>OW799202.2:5000000-10000000 GCA_941918905.2 Xestia sexstrigata
TCAATGTACAAAGGTGATATTCACATATCCTGGGTGGGTATCTATGAAGTGTAATCTACTTATCTCTCAACCTCCAAAGTTAGGAGAATAGATAAAACTGTATATAGTTGCTGCCAATTATGATGACAATAGCGGTCATTGACCCACCTATATTTATTAAAATTCTTAACTTTAAAAACCAAAAATAAGCCTGTTCAAGTCTTGAATCTATCGTGATCTTTAACATTTTTGCTAATGGAAAACGATACATGGTTCATTTGTTTTGGTTCGTACGAAGAGATATTAGGGAAAGGACAATGACCGCTATTCTCATCTTAACTGGCAGCAACTATAACAATTCCTTTGGTTTTCGAAACATGAAATAGGGTAAGACAGAGTGTCTTCTTTTACGATTTCTGATGGACAGAGAGGCAGTAGAAGTTAAATTAAATAATTCATCGATTTTGGAGACATTATCTAGCCAGAGAATGGGCAGCAGCGTTTTCTGTTAGTCTTTCATCACTGCGATCTCCAATCCGCCTGCCAAGCGTGGAGATTACGGCAAATTCCTCCCATCATGAGGGAGGCTTATGTCCAGCAGTGGATGTTATGGGCTATTGTAGTAGTGTATCCAGCCAGATAGACTGGAAATTATGTATATTTAAAATGTCACTTACGGGATATCTTCGTATCGCGGGTTAACAACCCGCGATCATGGCGCTTGCAACAGCGTCGAATCGGGAGCTCAAAATGAATACCAATCACGGAAGATATCCCGTAAGTGACATTTTAAGTATAGTTATGAACCGTGAAAGCTTGAAACAATGTTTGGAAATTATGTTTTTTACTCCTCCGAAAAGAAGAATACTTTTCTGATTAATTTCGTTGCGGGATCCAAGACCGTTAAATTGTTTAGCTGGGACTTCATCGAGCTTTATTGTCTTGGCGTTTTTCTGATGGTCGCCATAGTTGATTCTGACTTTTAGAAGTTGCAGTTGTTTGTTGTTTTGAATAGTGCAGCGGGCTTGTCCCAAAAAAAAATAGACAGATAGCAATAGAAAGGATATCCAGATATTTAATTCAAACCAAACAAACTAAAAACCAAACCAATTAGCGTTTCTCATGTTTACGGCAACACACATTTTCATGTTTTAAATTCTAACAAGACAAAAATAAGGCCGTTTACAAAAATAAAATTGAACAAAAGGAACACATGAAAGTTCGCGTGACCCTCTTAATAACCGAAGAACTCCTCCCTCCAGTCCTCGTATTATAGACATTTATTTCCATGGAACGTAATAATAATATAATAACAAGGAAACGGGGACTTTAATAAATTGAATTTACACGGTGCTGGGCAAATATTGAAATTGTTAAAAACTTTTCTATTAAATTAAAACTTCTGTATGTGTTACTTTTCTCTTTCACAATATATTGTTAAGCATGAAGTAGGATTTTGAAGCTTTATCTTATGTTATGGTGCCTCAGAAAGCAGCCATTTATGGCTCTTTGACAGTCTTTGCGGATAGTCAGCAACCAGTCTTAGCATGAGTATTGTTTTCCCCAGCAACTGAACTGTGCAAGTCAGAAAAGTAGTCCCACTTTGCGACATTATCTGCGTAATGCGGCTGTAACTGATTGATTAGAATCGAAGCCAATACAAACAAAGTTGGGATTTGGGAAAAGGCTAGGCAGAAAATGATGATAGATAACTGTAAATGTAGTTTTCTCAGTGTACAATGGTGATTTAAATATCATATTGTTTTCAAAAACCGCCGCAAGAGTCTTTGAAAGGGTAAGTTGGTATTGGTATCGTATCTGACCTGATATTTAACTACTACTGGTATTTTTGGATTTTAAGATATATTTCACAAAATGTTTATGGCTACTAAAATAGCCTCAATTCATAATAATATTATAAAATAATATTCTGGTAATAGCACTGCCGGCAGCGCCCGGTTAGTCTATGTAAATAATGGCCACAAAGTAAATAAACAAACTGTACATAACTCACGTTAGATGTTAAATAATATTATATACTAAAATATGAATAAATATTGCGATGTGTAAAAGAATAACATTGTGTAATTTAATTTGTTAGTTTAGTTCAAAGATATTTAAAAGACCTATAGAAGGAATATTTTCATGCAATTTTGATCTCGAACATTTTCGATTTTGACACAGGCGTCTGACACTAGACAAATCAATTTGTTACTAAGAAGTCTCAAGTATTGGATTACGATTTCGACACACGAATGCTATCTGACAAATTTGTTACCTAAGAAGTATCTGAATACTGTACTGTTCTGAAATATGTATCTGAATACATATTTAAAATATTCTCCTTAAAATTACTGAGCACGAAAAATTTAAAAATCATTCTACCTCTAAGTACTAACAAATAAGATCCTAAGTTGCTACTTAAAATCTTCAAGTCATAATTAATCAGGAATGGCTCAGTCTAGAACACAATCGTAAGTATTAGTCTAGATACGTGATAAAAAAGCACGCAACGCGCGAACACTGTATGACATCTGACATTTTGGAAGACCTTAGTCTACACGAACGCCTCTCGCGGCGAATTCATGCACGATAGCCCCAGTAATAGTCAAAGAGTCCATAAAATCCTCCATCGCATTGTACAAATAATCTTAGGAGTATCGTACTAAAACCGCCAGTCAAAAAAAAGATCCCATTAATTCTTCAGCGTCTTTCCCCGTCAAAACAAATATCACTCAACGAAGTAGAATTTAATAAAAACGTCATTAGGCGTCACATAAAGCCGTCGGCACAATATGGACGTGTTATGAGCCGTTAGCCTAAAAAAGGCGGAACACATGGTTTCAACGTAATTACTCCCAGCTGAAGCCATCGGGCTTTATTGACTAGACTGTAACAGGTAAGGTAATTATAATTATGTTTTCTTTGAAAGCAGGATTTTACTGGAAATAAAGGGTGTAAATAGACTCTTAACGAAGCCGAAAGACACTTGTTCTCTCCGTCCCACAGTAGTCTGGAAATCGAGCTCCATACCTACTCATAGAAACTCAAAATCAGGAATTTAAAAAATAAAATTTACAATGGTTCTGGTATACCTCCCTGTACGACATATTAACGTATGGATGGTATTAGTAGCTCCATGGGTGAGAAAAAAAATATTTGTTTTTTTTTTTTGTATGGGAGAAAACACTTAAAGTAGGTACATTTTATTTAAACTGAAGGGCTGCTGCTCACACGAGCTATTGTACCATACACGGCGATCAAGATTACATCTAATTTATACGCCTTTGGTTACTGCTTTGCACATGGCAACTTTTTTAAATTTTGAATTTTTGATGTAGGATTTTTTAAATCTATGACGTGGTTAAATGAAGTTTCCGATCGATTTACTTATACTAACGTTAGTTTATAGCCTGCTAATGACTTTTATAATGATGCTGGACTTTTCTCCAACTTATTCATTTCCGAAGGAGTAGCTTTACATATATCAAAAGCCTGCGATGAGGTATTTGATAGCTGTGAAGTGATTTTGCCATCTATCATGGTCGTAAGCATCGAGTGCTTAACAGCATAACTTCTCATAATAGAAAGCTGCAGTTCTGCAATCTCAGCTTCAATCCGAGCCTGTTCTCCCACGATGTTTAACTTGTTTTCGTTTGAAAACTTAAAATAAATTGGTCTGCAGAACATTGTGGAAGATGGCTTTGGATACTCCCATACCTTTTTTCCGCCACAATCTAAGCGCAGAGGCACTAAAGAACAAATTAAAATATCTGTGCTGCATTATCTTTGCCTGCCATAGTAGATCGCCGTATACACGGCGATCATGATACAGACGGACAACAGATACATACGGTACAATAGTTCGTACGAGCATCAGCCCTTCAGTTCCATTTAGTTTAAAAAAAATGTACTTTAAGAGTTTTCTCCCATACAAAAAAAAAAATACTCATCCGTGGAGCTATTTATTATACCATCCTTACGTTAATATGGCGTAAAGGGAGGTATACCAGAACCACTGCAATTTTTATTTTTTTGAATTCCTGACTTTGAATTTCTGAATGAGTATGGAGCTCGGTTTGAACCACCGAAAAAAGTGTGCCGCAGGGCAGCGCCAGCTCACATACACGCAGTGACACAGAATAAAGGCAAAACAAGCCAATGGGGGCTATCGCGCATGAAATCGCCGCTAGGGGCGTTCGTGTAGACTAAGGTCTTCCGAAATGTCAGATAGCATACTTACAGTGTTCGCGCGTTACGTGCTTTTTAATCACGTATTTATACTATTACTTACAATTGTGTTCTAGACTGAGCCATTCCTGATTAATTATGACTTGAAGATTTTAAGTAGCAACTTAGGATCTTATTTGTTAGTACTTGGAGGTGGAATTATTTTTAAATGTTTCATGCTTGCTAATTTTAAGGAGAATATTGTAAATATGTATCTGAAGTTTACACTGTTGTTATACGTAATAAAATAAACTTTTTATGACGTTATTGGAACTTTAAAGTATTAAATAGAATTATTGACAAGACCTTACTCGACAGTGGCGCCATCTGGTGAGCTCAAAAACGATAGCCCCCATTGGCCCGTTTTCGAGTCTTCACGATTTCGCGCTCACAACATATCTGTTTAATAGAATATCATTGACGTTATAGCTTAACTTTATACACCTTTACGACCACAGTATTCAATCCATCCACCAGCACAATGTTTTGAGTGCATTACATTGAGTTTTAACGTAAAACGTGATTTTTCACCCAAAAAAAAGTCATTTCCCAGCAATAATTATTGCGTTGGGTTACTTAGTTTCATGTACAGAATGCTTGGTTAACGGTTTTGTGAAGAGTCTGTTTACATCCTGTATGTTATTTTAAAAGCAGGATTTTACTGGAAACCTGGAGCCTGTCGGGTTCCTGTTCATGGAATTTGGAAATTCTTTAGAAGAGCAGGCTCTATTGGTATTAGCATTTCTGTAGAATTTGAACGTGGCGTTCAATTACTTAGTTCTGGCAATCTATTTGATGTTTACAACAGCAATAAAAATTGCGAAACATACATTTTTGTTTTTTACGAATCATTAAATGTTTCTTACCAAATACATTTAGGTCACATGAAATAAAATAAAAAATAACGTAAACATATCAACATCCCCGGGAACCAGCGTTCTACGTGTATACGCACTTAAGAAAACAATTCCTTTCAATAATTTTCAAATAAAAACTACTAAGAAAAATTGCTTACAAATATTCTGCAAAGTTCTTGTCTCCATTGTTAACGGAAATGGGGGCATAAGTCGAAAACCACGAGAAACATCCACATCTCTATATCGAACGAGTATTATTTCCGTGACAATATAGCTCAATAGAAATGTCACCACATAACACACATGGCGTCGTCAGTTACGAGGTAAATTACACGTGAATAGCTGAAAAACTAAAGCGTACATGTATTAAGTTAGTAGATCACCACATTTCTCCGAATCATCGATAAAAATATAAACCATAAGAAATATGTATAAAGATGTGTTCAAAACCTTTCGTTGTCGTTTATTTTCAGGGCTATCTGTTTATATTCCACAACAGTAATACAACCATTCCAAATTGCTGGATAGACAATCTATCGGTTCGAGAGCATATGCTATACGTACCGCGCGAGTTATACGCGCTAGCGGACGAAGATGGTACAAACTGTAGAGCGTTCATAACCTCTTACGACCAAAAGCCAAATAAATAGGTTTATGACTGGTATCCCGATTCCAATTATATTAATGAAAATATTTATTTGTTTGAAAAGGAAAGTGTTGTTGTTTTTTTGTATCTTTTTATTAATGTGTAACTTAAAATTAGCTCGCATTGTTGTTATACGGTATACCTACTAATAGTAGTAGTTGTGTAGTTCTTTTTTAACACCATTTAATACATACCTAAGCATGTATGTATTAAAAAAAAACTTTCTTACTTAATTATCACTTTCCAGATAGGAATAGCTAGCAGCATAAACAAAAACAATTTTTGAGATGCGCTTGGCCAATCTTTTACCATTTGAACAATGACAACCACAACAATGTATGCGACTGTCCTTAATTGCTGTCCTAATTACTTTAAACTTATTATTGTTTATGCATTTGTTTTTTTTTAACACCGGGCCGTTCGGACGTAGACATTTTTTTGTATACGTCCGAACGGCCCGCAGTCCATTAATTTTGGGCCGTTCAGTCTAAGTACCTGATAAACCGTAGTTAAGGCTACGTTTCCACCAGAGAAGTGCGGGGATATGCAGACAGGGATGTGCTTAAAACTAACCAATCACATAGCTAGTTTAGCCCAAGCTATGAACAAGCTACGATATTATTGGTTTGTTTAACACGCACACTTCGCTACGCATCCTCACAAAGGGAAACGTATCCTTCGAGCCGGATCGTGTAAACTTAAAGCTATTGAACGCTTAACGACATACGGTGCAGACTATCCTTTTCTCGTGTATTGGACAGTCACTGGCAAAATACTGAAACTGATACTGTTAGCTTCCGTCGTCCCACTGCTGGGCAAAGGCCTCTCCCCATGACTTCCAGTTGTTTCGATCCAGGTCTAATGTGGACCACTGGTTCACAGTATAAAATTATGGACAGTACGGAAATTACCTACAAACACTCGAAACCGCACACTCACACAAACATGCGCATCGACGGGGCCCCGGGGCAGTGCTGTCAGTAGTCCGTGCTGCGCCGAGACGGGTGGTCACGTATAAGATGGTGGGTCTCCCATTTTTTTTTTAAATGTCACGAACGTATTGCGCAGTATACGGCTATTTGAACTTCGGTTTCATCAAAACCGGAGCTATCGTATTTAAACTTCCTGCTGATTTTGAAAGGTAACAATGATTTATTGTTTTAGTCGTTATCGAATTATAAGTCCTTGTAATCGATCAAAACGAATTCGTGAAATTATTTGTAAATCCAGCATGTAATGACAAAGTTAAAGATCTATAGTTCTACAAGTTGTTGTGTGTTAATATTTAACTGTTTTCCGTGTTTGAACTATCGTCTTTTGTTGAGATTAAGCGACGCCATAAGATAACCTATTTAAATTGTATTTGTAAGCAAGTTAGTAAATTCAATTCGATTGATTGATCACAACAGAATAATAATGTTTTGATAAAAAGAAAAACTATATCAACAACATTAAAAGTGACAACCCTATGGCTTTAATGGAGCGTAGGTAATTATTGCATTAAGTAGGCTTAGTTTCGGTACTGTCCATATTTATACTACGACTAGTCGTTGGTTTTGTCCAGCTCGTCCCGCCATCTTCTACGAGGTCTGCCGCGACGCCTTCTGGCTGTGCCAGGGCTCCAGGAAGTGGCACTAGTAAAATAAACAAAAATTGAACGCAAAAAAACTTGTCAAGTGTGCCAATTTCGCGAGCATGACAAAACATTTTAGATAAGTGCAATATTGTCGTGTCACATTGTAGGGGAAAGTATATGGACACAGTGTCAAATGATAACTGATAAGTCACAGGTGATTGACACGCGATTATGTCTCATTACCAATCAGAGTTCATCAACATATTCTGTGAATACATTACACGGTAATGCATCCCGCATTAGCGTGTAATGTATTCACAGAATATGTAACTGGACAAAAATAACCAACTACCTACAAATTGATGTTTTTTTTTTAAACATTTCTCGCTTAGCTACGTAGTAATAGCTCAATGCTTCGCTAATAAGAGTTCAGTAAGGGGGCTATAAGGTAGGTGTACTATAGATACAATTCTGCCAAACCCTTTGGGAAACACAGGCGTGATGTTATGTAATTTGTTTCAGGAGGTTCCTGCACCGAATCGGGCGGGAGGAAACGCCTGGGTGTTTCCACTGCGAGGAACGACCGGAGGACACGGTGGAGCACAGGAGGTGCGCCCCGCGTGGGCGGAGCACCGCCGTGTCCTCGTAGCGGCGAACGGTGGTGGCGACCTCTCGCGTCCGGCCCTGGTGCAAGCCATGGTCCGGAGCGAGTCGGAATGGAACGCCGTCACCTCCTTCTGCGAAGCACTAATGCTAGAGAAGGAGGTGGCGGAACGTGAGAGGGAGAGAACCTCACGTCCCAGCCGCCGCGGGAGACGCCCCGGGCGTCGGGGGCCACCGTAGGCGCGGGTCTGTGGACGGTGGGCTATGGGCTAGCTCGCCGTCCATCCGTCTCATGACGACAAGCCGTGACGACGGCGCGTTCGTGTTCCACGCGTGCATCGAAGAGACTTAGCAATAGGAAGGGGTCCGCAAGGACCAATGCCTGCCGGGGTGCCGGGACTGTTCGAAAGAGATACCGTGACCCCGGAACACAAAGGGCGATGAAGGAACATGAATGAGTTTTAGTCAGTAAATGTCTGCTGCTGCCATCAAACGGGCATAAATCCAGGCTCCGTGGCTGCTACTGTGAAATCACTAATCAAACACTTAGCAGTTTCTGGCTGCATAATGAACCATAAACTATATTCAAAATCAAAGCATTTATTTCAAGTAGGCCAGTTACAGACACTTTTGAATTGTCGAAAAAATTATATTACGAAAGTGACTTCTAATGGCTTTCAGATAACTTAGATAACTTTATAATCGGTACATCATGATACGAGCTGTTTTTCTGATAGGTAAATGTTTTCCCTTTTTACGTCGCAAACAACGTAAACCATTTAACTTTATTATCGAGAAAAATACTTCTTGGTCGATTTTCTAATGTGATTTGGGCCCATTAGGTACCTAAGCACATTTAGTTAGACCTCCATTTACCCTGAACAAGCAACGTTGGGAATGTCTTAATTTTATTTTATTAACCCCTGACGCAAAAAGAGGGTGTTATTACTTAGGGCTTGTCGTTGGGTATTTTAATTACACAAACAACTGGAACTAAGAGCAAAATATCATAGAAGTAACAGTAAAGTTTTAATAACATCTAAACTCCGCTTCTACCTCACTTAAATTAGTAACATTTATTTTGATTAAAATTTACACAGTGCTATAGTACTAAAAGTGCATAAATTTACTACTGAAAATGCATTTTATGTTATTATGCATTATGCTGTCGTATGACTGTCTCGTTTATTTTTTTTATTTTATGACTGCCTCGTTAGTCTAGTGGTTACAAACGCGACTGCTGAGGATGAGGACCTGGGTTCGATTCCCAGGTCGGGCAAAGTGTTACTGGGGTTTCCATTAGGAATTTCTCAGTGGCAGCTATGGAGTCTGGGTTTGTGCCCGGTGGATGGCTATAGGCTTGCCCCCTACTACATGGGACTTAAAACATAACTGGCGAAATGTGGGTGACTATTAGGTACACCTCTGCCTAACAATTTTGGGATTACAGGCGTGATGTTATGTGGTGTTCATTATGCTATGCTGAATTTACTTTATACGCAATTCCCACACATCATATTGCCAATTCAGGCTTCGCATCAGGAACCTGGACAGACTTTTGGTAAAGAGGAACTGCGATCGGTTGATTTCGTTTAAGGTCCCTTATTTATTGTATATTATACTTCCATAAATACTTGGGTGGTCTGTAGTAGAAGCCTCATTTCATTGAAGTTTTTAACAAACTTTCCCGAGTTTGCTTCGGCTCCTCATACGCCAAAAGGTCAAAACCCCAGGGTCCCTGTAAATGTCAAATACTTTGTAAAATAACAAAGTAATACGTATGAAATAACCTACAATACCAGACAGTCAAACATTCCGATCAATCCTGAGGTCTTCCGTGCGTAAAGACCGCTACACACCACACACGCCTTCCAGTCGATTACATCGCCACACGTGTGTGCACATCGCTTGGTACTGCCAACTATTTTAGCACAATTCCGATCGAATGCTCGAACCAACCAGAAGTAAGCGGAAATGTATTTTATAGCAAGTCTTGGAGACCGTAGAAACTTACTTAACATAACATCACGCCTGCAACGCGCGAAGAGTTAGGCAAAAGTGTACCTAACAATACACCCACGTTTAGCCAGTTAAAACTCCCATGTTATAGGGGACGAGCTTATTGCCATCAACAGGCCACAAAAACCAGTTTCATGGCTGCTTTAAACCCACTTCCCCCGTTCACGTCAGTTTGCCCCAACTAAGAATCAACCGTCGACCAAAAGCCTTTTTTTTTTTCGGATAGGTAATCATCAAATGACTCCTACCGCACTGGGCAGAACAGGAGGGAGTGTCAGACTTTTACTGACTAAAACCCATCCATGTTCTTTCATCGCCCTTTAGGTTCCGGGGCCACGGTATCTCTTTCGAAAAGTCCCGCAGCCCCGTAAGGCATCGGACCGACCAAAAGCTTAAAACATGATTTTAAAGTCCATAAAAAGTGACATATCATCATCTGTCCAGTCATTTCCCGACTTTCTTGGGATTGGTTTCCAGTCTAGTAGGTTGCAGGCATAACTTGTGTTTTCATGGAACGATTACCTAACCTGATCTCCACAACCCAGTCATTTACAACACGATACCTTATGGTTAGATTGGTTGTCAGACCCCCATATCTAATGTGCGTATACACGTAGAACGCTGACTACCGGCGCCGATAAGCGCCGTACGTCGCCGACAAGTTCCGACCTGGTTACGCCGTCAGAAATTGTTGCTTATCGGCGCTGGGTCGGCACAAGGTATAGAGACTGCCTGCGTCGACTACCTGCGCGGACCGGTGCCGATAAGCACTGGCAGGTCGGCGACGGCAGCCAACGTTCTACGTGTATACGCGCATTATTTTCTTCTAAATAAAAAAAGCAATAAATATTTTTCTTTATCCACATTTACGAATCTCCCAAATCTTTCACCCTTTGTCAGTATTCGTTTGTTTAACGAGATCCTTTGTTTCACACTTTTTGTCCTGAATAGCTAGGACTACGTCTTACTCCGCTAAAACCTTGTCATCTAAGTAACTGTTCCCTTATGTTATATGTTAGAAAATAATGTCCCATTGTATCATTTTATTGTAGCACTTGACCTCAATCTGAAAAGCTATTTCATGTTCGTTGAAGTAATGACTTGAATAACTGTAGAAATATGTTATTGCTAACTGGGTTATCGTGTGAAATGAAAGTGACATTTAGTGGGTGTTTTTCTATATAGGGACCATTTATTTTAATCGATATTTAATTGCATCTGGGTTCCATTACGATCGGGGTTCGTAACGTAACTATTTATTTGCGTTTGTGGCGGTTAGAACAGATTTGCATGGTACTCATTATAAATACTGTATTCAGCTTCGTCCAGTTAGAAAGAAAGCCGACCCCAACATATGTAGTTAGAAAAACCTAGGCAGATGATACCTGAAATAATCTGGAAGCTTTTTTTCACCCGACTACGGCGAAACCAAAAGGAAAGGTTATGATTAATTTGATATTTTTTACAACTTCAACGAGTCGGTAGCTCACGTTTGAAAGTGTAAAGAAATTCATTTCATTGAATTGAAATCTACACCCACCGCATTAGGCTTATTTCAGCACAAACCCCTCTCCTATTGAAAGAGAACCAGTAGTACCGACCAAGTTTGTCTACTACATCACAGAATTGCATTCATCTCCTTTCATTCAAGAGATATGACGTTTCATGGAAACTGCGCTCAGCACCCGTATCGAAGTTGTTACGCAGAATACGTAGAAAACCATAGAGTACAGAGTAACTTAGAAGAGGCAGTACTGATAAAATCGTAGCGCCGAAATTGCGTACAGACTTGCGAATACATGCAAGTAGCTTGTAAGCCAATCACAAGCTGTGGTGCCATAATAGGGTAGTCACCATAACTTAAACTTTAATTTAAGCCTGCAAACCGATTACTTTCTACTGACTGTAAAATGTTCCTTACCGAGTCAAACAAAAAGTATCTATGTAGTATGTCAACTATCTGGTGTCCACGACACAAGCCTCGTTGCTTAGTGTGCTACTAGATGGCGCTGTATGTAATGTCCAGATATATTTATTTATTAAGTTGACAATCTAGTAGCAACATAGATGGCTATTGTCATACAAAATCAAAGGGGGAATCGCGTTTTGGCAGTTCATAAAACGTATGTCAATTGTCTGGTGCGTCCACTACCTGCAAGATACTGGCATACTTTTGTGCAGTGTAACTGGCCATACATAACTTTCCGGGCTAAACGCACAGTTTCTATCACGTCAATTAGTACAAGTAAACAGTGACACACTTGGTTTAGTCTTCAACTGTGAACAATGCCTCTTCTTGCAGAAGCGTCTCCGTGCTCTGTGTAGCTAGACGATCATGGTTCATGGTTCAAGAAAGGGCTGTCTAAACTAATGCGAGTTTATGTCTGTCAGGCCGGTTGTAGCTGACGTATTGGATTAAACACTACGGCCTTGATGATAGGGTAAATGGGAGCGTTGTCTGTGTTCATTTACTAAAAGGGGTCTCGTATTACTAGGCTAAAATGTACATTAAAACTATTAGCTTTTGCTAACAGTTTCATTCGCATAAATTTCGGTAATATTGGGATAAAAATAAATGTTGTCGTGGTAACCATTATGACGTAAAAGGTAACATACGACAGATAGACCGATAGACAGACATGATGGTTTTTGCATTTATGATATTCCTATCGTCCTGGGTTCGATTTGTCGGGCAAAGTGTTATTGGGTATTTCCATCAAGAATTTCTCAGTAGCAGCCACGGAGTCTAGATTTGTGCCCGGTTGATGGCAATAGGCTCGCCCCCTATTACATGCGACTTAAACATAACTGGCAAAATGTTGGTGTACTGTTAGGTACACCTGCCTAACCCTTCGGGGATAACGGGCGTGATGTTACTTTATATTATGTGAATACATCGAGTTGACGTCAAACCTTTAGTATCATCATTTTGACGTCAAACTTGCTGGGTAATTTATTAAAGTCTACACACCAAAGCCGCCGCTTATGTCGGCGACTTTCATAGGTGTTTCTTGCCATGCCGCCGACATGTCTGGAATACCGTATAATTTACATCTATTTTATGACTTTGAATGACACCTTTGGTTTATGATATTTATCAAGTTACAGACCTGCATAGCTATTCACAAACACTTCGAATCGATTTCGATTCGGAAAGTCGTATGTCTATCTCTCGTAAAGCCAAAAAAGATAGACATACGACTTGTCGAATCGAAGCGTTTGTGAGCTATGCTGATCTGACTATTAAATATAATCAAATAGAACGTATAAAATACATACTTATTACCTTAACATCGTCCCCCTTATACCTGGTTGATGAAAGAACCATAAAACACCTATACAAGCCTTTTCAGAACTCAATAGACCCCCTTTACAACGTTTTTACAACCACGTTGAATGCTGAACCATGTGGAATAACTCGTTTTAAAGGGATTTTATTGCCACATTGATAGATGGCAGCACCAAATCACAAACCTTTGTCGATGGTGCAAGCCTCAAGGGTTGATCGTCGGTTAATCTTCTTATACTCGTGTATTGGTCTGTGAGACCGAGAAAAAAATTGTCGTGTTTTTTTTTCTTTGGCTTTTGCCTGTGGCTTCGCTTGCATTAGAATCCGATAGATAATCCCACTGTAACTTTTTAAATATAGCCTATGGCGTTCGAGAATAATGTAGCTTCTAATTAGTGAATGAATATTCGGAATTTTCGAAACTTAAAAGCATACTGACTTTACCTCTTTTTATTACGAGGATTAGTACAGATGAAGGCATTTTGTAGTTCCTGTTAGCTTCCTAATAAGTTCCTATTTCAGACATTTCAGCGTTACAAGTACATTAAAGGTGAAAATCGGTCTGTGGGACCGACGGGCATAGGCGTTTTAAAATTTTACGCGAGTATTCGAAGGTTAAAATAATCTGAAACGGTGTGGGGCTGAAACTATAAAGATAGGAATCGATTGAAGTCGCTTTTACGATTATGTTGTAACTATCGTATGGGCTCTGCTAAAATAGTTGTAAAAATCTAGGTCAACACATTAAATCTGTGACGAGAGTAAACCTACCTGTTCAAATATACCTCGGCTTTATTTTCTCAAAGGTTGGTTCATTATCTGCCTAGCCTTTTCCCAAGTTTTATTGGGGTCGGCTTTCAGTCTAACCAGATGCAGCTGAATACCAGTATTTTACATGGAGCGACAGCCTATCTGACCTCCACAACCTAGTTAGTACTGGGTAATACGATACCCCTTGGTAAGACTGGTTGTCAGACTTTTTGGGCTACTGACTACCTGTAACGACTGTCAAAGATCACAAATGACAACCGGGACCAACTGCTTAAAGTGCTTTCCGAGGCACGGAGGAAACTCGGTATGTAATGGGTGGTCACCCATCCACAGACCAACCTAAGGTCGACCCGAGTGGCTGTTATTATTTAGCTACGAGCTCAAAGAAAAGGCTCAAAGAATGGTTACTATGTAGTTAATGTTAATAAATATCAGGAAATCTGAACTCGTTCCTCGCCTTAGAAGTCACAAAAATACGATGGTGTGATGGCTGGTATACCTTCTTCTTTCGTGTCGATGGTACATACGACTTGTTTAAATTTCTTCGGCCAGTATGAGGCCAAGTTAATCACGCTTCTGTAGCGTTTTTAGGTCTTCTAAAGTGCAGGTGTTGGGACAAATTTGGACACTCCAGCAAGTGGGACATCGTCTGGTCGGGACCACCACATTCACACAGTGTGTTAGAAGGATCTTTAATACCCCATTTTGCCAAATTGTGTTTACAGCGGCCTACTTGGTAGGTTTCTGGTTTATACAGGGTGGAATTTTGTAATGCCACCTGGCGGGAAAGTACTCTTAATACTGCAGATAGAAAATTTTACTCAAAGGAAACATTCCTTTATTTTTGAATAGAAAGCAAACTGAATTCAATGATTTTCGAAAATTCTCTTCTCCCACACCCGGGAATCGAACCGGCTAAAATCTGAAAAAATTATACCCTGTACTTTTATTGCATCGATCGTTAGGGTCAATTATAAGGATGAAATCTCTCTAACAAACATGATAAATTAAATGAAAGGAAAACCAGGAAATTTGAAGTTACAAATTCAATGAGTCTAGTTAAAGCTCTTTAACTAACATCCATCTTTTGTAATGCAGACTCCTTTGCGACATACTCGTAGCTGCGTGTATGAGGTAATTTAAATATGGAATGTTAGATTATAATTTGAAAATTAGATTGTCACAGTTGTTATTCACATTTGATTGTTTTTACAACTCATTTCACATTTTGTCTCACGGTGAAAATGGCTTATCAAGAACAGTTTGATTTAATGGAAGCTTTTTTTTTTAAATAACAAAAACGTGAATCTAGCTCTGCGGTGGTATGGAGAGAGATATCAAGACCGACAGGCACCAACTCGGTTCGTATTGAAAAGAATGGTAGAAAATTTAAAGAATACGGGTGGTTTCAAGAAGAGACGGCAAACTATTCAGCAAAACTATTTCAATTTTGAACTAGATGTTTTAACATACTTTGAATCATTTCCGAAGCCTTCAAGTAGAGATGCTGCCGATGAATTAGGAACAACTCACACTCGCGTACTTAAAGTGCTGAAAAAGTATAAGTATAAATGCTATCGTGAAGGTCGGTTGGTGCAAAAATTGCATATTGGGGATCGTGAGTAACGATTACAATTTTGTGAAAACATGCTTGGAGAAATTGACCGAAACCCTAATTTTTTGAGTAACATTGTATGGTCTGAGATTTTCTTTCAACGTTTGGTGCGGAATTATGAGAAATAATGTAGTGTTAGTCCACGTGTACGAAGGTCATTTAAACACTGTCAAGTATATTGAAATACTGGATCTCTTAAGAAACGAGTTAAATGGTTTACCCGAAAGAAGAGCGAAACCAAATAATCCTACAGCAAGATGGTGCTCCAGCACATAACAGCAGAATCACTACTGCCTACATTAATAACCATTTTAATACCTGGATTGGTACAAACGGCACAATCAGATGGCATGGCATCATTTTTTTTTTTTTTTTGTGGGGTTATGTAAAATCTAATTTACATGAAATCTTATGCGAATGACAACGAGTTGAGAGTTGAAGTTCAGAATACGATTTATAATATTCACCATAACACTTTATTAAAGGTTACTAGAAATGAATTCGTTAAAAGAATAAATTTGTGTTTCCAAGAGAATGGAGCCCATTTCGAGCAACTAATTAGTTAGTTTACCATTTTTTGTAAATAAAAAATTAATTTAAGATTTCCTGGTTTTCCTTTCATTTAATTTATCATTTTTGTTAGAGAGATTTCATCCTTATAAATGACCCTAACGATCGATGCAATAAAAGTACAGGGTATAATTTTTTCAGATTTTAGCCGGTTCGATTCCCGGGTGTGGGAGAAGAGAATTTTCGAAAATCTTTGAATGCAGTTTGCTTTCTATTCAAAAATAAAGGAATGTTTCCTTTGAGTAAAATTTTCTATCTGCAGTATTAAGAGTACTTTCCCTCCAGGTGGCATTACAAAATTCCACCCTGTATAATTTTATTATTTATTATTCATCTAGTGGGATGAGAGCAGGATAATGATGTGGTTCAAAGTTTTCCTGTAAACTTAACATTTTTGTGAATGCACTTTGCTTGATTGGGCCGTCGACATCACTGATAGAGCGTTGGTAATAAACACGATAACGGTTGACTACGCAAACTCCCATAACGCTGAAAACCTCTACGAAGTACAGTCAACGAAAGGGTTTGGTGTGCACACCACGTCTGTGTACCACGCGGACAATAAATGTATGGAATAGTATTTTTTATTCATTCGGGAAAATCAACAGTTATTCATTAAAATCTTACGCTAAGTTATATTCAAGGCTTATAAATGCCTACGACATTTTTCACAACATATTAAAAGTTAAATCTAACAGTGCGCTATTATAAGATTTTAAAGGAGAAAAGTAGTTAAAAGTGAACTTAAACATAGACAGGCATGCAAACAACAGGGAAAGAGAGAGAGAATGAGCAAATATTAAACTAACTAACTAAACTAACTGATAAATTCTAACATAATTTTGTTGATAAGATTTCTAAATAAAAAAATAATAAAAAAAAAAAAAAAAAAATCTTTATTCAAAAACAAATAAAGGTAAAATACAATATGAATCCAAAAACTAACTATGTAGGTATAATAATATATAATGCCTGTACTAGGATAATCCTGTATCACAGGCTGCAGGAGCTCTAACAAAATGCTATATGTAGGGATGTAGTTATTTTGTTGTTTAATATTTAACATGAGTGACAAAATTATTTTGATTAACTTAAACTCTAATAACTTAGAACTAAACACATAATTGCTACACGAAAATTTGCGTCAGCAGAATTTATTATAGGTTGCAAAACACATTCGAGGCGCTCTTGTTATATTCGATATTTGCACCTAGCGACTAATGTGCTTACAATAAATAAAATCGATGATAAGTATGTCAGCGCAGTGGTCTGTTATTGCTATGTTATTTCAGCAATATGCTTCAAACGCGGAAGTCTGTCCTAGAGTATGTGACGCTCTACGCGCCCTCGTAGTCGATGGAGTTGATGTACCTATATTCTGCTAATTTCTTAGCTGGGCACTCAACATCTCCCGTTTTGTGGTTGTTGGGCTTTTTAAAACGCGAGCACGTCGCACATTTAGGGGTATCCGCTTTCTTCGGGCACTCAGACATCGAGTGTCCTGCTTCTCCGCAGTGACCACACGTGGAGTTTACCTCTCTGCATGATTTAGCTGCATGACCAAATTGTTGGCATTTGTAGCATCTGGTAACCAAGGTGAAGTCTCTAACAGGGCAGGAGGTCCAATTTATAAAAATTCTTGCTTGAGATATTATAGCTCTACGTATCTTGGCTGGAACTTCGATAACAAAGTTACATTTCGATGCATCTTTCTTCCCAGATTTGTGGCTAAATTTAACTTCGGCCAAAAAGGTCTCCAGTGACATCCCTGGAAACTTATCGGTGATGTTCTGCTCGTACATGAACCTGAAGACGTCAGCATCAGCCAAAGAAGTCGGCACTCCTACAACCGTGATCCGTGGTTTGCGCTTGATGGGCTCGTCGGCTGTGAGTCCTGATGTAGACATCTGGACTGCGTGCTTGAGTTTATCAGCATCCAGTTTGGTCTCGGTGCTGATAATGACACCTCCATTTTTGGTTTTCCGCACACCACGTACATGGAGCTTCATTTCGTCAGGGCGTATGATGTTTTGCACGAGGTTTTTTGTCTCGTCACTCGACTTCAATTTATCATTTGGATAAACTGCTACGGAACTTAAATTGTTTGGACGAACGAAATCCTTGGATCCTTTCTTCACCATATCGGAAAATGAAGCGGTTCCCACAGCACCAGCAGCGTTTTTCTTTCAGGTCATTGATTATGTTGAGGGCTTGACGGGATTTTTGCTTCAGAGCCTGATACAGCACTGCCATTTGAGTGGTCTCAGATTCAACTTTACGGCATAGGTTGGTAACCTTCAATTTCTGCTCCGAGTTGAGTTTGCCATCTGTTGCAATCGAGCAAACCTCATTTAACTTCAGCTGAACAGATGACATCCATTTTTGGATGTCGGGCGTGGATACAAAATCGATGGTGAAGTTAGACTGGTGGCTTTTCACTGGCGAGGCATTGGGTTGCACTCGATCACTTGAATTACCGGGGCTGTTATCCATTTTTCAACCAATTCACTATTTTTATGTTTCCATTATTTAATAAACTACACACTTAGCAAAATACTAAAGAAGGTCACTATTATTGCATTAAATAAATACTGCTAACGAGCACGTCTGTATACTGCAAACGGCCGCAATGCAATGTTTGAGCACAGACGAAGAAGTCGATGTCTTCAAAGATCTTATTGTACCCTTGGTAAGGCAGTGTAGGGTATTAAATGATGGTCTGGATCAAAGTATCTACTCTTTTCTTCTTCTTCTCGAATTGATGACACAGATATTGACCGCCCAGTATGTAGCAACCTGGACAGCTCTGTCGTTTGCCTCATTCAAGTCCTGGAGGGTGCCATTAGTTGTGCACGACGGATAGGAGAGAAGGTGTGGCAAATCCAGTGTATGGACTCCACACTTGCATTGTGTCCGAGATAGGTCGAAATACCCTATCTAGCCAAATTGGATCGGCAGCGGACAACTTGAGCCCGCAGTCGGTTCATAGATTTCCATATCGGAAACTGCAGTTCGTGACCATGGCGCAGTTTTACTGCTGGTGCGATGAAGTGTGGAGGTAGGGTATATTTGTTTTTCCACAGTGTGCTTCGTTAGTCTACCACGATGTCTTCTGAAGAGATGGCGCACCGTGCTAGTGTATTACCAATACTCGGCTTAGTTCCAAGAGTTGATGATAAAACTCCTAAGTAATTAACCTAAGTCTAACAATAATTAGGTATGAATTAAAGTGTCGCATAGTGTTAGTAAAAACTGGCGAATTCTGATAGACAGACCAATGTACTGAAGATTTATTTTACAGTTTAAGTGAGCAGGCAGATAAATAACTTCCCGTAAACTTATCACTTTTGTCAACTGTACCTCCTATTATTCCTCAAAGAATGACTCAGCTAGCGGTAAGAGGTATGAAACTTCGTTATTTACTGTGCGGGTAATATTTTGTTATCATTTATGTGGTAATTTATTATCTAAATCCCCGTGTAACGCCGTGACGCAGGTGTATCTGTGACATATTCGGCCGATTATTCATGTTCACCAAATATGGCGGAAAAAAGTCGCGATGGGTTAAGTAATTATGTTTTGGTGTTGTGAAATAAAAGTGTAATGTATGTTTTTAATAATATGCAAGAGACTTGTTATTTACCAGCTTACTTCTTGCTGTGAGTGCTCGCTTGATTGTAATAGCTCTGTCTTAAAACATGACATTGATCTCTTTTTTGCAGGTTTTAGTATTAAAGAATAGTTTTAAACAAGATAGCGTAATTATAGACCTTTGTGAACAGCATGATTTTAATTAATTAATAATAACATAGGTTACTCAATAACTGGTTTGTGGAGCATTTTACACATTTTACATTGTACAGCTTTTTATTCACTGATGCTGTTCGTACAAAACAGTGCCAGTAAAGTTTTGCTTTACTCCAATTCAGAACAATGCAACAACGAACTGTGTGAAAGAACGTCATAACCACCGACATGTGTTTAATAGATTTCAATATACATATCTACATCTATACATACAGTTCGGTTGAGACCGTTTCCATCTCAAAGTACAAAAATTGGTACTATAAAAGTCCTGAGAACTTTTTGGAGCGTGCTATAGGGCTTCATGATTAGTACTATAATGGTGTTGTAAACGTTTACAAAACCCCAAATAGGCCCGAGTTTTGTCACTGATTTATTCTATAAACATTACTTAGAGGCTCTCACGGTGACAAATCAGCTCGATAGTTGAAATGGGGACAGTGGGCCCTATCAGAATACCAGCGCTGCGGTATTTGTTTTTCATCTATCGCAGCGTCATGCTGAGATAGGAGTCTTTTTGGCCTCGCACAGGTCTACTTTTTATTATTTAGTGTTAGATTCTTTTTTTTTTATTATTCTTTTTGTAGTTCCTGTGGTTGTCCCAAATAAATATTTTTCTTTCTTTCTTTCTAAATGTAAAAGTGTAGTAAAACGCTTTTTAGTACTAAAATAGTGCTGTCTGCAATGTTTATGTCACGAATTTGCACTATAAAAGTAACCAAAACATGTCTAAAGTGCTATTTTGCACTGTAAACGATTTGAGTGATCTTTCTATCACACTTATATTGTTCAACATTTTTTGTTCGTGTTGTTGTCATGCAGTCGAGTTCCTCAAGAAAACAAAAAATATCGGTAAGTTATGTTAAAAGTCATTTGCCATTGTTGCATATCGTATCATTGTAATAAAAATGACATATACTACAAACGCAACTCTGTCATAACTCGCACTTGCGAAAATAATTGTATCGATAAAATCATTAAGCTGATTTCGAATTTGACAATGCGCCCTCATTATTTCGTGTTTTAATTAAATTTTAATTTATAAAATAAGGACTTGTCCCGACTATGGATCCTATAGTACACATTGGCTCCAGCCGTGCTGCTAATGTGCTATCGCGGCAAAAAACAGCGGCCATCTTTTCACCGAAAACGACTTAGGGGTCCTTGTCCAAATATAAAATAACAACAACAACAACAGCCCATAACGTCCACTGCTGGACATAAGCCTCTCCCATGATGGGAGGAATTTGCCGTAATCTCCACGCTTGGCAGGCGGATTGGAGATCGCAGTAATGAAAGACTAACAGAAAACGCTGCTGCCCATTCTCTGGTCTACGGAGGCGCAAGGTGTTCTGCCTCAGACATTAGTCGCCTTATACGACACCCGTGCGTGTAATGGGTTGGTTCTATTCTACTCTGCCAGATACCACACGGCTAAATATAAAATAGTGTAGTCAAAATAAATTTCTTTGCTTGGAGTTGCATTAAATGCACACTAGGGCATAATTTGGGATTGTAGCAATCTAAAAACTTACAATACGGCCGACATATCTTTGCGAGTCCGAATTTCGCGCAGAAGGTTGCGCAATAACTTTTTCTAAAAACCAAATGGTGGCACGAGGACACGTGCCCGTACACGGTAATATTATGTCTCAGTCACACGTTAGCATTGGTGTCGTGTTTCGTGTCGCTGTCTCTGTCTTGAGCACAGTCGGTCACAAAAGTTTTCGTTGTTAATGTTATTATTATTGTTAAGTTTTTTGTTTAGTGTTAAGTTTGTTATATTTGTGTTATTTTCAAGTGTCAGTTGCCACTTATATTATTCGCCAAATATGCCAAACCAAAGCATATTATGGTAATTTTATTCGTACATTGGTTTATAAAAAAAAATTACAATAACAGTTTTCTTCACGAGTGTACATGCGCTAAAGTTCGCAAATCCTATGTTCAGATTCGCCAAGATACGTCGGCCGTATTGTACAAGTTGACCAAAAATACCATTATGAAATACTAGTGATGTAATTGTTACTGAAACGCTATTATATGTAGATCCAATTAGTCCATTTATTATTAATTTTAGTGTTTTTATGTCACGCTTAAGTCTCGTAGCAGTAAAACCAACTACTTGTAGAGCTATTTGCGTTATATTTAGTACTATGGAAGAGTTTTCATGATTTTTACAGAACTAGCCCCGTAGCGATGTTGAGAGAGCTTTTACGAAGCTAAACGGTTACGTAATGATTGTGTAAGGTACTTTTATAGTGCAAATTGATCCTGTAATAGTGTTTTCCATACTGCTACAATCCTAGTACTGTAAAAAAATATTTTGACGCATTATTAGAGCAAAATAGATACATAAAAGTGTTAGTAAGGTCGTCTATAGAAATCATTCCCTCTACGTCGATTCCCTTTACGTCGACTCGTGAATAGTCGTAAAACAAATGACTTCTGTTTTAAAAAGTTTACGCTTGAAATTATGTTTATGTTACACAAATTGTAAAATTATTCTATCTAATCGAGACAACAAGGCTATTCTCCAAACTATTGTCTAAAATCGTCTTTTTGCCCACCAAAAGGCTTGCATACATTCAAGGGAATCTACCTACAAGTAAGTACCTATGACTCGTCCTCGACAGCCGGTGGAACTTCGTGGAGCATTTCCGTTGTTTGGCCTCCCAAACTGGAACGGACCGGGGCTGCCTTCAGGCGGCTCCTGCCCAACCCGAGTGGTCTAATCGCCTCCTGCCGGAGGCTCTACGCGGGGATCGTTCGGTTCATGGCTGTTTATGGGGCCCCGGTGTGGGCGCGTTCCTTGAGGTGGCGAGTCGCCCATTCACTGAACGCGCCCCAAAAGGTGGTAGCCGTAAAGCTAGTCCGTGGGTACTGCATGATTTCCGGTGAGGCGGCGAGCCACCTTGCTGGATTGCCGCCATGGGATCTGGAGGCGATAATCCTCGCGCGCCAGCACTAAAGGCGCGTGGAGGCTCTACGCCAGGGGAAACTCATCGCCGCTAATCGCCGCTCAGCGGACAGACCTCCGGCATGATATCATGGCGACATGGAGAGAGCGACTGTCGCAACCTCGTGCAGGGCATGTCACCGGACAAGGTTGTTTCGGGAGGTTCCTGCACCGGAGCGGGCGGGAGGATACGCCCGGGTGTCACCACTGTGAAGATCGCGTGGGCCCGCACCACCGTATCCTCGTAGCAACCCCTCGCTGCCTCGTAGTGGCAACCTCTCGCGTCCAGCCCTGGTTCAATCCCATGGTCCGCAGCGAGACGGAATGGGAAGCCGACACCTCCGTTTTCTTCTGCGAAGCAGTCATGCTAGCGAAGGAGGTGGCGGAACGTGAGAGGGAGAGAACCTTACGTCCCAGCCGCCGCGGGAGACGCGTCGAGGGCCACCATGATGATCCTGGGGTGACGTGTTCGTTGAACATAACCTACAGGTGAACTTGTACAAAACCACCACCTGTAGGTATATTGGTAATAAAGCAATTGTATTAAATATTCAATCGTATAATTTATTGTATATGTAATACTTGCTTTATTACCAATATTCCTACATGGTAGCATAGCGTGGTTGCACCCCGAGACCAATGCTTATTGAATAATCAACTAGGCCATTCAGCATCTGCTGCAATTCGTGCAGTGATCCAGCCAACAAAAGTACTAGGCTAGCAGGAATTGAAGATGGTATTTCAATCACAAGTTTACTGTGACAATATTAAACAGTTAGTACCTACACCTACTCAGATACCCGGAATATAAAAAAAACAACTCCTTGAACTTATGCTAGCCTAGTACTTTTTGGTGGGTTATCAATAACCCACCAAAAAGTAATAGGCTAGCATAAGTAAAATACGAATCACCGGATGAGCAAAATAACTTTATTAATTAAAAAACCGTATTTCGTTTCTAATGTGACTGTACTCTGTGACAGCTATGTCGAGGCGAAATAAAAGACAATCAAAAACAAGAAAAATCACGAGTCGACGAAAGGGGACTCGACGCAGGGGGAATGATTCGTCTATAGTACTAAATTGTACCAAAATCGTTTTTCACATTTCTATTACAGTGCAACACTTTAAAGATTCTTTTGTATGGTCCTGTAAGCGTTCTAATAGCTAAATTATAGAACTTAAATGCTCTTTAATCTTATAGAACTAAAACGCTTTGTTACAAACCTTAATAGTACAAGCAGTCACAATGGTTATCGATAAAGGCCTACTATATCACTCTTTGGTGATACGAGTAAAACGCCTTGGTTATAGAACCTTTTGTTTCTTGGGATGAACTATGTTATGGATACTCGATTTTACCTGGAAACATCAAGGTTCAAATAAGAATACCTGTTTGCAGTTTTATCTATACCTACATAGGTAACAACCCACACAAATAATTATATGACTTTATAACATACCTATACTTTATAGGTCATATCATCTGTCTGTCTATGCCTATTCACACCTTTAACTTTGAACGGGTTTAAATGAACTTTGGTATGCCGATAGACAGATATAGTTGGTGCTAGTGAAGATGAGAATAGCGGTCATTGCCCTTTCCCTAATATCTCTTCGTACTAACCAAAACAAATAAACTATGTATCGTTTTTCATTACTTACAAAAAATGTTGAAGATCACGATAGATGACGATTCCAGACTTGAAAAGGCTTATTTTTAGTTTTCAATGTTAAGAAGTTTAATAAATGTAGGTGGGTCAATGACCGCTATTCTCATCTTAACTGGCACCAACTATAGAACATGTCCTGATATAACATGTTTTTCCCATTATAGCATAAGCAAAATCCCTAAATCCACACATTCATTTAAAATTCGTATGCAGCCTGTCAAACAATAAAATATGAGAACACAAATACATTTACAAAAACAATACAAATATCCCAATTCCAATATCCGTAAAGCCGGAAGTAATTCCGTGCAATCATGTAGATACGGATATTCATTGAAAACGAGGAATAAAATAATATTATTCCTCGTTTTTATTCGTTACAATATATCAAAGGGGAGATTGTGTAAATGTATGCTGCATAGCAGAGTTTATTTACTCGATTAATATGTTGTATTAACTCAAATAGGCCTTTTTGAACGTCAAAGTTAAGAAATAATCGACATCGATAAGAAGATTTTTTTAGAACTTTTAATCCACATGTGTTTAATTATATTCCTCTAATTATATTATATCAAATTTAGATATTTATGGAATGTTTTCTCAGCTTCAAGACATGTTTTCACCAACAATCTTCTTCACAAAATAGTTGACGTGACGTGACGTAAGCCGGCCGTCCTTTTAATAAAGTGTTGACGTTACAGAAATGTTGACGTGAAAGCCCTTGGGTGTGTGATTTTCTATTCTCTTTGAGCCAAACTAAAAGGTGGATTGGCGACTTGTCAGGTTACGTACGTCAAAAATATGAGAAGTGCCTACTTATAAATCTCTTGGAACATAAGTGTTTGTCATGTCAGACATTGATGTCATATAAGATTACTCTATTTTACGCAATGTTGAGTATAGTTATTTGTGCAACAAGAGAGCAAAGTCGTTTTTTGCTGCAAGTGCTGATTTTGAATCCTGAGTGTGGCGAGGGATTCAAAGGCACGAGTTGCAAAAAACTTTGCTCTCGTGTAACACACATAACTTTTCACTTCAGCAGCGAGAATATTTTAGGAGATAAAATAATAAACAGGAATAGATTGAAATAACTATTTATTGTGAATCGAAATAATTAACATTTTATGTAGAGGTACCAATTTAAAAAAGTGGAACATTTTAAAAGTTAAAAGTAAAATTACTGCAATTCTGCAAATTAAAAGTAACAAATTTATTTGGCAACGTTATAGTTGCATTGAATTGAGTTTGATTATCTGGCGTTAAAGTTTCTGTTTCGGTGGCGGATTGAGAAGGAACAACGGTGAACGTTGGTGACTCTGATCGGCTTTCTGTATAAGTACACTGTGCGTCGTTGGAAGTTGATGGGCGTGGGTGAGACCAAGGATCTAAGGTCGAATTCAGACTTATTGTTTCCACTATACGCTTACAGATTTTCGACTTATTTTCTATTGAGTCTTCAATATAGCCTTCTGCAACCGTATTGGATTTCCACCCGCCGTGACGTTTTAAAATGGTGAGATTGGCTCCGGAATCAGCCAAGAGCGTTGCCGTTCTCCGAAAGCAGTGACCCAGTGTATAGCTGAGGCTCTTCCAGTTTTAAGGAAATGGCAATTTCTCGCGGCTTAGCACCTATTTTATTTACTCCCATAGGCTGTCTTGAGCATTTATTATTAAATGCTCAAGACGTTATTATATGAAAAATCGGTCGGTTTTTATATTGGCTGGACGTAAATTTTAGTGTTTTTCTACAATTGTTACATATTCTTCGCGTACGACAAAAGACCTGTCAAGGTTCGTTTTCGTATTTTTCAATTTTACTGACAGTAATTTATCTGAATGCTTTTCGATATTATTAACTGTTAGCTGTGCTCGTTATTGCGACACGCTCCACTAATTCAGATCAGTACAACCTGTAATGAAAATATTACATTATTAATATGCATAATTTAACCATTACAGCATCTTTTACATATTTAATTATTTATTAAAAGGAGAACCAACAGCTAAAATAAATGAGTAACAATTGAATAAGCGACACAGAGCCAATTACAGGTTCTCACGAGTAGACACAGAGATGATAGTAGAAACCTTAGGATCACCAAATAGCAAGCACGATAATAATACAAATAAAAGGAATAAAAATAAGCAATAAGCACTAAATACACTCAGACACTAGGTTAGGCATTGTTGACATGGGAAAAAATTAAATAAAAATAAAGCACTACGCGCTTTTAAAAAAGTTTTCATTCATCCGAGTGCGTACAGAATAGGCTTTGATGGAAAATGGGTCAAAAGACAACTCCTTACAAAGAATATTAAAGTCCTTACTCGCTCGCACTATGAATGAGTTTTGCCTATATTTGGATGAGGAAAAAGGAATGGAGATAGGTGGATTAAATCTGACTGATCTCTGGGGGACATTGAAATGTAATTTATGCAAGAGATCAGGACAGTCAATCTCGTTATTTATAATTTTTAAAAGAAAAGTGCAATCTGCAACTCGGCAGCGATCTAAAAGTGACTGTAAATGGAATTTCTTGCAGAGATTTAAGTAATTATCAGAATGATATGGTATACGCAGCCAAAAACTATGAAAACGAATAAATCTCATTTGAATACTCTTTATACGATTTATGTATTTGCCATAACACGGGTTCCAAATTTGTGACTTCTGACAAAAGAGCAATAGAGAATCTTAAGGGTTTTGGCCTTCTTGAAACATCTAGCAAGTCTCATGATAAAACCCAGTGACTTGGAAGCTTTAGCTACTATTTGCTTAATGTGCACGTTAAATAAAAGTTGGAATCGTGAAAAACACCTAGGTCGCGAACACCGTCACATCTCTGTAATAGCTGCCCTTTCAGTATATATGTTGTAGGGAGAGGGACTCGTTTCCTGCTAAATGAGATTACTGAACATTTAGCAGGGTTCAAATCAAGCTTATTAACTAGACAATACTCATCCAATCGCGCTAGGTCACATTGAAGAGCATCCATGTCGTCCGCCGACGATATTGCAGAGAAAATCTTCATATCATCAGCGAAACATAGTAATTTTGAATTTAGGAAACATGAGTCGATGTCACCTACATAAATAATAAAAGTAACGGACCCAATAAGGATCCCTGAGGAACGCCACTGGGAGCTGAAACCCAGCTTGAGATGTAGTTACTGATAACGACAGCTTGAGATCTATTTTCAAGGTATGAGGTAAACCAACGTAGTAGATCTCCTCTGATACCATTATTAAGAAGCTTAGTTTTGAGAATATTGTGGTCGATTCTATCGAAAGCCTTACTGTAATCCGTGTAAACCACGTCGACCTGAGCCTCATTATCCATTTTCTCTGTTAAAAAGTCATTGAGCAAAGCCAGATTTGATACAGTTGAACGACCCTTAAGAAATAATATCTAAATGAAATGAAATAATATCGTAATAAATATTTTAACAGTATTGCTAAGCCAGACTAGGATTCATTGCGCCTCCAAAAATTAGTAGTAGGCAGTAAGTACCTTTATACATAACAGTCTACACACAAATTTTAATAACTAACAACATAGATTCACAGGTACCGCTTACTTTAGCGGCAAGAAAATTGCAGTCCGGAGCTTCATTAAGAAATTTTTCTATGTTAAGGGCCGTGAAAATTTTGGACTTTTGAGCCTTATAACTGACATTCTTTTTAGAAAAGATACGAGTTTTGCGTATGTTTCAATATGCACGTTATGTTTTGTTTTTTAAGTAGCTTTCAACATTGAGTAAATACATTGATCGCCTCGTCTGTGATAAATTAAAAAAAAAAGAATAGAAAAACTGCTTGCGCCCTTTGTAAGTCTACATTCATTGAAGACATGGTATGCTTTCAGATATTTCTCGCGAGACTTCTCAGGTAGGAAACTTAATTCTGCATTAATAACTTGTTGTTTTAACTCTTCCGGTGTTAAAATATTGTTCTCGTCGCTAGTTTCACTCATATTTTACGTTTTTTTTTTTTTTTTTTTATACTTTTTACGCCAGCCTCGGAATTTTATTCCCGCTCTTTTATTTAAATTAAGGCGTGTTCGGAAATAGCACCCATGACATTTTATTATTCAAAATATATTACGTAACATTATTGAAACTAGAAATAAATATTACAGGTTAAATATCAGTTTTATTTGCAGTAAATACTTATTTTCGTTTAAATACAACAATAAGTTAAAAATTTAATAAATTACATTAAAAGACATATTTATCTTTTTGCAAAATTTCTTTAGTTAGTACGAAATTCCGAACGTGTTTGTCTTTGAGGTCGAATTCAAAATCGGAACTTCGAAAGGACTGGTCTTTGTCTCTCTCTCTTTCTAATGGCGGGAAAGAGATAGAGTGTGAATTTTTCGAATTGTATGATTAACCCAAGGCTGAATAAGATATTCGCGGCTTTCTGAAAACAAAAATTAAAAAGTTACTTTGTCTCACTCAGTGAGCAAAATCGCATTCTGCTACGCCGCCGCGCCGGTACACTGTCAAAGATCTACAAATGACAGCAATTAAGGTACATTGAGGTATTAAAGATAAATATGTTCTTCATATTCTCCAAAATTCAGCATGCAAATACAAAAATGAATATAGCTCACCTCAAAACTATGAAGTCTGTCAAAAACAATATTAAGAACGAAATGCTGTGAAATTCACTGAACAGTTTTCGGCAACATGACCGTCCGCAAATTATATACTAAAAAACTTTCCTCTTAGATCACTCTATCTATTAAAAAAAATACCGCATCAAAATCCGTTGCGTAGTTTTAAAGATCTAAGCATACTTACATAGGGAGAGACAGACGCGGCGTTGCACTTTGTTTTATAATATGTAGTGATAGTGATTACCTTACTCTGCCCGTGGCTTAGCTTCCGTTATGATCGCAGAATGACCCACGGGACGATGTTAAAATATCCTGAGACACTCGGGGATAATGTAACTTCTCACTCGTGGAAAGTATTTTCGGAGTTGCACCAGTAGCTCCGAAGATCCGCCTACATCCAAACTTACAAAACCACCAATACATACACCCATGCATAGCTATGTAGTAATGATTGCTTATAGATATATGATTGCTGAGAGATATTTCTCGATGACATGTAAAGCGAAGTTAGAGGCCCATGGACGGCATTAAAACTCTTAGGCACTTACCAACACGAAATAAAAGAAAGATACCATAACGTAGATGATTAAGAAAATATCCTCTTCTTATCTTTTAAATTAATTCAAGTAAGTATTACGAAATTGATCGAAGTGATATTACAACAAGTAGGGGCAGCAGCACTCTTTCAATAAACCCGCCACCCGACATCCAAATATTAGATTTCAGTTCAGAATGACATTATTCGAAGTCCAACGGCATTGCAAGCCATGTCTGCTACGTTCGATGAATTCAACCGCCATATTTGCATGAAAATGTCCACACTAGAATCGAACGAACGCTTTTGTAGCTAAAATTGCGTGTGGGAATATGTGGTTTGTATAGGTTCTTGGTTATGTGGTGCATTTGTAGCAACTACAAATATACCTACCACATTTACAATATTGACAGTAATTGTTTATTGATTTTGAATAATGATCTACATTATTATAATTTACGCGCGTCTGCTGAGCAAAAATGAAAAGCAAAGTGTTATTGGGTTTTTCCATCAGGAATTTCTCAGTAACAGCCACAGAGTCTAGATTTGTGCCCAGTTAATAGCAATAGGCTCGCCCCCTATAACATGGATTATTAGGGTAGATGATATCATAAAACAATAATTCCAAGACACCAATCTCTAAAAAATACTTTATTTTGGGCCAGAAAATTTAATTTCAATTAATTGGCAAACCCGTTTTTTAGTTGCTTTGAAATCTATAAATAGTTGAGTCATTGAGTTGAAAAAACTGACGTCACAGTTGGCTATTGCCATAAAAAAAAGAGAGGACCGCGTTTTGACAGCTCTTAAAAAGTATCTCAATTGATTGGTGTGTCATCTACCCCATTGGCGAAATGTTTTTTTGGGGTTTTATTGGGGGTACTACTAGGTACACCTCTGCCTAGCCCTTCGGGGATTACAGCCGTTATGTTATGTACTTAATTATAATTTAGCACTTTAAAAATGAACGGTTACGGGCTGGTAGTCAAGACATTAATGAAAACAGCAGTATAAAAACACGACTCATATTTATAATAGACGTTTTCAGTATAAGGTATACTTGTTTTGTGAAACGAACTTCATAGCTGGCGAAATGAGAGAGTACTTTGAGCACACCTTTCGAATATTCTTTTACCAAAATATAGATACGAATGGAGTTTACGTATTGTTTTAGTATTCATCAAACTTGATTTCATATATTGACAACATTGTTACAGACCTCTTAAAGTACAACATACAGACAATGGTGTCGATTCTGTTGTGCACAAACTAAACTTAATTTAGGCTATTGCTATCTGTTTCATGTGTTTTACAAGATCTTTTTATTAAAATAAAGTTCACATGGACCCTGTCGGGCACAACAATTTATAATATTAGAGTAAGTAGCATTTAAAAAAATAAATCTTCATTAATTAAAAATTTGTAATTTCATTAATTCCTCGGTAAAGTTTAAAATAGAGAATAAAAAAGAAAAAAACGAATAAATTAGAATTATAGTTAATCGAGATAAAATCATGTCAATAAGATAACAATCAAAAACAAAATGTCAATAAAATAAAATAAAATTAAAGTCAAATAAATCGTGTCACTGAAAAATAATGAACAAAATACAATCATGTCAAAGCTAATAAAAAAAAAAAATCAGAACAAAATGTCAATCAAATAAAATTAAAGGCAAAGTCAAATACATCATGTCATTAAAATAATAATCCGAATACAATCATGTTAAAAAGATATTAAGAATCAAATACAAAATGTAAATAAAATAAAAAGCATAATTCAATAAATAAGTAAAGGTAGTAAAAGTCAATCCATTTTGAAGTCATCATTAAAAAAATCATTCAATGAATAGTAGCATTTTTGAATTAACGTGCTCCGCCCACGCGGGGCACACCTCTACCGTGTGCTCCACCGTGTCCTCCGGTCGATCCTCGCAGTAGAAAAATCGACACCCTGGCTCCCAAACTAGGTTTTCATCTGTAACTTGGGGGACAGTGAACCTTTATTAAAAAAGTCACTATGTCATATCCTCGTAGGTAACTAAAAAAGTAGAGAAAACCCAAAAAAAGCAAAATAACACCCAATTGCACTTTGCCAGACCCGGGAATCGAACCCAGGACCTCATGTTCAGTAGTAGCTTCGCCAGTATTCTAGCACTCTGGGAACATTATAACCATTTCACCATGCTATATCATGCTGTATTGAGTGCGTACATCTACTTTTAGTTATTTAATTAACCCAAACCTTTTTACTACCTGTAAATTCCTCAGGGCTATTTTATGCAGTAATGCTTATACCTACATGGGTATTGGGACGTCCATTTTCAGAGAGGGTGTATACCGTAAGGACTTGTGAAAACACAAACGCCAAAGGTCAACCTTTCCGTCTTTCAGCCTTTTAACCAAATAGCCAACGAGACTGGCAGGTTTATTTTGATAATTGTTTCTAAATGAAGCTTTATTGCGAGCAGAATTTATAATCATGTTATTGATCTGTGGTTCATTACTTCAATTAATCGTGTATTTTAGGTTATTGATCGCATGATTAACTTATTGTTGGAACATGGAAAATAATACCTAACTAAAACAACAGCCAATTCGTCTGTTATTAAAATAATGAACAACAGATCCAATGACTGGAAAATTAATGTAGTACCAACGGACATGTCGTAATTATTAACAATGGACAGGCTTATAGTTCAGATAGACTTGTAGTTGCCAATTTTATCTATAAAGTACGAATTACAATTAATACAATTAATCATCATCATCATTTCAGCCGCAAGACGTCCACTGCTGGACATAGGCCTCCCCCAAGTGTCGCCACATTGACCGGTCCCGTGCGACTCGCATCCAGCGGATTCCCACAACCTTCACCAGATCATCGGTCCACCTAGCGGGATAATACAATCATTATTTGCAAATTACGTAAGCCGAAACTGTCTGAATAAACTTTATTTCAATAACTTGGAAATTCAACGGAAGAAACAAGACTTACAACTTTTGTGGACTTTGCCTAATAGAGTAGAGGGGAGATTAATTTAATTATGAAAATATATAAACTGCTGAACGAAATTATTAGTTAAGTGAGTGGTTAAGGCCCAGTTGTGATAACGGACCCAATATACGTGTCCCAGATCGTCAGCCAGCAGTTTACTTTGTGTAATTTATTTCAACAGAGTTTACATTTAGAGTAACCTGTTAATTATGAACCCTAGATTAGCATGTACTCGTCAAAACGCTTCTCTTTTTCTTCAACCCTTGGCCACCCTATGCTGAGTGTAGGTCTCTGCCAAATCTCTCTCTCGCTCTCTTTTCTCTCTCTCTCTCGTCATTTTTGGCGGTCAAAACGCATCTTATTAGCCCAAACACAAGGTTGATGCCGTTCTTCATTGAAGAGTTCTTTTGGCGTGTTGGGTATCCTGCATGATCCTGGACATTCCTGCACATCAGGTCAACGTTTTCATACTTTCGTAATATCATTGACAAGTGACAGGGGTTTATATCTCTTCATCGTACTAAAAAAGAGGTGATGATCATCAAACAGCCGAGTTGATTTTCTTAAAACATAGCTTAAAACACTCTCCAAAAGAGAAACCAACATGACCATCAATCAAAAAGTCCTAAAAGTGGATAGCAGGCTGATTTATTGTATAAGCTCATTGACTTATCTGTTTAAACAAACTCGGTATTCATTTTCATATAATCTTTGCACAATAATATCCCGTCATAAGTCATCTACTCGTAAGCCATAATCTACACCCAGCTTATAATGGAAGCCGCATGGCGATATTGGTCTAGCTCTCCATTCCAACCGCACTAAGTCGAGAAACCGATAATCCTAGTTTCCTAGACGATTCAATATCTTGTGGCTTGCGAAGCCATTATGTAGGTACTATTGTTAGTTTCGTTAATATCTAGAAGTTCCACTATTTTAGCTGGTATTCAAATATCCACTATTTTAGTTGGTATTCAAATATTATGTAGGTTTATTGCGCTCGATTGTTGATAGGTTTTATAACATAACATCACGCCTGTAAACCCTGAAGAGTTAGGCAGATGTGTACCTAATAGAACACCCATATTTCGCCCGTTATGTTTAAGTCCCATGGAATAGTGGTGAGCCTGTAGTGGCCTACAAACATACGTCCGGCCGCCATCGAGCGCCGCGGTTTACTGGAGCGCGTGCGCGCCGGCGCACGGCGCGACGATGGTTCAGTGGTATGGGAGCTCGAAGAGCGACGTCATGGGCCTGCTATCTGCGCCGCGTTCATTCCTTGACTGAGGCGATATTTTATTTTTCTTTTTTAGAAAGGACCACTCGCAGTTGCAACTCGCTAAGGTCGCTTAACTGTTTAACCGGACAATCCTGTGGTGGCCAAAAATTACTTAGGGCCAGGGCTTACAAACTAAGGATTTACACAATTAAATGAACAGTCACTAAGGGCACCCCCTGTGGGGTTCAGGCCTCGGCTTAGAGCGTCATTGATAAGAGGGCAGCAAGGGACAGGCTGGGTCGGAACTGAGGCGAAATGCGTGGCGCGCGCTTTTATATAACGTGCACGATATTCGCGTTTCCAAAACATTTTGGGTTTTGTGTAGCTTGTCTGTGAGTGGTGTTTTCACAATATGTATTAAGAGTTGAGCCAGCCACTAATTGCACATTGTATTTTTAGTATATAAGTAGTACCTAAGAAAATAAACCATGGATTTATTACCATACAACCGAGTTTTATTTATACCTCACCTTATCTACCAAAAGCCTATTGTCATGAACTGGGCACAAATCCAAACTCCATGGCTGCTACTAAAAAAATACTATTGGAAAACCCCAATAACACTGCCCGACCCGGGAATCGAAACCAGGACCTCATACTCAACCACAGCAGTAGGTAAACAAAATATAATACTACTGCCGCCATTCCACTCACAAAAGTTTACCATATGGAAATAAATTCATGAAACATTCCTCAGTGGCGTAATGGCCCGTAAACGGTATTGTCATCACAAGAAAGGCATTTTTTTTATTTAATCTTGTTCCACTTGATTGAAGGGTATAAACTGATATGGAAACAATTTAAAAAGGAATTTTCTAGAATATTTTCAGAGATTGACGACTAATAGTGCCTTACTCCCCTTGGTGAATAAATAGCCATTAAAAAGCTTTATACCGTCCAAAAAGCCTCCGCTCATGCAGAGAACACTGACTAAATAAAACCTATTTTAATTTCACTCGTTAAAGGTCAGACCTGGCTTCACGTTATGGTTAATCAAACATGGCGTTTTATTTTAAACTTCTGTTGGCATTTAATAACAAGCAGACAACTCGCTCGATGAAACCTAGATAGAAAGCTCGTGTAAATACTAGCAAATAAATAATATATGTCGGATCCGGTCATGAGTACGGACAGGCGAATGAATCGAAAGCGCGCCAGTGGTGACATCACGCGACCTACTTACCAGTCTACCCCACCATGGCGTTGCTGCTTCTACAGAGTCCTGATGTAAACAACTCGCGGTGAGGAGGACTTTCTGAGTCTGATCGCATCGGAGCTTAGACGTCTTGCAAATATACCCGATTCATTGTGCCCAGTGTGAAAGTGTAATGTCAAGTAATTTGTTAGTTTACTCAGTGTATCTGTTTGAAAAGAGTAACCATGGAGTTTCTTGCCGGTTCTTCTCCATGGAAACAACCAACCCGAACAGTGCAATGTGAAATAAAATAGTGTATCGCATCCAGTGTGTTTTCATAGCACGAAACCCGTCTTTCAACCACAAAATGCTCGACCCTAGCTAAATAAATCCTGACAACCCGACATATAAATAGTAATCATGATGCCATCTAGCCGATTTCGGCACAGCAGCGACTGCAGCGACTGCATTCGATGACTTTCTAGAGAGTTTGTCAGGAGCTTTGGTGTGCTGCTCTTTCATAAGCTCTTAATCGGCTAGCATCTCCAACTTTGACTACTGACGACTGACTGGGTATAGCTGTAGGTGGCCTAGCTTTAGGGTCATCACGCTTTATGTCTAGCTGCTATAATATAAATGGGCACATACGTAATAAAGCCGCATATATCCAATAATTTCACGGGTGCCAGGTTCCAGGGACCTTCGGATCGGGAGCTATGGTTATGAATTATCTCATCACTAGTATTCTTTAGACTGACTTCTTGGTTGGGTCTATTCACAAAACATCACAGATATAAAACCGCGCGCTCGTGTTCCACGCGCGCCTCAATGAGATGTCAGCAAAAGGAAGGGGTCCGCAAGGGCCGGTGCCTGCCGGGGCTGCGGGACTGTTCAAAAAGAGATACTGCGGCCCTGAAACACAAAGGGCAATGAAGGAACATGGATGGGTTTTAGTCAGTAAAAGTCTGACACTCCCTTCTACTCTTCCCAGATTGGGAGGGGGTCATTTGATGATTTCCAATCCGAAAAAAAAAGTGTTAGTTAGAGGTGTACATTTAGTACACCTGTACACTCACATTTTGCCAGTTATGTTTAAGTCTCAATTAAGTACCAGAAAGCGAGCCTATTACCATCACCAGGGCACAATCCCAGAGACTGAGCTGAAACTGAGAATTTTTTGATGAAAAACTCAATAACACTTTGCCCAACCACGACATCGAAACCCTGGACCTCACACTCAGCAACACAGCTTGCGATCACTAGACCAACGAGGCACACTTGCACAGCGAGGCTCAGGGGAGTCACTGTTTAGTGGCCCCAGTGATGTTTCAAAACAGGCGTTGCGTAGAGCAGTGTTCCGCAAACTTTTTGTATTCAAGGTAGCCGGTAGGTACACTAGGAAATCAGAAAATTTTGGAGGTACACCATAAATGAAAAATCAATTATTACATAATATTAATCAGCATATTAAAAGTTTTGCGGCTGTTAAGGCAGGTATTTTTCTTCCGTCTGTCCATTTCTTTTCGAGGCACACTAAAGAATGACCACAGTACACCAGTGTGCCGCGGTACACCCTTTGCGGACCACTGGCATAGAGGGTCTCCGGACAGGTCTTTTAGAAAGAAACAGTGCTTCCTGTGAAGTGATTTGCGGATTGTGACCACCTGGGTGTTTTTAGTGAGGTAAAAATCCCACTCTTACGGACTTTCGGGATAAGACCGGGGGGTCTTATCCCAAAAGCCCAATCGCCTTTCGAAGCTTTCCCCCGAAAAAAAAATAGCCAATCCTAGCCCTGTCATAGCCAATCCTTCGCCTTTTCAGGAGTCGACGCAGAGGAGGTGTATGGTGGAGGTTGTAAATAACAAAAGATTCTTGGACCAGCGACAGCTGTGCTCTACATCCGATGCACACTTGACCCTTATATCACCTTCCTTGTATGGAAACGACATTTGAACAAAGAATGTTTCCCCAAATGTATTTTTTCTATAAATATAAAGTAAAAGCTTTGTATTACTCTCTGCTAACAAAATGAGTATTTCTTTTATTTTATGCGTTTTCAGCGTATTGAAAACGCTTATGGCAGATATTATTTATTAAGTGTAAAATAACAAACGTCTCGTCTACTTCACAGTAATCAATATATTCATATTAATATTATTAGAAAAAACTAGAAATCATAAAAAGAATGGGTCCGGCTCATCTAGTAACTTTCCCATTTCGACAACTAAACAAAATAGCATCAAAACCCATTTCGTAACTATTTTGATCTTCATGCATTGAATGTATTTTATGAAGAATTATTTTCGGTAGTGCACACCGAATTCAATAATAAATAAATAAAACTCTTAAAAAAATTCTAAAACTATTGGCCCAAAGTTTATTTTCATTGACTGGGCAAAACAGGGAATTAGGAAAAGTAGGGAACGATTGTTTGAGCTGTACGGCTTTAAGCCTTTCATCAACACATAATCTTTTAATAAGTATGTTGCTACTTACTCGAAAGTTTTTAAAAACACTTGCAAGGTAGCCAAATCCTTATTCATTAGCAACAAGATTAAATCAGCCTATAACAAAATAAAGACGGTTTGGAAAATTATCAACAGTGAAACAAATAGAAATAAAAAACAAAGTAATGACTTCACACTAGAGACATCACGTGGCCTTGTGGGCTCCAATAATGAAGTTGCTCAAGAATTTGTAAATTTCTTTACCAGTATCCCACATAAAACTACAGAAACCTTAAACCTTGCTCTCTATTGATTTATTGAAAGCGACAGTGCAGCCTGTCCAAATAAATTTAAAATTCAGCATATAAAAACCCCATAACAGTCATAAAAGGTTTCAAGCAAATCAAGATCAAATTAACGGAAGATCTATGGGGTATGTCTATCAAAGCTTGTACTTCAATTATTGAGATTGTAGCACCGTATTTAGCCTCAATATTTAATTTGTGCGTGGATCAAGGGGTCTTCCCGGATCTAATGAAATTCAGTAAGGTAATACCGCTTTTTAAATCTGGGGACAGTAAGGACACCAATAACTATAGGCCCGTATCCGTGTGGCCGGTTTTCAGCAAGGTGTTTGAAAAGATAATGCGTAATCAAATGCTTAACACCAATAAAATATTACACGAGCAACAGTACGGTTTAACCAAAGGACGTTGTACAACTGACGCCGGTGGCACTTTATTAAAACACATATTTACTGCGTGGGAAGAGGCACAAGATGTCATAGGAATCTTCTGTGACCTCTCGAAGGCATTTGATTGCGTAAATCACGAAACCCCGATCTTGAAACTTGAGCATTACGGTTTAGGTAAACTTGCGCTCAGTTTAGTAAAATCGTATTTGAATGATAGACAGCACCAGGTACAAATAAATGGTGTCAACTCAATGGGTTTTAAAGTAAAAATGGGTGTACCACAAGGTTCGATATTGGGTCCCTTCCTCTTTTTAGTGTATATTAATGACCTACCCCATTTTTATTTTATTCAAAAGGAACAACAAACAACTGCAATATAAAACATAGACATAAGAAACATATACAAAGCTTATAGACAATATTGCAGCCCACAACGCTGTTCACAGATTAACTCTAAGGTACTTGACAATGAAATAATCGCTAGGGTTACAAATGCGAGATATATAAAATCATGTAAAAAAAAATATGTGTAAGAAGGTGTCTATATACTCGTAATTAAGAAAGTTCTTTGAGTATAAGACGTTTAAACTTGTACGGAGAACATGCAAAAATATCAATTTGCTCGAAAGTACTATTGTAGGAATCGACCATTCTGCGAACAGGCGAACGCTGGCCAGAGTTGGACTTGCAAGTGCCACGGAAAATAATCCGCCAGCGCGCACCTTTCGCTTGTGGACCGTCCTAGGAACCGCATAACATAACATATTGGACAGTTCAATACAGTCAAATTTATTTCGAGCAATATTATATAAATTCATAGCTTCTAAATACCTACGTCTGTTTTCGAGTGTTGCGAGCTTATACTTAGCAAGTAAATCTTGGTACGGCAAATAATATCCGTAGCATCTGTAATGCATAGCTCGCAAGAACTTGTATTGAACACACTCAATCATTTCAACGTACTTTGTGTAGTAAGGTCATTTATTTAACAACCATCCGCATATGGTGTTGTTTGCTGACGATACTTCTTTAATATTTAGGATAAACAGACGTGCCACTAATCTTGACGACGTAAATAACGCCCTACTGCAGTTCCACAATTGGTTTACCGCCAATAATTTAGTACTAAATGGGAAAAAAAACTAAGTGCATTAGATTTGCTCTACCAAATGTCAAAAGTAGTGATTGTGACATATTAATATTGAATCAAGAGAAACTAGAATTTGTCGATAAAACGGTTTTCTTGGAAATCACGCTCGACTCAAGGTTACAATGGGGTCCTCATTTAACATCTCTTGCAGGACGGCTGAGCTCAGCAGCATATGCTGTTAGAAAAATCTGTCAATTTACTGATATTGATACCGCGAGGCTAGTCTATTTTAGTTATTTTCATAGTATTATGTCATACGGTATTTTACTATGGGGACAGGCTGCAGACATCGAGTCTATATTTATTCTGCAGAAAAGAGCCATCAGAGCCATTTATGAATTACGTAGACGCGATTCTCTAAGAGAACTGTTTAAGGAAATTAATATCATGACAGTACCTTGTCAATACATCTATGAAAACATCATGTACGTTAGGAAATATCGGCATTTATTCAGTAGAAGAGGTGACAGACACCACTATACTACTAGAAATAGGTACCAACTAGTTCAGCCAGGTTTCAGGCTTGCTAAAGTAGATTCATCTTTCATGGGGTACTGTTTGAAATATTACAATAATTAAAATCCTATAAATACAAAAATTTTAATCTCGTATAAAACGCACACTATGTAGGCAAGCCTATTATAAGTTGGGGGATTACATTGATGATAAAAATGCTTGGCTAAATGCTGGTCCTGCTCCACAATCATAGGGGCAAACTAATTGATTGTACTAGTCGGGCATTATTTGAGACTATCGACACGCAAAGAAGAAGAAGAAAAATTGATTCCCATGTTGATGTATTGTGGATGCTGCAGAAGATTGTAAAAACATACTCGCATTGTGTAGATTCCAGTTCTTAGTATTATATAATTGCATAGCACATGTGTGAGTACTTTGTTTTGTTCAGCCACCATTTACATTTAGTTATCTTTCTTTGACTTGAATATGCCTTGGTGGCTGAGAGAATGTCATGCTCACTCAAATGTGTCGCTGATGGTGGCGGGTGTGTCGGGTCATTTGGTTCCCTTCAATATGGTTGAGTTGAATGGTGCCGATACACGCGTCATGTTCGTGAACGGGCGCTGTCACTTGGGACTGGTCATGTCTTGCTGCCAGGGTTCATTTTAATTCGTTTATTGTTAAATTGTTGTCTTTTTTTACTCTGGACGCTCTTAATGTGCACGTCTTTCTACATCGTTCTCACATATATGTATAATTTCAAAATTAATGATGTAACCAAAATTTTGTAACAATATTTTTATTCAAAAGAGTGTCCATGGAGTTTCTTGCCCGTTCTTCTCCATAGAGATCTACGCTAGGGAATGGGCAACTACAGTACTTTCTCAAGTTATTATGCCTTGTGACTGGGACTGTAGCTTTGTTTTTTATTTGTAATTTTGACATTCAAAAGTGCCGTAATGGTCTAATTGAAATAAATGCTTTGAGTTTGAGTTTGAGTTTGAATCCCATTTCGTAACTATTTTGATCTTAATAATTGAATCCCTTTTGGTAAACTTTTTGTTCGGCAAGTACAGTTAGCACTCAGGAGAACTACTACAAAAAAAAAAAACTCGCGCTTAGAGCCGACCCTTGGTGCAAACCAACAGCCACATTGAAGCTTGTTGCTATTGCCCGCTGTAGAACGGACTTGGGTACTACATCAACTGTACATCGCTCGGATCAACTGCACATGATTTTCATTTGATTTTATGCTTTTTCGAGGTCGATGAACACCATGTGCAGGTTTTTATGTTATGTTATTACACACATCAACACGGTCTAGGGATATTTTTAAAAAAGCGAATTATTATCAATGTGTTAATTATTTATATGACATGTATATATTTAAAAGATACGTTATTTAATATTCTACCATTTTTTAATAATGGTTAAGGTATAGATTAAAATTTCAGGATTTTATGGAAAAAAAATGAAGCATAGACGGAAACCGTATATGAATGAACTTTTAATTTGTGAGTAAAAACTGAAAAAAATAGACAAATCTTTTAATTTGTGTTTATAAACTTGAAGTTAGTAGTCTGAGAAAGCGCCCATGATGTTCATAACACATCGGCAACGATTCGGCATGCTCAGAACAAGGTTGTCAATGTCTTGCTGCGGAATATTGTCCCATGTCCTTCTGAGGTGCGCAAAAAGTTGATCTTCTGTAGCCAGATTTTCAGGAACTTCCTTCAGAGCTCTTCTTTGCAGCATATCCCACGCATGCTCAATGGGATTTAGATCTGGCGATTGAGTAGGCCAGTCTAAGGCCCTAACATTATGTGTATGTAACCAAGCTGCTACCGTTCTCGCCGTGTGTGCCCGGGCATTGTCGTGCATGAGCAGGAAATCTTGCCCCATTTGTGTTCTTTGGGGCAAGATTACGGGCCCCAGCACCTGTTGGACGTATCGTTCTGCCGTCATATTGCCCCGCACCCAAACGAGATCCGTCCGTCCTCAAAGACGAATTCCTGCCCAAACCATAATTGTTCCTCCTTGGTATGGGTGAACTTCCTGAGGGTTCTGAAGACGGCTCCATCGTCCAGGAACTCGCCAAACACGCGTCCTTCGTGAATCTGGATGGAAGCCGAACCTGGATTCATCCGTGAACAGCACATTGGACCATTGGTCACGGCCCCAGTCCACGTGGTTCCGAACCCATTCTAATCGTCGTCCACGATTGCCTCTCCGTAAAGGTGGGACCCGGAGTGGTCTACGAGAGCGTAGATTGCTTTCATGCAGTCGCCTTCTTACAGTTTGGTCACTCACAAGCACTTGGTGTTCCACTCGCAGCCTTTGGACCAATTGAGTCGCCGTTGCATTTGGTTGTGCTCGCGCAGTAATTTGCAAAAATCGGTCTTGTCTGGGGGTAGTGATGCGACTTGACCCCCGGTGCCTCTCCGCTACTTCACCTGTGGCACGATAGCGTGTCCACAATCTTGAAATTACATTTTGATGGGTCCCTATGGCCTCAGCAACATTACGCTGAACAGATCCTGCTTCCAGCATTCCCACAGCTCGTAACATCTCCGCCCTCGTCAAATGTCGGCGTTGCATGGCTACAATACCTCAATATTAACTTTATCTTTCGTTTAAAAATGAAAAAAAACTGTAACTAAACGTAATTCGTATTGTTTTCTAAATTTCGCACAAATGAAAATTCCCTCTCCTATACATCAAGACATTTTTATGCCACCGAAACAAAAGAATTTTCAAAAATTTGAATTTGGAATTAGTCTGAGATAAATTACAAACAAATCGGTGTATAAAAGATTCCAATGCGGCCAGTAGCCCTTTTCGAGTTATTTAATTGAGTATGAAATATCCCTAGACCGTGTTGATGTGTATGATATTAGAAATACTGATATTCGACCATTATTACTATTTATTTCGTACAGCCTACACTACCTGTACAATAACTCGTTTATCGAGAAGATTTACTAAAAGCTAGCTAGTAGAATATAGCTAGTAGATTTTTCCCTTTTGTAAGTCTGGTAGTCAGTAGTAGTAGACTGGTAGTATTGTAAACGGCGCACAGTGGTCTGGAAATCGAGCTCAATGCTCATAGAAACTCAAAGTCAGGAATAAAAAAAAGTAAAAATTGGCATGGCTCTGGTATACCTCCCTTTATGTCATATTAACGGCTTTAGTATAAGTATTAGTAGCTCCACGGGTGAGAAAAAAAGATTTGTGTTTTTTTTTTGTATGGGAGAAAACACTTAAAGTACATTTTTTTTAAACTGAAGGGCTGGTGCTCATACGAATTATTGTACCATACACGGCGATCAAGATGACATCTAATTTATGCGCCTTTCGTTGCCGCTTTGCACGTAGCAATTTTTTCAAATTTTGAATTTTTGGTTTGAGATTTTTCCAATCTTTGACGTGTTTATATGAAGTTGCCGATCAATTTACTCATACTATTGCTAGTCTATAGCCTGCTAATGACTTTTATGATGATGCTATGACTTTTCTCCAAGTTATTCATTTCCAAAGGAGTAGCTTTACATATACCACAAGTCTGCGATGAGTTATTTGATAGCTGTGAAGTGATTTTGGCATCTAAGATGGTCATAAGCATCGAGTGCTTAACAGCATAATAATAGAAGGCTGCAGTTCTGCAATCTCAGCTTCAATCAGAGCCTGGGGGTCTAAAATGGCTGCTTTAGCAGAATCGTAATATGAAGGATCGTCGTATAAGGGGAGGTATACCAGAGCCATTGCAATTTATATTTTTTGAATTCCTGACTTTGAGTTTCTATGAGTATGGAGCTCGATTTCCAGACCACTGTGGCGGCGGGGCTAACATCTTCTTCACGATTCTGTTCTCCTAGTACTTATTGTCGGGTATTCAATAAAAAGACGATTTCAGCGGCACCAACATCTCCTTCTGGATTCTGTTCTCCTAGTACTTTCTGTTCAAATTCAAAATAGAGTTCTCTCGTAACAAACCTTAGTGTGCCAGTGAGAGACAAAAAATAGCAAAATTAACAAATGGTTTCTTTGTGAGCTGACTGTACTGTACAAAAAACCGTTGAAATTTATGGTTGACTAAAAGTTAATATACCTTATAAGAAAAAGCAAAAAGGTGCGAACAGCTAGCTCACTGGACATCCCACAAACACACACACACACACACACACACACATACACACACAAAAACACATAAACACACACACATAATATCTAACCTAGTTTTAAGAGTAGTTATTAAACTTAACTCGACTTAATTGAACATTGAAAATAACTTTTCTAAAACAAGAGAGACTTGATAAATTCGATTTAACAAGTTATCAAAACTAAGTTGCATTTTAAAATGTTTCAGTAAAGAACTGAAAGTTAACTAAGAAAATTAGCTTTGCTATTATAGCCGATAAGACTTAGGACAGGTATTTTATTGTTCAGCAATGCTTTGATTAATGAACAGGACCCTAATAATGGAAATATCTGTTAATTCCAACAATTAACCAGTAAAATATAAATGATTGACAGTTACCTAAATTGTTTTTATCAATAGTAAAGAACAAATAATTATGGGTAATTTATCGGCACTGCGTGGGCGGCTATAGACATGTACGCGCAGACGTCCATATCGCTAATTAAATGTTCTTTATTTAATGTAATATTGTCATTTACTAACAACAGGTTACGATTGCACTAACACTTTATTGATCTATGGTCTGAATTAAATAAATAAATAACATTAAAATTAAATTGGTAACGAAGTACAGTGAGGTTTGCAAGGGTTTCTTTTTGCATAATGTTATTTTTCCTAATATACTTTGGCAAAACTGTTTTGGCATAAATTGAGTTCGCATAATGTTACTAGGCATACAAATGACTATTAGCATAATAGTATTTTGGCATACAATTAATATAAGTACCGGAATCAAATTTGAGTTATTTTTACGTATTTATTTTGAATTAAAAATTCATTAAGTTGTGCTACAAAAGTTAGTGACAGAAACGAATCGCTGGAAAACCGACTCCACGTAGTCTTGTCTGCCCTACCCCTAGAGTGTAATCTAAGCCCGCGTAGGCGCGGAGGGGCGAGGTGGCCCGCAAGCTGAGGAGCAGGTGGTTTTAATGCTCGCCGCGTAGCTGAGGCTGCAGCAAGCCGAAGTTGCAGTGGTGAGCGTAAAACACATCTGCGACGATAAGCTCGCGTGGGATCGCCGGAGCCCCGCAGCGCTGGAGCCGTGACAGAAAACATGCAGCTGCATGTTGCTTATTTGCTTGCATGCTGCATGCTTGCTGCACGCATGCTTGCTGCATGCATGGTGTATGCTTGTTTGCATGCTTCTTACAGGAAAAAACTCACATTTGTTCACAATCAACTATGTTCAAAACAAATATGTTATGTATTACCTGTTTCAGGAGTTATGGTTTTTTTTTTCCAATCGTCAAAATAAATTGGTATATCCAATTAGGATATGTCTAATATTTTAGGAGTTAATTATTATGCTTCTTTGTTATGCCTATAAAAAATATGTTTTAATATCGTTATGCGTAAATAAATTTATGCCTAAGAATGTTATGCTTAATCATTTTTATGATTAGAGAAATTATGCTTAAAAAATTATGCATAAGCTGTTATGCGTAAATAATGTTATGCGAAAATATAATTAGGAGTAACAAAAGTATGCCAAGTTATATTAGGTCTTAAAATTGTATGCAAATGGATAGGGAACCGGTTTGCAAAGGGAATAGAAAAGCATTGTTCCAGATCAACTTAAAAGTGACGTCAAATCAACCGGACTGGATGCCGGCGGACTTTGACAAATAATAATGTACATTATTTTTTGACACTAAATATATTTATTGTTCTAAAAGTTATAAATAATATAATTAATAAAAAAAAAAAAATTAAATAAAAAAAAAAATATATAAAAATTTATGGTGTCCGCGGCCAGTCTATTCGGTTTAGCCACACCTTAAAAGCTATAAAAATAAATGCCTACTTGCCTTCATGCGGACCTGTTTAAAAAGGGCACTTACTAAACATGCTTAGTATTAATAAAATGTATTTATATACCCATCTCAACGGAGGTTCTGTTTCAAATCTAATTTCAACGAAATAAGATCACTTATCTAAAGTGTACTCTAATTTAAATAAAAACATCGTGGTTCGTGCTACATACCTACACACTTCTCATGTTTCAGAACGTTTCTTAAACTACTCGAGATAACGTTTTTACGGAAATAATATGACGCCTGTAATCCCCAAGACACAAGAGCAGAAGTGTCAAGTACAGCTGCAGCCCGGCGTTGCCTCGAATTTAGTCTACGGCTAGCCGCCAGCGCGCTAACTACGCGTCGTCAGCGAGATGTAAGCTTGCAGCACGCGCGCCGGCCGCGAGGTGCAAGCTTACGGACCGCCGCGAGTCGAGTTGTATGGTAGCGGCAAGAGTGCTGACTGCCCGCCATAAGCTTTTCCATAGAGACATCATGAAATATATGGTGCCGTGCCGGTATACTATGCCATGACCAACACCCACGAAATTCGAATTGCAAATGCTACCCTGAGACTTCCACCTTAAGTTTTCGTTCTATGTAATAGGGGGCTCATATTGCCATTATCCCAACTGCTACTGAGGAATTCCTGATGGAAAAACCCATTAACGCTTTGCTGGACTTGGGAATCGCACCCAAGACCTCATATTCAGCAGCAACTCATAAGACCACTAGTCAGGCAGTCTGATAATCTTGTATTTCATCTACACAATAGCTTTCGTGTAAATTGAACTGGAACGTACTTAGAACTGAACACCACCACCTGTTCCTCAGCTCACGGGCCGCCTCACCCCTCCGCGCCTACGCGAATTTAAATTACACTCTAGGGTTAGGGCAGACAAGACTACGTGGAGTCGGTTTTGGAGCAATTCGTTTCTGTCATTAACTTTTTTAGCGTGACATATTGTCTTTTAACGTGTTTTTCGGGGTACTGAAGTATCATACCGCCGAATCCAAACAAGTAGAAGAAACTAATACAAGAAAACCATCTAGCTTTTCCATGCAGACGCAATCAAGATGTTTAAAATAAATCCTAATTAAAATCTTACTGGTGCCGAGGGTAAGCGGGTAACTTCAAAGGGTAAGGGTAAACAGGGTCAGCCCCGATGTATAGAAACGTTTACGAAGTTTGTTTTAGCCACGGACGGTGCGCTCCCGGTAGACCGCCGCTGGCTTTCTTTAATTACACAAGGTATAAAAGAATAGCGGGAATTAAAATAAAAGATATGGCGTTTTTCCATCGTTTATTTTCAATTTTATTTGGTTTTATGAGTAGAAAATATACTCCTGTCTTCTCATAAAAGCAAATAAAATGATATGAGTTCTTTTCGCGGTTTTTAGCTAAAGTTCAATTAACTCTGTGTAAGGCCGTCCACTCCTCGACTTAGGTCTCTACCACCTATCGCGTCCAGTCTCTCTCAGCCACCTGTTTAAGGTCGTCGTTCCGTAGGAAACTGAGCGACCTTCAAATTGTGTACCAACCTGACTGACAGTATTCAGTAGAACTTATGTTAAAGATCTCAAATGAAACGTTAAAAGTGAATGACGAAAATAGAGATGTAGACGTTCCATAAGTGATGTCCCCTGGAGCATAACTGCCCAAAAAAATAAGTAGGAATGTGTGATTTCCTAATGAATTCTATCAAAAAGATCTAAGTCACTGCCTGCAACAGTGCATTGCTGGGCCTCTGCCCAGAAGGCAGGAAGTCACTGTTCTGTCGATTCAGGGGTAATGTGGACCACTGGTAGTTGGTTTTGTCTAGGTTGCCTTGCCATAAATATACATTGTCATTTGGACCTGAATAAGATACAGAATCACATTGTGGTGACCGCAAAATGTCAAAAATAGAACGCTGTCAACTTGTAACGTATACCAGACTAAAAGTCAAGTACATTCGTAGCTCGCAGAATAGTTTTAAAACAATATTTAAGTTGGACGTTTTACTGGATACTGGATACCAAGTAGGAAGTATACGGTATAGGTTAACCACTACTTCAGTGCAAATGTTAGGTTAGGTTAGGTTTTCGAGGATCGTAAGTGGTTTTGCTCCGCTCAGGTGCTCCGTAGTTTCTCTATGTTTTCTTCTTTTTTCGCGTCGATGGTACGACTTATTTATATTTCATAGGCCAGTATGTGGCCACGTTAATCGCAGCATCTATGGCTTTTTAAGTCCTCTAAAATGCAGGTGTAGGAATATCTGGAACAATCCAGCAAGCGGGACATCGTCGAAAGGTTTATGCATGTATTTATGATCAACAATGTGTGGCGAACAGCATAAGATCGATTTTGATAAGATTATTCAGAGGAGCTTTAGCGCCCTACTGAGCCCCGTTGGTCCCGTGATCGCAAGCGCCACTACTGAGCGTGAGATCCTAGGATTGGTTGCCAGGTTGGAGAACATTTTTTTTTTTTTCATTATATTTGTTCAGTAGGTACTAGTCCAGAGTTCGAAAGTTGGCGGTGTGACCCCAGAAAGCACCTTTAGCCGTCTAAATTAAAACGAAATTGCGACCACAGGATAGGTCTATCCCTCCCACTCAAACAACAGTTAGACAAACTTCAGGTCATCACAAGTCTACCCCAAAACTTTGCTTGTTACTCTAATTACCGCAAGAAGGGTTCTTGAAGACTAATTAGTAATTAGAGGAGGTGTAAGCAGAGACACGGCTCTTGTCTCAAAGGAGGTCGTTTACATGCTAATGTAAGCATGTCTACTGTAGCACCTTAACACTACTTTAATGGATTCTGACGGGAATGACAAAGTATTAGGTGCTGCAAACGTGGTTCTGTGTTAATTACCTATCTATTTAAGGCACCACGCCTGGCTAACAACGCGAAATTCAAATTTGCTTACGTTTTTTGCAATTTTCCGGTCAGTATCGGACTTTATGCTGAACAAAATATGATTCGCGGCCGTAACACGTCTATTTACAGAATTATAATCATTAAAATCATTAATACAACCCTCTCAGTTTATTTAATCCAATTGAATGACTTTTTCATGAAATAGTCGTCGAGTTTCGCGGATAACCATAGCGCTTCCCCCCTTAACATAACATGTACAGTCTTGCTGACGCGTACACTGTACATATTTTGCTGACGCGGTGCGCGCGCCATTTTATTACAATAAAACAACATTCATTACATATAATGAGTGCATGCAATTATTGCTACGCGGTGACTACATTAGAGAAAGCAATACAAGTATAACAAAAGTACACCTAGATATAGCCAGCATAATTTCTATTAAAATAAGCGACCCGGCACACAGTTTTTACAACTTGTCAGAACATGGAGATATTTGCGAAGTTTTTTTGCGAGAAAAATATGAAGAAAAAGAATTAAGATTTTTTGAGTGGTGAAAACCGCATCAAAAACCGTTGAAAAACCGGAGTTTAACGGAACTGTAATTTAAATTTGCAATACATATTATCATGAGGATACAAATACATTAAAGATAAAGTCAGATGGTTGGCTACCCAATCACAGTAACTTTGAGAACAAAGAACATGAATTTTACTGTAAATTCTTGAAATTGAAACATATTATATTGAATTCAAATAAATTCAATTACAGGGTCTGGTAGTACGAGTGTTGTATGAGTTAGTGTGAATCGGTAGAGAAGTTTGATTTATTTAAAATGGAATATTTCGCTCTACACCGAATTGAAATACCATTTATTTTGAAGCCGAAACCAAATACATTCGTACCCAAAAGTTTTGTTACAAAGGCTGAATTTCGTGTTATGGGTTTTGCACTATTTAGTTGTAGACAACAACTAAATGTAGGGACTTAATGATTGCACGTTGGATTTTCTAACCTCGGCTATCAGCTGAGCTTTAAATAATGGATATTACAGTCACGAGCACCAAACACTTAACAACTTTTAAAAGTGTTTTTCGCCTACAGTTCTGATTAAAATTTCAACTAATAAGTTGATATGACAAGCGGTATTAATATAAATGATAATAGTGCAAGTAAATATTATGACGGGGGACGATTATGGAAAACAATAATAGTACAAATCATTTTATGGAAAACAAGGTGCCCGGTAATAACCGGGCATTACAAAACAAACAGCAAGACCCGGAACCACTAGCTTTAAGCCATACAAATATTTGTTCCGTGCAGGAATCGAAACTACGACACGCAGCGCAGCATCCAAACGCTCAGGTACTGCGCCGTTTCGTATCAAAGTGTAAAGTAGCTAATATTGCCAATTCCTATCATAGCCATTGAACTTTCAAAAGGAGTTCATCATCAACACTCTCGTCCTATCACTTGTCCTTATCCCAATTAATTTGGGGTTGGACTTTCGAAACCTTTGAATGAACTTTCAAACGTGTTATATTTTCAATTATTGACTTCTTTGATATTTCAAAAGCAAGTTTGTAATTGAATCTACGCCCTGCAGCTAGCATTCGAATGTTATTTACGTGTCTAGACTGCAATTTTAGCTACTGCCACTGTTAAATATATCTGCCATCGACAGCTTAATTTATTTTCAGCATTACAGGGAATTTGTTTACTGAAAACTCGTTTTATAGTTAACTTTAACTGTTTAATGTTTTAAGCTTACCAGGCTGTCAGAAAAGTATACAGCTCTAGTAAATTACTGCTGCTATTTTGTGTCTATTGGGAGTTTTCACAAAATTGGTAACTCCAAAAACTGTCGAATCCAATATTGCTCAATATTGGATTCGACAGTTTTTGAAATTGCCAATTTTGTGAAAATTGGTACTTAATTAGTTGGTAGGTGTACTAATTTAAAACAACGTTTTGTTTCTATCAATAATTTGAAAATGATTGAGAGAAGTGATGTTTTAAATATGTTTAGAGATCTTTATATGCGTTTAATTAATTTGGGCGACATTCGAGCCTTTAGCATCCTAATCATAATCATATCGTCATTAAAAAAAAATGAAATCATCGACACGGCGAAGATCATCCATGGGACTTAATAGAATAACACAATAGGCATGACGACAGTATCAAAAAATTGCAAATCTATTTAGTCCGTCAGTTAGAAAAACAACGTTTTGTTTCTATCAATAATTTGAAAATGATTGAGAGAAGTGATGTTTTAAATATGTTTAGAGATCTTTATATGCGTTTTATTAATTTGGGCGACATTCGAGCCTTTAGCATCCTAATCATAATCATAACGTCATTAAAAAAAAATGAAATCATCGACACGGCGAAGATCATCCATGGGACTTAATAGAATAACACAATAGGCATGACGACAGTATCAAAAAATTGCAAATCTATTTAGTCCGTCAGTTAGAGTATTGGAAATTGATAGACACGTATTTTTTGTTTTTGCGAAACAATGAAAATTGACAAAGATAAAACGCATCAAAACTCGTAAGTGGGGGCTCGTGACGTCAGAACTAGCTAAAAATTATACCTAGGCGTGACGCATTGAGAATTTTAAAAGCGTCATATCTTCGTCAATTTTGGTTTACGTAAGAAAAAACACGGGTCAAATATTTTTTGAAAATAACTGATGGACTAATTCGTTTTTTTTTTGTCGTCTCGCTTATTATGGTGTTCTATAAATTTCTGCCTTGTTCTTCAAGGAATACAATCGTGATATTATGTTGTACGCTACCGACCTTATTTTAAAAATAACTCCGCTTTTGGCTAAAAGTCATCTTATTTTAGAAAATCGCAATATAATATTTCACAGACTCAGCTGAGCTTTAAGTTGACCTTTACAAGTTTATAAAGTGTGAACTTCAAAGAAAAGTTGTAAAAGATTTCCCTTTCACAAAGACGTGATTGCGCGCTCATTTTATACCGAAGTCTGCAACGTTGCAAGGTTCTTAGATTTTATAGAAGACAAGCCGTGTGCCCGGCCCGGCCAAGTGCGAGTTGGACTCGCGCACCAAGGATTCCGTATAAATTTGTAGGTATTTTGTCATTAGACCACATTTTTACGGTTTTCCTATACATAGTAAGACATTGCTTCTTGCCAAATTTCATGATTCTAGGTCAACGGGAAGTACCCTATAGGTTTTGATTGGTTATATCTTTTGATCGCGTTGACTTGCAAGTTTGATTTTTTCACTGATCCAAGGAGTAGTAGATTTAAGTATTTGATATTAATTTCAGCTTGATACCTGCACGCGTTCCTGAGGAAAAGGGTCTTGACAGACGGACAGATAGACGGACAACAGAGTGATTCTTTAAGGGTTCCGTTGTTGCCGACTGAGGTAAGGGAACTAAAAAATTACGAACTTCTAAACTTTCATCACTTATTTAATCCCTTACTTTCTTACTGCTTGCTTTGTCAAAGAAAAAGGCACAATTACTTAGTCTAAAAAGATACCTACAATCAGAAGACAATATTTATTAATTTTTGTTCGCAGATGGTGATGGTTTTTAGGGTTCCGTACCCAAAGGGCAAAAACGGGACCCTATTACTAAGACTCCACTGTCCGTCTGTCTGACACCAGGTTGTATCTCAGGAACCGTGATAGCTAGACAGTTGAAATTTTCACAAATGATGTAGGTATTTCTGTTGCCGCTATAACAACAAATACTAAAAACAGAATAAAATATATATTTAATGGGGGCATACAACAAACGTGTTTTTTTTTCAGATATGGAAGCCTTTGTCGCGAGTTCGACTCGCACTTGGCCGGTTTTTTGTTTTATAATTTTAAGTGACAGTTCTGCTAATAAGGAATTGAAACGCTTGCAAATTGTGACAAAATAGGCACTTATACCGGCACGGGTACCTGCTTACGTCAAAAAAAATATAAATTCGTTCAAAATAGACGAAATGTGTATTCCGATGAAATTCAAATGACTGAAAAAGCCGAAAAATTTTAGGAAACAGCACTGGCGTTGAGATTAATTATACGAAAACAAATGAACTTCGACGAAATAAAAATTCAGGTCTGTGATGGATAAAATAAGAGTTTAATCCAAAAAGCTTTTAGCAGCAGCCAGGGTACATCACGGTGGACAAATAAAAATAAATTGAAAAAATATGTTGTACTGTTGTACTAAATTCAGGGAAGTCGATTTTAAATAACACTTTTCCAAAAAAATAAATACGGTCCGTTAACGTTACAATTTTATAAAATTGCAATTTCAAGCAATTCAGCAATAATATTTACATTTTTGGTTTTAAATATTAATTTAACATTTACCAAAATTTTAATTTACTACTTTTTATTTATTATTTTTAAGCTTCCATATTTCAACACTTTAAAGACTAATCCTATTCACAACCAAAATGGCAAATTGTTTGCCAAATCATCATCATCGTCTGCCGTCAACTATGTTAGGGTTATCTAAATACCAGGTGTATTAGGTATAAAGAGAAGACTCAACGAAACCGGGTGTCTAAAATGTTCTTAGCGCCATTGTCTCTATATGTATATGTTTCTTCTAGTGAACCTGTGAACTTTCTCTGGTAACCTTGAAATACCCCCACTAGCTTTGTATACATACTTACCCACAAGCAACATTTTATCTTCTTCTTCCTATCACTGCCACGTCATAATATTGGCCCAGAACTTTACCACTTCCAAGGCTTTGTCAGCAGCAGCAAAGGGGTCGCTTCGACTGCAAGTTTTTTTGGCAGGATAGGAGGTGAAGTATAATTTGCGACACAGCTCTCACACCCTACCGCTAATTTGATTTTATTTTACATCACTTTACTACTGTTCTACACGCCATAAATAAAAGCCATTCCAGCCATTATTTTAGCTTAGTTTGATGAACAGAATGCGTAGTTAGTTAAGTAATGGGTCTCATAACCTTGTATGAACGAATAAGTGTTGCCTGAAAATCTTGCTAAATACAGCTTTCAGTAAGTTATTTCAGCCATTACGTGTTATTGTAATAATTAAACATTCCTTTTCAACAGAAATAATACTCTATGATTGCCGTCTAGGCTTTTCTAAAGCCCGCTTCGTACGTGACGATAAACAAAAGATGTCTGCAAGGACAGACGACAGAAGCTTCAAGATACATTCGTCTCGGTTATTTGACTGAAGCAACTCAAAAGCGATCTTGTTGTAACAGTGATAAAGATCACTATGGTTTTGACAGAATTGTCATTGGCAGTAACACAACTGCAACCTTAAAACAACGAAAATAAGGATTATTATTATATTAGCAATGATGCAGAGTCAGCAATATAATAATTATGAAATGCTTGTAGACAGTCGCGACGTGATTTAATACAAAATACGCAGTTTCAGAAAGTACTTCTTCATACCATTTATTAAATCCTGCAACTAGGTCGCTTTGTTAAAAAATCTGTTGTGCTTAATCCTAAGGCATTTTAGTATACTTATATAAACAGGTACTCAACATAGCCGGCCGACATGATGACGACAGTCCAGCCACTCAACAGTGTTTGGTATTCGATCGATACCATCGCGTTTATACTCTTGACAGTGTCTTATACGACAGAACGCAAACAAAATTGTAACCAATCTACTTCCCAATCTACTACACTTCAACCAACTTATCTCTGCATGCGGGAAAACGACGAACTAAAATAAATGTACCAAAATTTACATATCGATACATTTTTGCTTGACAGGCAGCGCCACCTTGAACTGCACACTTAAATTGGTCATACTAAACAGTGTACGTGTTTGCTTTAGTGTCACCGAGACATGGGATAACATTAATTTGTTTCCATGACATTTCTTCTGATATTTTATTATCTTTAATCTCTCTGTAAAATACAAAATACGCAGTTTAATAAAGAACTTTTCGAACTATTTATTAAATCCTGCAACTAGGTCGAGTTGTCAAAAATTCGGTTGTCCTCAATCCTACTGAGTCTTAATATTTTCAATAAATGTCAGCACGTCAACTTTGTTTACGTTTTTTGAGATTTAATTTTTACTTTGACATTTAAAATAAAAAGAATTTCGACTTTTTGAGATCGATAACAATCTAGTGGTATGAAAAAGAGAAGCTTATCGAGTAACATCAAACAGTGCTATAGGATTCGTAATAATCTTGTAATTACTCGTTTTTACCTGAAACATAATTTTAATTAGGTGCTTGTGTATACGATATGTATCTTGATAATTATTTTGTGCGTTGAGTATTCATATTACGACCTTAACCTTTGTTTAAATAAATTTTAAATCGTAAAGTAATCGGTTGTCTGATGGGTACAACAGATTCAATTCGATAAAATACTTCTCGTGCTGAATCCAATTTATTTGTGGTCAGCGCAGCACATTTTCGTGTTCCATACCTACTTAATCATAGCAATCCGACACGAGAGAGATCAGGCGCAGGACCAACAGCTTAACGTACTTTTTGAGGCACGGCGGTACCATACCGCCAACTTCCAAACTCCGGGCTACTACGGAGAAATCCGCGAGTCCCATCGGACTATGTAAGTTATGGAACAGAGAGTGCACCTGTGCCTGCGCACACACTTGTGCACTATACTATCTCCCGCGCCGATGGCTAATCTCTGCTATTATTGGCCGCAGTGACCGCCGAAAACGGTCAGGAGGACTATAATTATTATTAATCATAGCAGTCGTCCCTCAGTAAGTTGCCCCCTTTCTAACCATATCATCCTTCAAAATGTCTATCCATCGTTTCTTTAGTCTTCCCCTACTCCTATCTAAAGACATCCAAATTCATACTCAAAACATTCCTGTTTGTCGGCAGAAAGAATCCCATTAATTTGCCATGCTACTTGTTGGTCTAGTGGTCACAAACGCGCCTGCTGAGTATGTGGTCCAGGGTTCGATTCCCTTCCGCCTGACGCAGGTCCTCACCGGACACGGTTGTTTCGGGAGGTTCCTGCAGTGAATCGGGCGGGAGGAAACGCCCGGGTGTTTCCACTGCGAGGATCGACCGGAGGACACGGTGGAGGTGTGCCCCGCGTGGGCGGAGCACCGCCGTGTCCTCGAAGCGGCGATTGGCGGCGGCGACCTCTCGCGTCCGGCCCTGGTGCAAGCCATGGTCCGGAGCGAGACGAATGGGACGTCGTCACCTCCTTCTACGAAGCAGTCATGCTATAGAAGGAGGTGGTGGAACGTGAGAGGGAGAGAATCTCACGTCCCGGCCGCCGCGGGAGACGCCCCGGGCGTCGGGGGCCACCATGTTGCCCCCGGCCACCGTAGGCGCGGGCCTGTGGACGGTGGGCTATAGGCTAGCTCGCCGTCCGTCCGTCTCATGACGACAGGCCGTGTCGACGGTGCGTTCGTGTTCCACGCGCGCCTCAAAGAGAGTCAGCAATAGGAAGGGGTCCGCAAGGACCCATGCCTGCCGGGGTTGCGGGACTGTTCGAAAGAGATACTGTGACACCGGAACACAAAGGGCGATGAAGGAACATGGATGGGTTTTAGTCAGTAAAAGTCTGACATTCCCTCCTGCTCCGCCCAGAGCGGGAGGAGTCATTTGATGATTTCCCACCCGAAAAAAAAAGGGTTCGATTCCCGGGTCGGGCAAATTGATATTAAGTTTTTCCATCAGCAATTTCTCAGTAGCAGCCAAAGAGTCTGGATTTGTGCCCGGTTGAAGGCAATAAGCTCGCTCCCTTTTACATGGGACTTACTGGCGAAATTTGGTGGTACCACTAAGTACTCTTCTGCCTAACCCTTTGGGGATTACAGGCGTGATGTTATGATGTTACATATCTGATAAGTTGAGCATTTCTGAAGCCGTAAACACCCTTCTCTAACTCTACCAATATAGCATAAATCAACAGTTGAACTTGGAATCACGAACATCAATAAACCCCCCTCAGTAAGTCAAAGTTACGATAACAAAATGGCGTCTGACTGAAAAGGGCAAACTTGAACATGTTATTGCAACAAAATTAATATCTGACCGGCAATGTTAAAGTTTCACGGTCTGACCCGTCTGACAGAGCATCCTTTACCGTAATAAATCAAACTTTTTGAATAACGATTTGAAAATGGAGCTTTTGAAGTCATGGCCGTTGGAATAAAAGTATCCATAAGTACTAATATTAATATTAGAAATGCAAAGCTCTATCTACCTGTTACCTTTTTACGCCTCAACGACTGATCGGATTTGGATCAAAGCAAAGAGTATACATAGTCACAGATTGGTTAAAAAGCTCAAGAATAAACCTTGGATTAGGTTACGACATGGATATTTTTTACGGTTATATGTGTAAAAAATAGTCTAACATAATCCTATTTTTTTAGGGTTTCGTACCCAAAGGGTAAAAACGGGACCCTATTACTAAGACTCCACTGTCTGGCTGTCCATCTGTCTGTCACCAGGCTGTATCTCATGAACTGTGATAGCCCGACAGTTGAAATTTTCACAGATGATGTATTTTGGTTACCGCTATAACAACAAAAACAGAATAAAATAAATATTTAAGGGGGGCTCCCATAGAACAAACGTGACTTTTTTGCTGTTTTGTCTAGTGTTTGTTCCCTATCCATTTGCATAAAATTTTAAGACCTAATATAACTTGGCATACTTTTGTTACTCCTAATTATATTTTCGCATAATATTATTTATGCATAACAGCTTACGCATAATTTTTTTAACCATAATTTCTCTCGATTAAGCATAATATTCCGAAGCATAAATTAATTTACGCATAATGATATTAAAACATACTTTTTATAGGCATAACAAAGGCATAATTATGAACTCCTAAAATTTTAGACACTAATACACATTTTTATACAATAATGCTATGATGAAAAAGGGATCCCATTTTAATTAGCCAACAATACTCTTGATTATGATTTTTATTAATAGTTATTACACTAGGACCCTAATGAAAGACAGTGCGGTTTTAGGGTTCGGTACCTCAAAAGGTAAAAAAGGAACCCTTATAAGATCACTTTCTTGTCCGTCTGTCCGTCTGTCACCACCGATTTTTATTTATTCATTCAGGTGTAGCTTAATGTACCTATGTGAAAACGGGAATAGCCGGACACACAACTCCCCTAAGTATCTCAAACAAACATTAAGTTTGTCTGGCCACCCCAGTTTGGACACTGGACGTCAAATCTCCTTAGTAAAGTCAAGAGCAACTTGTAAGGGTAAGGGGCCCGCCATCGATTGTCGGCTAAATGCTCAAATTCACTTGGTAACTTCTAAGGAAAACTTTTAGAATAATAAAGGGACAGTTCCATTGCTGCCTACGACCAAACTACGTATGCCTATTTATTTCCCTTTGTATATGGTTAGAGTAACCACACAATGGGTCCCAAAAAGAGCAAACGGCAACACGGCCGGCCAAGAAGGAGATGGCGGGACGAACTCGACTCTTTTCACAAGGATTTATGATTAACAGCACTGAATATGGATTTATAAGTGTAAAAATGGAAGCAAGATCTTTTCCCTGTAGTGAGACACAAATGGCTAATAATAATTTGTATTTGTTATGTTAACGGACAAACCCGATTTCAGGCCAAACTGGTTTACTAGTTTATCGTGTCAGGATATACTCACCCAAACAGCAACTATACTGCGACCAACTTGGATGTACGCGCCGCCCGCCGCTCAGCTCGTGCTTGGGTGGTCATAAACCAGTTTGGCCCTCGACAAACTAGTTTGGCCTCAAAAACCGGGTCGGGCCGTTTATGCGTACGGATACTTACCTATAAGAAACATGAGGCCTAACCTAAAGTACAAGTTATGTTTTGTGGATTCGTAGCTGGCAACGGTGGCAAACAAATGAGTGTTTGAAGCTAATCAGCGTCACTTCTCCATGCATATCTCCCGCAGCAGTGGAATCGCGCCTTAATTCGTAATCTCTACATCAGGGAAGACATTGCCCCTTTGGGTAATCTTGTTCTCAATTTGTACTGAAGTTAAATTACCAAGAGAGAAACCCAAATATTGTCTTATCCTCCTGGGAATTACAATGTAATGAATCAGATTAAATACTTCGCTTTGTGTTTCTGATGTTTCATAATATATTAAGATTTTACATACTTAGTTGGCATTATATTTTGTGCTTGGAATCTATTTTATGAACATAACCAACCAAGACACAACAGGTGATTTGTAACGCATTTTATAATTCTACATCGACTTTCACGTTAAATAATTTACATTTACACACATTTACATTAGCTTTTCGGTAGCTTATGTCAATCCGATATATTTTTAGACTATTCCGACATCATTATCGATGATTGAATGATACTTTGTCATAGGTCTTGGATGTCCAAAAGTAATGTTCTTTCAAAACTAAACAGACACAAAAGTAACACTGAGGAGTTTGTTGCTAGTTCTGACTTTCAATACAACACTGCTGATTCTCAAAAAAGTCTCGTGCGCGCGACCACTAGAAGCGCAAGCAGCTAATGCTGCCATTAGCTATTAATTCCATAATTTTAAAAAGTTAACTATTGTGAATTTACCGTTATAGTACAAGCGCTGAAGCCTAAACGACAAAAATACCAACAATAAATCGCTCGCAGTAATACGCGAATTTAAGCCACGTTTAGTCATGATGATCAATCTCTGTGGTTTCCAATCGTGCGTCGTTTGCAATTTTTCACTATTAGAAAAGGGAAAGAGAATACGCTGGTTAAAACAACATCACTTAACGCCTGTAATCCCCGAATAATTAGGCAGGGGTGTGCTTATACTACTACCAAATTATTCAGAATTATGTTGGATCGTCAGGATTTACTCCGTTAGGCTCGAGCATTATGTGGGCAGAAGATGGGCTTCGTGCAATGAAAACATGCACTGTTTATAGTAAACAAACAAATTACTTGAAATTATTCTTTAACACAATGAATCGGGTACAGTTTCAGGATGTCTTAACTCCGCTGCGATCAGACCCAGACTGTCGTCCTCGTCCGCAAACTGTTAACATCAAGACTCTGTAGAAGCATGGTGTGGGTAGACTGGTTAGTAGGCCGCATGATGTTACCACTGGCGCGCTTGCGATTCATTCCAAGTCCGTACTAATGACCGGATCCGACACTTATTTATCTTATCTTTAAACTTCTACTCAATAATTTCACTGAGAAGCAGCGCGTGAACCGCCGAGTCCAGAAGTTTGTTTTGCACAAGAGTTCTAGTAATGAAGATGAGCATTAAATAATAGCATACCACTGCAATGTATTCAATAAACCATTTTAAAAATAAATTAAAAAGAAGCATGTTAGAAAGTATAGGTACTCTATTCCAGATAATATTAGAAAAGTCTTTATTTCTTTTGTCAAATATTTTTCAAATTCAATTTTTAATTCTATCTGAAATAAGTAGTAGATATATTTATGTTAGTAAATAGTTGCATGTGTGTTAGTAATAATAATAAAAATAAAGCGTGTATTTATAGACTAAGAGTGTGAAAATTAGAGCACAAAATTGTCCTATTGTCTGCCAATAAACTGCTGCGCAATTTGGCAGAATGTTACTAATGTAATTGTATAATTTTCAATGAATAAATTATTTACATACATACAAATATATTTTAAAATTCTTAATCATTGCCAATAGGCACACGGCTTGTGTTATAATAACTCTCTCAAAATCTCAAGCTTCATGACAAGGTCACGACACATACTCAAGACAATTTTCGGTAGTCGTCTACTTCGGAAATACAAAGTGTATCCTTGGCGTACTACTAAATAAACCTTGGCAAAGGCATACCACTTGCGTCTAACAAAATATGGTGAGACAAACAAAAGTTAGTGGATATAATGTCTATGTATTTGTTTTGGGGGACGATGAGAGTATGGCATATCCTGACTTTATGATATTTCTATGTTAATGTAGAAAGATAAAGAATGCTAGTAATGTATAGTAAGGTTGACCTTGCTTTTATGTTTTTCTGTTTGTGATTCTATGGGAGACGAGTGAAGGATTTTGTCAAGGATGTAGTAGTTTCCATTAATTTTTATCAAGACCAATATTATAAAGAGGTAAAGTTTGTTTGTATGTAGGGGGGGTAATCTCCGAAACTCATGATTTAATTCTAAAAATTATTTCGCTGACAGAAAACTACACTATTCGAGGGTGCTTTATATTATATTTGTATCATGCATATTAGTCGAGCTATCACAATTTTTGCGAACAAAACGCGGGCGATGTGCTATAGTTGGTACCAGTTAAGATGAGAATAACGGTCATTGCTCTTTCCCTAATATCTCTTCGATACGCCGATAGATGACGATTCCAGACTTGAACAGGCTTATTTTTGGTTTTCAAAGTTAAGAAGTTTAATAAATTTAGGTGGGTCAATGACCACTATTCTCATCTTAACTGTCACCAACTATAGTCAGAAATATAATGTCGTGTGCCGTCGTCATGTTCCCCAGCAGCAGCTGAGAGTTTGAAAGATGGTGGACACTGGGGTGTTACCTCTGCCTCAAAAAGCACGGTTACGCCTTTGGTTTCCTGCGCCTAAACTCTCTCCGTCGATTTTGATGGCCGTCCCATCGGACTATAAGAGTAAAGAGGTTATCGAGAGAAGGTAAAAGAAGTTTTGGCTGACCAAGATGAGGTGGGTGACCAGAGAGCCAAAATAATGTGACATTCTGAAATCAGCGATAACTAGGATGGAAAAGTCATAAATGCCAGACTGCTAGTTTTCAGCTGCAGCCTACGAGTGTCATACGCTCGATAATGTAAACAAACACTATTAAACCTATGGCTGTGAACAACAACATGAATATTTTACTTGCAACATAATTATGTTTGAATATTCATCGCGAAGTAATTCAATTATTATAAAGAAATAATTTTCATCTCAAATAAATATTACGTTATGAATACGTTATTCCATAATATAAGGTATCACGTGTCTGAGTTTTCCCCTTATTTTATTTTTCCAAGCACGTAGCCTTTTAAATATGTTTCCGGAAGGGGAAGGCTTTACTGTAGAAAAATAAATAAATGCACTTTTTTTTTTTCTTGACGGTAGTCTCTCCAGGCATTTTGAAAAAAGTGAAGCCTCCGCTCTGTGCTGACACGCCCTCACGTACACATTTACATCAAACTAAGCTCAAAAAATGCACACATGTTTACGAAACTGGCATCACTATATTGTTCGCAGCGCTGTGTCTTGGTTTTTTAATTGGTCTGAGGTCATTGCCATCGTTTTTTTGGACTAGACCATTACTAAGAACCTTCTAGTTACGGAGATATTGGTGGTCAAAGATTCAACTTATTCACAAGTTTAATTTTTTTTTTAAATACTTATTTTTAATGTAAGATGTTTATGTTAAAAACCTCCAATACCTTCGTACTATTTAATCCATCCATCAGCACAATGTTTTAAGTACATTACATTGAGTTCTTCCGTAAAATGTGATTTATCACCCCAAAAAAAAGTCGTTCCCGGCGATAATTTTTGCGTAAAGTTACTTGTTTGCTGTACAGAACGCTTGGTTGACGGCTTCGTGAATGGTTTACACTCTGTATGTACTCGACTGACAAAAGCTCCCGAAAAGCTCCTGTCTCAACAGTTGAAAGTCGTTTAAAATACAAATAAACGATTGTATCTTGTTTAGGCTCTTTGGGTTCCAAAATAGATATTGCACCCATTTATCACTACGTACATCTGCTGAGCACCTCTCGCGAGAGCCTTCGATTTGAGTTCGTCCACTAACTTTCACCCTCGACTTTTATCTAATTTTTATTTCGCTACCCGAGTATTTACCGACTTTCAAGAACTAGTTTATTGAAATCCGATTAGTGAATTATAGATTATTGGATAAAAGACTTTAGAAGGTTTAGTTTAGAATTTCTGATTAACAGGATATTAAAACAGCTCAAGTTTTGTTGGTAAATTGGGATTGACCACAAAATCTGGATAAAGGAAATTGTGGTGCGTATGTTCTTATATCTAGATCGGCTTTAGTAGTGACCTTTTGCCCCCAGAAACTACTCAAAACATTGTATACAGAAATAGGCAATACATTTTCTGATTTAAAAGACTGTCCATGGAGTTTCTTGGCCGTTCTTCTCCATAGAGATATACGCTTCGGAATGGGTAACCACAGTACTTTCACAGTCATTATGCCTTGGGACTGTACTGTACGGTCGAACAAGTTATTTGGTTTACATGTAACAATGTAATTTGTTGGTTAAACTGTAAACCAAATAGCTTGTTCAACCTTCATTTTATTGTTGTATATATGTTTCGACACTTCAACAGTGCCTGTAACTGGCCTACTTTAAATAAATACTTTAATTTTAATAGGCAGTTATCTGGATATCCAGCTAACTTTATAACTTGCTACAGCATTATAGGAGCCAACTTATTTTTTTTAAGCCTCAATGTTTTATCATGGATTAATTAACGTCATTGTTTTACCATAGAGGGGGCCTTTGCCAATAGGCACACTGAAATCAGGGACAACCTATAGTAATTTTAAGTATGTTTATACTTGTTTTTTTTTTATAGAAACCAAATAATATTGGTGTACCTAAGTATTTGTAATGCTATATGATTGTTGTTGTCTTGTCCTGTGTTCAGTAAATAAAGGCTATTTCATTTATTTATATAAATAACTAATCATTAAAAACAACCTTGCAACAAGGGGATAAACTCAAGGAACCTCCTGCATTGCTAAGACGATGCTAAGTAAACCTATATGTCAGGCCAGGCACAAACTAACGACCCGACATGGCTACATACCTCCCAGCTTCCACACACAACTAATGAACCAGGATTAACTACCTTCCCCCACAGAGGAAGGCAATTAAATCTTGAAATATTTACCTCGTAGCTTCTACCGGATTATTTTAATAGAACACTATTTTGTACTTAAAGTCAGTTTACAATAGGTAGAGAATTATAACAAACTGGATATAACGGTTTCAGCCCATACTTAATATTATAAATGCGTAACGTACAGTAACCGTTTGTGACCTTTATGTTCACCTTTATCTTCTATAAAATAAAAATCAATTGTCAAGATGGTTTTTGTGTTCGTAATTTTTTTTTTTTTTGGGACAAGCCCGCCACACTGTTCCCAAACCACTGTAACTCCTGAAAGCCAGAATCAACAGTGGCGACCACCAGAAAAGCGCCGAGACAATGAAGCTCGACGAAGTCCCAGAGAATGAATTTAACTGTCTTGGATCCCGCAACGAAATTAATCAGAAAAATATAGTGGAGGAGTAGGAAAAAACCGTAAATTCCACTTCCCTCCATTTCAGCAGGAGACAGAACGAAACAAGGCCAATAGGCACAAAGGGACGTTTACAACTGGGATAGGCCCAGTTGCCTAGCACCATGGATAAATATTAACATTAATGGGTCCTAAGTTGTGAGCTGTTATATTTGATTCCAATAATAGGTATGGCAAAAACGCTTGAACGCACGGAAATTTGTTTGTTCGTAATTGTCAGCATAAAGTTTTTATGTCTTTTTTTTTTGTATTTTTTTTTTTTGCTTAGCTCTTCTCATTTTCTTCATCAGAAAATTGCACCCATGCGAAGCCAGGGCGAGACGCTAGTGCATGATAAATAACATTTTGATACACAGTTACATCATGATGTGGGACAAAGGACACATTTTTTATCTCATTCATAGGATAATTTACGATTTCCAGGCGAGCAAAGTCGCGGATAAAAGCTAGTCTAAGATAAAATTTAGAAAATAAAAGAGCAAATGGAAGGAATTGGGGGAGGCCTTTGCCAAGCAGTGGGACAGTGCTGGCTAACAAAGAAAAAAAAGATAAAAATTAAAAAGAGCGCTTCCTTTATCATTAACTAGCGGATGTCACGCGGTTTCACCCGCGTATTTCCCGTTCCCGTGGGAGTACGGAGATAAAATATAGCTTATGTTACTCAAGGTGAATGTAGCTTTCTAATGGTGAAAGAATTTTTGAAATCGGTTCAGTAGTTTTGGAGTTTATTCATTTTTCATTTTGAGCATTTGATAAATTGATTAATTTTGTATTAAAAATGTAAAAATTTATGGTCTTCCTTTTATTTCTGACACTATGTTATTTAGAAAAAAATAATGCTCATGATGAAGCCTTTCGATCGGTATGATAAAGCTACAGGGTGATTATTTTTCTCGTGTAACTGGTTCGATTCCCGGTTCAAACATGTAATTATTTAAATATCTATGAATTCAGTTTAATTTTTTTTTAAATTCAAATAATGTCTTCTTTCAGTAAAATGTTCCATCTACAATATTCAAGGTACTTTCCCTCCATGTGGCATATCCGTGGGACGTCCTGTATATAAAGGGTGTAAAACACCTCTTAACGAAGCCGAAAGGCACTTGTTCTCCCCGTCATTGCGATCATTTTTTTGTTCTACACCATACCTGGGAACCTTCTAGTAACGGAGATATTGGGGGTCAAAGTTCCAACTTTTTGACAAGTTTTTTTTTAAATACAAGTTTTTAATGTAAGATTTTTACTTTAAACACCCCCACGATCCCCGTACTATTCAATCCATTCATCAGCACAATGTTTTGAGTGCGTTACATTGAATTCTACCACAAAACATGATTTTTCACCCCAAAAAAAAAAGTTGTTTCCCAGCAATAATTTTTGCGTAAAGTTACTTAGTTTGATGTACAGAATGCTTGGTTGACGGCTTCGTGATGAGGTCTTTTACACCCTGTATATATAGCGTAGATGTAGATTCTAAAGTTGTAGATTTTCATCAATCCTTTACGGATTCAAAGTTGTTTTTTCATCGTATATTGTTGTGTTTAAACGAACTCCACGAGAAGAAAAAAGAACCAGAAAACAGAAAAACGAAGTACGACATTTTAATGAGGGTTTTACAGACACAATGAAACGTAACGTAATTGCCATAATTAAGTAAACAAGTGGAAGTTCTGTATTTCTGTAAATTGTGTATCATAATTAATGTGCTTTATTATACTTTTCTTCTTTTAATGTTTGAAAAAAACCTCTGCCCATGCTTCGATGACGATACTGAAATGTCGAAACTATACAGTTTCATGCCCTATTTAACTCCTATAGGAGAAAGTTTGTCAAAAGTTCAACCAGTCTTACCAAGGAGTATCGTATTACCCAGTACTAACTGGGTTGTGGGGGTCAGATAGGCAGTCGCTCCATGTAAAATACTGATATTCAGCTGCATCCTATAAGACTGGAAGCCAACTTCAACATAGTTGGGAACATGCTCGGTAGATGATAATAAGGGGAAGATTTTTTAAATAAAAAGGAACTCTTAATCAAGATGTCATGCTTTAATATCCACCGGTTCAGACTGCGCTTTATCTATCAGTCATGCAATGAATTAAAAGCTTTTTATGTAATAAGATTGTAAATTACCCCGGCAGTGGAACAGTGTGGGAAAATCAACAAAAAACAAAGATTGTAAAACCAAAAACAACAGTAAAGAACCCAAATAACATTAAGGGCTTGTTTCACGATTTCCGAATAGACTACTTACCGAATAAAGTCAGAAATGGACCAGAATTTGTATCAAATTGGCTGCCAAGTGAATCAATGGGCACATGATCAAAGGTGGTGAACCTGGCCCTAAATGTATATAAATGTATATATATATGTAACGATTAAATGTTAATTGTATATTATATACTACAATCGTCCTACTTTCTTGTAAGACAGAGCCGGATTTGGTGTGTAAACGTTCTCTTAAACACACGACGAAACTTTTCCATCTGTGACGCCTCTGAAGTTTGTCCATACCTCTCCTAAAATATTCCGTACCTTTTTAACGCTAGAGTGAACTAAGTGCTCACTCAAAGTTCTTTTACTTATCTCGTATGTACTATCTGCAAGTAAAATTCCAAGATTTAGTCTAAAGAAGAATAAAATTTCACTGCAATTGAGAATTTAAACCCTGTGCACTTCACACTTGGCACAAAATGAAAACTGAATTGAATTCTTGAATTCAATTTAGGAAGGCAACAGAGTAGTAAAACTTGAATTTTATTAAAGTCTCGATATTTTGGAGTGTTCACAGACTTGCTTGATTAAAATACAGCTGATGGCAACAAATAAATGAAGTCCAGAAATAAAATTGCTTTTTCAGAGAGCTCTTGATAATATGAAAATATCGGAATAAATTAAACCACAATGTTTGTACCACTATTTTTATGATGAAAAAAAGAAATACGTACCTCGTTCATCTAGGCAGCCACTCCATGTAAAATACTGGTATTCAGCTGCATCGGGTAAGACTTTAAACCGACCCCAACATAGTTGGGAAAAGGCTAGGCAGATAAAGATGTTCATCTTGCAATCGCGACTGCTGTGCCTGAGGTACTTACTGGGTTTGATTACCAGGTCGAGCAGTGTTATCGGATTTTTCACAGTAGCAGCTACGAAGACTAGATTGTGCCCAGCTGATGGCTATAGGCTCGCCCCTATTCAACCAAAAAATGTAGGTGTATTATTATTTTCACCTGAGTTACCCTTCGGGGATAACGTCATGTTATATTACGTAAAGAGACACAATTTAAAACTAAACTATGTATCCCAAACGCTACTCTTAAAACTTAGACCATTGACACACTCTCTAACATAAGATACGATCGTTGGCTTGCTATAATAAATGCACCCTTGCCTTCATATACTGAGTACGCAATATCAGTACTTGATATTCCAGTCGCATCATCAAAATCAATGCACCCCCCTCCATCTCTGTGTTACTGCAGGCGTCCCACAGGGAGCGACGTTGGGACCGGTCCTTTATTCTCGATATTACACGCGAAACATGGATTCGCACTCAGACTATTGCGAATCTATGATGTGTTTTGATATTGTTGTGTTGGGATCGGTCAGTGAACTGTCCCCGTTCTTCTTTCTGTAAGTGATAGTTCGTGTTATGTTTTAGAATAGGGATTTTCTTCGGCACGTGTACGTGTGTTGCCAAAGTGAAAAAGAAAGATTTTGGAACGTAACTATACTTGTAACGTGTCAAAAGGCTGAATTAGGCCTAAAGACTGGGACCAATGACTTAACATAATTTTCGAGGCACGGAAGAAACTCGTTATGTAATGTGTGGTCACCCATCCACGGACCAACCAAGGTAAGCACGGCTTAACCTGAAGATTGACCTGAGCGTCTGTTATTGTTTAGCTTGTGGGTAAACAATAACAGACGTGAAGACTCCTCGTAAATGAAGAAAGTATTTCGTTATTTCTTTGCTAATCCAGAGGGAAAACATAACAAGCACGAGCAACTTACGCCTTCTCATTATTTTCTACAACGTTAACACGTAACGTTACATGATCAAATAAATATCCCAATTATGTCCCATATATGTATTACAAGTGCACTGAGAATCATAATTGAAAAGCTATTTTGTGGCATAGTAATTATGTAACTTGATAATTGCCCGCATTGATAATTTGTTCGGGAATTCGTGTTCACATTATTTACCTATAAGGTCCAAATTAATATTAACTGAAAGAAACGTATCGATGAAGACAAAATAAGCGAAACCGGTGTTTGACGAAAGAGGTTTTCGAGCCCTGCAATGGTTGTTCGAATCCCAGAAATGAAATTTATTTTAAAAAAACTTGTGAATAAGTTGGAACTTTAAACCCGCATATGTCCATAATTACAAAATTCTCAGGTACGGAACAATTGCAATTCTCCTTTTAGACAGCGGGCCAGTATTAGCCACAAAACAGTTCTTTATAGACCGATCATAATTAAAAAATAAAAGTGTTTATTCAATCACATAAGGCTTAAAGAAACAGGATTTGGAGATCACCTTTTAAGCAAGAAGATGCTTGTGTTAGGTGACTCCGCTCTTCCGCATTAACATTAACATTATAATGCAATTGTACAACATGAAAATAAAAGAAAATATAAAAATCCAAAGATTGGTGTTAAAAATTAAATCAAAGTAAAGTAAAATAAAGTTAAAGAGGAGCGCATTTGTGAGATGTATGTGAGTGGGTTAATGTGTGTGTGTGTGTGTGAGAGAGATTATGGAAGCGACGATATCATAGCCTCAATGTCGTCGTAGGATTTATTCTTGAGGCAGTCAGTCACAGCTAATTTACAGTCACGGAGTTTCAGTGGATGGATGAGCAGCTCTTTGTTTAACAGGTTGTAAAAGTGGGAAGATTGCTTTGCATACTGCCTCTTGGCAAAAACAGATTTAACTGGGACACTTGGAACTAAGTAGCTTCTTTTACTCCTCATACTCGGCTTCTTGGGATCTTATGGAAGAGATTTGTGTTGTGTTTGTGTTGTTTTTTGTGTTTGTTGTTTGAGTAGGTTTCCTTAAAGTTTCCTTACAGACAGAAGGTCGGTGGTTAGGTAAAGGTTTTTTTTTTTCGGACGGGAAATCATCAAATGACTTTTCCCGCTCTGGGCGGAGCAGGAGGGAGTGTCAGACTTTTACTGACTAAAACCCATCCATGTTCCTTCATCGCCCTTTGTGTTCCGGGGCCACGGTATCTCTTTCGAACAGTCCCGCTACCCCGGTAGGTAAAGGCTTTGGGTTGGGAATCAATAAAGTGTTTAAAGAGCATAACCTTAAGCAGAGATCGTTGTGTCCTCTCAAGTTCTAAAAATTTCATTTTTGTTGTCCCACCCCCGCATGGCAAACAGTACGTAAGAATCGATTGGGCCAATGATACGTAGACTTACTGCAGAAGATTCTTAGAGGCAACGTGTCTCAATGTTTTAAAGGTCCATATTAATTTCCTGACTCGTTTCATGATTAGTTCAGTGCAATGTGCCAGGATAGGCGCTGGTCAATCATGATGTCCAGGTATTTAGTGTAATGTAACCTGTCAATCTTTGTACATGAGCAGTCAGGATTAGGGGGGTTGGCACAGCAGTGGATCTTGGAATTATGCGAGCATTAAACTTAAAATAAGTATTCCATTATACGTAACTATATTTATATTTTTCTTTCAAAAGAAACAAACAAAAGTTAACAAAAGTACACAACAAAAGTTATGAAAGAGTCTTCTAATACAGGCATTGTTTGCTTAAAAGAAGGCTCCAATCACAAACTAAGTGTTGTAATCTTGTTAAAGAAATAAACAATTTTGAATTTGAATAACGAAAACCGTTGACACGAATTCATGAAAAGCTAAACATAAATATGTAGTTATTAACAATTCTGCTAATTCATTCTAAGTAAGAAGGATGTGAAAACACGTAATGTATTTTCATTAAAAACATAATTGTATTTTATAGGTCCTTTATATTCATTAAAAGCTATAATGGCCTCTCGGTGCAAGACCCATTAGTTGCGTCCATTAATTTTCCAAGATGCTAAAGGAAGCTTTCTTGGTGCCATTGGCCTATCACAACAAAGGTTATAAAAGGAAACAAAAATGGTATTCAAAATGATACCCATTTACCAAGATTTTTGTCATGAATTTAGGCCTTGTTCACAGCCTCGAGCGATGCAACTTGCGGCGTTATCTGCGTCAAGTCACGATGACTCGGTGGTGACACGGTGTTTGTCTCCACTGATCACGTTATCAGATTGAATTAGTTGTATACACTGATATCGAGATCCGTTTCCCTCAAAAAATTAATTGATCACAGTATCTGTACCTACAAATTATTCGAAATTGATCACAAACTTAAAACTTTTGTCATTGATTTTTCCGCAGACACTGTCGATGTCGCTTGCTGCCATGTATAAATCGTAGCTCAAAGTCGGCGGCCGACATTGTGCTTCAGTGTAAACTCAGCCTTATAGTTTAAAATGAATGGCTAGCTAATGACTAGCATGTTTTCATGTCTTTTCTAATAACAGTTTTTAATAACTTCACAACATCGAGACTGTTTATGAGAGGTCCGCCATGGTCACTTTGTCTTTTCTTCATTAAACCGTACGCAATTAAGTAATGAAACATTTTTAATAACTTCAATATAACTTCTTTGAAATGTTCATTAATTATGCAAAATTATAATTTGCAGAAATAACTTCTATTAAAGCTGATTCAAATGTTTTATTTTATTATATGAAGGCTTTTTTTAATTACAGCCTTACTTGTACATAATTATGATGATTAATTTATTATAAAATCAATAAAAGTTATAATACTAAATTAATTCCAAAAATAAACTTAGCTGCTTCGCGTAATTCAATAAAGAATAAAATCCTCCTTTTGAAAATCGGTTAAAAAGACAGCCGGGATCATGTACGAGTAGTCAGAAGCTGGAAAGTCTGACAACTAGTCTTACTAAGGGTTTTTACAGACGAGCGGCACGTTGCCAACGGCAGATAGACTGCAGCCAGCAGTCGATAGCTGCCGTCGACGCGCCGGGCGGCTAAGGGGTATCGTTTTACCCGGTAACTGTGTGGTGAAGGTCAGATAGGCAGTCGTTTCATGTAAAATTCCAGTAACTTTATAATTACAGACTAATTTTTTTCTCTCTCCTCTCCTCTTTCATGCGACTCATTATCGCCTGCTTTTAGATGCACCACATTTAAGTTCATGTCTTTAAATCTTGAAGTTTTTTTGTTTATTCTTAAAGGAAGCCGTAGACTAAGCTACACCATAATCATAAAGTCGTACGAACGACGCTTAGAACTAAAAACAGAATTCCTACACACCAACTTCCTCCGAACTGTGGGAGCTATACACAAACTTATCCCAAAAACAATTGAACAAATGGCCGACAAACTCCCAACGTTTTACAGAACAGCACTTGTTCTGAAAAGTTTAGACAAAACATAGAATCTGGTACTCGTGCTTCTATTCGAGTAAATTTCCGCGAATCGTGGGATTTACAGCGATAAAAACAGGATAACAATATTATGCAAAATTAATTGAAATATACTCGTATGCTTCGAAATGTATATTTGCGAATGAATAGTAGGTATACAAAAATCCATACTAATATTTAAAGGAGGAGGTAACTCGTGTGAACCTTTCTACACCTTAATGGCTAAAAAGATTTCGATAATATTGAGCATTCAACTAGCACTAGGTTTAACTTCGAGAAAGAGGTCAATCGTCGAATCCGACTCGGCTGGGCAGCTTTCGAGAAGCTGCGCGGTATCTTCTCGTCCAACTTACCGCAGTGTTTCAAGACGAAAGTCTATGACCAGTGTGTGTTGCCAGTGATTACATACGGGACCGAAACGTGGTCGCTCACAATGGGCCTTAGCAGAAAGCTTAGAGTCGCACGGGGCCGGTCAATGTGGCAACACTTGGGGGAGGCATATGTCCAGCAGTGGACGTCTTGCGGCTGAAATGATGATGATGATGATGAACTAGCACACGATTAGATTTCAGTTGGCTGCTGAAATTGTTTATCTACCGCATTATTGAAGACGTATTATCTAAAGTTTAAATAGTACCAACACAGGGAGTGTTGGTACTATTTAAGATATAGGTAGATGGGGTGCGATGTCAGAAGTCCTCCACGTATGTCTGGCGGCTGCTGGTCCCTCTCGATACGTCTGGAGGGAAGAGCAGCTGCTGGGCCGGTGCACCCTGGGCGCGGCAGTATCCTTCTCCGGGGAATGAAAGGAAATGAGAATTTCCTTTTATCCATCGGGGAGTGTTACTGCCGCGGCTAATTATTCTGACATGGGTCAGAGAGCTCGCACCGCGTGAGGGCCGGGACTGCTGCGGAGAACAGCAAGTTTTTCCGCAAGCGGTCCAGGAAGGATGGCGACCGAGGGTCGTCATCCGAAGAAGAGATGGCCTCGGCCCGAAAGATCCCTACCAGTAAGCGAGCTGGGATCCGAGGCAAGAGGGGGGGGCTTGCTGCCTCCGAGAGGTCGGCGAAACTGGCCGAAGAGGGGCGCCACACAGGCATGACTGCTCGCGGGTCTGGCGACGAGGCGGGTGCACCTGGCAGCTCCGAGGTGGAGCGTAAGGCCAGGTTCGCAAAGGAGGTGGCCTTGAAGATAAAGACATCGTCCAAACTCAAGGCCATACCCGCGGCTTCCGCCTCTATCATGGCGGCAGCGGAGGCCAACTTTGCGGGGCCTTCCCATCCTCCTCCGATAGGTGGAGATGAGGTGGCCAAACTGCGGGCGGAGTTGGCCCGCCTGACGGCTGCGATGGAGGCTCTCCAAAGGGAGAACGCCAAGCTCCACGCAGACCTGGCCAGTCTGCGTGAGGCTAGCACCCGCGTGGCGCCTCCAAATGGGGGCCACCAGCAGCAGCGACAAGCCGAACCGGTGCCAGCTGAAAATCAGGTTCTGAACCTGGTGCGGCGGGAGCTGGCTTCCTTCCAGGCGCGGTTTTCTGTCCTGGAGGGAATTGTTCTGCGCCCCGCCCTGGGTTCAAACAAGACTGCCGCGGGCCCGAGTACGATGCCGACCACGGTGTCGTACGCGGCTGCTGTGGCTGCCGCGCCCGGACCTGGGCCGTCGAGTCAGTCCTCCGGTAGGGCAATGGCGCCCTCCCCTGGAAAGCCGACTCCGGCGACACCGGTGCCGGCTAAGAAGGCGTCCAGGAGGAGGAAGGGCAAGGCAGCCCCACAGGCGGTGACTGTGCCGGTGACAGGGCCAGCGGCAAGTGGGCCAGCACCTGCGGCACAGCAGCTGCCGCCGCCGCCACCGCCCCCCCAGCCCCCTACCCCTCCCGCGGCTGAAGCCGGATGGCAGGTGGTCGGGGAGAAGCGGAAGGGGCGAAAGGCGGCCAAAAAGGCCCGAAATGAGGAGCGGCAGCGCCAGCACAGGGCGCGAAAGATCGCGGCTAGGCTCCGCGCCCCGAAGACCGCAGCTGTAGTGATTACACTACAGCCGGACGCGGAAAAGAGGGGCGTGTCCTACCGCGACCTGCTGGCGAAGGCAAAGGAGACGGTGGATCTCGGGGAGCTCGGGATCACCGGGGGCCTCCGGCTTAAAGTAACCGCGACGGGAGCTCGGTTGCTGGAGATCCCCGGTGAAACCAGTGGCTCGTCCGCTGACGCTCTGGCTGAAAAGCTCAGAGCGTCCCTAAACGCGGACGACGCCCGAGTTTCCAGGCCCGTTAGATGCGCAGACCTGCGCGTCCTGGGTCTGGACGACTCAGTGACCGAGGAGGAGGTGGTGGCCGCCGTTGCCAGGTCCGGAGGGTGCCCTGCCGATCAGGTCAGGGCAGGCCTCCTTCGTCCGGACTCCACAGGCATGCGAACCGTTACGGTAAGCTGCCCTGTGACGGCGGCCAAGGCAATTGTGGAGGGCCGTAGGCTACTGGTGGGCTGGGTGTCAGCGCAGGTGAAGCTGCTGGAGCCCAGACCTCTGAGGTGCTACCGCTGCCATGTGGGACACCATGTGTCGGTGCAATGCGCCTCGGAGGTCGACCGCAGCGGCCTCTGCTTCCGTTGCAGTCAGCCCGGTCACACATCCTCGACTTGCTGCGCCACGCCGCACTGCGCTGCATGCGCGGCGTCTGGCAAACCGGCTGATCACCGGGCTGGCAGCAAGGCCTGCGCTGCACCAAGGCCAGAGGCAGGGGAGGGCCCTCCACCGCCACCACCACCGTCACCGTCGCCACCGCCGCTGCCGCAACCGCCGCCGCTACCGCTGTCACCGCCACCGCCGTCGCGACAGTTGCACATGCAGCGGGGCCCTCACAGGGGGCCCGAGTGGAGGAAGCGGTAATGGAATGCCAATAACGGCTCCATTACGCTTCCTCCAAGCGAATATCAACCGCTGCGCCTGCGCTCAGGATCTGTTGCTCCAGAGCATGGCGCAGTGGTCGATAAACATCGCTTTGGTCGCTGAGCCGTATTTTGTCCTGCCCAGGGAAGACTGGGTGGCGGACCTTAGCGGCTCAGTGACCATTGTGTCGTCGGCCGCCGCCGGCACCCCGACCCTTGAAAGTGTCAGAAGGGGTCGGGGGTGCGTAGCAGCACGGTTCGGGGAGATTGTCGTGGTGGGAGTCTACTTCTCCCCGAGCCGAACTCTCGCCGAGTTCCACAACTCCCTTGCGGAGTTGAGTGTCGTTGTCGGAAACCATTCCCTCCCCGTACTTGTCCTCGGGGACTTCAACGCCAAGAACTTGGCTTGGGGTTCCCGTTGCACAGACGTGCGGGGAAGAATGGTGGAGGACTGGGCTCTGGAGAAGGGCCTGGTCGTCCTAAATCGGGGTTCCGTCGCCACGTGTGTGCGGATGCGGGGCGAGTCGGTGGTGGACATTTCGTTCGCTAGCCCCGCTCTGTCGCCGCGTGTCGTTCACTGGCGTGTCATGGAGGGGGTGGAGACCTATTCCGACCACCGGTACATCCGGTTCGACGTCTCCACCCACACCTCAAGCGCGCCGGTCCAACAGGCCCCGAGTGGTCCGCGCTGGGCGCTGAAGCAGCTGGACCGGGAGCTCCTCCTGGAAGCCTCGATCGTGCCAGCCTGGGTGACATCACCGGACAGGCCTGCCGACATTAACAATGAGGCAGGGTGGTTCCAGGAGGCCATGTCCGACATCTGTGACGTGGCAATGCCCCGAGTCCGGCCAGGAAGCGCCCGGCGTCAGGTGTACTGGTGGTCGCGAGAGCTGACGTCTCTGCGCGAGGCGTGCGTAGCTGCGCGACACCTGTACGCCAGGCACCGCAGGCTCCGCATCCGTCCACCGAATGCGGCAGCCATTGAGGCGGAGCTATATGAGGGGTACAGAGTGGCGAAAACCGCCCTCCGCGAGGCTGTCCTGAGGCCCAGGGATCTGGCCCGCGAGGAGATGCTGGGGACTCTCGACAGAGATCCGTGGGGGCGCCCTTACAAGATGGTGCGGGATAAACTCCGCACCTGGGCCCCCCCACTGACGCAGAGTCTCCGGCCTGAGCTCGTGGAGGACGTAGAGAGCACTCTGTTCCCTACGCGGGGGGAACATCCCCCCCCGCCTATGGCTCCGCCACCTGCGGTGCTGGAAGCGGATCATCAGGACGACGACGACGACACTCCGGTAGTGACTGGGGTAGACCTGAGAGTGGCGGTACGCAGGCTCAGTGCCAAAAATACCGCCCCGGGACCCGACGGCTTGCCTGGCAAAGCCTGGGTCCTGGCCTCGGAGGCTCTCGGGCCCCGACTGGAGGGGCTCTTTAGCCCATGCTTGGAGAGAGGCCAGTTCCCGCTTCGTTGGAAGACGGGGAAGCTGGTCCTCATTCGGAAGCCGGGGCGCCCTGCGGACTCTCCGTCCGCATACCGGCCCATAGTGTTGCTCGACGAGGTGGGCAAGCTCTTTGAAAGAGTCATTGCAAACCGCCTCGCCGAGCACCTTGCGGAAACGGGGCCGGATCTTGCGGAACACCAGTTTGGTTTCCGCAAGGGGCGCTCTACGGTGGACGCCATCATGCGCGTGAGAGCCCTCACGACGGGGGATGCAGTGTCCCGGGGTGGGGTTGTCTTGGCGGTGTCTCTCGACATCGCCAATGCCTTCAACACCATGCCCTGGAGCTGCATTAGGGAGGCACTCCGGTATCACCGGGTGCCGACCTACCTTCGTCGTGTGGTCGGGGACTACCTGACGGATAGAGCCGTCATCTACCCCGGTCGAGGCGGAGAATGGAACCGGCGAGAGATGTCGTGCGGTGTTCCGCAGGGATCGGTCCTAGGGCCGTCCTTGTGGAACATTGGTTACGACTGGGTGCTGCGCGCCGACCTCCCTAGCGGCGTCAGCGTGGTTTGCTATGCAGACGACACGCTGGTGCTGGCACAGGGGGGGTCGCACGAGGCGGCGGCCGAAATCATGACACGCGGGGTTGCGATAGTCGTTGAGAGGATCCGGCAACTGGGTCTCGAGGTGGCATTGCACAAGTCCGAGGCCATGTGCTTTCATGGGCCTCGGAATGCGCCACCTCCGGGATCCTTACTCACGGTAGGAGGGGTATCCATCGGGGTCGAGTCGACTTTGAAGTACCTAGGACTCGTCCTCGACAGCCGGTGGAACTTCGTGGAGCACTTCCGTCGTTTGGCCCTCAAACTGGAACGGACTGGGGCTGCCTTCAGGCGGCTCCTGCCCAACCTGGAGGGGCCGAACGCCTCCTGCCGGAGGCTCTACGCGGGAGTCGTGCGGTCCATGGCCCTTTACGGGGCCCCGGTGTGGGCGCGTTCATTGAGGCTGCGTGCAGCCCACTACCTGAACGCGCCCCAAAAGGTGGTAGCCGTAAGGCTGGCCCGTGGGTACCGCACGATTGCCTGCGAGGCGGCGTGCCTCCTTGCCGGATTGCCGCCATGGGATCTGGAGGCGATAGTCCTCGCGCGCCTGCATGAATGGCGCGCGGAGGCGCTTCGCCGGGGGGAAACTCCGCTGCCGCGACAAATTGTCAATCAGCGGACAGACTTCCGGCGGGATCTCATGGCGACATGGAGAGAGCGACTGTCGCAACCCCGTGCAGGGCACGCCACGATAGTGGCGATAAGTCCCCTCTTTGAGGAGTGGCTGGAGAGACGCCACGGCGTCCTCACCTTCCGCCTGACGCAGGTCCTCACCGGACACGGCGTTTTCGGGAGGTTACTGCACCGAATCAGGCGGGAGGAAACGCCCGGGTGTTTCCACTGCGAGGATCGACCGGAGGACACGGTGGAGCACACTGTGAAGGTGTGCCCCGCGTGGGCGGAGCACCGCCGTGTCCTCGAAGCGGCGATTGGCGGCGGCGACCTCTCGCGTACGGCCCTGGTGCATGCCATGGTCCGGAGCGAGACGGAATGGGACGCCGTCACCTCCTTCTGCGAAGCAGTAATGCTAGAGAAGGAGGTGGCGGAACGTGAGAGGGAGAGAACCTCACAGCGTCCCGGCCGCCGCGGGAGACGCCCCGGGCGTCGGGGACCACCACGTGGCCCCCGGCCACCGTAGGCGCGGGCCTGTGGACGGTGGGCTATGGGCTAGCTCGCCGTCCGTCCGTCTCATGACGACAGGCCGTGTCGACGGCGCGTTCGTGTTCCACGCGCGCCTCAAAGAGAGTCAGCAATAGGAAGGGGTCCGCAAGGACCGATGCCTGCCGGGGTTGCGGGACTGTTCGAAAGAGATACCGTGACCCCGGAACACAAAGGGCGATGAAGGAACATGGATGGGTTTTAGTCAGTAAAAGTCTGACACTCCCTCCTGCTCCGCCCAGAGCGGGAGAAGTCATTTGATGATTTCCCATCCGAAAAAAAAAAAAAAAAAAAAAAAAAAAAAAAGATATAGGTAGATATACCTAGGCAGTTTTTCACTCAACACTCAATGTAACAGTGACATCATATTGTTACTTCACGGTACTTAGCTAATTACTAAAAAAACTAGTAACTTACTGCAAAGACCATAGAGAACCCCAGACATGTCTCAGTTTACACCTTGTAGACTTCAACCAACTTATCTGTGCATGTGGAAAAACACAGAACTAAAATAAATGTACCAAGTTTGGCAAAATATTGAAACAATTTATTTGACAAGCAACACCACCTTGACCTGCATACTTAAAGTTGTCACACTATAACACAACTTGACATTGCCCTATGACAGCTCTACATCCAGACAAGAAGTCATTCAAAACGCCTAGTATATTGAAACATTCCAGACAAAAACAACTTTACCCCTCTAGTCATAAAACACATTTCTGGTTTAAAACAATCCCGTAGCACATCGTGAACTACGCCGTTTAAGATTAAAAGAGCTTTACTTGTCTATTCATAAAGCACATTCTGGTTTGACTGTAAAGCTGCTATTGTATAATCGAGGTATGAAACTGTGAGACTATTGAACGTAGAATTTAGAATGCCTATTCAGCTAAGCGGATAATTCTCTCTGTCAATTTAGTAAGCACTTCATTGGCTTAGAAACAGGTATTTAAGGGTTTAAATTAGTGTCTGGTGGATTACTGTCAGTATGGGAGTTCATTTTTAACCCACAATAAATATGGTGTGATAGTTGTGATCTTTCTTCTTCTTTATTATGCCGTTAGTGTCTAACTTGGTGTCAGATTTTTTATGGGCCTCTGACCTGGCTTTACATGCCGTCGAAAAATATCTCTCAAGCATGCTGGTTTCCTCAAGATATTTTTCCTTCACCGAAGAAGGTGATAATTATGCAATATGCACATGAATCCGAAAAATCAGAGGTGCGTGTCTTGGGTTGGAAGTTGAGACGTAAGATTGTACAGACGAGCTAAAAATCCTATGTGTCACACTGGTGGTACAAGTATAGGACCTAGTAGGATTGGAACTAGCTTAGGAAGCAGTTTCAGGAGTTACTAGCATAGCAACACAGATTACGAGTACTTTTAAATAATCTCTGGGGGAAATGTGGAATACACTCGCATTCCCAGGGCTATACACGTTGACAATTAAACATCATTCATTAATATTCATTTGACATTGTCTCACAGACGATTTTTTACATATTTCTTTTTCTCCCACGCTACGAATTTCTGCTGTATCGTGTGTGCGTTTACAAACATTTGAAGACATACAGCCAGACCCGGAACAAATACCTGTAGGCCATTCAAATTATTTTGTCCGTGCAGGAATCAAACCCGCGACACCCAGTGCTGCAGCCAATTATGCGCCAACTGTGCCGTCAGATATGAAACAGTGTATTGCAAATCTTCAATAACCTTCGTATTGCGATAGAAAAGTGTGTAACGCAATTAGGATATGTTCTTTACGATAGAATAAAAAAAATTACGCAAAAACTTACCACAATCCATTGTATTGAGTTGCCTACAGAAAATAGGTAATACGCAACTTCATCTTTAAAGAATCCCTAGATAAATACGGTATCAGTGAATCTAACCTAAGTCTACATCCTGCTCACACGGTACGCCTCATCTGTTACGTACTAAGTAAGTACCACGGAAGTCTGACGTCAACTCACAAACAGTGTTTCCTGACCTTTTTAAATCCAAATATCCCAAATAACTAAATTACTTTAATTTAAAGTGAATTATCCATCCAGCCAGTCAGTGATAGTGTTGAACCCGGAATCTTTACTAATCAATGACCCGTCAGTTAAAGCCGTGTGGTATCCGGCAGAGTAGAATAGAACCAACCCATTACTCTCACGGGTGTCGTATAAGGCGACTAATGTCTGAGGCAGAACACCTTGCGCCTCCGAACACCAGAGAATGGGCAGCAGCGTTTTCTGTTAGTCTTTCATCACTGCGATCTCCAATCCGCCTGCCAAGCGTGGAGATTACGGCAAATTCCTCCCATCATGGGAGAGGCTTATGTCCAGCAGTAGACGTTATGGGCTGTTGTAGTAATGACCCGTCAACTTTCTTTAATTTCAATCGTTAATTACTATTTGTTGATGTTTGAGTGTCATCTCCAGTTGTGATGCTGGTGGTCTCGACTATATAAATGAAACTGCTGGTTTACGATATAAAGACTGCATTGCTTGGGTGGTTAACAAATATATAAGTAAATGGCAGATGTATGCGCAAAATAAGTGTGCACTCAGTATGGTCGAGGGCCTAGCGCTTGGTGGGGTGTTAAGATACATAGAATCAATGAGAAGCGATGGAACTGGCCGACGATTTCAACCTTGACATAAAAAGTTGGATAGTAATCCAATCTGTTTATATCTAATACAAGTATGTATCTTGTTCTTGTTGTAGATTTTATTTCGTCACTTCTCTTACCAAACAATTAAAACCAACAAAACACGCTCTACTTCAAAGGATAACCAATAAACACAGAAACTGGTCAACCGTCACAAACTAAACATCGTTGTCTTAACCAAAGACTTGTTCTTTAGATGTGCACACATATTATGTCTCGTGAAAAACAAAATATTAATTTATTTCACATAGGCTTTGGCACTTATGAAACGTCATAGCAGATAACTTCGAATGTGGTTCAAGTTCAAGAACCGGCAAGAAATTCCATGGGTACTCTGTTAAAAATATTTGGTTTTTAGAAAGTTATATTGGCACTGTGACTTAGGTTAATATAAGACGACAGTGTAGGTGTAGGACATATACAGAAAAAGCATTTACACTGCGAAGACTGAGCTCACGAATCCACTGAAATATAGATACGATTTTCAGTATGATAGAGCGAGACAATGATATTCTATGTCATTGTCAACGACAAAACAGAAAATAAAATATTTTCTAACGAGTGATCTAACGATTTAACTATAAGATAACATGAATCACGCCTGTTATCCCCAAAGGGTTAGACAGAGATGTATAGAGGGCAAAAGAAATAAGTAACCAGGGTCGAAATGTATAAAGGGTGTAAAAAACCTCTTAACGAAGCCGAAAAGCACTTGTTTTCCCCAACATTGCGATCATTTTTTTGTTTTACACCATACCTGGGAACCTTCTAGTTACGGAGATATTGGGGGTCAAAGTTCCAACTTTTTGACAAGTTTTTTTTTTAAATACAAGTTTTTAATGTACGATTATTACTTTAAAAACCTCCACGACCACCGCACTGTTCAATTCATCCATCAGCACAATGTTTTGAGTCCGTTACATTGAGTTCTACCACAAAACATGATTTTTCACCCAAAAAAAAGTCGTTACCCAGCAATAATTTTTGCATAAAGTTACTTAGTTTAATGTACAGAAAGCTTGGTTGACGGCTTTGTGATGAGGTTGTTTACATCCTGTAGGTAGTTGAAGTTTTCTTAGAAACCGATGGACGTTTTCAAATAAAATTAAATTAAATTGATAGATATACTCAAATTATTTAATATAATTAAATTTTATCTGAAGACGTGAAATAGTTTCTAAAAAAACTGCAACTATATCTGACGACCATGGTTACTTATTTGCTTTGCCCTCTGTACCTAATACAAGTAGTACACCCACATTTCGCCAGTTATTTTAAAATCCCATAAATAATAGGCGCGAGCCTATTCCTACGATTTAAATCTTTGATCTATAATTCTATACCAACAGCTGGCGTAACCGTTTTCAGTCTAAAATGTGTTTCAGCGTTCTATTGTTTCAAGCAGACGCCTGAAACTTTGATGGCGACCTACTCAAACCGTACGTGGCCTGTCCTTGAAAAATTCACCCCGTTTACTGGCCGATACGAAAATAAATTCAAATTGAAAATGTATAACGAAGCATGTCTATTGGATGTGCATCACACCGTATGTTAATGTTTGTCTAAATGTAATTGTTATTTCCTCTTTCTGCAATTTACTTTGTTTGCGTGTTTATGTTTTATTTGTTTCTCTGTTGAACCATTTATCATTTCTTACACAGCTAGCAAGTATGGGCATGTGATGCGGAGGAATGAGGAACATGTGGTGAGGAAAGTTTTGAGCATGAATGGGGATGGGTATAAGAGTAGAGGAAGACCGAAGAAACGATGGATGGATTGTGTAAAGGATGAAATGGCAAGAAATGAGGTTTCTGATGAGATTACGAGTAATAAAGAAGTATGGAAGAAGCAGACATACTGCGCCGACCCCAAATGAATTGGGATAAGGGCAAGATAATGGTGACACAGCTAAAGTTACAATAGGGAATATGCATAATTTTCTTTTTTTTTCATTTCGATACGGAATGTTGTACTATAAAAATAATGTCAAAAAACGAAAACAAGACATAAATCGGCCAAACAACACAAGATATATAGATAGATAAATGGAATTTAGTATGAATTTTGTACGTCGATGCAGCGAATGATGTCATTAGCTGTACCGATTTCTCTGTCTAATCAGCAGTTTCAAATGCTTTTAACTTAGTATTTTTTATAGAAATTAAAAAAAAAACATTTCACACACAAACATTCTGATGTTAATACGCTTTGTTTAGAGTGATAAAAAAAAAACATGCATATACCCCATTACAAAAAAACTAAGCAGCTTTTTTGGAACTTAAAACTTTATGCTTACTCAAACAATTTTAATTTTAATGTGAAGGTTCAGGTTGCCAGTGTAATAAACAAGTTGGTTAACGATCCAAAATTCCCACTCTTTTCACGGCTTATTATTTTTTATGAACAAAGCCCTGGCGGGAGAGTAAAACCCGCAGTAACTACTAAACTGGGAAAATCCAGTTAAATTAGCGAACACAATAGTTATTAACCGAAGCACGTCCCAACAATATAATTTCCAGGGAAATCTCACATGAAATATTCATAATTTCATTTGCACCGTCGCGCCATCTACCACTTTGTCCATAAATTATTATAAGTGACAATCTAAGCAAAATTGCCTGAGTTTTAGTTTGGTTACATAACACAAAACAAGGAAACAACCACAGTTAATGTTTCGCGTTTATAATGTCATCTACAAATAAGATAATACGGAGTTGATAATATAATTTCAGGCCATATTGTATACAACAACTAGAATTACTTCTGAAATTATATTACATAAAATCAAGTATTGTGGGATATGGTTGTTAGATGTATCTTTATCTCTTATTGGATTGCTAAGCCCAAGGTCGAACGTAAAAACAAATTGAGTAGAAAAGTTAAGCTATATAGAACTGACAGGTTTTCACGAATGACAGTTATTTACTCAACATTAATGTATTATAAAAAGATTACTAATAAAAAACCTTAACACAGTGCAGTGTTTCCCTGTATGAAAGTCCCTATGCTAGGAACCTTTCGATTCATTAGTAGTTTAGCTACAACATGCAAAACGGTGAAAGACAACATTACCACCAACCAAACATTAAAGACATTTAACTTCTATTAACCCGTACTGCGTCCACCTCTTCTCACAGACAAGAAACCTCTGTGAGCAGCGAAGATTATGCTGATTAATGAATACTGAAATGTAAAACATTAGTCCAGTGTGGAAATGTTAGATATTAATCCAGTAACGTACTATTGCATGAAAAATAAAAAAAAACATACAACACGCAGAAATAAGGTAGGTAAACTTGTGCTTTGAAAACATTGACAAACAAAACGCACACTCATGTTTTTGCTATAATGTAATTTGTTTTTGCAGTTGTTCAAATTGCGTGACCTGTCATCATTATTGTGCTACACGAGATTTTAATTACTGACAAGTTAACTTATTACAACTTTACCACGCAAAATCATAATATTAATAAAAATACCTAGTTAATTAAGTTTTTCAGGGTGTTTTTAACGTTAATAAATTGTGACAATATTTTTTGCTAAATGAAACCATTAAATTCAGGCTATGGTGTGATAAACGGCCTCCCCCTTATTTGAAAATTCCTTGGCGGGCGATGGTGCACGATAAAAACAAAATGTCTGCCAAAGTTATTAAGAGGTCACAATTTACATACATTACATTCTCATGTCGACATTCGAGACATTTTGTCTTTCATTTATATTTTGTGTTTTTTTACCGATTTTTTCATTAAACCAGTTGCAGTCCTGAGTTTGGATTATTGTCTAGATATTAAAAGCACATTGTATAGTTTTCTTTGTTTTGGCTATATATCACCACCCCTAAACAGAGTCATGGCATGAAAATATCGTAATAAGTAAAGTATTTCAAAGTCGTCACAGTATGCAATGGTCAAACATTAAATAAAAAATAATAATCTCTTATTAAAAATAATATAATAAACTGAGATTCAGTGTCTCATAAAAATCCCTTGAGCAGGATATAACGACTGTAGCTTTCATTAGATCGCATTAAGCGGGTTGGAAGCTCATTAGCAAGGGTCGTAACTTAGTTACAAATACGGAACTGTTTGATTACCCTTGCTCGGAGGGTTGAGTAAGGTTGAGATGCTAGGGGTTGAAAATTATCGTTTCAAACCATATTTGAGATAGCCTGACAAAGGTCTAGATGATGAATTATGTGCTGGTCATTCATCATAGTTTTTAATTATTTAAATATTTTATTTGTTCCCACATTATTTGAATCTTGAGAATGATATCCTTAGAACTCGTATATACAGGGTGTAAAAGACTTCATCACGAAGCCGTCAACCAAGCATTCTGTTCATCAAACTAAGTAACGTTACGCAAAAATTATTGCTGGGAAACAACTTTTTTTTTTGGGGTGAAAAATCATTTTGCGTGGTAGAACTCAATGTAACGCACTCAAAACATTGTGCGGATGGATGGATTGAATAAAACTTGATTTTAAGAAAAAACTTATCAAAAAGTTGGAACTTTGACCCCCAATATCTCCGTAACTAGAAGGTTCCCAAGTATAGCGTAGAACAAAAAAAAATTGCAATAACGGGGAGAGCCTTTCGGCTTACACCTTTTAGATAGGAAGCAGCTTTTTGACCGATTTTTTTTTAACCAATATTTGGATTATTATGAAGATGCATTTCATATCATCATTCTATTGCAAAAGACTCTCTCTCTCTCTCTTTTTGGAGACCGTGCAGCATGTCTGCTTCTTCCATACCGACTTCTATATTAGTTGTTATCTTAGCAGGCATATAACTTATCTCTGATAGCACTATTTCTATTTAACCATCCTCCCCTTTTGTTCACCATCATCATCATTTCAGCCTAAAGACGTCCACTGCTGGACATAGGCCTCCCCCAAGGTGTCACCACATTGACCGGTCCCGTGCGACTCGCATCAGAAAACAGTATTTTGTTAACACCATGTTGTACTCGTACCTTGTGGAAAGCAAATAAATGAGTATGAATATTTTTCGCTTCTAAATTAAAGTTCTTTCTAATCTTTTTTGTCAAGTAGAGGCAATTAAATCGCGACTGGGTGAAGGCCTGTCTCATTAAAATTATCTCAAGCACTTTTATCAGTAACGACTCACTGATAATGCTGCAAATTAGAAAACTGCAATCAAAATGCTCAGCCGCTTCGTCATTGCTGATTGAAGTGAATATAATACCCACTTATCTACACGAATTCAAGGTGAATGAACAGTGACGTCATCTTCCTAAAGGCCTTGCACCTCATTGCCATAATAGGCTTGTCAACTGAAAAAATCTAATTAGTTCGTCGTCGTCTGGTTAGTCCGATTCAGAAAAAATATTTGACCCGTATTTTTTCTTTTGTTACGTAAACCAAAATTGACGAAGATACGACGCTTTTAAAATTCTCAATACGTCACGTCGCGGTATAATTTTTTAATCAATGTCAATATTCATTGATTTACAAAAACAACAAAATACGTGTCCATTATTTTCCAATACTGTAATTGACGGAGTAAATAGATTTTCAATTTATTGATCGTGGAAACTAGCCTATTATGGTGATGACCAACATCATCATTCTCGTCCTCTCCTTATCTGGGGTCGAAGCAGTATGTCCATGTCGCAGCCAACTGGTTTAATTAGCCGTTCAATTAACCGCATAGCCTCATTACTAAACGGCGCCGTTCAACTAGCGGCCTGAATGAAATTCAGTCATTTGATCAAACAGCTAGGCTTGGATCGATGACGTTTCATTACTTGCTTAACCTGTTCATTTCAATTTAGTTCCACTCTCAAAACAACAACAACTCTCGAAACTGTCAATATGACGTCGGCAAACAACAAATTTGATGGTGTTTTCCAAAGTTTTATAAAAAAATTGTACAATGGGAGAGTGTAGTTACAATAATAATGTGAATTTAGCTGTGACTGACTCGAGCAATTCAATTTTGTGTGTAGTTTATTAAATAATGGAAACATAAAAATAGTGAACTGGTTGAAAAATGGATATCAGCCCCGGTAATTCAAGTAGTCAAGTGCAACCCAATGCCTCGCCAGTGAAAAGCCACCAGTTTAACTTCACAATCGATTTTGTATCCACGCCTGACATCTAAAAATGGATGTCATCTGTTCAGCTGAAGTTAAATGAGGTTTGCTCGATTGCCACAGATGGCAAACTCAACTCGGAGCAGAAATTTAAGGTTACCAACCTATGCCGTAAAGTAGAATCTGAGACCACTCAAATGGCAGTGCTGTATCAGGCTTTGTAGCAAAATACCCGTCAAGCCCTCAACATAATCGATGACCTGAAAGAAAAACGCAGCCTCACAGAACAAATTTCGGAGCTCAAACAGACGATTAAGGACTGTGGTGCTGTGGGAACCGCTTCATTTTCCGATATGGTAAAGAAGGGATTCAGTGATTTTGTTCGTCCAAACAATTTAAGTTCCGTAGCAGTTTATCCCAACGATGAATTGAAGTCGAGTGACGAGATAAAAAACCTCGTGCAAAACATCATACGCCCTGACGAAATGAAGCTCCATGTACGTGGTGTGCGGAAAACTAAAAATTGAAGTGTCATTAGTCATTATCAGCACCGAGACCAAACAGGATGCTGATAAACTCAAGCACGCAGTCCAGATGTCTACAACAGGACTCACCGAGCCCATCAAGCGCAAACCACGGATCACGGTTGTAGTGCCGACTTCTTTGCCTGATGCTGACGTCTTCAGGTTCATGTACGAGCAGAACATCACCGATAAGTTTCCAGCGATGTCACTGGAGACAATTTTGGCCGAAGTTAAATTTAGCCACAAGTCTGGGAAGAAAGATAGCTCGTGACGCAAGTCGCATAGCCTAAAGTCTTGAACGGGGCGTTAGGGGCAGAGCTAAAGGTCCATGTAAGTAAAGCTACACGGATATTGTCGTTCAAGGGTCATCCTGAAACTTTTTTTTTAATTAAAGGGCTGAACTAATTGGTCCCTGTTTCTAGTATTATAGTTGTGTCTGTCACCTATTTTCCTAAACTCTTATTTTACAAACTGGATCCGGATACCGAATACTAGTGACCAGTCTTTAATAATTATGAATCCGTGTCATCCGATCCGATTAGTCTCCATGCCCATCCGAGAATAGACACTGACTGAATCGGTCACCAATTCGTTAGTAAACATGAAATACAGGACTTTCTAAATTACCCTAAAATCTGTCTTAATATAACAATTAATACTAGACATAAATTATGTATATAAAGTTAATCAAAATTAATGAATTAAAATGCGCCTGAAATGAAGACTTTTAATTTCCAGCTGACTACATTTCCACGAGATCTCTCACGAGAGGTATTCTCAAACTAAGTTCATCATACTACAGTAATTGTCAAAAAAAACTTTCTTTGTTAAGACAAATGGTATTTAAAAACTTTCCGAAATAAGCCGTGTCCAAAGTAAACATTTAAATCGTTAGATGTGCTCTCACCGTGTACTGTATTTGATCGCACAAAAAAATAATTAGACTGAGAAGACTGAAGTTTGCGCTCGCTCTCTATTGCGCATGGAACACTAATACATAGATACATACGATTTTCAGTAAGAGTGAGCGTTTCGTATATGAATTTGGAGAGAGACTATAAGAGCAGGGGGAAGATCAACAAAGCGATGGATGTACCGTGTAAGGGATGAAATGGAAAGATAACGGGAGATTACGAAAAATAGAGAAAATGGAATAAGTAGACACGTGCGCCGACTCCAAATAATTTGGAATAAGATTAAAAGAATGATTAGTGAGCGAGACAATACTTTTCCAATGTCATTGTAAACGAATCAAAAACGTGGCAATGTAATAATACGAGTCCGCGTAACACTGGTCAGTTTCCCTCACTCGTCATTTTATTTAATTCGACAGTTTCGTTGATTTGTCACTTTCGCTGATTGGACAGTTGTGTGAATTCGACGGTTGCGTCAACTCGACAGTTTCCATAATTTGCCAGTTTCGTCGATTCGTCACTTTTATCCAATTCGTCAGTCGAATTACAGTCGGTAGGAAATTGTCTGTTAATTTTAATATGTTCTAATAATTTAAATCTTTGGTCCCAAGCGGTTACTTCAGGTTTTAGCGGCGTCTAGACTGTTTTTAGAATTGTATTAGCTTTTTTATTTTTATTATATCCCTATAAACGCGGCCATTTAATGTCTCTTGTGGCTGTGTTGTTATAACTCCATTAATGCGGATTATGTACTTTTAAAGTTAGATTGTGTGACGTTATAAAATGTACTGCCCCTGGCAATTTAGTGAAAGTTTTGATAACCAATTATTTTAGTTCAATATACTGCTTCGATGGTGTCATGGTCGAGAGCTCTATCATTGTTACGTTTTTTTTTCTATCTGGATTTTGTCAAACTTTCATTTTTACATAGTTCGTACTATGTATTCATTTTCACCAGTTATGTTCAAGTCCCATGTATCTTCAATCAGGCACAGTACCAGACTGGCTGAGAAACTCCAAATGGAAAACACAATATCACTTTGCTTGTCTTAAGAATCAAATCCGAAACTTCATGCACCGCATCAGAACGGCTGGCAACTAGACCGACAAGGCAGTCTCATGATAAATCAGTTTATAGGGTCCTGGGTTTGATTCCCGGGTCGGGCATAGTGTTATTGGGTTTACCTCTCAGGAAATTCTCAGTAGCAGCCACAGAGTCTGGATTTGTGACCGATTGATGGCAAATGCTCGCCCCCTATTACATGGGGTTTAGATCATAACTGGCAAAATGTGGGTGAACTACTAGGTAAACCTCTGCCTAACCCTTCGGGGTTTACAGGCGTGATGTTATTAAAATTATCTAAAGTTATTCGTGTCAAGATCGCTACTCTGGATAGCACGGTATTGAAATGAAAACCTTTTATCTATTACCTCGGAATCAGAGATTTATTCGTTTTACAGCAAGTATGTTATAGTGTTTACCACCTACTCATTGACGCACAGATTGGCTTTGAATGGATCTGACAACCTTTCACAAGGTAAACTTCTTCTTTTTACGCGTATCGATGGCAATACAACTTGTATCAGCCCAGAACAGGGGGCTGAAAATCTAAATCAAAGCATTTATTTAAAGTAGGCCAGTTACTTTTGAATTGTCGAAACAAAGACACCAATACAATGTAGCTACAGTCCCAATCACACGACATAAAAACTGTGAAAGTACTGTAGTTGCCCATTCCATGGCCGTTTGAGCAGAATGACTATCGGATACTAATATGTCTCAGTAAATAATTATGAATTGTCATTTTGTGATCATTTACGAATTGTTTGTAATAGCAAACATGACAAGGTTTTCTTCGGGTACTTTTAGAACCGGGTTTCGATATAGGTTTTTAAAAAAGAAAATTACTTTAGGCTAAAATAAACTTGTATATTAAATCAATAAAAAGACACGAGTTCAAGGTACATGTGCATGGTATGACGGTTGGGAGACGACTGGAGTGCTGGACTGTGACGAGGGGGAGAGAGGAATGAGAGGATGCTGCGTCAGCAGCAGGAATGCAGCGTAGGCTGCTGAGTAGACCAGAAGGGGTACAGATAAGGGATGTAACAGTAGCCGACAGCTAAACGCCCTACCTAACATGCATACCGACATTTTACCAGTTATGTTTAATTCCCATGTAATAGTATTTTGTAAAAGTATGTAATAGTATTTTTTAATAGCTATCAACTGGGCACAAATCCAGACTCTTTGGCTGCTACTGAGATGTTCCTTATGGAAAAACCCAATAACACTTTGCCTGACCCGGGAATTAAACCCACTAGACCAACGAGGCACATGATAATAATTAGTTTTCCATCACAACATAGAGTGCAATGAAACTACTTCAAAATATGATGCAGCAGTTTCTAAATAAAATAAACTTTAAAAACGGGAATACCCTAGCAAAAACTAGATAACAAAATAACTATATAAAATAATAACGACTCATAATTACTTATCTAGTTTTGTTGATTTCCAAACTGCGCAGGATAATGATATCTTGTTCTATGAACAAATAATTTGAAGTACTTTGTACTTGGATTGTTATTTTAACGTAGGTTTTATGTACTATTGGAGCTAGTAAGTGTTATTTTGACGTAGCCATTAAGTACTATTTACGCACTATCTTGCTGCTGGGCAAAGAATAGTCTGGGCCGACTAGGACTTGGCCGATTAGCTGATTGGATGACCAGTCGGCCAAGTTATTTCATTGGTTAAGACCCTGGGCAGATTCCTTCTTACCCGATTTCGATGAAACCAGAATGGGCAGTAATTATTTCTCACACATTTTTTGGATGTCATAGCCGTTTGTCTGTTTGCGTGTGTTTTTGTGTGTTTGATTCGTCTTGTCCATCTGAAGACCCGTCCGTATATCACAGCCATTTTACTCCGAAACTGTAGACATTTAGAGAGTAGGTGTCTTCTTCTATGAACCGCTAACACGAAGTGATGTAAAAAGTATGAAAAAGAAAAAGGGATGGCACTCAATACATGTAAATGAGGTTTTAAGGTGAAAAAAATGGGCCGGGGCTGCGGAACTGTTCGAAAGAGATACCGTGGCCCCGGAACACAAAGGGCGATGGGTTTTAGTCAGTAAAAGTCTGACACTCCCTCCTGCTCCGCCCAGAGCGGGAGGAGTCATTTGATGATTTCCCATCAGAAAACAAAAGGTGCAAAAATGTGGGTTTAAAGAACATTAAAAGAACTTTCAACGAAAATCGATTTGAATACACATACATATTTAACTTTTCAGATGTCTGTGGTCCCTTTTCTGAAAATAACAGCAGTAACTTTGTTTTTCATTAACATACTCTAAAAAACTAAAAAAATTACTGATGAGATGAGCGTTAAAAATATTGTATTGCTTGGTGTTACGGAACCCTTTTTGAGCGAGTCCGACTCACTTGGCCAGTTTTCAAAATTGATTAGTCTTCAAATGAATAAATCTAGAAATATCCATTAACGCATCAAATTGTGAATCACCATAATTTACACGTAGGTAATTTTTTTAGTGATCAGTAGCAAATAAAAGGATTTTCACGAAGTCAATTGCCAGTTAATTTAAGTACAGGCGCCAATACATTAAGCTATCCGAAACTGTCAAATTTTCCCAATCAACCTTGAACCTAATACTTAACCAATGAAGTTGAAAATCGAATAAAGAAATTTGACAGATTGTAGTAGCTTTGATGTGCTGGCGTCTGTACATCTCCTTAGCTTAAGTCATTAATCCCTAGAGAACAAATCAAACATACAAAAATAGCATTTTCAGATTATTTCAACAAATAATCAAAGTGTCGGAAAAACAAAGTTCCTTACACTGTTCAATTGTTTCTCAAGTGCATTCTCACTGGCAAGTGCTCAAGTGCTTATCTACGTCATTAGTTCGTTTTATATAAGGATCGAGAAAGTGCGAACAGCATAAGGGCTGTGGTATTAACTTTAATTGGTCGTCTATTCAATTGGTTAAAAATGTACGCAATTGTATTTGCTGGTTTGTTTTTGGGGGCTTATGGTGAGTACCTGATTTAAATCTATAATATTTTTTGAATACGAATAAGAGCAATCTTTTTGGGTGAAATGTACAAGTATCAACAGTCGAAGATCACACTTGAATAGACTCCGAACTCAGGTCGGCCATAGCAAAGATAACCTCCTCAGATGGGGGTTTATGGCCGGCTCAGATCTCAAATGTGTATGCTGCGTGTCTCCACAGACAATGACCCATTTCCATATCTTGCGCCGCATGCCCTGACACCTGCACACTTGACGACCTTATGACTGCATCAGCGAGCGGAGTTCGCATACCTGAATTTTGGGCCAAATATAATTAATAAATATTTGCCATCGACACGCTAAAAAGAAGTGATCACTCTTTTCATTCTTATTTATTACTCAGCGCATAAAGCTGAAAAGTGTGGTCGGCCATCAGTGAGCGCGATAGTAAGGACGATAGCAGATCAACCTACCCGAAACTCTCAAATTTCCCGAATCAACATTGAACCTATTAATATAAAGATGAAGTTGAACTAACTAAACACATTCACAAAATTTCATTAAAATCAGTTTGGCGGTTTCGAAGTGGCGGAGGGGTTCGAACTTAGTGACGTGTGATTTTTTTTTTATGAGAAGATGACCATTGCTTTTATTGTATTAAAACTCGTGAATGATTATAATTTCATGAATATTGTTGCCGAGTTTTGCGGAACATAGAAAACTAGCTTTTACTCGCGTGTTCGCTGCCGTTATGTACGGAAATTAAGGCACAGGAACGTTTTAAAAGTAGCCGGACATAATCTAGCTTTCCCTCTGTGAAAGAATTTTCGAAATCGGAACAGTAGTTTCGAAGATTATCCCAACTGAATATTTAATGTTTTTTTTTTATATATTTCTTGTAAGTTTGTATACTAACAAGAAATACCACTCTAAAATATAACAGTATAGTAGTAATATAATGTATTTCGCACGAAACCATAAAAATGAGCGCAGATTTACAGAGTACCGAGATATTCGTTTCCAGATATTAATTATTAGCTATGTTTAGCTTACACGTGCCGTTGCAACACACGCTAGAACTGAACGGAAACAGGAGGCCTTAATTACTTCTCCCATTTTACCACCTACGTTGTTAGATCACAAAGGGGACTCGTGCTGTGTCAACGGTTGGCTGAACATTCTTAACACATCAAAACTCACACTTATATAGTCTGTAGAAGTACCCTTAACGAAGACGAAAGGCACATGTTCTTCTCGTCTTTGCGATCATTATTTTTTTTTAGACCACACCTGGGAACTTTCTAGTTCGATCACATTGGGGGTTCCAAGTTTTTCAGAAGTTATTTTTTTTATACAAGTTTTTAATGGAATAACTTTATTTTAAATACCTACACGACTCCCGTATTATTCAATGCACCCATTATCACAATGTTTTGAGTACATTACATTGAGTCCTACCGTACAACGTGATTTTTCACCCCAAAAAAAGTCACTTCCCAGCAATATTTTTTGCGCAGAGTTACTTTCTTTGATGTACATCAAAGTAAGTAACTTTTCGCAAAAATTATGCTTGGTTGACGGCTTCGTGAAGGGTACGTTTACAAATTGTATAGCATGTGGCCTCTCGAATTGGGATCAGCTATTAAAAATAAGCTAATGAAATGCAGATCTAATGCAGCATTTCAAAAATGTGCTTTCCTCGTCTTCATACCAATTTTCAGCATATAACCTCTTTTACAGGTGCCTATTTGCAGCCATCGCCCATTCAATCCCCACCAGAATCCCAGGAGGACATACCATATGAGCTGCCAGGGGTGTTCAACCTGCCAGGAGCGCGTATCGTGGGTGGACAGGCAGCCCCTGAAGGCCGCGTCCCCTACCAGGCGTCGCTGAGGAATTTATTGAATGCTCACTTCTGTGGTGGCTCGATCCTGAATAAGCGATGGGTGTTGACAGCTGCGCATTGTACTGCAGGGTAAAGAGTTTACTATGTTGTTTATTATTGTTTTTTTTTTATTTATTATTCTCTGAGGTTAAGGCCTCGCCTCTGATGCATGAGGTTGTGGGTTCAAATCCAGGCAAGTACCAATGTGACTTTTTCAATTCATATGTACTTTCTAAGTTTATCTTGGACATCACAGACATCGGTGAAGGAAAACATCGTGAGGTAATTCTGGACTTATAAATAATATAAGTCTGAAATCGCCAACCCGTCTAGATTGAGCAAGCGTGGTGATCAATGCTCGTGCCTTCTCTGTTGAGAAGAGGCCTTTGCCCAGCAGTGGGACATTAATAGGCTCATATTATTATTATTATTATTGTTTTTTACATAACTGGCGAAATGTGGGTGCACTATTAGGTACACCTCTGCTTAACCCTTCGGGGGCTATAGGCGTGATGTTATGTTATGTGATTGTTTTTTATTAGCCAGAGCTGAGTTACTCTTATGCAAAGCCTTTCTCCTATTTCTATATAGCTTATAATATAATTATATTTTTTTACACTCTTTTATCAAATCTATTGTTCTAAACATTTGCAAAGTTGAGGAATCTGTAGTATTCAAACAAAGACACTTTTAACGTGTTTATTGTAAATTTTGCGTCAAACTACATACATAAAAATACACGTGGTTTTATGATAGTAAGTATAATGCTAAAGGATAACTGTAAACACCTTGATCATGGCTAAAGTCATGGTTTTTTCTAATATAAATAATACAAAGTAATGCATGCGGGCTTCCATAAGGCACCTAACAATGCGTGATTAACGATTTACGCCGGGTAGTCAGGTGTATCGCGCAACATACGACTGAATATTGTGTGTCAGGGATATCGGAAATTGCCTACAGAATAGAGGAATTTATACCTAATTACCTATATATACTATGTGACTTTCTACAATTTCTTCACAGTTTCTAGCGAACTTTTGACATATTCTCTACGCAAAAACTACTACCGACTTTCAAAAAACTTACCCTATCAAATCATTTATTCCAAGTAGGCTAGATACAGGCACTTTTGAACTGTCGATACGAAGACAACAATAAATATAATATGGAGCTAGTCCCAGTCACAAGACATAATAACTGTGTACTGTAGTAGCCCATTCTAAAGCGTAGATCTCTGTGGAGAAGAATGGGTAAGAAAGTCCATAGACACTGCTTAGAAAACGTATAAAATAAGTAACCATCTTAGGTTAAGTTGAACACCAATTCTGACGCGGAGAAAAAAGTTGAGTAAGCAAAGAAAAAAATTAACGGCCACTTTTTTAATATAATTCCTTTCCCGGAAAAGATAACCTTTAGAGAAATTAATTCCAACAAAGGCTGTTAAGGCTGCAAAATAATCTTGTAACGCTATGTCGAAAACTCTAAATATCGTAGAGTCATATTCCTTGAATCATCAAATAATGTATGAGATATACCGCCGGGTATTGTTGCTCTGATAACAGGAAAACTACTTAAAGATTCCTGTAATTGGCAATCTATTTCTGTTCGTGAGGCAAAAGTCATTTCCGCGTAACAGTGTATTTTCATATAATCTATATGTAGGTAGGATAGGTAGGTAGGGTAGGTAGGGTAGGGTGGATCTCTTCAACGTTCAAGTCAATCGGTTTCTTCTAGGCAAGCGTGCTCCACTCGTAGGCCACATCATTACTTCACATTAGGCGAGTTGCGGCCAACGCATTTAGTGTAAAAAAGGTATCTCTGTATTCAGTGGCGACCAGTTAGACATTTCTTGACCTTTGTTTTAAATAACCATCCGGTTGAAAACAGACAAATGTGGTGCTGCTCCGCAAAGGACGGAACACCCGGTATGGTGTTCTGCGGACCCTCGTGCTTGCATAAGTACACCATTAATTGTTAAATGCAGCGCTAAATACGTAGCAAAATAAGATAATTTATTTTTTGAACTTCATATACAATACTGGGAAATAGACGGTCTTAATGCCACAAGGCATTAAGGAAGATCTTTTTCCCAGGTTTCCAGGAAACAAATCTAAACGCAACCTCCTTTCTCTTGCAGCCAATCAAAATACGGGATCATGGTGGTAGTGGGCACAAACAACCGTATTATTGGTGGGGATGTCTACCTTCTGGACCAAATCATCAGCCACGAGGAATATGACAGTTCTACCATCACCAATGACGTGAGCCTTTTGAAGGTCAAGAAGGATATCGAGTTCAGTGACATCGTGCAACCGATTGCCCTCCCTACGGAGGATACTGCTGAAGGAGCAGATCTGTTCCTTAGTGGATGGGGAAGGACTTCTGTGAGTATACCTATTAATGCCCGATTCCACTTTCGTCTTAAGGGGGTGGTCGTCTTAAGTGGTGGCCCAGTGGTGGCGGCCCCGACTTACGAACAGTATGTCGTGGGTTCGAACCCAGGCAGGCGCATTACTTTCTATAATTTATTTCATCACCACTGCTCTCAAAACGGTGAAGGAAAACATCGTGAGGAAACCGGCTTGTCCTAGAACCAAAAATCAGAAGACATGTGACATCTACCAATCCGCACTGGGTTCGCGTGGTGGATTATAGCCCATTCCCTCTCATAGAGAGGAGGCCTGTGTCCCAGCAGTGGGAACATTAAAGTAGGCTGATGATGATGATGATGATGAATAGACTCTAAACTTTAATTGGTACAATTGAAATAATTATTACTATATTATTGAATTAGAATTCTAACTTTATTATTACTACATACTTATATGAAAAAAATATTCAAAGTAACGCATTTTTTCTTTGAAATTTCGTAACTACTCCTAAACGGCATTAAAATTTAGTACCTACTTTTTTTTTTCACACAAATATTTGTCACTTTTTTCTTCACAGAGTGTACAATTGGCATTTTGATCTAATTATATATAAGGCTACAATTAAATAAAAACCACTCATTTCGCACTATTCGGCCGCAGTGACTGACGTAACAATCACTTTGTAGTGCAAGCTGATTAGAAGTTTATTCTAACAGTATTTCAAACGAAGTTTGAACCACCACAAATAGAGTTGCTAATTTAGCAGATACCCCAGCCTTAATCATCATCATCTGCCTAGCCTTTTCCCAACTATGTTAGGGTTGGCTTCCAGTCTGATCAGATGCAGATGATACCAATGTTTTACATGGAATTATCTGACCTCCACAACCCAGTTACTGATAAGAAATCACTACATAATATAAAACAAAGTCGCTTTTCGCTGTCTCTCTGTCCCTATGTATGCTTAGATCTTTAAAACTACGCAACGGATTTTGATGCGCGTTTTTTAAATAGATAGAGGGATTCAAGAGGAAGGTTTCTATCCACATTGCACCCGTGTGAAGCGGGGGCTAGTCGCTGGTATAATATAAGAAATTCTAAACCCCGCTTTGGTTCTTGGGATGAGTTATCGTTAAGCAGTTGGTTTTATTTTTTGTCACACAATATGTTCTATTCGATAAGCCCTCTGGCTTTCTCTTTTTTCATTGCCAACGCTCACTAAGAAAAGACAATACAATTAAAAGTGAACAAATAAACAAAAGAAATATGCCATTTACACGGCTACGAAGCGAAACAGAAATGGGAACAACGTCATACCAAAAGATTTATTTATTAACACCTCAAGTCAACTGGGAAATTAAACATTTGACATTTATTCCCTTTTTAATCAGAGGCGAGACTCAAGCCGAGATGAAAGTTATTTTTCTTCGTCATACATGCGTGACAAGTATTTTATCTCACAGTTCGTATTGTTTTTGGTTTTTGGGTAATTGCTTTTTTTTAAACGGTCGAAGGAATCTTGATATAATATTTTTATTTGTGTAGTTCCTTTGTTCCTTTTCTTTTAACAAACACATTGTTAAAACAGAAGGGATATTTAATATTCTTTTAAATTAAGTATGTATACATCCCGTATAAAAAGTATTTTGAACCCTTTTGAGTTCAAAGTATTTTGTATAGTATTAAACAGACAAACTTAAAAGTAGTAAACTTGACAACTTTACTCAATGATTTTGGGTCTTGTGTCTTCGTCTTGCTTTGCTTTGACATCCTTTTATTTCAGTATCAATAAATAAAAATACTCCTCAAACAAAGCAATAAACGACTATACTCTTGAAAAAAAAAACTACAATGTGTTTAGTTTCATTTATACACATTTCAACAGGAACACTGCGTAGTTAAAGGAGGAGCGAGGTTGACCCTCGGCCACTATTAGAATTCCCGGCACATTCGTAGGGCTCCCTAATTGTGTCATTAGTGCTTCATAGCACCTCTAACCTGGCTAGGGTTGACACACAACCAACCTTGACATGAGACTTATAATTGGCGAAATATGGGTGTACTATTAGGTTCGCCACTGCCTAAACCCATCGGGGATTACAGGTGTGATGATATGTTACGATCGAAAGTTAAAAATTTTGACTCTAGCTGAAAATTCTTCGTTCAACCATCAACTGTAGACAGAAAGTCTGAAGTGAGTCTTCAGAAGCCCATCTTAAAAACTACTATTCTATAAGATATATATTCTTTATTATAGTTTTTTTGCAATCAGGCAACCCTGCCACCTTCACCGCACCGTTTGAGACTGCCATTACCGTGTCACTTTTGTTTATCTGTTTTGTTGGGTACTTCTAGGACTAATGCGTAGTTCTCACATCCTCTGGGCTCTGTATATTATGTTCATAGTGGCTAGATCAGCATTGTTCTTATTGTCTACAAGCTCATGCCCGCGGCTTCGCCCGCCGGAGTTTGGTAATTATCCCACGTGATCGGTCTACCGGGATAAAAAGTCCTATCTATATGTTAATCCAGGTTATAAAGAATCTGTCTGTGTGTGTCAAATTTCGCCCAATTCTGTTCAACTTTTTTTTTGCGTTAACGAGGAACAAACATCCATAAATCCTTATAAAATTTTACATTTATAGTTGAATCTCATTTGTTAACAATTTCTAAGGTGTTTTTTTGCACGGAACCCTAATCGTTTTTTTTAAATACTATATTTAAACATCAGCTATCTACCTGAAATCGGTCCTGCTGTTTCGGAGATTAGCCGGAACAAATAGACAGACAAACAAAAATTAAAAATAAATATTTTTGTTATGTTAAAAGTACCGTATATACTTTCATATGCATTCAGTAAAAAGCTGTTATTATTTTGAAAATTACAAACAGACACTTCAATTTTATTTATTTGTTTAGATGCAGCTTATTCTCAAACTTTGTAGGCGGTGAAAGCGCCCATCGTTTTACTTTTCCCAGTAGGTTTATAATAGTTTCAAGTAAAATAGCTTTTGAAGTAGGTAATATCTTTTGCTATATGCTACTGATAATATCATGTTCTAAATTCATTTATTGAAAGATATAATTCGATTACCTACGTCCACTATCGTACGTTCCTTCTCATAGAGAGGAGGCCCGTGTCCCAGCAGTGAGATTAATGGGCTGATAATGACGATGATGACTACCGTACGTTTCAGAACCTATTCCTTCTTATGTTTTAGTACCCTGGAATTCTTCCAGTCCAGCTGCAGATGATCAACCTGACCGCCCTCAGCGTGGACCGTTGCCAGAGCATCTACAGCAGTATCAACCCAGTCCACAACTCACAGATCTGTTCCCTCACTAAGACTGGCGAGGGAGCTTGTCATGTAAGTACATTACTGCGAATTTATGGCTTGTTTAAGAAGTGACCACACTTTGGCAGACGTCACAGCATCATTTTTACTTCTTTCTCTTTTTTTAATAACTATTCATTATTTTAATCGGAAATGTGGTGCTGGAGGCGGATCCTCTAAATTCCATGGTCAGCCAAACGCACAAATGTGTCTATCCTTTCCCCACTTGATATCAAGACTCGATTGTCTACAGTTTGCCTTCAGCGTAATTAGACCTATTTCGGCCACATAATGCCAAGAGGAGATAGCAGCCTTGAAAAGCTAGTCATTGTTGGTAATACCGAAGGCAAGAGAAAGCGAGGCCGGTCGCCAACACGATGGTCAAAGAATCAAAGAAAGCTTCAAAGAATCTACTCCTCCAAATTCCTTCACACCGTAAGGCTTCATGTCAAACTGTTACGCTATCTCTACCATAAAGCTCTGGAACGCGCTACCTTTTGGCATTAAAAAAGCTGAAAGCAAATACACTTTCAAAAAAAAGTTCGTAACTACTATTTAAGTCAGAATAAATAGCTCTTAATTTGAAATCGTCATAATAATAATTTATTAGGTTTCTTGTTATTTTCTTTTTAATTTTTGGTATTTGTTAAAATATATAATAGTTTATTTTATCTGTATATGTGTATTAGTATCTAAATCTAAATCTAAACTCTCGTTAACAAAAAGTTTTTTTAGACATTACTTTGTACATCACTATGTTTTCCTATTTAACCCAAAGGTTGACTGGTAGAGAATGCCTTGTGGCATTAAGTCCGCCTATGTCCTACTATTGTACATGAAGTTTAAATAAATAAATAGATGGTCCAAGTAAAAGAGGCTATGTCCTCAAGCAAATTTCAGCAGGTGATGATGGCAACTTTGGACCGAAGTAGATGGAGGCGGATTGTCCGTTTAAAAGGGTCCAGTGACCACGATCCTCAGTAATGAGGGACTGATTGAAGAAGAAGAAGATGTATATCGGCCAGAAGCGGCGACGACCACAATGAACTGTTTTTTCCCTTACCTATCTGAGTTTAATATGAATCATAGTGCTCAGTACTGTTTCAATGTTGTCTTTTTTATTTTATGTGGGGCAACACTTCTTTTTTTTCATCCCGTACCTCAATCTGATACAGTAATGTAATTTCAAATATTGTGTTAACATTCAAAATGGCGTCTCACACAATAAATCACGACATTTATTATGTTTGGAGATATTCCATCGTAAAATGTGTTAGCTCAGACGGATATTAATATTTGTATATCAGTCGTATTTTGATCTAATATCGGCAATGATGTCGAATTTAGGTAAAAATATACATAAATTTCAGATGAATATCTCTTCAACTTCCTTTATTATTGTTTTGTCGCTCACTCAATTTCTTGCCTTCTACGTTTTTATGAAGAAAATAAGGTGTTATTTGTAGTAAAATGTATTAGCTTTTAGTACTTATCACTTTATCGTAAAAGGCCAATCTTTTAGTATCACATGATTGTCTCGATTTTTGTCTAGTTGCGGATTTGACAACCAACTCGCATTAACACATTAAAGGGTATTTAAGTTCATAAACAGTCCAATGTCAGACAGAATATTAATCTCAATCAAGGACAAAAGTCCTTAGTGACGAGTTTGTTTTCTTTGTTTTATGTAAATGTTCTACAAATCTAGGATAGGTTTACTTCTGTTACTTGTTGTTGAAAACTATGGTTGATCTTTTAAACCTACTTCAAATTATATCTTCCCCGAACTCTTCGCGAAGCTGTTAACCAAGCATTAAGTAACCCTACGCAAAAATGTATGCTGGGAAACGACTTTTTTTTTTGGGTGAAACGTCAGGGTTCACGGTTGGGCTCAATGTACATGATCACGATGCATTGAATAGTTCAAGCATGGGTCATGGGGGTAACTTAGCTTTGAAAGCTTGTTTTTTAATTTCACAAAATAATGGTGTCGATTCTGTTGTGCACAAACTAAACTTATTTTAGGCTATTGCTATCTTTTTCTCTCTAATGAAACGAGAAAGAGACGGACGTAATTTAGAGCTGTCAAATTTAATTGGAACTAATATTTCCATACAAATGAAGAGTGCACGTAAAAACATGTCGCCTAAAAACGCGGTGAAGCGCAAGGCATAAACTATTTTGATATCTCTAACTTAGTTCATAGCTATAGCCGTCCTTTTCTCGCACTGCCTTTTAGTAAAAGATAGCAATAGCCTAAATTAAGTTTAGTTTGTGCACAACAGAATCGACATCAGTGTCACAAATGTTTTCACCAACAGCTCCCTCAGTAATGTTCGATAGCCAAATAGCTGTAGCATTTTAATTATTTGTATTATGAAACTTATATACCTTTGTTTCCAATTTTCCAGGGTGACTCCGGCGGTCCCCTAGTAGCTGGCAACAGCGTGGTGGGAGTGGTATCGTGGGGCATGCCCTGCGCTCGCGGCTACCCTGACGTGTACTCCAGGGTATACTCCTTCAGAGACTGGATCGTGCCCAAGATTGCGATCGAAGAGGCAACTACCACAATATTAGAACCTACATCTACATCTTCCTATTAATGTTACCGAACAAGGATACGAAAACTGTCTTTTTTATAATAGACACACTTGTTGATTACATACCACGAAAAATTAAATAATACTTTGAATAGGAGCAGAAATGGGCGTATCATACGCCCCGAGGCAGCCCAAGCTCTACTTAACAGTAAACTACCCGTACCTAGCTTTACTTAAGTAAGTAAATACCGCTGGTAAACTCTGCCTTATTAAAATACTCATTCCATCAGTAGTATCTTAGCTCAACGTTATTAACTACTATAGTAGAGTTGATTCAAGCTAATATTTAGTGTTAATTACACTTTATCTACTCGAATGTGTAATGGAGAACTAATAAACAATATTATCATAAGTATTATTATGAGACGTTTCAATTTATCCTAATTAGCTTTCAATACATCCATAGTCATTGTCGCCATTGTCTGTATGGCGTCGGACGTAAAGAATAGCACCATCCCATATCTTCCCGTGGGTGTCGTAAGAGGCGACTAAGGGACTTACCAGAGAATGGGCAGCAGCGTTCTCTGTGCTTTTGTAACAACCGCACTGCGATCGCCAACCCGCCTGCCAAGCGTGGCGATTATGGCAAAACCCCCCATATTTGGGGGAGGCCTATGTTCAGCAGTGGACGTCTTTCGGCTGAAATGATGATGATGATGATGACATCCATAGACCCATTGTCCATACTTACTTTTCTTATTAATATAATAAATGCAAAGGTTACTCTGTTTGGTTTTTACCTTTCAAGATTAAACGGCTGATCGGATTGTAATGAAATTTGGCAAAGAGATAGAATATATTCTGGGGAAGGACATATGCTATTTTTTTTTTCTCACACATATATAAAAATCTGCTGGAAATAATAACAATGGAACTTATCCAGACACTTGTTCATCTAAAATAATATTCTAAAGAGGTAAAGTTTGTTTGTAGATTTGTATGTTGGGGGTAATCTTCGGAACTTCTGTCCTAAAATTCTGAAACTTCTTTCACTTACGGGAAGCTACATTATCCCTAAATGTCATATACACATTTAAAAAGTTCGCGTGGGTTAACTGCTGTACATAAAAGGAGCAAAGCTCTAGCAAAAGCTAGCACAACATATTTAGCCAAGTTAACACCATTTGCAGGCAAATCCTGTGATCTCATTCATCCGGTAAAATACAACTTAAACTGTAAACCACGTATCTCGGGCACGGGGGTGCTCCCACCAAGACGAGCCAAGCGAAGCGCAAGGGCACTACCTACCTTTTCTCGAAGCGCTTCGTCGTTTTTTTTTTAACCCTTATAACTTGGGTTTGGATTATACCAGATAAACAAAATTCTCGGGATATGTTGTCAATAGCAGACTTATTAAACATATAAAGTTTTAATTGCATAGCTCTTATACTTTAGATTTTATTGACACATTTTTTGACTAAGGTGTAGAGTTTGTGAAGTTAGACCTTGTAGAGATAGGGCGTGTAGAGTTAGAAGCTTGGTTCTACATGAGATCTGATAACTTTTTGATATTGCGAGTCATATGGTCTCGTTTTGGCAACCTTTTACATGAAAATGTTTTTGGGTGTGATAACTTTAAACTGTAAATATCGGAAACTCAAAACAAATAGTAAGTAATCATGGTAAATATCCCCGTTTTCAGTGTTAAAATCACGTGTAACCACTCGTTCAGCAATAACATTTACTATAATTTTATACAAACGCGCACATGTATGAGCAGGCGACGTGGGGTACACGCGTGCAATTAATTCAACAATGTTTGACTTAATTAGTTAATTACTGGCGCCAATACCATGTGAGGCTTAAGGCTGTTGCAAGCGAAATTGCTGCATTGTAGGCGCTTCTTGGAAAGTAGCAGTGATTGCTATATTACGATTACCTGCACTAACTTTCGCCCGCGGCTTCGGTGGAGCGCGTGGAGTTTAGAGTTATCCTACAGGAAGGTCCTACTGGGATTATATAAACCTACCCGATGCGTATCAACATGTGATCTATATCTATTCGTTTGGCAAAATTAAAATCGTTCGTTCTGAAATAAAAGAAAGAAAAAGCATTTATTAGCCCGCACAGGACAAAACACAAATTAAAATGGTTAAATTAACAGTACAACCAGTGGTTCTGTTGGTAAGGAGTGACAAAGAAAGACGAGACGTGCGGAAACCAACCAATAACATCGTGTCACTCGTCTCTTCTTTGATTGGTCGAGTATTGGACATCTTCTCTCCGCTCCGCTCGTCTCCGCTTTGGTGAAGTCCAGGCCGCACAGGCAGAGATGAAATGCTCACCAACTGTCAAGTTGTCAACCCATCCCGAACAATCCCAAACATTATCAACCTGTTGAAGCAGCAAAAGATCTACATATTCGCCACGGTTTACAACAAGCCAGCTGGTCTCGGGGCACAGCGCTGCGTTACAATCTCGTGACTTCGAGTTCGATTCCAGCATAAAGATTTTGTTTTTGTGAATCAAGTCCTTTACATAATAATTTCGATGTTTCACATCTGCCAGGCGTCCGATCACTGAAGTAAGGCTTCTGTTTCAGTCAATCCGTGGATGACCATTTGACATTCAGACCCCGCCATACCCCGGGGTATGGATAGCACGAGTAACGAAGTCAAAACATAATTAATTTTCATTAAAATATAGGGTAAACAGAGAAGTATCTATTACCTACCCTAAAACAATAATAACTTCACCCACGACCTTGACCGAGTTTTTGTTGTGTGTACCGTCAGCAATATTAGTCGCCGAACACGATGTTTAGGCATGTATTTAGGTTTTTTTTTTAAACAGCTATGTACACTTTATTTTTCTACCTGTATACAGTATGTAAACAGACCTTTCACGAAGCCGTCAACCAAGCATCGAATTAAGTAACTACGCAAAAATTTTTGCTGGAAAACAACTTTTTTTTTTGGGGTGAAAAATCACGTTTTACGGTAAAATTGCAATTTGACGCACTCAAAACATTTTGCTTATGGACGCATTTAATAGTAAACGGGTTATGGAGGTATTTAAAGTAAAGTTATGACCATAAAAACTAGTACCTATTTGAAAAAATACTTGTGAAAAAGTTGGAATTTTGACCTCCAATATCTCCGTACCTAGTAAGTTCCCAGGTATGGTCCAGAACAAAAAAATGATCGCAATGACGAGGAGAACAAGTGCGTTTCGGCTTCGTTAAGGGTCTATTTAGACCCTTTATATTAATATGTTTATGGTACTTAATTTAAGAAAAAAAGGAATAAATCAGTTAGATACAAAATATCTTGCTGTATTTCCATAAAAGCTGCTTTTATTTGAGGCTGAACAGTATGAGTGCCAACCCTATTTCATAATAAATTTCGCTAAATCATTGTTTCGCGGTAAGACTCAGCATGCTCATTGTTTCAAATTTAATCGATATTAAATTAGTTTCCAAGTAAAGAAAGAAGAAAGAAAAAAAGAAAAAATATTTATTTGCCGCAGGCACATGACGTGCAAAACATAGGTACAAAGCATATAAGACGTTTAACATATAACAGAACGGAACAGAAACAAGAAAAAAAGAAAGAAGTTGACAGCTAGCACGTCGTGAGTGCGACAAACAGGTTAAACCACTCAGCATGATGCAGCGCTGTGCTGTGGGCTCCCCATAGCACAGCGCTGGTTTTCAGTGTAAAATGAATCGCAACCGGATGGACAGATGGGCAAACGGACTTGACGAAATTATAGGGGTCCCAATTTTGCGAGTAGACCCTAAAAAACTAAACACAACTCAGAAGGTAGCTACTGTTGGCAAATAAAGTTATAAAAATATTACTTTATTTGCCAACAGTAGGTACCTTCTTACTTTTTAAGGGAAAATACTCCATATGAGACGCATTAAGTGAATGACATGAGCGCAACTCATGGAAACCTCTCCGTTCCTCCCTAAGAGGGTCTTAAGGCCGCCATCTTTACTTATAAGGCTGGCTGTCAAGGCCGAGGCTAAGAGGGCCTTTGTTGTCCTCTTCTTGTGCCCTCAGGTCAAAATCAATGAGGAATCGCGAAGTTTCCGTATTTATATTTAGAAAGGACTTTTTTGCAATAAAAAGAAGTTCACTTTCTTTAGGTTAATAGAAAAATATTCAGCTTATAAAAAAATATGATTATAAGTAGTCGAATAGACGTCCAAAAGGAAGATTTTGTTATCTCTTGTGAAACACCTCTTTGTATTTTCGCATTCGAATTTTCACCCGACTACAATTTTTTTGTATATTTCTGTTTCTGTCGCATTAAATCTGTACTAATAATATTGTAAAGAGGAAAGATTTGTATTTTGTATGTAAAGAATAAACTTAAAAACTGCTGGACCGATTTGAAAAATTCTTTCAGCAATGGATAGCTACATTATCAACGAGTAACATATGCTATATTTTGTCCCCTTGCTAGTACAAAATAAAACATAACCTCTAACATAATATCAGCATTTCATTAATTAACTACCATTGCTGCAGTTTGTGCCTTTCTTTTTCACGATAAAAAACTGTAAAACATTTATTTTAATTTTAAAGTGCAACAAACCCTGTATTTTATTTCTTTTCTTCTAACTTTGAGTGGCAACACGTGTCATGCCCATCAAGGACCTACGTCATCAGAAAAATGGAAGCAAAAGTTTTAATACCTCTATCATTTGTGACTTACTCATAAGACAAAAGAATAGGATCTCTGAAACTTATTTATAACCTTTTTACCTGCCTTTTATCTTTCTAATAAACTTGCTACCCAGCTCTTGGCAACTTTGATATATATATATACTAGTAAGTGCTTGCTCCCATACAGACAAAAAAGATCTTGAGATAATTTTTAAATACATCCCATTTTTGCTATAAAATCGATGCCTTCCATTTTTACAAACAGATGAGTGACATGTGAACGCGAGGATCGATATTATCATATTTGAGCGACCGATCATTGTGTTATTGGTAAAATTAGGGGGCTCTCTATGGGCTAAAAACAGGATGTAAAAAGACCTATCATAACGCCGTGATTCAGTACATCCAATTAAGTATCAGCAACTATGTAGCTCCCACTTCTATCAAGATCGGAGACTCTACACTCGAAGTTGTGATGAGATGATTATGTCTACCTGGGACTAACGGTCCAGTTAGGTAGGACTAACTTTGAGAAAAAGGTCAATCTTCGAATCCGACTCGGCGCGCGTTCGAGAAGTTGCGCGTTATCTTCTCGTCCAACCTACCGCAGTGTCTCAAGACGAAAATCTGTGACCAGTGTGTGTTGCCAGTGATTACATAGGGAACCGAAACGTGGTCGCTCATAATGGGCCTCATCAGAACCTCCCATTAGGTGGACCGATGGTCTGGTGAAGTTTACGGGGATCCAATGATTTCGAGACGCACGGGACTGGTCAATGTGGCGACACTTGGGGGAGGCCTATGTCCAGCAGTGGACGTATGTAGACTGAAATGATGATGATGATGACTTAATTATAACTAGTAGAAATTGTAGAAAGAAACAAAATTGTTTGGAATGGAACAAAATGAGATATTTCGAGATAAGTTACAACAATTATGACATACATTTATGCAACAATATAACAACGTAAAACAACGTCAATTAAAGTTGTAACTTTGACTTTCAATATCTCTGTTTGCAGGTGACGTCCACTACAAAAATAATCACATTGACTGCAAGAACAAATGACTCTCGGCTTTTTTAGTGTCTCTCTACACCCTTTATGAAAGCTAAAAGTAAAGAACGTGAAAGTTCCCACCTCTTAGAGCAAACAAGAATAACCGATAACATCAAAGTTTTCTGCGTAAGTTTCTGATAGTTTTAGAAGCGAGTAACAAGCTTTGTGATCATACCATCTTCCTTCTTTGATGTTATTTTTATTACTTCGGGACGTTGCTATATTTAATGGAACCTTTCCTGGACAAGTTGTGCTATATTTAATGAAAGAAAGAAAGAAAAGTATTTATTGAACTTACACAGGACATAACAGAAACAAAAAGATAGAAAAGACATGACAAAATTAAATAAAAAGTAAACAAGAGAAAAATAAAAAATCAATCGAAATGGTCCTGTGCAAGGCCAAAAGGCTCCTATCTCAGCAAGGTACTGTGACCTTGAACCTGCGTGCTGGAACCTTTCCTGGACAAGTTGTGCTATATTTAATGGAACCTTTCCTGGACAAGTTGTGCTCTTTGATTTGACTGCTCGTTGGTCTCGTGGTCGTAAGCTCGACTGTAGAGTATGAGATCCTCGTTCTTTCCCAGTCGGCCCCGCGCCGTGATTGCCACCGGCGGCAAATGGGAATAAAAATTTCCCAGTCGCCGCCGGCGGTGACTGGGAATTTTAACAAGTTTATTCATATCGAAATCAAAATAAAAAAAATATTTCTAGTAATTGATAGTTATGTTTAAGTCCCATGTACCTAAACATGGGACTTAAACATAACTAGCGAAATGTGGGTGTACTATTAGGTACACCTCTGCCTAACCCTCGGGGATCACAGGCGTGATGCTATGTATGTCTTTGGGTTATTATAGAAATCTTTCACCTCCAGAAAGTAGATCAGGATTTTTCATTAATATTGAAATGTTACAGCTAACTTGAATCTGCCTAACCTAGTCTCTAGTCACTGGAGCATTTTTAACCGACGAAGAAAAAGGAGGTTCTCATGTTAACAAGTCAATATGCTTGTTTTTTTCTTCCTTTCTCACAAAAATCTATGCATGCACTTAGACAGTATCAAGGAATACTATTCGTTCATAGAAATTCATTAAACCACAAGATCAAAATCAAAAAGCTTGTAACAATTCAAATGCCAGTTGAAATTGCGTTTCATTTTCTCAACAGTGTTCAATATTTTTATGGCTATTCAATAATTTATCCCTGATTGAGCTCACAAGAGAGGAGAAATGAGGGTTATTTTTATCAATTTATAATATCCACACGTCTCTCGAGATCCAAGAGCAGGGATAAATTGAAAATACTTGCGTCCTCATTTAAAGTAAAGATATTTTCACCTCATCCCGTGTTATTAATTTATGAAGGTACGACAAGTTTTAACGAACGCACACCATTTTATAACCAATTTAACTGGAATCTGATCGTATAGTTGGGAAAAGGCAGGACAGATGAAAATTATGAATGTTTACGTAGCCCGTAGAGGCCACTTGCGTAGCACAGCTACGACGTAGCGCACACTGTTACGGCGTTGTAGCTACTACGCCGTAGCGCGGTCGTGTAAAAGCGTAATATTGTTTCTGTTCAATCCCTTCTATTTACTTGAACTATCCGCCGCATCTGTCTGTCTATTCGCGATAAACTCAAAAACTACACTAAATGAAATTTTTGAGCGGTTTTCACAAATAGATAGAGTAATTTGTCAAGGTTTTGTTTGAATTGGTTAAAATAATGACGATAATTGATGTAAGTGTCGGAAAAAGTCAAGCCGCCATGCGCGGGCGGGTCGCTAGTACTTATTAAACTTCAAAAAAATTACTAAAAAGGCATTAAAGATTTATATTTCATGTGTATATGTGTATATTACAGTGTTTATCGTTGGACAATGGACCGAGGCCGCCGGAAATGGGACCGTTGCCGGATGTATCCCTTCTGTTTCACTACCTCCACTAATATTTGTTTTTGTTCCTTTGCTATTCATTAGTTGGTGTTTGCTACAAAAGCGAATATGAAAGAGCTAGTTTTCAGACCCTTTATTAATTGAAATAAGTAAATGTACAACATACACAGTTAATGAATCTGTATTGAAGTTGGAAATTAAGGTCCTGATGTGATGTACAGGCCTGCGGTCTTCACGCTTCGTTTTCTCGAAGGGTTTTGCAAAGGTAATCTAAATAGTATACCTAACCATCGAACGTGAGAAGGTAACATATAAATAGACAGTTTACATAACATAACACTGCTTATCATCACGCCTGTAATCCCCAAAGAGTTATGCAGGGGAGTACATACCAAATAGTACCTCACGTTTCCCCAGTTATGTTTAAGTCCCATGTAATAAAGGGCAAGCCTATTCGCCCAAGAAGCCCATCCACCGGGCACACATCCAGACTCCGTAGCTGCTATTGATAAATTTCTAGAGGAAAAACCCAATAACACTTTGCCCGACCTGGGAATCGAACCCAGCATCTCATGCTCATCAGTCATGCTTGAGACCACTAGACCAACGAGGAAGTCAAATGAAATATCAAAAAAATAATAAATGGACAGTTTTAATAAATAGTAAAACCAAATTATATCATATCATGTTCTATTTTATTATCATAATAAATGTCCTCGTAACACGAACAAATCAGTTTCAAATAAAATATTTATTTGTGTTCTCTCGTTGACAACGTAATTCCTTTGAGGTTTTATTCGGATCAATGTGGTGTTAAAAGCGATTGAACATAAAATGTGGCAACATTTTGCGTGTCAATTTAATGTTTTATTCGTATTCATGAAAGATTCAGGCTCGGTGAACAGAGCTATTGAGCTGGTTTTTGTTTAAATTACAATTAGCTTGTGTGTCTGGTGTAACAAATATGTATTCATGCGTATTTAGGATACCTAGACCTTCGATATTAAAGGAATGAATAGAATATTCGACATTTATGTAGGTCACTTAAACGTTATACCCAATTTAGAGGCGTTATTGCTACTTATATAGAGAGTAGCTCGTGGCCAAATAGTAACAGCTCGGGTCGATCTTTAGGTTAAGCCGTGCTTGCCTAGGTTGGTCTGTGGATGGGTGACCACCCTTACATACTGTAGTGTATCTATTTAATAGATATACTACACATACCGAGTTTCCTCCGTGCCTCGGAAAGCACGTTAAGCCGTTGGTCCCGGCTGTCATTTGTAGATCTTTGACAGTCGTTACAGGTAGTCAGTGGCCCAAAAAGTCTGACAACCAGTCTTACCAAGGGGTACCGTATTACCTAGACTAACTGGGTTGTGGAGGTTAGATAGGCAGTCGCTCCATGTAAAATACTGGTATTTAGCTGCATCCGGTTAGACTGGAAGCCGACCCCAACATAGTTGGGAAAAGGCTAGGCAGATGATTGCTACTTATATAACTATAGTGACGTAAAGCGAACTTTAAATTAATTAACAAAAGGACTGACGGGTCAATATGAAAGACAGAAAATCAGAAAACGTGTTTATTTAGCACACAACATTAAAAAAACACCTGAAAAATTAATCACCTCTCCTTGGATGGTATTTCTTTCCTTGTAATGTATAACAGGCTGCCACGATGATTCAGTATCTTGAAACACGTTTTAAACACGAAAATAACCTAATTCTTATAAATGAATACTACCCAATTAAAAACTTACCACTCCAACCTAAAAAACCGCACTTATCCAAAGATACCGATCTCCAACAAAGTAGTTTTAAACTTGGTTTAAGTTAGTAGCAAACTAACCACAAATTAACTGCAGCTCTTATATAAAGAGATAGTGGGGATGAAGCGAAAGTCTCGTAATCGTCTCTCTGACCCCGAAGGATCAATGCAAATGCGCCACTTTAACTCCAAGAAGCTGGGTAGGGTTACTGTGTTTTTGAGTTAGACTTGTTAAATGCAGGCAATTTGGTCTTTTTTTGGGACGTTGCCACGTTGGAAGCAGCATCTGTGACGATGTCCCTAAAATCAATGATTCATGTCAGAGTACTTAGTGGTGGACTCAATACGGGTAGGCAGTCTCTCCATTTTCAAGACTTCTTTTCGTATGCACATTGGTAATGCCGACTTTATGCCCAACGCAAATGAAGTAAACAATTGAAACACAGAAAGTCTCTGGATGTATTTATGCTGCTGATGTGTTAGCATTGATTGACGATGCATTAGTTTATGATGCTTTATTTCAATTTGTAATCTTTATTTGTTTACTAAAAAACAACTCTTGGAGTTCACGGAAAACAGAGAAAAAAATAAGAACAAAACATTGCCAAAAGATTGATTGTTTACAAGAAAAATCCAAGAACTTACATACAGCTGGTTACTATGGAAACAGTTGAAGATAGTGGAGCAAGGACCTCCTAATCTAGTACTATACTGAGTCAGTACTACGTTTTACCACAGTGCAACTACTAACAAGTTGCAGTGGTTCATCGCCCATACATTTGATTGGAACTAGAAAATACAACGTCACAATACTTGGGAACAGATTTGCCAAGAAAAGTAATCACTTCGGCAATTATCGTGTGTCTTTCGAAGTGACAAATGCCGGCAAAACTGTGCTGGAAAAACTTGCCCATTTTTAACAAAGTTGCCAAATACATATATTAACAAGGAACACATGTCGTCCAAAAGGCAAATTACCGAAGCGTAGTGACCTACATTTGTAACAACCGATACACTGAACGATTGCTATGTGAAAATGCCCTGATGAACCACTGTAAGAAGTTACACTGTGGGAATATTCTCCATGCAGCGATTTAATAAATTCTACCGTTGATCCAGCATAAATTTTAAATTCCTTCACAGAGAACTGTCCAACGAGATACTCGTACCATTCGAGTTCTAACTCTATTCTATCTATTATTCCCTAATTTGTTCTCAATCGTATTAAAATACGATTATTTTTTCTTTCTTTCTTTCTTTCTTACATGATATAGGTGCTTCCCATTCAGTCTTTACTAAAATAGAATTTTAGAAATAATAGGTTTTCTTTCAATTTCAATTGACAATATTTAGGATCGTGGCAGATTTTGTAATTTTCCTTGTTTTTCGTTCCATCCAAAACTGATTAGTCTAAAGGTCTGGCAAGAAAAACAAAATAAAAAGCACAACATAAGCTTTGACACAACAACGCTTGTTGCCAAGAACAAATTATTTTTGTTTGTGCAATGAAATCGGTCAATATCTAGAGCTAAAAGTAAAATACATTGGGCCCTCAGACTACATGGACCTAACAAGATTGTGCAATCCAATTTTCCTGATTCCATGGAGAGGGACTGGAAACAAATTTCATTAGACGAAAAACTCAGTTTTTACAGCGTTTTCAGTATCTTGTAAATGCACCAGCTGCGAGTGAAATTGGGTGACTGCAAAGTTTGTGCTTCATTTTTAAAGCGAGACTTTGCATATTTCAATACGTCGCTCTGGAAAGTTTTACGACAACATTTTATGTGGGATTTTGAGCTCGATTTTATTATGTACTTGACGAAACACAAAGTTTTACATTTTTACGATTCTCCTTCAGACATGGCTTCTTTTTTATTGAGAACTAGCTGATGTCCGTGACTTCGCCCGTGTGGATGATGGTTATCGCGACCTTAAGTAAAGCGATAAAGTAAACGGTCTTGGTCCTAATAGATTTTTCCAATGCTTTTAACACCGTTGAACACGACATTCTTCTGGCCATACTGTCTCAAATTGGGGTCTCTTCGTTGTCATGTGATTGGTTTTCTTCATATCTTCGCGGTCGCCAGCAGGCGGTGCGTGCTGATCAGGATTGCTCTGACTGGTGCGACCTGGCATCTGGTGTTCCACAAGGCGGTATACTCTCTCCTCTCTTATTTTCTTTATTTATAAATTCCATTACTGTCCTCAAATGTTCTTACCATCTGTACGCTGATGACTTGCAACCATACGCTCAGTCAGACATTGCCAACCTTGACAATTGCATTTCATCGCTTAATGCTGATCTACAAACTATCGAAGAATGGTCTGGCAAATTTGGGGTTTTTGTTAACGTCGGGAAATGTCAGACCATACCTATTGGCAGTTCGTACTATTTGAGAAATGTAAACACTAGCCAACTTATGCCACTGATGTTCGAGAACTCCGTCATCTCTCTTTCACTTCAGGTAAAAGACTTAGGCCCACTTGCGCCAGGCTAGGTTAGCACGGTTAACTCAGAGGTAAATGCTACTTTGGAGTTAAATTCTAATTATGTCTTGCACCATCAAGATTTAGGGGTTAACCATGAGTTAATTATTTAAATTTTTAACCCACTGATGTGGGAGGGTTAAGTCAACTAACTCTGGGTTAGTAATGTCAAAATTGAGATATTTTAGGTTAGGTACGCTTTGGTTGTGTCTTGTGTTTGTTTCATAGCGGTGTTATTTTGTCCTGAAAATTATAAATGATTGGTTGTTGTCTGATGATGATGAAGAGATCATCGAATACATTAGTTCAGACTTTTATAACAGAAGAATTGCAGAACGGACTGATAATTTTTACTTACAAAGAGACAAGTATTTTCATAGAAGATTTAGTCTACAAAAAGAAACTGTTCTCTATTATGTGTATATTTTTCTACTACATCGCACAGTAGCAAATTTTCGCTATGTGTGAAATTAGGGCCGCGTAACCGAGGTGTCTTTTTACATTTTGTAGATCTTCTGCGTTCGCCTAATTTGTTTTAACAATATATAATAACCACTTTAAACGACAATGCAAATGCAACACGCGTCACCGGCGTCACGCGTCACAACATTCAATATAAAGCGACAAAGAACCTCGTGTCATTTCTAATCTGACATAAAGGAATAGACTTATTCAAAGTACTGTGGAGCGAGAGAGAGCAGTATACTTAATTCATTCAGCATTCGATCTACCATATTTTGCCAGATGTAAAAAAAATGAATGAACATGACAAATTAACATGACAAGACTCGGGTTAGTTGACTCTGGGTTAATTTTTACTGGTGCAATATACACTGTGACTTAAATATTTAAAACATTAACACTGAGTTGGTAAACCTCGAGTTATTTATTTAACTCAACGTTTTGGTACAAGCGGGCCTTAGGTACAGACCTAAGGCCCGCTTGTACCAAAACGTTGAGTAAAATAAATAACTCGAGGCGACTTAAACTGCCGTCAATGTACAGACATTGACGGCAGTTTAAGTTGGAATAAACACGTGGCTCAGGTGAGCCAGAAAGTCTCTTTCTCACTGCGGTCTCTCTATAGATTCAAGCATTTCCTCCCATCTAGCACCAAACTCACTTTGGTCCAGTCACTTGTGCTTCCCATTATAGACTATGGTGATGTTTGTTGCTCTGATCTTTTCCAAGAACTTCTAAATAAATTGGATCGACTTCTCAACAATTGTATTCGGTTTGTTTTTGGCCTTCGTAAATACGATCACATTTCTTCCTTTCGTTCTCAGCTTAAATGGTTGCCTATCCGACTCAGGAGGTCCCTCAGATCTTTCTGCATGTTCTTCCCGATTATGAACGATCCATGTGCTCCCAGATTATTTAAAAACTTATTTCAAAGTGTTGGGCAGTTCTCATAGTCGTAACCTTCGAGCTTCGAAGAATCTACTTCTCCAAATTCCTTCACACCGTACAGGCTTTATGTCAAATTCTTACGCTATCTCTACCATAAAGCTCTGGAACGCGCTACCTTTTGGCATTAAAAAGGCTGAAAGAAAATTCACTTTCAAAACAAAATTTCGTAACTGTTCTACTATTTATGTCAGACTAAATAGCTCTCAATTTGAAGTCTAGTCATAATAACTATTATTAGATTTCTCGTTATTACCTTTTTAATTTTTGTTATTTGATAAAATATCTATTAGTTTATTTTATCTGTATATGCGTATTAGTATCAATCTAGGTTTATAAATTCTCGTTAACAAGAAGTTAGTTTTTTTAGACATTATTTTGTACCCCCTATTATGTTTTCCTATTTAACCCAAAGGTTGACTGGTAGAGAATGCCTTGTGGCCTTAAGTCCGCCTATGTACCACTATTGTACATGAAGTTTAAATAAATAAATAAATGAAGCTCCCAGACGGCTAATTTTTTTCCGACACCTCCAACAAATATCATTATATTTTAGTCAATGTATACAAAAACTTGACAAATTATATTTTAAACCTTCCTCGAGAACCACTCTATCCATTGGTTAAAACAATATGAATCGGTGCAGTAGCTTGCCTGCACACAAAGGTAGTTAGGTACACGTATAGATATATTTTATTTCTTTGTAGTTCATATTATATTTCATATTGTGGAATATCGATGCAAATCCAAAAACAGTTCATGCAAGACTGATTTATTGTTCGTGTACCCACATCACAATTTATTACATTTCCACAAGAAATAGATACTTAATTAAGTTACAACAGTCCAATCTCAATTTTTATATCCGAACTAAAAAAATAAGTGTTACAATTAAAGTTTTAATACCTCCAAAATGCTTAAACATAATACCTACCTACCTACCTCTTCCTTTTTTTTTTCAAGTTTGATATGTTGCTACAGAATAACATATATTTTACATTATTGACCCAATCTTCGGAAGTGGACGGTTCAGCCGCGTAATCGCTTTGAGTCTCATGTTTGGCGGGCGAGTCATGTAGAGTCTGACGTGATGACATCAGCGGTGAATTAGGTGCAGACTCCCATGTTTCTTTTTCAGTGTTTACCGGTTGATTATCAGTATCTGTGATAATAGGATTAGAGTACCGTGTGTGTCTTCGTAATGGCATTATTTGATCAATATGTTTTCGGTGTTCCCCCTGGTCCAATTTTTTACCTTATATGTCACTGCTCCGGTGCGCCTAGAGACCTCTCCTTCCACCCACTTGGGATTGTTTCTCGAGTAATCTCGAAACAGCACTCTATCTCCAAGCTGGACCTCTCTGTCTGCACCTTGAGCATGTTCAACCTGCTTGGTTTGCGCCACTTCGACCGCAGTCTTCGTCCCAGCAACGCCACGGCTGGCTCGCGCTGTGTGCTTGTGTGTGTACTGTTTCTATACACTATAAGAAAGTTGTATAATGCTCGCTCGATATTCTCACCTTCAGGAGCTGCCTTTTTATAACTTTCTTGACAGTTTTGACGGCGTTCTCGGCGATGGTAAGGGGGCTATTAGAATATGTTTATTCCGTTGCGGGTTAAAAATAACTCAAATTCCTGGGATCGAAATGGCGGACCGCCGTCACTTACCAAGCACTTTGGCAGCCCAAATCGGCTTAAGCATTTTCTTAGTCTGTTTGTTACTAAATTAGCCGGTCCCCATCAGAAAAACTTCAATCCATTTTGAGTGCGAGTCTAGTATCAAAAAGTAGTATTTACCTTGGTACTGTAGAAAATCTATATGAAGTCTCGTCCAAGGTTTAGATACGTACGGTACGTGAGTGTGTCGCGGCGATGCGTCCATCTATGCCCGGCAGGCAGCGCAGGAGGCGCCGCGCGCCTCGATATCGGCGTCCAGACGCAGCCACCATATGTAGCTGCACGCGGTGCTCTTCATGCGCACGACGCCTACGTGCCCCGTGTGCCCTTCCTCCAAGATCTGCACCGGCCCCACTATCCTGTATCCCCAAAGTATACACCCGTGATCTATATGTATAGATTTTCACGTCGATGAAAATATGCCTTCTCTTCTTCTGAATCGCCTATGAGTGGCCATCCACTTATTAGACGTCATGAGACGAATACTATTCTTCTCATAAACGTATATATGCCTACAGCTAGCACTGACAACTTCCCGGAATACTGTGCGATACTTGGCAAAGTTCACTCGATTGTAGAAGATAGGGAGATCGCCGATTGTTTGATAATCGGCGACTTCAACGCAGATCCGAGACACCGATTTAGCACTGAATTATAACAATTCTGCACTCAATATAAATATAAATATGTAGACAAAATAAGGTTACCGGACCCAACATACACATACGTCAGTGACGCGCATAACACAACAAGCTGGCTCGACCCCTGCCTGGCTACTGAGAGCGCGTACAGCGCGATAAACGATATTGTTATAGACCTAGCACCGGATTGGACGTATCAAAGACCGCTGACGGTTGAGTTACAAACGAAAGACCTGACAACCTACACTAATATAACATTAGCAGCTCGACCAACATGGAACTGGAAAGCAGACTCGTCTAACATAAATTATTACACTTCATCGGTGACAGAAGAAATTAATGTCTGTTATCAGGAAATAATGAGATGAAGGATACTTTGTTCATTGACCATCTGTATAACTCGCTGGTAAACATAATGCAGAAATGTGCCACCTGCTTTAAATCTTCGAGGCACAAAGCTAAAAACAATATTGTACCGGGATGGAATATTTACGTTGCGGAAAAATATGCCGCCTCGCGACGGTCACTTGCCCTGTGGCACCAAATCGGTTGCCCTGCCAGCGGGCCTATAGCCGAGGAACGTAAACAAAGGCGTACTGCATTTAAACGCGCTCTTAATTATTGTCAACGAGACCACGATCAGATAATTATGGACAAGATCGCGTTAGATATGAATCACAAAAACTTTGCCTAGTTCTGGCAAAATGTTGACAAGGTTATCAAGCCGTTGCGCGCCGACGCAATATCCATCACACATCGACGGCATAACTGACGATAAGCAAATAGCCAATAGTTTTAACAAGCTATTCTGTCAACCTGCACCCGCGAAGTAACAGTAATACAACAAGGGTCACTCATGACGAAAGATGTATAACAATATCTGTACAGGACATAGCGGATGTTGTGAAACAAACAGCCGGCGGTAAATCGCCAGGGTTGGATGGATTGACCATCGAACACACTATATGGAGACCTAGGGTTGTACCATGCACTATCGATTCTCTTCAGTGCCATCTTGAAATCCGGGTATCTGTCTACCTTGTAAATTATACCTTCGTCTTGTAAGCGTTTAAGTTCATTTTCCACTGGCATGCGCAGCGCAAGTGGGAGGGGGCGAGACTTACAAAATACCCGCGTGTTATCAGTCAAGTAAAGTGATAATTTATGTTTATAAGTACCAATTCTTTCTGTAAATACTTCTGGGAATTCTTGTTTCAATTCTAAAACTACAGGATCTACATCTTCTTTTAAATGAAATAAATTTAATGTTTAAATTTAAGTTCACGCATCCAGGTGCGTCCAATAAGCGGTGGTCCGCCGTGCTCAATAATAAACAAAGGCGTCCTCTGCGACTAACTTGCACCGAGACCCAGCCTAACTGTATTATTGCGTCACCTGTATATGATTGTAATTTAATGTTATCTTTTTCAATCGGTAAATTAGAAAGATGTTGATCGTAGAATAACTTAGATACCACTGATATCTTGCTGCCCGTGTCGATTTCAAATAGTAGGTACAGTTTGATTCTCAACAATGAGTTCACAGTAATAGGGACCGTCTTTTACATTTTGAACTGACCGACCTTTAATAGTATACAGCCCTTCGAACTCCTCACCTCCTGACTCCGACGAATCTGTTTCCATGAAGTTTTGATATTTAGAACCAGACTTGCCCGCACTCACATCATTTTTATCACATAAGGACCCCAAATGGCCCTTCACTTTGTACTTGTCACACACATACGACTTGTATCGGCACCTGTGCGACTCATGGCCGTCCCGGTAGCCAAGTGTTTCAAATTTTGTAAAAAAAACACTTTGATATTTCCGCCTTCACCTTGCCGCAAGGTTTTATGCTACGGATTATCTGGAGCACACAGATCACATATCAATCGGTAGGTCGGCGCTCCAGCATGCGCCAACAGCGCGGCCACAAGTAGGTTATCTTTTATGTCGTTTAACAAAATGAATTGTTCCATTAAACGCACATGTGCTGGCCAGTTTTCACCTCCATCCAGATCAAATACGTGTATTTTGCCGATCTGCATCTTGATATTTTAATGATTTTTATAATTACTCGTCGCCACTGTGGAATATCGATGCAAATCCAAAGACAGTTCAAGCGAGACTGATTTATTGTTCGTGTACCCACATCACAATATATTACACATATAGGTAGTTGTTTTATGTTAAAACTAAAATACAGTATGCCTACTTTATTTTCTTTTCAAAATATTTAAGCCAAGAAGCATAGCTCTGTTTTAATTTATTGTTACCAGTGTTACTTACTAACACAATAAAATAACTTAATAAATTTACATTCTTCTATAACCGAACTCATAAATACACATTTAGTTAATTTACTCGTTATCTATATATTTGTAACCACTAATTTATTTATACATTTTGTTTGAAACTATTTTCCGTCACTTCCCCCTCAAGGTTTATTGGAAGACCAGCGTCAGACAGAATCACCTGTCTGGCATGAATGCTGAAATGGACCTTATTGGCGCAGCCGTGAGGCACACAGCACATACTATGTTTTCCTCCTTTTTTTGTATCTTTTTTTTATATGTGTGTGCTTTAATAACTGACGTCAAATAAATATGTTTCTTTCTTCTTTCTTTTCTTTCTAAAATAAAAATAAGACATTTACGTTACTCGACTTGGCACACGAGGTTGTTTACATGTGAAATGTGAACTCGGCTATCATTGTGCCGATTTTTGTAAAGGGCAATGGCCTGATGGCCAAGAGCCTCAACAAACATATTTGGAGGCTCAAGGCCTTTGGATCAAGGGCCTAATTCAGACGGCTGTACTCCTCGATACGGCCCGCATTGTGAGGAGGTTCCGGTCACTGGAGCCCTAACCACCGGCAGCTTAGAACCTACTCCCGACAAGGGGGACCACAATTTTATAAAAAAACCGGCCAAGACCGAGGGTTCACCGAGAGTTCTGTACTAACTTTTTAAAGGACAAAATTAACTTTGCTGTTTGATCCGATGAAACGGCTATTGCCATCGGTTTTTTTTTTGTTGTAATTAATTATTAATATATTTACGGTTTTCAGATTTTTCCATTTTGCTGTAAGACATTTCTCGCTTAATTTCCTGATTTTAGGTCAACGGGAACTACCATATAGGTTTTCGACCCAAAACCTATAGGGTACTTCCGGCTGACCTAGAATTGACAATTTTGGTTAAAAGCAAGGTCTTACAGCACAAGTAAAAGGAAAAGTCCAAAATTGGTACTTACGTTTTCGCGAAAATCTAAATTTGCCCATATTATCTTTTTATCGTGTTGACTCAGGACCTTGATTTTTATACACATAGAGACCTCAATATCTGGTATTTTCAACTTGCTAGGTCCACCCGTTCCCGAAAAAATCGGTGGTGTCAGACGGATAGACAGACGGACAAGAAAGTGATCTTATAAGGGTTCCGTTTTTTCCTTTTGAGGTACGGAACCCTAAAAATGAGATTAATAAAGAAATTAACGTTAAAAGCTTTATTTAATAAAGTAACAATTTACAAATTTATTAAAATAAACTAACTTAACTAAAAACTTAAAAAATGGCGTCAAAAAACTCCTCCTCAACACTGTCAACTGGTAATGTCCTCAAGAGACTGGCGGCGTTACCACGCTGTATGGCAATGCTAAGCCTTTGGCCAAGGTAAAAGCCAGCCCTAGGGTCACAGGAAGTGTCAACTAAACGTTTTGAAATATCCTTGAAAAGGCTGTGAGCGCTCGGACCTAGAGTTTTTGGACATTACCAGTTGACAGTGTTGAGGAGGAGTTTTTTGACGCCATTTTTTACGTTAAAATAGTTATGATTTTCTGAGGACACGTACATGCGGCGAGTGGCATCGCGTGCATGCGCCCCATATTACATAGGACTTCTAACTGGGGAAATGTGGGTGTACTTGGGATAGATTACAAGGGCTGGTGTTTTATTATGTTATTATTTTTTAATAATTTTTCAAGGACCAAAAGCTTCGTTTCCGACGTTAATCTCAGAAACATCCAATCCCTCGATAATAATTTCAAAGGTACCGTCAATTGAGACTACCAACTAACAATTATAACTTCGAGACTTGGATGTTTCGGTCTAAGAGCTTGGAGACGGAACTCTGCTATCAAATAATTTGTTGCCGTTCAGTTGCCGAGTTGTTGCCAAACAAATTAATATTGTAGATTCTCAATTAGGCGTGAATTGATACTTTCTTGTATAATTGGGTGATATCATCCGCAGAGTTATCGTATTCCCCAGTACTAACTGGATTGTCGAAGTCAGACAGGCAGTCGCTCCATTTAAAATACTGGTACTGCTCCGGTTGGACTGGAAGCCGACCCCAACATAATTGAGAAAAAGGCTAGGCAGATGATGGTCAGAGCATGGCCAGAGTAGAAGAAGGAGGTGAAGAAGATAGAGCAGTGTCCAGCAGTGGACGGCTTTCGTCTGATATATCTAATGATAATGAGTGATTTGAGAATGGTCAGTTTTGCGGCTAGAATCAGTAGAACTGCAATGCCACAAATGGAGAGCCACGTAACACTTTATACATCAGCACCTACCAAACAGCATGTCAATTATTCAGCCTATAATGTTCCCACTGCTGGGACTCAGGGCCCCTCTTTGTGAGAGAGAGCAATACAGCGCCTTCGCCACGCCGCGAACCGGAAGACGTTGCTTTGGAAGGCCTCCCACTAGGTGGACCGATGACCTGGTGAAGGTTGCGGGTATCCGCTAGATGCGATACGCACGCACACGGTGGGACCGATTAATGTGGCGACACTTGAGGGAGACCTATGTCCAGCAGTGGACGTTTTTCGTCTGAAATCACGATGATGACAGCGCCTTCATCGTTTAAAAACACTTCGTCGCTAAAACAAAAACGTAAAGTTTAATACAAGGTTTTCAATATAAGCAGACAAAGTGTGCACCAATTAAAAGTTCGAGGAACCAGCGCATCGCTTGGTAGGTACGGTCGTGCGACTTTCACGACTACTCTCCACTCACGTACACTGCACACTCAATATGGCTGCCAACACGTTGTTGCAACTGCACAGAACTTTGCTATAGCTACGCTATTCGTTGACGTCAACGAATGGGTGTGATGCAAAAAGATTAAAGAACTCGAAGTTCGTTTGTTCGTCGTATTAGACTAGACTAAAATAGAATTAAGTTTTAAAATAAAAACATCAGGTATACCTAAAAAGCTTGAAATCAAAACAGGATGACTATTTAAAACCATCCTTCCATATTGCTCATTAGAAATCCTCAAACTTTTTCAAATTTCTTGCTACTAGACAAAGCAGTTTAAACTGTGCACGGTTTGGCAGTGAGTGAATTTCTGAATGTAATTACGAAAAACATCCAACTAGATAACCGTGAGGTAACCGTAAAGTTTAATTGCTTGTAAACAATGTTCTCAATTTAAAACTTCGGATCTCTTCGGAAAACTTCGTCACTGAGACGCGCAGTGGAACCAAAACAGTAAAGTTATCTGCAGCATTTTATGTTCCAGCTTTTCGCGTACGTTCGTACTACACTTGTTCACAAAACAGATTTATAGAGATAACGTGGAAAAGTTCATAAGTCGCGACTTCTTGGAATTATGAAGATGCCTTTGCCGGGACTGTTGAAAGTTTTGAGCGCAGCAATTTTTTATTATTGTGAAATAGTTGATGAGTTTGGCATATTTCCTAAAACTACTGCTGCGTCATTGGTCGAGTGGTCGCAAGCCCGACTGCTGAGCTTGAGGTACTGGGTTCGATTCCCAGGTCGGGCAAAGTGTTATTGGGTTTTTCCATCAGCAATTTCTCAATCCCTCTCATTGAGAGGAGGCCGTGTCCCAGCAGTGGGGGAACATTATAGGCTGATGATGATGATGATGATTTCTCAATAGACAGCCATGGAGTCTGAATTTGAGCCCGGTTGATGGCAATAGGCTCGCCCCCTATTACATGAGACTTAAACATCACTGGCGAAATGGGTGTACTACACGTATTAGGTACACCTATACACACCTATACAGCCGTTATGTTATGTTTGTGTTATGTTAGGTACTGCATAAATAGATTACAGTATGACAACTTTAAGTGTGCAGTTCAAGGTGGCGCTACTTATCAAGAAAAAATACATCGATATGTCAAACCTGGTACATTTATTTTAGTTCTGTGTTTTCCTGCCTGCACATATAAGTTGGTTGAAGTGTAAGGGTGAATGCCACATCTCAACCTCGTTCAAGAGCTGTCAATTACGTCATTTCTATAAAATATTGAACCTTAGAGTTCTTGAACGCCGTTTAAACGTGCTCAGTTTTATTGAAGTAACATCCGCTCTGAATATCTATCTGTTATGTATTTATGAACAGTGAAACTGATATCACAGTTCATAAATACATTATGTTTTCCACCGAAAGCTGGAGTTTTCAAATATCCGGTATATCGAGGGCATACAAGGGATTACAGTGGGCCTATATGTTTTGCTCTCGCCCGCCCACGAAATATAATTCGATTTAGTTTCTAATCAAGCTATTAAAGCTGCTGCCCATAAATCTGAGCGCTTTTCATTTTTAATCGAGCCCAATTTTCTCATTTCTACAGCAGTTTTCGTGGATGATATGTTGATATTTTATACTCTAATCTTATTTACAACAAACACCTGCTAGTATACAGCTGTATCTGGTTGAACTGGAAACCCATCCAATATAGTTCGAAAAAGGGCAGATAGATGTTGTCTTTTAGGGTTCCGTACCCAAAGGGTAAAAACGGGACCTTTTTACTAAGACTCCACTGTCCGTTTGTCCATCTGTCCATCCGTCCGTCTGTCCATTTGTCCATCCGTCCGTCTGTCTGTCACCAGGCTGTACCTGTCTCATGAACCGTGATAGCTAGACAGTTGAAATTTTCACAGATAATGTATTTCTGTTGCCGCTATAACAACAAATACAGAATAAAATAATATTTAAGGGGGCTCTCATAGAACAAACGTGATTTTTTTGCCGTTTTGTCTAATGTTGTTTCGATTATAGTACGAAACCCTTCGTGCGGGACCGCCTCGCACTTGGCCAGTTTTATTTTTAACTTTTAATAGACTTGTCTGTAAACACACAACATTTTTTTTTTTTCAAGTTTCCAGTGCATGAATACAGGAAAAAAAACGTCGTAAGATGCAACTCCTTTCCCAACAGATGTTACATTATCGAGAACTAATTAGCACATTAAATAATACAACATTCGATGTCTTCAAACTCTTTGTCAAATTCGTAGTTACTGGAAAGTTCTTTTAAACGATAAATCAAAAATAACTAAATAAAGGAACATAATAATAATACACGATGAAGACTGTTTTGATGAATGATCTTCCACACATATTTCATTGTAAACAGGTAATGTTTACAAAGCATACATCTTCAAAACACGCTCCGGCCCGGTTCCCTCACGTTAGAATCTGGGAATACTTTGATCTATCACCACGTTCTATGATCAACTGGTCGCTATATTTGCCAAACGATGATTGATAGTCGTAAACACACTTATGATGGATCAAACGGCTCCCGGTGGACCCATCAATCAATATTACTTCTGTTGAGATTTCAACCAATAGATTTTGAAGGAAACACGAACGAAACGTTTTTTTTATTGCAAAATGGGCCTGCTCTTGACCTAGTTTTGTTAGGTAAGCAAATAAATAAATCGTTTATTGAACTCATTAAAATATAGCCTAATACAATGTCATCAATTATGGGTCGTACAACAAAAGGCTGCAAAAAACTAAGAGGACGCCTGACTTCCAAACTAGGTAAAGAACCTGTATCTTGGAAAAGTATCTGTTTAACATTGTCAAAGTACAATGGTCTTTATTTCCGGAAAAATAAGGTTGTTGTTGTATTGCAGCTCGAATACTTGAAAAATGCAGATTATAGGAAACTACAAGGTGTAAACGGACCCTTCCCGAAGCCGTCAACCAAGCATTCTGTACATCAAACTAAGTAACTACGCAAAAATTGTTGCTGGTAAACAACATTTTTTTTGGGTTGAAAATCATGTTTTACGGTACCTAGGACTCAATGTAATGCACTCAAAACACGTTGTTGTGATGGATGCATTGAATAGTACGAGGTATTTATAGGAAAGTTTGGTATAACATGCACATAATTGTTTAAAAAAACTTGAGTATCTTAATAAAATAAATAAATATCGCTGGACATTAACACACAGCGCTATCTAGTGCCACACTAAGCAAGGAGGCTTCTGTCGTGGACACCAGATAATTGATATACTACATAGATACTTTTTGTTTGTAAATACATACTTATACATATAAACTTCCATGACTTGGAAACAAATGTCTATGCTCATCACACAAACATTTGCTCCTACCGGGATTCGAACCCGGGACCCTAAGAACGTAATGCAGCCTCACTACCGCTGCGCCATTCGGTTCGTCAAAACCACGAAACCACAATATTATAATACAGTAGTGTAACTCGGCCGCATGATAGAAATAAATGCCTACAGCCGCGCGGTACGTAAACATGCGTTAGGGCTGCCTGTCTCCAGCATTTTAATTACATTTGCCTACTTTCTGTTTCTATTTAGTTTTGTGATTGTAAATATCCTTTTTATATAAATAAATGAAATACTTTGTATATTGAATAGGAAGTGTTCAATAAAAATGCGTGTTGTTTTTTGATTGGTAGATTTAATTAAAAAAACATGTTACTCTATTCGCTTTATTTATTAATCCAAACACCTTTTTTTTCGTGAGATAAAAGGAAATAATTATCCATTAAAAAGACACACATTATGTACCTACCTACTAGTAAGTAAAATTATTTTATAGTCTTACCTTCAGAGTTTCCAGGTAATTTAAAAAAACTTATGTCTGGATGCGTTATTGACGAATTCATACAACCAAAAACAGCACAATATTTCCTACTCGTCATATTAACTGATTTTTTGAGAAAAAATCGCGCGGTTATTGTTAAAAAAACAACACACCGTCCGTTCGACACTGCAGTACAGCCGTGACTGTCTGCGCCCCGAGCGCGCCCCGAGATCGAGGCGCGTAAGTATAGCTCGCGTTTCGTCCGTTTGTATGAAGTTGGAGTACTGTATTATAATATTACCGTGTCAAAACTATGAAGGTATGGTTTATCTAGAATTCTAGAACAATAAAATAAACGCATTGACCGAGATAACAAGTACCTTTTAGGTTCGATAAGTTTGTTACAGCCATTATTTAAATAACACGATCCATTATTAACATTGAAAATACGTGGTACACCTTCCCGCCATAAAATTACCTTCGCGTCTCAACGTTCTCATACATACTTGTTCAAATTCAAACGGGCAGAGGACTCGAAGCCATTCTGCCAAGCAAATAACAATGGGGGCTATCGCGCATGAATTCGCCGCTAGATGCGTTCGTGTAGACTAAGGTCTTTCGAAATGTCAGATGTAATACAGGGTTCGCGCGTTGCGTGCTTTTTTATAACGTATGTGTTCTGAACTGAGCCATTCCTGATTAATTATGACTTGAAGATTTTAAGTACCAACTTAGGATTTTGAATGTTTCATGCTTGCTAATTTTAACGAGAATATTGTACATATGTATCTGAAGTTTACACTAGTTTGTTATACGTAATAAAATAAACTTTTTATGACGTTAATGGTACTTTAAAGTATAAAATAAAATTATTGACAAGACCTTACTCGACAGTGGCGCCATCTGGTGAGCTCAAAAACGATAGCCCTCATTTATTTGGGGAGCTAATGTACCTAAAGCCTTTGTAAAGCTTAGATTACACAAGTTTTGCCTATTCTAATTAGGTTGCTAAAAATAGTATAGGTACATATGTACATACAACATGAATTCTTACTGATGTAGGGCTGCCATGCGTACACCGGTACACCGGGTCACGTCCTGTTTTGGAATATTGTGTCCCGGTTATTAAGTCAGTGGTCCCAGCTCTCATGGTTGGCCTATCAGAACAGAATCGTGAATTTTCGAACTCGCGTGTTAAAGACGCTACTGCTACCGTATGTGTATCGAAAAATTAACGGCTTTTACCGCAATTGAAACTATTGTTCTGCTAGCTAACTATTCCTAGGCTGGTACTGTTTACTGCTCCTTTCCAAATACAAATCCTGGCTACGACCCTGCCAATTAGGTAATAAAATTGACTTATGTTTGCACCAAAAAAACTAGCAATTAAAAGTTAGTTTAATTTCAATACCTGAGCTGTACGAAAGAATCTCTCACTCCTCGAAAAATATGTCTTGTTCACATCATCCATGGTTTATCCTACTTACATTATGAATGATGCGGGTCAGCGTTACATATATATACATATTTATGGCAGCCCTAAACTAAAGTGGAATTCTAACGAAAACTTCACCAAATTCTAGGCTTTCATGTAGGTACCGTATATTTATTTAGATTTCGTTGTTTCTCATGAAAAAGATCTCACATGGATTCGGATTGCCCCGTACGATTATTTTATAGGTATTATTACTGACTTCCACAGAATATTTTAAGCCTTTAAAGCTGTAGCAAGTTGAGCTGGAAACGGGGTAGATAATCAACTCTTTAAGTGAAACCTATTCAAGATTGAAAGGTTTTTTAAGGTTTTTTCCGTTTATTATTGGCGGTATTTTTAATCGATACTAATATTATAAAGAGGTAATACCCATTCATCATCATCCTCATCATCCTGTAATGTTCCCACTGCTGGGACACGGCCTCCTCTCAATGAGAGGGAATGGGCGGTAATACACCACGCGGGCCCAATCAGCCCAGTGCGGATTGGTAGATGTCACATGTCACATGTCTTCGAATTTTTGGTTCTAGGTCATGCCGGCGGGACTACCCATTAATACAACCGCTTTACGAAACAATATGCCCCAAATTACTAGACCTAGCAAATGGTTTAGTGATCACACATCAGAAAGAGAATGAATACCACGACCCAAGCTCTCAAAATATGATAAAGATCGAATTGATCAATGCCACACATATTTTCCTCTACCCTCAAATGTTTGACGTTTAATATCCGCTGCTGTGCAGTCCAATACAAACAAACACATTGAAGTGTACCGCAATTCCCGATTACCTCTACCTACCTTCACGGTATACCGTCAACGTCACGTTAGGTACACTTGCCGGGAAAAGTGGGTCAAAGTCGCGCTCGATACACTCAAGGTTGACCATCGTATGGCCGTAGGATTAATAATAATTAATAATATACATAACGTGGATGGAGAGATGACATCTTATAGGCGAGATAAAGTTTCGAGGCAACAGTAAATTAAAAGAGAAGTTATAAAATCTGACTATGACGATAACTACGTTGATTAGGTGGTTATTTATTAGTCTTTACAGTTCCAGGTGGTTTTTTTTTAAATGACAATAAATATATACTTATATATTAAACACAGACTAATAATATTTACATTATTTACACTAACTCTATAAAAGAAATAAAAATATTTTACAAGTATCAAAAAAGGTTACAGGGCATCGAAAAATTCGTCCACATCGCTGTCAACAGAAAAAGTGCCCAGAAGGCTGGCAGCATTGCCACGTTGGATGGCAATGCTGATTCTTTGGCCAAAAAATAGGCCCGCCCTCTCTCTCCAGGTGTTTTGATCAAGACTACGACATTTTTATTGGGGTGAATAATCACGGTCACGGTCTCAAGTTCGAACCAAAGACACGTACCTCTGATTTTTCGGATTCATGTGCAGTTGTATAATTATCACTTGATCGGTAATGTAATTCGGTATATGCAATACAAAGTTTTTCCGTCTACGTCAGTCCCACAAGTTCTTCTGTTACCTAGGGTATTATCTATATAATGTCATCAACAAGAGTCAAAATATATATTCATTACACAAATCCAGTTGTAATAAAAAAGTAACTGACTTTTTGAAAACTCTTTCCTATAAGGACACAGAAAAGTAGCTCCACACAATTACATAATACTTGAACTCAAATAACTACCAAAACATTCAGCACCATTCAAATACACACGCACCACCATCCAACTACACATTCACGCACATCCTGTGAGACTACTTTCGTTGTTATTTTGTTTAATTTCTTTAATTCCTTTTTTTTTAGAATCTTTTGTTTATTTTTGTTAATACATAATTGTTTAGTAGGAAAACATGTTACCTGCCAGTTTATTTATGATGCCACTAAGTGGGGCCTTGTGACCTGTAATTCAGGTTTTTAAGACCTACTTCAGGCACCAGCTCTAACAATGTGAATTAATATAGTGCTAAATTGTTAAGTGCTACAAAACCATTAGGAGAGAAAATTAATAAAACTTATTATTATATTATATAAAAAACTTATTCGGTGAAGGACAACATCGTAAGGAAACCAGTATGCCTGAAAGAAATGTTAGAATATAATATTAGAATGTTATTGAACGCGACTTTCATGAACGCGGGATTTATATAGCGCCATCTGTGTGTTTTTGTAGTACTAAAAGAATGTGTGTAGAGAAAATGGCGTCAGTGATCGAGGTGAAAATAAATCAATAAAGTAATGTAAGTGTTATTTAATCCTGCCGCCCCTGTAAAGAAGATTAAAATACTAAAAAGAAACGTCTCTACGGCATGTAAAGCCAAGTCAGTCAGACGCCCTTGAGTGGCTTAAAAACTCAGAAGTAGATATAACTTTAATGGATATTTTACACATCGAATCAAATTATGCTACCACACCATGTTTCCAGAGAGAGCGAACTCTACCACAGAGTACATTCCTTGTACATCTGTTTCATGTAACTTCGCCAAACTGCTGTTGCATTAATTAGCAAGCAATTCAGGTAAAGACGTGAACTAGAGAGCAAGTTCGGAAGTAACATAAACTCACATAATACTGTTAACACGATATGTCTATTGAAGTGGTAACACAAACAGAACTCCATGTTAGCTTGTGTTATGACTACAGGGTGTTCCGGGAACGTGATCATATACTAAAAGCCAAGGAACCTACAGTCAAACTCAAATTTCTCCAAATGATTTGAAACCATAACATATTGCCACACATTACCACAAACTGTCAAATGGTTAAGAGCCTATACTACCTCAAATTAGCAACTCTATTTGGTAGTTCAAACTTCGTTTGAAATAATGTTAGGATAACGTTCTAATCAGCTTGCACTACAAAGTGGTTGTAACGTCAGTCACTGCGGGCCGAATAGTGCGAAATTAGTGATTTTTTTGCGATTTACAAAAAATCTATTGATTGGACTAAAAAAATAAATAATATAAGACCTGCTTTATAGTTAGTTCAGTTAGTATAAAAAGTTTCATGATCTAATTTGAAGTATTTTATGATTGCCAGCGGTATATTGTTCAGTTTAGAGGTAACTTTGGGATTTTTTTTCTATAGAGAAAATTTTATGGAATCGTGTTTTCGTCAAATATTTCTGAGACTTAACATTAATCCTCAACTTTACCATATATTTATTTCAAAATTAATGCCCCAGTATTTTAGGCGTAACGGAGGATCATGCTAAGCCATTTGAGGTAGTATAGGCCCTTAAGTTCAAAATCGAATGTTCTCATTCGATTGTGCTGGCGACTGTACATTATCTTTAGATTAGTTCAAGGAATAGGTACCTACTTAGTTTCGATATAATTTCGATACTCTAAACCGATTCCGATCAGTAATATAAACTGATTCCGATCAGTAATATTGTCTAGGCTCATACGAACTTCTTGGAAGATCGTAAGTAGTTAGATTTCTAAGTTTGATTTAATAGAACATAACATCCACCCACATTGCGCCAGTTATATTCAATTCACATGTTAGTAACTGGTGGTGACAAAAATTGCTATCACTCGGGGTACAGAACTGAATACGATGTGTAGTATAAACTAAAAATTAAGTATATTTTGTAGAACTCAGTTATTTCTTGGAACATGCATCTCATCAAGTTTGATTCTGAGAAAACAAATACCGAAATTGTTTCCAATACACTTTTTTTTATTTCAAAATGGGCCTCTTGACCTCGATCACGCCTGATGGAAAGCGATGGATGAGGTCTATGATGGAACGTGCGTGCCCAGAAGATTGACAAGCTTTCAAACTATCACTATAATATCACTGCCCGATTAGTTATTAAGTATTTTAAATACTAACTTGACTTTTATTTAGGCCTGAAATAGTAATCCCTTTATCCCTTCCTCATTCAACGTCCTAATACATTACTGAACAAACTACAAACGAAGGACGTGACGTAGGCTTCTCCCGAGAGGGCTTTGTTTCCTACCTGACACCTCTATTAATGTATAAATATTTTACAAGCAAGGCTGAAGGAGACGTTACTTAGGCTAAGAAAATATTGGCTTTATAGAAAACTAGCGACCCGCCCCGGCTTCGCACGGGTGCAATGTAGCATAATACATATAAACCTTCCTCCTAAATCACTCGATCTATTCCTGAAAACTGCATTAAAATCCGTTGCGTAGTTTAAAAGATCTATAAGCGTACAGACAACGGGAGCAACTTTGTTGTATATTATACTATGTAAAGATATCACGTCAGTCGTCTATTGCCCGTAGATTTAAGCAGAGGTGTACATACCTGTTAGTAGAACACAGTACACTCACATTTAAGCAGAGGTGTAGGTACCTACATACCTGTAGAACACAGTACACTCACATTTAAGCAGAGGTGTAGGTACCTACATACCTGTAGAACACAGTACACTCACATTTATGCAGAGGTGTAGGTACCTACATACCTGTAGAACACAGTACACTCACATTTAAGCAGAGGTGTAGGTAACTACATACCTGTAGAACACAGTACACTCACATTTAAGCAGAGGTGTAGGTACATAGGTACCTGATGTAGAACACAGTACACTCACATTTTGCCAATTGTGTTTAACTCCCATCCTATTTTCTACTTAATATTACAAATATGCGAAAGTTTGTGAGGATGGACGGATGTTTGTTTCCGACTCTTTCACGCAAAGACTACTAAACGGATTTGGATGAAATTTAGCATACAGATAGCTTATAACCTGGATTAACACATATTTGCATTTTGTCCCGGTGGTATGATCCCGTGGGACAAACGAAGCTGCAGGCATAAGCTAGTGTAATAGAAGTTGTACTTTTTCTGATTAACCGGGAACAAATTCAGACTCCGTGATGCTACTAAGAATTTCCTAATGGGGCTGGCAATTGTGGAACTAATGGCGCTAGCATCGCTTGATCCAAACATCGTCATTGGTTGAAAATCTGTCAATGTAATTTTATATTTCAAAATAGTTTGACCTCATTGGTCAGATTGGGTCTAAGCTATGGACGCGCCATCTACAATCAGCTTTGCACAGCCTTCTCCATTAAAACACCTAATAACACCCTACCCAAACCGGGAATCGAACCCAGAACCTCGTGCTCAGCAGTAGTTCGAGTGACCACTAGAATAATGAGGCGGTTGGGGCAACCATTTATCACAGAACTGCAGAACAAGCGCTCACGTTATTGGTTATTACATAATTATGTATCTAGCTACGTAATAGGCGAGACGACAAAAAAAAACTAATTAGTCTGTCAGTTAGATTATCAAAAAATATTTGACCCGTGTTTTTTCTTTTGTTACGCAAACCAAAATTGACGAAGATATGACGCTTTTAAAATTCTCAATACGTCACGCCTTGGTATAATTTTTAGCTAGTTCTGACGTCACGAGCCCCCACTCCCGAGTTTTGGTGCGTTTTATCTTTGTCAATATTCATTGATTTACAAAAACAAAAAATACGTGTCCATTAATTTCCAATACTCTATCTGACGGACTAAATAGATTTGCAATTTTTTGATACTGTCGTCATGCCTATTACATATTCAGCTACCTAATTAAACTTCGCACTAGAGATAGAGAAATAACATAACATAACATCACACCTGTAATCCCCGGAAGGTGGTTAGGCAGAGGTGTACCTAATTAGCACACACATTTCGCCCATATTATGCCATAAGGCCCATATGCTAGGGGGCGAGCTTATTGCCATCAACCGACCCCGTGGCTGCTGCTGAGAATTTCATGATGGAAAAAGCCCAATACCGCTTTGCCCAACTCGGGGGTCGAACCCAGAACCTAATGCTCAGAAGTCGCGACTTTGACCACTAGACCAAAGGGGTGATGACCAAAAAGCGATCAATTAACTAGGTTCAAGACCTATCAGTGTCAGCAGTGCTGAAATTCACCTTGTATATTGTATATTGTATATTGTATAACGGGCTGGTGTCCGCAACTCCACGTCAAAGCGCGTATTTTGCGTAAGGGCTATAATCCACCACGCGGGCCCAGTGTGGATTGGTAGATGTCACATGTCTTCGAATTTTTTGGTTCTAGGACATGCCGGTTTCCTCACGATGTTTTCCGTCACCGTTTTGAGAGCAGTGGTGATGAAATAATTACATAAAGTAATGCGCCTGCCTGGGTTTGAACCCACGACTTACTGTTCGTAAGTCGGGGCCGCCACCACTGGGCCACCGCTGCTCTCGAAGAAATTCAGAAGAAAAGAAATTCACCTTAAAACTAGGCCGAAATAGGCTAGTTTCCACCATCAATAAATTGCAAATCTATTTAGTCTGTCAGTTAGAGTATTGGAAAATAATGGACACGTATTTTTTGTTTTTGTAAATCAATGAATATTGACAAAGATAAAACGCATCAAAACTCGCGAGTGGGGGCTCGTGACGTCAGAACGCACTAAAAAGTATACCAAGGCGTGACGTATTGAGAATTTTAAAAGCGTCGTATCTTCGTCAATTTTGGTTTACGTAACAAAAGAAAAAATGTGGGTAAAATGTTTTTTGATTATCTAACTGACGGACTAATCAGTTTTTTCAGTACACAAGCCTGTTATTATATCTCTCCATGCATCTGTAAAATCAAGCAAAGGCCATAATATATGTCGTGGATTGATGGCGCCATAGTGCAACAACCAGCGCCATCTAACAATTAGTTTTGGGGAACTAATGATATCTTGAATTCACAGAGTACTTTTATATATATCGTGAATTTAATGCAATAAGTATTGTGAATCACACAATTGTGATTTACAATACTTATTGCATTAAAATCGGTCTGAGCTGCAGCTGACCCTATTACACTCTACGGGGGTGTAATCATCATCATCATCATCAGCCTATTAATGTTCCCACTGCTGAGACACAGGCCTCCTCTCTATGAGAGGGAATGGGCTATAATCCATCACGCGGGCCCAGTGCGGATTGGTAGATGTCACATGTCTTCGAATTTTTGGTTCTAGGACATGCCGCTTTCCTCACGATGTTTTCCTTCACCATTTTGAGAGCAGCGGTGATGAAATAAATTACACAAAGCAATGCGCCTGTCTGGTTATGAACGCACGAGTTACTGTTCGTAAGTCGGGGCCGCCACCACTGGGCCACCGCTGCTTGTAATAGTTTCTTCAAATACCAGCTTTTTAGCCCTGTTCTCTCTTCAGAAACACCATCTTAAAATGTCATTGGCCTGTCGTAGTTTTTCCGCAACCTTGTCACAGATGTCACAGGCAGACTATGTGCCTGACACAGTTTACGAGTTATGTTAACTTGGTTATTATTTATCAAACTTTTTAAACCTATCTGTTATATTTTAATAAAATCATTATTCTGTTGCCCTTATCCCAATTCATTTGGGGTCGGCGTAGCATGTCATCTTCTTCATTTTTCTATTTTACGTCATCTCATCAGACACTTCTTTTCTTGCCATATCATTCTAAACACAGTCCATCCATCGTTTCTTTGGTCTTCCTCTACTCATATACCCATCCACATTCATACTCAAAACCTTTCTTATGACATTTTCCTCATCCCTCCGCATCACATGCCCATACCACGACAACCGGTTACCACACAACTTTTCAGTTACCGGCGCCACTTTCAAACTACCTTTTATTAATTTCTTATTTTATCCATTCGCGGAACACCACACATCCCCCTTAGCTTTCTCATCTCCGCAACATGCAAATGCCTTTCATTCATCCCTTTTGTGGCCCAACATTCTGATCCATACAAGACAGCAGGTCTGACCATTGTTTTATAAATCTTCCCCTAAGTTTAAGGGAAATGCGGGAGTCGCAGATTGTGCTCGTAACCTGCCGCTATTTCATCCATCCCGTGTTCTGTGCTCGCGATCTATTTCGCCATCGCTTTGCACGAGTGAACCGCAGGACCGTCTTTACCGAGTGTGCAGGGTGTACGTTGCACACGGGCGCAGCGGTCCTAGGGGGCGGGGAGCGCCGCTCGCTACGGAGCCCCACTGGGCACGCGGGTTGGCCGGCCGCGGCACTTTTAAGGACCAACGTAAAAAGAGCTCCGATTTGCAAAAATTTTGCATAGCATCTGGAGCTCTTCTTATATTTGTAGAATAACAGCAAAGCAAGGCATGTTAACATGGGTACGTTTTGGCTTGTAATCCCTGGTAAGCACCAGAACACCCTGTATAATTCTAAACACAGACAATAGCACATCATGGTAACCAAAACCGAAAAATTTCTTCTTCAATTTAATCTCCAAACAATAGAGTAAGTATTATTATCCATTGGGAAAAATTGTCAGTTTGTGGTAACTTGATGTGCTGTTACTTGTACTTTGTACCCATTCCATTTTGAACGCGCGCTTACTAGGGGGCGCTAGCGTAATTTTTGCACACGGGCGTTACATGGGCTAGAGACGGCTCTGGTGAACCGAGATACCGAAAGTCGGAGCAGATAGGAAGAGACGCGCCATCTAGCGCTGTGGGTCCAGAACTGGAGAGACCGCCGAAATCGCAGAACATGATTGTATTCAGTTTTACTTCTGCTGATTTTCAAGCCAACTTCCAGTTTCTGTTGCCATTTCTCCAATCTTTTTGTACATTTTGTCACTGAAGACTTTTTGTCATTGAAGAAGTTTAGAAGTTTTATACAGTTTCATTTAAAAACCAAAAGGTGATTATTAAAATGTAACGCGAGTTTCGTTTAATAACCACACATACACATAAATACAATAATACCTACTACGTAAAACATTTCACTTTTTTTTTCTATTTATTTCCTAGACTAGCAGTGAGTTCAGTTCATAAACATTATTAGGTACATCTATCTATTTGTCAAACCGAATGACCATAACCCGAACTTCAGCCATGTCTAAATTCGGTTAAAGCTGCCGAATTTCGATATTACCGAATGTGAAACGAATTCCGGTCCATCACCAGAAATAATCACAACAACAAAAAGGGTTTTCACTTCACCAAGGACTTTGCGTAGTCACAAAGGTATCTTGAAGGTCACATTATTACCCGCGTGGAAATTCTACGAGTCTGTAACTTTATCTGTGCCTTCCGTCAAGGGCCCTCGAGGTCCGCTTCCGCGACAATAACGACTCTCCAACACACCCTTAACGAGAACCCTCGAAAGTAGACCTTGAATAATTAATTCAAAGAAGAAAATGTGACGAATGATGCTTACTTGGATTATTAAAAATTCTGCGTTTTATTCGGTTTTATGTTACGAATGCCTTAACAACGGTTTATCCTCTTAATTTCCTCAAATTGGGTTTTCGAATCCCATGGGTTTTCGGTTTTGGCTTACGATAAAAATATGCCACCTTTTTGAAATACCTATTCTAATTTGACAAGATCTTACGGCACTAGTCTATTGTGTGGTTTAACGATACCTACTATACGGGATACTTACTTTACGTTGACTTTACGGGATACTTTGCTAGTTCCTAGGTACGTTCCTTCCTTCCTGACCATTTTAAATTATATGCACCATGTTGTCTTGTCCATTTAGTACTTGTAAAAGACCACTATCGACTTCATCTGCACACCTGCAACGATTTGTCCCACTGATATAGCCGCTGGAGTGGCAGAGTTCTGCTCGAAGCTTATCTTAATCATCGACACGATTAGGAAGGAAAAAATAACCATTACATCCCATATTACCCACTTGCCATAAAAAATACATCAGACGGGCTATTACGTATCTCTGTTGACAGTTCGAAATTATAGTAACTGGGCCCAGTGTACATCAATTAACTGTCAAAAGGTTAGTTTCGTATTATGTATGACCAGTCGCGATCAAATAAGACGTCATTGGTTGTCATCGTGGCTGGTAGTCACCGTAACTTATTTTGACAGACGCTTTCGAATCGTTATTTATATTATTTCGATTATGTAAGCGTAGTGGACAACAAATTGATGACAACTGAGTTTAAAGTAGCTTTCGTGAAAGACGTTGCACCGTTACCGGGCTGTTAGTCACCGTAAAGTGATATCCACTCAGTGCGATACGTAATACCAATAATATGACATTCTCAGTAGTCATCAAAGTTCGGTGTACAACCGAAGCTTGATAGTCACTGGATATCAGAAAAATCCGTCACTTTTCTGGACGAAACAAATGGCATTTGGCAACATTATTCAGTACAAGCCGCAGCCGTCAAACGTCAATCAAATCAAGTGTCAAAACCACGCGTATTGCGTATTTGCTGTTTACAAAACGTATGGTATTTCTTTATTTCAATGAATAAATCAAGATAATCCTGCAAAAAAATGGATTTTATTGTCGATACGGTTGGGGATGAAGATCTCCAAGTAAGGACGGAATTAATTGACGATGCCGACAAACCTTACTTTAGAGGTTAGTTCTAATGTTTATGTGCCTAAAAAATATTTAAACTTAGGTTTTCAGACACTTTGGATCAAATAAACAGGTTCTCCCTTTACCCTAGTAGATTTACTTTTACTAAAATAAGTCTGGACTTAGATATTAAAATGACGTAGAAAGCACACTTTATAAAAAAAACAAAGGTATCTAGTTATTTAAATGCACTACGTGATCTCAAAAAATCAACAGATCTAAAAACAGCTTACTACGCTTACGCATACGCACGGCTTAAGTATGGAATAATTCTTTGGGGAAATAGTGTTGCTATAAAAGTTAAATATCTTGCAGAAAAAATGTGCTAAGATATTGGTCCCTAATGAAAACGACGAAAGTTGTTGACCACATTTTAAAAAACTGGACATTTTAACTCTGACATCGATTTATATCCTAGAAATTTGTAAATTCGTGGGACAGTATCCAAACTTCTTTATTAAAATCTCTGACCAGCCTCGCTGATATGCACCGCAATTCGAAAACACCCTCGTAACACACCCCAATCAAAGCTAAAATTACACAGCACTGGCCCTTACATTACATCAATAAAAATATATAACAAGATTCCTAATGACATCAGAATGGAAGAGAATGAAAAAAATTTTTTAAATCAAGTCAGAAACCTATTATTTCAAAAATGCTAAGTACTATTCATTGAATGATTTTTTTAATGATGACTTCAAAATGGATTGACTTTTACTACCTTTACTTATTTATTGAATTTTGCTTTTTATTTTATTGACTTTTTGTATTTGATTCTTAATATCTTTTTTAACATGATTGTATTTGGATTATTATTTTAATGACATGATGTACCTATTTGACATTGATTTTATTTTATTGACATTTTGTTCTAATTATTAGCTTTTGACATGATTGTATTTTGATTATTATTTTTTAGTGACATGATTTCATTGACTTAAATTTTATTTTATTTTATTGACATTTTGTTTTTGATTGTTATCTTAATGACATGACTGTATCTCATTATTATTCTAATGACCAGATGTATTTGACTATAATTTTAGTTTATTCGATATTTTTATTCTCTATTTTAAATTTTACTTATTTGAATGAACTTACAAATTTTTAAATAATGAAGATTTATTTTTTTAAATGCTACTTACTCTAATATTATAAATTGTTGTGCCCGACAGGGTCCATGTGAACTTTATTTTAATAATAAGACCCTGTAAAACACATGTGATATGCATTAAAGAATTGAATTGATTTTAAGATTGAAAAATCTTTACCTGCCTCTCCCGACATTATTAACATAGCGTCGCCTACAATAAAAGCTCGAAAATTCACTGTGCTCCCAATACTCTCTTCTAAACTCTATTTAAATCAAATTCCACAGATAAAGAAGACAGACAAGCAGCAATTCTAGAACTATTTGACAAAAAAAAACATGAACTAGACACAAAGTTATCCACAGAAGAGGAAGTAAGCACAAAGCTTAAAAACTTAAAGATCGACAGTTTATTTGATGAGTTCTTCACAGAAATGGGATGGTCACAGTCCATCATCATTAAAAAAGAACAGAAAAGGAGGTTGTTTCACTTTGATCAACTGGATTTAGATACTGGTAAATTGAAGTCGAACCTCGGTGGTGTGGACGTTGAGAAAGAGATGAGAAGCAGTGTGCTGAAGCCAGGGATTGAGAAGGAGCATGAAATGCCTAGTTATGATGTTAGCAAGAACAAACTCAAGGCTATAAGAAGGGTGTGTATATTTACTGTCTGTCTGTTATGTTTCAATGCAGTTTGACAATGACCTGGGTTAGGATACAGGATACTTTTTATCCTGTAATGAAACTATAACTGTGACTGTCAGTATCTGATGTACAGACGTCAGCATATCCAGCGACTACGATCTGTCAAATTTCTTCAATAGATGTTCAACTTAATCGCCATAGCATTAGGTTCAAGGTTGATTGGGAAAGTTTGACAGTTTCTGGTAGCTTGATGTGCCGGTGTCTGTAATTAGGGTTTTAAATTTATGGTTACAACTTTAACCCAAGCCTATCAAAAAATTCTATAATAGAATCTGTTCATTTAGTGAAATTAAATATCACCCCATCACATTTAAATACATTTGATTCCACAGCAGATTTTCTAAATAATGATTTGTCTGATAAAATCCAATCTCCAATTTTGATAAAATCCAATTGATGTTACATTACAGAAAGAACGAGAAAAGACCAAAGGACCTGGTTGGTTCAACCTTCCAGCACCTGAGGTCACTGAGGAGCTGAAGAATGACCTTCAAGTGCTGAAGATGAGGTCAGCACTGGACCCTAAGCATTTCTACAAGAAGAATGACATGGAAGTGCTGCCTAAGTACTTTCAGGTAAGACCAGTTATAGAACACAGTTTTAAAAAACAATTGACATAGTTTTCAGCTGGGCTTACATTTCCCTTTGGAAATGTTGCCATAAATATTAAACAATAATCACAATACTGCTCAGCTGTAGTATGAAGGTGGCATCAACTATCCCATGTCAAAAATTCAATCATTTACAGGCAGCTTGCATTATGCCACTGCTGGGCAAAAGCTTTTCACCATGAATTCCAGCTCTTTTGATATAGGGCTAATGTGGACCAAGGACCAATTATTTATTGACCTAGTTATTCACTTGCTTTTTGTATTAACTTTTTTTGTGAAACATCATTCTTTATCATTATTATAATCTTATTCCAGGTGGGTCGCATTATGGATTCTGCCCTAGACCATGTCAATGAAAGATTGACTAAAAAGCAAAGGAAGAGGACAATGGTGGATGAACTTCTAGCAGACGCAGAGTTCCAGAAGTACAATAAGAAGAAATACAAAGAAATTGTGGACGAAAAGAGAAGGACAGAGTACAGAACCTTCATGAGAGACAAGAGACAGAAAAATAAAGCGGTTATAAAGAAGAATAAGTTAAAATCTAAGAAGGCATAGTTAATGAATAAGTTGTAATTATTCATATTGATTTTTCTTGTAATTTTTTTCCTCTCTTAACTCAATGGCTTAAGCGCAGGCCACATCGCCAGCTAGCGAGCGAGCGAGCTAGCCGGGCGAGCATACTTTCAGCTCGTTTCATACTTCGGTTCAAACCGCAAACTACCGAAAGTGCCAAACCGAAGTATGAAAAGAGAAGGTAACCCAACCAAAGCGACCGATTGCGTCAAGGATTGCGTGAATACCTGATCTTGGGCTCATTTGTTCGAAAACCGGAAAGCGCCCTCTGTCGTCGCGACAAAGCGATCGGCGTTCTGGTCTGTATTATCTATGGTTCTGGTTCACTGAAAAAAATGAACTCCTATTCGCGCGTCAACCGCTTTGGAGAGATGCCTTTCGAATCTCCGACAAACAAAACCATAGAAAGATTTTAAACAATAATAATATCTTTAAATAATTTGGTAAAGTAAATCAAAACAACACAATGATCATTCACCGTTTATTTCATGTTAAGTATCTTTGACAATAAGTTTTGTAAAATTCGAAGATAAAAATATTACAAGGAAAATATCACAGGTGTAGAAGACACTTTGAAGCTGTGTAAAAGTCAGCATAGCACCAGAAAAACTACGATGGCGGGAAATTTTAAATAGGGTAAGAGGCGTTGAGTGTGGTCAACTATAGACGCTGAGCCGAGCGTAGAAATTCCAGGGTATATGAATGTATCTGTGTCATCCTCCCCATGAAACGCCGAGGACGACGAAACTATTTTGCCCATCTGCCGCGTTGACGGGTCCGGGGCAGTAGGGTGGATGGGACCAAGTCTGAAAGTCCAACAGCGCGTCCCTGAAGCTATTCAAAATTTCCACCGTTTCTGAATTGGTTTTAAGACCCTAAAGATTTTAAAATATTATGCAACAAAATTGAGCTAAAGACTAGAACTACATAATTAGTTATATTTAAACTACTAAATAGCTGAAATACTATATATTTAACAACATGTGCGGTCGAACAAGCTATTTGGTTTACAGTTTAACCGACAAATTACATTGTAAAATGTAAACCATAAAGCTTGTTCGACCGTACCTAAGGATTCGACAAACATCACTTATGGAGATAAACAAAAAATCTGGTGACGCGACGAATCTTTTGCACTATTGCTAAATGGCAGTGGATACAAATGTATATTAATATTTGGTGAGTATTTGAGCGAAAAGGTTAATTGTACTGTAATATTGATCATGTTTAGACTTTCCACCCACTTCACCTATGGTTCAAAATGTAAATCTCTTAAAAATACATCCAAGCTCCAACATTGTTTGTTACACCTACCTACTGCAACCCATGAACCACTAGTACTTATAAACCTAGTTTATATCGTTAATTCACGACTACAATCCTTCCACAGATAATTTACCTCTGATTTTATTTTTTTCTGTCTTACCAAGGGTACTGTATTACCCAGTACTAACTGGGTTGTGGACGTCGGACAGGCAGTCGCTCCATGTAAAATACTGGTATTGAACTGAATCCAGTTAGACTGGAAACTGACCCGAACGCAGTTAGAAAAGGCTAGGCAGATAATGATGAAGTTTGCAGTTAGGTTGCTACCACTAACAACTCTTAAAATTACAGTGATCTTTATTCTCATTAAGATAAGGTTGCTTTTAAGTTGCTACGGTAGGTAAGACAACTGTGAAAAGACTGGAATCTGCAGTTTTATTAGTCTTTATCTGTTTAGAAGCCACCAGTGACGTCGATGGCCGCGCCCGTCATGAAAGAACTCTTATCGGAGCTCAAGAAAGCTATCACCTCAGCTAATTCTGAAAATAAAGAAATATTATGGCAGATTAGTACATGGCAGATAAACACAAGTTGGTACAGTACAGTATAAGTAGATATAAGTAAAAACTCGTCTAGAGATTCCATCAGGAATTTCACTGTAACAGCCTAGAGTATCTGGTTGCAGCCAATTAGTTCTATTTGCAAAGGTCGTCATGCACAACTGACACTTATTTTAATTACCTAATTAACTTGATTGGCTTAATCGGTGAGCCGAAAAGAAAACCAGCAGACTAAAAACAAAGTAAACTGAGGCAAATTACCCGACTACGGCAAAGCCAAAAGGAAAGATTATGATTTGTCATGCCTGATGATGGGCCTGCTTTTGAATAGTCTATCTTATCGTACTTACAATAAGGGGGACTAAAATGGCCGCATTAGCAAAAATACTAATATGAAAAACGTTAAAATTCGTAAAATGGTTTTTTTAAACACATGTAAACGTACATGGGTATTTATCGCAAATTTTTCTTTTTAATATAAGCCCAGCCAGTCACAAAATGGTCTAAAAGTGGCATTTGTGACCATTCTACGAATTTTAACGTGATTCATTTAATTATCCTAATATGATGCTGCAAAAGCGGCCAGTTTAGGCAGCAAAGTACCTAACTATAGTTTTGTCACACTCACCGCTAGGTTGTCCGAGTCGTCCCAAAGGCACCAGCTTCAACATACCCTGTAACACCTTCTCCGGGACAGTCTTTACCATGGGAGTTTCTATGAAGCCTGGCAATATCACGTTTACCCTGAAATAATGTATATGCATGTTTTTTTTATCACTCTAAACAAAGTGTAATAACATCAGAAATAGCTAAGTGATTTTTTTTTTTAATATCTATATGAAACCGCTGATTAGACAGAGAGACCCGATACAGCGAATGACGTCATTCGCTGCATCGACGTTTTGTTTTCGGATGCGAAATCATCAAATGACCTCCCGCTCTGGGCGGAGCAGAAAGGAGTGTCAGACTTTTACTGACTAAAACCCATCCATGTTTCTTCTTCGCCCTTTGTGTTCCGGGGCCACAGTATCTCTTTCGAACAGTCCCGCAGCCCCAGGTAGGTATATACCCCTGCCTAACCCGTCGGGGATTACAGGCGTTTTATTACTTATGTGATATCTTACCTAATATTGAATTTTCCTAATTCCTTAGCAGCCGACTGAGTCATTCCAACCACTCCTGCTTTGCTACCAGCATAGTTTGTTTGACCTGGAACAGATTGCAAAACCACAATCATCATCGTCCACAACCCAACTTCACCCACTGCTGGGATAGGACTCTTTTATTGCCACACTCCACTCCCCTGTGCCTACTTATCAGACTTGTATCTACCTTCTATTTATACAGTATCTACTTATCTAGTAGTCTTATCTTAGTGGTAAAGGGCTTATGTAATTTTTGATAATCAAAAAGTGCTGACTCTGTCTGGTTTAAATAAATGTTTTTTTGGTGTTGATTCCTTACAAGGTGCATACAGTACCTAGATCTCAATAATATGCAGGATAATTATCTGGCACTGGTTTAAAAAAAAAAATACATCTGAAAAATCGATTTGGGGATGTTACTTTCTAGAAGCTTAGGCAAATAAACAACCTATCAAATGAACAATACTATCACTGAGATATTTTTAGAGCTGTCTCAAAAACATGCTACCATATAAAAAAATAACCAAGAAAAATATTATACTTAGTAAAAATTATAGTTCTTGCTTACCCATATTTCCATATTTGCCCACAATACTAGAAAGATTTACAATTGAACCAGGCAGTCCTGCTTCCGTCATCGCCTTTGCGAATGTTTGCATAACTAGAAACGTTCCCTGGATAACAGAAAAAAGCATGAAAACATAAAATTAATAATGCCCGTGTTTCCTGAAACGTTAGGCTCACACTATACAGCATTGGAAGGGACATGCAACGCACTAAGTGCCAATGAAAAATTTATTTGTGGGGTTCTCAATAGTAGCACTTCTGTGTTTCTAAATTGAAGCTATTTCCACTTAAAGAAATATCAACTTTATTCCTGTGTACATTAAGTTGGCTTCAGAATGACTTTGTGTGAAGTTACAATGCAAAGTAAACTATTTTTCAAAATCCTTAATTTCTTAGTTACCTTTAAATTTGTATTAATCACACTATCATAATCTTCCTCGGACATTTTTAGAAGCCAGTTGTCTCGGGTGATACCAGCAGAGTTTACAACTATCGTTGGAGGTGCCTTATACTGTTTTAAAGTAGTCTGCAGAAGATTCCTCACTGCGGTTGAATTAGACACGTCTAGTTCTACTGCCATGTGCTCCGCATCTAATATATAAAAAACTTTGCCTCATTTTTGGTTCAAAATTTTAACCAGTCCGGCGGTGTAATGTATAGGCAAATATTGAGTTAGCTTGTATTGTACATCGTTCAAATCTCTCTGATTGTAGGTGTATGGAAGATAAGAATAAATTATTTATTTTTAAGTTTTTATTACACTTTTATTTGCGGCGTCTCTCACATTACCATCAGAAATTATCCCAAGAGAATGTTCTAAATAAAGCTTTTTATTAGTTTCTTTTTCTGAATTCAATCAGTTTTAGTTCCAAAGAGTTTTAATATTAGTAAGTATAGATAGAAATCAATCTGTCCAGAAAATCTCAGATTTTCCTACATTTCTGTCATTATTATATTTATTTCGTATATTATATTTTCGTGGAGAAATGTACTTCTGATAGACTGACACCAGGCAATATTTTATTCATACAAACCATTTAGTCCGGAAGCTAAAGCTGTGTGTGTCTTTATAGTCTCTAAAGCTGCATCATAGTTCTTATCAGCGGCTATGACTATAGCACCCTCTCTGGACAGCACCTGGCATGCTGCCCGACCTAGACCAGATCCAGCACCTGAAGAAAATAAAGAATTACCTATTAATATCTACAGATACAAAACATCTATGGATATAGGCTAGGTTTTTTATGGGTATCTTATTAGATACCCATAAAAAACCTGGCCTATATCCATAGATGTATCTATGTATTGCATCCATCCGGTTAACATTAGAAGTACCTACTATTGTAGGTACTTCTAATGTTAACCGGATGGATGCACAGATTAGATATCTTTTGCCTGTACTTTTGACATAAGGTTCACCAAAATAACTCTATCTAATTATGTAGTAAAACCAAGTAGTGAACAGCAACAGTTAAAAGATTTCAAGAAAAATTCATCGCTTTTGCATGTCAATCTAAGCGTATTGTCGACCCAGAATTCGAATAATAAGTTTTGATTTAAAGAACATTATTCTTGTGTGTGACCATTATAAATAAGGTTTCTTACTGTATATTGATAGGGCATCACCCCCATTAGTACCCAGCCAAGTTTTTTTTACTCACGTCTTGCGTTCCCAGCGCTACGACAGATGGAAAAAACTTTTAAAAGCTACTGTGTCAACTGGAGTTGTTTTCTGTCAACATTGTTGATTAGGCACTACCATAAAATGGAATTAACCTAGCTTATTACCATTACTAACGTATCTTCTTTTCAATGGTAGGTAATGTTAATTAATTAGAGAAATTTTAAAATAGGTACTTACCAGTTACTAATGCTAGCCTTCCTGCAACTATTCCTGACACCATTTTCACTGATTTTTAGTACTGAAACAAGTTCTGAATCTAAGTAGCCGATTATCTATCGTATGTTTAGAAAGTTTGACTATGGTTTGACTTTGAACTGTAGTCTTATCAGATAAAACTAGGGTTGCCACCCGTACTATACTATATAGTATCGTACTATATTTCAGTCAATTGTACTATATATTATAGAAAGATAATATAGTACGAAAAATACTATATTTTATCCCTAATTCAACTGTCGCGATTTTCTGGAAGTCTGGAACGTACCCCACGGGGACTTTCAGAACGAAACACATTCGTGGCAACAAAACGTCAACTGTCAATAATTTGTCGATGAATGCCGCCCGATTTTTATATTAAGTGTATCTTGAGTGTTTATTTTCTGCTGTAAAAATAAAATAAAAAAAAACTTGGAAAGTGATGATGGTTTTTGCATGACACCCAAGAAAAAGCAAAAAATAAATAAAAGGCTTCAAAAGTATAAGAGCGAATGGGAGTTCGACTACCAATAGTGCAAAGAAGATGTTTAGATCATTGATGGCTATAGCGGAGAGCAATAAGAAATAGGTATATAATATGGAAAAATACATAATGTTTAAAAATAAATGTGTACTGTTTTTTTCCTGAATTTCCCAAAAGTACTATATTTTTGCGGCTTTTTTGGGAAAAATACTATATTTATTCAAAATAAAGGTGGCAACCCTAGATAAAACAGACAACAGACTGTAAGGTAAGTAAACTCTGTTACAGTGTTGCCAGATGGAATCTGAAGAAATGAGTAGAAAAATTGAAGTTTTAGCAGTAGATCGAAGGAAAAATCAGTAGATTAAAAAAGTCAAACCCACATGTGGTAAAATAGACTTTAGCTTAAATTATAAGTATGATTGATATATTGATATGACATTAGAATATATATACACATATTCATGTAAATATTTACCTATTAGACTTACTTATCTTAATCTGAGTCAATGCTTCTCTCATAGATGCCATGGCTTATTTTACTTTTTTTTTTTTTTTTATTCTTACTACCTATGGATACTTTTAACGTGCATATCTTGCCACATCGTTCTCACATAGTGTAGTATCAAAACATAAATGATGTAAATAAGGTTTTTTAAAATTATTTTCATTCATTTTCAAGTGTCCATGGAGTTTCTTGCCCTTTCTTCTCTCTAGAGATCTAAGCTATGGAATGGGTATAGTACTTGACAGTTTTTATGTCTTGTGACTGGGTTTATAAGCATTGTGACCAGATTGGCATACTGACGGTACCACCTGTGGTACAGTGGTAATCTAATAGTACCGTCAGTGATTGATCGGTCTTGCACACACTACAGATAAAAAATACCGCGAATTCACAAAACTTGTTGAACAAATGTCATGTCGTGTCACGACTACTGTATCTAGATGATAGACGATCTGATTTGAAAAAAGCAGGTAGATGTCCAATGAATGCAGTAGATCGGTAGATTTTTTTTAAATCAGGTAGATCTACTGCTAAATCAGTAGATCTGGCATCACTGCTCTGTTATCACTATGACGTTTATACATTCGTTCGGAAACTTAAGTAACCGTCTAAAACAATTACGAATGTGAAAAAACAGGTAGTTACCTACCTACATCGACTAGTTTTTTATCTGAATTTTATGAGAAATAGCAATGATTTGCATTAGTGTTACGTCTTTATATAGCCTAGAAATAATAAATAACACCTTTATAGATTCTTGCAGAAATCTTTACATTACAGGCTCTGTAAGGTCTGGCACAACAAGCTATCTGGGAGGAGTTCGATTAATAGCACAACTTAGGGTTTTAGCAGTATATGCATGCCTAGATTACATTCCACTCATATAACTCTAGGAGACACTTTCCTGCTGTGGTAACGTACACCAGGGCGGAATGGACACCCAACACATAAATGGTTACCACATATTCAGTACTTTCATCATTATAAACCCCCGCCTCCCACATTAAAATCTAAAAAATAATTTAAAATTTTGATTGTTATCCATTGTATATACCCGTACAGATTTTCACATTAACATAAATTAGGCTGTCAAACGATTGCCTAGAATCAGCCTTCTCTTCATAGAGCTCCACGGTTTTAGCAATTAAATTAATTGTCATTTCAAGAACATTTTGACAACCCAAATGGCGCAGCGGTACTGAGGCTGCCTTATGTTCTTAGAGTCCCGGGTTCGAATCCTGGTTGGAGCAAATGTTTGTGTGATGAGCATGGACATTTGTTTCCGAGTCATGGATGTTTATATGTATAATAAGTATGTATTTACAAACAAAAAGTATCTATGTAGTATATCAACTATCTTGTGTCCACAACACAAGCCTCGTTGCTTAGTGTGGCACTAGATGGGGCTGTGTGTAATGTCCAGCGATATAATTATTATTATAGCAATATTATTTTTCTTATGTACAGATAGCTGCATCAATAAGGTATCTGTCACGCATTAAGACCCTCAGTAAAAGGGGTAACAAAAAATTTAAGCAGCCGTCCGCACTGTTAAAGATTCATCGGTTGTTTGTCAGGTAAGTCTTAAAGGTCTAAAGTTTAGACTTTGTCACCAGTGTGTTAACTCTAAACATATTTTTAGTTCACATAGGGAACTGGAACTGCACTGACCTATCTGTGAACAATTTATGTCTATATCTATACACATGGTTCTGATGGTACGGTTAGACCTTAAAAGTAAGGAAATCATACAATAATTTTGTTATTGAGATTTTCTTCCTTTTGGTTGGTACTTTCTGCTGTAAACCTTTGTCAAAAGTCCAAAACAATTACAAAAATAAATGCATGTATTTAAATTACTGAGAGCTTTACAAAATGTTTCACACTGAATTAATTTTGAACTGCTTAAATGTTACAAAGAAAAAAAAGTTTTCCACACCCTCTTTAACATGGAACAAAGAAGTACTTTCTTTAGTGATAAAAAAGAATACCAACTTGCTTTTAGGTAATGGTAAAACAGGTTTACTTTTAAAACTTACAAAACTAAACTTAATCTTCTACTATTGGTTTAAAAAGAATCCAAAGTCTTTCAAATTCTTGCTTGTATTGTTCTACTATTTCCTTCTGTGATGTCACAATGCAGTCTTCATAGTTATCACTCATGGCTTGATTGGTCCAGTTTAACGATCCTGCCATCACAAATGGTGTTAAAAGAGGATTTTCACCCAATGTGTCCGCCAGCCAGAATTTGTGGTGCATCAGAGCCGTTGACTTTCTCCAACGAACTTCTATCAGTTTTTTTACCCTCCTTAATCCCGACCCACTAGAAAACGCCATATCGGCATCGATTATCAATCGGATCTTTACGCCTCTTTGATGCAACCCTAGTATAACATTAGTTACATCCATATTAGTCCATACGTACATACAGATATCCAAACTATATTGAGGCTGGTTCAAATAATACAACAATCTCTCCATACTTTTCGTAATCATGCAGCGCGAATATTTACTCTTCTTAACTTCTGTGACTCCGTAGGCAAACATAATAACTTCGTGTATTTCTTTGGCCTTACATTTTTCTTGTTTCTTCTTTTTTGTTATGTATTTGTACGTGAAATGCGAAGCACATGCTAATGATAGCAAAATAAATAAAGTTTTGCAAGTTCCTATCGATGACGACATGTTATTGTTTTTGAGTACAGTGAATTAAAAATCCCAGGTCTTGAACGTTGTGAGCTTATTACATTTTTGCATTAGGATTTGAGTAGAATTTAACAGTGATATCGGTACCTATATCTCGTCATCAAATAACACAAAAATGTATGTTTCGGCTAAGAGATTGACGTTTGTGTCCATCGTCATCCGCTTGTCAATGTCAAAGTTCCCGCTTTATTACTTTTTTTTAAAGTTTGCATCTGAAATCGAGGATTATGAGAAAAATAATAAACGAACATTTTCGAAATTGCGACAGCAACTGTGCCTTCCCACTGGTGAGAATTATATTTCTCTTCTGTCTTAATTAAAAAAATTCTTTAATAAATTCTTTGTCTCACCAGATAACAAAACGATGATGTGAATGTTTCGTTAATGGAAAGAACAGTAATGACATGTGTGCTTTGTGTGTGACTAAGTTCTAAAGCTATTTCGGTTGAAGTTATTAAGTAGTGGCTGGGATGAAGCTACCCTAAATCCACCCCCATTTACACAATTAGTCCGCGCACCGAGAATAACCTCGTCGCCGCGCGTGGATGAGGTGATGCCCGCGCAGGTACCCTACCTGTCGCCCTTAAAGACCGCCTGCTGTTATATTTCATTATTTTACTTTAAGCTTGTAAATAGGGAATAAACATGTATTTTTTTTTTCTTTTACATCATTATAGTACTTATCAACCCAAGAAAATAATTAAAAGTTAAATTCAACGACTGCTTGTCACTAAAAAAAAAAAAAAAATCTACAATTTTCTACGACAGTTCAAACGTCCGTGACTATTGCGGCCATTCTTGTTAAAGCGGTTGACGTCATTTCCCTCTATCTGCCTTGTTTACATCTTACTTTTTTCCCTTAAGGTGGATGCTCCAGGGTAGCCCGCGAAATTCAAATTTTCTTACTTTTTATGCAATTTGCAGGCCAGTGCTAGGTTGTATGTTGATTAAAATATTGCTCGCGGTTGTAAGACGTATGTAGTTACAGAATTGTAATCATCAAAATAATCAATACAACCCTCCAAGTTCTAAAGGTGGACAAATTACTTTTTCACGGTCAAAGTCATTCCTGCACCTTTATGAACTTGGAGGGTCGTAAATTAATCACCATATTTAGTAAATTGATTTAAGTACTAAATTTGGTGATCAATAGATATTGTAGGTGATAGATGTTAGTGGTCACAAAGTTATATTTGGTGGTCATTATATTGTCCCCCAAAAATAACTATCAATGAAAATGCGGTAATAAATTTCAGAGCTGTACCTACCTACTTCTAGTACTGAAGATACACCTTTGTCGAACTATAAGAGCATTGCAGGTGTCATGTTAAGAAAGGCTACAAACAAATAAATAAATGTGAAAGATTTATTTAAACCTAATTTTAAATAGTATAGGTACTATTTAAAATACTTGCGACTTGGTACTGTTTGTAAATTATGTAGGTAGGCCTACATAATTTACAAACAGTACCAAGTCATACAGGGTGCAATCAGACTCTTCACCAAGCATTCTGTACATCAAACTAAGTAACTCTACGCAAACATTTTTGCATCATTTTTTTTTTGGGGTGAAACATCAGACTTTATCGGTAGGACTCAATGTAACGCACTTAAAACATTGTGCTGGTGGATGAATGAATAGTACTGGGGTCGTGAAGGAAGGTGTTTAAAGTAAAAATCATAAATAAAAAACTTGTATTATTATTTTTTTTTTAAACTTAGAACTTTGACCCCCAATATCTCTTTTAAAAGGTTCCCAGGTATGGTCTAGCTCTAGATTCTAGAACAAAAAAATGATTGCAATGACGGGGAGAACCACTGCCTTTCGGCTTCGGGAAGAATATTTTTACACCCTTTATAGGACACTACGTGCACACTGCATAAGTCATGTTGTTCCATCTCATAACGTTATATTGTTTATGCTGAAATCATGAGGTCTTAATCTTAAGTTTAAATTATATGAGCTGTGATGCGCGGGCTGTAGAGATCCACTGTATCCACCGATGAGACCGCAAGATCCGTAACCGTTGTCGGTAGTACTTCCGTAACCTACCACACTTTGGCCCATCAGACTGTTAGAATTTGGGACGTATTGTCTATTGCCCACATTCTGCATCATAAGGGAGTAATCGTTTTGGTACAACCCTGTGTTCGATATGGGAATCCCAAGATTTAAATTTAGATTGTTTGCTTGAAAATGATGGAGCCATGGTTCTTTGGAGTTGCGGGCAAACTCCTGTCTAGGGTCTTGGTGTGGGATCCCAATAGGTACGGCGATGGGCTCTGGTGAACTCTGGCTGGTTGAACTTCTGTGAGTCGACAGTGCAGACCTCTCGTTTCTTCGGAATTTCGCTCGACGGTTTTGGAACCATACCTGATGAACAAATACACGATTACTAAGTTTGAAATTATTTATTTATACTAGCTAGAATAAAGTACTGTAAATGTGCAAGAACTAAAGAAAACCAACTATTAATCAACACGGAATATTTCCATCCACAGTCGATCAAGAGTCGACTGTGGGTAGAAATATTCCGGGTGCCTGCAGTTGGACAAGTATCTCGTCGAAATCATCGCTCTACTAAATAAGCGAGATCGGACAGCTTTAAAACTATAATACGCTCTACCTTACCCATAATAGCGAATACAAGCATGAGGTTCCTTAGGTAATTACTGATCAGAAGGTATACGACTACGATTATGCGCCATATTTAGCGCAAATGATTGTATTTTATTTCTTAAAATTATACGCATACATAAAGAACAGCCAAAAGAACCTATATTTCTCACCTGTACTCTGGCTTCAGTCAGGTTTACCCTCGCAGCGAGATCCTCTCTAACAAAGGCATCAGGATAGTGAGTCTTCTCAAACACCTTCTCTAAAGCAGCCAGCTGCTGGCTAGTAAACGTAGTCCTATTCCTCCTCGGTTTCTTCCTATCATCTGATTTTACGTCTCTCTCTTCCTCAGACTCTTTTTGGTTCTCTCTCTCTTTCGAGCCCTTGTCTTCGTATTTCCGCCTCATGTCTTCGTATGCTAGGTAGTCGACTGGTTTGATGTAAGGTCTTTGGAGATCTTTTGGGTACCAGGTTATGTCGTTCTGGTAACTTGGCTCGTAAGTGCTGTTGATCTGACGGCCTGCTGTCAAGTGATGGAGCCGTAACAAGCTGTCCTCATGACATTTGATCATTTGGAAGAGGTTATGGTTGTTCTCTGGGTAGGCTCCAGGGTTCACGTTGTAGTTTGCAGTATTTTGGGCTTTCGGGTCGTAGTTCTTCGTGATGGGCTGACGTGTGTTCGTGAGATCTGTGAAACAAACATTAATGTTATAAATTATTCAGTTGCGTCTTAAAATTCGTAAAGCCGCGCGTTTGAAAAAAAACGCCAAGTCCTGCTGGGTTCGATTAGATTTCCAGGTCATGCTAAGTTTTATTGGATTTAGAATAAATGTCAGTCGCTGAAGCCCAAAACCCGTAGCCGTACCCGGTAATAGGCAAGAAACTAAACCAGTAGAAAACTGGCAAAGTAAGGACCACACATCTCTACCTATTCCTTCGAGAAATAAAAACATTATGGTGTTTTTTTATCATTGAACCTACCCCCCATATCCACTCACATACAAAATAACACCAAAACATGTATCGTTCCATACAAAAGCCCGTTTGTTTAGCAGCAGATCGCACACGCACCGGCGGCTAACGTCTGTAGATCGTTGTTGTGCAGACGGCGTGCGCGTACGCAAGCCTATCAGTTACTTCACAATGCGAGCACGTGGAATCTGTTGCTCATGCTCGTTTGAACTTCGCGAAGGTTGCGTCTCTATACCTATCTCTACCAAGGCAGAACTTTAAAAAAGGCATTCACATAATGTTAAATAAATTGGGCTTAAATTAAATCAGTGGTCCAGATCCAGAGTAGAAAAAAAACCGTGTCTTCCAAACTACACACATCAAAAATGTCTAGGGATCAAGCATTTTTATGCGGATTTCTTGAGATTGAGATGTGGCTTTGTAATAAATTTATGATTTTATAAATTTATATGGATCCTTTTTGGTGCATTTCATAATTTGAATCAGGAACTCTCAATCAAATTCGAGTAAAAGATGAAAATAAGCTGTCAATATTTTCCCTATAAAAACATACAACGCATTGAAGACATTATTAGTGCTACTGTTTCCCTACTACTGATTAAAACCAACGTTATTATGGAGCGGCGACGTCATTTAAGCAGGGAAGAAATGCTCAGAGCCGTGGGAATGATAGAAGCTGGTTCCCGGCAACGTACTGTAGCTTTAGCTCTGAATACAAGTCAGAGTGTTATCAGTCGACTTTGGACACGTTACCGAAGCACTGGTACCGTGGCTGAGCGCCATGGAGGACGGTATCGCTGCACCACACGGAGACAAGACCGATACATTCAAATCTTAACTCGAAGAGCTCCAACAATAACCGCCATGATGTTAGCCGTGAGGCTTCATCACTCTTCAGGGAACTTAATTAGCGACCAAACAGTCAGAAACCGCTTGCATGAAGTGAACCTTCATTCCCGAAGACCGCTACGGGTACCACCTATAGCAATGCACAATCGTAGGATTCGATATCAATGGGCTCTTGAACACAGAAATTGGGCAGAAGAACAATGGCGTTTCGTGTGCTTTTCTGATGAGTCTCGTTTTGGTATGAGACCGGATACAAGACGTATACGACACTGGAGAACCCCTGGACGCCAACAGCGATTAAAATCCTGCCAGGAAGTCCATCCTTATAGTGGTGGAACCATCATGGTATGGGCGGGTATTTGGATCGGCGGAAGAACTGAGTTGATTTGGATCAGAGGCAACCTCAACGCTCAAATTTATGCTGAGACGATTGTATCAGACGTCATCGTTCCTCTACAAGTGCAAATCGGTCCCTTATTTCAGTTAATGCATGATAATGCACGACCGCACACCGCAAGAGTTGTAAGACAGACTCTCGCCGCAGCTAACATCAATGTCCTGCCCTGGCCTGCTCAGTCGCCAGACTTGAACCCGATTGAGCATGCATGGGATATGCTACAGAGAAGAGCTCTGCCGAATATGGAGGGTATCCAGTCGCAAGAAGACCTTTTTTTGTTGTTGCAACGAACATGGGCGGCCATTCCACAGCGTGATTTGGATGAACTCATTTTGAGTATGCCAAACCGATGTTCTTGTGTTGTTAGTGTTCGCGGTAGAAACACGGATTATTAATTGTTTAAGTTACCCAATAAAATTTTAAAGAAAACTGTTATTTCAGTCTTTTTTTCGAACTTTAATGTTAGTGGTTCAAATGTCAAAAAGCCCTTTATTAGGAAAATGGCAAATTTCTTTATTAATGCAAAGGTGACTTGGTTTATCGTTACTGTGACAAACGAAAACACTTTATTTGATGAATCCTTAAAGAAAATTTTAATTAATATCAATCAGGAGAAAAGTTATTGCAAAAATATATGTTGATCCCTAGATACTTTTGATGTGTGTAGATTTATGTCTACGCTATCTTAGAAACAAGTGTCCCTTCGAAATAATGAGTGCAGTATTAGCCAGTTTTTGTTAGGTAGGTACTTCGGTAGGACTCAAAAATATACTTGTAGGTACATACATAGATAGGTGGGTACAATATTCCATCAAAGTAAGTTCAAGAGGAAAAAAATAGGATTAGTTGATAGACAGATATAGGTAGGTACCCCTAAGTTCCTAAGGTCCACTGCTTTGTATGAGGCAACCAAAGATATTTTATGTGCAGCAGTCGGTCACTACCAGTCCTGCCAACCAGCTAATTACATTAACCGACTTCATATTTAGAACTAGATTACCTAACTGTTTTTTCTTTGACTAGCACTTCGCCCACGACTTCATCCGCGAAAATTGTGATAGCTCGGATAATTTGCATGACATCAATATTATTTATGGCCTATGTAACTCGGTAATGATGCTTTCTAATGGTGTAAGAATTTTTAAAATCGGTTGAGTAGTTCTTGAGTTAAATCGTAACAAATACACAAACAAAAAATCTAATCTTTCCTTTTATAATATTATTACTAGCGGACGTCACGCGGTTTCACCCGCGTAGTTCCCGTTCCCGTGGGAGTACGGGGATAAAATATAGCCTATGTTACTCAGGGTGAATGTAGCTTTATAATGGTAAAAGAATTTTTAAAATCCGTTGAGCAGTTTTCGAGTTTATTCATTACAAACATACAAAAATACAAATCTTTACTCTTTATAATATTAGTGTAGATTACTAAGTATCACTATAGATTATAGATTGTAAAATGGTAAAGTCACCATACAGGCTTAAGAGAGAACAAGAACATTCTATATACCTTAGTCCTAATGTGAGTCAATTATCTGCTTGTGCGCTAGTTTACAAATCATACCTAAGTTTAATTTCCCAGCTTTATAAAAATGTCCTGAAAAAGTTCCAATTCTTCTTGCCTTTTATATGTAAATCCAACTAGTTTTGAAGTGGTCTATACAAGCTAGGTACAACACCATACTTGGAAAATCTATACGAATAATGTGTAAATGATCGGCTCATGGGCCCCTAATCAGTTTTTCCTACGACGCGAAACCACTGTTAACTACAAATTTTTACACCTAGTTATCTTCGACCCAGTAAAGACACTATCACGATTTTGCAGACGTTTTTCTTAGTAGTCAGTAGTCACCTTTAAGCTCTCTCCTAGATTAATTGATATTTAAGACAAGGGTTCTTAATTTGAGATCATACTACTTACAACAATTTAAACAATTTTTGCTCTGCAACAATTTAAAATTAGAAGGTTGTCTGGCAGTTATAACGATAAAGTGATGGTAATTAATTTAGAAGGAAGATGGACTTACCTTTATTTTGCTCCATAATAACAGCTAATTTTGGCACACCAAACGATTTAAAAATCTGTTTTGATTTTAATTTACTCAAATATTTCGTAAACACTGTCACATTTGTTTTGTATCAAATCCGCGTCCACTCCGGCGCCGATCGAACGCGGCCAAACCGAATAATTGTTATTAATTCGCCCTCTTATTGAATTACTTTATTTAATTAAATAATTCGACTAACTCATACTAATGTGCGAACTAATGGAGTCTGTGCCGCGATCTGGCTGCTTTGCTACTTCATCTCAAAAACAACATGTGTGTGTTGGTACAAAAAAATACTCTGAAAACGTTCACCGTCTGAACACACCCATTGATTGAAAAATAAAACGTGATTTTGGTCTCTATGTTCACCGCCATAGATTTCAAATCTCAAGCCTGCAGTCTTTATGTTTGACAAAGGAAATGAATTCTTTATCGTATTAGCTTCAAGATTAGTTTTGTATTGGTTGGTAAAAGTGGGAGTTTCACACAGTTCTAATTTTGAATTTGGTTTCAAAGGCCGCGAGGCGTGGTTTACTTTGGCCCGCCTGACGCCTGTAGTGAAAAAAAAAAGTAAAATATTTTGAGCGGGAAACGATTCAGGCAATAATTGACACGTCAACGTATATTATTTATAGCGTTCGGGAGAAAATGAACATAAAGTTTTTAAGTAATTGGATGTGATAAGTTTATGTTGTTGAAATCTTGCGGTGCGGATGTAGAAATTAGATTTTTACTGTCAGAAAGGAAGATGTCAGTGCAAGCCAGTTCACGCAGACGAAGTGTGTGGCGAAATTTTATGGAACCAAGGAATTTGTGAAGGATGAAGTGGGTAGAAAGGAGACGAATGCTGAGATGACGAGTAATACAGAAGTATGGAAGAAGAAGACATGCTGTGCCGACCCCAAATAAATTGGAATAACGGCAGGATATGATGAGGTAAGTGAACTGGCAAACACTCATGTGCGTTTTTTCTTCAGCAGGTTACAACCTAGTCAAAAAACGTTGCTCCTCATCACTTAATATATATAGTGCGGTGGTAGTTATCTCTGCAAACAGAAGACATGATCTTCATATAGAGCATCTGGCTCTATATTGCAAGATTCCTTCACATTTTCTAATTACAAAGAATAACTGGCCATGTACCGCTCGGACTCGCACACGAACGGTTCCGTTCTTCTTCTATGGGAAAATTTTAAAACTAAACCGTCGACCTTCAACTCGGAATGACCCTGTCAGTTATTTTTCATCATCATGATTAGGGATACTCTCCACGTGTCATGTCATCACAGTTTTGCCAAGCTGATCATCACGGTATGATGATTGGAGCTGGCAGACACTTGGCGTAGTCGCTACTGGCACCAATTTGCGACAATCTGTTTGTCATTAACCAATCTACTGGACATGACAAGGATAATAGACATACCTAATGGTGGTGTTTTTAAAATTTGGTCGGTTATTGCTTTTCAAGAGGTAGGCCACTGTCACTGGTTCAATGTAGGACTAGACAGGTCCTTTATTTTATTGAAACTCCGTAATAAGCAAGGCCAACTGAAGATCAAAGTGTTACCACGGACTCACCTGAACATAGCTGGTTTAAAAACGCTGGTAATGTCGATTCCGTTGTGCAAAACTAAACTTAATTTAGGCTAAGTATTGCTATCTTTTTCTCTCTAATAAAACGAGAAAGAGACGGACGTAATTTAGAGCTGTCTAATTTAGTTGAAACTAATATTTATATACAAATGAAGGGTGCACCTAAAAACATGTCGACTAAAAACACGGTGAAGTGCAAGGCATAAACTAGTTTGACATCTCTAACTTAGTTCATAGCTATAGCCGTCCTTTTCTCGCACTGCCTTTTAGTAAAAGATAGCAATAGCCTGTAAAAGATAGCAATAGCCTGAATTTTGTTTGGTTTGTGCACAACAGAATCGACACCAATGCCTTAATATTACATATAGGTACGTGGTCGCAATCACGACTGCTGAGCATGAGGTCCTGGGTTTGATTCCCGGGTCGGGCAAATTGTTATTAGGTTTAGTAGCAGCAACGGAGGCTGGATTTGTGTCTATAGTTGATGGCATTATGCTCGCTCTCTGTTACATGAGACTTTAACATAAATTCTGGCGAAACGTGGGTGAACTACACTGGCCTGCAAAACTAAGTATCACACTTTTAAAATTGCAATAACTTTTTAAGTAGGTATACAAGATATACTTTCGAAACAAAAAGAACTCGAAAAAGAGTTTAATTTTGTACATAAAAACTATTAAAGCTGATAAAAATTGCTGTATTTTTTTTTTTTTTAATCTCTAACTTCTATACCTAGTTTAGAAAAAAAAAAATTAAAAGTGTAGTACTTAGTTTTGCAGGGCAGTGTATTACGTACAACTCTGCCCAATCCTGCGGGGATTCATGAAGATTTGCATGTAAAAAATCACACGGTTACTACCGTGTTTCGGATGTTTTTGTTAAAACCATAAAAATACGTCCCTTTTTTTTTTTTTTTTTTTTTCGGATGTGAAATTATCAAATGACTTCTCCCGCTCTAGGCGGAGCAGGAGGGAGTGTCAGACTTTTCCTGACTAAAACCCATCCATGTTCCTTCATCGCCCTTTGTGTTCCGGCGCCACGGTATCTCTTTCGAACAGTCCCGCAACCCCGGCAGGGTCTGTATACGTACCCAAAGATCTGAAAACCGGGGCTAAAAAATCTATAAACCGAATGTGCAATAGTATCTAATTATTGTCCAATTGCGTGAACCGTAGCTGAAAATCTTAAAACCAAACGGATCATGCTACACAAACCATAAACCTGTCATCCACCAACTCGCTATCAAATAATAAATTGTATTTAATCGAATTATTGTATATTTGTTTGCACTAAATTCGTGTGTAAGTTTGTAGTCATCCCGCCGTACCTTCCCGTCTGCCCGGAATAGAACCGGCGACCCGTCGCATCGAATTAGTGTGAAATGTTGAAAAACGCCTGAAGCGAAGCGTAACGCACCACGGACGTTGCCAGATGCCATAGAGTAGTTACAAACATTATTTTATTTAGTTGAAGAGAAGGGAATATCTACCAAAGATATTAATAAAATGCTAGAGAGCTTCAAAACGTACGACGACATTAAATAACCGGCCAAGTGCGAGTCGGACTCGCGCATGAAGGGTTCCGTACCATCTTGGTAGGGGTCCCCCTTTAACTTTTTTTTTATTATTATTTTGTTGTAATTGTAATAGCGGCAACAGAAATTCACAGACATTCTTTGAAAATTGCAACTGTTAACCTATTATGGATCATGAGCTACAGCCCGCTGACAGACAGACGGACGGATGGACGGACGGACGGACAGACAGCGGAAGCTTAGTAATAGGGTCCCATTGGTTACCATTCGGGTACGGAACCCTGAAAAGGAGGCTGTGTCATGGTGGATGCGAAAGGCAGAGTAGGTACAGGGTGTCGTGGCGCTGCAGCTTTGGAAAGGCTGGTGTCCAGAAGCCCCTGAGTGAGTTGATTATGGAGGATAAGATTTGAAAGCTAGAATACTTATAAGCAATGGAAGATATAGGCCCTTTAATACGATACAGGATACACAGAATACGGATAAAGCAGTAAATTCATATTAAAATAAAAAGATGTTGTTGATGCTATCAATGGCTCCTTTAGTACGTACCTAAAATCTACGAAACGAATTAATGGGAAGCAGTTACACATTCGGAAACGTATGAACATAATGGTTCTATTCCTAGTTTCCAAATAATTTGAAACAGCGATGTTTTATTTCGTAAATAGGTAATAAAATTAATAATTTCATGACGATAGTTTACGATTTCTTTGAACCTGATGAAATGTTTACAATATGAAGACGTATTTAATTGATTATTTACAAGGAATACACATTTTGAAATCAAAAACGAAATATTAAAACTTGGATTCCTTTGAAGCAAACGTTCTATATTCAAATGCAAGCGCGCCAAGGTGTCATGGCGGCCATAATTGGGGTTGACAGTTGTCGGCGGGAACGCGCGCGACTCCGGCGCAAGACAGCTCGTTTGCGCCTGAGCATAACGAGACTGTACTAATCCCGTCTTGTTCTTCAATAATAATATAACTGGTCTACGTTAAAGAGAAACGTAATTTAATTTTAATGTCACCAATATTGTTGTTATCTTAACGGCTAGGTCTCTTGGCTTGACAGCATTTTCTTTTGGTCAAATAAACGATTCAAAATTTTCAGCAGACAGGTTTAATGTTGAATCATACTTTACTAAGCTTTTATTAATCAAACTTAGATAATTTATATAGTTTCGAGCACTTACAAAAAGCTGAGGTATGGGGATATCCTCATATCTAAGTTGCTAAGGTAATCTGCTGAGAATCGACTAATAAGTATGCATTTGCTAAGTATTTTGCAATAGATAAAAGTGCAGATCGTACCGTGTTCCACAGTCCTAACAATGAGATGTATTTCCGCCTAAATCCTTCTGCATCCATACTTAAAATTATACACTTATTTCTAATTAAATACGTCTGTCTTTTTGTTACCTTTTCAATCCAGCCGGATTTGGTTGGACGAAAGGGTCTTGGTCAAAATGATCAGAGGTAAGGGCCAATTAAAAATGGTTCTATCTAATTACAACAGTCATTTGTTTTTAAGGTAGATCATATAGAAAACATTTTGCTAAAGGGAAGCACAGAGATAAACCGTAGCTAAGCTGGCGAAGTCAACCTAAACAACTAGGTTATTAGTAGTTTGAATTAAAAAAAAAAAGAAAAAAAATAGATTTGTCGTAAAAAGACAAATCTTTGGCATACCTAATACAGAAATAGGCAACATATTTTATGTTGCTCTAGTTCTACGGTGACTTAGGTCCTTGTTTTGAGTTTGTCTCAAACATAAACTAATATTTGAGAAATACGAGTATTTCGGTTCTGTTTCAAGTTCCCATGGTTCTTTGGCACTCGGAAAAATAATGCATCATACCTTTCATCACGGTATAGTCCTTTCACATCCGAAAACTTTCGTGGGCGAAGTTACGGGCAAAAGTTAGTCCCTATCTATGTCTATAAAGTAACACAAATCATATTTTCCACTCTTTATTTCGTTTCGCAACAATTAAGTAAACGCAAGTTCAAAACAATTATTTCACAATACTAATAAATCATAACTGACGTTAATTTGTGGAAGCTCAGTAAAAACCCAATAATAATTAATTTGGCCACGGTGTGGTCTAACCTGACGTATACATGTTCATTCTGAAGGGATGGCGACTCAATAATCCGTGAACATAGCCATTTGTCACTACATCATCCGGTATGGTGGCCGTGTATGGCGATGTTCAGAGGATAAACTTAAAGAAAAAATGGGACCGCCCCTAAAGTTATGAATGGGAGTGTTTTTTTTTTTACGCTATTGTTACGTAAAGTTTTTAATGTTTAAAATTTTATTTTGCTACTTAATTGATTTATTATTTATTAATCAACATGGTAAACATTAGCCGTGTGGTATCCAGTTAGCCGTGGATATCCAGCAGAGTAGAATAGAACCAACCCATTACACTCACGGGTGTCGTATAAGGCGACTAATGTCTGAGGCAGAACACCTTGCGCCTCCGTAGACCAGAGAATGGGCAGCAGCGTTTTCTGTTAGTCTTTCATCACTGCGATCTCCAATCCGCCTGCCAAGCGTGGAGATTACGGCAAATTCCTCCCATCATGGGAGAGGCTTATGTCCAGCAGTGGACGTTATGGGCTGTTGTAGTAGTGTAGTGTAGTAATCAACATGGTAAGTAAACTTATAAACTAAGCCCCACAAAACCGTTTTAATGGTTTGACTGTGGGGTCGGTGAGTCTCTAGACACTCATACATAAACAATACACTAATACGAGTAAGAGGTATGGATTAAAATTTCCGACTACATATTTTTGTTAGTATTAAGTATTAGTAACAATGGTGCTTAGGTACTAAGTTAGTATTGTTAGCATAATCATCACTTTTGTACGCGGGCGAAGCCGTGGGCATCAGCTAGTTATAAACATTTATAACTTCGATATATGTTTTGTTAGTAACAATGAAAAAAAAACTTATAAACTAGTGTTGTAACATTTACTCGAAGCTGTTTTTAATGTAGAAGCTCTACCTCTTATCAATAAGCAGGCACATAATTTACTTACTTTACTTAAAATTGAATTCCGAAACCAGATCCAAAACTAACGTTATTTCGGTATTTTATTAGAACAGCAGTGTAAGTACGTAGCACTCGATTCGATACGATTCGATAAATCTGACAGTTATTCTCGATAAAATGAGTTTTTAACCTATAGAAAAGTCGGATTTATCAAATCGCATCGATTCGATCGTTATCGATTGCTACGTACTTGCAGTGCAGGTTGGTTTTTTTTTGTCGATGACACTGCCTTTAAGTATATTCCAAAGTAAGTCTTTGTTACTGACTAAAAGCTCTTCATCCCAAATCTTCAGCGAAATATGGCGAGCGCCTTGCTCACGCGCATGACAATTACCTCAAATCAGTAGAGCCATTACTCACGTCGCATCCACGCAACACTTGGTCCCAACGATTAATTAACGATACAGTTTTAGCACTTACAACGAAAAATACTAAAACAATTAAATATTGTACGCAAATAGCAACGTGTAATTGATGATGGATAACCGCTCTGATTTAAAAGTAAGACTTTAGACTAAGCTTTGCTCAAAATGTATGAAAGTTTGCAGTTTTAAGTGTGTGATCGTTTTGGAAGTACTTTCTTTGCGCTGTTCTACAAAAGGAATAAGCAAAGAAGGTGGAAGAAGAAGAAGAAGGCGGGGTAGCTAAATGCCGAAAATGAAACCCTATCTTTTTTTTTTTTCGGATGGGAAATCATCAAATGACTTCTCCCGCTCTGGGCGGAGCAGGAGGGAGTGTCAGACTTTTACTGACTAATACCCATCCATGTTCCTTCATCGCCCTTTGTGTTCTGGGGCCACGGTATCTCTTTCGAACAGTCCCGCAACCCCGGGAAAATGAAACCCTTAAAATCAGACTTGCATACCGAATCCTTCGAATCTTTAAAAATATTTGGCATAATGATAATTAATCACCAAAACATAATTATGGGTTGCGGCCCATCGCCGACCACTCTTGTGTTGACGTGTTCGCTAAATTAATGGGCTCCCAAGCTAACGAGTCGTGCGATTCGCGGCGCAAGCGCATCCGGAAGGATGCCACCACGGAGGTAAGCGCCGGCCGCCGTAAAAAAGGAGCTCTAATTTCTGACATTGTACAACACGGAGTGTGTTGCAAACTCATCTAGTGTCGAAAAACGTTTTATTCTTAAATTCCTTATACTTTGAAAAAAAAAACTAGTTTTCTGTTTTGATTGAGGTTTAAAGGGGATTAAGTACAGACCTAAAGAAATATTAACGCATCTAAGAAAAATGTGATTATTTTCAAGGCATAAAAACAAATAGGCTCATGACTGAGCCTTGCGTAACCCCATTTGTGTTTTCATTAATTTCATAAAATGATTTTAATGGTAACAATTTTGCAATAAAGGCACCTAACTAAATATTGTACCGGATAGTTAAAAAAAGAAACATGTAGATATTAGTAATAGATAGAGAATAGATCCTCAACCGAAGAATTTTTCTAGTGAGTCATTAGAAGTTATTTAAGTAAAAATGTGTCATAATATATTAAGTCATCGGTGCCGAACAGCTCGTAAACCTACAAATAATTTCCAAGATAAAAATAATAGATAATCAGATATTTCCTCAGGAAATTAGTAATTTGTGGTCGTAACCATAATCTTAATTGAAAACATTCGTACGAAAATAGTTCGCTCTTTGACGGCTTTTAACTTTTTTACGTCGATAATGTCGTTAAACTTTGACACTTTTTTACGGACACACTTTTATCGTTTTTGTCCTGAATTCTCTAAGTGCCTGTCAGTGTAAGCTTTTCATAGAGTTCTGGTGTAAACGTTTGTTCAACGCCGATTTCGATCTCTTGGGGTTTTAAGTCCTCGTTGTTATTGACATGTCCTTTTTTGGCCAACTCCTGTTCAGTTTTTTTTGAGTTGAAAAGATAAAACACATGCTAAAAAAAATCTGAACAGTTCAGAAAATTAACGTCTACTTTTTTTTTTCATGTGATCACTCACATCTTGTTTTATGAGCTTACCTTACCTAAAACTTAAAAATGAATCACAATGAATGAAAACATAATCTAGCGGAAACCCGGTGTCACTCACATCTAAATGCACACTTACAGATCCACCACCCCGAAGAAAATTGAAACTTACTGAAAAAAAAAGTCATCATTAGAATGAGGTTCAATTATTGTATGACTCAATTCGAAAAAGACCCAACTACATCCTAGTAACATAACACTTTCGGCATGTTCCGTCGTATTTCCGCGAAACTTCGTAAATAGCCGACCACCGCGCCTGCGCCGATGGCGGTATCGCGGGGTATCGGTTTCAACTCCTGCGCATCACTGTCGGCGTTACAGCTGTCAACAGTCGCGCCGCCAGACCGTGACCTGTCAAGGTTTAGTGATCGGTTTCATGTCTGGATGTGGATAGGTCAATATTAACTATCCATTGTGTGCAAAATGTAAAAGGTCAATAAGAATAAGTACTTTATTCAAAAAAACAAAAATCAAAAAATCAAGAGACCAAGTAAGTAAGCCGACAGACATTCTTACAAAGAAGATTCGCCATAACAAGAGTTTATTTTCCTTATACAGGACGCTAAAGCTGCAATAACTGCCATCTAAAGCAATTTACTTACCAATCAAATCAACTACATTATAGCCGACTTCAGCACTCATTCATTCTTGTAGTTAAAACCTAATAAATCTGATTAAATCAGCGCCCGTTGCGTTTAAATCTCAACAATTTCAAAGAGTCGAAATTTGTCCTGACAAAATTTACTGCGACAGTGTACGAGCGGCGCGGGCGCATGATTCGTCGAGATCAAAGCCGCAGACGCATCGTCATGTGTTCCCGACAACATGTAGGTCGCCAAAACCCCTCGGGAGCACTTACAAAAAGTCAGCTTGTGTGTTTTGTAAATAATATCTTGTTGGTCTGTGGATTTCTTTTGCTTGTATCCAAGTCGTCACTGACGGCACCGACATTTTTGAGAACTTTTTATTCAGAAGCTCTTGTAACTTACTAAGCTTGATAAAATAGTCAATTAATTTAAGATACCCTATGTAATTTTAATTACTTTTTGCGCTATTTCATTAGTTATTATTTTTCCATAGGCTTATTATTAAAATTGAAGATGTGAACAAATTCGAAAGTAAAAGACACAGATGATTTTATAAAAAAGCGTATAATAATAAAAAATAATACTCATATTCACATTATTCATGGTAGGTACAGTCGTACAGTTTACTAAGCGTTAAAGGTTGGGTTAAAAGTAATTGGTTAAAGTTCAGTTCCATGCGCCTGGACAGTTGTAATATCTGTTAATGCGAAGCCAGTCACTGTCGGTGATGTAGTCACGCTGGCCCATGTTGCCGGCGGCGTTTCTCTGAAAGAAGAAAAAGAAAACTTAAAATCCATTCAAAGTATTAATTAAAGTAAAAGAAAGGGCTGTAGAAAAGGTTGTAAAACATAACAATGAAAAGAAGCAACCGCTTAAAAACATCTATCTAACCCACTAAATACAAACATGCCAGAACAAATTACTATAGCTCCTAAAGGAAGTTTAAGTATCCAAATATACAAACCAGCCGAGGTTCAATAGTCGGTGCCCCGTTGGCGGTGAATGAGTACGGTCCGTAGTGCATGCAGCTTACGTAGTCGTAGTCTATTCCTAAGTTGTCAACTTTGGAAGCTCCGTACAAGTCAAAGTTGTGTTCAGTGCCTGGAAATTACATTAAAACATCTTTACAATAATAGAACCAGAAACATTTGCATCAACATTGGTAGTAGGTCCTCGTTATAGAGTCATAGGAATGAGTCTTACTGAAAAAGCAAATACAGGTACTAGTCTTATAGACCTTGAAATGGAAAGCTAAGGATTGTCATAGACCAATAATGGTCCTTCATGTTTGAAATACTCCTTTGTCATATTGAACCCAAAGGTTAACTGGTAGAGAATGCCTTGTGACAATAAGTCAGCCTATGTACCACTACATAGAGAGTAAATAAGTAAATCTTTAAGTAGACGGCAAACAATGAAACTCGTTGTTGCCCGCTTCCTGACTTGAGATCAATTCTATTTTTTCCCAAACTTACCTGGAGCGATGTTCTGTTCATGAATCTTGACGTACTCGTCCCTGTTGAAGGTGGTATGCATGTGGAGGAAACCGAGGATGTGCATGAACTCGTGAACGATGGTGGCGTGTCTGAAGCAGCCTTCGCCGACGGCGCTACGGGCCAGGTTCAGTTGGTGGGCCCCGCGAGAGATCCTGTGGCCTACGTTCGCATAGCATCCGCTGGGTTCACCCTTTAGGATTTTGAGTGATTAATTGATGGGATGGAGTTTTATATATTTATCTCATATAGACATAACATAACATCGCGCCTGTAATCCCCGAAGGGTGAGCAGAGGTGTACCTAATAGAACACCCACATTTCACCAGTAAAGTTTAAGCCCCATGTTCATGATCAAACGGGCGCAAATCCACACTCCGTGACTGTTACTGAAAAATTCCTTATGGCAAAACCCCTTATCTCTTTGCCCAACCCGGGAATCGATCCCAGGACGTCATGCTCAGCATGAGGTGTCGAGCTTACAACACTTGTCGTGTGTCACACAACTAGTCGTGCTTACAACCACTAGACCAACGAGGCAGTCATATAATCGTCATATTGTAGTATCTAGAAAATAGGCTACTGGGGTATACTTGGGATAGGCTTGAAAACCACAAGTACGGCCGAACAAGCTATTTAGTTTACAGTTTAACCAACAAATTACATTGTGAAATGTAAACCAAATAGCTTGTTCGACCATACTTATGCTATTTATGTGTGATCCTGGTTGGGGCTACAATAACTGTGTAACGAACGTTACTAGTACAGTTTATATTTCAACAGTACTACTTTTAATGCTATCTCGTGTCTAAAAGATACCTATATTAGCTCAATATTGTTTATCACAATAATTAAGCCAGTCTGTGATTTTTACTGTCAGGATTGTGCTATTCAAGTCTTTAATTCCACTGTAATTGTGCTCAACTCGTATCCCGCGATTCATTAAGCTTGTTAATATCTTACTTAAGCTCTTTTGATTCACTGGATTATGTTCTTTTATTTGCGGCTTTATTTTGGTTCCCATTTATCTTTGACAAGATTTATGATTTTATTCTTGTTAAAAATGAAATGGTACTTACAGTAACTCTTGCATAGACGGTGTCCGATGCTGTCCTGTACCGGAACTTCACGCAGGTATGTGCTTCAATGTCCCTAACTGCTTCCCAAATGGCGGCCTTCTGTGCGTCATCTGTAAGCAACAACATATCGTTAGCTGTCTTCTAGTTACATGTGATCACGATTTTAAGAGATCTTGCTGTTTAGAGTGGTACCTCCCCATAATCATAATCCCTTATTATCTTTAAAATAGGAAAGGAATTAAGTATAAGGGCTTTGCTCCCTTTGACCTCATACAGTATTTTTATATTGCATTCTATCAGAATCGTAATCTTCGTTTGCATTTATTAAAATGACGATTTTATCTACATCGTTTGATAAGTTTATTTGTAAAACATCAATGATATGATCAATGTCGATGATTCCCTTGATAAAGTTCTCGTTGACGAAATGAGTCGGTTCAGTGACACATTTACTGTGGTAAAGGTTATTGTTATTCGTGATCCTGAAATGAGGTTATTTTTGAAGACTCTTGCATTTGTGCATTGTTCCTGTCTCTTCTGCTATCTCAACTTTATTGGGGTCGGCTTCCAGCCTAACCGGATGCAGCTGAATATCTGTATTTTACATGTATTGTTCCTGTCTGCTAAATAATATTTACTTACCTTGTACCTAATATTTTTAATTTGAAGATTCAAAAAATCTAATTTTGCGATATTTATATTAGATCGTAAAACCAAATAGGACCATGACTAAGGGAAAGGGTAAGGTATTTCCGAAAATTAATCGTCACTGCGTAGGGCAATAAAAATGATTAGTTGATAATGATGATAATCGTGGTGAAACTATCGTTTTCTATTTCACCATTATAAGAAGTAGCGCAGAATTGTGACCGTTGGAAGGTCTTTTCCCAGCTGTGGGACAATATGGACTAGCAATAACAACATGTATTATTATTTTTGACCAACAAATCTCAAGCATAGTGTGTTTCTCTATCAAATGCCTAAGTTTCGTTTTCGGATATATTTTGGTCCATCTTGGTCTACAGAAATTAATCAAATTCTGCTCAATTTTCATGTGGTATGTATGTAATTTTCTGAATATTGAACCTGACCCTAAACATCCTGCAAGTTCAGACCTAAACAAGGATTAATGAAACTGAACAAGACATAAGAAGAAACTTACTAAATTCTCCGTCGGCGAACTCAAAAACGACGGTGTTGCTAGGCCAAGGTCCGATGGAAGACGAGCTGTAGGCGCTGCGGCCTACAGCAAACTCCTGCAGCAACTCCGTATAGTCTTCATCGTCCAGGACTATATCGCCTTGGAACTTGCCGCTTAGCTCCTCAGCATTGGCGAAAGGGAGAGTCCTCTTTCTAGCTTGAAATCGCTCGACGTTTCCATTCCCTATTAGGAAAAAAAACAGGATTTAATTTCGAATTTTGTATTGGATACCTAATCGTATTACCCGGTACTTACTTTGTTGTGGAAGTCAGATAGGCAGGCACTCCATGTAAAATACTGGTTTTCAGCGGCATCCGGTAAGACTGGAAGCCGACCCTAACATAGTGGGAAAAGGCTAAGCAGATGATGTATTGGATACCTAACCCTTTATTACTATAGAGACCCCTTTGAGGTGTTTGGCACTTTTAACGAGATGAGGATAAGTTTATCACCCATATCTTTCCATCTTCACTTTGTGTCACTTCATTGACAAGTTATTTATCTGCGTTGGTCTGAATGACTTTCTTATTGTTATCTGCTAAACTATTTTGATCAAAGTCAAACTTGCCAAATATTTACAGAGAAGAAACAGAAGGTATTGGGGTTACTGAAAGGACAAACTAGGGTCAATGACCATTTAAATGCAAGAAAATAAAAAGTTGAATTTGAATTCTAGGAATAAAACAAAGGGGTTTGGTAAAAAGTTTAGAGAAATTAATAAATCATTTTTGTATGTAACTTATGAAGTCCTTTCGAATTATGTACTTGGTACCACCCAATCCGAAAGATTGTTTGGTGCCAAAACTCAACACCAAAGTTATTAATTTGTTCCCCCCATGAAAATTAAACTTAAGAAAACTCAGCTGCCATTAGCTTTATCACATTTTAGTTTTTTATTTTTATTAATATACAATTGGCTATAAAGAGCAAATACAGGCTGTAAACAACCTCATCATGAAGCCGCCAACCAAGCATGCTGTACATCAAACTAAGTAACTTTACGCAAAAATTATTGCTGGGAAACGACTTTTTTTTTGGGGTGAAAAGTCATGTTTTGTGGTAGAACACAATGTAACGCACTCAAAGCATTGTGCTGATGGATGAATTGAATAGTACGGGGGTCGTGGAGGTTTTTAAAGTAAAAATCTTACATTAAAAACTTGTATTTAATAAAAAAAAGCTTGTCAAAAAGTTGGAACTTTGACCCCCAATATTTCCGTAGAACAAAAAAAATATCGCAATGATGGGAAGTACAAGTGCCTTTCGGCTTCGTTAAGAGGTTTTTTACACCTTTTTTTTATAGTAAAAAAAAACAAAAATATTTTAAAGTTAACATACCATTCCGGATGTTCTCCAAAAACTGTCTGAAATCTTCAATATCCTTCCTCGACCTTACTGTGGCAGGGCTGGCCGCCACCGAGCTGATCAGACCAAGCACTACGAAGGCAACGCAAATTCGCAACATACTGTTTCCCGAGACCTGTCACAATAACATACACACCACCCAGAAACCAGCTTTTTATTCAAACAATTATCTGCATCTATATAGATAAACTGTAGATTTTATCAGTTTATAACTCAAATACTTGGGTGACTCGGATTTGAACTGCAATAAAATCTATTGTTTATCCGTGTTTATTGTGCTAAGTGCAAATTTATTTATCTGTTTATTAGACTTCGGTATATCCGGTGTTGTTTGCTATAGGGTTGTATCCAAGCGATCAAATTCAATCATCATCCTCAGACCAAATAAAAAGGTAAAGACGGAACTATGTCAACAGCAAAAGTAAGGCCCGTCCAATTACGTCTCGCCGTGTACAAACAGACCAAAAAAAAATTTAAGACGGAACAGAGAAGTGAGGCCGGTTTCGTAAGCAATATTGCGCATTTATTGAGGCATAGTATAATTTTATTGTAGTTTGATGTAAATGTGTGCGTGTCAGCGTGTATGAACAGAGCGAGACGTAATTTGACGGGCCTCACTTTCGCAGAGTTCCGTCTTTACCTTTTTATTTGGTCTGAGTCACCATCACCATCTTATGGTTATACTGTCATTTGTTCAATTTCCAGGTTGGCCAGAATTGGGTTCTGACAAAGTTTGACTTCCAAGACCGAAAATGGTCACGATTGTGCCGTCATAATATGTGCGATGGAGTTTCACCATGATCTTGCAGATCTGACATTTCGAAATTTCGATCCTTTTAATAACTATCAATCTTATCATTGTTTTTGTCTATCCTAATCCACAACCTTTTTCCAGATTTATTTAAAGTCGGCGACTCGGCGCAGCAAGTTCCTTCTTAAATCCTGTTATTTCAGCGTACCGTCATCTCAGTGGTCGTCTCCTTTCTAGCCATGTCACTTTTCTTTTGCTGTTAGTAATCTACGTGTTTTCTTCTTGTTACTCATAATCACGAACAAATGTTTAGATTACGAATTGCGACTATAAAAATCTCTTCCGATTTTTTCTTGGAAAATTAGGCTTGTATACATTTTGGTAATCCCATCATATTGTGTTTTCGTTTATTCTTAGAAATTAACGGGAAACATGATGTCACTTTTTTGTTGTTATTTCTTTTACAAAAATACATTGAAATAATTTATAATCAAATTGGAATCGGCATTAAGTATGTCAAAAAATGTTTATGAATATCTGTACAAATATTAATTGTGTCATCAGATAATTGTTTACAGATTTTATCATTAAAGGCCGGTGCATCCATTACAGACTGTCGGCTTTCTTTTAACTAATATTTACCTACTTTGTTATCTTCAATCTTGGAAAGTAGTGTTTCACTTCGATTGATGGGTAAATAAATTTTTGAAACAAAAAAGAAAACTGATTTCAAAATGAGCTTCTGCTTTTTTGTCATCGAATGAATATACACATGATGAACATACTAACCATTATTGATCATTAATTGTTATCTGACATTAAGTTAAATTATTATTTTTTTCTCAGTTTTTCTACCTAACGAATGCTTGCAGAAAATGTTTTGGCAGCCACCAACCAGCTGCTATAAAGTAGAAACAGTAAAAAAACAGTAGAATTCTATTTCGGTCTAAATAAGGCTTTTTTATTGAGTACCATAATAATTATTGTGTTCACAAGTTTAATTTATTGTGTAACTTACTTATCTTACATCGTTTTCAGTGGTTTCAGATGATAAACGTAAGGCACTATCTTTTATCCTTACTTAAATAGTTAAAAAAGGTGTCGTTTCGGGAACGGATGAATGATTTCTTATCTTTCAATCGCAGAAGCGAAAACCTTGTTCGGAATAAACGAAGAGCATAGAATAGCCAAAACTGGCATTACAGGTCCTAATGAATTTGGTGTGGTACATCATCTAGCCTAGCTCCAACTGTTGTCATAGAATCAGCCTATTATTCAACCAGACGCTAAAAGGGCAAGAGACACGCCGACGCTAAAACGGTTACGCATGGATTCTGCAGTAGGTACATCATTCTGAACTGGTCGACAATTATATAAAAAAACCGGTCAAGAGCGACCCGTACAAACTTTTTAAAGGACAAACTTAACTTTGCTGTTCGATCCCTAGAAACGGCTATTGCACCAACCGCAAATAATAAGTTTGTAATAGTAAAATCCCTATAATAAACTACATATTTACGGTTTTCCGATTTTTCCCTTTTACATGTGCTGTAAGACATTGCTTCTCGCCAAATTTCGTGATTCTATAATACTACTCTGTCAAGAAAGTACCGGGAAAAGATCAATAATACACAAAATGTCTGTTATTCATCCAAATTTATTTTATCACCTTCAAAGTATGCTCCTTTAGAAACGATACACTTGCGCCAACGAATAATCCATTCATCAAAACATTTTTTAAACGCTGCTTCCGGAATTGAGTTCAGTTCTCGCCGCGAATTCTCCTTTATGTCTTCTATCGATTGAAAACGGGTGCCACGAAGTGGTAATTTGAGTTTAGGAAAAAGAAAAAAGTCAGCAGGAGCCATATCTGGTGAATATGGTGGTTGCTGGATGGTATTTGTTGAGTGTTTGGTCAAAAATTCGTTCACAATGATAGCCTTGTGCGAAGGCGCATTGTCGTGGTGCAAAATCCAAGAATTTTCTTTCCACAAATCTGGCCTTTTTCGTCGAATTTGCTCTCTTAAACGCCGCATAACGCTTAAATAATATTCTTTATTTACCGTTAGACCTTCCGGTAAGAATTCAGAGTGCACAACACCGCGATAGTCAAAGAAAACAGTCAACATGACTTTGACTTTTGATCGACTTTGGCGTGGTTTTTTCGGTTTCGGTTCAGTTGGAAGGCGCCACTCCGAAGCTTGTTGACTAGTTTGCACGTCAAACTCGTAAACCCACGTCTCGTCACCAGTAACAATGCGTTTCATGAATGTTGGGTCCGAACTGACTCGTTCTAGCATGTCCTCAGCGACTTTCATGCGATTGAGTTTTTGGAGAAAATTCAGATCTTTTGGGACTAGCCGAGCAGTAACATGTTTCATACCCAAATGATTAGTTAAAATGGTACGGATCGACTCGTGAGATACAGAAAGTTCGGCGGCTATCTCTCTCAGAGTTGAATGGGGATTTTCAGTCACTATTTTCTTCACTTTTGCGATGTTAACTTCAGTTGCAGACGTTGACGGCCTACCAGAGCGAGGCAAATCTTCCATCACATCTCGACCGCTTTTGAACGCTTTGAACCACTCATAAGCACGAGTTTTTGATAAAGTCGATTCACCGTAAGCCTTCTGTAACATTTTCAGTGACTCCGAACACGAAATTCCATTGGCGATGCAAAATTTAAGACAAACTCTTTGTTCGATATCTTTGTCCATTATGAAATTCGCAATACACACTATATATGATATTATTAAAACCAGCACTGTATTTAATATAAATAACAGATGCAACTCAAACTCCGCGCCAAAATGGAAAACAGTTGTGCCAATCTAACAACTACAAAAAAACAAAAAATTGAATTTGGAACCATAAACAAATCATCCATTCCCGATACTTTATTGACTGAATGTATGTCAACGGGAACTACCACATAGGTTTTTGACCCAAAACCTATAGATTACTTCCGGTTGACCTAGGATTGTCAATTTTGGTCAAAAGCAAGGTCTTACAGCCCAATTAAAGGAAAAAGGCCGAAAAATAAAAAAAAGTTGAAAATTAAGGTAAATTTTTGTACTTACAAGTTTTCGCGAAAATCTAAATTTTTCAAGTTTAATTCAGTATTCAGGCTTGATACCTTTTTTGTTTTTTTGGGTGGGAAATCATCAAATGACTTTTACCGCTCTGGGCGGAGCAGGATTGAGTGTCAGACTTTTACTGACTAAAACCCATCCATGTTCCTTCATCGCCCTTTGTGTTCCGGGGCCACGGTATCTCTTTCGAACAGTCCCGCAACCCGGCAGGCATCGGTCCTTGCGGACCCCTTCCTAGGCTTGATACCTTAGAAGTGGTCTTCAATGGTAGTCTTTGTATGATGTACCATTTACAGATTTGCATCAATTTGTTGCGTTTCCGCCAGGAAAAGTTGTAAATACTGTAACTACAAGAAAATTGACGCAATTTGGTTTTATCATATTAATTTGGTGTGTGACAAGTTTTTTCACGGAAAAACCTTTTATTTGGTACAATTTTACGAACTCGCATGTTTCTGTTTTATGACAGAGATAATTTGAACTTGTTTATAGCTTAGGTATTTGTAACTGATTATTTATTGACACATGTTCTTAAGGTCTCGTGACTATTAAATTCGACTGATTTACTGATGGCAAAGAATTTTACTTCAGCTGATCTCTGATCAAACGATCAACATCATTTTACTACCACTGTTGTCATGTTTTATCTTTTACTCCCTTTTCTTTCATATCGTTCCTCATACAAAACATCTACAAACATTCTCACATCATCAACATCTCTCCATCCATCAACATTTTCATAACTCTTTTAGTCATATGCGTTTCATCCCTCTTCAGCATAAGTTCATACAAAAACAGACGAGTCTCTTTATTTTTTTATGTAACTGGCGCAAATTTCAAACTTCTTCTAATATACTCATTTCTTACTTTATCCATTTTGGTCACTCCACACATTCACCTCAACATTCTCATCTCCGCTATATGCAAACTTCTTTCATCCATCTTTTTCAAAGCCCATGCAGCATTCCGATCCATACAGTAGCAGTAGGACAGCTTTAATCGCGGACTTGAATACTTTCCCTTGTAGACCGGAATATTATTGAGAGGCATCCGTGGTTCTGACCTGTCACCATTTCATTCATCCTGAATCACCCAGTGCGTCTCAGTCTTCTTCGCCATCATCTTGGATAAGCAATCCGAGGTACTGGAAATCGACACAGATCGGTATGGGCGTTCTGGCAAGAGTTAAGTCACAGGACTGGAGACGGGAGATTCCACCCTGCTTACCATGTCATATTAAACGGATGTGTAATTCACCAAGTTACCATTATGTGGATGATTTGATGTGGTCATAAAAGGCACATAAAAATAAAATATCTTGGTTAACATTATTTCAGAACTGTATTTGAAAACGAAATCATATTTGTTTGTCAATTTTTATATTTTTGTTAAATTCCTTTAGTAGGTCAATCAATGAAATGAATAAATAAATAAAAACTTTGTTCTTACATATTTTTATTTGCGAATCAGTCTGTTATCAGTGGGTACTTAGTTTAGTATTGGTCTTGAGGAGCAGTCTCAACGAAGGATACTTCGTCAGCGACGATCTCTTCTTGGGCCATATCGGCAACAAGGACCTCTTCTTGGGGCATATCGGCAACAAGGACCTCTTCTTGAGGCATATCGGCAACAAGGACCTCTTCTTGGGGCATATCGGCAACAAGGACCTCTTCTTGGGGCATATCGGCAACAAGGACCTCTTCTTGGGGCATATCGGCAACAAGGACCTCTTCTTGAGGCATATCGGCAACAAGGACCTCTTCTTGGGGCATATCGGCAACAAGGACCTCTTCTTGGGGCATATCGGCAACAAGGACCTCTTCTTGAGGCATATCTTCGGCAACTTCTTCTTGGATATCTTCAACTACGACATCATCTTCGGGTACGTATTCATATTCGTAAGAAACACCCTTGGAAAGTTCCTCAGCGTTGATTTCGGCGCTCCAGGCTCCGGGGCAGTTGTAATGCCTGTTGGCCCTGAGCCAGTCCCAGCCGGTCACGAACTGCTGCTGGCCCATAAGACCGTTGTCGTTCTGGAAAAATGGAACAAGTATTTTATTATTGGGAATATTTAGAAAATATCAAATTCAAGCAATTGATTCAATGGAAGAAGAGAAAAACAATGGCAGAAATGGCTTTACAGTAGAAATTACATATTATTTACCAATATTAGAAATTTCCCGTGTTCAAATCGATGCTGGCTTCTCAAGAAATTGTAGTATTTAGGATGTTTAATTCTTTATGGATCCAATGACTCCAAGAGTCTATAAGTATATGCTATTACTTACGAAGATGGGCAGCATGGTAGCTTGTCCGTTAGTGCTGAAACCGTATCTGCCGTAGTGCATGTTGCTGGCGTATTCGTAGGGGAGACCCATGTTGTGGACGATATTGGTTCCGTATTTGTCGAAGTTGTGTTCCATGCCTGTGGATGTTGGAAATAAGGACTATGAAGCTTCAGGAATGCCATGCTATTACATAAGCCAGTAGAGAAAAAATACTAGATCAGAGACTGGAAACATAATTATCCAGAAAACTACGCAATCAGCGAAATTGATAATAAATAAACTAAGGCAGATAAAACTGACCACTAAATATCATCAGGTCTAACAAAAAACCTTCACAAATATTTATGAATGAAAATATGTTGTAAATAAAATTGTCATAAACACACAAGGATATGGCAAAGGTTATCAATGAGTACAATTTCAACTTATCAGTTTAAAACAATCGGTTAGATTATCTAAATCCTTTAATCTACATTAATATGAATAACATAATTCTATAAACTTTTGTTGTCTGCGGCTTCATTCCGAAATCTTTGATGTTTCAAATCGTTCTCAATACAGGAAAATCATACGTAATCTCTTTATAGAACGTATAAATTTAATGTTTGCTTTATAACGTGACGCGACCTGACCAATTCGTCACTGTTGGTCATAAATATACAATGGTTGATTCATAAATCAGGCCATTTCCGTAATATTTCACAAGGTGTGATAAGGTAAAATATATATATACCGGAATATTATTGAAAAATTGTGACTATCGTTATCATCCGCAGCCCCGTACCATCAATCACCTCCTATTCATGCTGCTATAGCCCTCTCTTTCCCAGTGCCAATCTCCATTCTCCCGATCAGTCTCATCCAAGTGCGCACCCGCAATTACCCTAAATGACAGCATATCTTATCCTTTGACTGCACCAGTCTTTACAATAACCTTTAATGGTGTTTATCCTTATTTGAATGTCAGATATTTACAAAGAAACACTTATTCACCTGGCCAGATGTTCTGCCACATGATGCGAACCCAGTCGTCTCTGTTGTGTGTGGACTGCATGTGGAAGAAGCCGACGACGTGGAGCCACTCGTGGATGATGACGGTGTGGTGGAAGCAGCCGCGGCCGGGGGTGTCGCGAGCCAAGTTCAGGGTGTGGATGCCCCATGTGTGCCAGAAACCAACGCTCGCGTAGCAGCCGTCGGCTCTACCCTGGAAATTAATGGAAAAATTGGTATAGACTAGGTAATTAACGCAGTACCTACTATTAGTTTTGATAGATGTAGCCGGAGAGGAAGACCAATAAAATATAGATCAAAAGAATAGTGTGATGAGGAAATTGAATGAAATGCGAGATAATATTTACGTAGAATATGGAAGATCTTTTTAATGGAAGATAATTCTAGAATACATTGATAGTGGGTTACTATCTTTATACCAAACCGATTAGAGCTTAGAACGATATTAAAAAGATATCTTTGGTATTTTTACGCCACTAGATTATTTAGTTGCCGAGACGTCATACAAAACAAGGGTCAATAAACAACTAACACACCCAGATCGTTATCTAATCGTTTTTCAGCAAACCTTTGGGTCAATTGAATTAATAAAACTATACAGCGAGCGATTGAGAAATCCGGTTATATTATTTTTTTAAAACAACAACAAAAAGCAAAAATAAAATCTGTTTTTACGTTTCATCATTTAATAAATCAATCGAATAAAAAATGAATCTGGCGCAGTAAAAATAATATTATTTGGTGAACCAAAACCTAGTCTTCATTTCGTCAAATTCAACAAAATGACGTCAACTTCCATTCTTGTGCGATCCATAGGACGGTTCGAAAGGAGGAGGTAATATAAAAAAAAAAAGGGTGTAAAACACCTCTTAACGAAGCCGAAAGTTCTCCTCGTCATTGCGATCATTTTTTTGTTCTACACACCATACCTGGGAACCTTCTAGTTACGGAGATATTGGGGGTCAAAGTTCCAACTTTTTTACAAGCTTTTTTTTTATATACAAGTTTTTAATTTAAGCGTCTCCACGCCCCAGTACTATTCAATCCATTCATCAGCACAATGTTTTGAGTGCGTTACATTGAGTTCTATCACAAAACATGATTTTTCACTCCAAAAAAAAAAAGTCGTTTCCCAGCAATAATTTTTGCGTAAAGTTACTTAGTTTGATGTACAGAATGCTTGGTTGACGGCTTCGTGATGAGGTCTTTTACACCCTGTATAAAAAAAATTGACTGCTAGGGAACCGATGTATGCAAGGGTCACCTGTCTAGGTTGCACCGACCCCAGCTACATATATTGTGATAAGAGTAGGGGAATGATGATGCAAGAACCTGAATTAAACAGGCGGGATAAAGTAGATAATTTAGGTGCAGTGGCGTGCTTAAGGGCCAAAAATACGGTAGGCCCATAAGGCAAGCAGACTTTTCAGATTCAGAGACCCTAACATCACGAAGAGTAGTAGAAAGAGCCAGCCAAGCTTGTAGGCTCGTATGGAAGTACTGCCACTAATGGTGTACAAGGTAATTTTAGCTAGTCAAACTCCACAGACACGATACGATCCCAATATTCCAAAACATTAAATATCAGTTCTTTTTTTTTGTTTAGATACCTAGCCATCACATCTGCAAAGTATCTCTAGATATTTTAATATTATGTAATACCAATAACTTGTAATGGTCTAGGTAGGTACACTTACAGTGATCCTGACGTAGTTGAACTCATTAGCATTACGGCGACGGAACCTGATGCAAGTCCTAGCAGAGATTTCCCTCATACCGGCGTAGATAGCGTTGATTTGGGCGTTGGCTGAAATGATGCAGAGAAGTATCGTTAGGGCGGGTAGTTGGAAATTAGTAAGTGATTCCTTAAGAGGTTGAAGGTAAGCGTCCACCTGTCCGCATCGTACGCATCGGACGCATCCCATCAAATATTATATTTATAATATTCATATTATTCAACAGATTCGAGCGATCCGTACGTCTCGTATCAGTGACTTTTTAAATAAAGAATACTACGATCCGTTTGATGCGATGAGTTCGGAACATATAACGACCACTACAGAAAAAAAATAGTAGACAGAAGAAGGCAGTTTTCGGCATGGTTTACAACATTACATGTGTGTGATGTTTAATTTACAAAAGAAGAAAATGTTTAGTCAAAAACAGTGCGAAGTATTGTCGGGTCGCTAGTATAATATACTAGCTTCTGCCAGCAGCTTCGCCCGCGTGAAGTTTGATGATTGTCCCATGGGATCTTACTACCGGGATAAAAAGTATCCTATATTTTAATCCAGGTTATAAACTATATGCGTGAAAGAGTAACAAACATCCATACATACATCCACACATCCATACTCACAAACTTCCGCATTTATAATATTAGTATAATACAATTATAAGTCTCTGTATTGTGTTTTATTCTACTTACTAAATTCATTGTTGAATTCGTAGACGATGGTGTTCAAAGGCCACTTGGTGTTGGGCCAGATGTACGCGTTCCTGCCCTGGGAGTATTGCTGGAGCATCATTTCAGCCTGCTCATCATTGAGGAGGATGTCGCCCTGGAACTTGCCGCTGTTTTCCCAGACCGAGGCCTTGGGGTTGGCGAGCATGCGGGATTCCAGCCTGATGCCATCCTCTGTTGGAGTATAAATGGATAAGTGAAAATCTTGACATAAAAAGCTAGATAATCAACATTTTATTTGTACTTTTTTTGCAAAAAAATAATGTGTTGCAGTAAAAGATTTGTGATTGGTAGCTAGGACGGAAGAAGGACAATATAGCCCGTTATCAGCTTTAGAAGGATAGCGGTATAGGTTCATTACTAAACACGAATGGTACTATGTACTCTTCCTATGCCTGTCATATGTCCTTCTAATTATTATACGGGTACCTCTCTCGTCATCGTATCATCATCTTAAAATGAAAGGGTTATTCTTATACTTTACAAACACAGGAACCCATGTTTTTAATCATATTATTAGCTTATATCATTAGCTGCGTTTAATTGAATAAATATTACAATCAGTTGAACAAATCTGCCAGGGATTAGTCATTATCTCAAAATTATTGCGTTGTAATTGTTACAAGTACGTGCCTAATTGTTTACAAAATAAAGTGCGCTAATTAAAAAGATAGGGGCGCACGTGAGGCGGTCAGCCTCCTATCGATTGCCCTAAAGGAGTAAAAGTAGGCCAGCTAACTAAAGAGATGAAAGTTTATCGAAGCGAGAATCATTACGGCCAAATTATCAACGGAGATTTTGCAGTCTTGCCAAGGGGAATCGTATTACTCAGTACTAACTGGGTTGTGGAGGTCAGATAGGCAGTCGCTTCATGTCTAATACTGGTATCCAACCAACGACACCAGGTTAGGCTGGAAGCCTTCCCGAACATAGTTGGAAAAAGGTTAAAGGCTGTTGATGATCAACAGAGATTAGCCGAGTACGTAGAAGTTATTATAGAGCACATGCTAATTATTTATTCCTATAATCTCATAATCCGATGGGACGGTAGTTCGATAGGACCGCGGAGAGATCAGACGCGGTACCGACTATCTAAGAGCTGCTAACGAGAAATTCCTAATGGACAAACTCAATTACTCTTTGCTCCATTCGAAAATGTTCGGGTTTTTGTCAGGGCTTTTCAAATTCGGAAATGGTAACCAAAGTCTTCTCTCACGATCGAAATACCAAGTTCAAAATGAGCACAAACCTCGTCTGCTCCTCTCCAGGAAGGCCTTGAATGATTCAATGTCACTCCTGGACCTGGTGACTGCTGGCCCAGCTAACGCACACCCGATCACCGACAACAACACTAAAGCAGACCACATCTTGCTCTTTCATTATGCCAAAAAACTCTAGCCTTATATATTAATCGTATTATCTTAATAATTCCCTAATTACAGATACTGGGAGCGCAACCAAGTTCATTAAACATAATTCTTTAATTACGTTATCAGGTGATAAAGCGCTAATGACATTGATTTTGGTTTTCTTTTAGCTTTGTTTGTTTAGTTTTTATTTTGATAACAGTTACGGTCTTTTCCAGGTTTGTACACAAAGGGATATAACAATACAGATTGATTAGTGAGGTAGGTATTAGCAACGAACACGTGTAAATACTGCACAGCATTAGCGTTTGCAGGTCAGCGTTAGACTGTATGTTAAACAAAATACTTTTCATTCGCGACCACGAATGCATTTAAATAATTATAGTCATTAAAATCATCACATCACTACATATTATAAAACAAAGTCCCCCGCCGCGTCTGTCTGTCTGTCCCTATGTATGCTTAGATCTTTAAAACTACGCAACGGATTTTGATGCTGGTTTTTTTAATAGACAGAGTGATTCAAGAGGATGATTTTAGTATATAATTTGCGGGCGGGCGAAGCCACGGGCATCAGCTTGTTATCAATAAAATCCTCTAAGTTCATCTAATCCCATTGAATGACTAGATTGATTACACAGTGCACAGTCTTAGCTCGCTAACTCTATAAGCTTCATAGGTCCAAACCACATATAAATAAATTCTTGGTTCCTCATATGGAGCAATGGTCAGGTATCACTGGCTTTTTTGTTTCTTTCTTTCTAGGAAAATAAATCTGCCTCGTCGGAAGATCCAGTAATTAGGAAAGAAAGAAAACCACAATTTCCGGTTTTATCATGAATAAGATTAGCATTACCCTTGTAGATCGAAGACTTATTGTTATTAAATAATCACTGATTATATTTGGGTCTTACACTTTTGGTGCAAGACAGCGCTATACTCTCGTCTCATCCGTCTGTATACGAATATGTTAGTTGTACCTATTGTATAATATGATCTCTCAGGGGTGCTAGTGCCTTGGCGGCGGCGACCTCTCGCGTCCGGCCCTGGTGCAAGCCATGGTCCGGAGCGAGACGGAATGGGACGCCGTCACCTTCTGCGAAGCAGCAATGCTAGAGAAGGAGGTGGCGGAACGTGAGAGGGAGAGAACCTCACAGCGTCCCGGCCGCCGCGGGAGACGCCCCGGGCGTCGGGGGCCACCACGTGGCCCCCGGCCACCGTAGGCGCGGGCCTGTGGACGGTGGGCTATGGGCTAGCTCGCCGTCCGTCCGTCTCATGACGACAGGCCGTGTCGACGGCGCGTTCGTGTTCCACGCGCGCCTCAAAGAGAGTCAGCAAAAAGGAAGGGGTCCGCTAGGACCGATGCCTGCCGGGGTTGCGGGACTATTCGAAAGAGATACCGTGGCCCCGGAACACAAAGGGCGATGAAGGAACATGGATGGGTTTTAGTCAGTAAAAGTCTGACACTCCCTCCTGCTCCGCCCAGAGCGGAAGAAGTCATTTGATGATTTCCCATCCGAAAAAAAAAAAAAAAAAAGGGGTGCCAGTGCTAAGCACATAATATTTAATTCAGTAGCATTGTTGAATAACAAACTTAGCTGAGTCATGTTCGGCTCAGTCCGACACAATTTGTACTAAACCGAGTAGCTTTAACCGAAAGTGTAAATAATAGTACATTCGAAGATACTGTTTCCAGTCTACCCGACCTATCCAAATATCCAATGATGACATTAATGATGATGCAAAACAACAAATTACAAAGCTAAAGGATCAAATTGTCAATTTGAGCTTGTGATAGATTTAAATAGCGCACATCAGGAAATCGAGTTTCTTTTTTTAGAAAATAGCAACCTTAAGCAAATGAACTTAGACTTGCAAAGGAATAATGATCTCTTCACAAAACTTACCAGCCCAGTTAAAAAACACAAAAAGACTACCCCCACAAAGAAATCCTTAAATATAAACAAAAAAACACAAACAGAACCTTTAATTAGATTAGAAAAGTTACAAAAACTTGAAGAACAACATCAGCAGAACAAAATTGAAAAATAAACCTGCATAATTAGCAACAACAAGAGCAACAATATTTTACATGTTGCCGAAGAAACTTTTCATTCATTTCAATAAATGCCACTACTTAATGCCTAACGGCAGTACAGAGCTTTTACTTGAAGGTTTACAATCAAAACTGCAATCATTCACTATGAACGATTTTTGCATCATCTTCATTGGCGAAGAAGACTTCCAAACAACGCGTGACTATTTTGGCAAGATATTTTTCATCAGAGAGTCGCTACGCTCAATCAAACACACAAATGTCATCATATGTTCTCCGACATTCAAATACAACAGCGGTTCGTTGATATATAACGGGCGTGTAGAAAATTTCAACAATCTACTCTACATGGACATATTAACAAAAAATTAAAGTACTTAAAAACTTAAAGTACGAGTACTTCCCTAATTCCAATAGAAACTTATCATGTGACTAAAATGTTTCACAGAAGAACAGGCTCTATAAACAATTCTGGTATGGCAACAATTTTTAAAGACGTTCTAAATTATATTCACGATATTGTTCAATCAAATATGACTAAGACCGAAGACACATGTACTAATAACATTAACTTGGAGAATAATGAAAGTGATCAGTTTTTTCTTTGTGCACATAATGCACCAAAATATAGCTGACTTAATAAATAAAACTGATATTCTAACTATACATATTCAAGAACTTTCAGAAAAGGAAATTGAAATAGATATATTATTATCATGAATGGCCAAGAAAAAATGTTATTTATTCCAAATTATAAACTAGCGGCATGCTATTCTCGCTCAACTAAACGAGGCTGTGCTTGCATCCTTATAAAAAATAACATTGTTTACAAAGAACAGATTGCTACACGATCCCTATCAGGCATTATCGAATGTTGCGGTATCGAATTACCGCTGCATAAAATAATAATTATTTGTATATACCGCCCTCCTAAAGCGTGTACTCTGAATACTTTTTACGAAACTATAGAAAAAATATTAAGAGAAATATGCTCTAAGCCTCAAACAAAAATAATACTATGCGGGGACTTCAATATTGACGTCCTCAAAAGGAACAAAACTACGTCAGATTTTGAATATTTTTTACTAAACTACAATCTTAAATTACAAAAAAATCAACCTACTCGACCCAGCAGCAAAACTTGCTTAGACAATTTTGCTCACAATTTTAAACAAAAATGTAGTAATGATATTATTGATTATGGATTATCTGACCACACTGCACAAATATTAAAAATAAAAGTTCATAAAACGTATAAACTAAACTATTGGCGTGTTAAGCAGATTTATTTAGATTTAGAAATTACCTCATACAATTGACATTTTTACTAATATATGACAAGTCAGATTCAAATGAAGCATATGATGAATTTGTAGAATTATTTAAATTATTATACGATTTATGTTTTCATTAAATTAATTACCATAAAATTCAAAAAACTGACTAAATGGATTTCGAGAGTAATACGAATATGTAGTAAGAGACAAAGAAATTTGCTTTGGAAATATCGATTAAAATCAACAAGTGTGAATAAAACTGCTTTTAAATCGTACTCATACAGATTAAAGAAAATAATCAAACTAACACAGAAATCGCAAACTAACCACTTCATACAAAATTCCAGCAACAAATCCAAAGCAGCATGGCAAATAAGGTTTAGGCTATACTTAGCATAGACGTTTTGATTTCTAGTCAGCATGATCATAAAGGTAATAAACTATTATTTATTATTTGCCATGCTGCTTTGGATTTGTTGCTCCAAATCAATTCCAGAGCCGATACAACAAATACAATTCTCTGGTAACATTATTAAACACCCAAAAGAAATAGCTACGGCATTTAACGATTTCTTTATTGACCAAATTTCCAGAAGATCCACCTCAACATTACATAAAATAAAACCCTTAACTCAAAGCAGCAATTCCCTTTCATGCCACCTTTGTACCACAATTATCACACAATACGAATAATAAAATCCCTTCGCAACACAAACAGCACAGGATACGATGAAATTAGAACCAACGTAATAAAATCAGTATGAAGCGTCATAGAAACACCACTCTGTCACATTACTAACATATGTCTTAGTACTGGCATTTTTCCCAAAGGCCTCAAAACCACCATCATAAAGCCACTCCATAAAAAGGATTGTAAAGAACAAATGCAAAATTACAGACCTCTTGCCTTGATACCAGTTTTCTCGAAGGTGATAGAAAAGGTGATTTATGAAATATTAAACTCATATTTGACCAAATTCAATATATTATGTGACGAACAAATGGGATTCCGTAAAAATAGAAGCATCAATATGGCAATATATAATCTTATCAATCATATAATTTCTAATGTTGACAGTAAAACGCCAGTATATGCCCTATTTACTGATATGACAAAAGCGTTTGACTTTGTAGATCATAAGACACTAATTGAAAAACTAAACACTTACGGTGTAAGGGGAAATGCTTTGGAACTGTTAAAATCTTATTTAAGTGACCGCAATCAGTATACAGAAATAACTAGAATCAATTTAAATACGAAACGGGAAATAAAATACTAGTCAAACTGTAGGAAACTCTACTATGGGGTACCACAGTGCAGTGTGCTTGGGCCACCTTTATTTCTTATATATATTAATGATCTGCCACAACAAATAAAGCATCCAATAATCCTCTTCGCTGATGATAGTACAGCAATAATAAAATGTTCCAATAATCAGACTTATGAAGAAGATGTAAATAATACCCTTAAAGACATAATTGATTGGCTTGACGGAAATAACTTGGTTATTAATAAACAAAAAACCAAGTTATTGCATTTCTACCAAAGGTTAAAACCTAACCATTTAAATATATCATATAACGGACAAAGTGTAGAAGAGGTAAAAGTAGCAAGATTTCTTGGCATTCTAGTTGACAGCCAACTAACGTGGAAAATGCAGGCAGACGACATATGTGCGCGGCTTAGTAAATCTGCATATGCTCTTTTCATCCTGGCAAAGACAGTTAATTTACAAACAGTACTTATAGCATACCATGGTATTGTTTCCTCAGTATTGAGATTTGACATAATATTTTGGGGCAACTGTGCTGAAAGAGAAACTATATTTAGAACTCAAAAAAGATATATACGATGTATGGTAGGCCTAAAACTACTGATAGCTGTGAGCCTGTCTTCAAATCATTAAAAATTTTAACTTTCCCATGCCTATATACAATATTTGAAGTAGCAGTTTTTGTCAAATGTAACTTGAACTTGTTTCCTGCGATAGTAGATACTAGAAAACGAACCACTCAACTTAGGTCCCAATACAAAACCATGTTGTGTACAAGTAAACACAAAACAGCACTGGCAAGAAGAAGTATTTTAGGCATGGGTCCGGTTATACACAATAAAATTCCTGATGGCATTAAGAATGAAAATTTGACAACTTTAAAAGAATATTAAAAAATAATTTTAATAAAAAAAATGCTATTATTCAATCACCGAATATTTAAATCACATGCTGTTATAAAATTTCTGACATTTCATAGGTAACAATTATTGATCTTCCTTTTAACATTTAATTTTAATTTATGACATCATTGAATTTCTTTAACATTCTATAGATAAGTACTTAAGTGCTGACAGTTTTCATTTTATTACAATAACTGCGGACATTTTTTTTATTTTTGATTACTTAGTTTTCTCAACTACACTCAGTGTTTTAATTTTAGATATTGCATGCATTAATACTTTTGTACGCCCGAGAGGCAAAACATAGCGCCCTCAATGTATTACCAAATAAGAACTTATAATGTACCTATGTTTTACAATAAATAAATGAATCTGAATCTGTAGTATTAGGTATATGGTCAAATTTTCCGCCTGACCGTGCGCCTGGGCGTGTGGTCAGGCGGAAAATTTAATTTAATTTATTTACTCAAACATGATTGTTTTTACATTGTTTTGGGTACAGCTAACTATATCTAAATTATATAGTGAGGCAATCTGTTGTTTCTATGATCTGTGGAGGCAATCAACGACAAGCCATTTACAAGCCTCCACAGTTGGCATCCCTTACTTTTTGTTTCGTATGACTCATGAGCTCGTGGGTATTTGTTGTCTGGTATTGAGTCCATTACGAAGAGGAACAGAACTTAGGAACCGAGTTAGTTAACACTGAGTTGACCGCCCTCTTAAACCTACCTTATCTTTGACCTATGAAATGACCGCTGCGGGCCACATGACATAATTAGGTGAGAGTACCTACTTCTAGCTGTAAAAACAATAAATTGCCATAACTCATTTACTTTTACCTCTACCCTTTACCATAATAATCAATCAACCTGGATTATGATTAATTACTGAGATAGCTCACGTCTTTAGTTCCGATGCACAAATATGATTAGTTTGTGGGTACGTGTAATAAATAGATATAAATCGGAATCAACCGCACCCAAGATTAGAATTTTATTTACTGTAAGTAGTGGTGGATTTACCAATAGGCTGAGTAGGCTGGAGCCTAGGGCGGCAGATTTTAAGGTCGGCAAATATGGGGCAATTTCATTTATATGTCTTACAGAAATTAATATACTATTATATCGTCACTCATTGGACGCCTGTCGGAGGAAATCGCCGTCGTGGCAGACCGCGACGAAGGTGGTGCTCGTTTGCGGGGCGAACATGGCCAGATATCGCACAGGACAGAGAGGTTTGGAAGGAGAAAGGGGAGGCCTTTGCCCAGCAGTGGGACATTCCACAAGGCTAACAAAAAAAAACCATACTCCTAAATGTTATTAGGTCCACAAAAACAATTCAATTTGTAAATGTTTCAGCAGTTGATTTTTTCTACAGTTGAAACGGCAGTAATTGTTGTAATCGGTGTTAAAAGTTTTGTGGAAAGAATAGACTAGGTTTCTACCGTAGGTTTGATCACTGTTACTCATGTTAACGAATTTCTGTCTTCTTTCTTTATTAGCTCAGAAATATACCCAAAACTATTTCTGGGTTAATCTTTTATGAACTAACACAATTTATAGAGGTCAGTAGGGGCGACAAAATTTGAAAAGCCAACTGGCGGCAAATGTGTAAATCCGCCACTGATTGGCAGAGTGCAGGAGCTTCATCCCGGCACTGATGGTCAAGTTCGAGTGGTAACTTTGAAAACTAAGAGAGGCCCACTCAAACGACCTATTACTAAACTTTCGCCATTACCGCTGAAACTGGAAGAACTTAAACGTAACGAAGATGAACAGAAAAGTGGCAGTTGGAAGTTCTGAACAGGACTGATATCTCAAATCACGACATATACCTTTATTCGGTTACTTCTTTGTTGTTAGGAGGATTGATGCACTTGCCTTCTACCTTTCCCTAAAACGATCGTGCAAGAGAAGCGACACTACGAAAGGTGAACCTTAATCAAAAGGAAGGGTCCACGTTGGACGAGACATCGAGTTGCAAGAAATACGAAACTCAACACGGAACCAACGAAAAAATGCCACTTTGAGGATATGAACTGATGGTGTTTATTATTTACTTTCAATTACTACATTTACTCACTTTAGATTTACTGTCTTTTACACTTTTACTATTTAACTTTAACTATTTACTTCACATGAATTGTTTACTTTTACATTTATTTTTTAAGGCGCCTCCCAGAGCAAATGACCTAGAACGAGCAGTTTTTTGGATCCAAAAGAAATACCAACTAATAAAAAATACATTAAATTACTATTCTTATTACTATTCTTGACTCGAAAATTGTCGTTTTTTTTTTAAGTAGCTTAATGTTTAATAAATCCCCTCACAACGAAACCACAGAAATGAGAAATAATTATTTATAAAATGCTACTCCTCGTAAAGTAACCATTATTTTGATTTGCTACTACACTATACTAATGGATAGACAATTTAATAATGAACATAATTGTAAATTTGATTTTATAAAGAATAAAAACCACTCATTTCGCACTATTCGGCCTGCAGTGGCTGACGTAACAATCACTTTGTAGTGCAAGCTGATTAGAACTTTATTCTAAAAGAATTTCAAACGAAGTTTTAACCTCCACAAATAGAGTTGCTAATTTTGCTCGGGGAACCGCCTTAACTACTGTTTGTAATGGATGCTCATCCCACTTTTCCCTCGGGAGCGTGTACGGTTCACGGACAGGCAAGTAATTTGCTGACGCCGCGACCTACTTCCTGTAATTAATTTTATATTTATTTCTTATACTAAACGTTAGTTGACTATTAGCTACCTTAGTGATAATACCACAGATAAGCATCCAACATCATTTTATAACTTCACATTAAACTACTTGGGATCGTGAAGTCTGTGGTTTTCGTCAACTCACCTCACTGCAACTTGACCACTCTAAACCGTATGCTGGTTAGTCCATTTATTGGGGAAGGCTATATAACATTAGGTACGCTACGACCAATAGGACCGGAGCATAAATGAAAAATGTTGCAAAAACGGGGAAAATGTATTCCTTTTGTGAGTTTATTCTCTCTTACATGACGCAGACAAAGTTGCGTGGGTCAGCTAATTTTATTATAAAAGTATTACTTCCCTATTTACCTAAATCGGATTTTGTTAACAAATTCATAGGTTTATTTTCTTATCGGAACCCTAATCCTTTGTCTTAGACTAAGTAACTCTTAATAACATCAGTTATCTGCCAATAAGTCCCGTCAAAATTGGTCCAGCCTTTTCGGAGATTTGCTGGAACAAACAGACAGACAGAAAAACAGACACACCGACAAACAAAAATTAAAATAAATGTGTTTTTTTTTGTTTATAAATACCGTATTGACTTTCAAATACAATCAGTAAAAAGCTGTTATTTTTATGTTACAAAAAGACACTTTAATTTTATTTGTATGTATAGATAAAATGACAGATTTAAAAAAAAAAAAAAAAACATTGATTTCAGGTCCAAGACCCATATAAAACAAAAATAGAAACCAAATAAAAACACATAAATTATTGATATATCAGAATGAAGTACATTAAAAACATTATTGAATTTCCCATTCCCATTCCCATTTCCCTCTCATTGAGAGGAGGCCGTGTCTTAGCAGTGGTTACGTTATAGGCTGATGATGATGAAATCATTAAAGGATTAATTACAAAATGTGAAATTACACGAAAATAAATTATAGTCCAAAAACTTTCACAACAAGTCTGATAAACAGTTCAAAAATTTAAATGTTAGTTTTATATCTATTTTATATCATTGTAGACAGTATGTTCTTTGGCAATGTATGAAGTTCGTGACCTTGGATTATCCATTCTCGTCCCTTCACACCACACAGTCACCTCAACATTCTAAGCTCCGCCACTTGCAGTCTTCTTTAATCTATCTACTTCACAGCCCAGCATTTCGATTATTTCAGATACATACAATAATAGTACACATACACAATGGCAGGTCTAATTGCGGACTTTTATATTATCCCGTGTAACTTGAGGGGCACCCATGGGTCACAAGTTGTTGCAGTGACCTGTCGCTATTTCATCCATCCTGATTTTATCCGGAGCGTCTCTGTCTACTTCGCCATCACCTTGGACAAGCAAGTAGAGTCGGGTGAACGGTCGAACAAGCTATTTGGTTTACAGTTTAACCAACAAATTACATTGTAAAATGTAAACCAAATAATCGAATATCAATTTTTTGACCACTATAAATCGAACGTCTAAATACTCGAACGTTCAAAATATCGAATGGTTAATAAATCGTACATTCAATACATCGTTCAAAATATCGAATGTTTGTTTGATTGACCAATCCATCGTGTCAGATCGGTATGGGCGTGTATGGGCGCAAGAGTTAGGACTGGACCGCCGTGCTTACCTTTAAATTTGAGTACCTATCCACGAAGTTACCATTGGGTAGATAAATGGATGTTTCATGTGGTTTTATAGAGGCGCATAAAAAATAAACAACTTTGTTTAAATTATTTCATACGTAAATAACATGTATTTAAAAACGAACTCATATTTTTAGTTCGACCTCAGCCGAAAGACGTCCACTGCTGGACATGGGCCTCCCCCAAAGGGGGGGTTTTGCCATAATCGCCACGCTTGGCAGGCGGGTTGGCGATCGCAGTACGGTTGTTACAAAAGCACAGAGAACGCTGCTGCCCATTCTCTGGTAAGTCCCTTAGTCGCCTCTTACGACAACGGGAAGATATGGGATGGTGCTATTCTTTACGTCCGACACCATACGGACAATTTTTTTTTTTAGTTCTCTTAGTAAATTTTTGTTTTGTTAAATTCCCTTAAAAGGTAATATCAATCAAATAAATCGCGGCCTGGGTGTTATATAATACCTAGTGGTCTGATCACTACCCTGTATCTATACGATGTAATTTTAATTTACTTAAGCCTAAGATTTGTTTACCTACTGTTTGTTTATGGGTGTTATTCATAATAATTGTACGTAACGGATATGAAAAAGTTATGAAAATAAATTTAATGTAACAGAAAAGATAACAGATACGAATTGTAAGGACTATTACATAATACGTATAAAAAATATATTAGTTTTATTTAATGGGTGTTTAGGCCATTTATTTTATCCAGGAAGTTAATAAAAAGCTGTTGGTTTGATTGACTTATAATATTGCTTTATTAATTATGATAATTTTAGGAAAGTAATTTTGAAGAATCACATAATAATAATTAATATCCCAGCTTTTTTTTTTTTTTTCTTTTATTTACCAATTAAAAATTATTTTTTTTTTTTTTGCATAGCATTTTTAAACCATTAAGGTTTGTGCTTAATGCTAAATGTAATTCTACATCATTATAAAAACAAAAACAGGGTAAACAATAAAATACAACATAATAATATAATTAGGTACCTTAATTCGAAATTTGGTAACTTCATCTCTGTTTAGTACTACGTAAACTGCATTTCTCATTGAGCATTCAATGTGTTAGCTTAGGACTTTATGGTGACATCGACATTAAATGAAAGTCAACAGTGTAGGAACATAACATCCTTTTTTGTAACATAAAAGGACATAAACGACATCGTCGCGATAAAATGTAAGTAATCGCTGTTTTTTTTTCGTTATTTGAACTTGGCTAAGTTATTCAAACTAACGGGGTATATTATTTTAACAATCAAAAAAACAAAAAATCATCATCATCTTTGAAAAACTGAAAATGATATAGCAGATTTTTACGATATTTGGCGCAATCTACAATTAAAACAATTAGTGTTCTTATTTTGCTAATCAGTCTTATAAGTTATACATTGGTGCCTTCTGTTGTTCACAAAATAAACTAAATTTAAGTATAATTCATCTTTTTATTTCTATTTCATTGAGAAAAGGACAGAAGATAAATTTTTGTTCAGTCACGTCAAATTAATCAGCGCCTGACGTAAATAAACGTATTTTTTTAGACACGCCTAAACTTGTATGGAGTAGTGTCAGGCACTGATTACTTTAACAGGACTAAACTAAAATTTATCTTTTGTCCTTTTCATAATGAAATAGAAAGAAAAAGATGCACTGAACTTAAATTTAGTTTAGTTTGTGAATAAGGAAATCGGCACCATTATGTTACTAAAACTTCGTGGTACGACCATAGATGACTTTCTTATATCTATCTCTAGATAGTTTACTATATACTATAGTATAGATTCTGGATAAATAATTATGGTTTAGATCAAAATCTTATGAATATAGTCTAAAGAGTAAAGATCTTTGCAAATAGTGGTAAAAAAGTATTTTCAATTTTAAATTAATTCTAAATTATTGTTTACCGTTGAAAGATAAAAAGAAAAACATCGATAGTCGTGCGATTAAGCACAACACCACAAAGTTAACATAATATTATTATTTATTTTGTTGTGTACAAAAATGAGTCGCTATCGTCACTATCATCACAAAAATCAAAAAAGAAATTATTATGACGTTTGTTTTGAGATTTTCCGACGGTATTAGAAACAGAAGGTAATGATTCATCTGGCGTGATCAGCTCCTTAAAATCTTTACGTACATCATTTGTAGGTATGTTATAAGATTTTGAAGATCCCATTAGAGTTTGCAATGTTTCTCGGTCATAATTAACTTTAACATCGGAGAGAAACACGTGAAATTTGTGTCTCTCGTGAATGTCGTGTTATTGAAAATATACGTTTCGCGGGTACAGTTTCTTCATTATCTGGAAGTTCACTTGATTCAGAAGATATTGATGGAAGCCTTTTTGCACGTTTTGTAGGTTTTAGTAAGTCATGATTCTTTAGTAAATAACAATCACACATTCCTTTCTTGGGTGAACGAGCGCAGAAACAGCTTAAAAATCTTGACGCAATATTGTGTGAGTGATTTGTAGTTTGAATTTGATGTATCTTCATAGTATTGGGGACAGCTTTAAGCGACAGCAAAGATAGGCATCTTTGCTGTCGCTTAAAGCTGTCCGGATAGATACTAAAGATTTCACTAGATCGTTTATACTTTTATGTCCAGTTAGAACTGATAGTCTTTTGAGGGAGCCAAATTTAAATTCAATATTTGAATGCTTCTTACACACGCATGTATCGCGGTCTGAAAGTTTTGGGCTGACAACATAAAAGGGCTTATTTCTTAAAAATGTCGTGTAAGACAAATTAATTCCTGTATCTTGTTTAAACTTGTTATATAAATTAGTTATGTTATCAAGTAGATATCTTTTTTGCATCTTCATTTTTTTTACGGTCTTTGTCATGATCTTCCTTAATATTGTTTATATCCTGTTCATCAATACAGAAAAGTTCAGAAAAAAAAAAAAAAAAAACCAGGTCCCAGTTAAACCGAAATCTTTTATGATTGTATTAAATAAAAAAAAGTTTTTCTTTTGCCGGAACTGTGTCGTTGGCCCATCAGAAAAAACGTGTAGTGTATCAATTTCTGGTGATTTTTCACATATATGGGTTAAAATGGGTTTTAAATGTGCCCAGATAGCTTCTGGCGAATGGTCAGTTGCATCTGAAATAGTACAGTAGCTCTGTGGTTTTATATTATTTTGATATATCACACTCGTATGCAAAGATATCTGGTATTGAGAGGCCCCGTATCTCTTGAAACATTTTACAGGTAAAATTCTCTGACAATCACAATGTAAGAGAATTTCATTAGTTTTAAGATTATCATTCATATCTTTATACATTTTGTACTGATGGCTGATATTGTATAAATGAATTTTATAATCCTATAAGTTTTGTTCAAATTTATTTACTAAATATAGTAAAGTGCCAGTCTTAATTTCTTTTACATTTCGTTTACATTTCTTTATTTAATCTTTATTTTTATATTCTACTTCTTTAATAGACCACTCCAGCCATGTAACGCTTTCATCAAGTGTAATTGTAGTTAAACCACATGTTATTCTTTTGTCTTCACAAATTGTACATTGCCCATACATACATTGCTGAGAGTTTGAATTACAAACTAAAGATTTCACTAGATCGTTTATACTTTTATGTCCAGTTAGAACTGATAATCTTTTGAGGGAGCCAAATTTAAATTCAATATTTGAATGCTTCTTACACACGCATGTATCGCGGTCTGAAAGTTTTGGGCTGACAACATAAAAGGGCTTATTTCTTAAAAATGTCGTGTAAGACAAATTAATTCCTGTATCTTGTTTAAACTTGTTATATAAATTAGTTATGTTATCAAGTAGATATCTTTTTTGCATCTTCATTTTTTTTACGGTCTTTGTCTCTTTCTTTCCAGCAGTTGTTCGAGATACGTCATCTTGTAAATAAAAATCTCGTATTATGCTGGCAAACTCTGCATATTTGGTACTTTTTTGTCTTATTGTATTACGAGGTTGACCTTTTAAACCAATACAGAAACCCAATCTAGTTTTCATTTTATGTTTTTGAACCACAGCATTGCTGACAACATTTTTTTAAATGTTTCTTTCAGCGTTACTTTCAGCGTTCTTGTAAGAGTTTGTTAAGGATTCGCTCAATATGTTCTTTTCGAGTACAACTTTTCTTATTTTTTCCTATTCTGGCGAAGGTACATGTTTTAACTGCTGAATGAAGGACTCAGTTTTAGATATGTATACTGTCAGAGGCCGCTTTAAGTAGTTATAATGTTACCGAAAAACGTAGAGGTAAATACATTACCGGATGGAATAGGCAAGTCCGCGGCGCTCATGAGAGGGCTTGGCTATGTTTTCAGGCTTGGTTGTATGGGGGTTAGCCCGGTGCTGGCCATCTTAATGATGATATGTGTAAAACATGGCGCGCTTTTAAATCAAAATTAAAGTGGTGTCAGAATAATCAACAACAAATAAAAAATGGATATTATTGCTGAACTTCACTCAAACGAAAAGAAGTTCGATCAGTTCTAGAAAAACACCAATAAAATGAATCATAAGCTGGACCTCCCCGTCAGCGTGGCGGGAGTGCACGAGCCTAGTGAGATCGCCACTATGTTCTCCCACCATTTCAGGGTGGACTCGCCTCTGGGGCCAGCGCGGAAGGGGTCCGATGCTGAGGAAGGTAGCGAGCGTAGTGTTAATTTTACTACGAAGGAAGTGCGTGCGTTAAAGGCATAGTGAGGGATAAATCCCCGGGTCACGACAGCCTTAGCATCGAGCACCTGCAGCACGCAGGTGTACACCTTTTACCCTGTGTGTAGGCCACTACCATCTGCCCGATAATCAAATGCGTACTATTGTTGTACCAATCATCAAAAATAAAACTTGTGATACATCGGATGTAAACAACTATAGACCGATCTCACTAGCCAGAGTGGTCGTCCAGAGTGGTTCCACCGAGAGTGCTATCCTGTGCCTTAAGCAGACTGCACAGTATTACACGAGTAGAAAGACTCGTCTATGCATGCTACCTCGATTTATCAAAAGCGTTCGATCTTGTATCGTATGATATTCTATGGGGTAAATTAAGGGATGAAACTTGTCTACCTAGGGAAATTGTATTATTATTTATGCATTGGTATAACAACAATCAGAAGAATTTCTTAAGAGCGGCCAACCCGCCATACTTTTCGCGAGAATTTTGACAAACGCGTGTGCGTGATTATGAAGTTGTTACACATATATCTTTTTTTTTTCTGGAATTGATAGGTATTTTGTGCACTATATCTAGGCTTCTATCGAAGCAAAAAATAAGCCTCCGAAAATTGCTGTTTTTCTCAAATTTTACCTCAACTTTGGCCGTTCATAAGGTACTCATACATTGTAAAACTAAAGAAAATATCCTGATAGAAGCCTTGCAAATAAGTGGAGATTTCAAATAACAAATATTTATTTCACAAACTTGTAAGACTTATTCAAAAACACGTATTTCCTGGAACAAGTTTTATAAAGTTTCGAACACTATTTTTCGTTCAATTTCCTCGCGTTAGTCGGTATGAGATGCGCGGGTGACGAGTAGTGCGGGGTCAAGGCTAGGTAAGACAGGGCAGTTGAAAAAACATCGCCGCGATGGCTCTGGATGAAACAACAAGCTTTTCGATCATGCTCGCGTTGACGATAGACGCGCCGGGAAGGGCCCTCTTAAGATGGGCAGGCTCTCTATCGGGGGAGTATGGGCTAGAATGCGGGGTGAAGCAGGGGGGATGACCTCTCCCAAGCTTTTCAGCCTGTACGTCAACCGGCTGATCGATGAGCTCAGCAGCACCGACATAGGGATATAGATGGAGTGTGCGTGAATAACATCAGCTACGCAGACGACATGGTGCTGCTGAGCTCGTCAATTGGTGCCTTACGAAAGCTCCTGAAAATTTGTGAGTCCTACGCCATGGCCCATGGGCTCAAATACAACGCGAAAAGAGTGAAATAATGATTTTTAGGCCGGACAACAAGCTACACACATTCGTTCCGAATTTCACTCTAAGTGGTACAGCTCTAAACAAAGTCGAGCAATTTAAGTATTTGGGCCACTAATAAATAAATAAATATTAAATATTGCTGGACATTACACACTGCGCCATCTAGTGCCACACTAAGCAACGAGGCTTGTGTCGTGGACACCAGTAGGTTGAACACCACTGGGTCACCGAGGACCTTAAGGGCAGTGTGGATATTGAAAGGGAGCGCAGAGCGCTGTCTGTCCGATGCAACATGTTGGCCCGCAGGTTTTCACGGTGCACGGGGACTGTCAAAGTTGCGCTTTTTAAAGCGTTCTGTCAGTCCTTTTACACCTGAAGCCTGTGGGTTAACTATACACAGAGGACATAAAGCGATCTGCGCGTTCAGTACAATAACGCGTTCCGGGTGCTGATGGGCTGCCGCGCCACTGCAGTGCCTCCGCGATGTTCGCGGCGGCTGACACAGACGACCATCATGCGCAAACGGTGCGCATCTGTCATGCACCGCACGCGCGACAGCCCCAACACCATACTGCGCACGCTGGTGGACCGGTGGGTCTCTCCGATACCGGCGCGCTGGATACGGCTGCACGCAGCCGTTTAATGATTTGCCGCCATTATCGGGAAGTCCACCCGGACCTACCACTTTGTTATTATTAAATCCATTATTTATTACTAATACTAGTTTTTAAGCTCGCAATTTTACTAACAAATATGGATGTAATCTTGGATGATATCTGAAATAACTGATTTATTATTATTAAATAAACAAAAACTTTTTTCTTACATATTTTTATTTTCTGTTAACAGACTGACTGTTATCAGTAGGTACTTAGTTTAATTTTGAGAAGCGTCGTCAACGAAGGACACTTCATCTGCTAAGATTTCTTCTTGGGGCATATCCGCTACAAGGGCCTCTTCTTGGGGCATTTCTTCGGCTACTTCTTCTTGGATATCTTAAGCTACGGCACCATCTTCAAGTACGTACTCATGTTTGTAAGGAACACCCTTAGAAAGTTCCTCAGCGTTGATTTCGGCGATCCAGGCTCCGGGGCATTTATAAAGCCTGTTGGCCCTGAGCCAATCCCAGTCGGAATCGAACTCGATTTGGCCCATAAGACCATGCAGGTATTCCTGGAAAAATGGAGCAAGTATTTTATTATTTGGAATATTCTGGAAATATCCGGAGCCTAAAAAACAATGACAGGAATAATTATCATTGCAGCTGACGAATATTAGGAATTTCCCATCTTCAAATCGATCCTGGCGTTTCAAGAAATTGTAGTATTTACTATTTAACTCTTTATGGATCCAATGATTGAAAAAGTCTAAAAGTATATGCTGTTACTTTACTTACGTAAATGGGCAGCATGGTAGGTGATCCGTCGACGCTGCCGGCTATCTGCCGTAGTGCATGTTGCTGGAGTATTCGTAGGGGAGACCCATGTTGTGGATGGTGTCGCTGTCCTCCTTCTCGAAGTTGTGTTCCAATCCTGTGGAAGATAGAAAAAAGAGTATTAAGTTTCGGGAATTCCATGCCTACATAGGCTAGTAGGAAAAAAAACACAAGATCAGATACTGTCGAGGTTACGCACTGTCATATGCGGACAAAAAAGGCGTAGTTCAAACTTAACGTCGCATTATCAAGGCTTCGATCTATAGTCATCGATGTAACAAATTTCGCAGAATAGTGTTTCGATCTGACATAGGGAACCCATCCAATCAGCGAAATTGATAATCTATACTAATATTATAAAGATGTTTGGAAGGATATAAGTTTGTATGTAGGAGGTAATCTTCGGAGCTACTGATCCGATTCCGTTCATTCTTACATCATCATTCAAAATTCAATCTTCTCAAGAAGGAATACGGTAAAATACGCTTAAGCTTAAGTTCAGTTATGTTCAATCTACAAAGAACCAATACTATTACAAAGCCTTTAAAGATTGGGAAAAAAATCCCCAAATGTAGCGACTTATAAATAGTGTGGCTAGCAACAAAACAAAACATAACTCTACTCCTGTAAAATTAGACACGCCAACAGGCCAAATGACTGACACAAAGGAAATCTGTGAGTGTTTTAATATATTTTTCTCAAATATAGGTGCTGATCTCGCTAGTAAAATTACAAAATCCTATCATAATAATCAAGATTTACGAGTACCCGTTGGCAGAATAGACGGTGCGGCCAATCTAACACAGTTTGGACCTGCTACTATTGCAGAGGTACCTACTTAAAATAATTGAAAATTTCGATGCAAACTCAAGCGCCGGTATTGATGGAACAGGTCCTGTAAGTAGGTACATTAGCGAAAAACTTAACTCTTTGTATTAATAGGTGTCTAACAGAAGGGAATTTGGCAGAATCCTTGAAAGTTGCAAAAGTCAGCCCCCCATATAAATCGGGAAACAAATCAGATCCAGGTAGTTACCAACCGATAACTGTATTACCAATATTATCGAAGGTGTTTGAAAAAATACTACGGTTGTGTAGTATTTTTTCAAACACCTTCGATTCATCTTCGGTTGCGACTAGTGCATTTCTAAAATCAAAAAGGTCTTGTATGAAAAACAATATGGGTTCCGAACTAAGTCAAACACGGTTACATCTGCAACCGATATAATGACAAAAATCAAATATAAAATAGGTCGTAAAAAAATATACTGGGAGTGTTTGTAGATTTAAAAAAAGCTTTTGATACTGTTAGTCACGAAATACATTAAAAAAAAAACTTGTTAAAACTAAATCATTTAGGTTTCTCAGGATCCGTTTTACAAATTTTAACACCCCTCGGGAGCACCGAAATAAATAAATAATATCTTGTTGGTCTGTGGATTTCTTTTGCTTGTACCCAAGTCGTCACTGACGGCACCGACATATTTGAGAACTTTTTATTCAGAAGCTCTTGTAACTTAATAAGCTCGATAAAATAGTCAATTAATTTAAGATACCCTATGTAATTTTAAATACTTGTTGCTCTATTTCATTCGTTATTATTTTTCCATAGACTTGGTAGATTGAAGATGTGAACAAATTCAAAAGTAAAAGAGACAGATGATTTTAGAAAAAAGCGTATAATAATCGTAATATAAATATATAAATAAGTCGTACAGTTTATCTAAGCGTTATAGGTTAGGTTAAAAGTAATTGGTTAAAGTTCAGTTCCATGCGCCTGGGCAGTTGTAATATCTGTTAATGCGAAGCCAGTCACTGTCGGTGATGTAGTCACGCTGGCCCATGTTGCCAGCGAAAGTTTTCTGAAAGAAGAAAAAGAAAACTTAGAATCCATTTAAAGTATTAATGAAACTAATAGAAAGGGCAATAGAAAAGGTTGAACATAACAATGAAAAGAAGCAACTGCTTAAAAACATCTATCTATTCCACTAAATACAAAAATGCCAGAACAAATTACTATAGCTCCTAAAGGAAGTTTAAGTATCCAAATATACAAACCAGCCGAGGTTCAATAGTTGGTGCCCCGTTGGCGGTGAATGAGTACGGTCCGTAGTGCATGCAGCTGACGTAGTCGTAGTCTATTCCTAAGTTGTCAACTAAGGAAGCTCCATAAAAGTCAAAGTTGTGTTCAGCGCCTGGAAATTACATTAAAACAACTTTACCAATAAAGCCAGAAACATTTGCATCAACATTGGTAGTATGTCCTCGTTATAGAGTCATAGGAATGAGTCTTACAGAAAAAGCAAATACAGCTATTAGTCTTATAGACCTTGAAATGGAAAGCCTTAGCTTTATGGGTTAATCTAAGGATTGTCATAGACCAATAATGGTCCTACATGTTTGAAATACTCTTTTGTCTTATTGAAACCCAAAGGTTAACTAGTAGAGAATGCCTTGTGACAATAAGTCAGCCTATGTACCACTACATGGAGACTAGTTAAATAACATGCTGCATGCTGCAGAGCTGTTAAAGCACATTACATCGATGAAGTCAAGCCTGGCCGAGCTGCAGTGTAAGTTGGAGAAGTCAGAAAATACCATCCATGAACTGCGTGCCGAGATAGTGTTGCTACGCAGTGCTGTTTCGGAAAGTAGGACACATGACGATGCCAACATAAACACGCGTCGTGGTGTGCAAAATGCGTCGGACAGCAGTTTTGCGTCGGCGAAATTGGAATACTGGTCGACTGCAAACAGCGAGGGCGATGCACCGTGCCCCGCCGCCCCACGCCCCTCTGCTCCGACAGAGAATCCGTCACGCGTAGCTACGTTGACCCCCAAACCAGCTTACGCCGCAATTGCTGCCTCAAACAATTCAGCTGCAATACAACCTAAGCAGCAGAAAGGGGGAAAGCAGTCAAACCATCGCTGTGAAACCCTTCCGAGGAATCCGGTACAGCGCTGTCCAGCAAAGCAAGAGTGTGATGAGGACGGCTTCACCATAGTTCAGAAGAAGAAGAAGAAGCCTACTTGTCGCAATCAATGCGGTACTGGACTGTCAGGACCAAATATGCATACCAACGACGTTGCTGTATGGGTCCCGACTGCATGACTCTACGAAGGTTGAGGAGATCGTAGAGTACATGCAGGTGAAGACCAGCTGGACCTTGAGGGTCGAGAAGTTGGAGCCGCGTCACAACACCAACTTCAAGTCGTTTGTGGTGCGAGTTCCGACACAACATCTTGACAAGTTTCTCAAGGAAGAGTTTTGGCCGAAGGGCCGTAGTCTACCGACGTTTTCGCGGCAGGCTACGTGACGCCGCGCAGCGTAACATGACGCCGCCACTTCGTGTGTCAGTTTAGTAGTTTATTTCATAGTTTTTAAGTTATATTTTGTATGTATTAGTGTTTATTTTTATGTTGTAATGTAATTTTGTGTATTTTATCTATGGGCCTTAAGATGCCTGATAATAAAATCATTGATTGATTGATTGATTGATAAATCTTTGAGTACCTACACAACGAACAGATAGAAACACCTTGGTCAACTCTTGTTGCCCGATTCCTGTTTTACTTGAGATCAATTCAGCAATTGTAATCTATTTTTTCACAGACATACCTGGAGCGATGTTCTGTTCATTAATCTTGACATACTCGTCCCTGTTGTAGGTGGTATGCATGTGGACGAAACCGAGGATGTGCATGAACTCGTGAACGATGGTGGCGTGTCTGAAGCAGCCTCTGCCGACGGCGCTGCGGGCCAGGTTTAGTTGGTGGACCCCGCGAGAAATCCTGTGGCCTACGTTTGCGTAGCAGCCGCTTGGTTCACCCTGTAGGATTGTGAGTGTTTAATTGATGGGATGGATTTTTATTATATTTATCTCATAGCCATAACATAACATCGCGCCTGTAATCCCTGAAGGATTAGGCAGAGGTGTACCTAATAATACAGCCATTTTTTTTTTAAATGGGACAAGCCCGCCACACTGTTCCCAAACCACTGTAACTCCTGAAAGCCAAAATCAACAGTGGCGACCACCAGAAAAGCGCCGAGACAATGAAGCTCGACGAAGTCCCAGAGAATGAATTTAACTGTCTTGGATCCCGCAACGAAATTAATCAGAAAAGTATAGTGGAGGAGTAGGAAAAAACCGTAATTTCCATATAATCGTCGTATTGTAGTATCTACAAAATACGCTACTGGGGTAAACTTGGGATAGGCTTGAAAACCACAAGTACTTATATGCTATTTATGTGTGTTCCCAGTGCTATTTTCTTTAAAAGACAATTTTATGGCTGTAAGCTGCGAGGTGCGACAAGCTCGTCGTCGAGACGGCCTTGAGATCGATTGAGCGTGTAGCGCTGATTAAAACTTTATTCACAGCGTGGTTGTGGTCGTCGACGAACTCTGGGCTGTATCCTCCCGTCGCTGTTTCGTAGATAAATTAGGGCTTGGAACAAATTCTTTAAATCATAAGCGATCAATCTCGACTGAGAGTTTTAAGGGGTTAAAATAAATATTTAAGGTCTATCTTTAAATATTTGAAGGATTAAAATCAAAATCAAAATCAAAGCATTTATTTCAAGTAAGCCAGTTACAGGCACTTTTGAATTGTCGAAACAAAGATGAAAATTAAATGTAGCTACAGTCCCAGTCACAAGACATAAAAACTGTGCAAGTACTGTAGTTGCCCATTCCCTAGCGTAGATCTCTATGGAGAAGAACGGGCAAGAAACTCCATGGACACTCTTTTAAATCAGAATATTGTTACAAAATCTTGGTTACATCATTCATGTTGAGATGGTATATTATGTGAGAACAATGTAGCAAGATGTGCACGTTAAAAGTGTCCACAGCAAAAACACAAACAAAAAAAATACAATTCAAAATAATTCATTCAAATAAGCCATGGCAACTAAGAGATGACCAGTCACAACTGACAGCGCCCGTTCACGGACATGACAAAGCAAAACTTTAAACAATTTCATAAATTCCATATTTCTTATTACATTTTAAGTCTGAATGACGATTCCTTTGCCTTTCTTCTCAATGATAATTCTTTGAAAGCTGTCATACCTGCTGACATGATTTTGAGGTGTGGTGTCAATTTGTGTAGGGGAGATGTAGGCAATCGAAGTCAGTTGGCAATGGTGTTCACCACAAAAAAACAAAATCCTAACATGAGCAAGTGATGCCAGCATACCTGCGCGCTAGCTTTACGCCATTCCCGTGCGCGGGCGGGGACTCAGTTACTTCGCGCGACGCGCTGGTGGGGAACAGATCATCATCATCATCTTCCTGCCCATATCCCATGTTACTTGTGGTCGGCGCAACACGTTTTTTTCTTCCATTCTCCCCTGTCAACCGTCACGCAGTCATTTACACCTTTTTCTCTCATATCATTCCTCACACAATCCATCCATCGTTTCTTCCTTTCGCTCTCCATCCATCTACAATTATATTCATCACTCTTTTAGTCACATGCGATTCTTCCCTCCTCATCACATGCCCATACCAACAGCGTCGCTTCCCTTTCAACTTTTCTGTAACTGGCGCATCTTTCAAACTTCCTCTAATATATTCATTCCTTATTTCATCCATTCTTATCTCATTCTCATCTCCGCTACATGCAATCTTTTTTCATCCATCTTCTTCACAGCCCAACATTCCGATCCATACATTACGACAGGTCTAATCATGGACTTGTATATTTTTCCCTTTAACTTGAGGGGCATCCGATTGTCGCAAGTTGTTCCAGTAACCTGTCGCCATTTTATCCATCCTGAGTTGATTCGGTGCGTTACGTCACGGTCTACTTCACCATCTCCTTGGACAAGCGACCCGAGGTACCGGAAATCGGAACAGATCGGTATGGGCGTTCCGGCAAGAGTTATGGGCGTGGGACTAGAGAGACTGCCGAAATCACAGAATAAGTATTCTGTTTTGGACCTACTTAATTTCAGGCCAACATTCTTCCATTTATGGGGCTACTTACGTGGGGTGTATGTGCTACGGGGCACCTGTTTGGGCCGATAGGGCCACCATAGGAGCGGTACGACGTAAATTGCTTCAAAGCCAGCGTTTGGCTTTGATATTCTTATGCAAAGCGTATAGGACGGTTAGTACTGAAGCCTTACCGGTACTTGCAGGTGTACTTCCAGTCGATCTTGAAGTGCAGCGACGGACTGCAATGTACTATAACGCACGTGAGACTATGGACGCAGACTTTTCAACCCTACGTGACTGTGATAAGATTGCTAGATTATTCAATGCTTTTTTCCATCCGTTCGTGAACGGCTGGCCAGGACATGGTTGAAGGTTAATCACTGTGTTGCCCAATTTCTCACCGGTCTTGGTAACTTTAATAGTAAATTATTTTCCTTCAACCTTGTTGACTCGCCTTTTTGTCAATATTCCACATCTGACTGCGAATATGAACAATCAGCACATCACATTTTATGGGAGTGCAGCCTTTGGCAGAATGAACGCAATATTATGTTGGATAGTGTACAGGTTACATCCGGAGTTATTTACTATACAGACCTTGTGGAAACTAGAACAAATTTCCGTGCGTTCAAGCGTTTTTGCCATACCTATTATTGGAATCAAATATAACAGCTCACAACTTAGGACCCATTAATGTTAATATTTATCCGTGGTGCTAGGCAACTGGGCCTATCCCAGTTGTAAACGTCCCTTTGTGCCTATTGGCCTTGTTTCGTTCTGTCTCCTGCTGAAATGGAGGGAAGTGGAAATTACGGTTTTTTCCTACTCCTCCACTATACTTTTCTGATTAATTTCGTTGCGGGATCGAAGACAGTTAAATACATTCTCTGGGACTTCGTCGAGCTTCATTGTCTCGGCGCTTTTCTGGTGGTCGCCACTGTTGATTCTGGCTTTCAGGAGTTACAGTGGTTTGGGAACAGTGTGGAGGGCTTGTCCCAAAAAAAAGGCCAACATTCTCCAATCTTTGCCAACACACCTCCAATATGCTCTGGACCTCCAGGCCACTCTCGGCAACCAACACAATGTCGTCAGCAAACACCAGGGAGCCTCTTCCTGGATGTCCGACGTAAGTGCGTCCATTATCACCAGGAAGAGGTAGGGGCTTAGAGCCGACCCTTGGTGCAAGCCGACAGTCACATTGAAGCTGCTGGTAGTGCCCTCTGTAGACCGGACTTGGGTACTACATCGACTGTACATCGCTCGGATCAACTGCACATACTTCCCAGGCATACTTTTCTCTTTCAGGGCCCACCACAAAACCTTACGAGGTACCCGGTCGTATGCCTATTCGAGGTCTATGGACACCATGTGCTAGTTTTTGTGCGCACTTCTGTATTTGTCGCACAACTGGCAGATGGCAAAAATGGCGTCCTTCGTTCCTCGACCAGGCTTAAAACCGAATTGATTTTGTGAAATTTCGCTCTCTTCTCTCAGTCGTCTTTCAGTAACTTTCTCCCAAACTTTCATACTATGTGCCATTAGCTTTATTCCTTTATATTTATTGCACTCCAGCACATCACCTTTGTTTTTAAAGATGGGCACCAGCAAACTGTTGCACCGATTTTGCATCTGGTGAGAAAAAGATGTATGAAGATTTCGCGCCATTTTGATCAAATTTTTCGAGTAGATACATTCGAAGGCAAGTCTTAAATTACTACATATTTTTTCTGTACGTGTGATATGTAATAATCGTAACATTTTAGATTGCAATTCAAAATCCAGATTATTGTTGTATCTTCAACTTTTTTGCGAGGATTTTTTTTCTCCTTTTCGCCCATGTAGGTAATCGTAGTCAGGTGACCCTCATTGCCCACATTACCTAACTTCGATTAAACAATGTATGTTTGTTTGTAGATGCCGAAATCACGACCTAGGAAGACAGATAAAGCTGCCGACTGCACTGGGTGGGACTCTGCTCGCAATTATGTGAGCGATATGTGTTGATCTCCATTGTCCACATGCTGATCACCAAATGCCAACCGATGCTGACAAAATGGTGATCAAACCTATTTTTTTTAAATCTTTATTTTTCCATAATTGCTAAGCTAAAGTGATTAAAGTTGATCTCAATTGATAGTTAAATAAGTAAAGTTTATTATAAGAGCAAAACAGTAAATAGTTGTTTTATACATATGATTATATTTCAATTCTCGCTTAAGTGATCTTCATTACCTACATCTCCCCTAATAATTAATTTCATTGCCTTGAAATAGAGCTGATTAATAAGTTTATACGAAATATGTGTAAATATGCATAATATCTGAAACATCAGGAAATCAATAGGCTTTTGTTGGTGTGTAGTCCCATCATAACTTAAAAAACAAACTGTAAACAAACATTTAGCATCTTGGTTAAACCACTCGAACTTGAACTCGTAGACGCGTATACGGAGTTAAATCATTTTCTATTATACTAATTAAATCATCAGAAAGCCTGTAAAATGGATAAAATCTGTATCACGGGATTTTGTTTTAAACTTTCTTATTTGCTTCGCCTGTCGAGCTTTTTTCAAATCATCACTTTTCTTGGCTTGTTCTATTAAATGTAGCTTTATCGAGCTTTTTTTTTTTTAATAGAGCTGCCATTTTTTCAAATATGTAATTAGAAGAATCGAAATATAAATTTTATTTTAAGCACAATTTTTTAATTTTGTCAAGAGTACGCGCGATTATTGTAGCTTTTGGATTTGACAGTTGTTAGCGAGGCTGCGGGCGAGGTCGTAAGCGTATTCGTCGCTGTTTTTTCTAAGTGAATATCAAAATGTATGAAGAACTGTCAATTTGCCCTCCGAACTACTCCGTAGGTTAGTTTTAACCCACGGCCGTATCAGCCTTGAGTGCTCTAGTGTAGCTTTACTCAGCTTAGTGAATACCGAACTAAGTTTCACCACTGCGGCAGCGCTGTACAACAAGGCTGTATCCTTAGAGAATAGCATTGCTGGTCGGGACTACAAGAACGGTGTAATGAGCGTTACTAGTACATGTTATATTTCAACACTTACTACTTATAATAAATGCATTCTCGTGTCGAAAAGATAAATTAGGTCAATATTGTTGGTGACGCCATCTCGTAACTTTTCTACTCATCAATTGATTCTTTCACATGACGTAGATCATAGGAACAGGCGACGATATATGCCCATCTCTTTCCCTGCTTTTTTGCGCTCGCCTGCCGAATTTATCGAGGCGAGAGTCAAGTTCGTATTAGAGTTCCGTCGAGTGTGGCTGCATTGCGCCGCACCGTACGTTTACCGCACCGCGCTGCGCTGGTATCTTACTGATCTCGCGCCGCGTCGGATATCCCGCTATCGCAAACCACAATATAAAGACACTCCATTTCAAGACAGCAAAACGCTCGCATCACGACCTCGCTGCGTATACGCAGCCTGCAGGTCAAACCGCCTTCCGCCGGAATCGTGATATACAAACAGCGGCCCCGGGGCCATCCGCGACCTGGTGCACCAGAAGACACTCACTACCAGTGTTTCCATCAATCGCCGGCATCGTCATTGCTATTTTGGTTCCCATTTATCTAAGTCAAGATTTATGATTTTATAATTATTAATGAAATGGTACTTACAGTAAGCCTTGCATAGACGGTGTCCGATGCTGTCCTGTACCGGAACTTCACGCAGGTATGTGCTTCAATGTCCTTAACTGCTTCCCAAATGGCGGCCGTCTGTGCGTCATCTGCAAGCATCTACAATTCGTTAGCTGTCTTCTAATTACATGGGATCAGGATCATAAGACATCTTGCTGTTTTGAGTGGTACCTCTCCATAGTCATATTCCCATAATATGTTTAAAATAGAAAAGGAATTAAGCATAAGGGCTTTGCTCACTTTGAACAAATGCAGTATTTTCATATTGCATTATATTAGAATCGTAATCTTCGTTTGCATTTATAAAAATGTCGATTTTATCTACATCGTTTGATATGTTTATTTGCTAAACATCAATGATATGATCAATGTCGATGATTCCCTTGATAAAGTTCTCGTTGACGAAATGAGTCGGTTCAGTGACACATTTATTGTGGTAAAGATTATTGTTATTGTTATTCGTGATCCTGAAATGAGGTTATTTTTGAAGACTTGTATTTATTGTATTGTTCCTGTCTCTGCTGCTATCTCTACTTTTGGGGTCGGCTTCCAGCCTAACCGGATGCAGCTGAATACCAGTATTTTACATGTATTGTTTCTATTTTCTGTCTGCTAAACAATAGTTACTTAACAAATAAAAATAATATAATAAAATAATAATAAAAATAATAATAATATAATAAAAACAAATAAAATAATAATAAATATATAAAAAAAAAAAAAAAAAAATTTTTTTTTTTTGTTTTTTTTTTTTTATTATTATTATTATTATTTTTTTTTTTTTTTTTTAATAATAATAATATTTTTAATCTAATTTTGCGATATTTATATTAGATAGTAAAACCATGACTAAGGTAAAGGGGTAAGGTATTTCCGCAAATTAATTATCGTCACTGCGTATGGCAATGTAATGATTAGTGATAATGATGATAATCGTGGTGAAACTATCGTTTTCTATTTCATCAATAAGAAGTAGCGCACACAATTATAACTGTCGGAAGGCCTATATAATACCCAGCTGTGGGACAGTATGGGCTAGCAATAATAACATGTATTAGTATTTTTTGACCAACAAATCTTAACCATAGTGTTTCTCTATCGAATCCCTAAGTTTCGTTTTCGGTTATTGGTCCATCTTGGTCTGCAGAAATCAATCAAATTCTGCTCTATTTTCATGTAGTAAGTAGGTAATTTTCTGGGCACTGAAAAAAACTCTAAACATCCTGCAAGTTCAGACCTAAACAAGTATTACTAAAACTAAACAAGACAAGGAGAAACTTACTAAATTCTCCGTCGGCGAACTCAAAAATGACGGTGTTGCTAGGCCAAGGTCCGGTGAAAGAAGTGCTGTAGGCGTTGCGGCCTACAGCAAACTCCTGCAGCAACTCCGTATAGTCTTCATCGTCCAGGACTATATCGCCCTGGAACTTGCCGCTTAGTTCCTCAGCATTGGCGAAAGGGAGAGTCCTCCTTCTCGCTTGGAATCGCTCGGCGTTTCCATTCCCTATTAGGGAAAAAAACAGAATTTATTTTCGCATTTTGTATTGGATTATAACCTTTTATTACTATAGAGACCCCCTTTGAGGTGTTTGGCATTTTTAACGAGATGAGGATAAGTTTATCACCCATATCTTTCCATCTTCACTTTGTATCACTTGATTGACAAGTTATTTATCTGAGTTTGTCTGGATGACTTTCTTATTGTTTTCTGCTAAACTATTTTGCTGCAAGTACTCTATAATAAAGTGCTACTCGGGGGGATAACTCCAGAATTGTGGAAGAACGCGATCATCATACTTTTGCATAAGAAGGGGGACAACACCAAGCTGAGCAACTACCGACCCATTTTGTTACTTAGCTACATATACAAACTTTTCATCAAAGTCATCACAAACCGTCTTACCACCAGACTAGACTCAGCACAACCAGTGGAACAGGCAGGGTTCAGGAGTGGGTTCTCAACAGTAGACCACATCTTCACAGTACGACAAATAAGTGAGAAGTGCAACGAGTACAACCGACCGTTGGCGTTCATCGACTACGAAAAAGCTTTTGACTTTGTTGAACACTGGGCAGTCATTCACTCGCTGAAACGATGTCAGGTAGACACCAGATATGTAGAGGCAATAAAGGAAGTATACCGTGCGGCTACCTTACTAGTCAAACTTTACGAGCTTACAAATCCAGTGCGCGTTAAAAGAGGGGTGAGGCAAGAGATACGATATCACCTAAACTCTTCACAGCCTGCTTGGAAGACGTATTTAAGCTTCTCGACTGGTCTAATAGAGGCTTAAACATTAATGGTGCACGGCTAACCCATCTGCGCTTTGCCGACGATATTGTCGTTTTTGCCAGCAACGTGGAGGATCTTCAGGCTATGGTATAAGAACTGTATGACGTGTCACTCAATGTTGGTCTAAAAATCATACTGCAAAAACAAAAAATAATGTTCTGTGATGACGACATTGATCACATTCTAGTGAATGGCCAGCAAAATATTAAAAGTCAAGGAGTACGTATACTTGGACAGACTTCGAGTATAGCAATGAACGGACCAGACCGCGTTATCAAGAGCCGTTGAAGTGAAGTGGGTTTGGTGAAAAGTTTCAAGAAATTAATATATCATTTTCGTAGGTAACATGAAGTCCTTTCGAATTATGTACCGAATATCTATTATTATTATTATCTATCGACATGTGGTACGTCCCAATTCGTAAGATTGTTTGATGCCAAAACTCAACACCAAAGTTATTAATTTGTCCCCAACCCCCATGAAAATTAAACTAAAGACAACTCAACTGCCATTAGCTAAATCACATTTTAATTTTTTAATTATCGTTATTTTTTATTTTTTATTAAAATGGGCTATAAAGAACTAATAAAGTAAAAATGCCCAAAAATATTTTAAAGTTAACATACCATTCCGGATGTTTTCCAAAAACTGTCTAAAATCTTCAATATCCTTCCTCGACCTCACTGTGGCCGGGCTGGTCGCCGCCAAGCTGATCAGACCAAGCACTACGAAGGCAACGCAAATTCGCAACATATTGTTCCCGAGAACCTGTCACAATAACATACACAACACCCAGAAACCAGCTTTTTATTCAAACAATTATCTGCATCTATATAGATAAACTGTAGATTTTACCAGTTTATCACTCAAAAATAGGTACTTGGGTGACTCGGATTTGAACTGCAATTAGTAGATTATGCACCGAGAGGCTAAAGTTGTGTCTTATGTCACGGGCGTCATATTAAATCTCGAGCGCAATGAAGGATTCGGGATTTAACTCCCGAGCGCAGCGAGGGAGTTAATACAGGAATCCAAAATGCAGCGAGAGATTCAAGCTAGCCCAAGGCAAAGACACCTTTAGCCCAGAGGACGATACTCTACTTTTTACACCTACTGTGAGAAAATAATAGCCATAGTACGAAAAACAAAGTATTTATTAAATAAACAAACAGTAAGAATAAATAAATTAACTAATGTTACAGCCAATTACTATTACGGTATTACGGCGCGGTATTACGTTATTTGTTATTATGAATTCCAGTTTTAATGTTATTCCATTCCTTTTAAAAAATGGTTCGTAGTTATCTAATTATTCTTACAATATTATGTCTTCGAAAACATGGCAACGATATGAAGAAGCAGTCGTTATGATTTTGTAGGAAATCGAGAATATCATCCACGCGTATTAAGAGTATCGAGAATAGCTTTCCTCTTTCTGGCACCAAAGAGTGTTTGTTAGTAATATACTGCCAATTTAGCTGAACATGTGAGATTCCAAATTCAAATCAAATTATTGACCAGCGGGTCATAATGAAATCCAGTACAACATTATTGACCGGCTGTGCCCCCGGCCACTAATGACTCACTTTAGGTTAAGGTTGCTTGACATATAATTTGACATTTTCGAGCAGGTGATGTGAAAAATAAATCTTTTGGTTTATCCGTGCTTATTATGCTAAATGCTAATTTTTTTATCTGTTTATTAGACTTCGGTATATCCGGTGTTGTTTGCTATAGGATTGTATGCAGGAGTTCCAATTCGATCATCATCACTACCGTATTATACCGCCCCATTATTGGTTCAATTCCCGGGTTGTGCAAAGTTGTATTGGGTTCTAATAGAGTATGACTTTCATGACCGAAAATGGTAATATGTGCCCGTCATAATATGTGTGATGGAGTTCCACCATGATCTTGAAGATCTGACATTTCGGAATTTCGGTTATTTTAATAACTATCAATCCTGAGGGAATTTAACAAAACAAAAATTTAAATACATGTTATCTACGTATGAAATAATTTAAACAAAGTTCTTTTGCGGAATCTTTAGTCTCCAGTCCTAACTCTTGCGCCCAAACCGATCTGTATCGACTTTAATAAACGATGCGTTGATCGCTCAAGTAAACAAACATTCGATAATTTGAACACTAGATATATTGAGTGTACGATATATTGAATGTTCGATTTAATAACCATTCGATATTTTAAACGGGTAAGTAATATATGATATAATTCCAAAATCTCTAATATTTACAAGACATAAATAACAACTGAATCTATAATTTTATTCGATATATCGATCAGTTAATATAATAAACGATTAATATTGTTACGAGCTGGGTATGGGATAAATTAATTACTACCGAAGAAAAAACAATTAACTTTAATAATCACAAAACACTAAACTCAATCAGAAATACACTACTGATCACTATTCGCTTAGATATCGCACTTCTAGTTCACTTCGATTCGCTTCGTTGTGTAGCCAAAATCAGACTGCCTGCTCCCGCAAACACGTCGACTATTTATATGGCGATCGAACTTTCGAGAAATATCCACGACTTCCTAGAATCTTCTGGACAATTCCATAGTGGGTCATTGTCCTTCGAGAAACTTCCACAACTTGGACAAAGGAAAGAAGTAGGTACTTTATGCCCTCGGCGTACGGTCGAAATTACAATGACAATTCCTGATGTTCTTTTGTAGGTAGTTTGCGAATTTGTACCTACATCATTCGGGACTCGTTTTACCTACCTACTACTACCTACCTACTTGTAGGTACCTACTAGCGTAACTGTAGGTAAGTACGGGTACGACGTAACAATATAATTTTAAAGTTACTCATTTTTATAAGCATAACCTACATTACATTACAGCAGGCATGCAAACAAGCATACACCATACATGCAGCATGCAAGCAAGTATGCAACATGCAATCAAGCATGCAGCATGCAAGCAAGCAGCAGGCATGGTTTCTGTCACGGCTCCGGCGCTGTGGGGCTCCGGTGGTCCCGGAGTGTTAGAACCACCTGCTCCTCAACTCGCGGGCCGCCTCACCCCTCCGCGCCTACGCGAGTTTAAATAACACTCTAGGGGTAGGGCAGACAAGACTGCGTGGAGTCGGTTTTGCAGCGATTCGTTTCTGTCACGCTTTTCGATAATAAACGTTATGTTATATAATGATTTTCGATTAAATAAACGTTATATCAATATTATGTCGATTAAATAAACGCTATATCCAATAACGTTATACGAAATAAGTTTTAGAGTATATAAATGTTATATCTAAAGAAATTATATCAACAGTTGGAATAACTCACGTTTATTATAATTATCTTGTGAACGTTATTGAAATGAAAATATACCAAATAACTTTATATGGTATGAGACGCACCCATTTTAAACGTTCGAGTATTTATAGTGGTCGATTAATTGATATTCGATTATTTGGCATTCGATTTGGCATAGTACACCCGACTCTAGCCTTGCTTGTCCAAGGTGATGGCGAAGTAGACAGAGACGCTCCGGATAAAATCAGGATGGATGAAATAGCGACAGGTCACTGCAACAACTTGTGACCCATGGGGTGCCCCTCAAGTTACACGGGATAATATAGAAGTCCGCGATTAGACCTGCCATTGTGTATGTGTGTGCTGGGCTGTGAAGTAGATGGATTAAAGAAGACTGCAAGTGGCGGAGCTTAGAATGTTGAGGTGACTGTGTGGTGTGAAGGGACGAGATTGAATAATCCAAGGTCACGAACTTCATACATTGCTAAAGAACATACTGTCCACAGTGACATAAGGATTGAGTTGATTTCAATCCTTTAATTTTGGATTTTCATCAGTCATTGCCGGCGACTACAGGAGCTAAATTAGCAACTCTATTTGTGGTGGTTCAAACTTCGTTTGAGATACTATTAGAATGAAGTTCTAATCAGCTTGCACTACAAAGTGGTTGTTACGTCAATCACTGCGGGCCGACTTATACTGCGAAATTAGTGGTTTTTTGCGATTTACAAAAAATCTATTGATGGGAATAAAAAATAAAACACTATGATGCTAGCTAATACACACATCAACACGGTCTAGGGATATTTCATACTCAATTAAATAACTCTAAAAGTACTGGCCGCATTGGAATCTTTTATACACCGATTTGTTTGTAATTTATCTCAGACTAATTCCAAATTCGAATTTTTGAAAATTCTTTTGTTTCTGTGGCATAAAAATGTCTTGATGTATAGGAGAGGGAATTTTCATTTGTGCGAAATTTAGAAAACAATACGAATTACGTTTAGTTACAGTTTTTTTTCATTTTTAAACAAAAGATAAAGTTAAAATTGAGGTATTGTAGCCATGCAACGCCGACATTTGACGAGGGCGGAGATGTTACGAGCTGTGGGAATGCTGGAAGCTGGATCTGTTCAGCGTAATGTTGCTGAGGCCATAGGGACCCATCAAAATGTAATTTCAAGATTGTGGACACGCTATCGTGCCACAGGTGAAGTAGCGGAGAGGCACCGGGGGCCAAGTCGCATCACTACCCCCAGACAAGACCGATTTTTGCAAATTACTGCGCGAGCACAACCAAATGCAACGGCGATTCAATTGGTCCAAAGGCTGCGAGTGGAACACCAAGTGCTTGTGAGTGACCAAACTGTAAGAAGGCGACTGCATGAAAGCAATCTACGCTCTCGTAGACCACTCCGGGTCCCACCTTTACGGAGAGGCAATCGTGGACGACGATTAGAATGGGTTCGGAACCACGTGGACTGGGGCCGTGACCAATGGTCCAATGTGCTGTTCACGGATGAATCCAGGTTCGGCTTCCATCCAGATTCACGAAGGACGCGTGTTTGGCGAGTTCCTGGACGATGGAGCCGTCTCCAGAACCCTCAGGAAGTTCACCCATACCAAGGAGGAACAATTATGGTTTGGGCAGGAATTCGTCTTGGAGGACGGACGGATCTCGTTTGGGTGCGGGGCAATATGACGGCAGAACGATACGTCCAACAGGTGCTGGGGCCCGTAATCTTGCCCCACAGAACACAAATGGGGCAAGATTTCCTGCTCATGCACGACAATGCCCGGGCACACACGGCGAGAACGGTAGCAGCTTGGTTACATACACATAATGTTAGGGCCTTAGACTGGCCTGCTCAATCGCCAGATCTAAATCCCATTGAGCATGCGTGGGATATGCTGCAAAGAAGAGCTCTGAAGGAAGTTCCTGAAAATCTGGCTACAGAAGATCAACTTTTTGCGCACCTCAGAAGGACATGGGACAATATTCCGCAGCAAGACATTGACAACCTTGTTCTGAGCATGCCGAATCGTTGCCGATGTGTTATGAACATCATGGGCGCTTTCTCAGACTACTAACTTCAAGTTTATAAACACAAATTAAATGATTTTTCTATTTTTTTCAGTTTTTACTCACTAATTAAAAGTTCATTCATATACGGTTTCCGTCTATGCTTCATTTTTTTTCCATAAAATCCTGAAATTTTAATCTATACCTTAACCATTATTAAAAAATGGTAGAATATTAAATATCGTATCTTTTAAATATATACATGTCATATAAATAATTTTACACATTGATAGTAATCCGCTTTTTTTAAAATATCCCTAGACCGTGTTGATGTGTGTATGTTGCTTGTAGAATTATTTGCAAAAAAAATCAGAATGTTACCTAATCTGACATTTTAATCTATACATACAAATAAAATTTCAGTGTCTTTTTGTAACATCAAAATAACAGCTTTTACATATTGTATTTGAAAGTCAATACGGAATTATATAACAAAAAAAAAACTATTTTAATTTTTTGTTTGACAGTGTGTCTCTTTTTTTGTCTGTCTGTTTGTTCCAGCTAATCTCCGAAAAGGCTAGACCAATTTTGACGGGACATATTGGCAGATAACTGATGCTACAAAGAGTTACTTAGGCTAAGTCAGACAAAGGATCAGGTTCCGTGAAGAAAAAAAAACCTATGAATTTGTTAACAAAATCCGATTTAAATAGGGAAGTAATACTTTTATAATAAAATTAGCTGACCCACGCAACTTTGTCTGCGTCATGTAAGAGAGAATAAACTCACAAAAGGACTTAATTTTCTCCGTTTTTGCGACATTTTTCATTTATGCTCTTCTCCTATTAGTCGTAGCGTAAAGTTATGTTTGTTCCCCGACAAATGGACTAACCAGCACAAAAATAATTTTTCAATTTCAACCAGTAGTTCCTGAGATTAGCGCGTTCAACCAAACAAACAAACTCTTCAGCTTTATTAAGGGCCTCAAATAGCTTAGGATGATCCTCCGTTAAAAACACTGCAGCATTAATTTTGAAATAATTATATGGTAGAGTTGAGGATTAATGCTAAGTACTATGTGTGACGAAAACACGATACCATAAACTTTTCTCGACAGAAAAAAAATCCAAAGTTACCTCCAAATCGAACAATAAACCGCTGGTATTCAAAAAGTTCTTCAAATTAGATCATGAAACTTTCCATACTAACTGAACTAACTATAAAGCAGGTCTTATGTGTTTTATTTGTTTAGTCTAATCAATAGATTTTTTGTAAATCGCAAAAAAACACTCATTTCGCACTATTCGGCCGCAGTGACTGACGTAACAACCACTTTGTAGTGCAAGCTGATTAGAACTTTATTCTAACAGTTTTTCAAACGAAGTTTGAAGTTTTAGTTCCTAATTTTAGGGTTAGAAGGGCCTTAATATTAGTAAGTATATAGATTTATGCGGGTGAAGTTCGCAGGCAACAGCTAGTCAATCATAAAATCATTATTTGTTTGGCCTTAAAACACGTGAAACGACTTTTTTTGATAAAGTCATCATCAATCTAATTATTGTGCATCACGTGTACTTTTATCAAATTTAAAAAAATAGATTACAACCCCTTTTTATTATATGGCTTAAGACGGTTACGAGATTACTAACCAAAACTAAGCTCATTAAATGAGCTTAGTTTTGGTTAGTAATCTATAAATTTTTAATCTATTTATCAATTTGGCATAACAACTCTTACACCAGGTTAAGCACGATAAAGAAGAATTCAAAAATTTAGATTTAATCATTCGTGTTAAGTAATGACATTTTGTAAAAAAAAACTAAAACCCGACTACTGAAAAATCACGCTCTAAAAAGTATGAAACAAGAAAATATTCTCGTCTGGAACTTAGAAACCATTCAATTTATCGTCTACTAGCTGACCTCGCAAACGTTGTTCTGCCGAAACGGCTGGACCAATTTTGACGGGACTTTTATTGGCTTGTATAGCTTATGTTATAAGGAGTAACTGATGTTACTTTTACTTTAGAAAAAGGATTAGGGTTCCGTGCAAAAAATAAAAATCCTTGAAACAGTTAACAAAATCCGTAATTTTGTTTACTATTTCAATGGTTTTAATTTTTTAGTAATATTTTTATAATAATTTAACGCTAACGAAAGTCGCAACATTTAAAAATACAGCTAGTTAAAAATACCAGGAAGTGCAGTTGCATCGTTCTCCTAAAAACCTATCATATTCGAGGCAGCCGTGCAAACATTTTCGAGCTCGACTTGTACCTACAGCTGAAAATTCGCTCTCTTGAAAATAAACCTTTAACTATTATGGTCAGCAACAATACCTTGCCAGTTTTCGATTCCATAAGGGTATATAAGAGTTACAGTACCTAGCTATAAGTATAATTCTTCTATGTAAAAATCTTTGAAAACCAGCGACTTGATACATTGACAGAAAAGCGCCAATGGGGTAGATGACACACCAATCAATTGACATACTTTTTAAGAGCTGTCAAAACGCGGTTCTCTCATAGATTTTGTAAGGCAATAGCTAACTGTGACGTCACAGTTTATTCAACTCAATGACTCAACTTGATTTGATTTGACAAATTGATGACTCAACAAATTGATTTCAAAGCAACTAAAAATCGAATTTGGCAATTAATTGAAAATAAATCGGGTTTTCAGGCCCAAAATAAATTGTTTTTTTTTTCTGGAATCGGGAATTATTGTTTTATGGTGTCATCTACCCTATTACGGAGCTCTTTCTGGTCTGCCAGCAAAATGGTATGCCGGCAAATTCGGTCTGGCCAGCCATTTATGGGCCACGCAAGATAGAGAAATAGCTTCAAAGGGTCGCTATTACCGGAATCGGTAAGGAGGACTTTAAATAAGTATAAAAATTCCACTGTACTTACAGTAAATAAAATACTAATCTTGGGTGCGGTTGATTCCGATTTATATCTATTTATAACACGTACCCACAAACTAATCATATTTGTGCATCGGAACTAAAGACGTGAGCTATCTCAGTAATTAATCATAATCCAGATTGATTTATTATTATGGTTAAGGCTAGAGGTAAAAGTTAATGAATAATGGCATTTTATTGTTTTTACATCTAGAAGTAGGTACCTACTCTCAACTAATTAAAAAAAAAATTGTCGGCCATAGTGTATAGTTCCAGCGTCCATGTTTTTATTGTCATGAATTAAGTTGTCAGTACAACAATATTCTTTTAACAAATATATGTATTGATACTACAACAATGTTTCTATATTGTCAATAAAGTGTCTTTGGATACTACAATAATGTATCTTTTGTCTGTCACTTTGTTGTAATAACAATACTAAGTTATGAGCACAACAGCTGTACTTTGTTAAATTAAATATTTTGCCTTTGTGGTAATGGTGGTTACCATTAAAGCTTAGTCACGGTATTAAGGTTGTTTGACTTAATCAACTCATAATTATCTACAGTAGCAAAGTTATTTGAATGCGGGAGCTACTCTACATCGCGAAAACAACAATGCATCCTTTGTTAATATGAAAGAGCCTTCATTCCAGTAGCAATGTTATCTAAATGCAGGAGCTACGCTACTTCGCGAAAACAACTATACTTCTTTGTTATCATGAAAGAGGCTTCGTTCCAGTGGCACAGTTATTTAAATGCAGGAGCTACTCTACATGGTGAAAACAACAATGCATCCTTTGTTAATATGAAAGAGCCTTCATTCCAGTAGCAATGTTGTGTAAATGCAGGAGCTACGCTACTTCGAAAACAGTTCTAAACTTCCTTTGCTAATAATTATGAAAGAGCCTTCGTTATTCGTTATCGCCCTCTTGCCATTGACACACTTGCAACCTTCCATTGTCACCACAGCAACATATTTACTGGATGACAAATTATGGTTAAATGCTATTTTGATAGATTTATTTACAATGTTGCAACGTTACATTGCCACCACAGCCAAATATATGTTGTCTTACAAATGGTAGTTAAATGCTATGACTATAGTTATTTTGTTAGATTTATTTTCAATGTTCACATTGGCACACTCGCAACGTTCCATTGTCACCACAGCAACATATTTACTGGATGACGAATTGTGGTTAAAAGCTATTTGATAAATTTATTTACAGTTCACGTTGACACACTTGCAATGTTCCATTGCCACCACAGCCAAATATATATTGTCTGACAAATGGTAGTTAAATGCTACGACTATAGTTATTTTGTTAGATTTATGTTTAATGTTCACATTGGCACACTCGCAACGTTCCATTGTTACCACAGCCAGATACATATTGTACGACAATTGGTAGTTTAATGCTACGACTATAGTTATTTTGTCAAATTTATTAACAATGTTCACATTGACACACCTAAAACGTTTTATTGTTAACACATCCAATTTTTGATTAACTTTAATGTTAGGATAAAGCTAAATTGTTCCTAGCACATTAAACGACAGGCAATCAGCGAGCAAAAAAGTTGTTAATCTCAACTAAGTTCTATCTGTAATAGTAACAAAGTATTTAGTTGCTCCAACAGGAAATTATCAATAAAGCATTTATTGTCGCTTTGTTGACCCGTTTTTTTTCTGGGTGTGTCATGTGGCCCGCAGCGGTCATTTCGTAGGTGAAAATGGGCTAGGAAAATGAGTCATTTTCCTAGCCTTTATATAAGAGGGCGGTCAACTCAGTGTTACCTAACTCGGTTCTTAAGTTCTGTTCCTCTTCGTAATAGGCTCAATACCAGACAAGAAATACCCATGAGCTCATGCCGTGTACTGAGTCATAGAAAACAACCAACTGTGCCGGGGTTGCGGGACTGTTCGAAAGAGATACCGTGGCCCCGGAGCCTGCTCCGCCTGCTCCGCCCAGAGCGGGAGGAGTCATTCAAATGTAAAAATTGTTATTCAACAACGTTACTGAAATGTTTATTATGTGCTTAGCACTAACACCCCTTTTTTTTCGGATGGGAATTCATCGAATGACTCCTCCCGCTCTGGGCGGAGCAGGAGGGAGTGTAAGACTTTTACTGACTAAAACCCATCCATGTTCCTTCATCGCCCTTTGTGTTCCGGGGCCACGGTATCTCTATCGAACAGTCCCGCAGCCCCGGCAGGCATCGGCCCTCGCTGACTCTCTTTGAGCTGTCGCTGTCGACACGGCCTGTCGTCATGAGACGGATGGACGGCGAGCTAGCCCATAGCCCACCGTCCAGCACAAACACCCCTGATAGATCATATAATACAATACAATTATTCGTATACAGACGGTTGAGACGAGTGTATAGCGCTGGCCAAAAGTGTAAAACCGAAATAAATTAATCAGTGATTATTTAATGTCATTAAATAATCACTGTAAGTAATCGATCTAATCAAGGGTAAAGCTAATCTTATTCATGAAAAAACCGGAAATTGTGGGTTTTTTTCTTTCCTATTACTGAATTTTCCGACGAGGCAGATTTAGTTTCCTAGAAGCCATCCCACTAAGAGAACTGAATTTCTTAACATGACGAAGTCTAATGCCTCGTATCATTATTAGAACAAGGAAACGTGACGATGAATGAGGGATGGATGAGATCCTCTTGAGACGTTTGTGCTGCTTGCTCGAAAATTGGTATTGGGACATTTTCTGAATAGGAAGTAGATCTTTTTTGCTGAAGTAATATTAGGGTATTCCCATTTGCGACGGTAATTTTTGTTAATGCCCAATTTATTAGTCTTTTATAAGTAACAGTAGTAATGATGTTTTTTTTTTGTTCTTGCCAAATCATTGGTAGGTACTCCAAACTTCGTAGACTTACGTGTTCCCCCTTCTTTTATTGTCGTAATTAATGTTCTGTATGTCATTATCTTGGTTGCATATTTCAATACCGAAGTTAGCAAAGTACAAGCGGATCACAGTCTCTGTAATCAATTTTCGCTGATATTTCAATATACAGGGTGTAAAAGACCTCATCACGAATCCGTCAACCAAGCATTCTGTACATCAAACTAAGTAACTTTATGCAAAAATTATTGCTAGGAAACGACTCTTTTTTTGGGGTGAAAAGTCATGTTTTGTGGTAGAACTCAATGTAACGCAATCAAAACATTTTGCTGATGGATGGATTGAATAGTACGGGGGTCGTGGAGGTGTTTAAAGTAAAAATCTTACATTAAAAACTTGTATTTAAAAAAAACTTGACAAAAAGTTAGAACTTTGACCCCCAATATCTCCGTAACTAGAAGGTTCCCAGGTATGGTGTAGAACAAAAAAAAGATCGCCGACGAGGAGAATAAGTGCCTTTCGGCTTCGTTAAGAGGTGTTTTACACCCTATATGTATATTCACCACAAATATAACAAAATTTACAAGGGTCGTTAATACAATATTTCAACTAGCCATGATAAAATAATAAGAAAAAAGTTATCGGTTTTACTGTGAGATTGACTGTTTACGAGCAATAGAGGATAGCGGCAGTGACAGTCATCAGATAGTGGAAGCTTTAAGGTTATTCTCACACGATATCACTCGTCCGGCGAAGTCTCAGTGTCGAGAGAGACACATAGAATAGAAAATTATCAAAACACAAAGGGATGTCAAAACTACAGCACTAAATGCAGAAAATATATTTTATTTCAAGGAAATTGTAGTTACCCACATAGAAGATTAAATAAAACAATGTGATTCGTTATATCGAAGCTTTCAGCTATGTTTAGTGTGGGTTGCAAAGCGGTCCGTACAAGAGTTTGTAAAGATGTTTTAACGCCACCACGATACTTTCCAGTTTTTCCGCTCCGGTAATAACAAAGTTATGTGAACTAAGATTTTGTGAACTTTGAGCAAAATAATCTGTATCATCCTGAATTAGTTGTATTGCAGCACAAAAAAAAACAGTGATAACTGACCATTGCTTCATATAAGGAACCATAAATTTAAATGTGGTTTGGACCGATAAAGCTTAAAGAGTTAGGGAACTAAGACTGTGCAGGCAATCTGGTCATTTAATGGGAGGTTGTATTGATGATTTTAATGACTAAATAATTTTGTAAATACATTTGTGTTACGGTCGCAAATGATATTTTGTTTAACATACAGTCTAACACTGACCTGCAAATTGCAAAAAAACGTTAGTAAATTTGAATTTTATGCGGGCTACCCCAGAGCAATGCTTATGCTGTGCAGTATTTACACGTGTTCGTTTTCAATGCCACACTAAACAATCAAAATTCTGAATTCTCACCCTTTGTGTACAAACCTGGGAAAGACCAAAACTGTTATCAAAATAAAAACTGAATAAAGTTAAAAGAAAACCAAAATGAATGTCATTAGCGCTTTATCACCTGATAACGTAATGAAATAATTATGTTTAATGAACTTGGTTACGCTCCTAGTATCTGTAATTAGGTATTTATTAAGATAATACGATTAGTATATAAGACTAGAGGTTTTTGGCTGATTGAAGAGAGCAAGATGTGGTCTTCTTTAGTGTTGTTGTCGGTGATCGGGTGTGCGTTGGCTGGGCCACCAGTCACCAGGTCCAGGAGTGACATTGAATCATTCAAGGCCTTCCTGGAGAGGAGCAGACGAGGTTTGTGCTGATTTTGAACTTGGTATTTCGATCGTGTGAGAAGACTGGTTAACATTTCCAAATTTCAAAAGTCCTGACCAAAACCCGAACATTTTCGAATGGAGCAAAGAGTAATTGAGTTTGTCCATTATGAATTTCAAGTTAGCAGCTCATAGATAGTTGTTCTCGCGTCTGATCTCTCCGCGGTCCTTTCGGACTACCGTCCCATCGGATTATGAGATAATAGGAATAGATAATGCGCATGTGCTCTATAATAACTTCTATGTACTCGGCTAATCTCTGTTGATCATCAACAGCCTTTAACCAACCGAACCTGGTATCGTTGCTTGGATACCAGTATTTTACATGAAGCGACTGCCTATCTGACCTCCACAACCCAGTTAGTACTGAGTAATACGATACCCCTTGGCAAGACTGCTAATATTTGATTTGATTTAATTCTTGCTTCAAGGATCTTTCATCTTTTTGTTGGCCTGCCTCCTTTTACTTCTTTAAGCAATTCGATAGGAAGCCAACCGCCTCACGTGCCCCCTATCTTTTTAATTAGCTAACTTTATTTTGTAAACAATTAGGCACGTACTTGTAACAATTACAACGCAATAATTTTGAGATAATGACTAATCCCTGGCAGATTAGTTCAACTGATTGTAAAAATTACCGTTAGGTTACAATTAAACGCCATACAGCTAATGATATACGATGATAATACGATTTTATTTCAAACGTGGGTTCCCGTGTTTGTAAAGGTAATAAAGAACTAGAACTTAGAAGGACATAGGATAGGCATAGGACGAGTACCTAATACCACTCGTGTTCAGTAATGAACCTATACCGCTATCCTTCTAAAGCTGATAACGGGCTATATTGTCCTTCTTCCGTTCTAGCTACCAATCGCAAATCTTTACCTGCAACACATTATTTTTTTGCAAAAAAAGTACAAATAAAATGTTGATTATCTAGCTTTTTATGTCAAGATTTTCACTTATCCATTTATACTCCAACAGAGGATGGCATCAGGCTGGAATCCCGCATGCTCGCCAACCCCAAGGCCTCGGTCTGGGAAAACAGCGGCAAATACCAGGGCGACATCCTCCTTAATGATGAGCAGGCTGAAATGATGCTCCAGCAATACTCCCAGGGCAGGAACGCGTACATCTGGCCTAACACCAAGTGGCCTTTGAACACCATCGTCTACGAATTCAACAATGAATTTAGTAAGTAGAATAAAATACAATACAGAGACTTATAATCCTACTAATAATATAAATGCGGAAGTTTGTGAGTATGGATGTGTGGATGTATGTATGGATGTTTGTTACTCTTTCACGCAAAAACTACTGAACGGATTTGGATGAAATTTTGCACACAGATCGTTTATAACCTAGATTAAAATATAGGATACTTTTTATCCCGGTAGTAAGATCCCATAGGACAATTATCAAACTTCACGCGGGCGAAGCCGCTGGCAGAAGCTAGTATATAATACTAGCGACCCGACAATGCTTCGCACTGTGTTTGACTAAACATTTCCTTGTTATGTAAATTAATAAATAATAATAAATATGGCTGGACATTACACACAGCGCCATCTAGTGCCACACTAAGCAACGTGGCTTGTGTCGTGGACACCAGATAGTTGATACACTACATAGATACTTTTTGTTTGTTATTACGTACCTAATATACATATTAACATCCATGACTCGGAAACAAATGTTCATGCTCATCACACAAACATTAGCTTCTACAGGGATTCGAACCCGGGACCCTAAGAACGTAAGGCAGCCTCAGTACCGCTGCGCCATTCGGGTCGTCAAATTAAACATAACACACATGTAATTTTGTAAACCATGCCGAAAACTGCCTGCCTTTGTCTACTATTTTTTTCGGTAGTGGTCGTTATATTCCGGACTCATCGCATCAAACGGATCGTAGTATTCTTTGTCAAAGTCAATGATCCGCAACGTACGGATCGCTCGAATCTGTTGAATAATATTACATTCCGTTTGATGGGATGCGTCCGATGCGTACGATGCGGACAGGTGGACGCTTACCTTCAACCTCTTAAGGAATCACTTACTAATTTCCAACTACCCGCCCTAACGATACTTCTCTGCATCATTTCAGCCAACGCCCAAATCAACGCTATCTACGCCGGTATGAGGGAAATCTCTGCAAGGACTTGCATCAGGTTCCGTCGTCGTAATGCTAATGAGTTCAACTACGTCAGGATCACTGTAAGTGTACATAACAAGACATTACAAGGGGGTTACAAAATATTAAATTTTATCCCGCCTGTTTAATTCATTGCAGATTCCTAGATCATCATTCCCCCTACCCTTATCACAATATGTCTGGGGAAACCTAGACAGGGGGACCCTTGCATACATCGGTTCTCTAGAGAATTATTAGGAGCTTTCACCTTTTTTTATATTTTCATCATATTTATTTATTTATTTAACAATTTATGTACACACTAAATATAAGAAAAGTAGAAAGGAACAGAAAATAGTACAAATGTGATGCTTATTTCTAAAGAAATCTCTTCCAGCATACCTGCGAAAGGGGATACTAAAAAAGAGATGTAGACATAGTGTGTTAATAAAAAGAAAAGAAAATGGAATACATAAAACAGATATCTATTTTATATATAATATACAATACGTACATACCTACTCATAAATACAAAGAAAAACATATAACAATACTATAAATACAATACAATAACTAATAATAAATACTTATGCAATTATGAAGAAATGGATAGGTAATGTTGTTGTTGTATATTCTCCGCCTTTCGAACCTAATGATTGCACACGAATGGAATGTGATTTTGTGAATTTGACGAAATGAAGATTACGTTAATAATTTATTTTCACTGCACTTTGCTCACAGCTTTATTTTTATTCGATTGATTACCTAAAATGAGATTTCAAATATGCTTTTTGTAGTTGTTTTTTAAATAATTATAACTGTAATTTCTCAATCGCTCGCTGTATAGTTTTATTAATTCAATTGACCCAAAGGTTTGCTGAAAAACGATTAGATAACGATCTGGGTGTGTAAGTTGCTTGTAACTAAATAATCTAGTGGCGTAAAAATACCAAAGATATCTTTTTAATATCGTTCTAAGCTCTAATCGGTTTGGTATAAAGATTGTAACCCACTATCAATGTATTCTAGAATTATCTTCCATTAAAAAGATCTTCCATATTCTACGTAAATATTATCTCCCATTTCATTCAATTTCCTTATCACACTATTCTTTTGATCTACTTTTTATTGGTCTTCCTCTCCGGCTACATCTATCAAAACTAATAGTAGGTACTGCGTTAATTACCTAGTCTATACCATTTTTTCCATTAATTTCCAGGGTAGAGCCGACGGCTGCTACGCGAGCGTTGGTTTCTGGCACACATGGGGCATCCACACCCTGAACTTGGCTCGCGACACCCCCGGCCGCGGCTGCTTCCACCACACCGTCATCATCCACGAGTGGCTCCACGTCGTCGGCTTCTTCCACATGCAGTCCACACACAACAGAGACGACTGGGTTCGCATCATGTGGCAGAACATCTGGCCAGGTGAATAAGTGTTTCTTTGTAAATATCTGACATTCAAATAAGGATGAACACCATTAAAGGTTATTGTAAAGACTGGTGCAGTCAAAGGATAAGATATGCTGTCATTTAGGGTAATTGCGGGTGCGCACTTGGATGAGACTGATCGGGAGAATGGAGATTGGCACTGGGAAAGAGAGGGCTATAGCAGCATGAATAGGAGGTGTATGATGGTACGGGGCTGCGGATGATGACGATAATCACAATCTTTTAATAATATTTATATATATATATATATATATATATTTTACCTTATCACACCTTGTGAAATATTACGGAAATGGTCTGATTCATGAATCAACCAATGTATATTTATGACCAGCAGTGACGAATTAGCCAGGTCGCGTCACGTCATAAAGCAAAAATGTATACGTTCTATAAATATTTCGTAGGATTTTCCCGTATTGAGAACGATTTGAAACATCAAAGCTTTTGAAGTGAAGCCGCAGACAACAAAAGTTTATAGAATTATGTTATTCAAATTCATTTATTCATTTTGTGAACATAGGTTAAAAAATACAGATGTTATATAGATAAATGTTGGTCCATACTATGTCCCACCAGAAGGCATACAAAATAGTGCTGTTAATCAAATGTCAATTATCAAAATAAAAATAAAGTTAAAAAAAGTTGATCGTTAATAATAATTATGTCAATAAATTAAGACAGCACAAACAAGTATTCATTATTTAGTCAAAATCAATTAAACATAATAGTAGATGCAAGATACTATAAAATATGTCAATAAAAATAAACTATCAATATCTGGAACAACATTTTACAGACAGATTTAAATTTATAATATTATTTTAGTTTGTCATCAAGATATTCATTAACAGAATAATACGCCCTGTCACTCAACAATTTAAAAAGCCTACGTTTAAACTCCTTCATGGTGTTGCTTGATACAATTTGATCAGGTAATTTGTTATAAAGTTTTGGAGCCATTGCAAATACTATTGTAGAGGAATTTAGTTTTAGTGAATAACGGATATAATTGAGAGCAGCGGTGGCCCAGGGGTGGCGGCCCCGACTTACGAACAGTATGTCGTGAGTTCGAACCCAGACAGGCGCATTACTTTGTGTAATTTATGTCATCACCACTGCTCTCAAAACGGTGAAGGGCAAAACATTTTTAGGAAACCGGCATGTCCTAGAACCAAAAAATTCGAAGACATGTGACATCTACCAATCCGCGCTGGGCCCGTGTGGTTTATTCTAGCCCATTCCCTCTCATAAAGAGGAGGCCTGTGTCCCAGCAGTGGGAACATTAATAGGCTGATGATGATGATGATGATGCGTTATTTAGTGGTCAGTTTTCCCTACCTCGGTAGTTTATAAACCATTATTGATTTATTTTTCTAATCAATTTCGCTGATTGCGTAGCTTTCTGGATGTGTTTCCAGTTGCGTAAACATCGGCAGTATCATCAGATACTAGTATTTTTTCTCTACTGGCTTATGTAATAGCATGGCCTTTCTGAAGCTTCATAGTCTTTATTTCCATCTTCCACAGGCATGGAACACAACTTCGACAAGTACGGAACCAACATCGTCCACAACATGGGTCTCCCCTACGAATACGCCAGCAACATGCACTACGGCAGATATGGCTTTAGCACCAACGGACAAGCTACCATGTTGCCCATCTTCGTAAGTCACAGCATATACTTTTGGACTCCAAGTCATTGGATTCATAAAGAATTTAACATCCTAAATAATGAAATTTCTTGAGAAGCCAGGATCGATTTGAAGACGGGAAATTTCTAATATTCGTCAGCTATAAAGCTATTTCTGCCATTGATTTTTTTTCTTCCATTGAATCAATGCTTGAATTTGATATTTTCTAAATATTCCCAATAATAAAATACTTGCTCCATTTTTCCAGAACGACAACGGTCTTATGGGCCAGCAGCAGTTCGTGACCGGCTGGGACTGGCTCAGGGCCAACAGGCATTACAACTGCCCCGGAGCCTGGAGTTCCGAAATTAACGCTGAGGAACTTTCCAAGGGTGTTTCTTACGAATATGAGTACGTACCCGAAGATGATGTCGTAGTTGAAGATATCCAAGAAGTTGCCGAAGATATGCCTCAAGAAGAGGTCCTTGTTGCCGATATGCCCCAAGAAGAGATCGTCGCTGACGAAGTATCCTTCGTTGAGGCTGCTCCTCAAGACCAATACTAAACTAAGTACCCACTGATAATAGACTGATTCGTAAATAAAAATATATAAGAAGAAAGTTTTTATTTATTTATTCATTTGATTGATTGACCTTCTAAAGGAATTTAAATAGATTAAAAAAAAATACAAACAAAACTAAAAATATGTATTTCGTTTTCAAATACAGTTCTGAAATAATGTTAACCAGATGTTTTATTTTTATGTGCCTTTTATGACCACATCAAATCATCCACATGATAATGGTAACTTGGTTAGTTACACATCCGTTTAGCAGGTCTGCAGTCCTGTGACCTAACTCTTGCCGGAACGCCCATACCGTTCTGTGTCTTACTTTTTGCTGTTTCCTCTTTTGGCTCGGTGATTGATCCACTAGCGTATCCCCACAGTCCATTTTTAATTAGAACTGCTTCAGCCTGCACGCTCCACGATGGCTCCCCGTATCATCATTTTCTTTGGAGAGAGCTTGAATACGGTATGAGGTAGTGGCGCTCATTTTTCTTTGTAACCACGCTCTGCTACCATTTGTTGGAGTTGGGAGCGGCAAGCAGGGAAGATGGGAAAATAACGTATACGCTTCAGCTTAATATTTTATATTAAAATACTAATTCGACATTTGATTTTTACATAGTTATTGAATTAGGAATCAACACACCATGGCAACCATAGGGTTGCTCACACACACTTACATTAGGGATGTGCTACATAATCGATTTGATTCGATTCAACACTAACAATAGTCGAGTCGAGAGACTTACTGCCGAACCACCAATTTGGTTTTAGGAAAGGGCTTAGTACTATGGACAGTGTTGGTATTTTAGTTACGGATATACACTTTTTAGAAATGAATCCGTTATGGCTACTTTCCTTGATATCTCCTCTGCGTATGACAATGTACTTCTTCCCGTACTCAGGCAAAAATTGCAACAGCTGAGTCTTCCGGCTAAGATGATACAATGCATATGTGAACTATTGCTGTCCCGTTCATTGGTTCTGAGAGTCCAGGATGAGGAGTTCGATGAAAGGCAGACATGGAAGGGACTCCCACAAGACTTTGTCCACAGTCCCATACTCTACAATTTATACACGGCTGATATTGGGTCCTGCAGGGTCCTGCTTGAATAATAATTGTCAGATGTTACAATACGCCGATGACATTGTGTTATATGTGACAGATTCCTCCACAGAGCATCTATATAGAGTAACGAGTTACCAATCCGTCAGCGACCAAGAAGACTGCCAGTTGCACGTGAAAAAGAGGTGGAAACCATGATTGAGGGAATGTTGAAGGACGGTGTTATAGACCCTTCATCCAGCCCATGGTGTTCTCCTGTGGTCCTGGTAAAGAAAAAGGACGGCAGCATGCGCTTCTTGTGTGGACTACCGACGACTGAACGATGTCACGAAAATGGACAGCTACCCGCTGTCTAGGATCGATGACACACTGGATACGCTGACTGGTATGAAGTGGTTTACCACACTTGACCTGAAAAGTGGCTACTGGCAAGTAAAAATACACCCCAAGGACAAGGAGAAAACTGCATTTTCAACAGGAAAAGGGTTGTGGCAGTTTAAAGTTATGCCATTCGGCTTGTGCAATGCTCCTGCAACGTTTGAAATGCTGATGGAACAAATACTCGCCGGATTGATTGGAGACGCATGTCTTGTCTATCTAGACGACATAATCATCGTGGGCCGTACATTTGAAGATCACCTTAAACACCTCAACCAAGTGCTGCAAAAAATCCAAACAGCAAATTTCAAGATAAGTCCGAAAAAGTGCTCGTTTTTCAGACAAGAGGTGAACTTTTTAGGACACATAGTTTCAGGGGAAGGTGTTCAAACAGACCCAGAAAAAGTAGTCGCCGTCAAGGATTGGCCAGTTCCAAAAGACAACACACAGAGTTTGTTTAGGTTCTGATTATGGGATCTTCAATTCTTAGGAGCAAATTAACGATACTCGCCCGAATCTTTTCGCTATCCGGATATTTGAGTCACTTACCGTAACGTCTTTATGGTCAAGTTATTGTCGTAGTCGAATATGATGATCAATGGAACTCCTTAACGGCTTACAGTAAGGGTGCGATCTGTGGCAGAATTTCTAATTGTCTTAAATTGCAATGCGCTTACGTTCGTTGCTGCATTGCAACATGACGCAAGCGGTCTAATTGCATTGCGGTGTATTATGTTATTTATATTTAATGGCAATGACAACTAAAAATGGAAAAATAAAAAACCCTTGAAGTACATCCTTTCTAATAAAAAAAACAATACATGTCATGGTAATAGGCTTATCCCCAATAAATGGAACTTAACATACCTAAATCTGTCGTACCCCATGTGTGTACCCCCTCAGAGCATACAGGCGTATTGTTACGTCATGATGTTGTATAAACAATAAACATCCAAGCGATTCCAGCAATCACTGCAGATTTACCGTCTATTTTTGAAGAGTTCCATTGTATATCCTGTTTTTGGAAGTGGGTTGAAAAGAAAGGTGATATGGCGTATGCTGAGATGACCGTACGCTGAAAAAAAAGAGTAGAAGAAGAAACTGACTGTGCCTGAAATCTGAACAAGGGCAATTAGGGGATTAGGATAGGCAAAAACATTGTTAGAAGGTAATATCAATCAACTAAACAAAAACTTTTTTCTTATATATTTTTATTTTAAGATATCAGACTGACTGTTATCAGAAGGTTTAGTTTTGAGGAGCATCGTCAACGAAGGACACTTCATCTGCTAAGATTTCTTCTTGGGGCATATCTGCTACAAGGACCTCTTCTTGGGGCATATCTTGGACTACTTCTTCTTGGATATCTTTAGCTACGGCACCATCTTCGGGTACGTAATCATGTTCGTAAGGAACACCCTTAGAAAGTTCCTCAGCGTTGATTTTGGCGCTCCAGGCTCCGGGGCAGTTGTAAAGCCTGTTGGCCCTGAGCCAATCCCAGTCGGACACGAACTCGATTTGGCCCATAAGACCATAGTCTTCCTGGAAAAATGGAGCAAGTATTATATTATTTAGAATATTCTGGAAATGTCCGGAGCCTAAAAAACAATGACAGGCATAATTATCATTGCAGCTGACGAATATTAGGAATTTCCCGTCTTCAAATCGATCCTGGCGTTTCAAGAAGTTGTAGTATTTACGATGTAATTCTTTAAGGATCCAATGATTGAAAAAGTCTAAAAGTATATTCTGTTACTTTACTTACGTAGATGGGCAGCATGGTAGGTGATCCGTCGACGCTGCCGGCATATCTGCCGTAGTGCATGTTGCTGGAGTATTCGTAGGGGAGACCCATGTTGTGGACGGTGTCACTGTCCTCCTTGTCGAAGTTGTGTTCCAATCCTGTGGAAGATAGAAAAAAGACTATTAAGTTTCGGGAATTCCATGCTATTATCTACATAGGCCAGTAGGGAAAAAAACACGAGATCAGATAATGTCGAGTTTACGCAACTGTCATATGCGAAAAACTAACCAATCAGCGAAATAGATAATCTATACTAATATTATAAATATGTTTGGAAGGATATAAGTTTGTATGTAGGGGGTAATCTTCGGAGCTACTGATCCGATTCCGAGAATTCTTTCATTCTCATTCAAAATTTAATCATCTCAAGAAGGAATATCGTGAAATACGCTTAAGCTTAAGTTCAGTTATGTTCAATCAATAAACAACCAATACTAATAACCCTTTTAAGATTGTGAAAAAAATCCCCTTAAAATGTGGCAACTTATAATAAATAATATGGCTAGCAACAAAACAAAACATAACCCTACTCCTGTAAAATTAGACACGCCAACAGGCCGAATTACTGACACAAAGGAAATCTGTGAGTGTTTTAACCTTTTTTTTCAAATATAGGTACAGAGCTCGCTAATAAAATTCCAAAATCCTATCATAATAATCAAGCTTTACAAGTACCCGTTAGCAGAATAGACAGTACGGCCAATCTAACACAGTTTGAACCTGCTACTATTGCAGAGGTACTTAAAATAATTGAAAATTTAGATGCAATCTCAAGCTTATTGATGGATGTAAGTCCAAAAATTATAAAATGTATTAAAGATCAAATAAATAGCAAAAAACTTAACTCTTTGTATTAATAGGTGTCTAACAGAAGGAAATTTTCCAGAATCCTTGAAAGTTGCAAAAGTGAGCCCCATATATAAAGTTGGGAAACAAATCATATCCAGGTAAATACCAACAGATATCTGTATTACCGATATTATCGAAGGTGTTTGAAAAAATAATACACAACCGACTTAGTGCATTTCTAAAATCAAAAAGTTCTTAGATGAAAAACAATATGGGTTCCGACCAAAGTCAAACAGCTGCAACCGATCTAGTGACAAAAATCAAAATAAAAGTTAGTCACGAAATACTTTTGAAAATAAAAAAACTTTTGTTAAAACTAAATCATTTAGGTAAGTTTCTCAGGATCCGCTTTACAAATGTTAAAATCGTACCTTAGTAACAGATATCAAATTGTGAAAATCTGTGAAGTCCAAAGTGGCCCTCGACAAATCACCTACGGAGTCCCCCAGGGCTCAATCTTCGGGCCACTATTATTTCTTATCTACACAAATAACATCTATGAAATACGCACAGCACTATACGCAGACGACACGAGTCTATTTTACTCAGGAACCTCAATATGCTCAATGATAGAAAAAGCTCAACATGACCTAAACCTCTCACATACTTGGCTTAAATCAAACTTACTGACAATAAACATTGCCAAAACAAAATTATATTATATTCGCAGCAAAAAACAAAAAGACCTGCACAGTAACTTACATATTGAAAGTCAAATGTTGAATAGAGTTCATCAAGAAAAGTATCTTAGCCTAATTCTTACTAAATTATACTTGATGATCAATTAACGTGGAAACCACATAAAGAGAGTATCAAAAACAAGCTCACCTCACTAACCAGTACTAACACTCACACTCTCAGTACACTCCTTCAAATATATAAGCAACACATGCATATTCGTAAGAAAAATTTTAACTAAAGATATACATTTGTAGCTATACTGCAAGAAGTACTACAGCAACATAGAACAAAAAGTAGACGCAGACGATGAACTAACAGCAAAACACGTCACAAATCCTACATCGCGCAAGCAGAGTTATCCGCGACTTAAGAATATTTACGAGAACCCGACAACAACTGTCGGGTAGTGGCCCACCAGACAACACCCGTCTGGTCGGAGGTTCCCCCTTTTCTATGGGGGATGAAGAGCTTTACACCCTGTTCTTCATACCCCGAAACATTCTTAGATTACATTTACAACAAGGACACAAACTTATAACATTTTAACAAGGCAAGTTAATGACATCTAGCTTAGGACTAAATATGAAAAGAGAAAAAATATATGTACGAAGGAGCCAATTTCTATAGCAAACTAAAATGAAATCGTCATACTTAAACAAGAAAACTTTAAAAAATAAATATTAAAAGATATTTGCACTGTTTTAGACTTTCACGGTTTTTCAAAACACTTAAACAACAAAAAAAAGCATGTGTACTTTATGTGTTAAAAGATCTTTCCATGCAATTTAAAAAAAAAAAACACAAAATGTACAAACACACAAACAAATATTAATATTTGTACAAATTATGTACAAATATTAAACGAAAACATCGATACAGGGTGGAATTTTGTAATGCCACCTGGAGGGAAAGTACTCTTAATACTGCAGATAGAAAATTTTACTCAAAGGAAACATTCCTTTATTTTTGAATAGAAAGCAAACTGCATTCAAAGATTTTCGAAAATTCTCTTCTCCCACACCCGGGAATCGAACCGGCTAAAATCTGAAAAAATTATACCCTGTACTTTTATTGCATCGATCGTTAGGGTAAATTATAAGGATGAAATCTCTCTAACAAACATGATAAATTAAATGAAAGGAAAACCAGGAAATTTGAAGTTACAAATTCAATGAGTCAAGTTAAAGCTCTTTAACTAACATCCATCTTTTGTAATGCAGACTCCTTTGCGACATACTCTTAGCTGCGTGTATGAGGTAATTTAAATATGGAATGTTAGATTATAATTTGAAAATTAGATTGTCACAGTTGTTATTCACATTTGATTGTTTTTACAACTCATTTCACATTTTGTCTCACGGTGAAAATGGCTTATTAAGAACAGTTTGATTTAATCGAAGCTTATTTTTTAAATAACAAAAACGTGAATCTAGCTCTGCGGTGGTATGGAGAGAAATATCAAGACCGACAGGCACCAACTCGGTTCGTATTGAAAAGAATGGTAGAAAATTTAAAGAATACGGGTGGTTTCAAGAAGAGACGGCAAACTATTCAGCAAAACTATTCTGATTTTTAACTAGATGTTTTAACATACTTTGAATCATTTCCGAAGGCTTCAAGTAGAGATGCTGCCGATGAATTAGGAACAACCCACACTCGCGTACTTAAAGTGCTGAAAAAATATAAGTATAAATGCTATCGTGAAGGTTGGTTGGTGCAAAAATTGCATATTGGGAATCGTGAGAGACAATTACAATTTTGTGAAAACATGCTTGGAGAAATTGACCGAAACCTTAATTTTTTGAGTAACATTGTATGGTCTGACGAAACCAACTTCAGCAATAATGGCATGTACAATTGCCGCAATAACCATTATTGGTCTCGAGTGAATCCTGTTCGTGTTCATGGAACTAACAATCAAGTAAGATTTTCTTTCAACGTTTGGTGCGGAATTATGAGAAATAATGTAGTGTTAGTCCACGTGTACGAAGGTCATTTAAACACTGTCAAGTATATTGAAATACTGGATCTCTTAAGAAACGAGTTAAATGGTTTCCCCGAGGAAGAGCGAAACCAAATAATTCTACAGCAAGATGGTGCTGCAGCACATAACAGCAGAATCACTACTGCCTACATTAATAACCATTTTAATATCTGGATTGGTACAAACGGCACAATCAGATGGCCTGCGAGATCGCCAGATCTCACCCCATTAGATTTTTTTTTGTGGGGATATGTAAAAAATCAAATTTACATGAAATCTTATGCAAATGACAACGAGTTGAGAGTTGAAGTTCAGAATACGATTTATAATATTCACCACAACACTTTATTAAAGGTTACTAGAAATGAATTCGTTAAAAGAATATATTTGTGTATCCAAGAGAATGGAGCCCATTTCGAGCAACTAATTAGTTAGTTTACCATTTTTTGTAAATAATTAAATTAATTTAAGATTTCCTGGTTTTCCTTTCATTTAATTTATCTTAGAGAGATTTCATCCTTATAATTGACCCTAACGATCGATGCAATAAAAGTACAGGGTATATTTTTTTCAGATTTTAGCCGGTCGATTCCCGGGTGTGGGAGAAGAGAATTTTCGAAAATCTTTGAATGCAGTTTGCTTTCTATTCAAAAATAAAGGAATGTTTCCTTTGAGTTAAATTTTCTATCTGCAGTATTAACTTTCCCTCCAGGTGGCATTACAAAATTCCACTCTGTATACATATAATAAAACAGTAAGAAAACTGTGTCTGTACATTGAATATAATAAAAAAGAAATAATTGAGGGGGGTTTAGAAACAGTAATAGAGCACGAATCCAAAAAAAAATGTGTCTGTTTGTTTGTACACGCTAATCTTCGGAACTACTGGACGGATTTGAGTGTTTTTTTTCTTGTTGTATAGGTATTAAGTCTGGACAACATCTATGCTATAATTTATCTTGAAAACTTGACACCTGATGCAGAACCGCAAAAGACCAGCTAAACTATAAGAGATACAAAAATGTTACCATAGCAAACATTGTTCCACGTGATGAGCATTTTCTGCTGAGAGAATAAATTTGAAGATCTGGAACACCTGATGTGGAACTCCAAGAGCCCAGCTACAGTATAACATATAAATAGTAATGACGTTTTAGCAAAAGTTGTTCAATCTGATTAGCACTCTCTGGTGACTTATAAATATCGAAGATCTGGAACACCTGTTGTGGAACTCCTAGAGCCCAGCTACACCATAACACATATAGGAATGACGTCTTAGCAAAAGTTGTTCGGTATAATGGGCATTTCCTGTTGACTTATAAAAATCGAAGATCAGAAACATCTGATGTGGAAATCAAAGCTATCACTAATTTCAATGTATAATTATAAAATAACATAAGCTGGGAGTACCTCCACGCGGTGAAGGCGGTAACAGTTTAGGGCTGATTTTCGATGACAATGGTATACCATTGAAAATTTGGCTCTACTGGCCAAAACTCCCATTTATTTTTTATTTTATAAGAATAAGTATGCCTTCGGGCTTGTTATTTGAGTGTTTAATTTCCTTTTCCATTTATCTTCGCGACACGGTAGCCAACCCGGTAACGCAGGGGAGCAGTCACTTATATTTTAATTAATAAGGTATCTTCACAATAAAACTATAACCATGCCTAGAAAGAGGTCAAATCTTTCCCAATGTTCCAAAGGAGCTAAAAGATTGAGGATCCTAAGATCCCAAGAATCTACCGAAGAGCCTCAGAAGAGACTTGATGCTGTTCGAGAACATCAGGCTGCAACTCGCTCCGTGAAAACCTCTTCGGATCGCGAAGCACGCCTGCGTTCTCAGCGTATTTATGCATCTACATCCAGGTCTCTAGAGACCAGTGAAGAATATGATGCGCGACTGACCGCTGATCGTGAACGTCATGCAATGTCTCGCGAGTTGGAAACGTTCACGGAAAGAGAATTACGCTTGAGTTCTCAGCGTATCTACGCATCGACTTCTAGGTCTCTAGAGACAAGTACGGATCTTGATGCGTGACTCTCCGCTGATCGTGAGCGACATGCATTGTTTTGCGAATCGGGACAAGCGGGGAACGTGATGCGCGACTGACCGCTGATCGTGAACGTCACGCAATGTCTCGCGAGTCGGAGACGTTTACGGATAGAGAATTGCGTTTGAGTTCTCAGCGTATCTACTAACAGGTCTTTTGAAACGAGTGATAAACGTGATGCGCGACTAACTGCTGATCGAGATTATCATACATTGTCCCGAACACGCATAAAACAAAATATTTATAATCAGTTAAAAAGTGAGAGAGAAAGAATTTTGGAGTACGGCATGAAGAGAGAAGAAGAGCGCAACGAACGTTTGAATTCTGATCGACTTCGACATTCTCTGAACAGAATGTCGATATCATCTGAAGAATCGGATGTGTCTCAAGATATAGCCGTAGGACATGGCGACCTTCCTTGGGTTGATAAGGAACGGAGTGCATTTACGTAAGTATACTCCTATAATTGACTACGCCACATATTCCGCCATCGGAGGTATGGTTCAAAATTGTACTTTTTGTGAAGCTGTTGAATGGCAAAAACTTAGAATTCGACATCAGACGTCTCAGATCTTCGATTTTGACGACCCCGTTCTGGCATAAGCAACAAGATCCGCGTACGAAGTCGCCGGCAGAAGCTATAGATGTAAGCTAAGTCGGAGTATTATTAAATTGTAGTTTTAAGATACATATTTATTTTTGTTTTTATCTACGCTTACTGGCAGATAACATTGTAAACCAATTTGTTTTTCTCTGTAAGTGAATTTGTAATTCTTTTGAGAAAATAAATATATTTTAACCGTAGATGGCGGACCATGAAAAAAAAAACATAAATATTCTTAATTTGGAATATCACGTTACGAATTCGCCATGAACGAGTGTCACTTAACTGGATGCAGTCAACTCAACTTTGGTTTATTTTTACGAGCAACCAAATTAATTGTACACATTTCTTTGTCGACTTCCATTTCGAAACTAAAGCTATGCCCACTCCCGTATTAAATCGTTGAATAAGCATGGGATATTTTCCAGTCATCACCCCTAAAATTTAAATATAAATTAAACTAGCCATAGAATAAAATAAAAAATGGAACAATGGGCATGCTCTATAAACTTTTGTTGTCTGTGACTTCACTCCAAAACCTTTGATGTTTCAAATCGTTCTCAATACAGGGAAATCCTACGTAATCTTTATAGAATTTATAAATGTTTGCTTTATAATGTGACTCGACCTGACCAATTCGACACTGCTGGTCATAAATATACAATGGTTGATTCATAAATCAGAGCGTTTTCGTAATATTTGTTGTTTTATAAGTTGTGATAAGGTAAAATATACTATACACTTTCTTTCTTCTATACAATTTCACAACAATATTCATGTTTATTTTTGAGAAATTGTGATTATCGTCATTGTCATCCACAGCCCCGTACCACCAATCATCTCCTATTCATGCCACCTTAGGGCCCTCTCTCTTTCCCAGTGACAATCTCCATTCTTTTGTGGCAGTCTCATCCAAATGAGCAACCAGCAATCATGCACCAGTCTTTACAATCACCTTTCTGTTGTTCTTCCTAAATATGAAAGGCAGATTTTTACAAAGAAACGCTAATTCACCTGGCCTGATGTTCTCCCACATGATGCGGACATAGTCGTCCCTGTTGTAGGTGGACTGCATGTGGAAGAAGCCTATGACGTGAAGCCACTCGTGGATGATGACGTTGTGCTGGAAGCAGCCTTGGCCGGGGGTGTCTCGTTCCAAGTTCAGGTAGTGGATACCCGTTTCTTGCCCATAACCAACGGTGGCGTAGCAGCCGCTGTTGCGCCTACCCTGGAAATTGATAGAAAAATTTGCTTAAACTTGATAATAAACGCAATACTATTGATAATAATGAATGGAGCTGGAGTGGAAAACCAATAAAAAATTGATGAATAGAATTATAGCAGTGTGTTGATGAAATCAATGAAATGGAAGTGATATTCACTTTACACACCACATTCACACATTCAAACAAATACACACACACACACACACACAAAACACACACACACGCACAAAAATACACACGCACGCACAAAACACAAAGAGAGCTGCTTAAGTAATTAATTAATTAACTATCATTTATTTTATTTATTTTTTATTGTATTTTTATTCTGTTCGCCGACGTCATTTTCATTGTTAGGATACCATGATCCCATATCATGTTATGGGAAGAGCGAGACAGCCCCGACACAATTACTATTGTAACTTACTGGAGCTGCCTCAATTTATGTATGACACAATGTTTGAGAAGTAGCTATTATATATATATATATTGAATATTTACGTACAAGATATAGAAGATCTATTTTGCAGTAAATAATCTACAGGGTGTAAAAGACCTCATCGAAGCCATCAACCAAGCATTCTGTAAGTACATCAAACTAAGTAACTTTACGCAAAAATTATTGCTGGGAAACGACTTTTTTTTTGGGGTAAAAAATTATGTTTTGTGATAGAACTCAATGTAACGCACTTAAAACATTGTGCTGGTGGATGGATTGAACAGTACGGCGGTCGTGGAGGTGTTTAAAGTAAAAATCTTACATTAAAACCGTATATTCAAAAAAAACTTGTCAAAAAATTGGAATTTTGACCCCCAATATCTCCGTAACTAAGTAACTTTACGCAAAAATTATTGCTGGGAAACGACTTTTTTTTGGGGTGAAAAATTATGTTTTGTGATAGAACTCAATGTAACGCACTCAAAACATTGTGCTGGTGGATGAATTGAATAGTACGGGGGTCGTGGAGGTGTTTAAAGTAAAAATCTTACATTAAAACCGTATATTAAAAAAAAAACTTGTCAAAAAATTGGAACTTTGACCCCCAATATCTCCGTAACTAGAAGGTTCAGGAAAAAATGATCGCAATGACGGTGAGAGCCTTTCGGATTCGTTAAGAGGTATTTTACACCCTTTATATACATATAATAAAATTGAAAAGATCCTAATTACTCCGCAGACGACAACAACAGCCACGACACAAGTACAACATACCAGAAGAACTTGAAATATCAGTTTGTTAAACATGCCTGAAGAGTATCACTTGATAATTAATTATGGCCTAGTATATGTTTAGGTAGGTCCACTTACACTGATCCAGACGTAGTCGTTGTCACCACTTTCACGGCGACGGAACCGGATGCAGGTATTTGCCTCAATTTCCCTCATTGCGGCGTGCATAGCCTCGACTTGGGCGGCGTCTGAAATGATGCAGAGGAACATCGTTAGGGCGGGTAGTTAGAAATTAGTAAGTGATTCCTTAAGAGGTTAATATTTCATTGTCATAAGCATTGAGCTATTACTACTACGTATAGAGAAGACAGCGCGAAAAAAATATGAGCTCCGTTCAAACGCAGTCAGCTGGCTGCATTCCACTCAGTCGCTGGCTCGCTCTTGAGCGCTATAAGTATTGTTTGTTATATAAACAATAAAACGTGAAGATTCAACAAATATGGTTACGTGTGTGTTTGGATATTGCACTAATAATTCAAGCAACACGGCAAAGTGCAAAGGAATAACTTTCTATCGGTAAGTCACTAGATAATCATTTTTAAAACTTAATTCGAGCAAAATATTTAGCGGACGCCATTTTGCGTCATTTGCCATAGACTAATAATTTAAGAAGTGACATTGGGTGTGTAACAAGACGTGTAGATAGTATTCAATCAATCAATCAATCAATAATAATAGTCATTATTTGTAAACACAGGTAACAACAGTGTGCAGGATGGTACAATACATTTTAAAGTTTCTCCATGTTTTGCCATTTGGCGTACAAATTTTGCCAACTAGGTAGTAAATTAATCTATAGGTAAAATAATATTATAAAGAAGTAAAAGTTTAATTAGCAGAATCAATATCAAATTTAATAAAATGCATAGGTAATGTCCGGCAATGTCAATATTAAATTAAATACGATAATGTCAATAATTAAAAATAGCAATGATGTCATTATGTTGTTACGAAAAATGTTTAAAATTGATATTGTCTAGAACTATTAGAGTCGTCATGCTTTTATTGTCATGTTACAAGTATACGATTATCATTATGTCAAAGAGCTGTCATCAAAGTAGTCGTTTAGACAATAGTAACATTTCTGTATCAGAAAACTTCAGAAAGTATTAGGTGACGTATATTTTTATAGCGAAAATAATAATCTTACACATTTAGAAAAAAATTGACTGTGTTTATTAAACGAAGGTAAAATCATGAAAGAAGAAAATCAATTAGCTACGTACTTGATTGTTTTTTTAGATTGTTTGGTTTTAATTGATTAATTGTAATTTGTAATGTAATTAATTTAACCTACAAGTAAAGGCCTGAAATAAAATTATTATTTATTTAGGAATACAATACAATTGGTTTAGGAATGAGACTTGCCATGACCCTGGCTTAACCAGTTAGTATATATGCCAGAATACTACTCTGTCAAGAAAATACCGGGAAAAGATCAATAAAACACAAAATATTAGTTATTCATCCAAATTTATTTTATCACCTTCAAAGTATGCTCCTTCAGAAACGACACATTTACGCCAACTAATAATCCAATCATAAAAATATTTTTTAAATGCTTATTCCAGAATTGAGTTCAGTTCTCGCCGCGAATTTTCCTTTATGTCTTCTACTGAATGAAAACGGGTGCCACGAAGTGGTAGTTTGAATTTAGGAAAAATAAAGAAGTCGGCTGGAGCCATATCTGGTGAATAAGGTGGTTGCTCGATGGTATTTGTTGAGTTTTGGTCAAAAAATCGTTCACAATTGTGCGAAGGCGCATTATCGTGGTGCAAAATCCAAGAATTTTCTTTCCACAAATCTGGCTTTTTTCATCTAATTTGCTCTCTTAAACGCCGCATAACGCCCGATTAATATTCTTTATTTACCGTTTGACCTTCCGGCAAGATTGTCAGTCACTATTTCCTTCACTTTTGCGATGTTAACTTCAGTTGCAGACGTTGATGGCCTACCAGAGCGAGGCAAATCTTCTATCACACCTCGACCGCTTTTGAACGCTTTGTACCACTCATAAGCGCGTGTTTAAGTCGATTCACCGTAAGCCTTCTGTAACATTTTCAGTGACTCCGAACACTAAATTCCATTGGCGATGCAAAATTTAGGACAAACTCTTTGTTCGATGTTTTTGTCCATTATGAAATTCGCAATACACACTAGATATGATATAATTAAAAACAGCACTGTATTTAATCTAATTAACAGATGTAACTCAAACTCCGCGCCAAAATGGATTAACAGTTGTGCTAATCTAACAACAACAAAAAAAAAACAAAAAAAAAATTTGGAACCATAAACAAATCATCCATTCCCGATACTTTTTTGACTAAATGTATATTATCTGTTCCGCAGAGTAAAGTCAGTTTATACCTAAAATAAATATTATAATTAAAATTGTAAGTCAAACAATGTGCACGTAAGGGGTACCCAATGACCTAGCTCGCCGTCCGTCCGTCTCATGACGACAGGCCGTGTCGACGGCGCGTTCGTGTTCCACGCGCGCCTCAAAGAGAGTCAGCAATAGGAAGGGTGTCCGCAAGGACCGATGCCTGCCGGGGTTGCGGAACTGTTAGAAAGAGATACCGTGACCCCGGAACACAAAGGGCGATGATATATATGACATGGATGGGTTTTAGTCAGTAAAAGTCTGACACTCCCTCCTGCTCCGCCCAGAGCGGGAGAAGTCATTCGATGATATGCCATACGAAAAAAAAAAAAAAAAAAAAGGATACCCAATGAAATAGGTAGAATATAAACAAAGTGTCGCCTCTATAACGGTGACATCGCATCTATGACTCATTAGCAGCCCCCCGCGCGCCCCGCATGCCGCGCTTGTTGCACAGATTTTGTTCGCGCTGTCTTCTCTATACGTAGTAGTAGTAGCTCAATGGTCATAAGTTCATAACATAAGTCATAATAGGTGTGTAGTGTTCATGAAAACTGAATCTAAATGTAACGGCGGCTACATAAAAGAATTCAAAATTTCAAATTCATTTATTGTTTGTCACAGGTGAAATATCAGCTCTTGTGATTATTTTAAAGTATCGCTGTAACATACTTATGGGTGTACAATAATTAATGCCGATTCCATATTTGTTTAACATTAAAATCATTATGACATCATATGTCAACGTCTATCCATTATTAGTCATGTATCCAAAAAGTCAGTTTTAAAAACTTAGTAATACCTATTATTGATTTCATACTAATTATCCATTAATTTCAGTAAAATTAAATTACTCATTGAAGTCACACAAATTAAATTATTCGTTTATTTCATAACAAATTACTCATTGATGTCATACAAATTAAATTATTCATTGATTTCATTACAATTTAATTACTTATTGATGTCATACAAATAAAATAAATAATGGGAAGGCAGGTATCAAATAACTTTAGTCTGCATAGTTGACAATCGAAAAAGTGGCAAATCAATCAAATTGTAATTTTTAAAGTCTGTGTTTCATCGTTGTTCTTTGGTTTTTCTGTGTGGTTGTTACTCTGTTGTGTCATGTCATCAAGGTATCTTTCTATACAATAAATTGAAGTAGCTTTTTTATGGTTATTGTGACCACGATGTTTTACGACGTCTTTGAATTTATTTCGGAAAGTTAATGTGCTTAATAATCAATTTGCCTAAAACAAATAAATATTGACCAAAAACCGTGCAAAGCGGGCGTGGGTCGCTAGTATTCATACGTCTCTGTATTCTATTTTACTTACTAAATAATCTGCTGATTTCGTACGCGATGGTGTTCGTAGGCCACCTGGTGTTGGGCCAGGCCTGGCCTGCGTTCCTGCCTTGAGCATACCGCTGTAGCATCATCTCAGCCTGCTTATCATTGAGGAGGATGTCACCCTGGTACTTGCCGCTGTTCTCCCAGACCGAGGCCTTGGGGTTGGCGAGCATGCGGGCCTCTTGACCGATGCCATCGTCTGTTGGAGAATAAATGAAAATCTTGTATGGGTTCATTACTGAACACGAATGGTATAGGGTGTGACTATACCACGCTTGTCCAATGTCCTACTTATTATTACGAGTACCTCTCTCATCATCGTTTCATCATCTTAAAATTAAAGGGTTCTTACTTCTTATCCTTTACAAACACGGGAACCCACGTCTGAAATCACATCATCAGCGTATCTATATATCACGTGATTTTTCCCGCGACTTCACTCCCGTTGTGTACGGAAATTAAACCATGGGAAAGTTTTAAATATATCCTATAACACTTGGGATAATGTAGCTTCGCGTTAGTGAAAGAATTTTCTGAATCGGATCAGTTGTTCCGAAGATCCCTATATTAATATAGAAGTATAGATAAGTTGTACGGCGTTGTAAGTAATATGATTATCTAACGTTAAATCAACAATCAGTTGAACAAATCTGTCAGGGATTAGCCCTTATCTCAAAATTATTGCATTGTAATAATTATTGCTAGAAATAGGTGCCTAATTGTTATTATTAACTAGCTTTTGCTCACGACCATCGTCCGCGTGACATTATTATACAAACATTACTTGCCCTATTTGAATCGGATTTTGTTAACAATTTCAAGGGTTTTAAAATTTTTGCACCGAACTATAATCCATTTTATGAAATTTAAGTAGCCTAGGTTAGAACTTATAACATCAGCTATCTGTCAGTAAAAGTCCAGTCAAAATTGGTACAACCGTTTCGGAGATCTGGTGGAACAGACAGACAGACGGAAAAATTATAAAAAATGTTTTGTTGTTATCAGTACCGTATACTGTTTCATACGCATTCACTAAAAAGTTGTTATTTTGAAATTACAAACAGACACTTCAATTTTAATCATGGGACCCGATGGATTCCAGGCGCGGGACCAACGACCTCTGAGCTGCTAACGAGAAATTCCTAATGGAAAAACTAAATTACTCTTTGCTCAATTCGAAAATGTTCGCGTTTTTGTCAGGACTTTTCATATTTGGAAATGGTAACCGTAGTCTTCTCACAGATTCAAAATGAGCACAAACCTTGTCTGCTCCTCTCCAGGAAGGCCTTGAAAGATTCAATGTCACTCCTGGACCTGGTGTCTGCTGGCCCAGCCAACGCACACCCGATCACCGACAACAACACTAAAGCAGACCACATCTTGCTCTTTGAATCAACCGAAAAACTCCAGCCTTATATATTAGTCGTATTATCTTAATAATTACCTAATTTCAGATACGGGAGCCCACCCAAGTTCATTCAATAAAAATTACGTTATCAGGTGCGAAACAGAAACTCCCTATTGCAAAGCAAACTTAGGTATTTATTTAGGACACTTAAATGTGCTTCGTGGGAGAGTCAGGTAATAGGAAAGAGACCCACAATTTTCGGTTTTAAGATGTAACTTGATCCTTGTTTACGTAAATTGATTACTCACTCGTACCTACTGTTATTAAATATCTTTGATTAGTGATTACACTGACAATAATGACAACGTTTGGGATTTCCCACAGAACAGATTTTTCTGTTACGATCGGTTTTCCACTTTTGTCGCAAGACAAGCTATGACCTTGTCTTAACAGTCTGTAAAATGAATAAAAAATAAGCCTTTTATTATTTCTCATTTTCATGCAGTTTTTTTTAATTAATTTTTTTGTTATTCTTCATGCAATTAAAAACATTTTTATCTAATACGAGGACACAGCACGGCCGTTTTTCCATACAAACGTAGTCCCCTGTTTCCTCCCTGGATAATGCCAGTATAGCAATATTTTCTTTTCCATTGTTTCATTCAGTTTAAAAATGCTTTGTGGAATTTTATTCTAGCATCTCAAACAGTAACCCATGCAAGATGAGTCTACTTTAGCGAGTCTGAAGCCTGGCTGTTTAATTGGTCCCTATTTGACAGACACAATTACAGTACTACACTGTAATTGTGTCTGTCACCTCTTTTACCAAAAAGATGTAGATTTTTATTACGTACATTATGTTTTCGTAGATGTATTGACAATGTACAGTCATGATGTTAATTTCCTTAAACAGTTCCCTTAGAGAATCGCGTCTACGAAGATTGTATATGGCCTGATGGCTCTTTTTTTCAGAATAAATATATACTCAATGTCTGCAGCCCGTCCCCATAAAAATGCCATAAGGCATTATACTATGAAAGTAACTAAAATAGACCAATCTAGTAAACGAGCGCTGTCAGTTGGGACTGGTCAGCTCTTGGCTTATTTGAATTCATAATTTTATTTTTGAATTGTTTTTTTTTTTGTTTTTACTATGAACACTTTTAACGTGCACATCTTGATACATTGTTCTCACATAATGTACCATCTCAACATGAATGATGTAACCAAGGTTTTGTAAAAAAAATCTGATTGAAAAGAGTGTCCATGGAGTTTCTTGCCCGTTCTTCTCCATAGAGATCTACGCTAGGGAATTGGCAACTACAGTACTTTCACAGTTTTTATGTCTTGTGACTGGGACTGTAGCCACATTTAATTTTCATCTTTGTTTCGACAATTCAAAAGTAACTGGCCTACTTGAAAAAAATGCTTTGATTTTGATTTTATCTATCCGTCTGTCTGTCCGTCTGACTAAATAGACTATTTTTCTCGCACTCGAAGTGAAAGTACAGTGAAAGTACACGGCGCAAAAGTACCATTATAACTCGGTTCCTATTTACTACCTCGCTAAAGCTCGGTAGTAGAACTGCCTCGTATATAATGGATCATTTTAGCCCCTTGTATTACAATCTACTATTGCAACTCTTTAAGCTATATCGGTCCAAACCGCATATAAGTATTAGTTCCCTGTATGTACCCATGGTCAAGTATCACTGGTTCTGTTTTTTTCTTCTTGGACACTAAATGTGCTTCGTGGGAGAATCTGGTAATAGGAAAGAGACCCACAATTTTCGGTTTTAAGATTGACTTCATCCTTGATTACATAAATTGATTACTCACTCGTACCTACTGTTATTTAATAAGTACCTATCACTGATAAAAATCTAATGTCTGAGGCAGAACACCTTGCGCCTCCGTAGACCAGAGAATGGGCAGCAGCGTTTTCTGTTAGTCTTTCATCACTGCGTTCTCCAATCCGCCTGCCAAGCGTGGAGATTACGGCAAATTCCTCCCATCATGGGAGAGGCTTATGTCCAGCAGTGGACGTTATGGGCTGTTGTTGTTGTTGTTGTTGTATCACTGATTAGTGATTACCAACTATACTGACAATAATGATTATATTTGGGTTTTCCAACTAAACAAAATTTTCTGTTCCGTAAGACGTGATCAACTTGAATAAAAAAGTCAAAAAACGAAACCGCGCATGAAGAGTTCCGTACCGTTATCGTAATGAGGGACTCTTTTCATTTTATTTATCTGTGAAATTAGTGAAATTTCAATTGCCTAGCTTTCACTGTTCTTGAGATACAGCCTGTTGTAATACCCCCCTTTTTACCCTTTGGGTCAGCATCATCTGCCTAGCCTTTTCCCAACTATGTTAGGGTCGGCTTCCAGTCTAACCGGATGCAGCGAATACCAGTATTTTACATGGAGGGACTGCCTATCGGACCTCCACAGCCCAGTTAGTACTAGGGAATACGATACCTTTTGGTAAGACTGGTTGTCAGTTTTATTGGGCCACTGACTACCTGTAACGACTGTCAAAGATCTACAAATGACAGCCGGGACCAACCGAGCGGCTGTTATTATTTTGCCACGAGCTCCTCCGTTTTTGCCCTTTGTGTACGAAATCCTAATAAAGTGAAAAAGTGTAAAACACGATTTTACACTTTTTGATGATCCGTCAATTTATTCTAAATCTAAGGACAAAAAGATGGATATATAGCAGTATCTCCCATTACCGTAACGTGCCGTAACGTTTCAAGCCAAACGTCAGCATGTCTTCTACTTCTTCTAGGTACAAAAAAAAAGTGATAATACTGTGACATTTCAACAGATGATCAGATAATTAATATAATAATAATAATAAATCGTTTATTGAACTCATTAAAAAATAGCCTAATACAATGTCATCCATTATGGGTCGTACAACAAAAGGCTGCAAAAAACTAAGAGGACGCCTGACTTCCAAACTAAGAGGTGAATGCTGTTCTCGGGCGAGTCGACTAATTTCTATCTACTAATTTGTACAAAGTATAAAGAATTCCTGTCCAGTAAGCGGGGGCTCCGGACTTTCGAGCTTACATGTCTCGCTCTTGAATCCTTAGGTTCTATAGTTCTGATGCCCGTTTTCACTGCCGCTAGATGATCGTGTTTTCCGAAACACGGTGGGCGTCGGAGGGGTTTCGTTATTTGTAACTATAGCTTATGCCTGCGGCTTCGCCCGCGTCGAGCACGATAATTATCCCACGGGATTATATTACCGGTTATAAACTATCTGTGTGCTAAATTCCATCCAAATCCGTTAAGTGGTTTTTGAGTGAAAGAGAAATAAACATACACACACATACAAACTTTAGCATTTATAATATTAGTGCGATGAATATGGGCGCCAGCAGCAGGGTGCAAGGGGGTGCACTTTCACCCCTCTGTCGGGAAACAAAATGTACATAGAAAAGATTTAGGATTTTTAAATTAGGTTACATGTCATGTGGGAATAAAAACTTAAGGCGTCTGGGTTGCTATCCGCATTTTTTCACCACCTGGTCAATAAATTTAGTATTCTCCTTTACTCTTTTCCTGTGAACAAAGCATGCACAAGCCGCTTTTCAGGCCCCGTCAGGGCCGTAAGCAGGGGGAGGGTGCGAAATCTCGGAAAACTAAAGAGAAACCGAGGCGGAAAGCAAAAACTTTCAAGCTAGTTTCGCTCGTTCGTACCTACTCCTATTCTGCATTATGTTCGTATGAACCAAAATAACCAAATTTATCCGAGAGTAGGTATACTAAATGTTCGAGCTCGCTTCGCTCGTTCAGACATCGTAAATGTCCTTTGCGAAAACCTATCAAATTCGAGGACAAAAGAAAACCTATGTGGGTGGTAAAATTTTCAAGCTCGCTCGCTCTTGATCCCTTTTGTTTTATTGATTTTCTATAGATAATCTAGCATAGCATATCTGAGGTGGAATGCTGAAAAATTTGCGCTATTTTCACAGAATTGCAAATTGGGCATAACCCCACTCTCTGTGATCCGTGGCTAACGTGATCTGATACTGTGATCGGTGAAGACAAACCCTTATTTTCTGTAGAAAATGCACCCCTTTTCTACGGAAAATAATCCTGCCGGCGTCCATAGTAATGAACATATTATAGAAACCTTATCATAAATATTCAAATAACCCATGACATGATTTTGTAGTATAATTTTGTTTTTTTCCTCTTATGATTAGACGGATAAATGACACAATCCTGAATCGGTTGCCACAGCGATGAATTAAAACAATTATTGCGATAAAAGTTTCATTCTTTGTCATCACAACCTACCCATTCATGTACCTACCTATTAGGTAAATGAATGGGTATGTAATAAAATGAACAACTATACAGTAGTAGTATAACTAGTAATCTAGTAGACATACGTAAGATCAAGACATTTTTATTTCCGCGAATGAAGCTGAATCCTAGACATGAACAAATATTTAATAAAATTTTATTTTTTCACTGAAATTCAATCGAAACTGTGGCGAAGGTCATTGCGAGGCTGTCTCTTGTAAACTTATTCAAAAAGCGCTGAATATCAGCCTAATTTGAATGAATAACTTTTGAGTTTAACTCGTGTCTATAATAGACGAGAAGATCCTTATCTTGCGTCACTGTACTGGACGGAGTTTGAGATTTTCTTTCTTTCACAACTCTATTATTGTGATTGGCTTATTGCTAGATTGGCGGCATATTTATGCTTTTGAGCTGTACACACCAAAGCTGCCGACATGTCGGTGGAATGCTGGCACCTTGTATTGCATTAGCGTTTAGTTGCCCAGCGACACTCAATCTGTAGTAAAGGTGCAGATTTCGTGCCGCCGACAAGTTTTTCGACTTGTAATGATTTAAAGCCGACAACAAAGTCGCTAACACATGTCGGTGGTTGAAACGGTTTACGAATTTTACGAAACGATGCGTGCGTAAGTGTATAAAAAAGTGCGTGTGTGTGTACGTGCACTGTAATTAGCCGATGCCACGAAGCTTAGTCTTTTTCCGAGGATTCTCTATATTCATCATGCATGAGAGGCGAGACCTCAGGGTCATCACGACATACCTACCTGAAATAATGCTTCTTATTTATTAAAAAAACTACATAAATACGACATAATTTTTTAATCGCACGACGAATTACACGTGATTGTCATATCATTTTCCCCTTCCCATCATCGTGAATAATAGTGGTTTCTTTTTCTGATCCCCTCCTCCCCTTTTTGCCCACCCTTTGCCGTGTGTTACACCATCTAGGTTGTACCTAGGGTCATCATCATCAGCGTACAGCAGCCTGCAGTCCACTGCTGGACATAGGCCTCCTCAATCGCATGCCACTCAACTCGATTCAGTTGCTACCATCCACCCTGCGAAGATCATCACTCCACCGAGCCTGAGGGCGTCCCTCCTTACATTTTCAACAACGTCTAACGTCTTTTTCTCCAATAAAACGGATTCAGAAGAATGTGATCAACAAGGTTCAGTCGTTTTTTTATTTGCTCCTGGGGTTGAAGTGAATAAATGGGGATTTTTATTGCTGTCCTCGGCACATGGTTAAATCTCAAAATCTTCCATGGTGACCCCAGGCTGAACTAAGATGCTTAGAGTGAAACACAGATTGCTGTAAAAACCACCAGCTCTAAAAGGCTCATTAAAACACCCCACACCAGTAGCGAATGGTCAATTCAAATCCAGGTTTTACAAAAAACTTCAGACCTCTGCGATGCTTTTTCAGCGAGATATCGGCGATAACGTGTTATTCACCGTTTCAAAGGCGCGGCCATGGGGTTTTTGTCTTACAGCTCCTAAAATATAACCCTAGGACTTTTTGTCGTATTTTCACAAATTTCGACGAATTCAAATCAGTGTTTTACAAAAAACTTTAGACCTCTGCGATGCTTTTTCAGCGAGATATCGGCGATAACGTGTTTTTCACCGTTTCAATGGTGCGGCCATGGGGTTTTAGTCTTACAGCTCCTAAAATATAAACCTAGGAGTTTTTTCTATATTTTTACAATTTTGTTACAAATTCAATCTGTTATTTACTTAAATTTCAGGTCTCTGCAACGCTTAGTTTTAAAGATCTCCGTGGCAGCGCGGTTCTCCGCGTGGCAACGCGCTATGGCGCAGCCACGTTCAAACCCTTATAACTTTTTAACCATAACTTTTACAAATTTATGGTTTTGGGAATCAACTTGAACAAATTTTTACAAAATCTTGGCAAAGTTTTTTTTTAAAAAAAAACGCCGTGGCCGCGCCGTCCAAACGCACACTACATATGTTACACGTTGCCTACAAGGCTACACCCACATTTCGCCAGTTATTTTTATGTCCCACGTAACAGGGGGCGAGCCTATTGCCATCAACCGGGCACAGATTCCAAATCCGTGGGTGCTACTGAAAAGTTTCAGATGGAAAAACCCAATAACACTTCGCCCGACCCGGGAATCGAACCCAGGACCTATTGCTCAGCAGCCGTACTACTAAAAAATAGTCAGGTACAAAATAATAAGACTCATATCTGGATGGACCAAACGGATCTAGATCAGCATAATGCTAGGCTACAAAGGAACTTTAGCCAGCTATCTTTGTTGATACTGCTGACCTGAAGCAAGCAAAATCAGCCTATAATTTTCATTAAGGTCGGACACAACCCTCATCTCTCCCTCATCTCTGTCTGTTAGAGAGAGTGGACTGTGAGTAAACTACAAGTCAGATATCTAAGTGAATAGTGAACAGTGGTGAATTTGTGATTGAACGAATTCAAAATCATTTATTGTTTGTCACAGGTGAAATAGAGATATTGCTATTGGTTTGTTATTATTGATTTTATTATTATTGGTATTTGAAATATATTTATAGTGTTTGATATATACAGGGTGGAATTTTGTAACGCCACCTGGAGGGAAAGTACTCTTAATACTGCAGATAGAAAATTTTACTCAAAGGAAACATTCCTTTATTTTTGAATAGAAAGCAAACTGCATTCAAAGATTTTCGAAAATTCTCTTCTCCCACACCCGGGAATCGAACCGGCTAAAATCTGAAAAAAATGCACCCTGTACTTTTATTGCATCGATCGTTAGGGTCAATTATAAGGATGAAATCTCTCTAAGATAAATTAAATGAAAGGAAAACCAGGAAATCTTAAATTAATTTAATTATTTACAAAAAATGGTAAACTAACTAATTAGTTGCTCGAAATGGGCTCCATTCTCTTGGATACACAAATTTATTCTTTTAACGAATTCATTTCTAGTAACCTTTAATAAAGTGTTGTGGTGAATATTATAAATCGTATTCTGAACTTCAACTCTCAACTCGTTGTCATTCGCATAAGATTTCATGTAAATTTGATTTTTTACATATCCCCACAAAAAAAATTCTAATGGGGTGAGATCTGGCGATCTCGCAGGCCATCTGATTGTGCCGTTTGTACCAATCCAGGTATTATAATGGTTATTAATGTAGGCAGTAGTGATTCTGCTGTTATGTGCTGGAGCACCATCTTGCTGTAGAATTATTTGGTTTCACCCTTCCTCGGGGAAACTATTTAACTCGTTTCTTAAGAGATCCAGTATTTCAATATACTTGACAGTGTTTAAATGACCTTCGTACACGTGGACTAACACTACATTATTTCTCGTAATTCCGCACCAAACAGTGAAAGAAAATCTTACTTGATTGTTAGTTCCATGAACACGAACAGGATTCACTCGAGACCAATAATGGTTATTGCGGCGATTGTACATGCCATTATTGCTGAAGTTGGTTTCGTCAGACCATACAATGTTACTCAAAAAATTAGGGTTTCGGTCAATTTCTTCAAGCTTGTTTTCACAAAATTGTAATCGTCTCTCACGATCCCCAATATGCAATTTTTGCACAAACCGACCTTCACGATAGCATTTATACTTATACTTTTTCAGCACTTTAAGTACGCGAGTGTGGGTTATTCTTAATTCATCGGCAGCATCTCTACTTGAAGCTTTCGGAAATGATTCAAAGTATGTTAAAACATCTAGTTCAAAATCGAAATAGTTTTGCTGAATAGTTTGCCGTCTCTTCTTGAAACCTCCCGTATTCTTTAAATTTTCAACCATTCTTTTCAATACGAACCGAGTTGGTGCCTGTCGGTCTTGATATATCTCTCCATACCACCGCAGAGCTAGATTCACGTTTTTGTTATTTAAAAAATAAGCTTCCATTAAATCAAACTGTTCTTGATAAGCCATTTTCACATGAGGCAAAATGTGAAATGAGTTGTAAAAACAATCAAATGTGAATAACAACTGTGACAATCTAATTTTCAAATTATAATCTAACATTCCATATTTAAATTACCTTATACACGCAGCTACGAGTATGTCGCAAAGGAGTCTGCATTACAAAAGATGGATGTTAGTTAAAGAGCTTTAACTTGACTCATTGAATTTGTAACTTCAAATTTCCTGGTTTTCCTTTCATTTAATTTATCATGTTTAGTAGAGAGATTTCATCCTTATAATTGATCCTAACGATCGATGCAATAAAAGTACAGGGTAAATTTTTTTCAGATTTTAGCCGGTTCGATTCCCGGGTGTGGGAGAAGAGAATTTTCGAAAATCTTTGAATGCAGTTTGCTTTCTATTCAAAAATAAAGGAATGTTTCCTTTGAGTAAAATTTTCTATCTGCAGTATTAAGAGTACTTTCCCTCCAGGTGGCATTACAAAATTCCACCCTGTATATGTATAGTATTTATATATCCTCGTAGTATATCGTAGTATCAAATAAAATTATTCTCTCATTTTCAGAAGTGACACCTACTACTGCTTGTCTCTGCGACACCTAAAGGTTGACTGGTAGAAAATGCCTATGGCATTAAGTCCGCCTCTGTACTTTGTGCTTGAAGTTTTAAATAAATAAATAACAGTTCTTATGATTATTATAAAGAATCGCTGTGAAGGTACACCTATAAGGTACACAATTAATTCTGTTTCCATGAGGACATTGGTTTTGAATCGGCAATGTTTTTTTTAGGTACCCCATACCCAGCCCGTAATGTATTTCGAGTATATTATTACCTGTACTGGCGAGTGGGTAAGCGAAAACTCAGAGCTCTATAAGAATAGGGCATACAAATTAATCCCCATTTTATCGTGAAATTAGAGCCAAAAATTTATTTTTTTAGTTAATGACCACCAGAAATTGAACTGTTATGCTCTTGTATCCGAGTCGAGGGAGACCCTTCTAACCTAATCTATCCGTGTCGGGGTGCCCCAAGTCGGCCTAGTTTGTCATCAACCACCTCATTAAAATTTGTTGCTCAATTTACTAAATTTGGTGATCAATTGATATTTTAGGTGATAGATGTTAGTGGTCACAAAGTTATTTTTGGTGGTCATTATATTTTCCCCCTAAGAATAGTAAGAGTTGCTATTGTTGCGAGACAAGTAGTACAGCCGGGACGCGCGGGGACTCGCTGATGGACTGCTGTATACGCTGCGGAGAAAGTGAATGTTAATCAGATAAACAGAAAGAATCGCGACTTTGTGCAATAAACAATAAAAGTCTTTTTTTTAGTGTATGAAATAGACAACAATATGGGAGTAATAAAAATTAGCTTCTGGGTCTACCGATTTTCATAAAGATTAATTGTTGAAAATTTTGAGTTAGACCAAATCCAAACAGTTTACCATCAACGTCAGTCTATATGTTACAGCCAAAACTGTAAATCAATGAAAACCACTTTTGACTAGTGTCAGTCAAAATCTTTATGAAGATAAAATGCGTTTTCTAAAATGCATTAAAAATAATTTGTTGTTTTAGAACGCCTCAGTTGTAATTACCTAGTAATAGAATTACATGATTTTTCTCAAAGGGCTCAAAAAAAAACACCTAAAAACATAATAAGTTTCTAAGGAAATCAAAGGATGTTCTCAATTCGATTGGTATTTTTTTTGTTTTATGTGTGTACACCGATCACGCTGAGATTTATGATCCGATTTACGTGATTCTTCTTTAGTTTGATGCGAAATAGTTGCCATTTGGTCCCATAAAAATTGAACATAGTTTGGCCCAGTAGTTTTCATTTTATGAACATTTTTACTTCAGTCGTGTAGTTTAAAGCACACTCGTTTCATGTATGTTCACCGACTTCTACCCAAATTCTTTTTTTATTTGAAAAAGTAAACGCGAGTATTCGAGCGATTTCTTCTTCCTGTAATTAGCGCGTTCAACCAACCAAACAAACTCTTGGGCTTTATAATATTAGTCAATATTCATGTGTGTGTGTGTGTGTGTAACTTTAATGTAAGTAGATTATTTTTGCGATTAATGCAAATATCGATATTAACAAATGATTTAAATCGATTTTTTGTGCATATCCTGCGGTAGGTGTCTACCGCAGGATATCTTATAATGGAACTCCTAGTGTTGAAGCGTTTAATATATTAGATATGGGGTTTGGGGCAAGACAAAACCACAGAGGGCTAAGCGCATTTCCCTGGAAGATCCCTCTCTGAATTTTTATTGGACTAGTATCAATTGTTTCAGTGGGGGGAACTTAGTTTAAGCACAGTTGTCCAGGTGGTCATCATCGCCTTCACCTTCAGGAGTGTTACTGTTGTCGGATGTATTTTGTATATATCTCTAAAATGTGTACAAGCCATCAATGAGGAACAGACTTGTAGGCTAATTATGGTCGATGTACATACTAAATAGATCGGTTATGGTTTTTTGAACTTTTGTAAGAATTACTGTATGAATGAATGTTCCTTGCAGCCTTGTCTGAACTTTCGGCACCTTTTCTATTGTTCGGCCTAAATGTTATTAGTATCGATGTGTGGATTATTATTATAGTTGTGCTGAAGCTTTGAGGGATGGAGTTTGTCCTGTAAAAAAAAAAGAACAATGTTGGGTCAATTTTGTCGCCTCCTTGGTGGGACTCAGAGTGCACAGGAGTGAACTTACTGAGGCTAAATACAATTGGGATGATATGACTAAAAAAATATGATTCTGTTTAGTCAGTCAGTTAGATTTGCGAAAAATATTGGATACGTATTTTTTGTTTTATCAATTAATAAAAATTGACGAAGATAAAACGTGTCAAAGTTCAAAAGTGGGGGCTTGTGACGTCACATTTGAGTCAAAAATCTACTCAAGTGTGACGTCACACGAGTTTTCGACGCACTGTATCGTCTTAATTTTTTGTTTACGTGAAAAAAGAAAAAATATGTGCCCAATATTTTTTTAAATCTATCTGACGGAATAATTAGTTTTTTTTTGTCATCTACCCTATTATAACCTAGAAATGTCAGATCTTAACTTTGAAACACTACTTAAACTTCCCCTCGCTTCCAAGTACTGTAACCTAAACCTCCTCCCTCTTCCCTCCAGAGAGTGTGTTAGGCCTTTTTAAACTCGCCTCATAACTGTATTTTTTTATCTTATTAAATTTAATTGTTCAAGTCTACTTTTATCCTTTTATTTGATTAGGAGTAAGTATACATTTTACAGTTTTAAAAACTTATACCGCCAAATTATTTAAGTTTCAATAAATATTTATTTAATTTTTGATATTTTAATTTTAAATTTTAATAATAGGGTATCTAATCCTAGTTTTTTATAAAATTTATTAAACTATTTATGAGGAAAAAAATCTTGGCGTAAGTTTTGTGCTATCGTGTTTATCTATTTTACCGAATACTCACCCATTTTTTTTCAGATTCTCAAAGTGCTAGTGCTAGCTAGCAAACAATCTCCATTTTTATGGCAATCTGGGGTTTATACCCCAGTTTGCCATAACATATTTAATAAGAGAACTTCCGTACAGAATCGGAAGTGGATGATTTGATGTGGTTTTATAGAGTAGAGGCGCATAAAAATAAAACTCTGGTTAAAATTATTTCATAGTGTATATTTTTATATACGAAACTCAAATTTTTAGTTTTGTTAGTCAATTTGAATGTATTATCAATCAAATAAACAAAAACTTTTTCTTATTTTTATTTGCTGATAACAGACTGTCTGTTATCAGTAGGTACTTAGTTGCTGAGGAGCATCGTCAACGAAGGACACTTCATTAGCCAAGATCTCTTCTTGGGGCATATCTGCTACAAGGACCTCTTCTTGGGGCATATCTTCGGCTACTTCTTCTTGGATATCTTCTGCTAAGGCACCATCTTCGGGAACGTACTCATGTTCGTTAGGAACACCCTTAAAAAGTTCCTCAGCGTTGATTTCGGCGCCCCAGGCTCCGGGGCAGTTGTAAAGCCTGTTGACCCTGAGCCAGTCCCAGTCGGACACGAACTCGAGTTGGCCCATAAGACCATGGTCGTCCTGGAAAAATGGAGCAAGTATTTTATTATTTTGAATATTCTGGAAATATAAAAAACAATGACAAGAATTTAAAACATTGCAGCTGACGAATATTAGGAATATCCCGTTTCAAGAAATTGTAGTATTTACGACGATACTGTAATTCTTTATGGATTCAATGACTGAAAAAGTCTTAAAGTATTTGCTGTTACTTTACTTACGCGGATGGGCAGCATGGTAGGTGTTCCGTCGACGCTGAAGGCATATCTGCCGTAGTGCATGATGCTGGCATATTCGTAGGGGAGACCCATGTTGTGGACGGTGTCGCTGTCCTCCTTCTCGAAATTGTTTTCCATTTCTGTGCAAGATAGAAATAAAGACTATGAACCTTCACGAATGCCATGCTACTACATAAGCTAGTAGATAGAAAACACACTAGATCAGACACTTGGTGATATCCGGAAAATAATCCAATCTGCGAAATTGATAGGTAATCTAAACTAGTATACCTAATATGAACTAACGAGGCAGGGCAAACTGATCACAAAATAATGTACTGAACTCAGTATCATCAAGCCTAACGAAAAACATCATCTCAAGAAGGAATATCGTGAAATACGCTTAAGTCTAAGTTCAGATATGGCGGGAACCGCGTGGTTACAGAAACGCGCGGTTCCATTAAAAAAAATTTTGGGATGTAACGCTACGAATTCGTCATGTACGGTCGACCAAGCTATTTGGTTTACATTTTAACATGCAATTTACATTGTAAAATGTAAACCAAATAGCTTGGTACTTACGAGTCGGTTACTTATTACTGGATGCACTGAATACTACAATTTTGCTTTATTTTTATGAGCAACCAAAGTAATTGTACTATGTATTTCTTCGTCGGCTTCCATTTCGAAACTGACGCTATCCGCCACTCACGTATTAAATCGTTGAATAAGCAAAGAGATATTTTCCAGTGATGACGTCATCGGCCCTAAAACTTAAAAAAAAATGGAACAATGACCATCCTCTACAAACCTTTGCTGTCTGCGGCTTCACTCCGAAACCTTTGATGTTTCAAATTGATCTCAATACAGGAAAATCCTACGTAATCTTTATAGAACATCTAAATGTTTGCCATAAAATGTGACGCGACCTGGCCAATTTGTCACTGTATAGGTACTCAAATAAACGCTAATTCACCTGGCCAGATGTTATCCCACATGATGCGAACATAGTCGTCCCTGTTGTAAGTGGACTGCATGTGGAAGAAGCCGATGACGTGGAGCCACTCGTGGATAATGACGTTGTGCCGGAAGCAGCCTTGGCCGGGGGGGTCTCGTTCCACGTTAATGTAGTGGATGCCCGTTTCTTGCCCATAACCTACGGTGGCCCAGCAGCCGCTGTTGCGCCTACCCTGGAAATTGATGAAAAAATGGTCCAGACTTAATAATAAACGCAATACGAGTACTATTGGTATTAATGAATGGAGCCGGAGACGAAGACTAACAAAAAATAGATGAATGGAAATATAGCAGTGTGTTGATGAAATTAATGAAATGGAAGTATATATTTACGTAAAAAATATATACCTGAGATCTATTTTGCAGTAAATAATCTATATACATATAATACAATTGTAAAGATCCAAATCGCTCCTCAACACAAACACAACATCCCAATGATGATTCTTGCGAGAAACGCAAGTCTCTACATCCAAGATGCGTTTCTCGCAAGCATTATCATTGCAACCGAATTTATTCGTTAGCAATCGAAAGTTAGCAATTTTGTCGTTATCTCTGTCGAGAGTTCGAGACTACACAGAAGAACTCAACTCAAACTCAAAGCATTTAAACTAAAACTTTAAACAACTCTTATTTTTAACTTGATATATCAGTTTGTTTAACAATTTTTTCTTTGTAGATATCGTTACCGTCGTGTCTGCATCACTTGATAATTTAATATGGTCTTGTTTATGTTTAGGTAGGTCCACTTACTTTAATCCTGACGTAGTCGTAGTCATCAGGTTTACGTTGACGGAAGCGAATGCAGGTATTTGCCTCAATTTCCCTCATAGCAGCGTGTATAGCCTCGATTTGTTCGGCGTCTGAAATGATGCAGAAGAGCATCGTTAGAAGGACGGGTAGTTGGTAAAAATTAGTAAGTGATTCTCTAAGAGGTTAATGTATCATTATCATAAGTCATAATGTGTGTGTAGTGTTCATGAAACAGTTTTCACAATCAATAAAGAATTTGAATTCTTTTCTGTAGCCGTCGTTAGAAATTAGTAAGTGATTCTCTAAGAGGTTAATGTATCATTATCATAAGTGATAAAGTGTGTGTAGTGTTCATGAAACAGTTTTCACAATCAATAAATGAATTTGAATTATTTTCTGTAGCCGTCGTTAGAAATTAGTAAGTGATTCCCTATGAGGTTAATTTACATAGTTATCATACGTCTTTAATATGTCTGTAGTGGTCATGAAAAATGAATCGGAATTTAACGACCGCTACAGAAAAGAACTCAAATGCATTTATTGTTTGTCACAGATGAAACATCAGTTCCGGGGTTGCGGGACTGTTCGAAAGAGATACCGTGACCCCGGAACACAAAGGGCGATGAAGGAACATGGATGGGTTTTAGTCAGCAAAAGTCTGACACTCCCTCCTGCTCACGAAAAAAAAAAAAAAAAAAAAAAAAAAGGTGAAACATCAGTTCTTGTTTAATATTGATTATTCGTACAATATTTACCGCTGGTTCAATATTTATTTAACATTAAAATCATTATTCGTCCTATGTCAACGTCTATCATTAGTCACATATTCACAAAATCAGTATTAAAAATAACCTCCTTTTTGAAGTCGGTTAAATAAGTAATAGGTAAATTGATTTCATACTAATTATCCATTGATTTCAGTAAAATTAAATTACTCATTGATGTCATACAAATTAAATTATTCATTGATTTCATTAGAATTAAATTACTTATTGATTTCATACTTAAGAAATAATGGGGCCCGAGGTATCAAATACCTTAACTTTTGTCTGCATGGTTTACAATTGAAAAGGTTGCAAATCAATCAAATTACTTGTGATTTTTAAAGTTAGTGTTTCATCGTTGTTCTTTGGTTTTTCTGTGGTTGTTACTCTGTTGTGTCATGTCATCAAGGTTTATCTTTTTAAACAACAATTAAATTTAATCAATTGTTTTACTAAACCACGCAACGAATTTTAATGCGGTTTTTTTAATTTATTTCGGAAAGTTCATTTCTTTTTAATAATCAATTTACATATAACAAAGAAATGTTTCGTCAAAAACCGTGCGAAGCAGGCGTCGGTTGCTAGTAATTCATATGTCTCTGTATTCTATTTTACTTACTAAATAATCTGCTGAATTCGTACGCGATGGTGTTCGTAGGCCACCTAGTGTTGGGCCAGGCCTGGCCTGCGTTCCTGCCTTGAGCATACCGCTGCAGCATCATCTCAGCCTGCTTATCACTGAGGAGGATGTCGCCCTGGTACTTGCCGCTGTTCTCCCAGACCGAGGCCTTGGGGTTGGCGAGCATGCGGGCCTCTTGACCGATGCCATCGTCTGCTGGAGAATAAATGAAAATATTGACATAAAAAGTTTGAAAATAAATATTTTTATTTACTCTTTTTTGCAAAAATGAGTTTTGCGATTGGTAGCTAAGAAGAACAATATACAGCCCGTTTTCAGCTTTAGAAGGATAGCGTTTAGGTTCACATTACTGAACACGAATAGTATTAGGTGTGACTATGCCCTATGCCTGTCCAATGTCCTACTAATTATTACGCGTACCTCTCTCATCATCTTAAAAAATTACAAACACGGGAACCCACGTTTTAGAATAGAATAGAATAGAATAGCATTTATTTGCAAATATGGGTTATACTGATACATAAGTAGGTAGTAGTAGGTTTTCATCAGAGTTCTGCCATATTTCACCATTCGGCATGCAAACATTATCATTATATAAAATTATTAAAATTTAAATTCTTATACTTATATTAAATTAATTAAATAAAAGTAATTCACTATTTAAAATTAATAAAATTCAAATGTTCATTAAAAATATCAACTTAATTATTACATTATACATACGTTAAATAAAATTGTCAGTAGGTATATTATAGGTACAAGAAATAAAAAAATAAAAAAAATAAAAAATCTTAGTCAAGTCATCTTTGTTTTTTAAATCACATTATCAGCAAATATATCACTAGGTTTTGCTCGCGGCTTCGCTCCCGTTATGTATGGAAATGAATCCATGGGAAAGTTTTAAATAAAGCATATAACATTCATGGATAATGTTAATGAAAGAATTCTCTGAATCGGATTAGTAGTTCCAAAGATTAACTCCACATACGAAGTTACAGGAGATGGACAAATCCTACCATAAGTGTACTTATATAAAAGTAGGTATTACAAATAATGACAAAAAAAAAAAAAGAATTTTGGAAAATATTTAACGTAGGTACTATACCACATTTTGAAAAGAACTCATAATAAAAAGTATATTTTTATTTCTGATTTCACTTGAAAAGTCGAATTTACCCCTCAACGTTGCCATACAATATTAACAAAGTTTAAGAACAGGGAAAAATGAACTCATACCGGGTCTAAAATAAAAAATATTCGTTACTTACCTTAACTTTAAATGTAATTAATCATTATTTTTTACTAAATTAATAGTTTATTTTCTAAAATGCATAATTGTGTATACTGTCAGTCTAACTTTGTTAAGGGTTTCTGAAAAGAAAAAGTTTTACTTAGACAACCTGTTTTGTGTTTTTTTTATATCCCATAACTTATGGTTAGATTTTGTGGGTAAAAATAACTCCTAGAATAGATGGTACAAAAATGCATAGTTTCGGAGATATCATCAATCATAATTTTAAAATATGTATCTAAGTTTCATTGATAAATACGAGTGATTCATTTTAATTCAAACCAATCATTCTTAACCCGCAATTACACACACAATTAAAATAACAATGTTCTGTTCCCTTTCGGGAACGGCTGGGGACATACTGGTATTTAAAGCTAAGAAAATGCGACGTTGTCATATTTCACGTGAGGGTGTTTTACGTTAATAATCGTGACTTTGCCGAATCATTTTGTAACAAAACAAAGAATGATTTAAACATAATTCATATGCCAGTTGATTCTTTGATATGGTCTCAATCATACCCTAGATTTATGGGATATCAAAAAAAAGCAGGTTGTATATACAGGGTGTAAAAGACCTCATCACGAAGCCGTCAACCAAGCATTCTGTTCATCAAACTAACAACTTAACAACTCAACTTCAACTTTAATTTTACGTAAAAATTATTGCTGGGAAACAACTTTTTTTTTTGGGGTGAAAAATCATGTTTTGTGGTAGAACTCAATGTAACGCACTCAAAACATTGTGCTGATGGATTGAATAATACGGGGTCGTGGAGGTGTTTAAAGTAAAAATCATACATTAAAAACTTGTATAAAAAAAAAACTTGTTAAAAAGTTTGTAGAGTAACCAATCTCCAACCTTGATAGTGCCCACAAGTGGGTTAACACTCCCAAGAAGCCGAAAGGGTGCCAATTATCTTTCGATTCTTTTCGGAATGTCAATTTAATTGACATAATATGTGTTTGAATGTGTGTTTTATTTCGTCATCATCATCATCATTTCAGCCGAAAGACGTCCACTGCTGGACATAGGCCTCCCTCAAGTGTCGCCACATTGACCGGTCCCGTGCGACTCGTATCCAACGGATTCCCGCAACCTTCACCAGGTCATCGGTCCACCTAGTGGGAGGTCTTCCAAAGCAACGTCTTCCGGTTCGCGGTCGCCACTCCAGAACTTTTCGGCCCCATCGGCCATCCGTTCTGCGAGCAATGTGCCCTGCACTGCCACTTAAGTTTGGCAATTCTTCGGGCTACGTCGGTGACCCTGGTTCTCTTGCGGATGTCTTAATTTCTTTATGCTCGGAGTTTCTTTGCGAGATCGAACGCAAAGAAACTCCGAGCATAGCCCTCTCCATTGCCCTTTGGGTGACTTTAAGCCTTCTGATAAGGCCCATTGTAAGCGACCACGTTTTGGTCCCGTATAATATGTAATCACTGGCAACACACACTGGTCATAGACCAGGTTATTTCGTGCCAGACTTAAATCTCTTTGTGTAAAGCAAAGAGATTACATAATTCGTTGATATTGCAATACGTTCAATGTCAGTTTTGACGCACTTTAGAGGAGAGGCAAAAAACACTTTTTTGTGGAAACTATTGGGTTACGGCAATAATTGTTTTTTCAATACATTTCCTCGAAAAATGGTTCTTATCGCACTACAATTAGATTCAACATGCAATGTATTTCACACGTGTGCGATTTTTTTCTATTTCCAACACGTGTGCGGGAATCCAAAATTGCCACAGATAACCATACCTATACTTAGTCCAAATTCGTTGAATGCCTATAGTCGGAGATGATTTTTTTTTTTAATTTCGGCAAAGCATTAAATGCGTCTTTAGGGAAGAAATATCTTTTAAATATTCAAATTGTATTTATAAATAGAATATCATAGTTAAACATGATTATTTAAAACTAATATTTACTTTTATAAACAAATTAACATTTATTTGAGTTCTAAATTCAAAAATATGAAAACAAAACCTATTTTATATTAGGCTGTTTAGCGGCTTCACACCTTTGCTTCTCCTTCAACCTGGCGAAAGCAAAGCGCGGAAAAAAAGCCGTTCTCGGCTCAAAAACACCCTCGCCTACGGCTCCCGAGAAGTGGAGAAACTTTGTTATTACAAACTTTTTCCACTTGTATCAAAATGTACTAATATGTTTGCTAGGTAATTCAGTTTCACATGGTTTGAGTTTAGATTATAATACTGACATTATTTCTTGTCCGCAACCATCGTTACTATTATACAAATATTATTTATATTTCAATCGGATTTTGTTAACAATTTCAAAGGTTTTAAATTATTTGCACGGAACACTAATTCATTTTCTGACATTAAAGTAGCTTATGTTAGAACTCATAACTTCAGCTATCTGTCAGTAAAAGTTCCTTCAAAATAGGAACAACTATTTTGGAGATCTGCCGGAACAAACAGACAGACAGACAGACCGACAGACAAAAATTATAAAAATGTTTTTTTTTTTGTTATAAGTACCATACTTCTATACGCGTTCACTAAAAAGCTGTAAACAAATTACAAACAGATCGATACGATCTCCGAGATGCTAAATAGAAATTCCTAATGGACAAACTCAATTACTCCTTACTCAATTCGAAAATGTTCTGGTTTTAGTCAAGATTTCTTTTTGGAAATGGTAACTCACACGATCGAAATACCAAATTCAAAATGAGCACAAACCTCGTCTGCTTCTCTCCAGGAAGGCCTTGAAAGATTCAATGTCACTCCTGGACCTGGTGACTGGTGGCCCAGCCAACGCACACCCGATCACCGACAACAACACTAAAGCAGACCACATCTTGCTCTTTGAATCAACCTAAAAACTCTAGCCTTATATATTAATCGTATTATCTTAATAATTACCTAGTTTCAGATACGGGAGCACACCCAAGTTCATTCAGCAAAAATTACGTAATTATAACTCCTTATTGCACATTTATACGTATAAATATTTAGGTATTTATTTAACACTTCAAGGCATTTTCTACCAGTCCACCTTTGGGTGATGCAGAGATAAGCGTGGCAGGCGTATATCTGAAAATAATTATAATTAATACGAACATAATCTACAAGGATATAAAAATATTATAAATATAAAACATAGTTGGATATATTAGCCCGTTTATGCATCGTAACAGGTGTTGCCGAGCGTGCGCTGTGAGTTTTGCCTTATCTATCTTGCTCCAGCACTAACTCTTATTATGCAACTGCAAAAGCTAGAGATATTTCTTATATTTCCATTATATCTTACCAATTCTTGGAAGTCGGTAAAATTAATTAAATAATTTCGAAACTGACGCTATAAGCTATATCGATCCAAACCGCATATAATTATAATTCTTGGTTTCTTGACCATGACCCGTGGTCCAGTATCACTGGTTCTGTTTCTTTCTTTCCCTCTTCTAGGACACATAATCTGCTTAGTAGGAGAATGGTAATAGGAAAGACACCCACAATTTACGGTTTTCAGATTAACTTAGGTACAAGTGAGTAATCAATTTATGCATTGATTACATAAATTGATTAGGTATTCACTCGTACCTAAATGTAGGGATTACTCATTCGGTACGAATGAGTAATCTCCACAACTACTATTATTAAATATCATTGATTAGTGATTACCTACTATACTGACAATAATGAAAATATTTGGGTTTTCCACAGAACAGATTTTTCTGTTCCGTGGGTTTTCCACTTTTGGTACCTTTTATTATTTCTGTAGTTTTTAAATTATAATTTTTCAAAAAATAATTTATAATTCATTTTTAGTTAACTCGTAACATAGTAAATTTAATTTAGTTTAATAAAGTTTAAATCGGCTATCCTCTGAACATCACTATGAACATTTACTAAATACATTAATAGTACATTATGATATAAGTGCGGTAAGTTGAAAATCACAGCCGAGGCGATATTGCTAGCCCGAGCCGTAGGCGAGGGCTACAAGAAAGCAGAGGCTGTAATTATCAAAGCGTACGTATGTCATACGACGTTTTATAACATATTTGCGAGGAAATAAATAAAACTCGGTCTTCCACTTTCCACTATCCCCCTTGATCATATCCAATCTGGACCTAAGATTTCTTTTTTGTAATAAAGTCGCTGGCGCTATCCCCGTAGTACCTACTACCTATGCTCAACATTTCTGTAAGCTTACAAATACGTTTGCAGCGCCGCTTCCATATCACGAAGGGATTTTTTTACCGCCCGCTTAACTGCCCCTTCTACCGCTCCGTTAGAAGAAGGATGGTAGATCGCCGATAAAGTAATATTTGATACCGTTATTTTGCGTAAAGTCTGCATACTCTTTACTAGAAAATGGGGGGCCGTTGTCAGAAACCACCTCCCGGGGCAACCCAAAACGGGCAAACGTCTCCCTTAAAACTTTAATTACCGCCGAGGCTGTTTTTCGAGCCATGAGAAATGCTTCTATCCATTTTGTGGACGAGTCTATGATAACAAAAATGTTTTGTTATGAAAAGGTCCTAGAAAATCAATATGTAATCTACTCCAGGGTTCCGTTAGGTATGGACAAGGCATGACGGGTGCCTTGGATGGAGCTGTACTCTCTTCTATGTATGTGGTACATTCTTTGAAAACTCGCTCAATATCAGCATCAATACCTGGCCACCATATACGCGCCACGCCGCGCTACGCGCCACGGCTTTCATTTTAACAATACCTAAATGGCCCAGATGTAGCTCCTTTAATATTAATTCCCTTAATTTTGTTGGAACTACTAACCTGTACCCCCACATAACAAACACATCCCATATCTAAGTGTAGTTCCGCGCGCCTAGTCCAATACGGTCGTACTTCCTCATCGCTGCATTTGGCTGGCCAACCTGACTCTAAATACATGATTAGGAGTCTCAATATGCTATCCGATCCGGTTGCTTTTTTCAAAGCCAACCTAGTAATCGGTACAAAATTCTGGACAAAACTCAAATATGGACTATCTTCTGCTATAGTACATATACTTTTTTCTAAAGGTAACCTAGACAATGCGTCAGCCTTATTCTTATCGGTCGGTACATATTCAATCTCATAATCATATCCCGCAAGAAGCACCGCCCACCTCTGCATTCTACTCGCGGCCATCACGGGTATACCTGCTTTTTCTCCAAAAATACAAACTATGCATATTGCGGTTTATGGTCCGTCCTTAGAATAAACTTCCTGCCATACAGATACTGATGGAATTTGCGTACACCTTAGACTATGGCCAGTGCCTATTTCTCAATTTGAGCATAAACCCGCTCTGCTGCGTTAAGAGAGCGGGATGCATAAGCAATTGGTCTTTCCTTAGTGGCGTTGCTGTCGTCGCGTCTCCCGGCATTAAGTGGGATATTACCGCGCCTATACCCACGGAACTTGCGTCTGTCGTCAGAACTAACGGTAAATCCGGTGAGTAGTGTGCCAGCACCTCACTGGATACTAGCAATAATTTGACTTTATTAATCGCTTCATCACACTCCACTGAAACTTAGCATTTTTTTTTAAGCTTGTACTAAGGTTCCATTTAAGTACTGATATTAGGTATACATTTTGCGTAATACATAACTAGTCCTAAAAATAATCTAAGTTCTGTAACCGTTCTAGGTACCGGTGCACTATCTGGACACGTATGCACCCCCTCTTGACTGATTACGTAACCTAAATATGTAACGGACTTTGCAAAGAAACTACATTTTCCTTTCTTGATTTTTAACCCATATTTTCGAAGTCGTTCAAAAACCATATTCAAATACAAAAGATGTGGCCTGTCATCCTCCCCTGTTATTATCACGTCATCAAGAAAAACACCAACACGAGCAATATCGGCAAATAATTGTTCTAATTTTCGTTGAAAAATACCCAGGCTAGAGGATAACCCAAATATTAAACGGTTATACCTAAAAAGACCTTTGCGAGTGTTAATTACTGTAAACTTACGCGTCTCATCCAATCCAAATTGTGCTTAAGCGACAGATCGATTTTTGAAAAACGCTTACCCCCGTAAAGATCTTCTTGGGTAGAGGACAACGGTCTACTTCTAGACATTTATTCAAAGTGTGTTTAAAATCGCCACATACCCGAATTTTGCCATCTTTCTATACCACTGGCACTATAGGTGTAACCCAATCCGAAGTCGCAACAGGCGTCATAACTCCCTCCTGCACGAGCTGGTCCAGCGCGCGCTCGAACGGGCTCGCGCAACGCGTAGGCTATGGGTCGCGCGCGCATGAACACCGGTCTCGCGTCACTGCGCACGCGCAGCATCACCGGTCCACCAGTAAACCGTCCCAAGCCATCCGTAAACACTTCACAAAATCTGGAACTCAAATTCTCTAAGTTAAAACCATCATTTTTACTCTCTATCGCTAAACAATCTGTAAGCGGCGACGTAACACCTAATTCGTACAACCATTGTCGTCCAAATAATGTAGTTTTACCCTTATCTATGACAAACAAATCTAAACTTTTACAATTATGCTTAAATTGTACACATACCTTTATTTTTCCCATTGGCCTTACTAATTCCCCGTTGTAATATCTACACTTCCCAATTGGGCAGTTTGCAAACAGTTTTAAATAATTTTCGTACTTAACTAATACACGATATGGTACTTCCTGTATCCAACACCATTTAAATGTTTTTACCATTAATACAAACAGTAACATAATATGGGCTATATTGTTTGAAATTATCGCTACTCTGAGAAATAGAATGAATAACTACCTCTTCACTTTCGTCCGAGCTCGGATAACTATCTACCTCTCTTTCCTCACTCTTGGGCACATCTTTTTCAGGTGGCCCTTCTACCTTGCAAATTCGACAAACATAATTGATGAATTTATAGGCCTTGGCAAGATGATTGCCGCCACACCGCTCACATATTTCCCCGCTGGAAAAACACTTCGAACTTGAATTCGTATTGTTGACGTTTACGCCGCTGCCCCCAGCACGGGGCGCGTGCGTGGCGTCGCCTGGCCGGCGTGCGCCGCCGCCGCTGCGAGCATGCGCGCGCATCCCACCTGTCTCCGCCGGCACCCGCGCCCGTCCGCTGGTCCCTTGTTTACGCTCCCATGTTTGTTTGGCTCCTACTGTGTTTTGATAAACCGATGTAGGCTGACCCGAATCTAGTCCATTTCCTTCTACCAATGCTGCATCCGTTCTAGCTGCAGGCCCATCGTGAATGCTATCTTGCACGCTTTTTCGAAAGAAAGTGTCGATTCTTCCTCTGCAAATAACCGCTGTCTTGTGTCATCATCGTACAAGCCACACACCAGTTGATCCCTTAGATTGTTTATTAAATCCCCAAAATAACACGTTCTCGATAGCCTTTTTAAGTCGGTTATGAAATCCGCTATAGTTTCATCCTTGCACTGTTTACGCTGCCGAAATTTATACCGTTAGAACACTCGCTTGTGGTTGGAAATGATTTTGCATTACCGCCACCAGTTCGTTAAGTCTTGCTCGCCGGCCGGGCCGGCTACACAGGTTAACCATTAACTCGTAAGCATCACTTCCTATAACTGTAATCAACGTAGCCACTTTTATTGATTCTTTGATATCGTTCGCTATAAAATATTGTTCGGTCAGTGGGTCGTCTTAGGGGCGGAGTGTGGGAGTTGGTGTATACGCTTAGGGGCACTATGAGCAGCAAAGAAAACAGAAAAAAAAAAATTTTTGTTCAAAAAAATTTTTGGGACTTTTTTTTTTTTTTTTTCGGAAACTTTCCGATTTTTTTGCAGTATCGGATTGTCCTTGTCTGTAGCAACCATTTAGACTTTGAGAAGCATGGCCCTACGACGCACCGTTTCCGAGTTATGAGCCTTTTACTTTTTATTAATTTCATATAAAACGATTTATATTTCCAAAATGGCAGCTCGGATGACATTGTTTTCGGGAAAGAAATTGTTGCTCTACTCAAAAGCCATGACGTCATGTAAAAAAAATTAGCAAAAACTTCGAAAAAAAAACATCACGAAAATTTTTCTAAGTCCTTGCTCCATAGTGCCCCTAAGGCTACACTCCAACCCACTAATGCACCACCTCGTCGCCAATGATAACTCCAAGCCTAATCCAGGTGATCTATGCTACTTATTGATATCTAGCAGGAGCACAAATAAACACGTCCGTACAGTACAAAGTATTTATTACGGCAATGAAATGGCGGTAGGGTAGTAAAACTCTAATAAATAAAACATGTGCACCTACCGCCCATACATCACAAGGAGTCTTTCAAATAAAGAGTCGCTCCACAAATGGAGGAGAAATCGGTGAACATACATGAAATTATACCACACGACTGAAGCAAAAATGTTCATAAAATGAAAACTACTGGGCCAAACTGTTAAATTTTTATGGGGCCAAATGGCAACTATTTCGCATCAAACTAAAGAAGAATCACGTAAATCGGATCATAAATCTCAGCGCAATCGGTGTACATACATAAAAAAAAAGTTACTCTCAGGAAACTTCCAACTTGACGGACGTTTCAACGTTGAACTTTTCTTGGAAAGGAGAAACCCATATCCATAGAAACTTGGGCCTGGCGTTACAGGGCTAGAATTTTACCATAAATTAGAGCATTTGGGAAGGTTTCACAAGCCCAATTTTCAAGTCTCTCAGCAATGGCCAAATGGGTAAAATCAGACGTCTTACATTTTAGGTTATTTCACTTTTTCAGTTAGTTAAATAAAAAATTATTTGAGGCTTTGTTTGTGATTTTTATTGGCTTCGAGGGTTGAAAGACTTCTATCGTTACCCAGTAGAGTACCTATACCTAGTAGTTTTAGGAATTTGCAGAAGTGTTGACAATCGATCATCCGAGTCTTAGGTATAAAACTATGTAGGTACTTATTTTTCTAAACCAAGTTTAGAAAAATAAGTACCTACATAGTTTTATTGTAATTGAGGCTAAGATTTAAATGGGTTAATTAAGCAATATAGTAGATTTTTTAGTTACGTATCTGATTCGTGTAACGGCTAGGCCCAGAAACAGGTTTCTCCCTTAGTTTGTGTGTATACTTTGGTAGTAAAAAACAGTTACCTACCGTGTTTTACTATCATGTAGGTATACTCGCAGCTGGCAATGAATGATCCGGGAAGCCCGCTCCAGCAGGCAGCTACGTTACCATACCTAATGATCGGGTATGGAAACCGATGGGTCTCTACGACCAAATCTCTAAAAAGAAATCGTGTGCATGTGTGCAAGCACTGCAAAAAGCGTCGTCGTACCCGCAAAGGCCACGGGTCCGAATCTTCGGGTAGTGGTTGTATTGTATGGACTCGAACTTGAGTGCGGAACAGGAAATAAATACCTACACCCACTGTTGCTCCAGTTCATGTAACCCCTAAACATAATTTACCCCATAGTACCTAATACTAGTGACTGGGACAAATTAAAGGACGTTGTTGACAGAAAGCTTTATTCCTTGCCTGTTATGGTATGAAAATAGTTGCGCTGAAGCTTTAGCACGCTTATTACTTAACTAGCTGACCCGCGCAACTGCACGTCTGCGTCACTTATGAGAGAGAGAGGGTTAGTGAGAGTGTGAGTCAACCTTAAAAGACAGACATTATATGCTATCGCGGACTTTCTTTTAGAACTTTTTAAAAGAGGTACAATCACGTCATACATGCGTTGAGTAACTTTAACCGTTTACGCAGCGCACGCAACGGAAGCTCTCAAAAGCAATAATTTTTCCTTGTATTTGCAACATATTTCTTTGATGCTCCGCTCCTATTGATTGTAGCGTGATGTTATGTAACATATAGCCTTCCGCGATAAATGGGCTATCCAACACTAAAAGATGTTTATAACTGGAACCAACCTAAAATTAGCGCATTCAACTAACCAAACAAACAAACTCATCAGCTTAATAATATTAGGTAGTTAATTTATAAATTCAAGTAGGTAATAATTTAATTTCTCGGAAATATTTGCATTCATCGCTAAAATATTCTACTATGTTTTTGCAATAAGGGGTTTCCCTCGACAGCCTTACGTTTTCATCTTTAGACACTCGATCACAGTCATACTCCAGCTAGGTCTAAAGTTCTCATCGAGGTGCATGAAATGAGCCCAAACACGATAAAGTTGCTGTAAACTGTTGAAGACCTCTTGCAACTGCCTTTCGTATCAATCGTTAGACCGTCAATTACAATCATACTCCAGCCAGATCTAAAGTTCTCATCAAGTTGTATGAAATGAGTCCAAATACGAGATATAGACGGTGTATACTCTTGAGGACTTCTTTCAGCCGCCTTCCGTCTCCATCGTCAGACCTTTGATGAAAGTCATACTCTAGTTATGTAACTAGAGTAACACCAACACTCTAGTTAACATCAGCAACAACATTTAACCTAACTTGGCCTTAATAGGCCAGTAAAATAGATATATAAACAAGGCAGATTGAGGTAAATGACGTGTGTCCGTTACCCAGGCCAGATGTTGTCGAAAATGGTCATTTGAATCTTATAGATAATTAGTTTTGCGGCTTCTGTAATTGTTGCGCACATTTTTAAATTTGTTGCGCTTATAGTTATTTAATTATTTCACAAAAACATTTCCTGCTGGGGTAACGTTACCCCAGCCAGACCTTTTTCTTTCTAATGGGAATATTTAAATAAATACTAGCTATAAAGTTAGTTGTCTAGATGAAGTGAATGTTGTGCCTTATTTTGTATTTGTTCTTTCATCGGTTGCGAAGTTATTCGAGATTTTGCTGGGGTAACGTTTTTGGTTTTGCTAGATCTTTGAAATGGTTAAGCGGATTCTTATCATATTTTGTACATGACTTCTTAGGAATTAGTTTAAATTTGTTCTTTCAAAAGATAGTATAATGTTCTGCGTTTTCGCTATTTCGTAACCACCTAAACTTTTTCGGGTTACCACGGTCATTCGCTTCCTAATGACTTTAATCGTATTATCTCATTAATTATCCAATGTACTACGCTGAAATTTTACTGATATACAACGGAACTAAAAAACTAATTGACATAACATTCAGTTCATATATCCAATCCAGTAGCCAAATAACACCGCGCGCGTCAAGACCGTGCTCGTAAAGAACTGAACATCATCATAACTTGTAAAATACTTACAGGATACTAATGAAACTTCACATACAGTTGAAGACAGTTACAAGCTTTAAAATAACGTTTAAAGTAAGTCTTTAGACTTCTTATTGAGAGTGCTGGGACCAATTGAAGTGTTTTTTTATTTAATGAAATAACCTTTAAGCTATGCATTATTTTGGTATTTTATTGCAGAACAAATTTAAACTAATTCCTAAGAAGTCATGTACAAAATATGATAAGAATCCGCTTAACCATTTCAAAGATCTAGCAAAACCAAAAACGTTACCCCAGCAAAATCTCGAATAACTTCGCAACCGATGAAAGAACAAATACAAAATAAGGCACAACATTTACTTCAACTAGACAACTAATTTTATAGCTAGTATTTATTTAAATATTCCCATTAGAAAGAAAAAGGTCTGGCTGGGGTAACGTTACCCCAGCAGGAAATGTTTTTGTGAAATAATTAAACTATAAGCGCAACAAATATAAAATGTGCGCAACAATTATAGAAGCCGTAAAACTAATTATCTATAAGATTCAAATGACCATTTTCGACAACATCTGGCCTGGGTAACGGACACAATGACGTCGCATCATGGCCGCGACAGTCACAGACGTTTGAACTGTCATAGAAAATTGCAGGAGTTTAATATTATTTTTGAGCAACATGAACTTTTAATACTTTTCTTGGGTTGATAAAACTGTATGTCATTAATTAATTATAACTATAAGCGCAACAAATTTAAAAATGTGCGCAACAATTATAGAAGCCGTAAAACTAATTATCTATTAGATTCAAATGACCATTTTCGACAACATCTGGCCTGGGTAACGGACACAATGACGTCGCATCATGGCCGCGACAGTCACAGACGTTTGAACTGTCATAGAAAATTGCAGGAGTTTAATATTATTTTTGAGCAACATGAACTTTTAATACTTTTCTTGGGTTGATAAAACTGTATGTTATTGATTAATGGAAGAAAAGATTACATGCATATTCCCTCCACCCTGTGCCATGTGTTACACCATCTAGGTTGTTCCTAGGGTTACCAGTCTACTGTTGGACATAGGCCTCCTCAATCGCACGCCACTCAACTCGATTCTCAGCAACTCAAGATGCTACCAAACACCCTGCGAAGATCGTCACTCCACCGAGCCTGAGCGCGTCTTACCTTATGTTTTCCGATTCGCGGCAAACGCGATTCAGGAACACGTCTACCCCAACGGTCATCGGTACTGCAGCTAATATGACCGGCCTGTCACTTCAGCTTACTTATTCTGTGAGCGATATCGACAACCATAGGGTGCCAATGATAAAAGGTGGCGTATAGTGGAATAAATTAAAGGAAAATTAGTTTAAATCAAAATCATATTTATTCATTTTGCGCTATATATAAAAAAAATCTGTATACTTAACTACAAATAAAGAAGAATACAATATCACTATAATACTTTATAAAATAATAACAGTAAACATGGACGCCATACCACTCTTACGCTCCTTCTAATTTTTAATATAAAAATTATTCGGACCTCACAATCATACCATCTTTGCCGCACACATCTGCTACTTTACTGAATATAAAAATATAATCTAACGTACTAACTTCTTAAATTTATCAGTTCAGTAAAGAGTCTACACAACTATAAATAGATGCCACTATTAACCGTAATTATTGGCAAAACACGAAGAAAATACAATCACTTAAAAAATCTCGATGAAAAAAAAAATACATTTTTCGTGTGGCACATTTTGTTAACATAATTCAATTCTAAAGTATGAGCTCTGTTATATTATTAATTAAACTATTACTGAAGTACTTGTGCCCGTCTGATATTATAAAACCTAGTAACTATGCAAAATTATCTGTGTTTGGTCTTTCATTTTCATGAGTTATGGAGAAAACTGTACCCGCAGCAACGTATTATGATACTTTTTTGAATTCCAAAAACCACATGGTGCTGTTATTTTTTTTTTAATGGCAAAAAATGCTACAGATTATTATTATACGGTCAGTATGGCCCTGAGGATTTACATATAGGGCCTAGAGGGTGTTACGAGTAATTATTAGTTTCATCAAAATAAAAGAAGATGTGGCAACTGAATATTGATGAACCTTTTGCATGGAATGTAGTAACAGTTTCTAGGCTATTCAATTCATCATAACTATGGATACCTATGGTATGTCAAACTTTTATTGCACAAAAATGGATTATAGAAAAAAAAAAGAATTTATAAAATACAAATCAAATCTAACTAAACTATTAGGCGAACCTTAAGATTTCTTGATCATCTAACATTATTTATGTAACCAATTTAAGGCATTTCTAAGCTTTATTTATAAACACTACGCACTACAATTTAATACTAAATCTATAATATACTTAATTGAGAATATTTTCTTTATAAACATAATAAGTATTGCAATAAAGAGAGTTTTGCTCATAGCAATGTCTTATTTTACAAATCGGCAGTGAATGACTGGTTTTACAAAGCTGTTTTTTTTCCAGCTTTGTCGAAAAAAGGGCGAAGACATAGCATAAAGGTAGCGAGAATTTTAGTTTTTTTTTTTTTTTTTTAAGAATTTAAAATAGTAAAAGACACTTTATGCTAAGTATTGCACCGACACCTTAATAAAAAGCGAAAAAGTAAATCAAACGTAAAATATGAAAGTTTCAAATGAACAAACGAATTTATATGCTACAAATGAGTTTTTCATAAAAACTTTAAAATTAATTTGATTTTCTGAAAGTTTCACCCTCAGAAAAATCTAGAAAATGTCTAATTTTAATTCTAAGCTGCACATATCAACAACTCTAAACACTAATATTAAGTAACTAAATCAAAATGGCAATGATTACAAAGACATCCTTTACAAATCGGATTCTTTTATTCATGTTCATTCATAATAAATAATTATGAAAAAATCATTTTAAAAACATCGTCGTATCAAAACTTGCTTGTGCTCGCAATATTAAAATACCAAAATAGGTAATCGTTGTAATGTTATCATAATTTTTATCTAATTATAATATTCCCTTGGCATGGCCACAATCGAAAAAACTCATCAAAATTGTATAAAAATGCAGAGGCGAGAGTCACTTAGCGACCATAGTTGAACACTATTCTTATAATCGTACTATCTCTGAACTCATACAGTAATTGCTTAATTGAAAAGGGCATTAAATACCGTCAACGATACTTGGATACCTGTCTTGATCGTGGACGATATCCAATCAAAAGTATGTAGACTTTAAGTGTCTTACTTTATAGTACTATTTCGATGCATGCAATTAAAAATAGGACCATCCTTCCACAGATTATAAAAAATGTCTTGCCATTTAAAAAAACATGGTGTTGTTCTAAATTGTATTTAGATTATTCCATACCTTATCTTATCATTGTTCCCCTGGCCTTATATATATTTAATGTTACATAAATACAAATATAAAAGCAAGTCGTGGCAGTGATACTTTAATATGTCATGTCGTTGGAAAGCATTCGTTTTTATGTAACGGGTAACACTGCAAGATGCTATAACGAAACTATGGAATAGTTGGTAAGAAGCTGTTATTATTTAAAATCTTGATTTATTTAAAAAAGTAATTGTTTCAAAAACATGTTGATACAATTTGTTTTTCGTTCGAATACATTGACTCACAGTGTTGCCCTTAACAAAATTGACTATAAAAGTAGAAAATAGTTGAATAGTTCAGTTCCGAGAGCTTAGGACAGACATAAAAATAAATGCATTATTATTAGCTACATTGGCACTTATTTGATATAAAATGTCATTTATTATGAAACGAATGATTAAATCTTAATTTTTATCAAATTAATAACTGATTACTGACCAAAAATAAGCTCATTAATGGTCTTAAGCCTATAATATGGGATGTTATCTTTTTCATTATAGATAAAAATACATATGATTCACAATGATAAGAATAATGATGACTTTACCAAAGACAGTCTTTTCACGTGTTTTAAGGCCAAACAAGTAATGATTTATGACTCATAAAAATAACAGATTAGGTAAAAAATAAATAATTTGATGACCGCCATAAAAATGCGCATTTTCGAGTTTATTTTTTTAGGCTTTTAAGGCGTGGCGGTGTTAGGATCGCAGACTAGCTGTTAGAGAATGACTGATGAAATAATAAAATATAGGATTAAAATCAACTCAATCCTTATGTCATTGTAGAGAGAATTCACTTAAAATATTCTTGAGCAATGTATGAAGTTCGTGACCTTGGAGGTCGTTGTGAGGTGACCTTGAAGATAGAGGTAAGGTCAAGGTCAATGGTCGCCGCGCAACAGTTCCATGAGTAAGTTGAAGCTTGGGCCGTCGCCATCTTTGCTTTTGTTGGCTGGGTTCAGCATTTCTTTGCCGACTTGCATGAAGAACTGTGAAATAGAATTCGTACTATTAAGATGATCCCTGTAAGAGAGTCACGACGTGTATGCCAACATAATTATTCGATAGTTTTCAAAATTTCTCGTCTGTAGTAATTATGAACCTTATCCAATAAAAAAAACGTTCAAATTCAATTCTCGAATGACAACGTTTTACGCACGGCACACAACTCATATTTTATCTACACCTATTCTGCTATGCGACTATCTGCCTTATCGACTTGAACACAATAGGGATGATAACTGACTAAAAACATGTGATTCTGTTTAGTCCGTCAGTTAGATTTTCGAAAAATATTGGATACGTGTTTTTTGTTTTATCAAATTTATAAAAATTGACGAAAATAAAACGTTTCGAAGATCATGAGTGGGGGTGGCTTGTGACGTCACATTTGAGAAAAAAAATTACTCAAATGTGACGTCACAAGAGTTTTCGACACACTGTATCGTCTTTTGATCTCGATTTTTTGTTTAAAAAGAAAAAACATGTTTCCAATATAGTTTGGAAATCTATCTGACGGACTAATTTGTTTTTTTTTGTCATCTACCCTATTGTAACACGTGTTCATTAAGTCCACATATGGCAAGTAAAACTGAACTTTATCCCTCAAAGAACAATGTAGTAAGTATCTCACCTGACAAGTTCTCTGCAGCTCAGGAATGCGCAGCAGTAGTTCTCCGAACTTGGCTGGAGTGCTGGGGGAGTGTGACGCGATGTATGCCTGTAGTGCTGCCAATGCCTTCTCTTGGGATGCTCGTACTTTCTCCACTTCACGTAAATCTGGGGCGTCTGTGTCCAACCAAATGGGGAAATTGAGGATGTTGGAATTTTTTACTGCCTTCCAATTACATTTTGTATTGTCATGTATTAATGTTTCGAACATTGCTACATGACAATACAAATATATATATCAAACTTTGATGATTTAAAATATCAAAAGCAGAATGAACAAAACTGGTGTCTTTTCTTTTTTCGTTGGCCATTAAAACTTTGTTTATAAATTATGAAGAAAATAGCATATGACACAAAAAATATTAGGTATTACAAATTTGGTATCGTTCTATTATACCTAATTAGTAAGGTATCATGTATACCTAGAAAAAAAAATACACCATTACATTAATAATAATAATACCTGCCTATATGTCCCACTGCTGGGCAAAGGCCTCTTCTCATACAGAGAAGGCAGGAGCATTGATCACCGCGCTTGCCCAAGACGGGTAGGATTCCATTACTTACTTATATTTCTTCCAATGTTCCTGACGTTATTAAAAGTTTACATACAAATAACATGATATCCGTTAAAATTACAAAGACACGGGACTTACCTGAAGTGAGGAGTACGATAACTTTGAGCGCGACGTATTCGTACCGGTCTACGCGCAGGCGCCGCAGGTGATCGGTGAAGCTCAGCATGCGCTCGATACACGGCGTCAGACCCAGTCTGGACACAAATAGAGTAAGTTAGTACTTACAATAATAATAATAAACCATTTATTTCAGGTAACAATGACCCATAGATAACATTTTTTTTTTTTGTCTAATACAGGAATAGTTTCAAAGAACGGCGGAAAGTGTATCATTTATATCAAATCTGTGGCGCCTTTTCCCAACCATGATGCTCGATGTCGACTTTCAGTCTTACCAACGGGTATCGTATTACCCAGTACTGACTGGGTTGTGGAGGTCAGATAGGTAGTCGATCCATGTAAAATACTGGTATTCAGCTGCATCCGGTTAGACTGGAAGCCGACCCCAACGTAGTTGGGAAAAGGCTAGGCGGATGATGATGCTGGTGGTTTCCAATGATACAGCTGAATTCTAGATTTTTAAATGGAGCGATTGTTTTTCTGACCTGAATAAACTAATATGATAAAGTAGAATACTTATACCTAACGGGTTATACGATAGCCGTTGATAAAACTGGCTGTCAGATTTTCGTGCTTCATCCATAACGACTGTCAAAGTTCAACAAATGACAGCCATGAGCACAAATCCAACAAAAATGCTTTGTAATTTGAATTTCACTGGCTACCTTAGCGGCGCCACCGTGTTGATCACACAATAGTGCGAAACTGTAGTAAGTTCTAATTATAAATTATTCAAAAAGAAAAAAAAATATAAGAAAATTAAAATTTAACTCAGAATAAGGGCCTGCACACACGACAGACTATCCTTGACGCAGTTTTTAGTCTGTGAAAATAGAACCTAAGCAATTATATGCAGTCCGTGTCATTCTGGCAGATCGCGCCGCGCCGCACAAAAAGTGCGCGAAGAAATAGAACGTTTGCTCCAACACGTGCTAACGCAGACGGCGCACTTTTAGTATGCAATCTGCACTCGTTAGTGGGGCACGCAATGTACTATGAAGATGTGCGTCGTGTGCGTTGAGTCTGCGTAAAATCCGCGACGGACTTTTTGTATGCTATGCAGACATTTTGTGGGCCACAGACTCGATCGCACAAAAAGTCTGTCGTCTGCACAGGCCCAAATTACGTTAGATGTTTAAAATTTAATAAAATTGCAGTGAAAATCCAACTTTATAATCATAAACGAAAGATCCATTTTCCGAAAGCACATAAAGACTTACTTGGCGCTCTGATGCAGCGTGATACCGCGTCCCCCTCCCACTCGCACTTCACCCGGAGTGCTTACTCCGCGATAACAACACGATAGTACGAGAAGTTCGCACCAGCTGTTAATCAGCAGGCAGATCTGGTCATCAATCTGTGAATAGCAAGAAAATTTAAAGAGTTTTGTTCAAGAATCATCGAAAGCAGTTTCATTTTGATGGTGTTAACATTTTGAGACATAGATATGTAGACATATACAGATGACATAGATACGTATACGTGACAAGCAAGCGTGTGCCCTGTACGCCAACGACACAAATATGTGACAAAAAAATGCGGGGTGCGCTATAACACGAAAGAAACGTAAATAATTTTAGAATTCCTAGTTTTTTGTAAGTATTTGCGGTGAAATTTTGGCTTAGCGTGGAGGGCACGCGCGTGCGTTTCTGCTCTGAGCTTCAAAAGGCTGATAATAATGACTCATTAAGAGTCATTATTATCAGCCTTTAGAAGTATATTGTTGGGCGTAGGCGTGTTCCATCGCACGTCATTTAACACGTTGAACGCCAAATGAAAAATCGAGTATTTCCATTCAGGCCACAGGGCTCACCGGTGAGCCTTATCTTACTGAACCATTCGAGCCATGGGGGTCACCCGTGAGCCGCGTGAAAGGTCCAACATAAACGCTTCCTACGAGCCACAGATTGCAGCTATCAAACAAAACGCATATGGAAGTGAGCCGCGTGGCCCTGTATCCGAACCGGACGGCGTGGTTTTCAAATCCAACAAAAACTTGTAGTTTTAATCAAGGTTATTGCAATGATGCTAGGGTTATTCCTAAAGATACGATAGAAAATATTATTTCGATTTAATAGCTGTAATTAAACTATAAAATACTTTTAAAATATTTATTAAAAATACAAAACAACGTAACATTTTCTACATTACCAAGTAAAAATCGGTGACATTATTTATTCATTACTTGACAAACTTCTATAATATAATCAAAATAATTTATGAATTTGAATAATCACAACTATGGCACTTCTTTTTAATATCACATTATTAAATAATCAGTCCTAAACGTGAGCCGTATCGTGACCCCTGCGGCCCCCGCTAACGGAAAAAACATAATCCTTTAAAAAAGGCCACGGGACCCACCCGTGAGCCTTTTACAATATTTTAAAAACTAGACGGTAAAAGTCAATCATTTTTATTTTCTGTACCAATTACCGCATTTTATAAACTTTAGAATGAAAATCTCAAGTTGATGAAAATTACCGATTTCCTGATTATGACTTGGCCCGAATGGTATACTACGGTAGGCCCACCGGTGGGTCGTAAAGCATACAACGTGTTAACTCTGTACTTGGCTATTGACATATTTCTCATCTAGCTGCTATAAGCCAGCCTGCGAAGACTTCACCATTAGGTTGCGTGGCCATAGGCAACTCCAATCACAACTCATCTTACTCAATCTTATGCTTGTCTTATCTGACTACAACCAGACCCTTTTCGGTCGACTTGGGTAACTTGGTCGATAAGGGCAACACCCTTAGGCTACGTAAGTTCCATGGGAATTACGAAGTTGCAAAGCCAAAAAACACAACACACACACACAAACACACACACAACAACACATACACTAACACACGCACACTAACATACACTAACACACATACACTAACACACACATACACTAACACACGCACACTAACATACCCTAACACACACATACACTAACACACACATACACTAACACACACATACACTAACACACACATACACTAACACACATACACTAACACACATACACTAACACACGCACACTAACATACACTAACACACACACATACACTAACACACGCACACTAACATACACTAACACACACACATACACTAACACACGCATACACTAACACACACATACACTAACACACATACACTAACACACATACACTAACACACACATACACTAACACACGCACACTAACATACACTAACACACACATACACTAACACACACATACACTAACACACACATACACTAACACACATACACTAACACACACACACACACTAACACACACTCTCACTTTAACACTTTTTTTTTAAATAATTCTATCAAAAAAGAGCAAGGGCGTCAAGAGCGTCACACATTAGACGCCTGAGGAAGGACAACGCCGTCGAGGACGACCGCGGCGAAGATGGCGTGACAATCTGATCATGTTTGCGGGGCTAACATGGCCAAGGATCGCACAGGATAGAGAGGTATGGAAGGAGAAAGGGGAGGTCTTTGCCCAGCAGTGGGACATAACGTAGGCCAGGAAAAATAAAAAGGCTTAAGGTGAAAGCTCCACGATAGACCGCGAAATTCAAATTTTCTTACGTTTTTTGCAATTTGCATGTCAGTGTCAGGTTGTATGTTGATTAAAATATGATTCGCGGCTGTAACACGTATGTAGTTACAGAATTATAATCATTAAAAACATCAATACAACCCTCTAAGTTCATGTAACTGTATTGAATGACTATTTAATGAAAAAAGTCATACAAGGCAGGTTCAATTTGAATTTCGCAGGCTACCGTGGAGCTTCCCTTACCTTCCCTACCTTAAGGTTCCGTGAAAATATTCCCACAAAAAAGCTACTCACCGAAATATTTTTAAAAAGCGGCAAGCTCTTGCACCACTTCACAATCTTATAAAGCCTATGGTCGGCTATATTGCACAGGTCAGCCAGGAAGTCGGGGCTTGAGTTGTGTGCCGTGATCCCGCTCGCGGCCAGCAAGGGGTTGGCAGAGGGACTGCCGCCGGTAGACTTGCCCAGCCGGCTCAGTTCCGACTCGTTGTATTGCCACAGATGTTCCACGTCCATTATTTCCTAAGGAGTTAGGGTGGTTTAGATGATGTTGACTTCGGATATGAAGTTCTGGGGAAGTTTGCGATTAACTACACATATTATGTGGACTGAGATGGGCTATAGGCTCGCCCCTATTACATGGGACTTAAACATAACTGGCGAAATGTGGGTGTACTATTAGGTACACCTCTACCTTACCCTTCTGGGATAACAGGCGTGATGTTATGTGATAAGATGATATAGAAACGTTAAAAATCTAGTCACAAACTCATCTTTGCGACAAACAGCTTCAACGAATGAAATGAATTACGCCTTTTGTCTTGACTTTATGTATCAGTCGTCGTTACGGTATTCCGGAATAATTTCCAAAGTGTGTAATTTCTTTGTCACTATTTTGCCTAGCGGAAAATTATGGAGGTCAGATAGGGAGTGACTCCATGTAAAATACTGATATTCAGCTGCATCCGGTTAGACTGGAAGCCGACCCCAACATAGTTGGGAAAAGGCTAGGCAGATGATTATGATGATATTTTGCCTAGCGAGTAAAATAGTGACTTTAATTAAACAGAATTAAAAAAAATTACCTGTAATAATGGCGGTATATCTGGAGTAACTTGGCTGTTACTCGTCTCTCCTCTACTGCTGTATGATCCAGGGCCATTTACCTACGAAAAGAACATTTATTTTAATGGTAATTCGTATGAATTGATTTAATTAAGTCTCTGCAACATTGTGCAAAACGCGTTAACTTATATAATCTGCATTGGGTCTTTATCTCTTCTTTGAGTAGATAATATGGAATAAATAAAATAATGGATATATTTTTAGGGAATGCAATGCGACCATAGTTTTTTGAATGATTTTTCAAAGGCTTATAAATATCTCTACGACCATAAGCCTTTGAAAAATCATTCATTTTTTCAAGCAATATCCATGAAAAAGTATTTCATTGCGACGGACTTAAGATAACTGTTATGTGAGATAATGATATAATACATTCAGTCAACAATGTATCGGGAATGGATGATTTGTTTATGGTTCCAAATTTTTTTTTGTTTTTTTTTGTTGTTGTTAGATTAGCACAACTGTTTTCCATTTTGGCGCGGAGTTTGAGTTACATCTGTTAATTAGATTAAATACAGTACTGATTTTAGTTATATCATATCTAGTGTGTATTGCGAATTTCTTAATGGACAAAAATATCGGACAAAAAGTTTGTCTTAAATTTTGCATCGCCAATGGAATTTCGAGTTCGGAGTCTCTGAAAATGTTACAGAAGGCTTACAGTGAATCGACTTTATCAAAAACACGCGCTTATGAGTGGTACAAAGCGTTCAAAAGCAGTCAAGGTGTGATGGAAGATTTGCCTCGTTCTGGTAGGCCATCAACATCTGCAACTGAAGTTAACATCGCAAAAGTGAAGGAAATAGTGACTGACAATCTTGCCGGAAGGTCAAACGGTAAATAAAAAATATTATTCGGACGTTATGCAGCGTTTAAGAGAGCAAATTAGATAAAAGGGCCAGATTTGTGGAAAGAAAATTATTGGATTTTGCACCACGATAATGCGCCTTCACACAGTTGTGAACGATTTTTTGACCAAAGCTCAACAAATACCATCGAGCAACCACCTTATTCACCAGATATGGCTCCAGCCGACTTCTTTATTTTTCCTAAACTCAAATTACCACTTCGTGGCACCCGTTTTCATTCAGTAGAAGACATAAAGGAGAATTCGCGGCGAGAACTGAACTCAATTCTGGAATAAGCATTTAAAAAATATTTTTATGATTGGATTATTAGTTGGCGTAAGTGTGTCGGTTCTGAAGGAGCATACTTTGAAGGTGATAAAATAAATTTGGATAAATAACTAATATTTTGTGTTTTATTGATCTTTTCCCGGTACTTTCTTGACAGAGTAGTATATTAACTGTCGTATTTTGTCAAAATATTTGTATCAAGTCATTACAACTCACACTAGTGAGGCTGGAGGCGTGGCGCAGCGTGGCGGGCGCGTGCGCAGACAGCAGCGAGCCCGTGGACGCCGCGCCCGACAGCGTGTACGAGCACTGGTACGTCGAGCGGCCGCCGCGCGTACGGTCCTCTCTGATCGCTGCGGACAATATGATCTAAATTAATCTCCTATAAAAAGATCGGAATTGCCTTAATCAGTTTTCAGCAACGCAAATTTTATGGGTTTTACCCCAAATACAACAAAAGGGGAAGATGCGCACGTAAGAACGTACCCAAAATCATTTAGTTCAATAGAATTCATGTAGAAAACCATGCGAATGGCCTCTGTGGGCAAATTATTATAGTAAATAAGACTTAAGGAGGCGTTTGCATATCTGACTTAAATTTTCAAACATAAGCAGTTTTTCGGATGCTTTTGCGAAAAAATGAAACTAAACCAAATGTAACTAATAATTACAACAGATAGATTACTCCTTCATCTTCAAAGGTGTATAATATTGTAAAAAATAATTTTCGGTGCCTCCCCACACAAAATTAACGATATCGTGTTGAGTTTAGGATCAGTTTTCTTCTATTTAATAATATAAATTTATATATTAAAAAATATTTTATGTAAGCAACGCAAATATTTTATGTTCAACTCAAAATGGTGTTAAAAAAAACTATCAAAATGTTACAATCTAACTCTGAAAAAAAATAAAATCGCATCTATATTTTCAAAAAAATTTGCTTAATCTGGTGAATCTTAAGGGCTTGAGTTAAAGGTTATTTTGCTTGTCACTGTCTTGATTTAATGCACAAAAATTTTGTAATTAAGCATTAGTCTGCGCTCGCACAAATAGAAGCGCGTCAACGCTACGTCTAACCTGATGCAGCGGAATACGAATACTTTATATGGAGCGACTGCCTATCTGACCTCGAGTACTGGGTAATACGATACCCTTGGTGAGACTGGTTGTCAGACTTTCGAGCCACTGACAACCTGTGCCAACAGTAGTCGTTCCTAATCGATATTAATATATAGGAACATCTCAACCACATACCTTCAAGCTTCATCCCGCAGCCCAGACACTTGTCGAACCGGCACGCGGGACACTTCTTCCTGGTGGTGACCGTGACGGGACAGTTGCCGCCCCTCAGACACATGTAGTTCTTGCGGTTCTGCACGGTGCGCTTGAAGAAACCCTTGCACGACTCGCACGAGAAGATGCCGTAGTGGAAGCCGCTGATCTTGTCGCCGCAGATTGGGCATGGGCTGTTGGGGAAAGGAACTATCTTAGTAAGCCTACCAATAATATAGCTAGTACTAGGCTTGTGTCCCGGAAAAATCTAATTTGTCCGTCAGTTAGATTATCACAAAATATTTGACACGTATTTTTTCTTTTGTTATGTAAACCAAAATTGACGAAGATACGACGCTTTTAAAATTCTCAATACGTCACGCCGTGCTATAATTTTTAGTGCGTTGTGACGTCACGAGCCCCCACTCCCGAGTTTTGATGCGTTTTATCTTTGTCAATATTCATTGATTTACAAAAACAAAAAATACGTGTTCATTATTTTCCAATACTCTAACTGACGGACTAATAAATAGATTTGCAATTAATTGATGGTGGAAACTAGCCTATTGTTTGCTATGTAAATCAGTTGTTCTTTACTCGAAATTGGTAAGGGATGGAGGTCCATGGTGTCGATCTTAAGGAAAGGGGCTAAGATTATATCCAGAAGAATGTTTTTTTTTTTCTGAGGCAAAAATGTTGGAGAGTTTTTGTGATTCATATGTAGTGATCCCGGAGTGAAATGAGTCGTCAATAGGATACTTTGGCCTGGAGTTGGCCTCGTTGGTCCAGTGCCAGTGGTCCCAAGCGCGACTGCTGAGTATGAGATCCTGGGTTCGATTCCCAGGTCGGGCAAATTGTTATTGGGTTTTTCCATCAGGAATTTCTCAGTAGTCTGGATTTAAGCCCGGTTCGTGGCAATAGGCTTGCCCTCTATTACACGGTACTTAAATGTGGGTGTACTATTAGGTACACCTCTGCCTAATCCTTCAGAGGTTACAGGCTTGATGTTATGTTGAAGATAAATCTATATACACAAATTCTTTTATATATTTTTTTAAAATATTCTTTAATATTGTCTTACCTACTAGCCCTTTGTATGGAGTATTATTGTCATATTATTGTTACATTGATATCAACTATCTGGTGTCCACGACACAAGCCACGTTGCTAAGTGTGGCACTAGATGGCGCTGTGTGTAATGTCCAGCGATATTTATTTATTTTATTTTTAACCGACTTCAAAAAGGAGGCGGTTCTCAATTCGATTGGTATTTTTTTTCTCCACCTCATTCGATTCAGCAGTAAAAAAGAAATGAAGTAGGTATTTAATTTTACCTGTTAATAAGCTGTTGTCTGCTGATGCCCTGGTGGTGATGCAGCCTGTCCTCAGGCGCGTCGGGCTCGTCGTCGTGATTGCCGTCGTACGCTACCGCAGCCTCGCGGTACATCACATGCGGGTGACGACTCTGTAACAGATACAACAGTTAGAATATGCTAAAAAAAGATCTTTAGTATTACACAATGGGAAAAGATTCTTGTGTTCTCTTTGCGTTATTCAAATTGCGAAGTGGCTGATAGCAACTGAAGGTGGTATCGCTACGGGCGGGAGGAAACGCCCGGGTGTTTCCACTGCGAGGATCGACCGGAGGACACGGTGGAGCACACGGTGGAGGTGTGCCCCGCGTGGGCGGAGCACCGCCGTGTCCTCGAAGCGGCGATTGGCGGCGGCGACCTCTCGCGTCCGGCCCTGGTGCAAGCCATGGTCCGGAGCGAGACGGAATGGGACGCCGTCACCTCCTTCTGCGAAGCAGTAATGCTAGAGAAGGAGGTGGCGGAACGTGAGAAGAAGAGATGGGTTTTAGTCAGTAAACTCTGACACTCCCTCCTGCTCCGCCCAGAGCGGGAGGAGTCATTTGATGATTTCCCATTCGAAAAAAAAAGGGTCTGTCGCTACTGATGTATTGTCGAGGACACTCCCGCCTGACCACCATTAAGCTAATTTTTGCTTGCACTCGCAAAACAGAAACGCTCTCTAGCCCCGCCCCGTTGACTTTATATAGAAATAATAAATGAAAAAATACCGAATCGGCCGAGCGCACTGACGACGCACGCCAAACGAGAGTTATTGTTATTTTGCGCGGCAAAGTTGACGCTTTCCTAATAGACCCAAACTTTAAGGAGGCGGGGCTCGGCGCCTCCGCATGATTTAAGCGAAAGCGAAAAAATTAAACTGGTCAGGCGGAAAAGACCCCGATAGTACAAGCCCGCGCGGATTAGGGCACACCACCTTTCATAGCGAGGAGGCCTGGGTCCCAGACTCCCAGCAGTCGAAACTTAATGGGTTGATAATGATACACAGTACCTGTACTGGAGAGTGAGTGGGCGAGAACTCAGAGCTATAAGAATAGCAAGAGGAGTGCGACGCGTCGCTGTTGTTGCGAGACAAGGACGGAGTATAGTGCCGGGACGCGCGGGGACTCGCTGATGGACTGCTGTATACGCTACGGAGAAAGAGAGTATATATAGTCAGATAAACAAAAATAAACCTTACTAGTCTTTTTTAATGCATGAAAATTAAATAGACAACATTACAGGGTGTAAACGGACCCCTCACGAAGCCGTCAACCAAGCATTCTGTACATCAAACTAAGTAAAAACTCTACTCTACGCAAAAAATATTCCTGGGAAACGACTTTTTTTTTGGGTGAAAAATCACTTTTTACGGTAAAACTACGGGAGATGGTGTTTAAAGTAAAATTCATACATTAAAAACATGTATTTAAAAAAAAAAAACTTGTGAACAAGTTGGAACTTTGACCCCCAATATCTCCGTAACTAGAAGGTTCTCAGGTAAGGTCTAAAATAAAAAAAAAATCGCAATGACGGGGAAAACAAGTGCCTTTCGGCTTCGTTAAGGATCTTTTTACACCCACCTTTTAGGAATAAGAACAGAAAACGGTATTTAATTGGAAATCGTACCTGTGTGTATACATGGAGTGTACTGCAGAGTCTGTGCTGGCACTGGACTGCACGCGCGGCAGGCGTCCCAGCAGTGGGGAGCCGTGCAACGCGCCGATCAGCTTGTCCATGCCCCCTGTCTGCTCGCATTTTAACTCTGTGGGAAAATGGATGAGTTGTCATCATTACCTGGATCATGGAAACAGTTCGTGAATAAAACTGTGCTAGTACAAAACTTTTAATTTTAACCAGGAAAAACGAACGATTCACCGACATTTGATCGATAAGGCTACAATCAAGGAGAGCAGCGGTGGCCCCGACTTACGAACAGTAACTCTTGGGTACGAACCCAGGCAGACGCATTACTTTGTGTAATTTATTTCTTCACCACTGCTCTCAAAACGGAGAAGGAAAACTTCATGAGAAAACCAGCATGTCCTAGAACCAAAAATTCGAAGATATGTGACATCTACCAACCTGCACTGGGCCCGCGTCGTGGATTATAGCTTATTTCCTCTCACAGACAGAAGGCCTGTGTCCCAGCAGTGGGAACATTATAGACTGATTATGCTAAGGCTACAATCAGCTAGGAGAAAAACTTGTAACTTAGCAAGTTAGCAGCCTAAAGAGAAAACCTGTGGAATTTGGAGGTATCTCCAACACAGAAGGGCAAGCCACCGTCTTTCTAAAACGAACTAAGTCTAGTAGCGAATTCTGAATGGCTATTTTATAAATACTAACTAACCAGATAACTGCGTCTCCTTCTTAATGGTCAGGTTCTGAACTTGGTCCAATCCAGTGTGTGGCATGTGAGTTGATCCCTGGTCACTGAGTGCGAGGGACTTGGCGCTACTAGTCGGGGAGGAGGGCCGTCTCGCTAGAGAGAAAGAAGGGGCGTCTTGTAGCACTGATATCTGGAAGAGAAAGAACGATCAAGTAAATAAAGGGTGTAAATAGATCCTTAACCGAAAGGCACTTGTTCTCCCAGTCATTTCGCGTCAAGAATTCAGGCCTAACTGACAAGAGCATGTTTCTGTTACCCTGTTCATGCTGAGACTCCTCTGATGCGGCTGCAGCGGCGCGCTATACTTGAGGTCCAGCACCCTCTCGTCCACGCCGTGGAAGCCCTCCGTCTTCACGGTCTCCGTCTTGATGCTCACGTTGCGGAGCGTGTCGATCGAGTCCCTGGATGACTGCAGGTCTAGTGAGCTGTTGGTTTCGTCTGCGAAGGAATTTTCTGGTAAGTTTTGTTTTGCAGGCTTTTTGGCTTTTTATCATCACTGCATTCGAAACGGTGATGGAAAACAACAAAAATCGGCAGATATTTCCTCACGTTGTTTTCCATCACCAGATCTAGATTTAGGACCAAAAATACGAATACATGCACATCTAGCAACCAGCACTGAGCCCCCGTGGTGGATGACGGCCTACTTCGTCTCATAGAGAGGAGGCCAGAGTCCCAGCAATGGGAATTTTATTTTTTAGAAGATGCAGCTGTTTCAAAGGAGAAAGATGTGATACCTATATGGCTATTAACGTTTTTAGAAAGCTATGAAGCTTAGGTACTAATAATATTTAGATACGGATTTGTCCTTTGCTCTCAAAAAGCGCTACTTTATTTTGTTGTTTCTTCTGTAGTGTACAATGTTGCGTTAAAATCTTCTTTACAGGAAGGTACATGCTGTTCGTGCGTGCTGTAGGATTTGTAATTTTCAGCGCTGGGCCGAAAGTCGCAAATCGGAACAGCGCAATCAAAGTCCCTGACTTGTCGGGTGAGAGCCGATATTGGGTCACTCTCCTTGTAACATTGTATAAGTAGTAAGTACCAAAATAGACCGACCATTGGTTTCTACAGCATATACAAGATCCGGGAATTCCCGAATCACGAACTCAATCAGAGATCGTTATAATCAACCGATCATACGTGAAGATCGATATTGTTGCACCCACCCCTGGGGTGCGGATCCAGGTAGCTTAGCTGCTGCTAAAATGGGTATAGGAATGATAACTGACTAAAAAAAAATATGATTCTGTTTAGTCCGTCAGTTAGATTATAGAAACATATTGGATACATATTTTTTGTTTTATCAAATTAATAAAAATTGACGGAGATAAAACGTGTCAAAGATCATGAGTGGGGCTTGTGACGTCACATTTGAGTAAAAAATGTATTCAAATGTGACGTCACGTGAGTTTTCGACGCACTGTATCGTCTTCATTTTTTGTTTAGGTGCGTGGAAAAAAAAAATGTGTCCATTAATTTTTAGAAATCTATCTGACGGACTAATTAGATTATTTTTGTCATCTACCCTATTTTAGGCCCGTCCCACAATCAATGCGAGTGCTTTGCTGTCCAAAATATTTACTAGACTCTAGACTAATATTATTTACTATACTCTCATAAGTGTATAGACACTTCACAGTCCAGTGGTGGTAGTGAAAGTGGTGCCATTTTTGTGGATCTAATGAACGTCACTGACGCTACTGCAATATTGGTTGGCGTGGCCACTAATTACTAGGCCCTATTGAGGATAATCAATACTGACCATTATTAACACTGGTGTCTATGACCATCTCGGAATCTGATAGCTCGCCCTCCCACGACATGGGCCGTTCGCGCTCATTGTTGGCCATCTCTTGCGCGCCACTCAATGAACGCTTCTTCTTATTGCGCATGTTCACCTGGAAAACAAGATGGCGATTATCAACGGGTTTACTCATTGCAAAGTATTGGAGAAAAAAGATCTGTGAACTACCTGGTAAGGAGTGGGGTTATCGGCTGAGACCTTCTAACGTGGCGAAAACTGGTAATAAAGGCTCTAGAAAGTGAGAAAACGCTGCGAAACAGCAGAGCCAAAATTTTTATTCCCCTCTTTTTTCGTGACTGTTGGTTGGATGTTTTGCGTTTTTCTCCGATCATCTGCCCAGCCTTTTTCCAATTATGTTGGGGTCGGCTTCCAGTCTAACCGGATGCAGCTGAATACCAGTATTTCACATGGAGTGACGGCCTATCTGACCTCCACAACCCAGTTAGTACTGGGTATTACGATACCCGCTAGTTGTCAGACTTTCAGGCCACTAACTACCTATATAACGACTGTCAAAGATCTACAAATGACAGCTGAGACCAACGGCTTAACGTGCTTTCTGAGGCACGGAGAAAACTCGGCATGTAATGGGTGGTAACCCAACCACGGACAAACCCAGGCAAGCACGGCTTACCACGGCACGGCAACCCGAGTGGCTATTATTTTTTAGCCATGAGCTCCTGTTTTCATGATATTTTCATTGCACCAATATTACAAATGCATGTGTCCAATGTGTCAATGAGAGCAATATACTAGCTGCCTTACAGACTTAATGACGTCTGTCAGGCAGCTAGTCTATTCTGCTTGTTAAATGTAACAAGCTTTGCATCTTAACTTTCGCTAATGGTTTTCAATTAGCGACTAATTAGATAAGCAAAGTATCCTGTGTACTTTCTTTTGTTTTCACTTAACGTAAACATCTCTTGACCACCACGGATTCAGTCAATTGACCGGTACATTCAGGAAACACTTCTTGGACCCGCATGGACTGAAGATAAGTTTACATTGTGTTACTTGAGTACATATTGACTGACTGTATCCGTCTGTAAGTGTAGCGTAGTAGTGTGTGATCTTGCTATTTTGTTTTGTGTTGAGGAACTTTGAAACACACTTAGGTTACCTAGTTTAGTGTTTGTTTCACATTTAGATATTGTGTTTTGTAATTAGCATCTAATTATTAAATGTTTGCATGCCAATTTTATGGCGAAATGTGTCATTGCATTACATTTTATTATTACCATCTTTTGTACAACATTTACTGCAAATAAATACTTTGACTTGACTTGATTTTTGACTTTCTATCTACAGGGTGTAAATGTTCACGAAGCCGTCAAACTAAGTAACTATACGCAACAAAAATGATTATTTTATTTAAAAATCAAGTTTTACGGTAGGACTCAATGTAACGCACTCAACTCACTCACAAAGAGGAAGAGAGCGCTGCTTTTTCAGCAAAGAGTTTAGGACATAGTAGGTACAGTTTGTGGGCTTTAAAAATGACAAAAGCTATAATCACCAATTTTGTGTTAGTCGTGTGCCGAAGGGCGGCCGTTTTAGGGAATTTTCTTGACAAATCATTTGGACCTTCAAAAAGTCCTGGTTTTCAGCCTAATTTGAACTAACTTTTTAACTCTTTACCGGGCGAATAAGTCTGATGTTAAGTTACCAGCGCGAGCGTGATTGATTGGCAGCGTTTGGCTTCCCGAGCCAGGCAAAAAGTGTTATTGGATTTTTTAAATTTCTCATTGGTGCCCGGACTTAGGAAGGTGGCTGGTGTTCCATCGGACTATGAAAATAAAGGAACTGTGAGTGCAACTGTGTCTGCGCACACACTAGTGCGCTATAATATCTCCCGTGCTGATGGCTCATCTCCTCTGAGTTTGGCCGCCGTTACCGCAAAACGGCCAGGAGGACATATCATAATATAAGGAATTCAATACATATAATTACCTCGTACTGATGCTGTGAGAAGTCGATCTTGGAGATCTCGGCGTCAGTGGAGTCTTCATCATGAGGCACTGAAGACACACTGATGCGGACGCCGCTCGAGCTGTACGAGAACTGACCTGGAAACAGACAAGTTCAAGGTTATTATGTAACTATAGGTTCTGCCAGCGGCTTCGTTCGTGTTAACCTCAACCTCGGGGATAATGTAATAAAAAAAAACCAGCCTATTACTGTCCCACTGCTGGGCAAATGCCTCTTCTCATACAGACAAGGCACGAGCATTGACCACCACCCTTGCTCAAGACGGGTTGGCGATTTCTGACTTCTAATAATTAAACTCCAGGTTTCCTCACGATGTTTTCCTTCACCTGTGATGATGTCCAAGATAAACTTAGAAAAGTACATATGAATTGAAATAGTCACATTGGTACTTGCCCGGATTTGAAATTTGAACCCCACAACCTCATACATGGGAGTTGAGGCCTTAACCTCTGGGCCATCACGACATTATGGGATAAGGTAGCTTCTCATTAATGAAATAGTGGATCAGGAAACCTGAAGATACCGACTAACTGACTCCGAGGAAACCGCCTCGTTGGTCTAGTCTAGTGGACGCATGCGTGACTGCTGAGCAGGAGGTCCTGGGTTCGATTCCCAGGTCGGGCAAAGTGATATTGTATTTTTCCATCTGGAATTTCTCAGTAGTAGCCACGGAGTCTGTAATTGCGCCTGGTTGATGGCCACCTATTACATGGGACTAAAACTTAACTAGCGAAATGTGGGTGTGGGTACTATTAGCCAATCCCAACATAGAAGGCTAGGCAGATGATGATCAATCTGCAGCTTATAAAAAAACGCTAAGTGTGCTGACGTATAGGTACAGTTAGCAACGTAAATCGCTGAAATTATATTTAAACATACATTACCGTCAGCAACCTTAATTATTCCACATCTTACTGTTTACTTAACACAATTTAATTCTTAAAATGACTTTATGTAATAAGTACCTGCTGGCCGTGGTTAAGTCCAAATCAATTACATAATCAATTAATAGCTGTGCAATTAATTGAATTTGCTTAGCTACCTATATTTGGTGCAGACAGTACCTACATTAATAACGAGCACGATGCAAATTTACCGAGAAACATATTCAAAGCTTTTAATAAGTACGTGCAGCGCTTTTAAAGTTCTTCGCGGGGAGCACTGGAATTCTTGGAATGCATTTTTCCAGTGCGTTTAGCATTAAGATTTCCGGCTTGCAAATGGACAGCACTTTACAATGCTAATGCCCGTTTTCACTAACACATTTATACAGGATGTAAAAGACCTCATCACGAAACCGTCAACCAAGCATTTTGTACATCAAATTATGTAACTTTACGCAAACATTAGTGCTGGGAAACGACTTTTTTTTGGGTGAAAAATCATGTTTTGTGGTAGAACTCAATGTAACGCACTCAAAACAATGTACTGATGGATGGATTGAATAGTACGGGGGTCGTGGAGGTATTTAAAGTAAAAATCTTCCATTAAGGCGGTTCCTCAAGCAAAATTAGCAACTCTATTTGTGGTGGTTCAAACTTCGTTTGAAATACTGTTAGAATAAAGTTCTAATCAGCTTGCACTACAAAGTGATTGTTACGTCAGTCACTGCAGGTCGAATAGTGCGAAATTAGTGATTTTTATTCTTTATAAAATCAAATTTACGTCTTTTGGAAAATATAAAACGACAATTATGTTCATTATTAAATTGTCTATCCATTAGTATAAGTAGCAAATCAAAATAATGGTTACTTTACGAGGAGTAGCATTTTATAAATCATTATTTCTCATTTCTGTGGTTTCGTTGTAAGAGGATTTATTAAACATTAAGCTACTTAAAATAAAAAATGAAACGACAATTTTGGAGTCAAGAATATGTAGTAATTTAATGTATTTTTTATTAGTTTGTATTTCTTTTGGATAAAGAGGAGTAGGCTCCAAAAAACTGCTCGTTCAAGGTCATTTGCTCGGGGAAAGGCCTTAAAAACTTGTATTTAAAAAAAAAACTTGTCAAAAAGTTGGAACTTTGACCCTCAATATCTCCGTAACTAAAAGGTTCCCAGGTATGGTGTAGAACAAAAAAATGATCGCAATGACGGGGAGAACAAGTGCCTTTCGGCTTCGTTAAGAGGTGTTTTACACCCTTTATAAACATTATTAGTCTGTTGGAAGTTCGAGTCTCAGTCGCATTCATTTAGGTGTCTCCTAGTGCTAACCGGCATATTAAAACCTCGTGTTAACCTCTTAGCTGCCTGCCCCTTTTGATTGGTGGGTTTGCACAAATTGCATAGCAACCTAGAGTTCTACAAAAATTGTAAAAAAACCTTTAAAAAGGAAAAAAAATATACCTCTCTATCTCTTTACGTTTGATATAATATAGAGTTATGACAACAAGAATAGCGCAGCGGTAGTGAGGCCTTACGTTCTTAGGGTCCCGGGTACGAATTCTGGTAGGAGCAAATGTTTGTATAATGAGCATGGACATTTGTTTCAGAGTAATGGTTGTTATATAATAAGTATGTATTTACAAACAAAAAGTATCTATGTAAGTAGTAGGTATTTCAACTACCTGGTGTCCACGACACAAGCCTTGTCGCTTAGTGTGGCACTAGATGGCGCTGTGTGTAATGTATTTTTTTATATACCTATTTATATTATATAAATATATTCTAATCCGAGCTTCGTCGCTATCGTTGCGTCGGGGGACCGCTTTGTTTATCACTTTCTGTGCGTATCTCATCTGCTTGTACACACGGCAACACATCAAGCTATGAATTTCCAGTATAACCTGACCTCGCTTTGTATAAGCTTCCCGTACAATGAGAGATCAGCGTACACTGGTTTGTTATAGCTTGATTGGTGATCGTACGTACTAAGTGATCTATGGCGATGTCTTTGGGTTAAGGTGAATGCTCCGACCAGCCAGCGGAATTCAAATTTTCTTACGTTTTTTTGCAATTTGCAGGCCAGTGCTGGGTTGTACCTATGTTGATTAAAATATTGCTCGCGACTGTAACTATGTAGTTATAGAATTATAATCATCAATACAACCCTCCAAACTCATAAAGGTGCAGGAATGACTTTGACCTTGAAAAGTAATTCCTGTACCTTTATGAGCTTGGAGGGTTTTATGTTGTATTGATGATTGTGATGATTACAATTCTTCAACCAACGCACTGGCCTGCAAATTGCAAAAAAACGTAAGAAAATTTGAATTTCGCGGGCTACCCTGGAGCAATACTCTAAGGCCTCGCGTGCCACGCTGACGTCGGTCGCGTACGTCTCAGCGAGAAAAACAGTAGCAACATGCGCGCCGCTCACGTCAGCGTCGCATTATGGTGCTATATAGAACACAATGTATACTCGTATGCGCGACCGACGCGACGTCAGCGCAGGAGGCATTCAAGCCTAAGATTCATTCCACCAAAACGATTAGGTAAGTTACATTTTAATATTAGTGCATATTTTAACCTGATGGAGAATCACAGCAGAAAAGTGAGACTTGACTGCGAGGCGCAGGCAAGGCCATGCAAATCCGGTAATAAAACCAATAATTTGATAAAATAATCCGGCCCCAGACAGGACTTGCGGTTTAAGTGGGGTGGAGCTCCCGACTGATCGTATCAGACAGAAAACCAAGAACCATAAGTTAATATAAATGGTAAGTCCTGAGTAAGGTAAAAATTCAATTTTATGAACCTTAATTTAACATAAATGGGTACGGTAAAATATCCCATTTTTCAGCTAGGTTTTAACATAATTACACGTCTACGTAATAAAGTTGTTTAATTTACCTACTAATTAAGCACTTGTCCAAGAGTTATATCACACATGTCGAAGAATTTGAAGTTTAAAGAACACTAATCAATGACAACAATGTTACATACGTAATTATAGGTAACCTTTTTTTTTTTTTTTTTTTTTTTCGGATGGGAAATCATCAAATGACTTCTCCCGCTCTGGGCGGAGCAGGAGGGAGTGTCAGACTTTTACTGACTAAAACCCATCCATGTTCCTTCATCGCCCTTTGTGTTCCGGGGCCACGGTATCTCTTTCGAATAGTCCCGCAACCCCGGCAGGCATCGGTCCTTTCGGACCCCTTCCTTTATTTAGGTTACGCATTATTTCATAATCTTACGCAATTATCTTGTTAATTTTCATGAAATGCTTTGCACTCTTTAAAAAATTGAGTGAAATAAAAAGAGGAAATAACGACTGAAAAATGAAAATGATTGGCAACCTACCAATTTTCGTAACCTAGGCTCAAACAACACGCGGGCCTGTGGACGGTGGGCTATGGGCTAGCTCGCCGTCCGTCCGTCTCATGACGACAGGCCGTGTCGACGGTACGTTCGTGTTCCACGCGCGCCTCAAAGAGAGTCAGCAAAAAGGAAGGGGTCCGCAAGGACCGATGCCTGCCGGGGTTGCGGGACTGTTTGAAAGAGATACCGTGGCCCCGGAACACAAAGGGCGATGAAGGAACATGGATGGGTTTTAGTCAGTAAAAGCCTGACACGCCCTCCTGCTCCGCCCAGAGCGGGAGAAGTCATTTGATGATTTCCCATCCAAAAAAAAATAAAAAAAAAGGCTCAAAAAACAAGTATCTTATTAGTGGACACATAAAATAAATACAGTTTACCATCATAGATTGGAATCATCTATGGAAACACAGACAACATAACGCTAACAGCATTTTGACATAAACAGAGTTCAGGTCCCCCGTAGCGGGGGCAACGACCCCGCTATCACCGCTTTTTATTAAAATTTTATTGCGTGACATGAATATTGTTATTTTGCGTGGCGCTACTTCTGTTTACCGGTAAACAAAATGTCGGCGTGCGTCGCAATAATTTTTTTTTTTTTTTTTCATTCATAGATAATTGAGAAAGATTTTATGATTTTATTACTTATATGAGCTAATAAAGATTAGTAAACTACTTTTTTAAGAATGATCTACCCAATAGTTTCGATCTTGATCACCAGATTTAACCATGTTCTTCTTTCGTAAAACACTTGACAGTCAGACAAAAAGACATTCAGATAAAAAAATTAAGTAAAAAATTCGCATTCAATTCGGATTCAAGTTTTTAGTTCCAACTTCCATGTTTGTTTGAACTGGGCTCTATCTTAGTAATGTTTGATAACAAAATATAGAATGCCATCGTTATATTTACGCAAGAGACGCACTCGTTATCAAAGTGAGGTAAGCAGTACACGTGATGACATAGAAACAAATGAACCGCGCTGATGAACTACAATATTTCTCTCATCTATTTGTTTACTAGGTTACGCCCGCGGCTGCGCCCGCGGCTGCGCCCGCGTCGAGTTCGATAATTGTCCCACGGGATCATACTACTGGGATAAAAAGGGCATACAATTAATGAACCACGAGATTTAGCAAAATGTAACGGCAAAATCAACCAAAAAAAATGATCCCCAATATTAATCCCCATTTTATCGTGAAATTAGAACCAAAAAATTATTTTTTTAGGTAATATCCACCAGAAATTGAACTGTTATGCTCTTGCATCCGAGTCGAGGGAGACCCGGTCGACAGAGCCCCGGGGCTCCTACTTCTGAATGGTATATAAAAAACCTCATTAAAATTGGGTGCTCAATTTACTAAATTTGATGATCAATTGTTATTTTAGATTATAGATAAGTGGTCACGAAGTTATTTTTGATGGTTATTATATTTTCCCCCGATAAAAAGTATCCTATGTGCTAATCCAGTTTATAAACTATCTGTGTGCTAGATTTCATCCAAATCCGTTCAGAAGTTCTTGCGTGAAAGAGTAACAAACATACACACACACATACAAACTTTCGCATTTAATTTTATTATTTTTGATTATGAAACTTCCTCGCTCTAAATTAATAGGATATTAAGACTTAATAACAACATATGGATTGTAACTTCATCTGAAATAAATATTTATATAAATAAGTATATAAATTTGAAAAATTACTGTTCAGTATTTATTTTTTATAAGTTTTTTTTTTAAGCACTGACAGCAAAGATGAGCTCTGTTATTTTTACGTTAAGTAATCTAAATTCACACAATTATTCGTTTATATTTTCTCTTTTCAGTTGTCGTGTTATTTGAATTTCAAAATGTTTGTGTACATGCAAGTGACTGAACAATATGTATTATCAAAACCAGCTGATATGTAATGCTTGCGTTTTAATACATGTGAGTTTAGAAAATCTCTCTGATAAGATAATTATTCAAACATGCAAATAAATAACATAATCTAAAAAAGTACCTAATGAAAAAGGATTTTTGAATACCTAAACTGGAAGTTCAATGGCTTTAATCGGAAAGTTTCACCACAAGTGCGAAGTAAATAAACGTCAAGACAAATACAAGTGATGTGTGTTTAGTTGATAAAACAATACAATTAACTTTTTCAGAAAATTAAGTATGGATAAACATATTGTTGTCAAATCGTGTGTACATTAAGTATCTCTTATCTCTTTAAAAAGCTTTCCATCAAAAAATATCCCATAACGTTACGTATGTACATACGTACATGTTACGTACATATGATAAGAATTTAAAAATATATTCTTGCTCGATTCGAAACATTCGAATATCTTTTTCTTCCCAAATAATTATAGTTTTTTTAATATATTTTTTTTATAGTAGGTAGGTACGTTTTAAAGCCAAAAAGTGTGCGAGAGGTCAAGTAAAGAACCTTACCGTTGCTGGTCTCCGGGCCCGACATGCTGATAGTGGTGACAGACACGTGTCCCCCCTCCACCTTCACCGCGTCGCCCTCACTGCTCATCGCGGTGCTCATCACCATCCAACCCTCACACCATCCCCACAGTTCATCCCACAACTATCGATACTCTTGTCCCAATCGATTTCACAACACTACACTAATAAAGCACCACACTAAAGTTCGTGTACGATAAATTCATAGAAAAATACAGTTTGAAAATTTTTCAAAAACTATTTTCTCTTTTCCGCATAATGATTCACTACAAAAATATTTCTGAGCGTTTCATCATCTTGTGTCGCCACTCATTTTTAAGGCAACTTTTGGATTCAGTCTTGCAGTGTCAGTGTTCCTTTTACATATTTTTCTCGCTGAATGTTCTTCGAAAGACCACGATGTTCGCTTCAAAGTCAAATATGGATGTGGAGGATTACAGCCAGATGATAAAACCAGCATCTTGGGTAACCTGGAACAAAAATAAATAAGAATTATTTATTGATATTGTTATTGCTGTCACTATCAATTAAATTACACCGTAATTGAATATTAACACTGACTCACTGACTGAAACAATAATATCTACAACTTCAATTTAAATTAGAATCCATTATTACTATAGTGATAATGGCTGGTTTTAAAAAAATACAATTCAAAAATTGAGGCCAAACCGACGAAGCTCTATCCGCGCTTTGCTCAGTTCGAATTTGGAATAAAGTGTCGGACGTTTCGAAACAGTGTGTTTGTGTACACGCACGAGACGTGGACGCGTCGCGCGGCCTTGCGAGCGCACCCAGTGCTGTGCGATAGCGCGCGGTATTATTATCGATACGCCTCTCGACCCCTCGTGTCATTGGCATTCTGTTTACGAGGGCGAAGCTCGGTCGCGATAGCGACGGAACGCGTCATACTCACTTACTGAATGAATTGCCGTTTTGACAATGCAACGTGATTTTTTGTCAGCTCACCTTCAAATTGTTCTGAACAATAGCCATGCTGATTAACTAATGGATTAAGTATTTCCACTTATTGACTATAGCATAGCTTACCAGTTATAATAGATACCATTAGCAAATAAAAGGAAATACACACACTTTATCAGTATCAAATACCTGCCACTATTGTTCGGATTACACGGTCTTTATCGATAAAACCAGTCACTAGCACAATTCAAAGAAGGGAGTGGGGGAGGGGCGTTGAGCGGCCTTCACGGAGCCGGTTGTAGCGACCGGCCGGCCGCGAGCATTTCGCCTTTCGCGCGCAGGACTGGTCCGCCGCTCCCAATACCGCGCCACGGCAGCACACTCGATAATGTGTGAGATGAGTGTATTATGTACAGAGTTGAGTAATTAAATACGAAACCTATTGCGAATGCTACAGACAAACATGAGTCACAATGTACCGTTGAAATTAAAGTCAACTCAATACCGCTGTGCACACTATCCATTCAACTTCATAAATCATTCGTACCGAATGTCGAAACGTTTATTTAATACACATGTATAATACAGGATAGATATCAGTCACTACCGTCTGGCGGGCCAATTAGCGTCCAATAAAGTCCCTTGCCCCCAGACATTTCTCAGTTATCGCTATCAGACACTCAGACAGGCTGCAGCAGTGCAGTCGCCTTGGCAACGCAATTAACCGCTAATTACACAATGTATCACTTGTCTAGGTTGCACCATTACCGTAGTGTTTAGAAACAGTTATTGTCGTACCCTTTCATTATTATTAAAAACTGCTTATTATATACCTAACAAATTTATCACAAAAGACTACAATCACCAGCTTCAGCAGCACTCAGCTATCGAAAACGAGACAAAGAAAAGATGAACTTCAAAAAAAATCCTAATGTCTTTTTCCTAATCTATAGCGCTTGACGTCTATTTTGTTCTATTAATAAATTCGGTTGAAATTGAAATCCTTCATCTCTTTCTTATGGATAGTCAAATAGTATTTCAGAGCGAGACGAATATAATTTGGTGTCCCAATAAAAGGAGTTCATCCGCACGCAAGATGGCGTCACCGTCACCGTGGCCTAGACAAGGCCGAGCGGTCATTTGTACGATACGCCAGACGAGCTGCTTTGTCTGCCTCCTATTTATGGATTATCTTTTCAACGCAACGTGGCGGATGCAAATTTTTACAAGGCTCTGTCAATATTTGTTTTTAAATATCACCGTAAATGTTACACAATAAGCCTTTAACCACACCACCGTAACTAATTCATTAAAACATTGGAAGAAAAAGTGTGGTTTTCCTAATATCTAAACCAGGATTTTCCGCATCCAGTCCGGTGCGAAATGTTCAGCAAATACATTGGTACAGAACCAGTTTCATAACGTTGCATTAAGTAACTAAACATATCATGCACCAAGCCGAGATAATGATAATACTTTGACAGAAATATGCAGGCATTCATCGCGGCTGCATAAGCCGACATCAGTTGCCCAACTTGAAGCATTTAGTGGTTGCTGAAATACTTAAGTAACGAGGAAAAACCGTTGCGTATCAGATTACTTGGAATGGTATTTATAGGGCTCGGCAAGTGATGTCCTTGCTTTGTTGTAGTCAGTTATCGATAAGGCTACGTGAGACGAGGCGTCGACCGATAATTATCTTAAGGTCACAGCACTATCGGTGACGTAGACAAAGTTCCATGCATTGTGATAGTGATGGATGGGCCAAACACTGATACAGGTGAACATGTTTTATTTTAATTATTTGTGTGCAATCTTGACAAAGTTTGATCTTTCTTTACTTCTAATAGGGTGCGTTTGCCATAATTATCAAAACACAACCCAAACAAGACCAGTCCAATTTCACCTCACTCAAAGAGTCCAAAGTCCAACTGCAAACAGTACAAAGGTACAACACAATCACCCAACCAAAAAGACGAGCAGATCGTGACAAAGCAATACAAGTGACGGTACGAATACCGTTGAGGAAAATTGTGAACGTTAATTTCCTACATCCTTGACCCCGATGGAGTGAGGTCGTCTTTGAGGGCGACGCACCCTATCGCCCACGAAGACTGAAATAGAAGAGGTTAATACCCCCTAGCACGCTTCTATTGCGAACAAACTATGGGGTGGAGGTGTGACGGTAAACTATGATTATGGGTCTTTAATTAAACATGAATTGGTATTTCATGAACAATTTTCTCATGATTAGTGAATGAGGAAATAATGACAAATTTGATGTGGTCTTTTTGGGAATATTATACGTACTTACAAAATTTTTCTCAGGAGAACCAAAATATGCATGCTATGCAAGTTTAAAAATAGATTGGTCATAACTTGCTGATATCATAAAAATTTAATTTGATGGCATCATGATTTGATGAATCAAATATGTGCATGCAAAAACGTAAAAGTTATTGCAAATGAGTCGTCCAAAAAATTCCAGCACATGAAAGAACAACTAGGTTTGCTCCAAAACAAAACCCGTTTATTTACTTACTAGAACACAGTTTTTCAGTCCATTATTCATAAACTAGACAAATACAAAAGTCTAGACTATAAAAGCGTGACTGCGGTAGTCATAGAAGAAAGTACCGGAGGTGAATGCCTGAGCTACGGTCGTATGCCAACGGCCTTCCCTGGTGCCATGCCAACAGGTGTCTTCCGTATAATCACTCAGAAATAACATTATGACGTCATTTATCAGCTAATGGGTGACAGTGAGGGTTTCCTCGTTTTGACGGTCACAGCCCGGGCCGGGTATATAACCAGCCAATGACGATTGATTTGCCCCGTGACAATTCAGGACCAATATAAACATTTGAATAATTGTCATTGGAAAAATCGATATCGATGATTAGGAAATTATATCTTGACTCATCTCTAGTGAAGTTTGATGCATTTTTAACATTGTGGTTATATTCTTGGACATAAATTCTTCATTTTAGTTTGCGATTTTTTGTGGTGAAACCAGGAAGGGTTGTTGGCGGGGGTCGTTGACACATACGAAGCTCGTCTGTAGGAAGAACTTTGTATGTGCCAACGACCCTTCTCTTGGTGACATGCCAATAGGTGGATGCTAGATTGTCATGAAGTCGTTTTTATGACTAATTAACACCACTTACCTTTTAATTACATGAAATACGATGTTACAGTATTTTGGCAGAATGCTAATAAGAAGTACAATTTTAAAAACCGCATGTTCTTTGTAAAATATCAATAAAATTCAGCATTTTTCAAACATTGATTTTTGTACCATGGATGTACCCGGTATCTTTATCGAAAAAGACCCTTCGATATTCTGAGGATATCTACAAGAAGCATCACTGAGACTGAGAGGGCTCGCTCTTCTAACATGAGATCAATTTATTAATAAGGCCCTAGTATACACAACTTCAGACGTCTGCAATAAATATTAATATGACTGGCTGGGTTTATTGATTGCAAGCAAAGGTCATGCCCTCACTCCCTCAGTCTGCCGCCAAGTGCCAACAGGTGGCATTTAGCGAACTACCGTATACCGCCAAATTGATATTTATGAGCACTTCCTAGTGTCTGGAGTCTGGTGGAAATACCGAACACTACACCGAAGTACAATCTGAAAATAATACCTACCTTTCTTAGGTATAAATGTATGGTATGGCTATGCTGTAAGCACAGTTTAAACTGCGGCTATGGAAGTAGGGGAAGACCAGAGAAACGATGAATGGATTGCGTGCAAGTCAAGGAAACGACCAACCCGAACAGTGCGCCTTTTTGTCGAAGTTTTTTAAGTGACCATGTAGGCCTATGTGAAATAAAATATTTATAGGGGTTATGGGATATGAAAGAAACAGGAGTAAATGATAGCGTGACAGTTGACAGAGGGCGACATGGGTCAAGGGCAGTGGGTACGGGGATGACAGTGCACAAGACTGGTTGTATCGAAGAAGAAGAAAAAATGCTGCGGTATTGTGGCAACCACAAATAAATCGGAGAGATAATGAAAAAATATAGAGAAGGTTCTTGCTTATGTTAACTAGTCTTCATATTATTATTTATTTATGTATCTACAGTATCTTTGTTGTTCATCCTTCAGCAAGTGACTTTGAATTTGACTGTACAATGTAGACATCTTTTCAAACCTGACCTTCAATTGGAAGGTCGTACTTTACACACATTTATTTAACATTTTATTTGTTTCCTTAAAAGTAAGTATTTTTCGTTATTTCTTTTTGGATTTGGTCAACATGCAGGCTTTATATCACACCCTAAGGGTGAAATTAATTACTATGTACATGAAAAAAGGAGAAGGTATCCAAAATGTTGGAATTCTTCTTCATTGTATTGTTTGTTGGCCCAAAATTCGCCACTTCGTTCGACGACGTTGTCCGTGGTTGGTATTATGACACTTTTTCGGGGGAGCTCGTGGCTAAATAATAAGTTCAGTTGCTTGGGTCGTTCATTATGTTAACGCGTGCTTGCCTAGGTTTGTCCGTGGATTGGTGACCAGACCACCATTACATACCGAGTTTCCTCCATGCCTCGAAAAGCACGTAAGCCGTTAAGCCCGGCTGTCATTTGTAGATCTTTGACAGTTGCAGGCAGGCACGTAAACACAGGGGGGGGTAGTTGGGTTTTATCCCCCCCCCCCCCCCCCGAAATATGACTGAATATAAACGGGAACATACCTACACACTGCGAAGTGCGTAAACATAGTACAGTGATTACAGCGATTTTTTACAGTTCCTTGGGCGCCGGCAGTAGGGTGCAAGGGGGTGAACTTGCGGAAAAAAACTGAAAAGAAAATACATAAATAAATAGATCGGCCAAGTTAATCCTTGAATCTAACATAATTATCCGAGTCGGGATGCAAAAAATTCGAGTTTTTTTTCATGGAATTGAAGCTGCACAGGTCCCTGGAAAAAAATTGCCGGCGCCCATGCACAGTTCTCATAGTTATTTCAATGTTTGTCCCCCCCCCCCCCCCCCGAACCAAAAGTTTGGATACGTGCTTGGTTAGCTCGAAAATCTGACAACCAGACTTACCAAGGGTTATCGTATTACCCAGTACTAACTGGGTTGTGTAGGACAGTCGCTCCAGGTAAAATACTGGGTTGTGGAGGACAGTCGCTCCAGGTAAAATACTGGGTTGTGGAGGACAGTCGCTCCAGGTAAAATACTGGCTTGTGGAGGACAGTCGCTCCAGGTAAAATACTGGGTTGTGGAGGACAGTCGCTCCAGGTAAAATACTGGGTTGTGGAGGACAGTCGCTCCAGGTAAAATACTGGGTTGTGGAGGACAGTCGCTCCAGGTAAAATACTGGCTTGTGGAGGACAGTCGCTCCAGGTAAAATACTGGCTTGTGGAGGACAGTCGCTCCAGGTAAAATACTGGGTTGTGGAGGACAGTCGCTCCAGGTAAAAAACTGGGTTGTGGAGGACAGTCGCTCCAGGTAAAATACTGGCTTGTGGAGGACAGTCGCTCCAGGTAAAATACTGGGTTGTGGAGGACAGTCGCTCCAGGTAAAATACTGGGTTGTGGAGGACAGTCGCTCCAGGTAAAATACTGGGTTGTGGAGGACAGTCGCTCCAGGTAAAATACTGGGTTGTGGAGGACAGTCGCTCCAGGTAAAATACTGTGTTGTGTAGGACAGTCGCTCCAGGTAAAATACTGGGTTGTGGAGGACAGTCGCTCCAGGTAAAATACTGGCTTGTGGAGGACAGTCGCTCCAGGTAAAATACTGGCTTGTGGAGGAAAGTCGCTCCAGGTAAAATACTGTGTTGTGTAGGACAGTCGCTCCAGGTAAAATACTGGGTTGTGGAGGACAGTCGCTCCAGGTAAAATACTGTGTTGTGGAGGACAGTCGCTCCAGGTAAAATACTGGGTTGTGGAGGACAGTCGCTCCAGGTAAAATACTGGCTTGTGGAGGACAGTCGCTCCAGGTAAAATACTGGGTTGTGGAGGACAGTCGCTCCAGGTAAAATACTGGGTTGTGGAGGACAGTCGCTCCAAGTAAAATACTGTGTTGTGGAGGACAGTCGCTCCAGGTAAAATACTGTGTTGTGGAGGACAGTCGCTCCAGGTAAAATACTGGGTTGTGGAGGACAGTCGCTCCAGGTAAAATACTGGGTTGTGGAGGACAGTCGCTCCAGGTAAAATACTGGCTTGTGGAGGACAGTCGCTCCAGGTAAAATACTGGGTTGTGGAGGACAGTCGCTCCAGGTAAAATACTGGCTTGTGGAGGACAGTCGCTCCAGGTAAAATACTGGCTTGTGGAGGACAGTCGCTCCAGGTAAAATACTGTGTTGTGTAGGACAGTCGCTCCAGGTAAAATACTGGGTTGTGGAGGACAGTCGCTCCAGGTAAAATACTGTGTTGTGGAGGACAGTCGCTCCAGGTAAAATACTGGGTTGTGGAGGACAGTCGCTCCAGGTAAAATACTGGCTTGTGGAGGACAGTCGCTCCAGGTAAAATACTGGCTTGTGGAGGACAGTCGCTCCAGGTAAAATACTGTGTTGTGTAGGACAGTCGCTCCAGGTAAAATACTGGGTTGTGGAGGACAGTCGCTCCAGGTAAAATACTGGCTTGTGGAGGACAGTCGCTCCAGGTAAAATACTGTGTTGTGTAGGACAGTCGCTCCAGGTAAAATACTGGGTTGTGGAGGACAGTCGCTCCAGGTAAAATACTGTGTTGTGGAGGACAGTCGCTCCAGGTAAAATACTGGGTTGTGGAGGACAGTCGCTCCAGGTAAAATACTGGCTTGTGGAGGACAGTCGCTCCAGGTAAAATACTGGCTTGTGGAGGACAGTCGCTCCAGGTAAAATACTGTGTTGTGTAGGACAGTCGCTCCAGGTAAAATACTGGGTTGTGGAGGACAGTCGCTCCAGGTAAAATACTGTGTTGTGGAGGACAGTCGCTCCAGGTAAAATACTGTGTTGTGGAGGACAGTCGCTCCAGGTAAAATACTGTGTTGTGTATGACAGTCGCTCCAGGTAAAATACTGGCTTGTGGAGGACAGTCGCTCCAGGTAAAATACTGGCTTGTGGAGGACAGTCGCTCCAGGTAAAATACTGTGTTGTGGAGGACAGTCGCTCCAGGTAAAATACTGGGTTGTGGAGGACAGTCGCTCCAGGTAAAATACTGGCTTGTGGAGGACAGTCGCTCCAGGTAAAATACTGGCTTGTGGAGGACAGTCGCTCCAGGTAAAATACTGGCTTGTGGAGGACAGTCGCTCCAGGTAAAATACTGGCTTGTGGAGGACAGTCGCTCCAGGTAAAATACTGGCTTGTGGAGGACAGTCGCTCCAGGTAAAATACTGGCTTGTGGAGGACAGTCGCTCCAGGTAAAATACTGGCTTGTGGAGGACAGTCGCTCCAGGTAAAATACTGGCTTGTGGAGGACAGTCGCTCCAGGTAAAATACTGGGTTGTGGAGGACAGTCGCTCCAGGTAAAATACTGGCTTGTGGAGGACAGTCGCTCCAGGTAAAATACTGGCTTGTGGAGGACAGTCGCTCCAGGTAAAATACTGGGTTGTGGAGGACAGTCGCTCCAGGTAAAATACTGTGTTGTGTAGGACAGTCGCTCCAGGTAAAATACTGGGTTGTGGAGGACAGTCGCTCCAGGTAAAATACTGTGTTGTGGAGGACAGTCGCTCCAGGTAAAATACTGGGTTGTGGAGGACAGTCGCTCCAGGTAAAATACTGGCTTGTGGAGGACAGTCGCTCCAGGTAAAATACTGTGTTGTGGAGGACAGTCGCTCCAGGTAAAATACTGGGTTGTGGAGGACAGTCGCTCCAGGTAAAATACTGGGTTGTGGAGGACAGTCGCTCCAAGTAAAATACTGTGTTGTGGAGGACAGTCGCTCCAGGTAAAATACTGTGTTGTGGAGGACAGTCGCTCCAGGTAAAATACTGTGTTGTGTATGACAGTCGCTCCAGGTAAAATACTGGCTTGTGGAGGACAGTCGCTCCAGGTAAAATACTGGCTTGTGGAGGACAGTCGCTCCAGGTAAAATACTGTGTTGTGGAGGACAGTCACTCCAGGTAAAATACTGGGTTGTGGAGGACAGTCGCTCTAGGTAAAATACTGGCTTGTGGAGGACAGTCGCTCCAGGTAAAATACTGGCTTGTGGAGGACAGTCGCTCCAGGTAAAATACTGGCTTGTGGAGGACAGTCGCTCCAGGTAAAATACTGGCTTGTGGAGGACAGTCGCTCCAGGTAAAATACTGGCTTGTGGAGGACAGTCGCTCCAGGTAAAATACTGGCTTGTGGAGGACAGTCGCTCCAGGTAAAATACTGGCTTGTGGAGGACAGTCGCTCCAGGTAAAATACTGGCTTGTGGAGGACAGTCGCTCCAGGTAAAATACTGGCTTGTGGAGGACAGTCGCTCCAGGTAAAATACTGGGTTGTGGAGGACAGTCGCTCCAGGTAAAATACTGGCTTGTGGAGGACAATCGCTCCAGGTAAAATACTGTGTTGTGTAGGACAGTCGCTCCAGGTAAAATACTGGGTTGTGGAGGACAGTCGCTCCAGGTAAAATACTGGCTTGTGGAGGACAGTCGCTCCAGGTAAAATACTGGCTTGTGGAGGACAGTCGCTCCAGGTAAAATACTGGCTTGTGGAGGACAGTCGCTCCAGGTAAAATACTGGCTTGTGGAGGACAGTCGCTCCAGGTAAAATACTGGCTTGTGGAGGACAGTCGCTCCAGGTAAAATACTGGGTTGTGGAGGACAGTCGCTCCAGGTAAAATACTGTGTTGTGTAGGACAGTCGCTCCAGGTAAAATACTGGGTTGTGGAGGACAGTCGCTCCAGGTAAAATACTGTGTTGTGGAGGACAGTCGCTCCAGGTAAAATACTGGATTGTGGAGGACAGTCGCTCCAGGTAAAATACTGGGTTGTGGAGGACAGTCGCTCCAGGTAAAATACTGGGTTGTGGAGGACAGTCGCTCCAAGTAAAATACTGTGTTGTGGAGGACAGTCGCTCCAGGTAAAATACTGTGTTGTGGAGGACAGTCGCTCCAGGTAAAATACTGGGTTGTGGAGGACAGTCGCTCCAGGTAAAATACTGGGTTGTGGAGGACAGTCGCTCCAAGTAAAATACTGTGTTGTGGAGGACAGTCGCTCCAGGTAAAATACTGTGTTGTGGAGGACAGTCGCTTCAGGTAAAATACTGTGTTGTGTATGACAGTCGCTCCAGGTAAAATACTGGCTTGTGGAGGACAGTCGCTCCAGGTAAAATACTGGCTTGTGGAGGACAGTCGCTCCAGGTAAAATACTGTGTTGTGGAGGACAGTCACTCCAGGTAAAATACTGGCTTGTGGAGGACAGTCGCTCCAGGTAAAATACTGGCTTGTGGAGGACAGTCGCTCCAGGTAAAATACTGGCTTGTGGAGGACAGTCGCTCCAGGTAAAATACTGGCTTGTGGAGGACAGTCGCTCCAGGTAAAATACTGGCTTGTGGAGGACAGTCGCTCCAGGTAAAATACTGGCTTGTGGAGGACAGTCGCTCCAGGTAAAATACTGGCTTGTGGAGGACAGTCGCTCCAGGTAAAATACTGGCTTGTGGAGGACAGTCGCTCCAGGTAAAATACTGGCTTGTGGAGGACAGTCGCTCCAGGTAAAATACTGGCTTGTGGAGGACAGTCGCTCCAGGTAAAATACTGGGTTGTGGAGGACAGTCGCTCCAGGTAAAATACTGGCTTGTGGAGGACAATCGCTCCAGGTAAAATACTGTGTTGTGTAGGACAGTCGCTCCAGGTAAAATACTGGGTTGTGGAGGACAGTCGCTCCAGGTAAAATACTGGCTTGTGGAGGACAGTCGCTCCAGGTAAAATACTGGCTTGTGGAGGACAGTCGCTCCAGGTAAAATACTGGCTTGTGGAGGACAGTCGCTCCAGGTAAAATACTGGCTTGTGGAGGACAGTCGCTCCAGGTAAAATACTGGCTTGTGGAGGACAGTCGCTCCAGGTAAAATACTGGCTTGTGGAGGACAGTCGCTCCAGGTAAAATACTGGCTTGTGGAGGACAGTCGCTCCAGGTAAAATACTGGCTTGTGGAGGACAGTCGCTCCAGGTAAAATACTGGGTTGTGGAGGACAGTCGCTCCAGGTAAAATACTGGGTTGTGGAGGACAGTCGCTCCAGGTAAAATACTGGGTTGTGTAGGACAGTCGCTCCAGGTAAAATACTGGGTTGTGGAGGACAGTCGCTCCAGGTAAAATACTGGGTTGTGGAGGACAATCGCTCCAGGTAAAATACTGGCTTGTGGAGGACAGTCGCTCCAGGTAAAATACTGGGTTGTGGAGGACAGTCGCTCCAGGTAAAATACTGGGTTGTGGAGGACAGTCGCTCCAGGTAAAATACTGGGTTGTGGAGGACAGTCGCTCCAGGTAAAATACTGGGTTGTGGAGGACAGTCGCTCCAGGTAAAATACTGGCTTGTGGAGGACAGTCGCTCCAGGTAAAATACTGGGTTGTGGAGGACAGTCGCTCCAGGTAAAATACTGGGTTGTGGAGGACAGTCGCTCCAGGTAAAATACTGGGTTGTGGAGGACAGTCGCTCCAGGTAAAATACTGGCTTGTGGAGGACAGTCGCTCCAGGTAAAATACTGGCTTGTGGAGGACAGTCGCTCCAGGTAAAATACTGGGTTGTGGAGGACAGTCGCTCCAGGTAAAATACTGGGTTGTGGAGGACAGTCGCTCCAGGTAAAATACTGGGTTGTGTAGGACAGTCGCTCCAGGTAAAATACTGGGTTGTGGAGGACAATCGCTCCAGGTAAAATACTGGGTTGTGGAGGACAATCGCTCCAGGTAAAATACTGGCTTGTGGAGGACAGTCGCTTCAGGTAAAATACTGGGTTGTGGAGGACAGTCGCTCCAGGTAAAATACTGGGTTGTGGAGGACAGTCGCTCCAGGTAAAATACTGGGTTGTGGAGGACAATCGCTCCAGGTAAAATACTGGCTTGTGGAGGACAGTCGCTCCAGGTAAAATACTGGGTTGTGGAGGACAGTCGCTCCAGGTAAAATACTGGGTTGTGGAGGACAGTCGCTCCAGGTAAAATACTGGGTTGTGGAGGACAGTCGCTCCAGGTAAAATACTGGGTTGTGGAGGACAATCGCTCCAGGTAAAATACTGGGTTGTGGAGGACAGTCGCTCCAGGTAAAATACTGGCTTGTGTAGGACAGTCGCTCCAGGTAAAATACTGGGTTGTGGAGGACAGTCGCTCCAGGTAAAATACTGGGTTGTGGAGGACAGTCGCTCCAGGTAAAATACTGGGTTGTGGAGGACAATCGCTCCAGGTAAAATACTGGCTTGTGGAGGACAGTCGCTCCAGGTAAAATACTGGGTTGTGGAGGACAGTCGCTCCAGGTAAAATACTGGGTTGTGGAGGACAGTCGCTCCAGGTAAAATACTGGGTTGTGGAGGACAGTCGCTCCAGGTAAAATACTGGGTTGTGGAGGACAGTCGCTCCAGGTAAAATACTGGCTTGTGGAGGACAGTCGCTCCAGGTAAAATACTGGCTTGTGGAGGACAGTCGCTCCAGGTAAAATACTGGGTTGTGGAGGACAGTCGCTCCAGGTAAAATACTGGGTTGTGGAGGACAGTCGCTCCAGGTAAAATACTGGGTTGTGTAGGACAGTCGCTCCAGGTAAAATACTGGGTTGTGGAGGACAATCGCTCCAGGTAAAATACTGGGTTGTGGAGGACAATCGCTCCAGGTAAAATACTGGCTTGTGGAGGACAGTCGCTCCAGGTAAAATACTGGGTTGTGGAGGACAGTCGCTCCAGGTAAAATACTGGGTTGTGGAGGACAGTCGCTCCAGGTAAAATACTGGGTTGTGGAGGACAATCGCTCCAGGTAAAATACTGGCTTGTGGAGGACAGTCGCTCCAGGTAAAATACTGGGTTGTGGAGGACAGTCGCTCCAGGTAAAATACTGGGTTGTGGAGGACAGTCGCTCCAGGTAAAATACTGGGTTGTGGAGGACAGTCGCTCCAGGTAAAATACTGGGTTGTGGAGGACAATCGCTCCAGGTAAAATACTGGGTTGTGGAGGACAGTCGCTCCAGGTAAAATACTGGCTTGTGTAGGACAGTCGCTCCAGGTAAAATACTGGGTTGTGGAGGACAGTCGCTCCAGGTAAAATACTGGGTTGTGGAGGACAGTCGCTCCAGGTAAAATACTGGGTTGTGGAGGACAATCGCTCCAGGTAAAATACTGGCTTGTGGAGGACAGTCGCTCCAGGTAAAATACTGGGTTGTGGAGGACAGTCGCTCCAGGTAAAATACTGGGTTGTGGAGGACAGTCGCTCCAGGTAAAATACTGGCTTGTGGAGGACAGTCGCTCCAGGTAAAATACTGCTACTACTACTTCAGCTGCATCAAAATATAGTTGGAAAAAGGTTAAGCAGATGATGAATGAGGTATGACACTTTTTCAGCCACTGAAACTTTTGGTAGGTCGAGTAGGAACAGTGCTAAGTCGGGCATAACTCGGTTTGAGTCGCTGAAAAAGTGTCGTACTTATTTCAGATTTCATTATGACTTATTCATGTCGGTGCAAAATAACATAACTATGTATCAACACGAATAAGTAGGTAAGTCTTATTCAGTGACCTTACAAAAGAACCCTATTCGTTCACTCTCGTAATGTAATCGACGATAAGAAATAAATTCCAAACAAAAAAACTCAACTCATTCAACGATAAGCTTTAGTACGAGAATGAACACTAGGTAGTTGTACTAGTTCACTGACGATGTACCAGTTTTCACCCTTATGCCCTAAGAAATAAAGTTGAAAAGAGGTCGACAGTCAGTGAACTTGGTATTACTTTACTCGTATTCGCATTTCCGTAAGTACCTACGTGTGTAGGTACATAATATATGTTTACTGGTTTTACGTCATACAGCGTAACAGCACCTGTCCAAACTATTGAGCAAAATACGGAATTCCGAGTTAAATTAGGTACTTACTCACAGTAAGCAATTATTGCGTCCAATGTCTACATTGTCCACACGTCATACTTATTGTTCATGATATACGTATGTATTAGCTGAGGACACTATCGTCACCTAGCTTATCAGCAGGGCATAATACGAAGCTTTTGCACGTCAATCCCTGCGACAAATAAACTTTGTTTTCGGGTAAAGAAACTTCAAACCAGTGGCGTAGCGTTGGTTTTCGCCGCTTGGGGCTGACCAGAAATACGCTGCCCCTTGTTTTTATTGACCCCGTAACTTGGATTTCTCAAAAACCACCCAGTTTTGACCCCCAAGTATCGGGGTCAAAATTGTAATAAATAAGGTCTAGTATCACCCATTTGAAGGCCTGCACCCAATTACCAATCACCCTTTATATCAACATTTATATCGTTTTCTATGGCAAGAATGGCATGAAATTGCGCGCGCGATTTCGAATATCTAAGTATTTTTAAATTGGCGCTTCCTGCCGCCCCCTTTCGTAGACCGCCTGGGGCAGTGGCCCCCACCGACCCCCCCCCCCCCAAGCTACGCTACTGCTTCAAACGTCTATTTAGCTAGCTCATTGCGTTTTTCGAAAAGTGGCATCATCTGGTGTAACGCCCAAGTATTGCTCTACGCAAGACCACAGAAATTCTCATACAAATAATATTATGCGAAAAACAATCCTGTACATAATGTTATAAGCACACTAATTTGTACAAGAAATACACTCGGCTTTTCATCTATAGGGAAGAAGAGGTCAGGCTGGGGTCAGTGCAAAATACACGTAACTTCGTATTACCAACATGCCGCCGCAAATAAGGGAGTCTACCCACAACACTGTACCACACAATGGCCGTGCTATGAACCTATCAGGCACGGAAAAAAACATGAAACAGAGTACTATAGTATCATCCCCTTATATAACGGGTGTAGAACGGTCCTCATACGGGTTGAACACCATTCGTGGTTTTGAGAAGTATGAGATGCCATTGGACATTCCGTCACCGATCAACACCGTCGCGTGCCATGCACGGAGGGTCAACAATAGGCTTGTGTCCTGAAAAAACCTAATTTGTCCGTCAGTTAGATTTTCAAAAAATATTTGATACGTATTTTTTATTTTGTTACGTAGACCAAAATTGACGAAGAAAAAACAATTCTCAATTTTAGCACGCGCCGCGCCGTGCTAAAAATTTTAGTGCGTTGTGACGTCACGAGACCCCACTCCCGAGTTTTGATGCGTTCTAACTTTGTCAATATTCATTGATTTACAAAAACAAAAAATACGTGTCCACTATTTTCCAATACTCTAACTGACGAACTAAATAGATTTGCAACTTATTGATGGTGGAAACTAGCCTATTATTGTTGGCGAGAATATTTTGCCGGTGCCGTTATGCTATACGGTGATGTGACGATGTTCGGTCTAGTGGGCATAGTCTCATTTTTTTTGCCTGACACGTTCCTAGCACGGTTATGGTATGATACGGTATAGTGGGCAGTCTACTTAATCAGTGGTTTTACCTGTGAGTGATCTGTGGTGAAAGATCTCTTTGAACACGGAACTTATTGCTAAGTAAACGTAGGTTGCTAGGTTGGGTTATACATAAGTATGTATACTGTAAATAGCAGAAAGAACCCTAAAATTGCAGTTCAAATAATTCATTTCAGTAAAGGTGAAAACTGAAAATGGTGGATTTAATAGTAAAGTCAAATTTGACAAAAGATGACAAAAAAAATGGCCGTACGTAGTGATAGTCTTCAAATAGGATTGAATTACGTTTGTGTAAAAAAAGACATGAAACAGATAAACAAATATCACATTATGGGACAGGGAAACTGTGAAGTATACACACCTTATAACACCTTCATGAAACTCTATGGACTACTTACATTGCTACCACACCTGTATGTTGAGACTTTGAAGTTTGTGTCTTTAAATAAAACTATATTTTCCTTCATGTATTTCTATTCAATCAGAAACCTAACAGAGAACCTGAAAACAATCAACGAAGCGCAGAATCCATAGGAGACACTCCTCTACCGCATAAGAGTAGGTATACAACTTTCAAAGAAAAAAAAATGTTTTTTCTCACCACAAAAACCACAACATTAAATCATTCATGAAAGGCAGTGTTGCACACAATTAAACGGTAAATCTAGAATTACCGCGGGCCAGACAAGTTGCTGTATAATGAGGAGGCTGGGCCATAGTATTTGGACACCGACAGCCTATCTATTGTCTCTCGTTAGCTAACGAACCGATGGTTATTTATTAAGAATATTTATTTAAGGCTTTTGTTCATAAACCTTTAGTTTATTGGCTGTTCTTGCAAAGGAGAGATGTTGCTCAAGCAAGCTACTTTTACTACTCAGCCCAGAACAGCTTTAGGCTGCGGTTCCACTGAGGCAGAGCGAGGCTGCGGAGCGGAGAAACGGAGAAATATTAATCAATAGGATCGCATAAAATCTCAGCTCCGCTCCAGTATGCAATCCTATTGGTTAATAAAGGGTGTAAAACACCTCTTAACGAAGCGGAAAGGCACTTGTTCTCCTCGTCATTGCGATAATTTTTTTGTTCTACACTATACCTGGGAACCTTCTAGTTACGGAGATATTGGGGGTCAAAGTTCCAACTTTTTGACAAGTTTTTTTTTATACAATTTTTTTATGTGAGATTTTTACTTTAAACTCCTCCATGACCCCCGTACTATTCAATCCATCCATCAGCACAATGTTTTGAGTGCGTTACATTGAGTTCTACCACAAAAAATGTTATTTCACCCAAAAAAAAGGTGTTTCCCAGCCATAATTTTTGCGTAAAGTTACTTAGTTTGATGTACAGAATGCTTGGTTGACGGCTTCGTGACGAGGTCTTTTACACCCTGTATTTCGCCGTTTCTCTGCTCCGCAGCCGCGCTCCGCCTCAGTGGAACCGCAGCCTGAGTGATGGAAATGACGAAAAAAACAATGTCATAGCAAATTAAAAAAAAAACAGAACTCGTTATATACACAATTAATATAAAATCTGATAGACAAAATCAATGCTTTAGAGTTCTAGATTATTGACGTCTATTTAATTCATTAAAATATACTTCACTGTAGTTACAGTTAGAAAAATTGCTAAAAACGGCCGTTTTTTTCCATTTTGTATCTGTAACGACAGCGAGCTATGTTTCAATGAGTTAAGCAGACGTAAATAATTTAGAAGAACAAAAGATTGATTTTGTCAATCAGATTTTGTATTAATCGTGTATTTAACGAGTTCTGATTTTTTTACTAAAGTGGCGCTAGTGTGCATGGGGGAGCCCCTTAATGGGAAACTTTCTCTTTGGCAACAACAGAGAAACAGAAATGCTAAAGTTGAGCCCTAGGAGGCTTACGAGCGAAAATCCAGAAAGTTTTTAAATTTGTTGTAATAAACAGAGGAAGAACGGTAGTCGGTAGCTTTCTGTTATACTGTATACTGTATACACCATCGTTATCGTCTTTGAACATTAAATATGGAGTCTATGGTATCTCTTTCGAACAGTCCCGCAACGGCGGACGGCGAGCTAGCCCATAGCCCACCGTCCATAGGCCCGCGCCTACGGTGGCCGGGGGCCACGTGGTGGCCCCCGACGCCTGGGGCGTCTCCCGCGGCGGCTGGGACGCTGTGAGGTTCTCTCCCTCTCACGTTCCGCCACCTCCTTCTCTAGCATTACTGCTTCGCAGAAGGTGGTGACGGCGTCCCATTCCGTCTCGCTCCGGACCATGGCTTGCACCAGGGCCGGAATTCCAATGACTCTGAAACCGAACTATACCGAGCTTAGATCTACTCCACACGATACCCTAAATAACGTTCCAAGTTTCCTATCTCCGACACTACTTGCTCAAAACTAGATAAAATCTAGCACAATCTTAACTGTAAATACCTTAGAAATATTTAGATCCTAGACAATTTTCCGTGGAGCAACGCTAGTTAAGTAATGCGATAATAATGTCGGCGGCGCAGGCGCAAGTAAACGTTGTACACCTTGATACCAACTACGAGAATACGAGTTATGTTATTGCGGTCGCACAGATTTGTATTTGTTGCTGTCTGCAATGTTGATTGTATTTGTAAATGCATTTGTAATATTGGGTAGTGGAACTAACGAAATACTAAAAAGGGTTGGTCGGCTACGTAAATGTCTGCCCGGTATTCATTTTGTCCAAGTGTACCAAAGTTCAGCATAGTCTACTTATAAAATACTTGAAAAATCTGCCGAACACATGAATTCGAAAAGTAAATCGATGAGAATAACCAGAAATTAAAATAGCCCGCGCAAATACAATTGCCACTTAAAAAACACAGATGAAGAAGGTCGCGTTCACTAATGCTCCAATTTCAAAAGTCATCAATTCTCGCGACAGTCTCAATAAGGCCAAGGTCTCATCGTCTGGCCGTACGCAAATATCTGGAGTTAGCGACCTCGGCGTTCTATCTAACTAGATATTAAATATAGGCCTGTATCAATCATAATTTTTTAATAGTTGCTCAAAAAGTGATGTATTGCAGGGACGTATAGCGTTCGGGGTGTGTTTACATACTAGTGCTTTTTTTTTACCTTTCCCAAACTCGTGCGTTCGCTTTCCCAACTGTCAAAATACTGTCTATTAAAAAGAAAAACCAACCATGAAGTTTTTACTAAAGAGTTTTTGTGATTCATACATATACGTTTATTTCTAAAAAGAAGCTACTAATTTATTTCAATATCAGATTTAATGATTTAATTGAATGAGTTAAGTTAGGTTTCATTTCATTTCATCTCATTAAATTTCATTTTCATTTCTTATCAATAAAAAAAATCTACTGAAGACTAAGCTGTGCTTCGCTGCTGCTGCTTCTGTGTCTACATTTGTCGGAACTCTTTGCAATGACAGCCTTTCCGCACTTGTAATGAAATATACTATCAGTGTTATTAGTTGTTTGGAAAAAAAATACTTTGTTGTTGTTGTTATTTACTTTGTGGTTACATCTGGGTTTGGGTCATAGGATTACACCATCCTACCAAATTTCACCTGATTTGGTCGTCGAGTAGATTCGGAGCAAATTGGCTGTGACAGACGGACAGACAGACAGACGCGCGAGTGATCCTTCAGGGGTTCCGTTCTTTTTCATTTTTTGTACGGAACCCTAAAAACATGTTCGAGCAATTATGATATTGACAGAAAAAACATGATCTAGCAGCTTCTATTTCGACTAAATGGTAATTTCTCCGATCAGTATAATAAAGTCTAACTCAGAATTCAGATAGGATATTTTTCAGAAAAAGGATAGTTATGAATTGCTTTCCAATATTTTAAACCGTAGTCCAATACGACAGGTGTAAATAACTGACCATGAATGAGTCAACATTTAGATTGTTCAAATCATAGATACGTGCGTTAAAGCGTATAAAGTTTTTTTTTTCGATATTTTTAGCTTCGTGCCGATTCCGTGAGCAAGTAAGGTAAGGTATAATAGAGAGACTAAACTTTTTTTTTAAACTTCGTTTGTTGATAGGACTGACTAATCTATCTGGTAAAGATTTACGTATGTTTAATTAATTGGAATGTTTCTAAAGATTTTATTCCCACGTTCACAAAGGTCGTTGTTTATTTATCAACGAGTAATTAATGTCAGGCATGATATCAACGATGACGTAAAAATGCATCCTATGATAGTTCAAGATTTTTTTGCATGTCAACATTTAGTGAAAGTAAAAATGAAGTTTATTGCCATTGAGGCATCAATCATAAGTTTTTTTTTTTAATAATTGTTTAAAAAACAATCTGTCAAAACATTGAATAAATTAATCTTTAAATGCTATCATGAAACGCGTTGACAGCAGAATAACCTTGTCGATACAGGCACAGATATAATTAACCACGGAGAATGGACATTCTTAGCATAGCTGTTCCTTATTCCGTTACTTTGAGGCAAAAATAAATTTGTTATCAACGGCAACATTGTTTTCTAAAAGCCTATGATATTGAATTCACCTGCGATTAAGAAAGAAAGGTACAAGAACGTGGAGATTGGCACATGCAAAGAGAGGCCGTAGGTGAGAGCAGTAGGTGAAGTCGGGCTGTGTTTGATGATGATGATGAAGACACACACAACATATTCTGCAAGATACACACGAGATGCACGGAAGAAAGAAAAGCTACTACAACTAATAGAAATGTCTACGCCTCACGACTGCATTACATTACGGTTATATTTATAAGAAATATTGAATTATTTTTTCAAGCATTTGGTAATGTGTGATGAAATGGTTTAGTATAATATAGCGCACCATCATCTCAACTTGCTACTTATAGAACAACGAATAGAAATTAAAAAAAAAACCAGCCAAGTGCGAGTCAGACTCGCACACGAAGGGTTCCGTACAATTATTTATACAACATTATACAAAACGGCAAAAAAAAACGGTTTGTTGTATGGGAGCCCCTCTTAAATATTTATTTTATTTTAATTATTTACTTTAAAGTGACTATATACAACTAAAAATTTTGTGAATATTTTAAATGTCTACCTGTTGGCGTTAACGTTATTATTATCGAACACAAAAACGGCAAAAAAAAAAAAAAACAAGTTTGTTGTATGGGACCCCCCTTAAATATTAGTTTTATTCTGTTTTTAGTATTTGTTGTTATATCGAAATAAATTATTTCTGCGAAAACTGTCTAGCTATCACGGTTCATGAGATACCTACAGGGTGACAGATAGACGGACGGACCCTTTGGTTACGGAACCCTAAAAACGCATCACTGTATTTCAATTATCCATTAGTTATTATTTTACACCAGAATAAATGTCTCTTTTATTTCAGTCAAATCTATAATCACGTAAGTAACCGATTTATTTTTATTTATGATCTTGACTCAAAATATGTTACTTCATTATTCTGCACAGATAATTGATATTTCATGAACTAGATAGGTATACTGGTATAACTATTAGCGACAAACATGTTTAGTAATACAGCCTTCGGTGTCAAATACGCAATTTCGTGACTGACACATCAAGTAATTAATATATATAAAGACTTCACATGCAAACATTATGCAAAATCTCAATCTTGATCAAATATTTGTTCCAAAATGGAATTCAGAATTAATTAAATGCAATCTACATAATAAATTTAACTAGCCGCAACATTGACACAAACAAATAATTGAATATTTAAATATGGTAACATTAAACATTTGAACCCTCACCAGCCGGGCTAGACCCGCCCGGCCTACCTAACCAAAAACAGGTTTCTAACCTGATTTAGTATCTAATTGTAAATACAATGCCTTTTTCCCATGGGGTAAGCAGAAACTAAAGAACGCCACCTGCTCCAAAGATCTGTTAGAGAACAAATCACTAGCGAAAAATCAATTAACCACCTCTCAGTAGACATGGTCAAAATACACGATCTACAGATTGATCAGTTGAACACGAATCTCTTGATTGGAAGTCCTGAAGGATACGTGACCAATCAGGCGCAGGCATGGCTAATCAGAAATTAATCAGTTGATTAGAACGATCTACGATTTGCGCTCAACGCATGAGAATTTTTTGTTCTTTGCATTTGTTCCTTGGTGGTTAAAGTTAGTACCTATTTCATGTTTGGAAAATTACTCCTATCTTGAAAAGTGTGGTAACGGATTAGGCGCACAATGCCACATTCGCAAAATGACATATTGACGCAAAATGACACATTAGCAAAATGACAATTTCACCATTCTTAAAAGTTAAAGCCACTTGTGGTAACAAATGAGAAGAAACACCGAATAAAAAAAAAAACAGACGAATTGATAACCTCCTCTTTTTGGAAGTCGGTTAAAAATTAAACATAAGTTATCGGGATAAATTAACAGCTTGCATACTTTCAGAGACCCCATTTTTTACACAATAATTTATAGATAATGATTTGGAACAATGATTCATGGCGCTTGGAACCCAATTCTATTGGGGCGATAATGACGTGTTTTTCAACGAAACTGCCAGACTACGTGTTCAAATTCACGTAGGTATAGGAGCGTGCATGCATAATGTGATTCTTTACTAAAAACAGCAGGGCACAAAATACATCAGAGGTTGAAAACGCGATCTCATTAACGCCGAGCCCAAACTCTTGGACCTAGAAAACTGATATTTTGCACAGAGGTTCCCTTTATAATGTAGACAAGGAATAAGGAAGGACTTTTCGAAATTCAACCCTTAAGGAAATTAAATAGGGGATGAAAGTTTGTATGAAAATCCGTCAGTTTTAAGGTTAGGATCTTAAAATTTTGTGTTTAAGCTGACGATTTAAAATTAATTTATACGTGTCTCAGCGTTTTTGATAATTCCACCCCAAAGGGTTAAAAAAGGGGATGAAGTTGTGTGTGTAAAAGTCCTTAATTTTCGAAGTAAAAATCACAAAAATTATTATCTAGGCGTATGGTTGGAAGCTAACGCAACGGTGTTGTTAGAATTTCAATCCTTAGGGGGGTGAAAATGGGGATCAAATTTTGTTTTTTAAGTTAAAATCACTAATAGGTACCATACAAATTTGTATTTAGCCTTTTGGTTGGTACATAATTAATAAATAAGGACGTTTCAGCGTTTTTGAAAAATCATCCTACAATAGAAATAATAATAATTCAGTGATAATAATTCAATTCATAAAAGTATGCAATTTTTCATCAAATAAGACGTTATCACGTAAAATTATCGTCCATAAACCGACTTTACAGACAACCATTTTTTCTTCCATTCTCGTCTGTCAACCTTTACGGTATCATTTAAGTACTCCATTTTCTTGCATAATTATTAATTCCTTACACAATCCATCTATCGTTATTCCAGACAAACATAGGTAGAAAAAGAATCACAAGAAAAATCCAAAGGGCAGTCAATAATTCACACCGTCAGCAACTTTACAGCAGCATCAAAGCAAAACTTATTTCACACGAACGTTTCGCAACGCGGAATCAACGCATCGAGGGCACGCAGGACCGGTACCCACCCACCACTGGTCGGGGAGGTGAGGGTTGCAGAGGGGGGGTAAATGGGTCGCCGCAGCCGCATTCCATGGCGGTTGACATTTCACAGGAAAGCAGAACTCAGCAATGGTGTGTTTGTGGAAAAGAGTGGGTTACGTTCAACTTTGAATATGGAATAACGGTTTTCGACGTTCACAGGCTTTTCAAAGGGATGGAACGCGCTAGAATTTGTGGGTGGTGTGTTGTTCTAGTTAGATGCCCATGTAAAGACAAGGGCGTTGCTAAAAAAACTTTATCAATAATGAATAAATAGTTTGTTCCTGTCCCACTTACAATGTTGCATATCAATGACTTTCGAAGGTTGTTTGCTGTAGGTATTGCTTCACGTTTCCCTAACGAAATTCTGCTATAAATATATGCAATACAGTGGATATAAACAAGAAAACCGAGAAATAAGGCTATAAATGTCACAATGTTGGATTCACGGTTGGATTAGTCACGTAACAGCTTTACGTAACAAAGTTCACCTGTTTCACAATTGACTTTCAGTACAGAACAGTCGCCAAAGAAGGCCAAATATATTCTCGTGAATGTAAAAAATATCCTTCGCACCAAATGCTTCTAGTCGGACCGGTTCAGCCGTCACTGGCAGTTTTCCTGTGCCGAAATTAAAGCTACTTAATTGACGCTCGAAGATATGAATAAAAAAAACCACTCCGGAAATTACTATGCGATGCCTCATGCTGTAGAACTTGTCTAAAGATTCATCCATTGACGCCTCGGTGTGATGAACTCAGATATGCACACCCGTTCCGCAAGTATTGTAATGGAGTCACCGAGTGTTGTTACCGTTGCTAACCTGAGTCCTTATTAATCTTTCTCCTTCTCTCCCAAAATTAAGATTTGCGAACAAGTTATCAACAAAAACAGTTGGCCAATGAGTCAAAGCTACCTAAGCGGGGTATGGCGGCTTAAGACCCGTTCCAGACAACCCTGCGCTGACTCACGCAGTAATGGTTTCTCAGAATCATTCTGTATCGAGGCGAGTTGCGAAACTTGCAAGGATGTCTCATGGTTTCGGCGCACAATCACTTACGTGGGAACTGCAGTACGCTGGAGAAAGTTCGAGGCTGAAAAGAATTGACCGAAACCTCCAAGTTTGAAAAATCAATTGGAACTTAACGCAAATCTGCACGTGTATTCGGCAAGCTCAATCATAAAGGTATATCCGCACGCAAAATACGCGCTTTGACGTGGAGTTGCGGACACCAGCCCGTTATACAATAAAGTAAGTTAATATCACAGTAAGTACTTACGTGATTACTGATACAGCAGCAGAAATTTTAAAACCGTGTGCTGAATAAAGCTTTTCACAGCGTCGTTTTGAACCCATGTGTTGCTTAGCGAACACGAGAAAAAGCCTCGTGGCATGACCACACTGACCACACGGTGCAAAGGCACCACGTTGTAGACTATTTATCGCACTTAATTAGAGACAAGACACAAGCTCGTCAGTCATTACGGTAAAACAGGAATTCAGAACTGGAAACTTCTAAACGGGTTGACGGTCAGACGTCATTTGGAAATAAAGAATAACATTGAATGGTGCAGTTTTAATCTGCATTTCATCATCATCCTTAAGACTCCCATCTCCCAAGCCGCACTGGGTCCGTGTGGTGGCTCATGTCCTCTCACAGAGAACAGGTCCGTGTCCCATCAGTGGGAACATTAAAGGCTGATATAACTATAAATATGCGCTTCAGTAATTCATTGTTATTCCAGTTATAACATTTGATTCAGATAGCTTACGATTCATAGAGGTTTTCAAGACCAATCAAATAGAAATGTGGCAAGAAGTATCAATGGTGAGTCACAGTCACCGGCGATGACGAATAAAAGCTTAGGCGCCTCATTCGCTGCCTTTTAGTTCTAAATAAGGACTTTTTGTAATCGCAGACAATAATGTGTTTCACTTACGTGGAAACAAGATATCTTAGAATTATGAGAGCGTTTATCGCTCTCCTCGTTCGTCATTAAATCCAAGAAAGTACAAGACAAATACCTTTGTCTGCACTGGCACTGTAGAGAGTAAAGTTGCATTTGTTTCTGGCCGAGCAACTGTCAATTTGGATATTGGAAGCTTTTAGGTTTCAAAGTATTGTCATTTTTGACACGGCTGTATGTAACTAATCGCGAATTGGACCAATCGCGAAAAGGTGAATTAGACCAATCGCGCATAAAGGACTTTATCGTTGTTGATCCATCTAGCGAAAAAGCTTTTGTTGCTTCTCAATTCGTAAACACCCAAAATCGTAAAAAAATGGAGGCATCCATTCGTATAGTTTTGCGCCGATACATTCGTTTCAAAAGTGTGAAGTCTGTTCACCGTTCTCCGGTCGGCCATGCATCCTAGCCTTTTACTTTTGTTGCGACACACGCACCCCGGGGTCAAGTCGCTGCCAACGGTTCAAATTCAAATGTTACGAATCACCTGCTGTTGGCTTTCGAACATTTTATTAAAATTATGGTTTTGTTGATGTTTTAGAATGTTTATCTAACTTTGTCTAAAGTTGTTTCCTTTTGTTATTTTTTCTGGGCATATTTTTTTTTACACGTAAGACTTTATCTTTGGCTTCATAGATCCTTCGTTAGTTAGCCAAGGATCCATCTTGTTGTTAAATGTTGAGTGACAGAAGGGACCAATGTCAAGTATTACAGACTCTAAATCAGCCTATAGGCTGATGATAACGTGTAGTACGACTGTCTCCCAACCCAGTCGCAAATTCCACAATTAAATTACTTAGGAATTGGTCAAGTATAAACTAGTACCTATAAAGTTTCTGCTAAAGCTCATTTAGAGCTATCTCTATAGCGTTCACACTTTAGAACCAAAGGCGAATCATCTCATTAATTGAATCGTACAGTAAATTAATAACGTTGACACTTCAAATTGTTCAGTTCACACCCATGGTTCTCGCTTGTACAGCAATTCATCAAGAATCAAGATAACACAGAGGCATTGGAACTTTGGAAGGGTAACCTTGACGCGTAGCATAGCGCTGAATCGCGATCTTGTGATGTCACGAATTCGATCCTGAGTGTTACAACAGGTAGAACCACGGTTAACAACTTTGCACCTGTCATAATGGAACAAGAGCTTTTAAAGCGTCATAACTTCATCAGTTGGACTTGCGGTTTTAAAGCCTATAAATTCCTTTAGATTGTCTCCTAGGAGTTTTGTTTGTTTTGTCGCGAATAGTCCTAGCCTAAGGCTGAGGCCAAACGAGCGTAATTTTGTTAAAATTTCGGTTTCATACACGGTATTTCGATTTCGGCGCATTTTACGTCGTGACAACGCGACGACGTAAAATATGTATGAAACCGAAATTACGCGACTTACAAAATTACGCTCGTTTGGCCTCAGCCTAAACCCTAAGCTAGCGGGACCAAAACTTAGCATATTATAACCTATTACGCTCGTTTGGCCTCAGCCTAAACCCTAAGCTAGCGGGACCAAAACTTAGCATATTATAACCTAACGCTTCGGTTTGGTCCGTCGAAATCGTTATTTTGACAATTCGAAGTTCGTTATTAGGTAGATTTCCTCAGAAAAAATCTACCTATTGGTCTTGCACCTTAAGTCGAGTTTTCCGAAAATTTCACCATAGGGGGTCTAGTTATGACCCCTAGAGCCCAAATCTGCTGGTTAAAAAGTTTATATACCTATATATATACTATGTATACGCGTATGTATGTCGGGCGCCAAGCAAAATTTAGCCACACTCTACAGGTCGCGATTGCTTTCAAACTTGGCCCAAAAATCGAAAGGGTCAAAACTTAGGTTAAGTTCGTGAATGGGCGGAATTCGACCATGGAGGCGGCAAGGGGGCGGTTTTTCGAAAATCAGTTTTATGGCCATAACTTTCTTCCTTTGGAAATTTTTTAAACCGTTTAACATTTTATCATTCAGAGTAAGAATACGGACAACTCTTAAATTTTAACTTTTTTGATACAACCCCTAACTTGGGGAGGGTTCGAAATTTCCAAAATTTTTAGACAAAAAAAAAAGATTTATCTCCGAAACGGTGAACATTTTTGCTGTAGTTTAGCGATAAAACTTATAGTTTTCGAAATAAAAAATAATAACTGAAAAATTGAGGGAATGGGAAAACTCTTAAGGTTGAACTGCGCAACATATTTTCCATACAAATTTCGGGGGGCTATTACTCCACTGTTTGACATGGTACATCTAAAGTTAAACATGATATCGTTTTGTCTCATTATTAATTGTGTCTGTACGGAATCAGAATAGTAAAATAAAAAGCCATTCAAAAGTTACGAGCTACCAAAGATTCATTTTTATTGCCAATTTTAACGTAACTTTGGGCGTAAATTAGTAATAAAAGAAGTGTCAAATTTCCAAAACAAAGTCCGTACCGACACAGCACAATTATCGAAAAATTCAATAAATTTTATTTGATAATGATTTATGCAGTGGTTTTTTCATAAAATTCGATTTCCCAAAAGCTTTTTCATATTTTTTTACGCGCGCCTTTTACTACGAATTTTCGTGCATCTCACTGAATGTTTCCCCCGGTGCGGTGCGGGAGGGGGACACGCGATATTGACATGTTTGATAGAAGAACAAGACCTATATTTCTGTCCTTTTCATTTCATGCATGACGTCAGTGACGTGTCATTTGTTTTTCGCTGAAGTTGAAGGGCCTGTGCATTTTTATTGCACTCCTATAATGTGTGTGTTTCGATGGCGCGACCACGGCATTATTTTTTTTTTAAACTACGGCAAGATTTTGTAAAAAAAATAATTTAAAATTAAATTAATTAATTTCAATTTTAAATTTCACATTCAGAACATTTTGAAGGTTATAAGCGATACCGTACGTATGCTCCTGAAATATAAACCTAGGATTTTTTTTTTTTTTTTACAAATTAAATCTGTTATTTACCAAAATTTCAGGTCTCTGCAACGCTTAGTTTTTAAGATTTCCGTGGCTGCGCGGTTTTCCGAGTTTCGATGGCGTGGCCACGTTCAAACCCTTATAACTTTTTAACCATAACTTTGACAAATTTAAGGTTTTGGGAAATTTGAACCACATACATACTCGTACATATTTTTACAAAATCATGAGATAGTTATTTAAAAAAAAAACGCCGTGGTCGCGCCATCGAAACGCACACCCTATAATATGGTGTAGCGACCTACTTATTTAGAAACTTTATATACATAAAACCTTCACGATATAATTTTTACTTTTCTTCTGATCTGTCACTTCTCTGTCTTGTGTTGATTAAATTTATATAGAATTATGAAATTGTTTAATTTAATTTAGATAGTGTACAACAACCACTAAATTGGTGACCCCGACTTGATACGCCCTGAAAAGGAAATCCTAAACTTTATCAAGCCAAGGAAATCCACAGTACCACGATGAAAACATAAAGCAGTCGTCTGCCGACCAACGTCCAGACTCTGCTGGCTTCACAGCCATTTATTTCTCTCGAGGGATTAGCAGTCCTGGCGGAAAGCGTCCAGGACATGGTGACCCCAGGCCAACAATAACAAACAATATAGTTATACAATATTATTGTTGCCACTAATCTCGCGAATTGTGTAGTGACCATGACGTTATAAGTTGATAGTAAAAGTTTTAAAGAAAAAGTTTATTTTATTCTTTTTAGCGCATTTAAATAAAACGTCAGACGAAAGTATTATATAACTTCGTTTTTGTTCGGAACGGTTCGGAACGCTGAGTGTGTGCCGTACGAACTAGACGCGCGTGAAGACTAGCGCCTAACTGCTCATCACTGATACTATCTCTGTCGGGCACGATGCCAGGTGAGACAGCGTGCTTTTTGGCCACGCCCACCAATGAGTTCGAGCCCGTGTGATGTGTCACCTTAAGGGAGGATTTTAAAATGTATGTTAACCATTAAGACGTTTAATTGTCAAACATCAACAAATTCGTTGCCATGACGACCAAGCCTTTTGGCAACTGACGTATTCAAAAAGGAGGTAAGTAATTCTAACAAAAACAAAAAATTTAAACAAAAATCGGCCAGTGGCTAGCTATAGCCTCTGAATTTCCAGAATAAATATGGGTGGAACCTTCTTTGAAATCTACCTCCTCCTGCGGCTTGCCGAAGGGATTTTTTTAATTTGAAACGTTGAGTCTTTCCTCTCGACTTTCAAGCCGAGACGCTTGTTACTTGAGTTAGGTACTTACCCAAACTACGATAACTGGTATTCAAATATTCTAGGACGGCTACACCTAGATTAAACTGGCCAGAACTAGGTGCAGTCTCGTATATTCCAAGTAGATATTTACCCAAGTTCTTGCGAAATAATTTCGTGGCGTAATAAAAATAATACAGTTGAGACAAGAGTAAACACAAGAAACCTTGGTCCCTCACAGGTAGATACAGAAAATATTGCAAGAATGTCCACTATGGTCCACTAAAATAAACGACAGGCTACGGAACCATAGATTAAATATTATCGATAAGGTATCAAGAGTATCGCGTAACGGTTAGGGAAGCGAAAAATATCGTATGATCTTGGCAGTATCTATGTCGTATGCGGGAACTGTGTCACAGCACTACCGCTAGGGTTAAAGTGATGTGCTCTATTACGCGCGTGAGATTGTCTCTGGTCGTCTCAGGCTGTGTTCTGAACTTGAGATAAGTAAATAACAATATTTTTGAAAGCTTTTGATGGACTGAGATTGTAACTTTTTTGCTTTTATATTGCAAGTTGGTACATTATAAGTACTTTGTTCTTGTTGAAGCAGTAAGTATATAATTTTGGGAGCTCATTATTTATTTATTCACCTTATTCCGTCATTAGAACTAAGTTTGAAAAGCTTGAAGTTTGCATTTCCCAACAGCCAATTTAAACTAGTCTATGTACTTTTAAACTTAGTTCGAATTCAGGCAAACCTGTTTCAAATTCGACAACGGTTGATCAGTTGATGACTAATTTAAAGACAAACCTATAACAACACCTTTGTTTTCTTATTTGTCGACACCTTATGAAACATTATTGGTATGGTGACTAAGTATTTGTATAAAATACACAATGTAGGTAACGTTTCATACATACATACAGTAAGCGTTCATATGTGCATAGGCACGCTAAAGATTGTATTGTTGTGAACGCACGGTTGAGCGTGCGTCTGTATATGTAAGTGGTCTCTATACAGTACTCACATCACAGGCACAGAGTTCGCCCAATCGCATGTCGTCACGTCACACTCCACGAAACATAAAGCCGGCTCCACACGCTTGGCGAAAAATGGCAAACAACAAACACAAAAATGTGGATGGGTGTTTGTTTGCGTTTGGATGTTTTTGTTTGTGGTCTCCCGTGTTCGATATCGGTGTCGGTTTTACTTCACAAATCAAAGGATGTTCGGCAAACAGTTTGCGATGTATCCAGAAGCTTGGTAGCAATCAGTATGGCGAGTATAAATGCAGTTACCTTGTACGATTTCTGTGTATTTTAATCATCCACCATCGTCTTCGTTTTGTTCTTTTTCTTTTAATTTGTATTTGCTTTAATTTAAAATAAAAATAGGACAACCCGAAAGTTATAGCTGCAACAAGCTCGTCGTCCGCCATGTTTGCTAATCCGGAATATACTAACACGTTCGCCGAGCTTGAGGATGCTTGTTTGTGTTGGGTGATTGTGGTCGATGTTTGGGACTTTGTTTGTTGTGTTTGGTGTTTGTAACAAACACCAAGCGTGTGGAGCCGGCTTAAGATCATGCGTTTGCTGCGTGTATAACAAAAGAGACGAAAATATATTTTTAAATAAGTACTGAAGTGATCATTCACTCTGCATTTATAAATCCAATAATTTTCACTAATTATTTAATTAATCCATATGTCACCAAATAAATAAACAACAATAAATTAGGTTTTAATATCTAATAAAAACTTTATGTTACAATTATAAAGATAATACTCACATTCAGTCCGGTTTCTTCAGATATGTGTTCTATTATGACCACTTTTATGCAGCACGATAATATAGTCGCCCTCGTGATTAATATTAATATCAATATTTATATTTGCCTGCATTTTGAGAAATACCAACAACAATACCGCTATCTATTAAACCACCGTCACTAACCAACAACTAGGTACCTACAACCAAACGACAACGTTAATTCCTATCAATTTAAATATTCATAAAAATAATGTCTGCCTCACAGAAATCTAAATTCTTGACTTATTTTTCTTTGATCTGATCTACCTTCCTAACTTTACGAAATGTGTGCACAAAGCGAACAAGATAAAGAATATAATATTTCTGTCCCATTACTTCCAATCGAGTTAAAACTTACAAAAAGTCTAATATTAACAACGCGGGATTTGAACCCGCGCCTTACTGATTCACTCATAGATCTATCTGCACGCTCCTAACCGCTAGGCCATCTTGACTCATACATAATACAACGTTGAAATTATTAACTACAATAGGCATGACGACAGTATCAAAAAAATACAAATCTATCTAATCAGTCAGTTAGAGTATTGGAAATTAATGAACACATATTTTTTGTTTTTGTAAATCAATGAACATTGACAAAGATAAAACGCATCAAAACTAGGGAGTGAGGGCTCGTGACGTCAGAACCAGCTAAAAATTATACCTAGGCGTATTGAGAATTTTAAATGCGTCACAACTTCGCCAACTTTGATTTACGTAACAAAAGAAAAGACATGGTTCAAATATTTTTTGATTATCTAACTGACGGACTAATTATATTTTTTTTGTCGTCTCGCCTATTACTGGTAGACCACAATGTCTATTTTCTTGAAAGTAGAAGGTCGTAAGTCAAACTAAACGTCAAGCTATTGCTTTGTGAGATTGCCTATGGACTTTTGGTCGACTAATTTTGAACGTAAGTACATTAAGTCCATGCGAGGTTATTTAAATAACTTAATTTCCATATACACGTCATGGTTGCTACTTATCAAGGCTACAGGCATTAGTACAATAGGCACATACCTAATAGGTACAATACTAGAAGAAAGAAGGCTTTCGATTGAGCGACGACGGCGATCTACAGGTTGCCTCGGTGACGTCATAAAACAAGATGGCTGACAAGTTCAGACGTTTGATTTTTTGGATTTCGAACGAAATCGCCTTTCTTAAGTGTTGTTTGCAGTTACTGGTACCTAGAAAGTTGTGCTGCTGTGCTAAGAGTATGGCACTAAAAAGTACTAAGTGCTTATGTACCTAGTTGCTGAGAGTTTAGCTTTGATTTTTCACTCTGACAATAGAAAAGTTAATGAGTTGATAAAGGAAGCCTCAAGTAGAGCCAAATACATTTATTCATTGCTATTATTTATGCTAACCAAACTTGCTGCTGACCTTGTTTACTAAAACTTAAAACCCTTCATCAAAATTCAAATAAATCAGAAAAGAAAGAGGAATGAACGGGGAAGGCTGGTCAAAGCTGATTGTAGATGGCGCGTCCTTAGCTTAGACCCAATTCTGTCTGACCAATGTGGTCAAACAGTTTTGAAATACCTATATAATATGACATTGACAGATTTTCAACCAATGACGATGCTTGGTACAAGCGATGCTAGCGCCATTGGTTCCACAGTTGCCATCCCCATTCTAACGACGTACCTACATGACGGAGGACATCCAAAGAGAAACTGACTGTTAAAACAACGCAGCATTCCCTCCGACAAATAAATAAATATATCGAACAAAGAGAACCTCTTTTTGGTACTACACAATGGAACATGCGACGCCGACGGACTGTTATACGATGCTCGTATTTACCAAACCAAGTTTAAAAAAGGCAAAGAATAATCCTACTAGGTAGGTACAACGAAATATTTCTCATGAAGTGTTAAACCGGACTATAGCTTTTTTTTTACAATGCCAAAATAAAATCATAGTCTATTCGTCAGCGTACACTATAAGTACGTCGTCGATGACGCGACGTACGCCACAAAGAATAATAGAGCTTCCAAGTTTGAAAATCGAACAAAGGCAGAAGGGGGCCGAAAAAACTCGTCGGCTTGGTACTCAATGGAACATGGCTGCATGGTAGTATAGACGTTACGCGAAGGTCTCTGCTCCCTCGGCAGACGCGCGCTGAGTCACGCGGCCGCGCGCTTCCGCCTGATAGCAAGGTCACCGGCCGAGAGCGAGACGCACACCACCAACCACACTCACACATCGACACGTGAAAGTAGTGAGAGTACAGTCACAGCCAACACCAACGTTTATATTTCTTTTTTTGTCCGTACTTGTAAAAAAAAGTTCGTAGGTACATACTTGCCAAATGTATGACGGTTACAAATTTTCGACCTTTGAACTCGGCGATAACAAATCATAACAAGGTAGTTTATAACTAAACCAAATTTGTTTGTGGGTATAATTAAATTTTATTCACGTTCCGTTTCGTAAAATTATAACCTAATAGATGCGTCATACACATAACATAATAAGTGCGTCTCAAGAATTCCAGATAAAACATATTGCTTTTTTATATAATTACCTTTTTATGCATTTAGTATTGTAGGTTTATATTGTCTATTAAAGTAACATAAAATATTAACATTAAATATTATTTATTAGTTTCCTTCCAGTCTAATTGACAAATTATGCAGACATTTTTAATGCAGTCATTGATACTTTTTATCATTACACTTGTTGAAAGAACAGTATTTTAGGTAAACCTAAACTCGAGGATGGTAACGTATAACGTGATCAGCATTTTTTTAAATAATTACGAATCACGTTGACGTTACGGTTAGAATAAAAAAACCTACTGTGCCGTTATTTATTAAATCAGATCTATTCATAGATGTAGGTAAAGTTTCCGGATAATAAATGTATTTTAAACACGGCGCGCTCATATTTCTATAGGTATATATTTAAAAAAGTTGTTTGTCCGCTCGTTACAGCTGTGGATTGGCTAAAAGTCAATAACATTATGAATAGCTCTGCCTGACCGCTAACTGTAAAGTTAATGGTTAATTACTGCAGTAGTTCAGCGATTAATCAATTCCATCCGGCTTAGTACAAACAATGAGCTAGCTCAGATCCTATTTCGACATTCATTTTGCAATTAAACAGGCAGTGTTGTTGGAGAACGGTCCGTAGATGCAGACACGATAACAATAACTGTTACCAAACAACTAGGACCACAATTTATGAACACTACCATAATAATAACATCGTCTGTATTTCTGTAATGAATTTTAATGTTTTACATTATTCATAGCTATTAATTAATACGCTGTGTTTTATCCATATAGTTGATATGCTAATTCGGTACAAGCCAATTTACTAATAATAAAATAGATAGAACTAGAGTAGCCTCATAGTTGCTTGTTTTTCTACTCTACTTTCTAAATAATTATTAGTATCGTGATCGTAAAGCCTTCAATAAGACACGAAACATTATAAAACTGTCTAATTTTTTCTTTTCAGGCACACTATCTATCATCAAGGAAAGTACTCAAGGTTGCTGCAACTAAGTTCAAATTCCTCTTCGATTACCTTAAAAGTACATATACAAGTAAACATACTTTCCGGTTAAGAATTAATGGTGTCGATTCTGTTGTGCACAAACTAAACTTAATTTAAGCTATTGCTATCTTTTTCTCTCTAATAAAACAAGAAAGAGAAGGACGTAATATAGAGCTGTCAAATTTAGTTGAAACTAATATTTCTATACAAATGAAGAGTGCACGAAAAAACATGTCGACTAAAAACACGGTGAAACGCAAGGCATAAACTAGTTAGTTTGACATCTCTAACTTAGTTCATAGCTATAGCCGTCCTTTTCTCGTACTGCCTTATAATAAAAGATACATTACTTACATCGACGGAGGTGAATGCAATACCAATAAGTAATAACTAATTTAAATGTAGACAGTTGCTTAACGACCATGTACCGTAATGCCGTTGTATTAATTAATGTAAATCTAACAGTATATAATATTTACTTAGTTCGATACCGATCGCCAATACAATTATTACCCACCCACAGAACATTTGTGACGAAATTATTTGTGAATGAAGGTGTGTCAGCCTGTATTGGCAGTAAAAGTACCTTTAAGGTAATGTTAAAATATTATGCATTTATGACAAAGCAGAATTGGGTATGTTAATAAAATTGAAATACGTTTTATTTCCGAAATATCGAGGTTTGTTAATTGTTTTTAAATGATCAAGGCCTTTGTTTTAACGTGCGTTATAAGGCATTCACTATTTTTAACTGAGGTTACTTAGTGTAATGAATTAATGATCTCTTACATAATAAACACGATTACAACTTAATTAATATTGCCTGCAGTTTTTAATGTTCTGTTCAGTGGATTTGATTCACCGAGTTAGTTTGATTAAAGTTGTAGCATATTAGAATAAGAATAATCTTTATTTACGTGAAATTATTTATTAAACTATTACATTATATTATTATTATTAATTATTTGTTGTACTTTATTAGCCGATGATTCATGTGGAATCGAATGTTTGGCGTCGAATTAATAATACCTAGCTATAAAGCTGTAGGTACATTAATATGCAACTTTTTGCCGGGCGTCCGCTTCGTGATCGCAGCTGAGTCGTGGGGCCCAGCTTTAGTGGCATTCGTAGATCACGATTCACGAGGCCAGATTGTTTGTTACAGATGATTTACAAAAAGATGCAGTTATTTCTTACACATACAACAACTCGCAAGGTCATCCTGAATTTTAAAAAGTTTCATCGGTAGACAAAACAACGATAAAACGGACGTAAATATAAAAAAAAAATGCATTTTAAATCTTTTGAAATGCGCCATAAAATTAGTCATTTCAGATTTTTTATGAGATCCAGACAGAGGAATGGTTTTTAGTGTGTTAATAATAAATGTTTCAGGAAGTTTGGATTCAGTGAAAGCTTGAAGCTAAAATCTTAGGTATTTGATGTTCTCAAAAAATATCCAAATAAAACGCATGATGATGATAAATAATATTACCTAATATTATACTAGACGTTAAGATGTTACTATTACTTCTTTAAGGTTCCGTACCCAAAGGGTACAAACGGGACCCTTTTACTAAGACTCCACTGTCCGTCTGTCTGTCACCAGGCTGTATCTCATGAACCGTGATAGCCAGACAGTTGATATTTTCACAGATTATGTATTTTGGTTGCCGCTATAACAACAAATACTAAAAACAGAATAAAATAAATATTTAAGGGGGGCGTCCATACAACAAACGTGTTTTTGCCGTTTTTAGCTAACGGCAACAGGTAGGTAGACGCTTAAAATATTCACAGAATGTTTAGTTGTATATAGGTAATTCACTTTTTACAACTCATGCGCTATAGGTACAACAGTCACACAAACAACAATTTAACATTGTATCAAAATTCGTGTTATCCATCAGCAGTTGTAGACATTATAGCAGATAAAATCTGTGATAAAGTCCGCTGCATACCTACCTTTATCAATTGTCACGTTACAACATGCACGTTTATTTTAGCACGTACCGAAATTTGAAACTGTAGATGTTTCCGCGCACACCCAAAGGTTTGTTTATGAAACTAGTGCCAGAATGTCAGATACATTTCACCATTATCATTGCCATAGGTAAGTACCTACCGAATCGCAGGTTCATCACACGCAGTAGGTAATAGATGCCTAGCTTCGTAAACCCGTTAGTTCTCAATGCATGCGTTACCGAGGCATGAGACAATGCGATTTAAAAATAGAGGCTAGCGCCTATCTATTCGTCATTTCGTTAGTAGGTATGTCCGCTATTTATGCCGACTGTTTTTTTTTTTTACATTAGAATCTAATAGGAAGTCGGGAAACTAGGTGAAAACCTTGAAAATAAAATTCACCAGTTAGTTGGTTCCTATTTATTTTTAATTTAATTATGATGGCTGAATTTTATATGTTAGTTTGAATGATTAAGCTATTTTAAAGATGAACGTCCTTGAAGAATACAAAAAAACCCAACTGGCAGTAAATAGGTACTTAGTGCGAAATAATAATCCACGTTTGATTGAGTGAGCTAACACTTGTGTACGCGAGTGTCAACACAAACACGGTAGGGGCGGCAGGCGCGAGGGGCGGGGGTGTGCACCCTCCGCGTCACGTGACGAGCGACCTTCAGGCGGCGCACCGACCTTGAGCGGCGCTCGCCCCGCGCGCGGGTCAGAGGTGAATGCACGCGGCCGCGCGCCCCGCGTCCCTTGCCCGCTACTCCAACGAAAACCACCAAAGTTTACTACTCACCTCGATCCTATCTACGACTCCATGGCACTGGCGAGCCGGCCGCCGCTAACTTAGCAGCCACTATCCCGGCCTCGAGCACCCACCCGCCGAGAACAGGTACCAGTGCGACGCGGCACACCTTTCCCATAAAATACAACCGACAAGTTTATTGACATCAAGTCTCACCAACGATTGCGCAAATATAGCGATCTGTCACCTACTCGAACACATGCACAGTCTTCGTTCAAATATAAAAACACTATTCGTACAAAACTATTATGTCTATTCACTCAATAAATACTTTTTAATAAGAAAAACATTGAACACAACGCACAAACTCGAGCGATAGCTACACCATGTCCTCTCACCTCCGCAAAACAAAGCGGAATAAAGTTGTATCGCGCGGCCGAGCGAGCGTGACATCTCGCGACTACTCGCGACTCGAGGTCGTCAAAACAAAAGGTAAATATTATCGACACCTGGCGGTTTCTGAACACAATTTACACAATGGTTGTTTCGCAGTTTATTATAATCATTTAATTCACAAATATGTCTAATAGATGTCGCTATAAAGTGGAGGAAAACAAATAAATCGTAGATTATTAAAAAAAAAAGTTAAAAAAGAAACCTCTGACGCGCGCCAAAAACATTTAATGTAAAGGTAAAAAAATACTTTTCTGTTGCTGTTTGTAATGTTTCAATGTTTTAATCAATAATGTCTCCGATGTCCAAACTGAAGGTTACTGAACATGTTGCTCATAGATGGCTCTGTTCAAATAACTTCTGGGTTCCAACGTTGGTTCTTTTTACATAGACTCTATAACGTAAGATGGCGTGGCAGTCCTAATACTGACAAACCACCCCAACATTTCGTTAGGAAAGCGACCACTGCTACAAAACTTAAAATGAATTTGACGTAATAAAATACTGTATCAACGTGTTTATTTATTCCATAGATTGTCTACAAATTATAGGTAAAAACGTTAGACCATCCATTTTTTATTGTTGCCATATAAAAATATATATTATTAAAATGTTCAACGTTCCGTTAACTTGAACTTGTATTAGTCGATTCAATCGACTTATACAAGTTCGAGTTGAAGGAAGTAGGCAAAAACATGTCAAAAGACTTGATAAAGATTCGCAATCGAGTCGATTGCGAATCTTTATCGATTCTTAAACGAAACTACTTAATGAAACTGTAAATAACATAATGAAACTGTAAGGTCAACGAAGCTATTTAGTTTACATTTAACAATGTAATTTGCATGTTAATATGTAAACCAAATCACAGACCAAATAGGTGACCTTCATAAAAATAATATCAAGCAAGCAATGCTATTCTAATAAACAGATATGATATACACCTACAAAATTACCGAAAAAAGTGGGTTGCGGGGCAACGCCAGCTCACATACACGCAGTGACGCAGAATAAAGGCAAATCGAGCTAATTGGCCCGTTTTCGAGTCTTCACAATTGCGCGCTCACAACATATCTGTATATTAGAATATCATTGCAAGCAAGAGATTTTTTACCCGACTACGCCAGATGGAGGGTTATGTTTTACGACGATGACGATGACGACGAAGTATTGTATTTATATATTATGTATAATTATTTGTTTGGCACGCTCTGCAGCCTGAACGGCTCGATGGATTTTAGCTTGAGAGGTGTCGTTAGATTCGTATTTACTGTGAGAGTGACACTAGGTATGAAAAAAGAAAAAGTGGATTTTTGGAACCAATTTCAAATGTTTGGCACTCTCTGCAGCCTAAACGGCTCGCTAAAGAGCTCATCATGAGAATTTTAAAATGGTTAAATAAGTAACTAAAAAGTGTAAAAACAACAATAGTGTAAAAAACCGATATTGGATGTAATGATTTTAGTCTAGATTATTTAATTAATGGGTCCCGACTGTTGCAGTCAATATGTCCTGTCTCCTGTACTTGTTTTATTATTTACAGTTTTTATATAGCTAAAGTTATTATTAATTTTTTACGCAGTCAGGTTTTTTTACTCCAGGACAAACCTTATTGAATTAAACTCTAATTTTAGTTCCAAAACATGTTAAAGGCACTGTTCGAAATCGACTAAAAGTGTGTTCAAAACAACTAACTAGTTCATTATGTACATTTCAATAAACTTACTAAAACTAATATTTCTATAGTAACATTTTCGATGCACTGATTCGTGTACTGGTGACTGACAATTTCAATTTCAACATTTTGACGTTTGTTTTACAAATTCGTTGAAACAGCTGTGAACAATCGTCGTGTGTGAATATTTACAAATAAAAATAATTCCTTGAGTTCTTGAAACGTTTAACTAACATTTCTAATAGTAACTAGCATCGTTAGTTAATTAGTAGTGATTTTAGTAGTTAAGTTGTAACAAATCAGTTCGAAAATGAGTCATTAATTAAACAGTGTAATTTTGCGCTCCTATTTAACTCAAGGCTGCGGTAATACAACAACGTTTTGGTGAATATAATGTTTAGTTCGACATAATGGTGGAAGATAATGATCGCGGGTACGGGAGGACCGCCAACAAGAGCACTTTGTTGAAGATTGTGATTTTAGGCGAAGGTGGTGTTGGGAAGTCATGCTTGATGAGCAGATTTATATCGAATCACTTCGATGATCACAGTTTTCACACCATTGGCGTCGAGTTTATGAACAAAACTATCGAAGTTAACGGAAAACCGTACACATTACAGGTAATTTTTCTTATTAAAAGAACCTTGGAAACCTAAAAAGTGAAAAAAAAAACGTTATAGAATAGTCTTACCCATTGTGTATTTTTTGTAAATAAGATACAAGCTTCAAGGTCCCTCGTATAGTTTAGTCAAATTAATAACTTTTTAACAAGGATGGTTCATAGATAGTAGTTTTGTTTTTTTCAATCCAGTACTTCTAGGTATTTTCCTTTTTATTGACTTGCTTGTCTTCTAATAAATGCAAATCACTCAGTTATGGAGAATTTGTATCAAATTCGGACTTTTGCTTATTTTTTAAATAAAATTATCTATTGTGAGGTGAAGAAAAGAAAGTTTTAAAATTTTGATGTTTTTTTTTTTTTTTTTTTTAAATAAGTTTGGATTTGCAACTATGGAAAAGTCCTAGTTTTGTATTCTGGGACCTACAACCCACACCGGGTTGAACTCTGTGAAATGAGGTCATATTTAAATCTGAGCAGAAAAACTGCTAGATCAAATTGACCTTCAGATTTTATCTCTTGTAAGAACTATGTTGGTGTAATAAGTTTATAACTGGCAAGATACATTGGCTTTTTAGTTTATGACTATTTTTGTAATCTCCAAACATAAACCATCTTTATTTGTTTTTTTAATTATATTTTTTCCTCTGATTAAACTCTCGAGCTCAAAACAATTCTCAAATTCCAACTCTTCATAAAACTTGAACCAATCAACGAATAAGTACTCACAATGAGAAACTGCACACACACAACAGGTTATAGACAAAAAGTGATGTGCCTACAGATAGTATAATCCCATACTATTAAGAGAACAATATTTGTATCACTTATCTGCATATCTACACTAATATTATAAAGAGGAGAGATTTGTATTTTTGTATGTAACAAATAAACTTAAAAACTACTGGACCGATTTCAAAAATTCTTTTGCCATTAGAAAGCTACATTATCACTGAGTTACACAAAAATCAGCTGCAAATTAGCCGAGCTATCACTATTTTCGGGGACGAAGTGCTATATAATATATTTCTAATCACATTCAGAAAAACGGCTCTAACAATTTCAATGAAAATTGCAATACAGGGTTTTTGAGGGCGACAAATCTATCTAGCTAGGTTATCTATATCTTATGTCTGGAAAAATTGGTTTTCTCTACTGAGCAGAGCTCTGTCAGTTTTTTTTTTAATTGTTTTTCCTTTATTGGTCAACCAACAATTGTTTACACTGTAAATATTTCAAGTAATTATGTACCATTATTTAAGGTTAGTGTAACAATTTCTTACAGGTTAGCACCGCATGCCCCATAAACATATTAGATGTGCCACATGCACTGTACTATAAAATTGGTGTCTACTTAACTAAAATTAACAAGTTTAAATTAACATTATGTGAAGGAATATAAAACTAATATTAACGGTAAAGTAACATTCAATAGACCAGAACAAACAGAGACACAACAAAACAGAAAAATAAATAAAATTGAAATCGAAATAAAATTACAATTAAAATCATAATCAAATTCAAAACTTAAACCATAATTAGAATAATAATCAAAATTACAATTAAAGCAAATTAAAATCAAAATTAATGTCAGTGTCCAAAAAACAAAAACAAAATTAAAATCGAAATAAAATTAAAATTACAATTAAAATCACATTCAAGATCAAAATTTCAATTACAGTTAAAATCATAATCAAAATTAGAATCAAACCAAAATTAAAATTACAATTTAAGCAAATTCAAAGTCATCATAACTATACTCAGCTTTATAATATACCTACTATATACCTACATGATGCAGAAAAATTACATAAATTGCCCAATTATATAATGAAAAAAGATACAGTCTTTGTTTAAAATGGTCTGCTATTTACAATAACCGCCACCTTCACAATGAAGGTTGTGTTATCTGCACAGAGGCAAAAAGTTTGTTTAAGGATAAGTTACTTAGCACATTGCATAATGCAGTATGACTTAATAAAAATGACTGTTTGTGCACATCTAATTTAAAAAAAAAAGTGCAAAATAAGTAGTATAATTAATTTTCTTTGAAAATGTGGCCTTTGGCCGCAAAGTTGTGTATCATTCTGAACCGCCTCATTAAAAAAAATACATTTTGACCGTGTACTATTGGATTTTTTGTAGGAAACAGTTGTTTTTTTTTCAGAATGATGTACTGATTACGTGGGAACCGGTTTTGCGTCGATGTCTCTGTAACTGTATACAATACAACAATATGACTTATTGTCTTTGACCACTAATTTATTTACTATAAATACATAAAGGGCTCAAAAACAAAAAAAAAGTTAAAGGTCTTTTTATTATATATTATGTAGTCTCAACAAAAAAAAGTTAAAGGTCTTTTTATTATCTATTTAAGTAAAGTCTCAATAAATAAACAACAAAGTTATTAGCCTTTGTTTATATCCCAAAATGTCACTCAATTTATGGACATATTGTACAGGCCATTCGGAATAGTATTCATTAATCGTTTTCTCTCATTGTCGCGTTCGTGTGGTAATTTTCTAGTAGCAATTGTTATGAATGATTGATTCAGTTGTTTTGTATTTTGGGCTGCCCGCTTAGCATGAACGCTGTAGAAACGAAAGAGAATCGACAAATCTTTTGTTCATCTGTCATTGAATCGACAAAATGACAGATGAATAAAAGATTTGTCGATTCTCTTTCGTTTCTACGGCGTTCATGCTAAGCGGGTAGTGATGGGTCGTTGACGGTTTTTCCGTTAACGAAACGTTAACGTTGATTTACGTTTGTCAACTGGTTAATCAACTAGTTAAATTCGTCAACGAGTTAATTTACTACCAATGTCAACTTGCAACGTAAACCGTTAATTAATTTAACGGTTTTTATTCAACGCTGCGACGTTCAATTTTAGTTAGAAACAATTTAATTGAATTAAACTGTTTGTGTTACTGTTTGTATTGGAAAACGTTTGATTGATGGTTCTACCTCATAGATGACCTTCCATTCATACTTTTTCATCAGGCTTATGAGGACTGACTGAATAGAACTAATACAATTAGCTATAAACACGTAAACAATAGAGACGTAACTCTTAGAGAGGAGACCTGTGTCCCAGCAGTGGGAACATTAATAGGCTGATGATGACGTAAACAAACAAACTAGTATTAACCGGAAGCATGCGGCACGAGCGGGGCGCGCTATTCCATCAATATCATCTTATGTACTATTCTTAAAATAAATATTTCGAAAATCAACTCTGTATCACTTTACATAGGGTTCAAATCACCGTCTCTCGCAAGCTTTGACGTTATTTTCAACGTAAGTTTTTTAATTCGTTGCGTTTGCGTTCTCGATTATTGAACGAGACGCACGATATATATGTAGGATGTTAATTCGGAACGCAGCTTAATTGTAAACCAAGTATAGAGTATGAATGCAGCGATGAAGGAATGAGAGAGCATGTGTGTGAGCGAGAAGGGGAGTATGACGAGCTAGTTTTAGGAAGAAAAAGACGACTCCAATGTTTTAAGTTTTTTTTAATCATTAAAAGAAGATTTAAGAAGCAAGTATCATCCACCACCCTACAGCCTCGTCCGGGATAGACCGTAATAATAAAGGTGTAATAATACGAAGAAGTTAAGAAGATAAAAACGCCGGCACAACGACGCGACGGCGGCCATTACGAGAAAACGAGTGCTCGCGCCGTTGGAAAAATAATTAGTATTGTACGAAGACATCATGGAAAAAGACGATACCATGGAAGCAAAAATACAACCCTTACAATATGGTATGGTAGACACCATAATCAAATTCAATGGTGAAGACATGACCTACTCGTCTTCGAAGTGGTCACAGGACATCGAAGACAATGCCGAAATTTTCGGGTGGACGGCTCAACAAAAACTCATCATAGCCAGAAGATCGCTTACAGGAACTGCTGAGTTATGGTTACGAACGGAAAAACCATTCAGAACATACGAAGATTTGAGGAACGCCCTGTTAAAGGAATTTCCAGATTCGGTTAATACCAAGCAAATGCATGAAATCATGGCGGCTCGTAAAAAACGTAACAATGAGAGCTATTACCAATATATGCTGACCATGAAAGAACTCGGCAAAAGAGCTAAGTTTGCCGATTACGTTTTCATCCAATATATAATAGACGGGATTGCCGATTACGAGCAGAATAAAATTGGTCTGTATGGTGTTACAACATATGCGGTTCTTAAGGAAAAGTTGGCACAATATGAAGCTATGAAGCAGAAAATGTTGAAACGAGGAAATTCACGCGGTACGGCGGACAAGCAGCGCGAGTGTCGCGAATCCTCAAAGCAAGCTAAACCAGACGACACTAACGTCAAAGAAAATGCAAGTGATAAAGTGTGTCGTTGTTTCAAGTGCGGGGAAAGAGGTCATTTAGCGAGTTCATGCAAAAAAGGTACCAAGTGCTTTAAATGTAACCAATTCGGCCATATTGGTACCGTATGTCAAGAAGGCGCCAGCGGGAGCGGAAAGGGGAAAGGCGAACCATCGTCGAGTCGGAATGATGGCGGAAGTGGCGGAGTCGGAGCTAACTTCAAGGCACGTTCCATGTTCGCTCAGAATCAATCAACGGATAACGGAACGGGGAGTGAACGAGATAGCTCGCTAATGTCAAACGGGAAAGAAAGTAGTTGTCAATGTCAATGTCAAAATAATAACCTTAGTGTTATGCATGTAAACAATAAAAGTGCAGTGAATAAATCGGTTAAAAGTGTTACTATAGGCGGTATCACAGTAGAATGTTTAATAGATACGGGCAGCGACCTAAATTTAATAACTCACGATGTGTACGCGATGTTATCAGTTGAATGTGAAGCTGAAACGATGTTGTTAACTGGTCTTGGTTCAAGTAAGGTGTTTTCAATGGGTAAGTTTAAAATTAATTTGATAATAGATTGTCATTGTTATGAGGTTTGTTTTCATGTAGTGCCTAAAGGTGTCATTCCATATGCAGTTATTCTTGGACAAACTTTCCTGGTTAATACTATTATTATGATTAATAAAGGTATCATTGAGATAAGGCCTCAGTGTTATGATAGTTCGTATTTACAGTGTTTACTTTCCAGTTGCATTGATGAAAGTGAAATACCAATTAAAGTTCAGACTATAGTAGATAATTACAAACCCTTAAAGATAAAAGAAGCCCCAATCAAATTAAAAATAGTATTGAAAGATGACATACCAGTAGTACAGTGTCCACGGCGTCTAGCCTTGCAAGAGGAAGAGATTGTAAAAAATCAAATAGAGGAGTGGTTAGCTAATGGCATCATCCGTCCTAGCTATTCAGAATATGCCAGTCCCCTCGTTTTAGTGAAGAAGAAAGATGGAAGTACGAGAATCTGTGTGGATTACAGAAAGATAAACCAGAAGATGGTGAGAGACGAATATCCCTTGCCGGTAATCAATGATCACATAGATAAATTGTGTACAGCTAGGGTTTTTAGTACTTTAGATTTAAAGAACGGATTTTTCCACTTACCAGTAGATGAGGACTCAATAAAATATACTGCGTTTGTGACCAACAACCCAGAAGGTCAGTTTGAATTCCTACGAGCACCTTTTGGTTTATCAATTTGTCCCAAATTCTTTACCAGATATATCAACATTATTTTCACCGACTTTGTAAGAAGAGGAGTTCTACTTATTTTCATTGATGACCTAATTATCCTGGCTGAAGATGAACACCAGGCAGTTCAAAGACTTCAAGAGGTACTGAAGGTAGCTGCAGAGTATGGTCTCGAGATAAACTGGAAGAAGACACAGTTACTACAAAGATCAGTAGAATACCTTGGTCATGTGGTATGCAATGGAACAGTGCAGCCTTCAAGGGAGAAAACAGAAGCAGTGCAAAAGTTTCCTGTGCCTAAAAATCTTAAAGAAATTCAAAGCTTCATTGGATCAACCTCATACTTCCGAAAATTTGTTCCAAATTATGCTATGGTAGCACAACCTCTAAGTGACCTGTTAAAGAAGAAAGAATTTTATTTTGAAGAAGATCAAAGAATTGCATTTTTGAAATTAAAACAATTTCTATGTTGTGAACCTGTTTTAAAGATATTTGATCCACAATTAAAGACGGAACTACATACAGATGCCTGCAAGTATGGATATGCTGCGGTACTGATGCAGAAGGATTCTACAGATGGTAGCATGCACCCTGTTCATTACATGAGCAGGAAGACTGGTGAAACTCAGCAAAAGTGGTGCAGTTATGAACTGGAAGCACTGGCAGTGATAGAAGGCGTAAAAAAGTTTCGTAGATATCTTATAGGAATTCCATTTACCATAATCACTGATTGTCAAGCTTTCCAGAAGACTTTAACAAAAAGAGATGTTTCAGCTAAAGTAGCCCGATGGATTATGTACCTGCAAGATTTTAACTATACTATTGTGCACAGACCTGGTCAGAAAATGCAACATGTCGACGCTTTAAGTCGAAATATATGCGTTATTCAAAATGAACTCCATTTTCGCATACAGAACGCTCAAGAAGAAGATGCAGGATTGAAGGCAATTAAAGAAGTTCTCAAGGAAAATAAGTATGAAGACTATGTGCTTGAAAATGACGTTATCTATAAGGGTGAAGAAAAGAAATTGGTTGTTCCAGAAATAATGGATCTTGAAATGATTAGAAGAGCCCATAGTATTGGACATTTTGGGAAAAAGAAAATAAGAGACATAATACAACAAGATTATTTCATTTCCAAGTTAGACAATAAAATTGAAAAGGTAATATCTACATGTGTGCCCTGTCTATTAGCTAGCAGGAATAAGGGAAAGAAAGAAGGATTTTTAAACCCAATACCAAAAGGAGAACTGCCATTAGATACACTTCACTGTGATCATTTAGGACCTTTGGATGCTACCAAGAAGATGTATAACTATATCTTAACTGTCATAGATGGATATACAAAGTTTGTATGGATATACCCAGTTAAAACTGTTACAGCAAAGGAAACTGTTGATAAATTAAAATTACATCAAAAGGATTATGGAAACCCCAGACGTATAGTGACCGACAGAGGAACAGCATTCACAGGAAAAGAGTTTGAAGATTATTGTCAGGAAGAGGAAATAGAGCATATTACAATAACAACAGGAATACCTCGTGGAAATGGTCAAGCTGAAAGAATGAATCAAATCATTATCTCTGTATTGACCAAGATGTGCATTGAAGAACCTGCATTGTGGTACAAGCATGTCAGTAAAGTTCAAAGGGTAATAAATAGTTCATATCAAAGATCCATCCAGACATCACCTTTTGAATTATTAACAGGGACTAAAATTAAGCTTAAAGAAGACATGAAAATTTTAGAGTATTTAGAAGAAGAAAATAGAAGAGAATTCATAGACAAAAGAGATGATTTAAGGAGAGAAGCAAAAGCCCAGATATTAAAAATTCAAGAAGAAAACAGAAGAAATTTTAATAGTAAAAGAAAGGAAGGACAAAAATATAAAATAGGCGATATCATAGCAATACAAAGAACTCAATTTGGGAATGCATTGAAATTAAAACAAAAGTTCTTTGGACCCTATAAAGTAGTAAAAGATTTAGGAAAAGATAGGTACGAAGTAAGAAAATTGGATAATAGTAAGGAGGGACCAAAACACACTACTACAGGAGTGGATTTTATGAAAAGATGGCCTTAATTCAAAGATATCATATTAACCTTTCAATTTATTTCATTCATAAAATAAGAAGATAATACTTAATGTTCCATACTTACCGTTGAGCACGCCTGACTTGCCATGCTATTGTGTTTAATAGGATGAGTAATGTTGACAGGTTGTTGTATCATAACTAGCAAACCAACTAAAGGGTATCTTTTATTTTATCTTGTTGTAAGATGAAAATGAGTACTAATAAACTGCATAATGTCTGTAATTCTGTGTAAAGTTAGAGTGTAAGGAAGTGAAACTTAATATGTCTAAGCTATCTGTAATTTAATAAACAAAGAAATAAAATACCTACCTTGTAACTACCCATAATAGTAATTCTGTGTAACAAATGTACCTAAACATTTAAGTAGTAAGTAAGGTTTTAGTTTGTACTAGATAATACTTAGGTGCTGGAGTATTGTTAAAGGTGTGAATGGCTGTTTGAGTGTATTATAATTATAAGTAAGGAGTATTAAAATGTTTAGTTTATTTTTATATAAGAACATGTGTCGTTAGTTTAGTTCTAAACCTTACCAACATATAGATTGTTAAAGAAACTTATTGTGTAAACTTTATTCAGTTCGGTTTATTTTAGTGTACTAGAGTCAGTCTGAGGGCAGACTGAAAGCAGAATGGCCGAGTTGTAGGATGTTAATTCGGAACGCAGCTTAATTGTAAACCAAGTATAGAGTATGAATGCAGCGATGAAGGAATGAGAGAGCATGTGTGTGAGCGAGAAGGGGAGTATGACGAGCTAGTTTTAGGAAGAAAAAGACGACTCCAATGTTTTAAGTTTTTTTTAATCATTAAAAGAAGATTTAAGAAGCAAGTATCATCCACCACCCTACATATAATTATAATATATAACGAGAGAGGATAATTCAACTAGTTGATTCATAAACAGTTAACGTTAATACGTTGACAGGAGATTAACGGTTGATTCAACTAGTTCGTTGATTCAACGCCCATCCCTATAAGCGGGCTGGTTCCGCAACTCCACGTCAAAGCGCGTATTTTGCGTACGGGTGGGAAATTTATTCGATCCACCCTAACTCCCCGAGAAAGGCCAGCAGCGCCTTGGTGTTGCTGACAATCTCGCGGAGAGTACCTGGGTTACCGAATTACTTTGCCCTTGATTCAGTTATGAGTTTACCGATTATGACAAATTTTCGTAGACAATTTTGGGATTTTGTTTTTTTTTTTACTTTTGACTACCCAAATTATGATCAGTAAAGGGTACGGATAGAGCCCCATTTTTTTGTGTCTTTTTATTATTGTATAACTTCCTGCTACCTTTTTTAAGTGATTCTCTGTGCTGATACTATTAACATTAAACTAAGTTTCAACGAGTGTGCGGACAATTTCCTTTATAGAACCCTACAAGAGGCTATGTCAGTGTATTTTGATAGTTAAAGGTTCACCTGACTCTGACTATGTTGCTGTTAATTAGAGAATATAAGCAAACAAAAGATTTTATTTAATCATATATCTTTACAACATTATATCAGACATATTTCATGCCTGCTATTGTTAATTAGGTATTTTGAACAAAGTGAATTGTAAACAATGGTGTCGATTCTGTTGTGCACAAAGTAAACTTAATTTAGGCTACTGCTATCTTTTACTAAAAGGCAGTGCGAGAACAGGACGGCTATAGCTATGAACTAAGTTAGAGATGTCAAACTAGTTTATGCCTTGCGCTTCACCGTGTTTTTAGTCGACATGTTTTTACGTGCACCCTTCATTTGTATAGAAATATTAATTCCAACTAAATTTGACAGCTCTAAATTACGTCCGTCTCTTTTTGTTATATTGGAGAGAAAAATATAGCAATAGCCTAAATTAAGTTTAGTTTGTTTACAACAGAATCGACACCAATACGTCCACATACATAACTAGAGGGCCAAGCTAGGTAGTCTGGTATAAAATACTTACGGCATTAAATCTGCTTAGGTATACCGTTATTTTACGCACACATAACAGACAAGAAAGGAATAAAAAAACATAACATAACGCCTCTAATTCCCTATGGATTAGGCAGAAGTGTGCCTAATAGTACACCCACATTTCGCCGGTTATGTTTAAGTCCCATGTAATTAGGGGTGGCGAGCGTATTGCCATCAAAGTCACTAAACCAGACTCCGCAGCTGTCGCTAAAAAAAACTCCTAACAAAAGGAGAATAGACTGCAAAGGAGTACTTATGCGTATAAACAGTGTGTAAGAGAGGAAGAGAAAATAGAATGACAATTCTTTTTGTATTAAGGTGAAAGTGTCAGGGTGGCCCACGATATTCAAATTTTCTTACGTGTTTTGCATTTGCAGGCCAGTGCTAGGTTGTATGTTGATTAAAATATTGTTCGCTACTGTAAGACGTATGTAGTTACAGAATTATAATCATCAAAATCATCAATGCAACCCTCCAAGTTCACAAAGGTCGAGGAATGACTTTGAAAAAGTCGTTCCTCAACCAAAAAATCAAAAAAACGTAAGAAAATTTGTTTTTCGCGGGCTACCCTGGAGCATCCATCTTAATAATGATTCCATTAATACATAATGCAATACATATTAATTAATTAAATTACTACTATTATTATCTAGATCTAGAAAACTAGGAAGTAACTAGGTGAACCAGTCAAGTAAAAATAGAACCAGGTGCAACAATAATAAAATAATAAATTGATAAGACGTATCAGATAACAGCCGTATTGTTGGACGTCACTTGAAATAAAGATTAGACGAAGATACATATATAAATTAATATTATTTTAATTTATTCTTGAGGAGTTTGCTGCGTCATATTATAATATTCATGTGTAATATTCCTAGCTTTTTATTTGGTGCTAGGCAGAGAAAGACGCGCTTTTAGCGGTCGTGACTGCTGAGCATAAGGCCCTTGGTTCGATTCCCAGGTCAGGCAAAGTGTTATTGGGTTTTTCTATCACGAATTTTTCAGTAGCAGCCATGGCGCCTGGTCTTGTGCCCGTTTGATGGCAATAGGCTCGCCTAATATTAAATGGGACTTAAACATAACTGGCGAAATGTGGGTGTATGTACTATTAGATAAAACTCTGCCTAATCCTTCTGGAATTACAGGCGTGATGTTATGTGTTTTATTTTTTGTCAAAATATGCTGAGGAGAAACCTAATTTCTTGGTACAAAACTACTTACTGCATAGAAATTGTGTGAGCACAGTAGGTAGTAAAACATTACAGTCATAAATTTAAAAAAAAAACACAATCATAAAAATAATAATGTTTCCTTCAGCTATGTAGTTTCCAGTAACTAGAAATAGTGCTAGTGTGTAACATAATGATTCTCTTTGCAAAATACTCCTTGTTTGTCCAATAGTGCATGAGTAATTACGTCCTAGCTATTAAGCTAGGACGTAATTACTCATGCACTATTGGACAAACAAGGAGTATTTTTATTCTGTACATAATCACCATTAGGTGATTATGTACAGCTTACACACAGCTATTACACTGCCAAATGCACTAAAAACACTGACTTGATTTTTTAGCTAACGTAATATTAGGTGACCGGTCAGTTCACCAAAAATCATTTCAAAAACTTTTATTTGACAAGCAACGATTGGCAAAAACATTATTTGTCATTTCATCATTATACAACAACAAGTTTACCAAATAATTCACTTAGCAAAATAATTATCCGATAAACTTTTATTTAATAACGTATTATTTGACAAACAATTCATTATATTTTCATTCTAAAACAACGCTTGGAAAAAAGACACTACACATATTAATTATTGTGACATTTCTAATAAAAGAGAAAATAAATGATTTTTTTTCTATAACCACAAATTTAGTGACAGAAATGAATCGCTGCAAAACCGACTCCACGTAGTCTTTTACTATATGCTCTACCCCTAGAGTGTAATTTAAATCCGCGTAGGCGCGGAGGGGCGAGGCGGCCCGCGAGCTGAGGAGCAGGTGGCGCACCACCGCAGCTTCGGCCAGCCTCAGCCGCGGCGGGCGGGCGTTAATACCCTCTGCGACGAGAAGCTCGGGTGGGACCGCCGGAGCCCGCTGCGCCGGAGCTGTGACAGAAACAATGCCTGCTGAATGTTGCATGCTTGCTGCTTGCTTGCTGCATGCTTGCTGCTTGCTTGGTCCTTGCTTGCTGCATACTTGCTGCTTGCTTGCTGCATGCATGGAGTATGCTTGTTAACATGTTGTGAAAAAACGATGCATTTCCTAAACTTTTTCTTAAAAAAGAGTAATAAAAAAAATTCTAGCTTGTAAATTATTTTGTAGAAGCGTGATTTATCCAAAAGTATCTAAATATGAAATGTATAAATGATTAAATATCATCTAATGCATTTGATAAGAGAAGTGTTTGCCAAATAAATGTTTGTAAAACGAGTGTTTTTTAAATGAAACATTTGCGGAATAAGTTGTTTGTGAAATAGATAGAATACGAAACGTTGGTTGTAAAACGAAAATTTGTCAATGGAGTTTTGGTGAAACTTTAGTGAACCGTTTCTGCCCTGGCTGTAGGTTTTACACTCAGGGCACCCACAAGGTTAGGTATTATCCTCTTTGCCACGTTTTTCAATACAGTCTTTTGGCCCGTCGCGTCGCCACGAGCGAGATAATCGCGGCGATATTTTAGTATAGATATACGTTGAATCGCGCGATTCGCTCGCTCATGGAGGCGGCCCCTTTAATGTAACCGTCACACACATCAGAAAATGTTATGTGATGAAAAGCCCATTAAAGCTTTTCCATCGAAGCCCAGACGAGTGTAGCGGGGAAAAACCACATTAGTTGAAACCACATGGCGTCACTCGTCTCTTCTTTAATTGGTCAATCCTGCACATCTCTGCACCGCTTCGCTCGCCTCTTCTTTGTTGGAAACGGGCTCGACCAAAGATAATCTTGATAAACAAAGTATCTTTTCTGCAGGTATGGGACACAGCGGGTCAGGAGCGCTTCAAGTCGCTCCGGACTCCCTTCTACAGAGGCTCCGACATATGCATCCTCGCGTACGCCATCGATGACCGCAGCTCCTTCAACAACATCAAGATGTGGCTTAACGAGTTCCTTCATTACGCTGGCGTCAAGAATGGTATCGATAGATACCCGTTTATGGTTGTTGGGAATAAGGTACGCCTCTATTCTGATTATGCACTAGCATTTACATACGTTGCAAAGGCCTTCGTGGGCCATCAATACACTAAGAACAAAATAGATTACAAATCAGATTAATATCGAAATCCCACAAATTCTAAAAAATGTTTCTACGCTCGGAGCTATCAAGGATCATATTACTGAATGAATGGTACGTTTTAACGTTGCGCGTCGACATACTTAATATACAAAGCACTGCTTGGTTGACACATGGAGGAGCAATTGTAATATTTAATTAGCGATATACTGACAATGGCCCAAATTCCAATAGTACTGCGGTTTGCGTTTGTGCACCGATCGAAATGTCACGGGCGCAAAATCCGATACTAACAACAAAACAAAGGTTAATCATACCTACCTTTGTTTTATAGTAACTTCACTCTACTTCAAACTATGTAACTATACCTTTACATACATAAATTCACGCCTAGTCTTATGGGGATAGGAAGAAACTACAGAACTACATCTGATACGATCTTTACATATTCCTATCACCTCGTCCACATCCCTATATACAGGTTAAAGTGTTAAAGTAGTCGCGTGCCATAGCTTAGGGGTGAGATCAGTATCGATAAAGGAACCCGTAAAAAATAAAAAATTAATCCAAAAAATAAATTAAAAAAGAAATAAATAAAAACATGAAAAAATTATGGCAAGATCAATCTAATTTAGCACCTACTAACTTAATATAGCAATTGTTTAGAATTAAAATTATTTTATATTTGCTATTTTAAGTTAGTAGGTAGTAAATTAGGTTGATCTTGCAAGATATATTATATTTTTACTAATTTATTTTTTGGATTTATTTTTTACTTTTTACGGGTTCCTTTATCGATACTGAACTCACCCCTAAGCTATGGCACGCGACTACTTTAACACCCTGTATACCTATAACAGTGGCGAAGGATCCATACAACTCGATTCCTACCGGATTCCCTTTGAAAAATGGCATAGCCAGTATTCTATAGACAAATAATATAATCACATTAAGGGGCTCCCCCATGCACACTAGCGCCACTTTAGTAAAAAAATCAGAACTCGTTAAATACACAATTAATATAAAATCTGATTGACAAAATCAATCATTTGGTCTTCTAAATTATTTACGTCTGCTTAACTCATTGAAACATAGCTCGCTGTCGTTACAGATACAAAATGGAAAAAAACGGCCGTTTTTAGCAATTTTTCTAACTGTAACTACAGTGAAGTATATTTTAATGAATTAAATAGACGTCAATAATCTAGAACTCTAAAGCATTGATTTTGTCAATCAGATTTTATATTAATTGTGTATTTAACGAGTTCTGTTTTTTTTACTAAAGTGGCGCTAGTGTGCCATGGGGGAGCCCCTTAAAGAAATATACTCCGGCTTAAATCTTTTTACAAAAATTGACCATTCGCTACTGATCTGTACCAAATATACCAATATTATAAAGAGGTATTTGTTTGTAAATTGTTAGTTTGTAGGGGGAATCTCCGGAACTGGTGATCCAATTCAATGTGTTTTTTTTTCACTGATAGATACTCGTAGCTACATTATTCGTGAGTAGGTACTATAGAAGTTGTTTTAATATCATTCATATTATCCGAGCTATCACACTTTTTGCGGACGAAGTCGCGGACGAAGTGCTAGTCTACTATATGGTAATTTAAAGGGGTCATTTACCTACTGAAGTTCATTAAAACTAAAGTAGTACAAACCGTTGCGTGATTTGGTGCGTACGACTGAACATCAAACACCCCTCAAATAGGGGTGTGTTCTTTGTATTAGCGAGGATTTTAACACGAAACAAAATAAGTAGGTACACACCTGTTAAATATTTTGATTAGCATGCTGTCCTTTCATTTTTATTTATTTATTTATCATAATACTTTACAGGACAATTTAGTTACACAGACAATTTAGACAATACAGACAATATATTTACATTTTTAGTTCCGTACCCAAAGTAAAAACGGGACCCTATTACTAAGACTCCACTGTCCGTCTGTCTGTCTGTCTATCACCAGGCTGTATGATCTCATGAACCGTGATAGCTAGACAGTTGAATTTTAACAGATAATGTACAACAAATAATAAAAAAATATTAATTAAAAATTAAAGGGGGAGCCCCTTTAATTTTTAATTAATATTTTTTTATACTACTACCTACTACGATGGCACGGAACCCTTCATGCGCAAGTCCGACTCGCACTTAGCCGGTTTTTATTATTACCTCTGATTTTGTTTGACAGTGACGTTAATTGCTGTTGACATAAGGTTCTCAGAAGTTATAATAACTGTCAAAGGACTGAAGAATACAATACAGAGGCCCATAGCACGAGCGTAACGTAAATAATTATGTGGATTTTTGAATCGGAAATACAATTCGTCCGTCTTATAGCATTTTAGTTAAATTGTTTGCAACAAGCACAATTAGTATCTTTCCTTCTTTTTTTTCTTCTGAGAAGCAAGGTGGAGTCATTCCAGGTCATTGCACTTTAAATCTGATACAAATATATTTTCCTTGTACTTAGAGGAAAAACTAAACACCAGCAAAATTTGCTACTCAAACGTTATACAATAATGCATTAGGTGACATAAAATTATTCATTGTACAACCAGTCGTTGGTTATTGCAAAAGGATATATATCAGTTTTGTAATTATTTTTCTCGTCTAATTTATTGTTATTCAATGCAGTCAATTAACGGGAAACCGCAATAAATAAATTGATTATTCTGAGGCAGTGTTACAACAATCAGCAAAATTTAATTAATTGATATGAGTCATAGGGAATAAACCTCATTTGATACCAAGTACTTGTATTGTTTTTACAAACCATGCTTGTATTTACTGCGGTTTTAATATTTTTTATTTTTATCGGTGAAATCCGTATTAATTGGACAGAGTATAATTTCTAGAAATTACCATAAACACAACGTCATAGACATGCGTCACAATACTTTAAACACAAAGAGAAAAACATGTCTAAGATTTCTATTTCGAAACTTAGAGCGAGATCTATAAACGAAATTGACACCTGTGACGTGTTTTGACATCTAGCCATGTTTCTGTCTCGTGTTTAGTTTGTCAGTTGTGCGATAATGACGCTCGTGGCTTTATAATAACTGTCGCTCGGGTCGATCCTTAGGTTAAACCGCGCTTGCCTAAGTTGATCAGTGGATGGGACCCATTACTTACCGAGTCTCCTCCACGCCTCGGAAAGCACGGTAAGCCGTTGGTCCCGGCTGTCACATTTAGATCTTTGACAGTCTTAACAGGTAGGTACTCAGTGGCCCGAAAATCTTACAACTAGTCTTACCAAGTCGTATTACCCAGTACTAACTGGGTTGTGAAGGTTAGACAGGCAGTCGCTACATGTAAAATACTGGAATTCAGTTGGATCCTGTTAGACTGGAATCCGACCCTAACATATTTGGGAAAAGGCTAGGCAGATGATGAGTGAGTTTTGCGATAATGTCAGACAACGCTAGGCAAAGTATGTCTAAGTAACGTTTATAGATCTCAGCCTAAGACAGTGACCATTAAATTTTTTACATTGGTCATTTTATTATACTTTCTATTTTTTTTTACTTTGCTCCACTTCGGGACCTCCCAAAGTCGTTGGTGTTGATGCGGGGAAAACCACAACGTACCCGCATAACTGCTGAACTGGTTATGAAACAACCTTGACTGGTTATACTTATGTGACGTCACCGTTGCTTAATTCCCCTACAGGCATGACTCATACTTACTTATTCATGTTAATGTCCAAAGACGATGGGAAGATCGTAACGTTAGAAATAATCGGTTTTTTAAACGATTAGGTTTGTGTTACGACGCAATCGAAAATGTGTTGCAAATAAGCTCCACCATACCGTGGGTACCCGATGTTCTAATCTATCTACGTTAAGGGTTTAGTCTCTAAAGTGGACAATCTTCTCAGAACATTCGCAAGGGATCTTGGTGTTCCAAGAGTTTTCTCGCGGATCTGGGTAACACCGGTGCGCCATGCACGCTCTGCATAGGGAACTGCCAGTGATACCTCTTGGGTGGTGGGTACCCGATTTCAGGCTTTAGAAATTCTTAAAAATGTTGCATGCTAACTTTTGCGGGTATCTTATACCAGCTTTTAGTCTACTTCCACTACCAGTTCAAGCGTCGTTGCCCGCAATCAGATTCGTACAAAGCCTGAGTCAGATAGTCTAACTAATCTAAGAACTTGACTTGAATACTCAAGTAGAAAGCCCGAGTCAAAGTGGTTCAACTCAAGTTCTTAGATTAGTTAGACCCTCTGACTCAGGCTTCCTACAAATCTGACTGCGGCCAACGAGTACCATAGCTGTTATTTAAATAGCCACAGTTGGGTCGGGAAGGTTAAATAAGTTGTAGGAAATGAATAATCAAAACTGTCTCATAACATCAAGCCTGTAGTCTCCGAAGAGTTAGGCAGACGCGTAACTAATAGTAAGCCCACACTTTGCGAGTTATGTTTAAATCCCATGTAATATTGGTCGAGCCTGTTGCACAAATCCAGACTCCGTTTCAGCTAGTGAGAAATTCCTGATGGAAAAACGCATTATTACTGCACGACCTGGCTATTGATCCCTTGACCTGAAGCTCAGAAGTCGAAGAACACAAACTAGCTCCATTTGTAGAAAAGGGTGTCTTTTCTGCCTCAATTATGAAGCTAACCATTGCGAAGTTATCATATTATTTAATCATAGATTGTAATGTAGACATCGCGTCGTGTTACGCAAGCCCTGGTATGCTAAGTCGCGTAGATTAGGCGATGCCATTAAATACAATGTGATTAGACTACAAAACGAATAAATTAATTGAGGCCAATTGTTGTATCTCACGATGACGCGTCAGTCAATTAAATTTGAAATTGTCATTATCTCGAGTCACGAGTGTTATCAACAGTTTTTCTTTCTTCTCACTGAAGGTTCCCTTTCTTCATTTGTTTAAATGTATCAGGGAAGAGGTTTTGAACTCCTTTGAAAGCCATAAGTTTGACCGCTATGTGTGTGTCTGTCTGTGGCACCGTAGCTCTTAAACGGGTGAACCGATTTGGATGCGATCTTCTTAGGCCTGAATTCTTGTCGCGCTGACAGTCGGATGTCTCGCTGATGGTGGCGCATGTGTCGGACCATTTAGTTCCCTTCAAAATGGTTCAGTTAAATGGTGCTGATCTATGCGTCATGTTAGTGAACAGCGGTTGTCAGTTGTGACTGGTCATCTCTTAGTTGCTATGGCTTATTTGAATGTTTATTTTTTAATTGTATTTTTTGTTTTTACTATGGACACTTTTAACGTGCACATCTGTTCTCACATATATATTATGCCATCTCAACATGAATGATGTAACCAAAATTTTGTAACAATTTTTTTATTTAAAAGAGTGTCCATGGAGTTTCTTGCCCGTTCTTTTCCATAGAGATCTACGCTAGGGCTACTACAGTACTTTCACAGTTTTTATGACTTGTGACTGGGACTGTAGCTACATTTAATTTTCACCTTTGGTTCGATATTTCAAAAGTGCCTGTAACTGGCCCACTTGAAATAAATGCTTTGATTTTGATTTTGTACTGGACAAAAATCCTAATATTCCTATTTGTTCATTTCAGTCAGACGTATCTTCAAAAGACAGAGAGGTATCCTACGACCAGCTGAAGCAGTGGTGCGAAGAGAACAAGATCGCGACGTACATCGAGACGTCAGCGAAGAACGACAATAATGTCGTCGAAGCATTCTCTATGGCTGTATTGAGGTGAGATACAAACTTTTTTTGCTGACCTGTTTCAGGAACTGTGTGATACTTTGACCTTGAGCTGGCTGGAGTTTCAATAGAATGCGAGGCCAGCTTATACTTCTTCTTTTATTTTTAGGGTTTCCTCAAAAGGAAAACACCGAACTCTTATAAGATCAGTTTCTGGTCCGTCTGTCACCACCGATTTTCTCAGGAACGGGTGGACCTAGCAAGTTGAAATTTATACCATATACTGAGGTCTATAGTCCCTCATCATCTGCCTAGGCTTTTCCCAACTACGTTGGGGTCGGCTTCCAGTCTAACCGGATGCAGCTGAATACCAGTATTTTACATGGAGCCACTGCCTATCTGACCTATAGGTTTTGGGTCGAAAACCTATATGGTAGTTCCCGTTGACCTAGAATCACGAAATTTGGCAAAAGGCAAGGTCTTACAGCACATGTAAAGGGAAAAGTCTGAAAACCGTAAATATGTTGTTTAATAACAAAAAAAGCGATTTTACTATTACAAACTTATTATTTGCGGTTGGAGTAATATCCGTTTCTAAGGATCGAACAGCAATGTTAAGTTTGTCCTTTAAAAAAATTGTACGGAACCCTCGGTGCGCGAGTCCGACTCTTGGCCGGTTTGTTTTTAATACAAAATGGGCCTGCTCTTGACGTCAATTGTTACCAAGTGACGTACGTACGTCTTAGTGCGTGCTGCCGTGCGCATCGACGATGCTGCCGCGTGCCATAGCACCCCCGCTCTGTTTCTCGCTCTAGCAAATGACGGTTCTGAGCGACATAAAAGTGCAGTTCCGAGCTGCTAGATGTGGTTCAAACCTTACCGTACTTATTCGGCAACTTCTTAAAATTGAAGAGAAAACAATCATTGAACATTGGATGTCTGTTTCTTTGGTGGCTGCAAGCACTACTACTACGCAAAAATTCTAGGCTCGATTCCCAGGTCGACCAAAGTGTTATTGGGTTTTCCCATTAGATTTCATTCACTAGCATCCGTGGCGTGTGGATTTGTTACCGGTAGGTGGCAATAGACTTAACCCCTATCACATAGGACTTAAACATAACTAGTGATATGTGGGTATAGGTACTATTAGGTGCACCTCACCCTTAGTGTAGAAACAGTGGGAGCGGCGCGGGCGGCGGGATCGGATGCGGGTGTCGGATACCGCGCACCCGCGCCGCTGTAACAATGTTCACACGCAGTAGAAGCTGTGTGTTAACGACACCCGCTTGCGGATTCCGCCGCCCGCGCTGGTCCCACTGTGTTTGAACACTAATGGAATTACAGGCTTTACAATGTTAGAATCATTGTATCTACATATATTTGACTTAGATTGCTTTTTCGAGCATTTGGGATATAGAACAGGGACACGCCTAGATGGCTATGTTCAATACATGGGTAGAGCAAAGATATTTTGGCGATGACAGCATTTCGCCATTGCAAACAGGAGATAAGGAGATACGTGTAGCAGTTTAACTAGGCTTATCCTTACCTTTACTCTTTGGTTGACTTTCTTATTGTGTGTTTAATGTGGTTTCCTAGCCAAGTATGTGAAATTAAATCGTAACCGTGAAAGTAAGACTGGAAGTAACCTTTAAAGCGATTGTCTATTGGCATGAAAATCATCAATATCAAGTAAGTTTTGGAGTTAGGAGTGGCGTGTTAGGCTATGAAGGACTACAAGGTCTACTGTTGACCAGAGGATGTCTTAATGCTATAGGCATTTTCTACCGGTCAATCTTTGGGTGATGCCGAAACAAACAGTGGTAGGTTTAGCTTCGGTGAGGCCTTTATTTTTGCGATGATAAATGATAATGGTACAAACAAACTCGCAGGTCTCTTAAAATTATCTTGTTCTGATCATAATATGAAGACCATGCAGATGCGTCCGTGGCGGTCTTTCGGTATGAAGAAGTTGCTGTTGTACCAACTATACTTACAACATTGTATCATTCCAGATGGGTGGAATTGGAACAGAAAGCAGAGGAGCTGGGCTTACTCCACCACCCTGATACGGTGACTCTGCACGGTTCCACCACCACAGCGTCGAGCATTCGAGCCACCTGCTGTTCCCGGTTCAGCGAAGTATGAGGCACTGGTGCTACTCTCAGGTTTATAGACCTTATGTGATGGAGTTATATTGGTAATGGGCAAAGACAATATGTGTTTTAGTTCTAAAGCACGGTTTCCACCGCGAAAAAATTATGAGCCGTTTCCACAAACCTATTTCATGAAAACGAAGTCCGCTTCGCTTAGCCATTTCTGGCTAAGCGAAGCGGACTTCGTTTTCATGAAATAGGTTTGCGTTTCCACCAAGAAAAAGAGTTTAGTCGTCTGATTCTAACCGGAAAAGAGAAATGAAACAAGAATGAGCAGAGCGAGCCCAGACAAATGTAAGCAGTTTCTCTTGCGAGGTAAAAGAAGTCATTAATGGGTCCGCTCCGCTTCCGATGGAAACCGGGCTTTAATCGGCTTCGAACAGAGTCTTTTCTTTGCAAATTTGTAAATTTTGTTTGTACTTAGCCGAGTTGGTTTCTTTCTATAGACTTTTTCTTCTGTTTTGAATGTTATAAGGTTTTTAAAAACTGAAAATAAAGTGTAGTGTAGTGCAGTATGGTTCTTTCGGAGCCTGAATGGTATTATGAGGGACTGAGGGCGCTATTGGTAAAAATTTGTGAAAAAACAAGATGGCCATGTTAGTTGCAATTTTGGCCAAATTGTCTGTCTGCTGGAATCTCAAGTGGCTTATATGCTTTGTCCGTTATAAATATATCTCAGAATCACTTTTATACTAGTTGCGGTATTACGTAATTTTCTACTATGTCATAGGATGTGATAAGTATTCTAAATTTATATATTGTTTTTCTTGTAAATATGTTTTTTTTTATAGAAATTGGATTGATTTGGAAACAATCGCACCAATGTTTAAACGTAGTTTAGTTTGCACAGTCAACTTATTTTTTAGGCACATACATATTTAACTACTTAAAAAGTTTGATGCTAAAAGTATAAATAATAAAAAAAAATACGCTTGTATATAGTGGATTTTATAACTATGGATTTGCGGGACGATTTCACTTAAAATATCTTAAAATAATGTAACTGTAATTGCGTAGTTTTTACGCGTATTTAAATATACTTACCATACAAATAGTATACGTAATATATACAGATGCATTGTGAATGTTCCAACGATGTGCAATTTGGTTGTGGGAATAATTTATTATATTATACAGAAAATATCTCATATAGAAAATATTTGGGTTACCTCGTTGGTCGGTACGGTCGCAATCGCGACTATTGAACATGAGTTCCTGGGTCGGGCGATTTTTTACTGAGTTTCTTCATCACGAATTTCTCAGTTGCAGCCACGAACTCTAAATTCCTGCCCGGTTGATGGAAATAGACTAAATGTGGTACACTATTAAGTACTTATTATACCTCTGCCTAACTCTTCGGGGATTACAGGCGTGATGTTATGTTATGTTACAGAAAATAGTGCATGCTGAACATTCCAATATGTTTAAGTTACAATATGAATATAAAACACTACATTTTGTGCTTTGTCAAATGTTTTCGGTTATGTCAACTTACATATTTATTACTTTTTGACACTTTTTTATAATAACGCAATGAGGGCTATCGTTTTTGAGCTCACCAGATAGCGCCACTGTCGAGTAAGGTCTTGCCAATAATTCTATTTTATACTTTAAAGTACCAATAACGTCATAAAAAGTTTATTTTATTACGTATAACTACATAGTGTAAACTTTAGATACATATTTACAATATTCTCCCTAAACTTGCAAGCATGAAACATTTAAAAATCATTCTACCTCCAAGTACTAACAAATAAGATCCTAAATTGCTACTTAAAATCTTAAAGTCATAATTAATCAGAAATGGCCCAGTCTAGAATACAATCGTGAGTATTAGTATAAAAACGTGATAAAAAAGCACGCAACGCGCGAATACTGTATGACATCTGACATTTTGGAAGACCTTACTCTACACAAACGCCTCTAGCGGTGAATTCAGGCGCGAAAATTTAATTTACAATCTTATGTGTCTCGTAGGGGGTCTTATAGCGTTCGAATGACGTTTACAGGAATGCGCTGTTGGTAAAATGTATTGAAAAAACAAAATGGCGGCGAATAATGGCCAAACGTCGAAGGATCTTTGTACAGCTATAATAATTGTATTTATTGTCTTTTAACCCTTTATTTAGAGGCATGTTATAATATATTTGCATAATTAATCAACCAGGTTGTGTCTATGTATATTTTTCATTGTGGTAAACCAAAGATCTATAAAAATAAAATGAGTTTTGTGACCTTAGAAAATGCAATACACTTTGAAGCTTGTTTAACTAGATTTAATGAAAACTCGGCCTATACTTTTGTAGATAGAGTTTAATATTGCATGTATCAAGTATGTATTGTTGTGTAAATTATATAATTTAGTTAACAGTTTATCAATATTATTAAATGATTGATAGAAAACCTTGTTTAAAAACTAACAGATGTAGTTACCGTCCTTCTTAGTCTTGTGTGATATAGGTCCCATTAAAAATAGTGTAATCAGTGTTTTTTTTTTGCTTGGATATCTTTGATTAGACGTATTGAACGCTGTTAAAATTTGTTTATTTTAATGGGACCTTATATATATTGTTTGATAAATTATGCTTCATGTACTCATGTTTTTGTTGCATTGTCTACCTATATAAGATTTTAGAGTGCCTCTTAGATATTGTGAAGGACTAGTTAAATTTTTAAATGTCGCATCTGCTGTGCAAGTACGTAGGAATCGATTCGATAAATCTGACAGTCATTCTCGACAAAATGAGTTTATAACAAAGATAAAAACTCATTTTGTCGAGAATAACTGTCAGGTTTATCGAATCGATTCCTACGTACTTGCACTGCTGTACAGGTAAAACTTAACAAGTTGCACTATAGCCAAATTAATATAATAATCTTTATTATTCTAACTCAACTTCCCTATTGAAATAAAAACTCAGTTGGGTTTCTGCAATAAAAACAGATCAATTTATTCTTCTATAATTACAATGTGCACATAGTAAACAGTCAGAAATAACCTTACCTGCAATAAAAACAGAAAACAACATTAAAAGCTTTTACTTCAGGTGATGTTATTTATTGTTTAATCACTACAGTTAGAAGCACGATCAGTTTTATCTTAAATTAAATTTTTCTCTCTCTTCCAAGTTGGCGTACAGACGACAGCCATCGATAACCACAGAGTCTATAAATCTGTCGGTAACGCGCCAGATTCAAAATTAATAAAGTGACGCTTCGAGTAAATGAGAGTCGCCGTTTTCTTTACTTGTTTAAATAACTTTTGCCTACTTCTTCAAAATCATGTTCAAGAATCGTCTGACAACGTTTGAACGTGGTTTTTAAATTCTGATCGTGTTCACGTAGCTTCGGTGAAATTGCACAATAAGTTTTAGGTCTAAATCGACGATTAGTGCATATTGTTCAAACTTAAAAAAAAAAAAAACGTTATATCGTAATCAAAACTTGGATGTACTCAAAACATGATATTGTAGAAGCATTATTTCTATAAAGAGGTTCTACCTTATCCCTCATAGTTGAATGCCTTTATGAAATAAATATTTAAGAATTGAATAGGTAAACTAATAACTTAGGGCACATTCCATGCATATCATAATTATCCAGTCATTTTAAATAATCATCAAATTGCAGTTGATTTTTGCAACATTTTATCCATATTTCATGTAAAAGTGTATTTATATATCTATATTTTTATGAACGTTTTAAAGGTTGTATCATGAAAAAACGCGTATATTTCATGATGTTCATGCTTATACGCTGATTTTCTCGAAGGCTTTTGACCTAATCTAACTCAGAATACCAGATGTATTCGATACTTTTTGGGTTTTATTATTAAATGCCTATATTGTCCCAGTGCAAGGCCTCCCTTCCTTCACACTTCGCGATCTCGTGCGATTGTAGGCCAATCCTTTTCGAAAGAGTCCAGCTCATCCCGCCATCTTCCGTAGGCCTATTACGTATCTTTCTGATATGCAGTGACTATCAAGCTTCGGTTGTACACCGAACTTTGATGACAACCGAGAATGTCATAATATTGGTATTACGTATCGCACTAAGTGGATATCACTTTACGGTGACTAACAGCCCGGGTACGGTGTAACGTCTTTCACGAAAGCCACTTCAATCTCAGTTGTCATCAAAGAGATTTAAAAGAATTAGGTATAAGTAGAGCGGACATTGAGAATAATGTCATAAAAATTTTGATCCCAAATTCATTTAATTTCAATTTTGACACACGAATGTTACCTGACAAGCAGGCGTATGACACAATAGATAGATACAATTTTTTTCGTCTTGTCCCGTCTATTGCTCGTAAATATTTGAATGTCTTTGGTTGTCATCAATTTGTTGTCCACTTTGCTTACATAATCGAAATAATATAAGTACCGATACGAAAGCGTCTGTCAAAATGAGTTACGGTGACTATCAGCCACGATGACAACCAATGACGTCATATTTGATCGCGACTGGTCATACATAATACGAAACTAACCTTTTGACAGTTAATTGATGGACACTGAGCCCAGTTACTATCATTTCGAGCTGTCAACAGAGATACGTAATAGCCCTACTGGGCCTGCCGCGTTGACGTTTCCTGTAATTTGGTATCCACTGATTGGTGATTTTCGCCCAATGCTCCTCCGACATGCACCAGACGTGACCAGTCCAGTTCCACTTCAACCTAGCAGCTGTAAGGCCAGCCCAGCATCAGCTATTTGGCTTTTGGAGCGAAGTATGAACTGTCTGAAGTAGAATTAGGAAGTTTCCGTAAGTTTGACGCTTCGCTCCATTTTTTTTTAGTAGCTTCGAATGTCCCACTGTTGGGCAAAGGCCTCCCCTATATCCTTCCAGGTACTCTACGCTCCATAGTTCGTTAAAAATTGACGTAACTTAAGATTATCGGGTTGGGCTTATAAATATAATCTAGTTGGGTATTTTGATCTTTAGTTCAAAAGAGAGTGAGTAGTTGCTCGAAGTCTGGAGTTGTACCCAGACTTCGAACTACTACTGAGATGGTGGATGGCAATAGGTTCGCCTCCTATTACATTGCATTTAAATACACCGTGACTTTTTAGTCGTCTTACAAAGGTGGTCTGCTCAATGTATCTGACAATAAAATATATCTACTGGCGCGATTTTTTTAAATTATTCATCATCATATGCCTAGCCTTTTCCCAACTATGTTGGGGTCGGCTTCCAGTCTAACCGGATGCAGCTGAATACCTGTATTTTACATGGAGCGACTGCCTATCTGACCTCCACAACCCAGTTAGTACTAGGTAATACGATACCCCTTAGTAAGACTGGTTGTCAAACTTTTTAGGTGACTTTTTAAAATCATTATTTAGATAATATGTACGGTCGAACAAGCTATTTGGTTTACGTTTTACAATGTAATTTGTGGGTTAAACTGTAAACCAAATAGCTTGTTCGACCGCATAGAAAAATAAATACGGACCGCGGCCGCAACAGAGTTTCTAATTACGCCATGCTTCTTAATAATGAATAATATTTTTATTTTTAAATTATTCAAATCTTATACACACTTATAATTTTTTTTATGAACGTTTAGTAGTCATTGGATACATGAAGCGAGCTGCCGTTGTAAGACGACTAAAAAATCACGGTGTATATTTAACTGAGAAATATGGGTGTTCTGTAGGTCACCCTCTGTCTACCATTTCGAGGAAAACAGCCGCGATGTTATGTTATACTGATACTGTTAGCCTGCGTCATACCACTGCTGGGCAATGAACTCTCTCAATAGTTTCTATCCAAGGCCAATGTGGACCACTGGTCGTTTATACAACTGGAAAATATTGCTGTGTCAAAAACTATGCACAAAATATCAAATATGAAACTGTCGACTCCATTCTAGTATGAATTGTATTTAACTTTGTATTTATATTAGAAATTAAATAGTTTTACTTAAGTATATGTAGTTGTAATGCTGATTCTCACTAAGTGCCTAGCTTTCTGGTTACCATTTATCGTTAAGCGGTAAGGTTATAGGTAAATTATTGTTTTACCAACTATGTCTTGAACAGAAAAATATCATAATTCATAAGTTTAAAACATTGTAATGTATTTTTGTTACGATTCATTTAAACTGCTGGTCAGATTTCAAGCAAAGTGAAAATGTTATTGATATATTAATTCTTTAATTGGTCACATTTTTTGCCAATTCATTTTGTAGAATTGTTGAAAAACGAATTGATGTTTGAGCCTAGCAAGTAAATAAATCGTTAGACAAATCGCAGCTGGACTTATTTAAATGTTAAAATATTGCACTCCTTGTTGATATAGTTCTATTTTTAAAGAAACTATTTTAGTAAGTATTGGTAGACTGGCGCAATAAAGTAACTCTCGGTCAAGTATTTACCCGTCTGGAAAGTCTACCTCAATGAGTGTTTGATGTAATGATTTATGTAACGCTAGTATTCACATTATGGCTCCTGAACCCATGGGAAATGTTAAAACGACGGGAGAAATTTAAATCCTTGCGTGAAAATCAATCGTGTAATCATTGTGTGTGCCGTTGTTTTTGAAACGTCAAAATATCTCTGCAACTAGAGGCCCTAGGTCAAAAATAATGATATTTTCACATTCCTCTATTGTTTAACATCCTTGGAAATTACATTTCCGGATTTATTGATGACTTCAAATTACCTGTAATAATTAATATCACGCAAGTTCATAATTTGTGAGCCTAAACTTTTATATAATCTAGGAATCCCCTTTTTGAGTTTTTTGCAAATATCTCTAAAACTAAACGTTCAAAAATCTTATGAAATTTTCACTTCCTCCGGATTTACAGATTCATAGTTCACCTCGTTTGAGACCTTAATCGTGACTTTTTCCAAAAAATGTTGTGACTACAATTAATTCGCGTCGCCTAAGTTCGAATCTTGTCATGTCTGACAGGTGATCTTAAGGAATGGAGTCCAATTCAACATTTACAAATAAAATTGGTTTCCTTGTTGCAATTTTGACGTGACCAGAAACTATTGGATAGGGAGCCGTATTTATATAGTTTTAAAAAGCAGATAGAATTTGAGGTGACCTCTACGCCTTTGTCATTGAGATTTACTCATAAAATGTAAAAAAACTTATTACCTACAAGCTTGATATTTTACAGTCGTGGTCCTAATAAAGGGTTTGAAAAAATGGATGTGTTTTATTTATGTGTTCTCTCCCGTAAGCAAAAGGGGAAGCTAGCGGGACCGGTTGCCGGGGTAGTATTATATTATCTGTGCCGGGGTGTAGGACGACATACGTTACATGTGTCTACCAATAGGGTAATTTTTTGACTATACAGGTGAGTTTTTCAAATGGGTGTATATGGCCAAATGCGAAACTATGAGGACTAAAGAATAATACTCACAAGTAGTTTCGGGACCGATTTTGATAAAAATTGAAACTAACATTTGGGTTTTGGTTTTGACCAAAATGTTGGGAATCTTGATAGAAACCACTATGCACTGTACATAATGGTGTCGATTCTGTTGTGCACAAACTAAACTTAATTTAGGCTATTGCTATCTTTTTCTCTATAATAAAACGAGAAAGAGACGGACGTAATTTAGAGCTGTCAAATTTAGTTGGAACTAATATTTCTATACAAATGAAGGGTTCACGTAAAAACATGTCGACTAAAAACACGGTGAAGCGCAAGGCATAAACTAGTTTGACATCTCTAACTTAGTTCATAGCTATAGCCGTCCTTTTCTCGCGCTGCCTTTTAGTAAAACATAGCAATAGCCTAAATTAAGTTTAGTTTGTGCACAACAGAATCGACACCATTATCGTTTATTGACTGTTCTGTTACACTTTTGTACATCACATACAACCTCTGAAGAAGAATCGAACCGTTGATTTAAAAAAAATACTTCATTTGCTAGTGTCGCTATTAAGGGGCTCCCCCATGCACACTAGCGCCACTTTAGTAAAAAAATCAGAACTCGTTAAATACACAATTAATATAAAATCTGATTGACAAAATCAATCTTTTGGTCTTCTAAATTATTTACGTCTGCTTAACTCATTGAAACATAGCTCGCTCTCGTTACAAATACAAAATGGAAAAAAACGGCCGTTTTTAGCAATCTTTCTAACTGTAACTACAGTGAAGTATATTTTAATGAATTAGACGTCAATAATCTAGAACTCTAAAGTATTGATTTTGTCAATCAGATTTTATATTAATTGTGTATTTAACGAGTTCTGATTTTTTTTACTAGATTGGCGCTAGTGTGCATGGGGGTGGATGCTCCAGGGTAGCCCGCGAAATTCAAATTTTCTTACGTTTTTTGCAATTTGCAGGCCAGTACTAGGGTTAATGTTGGTTACAATATTATTTGCGGCCGCAAGACGAAAAAAAAAAAAACTAAGAAAATTTGAATTTCGCGGGCTACCCTGGAGCATCAGCCTTAAGGGTCAAATTTTGGGAAGTAATAATATGACAGGTGAAGGCTGAAGGTCGGCAGATAGGCACCGATCTTAGGCTATTAATTTAATGGGATTTTTTCATTTTATTTTCCCTATGCTATCCCACTGCTGGGCAAAGGCTTTCCCCAAGTCCTTTTTATCCCACGACACCTGACACCAACCATTACAGGTCGTCTCGCCCACATCTGTGTCGGCCCCGTCCATCCTCTGGAAACTATTGCGTGGAGATTTTTGCGCAGCCATCGTCGTGCATGCATACATAATAATGTCTGACGGGACCCGCCCAAACCTATATAAACCTGACGGCCTTTTTGCTAACATCCAATAAGCCCGTTGAATTTGTGATTTGTCTGTTATGTTTCAAAACCTGGGTATAAGTTAACCTTCACCCAGATGCAATTTAAATGGAACAATAACATCGTTCCTAAATAATATCGTTCTTGTAATTTGTACGGGAATAGGTCTTCAGGGGAAGAATAACAACAACAAGTACCCGTTTTAAAAATTATAATAAATATTTTACAGTTATATCCACATTTTCTATAAAGCTAACCTACGAAGAAAAGTACCTATATCTAAGATAGTATCCGAGTATCTTGAGATTATACATTACAAGTGATAGAAATACCTTTTGGCGTTCAAGAGACGGTCAATGTTCATAAACAATTGTGACCTCGTTCGTGAACATTTGTGACATTGTTCATGAACATTTGTGACATTGTTCGTGAACATTTGAGAAATGTATCACAAGAACAAAATGGTGACGTTACTTCCGATTTTAACCAAGCGCCAAAAGGTCCTTGCACAGCTATACTAGGAATTATTATGCTTTTACACTCGGTACGAACAAGCTAACAGGAATTAAACACAACCACAGCCATTTTCAAACTAAATGAAATATGGCAAACTATATCTACATTCATTTTTAAAGTAACTTACAAATTGAATTTAAGTATCCATATACATTGTATCGTTACAATAGTTTGTGGAAGTATACGTATGTTTATTGAACTTGAAGTCTTAACAAGAATTAACAACAAAAACAAAGCTTTGGCAAAATCCATACCTGTTTTTTACGAGTCTGTGAAATATAGAAAATAGTTTTAAGACGTAAGTTTTTTTTCTTTTATAACTAGTTAAAATTCACACGCAAATAAAACGCAGGTATGAATACAATGACCAAACATATAACTCATTTACCGTGTACAGTCACGAACTAAAGATGTTTATCAGATTTCTTGATACACTTGTTTTAACAACTCTTTGAATGCAGTATTAATATGAAAAGTAAATAGCGATATCTAAGCTTTGTATTCTTGAATCACCAAGCAATTTAAGACCTTAGCGAGACCACAGTAAACCGCTATTTTACAAGACTGCCTAAAAAAGAAGTCAAAGGTACATTAACGAAGGCGCAGACCGCAAACCGAAGAGGCAATGCCAATCACTATGGCCTTAAGAATTGTACATTTATTGACCGACGTTTCTCTTAATTATGATCCATATTTTACGGTAGTTTGTGCGCTCCCTTAGTCTGGTAAACATTTTAAGTCTGCGACTGCACGGCAATGCCACTAGACACCTTAACGACTATGCCTTTCACATTCATTGCGGTTTCCTCGCCTTCACCAGTTCCTCGCTGACGTTCCACAGCTTGGCTTCCACGTCCTTATCGAAGTCGTACTTGGAGGCATACTCCTCGCAGTCGCGGTAGAACTTGCCGGTTTTGCCTTCAATGCTGTGGTCTGTCGCGCAGAATACGACTGTTTCCGAGCCCTGGAAAAGATTTTTTCAAGATTGCTTTGTAGGCAGGTACTTTAACGTCATGGTCATTCTATATTATGATAAGACACAAAATTTTTATTTATTTATTTATTTAAACTTCATGTACAATAGTGGTACATAGGCGGACTTAATGCCACAAGGCATTCTCTACCAGTCAACCTTTGGGTTAAATAGGAAAACATAGTGATAGGGTACAAAGTAATGTCTAAAAATTTGAGTTCAGATTTAGATTGATACTAATACACATATACAGATAAAATAAATAGATATTTTAACAAATACCAAAAATTAAAAAGACAATATCAAGAAACCTAATAATAATTATTATGACGACTTCAAATTGAGAGCTATCTATTCTGACTTAAATAGTAGTTACGAACTTTTCTTTTGAAAGTGAATTTGTTTTCAGCTTTTTTAATGCCAAAAGGTAGCGCGTTCCAGAGCTTTATAGTAGAGATAGCGTAAGAATTTGACATGAAGCCTGTACGGTGTGAAGGAATTTGGAGGAGTAGATTCTTTGAAGCTCGGAGGTTACGACTATGAGAACTGCCCAACACTTTGAAATAAGTCTTTAGATAATCGGGAGCACATGGATCGTTCATAATCGTGAAGAGCATGCAGAGAGATCTGAGGGACCTCCTGAGTCGGATAGGCAGCCATCTAAGCTGAGAACGAAAGGAAGAAATGTGATCGTATTTACGAAGGCCAAAAACAAACCGAATACAATTGTTGAGAAGTCGATCCAATTTATTTAGAAGTTCTTGGGAAAGATCAGAACAACAAACATCAGCATAGTCTATAATGGGAAGCACAAGTGACTGGACCAAAGTGAGTTTGGTGCTAGATGGGAGGAAATGCTTGAATCTATAGAGAGACCGCAGTGAGAACGAGACTTTCTGGCTCACCTGAGCCACGTGTTTATTCCAACTTAAACTGCCGTCAATGTACAGACCCAAGTCTTTTACGTGAGGTGAAAGAGAGATGACGGAGTTCTCATACATCAGTGGCATAAGTTGGCTAGTGTTCACATTTCTCAGATAGTACGAACTACCAATGAGGATGGCCTGACATTTCCCGACGTTAACAGAAACCCCAAATTTGCCAGACCACTCTTCGATAGTTCGTAGATCAGCATTGAGCGATGAAATGCAATTGTCAAGGTTGGCAATGTCTGACTGAGCGTATAGTTGCAAGTCATCAGCGTACAGATGGTAAGAACATTTGAGGACAGCAGTAATGGAGTTTATAAATAAAGAAAATAAGAGAGGAGAGAGTATACCGCCTTGTGGAACACCAGTTGCCAGGTCGCACCAGTCAGAGCAATCCTGATCAGCACGAACCGCCTGCTGGCGACCACGAAGATATGACGAAAACCAATCACGTGACAATGAAGAGACCCCAATTTGAGACAGTAAGGCCAGAAGAATGTCGTGATCAACAGTGTTAAAAGCATTGGAAAAATCTATTAGGACCAGGACCGTTAATCTCGAATTCTCCAGGCCATCCCTTATGTCTTCAGTAACTTTAAGCAGAGCTGTGGCTGTGCTGTGGCCAGGCCGAAAACCGGATTGGAAACTAGACAACAGATAATACTTGAACACGTACGAGGATATTTGTTTCAGGGCAACTGCTTCTAGGATCTTGGAAAGGAAAGGGAGAATGGAGATCGGTCTGAAGTGATTAGCTAAACTAGGGTTGGGAATTTTAGGGAGAGGGATAATGTAAGCCTTACGCCACATTTCAGGAAACACACCAGTCAGCAGAGATGAATTGATGATGTGAGTAATAATTGGAATTAAGTTCTCAATCATAAAAGATAACATAGTTCGACTGACCCCATCACAGCCCACAGCCTTAGACTTAATTGACTTAAAAAAATTGAGGACCTCAACGTTAGTCACGGAGGAGAAAGAAAAAGAGTCAGGAGGAAACATTGGCTTGGAAGTAATATCAAGGATAGTTCTATTCTTAACGTCAACCGCAAGCGTAGCAGACGTTGAAAAATGTTTATTTAGATCGTTTAAAGGCAAATTAAGAGATGCAATACTAGAGGACGACTTTGTTATACCAAGTGATTTGAGAAACTTCCAAATATCAGCCGGTGAAGAATTGAGGACATTTTCACAAATGTATCGGCGTTTAGATGCCCTTACCATCTGATTGCAGCGGTTTCTAGCCAACTTGTACAGGTTCCAGTTCTCCTCACTGCGGTCCCACCTATATTTTCTAAATGCCCGGTCACGTCGTCTCATTGCCATCCGAACTCCAGGGGTAGTAGAGAGTAGAGTAGGGACTCCATTTTCCGCACTTAGACTCTCATTCGGTCCGTTGTGCGTAGGTGTCCTGGCTAGGTTAGCCAGCCTAGCTCCGTCCAGAAGCACAGAAGTTTCCTGGGATCTTCACAGGCTTCGCGGAGCGACCTCACCGTTCCGAGGATTTGTTTGCGTTGGGTAGCCACAGCCTCGCATTCCAGGATGACATGGGCAGCTGATTCTTCGGCGTCAAAGCAGCCCCTGCAGAGTGGGCTGTCCGTGGCGCTTATGTTGAAGAGGTGTTTGTTAAGGGGGCAATGGCCCGTTATTGTCCCTATTATTATTCTGAGGTTATTTCTGCTTAAGCTGAGCAGTCGTTTTGTTAGTCGTGGGTGTAGACTTGGCATCGCCATTTTTGACTGTCTACAGTCTGTAGACCGTGACCATTTGTTGTTATGAAGTTCAGTTGATCTCTGGCGAATCCACGTTCGGAAATGTGAGAAAGGTAAGGGAAGGAGTGGGTACGGGCCTAGCACTGCCATTTCGGAACCTCTCTTAGCAAGTTCGTCCGCGGCGTCATTGCCTAAGGATCCACTGTGCCCCTTAATCCACTGGAGAGTGATTCTGTTAGACAGCGATATACTCTCCATGGCGAGGTGACATTCAAATGTTAATTTACTTTTGGTTTGTTTGTTTTCTAGGGCTTTAAGCACAGCTAGGCTATCAGATACGAATCTGATTGCGTAATTGTGAATCCCCAGACGCTTTACGGCTGTTGCAGCTTGTGTTAGGGCGACACACTCGCATTGGAATATCGAGCTGTGTTCGCCTAGTGGTAGGTGAAAGTTAATGTTGAGGTCTAGGGAGTGTACGCCAGCCCCTGAGCCGTTTTGAGTTTTAGAGCCATCTGTGTATATGCGTACTTCATTAACTCCTGACTGATCCCTTAATTCCTGTTGTTTGTATGCTATAGCTTTTGTTGAACATGGGTTTATTATGTGTCCTATCACACGGGGCAGCGATGAGAGGTTGATACTCGATCGCCCGGTCCAGGATGCCTGCGTGGGGACTGGTGTGGTTCTTTCCCCATATGCCCAAGTGCATAAGCCTGATAGCTGCTAGTGCTGCCTCCTGCTGTATGTACAAATCAAGGGGAGTTAATTGTAGGGCTATCTCCATTGCCGCGGTTGGGGTTGTCCTCATACAGCCCGTGATAGCGGAACAGGCCAGCCTTTGGAACCGCTGAAGCCTAGAGACGGTGGTCGAGAATTCAGTTCTGGTCCACCAAACCAAAGCGCCATAAGTCAGCATTGGTCTGATCACCGCTGTGTAAAGCCACATTGTGATCTTTGGAGAGCCCCCACGTTTTTCCTAACATTTTTTTGCATTGGTACAATGCGTTTGTGCTTTTGTTAATTTTGTAGTCAAGATGCCTATTCCAGAGCAATTTGCTATCAAGGATCACTCCTAAGCTCCAGGGGTAATCCAAGGAGCTGGGGGGCGCTTGACGCGAACAGCTCTCAGTGGCGCATGCGTGTCCATGAGCTGGAGTACATTTTTGTTAAAAATTTCCACTTTCTGATCCACTGATGATGACTGGGCAATATCGACCCACTCCAGAGCTTGTGCATCGGTATTGAGTTTTTCCTTGTCTAACCTTACGTAATTCCGGATTAAAACAATAGCAGGCCGCTGCTTAGGGGGTTTAATTTTGTAGGACATGTAAATCAGATCGTGTCTGGATAAACCAGGCGCAGCGATCTGACCATGGTTGGCGACAAGATCTACAGAAGATGCAAGCATGAGATCGAGCCAGGAATCGCTTGAGTCAAAGTTATGATGTGTCGGATTAAGTTTAATGAGTGACAGACTCGACGACTCCAGGATCGCACTCAGCCTACGTGATCTAGGGTTATCCTTCAAAAGGTCAGTGTTAAAATCACCCATGACTATGAGATGTTTGTGCTCTGAGGAAATAGATTCGAAGAGAGACTCTAGAGTGGAGAAGTAATCTATAGCAGGTGGGCAGTAAACAACTCCTAGAACGGCCTTAACCCCTTTAACAACAATTTCAACAAATAAGAATTCCGGGTTGCCATTATAAAATGGGATGATGAATATAAGATTTTATATGGGATATCACTACGCAGGTAAATGGCAACACCCCCAGCTCTTTTCCCTGTGCGATCGTTCCGAATTAAAATAAAGCCAGGTACACCGTATAAGTTAGACGAAAGTTCAGGTTTTAACCAACTTTCGGACACCAAAACAGCATGCAAAGAAACGTCAGAAAATAAATCCAATATCTCAGAATGGTGCTGAGGAATGCTCTGAGCATTAACATGACATACATTAAAACAATTGTTAAATCGCTGGCACTCACTACTCAGAAAACTATTCACGGACAGGGAATCGTCAAAAGTAGAAAAAGATGTGGAAGAACAAGAATAAAAAGAGTCGTCGTCAGACATAATTATTATAAAGTTAAATTAAATAAATATGACTTTAAAAATAATAAATAATAATATATTAGATTTTAAATGTGAAATAAAATTCACCTAAGAATTAATTGCAAAACCTGCCGGCAGACTATTCACAAAAAAAAAAAAAAAAAACTGTTGTTTCCGAACGTAACTTATTCAATACGCCGCGCGCCGTAGACAGTGACAAGTGACAGTGACATTACAACAATATTAGGGTGCATTCCGTATTAGAAAATAATCACTCACAGCGCTCACATCGATATTTTGCGTTCCGATTTAGATATCACGATTATGACAGCTAGGAGCTGTCATCAATTCGGAACGCTCGTGAACGCGTTGACAGTGAACATAACCCCAAACCAAAACATTTCACAAGACTATTTTTGAAAATGGAAGTTATGTTGGTTGACTCTATCGACTCTGATAACTCAGATTTTGAGATAGAGAACGACGATTCGTCCAGTGATGAAAAGGATGACGAAAGCGTTGTTTATAATAGCGTATTTTGCTCTCGGCAAAGATTTACCCCTTCCCACGAATTACAAATGACATAGATGCAACGGTAATTAAATTGTTCATGAGTTTGAAACTCATTTCAATTTTTTTCAATCAAACAAAACAACACAACCTGTAAAAACAAATGTCATTTTTGACAGCGCTCACGGTGATATTTATTTGGGGCATGGTCGGTGTAATCGCAAGATGGCGCATGTCATGACGTCATCTATGACGATTCAAGGGACATCGATATCGCGCTCACGGTAATTCGGAACGGGTTTATGGACGCTCAAATCGATTACAGCATAATTCGGAACGCAGTCTTACACATACACAAAAATGACTGTATAAAATGACGAAGAAAACGTAAAAAATAAATAAAGCGTCGGTACACGAAAAAAGTTACCGTGACGTGATCCTACTAATATCGGCGAACAGAAAACTAGCTTTATGAAAGTTAACTAGACAAAAAGAATGTACACAAAAGCAAACCAAGTTACTTCTTCCTTGCTAACCGCCTTGACCGAGTGTGAACCTGCGCTGGCGCCGGGGCTTGTGCTATTCGAGCCAGGGTTGGACTCCGGAGGAACCTCTTGATCCAGCGACTTGCCATGCTCCGCTCCCAGCGCGATGACTTCCTCGGCAGTGAAGACCCGACGACGTTTGCCATTAGGGAGCTTGATGTTAATGTTTCCGTCCATAGTCCACACATTGGTGACACCAAACAACTTACGAGCTGTTGTAAAAGCAGTCTGCCGCTGACGAGTGAGGAACTCGGACACCACATAAGAGGATCCCTTTAGTTTGGTCTTGGTTTTCCAAATCTGGCCTCTTATAGAAGACTCCGTGAACCGAAGCAGGATAGGTCTAGTGTGACCTTCTGGAGCTTTGCCTAGCCTGTGGCATACCGTTAGCGAAGAGGGTGCCAAATCAACAATGCCAAGCTTATCCTGCAGAATGGAAGCTACGCTTTCCGGGAGTTGCTCACCAGACTTCTCAGGCACACCTCCAAGCAGCAAGAACTTTCTTCGGTGACGCATTTCAATAACATCGACTGTCCTGCTCACCTCAGCAATCTGCAGCTGCAATGCACCAAGGACACTCCACACATGCTCTTTAAAGAGTGTAAAATCCTTGTGAAGCCCGCTCAAGTCTGCACCAGCTGATGATATCTTCAGATGTTCTTCAAAATCGGCCATCCGTTGGTTTAAGGATGTTATTGCCAAGCGCTGTGTCTCAGCAATGTCAGCTATTGAGCTCATGATAGTGACCTTAGTGCTCAAGTGCAGTTTTCAGTCAAAGTGTCAAAGTGTCAAAGTGTGTGTTATGTCAAAGTTCAAGTGACAGCTCAAACCAGCAAGTATATGCAATTAACACTGTTTAGGGCATGTGCATATTACTGCCCCCACAATATGTGCTTAATGGTGTGTTAATAAGAAAAACTAGGTAGGAATTTTAATTAAAATATTGAAAATACTATTAAAATTAAATAAACTATTTGGGAACATATGTGTTTACTTTTGTACACCTACCCGCGAAAAAAGTGCAAAATATAGCATTAGTTAATTTCTTGTTGTGAGATGTTGGTTGTTATATCTTGTTTGTTTTAACATGATTTTTCTTAGTTTGGGATTAAGTTTACCGGAATGTTAGAAATTTTTCAGAATGAGTGAGCGAGGTACATATTACTAAAAATACTAACGAAAAATTTTCAAATAACGAAACAAACGTATTTTTTTTTTTTTGACCCGGTGGTAGTGGGATTCTAACGATTTAAATTGTTGAGGCTAACGTTCCACAATTTATATTAGGTAGGTACTTAAAGTGCACATTATAAAAACAATTTAAGTAATGCGTTATTTAAATTCAACAGTTATAATCAAAGTTATTAGCTCATTTTGAGAAGTGCACATTTTGCGAAGTGCACATTTTGCGTCAAGTGCACATTCTGCGTCAAAACTCTCTCGCTTTGTATTGATTTCCCGTACAATGAGAGATTAGCTTAAACTGGTTTTCTATAACTTGATTGGTCGTCGTGCGTACTAGGTACAAGTAGTACCTAAGTAATAAGTAAAAGGCAATTTGAAAAAATCGTATCCGCACTGGGCCCGCGTGGTGGATTATAGCCCATTCCATCTCATTGAGAGGAGGTCGTGTCCCAGCAGTGGGAACATTATAGGCTGATGATGATGATGATGATAATCAAAGTTGTGCAGAATAACTTGTTATTCTTTGCTTGTCAGGTAAACTTGCTACTTATTGCCTGCCAATCTAATTTCTATAATCCTATTACGCAAACTAGCTAATCGTTTGCGTCAGCATATTGCATTATTGTTTATGTGCACTGCAGATATACAAAGATACCAAGTACTCAACAAATATCTTATTGTTCTTGTATCAAACAGAAAGATTAGATTAGTCAAAGGTTACTTGGTTCTGGACGCAAAACATCCGATTTGCCTCGTTTGAATTTAAATGATGAGAAAATGCATATTTACAACTTTATCTATAAATAAAAGAAAACAAGAAGACAAAAAAACATGAGAACATTGTTCCTTTGAATTATTTTATGTTTTTGGACGTCAACGTTAATAAATAAAATTCTAAGACATGGTTAAACCTAATATAAAAATATAATACTTACTTGTTTAGCAGACTTCATGAAGGCAATCAATATAGGAGCCATTAGTATGTAGTGATACCATTTTATTGAATACCTGAAATGTACAAGTATCGATACAATTGTTTTGTAAGTTTGTATGGGGGGGGGGGGAGTAATCTTAGGAACGACAGATCCGATTCCGAAAATTCTTTCACTGACGGAAAGTTAAGTGTAACATTTAAAACGTCGCTAATCTCGGGAGCGATGCCGCTAGTACTGAATTATATGCTTTTTATAAACACAATAAGTTTATTGAATTTACTACAAACAATAATAACCAATAGTAATATTATAATAAGAACACACTCATAGCAGCCGTGATTGGCTCAGTCCAGATAATTACCTCCCACATACATAATATAAAACATGTGCAGGCAGGCCATGCCCCATACCTTTGTAACCATACAATTAGCAATATTGTAAAACAGTTGCGTTACAATTTTGGTCAAGCTATACTTTTCCAGTATAACATGGCCTCACTTTGGGTTTGACGCAGAAAATGCACTTCGCAAAATGTACACTTCTCAAAATGAGCACTACCTAGGTACTCAAAATGAGTGGGAAAGAAACTTTTAGTTAAATAGAAAATAATGATGTTACAGTGCCAATGAATCAAGTATTTTCTTACTGTTGTTAAGGTATTGACAAGTAAAAATTTTCAAAATGTTGAATTGACATGATAAAAAAAAACAGTCAGAAAAATATCATATTCAGTAGTGCTCATTTTGAGAAGTGCTAATTTTGATAATTGCTCATTTTGAGAAGGTGAAAGAAAGAAAATGTGAATTTTGCGAAGTGCACATTTTGCATCAAGTGCACATTCTGCGTCAAAACCCTCTCGCTTTGTATTGATTTCCCGTACAATGAGAGATTAGCTTAAGGCGGTTCCCCGAGCAAAATTAGCAACTTTATTTGTGGTGGTTCAAACTTTGTTTGAAATACTGTTAGAATAAAGTTCTAATCAGCTTGCACTACAAAGTGATTGTTACGTCAGTCACTGCATGCCGAATAGTGCGAAATGAGTGGTTTTTATCTATACTAATATTATAAAGAGGTAACATTTGTTTGTAAGTTTGTATTTAGGGGGTAATCTCCGGAAGTAATGAACCGATTTCAAAAATTCTTACACCATTAGAAAGCTACATTCACCGTGAGTAACATAGGCTATATTTTTATTTTATCTATATTTTATGACATTGTAATAATTGATTTTAATTTAGTTTTATGTAATTGTGTTTGTGTTTTAGGTCTGAAAACTGATTTTAATGTAATGTATTTTATGGATTTTAATGATCTGCAATAAATGGATTAATAATTAGCCCGTCAGTTAGAATATCGAAAAATATTGGATACGTGTTTTTTGTGTTAAGTACATAATAAATTAATAAAAATTGACGAAGATAAAACGCGTCAAGATCATGAGTTGACGTCACTTTCCGGTAAAAAATGTACTCAAATGTGACGTCACACGAGTTTTCGACGCACTGTTTCGTCTTAATTTTTTGTTTACGTGAAAATTTATATTTTATATTATTTTTTTGTCTTCTACTTACTCTATTTGCAAAGTATTTAGTTTTAAATCTTACCTAAACAGATTGGTAGCACAGAACCCAGGGCAGACAAGGTTGACATCAATGCCAGTGTTCCTCAGGTTGCAAGCCAGAGCCTTCGCGAAGTACGCGTTCATCAGCTTCGAGTTGCAGTACCCTGGGTTATGGCGGGGACTTCCACCCTTTTTCTTCGCCAGTTCAACTTGCTGCTTTAAGTTCAGGTCGTCAAAGTCGATATTTCCGCGCTCGTGCAGCGTTGATGATACGACCACTATTCTGTAATGAATAAAAAATAGGGTATTGTTATTCTGTTTGCTCTTGTAAATATATATCGTTTATATTCAATATGCATGCACAGATTTCCGCACAGATGGTTAAGTTTATCATCAACGAACCTACAAGGCGAAAATAATAATCAATTTTCTGATCATCAGCATGATCTGTCTAGCTCATCAGCTTTTCATTAAGTTAAACTTTAAGCAGCTCAAATATAAGGAAAACTTAACATGGTCGCAGTGAATTGCATTTCGAACGGTAAGTCTCAACTTTTGGGTTACTGTTTTGTTTTTTTTTTCTGGAGGAGTTCATTTCATGGCTAAAAATAACAGCCGCTGAGGGCGAACTTTAGGTCTCTGCTGTCATTTGTAGATCCTTGACAGTCGTGACAGGTAGTCACCCAAAGTCAGATGCCCATGGGCGGCATAAAAACTCTGACACCAGGTTAGGCACTAATCACCCGATAAAGAAAGTAAGTAGGTGATAATTGGGGTTTCTAGATCACAGGAGATCTAGAAACCCCAATTATCTATTCAAATATAAACTATTCATCTATTCAAATAGTTTCATCGTAATGATATTAATCAATCATCTATTCAAAATAACATTATTTCACTTATTCAAATAAGTAGATGTTATTTTCTTTTAATTAATACTTTTCATCATCATAATATTAATCAATCATCTATTCGAAATAATGTTATTTCACTTATTCATATATATATATATATATATATATATATATATATATATATATATATATATGAATATGTTTTATGTTTTTCGGTCAGAGGAGATTCAAATAAAACCCATTCATCAATTCATATTATCCTTTATTTAAATACAAACTTTTATTATTATTTAAATAGGTATATTCAGATAAGGTAACGTCTGGAAACCCCTTTCTATCTCTCTGAATCAAGTATTACCAAATCACGCATTATGTTCCTCATTGATGATGTGCCGGTGTCCCGACACTTTGCTGAACCAGCTTTAAATTTTTTTCAGTACCCATCTGCATATCGTTAACTCGGGAGAATGTTAGCTCTCTGTTACCACTTTTAATGACAAGTTCTTGATTATTTCCTGAAGTTACTGCATCATGCATGTTTTGATAGAATAAATCTTCTTGCGATGTAACTGTGAGTGGGCTGCATAGTACGGACAAATATAGTCTCTCCCTTAGCATTCTTAATAATAATTTTAGGAACGCCTTCAGAAGTATATTTCACTGAATCTTGCATTGTACCTACTATAATTTATTTTATTAAATTGTTTAGTTCAGTTTATGATCCAACCTTTTCACTACAATTGCAGGAATCGAATGTCGCATAAAATGATTGTAAGTAATTTATAGTTTACTTAGGCTTCATTGCTAATAGCATTTAGTACCTTATTCAACAAACAATCAATCTATCCTCCTCACCATAGAATAATTTTATATATTTGTTTCCTTTAAAAATAGACGTTTTGATTTGTCAACATAATCCATTCCTTTCACAGCGTTCAAATAACGACATTGAGGAAATTGTATAACATGTTGCATCCAAGGATCATCATAGTTCTCCCAATCTTCTATAATACCTCCACATGAGAAACATGCTGCTTTATCATTTACACCATTTCCACAATAAAAAAATCCAGCATCAGCCATTTCCATCACTAATCTTCTCCTCGAATCAACCGTTGCCCAATAATGATTAAATGAAAATTCACGCATTTTATACGTGTTATACATGTCATAGCGCGGATTGTATTTATTTTGAGACATATTCTGTTTACCCATTTCCTAGTTCTTGATACAGATAATTATAAATGATCAATGACATCGCACAGCTATTACCAGCAACTTATAACAATTAACATTGGACGGGATTGGTAGGGGTAGGAAACTGTTACCTATTATCCAAATGAGAAAAATTAAACAAGAAAATATTTATTTCAAAAATTTATTATCTATACACCATTTACTTAAACATATTACATTTTTTAAAGCACATATTGTATCATGATAAATACAACTATACACATCATGAGAATGTTCATATTTATTGTACAAGCTTAATAACTTAGGACAACCTTCATCTTCTAAATTATTTACATTATTATTATTTGAAATATGTTTTAACCATAATACTTTTTCTATACCTTTGGTGTAAACACATTTATCTTTTAAAATATTTTCAATCAAATTCCGATAATTTTCGTAAGACACAAATCCTTCATCCCAGTATATCTTCCTATTACGTTCAATCCAACTAACTTGTCGTTTTTCTGGCTCCGTCAAACCGCGAAATGAAAATGGCGGCTTAATTAAAAACACCTGAATTTTATTATTACATAATATAGCAATTTCTTTAATGATAAATAAATTTGATTCTGTTTTGAAACCTTGAACATCTACAATGGCAGTCATGATAACCTGCGCACTATGTTACTCAAAGGTTTGTATTCCACAAGTCGATCGTTAATAATTAAACAATATCCAGTTGTGTTATCTGGTATTGGTGCTGAGCATTCAACCTCCAGACGCACATCTACGGGGCCTGTTTTCAAACTATCGTTTTGTCTTGAACAGTCTATGATAAAGAGAGGTGCCTTTTCCTTGAAACCGACCAAATCAAGCAAGGGATCTGCAGGACAGTTGTAATACGACTGACGAAATTTCACATACATTTCATATAATATATTGTATTTGTTCTCGGAAAAATCTAAACTTAGAGGCTCGTAAGGATAATACTGTGAATTCAAGAATAGCGTTACGTTGGTAACCCCACAGTGATCAAACAGAGAACTGTCTCTGGTTTTATTATTTTTTCTGTTGGTTTGTAAGCAAAAAATTACATATCGAGGTTTCTCTAATTGCGATGCAGTCTTAACTGACCAAGAATGTTTTGTAGTTTTGGGGAGCAAAGGATACTCATATAAATCCCAATTTCGAAACGCTATCTGAATCGGTTTATCTCTTTCCAAGTGTTTGAGTAGTGTCAGTCGTTCGCGATCTGACACTTTTATATGTGGTACACGCCATTGCAATCTTTGTATGTCTATTTGAATATGTGCAATGTCATCATTCACTACGATACTGTTTAAGTTAGAGTTACTTCTATTTAGAATAAGTTCATGTTTACAATTTATCACAATCTTATTGTAATCCTCCGCAAATCCTAAAATCTTATTAAGAGGTATAATAGCACTAAAATGACCATCAGTTTTGAATCCATCTATGTTCCAACCCCACAAGGCAGCGATTTTATTTTCTCCGTCATTCATTGTCGATGTTATTCCAGAATTTTTAATGCGATCTATTTCAATACCATTTATTTCGTATCTGATATCTTGAAACAAAAACATAACAGGGTTGTTACTAAACGTAATATGTTTCTTAATCGGTTTTCCATCTTTGTCGAAGAACTTTGCTTGGCCCTCGACGTAAATTGAACTGGCTGACGGTAACACGTATATGTCTTGTTGGTGTACGGGAATTCTGATTTCGTCGTTTTCTCTAAAGCTGTTAGTGTAGGGATTGTATGAGTGGACTTCATAGCTTTCAATCGAACTATCGAAGTGGGGTAATTCAGTAATTTGTAGTATACTCATACTTTAAAACCTAGAGCTATAAGAAAACCTTGGTTAGCTTTACTCAATTTATTCACGACTTTCTTACGTCTATGCACCTTAATGGTCGTAGATGGAATAAGACGTTTGATTTTCACTGGAGTGCTTTTATAATATACAATCATTTTGTTTTTCTTAAATGAAGGCGTAATTGAATATGTTCTTCACCAAAATTAATACAGTTACCGAGTTGATCAACAATTTTAACAGATATAGATGAAATTAGATTTTTGTTCACTGGAAAGTAAATAACGTTTTGCGGTATTTCTATGTACCGGTGACCTGGAGCAGTATCAGATACAAATTCGTGAATATAATGAGTTGGTAATCCGTTGCAGTATGAACCGTGAACAAGATCGCATTCGATTCTGATTATAGACAGTTTACTATTATTGATGGTCACATTTGGTTTTGAATTTAATACTGAAAAGTATAGCAAACCGCACTCGTATTGCTCAGATAAATGAAGAGGTGGTTGAAAATACGAAACCAATTCAGATTTGTTTCCAGAGATGGTAACCGTAGTAGACATGCTTTCATACTGAAGCCTTATAGAAAATTCTGTTTATTTTATCCCTTGACTGCACCAGAACTTCTTTAAAAAATTTAAACAAAGATGTCCACAATTAAATGGGTTATCACGTTGAATATTATCATAATTATATTGAACTTTGGGTCCTACGTATTTTATGAATTCCTTGGGAGGTTTAAGATTTCCGTAACTATCGAAATACTCAATATAGTCATTATATTTTGCATAGGCTACCCAATGAGAACCAGGATTTTTAGAACTGTCCAAATTAATAACCCCACATTCTTTTTTTAAAGGGTATTTAGGGAGCTCATCTCTCATAAAGACGCCTCTAAAATAAGGAATATTATTTCCATATTCCAAGATGTCAAAGTTAGTTAGGGCTCGTTTGGGTAGCCGATATTTTAGTTTTTTTCTTTCGATACAAAAATACCAAGTCCAGCTTTATGTGGTTTAAGGTGTAGTCCTTTTCCAATGCAGAGAGCTTCCATCTTTTCATTGTGCCTCTTCGATTCAGTCAATTTTTTTTTAGCCATCTTGAATTCATTAATGGTTTTAGCAATACCAGCTGCACCGCCTGCTAAAGCTCCCACAGCTGATAGTCCCGCAAAAATAGGAATCAACGGCAATACTCCACCAATTTTTGGTATAGGAATGACACGGGGGAGTTTACAAGATGATTCATCGGCTAATTCTCTTGCAGCGGCAATAGCCAACTCTATGGCCATTTTTTTGCTCTTTGGTTTCAATTTTGTAATGTGTCTTTTTGTTTTAGAAATAACATATTTTAATTTACTTTTTACCCCTTTTCCAAATGTTACTTTTCGACAACACTTTTTACTTTTTTGACCAGAACCAGTTTTAATTTTTGTCGACATAGCCCGACTTACTAAGCGTGCGGCAAGTTTTTCACCTACACTTGCATCCGAGGCGACTGCTCGTTCTTTCGCCATTTCTAACAAAACTAAATCAGCTTCGTGTCGATCCTTTAAGTTTGATGATTTATGATAGGCAATGTCGTGATCTTTGCAATATTCGTCTAATTTATTAATTCCATTTTCACCTTGTGTAAGCCTTTTAATTAATTTTGTACCAGGACCACAAAACTTGTATCCTGGTAAGTGTAATTCAAAAGGTAGATGATTTATAAGCCAATTGAGAAGACTACTCTCTCCAATACACATTATACGACTGATGAATCTGGTTTGAACACTTTAATAAATACTTATAATTGGCGCTCGCCCGTTATTTTATTTTTATAATATTATATTTGATTTATTAATCCAACTGTTTTCAGCTGAAGATAAGCCTAACCATTTTACTAAAACCTTGTTACCTTTTTTTCTTAGAACTTTTTCCACTAGATATACATTGGGATGTTTTGTTTCTAGAAGTTCTTGCTCATAAAATGCACCTAAAATAGGCTGACCTCTGATTGCATCTTCTATTAAGTAGGTGATAGGGGTTGTGTTTTGTCTCTTTCGAATTTTAAATATTTCTGTTGACCAGTTCGGGGTGTAACCTTTTTCAAATGCTCCTTTGTACTTACTGATTCGCACATAATCGCCAATTTTATACCTGCTTTTTATATTATGATGATTTTTTACTAACTTTAAATGTTTTTCTAATATGCGTTTTTTATTCATGTTATCTACATTGGCGGGGGCCTCATCAATTGTTCGCTTGACCACTGTGATAGTGCTAGTGTGAGCGTTCAGTATCAAGTTAAAGACAATCATGATGAAATTATGGATGAAACAGACTATCTAGTCAGTAAAATAGTTAAGAAGTTAAGTTCGGCTTCACATAGTTTTTAAATTATATTCATATTGTGTATACTTAATAAAATTATTCATTGTTACTAAATATAAGAATGTTAAATAAATTTGAAATTTGTCCTATAAGCTGTGCTTTATTTACCTGAAGAACTGTTTTCAAATAGTAAGTAATAAAAATAAACAGACTTAAGTGCAAGGTCATATTAAGAATAAAAAACACGTTTTTAATTTTGAAGTAGATACTTTATTTATGTTTCACTTTCAATACAACAACTGGCACTAATACTAAATTACTTAATCATTTTTTATACTTTAATTAATTATTACTATTATCATTCTCATAATAAACTATTCTAAAGGATTTATGATATTATTAGTATATATTATAATATGTTAGTTAAAATATCGTATCACTATGCCCCCACGGTAACGTATCAACTTGATTTAATAATATCTGTCTCTTGTCATCATTTTTATTAATAATTATTTTATCTGTCTCTTGAGAGTACAATACATGTTTAATAGATTTAATAGTGTTCATTTTGCATTTAAATATTCTGTCACTCAGTAAAGCTGTATTATAATTATACAATCGTAATCGCCTTGTAACGGGCTTAGTTACACCCTTAGCTTTCTTAATTTCTCCATGCAAACTGTTTATGCAGTAAAGTTTGGCTCTAAGCCCTGTAAACTCAGTAATAATATCACCCCCCAGCTCATCTTTGAATAGGCCTGGAATTTGTGCATTGACTCTTGGCATATCATGTCTGTTGTTAACATCAAAATTACTAGTATCAAATTTTGATATGTCTTCTTTAATATCTTGATATACATCTGGAGTTTTAATAAAATAAAGCAAACTATCTGTATCGGTATAACATAGCCTTGCTTTGTTTCTATATTTATTTTTGAAATAGTCGTAGTGAAATTTATACAAATGCTGTTTTGCATACTCTAAAACAGTAAAACCGATATATATTGGTCTGTCAAGATTTATTTTTTCCGGACTCAAATGAATAGCAACAAAGTTTTCAGAAAATATTGTAATATTCTTTAAGTTAGGTTTCGCGATCAAGTTTTTGGCACTAAGGTGTTTGTTTGTCTTGTTATTCTTTTCATTCCATACCGTTACTAATTTTATATTTACCTGTTTTCGTCTATTTTCAATAGTTTTTCCGAATATAGCATTATTCAACAGTTTGAATAAACTTTTTTCAAATTGTGAGGATGAAGCTTGACGTAATCGAGTATTTAAGTCAATGTATTTTTGTAAAAAGTTTTCTTGCCTAAAGGTAAGCACGCGGTGAGTTTTTTTCAAAACGAGCCCGTTCCTTAAGCATTCTTTTAAATGGATGTAATGTATCACATACTTAAATTTGTCATATAAGTTTTCAATTAACTTTGGGGTTTTACCTCCTGGGGGGGTAAATTTTTCTGCCGCGAAAGGTAAATCGCTATGATACTTATGTAAATAATCCGGATAAGCTAAATCAACTTCTAGAATATATCCAAAATCTGAATCGTCTGGTATATTAGTTACATTCATTGCACATATTTCTTCGGGTAACAAAAACCTGAAATCAGATATTGGTAATTTTTTTGTCATCGCATAACCATATAAATTATTACAATCCAGATATATCAAGAAAGTTGATGCTTCATTGTTATCAAAATTCGATAAATATTTATTATTAGCCTTTGCATTACGAAGAGAACACTGTGCTAAGCCTCCACGTATTCCATTTTCTATTAACTCATAAATCTCTAAATCACTAATTAATTCTAACTTAACTCCTGTATACAACATCATAGCATCCCAGCTCAAGCTAGGTGCAGTGATATAATAAGCTGGATCTAGATTATAATGTCGTAAACTGGTGTCTCTAAAATTTTCAAATATGTCGCAAAGTAACAAAACATCTGTTTTTAAATATAGGTCTGTATATTCACCGAGAGATTTCATTTGAAAAGTTTGCCATATTTTTTGCACGTGCCTGTATTCTTCATCAGTTATGTGTTCACATTTTAAACTATTATAGAAACATTCTTTGGGAGGAAGAACATTTTCATCGTATTTTGTGAAAGAGTCCATATAGTCGTACGGGTAAATACCTTTTCGATGCAACAATTTCAATAACTTTTTGTCACGAAATTCATTTGATAAATTAATAAAGTCACTGTCACTTAAATTTCCAGATAATACTTCCAAACTTGAATTAAGGAACTGGAAAGAATCAATAAACTTTATTTGAATAGGCTTTGAAGTATTCTTGGTTTGAATAATTTTAGTAACAGACATGTATTTTTCTTTAGTTTTTGGTATTATTTTAAAATAACCTTCATATTTTGCTAGCTCTTTGATAAATAGATGACAATCATAACCTGCCAAATTATGAAAAACTATCGGCACGAAAGGACAAACCCTATGCATTAAATTGCAATGCGAATGTGCAGCACCTCGGTACTGTGATGTTACATGATCGTGGTCTGTCACCTTGTCTTCAAATAATAAATGTTTACATATATGGCATACAGTGGCATTATTGAAGTCATTTTCTTGATCTTTAGTTAAAGGTGACATAGGTTGTACTTTTGATAATATATGATAAATTTTTTCTATATCCTTAAGCAAATTTGTAACAAAAATTTCAACACAATCCGGCCCTCTATACGTGACGTATTTATTTAAATTACGATCATATGAACAACAAATGTAGTAACCAAAACAAGAAGGTTTATGTTCTTTGTATATGCGAGTACTATCTGTTATAAATTGATTATGATTTACTAAAAGGCTTTCAAAATCTGCATATATAACAAAGTTAATTTTTTGTTGCCGTTCATAATTTTTAAATTGAAGAATAGTATTTTTCTCCGGCAGTACAGTTAATATTCTGTTACACATATGGGAATTGTACTTAATTTCACTTTTAAAACATTGTAAACATAAATCGCATAAATACATTTTACCTTTGTGATGAGTAATTTGCCGTTTAACTAGTCGTAAAAGATCTTTGATCAAGCAATAGTGACTTTTACCATTTCTCTCAATAAACAACAAATTAATATGACAGCGCTTTCTTGAATTAGTCACATATAATGGACCGGTTACAATGCTTTTGTTGTCTAATCCATAAATATTAAGACTTATGTCGGGATTAATTTTTTCAAAATGTCTAATATCAGTGTTTGTCGGGGGAAACATCATGCCATCTATATTCAACACCGTAGAGTAATGCGGATATGAATTAGTTCTACAGACATTGCTCTTTTGTGGAAATAATGCTGCTACAACACTCCATAGGAAACAGTGATTGTCTTTGTTTTTTATATTAACACAACTTTTGGAACGTTTCACTACATTTGGTAACTCTATGTAAGAACCACCTCTCAAAGGATTGAATTTATTAACATTTATTTCTAGATGATTCATAAAGAGGCAAGTCCAGCCAGACTCACGGTGCTGAAATTCAGATAGTTTTCTTATAAAAGTACTCATAACATTGAAGTATAATTCTTTAATATCGGTACTGTAAAATATTGATTCATACTTTGTATTAAATGATTTCAGCTCTTGTTCACCAGACGTTGGTAGAACAAAGTAAGCGAAAAGCTCAAAGTTTACTTTAATACAGCTATGTTTCACAAGACAAACACCTAATAAATTCATTACATGTTCCTGATAATCCATCAGGAATGCCTCTGGCGTGAGATATTCTTCTGATGGATTAAGTCGGTAAGTAATTATTCTATTTTTAAATGCTGTCGCAATTATATCGATATTCTTAAATTCAGATTTCAATATGCTATTTGATTTATGTAAGTTCGTTCTCAAGTGATATTGATATTCGTTTTTAGGTATCTCAATATTACAGTAATCACATTTCAATAAATTGGCATCGGATCTGGTAATAGAAGTTCGTGTAACTGTAAAAAAAACAAAAATAAAACATAAACTTTATAAAAAAACGTATCTATTTATTCTACACGAAACTTAGAGATACAAGAATGAATATGAAGGTAAATACGAGTAAATAAAATAAAATAAAATAAAAAACATAGTTATTACATTAATTATTTTTAAGTACCTACAAAAGTTAGTATCATGATAATTCATGTTATTAGTAGGTACTTATTTCAGAACAGGTAATTAGTAATAATTACTGACAAAGTTGACAGGACAATCTCTAAATTCTTTTCTCGTGGCAGTTATAAAATTACTGAGATGCTGCCACGAGTCCGTGTTCTCATCTGTTCTATTTTTAATAGTGATAATCGCGTGGCGCCACCTATTCATAGGGGCCACATGTTGAATTTCGTTACAACTGTACAACTTTAACTCTACAAAATGTGTCCCTTTTTTGAAGTCAAACGTTTGACGAGAGTGTCCATTAGCAACTCTTCGGCTCATGACTGACTGTAAGGGATGAATTGGTTTACCCGCGATTGGTTGATCCTGGACATCATCGTCACTATCAGTTCCGAATATGTCATGGACCGTGGGTTTCTTCGGAGCGATAGGCTTGATGACAGGTTTCTTGGTTTTAGCCGGTAGTGGAGACGGTGCATGCGTAAAGGCCTGACTCCCCCTTGATGTACTGGGTGCGGCCCCCGACGATAGTTTTTTCTTTTTCGGGTTGACTTTTTCAGGCTCACGTGGCTGCCGAAGTTCGTCGTCCGACGGGGGCAACGATTCATAATATCCATGATGTGTCCTAAAACACATAATTAAGTTTCATTTTCAATTAATAAATAATGAATACATAATACAGGAGAAATTCTTAGTGTGGGGGAAACATTAAAAAAAAAATAGAATGAAATTACTCAAGTGTATCATATCTAGGTAGGTAGGTATATCTACTCCAAATGTGAATACCGTAAGGAATGGGGCAAACATAGTTATGTATAATTAGTTTTTAATAAAAAATTTAGACAAAAAAATGAATCAAGAAAATCAAACTTAATTTATTAATTAATTGATTTTTATTTTTTTCACTGATTAAAAGTTGGCTTTAACAACTGCTGGATATAAGTTACTGAATGAATAGATGAAATGAATGAATGAATAGATTCTACTATTTAAAAAATCAAAAAAAAATAAACAGTTAATATTAATATTTATTAATACAACTTACATTTTGACTGGACTCCTCCTTGAGGTACTGGGTGCGGCCACCGAGAGGGATTTCCTCTTTTTCGTTTTTAGTTTTTCAGGCTCACGTGTCTGCCGAAGCTCGTCATCCGACGAGAACAGCGATTCGGCATTTGCATGATGTGACCTGAAATTCAAACATATTTTTTTTTTCATATAAAATTAATAAATAACAATAACTAAGTATATGGTAATTGGTACATTAAAAGATCTAGGTATCTAATCCCAAATGTGAATATGTAAAACATTTTTAAATTAAGACAAAAAAAATAACAGTACATAAGTGAATCGTATTGTATCCCTGAATAAGGTTGACACAACAAGCAGCTGCTGGAAATGAGCTACTGAATGAATAGATGAATAATTAATTAATAGATTCCTAATGAATGAATAAACGCTACAATTTAAAAACAAAACACAAATAAAATTACAATAGACATTGAAGATAATATAATATTTTTAATAAAACTTACATTTTTTATGGTGTAGTGTCCTGGTTCTTGATGGCAGGTCAGGGGAAATAGTAGTGAAGTTCCAGATGCCCGCGTCCCGATTTAAATACTATTCAATCCATGTGATTTTAATCCATATATGGGGGGTACGTTTGACTAAAAAGCCTGAGTCAAATCACGACACCAAATAAGAAAAGTGCATACCTAGCACCGTCGTAAGTAAGTTTAACTTCCAATCTTAAGTACATGTAGTTAAGATTTCAAACTAACACTTGTATTTTCACTACCGCTATTATTATGTGCGAAACTAGTTTTATACTCTGACTTTGCTTATGATTAATTTTATGATAAATATATGAAAACATCTTCAAACGAACAAACATAGATTTAGTTCTTTGATATTAGTATTGATTCGATGTAAACAAAGCAATGCAGGCGTTGCCCCGTCGGCAGCATCCTATTTCATCAGTCCATAAAAGTAAAGTAGTTTCATGGCTTAAACGTTTAATTTTTAACCTTATAGACATATTTAAAAAAATAAAACACTAAACATATATAAAAATGATTACGGATTATTATTATGTATGATGTGCATGATATTTTATTCCAACATTTGTGTTTCATTCCAGCATGCAGGTACTTTAAAGCTATTTAAAAATAAATCAATAACAAATAAAACGATTCATATTTTATCTTTATATTAATAATAGGAGGTAAAACCACGCTTAGCAGTTGTATGTTAATATTGTTCAATTGTTTTTGATCCGTCTCCTTAAAAAGAATTCAACTTACGTTGCAAATTCATTAGGTTGACATACTACTAACATACCGTGACTTTGCATACCAAATCATTTGAATAAAGTGTATGAAAACGATCACCGTGAACAAACGGACAATAGTATTATTTTATTGATATATATTTATGATAAACAATAACATGTTAGGCGTCGTAATGTCTGAAGTTTCAATTTCACCATACCATTTTTGTACAGATATTAAATCCAACAAAAGTAAAAAAGTAAAGTAAGTAAAGTGTAAGTAAAAGTATACGAATTTGAACTTTATGTGTGAAAAAATGCATTAAATTAAAAAATATAAAAGGGGGAGTATAATAACATTGAAATCCATTTCAAGTTTTATATCTGACGGTGAAGAGTGATATAATTGCAGAATGTCGGTAAGTGTTCCTTATTAAATATATTCTCTGTCAATTTAAATATGTATCTATTAACAGCATTAGTAGTAAATGAGTAGCATCACTGAATAAGTTATTTTCACACATTCTTTATTTCAATCGTAAACGTTATATTAAATTAAATATTGCATCGTTCTTTTTCAGGACACGGAGGATCTTTTCAATTTTGTACCCGTGAATCAACCAGTTCAACAAACCACCGGACAGAAAACGCTTAATCAACCAGTTCAACAAACCACTGGACAGAAAACGCTAGGTCTTGCTCGCAAGAGATCAAAAACAGATCAAACATTCTACCAATACATAAAGAAGCCGGTAACTCGTGGAACAAAAATAATCAAAATAGAAATATATGATATCGACGGTTTTCAAAAATTCGAACAGCCGATGTGTAGTTGTGCAGCTGATATGTGTGCTCAACATGTTGTAAAATCTATATTATTCGATGATATATATACCAGTACGAGAGAATTAATAGCCAAAATTCAGGATGACATCGAACCAAAAGTGTAGATTTAATCATTTAAATTAATGTACAGACCCAATAAAATTAACTAGGTAAAGTCAATTAAGTATGTTTAAATTTTCTGAAAATGTAGGTAAGTTTTTGAATCTATGCATATGAAGTAATGATTAAGTATCAAATATGCAAAAATTATAAAATAAATGTATGGTAATATTGTGTCATTTCTTATCGTAATTGTAACCAATTGTTAGTGTGCTTAAATTCTAAAATAAATAAATACCTAAATAAAATAATGAAGTTTTATTTTTTTTACTTAGAATAATTGTTAGTATTAATAAAACGAAAACGTAAACTAAAATAACACCTACTTATTTGAATTAGTGAAATAACATTATTTTTAATAGATGATTATTAAATGAATAATAAAATGAAAAATTATTATGAATATCATGATAATTAAATTTTGTTGAATAGATGAATAGGTTATATTTGAATAGATAATTGGGGTTTCTAGATCTCCTGTGATCTAGAAACCCCAATTATCACCTACTAAAGTATGTTACGGTAAATTGGTTTCGTAAGTTAAGAGAGCAGCGGTGGTCCAGTGGTGGCGGCAACAGTAAGCCGTGGGTTTGAACCCAAGCAGGCGGCATTACTTTGTGTAATTTATTTCATCACCGCTGCTCTCAAAACGGTGAAAGAAACATCGTGAGAAAACCGGCATATCCTGAACCAAAAAAAATCGAAGACATGTGACAACCAAACCGCACTGGGCCAGTGTGGTGGATTATAGCCCATTCCCTCTCATAGACAGGAGGCCTGTGTCCCAGCAGTGGGAACATTAATAGGCTGATGATGATGAATCAGCTTTAAGGTACTAATTTTTAACATGTAATGATTCTCTATATTATATGTATAACACCCACAACCCAAGTTACTCTTACTGTGTACCAATTACCCCTGGGTAAGAGTTAAGACAGGTAGGCACGTTAGAATTTTGATGATCATTGTAAAGATTTCGTCAGTCTGCTTTTAAGTTTTCAAAGTTAAAACAAAGTTACATAACAGAAAATCAGGCTAGTTACACTGATAAATTATACATTATTTTCAAATGAAGCACTTGATTACAAGAAGTTTAGTACCGTCAACCTTGTAAGCAAGGTCCTTAAGAATAAATACCCGATCAATATTCACAACATGCAGTTAACTTTAGGAGTATGATTCTATATCTACAATCATGTCATGCTACGCGGGCAGGCGAGATAAATGTTTCGATTTTTTTGTTTATCTCTCGTTGTGCAGTTCGTTGACTTGCTCAACAATTCCGTAATGCTGTATACATGCTATTTATATTCTCTGAGTGTTTACAGTAGGTATAAAAGACGTTAAAAGACATGAAACGTTATGTATCTGTTTCGAATGCTGTTTATATATTGGGAGGCCGCCTGGCCTAGTTACAATAGCAGTAGAGAGAGGACCAGTGTGTTTTTTAATTATTATATTATTATTTATTTATTCATCACGAAGGCGGGTATTTTGGTCAGTTAGTGGGCTTCTGTTTGGGTTCAGTTCATTAGCACCATCAGTTAGGAGCTATGGTGTATCACAGTAGCAAAAATCGGAAATTATGTAAATTGTAACTTTATAATGGTGAGAATTCAACTATTTCTTTTATTTTATTTCATCATCAATCTTGAGTCGAATCTTGAGGCTGAGAACTAGCAATGTAATTGGGTTTTTCCATCAGGAATTTCTCAGTAGCAGCCAGAGTCTGGATTTGTGCCCGGTTGATGGCAATAGGCTCGCCCCATATTAAATGGTATTTAAAACATAACTGGCGAAATGGTACTACTAGGGTACACCTCAGCCCAAACCTTCATGGATTAAAAGCGTGACGTTATGTAATTAGCAATTTTTGAATGTTAAAATTTTATAAGACACAATTTCTTAAGGTTTTAGCAAATCTTACATTAATATGGAATGAAAAAAGGGTCAATAGTTGTTTTTAGTTTTGCCTTTAAAATAAAAAGGTAAATAGTGACAAAGATTTGTGATAACCAAACAGTCAATCCTACACTCTTGTTATAAAAAAAACATTGATATAATATTAGTATGGATTCCTAGTCATATGAATATTAAGGGCAATGAGCTGGTAGATATAGCAGCTAAAAATGCGGTCAGCAGCAGTCTGGCAGATAAAAAACATTATGCGGTTCAGGTCTATGACTTGATTCACAAGGCCAAAGTAGATCTTTTTAAATCCTGGCAAGACCACTGGTCTAAATCTTCCAAATCAAAGGCTAGATTGTTTGCATCTATTCAACCAACCATTCCCCCCAAGCCTTGGTTTTATAAATATAAAGAAACATCCAAAACCGTCACATCCGTTATATGCAGAATCCGTATTGGCCACTGCTGTACCCCAGTTTTTCTCCATAAAATTAGGGTCCGCGATAGTTCTCTGTGTGAGTGTGGGCTGGATGATGGTACGTTAGATCACATATTTTTAAATTGCCCTTTGAATAATGTTTCCTCTTTTGATAAAGTTATTACAAAATTGAACATACAAAAACCCATTAATGTCCGTCACCTCCTCTCATTTTTCCCTAATCCTCAAATTATTCGTGCTTTTATTAAATTTATTTCCAATAACAATATTAAACTGTAATTTTCAGACATCTAAAATTTAATAAATATATTGTCTAAACACGACATATATATTTTATCTTACTAACTATTACTAACTCCTATGTTTTGTGTTTGTTTCAGGGCTAAAAGGATTGCCACAAAAAGTTTAAGTCCATATTCTCTCTTTAAATATTTATTAATTAATTAAAATACCCATGTACAGCCACTACGCGACACTGGCAGAAATTGCCGTAGTCTTCGGCAAATTGCCATATAAAAAAAAAAAAAAAAAAAAAACAAGATAATCTTTGTAAACAATCACATACTTAATATTTATATATCACTTTGATTGATGTATTGTTGTTATCAAATAGTTCTGACTACTTATTAAATTGATAGCTAAGGAATTCTAACTTTATATTATCCAGTAGTCATCATGATAATAGTTAATAAGTATCAAATAGATTATTTAGGAATTCATAGATTAACGAGTTGAGTATGTTATGGTGCATCCACACCAAAGTTTCTATTTGTGGATCAACACTGTGCAACACGGTAACATTAGATAACAATCTGTAACTTTTGTGGCTACTTGTTACTATTTGTTGAATGGTATCAACGCGTTCATACCGCGAGTAACATAAATTAACAAAATATAACAAAGAGTTACTTTCAGCAACAAGCGAGTTGCTTGGCATTTGTTCTATGTTATGTAACATTCTCTAACAATTTTTTCAATTGTTACCACATGTTGACTATTTTCAAAAGTTAGGCAACATTACTTAACATATAATAACACGGCAACATATAATAACAATATATAACTTTTTGTTATCGGATGTTGCACAGTAACAGTAACATTGGTTAACAAAAAGTAACTCCGGTGTGGATGCACCATTATTGTTACATTTCTCTGAGAAAATGATTCAGATTACTAAGAGCTATTAAAATATTTACCTACAAAATATGATGAAACAAAATTCACACCTAACATAATTTATTGTCCAAACAGACAACGTACAGACGCCAGCACATCAAGCTACTACAATCTGTCAAATTTATTTAATAGATTGACGACTTTATTGCTAAAGTGTTAGGTTCAAGGTTAATTGAGAAAATTTATCAGTTTCGGGTAGCTAGACCTTGATGAACTGGCATCTGTACAAAGTTAAAAATGGTAAAACTAACAAAGTCTATTTTAATTTCTTGACCAAACAGGTTCTAAGGTATAATGCAAGGCAAAGGCGTTAATGAACAGCCAAATGATGATTATGAGTTCTCAACATACCTGCTTGGTGTAGCCCTTTTTAAAAGATCCAATAGTAAGTTTGTGAGGTAGAAATGACCCAAATGGTTAACACCAAAGTGTATTTCAAATCCTTCCTTTGTTTTAAGGTCTTTGTTCAATGGTACAACAACGCCAGCATTGTTGATAAGTACGTCGATCTTGTGGAAGCCAGCCTTTACGACTTCCACAAAGTTTTCAATAGACTCAAATGATGCTAGGTCTAGCTGCATGGGGATCTGAAAGAATAAAAAATAATATAGTGCATGAAAAAAAAAAAGTTCTTTTGCAACATTAAATTAGAGGTACAGTTATAAGAAAAGTCTTCCTAGAGTCTAGACTAAGTCTTGTAATAACAGAGATATAGGAGCCAGTTTCCTTCAGTTTTTTTACTTCGAGGCTGTGCAATTTTTTTTTTGCAACTGGGCTGGTCACGTCTGCGGCTTGTCAGAGGAGCAATGGGCAAAAATAACCACTCAATGAAGGAGGGGAGGGAGGCCTTTGCCCTGCAGTGGGACAATACAAGCTTATAATAATAATATGCAATTTTTTTAGAGTGATGATACAATCTTAATGAAGTCTTTTAATGTTAGGAATTGAGGGTTCTAAAGCAGTCATTGACCCACTTACATTTATAAAAGTTCTTGACTTTGAAATCCAAAACTAAGCCTGTTCAAGTCTTGAATCGAATGAAAAATGATACATGGTTCATTTGTTTTGTTTCATAGGAAGATATATTAGGAAAAGGGCAATGACCACTATTGCGATCTTAACTGGCATCAACTATAGGATACTCTCTTTTCATTTTTTCTGAGGGCCAATAAAAGAAATCAGTGTGATCATAAGAGCAAGGAATTAATTATGCTTGTGCAAAAAACCCAAGACAGTGGGTTGTCTTATGTGCAGTGGCAGTGACCAGTCCTGAATCTATTATTTACCCAAGTTAGGTTTTAATGCAGATCGAAATTGACTGTCTGGCTTTTTAAATATGCCACATCTCATTAAAATTATGAATCCTACAATTTCATCTTATTAATTATTGTTCAAAAGATAAAACATTGTAGGTATTTACACAACAAATGCTGATAACCTGTACATCTGCCAACAATAATTACATTTCCTCTCGAACTTTATACTATGGTTGATAAGAACTAAAATTGTACCTACTATTATTAATCTTCATGTTTCTAACCAATATTGAAGAAACTAACCAAATCATGGTGATTTGTTTTTTTTTAATCTTACAAATCTCATAGCATGATAAGTGTAAGTTTTTTGTAAAATGTGGGACTGTAAATATTTTGTAACATAACTCTTGACAGTATTTAGTTATGTTTAAATCCCATTGGATTTAATAAGGTTCCATTGTCAACAACCAGCCACAAATACAAACTCTAATCTATATTTACTGTTGTCTAAATAAATAAAATATTTTTTATTTTTACTTGGTCACCTTTCATAAATTGCCCTTACTTTTCAAGCCAAACTCATCAGAGTTAAGAATATGCAACTCTATTGAGGGAAAACAGGTGCTCTTGTACTACAAGATGCCAAATGTGGACATTGTTATTTTTATCTAGGAGAAAATGGAACACATGCGCAACAAAATAAGTCAGATACATAAAAAGTTGCCCTTAATTTAAAATGATGTCAGAAGTAATAAAAATAGAATATTTGTTACAATTGAAGATAGAAGAATTAAATAAAAATTTTAAATATAAGAAGTCAGTTAAAAAGGTTTTCTACTCACCATTTCGCCCCCATTGGGCTGTTCTTTGCGAATATGAGCGATGGCCTCCTTGGCCTTACCAATGTCCCTACAGGCGAATATCACCCTACCTTTCCTCCTAACTATAGTCTTGGCAGTCTCATACCCAATGCCACTGTTTGCTCCGGTAATAAGAAAGGTTTTCCCTCTCAAACACGTATTGCTCACACAGGTTGCCCATTTCCTAGACCTCCACTTGCGAAGCAAACCAAGAGCTACGATTACCGAGATTGGCACCGCCGCAACATACACCATAGTAGACGGCGCCATACTTAACAGTTATTTACAACAAATTAAACACTAAACTTCCGCAGTAATTCACTAGTACGCGCTTGAGAATTACAGAACAGCTGAATTACTCGTCCGTATCCGTATTTTTCGCCTAATTTCGCCAATCGCCAGAATTCAACTGATCAAATGTCATAATAATGTCACTCGGTCAAAGGTCAAAAACTTAATTTCGTTCGGAAATTGAACTGGGAAAATATTTTACCGATATTCTCGATAACACTGTTTTTGGTAAAGCATATGATAGTCTAAATATTCCAACCTTTTCTGTTCTCTTCTTTCTTTAGGTCTTTCTCTCTATCTCTCTCTCTCTCTCTCTCTCTCTATCTTTAGGTATAAACAATACAATCTTTGTCCATCGCAGTTTCATCTCTACTTATACCGTCGAGAATAACACGCCTATTTAACTTTATCAACCAGTTTTAGCGCCAAATATAAAAAAAGCTCTCAGTAATTAGAGTATACCCTTTTAATTCGGAGATAAAAGTCCCGGTTTCTCCAGTTCCCCTCCTATACTGATTGTATTCAAGTAAGTACTAGGATAATACATATACTTATTCAGTTCACCTAAGAATTCACATATAGTGTTATCTATGGAATTCACCACGTAAACCAGCAGCTTTTTTGAAAGTGTTCTGAAATCCGGGGCCCTCAATGTGTATAATGATATACATAATTATATGATTCGTAGTAGTTCGTGCAGGACAGTTGATTGATCAAGGTTTGTTGCTCGTGTTCGAAGTTTAAATTTTTAATTTTTCTACGGAGTGCCAAACATTGATCCTGATTGTAGCTCTTGGTTAGGTTCGCAAGTGGAGGTCTAGGAAATGGGCAACCTGTGTGTGCAATACGTGTTTAAAAGAGGGAAAACCTTTCTTATTGCCGGAGCAAACAGTGGCATTGGGTATGAGACTGCCAAGACTATAGATAAGAGGAAAGGTAGGGTGATAATCGCCTGTAGGGACATCGGTAAGGCCAAGGAGGCCATCGCTCATATTCGCAAAGAACAGCCCAATGGGGGCGAAATGATGATTAGAAAACCTTTTTATATTTATTATTTTTATTTAATTCTTTTAACTTCAAATTGTAACAAATATTCTATTTTTATTACCTTTCTGACCTCATTTTAAATTAACTTTATATGTATCTAATCGTTGCGCATGTGTTCCATTTTCTCCTAGATAAAAATAACAATGTCCACATTTGGCATCTAGTAGTGCAAGAGCACCTGTTTTCCCTCATTAAAGTTGCATATTCCAGGGTAGCCCGCGAAATTCAAATTTTCTTAGGTTTTTTTGCAATTTGTAGGCCAGTGCTAGGTTGTATGTTGATTAAAATATTGTTGATTGTAAGACGTATGTAGTTACAGAATTATAATCATCAAAATCATAAATACAACCCTCTATGTTCATAAAGGTTGAGGAACGATTTTTTCAAGGTCTAAGTCATTGCTAGACCTTTATGAACTTGGAGGGTTGAAATTTCGCGGGCCACCCTGACGCTTTCACCTTAACTCTGATGAGTTTGGCTTGAAAAATAAGGGCTATTTATGGGAGTGACCAAGTAGAAATAAATAATATAGTCTTTATTTATATAGCAACAGTAAATATAGTTTGTATTTGTGGCTGGTTGATGGCAATGGAACCTTATTAAATCCAATAGGATTTAAACATAACTAAATATTGTCAAGATGCTGATGTGAATACCTCACCTAAGTAGTTAGTTAACTTTCATTCGTGTAGTTCGGAAAGGCAAGAAATAAAACAAAATTGGTAGCTGGGCCGTTTATTTGAAATACATAAGGGACAACTAGATAAAAAATCTGGATTCCAGACTATGAAAAACAATTGATATGGCAACATTATGAATATAGTAATGTATGAAAATCTTTATAGGCGTTTACAAGTAGGTAGTTAATTTAAGTTTCAATAATGTCTAAATTATAATTTATTATAGAAATAGATAGAAAAATGTTAATGAGCGTTAGTTTACATACACAGGTCAAGACATTAATAATATTTACTCGCATCATCATGGGCCAAATTTATTATAAAATATGTTTTTTTTTCCATCACATTGTCATAGGCAATGATGATATAAAAAATATTTATACTGCCCAATTTTTCGAAGGATCGATGCTTTGTGTACATTGAGAACATCAACCTTTTAGTCAACTGCGAGAAATGCGTAGAACTAAATATAAAAGGATGAGGCATTTATATATCGACAGTTTGGGTTTATATGCAGACAACACAACATTGAAGATTTCTATTACTAAGGGCTGCTTCCATTTTGCGCTCAAAAAACCTTATCTACAACCCCTAGTAGATAACCGACTCACTGAGTCAGTTAAGAACCACATCCAGAATTTACAAACGCTCTTCGATCCTTCACACCGAGCCGTGACAATGAACACAAAATCATGCAGAGCCCTAAACATTAAACATATGCATCTTGTCTTTTAAGTTATTTAACAACGATATAAGTAATTACACATTACAGCTTTAGTCACCACGTAGAATGCCTTTTTTGGAAGAATTGTTGCCGCCGCGGCTGAGGGAAAGTTAACGTGTTTGTACGAAAGATTAACTTAACAAGTTTGATTGTTACTTCAAACTTCCGGGAGTCCTACCTCACGTTTTGAATAACTAATGTCTATAGCCACCCACAATCTCCAAGGACAGTAGTATAACCTTATATTAACTTTGATACTTTTTCTGACAGTAATTCCTTTTTTAACTTTCTAGACGCCAAAGATGGTGGGGTATAGTTATTATTATTATTATTGAGGTAGATACCAATGACCAATGGGGTGGGCAACTGGTGATACTAATGGCGCTAGCACCGCATGAACCAAACAACCGTCATTGGTTGAAAATCTGTCAATGTCATTTTATATTTCAAAATAGTTGACCTCATTGGTCAGATTGGGTCTAAGCTATGGACGCGCCATTTACAATCAGCTTTGACCAGCCTTCCCCCATTATTCCACTTTCTCGCGTGCCTATTTTTTAAATTAAATTAACACTTTCGTACAAAACACGATTATTTTTATTATATTTGGTAGTATTTTCTGGAAGAATCTGTAAAGCACATGCGTAAGTTCAATCTCTGCATATCAATCATGACCTCTCGTTATATGTTGGCACCTTAGCACGTTAATTACAAAACTATTTTATATTTTGTGCTTTTTTTTAAAATGGTTGCTTGGAATGTAAAGGTTTAGGAATATTTGACACTTGCATATCCATACTGACCGTTCCGTCGGAATAAAATTCTAAAATTTTGATGTGGCGTAGTACTGGGCCATTTTCGTGATTATCTCACTCATTGTACGTTAGTTTGAGCATCGATACCTGATGCTAGCTGGTAGTTAGAAGATATAATTATATGATTAGAATACTGATGATTTTCTCATTAGATATGCCATGTTAAAATTGATAAAGGTACATGCGACATATTTTTTTGTCGCTTAATTCGTACACTACGCCACATCAGGTTTCAAATGAGCCATTTTGCTAGAAACACAATCTGACTCATCCACAAAAACATTTACTACAAATTACCTAAATGTGTAAATTTCCATTAAAAAAATCTTAATTGAATCATCTATCTAAAGACAAAACACTAGAATTGTTTTTTTTTTGTTATAATTCTCACTAATCGCTCGCATGCATTACAAGCTTACGTTTTGTATAAAAATCACTTTTTTTTCTGAATAATAAAGCATACGCCATCTCTTTAAAAAAATCTTAAATACATCTGTGCCAATATAGGCTTTGCAATAAATATCATTTTAAATTTAAACTATTGTCAAATGCAGAAACAAGTTCTAAATCCTTAGAATAAAAAATGTACTTTTATAACACACGTCACAACGTCTTATATTTCTCTTAAATTAATATTTGTCTAAATTAAGTGCACATTAATAGTAACGGAGAAAGTAACAAGAGGTAAATATATAATGTTTTAGGTAAGCACTACTCAGGGCACGCCATATTATTTTGTGATTCAGTTTTTGGTAACTTTGTTCAAAAAATCTATTAGAACACTCTACGGGTATCTTAATTATTGTTTAATAGCAATATAGATTGATGGTAACCTTTCATTTAATAGGCAGGTTATTCTGCTAATAGAAACATTAATTTTCTTAATCTTCTTCTTTTGTACAAAGTTAAAAAAAACTTTTTTTAATTTTTCAGATGTTGATTTTACACGCGTCCTAAATATAAATTGTAGGGGAGGATTCCTCCACATGGATTTCATTATTGAAATGTAATTATATTCAAAGGCCATGCGCGGTATTAAGACGCGTACAGCATAGCATTACATTATTTATAGGTATCTAAATAATCATAATACAATTTTAAGGGCACGTTAACATTATTTCACACACGAGATTCATATTCGGAGATTAAAATTTAAATAATATTTAAGAAGAATTGGTATTGGGAAATACAAGATCACCAATAACCACAATGTCTTTCCACTTCTACCATAATCGGTAGGTGTTAACTGCCATCTTTACCGGCATTTCCTAACGACCTACGATCTATATTATACTCTCACATGGGAGTAGACAGCTGGTGCCGTGACCGGTCTACGCCTATATCTACAGTGATTACTTTGCCATCTACCGGCGTACCGCTCTCGACCTCACTGTCTGGCATGATAACACACATGAAAGACCTCCCACTCGTCACATCTTTCGGGTAAATGGTCATAGGAATGAACCTATCGCTCGTACCATCCACGTACGCTCCTAATCTCGAGTAAACTTCAGGGAAATGCTTTTTTAAATTTACTCCTCTACTCTCGAGCTCTTTCGATATGTTTTGGAAACATATTTGTCTAAACTTGTGCGCTGTAGCTGCGTTCTTTTCACCCGCGTTACTTAATTTAGACGTCAGAATAAGAGTTTCTCTATCCTCTGGCGTAGACTTGCTATCCCTTCTATATCTTCTTCTATTCTGTTCATGAATAGCAGCGGTTACTGTTTTACTGAGACGTAGTTTTGCGCATCTCGACACCATCTGTCTTTCCCATTTGACGGCACCTTTCGTCGGCACTTCACTGATAATACACACAGCCACGTACAAAATTACCCTCGTCTCAGGATTGTAAGCTTTACATAGTTTTACTACCTCAGTGTATAATTCTACACCCATTTCATTTGGCTGAAGAGACGTCCACTTCATAAACTCCGGCTCACTTAAATATTGAAAACCGTGAGTGGTAAACTTTTCGGCCGACTCGGGACTTGTGAAGAATACTTTAACAACGCCTCTTCCTTGGGCCAGGTAGCCTTTGTGAGCGATGGTGCTAATTTGATGCAAGGCGTCGGCGTCTTCCTTGGCCGCTGATATGATCTGTCTGCACAGGGTGCTCGCTCGCGTGTGCAAGCAAACTTTTCTGTGTTTCTCCCAGTGTGCCCTGCGGCATTCCTTTGAGCAATACATTGTGGTGCAATTGTGGCAAGTCTTGTAGTGTCGTTTGGCATCGGGTAATGGGGCTCGGGAGGGACATTTTGGAAATTTGCATCTGACGAAGGCCTCGTCTGTGCTGTTTTCAGTCTGTAGAGAAGCTAGGGAAGCTCGGGAATCATGTTGAGTTAAGTGAGCATCGGAAGGGCGAAGGGCTGCGGCATCGAGGCTGGTGCGGCGGTCGAGGGAGACACTCGTTTGGGCGAAGGGCTCACTTCTCCTGCGGGAATGCTCGCCCTGCGCCGAACGCGGCCTCCTCGACTCTTGCATGGCGCCAAGATTATCAACTGTATCCTTGCCTGAAATAGTACAGGACATCGATTATTTTACTTTGAATTGGTTTTAGTGGATGAACCTTAAGCTAATGGGTTAACATCAAGAAACTTAGTAAGACTCAGAACCAACGTTGATAAGAACACCGGAAAATTAAAATACAACCATGCCGCGGAGGACACTTCATGCTGCCTACTCGATAAACGACAAGGTAATATCAAAAGAGAACCATTTACACAATACGTCTAGACACTAGACAGGATACCTGATGAGTCCGTCAGAGAGCGTAACAGATGAATAATAAGCAAAACAAACAACTGATTATTATTGGTGCTTAGTGTAAGATAGATTTGGGCCTAGTCTTATGTGGAGGTGTGGTAATGTAATAGAAAAATTGGAACGGCTCAGACTTACATATCGTTCCTACCTGGTCGGTCGTGTTCGGGACTGTCCGTGACGGAGCTTCGGCCCTCGCTGGGCGTGCCGAGGAAGCGCGACGCAGGGGAGGCGCTGCTGTGCCCGCTACTGGCCAGTTGTTCGTACCGGGGACTCTGAGAACGGTTATTTAGGACTGGTAGGACCAATTTGGGATTTTGTACCAGTATGGCTTGTTTTTTTTTTGAAGCTGTGAATTTATAGTTTGTGCAATTACTTAGATAATGTCTGTTTGATAAATTTTTGTCCAATAAACAACTTTCATATCACCATTGACTACCAAGAGAAACACTGACAAAAATGATCGAAAAATTCGCTTTGATCGTCGCTAAAAACTTATTGACCTGGCTCAGATACAAATTGTACCAACATATTAACATAAAATAGTCATAAGTAAAAAAACTTATGTACCTTGCCGCCCATCAAATAATAGGGGCTTGAACCCTTCCTAGGACTGGGCTGAGGCGTGGGTATCCTCGCCGGCTGCGATGGCAACCCCAAGAGTGAGTCCAACACGTCTTCAAGAGTGGTGGAGCCTGGAGACGGCCGCGTGATACCTAAGTTCAGGGAACGTTGGGAATCTTGCCAGTCTGGAAGTCGGTATCAATGATTCATTAGAATGGACAAAGGACAGGTGCTTTGTGGAGACGTATAGCGTGGTTGTACTTTTAATTTTGTCGAAAGACCTAAGACAATAGGTACCTACCAGTGAATTGTATGTTGAGCTTACCTTATAACAAGATTTCATTGGCAATGAGGTACCTATGTCGGAAGTCATAAGAGAAACAAGCAATTATTTTGTTTTCACGTGTCATCCATTTAAAGATTGACTCGAGTAAATTCATTAGGTCGACTGATCCCGCGGGGTCCGCCTGTGTGGGATCAGTTTACTAAAAAGCCATTCAAATGGGCCTCTGTAATTTTGTCTTTGTGTCCGAATTGCTTAAAAGCAAAATAAAAACATTTAAAAAGTGCTGTTACAGTTAGTTAGGAAAAGCTGTGAAAATTGCCAATAAAATTGTCGCTTGACTTTCTCGTAAAGCAATAGCAAATAGAAACATAAACTTAACTCACATACACAGAAATAAAAAATAAAACAAAACATATAAAATAAAAATGAATATATTCAATAATCATTATGATTAAAACATAACTAAAAGTACAATATTGAAATGATAATGAAGACAATATCCTGTAGTCTTCGTTATAAACATGAACAAGGTACCGAGATTCTAACATACAAATATTATCCCTATAACTACGTATTGATATTACATTTTCTTTTAGGTACTTTTTATTTGGAATTTATTAGATTGTAGAGAGCTGCAGTAAAAGTAAAGTATACTGATTTTGGCGCCATGTCAATGTTATAAAATATAGGCGGCCATTACAAACTGTCATAGACATTGTTTTTTTTATAACATACTTCTTCGTCTAGTTCGTGACGCTTTCGTAGTTCGGCGGTGCGAATTTTGAACGCAAAAAATATTTTTGTATTTTTTCTAACCTAATCAGAACCTGTATAATTTACTTAGGAGCTTGACCCCAACATAAATTACGAGGTGATTTAAGTAGAAGGAACTTGAAATTTTCTAGATTTCAGACTTATACCGTCACTTCTCACCACCATCTCATTATGGTTCTGATAACTGTTGGTAATATTTTAAAGAAATATTTATAAAATATTATGTGAACAACATAATTATTTAACGTTAATATTTTGTGACATTTATTAAAGCCTGTGTTTACGATTTTAGAACTGAAAATAAAGGTTTGAAAGCAGGTAGAAACTGATTTAGCACCTAAAATAAAACATAGCAACATAATATTTTATTTACAAAACTATTTATATTAACTAGCCATTAAACTAATTACTAGAGATTTGCATTAAAATAAACACACAAACAAAAATAATTTAATCTGTACATCGGACGAAATTATTACTAAAAGATATTACTGGTTCGTGTCAGATTACTATTGAAATTATAATTATGGCAATATCTAAAACAAAAATAAAATCTTAACTATGACTATTTCATTTATAATCATATTATATATTTGATTTATGTACCAGAATATTAATGGAAACTGTATTTCCGTAACAATGATTATAAAATTAATAAGAGTGATACTTCTTAACAGAAATGCATCAATAATAAACATTGCATTTTAATAATGTAGGTACCCTCTTTATATTGTTTTATTTTCCCGGTATAATAATTAACTAGGCGGCTATTTTCATACTTATACCATACATAATAATATTGGTAAGCTGCAACGTTACTTTGAAAATCATAGATCGACTCACCGCCATGATGAAATAAATACAAAGCTGCGTGTGACAAACATAAATTTAAAAAAGCGTCTACAAGCCAGTGCTTCTTCCACAATGCGAAAAAATTAAAAACACTTGACACAATATTGATATCGGGAGTCCAAAAATAGTGCATAAATTGACACAAATAATAATTAATAATATAATAATGGTCCTGAGTCTTACACACAGTCTATAAAGCTCTATTACACATAGGTTTTCACAAAATGAAATCCTTCAGCCCCTGAGACCTGAACGAGTTCATTTCACAAATAACTAAATACACAGAACAGCACAAAAATTAACGCACAGAGTATTAACGTAACATAAAAATTAACAAAGTGGACACTGCAGGTTCAGACTCTTAAAACATAAATGCAATTTTCATGATTTTCGCAACTATCAAATTCTGTATCGAGAGAACTTTGAAGTTCAAAAAGGCCGAATGGCAAAACCGCGCGTTGCGTTCGTCGTGTCGAATAGTTTCGTCGCGAGCATGTCGAATGCTGCTGGTACACGGGAATGTGTCGTTAGTGTGGGGAACCTGCAGTGTGTTTGGTGGAGTGGAGTGGTCACGCGGGCTCACCGGGCGCGGCGCGGTGGTCGAGGCGCAGCGACGAGGGCGGGCGCGGGTGCGGCGGGAGGGGGGGCAGCGCCTCCGACACCACCAGCGGCGTCTGCGGAGAATCCAGCGGCTTCGTGCCTAGAACGTGACGGAGGGAAAATGTAGGACAGATTGTCGGTGACGGTTACCACAGAATGTGATGGACCGCTAGGTACTGAAAGCTCCCGAGTCCTAACCAAACGAATGCAAGACCGTAAAAATAAAAACCACTAACCAAGAGTAAACTCGATTTATTGTTTTAAATCGTAATCGTGACTCAAAAGCTTAATGTCAAGAATGCTTGATCGAACGACATTAACCAACATTGTTGAAGGTTACCTTACCATAATGTTTGACAGTAAAAACGAAGAAAATTAGACTGCTCTGCACGAAAGGTAGCTACACTTTCTTTAAAGAATAATTTCTAAGTAAGCTTACCAACAAAAGAGCTTTCAAGCCAGAATAACTTCTGACTGGACCTCGGCGAGGGTTGCAGGTCGATGTCACCGTTAGCTGGCTCCAACCCTGACACGTAGTGAACGATAGCTGACGTTACTTCCTTGATCGAGGTCTGGATCTCTTCTGACGCCTTTGACGCCTCAGACGCCTCTGACGATTTGGGTGTCGACTGAAGAAGGGACGATGCTAGCCTGGAGTAAGGAGATGAGTAACAGTTATAGTACAAGAATGAAGAGCTATTAGGGTCTATTCATAAAATATGGTGAAATTTGTGAGATGTATCGTTGAACAGACGTTCACTGTAATCATTAGATACTCAAATACGAGTATAAGCAGTACGTTAATAAATAAACCCCTTGAGTCGTAAACAGCTAACAAGATTTTGTAGATGACGTAGTGGAGATAAGAGCGACAATTAAATAAAGACCATTTCACAATCTTACTGAACGTTTTTCGCGCACATTAATGAAACTCAACGAATAGCACGAAACTAAAAGGAGCAATCCTTTCTGGTAACAAAGCACTTAGATTAATTTCTACAGCACCACGAAAAATTCTTTACAACACTGAAGTCTTCATTTTATCTCCTTCGTCCTTACCTCTCATGTGGCGTTCGCGGGGTACTGTTTAGTCGTTCCTGACTCCGCCAGCCGAGGTAGGGTTGCCGCGCGCTGAACGAGGACCTTGTGGATGGTGAGCATAAAGGACTGGTTCCCCTGATGCTGCTACGGGTTGAGGAGCACGGTGAATTCTGAGGAAAGAAACATGCAGTTACATCATTGAGTATCATCATCATTATTACGCCTGTATCCTTGCCTTCCTTCTAACGAGATAAGGCCTGAGTCCCAGCAGTCAGAAAATTATTGACTGACTTTGTGAAGTGTAAGAATTAAGAAACCGCCTCATTGGTCTAAGGAACAGTTATTGTAACAAATCCATTCCAATAAGCTCATGGACTTTAGACTAAAACATTACACCATTTGGATGAGCACTCATTCACTCCACGTATTATGATACTTCGTCAATTACTTAAATCAGTGGATTATGATAACTTTGATGGACAGCATCGTTTATAAGCAGATAAGTACTTATCCACTAAACGATATGCCAATCAAATGTAGTACCTAGAGTTTCAGTAATAAACACATAGCTTAACGAGTAATGCTATGTCCATCAAGTAATCTGAATCCAATCCAATATCATTGATCATTTAAGTCCTGTCATTAATTTGTTTCAAAACAAGAGATAAAAAAACTATCTTGTTCGTAATCCATCAAATGAATCACATTGTCTTAGCAAGGAAGTATCGCCATGCTTCATTACTTCCAATTTTTTCCTTAACCATTTAAATTCTGGTAATTTTACGGTCGATTTGCCAGTCACCATTAAAATTCTAACAACACAATCAAGTATTAGTACAATAGTCTAGTTTACATAACAATAATAAATCGGTGAATGAACCGTTAGGTAACACGGAAATGACGGGAGAAGCCATATGAAGGTGCCTAGCGAACGAAGAACGCAGTCTTAGAAATAGATTACGGTTGACAAAGGTTGGTGAACTTTTAGACAATGCTCAGACATTCTAATATAATTGACATTGATTAGATTTGAATAAGAATATTTTTCGTAAAGAGACCAGGCGACTGCATTATTTTTAGTTATTGACTAGCGGACGTCACGCGGTTTCACAGGCGTAGTTCCCGTTCCCGTGGGAGTACGGCGATAAAATATAGCCTATGTTACTCAGGGTGAATGTAGCTTTCTAATGGTGAAAGAATTTTTGAAATCGGCGCAGTTTATTTTTTGAGTTTATTTATTACAAACATACACTCAAAAATACAAATCTTTCCTAGTTATAATATTAGTATAATGATGTAGAAGAAGCCAGAGATATGGTTAGAAGAGGAAGTCTTAATCACACTTAATAAATTATTATTTTTAGCCTGTAGTGTCCCACTGCATGGGCTTCCCCTCTTTTCCCTGAATTATAAAATTTTTAAACTAGAAGAAAAAAAACGGCATAGGTAGAAGAAAACAGGAAATATAAATGAAGCCTATGAAAGCCGCAGCAAACAGATCTAATGTTAACACAATTTGCGATTCAGCACTAATAGCATCAAATAGTGTCTAAATATCATAACTATTACAGCAACAAGCAAAATAGGAGAACTTGAAGCCATCTAGAACTTACTTGGTTAGAATTAAGCCGGCTAGTAGACCACCGGCCGAAACTGGTGGTGTGCGGCGAGAGCTGAGGGGGCGGCGGCTGCGGGGTGCCGCCGAGGCTGCCCAGTGAGGTGGTCTTCGAGTTGAGGCCGCTCCAGCGAGCTGCTGAGGCGGATGCGTCAGACAGACGCTTGCGGAGAAGGAATCCCTCTCGGGGTGCGGGGGCGTTCTTGTACCTGAAACCAGAGAAGAATTAAATAAGATTCCATTAACCTCACTAGAGTACCTTCATATACCAATTATTTGACTTTTTCCTCGAGGAGACGCTGAGGACGTTGTCCATTTATCTACAAAGATGCACTTTGATAAATCCGATTGCCGTAGTGCCTTTGATGTGGGAAGCTGCTCGTTAGGTTTGCCTTTGATATTATTAGAGACTACTAAAGGCTGCTAAAGGCTACGGATACATACGGGCTTGAATTTACAGTGAATTAAGATTCATGACAAAGCATAATTTTAAAAAATGTTCTAGAACGATGATCTTAAATGAAACTTGAATTAAAGTTAGGAGTCGCGATTATCTAAGATGCGTTTTTAAATTGAAATTCATATCTGGGAATAGTTCTAGAACATGGGTTTGAATAAAACAATGATTGCTCAGAGTACTGGCTTATACAGCTAGAAACTACGAACTCAGTAATGCTACTGAACGCGATTACCAACTCGTGTTGATTGACAATGTGATAAAGCTGAAGTTGTAGGAAGGTAATCAATTCAACGAAAGGAAATATCATTTCCTTCGAGAAATATGTTCCAAATGACGTATTGTATATGGGAATAACCATACGAAATTTTCTTAGTGCAGCACTGACACAAAAAGATAGTACCCAGGTAGAAAGATAGTATAATAAAGAAAGAAAGAAAGATAGTATAATAGTATAATATTGTAGGTACTAAAATTAATAGCATTCTTCGGCTTCGACATAAACATAAGTTATACAGTTAATTAGCTTATAAATAAAATGCCAATCCAAATGACTAATTAAAACCTTTGAATTAAGGAACGAAGTCAATAGGTTAACTACCGTCTAATTAATTGACAGAAACCGGCTGGTTAATGATACTGTTTAACAGAGGATTACAGAAGTAAACGTGGATTTAATGTATTAGAAAACCTAATGTATAAGAAAATTTTATTGAGTCATAAAATACGGAAAAGGAAAGAATCCAGTTAAGCTACGGGTAAAACTTACTAGCAAAGGGTTAAACGGTATTTCCAATTACTGTAATACCTTGAAATGGTATTACAGTAATTGCTTCTCTTCTAAATCTTAAGCTTATTTTAATGGCTTGAGAAGTTGATATAGGTTAACACAGGTAGGTAGGTACATGGACGATTTAATTACAGTCAAGTCAAAGAACAATGTGTTCAATGATTTTACAACGTGATTAAGTACTTGGGACATTATTTAAAAATATCAGTCGCATAGACTTGCTTGGTGGCTGAAAAAAAACAGGTAAGTAGGTACGCTTCTTTCAAAAGCAACGTAAGAGGCAGAGGGGCAGGCAATCACCCAAGACGACGTGCCACGAGTCTCCGGGACAACGAGCTCGTTTTTTTCGACTCTTAGGTACCTAATTTTCATGAGTAAAAAAGCAGGAAAAGTATTCGCCTGAAGCTGTAAAACCCGCCACTACTATAAAAAATCTACGAACGTTGTTTTTAGAAACGTCAGCTTGAAAAGTTTCTAAGTATAACAGCAGCAGTGAGCAGCTTTACAGAATCAGATCAGTTTTTATGGCTACTTTCCATAATATACTACAGCATGGTTACGAAGAGAAATAAGCACTTCAAGTAGCTATTACCACAAACAAGCTTCCACATAAAAGGTTAGCTTAGGTCACGTGTAGTCCAGCTAGACGAGATGCAATTAGGACATCGTTAATTACAATAAAGACCGACCAGAGACTCATTATCGTGAGCAGGGAGACAGTTATGAGGATTAAGCATGAAACTTGTGCATTATCGTGTATGAACTCCTTTATACGTTACGCATACTACGGGTTTACGACTCGGAAACATTAAATCTAGTTGTTGAGGGAATCAGAATCGTAATTTAAACTTATCATTAAAACTATCCAGATTATACAAAGTTCAAAAGGATGAAAACAAAAAGTCAGCAGACAAACAACGTCGTTGCGAACAAAAACTAAAAACAATTGAAGACAACGTAGTAGAAAAATATAACAAAAAAAGTGTTTGTTAGGAAAACTTTACAGTTTTTGTTTTGCATAAAAAGTTGTACCTAAATAGGAACCTTGCAGCATAACTAATGAGATTTACGTGCACACTGATTTTTAAACCCTGTCAAGCTTATAATCCGGAACTATGGTCTAAAAAAATGTACTAGGATTGTATAAATCACGAACGAATGTTGGAAATTTTAAAAGTAGTTCGGATAAAGTCGTGCTATAACTCTTCGAACGCCTTTCCTAAAGCCTTGACATGATTGGTTGTGAAGCGAGACGTGCCTATAGGTGTAATGCTCATGTTATTAGATATAATATCTAGAAAAAGGCTTATATTTTCTTCGTGTGATTTTAGTTGTATTGCCTGTTTAGACGCAATAACAAAATGTAGGCTAAAGATTTGATGTAATTATAACAAATACGCGGAACACATTTTATTCTTAGTTTAATGCTTCAAGTTAATGTAGGACGTCGTTGGAAAGCCGTGACTAATCTAGTATAACATCAAAGTGCAGGTTATATTTGTCATTACCCTACATAGCTCGGCTAGATGTTGATTGCCCTTTCGATAACCTATAGTGGACTGGCCTATATGTCAGAAGATATGATGTATAATGTATTTAACACTCACCATTCTGGTACATTGAGCTTCTGCAACGATCTCTGGACTCGCAACTCGTGCTCAGAAAGCACGCGATCTGAATTCTTCTGCAGTTCGTTCTCTGGAGGCTGCAACAAATTCAATTGCATCACAAATCTGGTCACGTACAGCTTGTTTCAATCAGAATACAAAGAAAATACTAATACGGTTTTCAAAAAGCGCACTCGACACAAAGGCATGTTCTATAAAATTAGCATATTTTAATGTAACAATTCTCAAAATCTACGTATATTGGTAAGGAAATGAGATAATGGAATTAGCAAATAATGCAACATGAATTTTAGAACGTATATTTATTTAAGAATCCTATTCTTACAAAATTTATAAATACACACAATATTTGTTCACGTACTTGATGGTATGTTATTTACCAAGTCTTGAATATCGTCACACGAATTAGGAGCTAATCGGTACACCATTCCGAAAAATGAAGGGTCTTTGTGTGTTTCATTTACTAAATTGCAGTCACTTTCACTTAGGTCTTTCATAGACGAGGAATCGAGCATGTTACCCTGGTTTTTTATAGTTTGATGTATTTTATAAATAGCAAATCTTGCATATCCAGTTTCTTCGTCGCTGATGTCGTCAAATCCCAAATCGTGAATTGTAGCATCAGCACAATGCGAGCGACTAATGATCTCTTCAGTGGAAATCAAAGATTCTTTGCTTTTGACAATACTATCATTTACTTCACACTCGATCAGTATTTCAGACCAAGATGGAAAATTATCCTCATCATCAGCAGCGTCAATTCTGTTATAGGTATTTTCTAAATCCACATTTATATTTTCTCCTGAAGTTGACATGATCATATCAGATACACCGTAGATGGAATCATACCAAGATTCGTTGCTTTCGAATTCAGCTTTCGACGTGTTTAAATTAAAGCTGACTTTCCGTTGAGACTTCTTTAGAGTAGAAGTAACTGGTAATAAGCGGTGTCCGTTTTCAGTTTGTAGGATTTTATCCTTTTCAAAATCTGAATATCCGGGTATTTCGATGTCATTAAATTCATTGTAATCTTTTGGTTGTTCTACGATGGAACACGAATTAATATCTGCTACTGAATCTTGCAAATCCTCTAGGGGTGGTGGAGGCACACTTTCTAGTAAACGTTTGAAAAAATCTTGTACTCTTTCGTCGTGACTTTTTATGGGTATTGTTTCTTTTTCACTATTGTTGTAGTTCTTCGGAGTTGGCAAAAAGTCGTTACATTGTTTTTCTGTCAAAGAAGTAGCTTTTCTAGGTTCATTATTAAGCGAGCCACTGCTAGTCGTTCTAATTCCGTTCCAACTTAAATGCGATTGTCTCGAATTACGCCGTTTCGCATCAAATCTTCTCACGCAGATCTTGGATTTCCATTCTTCGTGTTTACTTATAAACCCGTTTATGCTCAAAGAGTTCTCATCTTCTGATTCACTTCTGGGTATATCTGGGAATTTTGCGTAATAAAAGTCTCTTGACAATGGTTTTATAAACATATGCTCATGTTTGACTTCTTCAAACGGTTCTAATTCTTCGGTAACCCATACTGTATCCAAACAGTACCAGTATCCATTTCTTTGAAGAACCTCTTCAGTAGTCAGAAGCACTATCGACACCATTTTCACTGAATACTTCACTAGACGCGGGTTCGAATATGACTGGAACTTCTCATGCCTACGAGAGTTAGTAGAAACTAGTATTTAGCAATAATAACACTTGGGTAGTAAGCGTTTGTTTTTAAAAACATATCCCTAATTAGTTAATAATGATGTTATTAGTTTATTACCAAAACAAAAATATTGTTTACTGCGTAAAGGACTAAGAATCTTAATGACGTCTTAATAAATTACTAACATAGCTCTATCTCAAAACTTTTATAAAAGGAGAGTTCATTGAATTAGAAAATTACATCTAGTTCAATTACAAGAGTTAGTTGAGCTTTGCATACGGAAGTTTTATTAAAAGATGTCGGCCTACAATGGACAGATCGGATATTTTTAATTCACGGAAGTAGAACATTTGGTGACAATGATTTCCTTGGGGATCGCACTCACCCTGACGTCTGACGAGGCGAGGAGCGCACATGGCCCCAGCAGTCCTACACTCTCCCAGCAAGTCATGTCCACTAACTGTCAACCACTCACGTCCAGTGCCCGCTCAACGCTACACTCGTGTGCCGATCTTATAATCGCATCGTGATGCACCAGTGACTCCGTAATACTAAGTTACGTAAGTCGTCATATCACACTCGATACGAAACAAATCGTAACGATACATACAAAGCGGCTACACTTAAAGCTACGAGAGACTCTGGAGGAAGTGAAAGAAGCAAGCTGCAATATCGAAGCGGAAAGCGTTCGCCAATCAAATCAGAATAACGTTGCTTATCGAACGACAAAATCCAATTACAAGACTGAATCGGAGCGACCGCGGGGCTTCCGAGCTTAAGGTCGCTCTGCGGGCTGGTGCCGGGTCTCGGGCTGGGTCTGGCATGCGGTGTTCGGGTCGGACTTACGCGTCTGCCACTGCGGCACTCCGCATCGTGGGACATGGAGGAGGTGTCCGAGAGGGCAGGCGGCCGCGGCGCTGCCTCCCGCCAGACTGAGGCGCGGCGCGTGTCCTTGGTGAGCGCGCATGCTCCGCTCACACACCCTTACTATCAGATTCTAGTGGCTTCAACAATCATTTTGTTACGATGACACATTTCTTCTTTGCTCTATCCGAGTTTCGCTTACTCAGATGAAAATGTCTATTGTAAGCATGACTTCCACGAAATTCGTTTAAATCTTGAACAGGTTGTACATTGGTGGCTTGAGGGTGTTTGTTTGATTTATTGGGTTGGAAAGGAGCGATGGATGCGTGTCGCGTCGATCGGCACAGAGAGACTGATCAGCTGATGTGCACTTGTTCGAGGCTGGCTCAAGTGGAGCGTTTGTTTAGTGAGGGTGTGGCATAGCGTGACAGGTTGGTACAGTTACCGGTATTGCCAATTATTATTCGAGTATTGATAATTAACCTTTGTTGTAATTAGTCATTAGGCAAAGACAATAGTTTCATCTTCAGTTAGTATAGTATGTGTTTAGTTTTCATTATTAGAAACATGGCAGTTAAAAACACCTTCGCTCTATTTTGTAAATAGGAACTTAGTAACTAACCGTGTTTCATGTTTGTTCGATTGGGTACCACCTACTTGACTATTTATTTACCCAAGAGTGTTGTAGAAATATATAAAGACATAATTTTGTAAAGTACTGGTCTACCGATACTACATACCAATACCGGAATTTTTTAACCAAAAAATCGATTCTTCAAGCTTTCATCCTAATTACTGTCACGCATAAACATCACATTCTAAAACTTTGTGCACGCAGCCATTTCGCTCATAAAACACATACCAGAATTTGCAAAGTTTAATATTGCCCATAAAAATGTGGGGAGACGAAACCGTGACCCGCATTTGGGCCACGAAATGTCCTCACGTAAATACAGGAGGCAAATGGGACAATATTTCGTGGCTCTAAAGGGTTGACAAAGTGTATGAATGTATGTATGACAGCAATCGGAGGTTTGAAGGATATTTCAGGTCAAGTGGATGGATGTAGCCCATTAGACCTTTATAGTGTCAGGAATGTCTCTACGGAGGAAGGCAGTAGTGAACGGTTTCCTTCAGTTGATTTTGATCATGTGCAGGATGAATGCATTCAATCAAACACTATTTTTAAACTGACTTCAAGGAGGTTTTTAATTTGACTGCAATCTCCTTGGTACGATTGAAGCCGTAGTACAGATTTTTTTTCATTTTCAAGCGCGTGGAAACTCATGGCTATTTGAATTTCGAATTACAATTTGTCACACGCGTCATTTTGGAACAAAAGGTAGGTCACGTTTTGGGATGACCTTCTTGATAACGCGTTATAAAACAGTAGCCGAACAGTTGAGGTCGTATTGAACAAATAAATTATATATATAACCATGTCCGGCGTGACATGCCATTTACACATTAATGCCCTAAAATACGCGTGGGTGAATGTTATTATCGTTTTTATTAATTCCGGTAATAGACCATTATTTTTTGTTCATAAATTAGATTACACATCGAAGGGTGGTAAAAGATACATTATAAGAATTGCGATTAGCGTTTTCGTTGACAATTAAAATGTGTCACTGTTAAGCATAAATGTTGTTACTAACTATACAAAATGCGGTCTATTTTATTAGACCTATCATTTAACACTATTTGTAATTTTTTTTTTTAAATTAATTATTGGTTGTTTTGTGGGTTTTTCCATTAGGAATTTCTCATTACCACGGAATCTGGTTTTGCGCCCGGTTGAGGGCAACAGGCTCACCCCTATTAATTACATGGGTCTTAAACATAACTGGCGAAATGTGGGTGTACGGTCGAACAAGCTATTTGGTTTACAGTTTAACCCACAAATTACATTGTAAAATGTAAACCAAATAGCTTGTTCGACCGTACTATTAGGTACACCTGCCTAACCCTTCGGGGATTACAGGCGTGATGTTATGTTATTTGTATTATATTTTTCTATTGTAAATAAATCAATGATAACAATCATAATATTCTCTTTAAAAAAAGATGAAGACATCAATGCACAACACGAATAATGACAAATGTCAAGTTCAAATATTCCAATTTCCTCATCGGTAATATGAACAGCCAACAGATTATATTCAAATGCATAACCTCAAGATACACTGGCAATTTCCATGAACAAACATACGTACACAGTATCTATAGGCATTTATCGCACAGTGAATGCGTGTTAATGACAGTACATTTACGTCTTCCTCCCGCTAATAGCTACACTGTGGCTCCTAATTGACACTTGGTCGCACCTCGTCAGTAACATTTAGCGTCTCCGTGAGAAAAGAGGAATTAGGTCAGGTTCAGACATATCGGATTATCGTAGAATTGCTAGGGGAGTTGGGGACGCGGGATTCGTCTTGAATCTCGGGGGTGTAGTTACTAATCACGGTGCGACGGCCCGTGGCGGCTGTATGAAGATAAATAGCAAGGACTTTTGCTAACGTGCTCGTGATTTTCCGACCTTTTCGATGTCTGTAACGTAGGTTTTTATTTTATTAGTTCATTGTGTCGTCATGGCTGTAAACTCCTTTTTTGGACAGTGGTGTTTAAATAGTGCTTTGTAACCGTGTTTACAACGAAATAAATACTTAATCAATTATGGAATTGTTGACGAAAAAATGATGCTTTGATCTAGGAGTCTCATGTTAAGGCATGTCAGACTGTCTGCCATTCTCTTTCGATAAATTGAATATTACGAAAGCTAGCTATGGAAAAACACGTTACTAAAACATGATCAGAACGTAGGACACTCTTTAGAAAATTCCTCTCTGAAATCTTTCAATGGGCTCTTATAGATTGTTTACTTATTCACGCGCACTATAACTCAGATCTTCAACTAATGGAAAGTGCTGAATAAACAAGGAGTGTCTGGGAAAACAAGCTAAGCGCCAAAGACAATGCAGACATCATAGACTGACAGGGCATATATCTCACACCTCTCTACAGAATCCATGCCATATTTAATTGTACTGCTTTGAAACAAGTATTTAACGTGTTTTTATTATATTTATATTTAGCAACTAATCTCCTTTCCACTTCCAAATTTTCCGTTGTCATATTTATCATTTCGCGAGTACTTGATTCTTACGTTTTGTTATCAATTATAATATTGTCAGTGGCAATAAGCACGAATAGTGCAATGCCAAAACGAGAAAAAAAAAAAAAAAATAACAAGTATTAGAGAAGAATATTAATGACGTTTGTGAAAACAAAATTAGAGAATTTTTATTTTATAAAGATATGGAAATAGAGACATCCTGCATTATATGTAGGTACCTATAGTTTTAATATTATTTTTCATTTCTTAAAGAGTAAAATCTAATCAACCACGTCACACGTAGACCTTTTGTCAGCCAGAATTGGAACTTTTTATACCGTCTCCACAGGCAATAAAAATGTTTTATATTATAAAACCCTGGCCGTTATGAAAGAGTTCTAAACTTTTCCTTTTTCAAACAAAGCCAGACAAATGAAAACTTGTAGGCTATAGAACTCTAGACTAGTGACCAATTTAAAAAGAAAGAAAAAAAAAAAAAAAAAGAAAAGAAAGAAAAGAAAAATTTTGAAAGAAGTCTAAATAATATCCTATGGGGACGTACTACCAGGAGTTACCGTCCACTCATTTATTACTATACTCTTTGCGTCCACTGGTCCCAGGTAAATACTTACCTGTTAGTTTTCATTACGATCTGTTCAGTGGTTTAGACTTAAAAAGGCAGGCAGAGTTACTTCCACGTTTAAAATATAATATTACGTATTTATTTCATTTTCCGATATGACAATACCCGGAATCATTATCTCACAAATACTCCTTTGTGCTCAAGACGATATTATGCTGGAATCTAGCGGAAGATACATCAAAGGACGTTGTGCACACAGGAATACTGACTAAATGGGTTTAATTGCAGCCATATTGCGTTTGAGATGCGCCCTGTATGTACTTACGATTCCTAGAGACGCACGGCCTGACTTTGAGCAGTTCCAATTAGCATGATAATACGGTATTGTGATGATAATACGCTTTAAGTATTTAAGTTCATTTTGTGGTGTTAGTAAGTGAGTAATGAAGGTTATAGAATACTATGCTTGTATTTCTCTACGGGTTGTGCACAGTTGTTGAGCCTCTAGAGGCCCACACCTATGTTTTCGCCAATATAGCAGGGAACAAGCCTAGGTATTGCTGTATATTACATTTCGGTTGCTACGGAAAGATTAGTGAGTATTTATTAACGCCATTAATTTGTTCGACTAATGTTAGATTTGAATTATTTATTTGTTCGATTGACAACAAGGTAGGTTGCCAGTGACGGTATAATTAAATTAACGTGTTGATGACCTAAATTATGATGATATAATGTCCCAAGTGAATTTATAACTTTTTTATAGAACCATACGCGGTTATTGTGGATATTATCCTGATTTTTTTCGCTATAATGCCAAGACAAGCCAGAAAGAAGACAGGTGTAAACGGACCCTTCAACGAAGCCGAAGCCGTCAACCAAGCATTTTGTTCCTCAAACTAAGTAACTTTGGCAAAAAATATTGCTGGGAAACGACTTTTTTTTGGTCTGAAAAGGCATTTTTTACGGTAGCACTCAATGTAAAGCACTCAAAACATTGTTCTGATGGTTGCATTGAATAGTAAAGAGGTCATAACAATCCTCTCCCATGATGGGAGGAATTTGCCGTAATCTCCACGCTTGGCAGGCGGATTGGAGATCGCTGTGATGAAAGACTAACAGAAAACGCTGCTGCCCATTCTCTGGTCTACGGAGGCGCAAGGTGTTCTGCCTCAGACATTAGTCGCCTTATACGACAGCCGTGAGTGTAATGGGTTGGTTCTGTTCTACTCTGCCGGATACCACACGGCTAGAGGTCATGGAGGTATTTAAAGTTTTATATACACACATCAACACGGTCTAGGGATATTTCATACTCAATTAAATAACTCGAAAAGTACTGGCCGCATTGGAATCTTTTATACACCGATTTGTTTGTAATTTATCTCAGACTAATTCCAAATTCAAATTTTTGAAAATTCTTTTGTTTCGGTGGCATAAAAATGTCTTGATGTATAGGAGAGAGAATTTTCATTTGTGCGATATTTAGAAAACAATACGAATTACGTTTAGTTACAGTTTTTTTTCATTTTTAAACGAAAGATAAAGTTAAAATTGAGGTATTGTAGCCATGCAACGCCGACATTTGACGAGGGCGGAGATGTTACGAGCTGTGGGAATGCTGGAAGCTGGATCTGTTCAGCGTAATGTTGCTGAGGCCATAGGGACCCATCAAAATGTAATTTCAAGATTGTGGACACGCTATCGTGCCACAGGTGAAGTAGCGGAGAGGCACCGGGGGCCAAGTCGCATCACTACCCCCAGACAAGACCGATTTTTGCAAATTACTGCGCGAGCACAACCAAATGCAACGGCGACTCAATTGGTCCAAAGGCTGCGAGTGGAACACCAAGTGCTTGTGAGTGACCAAACTGTAAGAAGGCGACTGCATGAAAGCAATCTACGCTCTCGTAGACCACTCCGGGTCCCACCTTTACGGAGAGGCAATCGTGGACGACGATTAGAATGGGTTCGGAACCACGTGGACTGGGGCCGTGACCAATGGTCCAATGTGCTGTTCACGGATGAATCCAGGTTCGGCTTCCATCCAGATTCACGAAGGACGCGTGTTTGGCGAGTTCCTGGACGATGGAGCCGTCTCCAGAACCCTCAGGAAGTTCACCCATACCAAGGAGGAACAATTATGGTTTGGGCAGGAATTCGTTGGAGGACGGACGGATCTCGTTTGGGTGCGGGGCAATATGACGGCAGAACGATACGTCCAACAGGTGCTGGGGCCCGTAATCTTGCCCCACAGAACACAAATGGGGCAAGATTTCCTGCTCATGCACGACAATGCCCGGGCACACACGGCGAGAACGGTAGCAGCTTGGTTACATACACATAATGTTAGGGCCTTAGACTGGCCTGCTCAATCGCCAGATCTAAATCCCATTGAGCATGCGTGGGATATGCTGCAAAGAAGAGCTCTGAAGGAAGTTCCTGAAAATCTGGCTACAGAAGATCAACTTTTTGCGCACCTCAGAAGGACATGGGACAATATTCCGCAGCAAGACATTGACAACCTTGTTCTGAGCATGCCGAATCGTTGCCGATGTGTTCAAGTTTATAAACACAAATTAAATGATTTTTCTATTTTTTTCAGTTTTTACTCACAAATTAAAAGTTCATTCATATACGGTTTCCGTCTGCTTGCTTCATTTTTTTTCCATAAAATCCTGAAATTTTAATCTATACCTTAACCATTATTAAAAAATGGTAGAATATTAAATAACGTATCTTTTAAATATATAGATGTCATATAAATAATTAACACATTGATAGTAATTCGCTTTTTTTAAAATATCCCTAGACCGTGTTGATGTGTGTATTAAAACAGGTACTAAAAAAACCTTGTGAAAAAGTTGGATCTTTGACCTCCAATATCTCCGTAACTAGAAGGTTCCCAGGTATGGTCTAGCTAGAACAAATAATAATATATGATCGCAATGACTGTCAGAACAAGTGGCCCTTTACACCCTTTATTTGCTTTTCCATAACCGTTATCTTTAATAGATTGTCCCTCCGTCTAGACCTCTTGGTATACAATAGAATGAAAGGCAATTTATTAGACGTCACAGTCTTTGTAAAAAGATAAATGGATTGTGTATCGAAATAGAAACAATTGGTAAATGTTTATTTCAAGATCGTGCATTAAATATAGCTCTTCCACCATATTTGTCTTTCTAAAAATACTTTGACCTTATACACCGTCGTAAGTGCAAAAAGGTCAAGTCCTATCAAAGGAGGTTAGGATAAGAAATGCGAATATTGCACTTGACATCTAGAAAGGGACAGAAATAACTTTCGTATTTATCGTTATATCTCTCTTAGTAAGGAAAATTTAATCCAAAATGAAATTCTGATGATGCCTAAGACATAGTAATGTGATGGCCATGTGGCAGAGTGTTTTAAAAGTCAATTTGAAGATCAAAGTAAGAACGTTTATTGTTTGAATTATTTTCAACAGAACGTTGTCTATCAATTAGTTTATTTTCATTTCTTTCAGTAGAGAAGTAATCAATTGGATTATAATCTTGTTTAACACCACATGACATGAGTTACGCCGAATAACACCGAGCAGACTTAAAAAATAAAACTAGCAAGCAAAATCTACGTTATCCAGACATACGAGTATTATAGCCTAGATTACTGCCTACCTAAAATATTAAGTGTTAAGCCGCTAGTTTTTACCAAAAGTTTGGACATATTAAATATTAGTGTCGGCTTGTGGGTAACCGCAAAGGTTTAGTGTGGCAACACTGCTATATGAGCCCGGCTAACTTTGAGCTATTCGTGTCAAAGTGTACGTTTGTTCATTTAGTTATATGTAGGCATACGATTATAATGTTAATGTGACTGTATATTATTCAAAATTCATGTTTTATAGATATTTAGATAGGTATGTTACTTAACACATTTAAGTATTTCTTTAATGTGAAAATTTACCAAAATAACTCCATCTTAGAGCCGATTAATATCTCTAGGACTAATTGCAATTAAGTACTTATAGTAAAAAGTATAGTAAATTAACTACGAGGTCAAGTCATAAAGTAGACCTAATAGACCTATATGTATTTTTTAATGGTTACCTACCCTATAATAGTACATTATGGTACAAGTGTGTAATGTTGGTGATTACCGCTGAGACGCGAGGCGAGGGTCTTAAGAGAGCCGAGGACGGTAATTATCAATACACACGTGTGTCATACGACGTTTTTCAACACACTTGTGAAGAAAATAATACAAAAAAATCATTTAGATAATAGATATTTGTCCTTGGAGTTTTCAGGTAGTACACTTTCCATAACGTTAAGGGCTTCACATCTTATATCGGGCGGTGTACAACATAAATCATTTTCTTCATAACTAGTAGTAGATATTTTTTATTCATAAATAACTATAATTTCAACAGTGAAAACGAGTTATGAAAAGTTTTGCGCAATGGCGGGAAAATTTAATCAGTTTCCCTATGCGCGCGCATCTAACAATGGCGATCGGCCATAGACTAAAATAATGAGGTTTGTTTTTTTGGCTTTTCGCGGATAGCGAATCTTTTTAATTAGTCCAAATATGTCTAAGTATATCAAAGTCACACACAATAGTAAAGCGTAGCAAACATTTAATGAGCTCAATGTAGGTAAATGTTACGTACCTACCTACACAGGAAAGCTAAAGTAACATCTATTAATAGGAACTTCATCAGCCAAACCAGTCGTGATCCTTGTTGGGTCACGTACAAAATCGATACAAAATTCAAAGTTTTATTTATTACAGAGAAAACAAAAGTTACATTTCAGTAAAATGAGCAAGCAATAGGTAGGTACATTAATTTATTTGTACTATTGAACACGTTTTTTTTTATATAGAAACTTTTGTAGGAACAAAGCAACAAGCACCTCAACCAAAAAAAAAAACCCTATAACTCACTTGTGAATAATAGTAATGAAAAAGTCACAGTTGACAGTTTGATTATAGGTGTCATTATGTGCCTAACTGCGGTGAAATTAGAGCCATTTTATGAGCAAGTGTGTTGAAAAATACATATAATTGATCCATAAAATAAAATAACAATAGAAAAGGAGCCGCCCTGTGATATTATAAACTCGCCAAGCTTGTAAAAGGCTTCAGTGAGCGGAGAGTTAGTTCCACCTCATGTTAATAGATGGCGCTACTGTGGCGAATTATAATAAACTCTACTGTGTTTTGCGAACTGGTAAATATTAAAAGAAATTCTTTGAAAATTCAGTGTTTCATTTACAAATAAATCAATGACAAAAATTACTCTAATAAAATAAATAGTAAATGTTAAAAGTTTTTTTTTGTGTTATCTATAAATAATGTGTTTTATTTATAAATAAATCAATAACACATTACAAGTCTGTGCATTAAAGGAAAAGAAATCCACATGGAACAAATAATCCAAACTATTTACTTTAAAAAATACGAGAAAGGTTCCTGAAAATAAATGGAAATTCTCCCAACATCGCGGCATGGTTATTTATTTACCAATCAAACAATCAACGAGCAAAACTTGGCGACTTGTATGTAAACAACAAATATTTATTTTTATCTAGCCCTACTTCGTAACGGTAATTTTCACTTTCCTTCATTCGAATGCGCTGGCTGTATGCCAACGTTACCCGTGCACTTTTCTGTATTTATATTTTTATTCATACCGACGGTTTGTCTATGCGTGGAAGATAGATGGCTATTTACATTTTCAACGTTCTTTTCTATTTTTGAATATTTCTACTATGATTTATTTTTGTTTTTATTGCTGTTCTGGTTTCTAGTTTTGCAAAGTTTATGAAGGTTTGCGAATGCAAATTGTGTTTGCTGTTTATTTTATGGGAATGAGTTACAGTCATGGTTTTATACTAACAGTGTGTTCTTTATTGTTTGTCTTTTATTCAGTGGCGTTCGCAACTTGCATTTTGATTTACTAGTATCCTACTGATATTATAAATGTGAAAGTTTGTGAGGATTTCTGAATGTCTGGATCTTTATTACTCTTTCACGCCAAAACTACTAACCGGATTTGGATGAAATTTAGCACACAGATAGTCTTTATCGTGGATTAACACATAGGATACTCTTTATCCCGGTTAGTACTTTAGTATTACGATCCCGTGGGTCAATCTCCGAACTCCACGCGGTTAAACCCATGGGAATAAGGTAGTTTCTATTATAGAATTAATAATATCGATAATAATTAATCAACGTACGAATAATTCCTAATGCCGAAGCTTACATTACTGACACAAATACAACTAAAAAGGGTTTATCAAAGTACCGATAAAAAACCAAACATTAGTTAACAGTGAGTGAGTCATGCTACTTCCTTATCTACACCATTCATTCGTTCACTCGTTCCGCAGTGAACGTTAACCACCACGTAATGTTCAGTCTTATCACACGCTATCCATTGAGGCACAAAACTAAACTTCAATTACTTAAATTAAATGTAAACCGGCTATTGTTCAATTAAGCGGTTCAATGACTTTTTGTTTATAAGAATTAATTTGTTCAATGGAAGTTCGTTCACCTGTTTAGAGATAACATGAAATGTTATCGATAGCCTGAAGTATTGGGTTTAATCAATCTTCATCTTAGGTTTCCAAGAAAATATAACTTTTAGTTTATAGATTCTATCCCAGTGCTGGGCAAAGATAACCCCTGGATTAATTGTTTTTTTTTTAACATTGTCCTAAACCAAATTTAAAAAAAAATTACGGATAAAGAAACGAGATTGGCGAAAAAAAATCGGTAGCAGAGTGCTACGCTTTTCTTAGCAAATTGCTACAAAGTTCGTAGACTCTAAAGAATAAGATTTAGAGCTTCGTACTTTTGGTTACTAAGCTGATTCAGTGCAACAATATTTTATATTTCAATACACGTTTACTAAACATTATTCATGTTGTTTTCTTATTTGCTTGTCTAATTACATGGGTATTTTGTATAGATCCAAACTATAGTGGGACTGTGGAGACTTCTTCTGAAAATATTATTATGAATTTATTTATCATGAACATTTATTGAAATTGTGTTTGATACATTACATACATCATAATTATAATAAGAAGTGGTTCTACTCTTTTGATTTCGCTAAACGTAGGTGGCATAATAAACAGAAATCACAAACATAGACTCTGAACGGGTTTGGAATCTGTAGGTTATACAAATATTTGCGTGATTGCGTCGTGTAGCTCAACAAGGCAAACGTTAATCTATAATTATCTACTGCGCAAATTGAGTCATCTTTGCCACTAATAAAGATAACTGAGAAGATTGCTTGCAATGTGCATTATCCAGTAGTTAGCATCTAAGTAACAACGTAGTAAATGTGTTTACAGTTTGGCCGCTGAGAGAATGCATTTCTGACGTCTGTCAGTTGGTACATAAATTTAGCGCGAAATTATGTCATTTATTGTTACTAGACTTAATGATATCGCTTTAATAATATTATTTGTTAATGGTAAAAAAACGATAGATAAGTTTATCGTAAATTCTTCGCCACTTCAACGTTACATCGTCCTTTCGCTCACGACCTGTCAGGAACGCATTCTCTCAGCGGCCAAACTGTAAATAGTGCCACGAGAAGTTCGATTGGGAAATTGCAATTACGGTTATCTTTAACAAAATTATTGTTTGTTTAGAGAGATTGATTTTTCTATTTAAAAATAAAAGCGGTAAAGTGCGAGTGGTACTCGAGCATGAAGAGTTCCGTACCTTCGTAGCATTCTTTAAAAGTTTGAACTGTCTACCTATTACGAATCACGAGATACAGCCCGCTGACTGATGGACGGACGGATGGACGGGCGGACAGCGGAGGCTTATATAGTAATAGGGGCACGTTGGTTAGCCTTCGGGTACGGAACCGTAAAAAGTACTGTTTTAAAGGTTATCATAGCTTTTAGAATAACGCTGCAACTGTTTAGGTTCGTTTCTTAGAACGATAACTTATAACACAACAAGAGATGCGTTCATTAATGTTATGAAATAATTCTTTTTTTTTTAAAGATTCAGTCAATTAATTTATGTAGAGATATCCACATAAATTAATTGACTCTTTCCGTAATAGGTGCTTTGTGTCTTATTGATATTCCTAAAAACCGTACGTTATATAGTATTATGATGTGTTGCGGGCACATGGAGATCATCATCTGCCTAGCTCTGCTTTTAGCTTTTTTTTCCCAACTATGTAGGGGTCAGCTTCCAGTCTAACCAGCATAGCTATTCACAACGCTTCGATTCGATTTTCGATTTGGAAAGTCAAAAAAAGATAGACATACGATATTCCGAATTTAATAAATATGGTAACACTGTCTCATAGCCACAAGTAGTCAGGTGGCATGTCACTAATGACAACTGTCAGTCACCACGAATGGCGGGAAGTTGGAAGGTGAAGGTACCCTAGACTGGGGCAGTGGCGTAGCTAGAGGGGGGCGACGGGGGCGGCCCGCACCGGGTGTCACGCACTTGGGGGTGAACAGGGACACCTGACCGTGAACATCACTAGTGCCACCTATAAAAATTCGTAAAACTGTGGCAGCCCATCGGCAGGGCTTTAGGCAGGTGGAGGGTGCGAAATCTTGGGTAACTACTCTATCATTGTAGTTGTTTGTATGAACAAAAACAACCCAATTATATTATATCCGAGAATATCCTAAATTATTCTTTATAAATAATTAGGCACAATTAGCCCTATTTCTATATTAAAGGGCAAAAGAAAACCTATTAAGTTCGAGGCAGGTGCTAAAATTTTCATGCCCGCTACGCTCGCTATTACATCTTATTTTTTTCGATTGGCTTTTCTGTATAAATCGACAACACCCTTCAATGAATAGGTAGACAAACGAAAATCTAACATATCCGAGGAGTGCAAAAATTGTCGAGCTTGTTTTAATGGAACCGAGATGCACTAAAATAATAATAAAATGACAGTACCTTTACCTACGCCTATTTTCACATCGTTGATTAATAATAAAATAATGTACCCATTAAAAAATATTTGTAAACTTATTTTTTTTTACTGTTTTGATTGATTTTTGGGGTGACACCTACAATATCCGCGCCGGGTGCCACCCATGCTAGCTACGCCACTGGACTGGGGCTTGGTGGTGTAGGTGAACCTGTGATATAGTTAGTTAATTGTGTTATCAACATATTAGCTCTGCTACAAGTGGATACTTACTACACCAGTAGCTATTTATACATGGAGCCTATCTGACCTCCACAACCCAGTTAGTACTAGGCTACTGGATAATAAGAAGCAATGGTGGCCCACGGGTGCCGGCCCCGACTTACCTACGAACAGTAAGTCGTCATTTCGAACCCAGACAGGCGCATTACTTTGTGTAATTAATTTCATCACCACTGCTCTCAAAACGGTGAAGGAAAACGTGAGGAAACCGGCATGTGCAAGAACCAAAAATTCGAAGACATGTGACATCTACCAATCCGCACTGGGCCCGCGTGCTGGATTATAGCCCATACGCAAAATACGCTCTTTGACATGGAGTTTCGGACACTAGCCCGTTATTCCTACTTACCTACTGGGTAATAAGTACGATACCCCTTGGTTAGACTGATGGTTGTCAGACTTACGGGCCACTGACTACCTGTAGCGACTGTCAAAGATCTACAAATTACAGCCGGTACCAACGGCTTAACGAGCTCTCGAGACATGGAGGAAACTCGGTAGGTAAGTAATGGGTGTTCAGCCATCCACGGACCAACCTAGGCAAGCGTGGCTTAACCTTAACCTGAAGATCGATCCGAGCGGCTGTTATTATTTAGCCACGAGCTCCTCTTACGGATGGAGATATCGGAGAAATAACGAAAAGTGTTAAGGTGGATGCTCCAGGGTAGCCCGCGAAATTCAAATTTTCTTACGTTTTTTGCAATTTGCAGGCCAGTACTAGGTTGTATGTGGATGAAAATTTGATTCGCGGCTGTCATTCTTGACAGTTACATGAACTTGAAGGGTTGTATTGATGAGTTTGATGATTTTAATTCTGTAACTACATACGTCTTACAGCCGCGAATCAAATTTTTACCCTGGAGCATCCAACTTAGGAGTAAAGTTTGAAGTCTACAACACGTATTTATACTGTTCCTTCAGATTCATACTGAAGGAACAGTATAAATACGTGTTGTAGGTATGGATGGCTAGAAAAGGATGAATACTTAGGTACAGACAATGATATTTTAATAAACAGATATGTTATACACCTACAAAACCACCGAAGAAAGTGTCCCGCGGGGCAGCGCCAGCTCACATACAGAATAAAGGCAAAACGAGCCAATTGGCCCGTTTTCGAGTCTTCACAATTGCGCGCTCACAACATATCTGTTTATTAGAATATCATTGGGTACAGACATGATTGTGTTAAAGAAAAGCAGCGCCGACTCCAAATAATTTAAGATAAGGGTCAGAGGATGATGATGATGATTTTGATTAACAACTACGACGTTTTACAATAATTGTAATCGCGATTGCAGTCCACCCACAATAATAATAATATATGGCAATAAATAAATAATCTTTTAATCTTCATTGGAGTATTTGTTTTGTAACTAACGATGATGAGTCTTTTAAGTACTTAGGTAAGTAGTTTATGAATGTAAGAATGCCACTACGACACCACCATAATTCATAATACTTATAACGTGAGCATTATGCAGGTCTGTAGGTACTTTCCTACCTATTTCTCTGAAAGAATCTAATGTTATGACTTTTTTGCCGTGTAGCACTATGAAACTAGTGGAGTTCAATATGTTTTCAATAATACCTATATTTGGTGCTAGTTGAGATGGGAATAGCGGTCATTGCCCTTTCCCATAAATCTTTTCGTACGAAAAAATGTTAAAGATCACAATAGATGACGATTCAAGACTTGAATAGGCTTATTTTTGGTTTTCAAAGTTAAAAAGTTTAATAAATGGAGGTGGGTCAATGACCGCTATTCTCATCTTAACTGTCACCAACTGTACAACATAAAATGCTCAACATCTGATTATTTCCATCATAACACAAAAATCATTGTTGTTGTCATTTTTACACGCGACAGTACTTACCTACATCAATTCAGTAACCATAAACACTAGATACACAACAATGCATAGACACCTAATGCACTAATCCACACACATCCTGCCATCTGTCAGCGCCAATAGACCATAAGTGGTGGCTGCGTCGATCACATAAATTGGATAAAATTGACCGCTAGCTAGCCATACAATGAACAATTTGTTAACTAAATCCTCTGGCTAACGATGACTGATGGCTATTGGACTACAGTCCTTTACGTTCCATTTTACCTTCTGATATAAACCTTATGACTTTAGGAATAAAGGTTACTGCACTGCAAAACCGAAGGAAAAATAACAATGAATAGAAAGAGAGAATATCAGTGGTATCTCGGGTAGATTCGCTCTTGAAGCTAATCGGTATGCTGGTTGGTTCAAACTTCAAACCCGTATGGGGTTCAAGGTGCCCCCTTTAGAATGTCTATTAATAAAAATTAAGACGATTGGAATTCAGAGAGATGGGAATGTCTGTAACTGTTTTGAAATTTTCGTTACGCGTGCGTCAAAGTTAAGGGTAAGTTTTTAGAAAGAAATCGTCGTACAATATAACATTTATAAATAAAACCTTAATATCATTAACGCATAATTAATTACGATAAAACTGGAGGAAAATTTTACATATAATACAAAGTTAAGCCGTCATTAACATGGTCGGAAACAAAGAAATTACGAATATTACACGTCTGAAAGCTTTTTGAAGATAAACAACAAACATTTGCTTGTTAATAAATATGTTCACTTCTATCAGTCCATTAACATTATAATCTGTCATCGGAACAACACTTGTGAAGTTGTTAAAAAGTTATTATAAACATGGCGGAGTCTATGGTAATAAATAGAGCGGGAAAATAATGACGACATTTTAAATAAGAACGTAGAGTATTTTTAACCGACTTCCAAAAAGAGATTTTTATTTTTTTATTTTTTTGTGTGTATGTTCAACCTTTTTTTGTGAACCGATTTCGATTATTCTTTTTTGTTTGGAAGAAAAATTACTTCGCAATGATCCCGTTTAAATTTAGTGAAGAATTGAAGATCTGATGGTGATCTTTGGAGAAATACAATGGAACTCTTCAATTACAGACAGCAAATCGGTCGTGATTGCTGCAATCGCTTGTATGTTTGTTGTTTTCACAACATCATAACATTTCATCACGCCTGTATGCTCTGAGGGGGTATGCAGATGTGTAGTACACCCACTTTTCGACAGTTAGGCATGTTAGGTTCCATTTTAGAGGAGGGGGATTTTGCACCTTGACAGACGAAATTTTCCGAAACCATAAAACGAAACGAGTTATTTTTGTGGGCACTTTGGCACGGTAGCGATGTGCAGTTGCCACGTGCTTTTAACTTTAAATTATACGGCGCTAAAGAGAAAGTTCTATTTAAAAAAATCACAAATCGAATAATTTAGCTCAAAGTGTCCTTTTCTTTCCTATCTACACCGAGTTGACGCTTCAAAATAACTGTTCAAAGAAGAAAAGCAGATTAACTGACAACAATAACTATTATACAGTTGTCGCTAGAAAGCCAGTTTCCCCGCAGCCGCGTACGAACTCCTTTATACGTCATACGAGTATATGGCGGATTGAAAAGCGTATCCTTTCAATGCAGCCTGCCTGCCTTTGCCCGCGGAATGAAAGAGCGATGAAATGAACGCTCCTGAATGGCTAATGCTTCACTCAGATGAATGGAACGAATGCAGGGTTGCCATGCTATTTTTAAAAAACGTAGGAATTAAATGTTTAGTAGAAATGCATCTGTATTTTCTGTTGAATGTTATTTGCTGCGGTTTTGATGCGGAGGGCGAAGAGTTGAGATAGAATAGCACAAAAAATCTTTATTAATAGTACATTTTGATACAAGTGGAGAAAGTTTGTTATTGCATCCGAGCGGAATTAACTCCCGAGCCGAAGGCGAGGGTGTTTTTGAGCCGAGAACTGCAATAAAAAATGTCCACGTGAATCAAACGACGTTATACAATACAATTTTGAAGAAATAAAATAAAAGAACGAAAAATATTTTTGTCATGAATTATTATGAAACTATTATTTTAATTTTCTTTTTTTTCCGCGCAATCAATGGCTGCTAAACAGCCTAATATAAAAAATATTTTTATTTTTTTTTATTTTTGAATTCAGAACACAAATAAATGTTATTTTGTTTATAAAAGTAAATATTATTTTAAATAATCATATTTATCTATGATATTCTATTTATAAACACAATTTGAATATTCAAAAAATATTTACGCCGTAAAGACCATTATTGCTTTGCCGAAATTAAAAAAAAACATTCACCTCTGACTATAGGCATTAAACCAATTTGGACTAAGTATGGTAGAGTTATCTGTGGCAATTTTCATTCCCGCACACGTGTTGGAAAATGAAATAAATCGCGTGAGAAATACATTGCATGTTGAACCTAAGTAATCGTAGTGCGATAAGAACCAGTTTTCGAGGAAGTGTGTTGAAAAATATTATAAAACTGACTAATAATATATAAAAGTCCTCATTATAAATTTTATATCAAATAGGGATGATTTTCCCAAGAATCTTTTCTAATGGGTGCAACTTTGAATCAAGCCAAAATCTTTGAAAAAAAATCAGTCGAAAAGCTCATGACTGTGAACCCTCATGCCTCGCTTCAAGATACAGGGATATCATCAACCTGAAGTGTGAGTGACCTATTTTCGCGTCAAATATAACTCAACGTGATAATTTTGCAGATTTGTGCGCTCAAGAAAATTGCAGCAATGATTGCACAATTCGTTGCACGTGGGTGAAAACCACAAATGTTTCGTCCTCATTTTGAAGATTAAAATATACGTCTATAAAAAACGAAATTAACAGTTTTCAAAGTAAACAATATTTTCTCAAACGAAATAAATGTTCCCGTAATTTTCACAGAGCTTTTCATTTTGCTACGTATATATTTTTTAAATATTACGTAGCTTCGATAAAGTTATTTTACCCGAAAACCACATATGCGGTAAGCTTAAATTGAATATTATTTAACAAAGTTAGCTACTATACGTGGTCCGAAGTTGACCTATCTACCGTAATGTATTTACCTTATATACCCGCAGCAAATTCAATAATGCATTAAATCTGCCGCCCGCTTTATGGTATATTCGTATATTTCATGTTGTACAGTTCATATAACTAGTTACCTATGCTCTGTGACTGTGCGTACTTAATTGAATTAAAGAGCATTCGATAATGATCTAATTCAATTAGTTTGCCTGTACGCTGTGACTAGTGAATTTGAAAAAAAGAAAAACCTTTGTGCCGATCGATGGTGCGCTAATTGAAGATTGTTTGGTGTTTACCTGAAACAATTAGAAATGGAACATTAATATTTTACAGAGATAAAAAAAAATACAGTGCTTTTTTTTTAATAATCAGTATTATAAAAAAAGAAGCAAGATGGCGTCGTAGCGCCTACGCTACGACGCCATCTCTCTTCTTTTTTAAATTGAAAAAAACCAAAATATTCGCAGTCCAGTGATTATGTTTACAATCCTACGAAACATTTTACCATCAGTCTAATAAAAGAGCTAAAGTATTAGGAAATACAAGATACAAATCGAGCGTCGAACCGATTCAAGTCAAACCGACCGTCGCGCGTCGATACCACGATGGTACGAAAGTAATTGAATACTTCCTTTCTCGACGGATCATTTTCTACACTGGCTAATGACTTACGATGCAAACAGCTAGGTGCTTTGTCAGTCCAGTAGGTCGCTTGTAAAGACGATAAATTATTTGAATATCCGGTCAGATTTTAATCTGGGTTTGAGTTGTAACTTTTAATTTTTTAGGCGTAAAACAAGAATTTGCCTCCATTGATCCCATGATTGAATAAGAGAATAACTAAGTACTCATCATCTGCCTAGCCTTTTCCCGACTATGTTGGGGTCGGCTTCCAGTCTAACCGGATGCAGCTGAATACCAGTACTTATTTATATTTTTTTATAAGAGAATAACTAATAAGAAAGAATAATATTTATAATTACGTAAATAGTATCTTATATTAAGTAAGTAAGGACCTTCTGACCTGAATCAGCAAGAATAGGATAATTTAAAAAAATATAAAATTCTAGCAAGATTTTGTTTCCATGGCGCGAATATCATGATTTAAATTAGATAAAAACAAGAGAATACGAGTATCACCATAATAAATATGACTGTATTCTTTAGTATATTATATAAGTTTTGTATTTCAAATCTACCTTGCTAGTTTTCTGAGCCCCATCCAGATCCGTTCAAGTTTGATGGAGCACCGTACTTTGATTTCCAGTTTCTAGTCCATACAATGTTGCTAACTATTTGCAAGTTTGAGATAAGCTACCATTAGACACTGAAGCTATCTACAATAAAATATAAATGGCATAATCATATCGCTATCCGAAATAATCCATCCATTTTGTAGCTCGTTTTAAACACTAGAATGTGGTTTCAGAGGGTGCATTCTGAAAGTTGACAACGTCGCAAATCGCTGTCAAGTGTTTTGATTAATAAACAATCTCACCAAATTCAAGTGGAAGCGCCAGTAACCCTAGTCAGCGAAATACAAATTTTCTTACGGTTTTTGTAATTTTCAAGTCAGTGTCAGGTTGTATGTTGATTAAAATATGCTTAGAGTTATAATCATTAAAATCAACAATACAACCCTGTAAGTTTTTAATCACCATAGAATATTTCATTATAAGTCATGAAATATTCAATCAATGGATTTTAAAGGTTTTTTTAAAGTTTATTTATCTTAAAAAAAACCTAGTTATAAAAAAAATAATTGGACGACCTACCCTGCTTCCCCCTTAAATTATGGAATATTTTGATCTGTGTTGCACTAAAACAATGTCATATTTCTCGAGAAGACTTAGGTATCTGAAATATGATGAGAATATTACTGTAATAAAAAAATATCAGAAATGACGTTTATTATTCCATCGATTTCTCGATACTTATTTATTTAACTTATTATTTTACCTTAAAAAGCATAGACCTACACAAATAAAATTAAAATGAGCTCTCACAATACCACTTAAGCAAATAGAAAACTCAAAGTGAAACGTTGGTAGCCATTAAGTTGATTTTCTAATCGGAAAACGGTGTCTCCGTTAATTAACACATAGTTTTGTCACTTCGTACTCGGCCAGCAGATCGGGCTTAACAAAGAGACTATATATGACTGACAGAGACAACGCTCTACAAAACCAATCTGGATGTTCTTTCAAAGTTTATTTATCACTAGGTAGCTATTCAATTGGCTAACCTGAGGCTTGAGGCTTATGCAAAAAAAAGGAAAGCCATCGGTTGGCCAGTACCAGACACTTTTGAATTGTCGAAACGAAGACAACAATAAAAAAAAGCTACAGTCTCAGACACAAGATATAATAACCGTGAAAATACTGTGAGGTCTACAGGTACAGGGTATCACACAAACGTCAAGATAGCAAACATAATAGCCATGAAAGGACTGGAAGTTCCAACTACAGCTAAAGAACTGATTAGTCTTGCCCGTCCTTTGTAAGTCTTAATTAATTCATTACAAGCGACCCGTGTCTGTTTTCAGCATCCATTTGTCTGCACTCCAAGTTCGTAAAGAGAGATATTTTATACGTTTAGACTTGGCGGAAACTCTGCTAAATTATACTTATCTTTGGAGCGTATTTAGAGCCTTAATAAAATTAAATTATGGTAGACATTACTATGAAGTCGTTATAAATTCGACTTTCAACCGGGTAGGGCTTCGTTCTCATCAATAATGGCGTCCGTTTGAGGTTAAATTTAATCAGGAAGTTCCAAAGTTGTACTATTAAAGTCATAAACAACCAATACAGTTATTACGACAAAAACTATGAGAATTTTACCCATTACTTAAACACGCTTGGAAGATGCACTTCGCCAACCGGGAAATAACATCTGCCAGAATCAAGAAGCAATAAATAGATAGAGAAATAACAATATGTCTTCCCAAATCCATATGGTATTCATTTTTAATGTGCATAGTTACGTTTAGCTGCCTCTGCGCACCATATGGCGTAGTTGCGAAATAGATAGTTTCATAGTTGGTCGGCAATGCAAGCTAGCAACGGACGTGGGAGTCACGCCTGGCTATGAATGGATTTGGCTTTAGTGCCGCCAAATTAGCGTACTGTATTTTTTTCATAATGTATTGTATAGTAAATAATAAACAAACTTATTTAGTTATGTGTTCATAATGGACAAAAGAAAAAATAAAATAATGAATTTGACAGGCTGTTATTTTATAGTTCTTTTTCATGTTTTCTATATGAATACACAATTCAAACAGACATTCTTTCTTGGCATTTAATCATGGCGTCAACAATATTGGATAAGAAATGACAGGTGTCACGACAGTAATAGTAAATGATAGCGCTTTTTGATAGCCCTCACACATCTCTTTGTTATTAACTATTTATAGGTCCTATTGGTGGGTTCTGGATATCAAATTAAATTAATAACGTGGTGTTACAAGTATCGAAATTATTGTTAAATTCAAACACTAAGACAGTACCTACAAAGTTTTTATCGCAGTGCAGACAAATCGATGCAAGATTTCGTTGGCTACTGGCCAGTTTTACTTGAGTTTTTTCTTGTTCACACCTCTTTTTCCGTAGCATTGTATTTTTAAGTCTCGAAGTATTGATATCCAAATAAAATATAACATGACGCCTGTAATCCCCGAAGCCTAAGAGAGGGGTGACCTGATAGTAAACCCACATTTCGCCAGTTATGTTTAAGTTCCATGTTCTATAACATGGAACTTAGCAAATAGGCAAATAGGCTCAAATAGGAGCCTATTTTCCATCAACCAAACTCAAATCAAGACTCCGCAGCTGCTACTGAGACATTTTTAATATTCAATTGTATAAGGATTCTTAATTTACCTTCAGCGCACTGAAGTTATTTAAGAGAAACGGTAGCGTTATTGCTAACTTGAATGAGGGAGCTTCCTATCAAAGCTATTAAAAGCGAAGATTTGGATCATTTTACGAGGGCACGTGGCAAATGTGGCAATCTATTCGGTCTAGATTACCACTGCCAACCACAATGACGTACGAAACAGTGGCTATTTGAGATACTACAGTTTCAATTAGCCACTAAATGTCTAGTGTTTGTGGAGCTGGATGTCCGATTAGCTGTGTCTAGAATGAATTATGCTAACCACGTTTGTCTAACTGATTTTGATCGAAATGGCCATAGATGAATAATGGAATGGAGTACCTAATGGAATAAGAGGATGCGGTTTGTTCAACCTCTTCATAGTCAATTTATAGTACGGCACTTCAGTGGATGTTGATGCCTGGGTAGTTTAAATCTTTTCTAATTACGTGATCAGTCGGACATGAAAAGGTAAGTAAGTTTTAATTTACTCATATAATATTAGGTACTGCTAGGCAAACGCCTCCTCAATTCCTTCCATGAAGTCCTTTACCGTGCCTCCTTAAACTGGGGCCAGTTCGTCTTCGGTGCGCGCGTATCGTCTTAGGTGAAATTTATTTATATAATTAGCATTAATTATAATGTTCGTAGTGAATAAGACAAAGTACTTAAAGAACTAAACTCAACTCACATAGTTTTACTTTAAAGTCGCATTTATTTTTGCATTCCTGTACATACGGCGACTCAGCAAGCTCCAATTCCCAGTATTACAAGGCCTCGCTTTGTATAGATTTCCTGTACAATGAGAGATCCGCATAAACTTATTTCGTATAACTTGATTGCGATGCTCGTGCGTACCTACAACAAGCAATCTAACAGCCTAGACAACAAGATAACATAACAATTTCATCCTACACTTGTAACCAGGCTTTACTGCCACATTATGCAGTGGCAGCGCCTACTGCCAAGATTTACGGCCACCATTCACAACGATGTATATGCTAATCTTCCGATTTTATCGCCTTTAGATAAATTGTTTAGCTATCAAGTTACATCCACGGTACCTAGTGTAACAGAATACAATCAATCAATCAGTTTTGTGTCGAATGTTGTGTGGATTGATTCTGGTGAAGTCGGCGTTAATTCGAAGTCGAGATTATGTAAATTAAAGCGCCAGCTAGCTGGGATTCCCGTAGTCTGAATTCTAAATTCTATCTGCTAACATAAATGGAACTTAATACGTATAGCTACTACAATCTGTCAAATTTCAACAGCATTAGGTTCAATATTTATTGGAAATATTCAGTTTCGGGTAGCTTGATGTCCTACCCTACTTTTATTATAATTAAATAAAATGGCGCCACGAAGCATTATTGTAGTTCAAAATAAAAAAAAATGTAGATTATAAAAGAAAATATTAAAAAAGAAGACAGCGTCTCTAAACCTACTTTGATAACGTTGTCTACCTATGTTGTTTTTGCCATCAGCTTCCAATATTTAAAAAACCTGGTTTAGATGATTAGTATACCTATCTTCAGTCTCTCTGTTTCCTGGCTTCTTGACAAAATTCACTTAGCAGTTTGCAGGAACTGAATCTTTGTTCGTTTTAATTGATGTCGTGAACTCGCGGGATTGCATTAGCGATCGATTATTTTCGCATTTGATTAAATTGAGAGCTTTTTGCAGCGTTTTTGTGTTTTGTTTTATAAAAGTATTTATTTTCCTAACAGAATCTCTTTGTATCTATACAGGGTGTAAAAGACCTCATCACGAAGCCGTCAACCAAGCATTCTGTACATCAAACTAAGTAACTTTACGCAAAAATTATTGCTGGGAAACTACTTTTTTTTTTGGGGTGAAACATCATGTTTTGTGGTAGAACTCAATGTAACGCACTCAAAACATTGTGCTGATGGAATAGTACGGGGGTCGTGGAGGTGTTTAAAGTAAAAATCTTAAATTAAAAACTTGTATTTAAAAAAAAACTTGTCAAAAAGTTGGAACTTAGACCCCCAAAATCTCCGTAACTTCAAGGTTCCCAGGTATGGTGTAGAACAAAAAAATTATCACAATGTCGCGGACGGGGAGAACAAGTGCCTTTCGGCTTCGTTAAGAGGTGTTTTACACCGTTTATGTTAGTCCGTTTATACTCGAGAACTACTAATCCCATGTATTTTTATTCTTAGATTTTTTTTTTCTAGTTCTAATAGTCGTTTAGCTAGGCTAGGTTCTAGTACAGCCCTTTTGTACTAAATTGTTAGTACAAAAGGGCTGTTACATTATTTAAATTATAACTGGCTAAATATGTGTGTACTAAAGTAGGTACAGTTCTCCCTTACCCTCGGGAAATGACAGGCGGGATATTATGAAAGAAATAGACTTATGAGTAAGTAGGCAACATACGCTTACATTGAAAACTGCATAATAACATAAACATGATCTATGGGACCTTGAATGTTATTTGCAGCCACACTGTGTCACGTTGTATTTTATTAGTAGTAAACAATAGAATCTAATTACGATAATAATAACAATAGATTAGAATGACAAGCGATAATAATTACTACAGTGACATTTGGCAAATAGATCACAGCGTTCACCTTTAATTTGTAATTGGCTAGAAAGAGAGTAATCTTCTTAAGGTGGCCCGATTCAAAGATAAAAAAAATCCTCAATAAATAGGACAACAATATTCGTCAAATCCATAAACCATATTTCTAAATATAAACTAATCATTTAAATGCGAGAGTAACTGTCTGTTTCTCGGTCTGTCTGCCACATTTTCATGCCTAGACTATGGAATCGATCGATAAGGAATTTGAGTGGAACTTGGAAATAGGCTGATTTGTTGTCCGGAATCGCTCTATTTTTTTTGTAATCTTTTCGACTTTGGTTTGTCACGACCATACGGTTTGTCTTAAATTGTATTGTGTTAGCATTGTCCAGTATCAAATTCAATACATTTTAATTAGCACGAATAAAACCAACTTCACCCCCAATCAAGACATGCGCATAGTGCATTACCAGCGATGTGATTACGTCACAGACATGTTCAAAGAATCTAATCCAGCGGAATGCATTGATAACAGCATGGGAGGTCTCGGAACACTGCCAAGATAAATCTCTATGGTCAACCGCACTTGTACTAGGAAAACCGTCTTTAGTACCACGAGATAAAGACGCTGTCAATGTCAATTTGTTAAGGCCTATGAGGATTAAGTGCTTTGTAGAGGTAATTGTTAGATAAAGTTCTACGTTGTTTATTAAGATTGAGTTTATTTTATGCGTGTTTGTAATGGACTTAAATATCTATGACTGTTGCTTGCTGGCTGCATTTGGTAAAGATTGGTCCAGGGAGCCTAGAAAACTGGCAATTGCTTTCATAGCTTCAGCTTCAGTATTCCCGCGACTACGGCTGGTGCAATCCGGTCGAAACGTCGGGCTTATATTAAAGGTAAAATTCGCGAAAATACCCGTTTACATATGTTTTATAATGCTTTCATAGCGTTTTGTATTTCTAAAACAATTTCCATTAGGATTGACACAAACTTTTCGACAGCTTATGTCATTGGCTTATGTGGCTTGTGTAATCATGTGTCAATCCTGAATCCAATACATTTTTGAATTTTCCATCATCGATATAGCCTGTAGCGGCAGTACAAAAAGTACTTTAGCAACATAGTACAAAAAGTATATTACACGCCATTTATGACACAAATTAAGAACTAACATCAAAATTCTATTAAAGTTATCCGCGACTCGGGTAGCCCATCAAACACAACACCCGTCTGGTCCGAGGATCCTCCCTTTTTTGGGGGATGAAGAAATATTCACCCTGTTCTATCACACACCTTCAAGCCGATAAAATGATAAAATGTCTCTTTGTAATGCATTCAATCAGTAGATTTAATCTTTACGGTTATGTAAACAAATCTTAGGTTCTATATTCTCGTTGGAATATCGTACCACAACAATTTATCTGCTCTAGATTTCAAGCAAATACTGCCCCCAATCTGCTATTGACCTTTTCTACAATAAAAATGTAAACTCTTTATCAAGAATAGGTCAACCCTCCCTATTTCGTAGGTGTAACCCAGGCCTAAAATATCATACTGCGTCAACCTGGCTTGGCTAAAAGGTCAATCGATAGCTCACTTAGAAGAGCCACCACGGAAAATCAAATAAGAATAAAGAAAGGGATGAGTTCGCGCTTTCAAAAGAAAGTAACGTCGTTTCCATTTCCTTGAATAAAATACTGTTCGAGGAAAAGGCTTAGGAATGTAAAAATAAACTGACTTTTCTACATATCACTGCATAGTATGAAACAAAGTCACTTCTCGCTGTCTGTCTAGATCTGTATGCTTAGATCTTTAAAACTACGCAACGGATTTTGATGCGGGTTTGTTTTTAATAGATAGAGTGATTCAAGAGGAAGGTTTATATGTATATAAGATGCATAATATAGTAGAAAAACACTGATCATTTTAGAGGTTTCTAATGTGATGTCGTAAATAAACACATTTTTTTGCGCTTACATTGCAAACGCTGGCTGAACCCTACGAGATAGATCAAAATAATTTACTACAGTATTGTACACTTTAAAAAGATCTACAAAAAAGTCCGCGATGGTATATGTCTATCTCTTAGGGATAACCCACAATAACTATTTTTTATCCTTTGCTTTTTACGAGAAATAATGGCTTATTTACGAAGCGATTTTAGGCAATACAGCAATAATCCTTATCCAATTCAGTACCTTAAATACATTGTGCATTTAATATAGATCAATATGGCCCTGACAGTATATCATTTAAATGAATAATATAGAAGATATCACACAATTTAAATTACGCGCGACTGAAAATATCATTCTCAGCGAAACAGTCGCAGTGTAACAGTTAGTCACTTTTACCATTTTCATCTTTTAAGTTTTGTGTAAAAAGTAATACATTATTTTAGAAGCTTATTTATGGTGTATAGTAAATCTACATAGATTATCTTCAAAATCTATTTTAGAACGTATTTACCCTAAACACTATTCAATTTAAATGTATATCTTAGGAGTTAAAGTTGACAACCCGCGATCATGGCGCTTGCAACAGCGTCGAAATATCGGGAGCTCAAAACAATAAATTATAACGGAAGATATCCCCTATGTGACAATATAAGTTTAGTTTTAAACCGTGATAGCTTAAAACAGTATCTTAGGAGTTATCGCAACTGCCGCATGCCGGGGTCGCGGAACTGTCTATACAGGGTACCGGGGCCCTGGAACGCAAAGGGCAACCGAAAGAACATGGTGTCTTAGTCAGTAAGTCTGACAGTCCCTTCCGCCCACCCAAAAAAAAAATGGAATTATTGGAAAATAAAGGTAGTGCATTACAAAATAATTTTACACTTCTTTTTTTGTTTTAAATTGGTCCCGAGCGAAGCCGGGGCGGGTCGCTAGTAGATGATAAAATGGATAAAATGTCACACATTTATATGAATCGGTTTACTGTTAGACAGCCATGGTCTGTCTGTACAAAAGTGCTGCCTGCATTTTTAATATGTTTTACCTTTTTAGAGTAAAATACACACACCGTAGTTATAGACAGACGCCCGCACATCAAGCTACTACAATCTATCAAATTTCTTTAATAGATTTTCAACTTTATCGCTAAAGCATTAGGTTCAAGGTTGATTAGGAAAATTTTACAGTTTTGGGTGTACAATAGTACATAGATAAAGGCAGGCAAACATAAAACAGATTAAAGGTCATCTAAAGGTAAAAAGCAGATGATCTAATCACGATCATTTAGTCTTAGATATAGACCTTTTAAGAGTTTTGGTAAAAAAGCTGTAACAACAACAACAACAACAACAACAACAGCCCATAACGTCCACTGCTGGACATAAGCCTCTCCCATGATGGGAGGAATTTGCTGTAATCTCCACGCTTGGCAGGCGGATTGGAGATCGCAGTGATGAAAGACTAACAGAAAACGCTGCTGCCCATTCTCTGGTCTACGGAGGCGCAAGGTGTTCTGCCTCAGACATTAAACTGTAAGCTTAGAATGTATTTCTGAATAAATAAATAAATCAAATTCTAATCTTACCTATCTGCAAGCTTTGAGCATCTAGAATACCGTACGAGAGTACTTTTACCTTACTCAGAAACAAACACGATCGAAAAATCATAATTACACAGAAAAACGCGGCGGGCTGTTTGGTTTCATAATTATATTTGAACAAGTCCCTAATATAAAGATGTTGGCGGACAGTGTCACTTTCGTATTTTTTGTGTATAAGCTAACGACCTTTTCAATACCCTTTTCACAAGTTTGACACTGTATCCGGTCCTTTGGGAAACAACTTATATCATGTCCTCCTTAGTGAGAGGAAATTGCTAGCAAATCTATTATAGTTAAGTTAGGGGTGACCTTCCACTGGCCGCCATGAAGTAGAAGAGGATACTTACACATAACTTAATCAAAAAAATATTTTAATAAAGCGTTATTCAGAAGTTTCCCTTTACGTACTAATTTACCTACTGTGAAATGTTTATTTTTCTGTCAAAACATGTAGTATTAAAACTTTACTGCACTTTGAAAAAGCTGTTTATTCGAGAACTTTTCACTTTATGGAAAAACGAAGCTCATATTTAAACACATATTAAAAAATGGACGAGACGTGGGACGTGAGACGTGGTATTTTTAATCAAAGCCGTGTCTGGTCGAGCTAACAATCTACAAACAAAACCAGACCATGCTAACAAAAGCTGGACGTGTTCTATGTCCGCGAAACATGGATTACAATGGAACGGGGAAAACAAACATGGCGTAAACCCGGCTAATGGGCGGTTTCTATACATCGAACTAGCTCAGCGTTCTGTAATCCTATAAGTTATCAACAGTAGATTTGTTAACAGTATAACTGATGCACAGAGCAAGTATGAGAATAATAAGTATGACTGCTACACAGAGTATGGAATTGCTGCACCGAAAGATGGCGTAACTAATAAAATTCGTGGCGCCGAAAGTTCTTTCAACGCACAACTTCTGTCAGGGAACGTCTACAAAGGCGTCAGGTTATTTACGTCATATGTGTAGTAGGGCAGAACACGCTTGGTTTGAATACTTTGAATGGAAAGAGATGACAATGACGCTTCTAGCAGCGGCTACCGAGGTGTCAATGAGTCGAGACTTGTGTGACATCAATAAATCATGATGCGCGTATAGTCGTATATTGATAAAGACACCAAAAATGTACGGGGTTTAAATTCAGCTTTAGGTAAAATAAATTAGAATCGCAAGCAGCTATTGTTTAAATTATTTGTAAATCTATATGAACATAGAACCAACAGCCAGACATCAAACACCCAGTACCTACGAAACGAAAATTAGTTCATAAATGTTCCCGAAAACGTGTAAATCTTGCAGTTTAGTTCACGGAAAACGCAGATCAGCGCAGGCGCCGGCTATAAATACATTGCGCACACGTGTGATCTATGGATCTCTCAATATGGGTCAAGTCATAACACTTCGGTATAATTCTGGCCATAGAGAATATTGTTGTTTTACATGATTCGGTGTTTTTTTCTTGTAGCTTGATCGGGTGGAATACCTTTGATGTGTCGGGAATTTAGGGAAAATTTGTGAGTTTTGATTCTAATGGATTCTTGCTGACGCCATTGCATGTTTATTGTTTGTGCAGCTAGTAAGTGTCTACAACTAAGCATGTCGGAACTTTCCTAGAACTCCATTTACGTGGGTATTGATTAAATGTTCGTTGGTCTTCTTCTAAATCTAGAAAAAATTATCACTTGGAGTAATTAATAGGATTAGCCTTGTTCTTGCTATGTTGGGTACTTTTTTAACATTTTGGTGTGAACTGGAATTTTAACAGACTTCCAAAAAAGGAGGTTTCTCATTTCGATTTTTTATGAGTTTTCGCGGAGAATAGGGAATTTGCACGTAATTTTTTCTTCACATAAATCAATAAAATACAGTATTATCAACCCAAGAAAAGTATTAAAAGTTAAGTTAAGTAAAAAAAATATTAAAATCTTGCAATTTTCTACGACAGTTCAAACGTCCGTAGCTGTCGCGACCATGATGTGACGTCATTATCCACAATCTGCCTTGTTTACATCTAATTTTTTTGGCCTTAATAAAATAATGTTACTAATTATTAATAATTTTTATTATTTATTCAAGTAAAAATTGCAATAACAATATTATAAAAAAAATAGTGAAACTTTAAGCACTTTTCAAATAAAAGTGTTTTTTTGACACAATGAACTTTGACGTCAATAGGTACGACGTTTCATCAAAAAGATGCTACATAAAACAGTAAATTGTAAAATAAGTGATGTATTAGAAACTTAAACAAGTGTACCACAATGTTTGTATGCGCCAACACAAGGCATTTTTCATAAATAAAAAGTGTTTTGTATTTCATGCATATTCCCTAATAATGTTCTCACATGACTGCATCTGTAATATTTAGGCCTTTTCATAAACTATCTAAGTACAGACTAGCCCATTAAGCTAGTACAATCTAATAAATTTCTTTCTACTTCTTCACTAAAGTATTAGGTTCAGGGTTGATTGGGAATATTTGACAGTTTCGGGTACCTTGATGTGTTGGCTGTCTGTACCTTCCAAATCCTGCCAACGAATCTACCCCAAGCCTATAATGTACCCAGGTAGGTTATATCTACGAACTTGTCAAACCTCGTATAAATCACACACAAAACAATAAGGCAATAATTGCAAAAATATTTGTTTAATATAATTAATTCGAAGTTATGACGAATAAAATTCCCATTGTTGTTGAAGGTTATTTGAACAAAAATAGATAGGTACTCATTTAAAAACTATTGTTTACTTAAATACACACCTTGTCTGTATACCTCGAGGCATACCTACCTGATTTTAAGTATATTTTTAATTGAATGTAATTTCATACTTGACAATTTTGATTATTGTTTGATTCTTCTTGTAACATAAGTTAAGTGATTTGTATCTGAGAGTATTTTCCATTTTATCCACGAATTTCCTTGTCTATTCTTGTAGACTTTAATAAGAAAAAGCCTTCTGTCTAAACGTAAATACCTACGATAGTGACTTTTGAACCTTTAGAGTAATTCTTAAACATGATACCTACATCATATCCCTTTAATTTTATTAATAGAAGTTAGTTCAAAATCATCTATCGTGAACTCGATAAATAAATTATTATGAATCACCACAAGCCACACCAGAAGAAAATATATTTTGTATGCAAATATCCATAATTTATGATAATCAAGAACGCCGCTCCCGCATTTTTATTCGATGTTTAGTGACTCATAAATCGATTAGTAATTATTCGACTACCTCATCTTATATTTATATTTTATATATACTTTAATGATTATTACACCAATACACGTGACACAAAAACAAATGAATGTACTTACAATATATTATTATTTTAATTGATGTGTATAACCTCAACCTTACTGACTTCTCTAGTAGTATGACATCAACATAGATAATATACGAAGGAAGGAACATAAAAATAATAAACGTAAAATAAACTTGGAATTCAATTATTTCTTGAGAATTTAATTAAACGAAGTTAAGCATAGGTACTCGACGACGAGCAAGATTCAATTTGGAAATTTAGAAAGAGGCAAATGAAATGTAGTAGCTTAATAGAAATAATTTCTAGCAGCCGTTATTAACAGAAGCTCATTTATATTGTCAAAGTCAAAGAAGTGAAAGATTTATTTGCCGATAAATATGGTTACAGAAGTTCTTACAATGTTAGAGTAGCATAGCATGTTCAATCATAAAATAATGACATGCAAATTTTTTGTTACAATTAGATTATTTAAATTTAAACTGAAGGAATTCTTTTATATTATAGAGGGGATTCTCAATTAACCATCTGTGTAAAGCCCTTCTAAAGCGGACCATTGGAAGTTCTTTAATTTGGTTAGGAATCTTATTATATATCTGAATACACATAGGATAGCAAGTTCTCAGTCTATATAGTTCAGTTTTCGTTCCAGGAATAATTAATCTACCGGGTGTCTGGTCCATAATTTTACCTTCAACGATGAGATAAAAGAAACGACAAGGCATCAATGGAAACCAAAAAGTTGTCCAATTGTCCATGTCCAACCACACCTGCCCATAAATAAGCAATTCGAATTCCAATAGCTGTCGAATCGATTCGATTGAATGCTACGAGTATTCGATCATTAATCGGGAGAGAGCGTGCTGGCCGCAAATAGATGAACTCGCGATCAAGGTGGCCATCGAATCGAATGAAGGCCGAAACTTTGGCAAACACTATATCAACATGTAGGCTGAATGGATTTGATTCTGATGCATTTAAATTTAGAATTACTTGATGGAAAGTGAAAGAGCTCTTTGAAGATGCAGATGAGAGATCGCATGACCCATCTTTGATTAAAAACTCTTTGCTTTTTTGTTAACTGCTTTTACTGAAACTCGGGTTTGTAAGCACTTGATATAGTGCAGCATGGATCTGTTGGCGCTTAAGTGACGTTATCAGGAGGACGCTATCGGTAAACATTTGAGAAATGGTCTGTGGAAATTAAAACAAGATGGTGGCGATAGTTTCGATAAAGGCAACGCGTCAAAAGACCATGCAACACTACTGTTCATTACGAAGGTTGTTAACGTTAGTTTTTTATCAGAAGAAATTTTGCAGGAATAACAACACCCTCTTGTCATTTCAGAAACAGACGTCCGAAGGTTTGAGGTCGACTCGTTACTCGTTTCATATGTCAAATATTTACACGTATGTACGTTTACAAGTATGTTAATTTAGAATAGTCAAATAGTTCCTACCTATTGCAACATTATGAACTCATGTTAGCAGACGCTTATACAATTAAAAACACCAATATTGACGTAAGTCTCGGCACGTGTAATGTTAAACAAGAGGAAAACTCAGGAGTTTCCTGAAAACAGGATGAAGGTCGAAACCCTTGGCAACAGTTTTTATAACATAATTTATTGTTTTAGGCAGGTAGTTAGTCGTGTCAACACCCAATAGTCAGAAATTTATCGACAGTGATCCGTAAAATAAACTTCGTTAACAATTTATTACTGGCAGTAAATCTTCAGATAGTTATTCTTCTTTAGCAACTGTAGGCGATGGGAGTAGTTTCAATTAAGTACATTTAATTTACTGAAACCGTTTTTAACGCTTTATTGAAACAATGTTGTTGTAGATTATAATTATGTTTCTGCTATGAACTGTAGGTAGGTATATAAAATACGATGACTTCGACATTTTATTGCCTTAACTACAATGAAAATTGATTAAACTAGTATTAAATCCCTTGAAACAAACTTTTAGGAACAACAAACCATAAACTATTTTACTAGACAAAACACCAATGACAATAAAACCAACCACAAAACCACAGGCAAACTAAATTCTACAGCCGAGAATTGAAAGCACTGCAAACACTAGTGGTTTCAATCTGAAGCGCGTGTTTGTCTATGGCTAAGCACCGTAAAAGCTGCGTTCAAAAGAAATGGCCAGCAATAAACGTTGTGGCTTTCTCTGCAAATACTGGCAGTAAACAATAAGCTAGACACGGTGGCTGTGGAGCTGAATTATCTGTGCTTTAGTTTGATTGCTTCGATTATTAAATTGAGAGGCAATTGCTTGGAATATGGTAAAGCGATTTCATTAAAGCTGTAGAGGAAATATTTATGAAAGCCTATGGTATAGTCAGCGGTTCTCAAACTTTTTTAGCAATGGAACCTAAATATTTGAAGGAGCCCTAAAATATGATTGTTGCCTAAAATCATAAAAAAAGTTTTAAATATGTCCTTATACTTAGTATCTAATCTGAATCAAGAAATGGACTTGACAATGGATTACTACAACTAAATTTATTTTCGCCTTCCATCAGGCGTGATCGAGGTCAAGAGCAGGCCCATTATGTAATAAAATATAAACTTATTCAAAGCTAGTTCGCAAGAAATCGTTGTTTTACATTTTAGTGACTGTCGTATATTAATTTTATTTTCTCTGCAACCTTATTTTTCTTTGGTATATTTTTTAATAATGACCAGTATTTTCGTACAGAGGCTCAACGGAGCCTTAGGGTTCCGCGGAGCACACTTTGAGTAAGGCTGGTCTGGTAAGGTAATAATAGAAGAAATTAAAAGCGGATAAGGCAGTATGAAACATTTTTCATAAACCTTTATGTAACTATCACAGAAAAGTTCACGCCCATTTTGTCGGTTTCGCAAGAAACAATATTATAGCTTTTTATAAACTATCCCCGATATTCACTTCCTGCTAAGAAAGCCACCTTTGTAAAGGTGGATTCAATATAATGTACAATACTAGCTGATACCCGCGGCTTCGCCCGCCCGCAAATTATATACTAAAACCTTCCTCTTGAGTCACTGTATCTATTAAAAAAACCCGCATCAAAATCCGTTGTGTAACTTTAAAGATCTAAGCATACATAGGGACAGACAGACGCGGGAGACTTTGTTTCATAATACTCATGTGGTGATAGTGATAGTGATTCGCAAACTGTAAGCCACATAATTTCTCGCTGACTGAGGTATATTATACCTCAGTCAGCGAGAATCAATAACATTGCAATTGACGTGAATAATTAATACCTACGTTGTTCAACATTTCAATAACTCAAACCGCAGCCTTACTTATTTGAATTTGGAATGTCAGAATGCCAGTCTTCTGTGGTTTTTTTCCAGTACAATTTGTGTTTCAAAATTGGTTTCAAACTATATGAATACCAGACAGAATACTAGTAACTGTTGAACACTGAAATTCCTAATTTAAATTTTTCAACTGGTTAACTTTTGGTATAAGCTTTCGGCGATCGAGAGTCATTTAGATTCGATTCTCGTATTGAAACAAATATTTGCGTGGCAGACATTCTGTATTCATACTCCATTCTTACCGAGTAGGTAGATACTTACATACTTACGGTTGTTTGCAAGTACATTTTGGCAACCATGACACGGAGTGAGTTCTATTGAGATTGAGGTAAGGGGCCATCCATAAATTACGTCACACGTTAAGGGGGAGGGAGGGGGTCGACAAAGTGTGACATTGTGTGACAAGGGGGTGGGAGGGGTTCTAAATTTCGTTACGTCACATTTCAAAATTTTTATAAGTCTGAAGCTTTAATAAAATTAATGAATTGTTCTTAGTTTTGTTAAATTTTTAAAATGTTTCTTTTGATGTTAATGTTTATTAAAAAAGAATTTAAATCGAAAAAAAAAAACTAATTTCGGAACCGCTTTTTTAATTCTATAATTTGCAAAACATGTGACGTCACACTAGGGCGGGGGGTTCCCACAAATGTGACCAGCTGTGACAAGGACGGGGAGGGACAGAAAATCATGAAATTCATGTGACGTAATTTATGGATGGCCCCTAATGGGGTTCTATGGCACGAAGCATCTATTATTTCACTACTTACGTAGTATACGTAGGTACCAAACTTCTACAATTAGGTACCTACGTAGTGTTAGAATTTGCTGTAACTTCAGATTACAACCTTGTTAACCCTCAAATGCGCTTCCACTGCAGAACACTGCACTGTTGACCCTTTCTTCGCTGCTCATCGGTCCTACATCAAAAGGGTTCACGCATGTGCGGACAATTCCGCCGGATGGCTGCGAAGCAAACGAAGTGGACGCTTCACGAAAGCCATTAGCTTTTCTTTATAAATCCCGTAAATAGCCGACTGTTTCTGATCCAATGACTTTTTCGACGAGTTCGTTGGGGCTATTTTTGGCCGGCTATTAAGTAAAATGTTGTGAAGAATAAATAATTTTAAGTTGACACTATATTGTTAATAAGTAATGTTTATAAAATCTTTTTTTTTACATTACTTCATGGATCAATATGCTATTAGTGCAACTTAATTAGAAAAATCCCCAGAATGTGTTGCTGCTAAAATACCCTATTAGCTGTTCTAATTGTTTCCCCAAATTAACCTTTAAGTACATAACTAACATTAGAAAGTAGTCAAATTGCAACACAAAAACATACATTCATTCACATTAGGAGCGCGGTGCATAGATCTAACACCTACCTCACGTTCGGAAATGCCTATGTTAATATGCTGGGCAAACAGTCGGCTTGTACTGGAATGCGACCGATCCAACGTTTAATCTATTTTCGGACGAACACGGAACTGCAGTGTTCGGCGTTTGAAATCTATGGTACATAGTTTATCACGATTTTATTGCATTTGTGGGAATTTAGGCCGGATTGTTTAGCGTGATAATAATCTGTTAACGTCAGTTTTGTTTAACGATTAAAAGGAAGACATACACGTGCTGTCAAATGAGTTTTATCATAGAAAGTTCTACATTATTTACAAAACAGACAAAAGAACGATGTTTGAAAGTTGCCAACGTAAAAAATGGTACAAGAGTACATGGAAATGTTTTCTTCACTTTCCCGAAAACGTGGAAGACTACGGTGTTAATTACGAAACGTACCGTTAGAAGTAATAAACAAAATAACGTTAACGAGGCAATAATAAAGTAAGTAAATGGCTCGCGGCCTACTACTAGACGAAGTTATAAAAAGTATGTAATTACAAAGAAAAATAAAAGCGCACAGGATTATATTTATTATTTATTTACTTATTAATCAAACATGGTAAGTACCTGCTGTTAAGCTCTTGAACAATTTTATATCTTCAGGAAATTCGTGAATGTTGGTCTTTGTCTTGTAACATCAAAGTGTGACATTATGAGACACTTGTGAAATTATGTGGCACTGCTGAAAATGACGTGTTCGTGTGACGATGTTCCTAGGCTAGTATAAACTTGACATGGCTACTTTGTTCCGAGTTTAATTATTAAGAGTCGGGACGGAAACATTTGAATGAAGACCTTTTTTGCGTCAAGTACATTTTACAAAATTATAATCAACTGTTTACTTTGATGGTAGCAAAAGGTCAAACGTTCAGAACCACCTTAAAATCAGTAGCCAACTTAATAACACAAACAAAAAGGTCGGGATTTACAATGGACCTCATTAAAACGTACAGCCAACGTTAATGAAGCATCATGTTCTACAATGGCTGCAGCCTGTCCGTTACCCGATATATTATTAATTTGAACTGGAAGCCCGCCAGGTAACTACACTTCGTAATTAAATGATTGATTGGTATCTTTGAAGCCGTATTTGATTAACTACTTTCGTTTTGTCGTACATTTTGACAGCAGTTTCATCGTTTGGCCCATATTTATAATGTGGTTCGGCGCCGGCGGACAAGTCAATCTATGTGAATTCTAAATTCAATCTTGGCGCGCAGCGGGCCATAGACACAAAAAGTCGAACGTGATATTTTTATAATGAAAGACTTGAGGTTTTTCAGCACAAAAAGCCGTGAATATTATAAACAATTTTACGTTACGTTCCTCATTTTTACCCAAATCCGAAATTCTACTTTAATAAGCAATAGAGGCGATAAAATTGTAAAGATAAATGTATCCGGTCTGACTCAATGTTTCAGTCCGCATTCCTCCCTTGTTTAATGCGTCATGCATATGCACTGTGAGAAGGGGTTTGAAATTATTCAAGGGGTTAAGGCGATAAAAGGGAAAGGGTGAATGTAGATTCAAGGACTAATAACACTTCAAAAGAGGTCTGTATTTATAGCACGTGCAAGACTGTTGCTCATTTTGAAACCGATTATTGCTTTTTAGTTGTTCTCAATATTTAAGGTGCCACGGTAGCCCGCGAAATCCAAATTTTCTGACCTAACCACCAGGTTACATGAACTTTTAGGGTTGTACTTATTGATGATTTTAATGAATAAAATTATTTTGTAACTACATACGTGTTCAAGCCGCGAATCATATTGTAATCAACATAGAACCTGACACTGACCTGCAAATTGCGAAAAACGTAAGAATTTGAAATTCGCGGGCTACCGTGGAGCTTTCACCTTAATACAGTTACAATTTCTCATAAGACGACGATACGATATTAATAAGGTTAGAATTATAATCTATGGAATATTTTGTCAATAAAAAATCTTTTTTTTTTTCAAAAATTAAAACAGACTTCAGAAAAAAACACAAACAAAAAAAAAACTAAAAGAAAAACACAAAAAAGTAAAAAATAGCTTTAGTTTCAGAAGCCGGTGAAAATAACACCAAATCAATCAAACAAAAGTCAAGCTTCGAAGTCGGTGACCTTTGTTTGATTGATTTAATGTTTTTGACACAGACTTCCGAAGCTTGACCTTTGTTTTTGAGAAATTTTTGAGAATTGGTCCACAAATTGGAGAGAGATCAGGTAACACAAAAAAAATACATACACACGAACATAAAACCTCCTCCTTTTTAGAAGTCGGTTAAAAATAATTATTAAGGTTAGTCCACTCAGCATTCGAAAATCAAAATACTATTCGCATCATCGCATCACTGCGGATGGGCGCCATGATTGTTTTTCCAAATATTGTATCAATATCATAACTGACATCCTTATTCTGGAATGACCGCAGCATTTTAATTAGACTCGTTCGAGTTAAACGTGAAACGTGAGTTGAAATCCATTGTAGAATTCAAATATTTGTTATGCTCTTTTATGACAAACAAGTAAATAATATAGATGTGCATCGTTTATGTAGGTACATAACTGCTACATGCAAGCAAATTAAACATTGTATGATCGTTTTTTTTTTAAAGTAGGTACATAATACAAGTAACTTTCAAGCTGATTATTTTCAGGACCTTAATTTACAATTTGCATGCATTATTCTGACATAACTATACAAAGGTTTTTTCTCCTTATCCAAGAAAGGCAACGAAATATTTTTTTAATTAAAATACCTAATGTTGGCACAGGCAACTCCAGTAAACAGCCAGCCTGTCATAAAATATTTTAAACTCTGTTCATTACTCGCGGTAGAGCTGACGCAAATGCTTAGCGTACCGGCGAGGTGCTTAGAACTGGAAAATTGGGACCGAAAATGCATTAGGGAGCACTCGCCGACCGAATTCAAATTTCCTATTTGGAAAATTGCCAAACTTCTGTGGAGCACCGCTCTCATACAGTTAACTGCCTTCGTTAGTTTTGTGACTAACCTTTTCGTGTCAGAAGTATTTACTGTCCAAATTAAGTAAGTACCTAATTTGTGTTTTGTAGTATCCGAATATTTATTAAGAATTTGCGAACGTATCGTAGGCTCTTAAGTTTTAATGACAATTCTCTTTTAAACAACATTTCTATTACTAAGCTAAATGCGCTCTTTAAAATTCCTGTAAAAACTCGTAACGCTATCAACTCCATCTACAAACAAAACTCCAAACCTGACACAGATTAAAAAATGCAAGTCTGCCTGTTCTATTCTCTATTTGCGTTCCATTTCACGATGCACGTTAAACTTTTATCTACACTTTATGGAATACGCGATAACTCTGCAAGTGAACATTCCGGGATAGGAAACAAGGTGACCTAAAAACAAACACGAACTGATATGAAAGGGGTTGTCTGGCGTTCGTATATTGGAATAATTTTTGCTGACGTCACGTAAATAATAACCCTTTTATTTATGAGAGTCCGTGATTGTACAACGTGTTTTTGGAAATGTAATGTAATACGTGTGATGTTTGACTAGATTTTTACGAGGTTTTTATACTTACATAAGAAAAGTGCTTCTGTTAGTAGGGTAAAAGCTTTAATGGCAGTTTTATGACGTAAGAATAATAATCTCGGCGATTAAATGCTTGAGAGCGATGAGTGGTCGTTACTTTTTTATCGCTCCGTGAAACAGCTGACTCGAGATTTGCGCAGATTTTAAAGAACGATATGAATCAGCGGCGTTGGCAGACTGCAATCTTTTCTATGCTGTGGTTTTATCTTTGCCGAGGATAAATAAACTGCGTTCTATAAATCTACGTTAATCGTACGAAGGTCAATGTAATAAAAATGTAGACAGATGACTTGTTTAGAACTTCATATATTATACAAGTTTGTTTTTAATATCGTCTAAAGTTAGAATAGTAAAGACGTTGTTTTTTTAATCAGACTTCTCATTATATCTCATTAAACCTCGTTATAACAGTTTTTGTCGCTTCTATCTCACTCGGCAGTGAGATTGTCCCATTTCCTTAATAGAATAAACGATGACTTTCGCAAAAGAAGAGTTTAAAATGAAATTACGGACAGTTTCTACAGGATTAAATGTCTACTTCGCTAAGTAACAGTAACTGGATCCAGCCTCATCCCACAGTCCATGATACGACTATTGTTAATGCAATTTGAAATGGACGTCGAATAAATTGAAAAATGGCTGCCGGCTGCTTGTGTAAACCGTTTGGAGATAGTGATTATGAATAAAAGTGTCGTCAAAGCTTTGTAGTCAGTTTTAAAAGTTGATTTACTGGTAATCTTGTCTTGAATACAATTTTAAGTAGAAGGATATAACGGTTTGTTGTAATATGTACCTAAAATATTTGTTGAATGTGTTCAGGCGCTGTACCTACATAAGTTAAAGAGCTGCTGCATTGTAACAAATAATCTGCTTTTGAAAATCAAAGCAGATTCTTCAAATAGGGTAGATGACAAAAAAAAGAGCGAGTCGGACTCGCCCACCGAGGGTTTTGTACAAATTTTTTAAAGGACAAACTTAACTTTGCTGTTCGATCCCATGAAACGGCTATTGGACCAACCGCAAATAATAAGTTTGTAATAGTAAAATCGCTTTTTTTGTTATTAAACTACATATTTACGGTTTTCAGATTTTTCCCTTAACATGTGCTGTAAGACATTGCTTCTCGCCAAATTTCGTGATTCTAGGTCAACGGGAACTACCATATAGGTTTTCGACCCAAAACCACTACTTCCAGTTGACCTAGAACTGTCAATTTTGGTTAAAAGCAAGGTCTTATAGCACAAGTAAAGGAAAAATTCCAAAAATAAAAAAGTTGAAAATTAATTAAGGTAAATTTTGGTATTTACAAGTTTTCGCGTAAATCTAAATTTGCACATATCTTTTTATCGTGCTGACTCAGGACCTTGATTTGTATACACCTAATAGGGACTATATACCTCAGTATTTGGTATAAATTTCAACTTTCTAGGTCCACCTGTTCCTGAGAAAATCGGTGGTGACAGACGGACGGACAGACTGACAGACGGACAAGAAAGTGATCTTATAAGGGTTCCTTTTTTACTTTTTGAGGTACGGAACCCTAAAAACTAATTAGTCCGTCAGACAGATTTTCAAAAAATATTGGACACTTATTTTTTCTTTTTTCACGTAAACAAAAAATTAAGTCGATACAGTGCGTCGAATACTCGTGTGACGTCACATTTTTTACTCAAATGTGACGTCACAAGCCCCCCCCCCCACTCATGATCTTTAACACGTTTTATCGTCGTCAATTTTTATTAATTTGATAAAAACACGTAATTTGTATCCAATATTTTTCGATCTTACTGATCCGTCAGTAAACAGAATCATATTTATTTTAGTCAGTCATCACCCATAATAGCTAAGCCCTTTTGCATCATACGCCATAAGGAGAACATGGCTCATCGGGAACGTTCCAAACTCAAATGGGATAGTTGTAGAATTAGCATTCGACGATCGTCTGCGTGCATGGTTACGATGTTATTCCAAATTTAAACCGAACTTCCGCCAACGTTACTGAATATGGCTGCCACATTCCGCTAGTGAAGTAACCCATACTCGTTAATGAAAGGTTGGAAACATGAAACAGAAAGATAATAAATTCGCAGAAGTATTGGTAAGGATTGAGAAGATTTTTTAAGATTTATAGCCATTTTGTAATAGAGATTATAATCTTACTTTGACATTAATCAGGCATGAAAAAATCATGAGGAGCTCGTAGCTAATTTAACAACAGACGCATGGGTCGAGCTTCAGGTACCCTACGCTAGCCTAGTTTGGTCCGTGGATAGGTCCGTGGGCCACCCATTACATACCGATTATCCTCCGCGCCTCCGGGAAACCGTCATCCTTTTTGTAACTAAACAATCCAGTGTTTTACTAAAAGGTTATCTCATCATGGGATAATCATTACTTTCTCTAGACATCACGTAAAGCTGTCAAGACATAATTTAGTTCGGCCTTCAAAGTTTAAATTGAAGATGGCGACTATGGCGAGAGTATATATCACGAATTCACGATGCACGCATCACGCATCTGCTTGAAAGCTTTTCACATAATTCATGGATAGAATAAATTCTCAGTCTCATTTAAACTGAGGGCAATTAAGAGGCATCGTAAGAAATGCAGGTAGGTAATCAACAATAAATTATGTTCCTCTCATAAGGTCTTATGGATAATTTAATGTCCAATTCCGACTCAAAAGAGTACCTAAATCTTAAATACCGGGAAAACATGACGAAAATAGACAATTTAAAAAAACCACGCTCATGACAAATAAGCAAAATTACCAACATTAGTCTTGTTAGATCGTAAAGTAACAGGAAATTAACTCAATTGGCGGCAAATTGACAGGTGACGATCTGCTTCCCGCCATTCTTATTAGCTGTCAAACGACATGTCACGAAATAGCGGGTAATCGTCAGCGAGCGGAAAACGTTTACGGTTCTGATAGGAGAAACACATTTAAACGCAGACTCTCCAGTTCTTGTTATAAAGTCCAATTTCTAGTAGAAACGTGGGCAAATTGTATTCGACGACGTTCAAATTCTGTAGCAAAGACATGAACTGAAGTCCGTCAATAGAGGTGGAAGTAACGCGTAAAGCAAGTTCTTATCGATATTTATGGCGTAATATTTACTTCTCCGGGTTTGAATTACAATGAAGCACAGGCAATTGAGCTTTCAAAAGACTTCCCACGCTCCTTTGAGTTGATATTTATGGGCCAAACAAGAATATTATTAGGAAATGCCTACGATATCCTTAGAGCTGGTGCTGTAATAGGATAACGTGGGTGCCTCATTTCATTCATTGCAATTTTAGAGTTCGCAGAAAATAGAAACTCCTTGGAATTATGTGAAGAGCGAAGTTGGGCGCTTCGAGGAATGTTTAGGAAATAAATACCTAACAAATTCGTTTAACAAGTTTACATAACTTTCAACACGCTAATCAAACATAACATTTTCCTAGTGGAATTCAAGGATAGCAAGCAAACATACGTACTGGAAATGTTTACAAGAGTACGCTCAAAAATAGAAATTGTTCAGAGCTTTGAAATGCTAAGTTGTACACTGTGTTGCAGGGTTAAATACTCACTCAACAACTAAGATACATTAGTTACGTCTTTGGAATGCTAAGACACAATTCCTTGAAAAGCTTAAAGTGATTAGCTTTTCATAACAAAATGAGTTAAGTATAGTTTTTTATATACTTATCACCGTAAGTATATGATATATTCCATAATTGAAATATTAGATGTAATCTCTCTAAAAAATATTAGAAGCTAACCAAGGGGGTTTATGGTGGAAACAACATTAGATACTTAATATACTCAAGGATGGTCACTAATTCGCCAAAAATACGACGCTGTATGTTTTTATTAATTAGTAGATAAACACCAATAATGAATGCCCCCCCCCCTATTTTCACATCATATTGATATATACAGGGTGTAAAAGACCTCATCACAAAGCCGTCAACCAAGAATTCTGTACATCAAATTATGTAACAAATTATTTCTGGGAAACGACTTTTTTTTTTGGGTGAAAAATCATGTTTTGTGGTTGAACTCAATGTAACGCACTCAAAACATTGTGTTGATGGCTGGATTGAATAGTACGGGGGTCGTGGAGGTATTTAAAGTAAAAACCTTCGATTAAAAACTTGTATTTAAAAAAAAAAACTTGTCAAAAAGTTGGAACTTTGATTCCCAATATCTCCGTAACTAGAAGGTTCCCAGGTATGGTGTAGAACAAAAAAATGATCGCAATGACGAGGAGAACAAGTGCCTTTCGGCTTCGTTAAAAGGTGTTTTACACCCTTTATGTATTAAGGAGAGCCTACACAAATGACAGTCAGTGATAACGACGATAGAAACGTCAAAAATGCATGGAAGTGACAAGCATCCGAAAAGCTTTTAGAAACGCCATGTAAGCGATTGCCAATAGCCCTGAGGGGGACGGTGAAATACCTACCTACAATAAAATATATAATATGTTCTAAATTCTACTGAAAAACAAATTAATATTGTTAGCAACCTGAACTTTACAATACCTACTAGAGATGAATGAGCCAGATATTACCAGATAAGTAGGTCCGGATAGCCGGCTCAATGGAAGCGCCCGGATAAGCGCGCTACCTACATCTGAAAGTAGGACGCGTGGATTTCTTTTGTATCCATTTAAAATTAATGCTATCTAATGGGAACCTTAATTGGATAGCCTTTAAATTAACGTGTAGAATGGGTTTTTTGTTTCAACGTTGTAAAATTAGATAAAGCTGATAAAGGTTACGAGGGCTCTTTTCAGCGCATGCGCGTTGTGTCAGTTAAAAAGGGGTACAATTTTTACTTAAACCTTTTTGTTTTCACTTTAATTGGCAAATATACGTGTGAAACTCATTTCTTTTTAAATTGTAAAATTTTACGAAACAGTCAGTAGTTTACTCATTTCTGTAAAAAAAAAACTAACCACCTATCTGCTCGCAAATACTCGCAATTTCCCCATCGTATAACCATAACCATAAACAGTCCTAATTTAATCCATGGCTACTAATGCCATCAACACAAAAGAGACCATATACTTGGAAAACCACAGACAATATAGTAAACTTTTGAAAACAATGAAGTGAGTGACTAATGTTGTGTTTATGTCGTTCTGGATGATGAGTCAGTGAGTCATCGCAGTGTATCCCGATTGTAACATCATCCCAACATGTGGCTGCTGTGCAAAGATCTTTTAATGTACGACTAGTATTATGACGAAAATATGTATAGGTATGAAGTTATTAGTTATAGGCTAGCTTGTTGCAGATGGTAATATGCTTGCGTTGTTCATGTGAAAAAACAAGGATATTTCTGCTACTATTTCTTTTTAGGTGTAAAATGTGTGGTAGGTAAGTATTGTGGTGTATGATATATTTTACCTGTTAGTGTCTACAATGTCGGGTTTGTTATTTTTATGTGAAAATTATTGCTTTTAGAAATTCGCATTTCTTAAGAGGTATTGCGTAAACAAGATAGGTAGGTACCACTTCCATTGATATTGTCAAACATGACACGAATAAGCTCCAGTATATTTGCCTATTCAAATAATATATCCGTTTCCCTCCAAACAAGTCAATGACCTCCTAGTTCCGACCAAATTCGATTCAATAAATTCATAGAGTAATATTTCCTCTCTATATTTCGGATATGTCTTATATCTGTGGGAGTTAGTCCAGAGCGCAGGATACACTGAATTTAATTTAACCGCCACCGTTCGGGCAGGTAGTCGGATATCCGCAGAATAGTCGGACATATCCGCATTTTGGCTTACCTCTATATAGGATGAATATGTCACATAGTGATATTATATTCCTTGAGCGAAAAGAAAAGATGGAAAAACTTTCAGTATCCTTTTAGATTACTTTAGTAAGATTTATTTAACCACCCAAGAAATTGCTTTTTTTTTTCTTTTATTCGACCATCTGTTGCGGCCAACTCCATTTAGTCAACATCGCAAAGTACGATAGCATGTGTGTGAAAGAAAGTGTCATTAAAGTGCTTTAAAAGCTGCAACATGACAATTTATAAACATTCACACGAGAAAAAATAAAAGAAAATACAAACCACAGACTGTAATGTAATGTGTTTGTTTTGAAAAAAAAAGGAGAAAGTATAAACCTGTGCTACATTTGACAACGAAAACACAAAACTACTTTTCATCGGATCCAGTTTTCAATCTAGGTACATGGAATATTTCGAAAAAACTAGGTCAAATCAATACACTGAAAGCTGAATACCATGTTTCAAACAAACATGATTATATTTCTTTGAGAGAATATCAGCATTCGTAGTTAACCTGTTTTAGATTTTATTCGTTATTTATAGAGAAATAACAACGGTTACTCGTGGTCGTTATTTTAACAATAACTCCCATGCGCCAACCTCAAATGTAACAGGTGCTTATGTCGTCATGAAACTATTGAGGTTTACGACTTTATTACTACCGAACTCCGTAAAATTTAATAACAACTTTATTAAACTACTAGCGGACGTCACGCGGTTTCACCCGCGTAGTTCCCGTTCCCGTGGAAGTACGGGGATAAAATATAGCCTATGTTACTCAGGGTGAATGTAGCTTTCTAATGGTTGAAGTTTTTGGTGGAAGTTTTTGAGTTTATTCATTACAAACATACACACAAAAATACAAATCTTTCCTCTTTATAATATTAGTGTTGAAGTACCTACCTACACAAGAGTTACGTCTGTTGAGTTTCACGAGAGTTCTATGAGTGTTATTTTGATTGGTCCTGCCTACGAACGAACATTATTTTACTCAGCAAGTTTCAGACAAACATCATAAATATTAATTTATTATTGCTACATGTTGTTTTGTATTTACGCTAGTAGATGGAGATAATTAAAGACATAACTTTCTATATGTAGGTATCAGTCTATTCTATTTCTAACCCAATAGGGATGATGACTGACTAAAAAACATATGATTCTGTTTAGTCCGTCAGTTAGAATATCCAAAATTATTGGATACGTGTTTTTTGTTTTATCAAATTAATAAAAAAATACGAAGATAAACGTGATAAAGATCATGAGTAGGGGTTTGTGACGTCACATTTGACTAAAAACTATAGTCAAATGTGACGTCACAAGTGTTTTCAACGCACTGTATCGTCTTCATTTTTTGTTTACATGTATAAAGAAAAAGTATGTGTCCAATATTTTTTTGGAAATCTGTGTCACGGACTAATTAGTATTTTTTTGTCATCTACCTTATTCTCAAGATGCCACAGATAAACTAAGTTTCGAGATAATTTCATATTTAAATTACGTTGTCAAAAATGTCTAAAACAGGAGGCTTCCGTATCAAGTAACAACATAAAGTTATGGCCTAGTTAGAGCGTTTAAAATTCCAAATATTATTTTGGCCCCCCACAGAGCCCGACTAAGTATTCTACGAACAAAGTTGCCCCTAAAACGACGGTCTCTTTAATTACCACACAGCTGGTACCCATAACATCACGCGCGATCCAGCGGTATGCGGTTAGTATTCCGTCTGTATGACTAACATACATAGTACATTCATAAATAATCGCAGCAGTGTTCGGTGCTGTCGGAATGACGACACTGCTGACCTCTGACGGGTTAAGCGTTTTTGTAGCGTTCTTTTTGGCGTTTGTGAAGTGGTGTCTGTTTTTTCGGCTCACAGTATTTGCAGTTTGATGTAGATAAACAAATGGTGTCGAATGAATGCTACTTGTGAACAAATATATTTTGTTTTTGTGGAAATGTTTTGTAAGGAACGGGAACAGACGTCTTGGTAAAAACTAAACAGGACACACGTTTAAAGAAAAAGGTCCTTGCTTTATACTTAATCAATCACGAGAATTTACTTTGTTGCAATCTTTAGTTTCTAATAAAGCCTACAGAAGTACTTCACCACATAATTTTACAATTATACATAATCGACAATCAGTTCTCTAATCTCAAATCAAATGTTACTTAATAACAGCGCCACGTAACCTATTGTTTCTACAGCATCAGCAGTCATAATGATTGCAACAGTGCGTCTATCTGCAAAAAATCTCACGGTTGTCGTGCAATTGCCAACAAGGTCGCTAAATAAAACGCCGGGGCTGTGACCCGACCGGTTGTAATATATCCGGTCCGGTTTGACCGAGCTGCGACATAACAAACAAGCTTTGATATAAATCAGTTTGGTGCATCCTGAGAAATAGCCCTTGCACTGCACCACGCCTATAATCGCTGAAAGGTTGGTGCTGATGAGAAATTCCTGATGGAGAAATCCAATAAAACTGGCCGCCCTTGCGTTCACTGACCGCGAAGCAGACACAATAGATAAACAATCGTCACGTACCATAATATGTGGCTCAAATAACTGTGAAAAGGTTAACAATTTTTTGGAATGAAGAAAAGGACAATCCTACTGAAAATTTTAATTTGGAGAGACTTCTTTATAGGGACAACCCAATCCTAACCCTTTTATAACAATGAAGACAGAATATTCCCATTGAAGAGTTGAATTTAAAACATGTTTAAGTCGATGTTCAGATAGAAGTCTGCGTCATCTGTAGACGATATTGATTTCCTCAATAAAGCTTTTAGCTATGTAGAAACTAGAAACGCGCATCAAAGGACCGATACAGCTCAAAGCTTTGAATATGCAACGCTGAATACATTTTCAGATTACAAATAGGTTTCTTGAATATTTTAAGTGGACTTTCACAGCACTGTAACAATCAAGATGAAGCCTTTTCAACTCAACTTAAAATGTCACTTACGGGATATCTTCCGTCGTGATTATTGAGGAGACTAACATTCGAGATGAAGCCTTTTCAACTGCTCTAACGTTATTTTCTGAAACGTATCAACGTATAAAGCGAAATATCTACCGAACTGATATAGAGTAAGTAGATTTTATATAAAATCGAAAATAACGATCGTTGTAGATGCGATATGTCTGAAAGAAGAACGTGTGTAATATCGCTTGCCGAGCTAAATCTAATAGCACTTTAGTGATATTGCGAATGGAGACCGTAATTTTGTCTAGCTCAGGTAATACAATTTTGTCGGGAAATTCGTGTCTCTTTTGTGTATTTTGAAGTAATATGTTCGTTCTTTTGCTATCTTAAATTCCTTTTTGAATACAAGCAATGTAAATGGATGTTGATGAGGAGAAAAGAAAAGAAATCGCAAAATTTAGTGCTGTTACCGAATTTTCGGATGAGTCCTATATTCCGCCGTAGATCTACTCATCATCAATCAATTAGAAAGTCTAATGAGTTAGACTGGCTGATTGATTGATGGAGCGAATAATTCTATTTGTCTTTAGCTTCGTTTGTGTAATAAGTTACCTAAATCAAAGGTCATCCGTAGCTAATAGGATTTTGTGATCAATTATTCTGATTTTTGTTACCAAATACAACGTGTTTATTCGCAAAATCGCAAACCTTTTATTTCGAGGTCTAATGCAAGCCAATTATTGCACAAATTCATATTGACAGTTCTATTTATTTAGAGGTGTACGAGGTCAGATTTGGCCAAGTCGGACGAGGCCAATAGAAATTTGTTTGTAATTCTCATGAATGGCTAAGAATGTCAATGGCCCTTGGACATTACTACTATTATGGTGCTAAAGAGAAACAAAAGCCCAGTTTCGTATTTGGCCGTGTGACTGACTTGGAAGTAATTGGGGTAACACAATTTGGGCTATTGTGCAACTTGTGTTGTTTCATTTTCGTTGTTAGATAGAGTCTCATTGAATCACACAATTTAAACAGCTGAAAATGTAAGCTGTTCAAATTTTGTGATGTTTAAACAATCTGATCTATTTCTTGCTTTGATTCTGCTATGTTTAAATTAACTTTATCAAAGTTTGCATCTTTGATGAAATCTCTGACTAAGATGGTTAAATTTATGTTTTTTAAATAAAAAATTTAAATCTAGCACCGACTGAGTCATCATCGATCAAATTGCGTTGTAAGCCACTCCTTACGACACCTCCACTACGTTTAATATCAAGAACGTCTCTTGAATAAACAAGATGGACAAGTATCGACATAATACACATTCAGGTCTCTCGAGACGTTTGAATAACGTTAAGGAAATAAACTGTAATAATGTAGAGGAATTATTCACGACGGTTTACAGTGACATCATGTATAATACGATTAGTGTGTCATGGGCAGAAATTACCTAAGTGTACCGACTGGGACCCTGTCACTGAATAGATAACAGTGCAACGGTGCATTCGTGCCCTCGTTTTTCAACTACGCGACACAGTGTCACTTCTTCTACGGAAATTATGTTAAACTCATGACGTGATTATGTCATGCGTGTCATTAAGTGGCACCAAATTACAGCTGATTGCCGTGAGAAGCATGTGGAATAGTTTTTGCGGAATGTAATGCTCTCTGAGTATTGTGTTTGATGCGGTAGTGGCGAATTCAAAGAATAGGAAGAGGTGTAGAAATCTCTGGCCGTGTCTAAGATTACAATAGGACTTCTGCCTCTTTTATTTCTTTAGAAGCGGCATGAAATGCTTGTCTAGGTGTAATTCAATGCTTGGTGATAGACGACACCTTTTCAATGCAAGCCATAAGAGCCGCATTGTACCTAACAGCTGAGACAACGCATTTCTACTTAGAATAAATGATTTGTGGTTGGTTATATAACAAGACCTTTGGTTTGTCTTGCTCTAAGCGCTTTACGATCTAATTCCAGAAGTCGCTGTTATCCGCTCCCTTTGTTCCTTTTGTTATCTTATCTGAGGTTGCTAAGTTCGGTAGCTTTATATATCTACTTTGAGTCATTATCTCGGCGGAAGGGGTGATGGATGGCGGAAGGAAACTCGTTCACGAGAAGTTATTGACGGACGAAAATCGATCAGTGAGCTCGTTGTTGCGGATATCCATAGTCAGCGCGTGTCACACTTTGATACATTTACATAGAGGTACGCCCACCGTTGTTATTGCGACGGATATGAAGTGCGAACATAATGCCTAGCGACAGTGCAGATGTGCGCACTTTCACCTCCGCCCTGCTCAATGTATCGCGTGTGATCCGACCCGCATAGTGGCGTAATGTCCCTCAGGGGATAGCGGCCGCCGGTAATTTATTACGCAGTTAACGGACTTGATGCATTGTGCTTATTAAGTCGCTTAGACGAGTACCGAGGGGTCTTCATGAGATCGACGTTGAATGGTCGGACGAGGACGGTTTCAAGATCGCCCCGGCCTACATCGTTGTGGTGTCAGAAGCACGTACCGACATGGCGCGTGACATTATCTACGCTTTCGCTACCCGTATCTAAAATTTAGCCGAAATACGTGTGTTGGAGTGAAATACACAACGATGTCATACGGTACATTGCCGGCTAAGGGGAGGTGTCGCCGGCCGGTCGTCGCCCGGCATCGATCGCGCTGTTTGTAAACATTGCAGCTCGAGCTGTTGCGTCGCGAACGATACGCTGAGGGTGTCAAGTGTAGGGAAATGAGACTCACCTGTACGATCTGCACGTTGTCCTTGTCGAGTAGGAACTCCATGGATTTGTGGGGGCGCGGCGTGCGCTGGTCCGGCGGCGCCAGCGCGAGCAGCGAGCGCGCGTGCAGCACGGTGCGCTGCGTGTCCACGTCCGTCTCCAGCACGCCGGCGGGCGGCGCGGGCGGCGCGCGCGGCCTCGGGGGCTTGTGCGCCACGCCGCCCGCCACCGGGGGCCCCGGTGCCCGCGACACACCCTCCTCCTTCAGCGGGATGCGCACATACTGCGGCCCGGCGGCCGGCCCGCGCGGTCCCTGCCCCGCATCTGCCGCCGTCGCCGTGCCGTTCGTAGAGGGTCGTATGTTCGCGCCTGCGCCCCTTGTTTTTTTCTCCTTGCGCCCCGAGAATCGGAAGTTCGCGAATCGCGAGAGGAAACCGGCGATGCGGCTGCGCGGCGCGCGCGCGCCCGCTTCCGTCATGGCGGCAGCGCGCTCTGCGGCCGGCGCGCGCGGCTCCTCGCCTCCCCCCTCCACTACCACCACTTCAGCGTCGTCCGCGTCGTCGCTCGCGGTCGTTTCGCTCTCCGTGGTGCTCGCACTCGTCTCTCGCCAGCTCACTTCTGCGACTACCGGCGAGAACGTCACTCCCTTGGAGCCCGTGGACACGGAGCGCACCGGCGGCGCTGCGCCAGGCGGGGGTGGCGCCACCAGCTGTAGGGATGCGCGTAGTTCCTCCGGCGTCTCTCTGTGAGGAGTGGCTCGGGCGCGCAATTCCGGTGTTGATCTCACTCTAGCGTCGCACGATGATCTCAGCGGTGTGGATGTAAACACTGGTTCCCTGAGCGGGTCGGGGGAGGGAGTGCGCGGTGGTGAGGGCGAAGGGGAGGGGCCGTCCATGCGCCGGCGCAGCTCGTCCAGCACGTCGTCCCAGGCGCCCCACGAATCGTGTAGTCTTCTCGCTGTCATCACTGACAGTTCGCGGTCGTAGTTTTCACTTTCAGCGAGCGCTCGCCGCGCTGTCTCGTCCAGCCGGCGTGCCGTCGCCTCCATCTCTCTGGCGAAGGCTCGCTCGGACTCGGTGGTAGAATCACTGCCGGCACTAGGTTCCCGTACGGGCGACTCGGTGGGTTGTCGGACGATCACTTCGATCGGGGGTGGTGGTGGTGGTGGTGCTGGTACATTCCGGGGCGTCCGTGGGGGTGGCGGCGGGGGCGGCAGGCGCGGGCGCCGCGGCCCCCCCCGGTAGTCCAGCGCGGTGAGGTCGGCCACGCTGACGGTGAGACTGTCGGACACTTCGAAGCTCTGTCGGAACCGCGCGCGGTGCGCCGCGTGCCGGCGCGGCTCGGCGCACACGTCGAGCTCGGCGGGGAGAGAGAGAGCGCGCGCGGCGCGGGGCGGGCGGCGCTCGGCACTGGGCGAGTCGGGCGCCGCGGCCAGGCAGGGCGCGCTGCCGGCGGCCGCCCGATGCGCTATTTCGGGCGGTCGGCACGCCGCGGGCGGGGGCGGCCGGCGCGAGCGCTCGCTGTAGCCGCTGTCTTCGCTGAGGTTCTCGGCAGACAGGTGGGTGCGCGGTGCGGCCACGCGTGTGGGCGGCGGGGAAGGCGGCGGAGACTCCAGGGAGTCGGGCGACAGGCTGGGCGAGGCGGGCGCAGCACAGGACCTCTCCAGCGACTCGAACTGCGCGAGGCTGGAGGAGCGCGAGAGCGAGCCCGAGCTGGCGGGCGAAGTGGCGCGCTCGCGCCGCCTGCGCTTCGCCGGGCACGCCCACTCGCGCTCTGACTCGCTGTCGCACTCCGACCCTGATGGGAAACAAACTTCGTCAAGCACTAAACACGTTACACTGAAACTCTCCCAAAACGCGGCACCTCGCCACGTCCAGACGGCGACAATGACAATGACCGAATAGAAATCAGTATTATTTCTACTACTTGGAACTAGTCCAAGAGATATGTAGGATAAAATTCAATGTATTTGCCAAAGCCGGTCTAGACACAATGAAGGACTCGGTGTAATATTCATGTTTTGTAATGTAATTACTCTGGTGGTCTTGTTTGTGAAGTTACCCTTATATTATTTTATGTAAAGCAGCGCTATCTGTACACCAACTTGCAAACTTTTATTAGGCTTGTCGTTTTAAAAGTCCCGCTACTGCCCTACAGATGGCGCGAAATTAAAATAAAGCTGTACATGAGAGTTGCTTCAAATAAAATAAATTGTATTTTACGCACTTAAATAACTGAAAATTACCTTGAGTGCCCCGCACATGGATGACAGAATCTGCATCTGAATCTGAGAGCCATGTTGCGGCAGAGGAACGTTCGGAACGCAAGTCATCGCTCGTTTCCTCGACTATTGTTTCGAGGTATAAAGCGTGAGTGCTGCCATTATCACCTGTGGGAAGAAGTTAAAACATTTAATATAGAAACAGACGAAATAAAACTAAAATAATTAGAGCAAAAGTTTACATTGATTACTTTTGCTATTCGATACTAGATGGCGCTGCACGTAATTGCGTTCGATAAAATTCAAGCTGTTCCCTTTTCCTCTGAATTTTTCATTATATTTTTCTTATCTTATTTTTCTTACTAATAAAACAAAATAAATATAATTCAATATTCAACATCGAAACCGACATTGTAAAGTTAGGTGGACCTAAGCTTGGGTACTTTTAATTTCTATTCAACGTATTTTCATGCTCCAATTCGATTCTGCTCAAGTAAAATAGCAATACCGTTGTGTAAAAACACACTTTATTGGCATTTGCAATAGTATTTGCTGTATTTTTCAATAGGTACAGTTTTATTTTTGCAAACTAGTTGAACTGTTGATTCCAATTATATTTTTAAATTTAGACAATACATACTTTTCTCTCTATCTACGGTATCATGGCTATTTATATACCAAATTAGCTTTAACTCATTAAAATTTGCATTACAATTAAATAACGTAAGTACATAGTTGTATTTATACGCATGCTAATCCGAATTAAGTCCATAGAGTATAGTAATATATATTAAGTCGGAAATGGCTGGACAACTATGGTCTTCTAATTATTTATGCTTATAAGGTGGTTTTAATCTTACTGCCTGCATTAGTTACCCACCCGGGAAAGAACGGAGAGTATTTTATTTTTCACGTGGTTTCTTCGCATTTGATGTTTTCTTACTGTTAGGTATAAGTGACATTATGATCGTGGGTTCTTTGTGATATTTTCACAACCTACAGGAATTTCCGGCAAACTTATCTAGCAAATCATTATAATCCTTAAATATTTTGTTCCGTTATTTGAGTTTATCTGGAAGATAGTGCCTATCCACATCCAGCATGCCTGAGAGATATTTCTCGTCGAAGGCATTTATAGCCAAGTCAGAGGCCCATGGACGGCATAAAAACACTGACAACAGGTGAAGCACTAACCACACGATAAAGAAAGAAGAAGCGCCTATCCGGATGTGGTGGAACGGACTTATAAAATTCGTTATGGCATTATACTTTGTTATTTTCAATATGTTTCAGAAGAAGAACACATGAAAACATGTCTCTATTCTTACCGTATGAATGTTAAACTAGGTACAGACGCCAAGCACATCAAACTAGTTACTACAATCTGTCGCACTTCTTTAATAGAGTTTCAACTTTATCGCTAAAACATTCGGTTTAAGGTTAATTGGGAAAATTTTACAGTTTCGGGTTGCTTGGAGTGCTGGCGTCTGTACATTCCACCCACACTTTAGCTATGATATTAATTTCTCGCATAAAATTATAATAATAAGTACAGGTAAGTACCCACTTAGTTAGGTATGTGTTGGACAACAATGAAACTTTCTCTTGTTGCCTCATTTGCATGATGTAACAATTTTGATACAAATCGTTGGCCATAAAGCTACCTCATATAGCAGTGCATAGATTGGATATCTACGTGTTATAATGTCCACCTTATCGCAATAGAGATAAGGTTGCTAATTAGTAATTAGATTAGGAAGGTAAGGCCAAGGATGGGATTGTCCGATTTACCAGAAATAAACGAAAAAGTCCCGAAAGAATTTCAAGGTCTAGATCTATGAAGGTTAATTAGCAATGTGCTTCGAACTAGACATGCTCCCGTCTTGTTTGTAGCACTTGAAGTTTCGCAGTTTTGCGACAAGTAGGTACCAGGAATAAAATTTAGACAAAGTACGTGCTAAGCTGTATACTGAACACATTTCCACCGAACTAACTTCACTATCGTATTGTGCTTTCAAAAAATATATTCTATAATTTATGGAATGTTTTATTTTATGGAGCATAAATAATGTTTTTGAGCAACAGTTCTATTGTAGGATTGTAAATGAGAGAGACATCCCGTAAAAAGAGCGCGTAGGAAGACACATTTTTAACAAATAAAAGTTGTTACCAAAACGAATGGTAAAACAATCATGATTAATTAAACCCCAAAAAGAGCTTACGAAATGAAAAATAACTATTCTCTTCAATTTATAACTAGCTTGATTTTATATGAACGAAGTATGTACTTACTTACTTAAATATACTTCAAAAGCTATCGTAAAGTGACTAAGCTTTTTTTACAAAAAGTTGGACATTACCATCAGATAACATAAAAATAAAAAAGCAATCGGCGAATCAGTCTAGACAATAGTCTGGAATCTAGATTGAGTCTAGCGAATCGTGCTATTGTAAAAAATTATTGTAGCAGTTAACTGTTCAGCGAAAGAGTTCTTTAATTGAACAGTTAGCGATTTAGCGGTCAGCGTTTTGTTTTAGGACGAAGATGATTTTGATGATGACATTTATTAGTGAGAAAGAACGTAGCTTAGCACATCTTTATTTCTGTATGGTTCTCTAATTGGCCGTTGTAATTACAGCCAATCAGCACAAGCTAAATAACGATCCTATATGATTTCTAATATTTATCCTCATATTTTTTTAATGTGATTATTCGCTGTACACACAGCACACAGTTCGCTGTACACACAGCACACACCATTGAGCAAATAGGTACAAGATTTTTTTCTGAAACTCATGGTGGCCAGGCCAGACTCTGTGTACCTAACTATTTATGTAAAAACCGGCCAAGTGTGATTCGAACTCGCGCATGAAGGGTTCCATACCGTCATAGTAGGGGAGCCCCCTTTAATTTAATCATTTGTTGTTATAGCGGCATCAGAGATACACATTCTGTGAAAATTTCAACTGCCTACCTATTACGGTTCATGAGATACAGCCTGATGGTGACAGTCAGACAGACAGACGGACAGAGGAGTCTTAGTAATAGGGTCCCCATTGGGCACAGAATCCTAAAACCCAGATTACTATACAATTTATTTGCAATATAACATTCTGGGGTTCTGGGTGAACATACGACCAAGAGCAGGAGATTTTTCTGAAGACATAAAAAGGACCAGTTTTTATCATTGACATGAGGATAAATAAAATGACTCAAATATTAACACAAAAAGTAAAACCTTTGTCTTGTTCAACAAATAACCAGTTTTTTATTTGAGTTTCGGCCGCATTTTTCATGATACCTAGGTACCTGATGTGCTTCCTTGAAATATTATGATTACTAGAATTCTTATTTTTTGACGAACCTAGCCAATTATAAGGTGTCCTAATGATTGAAAACAAAACATCGTGAGGGACCTACATGTCCCATTACCAAAGATTTGAAGTCAGTGCGAGTTGGTGGATTAAAGCCCATTCCCATTCGAGAGAGCCGTTCGGGTCGATCTTGCCTAGGTTGGTCCGGGGATGGGTGACCACCCACCGTGCTTCGGAAAGCACGTTAAGCCATTAGTCCCGGTTCTCATTTCTCGTTACAGGTAGTCACTGGCCCGAAAGTGTGACAACCAGTCTTACCAAGGGGCATCGTATAACCCAGTACTAACTGGGTTGTGGTGGTCAGATAGGCAGTCGCTCCATATACAATACTGGTATTCAGCTGCATTCGGTCAGACTGGAAGCCGACCCCAACATAGCTGGGAAAAGGCTAGGCAGATGATAAGAGAGGAGGCCTGAGCCCTATCAGTGGGAACGATTAGTCCGATAACAGTGGTTATGTTTAGTGATACAAAATGTTATCGTATTTTAACCTGACTATGTCTGAACTCCAAAATACCCAGAATGTTTATCGCTCGTAAAGGTCAAAAACTCAAATTGGGTGTGTTTAAACTTACATAAATACAAATGATAAAGCTTATATAATACATAATTAGATTAATTTGAACAACAACCATGTTCACTGATTAATGGTATCAGAATGTGAATATTTATGATTTTATATTTTTTTAGGAGATAGGTACTTTATGTACAAAGCTTTTTGAAACTAAAATGTGTAGATACAACCATAACATACAAATGATAACATTTGAACGAAAACAGGTGGTTTTCGTAACCGCGTCGTAGCCGCTTCGTATTATAGTGTCGTAGAAGCGTAGCTGAGTCGTAGCAGCGTAGTAGCGTAGCCGCGTAATAGCGTAGCTGAGTCGTAGCAGCGTAGTAGCGTAGACGCGTTTTTATACTGCTACGACAACAAGGCGCTGCCAAATGCAAATACCTTTCTCCCATTATCTACAATGTCTTCTAAGCATCTCTTTAGTTAAATTAATAACTTTAATTAACCACGTAAAATATTGTATGTGAAGGACCAATATACAGCACATGTCAAGTCGGTCACTGACCTGCTGGTGCGCTCAGCTGACCGCGGGCACTCGGCCACGGTACTGCGTATTGCCACTTATTGCCAGTTTTCAAATTAACGCCGTTTAACGTTAACTTAGTTTAAACGACATGTTTAATGTAACATAGTTTAGATTAAGTAACTAAATAATTGTATTTTGCTTTGTTTATCGAGTGTTGCACTTAATAGGCGGAATATTTACGAGTGCATGACGTCATATGTTATCTGTTATCTCTAATCTATCTGCCGAATTGTAGGTCGGGGAGATAATACCTTTTATAGCTATGTAGTTTAATTTACACTAAAAACTAGATGTTACCTAAATTTTGCTTGAATAAAACAGCGCCATTTGATTTTCGTTTGCTAGGCTCAAATTAATGTCAAGAGTTGAAAACCGAACACTACCACATCCAGGCTTCACCTAGGTCATAATTTATCTATTGTTGTCTTCTGAGTAGGGCCCTGTGTAGGTATGTGTATGTATGTCTATGTGATGTATGTGTAGGTACACAGGGCCCTACTCAGAAGACAACGTTTTAACGGTACCTACCTAGGTACCGTGAAAACGTAGATTGAAAATAACAACTTGACGTTATTAGAAGTTTACTAGCTAATGCCCGCGGCTTCGCCCGCGTGGAGTTCGGTAATGTCCTACGGTAATGTACTACCGGAGTAACCAAATGTGCCTCACCTAAACCCGGTCAGTAGTTTTTGAACAAACATCCATCCATCCATTTCAAACTTTCGCATTAACAGTATTAGTAGGAAGTAGGATAGGATATTGACGTCAATTTGTAATTTTGCAGTTGCAAGGGCTCCAAAGCACACCTGTTTCTAAATTATGCAAGAATAGCTGTTGAATCAGCTACCTGTCAAGATCGTAGATAATAAACATAAGTACTAGGTCCCTAGCAACTAGAAAAACAAATGAAATCGCCTGACGTTTGTAAAACTGATAGAAGCACGTTTTGTTTATTTACATTTTGATAAAACGCTGACATTGAATTTCAACAAACGTTTTATTTCTCGGAAGTCAGTGAAAAATGCGTATTTTTTTTTTCTTATTTACATATTCAAATTAACGTGTTTGTAAAAAACAAATGATCTTGAATTCTTGAGTATAAAAATGGCGTTTTTTTGTTTGAGGTTGTTCACTGGTGACGCTTGCCTCGTCGTTGGTCGTTTGACTTGATAAATACTGGTTTTTGAGATGAACAAAGGAAGCGAAAATAATTTAAGCATTAAAAATAAATCTCAACGACGATGTGGCAACGCCGCCAGTCTCTTGGGCACATTACCAGCTGACAGCGTTGAGGAGTTTTTGAGTTTAAAGAAAAAAGCATCAATTGAATTATTGTAACCCATCCATAATTCACAACACTACTTGGGAAGCAAAACAACAGCACCTTAGGTCACAACACTAGTGTAGGTCAAACGTGTCCCAGCCCGCGGGTCTACCTAGGGTTGCTAGCTATTTTGAGAGAAGCAGTAACAGAGGTTATCAAGAATTTGTGTGGCTTAATAGCCGACAAATAAAAAAACCCGCCTACAAAAAAATAATAAATAATAATTCGGGGTTTACAAGGTACAATCGACTATTGAAGTTGAAGTCGGTTAAATTAAAATGTAGCCTATGTTACTCGGGTCATAATAACGAATCGATTGACACCATATTCATCAAAATCGGAAGAATAGTTTAGGCGCTACACTATATGTTTGTATTTACGTATGTTCCCCACATACGTAAATACAAACATACATAGACTGCTAAAATCATAAACCTTTCTTTTGCCTTCGCCGTAGTCGGGTAGAAAAAGGCAAAAGAATGTTCATTTTGAAGAATAAAGTAATTTATTAAAATAATGTAGGCTGATTTAATCAGCAGTTTGTGAAAGTCAAAATTACATGAGACAATGCTTGCTCGCCCAATTTAGTTTACAGTCAGAATCAATATAAATAAAGTAACAGTAGGCTTTAAAGTAGGCCTGACTGAAAAAGAGTACGATCGGTCTGTTAGGGGAGGACCAAAAAACGGTGGATGGACTGTGTGAAGGTTGATATGGCTGAAAAGGAGGTGACTGCTGAGATGACGAGTAATAGAGAAGTATGGAAGAAGAAGACCGACCCCAAATAAATTGGAAAAATTGGATGACTCTATATTAGAGTACCTTTTTATTGGTTGGCAACCCTGGGACCACCTGACGGACACATCAACACGTGTATCTAACGGTCGGCCCTCAGGGCAAGCTGGCCAGTCGCGTGTGGAATCCGTAATACCGTACCGAATGCGCCAATCACATGATAGACATAATCGGTCCGTAACTGGGTATTGGGTAAATCTGTGCTCTGTTTTATATTCAGCCAATCGTAGCCACGTAATTAGAACACGCAGTTTATGTAGTCTGGTGTAATTACTGGTTTCAAGAGAGTGTGGCCTGGATATAAGAACCGTAGTTCCTTGGATGTGTCAGGCGTCATATCTGTCATTACATAGGAAGCCTGTGTCCGGGGAAAGTAGTCTTATTCTTATTATTGCACAAAAAGGGTTCCGTAGCCAAATGGCAAAAAAACGGAACCCTTATGGATGCGTCATGTCTGTCTGTCCGTCCGTATGTCACGGCCACTTTTTTCCGAAACTATAAGAACTATGCTGTTGAAACTTGGTAAGTAGATGTATTCTGTGAACCGCATTAAGATTTTCACACAAAAATAGAAAAAAAAAACAATATAAAATATATTGTTATTTTTTTCTATTGGGGGTTCCCCATACTTAGAACTGAAAATCAAAATTTTTTTCATCAATCCCATACGTATGGGGTATTTATGGATAGGTTTTCAAAAATTATATTTAGGTTTCTAATTTTTTTTTTTCTAAACTGAATAGTTTGCGCGAGAGATACTTCCAAAGTGGTAAAATGTGTCGTTAAAAGTTACAGGGGGAGGCCCTGTAACTTCTAAAATAAGAGAATGATAAAACTAAACAAAATATATGATATACCATGTAAACTTCCACCGAAAATTGGTTTGAACGAGATCTAGTAAGTAGATTTTTTTAGTACGTCATAAATCGTAAACCGCAATTTACCTTTCATTCAATAAAGTTTTTGCGAAACCCGAGTTTTTGCGAGTCCGACTCGCTCTTAGCCGGTTTTTTTTGATTGGTTAGTATCGTCACGGTAATATTATAATACAGTAGTGTAACTCGGCCGCATGATAGAAATAAATGCCTACAGCCGCGCGGTACGTAAACATGCGTTAGGGCTGCCCGTCTCCAGCATTTTAATTACATTTGCCTACTTTCTGTTTCTATAAAATTTAGTTTTGTGATTGTAAATATCCTTTTTATATAAATAAATAGAATAGAAATACTTTGTATATTGAATAGGAAGTGTTCAATAAAAATGCGTGTTGTTTTTTGATTGGTAGATTTAATTAAAAAAACATGTTTTTGTTTGAAAAACAAATCGGGCTTATAAATTTGCGACCGAAAAATATTTGCGCCTCGACTGAGTCGTACGAAATGCTTCATTGTTAAATCATTTCGTACGACATATCATGGTTCATTCTAACCGCATATAACTACCTATTTCACTCGTCTCAATAACTTTCCGTTACTCTATTCGCTTTATTTATTAATCCAAACACCTTTTTTTTCGTGAGATAAAAGGAAATACTTATCCATTAAAAAGACACACATTATGTACCTACCTACTAGTAAGTAAAATTATTTTATAGTCTTACCTTTCAGAGTTTCCAGGTAATTTAAAAAAACTTATGTCTGGATGCGTTATTGACGAATTCATACAACCAAAAACAGCACAATATTTCCTACTCGTCATATTAACTGATTTTTAGAGAAAAAATCGCGCGGTTATTGTTAAAAGAACAACACACCGTCCGTTCAACACTGTGGTACAGCCGTGACTGTCTGCGCCCCGAGATCTAGGCGCGTAGGTATAGCTCGCGTTTCGTCCGTTTGTATGAAGTTGGAGTACTGTATTATAATATTACCGTGGTATCGTGGTGGTTTGTCGGGAATCTCTTTTTATTGTGAGTATGCATAGCTTGGTCAACCTTTATCGTTCATACTGCCTAGATGCAGGCTTTATCCTTGTGAGAGGGGGCAGCAAAAAAGCCTCGCGACCACGCGGGTCCAGTGTGTTAGTTGTTCACATGTTTTCGAAGTTTTAGTAATTTTCTGGTACATGCCGGTTTCCTTAGGATATTTTACTTTACCGTTTTGAGAGAAGTGATGAAGAAATAAATATCTGAACGTTTTTCTGCATGTGTTCAACTGCGGAACTACCAAACGTAAGTCAGGGCTACTTGGCACTAGTACTCAGTATACGAGTAGGACCAGATCGTTTCCGAATCTCAAAATTAACTCGAAAACCACATCATGCAACAGAAGATCGTTGTCGTAAATATTCCTTTTCTTTCTGTTGGATCATTTAGAAAAATATTACTTAACACAATCCAGACTCTATGTGAATAATATATATGTCTTTAGTGTTAAATAATGGCTGTACTGTATGTGTATTGTATCTTATGAATTTATCTATTCTGTTCGACTTTTCGTTCATCAACATTGTCTTTGTCTTATGTGTATCTGTGGAGAACGTTGTTGGTTGCACATTTGTATAACTCCTTGTATTCTATTTTTTGTAATATATAATGTGTAATTGTTGGTTCTTCCAAATAAATAAAATAAACAAAATAAAATTCCAAAACACTTTCCTGTTCTGTATTCAGAAACTGTCCCAATCCACTCATTGACCAGATTATAAGCTTACTTAACTTCGGATTAAATACTAATTTAAGATTAATAAACCTTAGTTTATTGCACGTTTAGTTTAGCTAAACGATAGTGGAACGGATAAGGCCCAGTTACTACAAATTGGACCGCCAATATCATAAGAACCGGTTTTCGATAATGTACGGTTTTTTGTTTGTTATTCCGATTCGTTTAGAGCGGTGCTTAGCTGTTGTGGTTCGTCGACATCAAAGACAGTCATGTGTGTTTCCGCACTATCGTTCACGTCATAGTGCAGGGACGTAACAGTACTACAGTTCCGTGTTTGAGTTCATTTGCACCGAGGTCGAAAGCCCAAAAGCACAGTTGGATTAAACAAAAACCGAGGCTAACGTCCTCACTACCTACACAACATTTCAACGTGAATTTAGATGTCACTTAACGGTGAATTTTGAATGTAATAAATATTGAAGTAAAACTAGATATTGTTTTACTTAAATATTTATTATACACAAAATTATACAACATGAACAATTAATGTCCCTTTTGCACTAACAACGTCTACATGAATTAATATAGTTATTGGCATGACGTTTATCAACCACTTTTGATATCTAACTAGTTCATTAACAGTTTTCGAGTAGGCCTTAAAGTTAGTACTAAAACTAGGGCTCTTTTTCTCATCGAAGACTTTGTAGTTTTAGGCGTTGAGTTTAATATTAGGATAATAAATCGTATCGGTCAGCTGACTGTGTCAACAAATCACACATAGTAAATAATCCTAAACAAACATGATTATCACAGTCAAAAGTCATAACACATAACATGACGCCTGTAATCCCAGTAGGGTTCTGCAGAGGTGTGCCTAATAGTACACCCAATTCCAAAGTCCGTGACTGCTACTGAGAAATTCTTGATGGTAAAACCCAATAACACTTTGCCCAACCTGGGAATCGAACCCAGGAGGAAACCCACTAAACCAAGGAGGCAGACATAAAATCGTTTGTTTATAGTACTTATTAAGGATTAAATATTGATGATTATCTTAGCATTGGTGTCGATTCTGTTGTGCACAAAATAAACTTAATGTAGGCTATTGCTATCTTTTTCTCTCTAATAAAACGAGAAAGAGACGGACGTAATTTAGAGCTGTCAAATTTAGTTGGAACTAATATTTCCATACAAATGAAGGGTGCACGTAAAAACATGTCAACTAAAAACACGGTGAAGCGCAAGGCATAAACTAGTTTGACGTCTCTAACTTAGTTCAAAGCTTTAGCCGTCCTTTTCTCGCACTGCCTTTTAGTAAAAGGTAGCAATAGCCTAAATTAAGTTTAGTTTGTGCACAACAGAATCGACACCATTATCTAATATATTTAAATATAAATATCGCTAGACATTACACACGGCGCCATCTAGTGCCACACTAAGCAACGAGGCTTGTGTCGTGGACACCAGATAGTTGATATACTACATAGATACATTTTGTTTGTAAATACATACTTATTATACATATTTGATTAGTGCGCCTTACTTCTGTTTAGCAGGCAAATAGGTAGGTATTTATTTAATTAATACTTTAAGCACACGGAGGAACAAGAAAATGGAGGTATACAAACATCGACGGATAGGGAAATCCAGGGAACAAGCAAGATCATGTCACTGTCAACACCGGAACAAAACATGGGCGTTAATAGAAGCGTAAAAAAACTTATAGAGATTATATCATGTAAACAACCATTGCAAGTACTGGCACCAAAGCATAAAATCGCTATCTTTGCGGATCAGACAGGATATGAAATTAGAGATATACTTTCAAAATCAAAATCAAAATCAAAGCATTTATTTCAAGTAAGCCAGTTACAGGCACTTTTGAATTGTCGAAACAAAGATGAAAATTAAATGTAGCTACAGTCCCAGTCACAAGACATAAAAACTGTGAAAGTACTGTAGTTGCCCATTCCCTAGCGTAGATCTCTATGGAGAAGAACGGGCAAGAAACTCCATGGACACTCTTTTAAATCAGAATATTGTTACAAAATCTTGGTTACATCATTCATGTTGAGATGGTATATTATGTGAGAACAATGTAGCAAGATGTGCACGTTAAAAGTGTCCACAGCAAAAACACACAAACAACAAAAATACAATTCAAAATAATTCATTCAAATAAGCCATGGCAACTAAGAGATGACCAGTCACAACCGACAGCGCTCGTTCACGGACATGACGCATGGATCAGCACCATTCAACTCAACCATTTTGAAGGGAACTAAATGATCCGACACATGCGCCACCATCAGCGAGACATTTGAGTGAGCATGACATACTCTAAACCGCCAGGGCACATTCAAGTCAAGAAAAGACGTAGGTTTCCAGTGAATGATAGCTTTCTAGTACATAGTACTCACACAATATGGGCTATGCATTTATATAATACTAAAGAGGTTGAATCTATACAATGTAAAGATAGTTGTACAATCTTCAGCAGCTCCAACAATACATTTTAATGCTATCAATTTATGCGCCCCTGTCCTTGTGGAGCAGGACCAGCATTGAGCCAAGCATTTTTATCAGCGATATAATCGCTCAACTTGTAATATGCTTGCTTACATAGTGTGCGTTTAATGCATGTTTTAAATTTCGTCTCATTCAGTTCAAGAATACTTTGTGGAATTTTATTATAGCATCTCAAACAGTACCCCATGAAAGATGAGTCTACTTTAGCGAGTCGGAAACCTGGCTGAACTAGTTGGTCCCTATTTCTAGTACTGTAATTATGTCTGTCACCCCTTTTACCAAAAAGGTGCAGATTTTTTCTGACGTACATTATGTTTTCGTAGATGTATTGACAATGTACCGTCATGATGCCAATATCCTTAAACAGTTCCCTTAGAGAATCGCGCTTACGAAGATTATATATGGCCCTGATGGCTCTTTTCTGCAGAATAAATATAGACTCAATATCTGCAGCCCGTCCCCACAGTAAAATGCCATAAGACATTATACTATGAAAGTAACTAAAATAAACCAGTCTAGCGGTATCTACATCAGTATACTGACGGATTTTTCTAATGGCATAGGCTGCTGAACTTAGCCGCCCCGCAAGAGAAGTCAAATGAGAACCCCATTGTAGCCTTGAATCAAGCGTAATCCCCAGGAAAACCGTTTTATCTACGAATTCAAGTTTCTCTTTATTCAATATTATATCACAATCATTACTTTTAACATTCGGTAAAGCAAATCTTATGCATTTGGTTTTTTTTCATTTAATACCAAATTGTTTGCTGTGAACCAATTTTGGACCTGAAGTAGGGCATTATTCACGTCATCTAGATTTTGGGCCCGCCTATTTATCTTAAAAATTAGGGAAGTGTCATCAGCAAATAACACCATATTTTGCGGTTGGTTTTTCAGTAAATAGGGAAGATCATTTATATATACTAGAAAGAGAAAAGGACCCAATATTGAGCCTTGTGGAACCCCCATTTTTACTTTTAAACCCTGTGAATTAACACCATTTATTTGAACATGTTGTTGTCTATCATTCAAATAAGATTTTACCAAACTAAGAGCAAGTTTACCCAGTCCGTAATGCTCAAGTTTCAAAAGTAATGTGTCGTGATTTACGCAATCAAACGCTTTGGAGAGGTCACTTCAGAACTTAGTGGGAAATAGTTTTAGTGTAACGTCGGTAATCAAACCAAACGCACCTCTTAGTAACATATTGAGTACATGTGAAACTATGTGCAAGGACTTCACAAAATCTGACTTTGTTTTAATAATTGGAGGTATCAGCGACAAAAACCCATTAGATATATTAAGTTCTCTGCATCACACTTTGAAAACTATACATAACACCAATGTCCTTGTCAGTAAAATTTATAAAAACAAATATCTAAATGTATTAAATGTTAATCGTACCTTAAAACTTGTATGCAATAATTGCGAAAATTCTAGCTTTATTACATTAGATGACAATAATTATTCTAACTTTAATAAAAGGCCTTTATTTAATAAGCTAACTGCATGCAAATTAATTTATAGGGATATATTGCGATTACAATACAGGATCAACTATCAAAATTATGTGGATAATGTGCTTATAGATCAAAAGGCAAAACGAATGTTTAAAAATGTTTCTACACAAACTACTCCTAATTTAATCGTCAAAGCGAGTGACAATAATAGGAACAATACTACGACACCGAAAGTGTTGGTAAACTCAGTTACACAAACAGAATTAAATAGTTCGTCAATAACCACCGATGAAAATGATCTTTTTCGTGACTAAAAGAGATGCACAAAACAGTTTACATAATAATTCTTCAGTTCTTTTACTATTGAAATCAAATTGTCTTAAAATATTTCATCAAAATGTATGTGGCATAAGTAATAAAAAAACAGAACTTGAATTATATATTGAAACACATGAAAATTATTTAGATTACTTATGCATATCAGAACATTTCCTAAATAATAAATCTGCACATGTATTTTGTATGTCCAATTATAATTTAGCATCATACAACACAAGGCCAAACAAAAAGAGGGGAGGTAGCCTTATTTTAGCACATAAAAATAAACAATGTGAAAACATTGACGCAATTAAAAAGTTATATAGATCAGAAAGTTTTGAAATTTGTGGTGTAATAGATCTCGAAACGGGGTTACACATATGTTGTTGTTATAGAAGCCCAGTTGAGAAAAATTTTGAAAGATTCATGGGTAGTTTAGAAAAATTATTGGAACATTTTCTTGATAGGAAGTGCTTAGTTTGTGGCGACTTTAATATTGACGTGCTGGTTGAAAGTAAAAAAGCTTCAGAGTTCATAAGTTTATTGAGATTTTTAGATACCTGATAAAAAGTCCTACCTTCATTCGGAATAAATCATACTCTTGTATTGATAATATAATTACAAATGTTGATGATGATTGTATAGAGCGTTTATTGGTCGATCACAATGGCTTAGCAGATGGTCATGGTGGACTTTTTTGCGGTATGGTTCTTGATAAAATCAATGAGAAAACGAAAAGTTCAGAACACACCATAACGATTCATAAAAGAATATATAACACAAAAAATAATGATGCATATAAAAAGAGTATTTCAAATATAAATTTGAGAAGTATGGGAATAAATAATTTTCTAGACCATTTTGGTAAAATTTTTCAAACTTGCTACCCAAAACAGGCTATTAAAATAAAGCCTATGAAAAATAAAAAAATAAAGTGGGTAACGAAGGGAGTCAAAGTATCTAGTAAAATGAAAAGAGTTTTATGTTGTGGCACCCCAAATAACGATAGTATCTCGAATTACAAAAATAACTATATTCGAATATACAGAAGGGTTATAAAGCAAGCTAAAAAGTTAGCCATATCAGTCCATCTTAGTAAAGCTAAAAATATACCCAAAGAGACATGGAAACTCGTAAATGAACATACAAAGAAAACAAAAAACAAGCTTAGTAAAAAACTAGTCCTAAATATAGACAACAAAGTTATTTATGATTCCCAGGATATTGCTAATAAATTCGTTGACAGCTTTGTTTACAAACCATCATTGACACTTAACAAAGATAAAGCAATGTCCTTTCTGAAAGAAACAACGGCGAGAGTTGAGAGTAACTTGTCTTTCAAGCCAACTACACCAATTGAGATAAAAAAGATTGTGTCACATGGCTAACAAAAAATCCTGCGGATATGACGACTTACCAATAACAATTATTAAAGAGAATATCGAATTTTTAGCATATCCTCTTTCTGAATTTTTTAATAAATGTATGAAAGAGTCGATTTTTCCTGATCAACTCAAACTGGCTAAGGTAATTCCGATATTTAAAAAGGGAACAAAGACTGACCCAAAAAATTACCGACCAATATCCTTGCTACCAACTTTGTCGAAACTTTTTGAAAAGATAATTAAATTTAGACTGATGGTACATTTGAATCTAAATAAAATAATCAATTTAAGACAATTTGGGTATCAAAAAGATATTGGCACTTCAGATGCCATAGACACTCTCATTGATGACGTAGTTAGTAAATTAAATGACAAAATGAAAGTGGCTGGACTATTTATTGACCTGAGTTCTGCATTTGACACTATAGATCATCAATTACTGCTTGCTAAGCTGGAACATTATGGTATAAGAGGTGATGCTTTAAAACTTATGACATCTTATTTACAAAACAGACGAATGTATGTCGAAATAAAAAACATTGATGAAAACAATCATGAAATAGCATATAAATCAAAGATGGTATACATAAGAGGCGGGGTACCCCAAGGCTCAATTTTAGGTCCAATATTGTATCTTATCTTCACAAACGATTTATTAAATTTCATGAACACAGCTCATTCGGACGCTTCGTGTGTGGTTTTTGCTGATGATACAAATGTAATAATTGGAGCGCATGATTTAAATGAATTGTCCACAAAAGTAAATAAAAGTCTAAATAATCTTTCTGAATGGTTTACAGCTAACAATTTACTAATTAATACAAATAAAACCAGTATAATGTTATTTAAGACTACATCTCGTAACACCGACACTATAGATGTGACATTGGAAGGAGACAAGATAGGATTGGTAAATGAGGTAAAATTCCTAGGTATAAACATTGATTCAAATCTAAACTGGAAACAGGAGCTTGCTGCTATTGATTCCTCTATAGCCTCTGCATGTTATGCACTTAGGAGCCTCAGAGATGAAATAGATGTGAAGCAACTTAAAGCCTGTTATCATGCTTTGGTTGAATCTAGGTTAAGGTACAGCATCATGTTTTGGGGTAATAGCTATAACTACAACTGCCAAAGAGCATTCATCCTACAGAAGCGTGCCATTAGAACCATTGTTAAAATTTCACAGCGTGATTCATGCAAAGAATACTTTAAGAAATTAGGTATTCTCACAGTTCCAAGTTTGTATATACTAGTTTTGTTAAGCAAGTTCGCAAAATATATTCATCAATATGAATCACAACAAGAAAGAGAGCTGAGAGAGAGCACACGAAGGAAAGTTATTAAAAATAGAATGGTGCCTAAATTTAACATAGCAAAGCATTGTTCACGTTACCAAGCAGTGGAGTTATATAATAAGTTACCTACTGATTTAAAAACTTTGGTCTATAACACAAACTTATTTAAGGCAAAACTGAAAGCCTTCCTATTAAAAAAATGTTTATATTCTGTATCCGATTTGATGTTGAATGATTCCAGATAATTTGTGTATTAATTACTTATATGATATTGACATTCAATTTATTTGACATTTGATACAGTTGGAATTTATTTTAATTGACATTTGATTTAATCCACATTTTAATTTGATTGACATTTAATTGGAATTTAATTGACATTTAATTTTGATGATTTCAATTACATTTGATTGACATTGAATTGGAATTTAATTGACATTTAATTCTATTTTAATTTAAGCAACATGGAATAGACATGGTTGTTCTTGAGCGTTTGTGGTTGGGTAATTATATAAATTGTAATTTAAATGACATTTAATATAATCTATTTGGCATTTAATTTTCATTTAATTAAATTTAGTTGACATTTAATTAGCATTTAACAGGCATTTAATTTACACTTAATTCTCGTTAATTTACTTAACATGGAATGGACATGGTTGTGTTTGAGCTTTTTATGATTGGACATTTAAACAGAAATGTAATTGACATTTTTACGTAAAATGGAATAGGTTGTTGTATTTGTGCTTTATAGAGTTGGATTTTTTATGCTTTTTATGGTTTCTGATTGCTGACATAGTGATATATTTATTTTTATTTTTTATTTTTTATTTTTGCCTTGTATTTGATTTTGTTATGATTGAAATGTAATTATTTTGTAATATTCGAACACAATGTAAATTGTTTGATGAATGAATAAATAAATAAATAAATAAACACAAATGTATTTACATAGGCCAACTTAATGCCAAAAGCATTCTCTGCCAGTCAAACTTTGAGTGATGCAGGGACCAAACTGTGGTCTACATTACATTTACGTATCACCGATTTTTTATATCACTGGATTTTCTCCGAAATAATCATGATATTTTAAGGATACTAAAGATTGGCGAATCATGACTTTCGACTTATGACGTCAGAGCTTTCTTTATCTAACTACGTGTATTAACATATACATTTTGATATTATCTCAAATAATAAAATAAATAAATATAACGAATCGTCTTTATCGAGTCACTCAAGTCATGATTTTTGGTACTGGTTTAATTGTTTAGTATTTGGCGGTCTTTTATTTGGTTCTTTTTTAACAAGAATTGATAAAAATCACAAATCATATCAGTTAATTGAAGATGCAAGTAAACTGATATGATTTCGGCAGATTGTGTGATTGCATTTTTAATAGCTATAGTAAAACGGTATTGTAAGACAGAATTGATTATAGGTATTGCTTTTAGAATGTCACTTTGACAAGGCCTCTTTCGCTCGTCGGTCCATTTTTTTTTAAATTTTTATTAAAGCAAACCAGCCATGTGCGAGTTGGACTCGCGCACCAAGGGTTCTGTATAAACTTGTAGTCATTTTGTTATTAAACTACACATTTTTGGTTTTCAGATTTTCCTTGTACATGTACTGTTAGACATTGCTTCTTGCCAAATTTTATGTTTCCAGGTCAACAGGAAGTAGCCTAGAGGTTTTGATTCCCGTATGGAAAAGGGTCTTGACACTGACAGACGCACAGACGGACAACAATATTGAGGTACAGAACCCTATAAACATAAAAGTTGTAAACATTTTAATTTACAAAGATGCACTTCTCCTGTTTGCCTCCACAGTGCTCACTGAAACCGGTTCCGTTCCGGTTCGGTGGCACCTACGTCGATTAGTTCACGACTCGAACAGGATGCATGACGATCATTGATCACCCTGTATGAGTTACATTATATTCACACTTATATAGCCGTCATGCCTGATGATTTCCGAAGGGAATTTGCAATCTACAGTGCTGCTATGTAACCCTCTATAGTCTGTATACTCATAAGTGTATAAAGGGTGCAACTATATTTGCTTTACCTATATGATTGTGATGTCGATGCGCTCGTCTTAAACACTTATCTTGCCGTTATCCCAATTCATTTGGGTTCGGCGCAACATGTCTTCTTCTTCCATATTTCTCTATTACTCGTCATCTCATCACACACCTCCTTTCTTTAAACTTGCGTGATTTATTTATAATAATGATGTACTTAAGGAATATACAGGTTAATAAGAATGTACCAGTATGCAACGGGGGCTATCGCGCATGAATTCGCCGCTAGAGGCGTTCGTGTAGACTAAGGTCTTCAGAAATGTCAGATGGATGTCATACAGCTTTCGCACGTTGCGTGCTTTTTTATCACGTATTTATACTAATACTCACGATTGTGTTCTAGACTGAGCCATTCCTGATTAATTATGACTTGAAGATTTTAAGTAGCAACTTAGGATCTTATTTGTTAGTACTTGGAGGTAGAATGATTTTTAAGTGTTTCATGCTTGCTAATTTTAGGGAGAATATTGTAAATATGTATCTACAGTTTTACACTATGTTGTTATACGTAATAAAATAAAGTTTTTATGACGTTATTGGTACTTTCAAGTATAAAATAGAATTATTGACAAGACCTTACTCGACAGTGGCGCCATCTGGTGAGCTCAGACCATCAGTGCCTAGGCTGGTGTCAGACTTTTCATGCCGCCCGTCGGCCTCTGATTTGGCTTTACATGCCGTCTAGAAATGTATCTCAGGCATGCTGGTTTCCTCACGATGTTTTTCTTCATCAAAGCAAGTGAATTATACAATACGTACATAAATACGAAAAATCAGAGGTGCGTGACTTGGTTCCGAACTTGAGACTTATGACTTGACAGACTGGCAGTCACACCATTAGGCTTTCACTGCTAATTAGGGACTACCTATGTAAATTATTAGTTCACATACTTTTGGATGGGGTTTTTACGTGGAATAGGTACGAAAAACGTGCTACGAGTTTACAACTGCTACGAGCCTACGAGAGATCATAATTCGATCATTTTCAGATCTTCCAGCAGATTAAACTTTGGTGGGAAAATAAAGAGACATGAGACATGAGAACATGGGATAGGTAGGGTTACTTTACTCGTAAGAAAATCATGTTACGTTTATTGACGTTCGACAGTAAAAAAAAACCGGCCAAGAGCGAGTCGGACTCGCGCACCGAGGGTTGTGTACAAATTTTTTAAAGGACAAACTTAACTTTGCTGTTCGATCCCATGAAACGGCTATTGCACCAACCGCAAATATTAAGTTTGTAATAGTAAAATTGCTTTTTTTTTGTTATTAAACTACATATTTACGGTTTTCAGGTTTCTCCCTTTATATGTGCTGTAAGACATTGCTTCTCGCCAAATTTCGTGATTCTAGATCAACGAGAACTACCATTATAGGTTTTCGACCCAAAACCTATAGGGTACTTCCGGTTGACCTAGAACTGTCAATTTTGGTTAAAAGCAAGGTCTTACAGCACAATAAAGAGAAAATTCCGAAAAATAAAAAAAATAAAAATTAAGGTAAATTTTTGTACAGTTTACAAAGTTTTCGAGAAAATCTAAATTTGCCCATATCTTTTTATCATGTTGACTCAGGACCTTGATTTTTATACACTTAGGGACTAAACCTCAGTATCTGGTACAATATTATTATTTTTGTATAATATTATTATTATTATTTTATAATATTTCAACTTGCTAGGTCCACCCGTTCCTGTGAAAATCGGTAGTGACAGACAGACGGACAGACTGACAGGCGGACAAGAAAGTGATCTTATAAGGGTTCCTTTTTTTACCTTTTGAGGTATGGAAGCCTAAAAACGGCCAAATACGAGTCGGACTCGCGCATGAAGGGTTCCGTACCATGGTAGTAGGGGACTCCCCTTTAATTTATTTTTTGCTGTTATAGCGGCAACAGAAATCCACATTCAGTGAAAATGTCAACTGTCTACCTATTACGGATCATGAGATACAGCTCGCGACAGACAGACGGACGGTCTAACGTCGGACAGCGGAGGCTTAGTTATAGTAATGGGGTCCCGTTGGTTACCCTTCGGGTACGGAACCCTAAAAACACACGATTTTCGAAACTGCACCTAAGTAATCGCCAATAGGGTAGATGACAAAAAAAAACTAATTAGTCCGTCAGATAGATTTCCAAAAAATATTGGACACATATTTTAAATTTTTTCACGTAAGCAAAAATTTAAGACGATACAGTGCGTCGAAAATTCGTGTGACGTCACAAGCCTACTCGTACACTCATGATCTTTGACACGTTTTATCTTCGTCAATTTCTTCGTCGATAATCTAACTGACGGACTAAACAGAATCATATTTTTTCCAGTCAGTCATCATCCCTATTAGGCTGTAATTAGAAAAGCATATACTTCGCCTGTACCATCAATAATTTCACAAAAGGCGTCGTAATCAAGCTTTCAAGGAATGTGAGGCGGTGCCGCGGTGGTTGGTCGCTTTAAATAGTCCATTGAACACCCCCCACGTGTGACGGATTACGTTGAGGTAATAAACAAAAGTTGTGGTATTTACGGTGGGATAATGATCGGCTAAGTACAAACAAACTTGCAACTACAGGACACAATTTTCAATTTAGAAGAAACAAATATGGCCGCGAAGCAAAAGAAATTTAAGGATTTTAGCAGAGTGTTCTGTAATTTCAGCCTAAGGAGAAGTATGAATGGGGGGTATGGCCTAGGTTCCCTCCGATATTGGGCAACGTCATTTTTTAATAGGTTACACTGGTTACTTCTTTCGTGAAAATTTACGTTCGTTTTGTCGTTTTGTTTTCCGTACGAAAAGACTAGTTTACGAAATAGAGAGCTGATCATTTCTAAGTTGTTGCGTTTTAGCTTGTCAATAGCGGTCATTGCCCTTGCCCTAATATCTCTTCATACGAACTAAAAACACCATGTATCGTTTTTCATTAGAAAAAAAGTTGAAGATCACGATAGATGACGATTCTAGACTTGAACAGGCTTATTTTTGGTTTTTAAAGTTAAGAACTTTAATAAATGTAGGTAAGTCAATGACCGCTATTGACATCTTAACTGGCAGCAACTATAGCAGAAAAGACTAACAGTTGGCAACGGTTTGACTGACTTTGACTGTACAAACATGCAAGTCATTTTCACATCGCGATTTAAAAGCATTTCACACTAGTTAACATTAACGAAAAATGGATTACGATGTCAAATAATTTCACAGCAAATGAACGTGTTAAGTGGTTCTGATGTGAAAATAGTTAATTTAACGCTATGTTATTGAAATAGAAACCACTTTACGGTTGTAATGTATGCCAAACATTATGTTTAGTCAGTGTACATAGTTTTGACAGGCTCATGTTTATCATCAATAAAAAAAGTGATGATTTTCTTTCGCAACTCGCTGAGTCATGTTTGATAGTTTTTGAGATGAATTTCCAAGAATTTTCTTTACAAAGTCAATCTCTATTCACTTTCTCTATGTATATTTAAAACAATAAAACGGAGACAGAGAGCAGCGGTGGTCCAGTGTTGTTACAATCAGTAAGTCGTGGGTTCGAACCCAGCCAGGCGCATTACTTTGTGTAATTTATTTCATCACCACTGCTCTGAAAACGGGGAAGGAAAACATCGTTGGGAAACCGGCATGTCCAAATTTTTGGTTCTACCAAAAAGTGGTGCATTATGGCCCCACTCATTCACATAGAGAGGAGGCCTGTGTCCCAGCAGTGGGAATATTATAAGCTGATTATGCGCGTGCAAACAATAAAACAAAAAAAATACATGAATGCTTACACTATGCAAATATTCATGAACTCTCAGTCATGGAACTTTTTGTGTCTTTTCAATTCTACATTAGTGCAATTAGGCTGAATGTTTCCAGTGCAGCGTGATTGGGATTGACACTTCACCTCGCACTGTAGATATGCACGTGGCTGTAAGAATGCTTACTTATTTAGAGTGTAGGTGCTAAGAAAGGATTTTTAGACCCCCAGTATTTAAACAGGAACTATTTTCCCGTTTGCCGCCAGGGACAATGATATATACAAGACTGTGATCAGTGTGTTCTGTATGGATCGAAATTTTAATTCCCACTGACATCATTAGGGTTTATTTCATTCCTTCTCATTTCATTTTTCTCAAGAATCTTAATCTCAAGGTAGTGGGGCCAACGAAACGACGGTTTTGATTTTTCCCGTTGACACCACCAGTGGGGCAAAGTAGTGCGGTCGGCGGGAATACACCAGTGAAATTTAAACCAGTTTGAAGTTTATTTCCAAAAGAACACAAGAACAACACCTAGCAACCAATATTCACACTGTTTTACACAGTAATAAGTTTATCATCGACCTTTAGATACCACCTCTTTTGTATAACGACCCACATAATTGTATAACAAGTATCACCGTATTGTTGTTGACGAACAATGTACAATGCAGTGCATAATTACTAACGCGGCGTATATGATTACAACTTCATTGAATATTGTTTATAACTGTTTGACCTGATAAATCGACCTACAAAGGAAGATAAAGATAATTTACGGTCAGCATTCTTACAATGTTTTGTTGGTGCTAAGGCCTTATCTTTGTGTTAAGAAAGGGTTTTCCACCACGTGACCACGTGATTTGTTGGTGAATGTCACGTGATCTTCAAAATTTCGGTTTTACGAAATGCCGGTTTTATTACGATGTTTTCCTTCACAGCACTGTTTTGGGAGCAGAGGCCCCAGAACGACCGCGTGCGGTGTAATCGTGACGTAAATAACAAAGTACGAAATACGTCGTTTTTTAATCGTAAATACAATTAACCTATAGCATTTCAGTTATTGTTTGCAACTAGCACAATCAGTACCTATCCTTAGATATAAATAAATTCTAAAATGTCTTCTTTTCTTTCATCTTTTTCGTCTTAGGTCATTAGTGTTATGGTGCATCATACGTCACAAAAGCCAAAACACCATTGATTAAATATAATTAACGTTAGTAAAGTTCCCTACCAACTGGGAATCTTAATCAGTATTAAAGAACAAGGGGCAAAAGGTCCCTCCTCTTGTAGCACTCCCATCTATGTATCAAATTAAAGTACCTACTTGAAAAGTGTATCATTTCAATGTATGACATAGGGAAAAAAGTTATTGAGACTTAGAAATAAAAATACAAGCGGTATACAATGTAAGGTGGATTTCATGTATCGCTTCGAAAAAAAAAAAAAAAAAACTTAAGTATAAATAAATTGAATTGAAATTATTATATAAAAAACAAGACAGACTGATAATGTAATACCCGATACGAGATGCAGGTGTTATAAAAAAAAAAACAAAAAAAAAATGTTTATTATTATTTATCTGTGCAGTTGTTGTATTGTGCTTATGCGTCGTTCAGGATTTTTTATTTTTACTATTTTGATATCTCTCTCTCTATCTATCGACCTCTTTTATTAATGACTATAACCGACGATCGACGAGACACCCACGTAAGTTATATTTTTAGCCACTAAAGTCAAAGCTGACCGTCTCCTTCACATGCCTACTAAGGGGCACCAAGGGCTAATTTTAAGCTTGAAACACTGATTGATTGGATATGTAAAAACACATACATAGCCAAGAATCAACCTTATCCTAGTACCTCATATTTGCTATTCTGTGGTCACCTTGCTAAGCATCGTCAAATTAAATACGTAACGAAACTCTATAACTATAGAGTTTCGTTTACGTATTTAATGTGACGATGACGTCACTGTTCCTACTCGTCATCAAAAAACAAAAGATCACGATTTACAACTATTTCAAAAAAAAATGTATAGTAACGATTCGTCATCGATGCTAAAGTATCATCAAATGAACAAATTTCATTTCATTTCATTTTTACTCGACTGCCAAGAAAGGGTTATGTTTTTAGAGTCTACGGGTATATCAGGGTACCCAATTTAAAAAAAAAAAGATCGTCGATACCCAATGAAAGATGTCATGATCGTAGTTTTGATTAAAATAGGGTTGTCTATGTAGGGGAAGGACAAAGAAATGATAGATGGACTGTGTGATGGTTGATAATATAATTATATAGCTGAAAACGAGGCGACTGCTGAGATAAATGAAATAGAGAAGATATGGAAGAAGAAGATTTGTTGCGACGACCCTAAATAAATAGAGCCGGAATGAAGATCTTCGATAACCGCGTGACGTCTACAGTTTTACTTAGTTAATCTGGCCCTGTATATTTTCTACTAATAAACGTGTGATGGAGATCTATGTGAGGGGAAGACCAAAGAAACGGTGGATGGACCGTGTGAAGGATGATATGGCTAGAAAGGAGGTGTCTGCCGAGATGACGAGTAATAGAGAAGTATGGAAGAAGAAGACATGATGTGCCGACCACAAATGCATTGGGATAAGGGTAGAAGAATGATCATAATAAAACGTGTACTGCAGACGGCATAAATGTCTAGCCAGAGTAGCCAGGTACAGTCAACAAAACAGTTAAGTATGCAGGCTAGCAATCTTCTTCCTACTATTAAAAATGCGAAAGGGTTATAATAAATCTGTTTGCAATTTCATCCAAATCCTTTCAGTAGTTTCTGCGTGAAAGAATAGCAAAAATCGACCCTCACAAAGTTTCGCATTTGTAACAGTAGTAAGATTGCTAGGCTGCATACCTAACTCTTTGGTTGACCGTACATTACAGCGTAGTTACAGGTAGGTAGTAATGTACTCGAACAGGTGTATTGTTTTTACTCTGTTATTGTAAAACAAAGGCCGCGGTGATGCCAACACGAGGTACTGGAAACTTGTGCCAACCGCCGGACACATGTTACTAACCGTATGTTTTTGTATGAAAATGTATTCGAAACTCTGTTATCATGTCTACATTTAACATATTAATGTTATGGTAAATTAATAATGAAAATTCACCTAGGTAACAAACATAAAGCTACGCCTAAAATCTTCTAAGGGTTAATGAAGCAGGAATGTATCTGAAGTACTCAGTTACACGCTCATTTTCTGTAATTCATTTTGAGTCCCGTGTAATAAACCGGCCTATTGTATTGATTTCAACAGGGTACAAATGACTCCGGGCTAGTACTCAAAAATTCAAGATCGAAAAAGCTAACTACACTTCACCCAAACTCAAACCCGACGACTAATTCAACGAGGCATAAATCAGTAAAGTCTAGGAAACTTTACTGAAAATCGTCTTCTCAAAATCAGTTTTTTTCTAAGATTACTACTGAAATCGGCCCTTTGGTTTGACGGCACGGTTAGCTCAGAGGCTAAGCGATTGTCTGTTGCGCTGCATGTCGCGGGTTCGTTCCTGATGACCTACAGGTTCTGAGTCTGGCTTCGAGTTTGCTTGTACCAAAACGTTGAGTTAAATAAATAACTCGAGGTTTACTAACTCAGTGTTAATGTTTTAAATTTTTAACTCACAGTGTATATTACACCGGTAAAAATTAACCCAGAGTCAACTAACCCGAGTCTTGTCATGTTCATTCATTCTTTTTACATCTGGCAAAATAGTAGATCAAATGCTGAATGAATTAAGTATACTTACTGCTCTCTCTCGCTCCACAGTACTTTGAATAAGTCTATTCCTTTATGTCAGATTAGAAATGACACGTGGTTCTTTGTTGCTTTATATTGACTGTTGTGACGCGTGACGCCGCGCCGGTGACGCGTGTTGCATTTGCATTGTCGTCTAAAGTGGTTATTATTTTGTGAAAATAAATTAGGCGAACGCAGAAGATCTACAAAATGGAAAAGAAACCTCGGTTACGCGGCCCAAAATTCACACATAGCGACAATTTGCTACTGTTGCGATGTAGTAGAAAAATATAAACACATAATAGAGAACATTTTCTTTTTGTAGACGAAATCTTCTATGAAAATCTTTGTCCCTTTGTAAGTAAAAATGATCAGTCCGTTCTGCAATTCTTCCGTTATAAAAGTCTGAACTAATGTATTTGATGATCTCTTCATCATCATCAGACAACAACCAATCATTTATCATTTTCAGGATAAAATAAAACCAACATGAAACAAACACACGACAAAACAACCACATAACCTAAAATATCTCAATTTTGACATTACTAACCCAGAGTTACTTGACTTAACCCTCCCACATCAGGGAGTTAAAAAATTAAAAAAATAACTCATGGTTAACCCCTAACTCTTGATGGTGGAAGACATAATTAGAATTTAGCTCCAAAGAAGCATTTACTTCTGAGTTAACTGTGCTAACCGAGCCTGGCGCAAGTAAGTTTAAATGTTTGTAAACGCACCTAAAATACAATATAAAAGTTTTTTATTAAGAAAAAGTTTAAGTCAAAGTCAAAGTCAAAGTCATATTTATTTGCATAGATTGCAGGTACATAAAATAAGTTGTTACAGTAAAATGGGTGAGCCTTGTACAATCTACCTTTAGGCATGCAATTATTAATTAAATTGTTATATATTGAATATTAAAATTAAATTAAATTATGGTTTATAGTTTCATAATATAAAAAAAATAATCTACTACATACAATTTGAAAATAATCGGAGAAACATTACAAGAATAAGATCGTTAGGTATGTCAATATTAATTAAATTACATTAAATTATTCCATACATTAAATTATTAAATTACAAGTCAGTGTCATTTAAAAAGTCATTTACTGAATAATAGCATTTTGAAATTAGTAGTAATGTCAGTCTCTTTTTAAAATGTAGAATTGTGTCATTTTTAATAATATTGGGTACTTTATTAAAAATTATTGGTCCCATACTAATAACACTTTTTTTGAGCAAAGCAGTATTACATCTCTCAACATGTAGTAAGTGTTTGTACTGACTTCTAATAGGTCTCTTCCTAGCCTCTGACACTGAGGTGAAAAGGTGCATGTTACATTTAACGAAGAGTGCTATTTCTAGTATATACATACACGGGAAAGTTAAAAGTTTTAGGGACTTAAACACAGGAACGCAACTATCCGTCACTTTCATGTTAAGTATTGCCCTTATGCATCGTTTTTGGGCTTTGAACACCTGTTCTCGTAGGGTACAGTTTCCCCAAAAGATTAGATACCAACAGTTCTGTAAATGTAAGCGATAAATCCACTTCACATCATCCATTACATAGGTACCCAAAGAACAATTATATTATATTGTTGAACACTGATCCTACACGGAAGGAGTTATGTTATTTATAATAACATATACCCAATGGTTGCCCGGTAGCACGTTAACCGTGGATATAGATCAACCGTCGGATATCCGCGTGTTACATACTGGTTGCTGCATAGTTGATCGGCGGTGAACATTAAGAAAAAAATATAAAAATCGGCCAAGTGCGTGTCGGGCCACGCGCAGTGGAGGGTTCCGTAGTAATGATAATAATAAAAAAAATGATATAGGTCAAATTTGACATCTGTCAGTTTAGCAACTACAGCAAATACTTCATCTTAGTCACTTTAAAGGATTTTTTCTCGGGATTTTGTTTTTGGTACAAAATTACCCAACACCCAAGTTCAACGACTATTACTGCTAAACTAATAAAGTTATCTAAACCGCTATAATTTTCCTTTAAATTTCATGAAATGTACTATCATCATGAATTTTTCCAGACTTTTCAAGCCAGCAGTTTAGCTTTTAGAGGGTGTGAACAAATATTTGCACTTTGAAGTTTAATATTTCTTAAACGGAGCATTAAATCGAAAAATAGTATTAGCAACCCCTAAGTAATTTTAAAAGACCTATTCAACGATACGAGTACCCCAAACGATGAGACAGACGACCAAAAAAAAAATTAATTCCCACTTTTTTGTGAAGTGCAAGCGCGATCGAGGTCGACCGTGGGTAGAGTGGTCATAAGCGCGACTACTGAGCATGAGGTCCTGGGTTCAATTCCCGGGTCGGGCACAGTGCTATTGGGTTTTTCCATCAGGATTTTTTCAGTAGCCGCCATGGAGTCTGGATTTGTGCCCGGTTGATGCCAATAGGCTCACCCCCTATTACATGGGACTTAAACATAAAAATGATATGATAAAATGATACGAAATATTAGTGTACTATTGGGTACACCTCTGCCTAACCCGCTGAGGATTAAAGGCGTGATGTTATGTTAAATGATATAACTTGTAAGTTTATTTGACACTCAGGCCCCTTTTCCGGTTATTAAGTGACACATAGGCCTGCACTTACGGACTTCCTTACATGTTTTCTAATACAAAATCATAAATCTACAATATTAATATTATAAAGAGGAAAGATTTGTATTTGTGTGTGTGTGTGTGTGTATGTATGTTTGTAATGAATAAACTCAAAACTACTGCGCCGATTTAAAAAATTCTTTCACCATTAGAAAGCTACATTCACCCTGAGTAACATAGGCTATATTTTATCCCCGTACTCCCACGGGAACGGGAACTACGCTGGTGAACCCGCGTGACGTCCGCTAGTAAGTCATAAAATCACATAAAGCTCGTCTACCAAACATTTTCTATTCCTGTTAAGGAAGTAGATAGACTTAATAATCTTTGGTCTCGCGCCAATTTCTTCCTCCGTTTCCTCGTAGGCACATTTATATTATAATAAAGTAACTACTAACATGTTTATACTTCCTCATAAAATATTGTTGTTTCAAGTCTAAAGAACAGCTTGTTATTTGTGACTTTTGTGACAAAATCAGACTCTGTGACTGCTACTGAGAAATTCCTGATGGATAAACCCAATAACACTTTGCCCGACCTGGGAACCGAACCCAGGACCTCACACTCAGCAGTCGCCCGCCACCACACCACCAACGAGGTAGTTAGTTTACACATTGTATAAACAAAATAATATGTTGGAAGATTTTGGCAAGTACGGTCGAACAAGCTATTTGGTTTACAGTTTAACCCACAAATTACATTGTAAAATGTAAACCAAATAGCTTGTTCGACCGTACCTAATGTGAATGCGATATCAACATCATAAAATGAAATGATATCACTAATTATTGCATAACGATCTTAAACTGATTTGTATTTTAAATGGTTTAGGATAAGAGAAAACAAGCTTCTACTTGTAATATTATGACATAGCTAAAGTTGAAATAAACAGCCAGCACATCACGCTACCCGAAACAGTCAAATTTTCCCAATCAACCTTGAATCTAATGCTTTTGCGATAAAGTTCAAAATCTATTAGAGAAATTTGAGAGATTGTCGTAGCTTGATGTCTGGCGTCTGTATCTCTTGTTTCAAACTAACTTAAGCCCACATCTACGTATAAAAAAAAAACAAGACATTTCCAACATGACACGCCAAAAAATGAGCAATTTTCTGTCTGAGCAAAATCTGTTAAATGTTAGTATTTAATAAATATTTACTTCCATGTTATATCTACCGAGCATGTTGCTACATATCCATTAAAATGTTTTAAATAGACTCGTTTAATAAAAAGTCGGCGCAGAAGATGACTATCTCTGACAAAATGGCTGCTTACAACATCAACACGTTCTCTATTTAAACCATACGGTAGATCCGAAACATGGGAAATTATGGTTGTTGTCTTTTTATAACTGGCCAGTGATGTTGGGTTCCGTAGAGGTAGATTTAATTTTAAAGTATAAGATGACGTAACGGGTCTGTGTAATCTGTGGTAAGTAAAGTCTGCTGTAAGATATTTTGGTTGATGTTCAGCAATTTAATTGTACCTATAATAGACGAAACTACACCTGGGCTGCAACTTATTCATCTTGAATCAAATAAGATGCATAGGTTCTTCATTCACACACAAAACTCTTTAAGATTTTAGAAAACAGAAGATAAATTTCTTCAACAATTTAATATCCCGAAAGATTTGAGATGATCGGAGAGTTTAACAGCCGTCAAAACGCAGATGGGACTCTAAAAATCTGCTTATCTACTACATCTGCCAAGAAAACTATTATGAAATATCCCTTAACCCACATAAAGAGACGTTAAAGTTTATTAAGTTTGATGAGAGAGTTTTATAGCGATCTTTCAAAACACGACCGAAAGTTCCTTTTGTTGTGAAAATTCCAAGCATTTGGATGCATTCCTGGAATAGTTTTATTTTAAGATCTTAGTCACCGTTGAAATTGAGGAATTCGGAAATGAGAAAGGAATTTAATTAAGGAAGTTCTTTGATTCATACATTTGTTTAAATAATACTATTTAAAATTGCTATATAAGTTAAATTTAGTTTTGTTTCTAATTATTTGGATGCAAACGATTTTTTTTTATCATAATGATTAATGTCTTGTGAGTTGAACTGTTTGAACATTGACCATTTAATTTTCACCTTTGTTTCAACAATTCAAAATTAATTGATTAGACTTTTTAGAGCTGTTTTGTGATCAAATTGTTTTAAACCGTTATATCCATCGTCTCACTATTCAATAATCATATTTTTTTTATTCTGTCATTCATGTAGTTCAAACCCGAAACAACCATCAATGGAACAATATGAAGATTTAGCAACGGTGAAAAGGAACAAACCAAAAATTAAATTACAAATATTTTGAACAGGTGCTACATTTCTTGACATAACCCTTCACCGCTGCCAGCCTGCCAGCGTTCTTTAAAACAATGACTGTTTACATAACTTACTGGGAATCGATCAATCACCGATGGGTGTTGGTCAATTTGAAAATCGAAAGCGAACAATGACCAAAGATAATTGTGTTGTAGACAAGGAGGCGGTTACTGAACGCAGCTGTTACGGGAATGACTGTGTTCTTTTGTGCATAAAATGTGTTTTTTTTTGTTATAATATTTGCTAAGGTTTTTGTTAAAATTGTTTTTTCTCTGGTATAATAAATAAAATTGAGTGCTAAGTGTTATCTCTCTCTTTATACGTCTTATAATTTTAATATAAACAAAATTTGCAATGCACGTGCTGAGTTTGCAAAAAACGTTTAAAAAATCTTAAAACAAAAATTCAGTGCATGTGTAGGTACTTTGGATTGAATTGACACGCGTGTTAACACTGAATGATTGAATAAATTGATGCTTATTAAGCGTTAATTCTTTCGTTCACTAAATATGTCTGACTGGAACAATCTACGCGTGCCTTCTGAGACTTTTTACCGGTCTAAGCAACCGACCGCTATACCGTCACGGTTGGGAGAGGTCTTACTGTTTGCGGTAAACGCGTCAACCCCGCCAAAGCACGAACGAGCGCAAAAGGTTACAATTTTTTATCTGCAGCAACCGGCTGCATTCACAGGGTTAGTGAGCCAATTTTTTTTCGCATTGGTTTGCTATGAAGTTTATCATCATTAATTAAGCAAGCGACGAGGAAAGGATTTTTTTTTTGTGAGAAAAAACTGTGTTTGTATAATTATGTATTGTGCAAAACTGGGTGGTGCTGTGTGGTCTCAACCATGACAAATGACCACCCACTTTCCTCGGATGGTGTGAACAACGATTACAGGATTGTATCAAGACCATTAGAAGGCATACCAAAGCGTGCATTGAATCGTTTTAAATACCAATATTTATTGAGAATATTGTCGGCTATTTCCAGATAGCATCACGTGAATCGAGTCGAATTGTATTCACCTTGAATCGATCAGTAAGTCAATCGGGTGCGCTGGCGCAAGCAACACGTCAAACGTTTTAATTGTCAGCAGTTTCGTGAGGCGAGTTGTTTTGATTATTGTGTCAATGAAATACCTCGATGTAGTAGATATTTCTAAAAGCCAATATTTGTTGGTACGGTAAATATGGATTAAGTTAGGGAGGTTACGTTTTTTAACTTTTAATTATCTGTGAGATCGCAGCATTTGAGAGGGCAGCCAATTGCATTGGGAGTTTGAGACACAACATAGCCTAAAAATGCATACTCTTATTATCGCGGAGAAAACAATTAATGATGAGTTCTGATTTTGAAAATACGGATAAATACAGATATAATATATAAATAGCAATTCATCTATTCTATTGACGTCATGGATAGTTGAATTATATTGCAACAATTTGCAATAAACAATTTATTACCAAATGTTAATCACATAGGTAAGAAGAGATTGTTTAAATAGAAAATGTCACGTAAACGTAATTAGTTTGATGTAATTTTAATTCGCAGTGTAGTTGCAATTACCATGATAGCGAAGAATTTTAATCAAGTTAACTTTAACATACCAATTGTTCACTGTATCGATTTCAGTAGTAGTTAGAAACTGGTTAATGAAATAATTAGGACATGAATTTACAAGTAGGTACAGGCCGAAAAGAAAAACATTAAATCCCTTTTTTCATTCGGTCATTCATTAGGGTTAAGCTGTCAAACTGACACTTAATTTGAAACGGGATGCACTAAGGATTCAAATGCAAAATTACAATTGCTTAAGAATTGAGTTCGTTAATCTGAGATGCATTGCAAAAATGCATTGAAAATGCAACTGTAATGACTTGACGACTGATTACATTTGCTGTACTTATTTCCGATACTATTTATTTTGTTCATTCATTTTTTTTCTTGGCCGCGGCATCTACTGGTACATATTACTATGTTTGTGGGGGCATAGTGATGTACACCTCATCACCTACGACCCTAATCTGCTACGTTGCACCACTAGGAAATGCGAGGTTGCGTGCTCGATTTGACCCCATGATAACCTTACAGTCTCGCAATATTTCAATAATAGTTCTAATCATAAATGTTGCATGAAGCTCGCGTTACATCAAATAGAGAACTTCGGAGTTCTCACATCATTACATCAGAATTTTGACGAGTTTCTTTCATTGTTTATGAAACATTTAAAGAATACTTTCAATATTTAAGTTTATTTTAAAACATTGTTATATGGTTGTTAAAAGTCCAGACCAGAATTTAATTGAAGCCATTGCAAAGTCTGACATAGGTACGCAAAAACAACCTTTTTCAACTTAATTTGGTAACAAAATGTGCCCAGCTAGAGTCCACCACCAAGGACTCTAAAAAAGATCCAAAATGAATATGTCCCTCGTATAAAAATGCACTTCGTTAAGACTGACCATGTTCCCAAAGTAATTATAAAACGCCATAACGACCAATAAATCATCGGCTAGCCTCCAGAGCACATGTAATATAAATGGGTGTAATTAAGAAGCTGTGAGTCTTGTGGCTTCGTACGTTCCCATACGATTCGCAATGCCTCTAGTGCCACTCGTGCGACTACAGGTTACTTTACAGCATTCAGAGTGTTAACGAGCTTCTTTAACCACTATTTCTTAGTAATAAATAATCTATATTATGCGATTATATGAGATAGTTACAGAGAAGAGACTATCCTACTATCTGTAGCAGAAATCTGCATGATCTTCAATGCTTAGGAACACATTGTACTAAAAGATTTTAATTCTTGTTGGCAATTGACAAAAATTGCTACAGTTAACGTTTGCTAACAGTACAGTTGTATTCAAATATACTACTTAAGTTTAATATTTATTCTGTTTATGCTTAAAATACTACTGTTTGTTTTTTTTTCTTTTAAAGCCTTCTTTAACCTCTAATATGATCTGTTTAAATAACAAATTCATCGGGATACTCTATACATCGGTTTACTTAGTCTGCCATGTTTCGAACGTTTTTGCGCACGTCTTCCAGCCAATGAGCCAATATTCTCCACTCCTTACAACAAAGTTACAAAGGAAAATTTCATAATTACCAAGTGTTGATTGTACTTGATCATATTTCGCTAGCAAATTGTCGGTGAACAAAGCGGGCGTTGTGTTCACATCCGCGTTTGTGTCCATGTCAGGAAGTTTGGTCTCGCTACCAATAATATCAATCATGGCGTCTGTTGCATGGTGAATGTGTGCATGACTTTATTGATACTGGCTGAAATATTGCCTCAATTGCAATTGTAGCCGTTTATTATTTTAATACATTCATTGATAGTTGTCACGATGGTCCACCATGGTCATGCATGATAATTTCTACAATCTCGGTAAAAAGTTATAATCGTACTTTTTGTCGCAGTAAGTAATACGGCCCATTCATCACTGCTCCACTGTAATTAAAGTACATGGAACTCTCTAACAACCATGACAAAAAAGGCGGTATGATTTGAAAATCGAACGCTAGCCGCAACCAATCAAGGATGACGGTTGCAGCTGCGTTCAGGAATTCGTTGAGAAATCGCCGCGGTTTGAATAATTTATCATTAGAACGTCAACGCGTCTAGCGCTCCGTCAACGCGGGTTCAATGAGCATTTATTACTATTGCTTATGAATATTAAGTTGTAACTAGCCAACAACCAGGCGCTAGCAACTCTTCAAATGTCTTCATAAATTAGAAGTCAATTTAATTCACAACAACAACGTTTCATGCACTTCTAATATTATGTACAAGTAGGTATCATAGACACATAAAACTGTACATAATAAGTCCTTAACAGAAACTTTTTAAACACATACAAATACCGGAACGAATTACAAAAGGAAATGTATGTGAGTACTTTGTTCGTCCAGCAATATACTTTTAATGTGTAGAAACTGCATTCATAAATAAAAGTGAGTTTGTTTCTTAAACCTGCAAAAAATATTCGTGCTGTAGAATCCCATTTTTTCAAGATCCTGCAAGTGGTTTGTGCGTAACCAAAATTGGTTAAGCGACCTTAATGGGATAATCTTGCAGCCAGCTCTTCGACTTATAAGGTGAAACAATTTTAATTCCGCACCGTGCACTGCCGAGTAAAAAATTTACAAATGGACTAATTTAAAAATTTGATCATAACCTTACATTTTTGATATTTAATTCTACTCACAGGAGTTACTAAAACCAGCTCTGCTTCTTAATTGATTTTGTTTGAGTCTCGTTTGGTTTGCCTTGCATTTTTGGGTTCGCAACCAGATTTTGTTTTTTTAAGAAAACGGCTGTATTAATTACAGCCGTAATCTTAAAAAACAAAATCTGGTTGGGTCGATCACATTTTCCTCTATATTTCTTAATCATAATACACACATCAAAAGTATCTAGGGATCAACATATATTTTTGCAATAACTTTTCTCCTGATTGATATTAATTAAAATTTTCTTTAAGGATTCATCAAATAAAGTGTTTTCGTTTGTCACAGTAACGATAAACCAAGTCACCTTTGCATTAATAAAGAAATTTGCCATTTTCCTAATAAAGGGATTTTTGACATTTGAACCACTAACATTAAAGTTCGAAAAAAAGACTGAAATAACAGTTTTCTTTAAAATTTTATTGGGTAACTTAAACAATTAATAATCCGTGTTTCTACCGCGAACACTAACAACACAAGAACATCGGTTTGGCATACTCAAAATGAGTTCATCCAAATCACGCTGTGGAATGGCCGCCCATGTTCGTTGCAACAACAAAAAAAGGTCTTCTTGCGACTGGATACCCTCCATATTCGGCAGAGCTCTTCTCTGTAGCATATCCCATGCATGCTCAATCGGGTTCAAGTCTGGCGACTGAGCAGGCCAGGGCAGGACATTGATGTTAGCTGCGGCGAGAGTCTGTCTTACAACTCTTGCGGTGTGCGGTCGTGCATTATCATGCATTAACTGAAATAAGGGACCGATTTGCACTTGTAGAGGAACGATGACGTCTGATACAATCGTCTCAGCATAAATTTGAGCGTTGAGGTTGCCTCTGATCCAAATCAACTCAGTTCTTCCGCCGATCCAAATACCCGCCCATACCATGATGGTTCCACCACTATAAGGATGGACTTCCTGGCAGGATTTTAATCGCTGTTGGCGTCCAGGGGTTCTCCAGTGTCGTATACGTCTTGTATCCGGTCTCATACCAAAACGAGACTCATCAGAAAAGCACACGAAACGCCATTGTTCTTCTGCCCAATTTCTGTGTTCAAGAGCCCATTGATATCGAATCCTACGATTGTGCATTGCTATAGGTGGTACCCGTAGCGGTCTTCGGGAATGAAGGTTCACTTCATGCAAGCGGTTTCTGACTGTTTGGTCGCTAATTAAGTTCCCTGAAGAGTGATGAAGCCTCACGGCTAACATCATGGCGGTTATTGTTGGAGCTCTTCGAGTTAAGATTTGAATGTATCGGTCTTGTCTCCGTGTGGTGCAGCGATACCGTCCTCCATGGCGCTCAGCCACGGTACCAGTGCTTCGGTAACGTGTCCAAAGTCGACTGATAACACTCTGACTTGTATTCAGAGCTAAAGCTACAGTACGTTGCCGGGAACCAGCTTCTATCATTCCCACGGCTCTGAGCATTTCTTCCCTGCTTAAATGACGTCGCCGCTCCATAATAACGTTGGTTTTAATCAGTAGTAGGGAAACAGTAGCACTAATAATGTCTTCAATGCGTTGTATGTTTTTATAGGGAAAATATTGACAGCTTATTTTCATCTTTTACTCGAATTTGATTGAGAGTTCCTGATTCAAATTATGAAATGCACCAAAAAGGATCCATATAAATTTATAAAATCATAAATTTATTACAAAGCCACATCTCAATCTCAAGAAATCCGCATAAAAATGCTTGATCCCTAGACATTTTTGATGTGTGTATCTACTAATCTTTAAATCCAAAGGTGTATATTACGTGATCACATAAACCTGATTCTGGGTAAATCACATTTACTCGAGGTCGTGGATTGATTCCCGCTTCGGAACAAATATTTGTATGGCCTACAGTTATTTGTTCAGAGTCTGGCTGTTTGAGCATGTCACTCAAGTCTTGCGTTTAATGACTCACAAACTCGGAGTAGGTACAGACTTCTTTTTATTTTCTTAAAGAAAGATATAAACACAAAGATATATGCTAAATGATAAAGATAAAGATATAATATGACCACGTTTCTCACCTTCGCAAAGAACTCAAGTGGCTCCCAATCCGCCTTAGCAGGAACTAAATAAAATATCCTACACAACCCGTCCTATCCTTCTCACCTGCGCGAGCGTTTTTCTTATGCTCGCCCTACTGACGCACCGTGTAGATCGCACCTTCGATCCCTACTTAAATCCCATCCCCATAAATCCAGCTATTACTCTTATTCCTTCTCCGTCCATGCTGTTAGGTTGTGGAACGCACTTCCGCCTAGCATTCGTGATTTGAAGACCATTTCACTGTTCAAATCAAATCCAGAGTGAAAGAGCATTACCTTTCGTCTCAACAATGATTTATTTGTATACATATTTATATTTATTAGTCTATATATCTTAGCATTATGTATTTAGGAGCAGCGGTGGCCCAGTGGTGGCGGCCCCGACTTACGAACAGTAAGTCGTGGGTTCGAACCCAGACAGGCGCATTACTTTGTGTAATTTATTTCATCACCACTGCTCTCTAAACGGTGAAGGAAAACATCGTGAGGAACGCGGCATGTCCTAGGACCTAGAACCAAAAAGAACTCGAAGACATGTGACATCTACCAATTCGCACTGGGCCCGCGTGGTAGATTATAGCCCATTCCCTCTCATAGAGAGGAGGCCTGTGTCCCAGCAGTTGGAACTTTAATAGGCTGATGATGATTATGTATTTATATAAGTATATATTATCATTATCATTATCATCAGCCTATTAATGTTCCCACTGCTGGGACACAGGCCTCCTCTCTATGAGAGGGAATGGGCTATAATCCACCACGCAGGCCCAGTGCGGATTGGTAGATGTCACATGTCTTCGAATTTTTGGTTCTAGGACATGCCGGTTTCCTCACGATGTTTTCCTTCACCGTTTTGAGAGCAGGGGTGATGAAATAAATTACAAGTAATGCGCCTGTCTGGGTTCGAGCCCACGACTTACTGTTCGTAAGTCGGGGCCGCCACCACTGGGCCACCGCTGCTCTCAAGTATATATTAATATTTACCTATATGTGTATTTATATATCTTAATAAGTTAAGTTAGGTTCGTCCGTATGGTGTCGGACGTAAAGAATAGCACCATCCCATATCTTCCCGTGGGTGTCGTAAGAGGCGACTAAGGGACTTACCAGAGAATGGGCAGCAGCGTTCTCTATGCTTTTGTAACAGCCGTACTGCGATCGCCAACCCGCCTGCCAAGCGTGGCGATTATGGCAAAACCCCCCAATGAATAGCGCATCAAAGAAATGGCCCCTAGTGCCCGGCAGCCCGTCTACCCTCGACTACGGCAGCGGTCGAGGCTACGGCGTGGCAAGGGGTGCGAAGAATCTCCGGAAGGGATCCGGCTGCCAATACCAACGACTGGACCTGGCAACATACAACACGCGCACACTCCGGACCGACGAGAAGATAACGGAACTCGAAGAGGAATTGAGCAGGCTGCGATGGAGTATTGTGGGATTATCTGAAGTCCGAAGAGAGGGGGAGGACACGATAATCCTGAAATCCGGCAACCTGCTCTACTTATTTCTGTGAGGGTGTCCGGCAGTCCTAGGGTGGTGTTGGGTTTATCGTCCACAAGTCCCTTGTGAACAACGTGGTGAAGATCGAGAGTGTGTCGACCAGGGTGGCGTACCTTATACTCAGAATATCCTCAAGATATTCGCTGAAGGTCATACAGGTCTACGCCCCGACCTCGGCACACCCCGACGACGAAGTGGAGACCATGTATGAGGATATTTCTAAAGCCATGCATGGTTCCAAAACTCAATTCACCGTTGTCATGGGGGACTTCAACGCGAAACTGGGCAAACGAGACGGGGATGAGCTGCAGGTGGGGCAATTTGGAGTTGGACGTCGGAATCGCCGGGGACACCAACTGGCTAGTTTATGGAGAAGGAGGGCCTCTATATGATGAACTCCTTCTTCAGAAAGCGTGAGCACAGGAAGTGGACCTAGCAGAGCCCCGATGGTGCAACTAGAAATGAGATTGACTTCATCATGTCAACCAAGAAGCAAATGTTCAATGATGTCTCGGTGATCAATTCGGTGAAAACCGGGAGCGATCACCGCATGGTAAGAGGCACATTGAACATCAATATCAAGCTTGAAAGGTATCGTCTGATGAAGTCTACGCTCCGTCCAACACAGATCCAAATCCAAAACCCCGAAAGCTTTCAGCTTGCTTGCTCCAGAACCGTTTCGAATGCCTAGGAAGCTCAGTGGACGAATATAACGATGGGTTCGTGGAAACTGTCCATACGACCGGGTCTAAGTTCTTTAAGGCACGTCGTACAGATCAGAACAAGAGACTCTCCGATCACACTCTAAAGCTCATGAAGGAGCGGCGTGAGATGATCCTACAGTCTTCAGACGAGGCGTGTAAATACCGGCAGCTCAATAGACGGATCTCTAAATCCTTGAAGAGCGACCTCCGCCGCTTTAATACCGAGCGTATTAAAGACGCGATTGAGCGGAATAAAGGCTCCAAGGTATTTGCAAGAGATCTGGCTATTGGGCAAAGCCAGCTCACGAAACTGAAGACCGACGATGGTAGGATCTTATCCGCCAAACCGGAGCTTCTGAGGGAGATCGAGAGCTTCTATGGACAGTTGTACACGTCAACCAGTCAACCCGTCGTAGATCTAGCAAACGACCCAAGAGCTAGACTGACCCGACACTATACCAGAGACATCCCGGACGTCAGCCTGTACGAGATTAGGATGGCTCTGAGAAGCTCAAAAACAACAAGGCACCGGGTGATGACGGAATTACGGCCGAACTCCTGAAGGCGGGTGGAAAACCGGTACTTAAGGCCCTTCAGAAGCTGTTTAATTCCGTCATACTTGAGGGAAAAACGCCACAGGCATGGTGCAGGGGTGTGGTGGTACTCTTCTTCAAGAAGGGTGACAATGCCCGGTTGAAGAATTATAGGCCCATCTCACTTCTAAGCCATGTCTACAAGTTGTTTTCAAGAGTCATCACGAATCGTCTCGCGCGCAGGTTTGACGATTTCCAGCCTCTCGAACAAGCCGGTTTCCGGAAAGGCTTTAGCACCGTGGACCACATACATACGCTGCGGCAGGTTATACAGAATACCGAAGAGTATAACCTACCCTTCTGTTTAGCGTTTGTGGACTTCGAGAAAGCCTTCGATTCGATCGAGACCTGGGCTGTACTGCAGTCTCTTCAACGGTGCCAAATCGACTATCGGTACATCGAGGTGTTGAAGTGTTTGTACAAAAACGCCACCATGTCAGTCCGACTTCAGGACCAAGCCTCGGAACCTATCCTCCTGCAGCGAGGTGTGAGACAGGGAGACGTCATATCTTCGAAACTGTTCACCGCTGCACTGGAGGATGTCTTCAAGGTTCTGGACTGGAGAGGGCTAGGCATTAACGTCAATGGCGAGTACATCACCCACCTTCGGTTTGCCGACGATATAGTGGTCATGGCTGAAACCATGGAGGACCTCAGCACAATGCTCGATGACCTCAGTAGAGTTTCCGGAAGAGTGGGTCTTAGAATGAACATGGACAAAACCAAAGTCATGTTGAATGCCCATGTCACACCCATTCCTATCAAGATCGGAGACTCTACACTCGAAGTTGTAGACGATTATGTGTACCTGGGACAAACGGTCCAGTTAGGTAGGTCTAACTTCGAGAAAAGGTCAATCGTCGAATCCGACTCGGCTGGGCAGCGTTCGGGAGGTTGCGCGGTATCTTCTCGTCCAACTTACCACAGTGTCTCAAGACGAAAGTCTATGACCAGTGTGTGTTGCCAGTGATTACATACGGGACCGAAACGTGGGCGCTCACAATGGGCCTCATCAGAAGGCTTAAAGTCACCCAAAGGGCAATGGAGAGGGCTATGCTCGGAGTTTCCTTGCGTGATCGAATCAGAAATGAAGACATCCGCAAGAGAACCAGGGTCACCGACGTAGCCCGAAGAATTGCCAAACTTAAGTGGCAGTGGGCAGGGCACATTGCTCGCAGAACGGATGGCCGATGGGGCCGAAAAGTTCTGGAGTGGCGACCGCGAACCGGAAGACGTTGCGTTGGAAGGCCTCCCACTAGGTGGACCGATGACCTGGTGAAGGTTGCGGGAATCCGCTGGATGCGAGTCGCACGGGACCGGTCAATGTGGCGACACTTGGGGGAGGCCTATGTCCAGCAGTGGACGTCTTTCGGCTGAAATGATGATGATGATGAATAGGTTAAGTTAGGTAAGGCACATAATATCTATTCTGTTCTGCACAACACAATTGTTGAAAAAGATGGATCAAAATAGTCGACGCTGTGGTAAGACCTATCAGTAAGATCGTTAATGGGTCTGACTGCCTAATGAGAGGCCTATTCTATTCTAACAAACTTTTAACTGCAAAGTCTTAGGAACAACTGATTCAGATAAATTGACTAAATAACAGGTTTATCGTGAAAAAAAAGTCCAACCCGTCGATAGAACATATCATCTATTTCAAGCACGTTCATTTATAAACTAACTTTGATCAAGGAAACTTTAGCCAATCTTTTTTTTTCGGTCTAGGTCAAGTTGCCGACTTGTTTGGTCAGTTCTTCGTGCCAAAAGTCTTGATCTTCAATAACATATTTGTTAGCGGAAGTGGGAAATGTATTCACTATCTTTTTATTTGAATTTGTTTGCCCACTTCCTGATCTACACATACAATACAAATATTTTAGGATTGATTGATTTTCAAGAGACGAAATTAATTTTGAATTTTTCCGTCAGACAAAACGCAACATTATTACTTTCTTACGGCCTTCAGGCAAAGGTAACATAAAAGTCCAGGAAAATAAAAGAGCTTTCACATACCGGCAAAAGTATTCCATATCCAAAACATACAAACAAAGACACGGCCTCAAAGGATGTAGAACCGGTTCCTTATATGTAATGGCAACTGAATCGAGATACCGCTTGGCATCCCAAGAATGCCGACGGGCAGTCGGCAATGCTGCCCGCTTTTATGATTAGAACGGATAATAACAACACGACTGCATTTTAAGATAACAATTTTAGTTTTATACATTCGATACTTTGCCATTCGATTTTTGAATAGGTCGAAGTTTATTTTTAAGATATTGCGTGACCGCTAAGGAATTTTTGTGTAGAGCCATTCGAAGGCGGAAGATTTGAATGTAAACTTTAGCATCGCCTACAAAGGTGTGTACGATGGTTAATTAAGATTTATAAATAATGTTGAGGTTTTGCCATTTTGGTAGGGTTAGGTAACAATGAACAAATACAAAATGAGCAACGCCATATCTATGAAGAGGAAGGCAGCTAAAGATTATACTCGCTTAGTAGGGATAAATAATAGGGCTTATTAATTTCCACTGTCAATTTCAAACCTGAGTTGTTTAACAGAAGATTTAGACTTCTGATAAGGAAGATAGCAATTGATAACAACCATTTGAGTGTGGCCAATTCGTTACTGGGCAAAAACAATGGACACATTCGATACGAACATTGAACAATCAAATGGCATAGCACCATATGTCACGTATAGCACAGCCGACGCTTCCTTTATCTCTCAGACACAACAAGCATATAATTGTCTAGAATATTTAAATTAAATTAACAATCAATAAATGTAGAACTTGCCTAATCTCCGCCGGCCCGACATTTATCATAAATCACAGCACATCACATCACTACAACCCGCGAAAAACTACATCGTCTTCGATTTTCGAATTTATTTTTCGTATTATCATTTGGAGACAAAAGGCGTTCGTTCCTAGTCATACCTCGCGTTCGACTCATAAAGTAAATGGTTGAACTAAAGTGATGTGAATTGTGAATCACTTTAGTCTATTAATATGCGTAGCGAGTGACCGAGTGTCAAGAGCAAGGCTCGACTGTTTGTGTACTAGTGATTCGACGCCCGTCACTAATGGTCTGTTATGTAAATCTTTTTGTAGGAGTCAAATGTGATAAACATACGTGGTGTTATATAAGTTTTGTTATTAATGACTAAATGGTGCATACAACACGTGCTCGGAAGTATTGGTAAAAACATGGTGGTAAAGCTTTTGATTTTATTGGACATTAGTGATTCGGGGCGTGCTTATTAACATACTAACTTACAATGCTATCTTAGGACGTGTTAAATAACAAATTAATTGTTAACATTCCAGATTCCAGTTTATCATACTACCTATGATTAATTGTTCAACCAATAAGGTGATTTTGCATAACAACATTGTTTTGTTTCTGTCTACCTTATTACTAGATGCAGCACTAACGTTTGAGAAAGTATGGCACAAATGCCTTATACATTTCGAACCAGAAACGAACATATACCAAAAATAGCTAGCTAGTAGCTGCTAGTTAGCTGTTATAGTAGTCTCGTGGGTCCTACATTTTCTTTTATTTTGTAAACAAGACATGAAGACGCTTACTCTGAACTAAAATTATTAAAAGACTGGAATAGCGCAAGGACGTGTTTTGGGTCCGGTATGGTCTTAGTGTCTTGTGTTTCGCTAAAGAAAACTCACGAAGAAACAGTGAAAAAGGCAGAAAATCCAAGCCAAAAAGATTAATAAATAAAAAAATCAATTGCAAGATTTGACCAATACATACCTACTAGCAAACTAATTATCAAGGCAAGTTGAATAAAAAGCTTAAGAAAAAAAATGGTAGTGGCTGTTTGGAACAAAATCTACAGGGATTACCAGTTCCAAAAGCAATTTCAAACTAACATAACATCTAACACAACACAAAACAATTAAACATGCTCCAAGCAAACCGCCTTCACTCTTCAACCTCTAATCAACTTTCTTTACGCAACAATAACAAAAAAATAAATAAACAGTTATGCGGTTGTCTTTGGCGCGTAACTGTAAGATAGCGAACGCTTGCAAAATAACCGCAATATCAGATCATGAGATCACGTACCTAGTAGTAATCGTTATTATATACTTACCTACCTGTTATTTTGTTGTACCTGTTATTCTGTTTGTACCTGTTATGTTGTTTGTACCTGTTATTTTTAACAGCAATCACGATGTTTATGTTGCTGCTTGTATGTCAGTCAGTAAATAAATATTTGTCAGATTTATATGATATATTTATTATTATTTTATTTTTATGTTTTATATTTATTAGGTTTTTATTGAGAAACGTGGAAGCCATTAGAGAGATTACCTATACTGTTAATTATTTCTTTTAAATGTTTGTTTATGGAGAAGTAACTTCCGATATAACAAATACATAGTTATTTTCTTTTGAAAGTAGGTAGTGACTATAACTTTGTGGTTCTTTTATATTCGGACGTAACTAGAAATAATAAAATTGTAATTTCAAAATTTGGCAAACTCAAATCGCGAATCTGTCAAATTTAAATGTTAAGAATAAAATACTAGTTGAGAACGAAAGCTTTGCAATATAAAAAAAAACTATGAATGAAAGATGACTCAAGATTTACAAAGAATACAGTAATTTATTGTACAGTTGATATTATTGTTTCACATCTTGTAACATATGAACGTAATATCTTCTTACATAAAACCTCAATCATTTTGTGTAATGTCAATCAGTTCAATGACCTCACTTTCTCTCGGAGGCCATACAAACTTTCTGAATTACATTAATGTAGCATTAAACATAATATTAAACGGTAAATGCTTGTGTTTTCATACAGATAAACATTAAATTCATTGCAGACTTTTTGAAAGATAAGAAAGCATTTTAAGTTAAATCGCTTTCTTCTAAAACGCGAATTGAAAACCAAATCATAAATGGAAGAGCCAAGTGAGAGACAGAGTAAAAAGACGTCATCAAAACATTGATTCTACAATTCTAAATTGTACTGAAAATGCCAATAAGTAGTTTCCAATGCAGTTTTCTTTAAAATTTTCATTCAATACAAACATTAATTTCTAAACACCAAGAAATGGAAACTAAAAACACATAATAAAGAAAAAATCTCAAGAATATTTTTTACGAAAGTGTAATGTTAAACGCAGTAGTAATTTGTAACGCATTCACGAGCTAGTGAACGCATCGTTAGACATGTTTCCTAACTATCGGTCGATACTTTACGTTAAGCAATTGAGAATAATAATTCATTCATTACACATACACCCACACAAACATTTAAGTACAGTCGCCAGCACATCAAGTATCCTCAAACTGTAAAATTTCTCCTAATGATTTTAAACCATAAAATGTTGAAGGTTAAGTTCAAAATCGAATGAGAAAATTTGTCAGTTTGGGGTAACTCGATGCGCTGGCGACTACATACACATTACATCATTTACGTTACCTCTTTGGTAGATTAATGAAGGAAAAGTGAATTAAAATCGCATTGGTATTTCGATTGGTTCAAGACGCACAAAAATTTTTTTTTTCTTGACTTTATAAGCAGCAGCAACTTGCATATTAGTTATGTAATAAGAGTTTCATTTAGCGGTTCATTTTACACAGTGTACAATAATTAAATGCTACTTTAATAAAAAAAGTAAATGATTAACTTGTAGTAGCATATTATCATGCCACCAAAACACAAATCACTGACGTTGCTTAAAAAAGCCACTAAGCTAAAGTGGGACTGGGCTGGCCATGTCTGCCGTATGCTCGACGAGCTGTGGGCTAAAATAACCACTATGTGAAGCCCTGATCCTACCAGAAGGCGACGCAGTAGACCTAGCAGGAGAAGGCGGGGCGAGCTGGACAGAACCAACGACCAGTGGTCCACATTGGCCTTGGATCGAAAGATTTGGAATTCATAGGGAGAGGCCTTTGCCCAGCAGTGGGATGACACAAGCTAACAGTAACAGTAAAACCTAATAATATTTTGCCCGACCCGGGAATCATACCCTCTTGCTCAGCAGTCACGCTTACAAGCACTAAACCAAGGAGGCAGTTTCACGAATAACTTCTACATTTTTAAATTTCCTACAAGGCTAGAGTCAGACTCACAAAATCACAATATTTTAATGGAAGCCTCAGAACTTGCCCGCCCACGTTCAGGACATAAATGGTAAGAAGTGGTAAGCACGTATTACAACTACACTCGTATACTAAAATTCTCGGCATGGCGACCGGAATGAATAAATAACGTTAATTTAATTCTTGTATCTGGTTTTATCACCTCGCGGTTACTACTTTCATTCATATTTAATATTGAGAGCAGGTTTTTTCTTGTGTAGTGGTTGTTTGCGTCGTTTTAAATTGTTCTATTTTTGTATGTGGGAATTTCTCTAGTTTGACAGCGGTGAGGGAAAATACTTTCATACCTTAATAGGAAGACACCGAATACCTTCTAAGACTGCACCGAATACCTTCTACAACTTAACAAGATACTGATTACCTTCTACAACTAAACAAGTCAAGCTGTCCCTTCTGAAAACAGAGGTCGAGAATACTTCACCCAATAGGCTTTTCAACTGAAAAAATCTAAAAAGTCCGTCAGTTAAATTATCAAAAAATATTTGACCCGTATTTTTTCTTTTGTTACGTAAACCAAAATTGACGAAGATACGACGCTTTTTAAATTCTCAAGACGTCAAGCCGTACGGCAACGTAATAATCAATTTTACAAATTGTTCAAATTTTTATAACTGCTTTAACAAGTGATTAAAGATTTATTCGTTTAAGTCCGAGATTTATTTATTTCCTCGCAAATCTAAATATATAAAAGAAGAAACTGACTGACTGACTGACTGACTCATCTATCAACGCACAGCCCAAACCGCTGGGTCTACAAATTCCAAATTTGGCAAGTAGGTTCCTTATGTGATCAAGGGGTGCACTAAGAAAGGATTTTTCAAAATACACCCCCTAAGGGGGTTAAACGGGGCTCCAAAGTTTGTATGGGGAAACAAGATTAGTTAGACTATTTTATTCGAAACTTCACAATATTGTTCCTTTTGATAAATGAGTAGAAACGGGTTTCAGGGTTTTTCAGAATTCAACCCCTAAGAGGGGGAAATGGGGTGACAAAGTCTAAAAATCAATGCACAGCCTATACCGCTGAGTCTAGAGATCCCAAATTTAGCACATATGTTCCTGGTGGTGGTCTAGGGGTACAATAAGAAAGGGTTTTTCAAAAGTCACCCCCTAAGGGGGTGAAACGGGGCTCTAAAGTTTGTATGGGGAAACAAGATTAATTAGACTATTTTATTAAAAACTTCACAGGAGTACTCCTATTGATAAATGAGTAGACATGAGTTTCAGGTTTTTTCAGAATTCAACCCCTAAAGGGGGAAATGGGGTAACAAAGTCTGAAAATAAACATCGGTATTGTTTGTATGGTGTATCGGGTCGGGTGTATTACAAAAACAATGATTTTAAGATTTAATGTGGTGGACTTGAAACACCTTCATTCTCTGTTGGGGTGCGATGGGGTTGAAATGTCTAAAAATCAATATGGGTGTCGATACCGAGATTATCAGGGGTGCAGATTACGAAAATGGCATTTATTTTGAGATCCAGAAGATGGCGGATTCGACATCTATACAAGGTTATTGTTGATTTATTGTGATAATTGTGATAACGATGATAGTGATTGTGATAATGATGATGATGGTGATGATTGTGATTACGGTGATAATGATTGTGATTACGATGATGATGATTGTGATTACGATGAAAATTATTGTGATTACGATGATGATCATTGTGATTACGATGAAAATGATTGTGAGTACTATGATGATGATTGTTATAATGATGATGTTGATTGTGATAACGATGATGTTGATTGTGATAATAATGATGATGATTGTGACAACGATGATGATGATTGTGATAAAGATGATGATTACTGTGATACTGATGATGATGAATGTGATAACAGTGATGGTGATTGTGATGGTGATTGTGATGGTGATTGTGATGGTGATAGTGATTGTGATAGTAATGGTGATGGTGATTGTGATAGTGATTGTGATGGTGATTGCGATGGTGATTGTGATAATGACGTTGATCGTGATAGTGATTGTGACAGTGATGGTAGTGATGGTGATGTTGATAGTGATTGTGATAGTGATGGTGATTATGATGGTGATTGTGATGGTGATTGTGATAAAGATGATGATTGTGATGGTGATGGTGATTGTGATAGTGATAGCGATGGTGATGGTGATTGTGATGGTTTTAGTGATTGTGACTGTGATGGTGATTGTGATTGTGATAGTGATTGTGACTGTGATTCTGTTTGTGATAATGATGATGATGATGATTGTGATTACGATGATGATGATTGTGATAACGGTGATGATGATTGTGATGGTGACGGTGATTGTGATGGTTATAGCGATGGTGATTGTGATCGTGATTGTGACTGTGATATTGATGGTGATTGTGATGGTGATTGTGACAGTGATGGTGTTTGTGGTAATGATGATGATTCGTGTGATAACGATAATTATGATTTTGATTACGAGGATGGATATTGTGATGATGATGATTGTGATAACGATGATAATGAATCATTGTTATCACAATCACTATCAAGTGATTGTGATAACAATGATGGTGATTGTGATAGTGATTGTGATGGTGAAGGTGATTGTGATAGTGATTGTGATGGTTGTGATTACGATGATCTTGATTGTGATAATGATGATAGTGATTGTGCTAACGATGATGGTGATTGTGATTGTAATGGTGATTGTGATGGTGATTGTGATGGTGATAGTGATTGTGACTTTGATAGTGATTGTGATTGTGATACCAAGGATGGAGATTGTGATGATGATGATTGTGATTACGATGATAATGGTTTTGATTACGATGATAATGATGATGGTGACAGTGATGGTGATTGTGATGGTGATAGTGATGGTGATTGTGATTGTGATTGTGATTGTGATTGTGATTGTGATGGTGATTGTGATCATTGTGATAATGATGGTGGTTGTAATAGTGATGGTGATTGTGATGATTATGAAATTTGGCACATAGATAGTTCATAACCTGGATTAACACGTAGGACACTATTTATACCTTTAATATGATCCAGTGGCACGGTTACCGAACTTAACGCGGGCGAAGCCGCGGGCAACAGCTAGTATGTTATAAAACGTCGTATGATTGCAATATCGCCTCGGCTGTAATTTTCAACTTACCGCACTTATATATCATAATAACTAGCGACCCGCCCCGGCTTCGCTCGAGACCAATTTAGAACAAAAAAAGAAGTTCGCTTAAATACTGTTAAATTATTTTGTAATGTCATTTTTTACCATACTATTCATATTTTTTTTTGGGTGGTAAAATTATTAAATGAACCTCCCGCCCTGGGTAGAGCGGATGGGACTGTCAGACTTACTGACTAAGGCTCTGTTCTTTCGGTTGCCCTTGGGTTCCAGGGGCCCCGGTACCCTGTTTAGACAGTCCCGCGACCCCGGCAGTTGCGATAACTCCCAAGATATTCATTTAAATTAAATAGTGTTAAGGGTAAATACGTTCTTAAATAGATATTCAAGATACATACACCATAAATAATCTTCTAAAATAATGCATTACCTTTTACGCAAAAATTAAAACATGAAAATGGTTAAAGTGACCAACTGTTACACTGCGACCCCATTTGTTTCGCTGAGAATGATATTTTCAGTCGCGCGTAATTTTAATTCTGTGATATCTTCTAAATTATTCATTCAAATGATATACTGTAAGGGCCATATTGATCTATATTAATTGCACAATGTATTTAAGGTACTGAATTGGATATGGATTAATACTGTATTGCTTAAAATCGCTTCGTAAATAAGCCATTATTTCTCGTCAAAAGTAAAGGATAAAAAATGGTTATTGTGGTTAATCTCTAAGAGATAGACAAATACCATCGCGAACTACTTATTTTGATCTATCTCGTAGGGTTCAGCCAGCGTTTGCAATGTAAGCGCAAAAATATGTGTTTATTTAAGACATAACATTAGAAACCTCAAAAATTATCAGTGTTTCTCTACTATATTATGCATGTTTTAAACATATAAACCTTCCTCTTGAAACAAACTATCTATTAAAAAACCCGCATCAAAATCCGTTGCGTAGTTTTAAAGATCTCTAAGCAGACATAGGGACAGACAGACAGACAGACAGACAGTCGTGACTTTGTTTTATACTATGTAGTTTTGATGTACTATTACTTTTGTATCTGTAATTTTTATGGTGTAAATAATAAAGAGTATTCTATTCTATTCTATACCCAGCAGTGGGTGAAGTCGGCCTGTGGATGATGAATGATGATGACGATGATGAAATAATTTGGCTGTGACGTAATTTCGCAATTAATGTAAAGTCTCTAAATTAAAGTTAAAAACATTGTATGTGTGTCACGTGATTACCCTGCGGGATTAATTCGGACATGATCCTTAATTTCGTTCCTTATTCAAACATAAAATATACAAACTCGATCCTAAATCAACTTTTCACTTTTACAGCCACAGGAAAGAAAATCGTCTCTGCCTCGACTTGGCTACTACGTCAGGATGTTGTGAAACAGAGAAAAATGTGTCAACCTACTTAATGGCACAAGCGGAGACGCGGGCGAAAGCTAGATTATCTTTAAATAGCTCACATGCACTCACGTCCATCAGAGCTGCTTGTAGCTCATTCATATGTCCGTTTTAATTAATTAATTACTTTAGAAATTATACAAGAAGTGAATTAGAAGTATCCAGTCAATCATAGAGAGACAGTCACTTAGATCAACATTTTTTCGTCCATTGGAAATACTTGACTAAACAAACTCGAAATACCAGCTAGTATTGTGAATTTAGAATTAATTTTTTTAGAGAGTTAAATCTCACATTGAAAGTTATAAAAAAACCAAAAGAAAGTGTTTCTTCTATTGATATTCATGGGTATAAAGCGTTGTCACTAACTGCAATTTCGAATTCGACACGCTACACCTATTCGTGCCAAGCTGCGCCGGCGCACCTGCCATAGCACTTACATAAGGTAAAAGTGCATTACTCAATTATTTTCAAATTATTTACTGTCACAGGTGTTTTCTTGCATACGATACATGTAATCACCATAACTCACGCTTGTAATCCTCTGGGCTAAGCAGAGGCATTCGTTTTTTTAATCTCATCTAATTTAACCGAGCACAAATCCAGACTCCGGGGCTGTTACTGAGAAATGCCTAATGAAAAAACCTAATAACACTTTGCCCGACGTGGTAATCGAACTCAGGACCGCATTGATCAGTACTAGGCGTGCGGTCACCAGATCCACGAGCCAGTTCGTTCTTATATGTAGATAGACAGACAAGGAGGCACCTTCATTGCCTATCGAAATTGTAGTAGGGGTCTCCAACAAACTAACATTTGGCCAGTTAAATGTTTACTTAGGAAGGACTTGGTGAAAAATTACACGGCTAAAAAGGGGGTGACTACTTTATAGGTACAAGTTGTCACCCCCTTTGAAGCCACATCATTTTTCGCCTAGTGATGTGACCGTCCGTCTGGAAGCCGACCCCGATAAAAAATAAAAAATAAACTTGGGAAAAAGCTAGGCAGATGATGATGTGACCGTCCGACTACCAAGTTATAGAACATTTCGAGTTCGAACCCACGGCACGTACCTCTGATTTTTTGGATTCCTTTGCGTATTGTATACTTAATTATTACTTTTTTGGTGAAGGAAAATATTGTGAAGAAACCAGCATGCCTGACGAAAGATTTGATAGCATGTAAAGCCAAATCAGAGGCCTTATTGGGCGGCAAAAAATACTGACACCAGGTTAGGCACTGACCAAATGAAAAATAAGAGCAAGACTTATAAATCAGTTAAATAAAGATATTTGATAATAAGAACTCAAAATAAATGGTCATTAGCAAGACAGAGGATGATATAAGTCCCTTGGTATAAATATACAGAGCAAAGTTATTGCCATTGTCTCTTGCATAACCTAAGAGAAAATCATTAATATCTCGGATCTAGCTATTAGATGTCGAAGTTGCCATGGGAACAGTCACGCAACCTTGCACACAATATGGAGGAGCTTGGGAAACCTTTTTTATAGAAACTGTATCTGATCACGAGAATGGCGCTCGCGTATTCTGTGGTAAAGTTATTGGTAAATGATGTGATCGGGTTCATGAAGACGTGGTGTTTGTGTAGTATTGTACTGTCATGTCGTCATGATGTATTTCCACTGTTGTTTTTCTTTTTATGATGTAGTATTGTAGTTACATACAGACTTCCTATGAAGTAAGTCAAATTTTGCAATTTTCTAGGGAAACTGCGGATGTTACGTCAAAATGAAACCGATACATTTTTGTTGCAAAATGTTCATTGTTTTTGATTAGCCTTAGTAGGTACTTAGTTGCCCATTGGCTACTTCTGATTATGGGACTCTCTCAAAACGACCCCAAAAATAGTTCCTTATTCTTGAAAATCAATTATCAATATTATTAATTTTATTATGATGAAGATCGCGGTTTCCGTTTGATTTCTTTACGTCCTCAAATGTGCAAGACTGGCAATTTAGACACGCCAACAAGTAGGCCAACATCTAGACAAAATAACTCACATTTAAAAATCTATGAAAATATTTAGATAGTTCCTTACCGTTCTTAGCTGGCTTGGCTAAAATCAGTGGTTGTGGTACTTGTGGTGTTTCCATCATGTTACAAAGATTTTGTTCCAGTTGTCGTAAAAGTTATTGCACTTTTCATTTCACATGGATCGTCTTTTGTTTTTTTAATGGGATATTTTTCTGTCGCAATGGAGTCGGCAACCTTAGGTAAGAAGGATGCAGGGAATCAATTCACACGGATCAAGTTAAGTAAAATAAAAACTCAGCAGCAATTAATAATATTGTTAGTACAAACAACGTGTCATGCTTAAGCTATTTTGTGCAAATTGTTTGAGGCTTTCATGTGCCATGTGCAAGACATACTTGTAAATAACAGCAAACCACATTTTTAAATATTAATTTATTAATCAAACGCAAAGCTGTTTAATTGAAAAAAAAAAACAGAATTTATTAATTATTTTTCTAATAAACGTCCTATTTATTACAATCGCATGCAAAAATATAAATTAAGTAAGGCCCCCGCCCACTGCAGCGTAACATGTTATGATAGTGTTCGGCACGCGCAAAATATCGCGTAGATTTATTGCTACCGCCTACGGACACATTAATGGTATCTTTGGTCTTTTCATGTCGGATGGAAATAAAACCTAATCAATGTTCAGTCAATGAAGCGCTAAAAATACGACTTAAATTAATATGTTTTCGGTAAAGAAGGAAATATAATTTGATAGTGAAATCTTATTGTAGAAAATATATTATTTAGGATCGTTCACCCCGTTATATCTGTTCCGAGATGAATTACCGATGATGAACATGGAATTAAGGAAGTACTTCTCACACGAGAATAGTTTCCTGGATGTAATTTTCTATAATAGGAGCGAAGTGTTTGAACATACGTTTATTATATGAAAATAACAATCATTTCTCTCCTACAATCAATTTTAATGACGTACTTAGAATCATCTCATCTCATACTTAGTCAATATAGTAGTCAGCTCAGGTATCCACATGAAGTAGATTACATTTACATTCATAGTGAAGCTTATGAATACCTTACCTATGACATACAGACTCATCAGGAAATTACAATAATGACCAAGTTTCCTCGACGTATAAATAATGATTTGACAATAACAGTGCTACATTCAAGTTCAACGTCATCACATTTCTGCAAATCTCAAGGAAGACAATCCGTTCATTGTGTTCTAATAGCCACACGTGTGAACGTTACTTTCCACAGCAACATGCTAATTCGCTGATTGTAACAATTTTGCGTTTATAGGCCGCGCCGATCTCACTCGATTTCCAACAAAGGCTCACCCACGTGTTTCTAGCTTTATAATTAGTCGAAAGTGGGCCATTACAAGCCTCAACGTACCCTTAGTTCACGCTCAGTTGAGTACCCTCCTATCATCGTAACGTTGAAAAAGTAATTCGTAGTTTTGAATCGTAAAACCGGTCTAGTGTGAGATGTGGTTTAGGCAGTAAAAGTGGCGTTGCACGGGAGTTTCCGAATAGAACTTAATGTATTTTTGATGTGCTTGCTTTTGTTGTTTCCGTCTTTTGTAATAGCTGTGATATCAGATGTACTAGATTGTATACATTATGGAGGTATAGGCAAACGTAACGTACCTATATACGGTCGATCGTATTCGTATTGTTTCACATACTGCGGTAGATTACAGGAAGTAGCTCAAAACAGCACGACTTCTACTACGAAATTCGAGCTAAATGTAAGCTATATTGACATAGATAAAAAAAAAGAAAAAGATAATAAAAAGTTTTTTTTTATAGATAAATAAAGCCATTGTATTGCCTTGCTATTACAGACGTAATAAAGTTGGTAGGAATGTTCAAAACTATCGCCAATTATTTAGATATATGACAGAACCCTTGTAATAAAATATGGACTTTGTTTGAAGTACGTTCTCCTGAAACATAATTGAAATTGAAGTGTGTAGTATTCTTCAAATACTATTTATATGTACCTACATTCAATGTTCACGTCTCCATTCGAATCATATTCCATTCACAGTTATTATTTGAAACAGTTACAATAAATGGCGTCTAATCTAACCAGCCTTCAACGCGAACAATTTTGCGAACGTTCCAACATGATGGCCGCTCAATGCGTAAGCGCAAAATATCCGTGAAATTAATTGCTTCGGCCACAATTGTTTTTGAGTCGTCGACACGTAGATATTGTTCACTCATTCAGCAGATTCTAACTGTTATCAATTAGACTGTGTCGGAATTAATGCCTCCATTTTGGTTTTACGATATAATTTCTACAGACAAAATGTTAGTCAGAGACACAACTTTTTTTTCAATGTATTTGGTTAGATACATAAGTAACTATTAATGTGATAAAAATTATTGTCGCCTGTTAATTAATAACTTATCCAAAATCTGTCAAATGTAGAATCAGTCGATTGTAGAATCTGTCGGTTGTAGAATCTGTCAAACATAGAATCTGTCGATTGTAGAATCTGTCAAATGTAGAATATGATGTCAAAAGTAGAATCTGTCAAATGTAGACTAAACGTGCGAAAAGAACCATTCTGCACTGTATTGCCGAGCTGTTGTTTTCATATAAGACATCGTTCTCTCTCTCATTCATTCATTTGCTCAATGAACTGATTCGTACTGTTCAAAATTATTTTTATTAGTTTCTCTCGCAGCATTGTGTTCCGTATGAGTTTTCAGATCTTGCTCCTTCACTTTCATTTTATTTACACATGGTCAACACTTTAACAGTTCTATGGTCATTGATCATGAGGCCCGTCTGTCCGAGTTTCTATGACTTCCACTACCGCCTACAGACATTCAAATCGACTATTGAAATGTTCAGTAGTTGATGCATTGTTCATTTGTTACTTCTTATTAACACGGAGTTTGGTAATCGGAGTTGTGTTGTTGTTGTTTGTTGTGACCGCAGTCTTCCCAATGATTATTACACATTAGAATAATTCGAAGATGGTCATTAATAGGGGGAGATTGTCAAAAATGTTAGTCGGGACATCACGAGTTCACGACGTTTAACAGAAAGCAAAAGACCAAAGGCTATGGAGGATCTTTTAATTTCCTTCATGGAAACTTCTTGGAGACTTTCCTGCCTAGCCTTTTTCCAAGTTTGTTTTGGGGTCGGCTTCCAGTCTAACCGGATGCAGCTGAATGCCAGTATTTTACATGAAACGACTGTTGACGTCCACTATCCAATTAGTGCTGGGTAATACGATCACCCTAAGTAAAACTGGTTGTCATACTTTTGGGCCACTGACTACCTGTAACGACTGTAAGAGATCTACAAATGACAGCCACGGAGTAATGATTAGTCACACAACCACATACCAACCTATGCGAGTGCAGTTTCGTCTTCAAGGACCCACCTAGCAGATCCACCGGTGGGTCTCCGAATACTGTTGTGTCTCCCAAGACCTACTAGTGTGTCGTCTGAGATTTTATTGTCTTCGAAGACCCACTCGGACTAGTAGTTTTGGAGAAAAATGGCTAGCGCGGGTTAACCTGAAGTTCGATCCATTTGATCGTTTGATTTTCATAAGAGCTTTAAACGTACCTTTGATTGATTACAACTTACAAGAATGTTTCGAATATGGAAACTGGAAATGCGGTAAGGGACATTGAACGCGATGTTGAATTTTCAACTTTCGTCGCTAAACCGAACGTCGCAAATCCAACACTTAGCATTTGAAATTTCCACTGTCGCTTTATCATAAAAACGTTGTTCAGGTTTAGACAGGATATCTACCTAGTTACAATAATGTTCAACATAACCCTTATATATTAGATACATACAATCCTGATAATTAAGAAAATGTCTAACTTCCCGTAATTTCTCGGTTAACTAGTTTATTAACCAATTACTTTAATTACCGCTATCTGATGAAACCGGGAGCGATTGAGTCTCTGAAGCATTAAACGTGCTACTGGTATTGGTAGCTAAATCATAAATTGCAAACATTGTAGATTTCCATATTGAACTCAACTTATAAGTGGCATATATTAGTTATAAGAGTGAAGTTCAGATAGATGCTTGAACAACCTCAACTCTTTACCAACATCGAAGTTCTCAACAACGATAGATTCCCTTTTGAGCATAGACTAGTTAGGGCGGTTCCGAAGAAGAATATGAAGAACTTTAAACCATTAAATTGGCGTCCAATAAGGTCCTCTCTAGTATTGAATCCTCCATAGAAAGGGGTAAGATCTTTCAACCAGTCGGTTTTTGAGTCAGGTGAGTAAGAGATGAGGCTAAGAGATGAGACCCTTATCCCTGTTGAAGTGTTGACTTTTCCTAGAGACGTAGGTATACCAATCCAGCAAGCTACGCCAACGACAGACGCGTCAGTTATCAAAATCCGTTTCCCAAGTTCACTCACAACAAAAAACCCGACTCATACATATTAATTGAATAACAAATGATCTTGTTCAAGTCCACAATCACCAAAACCTTGGAATTGTTACTATTATACTCGAACACTCGTGCATTCAACCATTCCTCAATGGAAACACCACCTTGAGCTGGGCTAGCGTAGAACGGAGTTGAAGTATAATGCGTAACCAGCTTATACTGGTTTTGTTACCAGTGATGAACAGCCTACTACGCAGACCACGAACTGGTCACGACATCTTACTATCTACCAGTAATCTATGTACTATTGTGTGAAGTTCTTTTGTTTTGTCACACAACCCTGAGAAGGACGGATATACAGAGGTAAGCTATTGCCTATAGTAAATCTCTATTCAATAGATTAGCGTTATCTATTACAGATGATTCGTCTTTAGTTTCATGGTTATCGTCAAGGAGACGACGCGCGTTGTCTTTTGCGAGAGTTATAGTTATTGTTAGTTGAATCTAAACTCTGTTGAAGTCTAGTAAGGTTGGCTTTGCTGTGTGGTCATGAAGAATGTTTTTATGATTAAAATTAATGTGAAACTATTTTTCAGCGTTCGTTTAAAGAACATCGGACGATGTTATCGGTGCGTTGTAGAATTCAGAGAGAAATTGAAAATCTTTTATGTGAAGCAAGCAAGGTTACTGAACGTTCTTAATTATGGGGCTCCCCCATGCACACTATAGCGCCACTTTAGTAAAAAAATCAGAACTCGTTAAATACACAATTAATTTAAAATCTGATTGACAAAATCAATCTTTTGGTCTTCTAAATTATTTACGTCTGCTTAACTCATTGAAACATAGCTCGCTGTCGTTACAGATACAAATTGGAAAAAAACGGCCGTTTTTAGCAATTTTTCTAACTGTAACTACAAAATCAAAATCAATCAAAGCATTTATTTCAAGTAGGCCAGTTACAGGCACTTTTGAATTGTCGAAACACAGTTAAATGTAGCTACAGTCCCAGTCACAAGACATAAAAACTGTGAAAGTACTGTAGTTGCCCATTCCCTAGCGTAGATCTCTATGGAGAAGAACGGGCAAGAAACTCCATGGACACTCTTTTAAATCAAAATATTGTTACAAAATCTTGGTTACATCATTCATGTTGAGATGGTATATTATGTGAGAACAATGTTGCAAGATGTGCACGTTAAGTGTCCATAGTAAAAACAAAAAATACAATTCAAAAATAAACATACAAATAAGCCATGGCAACTAAGAGTTGACCAGTCACAACTGACAGCGCCCGTTCACGAACATGACGCATGGATCAGCACCATTCAACTCAACCATTTTGAAGGGAACTGAATGATCCGACACACGCGCCACCATCAGCGAGACATTAGAGTGAGCGTGACATACTCTCAACCGCCAGGGCACATTCAAGTCAAGAAAAGACGTAGGATTTCAGTGAATGATAGCTTTCTAGTACATAGTACTCACACAATATGGGCTGTGCGATTATATAATACTAGAGATTGATTCTATACAATGCAAAGACAGTTGTACAATCTTCAGCAGCTCCAACAATTCTATTTAATACTATCAATTTATGCGCCCCTGTCCATGTGGAGCAGGACCAGCATTGAGCCACGCATTTTTATCTGCGATATAATCGCCCAACTTGTAATAAGCTTGCTTACATAGTGTGCGTTTGATGCATGTTTTAAATTTCGTCTCATTCAGTTCAAGAATACTTTGTGGAATTTTATTATAGCATCTCAAACAGTGTAGTATATTTAGGGCACGCCACAATAGTGGCGGTAAGTCCCCTCTTTGAGGAGTGGCTTGAGAGACGCCACGGCGTCCTCACCTTCCGCCTGACGCAGGTCCTCACCGGACACGGTGTTTTCGGGAGGTTCCTGCACCGAATCGGGCGGGAGGAAACGCCCGGGTGTTTCCATTGCGAGGATCGACCGGAGAACACGGTGGAGCACACGGTGGAGGTGTGCCCCGCGTGGGCGGAGCACCGCCGTGTCCTCGAAGCGGCGATTGGCGGCAGCGACCTCTCGCGTCCAGCCCTGGTGCAAGCCATGGTCCGGAGCGAGACGGAATGGGACGCCGTCACCTCCTTCTGCGAAGCAGTAATGCTAGAGAAGGAGGTGGCGGAACGTGAGAGGGAGAGAACCTCACAGCGTCCCGGCCGCCGCGGGAGACGCCCCGGGCGTCGGGGGCCACCACGTGGCCCCCCGCCACCGTAGGCGCGGGCCTGTGGACGGTGGGCTAAGGGCTAGCTCGCCGTCCGTCCGTCTCATGACGACAGGCCGTGTCGACGGCGCGTTCGTGTTCCACGCGCGCCTCAAAGAGAGTCAGCAAAAAGGAAGGGGTCCGAAAGGACCGATGCCTGCCGGGGTTGCGGGACTATTCGAAAGAGATACCGTGGCCCCGGAACACAAAGGGCGATGAAGGAACATGGATGGGTTTTAGTCAGTAAAAGTCTGACACTCCCTCCTGCTCCGCCCAGAGCGGGAGAAGTCATTTGATGATTTCCCATCCGAAAAAAAAAAAAAAAAAAGTGTAGTATATTTTATAAATGAATTAAATCGACGTCAATAATCTAGAACTCTAAAGCATTGATTTTGTCAATCAGATTTTATATTAATTGTGTATTTAACGAGTTCTGAATTTTTTACTACAGTGGCGCTAGTGTGCATTAATGATTATGTCGGCCTTAACACATAGCTGCTAAGTTTTCTATAACATTAACTTTGTAATCTTAACTAGTTTAAGCCACGCCTAAATCTTATCATTTTCATTTTTAAGTGTTGGGAAACTAAAAAATCTCATTCCAGCTTTTGGATTTCCCTCCTTTGGTGATCCCAAGAAGAAGCCTGGATTAACCCAGGATGGGTTAATCCAGGCTTCTTCTTGGGATCACCTTTCAGAGCTTTTTCAACTCTATCTTCGACATCCTCAATCGTAAATTCACCCACACTTAAACTTGCAAGCAATTACCATACGTATTGTTACTAGTCTATAGATAAAAATCAGTAGCATGTTCACTACATGTAATCTGTGCACCCAGTTTATTTTTATGCTCATTGTATGCGATGGAGATCGTAAGGCTTCTTTACTACATGACGTGTTGAGGTGTTTGCCCTTCATACGTACTGTGTTGCAGATTTCTAAGTAAAAGGGTATAGTTTTTAAGGTCTTTCAGTATCTATTTAGGACTATCAGATTGCACACTTAAAATAAAATTTAAACGCTTGTAATCCCCAAAAGATTTGGGACTACCAACATTTGCCTTTTCCCTGTTGTGTTTAAGTCGTGTTTTTTTTTATTACAGTATGGGCCTGCTCTTGACCTCGATCACACCTGATGGAAAGCGATGGATGAGGTCTATGATGGAGCGAGCGTGCCCAGAAGATGCCTGTTTACTCTTGCTTTGAAGGCTGGCGGGTTAAATGTGGGTGGGAACGCAGACGCAAGCAGAGAGTTCCACATTTTGGCTATGCGCATATAAAAGTGGAGGAGAAGCGCTCGTCACCGGGATATCAACCAAGTGCGGATGGCACGCCGCAGTACGTCTGCTAGTCCGGTGGTAAAAGGTATTACCTATCTATGTATAAGTCCCATATACCATAATAGGACCCTGTTGCCATCAACAATTTTGAAATCCAGAATTCCGGCTAAGCTGATGACGACATTGCCCGAACCGAGAATTTAAACGACCGTCCTCATTGAGCGCTACTGCTGAAGTAGCGCTTGCCACCACTAGACAACACAGGATTCTCTAAAGTGGACCATTGGGCAAAGAATGTGTCAATCTGAGTATTGCGATAAGTTAGTTTGATAATAATACACAACAATATTTTAAGTGTGCAATACAAAATTGCAGTTGCACGTGGCATAATATCGTGATTTCCAAACCGTGACGGTGCAAGCTGGTACATAAAGATCTTAAGATAAGAAGTTCTATGTCACTACAATGAAATACATATTTGAAGATTCGATTCAGTCGCAACAAATAGACAGTGCTCCCAGAATTAAAAACCATTTTGTAAGTGTAATTATATTTAATTCTACTGCTGCGACAACTTGTGTACTGAAAGACTATTTGGTAATTTGGAGTAAGTAAATTTTGAATGCTGAGCTGAAAATGCCTGTCAAAGATAACGAAATAGTAACCAAAGACTAGAATTACTCAGATCACAAACAGTCGCCTGTAATTAGTTCAATACGAAATGACACAGACCGGACAATATTTATATCAAATCTTAATTAGGTACACGTACAGTATCACGACAATAACAAAGACTATTTTGCTCTATTTTATGATAATAATCTCACTAAAGTAGTAATTACTATTGGTTCAGCTCAGACACGCAATAAAAACCAATAAGTAGTATTGACAAATCGTCAGAAAAAAAGGATTACGCAAGCAAGTCAATGACCGGTATAGTTGCTATGACTAACACAAAACAAATGTACCTTTCAATAATGTTTACCTACTATTCGTATTTGCAGTAGGTACTTGTACCGTTAAAGAGGAATAAGATCAAGAGGAAAACTTAAAAGACAACACTGAGAGAGCCAACAGACGAACTAAACTAAAAAGCTAATGGTGTCGATTCTGTTGTGCACAAACTAAACTTAATTTAGGCTATTGCTATCTTTTTCTCTCTAATAAAACGAGAAAGAGACGGACGTAATTTAGAGCTGTCAAATTTAGTTGGAACTAATATTTTCATACAAATGAAGGGTGTACGTAAAAACATGTCGACTAAAAACACGGTAAAGCACAAAGCATAAACTAGTTTGACATCTCTGACTTTGTTCATAGCTATAGCCGTCCTTTTCTCGCACTGCCTTTTAGTAAAAGATAGCAATAGCCTAATTTAAGTTTAGTTTGTGCACAACAGAATCGACACCAATGTAGACCTACAAATAGCAATAAGCATTAGAAATGGCCACAGAGCACAGTGGGATGAAAAACGCTTCACCGGCAAAGAAGTTTTGGATGCATTTACTGTAAGTTTAGTAAATACAACAATATTTAAAATAACAAAACAATATTTGAGACGTAAGTGTAAGTATTATCAGCATATCTTCATCGTCCTATGAAGATAGTCAAATAAACTAAGTGAGAGTGATAATTCTTATGCATTTTAACAAAACGTCATAACAGCTTTATCTACTTCACTTAACCACCAACCAGCTGACGATAACTAGACCTTCACCCACCTGTCTGTACTACACAGAATTGTTGCCGGTTCTCACATTCTTAGAACCAAGTGCTACCGTATACCTAATGTGTGATTCATAAGAAGCGGTATTTTGTATTCGCATTCAGATCTTGTGCTTTGTGACATCCTTTCTCTTGAAACATATCGCATTCGAGTAGAATACGGCTTATCTCATTTGAAAGTGGGGTTTGGATTGAATTCGTTATCTCTATTATGCCTATTTGAAGAAAAAGACTGGTAATATTTCTGTTTGGAGTTGGTTCTAATAAAAAAAACTTAATATAAAGATGACGAAGAAGTTAGCTTGTGCTTGTGTAACATATTAGTCATGCTCTAGAGAGTCTAGAAGAAGTCCACCTCTATTTAATACTAGAATGATCACTACCTACCAACAACAACAACAGCCCATAACGTCCACTGCTGGACATAAGCCTCTCCCATGATGGGAGGAATTTGCCGTAATCTCCACGCTTGGCAGGCGGATTGGAGATCGCAGTGATAAAAGACTAACAGAAAACGCTGCTGCCCATTCTCTGGTCTACGGAGGCGCAAGGTGTTCTGCCTCAGACATTAGTCGCCTTATACGACACTCGTGAGTGTAATGGGTTGGTTCTATTCTACTCTGCCGGATACCGCACTACCTACCTAGTTAATTCAATTTATAATAGGGTAACTCAATTCAATTCATTGCATTCAATAATAAGGCTGATTCCCTCTTCACCATGGGAAATAAATTGCACTCATTTTCCATAGTTAACTTGCCTGGAAACAAAACCATCTGTTGCAGTACAGACGGCGCCACCAGCTTTCATATTCAAATTATCTGTGTTATCACTTACGTCATACATTATTTCATCATTAACATTATCAAGGTCAGATTAGTCACTTTAGATTATAATATTACAAACATTGATTATATTAGAAAAATGTCGGGTTTTTCCTTTATCCTCATAATTTTCAAGTCTACTTTGTCTGATCTCTTTGCAAGTCGTGCGCCAACTATTTCTGCTCTTTCATCCAGGATGTCTATTATCCGCAATATCTTGATTATTTCATCAAACCATTAGCCATTAAGTACTTCCGAATGAGGCAATGTTTGTCTATCGTTTATTTAATTGTATTTATTTGAGGGGCAATTGTGGAACACTCAGATTGAGATAGAGATAGAGATTTCGCACAATGCCAATTTCAAAGGTTTCCTTTGGGTAGCGCTCTCGTGAAAGGTCAAGGCTTTGAAAAAAAAATTTTTGTATTGTTTCTCTGATAGTACCTAAGTACTAAAAATGAGTAATCCACAAGAAAGCTCTCTTATTTGAACAGCAGCTAAAACTGCCCCACCAAATAGAATCTACATAACTTTGTTTTTCTGTTCACTTTTGGCCTGCTTATGCTTGAAATCTACAGTATTTATTTCATCGATTTCCATTGTGATTGAAAATAAGTGTTTATAACGTTTTAGGACTGCAAATGTTGACACTAGAATTTTTATGCACTGATAAAAAATGACGTGTTTGCTGACAGATAAGCGCAAATCTGATAAAAATATTCCATTGCATTGACTGACCACTCAAAGTATTAAGATTTATAGTTTTGCGTGATAAGCACGTTATTTTTTTAGTCTAGGTCTTTAGTTAGATGACCTATTCTAAGTTCATTTGAGTTTAACACGCAAATCGGTTTAGTCTGCATGCTAGCTTTATCACATTTATTACCCAGTACCTACTTATTTATAAAACATATTGATCATTGTTGTTTCGCGTGATACCTATTACAATAACAGCGCTTAAAATAATACTATTGATGTACGACCACATTAACCTAATCAAAACATTACCTAGATATCTAAATAGGTACTATGAGTACGGCCGCTTCGTTTGTCTAGTACAGGGGTTCCCAAACTTATTTTGTCTACTGCCCACTTTGAGAAAAAAATATTTTTTAGCGCCCCCCTATTTTTTCACCTACTTAAAAAATACTTTAACTTCAAATTAAATTAATTTTTGTGAGCTATATTAGCGGAGATTAAACATTCATTCTAAACTAGACTTACTATAACCCGCAAGAGTTAACTTGAGACCTGAGCGCAGTAGGTAGTACACAACGGTGCTCAGGTCTCAAGTTTACTCTTACGGGCTACACCTGCCAATGAGAATGATTATTGAAACGCAACTTTATTGTATTGCGACAGAGTATATTTTATTCAAAATAAAACAAACATAATCTATTCTTCTAACGATCTCGATCTCTTAATTAATATATAGTTGATGTTCACAAGCTGTAGTCGAGAGTCGAGAGCTTGGTCCGTTACTACAGTCCTTCTAGATGAAATTACAAATCGCCCCCTAAGCCTCTACACCATTTTTTTTCTGGGTCTCTCACTGCCCCCCTTTAGGCCTGCAGCGCCCACAAGGGGGCGTTATCGCCCACTTTGGGAAACGCTGGTCTAGTAGGATCGCAAGCGGAACTACTTAGCGTAAGGTTTAGGGTTAGTTGGGTGAAGTGGTACCTACTGGGTTTTTCCACTAGGATTTTTTAAGTAGTAGCCGGAAGTCCAAATTAGTGTCCAGATGATGGCAACATAGGATTTAAGATTCTAACATAACTGGCGAAATGTGTGTGTACCTACAATTTGGTACAGCTTATATTATCGGCTCAGCAGTGCAAGTACGTAGGAATCGATTCGATAAATCTGACAGTTATCCTCGACAAAATGACTTTTTATCTTTGTTATAAACTAATTTTGTCGAGAATGACTGTCAGATTTATCGAATCGATTCCTACGTACTTGCACGGCAGATCTAAAATGTGTATGCGGCGTGTCTTCACAGACCCATCTTCCATATCTTGCGCCGCATGTCCTGACACCTGCACTCTTGACGATCTTATGACTGCAGATCTTATGACGAGCAGAGTTCGCATAGCTGAATTTTGGGCCAAACATATTTTAATAAAAATTTGCCATCGACACGCTAAAAAGAAGATTGGTACAGCACTAATATTATATTATCTGTGGTACAGCTCTTCTTATCCCTTCGGAGATACAGACGTGATATTGCACTGAAAATATTGCGATCTATACCTATACGATCGCATTTAATCAAAACATAATCAAGTGAATATTACTATTTTAATTATACGTTCCATGAATTGAACTAAAACAATTTTCTTCGCAACAATTTTGTACCGTGTAGCACAATTATTCGTGATTGATGTAATTTACTGGCCTAAATATTTACAATATTGTCACGAACGTTATTTCTTCACGCAAAAATATACCATTGATTCGATTTGATTCGGACAAATGGATCAGTTACCTAATTGCACAATCGCTGAAATTCCGGTTTCGAGTCTTTTGAATCGAGTGAACTTACGTCAACGGATAATCCGTTTGGACTCAAAAAAGGTGTTATAGCAGCCAAATCGTGTGTTTTCTATTGTGCGTAATAAAATCATGGTATTAGATAGTGTGTCAAGGGCCATTCCGATATACGCGCAATGAACATGGGTATTAACAATAAGGCCAAACTACGTATAATTGCTGCCAATGTGTTTAATAATTTTACGTTAGAAAGCCTTGACTACTTTTTGATTGAAAAATCAAAAAGTAATGAAATTCATTACAAATCCTCTCAATTTTAGACGTTTTTCAAACTGTCACTACATGCACAGATAATTATTTCCTTCATATTATTTTCTACATTGAACCATAACTTATTTTCCACATGAATAAGCATCAACATTCAGTATTATTTAAAACTTATTTAATTTTATTCATGTCACTCCACTTTAACTTGATTTTGTGATGTTTATTAATGAGCCTTCGACTACAATAGGCATGACGACAGTATCAAAAAATTGCAAATCTACACACATCAAAAGTATCTAGGGATCAACATATATTTTTGCAATAACTTTTCTCCTGATTGATATTAATTAAAATTTTCTTTAAGGATTCATCAAATAAAGTGTTTTCGTTTGTCACAGTAACGATAAACCAAGTCACCTTTGCATTAATAAAGAAATTTGCCATTTTCCTAATAAAGGGATTTTTGACATTTGAACCACTAACATTAAAGTTCGAAAAAAAGACTGAAATAACAGTTTTCTTTAAAATTTTATTGGGTAACTTAAACAATTAATAATCCGTGTTTCTACCGCGAACACTAACAACACAAGAACATCGGTTTGGCATACTCAAAATGAGTTCATCCAAATCACGCTGTGGAATGGCCGCCCATGTTCGTTGCAACAACAAAAAAAGGTCTTCTTGCGACTGGATACCCTCCATATTCGGCAGAGCTCTTCTCTGTAGCATATCCCATGCATGCTCAATCGGGTTCAAGTCTGGCGACTGAGCAGGCCAGGGCAGGACATTGATGTTAGCTGCGGCGAGAGTCTGTCTTACAACTCTTGCGGTGTGCGGTCGTGCATTATCATGCATTAACTGAAATAAGGGACCGATTTGCACTTGTAGAGGAACGATGACGTCTGATACAATCGTCTCAGCATAAATTTGAGCGTTGAGGTTGCCTCTGATCCAAATCAACTCAGTTCTTCCGCCGATCCAAATACCCGCCCATACCATGATGGTTCCACCACTATAAGGATGGACTTCCTGGCAGGATTTTAATCGCTGTTGGCGTCCAGGGGTTCTCCAGTGTCGTATACGTCTTGTATCCGGTCTCATACCAAAACGAGACTCATCAGAAAAGCACACGAAACGCCATTGTTCTTCTGCCCAATTTCTGTGTTCAAGAGCCCATTGATATCGAATCCTACGATTGTGCATTGCTATAGGTGGTACCCGTAGCGGTCTTCGGGAATGAAGGTTCACTTCATGCAAGCGGTTTCTGACTGTTTGGTCGCTAATTAAGTTCCCTGAAGAGTGATGAAGCCTCACGGCTAACATCATGGCGGTTATTGTTGGAGCTCTTCGAGTTAAGATTTGAATGTATCGGTCTTGTCTCCGTGTGGTGCAGCGATACCGTCCTCCATGGCGCTCAGCAACGGTACCAGTGCTTCGGTAACGTGTCCAAAGTCGACTGATAACACTCTGACTTGTATTCAGAGCTAAAGCTACAGTACGTTGCCGGGAACCAGCTTCTATCATTCCCACGGCTCTGAACATTTCTTCCCTGCTTAAATGACGTCGCCGCTCCATAATAACGTTGGTTTTAATCAGTAGTAGGGAAACAGTAGCACTAATAATGTCTTCAATGCGTTGTATGTTTTTATAGGGAAAATATTGACAGCTTATTTTCATCTTTTACTCGAATTTGATTGAGAGTTCCTGATTCAAATTATGAAATGCACCAAAAAGGATCCATATAAATTTATAAAATCATAAATTTATTACAAAGCCACATCTCAATCTCAAGAAATCCGCATAAAAATGCTTGATCCCTAGACATTTTTGATGTGTGTATTTAGTCCGTCAGTTAGAGTATTGGAAATTAATGGATACGTATTTTTTTGTTTTTGTAAACCAGTGAAAATTGACCAAGAGAAAACGCATCAAAACTCGGGAGTGGGGGCTCGTGACGTCAGAACTAGGTAAAAATTATACCTAGGCGTGACGTATTGAGAATTTTAAAAGCGTCATATCTTCGTCAATTTTGGTTTACGTAACAAAAGAAAAACACGGTTCAAATATTTTTTGATAATCTAACTGACGGACTAATTAGTTTTTTTTTGTCGTCTCGCCTATTGACGTACGTAAATACATGTGTTCAAAATCGGGTACAACACCTACATACAAACTAATTAAGTTGCAACCTCAAATCCATGCTTTACCAGTATAATATTTCAATTTCAAGAAAAACAATTATTTCCATCGTAAAACGATGAAATTGGAAATCAAACAAAAGAAAAACGGAATTTAGAACTCAAACAAGCGTTTGAATAGAAACAGCACACGTACAAGCAAATACTAAATATGTAAATTTTAATAAGAATACTTATTTATTGGCAATTAAACAACTTCTAGCACATTCACCTGTCCGCTTAAACATTAACCGACTACATTGAAAACATACTTTGAGAAACTAACTAAGAAACAAAATAATCGCCTATCATACTTGGCTGCGTTATCCCAAATTATCTCACTTACGTTTTTATCACCAGTGAGAGACAACTCAAGGCCTACAATAATCTTGGCAAAAGTTAAACCGAACGATAAAGCATTCGACTAATGAAAATAATCAAGACAGAATAGCGCTTGGTATTCGTTACTATTGACTCAAATGCTTTAGTTTAGACAACTCGGTAAGTAAGGAACGTAATCCTGACATTTTGAATTATAAACAGAAAACGGTATTACACTTGTTGTAACAGAAAAAAATATAGTGCGTAGGTACACATTCTTTACAATACTTTTACGTATAGACAATGTTTTTGCGAATGTTATAGCCTGCGTTGATAATAGTGTTATCTACGGTCAAACCTGCATCAAAACTCTACAAGGTTGCCGTACACATATGAATTGGCAAGAACGAATTGTTTTATAATAGATACTACTGACTTTATTAACTGTTCTTCTCAAACGACCTTCCTTAAAAGAACCGCTGATTCTTCATCTTAATTTTGAATTCGTATACAAACCAACAGTAATACGAACGTGATCATACGTTTCACGAAATAACTACACAAAATCACAACATTATCAAATTAAAACATAATTCACAACACGACATTCCCAAGTTCAGTTAGGTCCGAGAACGCATCCTTGTGGTATCCCACAATTTCTTAGAATTGACTCGGCGGCGCTGTCCCAGGCATTCGATTCGCCTACGGATAAGAGATGACCTTTAGGGCGGGGGACTGGTCTGACCGCATGCTTCTGCACTCGGTCCCATGTGGAATTTAAAACGCGTCGCCGAAGCCGGCTTGCCGTCATAAAAATTCAACGTTAAAATGTTTCTTTATGTTTTAATTGAAATTCTCTTTGTTTTAAAGTGTTTTGACTTCTTGTTGTTAGTATTTGTGTTGTTTTTTAAATTTGGCGTTTTGTCCTTGGATCAGCCATTCTTTTAAAGATAGTTTTGAAATCAGTCGCTGCATTTTTTTCTCGGATACTGAGAACACTGAGTCAGTCTAAAACTGTGTTTTTATATTCTTAAGTAAAGTAAGGATTCAATTCATGCAAAATTAACATTTCGGCAATTTGCATGATTTGAATATGTACATAATTAACAAACAAACAAAAAACTTCTCTAGCGCAGAACGTGCAATTAAAACAATAATCTTACTTCGAATGTTTTCTAAAAATCTTCTATCCTATCTTGTAGTATTTAAGAATGTAAAGTGATATAACTCTGATTCTCGATCACTAAAAATCTTCTAAATTACTCAGGTTAGTACATAATCCGTAGATATGATTCATTTAGGAAATTCATATTGTAGTGAAGGGCATTTTAAGTTCTAAGCAGATTTACTTAGAGCAACTTTGGTCGGAATTACTACTAACAAGGTGGGTCTACATTAATAAAGGACTTGTTAACTTACAAGGATTTCCAGATATATTGCAAGGTTCGGCTTAGTAATTATGAACTGACGTAAAAAATAATATCTAAAGAGTCATTTTATATGTAGAGATTGAAGTCTAGGTATACTATAAGTAAGGTACCTGTGTATAAGTAAGATACAGTGTATAAGACTAAAGAAGCATGGCATTAAAGAGAAGATGTAGATCAGCTGTGGATGGAATAAAGCCAATGATGACGACGATAACAATGTGAAATCTCAGGAGACTTCATATTAATGTCGTCTGACACACTGATAGCACAAAAATAATTATTTCATCCGGACTTTTTGGAAACCATTAAATCAAGAGCTTTTTAAATTCGAAGACGTGTCCTGGCAAAGTAAAGACGGCTGAATGCAAAATTCCTACTCCCCCGAGCACACACCTCAAAGTAAAGAAAAGTATTCAGCCATCCACGAAAGACTCGAATAGCGCCAATCAAGCTACAAAGATATTTCTTACTGGTATAAGACACTAATATACAACTGTCTTGGAGCAGTAATAACTGTGAATAAAATGAATATGAGCGTGGAAAGTTGAGCGGTGACGTCAGGCTAATCTCATCATTTATGTGTGATGTATGAATATGTTATGAGGACATTGGCTTAAGATACTGACTTTTTTGCTTTAATGTAAGCGCGGTTTATATTTTTTGAATATTTGTAAATAAAGGGTGTAAAAACCTCTTAACAAAGCTGAAAGGTACTTGTTCTCCATTTTTTTCTTCTACACCATACCTGGACACCTACTAGTTACGGAGATATTGGGGGTCAAAGTTACAACTTTTTCACAAGTTAAATACATGTTTTTAATGTATGTTACTATTGAATCCATCCACCAGCACAATATTTTGAGTGCGTTGCATCGAGTTCTACCACAAAACATGATTTTTCACCCCAAAAAACAAAGTCGTTTCCCAGCAATAATTTTTGCGTAAAGTTACTAGTTTAATGTATAGAATGCTTGGTTGACGGCTTCGTGATGAGGTTGTTTACACTCTGTATAGTAGGCACGTGTCTAAAAGATGTAAGCTTGAATCGTTACAAAAGTGGAGTAAAAATTAGCTAAGTACGTAAGTTTCGTTTTGATTATGAATACTATTTGAAGAAACTACATCATGTCAATGAAAATGATGAACTCGAGCTCTAGAATAACATTCTCGTAGGACACGAATTAAATGATATTATAGTGAAATCAAAAACTATTCAATTTGATAAATCACCATGGAAATTAAACCTTTTTAAGACTTTGCCAATAGATTTGCACTATCTTCATCAGTTGCCTTATTAAACATCGAAAGTAAGAAGAAAGGCGATAACCCTAAGTAATCATAGATGCGTCTAAATCCAATGATTTGTAATAAAACTTCATACATCTTACATTACTAATTACATACTTTCTCCGCTTTTCTCCGCCAAGAGATTGGAACAAAAATGCAATCTGCTATTAAAATGAATGATCGCTTTATTTTCTTCGAAATACATATTGTGAAACGCTCTCTCTTTTGTGTCAAATTAGCTTGTTCTGATATTGGCGAAGATTTTAATTGTTTTTAGGTAGATTTCGTCAGAAAAAATCTACCTATTGGTATTGCACCTAAAGTCGAGTTTTCAGAAAATTTCACCATGGGGGTCTGTCTAGTTATGACCCCTAGAGCCCAAATCAGCCGCCGGTTAAAAAGTTTATATAGGTATATATATGTATACGTATGTTGGTATGTTGGTGGGGCGACAAGCAAAATTTAGCGACACTAAAGGTCGCAATTATGCACTTTTCAAACTTGGGCGGAATTCGTCTATGCGGGGAAGTTTTTCGAAAATCAGTGCTTTGGCCTTTTTTGAACCGTTTAACATTTTTATCATTCCGAGTACGATACGGACAACTTTTAAATTTAAACTTTTTTTTGCAACCCCTAACTTGGGGAGGAGGTTGAAATTTCCAAAATTTTTGGAAAAATATCTCCGAAACGGTAAACATTTTTAGTGTCGCAATTTTTTTTTTAAAATCAATTTGTTTACTCTACAGTTTTTTTTGGGATGATTTTAACAAGGGGTTGAAAAAAATAAGGATGGAACCTTCTTCGAAATCTACCTCCTCCTGCGGCTTGCCGGAGGATTTTTTTTTAACCATGTATTACTCCAATCCTTAACGGCATTATTATGGTTTCAGGTAGGTAATACATAATTACAATGCTTGCAGTGCAACGTTTACCCAGCGGAATAGAGGCTTAGCGCGTTTTCAAATCCTGACTTTTAGTGATTCTTGTCTCTTTAACAATTGGGATGTGTAACAAAATGGTCACCAAGGTATAATACTTAATACGCGTCTGTGGCCATTTTAAGAATTTTAACGTGATTCATATTATTATCCTATTATGATTTTCCCCCCATTTTAGACCCCCTGAGTGACATCTGTCAAAAATTTTGTTAGGTACCTATATTTTTGTCAAATTTTCTGATTTGATTGTCACTGAGATGAGATTGCCACTAGAAATCAAACGCTTTTATAATACGGATAATGACCTTCTAGTACCTATGTGCCTATGATCTTGACCTGGATTTCCAACATTCGATGTTTGTAAAAAGAAAGCCTACGATCTAGGTACTTAGAAATCCGCTGTTAATTGTAACTAACATGCTTGGAATATATTTCTTGTTGTAATGTCCAATACGAACGATACTAATTCTAAATGTATTCCATCATGAATATTAATGTCGGACTATTTACATTATTTTATTACTTATGTTTGTTTAATACGACAACTTTCGGAGTTTCCGTCCAATCCGCATTGTGTACTGTTTTATTGATCTCTCTTTATTTTTCTGTGGGAATCACAACATTTTCACATAATTTACTTTTGGCTGTGATGTCCGTTTACCACATCACTCGAAAACCATTGTTGTCTTAATATGCGTTAAAATAATTATTATATAGTTTCGGCAACAATACTTTAATCTGCGATAAGCCTAACAATGAATTACTTAACACCGTGTATTCATGTAGAGTATTGTTTTTGCGCCACAAAGAGTCGTTTAATTGAACTTTTTGCCGCTTTTGAATCGCAAAATTAGTCTAGTATTCTTCGAGTGACGGCATTATTTGTCTAACAGTAATGTAAAAGTCGACAGAAAGTAAAGACTTCCTGACTTTTCGACGTAACGTGACGGACAGTTAATGTGTTAGTTAGGAAGAACAAATTCGACATTGGAGTTTCTGCATAATGCAAGTGAGTCAACAAAACAACATGAACACAAAAACGTTACGTTCGAACGAAGTCATTGTTTGCACCTTGACTGCCAGTAACTACAACACTATTCAGTTAAGCGAGTTAACTAACACTGTTTTTGTTAAGATTGGGTCAACGGCAGATCTGATCAGATTAAAAATTACAAACAAAGCAATCTGCCAAGCAGTTTAGCAAATCAAACAGCCTGTTTCATCACATCAGAGTCACGACTGTGCCGAACTTAATGACACGACATTCAGATTCCAACTTTTGAATGCACCAAAAGGTCTAGGCTATACGGCATGGCACTCACCGTTGGTGCCAAAATAGTCATCCTTATCCGTTAAGTCATGCTGGAAACCATAAGCAGGGAGCCATGCATGGGAGCCCGGGGGCTCGGGCCAATCCGAAATCCGGACCTCCTCCATTTGGACATGAACACAACACTGCACTCCACTACTAAGTTCACACTGTTAGCACGATCATGCATGGACTACCTCTTCGTTCGTCCATTAGTTGGTCATTTAGGGCGATAACGGTTGGTTGTGCGGCTGAGCACGGCCAGGTGTACTTGTCCTTTCACAAAGACGCGCGCGCGCGGCGGGGAATGGCGGCTGACTGGCGCGCGGCAGCCGTGGCGCGCGCGCTGCGATCTCTCCACCGATATCTATTGCTGTAAAAAAAACGCCAGACGCCATCGTGCCGCGCCTCAGCTGTGCTTTTGCCTGCTGCCCCTTGAACGGAAACTGAATCGACAAACGCGAAACTAGATTTACGGGCTGGGAACCAGTTGTATGCGTGCTTGGGCTCATTTGGTAACAATTAAGAGGACATTCTTGAGCCGAAACTGGCAACTTCGGAACCTGTCCAGAGAGACAGATGTTTGGTATACTACTTACCTGTCGCTGCGTTTTAAGGCATTTTGGTTGCATGCCAATGTCAACTACTGTACTGTGCAATTTCATGTTCCCTAATGACTTGACCGACCACTTATTTGGTTTTTATTCGTGTCCTCCAGGGGTCTTCCCTACATATGATCCCGTCGCCCCGTGGCTGCTGGCTCACTTGTGAGGATTAAAAAAATTTGGAATACCAGTTAGACCCGTACCCGAGTATTACGAAATGTTTGCGAAAGGTGCAGATGTGTTTTTGGGCACCGTTTTGCCAACATAATCGGGATTACTGTTAGCTGACAGACTAACCCCCGAATACTGAAACGTTACTCAAAATTTAAGTAGCACTTGTATAACAGATACTCAAAAGTGACGTTTACCATACGAAATTTAAAGTTTAGGAGCTACTCAAAAATTAAGCACCCCTTAAATTTTGAGTGACGTTTTAGTATTCGGGGGTAAGTATCTTTATTCATAACTATTTATTAGACTGCAGTAGTACTCTAATAATGTTTACCATATCTCTTATGCCTATAAATTGCATAGTGCTCCTATTATAACTACTATTATTACTTTTGGCACCTTCGAGGCTCTAGGACTGCAAATGTCTAAGCACCCTTCATAACTTGCCAGTCAGTTATGGAATATTATGGAAGTCTCCAACCCGCCTGCCAAGCGTGGAGATTACGGCAAATTCCTCCCATCATGGGAGAGGCTTATGTCCAGCAGTGGACGTTATGGGCTGTTGTAGTTGTAGTATGGAAGTCTCAATGAATATCTTTACTGTTTATTATAACAAATCCTACTGAATAATATTCCTTGTGTTACATCAGCGTGTAATAACACACAACCTGACCTTTGACCGCTATTCAGTCGGTATACAGTTACTCAAAACATTCTCTCCATTAACTGTATAAGTGCCGAATTAATCGCCAAACAGATCACGATTACCTTACTTACATTGAATTACGGCACGCCATAGTAAATATAGAGAAAGTATGGTGGGACACAGAAAAAGTGATGCGTGAGTCTATGACCAAATTTGAAATTAGAGTATTGTGAAAAAAAACAGAGCTGTAGATCACGTAGGACTGCTTTTACTTATAATATCAATTTCATACTTTTGATTGTACGATTCGAATCGTGAAATATTGTAATAGTTTCTAATATTTAGTTTCATTTGTAAAGCAAGAATTCTTGTGAATGGATATGCAGTAATACAGTGTTTGATATGGTAGTTTTCTGGTTTCTCATTTTGTATGTTTGAATATTTACCATTCACATTTATGCTAAGAAGTCATAATTGTCTACAATAAGATTTCTCTCTGCCTTTCCATATCATAACTTTCGTGCATTGAAAGTTTTCAAAACAAAAGACAGTGTTGCTTGTAGTTGTCTTTCTTCGTGCGCTCTATGCCATGGAGCGTTTCTTCAATCCTTTTAGAAATTCATTCACATACCTACATTATAATTCCCGATTGGACGCGTAGTCATTAGATGGACATTTAATGATTCCACAATCAGGTTGTGCGATTATAAAAACAGCATTTCCATTGTAAGAGTTAATGTAAAAATAATGTGTTGTGGATGTTTCTTGCTTGTTTTTTCTGTTGTTGCCGGTAACGGCTCTTGAGCGATAAACTTACTACTTTTGACCTTTTAGGAAGGTTCATGGTCCTAATTCTTTAGGTTTGTGTCCAGAATTTTTTGGTTGACATTCTAAACTTAATCGTGCTCGTATGTAGGGCAAGCTCTGCGCATTACTATATTATATTTTGAAATTAGATCATAGAGTTAGTAATTCCAAAAAAAAAACAAAAGTTATTCACTTTATCCTAAACTTAGTCACATCGGTTCATGGTAGCCATGGTAGGTACCTAAAAATTTCTATGAATAGAATGTAACAAGGTTCTATTACGATCAACGAGCGTTAGAATTATGATGTTATGAGCCAAATGACGAACTCACGCGGCTTCAAACAGAAATATTAAAGGTTACTAGGACACGAATGACGAAGGTAATAATTTGGGCAAAGTGTAATGCGAGTAAATGTCACACAAAGTTGGAATAGAGGATTTTATCAAATCTTGTTAGCGGTTCACAAGCAACCTGTACATTCATACTAAACAGCTGGGTCTAAAAATGTGTTCTGGACAGAGTTACTTATCAATCGAAAGTGATGTCGTGGAGAATTGTTAAAATTCAGCCAATAACCATTTTAAAATAAGAAACGAAAGTTTTTTGAGGTTTTTTTTATTTTGAGCTCTAGGAAATCTGAATGGGCACGCAGTTGTTTTTCTTTAATGAAAATACACCTTTCAGAAATTCAACAAAAATAAAGAATTTTACATTAAACATTGGACTTCAACAAAAACCAAAAATAAAACAGGCACAGGAACCAAAACAGAAACAAAATGTCATCACAAAACTATGACATAGAAAGAAAAATATCAAAGCTCCAACAATTTCCCAACATCGCTTAATTAGGCACAAAGCTATGCACCCAGAATTCGAGCCCATTTTTCACAAGAACCATTACAATACATTTCGAAACACGGAACTCGGTCATCTACATCTTACATCTTACGTAACGTTAATAGCTCCTTATATTCCCTTTGCTGCGTTAAACATAGAATTTAAGAATATAAACAGCTTTCTGGCGAGACGCCAGCTTTCTAATATATTGTCCTAGAACTTATTTTAGGGATTCCACTATCAATACATATACACGAATAAGAATTAATAACATATCACCGGTGACTGAATATTTGTGTAGTAATTGGTAGTTGTATAAATGCAGAGGAATGAGAAAATTGTAGTGATATGAATGGGAATAGCTATAAGAGGGGAAGACCAAACAAACGTTGAATTAACTGTGTAATAATATAGCTAGAAACGGTAAGTACTAATGATACTGATGACAACTAATAAAGAACTATGGAAGTAGAAGAAATGCTGCGACAACCCGACATAAATCGGAATAAGTTCAGGAGAATTTTGATGATCCACATAAACTGACTTTTGTTCTGGTATTTCAACAATTTGTAAATTAGATTCAGTTGTTTGCGAATTCCTTGAGGCGGTCAGCTTGTAAATCTGGCACTCAATCGTTACTCGTCTGTTGTATTTATCTTTTGTATGATATATCTTTTGTATTTCAGTAAACTGTTTACGTTGGGACTGGGTGAAATAGACTGTCAGTGTGTGATTGATCACCGCGGGAAACATTCGGGCTAAACTATTATTTGCTGCAATCACACGCCAATGACGTCACAATGATGCGTCACAATTAATATCTGTTTGCGACCAATCGTAGTCTTAGTTATTTGTAGTAGAACTTCAGAGAGGATTTCATTAACTTTAGTATTTTGCTTGCTGGTAGCGTGTCCCAAAGTTCCATTATTTGCTAGTTAGAGATTGCTTCTTGTGGCTGAAATTCCACCAGTTATATTCCACCAACTTGGTAGGGCTACTGACTAAGCAAAATGATATGTTTAATGAGATTGATGTATCTCAACATCCTGACGATAAAATGGTATGGATAAAATTAAGAAACTTACTTAATATTAAACGTACACATAATCCTAAAAAAGTTACATGTTCCAATAGCAGGAAGTTAACTAAAAGCGAAACCACTAAACACTTATTAAATCAAAACGAAACATATTTACTAATGTTTCGGAAGCGAATTTGGAAAGAAACTAGCGATTACAATGATGCATTACGTTCCCACAGAACGGCTACTGGCGCTACGCCAAAGAAACCGACAAAGTATTTCGTGGTGTTTGTTTTGAACCAATCTTGCGTACATTCAACTAACTTCTATGTTGCATAGTATAGGCAGAGCGCTACTTGAATGCAAAGTCATCTTAACGGTATTTTGACTTGAAGATGTAAACTTCACTCTGCGTAAAATTTTATTCAAAGAACTATTGACATTGGCTTTTGTTGATCATACGGTAAAAGAAAGGTTTGTCTTCGAAAAAACGGTTTACTTTGTGACATTTATTTGAAGCAATGTTTTCCCGTACTTTATTAACATAGGACACTAACAGTTCATACCTCTTATCGCCATTATCATCAAATTCCACTGCAGTTTCCTTGTCAAGTATATCAATAACGGCTTCTACATTGATCGTCATTTGTTCCTCTACTGCTTTATCAAAAGTCATAATATTCAAAGAAAGAACATCACGTTCTTTTGTTTTATTTGTAGCTACGAGTTCTTGCCTTGCTAGGATAAAACCCATAATTCTGCATAAGTCAAAACGAGTCAGGGCTACGGGGACTGGCTTTAAAGCTAACCCTACTTGACTGCTTCGCGGGATGCAACTACCTCATAAATATTTAATATCACAATGTACCTTTTATTTGTTATCATCTTGACGACATTATTGCAGAAGGCGATCTTACCTCACTATTCGTTGGAATCGAGTTAGAGTGTAAACCGCAGCTAGGAAATAATGTAGGCTTTGTCGATTAAGTCTTATTTTATAAGATTGTGTTGCATGTAAGTTATGTTGCATTTGTAACTGGAGAATAAATTCAAATTTGTTTGATTTGATGTTTGATGAAAATTCAGCAATTCTTCTCGAATGTTTGACACCGTTTAAGTAAACAAATAGACGATAATTTTCAACACAGTCATTGTATGTCAATATTCTTATTTCATGCTGCAGAAGTGACCACTGACAATATTTGATTTGTATAAGTAAACCTCAAGTTTTCACGGATTTTTTTACCTTGTCACATTATGTACATGCCTGTATTACTATTATCACTTCTTGTTTGTGGTTAAATCTAATGATAATAGAATGATTAAGGCAGTATTGTTATGGTGGCAACTGGAATAAACCCACAAATGTGCAGCATTACCGGTAAGCCTAGAAACGCTGTGGTCGCGAATCACGCGGGAAAGTCAGGCGCCCCTATTCTGGTGCGAATTTATCGTGACAACGTTTAGTCAGCTTATGACTCGAAAGAAGACATATGTACCTAGATAGTTTTCGTGAAAGAATAGGATTAGTCAAGAAAACCAATGGTTGATGATAAAGAGAAGAAGAACAAAGGTGTCGTGCCTAAATAAAATGTATGAATATCGGCAAAATGCAGATCATAATTGTCGTTAGTTCAACAATTTTTTTTTCTGGATTACTGATGTTCTATTTAATATTTTTAATAATATTCCATCATCATCTGCTTAGCCTTTTGCTTGGTCGGCTTACAGTCTAACCGAGTGCAGCGGAATACCAGTATTTTATATGGAGCGACTGTCTGTGTGAACTCTACAACCCAGTTACTAAGTAAAACGATACGACTTGGTTAGAGTGGAATATTTGAAAAGGGACGAAGAGCTATGAGTTGCACTTTCCTAGCGGCTAATATCGGCATTATATTACGTGGTACTTTCACATGTATCATCATCTGCCTAGCCTTTTCCCAACTATATTGGGGTCGGCTTCCAGTCTAACCGGATACAGCTGAATACCAGTATTTTACATGGAGCGACTACCTATCTGACCACCACTACCCAGTTAGTACTGGGTAATACGATACCCCTTAGTAAGACTGGTTGTCACATTTTTTGGGCTACTGACTACCTGTTACGACTGTCAAAGATCTAGAAATGACAGCCAGAACCAACGGCTTAACGTGCTTTCCGAGGAATGGAGGAAACTCGGTATGTAATGGGTGGTCACCCATCCACAGACCAACCTAGGCAAGCGCAGCTTAACCTGAAGATTGATCCGGGTGGCTGTTATTATCTAGCCACGAGCTCCACACCTAGCCACGAGCTCCTCGCCATGTTTAAACAATATTAGAAACATTTATAAGTTGAAGTAACCTAAAGTAACTAATAATGTAAAAAAGGGCGTCAAAAACACCTCCTCAACGCTGTCAACTGGTAATATCCCTGAGAGACTAGCAGCATTGCTGCGTTTTTAGGCAACGCTTAGCGAACTAAACGTTTTGAAATTTCATTGAAAAGGCTTTGAGCACTTGAACACAAACAATAATGATTTGTTTACAGCTCTACAACATGAACTGTCAATTAAGTCAATTTCATAAAAACAAAACCAAAACCTACGTGCAGCACTCAATTTTTAACCAATCATATTAAGTTACAACTCTCTCTAATCGTCTTCACACATTTGCCCTAATCCGTGAACAAATAGTTAACGTATCACTTATCGAGTTCGTGTGGAATGTAACACCCAGAATAAGTCCGCGACAGCATTACGTCGTGTCGTAAGGTTTCCGACCGACACGGAAAAAACTCGCAAGCTAACGGGAAAATGAGGAAACTAATCCACTTTCGTTACGAAATCTACGGCGAATCAGAATAAGTACGTTTTTAATTAGTAATTAAATACACGCGTGGTATGTCGGGCATGTATGTGGATCATTAAATGGGCATTTAAGTGTGAACGCGTTCAATCGATCAGATTTTAACGACGCACTTATGTGGTTTTAAATAGAGTTGTAAATTTCTAAATTTGAAACAACTGACAAAAAGTCGGACATTTTCAAAAAAAAAAACCAGACGTTTTACTTTTTAATCTTCCTTTTCTCAGTCTCTTTACATACTTTTTTATATTCCAAAAAAACCCTTTTGGTTTAAAAGTCCGGACAAACAAGACCAAACAGCTGAAAATGTCAGGACATTCCAGACGGATGGTTACCCTATGTGCATGAGAATGCGAAATATATCAGTAGCAGTTTCAAATTTGAAAATATAATAGAAAAGATCAGACCTGATACATTGAAAATTAGACACAGAACAAATTGATTCACGGAGCTTCGAACTAGTTTGGAAAATAAAAAGTGTAACTTCAGACATTCCGATGATTTATCTCATCAATAAATATCTCACGTTCTCTACGAAATATTTCTCTTCAAAATAAAAGAATTCGTAAATCATAGGAATGTTGACAGTCTCTACACTTTCTCATAGATATAGCTGATCCGAAAAACAGTTGTGTTTTGACAGTTGAAGACTGATGGTAAAACAATAGAAGAAAAGAAAGGTAGTCACATCTGTCAAGCTTCTGTCACAAGTGAATGTTGCTTTCTCTCACTCTCACCTCTGATTATTCGGATAGACTTTGTGAAGTAAGACCTTGTAGAGTTAGGGGCTGTAGAGTTAGAAGCTTGGCTCTACATGAGATCTGATAACTTTTTGACAGTGCGAGTCATATGTGATTGTTTAATTATCACTTGCTTCGGTGAAGGAAAACATCGTGAGGAAACCTGCCTGAGAAATATTTCTTGACGGCATGTAAAGCCAAGTCAGAGGCCCATGAGTGGCATAAAAACTCTGACAACAGGATAGACACTCATCATCACATGCCTAGCCTTTTCTTAACTATGTTGGGGTCGGCTTCCAGTCTAACCGGATGCAGCCGAATAGACACTAACCACACGATAAAGAAGTATGAAGAAAAAAGAACAAGAAAACTTGTAAAAAAAACACAATTTGTAACAAAAGAAAAAAAAACTTAAGAGATGAGTGGAGTGATGGGAAAATCTAAAGATTTAAATCTTTGATTATGTTCCGGCATATTTATAGAACTAAATTATGGTTAATGTTTCAATTATCTTTACACTATCTTATCAGAATCCACAAACAAGCAACTTGTAGAATAACATTAACAATGATCCTACACTGAGGACTTTAAAAGTCGCATAAAGGTCGTCATACTTATGAAACATCCTTTTAAACTAAATATGATAATGATAAATGATAAATAATGTTTATTTTGCAAGTAGGTTCTTACAAAAACTTTTACACGTCACTTTTTAAAACTAGATGGGGCCGGTGTTTCGTACCTGACCACTCTGAGAAGAAACAGGAACATGTGATTTAAACAAAGCACGTCTCTTATAATATAATAAAGAGAACCGATCAGCCGATCATTGCAATCAGGAAGGCATTACTACATACTTACCGTAATGTCTTATAGAATTACCGACATGTTGTGGAATCGACTGGGTATAATATAATTATAAATTTATATTTAATTTAATGCCTAAATAAAAACGCACCACTGTATTTTCAAAGCTGTTCAGCGTCGACAGTATAGATTCCAACAGTGCATTATTAACTATGCATTCATGTATTCAGATGTCGCTTTATCTTCACCTGCCTAGAATTTTTAAGTTGGGGTCGGCTTCCAGTCTAACCGGATGCAGCTGAATACCAGTATTTTACATGAAGCGACTGTCTATGTGACCTCCACAACCTAGTTAGTACGGGGTAATACGATACCCCTTGGTAAGACTGGTTGTCAGACTTTCGGGCCACTGTCTACCTGTAACGACTGTCAAAGATCTGCAAATGACAGCCAGGATCACAGTTAAACGTGCATTCAGGTGTCGCTTCTTTAAGTGAAAATTGGTGTTAACTATTATAGCTAATTAGTTAGGAAAAAATAACCACACTTTACATATTCATTTCATTCTTAAATTTTTTTACTAGTTAAGACACAACTCCGGAAACAATTTAGCGACCAGTTGAACTTGTAAACACGACAAGAACAGTAAATATAGTTAGTCTTGCCACACACTACAGAGAATTTCAATTCAAACAAGACAAACTTAAACAAACAACACAATTAACAAAAACATCAACAAACGAAACTCGAAACCTATCATCTCTTTCATCGCTGAAACTGGAGCCCGCCTAATCCTAATGGCTTGACATATCGAAAAGAGAAAGGACGCGTCCATTTCAAATAATTCGTTGTAACTCCCTTATTATCCGGTGGTGACAGCTGTCTTCAGATAGCTGGGAAAACAATGCACGACTCGAAAATATCGCGTCATCAAGATTGGGACATAATGCTGAATGTGCACTGGGTTCCGCAGTCGAAATAATAATAATAAGGTATGTTGAATGGTTGGTGTGATATCACGTCTTCTTCTAGTTGTAATGATCTCCTTTTTTACTATCTTCTACCCAATCCTGTATCCAAATTTTCCACAATAGTACGAAAAGCTTGACTCCTTTATTTTCAAAATAAAAAAAAAAAACAACAAACTTCTTATTAGTAAATGAAACATACTTTAAGGGAGCTCAAAGATCGTATAAAAGTGAACCATTTTTATTATGGAACCAACTCTGTTATATGAAAAAAAAAATCGGCATTATTCATGAGTTCACACTTCGATTAAACCAAACCCCAAACCCTGTACATAAAAAAATAAACAACCTAATGTACTTATTTTAACCGACATTGATTTATTGGACCGATCAAAACCTATTTTAAACAATACATAACAGCAATTATATACAGCGGATACTGCGGATATAGTCGGTAATAGCTTCATAACTTACTTAGTATGAAATGCACCCAAATAGGAAGTTATAAAACATGATTCATCGGGGTTTACTCTTGCATAACGTAACACTACGGAATTCTAAAAATGTGTTGAGTATTATGTTCTAAACGAAAGTAGTGATCCGTTTTGATTAAGATAAAGTGAAATAGTTTCATAATAAGATTAACGTACATAATACATATAGTGAAAGTTTAAGGTGTTGAAACTATAGATAGATCCCGAACATAAGAAGATATTATCGAATAGACAGAATAGAGATATTATTATTCAGTTCTATTCTGATTGAAAAGAGTGTCCATAGAGTTTCTTGACCATTTTTCTCTATACTTAGAGGTCTACACTTACACTTATTATTCCTTATGACTGGGACCGTAGCTTCATCCTGTTGTTTTTGAGAATTCAAAAGTGCCTCTAATTGATATATTTAATAAAAAAAAACCTTTACTATGCAGTTCCTATGGTCGTCATTACGCCGCTAAATATAAAAAAAAAAACGAAGCATGTGTTTACCAAATTGAAATGTATTGTTCTTTGCAAAAAGTTACCCACCATACTCACCATAAGTCTTATGGAGGATATTGTAAAATGCCTTTTGTACAAACGCCAGCACAGCAAACTACTACAATCTCTCAGATTTCTTGAATAGATTATCAAGTTTATGACTCAAGCATTAGGTTCAAGGTTGATTGGGAAAAAATTACAGTTTCGGGTAGCATGTGCTGGCGTCTCGTCTGTACCAAAGACTTTATTGCTAAAAGCTTTATAGGCTGAAATAATGTTAAGGATTGATTAAACATAGAAGAAGAGGAAAAAAACCATTTCACAACAATCACCCTTATCGAAATGATCCTCCATCAATTATTCCAAATAATCGTATGACACATTATTTTTATTGTAATGCCATTTTGAACACTTTCTTTATCACTGTCACGTTGCTTCGAGCGCGGATCGTGAACCGAATCACTAAAGACGTCACGGTTTCACGTTAAAAGGCAAATTGGATCAAACCAGCATAGATGTGTACTTGTGGCTACTGAATTCCTGATTTAGTGCGGTTCATGGCATCTGGCTAGCTAAATTCAAAGTTGACTGTCGTCAGGTGAAGTCAACAAGGGAATGTTTGAAAAGGGACGAAGAGCTATGAGTTGCACTTTCCTAGCGGCTAATATCGGCATTTTATTACGTGGTACTTTCACATGTATCATCATCTGCCTAGCCTTTTCCCAACTATATTGGGGTCGGCTTCCAGTCTAACCGGATACAGCTGAATACCAGTATTTTACATGGAGCGACTGCCTATCTGACCTCCACAACCCAGGTAGTACTGGGTAATACGATACGCCTTGTTAAGACTGGTTGTCAGACTTTTTGAGCTACTGACTACCTGTATCGACAGTCAAAGATCGACAAATGACAGCCGGGACCAACAGCTTAACGTGCTTTCCGAGGCACGGAGGAATCTCGGTGTGTAAGGGTGGTCACCCATCCACAGACCAACCTAGGCACGCATGGCTTAACCTAAAGATCGACCCGAGCGGCTGTTATTATTTAGCTATGAGCTCCTCCTACTTTCACATGTATCAGTAAGCGTTTAATTAACTTATGGATTCCTAAAAGCAACAATACTGATAAAAAATCTAACATTACACACATTTTGACGCAACTTGAGTTAACGTTGTTAATAACGGCTACGGGGAAGCCTTTGCCGTTTCCCAAACCAATATTTCTTAAATTTTAATAATGTGATGTGATAATGTGTGTTTGGATTATACCAATGTTGACTGCAAGCTGCCAAATACTATAATTCGAAATCACGGCTTATACAGGGTGTAAACAGACCCTTCACGAAGCCGTCAACCAAGCATTCATTTCATTGTACATCAAAGAAACTCGACGCAAAAATTATTGCTGGGAAACGACTTTTTTTTTTGGGGTGTGTTTTGGGTGAAAAATCACGTTTTATGGTACAACTCAATGTAACATACTCAAAACATTGTGCTTATTCACGCATTTAATAGTAAACGGGTTATGGAGGTATTTCAAGTAATGTATTTGAAAAAAAACTTGTGAAAAAGTTGGAACTTTGACCTCCAATAACTCCGTAACTAGAAGGAGAACAAGAAAAGCATTGATAGTCCAGTGGTGTGACCGTCGCGCGTCGGACTGCCAAGTTATAGGTCTCGAGTTCGAACCCAAGACACGCACCTCTGATTTTTCAGATTCATGTGCGTATTGTATAAGTATAATTATCACTTGCTTCGATGAAGGAAAACATCGTGAGGAAACCAGCATGCCTGAGAGATATTTCTCAACGGCATGTAAAGCCAAGTCAGAGGCCCACAGGCGGCATGAAAACTCTGACACCAGGTTAGGCACTAACCACACGATAAAGAAAGAAAGAAGAAAAAAAACAAGTGCCTTTTGCCTTTTGCCTTTCGTTTAGGGTCTATATACACTCTTTATCATAAAATAACCCATCCATTGTGGACACTACTGCTAGAATAAAAAATAAATCTTTATTAATAGTATTACGGGTACCCACAGTATTAAATCTCCGTTTCAAAGGAGTGCTTTGGCACTCGTACCAGGCCACGGCGGCCGGGACGCTGTGTGGTTCTCTCCCTCTCACGTTCCGCCACCTCCGTCTCTAGCATTACTGCTTCGCAGAAGGAGGTGACGGCGTCCCGTTCCGTCTCGCTCCGGACAATGGTTTGCACCAGGGCCGGACGCGAGAGGTCGCCGCCGATTACCCTGTACCCTGAGTATCACAAATGTCATCACCTTCCTCTGGACCAGCTAGTTCAGTAGTCATTCAAGCATGATGCTTGCAATTCTAATCCCGTCAACAGAGTCCCGTACGATTCGAATTGGATAAAAACAATTCAGAGTATAATCTAGTTGAGCGTCCTTAAAACATAATTTCTATATCTTATCGAGTTCTCGTGATGTCGTGACGGACGGCCGTTTGTAAATTTCAATCATCTGCCGTTTTATCGATGATCTCATTTCAACAGGTGTCTTATGCCTATTGAGTGATGCAGTTAGGCGATTGCTTTCGTGAATAGCCGGTCTCATTCGGTAGGCTACTTTGAACTCTGTAATGATCGACCGTTTTCAACACTTGTGCTTAAAGATTGCATAATGCGGTTGGTTATTGTGAATCGTGATCTTTTGTTTTTTGATGACGAGTACTCGTAGGGCCAGTGTCGAGTCGGGCATAACTCATCTATAGTAATATTCTAGAGAGGTAAAATTGTTAGTAAGTTTTTTTATGTAGGGTACCTAATCTTCGAAACTCCTGATCCGATTCCGAATCAGTAATGGTCGTTATTTTTGGAGTAACCTGTGGTCATTATAGTCTAGAAGTGAGGGACTCTAAGTTTATATAAAAAAACTATAGCTTTTGCCTGCGGCTTCGCTCGTGCTAAATTCGTCTTTCAGTAGCCATTTTTTTTTTTTTTTTTCGGATGGGGAAATCATCAAATGACTTCTTCCGCTCTGGGCGGAGCAGGAGGGAGTGTCAGACTTTTACTGACTAAAACCCATCCATATTCCTTTATCGCCCTGTGTGTTCCGGGACCACGGTATCTCTTTCGAACAGTCCCGCAGCCCCGGCAGGCATCGGTCCTTGCGGACCCCTTCCTTTTTGCTGACTCTCTTTGAGGCATCTCTGCATCACCCTAAGGTAGACTGGTAGAAAATGCCCAAGGCATTAAGTCCGCCTTTGTACAGTTTTTACTTGTGCATAGGTCAAGTTTAAAAAGATAAAATAAATAATTAGGTCAAGTAAATCTCTTAACTTCCTGAGTGGCCTGAATCTTCGCATTTAGGTGTCAAGAATACGTCAGAGTAAAGTGAAAGAGTCTGATATAACATCAATTGATTTCTCATCTTATCCAGCCCAATCCAGCTGCCTTTCCATTTCGAAATAAGAAAAGGAAACAGCAGGCAATAAAAACCTCATCTTGCAATAAAATCTCCTACCTTCTTGAATTTCTTAGAAATCTTATTTATAGAAGACGTTTATTACGTGATTTTCTTTTACAAAAGAAAAGCGTGCATTGCTTACGACAAAAAAGTTGAGAAATCTTGATACCGCTTCGCTCTCGCTAGAGCTAACACAACATACCAAGCTACCCAATCTAGCTGTAAGATACCTAATGCCACTATAATGTGTTTAGATATTAAAATTATGAATAATGTGCTTCTAGATTAGAGCGTAGCTACTTAAAGATACGTAATAACGGGTAATCCATCACAAACTTTGTATATAGAATTACCCAGAAGTAAATGCGACAGTCACTATGTCCAAACCGATTCTAATGTGTTTTCATAGAACACATTGCAAATTTGAAAATGCCATCCATTACTTTTCGTACATAATCACCAATGCAAACTAACTTCCCTGATAAAAATTTGGAAGGGTAACAAACGGATGGGCTGCGGGACTGTTCGTTAGAGATACCGCGGCCCTGAAACACAAAGTGCTAATAAGGAACATGGAGTCAGTACAAATCTGACACTCCCTTCCGCTCCGCCCAGAGCGGGAGCTCATTTGATGATTTCCCATCCGAAAAAAAGGTATCAAACGGATATTGAAAATATTCTGGATCTATTAACGACATACAATACAAGCAGTAATTTACTTTTTAATACAGTTGCTCAAAAAGTGGTGTATTGCAGGGACGTATAGCGTTCGGGATGTGGGCTATTACGAGTACATACTAGTGCTTTTTTTTTACCTTTCCCGAACTCGTGCGTTCTCTTTCCCAACTGTCAAAATAATGTCTATTTAAAAGAAAAACCAGTTTTAGTGATTCATACAATATACGTATATTTCTAAAAAGAAGCTACTAATTTATTTCAATATCAGATTTAATGATTTAATTGAATGACTTAGGTTAGGTTTCATTTCATTTCATCTCATTAAATTTCATTTTCATTTCATATCAATAAAAAAAATCTACTGAAGACTAAGCTGTGTGGATCCCTTTGCCTACCAAAATGGGTGAAGAAAAAAGAAACTCTGCTTATATTCTACAGTTGGCGCCATTTTCCAGAAAATTTTCAATGTACGTGTGTACCATAACTTTTATAAGAAATAAATGATTAGTTAGTTGAGTTTATTGTGTTTTTATTATTTTATTAAATTGCTTCATTTTTTCGCAACTGTATTAAAAATAGTCGTTTAGTACACCTGCGGAACCGTCATTGCAATTTGTTCCGACTGTCAACCCTCGCCTTCGGCTGCGCCTCGGCTCGGGTAGACATTGTCGGAACTCTTTGCAATCTCTTTGCCTTTCCGCCCTTGTAATGAAATATACTATTTCAATACACTTCCTCGAAAACTGGTTCTTTTCGCACTACGATTAGGTTCAACATGCAATGTATTTCACACAGGTGCGTTTTTTCTCATTTTTCAACACGTGTGCGGGAATGAAAATTGCCACAGATAACTATACCTATACTTGGTCAAAATTGGTTCAATGCCTATAGTGGTGATTGTTTTTTTTAATCTCGGCAAAGAGTTAATTACGGCGTTAATATTTTTTGAATATTTAAATAATGTTTATAAATAGAATATCATTAAAAACCATGATTATTAAAATAAAATAAGCTCTTATGAACAAATTAACATTTATTTGTGTTCTAAACTCAATATAATAATAATAATAAAGCCTTTTTATTCGGACAACAGATATTACAATTATGTTTCTTATACTACTGCACTGTTATAATTAATGTATTTTACTTAATTAAAATTATTTCTAATCTCAAACATATTTGAATTTTCTACCTTTGTTTCTCAACCTGGCGAAAGCAAAGCGCGGAAAAAAAAGAATTTATTTTTATTTTATTTCTTCAAAAGTGTATTGAAAAACGTCGTTTGATATACGTGGACATTTGTTTTTGCAGTTCTCGGCTCAATAACAATCCTCCATTTTTGCCATCCGCCAGCTGTGCGAGAAATACAGAAGTGCGCATAAAAACTTGCACATGGTGTTCATCGACCTCAAAAAGGCATACGACCGGGTACCTCGTGAGGTTTTGTGGTGGGCCCTGAAAGAGAAAGGTATACCTGGGAAGTATGTGCAGTTGATCCGAGCGATGTACAGTCGATGTAGTACCCAAGTCCGGTCTACAGCGGGCACCACCGGCAGCTTCAATGTGGCTGTTGGCTTGCACCAAGGGTCGGCTCTAAGCCCCTACCTCTTCCTGGTGATAATGGACGCACTTACGTCGGACATCCAGCAAGAGGTTCCCTGGTGTATGCTGTTTGTCGACGACATTGTGTTGGTTGCCGAGAGTGGCCTAGAGGTCCAGAGCAGATTGGAGGTGTGGTGGCAAAGACTGGAGAATGTTGGCCTGAAATTAAGTAGGTCCAAAACAGAATACTTATTCTGTGATTTCGGTGGTCTCTCCAGTCCTACGCCCATAACTCTTGCCGGAACGCCCATACCGATCTGTTCCGATTTCCGGTACCTCAGGTCGCTTGTTCAAGGGGATGGTGAAGTAGACCGTGACGTAACGCATCGGATCAACTCAGGATGGATAAAATGGCGACAGGTCACTGGAACAACTTGCGACCCAAGGATGCCCCTCAAGTTAAAGGGGAAAATATACAAGTCCGTGATTAGGCCTGCCGTACTGTATAGATCGGAATGCTGGGCTGTGAAGAAGATGGATGAAAAAAGATTGCATGTAGCGGAGATGAGAATGTTGAGATGGATGTGTGGTGTGACAAGAATTGATAAAATAAGGAATGAGTATATTAAAGGAAGTTTGAAAGTTGCGCCAGTTACAGAAAAGTTGAAAGGAAATCGACTGTCTTGGTATGGGCATGTGATGGATGAGGAGGGAAGAATCGCATGTGACTAAAAGGGTGATGAATATAAATGTTGATGGATGGAGAGGGAGAGGAAGACCAAAGAAACGATGGATGGATTGTGTGAGGAATTATATGAAGGAAAAAGGTGTAAATGATTGTTTGACGGTCGACAGAGGAGAATGGAAGAAAAAAACGTGTTGCGCCGACCCTAAGTAACACGGGATAAGGGCAGGAAGCAGGGCAATAACAACCCTCGCCTGCGGCTCGGGTATTAATTCAGCCTCGAATGCAATAACAAACTTTCTCCACTTGTATCAAAATGTACTATTCCAGAAGCTATCCCCCTTTCAATTAAATAATCCCTTGGTTTTTTCTATTCTTTTAAACTCTTTAAAAGACTGCCTCGTTGGTCTAGTCAAGTCTAATGGTTGCAAGCACGACTACTGAGCATGATGACGTCCTGGGATCGATTCCCGGGTCGGGCAGAATGTTATTGGGTTATTGGAATGGCAATATTATAGGCTCGCCATCTATGACATGGGACTTAAACACAACTGGCTATGGGTGTACCATGACATACACCTCTGCCTCACCCATATTATGTCTATAAAATAAGTTTCTTTCGACTGCCTCATGAAATCCGTAAAACTATTCCATGTAAATAAGTATACACAAGATATCTTGATGCCTCAATAAACCATGGTTGCACAATCCACACAGATTGGGAACAGTTTGTCACCCACTTGCGCAAACGCATACCTACTAGAATCAAGATGGTGGTCTAATTAGCTAAGTAGAACGTTGGGAAACTGAGACTTTTGGAATGGAATGTTAATGTAAACAGTTTCATAGTTAATGTGAGCATATCGTTTAGTTTAGTTTATTGGTACATAAAAAAACAACACAGTACATAATAAATTATCATATGGAATCAGTGGGTTGTACTATCAAATTTAAAATTATTGTCAGTTTCCCGGACTTCTAAACTAGGTACGCAGTCCTGTATCTGAGGAGTTCCCAAAACACGCACCTCTGAATTTTCGGATTGATGTCCTATGCCCCGTATTGTATAATTATCACTTATTTGGGTGAAGGAAAACATCAGAGGAAACCAGCATACCTTATAGATATTTCTCGACGGCATGTAAAGCCAAGTCAAAGGCTCATTGACGGTTAGGCACTAACCACACGATAGAGAAGAGAAGGATCCTATCAGTTGTATGATAGGTCCGGAACTGTTAGAAATCCGAAGGTCTTCAACCTGCAGTCGAATATAAAAAAACCGAGTAACTATACATCACTTTTGGAATAATATCTGACATTAGTTCCCCAGTTGAAGATGGGGGATATTCTTGAGGTTGGGGTCTTTACAGAGCCTTCATATTGAGATTTACCTGACACAAAAGATATATCAATTTTGATAAACAACCTCCTTTCAAAATCATGCCATGCGTAATTGTAAAGAAGCCACTGCAGCCTACATCTTCGTCCAAGAGGTCAGGTACTGATTGGCCCGACACATGCAACATGTCAGGATTAGTCACACGTCATGTGTACGCGCATACGGCACGCAAACGTCACGGACTGTCTGTCGTGTCGGTATCGCGCTGCATCAGGTCAGGATGGACTGACTGACATAGTGATAAGGTTATGTTGTGGGCCTGTGTTAAAGCCTCTATATAACTTTCGAAGTTGTATCTGTCAGTGCGCAGATGCGCTCTTGCAAATATTTTATTTGCCATGGGCAGAGTAGATCTTGGGTCTATGTTTTTTCAGCAGATTTTAATGGATTGATTTATTGAGAGTATTTACGCCATTATGGTTTTCATTCCTTAATAGTCTGACTCAGGAATTCGTATCCCGATTATTGTTTTTTTCGTTTACTATTTTTCGTTTTCGGTTTTTGCGTATTCGTTTTTGTTATCGCATTTTTTTAAAGAGTTTAAAATAAGTGTAAAAATTCGGCCATGCCTTGGTCGAATTGGGCCTTGAGGCTCAATCTTGCTTATCAACTCTAAAATGATATCATTGTGTATATTGATTTTGAAATCGATTCATTTCTTTTTTTTTTTTTTCAGATTAAAAGGCTATTCATATTTTGGGATATGTTGCAGTTTGTTATGAAGTGTTCAGTTTTATCAGCTTAACTTATCTGTATCTGATACATCGAATGATGTCTGAAGTTTTTCAGAAAGATATCGCGATAAGCTGAATATTAAGAACTTGGGTACTTATGAATATGACTATCTTAGTAGTATCAGCTGATGCAACGTCTTTGGGGAACTAAATTAATGTAAAACTAACGGTATCCATAACGTACCATACGCAGTTATTTTAAGCCAAAGGTCGCAGGTCGTAGCGAAGCTGACCGGTCGGTTGTGACCTGTACACTGTTCATCTATGAACAACCGGTGAAGATTGAGTACAAAGTCTTCATTTTGAATGCATTTTATGGTATGTTGATTTTGTTAGTGAATTATTTTTGATGATACGTGATCCTATCTACCTAGTATTAGTTTCCGAAGAAAACGAAAAAGAACTGAAAATAACTAACAGGTCCCTTTTATTAAGTGGACTATTTAGAAAAAGCTATTTAGACATAATTATGACAATATACTTGCTGTTACATAGGATGATAGGATATAAAGAGGAGATGTTATGTGTGTACGTACTATATAATACACACACTGTGTGTTTACATAGCAGTGATAGCGTAGAGGTGTGACCGACAGACTGCCCAGTCATAGGTCTCGAATTCGAACCCAAAGTACGCACCTCTGATTTTTCGTTATTTTTTATTCATGTGCGTGTTGTATAATTATCACTTGCTTCGGTAAAGGAAAACATCGTAATTAAACCAACATGCCTAATAGATATTTATTGACGGCATATAAAGCCAAGTCTTCGTAGTAGTCAGATTAGGCAGTAACCCACGGTAAATTAGACCTACTATAGGCACACCCCTGGCTGACACTTCAGGAGTTACTGATTTGAATTTTATTACGAATGCACAGTTTCGTCGTCGTCATTTCACTTCTACCGGACCACCAGAAACCTACCAACCCATTTAAAAAGCGGCGGTACATTGTCCCACTGACTTCACCCACTGCAAGGCTTCATAGCTTTTGCCCCATTCATTGTTAGTACCCAATGACCCGTGACAACCAGTCGTAACTCACAATCGACTGCTAGTCTGCGACCGAGTTGCGATCACTTCCTGATTGTGTCGGTGTGACGCAACTGGAACGGACTCACGATTAGGGTTGCCGTACTACGTCCGGAATTTCAGCTCAGTGTGAAAACGGAGGGAATTGCGTCTGGAGGACAAGTGAGAAAAGTAATGCAGTCGACAGTTTTTTTTTTAAACCAAGTTACTTTTACCAAAATTGTACTGTTTAATTTAAAGGATAGAAAAGTTCGGAATTTTCATCGAAAGTCCGGATTTTTTCCCGAAAAAAAACCATAGAGCTGGGAACCCTGTCCATGATGGAAAGTAATGGATACTGCTGTTATTACGTTTCCGGCGATAATATTGGTTTTGGATTCGAAATAAAAACATTGTTAAGTAACAATAGGTGTTAATTTAATTGCGGAACTATCAATTAACCTTAGTTGTGCTTGTAGTGTGTATCTGAACATGAGTCTTATAGAATCAAAATATTAGACTTAGGGCAGTTTTCATTCCTGTAAACCAGAATCAACAGTGTCAATGGCACTGTTGATTCTTACATACCCAATGTTTCAAGCCTCGTTGCTTAGTGTAGCACTAGATGGCGGTGTGTGTAATGTCTAGCGATATTTATTTATTATTATTTATTTCCCGAAATATAAATTAGATATTCAGCTGCATCCGGTTAGACTGGAAGCCGACCCCAACATAGTTGGGTAAAGGCTAAGCAGATGATTTGCCGGAATATAAATAACTAGCTTCTATCCACGTCTTCGCCAGCGTGAACTTCAGATATACAGTACTAGATAGTTGTAATGGGATACCTAGTTTAGGATTGTAAAGTAATTAAAATGATTAGCGTGTAAAAACTTCTTAACGAAAGGCACTTGTTCTCCCCGTCATTGTGATCATTTTTTTGTTCTACACCATACCACGGAACCTTCTAGTTACGGAGATATTGGGGATCAGAGTTCCACCTTTTTGACAAGTTTTTTTTTGAAATACAAGTGTTTAATGTTAGATTTTTACTTTAAACACCTCCACGACCCCCGTACTGTTCAATCCATTCACCAGCACAATGTTTTGAGTGCGTTCAATTGAGTTCTACCACAAAGCATGTTTTTTCACCCCAAATACACACATCAAAAATGTCTAGGGATCAAGCATTTTTATGCGGATTTCTTGAGATTGAGATGTGGCTTTGTAATAAATTTATGATTTTATAAATTTATATGGATCCTTTTTGGTGCATTTCATAATTTGAATCAGGAACTCTCAATCAAATTCGAGTAAAAGATGAAAATAAGCTGTCAATATTTTCCCTATAAAAACATACAACGCATTGAAGACATTATTAGTGCTACTGTTTCCCTACTACTGATTAAAACCAACGTTATTATGGAGCGGCGACGTCATTTAAGCAGGGAAGAAATGCTCAGAGCCGTGGGAATGATAGAAGCTGGTTCCCGGCAACGTACTGTAGCTTTAGCTCTGAATACAAGTCAGAGTGTTATCAGTCGACTTTGGACACGTTACCGAAGCACTGGTACCGTGGCTGAGCGCCATGGAGGACGGTATCGCTGCACCACACGGAGACAAGACCGATACATTCAAATCTTAACTCGAAGAGCTCCAACAATAACCGCCATGATGTTAGCCGTGAGGCTTCATCACTCTTCAGGGAACTTAATTAGCGACCAAACAGTCAGAAACCGCTTGCATGAAGTGAACCTTCATTCCCGAAGACCGCTACGGGTACCACCTATAGCAATGCACAATCGTAGGATTCGATATCAATGGGCTCTTGAACACAGAAATTGGGCAGAAGAACAATGGCGTTTCGTGTGCTTTTCTGATGAGTCTCGTTTTGGTATGAGACCGGATACAAGACGTATACGACACTGGAGAACCCCTGGACGCCAACAGCGATTAAAATCCTGCCAGGAAGTCCATCCTTATAGTGGTGGAACCATCATGGTATGGGCGGGTATTTGGATCGGCGGAAGAACTGAGTTGATTTGGATCAGAGGCAACCTCAACGCTCAAATTTATGCTGAGACGATTGTATCAGACGTCATCGTTCCTCTACAAGTGCAAATCGGTCCCTTATTTCAGTTAATGCATGATAATGCACGACCGCACACCGCAAGAGTTGTAAGACAGACTCTCGCCGCAGCTAACATCAATGTCCTGCCCTGGCCTGCTCAGTCGCCAGACTTGAACCCGATTGAGCATGCATGGGATATGCTACAGAGAAGAGCTCTGCCGAATATGGAGGGTATCCAGTCGCAAGAAGACCTTTTTTTGTTGTTGCAACGAACATGGGCGGCCATTCCACAGCGTGATTTGGATGAACTCATTTTGAGTATGCCAAACCGATGTTCTTGTGTTGTTAGTGTTCGCGGTAGAAACACGGATTATTAATTGTTTAAGTTACCCAATAAAATTTTAAAGAAAACTGTTATTTCAGTCTTTTTTTCGAACTTTAATGTTAGTGGTTCAAATGTCAAAAATCCCTTTATTAGGAAAATGGCAAATTTCTTTATTAATGCAAAGGTGACTTGGTTTATCGTTACTGTGACAAACGAAAACACTTTATTTGATGAATCCTTAAAGAAAATTTTAATTAATATCAATCAGGAGAAAAGTTATTGCAAAAATATATGTTGATCCCTAGATACTTTTGATGTGTGTAGTTACACACAGCAATAATTTTTGCGTAAAGTTACTTAGTTTGATGTACAGAATGCTTGGTTGAAGGCTTCGTGATGAGGTTGTTTACACCCTGTATTAATATCACATCAACATGGGAATTAGATTAGAACCAAGATAGAATTCAGAGAAGATTCAGGTGTCAATTATATAGTCTTTCCTAACAATTTGATGATATTATCTGTTCACAGAGAAAGATCTGATGCGGAAAGAGGACAGTTTGATATGGTGGTCACGCAACGTAAGACATCATGCTTGTTCCCATTAGTAGGTAGACTGGAGTCACTGCAGACTAAGCAAGCTAAATCAAACGAGCATCAAGCAGGGATAGGGTTCTCCAAAGGGTTAGGCAGAAGTGAACCTACTAGTACACCTGCGATTCACCAGTTATGTTTAAGTCCATGTATTAGTGGAATGAAATGTGAAATGAAATGAAATGAAATTCGTAATGGAAAAGTAACACTTTGCCAGACCCCTGAAACGAACCCAGGTGGCCTACCATGACGTCTTAAAGCAGGATCGTTTTAATCTTGTTCCAGTGTGGGTAAGAGACGGAGCTATAGAGGACGTCTATAATAGCGCCATCTCTTTCCCACACTGGAACAAGATTAAAACGATCCTGGTAGGCCACCAGGACCTCATACTCAGCATCGCGCTTGTGACGAGGCAGTCAGTGGATTGACGACCATAAATGGATGGCTGCGTCAAACTGGGTGCGGAGGCAGAGGACAGGGTGTTGTGGCACAGATTAGAAGAGGCCTATGTCCAACAGTGAACTGCAATAGGCTGAGTTGATTGAGACAACGATAGGCCAACATCATAAGAGGAATCACTGAATGGCTTAAGGTAGTGTGTCTTGTACTTGAAGTGTTAAATGTACACGAGAAGAAACTGTGAGCAACCATATGATAAAATGCTAATGGAGTACCTACTTAATTATATTGATAGCCCTTCATTAATGCCAGAGAGATTTACCCGCTTATAAGTACGTATACGTTCATGTTATTATGCCCCATAAATTAAAGCCAACATACTCATCTTAATAACTATAGAAAGTAAGAAATGTCACAAAGTACAAAAATACCTTTATTGAAACCTTACCTTATCATACCTTTATTCAAAGCAAGAAAAAGAATAAAAGTAAACTTTCTTTTCAGAATGACTAGGAGCACAGCACAATGCAGCGGGTAAGTATCGTAATTAGTGTGTGAAAGGCCACACATTTCACTGTATGCATTGTTTGAAAGTACACTACTCGATTGTATGATCGCCTAGTAAAGCCACTGCAACTTTTAGTAACATTTAGTAATAGTAGATTATTAACCAAGGGGATAAAGCAGTGTCTTCTGTCGCGGGTGACGATTTAAATCGTGAGCGTAACGAAGGACTCGAGGTTTACTCCCGAGCGTAGCGAGGGTGTTAAAAACTTAAATCACGAGCGAAGCGAGGGATTTAAGACGAGTCCTTAGTGTAGCGAGGGATTTAAGTTCACCCAAGACTAAGACAGCTTTATCACCGAGGAAAATACTCTACTTTTCGTACCATTTGCGAAAAAAATTACATTAAAAATAATGACAATTAAAAATAAATTAAAATAAACTTAACGTTTATGTATTTGAAGAAAACAAAAACGCGGCAAATTCCTAGACTAATATTTTTTTGTCGGAAAAGCAAAGGCATCAAGCTCATACGGCCTAACTATATAATAAATGCGTATTCCTTTTTCAAAAAGATGTATAATGCTTTATATACAAACTCAATGGTGTAAACACAGATGTAGTTCAGTATAAATTTCGGTAAGTATTTCAAATTTAAATCACATTCTCCCCTTATAGGATAAATGAAATTCAGTACAATTTTCTTTCCCTGTTTTTAACAGATTAAAAATGACTATTGTTATGTTCGCTTTTTGTGGCATAGAATGTCACTTTCTTGAGCAAGTGGTACGAAAACGAAATTATCGGTTGCATAGTTTTCTTTCTGCATCGTCGTTTTCGAAAGATAGACGAAAAACAATTGCGTCGAATTTTGAGTTCATCTTTACGAAAATAAAAACATTTGTATTTATGAACTGTGAAGCCATTTCATTTTAATTCATACTCCAGGATTCAGGGTGATAAGGTCAGTTTATGATGGATATGATTAATGAAAGAGCACAGTCCATTATATCGGTAGTGACTACCTAAAAATCTGGCGTGATAGTCAACTACATAATTATGTGTCTCCAACAATCAAAGATTCTTTGTTGTACACGTGCAGCGTACCTGATTGCATCAATCTTACAAAAATATTTACAAATGTAACTCAAAACTATCTTGATTATCAGAGGTCACTCACTGCTGTTAATGTGTACGTACGTATGTGTCGTGTATGAGAGTGTAGTAGCACGTAATTACCGGTGAAATGGTAACATGGACGGTACAATGGGCATTGTTCCCGCGTCACACAGTCGCAGGAAGAGCTCGCAACCGCTGTCCATTGTCTGCCACCCTGGTACCTGGTCGCGGTATCAACCGTTTTTTTTTGTATGGGAATGTGTTTGTAATCCGGAGTTATCTAATTGGTGATTATGAAATGTTATACAACTTTAATATAAAACTATAAATGGTTTTGTTCATTTAATCTCGAAGTTACAATAGTAAGCTTGGGAAGAATATTTGAGAAATGCTTCAGAATTGTGTTGTAGTGTAAATCGGACAGCTCTACCTACGCCCAAATCACGTATTTTGTTCTGTTGTGTTGTGTTTTTCTTCTTCAGGAGGAGATTTTACAAAGAACTCTCGGAAGAAACCATAATAGTCATGACGTTTTGTTACGTACGTTTTGTTGTGACGATTAGTTGATGTCTGAAGACATACAAGCAAGACCTTGAGCAATTCCTATTTTTAAAAAAGTTCATAAAGTTCATGTCTGATATCATACTTCATAACGACGATTATCTTACTAATGATGTCATCCACATGATTACCACGAATCGTGTCACCTGTAGGTGTAACAACTAACACCGCTACTAATCGATACATCTTGCCATATACATTCAGTCAAAAAAGTATCGGGAATGGATGATTTGTTCATGGTTCCAAATTCAAATTTTAGTTTTTTTGTAGTTGTTAGATTGGCACAACTGTTTTCCATTTTGGCGCGGAGTTTGAGTTGCATCTGTTATTTATATTAAAAACAGTGCTGGTTTTAGTAATATCATATATAGTGTGTATTGCGAATTTCATAATGGACAAAAATATCGAACAAAGAGTTTGTCTTAAATTTTGCATCGCCAATGGAATTTCGTGTTCGGAGTCACTGAAAATGTTACAGAAGGCTTACGGTGAATCGACTTTATCAAAAACTCGTGCTTATGAGTGGTTAAAAGCGTTCAAAAGCGGTCGAGATGTGATGGAAGATTTGCCTCGCTCTGGTAGGCCGTCTACGTCTGCAACTGAAGTTAACATCGCAAAAGTGAAGAAAATAGTGACTGAAAATCCCCATTCAACTCTGAGAGAGATAGCCACTGAACTTTCTGTATCTCACGAGTCGATCCGTACCATTTTAACTAATCATTTGGGTATGAAACATGTTGCTGCTCGGCTAGTCCCAAAAGATCTGAATTTTCTCCAAAAACTCAATCGCATGAAAGTCGCTGAGGACATGCTAGAACGAGTCAGTTCGGACCCAACATTCATGAAACGCATTGTTACTGGTGACGAGACGTGGGTTTACGAGTTTGACATGCAAACTAGTCAACAAGCTTCGGAGTGGCGCCTTCCAACTGAACCGAAACCGAAAAAACCACGCCAAAGTCGATCAAAAGTCAAAGTCATGTTGACTGTTTTCTTTGACTATCGCGGTGTTGTGCACTCTGAATTCTTACCGGAAGGTCTAACGGTAAATAAAGAATATTATTTGAGCGTTATGCGGCGTTTAAGAGAGCAAATTCGACGAAAAAGGCCAGATTTGTAGAAAGAAAATTCTTGGATTTTGCACCACGATAATGCGCCTTCGCACAAGGCTATCATTGTGAACGAATTTTTGACCAAACACTCAACAAATACCATCCAGCAACCACCATATTCACCAGATATGGCTCCTGCTGACTTTTTTCTTTTTCCTAAACTCAAATTACCACTTCGTGGCACCCGTTTTCAATCGATAGAAGACATAAAGGAGAATTCGCGGCGAGAACTGAACTCAATTCCGGAAGCAGCTTTTAAAAAATGTTTTGATGAATGGATTATTCGTTGGCGCAAGTGTATCGTTTCTAAAGGAGCATACTTTGAAGGTGATAAAATAAATTTGGATGAATAACAGACATTTTGTGTATTATTGATCTTTTCCCGGTACTTTCTTGACAGAGTAGTAAGTCGGCATTTCACTAATAACACATTCAAATGTTAATCGTATATAATTCGATAGTGCAGATTCTCAGAATCGATTGTCAACGTTCAGACGCCAGCACTGCAATCTGTCAAACTTTAAAAGATTTTCAACTTTATCGCTGAAGTATTAGGTGTAAAGTTGGTTAGAAAATTTTGACAGTTTCGGGTAGCTTGATGTGGTGGCGTCTGTACCTAACAGACCACCGTGCATTGTAAAGAGAATCGACACATTAGGCCGCAACTCGATATACCTTGTATCGAATACAAGGGATCATTGCACTCAATTGACACCAGCAATCTGATTGTTTGTCGATGGTTGACGTTGCTAACGTTCTATACGTTATGCAAAAATGTTTGTGGTATGATTCACAGGGTGTTGTCAAGTGTGTACTATGAATACTCGAATAGAAAGCTAGCAAGTACGAACCGATTGCGTGCCAACTCGGTTGAATACATCGTACTCATGTTAGAAAAGTGTTTAGTAAACAAATGGAGTTTCTTTCCATCATCGTCGTTAATCGTCGAAACGTCGATAGGTGTTAGCGACGAAAGTTAAACAAATGTCTAGAACATTTGTGTCGGCGACGAATGAAGATAATGCATACTCCTCGAAAACATTTACATGCATTTTTCAGATCTGTCATTGAGTTCTATTTAAGTAATGTCGGTAGAAATCTTTACACACCTCAGGACAAACTCAGGAGTTGCGGGACTGTTCGAAAGAGATACCGTGGCCCCGGAACACAAAGGGCGATGAAGGAACATGGATGGGTTTTAGTCAGTAAAAGTCTGACACTCCCTCCTGCTCCGCCCAGAGCGGGAGAAGTCATTCGATGATTTCCCATCGGAAAAAAATAAAGGACAAACTCAGGACAACAAGTTCAGTTAAATAATTGCATCTTAATTTCATATAAGAAAACATTGGTGTCGATTATGTTGTGCACAAACTAAACTTAATTTAGGCTATTGCTATCTTTTACTAAAAGGCAGTGCGAGAAAAGGATCGCTATAGCTATGAACTAAGTTAGACATGTCAAACTAGTTTATGCCTTGCGCTTCACCGTGTTTTTATTCGACATGTTTTTACGTGCACCCTTCATTTGTATGGAAATATTAGTTCCAACTAAATTTGACAGCTCTAAATTACGTTCGTCTCTTTCTCGTTTTATTAGAGAGAAAAAGATAGCAATAGTCTAAATTAAGTTTAGTTTGTGCACAACAGAATGGACACCACTGTCTCTCTCATTTAAGAAAACTCTGTCATTTATCTTCTTGTAAGGCGCTTCCTACTAAAGAGTTTGCCAATTTGCCTAAGACAAACAGGAATGACTCAACACTCCAAATATCCACTTCGCAACTTTTCCTTTTGACTCACACCGCCATGTTTAAACCACTGTCTACTGTGTGTACTAACACATTTGAAGTTAGCAATTCGCACACACACGATGAAAACGTAAAAATAAAGTAAAGTGATACCAAAATGGCGCTTGTCAACGCCCACTGCGACGCCGGCGCAGGGTGCTCTTTACCATATCTAATTAGGAATTCAGCTATAAACATCCGCCAGACGCCATTAGCAACGTTATAGGTTGTGCTATAGGGTTGGCAGTTTCGGAACATCTAATAAGCTTTCTTATTTTGGCTTAGCCTCTTGGGATTAGACGACTAAATTTTTAGCCTAGAGGTGTAACCGTCGAACTGTCAAGTCATAAGTTTAGAATTTGAACCCAAGATACGCACCTTTTATTTTTCGATTCATGTGCATAATTATTACTTGCTTCGGGCTTCAGTAAAGGAAAACATCGCGAGGAAACCAAAATAGGATGCCGAGAGATATTTCTTGACGGCATGTAAAAGTCAAGTCGGAGGCCCATGGGCGGCATAAAAACTCTGACACCAGGTTAGGCACTAACCACATGAAAATGAGAGAAATGTATTTATGTTTTCTAGAAACAGCAACTCTCGTTTCTCTTTTCTTCAATTCAATCTGCTTACAACCTACTGCTATATCAAATTTTGTTGCCCTTCACCAAATTATACCAACTAGAGCATCACTACCAAATAAAACCGCTCCACATTACCATAAATCTCCATCACTCGACAGCCCTATCCGGCGTCATGTGATGCCCCGACACCACTCTCACCCGTTACCCGTTGTTTCAACATGATCCCTATCTTATCGAAGATGCACGCACAGAATCTACTCCACTGACTTCATTACATCACCGTTACAATTTATTGCTTACCAGTGCGAATCATAAATCTGTAACAATAATTTAGTGGGCTGTAAAGTTAGTATTTGTTGGATGAGGTAAGGACGGGGGAACTGGAGATTTTGATTGAACTGTGCTGGCTGATATTGCAAAACCATTCCTTGTTCAGGCTTCATCATAATCATCTTTTGCAACACGTAATCTTCTTCCATTCTTCCTGTGAACTGTCTCACTTTATTCACTAATTTATATATATAAATTCTTGTTAGACTTTTGGGTAATGGAATAAATTCATTATCATCATCTTGGCCTCACGGAACAGCTTCCAGTCTAATCAGACGCAGCTGAATATTGCAAACTTCACAAAAAGTCAGTTCTGTTTATTTGTAACCTAATATCATCACAGTCACAACAAACTACGCCCTTTCAATATTATTATTTGCTACGGAAGTCAAATGTTATCACAACCCTTTTCTTTTATACCCACTCACATCTTTCAGAGATTTATTTCTGTCTAAACTCTCAGCCCGTTATTCGATTAGCATATAGAAACCACGTCTGAAACATAATAATATACGGATGCATATCAAAGATCCGTAGGCGGCGCACGCGCATGCCTAATCGCTGATTGATAGATCAAAGGCGGCAACACTGTCCTTATTTAAACTATACTGCAGTGTGCACGATTCTGCTTGTAAAGTATTTTTCAGACATGACAAGAACAGTTTAAAATTTTAATAGAGAAACTTGATTAGCTTACAACTGCTTAGTACGAGTATATATGTATATGGTAACGGGTTCGAATAGATCCTTGAACCGTCAGGCTAGTTAATGTAAAGGGGACTTTATGATAGTACTAATAAGTAATGCTATTCTTGAATTCTGGCCTGGAGGTTATATTGATAAGGAGTTGAGCAGTAGGTAGACATCTGGTGAGGAAATTAGAGATATTTATTGGAGATCTACGTATGACTATGATGCCCTACATTCTTCAGGGATATGTGATGATCGGATTTGTTAACCTAGCGGTCTTGTTTTTGTGAATGAGTTTAATGGTACTCTCTAAAGTCTCTATATTTTTAATTTTTAGTGAATTTCCATTTCATAATTGTATTCTGCATACTCTTCTGTAAATCCTATAAATATATAATTAATCTAAGAACTCCTTGAATGTTGTTTTCCTTTAGTGCAAATAACAATCACACAGTTAGATATAAACCACTTGTCTTACAATACTTTCTGTCACCACACCGATAACATGCTCTTCACTAATTGTCTCACAATTATCTGTAACGACATCTACATAACTAATCAGTTCTCAAGAAATGGAATCACTCTCACACGACATATCAGCCAGTTATTCAGGCTTTTACATTATGTTAATGTCAGTCAAGTGTCTTCTTCAAACGTCACCGTGCAAAAGAATGTGGAGCTTGTGAAGTTAGTGATATAGTTTATTTTGGGATAGTGGTTTGGTTGGTGGTGCATGATTCTTTTGAAGAGCAACTTGCTCACGTTCGGTTGAAGGAGTTAGCGTAGTATATAAGGCAGTCAGTAATTCAAAATTATTGGGGCAGACATTATCACACCAGATTTATAGCTACATAAGAGTATTTGTGGCTCATGTTAGCTTAATTAAGCTCTCTTATAATGATTTCATCAATTGTTTATATAGGTATAATAAGGATAAAGTTTATAGCACTATCTGAACGTTCATTCATAGTTGTCAGATTGATCATTTCATAATATCAATCAAATTGGTCACCTACTGGGCCCAAACAATAATATAATTAATTATTAAAATAATAACAATAATAACATAATTTGAAACTTTCATCGATGCGAAAAAAAGATGAACAAAATTTCAATTATACTTCTTAGAATTAATATCTGAAACGTAATGGAAAAGTCATGATATCAATTTCTTCGTTAAATATTTGAGGACCAACTTGTCTTACTGGTTGTTCATAAGGTGCTGTGACTATGGTCGTGAAATGTCTCACGCCGTGCGATGACGTACCGATAACTGCACGTCGACTTGAGAGACGGATGGATGAAATAAAATGGCCATGTGCGACGTATTTATCGCATATTCTCAGATTCTTGCCTTCGAAGCTCTGTTGAATGACACCATGGGGTTTCTGAGAAAAAAAAAGGTGACAAGACTGGTTTTGTTCCCAGCATCGAACTGCCTGTCAGTATCTGACAAACCTCTTCTCTAAAGAAACATTTGGCGAGAAAAAGTCCTACGGTATGAATATGAAGATGGTAAAATCCATTAAAATCAAATTAAATAAAATATATCGAGACAGACTCAGGGTTGCTCCAGAGCAATTCCTGATGGAAAACCCAATAACACGGCCATACCTGGGAATAGACCAACTAAGCAGCTAATAAAAAAGCTTGCCAATTATCGAAACACTTTTCAAAAATCTGCGGGTCTGGCCTTAAATAAAAGCCTCTAAGTATAAGCGGGTATCTCTTTTTAAGTAAATACCAAAGAATTCTTGTCTGATCGGGAGCACAGGTCGGTCAGCCACACGGATCCATAATCAGCAATTAGATTGTTGACTTGCTAGTTGACCTCCCATTAGCAACTAACGCGTTTCCCGTACTTGACATACAAATTGTACGAAGTAAATGAATACATCCTATGTTTTCCATAATGCCCAAGTCAGCGTGACAATCAGTGGCGAATTTGGATCATGAGATGTCCGGAGACTCGGTATGTACATTGGAAGTCCGCTATATGACCTCAAAATATAAGAAACGAGAAAAGAAAACGACAGACAAACGACAAATGTAACAACGAATTCACGTTACAAAAAAAAAAACGAGGTTGCAATCTTAAATAAATTACTAACAAATTTATAGCGAGCGAGTGGAAGGCCGCCAATCCAGCAGTACATTGCTATAGACAGCTGATTACAGTCTGACAAAGAAACGAATGAATGCACAAAGATGCAATATAACAAAGTGGTTCGATATTTGAAAATCATGAAAGTGATTGATCAATTAAACATGCTAAAATTGATCATTGTTTAACTTCACCTGCACCCTAAAGGACCAGTCCGAAGTCACTGCGCGTTATCGGGGTAGCGGTGTTCTGGTCGATGCTTATCAACACGACGAAGAAGAGATCATTGTTATAAGTAGACAATTCATTATTTACGATTATACAGATCACTGCAAACATAGAAATCCTTTCAATGTCTGATCTCATTGTCTTCAGTACAATCTAAATTAGATAATACTCGTATACCTAAATTCTTCCAGAGAAAGGTGCTACATAATTTGTTATTGCAACTCTTTCATATCAGGGATCGACAACGTGGATCAACTTTCTGCTCGTTGTATAACGTTGTAAACACGGGGATATTATTTATAAATAATGGTCTTCAAATCAGGCCTGTCGGATTAGAACGGTGTTGTTCCATTCTCTCACCGATAGACATCTTGCAAAGTGTAACAATATTGAGTTTGAGAGATTGGTCCGATGCGATGTTACAATAATATTTGCTGTAAAATGGGGTTTGAAAATAGAGCAGTAAAAATCAGATTGATCGTTAAAACTGTTGAGGAAAGACTAGATACAAAACGAAAAACGAAGAAATATTTAATGTTATCTTTTGTCAAAAGAATTGACAAATTTGAAACTCCGACTATACTTCTTGACGAAGTTAAAATCATATGTTATTGGTAATGAAGGAACTCTCAGCAAAAACTTTACCAGATGCAGTAATTGTAGCCCCCATTATTCTCCGACATTCCTATTTATTCTCCAAAGTAGCATATACAGGGTGTAAACGAACCTTTCACGAAGCCGTCAACCAAGAACTAAGAAACTTTACTCGAAAATTATTTCTGGGAAAAGACTTTTTTCATGGGGTTAAAAATTACGTTTTGCGGTAGGACTCGATGTAACGCACTCAAAACATTGTGCTGATGGATGGATTGAAAAATACGGGGATCGTGCAAGTGTTTAAAGTCAAAAATCTTACATTCAAAACAAGTATTAAAAAAAATATATATGAAAAAAAGAAAGAATGAAAACATTGGAACTTTGATCCCCAATATTAACTAGAAGGTTACCAAGTATGGTCTAGATTTCTAGAACAAAAATATGATCGCAATCACGGGTAGAACAAGTGCCTTTCGTCTTCGTTAAGATTCTTGTTACACTCTCTAGGTGTAAATAACAACGATATCACAAAATATAACATCAATAAAAAGAATATTGTGCCACTGTAACTTCCACTTTCAGGTCAACACCTTCGTATAATAAAAAACTGTTATCGCTATAATCGTAAACAAGAAATGGAGCAACCGAACCATTTCTTAGAACAATCGTACTAACGTTCGTTTCTTGATTACCATTGGTTGCTATTGCTAGTTACTGTTGGTTGTCGGCTACGATAACCGCTGTTCCGCTCTCGACTCATTGTTCTAAAGACGTGGTCTAATTAACGGAGTAATGAAAACTAATGCTTTACTTTTTATTATCTGTGATTTTAATTGGCTTGTCGTGACTTCCTGAAGATATTTCTTTAGTTCGGTAAAGGGATTGTTAGAAAACTTGAAACTATTCTTGGAGTTATATTAAAAAAATAAATAATTATATCACTGGTTTTTTTTTTGTTTTATATTATGCTCCTAAGATTAATGCAGGACAAGTATCGATAGCTGTCAAATCCACAGTGAAAGTGGTTAATACAAACACTGTGTTGGCTAGGAACCAAGTCCATGAACCTAACTGGCGCTACCACACAGCAGCTACCAATTTTCTGGCATAATCCTACAGCACCTTTTGACGACGGTCTTTGTAAGATTCGATTTGATCAGAATTAACACCAAAAATTGAATGCATCAAGGAAATAAAGTAACTAAAGCCACATGATAAAAACCACAAAACGTATATCCTACTAGACTACTTGAACATAATTAACACTTTAAAGAAATTGCATTCATTCTTAAGTAATCCATAGACAATCTCTTCAAGTTATAACAAAGCCCTTGCCCCCCATAGAGCGATAGAAATATAATCAAACCATAGAGCAGCAAGTAACATTCCTTCCTTCTCTTACGAAATCAGACCAAGTGCGATTTGTTTCTTTACTACTTCGCTTAACTATTACTCTTTATAATTACGATTATGTACCGTGAATCGAGAGTTTCGCAAGATATAGATTTTATCTCTCAAATCAATTGTCGATCAAATCTTGTGGGATTATGTAAACTAATTGTTTAAGTCTCTGTAGGACCATTAACTTTTGGGAAGTGTTTAAAAGTTATGTCTGATCTACCGGTTTTTTGGTAGCCTGCCACTTGCAAAAGCTTTTGAACAATTATTGATTTGTGAGCGTAACCATTTATACCTGTGTGTAACTTCCTTATATCTTCAATTACAGGGTGATCAGACTAACTGTTAGCCTCTTAATTGCTTTTGATAAAAACGAGGCTTTTAAGAAAATAACCACAAAACTGAAGTTTATGGACTAACTTCACCTCACAAATTGGGGTCTTAGGTCCTTCCAACATCCAGTTCGAGTGTGGTACTCCTGGCATATTGGAGTGTTCAAAGTGTCCTTACTTTTCTGCACATTTGAGGATGCAAAGAAATCTACTGAAACCGTAATCGACGTAGTCTTAGCCTGGAACGAATTACCTAGTTGACTCGAAAAAGAAGAAGTTTAAAGACCCTGTTACTATAAAGAAGAGAAAATTCTAGTAGCAAAGTTTTTGCAAGATAACATAACATCACGCATGTAATACCCGACGGGTTAGGCAAAGGTGTAGGACCTCAAGTACACCAATTTTTCGCCAGTTATGTTACAGTCTCATGTAATAGGGGGCGAGCCTATTGCCATCAACCGGGCTGCTACTGAACAAGAAATAATAATGAATACTAATTATTTCCCTAATTAATTATAAGCAAGCAATAGCGGTCCATATAAAATAATGCACGTCGACCTTCCAAACCAAACGAATGGCTTAATCTAGTCATAAATAGTACATTTGATTCATGCACCAATTATAAAGCTAAGTAATGATCATTGAAATCTAACAAACAGATATCGCCGAGATTGCAGTACTATTTGCATGCTAAAATATGGCACGGCACAGGCCGTTTCGCATAGCAAACACTTGCTATCATGGGTAATGTAGAAGGGTAGGTAAACCTTTGGTAGCAACACTAGAAACTGACATAATATAATCAACCTGTAACGTTTCCACCGCTGAGACACAAGCTTCAAGTCTATGAGCAGAACACGGGCCCAGTTCAGGTTGGTATAATATATCACGTATAAGTATAACATATCATAACTTCGAATTGCAGGTACCAGTAGGTACATAAGCCAGCATATCAAGCTACGACAATCTGTCAAATTTATTTAATAGATTTTCAACTTTATCGCTAAAGCTTTAGGTTCACGGTTGATTGGGAAAATTTGACATGGTCTGTACCTATGTGACGGTTTCCTGTCAGTCGTAGGCACGACCAACTAGTCTGGTTGGCCCTGTGTTTTAGCAGATTACCAAGAAATAATAAGAATTGGATGGAAAAATAAACATAATCAAAATTCTGGATGCATTCCAATAGGTTTGGTTGGATACAGCCGCACGGTAAAGAATCATAATGCACATTAGGCATGAAACTTCGAAATAACGAAGTAATAAATATGTCAGTGTTTCTTTGTGCCTAATTAGGCACATACAACGCATGCCTAATTAGCCACAGGCAAAGCCAGCTCTACGCAAGTCCTTAAATGCCAAATCATCGCGTGCTATGACCAAATATGCCAGCCAACATGGCGTGCCGAGTGTTCACGACCCCTGACCTACGGAATGCGTTTAGCCGACAGTAATAAGTGCCGATTGCGAACACGACCAATTTGCATACCACACTGTCCCTTTCTGGCCCGTAGAATAAGATAGAGATAGCCACAAAAAGTTGGTCAAAGCCGTATTGTGCATTAAGGGTAATGTCGATCATATCCGCCCAATTCCATGATGGCAAGTTCTCGATTTGAGAAAATTGACGAAGGTTTTTGTCTGTTTCTCATGTTTTTCTATTAGCAAGAGGATGTTGCTTTTAAAACTTAAAATAAATTCTATATTGATGCCGCAACATGAGCTTTGTTTGATATATCGGATTGTCTATTTACTTAAAATTATATAGAATAGAATAGCCTTTATTAACAATCTTATAATCTAGTTACACAAATTATTTACTTAATAAGAAAAAATAAATTATTCTTCAGACATCGGTTTCCGAAGATTGTTTTGCCGTAGCATAGGCCTCCCCCATATTCTTCCACGTTTCACGATCTTGGGTTTGCCTCTTTTACATTGAACCCGCTGTCGCTTTGAGATCGTCGTCCCACCTTCGTGTCGGACGTCCTCTGTTCCTTTTCCCTTCTCTTGGGTACCACTCAGCTACTAATTTAGCCCATTTCTCCTTTTTGTCTCTTATTAGATGACCCGCCCATTTCCATTTCAGCCTTTTTATCTTGCGTGATACGTCCTCTATTTTTGTTTTTCCTCTAATGTGTGTAAGGCTTAATTTGTCCTTTCTCTTAACATGAAGCATACTTCTTTTCATGTTCTTTTCTATTTATTCTAATCGGCCCCATGAGGAATATTAGGAGAAAAACAAATTAGAATGACTGGCCAAGTGCGAGAATTTTTAATTTATTTCTGTTATTTATTGTTATAGCGGCAACAGAAATACACATACTGTAAAAATTTCAACTGCACAATACGAATCATGAGCGAGCTGTATTCTCTGACAGACAGATGGACGGACGGACGGACAGCGGAGGCTTAGTAATAAGGTACGATTGGTTACCCTTCGGATACGGAACCCTAAAAATGGCCTTTTTTGTTCCACAAATTATGCTAGAACAATAATTAAGATTGATAAACGTATTTTTTAACAATATTATGTGCATAACAACCATGGGATATTATAAATCCTGATGTGTCAATGGAAGAGATACAGAACTTCTGTTTTAAGAGAGTTCTTTAGGCCCTTCTAACCCTATAATTAGCAACTCTATTTGTGGTGGTTCAAACTTCGATTGAAAAATGTTTAGAATAAAGTTCTAATCAGCTTGCACTACAAAGCGGTTGTTACGTCAGTCACTGCGGCCGAATAGTGCGAAATGGGTGTTTTTTTGCGATTTACAAAAAATCTATTAATTGGACTAAAAAAATAAAACACATAAGACCTGCTATATAGTTAGTTCAGTTAATATGCAAAGTTTCATGATCTAATTTGAAGTATTTTTTGAATACCAGCGGTTTATTGTTTGACTTGGAGGACAACTTAACACTAACTTTGGATTTTTTTTCTATCGAGAAAAGTTTATGGAATCGTGTTTTCGTCACACATAGTACTTACATTAATCCTCAACTTTATAATATATTTATTTCAAAATTAATGCTGCAGTATTTTAGGCGTAACGGAGGATCATGCTAAGCCATTACCTTTCCTTTAATAACACCAAATTAGAGTAATTTTAACGTTTTTGTTCAACTCGTCATCCTTGCGTGGGAGATGTTAACTATTAGCGATAAGAATTACTTTGTTTTTTATTGCATTATTAAACAAGCTCTAGGGATAAGTTGTTAACTACAATACTGTTGCGAAGTGTTTAGCTTGGTTACAAAGTATTCATTAAAAGATGATTTATAGCTTCCCGTGATAGAAAATATAATCAATCTCTATGTATATTTACTACACTGGTGCTATAGTAACTAGTTTATTGATACATCTAAACGCCCACAATACTTATTTTAATCACGATTACGTCATACTCATTATAAAAACCTAGACGAAACAAATGAGCGTCATAATTCGAACGGAAAGACTCATTCAGTCTAATTATTTTGATTTTCCAATTCATTATGGCGTTAATAAATCTTGCGAGCGTTTTAGGAAACATTAACCTCGACCAGACGGGCCTACGTACAGATTTAGGCAACCCATCACAAATAAAGCAAAGCAGTCTGTCTGTCTGGCTATTTGTAGACTTACTAATAAGCGAGATCAAAACGATTTGACTGGCTCACTCGGCTCCCTTCTTAGATCTTGTGGCTGTAAGAATTATTTGTTTGGAACGCTTAGGTGGTAAAGTAACGAAGTTATGAAGACGTGATAGTGATTTGAAAGAGGACAGAATTAGATGAATCTTTAAAGAAGCGTGCATGATTTGCACCGTATGGATCCGAACTAGAATGCGCCTAAAAGGAAGATGAAGAAATTATAACAAGTAAACAACCAAATTCTTTACCGCTTATCTCAAGGTCTACAAATATCTTGGAACTTTAGTCAACAAAAAGAGCTAAGTAGTGACTAAAAGAAATGACTATCATACTTAACTACGCAGCCACGCAAACAATTAACAATAAAATTACATTTGGTCATAAGTTCATAATATTACGCATTGTCTCATATTCCTCCATAACAATAAGAAAGGTGGCAAAATAAAATGATTCACCTGTCAAAGGGTTCTCACTGTTTCACAAATAAACGAAGCCTTCATTTCACTAATAGGTGTTAATATGAACGTGAGAGAGATACCCACAATTATACCCAGTATTAACCAGTGACAACGGTTTCACTCGTGCGAACCACTGGTGAAATTATTCTACCACCAGCATATCTTGAAAGGCGACCAGATTTGGAATTACAAGAAAATGTTCTAAATTTGACATAAGGTTGCACAAGCAGCGCCGTAATGAAATGTCAAGATATACTGGCCATTCAGTTCCAGAGGCTCAAATGACTGTATTATTATGTGAGCTTGCTAATTTGCTTTACATAGAAGGCGAGGCGAAGACATGGCTAGTAAAGAAATGCAGTCACGCGAAGCATAGAGCTCAACACCGTAGTTAAAACTTCACGATTGCCACAATCTCTTTAACTACATCAAAAACAAACTTTTTTTCTTCAAAACATGTGTTTGTGCTTACAAAATACAAGCAACACACGTGCTTTCCATGTGTGAGATCAAATGTATTGGAAGTATCGCCAATCGTCGATAATGTTCCCGCGATCGGAAAGTACTAGGGCAGCATGAACGGCAGGTAGTGTACCGAACCGATCGATACTCAATATCCCATGTCTATGGAGCGATAGGACGCACACATGCAGGGTGCACTGTGTGCGTGAACTGTGAACGATTCTCTTCTCTTTCCCGAATGGATTCGGGCTCGACTCGTGTAAACTCCTGTTTTATCGAAGTGTTCGGAGACGATCGGCTCTCCCCCTCACATATACATGTATCTACACATCTGCCTATGTAGTGATTCTCAGTCTGTTCCTGAAAAAGCATTGCAAAGTGCAAGTCACCCGCGGCTTTCTGCTTTGTTTTTTTTTCTCGGGTGCTCCTTTTCCTATTGATAACGATATACCTACATAGATAAAGACCGGGCGCTAGAGGGAAGTGGGTACCTATGCATATTGTGAGGATCGAATTCCACCAGTGGATTTTCGTTGAGACTTGCCGGTTATTTTTTTTTTGTATTTGTCGGTCCTTACAATGGGGAAGGTACTGTGGAACTAATGGCGCTAGCATAGCTTTTTCCCAACATCGTCATTGGTTGAAAATGTGGTAATGTCATTTTATATTTCAAAATAGCTTAACCTCATTGGTCAGATTGAGACCAGGTATTGTCGCGCCATCTTAGATTATCTTTGCCTGTGTCTCCCCATTAGCATCTAACCTGCATTTAAACTTTTTTCATAAATCCTTTTTAGTTTAACATTAAAAAGTGCTGAACCTCTCACTGGCAACTTCTGGTCAAAAAACCATGAGATGCCTAAAGTTTTTTTTTTTTTCCTTTTTATGACATAAAATGGTTTTAATTTATTATTTGATGTAAAGTTGACCAGTGTTTTTCTGACAGTTTTACAATACAACCTTTTTATCCAACATTTGTTTTAAAGATTTTGTTGAAAAAAAGAGCAAATTTTTTTATCTCGTTGTATTATCTTTCCTGTATTTTTTTGATACAAGTGTGATTTCATAAAAACCTCGTCAAGTATTTCGATACTGTAAGGTAAACTATATTGTAGGGTTCGATCAGTAATAGTACCTACTATTGATCGAAGATTGTAGGTAAGAAATATAAATTACTCAACGTCTGCCACCCTTCTGCAACTACACAGCCCCGATGCCATTTTCAAGTTGAAAGTCAAAGTCAAAGTCAAAACATTTATTGCGAAGCTCAAGCAACATAATGATAAATTGATAATAGACTTGCTGATCCGCAACAAACAATCACACGGGTAAGTATATCAGCTAGTTCTACTTTATCAATCTTCAACAGTCATAAGACTCAGTAGCCGAGTAACCGAGGTTACTGAGTGAGATATCGAAACTTCAATACCTGTCATTGACTACTTATCAAAAAATTCGTAAATCTCATGTCGCAAGACGTAGCGTTAACAGACAGTCATTTCTATATCAGCAGCAGCCTATACAAGGTGTTAACGAACCCTTCACAAAGCAGTCAACCAAGCATTCTGTAGATTAAACTAAGTAACTTTACAACTACGCAAAAGATATTGCCGGGAAATGACTAGTTTTTTTTGGGGTGAACCTGAGTACTAGGAGTCATGTAACGCACTCAAAACATTGTGGTGATGGATGCATTGAATAGTACGGGGGTCGTGGAGGTACTTAAAGTAAAGTTTCATGACGCTCTAAAATTGTCATAGTCCCAAACTCGGCGAGAGGGGCAAGGAATCCATAGCACAGAGTATCCTAGTTTGAACACCTGACTCCCACATACCTTAGTAGGTACCTACCTCCAATTTTTGTAACACCTCTATACTGTAGCTGTACTTTGTGGGAGAAAAATAATTTTTATTAGTTTATTAACATTTTACCTCGCACTTGACTGTACCTTTTACTTTACTGGTGCTTTAAAACTTTCTATCGAAATATTTCCATTAGCTTACATTAACTGAGAAGTAATCGTAACGATAAAGTAATCCATTATTGTTCTTTCAGTTACATAATTAGCTATTATGTGTAGAACCTATTTCTAATAAATCCATTCTCTATTATATCATTGAAGGTATATTATTTACTTAAGTAGGTAAATCTATTAATATCTTAACTAACATGCGAAAGTTTTTGACAGTGAATGTGTGGAAAAATGGACAGATGATCATAGATGTCTGTTACTCTCTCACGCAAAACCTACTGTAAAGATTTGGATAAAATTATGCACACATCTTACTACAGACTTACTATTACAACTGCGAAAGTTTGTGAGGATGGATGGATAAATGGATGGATGTTTGTTACTCTTTCACGCAAATACTACTGAACGGATTTGAAAGAAATTATGTTTATAATGTGGATTAACATAAATGAAAGTTTTTCTCTTGGTAGTACGATCCTGACCTGAGGGACAATTAAACCGAACTCCACGCAGGCGAAGCCACAGGCATATATAAGCTACTAATAGATTTTAGTGGTATAATACTGGTTAGTGGGTACTTTATTGATCGAGCGAAGTAGTTAGTTCCGTGCACAATATAACAGCAGATTTTAAATTATGATTGTCATATTGAAAGTTCACTTCACAAAATGGCAAGGCAATTTATTATCTTTTCATTACGACGTAGGTACTTCTTGTAAGTCAGTACTTAACTCAGTAATGTATTGAGGAAGAAAAGTCGTTGATGTAATGTGTAATTTGAATTAGGAAGTGCTTTGTTCTTTTTCAAATTATTTTTTGTTTGCTTGAGCAATTTTGAAAACTTACCTTTCTGATTTAATTTCATATAAAAAGAGAATAAAGTATTGATGAATTTTAAAATTAATAAAAGTGTTCTTTTTCGTTTTGATTTTTTTTATTTAGGCCAACTTACACCTCAAATAACCAAATGCGTTTAGCACCAATATAATAATGAACACCAATTTAATTATTTAAAACATCATTCTGTTATTCGTGCCGATGATAGTAAGGCTCGCCGTTGCCCCTATTACATGGGCCCATCATCGCCCCCTTAATACATAATATACCTCTGCCGAACCCTTTAGCGATTACAGGCGTGTTGTTATGTGTCTGTCGCTATCATAAATATGGACAGTACGGACACTACCTACAAACGCTCGAAACCGCACACTCACACTAACGTGCGCATCGACGGAGCGGGAGCGGACGTTGCGGTGCTGTCATGTCAGTCAGTACTCAGTAGCGCGTGGCGTGCCGCACCGAGACGAGTCACGTATGAGTATCTCCCAATCTTTTTTAAAATGCCACGAACGTATTGCGGTATACGGCTGTTTGAATTTTTTACACAATTAAATTCAATAATAAAGATTTTCGAACCTGTCGTAGCAGAAGAAAGTATTTTAATATAAATAATTTGTAATAACGATGATATTTTTTTAAGTAATAAAGGTATTTTTTGATGTAATAGTTTTTTTATTCCTAGGTATCACACGCATTTTCGGGTTGAAACGGGGTACGGTTAGCAGCCGCTCATAAGCCCTGCTCGCGCGCCACCTGCGCTGCGGCGCGGCGCGGCAAGCGCGCGCCCGCTCCGACGAGCACACGAAACATTTTCAGACAACATGGCCCATATAGTGTTAGTACAAACAAATCATTAAAACGATGTTAGTGTACACACGATTATAATTACAATATTAAAACATTATCATTTTCATTATCGTTCAACCGCGGCTCGCTCCCGCTAAAACTTGTAAAAGGTTACGCCGTAATGACAAAGTATAGTACATTTTGATACAAGTGGAGAAAGATTGTTATCGTATTCGAGGCGGAATTAACACTCGAGCCAGAGGCAAGAGTTGTTATTTAGCCGAGAACTGCAATAACAAATGTCCACGTGTATCAAACGACATTTTTCAATACACTTTTGAAGAAATAAAATAAAAAAACGACAATTTTTTTTGTCATGAATTATTAAGAAACTATGATTTAAATTTTCTTTTTTTTCCGCGCTTATCTTTCGCCAGGTTGAAGGAGAAGCAAAGATATAAAGCCGCTAAACAGCATATTATGAACAATTGAAAATTCAAATATTTTTAAGTTTAGAACACAAATAAATATTAATTTGTTCACGTTTATTTTATTTTATTATTGTTATCATGGTTTTCGATGATATTTCACATGCGTGCGTTTTTTCTAGTGCGAAAAGAACCAGTTTTCGAGGAAGTGTATTGTTCTACGTTCTTACTAGTTGTTGTGTGTTAATAATAAACTGTTTTCCGTGTTTAGACTATCGTCTTTTGTTGATACGCCATAAGATAACCTAGGTATTTAGATTGTATTTGTAAGCTAGTTAATTCAATTCGATTGATTGATCACAACAGATTAAAAATGTTTAATAAAAAAAAACACAACAACATTAAAAGGGACAACCCTATGGCTTCAATGGAGTGTAGGTAATTATTGCATCAACTAGGCTTAGTTTCGGTACTGTCCATAATTATACTGTGCTATCATCTTCAAATTATTGACAGGAACAGAACAATGCAAATGATTTAAATTCGTTTAGCGCTATAGGTACATTGGCTCAGACCAAATAAAAAACCAAGACAGCGCTGCAAGCAATAAAGTGAGGCCAGCGCAAAATTACGCCTCGCTCTGTGCATACACGCTCACACGCACACATTTAAATTTACATCAAACTACAATTAAATTACGTCTCAATAAATGCACACATGTTTATGAAACCGGCCTCACTTCTCTGTTCGCAGAGTTCCGTCTTAACTTTTTTATTTGGTCTGAGTACCTAAGTAGGATAATAAATTAGTCATTTCGTCTGTGAACTTCTGAGTAGTTCTAATTTTACAGGAGGAACAATAAAGTGATTTATTAGTTTCCGTGAAGTGTATTTGAAAAAAAAAACATTTGACCTGTTTTTAAGTTCTTATAATACATTTATTAATAATGGAATTTAGCTATTATTTTAGCTTTACATTATTTTATGGAAGTTAGAAGCTAAAAACAAAGTTTCGCCAAAAATGTTAGTTAGAAGGCGTCAAAAGTTCACGGACCATTTTTGTGGTGTAAGCGAGCCCAATGTCGGTGTCTACAGCCTTTAAAAATGTTATTTTTAAATTGCCTTCTTCTTAATTAGTGTGTTAACCTGGTATTAGAGTTTTTAAGCCGCCCATAGGCCTCTGACTTCGTTTTACATACCGGTGAGAAATATCTTCAAGCATGCTGGTTTCCTCACGATGTTTTCCTTCACCGAAGCAAGTGATAATTGTACAAAAACAAAAAACATTAGCCACGAGGAACACAACTTTGTCCTTCATGGTGTCTGATTTAGACCTATATTTAGACGAACATTCACTTTTAGGATGAAGATAAAATCATTCTTATAAATAATCAAACTAGAAGATGTAAATAGGTAGGTACTTTTACAAAATATGTAACGTTGTTGGTTTTTCACTATGTTTAACATGTTATAAGCAGTGATAGCATAGTGGTGACCGACGGACTGCCAAGTCATAGATCTCAAGTTCGAACCCAAGAGGCCAAGACACTGATTCATGACTCTGAGTGATACAATACGCAAATGAATCCGAAAAGGATTCATTTGCGTATTGTATCACTTGCTTCGGTAAAGAATAACATCGCGAGGAAAGTACGAAACCAGCATGCCTGAGAGATATTTCTCGACCACATGTAAAGCCAAGTCAGAGGCCCATGGGCAGCATATAAACTCTGACACCAGGATAGGCACTAACCACACGATAAAGAAAGTACTATGTTCAAGCGGTTATGGTTTTTCGTGGTAGTGTTTTGTTTTGTAAAAATAAACGAGTTGGTCTGTACCTAGCCGAGTTTCCTGGAAAGCAGTGGGTACCTAATCAATTTATATTAGCAAAACCTGCGTGTCTGTGAATTTCCGTAGGAACGATTTTTTTTTTAATTCTTCCGTTTGCCCACTTTTGTAGTGTGAATTTAAGAATATTTTTGATTGAATTTGAGGGGAACTAATTTGATCGCTTGTTTTTTTTAATCAGATTTCCTAATGGCTTGACACGTTTGGCGCAGTGCCTAAGCACCTGGATTGTGTGAGTTGTGCGCTATGGGTCACGTAGGTACCTACCTATTCGAATACCGCGTGGCATAAAAATATGTGTGACCAACTGGGCATTAGATAAATGAGCCCTAAATGCAGTAAAGAATATGGTTACTCTTTCCAGTGTATAAGGCTTTATCAGCTGCTCCAGTCCACTACCACCGTACAGACGCCAGCACTTAGCTACCACAATGTTTTTCTTTAATTATTTCAACTTTATTGCTAAAGTATTAGGTTCAAGGTTGATTAGGAATAGTTGACAGTTTCGGGTAGTTTGATGTGTCTGTACTTAGTGGAGCATTTTTTTACATGTCAGTTCATCAAAATTAAAATCAACTGCGTTGTTAGTAAGGTGCTAAACGTGCTGATCTCAAACTAATTTAACAAGAAAATGAAAAAGCTAGCTAAAACTAGAATATTGAATAATTAATTATTCAATATTCTAGTTACTCAGCAACCCCCCAGTAATTCTCGCACGAGTAGAGTATACCACCCGGAACGACTTCCGTTCACACGACCACAGCGAAGGGAAATACATCTGTTCAGCGACTGCGCAAGCGCACCTGCCCTTACTTTTTACGTAAACAAGCAAAAACACGCTCTAAGAACTATGCACTATTCTCACGCGAACAAAGGTCAAACACTTGGATAAAATTAAAGGTTTGATGTTATTATTTTTAATTATATATACTTACATAGTTTTATGTATTTTTGGTGTTTTTATTGCGTTAATTTGAAGATCACAATGGTTATTATGGTCCATGAGCTTTGTTCTGTTTGATTATCTCGTTGCCAATGTCATTTGAATTTGTGTGTTGCCACGATGTGGCTATATGACACTGTAAGGAATCATACGGTGAATACCGTGTAGAAAGCGGCATGTCTTAGAACCAAAAATTATAAGACAAGAGACATCTACCAACCTGCACCGAGTCAGCGTGCTGTAATAATAATTACAAGATATTATGTTACCTTAGCGTAGGTGTTGGCTGCAACTCTAACATACAACTTTACTTACCTAAGGCCTATTTTTATCATAAACAGTATTTTTTGTTTGTTTACTTGTTCATAGTTACAGTGTGTGACTACTTGCTATTCCATCATATCCATACCATCCCATCACCCATCTTATTTATTTATTTAAACTTCATGTACAATAGTGGTACATAGGCGGACTTAATGCCACAAGGCATTCTCTACCAGTCAACCTTTGGGTTAAATAGGAAAACATAGTGAATAGGGTACAAAGTAATGTCTAAAAAAAACTTTTTGTTAACGAGAGTTTAGATTGATACTAATACACTTATACAGATAAAATAAACTAATAGATATGCCTAACACAGAAGATAATATGGGATGGGATGGTGGCAGATGCAATTTATTCTTCGCCACCAAGCTATGCGGCAGTCCTATTTACAAAAAAATCTAAAACAATATTATCTACAGCTAACGTCAAACCAAAACGTTATGAAGCCAATACATTTAAAAATAGCAAGCCTCAAGCTTTCAGCGGTTAATCAGAAGTGTCTCGATTGGAAGTTGGCTGAAAATAATCGCGTGTGTGTTTAATATCAAACGGTTTGCGTCAGACATGCTGGCTGCCTGGCTCCGAATGCAAAGTCGTTTTACGATATCTATGTATTTACTACAAATGTCTTGAAAAATACCGGGTAGGTATATGAATTCGTTTCGATTTGTTTTGACTTTTAATGAAATTGGGTGGCAATTAAGCAGGTATACAACGGTGTAAGTGGTCACTGGTCATCGCCATCAAGGCTTCTGCTAGACCTGATAATCGGTAGGATCCGAAGGCGTTGCCATCACAGATGTTATTGCTGCCGCCATACTTTTCGCGAGAATTTTGACAAACGCTCGTGCGTGATTAATAAATAAATATCGCTGGATATTAACACACAGCGCCATCCAGTGCCACACTAAGCAACGAGGCTTGTGTCGTGGACACCAGATAGTTGATATACTACATAGATACTTTTTGTTTGTAAATACATAGTTATTATACATAAAAACATCCATGACTCGGAAAAAAATGTCCGTGCTCATCACTCAAACATTTGCTCCAACCGGTATTCGAACCCAGGACCCTAAGAACGTAAGGCAGCCTCACTACCGTTGCGCCATTCGGGTCGTCGATTATGCCGTTGTTACACAATATTTTTAAATTTTTTGAACTGATAGGTATTTTGTGCACTATATCTAGGCTTCTATCAAAGCAAAAAATAAAAATTTGTAGAAACATATCCAGTAGTATAAGCCTTCAAAAATTGCTGTTTTGCACAAATTTTACCTCAACTTTGGCCGTTCATAACGTACTCATAAATTGTAAAAGTCAAGAAAATATCCTGATAGAAGCCTTGCAAATGTAGTGGAGATTCTGAATGACGCATATTTATTTCACAAACTTCTAAGACTTATTCAAAAACACTATTTCCTGGAACAAGTTTTATAAATTTTTGAACACAATTTTTTGTTCAATGTCCTTGCGTTAGGCGGTATGCGGTATGAGGTGCGCGGGTGACGAGTAATGCGGGGTCGGGGTCGGGGCTAGGTAAGACAGGGGAGTTGAAAGAATACCACCGCTGTCGCTCTCGATGAAACAACAAACTTTTCGACCGTGCTCGCGTTGACGATAGACGGACCGGGAAGGGCCCTCTTATATTGTAAAGTGAAATCACTCTTTAATAATACCTATTTGTAAAACATAATAAACATTGTTTTACGGCAATTTTCGTAAGCGGAAACTATCGTAGTAAGTTCTTCCGTAATAAAATGAAAGTGCCCGCTTCTTGGCACCGTTCGTTCCATATCGTAGACGCGTATGAAAACAGTGTCACAATATACAGGGTGTACACGGACTCATCACGAAGCCATCAACCAAGCATTCTTTATGTACATCAAACTAAGTAACTTTACGCAAAAAAAATATTGTCGGGAAACGACTTTTTTTTTGGGGTGAAAAATCATGTTTTGTGGTAGAACTCAATGTAACGCACTCAAAACATTGTGCCGATGGATGGATTGAATATTACGGGGGTCGTGGAACTGTATAAAGTAAAAATCTTACAAAAAAAAATTGTAGTAAAAAAAACTTGTCAAAAAGTTGGAACTTTGACCCCATGGTGTAGAACAAAAAATATCACGGACGGGGAGAACACGGGGTGCCTTTCGGCTTCGTTACACCCTTTATCATAGTAGGTACAGATTTTCATTTGTGTGAGAGTTTCATGGGTGTTTTAGACTCATGAGCTACACGTGAGTGTTCGGGCCTAGGTTTAGTGGGTTCGATTTCCAATCTAGGCAGTGATTTTTTTTAACTTCTGGAGTTTCTCAGCAACAAAGTGAAGTTGTAGCCTGTTAATGCTACAAATATCTATGCTAAGCTGGGAAAGGCAGACGGATTACACTTTATAATGAAAAACTGCAACCTACATAAAAAGTATAAAGTCGTATGGGTATTAGCGTAGGGTGTTTGTCGCTTCTTCATCATCTCCCTACCTTTTGTAGTGACATCTAGTTACGAAACACGTTACTAGTAAATTTGCTACTCGCCGCTAGATGTCGCGACAAATACTACTCGCCAATAGATGGCGCTGTTTTGTGTTAATCAATTCTAACCAACTTTTCCTCGATGTACGGATAAATGGCAGCGGTAGTAAGACTGCCTTACGTACGTCGAGTCCCGGGTTCGAATCCTGGTAGGAGCAAATGTTTGTGTGATGAGCATGGACATCTGTTTCCGTGTCATGGATGTTTATAAAGGGTGTAAAACACCTCTTAACGAAGCCGAAAGGCACTTGTTCTTCTCGTCATTGCGATCATTTTTTTGTTCTACACCATACCTGGGAACCTTCTAGTTATGGAGATATTGGGGGTCAAAGTTCCAACTTTTTGACAACTTTTTTTTTAAATACAAGTTTTTAATGCAAGATTTTTACTTTAAATACCTCCACGACCCCCGTACTATTCAATCCATCCATCAGCACTATGTTTTGAGTGCGTTACATTGAGTTCTACCACAAAACATGATTTTTCACCCCAAAAAAAAAGTAGTTTCCCAGCAATAATTTTTGCGTAAAGTACTTAACTTAGTTTGATGTACAGAATGCTTGGTTGACGGCTTCGTGATGAGGTGGTTTACATCCTGTATATACAGGGTGGAATTTTGTAATGCCACCTGGAGGGAAAGTACTCTTATTACTGCAGATAGAAAATTTTACTCAAAGGAAACATTCCTTTATTTTTGAATAGAAAGCAGACTGCATTCAAAGATTTTCGAAAATTCTCTTCTCCCACACCCGGGAATCGAACCGGCTAAAATCTTAAAAAATTATACCCTGTACTTTTATTGCATCGATCGTTAGGGTCAATTATAAGGATGAAATCTCTATAGCAAACATTATAAATTAAATGAAAGGAAAACCAGGAAATTTGAAGTTACAAATTCAATGAGTCTAGTTAAAGCTCTATAGCTAACATCCATCTTTTGTAATGCAGACTCCTTTGCGACATACTCGTAGCTGCGTGTATGAGGTAATTTAAATATGGAATGTTAGATTATAATTTGAAAATTAGATTGTCACAGTTGTTATTCACATTTGATTGTTTTTACAACTCATTTCACATTTTGTCTCACGGTGAAAATGGCTTATCAAGAACAGTTTGATATAATGGAATCTTATTTTGTAAATAACAAAAACGTGAATCTAGCTCTGCGGTGGTATGGAGAGAGATATCAAGACCGACAGGCACCAACTCGGTTCGTATTGAAAAGAATGGTAGAAAATTTAAAGAATACGGGTGGTTTCAAGAAGAGACGGCAAACTATTCAGCAAAACTATTTCGATTTTGAACTAGATGTTTTAACATACTTTGAATCATTTCCGCAGGCTTCAAGTAGAGATGCTGCCGATGAATTAGGAACAACTCACACTCGCGTACTTAAAGTGCTGAAAAAGTATAAGTATAAATGCTATCGTGAAGGTCGATTGGTGCAAAAATTGCATATTGGGGATCGTGAGAGACGATTACAATTTTGTGAAAACATGCTTGGAGAAATTGACCGAAACCCTAATTTTTTGAGTAACATTGTATGGTCTGACGAAACCAACTTCAGCAATAATGGCATGTACAATCGCCGCAATAACCATTATTGGTCTCGAGTGAATCCTGTTCGTGTTCATGGAACTAACAATCAAGTAAGATTTTCTTTCAACGTTTGGTGCGGAATTATGAGAAATAATGTAGTGTTAGTCCACGTGTACGAAGGTCATTTAAACACTGTCAAGTATATTCAAATACTGGATCTCTTAAGAAACGAGTTAAATGGTTTCCCCGAGGAAGAGCGAAACCAAATAATTCTACAGCAAGATGGTGCTCCAGCACATAACAGCAGAATCACTACTGCCTACATTAATAACCATTTTAATACCTGGATTGGTACAAACGGCACAATCGATGGCCTGCGAGATCGCCAGATCTCACCCCATTAGTTTTTTTTTGTGGGGATATGTAAAAAATCAAATTTACATGAAATCTTATGCGAATGACGAGTTGAGAGTTGAAGTTCAGAATACGATTTATAATATTCACCACAACACTTTATTAAAGGTTACTAGAAATGAATTTGTTAAAAGAATAAATTTGTGTATCCAAGAGAATGGAGCCCATTTGGAGCAACTAATTAGTTAGTTTACCATTTTTTGTAAATAATTAAATTAATTTAAGATTTCCTGGTTTTCCTTTCATTTAATTTATCATGTTTGTTAGAGAGATTTCATCCTTATAATTGACCCTAAGTTAGGGTACTTTTATTGCATCGATCGTTAGGGTCCCTAACGATCGATGCAATAAAAGTACAGGGTATAATTTTTTCAGATTTTAGCCGGTTCGATTCCCGAAAATTCTCTTCTCCCACACCCGTGTGGGAGAAGAGAATTTTCGAAAATCTTTGAATGCAGTTTGCTTTCTATTCAAAAATAAAGGAATGTTTCCTTTGAGTAAAATTTTCTATCTGCAGTATTAAGAGTACTTTCCCTCCAGGTGGCATTACAAAATTCCACCCTGTATATGTAAATTATTGTATGTATTTACAAACATGTTTTTTTTTTTTTTAATATGTAGTATATCAACTATCGGGTGTCCACGACACAAGACTCGTTGCTTAGTGTGGCGCTGTGTGTAATGTCCAGCGATATTTATTTTATTTATTTAAAATTGAGTATTTATTTTCGCCAGCAAATTGTAGCTCTGATGCTTTGAGAGAAAATATGTAGAAATCCGATGGAATAATGAGAGTAAAAGTCGTTTAGAATGGACGAGATAAATTACTCAGCATATACAGTGTGTCCGCCAACGAATTGATAACCTTGAAATGGCCCATAGCAGAACCCATGGCTATTCAGAAAAAAAATCTATCATGTAAAATATTTCATCCGCAGATGTAGGCATGATGTTTGCATAAGAATGGGGGGCCATATTACATTTTTTGCTCCTTGTTTACATTAATAGCAATAGTTAACTATCTAAGGCAGATACAATTATGAATTGTACCATTAGCAAATCTACTTGAAACCGACATTATATTAAAATAAATGAACTTGCTTACAGGTACTACTTATGATAGATTTTTGTTCGTATTTTTTTCTAAATGGCCATAAGTTCTAATATAAGCAATTTCAAGGTTATCCATTAATTATCGGAAACCTTGCCCATTTAGCCACACCGCCATCGCCAGCTGTTGGGCGGGCGAGCTAGGCGAAAGAGTTTTGTGCTTTGGTTCACACCACGAACTATCGAAAGACCCGAACGAAGTATAAAAACCGGTCAAGTACGAGTCGGACTCGCGCATGACGGGTACCGTACCATCATAGGATAGCCCCCTTTAATTTTATTATTTGTTGTTATAGCGTCAACAGAAATACACCATCTGTGAAAATTTCAACTGTCTAGCTATCACGGTTCATAAGATACAGCCTGATGACAGACAGACATACGGACAGAGGAGTCTTAGTAATAGGGTCCCGTTCTTACTCTTTGGGTACGGAACCCTAAAAAGGGCCTCGTTCGCCTCGCTCGCCCGCCAGCGGTGTGGCCTGCGTGTTAAGAAGGATATCGATGTGCCAATAGAAAAATAACCTTCACATTGTTTAAATCAAATAAAACAAAAACAATCTTTGTAAAATGTTTATTTTCATAAATGACAGACTAAAACAACAATTCTCAGCAATTACAACTCACTCTAAACTCTGCATGACTATCTAATGATATCGGCGTTATTTATAAAACTGTTATTGTTATGTACCTACAACACTATTCCAACATAATCTTCTACAACATTGCTAAGCAGCTGTTTATACGTACAGAGTAGTTATGGCGAAGAAAAGTCGACGACAAACTTTATTTTTCTAATATTTTTGCTCCATTTTTTATAGGTTTGCCGTCAACTTGAACTAAATTATCACAAATAGTTTGACTAAAGATAATTGTAGCTATAGATACATTGGTGAAGTTTAACTGTAAAGCAAAGTATTAAGTCCACGAATAAAATAAAGTCTTTTTTCATAATAAAGCAATCAAATTATATAGGTTTATTATAAATATTTATAGGTATCATATTAGTTTTATAAATTATATTTTTTTGAATTCTAGTAAATACTTTTTTATATAACAATAAAAATAGAGATCAAAATAAGTTCTGTACAATAAGACGTGTTCGAGGCATCTCTAGATTACATTTCAAACGTATTATATCAGCAAAGTAACTTTAGGTATATCATATTCAAAGTAGTATTTATACAACATAGCATACATGACGATAACATTTATGCTATAACACATTTGACTATATAAATCATTGCAAACGAGTAACGACCTACATTGTATGGGAGTAGGAGTTGTTTTTGATAACTTGACTGTTTTAAGCCCCCTGCCATTCCATATACAGCAACAAAGCTGTTTCGTCATCACAAGTACACCATTTCGCCAGTAATGCTTAAGTCCTATGTTAAAGAGGTCCTCCTCGACGTTACTGAGGAATCCCTAATAGAAAGACTCAATATTATTTTGCACGATCTGGGACCGATGATCCAGATGATCAGTACTACACATTTCGAAAAATACAAAATTTAACTTGAATACTTTTACAATGAATCATAAGCCTAGATCGCAAGCTCCAGCATATCGGAACTACATACCAAACAAAAAATGCATCACATCAACAAATATACAAATAACGAACACCAAAATATTATTGTCAATCAAATGATATAATTATGCTGCGATATAATATATTCGCAAAGCCGTAACAGCTAGCATTAAAATTATGAGTAAACAATACATTTTCATAAGATAACTACAGGTACGGATTAGGAAATTATAACATATTTAGGAAAACATTTAATAAAAAACTGTTTTAGCTGATAACACTGCAGCCAATATATTTATTTATTGTAGTAGGCATTTGAAAAAAAACTGTTCAGTATATTCGTAATTATTTTATCTTCCATTTTGCACCGCTATCAAAATTAGAGGTCCTTATTTTTATTCCCTACCAGAATACCAGCACTGTGACATTTTTTTAAATGTTACAGCACTATGCTGGCCTTTTGGCTTCGTATAAGACCAATTTAGTTTAAATGGTGTTGATGAGCGGAGGTTAATATTAATCCAGTGGACACGTCGAAAAAAGGTGAGGGTAGCTCAAAAGAAACTTTGTCTAAATTTGACCGGATGTATCTCCGTTAATATTGGCCCTGAAAATCTGGTTGACGAACAAAATTTTAGGAAATTTAATGCTCTCCAACTTAGGATAGTTTTCCTAGTCTACCCCCAAACAACCTGTTAAAGTTCCATTCACTCACTGTTTATTTTTCTTATTTTTTTTTTGTTTGTTTTCTTTTAGTTTCGTCCTGTGAGAGTTAAATAAATACTTTTTCTTTCTTTTTTTAATTTAAGTTGCAATAAGGTTGCTGTTGGGTCGGGATGCCGTCGGAAGTAAGATAACTGTGAAAAGACTGTAGTGCTATCTAAATATCAATTCGATATTGTTAAGATTTCGATGCGTGAATCTGTGATGATCTACTTTAAGAGTTCGTTGTTGTTGTGTCGTCACTTCAGCAAAGTTCAACACGAACGGAATCGTACTATGTTTATCAATTAAATGTTTCCCCATTTCTTGTTAGTACACAAAAACATAGCGAGCGTTAATACCATAAAGTCGAAAGAATATCAGCATCAAGAATTATTTGATTTATATCAAAGATTTAAATGATTAGATTCGCCCAACCGCGTCAAAAATGATGACGTTTCTAATTCATTGACAGTGACGTTTGAATTGAATTGTCTCGCTCACTCGTGCTCAAAATCCTATATCTCGTTCCATGAGGGATGTGTGGGCTCACTGTTCTCAGTGTAAAACCCTTTCTAACGCGTACAGTTAGAGCACATCTAACAATTTAAATCTTTGATATCTCTTTAACTTACTAAGACGAACGAACATAATATTAATTATATACTTTAATTCATAAGCGTTGTGATAAGTTGCATTTTTACTACTATTTAGACAAACAGGTAACATTATTTACACGTAATTTTAAATAATTACTTACAGATTTGAAGGGAATGTCTTGATGTTAATATTTAAATAGCTATGAGTGCTTTTTAACTTCTGCTGTGGGTATTTCTAATATTGTAAGTTTATTTGTGTAAAAGGAATCCGATATATTGTTTCTTTAGTGTAAATTGAGCTTTAATGTTTTCGAGTATCTTGAGTATTATTAATCAATATTAGATATCGTGTCAGTAATCTGTATAAGTTAAAAATACACATAATTGTATTATAACAACGCAAAGGACTTCGGGACACAAACGTTTTTGCCGATTATATCAGCTGTTCCGTACAAAAGGGCAATACTGACACGGTCAAAATGTATGAAACAGCAGATTTTTATTTAAATAACTGGCGAATTTTTCAGTTATGGAGGACACAATCGAATAGAATCATTTGCAGAAAGAATCCTTGGTATACGCTTGTGTTATGGTGTTTACATTGTGTATAAATTGGACAAACTTATTAAGTGACAGAATATTAATACTTTAGTTTCAACATTTACACAACTATTATAATTTATGGCAGTTTTAATATGTTATAATATCTTGGACATGTTGCACTGTGTCAAAAGACAAAGCGATTTTTAATTTTGATTCTACGCAAAATTAATTTATATAAACATTGTAAGTATTTATATGTGATGTGTGAAAGTATTTGTTGTAAGCTTATAATTTAGGTTTTTCGATCACATCTAGAAACTATTACAATTTCCTATAAGCGAAAAACTTACAAGCATTTTATTCATGTTTAGGTTTTATAAAATTATAATACTCTTTCACTTATAGATAATCGAATTACATCGTAAACAATTATTACACCTTTATTTTCAATATAATTTCTAAAACGTTTATACTCTATGACGATTATTAAAAGCTATAATTTTTAACGAAAATAGTTATCGATTAACGATAAATTAAATTAATTTATATATTCATAAGAAATTATAATGACAACCAAAATACAAAACAAATAATAATAGGTAATAATATCGATCATTTCTTTAGGTCCCTCAAATGCTTTTCGTGGTTTCGCTCCAATGTTTTCTACATAACCATTTTGTATTTGAAATCACGGACACATTTTTATAATATCTTGTATTACAGGCCTACTGCCTAACTGAGACGGTGCATCTGCCTGAGTGCGGGCGAATAACTCAAGGTAAAACACACTACAGTGCCGTGTCGCATTACAAGCATATCGGCTTCATACATACGGGGTGTAATAGACCTCATCACGAAGCCGTCAACCAAGAATTCTGTACATCAAACTGAGTAACTTTACGCAAAAATTATTGCTGGGAAACGGACTTTTTTTTTGGGGTGAAAAATCATGTGTTGTGATAGAACTCAATGTAACGCACTCAAAACATTGTGCTGATGGAATAGCACGGGGGTCGTGGAGGTGTTTAAAGTTAAAATCTTACATTAAAAACTTGTATTTCAAAAAAACTTGTCAAAAAGTTGGAACTTTGACCCTCAATATCTCCGTAACTAGAAGGTTCCCAGGTATGGTGTAGAACAAAAAAATGATCGCAATGACGAGGAGAACAAGTGCCTTTCGGCTTCGTTAAGAGGTGTTTTACACCCTTTATAGTATGGTTAGAAACATTATAGCGTGTGTGTTTCCAGCTTTTGCTCTCACTACACTTAAACACCCCTCCCGCACCGCTCAGTTACCACAGGAAACTCAAACTCAAACTGAGTATAGCAGTAGGCCTGTAGGATGTGTCGTATCGTCGTTTGAGATGCAGGGGCGGCTTATATCCTACACAGGGTTATCGAAAAAAAAAACACTTACAACCTCTTACAATTAGTTTCCTTACATTTCAATTAAAAAAATTGTTCTATGCCTTTTGGATATATATAAAAATAAAACACATTTCATAGTATATGATCAGCTGATCACGTCAAATATGACGGGAAGTCAAGTTTTTTTTTGCGAATTTAAGCTAGTCATAGTACAGACGCCAGCACATCAAGCAATTATTATTATTAGCCATTTGTGTCCCACTACAGCAAAGGCCTCCCTTCCTTCTTTCCACTAAACATCGAGCTATTACAATCTGTCAAATTTCTTTAATAGATTTTCAACTTTATCGCTAAAGCATTAAGTTCAAGGTTGATTAGGAAAATTTGTCGATTTCCGGTAGCTTGATGTGCTGGCGTCTGTACAAATTATTAAATTTGATGTAAAGAAGCTACCTGTTAGAGGTTTTTAATGTTTTTTCAATAACCCTGTATATTATCTCGAAGCTTGCCCATGAATTAAATGTAGAACTGACTTTTGGAAGTAGAAAGGTTTAACAAAACAGTCGTCTGTTCAAGATATTATTTTATGTATTGCTTTGTTCTGTCATGATATATGATGAGATATGTGCGGAATACTGAAAATTCTCAATAAATATCATGTCTTTAATATTACTTAATCTAAACCGGAAGGCACTCACTGTAGCGTGAATTTTGAAAATTGAAGTAAAATTATTACATTGAATTTTGGATGCATTTTTTATCGACTCTCCATGTCTATTACTGCTAATAAAAAAATACTCTGCGCAGACGACAGACTATCCGTGACGTACTTTTAGTCTGTGAAAATAGAACCTAAGCAATTATAATTATGCAGTAACGCATACGAAGCGCAAAGAGTCCGGCGGCAAAATATTCCGTGTCATTCTGGCAGAACACGCCGCGCCGCGCCGCACAAATGTGCGCGAAAGAAAAAAATAGAACGTTTGCTTCAACGCGCGCTAACGCAGACGGTGCACACTTTTAGTATGCAATCTGCACTCGATAGAATGACCGAAGATGTGCGTCATGTGCGTTGAGTCTGCGTAATATCCGCGACGGACTTTTTGTATGCCATGCAGACATTTTGTGCGCCACATACTCACTAAAAGTCTGTCGTCTGCGCAGGCCCTAAACATAATCGAATAATGAAAATTATTTCAAAATCGGGTCATATCAATACGTAAATATATTCTAATTAATATCAAAACGGGTGACAGTACCTTCCCTTCGCATAAGAGATTCATATACTAATAATTTAATCACTGGAATGGTAGTCCGAACTCCGTGAAGTGTCTACTGGCATCAAAGGTAACCAATACATCTAGAATACTATCCAATCGGTAAACAATAATATGTAATGTGCTCGATTATATTACATTATATGACTAGTGTTACGGTTATGTGCACTTTTACACGCTGCGCCACAAGTTCCGTAGACTTTGAAGTGAGCAACTTGCGCTGCAAACTCGCAGCGCGCGCGTCATACAACATACGTTTCCTTTACAAACTCTTTCACGCCGAAATAATACGAAACATAATATAATGATAATTTCGTTCATAATATCGTACTAACCGGAGTGTGTGAGCGGTGGTGTCAACCCATTGAGAGGTTTTTCACGATGGTGACGTCATGGCTTCTCCGGTTGATTTCCTTAGCTTCCTTAGTGAGGTTCGATTCTACGAGCATAGAGTGTCGTTTCGTTGCGTTGAGGTCTTTCTTCCTCCGTACTACGTCGGGGCTGTAAGGTTCCGAGTCCCGACGATGGAGGTTCGCGTGGCTTTGGCTCTGGCTGCCCGAGAATGAGCCTTGTCTATGTAGCGGCGTCGCTGGTTGGTCCGGAGTTATATTCGGGAGGTATGTCTGGAACGACGGCCGATTCTGTGCCGCCTCCATGATGGAACCTTTTTGATAACATGATAAATTAGTATTTTTCTATTTGACATATTTTGGAAATAGCTTTTTACTAGAAAACTTTACATCATAAATACGTGAAGACAGAAAAGACAGTTTATACCCTAGCATACCACAGTAAAGGACAGAAATAACAAAGGAAAGAGGTTGGTTAGTACAGTCAGTGCCCAATATGACATCATCCCCCTACCTTTTGGTAAGGTAATGCAAAGCACAGACCATTAGAGAAGATTTTAAAAGACAGACAGACAAACATTCTATGCCCAACACACACAATTCTACAGTTCCCATTACTTGTGTTAACACATTTTTTTTATTACGATAAGTAGCCCTATTGATAAGATGCTCATGCAACCATAAATGTGTGAGTATGAAACCTGTAGTTTTTTTTTTGAAACTTAAACGTACGATGTCCGAGAGCACCACATATTTGAAATCGAATTATATTTAAAACAAATTAAATTTCGTGAAAATGGCTTGGTACCCTATAAGGTAACATTTGCCCTTATTAGTACATTCGGGTGTTTTATGTGAGTTGAAAGTGTGACAACGTTTTTGGCCGTCGCGTCAAGGATGCTTCGGTCTAAAGTATATTCTTTTATCTTGTGGTTAGTGCCAAACCTGTTGTCAGAGTTTTTATGCCGGCCATGGGCCTCTGACTTGGCTTTACATGCCATAGAGAAATATCTCTCGGGCAGTATATTGAACAAGGTATACCTCTAGCTTATATCTATCTTTTACTACAACATCAAGCGGTACAGAAGCACATATATTATTATAGGTAAGGCAATCACCTCCAAACTGGTAACTTGGTATTTCAGGTTAATGACCTACAACGAAGCAAAACAAACAAGTTTTTACAAATTCTCGGACATATCGTTACAGAGATGTAAATGGAAATAAATATATCGAAAACGTTTCAAATGGTAAGAAGTGAAAATTAATGGAAATGGTTCTACAGAAAAACAGTTGAATGAAAAAAACAGTCGTCGAATGGTGTTTTATTTTTGACTGTGTAATGTATGTGTTAAAAACTTCAGACTAAAGCAAGGATGTCAAAAACATTATTAAAATAAAAAGTACTGACGATTGCATTCATTGATTTTCCCCTTTTCTAAGGTTGTGTTTCCCAATCACAGGAGGATTCTTAACTTAAACAGTAAAATAAATAAGTTATATAATTATTTACAAGTCTGTCAACATCTCTGTAACGAACTGTCTCAATAAAGCAACTCAAACTCTTTTGTAGTAACGTCAGAATAATAAACATAAAACAATCAGTAAGTATTGTAAAAGCAATAAGTGCGATATTAATCCAAAAAAGGGACGTCAAGAATCATAACTACAAAATATGAGATCTTCTAGTAATACGCCTTCGGTGAGTACTGAATCCCTAAGGAACGAATTCCACCAAAGAGGACACGAGGGGAACAAAAAGGAGACGTGCAAGATTCGAACAATCACACAGGAGACACGCGATATGAATTTCAATCTCCAGTGGCCGCAACCGCGACAGCTGAGAATGAGGTCCTGGGTTCGATTCCCAGGTCAGGCAATTGTTTTTGGGTTTTTCCATCAATAATATCTCTGTAGCAGCTTCGGAGTCTGGATCTGTGCCCGATTTGTGATAAAAGGTTCGCCCCTGGTACTCGTACTAGCTCGGACGAAATCTCAACACCATTACGACTCTTTTTGCTTGCAGCATTCGGCCGCTATTGAAGCGCTTATTTAAGCTCATCAACCAATAGCATCGCAGCATCATCTGCTTAGCCTTTTCCCAACTATGTTGGGGTCGGCTTCCAGTCTAACCGGCTGCAGCTGAATACCAGTATTTTACATGGAGCGACTGCCTATCTGACCTCCACAACCCAGTTAGTACTGGGTAATACGATACCCCTTGGTAAGACTGGTTGTCAGACTTTTTGGGCCACTGACTACCTATAACGACTATAGCATCGCAGCATCTGGCCTCTTATTCACAACGCTTCGATTCGGAAAGTAGTATGTCTATCTTTTTTTGACATTACGAAATCGAGCGAGATAGACATAAGACTTTCCGAATCGAAAATCGAATCGAAGCGTTGTGAACAGCTATGCCGATCCCTTGTTTTTGTTAATTGAAAGTAGGGTCAAAGACCCATAATAGTTCTTCTTCTTCGTGTCGATGATTCGTTAAGGGTGGTAAACCGATGTGGACATCTTGTGCACGGGATTTTGTTTTAAAAATGAGCAGATTCGTCCGAGACATAACGGGCGAAATGTGGGTGTAGTGTTAGGTACAACTCTGCCAGACCCTTCGAGGATTACAGGCGTCATGTTATGTGATTGGACGATTTCCGCACGTCTCGTCTCCGCTTTGGTGCAGACGGGATCAAATAGAAACATCTTGTCTACTTATTGTGCCGATGCTTCGCAAACATTGTAATCGCGCAGAAAAAGCTCAGATTTACAGCATAAAAAAAATAGGCTAGTTTCCACCATCAATAAATTACAAATCTATTTAGTCCGTCAGTTAGAGCATTGGAAAATAATGGACACGTATTTTTTGTTTTTGTAAATCAATGAATAATGACAAAGATAAAAAGCATTAAAACTCTGGAGTGGGGGGGCTCGTGACGTCAGAACGCACTAATATATCACGGCGTGACGTATTGAGAATTTTAAAAGCGTCATATCCACGTCATTTTTGGTTTACGTAACAATAGAAAAAAAAACGGGTCAAATGTTTTTTGATAATCTAACTGACGGACTAATTCGATATTTTCAGTACACAAGCCTATTAAATTAACCTCGTCGACTCTGAGAACTGATGACGCAAGTATTTGATTGTGTTTATTATTGGTGGAAATGTAATGTTCCTTACCAAGCGTGCGCACCAGCCAGGGCGCGACGGACTGCTTCTGATTGACGGCCGACTGTACCTCGTTGAGAGCCACTGTCAGTTGATGACTCAGCTCCTGGTGACACAACATACGGTCAACTTCATCTGCCTAGCCTTTTCCCAACTGTGTTGGGTTCGGCTTCCAGTCTAACCGGATGCAGCTGAAATACCAGTATTTTATATGGAGCGACTGCCTATCTGACCTCTACAACCCAGTTAGTACTGGGTAATACTTACCCCTTGGTAAGACTGGTTGTTAGACTTTTTGGGCCAGTGACTACCTGTAACGACTGACAAAGATCTAGAAATGACAGCCGGGACCAACAGCTTAACGTGCTCTCCGAGGCACGGAGAAAACTCGGTATGTAAGGGTGGTCATCCATCCACAGACCAACCTGACAAGCACGGCTTAATCTAAAGATCGACCCGAGCGACTGTTATTATTTAGCCACGAGCTCCACACAACATACGGTTACATCAGTGCTAAAAACATTCAGCTGATGTGACCTCTGCGACTACGCCGCGGAAGTGATGAAGTTCTAGGTGGACAAAATATAAATACTTAACTAGCAGACGAAGCAGAAGAAGTTGTAAGATGCGTCTGATAGCCCAGTTTTGGGTTGTTAGGTTTTTAAATATTCCGGCTGTAAAGTTTCGAAATATGGTATGAGGAAGCTATCGTTGAAAATGTTATTCCCAGTCCCGGAATTTACAATATCTAAAAGTAACAGATTTTACTGCCACACAACCCTTCTATGGTGTGTGATTACTATGGACTGTCCCAAATTATTTTGAATTCCTTGAGTAACAGCCGCACTATAGTCTGCGCCAGATAAGTAGGAAATAAAGGTCATTAACCCGCATACATTTATTCAAATACATAATTCCGAAAACAGAAATAATGACATTAACTTGTCCCGAAACTACCTTTATCGTGATCCTTGACTTTTTCTAGTAATACAAAACGATTCATAATGTATTGTCGGGGTACCTACGCAGAGAAATTAAGGAAAGAGCAATGACCTTTAATTCCTACTTATCTGGCGCAGACTATAGGTGTATCGATGGCATATTGAGGGCACGGGAATCCGCTGGATGCGGCTAGTACATATTATCAGTGGTTGTGGCGATGTTTGGGAAATGCCTATTTCCAGTAGTGGACGCGATAACTTAGACAAGAGCTTAAGAGGCCAACGACCGATGAGAAAATAATTTGTAAATAAAACATATTCATAAGTTAGTGTGTCTTTATTCCGATTGGAATACAGAATATCTAGGTTCCCAAATATATATTCATCGGTCGCCTCTTAATTATTTTTAGCAATATTCTAATAGTAGGCAGTGACCTGGTTGCTGCACTGCGCCTGCACATGCGCGAGCTTGACCTGCGCCAGTTCCAGTTCCAGGTCGCGCACGCGCTGTCTGAGCCGCGCCTCCATCTCGCTCGAGCCTTCCTTGTCGTCACCTTTCTGCTCAGACTCTGCAAGTTATTGTACATTTTATTGTATGGCCAATAAAGTTGGGTTGTTGTAGTGGCTTCTGTGTTCTGAGACTGCAAGTAATTGTAAACTTTATTTTGTGGAGCATAAAGCTGGTTTCTTGTCGTCCCTGTTGTATTCTAGGACTGCAAGGAATTGTGAACTTTATTAAACGGTCAATAAGGTATTTTTTTTACTTGTACCTGAAAATCGTGACTTTTTTTTAGCTATATACGATCATTACCTTCTTTATTATCCTTTTGTGCCAGTTTCACACTGCAATTTACGCAGTCCTTCACGTAGTCCTGCATCGAAAAATATATCTTATTAACATTCAAAGTAAGTATGAAATCGTTTGTCCCAACATTTTGTATAAGGCCTGCTACTAAGGCCGTTCGACATGTTAGTGCACATGCTATCCAGAAATTGACTTGTAAATCACGTTCTTGCAGGCAGAGACCAACGGGTCAAAAGGTTAACAGGATAACGGTAAATCAAAAACATATGTCTGATAAACCATTGTATGTGTTACCCTTATAATACATGGGCTTATAATATTTGTGGATATAGCGGCTATAGTAACAAATACTCTGTAAAAAATTCGTGTCTACCCACTGGGTAGTGGGGCCAACGAAACGACGGTTTTGATTTTACCCGTTGGCCTAACCAGTGGAGCAAAGCAGTGGGTTCAGCGGGAATTCACCCTATTAATGTTCAAAAGAAACAGCTTTGTGACAGACGGACAGACAGCGGAGCTTAAGGCCCAGCACACACCGCTGGAGGCGCAGCGGAGCGAATTCGAAGACAACAATTTAATATAAACCTTAACTCCCTTGATATACGGTCGCGCGCATGCTCTTGTAGTAGCTTGAGGGCGCTCCGAGTACCGCGTGCGAATTTATTCTTATATAGACCGTATATCAAGGTAGTTAAGGTTTATATTAAATTGATGTCTTCAAATGCGCTCCGCTACGCCTCCAGCGGTGTGCGCTGGACCTAAGGCTGCCTGTCCATTGAAGCGGCGCGAGGCTGCGGAGCGGAGAAATGGAGAAATATTAACCAATAGGATTGCATACTGGAGCGGCGCGGAGAATTTATGGAATCCTATTGGTTAATATTTCTTCATTTCTCGCACTCCGTTTCAATGGGCAGGCAGCCTCAATAGGGTCCCGTTTGGGTAACAGGCCGAAAAAATGAAGATAGCAAAGGGTACTAACCTGCATGATGTGTAACTGCTTGTCTAGCCTCGCGCATATCTCGCGGTAATCCCGTGCCACTGCCGCGTAGTGCGACGCTTCCTTGCGACTCTCATCCGATGATGAACGAGCCTGCGGATAAAGATTCAGTCAAATATTGTTGGGAAAAGTGTGAAACGGAATCTATACAAATATTATTTATTATTAGTATTTCAACTATCTGGTGTCCACGACACAAGCCTCGTTAATTAGTGTGGCACTAGATGGCGATGTGTGTAATGTCCAGCGATATTTATTTATTATTATTCAGAGGACCTAGTTCCGAAGCGCGACCGCTGAGCATGAGGTCCTAGATTCGATTCCCAGGTCGGGTAGTGTTATTGGGTTTTTCCATCAGGAATTTCTCAGTAGCAGCCACGGAGTCTGGATTTGTTGTCAATCCAGACTCCGTGGCTCGTCCCGACCCGGGAATCGAACCCAGGACCTCGTGCTCAGCAGTCGCGTTTGGGACAAGATCAACGAGACAGTATATTGAAGTTCTTGAAAACACAAGCATTGATTCTGTATTTTTATAAATTTAACATTGATGTGCGCATGCGCATGTATCATAATGATTTCCTTCTAAAGTCTTACCTCTGTTAGCTGAGCTTCTAACAACTCTTTCTCCTGTTGTAATTGTGTGTTGATCACCTTCAGCCTCTCAAGTTCCACGTTTATTTTCTCCTTTTCGGCGGTTTCTGAAAGGACTGAATATTAAAATTAAACGCCTTTTAAACTTGCTCAGGAGTTCCGAATTGCTTTGTGCAGCCAAACACATCAAAAATTGTAGTCACTCTCCAACTAACTCTCACTGGTTTTCTATGTACGGCCTATAACCTGCCGGGGCTGCGGGACTGTTCGAAAGAGATACCGTGACCACGGAACACAAAGGGCGATGAAGGAACATGGATGGGTTTTAGTCAGTAAAAGTCTGACACTCCCTCCTGCTCCGCCCAGAGCGGGACGAGTCATTTGATGATTTCACATCTAAATAAAAAAAAGGCCTATCACCTAACTAAATCTGACTGAAATCACCATAATCATTTCAGCCGCAAGACGTCCACTGCTGGACATAGGCCTCCCCCGAGTGTCGCGTCGCCACATTGACCGGTCCCGTGCGACTCGCATCCAACGGATTCCCGCAACCTCCACCAGGACATCGGTCCACCTAGTGGGAAATACTAACCTTTAATGAATTTTTCGTACTCCTGTTGATATTTTGGCAGCCGCTTCACTTTGATGCTGCAAGCTAGCTTCACTATCTGACGAGACGATTCTTCGGCGCGACACTTCTTTGGTAATGTTACTCTGTGATAAACAACACAATAATATTAAGACGACGAAATATAAAAATCAACTATTAAAAATCTTAGTCATTATATAACCTGTTTATTTTGATATCCCATAACTCTACGGTATGATTGAGACCATATCAAAGAATCAACTGGCATATGAAATATGTTTCAAGCATCCTTTTTTTTTAATTTTTCATACAAAATAATTCGGCAAAGTCACGATTATTAACGTAAAACACCCTTACGTGAAATATGACAACGTCGCATTTTCTTAGCTTTAAATATGAATGATTGGTTTGAATTAAAATGTTTTACTCGTATTTATCAATGAAACTTAGATACATATTTTATAATTATGATTGATGATATCTCCGAAACTATGCATTTTTGGACCACCTATTCTAGGAGTTTTAGTATTATTTTTACCTACGAGCCTTACCGAGTTATGGGATATAAAAAAAAACAGGTTGTATATCTATACCAATATTATAAAGCAGAAGAGTTTGCTTAGTTGAGCGCGCTTATCTCAAGAACCCAACATTTTTGGATAACCCATTTTACGAGGAAGGCTATAGGGTCTATAGCCTATAGTTTAGGATATATAACATCACGCTACAACAAATAGGAGCGGAGCATCAATGAAAAATGTTGCATAAACGAGGAAATAGTATTTTTATAACAATTTTACGCGGACGGATGTCGGCGGCAACAGCTAGTCATTATACAGGGTGTAAACAGACTCGTCACGAATCCGTTAACCAAGCATTCTGTACATCGAACTAAGTAACTTTACGCAAAAAATATTGCTGGAAAACTACTTCTTTTTTTGGGGTGAAAAAATCACGTTTTACAGTGAAACGCAATGTAACGCACTCACAACATTGTGCTTTGGACGCATTTAATAATAAACGGGTTATGGAGACAATTAAAAAAAAAAAACATCTCCGTAAGTAGTAGGTTCCTAGGTATGGTCCAGAACAAGAAAAATATCGCAATGACGGGGAGAACAAGTGCCTTTCGACTTCGTTAAGGGTCTATTTACACCCTTTATAATGACAAAGTGCCAAAACCGCAGTTACATCTTATATATTTACCTAAAATACTTGAGTACACCTTCAAAGTCGTGCGACAACAGATCCTTGCGCGAGCGCGACAGCAGCGCCAGCGCAACTTGGAACAGCGTGTCGATACCTTGGAGCAGGAATACGTCCAGGATGTGGTACACCTGCAATTATATTGTTTTAAGGCTGTTTTCTGTAACTTACTTATGTATAACTAAATAAATAAATATCGCTGGACATTAACACACAGCACCATCTAGTGCCACACTAAGCAACGAGGCTTGTGTCGTGGACACCAGATAGTTGATATACTACTAGGGAATGCAATGTCTAACTCGCGAGATCCCGATCTCGCCTCATATTTCGAGATCAATCTCGAAGCATAAAATGGCGAGATCTCGGCCGCGATTGACGAGATCGAGCGGCAGTAGTCAACGACGCGGGTTACTACGACTACAGACAGGCTAGAGTCCGTGATTTAAAAAAGAGATGGATCTCTATGAGTGTGGAGGATCGAGGGGTATTTTTTTGCAATTTGCTTACAACAGCTTGCTCACGGTGAAGTGTTGAATCGCTGCCAATATGCCGCATGTTTGCTCACACTTATGACCCATTTCTGTCGGGCACTAGCTGCTCGGCAGTTTGCTGAACTGGGCCTATTTGGCACAGCCGTTAGACAGCCAAATATATATATTTTTTTTCTGTTTAGTTTTAAGTTTTTTATTGTGTAGTTTAAAGTTTTATTTTTATTTTTGTTTGTTATGTACTCTTGTGGCATGTGCCAAATAAATATGTTTTCTTTCTTAATGTCGTGGTTTTCATAACTCTTTTGCATCATTCCAGATTCAAAAACGTCTCTTACAACAGTATTACTTACCAGAGGCAATGGGAAGCGTGCAGTGAACACAGTGAGGAACCACTGCGACGCGAACATGTGAGGCTCCACGCCTAACTCTTGGAAGTGAGCGCGCAGGTCTGTTAGCTGTTCCTGCAATAGTGGAATAAACATCAGTACTGTACTTCATAAGTTTTAAACAGTCCCTTCATTGTTATCATCGCGTTTTATCCGTTTACGGAGAGGCGCGTGCATCGCCCCGTGTTATCACACGCCCATTATCATTTCAGCCGACACACGTCCATACTGGACATAGTGTCGCCACACTGACCGGCCCCGTGCGACCCGCATCACGTCACCAGGACAGCTCCACCTAGGGGAGGTCACCTCCGTATTTCAAGAAAACGCGCGTAAAATCGGTTCAACGCAAACGCATATATACATACATCGCCACATATTTGAATTTATTGCGGACTGCCGGGCACGACGCGCCGCCTCTCCGTAAATGAGCTCTTAGTGCCCTCAAAATTAATCTAACTGTTTAATAAAAAATAAACTTCGATAACATAAAGTCAAAGCTGAATATCTAAGTCAGCTTACCTCCATTAATCTATCAAGTTGATGCAACCTCATGTAGAGAGCTTCGAAGCCATCCTTGTAAAGTTCACGTAACCCGTACCCGTACATCAGCTTCACTAACAAACAGAACGCTTGCTCTTCTGGCATCTGAAAATAATTTAGAAAATCAGAAGATCAATAATGAAGCAAGCTCGTATCGTTCTGTAGTTTGGCGGAAAATCACGAGTTTATATAAGAGTGTTTCTTTAAATTAATGTAATTTAGATAATTTTTAAGAAAACGGCAATCGCTTTGTAATCGGTTCTCGTGGTATGGGCATGTGATGCGAAGGAGTGAGGAAAATGTCGTGAGAAAAGTTTTGAGTATGAATGTGGATGGGTATATGAGTAGAGGAAGACCAAAGAAACGATGGATGGACTGTGTTAAGAATGATATGGCAAGAAAAGAAGTGTCTGATGAGATGACGAGTAATAGAGAAGTATGGAAGAAGAAGACATGCTGCGCCGACCACAATTAAATTGGGATCTTCTTACCGTGTCGATGCCAATCTAAATTCAGTCAGCCCAGAACTGAGCTACTAGTTTGGCACAAAAAATAGATATAAATTGGGATAAGGGCAAGATAATGAATTAAGAAAACCATTAGTTTAAGTTAACCATGAATAAGTCAAGTTTTCTAGTGGTACTATCATCTACTATTGCCATTTAATGGAACATGGGTGCATGACATTTGAAAACATGGTTACATCATTGTGCCTATGTTAAATACTGATAATACAAGCTTTTATTTAACTTGTAATGTTTGTTTAGGTCAAATCTTGCAACTGAATCTGAAAACAGTTGACAACAGAATGAGCTAAAATTTTGCTTACATGTTTAGTTTGGATGCCAATGCATGGTTAGCTACGTGGCGTCATTCTATCACGCTCTAACTAAATTCGGGGTTTACAAGGTAAAATCGACTCCTATTGTTGAAGTCGGTTAAAATGTAGCCTGTTACCCGGGCCTTAATAACGAATCGATTGACACCTATTCATCGAAAATCGGATGAATAGTTTAGGTGCTACGGAGGGACATACTTAAATACAAGCATGTACATACATACATACGTATATAGACTACTAAAATCATAACCCTTCGGCTTCACCGTAGTCGGGTGAAAAGATAAATGACGTCACACTTAATATTTTAATAGCTGATGTTTAAAATGTTTTAATTTTTTTACTATAAGCATTCTGTGTTATTATAATATACTTACATGTAGCAGCAGTGTGGCAGCTAGAAAGCTGAGTCCCTGACAGTAGCCCACTTCGTGGTCGTACACGGCGTAGGCGCGCGCCATCCGCAGCAGAGAGTCCTGCCCCAGGCCGCCCGCCTCGCGGAAGAAGTCGTGGGCGGGGAACGTGCGGGCTATGTCGCGCTGGATTACTGCCTCGAAGGGACACTCCTGTCAACGTATCGTTGTATTAGTGTAATGGGGCACTCCTATTCTGAACTCCATGAAGGAAAACGGAAACGTGCTGGTCAGTTTTTACGTTTCAAGGATGTTCAGAACGAACAGTTCAAAAGATGCGAAACTGACCTCTTAGTGGGAAAAACAAGCACAAAATCCAAAAAGGGCCACAAAGGCCCGAGTGGAGTCGTCGTGTGCATCGGCAGGTCAACCTTCGAACCTTCGGTCTTTCGGTGGTCGGCCTTTGAAGAGAGAAGAAGGTCGCAGCTGGACTTGATGAAAGAGCAGCACACCAAAGCTCTCTACACTCTCTCTACAACCACACTAGAAAGCCATCGAATGCGGCCGCTCTGGCCGAAATCGGCTAGAAGGCATCATCATAATGGTGCAGTCGCAAGGTCGATTGTTTAGGAACTTTAGCTCATAAATAAGGGCACGGGTAAAGGGAGCCCCGAAGTGTCCGCTTGAGTAAAACCGACATTAGCTCAAAGGCGTCCACTCCACTTTTGGGTAGCACCGTCCCCAAGTATCGGAACAACGCCCGATCTGCATACATTCAAGGTAATCCTACGACCTTCACAAGGTCATCGCCTTTTACTTCGCAGCATCGCCATTTCGTGTTCCCCCATTAATAACGTGACTTATTATAAAATATATCATCTGGTAGTCTAATCGAACTAAGTTTAGTGTCTAATACCGTATCACACGTCTCAACGCGGTACGTTTGACAACATAGGTCCAGTGCGGGTCGGTACTTTCTCAATGTGTGACGGGAGCGCGTGTAGACTGCCAACTCCGCACCACCAAATTTTTGGGTGGATCGATTAGTCGTGATTAAAATTCGGTTTCCATTTCACACACTTTATTGGTGATACCACTGTCACAATTATTATTATACTTGATTACTGACAATTGCTGTTAATTTAATAAATATTCTTATATTTCGTTACCGCCGCGTACAAGGAACAGGAGCAAAGAGAAAGAGGAAAACGGATATAAAACAATGTTGCCTTTTTAGCTAACACGATGGTATTTTAATGTTGCAAAATAATTTTTATATTAAAGTATTTTATGTTGTTTCCAACAATGTGGTTACTTTCAATGCATTCATAACAGCAATGTATCGTAGGTTACCTTGCTAATGAGCGTCCTGTAAGTCTCCATGAGCTTGTCGTTCTGGTCGACGCCGGCCAGTCGCAGCCACACCTCGCCACGTAACGCCTCGGGCACACCCACGCGCACCAAGTGGTTTAACGCTCGCGGTCGCGGCCCCGTCCAACTGTCAACAACCACATACAAAACTTTAACAATACTAACTTTTTGTGCTGATGAGTCGGTGGCGCACAAAATATCTGCATGGCATACAAAAAGTCCGTCGCGGATTTTACGCAGACTCAACGCACACGACGCACATCTTCGATCATTCTATTCGAGTGCAGATTGCATACTAAAAGTGTGCGCCGTCTGCGTTAGCGTGCGTTGAAGCAAACGTAATATTTTTTATCGCACATTTTTGTGCGGCGCGCCGCGGCGCGAACTTCCAGAATGACACGGATTTTTTGGCCACCGGACTTTTTGCGCGTCGTATGCGTTACTGCATATAATAGGCTTGTGTCCTGAAAAAATCTAATTAGTCCGTCAGTCAGATTATCAAAAAATATTTGACCCGTATTTTTTCTTTTGCTACGTAAACCAAAATTGACGAAGATACGACGCTTTTAAAATTCTTAATACGTCATGCCGTGCTATAATTTTAAGTGCGTTGTGACGTCACGAGCCCCCACTTTCGAGTTTTGATGCGTTTTATCTGTGTCAATATTCATTGATTTACAAAAACAAAAAATACGTGTCCATTATTTTCCAATACTCTAACTGACGGACTAAATAGATTTGCAATTTATTGATGATGGAAACTAGCCTATTGCTTAGGTTCTATTTTCACAGACTAAAAAGTGTGTCACGGATAGTCTGTCGTCTGTGCAGGCCCTAAACATTATTCAAAGACTGTTTTAAGTTTTCAGTTTAAAACTACTTATACTGTCACTTACGGGATAACTTGCGTGGTTGTTCATTGTTTTGAGCTCCTGATATTTCGACGCTGTTGCACGCGCCATGATCGCGGGTTTACTGGAGAATGCGGGTGGCGGATGGCAACTGTGGACCTAATGGCGCTAGCATCGCATGAACCAAACATCGTCATTGGTTGAAAATCTGTCAATGTCATTTTATATTTCAAAACAGTTTGACCTTATTGGTCAGATTGGGTCTAAGCTATGAACGCGCCATCTACAATCAGCTTTGACCAGCCTTCCCCATTGTTAAAAGCAGACAAATCTGTCTACCCTCTTTCTATCTTTCTATGTCTTTTACTACGCGCATGAAAAACACGCACACGGAAGATATCCCGTACGTGAAAGTTTAAGTTTAAACATTTTATTTTATTTTATGTTTCTATAACACTTACGACTGATGGCAAGAAACAGAAAAAGTGTAATTTAATTTACCTCCTTAGAACTTGAGCCCAGTTGACAAGCACGTCTTCACCACAATCTTTTGATACCTCGCCGGTGCCACTTAATAGAGGCTCATCACCATCTGAAAATATATGATTAGGTTTATAATTATTCAGGTTATACTATAAAGATAAATTACGTGAATATTCAATAGAGAACACCAAACAGAGCAGACCTATGTCATGTTCATATTCGACATTAGAGTACACTGAAGCGAGGTGAAATTAGGGCAAAATTCACAGACCGTTTGTTAAAGTAAGAATAAAAAATAAAAAACAATACTTTATTTCAGACCTTGATCCATATGATGTTAGTAATACACACTACTTAGAAGCTATATTAGTAACAAACGAAAAACATGAAGTCATTCATATATCTGCTGCACTCACCAGACGCACCGGGTATATGTACATGTACACGTACGCAATGCGCCATAATGGTGCAGCACGGCTTATCACTAATGACCTTCAGAACGTCATTGCCGCTCCCACGCACTCTGCGCATCATAGAAGCAGTCTTCTTACGTAGAATGGTACTGAAATCGTCAATACGTGCTTCCGTAAACATTCCTGACGCGCTACAGTAACGTGGGAGCCCCAACAACATCCTGAAAGTATTATTATACTGAACTCTGAGGGTGTAAATAGATCCTTAACGAAGCTGAATCTATCAGCACAATGTTTTGAGTGCATTACATTGTGTTTTACCGTAAAACGTGATTTTCCACCCCAAAAAAAAGTAGTTTCCCAGCAACCATTTTTGCGTAGATTTACTTAATTCGATGTACAAAATGCTTGGTTGACGGCTTCGTGAACGGTCCGTTTACTTAAGGAATATACAGTAATCCTTATTGTTGTGTAGATAACGTTTATTTTCCCAGTACATACCGGAGTCGGGTTCAGAAGGCGAGGGCGGCGCGGGCGCACTGGACAGCGGCGACGGCAGCAAGCTGGACAGCGACAGCGGCAAGTTCAGGCGCGAGCGGTCCAGCTCGTCTGAAGGCTCGATACTCGCTACTTCGTACTGGAGCTGACCGAGAGCGTCCACTGACTGGAAGCAAAAAGAACATCAAATAATATTAACAGAGATATATTTACATAGAGGAGATCGTGGCTAAATAATAACAGCCGCTCGGGTCGATCGTTAGGTTAAGCCGTGCTTGCCTAGGTTGGTCTGTGGATGGGTGACCACCCAATACATACTGAGTTTCCTACGTGCCTCGGAAAGCACGTTAAGCAGTTGGTCCCCTGCTGTAATTTGTAGATCTTCGACAGTCATTACAGGTGACTCAAATAGTCTGACAACCAGCCTTCCAAGGGGCATCGTATTACCCGGTACTAACTGTGTTGTGGAGGTCAGATAGGCAGTTGCTCCATGTAAAATACTGGTATTCAGCTGCAGCCGGTTAGACTGGAAGCCGACTTGGTAAAAGGCGAGGCAGATGATGATGATTTACATTAGTAGTAAATTGTGAATTCGGTTCTATCGCCGCGTCCTATTTAAAGCGAAAGTCGCGTGGACACGAAACACTGGCATTAATTTTGTTTGGCAAACCCAAACGCGTAGACGCGTCAGGGCGCTGTCAGGGCGTCTTCCCGTTTTCCAAACAAATTAGTGACATTTTATAATCGCAACTATTTAAAATGTCTTTGCAAGGGTAAAGAAAATGTGAGCAAAATGTTCTTACCTCTTTGAGATTGATATAGAATTGTTGCACAAGCGGCCTCTTTGAGTAATACCAGAACCTCTCTGTAGGTGGGAATATTTTGACAGGAGTCTCAATGACCAACCTGTGGGCAAACCGAAATATGTTTTTTAAGTTCTTTTTCCGAATACAATTAAATGCCGTATGGTTTATACTTATATCAGTATATAAATTAAATGGAATTAGTTGATATCAATAAGGATCTTTTACAATCCAGAGTTTGGGATTATTACACCTAGTTCAAAATGCTTTCAGGTTTTACCTTAAAGGATCCGGTATGCCTCTTATGACGAGGTCTAAAGCCAGCGACATATATGCCGGAGCTCCATCACCGCTGGCCACATTAAAGGCAGCGAGGGCAGACTCGCCAGCGTTCCAAAGCGCACATACTGAGCAACCAGACCCACCTGATGAACCGCTTACCTAAAAGTAGAATAATTAAATAAACACAAGTCCTATAAAAAAAAAACCTTCCGAATCTGGGGTTCGTTTGCAAGTAAGTACTAACCATGCATTCAAACGTTGGGAACGAAAATCGACTACGAATACTTTTATATTTGTTTGAAATTGAATAAAAAGATTACACTCAAAAGAGAGCCCAGCCAAACGTAGGCACTACAATTTTTTTTTTAAGTTTTTCATTTTTTTTTTTTTTGTAATGAAAATGTATGTAAGGAATATTTAAAAATAATAATAATTAATTTGTACATAAATAAATAAAAGAACAATAAGTATTATTATATTCATAATAATACTTTTAAAAAAATGGTGTGATGTTCTTACCATTTCGAGTAATCTCATATCTGAATGCTTCACACTCCTGCCGGGGGCAAGAAGAATACCAAAGCAGCGCTCAATGTATAACCCGCCAGTGTAGGTTGACTGAAACGTTGATAAAAAACGTAATTAACGAATTGAAGAGTACCGAAGAAGCATAAGGAATCTTTATGGCTCATACCTAGTGACCGTTTTTAAACGACGACGACCGTTTTTTGTTAGGTACGCGGGAGCGGGGACAGGAACGCGCACAAGTGAAACACTCGCTAGCTAGCAACGCACTCATTTATTGGCGGTTAAGACGCGCTGACACGGGAGCGGGCGCGGGGGGCGCGCGCCTTGCACACATACATAACAATTCCTCCCTCTTAGTCCAATACGCCGAATACAATCAACATTCCTAAACATACTTAGTATATTCTAGTCTACTTAACATCTAACGCTAGAAGTACTTTTTAAAACAAATAACTGGGCGATTACGTAATGATCTCTTTGGAGTAGCAACTATTGGCTCATCGCGTTTTGCGGTCTGGGTATCGGGTTCCGTCCCTGCCTTGTGACCAACATCTTCGGAGACCGAATGTCTAATTGTTGTTTCAACATCTCCGTCGTTCGAACCAGCTTCGTCCATTTCTGGCTCGACTTCTCTCGATGACGAAGAAGTACTTCGTGCGTACGATTCTGCTCTCCTCCCTCTGGCCGAAGTACCCGGCCCCGGATCTGGTAAGTTCTGTTCCGGCCGGAGTATATGCGCTTCTGGAGCAGCTGACGACGGAGAATGCGGCGGCGACGACGACGGCGACGACGGAGGCGAAGACGACGGAGGCGACGACGATGGCGAGTGTGGCGGTGACGGCTGCTGTGCAGGAGGACGACCCGACCCAGGTGAGTACACTTCCGAGTTTTGTACGTTATCATTAATACTGTTACTTGTTCCTTTGTATAACATAAGTTGATCAATGTGCCTTTTGTAACTTTCTGAACTATTACTGTCTTTTACTAAATACAAAACTTTTCCTATTCTTTTAAGTATGACGCCCTTACACCATGTATAACTTGCTTTGTTAACAAATTTTTTGTACAATACAACATCGTTTTTCTTAAAATATCTTGTTTTATTTTTCCCTTGTTGCTTAGTTTGTAAACACTGTTGATTTTTTACAACGTTAGGATCGGACGGTGACAAGGGTGCCGATGACTTTGGATCCATCAGATCTAGTCGCGACCTTAATTTGTGCCCAAACACCAATTGCGCAGGGGACAACCCAGTAGCAGAGTGAACTGAATTACGGTAATCCATAAGATATTTAAGTAATTTAACTGATGTTTCTTTCGCGCTGTGAGTCGACAAAATACAAGACTTTATTCCCTTTTTAATCACCTTGACAAAACTTTCGGCCTGGCCGTTACTAGGTGGGTGATAGACTGGTGACGTCAAATGGGAAATTCCGTTTGTTGCGCAAAATAGTTCAAATTCCCGTGAACAAAAAGCTGTGCCATTATCACTTACTAATGTTTTCGGAACTCCGAACCGTGACATAAAGTCATATAGCTTTTCAATCACCGCGGCCGAAGAAGTAGCCGCGTTCATGTTGTAAGCTTCTACCCATTTAGTATGTGCATCTACCACTACCAAATAAACGCATCCTTTAATCGGACCTAGGAAGTCTATGTGTATTCTGTGGAAGGGACAAGGTGGATATTCCCAGAGAGCAGGCGCCGCGCGCGGCGGCGCGGGGCGCAACTGAATACACACATCGCATGAACCTATCATTGTTTCTATAGCCTGATCAATTCCCGAGAACCAAAATCTTGATCGCGCTTCAGCCTTGGTTTTTACTACACCTAAATGGGAAGAATGTAATTCCTTAAGAATAATTTTGTATAAACTCGAAGGAATAACTACCTTGTGACCTCGCATGACGCAACCATTCTCATACGATAATTGTGATCTACATAAAAAGTATGGTTTTACACTTACATCGTTTATCTTCGGTGGCCAACCATTTAAAATAAAGTCTTTTACTCGCCTTAAAACTACGTCATTACTAGTTTCCTCACGCAATTTATCTAACGTAACGGGCATGCTTCCGTCTACAACAAAACAAACATAAGTCGCTCGGTCGTATGATACTTTGCAATCACAACACTTACACTGTTCGGTGCACGCGCACTCGTGAAGCGTGCGCGGTAAGCTCGCGCGGGAAAAATAATCTGCGCTGTTGTTAGCGCTGCGAACATATTCTATTTTATAGTTATAACTACTTAAGAACAAGGCGTACCGTTGTAACCTATTTGCGGACATTTCCGGTATACCCTTATGGGGCCCAAAAATTGCCAATAGGGGCTTGTGATCCGTTCGAAGAATAAACGGTTCCGATCTGCCATACAAATATTGATGAAACCGCCGCACGCCGTAAATAATGGCGGTTGCTTCCTTTTGGATCTGAGCATATCGCTTTTCCGCAGAGTTTAAGGTACGCGAAACAAATGAAATAGGTTTTTCCACACCATCTGAACCTACTTGTGAGAGGACTGCTCCCAACCCACTTGGGGATGCGTCTACCGTTAATATTATGGTCGCGTTCGGGTCAAAATGTGCAAGAACCTGTTCCGATGTCATGAATTCTTTTATTGACCTAAAAGCCGAGTCGTGAGTATCAGTCCATGTCCACTCGCAACCCTTTTTTAGCAGATCGTACAACGGGCTGAGGATAGTGGATGCGTTAGGTACGAAATTCCTATAATAGTTAATTAGGCCCAAAAAGGATTGAAGCTGATTAACACTTGTGGGCACCGGTGCTTCCAACATTGCCTTAATTTTTTCCGGCGATTTTTTTAGTCCATCCTTAGTGATAATATAACCTAGATAACTAATTTCGTCTTGAAAAAAACTACATTTTTCTTTTTGTAAAGGTAACCCTGCTTCTTCTAAGCGCTTCAAAACTAAATTAAGTTTTTCTAAATGTTCCTGCCTATCCTTGCCCGTTATCAAAATATCATCTAGCAGGCACAACACTCCGTCTATACCAGATAACAACCCCTCGATAGCGCGTTGGAAGATAGACGGCGCGCTGGCCAACCCAAACACTAAACGTGTAAATCTATATAGACCGCGATTAGTATTTATACAAGTTAGGTTTTTTGACTCCTCATCCAAAACTAATTGGTTATAGGCCATAGATAAATCGAGTTTACTAAACTGTTGACCCCCATGGATCTTTGAAAATAATTCGGTAGTCGTGGGGAGCGGATACTGTTGAATAAGTAACTGTTTATTTATACTAACTGAATAGTCGGCACATAATCTGACAGTCCCGTTTCGCTTTAGCACTGGAACTATCGGTGAAGCGTATTCCGAATATTCTACGGATTCGAGTATACCTAATTCAACCAATCTGTCGATTTCTTTGTCGACCATTGCCCGCAACGCAAACGCAACGGGGCGCGCTTTACAAAAAACCGGCTTTGCTCCTTCCTTCAGCAATAGTTTTATTTCATATTTATTAAATTTCCCTAACTCATTCGAAAATAACTTTGGGTATAACTGCTGTAATCCCGTAGTCTCGCAATAGTTGACCGGTATTAACTGTAAGAGAAATAATGACAAGAAATCCCGACCAAGAATGGGCGGGCCGCCGTCGCGCACGACATATAAGTACATAATATTCGTTCGATCCGCGTAGCGTATCGGCAGACGTAACGTACCTAGGCACACAATTTTCCCGCCGTTATACGTTACGAGCTGTTTACATGTATTTGATAATGGCACATTTTTGAAATAACTTTTATAAAACGTCTCCGGAACCACGGTTACCGCGGACCCGCTATCAATTTCGAATTTGAATGCCACGTTCTCAATCCAGACAGTTTCTACCATGGGTTCTCCCCTGAATGAACGGATATAATACAGCTTACCGTCATCAGCATCCTCACCCTTGTCACCGCCATCCACCTGTACGTAATTCACTTTAGGACACATTTTACGCAGGTGGCCTTTTACATGACACTTTTTACAAACTAAGTTTGCGAATCTACAGTCAACCGATTTATGATTCGTATACCCACATACACTACATTTCACTTTCACTACACTGGTACCACTTTTGCCTTTATCCGCTATCTTGAAGAGCTGCTGGTCTGCCGCCGACGACGCCTGCGCCTGCGCTCCCGCACTGGCCGCGGCGGCAGCGCGCGAACATCGGAGGTTTTCTGCCATCTCCACGACCTTGGCCAGCGTAAGGTCGGCCAGGTCTTTCGTGTACAGCTTCTCCTTCTCTTGTCCTGGTTGCATCCCCATAGTAAACTTGTCTCGGAGTGCCTCCTCCACGTTAAGAAAGGCACATTTTTCTGTCAGCCCTCGCAGTCTCGCTGCCCATTGCGAATGGGACTCCCCTGCTTGTTGTGACGCCGCGTAAAAGTTGTGACGCTCACCAAACCCGACACATTTAGGGGTGAAATGGTTATCCAGAAGTGATAACAGATCTTCGTAGGGCACATCCTCAACGGCTTTAGGTAAAACTAAATCCGTTGTTAGCTTGTAGGTACCTTCAGTGAGTGCGCTGAGCAAGATGGCCTTTCGTTTTTCACCCGCGGAATCCGTCTTCTCGTTGATGTTATTTGCCACGAAATATTGCGAAATACGTCCTTTGTACGTTTTCCATGTCTGTGTTATGATCAAACGTATGTAGAATTCCAAATTGCACAGAACTAGACATTTCGAACACGTGTTAGGTTAACTTCTCGTCGCCAATGTTAGGTACGCGGGAGCGGGGACAGGAACGCGCACAAGTGAAACACTCGCTAGCTAGCAACGCACTGATTTATTGGCGGTTAAGACGCGCTGACACGGGAGCGGGCGCGGGGGGCGCGCGCCTTGCACACATACATAACAGTATCAGAGACTGAGTAATAGGTGTGAGTGAATGAGACACCATCATCATCTGCCTAGAATAAGAAACTTTTATTTGTAAGTTTGTGCCTAGCCTTTTCCCAACTATGTTGGGGTCGGCTTTCAATCTAACCGGATGCAGCTGAATACCAGTATTTTACATGAAGCGACTGCGTATCTGACCTCCATTGAATGAAACACCATTTTGACGATTCACAAAAATAAAATCCTTATGCTGGAATCGAACTCGAAGTCACGAGATTGTAATCCAGCTCTCTGTGCCCCGAAACCAGCTGACTTGTTGTAAACCGTAGCGAATATGTAGATCTTATGCTGCTTCAACAGGTCGGTTATATTCGGGATTGTTCGGGCCGGGTTCAATCGCTACTCTCGCCACGCATTTTTCACTTGTTTTTTTTGTTTACATGTGGTTAATAACTAGTCATTCAATGGCCGAAATCCACGGATTCTGGATTTGTGCCCGGTTGATGGCAACAGGCCCCTATTACATGGTACTTACAAACATAACTGGTTAAATACGAGGTGTAGTATTACAGGTACACTTCTGCCTAACCCTTCGGGGATTACAGGCGTGATGATCGGGATTTCTTACCTGTGGATCATCAGACTCAAGCTGTATGTTGTTGGTGACTTGTTTGACGTTGATGGTTACTTGCTTGTCAATACCGCCGCGCAGCTTGAAGCCGAGCCGTTCCTTCGGTACATGGCTGAATGTACCCTGGAAAGAAAAATATCGTTTACAGTGTTGTGTTATATTTGCTTTCGAGATTAGAGATAAATTAGCATCAATCACGTTCAGCGATGAAAAAAAAGGGAAAAGTCGGTTCCAAATAGCGCTAGGCTAGCTACAATGCAAAACGAATTATCGAAAAAAGGCGCAATCAATAAACCCTCAACTCATTTAAGACGATTCAATTTTTCTTACGTTTTTTGCAATTTGCAGGTCACTGTCATATTGTACGTTGATTAAAATATGATTCGCGGCTGGAACACGTATGTAGTCACAGAATTATAATCATTAAATCACCATCACAGCTTCCACCTTAAGTGCGCTAGTATAAACTATGCGACAGCTGTCGCTTAGTTTGCGTAGTTTTAAAGATCTAAGCATACATAGGGACAGACAGATGCGGGCGACTTTGTTTTATAATATGTAGTGAAGTTATTTGCCCCTGGCTGGAGGCCTAACACTCAAGGCACCCACAGGATAGTCCGGCTAAGCAGAAGCCAACCTCAAAGGTTTACCTGCGAGATACCATTAAAAAAAAACTAGTTACAATGTAACAAACCTACCTTAGCATCGGTCTCCTTGATATCCACAGTGCACTCCAGTACATGCATCAGCGTCATCGGAGGTACAGCGGGCCCGGTGCCCTCGGTCAGTGAGCCCGTCATCGAGGGCGCTGCGCTCAGCTCGCCCACCAGCGATGACGCCATTGAGCGGGGGATGCGCTCGAATGCTTTTGCAAAGCAGCCTGGGGAAGATAGTTTTTTCGTTATAGAGCTTAGGAATCAGCGTAGTTAGAAATTAAAAAGCTCCACGGTAGGCCGCGAAATTCAAATTTTCTTACGTTTATTGCAATTGTAAACGGAACGAACTGGTGGGAAGTTCGTTCGCGTACACGAGACTGTAGCGCCCATTGTATTCGGGGGGACGTGTTATCGTAAAGTGTTACTTAAGAGTCCATTAAGGAAGTACAGATGAAGGGATGACTCCTTCTATAAATCGCAACCCAAAGTCATTTGCACAAACTACAATGAACATTTCACTTGGAAACCATTTAGATCAATGTTGGAAACCCTACCATTTACAACGCATGCTCACAGGTAAATGTTAGGTACAAAAAAAACAACGTAACACTCTCAAAAGTTTTCCGGACAAATGAGTGACAAAATTATGAACGTCGATCGGCGGGGTAATACTGCCTATCTGATATTCTATTTCCTATAAAGGCAGGCAATATTTAAACGTTTAGGTAATACATAATGGAAGTCATGGTCGGTTTTCCTTATGTATTACCTAAACGCCTTATTATAATTGGTTACAAAGCTGATTATATGGTGATTAGTTATTGGGTTTAGGTATTTTACCTTTTCTTCCTACTGCCGAACGAGACAGACAGTTGGATTAATAACAAATGCTAGAGTAAAATATTGGTACACAACAGGAACAATATGACTCTTTAAACTGCGCTGAGTAGACGATGGACTATTTGTCAACAACCATCATCTCACTGCCTCTTTTTTTCGGATGAGTAATCATCAAATGACCCCCTCCCGCTCCGGGCGGAGTGGAAGGGACAGACTTCAGACTTCTTGTGTCAGACTTTTACTGACTAAAACCCATTAACGTTCCTTCGCCCTTTGTGTTCCGGGGCCACGGTATCTCTTTCGAACAGTCCCGCAGCCCCGGCAGTCATCGGCCCTTGCCGACCCCTTCCTATTGCTGACTCTCTTTGAGGCGCGCGTGGAACGCTCCTGCGCCGTCGACACGGCCTGTCGTCATGAGACGGACGGACGGCGAGCTAGCCCATAGCCCACCGTCCACAGGCCCGACCTGCCCTTGTCGTATTCTTCCATTGTACTCTGTCAACTAACACGCTATTATTTACTTCTTTTTCTTTCATGTCACTCCTCACTGCCACGTTGGTCGAGTGGTCGCGAGCGCGACAATATTACGCGACGATAAATATTTTAAAAGTTATATTGTTGTTATAAGTAAAGACAATGTAATTAAATATATTTGTGCGCCTCTGGGCAAAACATAGAGGACCTACCTATCTGTAACACCACCTATTGTAATCTGACCTATGTTTACAAATAAGTAAAGCATTCTGATTCTGATTCTGACAGCTAAGCATGAGGTCCTAGGTTCAATACCCGGGTCGGGCAAAGTGTTATTGGGTTTTTCAATCAGGAATTTCTCAGTAGTAGCCACGGAATTTTAATTAGCACCCGGTTGATAGTAATAGGCTTGTCCCCTATTACATGGGACTTAAACGTGACTGGCGAAATGTGGGTGTACTATTAGATTCACCTCTGCTTAACCCTTCGAAGATTACAGGCGTGAAGTTATGTTATGTATATACGGCGATTGAAATAAATATACCACCATTCGGTTTAACTCAATAAAATGAAATAAAAACACGCACAGGCAAATAACAACGTTAAGAGTGTTTTGAGTTGGGCATGGAGTCAGCTCATTTTTACTTGAAATATATTTACAAAAATCGTTTGAAGACCATCGCCTTCGAATACACTATATTTTTGTGAGGCAGCATCATACCTTATCTATACACATAATAACTATACAAACTAACATTTTATCATCTGCCTAGCCTTTTCACAACAATGTTGGGGTCGGCTTCCAGTCTAACTGGATGCAGCTGATTGCCAGTATTTTACATGGAGCGACTGCCTATCTGACCTCTACAACCCAGTTAGTACTGGGTAATACGATACTCCTTTGGTAAGACTGGTTGTCAGACTCGGGCCACTGACTCGTACTCGGTATGTAATGGGTGGTCACTAATCCACAGACCAACCTAGGCAAATGCGGCTTAACCTGAAGATGGATCCGAGCGGCTGTTATTATTTAGCTACGAGCTCCTCGACATACAAACTAACATTTATTCCATTAAAAACAATTGAAAAGTGTCCCTAATTCATACACAATTAATGTCAAATCGTCGCAATCACATCAATGCATCACAAGTCAGTTCAATTGACCTCGTTACGTAAACAATAAATATTATCTAAACTGTTAACCACTGTACTTCGCTAGGCGTATTCGTCCAAATATTCGCGTTATTTGTTCAAAACAAATTTCACCCTATTACTTATGAAATTAAGTTTATTTTGCAATAGCGAAATAACTGGAATATTTTAAACGTATGTACCGTAGTGCCAACTTAAGATAAATGTTATTTATTTATTTATTTTGATCTCCCACAAAAGATACACAGATACAATATAAGTCGCAGTAATAAAAAGGTTCTTTTAAGTGTGTTCCTTCAATTACAGGAGATCACAGCATGCACATAAAAATAGGCGTTACGCAAAAAAAAAAAAAAAAAAACATTACAAAAATCAATATAATAAAAAGCATTTGATGTCAAGAAATTATTTTATTTACAAAGAAAACTAAGCATGATAACCAAGACCTTAGAGGCTAATGAACTGTAATCAAACTTGGGTCAAGGGTCTTTATGACATAGTTGCTAGTTGGAGTCACTCCTAAATACACATTTGTCTTCTACACATACAAAACAGTTCCGTGTTTTAAAACAACGCTCAGTCTCTAAACTAGTTTATATACAAGGTGTAAGCGGACCCTTCACGAAGCCGTCAACCAACCAACCATTCAGTACACCAAATTAAATAACTATACACAAAAATTATTGCTGAGGGAAGACTTTTTTTTTGGGTGAAAAAAACGCGTTTACTGTCGGACTCTCAAAATAATGATCGCAATGACGGGAAGAACAAGTGCCATTCGGTTTAATGAAACCGAATGGCACTTATTTTTACACCCTTTACAAACACAGGGTATTTTTACACCCATTAAAAAGAGCAGAAAATGTCATTTAGAGCGTGTAAATGTGACTTCGATGGGGTCAAAATAGGGTTGCAGTTTGTCACCAACAGTTAGCAATAGGTACACATTCCCTATGCATAACTGCAGTATATCAAAATTTCAGTTATAACAGGTTCGTTTATATGCTTTCAGAGTTAATGACCGAAAGTTGTCCTTGTTTTGAAGCCTGAAGGGCATAGTATAAAACGAGGATAAATCCAACCATGCTTTAGCATTTTAGTCAATCAACAATCATATCGACGCGATTCAAATGAGTGGGCGGAAACCAGATATTTAAAGTATTGTTTTCACAGATTAAATTGAATTTTTGATAGGTTAGGGAGTAAATAACTATATCACTATCCTAATTTTCCAAGGCCAATTTACTAATTAATGATAAACATCATTGATTTAGAGGCGTTTGATAAATGAGCATAATTCAGGCAAAACAAAAAGTTGTGCAACAGAACGTTATTTTCGGGACAAAGTTTGTACTTACAGAAAAATGCCTTACCTGAAAAAAAGAAAACTAAAAAAGAGCCAGTTCAACTGAATTACCCAAAAATCACCTAACAATAACAAACTACACACACACCACTTTAACACTAAGTTTCAATAACCAAAACAGTTCAACAATCGTGAACTTGACTTGCAATCAAAAAGTTTTTATGCAACACTCAATATTAATTAAAAACAAAACACTGCAGTACATGCGCTGTTCACTAAAACAACAGAGTTAATGAATAACAGAAAACAGCGAACGATCCAATCGAGTTGATAACGAATGGAACAGAAATCATATTCTGAATCATAGCTAGCGATGTAGAAACTGTATTGTAGAAAAGGTCTTTTCCATTTGTAATATTTGTTTAACTTGGAACATAAACGTACTTACTTAAACGTACTTATCGTTACATAGACTAAATTTTTGAAAAGGTAAAAAAAGTAACATTCAGTTTTTTTGCACCAAGTGTTATTGATTTTTTTTATGAATGACTAGCGGACGTCACGCAGTTTCACCCACGTAGTTTCCGTTCCCGCGGGAGTACGGGGATAATATAATATATGTTACTCAGGGTGAATGTAGCTTTCTAATGGTGAAAGAATTTTTGAAATCGGCGCGTAGTTTTTGAGTTTATATTCATTACAAACATACAAAAATACAAATCTTTCCTCTTTATAATATTAGTCTAGAAGAACAAGTATTCTGTAATTTAAACATTCCAAATTTAATTCCAAGTATGACTGAAATACTAGCAAAATTAAAATGACATTATCGTACAAAGAACCTTTCTTTTAAAAAAAGACAAAAACAATAATCTGCAAAATCAGCTGTAGGATCAGCTGTGACACTGACAGAACCACTACCCATTTTAGTTTGAGTTTGACAGACCAACTTTTCATTTACTTAGTTCGAGTTTGGCTCCCTACACAAAGCGACTAATGAATTCAACAAGCGAACCAATACAAAATATGAGTGAAGGCCTCAGCCTCGCGGCGCGTCAATCGGGTCATCGGGCAGCCTTGGGGCTATAGACAGACGTTCGAGTCCACCGACTTTAGTGACGTCACACGATCGATACTACGGAAGTTTCGCCGAATCAATTATAAAAGGGTTTTCAGACTATAGTTTATTAGCCCGCCTGAAGAAGATGGATGAAAAACAATTGCATGTAGCGGAGATGAGAATGTTGAGATGGATGTGTGGAGTGACAAGAATGGATAAAGTAAGGAATTAGTACATTAGAGGACGTTTGAAAGTGGCGTCTGTTGCAGAAAAGTTGAAAGGAAGTCGTTTGACTTGGTATGGATGTAATAAGGAGGGATGAAACGCATGTATTTAGAAGAGTGATGAGACAGGAATGTTAATGGATGGACAGGTAAAGGAACGCCAAAGAAAATATACATGGATTGTGTGAGAGGAGTAAATGATGCTGTGACGTCTGACATGGGAGAATGGTAGAAGAAAACGTGTTGCGACCACAAATAAAATGAGACAAAGTCAAGAAAATAATGAGATGATGAAATTAGGCGCGTTTACACCCATCCGTTAACAAATCTTTTGGCCAAATCAGAATTAACGCACACCATATTGTTTATCTAATAGACTAACAGGAAACAATCTCACAAATATTTACTAAAAAAGCCTCCTGGTCAATAACATTAACGAGTAAAAACCTGTGTGGCACTTTTAAAGTTCAACATGTACATATAAAAGTTATGTACCCTGGTGTAAACGCGGGTTTATAAGGTTCCAATAGATACAGCGCATACCATTTGACGTCACATTTTATTTGAACCGTTTTCATCGACGTTATACCTATTGATTGAACAGAATGAAGACCAATTACCATGAATTACTGTCATGCAAAACTAGGCCATAAATAGGCTAGATTTAAGACAAAAACTGTGCATTTTTGCCAGCGTACTTATAGGACTGAAAAGTTTAAAGAGGCACACTGGGCGAGGAAGGCAAGGCAAAAAAAACCGGCCAAGTACGAGTTGCACTCGCTCAGGGAGGATTCTGTATAAACTTATAGGTACATATTTTGTTATCAAACTATACAGGGTGTAAACAACCTCATCAAGAAGCCGTCAACCATAATCATCAAACTAAGTAACATTACGCAAAAATTATTGCTGGGAAACGACTTTTTTTTTTTGGGGTGAAAAATCATGTTTTGTGGTAGAACTCAATGCAACGCACTTAAAACATTGTTCTGGTGGATGGATTGAATAGTACGGGGGTCATAGAGTTGTTTAAAGTAAAAATCTTAAAATAAAACTTGTACTTTAAAAAAACTTGACAAAAAGTTGGAACTTTGACCCCCAATATCTCCGTAACTAGAAGGTTCCCAGGTATGGTGTAGAACAAAAAAAATATCGCAATGGCGAGCAGAACAAGTGCCTTTCGGCTTCGTTAAGAGGGTTTTTACACTATTTATATTTACGGTTTTTAGAGTTTTTCCTTTACATGTGCTGTAAGAAATTGCTTCTTGCCAAATTTCATGATTCCAGGTCGACGGGAAATACCCTATAGGTTTTGATTCCATTGTAAAAACGCAAAATATGCAACATAAACGGTTGTATTTTTTGATCGCGTTGACTTACAAATTTGATTTTTTCACTGCTCCAAGGGGTAGCAGAGCCTCCACTGCGAGGATCGACCGGAGGACACGGTGGAGCACACGGTGGAGGTGTGCCCCGCGTGGGCGGAGCACCGCCGTGTCCTCGAAGCGGCGATTGGCGGCGGCGACCTCTCGCGTCCGGCCCTGGTGCAAGCCATGGTCCGGAGCGAGACGGAATGGGACGCCGTCACCTCCTTCTGCGAAGCAGTAATGCTAGAGAAGGAGGTGGCGGAACGTGAGAGGGAGAGAACCTCACAGCGTCCCGGCCGCCGCGGGAGACGCCCCGGGCGTCGGGGGCCACCACGTGGCTCCCGGCCACCGTAGGCGCGGGCCTGTGGACGGTGGGCTATGGGCTAGCTCGCCGTCCGTCCGTCTCATGACGACAGGCCGTGTCGACGGCGCGTTCGTGTTCCACGCGCGCCTCAAAGAGAGTCAGCAATAGGAAGGGGTCCGCAAGGAGCGATGCCTGCCGGGGTTGCGGGACTGTTCGAAAGAGATACCGTGACCCCGGAACACAAAGGGCGATGAAGGAACATGGATGGGTTTTAGTCAGTAAAAGTCTGACACTCCCTCCTGCTCCGCCCAGAGCGGGAGAAGTCATTTGATGATTTCCCATCCGAAAAAAAAAAAAAAAAAAAAAAAAAAAGGGGTAGCAGAGCCGAGTATTTGATATTAATTTCAGCTTGATACCTCCACGCGTTCCTAAGAAAAAGGATCTTGACAGACGGACCGTCGTACGCCAAAGATCATATAATCTAAGGTCATATAGTCTATGATCATAATTATAAGGGTTTCGTTTTTGCCAAATGAGTTACAGAACCCTAAAAACAGTATATTGAAGCATAATTTTCTATGTGATAGAGATCGATCCTATTGCTGTCAACCAGGCACAAATCCAGAATGAACATAACTGGCGAAATGTGGGTATACATTCAGTCAAAAAAGTATCGGGAATGGATGATTTGTTTATGGTTCCAAATTCAAATTTTTGTTTTTTTGTAGTTGTTAGATTGGCACAACTGTTTTCCATTTTGGCGCGGAGTTTGAGTTGCATCTGTTATTTATATTAAATACAGTGCTGGTTTTAGTAATATCATATATAGTGCGTATTGCGAATTTCATAATGGACAAAAATATCGAACAAAGAGTTTGTCTTAAATTTTGCATCGCCCATGGAATTTCGTGTTCGGAGTCACTGAAAATGTTACAGAAGGCTTACGGTGAATCGACTTTATCAAAAACTCGTGCTTATGAGTGGTTCAAAGCGTTCAAAAGCGGTCGAGATGTGATGGAAGATTTGCCTCGCTCTGGTAGGCCGTCAACGTCTGCAACTGAAGTTAACATCGCAAAAGTGAAGGAAATAGTGACTGACAATCTTGCCGGAAGGTCAAACGGTAAATAAAGAATATTATTTGAGCGTTATGCGGCGTTTAAGAGAGCAAATTCGACGAAAAAGGCCAGATTTGTGGAAAGAAAATTCTTGGATTTTGCACCACGACAATGCGCCTTCGCACAAGGCTATCATTGTGAACGAATTTTTGACCAAACACTCAACAAATACCATCCAGCAAGCACCATATTCACCAGATATGGCTCCTGCTGACTTTTTTCTTTTTCCTAAACTCAAATTACCATTTCGTGGCACCCGTTTTCAATCGATAGAAGACATAAAGGAGAATTCGCGGCGAGAACTGAACTCAATTCCGGAAGCAGCGTTTAAAAAATGTTTTGATGAATGGATTATTCGTTGGCGCAAGTGTATCGTTTCTAAAGGAGCATACTTTGAAGGTGATAAAATAAATTTGGATGAATAACAGACATTTTGTGTATTATTGATCTTTTCCCGGTACTTTCTTGACAGAGTAGTACTTCGGGGCTTACAGGCGTGACGTCATAAACGTGGCGCCCCTTCGGATACTCGTATTTCGTTTTCCAGCCGAGAACTTAGATATTCTGAGTTGACATTTGTCAACAATACATTATTTTCATAACGTCATCATCATCTGCCTAGGCTTTTCCCAACTATGGGGTCGGCTTCCAATCTAACCGGATGCAGCTGAATACCAGTATTTTACATGGAGCGACTGCGTATCTGACCTCCACGACCCGGTATTCTCATAAATTAACAGAATAATATAGCAGTAACTCGACTCGATACGTAAGCTGTTATCTATAAACAACTGTGTCGATGACTGTACAGTGTACTGGCATTTGAGTCAATAGGGTATATGACAAAAAAAAAATAGATTTCCAAAAAATATTGGACACTTACGTTTTCTTTTTTCACGTAAACAAAAAATTCATACGTCACAATCCGCCACTCATGATCTTCGACACGTTTTATCTTCGTCAATTTTTATTAATTCGATAAAACAAAAAACACGTATCCAATATTTTTCGATAATCTAACTGACGGACTAAACAGAAACATATTTTTTTTAGTCAGTCATCATCCCTATTGATACTTAGAGGTTGTACCAAGCAAAATTAGTCTTCTTTTTGAAGGACAGCCCTATCGGTAGAAATGTCAAGTCGTAGATATTAAATCATCTCTTTGTGTTTATCAGTGGGAGATAAAATTCTTGCAGTGTTAAGAAAAAAATAACAGTAGCAAGTGATTTAATCAAATAACTTCTGTCGTAAAGATAAATTTTAATTCTAAATAACTAATTTACATAACATAACATCACGCCTGTAATCCCCGAAGGGTTAGGCAGAGTTGTACCTAATAGTACACACACATTTCGCCCGTTATGTTTAAGTCCCATGTAATAGGGGGCGAGCCTATTGCCATCAAACGAGAGCAAATCCAGACCCGTGCAGCCGTGGCTGCTACTGAGGAATTCCTGATGGAATTACCATATGAAACTTTGCCCGACCCGGGAATCGAACCCAGGACCTAAGGCTCAGCATTTGTGCTCGCTTGATCCTAGTAAGCTTGTTACTATATTTTTTTTTTTCATGTGAAAAATTACGAAACTGAATCTATCGACCGAATAACAAGTAACAGTAACAATGTAACGGTAAAAACCTTACCCTTATTCAATAAAACACACACAACAACCGTTTATAAACTTGTAACAATAAAAACTTAGTAACAATCACTGTCATGACAATATGACAATACAAATTACACTGTACAGCAATATAAAACACACAGTATCACTCAAAAGGAAGTAAAAACCACCAACATTTTAACCACACAAGACATAAAACACACAGTATCACTCAAAAGGAAGTGAAAACCACCAACACTTTAACCACACTAGACTACCAGATGTAACTCTAATTTTATCTTGAATGTTTATTTTGCTCCGCAATGTAACGCTCGCCGTTGCTGCTATATCAATCAACGGAAAGATGAAAGGTGTTATCTCATTTATATTAAGAAGTGTACTGACTGAATGCTTTGACATTTTGTGGGCACTTGCACCCACGTTATGTAACAAAAAAGGAAATACGAGTTTGTTATAGTTTTCTAGTTAGTCAGATGTAGGTAAACGAGTTTGTTGTTATTATCCTATTTGTAACGGTTATAATAGGTATGTGAATAATTTATTTGTGAGTTTTATATTTAACTTAACGTTTTCTGTATTCGCTTGGGAAGTCCTGTTATATTCATCAAGGCATAACAATATAGAACATAAAGTCGGCTTTCATTTGTATCCTATTAATATTATAAATGCAAAAGTTTGTGAGGATGGATGGATGGATGGATGGATTAGCTTACACTCGCAGCTTCATCCGCGTGGAGTTCGATATTTGTCCCACGGGATCATACTAACGGGATAAAAAGTATTCTATGTGTTAATCCAGGTTATAAACTATATGTGTGCTAAATTTCATCCAAATCCGTTCAGTAGTTTTTGCGTGAAAGAGTAACAAACATCCATACTCACAAACATTCGCATTTATAATATTGGTAAGAATTAAATACAAAATACTGCATTATTGTACCTTGTTAATTCAGCAGCAAGCAGTATATCTCAACTTTAGAACGACACACAACGGTTATCTAATAAAAAACAAAACACTATCACTTTACTTTCACTCATGATAAATTTCTGTTTACATTACAGATACAAATAAAAAAGTAAGAAATATTAATTAAACATCTGTTTTAAACATCACAATATTACGTAATTCGTGTACACCGCTCATCAGTACAAAGGCACTAGCTTTGGTATAAACGTAACATAATACCTACAAAAGTTTTTAAAATTATAATTACTCCTTTTTACTTTATTACTTGATTTTAAGAATTTATTCGTATGAGTATCTATGAGTGTTATGAAGCTTGTTAAAGAAAATTGAATCAAAATGCTATGCGATAAGTTGTATTTTCGATTTTAACATCGTATTTACGTTACGTTTACACCGCCGCTGAACGCGTACTGTGCCTCAATTATTTGGACAAGGTTTACTAATGTATGGTAACCATCACAACAAATCGTAATAAATTGAAGGACAGACACATGAATTTGTGTAAGCAATTTAAATTCGTGTGCGTTGATGTTATTATGCCTCGTTTTCAGTCGTGTTGTTAATGTGTTTTGAAACGAGAATATTATGATTGATGTATCAGTATGTTGTACTTATCTACACTATTATTATAAAGAGGAAAGATTTGTATATTATGTATGTAATGAATAAACACAAAAACTTACTACTGGACCGATTTCAAAAATTCTTTCACCATTAGAATGCTACACTATTCTTGAATAACATAGGCTATATTTATTACTAGAAAAATGAGGAAGGTAGTGGAACTAGGGGAAAATAAATGTCCACCCGTGCGCCTGCATCGTTGAAATAGCAACGTTACACATATATACAACATAAAACTGGTAATCTCCGAAAATGACCACACATAATATCATTAGCTGACACTTACTTGACACCTGGTTGACAGCCTCAGCGATGTGACAGCGGAACACATGGCACCTATACACTGCGGACTCCTTGGTCTCGCCGTGCGACCACGTGAACGCGAAGCAGGACGCGACCGGCGACCCGGCGGCGCCTCGGGCGTAGAACGAGATACGATTGACTGCGTACCGTGTCATCACACTGTTCGAGTCTGCTTGGTAAAGCCTGGGGATTCAATTAGCAGGGTTAGTGATATGCTAAAATACGTTATGAAAAGAATAAGAGCAAATTATTTAGAAAATTAAGTCGATAAGTAATCATAATCTTCCTGCTTAGCCCGTGTGACTTGGGGTCGGCGCAACACGATTTTTTCCTTCCATTCTCCTCTGTCAACCGTTTCGCTATTATTTCATTTTCTCCTTTTTCCTTCATAGCATTCCTCACACAATCCATTCATCGTTTTCTTGGTCTTCCTCTCCCGCTCCATCCATCAACATTTATATTTATCACTCTTTTAGTCACATGCGATTCGTCCATACCAAAACAGTCGATACCCTTTAAATTTTTCTGTAACTGGCGCAGCTTTAAAATACTAAATGATGTTGATATTAGTGTTCACTAGCTGATGCCCGCGGCTTCGCCCGCCCGCAAATGATATACCTAAACCTTCCTCTTGAATCACTCTATTAAAAAAAACCCGCATCAAAATCCGTTGCGTAGTTTTAAAGATCTAAGCATACATAGGTACAGACAGACAGACGCGGCGGGGGACTTTTTTTACAATATGTAGTGATTTATAGAGAAATACTTGTATGATGTCGGTCTCTAAACAATTCAATCCTTTTAGCAAAAAATCCGAAGAAAGTAATGGAGTTTGAATGAAGCTCCAGTTTGAAAAAAAAACAGTCCATTGGCCGCAAAGAACGTGTCATTCAGCCATCCTCTAGCGGTCCGGGTAAGCTCACCTTAAAGATAAGCCAGTTTGTATACAGACAAAATCAATGTTTACAAATGTCATTGATTGGCAAAGGCAAAAACCTGCCGCTCCCTAAGTTACCGTTCGTTATCGAATCGCAAGATTAGCTTACTTGAAAACGCAAATAAGGATAACTTGGCACAGAGTGAGGCCCTCATAAGTTGGACTGATGACATAGTGTAGATCACGAGATTTTGTACGTCAGGCGCTAGTTGGGGAAGGGTTTTATGTGAACAAGGGGACTTTTAAGTGCTGGTAGGTAACAAACAAGCTCGCAGCCACGTTATGAAAGCCTATGGACATTTCCACATTTGCAATATCAGAGACTATTCAAATCTGTGCCATAATTTTGGGATACAACAAAGTACGCCACACCCGTAACTAGAAAAAAAATTGCACTCTGTAAAGTTTCCTCAAAAGGCTTTGCTGCTACGCTGAAAACATGATAATGAAAAATACTATACTCACACAACAAGTCCTTGAGAGCACACTGGTATCGATATCGACACGGCGATCCCATCCCTACTCTCGGGCATAGAGCAGAGCTCCTGCATAATGCGTTGTATGTCATTCTCGGACTTCGGATCCGATATGTTTTGTGCGCCCAGGTAGCTGACACCGCTGAACACCGTGCATTCCTGGTCTACGTCTGAAACTGGATAGATTTCAGTAAATGAATGGTAATAAAATAATGAAGAAATGTTTTGTTCGATTATAAAGAACTATTTGTGGACGCTCTATGAGGTATTTTAGAAAGATTCATCGAGTGTTAATTTAGGCATTCTTTACTATTTATAATTATTTAATCAGACTAGTCAAAATTTTTTTAGATTACGATTAGACTAGATTATATTTAAAAAAAATTATTGTAACGGATATATTATTTGTGAAACAATCAAAATGTCAGCGGAACGAAGGAACCTGGAAACCTGGAACTCACGACACAGAGAATCTTATTGCGAGTGTCAGGAATTAATGCATTGAATGTCATTTTATTAAACAAAAAACTATTCTTTATAAATTTAATCATGTGTCATAAATGATTCTGAAAGCAGTTGTGGATTGTGGGAAACTCGAAAAACCGTTGGGGTGAGATCTTACCCATGCTCAAACACGAGACTGTAGCTCCCATTTTATTCGGGGTACCTGGATGCGTTATCACTCCCAAAAGTTTTGCGGACAAATGTGTGACAAAATTATGGTCGCAACGATCGCGTATTCGTGTGACCGATCGCTTTATTTGGGGGGGAGGGCGGTAATACCGTCTATCTAATCTATGCAAATAAATACAATTAATAATATCATAATATAGGTTTTTACTGAATGTATTTGAAAGTACACTCGGTTCTTGAACAAAAAAAAACTTTTTATTTTGTCCGTCTGTGTGTCTGTTTGTTCCCGGCTTATCCCCGAAGCGACTGGATTGATTTCATAAGGAGTAACTTAGCCTAAGTTACTCCTTATAAAATCAGTTTTAAATAAAATCAGGTAAGTTTAAAGCGTTTAGGTAATATGACATTATGATATATGGATAAAGGAAGTCATGGTCGGTTTTCCTTATGTATTACCTAAACGCCTTATTATAATTGGTTACAAAGCTGATTATATGGTGATTAGTTATTGGATTTAGGTATTTTACCTTTTCTTCCTACTGCCGAACGAGACAGACAGTTGGATTAATAACAAATGCTAAGTAACATTTTGGTACACAACAGGAACAATATGACTCTTTAAAACTTTAAACTAATATGCTGGGTAGACGATGGACTATTTGGCTATCGTTAATATAAACCTTAACTCCCTTGATATACGGTCGCGCTCATGCTCTTGTAGTAGCTTGAGGGCGCTCCGAGTACCGCGTGTGAATTTATTTTTATATTGACCGTATAACAAGTAGGCTGGGCCTTTGTCGGACAATTTGCAACTAATTTATGAAAAAACAATGCAGAAACAATTGGACATAATTCATAACAGCGGTCATTTCTGTCCGGTGGACAAATAGTCCATCGTCTTCTCAGGGCCTGAGCCAATACATTTCTTAATAAAAGCAAGACCCTCACCTTCATCGTCACTCTCCGTGGGCTTCATGTGGTCGTGTTTCTCAGTGGGGGACGGCGTGGACACGTCAGCGGACGTGGCACTGTCCATCATCTCGTAGAACTTCGAACCGCCGACCAGACGGCACGACTCCTGAAGATTAAGAGAAATTACGCAAGTGAAAAAAATCAAGAACAAGTTGGCAAAAGGTCTGCTAAGCTGAATAGGCATGACGACAGTATCAAAAAATTGCAAATCTATTTAGTCCGTCAGTTAGAGTATTGGAAATGAATGGACACGTATTTTTTGTTTTTGTAAATCAATGAATATTGACAAAGATAAAACGCACCAAAACTCGGGAGTGGGGGGCTTGTGACGTCAGAACTAGGTAAAAATTATACCTAGGCGTGACGTATTGAGAATTTTAAAACCGTCATATCTTCGTCAATTTTGATTTACGTAAAAGAAAAAACACGGTTCAAATATTTTTTTTAATAATCAACTGACGGACTAATTCGTTTTTTTTTTTGGCGTCTCGCCTATTGTGATTGGGCGGGGCATGTAGGCAGACTGCATTGGGACAGATAGGTGAGAGTTATCACGCAGTGAGTGCGAGAAGACGGGCGAATCAATATTATCCTCATCATCTACCTCTTACCCCAATTCAATTGGATTCGGCGCAACATTTCTTCTTCTTCCATACTTCTTTTTTACTCCTCATCTCATCAGACAGACACCTTAATATATACCAGGTCAATTTGAATTACGAAGCTAAACTCTATTGACGTGATGGGATACACATACCTAAACATGATAAAATAAAAGAAGTGCTTTTATGATTTTTTTGTATCGACCGCAGGAAGGTAGTTTATTTACGTTAAATATAAGTTTTTGTTTTGGTTCATTGTGTTGAGATTGAGACATATATCAGTTTAGATATAATCGGTAATATTCAAGAAAAAGAATATTAAAGATTGTGTCTTTTGATTAGTAGTCGTTTGTTAAATAGCGTTTAGTTTAATTGGGAGCTGACCTAAACAGTTCAGGGTCGTTTTTAATGTTGATGAATCAACTAGTTACAGAACGCGAAAAAATGGGGACAAATAATTAAGTTATGGAACGAGTTGGTATTGACATACGAGTACACATAGGTCTTGTTACTATGTACAGCGTTACTTAAGAGTTCTAGAGAGTTTAAAGCCTAAGTGCACCAGAAATCACTAAATGCAATGGTGCAATCGGACCTAAAAGACTGATGCCAAATCTGTCAGTCAAAAATACTTTTACTGAAAACACAACCTATAGTAAAATATATCATTCTTATCGGAGTTTAAGGCACACATTTAAATATTAAGAAATAACACAATGTTAGAAAAATAATTTACAAATCAATTAACACTGTCAACATTCCCTTTATTAATAACTATCTCAAACCAAAAACGCGTTATGGTGTAACAAATATAAAATCAACTGCCCGTCTTTCAACGTAACCTAAAAAAACATCCCTTTAGCACCCCTCCTACAGCAAATACTAAACAATAGTACCTACAAACAATAAGGTAAAGGTAAATCTAAAGGTCACTAAACATAAATAGGAAACCATGAATTAGGGTTAGTGCCTTTTGCCATTGGGCATTCGTTTCACATGATTTTTTTACTATTATTTGAGGAAACTTAAAGGAGCTCGTGGCTAAATAATAACAGACGCAGGGTTCGATCTTTGCCAAGGATGATCCGTGGATGGGTGACCATCATTTAAACACCGAGTTTCTTCCGTGCCTCGGAAAGCACGTTAAGCCGTTGGTCCCGACTGTATTTTTTAGATCTTTGAAGTTTTAGTTTGAGTATGAATGTGTATAGCTATAAGAGTAGGGGAACACCAAAGAAACGAAGGATGGACTGTGTGAAGGATGTTATCAATGGCCGCGCCTCGCCATTTTATTATAAGGGTTCTGTTCCCCTCACGATTTCTGAGGTGTAATGCGCAAGATTGTGTTTTAGACGGATTGGGCCTCAAAGCATTATTCTCATAGTAACTACTGAGAGTATTCAGAGCTATTTCAAGGTTTGTTTCGGCATCCTTGAAGTTTGTAGTCCTTGTAGCTAGGGCCAGGTCGTCTGCGTAAAGAAATCGTTCGGTGTTGGTGGTTTTGGGCTGATCGTTGGTGTATATGTTAAATAAAATGGGAGCTAGGACACTGCCTTGAGGTAAGCCCTTCTTAAAGATGCGCCATCTACTTTTCTCTGAGTTCAGGTGGACTATGAACCGTCTGTTGCGTAACATTTCACTCAGGATCCGTATGAAATTTTGATCGTCTGTTAGGGATGTAAGTTTGGCTAGCAATCGTTAACGTTGACGGTGTCGTAAGCTGCTGATAGGTCGACTAGGGCAACGCCAGTTATTTGGCTAGCTTCGTAGCCATCCTCGATATATTGGGTGAGGCGAAGGATTTGCCCGGTGCATGAGTTTCCAGGGTGAAGACCAGCTTGTTCCGCGATCAGCTCAGGGTCGATCAGAGGTTGAAGACGGATGAGGCTTAGCCGTTCAAACAGTTTAAATGTGTGACAGAGGAGGAAAATTGGGCGGTAGTTTTTTGGTTCCGTTGAGACTTTCCTGGTTTGAGGAGCGCTATCACTTTAGCTTTCCTCCATTGCTTAGGGAGTTTTGTGTCTTTGAGACATGAGTAAAAAAAGGCAAACAACCACGACACCGCTACTGGGCCTAAGTTTTTTAATTGTTCCACAGATATGTTATCCACACCCGCGGCTTTTCCGTTTTTAAGAGCTTTTATTGCTAAAATAACGTCTGATAGGGTAAAAGGTTTGCTAATACTGTTGCTGCAGGTCGGCTGTTTTATTTTTGGGGATTTTAGGCAGTTTGTTCGGGTGTTTGCCATTAAAAAGGAGTTGATGAGCTATCTGATTGGCAGTAACTTTATTCGGTGATTTGGGTTCAAAATAATGATGAAAAGGGGATCTTTTTATTATAAAAATATAATAAAATGAAAATCAAATATCAATAAGTACTTAAATAAAATCAAATACTATATGTAATGTGTAACATATTAAATCTATAGATGACTAAACTTTTTCTAATTATCCATACAATTGACATAATTGCTAAATTAAACGATAAACACGCACGAATTTTTAATGTTATCATGACTATTGACTGTGACCTAATGACTGTTTTACGTTCAGGAACTGTAAAAGGGCACAAACATTTATGTATTTCGATAGTGACTCATTATTAATTTATAAATAATAATTGAATGAATAATTTATCACAGTTCGGTTTTGTTATTAAACCAACTATAAATATATTCCTGGAATGGCAATTGACGAATCGTTTATTTTACTGTAGCATTTTCGGCACTCGGCATAAAGTTCAACGTTTGAATGTCAGAACACCTAACTACTTATACAAATATCTTCAAACCCAGCAAATGTCAGTGGTAGAAAACTTAGTAACAATCAGAGGGGAGTTATCCTCATATAAACAAATATTTAACGCTGTTTATAAGCTTCTGATAGGTATGCATAATAAAGGACGCTTACGGCTTATTATGTTATGTATTGTTGCCTTATTATTATGTAATAATAGATAGGTACTTAACATAAGTTTTCCCTATTTGAGATTATTGTAAGGACATTCATGTAGATTTTTATAGAAATACCTATCAAATTATTTAAAGCATTTAAATAATATTGAATGGGTTTATACACATAGGTTCCTTTTCACTTTCCCTAAACAAAATAGTTACGAAAATTATATATAAACTTAAATACCTTTTCCACAATCTGGGAATATCTCCTTGTGTGCGTCATGTTTCTCTGTTCACTTAAAACTAATCTTAATTTGATTATTTATTACTTATATCAAAATATTTCATTAAACTTTCAATGTTAGTGTAAATAATTTTCAATACATTTGATACGTGTGCTTGCCCATGGACTGAATATTAAACTGTTTATATTCCTTCCTATGAATCACGACGACCACAACGTCCCTCATACGTAGCCGCTGTGGGTTTATACAGTATCAAAACCATACTACACATCTGTATTACAATACAAGGATTGAAATTCACTGTACAATCATTTACTTTATCATGATATCGTCTCGATAAGAAAACGTCAATGACAGAGCAATTTTGACCTCTATTTTGCTATTTTAGGAAAGGCCAAACATTACTTACTATACTCACTATTGTATTTGAAATCATAGAAACTAACCAGGAAAATAGAAGCATGTAAAACCCGTTCGATAATTTTATTAGTAAAACCTACACTTTTACACCAAATAATTACTTAAATAAAAAATCGCGTGAATCCATTAAAAGACATGGCTATAAAATCAGGTATCGATTGTTACCTTCCCACACACAATGATCGTCGCCATGTCCTCCGCCTTAATGGTAAACAAAACCCAGCCTTCTTCACCTAATTACATCGTCAAAAGGTGATTAGCACAACACGAAGTTCACTTATCAAGAACTGGTTAACACACTTTAAAGACATCACAGACAGAAAAAGATAAAGGTATTTTTATGTTGTAATAAGAGTCACAGTGACACGATGTGTCGGAGTGACCCGTCCTGGCGCTGGTAACAAGCTTAATGAACGCACAATGACTGGAAACCAAAACAACCCGGCGACAATATATCTAGTACGCGAGCACCGATTGTAACACATAGGATAGGACACCACACTGGTGAAGATTAAAATACGAACACTGAATGACCGGCGCGCGGCGAAAATATTCCAAGTTTACTAAAGCAATTAATTTTTGTTACATTTCTGTATCAGAATAAAATGTTGGTGGCGATAAATGTTGCAGATAAGACTTCAATGCAGCACGTGGGAGCCACTTAATCTGCATGTGTTTTTATTTACAACATCAAAACAATGTTGGCATTTAGGTTTTGACCTTTGTAAGCCGGGATTTCGGATATAATATTATTCATTCATATTTAAATTATTTAACTGTCGTCGAGTTAGTGAGATTTCGACAAGATTGAGTGCATCTAAACTAAACTGAACTAAATTCAAGAATTTGTCGATTTGACCGCAGTGGTGAGCAAGTGGTATCGGCTTACATGTCGTCTACTGTGGGCTTGAAACCAGGCTGGCACTTACTTTGAAATTGCATCTTATCAAGACTATACATAAATCTATTGCGAGGAAACCGTCATGACCCAGAGCCAAAAAATAGAAAACGTTCATCCACCAACCCGCTCCGGGCCAGCGTGGTGGTGATTATGGCCCAGCCCACCCCCACACAGAAAGGAGGCCTGTGTCCCAATGGGAGCCATATAGGCTGATAATGCTTTCAATAATCTATTAATATTTATATCAACTTTGTAACCGGCATGATTGAGTCATCATTCCATCAGTAATCGACCTCAGTCTATGCTACTGCTAAACATGGCCTCCTCATACATATCAACACAATGCTCGTGAGAAAAACTACATAAATACTTACGTATATAAGCTTAGAAACACCATTGGTGATCGAATTATTGTTCTACATACACTAGTAGCTAAGCTAAGAATTTGCTATAAAAATTCTCTTTGCATTCTCTCGACAGATTATTCTGACTACGATAAGAAGAGACGGGTGTGGCCTATTTTTTGCAAAATTGAGTCATGGTCGGACAAACGGACACAGTCACACAGTTAACTTAATTCAGGAAGCTGCGCAAATGTGTTCCTAAATTACATTAATTTACATTTTTGCCGAAAGTCAGATTAAAAATCAAGGCAAAGGTAAGGTGTTACTGACCTCTCAGCCTTGCTTTTAGGCAAATATTTTACGTTTTTACACGTTTTGCACGTCACAAAAAGTCTATCAAGGACGGAAAATTAATATTTTATTACGTGAACTTGCCGTCTTTGTATTCACCGCCTAATGTGAAGTTCAGTCTGATAACACTGTGCTAATAGGCATTCGGTCTACATTTTAACTGAGCCGTGATTATTTAACGTTACGTAACTTTACGATCTCGTATAGTTACACGTAAAACATTTTATAGGTAATGAAATTTATTTTATCGATGGCCCATACAATTAGGTTGGTTCTGGAGCCGATTAAGCAGACAAGAAGGTGTAGGCACTTTTGAAGCTGCTTCTCTAGACGATGAACGTCATAGAAATCTAGACATAATTTTTCTGTATTCTTCTAGGGACTAGGTAGGTACCTGTCGCACGTAGGTGTAATGTCGCACGCAGACGCGTTCGATAAGCTCTTGGATACAAAGCACTTTCGTAGTGTTATGGGGTTCTAGCTAGAATAGATATACAGAGTGTAAACAACCTCATCACGAAGCCGTCAACCAAGCATTCTGTACATCAAACTAACTTTACACAAAAAAATTTGCTAGGAAACGACATTTTTTTTTTGGGGTGAAAAATCTTGTTTTGTGGTAGAACTCAATGTAACGCACTCAAAACATTGTGCTGATGGATGCATTGAATAGTACGAAGGTTGTGGAGGTGTTAATGTAAAGAAATTACATTAAAAACTTGTATTTAAAAAAAACTCTTGAAAGAGTTGGAACTTTGACCCCCAATATCTCCGTAACTAGTTCCCAGGTTCCAGTGTAGAACAAAAAAGTGATCGAAATGACGGGGAGAACAAGTGCCTTTCGGCTTCGTTATGAGGTATTTTACACCCTTTATACAAAAACACCAAATCAATCAAACAAAGGTAAAGCTTCAGAAACCTTTGTTTGATTGATTTAGTGTTTTTGTCACCGACTTCTGAAGCTTGACCTTTGTTTGATTGATTTGGTGTTTTTGTCACCGACTTCTGAAGCTTGACCTTTGTTTGATTGATTTGGTGTTTTTGTCACCGACTTCTGAAGCTTGACCTTTGTTTGATTGATTTGGTGTTTTTGTCACCGGCTTCTGAAGCTAAAGTTATTTTTCACTTTTTTGTTGATGTTTTTTTTTCGTTTGTTTTTTTTAATTAGGTAAGTTATATATTTTTTGAAAAATTCGTTAATGCTTATGAAATCACTAAGTTACTCAGTTAATCAATCACTTAGTTAAAGTTCACGCTTCACAAAACCGGAATTTTATTAGACCTAACTTAAACATAAACAAAACATTGGTAGGTATAACAAACAGTATTGATTCTAGATTTTTTACATTTTAATGTTTTTTTTTGTCAATTTTGAAGACATGTGCAGTAGACTACAGACCGTCCTTTGATGCCATATCTTTAACACCTTATTTGTTCAGGGGCTTGCGGATTGGAGATCCGTTAGTGAATGTGTGCCCTGCAAATATGTAAACATTAGATACGATACGATACGATACTGCAAGTTTGTTTAGGTGTAATGCAGTGTGTAGGGCACATTGCTTGAAGGATCAATGGCAGATGAAGACGAAAGGATACTACCTAATGGAAAGCGCTTGGAAGGCTGGAGAATCGCAATACTGGGCGAAATGTCGATGGAGTTTAGGGAGAGCCTATGTCCAGCAGTGGACGTAATTCGGCAGAATATGATGTTGGTGATGGGGTAAGGCACTTAAGATTTACTTGATAGAGCCTTAATGTCTAGCACTGCTCAGTGGTTGATTGAAAACAAGTATCCGTTTCATATCAAGGGTTTGAGATTGTACTGTTAAACCAAGATTAAATGCGGACTCACCAGCATTCTCCTAGTAATTCACCCGTGCATACGCACAGAGAAGACTGGCCACGGGGTGAACACAATAAAGCTGACCAGCTCGCCGCACTAAACCAATTTACCGCGGGAATTGGTGCCCCACTTGCAAGGTTTACGGTCAAATAAACTCAAATAGTACACGTAATGTGGCCGTACTATCGCGTTGTTCGTTAGATTTATATTGCATTTTAACAATCCGTTTATGGGTTTATACGTAACAATACGTAGAAAAGGTACGTACGTACTTTTATTTTATTTAAATGCATATTTCGATACGGAAATTAAACACGTGAGCAGGCGGCATGGTTTACGGGCACGTTGTAAGAGTAATAAACGTTTCAATGGCATTCCTTGACGATCGATTTAGCGTAGTAGGTTCGTTTTGTCAACGTACCTAGTTATTAGTGTGGCTAATTTCGCCCTTCCGATTTGCTTCAGTCGACTACATAGTCTGGCTCCTATAGTAAATATTTAAGTAGCCTTGTTCTGTCTATCAAGGACCTTGATTCAAGGTAGACCGCTGGCGTTGCTGCACTCATGTAGGATCTATATCCTACATGAGTAAAGCATAAGTGTACACCTACGTGTACACTTATGATTTACTTAATAATAATTAGCATCGATCATCAGATGAAATGAACAATACAACACTTAGCAGTTTCGCGAAAATAGGCCTAAGTAGGTACTTATTCGTTCAATCGTTGTTTTCAGGCAACTTCAGATATACATCGAAGAAAAGGCGATAAAAATCCGATACCTACTAGACCACTCCCCTTTCTTGTAATCTATAACTTTTTTCGTCTAATCTTTTGTGTTGAATATTGAGTCACGTTCTAAAACGAACTTAGCCGTCATAATAGGAAGTTTTTGCAATAAGTACTTATATTAAGGCTGATGCTCCAGGGTAGCCAGCGAAATTCAAATTTTCTTACGTTTTTTGCAATTTGCAGGCCAGTGCTAGGTTGTATGTTGATTAGAACATTGTTCGCGCTTGTAAGACGTATGTAGTTACAGAATTATAATCATCAAAATCATCAATACAACCCTCCAAGTTCATAAAGGTCTAGCATTGACTTTGACCTTGAAAAAATCGTTCCTCGACTTTTATGAACTTAGAGGGTTGTATTGATGATTTTGATGATTATAATTCTGTAACTACATACGTCTTACAATCGCGAACAATGTTTAAATCAACATGTGGCCGATGGTGAAGTGACTGGGGTCAAGAAAGATCGATTTTGTGATAGAAAGAAATAAACTATATTCGACATTATATTATAATCAAAGATTCTACCAGCTATCTTGCCCTGTGCACAAAACATGCATTTAGCGTCCTCTACGCTGCGCTACGATGAAGCAGCTCACAAGTTGATATCAATCGCATTGCATTGCAAATGATGGTTCACGATTATAAGTAATTTATCATGTAAATATGCGAAGGGATAACATGCAGATTGCAGAGCAAGCAATAAATAAACTCTTTTGAACTCTGAAGCAATGTAAGTAGCTAGGAGGACTTCATTTGTAATAAATCATGTTGATATTATTTTCGCGGTAAGTTTTGAGCATGAATGTGGCCCAACGATGGATGGACTGTGTGGAGGATGATATGGCTAGAACGCCGGTTAGACGACACGCTGCGCCGAGCCCAAGTACCTAAAAACTAGTCTTACCAAGATATTTTTCTATTACCTAATTGTGCCAATTTCATAAAGCAAGTTTCATGTCCCCGAGGGACACGAGACACTAAGAAACATTTAAGTTATGCTATTGATGGTTTCTTGTCTAGACCTTGTATAGTGCAGCTGTGCTGTATAACAATCACTGAACCTTGACACAACGTTGTTGGACGTCCTTGGGTAAGGATTACGAACTAGGTACCTATATTCATCCAAATATTTAAATAGACTTGCCCTCATCGTACGCGTGAAATATGAGCAAGAAAGAAGAGTGACATGCCGCATGAACCGTACACACGATTATTATCACAATAGTATTGTCTAGTAGTAATCGTATTGTCTAGCACTTACTTCAGTACGATAATACCATTACTAGGTACAACTAAACAGAATTTTATGTGACCATCTTTTGACGCGGCCGAGTTAATCCATTGTGAATGTAATGGTGCAATTCCCTCAAAAATTATGCGCGAACATTTGTACCACATTTGTTCGCGAACATTTTGTTGTGCTGCATAAAATGCTCGCGTACCGAGCTGCAAATCCCGTTTATGAGTATTCGCCCGTCTTGGTAGCCCGCGAAATCCAAATTTTCTTACGTTTTTTGCAATTTGCAGGCCAGTGCTAGGTTGTATGTTGATTAAAATATTGTTCGCGACTGTAGGACGTACCTATGTCACAGATTTACAATCATCAATACAACCCTCCAAGTTCATAAAGGTCTAGGAATGACTTTGAATTTCGTGGGCTACCCTGGAGCATCCACCTTTACTCTATCAACTATAGAATAGTAGGTATAGTACCTAGACGTCTTCAAACGGATTAATCGCCTTACGTAACAACTGCGCCCGAGTGCACTGTAATTCGATTTATCAAAACGATGCAATAGGTGGCCTGTTGAGGAACTGTAACAATAATAGATTGACCTTGCTAAACTATTTTCTCGTTTAGAAACTTTGTTTATTGAAATCTATTTTTTTTTTTAAACCTAACTGGTGAAATGTGTTTGTACTGTATCACCTCTGCCTAAACCTTGAAAGATTACATTATGTCAACTATTTTCTCAGCTAAAGTTTAATTAAATGTGTTCCCACTCAATGAAAGTGTACATTTTTTTTTAACATCATGAAACTGGCATGCCTGAGAGATATTGCTTGACGACATGTAAAGCCAAGTCAGAGGCCCATGAGCGGCATAAAAATAAAGTCTGATACCAGGTTAGGCACTGAATCAGATACTTTTTGTACCAGACTGCTAAGAATATTTTATTTTATGGGGTATTGACTACTAATACTATTAAAATTAATGATTCTGTATACCTGATATTACCAGAGCAAGGTTTATAGACACAAGTCATGCTATAGTTTGTATAAAAATATATTAAAGTGTTTTCTTTTTGTCAGTGTGAAGTACACAATACATACATAGACAAAGCAGGACTCAGCCTATTGTGAATGCACACAATACAGGGTACATACTGATGTAACACTCTCAAACAAAAACATGTATTCATTCAAGAAATAACCAATCCCAGTTTAGCCTTTAGATTGTCTTAAAATTGGAACTGATGAACATAAGTTAAACATACAGTATAAACATTAGCTATATAAACGCAGCTTAATAAAATCTTATATCTAACTATTTAAGTTAATCTTATCTTAAGTAAGAACTGTGCCAACTGTGTTATTCTGCTACCTATGTTATGACTAGATATCGGACTATATGCATTTGCATGTTTAATAATGCAAATGCATAAAACACGTTTTTTATAGTGTTATTGCTTATTTTAGTACTTTTGCTTTGACAGAGCTTATTTAAATAGTTACAACTTTTTTTCTCTGTGGTACCTCACAATTCATTCAATGTAGGTGTAGTTGTTGGCTACTTAAGAGGACGCATTGGAAAATTTGGAGTCAATGATCTCAATTTTTGTCAGTATTTACAAAATTAATGAAAATAAGTTGGTGACCTGATAATTCATGATAAACCTTATTTTGTTAGTTTTCAATAAATGATTAGGTAACTTTTGTAACAGAACTTGTGTAAAAATATCAAACATACCTCTTTTTACAAAGAGATTTATTCGCATGTTCTGGGCAAACTGGACTGATTTAAGCCTCTTAACTTTCTCCGTAGATGAGTCTATACATACTCTTTAAAATTGTAGAAGGAATTTCTCAAATTATTGTTTCAAACTAAATCAAATAACAAAAACCATTTTGTCGTTTACGTCCTTTAGTTATAAGCTAGCAATCCTCGCCCCGCTCAGACGCTCAGTCCCCCGCTCAGTCCCGGAGCGCGCGTGCCCGGTTTTAGAACAATGCGTCGTTTTAACAGGGCAATCTTATATGGCTGCCTTGTAAAAAGGAATCCAACAACTTAAAACAAAAAACAGTACAGACAATACCCAGATTTTAAAAGAAGAAAAATCAGACAAACCTTTTCACTCACTGAGTTATTCTGTACCGCAGCACCATTAACATCACTCATTTTAACCTCAGTATCACTCTCCACCTCAAAGATAACTTTGTAGAGGTCAAGGCCCTCCGGTACGTTAGACTCTATGTTGGCCTCCGGGCGGATCGTGAGCTCCTGGTTAATCAGCTGACTGCGACTCACACGGAGAGAGCCCTGCAGGGTTTCTGATATGGCCTAAAATAAATGTTTGTGTTATAATGCTTATTCTGTAATGAATGGTTTATAAATTAAGCACATACCTATTTTAGACTAACTAAATAGAGAATTGATTTAGTTGCAAAAGTAACTATTAACAAACTAGACTGGCGGAATGTGGGTGTTCTGAAGGTACATTTCTGCCTTATCCTTCAGGAAATAGGCATCATGTTATGTTGTAATAAGATACTATATCGTAAGGCTGCTCAACCCTGGGGTTGTATAATTGTATAACGGGCTGGTGTCCGCAACTCCACGTCAAAGCGCGTATTTTGCGTATGGGCTATAATCCACCACGCAGGCCCAGCGCGGATTGGTATATGTCACATGTTTTCGAATTTTTGGTTCTAGGACATGCCGGTTTCTTCACGTTGTTTTCATATGGCCTGCCTACACATTTGAATTGTCAACCTAACAGTGGTCAGCTGTCGAGTCTTTTGAAAACAGATTTCAACCAGATCAAAAAAAAATTGTTTCTCCATATGAACCGATTCTCAGTAAGCCAACATCTAGCTAGAAATTACAAAAATCTCATTTTTTTTAAACTAATTGTGTATCTAAATACATACAATATAAAACCACAATTATTGTGGCTTTATATACACCTACACTTTACTAATAAAGTCATCGGAAATTAGTTCAAAAAAGGTTCTTTAGGCAAGTTTTATTTACTAGATGGCCCCCCGGTTGACACCGGAACAAAATGTTGGCCGGACTTCAAAATAAGTTGAGCAGCTTTATAATATGGAGTCAAATGAGCTTATGAGTCAAATATAACCACTCATTTTCATAACTAGCAGTCATATCGTCATACATAATAATAAGCACTGTGTAGTGTGTACACAGGCCTTCTTTTACAGGAGCATAATTCAAGGTCAGTCTAATAAGAGTCAATGTATGGGAAAGATCAAGTTACACTTAATAGTAACTTTAATGCCCCAATTTATTTTATTATCTAATAATAAACTATTGTCAGCTAACAATGTTTATAAATTGATAACAATATACCTAACAGTAAAATGACCATATCAGTATATATCTGCACTATAATATTATTTAAAAGCACTATCAATGTTTTGAGAATTTATTCTGAAACTTAAACAGATAAATTAATGTCAGCAGTTTTAATAAATTTATAGTAAACAGGTTTTCCTCTTGCTTGGAACACAAACACATAAAACTTAATATTCCCGGCAGGTTAAGAGAGCAAACAAAAAACTCGTTGATATGCAGATAGATTATATATGTATGTAAATAAAACACAAAACGCGACTTAACTGGCGACTGCAACACTGCTAAACAAAGTTGTCCTGTTGCGTTATCCCCAGCCTCATTTATGTTTTAAAGTGCATTCTTACATGCGAAACGATGAAAAACCGCGTGAAAAACTAACATTGTGCACTTACGTCGCTCAAAATGTCTTCCAAATCGCAACATACATTTGTGTTGAATACGGGCGTCGGACTCGGCGTTCGTGATCGATCACAGTAATAATCTATGTCTACCGGGCCCAATACCTCTTTTGTCTGATATTCATTGAACTCCATTACTGCATGCTGTTGAGAAACATTCATAAAAAACTATTTATTTCACAAACACTGCTACATTAACCGATACGAATCGAACATGAAAACACTATGTTATCATTAATATCACAACTCTAACTAACACTATCTTACCCATTGAATTTTAGGTTCTCTTGCGAGAACAAAACATTTTAACAATTGATTCTTTTATATTTAGCGAAATTAAATAAAACACTGCGGTAGGTATTTACCGATAGCCTGAATTGATTGAAGAAAACAAAACGTCAGATCAAAAATGTCAGCCGAATCAAAAATCCGTTCCACGAAAAATGTTTCTTTTAGAAATCACATTTTTCACAATAGAACAATATTTACTGTAATGAAAATGAAATAACATGTAATTCTACATTAATATTCTCTTCCTTGAGTAAACCATTTTTAATAAAGTATTGATACCTGAGTAACTCCGGGGATTCTCTGTTTATTTCGTTAATATCGGTTCGGTACAAAAACTGTCGAGTGCCATTTGTTCCTTAAATATCTTACATTTTGATTGAACTTGGGACTTTCTATGATAGTGATTTCATCATGAGACAAATGGTACAAATTGTGTTTGGTTTTTTTGAAACGTGTTCAGAGAGTGTTAAGCGGTGTCCCCACTAGGGCCGCTCGAGTCGTGAGTATGAGCCAGTTTCAGTATTTAGACAGTGTACTCTGTGGTATGAGCCACGCGGCCGAGCCTCGTCGGTATAATTATAAAGGTGAACGCAGACTTAGCCGCACCGCAGTCGCCGCATTCGCATTCTTCATAAAAAGTTCTATGCAATATTGTGACTGTGTGCAATCCTTTATAATGTTCTGAGGTGAAATCTTTGTCTATGTCTGTGTGCGTGATTCCATAGAAGAATTCGAATGCGGGGACTGCGGTGCGGCTAAGTCTGCGTTCACCTTAAATCCACGCTCAAGAGGCTCGGCCCACGGTGGGCTTCCTTGCTACATCCAAATTTTTCGTAAAAAATATATAGTTCCTTCGTTTTTGAGCAGAATTAACTCGGGTGTCATTTTTGTATATGAAAAAAAAACAGGCACTTGCAAATTGAAATCCTTAAGTCTATGAAAGCCGATTTTCAGTCCACCTTGCGGCCTCGCGGGTCGACCTCACGGAACCTTTTTTTGTAGTGATTTATAGAATGGCTTAGATTGAGGAAAATACTCCATGCACAAAAATAATCAGTATGTTATTTTAAAATTCGTATTCTTATCTGTCAGGGACCTAGTTGTTGCTGTTTGGTCATGATAACTGGCGATTGACGCGGCATGACCATAGACTCATCTCATCATGAAATCGTATTTTATTAGATTTCCGAACGCACCAAACGTCAATGACGGCGTCCGTTTATAACGTCATGTCGTGTTTGTAATTTTGAAAATATTTACTTGTGCTTCCTATTAAAAGTTGGAACAATTCGTTTTAGAGTTGGTGAAGGTGATAATAATGGAGAATTCTATGGATGAGACTGAAGCGCATCAATCTTTTCGGTCTCCACCGAAAAGAAGACGGTCAACTTTCTTCGAACGAAGAGAATCAATAGGTGTGCTGATACTTGTGCATATTATTAAAATTTGTGAAGCTCATATCTCATAGTTTCTTTATTTTAAATACCTTTGGCACCTCCTGGTGAGTTAAGTGTAGTGATTTATAATTTGAATTTTCGTTTCAGCGCCACATAACATGTCCGAAAATGTTAACCCTATTATGGAAGAGTCAAATGTAAACGAGAGACGCTCTGAAGATATGACGAGGTAAGGAAACGATTGCGAATGCCAGAAACGAAGCTTGATACATCAAAATGTTTTTTTTACAAAATTATGAATTGTGTAAATGTTCCAGATATTATCAGAAACTGTTGGCTGAGAAAGAGATGTGGAAAAAGGAAGTAAATGAGAGGCGAAACAAATATCACGACCTGAGACAGTACGTATTACTCCTATTAAAACCCTCACTCAAGACTGACCCTGGCTTCATTAAAAAAAGTCAAAATAAACAGTAACAGTTATTGTGTAGTCAATTCAACTCAGCCACACACAGATTGTTGCTGGTTAATAGAAATGTATAATCCTCTTCCAAGATGTTACCATCTTAGAATCAAATTTGTGCTTACAGGCAATACCGGATGGCAGTAAATGCACCAAGCAGATCAAGAATGTCCTATGCTGCCCTATCAAATGAAGACATAGAATTCCTGAAAGGGAAACCTAACATATCCAAACTCGTGGACAGTCAGCAAAAGTTACACAAATCAGTGTTGGAGACAAGAGCATTGTACCGAAGGGCGAATGAACTTGACGAAGTAATATTGAGTCAGAGTGAGAATATTGTCAGCATGGTCACCGATTACATATTAGAGAATAGTACTGTGGGACCAGCAGAATGACCAGAATAAAACCTTTGAGTTGTACATAGTATACATATAAATTAGATGGTAAAATGTCTTTTGCAATTGGTTAAAGTTATTTTAAGCATATTTTTTACAGAAGGGCTTTTGTAAATGTGTATTCTGCCATCATGGGCAAAAATATGTGTCTAGAGAGGCTTTTGGGTGCATACATGTGCACTGTGCAGGATTGCTATAGCTGTATAAGCCTATCAGCAAAATATATGCTGCATTACAACCCTATATTTAATCTGTGTAAAATGTGCCATGTAAGTGTAAGAGAGTATGCTTAATCATAAAAATACGAATGACTAAGCTGCCTAAACTGCTGCCATAATTTTAGAGTGGCAATATTTAATATAGGACATTGATAATATCAAGCTGTTCATATATCAGTAGATATTACGTTGTAAATATAATAATAATATCATCAATTAACTGTGTAAATATTTTTGTAATAAAAACACTAACATTACATATTTTGTGTTTCTTATGACCCTTGTGGTGTGTTTATTGTGTGGTTGTGTAGGTATAATAGAAACCAAGGACATACTTTTAAATAATGAATAACAATTTTATTTCATTGTAACTTACATTTCATTCATGATACATAAATTCGATTCATACAGAAATCAACATTAAATCACAACATAAATTATTTCATTCATACAAATATTAGAATTAATATTGTAAATCAAATACATATATACGAAGCAATCCATTGCATACAAAATGCTTTAAACGAAAATTAAGTATAATTGCAAATCTATTCCATCCAAATATTTTATCAAGTAAAAATAAGTTTAATATTTCATTTCCCATACATTTATTCATCATAATATATGTCTACCCATTGGTACAAATTCATTCATTATTAATATTATAATAAGGCACACAATGGATCACTTCCAATCAAAAATTGAGCTGTTTCTGGCAGTGGAGGTTTGTTCATAATCTGAGCGGCATTACAACGTAGAATATATTTCTTTATGTAAAGCCGATATCAGATGCTTCACTTAAGTGAACGGGGGTCTAAAATGGACGCGTTATCAGAATCTTAATATGAATCACTTTCAAAAATTAAAATTCTTAAAATTGATTTAATGTATAAGACTTTAAAGTCCATTTTAAGAAATATTTTTTTAACGTGATTCTTATTATGATTCTGCTAAAGCAGCCATTTTAGGTCCGCTGTTCATTCGAGAGACTGGTCATTTTTGTTTTATTCCATGTACACACGACACCGACAAAATTTAATAGGAATGAACATTCATCTGCCCCTTTCATTTGGCTTTCGATCATTGAGTAGGCGAGTAATTAGTTAACTATTCAATTTATTTTTCACTTTTGATTCACATTGTGTTCAAAGAAACGATGGATGGACGAGATGAAGGTTTGAAGGATGATATGGCTAGAAAGGAGGTGACTGCTGAGATGACGAGATAGAGAAGTATGGAAGAAGACATGCTGCACCGAACCCAAATAAATTGGGATAGCGGCAGGAGAATGTTGATTGACATTGTGATCAAGCCTTTGACTTCAAGTCGAAGACGCCGAATAAAATACGAACGAGAACGGAAGCGTCTGATATCGGCTTGACATGACCGGTAAATATGAATGAGAATTATAATTATCGACAGTTTCGGTGGTAACATCGCCACTAGTAGCTAACATTGGAACTTTATGCACTTTTCTATTGAAACCTGGAAAGTAGAATAAAAAATAAAAAAACTTATACAGCATGTGAACAATTTTGGGGATCTTTGACATAAAGCTCTACTGACAAATAAGATTTTGCTATATTTTCTCTATTATTCTCTATTTCTGCTACTGCTTACTAGTGGCTCTGTTTAGAAATACTTAAAAGAATATAGGCATCACAGTTAAAACTATCCGAGACATTCAACATAATATTGCATTGAATTATATTTGCATGAATCCAACAGGATTTCTGTACGACGACGTTCAACGTTTTAATCAATTCTAACGCAACTTAAATATGGACGAAAATAAGTTATTACAACTTAAACGAATATAATACACAAAAAATTAAAAACTCGATACTCATTTACACTGAAATACACAACACTCATAGGATGTTACAAATGTCTTATTTCTAGATACAAAATTATTAAAATTTTAACTTTACGTCGATTCACACTGTAGCGCTTTTACATGAATATTTTAAGTTCATTACAATGATTTTTCATTGGTTTTGAAGCAGTATTGAATGCGAATTATTGCAGTGTTGCACAGGTAATAATACCCTATTACAAGACGCGTAAGGTTTATTTCTAAGTATTGTCAACACTACAGTGTGTACCAATCCTTAATGGGAACAAATTTATTTTCATCGAATCCTTATTTAATGGCTGGAAGCCTCTTTCAACAAACATGCCTTGCACTCGCTAAGCCCATTTCAAGCATACACTACCACAGTATTTTATACATCTCTTCAATTATAATTATAACATATAATGCTGATTTAAACTGAGAATATACAGTTCTATAATATCGAGGATAAATACGTTCATTTGAAATTATTCAGGGCAGGAAAGGACTAGATTATAATAACATAATTTTCCTGGTTATTTAAACCTAAATAATTCCGAATGGTTGAGATATGCTTATAACAAACGTTTTCTCTCCAATCCCAGCTTTATATTAAATACTAGATGTGATTGACACTTCTACACATTGGGCCTCGGTATGTTGGGAACTACATTTCACCCAATGTGTCCCTTCGTTATAACTTTACACTTCGAGCCCTAATAATGTATATTGTTTCACTCGTCAATCTTAAGAGTGTATTAAAGGAACTTTTGCAGGAGTATATTACACTGTACAGGAGTATCTACGAGACTCAACTCAAATGTTTTGTGTGAAAACTTCGTCTTGTCTGTAGTTTTTTTTCTTTGGCAGTCTTGTATTCGCGGCGGCACGGACTGTTCCTTAAGTCTAGGATTGTGTTCACTTTCTCAACTATTTCTTTAGCCATATCGTGTTCACATTCGAAGTCGTGGAGCTTATATGTAGCGTTTGGCTGGAACATAGTGGAGTTACCTAGAAATATAAAAAAATGTTACAATGATTCCTTAAACTTTTTGACCGCCATTAGTCTATGTGACTATGCGGTCAAAATGTGACAAGCAGGCGCGTGCCTTGTACGCCAAACGACACAAATATGCGACAAAATGTTGTACGTCACCCCTACAGGATAGTGTCTCCTAGAGTGATATGAGTGGAACGTATAATTAGTGCATAAGCTTTTATACATGTGGAAGCTTGTAATTCGCAAATATCACTACTTATGCATGATATTCAAAATTATTATTAGTATGTAAGCTTTCTTTAAAATTAAATAAAAAATAATAATAATAATCTGCTGTAAATGTGCACCACATTAAAAAATTGGTGCGCTTTGTCGTTTTGGTAAAAAACACCATCGTTTTGACTTTTATCAGGATTATTCAAAAACGCATGCATGAAAACTTTTGAAACTTTGTATGCTTATTATTAGCGTCAACAAGGACCGAATACAGTTTTCAGCGAGCTTATACCTTGTCTCATTCAGGCGCTGCGATGTTTTTTCGGGTTTTCATAAAACCGCGATAACTTGAAAATTTAAAAGTACACACATCAACACGGTCTAGGGATATTTCATACTCAATTAAATAACTCGAAAAGTACTGGCCGCATTGGAATCTTTTATACACCGATTTGTTTGTAATTTATCTCAGACTAATTCCAAATTCAAATTTTTGAAAATTCTTTTGTTTCGGTGGCATAAAAATGTCTTGATGTATAGGAGAGGGAATTTTCATTTGTGCGAAATTTAGAAAACAATACGAATTACGTTTAGTTACAGTTTTTTTTTCATTTTTAAACGAAAGATAAAGTTAAAATTGAGGTATTGTAGCCATGCAACGCCGACATTTGACGAGGGCGGAGATGTTACGAGCTGTGGGAATGCTGGAAGCTGGATCTGTTCAGCGTAATGTTGCTGAGGCCATAGGGACCCATCAAAATGTAATTTCAAGATTGTGGACACGCTATCGTGCCACAGGTGAAGTAGCGGAGAGGCACCGGGGGCCAAGTCGCATCACTACCCCCAGACAAGACCGATTTTTGCAAATTACTGCGCGAGCACAACCAAATGCAACGGCGACTCAATTGGTCCAAAGGCTGCGAGTGGAACACCAAGTGCTTGTGAGTGACCAAACTGTAAGAAGGCGACTGCATGAAAGCAATCTACGCTCTCGTAGACTACTCCGGGTCCCACCTTTACGGAGAGGCAATCGTGGACGACGATTAGAATGGGTTCGGAACCACGTGGACTGGGGCCGTGACCAGTGGTCCAATGTGCTGTTCACGGTGGAAACCAGGTTCGGCTTCCATCCAGATTCACGAAGGACGCGTGTTTGGCGAGTTCCTGGACGATGGAGCCGTCTCCAGAACCCTCAGGAAGTTCACCCATACCAAGGACAACAATTATGGTTTGGGCAGGAATTCGTCTTGGAGGACGGATGGATCTCGTTTGGGTGCGGGGCAATATGACGGCAGAACGATACGTCCAACAGGTGCTGGGGCCCGTAATCTTGCCCCACAGAACACAAATGGGGCAAGATTTCCTGCTCATGCACGACAATGCCCGGGCACACACGGCGAGAACGGTAGCAGCTTGGTTACATACACATAATGTTAGGGCCTTAGACTGGCCTGCTCAATCGCCAGATCTAAATCCCATTGAGCATGCGTGGGATATGCTGCAAAGAAGAGCACTGAAGGAAGTTCCTGAAAATCTGGCAACAGAAGATCAACTTTTTGCGCACCTCAGAAGGACATGGGACAATATTCCGCAGCAAGACATTGACAACCTTGTTCTGAGCATGGCCGAATCGTTGCCGATGTGTTATGAACATCATGGGCGCTTTCTCAGACTACTAACTTCAAGTTTATAAACACAAATTAAATGATTTTTCTATATTTTTCAGTTTTTACTCACAAATTAAAAGTTCATTCATATACGGTTTCCGTCTATGCTTCATTTTTTTTCCATAAAATCCTGAAATTTTAATCTATACCTTAACCATTATTAAAAAACGGTAGAATATTAAATAACGTATCTTTTAAATATATACATGTCACATAAATAATTAACACATTGATAGTAATTCGCTTTTTTAAAAATATCCCTAGACCGTGTTGATGTGTGTATTTTCTTAAATCTAATTATGGCACTAATTTTGAGATATTGCATTTCCTGCTGGAGTAACGTTTTGCAGAATCGTATATCTCTAAGCCGATTTTGATAAAAAAATCTTATTTGTTTATGAGGTCACCTGGATTGTCCTTAGCTATTATGGACCCGGTAGGTGGCGCTGTCGACATCCAGCAAAGAACCGGACGTCTGTCGGGTCAGCTTCAATATTAAGATAATGTCGACAAATATGCAAATACCTGCACTACTTCTGTCACCATAGGCTGCATTGTGACTAGGAGAGTAGACTACTCTGAAGGTGGTCCTGTTGCCTCGGGTCTCCAGGACCTGACACCACGCCACCGAGTCTATACTGTGCAGGAAGTACTTCGATCTTGACTGAAAACCATGAACAATAATTCGAATTTTATCATAAAATGAGAAGATGTGGGTAAGCAAATTAAGCATATGTAAAGTTTGAACAGAACTATATAGTTCAAGACAGTTATAGACAAATAATAAGAAAACAGACCAATAATATTATTAGTCTGTTTTCACACAGGCCTTGTCTTTGCGGGAGGGAATGGGCAATCCACACGCGGGCCTATTATGGTATGATGAATGTCACATATTTTCGATAAGGCTGCCTGTAATTTGTATGGTGTACATACTAAAGAGTATTTATATCTATCTATTTGTTTTTATAAGTTTTCTCATGATGTTTCGACACAAAGTGTGCCTGCGAGTTATGATCATTCGAGCTACAGCTACAACAGATCCAACAAGTCGCAGCCGTTGTTACCACAGGGCTTCGTCTATTTAAAAATCTAAAATGAGGCGAGGGAAAAGTATTTTCCGTATATTAACTATGGTGTTGGGAAATACCGAAGTCCCGACACATTACGACAAAACAACAAAATTCATCTGTCAATGAGGGATAACAATATCGTTAGTTTTTTCGCGCAAAATGGCAAACTAGACTAGGTACTTAATTTTAATGAACAGGATAAAAGTTTTAGCAATAGTTGTATGAACAAAAGGCAGTTTTACACATACCTTTTTTTTTCTATATTTATGGGAACTCGGTCAACAACAATGACGATGTCGCCCCGAAAATCTAACTATAATATAACTACATATCATGGCTAGATACCTAGGTATATAGTAACTTTACAAAATTTTATCCAAATTAAACTATGGAGTCAGACGGCACAGTAAACAAAAAGCCTACGCTTTTTCTGAGATTAAGTTGCGTGTAATGTCAGTCGTGGGCTCGTGGCACTCGATGCCGACAGGTTTTTCGGCTACAGAGAGGTTTATCACCAGTAAACAAGCAGATTTATATTTTTTGTCAACATTATTTTTTTCTTAAACTGCGTTCAGGGCTCTACACACCAAAGCCGTTGATCTAATGATGATTGCAAGTCGAAAAACTTTGTCGGCCGCATGTTGGCGGCACGAGAATCAGATGTGCAACTTTTTTTACTCTACTGAAAAAAGAGCGAAGACACATGTCGGGAGTTTTGGTGTGTAGCTATTGAGTCCATCATAAATCCCACATCTTATACCAACGTATAAGATATGGAATTTATGATGGACTCGATGATGCAAAAGTATCTCACCCAAAAAGCGTGTTTACTCGTGACTAGAGGCTCCACCTCTATCCTGTCGAGAGAGATGCCGAGTTGTACCGACGTGTTCGTCCTCACTTTGCGCAGTAGTTGCACTTTGTACGCTTTGTACTGAGGTGCTTCTGTCGCCATTATGTGGGACTGCATCTTGCCTAGATCTGTATCGCCAGTACCTGCAATAGACAGTCAATTTATTTTTTTAAGAATTTCCTTTGATGAGTTTCAGATTAAAATTAGCAAATAGTCCGCATGGACATAGAAGAGACCACATAAAATTGTTATTATTGTCTACTATCTAACTGCCGATTCAGCTCTGAATGTTTATGCACAATATAATTTTGTATATATATTAAATAGCATTGTTATGTTACCGTCGAGTTCAATCGCAATCCTATCAGGTGGCCTACCATGACGTCTTAAAGCAGGATCGTTTTAATTTTGTTCCAGTGTGGGTAAGAGACGGAGCTATAGAGGCCTAGCGCCATGAGATGGCGCCTAGCGCCATCTCTTTCCCACACTGGAACAAGATTAAAACGATCCTGCTTTAAGACGTCATGGTAGGCCACCTGTAGTTTTAGCAGCAGAGTTACAAAAATCTATCCATTCTGACAAACTGAAGAATTAAATTCAACGCAAAAAACTACAAAACAAACCTAATGGCAAAATGTCACCCGTCACAAAAGGAACAACAGCAGTCCTGAAAACTCTCAGAGAAAACAAGCGAAAATAGACTATTGGCTAGGACCTACAACAGATGGGCCTGTTGCTTCTCAAAACAGATTTGAAGGCCTTGAAGATGAAAGTGATTATACTTGAAGAGAGTCAATCGAAGCCTACTAGACTGCCAACTATTTTTTTCTAAGGTGTGGGAAACATCAGCCCTCTCACAAAACTCTTAGAAGCAGTATCAAACAATGACTCTATATTAAAGTCACTAATAACGATTAAGTGAAAATACAACCAAACACCTGAATCTTACAGTAAAATAGGCAAAAATTCGGAGGAAAAAAATACTGATTTCACACCTATAAGCCAAAACAAGACCGTAGTTTCAAGGTTGTCATAAAATCTCCATAGGTCAACATACAGGTGACATTAAAACGGAATTGCAACTCTTTGGACATGAATGAACCCACCAACATAATTATGGAACGTATATTATATTACGTATATTATTAAAGTAGAACCATTCCGACAAAAGCGTGAGGTACCGCAGTGTTCCAAATGCCAACGTTATGGTCATACTAAAAGTTTTTGCCACCACAAGCTGCGTTGTGTCAAGTGCGCTGGCTCTTACGTCACTGCAGATTGCCTGCGTAAAGAAAAATCCAACACACTCAAATATGTGCTATGTGACGGAAACCACCCTGCAAATTATAAAGGTTGTACAGTCTATAAGCAGCTGCAAAAAAAACATTCCCCCTTTGCGACCCAAAACGCTCAACATTGAAACAGTGGGTCAAATTAAAAGCAAAGCAGAAAAAACTCAACAGACCGGACATAGCCAAACTAATAATGCCGGCTTCAGCTATGCTGATGTTCTTCAAATTCCAAAACCTATTGAACCGGAGTGCAGCCCCCATGATGAAACAAATGATTTAAAAACAATTCTGGGCACGCTCGTTCCATCATAGATCTCATTCATCGCTTTCCATCAGGTGTGATCGAGGTCAAGAGCAGGCCCATATTGTAATTAAAAAAAAAATAATAATAATGATGAAAGAACTCATGAACAAACTGGGACTGATGCTAAACATGTTATCTTATCAGTCCTCATTTCTAAATTTTCTGAATGGCCACCAAGTTCCAAATAGTAATCTGAAATGCAAATGGATGGTCAAAACATAGCCTAGAGCTAAAAACCTATTTAACTAATCACAACACATTAGCTCGATCCACTTATTAAGCCATTGTCACATCACTGTTGGTGAAGTAGGATACATGATTCAATTCAATTTATTCACAAGAAACTAAACCCAAAAAAGGCCGTAACCGTAACCGTAAATCGTAACCTGGTGGTTACGATCTCATTACAGGTAAATACATTAAGGAACTACCGGACAATGCTATATCTTTTTTAACTCAGCTATATAATGCTATGCTGAGAAGAAGTTACTTCCCACCTCAGTGGAAGGTGGCCTAAATTATAATGATCCCTAGAACTGGGAAACCTCAAGTAAGTATAATAAGTCTTCTACCAATACTTTCAAAACTGTTTGAGAAACTGCTTTTACATAGGCTGCTACCCATTCTTGAGGAAAGAAAAATAATACCAGAACATCAATTTGGGTTAGTAGAGCAAGTACACAGACTAGTTGACAAAATACACAACACTCTTACGCGGTACTGCTCAGCCGTATTCCTAGACGTAACTCAGGCATTTGACAAAGTATGGCATGAGGGCCTCTTAGATAAGGTAAAGACTCGATTACCGACCAATAATTACACACTAATAAAATCATACTTGGCAGACAGACATTTCCTAGTAAAGCAGGGAAGTGAAATAAGTGAATTAAAGCTTTTATGTGCAGGGATACCACAAGGAAGTGTACTTGGTCCTATCCTGTACCTGTTATTTACAGCAGACCTATCAGTATCGAGCAGGACGATCACAACAATGGCGACCTATGCAGATGACACTCCATTAATGACATGTCACAAGGACCCATCACATGTGTCTGAACTCTTACAAGAAGACCTAAGACTTGTCGAACAATGGACAAAATTATGGCGTATTAAAATAAACGAATCATAATCTGTTCACGTAACATTTACGCTTCGTCGTGGAGTTTGTCCACCTGTAAAATTGAATGGCACCCAAATACCACAAACTGATGACACAAAATATCTGGGTATGCATATTGACAAAAGATTGACCTGGAGGAAAGACATCTTTACCAAAAGAAAACAGCTTGGCCTACTATTAAGACAGCTATATCTACTGCTAAGACACAAATCAAAACTAAATCTACAAATGTATATGGACATATGGCATACAACTCTGGGGGACTGCCTCAAAATCAAACTTGGGAATTCTTCAAAGTTTCCAGTCCAAAGTCTTGAGGCTAATTACAAAGGCCCCCTGGTATGTTACAAACAATATCCTGCACAGAGAACTCCAAGTCACTACAATGGAAGAAGAGGAGTTTAGACAAACCAAGAGATATCAGCACAGACTAACTAAGCATCCTAACAACCTAGCAAGACTGCTTATGTCCAGGAAACCTCATGTGAGGCGATTGAAGAAAAGGATACTACAGGACGCAATAACATCAGGTTAAACCCAAGAGAGGGTGCATCACTGGATGGATGCATACCCGGCAAGTCCAACTGCGAGAATATCCAAAGTACAGCTGATTGTCCTCAAACTAGGACAGATTGCAATAGAAAAAGGGGTTATAAAAAAAAATCTCACTCTCACATACTTTTGCATTTTTAATATTAGGCTAATAATTAAGATACAATGGTGCCGATTCCCTTGTTCACAAACTAAACTAAATTTAAGTTGAATGCATCTTTTTCTTTCTATTTAATTATGAAAAGGACAGAAGATAAAATTAGTTTAATCCTGTCAAATTAGTCCGCACCTGACGTAATTTGATGTAATTTTAGTAGTCAACTTTTTAATCGCGTCTAAAAGTTGTATGGCGCTGATTAATTTGACAGAACGTAACTAAAATTTATCTTCTGTCCTTTTCTTAATGAAATAGAAAGAAAAAGATGCACTGAACTTAAATTTGGTTTAGTTTGTAAACAAGGGAATCGGCACCAATGGCATGAATTTAGAAATATCGGCTCTGGAATTGTCAAAGTTTTATCTAGAAGGAGATTACTGACATTTTGAGTTTAATTGTAATAACAATGATCACACATCAAGGAAAATCTAAAAAAGAGTTGCATAATACAACATTACCTTCATTCAAAGCCTTTAGTGCTATTAAAACAGCTTCTGATGTTGAACTCCCTCCTGTATTGTGCCTGGAGGGATTGTGATGACTCTGACCAGAGTCTGTGACCTTTGAGAACACATGGAAGGCTCCGCTCATGCCATCTTCAGGTATTGATGAAGGAGGCAGGGACATTGCATTTTTACTTTTTAGTTCCACAAGTCCAAGACATGTGAACCCAAATTTGGAACAAGGCTCATTGGCGTCAAGGCAGGGGAATGCCCAGTCAACTTCTCCGTCATCCTCTGCTATGCAAAGTCCGTAATCATGCACAGATCCAAGTGATATATCTGGATGTTCAATGCTGAAAAGTAAAGCAAATAATTACTGATGTACATGCATGCTGATCCAAATAATAGTAGAAATTAAGAGGAAAGTAAACTCCTTAATTAAATGAGTCAATTTATTATTTTTATTACCTGTATTTATAGCATGTGAAGCCGATTAAATCCTTGATCTTAGCACTCGCGATGACACACACAACTAGAGGGTAATTCTGATGCTTCTCCGGAAGCATTGTCATGAAGATTTTGAATGACTTGATAGGCAAACCTAGTTGTGCTGTCCCATCAAACTTTGCATACTCCAAATACTGACGGTGAGGTAGGTTTGGGCAGTTCTGAAGTTGTTCAGCTAATAAGGATTTCTGTTTTGCAGGCTTTTTAATTTCAAACTTGGAGAACACTTCTACCAACTGTTCTGTGGTGAGGGGCGAGGAGTCCTCCCATTTTATTATTTTAATTTTAGCTGCCTTTTTTAATGCTTGCTCCTTCTTGTCTAGCCATTGTGCTGTGTTGGATCTTCCCCTAGGATATATTCTAAGAAATTAGGTCAGTTAAATGTAATTAATAGAAAATGTGGAATTTAAAAATGATAGCTCATATTGGTTACAACTGTTATCCCAAAATGATGTCATAAGTGAAATAACAAATTGTGTCATAATTGACATACCATCACACTTAAAATCTCTAACTGGGTCAGTAGAGCAGTGAGTCAATGTGATTAATCTAAATGTTGTTGAAAAAGAAGAACAAACTGTTGTGTTAATATAACTAGTGTCGTTAAGAGAACATTCTGGATGGTGATAAAAAGCTGATACATTCAATGTTTCTATTACTTCCAGATAAGCAATGGAAATGTGTGACCCAATTTTATCATTACAAAAATGTTGTATGACTTATAGGTTCTGTATAACCATACCTGTGTCCTCCGAACTCCTCACAGCGCACGTAGCTGCCGCACAGCGGGTCATCATCCTCGCTATCATCCATATCAGGGTAAGGATCGAACTGTGTTACTATTTCTCTGCCCACTTCCTCCTCAGATATGTCTCCCATGCCATCTTTACCTTTGCTAGGTCCTGGCTGAGTCAACCTTACTTCCCTTATCCTCTTTTTCTCTTCAATCGCTTTATTTTGAAACACTTTCGAAAAATCCTCTCCAGCCATAACGATCTCACATAAACCGGTGTCGTCGGTCGCAATAAATGCATCACGTATGTTTTTGAGGAGCCAAATTTTATTATCGTATGTAGCCATTTCATTAATATTATTAAATTAGTTTAATTTTAATCGTATTTCTTGTTTTCGATCCCCAAAATTGAAACACATGTCAAAGTAGCAGTTCCCAAACAAAATGCTTTTCGCGTGATTCACGTCTATGATTTAAAAAATGTCGTTTCTTTAGCATTAAAGTTGTTTTGCAAGAGACAGATTCATAGACGCTCAACGAAGAAGTATCTTTTACATCGTCTATTATCATGTTTTCATGCTAAATTACAATTTTTGGGAGTCTGGAACGCATTTTGACATTAAGAATTGTTCTAAGTTTGTTGGTGATAGAGCTAATAATACTTTTTTTATTTTTTGCTGTTCATCTTTACCTTTTTTTACTTTTTTGTTATTAGTTATTAATTAAAAATTGTTAAAACTTTACTTTCGTCCAAATTATAACAAAGGATTCCGAAATCGCTTTGGTAATGTTTGATTGACAATTTAGTTTAAAAAATGAACACACTTGTCATTTGCGGCTCATTGGACTATTTTGACATTGTCATTCGATCACTGTCATTATGTCAAAATGACATGTTATTGTTGTCATAGTAACGGAAAGCAAGCAATATTTTTTGTAATATTTTGAAGAAACGCTAAAAAACCTGTTCCTGGACTTTTCTTCAGTAAAAGTAAGGTACATTAATCTTATTACACTATTTGACTGTAACTTACTCATCTGAAAACAACTTTTGTTATATTCTCTGGTAAAAGAATCTGTTCATTTGAGGTTAGAACCCCGAAAACAACACTGATGCCTACACAAAATAGAATGATAATTTTATCATGTTGATCGATGTAGCACTGCTGGATTGATATAGTAGCTAATATACTAGCTTACCACTGCTGAGCGGTCTGTGCAGATTTTTATGTTACAACACAAAACAAGACCACAGGTACCTACTGTTTTCCTCTTCAATTTAATGTGCTAGCCTCCTGGTAAAATATGGGTGTCGTGTGAGGCACACCTCTTCCTAACCCTGCACTTTGCACTTGTCGTTTTGGCAACACTGAATGATGTCTTGCCTCATGTTCATGCCTTAATGCCATCGCTGGCTATGGCTTGCTGAAAGAATCCACTGGATATACTATGGCTTCAGTCGACTGTGGCTGCAGGTGGTTAATTGTGTAGTGAAATAAATAAAATACAGGAATGAATAAAACAAAGTCTAATGCACCTCTAAATGTATGTTAATAACTTAAATTAATCTAAGTTAGTAACACAATAATTATAACATTGGTCAGTAAAAACACATCTGAAACACTGAAAGTTTATATAAAATAACTTCAATAAAAATACCAATTATCAGAACACACATCTACAAACAAAATTAAGAAATAAAATATTTCCAAACAAACAAAGAAACATTGAGATTTATACATATAACTTAACTTAACATAATATTATAAATATGAAAGTTTGCGAGTATGGATGTTTCTTTCTCTTTCATGCAAAAACTACTTAATGCATTTTGGATGAAATTTTGCATACAGATAGTTTTAAATTGACATGGATTAACACATAGGATACTTTTATCCTGGTAGTAAGATCCCATGGGACAATTATCAAACTTCACGCTGGCAGAAGCTGGTATAACATAAGGAATGCTACACTCATGTATGGGTCTGTCACAAGATTCACCAGATGCGGCTTCAAAATCAAATGTATACATATTTTGTCACCCAGCTGTGTTAAATCACCAAAAAGTTATCTATTAATAAATTGTGCCAAATCTGAACCCTGTAGCAAGCCTTACAAAAACTTATCAACTCAATACTTTACACAATGCTATAGTTTCCCATGGCTAACATACAACGCCTGAGGTCCTGAACACAATCATAGTAAGACCTATAGGGAGGCGACAGTGTTTCATCATAGAGTTTCAGTACGTCTACAAACTTCTTCATGGCTTCTCCATACTGGCCACCGTCCATTGCTGCACGGCCGAGACGGTACATCATATCTGTGTCCTGAGAAAAAAGAAATGTAGAGTAATAGGAAAGTAGTAGTACTAATTTTTGTGTCTGAATATAATTTAGAGAAAAAGAAACAGACCAGTGAATCAGGGCACAGAAGAGACGAGGCATGTACTTAGTAGTGGGCGAAACAAGGCAACTGATAATTCTAATTTTGAGGACATTAATTAGTATGATGTAATGCTTATTCCAACCCTTTTTGGCCATACATGTTAGGGTTTTAACAGACGAGCGGCACGTAGCCAACTGCAGATAAACTGCAGCCGTCGCCACCTGTCGACGGCTGCCGTCGACGAGTTGACGAGTTGTGGCATGCCGCGTAAATGTGTGTCGTCTGTAAGAACCCTTAAAGGGATGTCAATACCAAAATGCGCGCACACTGAATTTGTATCGGAGTAAACGAGAGCGAGAGAGTTACTGGGCGGCCTGGTTTTAGACGAAAATAATGAATAAATATTGAAATAAAAAAAGTGTGGATTATTTGTGAAATATGACTCGTTAGCGGTTTAGGTATGAATATGTTTACTTCATGTTTTTAATTGCAGACCCATACCTACTTTAAAAAATAAAGACGAAGAACTGTTTAATGATGATCTATGACCACTCTTTACAATAGGTTTGTGTACTGAAAAAGTCTAATTAGTCCGTCAGTTAGATTATCAAAAAATATTTGACCCGTATTTTTTCTTTTGATAAGTAAACCAAAAATGACGAAGACACGACGCTTTTAAAATTCTCAATACGTCACGCCGTGGTATAATTTGTAGTGCGTTCTGACGTCACGAGCCCCCCCACTCCCGAGTTTTGATGCGTGTTATCTTTGTCAATATTCATTGATTTACAAAAGCAAAAAAATTCCAATACTCTAACTGACGGACTAAATAGATTTGCAATTTATTGATGGTGGAAACTAGCCTATTATTTTCTATCGCGCCGATTTCATTCAATTATGTATCGTAAATATGATATTATATTTTTAGTGATGTGCTAGAACAAATAGTTTTTCTTAAAAAACTGCCTAAGGCGCTGTCAACACCTAAATCGCGCACACTGTCTATTTGTATGGGAGTAAACGAGAAGTAACTATTACTGGGCGGCCAAATTTTAGAAGAAACTATTGAATACATAATGAAATAAAAAAAGTGTGGATTATTTGTGAAATATGACTCATTAGCGGTTTAGGTATGCATATGTTGACTTCATGTTTTTAAAATAAAGACATAGAACCGTTAATGATGATTTTAAGACCAATCTTTGCAATTATTTTCTATCGAGCCGATTTCATCCAATTATGTATCGAGTCTGTCCAAGGTCTTTAAAATATGATGAATATTAACATTTTTTTTTGATTTGCTAAAAAATATAGTTTTTCTAAAAAAAACTGCTTAAAATGACATCAATTTCAACAAATTAGGTGTTAATAATTAAGTAATATTAATTAGATCAGCCCCTTAATAAAAATAAATCTTATAATTATGCTGGTTATTTTTTTCAGATAATCAACTTCTTTTGGGAACAAGTTCCTAATCCATCATGGCAGAAGAGGAAGACGGTAAAGTACTTATTGCTCTAGTATACTAAAAATATGACAATCATTATCTATATCTACTCCTGATAAATAATGCACCACCTTGCCCATGCCCTAAGTTAATAAAGAAAGAAAAGTATTTATTGAACTTACACAGGACAAAACAGAAACAAAAAGATAGAATACACATGACAAAATTAAATAAAAAAGTAAACAAGAGAAAAATAAAAAAACAATCAAATGGTCCTGTGCAAGGCCAAAAGGCTCCTATCTCAGCAAGGTGCTGTGACATTTAAAAAAAGTCACAGCGATGGTATTCTGATAGGGCTCAAAATAATATGGGTGGGTTAATAAGTGTTGGTGCTACACATTTTCTTCTTCCTTTCTCCCCTGCCAACCGTCACCATAACATTCATTACGTTTTCTTTCAAATCATTCCTTAACACATTACACACATTTTTATTGAGACTTCCTCTTCATCCATCGACATTTATATTCATCGCATTTTTAGTCACCGTGGTGTGACCGTGACATCACAGTGGGCCCTACTCGTATCAGAATACCAGCGCTGCGGTATCTCTTTCTTAGTCACATACATTTCATTTCCCCTCATCATATTCCAAAAGACAAATGTTAAATTGATAAATAATTATCACCTGATTAACTCGTCCAGCGATTGCCTACAACACGCTTTTTATATTAATGTTATTGGCGTTTCTGGCACATTTTTTATAACCATATTTTAGGTTCAGACATTTGTTGGGTTCAAAAAAAAATTAAAGTCTCTTTGGTATATGTCATCATCATTATCATTTCAGCCGAAAGATGTCCACTGCTGGACATAGGCCTCCCCCAAGTGTCACCACATTGACCGGTCCTTTGCTACTCGCATCCAGCGGATTCCCGCAACCTTCACCAGGTCATCGGTCCACCTAGTGGGAGGCCTTCCAACGTAACGTCTTCCGGTTCGCGGTCGCCACTCTAGAACTTTTCGGCCCCATCGGTCATCCGTTCTCCCAGCAATGTGCCCTGTCCACTGCCACTTAAGTTTGGCAATTCTTCGGGCTACGTCGGTAACCTTGGTTCTCTTGCGGATGTCTTCATTTCTGATTCGATTACGCAAGGAAACTTCGCGCATATTTATTATATGTTATTATATGTTATTCAAGTCTAATTAAGTATTGTTGTTTGCAGAAATCGAAGAAGTAACAGTCATCGACGAGCCTGAAGCAGAAGCAGAAGAGATAGAAGTGGTAGAAAAAGCTCTTGCACCCCCTAAGTATGAAGTTCGACCGGGCCTTGGAGAAAAGTAAGGAAACCTTTTTGAAGACTATATTGACTCAATGGCTGAGCAAATATTTTACTGCCTAGAGTTTCTTGTTTTATTTTGACACACATTGTAGAAAAGAAGTCATAGAGCGAGAGAAGAAGAGTAGCCTGGGCTGGACGGGCAGAGATAAAAATAACACCATTTTTTCACATTTTAGTTTAGATCTAGCATAATCAGCTAATAAATTCACACTATAGGACAGGGAAAATTCAGACTGGGGCTCAACCCCTATATTTGGGACATAACTGCCCCGCTGATCCCGTGTTTCGATTCCCGGGTCGGACAGTGTTATTGGGTTTGGTCCATTAGAAATTTCTTCGTAGCTACCTGGAGTTTCGAAGTAAGTAGAAGTAAGCACTTTAAGCCGTTGGTCTTCCGCCTGATCTCTCTACTGTCGTGTCGGATTGCCGTCGTATCTGACTATAAGAGTAGACACAGGGGCCTGCACACACTTGTGCTCTGTAATATCTGCGGCGCCGATGGCTAATCTCCACTTAGATAGGCAGCTGTAACCGAAAAACGGTCAGAAGAACTAATATTATGGGACTTAAAATATGAGTTTGCTTCTGCTCAAACCTTTGGAGAAAACAGACGTGATGAATCGCGGCTAAAACACCTTTTTGCGAGATCATGCAGAAATGAAAATGACAAGGTATCTCTCATGGAGAGTCGCCCACAGCTGCGGTCGGTTCCATCGCGATCCTTTTTCACCGGTCTCTATAGGCTGCATGGCGAGCACATTCTGCCAGAGGGATCTTAGTGAAAGATTTGATGGAGTCTGTCCATCGGTTTGGTGATCGACCACGTGGTCTCGTGCCTTCGACTTTACCCTGAATCACCAAACGCTCCATGGAATCATTGTTGCGAGTTTACGTGTCCAAAGCAAAGTACAAGCGACGACAGTTTTTGTTTAAAGGTGTAACATGTTTTCCATGTTTTAACGTGTTTCAGATTCCAAGCAGCCAATGTCAGGGACATAATCCTGTCGGCTATGCAAGAGCAGCTGATTGGGCGCCAGTACCGGACCGATCAGGCGCCACGCTGGGCGAAGGGCATCGCTAACGCTATACGGCAGAGAGTACAAGAACTCGATATGAAGAGGTACCGTTCGTTCGTTTTTATTGTTTTTTCTATTTATACAAAGGTTTAAATTGTTAGATTCGCCTATCGCGTCAAAAAATATTATTTCGGATATTTGAATCGTAGATGCACTCGTACTTAAAATCGTTATGCGCGAGCTTACGAATATTTTCTCACGCTCTATCTACTCCGTGTGATTTTGTTTTTCGCTGGAGTTAAACTACGGTAAGGCATCATATCCAACCATTTCATCATCATCATCATCATTTCAGCCGAAAGACGTCTACTGCTGGACATAGGCCTCCTTCAAGTGTCGCCACATTGACCGGTCCCGTGCGACTCGCATCCAACGGATTCCCGCAACCTTCACCAGGTCATCGGTCCACCTAGTGGGAGGTCTTCCAACGCAACGTCTTCCGGTTCGCGGTCGCCACTCCAGAACTTTTCGGCCCCATCGGCCATCCGTTCTGCGAGCAATGAACCATTTAAATCTTTATATTCAGATGCATAGTGTATCTTTGGAGGAAAAAGAAGATAATGATTTGCGTCGACTATAATTATCAATAGTATTTCTCACCTAATTCGCTGTGCCTATTTTTATCATGGTCACTTTACACCGAGTGTAAGTGAGTTTTAAATTGTACCAAGAAACCAATGAAGACGGTTCGAGAAATTGGTAAGTATTTTACGACTAGCCATTATTCTTGAGGGAAGCCTGTGCCCAGTCCAGCAGTAGATGTGTTTCAACGGAGATTATGATAACCCGCAATGGCGAAATTTTTCGTTTCAAGCCGGGTGCCACGGCACACGGCTTGACCTTTCGCTGTGTGCGCTGCCCGTTTTCAGATAATTAATGAAAGAATTTGATAAAAAAGATATTTTATGCTTGTCATAAATTCAATAGTTTTGAAAATATGCTCTTCATTTCAGGTACAAGGTTGTAGTGCAATCAACAATAATAGAAATGAAAGGTGCAGGTGTGCAATGCGGCCAGAGATGCATATGGGACCCAGAAACTGATGATTATGTAGATGAACAGTTTAGAAACGATTCTTTATTCTGTTATACCACCGTATACGGTGTTTATATGTACTGAATTGTAATTTATTTGTCTGAGTATAATGTGTGTTTTTCGGTCCTGGGTTCCATTCCCAGATTAGACAACTTTGCCAGTCTTATAAGATTTTGTCTTATTGACACTTAGAATGTTTTTGTTAAACGTTTGTAGTCACGACAAAAAATCACACTTTCCCTAATTAAAACAAACAATACACTTAATCATATAATGGGCAGTGTTGTTGGGTTTTTCCATCAGCAATTTCTAAAAAGTAAGTAAATTTAAATTTCACGGGCTTCCCTAGCACTTCCCCCTTAGGGAGCTCGCGCTCAACAATGCCACAATCGCGACTGGTCGCACAATTTGCCGCAAAAGTTCTGACCAAGATGATAGTTTGGAAGCAACTAAGAACAACAAGACTGCGACCAGTCGTGGTCGTGGGCGCAAAGTGCTACTCGAAGCACAATCCAGCGCTCGTTACTAAGTAAGTAGGTACTATATACAAGGTGTAAACGGACCCTTGACGAAGCCGTCAACCAAGCATTCTGTACATCAAACTAAATAACCCCTACGCAAAAATTATTGCTGGGAAACAATCGACTTTTTTTTTGGGGTGAAAAATCACGTATAACGGTAGATCTCAATGTAACGCACTCAAAACATTATGCTATTGCATTACATTGTTGTGGAGGTGTTTTAAAGCAAAAATCTTATATTCCAAAGATGTAATTACAAAAAAAAAACTTGTAAAAAAAAGTTGGAACTTTGAACCCCAATATCTCCGTAACTAGAATGTTCCCAGGTATGGTGTAGAACAAAAAAATATCGCAATGACGAGGAGAACAAGTGCCTTTCGGCTTCGTTAAGGGTCTTTTTTCACCCTTTATTTAATTTTAGTTGAATTAGGTTTTGTTTTAGTTGTATGTTTGTGTTATCATGTATTATTTTATGGTATTGTCACATAACAAAGTGCCTTCTTCATTTTAGAAGATTTAAACTTGAAAATCTTAGATAAATTATGTTGATATTTTGATTGAAGCATAGACAAAGATGAATTAAGTAAATGTAAGCGCCTATCGGATATAAAGTTCAACAATTATGTAAGTAGGTTATCGATTTATTTAGTAAATAAACTTTTGTACATTATATTATGCGTATTTTTCTTTCAATTACCTATTAATGCTTTAAAGACTTAACTATCAGGCTGTATCGGCTTGTAGTTGTAGTAAATAATATACATAAATAGGCGTAGATGTAATCTCTATCTCTAAGGGTCAGTTCATACCGAGACGCGACGCGACGCGACAATACTGGAAGATGCCAGGGATTTCGCGCTGCGCGCCGCGCGCCGCCGAAATGTGTATCTATTCGTGTAGTAAATAAAGTTATATTTTGAGCCGCTCTATTAAAATGTGCGCGCAGCGTCGCGTTGCGTCGCGTCTCGGTGTGAACTGACCCAAATCTGTAAATCTGTTTAGTGTGTTGGTTTGCATGTGATGGATGAGGGATGAAACGTTATTGACTAATATAGTCATGGATACAAATCTTGATAGATGCCGAGAGAGAAGAAGACCAAAGTAAAGATGTATGGGTTGTTTGAGGAATTATATCAAAGAAAAGAGAATAACTGATAGGATCACGGTTCACAGGGGAGAAAATGTGTTGCTCTAACCCCAAGTAACATTGGACAAGGGCAGGAAGACGATAGTGATGAAAAAGGTAGCGTAGTTGTCGCAATTCAGGATCGTACGTCAATGTAAACCTTATGTCAATGACTTAAGGCGAAAACAGGAGCTAAATTAGCAACTCTATTTGTGGTGGTTCAAATTTCGTTTGAAATACTGTTAGAATAAAGTTCAGCTTACACTACAAAGTGGTTGTTACGTCAGTCACTGCGGGCCGAATAGTGCGAAATGAGTGGTTTTTTGCAACAATAAATCTATTGATTGGACTAAAAAAATAAAACACTTTGCTTGTAAAATTATTTGACAAAAAATCAGAATGATCGTTAAAATAAATTTTTAGAGATAAGTTCGTGATTTTTTTTTATCGAGTATAATTAGATGTACCTATTATGTTTTCAAAAGACTACCATGCTAGCATGTATCCTGAAGAATATCATATATTTTTCTGGTTTTGTTTATTGCAGTGAATCATATGCTTTTTTGCATTATAAAACTCGCGTTTAGCTCCTGTAGTCCCCTTAAAATCACAGTTCCCCTATTACACTAAATATTACAAAACCACGTCGTCTGTAATGATGACATCGTCACGGAAATTTCATAGTTTTCATAAAGTAAGTTTACTCAAACAATTCTCACTAAATTTGCACATACATAATAATAAACAAAATATGCTATATTATTACTACGAAGTTATAGGTTTATTGTATTATTTTCATGTCTACTCTAATTTATTTACGTGTACATACGCGGATATATACTGAAATACCCGTATTTGATGTACTCATTTGGATGTCTACTTACTCACTTTAGTTATATGTATATTGTCAATATGAAAATGTTTCTACCGGATTTATCAGAGACATCGAAAAGTTAGGGGTCTACAATGTTTTCCTCAAAGCATTTCAGTATTCAGAAATTCGTAACTAAAACAATGTCAAAAACAATTTACTAATAATATTAGTGTCGCTCTCTTTTGGGCTGTCTCCACGAGCGAGAGAATCGCGGCGATATTTTCGTATAAAAATACGTTGAATCGCCGCGATTCTCTCGCTCGTGGAGGCGGCCCCTAAGTGGTAGCTTAGTTATCATACTCATCATGATAATAAACTGCTGGAACATAGACATTGTCTATGAGAAGGAGTGGGTCATAATCCACCACACAGGCCCTGGTCACATGGTTCTAGGATAAGCCGATTACCTCGCGATTTGTTCTTTCACCGTGTTGAGAGCAAAAGTTACGAATTGAACTACACAATGTGCGTGACTGCTTGGTATCAAACCAACGACTTGGATACGGAAGTTTTGACGATTTCAACACTAGGCTTCCGTTGCTGCCTCATCTACCTGCCTCTTTTTCGGTGGCAGGCGTATTGTCCCATATAAAACATGAGCTTAACTTACTTGCAAAGCCTTCAATCCCTTGAGGATGTTGGTGTACTGCTGGCAGAGACCACACTGTACCATGAACTCATTGCTGTCGTAAGGTACTGCTACCACGTTGGGGCAGGGGCGGTCTGAGTCGCATCTGAAAATAATGGCAGAAAGTTATGCCTTATTTCTCAAAACTTTTGTATGTAGGCAGTATGTAAAAAGCCACTGAACTGCAGTTTTGTTTTAATATTTAGAAAAGGCACTATTATAAAAAAAAAAAGTTGTTTCGAGGACATCCTTCATACTGTAGTTTTTGTAGCCGGAGCAAATGTAAATTGAACTTGTAACTTTCATGATAAAATTGCCTAGTTTGCATTAAATGAAACTAGATGGCGTCAACAGTCACGAAACTGAAAATATATTATGCAAAACCAAAATGGAAACCAATTCGTTACCGATAGAACAGCACGTATCTACCTATTTATTTCAAAATCTAGCTACTCACTTAAATCTCATATAATTTTCGGTCATTTCTTCATACGTGGGCCACTTATGTTCACACGGCGGACACTTGCAGTCGAACCAGTACTGCTCCTTCAACTCTGCCTGCCTTTGCTCTTTGGGGACTGTCGTGAAGATAGGTCCGTAGTTCTCCGAGACTTCCTCGCCCTTCTTGATATTCTTCACTGCGCGTACGACGATGGTATTGCCGCAGAAATATCTGTAACATGGAATATTGCAAATCTGTGAAATTCAGATAGAGCGATGACCAAATTTTTACTAAATTGACCACAAGATTTTCGGAAGCTAGTAAGGAACCTTTTGTTTACTATTAATTTGTGAAATCCACTTTGTTTAGACAATCAAACAACACTCGTCTCGTCAGCTAAAATACATCATTTCAGTACATTTTTCCCAGGAGAGTAGACACGCACCTTGCTTTGCTACGATCCATACATACTCCATTGATGTTAATTATCTAGTGAACAGTTTATCATGCCAAATTCAAAAGTATTAAATCAAAAGCATATATCTGCCTACCTTACTACACCAGGATCACAAGAGTGATTGAACAGAGCAAGAGTCGGGAACACAGCTCCAGCCAAGAACATTGACTTTCCTTCATGTTTGATAATGTTCGTATCGACTTTAGGCTTAAGGCATTGCAGTTCAAATACTTCGTGAGCGTTGAACTTTAAAATCTGCAGGTTCTTTAATATAAGACCACCGATTAAAGCCACATCTTCCTTGAATTTTTCATCTACAGCCATAGTCTTCAGCTCATCAATTTCTACTGGTTTAGTTCTCGGCTTCCCATCGAAGTAACCACTGATTTCCAGAAGTTTGACGAAAAAGGCTGTCATTTGAGTTCTGTGTAAAAAGTCTAGCTTGGATCTTTTGTCTTCATGGGCTACCAAATGATAGATGTTTCTGTAGTCTTCAGTTTTGTAAGGACCAGAAGGTTTCGTATCCAGTTCTTGGCTAACACTAGTGAAGTAATCTTTCTTGCGTTGTGTGATCATCCTCAGTGCTATGTGGCAGGTTATAGAGCAGCCTAACTTCCATATAAGCGGTAGAATGTGGCACTCGTAAGCGTGGTATGATTTCTGTGCTGTCTCTAAGCATTTGTCGCTGCAGAATACGACGTTTGGACATTTTGGACAAGGTAGAGGAATTGGACACCTGAAAACATTAAAATATAGAATTATAGAAACTTAAGAGTGATGTTCTTAAAATCTTAACTTAAGTTTAGTTTATTCGATTCTGATAGGAAATTGGGTAAAACGTACTTTATGAAACAGTTCTGGCAATGTGTGCTCGAATATTCCGCCAACAAAACCCCACTATGGGGCTTTTCTACCAACAAAACTTCTCCTGGTTCTATGTCTTTCGTAGCAGTTGCAAACCTCCCTCGAACATCTTCGTAATCTATCTGGATAACTTCCGAAGCTGCTGGATATTGGGGGTTGTTCTTCCCAGGAAGTTTTGGTTTAGGTGGAGTTTTGTTCAAAGGTTCTGGGTCTTTAGGATTTCCAGCTAAGGTGAGACCTTTGTTCAATATTTCGAGCATGAGTTTTGAGTCTGTGCGCATCTTCTGTCTTTTCTCTTTGTCCAATTTTGTGGCTTCATCGAGTGAGCTGATGGTGTCTCTGAAAATGTATAGTAAAAGATATAACTCCTATACTGGCGACCCGCCCCTGCTTAACACGGTTGTTACGATTCACCAGAACATCATGATCAGTACTAATGCATTATGCGCGTAAAAGTATTCAGAAAAAAATAGTTATATTTATAAAAAAAATCGCGTCAAATACCGTTGTGCAGTTTATATTAAGAATGCGGTGACATAGACATCCTCATCTGCCTAGCCTTTTCCCAACTATGTTGGGGTCGGCTTCCAGTCTAACCGGATGCAACTGAATACCAGTATTTTACATGGAGCGACTGCCTATCTGACCTCCACAACCCAGTTAGAACTGGGTAATAAGATACCCCTTGGTGAGACTGGTTGTCAGACTTTTTGGGCCACTGTCTACCTGTAACGACTGTCAAAGATGAAATGTCAGCCGGGACCAACTGCATGACGTGCTTTCCGAGGCACGGAGGAACCTCGGTATGTAATAGGTGGTCACCCATCCACAGACCAACCTAGGCAAGCACGGCTTAACCTAAAGATCGACCCAAATGGCTGTTATTATTTAGGCTTGCTCCTCACTGCGGTCACATAGACAAAGGCTACTTTATTTTAGGTAGATAAATATTTATTTTCCTCTTTCACAATAATTTCATTAGTCACGAAAATTTTTAGTATCATACGTAATGAGTACAAAAGTAAAGAAAATCTTACTGGAAAGCGGAGATAGCTTCCTTATTCCTCTTCAGCACTAGGAGGCACCTAGCTCGTCTCTCGTAGACCTTGTACCTGAGGTGGCGAGGGTACCCGAGGGATAAGCACCGTTTGATATCAGCCAGAGTATCTTCAAACTGTTCCAGATGATTTAATGCCGCAGACCGGTTCGCCAAAACTATAGAAAGCTCTTCAGCTGAAAAAAATATAGTCAAAGATGATAATAAAAATTCTTACACAACTTTTTAAAATTATTTTTGGTTATGGCTACAATGGCGATCTTATCGCTGGTAACGATGTCTTTCTTTGAGACAACCTTTGAATGGACTAAACAAATTGAAATTAGAGGTTTTTCAGCCCATATTATGACATGACATTCATACAAAGTTGGACAGGAAATTCTCTATAAATTGTGCCAGCTACAGATGCTTTTAGGTACTCATTTCGTTGAATTTCAGAGTGCGAAGTAGCTACTTATAGCAACCTATTTTCCTTCTTCGACTCATTTCTTCTAAGAACAACATCACTGAGATGGAACAACAAACATATTCGTGACATTAGAATTATTTACAGGCATATCAATAAATATGTACATTTAATGTCTGCATTTTCAAATAACAGGAATTGTTAAGGAAAACCTTGGCTAAATTGTTTTTAGAGCTTTAGCTGAAAGGTTATTTGTTCCCTGAGCCACATTGCAGATAATGACTTCGCAGAATATCCTATGTATTAGGTTTTTATTAAAAGCCTCTAAATACTAACAGGAAAATTATTTTACACAACAATATGTTAGTACCTACATATCTATTGCGGTTAAATGTAACATCACCTCTAGGAATGGAATAAATGCAAAATGTTGGCATTAATTAGAGCATTTTCCTTAACAAACTGGTTTTGAGTAACGAAATGCTTCGTTTGTTTACATATTACCGCATGACCTTTAACGTGAACATGCGCGGTTACTTTCCGTAGTAGTGACAAACATTACTTACTCTCCTTCTCCGGCATGTGCCCCATGCTCTGGCTGTATAAGTGCATCGCTCTCGCCCAGTCACCTTTCTGCACTGCTTTATTCCCGTCATCCTTCAATTGGCGCGCTTTTTCCAAGTCTTTTTTCACGGGAAACTCGCCGCCTGTCTGGCATTTCTGCAAATCGTCGATTAAATTGTAATTTCTGACGATCGGTAGACTGCACAAGTAGGAAACTCGCTTCGCGTTGGACTCTAAATTAGCGAAATTGTTCCTCGTCACGTCATCCAGAGAGCCGTTTATAGTTTCGTGGAACTTTTTGAAGAAACCCTCGACTTGAGACATTTCTGCTAACTGGGAATGATGCACATGTAATGAATGGTTATTATAATCTTTTCTTTTTAGGTTAGACGTAGAAAGCCGGTGTAAAAGCGCGCGGAGTACTGCTGCCGTATTTCTATTTTTATATTTGGGACGTCGATCTGTTCTTCACTTCAGACAGTTTCGGCGCTAGAATGGTACGGTGTTGTCCATGCATTTGCGTAGAGACGAGAAGTAATCTTATTGTTAGGATTTTTATTTAAAACTGAAGAGAGCTTAATCTATCAAAATCGTGCACCGAACAAACTTAGAACCCAATTTACCAGCCTAGTCTGTGATCGGTATCTAGATAAATTGTTTAAGCCTAAGCATTTCTCTGGAAAGTTCTCGAACCTTGCAGAATTGAATGGAAAACAACACAACAAGACGATGCGTCTGATAGTGGAGATAACGTGAACGTTAACTCAACCAAGCACGCGACCGTTTGACTGTTTGAAGTTTTGTTTTCAACTTTGACCCTAATTAGAGCTTGCCACTTATTCAATGAATTCTAGCTATTTTTAGAAGTGTTTTTTTGTAAAAGTAATTATTTTAATTGCCCTCTTAAAATTCTTTAAAAGAATGCAATATTATTAGGTAATATCAGCTCGTTTTTATGACTAAAAAAACAACACACATATAGCACGTTTCGACAAAAAAAAAACCTATTCCGTTTATTTCAAGAATGGTCACCTAGCAAGATAGATATGACAACATCACCATTAACTACCTAGCACCTTGCCAATACTTAGGTATTTGATCACCTATCATCATGGTATATGAATAATATTTCTGCTTATTGCACCGGTGCAACGATGTGTCATATCATACCATCATAAATGCAATTAAAAGTAATATGAAACGAAGTAGCTTCGCCATAATGTAGTTTTCCATTGCAAACAAAAGCATTCATAAATTCATGGAAAACGCGTAAAGTGGCTGCAATGCTAGATTTTCTAAGTACTAGTCTAGAACCGAAGCGACCTTTTGGATCTTACCAAAGCCAGAATAACATGACTTCTCTTAGCTGCGCTGTTGGTTAAGCATAAAAGCTATGTTGCTCTTTCCTGCATGCCAAGTGAAAATGGCTGCCTTATTGCCTATGTATTTCCGAGTATTCTCTTCATACAGTTCCTTTTCAACGGAATTAGATAAAAGCTCCACTTTATAACATTACGTGGCTGTCACAGGAAATAACAAAGAACTTAGAACGATCCTTGTTATTGTTGCATTATTTAATTGTTTGCTATATTTTATTCATTTCAAATACTTATTGTTGTATTTATCTACTTATTTGTTTCCTTTTAATTGTTATTGTACCTATTTAGGTATGCGGTCATGACGAGTTATAAACTTTAAACCTATGCATTATTGAGATGATCCTATATAAGTACAGTGGGTAGTATTTATTAATTATATTATATAAATGCTAAATTGATCGACTAATCCACTAATCTGGTTTTATAAAGTGTTTATGTGTGTGCTGTTTGTTATTAAGTAGGTACCTATAATTAAATATTTCCCGTTTAGAAGATGTGCTGATGTGTAATATACCAACTCGGCTTTTAGATTCAGCGTACTCCTTACTCATATGTGCATATATTGCCTTAGGTGGATACTTACCTACAGTAAAGGCTACATAACGATAGTAAATGATTGAAAAAAATAAATATTACCGCCATCGCCGCAAGACCCATTAGACTTGACTGCCTATCATGGAATGGGGCCTGGGCACAGGCACATCCCACTAATCAACAGGCGAGACGACAAAAAAAAACTAATTAGTCCGTCTTGTTTTTTCTTTTGTTACGTAAACCAGATTATGATGCTTTTAAAATTCTCAATACGTCACGCCTAGGTATAATTTTTAGCTAGTTCTGACGTCACGAGCCCCCACTCCCGAGTTTTGATGCGTTTTATCTTTGTCAATATTCATTGATTTACAAAAACAAAAAATACGTGTCCATTAATTTCCAATATTCTAACTGACGGAATAAATAGATTTGCTATTTTTTGATACTGTCGTCATGCCTATTTATTACTTATTGTACATCCTACCCGAGGTCCGAGGTCTACATATCTTGTGGAATTAATTTGAAACGAATAGCAAATAAAATGATGATCTGTTTTTCTAGAAAGCTTTTTCAAGAGCCTAACCAAGATAGCATTCTAGGTCTGGCCTCGACTTTATCGTGCTTTATGAGCATGTTTTTTAAGAGGAATGATGTCAAGTGCGATCGTAGTAAATCTAGTCAGTTAGATTCCAGTCTGGCAACGCGATTAGGATAATCTTCAGTCCTAGTACAGTACTGTGTGCTAGATTAAATATTGTATGAAACAAAACTCTCTATTTGTTCCTTTGGGGACTTTTGTAAAGAAAACTGAGATTGATTCATCTGAGAATGGCTAGCTCGGCTGATCTGAATAATGACGCAACTGTAAGATTTATTTTATAACAAAATGTATCTAGGACCATTAGTCAAATACTCAACGGCAAAGTCAATGACAAAAGAAATAAGGAACCAACTTCAAGATAATTCTCTATGAAAATGTTGCCTTGCGCAGACCCTATTAGCAAAGTGCATTGTAAGTAAACAACGCATTATTTAAGCATTAAACTTTAATAACTCGGTACAAAGCATCCAGACAACCTTATATTATTTCCTCGATTCTTGGAAGATCTCTGAGATTAGCCGTCAAGTGATTATATGTGTCAGAGAAAAATTAAAGTTAGCACAAGTTCTTTTCCACCGACGTCAAGTTAATAATACTTAGGTGATGTTATTATGAAGGTGCATCCACACCGAAGATATTATTTCTTTGACCGTATATCGCAAGACTGCGGAGCCCTGACACAGCTAGACGGAGTCGCGGAGAATATGGCGCGACGCTTTCATTGGATGGCTTCTTAGTAGATAAATTGGCGAGAAGCAGCACAAACAACATCGAGAGAAGTGGAAGAATTGAGGGGAGGGCTTGCGGTGCAGAGTCCGCGCCAGCCCTAACAGCATTCTGGCGATGTTTAATAGCAGACTGGACCGTCGGATCGAATACATAGATACTACAAGTTTTGGAACAATGTATATTTAAGTTTAAATACTAACGTAGATAAGTTCTGTATTTTTACTTTGTATTTTTACATTGTGAATTAATTTTGTGAACGTGGTACCTACTTATAATTATGGATCTTGTGATATCTGAATTAAATGAATTTATTTATTTATTTACAAGCAAATAAATAAGTTGGACCGCCAAGGATAACAAAAGAAGTAAGTAGATACTTACTTTTTAAAAGTTCACCAACGGGCAACAATAAAAAGCTTTTGCATATCTATGCAAAAGCTTTTTATTGTTGCCCGTTGGTGAAATATGAGCAACATTTTACAAATGGCCGCAAAACTTATGATAGTTACTTTATACCATGTCATGTTGCTCAACAAAAACTTACTTCGGTGCGGATGCATCTCAAGTGTGCAGTAGGTAGGTAGGTACTATTGTTTTTGATTCTCACGAGCTTCGGGTTGCAGTTTTTTGTTTTGAATACTAATAACAGCCGATTATTTAGGATTTCCCAAAATTTCGTTGGCTGATGATTGATGTTCTGCTTGCTTTTGACGTCCCTAGATAATTCTTTTTATGTATATTTTGAAGAAAAGATTATAATTCACAATTCTTGAAGTACCTTTATTCGCTAATTTTTAGGCCCGTCACGTAAAAAGAATGCTGACCGCCCAAGTAAACATTATCTGTTTTTTTCCTTCCAGCCTATTAAAAAGTACTAAGTACCGAGTAACCCAACTAACACAAATAGCTGTATAAAGACTTGACATCAGAATTTTTGAAAACTCGAGTCTGTTGTTTTTTCTGTACAAGGGCTGTATAGCCTGCTACGCAACTCTTATAATTCTGAATTTGGCCCCAAATTAACCAGCCCTGAGCATTACAGTAGCTTGTTAGCAGCTCTTTAGAGCACTGGATGAGCTGAACAGCGACTGTACAATGGCTAGACTAGCTATCTTTCTAGCCACTATCCAGCTCCATTAATTCTCTTAGACAGCCAAGAGATTTTATAATTGTTAATTTGTATTTCAAGTGTGAATAAATTATTTTGAATTTGAATTTGAATGCAAGTCTTCACCCGTTATAAACAAGCAACTACTCCATCTTATAGTTACTGTTAAGGATTTATTCTAAGGATTTTGTATAATTTGGTACAAAATTATCCAACACCCAAGTTCAACGGCTGTTACTGCTAAACTGATAAAGTTATCTTAACCGCTATAGTTTTCCTTTAAAGTACATGAAATGCACTAACATTATGAATTCTTCCAGATTTTTCATTCCAGCAGTTTAGCTTTTAGAGGGGGGACGCATTAAATAATAAAATTAAGGAATAAAAAATTGCACTTAAAAGTTTAATATTTCGCAAATGGAGCATTAAATCGAAAAATAGTATTTGCAACCCCTAAGTAATTTCAACGATACCCTACACAATGGGGCAGATGACATTAAAAAATCATCCCCACTTCACATGTAGGGGAGCTACCCTAAAAAAAATATTTTCCAAAATTTAATTAAACCACTTTGTCGTATTTGATATACATACCCCTACAAAATTACAGCTTTCTAGTACTAACGGTCTCTTAGCAAAACCTCGGACAGACGGACAGACAGACGGACATGACGAAACTATAAGGGTTCCTTGTCAGGACCGTAGTATCGACAAGGAACCCTTATAGTTTCGTCAGCCCTAAAAAATGGCCTGACCACATCAAAATCAGCTCAACTATTGTTGTGTTACAAACTATTTCCCACGTTATATTCTGCCCACTATAGGTACACAAAAATATGGAGTCAAAGTGACACCCCAAACTGTGTCCACAAAAGTGGTGGAGTTTCAGGCCATCTAACATAGTGTCGTGGCAGTGATGCGGAAAAGATGGAGAAGAAGAATCATCAGGCGAGATACAGGTCTCGTCAAGTAAAAAAAAATTATACGGTCGAGAAACCTCTTCCTTTTTTTTTAGTCGGTTAAAAAGAACGCCGAGCGCAGTGGAGATATCTTAGCACGTTATACAGTCGCGTGCTAAAAGAACTAAGGCTACTGTTATAATATAATTGTAAATTTTTTTTATTGTAGAATCATATTAGATACCTTCCCAACTAGCACATTAGCGAAAATTACAGCCAAAAACTACAGTCAAAGGCTCTTTTGTAGCTGTACTAACGGATAAGAAAATTCTTGAGACTGTATTAGAGGTGATCTCTACACTGTTAAACAGTACAGCTGACTAATGGCTGTAAAATGGAGAAAAAAAGAACAAAATGCTTTTTAGTAGAATTTGAAAGAACTATTGTCCAGCTTTGGCTACGAATAATGCTACTAGCTGGTTAAGAAGGACAAAGTTTGTAAACGGATGCTTAACGCGACAAAAGCACACCTCTTTTAAGGTGTGAGCTGTATTAACGAATCAAATTTCGCCATTGGCTTTTTTATGGTATACATAAATTCTATTATAATGCTACCTCAATGAGCTTAATAGTAGCTGGTTAATAGCATATTAAGGCTGCATGAGCTGTATATTGGTGTAGCTTTACTCAACTTTAATTCCAAAGCTTATAGTGTAAATATTGGGTATTTTACAGCCTCTAGAACTATAAACTACTAGTAGCATTATACGTAGCCAAAGCTGGACAATAGTTCTTTTAAATTCTACTAAAATGAATTTTGTTGTTTTTTCTAGTCAGCTGTGGTGTTTTCATACCCTCAGTGCCACGTATGAGAAGACAAAAATATTGATTGGCCGTTACAAAACAATAATTTCATAAGCAACATGGCAATGAATAACTCGCTAGTGTGGCATAACAGGCGAGAATAGGTAGGATCCCAAAATCAAATGAAGTAGGTACTCCTAAGCTACTTGAGTACGAAATGCCCGAAATGGTTTTCTATCAAGATAAGAGATCCCTAAGACGCTGTTGTATACACTCACTTTACTCCTTTAACCAGTCGTTAGAATAACTGAAAATAATTGTACAGCTAGCGTACCAGTTTCCAGATGATTAATATACTTAAATATGGTCATTAAACAGAAAATAGTTGTTTAAGGGAGTTTAGTGAGAATTATTGCTGGATAACAAATTAAAGCTTTTTTAATATAAACAAGCAGATTACAGATGAAAAAACCACTGATATCTGTTAAATTTTCATGATATTTGAGAACTATTAAGGTAAAAACAAGTTAATTCATTGTTACAAATACATATTAATGCTCATTAAATAGTTTTTTTTTTTTTAAATCCATGAATATTTTTTTGCTGTAATTTTACAAGCAATTACATCTGGAGAGCAGGTCGATATAATAAAATTTAGAGATTATGCCCGCAAAACAGCAGAAAAGTACGTATTATTATACGACTGGTACTACATGTCGTCAACCGTTCATAAATTATTAATCCATGGGGCTGACATAATCGAGAAAAATAATATTGTGCCGATTGGGACTCTCTCGGAAGAAGCCTCAGAGTCTCGAAACAAAGATTTTAGGAGGTTTCGAGAACATCATTCGCGGAAAAGAAGTAGGCAGGATTCCAATCAAGACATTTTAAATATGCTTGTTGTTTCTTCGGATCCTTTGCTAAGTGCACAAAGGCCTAAGTTAGATGCTAAGAAAAAGCAGAGCTTTTTTGCTGAAACTCTCGACTTAATTCAATTTCAGGAAACTGAGTTCGAGTTTTTGTATATATCCAATCTGGATGCTGACTCAGAATCGGAGTCTGACAACGAGAGTGATAAGTAAAATTTGTAAAAAAATTATATATGTACATATTTGTAAATTTGTATTTGTTTGGTTTTTTTTGTAATATTTAATGATATTTTGTCTTTTCAAAATTAAAATGTCAAAGACTAAAAAACTAACACATTACATTGAAAAACAAAATCTAAAATATAACGGGCTACTACGGAACCCTACACTGCGCGTGGCTCGACACACACTTGGCCGTTTTTTTTTACTCAAAGTGGCGCCTATGTGTGCGGCCAGACTGGCAGCGCGGTGCGAGGTGCGGTGCGGGTGCGGCAACGCACGCGGTTTGCCTGGCCATACTGGTAGCGCGGTGCGGCGAGCGGCGCGGTATCGGAGATCCCCGCTTCCGCCAGGGTTACCAACTTAGGGGTTTTCCCCCCAAATTTAGGGGTAAATAAGAGGGATGTGATTTTTTTAGGGGCGTTTTAATTTTAGGGGGATTTTTTTTATTTTTTTTTATTTATAATTGTAACCGTAGGCGCGGGCCTGTAGACGGGGAGCTGTGGGCTAGCTCGCCATCCGTCCGTCTTATGACGACAAGCCGTGTCGACGGCGCGTTCGTGTTCTACGCGCGCCTCAAAGAGATGTCAGCAAGAGGGAAGGGGTCCGCAAGGGCCGATGCCTGCCAGGGCTGCGGGTTGTTCGAAAGAGTTACCACGACCCTAGAACACAAACGGCAAAGAAGGAACATGGATGGGTTTTAATCAGTAAAAGCCAGAGCGGGAGGGGGGTCATTTGACGATGCGCACCATCCGAAAACAGAAAGGGGGATTTTCAAGTAATTGTGGGAATTTTGACTTAGCTTGAGGGGTAAATATTTTTAGGAGTTGGTTACCCTGGCTCCCGCACTTGCCGCCCGCGCCCTCACTGCGGCCTTATGTATGACCGAGCTATGGCTTGAGTTGCCCGCGCGCGATTCGCGTGCGGCCCGCGCCAACTAGCCCGCGCCGCAGCCCGCGCCCGCGTGTCCACTATGGACACTCCAATGAAGTTCATATTATGCTTGAGCTCGTCGCACCGCGCCCGCACCGCATCCGCATTTGCAGTCTGGCCGAGCACTATGACTGAAAAGTTATGTCGTAATCGGTTATCGTGATAGGGACATGACGTGATGCGGAGGGATGAGGAAAATATAGTGTGGAAAGTATTTGAACACCTCCACGACCCCCGTACTATTCAATCCATCCATCAGCACAATGTTTTGAGTGAGTTACATTGAGTTCTACCACAAAACATGATATTTGACCCCAAAAAAAAAGTCGTTTCCCAGCAATAATTTTTGCGTAAAGTTACTTAGTTCAATGTACAGAATGCATGGTTGACGGCTTCGTGATGAGGTTGTTTACACCCTGTATATATACCATGGGTTATTCTTATTCTTCTTCCATTCTCCCCTGCCAGCCGTCACGGCATCATTTACTCGTTTCCTTACAAATCATTCCTCACACAATCCATCCATCTTTTCTTTGGTCTTCCTCTCCCTCTCCATCAACATTCATGTCCATCACTCTCTCAATCACATGCGTTTTATCCCTCCTCATTATAATAGATCCAGTCCTACCAATACAGCTTAAGTACGCATTATAAAACATTTGTAAACGGGTATTTTCGCGAATTTTACCTTTAATATAAGCCCGATGTTTCGACCGGATTGCACCAGCTGTGGTCGCGGGAAGACTGAAGTATTGGAGGTACCGCCGCAGCAAAGCAAAGGTGTTTATTCAACTACCCTCGCTTGTTCTTCATAAATGTTAATTAGGGCCGGTTCACACTAGGACAGCACACTACATTAACAGCTTAAGTACGGTCGACCAAGCTATTTGGTTTACATTTTACAATGTAATTTGCATGTTAAAATGTAAACCAAATAGCTTGATCGACCGTACATATGATCAATATGAATTGTTGTATATTATTACTACCCGACTACGGAAAAATCACGCTTTAATTAAAATTGGGGTTTACAAGGTAAAATTAACTCCTATTGTTGAAGTCGGTTAAAATGTAGCCTATGTTACCGGGGTCATAATAACGGATGGATTGATACCTTATTCATCAAAATCGGATGAATACTTTAGGCGCTACGGTGGAACATACGTAAATACATACATACATAGACTGCTAAAATCAACACCTTTCCTTGGCTTTGCCGTAGTCGGGTAAAAAAGGGCTCCATTATGTCGAATAGGAATCGATACTAGCAAAACTAGACTTAGGTACCTTAACCAATCACATAACATTTAATAATCTGGAAACGTAACCCAGATATCTAGATGTCTAGAATGTAGGCAAGAGACAGTTCTGTTATAACCTGGAAATGAAACTGGAGCTGAGTGATAGCATCGGGACATGTTCACACATTATGCGTAATGAGCTGCGCACACGCATTGCATAACGTGCACCCGGTACATTCGATTATGTTTCGTTATGGTTCAACGGTTGCAAAGATATAGGTAATTTCAATTTATCTCGTTATTTAGTTCAGTATTTCTTTCCCTAAATACGAGAAATTAATTAGACCAAGTTAACTGTACGTACTTTACATTATTAACCTTGGTTAAATGTCTACGCACTAGGTACCAATTTGGAAAAATGATTTCTTAGGTTACTGCCTCGCTGGTCTAGTGATCGCAAACGCGACTGCTGAGCATGAGGTCCAGGGTTCGATTCCCAGGTCGGGCATAGTGTTATTGGGTTTTTCCATCAGTAATTTCGTTGATGTTGTTGCGAAATGTTGGAGTACTATTTAGGTACACCTCTACCAAACCCTTCGGAAATTCAGGCGTATTGTTATGTTATGATTTCTTAGGTTTTTTTTTAAATATTATATCCTATTTGCATACCTTATGCTTTTCTGCAATTTTTGTTTTCAGTGTCCTGTACTAATAAAATACTACTATTAAGTTAAGTTGGTTCAATAGCGAAGAGAAGAAAAGCTTCTATTATATGCAACCGAACTTTTGTTCACCAGGTCATCGGTCTACCGAGAAGGAGGCCTTCCAACGCAACGTCTTTCAGCTGCGGAGACCCACAGGATGCGAGTCGCACGGGACCGGGCGATGGCGAAACTTCCTGGGAGGCCTATGTCCAGCAGTGGACGTCATAGAAAAGGAATTTTGATAGCGTGCCCCATTGACGTGCCTATCCAAAAATATCCCCAGCTATTTGATATAAACATAATCGACACAAGCGACATCCTTGTTATACCTTCGCAGCACCACCTGCTTGTGTAATATCCACTATCTATTCATCTGTCTGGGGTTTTATAACGCCATTTGCAATCAACTATATCTAGGTGCGATCAGACACTCCCACACACCTACATATTATATGTATTCAGTGTGTAACAGAAAGGGTGTAGACTGTAGTCATATTTAAGGCTATGGTACCGATTGATACATGGGATCAACTGCATTTAATAAACTCGTCGTTTCGTACCTGACTTCTCTTAGAAAAAAACAGCTGAAACAAACTCAACAGAGGTCATAAGTTTCTTTTAAGGTTCAGACATACTCTTGGTCAACTCACATGATGGTTACGGTGTTGGTTTCATGGAGACAGTTGTTCAGTTTGATGGTCTGTAGCACACTCTCCAGTGTGACTACACCCTTTCTGATATACGCTGTATATGTAAACCAAGCGTATTATTGAAAAGCCACGTGGGGACGCCTTATAAATCATTTATTTGTCATTATCTTGCACCTGAGTGGAATTTTAATATATATGGTTGACCTAGTATTTGCTTTACCACTTTTGCCAACAATTCTCAAGAAATTGAAACGGCCGGTCTATTAATTTATGTGACAGTTTCATCCTAAGGCTGCTATAGAGGAACGTTTTGGGGTTTTTTAGTTCCATTAAACGCCCTGGATCACGTAGGTACATAATAAGAAACGCTCCTGCGAATTATCGGCCTAAGGATGAAACTGTCATCGGTCTATATAAAGTAACGTTATATCAGCGATAAGTATGATAGAAAAGAAAAAAAAATAAGAATTACATAATAAGCTACTGAAAACCTTTTGTCAATCATCTTAAGAGTCATTGTAGAAATACGAAAAACTTTGAAACCGATTGCTGCTTGTCTAGTCCCTCTTGTCGTTGTACGACGTGCAAGAGACATTTAACCTTAGGGTGATAAAGCAATTCTGAGGCCGACTATGACTACATATAAAGTAGTCAATTTTCCAAGTCGTGACTGTGAAGCATCAATGTTGTGAGAAGTCTGATCTGACTAACGAGAATGTGTAAATGACATAATATTTATAAATTGTCAGACGATTGAGATAAAGTTAATTGATTTGTTTGAACGTGAGACTTTGATGTCGAAGTTGAGATGAAAATGAAAATGAAAAATGTTTTATTCGGTAACAGAATTAGTGTTAACAATATTGAGGTTGACTTCTCCTTTTAAGTGTGAAAACACCTGTGCCAGGAGAAGCCGCACTCCCTTAAATAGATTACATTAAATTAACTATAAAAAATGTATTAGCCTAAATTGATTACACAACTTTTAAGTTTATGTATGCACACCCGCAAGCGTTCGCCAGTGTGTGTGCATGTGTGTGTGTGTGTGCATGTGTGTGTGTGTGTATGTATGTATGTATGTGTATGTGTGTCTGTGTGTGGATGAGTGTGTTTATGTGTTTGTGAGATCATATAAAGAGATTCATACATATTTGTATACAACAACACAAAAATATACACATTACATAAAGACTACTTAATAATATGAACAATTAAATTTTCCACATCTTCTTATTTAAGAGATAAAGACATGCTATTGATTTGTCACTTAAAGTTTAGTGTACGGACATCTTGTAACTGCACACAGTGCACACGATATGGCATTAGAGGGGGCTAAGGTCATAAAATCGATCAAATCACGTGTTTAAAAACATTGCTTTGTTTCTTATAAAAATAATACTTTGAAAAATGACATGTTGACTTATCTTTATGCTTATGCAAGTGGGTCTTAACATTTCTACAGTTTTATGTTGGTATAGGATACAATATCAAAGTCTGTGTTATCTTTTATTAAGTTTCTCAACAGATAAAAGAACAAATGCGCTATTGATAATGTTGTTAACCCAGGATAACACACGATGCATTATTTAAATTAAATTGTCATAAAAAACAACCGGATGTTATGTTTTACGTGTTTTTATACAAAATCCAGTTATAATGCATTTACGTGACTTGCTTTTGTAATAACTGCGTAGTTCTGTACCTATGTCTGTGGATTAGATGTGTTTTTGTCAAACGATAGTTTACATTCCCATTGAGGACTTGTGAGGAGTAAATGAGGTAAGATTTTAGGGAAAGTTTCTAATCACTACATATTTTAAAACAAAGTCCTCCGCCGCGTCCGTCTGTCTGTCTGTTCGCGATAAACTCAAAAACTACTGCAACGATTTTCATTCTGTTTTCACCAATGGATAGACTAGTGGTTCTCGAGGAAAGTTTACGTATATAATTTGTCAAGTTTTTGCATACATTGGCTAAAATATGATTATATTTGTTGGAGAAGTCGGAAAAAAATAAGCCGTCTGGGAGCTTTACTTTTGGTGGCGATAACCGACACCACGCGGGCGAAGCCGCGGGCGTCAGCTAGTACATTATATTATAGCTAGGCTTGATACTAGCTAAGTATACTGTCCCACGGGCCCACGGCTGTGCAAAGGCCCCTCTACATTTTTTCCCTTTTGATTTTTCCCCTGCGTCACATCTTGCCAATTCCGGTTCAGTCCCGTCATCTACTCTGTGGCCCGTCTCACGGTTTCAGGGTATCAATCCTGAGTTTTACCGGCCTACCGCTCGTTCGGCATGCGGCGGCATACATGTCCAGCCCAGTCCTATCTAAGCTGAAGTCTCTTAGTATTCACATTTGTCTGATCCCTTGAATAGTCAATCAAACAATCTGATGATTTCTGTGTCTATCATTCCACTATAATTAAGCAGTATGCAGATAATGCCACATGATGCGGCAGCTGTATTATACCTACATAATTTGCAAAGAAGGCTTGTCAGCATTCGTACCGCGTTAATTTGCCAAATATACAGACAAAACTTCCTATAAACTTCACTGGGAGATTTACGTGAGAAGCAGAGGGGTCGTTCATAACAAATATACACATAACATCACGCCTAATACCTCCTATATAACCTTAAGTATATAGTACCTACTTAAGTGTACCTATATAGTACGTCCACATTGCACCAGTTATGTTCAAAAGCAATGTTAAAGGAGCCAGGCACAAAACCGGATCCCACCAAACCGCTAAGTATGGGATTCCAAAAAACCAATATTGGTACAACAAGTTTAGGTATTAACAAATTTTGTGATTGGATCCTCCTGTTAGGCAGGCAGTATCTGCCTCTCCGCATAGCGTAGTCGTGTTATACAAAAAGCAAAACGTATCATTTTTATGAAATAGCAAATAAGCCAATAGCTCTGTCCTACTTGGGAAACGTCTACTGAAGGAGTCACGCTAGCGTCCACTAGACCAACGAGAAGATTTGAAGTCCTTTCGATTCTGGCCTCCTCAAACAGAAACTCACGAATGAATACCTAATGAGTTTGTGTGCATGCATTGGCGAGGAAAATGCCAAGTCAAGTAGCATATTGTCTGTGGTATTATAATGTCCGCACAGATTATGACGTTGAGTGAATGTTGAGGATGCTTGAGCGCCGTTAACAACGACGGTCAAGGCGCAGGTCATGCGACATACTTCCTTTAGAATAATATGATGGGTGCTTTTAACCTAGAAATATGTATGACATTATATTATGTTTTCTCTTCAATAACTAATTTTTCATCACACTTTAGTACAACTTTATAACACCCGTTTGGATGTTATAATGGTTATTATGACACTGGCTGTTTTAATGTTGGCAATAAGCTAACTGTTTCGGATACTTTTATAGAGGATTTATAGCATTGGTGTAAATAAAATCTGAACGTAAACAGTTATCAGTAAAAACAGTTCAGTGTCTTAAAATGTTATCTATAGATGGGTAATACACTACACAGAACCACGGTCCTGAATTAAGAGTGGGCGTCACCCCTAATTAGAGACGTCCGCTACACCGATTTTACGCCCTTACTCAGTCACAGAGCGAATCTTGGAGAGGCTGGATTTATGCTAATGTATCACGGGCGGTACGGGAATTACGAACCTCGACTCAGAAAGCCCTCAGTCTTCGACTTTGGGCTTCTGCTTCTTTATTCCTTACTTACCGACCTTAATACACAATGTACTATTTGATGTATTGATTTAAACAAATTCCAATATTATGGTAAAGGATGGTACATGCTTATTATTAGATAACAGGAAGTTTATCAGGTGAACTGGAAAATGCGCATTATACGCACGGTAGCCGAAGAAGAATAATTTGCGCTGAATGCGAATCATCCGTCCATCTAATAAATTAATCCAATTAACTCCCAACATTTTCTCAGGTTTAATACGAGTAATAAATCTAAAACACTCTTAACAATATCCCCGGTATTTATTTTATCATGTTTATTAACTAATTGACCACTGCTAACCCTAGTATCTAACTCTTCGGGTTACTGTATGATGTTGCTTAGTTAAAGGTAGATAACAAATTCTAATAATACAAGGTGTAAACGGACTCTTCACGAAGCCGTCAACCAAGCATTCTGTACAAGTGTACATCTAAGCTACTCTACGCTGAAATTTATTGCTGGGAAACGACTTTTTTTTGGGGGGGAAATCCCATTTTACGGAGGACTTAGTAACGAACTCAAAACATTGTGCTGATGGATGCATTGAATAGTTCGGGGGTCGTGGAGGTATTTAAAGGAAAGTTATATAACATAAAAAAAAAAATAGATGTCAAAAAAAAAAAAAAAAACTATGGCACAAGTTACTTACTCATGAATGTTCTGTTGCAGCCAGCCCGGAGTTTGGAAGTTGGCGGTATGATACCCTGTGCCTCAGAAAATACCAGATAAAGTACTCAGAAAATACCAGTTGGTCCTCCGCCTGATCCCTCTCCGGTCTTCTCAGATTGTCGCCCCGTCTTAGAGAGTGAAAGCACTGGGAATGCACCTGATTTTACCCAACAACTTGTGCACTGTTATATTTCCGCTGATGCAGGGTACTCTTCGCTGCGATTAGCCACCATGATCGAAAACGGTCTGAAGGGCTGTCGACTAGCCACGATTTAAAAGTAGTTTTTCTTAATTCGTCTTATTTTTCACCGATATTTTGTGAATGTGTGAACATTGTGGGCTTTTTTTGTAGTAAGTAACGACTTATTATCTGGCCTACGCTGTCCCCCCCAATACTTAAGTACTTAATAATGCTGTAACATGATAATATTGTAACACCAAATGATTTGAAAAGGAGCCCCATGGAGTTTTTTGCCGGTTCTTCTCCATAGGACCAACCCGAACCGTGCACCTTTTTATCGACATTTTGTAAGAGCCCTAGTGGGCCTATGTGAAATAAACGTTTTGATTTTTATTGACTTACTTTTTTTTTTGCCGGTGCAAGTATACACTAAGAGGCTTTTCGTATTGACGCCTAATCCTCAATGACAAAGCAGACATTCCATAGTTATCTGTGATAATTGTACGTAGCAGATAATGTGGATCAATGTTATCTATCTACTGATTTGCAGTTTCCGTGTATAGTAGAATTTTGGTGTACTACACCAAAATTCAATCAACTGATAATAAGACGTTTTGATGATAGCATATCGTTAAAACGTCTGATTTATCAATTGATCCGTACTTAGCCCTGTTCTCCATATTGCGAGCAATTTAATAGAAGAAGGAATTCCTCTCAAATCTACATATTATGTATACCCCGACTTCGTAATAAATGATCCAACCATCTTAATCTTAGCTTATTTAAATCCAATGAAGTGGTATACGTGAATTCACTACCCTAGCGAGTAGGTGACCTTATAAAAAAGTCCCATACACAGCTAATACCAAGTTTGTAAAATGCTTGTAACAACATCCTCAGACACTCATCCGTCGAGATCGTACGCTTGCCAAGAGGATGTAATAGCCTGTTTAACTTTCCAAAGCGCCACCTTCCGCCTGTGACCTCGTAGATGAGCCTCTAGGTCGCGACCTGGCACATTCAAATGCGCATCAGCTCGTCTCCTTCCATTAATATCACTGCTTCCTTTTGCTCATTATCTGCGAAGTCAACATACAAGTGTTGACAGTATTTATACATGCCGTTAAATACCGTTTTCGTACCACTTGCTCAAAAAAGTGACATTCTATGCCACAAAAAGCGAACATAACAATAGTCATTTTTAATCTTTTAAAATCAGGGAAAGAAACTTGTACTGAATTTTATTCATCCTCTAGGGGGAGAATGTGATTTAAATTTGGAATACTTACCGAAATTTATACTGAACTACATTTGTGTTTACACGATTGAGTTTGTATTTATAGCATTATACATCTTTTTGAAAAAGGAATACGCATTTATTATGCAGTTATGATTATTAAATAAAATTACTAAAACCGACGAGGCCGTATGAGCTTGCTGCTTTTGCTTTTCCGACAAAAAAATATTAGTCTAGGAATTTGCCGCGTTTTTGTTTTCTTCAAATACATAAACGTTAAGTTTATTTTAATTTATTTTTATGAATAAGTTAATATTCTAAAATGCTTATCTCATATTATTATTGTGTTAATTTTTACGCAAATGGTACGAAAAGTAGAGTATTTTCCTCGGTGATAAAGCTGTCTTAGTAGAACTTAAATCCCTCGCTACACTCAGGACTCGTCTTAAATCCCTCGCTTCGCTAGTGATATAAGTTTTTAACACCCTCGCTACGCTCGGGAGTAAACCTCGAGTCCTTCGTTCCGCTCGCGATTTAAATCGTCACCCGCGACAGAAGACACTGCTTTATCCCCTTGGTTAATAATCTACTATTCCGTCAGGTTAGCCCGAAACTACTTAACCTCCTGGTACGATTCTCACATACCTACTCCTCATATTATAGATTCTGATTCCCTAGGGTCTGGGTGTTTGTGCATTTGATATAGTAAACGTACGTTTCACGACACAGTAAAAAAATCTGAAAGTACAGCAACCGTTTTAAAAACAAGTAACACTGTCCTATGTAAATGATGTGTACATGATCCTTGCTGCATCTTATAATCAGTATCTTCCTGAATGAACAATGAGGTCCTAAGTGCTTATATGGCTTCCAAAACCGCCATCATCAATATCTTCCTAGTTCCTCTTCCAAATTAGCGTCTAGGTCGTGACCTAACCCGTCTACCGCCATGCGCATCATACATTCTCGTTCCGTTTGTCTCCCTCCTTCCTTCTGCTAATTACAATGTACCTCCACATCAGTATTCTGTACATGCAGCTTATTACTGTTCACGGCGATGAATATTTATTTAATTGACACTTCGCTTTAGATTTACCTTCCTGTGTGGGATGTGGAATGACGTCTTGTTTGATTTTTATTGTTGGCACACGACAATGTAGTTACGTGGTTTTTAGAGTATTGTGAGAGATATAGATCGCGGTAGAATACTTATCTAATACTCTGGATAGTAGCGTAGTTAAAGTAGATACTATAATATATTTTTCATTTCTCATACTCGGAAAGTAGTGTTTGTTTGATCAGAGCAGCGGGTCGAAAACGATGCTTCCCTCCCTTGGGCGGGAAAGACTCATAGTAATTGCTTCCCTCCCTAGGGCGGGAATGAATTTTAAAAATAGAACTAAAATTGGTTATTTAGTCGGCTATAATTTTTTTTACATAATTAAGAAAAATATCGATTAAAAAAAAATGCTGCGGTCTTGTGAGTGTATACGGCCAATGTGAATTAAAAAAAATACATATTAAAGTGGGATGGCCCGCGGCGGTGACGCGGGCGGTGTGTTCCATATTTGAAATTTAAATTAAAAAAGACTATTTATGTATAATTTGGCGGGATACTAACTCTGTACCGAAATTATTTGATTAAAAATGAGTTCAAGCGATTCTGAAATGTCGACCCCCAATTCCGTTAAAGACGAGGCCAATACAGTTATTGAAAATCTTTTGCCAGAAATTTCAAAGGAAAGATACTTAAATATTTACAATGATTTTATGAAGTGGCGAACAGACAAGAAAATAAAATCGTTCTCCGAAAGTGTATTTCTTACATACTTCAATGGACTATCTAGCAAAATACAGCCTTCTACGCTATGGAGCAGGTATTCAATGCTCAAGAGTACACTTAGTGTAAAACATAATGTGGATTTGAAAAAATTCCATAATCTCACAGCGTTTTTGAAAAGACAGTCTCAGGGGTTCAAGAGCAAAAAATCTAAGGTTTTCACCTCTTACGAAGTGGAATCATTTTTAAATGAAGCCCCTGACGAGATATATTTGGCAATGAAGGTAAGCTAAACGTTTATCTAAGTAAGGAGAAGTCTTTTACTCTAAAAATGAACATCGTTCCCAACGTCTTTACTCTGATAAGTATTATAGATAAGTTTGTACAAAAAGAGACAATGACACTGACCAGATTGCGTATATTGAGAGTAAAGACGTTGGAACGGCATGCATTTTTAGAGTAAACCTGTTTATTTTACCTACATACTTATAAGATAAATACTAACAAAATTCTTTGTTTTCACAGGTGGTATTGATACTCGGTATAAGCGGCGCCTGCAGAAGCAGTGAGCTCACAAATCTAACAATTAAAGACGTTGAAAATCATGGTCAGTTATTAGTTGTAAAATTGACTAAAACAAAAACAAATATTGAGCGCACATTTGTAGTACGAGAAGAGTTTACACAAACAGTAAAAAAGTATCAAAAGCTTAGACCTACTGACATAAAAACGGATCGTTTTTTTCTTAACTACCAAAAGGGAAAATGCTATAAACAAGTGATCGGTAAAAATAAAATCTCAGTTATGCCAAAGCAGATAGCAACATATTTGAATTTACCAAACTGTGAGCAGTATACCGGGCATTGTTATAGAAGAACGTCAGCGACACTGTTAGCCGATTCTGGGGCGAACTTAACAATGTTAAAAAGACATGGCGGATGGAAATTCAGCACAGTCGCGGAAGGCTACATTGAGGATTCTATCCAAAATAAATCTAAAATTTCAAAGAAATTAACTGAGACTATAAATATACGCCCCAATTCGCCTCAACCAACCACTTCAAGAGAGTCTCCGCCATAGATTCCACCGTCTAATGAAATACCAGAGTCTTCTACTTTTACAGAAATCCAACACAGCCAAATTTGTCATAATATATCAAACAGTAAATAAAAAAAAATAAAAAAAAAATTATAAATTGTAAATTTGTAAATATTCCAAACAAAAATTTAACTTTGAATTTCACAAATTGTTCTAACTTCTCAATTAATTTTAAATAGGTACTACTCATGTTATTACTATCAATCAATATTTTAGAAAAACTACTATTTTTTACTTTCCTTATATTTGAAATGAAAAGTAGAGTGTTTAACACGGGTGAAAGTCATCAATTCCCACTCGGACTATAGCCGCCCTCGCTTCGCTCGTGCGTCTAAATACCTCGTATGGGAATTGATTTCTTTCCACCCTTGTATAACAATCTACTATTTCTTCAGCAACTGCATGAAAATTCCTTACCCATTTACACGGAGTTACCCACCCACTATTAGAATAGTGCATTTTGATCGTTCCGTCAAAAATACGAGTAGTTATCCGGGTATCCAGTAATATTTTATGTAATCCATAGACAAATAAACTTCATCCATAGTATAGTTCAAGTGTAAATTAACTACAAATATGTAAAAGGACGCCTGTTTACGGGCAAGTTCGTCGAACTTACCATCCGATTGCTAATAAACCCAAATTCACCAAGGCTGCCATTTTAATTAACGAGTCGAACTCAAGGGCTCCAATATGGGTCAAGCACCTCCCCAATCAGAATTAATATGTATATTCGAATGTGCGATAAAAGCCCAAATAAAAAAGGTTCAAAAATATCATTTATACGTAAGTACAACTAAATAAAAAAGTGTCAGTTTGTAATTTCAAAATAAAAGCTTTTTGTTGAATGCATATGAAAGTTTAAACGGTGCTTATAACAAAAAAACACTTATTTTTTATTTTTGTCTGCCTGTCTATTTGTTCCGGTTAATCTCCAAAACGGCTGGACAGAATTTGTCGGGACTTTTACAAGCAGCTATCTGATGGTTTAAGGAGTAATTATGGCTTGTATAGACACCAGCTTTACAAAGCATGTAATGTACTAAAAGTACGGCAGTTATTTATTCTTCTACTCAGTTCTACACCAATACCACTCTACAGTTCACTATGACCCAGTTCCTTCCGATAGGAGAACAAAGGATCTGGTTTGCACAAACCCTCAAACTAGACATGCGTTTGATAATTGAGTTTATGTGTTTTTAGGGCCTTTTCTGTATAATAGGCTCAACAAAATAGAGATACTTATATAGATTAAGTTCTAAAAATGTTGTCTTGTTACTTATATCGGATTATTTAGCGATAAAGAAAGAAAGAAAGAAAAAATATTTATTTGACGTCAGTGACTTACTATACTTAATTACATATTATACACAGAAAAGCTTCTTGTAGTTTCGTTTTGATTATGTTATCCTCTCGTATCTAATTGTACACATTAACTTAAGCTACTTTTAGTGTTTTTTTTTACCAATTTGATTATTTTTATAGTTGTTTTCAGATTAAATTTATTTTATAATTTTACTGTCCCAATTAAATTGTACTGTGTGTGTAAAGTGACGAAACACAGGTTTAAATAAACCTAGATCGGGCAAGTCGCTACCAAACATTCTAATTCCTCATTATGATTATTACTTGCAACTGTTAAATAAATTCAAGTAATAGTTTACTTATAAGAACTAATTATACTACTGTATTAGAAATAACTACACTTAAATGTAAGCTTTTTGTAATTCTTTTACGCCATAGAGTTTGAACGTCTCGTTCGAAAGTTTGTTATTTTTTCACTTTCGAGCCGAGCAAACTTTATGTTTGAACAGAACTATAAGTATACCTATGATAGTGCAGTAGCACATTCCCCCATTACAGTCTCATGTAATAGGGGACGATCCTATTGCTGTCAAACCGGGAACAAATCCAAAATTGGGGCCTTCAAGAATAAGACAGTTCACGTAACCACGAAACGTATTCAAACAATCCTACTGCTAATAACTCTTTAGACGCTTGACGCTTCCCGTGAACCAAGGGCTGGCTTACCTTCGCCAGAGGCTAAGTATTGCCATACAACGCGACAACGTGGCAACGCCGCCAGTCTTTTGGGCACATTACCTGCTGACAGCGTTGAGAAAGAGTTTTTTGATGACTTTTTAGTTTGTTGTTAGTTTATTTAATCGTTTTAAAATGTTGTTATTCCTTGCGAATTGGCGAGAAAAAGCACACCATCGTTAAAAGTGGAATAATAAAATACGGTATTATGGTACGGTATTATTGTGTTAGGTATACATAGTTAGTTTATCAAAGTTCATCATTGATTAAGTTTCAGCTTTCTTTGGAATGTTTATGAAGCTTAATATTAATCTTGCAATTAAATTAATTGAACACTCCTAAGATAATTCGGAAGACAACAACAAAAAACATCACTATTACTTTATGACAAGTTTGACGTAGTAAGTGCAGCTATATTAAGAGATTCGTTAATATCTAGATTTTCTCTAGAACCTGAAGGTGGGTGTCGAAATTCTCTGTTATTAAATGAATTAAGATATCATATCTATGATGTTTGAGATAGATTATCCATTTAAATTTTTACTACTCTATATTAGTAGGATTTGGAAAACTTCTTCCAAAATTAAAGTGTTAACGGCCGCGAGAAGAATGTACAGCATTCTTTGATTCGTCATGTGTCACTTTCAGCTATGAATATAATATACCAGACAATGTGACAATCCAAACAAAAACAGCTATTAGCTCAGCAAAGTGATTTAATCATGTTTTGAGAATGATTAGTGCAGCAATAATATTTGGAATACAGTACCTGTTGATGATGTTTCAGGCTTGATAATTTATTGTTCATCATCTGCCTAGCCTTTTCCTAAGTTTTATTGGGGTCGGCTTCCAGTCTAACCGGATGCAGCTGAATACCAGTATTTTACATGGAGCGACTGCCTATCTGACCAAAGATCACAAATGACAGCCGGGACCAACTGCTTAACGTGCTTTCCGAGGCACGAAGAAAACTCAGTATGTAATGGGTGGTCACCCATCCACCGACCAACCTAGGCAAGCACGGCTTAACCTAAAGATCCACCCGAGCGGCTGTTATTATTTAGCCACGAGCTCCTCTTGATAATTTATTGTTACCGACAAAAAAAGTAAACGGAAAAGTTAAAGATTTAATACCACCATCTTCATCCACTTAGCCTTTTCCCAACTATGTTGGAGTCTGCTTCCATTCTGACCGGATACAGATGCTTTTTCCCGCGGCTTTGCTCGCGCTTTGTTAGGAAATTTACCCACGGGGACTATGGCGGCATTACTGAGTTCGATTTAAGCCTCGTGCCGAAAGACCTTTAATGCAATTCAATGCTATGCCACTTAGTGGAGAATTTGACAGAATTGATATCACGGACAAATTGGGAACCACGATGGCGCCAATAAATCACGTGCGCAACAAAGTAGAGGAAAATATTGCTATTAGGCGACCGACATATCATTAACTAGCTGATCCGCGCAACTTCGTCTGCGTCACGTAAGAGAGAGACATTTGTCGTTGATGGTCCGCTCCTATTGATCGTAGCGTGATGTTATATAGCCTTCTTTGATAAATGGGCTATCCAGCACTAAAATAATTTTTCAATTCTAACCAGTGGTTTCTGAGATCAGTGCGTTCAACCAAACAAACTCTTCAGCTTTATAATATTAGCATAGTTATGAACTACCAGTGTTTTCCTGCGGCGTCGCTCGCGTTATGGCTAAAAGTTATAGCCTATGACACTCGGGGATGAATTTGCTTTCCATTAGTGAAAGAATTTTCGGAATCGGGTTAGTAGTTCCGAAGAATCCAAACTTACAAACATACAATCTTTACCTATTGATATAATATTAATGTAATGTAGATAGAGCAACTCCTAGTCAATTATATAGATTCTTCATCAATCATCTAATGTTACTGTTTGTATATTTCCATGTTTACAAAATATCCTTTTGATTTCAATTAATTAAAAGGTTTTATTTTTTAAATGATTGCTATGAAAATACCGCCGGTTTTACATACCCATATTTTATCATCATCAAATCTATCATTAGAAAAACAATTAATTAAAATATCACAGTTCTTTCACTTAACAATTATAATGTTTTATGTTTGACATATATTTTATGTGCGATATCAGCTAGTCCTATCTATTATCTGCACTTGCGTGATAAAACACAGTGTTCCATTAGTGGAAACTAAAACGATGAAAACCCTATTGTAGAGCGAGACGATCTCCACTACTCTTTTAAAAATCATTGTTTGGGTAATGAAGTCATCCCCCCGACCTTTGCTCGAGATACTGAGCCAGTAGTTTTAAATCATCCCCTAGGCAATGATATTCAGATCCAACAGTACCCCACAGCGCGCAGTCATTTAGGTTGTAGCTATAAGTTATTCGCCCCTGGCTGGAGGCCTTACACTCAAGGCTGAAGCTATCCTCATAGGTTGATCTGCGAGATGCCGTTTGAAAGTTTGAACATTTAGTTATACAGCATTTAGCAGAAACGTTTGGACTATCTCTGTCTCCATGGGACCAAGATTGTAATCGCGAAAAAATATCACCTGTTTAGTGGCGTTTCTAGGGGCCAACAATACGGCAGACCAAGGCGAACAGACTGTTCAGAAAGCCTAACGTCATGAGAGTAGGCTATAAGGGCCAGCCAAGCTTGTATGACACCTACTCGACCCAAATAATAAGATTTTTTTTGCTAAAGTTTGTTTGTTTTGTCGTCTGGTGTGGTACCCTTAAATATGACCACTTTATTACTAAGAGTTGGTTCGTTATAATTATAACTTGCGTAAATAATTAAGGAAATAGTTATCACACTTATCAGTTCCGTCCTCATTTACCGCTCTTCTCTGTCCGTCTGCCTTATTCATTTTATGAACATAATTTTAATAAATAGAATAACGCATCATTGTTATAGGTATATATATATCCTTTTTTGGCATTCCTACGAATATTAAAACCGCACCTGAAATACATTTGATGGACGAATAAACCGGACTATATTACTATATCAAATTGGGCTTTAGAGTTTAAGACTGTGGTTAGGAATTTATATGATAGGGAAAGATGACATAAAACCTGGTTTTTCTACGTTTGTTTGTACTGCACATACGAAAGGCGGCGCAAAAGACAGATCTAGATATTAAAAGAAAAATCTAAACAAACGACGAAAACAATAATTCCACCATCTCTCTTCTTCCATCGGGAGTCCAGACGTACTGCAGATTATCGCCCATACGTTGTCGATGTTCCACACATTCGCACGAAGCGCTTTGCTATATATCTTTTATTATGTGCTCAGCCAAGGAGTATAATTCCCTGCGTCGTTGTTCCCAAGTTCATAATATATGACCCCAATCTATTTAAGTCGCGACTTAATGCTTCTTTTGGGTTAGCTCGTTCCATCGTCGACCTCATGTCTCCTCAGGACAAGATGAACGGAGGTCTAGCGCCATCTCTTTCCCACTCTGGAATAAAATTAAAACAATACTGCTTGGTAGGTCACCAGATTTTATAAAAATAAAACCGGCTAAATGCGAGTCGGATACGCGCACGAAGGGTTCTGTATATTATCAAAAATCTGGATTCCGTTGGGGTTTTGGGTACGGAACCCTATAAAGCAATGAATCGTCTTGTGGTTTTCTACCTATAAACATTGAAATCGGCCAATTTGTGAAATGTATTTACATGTTTTCAATGATTGTACTGTCAATCCCAAACAAAATTTTACGCTTTAAGGTTTGAGTGTAAAATTCAGTCACTTTTGTCAAACATTTACCCACTTTTGGCTTCCGTTCTACTTGACTACCGTTTCGCCTTGCAAATTCCAACCACGACCTTGCTCTAAGATAATATTAGTGGACTAAACATCTTAAGATAATATACAAAGAACAATAGCGCCGCTAGACCTTATCAGGCGGAGGTGTACACTAGGTACACGTACACGTACACTACCCACGTCATCGTGGTAGCTGTTATCACAATGTTATCACTTTCACCGAACGTCGACGCGGCTACTCTGATAATGCGTTGATTTTAACGATGAACTGTTAAAGGTAGTTGATAATGGTTATGTAAAGATTTGGTTCCACGTCTGTTAAGGGCTTGAGAGTGACGACATGTCATCATATAATCATACATACATAACATCATACATACATTTCATCTTGGGAAAATTCTCAGTACTTAAATAGGTAATATTCGGGCTAGTCTAATGCCATATATGTATTGTGTAAAGAGAAAAAAAAAAGGTTCCCTGAGCTTTTTCTGCATAATTTTTAAAGTGTAAAATTTGCTCGGAAATACTGAAAAGTGCCGAAACTTCAACACAAAATATTTCAGAATTATCTTTTTACCCGACTGCAGCGAATGCCAAAAGGAGAGGGTTATGTGTATTTTAAACATTGCACAATACGTTTTTCTTATTGTCACAATGTCCGCCTCTGACACACGGTGTCTTAGAATCAGAAATATTTAAATGCATCGCGAATGAGAATAAAACAAGTTACAATGTTACTTCAAAAGACGTCACGTTGACAAATCAATCATCTTGCATAAATAGAGTTAATTAGCTGTATCCTCTGTCGCAGTACCCCATTCTACATAGCGTAATGAAGACAACATTACAAGAACGCTTCCGTTGCGCAGATTGCATTATAATTGCCCATGCGCCCGCGCAACGTCGGGAAACTTCTACAATGGGACGCGCTACATTATACTATTATAGTTTAGGTATTATATTGTTTCCATTGTACTGTAAAGAGGAGCTCGTAGCTAAATAATAACAGCCGCTCAGGTCGATCTTCAGGTTAAGCCTCGCTTGCCTAGGTTAGTCCGTGGATGGGTGACCACCCATTACTTACCGAATTTGATCCGGGCTTCGGTAAGCAGGTTAACCAGTCTCATCAAGGGGTATCGTCGTATTACCCAGTATTGACTAGGTTGTGGAGGTCAGATATTCATTCGCTCCATGTAAAATATTGATAATCAGCTGCATCCGGTAAGACTGGCAGCCGACCCAAACATAGTTGGGAAAAGGCTAGGCATATGATGATGTACCTACTGTAGAGATCTTATTATAGGTATTTGTTTAATGAAATTTTTACCTAACTGAATCCCCATAGATCTACAATCATGGTTCTACGCTCAAACGCTAATTTAAACAATTACAATCACCGTATGTAAATGTCAATGAGATGTTTCCGTATCGATCGCTAGGTATGCTGATTTTATTCGTTGTGTTATCTGTATGTATTTGGTTATCTTCCTGGATAGTTAGACAAAGAGGAAAACCTAATTTTATGGATACCTAGGAGAAATTGATAAAGCTTAGGGAATAACTAGGTATTTCTAAAACATGTTTGAATGTGCATAAGATTACTAGTAAACTGTACAAAACTTCTAAACAAAGACTCAATAGTTGTTCTTTTAGCGTATATTTAGATGGCAAAAAGTTCAAATGTTATGTTTAGCCCAAAACTCAGCCACGCGAACCCCGCTCACATGCACGAAAGGAGCCTCCTCGTGCGATGTATCCTCCGACCTCTTGTTACGTCCGGCGCACCCTGGGCAATCGACTGTAGTCGATTGGCTAATCCTTTCACCACGATGGCAAATATAAATAAATTATAAATAGTTGTTATATCGAAGTCAATCAAATTGGCCAACCTAAGCAAGTTAGAGGTCAAAACAAAAAGCTTGGTTTAAAATCAAAATCAAAATCCAAAGCATTTATTTCAAGTAGGCCAGTTACAGGCACTTTTGAATTGTCGAAACAAAGATGAAAATTAAATGTAGCTACAGTCCCAGTCACAAGACATAAAAACTGTGAAAGTACTGTAGTTGCCCATTCCCTAGCGTATATCTCTATGGAGAAGAACGGGCAAGAAACTCCATGGACACTCTTTTAAATCAAAATATTGTTACACAATCTTGGTTACATCATTCATGTTGAGATGGTATAATAAGTGAGAACAATGTAGCAAGATGTGCACGTTAAAAGTGTCCATAGTAAAAACAAAAAATACAATTCAAAAATAAACATACAAATAAGCCATGGCAACTAAGAGATGACCAGTCACAACTGACAGCGCCCGTTCACGAACATGACGCATGGATCAGCACCATTCAACTCAACCATTTTGAAGGGAACTGAATGATCCGACACACGCGCCACCATCAGCGAGACATTAGAGTGAGCGTGACATACTCTCAACCGCCAGGGCACATTCAAGTCAAGAAAATACGTAGGATTTCAGTGAATGATAGCTTTCTAGTACATAGTACTCACACAATATGGGCTATTCGATTATATAATACTAGAGATTGATTCTATACAATGCAAAGACAGTTGTACAATCTTCAGCAGCTCCAACAATTCTATTTAATACTATCAATTTAAGCGCCCCTGTCCATGTGGAGCAGGACCAGCATTGAGCCACGCATTTTTATCAGCGATATAATCGCCCAACTTGTAATAAGCTTGCATACATAGTGTGCGTTTGATGCATGTTTTAAATTTCGTCTCATTCAGTTCAAGAATACTTTGTGGAATTTTATTATAGCATCTCAAACAGTACCCCATGAAAGATGAGTCCACTTTAGCGAGTCTGAAGCCTGGCTGAACTAGTTGGTCCCTATTTCTAGTACTGTAATTATGTCTATCACCTCTTTTACCAAAAAGATGCAGATTTTTTCTGACGTACATTATGTTTTCGTAGATGTACTGACAATGTACCGTCATGATGCCAATATCCTTAAACAGTTCCCTTAGAGAATCGCGCCTACGAAGATTATATATGGCTCTGATGGCTCTTTTTTGCAGAATAAATATAGACTCAATATCTGCAGCCCGTCCCCATAGCAAAATGCCATAAGACATTATACTATGAAAGTAACTAAAATAGACCAGTCTAGCGGTATCTACATCGGTAAATTGACGAATTTTTCTAATAGCATATGCTGCTGAACTTAGACGCGCCGCAAGAGATGTTAAATGAGAACCCCATTGTAGCCTTGAATCAAGCGTAATCCCCAGGAAAACCGTTTTATCTACGAATTCAAGTTTCTCTTTATTCAATATTATTTCACAATCACTACTTTTAACATTGGGTAAAGCAAATCTTATGCATTTAGTTTTTTTTTCATTTAATACTAAATTGTTTGCTGTGAACCAATTATGGACCTGAAGTAGGGCATCATTCACGTCATCTAGATTCTAGGCCCGTCTATTTATCTTAAAAATAAGGGAAGTGTCATCAGCAAACAACACCATATTTTGAGGTTGGTTTTTCAATAAATAGGGTAGATCATTTATATGCACGAGAAAGAGGAAAGGACCCAATATTGAGCCTTGTGGAACCCCCATTTTTACTTTTAAACCTTGTGAATTAACACCATTTATTTGAACACGTTGTTGTCTATCACTCAAATATGATTTTACCAAACTAAGTGCAAGTTGACCTAATCCGTAATGCTCAAGTTTCAAAAGTAATGTGTCGTGATTTACGCAATCAAATGCTTTGGAAAGGTCACAAAATATTCCTATGGCGTCTTGAGTCTCTTCCCACGCAGTAAATATGTGCTCTAATAAGGTCACACCGGCGTCAGTCGTACAACGTCCCTTGGTGAAACCATACTGTTGATTATGTAAAATTTTGTTGGTGTTAAAATGATTGAGCATTTGATTAAGCATTACCTTTTCAAACACCTTGCTAAAAACTGGCAACACGGATACAGGTCTATAATTGTTAGTATTTTTACTGTCCCCGGATTTGAAAAGAGGTATGACTTTACTGTATTTCATTAGATCAGGGAAAACTCCTTGGTCTACACACAAATTAAAAATTAAAGCTAAGTATGGGGCTATAGTCTCAAGTATGGATGCACAAACTTTGATAGACATTCCCCATAGATCTTCGGTCAGTTTGATTTTTATTTGCCGGAAAGCTTTAGTAACTATCATAGGGTTTATGTGTTTAAATTTAAATTCAACCGTGCAGCCAGATACATTCGCCTTTAATAAACCAATTGAGACTTCAGGTGAGGAATTAAGAGCTTCCGTCGTTTTAATGGTATATCGGTAAAGAAAATTACAAATTCTTGAGCTACTTCCAGATTAGAGCTTTTAGGACCACTTGCTGAATCTAATGTGTAGCTAGTGTTACTTATTTTCTTCCTGTTAGTGTCATTATTTATGACTTTCCAGACTGTCTTTATTTTGTTTTCTGCTGTTTTAATTTTGTTGCTAATGTGCAGGGCTTTAGCAACCTTGCATGTATTTCTAAAAATTTTTGAATACTTAGCAACATACCGGTTAAAAGTTTCGGTGTTTATATAAGGCTTAAGGCTATAAAGCTCAAATAGTCTTTCCCTACTTTTTCTAATACCTCTAGTTGCCCAATCACTAAATATGAATTTAGGGCTAATACTTTTTGTCTTCTTTTCAAATTTTGTTGAATTCCGTGTGAACTATTGAAAAGAAACGATCATACAATTGATTTATATTAATATCGTCATGGCTCATAACACCTAACTTGTTCTGTAGGGAAATATTATACCTGTTTAATTTGCTAGAAGTTACAGGTCTAAATTTGATCTGAACTTTTTGCAAAGGTGTATTACACCTAAAAGTTACAGTTTGTCCGCTATGGTCAGACGGCAGACAGTTTACTATGGCTTTATCTAAGTAATCACAATCGCAGAAAACATTATCTATACAAGTCGCAGAAGATGGAGTGACTCTAGTAGGTTCTATAAAAGTGTTGGTCAAATGACTTAAAAATATTTAACAACCGACTGCTATTTGAACTTTCTTCTAAAATATTGATATTGAAATCACCACAAATAATTGTAGATTTATTACTGGCTGCTAGTTTTGCCAGAACATCTTCCATTATTGATTCAAATAAGGAAAAGTTTTGATAGTTTGGGGGTCTGTACAAACACACAATTACATGCTTATCTAGCTCAACACAGAACAGTTCGACGCAATGTTCAACCGAGAGACCTACTATGTCATTTCGTTGCTTATATTTGAAACCTTTTTTATTAATATTAGGGAACCTCCACGAAGCATAGTTTTACGGTTAAAGCAGCTACCCACCATATAGTTTTCATAATTAATAAGCATTTGGTAATCCTTTAGCCAATGTTCAGTAAAACAAATAATGTCAAACTTACTATTCTCTAAAAACAATTCAATTTCTAATAATTTGGAAGAAATGCCTTGGATATTTTGGTGGAATAATTTTAAGGTGTTCTGCTGAGGCCCTTTTTTACTAACTATCTGAGTGCAAGAAGATACCTTGCTGTTGGAAGGATTAACAATATTGTTAATGGTACCTTCTGTTGTCTCACTTTCTAGTTTAAATTAATAATAATATTTGGAGTGAGGCCGGAGACTTCCGTGCCATCCTCAGACAACAAGACCCTATCACTAATAGAGCTTAATTGAGGATTTTCCACGGTGACGCATGGATCCTCCTCAGAATGTTTGTATACATGTATAGCACTAATGCTATCTTCATTTAAAGTCACCGTCACAGTTTACGCAACTTACAAACTGTACCTAAAACTGAGAGTTTGCATTTGAACGGTAGCGGTAGACACTTATACCTACACCGAATTGAGTTTCGAAGCTTTCCACGATGAGTACAAAACAATGCATAGCTACAAAATGACTAGACAACCACGTCCGATATTATGTCTTCTCTTAAGGTGGATGCGCCAGGGTAGCCCGCGAAATTCAAATTTTCTTACTTTTTGCAATTTGCAGGCCAGTGCTAGGTTGTATGTGGATGAAAATTTGTTTCTCGGCTGTAACACGTATACACGTAGTTACAGAATTATAATCATTAAAATCATCAATACAACCCTCTAAATTCATGTAACCCGATTGAATGACTATTTCATCAAAAAGTCATTCAATCGGGCTGCAAATTGCAAAAAACGTAAGAAAATTTTGTATTTCGCGGGCTACCGTGGAGCTTCCACCTTAATAGACAAATAACATCACGCCTAAAACTTGTGGTCATGCAGAGGTGTACCTAATAGTAGGTACACTCACATTTCGCCAGTTAATGTTTAAGTTCCATGTACATAATAGGAGGTGAGCCTATTGCCATCAACTGAGTATAGATCCAGACTCCGTGGCTGCTACTAAGAAATTCTTAATGGTAAACCCCAGTAACACTGCCCGACCTGGAAATCCAACCTACGTCCTCATGCTCAGCAGTCGCGGTTACGACCACTAGACCAATGAGGTACTACACCCATTTTCCAAAATACTACAGCACTACAGCTAGATTATAAAAAAACAAAGGGAGGCCGACACAACGTCACCGCATGTCGTGCGATAATGGACTCGATATATGCTTCGCACGTCGTGATCTTACCGACCGGTAGCATGATAATGGCATTAAAACGTTATTGTATAACTTTGTAATGGCGCCGCGCCGCCCGGTGCAATGCTACGATCGTATTCTTACTTAACAATATATAAATTACTTTAATAGCTTTGCGGGAAATCAATTTTAAAATGATTCACTTATTGCAGGAATGGTGGAAAATTATGTTAACAATATGAGTTGGTATTTGATGTGGAACTGATATGCATAGCGTGCGTAATGGTTGTTTGTTAAACTTGTAACACGTTTTGATCTTATGTAAGTAAAGTACCTGTGCCATGTAGGCCTAAAATGTAGTCTCCTATCTTTTTTTTTCTGTTATCAAGGACGGGTAGAGCAAGAAGAAGGTTGTAAATATTTTAGAAAAGAAAAACTTTGCAAGTCCCACACTCACACTTTACCTTTTAAACTTTTTTTTTAATAGTTTTGGTTAGCTGTGTTGTTATTGAAAAGCCTAAGCCCATGCCCAACCTATTCAGGGTCGACTTTATCAGAGTAAAAAAAAAACGTAAAAAATGAAAAACACAAAAAAGCGGAAAATAATTTACGCGGCATGCCACAACTGCTAGCGTCGCCGCTCGTCGACGCTTCGGCGGCTGCCACCCAGCGCGTCGACGACAGCCGTCGGCAACGTGCCTTTCGTCTGTAAGAACCCTTAGTGTTTTTGTCACCGACTTCTGAAGCTTGACCTTTGTCTGATTGATTTGGTGTTTTTGTCACCGGCTTCTAAAGCTAAAGTTATTTTTCACTTTTTTGTGTTTTTATTATTTTTGTTTTGTTTCGTTGGTTTGTTTTTTCTGTCGGTTTTATTTATTTTGCAAAAAAGTTTTTTATTTATTTCTCCATTTTAGTTGCTCCCAAACAAGTCGCCATGAATTTATTTTACATGATTAAAAGACACATGTCATGGTAATAGGCCTATCCCCAATAAATGGAACTTAACATTTATTTATATACCTATTTAATTAATTACAACGGTTGTATTTAAACCAATTACTGTAACTAAAACTAGAACTAAAAGAGTAAGAGATAACATAAAATTAAAATACACAAAATAACAAAGTCACAATACTTCCTCATAATACTTCTGACATGCCAATAAAATCTTAGTCCATCAAACAATCCGATCCAATCCGCAAACATACCTAACTTTCGAAATCTACGTACTTATATAGTATATGGTATATTGTGCATCTGCATACCCCCTCAGAGCATGCAGGCGTGATGTTACGTCATGATGTTGTATAAACAATAAACATTTAAGCGATTGCAGCAATGACGACTGATTTGCCGTCTATTTTTGAAGAGTTCCATATATCTCCGAAGATCAGCATCAGATCTTTACCAAATTTAAATGGGCCCACCTCAGGAGTATACTCTTTCAAATAAAAAGAATTTTGAGAATCGGTCCACCAGTGGGGGAGAAATCGGGTAACATGCATAAAAAAAATACATACACACGAACATATAACCTCCTCCTTTTTTGAAGTCTGTTAAAAACAGAAATACAGCCCTCTCACCGACAGACGGACGGATGGACAGCGGAGGCTTAGTATAGGGTCCCGTTGGTTACCCTTTGGGTACGGAACCCTAAAAACGGGATATTTACCATGTTTACCAACAATTTATTTTGAGTTCCCGATATTTTGGCACTGTTGCTAATCTGTACCTCCTAGTTCTTGAGAATATGCCTTTTTAGGGTTCCGTAGTCCTGACAAGGAACCCTTATAGTTTCCCTTAATGTCCGTCTGTCCGTCCGTCCGAGGTTTTGCTCAGAGACTGTTAGTACTAGAAAGCTGTAATTTTGTAGAGGTGTGTATATCAATTACGCCGAGAAAATGGTAAAATAAAATTTTGGAAAATATATTTTTTCATTGTAGCTCCCCTACATGTAAAAAGCGGAGATGATTTTTTTTCGTCGTCTATCCCATCGTGTGGATTGTGGGGTGTCGTTGAAACGAACCTATGTAAATCTTTTAAAATGAATTAAGGGTTGCTAATACAATTTTTCGATCTATAGCTCCATTTACGAAATATTAAACTTCAAAGTGCAAATATTTGTTCCAGTCGCCCTCTAAAACATAAACCTCGCTTGAAAAATCTGGAAAAATTAATTACGATAGTACATTTCATGAACTATAAAGGAAAATTATAGCAGTTAAGATAACTTTATTAGTTTAGCAGTAATAGTCGCTGAACTTGGGTGTTGGATAGTTTTGTAGCAAATCCAAAATCCTTAGAATAAATCTTCATAGACTAAAGTGACTAAGATGAAGTATTTGCTGTAGTTGCTAAACTGACAGATGTCAAATTTGATCTATTTTGAAAGGTATATCTATTATTTTTCATTTTTTTTCTGACTGACTCAATAAAACTGCAGTTGTTATTTGCTAAAACAATAATTACATTAAAATGTCCTCTATATTTTTAACCGACTTCCAAAAAGAGGATGTTATCAATTTGTCTATTCGTTTTTTTTTTTTTTAAATAATAATCACTTTATAGAGGACAATGTTGTGCGTGCCTTCCATGAATTGCTATCGCAAAATATATCATTTCGGCCGAGAGAGGTGTCTCTTTTTCTGCACCCCGATATGATAGAGCTAGTGCCTGAAGACGAGTCACGTCTACAGATCATAAATATACGGTAGAGATGTTGGTTCGGTAGGCCACTGGACTTGCATTTATTATATAAATTAAATTTTAAGGGTTTATGACAGCTTATTAATTTCTTTAAGTCCTTGCCAACAAGTTTACATTAACGCTCTATTTCCGTATTTGTACAGCTCTAAAATCCAGTACCCCAGCGTTTAACGCTAACTGAATAACATTGACTGTGGTTTAACAACAGAATCGTTCTATATTGTGATGACAGGCTACTACGGAACCCTATACATTGCGCGTGGCCCGACACGCACTTGCCGGTTTTTAAGGTTCCGTACCTAAAGGGTAAAAACGGGACCCTATTACTAAGAATCCACTGTCCGTCTGTCCGTCTGTCTTTCACCAGGCTGTATCTCATGAACCGTGATAGCTAGACAGTTGAAATTTTCACAGATGATGAATTTTGTTGCCGCTATAAAAAAATACTAAAAACAGAATAACAAAAATATTTAAGGGGGGTTACCATACAACAAACGTAATTTTGCCGTTTTGTCTAATGTTGTATAGATAATGGTACGGAACCCTTCGTGCGGGAGTCCGACTCGCACTTTGCCGGTTTATTTTTATTTTTATCTCGCTTTAGTGACATGTATATTGTAAATTGATTCCTATGTATTGTAATGCATACTGAAACAACCTTAGTTTTATGCAAACAGTTTACTATTTTATATGTATTGTAGTATACAACAATTGCTTGGACGCGAGTAGATTATCAAGTCCTAGGTTAGGCCTAAGTTATTGACTACTGTTAATTCCTTATGTACCGTAAATAACACCTATTTATTATCAAAAACACGTAGTTTCAGGCCTCCGTGAATTGTTGGGTTTTACAAATACGCATCTTTTTTTCAATTTCAGTTTTCTATTGTTTTATGGGTTTGTGCGTAGTAAATAATATATGGTTTAATGATGTCATGTAAGTAAATCAACGTTATTGTTGTAAATATTATTTTGTAAATAGCTTAATGGATGAGGAAAAGGCTAAGTGAATTCTGAACAATGTAACGTACACACATTGTTTTTAATTGTGCGACACATGGTAGCTAGGTAGGTAAATACCTACATAATGAAGGTATCAATATATGATTAATTAGGTGGGTACAGGAAAAGCACAATTATACATAAAACACACCATTTTCATGTGGCAGTTAGACATGCCAGGAAGAATACACAGAATACTTTGATTGTATTTTGAGCCCGCCTTTTTTTTATATATGGAATCTCGCAGTTCGATCTAGAGAGGCTGGCTTCTGCTTAACGGAACTAATCCTGTGGATGCCTTGAGTGTAAGGCCTCCAGCCAGGGGCTTGAGCCCGACAAATAAACGTCTCCTACAATTGACAAATTGAATGAGGCCACTACGTAAAGTCTGGCTTAAGCCTATATCAGGGACCAGACCCGTATATACAAACGCATCGTTTAGATTTGATGCCATAAAAAGATAGACATACGACTTGTCGAATCGACATCGAATCGAAGCGTTTGTATACGGCAGAAGTTGGCCCAAACTGCTTTGGCAGAATCTTATTAGGATAATAATATAAATCATGACCATTTTGCGAACTGTGACATACCTAATACTGTGGTATTCCTTATGCTTGCACATTGTCATAAAGTCATAGACGTTTGTCTCCGGCTCCTATTTAATGATTATTGACCAAAAGAACTGATGTGGGCCCTCCTACGGCCCTCTCTCCCCTCCCCTTTCGGCTTTTCCAATGACACCTTTATAACAGGTAAAAGGTCAGTGACTTACAAATTACACAAAGGAAAAAGGGTTTTTTAGTATTCATAACAATCTAGGTTAAACCGTGTCACTCCTTATAAGGTACGGCCCTTTTGCTCTCAGTCAAAGGGCCAAGGGATTTTCTAGCAACGATGACAACGCTGCCAGTCACCAGCTTTAGTACCTAATTCAAAATAACCTGAAAAGAGCTTTTGACTTATGTCAATAGAATACTAGGAAATGTTCATGAGCATCGCTGTTGCGGCTCACGTTTTAACAAGATTACAAGAAGTGAACACAGAGACTATTATTTGGCTTACTACTACTACTACAATAGCCCATAACGTCCACTGCTGGACATAAGCCTCTCTCATGATGGGAGGAATTTGCCGTAATCTCCACGCTTGGCAGGCGGATTGGAGATCGCAGTGATGAAAGACTAACAGAAAACGCTGCTACCCATTCTCTGGTCTACGGAGGCGCAAGGTGTTCTGCCTCAGACATTAGTCGCCTTATACGACACCCGTGAGTGTAATGGGTTGGTTCTATTCTACTCTGCCGGATACCACACGGCTAGTATTTGGCTTACAAATTATATATTAATTAATGAGATTCATACTCAAAACAGTCCAGGTCACTCTAGCAGTTCCAGGAGTAACTAGTCAGGTTGCTCCTGGAAAGTTTTAAGTTTGAATCTGGATGTCATCTTAAATAGAGTAGGAGAAGGCCAAAGAAACCTAGAACTGAGTCCTGAGGCATCGGCTAATATAAGGGTGCATTGAAAAAGATTATAATTATGATGCGCCGTGGGAGGCAGGATCTCTATATAGGGTCTATCTATTCATATAGGTACACGAAATCTCTTAAGGGGTCATTGTACTCATAATTATGAACAACTTTTACTATGGGACCAAATCATCTGTTCCCTACAATATGTTTGCATAACTCATCAAAATGTATGCAACAGCTGAGTTTTTTTTCGCGATTATGGTATGGTCAATGATACCCTTATGATATTTTGTGTATGAATAGATAGACCTTATACAAAGTATCTGTATAAAATGTAAACCGAAAAAGTACAATGCTGATGTTACTATGCGTAATAATACACAACTCAATGATAAATAGTATGTTTGTAAGCTAAAGGAAGTTCGGAATACGCCTATCTGAACAATGGCCCAAATCAAAGTCACGACAGGATATGAACACATCTTACGATATTGACACCCACGAAATGTTAGGTAGGTACGCACAATTGGATAATGTTCGGCACTGTTGTGAAATAGTTGGTCATAAAAAATCTCCATCATCTGTAGGTACCGTGAGCAATCATCTAGTGCGCGCACTACTTCATTGATCAAGAAGTTGCAAGACTATTTTATTCGTTGACAGTTGACACGTGTAAATGTCTTTACGAAGCCGTCAACTAAGCATTCTGTAAGTAATTATTGCTGGAAAACGACTTTGTGTTTGGGGTGAAAATTACGGTTTATTACGGTAGGGCTCAATGTAAACTCAAAACATTGTGCTGATATCCATCAGCACAATGTTTTGGTATTAAGTATAGAAACTTGTGAAAAAGTTGGAACTTTGACCTACAATATCTCCGTAACTAGAAGATTCCCAGGTATGGTCCAGAACAAAAAAAATATGGCAATGACGGGGAAAACAAGTGCCTTTCGGCTTAATTAACCACCAATGGAGCAAATAGATATACCTAGATCTTTTTGGAACTAGCACAGCTTGCATCTACCCACCCGTCGTTATGATACGCCTGGATTTACTTTGATACCAACCTTTATAAGTAGGCAGTTGGTAAAATCTTAAATAAAACTGAGTTAACTACGAGTATAACACTTTTGACACAAAGCAGTATTAGTGTGATGCGATTTAAATAAAGAAGCCGTCTACACTGCGACATGCGTTGGTGTTCAATTGTCTATCACGACGCGCGGTATCGGAATTTTTTGTAAAATAATCATTAAGCATCATTCTCCCAGCCAAACTGAATGTTAATTTTAAGATTGAACAAAATGTTGTAGTATTTTTTTTTTTATTAGATTTTTATTTTTGGATTTTATTGTTTATTGATCTGAACAAAAGAACACATTAATAAACAATGAAGTTATTGTTTTTATAGAATGTGGTGTTAGTCTGTAAGTGCTGCTTGTGCACTTATAAAATTTTTAATAAGGAATTTGTAGGAAATGTTTTACGTCTACAATTGTTGGTTTTATTTTTGTTTTGAACAATAATATTCCAACCACCTTCACTGTTTGATAGTCACAAAGTGAACTCGTGCGCATTGCATCAAGGGTGCAACAATAAGACATTAATTGTAGCTATCGTCACCAACCGTGCACCCATTGTGATCGATAACATTTATAAGCTGCACTGAGGTCCTCTCTGATTAAAATGTTAAAGTTTTATAGCGTTCTGCTCGTTTTCCTATTCTTGCAACACCATGACTTATTTGCATGGCATTAACAGTTAATGGTACCGTGAGCTGAGTTTTTAAACTTCTAAAACAAATAAAATCATAAAAAAATAAATAAAAGTTTACCATAAAAAATGTATTCTAAAGGACGAAAATAATTTGAATTTTCAGTATTTTCTATTGTATTTGTGTTAAAAAATATACCTATATTACTAAACTACTAAAAAAACTTAATTTACTCGATGTGGCGTTGCTGGAGGGTGGCCAACGTCCAGCAATGGATCTTGCGGTAGAAATGATGATATTTAACTCCACTTTACTCCAAGAACAACATCCCGAATCCAATTTTTTCGGGGTCAGCCTATTATGTATATGCTTATTTACCTACCTACTTGCATCCACAGTCATGCTCCATATTTCAACACTATTTTTGACGTGATAACGTCTTATAAACCGATGAACACCGGCTGCACGCACGAAAAACTGTCACACCGTTCCGCGCGCCAGTCGATCAACGCCCAGCCCAAACCCTTGGAACTAGAAAACTGAAATTTTGTACAGTAGTTTCCTTTATAATGTAGACAAGGAAATAGGAAGGATTTTTTGAAATTCAACCCCTAAGGGAGTTAAAAAGGGGATGGAAGTTTGTATGAAAGTCCGTCAGTTTTAAAGTTAGGATCTTAAAATTTTGTGTTTAGGCTGACGATTGCAAATTAATTTATACGTGTCTCGGCGTTTTTGATAATTTCACCCCCAAAAGGGGACGAAGTTGTGTATGAAAAGTCCTTAATTTTCACAGTAAAAATCACAAAATTATCTAGGCGTACGGTTGGAACCTAACGCAACGGTGTTGTTAGAATTTCAATTCTTAAGGGGGTGAAAAGGGGGATGAAATTTAGTTTTTTCAAATAAATGTTAATTAATCGAAAAAATAAAATTAACTCCCTTGTATTATACAAAATAATGATAATTCAGTGATAATAATTCAATTCAATTCATAAAAGTATGCAATTTTTCATTAATGTTTTCTTATGACGTTATCACGTAAAATTATCGTCCGTAAACCGACTTTACAGACAACCAGTTTTTTTTTTTTGAGGTAGCGTCTGGCCGCCATCCAAGATCATCACCTCCCTGCCCTTGTCTCATGTTACTTAAGGTCGGCGCAACACGTCTTTTTCTCCCATTCTACTCTGTCAACCGTGACGCTATCATTTATTCCTGTATCTATCATATCATTCCTCACACAATCCATCCATCGTTTCTTTATTCATGGGCCAATAAAACAGAGCCAGGAAGATTACATAAAAGAAAAACAACCAAATTGTTATACCTACGACTATATAATTTACTACTTCTATGTTAGCGTTAAATCACACTACTTCTATATTAGCGTTAAATCACAGTTAAATCCTTTTTTTTTTCCGGTTGGAAATCATTAAATGACTTCTCCCGCTCTGAGCGGAGCAGGAGGGAGTGTCAGACTTTTACTGACTAAAACCCATCCATGTTCCTTCATCGCCCTTTGTGTTCTGGGGTCACGGTATCTCTTTCGAACAGTCCCGCAACCCCGGCAGGCAACAGTCCTTGCGGACCCCTTCCTATTGCTGACTCTCTTTGAGGCGCGCGTGGAACACGAACGCGCCGTCGACACATCACAGTTAAATCCTTCATTTGTATTCCTGCAACGTCGATGACACGACTAATAGCTGATGCATGCTTGTAATTACTGCTTCCGCCCTTTATTTAGTTTTGCGTTCTCACCTTCGCCCGTACAGATTTTTTGCATCGTAAAATCAGACAAAAAAATTTATGAAAATATCTTTTAGATTGGAATAACCCCTACTATCAGATACGGTGTGAGTCACTTAATATTTAACTTTACGTGAGAAAAAAGAACAGGTTTTTAGCTGATACTGAGTAGGTAATAAAATCTGGGTGCAGACTATACGAATTACCTAGAATATCGTAAAAAATGACAGAGCACACTATGTCAATCTTTTGAATAGATAATTTCATCCACCTTCATAAATCAAGTGCTCCTCTGAAGTCAGCTCCTGAGCTGTGTCAATCAACAGCTGATGAAATAAATCATTAAACTTTAAATGTCTGGTCCAACCAGTTTGGTACGAAGCGAAACTCCGATGGGTATCGAAGTCTAAAGTAACAATAAAATGATTTGACTTTTTTTTGTAAGATGGCCAAAATCAAAAACCACCAATCGACACATCTGCAAAATCTCGATACCTAATTTAATAATGAAACACTGTATCAGATATAACATCATCATCATCATTTCAGCCGAAAGACGTCCACTGCTGGACATAGGCCTCCCCCAAGTGTCGCCACACTGACCGGTCCCGACCGACACGCATCCAGCAGTGTTTACTTGCAGAATTAAAAAAAAAAAAAGATTTTTTTTATTCTCCAGGTAAAACAAACGTACATTGGTTATAAACATTAGATGTTATACATATGTGGCTTAAAATATTACCTAGTGGGGATAGATAGATCTTGTAGCATTTCCACTCCCTGCCGGGGTTGCGGGACTGTTCGAAAGAGATACCGTGGCCCCGGAACAAAAAGGTCGATGAAGGAACATGGATGGGTTTTAGTCAGTAACAGTCTGACACTCCCTCCTGCTCCGCCCAGAGCGGGAGAAGTCATTTGATGATTTCCCATCCGAAAAAAAAAAAAAGCATTTTCACTAAGAAAGGGGCCGACCTTTCTAACAGGTGCATCGCATACCTACCTATTAAATAAAATTATCAACTACGATAGCGGACATAATCAGTGATAAATACAATCTTTTCAATCGATGTGTATCTAACTTTACATTGCTTTGTTTAGCCTATTTTTAGAGCTACGAGTAATTGACCTCGAGAAAATACAACTGTCATTTTTTTCTTAATTTTTTTTTTATTTTCCGGTCAATGTGACCTAACTTCATACTTGAATAAGTAACATTGTTTACACACTTACTATTTTATTTAAAACTAGCTCATGCCCGCGGCTTCGCCCATGTGGAGTCCGATAATTGTCCCACGGGTTCATAGTACCGGGATAAACAGTATCCTATAATGTTTATCCCGGTATAAAGTATCTGTGAGCCAAATTTCACCTAAATCAGTTCAACCGTTTTTGCGTGATTAAGAGGAACAAACTTCCACCCATCCATCTTCACAAACTTTCGCATATATAATAAAGTAACATTTAAACTTGGTTGTATATTACAGCTGGAACTTTAACTAGATAAGTACTAGAACATTAGGTATTTTATTGAGTGTCATATCTGAAGTAGTAAATTTTACGTTTGATTGAAAATTCTAATTAAAGTGAATTTCATTTTCCATCCGGTCTCTTAAACCCATAGCAAAAGGCTACGGGTTACCGACCTAACGAAGAATTTGTGAATTGAATGGGAAGCCCGCAACAACTAGAGATAAAAAACCGCGCGTTTTTGTCCGCGCACAACGCAACGTTGTCATTACTCTGACAGTTTTTGTTCTTGTAGTTAGTAGAAAAACGAACAAACTTTTAGATTATTGCTAAAAACTTTTTTGGAGATGTATGAACATGAACGAGGCGCAAGGAGTATGTAACAATCGTAACTGGTGGCGTTCTGTTAGTTATGTATGTCTGTACAAATGTAGTACAACTTTTAACGGTCCTACATTGTCTTGCCATGGATATTTTAGTTGTGTTTGATGTGGCATAAAAAATATATGAAAACATATCACAATAAAAACAAAGAGACCATAATTGAACCTTAATTAGATAGAAACAAATATAATACACCCCACGATTTACGAAAAACAAAAAAGTTACTGAAAACTTGTATCCGATCCCTCTCTACTAACTAATCCTTTTAGACTAAAGACATTTTTTGCGCCAAATATATTTCCCGCGTGCGATTTCACCCGCGTAAATCATTATAAATTATAGCCTAGCATGTAATTCTGATGTATAAACTATATTTCTGAAAAGTTTCATCACAAACCGTTCAGTAGTTTTTGCGTGAATAGAGTAACAAACACCCATTCATCCTGCATCCTCACAAACTTTCGCATTTATAAAAAAAAAAAAATGTACTGTGGAAGCCATCAAGACAGTGTTAAAGACTCTCGAAGAAGGAGTTGTCTTAGAGGGACGGTATAAAGGAATGGACATTTAATCTAAACTCCAGGGGGTTCTCAAGAAAGACAACAAACAACACAAACACAACACACAACAATGAAACACAAACAATCACAAAGATAGTGAAACAAGATCCTACCTGTCAGATCAATGACATCCTAAAATTCATCAGTAGTAGTTTGATGTAGTCAGGAGTAAGAGTGGCGTCCAAGAACTGAAAAGAGAAGTGATAGTCGTCCAGCGGCGAGATGAGCAGACGACATTGTTGCCATCGTAATATTCTGTATGAGGCTGGCACAAGAACGTGGAGCCTGGGACAAGTAAAAAGAGCCAGTGGGTGAAGTCGACCTGTGGATTATGATGATGATGAAGTAAGTTTTTGTTCACTAATATCATCAAAATGACATTCCGAATGCCAATATCCTGGCTACATCTTATCGTGATTTTTTAAATAAAATTAATTTGATCTGTACAGATTGTGTAGATGTAGACGATCATTTCGATATTAATTAATCACATAGTATGTAGATAATATACAATAAAAGACATTTCTGCCAAATTTGACCGATTTTAAATATATTGTTTTAGATTTAAGTAGGTATCTTCCAACATTTCAGTCAACACAAATGGCGGTGATGAACGGTGATAAAACAAAATTATTTCAACTTCTATAGTCTATGAAATAATTTAAAACAAAACGATTATTTCGATAGAGGTGTGACAAAGGTAAGTAATTCATTGTTTGATAAAAAAAGATATGTAATTATGACACTGAGAAATTCAATAAGAACTTGGGTATTTCAGAAACATTTCCGGCGTCACTGTAATTACTTAAACTCGCCTTCATATATTATTTATTTACTGAAAGCAAAGGCACAGTTGAAGTTAAAATTTTCAGTAACTTGAAGGTAGGCCAGCATCACTGCGCTGCTCTCAAAACGGTGAAGGAAAACATCGTGAGGAAACCATGTCCTAGAACCAAAAAATTCGAACACATGTGACATCTACCAATCCGCACTGGGCCCGCGTGGTGGATTATAGCCCATTCCCTCTCATAGAGAGGAGGCCTGTGTCCCAGCAGTGGGAACATTAATAGGCTGGTGATGATGATGATGATGATTAACATAAGCTATGTCAACTCGGAGTTCTTTTCTATGTGCGAAAATGGCCTGCGACTATGAAGTTGTTGATGTTACCATATACCTATGATGTGCGACCGTCGTTGCTTGAACAGTCAGTCCCAGCTATCAACACTATCATCTGTCTAGCATTTTACCCGACTGCGCCAGAAGGAAGGTTATGTTTTTTTTCCCAACTATTTTGGTCGGCTTCCAGTCTACCATCTGTATCTTAAATGAAATGAATGGCATCGTTTTTATCATGATAGTGGTCTTTCTAGAACGTCGACATCAGTGGAGACGTGTTGCTCATGGAGCCTTTTGCCTTCCGCAATTAGGCAGGTCTATCCACAAAATCTCTCTCGTTGTAAACGACTTAACATTATGAAATGAAGGAACCCTAATTAGTAATCTGTCACCCCATAAATAAAACTCACAAGCATGTCTTTACAGAACAATGACAGGTCCACGTACTGATTTGTAAATCACACACAATCACAGTAATTAAGATGATAAGTATGTTGGGTTTAATTAGCGACGTGTACTTTACAATCATTTTGATTAATCGTACATTCTGCGATGACTTACGAGCTGTAAACTCTCTTCGTATCAAACTTGAGATATTTCTTGAGTTTTTGAAATTATACATTCAGAGCTGATGGTCGTCAATTTGAAATGTAGGTAGGTATGTTCGAATTTTATGAAGCCCCAAGAAAATTGGTTCGGTTCATTTTGAAGTTTATTTTAGTATTATCTATGTTAAGTGGCTGTTTAAAGTGATTTTAGTGGGAGTGTGCGACACCTGAATGAACGGATTTTTTCAAAAATGTGTCATCTATTTTATGAAAAGACTAGCTGTTGCGCGCAACTCGTTCGCGTGGAAATTTTGAAAATTTCCACGCGAACGAGTTGTGTGCATGTGTGAAACTAAAAAAAATCAGCCGTTCGGAGGAGTTCGATAACAAACACTGTGACACGAGATTTTTATTGAAAGAAGATATCAAACAGTTGAATTTTAAAACTTTGAAGACAGGAACAGCAAATGTCTCTGCGTGCATTGACTGCGCTCGGAGCCTTTGAAATGTCAGAGCGAACAAAATAATAATAATGTAGGAACAGCAGCAACAGGGCTACAAGATGGAGGAATAGATTAAACTAACATTTTTGTCTTATTTATTTCTACGACATCGACACCTAGAAAAAAAAAATGATTAGATTTAAGTAAATGTACAAATTAAACCTAATAAATGTTGACTAACGTGAAAAAAATGTAATTAAATTTAATAGCCGTTTTGCTTGCGCATTGATAACAACGTTACTTACTTTATGCGAATGCATATCTAGTATGCAGTTATCGATGCATGCGCACGCGTGCGTTATGAGGTACCTCAGAAGGTGCATAAATGGTAGGCGGAGACGCGGCATGCGTTAATGTGCCCGGTGCCCTTCTACCGCGTATATTCCAGGCTGTGAACTAAGCCTGATCCATCTCAATAAAGTGACACTGTTTATTCTAGAATTTGCCACTTTATCAGCACCCTGCCAACAAAATTGGTCGGGATCACCACCACTCATAGTTCGCACATCGCGCGGTACGCACGCGTTTAAACAAATACAACCAGAGCATTTTCAGTGCGGGTAATAATCCGATAATAATAATCGTATTATTATTAGCTGCGTACGAGTTTCGTAGCACGCGTAGCAGTTGTCTACGAAACGTCGCGTACGTTCGTTCAGTGTTCCGAAAAACGACCGGTCGTTTATTATTTTTGTGCCGACTTCGACTTCTACTGAAGAACAATGGCAAGCAAAACCGTAAACAGTAAGTAGTTTATGTTATTAAAATACAATAATACGACTAAATGTATTCTCTTAAAAAACTTCGTAGACACGCTCTACGAAGTTATAATAAGGAATTGACGTTTTTCAAACTAAGTATGTTAGAGTTTGCTTTTCAGTCACACGATGTGGCTAAAGAATTGTTGCAGTAAAGTATTTTTTTATGAACTTGCGGTTGCTCGGTAAAGGGTATTGCGGTTGTTAAGTACTTATAGTAAGTTTCTGTCCAATGAAAATCTTTCAGGCGAAACGTTTCTTCTATTGTTGTTTTTGTTTAACATATTAAAATAATAATAAAAACATTCTTTATTTCACCTAAAGCCATCACATAACAATATCTATAAGACCAAGAACATGATAGGCTTATTACAAGGCCAAAATAATTAATAAATCTGACTCCTTAACTACGCCTGTGACTTAGAAGTCAGTGATTCTCCGTAGCAAACAAAACTTTAATAAGACTGATATCATTTCACAAATTATAATGAAACATTAACCTTTTCTAATTAATAATTTAGTTTATACAACGTGTAAACGGACCCTTCACAGAGTCATCAACCAAGCATTCCTAACCGTTTGACCTTCAATATCTCTGTAACTAGAAGGTTCCCAGGTATGGTGTAAAACAAAAACAAAAACATCGGGATGACGGAGAAAACTGGGGTTAAGGTACTTTATACCCATTTTTTAATTCGTTTGTCATAATTCAATGTTTGAATATATCTAATTTTATTAGCTATATCTTTAACTATTAAAAGTCGGTCTTAATAGTTCTAACAAAGAAAGCGTTAAAACTATGCGATTAAAATATAAAGTGGAGATTAAAAACTCTATACCGAGCGCCTTGACAATACATAACAGTTCACAATGTTATCACAAAGTTAAAATTAATAGTGATTAGATTGAAAGATATATATATACATACTATTATCACCTACCTTGATTTGCTTATGAATTTAGAATGAGAAGACTCATTCAAGAAGAAAATATGAATGTATACCTATTTCGTAAAACCCGAATGAAAATTGTATATGGTTTTACAACCTTGATATTCCGACGAATAAATGATAAACTAATAATAATTTAAAATTTTTTAAATGTATTTAATAGTGTTTTTAATATTGGAATATTTAAAAATGTAAATAACATGTGCATCAAAATGATATAACGAAATAAATAAAATTTTATTCGGTTCGCATAACATTGCACAATATTAAAAAGCCACTACCAATAAAAAAAACAAAGAGCCTTAATTAAGCGCTAGATTTTTACATATTATCTGGATTTCACACTAGGATACCCTCCTATGTCTATAGATTGGTATAGTTCAACTTCAGGTTAATCTAGCTTTCAATACTTCTCTATTAATTTATTACCGTCTCCAAAACACTCGTATTTCTAAATAAGTTATGAAAAGTTCGTTATTACTTCTTCTTACTCACTGGTGACCTGTAACACAGGTTTTTCCCAAAAACCTACATCAGGCACCAGTCTCTCACAAAGGCTGAATACAGCTGCTTTAGTCAGCTTTGTGAAGAGAAAATAAATGATAAATTATTATTATTATTACTTTCAATTGACTTAGCTACTTTTGATCTTAGTACAGACGCCAGCATATCCCAGCTACCCCTAAACTGTCAAATTTTCCCAATCAACCTTGAACCTAATGCTTTGGCTATAAAGTTGCAAATTTACTAAATTAAATTTGACAGACTGTAGCGGCTTGATGTGCTTGCGTCTGCACCTACGTACCGAGTCAGCTTTTTAGGTTTAAAATGACTAGTGGCTAAACTAACAAAAAGTACAATAGGTAATTCATCTATTCGAAAAGGAACTATATTGTTATTTGTTTATTAAAACTAATATTTAATAATAAATTTATGCACGTAATGTCAAAAAACACTTTACAAAGTCGGACTTAATGCTTTGGGCATTTTCAATCAGACTTCAATTTATTACATATATAATCTTAATATAAACATATTTAAAGTCTTTAATTTACGTAAATGTATAATAAAAATAATACTTCCATCAAAGCTAATTATTTGTAAGTATGCAGAGGTGTGTTACTGAAAACTGAGTAGTAAAACAATTTCTAAGTAATTTTTCCTTATTTATGACTTTATTCCCTCTTGATTCGTGTGTTATATCCATTAAAAGCGCACCTATACTTACATATTTAATTTAATTAGCTAACAGGAAAAATAATTGTACTTAACATGTAGGTGGTTTTGTTTGTAGAATTCAAAGAAATTAAGATTTGTCTACTTAGAGGAAAACTCCAAGTATCAAGTAAATAATTGGAATACCTGCCATATTTATTTGTAACAATAATTCTATGTATGAAGAAGGTTCAAAATACATACCTGTACAAAGATAAAGCTACTATTTTAAATTTTAATAATCAGTATACATGGATCAAATAAACATCAAACATTATTTTGCTTTAAAAACAAGTAAAACTAAACACAAAATCTTAATCTCTTCATATTTATATTTTGAGGAAGAAAGACAAAAGTTCATTTTAAACACCTATATCATTATTATCACAGCTATAATTAATCACATAAAATTGCTATAGTTTAATAATCATTAAATCCGGATCAGGCCCCTTATTCACAACGCTTCGATTCGATTTTCGATTCGGAAAGTCGTATGTCTATCTTTTTTAACATTACGAAATCGAGCGAGATAGACATACGACTTTCCGAATCGAAAATCGAATCGAAGCGTTGTGAATAAGGGGCCATATGTCTAATATAAAAGACTAGGTAGGTATCACTTCTCTCATGTGATAGCTTGGCTAATATGAATGATATAAATATAATTAATAGCCACGAATAATGTAGCTTTCTGCCAAAGAAAGAAAGTTTTAGAATTGGATTATTAGTTCCGGAGATTACCCCCCTACATACAAACTAACAAACAAATTTCATCTCTTTATAATATAAGTATATGAAGTAAAGATAGTAAAGATATTCACAAAATATTGCGTGTAGATAATGGACAACAAAGAGTATTTCGTAAGTGTGACGAGACCACAAAATGCACAATAAAATAAATTTTGACAGTTTAAGAATAAATAAGTTATGTTTACATGATATATTCTTTCTATTAATATTGTGATATTTACTGAATATTTACGGCACAAGTGCTGTTTTAAATTAATTGAATGTTCAGAATGACGTAGGTTATGATCGATAGCAACAGATGGTTTATAGACATGTTGTTTCGATTCCAGAGTGAAAATTGCTATCTAAAACGCTATTCACTATAGCATTTTAGACTGAAAGTAAACAAGAATGCCTAAACTTTCATGTAGCATCGTCTGATTTTATGCTAAATCTAAAAATATTTAGACACTATTAGTACACTCTCATTTATGTGCCGCTATGTATTTGTGAAAATAGTCTCTGATATAAATCACAAAACCTATGTAATTTTGAATATCTGCTTTTAATCGCACATTTCAGTGGATTTCGTGTCGGGATATACCTAGATGAAATAATAAACTTACGAATTCAGCAACATTTTCACATTCAATTATGTTGGAGTTCATAAAAACTTCACTTACAGATAAAAGTAAACATACAGTCGTTTATTGAATCGTGACAATTTCATTAACAATTACACGAAGATAAGATATTTTTTATTTTTCCCGAGAAAGCCATGTTCGTTTGTCACCTTAATACGTATAATCTCGTTCACCTTGAACATTTAATTTTCTTTATTACTGTAATGTCCTATTTCGATAAAGTTTATTGATAAGCAATGCAGGTTAACGTGCGATCAATTACCTATAAATTATATCAAAGTGCAAGAAACTGACTTTTCTTGTTGATTATACTAGCAAGAACGGAAAACTAGTATAACTGGAAATGCTATTTAGTGTTAAATAAACAGAATACGGTTTTCATTTACTAACCATCAAAATAATGCCAATTGTAATGTAAATAAATTTAATAATTAATATGTTTTTGGTGAAAACCGTGACAAGTTACTGTTTCTATACAAAATTGGGAATCTAACAAAAAGTATGTTCCAAATTAAGGGTAAAAATAGAAATCCCGGGCGCCAGGAGCACACTGAAAATAATGCCATGAATAACTCACCTGCAGAAACCGGTACTTTTAATGTTCAAGCGGGGGGAATCAATAAAAATCAACCATTTTAGTTTATTGGTCTATTTTATTTCCCGTAGGACGCGTCAGGGCACATCAACCACAACAAAATTCTTTTCTAATATGAATAAAGCAGTCTCTCTTTTAAAACTAAGTAATGAAATTTTATCAATCGTAATAAAAATGAATTAATGTGTGAATATGTCAAAATTTATTTGGAATAATAATGTAGCGCAAACATACTTATTTCAAATAATATATAACTTCAAACTTCGCGGCGCCATATTGTAGGGCAGTACTACAGAGAAAGCAATATACCACGCGATGGAGCAACGATTTGAATGCAGGGATCTATTTTAGAGGTGTCAACAGGAACATCGTATGTCTGTCAGCGCCAACAACTTACACAATCGACTACCTTAGATTATGTCACACGAATGATCGAATGAACGGGTACGAGTAATCGTGCCACAAAAACATCTTCCCAGCCTAGATTGTGAGATGATGACGTTGAAATGTTTAATAGAGATTAAAGGGCTATTTTACTAAAAGTTAATTAGACTGAGAATAAGTATGGAAAATAATTGATTAAAATAAAAAATAAAACTATCTTTTTTTGCCAAAATCAATAAATTCCATATAAAGTTGTTAAGTAGCTATCAATGCCTTTTGCCTGATTGATAGCTACTTCACTGCTTTAGAAGGAGAATAGGTTTAACCAAAAACTATTTATTGCCCCATTGTTCAGAAGAGTGGGATTTACAGGTGCTTCAGTACATTATCTAAGATAAACTAAGTACACAGTAGTCGGTAAACTACAATTAACAACTTATGATGTCACAGATAATTACACTTCTAGAGGGGCTTACTAAAATGTACCTATCTTCAAAAAAAAACACTGCTGTTTTTGCTACTTCCGTTGTCTCCAACACCAGAAGGCAGGTTTTTCTTACATGGAATATTGACTTGATTTCAAAATTATTGTCTGGACAAAGATATTATTTGACGTTGAAAATCATTCCTAACTTGTTTAAATTGCCAAGAGAAGTTAGTTGTGTATTTTTTTTCCTGTTGTCGTGCGATCATCAGCTAGAACTATAATATTAAAGAACGACATCGCTTGCTTCTGTAAATAAACCTATGATGCAAGATTACAGACAATAGGCTGCATAGTCCTCTATGTTTATAATCCCTATGGTTTAACCATAAACAAATAAAACTTTGTTTAGAATATTTGTAAAAACAAAGAGGTTGAAATACCTGTTTTACTCTGTGGTCACTGGTAGATGGAAGTAATATTGTTTTGGCGGAGTTTACATTCATTTGATGGTAGTGAGGCACAGAACCGGGAAGTGTGGCAGAAAAAATGGGGAGGTTATTTGGCATGGCCAGCAGTACTGATTACGGCCTGATATAATGATGATGATACTTCCTAAAATAGGGTTAGGGTAATGTTTTTGTTTTTCCAATGTATTATTAAATGCACTTAGAAGTGTTTTTCTACCAAAAGTTGACTCGTACAAATAATACCTAAGTTAAAATAAATAGTCCGGGCGATTTCTGTACATCTGTGTGCTTCAAGTGGTAAACTAATTAGATATCAGTCTGTCAAAGCAATCTCCAATTTTTAAAGTTTATATCTTAATAGCAAAACCACGTTATGCAGTTTGATAGATAATATCGCAATGCTAATAAAGAGCTCAGTCTGACTCTGTTGTCATTAATCTTTACTAAAACAAAGTCGCTCCCGCTGTCTGTACGCTTAGATCTTTTAAACTTCGCAACGGATTATAATGCATTTTTCAGCAATAGATAGAGTGATATAAGAGGAAGTTTTAAATGTATATAATATGCTACATTGCACCCGTGCGAAGCCGGGGCGGGTCGCTAGTAAAAAATAAACAAGATCCCATAATTAGTATTCACAAATCTATTACTTACTTTAAATTATCTTAGTCCTTTGTGTTCTAAACTTTTACTTGACTTGTCATCTTTCTAGAGATAACTCTCATCAGAGTCCATTACGTGGTTAATATTAATACAACAAACAATAAATATCAAAATTCCTTCCTATCTAAGACAAACTCCTGGACAGTTCGGCTTAATGTGTGATAAGAGTGTTATCATAAGCTTATGTCTGAACTAATAAGGAGTGCATTCTACTGACGTTGTATAGATAGTGGAAGGAATTAATGATATCTAATATTGAGTGACGAAAGGAGTACCTACCTATCTACTTGTATTTGGAAATCTATTTCAGCCAACTTTTGTCTACCGCATTTTTCAATGGTAAATTTAGGTAGACCACAAATCGTATTCCAGTCGGCGCGCGGCATAGCATGACTACCGTAGAAACGGGTTTTGTCGACGGAAGAATCGATAAAATGACAGATGAACAAAAGAAATCTGTTAGTTGTCGATTCTTTCGTCGAAGAAACCCGTTTCTACGGTTACAGTTTAAGGATTCTGATGGTAGGTAATTCCCGTCGGCAAAAATGTCGAATTTCCACACAAACTTTCATACCCTATAAATTAATTAAACTAGCTTTTGCCCGCGGTTTCGCTCGCGTTAATTTGATAATCAATTCGGGTTGTACTCTACTTGTAATAATATAATTCAATCATGATTCGAAAGACACGTGGCGCCATCTATTGTCATAAGAGCGTTATTGTGGTTTTCCTCGGGTACAATTCTTTTTTTTTTGGGATGAAACCCTATATGTCCGTTACTGTACACCCGACAACGGATGTATTTATTCGACATTTTAGGATGATCGGTTCAGTGGTTTAGGCGTGAAAAGGTAACAAACAAACAAACTTACTTTCGTTTTTATAATATTTAGTATGAATTAAGCACTCAAATGTATAGAGGCGGAGACAATGCCTGACAAAAACATGTAACCCTCCAATGAAAGTTAAGTCAGTCAGCATGTTCCGTTTCTCTAGGAAATGATCATGTAATTTCTTGGCTAAACCACTAACCCTCTAAAAAAATTATTAAAAACTAGCTGATGCCCGCAGCTTCGCCCGCTTGACAAATTATATACTAAAACCTTCCTCTTGAATCACTCTATCTGTTAAAAAAACCCGCATCAAAATCCGTTGCGTAGTTTTAAAGATCTAAGCATACATAGGGACAGACAGACGCGGCGGCGGTTAATTATAATATGTAGTGATAGTGAAATAGCAACAAATACAAAGAATAGCAACAAATACAAAAAATGGCAACAAATACAAAGAATAGCAACAAATACAAAAAATAGCAACAAATACAAAAAATAGCAACAAATACAAAGAATAGCAACAAATACAAAAAATAGCAACAAATACAAAGAATAGCAACAAATACAAAAAATAGCAACAAATACAAAGAATAGCAACAAATACAAAAAATAGCAACAAATACAAAGAATAGCATCGAGAAATATCAGCTGCTTAAGCTTTCTTGTTTGTTGGCACGAACATATCGTTTACGTGTAAATCGTTTACGATAATTAATAGGACCGAGTACAATATACGAGTCATGAGTAAACAACTGTTATATATTGTGGGAATTGTCGCGAAAATAAACTGGAAAATCTAAAATTATACTTTAATGAGAGCGCGTCATCAAAGAGTTGTTTTGATGTTTACTACTCGTGTATATTTCACCGTGCGATGACCTAAACATCGTTTCATGTTATGTTTAGGTCATCGCACGGTTATAAGCACTGCATGGGATCACCTCCTCAATTTGAGCCATTTGGATTACTTTCAATGGAACTCCTTTCTTACTGAAGGCCGGATCATGAACAGCCAGTAAAGTAAGGTGTTGCCGATCCGGTGCAGTGTTTTAAGTGTGCTAACCGCTTTAAACGTTTGACATTCAAACCGATTATTTCGCTCATTTGTTTTTGACCCGATTGCTGCAAAATCGCGTCGGTATAAAAGTCGTGACTTCAATCCGTACGAAATGGAGATTAGTTTTAGGAAGACTGAGGTTGGACTGAGGCTGTCGAGATTTATAATCATTACTAAGCTCATGCTTTAAAATTGTTCCTGTCTGTTGCACTTTTATTGTTCTTTATGACTATTGGCACCGATCTCGATAATAGGGTAGATTACACACCAATCAATTGACATACTTTTTAAGAGCTGTCAAAACGCGGTTCTCTCTATTTCTTATGGCAATAGCACGCTGTGACGTCACTGTTAGGTCAACTCAATGAGTCAACTATTTATTGATTTCAAAGCAACTAAAAATCGAATTTGGCAATTAATTGAAAATAATTCGGGTTTTCAGGCCCAAAATAACGTTTTCTTTTCAGAGATTGGTGTCTTCGAATTATTTTTTTATGGTGTCATCTACTCTATTCTGCCGTTTGTGAAATAGGAAAGTAAGGGTGTAAAACCTAAAAAAATGATAATATGCTGTAAATAATGCCTAGTAGTAGTGAAGCGCGTTCGAAACTCGTTTGAAGCCCGTACAAAGGGTCAAAGCCAGCGTAAGCAGTGTTGTCTCGACCGACGCCATTGTACAACTGATGAGGAGTCTTTGACCAAAATCGCGGAAGCTACAAGCGACTACAGCGCGTCTGTATCGCTGTATCTGCGCGTATATGCGCAGTAGACGCGCGTTTCACGATCGCCCCGTGTGCTTAGGTTACAAAGTTGCGTTCAAATTTCGTTTGAAGTGCGTACCTATACGCGTTTAAAATACGCCGTGTGCTAGGGGCCTAAACAGTAATATTTAGAAATAGCAAACCACTCATTTCGTCAGTAACAAATAATATATCTACGCTATTTCCGTTACCTACGTAGTTCTGAATATTTAAGTACTAATATTTTCCCATAAATTCTCATTATTTTTTGTGTTAGATCAAAATCAAAAGGTTAAGCTTTTCTGTCTGGAAAATTAAGATATACATAGGTATAGAACAATACACATTTTCCTTATTTATTATCCAAAGCAAATAGGTAATTTTATTGTTTTTATTATGTCAGTAAGTAATCGGAATGTTCAAGATAAGTATCGTTACCTCTTTATTTTATCTAATATTTTGTTAAAATCCACTTATCGCTTTTAGTGTGACGTGTCGCGACACTGAGTTTATTTATTGGACACTACATTATGTATTGTGATCTAAATATGATTAGGTAACAGCTTAGTAACTGGCTAATGAGTAATTCATAGCACTTTGTAGATAGTAGTTGATATGCCTTTTAGTAAAGTCAGCGATACATTCGCTGTTTAAGGACAGAACAATATTCAGGATGCCGAAGCCATCGACCAAGCATTATGTACATCAAACTAAGTAACTACGTAAACATTATTGCTGGGAAACTACTTTTTTTTTGGGGTGTAGAATTACCTTTTACGGTAAGACTCAATGTAGCACACTCAAAGCATTGTGCTGATGGATGCTTTGAATAGTAAACGGGTCATGAAGGTAATAAAAGTAAAAACTAGTATTAACCAAAAAACTTGTAAAAATTTGGAACTTTAACCTCCAATATCTCCGTAACTAGAAGGTTCTCAAGTATGGTCCATTACAAAAAAAATATCGTAATGATGGGGCGAATTCGGCTTCGTTAAGGGTTTTTTTACACCCTTTAGAGACTATTAGCTAGTTCCGTTGCCATTTGCCTCGCACGTTTGCACTTCGCATGCATTTGCACCTCAGCAAATATCTCTGTAGTTTCTCATATGGTTTCTCGGACTTTAATGTTGGCGTTAAGTAGTACATGCATGAATATAATGTTTTTGAACCCTAGAAAGGAAAGAGATAATCCAAATAACATAAAACAAATCTCCCAAGGGTTAAACAGAGGTGTATACCCATTAGTATATCCACATTTCGCCAGTTATGTTTAAGTCCCGTGTAATAGGGGGCGACCCTATTGCTATCAACCGAGCACAAATCCAATATTAGAAACGTATTTCAAAAAAGTTATCAAGCAGTATCGAGGGCGTTATTTCTTGAACAAAAACGGTAAAAACAATAACCCGAATAAGTAAGTACCTACGGGCAGTTCATTAAAAATTTCCTTAATCAGCAGGATCGCGGTTTCTATCAAAGACAGAGAGGCATTTACCACAAATAGCTTCAATTAAAATAACCTACACCTATCAGTCATTCGCATCGCACAATTAGCCATAGACACGCACCATTCTGCCTCATGACATTGGCTGGACATGGCCAGACATGTTTGTCCAAAGTCCTTTTAGCTGTGAAGTAAGAACAATGCGTATTTGTCGGTAACGTTACGGCTAGCGGCTGCCTGAGTTACAATACCTGACGTGGATTGACGGACTGTGTCCAATCCACTGTTTTTGTACTACATAACTTGAAGATCATACTGGTAACGAGGATGCGTGATGGTTTTATAAGACACCTGTTTTGTGTCGGATCACTTGTTACTTATTAGTTATTGGCTTACGATTGGTACGGTTATATGATTGTGTATGTGTAGTTCTAAATAAGAAGCGTCGTCGTGCCGACAGAGTCTGTAAGACTGAACGCTGCAGGTTAGCGATGGCCAGTCGCCACTTCACTCACACCAACTCCAAACTTTTTATTGCCATAAATATAAAAATTTAAATATACCCTATGACTTGGAATGAACTGCAGAGAAATGTGACCAACTGGCTTAAGTGCTTGTCCTATGATAAGACTGAGCAAATGGTGTCATAAACGCGGTAGACCTATTTTAATTTATTTCTGTCATCCTTAATTTAAATTCTTTTAGGTTAATCTGGGACAATGTCTATGATTGAATTGGGCGTTGATAGCTGCGCCACAGTACTTTACTTATGTAGCTATCTTCGTTTTTCCTGTGTAATCTGTAACCTAAGTTGTTCCGAATAAACTTCATTTTATTTAAATGATGTTAACATTTGTGTGGTATAAATTGCTAATTTGTAGTAGGAGATGTATATTAATGGCATTAAGCTGAGATCTTCACTTGGGATTATTTTCCGTTGGGCTTTTTATTTATTGAGGTAATACTTGTAAAAAGTTCAAGTAAATAGATTGCTTTGCACACTAGTAAGTATACCAGTTTAACCTAATTCTTTAACAAGAATTACACAAAATCGGTACATTTCTTAGCTCTTATGCAAACAATGTATATAATTTAGGCATAAGCACACATTGTAATCCATTGTTGAATCTGCGTAACTCGCCGCTCCACGGCAAATATTGAATTACACTACTTAGGTAAAGTAGGCAGTCGGAAAATGGGGCTTATTTACTTGAACAAACATTGGTTTAGTTCTTTTGAATACTTTATAGCTAGCCTAAGTAACCACTGAAATAAATCGTTCTAAGTTTTCCCGATCCCAGACTGGCTGATCGCGTGGCATTTTTTTCAAGTTAATCTTTCTGTTCATCCGTATTGAGGAAAGTTCCGATAAAGAATCAGGACATTTTTACCCGACTGCGGGGAAGCTCAAAAGGAGGGTTATTAAGTGTAATGGATAAAGTTAAAATAAACAAAGTTTCATGTAAAACATGTAGTCACGAAGACCTAAGTATTTTATCAATAGAGGACTGCAGTGCTAACAATTCGGAGTTGCTTAATCAATTTTATTCGAAAAGCTTTGGTACGTACCTACCTTCATATATATTTAGCTATAAAATAAATGTTCAAGACAATTCTAATCAATGAGAGCCAATCAACAAAACATAAAAGTTCCACACGATCTTGAAGTACATTATTTGGATTCTATTTCAAATTGATCAAATGTGTTTCGTTAATGAATTCTATTTGCCACAATCTTCCTTATGCGAAATAAACTTTGACAAATGGCTTTTGATAGGAATAATTAGAGTTTTTTTTCAGGTGTTGCGAAGGGAGTTTGTTCCGACATTTCTGCAAAGTATGTTTTAAAGGGCGGGTATTTAAGGAGACTGTCATTTAAGTGTGTAACTTTTACCGTTTTTGAGTAAAAAAAATGCTTTGGTTTTTTTCAGTTGACTATGAAGGAAAATCAAAAGCTCGAGGAGCTCGTGGCAAAATAATAACAGCCGCTCGGGTCGATCTTTAGGTTAAGCCGTGCTTGCCTAGGTTGGTCTGTGGATGGGTGACCACCCATTACATACCGAGTTTCCTCCGTGCCTCGAAAAGCACGTTAAGCAGTTGGTCCCGGCTGTTATTTGAGATCTTTGACAGTCGTTACTGGTAGTCAGTGATTCAAAAAGTCTGACAACCAGTTTTGCCAAGGGGTACAATTACCTAGTACTAACTGGATTATGGAGGTCAGATAGGCAGTCGCTCCATGTAAATTACTGGTATTCCGCCGCATCCGGTTAAACTGGAAGAAGACCCCAACATAGTTGGGAAAAAGCTAGGCAGGTGATGGTGATGATAATGAAAATCAAAAATTTAAAAGTAATTTATTTAAATTAGGCTGATAATTAGCACTTTATGAACGTCAAATGTTACAAGAGGCAGTTCCCCAAAACGCCTGCCCTTCAACACTTCCAATTGTTTAGCTGGGAAGAAGTGTCGGAACAAACTCCCCAGCAACACGCCGCTAGGTTAGACCAGGTTTTATTAAGTTTAGAACAGATAAAAGCACCTATAAATTATATCTTCTATCCATTTGTAACTATGTATGTAAGTATCTATATAAATAATCTATACGCGTATGAACACATGTAATTCTAACTCTACACGTGGGATCACTTGTAATGAAATAGGCCTATGATAGATAAAACTAATCAAAATTGAGATCGAACAACGAACTTAGTGCAGGTGAGGCATTTTAGCTAATAGTTACTAAAATAGTTATTAAAATAAAATGAATTTAAATTATTAATGAATTATTAAGATTTCTGTGATTAAAACTATTGAGAGTTAGTTTAATTAAAATGTGACTTGGGCTTGAGACTTATAGGTTAGTTAGGACGAGTTAGGACATTGAACTACAGGGTTTTGCAAATTATCTGCAAAAGGACTTAAAAAACGAATCAAATGATCTTGATCTGGTTATAAAAAAGCCAAGAAAACTAAAATTAAAAAAAAGGGTCAGTTGGTCGAACGAAATCAAGAATGTCCAAAAAGGTTGCCAGCGTTAATCTGATCACTAATCTCTGTGGATGCATAAAATAAAAAATGAAAATAATTATATTCTAAAATAATGTAGGCACGTTGTATTGTATTGTATAACGGGCTGGTGTCCGCAACTCCACGTCAAAGCGCGTATTTTGCGTATGGGCTATTATAATCCACCACGCGGGCCCAGTGCGGATTGGTATATGTCACATGTCTTCGAATTTTTGGTTCTAGGATATGCCGGTTTCCTTACGATGTTTTCCTTCACCGTTTTGAGAGCAGTGGTGTTGAAATAAATTACACAAAGTAATGCGCCTGTCTGGGTTCGAACCCATGACTTACTGTTCGTAAGTCGGGGCCGCCACCACTGGGCCACCGCTGCTCTTGTAGGCACGTTATAACAATACTACAAAAAGGAAAAACGAAAACAGAAACACATGCAACATTACACGAACATACCGTAAACGACTACACACTCCCGTTCTTATACACCACACCACGCCACGCCACACCACACCACACCACACCACACTTCACCACACCACATCCCACTCACACAGCCATCCCCCCCTAACACACATTCTCACACATTAATAGCATAGTTAAACCAGATCATATAGGTTATTATCACACAAATAAAGGTTTTTTTTGTACACAGTTACAATAGAACACTGACTCCTAGGTCCCAGGGTCCCCTTAGTTTAGGAGGCAAGGGTTTTAAACTATTTGAAAAGCCTTTTCCTAAAATTAAATGTACCTACCTATGTGGAATGTATTGCTATTGTTTAAAGGTTTTTTGTGCCGATAAACTTTTTTTTTTTTTAATTATCTGATCCTAAAAAATAATAAAATAATTTATTATGTAGTATAAACCTCAATAGCTGATGCTGGCCTTACAGCTGCTAAGGTTGAAATGGAACTTAGCTAATCGCATCTGCCACATGTCGGAGGAGCATTGGGCAAAAATAACCACTTAGTGGATACCAAATACACACATCAACACGGTCTAGGGATATTTTTAAAAAAGCGAATTACTATCAATGTGTTAATTATTTATATGACATGTATATATTTAAAAGATACGTTATTTAATATTCTACCATTTTTTAATAATGGTTAAGGTATAGATTAAAATTTCAGGATTTTATGGAAAAAAAATGAAGCATAGACGGAAACCGTATATGAATGAACTTTTAATTTGTGAGTAAAAACTGAAAAAAATAGAAAAATCATTTAATTTGTGTTTATAAACTTGAAGTTAGTAGTCTGAGAAAGCGCCCATGATGTTCATAACACATCGGCAACGATTCGGCATGCTCAGAACAAGGTTGTCAATGTCTTGCTGCGGAATATTGTCCCATGTCCTTCTGAGGTGCGCAAAAAGTTGATCTTCTGTAGCCAGATTTTCAGGAACTTCCTTCAGAGCTCTTCTTTGCAGCATATCCCACGCATGCTCAATGGGATTTAGATCTGGCGATTGAGCAGGCCAGTCTAAGGCCCTAACTTTATGTGTATGTAACCAAGCTGCTACCGTTCTCGCCGTGTGTGCCCGGGCATTGTCGTGCATGAGCAGGAAATCTTGCCCCATTTGTGTTCTGTGGGGCAAGATTACGGGCCCCAGCACCTGTTGGACGTATCGTTCTGTCGTCATATTGCCCCGCACCCAAACGAGATCCGTCCGTCCTCCAAGACGAATTCCTGCCCAAACCATAATTGTTCCTCCTTGGTATGGGTGAACTTCCTGAGGGTTCTGGAGACGGCTCCATCGTCCAGGAACTCGCCAAACACGCGTCCTTCGTAAATCTGGATAGAAGCCGAACCTGGATTCATCCGTGAACAGCACATTGGACCATTGGTCACGGCCCCAGTCCACGTGGTTCCGAACCCATTCTAATCGTCGTCCACGATTGCCTCTCCGTAAAGGTGGGACCCGGAGTGGTCTACGAGAGCGTAGATTGCTTTCATGCAGTCGCCTTCTTACAGTTTGGTCACTCACAAGCACTTGGTGTTCCACTCGCAGCCTTTGGACCAATTGAGTCGCCGTTGCATTTGGTTGTGCTCGCGCAGTAATTTGCAAAAATCGGTCTTGTCTGGGGGTAGTGATGCGACTTGGCCCCCGGTGCCTCTCCGCTACTTCACCTGTGGCACGATAGCGTGTCCACAATCTTGAAATTACATTTTGATGGGTCCCTATGGCCTCAGCAACATTACGCTGAACAGATCCAGCTTCCAGCATTCCCACAGCTCGTAACATCTCCGCCCTCGTCAAATGTCGGCGTTGCATGGCTACAATACCTCAATTTTAACTTTATCTTTCGTTTAAAAATGAAAAAAAAACTGTAACTAAACGTAATTCGTATTGTTTTCTAAATTTCGCACAAATGAAAATTCCCTCTCCTATACATCAAGACATTTTTATGCCACCGAAACAAAAGAATTTTCAAAAATTTGAATTTGGAATTAGTCTGAGATAAATTACAAACAAATCGATGTATAAAAGATTCCAATGCGGCCAGTACTTTTCGAGTTATTTAATTGAGTATGAAATATCCCTAGACCGTGTTGATGTGTGTAGTAAGAAACGACATCGTGGCAGGCCCCGAAGGAGATGGCGGGATGAGCTTTCTTAAAGGATTGGCTTATACAATCGCATATGTCGCAGAAAGTGGATGGAGAGAGGGGCCTTACCCCCGAATACTGAAACCTCACTCAAAATTTAAGGGTTGCTTAACATTTGAGCAGCTCCTGATTTTAAATTTCGTATGGCCAAACGTCACTTTTGAGTATCTGTTAAAAATATGTGCCACTCAAATTTTTAATGTCGTTTTAATATTCGGCCGTTAGCCCTGCAGTGGGACAATATAGGCTTATTATAATATAGTATTCATTATTATTTATATTCTTTCCACTTGCAGCTGTCCCTAGTCGTGGTCTAGTATTTCTTAAAGCTGTCTTATTCATCTCGCCATCTTCGCTTGGGCTTTCTTTAACGACGAATTTTCTCGATTAAAATAAAGAGAATAGGCTTGTGTCCTGAAAAAATCTAATTAGTCCGTCAGTTAGATTATCAAAAACATTTGACACGTATTTTTTCTTTTGTTACGTAAACTCTCAATACGTCACTCCGTGCTATAATTTTTACGTCACGTCACGCGTTGTGACGTCACGAGCCCCCACCCTCGAGTTTGATGCGTTTTATCTTTGTCAATATTCATTGATTTACAAAAACAAAAAATACGTGTCCATTATTTTCCAATAAGTACTCTGACGGACTAAATAGATTTGCAATTTATTGATGGTGGAAACTAGCCTATTATTATTTCATTGATGTTATCATAGCCATCATTCTTGTCATCAATGTAAAAAAACTATACACACTTATCTGAATAAGTGTATTTTCCAACACAGCGGTGGAACAGGCATTCGATTTGTATTTTTATTTGTTTCCTACTTGGAGTGTGTATCAAATAATAACTGCCGAACAATAGCAAATAGGTATAATTACTGGAATACAATTAGTATTCTCGAAATTGTTTCCTATGCAGTTTTTTCCACGTATTTTTGTGAGACCGCATTTAAAGAGGTATTTCTAGTTGTTTAAAATAAAACCATACACATTTTTTTTGATTATTTGGGATGATAAAAACAAGTTATTAATTATTCCAATGTGCATCATTTTGCCTTTTTAGGATGAAATAAAAACCATGGGAAAAACAGTTTTGCAAGTTAAAAGCAAATAAAATTGAAGATTTTAATTTTTGAAATCTTATAGATACAAAATTCGCGTTTAAAATTCGAACGCCTTCACATTTGCCAAATTACTAATGATTACCGATAACTATTCATGTCTTTCGTAACAGCCAATTTGCTATTTGCTTATTATTGAAAGACATGACATGACTGCATTTCATACGTAGGTGTGAGATAAATGTCAGATTAACTGTTATCGGTCATCTAAGGTGCGATGGCCAGAACTCAATGTCAGAACAAACAAACAAAATGCTAAAACCGTAATTTATAACCTTTTTTTTGTGACTATACGTAGTCGGTCGGTAAAAACCGAAAAACAAATACCAAAACTTAAATCATCTTAAATTAGCTAGGGTTAATAACGCTAAAGTGTGACTAAAGTTATAATAAAAAAAGATAATCAGTCATGCAATGATGTGGTATTTTTATTCGGAATTGTTCAGGTCTATAATTTTAGTTAATTAATAATGGTTGGGATTCCCGTCGGGTCTCAGTGTGTTCACTGACCGATGGCGACGTTACTTGAGTAATTTTATATTTTTCTAGCAATTGTTTCTACAAATCTTCGTGAGATATGACGAGTTTAATGATTACCTGTGTTGTTTGTACTGTCACTCTGGGATAATTAGCGCTGCCAAAAAAAAGTTAGTATGAAAACTGTTTGCTGGTAGACCATAATAACGTAAACGAAAGAAAATAGTACATTTTGATAAAAGTGGAGAAAGTTTGTTATTGCATCCGAGGCGGAATTAACTCCCGAGCCGTAAGCGAGGGTGTTTTTGAGCCGAGAACTGCATTAACAAATGTCCACGTGTATCAAACGACGTTTTTCAATACACTTTTGAAGAAATAAAATAAAAAAAACGAAAAATATTTTTGTCATGAATTATTAGGAAATTATAATTTCAATTTTCTTTTTTTTCCGTGCTTTGCTTTGCCAGGTTGAAGGAGAAGCAAAGGTATGAAGCCGCTAAACAGCCTAATATAAAAAATAGTATTTTTTTTTATATTTTTGAATTTAGAACACAAATAAATGTTAATTTGTATATAAAAGTAAAAAATAGTTTAAATAATCATGTTTATCTATGATATTCTGTTTATAAAAACAATTTGAATATTCAAAAAATAATTTACGCCGTAAAGACACGTTAGTGCTTAGCCGAAATTTAAAAAAAAGATTACCACCGACTATTAGGCATTGAACCAATTTGGACTAAGTACAGGTATAGTTATCTGTGGCAATTTTTTCAACGTGTTAGAAAATGAGAAAAAACGCACGTGTGTGAAATACATTGCATGTTGAACCTAATCGTAGTGCGTTATGAAACATTTTTCGAGGAAGTGTATTGAAATATATTTATGGACGTTAGACTAGGCAATATGGTCGAAAGACTATAAGCCGAATGAATAAGGGGTAAATAAAAAAAAAAAGCCTATAACATTAAAACACCATAGCCAATACTGCCTTTTATCGACCTGAAAAAGTAATCGACTAGTTATTTTAACTATGACTGTTGTAAATTCGTCTCAGGGGCAGTAGGAAATAAACCACATACTTACTTACCACAATTTAATGGAGGATGCCTAATGCAATTACTCAAATGCGAATTTAAGTACCGAAATCTGAAGTTCTGCTCACTGTGGTAGATAAACCTAATGGCTACATTGATTTATCACAAGCTTTGACTGGATTAGCTCACATCCATCAACTTATTGATAATGAATATTGACTGAATAAAAGGTTGATATCGAAGTCTCAAGCACGGGACTATATAGCTGATTCAACCTTAACATCATATTGTTGGACGATTTCAGACTTTGTAGGTACAGTCGTGGTCTTTTCTGCCTGATCAGTTAAATATTTTTTCGCTTAAATCATGCGGAGGCGTCGAGCCACGCCCCCTTAAAGTTTAGGCCTATTAGAAAAGCGTCAATTTAGCGCGCAAAATAAGAATAATTCTCGTTTGGCGTATCTTTTCAGTCATTTTCAACGCTCTCTAGCCCCCGCCCCGTTGACTTTGTATAGAAATACAAAGTCAACGGGGCGGGGGCTAGAGACCGTTTCTATGTTGTAAGTGCAATAAAAAATTAGCTTAGTGGTGGTCTGGCGGGAGTGTCCTCGATAGTACCTATTCATCGCACTAATTCTACTTTCTCGATGGTATTTTAATAATAGAGAAATGAACTTTTGATTTCTGTTTGAGGCGTGATGTTATGTATTGTATTAGGTAGGTACTCATCTAGTAAAGAAAGTTTACATCAATTATAATGTAATAATCATCATCCGTTTTATAAAGTTATAAAAGCTATAAAAACAAAACACAATCTACACATAAAAAAATACCTAAGCAACTGTTTACTTTTTTGTTTATAAATTCGAATAGTCTTCTTCTTAGCGTGTTGATGGCAATCTAAATTGTGTCGGCCCAGAACTGAGCATACAGCTGAATAAATCAATAGCAATGCGTTTTCCATGAAGATTATGTAGATGCGCGTTTTCCTGATACATTCCTAGCTTGTTTCACCACCGAACAAGTTTCAGTTATCTTTCCTTCCCAACAATTTTACACAAAATCTGTTATTTTTTTTTATTTCTCTACTAAGTACGTGCCAAAACAGTGGAACAGGAACAGATTCTCAACATTAGTGAGGGTAGCAATTATAGTTAAGCGAACGCAATATTCAGTTCAAAGTGTGATTGCAGATGTAGAATCCGGTGAAGCAGGACCTGAAGTGAAGGGAGAAGGGCCCGTACCCCCGGTCCCGCGGCCAGCACCTCCGCAGGGTAAGCGCCACGCATGGCATGAGGGGCTTACCACACTGTGACGTCACTTTACTATAGATGGGAATTTGAAATTGGAAAAAAGAATGGAATAAAAAAAAGTTGGTGGCGATGGTGAAACTAAATGATATCGTGTTGGTATTGTATGATGCGTTCTACGATCATATACAAAAGTTATTTAAGGGAGTGACAACACTATTTCAGTAGGGATATATGGAACGGGGGTTATTTACGTGGAATCGATCATTCAAAAAGTGGTTTGGGTTTTTTGAGCGAAACGGTGTCGTTTCGCGTCTTTGGACGAGGTGAATGATGTCCCTTTTACGCTTTTATTGCAAGGATATAAAGCTCAAGCCGTTTTAGCATGGATAAGTGTGTGTCACTTTCTTTGTACGAAGTTCACGCTAATATTGGTAAGTCTGTAAGACTGGCGTGGTTAAGCTAATATAATCTTTATCCACACAACTGACACAACTTACCTTGAATCTTCAAAGATTTAATGAAAAGTCTATGCTAAGTATATTCGTAGAAAGCATTATAAAATCCTTGATGTCATTTAATGTCTTGTCTTCAGCGCCATCTAGTATTATTGGCATGTGGTACCCACTATGATGGTGTGGCATGGGAAATCACATCATACACATTGGAGCACCTCACTGTATTTTATATTAATGGATTAGCAGCTTTTCATGTCATGTTTGTCGCTCTTGCACCTTTGTTTATGTTATATTTTTTTCTTTCTGTTTTTAAGGTTTGAGTATTGTTTTGTTTATGGGAATTTGTGGTGTTGTTTTTTTTCTTGTGTCTGTCCGTATTGGGTACTATTAGAATATGTTTAAGTATGTTGGATTTCAGAATACAAATAAGAACCTACGGTAGGTTTTACGAGTTTGGGCAGTGTCTACTTTGTGGTATCTTTACTGGTCTTCAGTAGTTTGCATTAGTAGCCAGATTGATTACCTTCTTCAAAGCTATCTTTATATACCTATCTAACTTACGGGTAACAATGAGTAGAATACCTACAACTTAAGTAAGTAAAGCAGAATGATTTACAACAATGGTATGCAAAGAGCGCATGCGCCGTGCATTGAAAACAATGATATCATTGGGAAAACTGATATACGCGACTAATTTTATAAAACTATCCGTAGTGACTTAGTTTACAATATAAATATATTCATTAGCAACAAAAGATTCTGTCAGAGAAACTTCTAGATTGAATATGTCGTCTTCTTCCATAGTTTTTTTTCCTCATTTGTATTATATAGCAGTTCTTTGTGATTTATGTCTGCTCTTTATATATTATTTATTTTATTCACTATTACATGATAAACGTTATTAAATAAATTGATTGTGCCTTTTATGGTAACTGCTACTGGAGTCATGGAAAGATTCATCGGGATTTATTTATAAGGACTAAGAAGTTTGCAATTATTTATTTTATTATCCTCGGGTAAGATGGCTTTGACGATATTTTCTGCAGGTTACTAGTTACTGCTCCATATTAGGGTTCCGTACCCGAAGGGTAACCAACAGGACACTATTACTAAGCCTCCGCTGTCCGTCCGTCTGTCTTTCTGTTAGCGGGCTGCATCTCATGATACGTAATAGGTGGACAGTCGAAAGTTTCACAGAATGTGAATTTCTGTTGCTGCTATAAGGAAAAATACTAAAAACAGAATCAAATAAATATTTAAGGGGGGCTCCCATACAACAAACTTGTTATTTTTTTTTTTTTTTGCCGTTTTTTGCTTGAATTAATAACGGCAACAGATAGACGCTTGAAATATTCACAGAATAATTAGTTGTATATTCACTTTAAAAATAAATAATTAAATTAAAATTTAATAAATATTTAATCCCATACCTACAACAAACGTGTTTTTTTTGCCGTTTTGTCTAATGTTGTACGGTGGTACGGAACCCTTCGTGCGCGAATCCGACTCGCACTTGGCCGGTTTTTTACTATCTTTTGGCGATAAGTTGGTGACTCTTACATCGACATTTCCAATCTCTAGCTTTTTAATACTTACCTGGTTACCGTAGTTCTTGGTAGTTTAGAGATATGCAAATCAGGGTGGAAAGTTCCTCATCCTTGGGTGTAAAAGAACCCTTAGTACGAAGTATTATATTATCTGTGCCTTAGTGAAGCTTAATGGCACTTGTTTTCCCCTTTTTTTTGTTTTCGGATAGGAAATCATCAAATGACTTCTCCCGCTCTGGGCGGAGCAGGAGGGAGTGTCAGACTTTTACTGACTAAAACCCATCCATGTTCCTTCATCGCCCTTTGTATTCCGGGGCCACGGTATCTCTTTCACTGGTGTTCCCGATCATATCTTTTTCTTGTAATCAGTGAAAAGTCGTTTCCCAGCAATAATTTTCGCGTAGAGTTACTTACTTAGTTTGATGTAGGTACAGAATTCTTGGTTGACGACTTCGTATCCGTTTACATCTTGTAGAAATTGGTGTTGCATCTGGTGGGCTACTGCACGAGGCTATACGGTTATTGTTCAGCCGTTATAATTAATTATCTTTTTCATTCTAACTGCTTGTGAGATGTAGAATTTGAGAGACATCAGATCATGCGTAGATTGTACCTACGTGGCGTTGTAGATGCCGCCAAAGTAGCTTTTTTTTCTGATGGGAAATCATCAACTGACCCTTCCCGCTCTGGGTGGAGCGAAAGGGAGTATCAGACTAAAACTCATCGTAGGTTGGTTGGTCAGGTGTACCTACTGACTAAAACTCATCCATGTTCAAGTTCCTTCTTAACCCTTTATGTTCCAGGGCCGCGGTATCTCTTTCGAACAGTACCGCAGCCTTAAGGCCCTTCTAACCCTAAAATTAGCAACTCTATTTGTGGTAGTTCAAACTTTGTTTGAAATACTGTTAGAATAAAGTTCTAATCAGATTGCACTACAAAGCGGTTGTTACGTCAGTCACTGCGGCCGAATAGTGCAAAATGAGTGGTTTTTTGCGATTTACAAAAATCTATTGATTGGACTAAAAAGATAAAACATAAGACCTGCTTTATAGTTAGTTCAGTTAGTATGCAAAGTTTCATGATCTAATTTGAAGTACTTTTTGAATACCAGCGGTTTATTGTTCGATTTGGAGGTAACTTTGGATTTTTTTCTATAGACAAAAGTTTATGGAATCGTGTTTTCGTCACACATAATACCTAGCATTAATCCTCACCTTTACGATATATATTTATTTCAAAATTAATGCTGCAGTATTTTAGGCGTAACGGAGGATCATGCTAAGCCATTTGAGGCATGTTAGCCCCTTAAGTAGCACTTTACTTCCTCTTTTTCTGTCTCTTTAGGCATAGCCGTTCAAATGAGTGATATCTCCTTGGTCAAAGTCCATCAGTTTCATTGTACACGCATCACAGTAATTACGACCACACGAATAACTTTCTACTAACAACCACCAATTAATCTATTACGGTTGAAGCTTAAAGCATCCATCTTTTATTTTCTTTTTGACCATCGATAAGCGTTTTGGCAGATCGAATTCTGTCTACAACCCGATAATCTAAATTCAACTGTAGCTTTTACAAGAGAAGGTATTTTTTGCAATGTTAGTTTTGTTGCTTTGAAAGTGTGAAAGCCTTCCGTCTCCCTTTCGCCACGAACTTTGAGTTGTTTTGTTACCTTCATATTAGGTACGTACACTCATTGTGTAACTTATTATATCATGTGATGAGACAGATGCACTTCTGGGAAAAGTAGACTCAGTATACTTAGTTTTGCAGATAGCACCATTATTACCAAAAGGAGATTGTACGTTTAAGTCAAAATGTCAAACAGTAATGTTTGTGGTTTACCTCTGCCCGTACCTTTGCTCGTAAAAGACAAATCAATAGTTACTTTACGTCTGTTAACCTTTGATAATAAAGCTCATTCGTCGTAGGGCATAGAAACTCATAACTCAAAAGTTCAGGATGCCCGTAGCGGATAACTCTCTAGCAAAGACTACAATATAATATGCTCTGTACCTGACGAAAAGGCACAACTATCAACTGTTACTACTTAGTCATAATGACGTTAGATTCAATAGCTTTTTGCTTTGCGCTTGATCTCCACGAGCTTTAAATCTTCACGTTGAACAGTCAAAACAATTATTAGTGGCCTTCACTTTGTAATTCCTTAATCAACAAATTCGTCCAGTCTGTCATTGTTTATAAATAGCAAAAGGAAACGGTGGGATCTGTCGCCCACGCAATAATCTACCCAATTGTCCCATGGATCTGCAAATAGAATCTAGTTTGACACATATCCGTTTTAAAGACCACCCACAAAGTTTAACCGCTTAGATGAACTATGATAATAATGTGTCCTGGGTGTTGGTTTTTACAGTGATGAGAGTCCGACTATGAATGGCATTCTTTAGTAGGTCTGTACAACTTTCTTAGCGCTAACTCTAACTCGTGAAATGATGGGTAGTAACGTATGTAGATAAGGACAGAATAAATGATCTATGTAACTTTTAGCCGTTAAAAGTTGGCAATAACAACATAACAAGCCATTTGTAAATTTCCTATTAGGCTATTATTGACCATTATCATTATTGCTCGTCATAGGTGACACAGCTCATTCTACAGAAAATAATTAATATTGACAGCAGACTGCCACGTGAATACCTACGCAAAAAAGGCATGTAACACTAATTCGAAATTCGAATATCAATATTTATTTTAAAAAAGATAATTAAACGCCAATACAGAATTTGATAATGTTGGTTTACAAGAAAAGAAAAAAAGAGCGAATTATTTCAAAAATGGAATGTAGGCTCGAAAGCGCCTGACGACAGGCAACGCGAGGATGTATCAATTCGTCGCGCGCTTTTGGCACGTGTATGTACCGAGCATTTCTAAAGGTTAGTCATCGAAGTCATTAGACTCACTTGGTTTAATTAGAGAATTATTTTTAGTTGAACAAGATCAAATAAAAGGTTAAATAAATAGTGATTAGTAAAAAACATGACATCAACGTTGACAATGTTGATTTTTGATACCTCGTTGAAATTGTTTGTTATTGTTGAATTTCCTTTACTTTGTTCAGCAAACAGATGTAGTTATTGTTGAACGAGATTTCCGAATTTATGAAATCTTTGACGGCTTATCCAATGTAAGTACCTATTTTGAAACAGTAGCTAATTAGTCGTAGAACCGTAGAAACAAAGGCTTCGCATAAAATACTTAGTATATGAAATCGTGCCCGTAAGTCCAGCGCACACATTTAAGGCTCTACCACACGGGCGCGGTATTATCGGTCGATAATTTCGCATGCGTTATTACGATTATGCGTCCCTATTCCTTGCACACAACTGCGTTTTTATCGTCCGATAATTCTATTTCATATTCGTGCTTTTGTTTTTTTTTACCTAATGTCAGGCAGATTCGCCATTTTTGCATGCAATATCGCAGGACGCAGAAACGCAAGCGTCCTACTTGTATTGCGTCGTTATTATCGCAGCAGTGTGTAACTTCGTAGCCGTCCTAATACATAATGTACTAAAAACAGATATCGCAATAACGCATGCGATAATTATCGACCGAAAATAACGCGCCTTTATGGTAGAGCCTTTAAGCACAAAAAGGTAATCCACATACCGCACAGACCTAAAATGCAAAATGCATAATAAGCAAAGTAAGTACCTTTGTCGCATAAGTACATTATACCAACTTGTATTTTTTTACCCGACACGGCGAAGCCAAAAGGGACGGTTATGATATTAGCAGTTCCTCCGTAGCTAAACTATTCATCCGATTTTGATGAATAAGGTGTCAATCGATTCGTTATGATAGCCCGGGTAACATAGGCTACATTTTAATTGACTTCAATAAAAGGCGGAGTCAATTTTACCTTTTAAACCCCGATTTTAATTATAGAGCGTGATTTTTCAGTTCGGGTTTTTTAGTTCTAGTATATTATCACACAAATTCTTGTTTCAGTCTGAGATTTTAAAGTAGGTACGGAGGTACGTCCTATTAACTGTTTACGCTAGCCCAGTGGTGACAAAACCTCTCGCTTGATCATTGGGGGTAGAATGGGGCAAGTTAGTTAGTGCTAGACCTACCGTTATATTATTTCATATTGCAGGCTTAGCGTCAGCGGAGACTACTGAAAAGCACAGTGTTTACCTCGGGTTAAGGATTTATTTAGTCCCTCGAACTATTAGCGCCCTCGCTGCGCTCGGGCACCAAACCCCGTCTCGGGACTAAATAAGTTACTTGTTACTTTCACCCCTAGGGTAACAAATTAACAATGTACTATTGTAACGTACCTATATGTAGAGTTGTCATAAGATTCATTTTTCAGTAGTCTCAGAAAATGTTCTGCTCTGCTCTGCTCTTAGTGTGCGCTGACTCTTAGATTATGATTTAATCGTCTGACATAATATTAAATTATTATACATTTATCAAATCATAGATTTATCATTACAGATGTTTATTGTTACCCGTGGTTCCTAACAATCCTTTAAAAGGCTGAGAATTAATATTGTATGCGGGCGCTTTTGGTCGACAATAAAGAATTTGCTATCTATCCCCGAGTCCTATCAAGTTTTTTCGTAGGCATAAAAAATCATGGAATCGAATTAATCGTATATTCAAAATTTCTACATGACAAACAATTCAAATGTCGAACCAAGTTTATCATTCCAAGACGACATCCCATCACACTTTATGATTGACATCCTAACGGTTGATACCTCAAAATTAATTACTAGCGCCATTTTAAGATGAATTTAATGTACTCGCAAAAAATCCCGCTACTCACTACAGAGTAATATCATTGTTAATAGGAATACTTGAAGTAATGTACTGCAGGCCACAAAAAATGGGCCATTGGCCCGACGCGATGTGTCTCGAAAATAGAAGCAGTGACTCAGAGTATTTTTGTTATTCTTTCAAGTACTGGATAACCTTTGAAATGTTTTTCTTTTATTTTTATGGCTGATACTATAATGGTACATTTATTACAGTTGAGTACTAAGAAAAATGTTGATACTTAGATATACCTAACTTAAAAAAAGTATATAAGTAGGCACAAGTCAACATGCAGTCTGATAAATTCATTCGCTGAACTTTGGCACATCGATAGCACGAAATGTGATACAAAAATAATGTACTTGAACGTTAGATAATAAATATGATAATTTTGGAAGTATGTTATCGTAAAATACCATGTAGTAATAATCCACATATTGTAATCCATTAGTGATATGCATGAAAGGTGTCTCTGTTTCTACCTAATTTATGTGCGAAATATATCAACGTTGCTGTTAATATTTAAGTACGTCGTTGTAGTAACCAATAGGTACTCGTTAAAAAAGTTTTCATTACCTTCTGTTTCTAAAAATAATTCTTGTTGTGGAAAGTTTTACACAAGACGCTACGCAATAATATGTAGTTTACACCAATTTTTTTTCCTATGTTTTTGTGAGTGGGAGATTCAAAACAAGTTTTGGTAGCTAACATAAAGCTTATTCGTCAAATCCATTTCTCGGCTTTTGTAGTAAAAAATATCAGTTGTTTTGCAGCTTGAACTGCAAAACAGCTGATATGATTTGCTAAGCAGAATTATTTTGATACGCAACAAACACAATTGAGATTTTGCTCGCATAATTTCCCAGTGACAGTCATCAACATAAATCTTAAATCTGAATGGATTTTTCTCAGACTGTCATTAAAGGTGTTAATCACTCAATTATTGCTTTTATTCGACTTATTACTGTCTATAAATAAATATTATGTTGTAAAATAACCGGTTAGTAACAAAAAATGGCCGGCGAACATAGACTGTCTCTGCCGGAAAAGAAAGTCGTTGTCAGTTAGTTGAAAATAAAAATAAATAGGTATTATGTTTATGAGGTATAAAATATTTTCTATATTGGTCTATGTTTGACGATACAAATCCCACGCTACTTTATGTAGGTATCATAATATTTATGGAAAACAGGGTTCCTAGTTCCTACCTAGGTTATACCTGAATACCTAGGCTATGATGGAACTGTTTTACTAAAAGTATCCCAATTTGGACAAAAGAAACCCTCCCACCTTCAGAAACCTTCCCTCTCATAGAGAGGAGGCCTGTGTCCCAGCAGTGGGAACATTAATAGGCTGATGATGATGATGATCCCAATTTGGTGCATTTTGCCCTTACAATCAAATATCCATCCAGTGCAAAGACCGAAAAGTCTTTTTGAAAACAAGTCAGTTACTAGCCAGCCAGCCAGCCTCTACTCTCAACACTCAACTAAGCCTCGGCTGTCGTCGGTCCGTCTGTTAGCGGGCTGTATCTCATGATCCGTAATAGGTAGACAGTTGAAATTATCACAGACTATGTATTTCAGTTGCCGCTATAACAAAAAATTATAAAATTAAATTAAAGGGGGCGCCGCCCGCCCTTACTACGATGTTACCGAACCCTTCATACGCGAATCCGACTCTCACTTGGCCAATTTTTTCACTGTCATAGAATCACATGCAGGATTCTTGAGCAAAGCAGGCAACTGTATAAGGATATTATGGCCATTAATCAACAGTTTCAAATGACTTGCAAATTATATCGAAAGACTCCAAACAAAGACTACTCGCTGAATGAATGGAAATGTACGCAAAACAGACCCACACACGGATAGAATGCATTAATGAAACTTAGAATCGCAAATATCTTGAATGTATAATTGGTATAGATAATTAATGTAACTATTGGATTTTAATGGAGTGATGAAATATGTAAGAAATTTTTATTTTTTGAATGGAGGTATGGTGGCTGCGCTGTTTTTTCTTAAGACTGATGCTCCAGGGTAGCCCGCGAAATTCAAATTTTCTCACGTTTTTTGCAATTTACAGGCCAGTGCTAGGTTGTATGTTGATTAGAATATTATTCGCGATTGTAAGACGTATGTGGTTACAGAATTATAATCATCAAAATCATCAAAACAACCCTCTAAGTTCATAAAACCCCACGTCATTTTACCCTATAAAATAACGTTCAATTTTAATGTTTTCTAGAGAATATAAGAGAGAAATAAGAGATACTCATTTGGTTGGCAGCGTTCTTGAAAGTAGCTACTATTATAACAAATCTGAACACGAGACCTGTGACAAATTCAGGCCAGCCTTAATAAAATCTAAGAACAGGATACTATCTTTAAACTTTACCAGAGTATATTCCGGGTAACAATGATAATGAATGGTGTCCTCTGTCATCGCTATGTAGTGACCTTGTGTGACCTAGTACACGTGCTGGAAAGTCCACGAGCGTGCCAAGTGGAATCGGACAGTGCGATCAGTAGAAAGAAATATGAATAAAACATTTTATTTACTGTCGCCAAACTTTTGTTTACACGACTTTGAACCTTGTTTTTTAAAAACTAAGACGGTTATGTTTTGTATGAAGTGTAAAGTTATAGTGGTTAAAAAAATCGTCGTAAGGTTTAATTTTACATGAAACGAAATCTTTAAACGTTATGCATTCTTAGAATGTGTTTGTAAACGAGGCGAGGGTACGCGAGATGAGTTTAGGGGAACTCACGTACGGAATTTTTGGTTCTTGGAACTTTTATTAATTTAATATTTCGTTGAGGATAAGTTTTGTAGCAAGGGAAGTTTTGAGTCTGGTTTCATCGTATTCGTTGTCATTGATGAGTAGGATACACTGTTATTTTAGACAAATCATTTATTTATTTGTGAATATGAATCTTTTATAGCGAATGTTTTTGGAAAGAAGAAGACATGCTTGCCGACCGACCCCAACTATAGTAGGATTGGCTCTGGAGAATGATTTAGGGTAACCAGAAATGTCATTGTAAGTTTGATCAATCTGCTATTTCACTATTTTTTTACCTAGACAATAAAAAATATTAAGAAAAGCCCCAAATTAGGGCACAGCAACAAATAACAACGTTGATAACGTTGTTATTTGTTATATATAACCGTTACAATCTTCAAACTCTAAAAAAACAACACTACGTAGTCATGTATTACGCGTATACAGGATGTTACAGTGCGCGGCAGTACAGTACAGTAATTTGTCATTGTTTTAGTTTTTTAGCGGCTCTTTGTTTGGCCAGTATCGACGACTGAATCGTAATGCCATGCTAATGAGCGGGTCAGCGCCTATTATTTGCGTACAAGAGATGTTTCATTGTTATATAAAATTTTGTCACAAAGCACTAGTCTGTAGAAGGTCCAGTCCAAATCAACATCATCTGCCTAGCCTTTTCCCAACTATTATGATGGAGTCGGCTTCCATTGCAGTCTAACCATGCAGCTGAATACCATATTTTCATGGACTTCCTATCTATTTGACCTCCACAACCCAGTTATTATATACTAGGTTAGGTAATAGATACCTCTTAGTAAGACTGGTGGTCAGACTTTCAGGCCACTAACCTGTTACGATTGTCAAAGATCTATGTATAAATGACAGCCGGGACCAACGGCTGAATTTGCTTTTCGAGGCATGGAGGAAACAATGCAATGGGTCCATCCACGGACAAACCTAGGCAAGTGAAGATCAACCAGAGCGGTTGTTATTATTCAGCCACGAGTTTCTCTAGAAGGTCCAGTTCAAATGATGTAATGAAACCTCTTGAGTAGACTCTGTATAAGCAAAACCTTAAGCAAATCTGTATGCACGCTTAGCAATAAAGTTGTGAAAACAACTAGGTACTTACCGTAATACCCCAATGAGCGGTGTATTTGATATTCAAATAGAAAAATCATTATTCCGTACGTAGGCATGCCTATTGTTAAAAAAGCTTTCTCTTTTTGATTAATACTATACGTTCGTTATGAATATACAATATGTTTAAAAAAACCATGTCCGATCCGTGAAGGTACCTATTATTAGGTATCGAGATTAGACTTTATTTATGCAATCATTTTTCGATAACAAGTAAAAAAACTACCCCGATAAAAATAAAATATAGTTAAATGAGAAAACTTACATGACAACACAGGGCCACGAGCGGTCGCTTCTCGGGTCATAAAACGTCATAAAAAACAATTGACGATCGAACATACTAATGCCGAAGATAGAGTTGTCACGTTTTCAACGTTTGTTAGATTTTAGGGAAATGGTGGTAATTTGGGCACAAAAATCATGCATTTCAAAGTTCATGAATATTTTATTTGGTAATGTCATTAGTAGATATACCTATAAATTCCCCTTTCGGATCGGACAGGGTTTTTTAACATATTGTAGATGTAGTTGCAACCAACAATCTTAACCCCTTGTCTCTGCAAGCTTTTGCCCATAGAGAATCAACCATTTTAATTTTTTGCTTTAACTTCGAACAGACTTAGCCTACTGGTAATGCTTACTCTGTGGCATTATCTCAATCCGCCATGGCTTCTTCGTACATTGTATACTTCTTTCTAATTCAGTTCGTGCTTGGTTAATCATAGGTTTCTTATTTAACACCCACGCCAGTAGGTAATTGCAGTCTTATGTAACGTTTCTTTTCCTATTTTTAAATTATAATTGTTGAACTGTTATTTTCTAATAACTATTTTTTTATTGTTCTTAATTGTCTTTGTAAGATCTTCAATACGAATGCTCGGATGTTTTTTTTTTGTCTCGAGTAAATGCTATCTAACGGTCAAAGACACTGCTGTTATTTTTAAATGCGTGGTATTGGATTGTGGTCACATTCTCTCGTACATTCCTAGTATTCTGATGAATACGAAGTTCATATTCATGACTTGTGGGTCGCCTAATATCAATATTTTCCTACAATTTGTTGCGCATGCGCCGTATTGGCGCCATCCTGATTCCCAATTCATTGTCCATCATGATAACAATTCTGTCAAATTCTTCCCATATGACATGGCATTGAATAGCGTTGAATGTCCATATAAGCCTTTTGGCACGTGGCTTAGATCGGAACTCAGCAATATCGCCATCTTGTTTTTCCAAAATACAAATGGCAAATGTTTACCAACAAGCAATAAAGCTATAAAAGGTTTAACGGATACTTTTCGAAGAAGCTGCAGCCAAAGAAACGAAACGTGCGTGTTATTGTCTTGTGGTCACATTCTCTAGTAGGTACATTTCTAGTATTCTGATGAATTTATACCTACATATCAATAATAGTATTTTATATAGGTAAGTTTGGATGTAGAGGGCTAGAGGGTAATCTTCGGAACTGAGCAGATCACTAATGCGGGAAGCTTCATTATCCCCGAGTGTTAGAAGCCATATTGAAAAGTTCCCGTGATATAACTTCCATAGCGACACTGCGGGCAAAAGGTGGTAGTTCATATGAATGAGGTCGCCTAATATAAATATTTCCTCTACCTAATTTGTCGCGCCGTAGTGGCGCCATCCCGATTCCCAATTTTATTGTCCGTCATATCAATTCTATCAAATTCTTCACTTACATGACAATATAACATTGAAAAGCGCAAAGGCCTTTTGGCACGAGGCTTTAATCAGAACTCAGTAATGCCGCCATTTTGTTTGTCTAATTAAATTATTTTTTGAACAACAGTGTCCTCGTATTCTTGTCAAATACATTCAGACACCAAAAGATGCTTGTACATCGCGTTTGATGTGAAAAGCGTTGTGAGTAATTACGGCGCATCCTGCCACAGAAACAATCTATTATGGTGGCTAATGTCGATTGACATGATAATAGCTCAATTTTCTCCGTCGCAAAGCAAAACTGGTAGGAAATGACGCGTTGTTATTCTGTTTGCGTGCGTGTATCACTGTTGTGCTCGGCTGTACAGAGCATGCGACGATCGCCGAATGTTTCGTTATTGCTGTGGCTTGTGTAAGGCATAGGCGAAGGCGGGGACGTAAGCGGGAGATGTAGCAACTTATGACGTTCTGAAGTGGTTGAACTATATTTATTTACTACATAATACAAGTACAACAATTTCTTTTTCGTCTTGTTGCTTATTTCATAGTGTTGTTTTATACGTACGTTGTTTTTTTTTTAATAAAGGTATCCTGGGTATGATACCCCGTGTCTCGGAGAGCACGTTAAGCCGTTGGTCTTGCTTATCTCTCCGGTCGCGTCGAATTGCCGTCCATCGGACTATGAGAGTGCGAGTGAGGTGTATCTGCGCATGCGCACACACTTTTGCACTATAATGTCTCCCGTGCCGACGGCTAATCACTGCTGAGATTGGCCGCCGTAACCGAAAACGGCCAGGACGACTATTATTATTAGGTATTAATAAATGCATACGGGTATCAAATGAAGTTAACTTCACAATACTTATTTGTCATACCAAATAAAGTCACGAAATCCGCAATCATCTTGCTTGTCTTATGTACAATAATACGCAGACTTACTAGTTTGATAACTATTTCGCAATACGGCAAACGATGTAGCAATAAAAGGACGCGTAGTATGGCGTAGGCTTCCCGCTACGGCCTACGCTCGTAGCGGTGTGTGCTACGCGTAGCATGGAGCGCCTTACCACACGATTAGGCATTTAAGTTGCATGTCGAACGACCAGATTGTGGTCAACATTTTTCAGAATGATTAACTTCAACATATTTTTTAATGACTATAATATCATTTCGTTTGAATCGTAGACGAACACGGAAAAACATCTACCGACCCAACAACACTTTTGTTAAGTGAAGAGTTCAGAGTTATATATATTATATAGAAATATAATATCACCATAGCCATCAAAATACCATCGTAGTTCAGATCAAAATACGAAACTCAAACAAACATAAAGTAAGCAGCAGCTAGTATCTTGTACCATCGGCTACTCTCAAGGCTACACGTTACCTTGTTCGACACACTGCTCGCCACTGCCAACCGTGAAGGTTTAGGTTACCATCGGTTGTTAGTAGCTGGCAACCTATCGTCTACCGTCCCTGGATATCGATAACTAGCTGTCTAGATAAAGTTTCCTCTTGCAGGAAGAATAACTGTGACTGGTTTAGATGAAATAAATGTAAATAAAATAAATCATAAATAATCCCAATAGCCATTAGTAATAGATGAACATTTAGAAAAAAAAACACAAAACACAAATTCGTGAGGTACGCACCATTTGTTCAGCAATTTTTTTTCACCTAAATATTAATTCTCAAAGAAGCTCAGTTTCCACGAGTGGCTGCACTTTACAATGTCAAGTATATTTTGTGATATTGTATAAAAAGTTACAAGTAGGTATGAGTTAATTCAAATGTTTAGCGGCCGTGCGCTCGCGCTGGTCATTGTCACGGCCGAGATGCCTCTGCGCATTTATTACGAACGATTATAATAAAAAGTTCATTTTAACTACTTTATATTAAATGTTAATGTAAATACGTCGTGTTTTTGAGATTAAGTTAATAAGATACTTATTGTTTTTTGTTTTTGAAATATCGGCGAAACCGTGTTGCTTAATGGTCGTAGCTCTTCGTTACCCGCAATTACAGACACAATTAAAATAACAACGCACCGTACCCGATCGGGTACGGCTGGGGACATAGTAAACGCTACTGTTTTTTGGCTTACGAAAGTCGAACATAACAAAAACCGATGATGTAAGGCTTCTGTGTCAAATCTATTGTTAATCCTCGGTTTAGATAAAAATGGTCGTAGCTCTTCGTTACCCGCAATTACAGACACAATTAAAATAACAACGCACCGTACCCGATCGGGTACGGCTGGGGACATAGTAAACGCTACTGTTTTTTGGCCTACGAAAGTCGAACATAACAAAAACCGATGATGTAAGGCTTCTGTGTCAAATCTATTGTTAATCCTCGGTTTAGATAAAAAAATATTAGGGAAATCGGAATCGCAGACAGCGCGGCAAATGCTGCGTAATGAATTTTTTTGCCAGGTAACTTGGCACGAACATCTACTGACATTGTCATGGTAGCTACTAAGTATTCATAAATCAAATAGGTACTCTTGGATTCAAATTTTCTTTCCTGATGTCATAAAGATACTGGTGCTTCCTAAAATGATATGATTAAAATCTAACCTTCATAAACTCTATGACCTGTACGACCTAGGTCCTACGTCAATATTAGGTACATCTCATAGGATCCCACCTACAGAAAAATTGTAAAAACGTTTTGGTAAGGATATAAAGTTAAGCTCTAAAGTTGACATAGCATAACTTAGTCAAAGCATAAGATAAGTTGAAAAGTAATTATTAGCTCCACCAAATTGGCAATTCTATTCAGGATTTTACTATTCATTCGGACATGATTATTACATTGTAATCTGATTTTATGTTTTCCATTACTTCCCGATTTTTTACTGATCGAAAAACCTGAAGTATTAATATTACATTCTGAAAAAAAAAAAACAACTCCAATCGTAATTGAAATCCAAAGCCACAATATAGTAGGCAGATAATAAATCGTGTCGCCTAATTTGACAAGTTAGCGCCATTTTAGTATTTTAGTTGTCATTGTCACGGTCGGCCATATTTTTCCTAGGTTTGTTTATGTTTTCTGTTACTATACTTACTGCCCGTGACGGGGCAATTTGCAGATACATTTACGGAATGTCAGACAATGATAATTAGATTAAGTAGATAAAAGTCTTTGTCGTTTTGTTAGTAGTCAAATATTGGATCAATTCATTTTAGTGATGGAGAGCTTTGGTCAACGAGTTTTTCAATTTTAAGTGGACGATTGAATTGGAATTCCTCTCAAATTGCAAACTATTTCACAAAGTGACGCATGTGTTTACCTAATCACCTTGATAAATCTGTTGCTTAGAAAGTTCGTAATAACCATTTTCTATCTATTAATCCATATAATAGCACTTAAACCCAAACACCCATAAATTGCCTGATTTAAAATTACCTCTCTCGCCGACGTTTACGAGCGTCCGTATCTAAAGTGCTTGACAATAAGCATGCATCACATTGCCTGTACTAAATCATGTATTATTAACGCGTTAATAAAATTAACGTCAGTCCACGTCTCAGGTATACTATGTAATTTATTTTATCCCTAGCTAGTCATTGTCATGGCTGCGCGCGCGCAATGTCACCGCGCTGTAATTTTCATGCGATACGTGATTTGATGTTCTGAGCACTACGAGGCTTGCCATCAATCATTCTTAAATATAGCTTTAGAGCAACATTTTCCTTTACCGTCGAAAGACATAATTTAGTATCAAACAGGAAATCTTTAAATAACTCTTATAATAATATTCGTGTAGGCTGGTTTTATAGATACCTAAGCGTCTATTTCTAGATGTTTCTATTCATCAATTACTCGAGATATGATAATGGTGCACATAAGAAAGTTAGTTCTACTGAGAATATATGTATATGAACTTGTACATAAACATTTAACCGGCACTAGTGGCACTTTCAACTACCATAAACAAACTAGTTTCTTTATCTAAAATACGGTGAGACTATGTAAACCTATTCTTAGAGCATATATTTGCATATCTCGTTTCTAACTTGCGCACTACATTTTTTTTTATTTCTCAAGGAACTAGGAACCCAGTCGGTCTGTCTGTAAATATATATTGTGTTTCAGGAAGTTTTTGTTGTTCTATTGTTTTTGAGATTCCCACGCAATAATGAGTGATGTAGTTCTATGGTGTTGCCAGTAGCGTTGCCGTTATCAGAGTATATATGGAGTGATAACGGTCACCCCAATTTGTTGACATCATCATTAGCCGCGTTTGCGTTCAGATTGGATGAGTACTTGAAAATAATGTCAAGTTTGTGTTCGTAATATTTTTAGAGTAGATATATTTTCTGATTGAGATGATAAAGGTTGTTGTCCTAATTGCTATTATTGTAAAAAAATATCCAGGTTAAAAATGTAGCCATATTTCCAATCTCTATGTTATCATATGTTTGATGGTTATTAAAAGTAAACAAATGTCAACAGATGGACATATCTTTTTTTTTTTTTTTTTCGGTTGGGTAATCATCAAATGACTCCTCCCGCTCTGGGCGGAGCAGGAGGGAGTGTCAGACTTTTTCTGGCTAAAACCCATCCATGTTCCTTCATCGCCCTTTGTGTTCCGGGTCCACGGTATCTCTTTCGAACAGACCCGCAACCCCGGCAGGAGAAGGACATATCCTTCTGTTGACATTTGTTTACTTTTAATAACCATCAAATATTATTAATACATGATGGTGATTTAAATAGGTACATAGTGTTAAATCGTGCCGAGATATTGATCAATATTTCATAATACATTAGTACTAACAAAAAAAAACAAAGGTACTCTTTTTTTTGCAAAACATAAGTAACATAGGTATATCAATATTAAAGATCAATTCAAAGAATTTGTTCTCACAACCTGTCAAAATTGTGAACTTAATTCTTTATGAATCAGTTTCGGTAATCGCCTGTTTTGTTTGTTACATCTTATTTTTTTATTAAAGACATAATATAAGAAATAATCACGCCAAGTACTAATCGGATGCCATTAAAATTAAATAAGTACTTATCTTTAGATCTTTATGAAATAAAAAATACCTTTATAGCTTTACCTACCTACATTAAAAAAAAAAAACAAAATAAATACTACACCCGTTTAATTTTGACACGATTATCTTACCTAATCGGTAGATTTAAAGATCAGGTTTTTTTTTACAATTTTTGTTTTATTTATAGACTAAACAACTCTTCTAAAACTATAATTAATTGTTATAAATCACAATAACATGCAATTAAGCCTACGAAAACATGGAAAAAATGTGATAAAAACCGTAAATATTGTAAAAACCGATTTGTATATCTTAAATATAATACTATAAGACTTGTTGATATTTAATTCGCAAACGCGACTGCTGAGCAAGAGCTAGGCCCTGTGTTCGATTCCAACTCGGGATCAAGAATTTCTCAGTAGCAGTCTGGATTCGTGCCTAGTTTATGACAATAGGCTCGCCCCCATTAAATGGGGTTAAAACAACTGGCAAAATGTGGATGTAATATTATTTACACCTCTGCTTAACCCTTCGGGGATTAATAATAATAATAAATCAATTTATTGACACACACAAGTTACAAATTATACAAACAAGAAAACAAAAACAATGAGCATAAAGAAGTTCAAAACTACAAAGACGAAACCGTGGGCCCCAAACTAGGCGCAGCCTGTATCTTGGTGGCCCAATACAGACAGTAAAGGCAGATTGAATAACTGACTCTTCAGCGTGACACAGCACAAGACACAAGTACCAGTTAATTTTGAAAATTATAGATTAAAAATATATATATAAATATAGGTATATATATATTTACATTATAATAATATCAATCTATATAAATCAATAAATGATTATAAAATAAAATAAACGAGAAGATGAACAAACATAATTCAAATAATTGAAACAATAATTGATTACAGGGGTGATGTTATGTTATTAATACTAAAATTACTTTGCTCAGTTTAATGTACTTTTTGTACCCTGGGGTAATCTCATCATCAGTTAACAGACAAAGGTGCATATTAATTTTAAAATTACCGTGCACTCGTGTACTATAAAAGTATGTAGGTACCTAGTTGATCATGAGTAATGGTTTGCAGATAAATGATTAGTCATTCAGCTTCCACTGAATCGAATCTAGTTTGTTATTCATTATGGAATATCTTGTTCTGATTTTCCAATATTTCGCTGAGAAACCCACCTTTCACTAATATGCAGGAAATCGAATTTAGTAACAACTTTTGTAGACAACCTTACACGTCGCCGTCGTCGGTCGGCGCCGCGAAGTTCATTTTATGACTCATTCAGGGAATTTCAGAAATATCTGCAAAAGTAGAACTTTTTGCGTTTAATGTTGCATTTTCCCAATAATACACAGAAAAACAACAACACCCAGAAACGAATGATAATAGACTATATATTATACCGGATAACTTTTTATCACTTTCCAAATAGATTGGGTATATTAAGTGAACGGAGTATAAGCTCACGAAAAAAAAAATCAAAAAAATCGAAATTCAAAAGTTTTTATTTTTATTTTTCAAAATTTTTCTTTCTTTGTTCTGTTCTTATGAAAAGTTGACTTGAAATTTTTAGCGTTTTTTGATGATGGATACATTTTTTTCATAGCTGTGGAAAAAAGAAAGAAAAAACTAGGTATGCCATTTGCTTCTACTCCGTTCACTTATTATCACCATCTGCCTAGTCTTTTCCAACTATGTTGGGTTCGGCTTTCAGTCTAACCGGATGCAGCTGAGTACCAGCTAACTATAGTAGCTAGTTATAGCTGAGTATTTAACATGAAGCTACTGCCTATCTGACCTCCACAACCCAGTTATCAGTAGTCATATATACAGTAGTCCTACCCCATCAATATAAAAACTGCGTCAGACCAAAACTTTGCAAAAATTTTACATTACTCTCGTATCAGTGCAGCACCTTCCAAATATACCTAGATAAAGTTTAAATTGAGTCATTATTCATAGATGAATTCATTAATCATTACAATACACCGCAAATGATATATGATAGGACAATTTATCACGAACAAAAACTACGGAATAATCTGCGTTTGATGGAGTCAGTAATATACTTAAGTCTAAGAACTTAATACAGTGCCGGAAACATGACCTTAGATCTAGCGATTTTTATCATGAATCTACCTAGGTATATTCTTTAATTATCGTCATTAGAAATTGTATTCAGCCATTATAAAGAGGATGGAGTGTATTTATTCGTTTACGTAAGGTAGCTCTAGCCGTGTGGTATCCGGCAGAGTAGAATAGAACCAACCCATTACACTCACGGGTGTCGTATAAGGCGACTAATGTCTGAGGCAGAACACCTTGCGCCTCCGTAGACCAGAGAATGGGCAGCAGCGTTTTCTGTTAGTCTTTCATCACTGCGATCTCCAATCCGCCAAGCGTGGAGATTACGGCAAATTCCTCCCATCATGAGAGAGGCTTATGTCCAGCAGTGGATGTTATGGGCTGTTGTTGTCGTTGTTTGTTAAGTTAGCTCATGTTTTCGAACACTTAGGTATTACATATTTCTTCCTAAGTAAATGAAAGCAATGAAAACACAAACTTCTCTTAAATTGATTTTTGACGACCCGAATGGCGCAGCGGTACTGAGGCTGCCTAAGGTATTAGGGTCCCGGGTCCGAATCCTGGTAGAAGCAAAATGGATGTTTATATGTACAATAAGTATGTATTTACAAACAAAAAGTATCTATGTAGTATATCAACTATCTGAAAGAAAGAAAGAAAGAAAAAACATTTATTAGCCCGCACAGGACAAAACACAAATTAAAATGGTTAAAATAACAGTACAGCTCTCTATCGCGCTCGCTCTATCTGGTGTCCACGACACAAACCTCGTTGCTTAGTGTGGCACTAGATGGCGCTGTGTGTAATGTCCAGCGATGTTTATTATTTATATTTATTAATTCAAAGGATTCATCGCCCTCATATGAAGTTCATAAAAAATATTCCGATTCTAATGTTACGTATGTGTAAAAACGGGATTGGAGTCGAGTATCCTGCAATTACGAACCCGTTTAACGCTTTCGCGATCGTAAGCTTTATCTTATATTTTTCTTTTTGTACCAGAGGGCTGGACGTAGACTAGTAGGACTTAGATACTTACACCCATATCCTTAAACAAGCCAAAGTGTTTAATACACAAGTAAACAGAGTAAAAGTATTCATTTAAGATACGATTTTTTATTATGTAGTTAAGTTATTGCTTGAAGTTACAACAGTCAAAAGTTAGTTTTATTTTCTTTGACGGTTCTTACTTCGTTTTTATTCTTGTTTATTGCATAAAATTTTTGCTTAGGTAATTACTGAAACTCAAGTAATGACTATAGATATAGATGTTATGTCTGTCTCCATATACTTATATAATTTATAGAGCTAGCTTAGTTTATTTATTCACGACTAGCCTATATTACAACAAGCCACAATGGTTTAGTCAGTCCACCTATAATAAAGCAACTCATAAAACAGTGTCATATTTTTATAACACCATTAAAATAAAGACATTAATTTACCAGCCAGTGTATAAAACTGCTATCTCGCGAACAAACATCAATGTTTTCTTATATGTGACCACGACCACTTATCTACAGCACACAGTGTAACTACTGAATTTTTATTGTAGCTGATAACGTTTCTATAAACAGTGTTTTATGTACTTACCATTGTTATGAAACCGGATACCAATGAGTGGAAAACTGGATGGTCGGTCCATAACGCATAGTTTTAACTGCATACAGAATGTAAACCTACGGATATAAAAAGCTACAAAAAGTTTTTTTTTTGACGTTTGTTTAATATTTATTCATACAGTATGACTATGTTGGTAATGACGTCAATACGAATCTAAAGAAAGCCCAATTTAAGTAAGACAATTTCCATCGACACTTTGCTACGAATCTTGACGATTGAAGATTACGTTGTATAGAAGCGATACGTTTAGCTCGCCGTTTTACGTAAGTTATATATTTTCCTTTTGTGCGCAATTAAGAATAAGCTACAGATTGCAAAGCTACACCTAACTATCGAAAGTAGAAAAACAACAGTCCCGATGCTTCAGAAAGAGATTTATTGAATCCCAAATATCAATCTCCTAGAGCGAGCGTAGGCCACCTGCCAATCGTCTGCGAACTTTAAAGTACCTTGCAATGAAGACCTTGCTAATGTTGCTTGCCTTTATACCCATTTTATTAGCGAGGCAATAAAGTTAGGAAGAATGCAACACTAAGGAGAAACCGATGCACCTGCTGTCGGTAACCCATAGAAATTTTACAAAGTAACACGATTATGTTAACCATCTTCTACGGTCCAAAACTAATTTTTACGACTGTGATAACTCTTGTGCAAGGTGATACTGGCTGCATTTTAATAGTTAACGATTAATAGGCATCGTCAACAATAAGCCTAGTTTACGGTTTGAAATGGAAACTTCATTAACATAAATTCCACCTGTCTGCGTTAACCCCTGAAATACAAAGCTCTGTTATAAAATCCGGCGGATCATAATGACTTTTACTGATGCACTGGATGAACTCGCCAGCCTCAATACCGAAGTCAGGTGACCGTCAACACATGTGAGGTAGGAGAAAGCTATGCTGGGGTCACCAACCTGCTTGGCAAGTGTGGTGAACACACAGACCATACAAGATATTTCGTTGCTGTCTTTGAACAAAAACTGAGTCAGACTGACGCGATTGATAGATTTTTGGTTGACTTATTATATGCTAATGAGCATCGGTGTGCCATCAAACCGATTGTTCACAGAGAATTCAGTGAGGCGTTTGATACCGGTTTCATCAAATAATATTGTTATGCTAAGTCTAAAAATAGGTTAGGTAGTCACAAATTGTTTAACTTGATGACTATAGTGTAAATAATATAAGACAATATTCTATTTGAGATAAATTACTCTGACATCGAGATATTTCAATAATTTGTTTAGAATACACGTAGTTGTGATATTGAAAGGGGACATTTTTGGTCCTTGTATTTTTTTCTATGTTCACACGCTACGCTAGTTTTTAAGTCCTTATTTTATTCTTACACGCTGTGTTATCTATCATTAGCACTGCTACATTTACTATGCGCTATTATAAAATAGCGCATAGTAAATGTAGCAGCAGTGCGCTATATAAATAGCGCGTAGAAAAACTAATAAGTTTAGAACGTTCTCCACTTATAACATAGCACGAAAAAATAAAAAATCGATTCAAGTTTGTAACAAAGTGGTTTGGAATGCCAAAAACGAGAAAATTCTAGACCAACCTTAAATCGATTCAGAAAATTGCCATTTCGATGGCTAACTTTATTTTAAGAAATATGAATGAGCCAACAGATATCATTTAATCAGAGGTATTTTCTGTAACTTTTTTTGTTTCCGTAATTATGACGTCAGACGCAACCGATTCTGCATTAATTCGCAAACATAGCTTGAGATACAGAGAATAAAAAGTAAGGTGCACTCGCCGCCCGGCGTCTGTATCTGTACCTGTCATCCCCGAGCGAGTTCGCGCCACACTCAAGTGTATGTGGCCACAACGAAAGGTAGTCTCACACGCACGCCTTACGAAACAAACAATTCTCAACAGTTCTCGAGCGTCTTCGGAATTTTTCAATTACAAATCAAATTACACTTTCACGGTGTTTTATTTAATTCATATTTCAAAATAGTGCGGTCGGTGAAGTTATAACAGCGGGGACTGAACTCGAAAGTGCTTATTTCGAAGAAAAGTTATATTAAGCCAACGAAATGAAAACGGATTACGCTATGGATGAGATGCAGAAGAGTAAGTTCTATTTTGTAGTTAGAGAATGTGAATATTCAGAAAATTAAAATAAAAGTACCTATGATCGTGTGCGATTCGTAGATCGATGGTTAGGATGCGCGTACGCATTTTTGTAAGATATGTGGTATTAGAAATATGAACCTTATTGATTATTTGTTTGTTGTTGTTGGTAAACAAAGAGCTAAAAAATACGTAAATGTTCAGAAAAGACTAGTAAACCATCGCTTCCTAAATTCTTCAAGCGTTATCGGAGTATATACGCGTTAATACTTTACTTTACTAAACTTACGAATGCATAAGTAATCGTTACTTAATTTTATCTGCCCGAAAGGTACAAAAGAATAATTTAAATTCAACATACGTATCCCAGTATTAAAATTAGTGCGATGTTTTTCGTATTTCAATGACTGTCTAAGATGAATACTAATGTTCCACCCACATCAATGGTTTCAAATGTCAATAAAACAAAAAATCTTTGATATTCATTTTAAAACAGTGGACACAGTATTCCAGTATTCTGGGGATCCGTCACACAGGGTATTCTAGTATGGACGCTAATTGGTAAAACAGTATTCTTACAATTAAGTATGTTTATTATAACTATGTATGTGAACCTTTTTGAAGAGAGAAAAAATAAAGATTTTCTATTCCCATTACCTGTATTGCTAGAAAATATTTAAAAGCAAAAAAACAAGTTTTAAATTATATTCCCACCGAATATTTTCATGACACATTTAATAAATCTTAGCAAAGACCCAGTGACACAATTTGCAAATTGAACGTACCGAATTAATAACCCACATAATTCCAACGCAGATGACACACGTACGAACTGATATGAAAAACAACCTTTTTATTTCCATCCTTAACACGATGAATCCGTAATGAGCCCGTATATTAATCATATACCTAATACTTGTTACAGATCACACATCGTTTAGCTTAAAAAAACACCTGTTCCACACAAGTTTAGTTTTTTTTTCAATAATAATTAATGTGCCAAGATTAATCATTTCCTTGTAAAAATATTATTCTAAAATAACTTTTAATTACACATCTAGAAATTCGTGGAACAGCGTGAGCACGTGTTTTATTCAAAACGCAGTGTAAACTTGAAAAAAAAAAACAGTTCGAATTTATCATCATAATACGACTATTATCAACTTGTTAATCAAAAGCAAAAAAAATACCATAAATACCCTATCAATGCTTTACTTGGGCTTCCTCACAGATCACTTTAATGTAGAATATATAATAATAGAATATGTATTGACATTATCGCCTTAAAACAATATGAATGAACGAAATCATTAATCTTAACATGAAGCATATTGTTTTTTTATTCTCTTAGCTTTAAAATATTGTTGGCCATTCTCAACAAATGATAAGTCAACAGGTTAGGAAGCTACATGCTTCTCTATTGTTTGTCTTTTTCCGAATGATTTTGTCCTTTGTGCGATTCTTTCTTCATCAATTTGTATCGTGAAATTGTTAATTTTCTATAAGTATACAAGGCACCACAATAGAGTAATAATAAATCTCAACAAAATCGAATTCTGTCATCTTTGAACGCGAGACAAAAAACAATTTGAAAATTAACTTGAAGGAAATAAGTTGCGGCTACAGAAATCAAATTTAAGGGCTTATGAAATGGCCAGTACTTTTCCCGTAGATTCTTTCACGAAACTGGCGTTCGTGGTTTTAAAAAACCGCAATGATTTGTGTTACATTGACATTGTTAGAATTTCTTTAAGTAACCATATTTGTTCAGTTGTGGTTTAATTGTATCTTGGAAATAGTATTACCAGGTGACTGGTGACTTGGCAATCAAAGAAATATTTTTTCTAAAAGTTAATTAGAGCCTATTCACCGCTTAGTTTTGTTAATTCATTACATGACACACATTGTGGTTTGTACTATATTTATTCTTGTTAATTGAAACATTTTAAAGTCAAGGGCTCGGAACAAAACTCTGCTTTTTTTGGTTATAAAAAGTATGTTTGGCTTCCTTGTTTAATTCCTGTTATTCGATGTGTTTAATGTTTCGTTAAATCGCAATTAAATTGCATTTGTTTTCGGAAGATTGGACACAGTTACGGAATTCCCTATGTATTAGCGACGCGTCTATCGTTTAACCGCAGAATTATATCGAAACATCTATCTATCGATCGATACGATGTAATAAATTGATCTTTGTGTCATGACGTCAGTGAGGTTGGACCATAAACTAATTATAATGAAATTGTATATTGCCTAGTATTATCCTATTTTGAAATCTGTATCATCTAATTAATATCTTTTTAGTACGAATATTGTAAACCAATCACTATGAATTGCTCTACTTCGCCTGGAACCGAGTGATTTTGATGATTTTAATAAGCCCAGCCAATTCATCTCCAATTATTACGGAATCTCCTTTATACAAGTGAAACACCTCTAACCAACTTAGCCTGTATAAGTATAACAAATGGCGTGCCCTAAATAAGATGTCTCTTAAACCCTGACTAACAACACCATTTTCTTCTCTCCCCAGGAACCTCCTCGATCATCGGTCTCTCAGACATCACCGACAACAGACTCCTCTGGAGGCAGCTCATCGCTGAACTCCTGGGAACTTTCGTACTGACCTCCGTCGGTGTGGCTGCCTGCATCACCATCAATGGCGCCAACGCACCTCAGGTCACCAGCATTGCGCTTTGCTTCGGTCTACTCGTCGGGTCTATTGTGCAGGTCAGTTGATACGAGTTCTTGGTGATGATTGGTGGTGGTCTATGAGTCATTGATGAACATTATTACATTATTCATTATTACATTATGAGAGTTTAAAATTATAAGAAGCTTAGGATAAGTGCTGAAAGGATTATAAGTTCAATTATTTTAGATGAGTACTCAAACTGTGACGGTATCTATTTCGACCTTTATATAAAAATCTATGTTTATATTTTCTGTTATGTAATTATTTTTTAACAACTATAGCTGGTCAAGCTTAGGTTTTGTTTTATTATTTTAATAAACAAATTATTAAATCGGATTCTTCTTTTAGAAAATGTAAATACTCCACACTTATTATTCAAAATGTTAATTTTATCTTAAAAATAGGATTTCTTATGTTAATAACTTGCATGTTTTAACGACCTGAGAAGCGAAAGGTAATAAAACGGATTATACATTAAATTAAATACGTTATATATTCATTCTTGTATCAACTGCTTATGTTTCTAATTCAGAAGCGGAAAGCAATGAAATTGTGCTGAATTAAAAACTTTTATGACATTCCAAACATAAAAGAACTGAGATTTCTGAAAGTGCTAAAGAATGATTAATCACGTTGACGAATCTTCGTTTTGAGTATGGATTTTTTTTAAATTTCTTGTTGATATTATTAATATGTTCATAAATATTTACGTATTAATTATATTTTATTATGAGAAGAGGCCTTTGCCGTCTAGTGTTCGTGAAATTAACTTACATTCAGTTGATCAAAGTTAACATCAAACCAGGATGTTGGCAAAGAAAGTAGATATCATGCGTTCTAGATTATGTACAGATGAATGCACACAGAATGCGCCTCAGTTATGTCCATAAATCTTATTATTTCTCCTGTCGTAACGGGATTTTAAGGAACATCAAAACATTTATATTTCTTACCTCATTTATCATTTTTCAGGCGTCAATTAATAAATCAAGAGACATTCTTTCAAAGATTTTTCCATCGAATTTCATCTAGCAGTTGTGAAATAACTGTTTTATTGAGTTTTTAGTAGTCCTACCGAGACAAACTAAGATATTGTCATGTTTTTAACCTTTCACAATAGAGTTGACACTCTTACCTTTGTCGAGATTTGAACGGTAATGGGGTGGTCTAAAATGGTATTTTTTAAGTTAGTAGGTACTTAACACTTAAATTGGTGCTCAATTTGATATCATTACATATACACGTTCCATATACAATGAAGCAGGTCCGGGCAACAGGTCATTGTGTCTCTCATGAGGGTACTTGTCACAACACCATTGTAGCTATTGCATCCGAAAGCTTTTGTGATGTCTGACAGTACCTAGCGTTGCGATACACCCGTGACATACTTACATACATATGTACTTGTATTAAGTATTAACCTCCTGTTAAATGTAGGCGAACATTTCTGCCAACGAGAAGCTACAGAATCCCCTTAGTACTAATGTTGTTCCGAGACACCGTGCTTAATTTATTAACACTGGATTGAATGCTTGTTATTTACGACCTTTTAATTAAGCATGAAAGAGCCATGTAACACTATCGCTAATAGATAACAATTTCCTCGTGCTTGTCTCACAATGTCAACTTAAATATAGTTGACACATTACATTATATCGTAACTAGTAGCTATCTAAAACTAACTTGCCTCGAGCCATCTAATCTGTTCGTACAAACATCGCGGCAGAGATAATAAGCGATCTCAAGCGATCTCACTTTGATAACAATAGAACATTGCAATAACATTATGTAGCTTACAATAACTTGAAATCGGACAATTCGCGGTACGTCCGGCCTTTCCCACGCGGTCGCAGACCCGCGAGCGCTCGCGCGTAAAATGTATAACACATTACATTCAATATCGTTAAAAGGCCAATATGCAAAACAGTCAATACATTAACCTTGACATACGAACTGGTTACCGTATAAGTAGCGGCTTTTCGATTTTTAAAGCGGTACCTTCGGCGTATTTGAATATGAATATCGTCCGGAATGGTACAAAATCAAATTGGAATATTAATTTATAGAGCATAGGGTCATCGATTATTTCATTTACAAACTCAAATTTCTTTTATTCTCTTTAATTACCATTAAAAATGTGTGATAATTACAAGATTGTATAAAAATTTGGTCTCTGTACAAGAATTAAATTTATCTTTGTAACGCTATGCAACACTCGTATCAACAATCATTGAGTGAAAATTAAACATGCACCACTCATGTCTCCATGACCCATATGTCGATATTTTTTCTACTGTCACCATATATAGATAGTTCAAACAAATTGAACGAGAGTGTAATTGAGACAGCCAAGTGGTCACGAATCTATGCGTCACGCATTTACGTACCCTCCGGCGATTTTGGGAACTAGTCAAATTGCCAACATAACGGTAACATAAAATGTGTGATTTTCTTTTTAATTTTTATAGTTGTAACCTTGAACTTTTGACAGCCACGTACATAACTCGTATAATGTAACTTTGTGTTTTATATGAATGATAAAATGATACATATCACCTTCTCAATATTATGATTGTGATTATGATACTAAACTTGATGTATCGTTGACCATGAATATGTGAGTACGTAGAGGTGGAGTTATAAGTTACATGAGTGATATGCAAATCAAACTTGATCTGTACTTTATCGATATTTTGTTTTCACTAACAATAGTGTCGAAACGATAGGCGTGTCATTTTGTTTTGTTTAATGTCTCTTCACTTGGGTCAAGGTGAATATACGTACGTTTATGGTTAAATGATAAATGAATAGTTAGAAAAATATTAAATTTTGCGAATTGACACATGAATTTAAACAAAATAATTCCCAAAGTGTATAAAATTGAAATGACATAAGTGGGACTTTCGAAATATTTTTATATTATTTACGATTGCTAATCATACGAGGTCAAGTGATAGATTTATAAAGGTGCATTAAATTATTCCGATCAATCGAACAAAAATGATAAATTAAGATATGTCATGTGACTATTAGAGATGTTGATAACATTCAATTTGTTAATGATTAATTGTAACATGGTCTATTACACATAATAGTTGTTGATAAGTCAATATTATTGTGACAAATATTAACGATACTAGTTATTGATTGTATTGGTTCAAGGCGAATGTTACTGAAACGATTGGAAGTCGTTTCAGAATTTCAGATGGAGTGGCAAAAAGAAAGAAAGAAAATGCATTTATTTAGCACGACTGAGGTACACAGCATATTCTGCAAGATACACACTTAGATATAATCAATAATAATAATATCATAAAAGTCACTTATAGTTAACTTCTTCAACAACTCATTACGTCATTAATACCAATTACAACTCTATTATATTTTATCATTTTGTATAAATTAACACCATATCGCATTAACTTATGTCATGTTTTTCCATATTTCTGGTTTAGCACCTTTGTCCAATGACAGTAGCTTGTATTTCAGTTTGTGATATCATTTAGGAACCATATTTGATAAATTGCCTTCTAAGCCGTTATGACACAAAAATAACGAGAAACATTTACCTACGTGACAATTCCTGGAAATCCTGATTTTAACAATTGCCTGCGACATGTTTGATAACAAATATAATTACCTTAGAAGACAAGTCAATTATAATAATTATGCATAAAAATAGATGTTATTAAATCATCAGTTACTTTTATTTTTATATGAGGAATAATAGGATGTCTGCGTAACTTGAAAAATATTTCATGATGAATATGAGGTACTTCAGAGATAAAACTTATGAGGTTTATTAGTACTAAATTACTTAACTATTAACCCTCGAACTGCCTATCAATCAACTTAGCCGTTCTGAGTTCACATGTAAGCATAGGCCTCTCACGCACGAGTTCTCAAACTTTACAAAGTCAGTAAAATATGCTCAAAGTTAAAAGCTTTGGCTTGTTTCCTAACTTAAAACTTAACTTAACTTTAAACTTCTCGATAATTGGGACATGAAATCATTATGGGAACTAAAGATTTCAAGCATATAGCATCGCTTTAGAACCGTAAAGTTTAGATAAACATCTTGAATCTTGTATTAAAAGGAACGTAATTAAATTTATGATTAAGACCTACTTAAGTACCCATGCATATACCATGTCAATATTCAATATTAGTAGTATTTGCCAAATTGCATTGATTAAAACGCCTTCACAACTCACTTATCTTTAGTACTTACGTCAAGTTATGTCTGATGAAATGCGCAAAAGCGACCATAGTGTAACTTCAAAGAATTGAGTGTAGGTTGAGAGCACCAGCTCTAAACTTACGAATGTTAACCCTGCTTTGCTGAAAATTGAGGTGAATTTAGTTGGAGAAAACTGAAGGATTAAAGATATCAATACCAACACTAACACAATAATGAAAAGGAAACGGAGGTCCCTCTTTGCCAAGGTCTGATGCAGGAGAGCAAGCACAAAATAAAAAAAAGATATAACTTTTTTCGGAGAGCCCCGGCGTCACTGCTACTACGTCGTCTACTGTAGCGTTTTTCCTGTCAAGTAAAAGACTTTTGCTCAATGTTAAAGACGAACACGGCAAGGTATTCTACTACGTTTGTCTTGTAACAGGGATCACTCTTCTCATTTACTCAGCAACGCCAATATACTTATTACTACAAGTTAGAACTCACTTGAGACTCTTGCTCAGCTGTCTACGGGTTAAAATGTACCTACCTAGGTACATCTACACATATGATACACACTATAACACCGTTGACAAGTTAACACATGACCTTTGCAGCTACTTTGCGCCGATAGGTGCGCAAACTGGTTCAATCCACGGCTGGTATTGCGCAACCCGCCGCATGCGCAACTCCGTCATCTGTCAATCGCTCGCATGGATTAGCATGACAATGGGACAATGAGTCCTATGAGCTTGGTTTCCATCATATGTGAACGCACACGAGGATAGGGATCTGAAACTAGAATTATGGCAATTTTATATAATTTTCAAAGGGTTTTCTGTGCACCGTAATCGTTAAAATAAAAAAAAAATCTTTAGCTTTGTTCAGAATCAAGCATTAAAAAATATATAAAATTCAGTTCAGTCTCTCGTTCGGTTGGTTTCTCAGTAACCTAACTTCGTTTTTTCTTAGCTTTAAGGCCTAAAGTATAGAAGATTATCTAATATATGGGTTGATGCTCGTAAATGTCACATATGTCTTCGGATTTTTGGTTCTAGGACATGCCGTTTTCCTCACGATGTATTCCTTTACCGTTTTGAGAGCAGTGGTGATGAAATATATTACACAAAGTAATGCGCCTGCCTGGGTTCGAACCCACGACTTACTGTGCGTGAGTCGGGGCCGCCACCACTTTGCCACCGCTGCTCTCATTTTAAGTAGGTCTACCTATAAAAGAGGAAATTGGAAAGGGTAATAAAGGCATACCTAGGAAATGGTTTAGTCTAACTGTCCTTCTAACTGAAAACATGGTAACTGTACAGTTCTAAACATTCACGACGATACGACGTCACGTCACGAGACGTCGTGTCGTCGCCCCATCAATGTCGCTGTCTCTGACATCTCTATTGTAATGAATTCAATAGCATATACAGTCCTTTCAAATTTATTTTACCTCCACCTTGGCTTCATTGTAAAAACAAAATGATCTTTATTTTCTTTACTATTTATACGCTTGCTGTTGGGTTGCAGAACTTGCTCTTCTTTGCGTTCTTGGAACTCTGGAACTTGAGCTGTCCAAGGGGATTGAACGGTGAGAAAACTGTAGTGTCAGTTGTGATGAGTTGATGAAAAGATGATTAATAACGTGCACCGTTACCTATGTGAGGAGACCTCGAATATATCGCAGCCAATTAAGATTTTGAAGCTTGAATAATGAAGATGTAGATCGCAATAGTTATTACGTTTTTAATTACGCGCGCGCGCGCGCGCGCGTTTTTACGTTTTTTTGTGTTTTCGTTTTTAAAATTCGATATCCGGCCGTGATATTTTTTGCAGGGAATTATTTATTTTTATTTTTGTATGAGCCTGTGATGCTCCTGATGATACACGGGTGGGATTGCACCTGCAATAGAATCAGGCATCCCTTGTCTCAATGTATCTATTTTGTTCCTGCATTAGTATTTGGGTCAATCCATAAAAAGCTGAACCTCACTCATTGGCATTTTATAATTTTGGATGGTCTAGTCAGACTCATACGCTGGTATCTATAGTCAAATTTAAGTAATTACTTATGCAACCATTATTATGCAATAGACAAAAAGCAAAGCTGACTTCTAACTTTTGAAAGGTTCTTATTTCAAGCAATTACTAAACTACAGAATAAAAAATCGTACTTATGTTAACTTATCACTTTCAATTGTTTATACATTGGTTGATGTTTGTTTTTGTTGTTAGAGTTATAGTTAGCTACACAAATAACCTATAAAATTCTCTGAACGCGTTAAATTAAGATTTCTCATTAGCATTAATACCTGAACTCAATCATAAACAATACCAAAATTATCCAAACCAATAACTATAAACCCTTTAACAACATCATCAATTTACTAAACATTGCCTCAAAAGTTGCAAAATACCTGACATTTACATATAAGGATAACACCATCCTGGAAAAATTGTAATCCTAATTTGAACCCTAAATCTTGATCCTTACAGAGCTTCTTTGTTTGCTGTTTGTCTATTGACATGTGGGTGTCTACATATTTGTACATTATTGTTTATGCCGGAGTAAAGAGGTTTTGTTTTATGGCGTTGTCTTAGCAATCAAGGGCTGTGTTAATAAGTACCTTTATTTGGGATAAATCAATATTGCAAAAGCTGCTAGTAATGATAAGTTGGCTGTGGTCATAAGTTACAAGGTTCTGCGAACTGAATATTATAACATAAAAAAAAAACTGACTTCAAAAAAAAAACAAACAAAAAGAAAAACACAAAAAAGCCAAGCTTCAGGAGTCGGTGAGCTTTGATTGATTTAGTGTTGTTGTCAGTGTTGTCACCGACTTCTGAAGCTTGACCTTTGTTGGATTGATTTGGTGTTTTTGTCACCGGCTTCTGAAGCTAAAGTTATTTTTCACTTTTTTGTGTTTTTCTTTTTGTGTTTTTTTGTACCGTTTTTTTTTTAAGTCGGTTTTATTTTTTGCAAAAAAGTTTTTTAGTTGTTCCCAAACAAGTCGCCATGAATTTATTTCACATTATTAACAACACATGTCATGGTAATAGGCTTATCCCCAATAAATGGAACTTAACATTTTTTATTTATTTATTTAATTATAACGGTTGTATTGAAACCCACACCATCCACCACCTACTACTGTAACTAAAATTCGAACTAAAAGAGTAAGAGATAACATAAAATTAAAATATACAAAAAACAAAGTTATGGTTCACACATTCATAAATTCCTCTCACAATACTTCTGACAGGCCAATAAAATCTTTGTCCATCCATCCGCAAACATACCTAAATTTCAAAATCTGGGTGTATTGTACACATCTGCGTACCCCCTTAGAGCATACACGCGTGATGTTACGTCATGATGTTGTATAAACAATAAACATCCAAGCGATTGCAGCAATGACGACAGATTTGCAGTCTATTTTTGAAGAGTTCCATTGAATATCTCCGAAGATCAGCATCAGATCTTCACCAAATTTAAATGGGACCACCTCAGGAGTAAACTCTTTCAGATAAAAAATAATGCTGAGAATCGGTCCACAAATGGGGGAGAAATCAGGTAACATTAATAAAAAAATACATACACACGAACATACAACCTCTTCCTTTTTTGAAGTCTGTTAAAAAATACATATATTTCTGTCTAACTTTTGTCTGAATGGTGGGATAATTCCATCAAGGGCCGACACCTCCACCAGTTCTTTCCATCCGTTCGTAACGGCTGGCCAGGACATGGTTGGAGGTTGATCACTGTGTTGCCCAATTTCTCACCGGTCATGGTAACTTTAAGAGTAAAAAGAAGGAAATTAATTTTTCCTTCAAGCTTGTTGACTTGCCTTTTTGTCAATGTTCCACATCTGACTGCGAATAGGTATGAACAATCAGCACATCACATTTTATGGGAGTGCAATCTTTGGCAGAATGAGCGCAATATTATGTTGGATAGTGTACAGGTTACATCCGGAGCAATTTACTATACAGACGTTGTGGAAAGTAGAACAAATTTCCGTGCGTTCAAGCGTTTTTGCCATACCTATTATTGGAATCAAATATAACAGCTCACAACTTAGGACACATTAATGTTAATATTTATCCGTGGTGCTAGGCAACTGGGCCTATCCCAGTTGTAAACCTCTCTTTGTGCCTATTGGCCTTGTTTCGTTCTGTCTCCTGCTGAAATGGAGGGAAGTGGAAATTACGGTTTTTTCCTACTCCTCCACTATAGTTTTCTGATTAATTTCGTTGCGGGATCCAAGATAGTTAAATTCATTCTCTGGGACTTCGTCGAGCTTCATTGTCTCGGCGCTTTTCTGGTGGTCGCCACTGTTGATTCTGGCTTTCAGGAGTTACAGTGGTTTGGAAACAGTGTGGCGGGCTTGTCCAAAAAAAACCTATATCTGTCCAACTAAGGGCAAAGGCCTCTCCTCCCAATTAAATAAACTAACCATTGAATTGCAAACTGCAACTTTGAGACCAAATGATAGAGCTTTGAACTATTTTCATATATTGGACTGTGCCTACACAAATTCACACCTACCAACCTTTATTGAAAAGCGTTTAGCACTTAATAGGCCATTAACGAATTCTCCAATTAGCTATTTGTATCCATTTGTTTGCCAACAAAGGATTTTGTTTACAGTTGTTAAATTGTTATAATTTACATAAAGTCAGCTTTTAGAGTTGACGGACACGATTTTTACGATGGACCGTCGAATCGCGTTGTGTTTACTAACAAGCATTGAATTTGAATCGAGTTGTTTATTTACTATATTGCACGCAAGAGACAATAGAGTAGAGAATCGATTGATGATCGACTTTGTAAACGTCCTATTAAAACAATCTGTTGTTCTAATAATGTTTTGTCTATGCTTATTCAAGTTAAGACAGGACTGGAGACAACGTAGTTTAGAATTTCAGACTAGTGACTTCATTAGGGGCCGCCTCAGAAATACGTTGAATCGCCGCGATTCGCTCGCTCGTGGAGGCGGTCCCTTAATCGCGCCTGAAATAAATTAAATTTAAATATAATGTTTGCTTTAAATCACTGGGCTAAAAATATCACTATGATAGAGCACTGTAAAACTGTAATAGAGCAGAAAAATTCAAAGATTAAAATAATTAAATTAATTAAATTAATCACATCGGTAAACTTTAATTATAGCAGAAACGATACAAGATACCTGTTAGCTTTTTGGTCCTACTATCCAACGGTATTCTCAAATCTCTGATTGCCAAATAAGGAGGGCGACAAAAAACAAATGAACTCCGGTTCAATACGATCAAACAGACGCAGCCGGGGGTTATTGTAGATCAATTGCGAATAACGGTACTGCTAACTATACCCACATAATGTGGTGCAATTTGTTTTTTTAAAAGATCTTATGTGGTCCTATTTCTAGAACATTTTGAGGCCAATGATCTTGTGAGATGGAAGTAGATAGATATCGTTGTTGTTGAAAAAAACGAACCAGCAAACCACGTTTACAAACCGGCAAAGTTCGAGTCGGACTCGCGCATAAAGGGTTCCGTACCATCGTACTAGGAGACCCCCTTTCATTTTTAATTTATTTTTATTATTTATAAATAAATATCGCTGGTCATTACACACAGCGCCATCTAGTGCCACACTAAGCAACGAGGCTTGTATCGTAGACACCAGATAGTTGATATACTACATAGATACTTTTTGTTTGTAAATACATACTTATTATACATATAAACATCCATGACTCGGAAACAAATGCCCATGCTCATCACACAAACATTTGCTCCGACCGGGATTTGAACCCGGGACCCTAAGAACGTAAGGCAGCCTCACTACCGCTGCGCCATTCGGGTCGTCAGTTTGTTACTGTATTATTTGTTATTGCTATAATATTATAGGTATTATTTGTACGGAACCCTTAAAACTACAAATCGGATAATACTGTAGTAATCTATTACTAAAATATATTTGCTAGTACAAGTATTACGAAACCAACATAGCAAATAACAATGGCCCATAAATATTAACTGAGAACAGGAAATAATATTTAAACAACATCGAAGCAAATAAACCGTGTTAGTTTTTACAACAATAACGGACTCTAATATTACTATGACCTTTGACAGAAGAATAATGACTCAAAAAATAAGAATATGTGCCACTCCGCAGCTTTTTTGTTCAAGACGAACAAAAAATGGCATGGAGATGACTCTAAACAATGGCATCTCAATTGTAGACTAATGAACTGACCTAGCTTAGGCTAGTTTTTCTATTAATTATAATATCTAGCTAGTTTTAAAGTTTTTGTAAACTTTAAGATTTAAGAACAATGTTGCGGGATTCCCTGTAATGAGTCATACTTACAAATCTGAAAATAAATTTATCATTTGACTATTTGACTACTATGGGAAAATACAGGTTAATTAAGAATCCAAACAAATAAATAAATTAACTACGACTGCTAGTAATAACTCATTACATTTGTATCGGAAGATTCCAAATTAGTTTTGATTGTTATATACTTAAAAATAATGATCCATACTCTCTGCGTTCATCTATTATTAGTTTTTTTTTCTACCTATAATGTATTATATGCGGAACACTGAAACGATTTAAAGTATATTATAGTCATGATTGATGAGCACATCCTTGGCGTCGCAAAATACCCATAATAGCTCATTTAAACAAACTATATCTGCATAATCTCACGCTTTGATCGTTTATAAAGAAAAACTATAATCTTTGTCGCAGGCAAAAATACGATGCTACCTCCTTTAAAGTTTGGTCAAAGCGGGGCGGACAATGTGTTGTCTGGCTGCGGACACTTAGATATAGTTCAGTACATTATCCGGCAGATTCTGGAGCCGCGTCCGACATATTTTATTCATACCGGTTAGACCGGGTCCTTTCTTTACCCGTTAAATGACGGGAAGTCATGGAAATGGAAAACACCCAATAACTATGTAATTTTCATTTAATGTGAAATAATATTAATTTTTTATTAAAGTTGTATATGAAATATATGGTTGCATAAACAATAGCGCTTTATTTTATGCATTATGTACTCGTACCTGCCTGGTTATTTATGTTAAGGTTTTCCTTTATTTTATTTTTTTTTCGGTTCGAATGACTCCTCCCGCCCTGGGCGGAGCAGGAGGGAGTGTCAGACTTTTACTGACTAAAACCCATCCATGTTCCTTCATCGCCCTTTTTGTTCCGGGGCCACGGTGTCTCTTTCGAACAGTCCCGCAGCCCCGGATGTTAAGGTTTTCCTTAGAATCTATTCTTAGCTATACATGGTCTGGTTATTTTATTTATTTTATTTTATGGTCCATTTACTATAAAAACTACTTACCTCAGCTCATATGTACTTACAATAAGCAACAACCAAGCCTCATACCTATGTTACAATTAAATTGAACATTTTCACTGATACCTATTATCACTAAGCACATGAATTAATATACGACCTCGTTTGTTACTGATAGAATACGACCAAAATGATATTCCATAAAATACTTTTCATTTAAAACTTAATAGACATCATAAAAAATACACCATTGAGTTATCTTTTACACCCATAACATTAAAAGATATGCAATAAATTAATATTAAAATTATAAACCTTCTCAATGTCACGTAAATACTCTCATGCATCTCATTGCACAACTAAATGAAGAAAGGCAAGTTGAAACTGACAACATACTTGTATCTGTCAATAAATTAATATTTTAAAAGTCCACGAAAAATGAATTAAGAGAACCAATGATTAACCGTTCACCTTACCACAAATTACTATCAACAAACACGATTACCATAGAAGTTTAGCCATGTGGTATGACAGGACCTTCGGCCACGACGACTTTTTTGTAGCGATGCAGACGCAATATGGCTGCTATATAGTCGTACGTAACCGCGATTCTATATCGCTTCTACAGCGATGCAAATGCGATTCATATCAGTATCGATTCAGAAATATCCCGTTCTCCAGTATTCGTTCCCCGATATCGTCAGAAACAGAAGCAAAAAGTCGGAACAAAAGCTCGCCGTGGGCTAAGGCCCTTAAACTTCGTTCGAATTTCGAAATATCCGGCCATATTTGTAATTAAAAGGAGAGTTCAATGCTACACAACGTCCGACGCAATGAGGTGCGTCGTAAAAATGTCGTCTCTGTCATTGTTTTATATTGACACTACGAAAAATGTAAACGTAAAATAAGTGATATTACGTCAAACTTAAATTGGTTCGTGTCATCTTATTTAATCGGTTTTCATTGTCATTCCTAGGTAATGATATAGCTGGAAAAAAAGCTGAAATCAATATTATGTTTCATGAATAAAAGGTGTTTCGTGAACCTTATTTGTACAGTTGCCATGAAGTATAAAGTAAATATTGGCTACTTACATGTAAAGCTTACGACTACAGGCACTTATTTCTTGCTTAATTTATGTGAAATATGGTCAGTTATAACTCCACATTAATGGAAGCTCTCTGCTATTGTTTCGAGATTTGAAAGTGCCTTCTATTGCGAGACATTTCCATAGCAACTCTATAAAACTACATGCATAATGTAACACTAATTTGTTTAGAGAGCTCTTCGGTTTGTTTACAAAAAATAATGGATTTTTCTGAAATCACTTAGAAATTCACTGTCGAATAAACTTGATATCAATCACAATAACATCAAGAGAAAAATCCATTAGCTTCGCCAAAGTTTTCTTCGTCGCGCATTAATCGCGCGCATTGCTATCATAGATCATTGATCGATACGCACCCGTAGATCACGGCGACCTTGACTCTGATTGGCGTTAACCTGTTCGGAGTTGATCGGAACACTTCGTGACTGTCCGTAGGTCATGAGACCGTTGCCGATCATAATATTACGACAAAAATATACTTTAACTAAATTAATGGCTATAATGGCCAATTTTAATGTTTTGTTTGTAAATAAACAAATGAGTTGGTTTTTAAACAATGTAAAACATAATAAGAGCGGATATAAATATTATTTAAAATGTTTACAATTGTAAGCATTTTTAAAGTAAACTTAAACACGCCAAAAGTGGTAATAACAGAATATATATATACATATATCCGCTCTATAAGTTTTATATTATTGTTTAAAAAACAAACTCTTTTGTTTATTTACAAACTAAACATTAAAATTGGCCTTAAAGCCGTTCATTTTATCAAAGTATATTTTTTGTCGTAATATTATGATCGGCAACGGTCTCATGACTAACTTAACAGTCTCCTTCAGAATTTCTAGAATATTTATTGCGACACTTGTACATACAATTTACGGAGTCTGAGTAAATTGATGTAAAATGTGTAAAAAATATAGGTATAACACGAATAATAAGCAGGTACTAATGAAAGGAATAAAATTCTCCTTATAAGTCTTGTGACAGACTGCTTGGAGCCATTCGTCCGCTGTTGAGCAAGCACTGGTCTGCCCTACGCCCATATTGAATTACATTACGTTTTAATTAAACATATCATTGGACTTTTAATTTGCATTCTGTTCATACATATATTTTAATCCGTCTATCAATCATGCGTTATTGTCAATAAAAATGAATTAACTAATGTATTATGCTTTTGTAAAGATCAAATCAGCGGGCACATTAATTATGAGAAGTAAACACATTGCGACCCATGACATTCTGGTCAGAGTATTCATTTATATGAGTAACTCATTTTATTGATGGGCTTTTTTTTTAATGATTTTGTGGTGACCAGTAAAATAAATTTCTTCTTTTTTTGTGTGCTTAGGGCTAGATGATTGCTGCTGGACCTGACTGCCCCTTCCAGAGACCCTGGGTGGGGACAGTCTTGTGTCTAAATAAAAAAATAATTTGTAAACACTAACAATACTAGCCTAATTACTTAAGCACCATTGTTACTAACACTAAAATATTAATAAAACTATGGACTATAGTCTGAAAATAAAGTTTTTTTTTTTACACAAAGGCAGTGGTACTTCACTGACCGTGACATTTTCCTTAACATTACGCAAGGCTCGCACTCGAAAACTTGTAAATATCAAAAACGCGAATTATTATTATTTGGAGCTCCGATTTCGACACTTTTGTTAATGATTGTACCTTTATAAATTACTTCGTGCCCTAAATCATAAAGACTGGTCCTTATGTTATAATTTACTTAATTCTTGTTCATTCATAATTTATTGTTGAGTTCATTCACTAGCCCTCCTGAGTGCATTTATTTTATTTCACTTTTGCTGCATGTTGAATACTTACATACAGTGATTCTGTTTTACTAATAATATTGAACCACAAATAATTTTGAATAACATTAATTTATCTAAAAGTAACTTCAAATCATTGTAAAAGAAATCAAAGTAGAATCAGACCCAGGAAATAAGTTCACGATATGTTTATCAACAGCCTCTATTTGCACATCAACATGTTGAAATGCACATAGTAGGCGTGTAGTATGTACAACATGTTCACAAACACAGGCAGCCAAAGTTACGTGCTTTATAATAACTTATTTCAACTTGGATGTCTTCCGCAGTCGCAAGCTGGCCGAGATCTACGAGTGTTACCATCTCGTATTGCTGCTCAATAAAAATTACCGATATGATGCAACATAACATCATATGCATTTCCGTGCTAACACAGTTTTTTGGCTCTTTGTCGAATTACATGATGTTCTAGGAATTAGAACGTAATAAGTTGCGTTACTAACGTATTAGTGTTCTTTTTTTCTTTGTGTCCAAACATAAGCCTTTAATATTTTATTAAAACCTTTTTCGAATAAACAATGTCCTTCTCCTGTCGTAGATGGCATCAAAGATACATCATAAAAACAAGTAAAAGTACGAGAATACGCGAACATTGAACCGTCGAGACCTCCTCGCGACCCGCAGTGTGCCATCAATCAACGTATTTTACGCTTCGCCAGCTTCAAAAGAGAATTATACGCGTTTATCATGTTATGTCGGTTCATTTGACAGAGTCAACCCTGACTTTCGACAGGATTCTATTAGCTGTTGTTTGTTGCCATTTTGTAGCCTTTTGTGGCACAGAAAGGAAAATTAACGATGTTCCACGACTATCATTTAACATTCGACACGCGTGTTCTTGACTTTGAAAGCTTAATTAGTTGTTTAAGAGTTTGACCGCGACTGTACGTGAATACAATACCAACGTTGAAAAATGATAGTTGATGATGATCAATAAATAGTAATATTTTCTGGTAATGAAGACAAAAGCAATCTTTACAAACTATGAAATTTTCAGTAACTTAAATTCTGGTTTTGAAAGAAATAAGTACCACAAATTGATGAGTATTGGCATTGTTACATCGATATATCGTAACATGTAATGAAATGAACGAAACTTATCCATCTTACAAAGGCACGAAATGGTACAGTTGAAGGCGAATGCACTTTCATCAAAAAATAAAATTTATATTTTCAATAACATAACTATGCGGTTATCAAGACATATCTTTTAAATTATTACTTTAGCAATACTAGGAATATGATATATCAAAGATCGCAGCCCAACATTAGAAATTAATTTACTTTTAAATCGCTTCAGGCATATTTATTGGCAAGAACTAAAAGTGCAATATGTATGATTAAATATGGTAATTTGTCCGTATTGAATGAGATGAATGGGTACTATAGGCTGTATGAGGCTGTATGCACAAAAGTAACACGTGCAAAACAGGCTGGTTACAATTATCGTATGTGGAGAATATAGCCTTCGATCGTAAAAGTTCGTGAGACATAATGTTCAGGTTCTACCAAAACTTGATTTGCTTGACCATAATATAGTGTGGGAGATACATAATTATGAGTACAGGTAGACATTTGATCATAGTAAGTACTATTAAAATTCCATGACACGAGTATATTCGTTCGCCATCATTTTTGCATATAGTTTGCAAATAGTATTTTTTTCTGGCAAACAATCATTTGTTTACAGAGATCCATTATCTTTTCGTTTTTTTGGCCAATGAGCGTTGTAATTGTGTTTTAATGAAGCGGAAGGGTATGTAGTACATTATTATACTCGTACAATTAATCCAGTACTCCTACTAAGTACTATTGTATTCTAATGATTCTCGCCACCGGACGACTAACACTTCTCTTTCCAGTTCTTGGACGTCACTGATTTCTATTAGAATATCCTTTTATGTTACACTTAACTGACTATAAATAGTCTTTGAGATGCGAAGTAAGTTTCTATGCATTAATTATTCTATTTATACGAGCGATTGAGGTGAGAGCAGCTGACGTAACAACGTAACAAGCAACAAGTAAGCGCGCACTTGACACACTTGCCGCCGCACCGGTCGGACGGAACTCTTCCTACCTTCACTGGTCGAGTGTGAATCCGGCTTTAGGTGACAAGGGGTCAATTTATAGAGCTTTTGAGCTTTTTTTAAGATGGTTAAAGCGGTAGTATGCCTTAGTAAAACACTGTGAGTGTCCTTTAACTCAAACCCGTTTAACATTAAACAACACTTAAATGAATCCCTAAATCAAAATGTTAGATTTTCAAGAAGTATATCGTATTAGTGTTCGTCAAAACAGGCAGGTACGAGTATCATGTAGCGTCAGAAAAGCAGCAGATATTTGTTTCTGTTTGTACCATTGACAAATTACAATAGAATTTGTACAATTTCTATTTCAATTAATATCTAATACAGACAAACATAGATTACTAAGTACAAAATATACTTATCCATCATTAATCATCTTAGCACATCAAACAAAAAGTTTACAACTACCTAAGTGCAGTAGAAATAGGAAGATACATCAGCCAACCGACTTTCACAGTCCATTCCCGTCAATGGGCGGTGAGGCGAGTGATGCGAGTATAATTACAATCTAACAGCGGGCTAGTACTGGAGGAAAGTTACTTGTACTAAAGAACGCACCTATTTTGAAGCCAGTGAAAGTGGTCCGCTACTGTGACACTTTCTCCGTTTGTAAAATATTATTATAATCAATCAATTTGCGAATAGTGTTCTTGTTATTTTTACCATATTCTATTTGGTAATTCAATTGAGTGGCGATAGAGAGAAATGTACAAATTGTACGTGGAGTACTCTACTTAGATCAAACTGATTAGGTAGGTACCTACATGTAAATAGCACCAATTCAGTATAACTAAGTCATCAAGAACTTAAAAAAAAAAAAAAAGATTGTCCATGGAGTTAATGCCTGCTCTTCTCCATAAAGATCTACGCTTTGGAATGAACAACTACAGTACTTTCACAAGTTATTATACCTTATGATAGAGATTGTAGCCTAATCCTTTTTTGACGTTCAAAAGTGCTCGTAATGGTCTGATTGAAAATAAATGCTTTAATTCTGAGTTTGAGTGTACGACTCAAGACTCCCAAGAAAAAATGTCTTTATACTTGTGCGAATATTCAATATACCTCCTTAGTCATTTCAATTATAGTTAACACACATGATGATAGTCTTTACAAAGCAGTAGTACAACTATTATAAACCAAGTCACGACGCCATCTTATCTCCTACAGATTAAATCTGCAGTCCAGTTCAATTAAATTTCCTAATCGACTAAAAATTAATAACTCGATCCTTAATCGACTAGTTGTAGAATCGAGTCAGTGTCAGTTCAGTCACGATCATTTTATCCCATGATATGTTTGTCCTGACGTGTGTATGTGAATCGAAACAATTCATCATTAATCGGCAATCAGTCGAGATGGATTGTCTATTGACAAACGGCTTGCGAATATACAATCAATAGTAATTGTAGTACAAAACACGGCTTAAGCGATTTCAGACTGTATCGTAATAGGAGTATGGTTGGTTATGTCTTCTTTTCTTATTACGCGCCTACACATATATATCGCAGTCGTAGAGGTGTCGTAAAGGTGGCCTCAGGGATCTCAGAGGATAGATTAACATGTAAATTAATATTTATTGATTGTATTGTTTTACTCGTTGGTATGTATTGTATTTTTCACAATGAATGATGCCGATCATCAATTTTCTATTTGGTGTCCATTTATTTCGCTTTATATGTGAAGGTCGTTTCATGAAAGGTCAATTATGTGTGTAGATAACTTCAATATGTTACGAAATTTTAGTTTAGTTCCTTTTGGTGGTAATTTAAGTGCAGTCGATCTTATTCAAGTTAGTGGAGAAAAAATGTAAAGCCCCCTCCCTCGGTCCCCTCACCTCCCGGGGCCATTCACCTGTAATGTTCATCGTCTTCCTTATAATCTTCCTGCCCGTGTACCATGTTACTTGGGATCGGCGCTACACGTTTTTTTCTTCCATTATCCTCTGTCAGCCGTCAAGTTATCATTTACACCTTTTTCTTTCATTTATCTTTCCTCAAAGTCAAAATTATTACGACGATAAAACAATTTTTATTTAGGTATCTCTACTACTGGTTCGTACAAATAAAATAATACCTAGTAGCCTAGGTCAACCCTGTAACAGTCATTTCTACAAAGGTAACATAATAAGTTAAAGGTAAACTTTGATTTATTGCGACTATTGAGAGTAAATCTCAAACTGAAATCTTGTATAGGACAGGAAACATCGCACGCTCAAAGACATGGTTACCGGAAACATTAATCGTATTAATTTGAATTTATTATTTTATATTTTGAGCCCTTTAATATATTCTAACACGAGTCTGCGGCTCGTAAATACATTATTAATAATCACGATGTTACGAATTTCAATCGTGTTTCTCACAATTTATCACTAGCCGAACTATTCAAGTGGTCATTCGGTCAGTAAACCACTTTGAAATATCGCTTGCGAATAAAATTTCATGCTTTTTAAACAATACAATAACTTGAAAAATACTAAAAATAGGTGTCCGAGAAAGAGGTCATTGGCACCTAGTGCATGTCATTTTAAAATACAGAGAACCGTTTTGCAGCCAGCCAATAAATATAAATCAATTGCAAAAGTTTTAATTTTATGTACAACCAATGAATAATTTACAACCAATACATGATCATGAGCGTTTAATTAGGTATGTATCAGAGACGATCGTGTAGTACATAAAGTAACTATAAACAGCTATAAATGTTAGTGTGCAAAAGATTCACTTACGATGAACGAAAACATGACATTGAATGAGCGTTTGATCACGACTCGATCTTACGTAATGAATGAACCGCTTATTAAAAGTAGAATTTTTTAAATGATTTATTTTATATGAATTTGTAATTTTTGTTGAGTAAATAATTGTAGGTTTTGTGTTGCTTTTGCATAATTTGTCGTGCTGGGTAAGAATTTAAAAGTTGATTACGATGGATGTTTAGATATTTGCGAACACAGGATCTTTTTGTGACCCTAAACCAAGCTTTATGTATATGAAATGTTTGTAGATGCATAAGAACGAAATACTTAAAAATAAGAAAAGAAACAAATAATTCGTTTCTAAGCATGTTTTCTTTTTAAAACTCTTAACAAATTGTTTACTACTTATTAGTGTAAACTAAGATACTTACTTCCTAATCCATATTTATCTAATAACATTCTTCACTTTCTTTGTAATTATCATGCACTTAATTTAAGTGGAAGGAAAAATCAGTTTTAAATTCAAATCTTCGTGCAATTAGCCTGCCTTAAGTAATGAAAAAGAGAAATTTTCCCACTTGTGAAGTTTTCACCTGCATTTTGCTTGAAATTATTTCCTCGTCGAGTAGACTACAACTTATTAAAATGTTATTAAGATGTGATCTGTGTTCACCTTACTATCTCGTTAGCGGAACTATGTGAAACTAGTCGTGAATGAAGTGTATGTGAGTAGTTAGAGCCTGATGCATAGTAGTAATGACAGATGATTGTTTGTTTACTACGAAAACGACGTTTACGTTTATTAAATTATTATTTGTGTTAATTTATCGGACGACTTGTTTAAAATAAGTAATCCGACGAAATCGGAATTCTATTAGTCCGAAAATAACTAATTGAGTATTAGCCTTATTTCAGTTTAAAAAAGCGCTTCAAATCTAACTTAAAACTAACTCCGATAGTTGAAAAAAGCTTTCAAGACTTATGCTAAACGCTAAACGCTCACTAAACGCAGCATTCTGCACAGAGACTTGAAATTCTTACCGTGTAATAGATACTATTTAGGTATTAGGTTAGATGACACTTAGGTAGAGTTAGTGGAAACGGGCATAAACCACATACAGGCAATAAAAGTTTCAACCATATAGATATAGAGTGTAGAAACACATTAGACACAGAAAATGCAAGTCGGAAAAATTCCCACGAAACATTCCCAGGTTGTTGTCCTACCATATAACTATAGATACTGGTTTACGCACAATACATAGAATAGCATACAGTTTTACGTAACCTTAGGAAATAACACGGAATTGTATCCAGAAGTTTTCCAAAGTTATCTAACTCCGTTAGGCTGTGTCTCTGAATGATAAGTTGTACTATGTACTCCGTGAACTACTAAGCTCATGTGAACCAGTCCGGTTATGTACTTTGTATGTACTTCGTGTGCTTGATGGTAGGTTTGTATGCACTACATGGGCGTACAGTTACCTAGTGACTCCACTTTGGAGATCAACTTGCAAATTGAGCATAATCTCGATTCATTATATACAGGGTTTAGTCACAAGAGGTGTAGTTTTTCAAAAATAATTGTGTTGGTACACACTATACGTATAGATTTTTTCCTTTAGTTAAAGACTGCCTACTTTATGAGGCCCAATTATCACCAAAGAACTAGCAAGTTTATGCAAAGGTTTTCTATGAAAGATGTCTTTTAGAAATAAATAAATAAAAAAAACACTTTACAATTAATAAATATACTCCTTCTTACTATAAAGTATATCAACAGCTATATTTTCGATGTAGATAACTTTATAGTTTCCCCTAAAAACGCTCTCCCCTCATCGCTTGCACCACGCACTGAAAGCTCGTGCGACTTAATTCCGCTAATTTATTGGCGCCAGCCGTGCGTGCGCGCACTCTTATTGCGAACTGCTACAAACGACAACGAGGCAGCGACACTGACGGATTTATTTGCGGCCAGTACTGTTACTTGAACAATCTTGCTGATGTTTTTGAAAATAAGCTTTTATAGACACCAAACCAAACTCATTTCATTGAAAGGTAAGATCTATCGTTATTTTATTCCCGATAATGAGCTAATGCCAAAATAATTAATTACGTTAATCTTTAATATCAAACGTCTATATCGACGTCTCAATAAATTATTCAAAATAATTAACGTTTTGAATATAATTTCGACAAATCACTGGATTGCATCAACTTATAAAATTAATTGTTTTTGAGCTATCAGCTGCAGCAAACGGATACGCGAACATGATAAATTATCGAGTGGCTTGTTCGTTAAAATACACGTAATATTAGTAATTGAGCTGGCGACAAGCCGGCTAAGAGCCGTGTAACATTAGTATGCCTAATAAGACGTACGATTCGATACCAGTCATGAAATGATTTGTGCAATTGCGAGGATACATTCACATTTGTTTTATGTCAAGACCGGAGTCACTGGGACTTTGAAAAAAGAAAGCATAGAAATAAATGAATAAAGAGATATAGAATCGACCTCTAGTTACAAAACTAGTAGTCAGCAATTACATAATCAAGAGTTCCTTAAACCCGAGAATTACAAGAAAAACTGGTATCACTACCAGAGATCACATACACAGAATACACTTAAAGGCCCATTCGATAACTTTTTGTACGATTACATCTAATTTACATTCGTTCGCTGTAAATATAGGAAGGAATGCGTCGGCGCAATGACACGGGAGAAATGCGTTATAATAACGGATCGAGGTTGTAAAATTACATATAAATGGCTCTTAAGTAATCGTCCATGAATATGTATGAAAATAAGAATCGGACTGTGTAACAGCTTCCAACTAGGATAGATAATGTAGAAGGCTGATTTTAGTGTTGGATATAGTACTTAAATGAATACGTTAAAGGGCAAGTCAGTTTATTCTCTTGTAGTAAGTATCTTTTAATTACAAGAATATGAGGTTGAGAATGTAGAAATTGTAATTATTGATAAAATTATATACAGACATGAGCGATAATGTGGAACTATCAATAGATGAAAATTTAATGTTACGGCTAAAGGAAGCAATTATATTACAAAATATAATTACAAAAAATATATATTATTACAAGATATTCACAATAGCGGTCGGCTCAGGCAAAACAGTAAGAATCAGCAGCAAACTATACTTTAATCAGACTCTAGGTATATTATTACGCAGAATTATCAAAAATAGGGCAAAGTGAATGTTTCCCACAATCATCATGCCCTTACTCGTAGTCGCACGCTGAACAAATTGGAGCTCATTATAGCTGTCAGCGCTAACCATAGTGACCTATACGACCTAACTATATCTAAGCCTCGGACATCCATCCATCAACAACCGCTTTAGGACTGGTACGCGGTCATAATTCAAGGTATTCAAGCATAAATTCTCATTATGCATGCGTAGGAAGATGTATGTGCAACGGGAAAATCTATGTCTTTATGAAAACAGATTGGATCATTGATCAACTTGATTTGTGTAAAACGAGCACGCGAATTCGCGACATCGTTCGCTTATTCGTTTCATTCTGACTTCTCATTCTCCTTTAGACTCATTAATTTCAAGTTTAGTTTCGAAAATTCCTTTCGTATTATCGTGTTACTCTCTATTTAAAAAGATCCCTTTTATTAGTTTTAAACTATCTTCAACAGCCAAGCTTCAATTTAACCGTCCAGATACATTTGTCCATGAAGTATAGATGTCTGCTACCACTCGTATTTGCAAACATCTCTAGACGAGTAGACAAATACCCAAATATTTGCAGTGTACTCGCTACCAAGCCTCATTGAACTCCGTTTACAGTTAAACACACAAGAGGTACAATGTACAAATAACGGTGTAACATTCCTTATCAACTGGGTCGTAATGCAGATCGTAAAGTGCATTTACTTTTAAAGAAGCCAATTCGATATGTTCGCGGATTTTTTGTGCGGAGCTTTTAGATCTTTCCCACGGTAATGTAGTAGAAAGCTTCTAGAATACTTATGTAGTTGGGTTGCTGGGTTGTTGACGCGACTTTAGCATCTAGATCCTCTAAATTGAATATCTTGGGTCACTCTACTTAAAGGATAGAACCCGGTGTGGGTTGTCTAATACCCGGCTACAATCTAGAGAACGAAGGACCACAAATCCAGTTCGACTCTACCCCATAGCGTAACAAAGGCAAAATTTGGGCAACCAGCAACCATGTCCTCCTGCCTGCTAATAAATGCTTTCATAAGTGTACCAAGCGTAGTTGCTATGGCAGTATGTATGACCAATAATTACTGGGAGCGGTCATCGGGAGGCACACGTTCGAAAATTAACCTTTCCAACCTGACTGAAGATTTAGTGGTCTTGCAATTTTGTGTTATAACTACAGATGTGCCTAGAATGATATCATATGACCTGGTTACAATAAATCAGTAGCCAATCACAATCGACACGTGACCTGGAGGCTGGAGGTAATGCGTAGGGTTGGGTCACTTTATGAGTAGCAAAGTACAGAGCGCTTGTCCACTGCGTCCGATTAAAGTTCCCACGGCATAATGGAAATTAAACAAAATCAAATTCTTAATGAATTGGATGCTAACATTTTTGTGGATTTGGTTATCTAAAATTCATTAGATTGTCTGATAGTGGTTTTGAAATGGTCATTATTGAAATTGTTGCTGATATTTTGTTAAGAGATGAAGACTATTATGTGTTATTTTCCACGGACTAATTAACTTAATGTCGACTCCTTTAACGGAAACCGTTAAGGATCATCGGTTGTTTTAAATAATTTAGTCCAGTAAACCGTAAGAATATTTAAATGTAGCTTAATATATCGTAAAAGGCAATTACTGACCCAATTTAGTAAGATAGAAGGGAGTCGATTTGTCCGAAGCAATTAAATTGATAAAGTAGCCGAATGTAAAAAATATCCGGTGTGTGTCGTGTCGGCTTGTGTGGAGAACGAGTATGTGTTGATATTATGCACGTGTTACCGTTATGGTGTGGTACAAGTTAAATCCTTGACGATTATTTGGTGATATACCTTTTGTTTTCTTTAATTCTGTTAAGTATTTTGTTGATATCTGGTGAATTTCACTAATAGTAAAAAATATTGTTATTTTGGGATGCCATTCAGTTTCTTTTAATAATCGAATAAAAATACCAATAGTATGTTTTAACGAAAGTGCAGCACACTGTAGACGTAGCAATTCGCTCTGCTTCCCAAATTTTCACCAAAAAAGCTTCCGATTTTTCTCAAAGTCTATGTCTTGTTCCGAGACCATGTTAGGGATTGTAGGCGCCCTTGGCGGCGCGGTGACCGTGCGCACGCATGGTGCGCTTGCACCGCGCCGTGGTCAATGCACCGAGCATGCGTGTGCGCGCCGCCCTCGCGCACGGTAGGCGACACATGCCGGAGTGTTGCAGAATGTGAGCGAAGGGTGTTCACTAACTAGGTCGATACATATACATGCTTTATGAGCTTGTTCCGCGAAAAAAAGGCATAAGTTAAACTATTAAATACTAAGCACTACAGAGCTATTCCAAATGTTTCGGCAGAATTGAAATGTTCAAATATAATATAACAACCACAGGTCTGAATTTTAAATTCATTTAAATTTTTGGTTTCGTGTTATTTATTTTTTAAACATCTGTTTTATTAATCATTGTGTTTTTTGTGTTTTTTATATTTAAATAAGTTTATTTATTTTTCCATTTTTAGTCGTGCCCAAACAAGTTGTCATGATATTATTTTACATTATTAACAATACATGTCATGGTAATAGGCTTATCCCCAATAAATGGAACTTAACATTTATTTATTTATTTAATTACAACGGTAATATTTAAACCAAGAGGAGGAGGAGCTCGTGGCTAAATAATAACAGCCGCTCGGGACGATCTTTAACTTAAGCCGTGCTTGCCTAGGTTGGTCTGTGGATGGGTGACCACCCATTACATCCCGAGTTTCCTCCGTGCCTCGGAAAGCACGTTAAGCAGTTGGTCCCGGCTGTCAATTGTAGATCTTTGACAGTCGTTACAGGTAGTCAGTGGCCCAAAAAGTCTGACAACCAGTCTTACTAAGGGGTATCGTATTACCCAGCACTAACTGGGTTGTGGAGGTCAGATAGGCAGTCGCTCCATGTAAAATATTCAGCCGCATCCGGTTAGACTGGAGGCCGACCCCAACATAGTTGGGAAAAGGCTAGGCAGATGATTATCAACGAACCTATGGCACGCGTAACTCGGAACGTGACGCATAATTTACGATAGGCAATAAAAAAACATTTTCACACATAATGAGGAAACTCAATGGCATACAAACAGTATATTTAAATGAAACAGCTACAAAGATAAAAAGACGGCATTTTATAAGTTTAACCACCAATAATTAAAAATACGTTTTTGATTAATTAACGTCAATTCGATCACATTAAAAAGAAATATTGATATAAATAAACTATTAAGATCAAGGAAAAGGTAATAATGTGCTGTTACATGCGTCTGTGTCCTAGGTGCGGTATCCGGAGTCCGGACATTAATTATATCATAAGTCATAGACGAAATCTATATTTTTTATTTGAAACGAACCTTATATGGCGGTCATTAATTTTAGATTGCAGTGTCCGAAACAGTGTCAACTTATCATCATCAGCCTATTAATGTTCCCACTGCTGGGACAGCCTCCTCTCTATGAGAGGGAATGGGCTTTTGGTTCTAGGACATGCCGGTTTCCTCACGATGTTTTCCTTCACCGTTTTGAAAGCAGTGGTGATGAAATAAATTACACAAAGTAATGCGCCTGTCTGGGTTCGAACCCACGACTTACTGTTCGTAAGTCGGGGCCGCCACCACTGGGCCACTGCTGGTCTCAACTTATGTCAGTTAATTAATTAATGCCTTATTCAACATTTCGAGAATTTCATATAGGTACAGGTAAAGTAACAGTTAACAACTTGTAATCTGTTACCACTTAATTAATTTTACCTACTTTTTTTTACTTTGTACCTCGACATTAATTACATTTTTAACAAATTGGCGTTACCTTTTTTTCGTAAGATAACATACGTACTTCAAGAAACTTTCGGCCAGCAATAACAATTCATAAAACACATTCCTAATTAAGAAATTAAACCAGCACTTATTAATTGAAACAAAACTAATGAATTTGCTCTTTGCAAGAATTTAAGAGCGGGGTTGATTGTCATGAGGGGATGAGCGGAGTGTAAGAATTAACTTACTTATTGCTGTCAAACGGTAACCGTAACAAACATATTCGGGGTCTCACTACTATTTTCAGGTAGGTATTTTTTACCTTCCTTTTTGAAGTTCTAACTGCTCATTCATTCCTAAGCATACCAACAGCTCGTCACATTTCCAAGGGTTCAACATCCTCATCATCAACATCCACAAAGATTCACGTCCCACATCCGTGCCCTAACCGTGCCTAAACCGGTCCGGACCGTGACGAGCCGGGACCATGACACACCGTTACTACCAACATTGAACTTTATGTTCACAAGTTGAGTAATTTGTTAATGCTTAATGCACACCTGTCCACCGCTGAACGTCGCTTTAATTACGAATTGCATAATTTATGCTAAAAAGCTTTGGTGCATATTACTTAATGTGTTATGGGCATCTTGATAAGCTCTAGTTTAAATTAAGTTAGATTAAGTTTATTCACTATACTATAACTAGCGCAACTGCTTTACTTTATAAGTTAGTTATTGGTTTAAATGCCGCTCTGGGCCTCAAGTCTGCTATTACAATAGTGTCAGAATGGTCTATCATTGATTTCATAATTGTTGATTTTGACAAGTTTGGTAATCTACTAATATGATGGCGTCATTATGACTTTCCAATAGTCAACCACTGACACTCCATTGGAAGAAATGGCATATAATGGTAATCTCGTACATAATGACAAATGAATGACTGTACTACAGATTGCCTATAACACTAATAAAAAATATGTAAAAATATGTCTGAATGAAATCTGGCGGGTTTTATAATAATGGCACTACGACAATGTCATTATAACACAAGTCTATTACGAGACCATTGACCGGCCAATGATCGACCATTATGAATTTAGCAGATTACGAACTTTTAGCAAAATGACAATAGGATGGGAATGGGATCGTGTTGGAATGAAGAATTTATAAAAATAGCAGCCCAAGTCTGCTATTTTTATAAATTCTTCATTCTAACACCCCCCCTCTCGAACATTAATTAGTAGCTTATGCCCGCAGCTTCGAGTTTGATAACTGTCCCACGGGATCATACTACCGTAATAAAAAGTAACCTATGAGTTAATCCAGGTTATAAACTACGTGTGTGTTTCATCCAAATCCTGTCAGTAGTTTTTGCGTAAAAGAGTAACAAACATCCATCCATCCATCCATCCTCACAAACTTTCGCATTTATAATATTATAATTGTAGGATGATTGCTGCCTGACAACAAATACAACCTTTAGAAAAATACTTTATCACATAATACAAAAATATAGGTTCAGACTGAAAAAAAATAGCTAGATTTTTTTTTACTGAGATGATCTTTTCTCCCTAGTCTTAGAATAAACACAAAGTATTTTTTTTTTAATCCTGGTTTAGTGTATACATTAACCTAGTGTTAAAACAAAATTAAAAATAATTAATTTATTGTTAATTAAAATTAAGAGAACATTAACTCGTTAACGTCGCAATTGTCGGTATCGCTTCATTTGCCTTTATAATATTTAATCAACCAGATGAATCCATAATTTTCTTTACTACACACATTCGTCAAGCGAGTCGGAAAATATTTTACTTAAACATACATTTGCATAGATTAATAATATATTTTATTAGCATCTGTCCTATAACGACACAAAACTCATTATGTGAGTCGTTAGTGACTTGATTATCAGGAACAACCGGGTTGGTTACTTGGCAAAATATTCATTTCACGAAGTGTTACGACAATTTGTATTTTATCATTAATATAAATCTTTTTAGGTACATGTTATTAGGTCAGGGCCATTTTTTCCATGGGCCACTTAATTAGTAACGCAAAATTACAACTAAGTACCAGTCTTTTTCATTGAATGCATATTTCCAAGTTAACATGTAACTATTAAGATCACACATACGATTAATCTAATAAAGTTACACGGGTGATAATTAATTACCATCACTTAAAATGGTAAGGACTTTATTTTTATATGTTTATAATCTGGGAGCACGGTAGTGGCCCCGCCAAGTCGAGCGCAAGGGCACTACCTACCTACCTTTTATCGAAGAACTTGGGTTTGGATTGTACCAGATAACAAAATTCTCGGGATTTGTTGCCAATAGCGGACTTATTAAGCATAATAAGTTTTTATTGCATAGCTCTTGTACTTTAGATTTTATTGATATCTGAAACACCCTGATTTCGTCTCTAATGATCATCAAAATACATATGGTACTTCCCAATGTCCTAGAAAGCTGAAATTTGGTATGTGAGTTTTTATTAGTACACAAACAAGAAAAAAAATGGATACAAGCAACTTACAAAAGAGAGCAGCGGTGGTCCAGTGGTGGCGGCCCCGACTTACGAACAGTAAGTCGTGGGTTCGAACCCAGACAGGCGCATTACCTTGTATGATTTATTTCATCTCCACTGCTCTCAAAACGGTGAAGGAAAACATCGTGAGGAAACCGGCATGACCTAGAACCAAAATTTCGAAGACATGTGACATCTACCATCCAATCCAATCCGCACTGGGCCCGCGTGATGGATTACAGCCCATTCCCTGTCATTGAGAGGAGGCCGTGTCCCAGCAGTGGGAATATTATAAACTGATGATGATGAACTTACAAAAAGAAATAAAATCCCACCAAATACATTTTCATGTAAAATGTTGCCAAGATGAGACCATATGACTCGCACTGTCAAAAAGTTATCAGATCTCATTTAAAACCAAGCTTTTAACTCTACACGCCGTAACTCTACAAGATCTAAATTCACAAACTCAACACAAAGTCAAAATATGTGGCTTGGCCGTTACGTTACTGAGAACTTGTATAAGAAATTGTACAAAAGAAAAGTGAATTAATTGTTCACCTTACGCCCATGCGAATGTACATGTAGTGAAATGGCCAAGCCACATATTTGGACTTAGTTTGTGAAGTTAGACCTTGTAGAGTCAGGGCATGTAGGGTTAAAAGCTTGGCTCTTCATAAGATCTGATAACTTTTTGACAGTGCGAGTCATATGGTCTCGTCTTGGCAACATTTTACATGAAAATGTTTTTGGTGGGTATTTTTGACAGCAAACGATGCGGTTCTATTTAATTGGTCAGTTTACCTCTTTAATTGATTCTCGTACAAGGTTTTTATGAATCATATCGGAATTAATTGATTTTGTTCTGAATATAGAATATATTAGTCAAAGTCAAGGTTACTTTACCGCTACATTAGCATAGTAGAGTGTTCTTCATATCGGGTTTAATTGAATGATTGCTTGCCGCGATTATACAATTATTTTGAGCAATTAATTGAAATATTGTACACGACAGTTCAATGTTTCTTACATCATACCTACGTCTTTGCATTTTATTAAAAACTTTCAAACCACCCCGGCTTCGCACGGGTGCAATGTAGCTTATACATTAAACATTCCTCCAATCTATTGCTAAAACTGCATTAAAATCCGTTGCGTATAGTTTAAAAGATCTAAGCGAACAAACAGCGGGAGCGACTTCACTACATTATTATAAAACAAAGTCCCCCGCCGCGCGCCGCGTCTGTCTGTCCCTATGTACCTATGCTTAGATCTTTAAAACTCCGCAACGGAATATACGGATTGAATGATTCAAGAGGAAGGTTTTAGTATTTAATTTGTCAAGCGGGCGAAGCCGCGGGCATCAGCTAGTTGTTTTATAAAACAAAATCGCTAAAATAAATAACGACAAAACGACGTAAAAAAACGACATCTTTACATATAATGTTAAGAAGATTTCGTTACTATATTTTTGACTAGTTCTCTCCCGGAGCTTTATTATAATTATGTACAAGTATTTATCTCCGTTATTCTTCTTCTCCTTGTATCGATTTTGGAAAATATGGTTTGTGTCGGCTTATAAGAGGTTTAAAGTAAGTCAGCAAAGCAAATCATTCTGGATTTCAAGGGCAATATTCATATGAACAAAAGCTTCAAACTATCTTCACAGATACAGTTGTATAGTTTTTGATATAATCATGTATTTCAGTCTGTCAACCAACGAGGATAGATTTATCATTTATAATAGTTGAGTAGTTTAAAATCCTAAAGTTCTAAATTTCGGAATTAAGTAGGTACGTGGTAGGTACACATAAAGCTCACTTACATGATGCTTTACGTGAAGATTGATAGATATTGCACAAGTCAGACGGTCGAGTCATGAGTTCTCATAGATTACCTAATTGCACATCTGCACCATATAACAACGTATTGTCCTCAGTTAACCCATAACATGCGTGGGAATATAACAAGCCATTGCAGTTTATATTCGAGAAATACTTTAATAAACCAATTAATGATCACATGTTTTGAAAATATAGATATGACGGATACCTAATAAATTATACTTAGCTATTGATAAAATAACAATTCTTTTAAAGCCTTGTTGCATATAATGCTAAAAAGATAGCCAAGGTGTATCTTAACCCCTAGCTCGCCGTCCGTCCGTCTTATTATGACGACAGGCCGTGTCGACGGCGCGTTCGTGTTCCACGCGCGCCTCAAAGCGATACCAGCAAAAAGGAAGGGGTCCGCAAGGGCCGACGCCTGCCGGGGCTGCGGGACTGTTCGAAAGAGATACTGTGGCCCTGGAACACAAAGGACTAAGTAGAGGGGTCATTTGATGATGTCATATCGGAAAAAAAAAAACAAAAAAAAGGTGTCTCTTAACTATACTATACATTTTCTTCCGACGAAATGCAAAGTGTAAAACAGTTTGAAACAAATTTACAAATTTAGATAGTTTTCACGATATTAGAATTCCCTTTGTCGTGGAGACTAGTCCTCTTCGTCTTACAGGATGACAAGACAGAGAAGGACAAGAAGTAGCTTTAAAACAGGTTACATAAACTAAGTAACCACAAACCTTCGAAAAAAAAAAAGATTTATTAACAAACTAAGCAAATTGTATTAATTGAAGTCTCGCGTTACCCTGACCTACATAGTAAACGGAAGATGACATAATGTGCGTTAAAAATGATAATTGAGAATAAAGATATAGAGTTGACCTGTGACGTCAGAGTGCAGATGATTCAGAGCGGCGAGGTTCTGATCTGCGTGTCCGCACCTCGCTCACGAGACCAGCAATTAATGGGTTTGGTATTAAACTGTTAGCCGCTGAAGGTTTAGCTCATGGTTGAGTTGAAATGGACTAGCAATTTGTTAGGAATGATCTAGGTGATGATTCATCACAAATAACATATCAAACATAACATACGTATAAAAAGTAGACCACTTTTCAACCTTATTACTAAATGCATAAGGCCTAGAAGTGGTAAACCACTGTTGTTCGCGGTAGTACGGTCATCATCACCATTGGCATGGTTCACTCTACTGCTGAGTATAGGCATTCTCCCATTTTGTGCCACGCTTCCCTGCTCTCAACATTCTCCCATTTTGTGCCACGCTTCCCTGCTCTCAAGGAGGCGCAGATTATGTGATATCACTTCATCGTACTTATTTTAGAGTTAGAGTTAGCTTTTCTTTATAAACTTATTCAATAACTAAACTCAGCAAGCAAGCAACAAGAGTAGACCAAGTCTCCTTGCCAATGACTTTAATCCCTACAAAGTTTCAAAACATAAATTATTTTTACCAAATACCAAGTCGCGAACGATCCCAAAAACGTGACAAACTAGACATATCTATCTACATCACTACATGTACACCGTTTAATGACAGTATAAAGGCACAATAATTATATAACAATAAAGGCACTTTACAGTGTTCAGATGTTCGCTGATTACGAAGCAATACACCCAATTATCAATTACAATTTAGTTTCGTTTGAGCGAATAATTGAGATTTATTAAGTGAATTCGTTGAATTAACCCCTCGAGTGTCATGTCATGAGTGTCATGTCAATTTGGAACAGGTTTGATTGACTGTCACTGCCCCCCACCCCGCGCCCCTCGGACTACGAATTTATGTATTCTGTGCTACGAGGTACTTGAGGAGCTCGTAGCTAAATAATAACAGCCGCTCGGGTGGATCGTTAGGTTAAGCCGTGCTTGCCTAGGTTGGTCTGTGGATGGGTGACCACCCATCACATACCGAGATTACCGAGGTTTCTCCGTACCTCGGAAAGCACGTTAAGCAGTTGGTCCCGGCTGTCATTTGTAGAACTTTGACAGTCGTTACACAGGTAGTCAGTGGCCCAAAAGGGCCACTGACTACGTTATGTTACAACGTAGTCTGATAACCAGTCTTACCAAGGGGTATCGTATTACCCAGTACTAACTGGGTTGTGGAGGTCAGATAGGCAGTCGCTTCATGTTAAATACTGTGGTATTCACTATTCAGCTGCATCCGGTTAGACTGGAAGCCGACCCCAACATAGTTGGGAAAAGGCTAGGCAGATGATGATGCTACGAGATTCCGTTTGAGCCCAGATTTATGTTTATTTAAAAAAACTAAAACCCATATAAAACTGTGACTGTTTCATAATCTATATAATCTTTCTATCTGTTATGACTTTTTTGTAATTTAGTTTGAAATAAAACGCAAAAATTTGCAAACAGGAAAACGGGTACTTACAAAATAATGATTATATTTTGTAATCATAAGGTGGAATTGGGTATCAAAGCGCGTTAAGGAATTTCACGGCACCAACCTGACTCAGTCAACGTGCAACACTCTGTATTAACTGTAAATAAGTTAAACATACCCTTTATCGTTATTTTTCAAGTCTACGTAAAGGGTGTAAAAAGCCCCTTATGAAGCCGAAAGGCACAGTTCACTTGTTTTTTGTAAATACAAGTTTTTAATGCTATAACTTTACTGCAAATATCTCCATGATCTTTGCACTGTTCACTATTATGAGTGCGTTATGAATCTGCAATATTTTTTGGGTTGAGTTACTTGGTTTGATGTACAGAGCGCTTGACGGCTAAGTGAAGGGTTCGTTTACACCTTGCATGTTCTGCAATCGATTGCAACAAGCGTAAATGATTGATCGATATCAGCTTGTAAACGTCAACGTCAACACATATTCTGATAGACCGAAGCTTCAATGACCCATACAATCACCAGCTATTGGTTGATTGATTAATTATCGAGTGTTTTTATTGGCAGAAAGGAGGACGTTGCTTCCCATATATTGGGCATGATTGAACGAATGGCTATATACAGGTTAAGGGATTATGAACCAGGAAAAGTCATTAGCGAAACACAACTGACTTTTTCATCAAAATTTTCAATTGATTGAAGCGAGGAAATCTAGTCTTATTTTCGTCTAACACAAGATAATTGCGGATTTGCCCTCACTATTAACATTTGCAGTTTCAGTTATATCACAGATCAGCTCGTGAGTAGTAAATAATATTAGGTAATATACCTGTCGTACGTGGGTAATACATATTCATTAAAGGGCTGGCTTACATGTTAGATTCGATATCGGCTTTAATAAACATCACTTAAACAGTAAAGGTTAAAATCATTTAAGAGAATAGAGCTACGCACACAATATAAGGCTCAATAGGAGACATAATGTTAGTGACTGTTTATTTATTTAGTAGATTTTTAAGAATTATGTGAATGTATGTAAATAAAATAATGTGTTCTTGATTGATGTACAAATCTTTTTATTAACCTTACCTACAAAATTATTTCTAGACAAGGCATTTGCCCGACAATTTCAAATCCGAAAAAAAATTTGAACTTCGTTAGGTACAAATTCACAAATTATCCGGTATGAACTTTTAAATATCTACTTTCATTTTGTAAGGAACTCTTGTACGTTCAGACCTGTAGACCGCCGCACTTTAGGCTGAGCGTCGACTGTCAGTGGCGGAGCGAATGAATATAAGATTTTGTCAGTTTTAAGTTTATATGTTACAGATACTTGTTATCCCAATAGTATGATACCGTGGCATGACGACAGTATCAAAAAATTGCAAATCTATTTAGTCCGTCAGTTAGAGTATTGGAAATTAATGTATTTTTTGTTTTTGTAAATCAATGAATATTGACAAAGATAAAACGCATCAAAACTCGGGAGTAGGGGCTTGTGACGTCAGAACTGGGTAAAAATTATACCTAGGCGTGACGTAGGTATTGAGAATTTTAAAAGCGTCAAATCTTCGTCAATTTTGGTTTCCGTAACAAAAGAAAAAACACGGGTCAAATATTTTTTGATAATCTAATTGACGGACTAATTAGTTTTTTTTTGTCGTCTCGCCTATTATCGAACTCGATGCGGGCGAAGCTGCGGACATAAGCTAGTATTTAATAAGGATTAAGAAAAGGTATAAATCCATAAATAACTTAGACTAAATCAGTCCTCTCTCTTGTCCACAGGCTATCGGTCATGTGTCGGGCGGGCACATCAACCCCGCAGTGACGCTGGGCCTGTTCGCCGCTGGTGACGTCAAACTCCTCAAGGCTATCTGCTACGTCGTCGTACAGACCCTCGGCGCCATCGCTGGAGCTGCCTTCATCAGGGTAAGTGGTTCGAACACTGTCTATAGTTTTTATGACAAATTTTTCATGAGCTTGGTCATACCCTTGCGGACGTGTCCCGAGAAGTATACAGACACGGACGACATAAGAAATACATACTATAATTGAAGTCAGTGTCTGTTGAAGTCTGCATCAGTTCGACTGGTGTTTCAGGACGCGCGCTTGTCTTTCTACCGAAATTCAGCATGATGGTTTTGTTTCAGAATTAAAATACTTACGCATTATTACATGGGACTAATTATACATACCTAACTGATGAAATATGGGGTGTACACTTTGCCTAACCCTTGGGGGATAACAGGCGTGATGTTATGTTTAATTATAAATACTTAAAATAAATTACTTGGCCTATCCTCTTAATTAAAACAAGATACCAAATTAAATCAAAATACTATCAAATTAGTTGGAGTTCGTCTAATGCGCATTTAGTTCTTTATTTCTATAATTAGACAAAAGTAATCACGATCAACCTACATTACATTTTAATTTCATACGCAGATTGATTAAGAAATAATCATTTAATGTTATTAAAACCAGCTGTAAATACTCTTGACTGTAATGAGTTAATTAGTTTGCAATCATGAGCAGTGCGTATGATTCGATTTGATATTAATAGATACATCTTCAATTAACTTTTAATCGTGCTTATTAGTTCTGAATCGTCTGATTATTTGACAGACCATCTGTTAATCAAGCAGACTTTATTTTAATTTAAAATATCTAATACGCAAAAGCTCTTAACCAAGGTTGTTCGTTATTTTTGTAAACTCGATTTAAAGTTGAGTAGATTATTTCTTGTCGCTCCACTGCTCAAGTACACTCGCGAGTTAAAACCCAAATAAGGAGAATGTTACAAAAAACAAGCTGTCAGACATATAAACATACAATTTCTCGTAATTATCGTGCACTTATACAGGCGTAGTCATCGTATCGGCATTCTAATCGCCGTATGTGTAGGTACGCTCGGCAAAAAAAGTGTCTCGTTCACCGTGACACTGATGATCGTAGAATAAAGAACCAAGTGAAGCGACCTTCGGTGTAATCGTGGAACTAATTGAACACTCCGCTATAAAGCTTTTCGGATATGAGTACTTGAAAAGGTCACGTGTTTGATATATGGCGTTATACTTCAAGTAAGCTCTTGATTTAGTGATTAGCTTTACGACATTGAGTTAAAATAAAATAGATAACAGTTTTATGAGTTTAATGTGTGGATAAAATATTAGTTTAAACAAAACCTAAAGAGTTTACAAGCCAATTAAAGTCTAGTGATCAGAAACGAAGGCTAACTTGCATAACATGACAGGAAGATTTTGCAAACACGCTCATAATTACTTTATCTAAACGGCGATTACAAAAGAATTTCGATGGAGCCTGTCTGTCTTCGATATCTGCAGTGAGACAATATTTCTAGTGTCAGTCATTTGCGATTATAAGCACGCAAAGTTCAGCATGATAACATGTTTAATGTGGTAAGTATAAAGTTAGCACCATAATTAGTCGGTCGCGAGTAATTTATAACGTTCGCACGACAACGGCCTTCCTGCGACATTTCACTGTCGTCGTACCAACCACTGAACAGCGATGATAACGTATAGCTAGACACGATTTTAGATTACTAAGTCCATTATGTTAAGATCTAACATTCACGTATCATGCGTGTTCAGTACAATTATTTCTTTTTTTTTACCCAAAAAACACTTTTGGTTCCACTTGTACATTAACGTAGCAAAAAGTGGACTAGATTTTCAGAATACGCAATATGGTCCGCTAGGGTGAACAAGATACAAAGACCTTCATAAAAAAAACTAGTCAAGTGCGCGATCTATCTTTACGAACATACATGTAAGATATATATCATACGTATCGAAAATTCCATTCTGTGATAATAAATATCAGTAATCAAGATACAGTTTAACATTAATAGGCCATAAAATGAGACAACATTCTCATAGCTTCACGTTGTCAACGAAAACATTCACTTAATCTCTCGCATTTCTCGAAAAGTGTAGATAAATGTCATTAGTGCAATAAGCATAAATTAAAATGTCCAGATTTGGTTTCTTGGAAAAGTTTTTTATCGGTAATTAAAAAGTTAAGCTAATTGATATATTGTGTGTGTTGCAGTTGGCCGTGCCAGAGAAACAGATTGACTTCGGGTTCGGACTTACGCTGCCCGGAACAGATGTCACTGAAGGCCAGGTGAGATATTAAAATAAGGTGTAGTTTTTCATCCTAGTCAAAATTCAGGAGCTTGTCACAAAAGACATAAATAATCAATTTAAATTACGATACCCGGTCAATTATTTAATAAAGCTGCTATTTTAAATTGTTTATATTTGACAGTATTTCAGAATAACACGAAAGTAATAGAAGAATCACCCATCGCGCGTCATGTCTCTGTGTGTGTGAAGGCGCGGTTATAGGGTCAGTTACAGACGGGCTGCGTTTTAACACGGGTGGCACTTACCGATTTCCGTAAATAAGAAAAAAAACCTACCCATTTTATTATCGATTCGGGTCGAGAATCAGAGCTTCATAAGAATAATGGAGGAGCTCGTGGCTTAATAATAACAGCCGCTCGGATCGATCTACAGGTTAAGCCGCGCTTGCCTAGGTTGGTCCGTGGATGGGTGACCACTCATTACATACCGAGATCCCTCCGTGCCTCGGAAAGCACAGTACTTATATAGGAAACCATAGTATCGTATTACCCATTACTAACTGGGTTGTGGAGGTCAGATGGGCAGTCGCTCTATGTAAAATACTAAATAATATTCAGCTGCATCTGGTTAGACTGGACGCCGACCCCAACACGGTTGGGGAAAAAGGCTAGGTAGATGATGATCAAGAGCCTCATAAGCTTCAATAGGCAATCGAGAGGCACACTGTCTTCGACAACTTCTCTACAGTTAACTAGTCTTTACCGGGTAGTTACCGCTGTAGTAGAATAGAAGAGCTATCGAAAAGCTATTCATTAATTGATACGATTGATGGCAATAGGTTCTCCCCCTATAACATGGGACTTAAAACATAACTGGCGACATGATGGTGTACTATAAGGTATATCCCTGCCTAATCCTTCGGGGTTACAGGCTTGATGTTATGTTATCCTTCTCACAGTATTTCTGTCATGCTGACTATAAAATTATCCGCAAACAAACGTGTCGTTGTAAACAGGGCGAAAAGTTATAACAGCGACTCCAACTAGTCTAGATCCTGAAGCTTGCTGAGGTTTTACTAAGTGTTCACTAGAAACACTAGTTAGGGTTTAGAATAAAACCAACAAACAGAAAACAGTAAGTAGATGAACTACTTTAAGGGTACCTGTGCTCGCTGCCCGGGATAAGTAAGGACCTAGTCGACATACGGAACCTTAAAGCTCACGCTACGTTTCTTGTTCCGCACGTCTTTTTTTTAGTGGTCGAAATGGAAAAGTTACGAGATGGGCCAGGGGCGTTTATTGGCTAGTATATCTTATCTCTTCCTAACCCGAGTGTTCCCCCAGGCTGTGCTGATCGAGGCTCTGATCACCTTCGTGCTGGTGATGGTCGTGCACGGAGTGTGTGACGGGCGCCGCAACGACCTTAAGGGATCCGCTCCTCTCGCCATCGGCCTCAGCATCACTGCCTGCCATGCTGCTTGCGTGAGTATATTCAATTTTCAGATCTATCTTACAATAATTTAAACACACACATAACATGTGATGTTACAACATATTATAAAAAAAAAGATTTATAAAAATAAAAAAGTATATATTATATTCTTACCTATTTATTATTATTTTGTTATTGTTGTTTTTTTTTTATATAATATAATTATTAATTATATCGGTATTACTAAAATTGGCTTCTAAATAAACGGGGCCCCCGTTTATTTAGAAGCCAATTTTAGTAATACCTGTCCTTTAGTAGTACCTAATGTCTAATGTTCGACGCTCGGCTCAACTTCAACGTCAAGAATTTTATTGAAAGGTTTTAGTGAAAACTGGATAACGACTTTTCCAGGTTCGAAAAGATGATTAGAGTTTTGAATTTTAAAAGCTTTTTAGGTAAATACAAACCACCACGAGGTTTTCCTGTCCCATGCACTACTTGTTTATTCATGCAGGAAATAATGTATATTGAAAATATTAGGTCTCACGGTCTTAATAGCAACGAAATAATTTCGTCTGTATAATATATGCAATTTTTATATACACTACTTATCCAAGTGCTTGAACGTAGGTAAGTTACATAATTGTATGGTAATAAGACGTGTGTTATGTCAACAGATTCCCTTCACCGGCTCCAGCATGAACCCTGCTCGTTCCTTCGGACCCGCCGTCGTCATGGGCGTCTGGACTTCACAATGGGTAAGTAACATAATAATTACAACTCTAGGATTTGGAAATTCAACTCTATTCCAAAAAGGTCAAAGGTTCTTTTTTCGAAAAGACTCATGTCCCCCCCTCATATAACTTTTCATAGTGTATCTACGCAGTAGATGCAGGAACTATCGATTAGTATGGATTTACCTTTATGTAATACCGAAGGAAAGCTCGTAATGGCACCCGGCACGATATGTAAGAATCATGTGAAGAAATCGCAAGAACAGACCATTCACCCGTTCGCTATTTAACCACACTATACGAAGTAATATGACTGTGAGCAATGTCCCTAGCTAGATACACACTAGACGAGTCATAGGAACCAAAGGTATAATGGATGTAAAACAACTCTTAACCAAGCTGATAGCCACTAAGTCTTCCCCTCATTGCGATATTTTTTTGTTGTGTGGGAACTTTCTGCTTAAATAGTTGGCTCTAGTCCTCCAATATTTCCGATATTGAAAGACCAACTATTTTCACTTTTTTTAATAACACTTCTGCCTAAAAACGTCAACTGTTAGGTTAAACAACCTCCTCCATGGTTTTACACAACTTTTCTGGGTCTCTTGTATCCAATGGTTTCCTTGGACCTTTACCAGGTCTCAGTCCCTTTAATTTCCATCTTATTGAATTGCAATTTTATTTGCTGCGAGACAACTCCCATAGATGATTTTATTGTACTGGTTCGAGTAACTGCACATAGATCTATAGCTAATGATTAAGCACACTTTCGCCTGCATCGGCGCCGACCACCGCGTCCTAGCAAACGGGTTTGCATCTCTGATGTATATAAATACCTACAGCTCTCACGTCAGATGTAACTTTCCGATCACATGTGAACCCGAAGCATGAATCATAACTTGTCTAGCTTTTTATTGTAAGCAACATAATTAAGTTGATTAAGCTTCATAAAGTCTTGCAGTCTTCCTTTCTAAGTAATGAGGAACTTTCGTTTAAATGAAAGTTGAAGCTGATTGAAGTTTGTATTGGTGAAAATTTAAAAGCAGCTTTTGTTCACAAAGGTGGTTAGATTAATAAAGTACATACTTACCCATAAAGTGCTATATACAGATACATTAATGATGGCTCTGAACTGAAACTGATGGGTCGAAAATATATATTTAATGGAATAATTTATCCTGTGGTTTAGTTTTACACGACGTAAATCAATTTATGAATCCATAGAATTAAAAATTAACGATAATTTTACTTTGTAAATATTAGCCTACCCCATGTAGAATATATATTAGTTTTAGCCATTAATACTGGTTTGTGTGTAAATAACTCTACAAGGTCGAACTAGTTAGCATGACGCGAGCTAAATTGTTTTCCAACGACTGCAAATACAAGAAAAGCTATAAATATTATGATAATACTTATCTGCCTCGTTAGTGTTGTGGACGCAAGCACTAGGTACTGATGTCATGTTAGTTCGATTCCCAGGTTAGACAAAGTATTATTGTGTTTTTCCATCAGGATTTTCTCAATACATTCATAATTATTTTGAGAATACTTAAACTTAGTTACTTTCAGATCAGTAGGTACTTTAAAAACTTCATACAGTACTAAGTTACATGTACCTATGTTAGCTTCACTTATTGCCTTTACCATTGACCTAAAATACATAGGTAGGTACTTTAGTTAGTACATATTTATTAACAAATTAAATTACCACAATAACGTTGAGTGCCTATCACGGAGCTACCACCTATGTATTACTTATGTATAACACTTATTATTTTATTGTGTGATTGCATATGTAACTTAATCAATAAATAGGTTTATTATACTTACATAATTGAATGATTGATTATGTTTATAAATAAGTATTACCTTCGTGCGTCATCAAAAATACATGTTTTACAAATTTCTGTGTTCTCTATAGAGGCCTACATACATAATTTTAAACTTTCTAGATCTTCGTTCAGGTTAGAGTATACCTAGCTAGGTTTTATTCAAAATGGAGACACAGATAACAGTTAGTTCTTCTTATCTTGCAGCTAGTTAAGGTTTTAGATTGCTTTGTCCTTTTTCTAACAGTAACCGCTAGAAATAAAGCTAACTCTCGAATCGTAGCCCAAATCCATATAAAAAAACACCTATTTGTCCCTCGTATTGAATGTCCGTGGAAATGAATCCTAGCCATTGGTTTGTGTTGTTTTTTTTTATCCATTGGTTGACTTTGACGTTCATTGGTTGTAACATTGGGAATATTGTCATACAAACAAAAATTTGTGTGGTAGGTATACTACAACTAAAAAACCCGACTACTAAAAAATCACGCTCTAATTAAATTCGGAGTGTACAAGGTAAAATCAACTCCTCCTATTGTTGAGGTCGGTTAAAATGTAGCCTATGTTACCGGGCCATGATAACGAATCGATTGACACCTTATTTATCAAAATCGGATTAATAGTTTATTCGCTACGTAGGAACATACGTAAACACACATAGACTGATAAAATCATAACCCTTCCTTTTGGCTTGGCCGTAGTCGGGTAAGAATTTGATCCCGAACATTTACGATTTTGACACACGAACGCTATCTGACAAACGAGCGCGTTCCACTAGCTAGACAGACAGATTTGTTACAAAGAGTACGGTCGAACAAGCTATTTGGTTTACATTTTACAATGTAATTTGTTGGTTAAACTTTAAACCAAATAGCTTGTTCGACCGTACATAACAAGGATTGGATTACGACTTTCTTCGTCTAGTCCCGTCTATCGCTCGTAATTATATTTGAATGTCTTTGGTCATCTACATCGATGACTCCATAAATTTTAAGTTGGTCATTGATCCAAAAGTTATATCAACATCTGTAAGCTTCGTATTCATGATACCATATAATTTCCCGCTTCGCTTAGAAAGCTAGCGTGAACATTGTACTTAACTGTAATAGCCCTTACACATGCATGCCTAGGATTTTATTGCTTTGATACCATTACTTAAATAAATGGAGGTTGCCATGGTTACTCAATGACAGGAAGTGAAGACCTGACTGATGTCCGTCATGATGGAACACTGGAATTAGAAACACATGTCTCTCCGTTACAGAATACTCTCTCTTTAATAGTAGGAGCGTAGTTTTAAAGGTTATGTATTAGATATACTTACCTATAGCTACCTACATATAGATAATGGGTAGTTCAATTGCAAATACATGGGTATGTCTAGATGGACAGATCAGATGATTTATCTGATCTCTTCAAAAGGTTATATTTGGTTATGTTAGGTAGGCACTCATGTGTATTCCATAGAGGGATGAGTTGATGACTTCTGACCTTCTAAAATTCAATCTGCTTTATTTCTTTTATAAACAAAAATATTAATCCAATTGAGCAGCGCCTTATCGACATTATTTCCAGCACGAGTGTCAATCAATCAAAAGCGTAAGATTACGCAAAATCAAATGTTCAACGTAACCATAACCATGAGCATTTTCCGAATGGGAATTAAGAAATGTGGAATAAATACCTACCCTACATACTCTATGTATAGCGTAGCGAGACTCGTAATACTTTTCTAGGCCCTTCCGTCATTTATGTAATACCAATTATCTCCTTCGCGCCTCAGTTATAATCGGCGCTAACTTGCGTGCCAATGACTTTGAACCTCGTAACTACATAATAAGTAGAGGTAAGCTATCGCGGAGGTGTTACCAAACCATTACGACATTTATTGGAAAAACGATAGCTTTTATAGAAGTAAATAGCACCAGAAGACAGTCAGACCTCATCAATCACGCTGGAGAAACTTATTTCGATCTTCATTGTCGTTTTTGTGGTTGTTCCATTCTTGTTACTTTCGCAGTACCTAAGGAAATTAAAACAATCGACGGTTAATCGATCTGCAATCTCAATGAGCACTGAATTTGTTTCGGAGACTTATTTTAGCTGCTAATTAATACAGCTAAAGGCTAAAAATAAACTGTCTGACGTAACAAACAACGACTAAGGTCACCATCACCACCGAGACTTACTATCTAAACTTATTCAGCCTCAAAGTCTGCAGTTATACTTACTAGGTTGTCCAGTGTCCATACAATAATTATAACCTATTTCAACTTCAGCTTTGAAATGTTTGTTTTGCAGGTATACTGGGTGGGCCCCATCGTTGGAGGAGTGGTTGCCGGACTCGTGTACAAGTTCGTCTTCCGCATCGGCAAGAAAGGCGAGAGTGGATCCTACGATTTCTAGACGACTGCGTGGCGACTGCGTGACGACTGCGTGACGACTGCGTGACGACTGCGTGACGACTGCGTGACGACAGCGTGGCGACTGCGTAACGGCATCGTCGCGCCGCCGACGCTACACCGTGCCTATACTCTAATCCCGCCTCGCGCATACACTACTCACATTGTCTTGAAAAATTGCCAAAAATGGGTCCAAATTATCGTGATATTTTTTGTTATTTGCACCTATTTATTTGTAATACCCAAAAATCAGATTATTTACTCGAACTCTCTCAAGAACTTTTTATTCTTCAAAGACTAGTTTCATATTAGGCATCTTAGGCAAGTATTAGTATGTGCGAGGCGATAGTATTAGCTTATTGATATAACCAGTTCATATGTTGGACCAAATTTATTTATGACATTGTCAATGGGCTTATACTTGTTTTATTATTAGACTGTCAATATGCTCGACGAAAAATCCAAAGGTTTACTTCAGAAATATTATTATTGTTCTTCGAAAAATATGAAAATACCGATTCGAAACCGTTATGTCGGAGTAAAATATTTAATTTAAGTTTTAGTTATATAAATAATAAGTTTATTTATATTATGTGAATAAAGTATGTTTAAGTGGATGATCATTATAACATGTCTATACTCGAGTGCCTGTGCTAGCTATGTGATTAATTATAGATATAATACTGTGAGTTAGCTTTAGATTCACATCGAAACTTCTCACATGAAAATTATGAAATAAATATAATTATTAAAATACTTGTTATTTATTTAATCTTTCCCAACTATCATTACATGCTTGTATACAGGATGTAAACAACCTCATCACGAAGCCGTCAACCAAGCATTCTGTACATCAAACTAAGTAACTTTACGCAAAAATTATTGCTGGGAAACGACTTTTTTTATGGGTGAAAAATCATGTTCTACGGTAAAACTCAATGTAACGCAATCAAAACATTGTGCTGATGGATGGATTGAATAGTACGGGGATCGTGGAGGTGTTTAAAGTAAAAATCTTACATTAATTTTTTTTTTTAAAATACATATATTTAAAAAAAAATTGTGAAAAAGTTCGAACTTTGACCTCCAATATCTCCGTAACTAAAAGGTTCCCAGGTATGGTGTAAGCTAAAAAATGATTGCAATGACGGGGACAACAAGTGCCTTTCGGCTTCGTTAAGAGGTTTTTTACACCCTTTAGAGCTACATATTTCCAAAGATTACCAAAGCGCAGACATTTTCTGGTTTACTCGTATTCATATAATATCTGCCTTGTTGGTCGAGTGGTCATGAGCACGACCGCTGAGCATGAGGTCCTGGGTTCGATTCCTGGGTCAGAAAAGTGTTATTGGTTTTTCCATCAGGAATTTCTCTGTAGCAGCCACGGAGTATGGAAACTTGCGTTGATGGCAATAGGCTCGCCCCTATTACATGAAACTTAAAACATACCTAACTGGCGAATTGTGGGTGTAATATTAGGACACCTCTGCCTCACCTTTCGGGGATTACAGGTGATAGGCGGACCAAACAATGCCCCACCTGCTGGAGTGTCCCAGGTGTCGGTCTACCTGCACTCTTGACGCCCTGTACAGCGCCTCTACCGCTGGAATAAACGTGGCCACCTACTGGGCCCACACCGTGTAATTGGAAGGAAAACCGATACGTTAAGAAGAAGAAGAGAGGCGTGATGTAATAGGTTATGTTTAACATCTGTTCTCAACCTACATTAAAATTAGCATTAAACAACTAATAACCATTAAACATTAATTAACCTGACATGACAACACTAGCAAATTAACCTTTACACACTAAATATCACAAATAGATTAAATTAACACAAAGCGCGCTCAGCCCCGACTAACTGTAGCTTTTAACAGCTCATTTACAATAGTAATTGCTGCAGGCGCTGTACTTTGCAGTCGTGGCTGTAGACCTCTACAGCCACGATTATCAGTGATTATCACACAAAGAGCGAACTAATGAAATGTTATTAGGGTGTCAGAAACGTAGTGTGAGCTTAATGAACTTTATGAATTTATTCTCTTAATAAATGTTAGTCTAAAATTCATCATCTTCATGCCGTAGTCCCATGTTAGGTACTAGGGGTCGGCGCTATACCTACACTTTTTTTTTTCATTCTCTTCTGTCAACCGTCACGCTATTATTTACTCCGTTTTGTTTCATGTCATTCTTCACACAATCAATTTATCATTTCCTTAGTCTCCCTTCCCCTCTGCATCCATCTGCATCAATACTCATATTTATATTGATCACTCTTTTACTCACCTATGTTGAGCTGGAATTTGTATCAATTCTCATCCAAAGGGTGTAAAAAACCTCATAAAGAAGCCGAAAGGCACTTGTTTTCCCCGTCATTGCGATCATTTTTTTGTTGTACGCCATTCCTGGGATTCTGGGAACCTTCTAGTTACGGAGATATTGGGGATCAAAGTTAAAAACTTTTCCTCAACTTTTTGAGGTTTTTTTTTTTGAAATACAAGTTTTATTGTAAGATTTTTAAACACCTCCACGACTCCCGTACTATTCAATCCATCAATCAGCACAATGTTTTGAGTGCGTTACATTGAGTTATACCACAAAACATGGTTTTTCACCACAAAAAAAAAGTCGTTTCCCAGCATGGAGTGTGGGTGGCGCTTTACCTTTTTTTTTTTTTTTTTTTTTTCGGATGGGAAATCATCAAATGACTTCTCCTGCTCTGGGCGGAGCAGGAGGGAGTGTCAGACTTTTACTGACTAAAACCCATCCATGTTCCTTCATCGCCCTTTGTGTTCCGGGGCCACGGTATCTCTTTCGAACAGTCCCGCAACCCCGGCAGGCATCGGTCCTTGCGGACCCCTTCCTTTTTGCTGACTCTCTTTGAGGCGCGCGTGGAACACGAACGCGCCGTCGACACGGCCTGTCGTCATGAGACGGACGGACGGCGAGCTAGCCCATAGCCCACCGTCCACAGGCCCGCGCCTACGGTGGCCGGGGGCCACGTGGTGGCCCCCGACGCCCGGGGCGTCTCCCGCGGCGGCCGGGACGCTGTGAGGTTCTCTCCCTCTCACGTTCCGCCACCTCCTTCTCTAGCATTACTGCTTCGCAGAAGGAGGTGACGGCGTCCCATTCCGTCTCGCTCCGGACCATGGCTTGCACCAGGGCCGGACGCGAGAGGTCGCCGCCGCCAATCGCCGCTTCGAGGACACGGCGGTGCTCCGCCCAAGCGGGGCACACCTCCACCGTGTGCTCCACCGTGTCCTCCGGTCGATCCTCGCAGTGGAAACACCCGGGCGTTTCCTCCCGCCCGATTCGGTGCAGGAACCTCCCGAAAACACCGTGTCCGGTGAGGACCTGCGTCAGGCGGAAGGTGAGGACGCCGTGGCGTCTCTCAAGCCACTCCTCAAAGAGGGGACTTACCGCCACTATTGTGGCGTGCCCTTGGCGCTTTACCCTAAAACCAAAAAGTTTGGCGCCCGCTTGTGTTTAGCGCTCGACCAATAAATTGATATACCTAATAGGTTAGGCAGAAGCTAGGATGAAATAGGCGCCTGTTGCCTCTATTAGAGAGAGTTTAGGCATAGACATACGGTTACAAATAATTTCAAGCATTTTGTTTTTTATTGGAATATGTTGCTAGTACCTACTCGTATCTACATTACAGCTACCTACACCATATTACGTATAGTAATACGAGGCGGAATGATACCTACAATTTTACTGGGAATCGAACCCGAAGATCTCAAATTTAATTGTAGCACGCGCGACCAGTAACACTAGACCATCGAAGCGGTAAAATTACCTCCAGTGAAAGCTGTGAATGGACGGTAGGTACTCCATATTTAGTAGGTTGCTTATTTGAACTGATGCTGACACATCGTACTTGACCGTTTTATGTTGATCTTAAGTGTATTATCGTTATAACACAATTACCTGACAATGTAAACTGATCTTCATTTAGTTGCGCAAGTGTCGTGACTGAGGATCGCTAATCATGCGCTGGAGTGCGCCGGCGCAGTTAAAAATGTGGCACGGGGTCAAGGGCGGGGACTGCGATGAGCATTCTCATGCCGTGGGACAGGTTGGTACTGCACTAACCTACATACTGCAGAATTCGTGCACATGACATAGAAAGCTCTGTTATTGTGGTAAGTATTATTGAATGGAATAGATAACCGCCATGTTAAGGCATGTATGAATTTGTTTTTGTAGGAAAGTTCATGTATGAAGTTTACTGAGACGCTTTCTTCCTTTATCGTGTGGTTATAAGCGCTTAACCTGCTGTCAGAGTTTTTATGCCGCACATGGGCCTCTAACTTGGCTTTATATGCCATCAAGAAATATAACAGGCATGCTGGTTTCCTCACGATGTTTTTCCTTCACCGAAGCAAGTGATAACTATTCAATACTCACATGTATCCGAAAAATCAGAGGTGCGTGCCTTAGTACTTACGCTTCATCATCACCCCGTCTGAATTCACCTACATCTAAGTTTCCTCTTTTTTGTTCCGATCTCCACAATCTTGGCCCAACTCCGTCCAGGTTTTTGCCCTGGACGGACAACAATTTCGTTCACCCATCTCACCGCCAGACGACTAATACATTTAGGGCCGAGTCACACCGGAATGGTAGCGGCCGGCGGCGACGCCAGTGGCCCCCGATGTCGCCGCTAGCGGCCTTGCGCGACCTCCAGACCTCACGCACCTAGTCTTCTCTTGACTAGTTTAGTTTTTACATTCGGCCGGCAGCGACCTGCGGTGCCGCGAGCGGCCTCGCGACCTTTTCAAGCGATACTGGTCTTTTAAGTATGTAGTAAAGTTTAAAATTATTTTACACTGAAAGTGCTCGCCGCGGCGCTGCCGGCCGGTGCCATTCCGGTGTGACTTAGCCCTTACTCCGCGACACTAGTTTATTCCGCAATAATCCTGAATCGACTTCGAGACTGCTTCTGTGGCTCGAATCCCAGTTCAGGTAGAGATTTTTCCATCAGCACTTAGTCAGTAGCAACATTAAGTTGGATTTCTACGGTTGACGGCAAAAGGGTGTACGTTACCCCAGCAGGAATGTGTCTCCTAGAGTTATATGAGTGGAACGTTTAATTAGTGCCTTATCTGCTGTGAATGTGCCCCCACATAAAAAATGTGTGCCCCCTATCGTTTTGGAAAAAAACGGAAAAAACGATTCCTGCTGGGGTAACGTTTTTCCAGCAGGAAAATTCTAAACGAACCATCGGAGAGAGAAACATTGTGCATGGTCTTGTAGCTTATGTTAGTGCCACAATGTGCCCCCAAAAACAAAATGTGTGCCCCTTCAGGTTTTCGAGATATTGCGTTTCCTGCTGGAGTAACGTTTTGCAGAATCGCATATCTCTGAAACCATTGCATGTGCTCCTGTAGAATAAACATACACGAGTAGCTCGTATTGTGTGCCCCTTAGTGCCCCAATTAGATTTAAGAAAATATTTATAATTTCCAAGTTATCGCGGTTTTATGAAAATTCGAAAAAACATCGCAGCGCCTAAACGAGATAAGGTATAAGCTCGCTGAAAACTGTATTTGGTCCGTCTTAACACTAATAATAACCATACAAAGTTTCAAAACTGTTCATGCATTCGTTTTTGAATTATCTTGTTATAAGTCAAAACGATGGTGACATAACTTTGACGGCAAAATACAAGGAACCAGCTCAATCCCAGATGTGTAGGTGTAAACCAATAATGTGTGCCTTTAGTCAAAAATATATGGTGAAAATATTCAGCTTGGAATGTTTCGCATTAAGTAAATCTAAACAAAAAACAAAACATGTAAATAACGGCTGGTTATCCGACCAAATTCGAATAACTACTAAAAAGCGACGGATTCATACATATCGATGACCATCTTTTTTGGACGTATTATACCTAAGCTGTTGTCCGTACAGTCGCGTTCAAAAGTTTTGGGGGCTAATTAAAATCATAAAAGTTTATTAAAGGTAAAGAAACATCCTTATCATTTTCGTTGTGAAGTAATTCGATGTTTGTTTGACTCATCTAAATTTTCGTGATTCGTGTGATTTACAATTTGGAGCTTTAAGTTTTCAAAAGCTTTAATACATTTGGGCTGTGAATCATTCAAGTCCGCACTCCTGAATTCATGGAGCGATAACGTGATTATGTCTCTTAAAACTGTTTTAAGTTCTTCATAGCAATGGAGCTGTTGAATGTTTCAAGCAGCGAATATAAAAGAACTTTACTTTTTCGGATGTTTTATCAAAACAGGATTGTTTATAAAGATTTTTAATAAAATGGGATTTCTCCATGCGAACATAACAGAGGGTATTGCTACGGTATTTCCTTCAAGCACATCAAAACACTGTTTTAAATAATAATTGAATTCGGTTTTTAAAAACACTTTAGTTATTGCTCCTAAGAGGGCAGAACTGTGGTCACTAATTATTTCATCAGGCAAAACTTTTCCGATTTGCCACGTATTTATCCATGTGGCTCTGACGTCGACGAGCTGACGTCTCCATTGTATGGGATTCGGAGGCCATGTAGCACATTGGTACACTGGTATCCACAGCGTAGGCAACCACTGCATATAAAAATAAATGTTTAGGAGTGCGATATTTTAATAAATCATTAGAAGGTGGTGGCTCAATTGGCTGAAATAGGGAGCCAGTAGCATCAACAGAAAGTATTTTCGGTCTATTTTTAAAGTTTCATTGTAATATTGGTTTTGTTCATTCGTCCAAAAATATGTGAAAAAGGGAACAAGACTGATTTTACGAATAAAATTATCGTAAGGAATGCAGTGCGCCATAGCGTACAAATACACTATTGTATTTTTGTCAAACTGTAGCGCACTTCTGGCTTCATGACGCAATTTTCTTAAATTGGGTAATTTAGGGAAAGTTGTTGGCTTTTTTGGTTGGTATTTTAACTTTTCTTTGATTCGGTTTACTCTATCAGAAGTAAGTCTGTTTTTAATTAGTGAGTCATGAGGATAATTTTTGTTGTAGTTATTTAATTTACAAGTAACCTTTACGCAATGTTTAGATTGGGGAGAGATATTCAATGACAGTAGCGCGTCACACTGGGTACACCTGCCAGTACATTTGATTTAATTAAAGTTAAGATCAGCAGGTACATAGCTATTACTGAAAGCAAATGTACACACTATATTACTTTAAAAAAATATTTGGTCTTGAATTTCATTAGACAATTTTTTTGGTAGGAGACGGTTAATTGAATTTTGGGGTACGATGTTCGAATATTCTGCAAGGCTTATTTGAAATGTATATAGGGGTCAGTTTCTTCGTTTTCTTCAAATAGGTCTAAACAATCATCGAAATCAAAAAAATATGTTTTATTTCTTATAATAGATATTTGCATGGCCATAATGGCCATATTGTGATTAATTTTTTCACGCAATTCCTGTTGTATGTAAATATAAACATTATTGCTTTTAGAAGGAATTGCAGCTTGGAATTTATCTTTATATTTACTAATCACTGTCTTTATTCTTTAGGAAAGTTCCTTTTCGACCTGCCATTATTATATACTAAAACTGTAAACTACTGCAACTGTTTACCAATACCAAGTAATAATCCAAACGCACTTCCTAGTCAAAAACAATTCGTATTATTCATATGGAGCGACGTTTAGGTAGGTAACTGTCTCTGTCCCACTAATACCGTGTGCGTACTAGCTGTCTCACTTTCTCCAAGCTAGACAAAGCGACTCCTTGCGACACGACGTCAGCGGATGGAGCGCGGCCAGAGATATGCAGCGGTGGGGAGGCGAAAAAAGGGAATCTTCTTGATGATAAACTTGAATGTTACTTTATCTAACCTACGGCTTATCAATTAATATTTAAACAAAAAGACAAATACATACGTATTTGTCTTTTTTTATTACTGTTGTGTTAATTGGTTTTTTATTTATATACAAAAAAGAGCTACCTCTTTTTCGTAGTAGGTATTCATCACACATTTCATGAACATGAATTTTAAAACATCCCCTATAATTTTGGGTCAAAGACCTGGCAAATATTTGGATGTACCTATGTCTTTCGTTCACACATATTACTGGATGTATTTTAATGAAATTTTGAATGAAGAAGATAGCTTACCTTGGAGTAGCACATGCTACTATTTATAATGTAAATAATCATGTGCAAAGTCACAGAAACAGCTAATAGAATATAATCCAATATCAACTTTATTTTATTACATATTACTTTTCTACTTCAGTGTACTCAGGCACAACACGTGTGAACCGGTTAGTGAGTAAAGTAAAGAAGGTCATCGATAGGTATGAATCCGTCGCTTTTTAGTAGTTATTCGAATTTGGTCGGATAACCAGCCGTTTTTTACATGTTTTGTTTTTTGTTTATATTTACTTAATGCGAAACATTCCAAGCTGAATATTTTCACCATATATTTTTGACTAAAGGCACACATTATTGGTTTACACCTACACATCTGGGATTGAGCTGGTTCCTTGTATTTTGCCGTCAAAGTTATGTCACCATCGTTTTGACTTATGACACGATAATTCAAAAACGAATGCATGAACAGTTTTGAAACTTTGTATGGTTATTATTAGTGTCAAGACGGACCAAATACAGTTTTCAGCGAGCTTATACCTTATCTCGTTTAGGCGCTGCGATGTTTTTTCGAGTTTTCATAAAACCGCGATAACTTGGAAATTATAAATATTTTCTTAAATCTAATTGGGGAACTAAGGGGCACACAATAAGAGCTACTCGTGTATGTTTATTCTACAGGGGCACATGCAATGGTTTCAGAGATATGCGATTCTGCAAAACGTTACTCCAGCAGGAAACGCAATATCTCGAAAACCTGAAGGGGCACACATTTTGTTTTTGGGGGCACATTGTGGCACTAACATAAGCTACAAGACCATGCACAATGTTTCTCTCTCCGATCGTTCGTTTAGAATTTTCCTGCTGGAAAAACGTTACCCCAGCAGGAATCGTTTTTTCCGTTTTTTTTCCAAAACGGCACACATTTTTTATGTGGGGGCACATTCACAGCAGATAAGGCACTAATTAAACGTTCCACTCATATAACTCTAGGAGACACTTTCCTGCTGCGGTAACGTACACGGCAAAAGGACCTCTATAACAAGGAACTTAAAATTTATTTGCTATAAGAATGTGGGTGTACTTTGAGTACACACCTAACCTGTTGGAGAATACCTACAGCCTGCAAAGTTAGATCTGCGATTCTTTTGCACACATCGAGATCAAACAAACTTTGAAGCTTGACCTTTGTTTTATTGATTTAGTGTTTTTGTCACCGGCTTCTGAAGCTAAAGTTATTTTTCACTTTTTTGGCTTTTTTCGAAGTCGGTTTAATTTTTTGCAAAAAAGTTTTTATTTAGGATCAAAATAAAATTAAAACTCAGAACTGAAGCAGAAACTATTTTATTGCAGAAAAACCAAATTAAATACAGCAATTACAATTGAAGCGCAGGACATTTTACGTGAATACAAATATTGAATAATTTAACAGTTTATAAGCAACAGTGTTATACTTTAGATACAATATCGTGTGTTAATAATATAAAGTTTATAAGAGCCTCCAGGTGAAGGGATGTTCTCATCAGTCGAGTGACATGGCCTCGTGTACTGGACTATTTCATGTGCCATCTCACGACAAGCCTTATCGAAACATTACATCTTTCGATGAAGCGTGTATGAGATCTTTGTCGTGAAATGGTGTTAAATGCGTGTAATAATAGAGTTCTAGATCCGAATGGATATCATGGAGTTTACTTATTAACAATGGTTTAAAAAGTACGGTTACTTAAACAAGTTTATTAACAAACCCTATATTTTTTTAAAGCGGTTTTTTTTTCAATTTGCTGATTACACAAGCTATTTCGAATTTTATATTTGTTTAAAAACTAAGTATTTTATTGGCTAGCTGGCCATGCACCCGTCGTAACTGAGGCAATGCACCACAAAAGGCTGGTCTCAAGGTTGCTCGTCTATCAGCGCCTGCAGGAACGCGTCGGGCTCGGGGATGTCCTCCAGGAACCCGGCGGCGTCACAGAACTCCGCGAAGGAAGCGCACGGCAGGAGCTCGTCTGTGAGGGTCGTTACTATGCGTTCAGCGGCCTTTCCGTTCGCTTCGTCGCTGTGACGAATGTATTCGGCGAGCTTTATTGGCCATTGGTCTACTGTAGTCGCGCTGACGTTCTGGAAACAATTGAAAGAGATATTTTTAGTAAAGCTAAAGCTAAAATATATAAAATAAGAAAAGAACAATTCCGGCAGATACAATTAAATCTTATTATTTCTTAAGCCCTGTATTAATTGGGAGAGATAGTTGAAAAACATCGTTTTAGCAACATTGTGTTGAGTCAACATGTTTTTTGTGTTCCGTATTCATGGTAAACAAACAAAATAACCACATTGCAGCGAGCAATATTGTTATGATTTGGCGCAACTATTTCTTAACATTGATGGTTTTATTGCATGGAGTAATATAGAAAGAAGAGACAGAATACACAAGAAGGAAAGTAATTAGTGATAAAGTGCTTAGGGGTGCTTTTGCGGCCATTTTCAATAACTTACCGTTCGGTTTCGGTAAGTTGCTATCTACAGAGATAGCAACTTACCGAAACCGAACGGTATGTTAAACAGACAGCTGTTTAACATTTTGATAACAGACAGAAAATCAAGTGACAGGTAGGTGACGCAGATAGGATATTTAAAGCTAAGTTTGTTTATAGAAACACCGATAGCTGCGAGACGTGGCATTTTAACTGACAGCTTTGTAAGTAAGTTATAGTAAACGGGCCTTAGAGAACTCACCTTAAACATAACCGTATACAGCTGGTCGACGATGGCGATAAAGAACGCGTAGGGCTTGTAATCGTTCCAGCTGCTGACGGCGCGCTGCTCAGCGGGCAGCGCGCGCACGGCGGGCCCGGCCGGCCACGCCGCGCGCACGTGACCCAGCACCAGCACGCGCTGCAGCATGGCCAGCTTCGCCGCGCGCCATCTGCAGGTAGGCGGCGGGGTACGATACAGACAGGTTAGCGTTATGGTCCTTAGCCCACATAAACGACTCCGCTCCCACCCGGCAAAAAGAATATAATTCAAATATGGGCTTTATGAACACTGTTTTAAGCTTTCACGGTTCATAACTATACTTAAAATGTCACTTATGGGATATCTTCCGGGATATCGGGAGCTCAGAATAAACAATAATCAGGGAAGATATAAGACATTTTAAGTATGGGCTTTATGTTTTGCGCTTTAGATATACTTTACATTGGCAACATAAATAAGCAGACAGCTCGCTGTCAACGAGCTTACCGCCGTCAATGCCAATGTAAAGTATTTCTAAAGTCGTGTAACTGGGCTAAGACCTTAACCCTGCTTCAAGTCACTGTTGGGCGAAGGCGGAGCCCCTTTAACCTCCAATTCCTTCAATGCAGGGCTAATGTTCGATACAAGGATACATAAATATAAAACAAAAATAACAGTTATAGGCTTCCTGTTCATTTCATGTTTTAATTTGTTTAGATTTTTAGCTGTATGTTTCACATACGTAGCTTAAAACTAAGTAACTACAATGGTCACGGCGGCCAACTACTGAGGCGATTAGAGCTCGTTTATTTTTTAATAAGCTTCGTCGTAGTACATTTGTCATTGCTACGTTCCTATGAAGCTTTTACCTTGGCCATATTTTTAAAACATCGTAATACAAAATTCTGCTATGGTTGCAACAGTTGTATGCTAAATGTTATCAGAAACATTCTAATTAATGAAGATATTCGACGCAGCACATACTTTTCCTAGGAGAGTTGTACTCACTTGGCGTGCGGATAGAGCATGAGCATGAGGGTGACGAAGTACAGCGGCCCCTCGGCGTCGTGCGCGGACTCCAGCAGGCGCGCCGGCGCCCAGCCCAGTGCCGCCTCCAGCGCCGACACCTCGCGCGCTGACACTCGGCTCCTGGGGATGCGTTATATTAGTGCTTGGAAACTTCTGGTTAGCGATACTAGATTGCAACAAAAGTTCCAGTTTCATGATCGTCAAATCCGTTTCAAGCTTCAGGCTCGAGTGCCACCAAAACAGGGGGTCTACTCTTTAAGTCACTTATACTTGGAAATATTTTCGGATTCATGAGTTTTGAAAACACATCGGGAGGTAAGGACAGATGACCAATTGTGTAGTAGACCATTCATTTTTAGCTCGGTCTCCTAACGAATCTTATGTCCGTAAGTGATACGGAGTAGGAAACGACCGTAACTTCGGCCGAAACTACGGGTTTCGTGCTTAGAGAGTAGACCTCCAGATACGAGCGGAGCACTGCGGAGAAGTGCAAGATTTGATCTAACACAGGAGAGTCAAAAGACGTGGTGTGGATTTCGATTAATGCGATTGGTCGATTCCCGCACGTCTCCTCTGAATAAATTACATGATATCCAAAATTCTCTATCCAACAAAAATAGAGCTAGTACCTCTCTACTGTTCTTCTTAAATAGTTAATAGTATGTAAGGTTATAGTTACGTGTTGATGACGTAGAGCGCCATGTGTACGAGCGCGGGCACCAGCTGCATGTTGGACAGCGGCCCGCCGCCGCCCGTGTCGTCGTGAAACGTGCGCCCGCGCGCGAAGCGCAGCAGCAGCAACTTCAGGTCGTGCAACGTGCACGTGTGACCGATGTCACGGTGACCGGTGCATTCCTGTACCGGATACAACAAACGTCACTACTTATTGGAAAGAATTCTAACAGTCTAAATTGCTTGACGACCCGAATGGCGCAGCAGAAGTGAGGCTGCCTTACAACAAATGCCTTGGAACAAATGTTTGTGTGATGAGCATGGACATTTGTTTGTAATTATGTATAATAAGTATGTATTTACAAACAAAAACTATCTTGTCCACGACACAAGCCTCGTTGCTTAGTGTGACACTAGATACCGCTGTGTGTAATGACCAGCGATATTTATTTATGATTTATTAACCTTTTCACCGCCAACGTACAGTTGTGGTCTTTCCCGCCTGTCCAGATAATTTTTTTTAGCTTAAATCATGCGGCTGATGCGCATTGAATTTTGCTCAAGTATTGTTTTTTCTCGTATTTTAATTTGGCGTATTTAATTTAAATTGTAATTTAAAATTTAATTTTTAAATAATAATTTATAATTGTTTTTATTTATATTTTTTTCTTGTTTATGCACTCTCCCTTCACATTTAAAATGAATTAATTAATATTGTTTATAATTAAATAATCGAAATACCGTGTGGGACCCTGGTGATCTGCTATACAGGTTTTCCTAGTGCAGACACCAGTCTCTCACAAACTTATCTACCGTAATTTTAAGTTCTATACATAATTATACATAATTTGTCATGTTTGTGGAGAGTTAATAAATTTTATTTTGAATTGAATTGAATTGAAATTGAATTGATGACGTCATTCTTTGACTTCATTTCAAGTCCTTAGCGCTCAGAGCACGTTAAATTCAATTCTGATTAGGGATGTGGTCTATGGCCTTTCATCTATTTTTGTCTACTAAGTACCGTGTTTTTTTAACTACTTCAGTAACCATATTAACTTTGTTAAATTCGCACTCCAGAGCCACAAGATACCTATAAGCAACGCGCGACGTTTAGTTTGTGGCTTACCGAACATTTCACTTATTAAATGTTTACTTTTTGATGAATAAATGTTATTCAGAAATCAGAATCATCTTCTGGCTCAACGTTCTCCACAGAATACTCCGAGTCATTTTACAAGTTGTGGAATCATCCACACCTTGTAAAATGTATAAAAGCTGATCCTAATCCAGTTCTTCATTCATTTCACTACCAATTTGTTTACTTATAACTATTAGTAAAATATAATAGTACCTATTGTTATAAGCAAAGTGAAAGAATTCGATTAGTAGCTGCAGTCTGCACTATTCCGAAGTGACCTTGACAGCCGTACGTTTATGACGTCACAAACCGACTTCTATAATAGTCCGTGGCGCCCGGGGCACAGACAACCAATTGTTTTGCAGAGATGGGAATATAAATTATCGACAAGGATTGCTAATAATTATTTAATTCCGAGTCGGCACCAATCTGAAGGACAAAATTTGTCTATTTTCCTTTTGTGATTAAGTAGTTAACTAAGTTCATATTTTACTGACCTCAAATTGTTTTCGGTAATAATATTTATAAATATTTCAACGGGTGAAATCAAACTGACAACTTTCGCGTCACATCACTGGCCGACTATATATAAAATCCTTGGCGTTCTGAGGACATTAAAAATGTTCGGAGTTTTTGATTTTAAGACCAATTTTAAGACAAACAAGGGCTTGTTTTGTGTGGAAAAATATAAAACAACCCTGTTTTATATTTTTCCTACTAGAAAGTGCTACTATTAAATAGTAAAATGAAAAAAACCTGTTCAATACAGTAAATTTACTTTTATAACATAGTTAAAATAAAGAGCTTCTAATGAAGTCGTGACGCTGGTGGCACGAAAATCTGGAACTTCTATTGAAGTCCGTGGCAGTGAAAGGTTAAATAAGGATCCGTGTATTCCGTACATGCAAATTTCTGTACATTTGCGGATGTTTTTCAGGCGTCCTACAAAACCACAAATCTCCCACACCGACGTGAAGGTTTTGTTTTCGAAAATGCATAGATACCCCAAAAACGTTAAACGAACATTAAAGTTTGTACGGAACATGGCTTGTAACACCTTGTAATGTCGAAATTGACATTTATTTTGTCCTGTTAAAAGTAGGGATGGTGTAATGTGTTACAAGTGACCTGCAAGTAAGTGGTGTGCCTGGCCAGACAGCTGGCGAAGGCGTTCTCGGGCACGTGCGGGCCCCACAGCGGCAGCAGACCGTTGCAGCGCGTCGACGCGTTCTGCAGCGCTGCGCTCTCCCACTCGTCTCTGTGGGGGAATGGGATTTTTATTTTATTTTATTAATTTTAAGAAAACTTACAGCTAATACATTCGAGTAGTCAGAAGTAATACGTAGAAGAAAGCCAATTACAAGTTTCCACTTATATAAACTTATGTATAAATTGACATAACGGTAAACAGCGTGAGAGTTATACAAAGAAACAACTGTAGAGAATAAACAAAATAAAATACATTACACAAAAAAAGTTACATTTCAAAGAAAAAGTTACTTAACGTTTTTTTTTAATTTCTGGACACTATTCGTAAATAAATCAAGCTCAACATCCCGGCACACCAAGTTGAACATTCGACATGCTCTTATAATATATGTGTTTTGCCTGTAGATAGTTTTCACAATAGGTACATGAAGGAGATGAGGTCTCCGAAGAAACACAGACGGTGCACGAAGTCCAATCTTGGCTACCAGCTCAGGGACGTCAGTAGATCCATTCATTATATTAAATAGGAAAGTGAGATCTGCAATTTTTCTTCGCTTGTGTAACGGAAGAATATGAAATTTCTTACACCGACTAGTATAGTTAGGAAGATAAGTATTTGAACGATATTGAGTGTACCTTAAAAATCGTCTTTGTATGCTTTCGAGGCGATTAATATAAACATTGTAATTTGGATTCCAAATTTGAGAAGCATATTCGAGATGGCTACGGACAAAAGCACAGTATAGAATTTTCATCGTTTTGACGTTCTTAAACTCAGAAGAGACCCTAAAAATAAAACCCAATGCTTTAGAAGCTTTCTTGACTATATTGTCAATATGCGCATCAAACAAAAGCTTCGATTCAAAAGTTACCCCAAGATCCTTGATGACGTTGATTCTGGCAATTGACGTATTCGACAGTTTGTAATCATACATTATAGGGTTTGGCTTACGAGTAAAAGTACACACATAACATTTAGAGATGTTTAAATCCAACCTATTTCGATCGCAGTAATCTTGGAACCGGTCCAGATCCTCCTGTAATAGGTATGCATCCTCAATGGTTGACACTAGACTCAGAATTTTCATGTCATCAGCATATAATAAAATTTTAGAGTTTAGGAAGCAAGAGGCGATGTCATTCACAAAGATATTAAATAAAAGGGGTCCTAATAAGGATCCTTGGGGAACCCCCGACGGAATGAACATCGCTCTCGAGGTATAACCGTTGAGGACTACAGTCTGGCATCTATTTTCGACATATGATACAAACCATCTGTACAAGCTACCCCTCACACCAATCCCTAACAGTTTGCGCATTAGAAGTGTATGATCTATTCGATCAAAACATTTACTGTAATCAGTGTATATAACGTCGACCTGAGACCTCTTGGACATATGCTCTGAAAGATAGTCACTACAGACCACGAGATTGGATGTGGTGGAGCGACCTTTTAAAAATCCATGTTGGTGTTCGGAGAAACTTAATTTAAGAGAAGAAGAAAGTATCAGGATCATAGCAGTAGTGAGTTTAACATTAAAGGTTGTAAATAGATCCTTAACGAAACCGAAAGGCACTTGTTCTCCTTGTCATTGCGATAATTTTTTTTCTTTTGGACCATACCTGGGAACCTACTAGTTACGGAGATATTGGAGGTCAAAGTTCCAACTTTTTCACATTTTTTTTAAATACTAGTTTTTAAGGTCATAACTATAACACGTTTACTATTAAGAGGGCCCTTCCCGGCCCGCATTTCGTCAACGCGAGCATGGTCGAAAAGCTTGTTGTTTTATCCAGAGCCACAGCGGTGGTATTCTTTCAACTCCCCTGTCTTACCTAGCCCTGACTCCGCACTACTTGCCTCCCGCGCACCTCATACCGCCTAATGCGAGGACATTGAACGAAAAATAGGGTTCGAAAATTTATAAAACTTGTTCCAGGAAATACGTGTTTTTGAATTAGTCTTACAAGTATGTGAAATAAATATTTGTTATTTAGAATATCCACTACATTTGCAAGGCTTCTATCGGGATGCTTTTTTTACTTATACAATTTATGAGTACATTATGAACGGCCAAAGTTGAGGTAAAAATTGTGCAAAACGGCAATTTTTGGAGGCTTGTACTGAATTTGTTTCTACAAATTTTTATTTTTAGCTTCGACACAAGCCTAGATATAGTCCACAAGATACCTATTAGTTCAAAAAAATCAAAGATATATGTCTAACAACGGCATAATCACGCATGAGCGTTTGTCAAAATTCTCGCGAAAAGTATGGTGGGTTGGCCGCTCTTAAAGACGTCCAAAAGCACAATGTTTTGAGTGCGTTACATTGAGTACCGCCGCAGCGTTAGGATCAGGTTATCATACCTGGCGCGTGCGAGCCTGACGGCGGCCATGTGACACTCGACATGCACGATGTTGTAGTGCGACACCGTGGTGTAGCCCAGCGTCTTGCGCGCGCGCACCTCGTACTCCTCCACCGGGCAGCGCTTCGTGAACGTGTAGATACCCAGCACCTGTGTACACACATTTTGTTACTTTAAACAATATACAGGATCGATTATTAGACTACAATGAACAGTGTTCAAATGTTATTTACTTCATTCGGCCAGGTCGGCTACTTGCTGAGTCAGTGACCACTGAGCCGTCACTTGACCAGGCTCGTTACTGCGTATTCTGGGTGAGATTCAACCTTATAGGACTAAGCTATAAGGTTCAGTTTACCTTGGTGGGCTGGTACTTGTATCCCTCGCGACAGATGCAGCAGACGGCACCGTTCTCTTCGGCCAGGTCGGCTACTTGCTGCGTCAATGAACACTGCGCCGTCACTTGTCCGCGCTCGTTACTGCGCATGCCCAAAGCGCCCAGTTGACGTTCGCGCACCGCCATTGCAAGGCGTTTTTTCTCCTGTTGTGATAAAAAATATGATTTGGATTAGAAAAATTGTTTGTAATCGACACAGAAACGGAGTTATGCCTTGCATGCGATTTCTAGCTTGACAATCTTTTTTTTTGCCCTATTTCGATTTTTGACGGCTTTATTGATTATTTATTATTAACCAACCAACTGTTGAAGTTACTGAAACTTACCTGTCTAGTAAAGTCTCTGACTTGCTGCACTTTGGCGGCGCACTGCGGCTGCGAGCGCAGAGCTTCCAGAAGATTCTCGGCCAACGAGCCCACGTGTTCACCTGATGATACTTGTTCGAGTCGATGGACGATGGGAATCACCTTCTCGCATACCAACATCTAAATGTATAAAAAAAAAATCATATTAAACTTACATATAAAGAAATCTTTAACCTTTGTAGTCGTCAAAAAAATCATATTAAACTTACATCTAGTAAAGAAATCTCCAACTTTTGTAGAGTCGTAAAAAGGTTGCTAGTCACTAACATATACAAAGTCACCCGCCGCGTCTGTCTGTCTGTTCGCGATAAACTCAAAAACGACTGCACCGATTTTTATGCTGTTTCCACTAGGGATGGGCGTTGAATCAACGAACTAGTTGAATCAACCGTTAATCTCCTGTCAACGTATTAACGTTAACTGTTTATGAATCAACTACTTGAATTCGTCAACGACGTTGAATTTAACTCGTGCGTCTCGTTCAATAATCGAGAACGCAAACGCAACGAATTAAAAAAATTACGTTGAAAATAACGTCAAAGCTTGCGAGAGACGGATATAATTTGAACTCTAAGTAACGTGCTACAGAGTTGATTTTCGAAATATTTATTTTAAGAATAGTACATAAGACGATATTGATGGAATTGCGCGCCCCGCATGCCGCCGGTTAATACTAGTTTGTTTGTTTACGTCATCATCAGCCTATTAATGTTCCCACTGCTGGGACACAGGCTTCCTCTCTATGAGTTACGTCTCTGTTGTTTATAGCTAATTGTATTCTATTCAGTCAGTCCTCATAAGCCTGATGAAAAAGTATGAAGGGAAGGTCATCTATGAAGTAGAACCATCAATCAAACGTTTTCCAATACAAACATTGAATCAAATTGTTTTTAACTAAAATTAAACGTCGCAGCGTTGAATAAAAACCGTTAAATTAATTAACGGTTTACGTTGCAAGTTGACATTAGTAGTAAGTTAACTCGTTAACGAATTTAACTAGTTGATTAACCAGTTGACAAACGTAAATCAACGTTAACGTTTCGTTAACGGAAAAACCGTCAACGACCCATCACTAGTTTCCACCAATGGATAGAGTGGTTCTCGAGGAAGGTTTAAGTATATAATTTAAGGTTTAAGTTTTTGTATACATTGGCTAAAATATAATATTTGTTGGAGGTGTCGGAACAAAATAAGCCGTCTGGGAGCTTAACTTTTGGTCGCGACAACCGACATCCACGCGGGCACAGCCGCGGGCGTCAGCTAGTAAAGCATAAAACAATGTCCCTAGGTTCATACCTGTGTCGGTTCGTGATCAGCAGCAAGCCCGGTGAGGAAGCGCAGTATGTACTTGAGTGCAGGACGACTGATGAACTCCTTAAGCTCGTCAGAGTCCGTACACACCAGTGTCGGCTTCACACACGGCGCGTGTTTCTGTACACCAAATAGATTCTCAGTAAACGATTTTGATCTTCATGACTATGTCTACAAAGGTCTATTAGCAATTGTAACCACCGAAAAGTAAAATTGGTTTTTGAATAAGAAGCCACGTTTTCGCTAGAGCAATAGTTAATATTGGGATAAGAACGGGACATGACAATAAAATATCTCTACGTAACTCACCACAATATACTCAAGCGCATCACGGACAACGCCAAGCGAGATAAGATAGTCTTTCAGTGTCCCCCCGATAGAATTCCTCTCGATATTAGCACAGAACACACAGAACAGTTCCATACGGAACTCTTCCTCGGTCCACTGCTCCGAGTCGAGCCGGTCGAAGTCCAGCACTGGCTTGAAGTGGTCCACCAGCATGGCCATCTTCAGGTCGTTGCCGTACACTAGCGCGGCGAGGACACGAGTCAAGTGGCCCAGAGCTACAGAATTGTTGCGGATTCCTGTACGAATAGGGTAGATAACAAAAATAAATCGAATTAGTCCGTCAGATAGAAGTGGAAAGAGTTGAGAGAGGCCTTTGCACAGGACTGGGGCAGAGCAGGCAAGAAGTAAAAAAGAAAGTCCGCCAGATAGATTTAGACAAAATAATGAATAGTTTTTTTTTTTTCACGTAAATAAAAAATGAAGACGATACCGTGCTTCGAAAACTCGTGTGACGTCACATTTGAGTATATTTTTTACCGGAAAGTGACGTCACAAGCCCCACTCATGATCTTTGACACGTTTTATCTTCGTCAATTTTTATTAATTTGATAAAACCAAAGACACGTATGCAAAATTTTTCGATAATCTAACTGACGGACTAAACAGAATCATTTTTTTTAGTCAGGATATTCCTTTTCTCGCTAGGTTCTGGAGCCATTTATAGTCAATACTCGCAGCTTCACTTCAACAAGTCCAAATATTTTAATGACTTTGTAAAATGAGCCTTTAAAGCTTAGCCAATAAAGTGGTTATTTTAGTGATTATGTGAACATTTTAAAGTTTGCAATAACATTACCTGGACATTCAGTACAGTTGAGTAGAGCTTGCACATACTCTGGTCCTCCGAAAGTGAGTGAGAACTGTAGGAAGGACTCCAGGCTTTCACTCGCGGCCACGGAGAGAATGCGTTCCATGATCTACAAGAATAATTGGAGAAGTAAAAGTTTATTTGTTCTAGACCATACCTGGGTACCTACTAGTTACGGAGGAGATACTAGAGGTCAAAGTTTCAACTTTTTCACAAGTTTTTTTTTAAATATGTATGTTTTTAATGTAAGAACGACCCCACACTATTCACAATCCATGCACCAGCACAATGTTTTGAATGCGTTATATTTAAATGAGTTTTACCGTAAAACGCGATTTTTCACCCCAAAAGAAAAGTCATTTCCCAGCAATAATTTTTGCGTAGGGTTACTTAGTTTGATGTAGAGAATGCTTGGTTGACGGCTTCGTGAAGAGTCTGATTACACCCTGTATACTTATAGTATCTTCCTCAATTTCTAAAATTGAATTATGACCAATATTCTTAAACCTATGTGAGATTTAAAGAACATTATCAAAGAGCTGTGCTAACAAATTTAGTTTACAATGTTTCATACTCTACAATAGCTACTCAATTTGATTTGTACATGTGTGTTTCATTTTTAACTGCGCAACTTGTCATACATCTGTATTCATTATATCGTCCACACAACCAACCTCCAATAACTGGTAGACGAGCTGCGCCCGCGCCATGTCCTTCTCCTCGATGGCGGCCAGGTGCAGCGCGTGCAGCAGCACGGGCAGCGCGCGCGTGTCGGCGCGCGTCAGCACGCGCACGCAGCGCCGCACGCGCGTGCACAGCGACAGCAGGCGCAGCAGCGTGGAGCACAGCGCACGCGCCGCGCCCACGCGCTGGATGGCCGCCAGCCGCTGCAGCATCACTTCTATACCACCTGTGCCGGGAACGAATGGGTCAACAATGACAACTCACTGCGGCGAGTCATCGCGTGAACTTGAAAGCGTAGTTCTGTATGTGCGCATTTTTTATTTATTAACGTACACCTTACGCTAAGCCTGCACACGAAAGGGCGCGGGGAAGTGACTGAGGCGCCTCTAAAGTACATAGTTTAAGAAGCAAAATCTACCCGTCAAGTTTCAACATCAACAACCTTATTTTCAGGAGAAATTTTGACAATTGCGTAAAGTCACAAATTAAATAAATGTGAAAAGACTAAGTGATACACATACCACAATCAGCAAGTACATTTGCCATGCGGTACAGTTGTTCGTCGTCCACGGCCTCGGCGTTGGCTTGTGTGAGTCGTTCTACGAACTCTTCAGTAGCGTCACCGAGTAAGCCGCGCATTCGGTATACCACGCGCATCGCGTCTACGCCTTCGCCAGATGTGCACCAAACCTGATGGAACAAGCATTTAACATTTGTAGACATCCAGATTAGACGTATAAAATTATTCTTGTGTCAAACAAGCTGGTAATTCCCTCCTTTTTGTGACAAAGAAAGGGTTTTACATAAACGGTATGTAATGGGTGGTGAGCCACAGACCAACCTAGGCGGCTAAAGCCGAAGATCGACCCGTATTGGAGTGGAAGTGTAGTATTCACGAAAATGAATACTTTTAATACGTGAACACAACATTTAAATCACGTAATACTAAAAGATGCTCAAAATATTGGGAGATCAGTTTTTTTATTATATTTCAGAGGGCCTAACGCCCCGTATTGATCTACTTACCTTCTTATACACGTCCTTGACGGGCAGGTCTAGCGACATGATCTTGTTGCACACCAGCAGCTCCATGCCGTTGTCGTCTTCCAGCAAGGCAACTAGTTCGCAGTCGGTACATATCTTGTTCTTCACGTCGCGCATGAGGGGACCCATGCCCGGCTCAAGTGAGGAGTACGGGTTGCCTAACATGCGACCCTGGGGAGGAAACGTTTAGTTGCGTTAATGTTATATCTTCTCGACTTCTTCTTCTGGCCGTGTGGTATCCGGCAGAGTAGAATAGAACCAACCCATTACACTCACGGGTGTCGTATAAGGCGACTAATGTCTGAGGCAGAACACCTTGCGCCTCCGTAGACCAGAGAATAGGCAGCAGCGTTTTCTGTTAGTCTTTCATCACTGCGATCTCCAATCCGCCTGCCAAGCGTGGAGATTACGGCAAATTCCTCCCATCATGGGAGAGGCTTATGTCCAGCAGTGAACGTTATGGGCTGTTGTAGTAGTAGTTGTAGTATATCTTCTCATAGTTAAAGCTAATTTGAAGACATTAAACATCATCATCATCAGTCTTTCCCAACCATGCATTCAGCTGCATCCGGTTAGACTGGAATCCGACCCCAAGGTCGGATTCCAGTCTAACCGGATGCAGCTGAATAACAGTATTTACATGGAGCGACTGCCTATCTGACCTCAACAACCCAGTTAGAACTGGGTAATACGACACAACTTGGTTAAGACTTGCTGTCAGACTTTCTTTTTTTCAGGCCACTGACTACCTGTAACGACTGTAAAAGGTCTACAAATGACAGCCGGGGACAACGGCTTAACGTGATTTCCGAGGCACGGAGTAAACTCGGTATGTTATGGGTGGTCACCCATCCACAGACCAACCTAGGCAAGCACGGCTTAACCTAAAGATCGACCCGAGCGGTTTATCAAATTAAAATTTTAATATTCATATAATAGTGAGCAGGCCATAATAATGAAATTATCATGATTGTTATAGTGGAAATTTTCTACTATAGATTAAAAACTAACAAAAAAAGCTGAACATGTCATATAATGACAGAAACCGCGCTGATGAAAGTCCCAATATAGATTTGTAGTAAAAGATTCCTCGTTGAAGCTTATGATGGTTACCTTACGGGTCGCCTCCATGAGCGAGCTAATCGCGACGATTTAACGTACTCGTATTTCTATACGAAAATATCGCCGCGATTCTCTCGCTCGTGGAGGCGGCCCATTAGTCCAGAAAGTGATCCAATCATACCTGCAAGAAGTCCTCTTGCTGCGGATCCTTCTCCAACGTAAGGAAGAACTCTCCAACATCGTTCTCCTCTGGGTAGATTATGGAGCAGAGTCTCTCGAAGATGAACACAGGAGTACGGTAATCATGGAGAGGGTACTTCTGCACGGTCTCTATGCAAACCGCCATGAACTCGGCTGTTTCAGCTTCGGTACCTGCAGAAAATAAGGAATGTCAGCCTCCTTACTGTTTTTTTATGCAGATTGGAAAGAGCTTACCAAAATCATCGCCAGGCATAACCTGACAATAGGCATGACGACAGTATCAAAAAATTGCATATCTATTTAGTCCGTCAGTTACAGTATTGGAAATTAATGGACACGTATTTTTTGTTTTTGTGAATCAATAAAATTGACAAAGATAAAACGCATCAAAACTCGGGAGTGGGGGCTCGTGACGTCAGAACCAGCTAAAAATTATACCTAGGTGTGACGTATTGACAATTTTAAAAGCGTCATTTCTTCGTCAATTTTGGTTTACGTAACAAAAGAAAAAACACGGGTCAAATATTTTTTGATAATCTAACTGACGGACTAATTAGTTTTTTTTTCGTCTCGGCTATTGCATATGGTAATTGTATCTTGTAGATCTGAAATATTTAAGGACAGAAATATTCACAATACCTGGCTGTAAATTAACGGTGTAAAACCCCCTAACGAAGCCGAAAGGCACTTGTTCTCCCCGTCATTGCGATCATTTTTTTCTTCAGGAACATTCTAGTTACGGAGATATTGGTGGTCAAAGTTCTTTACTACTTTATTTTAAATACTAGTTGGTAAGATTTTAACTTTACTTTAAATACCTTCATGACCACCGTACTGATCAATGTACCGTAAAACGTGATTTTACACCCAAAAAAAAGACGTTTCCCAGCAAACAATTTTGCGTAGGGTTACTTAGTAAGCGAATGGAGGACCATGCAAAAGGCATATGCCTTAAGGGTTACTTAATTTGATGTACAGAATGCTTGGCGACGGCTTCGTGAAGAGTCTGTTTACACCTTATACAATCGAGTAGTTTTGAGCGATCTAAGCTGAATCGAAACAGGACGTGACAAAGAGTTTGGCGCCTTCAGTAGCTCCCATCAGTTCCTCATTATTGGTACCTGTCACCTCATAGTTGTGAGACAATCTGTCTGCAACACTCACCAGTGGTCATCTCCTCCAGCAGCTCCAGCAGCTTCTCCTGCGTGTCGTCGGTGAGGCGCGTGCGCTGCACGACCAGGCGGCGCAGCGACAGGTACCCGCCCAGCACCGCGCCCACCAGCCGCCCCTTGTACGTGCGCCTGGCGCCGCTCTCCTCCAGGAACATCGCTAGGAGCTCCGTCAGACGCTTCAGAGCGTAGCCTGGTGGGAAGGAAAAGGTAGAGGTGACGAAAACGTCAAAAGCCCAACCGCAACGTGCAAGGCCACACGAAGCAAATGTTTGGACGCGTTAGGAACCGATCACACATGACTGTATTTTGCGCTGCGTACGGCTCGCAACCAAGGACTTCAATGAACGGCGCACTGCTCGGGCGAGAACGCTCTGGAGAATTTATATTTATTTAGTACTGCATATACCATTAACACTAAATTAAATAATCCTTTCACTCGGTCTTGTCACAGAACCACAAACATTCTAACATTATCGTTTTCCATTCATGTGCGACAGCCAGGCTAAGTGTTTCGCCTTTTGTGACATCTTCAAAAGTCGATCGTAAACAGTAACTGTTTGGTAGTTTGGTTTGCTTCAGAAATTAGTTAACAACATTCAGCCAATGAAAAATATATTGTCAATCCAAATGTTCAAATTCAAATGCCAGAAGAAACGCACACGTTTTATTTACTTTATCACAACTTTTTTTGTTCTTGACGCTCTTTATTTAATATTGAACTTTATCTTCCGTACTCATTAAAATTATTACTGATCAAATCATTATACGTGTTACCTTGTGCCAAATCTGAGGTGAGTGTAGTCTCTTCAAGGCGGTGAAGTTGTTCGATCTCTTTGGTCATCAGATCGGCGATCAGTTGCAGGACGCCGCGCAATGCCAGGAACTGCTTCCACGGTGCTTCCGATGCTAGCGCTATTGACGGAAAACAGAATTGTATTATACATTGATGTAGACACTATGGCAGGATCTACAAGCCACATACGAACTACGTCAGGTACGATGGCCACGCATATCATACATTGCGCAAACAGAATAGGGATAATTCCTGACTAAAAAAATAAATATGATTCTGTTTAGTCCGTCAGTTAGATTATTGAAGAATATTGGATACATGTTTTTTATTTTATCAAATTAATAAAATCATGTCCAATATTTTTTGGAAATTTATCTGACGGACTAATTCGATTTTTTTGTCATCTACCCTATTATCAGTATTTTCGGAGGACCTCCCTTTTCGACAGCGCTTGAGGAACTTTACACTTTTCCACATGCCTCTCGAAGATCACGTAAATCTGGATCTGAATGTATGGGGGTAAGAGTAAAACTTACTTTGATAAAGTTGCAAGAACTGTTCGCTGGCTTCTCCGGCGCTGCCCACTTCGGGCAAGAAGCTGGTTAGCAGTATCAACACCTGTAAACAATAAGCAGATCACAAGTTTGGTCGAAACGTAATCATATTAAGAATTGTTAAACAGACCATAAAATTCAGTCCTTGTAATTTTTATTGCGTACAATTAATGTCACGCCTTTTCCTATGAGGGTATGCAGAAACTCCAGAAAACCATCTGGTATGATCCTTATCTTTTCGCTTCATACACGTTCATACTGCTACTGATACCCACGCCGGTTACGATGTAATTACCTAGAAGTTTCGTGAGAAATTGGACAGTTGTCACAGTATAGACGCTGTTCAATAGTACTTACAGCCTTAGTCCTGTCATAGGAGTCACACAGCGACTTGACCATCTGGCAGGCGGTGTCGCGGGCGATGCGCGAGCTCGGGTCGAACATTACGGGTCGCAGCCAGCCGCCGTCCTCTAGCGCGAGCGGACGCATGCCGTGCGACAGCATCGTCTGTACAATATCATTATTGCCTTAATTGACATAAGAATGTCACTATAATCACATATTTTATGGACATGATTATCAAAAAGTCGATTGAAAACTAAAGGAAGCAAAGCAAGCAAGCAATATTGCAAGCAGCAGCATAAGCAATATTGTCAAAAAATACTCGAAGCCGTTACCGTTAACCAAGCATTTTGTACATGAAACTAAGTAACTCTACGCAAAAATTATTGCTGGGAAACGACTTTTTTTCTGGGGTGAAAAATTACGTTTTGCGGTAAGACTCAATGGAACACTCTAAAATTATTGTGCTGATGGATGCATTTAATAGTACGGGTTTCGTGGAGGTATTTAAAGCAAAGTTATAACATTAAAAACTAGTATTTTTTAGGGTTCCGTACCTCAAAAGGTAAAAAAAGGAATACTTATAAGATCACTTTCTTGTCCGTCTGTATTTTAAACTTGTGAAAAAGTTGGAACTTGAACCTCAATTTCTTCGTAACTAGGATTCCAGGTACGGTCGAGAAGAAAAAAAATGCTCGCAATGACGGGGAGAACAAGTGCCTTTCGGCTTCGTTAAAAGTAGTGTTAGACGCGTTACGTAGTGTGCTTACCCTCTCGCGCCACTTAGCGAGGTACTTGGTGGCGAGGTGCGTGTCGTGCGCGCTGGGCGGGTGCGGCGCGGGCGGCGCGGGCCCGCGCGCGCTGGCCAGGCGGCGCCAGTGCGCGTGCGGCACGCGGCCCGCCAGCCACGCCGCCAGGTCCACCACCACTCCGCCCGTGGACGACGTGCCCGTCACGCACACCACGGTGGGTACCGTCTCCTGATACAAAAAAAATATTGTACATTTAGTAAGTGGGGAATCTTTGTTATTCGAGGATTCGAGGCGGAATTTACTACCGAGCCGTAGGCGAGGTTGTAAATTGCCGAGAACTGCAATAATAAATGCCCAGTATGCCCACGAATATCAAATGACGCTTTTCAATACACTTTCCAAGAAATAAAATAATAGAACGAAAAGTATTTTTGTCATGAATTATTGGAAAACTATGTTTTTTTTTTCCGCCCTTTACTATCGCCAGGTTGAAGGAGAAGCAAAGGTATGTATGTATGACGCCGCTAAACAGACATATTTATATAAAAGACAGACGTGTTCGTGGGTTTTGATGGGAATAAGTTTTTTTTACAACTAATTCCTTTAACACTTTAAGAAATGTCTGTATTACAAAATAAGTTTAAACAAAAGCTAATAAAACTCCATCAGCTCAATTTTGTATCGAACCATCCATTCTTTTTTTTTGGTATATTTCAATATAGCAATTTTTTTGCTATATTTGATTTTGATATGATTGAAGATAACGGATTTTTGGGGTCAAGCAACGGATGTAGTTTAGTTAATTGAAACATATCTGCCTAATTTAGATAGATCATAAAAAATTGTAAAGCCTGTGCAGCTACCTTAGGTGCATCTTTCGGTGCTTCCGCATCTGCCGGTTGCGGGGGCTGCGGTTGGGCGGGCTGCGCGACGGGCGGCGCGGGCGCCATGAGCTGCTGCATGTAGCGCAGGCACGGCAGCGCCACCTGCTGCAGCGCGAACTGGTGCGCTGTGTGACAATTCAGGACTACTCCTCATATAGATGTTGTTTTGTTTCACGGTTTACATTGCTAGATAAATGCTAAGGTTTCTATCAAGCGATTCAAATTGTTGCTCCTTTTTACCAAACAAGATTTTAGTATGCTATTTTGTTTGTGTAATATAAAAACACCGGAACGAACAAAAGAGGCCTGCATCCCGACAGTGGGGACGTTATACGCCGATTTTATTACATAAACAACCTCAAGTAGGTTGGAATTATGACAGCCCTAGCTTGTAGTCAGTCAAATATGTTGTGTAATAAGGGGCAAATGTTTTGCAATCAATCTGTCCCAATCGAATAAGCAAATGCAAAAAATTGATAAGAAAAATGTATTGTTCGGTATATTAGAAATATAAAAGAGTTGTAACTTAAAGTTGTACAAGGATTTTTTGGCATGTGCCCCAAATCGGAACTACTTTACAAAAATGTCCACCAACAAGGCCATCCTGTCAATGTCATTCGAACGCCAAAAGATCCTTGTAGCACTGTATATGCAAACACACCTTTTTGGAGTCTTCCATATTTATAATAATGCAGCTGTTCTCACACAAACGTTTTAAAGTTCTACATTAGATTATAAATATCCCTTTTAAATTCTAAAACAGCGATCCCTAAAGTGGGTTCTGTGGAAAAGTCACCAAAGTCTCCGTTCCATTAATAATTATTTAACGCATATACATAATTCTGAAGTTTAAAACAATTATTATTGAAACAGTAAAATGTTTTAATTATCGGATTAAAATAATGTGAACAATAAAAAAGGTTTCACTTCTAAAATACAGGGTGTAAAACACCTCATCACGAAGCCGTTAACCAAGCATTCTGTACATCAAACCAAGTAACTTTACGCAAAAATTTTTGCTGGGAAACGACTTTTTTTTTTGGGGTCAAAAATCATATTTTGTGGTAGAACTCAATGTAACGCACTCATAACGTTGTGCTGATGGATGGATTTAATAGTACGGGGGTCATGTAGGTGTTTAAAGTAAAAATCATACATTAAAAACTTGTATTAAAAAAAAAACGTCAAAAAGCTGGAACTTTGACCCCAAATATCTCCGTAACTAGAAGGTTCCCAGGTATGGTGTAGAACAAAAAAATGATCGCAATGACGAGGAGAACAAGTGCCTTTCGTTTTCGTTAAGAGTTGTATTTTTGTTCAGTATGTTCCGTAACCTTAAAAGTTTAGGAACCGCTGTCCTAGGACATAATAAATCAACTGTTATTTAGTTTTATGCTTTTATCGAGATTTATTTAATTGATTTTAGATAGATTTAGTTAAATACTTACAATTCGGCGAAGAAGAGTTGATGCCCGGCATGGCAGCCAACGCCTCCGCTTTCAGTATGGTGTTGGCTGCCGGCATGATACCGGCCACTTCCGTTAGTTGAGGGCAACACCTAAGAAAGGAATTTGATGCTGAATATTAAGCGAATACAAGTAAAAAAAGGCAGACTCATTATCATCATCTGCCTCGACTTCTCCCAGATTGGATGCAGCTAAATACAATGAAGCGAATGACTGCACAATTCAGTTACCGAGTACCATGAACATGATAGCTCCTTGGTAATACTGATTCTCACACTTTGGGCTTCAGACAATCCGAATCGACTGACAAAAATCTACAAATGACAGCCTGCAGACCAACCGGTTTACGTTTACGCCGAGGGAGTTCAGTACGTAAACCCTAACGCGGTAAGCATAGCTTGACCTGATCGAAAAACGCTACCATAGATTTCAAAATAAAGCAAGCAAGTTATAAAAATACGCACCAAACCCATAGTCTCACAATGCATCGAAGTCTTGCCTCCCAACATTCAACCGAATCTTGGACTTTGACAAGCGAACCGAGTAGAAGCACCAATGGGCGCACCTGAAACAAATTCACTCTTAGTTAAACTACCCGTTATCAATGCATCACATTCAAAATTCAACTTTATTTGAGTTACAGTAAGGTCTATAGTCGTTAATCACTTACCGAGTTGTTATGATCTTGTGAAGCAGCGTGTCCCATCAGCGAGAGAGTGATTCGTTGCGACAGCAAGTTACATAGTTGTTCAGTTGCTGGGAGATTGTCACGGGTAACCAGACAGATCAATGCCCTCACTTCTTCTTGGCACTAAAGGAAACAATATACTTTGTATTATAAATCGAGTTACTGTTACATTCACTTAAATATTCGTTATTAGTTGTAACAAATAGCAATTTATCTTAGACTCTTTGCTATAGGGTATAGTTAATACTACATTTCTTAAGAGGCACAATACAGAATCTTCGGATCGTATCCATAAAGGAGACAATCGCGTCATCTTTTAACATAATGATATGATAACGAGTGGAAAAGATAGATTCAATCGCCTCCCTATAACTTTCTAGCACTATTAGAGTAAGATAATACAATAACTTGACATTATTCGTGACTGTTTTACGGCCATTTTCAATAACTTACTGTTCGGTTTCGGTAGGTTGCTATCTCTGTCTGTTAGACATTTTGCTTACAGATGGTTAGAAACAAGCCCGCGCAGCAGCGTCAGGCAGTGCTCCGCGCTCGCCAGCGCGCAGCCGTAGTGTTGAATGTTACCTGTGGAGTCCCGCGGTGCAGGTTGTGCTGCACCAGCTCCTGCACCAGCCCGAAGCGGCACAGGCGCGCGCGCTGCTCGGCTTGCGACGCCAGCGCGCGCAGCAGCGTCAGGCAGTGCTCCGCGCTCGCCAGCGCGCAGCCGTAGTGTTGAATGTTACCTGTGGAGTCCCGCGGTGCAGGTTGTGCTGCACCAGCTCCTGCACCAGCCCGAAGCGGCACAGGCGCGCGCGCTGCTCGGCTTGCGACGCCAGCGCGCGCAGCAGCGTCAGGCAGTGCTCCGCGCTCGCCAGCGCGCAGCCGTAGTGTTGAATGTTACCTGTGGAGTCCCGCGGTGCAGGTTGTGCTGCACCAGCTCCTGCACCAGCCCGAAGCGGCACAGGCGCGCGCGCTGCTCGGCTTGCGACGCCAGCGCGCGCAGCAGCGTCAGGCAGTGCTCCGCGCTCGCCAGCGCGCAGCCGTAGTGTTGAATGTTACCTGTGGAGTCCCGCGGTGCAGGTTGTGCTGCACCAGCTCCTGCACCAGCCCGAAGCGGCACAGGCGCGCGCGCTGCTCGGCTTGCGACGCCAGCGCGCGCAGCAGCGTCAGGCAGTGCTCCGCGCTCGCCAGCGCGCAGCCGTAGTGTTGAATGTTACCTGTGGAGTCCCGCGGTGCAGGTTGTGCTGCACCAGCTCCTGCACCAGCCCGAAGCGGCACAGGCGCGCGCGCTGCTCGGCTTGCGACGCCAGCGCGCGCAGCAGCGTCAGGCAGTGCTCCGCGCTCGCCAGCGCGCAGCCGTAGCACCCGCCACCTGACGGGACTACGACGTTATACTTGACTAGAATATATCCAACGAAATTAGAAAATATAATCCCGGGATCCCAAATCTCGGGATCCCGGGATTGTACTTGGCTAATCTCAGGATTTTCGGGATTGCCACAAACAAGTCTAGTTTGTATTCCGTAGTACGTTGCGCCTTGACAATAACCTTGCCTAGATTATATTATTAGCATTTATTACATAACGACAATAAACAATCCTTAGATAATATGTTTGTCGTAGAACTTAGAAGGGACTTCCCCACTCGGGTACCAGCGTAGAACCTGAGTGAGCGTTTTCAGCTGCTGCTTATGTTGGCAATAAACTACGAAGCAGGCTTGGTAGTCAAACATTAGATGCTTTGATATTTCTAAGATTATATTTTCGAAATTGTAAATAGTTTTTTTGTGTTGTGTTTTTGATTTCTTGCAAAAGTAGTTTTTTTCTTTTGTCTTTTTTTATTGTGTTTGTGTTGTGCAGACATTATTTTTTTTTTTTTTTTTTCTCATTTTTTTTTTTTATTTGAGCCCAATTAGAAACCACATAGTCTAATCCCGGGATGGCCCAGGGATCCCGGGATTACGTTTCAAAAATCCCGTAATCCCGGGTTTGAAAAACATGCTCGGGATTGTATTCTCTAAACGAAATACACCACAAAAGAAATCCATCATCAACTGCCTAGCCTTTTCCCAAGTTTTATAGGGGTCGGCTTCCAGTCTAACCGGATGCAGCTGAATACCAGTATTTTACATAGAGCGGCACAAAAGAAATAATTAAAGAAAAAAAATTGCAGAGTTGGTCCCATTGTAAAAGTTGTTTATTTTGATGACTTCTCTAGCTTAAAGTATGACATTCATCTAGTCTTATGACCCTCTATATACTCTCAATGTAAAAACTCGTTCGGGTTCGGGCATGATGTTAAGCATGATTGAATGCCCGAATTCCCTGACAACAGTTGAAAGTATAAAGTTAACGTTACCTTTAGTAACATCGCCGTCATAATTCTGCAGCAGTCCAGCGTAGACCGGCAGAGTATCGCCCTTCGTCAGCTCGCTCTGCGATCTATCGAACGCCACCAACTCTTTCCTAAAAACAATACATTTATTAAATAACACTTATTCATTTATTAATTTGATTCACAATATGAATTCGTCGAATTTGAAGTTATTCATAAACGAAAAAAAAAAATCCAAATAAATGAAAAAAAAAAGTCACTATCATTTTTTTTTGTTTTACTTTCTTCTCCACCCTTCTAGGAACTCAATAAAAAAGTCCCGTGAAAATCCGACCACCATAAACTTCGTTCCACCTTATTGTCTAATTTGCACTCGACTATCAAAACAGCGCACATGCACGCATATAAGTTCAGCTAATGTCACTAATGCCACTGAAGAAATGATATCGAAAATTTGAAACGCGTAGATGCTAAAGTTCTGACATGATTTAACCTACATTCACAATCCATAAACATCTTCATCGACATATCTATCTGGTGTCCACGACACAAGCTTCGTTGCTTAGTGTGGCACTAGATGGCGTTATGTGTAAAAATGTCCAACGATATTTATTTATTTATCTACTGACCTGCAAGCCAGCACCTTCTGTATGATCTTAGACAGGTCCTCGAAGTGTCCCTTGCTGTCCACGCAGTACTTGTGCGCAAGAGTTTGTATGACGCGGTTGATCTGCGCACCGCTGAACGACGTGTTGCTCGCGTTGCTGTTCTCGTCGGCTGTGCGGCCTTCCAGGCGATGCTCGCTTATTTTGTGGAGGAGGGACTGTGGAGGTAATGAAAGATAAAGTAAAAACAAATTGAAAGAATAACAAATTGTGTAGCCTGCCATATTTTCATGAGGATATAAGTGGGTTGATTATCGAAAGGACTAGAGAATAAAATTAACAAAAGACAGAATTGTTTTGAATTTCTTTGTCATGTCGATGTGAATCGCTTTTTGTAGTTTTGAATGATGAAGAATTCTAAAGAGCAATTATCTTTCGTCTTACTCTGAAAGATAAGTAAAAAATAATCTCAATCTTTATGCTGTTGAATGTCAAAGGCATACAAGAATACGAAGCGGGAAGCGCCAGGGTAGACTACGAAATTCAAATTTTTTTTTTTGCAATTTGCAGGTCATTGTCAGGCTGTTTGTTAAACAAAATATGATTCGCGACCGTACCACGTATGTAGTTACAAAATTTTAATCCTTAAAATCATGAATACAACTCTTAGGGCCATGTTCACCAACAGTAAAATAACCGACTGTTTCGCAATCGGCCCGCTAAACGTAAACAGTTGGTTAAACATGAGGTGGGAATTTTGGTGTTCACCACAACTTATTCTAGCTCGGTTATGTAAACGAGCATTTTAGGAATGAAAGACCGAATGATTATAATACAGTCAAATAGGGTGGGTAAATTAACACGTAAAAAACCGTACAAATGCGAAACATCTTAAAATTATTGCATTAAACCTGAGATGACAGTTCTTTATAACCATCAAATTATATGTTGTTTGAAGTTTTGTTCGTTTGAAATAGTTTTTAAATTAAAAATAATGGATCAGAAACGCATTGCTAATTTTACGCATGACGAAAAAGAAATTGTCACTAATTTGGTGTTAAAGCACCAAGCCGTAATTGAAAACAAACGCACCGAACTCCGTGAAGTAGTGTCGTCTGGTGGAATACAAACAAGGATTTCGCAAAAGTCTTTCAGCGGTTTCAAACTTGTCCAAAACCTCATCCTCTTCCAAAATATAATTCAAAGCAGACTGCATGTTAAATTCTCACAATAATATCTGGAAGTAACCTTAAAATTTGTTATATTTGCAATTTACAAACGTCAAAATACACCGATTAACTACTAACCGGGACTTTAAACATCCTCTCCCACCTCGGTTAGAGAAAACAGTTGATTAGCGTGTTTAATCGGTTGATTTGCTTTGGTGAACATGAAAATGTGTTTTAAACAGCTGTTTTTCGATAATCAGACCGTTATCTTTTCGGTGAACATAGCCCTTAATCCAATTCAATGACTATTTCATTAAAAAGTCATTCAATGGGGTTAAATAAACTTAGAGGGTTGTATTTTTGATTATAACACTGTAAAGCCGTATTTGTTACTTATTCATTAATATAGGTTCACCAACAGCTTCTGTGTACAGCATTTTACAGTCTTGAACTGGACATAGGTTTTACAGTCTTGGACTGACACAGTCGCCAAATACAGGTTAACCAGCCTTCACAAAAATAAGTGTTAAGTTATGAGAAAAAAGAAATAAAATTAAAATGAGTGGCTATAGAGATGAAACAACTGAACTGAACTTACTACTACTTAGAGATTACGTATAAGGTCGCGAATCATATTTTAATCAACATACAACCCGACACTAATCTGCAAATTGCAAAAAAAAACACAAGAAATGAAATGAAATTATTAGTCAGGCTTAACGTCAAGAGCTAAAAATCCAGTGCAACTTACCTCCAACACAGGCTTATTAGACGTCAGCTGCCTATAGACCCGGTCCGCCTTGTCCAAGAGCGCGCCGATTGTCTGCACCATCTTCTTGCGCTCCTCATCGTTCTCTATGGTGTCCACGGCACAGCACGGCCGCGCCGTCAGCGTGTAGTCGAACTTAGCGTACTTGCAGAAGCCGCACGCGTGGCAGAGGAACGGGTCTTTCTCGTCGTAGTTTATGGCACTGGTAGAAATGATATTATTGAAAGTTGAATGGCATAAAGATTTTATGTATTGGGAAAATTATGATAAGGCCCGTTTTCTGACAACTGATTAAATCTACCGACCGTTTATGAAAGAAAGAGATGAACCCACTAAGGATGTATAATTATGTTTGAACAACTATGACGACTTTCAGTTCCCTATGTAGAAGCTACTCGTTCATTTCGCTGTGATTTATTGTCTGAAAAAACCATAACTAAACAGATGGCTTGAGGTCATATTGAATAGCCTCTCAGGAACTGGATAGATATTAACAAAAAGTATTAAAAAAACTATTAGTTGTACGTACCGACACTTGTGGCATTGGAAGACGTTTTCTCCGCAGTTGGCACAAACTCCAGGGTTGGCGGGTACAGATTGCGAGCAACGAGGACATTGCAGCGATTCACCTACAACAAGCATTTTATTAGAACTTTCACTTTCATTGTCCGCGAAGCAGACACAATATATAGGGTGCATATTGTGTTTTGCCTCGTGTGATAATAGTATCACATGAGTGTTTTAATACCTAATTATGTACAGTTGCATACAAGACTTTATCTACATCCATGATATGAATACTCCATAAAAGGTTCTGAAACCATAGGTTGTTGTAGTGTTGTAAGAAGTCTATGTAAATTCATGGAAAGTTGAATTGCTGAGTATTTAATACAAACAAACCATGTATAGGTAATTATATAATTATTTACATTTTGGATTGTACAATTATTAAAATACACAAAGCTGTATCACACATTTTTGAAACAACAAAGTAATGCAATACTAATATCGAACAAAAATGGCGGGATTCGACTTGAATTCGAATTAACCTATAAGTTTTTTTTAATTACGGCGCTGTGGTAGTGAATCGCACGTGCTAGACAATGTTCTTTTTTTAAAACGAGTTGCATAATGAAATTTAGTACAACATTATAACACTCGTTTGGGTGTTATAATGATTATTATGACACTGGCTGTTTTAATGTTGGCCATAAGCTAACTGTTTGAGATACTTTTATAGAGGATTTATAGCATGGGTGTAGATAAAAACGTTAATAAATTATACTTGTCCTTTTCCTTACGACATTGCGTCCTTGCCAGTTTTATAGTACACCAAGTCTCTTTTAAATATAGCCATATTAATATCGTTAGGGTATTGTAAGACATTTCGTACGTACCAGTAGCCTGTTGGTTCTCATAGAAGTCAGCGTACTCCATCATGAGGTTACACGCGACGATCGGCAGAGGGAAGTCGACACGCACTTCCGATTGACCTGATTGCAGCTGCACGCGTTTCGCTTTGTGCCACATTCCTGAACACAATTATATTTAGAAAGATAAGTACAAGCTATGTCTGATAGAGAGTGTGATACAAGTAGTCAGCGCTTTGAAGGAAACTTCTCATTATCTGCCTAGCTTTTTCTCAACTATGTTGGGGTCGGCTTCCAGTCTAACCAGATGCAGCTGAATACCAGTATTTTACATGGAGCCACTGCCTATCTGACCTCCACAACCCAGTTAGTACTGGGTAATACGGTACCCCTTGGTAAAACTGGTTGCCAGACTTTTTGGGCCTCTCGACTACCTGTAACGACTGTCAAAGATCTACAAATGACAGCCGGGACCAACTGCTTAACGTGCTTCCCGATGCCCGGAGGAAACTCGGTATGTAATGGATGGTCACCCATCCGCAGACCAACCTAGGCAAGCACGGCTTAACCTAAAGATCGACCCGAGCGTCTGTTATTATTCAGCCACGAGCTCCTCTAACTGAAGGAAACTCCTATGACAGCTAAAGCTGCTGAATATGATCAGAGTCGAAGGTTTCTCCACAAAAGGTGGAGAGTTTAACGCTAACGTAGGTGACGTAGACTTCTACCTATAATGTATCTTTGTTTTGCCTAACGTCATCATAATCAAACAGTGTTTGAAATTAAAACAAATAAGTGTATAACAAAGACTGGCAGTTAAATTACAAATACAATACAAAATCCACTTACCCGGTCGATTCTTCAACTCCTGCACCGCTTGCACAGTTCTATTGTTATAATAGAAGTTGATAGTTCGCACCATCTTGCTTCTCTTGATATCGCTGATGCGCAGGTTGATACGGCTTATCATATGACTGTTCACCAGCTTGACGATCTGAGTCGTCGTCGTGAACTTCGAGTCGATCTGCGTACAGTAATGTGTTTAGCTCTTATTAGGTTGGGCTAAGGTTTATTTTTGCATGGTTACAGGGAATAGAGAGAATAAGAAAATAGGTATATGAAACTAACCGAAGTTACATGTCATTGCGTGGGCTGGTCAATAGACACTCTCAGTAGATCAACTGAGTTATCAGACGCATTATAAAAGAATGAAAAATATTCTGCGTCCATTTCATATGGCAAAAAAAGCTTCATACATTAATGGGATGGGCAACTGTGGAACTAATGGCGCTAGCATCGCATCAACATCGTCATTGGTTGAAAATCTCTCAATGTCATTTTAAATTACAAAATAGTTTGACCTCATTGGTCGGATCCAAGGGTCCAAGCTATGGACGCGCCATCTACAATCAGCTATGACCAGCCTTCCCCATTAACAAAATATGTTATTTCTAACTAATTCAAACCATAATTTCGTACAATACTGAATTAATCGACACAACAAACATGTGCAATCTAAACCAACCTTTATGGTAGGCAGTTTGATGGTCGCCATGGGAACCTCGGGATTGTTGCAGACGAGACAAGGCTCCGACTCCAGGTAGTACCCGTCGAGCTCGACGTAGGAGCCGAGAGCTGCATACAGTGCTGCGTTGCCGTGAGACGAGAGCAGCTGGTTCTGGTTGCGGAGTAACTCTACGGCGCTGCCGACGTATTTCTGTGCGAGACAATAAGGCTTGTGTACTGAAAATATCTAATTAGTCCGTCAGTTAGATTATCAAAAAATATTTGACAAGTATTTTTTATTTTGTTACATAAACCAAAATTGACGAAGATACGACGCTTTTAAAATTTTCAATACATCACGCCGTGATATAATTTTTAGTGCGTTCTGACGTCACAAGCAACGCAACAAAGATAACACGCATCAAAACTCGGGCGTAGGGCTCCCGAGTTTTGATGCGTTTTATCTTTGTCAATATTCATTGATTTACAAAAACAAAAAATACGTGCCAATTATTTTCCAATGCTCTAACTGACGCGCGGACTAAATAGATTTGCAATTTATTGATGGTGGAAACTAGCCTATTTAAAAGAGTTTACTGCAGACTTGTGGGAAACTGATAAAACATTTAGCTTTACATGTAGATAATTTAAAGGTGCTCTGAAAATCATAGAAACGAGATCCAACAAGTACCTACTAATGTTATCAACAGTATTATGATTATGAAGCACCATTTTTTCTCAGCTACCACAATGGAAACAGTAAAGAGAATCTACATTTGTAGTCATTTCGGGAAATCATCATTAAGGTGTCCAGATCAGTGAATAAAAAGGGCACTCTTTTCTCAATAAATAAACAGCTTAATTACATCGAAAACTAAGATACCTAAATCATCGTCATCATCATCAGCCTATAAGGTTTCCATTGCTGGGACACGGCCTCCTCTCAATGAGAGGGAATGGGCTATAATCCACCACGCGGGCCCAGTGCGGATTGGTAGATGTCACATGTCTTCGAATTTTTGGTTCTAGAACATGCCGGTTTCCTCACGATATTTTCCTTCACCGTTTTGAGAGCAGTGGTGATGAAATAAATTACACAAAGTAATGCGCCTGTCTGGGTTCGAACCCACGACTTACTATTCGTAAGTCGGAACCGCCACCACTGGGCCACCGCTGCTCAAAATTAAACCAAAATAGATGCTTCTTTTCTAAAAAACACTTACCTCAGTATCAACATTAGGCGTCTTGAGCGTGAAGTACCCGAGCAGGTCGACGAACTGCGCAGCCTTGCGTCCGTACTGTGGCAGAGCCGGCCAGATGGCCCACAGGAGAGATACCAGCGAAGCCTGGTCGGCTTGACCAGAGTTGCTATAGAAAGTAAGTAAATTTAATATCTAATAAATCACGCTCGTTCCTTCATAGGCGATGGATGGGGTCATCCATCGCTTTCCATCAGGCGTGATCGAGGTCAAGAGCTGGCCCAGTGTGTAATAAAAAAATAAAATAAAACTCAAACTACACCAATGATTTTTGATTTAAATAATTACTCATTATTTACCACGAAAAATATCATTATAGTAACGTAAAAAAGTTTTGGTTTTATTTTTGAAAGTGTTTCCAAAAAAGATTTAGTCTAGAGACAAGCTAACGGGAATCGGGTACCTACAGTACGGCTAATTTAATAGACCTCATTTGACACTTCATCAAAATACAACAACGTAACCTTGTAACGGCTGGCATAAAATATTATTTATTTCTTTGAAGTTAGAACTGCACAACTTTTTTCAATTACGATAACATATTTATTGTAATAATGACAAAATAAGGTAACTTTAAAATGTAGTTGTACTAAACTGACAGATGTCAAATGTGGTCTATTAAATTGGCTCTACTGTACAGCACCCACCATAACAGATCAACTACTGCTTGATGGTGGAGTCGTTTTATGTAGTAACTTACTTGTAAATAGCCAGAAGTAAAGCATGCGCTTGCCAACGCACGGCCGTCGAGTTGGTCTCAAGTAAGAACGCTTTCACAAACATCCTCAACTCTTCTTGGGACACCTAAACACCACAACAATATTACATGTAAATAGAACCTTAACGAAGCCGAAAGGCACTTGTTTTCCCCGTCATTGCGATCATTTTTTTTTTGTTCTAGAGCACATCTAGGAACCTTCTAGTTACGGAGATATTGGGGGCCAAAGTTCCGAATTTTTGATAAGTTTTTTTTTTTAATACAAGTTTTTAATGTTGTAACTTTACTTTAAACACCTCCACGACTCCCGTACTATTTAATCCATCCATCAGCACAATGTTTTGAGTGCCTTACATTCATGGGCGTGCGCTCCTAAGAGGCAATTAGGCAAGCCTACCCTACCAACTGGGCATGTATTATAACTAATTAACTATGTATAAAATAACACAATATGTACAAAATATATTAAAAAAAAAGTTAAAACTCCTATTAGAATACTTATAGCAATTTGTCGCTACCGTGTCACGTAACTGACACTATACTGGAAGTTACTACGAAGCTTGGAGCGTTATTGGCGCGTATTATTATTATAATAATTAATAATATTATTGTTATTATATTTTTCTTCATGGGTGTCGTTTTCGTAGTTTCTGGGATTGGTCATAATGAAAATGAGGTCAAAATGAAAATCCAAGCTGGCGCCGACGAAAATTTTCAGTTTTTTCTTCATGGGTGTCGTTTTCGAGGTTTTTGGGGTCGCTGATAATGAAAATGAGATCAAAATGAATTGTTATATTGTGTTTGCTATCATTATTTCGTGGCCTACTTTGTGTGGAGAACCACTGCATGCCACTGCTTACATTGAGTTTTACCGAAAAACGTGATTTTTTACTCCAAAAAAAAGTCATTTCCCAGTAATAATTTTTGCGTAGGGTTACTTAGTTTGATGTACAGAATGCTTGGTTGACGGCTTCGTGAAGGGCCCGTTTACACCCTGTTTAATACACGATCATTGAATGCAGCAATCTAGGCATATTGGATCATCTTTTCATAATATTTTCTGCAGAATATTTCATAGAAACAAAGGCCGTACCTGTTTCAGGATCTGTTGGACGAGTGGTCCAACTCTCTGCTCCTGGAACTTGGATCCATCAGCGGTGAAGTTGTCGTTTTCAGCGCTTCGTTCACGATCAGGCCAGTCGGCTGGGTTTTGCTGTAACAATGTATAACATGTACATTGGTTTCGAAGGAAACGTTTGGATAAATTTAGAGCTAAGCAAACATCATATAATTATGTGGTCATAAACTTTTCGATGAAATTGTAGGACAGTAACGATAACTAGCGGAAACAGAAAACAAATTTATTGTCACACGCAAGTAAGGTTACAATTAAAAATTGAAAAACAAAATACAATGAGCAAAGTGAAAAGAATAATAAAGTAGAATAAATAATAAATATAAAATATCGCTGGACATTACACACAGCGCCTTCTAGTGCCACACTAAACGAAGAGGCTTGTGTCGTGGACACCAGATGGTTGATATACTAGATAGATACTTTTTGTTTGTAAATACATACTTATTATACATGTTAACATCCATGACTCGGAAATATGTCCATGCTCATCACACAAACATTTTACTCCTACCGGGATTCGAACTCGGGACCCTAAGAACGTAAGGCAGCCTCACTACCGCTGCACCATTCGGGTCGTCAAAGTAGCAGTGGGCCTCAAACTAGGCACAGCCTATACCATGGTGCCCCAAAAAACAAACAAAAGCGGTTACGGTTGGCCGCTGAGAGAATGCGTTCCTGACAGGTCGTGAGCGAAATGATTGAACTATCGTTTTATTTCCCTATTAACAAATAATATTATTAAAAACGATATCATTAAATCAAGTAACAATACGTGTAGTAATTTCCCGCTAAATTTATGTACCAACTGACAGACGTCAGAAACGCATTCTCTCAGCGGCCAAACTGCAGTGCAAGCCCAAGTTTACCTTGTTCTCAACAGCTCGCTGATGATGAGGAGGTGCACACAAGGCAGCTTGCAGCAGCTGCAGTACAGTGGGCGCTACATGCGGGTGCACTCGTCTCGCCACCGTCACCAACCACGCTAATGCTTCTTTCCTCTCTGTAGTGCACGTGTGCTGCCAGTTGCCCGTGCGCGCACTTACAATCTCTGCGCAAGCCTGGGAAATAAATGGAATTAGAATTTAGCTAGAAGACATGTTTCAGTTGTGAGATAGTGGCATTTCTATACAAAATCAAAATATTTTATTTCACATTAGCGGACGTCATGCGGAATCACCCGCGTAGGTCCCGTTCCCGTGGGAGTACGGGAATAAAATATAGTCTATGTTACTCGCTGACAATGTAGCTATCCATTGCTGAAAGAATATTTCAAATTGATCCAATAGTTTTTATGTTTATTCATTACATACAAAAATACAAATCTTTCCTCTTTATAATATTAGTTTAGATTAGGGAAGCCGCATGCGCAGAAGGAACTAAAGCCAAACTTTTTTTTATCTTTAACATAGTCCTTGATTTTGTAATATGCTATTTTAATAAGGACATGTTTGCTGTAGTTTTTGAACTTTACATCGGTCAGTTCTATAACTGTCTTCTATACTTTACATCTTGTTCTATACTTTACATCGGTCAGTTCTATAACTTTACATCGGTCAGTTCTATAACATAAAATATTCGTATTTAGCTGCATCCGTTAAGACTGGAAGCCGACCTCAACAAAGTTGGGCAAAGGCCCAAAGGCTAGGCAAATGATGATGGGTGACAACATTGTATCGTTCATACACTGATTTAATTGACACTTACCTTTAAATGGTCCATAAGCTGTACAAGCTTGTCATACGCCGGGTCGGTAGCGAGCAGCGCGCGCGCCGCGTTCAGATGCGTGTCCAGTGCGTGCACGTCGCGCAGTTGGCGGTAACGTTCACGTGTGCCGCACAGTAGGAGCAGGAGTTTGCGAACTTGTTTCCTTTAATGGAATTTAAATTTAGTAAATGAGACTGCTATGAGAGATTTGAATAGAATTATTCTCTATAGAATTATTCTCTAGAGTTAAATTCTATTCTCTATTCATCTACTCACTTTTAAACTAAATAGGGTCACGGCTAATACTGGTAAGTAACTAATTTGATACCAGAAACCTTCACGAATGTGACAGAAAAGTGGTTATTGATATATTCGTTTGTATTTAACTTAGTTTTTTTAGTCTAGTAACCAATTTTTACACCGGCACGCCTTGGGAATGTAAGTTCGAGATTCAATTTCGTGTTGAGAAAATCTCACCAGATTTCCCGGCGACATCCCGAGTTGCCAACTAGAGATTGCATTCTTTAGGCACGACCGGTTCATCCAAGTATTCCAAACAAGGTAAGCTGTAATGCCAGCTGTTGTCGTAACAATTACCTGAGCGGCGTCTGTTGGTTCATCATGTACTCGCACAGCAGCGTGCGCCAGCGCTGGTCGAAGTGCGCCGGGTCGCAGTGCTTGTGTATCTGACACGGCAGTCTGAGTGCCATCTCCATTAGCAGTTGAGGGTAGTTGTCGAACACGTCCAGAGCGTGGCCTGATTAATATTCAAAAAAAAGTTTTTGAGAAATAAGGCCAAGTCAAAGCTGAGCGCATACAACATTTTTGCGGCCAAGAGATAACATACATTCTAGCCCGCGTAGCATGACCACCGTAGAAACGGGTTTCTTCGAAGAAAGATCAGATCGGTCAAAGAAAAACAAAAAAAAACTGTCATTATTTATCACTGTCGACAAAATGACAAATAATGATAGTTTTTTTTGTTTATCTATCATTTTGTCGATTCTTAAATAGGAAATATACAAAAGAATGATTTAAACGGAAACTAGGAACTTACTCTTGACATACTCCTTGACGAAGAAAGGCTGCATGTCGGGCAAAGGCTGAGGTGGTAGCGGCTTCAGCAAAGTTTGAGCAGTAGTCGCCGTCCCGGAACCTGGAACAAACATATATTTTATATATACAATTTTGACAGACCGACAGATGCGCGGATTGACAGAAGGAGAAAAGCAATCTTTTGAATCTCATGACACATCTATTGGAGATAAATAAATTTGTAAGTTGTTATTTACTCCTGTTCAGCTGTATGTTAACTGGTTTAGTTACCAGAGGTCTTCTCCTTCCAGTAGGGCAGCAGCGCGGACAGCACCCGGAAGCAGTGCGCGGGCGCACCGGCGCGCACCAGCGCCGCGGCCGCCAGGCGCGACACGTGCGCCGCGCCCGGCAGCTCCGCGCGCGGGACCGGCCCGCCCGACGCAGACGACTTCCAGCGGGCCATGAGGACACCTGGTAGATAAAAAAATCACCAATAGGGTAGATGACAAAAAAGAAACGAATTAGTCCATCAGTTAGATTATCAAAAAATATTTTACCCGTATTTTTTCTTTTGTTACATAAACCAAAAATGACGAAGATACGACGCTTTTAAAATTCTTAATACGTCACGCCGTGGTATAACTTTTAGTGCCTTCTGACGTCACGAGCCCCCCAAGTTCATGAGTTTTGATGCGTTTTATCTTTGTCAATATCCATTGATTTACAAAAACAACGTCAAACTATTTTAAAACTAGAACTAAACGCAGCTCTAACCAATGTTCGGATCGGGCTAAAACTCGGCATACAGACAGCTATTATGACGTCGGGAACCCGTGGGAAAAGCTTAGGAAAAATTTAACCCCTAAGCGGCTGAAAGTTTGTATGAAAATACGTCACCGGGTCGACTAGTGGTAAATAAAAACGACCAACTTTAGTTGACGACTAACGCTACACAACTCGCATCCTAATACTGTAAAATGCACGAGACATGACTAAGGTCGAAGGTAAAACGGCACGGTTGGCGCAGCAGCTGAGCCCATTGTTACAAAACAAATATTCGTATGGCTTACAGGTAGTTGTTTCGAGTCTGGCTCTTTGTGTTATCGAGTTTAAATGTTTATAAACGCACCGACGATACAGGAGAAATTCCTAGTGTTGGGAAACGTTTTAAAAACAATGTTGTACGAGCTACGCTGTACATTGACCATTCGGTAGTTTGTACGTCATACTCATTTTATGCATATCGATATTGTTTAGGTGTGCATGTCTGTAACTTAGTATATAATCGTATCAATATAATTTAGTAGCAATAAATCCATCAAGGGAATCACTTGTCTACTCATTTACATAACATAACATACCTTACAATTCTACATAACAAGAATAACAAGTACATAACATTTTCACTGTTGGGAGTTACGCCCCAACAAATGTCCTGAGTAAGTCTTCAGTCCTTTCACACTTATTATTCTGAGGTAGCACCACTTTAAAAAAAAAAACAAAGTGATCTTCATATTCGCTACAATGTAGATAGTTCCTGATGGGTTCCACTGCCAAATTTGCAATATGACAATTATTCTCAAGCAGTGTCGACGTACCTAAAAAACCTAAAAAGTAATACTCACTAAGCAGCCTCATAATAACCAACTGCAGTTCCCTCCTGTTCGTCCGCTCATGAATCGGGGGCGGGGTCTCATCTCCATGCATATCCAGCTCAGACACCAACAGCTCCAGTCTCATGATAGCCAGTTGTAACTCCCGTCTGTCCGTGCGTTCTTCCGGGTTCTCGTCGGTTTGGATGTCCAGTTCGGAGACGAGGAGCTCTAGAAGCCGGTCTAGAACTGTGCGGTCGCCTTCGACGCTAGAGTCGAGGTCACCGGCGAGCATTAGGACCACCTGTGATACGTTGAATTTTAATGACGTAAAGAGGTCTGGCTGGTGATAGGAAATTGCTATTGACACTTCAACCAGAAAAGGTATGTCCTTCGGCAGTCTTGGTCCAAACGAAAACAGGCTATTCAAGATTTAGGACAAATCGAATGGATTGCGCTAAAACGCTTTGACTCTGTAGGATTACTCGTCGTAACATTCGTACTAATTCGGAAAACATGAAAATTAGGCCTGAATTCTTGTCGCGTCGATCGGTCGTGACGTCAGCGAGAACAAAATACGGCTGTCGGTGGCCGCTGACGTCAGCGTCGCTGTATGGAATCTATATAGAACACAATGTATAAGTACTCAAACGCGCGACCGACGTCAGCGCGACAGGAATTCAGGCCTTAGTTGTACTGGCAGCTTTTGGCGCTTGACCATAGTCTGCCTGTACTAACGCCGCTATCTTGGTTTCCATACTATTTTCAAAATTACGCGAACATTTTGGTGAACATGCGCACCTTTTGTCCATGTTCACTTGAGCGAGTCCTCCGACAGAAATATTTATGCGGCACACCGGTGAATCGTATACCATAACAATGACATTCAAAGATTTATTTATTTATAACACCTTAAACTACGATCCATTAAGATCTTACATACCTGTACGAAGGGTATCGCCCTGACTCCCGGCAAGTATCTCAAGCTAGGCAGAGCGTCCAGCGCGGCCGATAGTAGAGAGAGACGGAGTGCGTGTAACTTGCGTGTCTCGCTCTCCGCCTCAACTGTGCGCGATGTGGAGGCCACTGGTTGGCTGGCTGACGTTGATGGGCCAACTGTCATTTAAAAGATATTGATCAGTTTTATCGTTTTAGTGTCAACTTATAAGTAATGAAAGAAGATGACAACAAGTTTAGTGTTTCAGAAGTGATCATGAAATAGTTTTAACAAGATTTCATAACTTAAATTCAACTAAAGCAAGTGCATGTCATTGTGTCATCTCATAATGATCATCACAAAGAAAAGAAATAAATATGAAATAGAAAGCTTGTGTAAACGGCGAAAATAAGTAATAGGAAGCAAGCAAGGGTATCAACAAAAATACCCTACGAAACCTGGACGAGACAAAAATCATGCTTCTTTAAAACTGTGTACATACAAAGTTAGTACTGAAAAATTTATAAAGTATATTAGTTTACTAGCCTGTTATAGCGACAGGCGCCGTGATGATATTGGTCGCAGGCATCGTCCCAGCGGACGGAGCCGACACCATTTCGCCTAGAACATTCCGTACCGTTGTAATGCAAAATAAACATAGTATAAAATAAGATGGCTGCCGTAAAGCGGTCCCACAAACACAATATGTAAGCACTGTATCTCATGCTGGGCTACTCTAAAATGTAATATAGAAGCACCCATGAGAAGCAAGTGCTGGTATTCCCATGTTTTAAATTAAATGCCCTCTGACCCAGCAACCTATGCTTGTTATGATATAGATGGCAGCTGTAAAGCAGCCCTAGAAACACATGTAAGCACTGTATCTCATGCTGGTCTACTCTCAAATATAATAGAAGCACCAATAAGAAGCAAGTACTGGTATTCCCACGTTTTAAATTAGATGCTCTCTGAGCCAGCAACCTATGTCTGTTATTATATAAGCTTCTCTGCAGCACAATCCATGTTTTTGTTCCACGTTAAATCTCCACATGAACTTATCTGCGATAATATCAACACCATCCTCTTGCCCTGATTTATTTCCGTTCTGTTTTAAGCTTTCACGGTTTATGACTAAACTTAAAATGTCACTTACGGGATTTCTTCCGTGATTATCATTAATTTTGAGTCCCCGGTAGTCAACCCGCGATAATGGCGCTTGCAACATTGTCGAAATATCGGGAACTAAAAATTAATGATAGTAACGGAAGATATCCCGTAAGTGACATTTTAAGTTTAGTTATAAACCGTTATAAAACTCAAAACGATTGGGACAATTTTTTTTTTCAAACAATAACATTCACCGTGTATAATTTAGTTATAGAAATTCAGACACGATGTAAAAACGTTATTGAATTAATGAATTGATTTGAATTGAAGTGACATTTTTTAAAGTTTATTTCCGTTCTTCTTTCATACATCCCCATTATCCATTATTTCCCTCCACCGTGCTGTGGACACGTTACCGTAAGCGCTGCTGCGGCCGGAGACGCCCCCGATGCTGTCAGCGCCGGACCCGCCGGACTCCGAGCCGGCCGAGCCGGGCTGCTCCGCGGGCGACGTGCGCAGCGTGCTGCCGTCCGTCGCGGCCGTGCTGCCCTCGTCGTCAGAACTGACCGAGTTATTGCTACATGTAAGTTGTTGGTATGTAAGCTGTGCTGATTGGGCTTTTGTATAACTACAACATTTATGATAGGACTCATATGCAACCAGTTCGTAACTTACGAACCGGTTGCGTGATGAGTCTTAAGATCTAGCTGTAAAAGAGTTTAACTTCGAAAATTGAGGGATGTTTTATACACAGTTTAAATAAATATCGCTGGACATTACACACACCGCCATCTAGTGCCACACTAAGCAACGAGGCTTGTGTCGTGAACACCAGATACTTGATATACTACATTTTATAGTTTAAGGGACATCGACACGTAAACTGTTAACAAGAATAGGGTACATGCATGTTCTTTTTTTTTTCACTCTAAACAAAGCGTATTAACATTAAGTTATAAGCATTTGAAAATGCTGATTAGACAGAGATCCGATACAGCGAATGACGTCATTCGCAGCATCGACGTACAAAATCCATACTAAATTCCGTTTATCTAGAAAGAGATAGAAACAAAAGTTTAAATGGTTATAATTTTTGTGTTGTTTGACCGATTTATGTCTTGTTTTCGCTTTTTTGCCATTATTTTTACAGTACTTTCACTTTCCGTACCGAAATAAAAAAAAAGAAAATTTATGCATATTCCCTATTCAAGACATAATTCTAGTCTAACTGAAAACAAAAGTGCATTACTTAGACAATCAAATGTATGAAAAAGCTGGTTAGTTCTTATAGAATTAAAGTAAAATTTCAACGCAGGTGAGTCATGATCATGAATCATGGTAACAATATGCGAGTCCCTTACACCTTGAATATTATTAAATGTAGATTAAATTCTAGTTGAGAGCAGCGGTGGCCCAGTGGTGACGGCCCCGACCTAAGAACAGTAAGTCGTGGGTTCGAACCCGGGCAGACGCAGGCTTTTGTTTAATTTAGACCTAAAACCAAAAATTCGAAGAATCTACCACCCCGCACTAGGCCCGAGTGATGGATTATAGCCCATTCGCTCATAGAGAGAAGGCTGTGTGTCCCAGCAAGAGGGAACATTATAGGCCGATTAAGCAAGATCTAGATGTACATAAATAAAAAAGTGAGTCGTCGCGGGACGCCTTGCATATGTGAAACAACGAAATTATTTTGTACAAGTAATATGCTTAAAAATAAGTCAATATAAAAAACAAACACATAAAATAAAATATAAACAAAATGACTGGATTCACAAAAAGAAAATCCTCAGGGTGGATTCGAACTCGAGTCACGACTTGACGAGGTGGTAACCCAGAACTCTGTGCCCCTAGACCAGCTGACTTGTTGAAAACCGTGTCGAATATGTAGATCTTATGCTGCTCCAACAGGTCGGTAATGTTCGGGAATGTTCGGGCCGCCCGAAAATCGCCACGGCAAAAGTGTCGCGACACTTTTCATTTGTTTTTTTGGTTTACCTGTGCTTAAAGATGTTTCACATAAAAAAGAATACTCTATAGTTGATAGCGACATACCCAGGAGGAGAAGCAGTAGCGTCACTAAAGCCTGGTGCGGGCGGTGGAGGGGCGGAGGGCGCGGGCGGGGCCCTGCGCGGCTGTTCTTGTAGAGACAGTGCTATGGCTAGCTCCACCATCGTCTCGTCGTCGGCGTCCGGTGGGATGTCTAGTAATGCTTCTAGTCCTGCAATAATGTTTGCGTGGAGTTACTTAGTTTGATGTACATGCTTTGTCGACGGCTTCGTGAAGGGTCTGTTTACACCCTGTAGATCAAACAAATTTTGCTGTAAAATTAGACTCAGTGTTACCTCCATCAGGAGCCAGCAGCACCATAGGTTCTAATGAATCATCGACATCCATAAACTGGTTGTCTTGGTTATCATCTCGGTTGGCGCTCAAGTCTGACTCCGATACGACGGCTTCGGTGATTGAGCTAGTTGGTTGCGCTGTGGTTACCGATGATCCGGCACCTAATGTACACAGAGAATCGTTATAAATAAAGAAGGAAGATTAGTCATCATCTGCCTAGCCTTTTCCCTACTATGTTGTGGTCGGCTTCCAGTCTAACCGGATGCAGCTGAATACTCGTATTTTACATGGCGACTGCCTATCTGACCTCCACAACCCAGTTAGTACTGGGTAATACGATTTATTAGTACAGTGCTAAATCACTGAAGGGATTACTTACACAAACATGGTTTACTAATAAAGGTTATACCCCCGTTCTAACCAAAGCTGTCATGCAAATATGCGATTGTCTTGTTCTATGTCACTCACTGAAAACCGAAGGGCGCCTGCGCCTTCTGTGGGCGCAACCAAGCGTTCAGGTTCATCGAAAATAATGAATGCGACGATCTCGTCAAAGCGTATTAGCGCGGCGATGCTTTATTCAGGGGCCTACCATGCTGTTTTAAATAAGGGTTGTCAGGATTACGGAACCCTAAAAAGCAGGGTTGTTTTAATCTTATTCCAGAGTGAGAAAGAGATAGCGCTAGACGTCCTCTATAGCTCCGTCACTTTACTATACTGGAGTGACATTAAAACAATCCCGCTTTAAGACGTCATGGTAACCCCCCAGGCCAGGGCGTGGGATAGATGATAAACAACTGTTTCGCTGCATAAGTTGTGGTGTATAACCGAACTTTGGCGAGATAAAGCATAGCTGCCATTTTATTTTTAATACACTAATAATTTATTTCAATAACCACCAGACAATATCACATTTTGTATATTCTTCTATTTCATAAAATAAATTAATACAATAATTTGTGTTTTAATTTACCTGTTCCAGGAGTGTTCGGTGGAGACGGTATGTAGACGCGACGCCTCTTCACTCTGGGTCGTAGTACTCTCATTAGCGCAGCCTTGGCTCCGAAGCTTATGCTTTGATCCTCAGCCAATAGTAGCGATAGATATATTTGATTGCCGAATTCAATCTGTAGCCGAAAACACAAAGTTTAATTTTTCTGTCCTGGATTCAGTTTATCAATGATTTGCGTAATCATAACTTTACACAGCTTGGATGGACCTTATATTCAAGTATATAAGGTCATCATCTCACGTAAAAAAATGCCTAAATGAGAACACATTGGTGTCGATTCTGTTGTGCACAAACTAAACTTAATGTAGTGCGAGAAAAGGACGGCTGTAGCTATAAACTAAGTTAGAGGTGTCAAACTAGTTTATGCCTTGCGCTTCACCGTGTTTTTAGTCGACATGTTTTTACGTGCACCCTTCATTTGTATAGAAATATTAGTTCCAACTAAATTTGACAGCTCTAAATTACGTCCGTCTCTTACTCGTTTTATTAAACAGAAAAAGATAGCAATAGCCTAAATTAAGTTTAGTTTGTGCACAACAGAATCGACACCATTGTTAGATTTTGAACACTAGCTGCTAATAATGTTTGTTTGAAAACAGGCCCCGGTTTCATAAAAATCTCAACGCAAGGTAAGATTGCCTCTGTCTGCCGGGGCTGCGAGACTGTTCGAAAGAGATATCGTGGCCCCGGAACATAAAGGGCGATGAAGGAGCATGGATGGGTTTTAGTCAGTAAAAGTCTGACTTTCCCTTCTGCTCCGCCCAGAGCGGGAGGAATCATTTGTAGATTAAACATCCGAAAAAAAAAAGTTAAAATTGCCTACTTACACATTCAGGCTCCGCATGTAGTTGGAAGGCATGCACCGTATCAGCGAGTGCGTGCATGGTGTGCTCGGCATGTCTGAGCCCGTACGACAAGATGCCGGGCGGCTGCGCAGTCGATGAACGACACGCGGCGAGACGCCACAGTACGCTTGTGAGCAGCGCGCATAGGTGGGGATCTTTGTCTTTGTCGTCTTGGTTGTCGCCCTTCCAGAGGACTGACCAGTCTCCTGTTGGAAAGATAATAATAATCATTTATTTATTTATTTACACCAATTATGTCATATTATAATTATATAAAATAGAAAGCAATGATGTACAACATAGCAGCATCTGAGCCAAACAATATGTTGTTATTATACTAAATAAGCTTGCGTTTGGTGTAAAACTTGATCTCGGCATACAGTGCCAAACCACTCAGATGATGAAATTATGAATCTGCAAAGACGTAGCGCAAGTGCAGTGAACTAAGCCAACCGACGCTAGTATGATAAGTAAACCACATTTAAAGACCATTTTTTTTTGTCTTCAGATCCTAAAATAAAAGCTATGTACTACACAAACCGATGCCTAACATAAACAAGGCGTAGTAGGTAAGAGCGCAGTAACTGGTTAAATGTTCTAGGGTTTTCTTACCGTTGGGCGGTCTCTGCGGCGTAGGAGCGCTGTACTTCACGAGATGGCTGGGCCTCGCGACGGCGACGCCTCGCGCCAGGAGGACCAGTCTGAAGTAGGCTTCGGGGTCGATGTTGTGCGGGTCAGCTGTGTCGCGTAGTTCGCGCAGGGATGTGCACACGTACTTGAGGATGGCTTGATCCTGTAGAAATTACGGTTATCACTATTTATTTTTATTCACTTGCTCAAAGTCGGGCACTTGTGCCGCCCTTTTTGGGTTCAAAACGGATCCAGTGTATTGAACGCGACGTGTGGGCTTTATACTTTGCAATCCCGCCTCGTGTGAAATGACACTTTCTTCAGAATGTAGAAGTTTATCTGGTCCCCTGGAAGCTGGTCTAAATGGACGATCACTCACACACTGCGCCCGCACATGCAGGCACCGCGCCCTCGGGGACTGGGCTTCTCACCTTGTACTGATGGTAATGCGTATGATGCAGCGCCCTCAGCAGACACTGCGCCCGCGCATGCAGGTGCGGCGGCGCGGGCGCGCACAGCAGGCGCCGCGCTGGTTCTGCGGCGGCGTGCGCTCCGGCTGCGCATGCGCCTGCGCCGAGCTCCAGCGCCTCCAGCGCGGCGCAAGCGAGGCGCTCTAGGGGACTGGGCTTCCAGGCTCCACCGGCACCTTCGCCCTCCTGTTTAATTTTTTTTTTTTTAGTTTTAGATATGCAAGAAAATTGTTAATACTGGAGTCGACACGCTATAGTATATTTCATTACAAGTGCGGAAAGGCTGTCATTGCAAAGAGTTCCGACAAATGTCTACCCGAGCCGAGGCGCAGGCGAAGGCGACGGTTGACAGTCGGAACAAGTTGCAATGACGGTTCCGCAGGTGTACTGAACGACTATTTTTAATACAGTTGCGAAAAAAAAGAAGCAATTTAATAAAATAATAAAAAGACAATAAACTCAACTAACTAAGAAAATGGCGCCAACCGTAGAATATAAGCAGTTTTTTTTTCTTCACCCATTTTGGTAGGCAAAGGGAACTATCCATACAGCTTAAGTCTTCAGTAGATTTTTTTTATTGATATGAATTGAAAATGAAATTTAATGAGATGAAATGAAATGAAACCTAACCTAACTCATTCAATTAAATCATTAAATCTGATATTGAAATAAATTAGTAGCTTCTTTTTAGAAATATACGTATTTGTATGAATCACAAAAACTCTTTAGTAAAAACTTCATGGTTGGTTTTTATTTTTAATAGACATTATTTTGACAGTTGGGAAAGAGAACGCACGAGTTCGGGAAAGGTAAAAAAAGCACAAGTATGTAATAGCCCACATCCCGAACGCTATACGTCCCTGCAATACACCACTTTTTGAGCAACTGTATTAAAAAATAATATTCCTACCCTGTAAAATGTGAAGTGGTCACAGGATAAGAAACATAAATACGCTCTGCGAAAGACAGAAATGTATAAAATTAGACAACTGATGCAAGTCTTCAATAGGGAATATGCATATATTTTTTTCTACACTTAAATCAATAAAGTACAGTACTATCAACCCAAGAAAATAATTAAAAATTACTTTCAACGACTGCTTGGAAAAAATCCGGTTGAGGCGCAATCATGTATGATTGCGCCTCAACCGTATTTTTGTAGACCTGTTTCTGTAGACCTATTAGCCTGTTACCCATACCCTCAAAAGACATGGAGATAGTTATTTTGCTTCGATTAACCCCGATTACTGCCGCAAACAAATTATTACCTGACCATCAGTTTGGTTTCCGTTGAAAGCACGGTACTATTGAAGAAGTACACAGACTAGTGGAACATATCAACAAAGCTCTTGAATCAAAACAATACAGTGTCGCAGCGTTCCTGAATATATCTCAGGCATTTGATCGAGTGTGGCATGACGGACTTCTTTACAGAATAAAAAAGACCTACCTATAAACTTCTACAACCTAATAAAGTCATATCTAAGCGACAGACACTTTTTTTGTAAAACAAGGAGAAGAGTTAACGTCTTTATATGCTATCAAAGCTCGATTTCCGCAAGGCAGCGTAATGGGCCCCACGTTGTATCTGCTTTTTACATCTGATCTCCCTACGACCGATAGAGTAGTTACTGGAACATTTGCTGATGACACAGCAATTCTATCAATGGACAATTCACCAGACATTGCAGCACAAAACCTTCAAAACAGCCTCGATCAAGTATCCAAATGGCTCAAAGACTGGCGAATCAAAGCCAACGAAACCAAATCTGTCCAGATTACTTTCACAGACAGGAAAGAAACATGTTCACCCGTCACTCTCAACGGCATACCTCTACCGCAAGAGGATCACGCCAAGTATCTTGGAATATATTTGGACAGACGCCTAACCTAGGAGACGCATATTTTCACAAAGGAACTAATTCCTTTGTTTCCTTTGTTTTGCAACTGTTGGCCCATAGCTAACTATGGGCCAACAGTTGCGCACTATGTACTGGCTACTAAATAAAAAATCACGACTCTCACTCCAAAACCAAACATTGCATTTATAAAGCAATATTTAGTTTTGGAGTGAGAGTTGTGAGTCGTCATAAAACCCATATGGACCACCCAACGGCCACCCAATGGCCTACAACTCTGGGGAACAGCAGCAAAATCAAACATTGAAATAATACAGAGAGATAATAAAGAATAATATAGAGATCCCAGTCAAAGATACTAAGAATAATAACGAACGCACCATGGTATGTCTCAAACTTTAGACTCCATCACGACCTCTGCGTCAAAAGTGTTATAGAAGAAATCTCGGAAAGGACAAAAGCGTACAAGAAGCGAATCACTAATCATCCAAATATGCTGGCAGTCAATCTAATGAACACCCAAACAGTTGCTTGTAGACTAAAAAGAAAGATTCCTTCCAAGACCTTCTCTGAGAGGCACAAGAATAAACGGAGCAGTCACTGGACGGCTTTCGTGCATGGGCGTGCGCAACGAAGAGGCAATTAGACAAAGCCTACCCTACCAACTGGGGCAATTATTATAACTAATGAACTATGTAATAAAATAACACTTTGTACAAAATATTAAAAAAAAAGTTCAAACTCCTGTTCGAATACTTATAGCAATTTTTCGCGCCCGTGTTACGTAACTAACACTGTACTGGAAGTTGCTACGAAGCTCGACGCTCACCCGCCGGACGCATCTTATAGGCAAGCAAGCAGTCTACTCGCCTAAATCCCATTGATAAATTTACGCACACAGCGGCACATTGGTGCATATTTTCGTGTGTATGAACCGCACACATGTATAGATTGCAGCCATTTTTGGGCGGTAACTCCTGCGAGTGTAGCTGGGCTATGATTGGCTGCTACAACACAAGGCCAGGATTCAAGGTGGATGTTCTTTAGCCCGCGAAATTCAAATTTCCTTACGTTTTTCAATTTCTAGGCCAGTGCTATGTTGTATGTTGATTAAAATATGACTACATACGTCTTTCAGCCGCAAATCATATAATCATCAACATACAACCTAGCACTGGCCTGCAAATTGCAAAAAACGTGAGGAAATTTGAATTTCGCGGGCTACCGTGCAGCAATGCACTAAGCAGGGTTGGTTCCGGTTCCTTTCCAAATTAAATATAAATTAGTGGAATATCGTATTATCCTGCAAAATTTTGTTGATCACTGTTGTGAAGCAACTCGATATGAAAATGATGCAATTTTATTTGGTCGTATTTTTCCATCGACAAATTAGAAATTATATTTTTCTGAAGGAAGCCATTATTGTTTCATTGTGACAAGCAATTTATATCGCGATCTTGAACGTTTTAATTTTAACATATTAAGTTATTTACACATTTGTTTTGAAACAAAAAACGTACATTTAACAGTAACAGCAGTGTAAATATTAATTTTGTTGTGTATTAATTGTTTATTTACCTAACAATGGTGTTTACTTGTGAAGTTTGTGCTGATAATGTGTGTTTGTTAGAAGTTAAAGGCAATAAGTTTTCTCTATTATCGTATAATGACAAGCTTCAAGTTGTGTCTAAAGGTAGATGTGTACCCGAATTACGAGAATTAATCCAAAAATATGGTAATCCAGCGCGTACTCGTCATTTCAATCCTCAAAATTATGCCACATTTACTTGGCTGTATACATATAAATAAATTATTTTGTTTTCCGTGCATTTTGTTTAATACTTCCAGTAAGTGGAGTGAGGGATTTATTGATTTGCATAATTTTCATTCCTCGGCCAAAAAGCATGACCTATCTGAAAAACATATAGAGGCTTGCTTAAAGTTAAATACATTTGGTAAATCACGTATTGAAACTAGTATTAACAGCCAGTTAAGATTAGATATAGAAAGGCATAATTTTAAAGTAGATAGGAATAGAAATATTTTTCAAAGACTGATCGATGTCGTATGCTTTCTGGGAAAACAAGAATTAGCTTTTCGCGGCCACGATGAATCATTATAATCAATGAATAGAGGTAATTATTTAGAAACAGTAGATTTATTAGCAAAGTATCATGGAGTTTTAGAAACCCACTTACAAAATGCAAGTACCTCATTCACGGGAATGTCGAACAGAACGCAAAATGATTTGATCTCGAGCGTTGCATCTGTGATGAGTGATATTATTAAAGACGAAATTAAACAGTCCGATTATGTTGCTGTCATGGTGGATGAAACACCGGACATAAGCGGCCGAGAACAATTAGTTCTGATTTTAAGATATTTTCGTGATTCCGAAGTAGTGGATCGATTTATTAAATACGTAGATGTCAGCGCGGATCGGACCGCTGTAGCTTTAAGTTCTATAATTTTGGAAATTTTAGAAAACTTAGATTGTCATTCTAAATTAATTGCACAAACTTATGACGGGGCAGCAGTTTTATCCTCTCAAATTAACGGCGTACAGGCTTTGGTGAGGCAAAAATGTCCGCAAGCTATGTATGTTTGGTGTTGCGCACATGTATTAAATTTAGTTTTATCGAAATCTTTTGAACGGGTTCCTGAAACCAAACGCTTTCTTAGTATAATAAAATCAATTGTGGTTTTTTTTTACAGTAGTACGAAACGAATGGCGTATTATAACGACTTTGCCGTTATGAAAAAGCTGGCTCGTGTCGCGGAAACAAGGTGGACATATCACTCGCGCACGTTAAATATAATTAAAAACGAGTCCACACACCTCCTCCAGTTGTTTGAAGAAATGAATGAAAATACACAACACTGGGATGGTGATACATTGTCACAAGTCACTTCATTTTTATTTAACATGAAAGAATTTGAATTCAATTTTTTTTTTAAAAACCTTCACGGATATTTTTGCTGAAACCGATGTTTTATACGATATTATACAGAAAAAAACTTGTGACATCGCGTATTGTGTTAAAAAGATAAAACAATTCGAGTCATTTTTAGCTCGTTACAGAGACAAGTTCGAGAACAATTATGATGCAACTGCCCTCATAACCGGACCACCCAAAAGAAAGCGCAATGTCGATAATATAAAAATACACTATCGGCGAATTTTTAACGAAATTATTGATAGTATACTCATCGAATTAAGAGATCGTTATATGAATATTAAAAATTTGAAATTCTTTGAGTTACTTTCTTATGAGAATTTTAGTAAATATAGTGAACAATTCCCTGAAAAAGAAATCAGAGAATTCACTAATACTTATCAGGCAAATTTTAATTTTGATAGATTAAACAAATGAATTGCGCTGTATTTATAGATCGCCTGAATTTGCGAATTGTAGCATATATGATATCATTCAAAATTTGTATAAAAGTAACTTAGATAAAGTTTTTTCAGAAGTTTTGCGTTTGGCGAAGTTTATTGTTACTATCCCAGAAAGCAGCGCATCGGCAGAACGTTCATTTTCGTCCTTAAAACGTATCCACACCTATTTACGAAACACACAAAGTCAGCAACGACTCACAAATCTATCTTTAATTTCTATAGAAAAAGAATTAATGGTCGAACTACGACGCAAGCCTACTTTTTATGACGAGGTCTTAAAATCATATTTGAAAAAGGATAGGCGAGTAGATTTAATTTATAAATGAGTTGATTTTTTCACAGATTTCAAATCCATAGTTAACTTATTAAATATATTTATACATGCGAATCACAATGAAATAGGGCCTTCAAAGGCCGCTTCGGATATCTTGCAAGTGACGTGTTCTGTAACTATCACCCACTCACTTGGTTAAGATATTTGAGGTGGCAGAATCTTTCTTCTGTTTGCATCGTTAGAAAATCGTGAGTTGAACCTTGAATAATGAGGTGAGTTCTTGACTTCTTGCATTTATAACTTTTGTTTTTACAGGCTTATTTTCAAATATTACAAATCAATAAATGGCCTACCCTTCATGGTGGACCACTGCACGCCACTGCTTTCGTGCAAGCCCTTTAATTAAATATTACCTTACACATATTGCTGAATATCTGCAAGATTGATTATATTGCAATAATGAAAAGAGAAAAAAAAATACGTGCTTTATTCAAGCAAACATTGCAATAACAATATTATAATAACATCTTTGTGAAACTTTAAGTAGTTTTCAAATAAAAGTGTTTCTTTGACACGAGCGTTTGACGTCACTACCGGCGACGATGTGTTTTGGTTTCCGTTCCGTTTCACAAAAAACACGATAGATAAAATATTAAAATCAGTGTTGTATTAGAAAGTTAAACAAGTGTACCAGTGTTTATATGGGCCAATACAAGGCATTTTTAAGAATTAAAAAAGTTTTGAATTTCTTGCATAGGAGTATTCCCTATTACTCACCACGACTTCAATGTTTGTTAACCACGTTAAGATTCAAAATATCTTGTGAAAATAACATTAAAACTTACTTGCGCAACCTTGCTGGATGACGGACAAGCAGATGGGTCCTCATTGTCTTCCGGCCATCCGAATTGTTCCTTATTTTTGCCATATACCTAAAATACAACATCATTGTATTAATTACTCTGCAACTAGGTACCAAACATAAGATTAACAATCAAATAGAATATTCTTAACTTACTTTAACAGAATCAACCATAGTAACCCCATCAGGGTCTTGTGAAGGTCCAAAGGTCATGGCTAGTTTCTTGTCAGATTGGAGAGATTCCTCTCGCGTTAGTGGTATGTCGAACCAACGGTTACGAATTACATTTGTCTGAATCGATCGGCCGTACACCTAAAACAAATGACGAATTAGAACTTTTGACGTCAAGTGTCAGATTGGACTAAAATCTGCTAGAGTCGATTTCAAGAACAAATTAATGTTTCAATCTACTGCTTGAATAAAAACCTATATAAAGATTTTGTTGCACTTATGAACTTGATTTAAAACTCAAACTCAAAGCATTTATTTCAAATAGACCATTACATGCAATTTTAAAAGTCAAAAACAAAGGATGAAGCTACAGTTCCAGTCACAAGCCATAATAACTTGTGAAAGTACCGAAGAATGGGCTAGAAACTCCATGGACACTCTTTTAAATCAAAATATTTTTACAAGATAATGGTTACATCATTCATGTTGAGATTATCCATAATTATGTATATGAGAGTATGATGTAGAAAGAAGAACGAAGTCAAAACCTTTGTCGGGGGGCTCCGGACTAACCATCGCTTTTGAAATCTCAAAAATTTTAATAACGAAAAATACATACTTCCACGAAAGACGGCGTTCTGCCCACGTCTTGACTGCCAAGAAGTACTCTTATTCCGCAAATGACCATGTTAGGGTCCGAGTTGGTGACCTCCATGGCGAATCCACTCATCTTTGTTGATACCACGTACAAGCCTAAAGACAATCATTGACAAGGTTTACAAACAAGCGAATAGAAAAGATACATAATTTGACGACCTGATTGGCGCAGCGGTAGTGCGGCTGCCTTACGTTCTTAGGGTCCCGGGTTCGAACATTTGTTTCCGAGTCATGTTTATATTTATAATAAGTACTTATTTACAAAAGAGAAGTATCTATGTAGTATATAACTACCTGGTGTCCACGACACAAGCCTCGTAGCTTAGAGTGGCACTAGATGGCGGTGTGTGTAATGTCCAGCGATATTTATTTATTTATAATAAAAGCATGAGCGGGGTAATTTTTGCTGTTTAAATTCTGACTATTTACAAAACAGTTCAATTGTAATAAATCAAAGTCAACAGAATGTAAAATCTATAAAGGTTTTCATCTATATAATCTGTGTTAGTATTTAGAGTAGTTCTACTTACCGGTAGTATTGAGGCGATGTTTGATCTGCGCTGTGTTGTATACCTGGAGCAGATCATTACCGCCAAATTCGATGTCGTTCATCGCAACGCAGTGTTCGAAGAAATCGATCGGGAACTGAGGAGCTCCATTGGCGTTGGATTTTGTTACAACCTATGAAAAAAAAGTAGTGTTACGGTGGGATATTTTTCTAAAGATATAAGTTTAAATCTTTGTCTCCATGACGTTTTTGAAGTGCTCCGAAATGGAAGTAATTTTTTTCAATATTAATAGAATAATTCAATAATTGCCAAGCATTAAGATTGGATACACCTTTTAAATGGGCGTTAAATCACCTGCTTTAATTACGTTTTAGTTTGATCTTTATACAATGGTGTCGATTATGTTGTGCACAAAATAAACTTAATTTAGGCTATTGCTATCTTTTACTAAAAGGCAGTGCGAGAAAAGGACGGCTATAGCTATGAACTAAGTTAGAGATGTCAAACTAGTTTATGCCTTGCGCTTCACCGTGTTTTTTTTTAGTCGACATGTTTTTTTTTTAATATGTATGGAAATATTAGTTCCAATTAAATTTGACAGCTCTAAATTACGTCAGTTTCTTTCTCGTTTTATTAGACAGAAAAAGATAGCAATAGTCTAAATTAAGTTTAGTTTGTGCACAACAGAATCGACACCATATCGATGTCATAAAGTACTAACCTGTTGAGCTTTTCCCTTAGAATGATGCGTCAACAACCTCGGCCGTCTCCTCGGCGCATGCGTTGGCTGTATAGCGGGCGACAACCAGTAGCCAGTGTGGTCGTTACTGGCCGCGTACATACGAAGACTTCCGTCTTCACAGAGAAGGATTAGCGTACTCTTCTGCTCACCCCCGCCGCCGCACCAGTGACGGACTGCTACCATGTCGGTTATCTTCGCTTTTACGGGAACCACCTACAATAGGGACAGTTTGAAAATATTCTCTAAGTAAACGCATTCAAGATCTACTTTAGAAGCTCATGCCAAAGTAGTTATTTCATATTAGATCAAACAATGGAAATATTATACAAGATATAATGTTGATAAAACGAGCGATTATTGGCTTTCATATCCAGAGTTCAAGTCAGGAAGTGTTCAAGTCAATCATTGTTTTAATGCGAGAAAGAGCCTAGCTAGCTAAAGAACTAGCACTTTCAGACACGGCTTTGGACGAAACCGTAAGTCAAACCTAATAGCTACAAAAAATACCTTTACCTACGACTACGGGCCTTATCATACTAGCGGATTGCGAGCGTTTTGAAAGCAAATAGGGCACGTTACGGGTGTCCAACGAACGCACAGCGAATTCGTTGCAGGTGTGAAAGTACACTTAATTTTGCGTTTTTAGTTTGCGTTGCGCAGCGAATCTGTTGCGCGCCCGCTCCGCTTTAAAGATGCTTGCAATCCGCTAGTGTGATAAGGCTCTACGGAAGTGACTTAAATAGCCATTTCTATTTAGTTTCAATATTACCCCATTACCTGTCTCACCTTAATCTCCTGTACGAATATGTTAGTGGGTGTCAGCATGATCACGACGGGGTTGTTGGAGGCCTGCATGACGGCTGTGACCAGGCCGGGGTGGCCGGGCACCTCGGCCCACTGGCAGAGGGACTGGACCCCTCCCTGCTTACCGCCGCCCCGACCTCCTTCCTTTTGCGCCGATGAGGCTGTTAGCGTTATCATTGCTGTACCTGGGAAGGAAGATACATTGCGTTACTCATTGAGAATATTGTTCTTGGGATTGTCAAATTAAAGGGTGTGTAAAATTCTGTAATTCAGAAATGCATCATGTAACTCTTATTTCATTGTAATAAGGTATACCTTGGAATAATTGACGGGAAATGCAACATCTTTACAAAATACAGGGTTACTGGTAACTCGACGTATTCCTTGCAGGACATCATAGTAGGGTTACAATGCGTTGGCGTAGTATATATTTTTTTCACTATACAGCATTTTTTGTTAAGTAATGACAAAAATTCAAAAAAAAAAATGATTGATTAGTAATCATTGCCGAAGTTTTAGGCATTTTTGAACTTTTGATTTTTAACAAAGATCTGGTGCAGTGTCAGCTATGATAATAACTTATATTTTAGTACATTCGCGCCGTTAATCGTTTTTAAATTGGCTTTAAATGATTTAATCTGGGATTTTTCATAAAAAAAAACTAAAAATCTAAGTAACTCATGAACTACTGAATTTCGGAAGAACATTTGGTACCTTAATTTCTTGCATTGTAACCCTACTATGACGTTCTCCAAGGAATACGTCGAGTTACTAGTAACCCTGTATATAAAACGGATTACAACAAAGGAGGTGACGGTGTACATCGTGACAAATTCAATCTAACGGGTTGTAGAACATTTATATCAGCTTGTAACGTAGTTCTTAGTCTGCTTAAAATAAAACGTAATTTGGACGTCTTGGTCAAGATTCGGTGGAACTTACCTTGGAGACTCTCTTCAACCGTGTTCAAAGGCGCTAGGAAACTCTTCCCTTGAGCATAAGAGAAGAACAACATTTTCAGTGTATGCGAGTAGTATATGGACACACCGCCGCCTCCCACCAACCCAGCAACGTCCTAGGAAGATGTAAACAAACCGTTAAGTATGGCGACCAAGTGCGAGGAAGATATAAAATGTATGACAACATTCAGCCAATTGGTATACTGGTACTACGGAATTTTGATTCACTACAGTATAAAGAGGACATTGGGGACACATGACGTTATTTTAACAAATAGGTCTCCTCATAAATGTATGAATCTACGGGACACATTGAGATGCTTTTTCATAGCATTTACTTTACTTTTATACCAACGTCCTCTAAAGCTCAACAGAGACCGAAAGCAAAGAACCTTCTGAATTTCTATTTATTACGCATATACAGAGCAGAACTGTACGAACATCGACCATGTTCTAGCCAGCTCGAGGAGCCGTTTGATGCCAGCGTCAATGTTTCATGTTTGTAAAAGTTTGGACTATATGCTACTAATAAGAAGTGCCATAAGTGAGCTTTCGGTCTAGGTGAGCCTACGGCTAAATTTCTTACTGCACTAAGGTTGATAATTGCATACTGAGGTATGAACTCTTACAAGCAGATGGAATAAAAAGTGAAACAGTAAAATTTTGCATGCATAGGGAATGTCAGCACAAGAAGAAATTTAATCCGAACAGTGTTTTGCGACTTAAGTTGGTGCCAGTTAAGATGAGAATAGCGGTCATTGCCCTTTCCCTATCTTTTCGTACGAACCAAAACAAAAAAACCACGTATAGTTTTTCATTACAAAAAATGTTGAAGATCACGATAGATGACGATTCAAGACTTGAACAGGCTTATTTATGGTTTTAAAGTTAGGAAGTTTAATAAATGTAGGTGGGTCAATGACCGTTTTTCTCATCTTAACTGGCACCAACTATACCACACATGTGTGACTTAACAGTGCCCCACTGCGCTGTAGTCACGAAATCACGGTTTCATGCAGATAACCCACCTGACAGGTTTAGTGTTATAAAGGTTTAGCTTGCATTACATTATGAGTATCGCATTGGCGGCCGCAAGGATCTAGTTTTTGAAGAAATATTAATTAATATTTTGTATAACATTTCACTTTGATAATTTTTTGCAAAGTAACGCCCCATTCCATAGTTTAGTTTCCTCGTTTAAAAAAAGTTGGTCACTTTGACTTATTAGTTTTTGCAGAACTGTCCAGTGTTTTATTCGCCTAACAACAAAACAAAATCAAAACGTCTTTTGTATAAAAAAAATTGCACCATCACTCGAGGCAACAATATGATGATGCCGTTTTCTTTTAAGACAAACTATAGATAACCGGTTACCGCAACTTGCCTGTATCTCCGGGTGCTCAACCTGCAGCACGTTGGTCACGTAGTAAGGGCTCTGGGAGTCCTCCAGCTTCTTGCTTATCGGCTTCCAGTAGATGTGCCCGTTGGGGCTCATGCATAGCGTGTGCATAATACCAGCCTGGTTCACAAGAGTTATATCGCGAACTTAACATAAACATTTGAAACTTACCTGTATTTCCGGATGGAGCACCTCTAGCGTGTTCGTGACGTAGAACGTCCCTAAAGTGGCGCGCGACTCTTCGCTCATGGGTTGCCAGTATATGTGGCCGGCGGAGCTCATGCATAGCATATGCATGACGCCGTCTTGGTTCACGAATGTTACGTCACGGACCTGACAAAGAGAACGTTATTACAGTATTCAAGTACAGTATGACACTTTTCACATTTAGAAAATATAGAAAAAAAAAAAACGGGCATAAGTATTTATCTTAACAATTTCATGAAAATTATTTCTGCCGAATGTTTCGTCTGTGGCATGAGTAATCTGTTAGTGGCCAGATATGCTATACCCATCAGATTCATAAAAAACCTGGAGAATAATTTGTATGAAATTATCGGCCAAAGCCAAGTCAGAGGTCCATCGCCGGCATAAAAACTCTGACACCAGGTTAAGCACTAACCACACGATAAAGAAAGAAAGATCGGCCAGATAAGTCTTTATGCACTTTTTCATCGTAGCCTTAGATATTATTTTCTGTTATCCAACTCCAGGTCTAAAATAAACAAACACTTTTACCTTTCCGCTGGGCACGAGGAAGTGATGCATGGGGTTATTGAGATCCTTGCTCAAGTCGTATATCTTGACGAAGTCCGATGTGACGAGAGCTAGTTGTGTCTGAGAGCCGGGCAGCCATATTGCCTTGATGACGTAGTTGTTGCCTTCCAAGCCGGTGTTCAGGACCAGGTGGTCGGCTACGGCGCCTAACATTGACAAGTAACATTATGAAAGTTAGTGAACACGTGTGACACGTATTTTAAGTTATGACTGAAGTGCACATTGTGGTATAAAATAAACGTCCTGAGTATTAAAATAAGCACTTCCTTTTTTGAGGTTGGGTAAAAAAAAACAATAGGTTTAAGGTAAACGCACACTTAACCAAAGAAAGCGAAAGAGCCGAAAGAATTGAATTTTAGAATGACTTGTATGAAGTGCTATGTAACCTAGGACACTTATCCGCGCAGAATCGGACGAATAGATACGTATGAAACGTATGATAGAACGTTTAGTTCTGCGCGGTCGATTCTTTCGGCGCGGACAACTGTGCGTTCACCTTTAACTGCCTATTTTTACTTATAAATAAAACGAAAAATATCTAATAGGCGTTTAGCTGCATATATTACTAAGCCTCCGCTGTTCGTCTGTCTGTCATGATCCGTAATAGGCAGACAATAAAAAAACACAGAATGTGTATTTCGTAATAAAAATAAATTAAAAATGAAAGGGGGCTCCGTAACTTCGATGGTTCGGAACCCTTCATGCGTGAGTCCGACTCGCACTTGGCCGGTTTATTAAACGAATGATGCATGTTAAATTGCGCTCTATGACGTACACCAATTGTTTAAAACTGCTGTTTTGTTGCCAACTTGTCGGACAAACAGCAAAATTTACGAAACATTGTAATATACCACCAAACGCAGTGTTGCGTTATGCAAAGTTGCCATAATGTTTTGTGTGGAAGGTTAATAATTGATTTAAACCCATGTATTTATACATGGGTTTAAATCTTCTGCTCAAACAGCGCAAACATCACATAAGGACACTTCTTTGATCCTTTAGCTACCCAATGAAGCTGGAACACTAAACTGTATCCCTCGATTTTGTTATCATTTTTTTTTTTACTACAGTTATGGAAGCAATTTTAAAGACGTATTCACGTCAAAAGACCTTAAGTCATCATCTGCCGAGCCTTTTCCCAACTATGTTGGGGTCAGCTTCCAGTCTAACCGGATGCAGCTGAATACCAGTATTTTACATGGAACGACTGCCTATTTGACCTCCACAACCCAGTTGGTACTGGGTAATACGATACCCCTTGGTAAGACTGGTTGTCACACTTTTTGGGCCACTGACTACCTGTAACGACTGTCAAAGATCTACAAATGACAGCCGGGACCAACAGCGTAACGTGCTTTCCGAGGCACGGAGGAAACTCGGTATGTAAGGGTGGTCACCCATCCACAGACCAACCTAGGGAAGCACGGCTTAACGTAAAGATCGACCCGACCGGCTGTTATTATTTAGCCACGAGCTCCTCTCAAAAGACCATAAGTATCACAGGTATTCAATCCCACTTACCGCCACTATTGAAGGTAAGCACATGACATTCCTTCAGCCCACACACAGCCAATAGATCCTCATTCCAAGGGTTTCCGCTCAGACTGAGCACCATGAACGGTATGGGGGCAGATGAGAGACGAGTTAGAGTGAGCTTGTGTTTGGACGAGTCTGCTTGCTTCAGAAGAGCTGATAGTTGCAGGACGGTGATCTTTCCTGTGAACAAGAAAGACAAAATATAAACAACAGACAGATGATCAGGTTATTAATGGATTATTCGTGCGAGATATTTTGTTTTTCAATAAAAAATAGCGTACTGCGTAGTGCTTTGGTTCAGTAGTTTTCTTCTTCGTAACAGGAAAAGATGCGTATTTTCTTTTTAAGAAAAAAAAATTCTGGAACACTGTGTGATGCAATGGTCGTCAGGCACGTTGGGTTATACCCTAGCGGCGACCGCGAAATATTTTTGAACACATGAAAAAAATACATGCACATTTTTTGTTTGTGTTTGTTTGTTTCGCATGGACATTTGTTTCCAAGTCATGGATGTTTATATTTATAATACAAATAAAAGTATCTATGTAGTATCTCAACTATCTCGTGTCCACGACACAATGCTCGTTGCTTAGTGTGGCACTAGATGGCGGTGTGTGTAATGTCTAGCGATATTCATTTATTTATTTACATTCCGTAAAACTTTTTTTTGTAGAAATTCATAGTTATATGTCGCAACTCAATTTATCGAAGTAGTAATTTTAAATCGTAGAACCTTGTACACATACCTTTCTCATGCGACACGGCGAGGTGTTGCCGACGTCCCTGCGGCGACGCGAGGCAGCACATGGCCACACGACGCAGCTTGTGCGCGGACATCAGCTGGCGGATCGTCTGGCCAGTCTCACCGGTGTACGACATTCGAACATTCTCGAATGCGCCTTCTTGTGAACCTGTTGAATATGGGAACAGATTAGAAAGAGTTTTTGCAAAGAGTCTGTAAGTGGTATTGTTCAAAATAAACCTTAATCGTTTCAAAAAAGCAGAATCATTATTGTGCTACACACATGTTGTAATCGATTATCGAATGTGTACCACAGAACCTTACGTACGTTTTGAGTCTTAGTTGTTGTTTAATCTAAGAGTTTGTTAGATGTCCTTAAAGAGGACGCTTTATGTAGCTTTTACAGTTAAAATGTCTAGACAATAGTAGATTTTACAACAAGTGCACAAAACGAACCATTTTTATCCGAGACTTTTAGCAGCCCGAGCCGAAGGCGAGGGCTGATAGTAATGTCGAGGATAAAAATGGTTTTGTGGACGAGTTATAAACTCTGCTTTTCACTTCGATTGCGAGGAAATAAAACAGTAGTATAAATTGAAGAAATTAATAAACGCACGAAAAAACAAGAGCTGTTTCCCGCCGCTTAATTTTTTTGAAATCCTAAGACAGATATTAGGCTTGGGCTGCAGTCCTATACAGCCTACTATTAAATTAATTTTGTAATAATCATTTTCTTATATTAATTAAATAACCTACCGTAGGTACTTGAATTTATTTTTTTATATCTTTTATGTCTTAAAACACATACGGCAAATAAATTAAAGTATATATTATTTAATAACAAATTCTATCTATGAACTTCTTATTGCGTTTGGCAGTATGGCTCATTTTCTTTGCCTTAATATAGATACATTTATGAGTAGATACGTTAATGCCCTTGTGCATAAAATTCGATTTTGTGCAGCCTATATCTTGCACAAACAAGCACTTTCAGAGCATGAAAAGTGAAAAAGTACACATACGAAACAAAGGCGCACCTTAGTTTCACGCAAATGTACGCTCGACTAGATCTGAGTTGTGACGCAGGCACCACCATTTCTACGGCAAGGGCAGTGATCGTGCCGTTCGGCTAGATGAGAGTCCACTCACCGAGAGTCGGCAGCATGAGGTGATCGGTGTGCGTGAACTTCTTGTCCCCCAGGTGCAGCATGGCCAGCGCGCGCTGCGCCCGCGCATGCGCACCGGTGGGCGCGGCGCGCTCGCAGGCGGCGCGCACGGGCCCGCCCAGCGCCTCCAGCAGGCGCCGCACGCGCTCCATGCACGAGCCCCAGCCCGAGTACCCCGACAGGTACTGCCGACAACCTTGCCACACAAAACGACGCTTATGAGAACACTATTCATATTTACACATGAACGTGCGACCATAGAATGCATCGAGACCGATGGGCCAGACACGATAAGCACCATACGACAGAAGGGCGTCGCCGACGGAGACCTACAAAATAGCAGCTGGGGTGACGACCCAGAGGTGTTTCTAGTGGAACACTATAAGGGAGACCTTTGCCCAGTAGTTGGGACAATAAGGTTGACAAAAAGAAACTGTCACACTCAGCAGTATCAACAACTAGACCAATGAGTTAGTGTCAGATTTGCTTGATTTATGTTTCCTAAAATGGATAAACCACGTTTATCTGTAATGCAAAGTTAGGAAGCTCTTCAGGGGGTCTAAAATGGCCGCTTTAGCAGAATCGTAATATAAATCACGTTAAAAAATTAAAATTCTTAAAATGGTCTTTATGATAACCATCATAAAGTATCTTCATCGCATCACACCGTGAATGCAAATTCACATACCTTGAATATTAGATGCCAGAACAGGTCGTCTCGGCGGCGCCAGTATGGCGGGCGGCGCGGGGCTGGACGGACGTCTACGCAGTGACGGTGCGGGTGCGGTCTCTTCTGCGCCGGGTCGAGCTCCGCCCAAAGTCACCGAGCGCTTCACCAGCGCTTGGCAACTACACACACAGATTTCAAATAAAAAAATAAATAGTTGAACAATCACAACACTGTTATGAGTCAGGTTAATATCGGCAACCTACGCAGTTTTGGACGGCTTAGCCTTAGCCCAACCTAGGCCACTATCAGCTCTAAACATTTTTTTTAATTAACCTTAAATCTATCTTAACAACAAAATTCATTTTTCTTACCTGGAGTCGGGCTTAGCGCCGCAGTCGCAGAAGAAGTTGCCGAACTTAGCGTAAGACACGTCATGTCCGCGATGGCACACTCTCGCGCACACCGTGCACACTCCGACGCCGTCCACCATCTTGCAGGTGTGGCAGTGGTACCAGTGCTGGTTCATGAACTCGCGTTGAGTTACCGTGAATGTGCACAGCTTGTATTGGAGCATTGCGTCTTCGTCCTGTAGGAAATTAAATTGGCAATGATAAATAAATATCACTGGACATTTTTATACACAGCGCCATCTAGTGCCACACTACACAATGAGGCTTGTGTCGTGGACACCAGATAGTTGAAATACTACATAGATACTTTTTTTTTTTATAAATATACTTAATATAAACATATATTATATCCATCACTCGGAAACAAATGTCCATGCTCATCACACAAACATTTGCCTCTACCGGGATTCGAACCCGGGACCTTAAGAACGTAAGGCAGCCTCACTACCGCTGCGCCAATCAAGTGGGGGTTAAAAAATATCTAAAAGAATCGCTATTAGCGATATGACAGCCATTGTACCCACTCAGGTTTAACAATACTAAAAAACCAGCTGTGTAACAATTTTTGTATAATCAATCTATCTATAGAGATGTCAACTCCAAAAAAAAATCGTTCGTGTTAACTGTATACACGGTGTAAACGGACACGAAGCCGTCAGCCAAGCACATCAAATTTAGCAACTTTTACGCAATAAATATTGCTGGGAATCGACAATTTTTTTTTGGGGTGATAAATCACGTTTTATAGTAAGACTCAATGTAACGCACTCAAAACATTGTGCTGATGGATGGATTGAATAGTGCGGGGGTCATGGAGGTATTTAAATATTTATTTAAAAATCTTACATTAAAAACATGTATTTAAATAAAAAACTTGTGAAAAAGTTGGAACTTTAACCCCAAATATCTCCGTAACTAGAAGGTTCTTTAGATAGAACAAAAAAAATATCGCAATGGCAGGTTTTCACAAATGCATTTCGGCTTCGTTAAGGGTCTCGTTACACCCTTTATAGAGGCACTTGACAAACCGATCTGATTTATAAAAAAATAAACTAGTCGACAGCTCTGAAATTATTGTTATAATATTCTCTTTGACTTTTGTTTTGCATAATCATATTTTGAAGCATATAATTATTTTTGGGCATTTCAGGTAATAAATAAGGCACTTACAGAATCGTCGGCACTCGTGTCATCATCATCTTGTTGTTCATCCGTGTAATCCAGATCGAAACCGAGGTCCGAAGGCGATTCCCATGTCGGACTTACTGAGCGCCATGCTACAAAATAATATAAGCATTAATTCTTGCTTCGACGCTCAAAAGACCTTGCTTCGTTTTATCAGTCACTGCTTGCAATTACGAGTAACATAAGGTGTACCAGCAAATTCCTAGTGATCATGTTTGATCAAGCATTTACTAATCAGGTGGTTTTAGTGTGCAACGAAGGTATTGGATTTTTTGGTTAGTTTCTTCCACTGTTTCACATGATATGAATGACCGCATCATGTGATGGCATACTTCCTGTCCAATTTGGGTTTATCTGCTTACTTATAAGTACTTACTATGAGGTTGCGTAGTATTGATAGCGTGCAAAGCGTCTGCGAGGTAAGACAGCAGGACGCAAGCAGACTCGATCTGAGGAGCTAAGGTACCATCCACCTGACCCTCCTCCAACTTGTCCAGTACCTCTTGACTGCTCAGATTGTCCACACTGAGGTGACAAAAAACAAGATTAACATTTACCGCAAAGTAATAGACCTGTAATAACACAAAAGATACCTTTTCATCTGGAACAATAATCTTTCAGGTAAATGTCAAAGAAGGTTCTATACTAATAGTATCGAAACCCACACACACCAATCAGAGTAGTCAGCATGCGGTCACTGACCTCGTCACTAACACAATATTACTTACCAAGCAGACAGCCAGCTCACTGCCGCTGGGAACAGCTGTCGATGGTCCCCTCCCGCATGCGCGTCGGCCAGGCGACACATCTCACGCAGCAGCAGCGGGGAGCATGCACTCTCGCCGCACACGCCGATCAGAGTAGTCAGCATGCGTTCACTGACCTCTTCACCACTGAAATATGAGGAAATTATGAATAACTGATTAGGGTATTAGACAACAGGTTTGATAAATCTGTTCGATTCATAGCTTGAAACTAAACGACAGACGTTAAGTGGCTTTTGTGCTTTAGGGTCAATAAAAAGTAGTTTACTCCAATAAAATCAGTCGTTTTTGAACATTTAAAATTCTAAATTTATATTAGACAGTCTCACATCGTTCGGGTCGTCGCAAGATCCGCATGCAGACATTCCAAGTGTTTTATGTATGAGAGATTTGTCTGAAAATCCAGAAGTACAGTAATTACAAGTATTTTCCGTCAAATCTATCACCTGAACACAATACATACCAGTGCTGCACTACGTGCTTGCAGAGCACGGACAGCAGCGCCGCGTTGTCGTTGGCCGCGTCGGTGAGCGGCGAGGGCGACGGCTCCGCGACCGCAGCGGCACTGCTGCCAGCGCAGCCGCCGTCCTTACTGCCTATGCTCGACCTGGGAATCGAACCCAGTCGAACCTCATACTCAGCAGTCGCACTTGCAACCGCTAGACCAACGCGGCCGTTAAGTGAGATAACTTAGTTTTGTAGAATACATACCAGTGCTGCACCACGTGCTTACAGAGCGCGGACAGTAGCGCCGCGTTATCGTTGGCGGCGTCGGTGAGCGGTGCGGGCGACGGCTCGGCGACCGCAGCGGCTGTGGTGCCGGCGCCGCCGCTGTCTTTACTGGCGTCAGACCAGCTGCAGCTTTCTGTATGGGAAGAGATTAATTTCTTCATAAAAAATAATAATACTAATATCGTATGAACTATACGATCAGCCCTTCAGTAGTAAAACCTGTGCTTGCAACGGACCTTCCTCCTTTTTACCTCTAGCTAGACCATCGGGACAGTTTTCCGCGACGGACGTTTTTGAGCAAGGGGAGAGAGTGCGCCTGAGTTTCCGCATAAACTTTTGATGTGAAATATCTAAAGGCGCGGGTAAACCAAAAAAACAAATGAAAAATTGCTGGCGAGCGTGGCGATCGAACCCGCCCCGAACAATAACGAACATTACCGACCTGTTGAAGCAGCGTAAGATCTATATACTCTCCACGATTTACAAACAAACCAGCAGGTCTCGGGGCACAGAGCGCTGGGTTACAATCTCGTGACTTCGAGTTCGTTTCCAGCATAAGGATTTTTTTTATGTGAATCGAGTATATTTTCTTTTACTTTATTTTATGTCTTTTTAATTTAGACTTTTTTTTAAGGATATTACTTGTACAAAATAATTTCGATTTTTCACATCTGCCAGGCGTCCCGCGACGGTTCACTTTTTTGCAGTATAATACATACGTATATAAAACGTAAACGTGTTTTAAGAGCCCTCATACATTTCGGTGTTTTACGCTAATTTTACAATTTACCTAAAAATTATACAACGAAAAGTTATTTTATTATTATAAAAGTATAGGATATTTTGTGAGATGACCAAAAAAATTGATGGTCCATATATAGAATCTACAAATTACAGGTCTGAAATCGGATCTCCGTGAGTTTTTGCCTAAATATGCATCGGGGAATGATCATTACTAAATAAATAAATGACTTATTAAAAAGTTGCTTTATTATTATTGTAGTAAAAAAAACGAATTAGTTTTAACAAGTAATTGTTATTTCAAACTACGAACAAAAAACATACAATTTCTACGAGGAAACCTTGCAACTTCGCGTGTTTTTTGTACTAATAACTTTGTTGGGGCCAAAAGCTAAGCAAATATTGGAAATAAGTATTAACAGCAACATTACCTGAATTAGCAGACTGTTGTGCGGTGTCCGACTGTGCCCTAGGAGCTGGTGAGCTGAAAGAACAGGAATCTTTTAATATTTTGACAGACTTCAGTTGAATCAATAGTGGATGTCCTGTAAAAGGTGTAAATAGACCCAGAGAACCCAGAGAACAAGTGTTCAGTGTGCACTTGTTCTCCCCGTCATTGCGATTTTTTTTTTGTTCTGGACCATACCTGCAAACCAACTAGTTACGGAGATATTTGAGGTCAAAGTACCAACTCTTTTTTTTTTTTTTAATTCATGTTGTACATTAAACATCACCACGACCCCCACACTATTAATTATTTAAACATTCAGTTTTACCTTAAAACGTGATTTATCACTCCCAAAAAAAAGTCGTTTTCCAGTAATTCTTTTTGCGTAGAGTCACTTAGTCTGATGTACGGTCGAACAAGCTATTTGGGTTACATTTTACAATGTAATTTGTTGGTTAAACTGTAAACCAAATAGAAAGAAAAAGCATTTATTAGCCCGCACGGGACAAATAAAAATGGTTAAACTAACACTACAACTAATAAAATTAGATAAAGAGAAAAAAAAAATGAAATGAAATTTGTCCTGTACTAGGCCAAAAGGCCCCTATCTCAGCATGGTGCTGTAACATTAAAAACGTCACAGCGCTGGTATTCTGATAGGGCCCAAAGTGATGCCACGGTCAGATACGGATAAAATAATAATAAATACAATAGCAAACGAAAAAAAATGCAAAAGCAATAGCTTGTTCGACCGTACAAAATGCTTGGTTGACGGCTTCGTGAAGGGTCTGTTTACACCCTGTAGATACATCTGTTATCCTTTCGGAGATTACAGGCATGATATTGTGTTTTTAACAGACAGAAAGATCATAATAGCAACGTTTGTAACGTTGCTATTATGATCTTTAAAACAGCGGAAATGCATGTAAAACGCTTTGCATAAAACCAAATACATCGTCTCTATTTTCACACATACAAAATTGCGTAGTCATTTCCTCAACCGACATAATTTTATTCCTGTGGTGCATCCACTTAAATACGACGTGTAATGTACACAGTTAACGGAGCTTATCTTTATCTTTATACGCGCCAATTTTTATGTCCGCCATCTTAGAAATAATAATATAAAGCACCACAATGACATTACACACGTTACCAGCCTTTCTTATTTACCTACATATAGAAAATCCTTGTAAAATACTCACGGCGCGTCAAACACAGGCAGATCCGAGTCATTCCTCTGTCCGTTAGAGTCGTTCCGTGCGGCGGCGTCGCTCTCGCTGCGGAACACGCTCCGCAGCGCGTTGCGCAGCGCGAGCGAGGCGGGGTTGCCGCCCGTCTCGGGGGCCGACGACGTGGGCGTGGGCAGCTCTGTCTCCGTCGGGGTGCCGTTAGCCGTGCCTGTGGCGCCACCTGCTGGACACGATGGCTTTTTGAAAGGCAGTTCGTACCAAATGGGGTGGCTAAGGCAAAGTAAATCTCAGATGGCGCCACCATAGTTGGTCTCAATCTGACCAATGAGGTTAAGCTATTTTGAAATATAAAATGACATTACCCCTTTTTTAACCAATGACGATGTTTGGGTACCAAGCGCCAATAGTTCCACAGTTAGCCTCCCCATTGGACGGTATTCACGGTAAATAAAGCATCCTTTTAAAATTAGTTTGATAGAAACTGATTTCAAATGTAAGCTGATAACGAGTATTCACACCATGAAGCTGATTTTGATTTTCGGCCCATTTTGATTATCATAGAATATTTATTGACATGCATAATAGGTAAAAGAGCCTTTTTTGTGAACCTCAAAACATTTTAATTTTAATTATAATAATGTTGTTAGTTTTTTATCTAATTTGGTTGTAAGTTTATAGTTTAGGTTATTAGTTTAAGTTCTTAGCTGTCGCATTAAGGTAAATCCTGTAATGATAGTTTAAGTTGTTATAAGTAAATAAATAAACTTTCCCTTTCGTTTCCTAAAGATGTAAACATACAGTTTGGCCGCTGAGAGAATGCGTTCCTGACAGGTCGTGAGCGAAAGGTACGATAAACATAATATTTAACTATCGTTATTTTGCCCTATTAACAAATAATATTATTAAAAACGATCTGATTAAATCAAGTCACATTAAATGTTATAATTTTGCGCTAAATTTATGTACCAACTGACAGACGTCAGAAACGCATTCTCTCAGTGGCCACTATAGTTTTTTTTTTATTTTTTTTTTATTTTTTTTTAATATATTTAAAACTTACCTGGTGCCCCTAAACAGATGTGAGCGAGCAGAATCGACAGTCTCTGCTGATCCGCGACTCCAACGAACTTGCATACAGACACGCACAGGTTGGGGTTCAGATCGCTCTCGCAACCGGTGAATATCTTGATGAAGAGCCTGAGAAAACGACAAGACATTAAATAACCACCATGAATTTTATGTCATTGCTACAAGGTATACATTGAAATGACTGACGCGCGTTACTAAATGCATGTTGCTTTCGTTTTTTCGCGTATGTTTATAGAGCTTTATTAAAGGGTTTTTTCTCATTGCATGAAACAGTGAAGATTTAATAGAATGAAGAAATATAATGGCAAGGCAGTTAGCCTTATCACAGACACTATTATACAGGGTGGAATTTTTCAATGCCACTTGGAGGAAAAATATTCTAAATACTGGAGATAGCAAATTTTACTATAAGGAAACATTCCTTAATTTTTAAAAAGAAAAAATCAGCTTTCACAGATTTTCGAAAATTCGTTTGCCACACTCCGGAATCGAACCGACTAAAATTCGAAAAAATAACAACCTGTATTTTTTTACATCAATCGATAGGGTCAATCATATGGATTAAATCTTTCTAACAAACATGATAAATTAAATGAAAGAAAAAACCATGATATCTAAAGTTATAAATTCGTATTTAGAGAACTTTCCCTCTAGGTGGCATTGAAGAATTCTAGCCTATATTCTCTACTTTCGATTACCGACTAAAGGAAAACGTAGGAATAACTAAAATTCAGTAGTAACAACGTAACACTTACTTGATAACTCTCTCAGCGTAAGGGTTCCTAGCGTTTGGCGCTGATAGAAGGATCTTGCCGAGGGAATATCCTGAGTTGTCAGCAAACACTTTCTCATACGCCAGTCTGCCTGCGGGACGGTCTAATATCTTCTCCCAATACTTTACCTAAGAAAAGACCAAGAGTTTTAAATGAAATAGAACAGATGATAGATGAAGGGGCAAACTATAGTGCCACCAGCTTAGGTGTGCACGTAGACAAAATTGGAACTACAGCCGCCATTTTATGAACGTCATGCCGCTGTCAGTGTCCGCCAATCTGCGTTGCGGCTGTGGCAGGTCAATGATGACACATTTGGAAAATTAAATCACCCATTATTAAATGTGAATGCGACACAAGTAACTCAGAAGATGAATAATTGATGCAGTCAGTAGATGGCAAAAATTGAATGTATAAGTTGGTGGCACTGTAGTTCTGATTTTCTCATTGGTGCCAACTATCATTAGTACAAATCAATGTAATTTATTTCTGGCGTCGAATTATTTGCGCAAACCATCCACCATATTTGAGCCTATCATTGCTGTGCTATTTAAATTAATGTTTCGCCCTAACTATATTCATAAAACATGAATAACTTACCATATGTCTCAAAGTCTTCTCCGTAGAAGGTTGAAGATGGTCAACGAGTACACTATACGTAGTCTTTATGATATGTTCGTGCAACAATTGCTCTGCCTTCTGCACTTGCGGTACTAGCGTGGTGAGCGTCGCCGCTAGCGGTTCGGACATGAACTCGAGGCGCCCGTCAGTCTGTTGGAAACAAAAGGGAATCAGAAAACTCTCATGGATACAGGTACAGTAATCATATAGAGCTGTATGCAGATGTTAAGAATTTTGGGTTCTAGGAAGGGCAAGTTTATGAAAATCAATCATGAAGAAAATAAAAATAAATTACATTAAAATCAGAAAATATTATTAAAAGCTAGGTGAACAGAAGAACAAGAATTTGTGTTGTTTACTAAAACCAAAAAAACACGACTACTGAAAAATCACGCTCTAATTAAAATCGGGGTTCACAAGGTACAATCAACTACTCCTATTGTTGAATTCGGTTAAAATGTAGCTTATGTTACCCGGGCCATAATAACAAAGCGATTGACATCTTATTAAAATCTGATGAACAGTTTAGGCGCTACAACAAACATTTATACATACATAAATAGACAAAATCATAACCCTTCCTTTAGGCTTCGGCGTAGTCGGGTAAAAAGAAGGAAGAGGCATCTTCAAAAATAAAGTATGTGCATCGGGAATCATCGTCTATTGTCGGTAACACGAACGCTCGATGAAATTTAATATAGGTAGAGCTGTTTCAACCTTACAAAAGTTTGACTCTGTCTCTGAGGAGGGTTATTCTCTGGCGACGTGCAAGTTAATTCGGAAACCGAAGATTGCCGAAGCGCATAAGTTTTCTGGTTTAAATGTTTATTATAAGTGGTACACAGATTGATGTACCACATCAACGGCCACATTAAGAAGCATCACAAATATTTCTTCACTTACCAAAGCCGGTATCACCAAGTCGAGCGTCTTGTTCATCAGCTCAGGGTTGTCAGCGAGCTTGCTTGCTCCGACTTCTAGAAGCTTCGCCGCCGAGTACGCAAGCATCATCAACGATGGACCGAGCGAGTACTTCGTGTTAGCAGTGATCAACTCGCAGTGAGACGATACTAGGTTTAGCACTGCGCTTTCAGATGGTATTATGTGGGCTGCGTAAAATGCCTGTAAAATATATGTATTGTTAAATTTTGAATCCTTCTTAGCGTGTCGATGTTAATCTGTAAATGAGTCTGCCCGGAAATTAGCAACGCGTTTGAGTTTGAAAACACGATATCAAGGCAAAAAAATATTAAACAATGAGTGTTACGCAACGCAATGGCACACACACCTGCCAATGGCAGGATTCCCTACAGCACATATCAATTAGTTTTAAAAATATCGATGGTGGACGGTGTGCCGTTGAAATTTCAACATTCAGTGCTGTAACTAACGTCAAATCTAACAGCGAGTACAACGTCTCCCTATGGCATTTCAAACTACCATCGCTATTGCTATAGGAGCTCGTAGCTAAATAATAACAGCTGCTCGGGTCGTTTTTTTAGGTTAAGCCGTGCTTGCCTAGGTTGGTCTGTGGATGGGTGTCCACTCATTGCATACCGAGTTTCCTCCGTTCCTCGGAAAGCACGTTAGTCCCGGCTGTCATTCGTAGAACTTGAATTGTCGTTACAGGTCAGTGGCTCGAAAGTCTGACAACCAGTCTAACCAAGGGAGGCAAGGAGTATCGTATTACCCAGTACCAACTGGGTTGTGGAGGTCAGATAGGCACTCCCTCCATGTAAAATACTGGCATTCAGGTAGTTCTAACTTAGATTTATACTTTAACTTAGATAGAATATTAATAAGATTCCGTGAGAACCTACTGCCGACAAATTGCTCTGCAGTTTGGCAGATGTTGTAGCTAAGTAAAGCTATATATATATATTATGGATTAAATAAATTAAAAAAAAAGACCTCAACATAGTTGGGAAAAGGCTAGGCAGATGATGATATTGCTAGAACACAGAAACTTACCAAGTTAATGCAAGCCAGTGGCGGCGGTGAAGACAGTCTATCCAGGGCAGTGGCCGCATTAGACGGTAGATGAGCTCTCAACCAAGCGCCTAGCGCCGGTGGCGGCGTACTGCCGGCGGCATTGCCGACCGGACCGCTAGTACCGCACACTTGTAGACGGGCTTTGCTTACGGCCGCTTCGGAGGCGTTGTTCGAACTCTCCATTAGGCCTTCGAGTTCTAGACCGGCGCTGAGCCTGGGAAGGATGTTACGTTTACATTGAGGCAGAGTACGTGTTTATTTATTTATTCAATAGTTTTAGAGCGTTTATACAGAAATGGGCAACGTCGCAAATAATTGTCAAATATTTCGCTGTTTTTATTAAATTGGCAATATTACTACATGGAAATAAATAAAACTGGCAAGTGACCTAAAATATTGATTAAGAAATACAATAATTAATATCGTAACACCGAATATTTAGTTTAAGATGTAAAAAAAGTATTTTGTAACTTTCCAAATGCTTTTCTACACCTAAAATGGTTACAACATCAAATTCAGTGTTTTACTTTCAATTCACTATTCATATTCTAGTTCACTAGTTAGCCATTTTTCTTATTTCCATACAGTAATATTGCCAAATTAAAATAGGTAAATATTTGACAGCTTATCGACGTTGCCAACATTATGGATGAACGGTCTTAAGCACAAACATGTACAGAAGCAGCCACATCCATTTTGTACGCAATTTCGAAAGTTGAGGAATTTTTGTCGTGTTATTCATGTAAATCAGGGGTTCCCAAACTTATTTTGTCTACTGCCCACTTTGAGAAAAAAATATTTTTTAGCGCCCCCATTTTTTCACCTACTTAAAAAATACTTTTAACTTCAAATTAAATTAATTTTTGTGAGCTATATTAGCGGAGATTAAACATTCATTCTAAACGAGACTTACTATAACCCGCAAGAGTTAACTTGAGACCTGAGCGCAGTAGGTAGTACACAACGGTGCTCAGGTCTCAAGTTAACTCTTACGGGCTACACCTGCCAATGAGAATGATTATTGAAACGCAACTTTATTGTATTCAGACAGAGTATATTTTATTCAAAATAAAACAAACATAATCTATTCTTCTCACGATCTCGATTTCTAAATTAATATATTAGTTGATGTTCACAAGTTGTAGTCGAGAGTAGAGAGCTTAGTCCGTTACTAGAGTCCTCCAAGATGAAATTACAAATCGCCCCCTAAGCCTCTACACAACGGCCCCATTTTTTTTCTGGGTCTCTTACTGCCCCCCTTTAGGCCTGCAGCGCCCACAAGGGGGCGTTATCGCCCACTTTGGGAAAGGCTGATGTAAATGAACATAAAAAGAAAATGCAATTTAGGTGATATAAATCCACACGCAGTGGTTACAAATATAGAAATTATTTTTATCTAAGTCAAATTTTCTTAAAAAAAAAAAAAAAAACAAAACAATAGATTCTTAGAAACTAATAACTATGGTCAATAAAAAAAAAAAACAAAGTAATGAATAACTTACCGGCAGCAATCAAGGACTGTTTCCAACAAATCTAAGAGATCAGGCATGAACTGGTGAGCTTCGGACGGCGTAGAAGAGTCCGCCAGGCACACCTTGAACCTAACCAGGGCTGAGTCGCAAGATATCACGTCCAACAGAGATGGTAGGCCATTCGCTGTGAAAGGAAATATTGGGTGTGTAAATAGGATAGATGACAAAAAAATAAACTAATTAGTCCGTCAGATAGATTTACGAAAAATATTGGACACATATTTTTCTTTTTTCACGTAAACAACACGGGTGTCGTATAAGGCGACTAATGTCTGTGGCAAAACACCTTGCGCCTCCGTAGACCAGAGAATGGGCAGCAGCTTTTTCTGTTAGCTTTCATCACTGCGATCTCCAATCCGCCTGCCAAGCGTGGAGATTACGGCAAATTCCTCGCATCATGAGAGAGGCTTATGTCCAGCAGTGGACGTTATGGGCTGATGTTATTGTTGTTGTTGTTGTTGTTGACGTAAACAAAAAATTAAGACAATACAGTGCGTCGAAAACTCGCACAAGCCCCCACTCATGAGCTTTGACACGTTTTATCTTCGTAAATTTTTATTAATTTGATCAAACAAAAAACACGTATCCAATATTTTTCGATAATCTAACTGACGGACTAAACATTTTTTAGTCAGGAATCATCCCTACTCTTATGTCCAACTAGCTTTTGCTCGCGGCTTCGCTCCCATTATGTACGGAAATTAATTCACGTTTCAAATGTAGCCAATAACACTCGGGGATAATGTAGCTTACGGTCAGTGAAAGAATTTTCGGAATCGGATCAGTAGTTCCGAAGATTACCCTCTACATACAAACTTACAAACAAATTTGACCTCTTTATAATGTTAGTATACATTAATGATATAAATATCGACTTTACACTGAGTATATATACATACATAACATCACGCCTGTAATCCCCGAAGGGAAAGGCAGAGGTGAACCTAATAGTACACCCATATTTCACCCGTTATGTTTAAGTTCCCTGTGGGCGAGCCTATTGCCATCAACCTGGTACAAATCCAGACTCCGTGGCTGCTACTGATAAATTCCTGATGGAAAAACCCAATAGCTCTATGCTCGACACGGGAATCGAACCTAGGACCTCATGCTTAGCAGTCGCGTTTGAGACCACTCGACCACCGGGGCATTCACACTCTTGAGTACCATTAACTCACTCTTGGCTACATTTGCAGAAAACAGTTTTTTATTTTATTTTATACTAGCTTATGCCTGCGGCTTCGGCCTCGTGGACTTCGATAATAGGCTTGTGTCCTGAAAAAATCTAATTAGCCCGTCAGTTAAATTATCAAAAAAAATATTTGACACGTATTTTTTCTTTTGTTACGTAAAACAAAATTGACGAAGATACGACGCTTTTAAAATCCTTAATACGTCACGCCCGTGCTATAATTTTTAGTGTGTTGTGGCGTCGCGACGATTCTCGAGTTTTGATGCGTTTTACCTTTGTCAATATTCATTGATTTACAAAATTTTGTTCATTATTTTCCAATACTCTAACTGACGGACTAAATAGATTTGCAATTTATTCATGGTGGAAACTAGCCTATTGTTCCACGGGATCATACTACCGGGATAAAAAGTATCCTATAATTATGTGAATCCAGGTTATGAACTATCTTTGTGCAAAATTTCATCGAAATTCGTTCAGTGGTTTTTGCGTAAAAGAGTAACAAACATCCATACATCTATACATCCATGGATCCAAACATCCTCACAACTTGGTGTAAGCATTTGTTTTTTACGTACCAGTGACGTTTTGTTTTAAATGTTTGATCGTTTCAGAAGCCAACCACGCTGTATACTTGATGTTGTCGCACGATGCACTTACACCGGCGAGGAGATTCTCTGCGTACTGTGCAAAAAAAAACATAGAAAATTGAGACATAGAACTTAGGATTTTTTGATAACTGGTCGACGCCCGTTCAAACATAGGGTATAAAATTGCCTGTTTACCGAAGGAAGCAGGCGACCTTAAAGATCATTTTCATTAGTTCATCTTATTCGTCGCCCGTTCAGTCCATCGAAAGGGTATCTGGAGGACATCGTTATTAGCGATAAGACCGCTATTGTAAATTGTGCAATAAAGTATACTCAATCTCTCTATCTCTTCCAAGTGATGTGAAATGCGATGTTGATTTGACAGTGCCTGAGCGATTGGCTGCTGCGTTACAGGCAGCATAAATTGGCATTCTCATGACAAAAAATCGAATTAGTCCGTCAGATAGATTTCCAAAAAATATTGGACACATGTTTTTTTCTTTTTTCATGTAAACAAAAAATGAAGACGATACAGTGCGTCGAAAACTCGTGGACGTTTGAGTAAATTTTTTTCGGAGAGTGACGTCACAAGCCCCCACTCATGATCTTTGTTTTATTATTTTTTTTATTAATTTGAGAAAAAAAAAAAAATTTTTTTTCGGTATTCTAACTGACAGTCAGGAATCATCCCTATTGCGTATGTATGAAAGAACCACAGGAGTAGGAAATCTGAAATTTTTATCATCCCCATTGAAAAAGCGGTAGTTTTATGTATGTACCTGTGTATACATGCCCTGCTTGACCAGCGCGTCCTTGAGCCAGGGGTTGAACACCTTCTTGTTGTCAGCGCGCGGCGCCCACACCACGGCGTGCAGCGGCAGCGGTGATGTCAGCTCCGCGCTTGTACCTGCCTGGAGCTTGTCCATGTGCGGGGTCGCGGGCGGCATGCTTATTACTAGTCTGGGGGGTAGGAAGATAGATTCAAGACCCTAAGGTCTAAAGTAACACATTTGAATTGAGCATAGGACTAATCCTATGCTCAATTCAAATGTGTTACTTTTGTGACGTACTTAAAGGGTGTAAAATACTCCTAACGAAGCCGAAAGGCACTTGTTCTCCCCGCCATTGCGATCATTTTTATGTTCTAGACTTCAAGAGCATACCAGGGAACCTAGTTACGGAGATATTTGGGGTCAAAGTTTCAACGGTTTTCACAAGTTTTGTTTTAGATATATGATTTTAATTTTACTTTAAACACCTTCACGACTCCCGTACTATTAAATCCATCCATCAGCACAATGTTTTAATTGCGTTACATTGAGTCCTACAGAAAAACGTGATTTTTCAGCACAAAAAAGTCATTTCCCAGCAATATTTTTTGCGACATCATCAAACTATAATGTTCCCACTGCTGAGACACGGTCTCCTCTTATGATGAGGGGAATTTTTGCGTAGAGTTACTTAATATGATGTACAGAATGCTTGGTTGACGGCTTCGTGAAGGTTCTGTTTACACCCTGTATTAAGCATGATTGTAAGAGATTTAGGTAACACGCCTTGTCAGAGTTGCCTTCTCTTTTATGGGCAACAAGCCTCTGATTTCTGATTGTGTTGCTTGAGGCATCCAATCCCACAAAGAAATCTCGGGAAGTCTGCTGAATGGACACGCAGAGCCTAAAACTAAAGAGCTATAAACGACGGGCGCCCATCTAAAACTTTCGCTTGTAGCTTGACAGTAATATTTAATCTTTAAGGTGCTTCCTGTACATGAGAAGGTCAAGTACCTGCTGATTTTATAGCAGTTCTATAACGACAATTTCAAAATACCTACATGTGCAAAATAGGTACAACACTAGAAGCATCAGAGAGCGTAAACTAGTGCGACCACCAGTAAAAAATTACTACCTATGGCAAAAGAACCAACGAGTACTTGACCCCTACACTTTTCAAGATTCTCGATTAGCTAAGAAAGGATAATAATAATAAACTCGTATCATTTCATCTTTATGTTATAGATCTTCGCCTAAGTTTCTGAGAGGCCAACTTGGGAAAGTCCTAGAATCTTAAAAGTCCTATTTTCTTATTTAAACTCACCTCCACGCCGTCTGAAAGCAGTAATGCGCAGCGGCTAAGGCAGCCGGTGAGCCGTGGTACTGCGAGTTGTCGCACACGCACGCCGAGTTGAGCAGCGCAAGCAGTGCGTCTAGCAGTAGCGGATACTTGAGCTTGTGTGGGGTGCCCAGCACGAAGTTGCACGCTAGGCCATCGAATTTGGGGTTTTCCTACATAGAAATAATAGGGTAAATGACAAAAAAAAAACTAATTAGTTCGTCAGATAGATTACCAAAATTATTAGACACATGTTTTTTCTTTTTTCACGTAAAGGATACAGTGCGTAGAAAACTCGGGTGACATCACAATAGGGTATTACACCCATTTTTAAAAACGTCTCAATTCGATTCTTTAGTGCTAATGAACCACTAAAAAATTCACAAAAATTTTATTCAATCGTTAAGTGCCATAAAATGCATTTAAATTTTGCATTTTCTAATTTCGCGCGTAATTTGATGAAAGAGCTGGATGCAGTGGACGCCATATTGCTCTGTGGTCATGATGTCAGTTGGCTGTGTAAACAAATGCAATGATATTTGAAGTTGACAGTTGACACTTCTATGTTTACATAGCCGTATGACGTAATAACATGGCGACTACTTTATTGGTGTGAGGAATGAGAGATTTTCTTTTTAGCTCTTCCCTAGTCGCTGGATAGATGGCGCTGAACTTAGTACGTTAATGCAAGGAACGGAACCTAAAAAAACTAATTTTAACAAAGTGCGAGAAAACTAGTTTATATTCGGAAGGTTAAGCAATCGAAAGTGTCAGTCAACGAGCGTATGTGACGTGACACAATGTTTTTTTTCCAAGCGTTTTGGCTTTGGCACAAACTATCGTAGTCAGTTCAACGCCATCTATAGAGTTCTTAGAAACTAAGTTTTTTTTTTAATACCTCAAAAAGAAAACCTCTCATTGAATTTTAAAATTTATTTTGCTATTTTATGAACTAAAACTAACGTTTTCCCGACTGCTTTTTGCCTAAGCTATCTCAATAATATATTTTTTGATTTTTTCTCATATAGAGTAAAATACCCAATTGAGTACATTTTTTACCAGAAAGTGACGTCACAAGTCCCAACTCATGATCTTTGACGCGTTTTATCTTCGTCGCTTTTTACTAATTTTATAATACAAAAAACACATTTTCAATATTTTTCGATAATCTAACTGAAGAATGAGAATTATATTTTTTTGGTCAGGAATCAACCCTATTGTTGAAAGGGTGAATGTCTGTCTGATCAGGACATCTGCAAGGGCAAGCAACAGTGCTATACAGGTCTCAACGTACTGGACGATGCGACCAGCATGGCTATTCACAACGCTTCGATTCGACAAGTCGTATGTCTGTCTTCTTTTGGCATCACGAAAGCGAGCGATATAGACATACAACTTTCCGAATCGAAGCGTTGTGAATAGCTATGCTGGACAGCTCTGCTGAGCTGTTGCTTGCCCCATTTAAGTCCAGCAGCATGAAGGTTAAATCATCTGGCAGAAGCACAATAGGGAATATTTCATTCTTTTTTTTTTCATTCTCTCATTGTCAGAAGTGACACCTACCACTGCTTGTCTCTGCATCACCTAAAGGTTGACTGGTAGAAAATATGCCTATGGCATTAAGTCAGCCTCTGTACTTTGTGCTTGAAGTGTTAAATAAATATATAAATATTCAAAACTTTCTTTATTCCTTAATAATGCCTTGTATTGGCCCATATAAACATTGTGGTACACTTGTTTATCTTTCTAATACAACACTTATTTTACAATTAAATTTTTTTTTGAGCGACAACCAGTTGTTGAACTTAACTTTTAAATTTTTTCTTGGGTTGATTGTACTGTACTTTATTGATTTTAGTGAAGAAAAAAATACATGCATATACCCTATTTCAATAGGTTTTAAGAATCCTTTTGACGGTAACCTATTCGTACAACACATACCGACACATTACATATTCAGGACAGACATACGCCCACATAGTGACTTTACAACCACAAAATTTTGGTTTTACGACATACAACATTAATTTTTACGACATACAACATGATTTTCTTACCTGATTGTTAATCTCGGCGTTAGTCAAGGCGTAGAACTTGGGCCTCATAGAGGTCTCATCCTGCGACAGTCGTCTGTAAGCCTGCTCGATGTAGGGCACTTCGCAGTAGATGCGGGACTTCGGCTGGCCGTTGGTGGTAGTTTTGTTACCGTTGGCGTTCGCTTCGGTGGACGGCTGGGCCAAGCCTGGTGCTATTACCAGGTTCCATTCGATCTGGTAAGTGAAAAAAAGTTAAGGTAGTGTTCCTGAGTTTTACGGAATCCTTATTGCGATTACGGCTGCTACTTTTAAGCATATTCAAAACTAGATTCCACGTACTATCGAGGACACACAAACACCGCCTGATCACCACTAAGCTAATTTTTGCTTGCGCTTACAACATAGAAACGCTCTCTAGCCCCGCCCCGTTGACTTTGTATAGAAATAATGAATGAAAGATACCGATCCCGAAGTTAATGTTAAAAACAAGTACAACACACGTAGGGTTAGAGAGAACAGACTGGTTCAACCACAGATAACAAATTATTATGGTAAGAGAACATCTAAGTATTTGGTACCTAAAGTGTTTAACAAAATAGATTTATTAAGAGAAAAAGTAAAAGTTAGTAAAGGATCACTTAAGACAAAATTAAAAAACTTTATACAGGATAGCAAACAGGACTAAATACCTACATTGTATAAGATTTAAACATATTTATTCATTCATTTAAACATATTATAGATATTAAAAAGTTTTAGTTATGTAACTATGATGTAAAAGAGCGCCTCTCGCCATCAAACGTAAAAGTTTGGCGAGTTTAGAATTAAGCAACACCTCTGTATTAGAATTTCTTTAAATAAAAAATAAAAAAATCCATCCGCCCGCATTCTACAGTCATTCCGCGATCATGGCGCTTGCAACAGCGTCGAAATATCGGGAGCTGAGAATAATGAACAATCACGGAAGATATCCCGTAAGTGACAGGATAAGTTTATTCAACATAGATTCTGACGTGTTGATAATTTTTTAAACAGAATGGCAAATTAATGTAATTTTTTTTGTTGTATATGTCCTACTTCATTATCAATATGTAATAGATTACCGAATTCAAAGATCTTACCTGTTGCAGCAGCGTCTGTGGCGCATCATAGAGATGCCTCATCAAGTACTCCAGAAGCAGCATCAGCCTTGTGGTCAACATCAGCTGATGAGGAGCCAAGTTCATCGCTCGCTTCCTGTCACTGATGGCCAGAGTTTCTACCACCTACAAAGGTATTCATCATTAAATAAATGATAAGTAAATATCGCTGGACATTACACACACCGCTATCTAGTGCCACACTAAGCAACGCGGCATTCGTGTCGTCAATGATTATAAAATGAAAGAGATTTGAAAGACTTTTAATATACTGGCATAAGGTTTAAACTGCAATAAAGGGCGCGCGCTCGGGATTGAATACTTTTGCAAACAAAAGGCATAGTCCGTTTATCGCCTCAAAACTAAACTAGCTCCGCCGCGCCTCCAATTTAGTAGTGAGTGGCCTCTCTGTGTTCACCAATAGGGAATATGCATAAATTTTCGTTTTTTTATTTCGATACGGAATGTTAAAGTACTATAAAAATAATGACAAAAAGCGAAAACAAGATATAAATCGGCCAAAAAAAAAAAAGGTATAACCATTTAAACTTTTGTTTCTATCTCTTTCTAGATAAACAGAATATAGTATGGATTTTGTACGTCGATGCAGCGAATGACGTCATTCGCTGTATCGGATCTCTCTGTCTAATCAGCAGTTACAAATGCTTATAAATTAGTATTTTTTATAGATATTAAAAAATAATTTAACTTTGCTATTTCTGTTGTTAATACGCTTTGTTTAGTGATAAAAAAAAAACATGCATATACCCTATTATATTACTTTTTACTAATCCAGCTAATATTATAAATGCGAAAGTTTGTGAGGATGTTTGATTGTTACTCTTTCACGCGAAAACTACAGAGAGGATTTGGACGTTTGGCACACAGATAATTTATAATTCGGATTAACATATAGGATACTTTTTATCCCGGTAGTATGATCCCATGGGACAGTTACCTTCACGCGGGCGAAGCCGCGGGTATAAGCTAGTTTCGCATACATTTAAAAATACTGTATGAGATGTAGCTTAAAAATCCGTTTTAAAATAAAGTATTACGAAAACTGGCGTGGATGCTTATGTAATAAACGACGATCGATCGATCGAAGCGAGTGCTTACCTTTATGATGGCATTGGATGTCATAAGTAGAACAGACTTCTTTTGCATGAGCGTCAATGAGTGGAAGAGATATACTAACAGCTGCGCATGCTCAACATTTAAGTCTGAAACAAACATTATGATCGCCATTAATAAATCTCATGCCTGTATCTTGGATATAATTTTTAAAAATACATATTTTATTGTGAAAACTAACAACTATATCAAATGAATGTCTTTTTAAGATAGTAAAAAGTAATATATTTACATTAATTAAAATGAAATGGGTAGCATACCTATATTAGCAAAGCCTGCAGATAACCGGATAGCCAACATTAAGGAAAGCATTAAAAATTAATGTAACATAATAGAATACATGAAAATAACTATGCACACCGACATAGGGCTAGCAAGATGGTTATTACATTGTTTTTGTTTTTAAAATAAATACTCCCAATAGCGTAAATATTTATTATGGGATGACGTGCTCAAGAATCTTCCAAAAAACTACCATCTAAGGCTGGACAAGAATCTTTTGGCGCATTGTCAAATTCTAAGGTAACATCGCAATTTTGTCTTTTCAATACATTTCACAAATATTTACCAACAGCGTCATTCCAGTGTCAAAAGATCCTTCTAGCACTCTACAGACTACGAGACTACTTGAACCTTTTGTGGTGTCTGACAAAGTGTTTAGAGGCTCATGTATACAAATCAATGAAGTAATTTGTTCAAAGATAGGTTAGAGAAAATCAGGGTCGGATTCCACCAAAGCCAAGACGAGAGGAGTGGAGAGAAGTGCAGGAATCAACCAATCACATCTGTAGAAATACACATCGCGTCTCTCGCGTCTCGTGTTTGGTTGAATCTTGCATGTTACCGCACCGCTCCGTTCGTCTCTGTTTTGGTGGAGTCCGAGCCTAAGGCCTGGCGCAGACCTAAGAGCCACATTTAAAAAAAAAACGCTCTTAGCCAGATTTGGACAGCCCCGAGAGACATAAAAGCACAGCGATGTTCCCCGAAAAGTTTTACAAGGTAAGCCGTGTAGACTTGGCGTTGTGACATCACATCTTATGGAAATTTTGACCCCTATAACTTGGCGTCCGAACTGGGTGTTTTGGAGAAAGTTTTCCTTTTTATTTTAATTTATCCGACTCTCTACCGTCAAAACGAACGACATTCAGGATGGTAAACCTGATACTGAAAGAACGATGATACTGGAAAGGCAGATGTAAGTAATTTTTTAATAAATTGGTTTTTGAAGGATTTATTCGTATACAAGCTATTAGAAAAGTGTCAGTTTTACATTCTGAACGGCATAGATTTCTCACAATCAGTTTATGATGGAGGTGGAAAATTGTTGCAAATTAGGTCTTGTATCACCCATTTTATGGAATGCACCCAATTACCAATCACCCTGATTACATTTCATTATCAATATTTTAGTTCTCTAGTTAGCCATATTTCTCATTTCCATACAGTGATATTGCCAAATTAATCAAAACAGCAAAATATTTTATATTTTTATTATATTATTTTAGCTTTTTTTATTTATATATATATTTTTAAATTTAATTTATTAAATATTTGCGTCGCAAACAGCTGTCAAATATTTGCCCATTTTCTGTATAAACGCTCTTAAACTATAGGCGCTGTCAATACCAAATAGTTACCGGTGACGTGTAAAATGTAACCATTCGGTGCATAAGAGTATTCATGTCGCCCTACAAACGTACATATACCAACCGCACAACCGCTATACATACCTTCATAATCATGGTCCTGCGAAGGCTGCGCTTGCAACGCGCATTCTTGCAATGTATTGACGATCTTGTGCCACATAGCAAGGATACTGTTTTCCCGTTCAGCCGCTTGCTTGCTGAGTACCATCCCGCCCAGAAGTTTCACCACGCGGGGTCCGACCTGTTCAAAATACAAAGTTTTATCTGTATTTCTGAGTAAAACAGGTAAAAATGGGAAGATGACGGTCACCACGTTTTTGCGCCATGGTACTGCAAGAGTTGACATTTTGTGTTATGGGAGCCACTCATAATAGTTTTTTTCATGGTTATTATGACTGCAATCAAGGCATATGGTTTTATGTGCATGTTATTCAGAGGTACCTACAACATAGCTAAAAACGAAATACAAGGTGAAAACTGACGGCGGCTCCGTGAAGGGTCAGCATTCTACATCAAACTAAGTAACTCTATGCAAAAATGATTGCTAAGAAACGACTTTTTTAGGGGTGGGAAATTACGTTTTACTGTAGGACTTCATGTAACGCAGTCAAAATATTGGGCTGATGGAAGTATTGAACAGTACGGGGGCCTTGGAGGTATTTAAAGGGGGGGAAATAAATAATGACCACCACAAATAACTTTGTAACCACTAACATCTATCACCTAAAATATCAATTGATCACCAAATTTAGTAAATTGAGCACCAAATTTTAATGAGGTGGTTGATGACAAACTAGTTTTGCCTAGGCCGACTTGGGGCACGGGTAGAAAAGGGTATTAAAATCTTGTATTTAAAATTTGAAATTCGTGAAAAAGTTGGAACTTGGACCCTCAATATCTCCGTAACTAAAAGGTTCTCAGGTATGGTCTAAAACAAAAAAAAATATCGAAACGATGGAGTAGAACAAGTGCGTCTCGGCTTCGTTAAGGCTAATGCTTCAGGGTAGCCCGCGAAATTCAAATTTTCTTACTTTTTTTGCAATTTGGAGGCCACTGCTAGATTGTATGTTCCACCATTGTCCGCAGGCAGTGTACAAACACATTCTCTTTCCCTCTTATAGCTCGATAGTACGGCAATCTGACCTGTTTGTCTAAGGAGAGATATGACACAAGACCAACATCTTAACGCTCTGAACTTGAAATACTATACAGTGTCACAAACCTGCAACGGAGTCATGTTGGTCCTCTCCGATCCCGCAGAAATCAGCTGTTGATGTAGAGCGGGCTGCAGCGACGCGAACGCGGGCGCTCCGCTCAGATTGTGCAAGTACCGCACCAGCGCTGAGCTGAATGAGCCGTATAGCGCTCCTAGACGAGGGCCGAAGCATGTTGAGATTGTACCTGGGTGGTGTAATATGTATTACTGCCTTTTTAATGTTTTAACACATCCAAATGTTTGTGTGATGAGCATGGACGTTTGTTTCAGAGTCATGGATGTTTATATTTATAATAGGTATGTATTTACAAAAAAAATGTAGTATATCAACTGGTGTCCACGACACAAGCCTCGTTGCTTTGCACGGAGTCCAAAATTATCCTTCAAAATTCCATTTATTTTTCGCAATTACTAGGATGTTTAAAAAAGGAAATGACAGGTTTTTAAAATAAAATATACTGTAGGTCCATTGACCAATAATGAATTATTAGGCAGTGGACGGTCAGCTTTAACAAAAAAAGCTTGATCGTTATTGGTTAGGAAAGTATAGCTCACCAGTATCAGTACGGGCCGTCTCTCTATCCAAATCCTTAGCCAGTGCAGCAAGTAAAGCCTGGTGCGCATCGTGAAGCTGAAGCGAATGCTGTCCTAGACGCTCTGAGCCCTCACTGATGATCTCCTCAGTCAGGAGGGTGAACACCTCTGTTGCTAGAGTGATGTACTGGAAGAGAAGTTTCATTGTTAGAGAAAATGTTTTGAAGAAAAAGGATGGATGGATTTAAACGTTTTAGGCTCGCGTGGTACCGCAGCGCACTGGCTTTTAAAGGAGATCTGTGGGCACATTATAAGCAGGCAAAAATTAACAATTCCTAGCTAAATTTGCTAGTTATACATAAGTCTCCCACTAAAGGCCTTGTCAGCTTCACAGGTATTTCAGTTCCCAAATTCAAGAAGCGTCACTCAAGCGTCGGTAATCTTCAAAACTAAGGAATTCCCACAGACAGACAATCAATAGGGTAGATGACAAAAAAAAAAACTAATTAGTCCGTCAGTTAGATTAAAAAAAAATATTTGACTCGTATTTTTTCTTTTGTTACGTAAACCAAAATTTACGAAGATAAGACGCTTTTAAAATTCTCAATACTTCACGCCGAGGTACTCGTATAATTTTGTGCGTCCTGACGTCACGAGCCCACACTCACGAGTTTTGATGCGTTTTATCTTTGTCAATATTCATTGATTTACAAAAACAAAAAATACGTGTCCATTATTTTCCAATACTCTAACTGACGGACTAAATAGATTTGCAATTTATTGATGGTGGAAACTAGCCTATTTTAAGATGAAAGATTTTAAAAGAACTTCAACTCTAAACACTTACAGAATAAGGCTCAGCCTTGTCGGGCACGATGGCCTGATGCGGTCGCTGCGGCGCGTCAGTGTTGTCGTTGCTGTCGGTGTTGCCCGACGCGCGCACGAGCCCGCTGTTGTCAGTCATGTCGGGAGCCACCAGGGTCGATTCGAACCAGAGGCCGAACAGTGGTTCGCTGTCTTCTGGACAAAAGAGGTAAGGTTATTGTTTTCATCCAATAGTTTTGATAAGAAAACAAAGATTGTATAAGTATAAAAAAAAACACTGAAAAGACTTAACGAACCCGAAAGGCCCGTCATTGCGATTATTTTTTTGTTCTAGAGTCTAGACTCGAGATCATACCTGGGAACCTTTTAGTTACGGAGATATTGGAGGTCAAAGTTCGAACTTTTTCACAACTTTTTTTTAAATACATATTTTTAATGTAAGATTTTTACTTTAAACACCTCCACGACCCCCGTACTATTCAATCCATTCATCAGCACAATGTTTTGAGTGCGTTACGTTTAGTCCTACCGAAAAGTCTGATATTTCACCCCAAAAACAAGTCATTTCCCAACAAAAATATTTGCGTAGGGTTACTTAGTTTGATGTACAGAATGCTTGGTTGACGGCTTCGTGAAGTCTTTTTAAACCCTGTATGAATGTGGACGAAGCAAAATGAGTATGTAAGAATCGTAGCAAGTGGCGTTCTGTAGTTTCTCTTTTTTTGCCATGGCCGTGAGTTTATTTATGAATGTTTTGATAAGGTTGATTCAATTGAAGACAATAATTAGCTATTCTTCTTATTCGTGTTCGTGTTACTAGCACAACTGAATTTTGAATTTTGTTGGCTCAAAACTTAACCACTTTTAGTCACTTTAAACTGCATTTTTGGGGGATCAAAGATAGGGCAGCAGCTTTTCCAATTTTTCATACCGTCATCAGTCTCCGAGTCTTCGGAGCACAGTATCATGTCCTGGAAGTAGACGGTGGAGTCGGAGCGGTCGGGGTCGGCGTCCTGGTGCTGCTTCTGTACGACCGCGCGCTTCAGGTTCGTTGCTTTGCGGTAGCACACTACGCCTAGCGCTACAAGAAGCTGTGGAAATAGTTTGTGATAACTTGTTACTGCTCAAAATCAAAGTAAGAAGATATTAGTGAAAGGCTAAAAGACTTGGTTATCACTACGTTCATAAGGCCTGATTTCCACCAAAGCGGAGAGGAGTTTACTCTCCTCTCCTCTTTGCATTGGTGGAAATCGGGCCTAAAAGAAGTGATGAACACGCAATGGCATTGTGCCCGTGACATTTTAAGAATTGATTTAAATTCAGTCTTTGAGTCGTTACACGCAGTCAGTGGCCCAAAAAGTCTGAAAACCAGACTTACAAAGAGGTATTGTATTACCCAGTACTAACTGGGCTGTGGAGGTCAAATAGACAGTCGCTCCATGTAAAATACAGGTATTTCCGGTTAGACTGGAAGCCGACCCCAACATAGTTTGATAAAGGCTAGGCAGATAATGAGTTCTTTCTGCGACATTTTTCTCAAGAAGAAAAACTATTAATTTTAGACTCAATTGATCTTACCTGATGTAAAGGCGCAGCGGAAGCGAGCCTCAGCTCCCTTTGATGAGCAGTATGCTGCGCTAAGATGTGCAGCGGCGCAGGAGTGGAGACCACTGCCTCGCCGCAACTCAGCGCTTCTAGCCGCGCGTCGGACAGCAGCGCGCCCACCCAGGCCAGGCACCGCCCGCCCAGAGCTACCCATACTACACCGAGGCCTTGTTGCCTAAGGTATAGACATCAGTGTCGTAGTTAGAAAATAGGGTAGATGACAAAAAAATCCAATTAGTCCGTCAGATAGATTACCAAAAAATATTGTGACACATATTTTTTCTTTTTTCAAGTAAACAAAAAATGAAGACGATACACTGCGTCGAAAACTCGTGTGATTTGAGTACATTTTTTACCGGAAAGTGACGTCACAAGCCCCCACTCATGATCTTTGACGCGTTGTACCTTGGTCAAATTTTATTAATTTGATAAAACAAAAAATCCGGCCAACAGCGAGTCGGACTCGCACACCGAGGGTTCCGCACAAACTTTATCGAATGAAAGGTAAAAAACTACTTACTAGATCTCGTTCAAACCAAAATTCGGTGGAAGTTTACATGGTAATGTACATCATATATTTTTTTTAGTTTTATCATTCTCTTATTTTAGAAGTTATAGGCGGGGGGCACACATTTTACCACTTTGGAAGTGTCTCCCGCGCAAACTATACAGTTTAGAAAAAAATTATATTAGAAACCTCAATATCATTTTTGAAGACCTATCCATAGATACCTACCACACATATGGGTTTGATGAAAAAAAGATGTTTGAGTTTCAGTTCTAAGTATGGCGAACCCCCAAAATTTATGTTTTTTTTTTCTACTTTTGTGTAAAAATCTTAATGCGGTTCACAGAATACATCTACTTACCAAGTTACAGGTTAGTTCTTATAGTTTTGGAAAAAAGTGGCTGTGACATACGGACGGCCAGACATGACGAATCCATAAGGGTTCCGTTTTTTGTCATTTGGCTACGGAACCCTAATAACACGTATACAATATTTTTCGATTATCTGACTGATGGACTAAACAGAATTATATTGTTTTCAGTCAGGAATCATCCCTATTATCTGTAGATGGGCTTGAATTGTAAATGTTGAGTTATAAAATTGTGATGACCAGCTCAATTTACAGCTGCAATGACATACAGTTGGCTAGTTGTTACCGTTTCAGAATAGCAATTGCGGTCAATTACCTACAACTATTGACATTCTTCATTTCAAAGAAAAATGGTACATACATTGTTTATTGTTTTCGTTATGATGTTATATGGAATGGGCAAAGAGTGCTATTGCCTCAGCTCATACGCAACATCTTTAGTTCATATCATTGGCCCGGTCGGCTCGTTGATGTCTTGATTGTAGATCTGTTTCTTACCTTATTAGCTCTAAAAACGACAACAAATCAAAGAAACCGTAAAAAAAAAAAAAAACCCGACAAGTGCGATTCGGACTCGCGCACGAAGGGTTCCGTACTTATAAAAGTTTAGACAAAACGGCAAAAAATTACGTTTGTTGTGGGAGCCCCACTTAATTTTTTATTTTTTTAGTATTTGTATTTGTTATAGCGGCAACAGAAATACATCATCTGTGAAAATAATTTCAACTGTCTAGCTATCAAGGTTCATGAGACTGTCTCTCATGAACCTTGATAGCTAGACAGTTGAAAGTTGAAGCTGGGGTCTAGTTTTTACCCTTTGGGTAAAAAGTACTTACATTTTAGTAAGATTGTAGGGCCTGGACGGGGTTTTAGCGGGGCTCTTGCCGGGCGTAGTGGAGGGACAGGGCGCGCCTGCGAGCGCGTGGTGCAGCCCGCACAGCAGCACCCAGCCGCCGATCATTAGGTGGTTTTGATACACCTGGTAATTAATACAGTAACCCTTTATATCTACTCTATACGATTTCTTTTAGCTTTGTTCCCTTCTATCGTTGGTAGAAGCCGAAATATTCTTCTCCATTTCGATTAGTTTACGAGCTGATGGGCCCCGTAGCTGGCGACATTGATAGCAGTTTATGGAAAGGATCCTACTGATCGCCTTATAGTGGACAAAAAAGTAGTCACGCAAAATTAGACGCTGATTTTTTGTTTGTCGCACACAAAAAGTCTGTCGTCTGCGTTGCCGCTTAAGTCCCGTTCCCACAATATCGTGTAGTTTTAAGTGTCGTGGCTTGTGTATTTAAATGGAGGTGTTCACATATACGACGACACGATTACTGTCGTCCACGAGTTTTGCCAACTAAAAAAAAAACATAAATTAATCGTCACGGCATAGTGGGAACGGGGCCTTAGTGGTGTTGTGATTATATAGTTCTCAAAAATGCAAAAAATAATGTATAGTTGTGAGTGGTCATGTTCTGGGCTGTATCGAACCAACGCTGTCTATAATAATAGATAAAAGAACCAATGCTGTCTATATAACTCGATACTTACATAACCACCGGCGCGAGTGGACTGTTTGAATGTCTCCCCAACAGTGTTGTACAGGCTCAGTGCACTTTCCACCAGAGTGGCCGTCTGCTGCTCGTACTCTTCGTCTTTTGGATGGAGGGACGCCTGTTTGAGATAAAACATGGACAGTTGTAATATTATACTTATTACAAAACTTTTCTTCTTCGAATTCTCGACACTTAAAATGTTCCTTTTATGAGAAAAAGAACACTTAGGAATGTTTTTTTGGTAAATTCAACCACTAAAGGGGTAAATTACACTAAGGTGGATGCTCCAGGGTAGCCCGCGAAATTTTCTTACGTTTTTTGCGATTTGCAGGCGAGTGCTAGGTTGTATGTTGATTAAAATATGATTCGCTGCTGTAAGACGTATGTACAGAACACAACAACACACGTAGTTACAGAATTACAATCATCAAAATCATTATTACAATCATCAAAATCATTAATACAACCCTCCAAGTTCATGTAACTCGATTGAATGTCTATTTCATGAAAAAGTCATTCAATCGAATTACCCTGGCGCATCCACAATAACAGAGCGTGCACCTGAGTGCATCGTCTAAGCTGCTATAGCAGCTGTATAGCTTGTTATAGCATTTCCACTTTGTGTCTCGCTCTAGCAAATGACGGTTCTGAGCGGCAGAAAAGGATAGGAGCATAGAGGTTCAACCAACCTTTAATCATACTAATCCTAGTTTATCGACAGTGTGCGTAAAAGTAATTAAAAAAAAAAAAACAATATGTTTTTAATAACTTGAAATAAAATTGAATAAAGCATTTAATTACCTGAGCAGTAGCGCACAGTAAGCCAGCGATGCTGACGTCACTGAGCGTCATGATCCGTTCGGGCGTGAACGGCTCCAGGCAAGGCAGAGACAACGCGAGGCGGCAGACATGCACCTCGTTTACGAGGAAGTGAAGACTACAACAAGAAATGAGGTTTAATAAAGAGGTAGAGATAGTGGGCAAACCACTACGACCTAGATAGATGGGATGCAGGAAAAAAATCTGGACCATTCCCACTAGTTCTACTACACAGTTCTTCATACAATATTTAATGTGGCAAGAAGTTATCGAGATTTGGATTGACATAAACGGGCGGTTTTTCTTCACCAGTGTGTTAACTCCACCGAAGCGGAGTCAAGACGAGAGGAGAGAAGATATGTATTGTGAACCACCAATAGGTTTTTATACTTCTCGTCCTCGTCTCGTCTCGTCTTTAGTAGAAGCGGTTGAGCAGAGAGGAGAGAAGTCTCATATTTGTTAAGGCCAGCCTCCGCACTCGGCGGTAGCGCACAGCGGAGACGAGAAGAGACGTGTCTGGCGAGTAGCCTGTTAACACATCTCTGCTCCGGTCTAGCCGATCGATACGCATCTCCGCACAGCTTCGGTTGATACCATCCCTAGCTTCTAAGCAACAGATCTCCACACATCTCCGCTTTGGTGGAAGTCGGGCCTAAAAGCGAATAGTCCCACGCGGTATCCGAACCGAACCGTTTCTGATCGGCTCAACCCAATTCTGTGACGATAACGTGGTCACTTACTTGATAGTCACAAAAATGTATACATACAGCGAGGCATCAGAGTTGAACTGCGGCGCGACGGCGGTATCCTTCGCAGTCTGCCAGCGGTTGAGGTACCGCTGCAGACAAGGCAGCGAGGCGCACACTTTCAGCACCACGGAGCCGGCTCTCAGCTCCATCAGCAACGATGAGCAGGTTGATGCCACCCACTTCTGTACGACGGAATGTATTTGATGGCATTTTCATACTTAAACTTGTTTTTTGGTTAGTTGTGTAATTCAGAAAAGTAAATTAGGCCATTGTACCAGACATTAACCACAGGTACACATGATAACATATCCAGCTGTAGATATTGACAGAGCCAGATTACTGGAAATGTTTAGTTTTATTTACAGTTGCATTCTTAAGATGATTCATATTACTTCAAACAATTCCGGTTGATTTTATGAAAGCCCAAAAATCTGATTGAAGACTATTAGAATCTACATCTGTCTAAATATAAAATAAAACAAACCTTCATATCAACAGAAGCCTGTTGTGAAGCATTCCCATCCTTAGCGCTCTCCAAACTATCCTTACTTCCGGGCGACAGGACGGCTGTGGCCGGCGCGGCTTGAGATGACGTTACCGACGCCACTGGGTTCCGTAATGGCGCCGTCAGCTGTTCCAGTAACGCGTCAGAACGTCGCTGGGCATTCGACGGCGGTTGTTTCTCAGTAGGTGTCGTTTGAGAAGCCAGTGACGTAATCGAACTTGGTATGACTGATGATTTTGTTGATTGGGACTCTGAGAGATTTAACAAATGCTTAGTACAGGTTGCTAATAACAGTTGTAGTTATGGTAGAATGCACGGGGTCGGCATCATCAACACAAAGTGAGCACATAATCGGGTCGGCTCAGCACCTCTGAGTGCCTCCGTCCGCGGTAAGCAAAGTGAGGGCTCGCCGTAAGCGGGGCTTCGCCCGCCAAAAGCTCGGTGTAAATTCCGAGCTGAGGTTATGCCGTAACGATGGAGTGCGTGTTGCAGAATTTAAATACATAGAAAGAATTCTAAACAGGTACAGTTGAGGTGATGTCGATCCAGTGCATAACGTTACACGACGCAGAACATGTGCAAGAGCAGGGATTCCCAAAGTGGTCGATATCAAAACTCGAGAGTGGGGGCTCGTGACGTCACAACGCACTAAAAATGATAGCACGGCGTAACGTATTAAGAATTTTAAAAGCGTCGTATCTTCGTCAATGTTGGTTTACATAACAAAAGAAAAACTACGTGTCAAATATTTTCTGATAATTTAACTGACGGACTAATTAGATTTTTTCAGGACACAAGCCTATTATCATTGTTGTACTTTTTGGGTCGACGAAGCCTAAAAATCGACCCCTATTAATTAACACAAGTTCTTATTTGAACCTGGAAGTTGTGGTACCAACTTGTTATAAGAATGATTAATATTTTAGTACGAATTATCATTGTTATTCTTTAAAAAAAAAACTCAACAAGTCGAAGCGTGCACTGCTCAAGTTCGTGCAAGATGAAAAACTCGGCAAAGATTTTTAGTTTTTTTTGTTGTTTGGCTATGGGGGTCTGACACAGGTATCAGTTCATTTGAGAAAAGGAGTCTCTTGCCTAAAATAGTTTGGGAATCCCTGTGCTAGAATAATGTTGAAGTAATTAAATTGAGTACATACCAGGCACAGAAACATGTGCAGGTAGTTTTGCATTTTTCAGTAGTGAAGTCAAGATCACTAGGTCAGATTGGGGGTAGCCCCCGCCGTCGATTCCGCATAGCCCCACAATGGGCAACAGTAGCTGGGGTGAAAACATTTAGTTAAAAGTCGTAAGTAGTGGTTTATCTTTTCTTAGAAACAAGATTATTACAATGTAAGCTTATTTCAAGTGTTGATATTTAATAGTGCATAAACATTTTTATTAGTGTGTCTCCATTGCATTACATTATGATTTTCAGCAAGTGCCACAAACTTATTTGTTCCTACATTTCGGCAGTCGTAACGCCTGCCCATTTTGATCACAACTCAAAGCTGATTTGCAAGGCATCAAGATTCAAAAAGGTATGTCTTAAAATTCTAAGTTATTCATTCTGTTAGTGCACAAAATTTAAAAAAAATCTTCCTATAAAATTCCTACCATCTAATTAAAAAAAAACTCATACTAACCTGCTTAACCGAAACATTAGGAGCAGCAGTCGTATTGTTGGTGTCATCACAGCTCAATCCGGCTTCAGAGAGCTTCTTCAGTATTTGTCGGAGAATCACTCTGAATGCATCTCTAGCAGTGCTTAGTTGGTCATTTGGTACTAAAACAGAATGGAGCAGGTTTAGTAGATGATATTACAAATTATTTATTTATTTAAACTTCATGTACAAGGGTGGTACATAGGCGGACTTAATGCCACAAGGCATTCTCTAACAGTCAACCTTTGGGACAAATAGGATAGCATTGTGATAGAGTACAAAAAAAATAAATAATAAAAATACCATTTAAACCATCATCATTAATTTTTTACCATTTAATTATCCTTTCATTAGACTTCATAATTATTTTGACAAGCAGTGATAGCCTAGCAATGTGACCGTCCTTGGACTGTCAAGTCATAGGTCTAAAGTTCGAACCCAAGACACGCACCTCTGATTTTTGGGAATCATGTGCGTATTGTATAATTATCACTTGCTTCGGTAAACGAAAACGTCGTAAGGAAACCAGCATGCTTATGAGATATTTCTCGATAGCATGTAACGCAAAGTCCGAGGCCCATGGGCGGCATAAAAACTATGACACCAGGTTAGGCACTAACCACCAATTAAGAAGGAAAGATCTATTAATCAACTCAATCTATTGCACCCATCGTTGGACGTGGGGCTCTCCCAAGTTGCACCATAACACATTAAACTTTATGGAAAGACAGTAGCTGCAAGTCGAGGCTTTGATCCCTGCACAGAACAAATATTCCCATGGCCTACAGGTAGTTGTTCCGGTATGGCTGTTTGTGAGTTTAAATATTTATAAACGCACCCATGATACAGAAGAACTTCCAAGGGTCCCCACCCTTGGAAGTTCTCAATGTTGTTTTTTGAATTTGCTAAGCATGATGATAGGTTCAAAAATAAAGAAAGCTGTATTTAAATGTTAAGAAAATACAGTCTTAAATATTTTTTTAGGATATGATTAATTAATTACCTACCTGTCAGATTTTGTTTTTCTAAATCTTGGGTAACATAACAAACAATTAAGTGATGTGTATTGTTGTTAATTACCAACAATTCTATGAATAAATCACTTTAACCTTACTTCTTTCCAGGAAAACTCCCATTGCTCAAAAAAAAAACATATTGCAAAATATTGTGAAATCATCTAATCTTCTATCTTAATATCAAACTTCAGTTTTGGATTGTTGCATCATATCAGTCATGGCAGTTATGCATACATTGCAATATAACAATAAGTGCTTTGTTTTACAAACTCAATTTTTAGGGTTCTGTACCTCAAAAGGATAATATGGAACCCTTATAAGATCACATTCTTGTCCGTCTGTCTGTCCATCTGTCACCACCGATTTTCTCAGGAACGGGTGGACCTAGCATGTTAAAATTAATACCAGATACTGAGGTCTATAGTCCCTATTAGGTGAATAAAAATCAAGGTTTTGAGTCAACACGATAAAAAGATATGGGCCAATTTAGATTTTGAGTTAGAACTTGTAAGTACCAAAAGTACCTTAATTTTCAACTACGTTTTATTTTTCGGTCTATTCCCTTTACTTGTGCTGTAAGACCTTGCTTTTGACCAAAATTGACAATTCTAGGCCAGCCGGAAGTACCCTATAGGTTTTGGGTCGAAAAACTATATGGTAGTTCCCGTTGACCTAGAATCACGAAATTTGGCAAAAAGCAAGGTCTTACAGCACATGTTAAGGGAAAAATCTGAAAACCGTAAATATGTAGTTTAACAACAAAAAAATCGATTTTAGTATTACAAACTTATTATTTGCAATTGGTGCAATAGCCATTTCATGGGATCGAACAGCAAAGTTTGTCCTTTAAAAAGTTTGTAGGGACTCCGACTCTCTCTTGGCCAGTTTTTGTTTGTATTAACAATTTCTATTTCGGCACTACTATAGAACGCTTATCATTACTTTGTTAAACATTCTCATTAGAAAATTAGTTTTGTTATTTGCAATAACACTATTTTGGTTGTAGCCATTGAGGCGCCTAAAACTGAGGTTGTTTCATAAAAGTAGATATTATTATCATAATAATGTTTTGGATTGATGATTTACCAACAAAATAAAAATACAGCTAACAAACCAATAAAAAATCAGATATACTTACAGTTATTAGCATTCATGCTAATAAAATGTGCAGAGAGGCATGCAAAGCATGTGTAGAACAAGTCGTAGATGTCCTCATGGTTCTGGAACTCACTTTCACTGCGAACAAGGTATTTAATTTTTTCAGCATACACGGACTGAACAAGGCGTATAAACATGGTTTTCTATAAGTTAAACAACTCGAGTCAAATGTACAGGCGAAGTAGAGAAGTTCGCGATGTTCACAATGATGATTGTAAGACGGTAGCAGAGTAATAAGCGATACAAATTGGTTTTCATTGTGTAGGGACTGTGGGGTATTTCTAGATTATTTCTATTGGCTGTCCTTAATAACTGTAAGTCACAGATTATGCATTCATAATCAACGGCCATCAAGGAAAGGAATGATACATTAAGTGACAATAGCTTAGTAGTAAAGTTTATTAATATTTAATTAACAAGCCAGTGATGAATCAGATGTGAGCTATCAAAATAACTTTTGTTACAACAGATATAGTGCATTGATCAAACAAACCTTTTGATGATGGCTTGGACGATTTCAACAGCATCGTTTTTGTCGAAGAATGGGCCGTAAAGTGCTGTTAATATTGGTTTAACAGTTGTAGACCATTCAATATTTCCTCCTGATGCGGCCATTTTCGGGAAGAAAATGACGATTGTGGTCTGTGGATTCGATTTTCAGGATGACAAATGCTTTTCATTATTAACAATTACCTGTCATAACTTTCTAGACTATTGTCTATGGCTTCATGTTTCAGATATAGTTTTTAAAGTAGAACGCAAATAAGAATGAAACACAGGGGTGGGCAACTGGTGGAACTAATGGCGCTAGCAGCGCATGAACCAAACATCGTCATTGGTTGAAAATCTGTCAATGTCATTTTATATTTCAAAATAGATTGACCTCATTGGTCAGATTGGGTCTAAGCTATGGACGCGCCATCTACAATCAGTTTTGACCAGCCTTCCCCGTTACCTACTAGTTTTGTTTTGATTGCCGCGTTGCACGGTGGGCTGAAAATCGGTTTTCATAGAATTATGGAAATCAATTTACAAGTGCCTGATTTTTTGCCGGATATCACTTCTGTTAGTCATTATTATATACAAAAATGACACCCGAGTTAATTCTGCTCAAAAACGAAGGAATTATAATTTTTTAAAGAAAAATTTGTATGAAGCTATTAGGAAAAATAAAAAAAAAATCTAATTATCTCATAAACGAAGAGTTAAACACGGATATCCTTACAGGCGATTATAGTACTAATTCTTTATGATTTTACTGTCGCTGATTTTCCGAGACATTTTATGCCGTTTTTTTTTTTTAATCGTCAAAATATTTTTATTTATTTTTACATATGAAACGGTTCGTTTTAGCGTCTAAGTTAAGAACATCGATATGTTATTGAGCCAAATATTCATTACTGTTTAGTCTCTTTTTTTTACATATAATTTAAATAAAACAGAGGTTACAAAATTATTATTCAAGTACTTTAAACAGCTATATTATATACAAAATAATTTAAAACTAATTTATGGAATGAATACTACGCATTGGTAAAATAAAGTAACATAAATAACAGAAAAACAAAAACTATGATTAAATATAACAAAATAAAACAAACAAATACACAATCACACACAAGTACAATTTTACAAATACATATATTATATTTACAAATTTTCCTAATCACTCTCGTAGTCGGACTCCAATTCTGAGTCAGCATCCAGATTGCAGGATATATCCAAAAACTCGAACTCAGTTTCCTGAAACTGAATTAAGTCGACAGTTTCAGCAAAAAAGCTCTGCTTTCCGTTGGCATCTAACTTAGGCATTTGTGCACTTAGCAAAGCATCCGAAGAAACAACAAGCATGTTTAAGATATCTTGATTGGAATCTTGCCTGCTTCTTTTCCGTGATTGATGTTCCCGGAACCTCCTAAAATCTTTGTTACGAGACTCTGAGGCTTTCTCCGAGAGAGTCCCAATCGGCACAATATCGTTTTTCTGGATTATGTCAGCCCCGTGTATTAATAATTTATGTACTGTGGACGACATGTAGTACTACATGTCGTCCACCGTCGTATAGCTCCACGTACTTTTCTGCTGTTTTGCGGGCAAAATCTTTAAATTTTATTACGTCGATCTTCTCAAAATCACAGCAAATCTTTTAATTAAGTCTTCATCCAAACCGATTATAGGTGCAGTTTTATTAGAAAACTCAAAAAAAAACTTTTTTGCGGTATTCCCGTCATTAGTAGTTCCCGAGCCTTGTTTAACTATATCAATCAACAGATTTAGCTCATGTTTGAATTTATTTTGAATACATTTTTTTCTTGTCTGCAGCATTTCTTTGTGCTCATCACTTCTCGCTGCCCACCGTTTGAAGTCGAGCCTGTACGCAATGTGTAACAGACATTCCATGCAATTTATACGGGCGTTTAAGGATGACAAGCCAAAGTCGTACATGTCGTCGGCAGTATATACTAAGTCTATGGTCAGAACACACAGTCTTTGATGTTACAGCATTTATGTGGTAGTTTTCTGTAGGTTTTGCTAAGCACTGGTAGCACGATGCATTTGATCTGGCTTCAGAAAGGTAAGTGCAGACTTTACCGTCGATCATTGTCATCATTAGTTGATGAGTCACCTTGTTACTATTACTGCACTCTGTGGGGATGAGGGGCTTAATTTCATCATCCATTTGTCTTTTCAGCACAACGACAATTGCTTTGCTCTCCTTTACAAAAGTAAACTGAACTGGACGACAATACAAAACTGAGCATGGTTTTGGCTCAGAACAATAATGCTTTAGTTATTGTTCTGAGGGTTTTAGGTTCGTCCATAAAGTGTTATCTCCATCTGTCAGTTTTAGTGGCACCAAGGAGGTCATGAAAATGCTTGAGTCATCTTGCTCACCCTCCATTTTCTGCTTGTATTGGCTTTGGTTGGAAGCACCATCAAATCCCCACTTGGATATCAGCTTCAGCTGCTTATTTTGTAAATCGTTAGAAAGGCTTTGAAGGATCCTCGTCACCGTGTTATCAAGTAAAGCTTGAAGTGTAATCCTAGCCGATGAATCCGTAACTGACATTGATTGCTTCGAAAGGTAGCAATCAAGCTTAGTTGGTTGCATTCATAGTAGGCCGAATGGTAGCCTCTCGCAACGTAATAATATATTGCCGCTTTAAAAGTTTTAGTGAAGAAGCAATCCAAGCGCTTTCTCTGGCGTAAATATGACTGCTTTCGTTGGGTGAAAAATCCGAAACGCTTTCTTAAGCGTTTCATTAATTTTAACGGCTGTTAAAATTAATGAAACGCTTAAGAAAGCGCTTCGGATTTTTCCTCATAAATTCGAACACAGATGCGATATCTCCATGCCCTTCTTCTTTTAAACGTGCTGCAGCTGCATATGCCATTTCACTGGAATCTTCGCCTGTATGATCATCAGATCTTCTCTTTTTCTGTTTACTTCCCAGATCTTCGAATGGTTTTTTGTCATTGTTCCAACGGACGATGATATCGACGGTTCCTGAGAGACTGAGGGAGTTCTTGTAATCTCATCATCAGTTGGTTCTTGATTAACTAGAGTTTGCACACAACTCGGCCAGTCAATATTCACTTCCAACTAATTTGCGTACAGTCTTCTGAAATTTTTAAAGAATCGGTTGGATTTCTGCCACCTATGTAAAACGGCTCGCGTATCCTCCGACAAAATTCTTCGAGAGCTACATGATCTTCGGCAGAAAGGCAATCGCCTATGCGGGATGCAACTGCACCAAACAATACTTCATGATTAAATGAAGTACTCCCACTTTGTAGAAGAACAAACAAGTCTAAATTGGTGATTAAACTTTCAATTTTAAGATTTTATAGTCGCAGATATAAGATTTAGTGTTAGCAGTTACACAGTTGTGAACAATCTAAATTATAAATCAAAATTTTAGCCCTTTTATTGCTAAACGCCGATAATTAGTTAACTACGGGTTCATTAGTTTTACAATATAAGCTAATGAAAATTTATAATCGTCAAAAACATTTCTTAGAACTCACAGCACAACTAATCAACAACCTAGCTTACGATAAAGGTGAATTTGTATTCATTAGTTGGCATTGTTATGAGATTAAGACTTATTATAAGATCAAATCAGTGTAATTACTTAATCAATTTTTTTCAGACTAATTAGAAGACTAAACAAATTGTAATTTGGTATTTTGGTTGTATCCAAAGTTTTAAAACCCATTTTATGTTGATAAATATCTAGCTCAAACATAGTTGTCTACGTGTGGGTGTACTATAAATCTCTGCTTAGTCCTTCGGAGATATAGGGGTGATGCTATTTTATGTTACGTGTTGTTAAAAGTCTGTGTTCTTCAACATAAACACTAAAAGGAATCGTTTCATATGTAAAAATAAATAAAAATATTTTGACGATTTTTTTTAAAAAAAACGGCATAAAATGTTTCGGAAAATCGGCGACATTAAAATCATAAATAATTAGCACTATAATCGCCTGTAAGGATATCCGTGTTTAACTCTCCGTTTATGAGATAATTAGTTTTTCATACTAGCTTCATACAATTTTTTCGTAAAAAAATTATAATTCCTCTGTTTTTGAGCAGAATTAACTCGGGTGTCATTTTTGTATATGATAATGACTAATAGAAGTGATTTCCGGCAAAAAATCAGGCATTTGCTAATTGAAATCCCTAAGTCTATGAAAGCCGATTTTCAGCCCACCGTGCGTTGGTGTCGTGGTAGCAAGCGTGACTTCAAAGCGTGGGGTCCTGGGTTCGATTCCCGGGCCGGGCAAAACGTGCTATTGGGTTTTTTCATTTCTCAGTAGTAGCCCGGAGTTTGGAAAGTACGTTAAGCCGTTGATCCTGCGCCAGATCTCTCTCCAGTCGTATCGGATTGCCATCCCACCGAACTATGAGAGAAATAGGAACAGAGAGTGCACCTGTGCCTGCGCACACACTTGTGCACTATAATATTTCCCGCGCCGATGGCTAATCTTTCGGTATTTACGGTCAGGAGAAATATATAATGTAATAATTTTAATTTCTAGCTCACTGTTTAATCACTTATAAAATAAAAACATGCTGATTATTCTCCGAGTAGATAACAAACTTCATCCAAGACCAGCCACTCTAACACGTGCACCTTACTCCTATCTATGTGTCACAAATAAACAATTTTGAATTTGAATTTGAATTACTTTTTGTCTTAGCTCCTGTCTCTGTCATCTCTGTCATGACTCTGTCATCACATGACAGAATCGGGTTTAAAACTCAAATGCTGACATAGATGTCGCTAGCATCGACTCTGCCTCGTAGAGGTGTTCTCTTTCTAAATCTATAAAAATCTATAGTGCATTATTTTTGCGGCGGTGTAAAATATACATTTCTGCTGCCGTGCCACCAGAGAGCATCTATAAAAATATGCGAGCCGCCCTCGATAGTTGAAACTGTATGTCAAACAATCGTTGTCTATTTATTGTCACTGATGACTAGGCAGCATGGTCTTAGACCTTAGCTTGTTCCGTCAGGAACTAATTAAAAAAAAAAAAAGATATTGTCAACGCTGTCAAACAAGAAAGATAAATAATCGTCGAGTTTTTCATTTATTACAAAAAACCTAACATTTTAGGCAGCAATTTCAGATCCAAATATGGCTGAAATACAAACAAATATTAAAAAGCGAAAGTTATCCGAAGAAAATGGCACGGATTTACCCGGTGAGAATTATAACCTCGCGCACCAAATTCAATATGAAACAACGATTTCCCTTTAGTGATTATTAAAATGCTTTATTGTTCCAGAACCTTCGTCAAAGACGATGCATATTCAGTGCCCCTATTTGGATACTATCAACAGGCACGTCCTGGACTTTGATTTTGAGAAGTTATGTTCGGTTTCATTAACGAGAATCAATGTTTATGCGTGTCTCGTCTGTGGCAAGTACTTTCAGGTAAATAAAACTTTATATCCAAATCAAAACACTTATTTTATATGTTACAGGCACTTTTGAATTGTCAAACGCGGTAGTAATCAAAAACAAAAAAGGTAGCTACATTCCCAGCTACAGGGTTTAATATCTGTCAAAGTACTGTGGTTGCCATGATGTTATAACATTTTGAATGAAGAGTTAGGCACAGATGATGAGTAGATTCGCCTCGAGCTAATAGTACTTAAAACTCTAATTAAATAGTACACCCACATTTCACTACTCATGTTTTATAAGTCCTATGTAATATGGGGCAAACCTATTGCTATAAACTGTACTCAAATTCACACTTTGTCCCTGCTTTGAGAAATTCCTGTTTATTGAAATGTGAATAACAGTCCTCTACCTGGGAATCGATTCAATCCCGCGCATCCTCCATGAGGCTAACTATATTGTGTAAGAATATTTCTCTCTATCCTATATTTCCTTCTATTTTTCTCTTTTTATGCCTGGAAAAGCTAAGTCCATGAAGACGCTAATGAAGGGTGATCTTCCAATCTCCCTGAAGCGCAAACTCATTGACATGTGCATCCTGCCCATCCTAACCTACGGTTCTCAGACCTGGTCAGAGTTTGCCAAAGGGCAATGGAACGCAGCATTCTGTGTCAAAAGACAAGACAGGGTTCGAAACACCACACTGCGTTCCAAAATGGGCAGAGATGACGTTGGCATGAAGGCTGCTAGGCTAAAATGGGATTGGGCGAATCACGTCAGTCGTATGCACGTAGACCGCTGGGCAAAAGTCTCATGATGGCTGCCGGAAGACAGACGATGCCGCCGAGGCCGGCCCAGAAAAAGGTGGCGAGTTGATTTGGACGCGTACATAGAGGGTTGGTCCGAGGAGGCACGGGAAAAGAGCTTATGGAGGCCTTTGCCCAGCAGTGGGACAGTACGGGCTACCAAAAAACAAAAAAAAATAATACATGACTTTGATGATTATAAAATTTGTCTGAATGTTTTGTCAACAGGGTAGAGGAACAAACACTCATGCCTACACTCATTCTGTTGCTGATGGTCATCATGTATTTCTAAACCTTCATACACTGAAGTTTTATTGTCTACCTGATAACTATGAAGTTATTGGTAAGTCTTTTATTGTTTTTAGTCTTTTATTTTGTCTATATGGGGTGGAAGTTACCTTTAAAGCAAAATGTATTTATGCTGCTAGAGAAAATGTTCATAATTACAATGAACAACCAAAATTCTGCTAACTTCAAACTTCTTTCAGATTCATCATTGAATGACATCAAGTATGTCCTCAACCCGATCTTTACTCCGGAGCAGATCACGCAGCTGGACTATAACACAAAGATGTTCAGGGCCATTGATAGTACAATGTACATGCCAGGAATTGTGGGCCTCAACAATATCAAGGCTAATGATTATTGCAACGTGATTTTGCAGGTGAGTTAAGAAACATAAATCTTTAAAAGAGGATTGTATATTTTGGCCTGCCTACTTTCCACCATTTAAAATAGTAGCCAGGTCAGGCTTCATACTTAAATATTCCAACGCTTTTCGATTTTGCTGTCTGCAGTAGTTTAGCCGAGCTTGATAATGTGACCCAGTTGAAGTAATGTTTATAAGTGAAAATAAAGATTCACACCATGTATTCATACAGTGCCTGAGGTAGCTGTGCACCCTTTATGGGAGTTATCAGAGCTATAGTGGCCCGTGAGCACACCCCTCTAGCAACATGCAGATACCTCAAGCTTGGTGTCTATAGTTGGTGCCAGTTAAGATGAGAATAGCGGTCATTGGCCCACCTACATTTATTAAACTTCTTAACTTTGAAAACCAAAAATAAGCCTGTTCAAGTCTTGAATCGTCATCTATCGTGATCAACATTTTTTTAAATGAAAAACAATTCATGGTTTATTTGTTTTGGTTTGTACGAAGAGATATTAGGGAAAGGGCAATGACCGCTATTCTTATCTTAACTGGCACCAACTTTAGTGTCTGTTAAGTAGTAGGCCTGTAATAACTAGATTCTAGTTAGAAATTATTAACTGCTTTTTTGTTTTGTTTACTAAGGTAATAAAATAAAATTTAAAAAACCTAAAAACCTTAAAAATAAAAAATAATAATTTGTTAGGTCGTAGGTACCAGTCATCACTCCACTTTCCTCATCTCATTTCGTTAGTATTCCTCATTCCCTTTCAATATAGTTTACATTATTCTACTAGTCAAGCCCTTTCATTTGATACCCATAATGAGGGAGTTGTGAAAAACCTGCCCGCCATTTTGTGGCGGCGGCCATCTTGGACCGTTTTTTTATCAAACATAGATAAGAACACTCCCGAGTCCCGACTAATTCACCTTTCAACCAAAAAAAAAAAATCAAAATCGGTTCATCCGTACGGGAGCTACGATGCCACAGACACGTCAAACTTATAACACCCCGTCGTTTATGCGTCGGGGGTTAAAAACTGAATAACATGTTTAATGCCTTGTCCAGTTTATTTGCAAAGTGAGCTTTGAAGAATGTTACAAATTAACATTATGATTTTAGTGTCTATCACAAGTACGTCCCCTCCGCAACTACTTCTTACGAGAAGAGAACTATGCAAACGTGAAGCGGCCCCCCGGTGACTCGTCCTTTCTACTGGTGCAGAGGTTCGGCGAGCTGCTCCGCAAGCTTTGGAACCCGCGCGCTTTTAAAGCCCACGTGTCACCCCATGAAATGTTGCAAGCTGTTGTGTTATGGTCTAAGAAAAGGTTCCAGTTTATCAAGCAGAGTGAGCTATTTTACATACCTTCATAGTTTATGGTCAGTCTTGTTAAAATATTTTATTGGCCAGTGTAACATAATAAACTCACTATCTCTTGTGTGGTGACTCAAGATCATAAAACTGGACAACTTTTGTTCTATGACTTTTGGAACATAACTTCTTACCATGCTTGTTGATCAGCTGATGGCGTCAATTCTCATAAAAAGACCATTTTGTTTTTGCTAATTTCAAGAACATTGATTCTGTTTCATGGTCCGAGACAGCATACCTACGAGAGGACGTGCGTTTATTATGATAAACCTTGTATAGAAATAGGATACTATATCATCCTCTATTTGTCTATTGCAGTTAATAATAATATCTTAGGTCATGTAACAACTTTTCCAGTTACCCAGTTATACAAACTATATAATTTTTGTTCTTGCAGGTGATCCCATCGACTTTATGTCTTGGTTTTTAAATTCTCTGCACATGGCGCTCAATGGAACTAAGAAACCAAATAGTTCTATTATCTACAAATCATTTCTTGGCCACATGAGGATATACACCAGGTAAACACTCAAAATAATATGGATGAAAGTTAAAGGCTCTGGAACGCGCTCAAACTGCACGCGCACGTAACCGCTACGAACGCATTTGGTTTCCTCCGGCCTTAAATAACACTACAATCACGAGTGGGATATCCATCCTACTTGAACCATATTTTATTAATTGTTTATTCAATTTACCAGAAAACTACCACCAGCCGATGCAGACGACGCTGCTAAGGTGGACCTCAGCAGTGAAGAGTACAGCGAGATGATAACGGAGTCTCCCTTCCTATATCTGACCTGCGACCTGCCTCCCACGCCACTCTTCACTGACGAGTTTAGAGAAAATATTATACCACAGGTAAATTAAAAAAAACCGCGAGTCGAACTCCCGCACCGAGGGTTCTGTAATAACTTTTTAAAGAACAAACTTAACTTTGCCGTTCGATCCCATGAAACGGCTATTGCACCAACCGCAAATAATAGTTTAATAATAGAAAAATCGCTTTTTTTATTAAACTACATTTTTACGGTTTTCCGATTTTTCCCTCTACATGTCCTGTAAGACATTGCTTCTCGCCAAATTTTGTGATTCTAGGTAACGGGAACCACCGTATAGGTTTTCGACCCAAAACCTGTAAGGTACTTCCGGTAGACCTAGAACTGTCAATTTTGGTTAAAAGCTCCCTAAAGCACAAGTAAAGGGAAAATTCTGAAAAATAAAAAAAGTTGAAAATTAAGAAACATTTTGGTACTTACAAGTTTTCGCGAAAATCTAAATTTGCCCATATCTTTTTATCATGTTGACTCAGACAGGACCTTGATTTTTATACACCTAATAGGGACTATATACTTCAGTATCTGGTATAAATTTCAACTTGCTAGGTCCACCCGTTCCTGAGAAAATCGGTGGTGACAGACAGACCTACAGACGGACAAGAAAGTGATCTTATAAGGGTTCCTTTTTTACCTTTTGATTTGAGGTACGGAACCCTAAAAATGGGAAAATTATGATGTGTTGACAATGCCGTCTCTGCTCTGTGGTAAAAACTTACAATTTAACAAAGTATTGTTGTTTTAGGTGAACCTGTACCAACTACTTTCAAAGTTCAATGGGCAGACTTCAAAAGAGTACAAAACATACAAAGAGAACTTCTTAAAAAGGTTTGAGATAACCCAGCTGCCGCCTTATTTGATATTGTACATCAAGAGGTTTACGAAAAACACGTTCTTTGTTGAAAAGAACCCAACTGTTGTGAACTTCCCAGTCAAGTAAGTAGGACAAGGTGAAGATTCTTACTCTTATATGTTCATCAGTTTTAATTTTGGTTAGTCAATAGGGTAGATGACAAAAATAAATTAATTAGTCCGTCAGATAGATTTTCAAAAAATTTTGGACACATATTTTTTCTTTTTTCACGGAAACAAAAAATGAAGACAATACAGTGCGTCGAAAACTCATGTCACAACCACAAGCCCCCACTCATGATCTTTGACACGTTTTATATTCGTCAATTTTTATTAATTTGATAAAACAAAAAACACGTATCCAATATTTTATTTTATAATCTAACTGATGGACAGAAGCACAATTTTTTTAGTCAGTCATCTAGTACTTATCTACTTGGTTACAACACTTGACCAATGTAGATCGGTCTTTAGACTCGGCAATACTTTAATGAATGCTTAGACAAAAGCACACTGACACATTTTTATAACAACCAAAAAAATGTTTTCATTATATTCAAATGAATTGCAGAAACGTCGACTTCGGCGATATATTGACACCAGAGGTGAAGGCGAAACACAACGGGAAGACGATCTACGAGTTAGTGGGCAACGTAGTTCACGACGGCACTCCTGAGAAGGGGACCTACAGAGCTCATGTTCTTCACAAACCTACACAGCAGTGGTGAGTGTGGCTTTATTGTGTGACAGGTACTTCATATCAGGTCTTGTACGAGTATGTAAAACTGTAATTTCAATAAAAGTGTTTATTATATTTATATCAGAAAAGCGCCTGAAGAAACAGTATCATTTTATGGCTCTTAAAAAAATTATTTAGTCGTTTAATTTGTTAGTTTTTTTTTAATTACAGTTTTCAAAGTCTACTATTGATTCAAAATCAAAAGTCGTCGTACTATATAGTATTAAAATTTGGTGTCTTCAGTTTAAGATCACGTTATGTGTTTATAATTAACTTAATATTGGTCTCGCCATTATGATATCAAAATAGCGGGACCACTTTGTTTATAGAATACTAGCTTCTGCCAGCGGCTTAGCCCGTCGTAGCTTGTCCTACGGGATCTTACTACCGGGATAAAAAGTAGCCCTTGTGTAAATCCAGGTTATAAACTATCTTTGTGCAAAATTTCATCCAAATCCTTTCAGTAGTTTTTTATCTTAACGTTTTATTTTAAATTATTTTAGAATCCATGAAAAATAATTTCTAATGCAAAAGGTGGAAAGTTTTCTGTAAACAATAAGTCATGGTCACCCTATCGAAACATTCAGAACGTATTGAAGGTTCTAAGCGATACCGTACTACAATCTCCTGAAATATAAACCTAGGATTTTTTTGTGTTTTTACAAATTTTGACAAATTCAAATCTAGGTTTTACAAAAAACTTCAGACCTCTGCAATGCTTTTTCAGCGAGATATCGGCGATAACGTGTTTTTTACAGATTCCATGGCCGTGTTTTTTACAGTTTCGATGGCACGGCCATGGGGTTTTAGTCTTACAGCTCCTAAAATATAACTTTTTGTAGTATTTTTACAAATTTTGACAAATTCTAATCAGTGTATTACAAAACAGACCTCTGCGATGCTTCTTGAGCGAGATATCGGCGATTACGTGTTATTTACCGTTTCAATGGCGCGGCCATGGGGTTTTAGTCTTACAGATCCTAAAATATAAACCTAAGATTTTTTCTATATTTTTACAAATTCAATCTGTTATTTACCTAAATTTCAGGTCTCTGCAACGCTTAGTTTTAAAGATCTTCGTGGCCGCGCGGTTCTCCGCGATTCAATGGATGGCGCGGCCACGTTCAAACCCTATAACTTTTTAATCATAACTTTGACAAATTTATGGTTTTGGGTATCAACTTTTACAAAATCATGAAAATTAAAAAAAAAAAAAAAACGCCGTTGCCGCGCGGTCGAAACGCATACGTAGTTTTTGCGTGAAAGAGTAACAAACATCCATGCTCACAAACTTTCGCATTTATAACATTAGTAGGATTTTGAAATTTATATTATATTATAGTGTAGAATTTTACAAAAGTATGAAATAGTAGAAATCTTGTATTAAATCCTATAGACATGATATTCTGATATTCAAAAAACCTGGCGGGGTCCCGTCATCTTGACGTTCATGAGGCGAAGCAACGGATAAAATCTAGTTTCTTCAAAACCAAATCCGTGTTTGACGCCAAATACAATATGATAAACATAATTCTGTTTCAGGTACGAAATGCAGGACCTTCATGTTACCAGTATACTACCTCAAATGATCACACTGACGGAGGCATACATTCAGATATATGAACTAAAGCAGGACTGAGTAGATAGTTTAGTTAATAAAACTAAGTTTATGTATACTTGTGTATGTTTATTTATTGAATATACAAATCCTTGATAATTCAGAACCCCATTTAACAAACTGTGGCCCTGGAATGACCTTTATACTTAAAACAATAATTAATTATGAATGTTACACCATATTTTATAAATATGTGGCGAAAATATAATAATAATATATTAGAAAATTCACATCTACTCTTTGACACAGTTTGAGAAATGATTCTGTTCATTTCATAGAAAATAGTTCATTCAGATTGATAGGGTGACAAGAGAATCACAGTGAGGCGATGATGAATGATGTGATGACTTTATTTTTAGTTAGATAGTTACCAATATCAAGGGAACTAAGATAGGATTCCCACAGCAAGACACTTGTATTAGAATTTACTGAACACAGTGTGAGACTGAACTATCTTCTTAGAAAGAATTATGCTAATGGCTTTCTCCTTTTTTGCCCGCCACCCGCTTGAACTCTCCCATATTGGTGGTGGAAATAGGGGATCCATAGAAGGCTAGATGGTCAATTTGTGTGACATCTCCACCAGACTGGTTGTCCTTTATGAACAGTTGAATGTTCTGTACACTTTGAAACTTGACAAACTTCAGAGGGACGGGGTTGCCTTCTGACACGTCACTTGGTGTAAATCTGGAATAGAAAGAAATGTTTTTTATTGAAGATTTATGTGCAAAGCATCACAACATTATGCCTGTATTTTGCCGATAGATTAGGCAGAGTTGTACAGTCCCGAATGGACGAAATCTTATACAGCTCATTTTGTTTGCAGCAACCGCTATTAAAATGTACGCTCATCAACCAATAGCATCGCAGCATCTGATCCCTTGTCTTTGTTAATGAAAAAAAGGCTCGAAAGAAAAAAATACAATACGGGTGGTAAACAGATGTGGACATCGTGTCCACGGGGTTTTGTTTAGAACATTGTAAGATTTCGTCTGAGCTAATGGTACCTATACCTCGTGACTCCCTAGTAATGTTCATTTCCCATTGCACAACCTCATGCTCAAGAATGCCACATGCTACTAGCTAGACCAACAAGGCAGTTGATGTGTGTTATTTTACTTACTCAATATCCTGCACTGACTTATTTCCAGCTGCTTGATCAAAGTCAAGGGTCCTTGGCTGGTTGATGAATATCTTCACCACCTTAGGCCCCTTGTCACTGGGTGCTTTAATTTTTAAGGAGTGTATCTTCACCAGCTGAAATATTAAGACAATTTATAATATCTAACTGATGGATAGGGCTGATCAACAAAATATACACTTGAATTTTTCCTAATAAGAATAGTACAGTCCGTCCATACATCAGTAGCAATTTGACAAGTCAAGTGCCAGTAAGGGTGAAATCAGTCCTTGGGACTATGCTTGGTGTGGCTTCCAGTCAGTGACGCCATCTACTCGCAGGTGTTACGGCTTTACTGCTGGTCTCCCAGTGCCATGATACTGTGGCGCTTCAAAATCATACAATCTAAATTATTTACCTGGTTGAAACTAATGTTGATGATGAGTTGCTCATCACAGTCACTGGCCAAGTATCCCCCAGCACTGGTCAGACAGTGTGCCAATGGGTGATTGTCAGCTTCATTTAGGCATTCACACTCGCTCTTAGTTATGAATGTTCCCAGGTCCATCTGCAAATCCATTGTTAATGTCAGAAATAAATAAAGATAGAATTTTCAATTTCGTTCCTTTATAACAGACTATTGTACAATTTAATATTTAGGGGCAATAAAGCTACTACTTTTAGATGGTAATCCTGTGACAGACAGACCTACATCATTATATTAAAGCTGAATTTTTTTCAGCAAAAGTACCTTACTAAAGGTAAGAACAATTTGGCTAATATGAAAAGTCCGTTATGATTGCTCTCGCAGGTACCAGGTAACAAAGGTGTCACCCAGGCGTAATAATGAATCGATTGACACCTGCTTCATCAAAGCCGCCGCAGTAGTTTAGGTGGCACATAAAAAAGTTACAAACATACCTAAACAGGCAATATCATAACCTTTCCAAACTCAAAGCATTTATTTCAATTAGACCATTACGGCACTTTTGAATGTCAAAAATACAAAAAAGAAAATCAAGTCACAAGGCATAATAACTTGAGAAAGTACTGTAGTTGCTCATTCCCTAGCTAGATCTCTATGGAGAAGAACGGGCAAGAAACTCCATGGACACTCTTTTAAAATCAAAATATTGTTACAAAATCTTGGTTACATCATTAATTTAGAGATTATACTGTCTGACTGTTGTATGTGTCCTGGGCGGACTAATAAATTCTCTTTTTTTCCATACTCAGGTTAAAACTGGTTGTCAAACTACCTATGAACTATGCAAACCAGGAAGCTTGTCTTTAGTATACTTACGTGTCCAGCAACAGTGTTATCTTCATCTCCGGCTTCATCAGTTCCGTAGTATTGTCTAACTTTGGTTTCTAGTGTAGCTGGATCAGCACCTTGTAGCTGGTCAATCCGTGTCTGCAAACAAAGAGATCATTCTAATAACAAATAATTTCGATTCACGCTTAGTTTTAATACCTATTGAAACTGACTTGACTCACTAGAATGACTAATAAAATTTAATGTAATCCTGAAAGAAACTAACACGAAACAATACTTGCGTCAGATTAATGAACTGATTCCTGTATGCTCCAGGAGCCACGTACCCGGTTTCTATAGAAAATGAATGTCGGCATCGCGCTGACTCCCTGGGCGCTGGCGGTCTCCGCGCATCTGCCCACGTCCACCTTCAGGAACACGGCTCTAGGGAACTTCGCCGGCAGCTGCTCGAAGAACGGCGCGATCCGTTGGCAAGGCGGACACCTACACACAACATAATCAATTATTTACTTTAACGATGACTTGAACATTTTTACGGAATCAGGTTATACTCACCAAGTCGCTGTGAAGTCTACTACTACAAGTTTTGTGCCCGCATTTGCCATTTCTGTCTGGAAATGAGCTTCGCTCTCAATAACAGTGGCTAAGCCCATGGTTTCTTTTTATTTTTTTTCAACTTAATTTAAGCAAGAGTCCACAATGACAACAGTGGGAATGATCAATCCACAGACTACATAGAGCTGATCAATCTGATCAAAGAGTAAAATACTTGTACCAAAAGGAAAAGAGGTCCGTCTCGAAGAATAATTTGATTACCTACATTGAATAGAGGCGACATCTATTATCAGGGGGGAGACAGTTAGAACATGTACAACTTCAGTGAAGAAAGAGTCGCCATCTACTTTACTTAAACAATATACAATGTATTTCATAATTAACGATAGATGTCTCTGTTCAATTATAAAAATCAAATAATTAAGAATGTGATTACGATGAAAATGATTGTGATTACGATGATGATGATTGTGATAATGATGATGCTGATTGTGATGACAGTGATGGTGATGGTGATTGTGATAGAAATGGCGATGGTGATTGTGATGGTGATTGGGATGGTGATTGTGATTTAGGTAAAGTTAGACAATCATAGTCGTGTCTGACGATCTAAATCAGTTAGCATGCTGAATTTAGCCAAGTGTAAAGCGATTTAGACAAGAAATGCGTTTCGTTATCTGCTACCCTCAGCGGAGTGTGCACGTACATCATTTATCGCCGAACGCAGCGCTGTAGGTACTACTTTCGAGCAGCGATGGCCACTAAAGAAAAAGAAGTAATTATTAGATTACTGGATATATATTAAGAAATGCCCTATTTCTGGGACAAAAGTCATGGCGAATATAAAAATAAAGATAATCGAAATGAGGGGCAACGAGTTCTTCTAGACATTTTTAAGGAATTGGAGCCAAATGCGACCTTGAAAACAATGAATAAAAAAATTCAAAATCTTAGAACGAACTACGCCAAAGAATATAAATGTATAATAATATAAATATATCAAACTCAAGCTCAAACTCAAAAGCATTTATTTCAATTAGACCATTACGGCACTTTTAAATGTCAAAATTACAAATAAAAAACAAAGCTACAGTCTCAGTCACAAGGCATAATAACTTGAGAAAGTACTGTAGTTGCCCATTCCCTAGCGTAGATCTCTATGGAGAAGAACGGGCAAGAAACTCCATGGACACTCTTTCGAATCAAAATATTGTTAAAATTTTTGGTTACATCATTAATTTTGAAATTATACATATATGTGAGAACGATGTAGTAAGACGTGCACATATATAATTATGTCTTTTTTTAGTAATAAAAATCGAGCTCGACGCAACCATAGCCAAGGCGAGCCCTATCCTTTGACACAGCCTTTGATGTTTTGATGGTGCCATGAAAGTGACAAATAAATACGTACGACACGCTCAGAATTCTCTGTTATACTGAGTTAGCTAGCTAATTAGATCAAGTGTAAAGAGCAAGCTTTTTTTCGCCATCGCTCACTGTCTGAATTTAGTAAACTAAATTTAGCCAAATGTAAAGGCCGCTTAAACTGGCAACATCATATTATGGCCGCCGCAACTTGCGCACAGAACACTATTACTCCTAGCGGAACTTGCGCTTGCGCTTGAATGTGTTTCGTTAGTCAATCTTATTTTTAATTATTTACAAATTCTCTGTGTAACTGTCAATTCTATTCAAATATGAATGTAGCCGGCGAAAATCTTACTTGTTTTTTGCAAATAGAAGCTGTGTTTACATGATATAGTTGATCAAAATGCAATTCGCGAATAAAATGATGGCTCGTATTATAATGTATCATCATGTTATGTATTCGCAAATTTCATTATGATCAACATACGACATAAACAAAACAACTGCTATTTGCAAAAAAAACTAGAAAATTTGAATGATCACCTTAATGTAAACAAATATTGACCTATACGTAAGAAGGTATACATACATTTTTATCTATATAAAGCTACGCTACGTATAGAGTATAGAGCCTTAGTTCTCGTTAAGAAATCCAGATGGCTCTTCAAATCGGATGCTTCCAAATGGCACAAGAGGGCTCTGTTCTCCCTTATTATTATTATACTCTTTGTCTATTATTCTGTACCTGTTGTTGGTACAATCCCAGCCGTCTCTGGACATTTATTTATTTATTATATTATTTCTAATTTTGCAGCAACGTTTAGGTAGGAAGTTTTTATAAGTGGCTATATGATTTCGATTAGACTTGGGTTGAGACATTAAATAAAATAAAACAATTTTAAATAATCATATATTGACGACCCGAATGGCGCAGCGGTACTGAGGCTGCCTTACGTTCTTAGGGTCCTGGGTTCGAATCCCGGTAGAAGCAAATGTTTGTGTGATGAGCATGGACATTTGTTTCCGAGTCATGGATGTTTATATGTATAATAAGTATGTATTTATAAACAAAAAGTATCTATGTAGTATATCAACTATCTGGTGTCCACGACACAAGCCCCGTTGCTTAGTGTGGCACTAGATGGCGCTGTGTGTAATGTCCAGCGATATTTATTTAATATATTTATTTATATTGTATACACTGTTTTTTTTCATTTTGTCATTGCTGTGGCGTAGATTATTGTTGGCGACTTTATAAATGTTAAAATGTGCCGTTTTGTTTATTGTTTGGTATAAATATTTTAAAGTTATATTTTAGTTATTTTTAGTTTAAAATATCTAATACTTATAGTCTGGCAAATGAAAGTAGACAAGTAGGTTTCACAGTGTTGTGTTGTTAGTTGCGTTCAAATTTCAATAATAATCAATACATATTATAGGGTAAACAGCTTGGAAGTCTTGCATTAAAAACGGCATGTAAAATATTTGACCATGCACAAACCCGCTAAAACCCGACATGTGTACATTAGCGCAGGCCGTGTGACGCGGGAGCACTGGCTTATGTAATATCGACCCTAAAGGTCGTAACTTCGGTCGGTAACTTATTATTGGGTAGGTACTCCAATCCTTCAGTTCAGTCAAAGGTATAGGAACCTAACACAATTAGAACTGGTTTCGGTCGCTCTCACATTACACAGACATTTTTGTTTTGGCGAAGATACGACGCTTTTAAAATTCTCAATACGTCACGCTTTGGAATAATTTTTAGTGCGTTCTGACTCCCGAGTTTTGATGCGTTTTATCTTTGTCAATATTCATTGATTAACAAAAACAAAAAATACATCAATCATCATCATCATCATCATTTCAGCCGAAAGACGTCCACTGCTGGACATAGGCCTCCCCCAAGTGTCGTCACATTGACCGGTCCCGTGCGACTCGCATCCAGCGGATTCCCGCAACCTTCACCAGGTCATCGGTCCACCTAGTAGGAGGCCTTCCAACGCAACGTCTTCCGGTTCGCGGTCGCCACTCTAGAACTTTTCGGCCCCATCGGCGTTCCGTTCTGCGAGCAATGTGCCCTGCCCACTGCCACTTAAGGCAATTCAGCCAGCCGAGTTGGATTCGACGATTGACCTCTTTCTCGAAGAAAATACATCCATTATTTTCCAATACTAACTATAACAGACTGACTTTAAGTACATTATTGCAGCGGCTAGCAACAGAGGCATTGATGGACGAATCGCCTCGGCCCTTATAGGTACGTAAGTCCATCAATGCCTAGTTGTGGCCAAGGCTTGTATAGTAGCTACTTTTCTCAATACAACTAATTTTCAAAATAAATGATGCATTTTCTCGCGTTGAAGAGTTCATTTGTTTTTTTTTTTCAATAAACCTCTTTCTATTTACAAGCCAATTCGAAATTTAAATAAAACCTTTGTTATGCTGCCTCCTTGGTTGCCATGTTTCAGAGTAAAAGATCGTTCTCATCGATCGTTCAAACGGGCGCTGTCAGTTGTGACTGGTCATCTCTTAGTTGCCATGGCTTATTTGTATGTTTATGTTTGAATTGTATTTTTTGTTTTTACTATGGACACTTTTAACGTGCACATCTTGCTACATTGTTCTCACATAATATACCATCTCAACATGAATGATGTAACCAAGATTTTGTAACCAAACCAAAATATTTCGATTTAAAAGAGTGTCCATGGAGTTTCTTGCCCGTTCTTCTCCATAGAGATCTACGCTAGGGAATGGGCAACTACAGTACTTTCACAGTTTTTATGTCTTGTGACTGGGACTGTAGCTACATTTAATTTTCATCTTGGTTTCGACAATTCAAAAGTGCCTGTAACTGGCCTACTTGAAATAAATGCTTTGGTTTTGATTTTGATTTTGATTTTCTATTTTTAAATAACACGACAGAAATGGGTTTATTATGTAATTTAATTGGCCGATAAACACGACAGATATGGAATTTCATAGAACTTTTGCCGGCCGCTGGTCGCATGTATCTGGCCAGTACAGCATTTTAATTACAGTACAGTACAGTATTTGAATTTCGTTTTTTTTTTATTCGCGAATAAAAAAACTAATTAGGCCATTTGCTTCTACTCTACTCTACTAAACAAACGAATCCTTGGACTTTTTTTTTTTTTTTACAAAAAAATAAAAATAGAATCCTTGGACCTCACAAACTTGCTAAGCTATTCAACATAAGAAGTCAAGTACTTAGGTGGGATTCTTGATAGCAAATTGCTCTGGAATAGGCATCTTGACTACAAACTTAACAAAAGCACAATCGCACTGTACCAATGCAAAAAAATGTTAGGAAAAACGTGGGGGCTGTCTCCAAAGATCACGCTGTGGTTTACACAGCGGTGATCAGACCAATGCTGACTTATGGCGCCTTGGTTTGGTGGCGTATCTAGGCTTCAGCGGTTCCAAAGGCTGGCCTGCTGCTATCACGGGCTGTATGAGGACAACCCCAACTGCGGCTATGGAGGTAGCCCTACAATTAACTCCCCTTGAATTGTACATACAGCAGGAGGCAGCACTAGCAGCTATCAGGCTTATGCACTTAGGCATATGGGGCAAGAACCACACCAGTCCCCACGCGGGCATCCTGGACCGGGTGCTTGAGTATCAACCTCTCATCGCTGCCCCGTGTGATAGGAAACCTGTTTATTTATTTATTTAAACTTCATGTAAAAGGGTGGTACATAGGCGGACTTAATGCCACAAGGCATTCTCTACCAGTCAACCTTTGGGTCAAATAGGATAGCATTGTGATAGAGTACAACAAAAATAAATAAGAAAAAAGAAAAATACCATTTTGCAAGCATCAATTAAAAACACATAAATGGGTAGGTACCCATTTATGTGTTTTTAATTGATGTGAATGATACTAATACATATAATATTTATGCTAAAATAAACTAATATATACTAAAATACATACAAATAGTCCGAAATACGAGAAACCTTATAATAATTACTACGACACTAGTAATGACTAGAAAGTAATTTAGACTGACTTTAAATAGAAATTCCGAACTGCTCTTTTGAAAGCCAATTTGCTTTCAGCTTTTTTAATGCCAAGGGGTAGCGCGTTCCAGAGTTTTATAGAGGAGATAGCATAAGAAGAGGACATAAAACCAGTGCGGTGAGAGGGAATTTGAAGGATTAGGTTTTTGGAAGCTCGAAAAAACTATAGCAGAGGAATTAAGGGATCAGTCAGGGGTTAATGAAGTACGCATCTACACAGATGGCTCTAAAACTCAAAACGGCTCAGGGGCTGGCGTACACTCCTAGACCTCAACATCAACTTTCACCTACCACTAGGCGAACACAGTTCGATATTCCAATGCGAGGGTGTCGCCCTAACACAAGCTGCAACAGCCGTAAAGCGTCTAGGGATTCACAACTACGCAATCAGATTCGTATCTGATAGCCTATCTGTGATTAAAGCCCTAGAAAACAAACAAAGTAACAGTAAAATAATATTTGAATGTCACCTCGCCCTGGAGAGTATATCGCTGTCCAACAGAATTACCATCCAGTGGATTAGGGGGCACAGTGGATCCCTAGGCAATAACGCCGCAGACGAACTTGCTAAGAGAGGTTCCGAGATGGTAAGTGCTAGGCCCATACCCACTCCTTCCCTTGCCTTTCTCACAATTCCGTACATAGATTCGCCAGAGATCAACTGAACTACATAACAACAAATGGTCACGGTCTACAGACTGCAGGCAGTCAAAAATGGCGATGCCAAGTCTACAACCGCGACTAACAAAACGACGTTACTGCTCAGCCTAAGTAGAAATAACCTCAGAATAATAATAGGGACAATAACGGTCCCCCTAAACAAACATCTTTTTAACATAGTCGCCACGGACAGTCCACTCTGCAGGGGCTGCTTTGACGCCGAAGAATCAGCCGCCCACGTCGTCCTGAAATGCGAGGCCGTGGCTATCCAACGCAAACAAATCCTCGGAACGGTGAGGTCGCTCCGCGAAGCCTGTGAAGCTCCCAGGAAACTTCTGTGTTTCTGGGCGGAGCTAAGCTGGCTAACTTAGCCAGGACACCTACGTACAATGGACCGAATGGGAGTCTAAGTGCGGAAAATGGAGTCCCTACTCTACTTTGCTTCTACTCCGTTCACGTAATATACCCATTTTTTTTGGAAAGTGATAAAAAAGTCATCCGGTATACTAATAATATAAAGAGGAAATATTTGATTTTTTGTTTGTTTGTGTGTTTGTTACGATTTAACTCTAAAACTCCTCGACCGATTTAAAAAAAAAACTTTCACAATTAGAAAGCCACGTCTTTACTGAGTAACTTATGCTATACATTCAGTCAAAAAAGTATCGGGAATGGATGATTTGTTTATGGTTCCAAATTCAAATTTTTGTTTTTTGGTAGTTGTTAGATTGGCACAACTGTTTTCCATTTTGGCGCGGAGTTTGAGTTGCATATTCTGTTATTTATATTAAATACAGTGCTGGTTTTAGTAATATCATATATAGTGTGTATTGCGAATTTCAAAATGGACAAAAATATCGAACAAAGAGTTTGTCTTAAATTTTGCGTCGCCAATGGAATTTCGTGTTCGGAGTCACTGAAAATGTTACAGAAGGTGAATCGACTTTATCAAAAACTCGTGCTTATGAGTGGTTCAAAGCGTTCAAAAGCGGTCGAGATGTGATGGAAGATTTGCCTCGCTCTGGTAGGCCGTCAACGTCTGCAACTGAAGTTAACATCGCAAAAGTGAAGAAAATAGTGACTGAAAATCCCCATTCAACTCTGAGAGAGATAGCCGCCGAACTTTCTGTATCTCACGAGTCGATCCGTACCATTTTAACTAATCATTTGGGTATGAAACATGTTGCTGCTCGACTAGTCCCAAAAGATCTGAATTTTCTCCAAAAACTCAATCGCATGAAAGTCGCTGAGGACATGCTAGAACGAGTCAGTTCGGACCCAACATTCATGAAACGCATTGTTACTGGTGACCAGACGTGGGTTTACGAGTTTGACATGCAAACTAGTCAACAAGCTTCGGAGTGGCGCCTTCCAACTGAACCGAAACCGAAAAAACCATGCCAAAGTCGATCAAAAGTCAAAGTCATGTTGACTGTTTTCTTTGACTATCGCGGTGTTGTGCACTCTGAATTCTTACCGGAAGGTCTAACGGTAAATAAAGAATATTATTTGAGCGTTATGCGGCGTTTAAGAGAGCAAATTCGACGAAAATGGCCAGATTTGTGGAAAGAAAATTCTTGGATTTTGCACCACGACAATGCGCCTTCGCACAAGGCTATCATTGTGAACGAATTTTTGACCAAACACTCAACAAATACCATCCAGCAACCACCATATTCACCAGATATGGCTCCTGCTGACTTTTTTCTTTTTCCTAAACTCAAATTACCACTTCGTGGCACCCGTTTTCAATCGATAGAAGACATAAAGGAGAATTCGCGGCGAGAACTGAACTCAATTCCGGAAGCAGCGTTTAAAAAATGTTTTGATCAATGGATTATTCGTTGGCGCAAGTGTATCGTTTCTAAAGGAGCATACTTTGAAGGTGATAAAATAAATTTGGATGAATAACAGACATTTTGTGTATTATTGATCTTTTCCCGGTACTTTCTTGACAGAGTAGTATTTTATCCCCGTACTCCCACGGGAACAGGACCTACGCGGGTGAAACCGCGTGACATCCGCTAGTATTGTTATAAAAGTAATGAACTAACTAATTCTTGACAAATGGAGAAACTAAAAACACAAGCGAATAGGTAATTTAAAAAAAAACGATCTTGTTTTGTGAAACTGAAAATGCCAGGGGAAAATGATGCTGCTGGCGCTGTGTGTAGTACGTACACAGTACACACATCACTGGTACCACTCGCATACTAGCTTGCTACATACCTAAATGTCTGCAAAAGATTTGTATAGTCAGTTTCTTTTAGCCATACTTTCTTGCGTAAGCGCCTGCAGCTTTTTTTTTTAGAAAATAGCTGTTTTAACAGTTTGTTGCTATGAATTTGTTTCAATGTAGGTTAATTGGTTAATTTCGACGTTTTTACTACGTTTTTTACTAGGTACACGGAATATTCGTACCTACGCGTTTTACAGCACGGTTGACGCAGTGGCTGAGCGACTGACTACTGCACTGCGTACAAATAGTTACCTACTTATTTGTTGTATGGCCTAGTGATGGGCAAAGTGAAAAAGAACACATTAGAAGAATAGTATACACTTTGATACAAGTGCAGGAGAAATTTGTGTATCAAACGACGTTTTTCAATACACTTTTGAAGAAATAAAATAAAATAACGAAAAATATTTTTGTCATGAAACTATGATTTTAATTTTCTTTTTTTTCCGCGCTTTGCTCTCGCCAGGTTGAAGGAGAAGCAAAGGTATGAAGCCACAAAACAGCCTAATATAAAATCGTTTTTTTTTTTTATATTTTTGAATTTAGAACACAAATAAATGTTAGTTTGTATAGAAAACTAAATAAAGTTTTAAATAATCATGTTTATATTCATCATATTTATAAACACAATTTGAACATTCAAAAAATATTTACTCCTTATAAACGCATACTGCTTTGCCGAAGAAAAAAAAACATTCACCTCTGCCTATAGGCATTGAACCAATTTGAACTTCGTATAAGTATAGTTATATGTGGAATTTTTTTTTTATTTATAAACACGAGCGGGTAAATGAAAAAAACGCACGCGTGGCGCGTCGCGCGAAATTCATTGCATTTTGAACCTAATCGTAGTGCGATAAGAACCCGTTTTCGAGGAAGTGTATTGAAAAAAGGAACAAAACGAAAATTGTATGAGAAGCGCCAGGGTAGCCCGCGAAATTAAAATTTTCTTACGTTTTTTGCGATTTGCCGGTCAGTATCAGGCTGTATGTGGATTAAAATATATGATTTGCGGCTGTAACAAATACTTTAAGATTTATTTTGGTCAATTTCCCCGATTAGTTATTTATGAAAGTCGAGCATCAGCTGAGAGAATATACCCCAAAGAATTGAAAAAATAAAGGTTTGTAGAGAACTTTCCCCTCTGCGAAACTACGGAGTTGCCGGGTAAACGTGAGCGTTATTAATATACCCTCAGGCAACAATTTACATACTAGTCGGGTATTATTTGAGTCTATCGACACGCAAAGAAAATAAGTGTAAACCGCAATACATAAGAAGAATATACCCTCACTCATAAGTTATTTAATCGATTTACATATCAAATGTATTATTTTGTTATAAGTACCGTCTAAATCAGCCGTTTTGGAGATTAGCCGGAACAAGCAGATAGACTGACAGTTTTTTTTTTTATAAGTATACAATATTATTATAAACTTTTTCAATACACTTCCTCGAAAACGGATTCTTATCGCACTACGATTAGGTTCAACATGCAATATGTATATCACACCCGTGCGTTTTTTACTTTTAACCGCACTTGTGCGGAAATAAAAAAATATACCACAGATAACTATTATTTGTTTATACGAAGTTCAAATCGGTTTAATGCCTATAGTCGAAGGTGAATGTTTTTTTTAATTTCGGCAAAGCAATATATTGTTTTTTTAATAAGTTCCTATTGAAATTGTAATAATAAATAGAATGTCATAAACATGATTATTTAAAACTAATAGATTAGGTATATAATGTTAAAACTAATATTTACTTTTATAAACAAACTAACGTTTATGTGGTCTAAATAAAATAAAAACTATTTTTTAAATTAGGCTGTATTGCGGTTTTAAACCTTTACTTCTCCTTCAACCTGGCGAAAGCCAAGTTCGGAAAAAAAAAGAAAATTAAAATCAGTTTCCTAATAATTCATGACAAAAATATATTTTGTCGTTCTTTTATTTCTTAAAAAGTGTATTGAAAAACGTCGTTTGATACACAAATTGTAACACACTAATGTATTCAGTAAAAAGGTGTTGTTTCAAAATTTCATAAACAGACACTTTAATTTTATTTATTTGAACCTACCTGTGTACCTATTAGATATTCTGTATAAAAAAAAATGTGTGGTTCATGATCCATGTATATGTGGCACCGAGCTAGAGGCCTTTTATAGTCTATCTAACATGTCGACAGTTCCCTTCGGCAACGGCGATCAACCTGTTGGCGAATAGCGGCCAATATCAATGGGGAGCAGCTCCTTATTAGGATCGCGGGACCCGTTCCTACATCCATGAAAGCCGCGCGCCAAGAGACTCATTTAATAACTAAAGGTACCTACTGAGCACTCTGAGATGATTAGTACTTAAGTAATAATTTTCAATCGTCTCAGAAAGCAACTGTAGAAAATGCAGTCAGTTTTCAATCGCGTTTAGCCGCTGAAACATCTTCGCTTTTAGAATATCAAACGATAAACCCGATAATGAGCAAGTTGAAATTTATTATATTGCCACGCCCGTGCATCCTTATTTTCTTTATAACTACTTTGGATGCTATTCTTCTTAATGATCAATTATTTCGCAAACAGATAGCTGATGACTTACCAAAGACAGAAACAGATTTTGATTTCTATTTGACAAGATTGGAAAAAGTTGTAGATTTTTGTATAAAACATAAAATGTATGTGGATAGTAACATGGAGTTCGGGCTGTTTCTGGTGAATGGTAAGTTCTGGTGTTAATACTCAGTTTCAGGAACGTAATATAAGTATTTAAATTAAACTCAAGTGATCTGATTGGTTTCTAATAATTCAATCAAGCAATCACAGTAGCTGACTCGCAATATTTGTTAGGGTACAAAGACGTTACTCCACTGTCCGTCTGTCTGTCTGTCACCAGTCTGTATCTCATGAACCGTGATAGCTAGACAGTTTAAATTTTCACAGATGATGTATTTCTGTTGCCGCTTTAACAGCAAATAATAAAAATTAAGACAAATTAAAGGGGCTCCCCTACTACGATGCACTTAGTTTATTTAGTTAATTTACTTTGATAGTCGTTCCAGGGATTCCCGGTTTCTGGAATGGACATGGTCTTTTAATAACTTAACCTTTTTAGGCAAGTTACGCAAAAAAATCTAATTTAAGTATTAAAAATTATATTAAGTATTTTTTATTATTAATAAAAAAGGTTTTTGAATTAAAAGTAAACCCTATAAAAAATAACATCATTTAAAAGGTACTGTCACGGTTACTTATCGATTACCTACTATCTATCGATACCATCTCGTCTGAGTAGCTTGGCTAGTTACTAGCGCCAGCTAATTTAATCTGATATTTAATTAGTTGTCATCATTGGATTGTGAATTTCAATTTCATTCTTTATTCGTGTTTCTCAAGAACAATGAGACGAATCAGTTCGTTCTATTGTGCACGAAATCAATCCGTTCATGATAAAAAATCTAATAAGAAAAGAGTAGATGGAAGTTATGTATGTTGGTATGTTGATTTGTTTGTTAAGTCTCTAGATCTAGTTTTGTTTTACACTAGTATTATCATTCATAGTTCACAATTAATTGTAATAATATTTAATTTATATTGTAATTTAAATAAAATAGTGCATGTGGTGTTAGCCTGTAAATAATTGTTGCACTTATAAATGTATATCGTGTACTTTTAAATGAAATGTAATGTGTAAACAATTGTAGGCTAACCTTATTAAATAAATAAATAAATTAAGTATGTAGGCCAGCAATCTTTTTACTACTAGGTATGTTTAAAAATGTCAACATAAAAACAAACACAAATAAGTACAATAAAATAGAAGAAAATAAAACAAAATGACTCGATTCACAAAAAGAAAATCCTTAAGCTGGGATCGCACTCGAAGTCACGAGATTGTAACCCAGCGCTGTGCCCCGAGACCAGCTGGCTTGTTGTAAACCGTGGCGATTATGTAATCTTATGCTGCTTTAACAGGTCGGTAATGTTCGGGATTGTTCGGGCCGGGTTGACAACTTGACAGTTGGCGACGCGTCGCCACGGCATGCTTTCGGAACGCCAGTTTTTGGTTTTACCCGCTCCTATAGATGTTTCACATCAAAATCTAATAACATTTTGCCCAAACTGGGAATCGAACCCAGGACCTCATGAAGTAATAGCACTTGAGACCACTAGATCAACGGGGCAGTACGACGTATAACATTCGTCTGGGGCAAACGGACCATCCGTTCACCTGAGTCGGAGGGTTATGTCGGACTCCAAACGACTATAATGCTCGGCGCAAATGGGCCACCAACCACAGCCACCGGTGGCTGTCGCACGCTATCACGAGTTGCCGACAATGCTGTAGCGAGTGCATGGGCGACACGCGTGCGGCGAGTTTCAACTAAATGTATGAAAAAGCGTGTGAACTGCTTGTCGCTGGCTACCGGTGGCTGTGGTTGGTGGCCCGTTTGCGCCGATCCTAAAACCACACTCTTCCTACTACGCGTGCGTCATCGTCCGAGGCAAAAGGATCGCAGGCGCCGGTCGTCCGTGTGCTCGCTTGGCTACGCACACATAGTTAGGATCCTTGTCGTCGAAGCGGGGCTGATTTTTGTTGCTGAGTTCTAGTGTGCGAGTTTACTTGCCTACTGGCTACACTACCATGAGTCGGGGGCCTAGGATATACAAATACATTCCCGACTGGTCATCACCATCATATAGCCTTTTCCCAACTATGTTCGGGTCGGCTTCCAGTCTAACCGGATGCAGCTGAATACCCGTATTTAACATGGAGCGACTGCCTATCTGACCTCCACAACCCAGTTAGTACGGGGTAATACGAAACCACTTGGTAAGACTGGTTATCAGAGTTTTTGGGCCACTGACTACCTGTAACGACTGTCAAAGATCTGTAAATGATAGCCGGGACCAACGGCTTAAAGTGCTTTCCGAGGCACGGAGGAAACCCAGTATGTAATGGGTGGTCACCCATCTACAGAGATGGGTGACCACCCATTACATACCGGGTTTCCTCCGTGCCTAGGTTGGTCTGTACCAACCTAGGCAAGCACAGCTTAACTTATAGACCCGAGCGATTATTTAGCCACGGGCACACCCCCGACTGGTATTAGCCTGCAATTCCCGACGAGTCCCATCACCAAGTGGGGTCCAGCACCGTACGTTCTCCATGAAGGTGTGCAGGAAACACTGCGCTCCACCTCTTTGGGCCTGGCTGGTCGGGCGACGACTCAGCCTAAAGTTCGCCGCTCGCACGCACTAAAAATAATAAAATTTGTTCCTGTTTTCTTTTGCAGTAAATTTGAAGGAACTTTGGGAACAAAAAAGTAAGAGTATCCCTTTAAAATTAAGCAACCGTATGGAAAAACTACTTCAAAAGACTAGTTCTTTGGCAGATTATTTCAGAAGAATGGTTTTAGAGAGTTCTAACGAGAAATTAATGGCGCAGGATTTAAAATGTAAGGAAAATGTAAAACCACATAGGTACAAGTACTTAGTAGGTACCTATGTGGGTATAGCTAGATATTTTGTTCGGCAATGCAATTTTTCTTTCAATAGTCTTCCTCGAAACCTGGCTCTTATGTACTCTCTCACTATCTCATATACCTAATCTCAATGTATTTCTCACCTGTGGATTTTTTCATTTATCTCAACTAGTGTGGAAATAAAAATGTCCATGTCCAAATTGGTTCAATTCCTGACTAGGAAAAAATAATTACCGCCGAATGGCGATTATTGTTCTCTCATTTAGCATTTAGATCCTCATCAGCAAAGACTACGATACTATAACAAAGTTTCTACACTTATATCAAAATGTAATGTGTGATTTTGATAATAAAACACGTATGGTCTATCATAGACCACACGTGTTTTATTATCAATACAAATTGTCTCAAATACAGATTTGCATAGACCGTCTATTTAAGCAAATCTGTAGTTGAGACGAATCATCACTAGTTAGTTGTAACATAATTTTTCTTAAGATATTAAATTAATAAATAATAATATTATTTTTTCAATTCGATTGTTGTTTTCAGGGATTCAACTATTTTATAATAAAAATAATAGTAGTGTAACGTGGCCTAGACAACCAGAAAAATTCAATAAAGATTTGCTGGAAGAAACGAAGATTTACAGTCCGCAAGATTTGGACGAAATGTATGGCTCATGGGACAACTATATCAACTTTGTGTTTAACGTAAAAACATATGTACCTACGCCCACAGTATCGGGTAAAGTGTATGATTAAATTTGTTAACCTCGATAACTAAATTAGCAAGCATCTATCTTCTACAATATCATAAAGTGCCTCTTTAAAAGGGTTCTAGTTCCCGGTAATCCAAAGACGAGAAAAAATTTCTTGACGATATGTTTTTCTGCATTAGCTCATTGACTTAGCAGCCAAACGGGAGCTCTTTATTTATTACTACTATTGTTTTTATTTTAGATGAATGCACCGCACAGTTGGCTTCAAATCCTATACATAATCAAATATTTTATCAGCCTAATTGTATGATCGTAGATAAATGCAAAGAGGCGCTGAATAAAGGCAGCGAGTACGGTTATGGGTTGGTACATAGGTAGGTAATACAACCTGGTTAAGTACATGTTGTCTTCTAAAGCTAAATACACAATGTGAAGAATTTAAATATATAAAAAAAAGCCACAATAATTCTCCCTAATACATTTAAAAAAAAATAACAATTATTAAACACAACTGTTAAATTAATAGTTTAATAAATGCTGCGAGAAAATAAACTACTATTTATTTTCTCGCAGTCAACGGTAAAAAGTAGAGTACATTAATCGTTGAAAAAAAAATCATCTCTGTCGTTGAATCCCTCGCTCTGCTCAAGATTCGAATGTAGAATCCCTTGCTTTGATCGGGTTTCTACTCTAGAATCATTCGCTGATCTCGGGATCCAACTTGTCCCCTAAATTCCCCTTTTTGCACTTGTTATACACTCTACTTTTTACCATAGAAGATACATACTTAAATTAATATGTGACAGTGTTTTACAGAATAACTTTATTTTCTAGGATGTTTTTAATGGTCATAGCCCGTTTGGCTAGAAAATGTATCGTGTTCTCCAAGAATGTGGACAAATATAAGACGGATACGTTCTGCATGATGGCTTTCAATGAGGCGGAGTACATTGCCTCGAATAGATTCGGACAGCCTGACATTATGATGGAACAGAGTAAGTTCGATAGTTGCTTGGGTCACGCACGTTCGCACCGTGCGTCGTCGCCGTCGGGCGATACGGCTTGCGACGATGCACTGTATTATTATTGATACTCTGTATTATCCGTAAAAAATAAATAAAATAAATATCGCTGGACATTAACACACTTCGCCATCTAGTGCCACACTAAGCAACGAGGCTTGTGTCGTGGACACCTGATAGTTGATATAATACATAGATACTTTTTGTTTGTAAATACATTCTTATTATGAATATAAACATCCATGACTCGGAAACAAATGTCCATGCTCATCACACAAACATTTGCTCCAACCGGGATTCTAACCCAGGACCCGAAGAACATAAGGCAACCTCACTACCGCCGCGCCATTCGGGTCGTTAAAATTAAATAATAAAAAAAAAAAACCCGACTGAAATCAAATGCGATATTTTTTTTGCTTTTCAGTCGGTTTTTAAGGTTCCGTACCCAAATGGTAAAAATGGGACCTTATTACTAAGACTCCACTGTCCGTCTGTCAGTCTGTCAGTCTGTCAGTCCGTCAGTCTGTCCGTCTGTCCATCTGTCTGTCACCAGACTGTATCTCATGAACCGTGATAGCTAGACAGTTGAAATTTTCACAGATGATATATTGCCGTTTTTTACTCGATATTAATATCGGCAACAGGTAGACGCTCGAAATATTCACAGAATATTAAGTTGTATATTCACTTTAAACTCGCATTTGACCGGTTTTTATAATTCCTTTGTTATTAACAGCTTTTCAGTTTTATAATGTGAGAGATTTCACAGACGATTTAACTTCTTGTTTTTTTTTCACTTTTATAATATTTGTCATTTCGAATAACCAACTTCGATATAAATCCTAAATGGGCATTCGAAATGAAAAATGAGAAGACAAACCTAAAGATAATTTTCAAATACCTATTCAATGATACCCCATTTAACATAGTTCGTCGAATTTCTCTTTCTTATTTTTCACAACATGGCGTCTGCGTCTGGTTGTCGCTATATTGAACTTTGCTTACTATAATGTCTTTAGTGACACTTGCAAGATTATGACAAATCGATTGACGTAAGAATCATCAAGATCGGCCCACGCGTTTGGTCTCTAGAGAGTATACGTTTTGCGACTAAGCCTAAAGGAATAAACATACATAGAAGGTGTAAGACCCTTCCCGAAGCCGTCAACCAAGCATTATGTACATCAAACTAAGTAACCCTACGCAATAGTAGATTATTAACCAAGGGGATAAAGCAGTGTCTTCTGTCGCGGGTGACGATTTAAATCGCAAGCGTAACGAAGGACTCGAGGTTTACTCCCGAGCGTAGCGAGGGTGTTAAAAACTTAAATCACGAGCGAAGCGAGGGATTTAAGACGAGTCCTGAGTGTAGCAAGGGATTTAAGTTCACCGAAGACTAAGACAGCTTTATCACCGAGGAAAATACTCTACTTTTCGTGACATTTGCGAAAAAACTAACACAATAACAATATAAGATAAGCATTTATTAAAAATAATGACAATTAAAAGTAAAAGTTAACATTCGAAACATTGGAATTCCTAGACTAATATTTTTTTGTCGGAAAAGCAAAGGCATCAAGCTCATACGGCCTCGTCGGTTTTCGTAATTTTATTTATTAATCATAACTGCATAATAAATGCGTATTCCTTTTTCAAAAAGATGTATTATGCTTTATATACAAACTCAATGGTGTAAACACAGATGTAGTTCAGTATAAATTTCGGTAAGTATTCCAAATTTAAATCACATTCTCTCCTAGAGGATGAATGAAATTCAGTACAATTTTCTTTCCGTTTTTAACAGATTAAAAATGACTATTGTTATGTTCGCTTTTTGTGGCATAGAATGTCACTTTTTTGAGCAAGTGGTACGAAAAAATTATTACTGGGTAATACCTTTTTTTAGATGTCAGAAATCGCGTTTTACGGTAAAACTCTATGTAAAGCACTCAAAACATTGTGCTAGTAGGTGCATTGAAGTATATTATTATTATTGCATAGTACGGGGGTCGTGGAAGTATTCAAAATTCAAAATAAAGAAACATTATACAAAAAGTTGGAAGTTTGACCCCCAATATTTCCGTAACTATTAGATTCCCAGGTAGGGTCTGGAACAAAAAAATGATCGCAATGTCGGGGAGAACAAGTGCCTTTCGGCATCGTTAAGGGCGCAAATAGACCTATTTACGCCCTTTATTTAGGCTGACAAACACTTTACCCTCCTCCAGTCGGGTAAAAATATGTTTCACTTGTTTCAGTGACTTTTTGCGGCCTATTAGGCCATGCTCAGTTTTTCCGCAACTACTGGATCAAAAGTCTTCTTCAGTACCAAACTCCGGAAGGTTGTTTTACGCAGAAGTTAGCGACGGGAGAATTTAATGAGATTTTTTTGAGGGAGGGTATAGAAGACACATGGAGTATGACTAACCCGACTGTCATCATGAACGGACAGTGCGAAGCACATTTCACGGCGGTGGCAGCGCCAGCGCTCTCAGGTGCTCTCAGATACATAATAGAGACTTATTATTGAAATGTATGACGTTTTAATTTTAATTTTCAATAGTCAAAAGCCCTTATAAGTACTCAAAGAAACCAACGCCGTCGTCTTGTATTAAATAAGGGCGCGTCGGATTGAAAAAAGTCGCTGTTATGTAATGCGGCGTCTTCACGTTCAGCCGGATTGTAGTGGCGATACGTTCGACAAAGCGGCGTCCAACGTTTAGCTTTATTGTCAGCAAGAAGAAACGACCGAATAAAATACTGAAAATTTCGAAACTCAATACATTTGATGACGTAGAGTTTTTCCACCAGATTAAATTACGTTTTAACCTATTAAACAAATACACCAGGAATAAAACAGCGTCAAGAAATATACAGGGGACTTTTTTTATCAAGCTTCTAAGTACTCTGTTTACCTGGTATACCCATTTTTTTTTTTAAAGTGATAAAAAAGTCATCCGGTATAAAAATGTAATAATTAAGGCGTAGTAGATGCGCCCGTTTATATTTGGGCGGCACGTTATTACGACGCCGCCGTGCCGCTTTGACGAACGCAAAGTGCTAATTCAATGCGGCGTACTTTCTTTCAGCCGCATTATAATCCGGCTGAACGTGAAGACGCTGCATTACATAATAGCGATGTTATTCAATCCGGTGCGCCATAATGTAATACGCCGTGTTATACTACTTATATGCCTGCGACATATAAATTTTTTTTGTATTGGTCAAAGTATGTACCTATGTTATAGATGCATTTCTGCCAACGCAGGGCAATTTTTCAATGATCTTCTTGAAGAAATTAGGTGGACGGGAGACAACAAACTCTTCAAAGGCATTTTGTACTGCTTCTCGGGTACTTATTTTTTCCTGCATAGAACTTGTTCAAATTCTGGAAAAGTAGAAGTCTGTCGGCGCCAGGTGAGTACAATGGATGACGTGGAACTACCAAACCGTTTTTGCAGTTTTGCAGTTTTGGAGACTGTCTGTTGTGCAGTTTGAGGTCGACCTTTGTCAAAATGCTGGCTGCCTCTCAACATCGCACTTCCGGTGACAACCGGTTCCGGTTTGTGGTACAAACATTTTTTAATATCGGGAACTCGCAACAAATAGTAAACATGGTTACGATCCTGTTTTCAGTGATAATGATAGAATTCCATATTTTTTAAATAAAATTCATTTGAATTTAGAATTCTTTACCAAGTAGACCGGCAACTTTTTAGGTAAAAGAGTATATCGACAGACTGGGTCCGTTTACCAAACGCTGCCGCGCTGTTACATATAGATAGAATACTCTTTATTATGTACACCACACAAATTAGGTATAACAGGTACAATTAGAACTTTTTAGATCTTTTAAAGACAACCTTTATGAACAGTAGCATAGCACTAAATGCGACTAGTTATCATTCGAATATCTAGGCGATTTAACGTGTTCGTGGTTTTGATAAGTGCCGCCATGAACAATTTAAAATCGATTTCCTTGTTGTTTTTTTTCACAACTTTATTTTTTACTGTGAACGGGATCACTGCCATTCGTAGTTATGGCGAGACCATTGAAGATTTACCAGCGGAAAAGGATTTTAACTTTTATTTAAATTCATTGGAAAAGGCGGTAAATTTTTACACACGACATAAACATTACGTGGATATGAACTCGGCGTTCGGATTGTTTATGGTGGATGGTAAGATTATGTTTCTACCTACATAAGATAATATTTTTCCAATAAACTCTGGCACTACTTACTCATCATCTGCCTAACCTTTTCCCAAGTTTTTTTCTTTTTTATTGGGTTCGGCTTCCAGTCTAACCGGATGCAGCTGAATACCAGTATTTTACATGGAGCGACTGCCTATTTGACCTCCACAACCCAGTTAGTACTGGGTAATACGATACCCCATTACGTTCAAAATGCAATGTATCACGCTCGTGGATTTTTTCATTTAGTTTTACTAGTGTTTTATTTTCATTTTCTTAATATTGACGATAATTTATGTAAGGACAATTCTGATGCCAAAAATATTGACATTAGAATTTTGGTTTGTGTGACCGTATCTGATCTATGCTGCATAAATTCTGTTCAAATTTTGCAGAAAAAATATCTTAAAAGTCTATTCAATTAATAGGCACACGGTTATCACGCACGGTCACGGTTTATCATCACGCTATTTATTATGGGGAATTATCAATATTGCATTATTCGTGTTCCCCGTATTAGTAGTAACCTTTTCAAAAGTTTGCCGCGAGATTGTAACTAGTCATTCTGAAATAAACTAAATTGACACTAGTATAAAGTTTATATAAACTTTATACTAGTGTCAATTTAGTTTATTTACACAAATATTTAACAAATAACAAATTTCCACAAATATTTGTTAAAGTTGACATAACATATTTTAGGGTACAATGAAATGAATCAGCGAAAAAACAAATGTTTGATTGTGGATGAAATCCATTCGTTCATGAGAAAGAAGTAAAGCCTAATAGATTTTTTATCATGAACTAATTGATTAGTTTGACCAATCAAGAGTCAATTATAATTTGTTTCATAACGACTTCAGTTAATGTGATGGGCTTTAAAAATAAAAAGCACTGGTCACAGATCAGTGAAAGTAAAAAGTGAAAGGTTATAATTTGTTCGGGGGAAGCAGAAAAAAAAAATATAATTGTAATTTTTTTTTCTATGTTCATTACTACACCCATGCCAAAAAAATTAAAATTTTCTTCGGCGCCATCTTAAATTTTTAATTTGACCTCATTTCCTTTTTTAGCGAAAAATGAAATTGCTATCGGACCCATAAAAGAAAAGCCGAAAATTTTCATCGGCGCCATCTTGAATTTTCATTTTGACCTTTTTGACCTCATTTTTAATATCAGCAGCCCCGAAAACCATGATAAAAAAAACAACCGAAAACCCCGACACCCATGAAAAAAAAATTAAAAAATTCGTCAAGACTTAGTGTTGGTCAGCCCATTTGTCGAGGAAGGTTATAGGCTATGTAAAATCACGCTACGACTAATAGGAGCAGAGCATGAATGGGACAACAGTATTTTATAATAATTTCACATATATACAGCGTTAGTTTTCAATGACCAGCCAAAATTTAAAATTAAGATCTAGATATCAAACCAAAAGTGCATTTAAATATTATTGTCGAAAAAATAAAAATAAAATAATAGCATTCATTTGAAAATGTGATAAAAATTTCCTAAATCATAAATTTTGTGGGAATCAATGCACTTGTGTGTGTGAATGCACCACCAAATTTATGTGTGTGATAACTGCTACCTATCTAGGTTGTTGAGCTGAATTGTGCTGTTGCAATAACCACACCTTCGCTTATTAGTGGTAGACAGGATTGAAATCTTATTAAAAAAATGATAATAATATGAAATTTTTTTTTTCAAAACCGTCTGAAAATTTGGCTGGTTATTGAAAACTGACCCTGTATACTTTTTTTTGCAGTGAATTTAAGAAGTTATTTGCAACCGAAACTACATTATGATATCCCTGTAAAAAAACGTTCCCGTTTGGAAAATTTAATGTTAAAGGTTGATGTATTGACTGACTATTTCCACGATATGGTCCAAAAACTAAAACACGTGGAAAAATATAGCCAGGATATAAATAGTAAGTATAATCAGCCTATAATGTTTTCAGTGCTGCGGCACACGGTCTATGAGGGGGAATGGGCTAAAACTTTAGTCGAACAGTCGTGCTTTAAAACCAATTACAAACATTATCAGATGTGCATTCGGATCAAAATTGTTCAGCCTCAGGCCCAGTGCGGATTAGTATATGTCACTCCGAACTTTTGGTTGTAGGACATGCCGGTTTCCACACGATGTTTTCCTTCACAGTTTTGAGAGCAGTGGTGATGAAATACTACTACTACTACTACTATAACAGCCCATAACGTCCACTAGTGGACATAAGCCTCTCCCATGATGGGAGGAATTTGCCGTAATCTCCACGTTTGGCAGGCGGATTGGAGATCGCAGTGATGAAAGACTAACAGAAAAAGCTGCTGCCCATTCTCTGGTGGTGCTGAAATAAATTACACAAAGTAATGCGCCTGGCAAATTCCTCCCATCATGGGAGAGGCTTATGTCTAGCAGTGGACGTTATAGGCTGTTGTAGTGGTAGTAGTAATGCGCCTGCTTGGGTTCGAACCCATGACTTACTATTCATATGTTATTTATTAAGTACGAAAAGAAACACTGATGAACCAGCACAAATAGTAATTATAGCGACAAGATCCCTTTACACAGTGGGCCCTATCAGAATACCAGCGCTGCGGTATTTGTTTTTCATTTTTCGCAGCATCATGCTGAGATAGGAGCCTTTTTGGCCTCGCACAGATCTTTTTTCGCACAGATTTTATTATTTAGTTTAAGATTCTTTATTTTATTATTATTATTATTTTTGTAGTCCCTGTGCTTGTCCCAAATAATATTTTTTTTTCTTTCTTTCTTTCTTTTTTTACCACTTTTTGACCACTTATTTTAGGGTCATAAATCTTAGTTTTAAACCTAATGGCGAGAACCCTCCACGTGGGTTCACTTTTTTGCAAACGTAATGCCAGAGACCCACCTGCAGGCCTATTACGTATCTTTCTGATATCCAGTGACTATATCAAGCTTCGGTTGTACACCGAATTTTGATGACAACCGAGAATGTCATAATATTGGTATTACGTACCGCACTGAGTTACATTACAGTGACTAACAGCCCGGGTACGGTGTAACGTCTTTCACGAAAGTCACTTCAAACTCAGTTGTCATTAATTTGTTGTCCACTATGCTTACATAATCGAAATAATATTTAGTTACGGTGACTATCAGCCACGATGAGCACCAATGACGTCATATTTGATCGCGGCTGGTCATACATAATGCGAAACTAACCTTTTGGCAGTTATTTGATGGACACTGAGCCCAGTTACTGTCATTTCGAGCTGTCAACAGAGATACGTAATAGCCCTGCAGGAGAGCAATATGTATGCTGGGATGGCACATGAGCGTACCGCTAGTTAAACTTATAGCACTTGAAAAACTCACCCTGTATAAGCGAAGTGAGCTCGAAATTTTTTGCATTTTGCTTCGGGTAGGTTGGCTTCTCTATAAATGTAAAAACCCGAGCGGTGTAAGCGCAATCTTTGCACGCTACGCTCGGCGCTGATTATCGCGATGCACGCTCGTCGAAGTCAATCTGATGACTTGTCCGAGATTTCGGGAGGTTTGAACCCCCAAAACCCCGTCCTGCCGACGGCTTTGCAGCTTTGGACAGAAATGAGTGGAGTGATTGTTATTGGGTTTTTCTGTTAGGAATTTTTCAGTAGCAGCCACGGAGTCGGGATTTGTCCCCAATTGAGGTTCGCCCCCTATAGTTATGTGGGTGTACTACTATGAACACTCCTGCATAACCCTCGGGCACTACATGGCGTGATATCATGTTATGTTATTATTTTATTAGTATTAAGAACTTGTAATGGATGAAGCAGGGTCAAAGGAAATAAAGGATATTTTTCATGGTGAGAAGGTAAGAAATAAGGAAGATTGGAAAAGTATGTTGGAGGTCTTTGCCCAGCAGCCAGCCTCAAAAATTATATTTACTTTATCCATTAACTCTTTGTGGAAAGTTTGGAACTTCCCAACTGATAATATGTCTGTAATTCTGTATCTTCACAATATCAAATATGTAAATGTTATTTATTCTTTTATAAATGCTCGTCTATAATAAATTACCTAAACAAATTATAGATATTTCCGATAAAGATCTTTTCAAAAAATGCTTAAACGAATTTCTAGTCGAAAAATGTTATTATACAATTAATGATTATTTAAATTAAAGACACTAGACCAGTACATCCGATTTATTGTATTAGTAAAACCTTGACTTCGAAATTAAAATTATATTATTAAAATCAAATTGTAATACCCGTTTATTTATGTGACATGTAATCTTTTTATTTTAATTCATTTTATGTTAATATTATTCTGACATTGTGTACTCTTTTATTTTATTGAATTATGAAGTCTAATTTTATATTTAAATTGATAATTGATTATAAAGTATGGATTTAATTTGTACGCTTCAACGCAAGGCATAGATGGACTCGCTATTTAATATTTATTTGGAACACCCCTGTACAACCTATAATGTCTACAAATAAAGATTTTATTTTCATTTTCATCTTTTCGTCGGAAGCCACCCAGCCAGCATGAGCCGAGAAACGGCATACCCCTGATGGTATGCCGTTTCTCGGCTAATGCTCTGGCGCCTTTAATTATTAAACAATTTTATTTGTTGTTCAGTCGCGGAACTATTTTTAAACAAAACGATGTGGGCAAGGACTCCTAAATTCGATAAAGATCTGCTGAAACAAACGAAGATCTATAGTCCAGAAAAGTTGAAGAAAATTTATGGCAAATGGGAAAACTATTTAGCTAATGTTAAAAAACCCGAAGAATTTATACCTTCGCCTGCAGAATCGGGTAAAGTGTATTTTGTTAACTTTAATATCATTTCAGTGTTAGAAACCGATGAATATCACATTTTACTGTAACCTGTTTTTATAGCAATAAATAAAAAATGAACAATATTGTTAAAAGAGAACATGGCAGAGCACCATAGTGATAAACTGCCTGTAGAGGGTAGAAGACAACGTGATTTTAGAGTCGATTTTGTGCAAAGACGTGGAGGTGTATCCAGCTTACATAAATCAGTTACTACTCGGGTGCGAACGGTGTAGCGTGCGAACTTCTGCGAATTTCGAAATTCGTTTATAGAGTCGAACCCGTACGAAAGTTGCCAACATGCTCATGGTGGGTAGGTTCAATTATGTGGATGGATGGTTACCGCTACTTATAGTTGTTTCCTTATCGTTTTCTTTAGATGAATGCCTACAAGCCTTGGGCTTGAATTCACCTTCGAAATCTTCCTCTCAATACTGTCGTATACCTTCTCACTGCAAGAAGTCGATGGAAGAAGGTACTGATTTTGGCTATAGTTTGTCTCACAAGTAAGTTCATCTTAGTATTATTTTGGCTATAGTTTGTCTCACAAGTAAGTTCATCTTAGTATTATTTTGGCTATAGTTTGTCTCACAAGTAAGTTCATCTTAGTATTATTTTGGCTATAGTTTGTCTCTCAAGTAAGTTCATCTTAGTATTATTTTGGCTATAGTTTGTCTCACAAGTAAGTTCATCTTAGTATTATTTTGGCTATAGTTTGTCTCACAAGTAAGTTCATCTTAGTATTATTTTGGCTATAGTTTGTCTCACAAGTAAGTTCATCTTAGTATTATTTTGGCTATAGTTTGTCTCACAAGTAAGTTCATGTTATTTTCTATTAATCTTTAGCTATTCCTAATGAGTTCAAGGGTTTTGTAGCGAAATTAAAATACAAGTTCACCACTTTCATACGTATTAATAGAATTATTTATCACTTTAAACTTCTTATTCCTAGCTCTATCCCACTTTAGGTGGGGTCGGCTCTCCTAATTTTCGGGCGCCAGGATAATGTGTCCTGGGTTGTCGGGTCAGGCAGGCCTTCCTCCAATAGGAGGTTCATAATTAATCTTGGAGACTTCCTTCCTGGAGCGCAGCTACGCATCGAGTTGTAGGAGGGTAAGGACAGGACGATCAACGTAACGGACTGCTCGGAACGTTTGGGTTATATTATCTGTGGTTTGGGTGAAAACCACAGACGAATCAACGACGTCATAGCAGCAGTGTTGGCCCAAATCGCTCTGATTTTTAGACCTTATAAAATAAAAAGTTTGAAAATAGACCAGAGACCCGACTTATATAACTTATGTTGAGAAGAGAGCCAGGGACAGTATTTATTTATTTATGTACACACAAATACTTATCAGGATATAAAATAAAAATGTAAGAGCACAAAGACTGTTTATTTCATAAGAAATTTCTTCCAGCAGCTTTTGTTGCTCAAAAGAAGTTCGTTCTGTGACACAAAGATCACCATAAAAAAACTGACAATCTTTTCTTTGACAATTTTTTCAAATCTTTTTGTTAAGTCATTTTCAAATCAGACCATTGGACAGTTCAAAAAAATATAAGATCACAAGCCAGTAACGAATAGATAAATTTCGAGGTTGAGGTTTTTTCGCAGAGGCACACTGCTGTTAGTTCTCACAAACTACATCTACTTTACACGGAGCGACTGCCTATCTGATCTCCACAACACAGTTAAAAGAGATAAAAATAATGTATTTTTCCAGTGTTTTATTTTTGATCATGGCCCGTTTTTCACGTCAATGTGTCGTGTTCTCCGAAAAAGATGACAAACACAAAACGGACACATTTTGCACGAAGTGTTTTACCGAGGTGCAGTACATTGCCGTAAATAACTTTCAATTGCCTGACCTCGTGAGTGAAAATAGTGAGTAAATTGAAAAAATACGAATACCATTATTTAAGGCATAGAGGTGAAGTAGTTATTTATTAATACATATTTGTGCGGTATTAAAATAAGACTCACTAAATTGAATTATGACATAATTTGATTTTTTACCATACAAAGAAAGTCATGTGAATTTCTTATATCAACCGCTAATACTAGCAACATTAAAAAAAAAACTTAAATTTATAAAAAAACCAATATGTGTGAAGAATGTGGGAGGTTACTACCGGTTTTCATACTAGTCCTCAATTTGAATGATGTTAACCAAAATTCTTTAAATTGTTTTAGTTGCTCTCTGCGGTCTACTTGGCCACGCTCAGTTTTTCAGGAAGTTATGGCTCAAAGAGCTCACTCAGCTCCAAACTTCAAAAGGTTGCTTCTCAGACATGATAACTGAAAAATCTGAAAAGGATCAAACGAGAGAAGGTGAAGTCGACGAGTGGTTCATCACAAGCCCGACTAATTGGATCATGAATGGGCAGTGCAACGTGCACTTTACGTCCGTTTCAATAGCGACGCTCTCGAATACCCTCAGATATATAATAGAGACTTATTATTAATACTTCGTACGTGTTACTGTTGCTGTTAATGCCTCCTAGATAAAATAAAGCCATAACTGTATGTGAAATGGAGCTTAATGAAGACGCAGGTCGTTATTACTACAACTGCCCATAACGTCCACTGCTGGACATAAGCCTCTCCCATGATAGGAGGAATTAGCCGTAATCTCCACGCTTGGCAGGCGGATTGGAGATCGCAGTGATGAAAGACTAACAGAAAACGCTGCTGCCCATTCTCTGGTCTACGGAGGCACAAGGTGTTCTGCCTCAAACATTAGTCGCCTTATACGACACCCATGAGTGTAATGGGTTGGTTCTATTCTACTCAGATATATAATAGAGACTTATTATTAGTACTTCGTACGTGTTACTGTTGCTGTTAATGCCTCTTAGATAAAATAAAGCCATAACTGTATGTGAAATGGAGCTTTTTAATGAAGACGAAGGTCGTTATTAGGTTTTACCAATTCATATAGTTTGGCCCAACCTCCTTTAAAAAAAGTTAAAAGGGTTGGAAGATTTTTGTATGAAGCGTGGCCTGCCTAACTTTTAATTTATTTACAAAATAGCGGTTTTTTCAAAATAGCGGCAAAAGTTTAGCTGATGGCGAAAAATGTTAATTTTGTAGCTTATAGGTATCTCGGAGATGTGGCACTTTAGGAGATTTGGTATCATACAATACAGGTTCGTACCTATTGATGCAAATTGCCAGATTTTGATTTATATAGGTTTATCAGTGTGATTCCTTTGTTTATTGTAAAAATTTCATGCTGCTAGGTCTGTTCCTCACCTCACTTAAATATTCTTGCTTTTCTACGTAACGATTATTTATGGTAGGATCGGGAGTGAATCATTGGAAGAACTTAAAAAGGAAGGCACCCGCGGCGTAGCTTACCCACAGCTTATCCCCGCTATTACTTACCGAGACCGCAATACATTTTAATAAAAAGAAGAATAGATTGAAAGAAAACTTTATAAAGAAAAGTGTAATTTGTTTAAAAGTTGAAGCTGTTTATTCATTCAACATAATTGCTTAGCATTACTGCTTAGTAGCTGCTTACTGCAGAGGAAAATCGTATCTTCCAACTCAACTTTTAATATAGTAATTACTTACTTTTATTATAGTAATTACTTGTAGTATTTTATAGATTAAAATACTAAAAGTAATTACTATAATAAAAGTTGAGTTGGGTGACTGACAGGTGTCAGTCACTATGAAAAATGTTTTCTTTTCTTCTATTCCAAGTCGTGTAAGCGCCTGGCTCTTTATTACAAGTTCATTTTTGTTGCCTTAAAGGTATGTGCTGGAAGTATTTTCTTGCAGGTGCAATAAGTGTTATTAGGTTAATTCAGTGGCGTAGCGTGGGTTTTCACCGCTGGGGGCCGACCGGAAATACGCCCCTTGTTTTTTATTGACCCCGATAACTTGGGGTCTAAACTGTTTTTTTTTGAGAAATCGAACTTTAAAAGTTTTTTTTTAATTTTATCACCTGTCCACCATAAAGTGCTGATTATGAAAAATCTACGCCGTTCACTGATACTTTCTTCTGTTAGCTCATGAATGAATGTGGGTATCGTTCGAAAAACAATTTGTCAAAAAAGTACATCTGCCTTTGGAAAATAAGAACCATAAAGGTCATGTTCTGAATTTTTTTTGAAACTTCCGTTGTTTTTGAGGCAGGTTTCTCAAAATAAATGTATGACACTTGTCACACATTTATACACAGCTTTGATGGCTTACAGCCTAACCAGATGCAGCTGAATACCAGTATTTTACTTGGGACCATTGGCTATCTGAGGCTTCTCAGTTACTGACCCCGGTTACTGGATAATACAATACCCCGTGGTAAGACTGGCTGTCCGATTTTCGGGTTTCTGACTTTCCGGAACGACTGTGAAATAAATGACACACAACAGGCATAATAGCAAAGAGTTTGTATGGTGTGCTAAGTCATAATTAATAAAAAAAAGAATGATATTCATAAAATTTCCTTTTCTTCAACTTTAAGCACCCAATGCTGAGTGTTATACACTCCATTAGTTGTTTATTTACTATGAATATGTAAATAAAGTTTTTCGTCAAAAGTCAACAAAGAAGGTTTCTAAGAAATATAAAATCTTACAACTATGTAATAATTGTCAAGGCAAAGAATCTCTGCAAGTAGTACGTGGGCTGGATTAAGAAAAAAAATCTGCGGACCAATTCGAGGAAAACTAAGTGGTCGTCCGTCTTTATTTTCTCATCCTCATAGTAAATAAAAACAATAGCACTGAAGAAAATGCGACCAGTTTTCTTTCGAATTTAGGTGTTGAAACATCTTCACGGTATAATTTTGAGATAAAAAAAAATCCACGATGAAAGTATTTAAGTCGATTATGACGTTACGCCCACTTATACTGATTACCGTATTGATATTTTTTAATATAATGAGGAACAATGTGGTTGCTAACGATGATTTTAAAGAGATTATTCAGGATTTACCCGTGGTATCGGATTTCGACTATTATTTGAGTGCATTGGAAAAAGTGATTGATTTTTGTTTAAGACGCAAACACTACGTGGATTTGAACTTGGAATTCGGATTGTTTCTGATAGACGGTAAGATTGTGAAGCCTATAACCAATGTTATGTTTGTAAGTTTTGTTTATTTACTACCCTAGTCTAAATTAAATACATATATCTCTTTTGACCCGAGTGCCCAGAAGTATATTGGTTTTTTATGAAGCAGTATTACCAACAGTTACAGTCTGGCAGTATAACTTTTTCAGGCATGTTACGGTTTAATTGATAGATCGAGTTATTATTGGATTATGAAAAAATATTTACTATTTTCATCGATTTTTTGTATAATACAGTTTTAAAACTATGAATCGAATCAGTTAAACTATACATAAATCAATTCGTCATGATAAAAAATATATTTAATAGGTATACTAGCTATGCCCGGGGCTGTTGAATTTGAATATTGAAATTGTTGCTACTTGTATGTTGTCTAACATACATAATTTAAGTTGTCATACATTCTCTGATGTTTGGTGCCGTTCAGTAGGTGCTCAGGAGGTGTTCAAATCCAAAAAAGAATAATGTCAATATAGTCATTTCCTGACAAAATGTCCCTAAAAACGTTTACTTTTCTTTTACAGTGAACTTAAAACAAGTTATGCAACAGAAAAGAATAAGAATCCCTTTAGAAACACGTTTTCGTTTGGAAAAGTTATTTGTGAAGAACGACGCGCTGGCCGGCTATTTTCACCTCATGGTACAAAGAAATCAAAATGTCCCCATATTTGATGAGAATATAAAATGTAAGTCACTTTTTCTATGCATTTTAGGTACACAATAAAGCTTAAGCGTTGAGGCCCTTGTCGACACATGTTTTTTGCCCGTAAACATCAATGGTTGATTCGCCGTCACTATGGACAGTTATCAACCGCCGAATTTTAGAAACAAAAACGAGTTTTGACAAGAGGACTTATATTTTGGAAAAACCCTTTTTTAATTTCCATTTTGCGGAATCGTTTTCTTGGTATTATACTTCGGGCGTTTCATAAGTGCCTAGTACTCATTGCGTAGGTTTATTAAAAAAATTAGTTTAATTAAAAACAGAAGTAATTTTATAAAAATCTTTCTGAGATTCCGCAGTTGGAATTTAGGAATGCATTACAGAAGCTAAAAATATTTTTTTTTCTTGATTGTTTACAGTGTCACGACTTTTTTACAATGCGACTACATGGTCAAAGCCTTCAGGCACATTTAATGTAAATCTACTGAATGAAACGAATATCTACAGTCTAGAACAGTTGAAGGAAATTTATGGCGATTGGGAGGAATATTATATTAATGTGATGGACTTCAAAAGGGCTTCGCCTGCTGAATCAGGTATATAGTCTTCTTTGTTCATTTTCGACTAGTCATGTACCTAGCCTTTTCCCGATTAAATAGGGTTGGACTTCCAGTCTAACCGGATGTAGCTAAATATAATTCGGTTCAAATTTAATGGCGGCTCGGAAGTTAGCTGCGAGTGACGGTCTGCGCAGGAAAAACGCTTTAAACTTTATGGCGATTTGGAACATCTAAAGTAAAGCTGCGCAGACAACAATTTTAGGTATCAACGGGGCGCAGATGACGCATCGTTTTGACTGTATAATGTGCAGACCGTCACTTGAATGAAAATGATTTGATGAGAATGCTTTGGAATTTGGAACGTATTTACTACAAAAGGATTTTTTGGCTAAATTCTTCATAATATCGTTAGTTTTTCCAATTTTTTTTACAGGCTGTAATAATAAAATAATGAGGCAAAGGCCTCCCCTTTTTCCCTCCAACCCTCTTTGCTGTATTTGTGATAAATAATCTAACTTTAGCCGTGTGGTATCCGACACAGTAGAATAGAACCAACCCATTACACTCACGGGTGTCGTATAAGGCGACTAAAGTCTGAGGCAGAACACCTTGCGCCTCCATAGACCAGAGAATGGGCAGCAGCGTTTTCTGTTAGTCTTTCATCACTGAGATCTCTAATCCGCCTGCCAAGCGTGGAGATTACGGCAAATTCCTCCCATCATGGGAGAGGCTTATGTCCAGCAGTGGACGTTATGGGCTGTTGATGTTGTTGTTGAATCTAACTTGCCTTGCTATTTTAGATGCTTGCATGGCCTTTTTGGTGAGGTCTCCTCCTGTCCGTTTCAATAGAAGATTCCCGCCGAACTGTCTGACACCTCTTCGCTGCAGACAGTTCGTGCAAGAAGGTAGCGAATTCGGATATGGACTAACGCACAGGTATCTTTAGTATATAAGGTCGAAATAAATATTCTAGCGAAACTCCGCATACATGAGACAGTTATGATGGTATCGATAGTATCAAAATAAGTGACGATTGGCAAAAACAGGATTGGTCGATAGTACAGAGTAACAACCTAAATTGATTGTTAAATTCTAAATATAAAACAGCGAGCGAAGCCGCGGGCAGAACTTAGAATATTATAAAATGATATTTAGGTCAAGGGCCTAACATGCCTCAAATGGCTTAGTTAGCATGATCCTCCGTTACGCCTAAAATACTGGAGCATTAATTTTGAAATAAATATATGGTAAAGTTGAGGATTAATGCTAGGTACTGTGTGTGACGAAAACACGATTCCATAAACTTTTCTCGATAGAAAAAAAATCCACCAAATCGAACAATAAACCGCTGGTATTCAAAAAGTACTTCAAATTAGATCATGAAACTTTGCATACTAACTAAACTTTTTATATTTTTAGTCCAATCAATAGATTTTTTGTAAATCGCAAAACACCACTCATTTCGCACTATTCGGTCGCAGTGACTGACGTAACAACCGCTTTGTAGTGCAAGCTGATTAGAACTTTATTCTAACAGTACTCCAAACGAAGTTTGAACCACCACAACATAGAGTTGCTAATTTGGCCTTAACCGTGGTTTTGACAAAATAATCAAAACATAAAATGAAAATTATTTATATTATGATTTAATATCATGCGAAACATTTTCAATTCGTCAAATGAATCTATGTTTATAAAATAAAACATTTGCGGAATAAGTTTTAAATAAATAGTAGGAGTTTTAAACGCCGCGCGTCTTTTGTAAAATAAAAAAAATAAAACATCAGTGATCCTGGTAGGTATCGATGTTTAATATAAAAAAACTTTTTTAACAAATTTTCCGGATGCTGCGGGCCCGCATATCACAAAACTGCAGCCCTGAGACAGCTACACGGGGTCGCGGCAGCCCGAAGGGAAGATTGCGGGACGCCTTTTTTTTTTGTTTTTTTTTTCGGATACGAAATCATCAAATAATTCCTCCCGCTCTGGGCGGAGCAGAAGGGAGTGTCAGACTTTTACTGACTAAAACCCATCCATGTTCCTTCATCTCCCTTTGTGTTCCGGGGCCACGGTATCTCTTTCGAACAGTCCCGCAGCCCCGGCAGGATGGCGGAACGCCTTGGATGGCTTTTTCGTTAATTGGCGAGAAGAGGCGCAACACCGAGAAAAGTGAAAGGAATGGGAGGAGGCCTTTGCCCAGGAGTGTGACAGTTTAAGTTTAATAATAAATAAAACTATTTTGGTAATCACCATTTAGTATGGTAAAAACAAAATATTCTGATTTCTTTATTATAGCTATTTAGCCTAAGCTGATTAGTGAAAGAATATGAAAATTAAAACCAAATTGTAATGTGCCATAACTAAATATTAAAATAAAACTTGTTAATTATAAATATGCTTTGATTTATACCTAAGGGCAACTATCCTCATAGTGACAACAGCATCGGGGCATCTAACCCATATAAGAGGCATCTATACTCAGAACTAGTACTGTAACTTTTGTTTTTTTCTATATGTATAAGCAATAGCTGCATTGAATTTCTTTTTAAAATATAATAAATAATAGACCAATGCACGATAATATTGAAAAATTGGTTTAAATATAATTTATTTGTAGGAAAAAAAAAAACAATTTCAAAATGTGGGGCAACTATCCCACTTTTACCCTATTACTTACATGCGTAGTTTTATTCAGTCTGTGACCTTTGAAATAATATTTTTTTAGGCTGTTATTTCTGATCATCGCCCGGTTTGCTCGAAAATGTGTCGTGTTCTCCGAAAGAGAGGACAAATTGAAGACAGATATGTATTGCCAGAAGAGTTTCTACGAGGCCGAGTATATTGCCTCAAACAATTTCCTACTGCCTGACCTTTTATACGAACAGAGTAAGTTAATTGTTGTGTTGTATAATTGTGTTATTGTGTGTAGTTTTTATTTCTTTTTAACTAAGTCCCTACTTAAGTGGAACTTTCTAAATTATGTAGTCGATGATTTTGGTGCACGGTGAAACTATAATGAGTTTATAAAGGGTGTAAATAGACCCTTAACGAAGCCGAAAGGCACTTGTTTTTCCCGTCATTGCGATCATTTTTTTGTTCTAGACATACCTGGGAACCTTCTAGTTACGGAGATATTGGCGGTCAAAGTTGCAACCATATAACAAGTTTTTTTTTAAATACGTGTTTTTAATTTAAGATTTTTACTTTAAACACCTTCACGACCCCCGTACTATTCAATCCATCCATAGCACAATGTTTTGAGTGAGTTACATTGAGTTCTTCTGTAAAACGTGATTTTTCACCCCAAAAAAAAAGGCCGTTTCCTAGCAATTATTTTTGCGAATAGTTAATTAGTTTGATGTACATAATTCTTAGTGTAAACGGTGTAAACCCCTGTTTAAAAATGATAGGAAATAAAGTTTATACTTCGTCTTTATACTGTTTCAGTTTCTCTCTGCGGACTCTTAGGCCACGCCCAGTTTATCCGCAAGACCTGGCTCAAAACACTTCTCCAGTTTCAAACGTCAGAAGGTTGCTTCTCAGAGAAAATAGCAACTGGAGATTTCGATGAAAATCAGATGCGGGAAGATAAAAACGACGAATGGAAAATCGAGAGGCACTTGGATATTATGAATGGGCAGTGTAACGGACACTTTACCGCTGTGGCGGCGGCGGCACTCTCGAATGCCCTCAGATTTATTTTGGAGGATTATTATTAAAATGTGCTACTTTAGCTCTTAGATTCTAAACTCAGTACACGCGTTCTCATGTCAACTCTCATTCTCTCTCTTCTCTCTCTCATCTTTATCTCTCTCTCTCTCTCTCATTTGGCTTCACGATATTATGATACCATATAATGAGAGATCGGCATAAACTGGTTTTGTGCAGCTTTGTTGGTCGTCGTGCGTACAGCTAAAATGTATAAATAATACTCTCTTTACCTACTTAAAAATAATGTCAATGTTAAACACCGGAAGTTAAATGTGTATAATAAAGCATATACCAATATATCAGTAGTAAGTTCAATAGGTACCTAAAACTATAACCCATTCGCTCGTTTTCAACAACAATTAGCGACACCTGATGCATTTAATTTATTCATACAAATAAATAAAATATAAGTGTCTGTTTGTAATTTCAAAATAACAGCTTTTTACTGAATGCGAATGTATCTGTTGCAGTACTTATAACATTTTTTTTTATTTTGTTCTGTCCGTCTGTTTGCCTTTGTTTCAGTTAATTTTCGAAACGGCTGGGCCAATTTTGACGGGACCTTTATTGGCAGATACCTGATAGTAGTATTTTTATAATATATAACTTAACGTGGACGAAGCTCGCGGGCAACAGCTAGTGCTTAAATAAAAACACAGTTTTGTATCAAGTTATCAACTCTCAACTCAACACCGATCGTTCAAGTTACAGCAACAATATTTAGGCTTTTGTTTGAGTGACGTCTAGCGTTACTGAAATTAGGCACAATGAATCCGAACATCTCTTCAACTGTAAACTCCTAGTGACACTATGTATAAGCGGCAGTTCACACCGAGACGCGACGCGACGATACTGGAAGAGGCCAGTGATTTCGCGCTGCACCGCGCGCCACTGCGAGACGCATCGAAATAAAATGTGTATCTTTTCGTGTAGTAAATAAAGTTATGTTTTGAGTCGCTCTATTAAAATGTGTTAATTGACCCTAAAGGACACGACCCTCAAAACCGAAAGGCACGTCTTGTTCTCCCCGTCATTGCGACATTTTTTTTGTTCTAAAAGCTGGGTAGTTACGGAGATATTGGTGGTCAAAGTTTGCCAAAGGCGGCCAATATTTTCACTTTTTTTTTCAAATACGTGTTTTTTATGCCATCAATCAGCACAATGAAGTGTGTTATATTAAATGTTTTGCACGTCTTTTGTTTAGTTGTCGAAATGAGAAAGTTACGAGATGGGACAGAGCCCATTGAGGGTCCTACCGTAAAACGTGATTTTTCACCCCAAAAAAGTCGTCTCCCAGCAATATATTTTTCGTAAAGTCACTTAGTTTGATGTACTCGTACATAATGCTTGGTTGACGGCTTCGTGAAGAGTCCGTTTACACACTGTAAAAACGTAAACTACCACTACTGGTGATAGTCTCACATTGTAAGGCCGTGTTCAAACCAAACCTAAGTCGTCGACAACGCAAATGTTTGAAAAACAAAAGCGAATCAGTCGGCGGCTGAAGTAAATATTTCGGACATTTTGTACTAGATACTCACAGTCGGCGACAGACTATATGCGGTGTGAACGTAGCCTACCCATGGATGTGTGGACTGCGTGCGGTTGCCTGCCCAACTTCCGTTGACACTAACCAAGGTCTCGTCTCGAAAGTGACAGCTGTAGTCGACCTCGCCTCATCGCAGGTAGGCAGGTAGCTGGTACTATAGACAACCAAGCCAATGTCGACCGGACGCTGACTACCATAAGCATGGTCCCTTCCGGTTGCCTACTGTCTAGCTAATTAGAGCCTATAAACTTTGAAAATTAAAAAAGTTGACCAATCTTCGGGTTAAGCCGTGCTTGCCTAAGTTGCTCTGTTGATGGGACCACTGATGACATACCGAGTTTTCTCCGTGCCTCGGAAAGCACGTGAAGCTGTTTGTCCCGGCTGTCATTTGTAGGTCTTTGACAGTCGTTACGGGTACGAAAGTCTGACAACCAGTCATATTCAGCTGCATCCGGTTAGACTGGAAGCCGACCCCAACAGAGTTGGGAAAGGCTAGGCAGACGATGATGAATCTCTTTTATAATATAAATAGCATTCTTCTGCTAATCAAATGCAACTATAAGTTTCATTGTGACCGAGTTGTATATAACTACTTAGGTACTTACCAAACGGAAGTGTTATTGTACTCGTCGAATTAACTTCCGGTTAATTAAGAGAACTAGTATTCAATTGTGTAAATGGTGTCATTAATGCAACCTTCATGAGAACGAGAAATTAATGAGCTTATGCTATTACTTACTATAAAGAAATGTTCTCATTGTTTGAATATTTTTAACTACATTAAACACCTTATTGTTGATATTAATTAAAATCTTGGACGTAGGCAAATGCGAAACAATAAAAAGTCGTTTATTTAAATTTCGCAGAGAATTTTTACGTCATTAAATTATAACAGACTGTTCTCCCGCCCTTTGCCACTTTCTCGTGTTATAGTTGGAATGAATTTCACTAGGTGGACCGATGACCTGGTGAAGGTTGCGGGAATCCGCTGGATGCGAGTCGCACGAGACTGGTCAATGTGGCGACACTTAGGGGAGGCCTATGTCCAGCATTGGACATCTTTTGGCTGAAATGATGATGATAATGATGAATCAGTTGCGGAACTAACTCCCCAGCAACAGATCTGTCTATAAAGCTGGAAGGACCATTTTAGGAAAATTAGTTGATTAAACATCGTACGCCATGGCCAGATCGAGATCAAGTAACATGGGACGAACGTAGAAGATGAGGTATTTTCACCTTGGAGGATTTACGAAGGACTGTTTCTACAGTATTTGGTATAATGATATAAGTGCGGTAAGTTGAAAATTACAGCCGAGGCGATATTGCTAGCCCGAGCCGTAGGCGAGGGCTACAGGAAAGCAGAGGCTGTAATTATCAAAGCGCACGTATGTCATACGACGTTTTATAACATATTTGCGAGGAAATAAATAAAACTCGGAGTTTCCTGAACGAATACTTAAATCTTTTACTTGTTTACAAATTAGCGATGCGCGCGCATCATTTTTTTAAGTCAAAGATACGAAAAACAGCCAGTATTACTAAAAAAGTAAATTAATATTTTTGTGTGTTTGTTACATATAAATAGTTGTAATTTATTATCAAAATTAATTAAATTAAAGAATTAAATGTTTATCTATTATATTTCATCTCCCAAAGTTAATTTTATTCATAAAATTTTGACCACTTCTCTGACATAAAACTTGTTATGATTTAAAAAGTACCGTTCGTTTTAGACGGAGCATCTTGATAAGCCGTGCGTTTTACATTACATTACTGCACTAGTACGTAATGAGATACAATACGATATTGAAATGGGTGAAATAAGAGACCCTTTACGAGTAAATGTGTTATAAAAATATAAACATACCAGGTATGGAATGTTATTGTCTGCCTCGATGGTCTTTTGGTCACGACCGCTGTGCTGGTCCTGGGTTCCCAAGTCTCAGGCAAACTGTTATTGGATTTTTATATCAGGAATTTCTCAGTAGCAGCCATGGAATCGAAATTTGTGCCCGGCTGATGTCAATATGCTCGCCCCCTATTGCATGGGACTTGAGCTATTACAGTTTGTGAAGATTCCCGATGTTGCATTTTAAACTAAACAATACCTAAAACAGAAAGAATTATTTCATTTCATTACTTCTGCTACTAGGCACATTAGGTAGGTACATACAACACGCTGTATATTTCGGTAATTTTTGGTAATGGACCATTATTATGTACACTGCATATAATGTGCTTTTTTGATCGAATTTGTGTAACGTAATCCTAATAAAAGTGTGATCAACAACATAATCACGAACTGATTTGTATGTGTGAACTGCTGCACCGTTTAGTTCACTTACTTTTTATAAAAAATATTCAAATGTTTTTTGTTTTCGTAAAATACACCTATTCCGTTAATTGTGATGTTATTATTTTCGGAATCGGCAATAAACACAGTCACTTAGCATATTTTTGAAGATGTTACCGGAAATATATGAACCTAGGATTGATTGATTCCTATAGGTTGGATTCAATGAGAGACCTCCTTGAGAAGATTCAAGGAGGTCTTAGTTCAAGGATGTATACAATCTGCCGGGGTTGCGGGACTGTTTGAAAGAGATACCGTGGCGCGTGGCCCCGGAACACAAAGGGCGATGAAGGAACATGGATGGGTTTTAGTCAGTAAAAGTCTGACACTCCCTCCTGGTCCACCCAGAGCGGGAGGAGTCATTTGATGATTTCCCAACCGAAAAAAAAAAGAAAATGGATGGTTACAATTATAAAAAAAACGAATCGATATTTCGAAGTCAGTTAACGATCGTTATTCTTATCAATTATATTCTGTCAGCTCCCTTCATAAATATCAAACTCCGAAACGTCTACCTACTTTGGAATTGGAACTTAGGCATAAATTATCATAACAGAATAGTGCCGTACAAGGTCTAATTAGATGTCGAATTGAAATTCGGGCCAGGTTCCTTTGGGACAGTGGTCAGTAACGGTAACTATCACCCACTGTCACTCGCATTCTGATACTCTAGTGTAAATGACCCTTTAGTACCAATTTCGGTAAAGTTGAAGTGAGTCAATCGTTTTGTAGAAATAAATGCATACAGGGTGTAAAACACCTCATCACGAAGCCGTCAACCAAGCATTCTGTACATCAAACCAAGTAACTTTACGCAAAAATTATTCCTGGGAAATGACTTTTTTTTTTGGGGTGAAAAATCATGTTTTATGGTAGAACTCAATGTAACGCACTCAAAACATTGTGCTGATGGATGGATTGAATAGTACGGGGGTCGTGGAGATGTTTAAAGTAAAAATCTTACATTAAAAACTTGTGTTTAAAAAAAAACTTGTCAAAAAGTTGGAACTTTGACCCCCAATATCTCCGTAACTAGAAGGTTACCAGGTATGGTGTAGAACAAAAAAATGATCGCAATGACGAGTACAATAAGTACCTTTCGTTTTCGCTAAGAGGTGTTTTACACCCTTTATAGGTACCTACCCTTCATCATATGTACCGTATGTACCGTTTACATGTATGATATGAACTAATAAAAGTCCTGGGTAACAGAACGAATTGATAGCAATTTCTATGATTTTTTTGTAAAACCCTAAGCTTGCTTTGGCTATTAATTAACATATTATATATAACGGGTTTCAATTCAAAATTACAACTTGACATATTATTCAAATAATAATATGCCCGTTATCTCAAAGTTCAAGGATATTTAGTCTAAAATTAAATAGATTTACACAGACAAAAGGTTTTCGTAAAAGCAGAGAAGCAATAAGCCAATTCGTTTGTTGAGTTGTGATAGTGGTGTCATAACTCTTCTACTTCTATAAAACTGGACAAGAGCGAGTCAGGCTCGCACACCGAGGGTTCCGCACAAACTTTATTCAATGAAAGGTAAATTGCGGTTTACGATTTATGACGTATTAAAAAAAACTACTTACTAGATATCGTTCAAACCAATTTACGGTGGAAGTTTACATACTAAATAAAGTAAAATAAGTAAGCTTGAGCGCTTACAAAACCTCTGCATTCGTTTTGTGTATGGTCTGAGGAAATATGACCATGTTTCTCACATCCGCAAGGAACTCAAGTGGCTCCCTATCCGTCTTCGCAGGAACACTCGAATATTATGTCTCCTTTACAACATCCTTCATAACCCTGCATATCCCAGCTACCTGCGCGATCGTTTTTCCTTTACCCGTCCTCCTGATGCTCTGTGTAGATCCCACCTCAGGCATCATCTTAATTTCCCATCCCATAAAACCGAACTGTATTCATACTCCTTCTCTGTTCACGCTGTACGTTTGTGGAACTCACTTCCGCCTAACATTCGAGATTCTAAAACTTTATTTCTCTTTAAAAACAAGTCAAAGAGCATTACCTCTCTTCTCAGTAATATTCTTCATATATATATGTATGTATATGGGTAGATATTTACAATATATTCTTATTTTATTATATGTGTATGTATTTGTATGTATGTTTATTATTATATTTATAGTTTTGTTTTAAGTTTAAATTTAATTTTTTTTTGTCTAACTTTTTTACACACTGTGTCTACATTTCTTATCCAACTTTCCTCTCGCAGGTCTGCTGGAAGAAATTTCTTATGAAATAAGCAGTACCTTTGTGCTCTTCTATGTAAATATATTGTCCTGTAAAGTATTTTGTGTGTACATAAATAAATAAATAAAATACTTCATTCTTTTTTTGTTTAATATTCTCTTATTTTAGAACTTACAGGGGGGGGGGGGGGAGCACATTTTACCACTTTGGAAGTATCTCTCGCGCAAACTATTCGGTTTAGAAAAAAATGATAATAAAAAACTCAATATCATTTTTGCAGACCTATCCATAGATACGAGTACGGGTTTGATGATTAAACATTTTTGAGTTTCAGTTCTAAGTATGGGGAACCCCCAAAATTTATTGCTAAACGGATGAGAAAATGTTTCTTTCGGCGTGGATAAGTGCGCAGATTACAATCTACGTATAACTACAAAAAAATCGTTTGTCCTGACTGACTATCAACGCACGTCTCAAACCACTGGAAGGATCGGGGTTAAAGGCAATCAGATAGCTATTATACTACCGTTTACTCACGGCTTCGCTCCCGTTATGTATTAAATTAATTAATTGTGCATAAAGCACTGTAGCTTTCCAGAATCAGAATCAGAATCATTTATTCGTAAACATAGGTAACAATTACAACAAGATCTTAAAAAATTAGGTATTATTAAAAAAACGCTATGTTTTGCCCATTGACATACAAATTATTGTAACAAAAAAAAAACGACGATTATATGATATACTAAATTATTACAATTAATTAGTGAAAGATTTTTTTTCTCAAGAGATCTTTAATCCGCATCTCTTAAGTCTAACCATTACTGAAGCTGCATGATAAGAATTATTTTTCATACTCAAATATTTAAATACTGACAAAGTTAAGCTCGGTGACCTCAGCAATGCATTCTCTACGACAACGCTAAATGCCAGCGGTTTCCCATAGTGCATGTGTACCGTTATAATCGGATGCTGTAATTGGTAAACGCATTTTTACTTCCTTATTTGTTACTAACCGGTTTCAGTTTACGAAGATGCGTCTTCAGTTATTTTGTTTACATAAAGGAATTTGCTAGCTCGTTTCTTTAGGGTTCCGTACCCGAAGGGTAACCAACGGGACCCTATTAATAAGCCTCGGTTCCGTAGATTACCTCCTTCATACACACTTACAAATTTACAAACTTTTACCTCTTTATAATATTAAGTATACTTGGACGTGTGTCCATACACGACCTACGATTACCATACTGTAGATATCTTTTGTTGAATAGTTTTTCATGGAAAAGGGGTGACCACGAATTCCAATTAAGTATAAATATTCACGTGGTGCCGTGGTTTAGCCGTGTGGTATCCGGCAGAGTAGAATAGAACCAACCCATTACACTCACGGGTGTCGTATAAGGCGACTAATGTCTGAGGCAGAACACCTTGCGCCTCCGTAGACCTGAGAATGGGCAGCAGCGTTTTCTGTTAGTCTTTCATCACTGCGATCTCCAATCCGCCTGCCAAGCGTGGAGATTACGGCAAATTTCTCCCATCATGGGAGAGGCTTATCTCCAGCAGTGGACGTTATGGGCTGATGTTGTTGTTGTTGTTGTATTCACGTGGTACGAATACTTACGCAACAATAGTCCATTATTTGTCAACCACCAAGTATGTACATATAGCAAAATATTTATGTAAGCAGAAGAGATAAAGGATCTGAGGGGTTACCATGACGTCTTAAAGCGAGATCGTTTCAATGTCATTCCGGTGTGGGAAAGAGACGGAGCTATAGAGGACGTCTAGCGCCATCTCTTTCTCACTCTGGAATAAGATTAAAACAATCCTGCTATAAGACGTCATGGTAAGCCACAAGATCAAAAAAAAAAAAAATGCATGTATTGTGTGAGGCTGATATAAAAGAAAAAGAAGTAAATGATAGCATGAAGGTTGATGGGGAGAATGGAGGAATCTGTTGCAGCTACCCCAAGTAAAGGGATAAGGGCAGGAACATACCGAGTATACTACGCTATCGCGTGTATTGTTTTTACTCGAATCTGACAAAGGATACATTTCAAAACCTGCAAAACACCCAGAAGAACGATTAAAAAGTATTTTTTTTCTGAACAAAATTTAAAATAACAGTGAACATGGAGTTTTTTGCCGGTTTTTCTCCATTGAAACGACCAACCCGAACTGTGCACCTTTTTCGACGTCCAAGTGCCCATCTAGGCCTATGTGAAATAAAATATTTTGATTTTGAATAAAATGTTTTATGGTCTTCCTTTTATTTAAGATGGTATGTTATTAAGGAAAAATAATCCTTATGATAAACTGTTTCGACAGTTACCACAAAGAATAGAAAATGCGTTTATAAAATATATACTTAGTTTGTAATTTCGTTTTGTTGTTTGAACCTATCATAGAGTAAGCCTGACAGCAGTCAAGCATCAAGCATTGATATAACACGATAACGAGAAAAACGGATCACGGTATCTGCGAATACAACTCGCCGTGATCCGTGACTAACGTGATCTGATACCGTGATCAGTGGAGACAAACCCAAAATTACACGTATTTATTTTCACATTATTTGCAGCTTCGAATTACGGTCTAAGCTGGTGCTTATTTAAAAATAATTAAACGCAGTTCTAATTATTTTTAAAATCAAAATTAATTCTTCTTTTAGTAAAACTTACTATCCTTACAGCCTAGTCGTAGGACGCCCTGTATAAGTTAACTCTTTTGCTGAGTGTACACTATACCTACATTAGTGAATGCCTACATACTTCCATAGACCTATTTATATTTATTATTCACTTTCATTATTTACACACTAACTCTATAAAAAGAAATAAAAATATTTTACAAATATCAAAAAAAAAAAAAAAAAAGGTTACAGGGCGTCGAAAAATTCGTCCACATCGCTGTCAACAGGAAAAGTGCCCAGAAGGCTGGCAGCATTGCCACGTTGGATGGCAATGCTGCAATTATTCACTTGGGTATTCAAACCGCACATACTTCATGTTAATATTTGATAGTAATGATTACAAATGGTCGATATTCACTATAACACCTCCTGTCTTCGGTCCTTCGATCTTTTGACCCCGGATGACGATTTGCATTTACGTCACACATTATTAAGTATATACTGCGACTCGCACCTACGTCGCCTGGTGACCGATTTCAAAACCTAATTTCATCCGCTCTAGAGTTGAATTTCCCAAAATCCTTTCTTAGCGGATGCCTATGTCATAATATACAATGTAACCGTTTATGGACTAGCGATATGCTAGGTACTTATATATCAACTATTTTAATACAAAAATACACTATACACTTGGGTTCAATTCATTTCCCTGCTATTTGGCAGGCATTTTTTGTTGTTGTGATAAACTCTACGTTGTACAAAAACAATCATATCTCTCGAATTGTCTTACTGAGATAAAAATACGCTTATTCGGCTATTCCAGTCTGTAATCTATCTCTGTGCTAAATTTCAATCAGAATCGTTTAGCCGTTCTAGCGTGATTGAGTAACAAATATCCATCCATCCAAACTTTCACATTATACATTATATAAATAAATATATACTATAAATCCTTCTATTTCGATGGAGGATGAGAAGCTTCTCGTACTTCTAAATTATCTTACTTTAATATTTATTACTATATTTATATTTGTAATCGATTCCTAGTTTGTTTGTCTTTAGGATCACCATGATCATCATTTCAGCCGAAAAACGTCCACTGCTGGACATAGGCCTCCCCAAGTGTCGCCACATACATTGACCGGTCCCGTGCGACTCGCATCCAGCGGATTCCTTCACCAGGTCATCGGTCCACCTAGTTGGAGGCTTCCCTTCCTTTATTTCAAGGATAACGATAGATAACTCAATAATATTATTCACACTCCTGCGCAGTCTTGCACGTCACATTAAAAAAAAAAATTGTTTGTTACCAAAGTACATTGCACTGTTTACAGATTAAAGTTCTTAATTTAGCATTCGAAAAAAAGTACAATAGGTACATTACTAATACATTTAATTAAATTAAAATAAAAACTCCTTGATTTCCCTAAGTACTGTCTGTCATTCAATAGACATAACTAATTAGGATAATTTGCATCTAATTGATCGGAAATTATCACTACAAACTCATTAAAATGAATGGTTTCCGATCAATCAATTAGTCCAAGACGAGTCAGTATCGTGACTATTTCCCTTGTAATGAGCAATTAAATCTATTTAAATAGTCATAGTTGAAATTGCCTATCAACATAATACAAGGTGTAAACGGACCGTTCACGATATTATTATATATGTTCGATCCCTAGAAACAGCACCAACCGCAAATAATTAGTTTAAAAATAGTAAAATCGCTTTTTTTTGGTATTAAACTACATATTTACGGTTTTCAGACTTTTTCCTTTAAATGTGCTGTAATACCTTGCTTTTTGCCAAATTTCGTGATTCTAGGTCAACGGGAACTACCATAAATAGGTTTTCGACCCAAAACCTATAGGGTACTTCCGGTTGACCTAGAATTGTCAAATTTGGTTAAAAGCAAGGTCTTACAGTACAAGAAAAGGGAAAAGTCCAAAAAAAATAAAAAAAATAAAATTAAGGATTTTGGTACTTTCAAATTTTGCGAAAATCTAAATTTGCCCATATCTTTTTATCGTGTTGACTCAGGAACTTGATTTATATACGCTTAGTAGAGACTTAGACCTCAGTATCTGGTATAAATTTCAACTTGCTAGGTCCACCCGTTCCTGGGAAAATCGGTGGTGACAGACGGACAGACAGACGGACAGACGGACAACAAAGTGTTCCGGTTTTTCCTTTAGAGGTACGGAACCCTAAAAATGTGAAAAAAGTTAGAACTTTGACCCCCAAAATCTCCGTAATTAGAACCTTCTAGTTACGGAGATTTTAGGGGTCAAAGTACCTAGGAACCTTCCCAGGTATAATAGTCCAGAACAAAAAAAATATCGCGATAACGGGCGAGAACCAATGCCTCTCGGCTTTGTTAAGGGTACTTTACATTTAGATCCATTGAACAGCGTGTGAATAGAACCAGAACGATGTGCCATATTTAACGATGTGATTCGGACCATCAAACTGAACAACTTTCTTCATGGATTCTACATCGAAATCACGAAAAAAAAATATCTGCTGTCCCATACAAAACTTCAATACCTACTGTACAGCTGATATTTTTTTTCTAAATAACAACGGCCGCTCGAGTTGATTTTCGAGGATAAGCAACGCTTGTACAGGTCGGTCCGGGGATATACTCAGACCAAATAAAAAACTTTTAATCCAGTTTCTGGGTTGTGGAGGTCTGATAAGCAATCGCTTTATGTAAAATGATTATATTGTTGACATCCGGAAAGACTGGAAGCTGACTTCACAATAGTTGAGGAAAGGATACGCACTATTAGTGAGACCTAAACACTTGTATAACAAAAAAAAGTTATACGACTGCTTATTCTTTCAGAGGATAGTCGTGAGCTTACCCTACATAAATATACAAAGGATAAAAATTACTTTCATAACGGACAAATAAATTAACATGCTATTAATTAGCATCCAGTAATCTATTGTAAATGTCACTGAATTTAATTAATTATGATCTATCTGTGTCATCATTTTGATCAGCTATACAAATTGTGCAAGACGTAAAAAAGAAAAAATATAACCGAAATGCTATCGAGACATACATAACATCACGCCAGTAATCCCCGTAGGGTTAGGCAGAGGTGTACCTAATAGTACACCAAACATTTCGCCAGTTATGTTTAAGTCCCATGTAATTTGCCATCAACCGGGTACAAATCCAGACTCCGTGGCTGCTACTGAGAAATTCCTGATGGAAAAACCCAATAAAGGTTTGCCCGACCCGGGAATCGAACCCAGGAGCTCATGCTCGGCAGTCGTGCTTGCGAACACTCGACCAACGAGGCTGTCCTATGCTTTATTTATTGGTTATATTTCTATGCGAAAATCGTCCGAATCTTAGTACGGTCGACCAAGCTATTTGGTTTACATTTTACTATGTAATTTGTATGTTAAAATGTAAAGCAAACAACTTGGTCGACCGTACTTAAGCGTAACTTAAATTCGAACGACTTTTGTTTGACTTTTGTTTTTTTAGGGTTCTGTACTTAAAGGGTAAAAACGGGACCCTATTACTAAGACTCTACTGTCCGTCTGTCTGTCTGTCTGTCAACAGGCATGTCAACAGGCTTGCTTTTTGACAAAAAAAAATCAACTTGTAGCTATCGGTAGCTTCTAGCTATTGGTAGCTAGACAATTGAAATTTTTACAGATTAGCTTGAAATTTTTACAGATTAGCTTGAAATTTTTACAGATTAGCTTGAAATTTTTACAGATTAGCTTGAAATTTTTACAGATTAGCTTGAAATTTTTACAGATTAGCTTGAAATTTTTACAGATTAGCTTGAAATTTTTACAGATTAGCTTGAAATTTTTACAGATTAGCTTGAAATATTCACAGATTATTTAATTGTATATACACTTCAAAAAATTTAATTAAAACAAATATTTAAAGGCGGCTCTAATACAACAAACGTGATCTTTTGTCGTTTTTTTTTTATTTTCTTACGTCTGTTATAGGAAGATAAACCTTCAACCATCATTAGGAATTTGAGACCAATCATGTTTTTACATCAAAATCTGTAGACTAGAAGTTGGTAGGTACGTCTTTTAACATCCTAACAATCAGTTGTATTGCTGATTAATTTATGTCGGTGAATTGAATTACAGTCTTCATTAAAAATCTGCATTTTCCTTATTTTCTTTTGTAAAATGATGTTTCGATGTAACAAAATAATTTTGATTATATTTTTGTTCGTTGATCTAGTTTTTGGTCGTAAATCTGTAGGTATTTGTTTTAAATGAATGTTGTTTGTGAAGAAATTAATCAAGGCCTGGGCTGCGGGACTGTTCGAAAGAGATACCGTGGCCCCGGAACACAAAGGGCGATGAAGGAACATGGATGGGTTTTAGTCAGTAAAAGTCTGACACTCTCTAATGCTCCACCCAGGGCGGGAGGAGTCATTTGATGAAAAAAAATAGGCCTGTACTTTTTAATTGGTTAACAAGCTCGATAGACGGCGTTTTCCCCTCCGGCTAGATCTATGGACTTGATCGCGATGATATGGTTTTGTTCACACGATAGTGATATAATTTTAATCATCTGTTCAAGTTTTATCTAATGGTTCAGTGGTGTTCAGTGTTGTTGTAAAGACAGCTTTAAAACCTGAAAATTAAAATATTTAACACCTGTGTCTATATGTAGGGTTTAAAAACCCCACAAAATTGATTCGCCTATTTCAATCACGTTTTTAGAGACGTATAGCATCGAATTACTTGTAGTGGGTCACTTGTCACCTAAAAATGTAGATATGATTAAAACAATTATCTGGGTTGTGCCACTCTTTCAGCACAGTAGGATACTTAAGCATGCTCATATAGATAAAAACACGTGAAATTAATTGTTATTTGCTGTGGTAACTACAAAAAATACCAACCGCACTTCAACTAAAACACTTAAATGTGAATATTTATGGACCTAAGATAGGATAATTCAATCCCTAAAAAAATAGTCGTACAAAATTCAAGGTCTGTTAAACTGCTCATCACGTAGAGAAAACGTGCCGATCATTATGAAAATAATAATCGTTCATCGGTACATATCGCCTATTATCGTAAATCTTCTACCTTCACTATTTAGGGGAATATTAATGTGGACGTGTTCTTAGGGTCACCATTCATTCGTGTTTTCTTCTTCTGCTGAGATTTTGGTTAGGTCTTCAAAAATTATTCCGTTTTCGTGATAGCCGCTCGGGTCGATCTTCAGCAGCGCTTGCCTAGGTTCGTCCGTGGATGAGTGATTATAATTTACATACCGAGTTTCCTCCGTGCCTCGGAAAGCACATTAAGCCGTTGGTCCCGGCTGTTATTTGTAGATCTATGACAGTCGTTACAGGTAGTCAGTGGCCCGAAAGTCTGACAACCAGTATTAACCAGTCCGCGTAGCATGACCACCGTAGAGACGAAAAAGAATCGACAAATCCTTTGTTTATCTATAATTCTGTCGATTCAATGACAGATGAACAAAAGATTTGTCGATTCTCTTTCGTTTCTACGGTGGTCATGCTACGCGGGCTGGGGTATTGCCGAGTATTAATTGGGTTCTGGAGGTCAAGTTGGCAGTCGCTCCATGTAAAATACTGGTATTCAGCTGCATCCGGTTAGACTAGAAGCCGACCCCAAAATTGTTGGAAAATGGCTGGGCAGATGAGATATGGTATGGTAGGTGGGCCGACAACGTTTATAAAATGGCTGGGTTAAACTAGATACAGATGGCAAAGGACCGCGAGTCCTGGCCTGGGCGAGGTCTGCCCAGCAGTGGAATGTGATAGGCTGGGTAGTTGAGATATGGTATCTCAAAATATTGGTAATCTGTACCATGTGTGATTGTGCCGATTAATAAAAATGGGATTCCCCAAAAAATGCTTATACCTTTTTAGACAACCTAAAATTTTCTACTTATTGAATTTTGCACACTCTAAACAAGTGTCCCAATACTTGTACGAAATTCAACAAAAGCATGGTGTACCTAGTGAGTGCACGCATGCTCCTTGCCCTACTCAATATTCACTACATGCGCAGGAGCGTTGACATCGGCGTGACACAGATTTCTTTGCGATGTCTAGACATAACTTTGAGTTATTTAGTAACCGAGAAAATCAGTGATAGTTATCCTAATAGAATATATTATTATAAAAACAATGCATTCATTTTGGAGGACCTCTTGGCTAAATAATAACAGCCGCCCGGGTCGATATTCAAGTTAAGCCGCGCTTGCCTGGGTTGGTTCGTGGATGGGTGACTACCCATTACATACCTTGTTTCCTCAATGCCTCGGTAAGGTAGTTGGTCCCGGCTGTTATTTGTAGATCGTTGACAGTCGTTACAGGTCCGAAAGTCTGAGGTACAACTTTGCAACTGGATGACTGACATTTATTTATATAAAAATTACGTAACACTCATTAGCATTACCTAACACCTATCCTATCCCACACCAAAACACCTATAATGGCGCGATGACTAACAGAATCCTTGAATATCGGATGCAACTCCTGCATACATTACACATTACACTCGCATTATCTGCGATGTTGCGCAGACGCGACGCCATTGTTGTTGAACAATGAGCGAACACCCACAGGCACTTTCTGACACACGTGTGCAAGGGTATGAAAGACTATTCACATTGAAATTAAATTAAAAGTGTCCTCAGTTGGAAAACTTTCTATGAAGTATAAACATGGAAAAAGCAAAAGGAAGATCGTAGGTGACGGTCTGCAGTTTCTGGTGTAAACAGACCCTTCACAAAGCCGACAACTAAACATCCTGTACCCTACGCAAAAAGTATTGTTGGAAAACTACTTTTTTTTCACGTTTTACAGTCCTCAATGTACTCGTAACGCACTCAAAACATTGTTCTGATGGATGCATTAAATAGTAAACGGGTGGTAGGTGGAGGTATTCAAAGTAAAGTCATAACCTTAAAAACTAGTAGGTATTTAAAAGGGTTTCTTAGTTTGATGTACAAAATGCTTCGTTGACGTTACAGTTTGTATTTTTCGTCTTTTTCATACGGAAGCAATGTCTTTAACACGAACGTGACACATAAACAGACAAATACACACACACAGATACACACGCACGCACAAAACACAAGGGAGAGCTGCTTAAGTAAGTAATTATTTAATTAACTATCATTTATTTTGTTTTATTCCTTTTTTTATTGTATTTTTATTTATTCGTAGACTTCATTTTCATTGTTAGGATACCACTTATGGGAAGAGCGAGACAGCTCCGACACAAGTACTATTGTAACTTACTGGGGCTGCCTCAATTTATGTATGACACTATGTTTGAGAAGTAATAAATATTTTTGTATTTTTTTTTTGTATTTTTGTAAATAACGAATGGAAAGAATTTTTTTTTATTGTGAGAGGAGCAAGCTCAAAATTTCAAGTTTCTGTTCTGGTAGGACAAACAACTGAACCGGGACAAACGACTTATGAACCGGGACAAACGACTTATTGACCAGGACACGACTTTTCAAATCGCGACATGTTCCAGTGTACCGGTATGGCAGAGCAGCCCTAAACTACTGGGATAAAGGCCAGTGGAATGATTGTGTTATCTAAGAAAATTTTTTTTTGCTGTTCATCACACACATTTTTGTATGATATGTTTGTTTGTTTGGTTGTTTGTTTTGTTTGTTTGTTTTCTTAGTTTTCCTCCAGTCTAAAGTTTCTGGTTCTTACATTTCCCATTCTAGTCCAAAAGTAACACAAGGACATTTAAAATAATCCTCAAAAACATAAAACCGACTCATTTACAAAGATCGTGATAATAAGATGATGCAAGAAGGATATCCGCAATCCTTCGTAAATCGAAAATAAAAATGCATTGAAGTTCTAGATCTAACCTTGAATTCACACTCAATAATTAGTTTTAAAAATAACAAGAACTTGACCAAGTACTTTGTGACTCACAAAAGTGATTCTTGAGAATTTTATCACTCACAGGTTCAGTGCTTATGCAAAAAATAGTACATTATGATATAAGTGCGGTAAGTTAAAAATTACAGCCGAAGCGATATTTTTAGCCCGAGCCGTAGGCGAGGGCTACAAAAAAGCAGACGCTGTAATTATCAAAGCGCACGTATGTCATACGACGTTTTATAACATATGTGCGAGGAAATAAATAAAACTCGGACTTTCTTAAACGAATAAATCTTTTACTTGTTCACAAATTAGCGATGCGCGCGCATCAGCGCTTTTTTTAAAGGCAAAGAAAAAAAACAGCCAGTATAACTAATAAAGTAAATTAATATTTTTGTGTTTTTGTTACAGATAAATGGTTGTAATTTTTTGTCAAAATTAATTAAATTAAAGAATTAAATGTCAATTTATTATATTTCTTTTCCCAAAGTTAATTTTATTCATAAAATGTTAACCACTTCTCTGACATAAAAACTCTTTGCTAAGATTTAAAAAAGTACCGTTCGTTTTAGACGGAATATCTTGTTAAACCGTAAGTTTTACATTACATTACTGCACAAGTACGTAATGAGATACATTACGATATTGAAATGGGTGAAATAAGAGACCCTTTACGAGCAAATTTGTTATAAAAAATTACTGAAGTTCATGGAATTGATAGTTTTAAAATCTCTGTCAACAGTTTTAAATATGCTTAGATCAGTCTCCACTGACTTCAGATACTTCAGATTCCACTAAGTCAGTCTCCTTAAAAAAGACCAAAAAACCGGCCAAGTGCGAGTTGGATTCGCGCATGAAGGGTTCCGTACCCCTTTAAGTTTTTATTTATTTTTGTATTTGTTGTTATAGCGGCAACAGAAATACATCATCTGTGAAAATTTCAACGGTCTAGCTATCACGGTTCATAAGATACAGACTGGTGACAGTACTGTATAATTAGTAATCATAATCACCACTGTTTTGATTTGTGTATTTTTATAATCTTTTGTTTTTTGCTCAATATTACTTACCGTATTAATTTGTGTACGAGTGCATAATTCTGTTCAAATGTACATACTTCCAAAGGGGTGGAGACCTGGTGTCCTGAAATACAGGCTTTCGTCTAGCTTAGGCACCAGTCTCCCACAATACAAAAAAAACGCATGTATCTTTCACAAAACCCAATAATGTACCTATGTATTGTGGCGAGAAATAAATCTTTATCTTATCTTTATCTTATCTTAGACAGACGGACAGATGGGCAGACGGACTGTGGAGTCTTAGTAATAGGGTCCCGTTTTTGCCCTTTGGATACGAAACCCTAAAAACGGGTGTTAAAGAACTGATTTATAGTATAAATTAAAATTTAGAAATTTTCTGCTAAGACTAAAGCTGGGAAAAGAAAACATGTCAACATCAAATAAACAAACAGGTCAATTAATTTTAAACTTTATCCAATACATTAACCAGAGAAGAATGTTAGTCAATTCACAAACATAATGCTGTAATTTCTGGCTCGTTTCGTCTAGCATCCATCGTATGCGCACTATGGTTACACTGTAAACTTAATCTGCGTAATGTTGGTGGCCTTGACGTGATGACGTCATCAGGAAACCTGACCAGCGCCTATCACGATCTGGTTCAAGAATCTGACGTACAGTCAGCCTAAAGGTTTAATTGGCATCGTTATTTTTACATTTTGTTGGTCTAATGTTCGCGACCGGCGACGGTCAAGCGCGACTACTAAGTGTGAGGTCCTGGACCTCGAATATTCGGATCTACCCGTCTCTCTCACTCGCACTCATCTGCAGACGTGCGCGAGAGAGACGGATAGATCCGAATATACGGACGAAACTTTAGAGAGTAGGGCCCCCTGACTGACTGGCTTCGTTATAGACGAGAGACGATTCTCTAAAAATATTTCGTGTTTGAATAATTGTTTGAACCTTATATATTGAAGCCGCAGCTTCGCCCGCGTGGAGGTCGGTAATTATCCGACGGGATCGTACTACTATATCGTACTAATTTCATCCAAATCTGGTCAGTAGTTTTTGTGTGAAAGAGTAACAAACATTTATTTATTTAAACTTCATGTACAATAGTGGTACTTATGCGGACTTAACATCTATCCATTCAGCCATCCTCTCAAACTTTCGCTTTTAAAATATTTGTAGGAAGTAGGATTATGTTTCCTTCATTCATTTCACAACTATATTTCTTTTTCAGTCCAATGAAATAGCTATAACAAGGCTATTTCAAGTGCTATTACCCGATCTGCTAAACGATACATTTCATTGACTGTACATAATACATATAGATTACAGTCATGTCTGTACTATGTTAATAAGAAGGTATTTCATGGGATATGCATGTTTAATTAGTGTTATGACATGTTAGTCATGTAAGCTCAGAATATGCGAGTAGTGAGTGCCTTGACACTGTACTGAGGTTGTAAAGGCTGCACAGTAGCCTACGTTAGTTATGTTTAACTTGTACAGAGATATTCAAATATACAAGCATTCGTAGTGTGATCTTAGGCTGGGTTGGGTAAGCGCTAGGCATTTTTCATCGTTTAAAAACAAGTTAATATAATCATTTGTTTTACGTATTTCCATGCACGCCTTTTAATAGCCACAATTTCCAACAGGAGTAGGAATTCTTTTTGAGAGTTACTATATCAGCCTGAAGAACATGAAATGCGACACATACACAGACAAATACACACACACACACACACACACACACGCACACAAATGCACACGCACGCACAAAACACAAGGAGAGCTGCTTAAGTAAGTAATTAATTAATTAACTATCAACAACAACAACAACAACATCAGCCCTTAACGTCCACAGCTGGACATAAGCCTCTCCCATGATGGGAGGAATTTGCCGTATTCTCCACGCTTGGCAGGCGGATTGGAGATCGCAGTAATGAAAGACTAACAGAAAACGCTGCTGCCCATTCTCTGGTCTACGGAGGCGCAAGGTGTTCTGCCTCAGACATTAGTCGCCTTATACGACACCCGTGAGTGTAATGGGTTGGTTCTATTCTACTCTGCCGGATACCACACGGCTGTTTTAACTATCATTTACTATAATTAACTATCATTTATTTTATTTTATTCCTTTTTTTTATTTTTATTCATTCGTAGACTTCATTTTCATTGTTAGGATACCACTTAAGGGAAGAGTGAGACAGCCCCGACACAATACCATTGTAAGTTACTGGGGCTGCCTCAATTTATGTATGACACTATGATTGAGAAGTAATAAATATTTTTGTATTGTATTTTATTTTTATTGGTAATTGGCGCGATATGCACATTCATACATACATGATTATAAAAACAACTGCTGACTTTTCTCTACTCCTGGTAGGTAAGCTCCATGTTACGGCTAAAGGTAGGTGTGAACATAAACTTGAGATTAGCCGGCTAATCTTAAGTTTATGTTCACATCTAACTGGCTAATTTTAAGTTTATGTTCACACCTACCTTTAGCCGTAACATCTATACGACAATAGTATTAAAGATTTTAGATACTTAAACTAAACATTATTGTCTTGCCAAGAAAAGGATCTATTGCAAAAGCACATCACTAGGTTTCATAATACAAATTAAAACTTTTACTTTTGACATTTTGCTGTGTCGTACTTACATACACATACTCGTACTTACACATGCATGACTATTTATGACTAATGAACAAATACTACATTTGTTAATACTGAGCGGAAGATGGATAATTAACTCTATTACAAATGTCATGCTGAACCTAAATACCTCGGAGCGGAATCATCTTGCTGTTGTCAACTTGAAACTAAGTGCCAAAGAGTAAATAAACCCTTTAAAAACAAATCCCTATAAAGGTAAGAACAAGCAAGCAACAAGCTCTATTGAAAACTTTAAACAATTAGAAACGGTTTGACTATTTTACAACCTTTTATGGAAGCCAACTAGTCCGCGTTCAGTGATGCAGAGATTAGAGGACTTAGAAAAATAAAAATAAAGAGCATCAATTAATAACGTTATTTAAAAGTAAAGAAAAAATTTGACGCTCAATTTTTAAATCGAACATTCCTATAACTATTTAGAAAATTTGTATTTTCTTAATTTCACGAGAACAATCAGTTTTCATGTATTTTTCAATTACCTATCGCACTAAACAGTTTATCCACCGTTTTTTCTTTTTCAAATCATGACTCAAATACTTACGATACTAACAAAACAAAGCATCATGAGAAGAGCTTCAAAACAACATGTCGAGTCTGTCTGGTGACATTAATCTGCGATGCCCTCTCTTCAATGACGCAACTGTCGGCACGGGCACGCGTTGCGTAAAAGCCTTTTTAGCATGCCGTCTGCGAAGCTTTCTCGCCAAACATCGGATTCGAAGAAGCACCCGAGCGCTTTGTTTTACTTCACGTAGAAAAGAACAAAGTACCATAGAAGGCGTAAAATTGACACAAAATCATTGTCTTACCTTTGTCAAGGGTGACGAATGTGAACGACGTAACCTAGTCACATGGTTACGTTCTGGCGTTTTGAAAATGGCTCGTTTTTTTTTCTTTGACATTTAGATTATTAGCGGCCAGGATCTGGTGCTGTTTCAAAGGAGATTTGATCATAGTTAACTAGATTTTTCCTTCTTTCCTAACTTTCTTAAGTCATTAGCGATCAAAATAGCACAGAATTTAGTATTATTCATGGTTGTGGAATGCCTGAGCTTCATTAGGTTGATTATAAGCGCACCTATTTCATATAAGTCAAGGTTCATTTATGTAATCAGGTCAGTTTCGCCTGAGGCAAGTGTGAATTGCCTGGTATTTCAAGAGCTGCTTTTAAAACGTCGATATTTCAATAGAAAAATGGTTTAAGACTGGTTTTCCGATTGATATTTGATTAAATTTTAAGACTAGTAAATTTTCGAAACAGCTTTGAAATATGTGTCATGTTTAATTCATTTTGCACTTGCTATAAATTCTCTTTGTCAAAAATAATGGTAACAAACGTATTTTGCAAAATTCAAGTACAGTTTTAAAATCCATTGTCTAACATCAACTTTCAATGAGTCACTAAACAACCTATTCAAGTTCGTATTCAATGACTGTCTATCATCTTTATCTATGGCCATTATTTTAACTTTAAACCGCAAGACATGAACGGTTAAATACGGTACTGTTCGTATCACCGACCGAGTGATCGGTAATGTCGCCACGTCTGCGCCTGGGCAGAGTGGGCATGCTCTAGCATTGCATGTATTATGTAAAAGAAATGTTGAATTACGAGGACACAACTCACGTTCGAGTTCTGTCAAACGGTCGGCGACCTCATGTATTTCGCGAGCTACTATTATTTAGAAATTGCGACTGTTTATTTTAGTTTTTTACTTGCCTGATTATTATGACTCTTGCACAAACGCTTCTCTTCATTTATTATTTAAAACTCGTTATCCTGTATTTTCTTCAATACTTCATCATAATAGTCATTCTCCTACCCATAACCCACTATATTTTGAGTCAGCGCAGCATGTCTTCTTCTTCTATACTTCTCTATTACTCGTCATCTCAGCATGTCACCTCCTTTCTAGCCATATGCCCCTTCACGCAGTCCATCCATCATATCTTTGGTCTTCCTCTACTCTTATGGCCATCTTCAATCTAAATTCATACTCAACATTTTCCTCATTCCTCCGCATCACAAGTCCATTGCCTTCAATACTTATTTTAAGAAATAATCCATCGAATTCGTCCCAAACTTTGTTAGTCTCTTGTTAGTCTTCTGACCTGACGTCCGGCCATTTCATTCTAAAAAATAAAAAAAAAAGCACAACATGCATCCTTGCAGATGTATAACGCATTTTTTATTCCTTTTAAATTCAGCGGACAAAGAAATAAAAATACAGTAACAACTTTTTATCATTTTTTATGTGAGCATTCATAATCCGTGGCTAGTTTTATCATGTAATTTAGCCTAACATTACGAACGCATCGTATGCGGAACTAGTAATTATAATACATAAGAGAACAAAGTACCTTGTCATGATACCGTGCGCTTGCGCATGTTAGTGCTAGCTTTGGTACAAAGCCGCGTTTATCTTACATCGAAGTCTTCCTTAGTGTTTATTTATGTGCCGTCTGCAGCGTGTATTTCTTGAGCTTGTAAAGCCATGGAAAACTTCTGACTTTAGTGACTTAAGTTAGAAGTTTTCTTGATAGAAGGTCTAGTTTTCCCCCGCCTCCCCTTGGTAAGACTGGTTGTCAGACTTTCAGGCCACTGACTACCTGTAACGACTGTCAAAGGACTACAAATGACAGCCGGGACTAACAGCTTACCGTGCTCACCGAGGCACGGAGGGAACTCGGTATGAAATGGGTGGTCACCCATCGACAGACCAACCTAGGCAAGTGCAGTTTAGACTGAAGATTGATTCGAGCAGCAGTTATTATTTAGCCACGAGCTCTTTGTCGTCCCGTCGTCGTCACGTAGAATATAAAACAAAAAATCGTCACTTTCGTCTCCAATACTTTCGTCAAGTTTCCGTGGGTGAGATAGTATCGCTTGTCGCTGCTCCACTGAATACTAATGGTGTACTCATCTGTAGGTATGGCTCCCAATACAATGGGCCAACGAGTTGCATAACAAACTTACCTTGTAACAACTTGGTGGAATTTGAAACGACTCTCTGATTGTTCAATTTGGAGGAAAATCACTGAATGTCCCGCTTTTGAAGGGTCCATCGGTTTCTTGTTTGCTGTTCATTTGTTTGGACGCGTTTACTAATCGATAGTACGTAATTCCCGAAGGGTTAGGCAGAGTTGTACCTAATAATACACCTACATTTCGCCAGTTTTGTTTAAGGCGTAGAATACACAGAAGCGACGTAGGATTTGGATACGATGCGGAGGTGATCGAGTATCTCTTTCATAGATTTTGTAAGACCAAAATTTGAAGCGACAACAAATCCGATCCATATCCGCATCGTATCTAAAATTAAATCCTACGTCGCTTCTATGTATTTTACGCCAAAGTCCCATGTGATAGGGGGCGAGCCTATTGCCATTAACCAAGCAACAAATCCAAACTACGTGGCCGCTACTGAGAAATTCCTGATGGAAAAACCCAATAAAATGTTGTCCTACCTGGGAATGAACCCAGGACCTCATACTTAGCAGTCGCGCTGGCTACCACTAGACCGTTCTTTTAACCGGAATACACCCGAAACAAGTACCTATGATATCAGATTTCGGGTTAGAATTAGCGAATGTATGTATCTCACAAGCACGTTTCTCGCACACGTGAGGATGCTATTTATATAACAAATTACGAGTTTTTTTTAATCACTAATCTATATTCAATACTCACTGGGTGACTAGAACAAAAATATATTTAAAATATGTTGTCCAACAAGCTGATAGACCGTCGGCGTCGGATGATTACTGTACACCTGTGAACTCTTACATCTGCAACATCAAAATCTTGATATTTATGCAATGCATCTCCGTTGCAAAATATTACAGAACCACTTACATCATGTCAGTCGAAACATTTATTTATTAGTATAAATTCATAAATAGCATGGTTTAAGCGCAGGCCATACCGCCCGTTAGCGAGCGAGCGAGCGAACTGGCGAGCAAAGCGAGGCGAGGGAAACTATTTAAACTAAGCGAAGCTTTGGCAGCTAAACTATATTTTCACACCTATTTATTCTAATGAAATCAATGAAATATCATTAAAACCTTACAACATCAGCTATTTGCCAGTCAAAGTCCAATCAAAATCGGTCCAGCCGTTTCGGAGATTAGCCGGAACAAACAGACAAAAATTGAAATAAACGTGTTTTTGTTATTAGTGCCGTATATTCTCATATGCATTCAGTAAAACTTGTTATTACTGTTACAGTCGTTATAGTCAGTGTGTGTGTATAGTCAGTGGCCCAAAAAGTCTGACAACCAGTCTTGCCAAGGCGTATCGTATTACCCAGTACTAACTTAATTGTGGAGGTCAGATAGGCAGTCGCTCCATGTAAAATACTGGTATTCAGCTGCATCCGGTTACACTGGAAGCCGACCACAACATAGTTCGGAAAAGGCTAGGCAGATGATGATTCAGTAAAAGCTTTTATTTTGATAGTACTAACAGACACTTCAATTATTGTATTTACATCAACCAATCATGATTTGTGAAAACCATTTTTCAGGGACTGTGGTGCTTAATGAGGTAGGCGGTCTATCTGGAAGTGATATTTGTTATATTGCAGGCAAAAATACCCATATACAAGAAAAATACAATTGAAACAGATAAAATAAAATAAAATAAAATAGTAAAGAAATCGTTAATAATCATAAAAATATCATTAAATTCATTAAACATCATAAAATATCATTCAATTCATTAAAAACAACATTAAAAAAATATCAATAAAAACATAAAAAAAAAAATGAATATTAATACCATAGTCTTCAAAAATAACTTTAATTTAGGTATATCCAATAATGACAAATCGATTAACCAGGTCAGGTCGCACCTTTACCTTCTAAACATAGAGCTAAAATATCAGTAGTGCACTCAAAACTTAACATCAGTAAATTATTACAACATTTAATTACACAGCTCTCGAAACGAACATCAGCTTAAAGATTATCAAACCAAAATCATAAAAGTCATGGAGTGCGCACAAGGACCAATCAAGCTATAACATCCTACTAATACGAGTTTTATAACTGCGAAAGTTTGTGAGGATGGATGGATGGAGGGATGTTTGTTTATCTTCCACGCAAAAACTACTGACCGGATTTGGATGAAACACACACGTAGTTTATAACCTGGATTAACACATAGGATACTTTTTATTCCGGTAGTATGATCCCGTGGGACAATTATCAAACTCGAAGCTGCGGGCTGAAGTAGTAATCAATATTCGAGAGGGGCCCAAGTCTGCTAATTTTATAAATTCTTCATTCCAACACGATCCCGTTCTCATCCTATTGTCATTTTGCTAAAAGTTCGTAATCTGCTAAATTCATAATGGTCGATCATTGGTCGGTCAATGGTCTCGTAATAGAGTTGTGTTATAATGACATTGTCGTATTACCATTAGTATAAAACCCGCCAGATTACATTCAGACATATTTTTACATATTATTTATTAGTGTTTTAGGCAATCTGAAGTACAGTCATTCATTTGTCATTATGTACGAGATAACCATTCTATGCCATTTCTTTCAATGGAGTGTCAGTGGTTGACCATTGGAAAGTCATAATGACGCCATCATATTAGTAGATTACCAAACTTGTCAAAATCAACAATTATGAAATCAATGATATACCATTCTGACACTATTGTAATAGCAGACTTGAGGCCCAGAGCGGCATCTAAATAATTTTTAATCTAGATTAAAACATACGATACTTTTTATCCCGGTAGTAAGATCCCATGGGACAATTATCAAAATTCACGCGGGCGAAGCCGCCGGCAGAAGCTAGTATTATTATAAATCTTTTGATGCGCAACTCTTAGCATGCACCATGAACTCAAGAACGGACGGAACATAAGTCTAACAATCGCACCTTTCTCTGTACCTATAAGTTGACTGACATCTCGCACATTTGTTCGAGAACTGTCGGGCGCGAACTGAAACGCATCGAGAATATCCACGAGTTCTTTATTCAAATTCTTGAGACGAGAAAGTGATTTATCAACTTCAACGCATTTTACGTGAAATAATGTCACATATCCTGTTTTTTATTTATCTTCCAATAGGCCTTTGTTTCATCACCGATGATATAACTTTGGCACTTACAAGTGTGTTATGTGCTTGCAAATTTCTTTTTATTAAGGTATGCATTGAGTATTACGATGGATTTCCAGTGTTGTTTATTATTCTTCGAACTTGACTTCTAAACGGATGATACAAAAACATAATAGTAGACCATTTACGCAGCAAAATAATGACACATAAATGAGCTTTAAAAACACACCAACATTAAACTGAAGTCACCGATTAAAGCGGCTGAATCACGTCTATGACTCACAATTACCAATTTAGTGTACGGATTACACCTACGGCATCCTCAGGAATGTTTTGCCGTAGTATTTGCCAACAGCCTCCTGGACAGATTCCAAACTGACAGAAGATTGATGGCAGTTTTAAAGCAAACGGAGGCAAAGCCACGAGCGCACGATTATTCAACTTATTATTGTGATTTAATTCACATTCAAAGGATGAATCTGGAATTTAAATGGTCTTGGAATAGGTTCTAGATGGAGAGAAGTAGCTCGCTTGAAGTTATGTAATACGAACTAAGCATTATAAATATCTACCAACTTACCTTCTACCGCGCTCGGACGGTCAACCGCTTTTCACCCCTATGACCTCAGTAATAAAGTTGAAAAGTGGTAGTGTTGACCGCCAGTGAACGCGGTAGTACGTATCGCATGGCATAAGTTTTCAAAGAATCTTCTATAAATTTAAGGGGGTGACTGAGATCAAGGCTGATAGAAAACTATTTATGAAAGAAAAACACATGTCATGCTGCGCCGAACTCAAATAAATTGGTCTTTAGGCAGGCCCAGTGGTGGCAGCCCCGACTTACGAATACTTACTTTACTTTGTGTAATTTATTTCATCACCACTGCTCTCAAAACGGTGAAGGAAAACATCGTAAGAAACCTGTATGTCTTAGAACCAAAAATTCGAAGACATGTGATATCTACCAATCCGCATTGGGCCCGCGTGGTGGATTATAGCCCATTCCCTCTCATTGAGAGGAGGCCGTGTCCCAGCAGTGGGAACATTATAGGCTGATGATGAAAAGGCAGGAGGCTGACCCGAATGCACTCCTGATAATGTTTGTATAATTGGTTATAAAGCACGACTATTCAACTAAAGTTTTCGTACTGGCAACTTCAAAGAGCGTATTCAAAAAACACAACCAGCTCGACTGTGTATCACAAAAAAAAAGAAAACAATAAAAATGCTATACTACTCTGTCAAGAAAGTACCGGGAAAAGATCAATAATACACAAAATGTCTGTTATTCATCCAAATTTATTTTATCACCTTCAAAGTATGCTCCTTTAGAAACGATACACTTGCGCCAACGAATAATCCATTCATCAAAACATTTTTTAAACGCTGCTTCCGGAATTGAGTTCAGTTCTCGCCGCGAATTCTCCTTTATGTCTTCTATCGATTGAAAACGGGTGCCACGAAGTGGTAATTTGAGTTTAGGAAAAAGAAAAAAGTCAGCAGGAGCCATATCTGGTGAATATGGTGGTTGCTGGATGGTATTTGTTGAGTGTTTGGTCAAAAATTCGTTCACAATGATAGCCTTGTGCGAAGGCGCATTGTCGTGGTGCAAAATCCAAGAATTTTCTTTCCACAAATCTGGCCTTTTTCGTCGAATTTGCTCTCTTAAACGCCGCATAACGCTCAAATAATATTCTTTATTTACCGTTAGACCTTCCCGTAAGAATTTAGAGTGCACAACACCGCGATAGTCAAAGAAAACAGTCAACATGACTTTGACTTTTGATCGACTTTGGCGTGGTTTTTTCGGTTTCGGTTCAGTTGGAAGGCGCCACTCCGAAGCTTGTTGACTAGTTTGCATGTCAAACTCGTAAACCCACGTCTCGTCACCAGTAACAATGCGTTTCATGAATGTTGGGTCCGAACTGACTCGTTCTAGCATGTCCTCAGCGACTTTCATGCGATTGAGTTTTTGGAGAAAATTCAGATCTTTTGGGACTAGCCGAGCAGCAACATGTTTCATACCCAAATGATTAGTTAAAATGGTACGGATCGACTCGTGAGATACAGAAAGTTCGGCGGCTATCTCTCTCAGAGTTGAATGGGGATTTTCAGTCACTATTTTCTTCACTTTTGCGATGTTAACTTCAGTTGCAGACGTTGACGGCCTACCAGAGCGAGGCAAATCTTCCATCACATCTCGACCGCTTTTGAACGCTTTGAACCACTCATAAGCACGAGTTTTTGATAAAGTCGATTCACCGTAAGCCTTCTGTAACATTTTCAGTGACTCCGAACACGAAATTCCATTGGCGATGCAAAATTTAAGACAAACTCTTTGTTCGATATTTTTGTCCATTATGAAATTCGCAATACACACTATATATGATATTACTAAAACCAGCACTGTATTTAATATAAATAACAGATGCAACTCAAACTCCGCGCCAAAATGGAAAACAGTTGTGCCAATCTAACAACTACAAAAAAACAAAAATTTGAATTAGGAACCATAAACAAATCATCCATTCCCGATACTTTTTTGACTGAATGTATAAAAAAGCGAGCTATCCCATCCTTAATTACTTTCCAACAAGCACTTGATACCTAATTAATTTAGTTTTTTAAAGTATTATTTCACGCTATACGAAGCATACAACATTTTGCCAGTAAATAGAGGTGTTGTTCTTAAAATTTCTTTAGAAAGTCTCTATTAATGTGGTCTTGTTAATTAACATGATCATGATTGTTATCGTTGTCCGTTTTGTAAAGATTTTCAAAGGAGATATAGCCATAGGCCCCGGGCTTGAAGAGATTCTTCTAGATCCAGACCAACAAATTTTAGCCGTGTTCCCAGCCTGACACTTCCAAGTGTCTAAGATCTTTTCCGACATCGTATTAAAACTTAGGTTTTGGAGCAATGATATGAAAATAATAATATTCTTTCAATCGCATTGGTCACGATTCTCAGCTACTTTTTATTTTTATTTTGTAATACGAGTAAGTACTAAACGGTCTTGCGTTTTGCCGCAACTCGCCTGATGTGAAGCGATGATGCGCCCAAGACGCTTGCCTAAAATTTACTATTAATACATACAATACCGGTTATTCTTTATTATCCTAATATCGTAATAATATTACAAATGCGAAAGTTTGTGAGGATGGATGGATGTTGATTACTCTTTTACGAAAAAACTACTGACCTGAATTGGTTGTTTTGCACACAGGTAGGCTATAACATGGATTAACCCATAGAATACTTTGTATCCCAGCAGTACGATCCCGTGGGTCAATTCGAACTCCACGCGGGCGAAACCGTGGGTATAAGCTAGTTCCTTTATAAGTAGAGTCTATTTAATAAGATCAGTAACAAAACATGTGGGTACCAGGTCCCGTTACCCAAGGTTCAAGTGCAACTCGATTGTAAAGCACCACGCACACCGCTTCCGTTACACTATTCTGATATAACTATGACATTTTGCCCAATGGGAGCCTAAAGTAGGACGCACATTGTGTTACTAACCCGGCCACGCTCTGTAAGGATACCGCACGACAATTGACACATATGACCGCTACCGACTAGTCGTCACACTTTTGTATCGGTTTAGTGTGTTAATCTATGAATTAATTTTGGGGAAATTGGCCCGAGTAAACATACTTACAGGGCACATTACACACAACGTATGGCCGATGGGGCTGAAAAGTTCTGGAGTGGCGACCGCGAACCGGAAGACGCGTTGAAAGACCTTTCCTAGGTGGACCGATGACCTGGTGAAGGTTGCGGCGAACCGCTGGATGCGAGTCGCACGGAACCGGTCAATGTGGCCACACTTGGGGGAGGCCTATGTCCAGCTGTGGACGTCTTTGGGCTGAAATGATGATGATAATGGTGATGAAAAATATGAAGGGACATGAAACGCACGACAAATAATTTAAAAAATTAAAAATCCCGACTGCGTAAAAATAACTAATAACTTTAAATAAAAACTGAGAAGAAAACAAAACAAGTTCAATAGTAAATTCTTATACGGAACATTATTGACTGCAACAGTCGGGACCCATTAAATAATCTTGCTAGATTAAACTAAAAAACCGGCCAAGAGCGAGTCGGACTCGCACACCGAGGGTTCTGCACAAACTTTATTGAATGAAAAGTAAATTCCACAATTTACTTTACTACTTCTATAAAACTGGACAAGAGCGAGTCAGGCTCGCACGCCGAGGGTTCCGCACAAACTTTATTCAATGAAAGGTAAATTGCGGTTTACGATTTATGACGTATTAAAAAAAACTACTTACTAGATCTCGTTCAAACCGGTTTCGGTGGAAGTTTACATGGTAATGTACATCATATATTTTTTTTAGTTTTATCATTCTCTTATTTTAGACGTTACAGGGGGGGGGGGAGCACATTTTATCACTTTGGAAGTGTCTCTCGCACAAACTATTTAGTTAAGAAAAAAATGAAATTAGAAACCTCAATATCATTTTTGAAGACCTATCCATAGATGTGGGGTATACATGTAAATTTTTGTTTGATGAAAAAAAAAATCGAGTTTCAGTTCTAAGTATGGGGAACCCCAAATTATTTTTTTTTTCTATTTTTGTGTGAAAATCTTAATGCGGTTCACAGAATACATCTACTTAAAGTTTCAACAGCATAGTTCTCATGGTTTCGAAAAAAAGTGGTTGTGACATACGGACGGACAGATAGACATGACGAATCCATAAGGGTTCCGTTTTTTGCCATTTAGCTACGGAACCCTAAAAACAAGTTTATTAATAAATTCTATACGGAACATAATAAAAAAAATTTTTCACTAGCCTATGTTACCCGGGGTAACACAAGGATTCTAAAGATACCACGTACATCGAAATCGGTTTTGGCGTTTAGAAGTTATGGCGGAATAAAGAAACTCACAAACATACATACATACTATAATACATACATGAACCCTGAAAACATAACACTTCTTTTTTTGGGCAGTCGTGTAATCAAAACACGTATTCATGAACATTCTTTAAGTTCATAATCCTTTCCTTTCCTTCCGCCCTAATTAGAACGTTTCCACTCAATATAACAAGATTGCATTTTTAGCACAAAAATGGCTAAAAATACAATCTCGAAAAATCAAAATCGTTTCATTGTTCAGACGAAGTGATCGCTGATAACGAAAATGTAAATATCTGTCTATATTAAATTGACAAATTAAACTCCTCTGAAATACGTACTGATCTGTTGAAAATGGTACAATGATTTTAGAAATTATTATGGAACGGGATCATACATTAATTTTGTTAGGACACAAAAATTCATTCATCTCTCAGTTATTCAATACCAGAAGCTTTCATCTGACTCTGTTGACAGGTTTAGTAGGTATGCGGTCAATGACCGTTCATCCAATTTAGTTTAATATTTAACATAGTTATTTTATCTGAAGGAGAAAACTCCAACTTTGTTTTCTCTACCATCTTAAAAACGATGTCTCATGCCCGATTTCTTTACACTTTCAGCAGGCTTACTGTTATAATTTGTGCTTAAAAACAGTGTAAAGGCGAAAAATCTAGTTGTCCATTGCTCTAAAACATGGGCTATTTAAAAACTATGTGCAGAACCAATCTGTTTTCAACCACTAAACAAAGTGAACCGAAGCACGTACGGGCCATTCATTTTAAGTTCTAACGGCACCGGTCTTCGGAAATCGGGTGACATTATTGTCCGCCATATTTTTTCATATGTAAAGCAATTTATGGGACCTTGGACGGAACATAAATATTCAGAGACGTTCCGAATTTCACAAAGGTACGACTGTGAATTCTATACGTGTTGCCAGTCACCGTTAGCTAATCTTAAATATTCGGATGGCATTTAATGAGTTGCGCAGGTTTGGCATGATGAATTTTAAAGTTATTAATATCTATACTTTTGCTTCAAATGTAAAGGTTAGTGTCTCTCTTTTAGATTCGATTTCAACTAAGCAATAGCAACGATTTGATTGCATTTAGTAGATGGACGGCCAAGCTCGTCTGTGGATAGAGTGAGCGCGCCAGTTTTGCTTTCTAGGTATCATTTATTACTGACTGAGTAATAGGTTCAAATTGATTTATTCTTCGTTCGTCCCACTGAGTTTCGGCCCACATAACAAAATCTTGGTTCGTCCCAAACAATATGCTTCCTTCGTCTCAAATCATATTTTTTATTAATTTATTTCCGCTTCGTCCTATTTTACATTCTTTCTACGGCCCATAAATAGTTTTCAAAACAAAAGCACAATATGATAATAGATTAATTCTTATATTTGGCTTAATTTGTTGCTATAAAGAGTATTTTAATCTTAACAAACTGTTCTAAGCTTTCACGGTTACTTAAAATGTCACTTACGGGATATCTTCCGTGATTATTGTTTTTTTTTTTTGTTTTTTTTTTTTGGTCATTACGGAAGATATCCTGTAAGTGACATTTTAAGTATTTTCAATCTTTATTCATATTTGGAACAGTGGTGTTAATGGTCAAAAAACTTGACGCATACTCTTTTTTCATCTTGCTCCTTGGTTGGTGGACCACCCAAAGTCTTTAAGCTTTAGTAGTGAAAAGAATAAAACCGTACTAGCAATACTAAAATGATTTCATACATACATTGATGTTCAATAGAATATAAGTTTAAGTACCAATAAAAATAGTTTCAGAGTCAGTTGCAATAGTTTGCGAACAGATTGTTAAGTAGCGTTTGTCAATAAAATGTATAGAACGAACGAGGTTGTTGCACATTATGGCATCTATGTACAGACACAAGCACCAACCGTTTTTTTGTTACTGTATTGATTGCAATTTCATGTTTAAAGGTTTAACCTTTAAATTATTATGAAATAGCTCATTATCTCAAAGATGCAATTATCTTTTTTTCACCTGAAAATTGCTTTTGACATAACATCGCGCTTGAAATCCTCGAAGGGTTACAGAGTCACAGATCACACCCACATTTCACCACTAATAGTGGGCGAGTTTATTGCCATGAACCGGGCACAAACCCAAATAGGCGAGACGACAAAAAAAACTAATTAGTCCGTCAGTTAGATTATCAGAAAATATTTGACCCGTGTTTTTTCTTTTGTTACGTAAACCAAAATTTACGAAGATATGACGCTTTTAAAATTCTCAATACGTCACGCCTAACGGTCAAGAGTAGGCCCATTTTTAATATATAAAAAACACTTTGCCCGATTCGAGAATCGAACCGTGGACCTGTTCAGCTGTAGCGTTTATGACCTCAAGACCAACGAGCACAACATACGACATAATATTGGTAGTCGTGACTGTATGTCAAGATAGATCGTTATGCGCGATGACATTGTGATTTTTCAATAGGTATTTGACTTGTATTTTGCGGTTAATAAATCGGTGCTTACAATTCGTAATGGTTTTAGAGATGTTACAATTATGTTATTTAGTGACCGTTTTAAAGTTTTAAACGGTCAACTGATGGAGATGATTGATTGTTTCTTTGGTTAACAGGCGGTTGTTCAAGGTTGATGTGGTTTAAGTGTGTAGTTTAAGGTTTATATTAAATTGTTGTCTTCAAATGCGCTGCGCTGCGCCTCCAGCGGTGTGCGCTGGGCCTTAGAGTTTAGGGTGGTAATTTGGGCACAAAATCATACATTTTAAAACTCATTAATGTATTTACTTTCATGAATATTTTAAGTTTCTTATTTTATTTGGTAATCTTATTGGTAAGTATACCTAAATGCCTCTTTCGGATCAGACAAGATTATTTTTTAACAAATTGTATAAAATAAATATTACATGTTTGAAGGCGTATTGTGCATAACTTATATTCACAATTTGTTGAAGCAGTGATCATAGCGATAGGAGATGAAGTCAGAGGTAACGATGAGATATTTATGTCGCATTTCTCAACACAAACAGAAACGTCAGCCTTATTATATATTTTTAACCGACTTCTAAAAAGGAGGAGATTATTTCAAATTACAAGAACTCAAAATGTAATGAAGCTAGTGTGTTTTACCATCATCATTTGTATCTATTACCTAAAGGTATCTGTAATATACAGCATCACACACGTTTGATGCTGTAAGTGAGCACACGTACATAGTTTGACGAACATCAAAACTGGTAGGAAATAACAGTTTCTCCCTTCTATCAACTGTTATTAAGTAACATTAATTGAAAGTACTTTTAATTGTTTCACGCATGATACCATCACTCAAGAGAAATGTTAATGTTCAGTTACACTCGGCCCAGGGTTACGTAACAACAGAGAAAGTTCATCACGAACTGCAGTAGCATAAAATCTATCTGTTCACGACGGTTTTAGACGAACCTATGACTCTGGGGGTCATGGAAAGTGAAGTAATGGAATCAGGCGCTAATATTATTTAGCTAGCCAGGACTGAGGAGCTCGTGGCTAAATAATATCACTCTGATCAATCTTTAGGTTAAGCCCCGTTTGCCTAGGTTGATCTGTGGATGTTTGACCACCATGGTGGTGATGGGTTTACAAATTATTATCGGATATTTATAATAGAAATATTAGGAGGGGTCCTAATATTTGATATCGAAAATATTATAACACGAAGATTAATAGGACTGCCTTGTTGGTCTAGTGGTCGCATTACTGCTGAGCATGAGGTCCTGGGTTCGATTCCCGGGTCGGGCAAAGTGTTATTGGGTTTTCTATCAGGAATTTCTCAGTAGCTGTCACAGTGTCTGGATTTTTACCCAGTTGATGGCATTAGGCTCGTCCCCTGTTGCATTGGATTTAAACATAACTGCCGCGACAAACAAACCGCGAAATGTGGGTGCACTATCATTATCTAATAGTACACCTACATTTCGCAGAGCAGAGGTATACCTCTGTCTAACCCTCCGGGGATTACAGGACTGATGTCATATTTTATTATGATGATAAATTGTGGTATTAGAATCAAAATTTCAAAAGCAACCCAATTTGCGCACATAAGCACCTATTAGCCTCCCGCTCCTGCGTGAGGGCTGCTCGCAGAGAGGAGTCGGCTGATAATGTATGCATCCACAATGTTTTGAAAGAAAAACTAGTCCTGTAGGAGCTCGTGGCTAAATAATAACAGCCGCTCGGGCCGATCTTTAGGTTAAGCCGTGCTTGCCGAGGTTGGTCTGTGGATTTTACACACCATTACATATTACACACCAAGTTTTCTCCGTGCCACGGAACGCACGTAAAGCCGTTGGTCCCAGCTGTCATTTGTAGATCTTTGTCAGTCGTTACAGGTAGTCAGTAGCCCAAAAAGTATGACAACTAGTCTTACCATGGGGTATCGTATTACCCAGTACTACCTGGGTTGTGAAGGTCAGATAGGCAGTCGCTCCATGTAAAATACTGGGATTCAGCTGCACCCGGTTCGACTGGAAGACGACACCAACATAGTTGGGAAAAGGCTAGGCAGATGATGAATAGTCCTGTTGTGGACATTTGCAGTTCGTTTGGTAATCGAGATGCGTCGTTCAAGGCAGACAGCAATCGAAGGTTGAGCTGACACCCGATATATTGAGACGACGTTCAAGACGAGTACTTTTTATTTGAGTATACTAAATTAAGAACAGGTCCAACAGGGTAAACTTTAGGCTACCTAGGAATAAGGGAAGAAAAGGTATACAGTTTGAATTTTATGAGTGGGTGCGGATAGACAACTCCAAAACTAGAGCCATGTTGGTAACACTTCACTTGTGCACTATATCACTGTGTGCTCATGTGTTCTTTGAATACCTGCCATGCTTACTATTAATTTAATGGTCTAAATCTTGATTTATTACATAGATAATTAAACTATTTCTTATAGGCTGGTATGCAATAGAACGTTGCGTACCTTTGAAATATTTGCATGATATTAAGTTGTATGACATAACATTTTGAACCTCTACTAAAATTACCTCTGAATAAATATAATTAAATTTTTATGTAGACTGATTTTCTCCCTCCCATCATATGCCTAGCTTTTTCCCAACTATGTTAGGGTCGGCTTCCAGTCTAACCAGATGCAGCTGAATACCAGTATTTTACATGGAGCGACTGCCTATCTGACCTCCACAACCCAGTTAGTACTGGGTAATACGATACCCCTTGGTAAGACTGGTTGTCAGACATTTTGGGCCACTGCCTACCTGTAACGACTGTCAAAGATCTGCAAATGACAGCCGAGGCCAACAGCTTAATGTGTGGCATGGAGGAAACCTGGTAGGTATGTAACGGGTGGTCACCCATCCACAGACCAACCTAGGCAAGCACGGCTTAACCTAAAGATCGGCCCGAGCGGCTGTTATTATTTAGCCACGAGATCCTACAGGACTAGTCTTTCTTACATTACATACGGATCCATACATTATCAGCTGCCTCCTCCTTGCGAGAAGCCCTCTGCGTGAGGCTAGGTGCTTGTGCCCAGAGTGGGTTGCCTTTGAATTTTTAATATCTATAATTATTTATCTTCATAACATAACACGACATCACGCCTCTAATCCCCTCAGGGTTAGGCAGAGGTGTATACCTCTGCTCTGCGAAGTGTGGGTGTACTATTAGATATATCTAATTATATTATATATAATACTAATGATAATTACTATTAGATATATTTAATAGTTCTACAGTTATGTTTAAATCCAATGCAATAGGGGACGAGCCTTTAATTAAATTATTTTCAGTTGTACACCTACCACTGCTTGTCTCTGCATCACCCAAAGGTTGACTGGTAGAAAATGCCTATGGCATTAAGTCCGCCTCTGTACTTAGTGCTTGAAGTGTTAAATAAATAAATAAATAATATTGTATTGCCGTGTTAACTACTATCTAATGGAATCGCAACGGAAGTTGGATATGGTCGCACTGAATATCTCAATTATATGATGTACAAACTACCCTACCTACTCGTATCTATATCCACACAATTGCCATCGCATCTGCTTTTAACACTTCTCACTATACTTTTTTTTATATCTTTACTTTTTATTATTAGTCCATCGCGCTCGAGTGCTTGAAGCGCATTGAGCAACGAAGTGCACGGATTCATGACACAGTATTTTTTACAACTTTTGTTTAAGTACCTTAAGTTGTTTGTTTTATCTTGCACTTTTCTCGATATTTTATTCATATGTAGTTTATTTGTTATTATTTTACACACATTTATTCTATTTTAGTTTCTATTCTTATGTCCGTGACATCACCATCTCAGGTCTAGTTGAAAATAAGCGTTGGGCACTAGCTGCTCGGCAGTTGGCTGAACTGGGCCTATTTGGCGCAGCCGTGAGACACACAATATTATTTCTTTTAATTTTTCTGTTTAGTTTTAAGTTTTTTATTGTGTAGTTTTAAGTTTGTTATTTTTTTTTTTTTTTCTTATTTTGTTTTTGTTGTGTACACTTGCGGCTTAAGCCAAATAAATATGTATTCTTTCTTTCTTTTCTTTACTCTTAACTTACCGTCTGAGAGATGACCTGATGTCCTTGATGATTGCCGACAAAAACCGATCCGAACAACTTAAGGATTAATTATGATAACTCGGAAGGTACCCGTTTTTGATGCGTGTACCTTGTCCCGTTGGTTACCCTTCGGGTACGGAGCCCTAAAAACTATCTTTACCACGGTCGACCTTAATGGCGATGTCCTCCATCAGGCTTCCAGAGTGATTGACGATATTTGCTCGTCTCTCCAGGTGTATGCATGCGACGTGGCTATATAGCCCTTCCAATTCTCAGAGAATCGCGCAGAATAAACCTGTTCTCAGGCAGATTTAAGACTCTCGTAAAACAGGTTTCTTATTATACTATAATCATCTACTTACCTCTTTGGGAAATCCTGTCGTATTCATATTGAAATAAAACAGCATAAATCATAAACAAAACATATTTTATTAACATTTAAGTGATTCTAAAATGACTAGATATGATTTGGTTCCAATGCATGAACTTGTTTTAAACTTCACCTTCCTTATTCTTCATTGAAATAGCAAAACTGCATTTATTAAGTTTTTTGAGTACTTAATGCTAATTAATAATATAAATTACTGATGAAATGACGTATCAAGATCACAGGAGCACATATTATGTATGAACATGAACATATCGAGGCAAACTCGATTGAATCTGCTATTGTATGTAATTGAGGCCGTTACAAGCGCAAGACTGACCAAGACTAACTACTAACTACTTCCCGTCATCCAGTATTAAAATATGAATAATTTAAGGCTAGATATACATTCTAACTTTCTTCTTCTTTTTTTTCGTTGGGTTCAGAATGATGTCGTCGGTGTCCCTATGGTCGTTAATTCTCGGCTCTGACTCGAATGTTAAAAATTCGAAAAGTTGATTAGTGTTAAACAAAAAAGAATTAAACATAAGATTAGTTTTACGCCTTGGCCTAATTTTATGCACAGAAACTCAGAACTGGGGTCTAAAATGGCGACCCTAGCAGAATCAAAATAGGTTAACAATAATATATACATATTTATATATTTTTAACAATAATTATGATATGCTTATTGTTATGCTTAGTTTGTGGCTCAACGATTATTGACATAACTGTATTATTTTATATTGAATAATAAAGTGATCTGATTTGATTTGATTTAGTTAAAGCGGCAATTTTAGACCCCCTGACCTAATTACGAGGTGTTCAATAAAAAATATGCTAACTTTACATTGAAGACAACAACCGCGCCCATATTTGGAAATAAAGGGCAGGTTCATGTTGTGACCTCAATTTACAAGATGATGTAAGAACATGTAATATTATGTTTGTTTAAAAATTTCTCCGTAGCTAGCACAGCTGCCTACGCTAGTAAGAGAAATCTTGCCATAACATAGATTACGCATTTTGCTTTCGGCTGTGTTTTCGTGAACTTGAATATTACTTCATTTATACAAATAAATATAAAATTGAAGTTTCTGTTCGTAATTTCAAAATAACAGCTTTTTATTGAATGCATATGAAAGTAATATACGAAAAAAAAAAAAACTATCTGTCTGTTTGTTCTGGCTAATCTCCGAAACGGCTGGACCGACGGCGGGACTTTTACCTGTCAGTAAAAGTCCCGTCAATATCGGTCCAGCCGTTGAATCACTGATGTTTTAAGGCTTTCGAAATGGTATCTCGCAGTTAACCTACAGAGGTTGTCGTCTGCTTAAACGGACTATCCTGTGGGTGCCTTGAGTGTAAATGTTTTAAGGCGGAAGTTGCTAATTTTATTTAGAAAAAGGATTTGGGTTCCGTGTAAAAAAAACCCTTGAAGTTGATTCAAACAGAGAAGTAATACGTTCGATTATTCATCCAAGAAATTGTAATAGATTCGTCTATGGTTTTCATTGTTTCACTTGTCTAAACGTAAAATGTTGTGGCAGTATCACAGTGTGCACATTGTTGTTGCATGAGGCGATATTAATAACTGTGCAAATATTACTGTATATGTATAGAAAAAGCAACCAGTCTCTTAGGCACTTATCTTTCTTATATTTTTTGATGCCCCATGACATGCTACTTGTATATTATTCCGTTTATTTAAGGCTCTACTATAAAGATAACTATTAAAATAAATGGCTAGTGAATCTATGGAATTTGTCTTCCTAGTTATGAACTGAAGAATATCTATTTGAAGGATTGTTTGAGATGTGGCAATATGATTAACGATCCTCAAAATGTGGTTTAGATAACATTGTTTCACATTTATAGAATGCTGTCAGGGGGCCTAAAATGGCCGCGCTTTAGCAGAATCATAATAAGATAATATTATGAATTTTAGACCCCCCAGATTGAACCCAAGTGATGTATGTATGACTATTAAGTGTCTACAATTCTACTGAAATAAACACCTCTTCATTTCGCCTATATTCATAGAATAAACCGGTATCTTACACGAGATTTTTTTGTGAACTTGAATAAATAATTCAATGTCTCCACGCGTAAATTTTAATTTAAATGCAGAATCGATTTCCGTTTAGATTTGAATAATTAATCGCACCCTGCCAATGATTTCAACAAACTACGTATTTCCTGTTTTTGCGGAAGCATTATGTGGCTATTTAAGAAGTATTGATAGACAAACAAATCAATCTATAAATCACTGAAAATGTGAAAATTAATTCTAGAGGCATTTTTGGTAAGTAGTAATTACTACCGCGCACACTGACGGTCGGCCATTAAATAGGTTTCAAAGTGGTGGACTGTCACAGCGCTGCGCTGTAGTAGGAAGGATGATAACGTGATTATATCACACACATGTACATGCTAAGCTAATGGATATTAGAGTAATAACTCATCATCATCATCATCATCAGCCTATTAATGTTCCCACTGCTGGGACACAGGCCTCCTCTCTATGAGAGGGAATGGGCTATAATCCACCACGCGAGCCCAGTGCGGATTGGTCAATAACTATTTCTTAGAAAAAATAATAATATATACTATTACTACACTATTCATTAGATACTCTTAGAATTAAATTGAACTGATCACAATACTTGTCTTAATTATTCGTCTTTTCAAATCGATGGTAAAAATATTGAATATTAAATCAGTTGGGCCCACAGTAGTTACCCACGACCACCGCTGCATCACAATACTTAAATACTTCTAACACGTCAAGTATACCAGATTATACGAAAGATTAAGGTATTCAGAAAATTTTGAGGATTTATTAAACCCAATCTATTTTTATCCCGATGTCTTTTCCATTGTATGTACTCGTATGTAGAGTACTTTTTATTATTATTATGTTACTTTAATTATTTCCAAATGCACACAAAAACGATATGAAAAGATTCTAATCTTTGTACTTATGCAAATAATCTAATATTTTCGTATAAACAAGTTCAGGGGCGTTGTGACCCCATATGTGGTTGTGATGACTCCAGTAAGCTTCAGGCACTACGTAATTTTCCACCAAATTAGGTAATTTTGATACTAAAATATCAACGTCTTTCAGTGATGATAGCGAATCACTTTGAGCACTTATCAGTACAACTGGGGAGGATACTCGGGAAACATTGTATTGCGGAGGCTTTCGAGTTCCATATCGTTCAATGTTCCCCTCAGTCCCTTCATCATAACGTTGAAAATTCCCGCTTAAAACCAACTGCGCAAAATGTGCTACGTTCTTTATTGATGTACCGCTGAACACATGAGCCAAAGCCACAGATACATCTTTGAGTGGTATAGTGCCAGGCTTGTACCCAGTGGTCAAAGTTAGTCCTACTTCACAAATCTGAGGAGCTAACACGCATAGGTACTCCACAACGAAATGTACGATATGCTCTCTACCAAATATTTCATTTAAACCAGCATTATCAATAAAAGCTTTTATCGCGACGTAGTTCTGAGCACCTATGCGCGCTATAGGGTTATTGAAGTTCTTAAACCATGCCACGGGCCCCAGCATGATGGCTATCCTAACCTTATCATTGTATTCAGGCCGCAAAGAATTCGTAACAAAATAATCTGTGCTACCTTGAGAGTGTCCCATGTAGAACAACTTTGAATGTCCAGTGGTGCGCAGAATGTAGTCAATAATTGCGGGTACATCGAAGTTGCCGTGATCGTCGAACGTGAATTGCCAGTATTCTGGATCCTGATTAGGGTCAAGTTTAACGTGTCGTCGAGAATAAAAGTTTCCTCTATGGTTGGCCGCCCACACGTCGTAGCAATTGTTGGCCAGTACGTAGCCAATCCCGGTTCGTGTCCCAGTGACGATCCACATGTCTGCTGTATCAAATATTCCATGCAACAAAAACACTGGGTAGGGTATCCGCACCGCATCACTGCACTTTGATAATATTCTAAACACATTTAAAATGTATCCATCGTCGGTGGTCACTGTATGCACTTCTGTTCGATACTCGTATTTGTCGGTGAGTTCTGTGAAGTTCAAGTATACATCCTCGTTGAACCCCAGAGCCTTCTTGAATTCTCGTTTCTGTGGCAGGGAATATGATACGAGTCTAGTCGGCTGAAACGTGGGCCTTGATGTGTCGATGTGAGGCATATACTGTGTCAGTATGAAAAAATATAGTGTAAATATGATTGTATATTGTTCCATCTTTATTCTTATGTCACGGAAAGTTTAACAACGTATGTTTTCATTGTAAACCAGTATCCAGTTTTATAACATTCGATTGACCTTACAGGAAGGTCTTAAAGATAACTACGCGTGTAAAAAAATTAAACAGTATATATAGAGATGAAACTGACGTTTTTCTTATGATAGATTAGAATACAATGTGATAGGCAAGCGAGGTGAACAGTTAAATTGTTCTTATGTACTTCCTGGTGTAAAGTACTTGCTTGTTAACGTTTTGCGACACTAAAATGATATTTAATCATGCAGCTACGTGCTTTATATAAAGCTTCCTTTAAAAATGACCTTAAGAGGAACAAGATCTTTGCAGGAAATCAAATCCAGTTTGAGTTGTAAAAAACAACATTATGTATCTTTTGGCAAATTCCATGTGGGTAGTCAGTCTATAAAACGGGTATCTCTTTGCTTAAGTTAGTCAAAAATAGTAAGGTACTAGGCACCGTTTAAAGCAGTGTTTTTGCGCATTTAACATTTTCACGGTCAGTATTTGCCTAAAGTAGCATTTAATTTAAAATAAGTAAGTATTTATGTTTTTTGTAAGATTTATTTTGATTGACCTTCAGCATTCGTAAACATTATTATCAGTATTATATAATGATAAACGGAAGTTGATTGCACATAAGGTGTTCGATCAATTGTATATAAAGCATCGCACTTGTTTGCTTGTGTTGCAGTAGGTATTTTGATTTATGTACGGACACTGGACAGTCCCATTGGAAACTGGGGTATCTACATTGCAAGTGAATATATTTTATTAAGTACCTAATAGCTACGTTGGTGACGATGCGGACTGCCTCATTGGTTTATTGGTCGCAAGCAAAATCAACGGGTCTGATTCCTGTCTGGAAATATTGATTTTCAAAAAATCAAATGAGTTGCAGTTTTAGGTTTTACCAAAATCGGGCTCGGGACTCCTTTGAGTGTTTTTGCTATTCCTCATAGTTTCAGATTTACAACAACAATTCATTTATTTTGATTTGGATTTGGTCATCCACGACTACTTGAAAAATTCAACCTGTATACAGCTGAACTGTATAGAACCTCCTCCTTCATAAACGATACCACATACGGAAGCAACAATTCCGAACAATAAGTTATAGCTTCAACTTTGTCAGCAGGACGTAAAATGTCAATGTGGTTTGCAAATTGCGGTCATAGTTGTTTTGTTGTGTTGTTGTTGTTGTTTTTTTATGTTTGTAACCTCATAACTCTTGTCATTTCGGAACCAAATTGAAAATTACTTTTTTATAAATAAAATAAATAAATATCGCTGGACATTAAGCCACAGCGCCATCCAGTGCCACACTAAGCAACGAGGCTTGGTGTCGTGGACACTAGACAGTTGATATACTACATAGATACTTTTTGTTTGTAAATACATACTTATTATACATATAATATAGTATTTATGCTATACTTACACTTTATATTCATCATTCATAATACTATTTATCATCCTTTTTATTTGTTTCTTAATTACACGCAATAAATCGATCTAAATACGATTCATTATCTTAAAAATAGCTGAAATAAAAAAATATTACTCATAATTTTCATGTTGTGACACTTACGTCAAATTGTCAAACTGTCAGTTACTTTTTATTTCTCTTTCTGGTCTAATCTATGTGTGGCTACTTTTTGGTTTATAAAATTAAATTATTTTATCAATATGTGTTTAGCTATTGTATTTTATAGATTATTACGATTGTTTAATAAATAGCTTAATTTTAAATTACATTTATAAAATTCTTTACGCACTCATGGATATGTCCTGGCCGACTACACTTGTCAGATGAGATGATGGTCACAAGAAGAAAACTAATATTTGAAAATTGGAAAAGAAGACTACTTTGAAAACGAGCTTACGAACCGCTGGGAGAAGTCTACGATTGGATCTGATATGAGAAGCATCAGAAAACAGTTTGGTTTTTGCTGTTACATTTCTATATTACCCAGGGGATTCCGCTAAAGATTCCGCCTGGTGCCTCTACTCCTGATCTTTGGAAGCTGTCGTCATGCCTGACTTGCTACTTGTCTCGCAAAGCTATACTGACGTCTGGTCCTGAGATCTACACTGCCTTCCTACAGAGCTGACCTGGTGCGTGACTGGGAACTGCACGACGCCCTTCCAGCAAAGGTTTCCTGAAGCTGATCCTCAAAGTTGCCCTGGTAACTGACCTGCTACCCTAACGCCTGTTTCCATTCCTACAGTGCTGAACTGATTCGCCACCAATTAAGTGCGTAAACTATAAAACTACTACTTTTCTATCCTAGAGTGCGTGCTAGGTAGTTTTTTTTTATAATTAGCTGTATTTTTTATCTCATATGTAAATTCATCCCCTAATTAAATTTTAATTGAACAAGCCTGCTTTTATCCATTTATTTTGATAGGATCAAGTAGATTTGTTACAATAAACATCCATGATTCGGAAACAAATGTCCATGCTCATCACACAAACATTTGCTCCAACCGGGATTCGAACCCGGGACCCTAAAAACGTAAGGCAGCCTCACTACCGCTGCGCCATTCGGGTCGTTATGAAAATACTTTCCGAGTAGTTTGGTTTTTAAGCAAAGCAAAGCAAGTTCGGTTCTGCTCTCCCATGTAAATAGTCCCATTGCATTGTACAGTCGACGTTTCACTTACTTATCACTTTTGAGAAAAAATCGCAGTACGTTAAAACTTCCTTAAGTTTCAAACTTTTTTTTTATGTTTCATGGAGTGCAATTGGCGTGCAACCTTAAAGCAATTATGAGATAGACTCTACACGTCATATTACGTTGGTCACATAAATATAGACAATACTGTTGTAAAAAGTTTTTTACAATTGTAGAAAACATCTACCTCCTATTCTTTTAAGGTACTGGCAGACATGCTCATTACTAGCACGAAAGCATGCTTTTATTGAGCATAGCTCATTATTAGCACGTGTGTAACAACATTGCTAGTTATGAGCATGCTTATTTAGAGCAGGCTCAAAAATCAACCGACGTTTGATTTTTGAGCATGCTACCTGAGGCGCGGGTAGAAGGGGGCGTGCTCCGAGCGCGTCTGAACAGGTTTGCTTATGAGTATGCTATTATCGATTCAATCTCGATACAAGTGTTTCGTTCAATTTTAGAAAGTAGCTCATCAAATTTGTGCGGGAGTATGCGCAAATGATTTTTATAACTGTCGAGATCTTCGCTTCGCATCTCTGCCAACAATCGATTACTTGCTCCCAGTGATTCTCTTCTGTTTATCCAATTACGAAACCAAATTTTCCTTTTTTTTTTGTTTTTCACCAAAATGTTCTTACACAATTTTGTTGCAAGCAATATGATTATTTTATTGAGTTCTGTACGGATAGCACTGTCAGTCTGTCACTATATCTTTGCACGTCCATTTTGGCCGAGAGCCTCATGCTAAATAGCACGTCTTTAAGTACGTTTGCTTTGAGCATCTTTATTTATGAGTATGCTTAAAACAAGCATGCTTATTGCTGGCAAATGTGAACAGTTGCAGAACATGCTAATTTTAAGGAAGCTTATGTGCATGCTTTTTTTAAGCACGTGTGTTAGTACCTTTACGTTAATCTTGTCACATTACATAAGTGCGAACAAAGGACAAAAATGTAAACATTATGTACACACAGACACACATATAAACTATTTAATTATACAAATAAGAAGATTATACGTTTATAATGTTGTAGTACTAATTATATAGCCATGACCGTGGCGAACTTTATAAAAGAATCTTAAGTACTTAAGGGGAATGCGTACGTTAAGCTGACTTGTAGTAGTTGTTGTTGTTGTTATTGGTATTGTTGTAGTTGTTATTATCAAATAGAATAACTGATAACAAAGATTTTGCAACGGTTTTGCATGGCTTTGCCATTTTCTAGTGCAAGCTAAGTACACGTAGTAGTAAAGTAAGTAAAATTCATGTAAGTATGTACATGGTGAGACTGATTGTCAGACTATCGAGCGACTGACTACCTGTAACGACTGTCAAAGATCTACAAATGACAGACGGGACTGGCTCCTTAACGTGCTTTCTGAGGCACGGAGGAAACTCGGTATGTATACTTTGTGTGTGTGGAAGCCATCCGGCTTTAAGAGAAGGGGAAGACCAAAAAAGCGATGGACGAACTGTGTGGATTATGAGACTGAGATAAGAGAGAAGCATCAGAAAAGAAGATGTACAAAGCAAGAGAATGATTAATGATGGTAAATGCAACAAGCATCACCTTAACCAATGATACATATATAATTTTTCCAATGGCCGTGATATGAACTCTGCCATCTAACCTTCGTGTTAATCAGGCAAATTACTGAAACACTTCCGTGTTATTCTTCTTCGTTGTATAATTTAACCGTTGCGGCTATACGAAAATGGTCTTAGGAGACTATCCATGATTTTTCGTTAAATTATGATGAGATGAGAAAAAAATACAAAGTTGCCATTTTACACAAACAAAACACATAAGAAACAGCAATAAGAAGAACATTAACATTAAGTCAATTTTCGTGTAGCTGCAACGGCTAAGGTAGTAGTTTCCCTAACTGCCCCGCTGAAAGTTTTCACCCTGTATATGTGTCGCCAGCTTTAGTTACCCATGTCCATAAGAGCGAGCTTCTTGGCATTCTTCGATGTGAATTCCAGAATCCGCATTTTCCAACCGTAACATATAATGAGACTTCCTAAAATAGTAATTATTATTATTCAATCGCCACAAGGATAGCCACAAGGAGTGTCTCTCTATTCAGAGGGACACTGCTTGTGGGTAAGTAAATTTTTAACACAAAAATGTCGGGCAAAGCGTTATTGGGTTCTGTTAATCAGAAACTCGGTAGCAGCGAAGAATTTTGGACTTGTGCTCGGTTGATTGCAATGAACTCCTTTGCATGGGACCTCTAAATACATACCTGGCGAAATGTGGGTGTACTAAGATACACCTCTGCCTAACTCTTCGGGGTTTACAGGCGTGATGTGTATGCTATGAGTATGATCATCTAACAAATAAAAACACCGTTATGACTGAACCCCATACGTAATACACATCTATGTGACACCTGTTTGTTGATACAGATTGAGCCATGACTTAAGGCCCAGCGCATTACGTATACGCACAACGTAATCTTGACTTCAAATTCGCAATACTTTGGTGACGCATAAGTAGATTGAGCAATTGGTTTCCCTAAGGCGACACTTTCGACTTGGGAAGTGAGGTATACAGTCAACATGACATAGTTTCCCTATTTGGTCAGTCAAACTAGTTAGGCGTGGAGGAGTCTGATTTTACTACACTAGAACTGGCACGGCGGTCCAGGTTTTATAAAAATCCCTAGGGAGACAGTAAACTTAGATCTCTTTAAAAGGTGTAAACGGACATACGAAGCCGTCAGCCAAGCATTCTGTCCATCAAACTAAGTAAACTGTACGCAAAAATGATTGTTGGGAAACGGCTTTTTAGTTTGGTGTGAAAAATCACGTTTTCCGGTAAAACTCAATGTAACCCACTGTAAACATTGTGCTGGTGAATGCATTGAATGGTAAACTTTACAGGACATGAAGGTATTAAAAGTAAATTAATAACTTTAAAAACTAGTATTTAGTGGAAAGATTGGAATTTTGACCTCCAATATTTCTGGGAACTAGAAGGTTCCCAGGTATGGTCCAGAACAAAAAAAAATCGCAGTAACGGGGAGAATAAGTGAATTTCGTATTCATTAAGGGTATTGTTACACCCTTTATAATTTCTTATGTTGTTATGTTTTATTCGATCTTAAATCAGCGGAACAGGAAGGACTGGCTTTTACTTAAAATTCATACCTGAGATTATTAAACCATAAGATCTAAATTAAGATGAATACCATACGTAATATTATGTACCCACTTTCCTTAGAGATTGTTTCGGCCAGATGATCATTCGCTTGACCGCTGAAATAATCTTAAAATCATCTGCTTTGATCGTTGGCAAAAAGTTAGGGTACATCGAATTTCACTTGTTATTTTAGGCAATTTTCCTTTTTATTGACGATGAGGAAAAACTTAGCGAACAATTTTATCAAATTATCGGCATAACCCATATAATTTTCTGTCTTATTATAATAAAATTGTGATAAATAGAAGTTTAACAAAACGGTAATTGTATAAGTGTATACAACAATATACTACAATGATATTATATGATAACACAGCGTCCCTTTACAAGAACAAAAGTTGACACGTACAATGTTTTTTAGCGTCTGTCACTAAGACCGTAATCGAGCTAACAATAATTTACGTAATGGCTAGTGTTGAATGTGGGGTGTCTGTATTTATCTTTCAGTTAAACTATTCTTTTCAAGAATTCCCAGAGAAAACATTATGTCATGACATGTCAGCCTCTCATATCTGCCTAGCCTTTCCCCAGCTATGTTTTATTTTTTTTTCATAGTTCTGATCTCATTTTTATCTGTCTTAACACTAATATTCATATCTTGTATTTTAATTTTAACTTTAATTGTAATTAGTTAGTAAAATTACAGCGTATGGTTTTCTTTTTCTTTGTATTATGTTTCGTAAGCTAAGTAATCTCTTAAATGTAGGGTATATGTATTTCATATCTATAGACGCTAATTTTAATTTAATTTTTTTTTCTCTGATGTTAACACTTATTTTTGTGAATGCTGGTTAACCTGTAATTACAGGTTAACCAGCATTACACAGTCGCCAATTGGCGACTGTGTAAGTCCAAGACTGTAAAACCTATGTATACCTAAATGCTGTACACAGAAGCTGTTGGTAAACCTAATATTAATAAAAAAATTAAAATATATATTGGGGTCGGCTTCCAGTCTATCCGGCTGCAGCTGAGTATCAGTATTTTACACGGAGCGACTGCCTATCCGACCTCTACAACCCGGTTAGTACTGTGTAATACTATAACCGTTGATAAGATAATTGTATTTGTTACTACTTTGTTGATTTAGTGTTCACAGCTGTTGAGCTTGAGCTGAGGTTAGATTAAGTCGGACAAAGTGTTATTAGGTTTTCTCATAGGGATTTTTTAGTAGTAACCCGGAGGACTTTCGAGGAGGACTTTTGAGACTCAACCACCCCAATTTTACATGGAACTTAAATATAGGTGGATAAATGTGATATATATATATATAATGCTCTATATATAATGCTGGATATACTATAGATTAGGCCTAACTTTACGGAGATTACAGACGTGATTTCTCATCCAGCAAGGAAACAACAACAATGACTTGCAGTTCAGTTTTTTTTCTATACTCAACCTTATATTTTCTCAAGAAAGTCCTTATTGATATGCTAACGATTTCAATAAAAATTTCAAGAAAAATTGTCAATTCAACCCTTTATCCGTTTATGAATAACTCCGAAACTTGTAGGTCAGTAACCGACTGAGTACTCGAACCGACGACCTTTGCTTGCGCGTGCGCTTCTTCAAATGCCAGCGATTGAGTAATTACACGCTCCGTGTCAGAGAAGCATTGATGTAATAGTTTACGTATTACATAGGCTTATATGTATTTTTTGATGTACATTGATACTTTACTACCTATATTAAAGAATTTTGTCAAAACAAAATCAGCAATGTATTGCAGAGTAGAATTTACGTGGGTTAGTTTCCTCTGGTTATGATTAATATCGTTAAGTACTCTGTTAGACTAGAAAATGACTATTGACAATTGAAGTTGAAAAAATTGTTTGCTGAAAGTACTTAAAAGGTTTGAATCCATAATTTATAGGGGTCTGCGTAACTCAGTAGTTAAGTTACTGTACCGTATTTACACGTAAATAGCTTCCTTTCATCTGGACTTAGGGCTTACCTAATTTGTGTTTAAGTAGAGGTTGGTAGAACGCTTGGCAAGGTGAACATTGAACTGTAGAGTATGAAAAATAGGTTGTTTATAAGTTCTTCATCCCTCCTAGAAAAGGGAGAATCTACCGACCAGACGGGTGTTGTGGCCACTGCCCGACAATATTGTCGGATTTTTCTATTTAGTCAGAATTTTTTATATTAGTTCTTCATTATTGTCATATGCGCTTTAGTACTTTTTGTACTACTATTGTAGTGTAGTGTGTTAATTTAACTATTTTTTTATGTTGTCATGTGCGAGACTAATTAATACTTTTTCTTTCTTTCTTAGTATTTCCTTGTAGTGCTGGCTGCTACAGAACCATAATGGGAATCGCATAACTACGAATCACCTCTGAATCAAACATTAGTTCTTCGTCCGGCTCCTTACCTTGGGCCAAAACCTGACCGGAAAATGACATTATCACAGTAAAATATTCTTTGTAAAATCCATTATCACATTGAACACTCCTAAAATCGATGAAATCTAAAATATTTAGGTAAACGATTTCTTACATCATTGCTATATATAGTCACCCGACGGTTGTCAATATTATTATCTAATGTTATCAAGGCTAAAAAATGAGGTAATTCTTAATGATACAATTTCTACGTTAATTATAATTATGTACTTATATTCCTTATTGGAAATGACAAAATCTACTCGTTTAGTTACAGGATGTGATGTCATTTCATTTAATGTAATATGTTCAGTAAATTCATAAAAAATAATTAATGGAAATACATTAAGTATAACAAATGGCATGATCATTAAATTTATTAATGTGATATTATCTCGTAAGATGAAGATTAAATTAAATTCTATACGAAAACAAAAAATTGCTCGACAATTTCACGAATTTGTATCGGTGATGATGAAATTACATGTAAAGTGTAACGACGGGTAATAGATAAGTCTGGGAGATGAAGACATCCGGCGCCGAACCAAAGTAAATTGGGTAAAGAAGCTCTAGAACCAGCGCGGAGTGTAAACATAAAAATACGTCAATTTTATTTTAAAATTAAAAATACTTGTTTTACGTAATACATTTTCATAATTTTAAGAAATTATTTATATGCATGGATGATAGTGATTGTGCTTGAGGAAAACAATTTGACTAAATTGCTATAGTAAACCAAGAACTTGTCTAGTATAAGTACTACCACTAAAAAACCCGACTACTGAAAAATCAAGCTATAATGAAATTCGGGGTTTACAATTAGGCGTTGTATAAAGAGAATTATGATATGATAAGCTAGATCCTCCTTTAACGTTACTCCAGTGCTGGGAGACATGCCTCCTCTTTACGTCAGCGGAAGGGTCAGATTCCACCACGGAGGCACAGTGCAGGTTGCTGGAGCCCGGATGCCTATGTCTTCAACTGTTTTATCCAAGGACATGGCAGAGGATGTTCTTCTTCAAAGTTTGAATGAAATAAATTACAAAAAGTAAAGTCCGGCCTGGGTTCAGTCTTGCCCATTCTTCTCCATAGAGATCTATGGAATGTACAACTACAGTACTTTCTTAAGTTATTATGTCTTGTGACTGGGACTGTAGCTTCGTTATTTTTTGGTATTTTTGACATTCAAAAGTGCCGTAATGGTCTAATTGAAATAAATGCTTTGAGTTTAAGTTCTTTCCTCCATATTGTAATCTCACAGTGGCTCATCTGCCTAGCCTTTTCTCAACTATGTTGGGGTCGGCTTCCAGTCTCACCCGATGCAGATGAGTACCAGTAATTTGGATGTACCTGTACTGCCTATCGGACCTCCACAACCCAGTTAGGTAGTACTTTTTCTCCCTTATAGTGCACTAAACTCTAAATCTCCCCAAAACCATTTCGAGAGTAGAGGTGACGAAATAAATGACTAAAAGTAAAGTGCATGTATTGGTCCAGCCCGGTACAGGTATAACTTTCTTCAATTAAGCTTTTAATCTTCATACACACCATAACATGACATCACGCCCGTAATCCCCGTAGGTTAGGCTGAAGTGCACTTAATAGTACACCTATATTTCGCCACTTATGTTTAAGTCCCATGTAATAGATGCGAGCCTAGTACCATCATAAATAAAAAATAAAATAAAAAAGCCTTTATTCGCTGACCAAAATACAGTACATTTTAAACTCGAGTTAAAGAAATAAAAATAAATAAATAAAGATTTCATTCTATTAGATAATCTATATTATAATCTTCAGTAACCAGTTTGTTGACCTATTGCCATCAACCGGGCATAAATCCAGACTCCGTGACTGCTACTGAGCAATTCCTGACGGAAAAATCCAGTATTTTTTTGCTGACCTGGTAATCGAACCCAGGACCCTATGCTCAACGATCGCTCTTGCGACCTCTAAAATACGTAACTCATTTAATATAATTATGTAGTCTACCATACACCGTTGTATATGATATACAATCAGTAGCAAGTACGCGTACGGCTCGGCTGTGCACAATTTCGTGCGCGCAGCCTTCATGAATAATAAACGAGGAGTACCGTTTTGTATCAACTTATTGGGATCGCATTGAGTTATTGCCATTGACTATGGTTTCTTGGGAAGTAAGGCATCGTATGCTAATGTGGTGGATGATTTGAATAATTTTAATTTTTATAAGTATTGTGGTGGATAAACAGGTGGTTAGAATGATATGGCTATAGTTGCTGCCAGATAAGATGACAATAGCGGTCATTTACCTTTCCCTAATATCTTTTCGTACGAACCAAAACAAATGAACCATGGATCGTTTTTCATTAGAAAAAATGTTGAAGATCACGATAGCTGACGATTCAAGACTGGAACAGGCTTATTTTTGGATTTCAAAGTTAAGAACTTTAATAAATGTAGGTGGGTCAATGACCGCTATTGCGATCTTAACTGGCAGCAATTATAGAAAGGAGGTGACTGCTAAGATAACGAATAATAATAGTAATGCTAAGTAATAATACCTGCTACAATGGTTAGACCTGCTGTCTTGTATGGATCAGAATGTTGGGCCACAAAAGGGATGAATGAAAGGTATTTGCATGTCGCGGAGATGAGGATGCTAAGGGGGATGTGTGGTGTTACTCGAATGGATAAAGTAAGAAATGAGTATATAAGAGGAAATCTGAAAGTGACGCCGATGACTGAAAAGTTGTGTGGTAATCGGTTGTCGTGGTATGGGCATGTGATGCGGAGGAATGAGGAAAATGTCGTGAAGAAAGTTTTGAGTATGAATGTGGATGGGTATATGAGTAGAGGAAGACCAAAGAAACGATGGATGGACTGTGTTAAGAATGATATGGCAGGAAAAGAAGTGTCTGATGAGATGACGAAAAATAGAGAAGTATGGAGGAAGAAGACATGCTGCGCCGACCACAAATTAATTGGGTTAAGGGCAAGAGAATGATGATAAGAACGAGTGATCTAGTTAGTTGAATATCTCTACAAAGTAAAGTTCACCAGTGTTCAACTAACTAGATCACTCATCCTTAGTTGCCACTAGGAAATAACGAGTCAAGTTGTCGGTGGTATTTGATATAATCAATGTTTTACTTAATTAAATTGAACTAATCAAAGATAATAATCGCTCTTTCTTAATTTAGTAGAGTTAATCTATCAAGGTCAAGAGACACGGTAGGTTAACTATGACCTAAGGTGAACCTAGTCAGAGAGCCAGTGGCTATACTTTGTCCGGCCATGCTATGTACTAGAATAAATGTAAATGCAGACGACGATTAAGACTAATGAGGCAATAATTCCCTATCTTTAACAATGGTATCTTTCAGCTGATTCTAAAATTACTCTATGCACTTGACGATATATAGACGATCAGATGCCTTACACTCCACATAGGGATGTACCACCACACCACTTTAAACCGGTGTTTTTCCTTTGCCACTAGTTCTATTTCAAACGGATCGGAACTAATGAGAAAAACACCCAACAAAAATAATTTCGTTTGAAATTGTTGTTACGTAGAAATATCCTGCAGGGAGTTATTAGATTAAAATTATTTTCCAACTTTTGGTATCATATCGATTGCATCTAGTTATGAACAATGGAACAGGCGAATGACCAAATACAGGGTGAATTAATACAGAATTAAGCAATAATGAGCAAGAGGTCTTGGGTTCGATACCCAGGTCGGGCAAAGAGATATTGGGTTTTCCATCAGGAATTTCTGAGTACTCAGCCACGGAGTCTGGAAATGCGCCCGGTTGATGGTAATATTATTATTAGTTTAGTATATAATATTTTTATTAAACACAGACTAATAATATTTACATTATTTACACATTAACTCTATAAAAAGAAATAAAAATATTTTACAAATATCAAATATACATTTACAAATATACTACTACTACTATATATAGTATTAATTAATTAACATGGGACTTAATATAACTGGGAAAATGTAGAATAGAATAGAATATATTTATTGTAAAAACATGAGTACCTATACATCAAATATTATGTGCAAGGTACTATTAGGTACATCTCTGCCTAATTTTAACCTTGTGTTAAATACAGAATCACCAAATACTTTAAAAACGAGTGTTTGCACGAGATTGGGCTTCTAGTTGATTTTAGAACCTACACAGTTCATTTAACTGTCAGCCAGTAATTTAAATTAAAAATGGAATGTTACTAAGGCACGATTTAAAAATACCTGAGGCAATTCAATTTCTTTTGTTAGTTCACTAAGATGGAACAGTCAGTACCCTATTCTTAAAACGTTTCACAAAATTCCTTTATTTACCATCAAGAGTTGAATACTATAATTTTAGTGGTGATTGTGAGTTTAGGCATTTCGTTGTCACCCGCTACCTTCCGCATACTGCACATAGCTGCGCTGGCGCAGTGAGGCAAACATCGCGGTGACGACGGCAAAGACTAAGCTATTAGTCATATTTTGTAACGAGGAGTAGGTAGAAAAGGTCCTTTTGTTAATGGCAGATAGTTTGCAAAAAGAATTTAAGGTATGACTTACTTTATCATTGTCACAATGATGATTGATGATGATTTGAAATTGCAGGAAAGTTAAATAATTAAATCAATCAGTTTACGTAACTGATTGTTTAGTAGACATTTTCAAAATCAAAAATATAAATCATTTGAGTAAATACGGTAGAGGAGAATCTTAAAAATGAAATATGTTTTTTTTTTGTTATTTTACAAGTATATAGTTATAACAAAAGAAAAATTGATTAATTTGAATCATGCATGCAGTTTGTAAATTGTATTAAATTGCTTCAATCAATTAGTGTAAGTATTATTAATTTGATGAACAAGGAATTCAAAAGTCAAACTAAACTGTTAGGTCGACATATTCAGGTGAAAGCGCACTTTCCCCTCGGAAAGCACGTTAAGCTGTTGGTCCACGGAGGAAACTCGGTATGTAGCACGGCATAACCTAAAGATTGACCCGAGTGGCTGTTATTATTTAGCCACGAGCTCCTCCATAAGTGTTACTTGCGAGAATCACATTTTCATCAATAGGTACACAACCTGACACTGACCTACAAATTGCAAATAACGTAAGAAAATTTGGATTTCGCGGGCTACCCTTTCACCTTAAACAGAAATGCTATCATCAGCCAGTAACGACTTTGTAGCACATGAACACATGGAACAGATCGTAAAATACCACTCAAAAAAAAAAAGAATTTAGAAAAAAAAAAACTTTATTTTTCTGAGTGAATTTTATGAATCATCACGATGATTTCATAAAACTAGAGACGCACTAACATCATTTTATAATTATATACTCTTGTTTTTAAGTTTTCGAAATTCAATGAAAAAAACTGAGCCTTTATTACCTTACTTTTTGGTCTGTCACAGATAATAAATAATATGAAAAAAACCGGGCTGAGTGTCGCTTGTTCGCACGTTATCTTCTTGTATTAAAAAATGGTTGCCTGTAAAGTCGGTTTACGGACGATAATTTTACGTTTTTTTCATGATATTAGTGATTTTAACTTAAAAAAACAAAATTTAATCATTAAATTTTGTGAATTTGTAAATTTTCTGATTTCTGATTCTTCGAAAATTAAGGACTTTCCATATACAACTTCATCCCCTTTTTAACCCTTTAGGGTGTTAATTATCAAAAACGCTGAGACACATATAAATTAATTTTTAATCGTCAGTCTAAACACAAAATGTTAAGATCCTAACTTTAAAACTGACGGACTTTCATACAAATTTTCATCCCCTATTTAACTCCTTTAGGGGTTGAATTTCTAAAAATCCTTCCTTATTTCTTGTCTACATTATAAACGGAACCATTGAGCAAAATTTCAGTTTTCTAGGTCCAAGGGCTTGGGCTGGGCGTTGATCGCAGGATCGGAACGGTGTGACACTTTTTCGTGCGTGAAGCCGGTGTTCATCGATTTATAAGACGTTATCACGTCAAAAAAAATACGGTATCAACCAACTGCCACATCTACACTTGCATGCTCGTTGTACCTGTGCCGTGAAACCAGCAGGCCTTCGCGTCGGGCGCGGACGGTCGTCGACTGCTGCCTACATCCTTGTCCTAAATATACGCACTTATCGTCTGCGTGATCTTATCAATCAGTTGCCATAATACTGACCCTATAAAGGTGTCGAGGAAATCGAGATAGAAATGGTTATGGCAGACTTTGTGTCTCGGGAGTTGTATGGAAATTGAGTCTACTGTTTGGTGACTCAGTAGCAGTTACGGAGACTGGATTTGCTCCCAGTTGTTGGTAATAGGCTTCTACTACATGGGACTTTAACATAACTAGCGAAATCTGGGTGTAGGAATAGGTACACTTCTGTCTAACCCTTCGGGGATTACAGGCGTGATGTTTATGTTATGTATAGTATTAGTTTTAAATAACACACTTACACCCTGTTGCCATGGAGATGGACAGAAATTAACCAAACACCACCTGCACTTTTAATAACTTAACTTTTACATGAACATAACAGTGAAAGACATAACATATTTTTTAAAGACATTTCTAAGTATTATTTACAGACATTACGCACTGATAACTACATAATAATAATCTGTATTTTCTCTAACTTAACTCTTCAAAAATTATATTATACATTTTAATTCCTATCTAAAATGCAGTATATTTGTTAAACAGGAAAGATTCTTAAAGTTACAAGCAACGTTTGAAATGCAAAAAAAAATCTAAGCAACGAGACACGAATTCTGAATGAAAAACCACGAATCCACCATTTTATACATCCGTAGTTCCGTTCATAGAGATCAATGAGAGATTTTGGTCTCCAAACCTTGTAACCTAACCTTAGTTATAAGCCAAGTGTAAAACTATTGTTTTGTTATCTATGCTATGAGAATATTAACAACTGGCATAGGGCTATGACTTCGTTCGCATGGATTAGAAATATTATAAGCTAGATTATGCCCACGGCTTTGCCTTCGTGGACTTCGATAATTGTCCCACGGGATCATATTACCAGGATAAAACTATCCTATGTGTTAATTCAGGTTATAAACTATCTGTGTGCTAAATTTCATTCAAATCCGTTAAGTAGTTTTTGCGTGATAGAGTAACAAACATCCATCCATCCATCCTCACAAACTTTCGCATTTAGAATATTAGTAAGACTTGTTTCCTGTAGGTAGGTAGCATATATGATGTACCTTTCAATGTGTTGGAGATGGTAATTGGTTGATTTTATAATTCATGTGCCAACTATTTTTTTTTGTATAGGTAAAGGGTGAATTTTTCAAGGTGGTGTGGATGGCCAACTCCGACATCATGAGGAACAGTGAAATACTCAAAAGAGTCTCGAGCCCGATTTTTATTAAAAATAAAACTGTATCATTAGATTTTTGAAAAATCAATATTCCTAGCCAGGAATCGACGCCGTTGATTTTAGAAAAAAAAAATACACAGACTGTGGTATTACACTATTTGATAGCATTGCTATGAGGATCAAATTCTGGGAAGTAGTGGCATACGGCAAACTAAAGGATATTAATTATCAAAAAAGAACTCTTCACTTTTGATAAAATACGTAACAACTATGCAAACAGTAGTAATCAACTAAAAGTCGAACAAAATCGTTAACGGCGCTAACTCTAACGCTAAGTTCTAATTTGAATTGTTTACAACTTTTTTTTTGTGGCCTTTAACCGCGAAGTACTCTGACGGCTAACTGTCAAAATACTTCTCATCGCTGTCATCCGGGAACGTGCCCAGAAAACTGGCCGCACATGCAACATGCGCATTGCCACGCTGATAGACCAACGAGATTTTCGGACAAAGTGTTCTTCCACCATTTAGGTAGAAACCTCTTTAGTATTTTTACGGATTCAAACTGCGTTGTCCAACAAACAGCCACGTAACTATATTATATGTAAAGAAAGATAGAAGAAAAAACAGCTATATCACCTCATGCTAATATTATTAACCTCCCAGTATGGTAAGAACATTTCCTTTTATGAATGCGATGTTTAATTCAAGGTTCGTAAGCCATCGATCAGATATGTCGTGATTCATCTCGGAAAACACTTTCGCTGTTTGCCACCACGACCACTTGGACTAAAGATCGCTTGTTTGTGTTCCTTGAGTGATCTCGAGATGTTTTGACTGAATGGATTTGAGTATCCTCTGACATATTTAAGAGTTATAAGTAAAACACATCGGGGAAGTTGCGGCCAAACAAACGCAAGCCTATTTCGTAAATAAAAAAGATTTATTCCAGAAATCTCCACCGGGAAATCCCCACCAGTGGGCAATGTTTCTAAATTATTAAACAAAAATGTGTTAATCAATACATTTAATTAGATAAGTAAGTAATTATGTCAATATTATAATCAATTTTCATTATAAATTTAAACATGATAGGATCACTTAAATTGCGATTGTGAATTTATCTCATTCTTTCCAAAAAAATGGCACTGCATTAGCTATCTTTTTTTTTTTAATCAAGTGAGTATGCACGTATGACTGTTTGTAGTATGTTACTTTGTAAGTTTTGTATTAGAGTGACCTTCTGATAAATCAAGGGAGTGTAAAACATGTTTGAACTATCAAAAATAAAATCCAAGTGGTGTGATGTGCTACCAGCTTGTCGGTCTAGAACAAACTGAAAAGCAAAATTAATTCAACATAAATAAAAGATGTTTTAACTTATTTTAACATCTTGATCAAGACATGTATTTACCAAATAGATTTAGCAATATGGTTACAGAAATTCATAATCGTGTCCTAATACTCTCGGAATATAAAAATAATAAAACACACTAGCAACGATTACCTAACATACGCGATGATGTGTACAATGCGTCAATTGTGATGTAGATTCTACAATAAACGAACATTAATTACACATATTCATAACAGATACGCGAGAATGATTTATTATTTATCTCATTTATCTTTACAGTTTCCATTACAAAGTAGTGACGTAGCAAGTATTTGGCTGGCTGTACAGCAACAGGGTCTAATTCACCGCAACAGACTAAATGAATTTTCCTAACACCATGATCGACTGATGATAATGTACAAACGTTGACAGCGTCGCGGGGGTGCGCTTGCACCCCGCCGGGAGTGAGGCGGGCGCGCGCGGGGCCTGCGCGGGCGCCGGCGTCGCTTTTCACCGTCGCTGCGCCGCGTACGCCTACCCGATATAAAAGCCTCAACCGCCCATTCACCCGCTCGCAGTGTGTGCTTGAACGTTACAGTGTCCACTTCACTCGTGCTAGGACTTACAGTTTAATCATGAATTCACGGTGTTTAATAGTGCTAGCAGCCGCCCTCGGCGTGGGTACGTAACATTTGAAATATTTAGGGTGCGCCCGCGACGCGATCGACGGATACCTGTGTCCAGTGACGACGGAACAATCTAGATGTGTAGCTCGCCTGCTCTCACGTATCGATAAAAATTTAATTGGCGTAGCAACGCAAAAGCAGTTGAAGTGTTATCGATACAGTTTCCACACTTAAGCGTTGCAACTGCGCGCGCGCAACAAGTGTTGAGAACAGATAGATTGCGGCCAGCGATGTGGTGTAACGACAATGAATTGCCCCAGTGACACACGGACTGATCGTATCAGTACTGGATATTTATTGGCGAAATCGTGTTATAGAGCTTTAGAACTATCAGTGTCCACTGAAAATTACAACCTTGTTATTACTATTGCTTAAAGTAGAAAATCGCATCAAACATGAATCTAGCAATATGACATTCTGACATCTTTGCAGAACAATAGAGTCTGTGACACATTGATGTAAATAATCACATAATTCTTCACAAGTGTGTGAACTAGGTCTTATTGCGATGCCAAAGAACCCCATTTCTACTGGCACTATTCTTTTTTCACACATGTCAATGACCTCATAACGTCATAGTACAGAAAGTTTGAGCAGTTTAATGTTAACTGGAGCTGGTATTTGTTTTTGTACTAAGAACATGCAGCTATCGACTGCATAGCACGAGAAAGCGGTTTCTCGAGTTTTCATGATAATTGTTTATTATGTCAAAACTATTGCTCACCCGTTTAAAGTTTATTGATATTAATTTTATGACTTATTGAAAGTTTTGGTCGTGAGCTTTTAATAAAGAAGCTTTCACTTAATTCATCGTTAAATGCACAGAAAAATAATATATATATATTTTATTATTACAATATTAAAAATAAAAAAAATAATAAAATATGATGGACACAAAAAGATTACATCATAATTTCTATGCAAAGAAATTCAGTGACCTTAGAGAAATGTTGTAATCCTTTTAACAGTTTATATATTCTATACATAGAGGGTGTTGCGCAATCAAAATTGACTGATTAGCATTTTTCGCAATACACGCAGCCACTATAGTGTCAAGTTATGACATAGATGTATATTTGTGTTGCTCAAAGCCTTTGGAATGGGATCAATAGTTCCCACGTGCTACTACATAATGGTTATCGAAAGTTGGTTCTTAAGTAAACTTAAGTTTACATAATGAGGTAGTTCCGAAGCCGTTTAGTTAAGTTATGTTTGTTTAACAAAAATGTCTTGGGCGATAGCTCTTTCATAAATTTGTTTCTCGACTTCTTGGCACCAGTTAAATTCCATAAACAGCGTAGACTTTTTTTTTAAGAATTTAAATTTCTCGTTTTCCGAAGTCATCTAGAAACGTCCCATGTCATGATGAATTGCTGAAATATTCAGCCTAGAAAAAAAGACCGTATAGATTACCTGTATTCATAATATCATCAAGATGTGTCGCTGATTTTTTTTTCTATAAAAATACACTTTCGGTAGAGAAAACTGCTCAAGGGCAGACTTTCAATTGTGACATAGAGTATACATACGCACTTAATTATTAATAAATAAATTATTCAGCCAATTACCGTTGACCATAGTATCCGAACATCCTCAAAATTATGGACTTCCTCATGACTTCTATAGCACTCACTTCCGTTGGAAAGAATGGCGGAAGTCGAGTGTAATGACAATATCATTTCTCATTGACTTGTAGAATAATCATTGTCTTATATCATTGAGTGGATTAGAACGGTCATTGAGATGAGGCACAAATAGTAGTAAGCTGCAAAATCTCGATGTTTGATGGCCATGATACGTAGTATGTTGTCTTTGTCATACTCCTTCCCTCAATTTATTTATTGTCAAAGCAACATGTCTTCTGCTTCTGTGCTTTTCTATTCTTCATTTGGCTTGTGTCCTGAAAAAATCTAATTAGTCCGTCAGTAAGATTATCAAAAAAAATTGACACGAATTTTTTCTTTTGTTACGTGAACCGTTGACGAAGATACGGTGCTTTTAAAATTCTCAATACGTCACGCCGTGCTATAATTTTTAGTGCGTTGTGACGTCACGAGCCCCCACTCTCGAGTTTTGATGCGTCTTATCTTTGTCATTATTCATTGATTTACAAAAACAAAAAATACGTGTGCATTATTTTCCAATACTCTAACTGACGGACTAAATAGATTTGCAATTTATTGATGGTGGAAACTAGCCTATTCTCCTTCTTCTCTTCCTTATTCATTTAAATATTTTCTAACGATACTTACCAAAAGTATTGCAGAAGCTTACGCTTTGAAATTCTTCTGTGAGCAAACTATTTGATGCAACCTCCTTGACTTTTTCATTGCCATTTAACCTCTGGCTTATAAGTTAACGTAACTCAGACGTGTCCTTTCACATTCCTGCAAGATGATACAGAAAGTCTTTAGTATTACTTAATTTTATTCATCATCGTCTATTATTATTGGTAGCCTTGTGTCACTCACTGCTAAAAATTCTACCTTGTCCCTACTATGCCATGCTACCCTGGTACAATTTTTTTGTACGACCTACCTTATTTTATTCATTACCTCGTAGCAAGCTTTCTTTTCTTCTGATCTTTTCCTTGTACGTCATGATTCTCTGGTACAATATTCTAATAGAAAATCTATTCTTGTCCACAATTTGTTCTCCATTTTCTACAGGCGTAGTGCAATTTGCCTCGAGGCAGGTTTTAAGTGATATAATTAGTATAAAACTCGTGTATATCTACAGGATGTTCAGTTTTCACTCGGAGGTTAGTTATGAGCCGCTTGTGGAATTCACCATTGTTAGGATTTCTAACACGTACCCAGTTCTCACGGACAACGCGATCAATTGCGCAAGCGCCGATATATATCTCGACTTTTTCTTTAATAGAACAATCTTGAACGATGTGTGCTTGTTTTCTAATTGCTTACAAATAGCTTTAGTAACAAAAAATGTAAACTTTAACTGTTTCATTTGAGTCAGTGTTATTGTTTTCGGTCTACTAAATCTATGGTTAAATCAAACCTTATAGCAATAAATGGCCGGGTTACCTTAACACTGGTAACTAAAAGTAACTTTAACGGCAGTTAGGCACGCTATCAAATATTCATAATGTCATTATAGCAAGCGTGAAGGTATTTGATTATCGAGTCTCGCGGTGCGTGCGCGAATTTCACGAGAGCAATGAAAACATGGAGAAAATGTATCAGTTGCTTGAGTGCGCATATAACTACCGTGCGTTAGATATTATCTGATGTTGTTATAGCTTTTAAACGTGACTTTGTTCGAGAATAAACCTAACACTGTCTAGACGTATTATTAGGCTATAGATAGATAACAAAAACTGGCGATTAGGAATCATGATGCCCAAACGTAGAAGACGCCTAGAAGTAGGTATGGAAACACCGACCTTAAATAAATTGGCATAAAGGCAGAATACTGGCTGTGACACAGGCGGAAAAGCAAAACACTGTCGTCTCAGATTACTTTTATAAAATGAAACAGCCTCATCTGATTTGAATATAAGTTGGTAGATATAGGTACCTGTACAGACTTTAAAGTCGAAGATTACCCTTAGGGGCCACCTCGTCGGCTCGTGGAGACGGTCCTAAAGAGAAATGAATAGAAAAACGTGGCAAGGACGAAAATATCGCCGCGATTCTCTCGCTCGTGGAGGCGGCCCCTTAGTGACAGAGCTCGGATTTATTAAAGAAACGCCGCAAGCAAAGCTTAACTGAAGTAGAAAATGTAATCAGTAGCCAGCAATAACATCGACTTTCCTTTGCAACCTTTTGTCTGTATTACCTTGAAGTATTATTTCAGAGAAACATTTTAAATAAAATATTCAGAAAAAGCAATTATAGTGGCTCAACAATATAAGCTAAGAAGCAGCTTAATTGATGTTTTTGTAACATGTTTCTTGACAAAAATAAACTTGAATTAATTCTAATTAGAGAAAATATACGTCTGTTACAGTTTTTATAACATTTTGTAGTTAATTTGCTGTTGCTTAAAAAGTGACCGTCAATTTGATCATGCATTGCGTGTTCAGCAAAATATACGTTGGAGTTAATTGGATAATTAGGTTACTCTCTCTTGTAATCTATTACGGTAACAATGTTGTTATTCATTTGTTCGGTTAATTGATTACTGCCATGAGTGAGTAATTATAAGCCATTGAACTGCCTGTACAGTATTTCGGCCTGATGTGTTTTGGAACAAATTATTTTAGTGTCGTTATTGAGATTGAATTTTGAACTGTAAGTTCTTAAAAACAAAGTATGTTGAATTATAATTATTGAACACAATTTTTTAACGATGTAGGTTTTCCTTTAATTAATCCATCTTTAACCGGCACCGCTTTTGCAGGCACTATCTATAACATTCCTTGAGTAGGGAACTTCGAAAAGTAATTTCTGATTCTCCCGCCCTTATCCCAATTTCTTTTATCCTTACTTTAAAAGCAATCATTGTCATATTATTATGAGTAAGGAGTATGTGAAGAGGAGGTGGATTATGTCGTTTCAGCCTTCCGAGAATAAGGTTTTAGTCTATGTTTATATCATGAGAAAACTCATAACGTACCTAAAGACGTTAGCCATTGTTAAAACGTTTGTTTACTAAGATAACGACCCACACTTGTCAAGATATCTCTAAGGTTACTTCTCAAAATAAAGTCAAAGTTAATCAAGAGGTCGTTTGACCGGAACTCCATGAAATAATTAACGATCTTGCACCTAAACAATGCACCGGAAACTGTTGTTCTTTGGCAAAAATACACCGCCTACAATGATATCTCACGGCTGAACGTTTTATTGAACAATGCTTGCATCCTGTGTGTTCCCATCCTTAATACAATGACTGACGATATTTTTTTTAAATAAAAATGACAATGTTTCCTTCAATTTATTGGTCCTTGACAGAAATATGAATGATGTATTATTTGATGTATAATTTTCACTGACAATAATTTTATTTGAGTTGCATTACATGCATCTGTTAAATCATAACTTGAAGTAGAAAATTCTGGCTGAATGCTGGCTCTATCATCTTCACTCCTTACAATGTGCACTCAGTTTCATTAAAAAACAATTGACTATCTGCAATAGAACAAGACCTAAATTCAAATCTAAATCGATTTTAAAAACCAAAAACAATTGACCGTCGACGATCGAAAAGAACCTTAATTTAAATTTAAATCGATTTCAAAAACCAAAAACAATTGACTGTCGACAGTCAGTATCGAACAGGTTATAAATGTAAAGTGCCCTTTAACCTTTTATTTTTGTCATCGAGATTAATCTTTCGTTAGTGCGATTTATTTTAGTTGAATCAAAATTAGGTAAGCTAAACATTAGTTGAGTCGACCAATATGTGTTATGAATAATTATGTGAATCAACCGTAGTTATATCGAAAAAAGTGAGGATAAACTTAGGTTTTATGATACGTAACCATTCAATCATTACTGTTTCAAATCACCGTTCGATCGCCTACAAGTCGCATAGCCTACGCTGAGAAGGTGCCCAGTGCAGATACAACTACAAGCCAGTGATTGTCTGTCCTTCATGCGACGATATAAATAACCTCTTGTTAGCCCTACGCATTGTGCTGTTGTTTACTTGTTTTTTCCATCCATTGGCATCACCATACCTTGTTTTATGACTATTTTCGGCACAAAAAAGCCTCGAATTTATAAACGATAATTAAAACTCAGTAGGTTTTATTTTGTTCAGATTACATCCTGTTATTCCATGTTTAACATTGTCAATTTAATTATTAAATCATTAAATTGTGTTTAAATACACGGAAGATTTTATATATGCAATAGGATATTATTGCAGTACCTAATGGAATGAAATAAAATTTGGTCCTTATTCATCTCTACAAACTATAGTTGTTTGAGCTTTAAAATGCTGCAATTGAATTTTAACAAAAACACACCGATTTTAATAATTAGTCTGTGCCATTCATAATTTTGCAAGTGCCACTAAAATGTTGCTTTAATAACTCTACCCTTTAGATGCGCAAGAGTGGTTCGAAATAGAATTAGTGGTTACGTAAGTTTTACGCGACGACACCTGCGCACGCCCAGCCTCTTAGGTACGATGTGAATTTGTATTGCTCATTAATTTGTTATAGGGTCGATGGTTTGACTTCAGGCATTGTAATGTGTCAATTAAATGAAGCAATTAATATTTAAGAATTATCTATTCGCTGTTACAAGTGAAATGCTGAATATACTATCGATTAGAAATCAAAAGAAATATTAATAAAAAATCTATTCATTTGTCAAAATACACAATAGTATCATAATAACAAATTAAGCTATTCAAATTAGCAATACCAATGTGAAAACACAATTCTTATTATTATTATTATTAAAAGCGATACTCTCCATTAAAATGAAGAAAATGGCCTCTCATATTAAAAATAAATGCTCCTATTAAAGCCATTACACTTGTGGTGAGCTTACGAACTTTCACCGTCCGACAATGGTCGTTATCTAATGGTGTATTACGTCAGATTACTCATGAGCCAGTAAACATTTCTTTTTAGAACATTATCAACGCAAGCGTGAACTCTTTTAAAAGTGGATCGTCTTGTTCGAATCGGTTGATGAACTTTTTTTTTAAGCTGTGCTGTAGACGTTGGCTTTTTAGTTTGTTTAGTGGCATTAGAATAGTCTATGTGCGAGCGCCATTTTAGAACAATTTAAAATGAATTTAACGAAGTAGGTTTTAGTTTTGACGTCTGTAAAGAGATAAGCATTAATTATGTCAAATATTGAAATGAGATGAAAAACCTTGCTATTCGAAGATGAAATTAGTACTTTGCAACATCCCATAAAATACGAAAATGAGACATTTAAAAACATACAAAATAGACGTGAGCTAATTTATGTGATACATTCATCGGCCCACATGATAAAGGTCAGGCGTGAGTGAAATTACTCAACTGCACAGACTTGGGCGCATCGTCTTAACGAAATCGAAAGTTCCGCCCACATCTCTGCGGTAGGTCAATTTTTTTGGCTTTCACTGTATTACTTAATGTATTACACGACCTTTGTCATGATAATGTATCGTGTTTATGTAATGTACACATGGAGCCATTACAAAATAGGCGTAATTTGCAGTTGTAATTTCTTTCGGCTAGTGACTAGCTGTTTCTTGTGTTATTCTTGCTTTATGGCCGTAAGTGTACATTGTTTGTAACACAATGCGTGGTTCATGAATATCGTAAACATAATTATTATTATAGGGAAAGCTTGGCTTGATAATTGTGGGTTTGAGAACATGGTCAGATAACTGTGTAATTACTTCTTTAATAGCATTAGTACCTCTTTTATTACCGTTGAGTCTATCAAGAGGTGTGAAGTTATTGTTTTATACACCATTATTTTTATTATGGTCCCATGTAAAAATAAAGTATCTTTTGTTTCCAAGCCCTGCCATTAAAAAAGTTTACAAATTATCTCACATTATTGTCATTTCTTACTTCACCCACTTCAGAGTACCAAAAGTACCAATAAAACAGGTGCAAAAAACCCGTAAAAAAATCACGTCGTTACAAAACAAATTCCTCAGTAGTCACTACTTCTGTTACATAATACGTTATGACAAGGCAAGCATCGGGCAGATCAATAATTATGTCATGTGCACACGAGGGCTCCGGTGTCGCCCGGGCATTGCGCAACCCACCCGGTTCACTGAGCAACCTGACCGGTTCACTGGGCATGGCCCGGTTAATGTTAACACTATAAAGATAAAGTCATTATAAAGCTGGGATAGAGCTAGGCTTGAGAATTCTTGCCAGCCAATGCTTCTTTTCCATGCAGTGCTGTCACGTTTTTGAATTTAGAATCAGTAGCACACTGATTGTTTACCAATATGACACTTGTACGAGTATAACGATGGGCAGGAGAAATCTTGCCAGCCAGAGTTCTTTTTCCATGAAGAGCTGATTACATTTTTGAACATCGATTCAGTACGTACGTAAACCTATGTTAGAAAATCGAATGATAAGTACTATATTCTAGAACAACTGTTATCTACATAAATCTAGATTTAGATCCGAATCTGGTTAAAAAACGAGAATCACGGAACGTTCTGGAACACGTGTGAACATCTGTCACACGAAGAATTAAATCTTCGACCTCAAACAGTGTGTGAAATCCACTTAGTTCCAACACAATAAGTATACTAATGTTTGACATGTGTAATCAGCACCTCATTTCAGCTATACTTGCTCGCTCCACAAACTTAATGAGCGATTAAAACCCCAGTCATCTGCCAATTAGCAGATGTAATTGGCGTAAAACAAGCATAACGCGACCCAAAGCGGTGATCCGAATTTTCAATGATATCGAAATCGCTCTACATTTGTTCCACATTGCTTATTAGTCTGGCGGGCGAGGAATGCCAGGCATGCGACGGTGGTTAACCTCGATATCGCGTTTGATTTTAATAAGAAAAGTTGTTTGCGAACACTTATGCAGATGAGTATAACCTACAGGTTTTTAGGAGCAATTTAATTCAAGGTTATTGAATAATAACAGATTTTACCATTATCAAGTGATTTAAAAAAAAATAATAAGAGTTTTGTTATTAATCGATAACTTGATGGCTTCTAAATTGGTAATAAGGAAATCATTTCAATTATAAGGAACTTAAGTGTGGTCAGACCGGCGGCAGAGCAGAGTTGACTAAACATCGAAGCAAAATGCGATCCTAAATTTTACATAAAACAATTTAGTGGTGTTTTCATCCAAACATGTTGTGTCTAAATGTTTTGTAAAGATTACTTAGACGACTGAATAACGAAAACAAGAGGAATAAGCACTATATCCTGTTTCAGTTTTCTACTTAATGCTAAATAACAAACCGGTCTCGAAAGTTGCTTCAGCAATTTCTAAGTTTACAGCTCGATTCAATTCACAGCAGTATCTTTACAATTTATCGAGTTAATGCACTTGCAAATCGGCGAACACTCACGGGAGAGAGTAATGTATTGCAAAATGGCGCGATGGGGGCTTTCTTCTCGCAAATGTCAACCGGTATAGTGACACAGATGTTGTGACATAATATGACATAACTCTTACGGGGAAGCGCGTTTGCAAACAAGGTGTTAACGTACATACATAAATTACGTATACTACATTCAATAGTCTTGAGGTAATTTAAACCGCATTCAGACGTAAAAACATCAACGACTTAAGGTGTGATCTTATAGAACGACTAACTCTGTGATTTTAACTTACTCAGGCTTAGTGCAGTAGCGTTTCATGCACAAAATAATCTTATTTCTATAAAGTTAATACTCTCATCCATTTGATACTCTTGATGGCAGACATGTGTAGGAATATGCACATTTACATTATACGAATAAGGTTTATTTCGGAAAAAGCGCAACTGTATTTAGCTTGAGGTAGCTCTTAGTTCGCTCCATACATCTTTGACTTAGATTTCACACACATAACGTTCAATTAGCATCGTAATTTATACATACTTCCGCGAGCCGAAAATGTAAACTGAACCGTAATGTTTGTGCAAGAATTGTGATAGTTCTATTTGGTAACAGTTGTTATCCAAAACGGGATTACCTGGGCATTAGGTCCTGGGTTCGATTCTTAGGTCGGGCAAAATGTTATTGGGGTTTTCTACCAGGAATTCCTCAGTAGCAGTCACGGATGTTGGATCTGCGTCCTGTTGATGGCATTAGGCGCGCCGGCGTCCTATTACAAGGAACTTAAACATAACTGGCGAAATGTGGGTGTATCTATTAGGTAGACATCTGCCCAACCCTTCGGGGATTACAAGAGTGATGTTATATATCGATGAACAAAGACTGCTGCCCGTTTTCGCTAACACCTAAATGAATACGTCAATATAATTTGAACTGTTGGAATAGCGTCTTTCGGAACATGTTCTTTTATTTAAGTATCATTCAGCTGTTCTTTAGTGTAAGACGTGAAAACGAACATACACGTGCTAACCAGTCATAGGCTGTAGTTTTGAATTACGGCTCTTTGCGTTCATTGGAGAAAGAGCGGTGCCCTGTCCGAGCCCAGTCTGCCCAGTCTGACACAATGTGCGCGCACTATAATCGTTATTTAGAAAATCCCCTAGCGGTTCATTTTGCAATTTGATTAAAATTCAAACACTGTGATGTGTCGTTACACCACCGCCACGCTGTTGCCAATATTGGCATTATGTCAAACAGTTATACAGATTTTGAAATGGAGTCCAAGGTGTTTGTAAATTATGCAAAGTATCAGTATTCGAAACTGGTTCGACGGTCGATGACAGCTACATTATTCGACTAGAGCTTTCAACAGTAAAATTACCCTGACTTTTTTTTCTCAACACGAATTCTCCAACAATTCCTAACCAAGTTTTTTCTTTACAGCGGTCGGCCAGGATACCTTCAAATGTCCTGATGACTTCGGCTTCTACCCTCACCACATCTCGTGTGACAAATACTGGAAGTGCGACAACGGTGCCGCTGAACTGAAGACTTGCGGCAACGGTCTTGCTTTCGACGCCACTGACTCCAAATACCTGACTGAGAACTGTGACTACCTGCACAACGTTGAGTGCGGAGACAGGACACAGCTTGGTAAGATATGGCACTTCTTTTTGTTTTATATCTTTGAATATAGCTACTTACGGTAGCCTCGTTGGTGTTCCTGAGTTCCATTCCCATTTCAGGCGTAGGTAGTGTTATTGGATTTTCTATCAGGATTTCTCGGTACAAGCCCAGAGCTAGAACCTAGCCCGGCTGATGGCAATAGGCTGGCCGCCATTACATGATTCTAAAACATAACTCTCAAATTTAGCCAGATAGTTACAGCATAAAATTATGAAACAAAAAATACAATCGAACAAAAAAAAAGTATCATCTGATTTTCCTCGTCACGTTTCTGTCTATCATAAATTCAGCCATCTGTCTCATAAAAATCGAAAGGCACGCTTAACTTAGCAACAACAATTTTTTGCTAGACAAACGGTCAAGGCCGAAGGTTTTAATAATCACACATGTGTCATAAGGATAATATTATTCGAAATACCAATCACCACCAGGATGTCGTAAAGGTCACTAGGCCAATTCACACCATCGAGGTACATATAATACAAAATCCTGTATGAATATGGTCACATATTTCTTTACATCACTAGATGCTCAAATATCTATTTTATGCAAATATGTCCAAGATATAAATAACCATAACACTGCTTACCTTGAACTAGAGCCAGTTCGTAAAATTTAATTTTATTGCTGCCAATCGTAGGTAGATTTTTTGCTCAACTCTTTGATGGCTTTTTTTATGGAAATGAAGATTGAAAGCTTTTTGCTGCCTTTGATTGATAGTCCATTATCCTCAAAACGGAGTGACATTTCGAAGAACCGAGTGTTTTGACGCTGGGTTTTTGTAGTGTAGCTAGTCCTTGTCGAAAACAAAGAGTTCTTGTCCTGTTCCAGCCAAGTTTAGTCTCTTTTTTGTGTTTTTTCGTTCGTCTCGTCAATGTCTCGTTTCGTTCCACAGAGCCTCCGATCGGAACCCCCCACTGCGAGCGGCTGTACGGTATCTTCCCTGACGTAAACAAATGCGACGTCTTCTGGAACTGCTGGAACGGCGAAGCCTCCCGCTACCAGTGCAGCCCTGGACTTGCCTACGACAGGGAATCCCGTGTGTGCATGTGGGCTGACCAGGTCCCCGAGTGCAGGAACGAGGGTACGTAACATTTGAACGTTATACCAGTTACTTGACCTGTACAGCACCCTTATGGATTTGCGGTGGAGCTGTTGATCTGTGGTTTATGTTAATGACAGTTAGTGACCGCAGATCTTCAATCCTTGAAAATGTAATTCAAGCTCAAGAGTTGTTTGAAATGTTATTGCAATGATTGTTGTGGATATAAATCTATAAGAAACTATAAGAAACGATCAGTCTGGTATGTTTAAGGTCGCAACGTGATTACGATTTTATGAGTATCTTAAGCACATGAAACCTCTGTGCACATACTATTCCAGTGAACTTCCTTCAACTTCATCACCACTGTCGCTGCTGAATTTCGGTTTCGCCTTCCGCACTCTCGCTCACGTAACCTCTTTGGTGTTTCCCAGAAGTAGCGAACGGTTTCGGTTGCCCCGCTCCCGGTGAGGTGTCAAACGCTGGCTCCTTCAGCCGTCACGCCCACCCTGAAGACTGCCGCAAGTACTACATCTGTCTGGAGGGAGTCGCCCGCGAGTACGGATGCCCCATCGGTACCGTGTTCAAGATCGGAGACGGTGACGGCACAGGCAACTGCGAAGACCCCGAAGATGTTCCCGGATGGTGAGTTACCTTTCTTAAGCCTCATGTACATATTGTATACACACCACATCATAGGACATACGCATTTCAACATCAGCTCAACTCCTCATGACTCATGATTCATGGAACTCTTTATATTATTATATTTATGTTCATAACTGCACGATCGAATGCGGATGTCCTATCCTCACCGTTCAAGTAAAGCAAGTAAGACAGGCAGCTTGAACGCACTCTAGGACTCTTCTACTCACTGGTTGAATACTGGTTCTGTGGTGTTACCAGCGTCTTGTGGGGTACATTAACATCTAGTACCTACCCTAATCATGGACACCAAGAAAGTATCCTAATGAACTTGAAATTCTTGACCAAAATGACTAATATTAAATGGGCTCCCAAACATTAATCTGGTATAAAGATATTCTTGGTGTCCCAAAACCCTGAGACCCTGTAACCACTTGCACACAACCAACGTCGTCCTTGTGACTAACAACTCTTCTTGCACAAAAATAATGAAACATAATACGAACACAGATCGGTTGCACTTCGTGTTGCCTTATCTTTATTATACACGAATCGATCAGCATTGTACAGATGTCGTTGTGTAGGTAGACATAGGTGGATAGTGCGCCGTAGTAAGCTCGCCCACCTGAATAGCTGGCCGCAAGTATGCGGTCCGGAGCCTTGCACGCTTGCGACATTTAGGACACTTTGAAATTTAATGACTTAGAGCAAAATAGTAAGCTCACGTCGTGTCATGCCCGACGTGGTGGACGACCGTGGTCAATGCCGACCGGTACATAACGGAGCGTATGGTAATGACCGTTGTTTCACTCAGACATATCGTATCGAGCGTAACTGTTCGAGTATGACACAAAGGTTGAATTATCAATGCCTTTCATAAAAAGAGGAAATGTTCAAAAGAATGCCGGTGACTGGCGCAGACATGCAATCATGAAATAGTTATGAGGTTTTTTTATCCTTAGCGCTCGAATGTACTTGTCATTTATGAAAGTAGTGTTCACTTGTCATAACAACTTATCAGTTGAACTACGCGCAGTTTCTTAAAAAAATCTGTTACATTTATCTGAACCAAACCTTCCTCTATTAAGACAATGAGAAAACTTTCAAAATGTTTAAATCCGGTTCATGGTCTGTGTACGTGGAACAATCGCAAACAGTTCGATACTGAGATGCGCCTGCGACGGTCACAATGTATCTGAAGGTCGTAGAACCAGTCATTTTGAAGTTTTTGCAAGAGCTCTGGACCACATAATTGTCTGCCAAGAAAAACAAACGTTAGATAACGCTAGTTGGAAAAGCGAGCGGATATCATTTCAAGGCGGTTCACTCTTTAACGCCGACTGTATACAAGATTACATTACACAATTCTCGCAGCCAGTTACCACTCGCGTAGTAAAAGTTGCTAGAAATTGAGATAGCCATTTATGTTTAACTCACTCGCCGTCGGTAGGTTATAAGACATAGAGTTAAGGCTAGCTAGTAGACGAGGCAGGTAGTAAGGTTCGCGTACATTTTCAGCGAGGACTACTACGGGGATCTGGATCTGAAGACGATCCGCAAGAGCGAGCTGCTTGCCGGACTCCAGCAAGACGGCCAGACCCGCAACACACCCAAGCAGCTCAAACCCCGCCCCCAAAAGGAGAACTAAATACAATTCCCCACCCCATAACCTTTTAATACTCACATAGTTAACTATAAACCAATACTCTGCGCGCACTACGAGCAACCCCTACAATCTGACAATTCTGGCTGAATACAGATACATTAGCTTTGTAAAAAAAAGAAAAACGTTGCTCATGGTGGGTGGAGATCGTGTTCCAGGTTCAAAAATATTCGATTGTTTAGTGAGTGAGCTACAGTTGATATGTATCACTTCTAGTTGCCAAATACTTCTCGTTGAACAGTTTCATTGAGGCACGTTAGGGAATTAGTAAAACCATACAGCGATTTATATATTTATTATTTTTACATTATATCTTAGAGTTTATAGTGTCCTTTCATATATTGAAACCAGTTATCCCAGCCTGTATAAAGTTTGCACTATAAACAACTCGGGTTATAGGAAGTTGTTTTGCATTTATGACAACTTAGTTCTGTTTAAAATCCGTAAGGATATCGATATATCATTGTATCCGTTAAATACCATTACCTTGTAAATATATTATTGTACTGAATTATTTCGCTGCGACTGAGTGTTGTTGTTTGATAGAAACTGTAATACTTAAGTTTTATTTTTAGTGATAAAATAAACAAAAATTTATAAAAAATTACTTCTGTTGTATTAATTTCCTGTGTGTAGTCATGCACTTTAGCACCGTTTTCTAACATTTTCCACCTCACTGTTTTCTGTTTCATTAATGCATTCACATTCTAATACTTATATTAATATTTTCTTGGTTCTTTTAGTAATTTTCTTCTGTCTAATTATTTATATTACTGACTGTAACAGCCACTCGTCATCCTTGGGAACCCAGGTACGTTAATTCTTCTTTACCGTTGAAACCAATGCATTTTAAGGTGTACCCATCTGTAAGTAAAATATTTGTTCATCTACGAAGTTATTAATTCCTTTTTTATCGTGAAGAGTAAGCATGAGCCTTTTTACAATGCATTTCAATTTTCAAAAGTCGATTTAATACGACTAAGTACTTTATGAATATCATCTGTCTGATCTAGTATCTGTTAATATCTTTTCTGCTTTGTGTGTAAACAGTTTAGACTAGATTGAAACAATATATGTAGTTAGTCAAGAATATATGCAATAAATCTGCTATTGTAGTCACTTTCAGCTTAAAAGCCTCACTTACTAGTTTAGAAATGCAAACTGTACTAAAGATAGATAATATTCCGAGTACTAATTTCCTAGTTGTCATAAAAGATGACATAAGATTAAATTAATGTGCATGAATAGTAGTATCCATAAAGAAATTAAAGCATCTACTGCAAAAGCAGTTTCTTCTTATCTTGCTCACAGTAGTAAAGCTCCCACAGAAGCTTCATTTGAAATTGATAAAACTACTAAAGACACAAAAAGAACTGATTGTGTGTTTGAAAAGTAACCCACAAAATTTTCTACTTCCATAGTTAATTTTGATTAAATTAATACACGTAACGACGAAAAAGAAGAACTATTCTCCCTTTCTTAAGAACTTAAAGACACTATAGCAGTTGATTCATAACCTGATAACATTACAGCGAGGATTACTACGGTGACGTCGACCTGAAAGCTTTGAAGAAGTTGGGATTCTGAATGTCAAGGAGCGGCTCAAAGGACAGACTGAAGCTTAACCCGTTAGATTTGATATAATGTACGAACGGCCTCTTCAGAGTCATATGAGTATGTTATTGTTAGGGCCCCTTGTGCTGTGTCCAGTGACGGCACGTCGACTGTAAACCATCCGACATGATGATTGACATTCGATAAATTATTATCTTATTCTCTCTCTTTATCATTTCCGTGAAGATGATCTGTTTTAGTCCTCACAAGTGCGTTTAGTGATCTTGGTTTTGTCTGTCTGAAGAGGCGCTCGAGTATCTTTAAGCCATGGACTTCGAAAGTGAATCGAATACCACAATATTTTTGGTTTGTTTTTGTCTAAAACAATTGTTGCCAAATTTTGGAAATCTTCAAAAAACCTTGACATGGTACCAACACAATGTGCTGGTGCTGTGTCGAAATATAAATGTCGTACTTAGTCATAAACACGTATGTAAGTTAAGTTTAGCGAACTTATAATTTTTAATATTTTTGTAAATAAATAATATTTTTTTTTATACAAATACTTGTTTTATTTCAATTACAATTCTAATGTATTTCTGATCACCAATCGCCAATCACAATTTGACCTTAGAGTAAAAAAGGAAAAAAATAATCAACCAAAGGAATAATTAGGTAGAGTTTATTTAGTAACCATTTAAATAATTTAAAATGTAATTTGCCGATAGAGTGTTAAACTTAATTATGACATTAATATTAATATAGGTGGAATCTAGTAGCCAAGCTAGATTTACGACCAATTAATTGCTCAATTCAGCTTATTGAAATGTATTTGAACATGGTTTGTTAGTTACAACATTTTAGTTACAAGTACACGCCCTGTTTTATCTCACTCTAGCCAAGCATGGCTATACCATATTAATCTATTTTCAAAGGAGTATTTACCAGTAGAGGTAGCAGAAGCCTTAAGATAGATAACTACAAATAGTGTTAGTTCAGACATCGACTTTGGCGATGTTACCAAGCTGCAGTTGACGGATGGCATCCTGACGAGACATGGCTATGTGGGTGGAGGTCCAACCTTGAAAAAAAATAACGTTTGGTTAGTACATTAGTCTGAAAACGATAAGAATAACGACGAAGATCAAGGAAAGATCGAGAATATTCTTGTTTATAAAACTGTACTACTAACATAACTCAAACAATTTTAATTTTACTGCTACTGGCTTTTACATCTGTCTTTCTGAAATGAAACCTTATTTAGTGATAGAGCAAGATCCCAGAGCCACCAGACCTTACTTATTTTCTCATGAACAAAATGTGTGGCATCAAGTAGTGTTAGTGTGTACTGTGAACGTATGCATACCTGCTAACTATGACACATACGCAACATTCATCTATTCCAAACACTAATTACACAATGTAGTAAACGGTGATGAAATCTAAGTTATGATCATTTTAATTAATCATTTTAAGCAACGGTTAAGCATTCGTTAATTACCTTGTATCCATTCGCATCGTAATAAACTTTAAATTGAGCAAATACCTAGTAAATTGTATTGATGTTGAAAAATACAAGGCACTATTTAATTTGATGTCTGAAATGAAGCACACAAATCTTGCAACAGTCTCTTTCCAAGATATAATCTTGCCTAACATATAATAAAGACTTAGACAAATAATAGACAAGGTGCCACTTTGAAACTATTACTAAGCGACCCCAAAAAGAATGCCTAACTATCGAATTTCAACTCTCGGGCGTTGAGCGGAGCGTTATAAATCCATAAGTAGAATGTTAGTGAAACATATAATAGCATGAAAGTATTCTACTTACTTTGAGTATTAACCAAAGAGTTCTCCGAGAATATAGTCTTGATTTCACTAGGCTTCAGTGTAGCAGGTGCAGCTACTACTATAGGTGACGCTGGCGGGGTGAAGGTTGCCGTAGGTGCTACAGGAGCTATTGGAGCTATAGGCGCTGATGAGGCTTCAGAAACAGGGGCTGGTGATACAACTGCCGCAAAAGTGGGTGCTGCTGGTTGAGCTGATGTTGATTGAGGAGTAAAGATTTCAGTGTTGATGGCTGTTGATGAACAGTCAACGCGTGCAGGGTAGTCACAGACGCCAAGTTGCTGGAAACAGAAAGAGTTAGACAAAAATAAATAATGGTTAAAGACTGAAAATAAAATTGATGTTATTAAGCGACTAAAGGAAGATAAAAATAGAATAGCTGCTTATGCAAAAAATACAAAAACTTTTTATAGTGCTGAACAAGTAAACACGATAAAAAGTGGCGACGGAATTGCGTAGGCACTTCATAAAAGTACTAAAAACCATGTGTAACGGTCATGTTGCAAATAAGGATTTCCATATTGAAATGTCTGCAGGCTGCAATGGATGATAATGTGAAATGAGTCACAGTTTCCAAGAGCGTTCATGATATTGAGAGAAAATAAATACGGCGGAGCATTTATAGACAACCTCATATGAATGGCAGTAAAAATAATATTGCGATTACTGGTTACAATGCAGATAGTCTTAGAAAAGGATTTTAACAAAACAAGGAACCTATTAGCAAACTAATTGGAGCCCCAGTTACCTCGAAATCTGTACCTATACGGGTCGTCGACATAGTATTAAGTTTAGTTGTTATCCAGAACATTCTCGCAACACGTTAAATAACTCTATGATAAAATTTATTCAAGTCAGTTGATGTCCTTAGGAACTCAGGATACGGCATTCACAAATATCTACTTTTTTCATACTAGGATAATAAAATAAAATATTACCTTTTTTTATTTGTATCATGAAATGATGAAATAAAATATGACTCCCATCAATAAAACTATTTGATGAATCTTAATTGTTATTACTCTTAAGGCATGCGAAAGGTACCTCAAGTAAGTATGAAGGATGGTATCTTAAAATATAGTAAGTAAAGTATGAAAGTACCTGGTTGTATGAGAGGTCAGCAGGACACTTGAATTTGACGGGTTGTCGGCCAACGCATACAAAGAACTCATTACAGTCCAGCGCACTTCTGAACGCTTCGAAATCCTTCTTGCATGAGGGTTGTGTTGGTGGCTCTTCTCCTGTAGAAAGAAAACAGTAAAGATTAATTACTGTTGTTACGATATTAGCAAGCAAACACTTTTCAAGGTTCTAACCAGCCACCATGAGAGTTATGAAAAGAAAACGTACATAATTATAGTTATTTGTTGGGACTCGCACAGAAAATAAAAACAACAACTATACGAGGAGTAAACGGTCATTTCACGAAAACGTAAACCAAACATTCTTCTGTACATCAAACTAACCCTAACCTTACAAAATTTATTGCTAAAAAAACATGTTTTTCGAATTAAAAAATCACGTTATACGGTAAAACTGGTTGATGCATTATTAAGGATGTAAAAAACTTCTTAACGAAGCCGAAAGGCACTTGTTCTCCCCGTCATTGCGATCATTTTTTTCTACACCATACCTGGGAACCTTCTAGTTACGGAGATATTGGAGGTCAAAGGTCCAACTTTTTTTTTAAATACATCCTTTTAATGTAAGATTTTTACTTAAAACACCTCCACGACCCCCGTACTATTTAATCCATCCACCAGGACAATGTTTTGAGTGTTTTCTACCACAAAACATGATTTTTCACCCCAAAAAAAGTTGTTTACAGCAATAATTTTTGCGTAAAGTTACTTAGTTTGATGTACAGAATGCTTGGTTGACGGCTTCGTGATGAGGTCTATTACATCTTGGATAGTACGGGGGTCGTGGAGTTATTTAAAGTAAAGCTATAACCTTAAAAGTACAAGTAGTTAAAAAAAAGTTGGCACTTTGACCTTCAATATCCCCGTAACTAGAAGGTTCTGGTCCAGAACAAAAAACACAATAAAGGGGAGAACAAGTGCCTTACGGCTTTGTTTAGGGTCTATTTACAACCTATATATTGAAAACAAATGAATTTATGGTTCAATGACCATCAATCATCACTGAAAAAGAATGGCCGCCAGAAAATATAGAAATGAGTTGCCATTTGTATTTGTAACACGCTTTTACTAGCTTCAGCTACGTAAAAAATCTTAGAATTTAAGTTTGACCCACTTCCCATTTTATGATTGAGCTGAAATTTTAAATACATATTTAGTTTGGATGACAATGCATGGTTAGCTAAGTGGCGATATTCTAAATCCAATATGGCGCAACCCAAAGATGTCGGACTAGTTATTTATTTTGCATTCCCATGATATGGATATGAAATGAAAGAGTTTGCTAGGAAAAAAACTGAAATAAAACAACGTCACTCTAACCTCCTGGATGCCAGCGTCATTCCTGACTATAATCACGCGACAAAGATTGATGCTTGGGCTGCAGAAATGGTATTAAAATGACTTTTAAATCTTTATGTAATATAGGTATGACGCTGGCATCCAGGAGGCTAAAGCGTGTTTTTTTACTATAATTCTTTGTCTCATATTAGGAACTACTCTATCTAGACCAGGGTTCAAACTTAGCATCACAAAAACATTCAGGGGTTAGAGTCGGCGTGACCAATATACCAGGTCAGAGGCACATCGTATTTCGTAACGAGACGACCCGGCTGCGGATTTTATATAACGCATCTGACATTTCCACGTGTGACGACATCTTCTAATGATAATATTATTTACGTATCCGTCGGTAAGTAGCAATGAATCTTCACAAAAATCACAGAAATAAGAAAAAGTATTTATTAGACTCACACAGGACAAAACAAAAAAAAAAGTTAAAATTAAAAATAAAACAAAATAGGTGGTACATATATGTATATGGTATTTTACGGGACATTATGACGTACACCACGTTTACGATATAACCTAAACGGTAGAAAATATAAGGTGGCCCATACGATTTGACTCAAATACATATTGCGCTTTTGTATAGAAACCTGAGCTGAGGTCTTGAAACATATCGAATCCACATCATCAGCCTATTAATGTTCCCACTGCTGGGACACAGGCCTCCTCTCTATGAGAGAGAATGGGCTATAATCCACCACGCGGGCCCAGTGCGGATTGGTAGATGTCACATGTCTTCGAATTTTTTGGTTCTAGGACATGCCGGTTTCCTCACGATATTTTCCTTCACAGTTTTGAGAGCAGTGGTGATGAAATAAATTACAAAAAGTAATGCGCCTGTCTGGGTTCGAACCCACGACTTACTGTTCGTAAGTCGGGGCCGCCACCTCTGGGCCACCGCTGCTCTTAAGCTCTCTTAAAGTTTATGTTACGAATCGTAATATAAACATAAAAACAGACCAAGTGCGTACCGTTGTATTAGGGGAGCCCCCTTTTATTTTTAATTTATTTTTATTATTTGTTGCTATAGCAGTAACAGAAATAAAATCTGTTTTGTGAAAATTTTAACTGTCTAGCTATTACGTATCATGAGATACAGCCCGCTGTCAGACAGACGGACAGACGGACGGACAGCGGAGGCTTAGAAGTAGGTTTCCGTTGGTTACCCTTCGGGTACGGAACCCTAAAAGTGTAACATACGATGTCCCTTACACGGTTTCGGTATCGTGGTTATTGTAAAGTCGAATATTCATAAATAACTTTTATGTTCTTAGAATTATACTGTTATAATTCTAAGAACTGATAAAAAACCTTAAATATATCTGTATAACTAACTAACCACTAACTTAACGTACGTACGTTGTTAACTAACTTTTTTTTTTAAGTTTTTATTTTAAGTTAGTTAGTTTAGTTTATTTTAATAGATTTGTAAATAGAAAAAAAAAATAGGAACATATAAACCAGATAAACTTATAATTATGTCATGTGATGTAAAACCTACTAAACCATCTACCCAACTAATTAATAAACAAGATACATAAATTTGATTGCGTTAACTTTAAAATCAGGTGGTGTTGTAACGTTATCTTAGTGACATACACATGTGTAATTATGTTTAATGAGCTTTTAGGTTTTACGATACTCAGTGATGAAAGATTTTAATGAAATTGCAGAATAACGTGTTTATGGAAATTGAAATTGAGAGTAAAACCTTCATTTAATGACATTAACTGGTAATTAAAGTCGAGGTGAAACTAAACAGTAGTAGAATGAAAACCAGTCTTACCAAAGGGTATCGTATTACCCAGTACTAACTGGGTTGTGGAGGTCAGATAGGCAGTCGCTTCATGACAAATATATCACATGGTTCATGGTATTCAGCTGCATCCGGTTAGACTGGAAGCCGATTCCAACATAGTTGGGAAAAGGCTATTCTGATGATGAATGACTAGAAAAAAACTTAATACGAATCCCCCCCTGTTCCACGCTTGTCTTAGTACCCCGTGTCAAATCGATCGCCATGTGAGCAAATGAACTGGCGTTCATTTTATTCGGGAATCAATCGACAAAGGGCCCGTTTTGGTTTTCCAAACAAATGAGCGACGATCACTTCATCACTTATTCATCGCTTATTTCTACAACAAAGGGTAACATAACATCACGCCTGTAATCCGCAAAGTTTAGGCCTCTAGAGGTGTACCTAATAAAATACCCACATTTCGCCAGTATGTTTAAGTCCCATGTAATTTGTCATCAACCGGGCACAAATCCAGACTCCGTGGCTGCTACTGAGAAATTCCTGATGGAAAAACCCAATGTCACTTTGCCCGACCCGGGAATCGAACCCAAGACCTCATGCTCAGCATTCGCGCTTGCTGCCACTAGACCAAATAGTATGGTAGTCAAAGACAAACGGTAATCCCGCGAAAAAGGCGCCAACAGTTGAGGTGACTACGCACATAACTACACACAAAAAATATTACTTAGTTTGTTACTGTTACAAAAAGGTACTCACTCAATTGCCTGCTCCCACAGTTCACACTGTCCGAATAGTCACAGTACCCTTGACTGCTAAACAGCAGTCCAGTCGGGCACTCCTGTTCCACCGCCCACCCATCCCAGCAGTTCAGATAGTTATTACACAGCTTTGGCGAAGGGATCTGTGCCCTCTTCCCCTCGCACAGGGGGTTTGGTTCGATGAGAGGGTCCGGGGTGTGGGTCAGCAGCAATTGGTTGTGGTACCCAGGGTCTTTCTGGATTTGCTGGATTACGTCGTTGGAAACTGGGATTGTGAGGGAGAATATGTTGCCGAAGTCCTGTGGAAGTAAATGGTTTGATAATAGGTGATTTTTGTAAGTATTGAACTGAGCAGATGATGAAAAATCAATAAAAAAACCTACTCTAGATTCGTAATTATTATTACCGATACCTTAAATAGATTACAAATTTAATTTTGTTGATTATTAGTAAATTAAAAATTTGCTTTTCATCTCTGTTATCATAAAAGCCTTTTAAAACCAGAATGCAATGCATACTGGAAGAGTCGAGCGCTTTGCTACATCGTTTATTATGCGCACAGCCAAGGAGTGGAATTCCGTGCCTGCGTCGGTGTTCCCAAGTTCATATGACCCAATCTATTTAAGTCGCGAGCTAATATGCTTTATACGGTTAGCTCGTTCCATCGTCGACCTCAACTTTGTCCTCAGGACTAGATTGAGGTCAAGAGTAGACGCATTTAATATAAAAAGTGTGCTAGAGTTGGGGTTATTGAGATCAAATCTTTTCATAAGAGAGACAGCCTATGGCAGTCACTTACATAAATATGCATTCAGTGATCTCCGAATGGAGCCATCATTTAATGTCTAAATACTGTTGCTTACTTTAATGAAACCGAAGAATGGGTTCAAGAAACTTCCATAGTAAGGCAGGGAGGGCAGGTGACCAGCGTTCAACCTCAAGTTCTGCAGAAATGGGTTATTTGGGTAAGGGTTGGAGTATGTCTTCACTAGGTTGCCTTCTTCATCGTAAACTGAAAAAAAAAAAAACAATTATAAAATATTATAAAAAACCCACCAACTGGTGGAAGCAACCGAGACCGTGGGTGAGAATTTATGATATCCTTTTTCGATTCCTGTTCTATTTCAGTGAAAAAAGTGTTGACTTCGTGAAAGGTCCATTTACACCTTGCATGTATTCTGTGCTTAGACTAACAATTCACAATCAAACAGTATTGCAACTTGCATAAAGGACCTCTGCGTGCGGCCAGCATGTAAGTCAAAACATTTCCTGATACATTGTAACATCAAGTTCATATTTCATTTCAGAAAATAAATCGTAACATCAGATTTGTCTTTATAAGATTATTCAACAAGGGTTTGTGTACACACAATGACAGTTGTAAGTTGTAAAATATTAAGTATTTAGGTTTTTTTTGTGTCGGATACAAATTTAAATGGTTTAAAAGACAATTCCTGCATTAACGTTCATGTTACTCAAATTTTAAAGTATTTAGGTCAATTTCTCAATTGTCTTTGGAGTTCAGGCTTCGAGAAAAAGAGTAACCATGGAAATTTTTGCTGATTCTTCTCCATAGGAAACGACCAACCCAAACCGTGCGCCTTTTCTCGACGTTATTATTAGTGCCCTTGTAGGACTACATAAAATATTTAGATTTTAAGGCTTTTATATATATATTTTATTTAGATGGTGATAAATTATCGCTATTAAAATGACTCTTTCTTTCTTTATCGTGTGGTTAGTGACTAACCTGGTGTCAGAGTTTTTATGCCGCTCATGGGCTTCTGACTTGGCTTTACATGTCGTCAAGAAATATCTTTCTGGCATGCTGGTTTCCTCACGATGTTTTCCTTCACCGAAGCAAGTGATAATTATACAATACGCACATGAAGCCGAACAATCAGAGGTGCGTGCCTTGGGTTCGAACTCGAGACCTATGACTTGGCAGTCCAACGGTCACACCACTAGGCCATCACTGCTATATTAAAATCACTAAATTAAAAAGTAATAAGTTCAAATTACGCTGAAAATCTGCACTAAATGATCGTCACAATTACATGGCACAAGCCAAAATATACATCTTACACTACTACGCATTGTTTAAGCTTCAGCTCTCTTCAGAGAGGAAATGGCGAACAAGTTCCCGCCGCTCAAAAGGACATTTAAAAGACACGTAAAACACCACAGCAAAATGTAAATTCACACGCCCACTTCTCCACCTTTTCCAAACAAACTTGACAAATATCGACAGCATTAAAGACACACAAAGGCACCGCAGAGCAGCACGCAGCTCGGTCGTGTCTGCGGTGCGTAGACGTATGAATTGCCCTTATCGTGCCGCAGACAAAAAAAAAGAGAAAGACTTGAAGACGTATGGCTCCTCTCAACGGTTCGACCAGACCTATAAATTTAGTACCTTAGAGATCACACGCAAGTAAATAAGGGAGAAGTGTTTCGTCCATCATTTAGATACTTAAAATTAACGCGAGCGAACCCGCCAGATAAAGCTAATAACTTCATATACAGAGTTAAATATGCACCGAGTGCAATAAAATAAAGCAAAAGGTTATCGCCCGAGATCACTGACCGAGAACGAGCACCGCATTATATGAGATATCCTTACTGTCTGTCATGTTACCCGTAATTGAAAGATGAAAGGATAGCCGGCGCGCCTCGATTGTAGGCAGGTCTTTGCCATGCATCTTTTAATAGATCATTGCTAATACTTGTGAATGGAATTTAATTTCATAGTGTCACGAGTATTGCCCCTTAACATAATCATTAACATTGAAAATGTTTACTATTAGTTTCAAGTTCCTGATATTTCGGTGCTGTTGCAAACTCCATGATCACGGATAAGTGACGTGTCGGTAAACGTGTCGTGTTTATGGGTTTATGTCAATAAAGCTACAAAACCCAAGTTCTTGGGCAGCTTAAAGTTATGGTTATAAATAAATATCGCAAAATTGGTAAAGATTGCGGGACCAGTACCACAAACCATTGTAATCAATTACTGCAATAGTTTATTGAAACTTTACTATTTGCATAATGATAGGTAAAACTATGAATTGGCGTACTTAATACAAACACATTAACCCGATGTGTCGGGTACTAATCGAAAAAGGTTTAGTTTTAGACAAAATATTACGCTTTCGACTTTGCACAAACAATAGCATACTGAAACCTATGGATAAATAAATCAAAGCATACGTCGGTTCTTACGCAACATCCTTTCGATTTCTGAATGATTTACGACCAACTATTATTTACTGTACCATTAAAATTTCGGTGCATATTTACAACCATAATCACTTCCTGAAAAATCATCGATTGACGTAATTATCTGTCTATATAAATAAATAAAATTGAAGTGTATGTTTGTTATTTCTAATAAAATTTTTTTTTACTAAATACTTATAAAACTATATTAATTAATTATTAAAAAAAAAACATATTATTACATTTTTGTCTGTATGTTTATTTCGGCTATTCTCCGAACCGAGGACAACGATTTTGACGAGACTTTTACTGGCAGATAGCTGATTATAAGAAGTTACTAGGCTTACTTTTATTTAAGAAAAAGAATAAAGGTTCCGTAAAAAAACCTTAGTATTTAAAAAAAAAAATCCGATCAAACAGGTAAGTAATATTATTATTTTTATAATAAAATTTTACGCGAACAAAGGTTGCGGGACACAGCTTGTATAAAATAAATTACAATTCAAGGAGATTGAGATAAACTTTTGGATATACAACTATCCGAATTTATTAAAGTTTAATACAATATTTTCTTTGTTATTAACGAGTATCAAGAAAACAATAAACTAAAAATAAAAAATCAACACATTAATCACACCTCACATTATGGCACTTAATTGGAGTTTACGTCTTTTATTATATCCTCAGGAGCTTTAAGTAAATATAAATTATTAATAATGTTACTGTAATTGAAAGAGGTGACAATGAGTTTTAAAATTTCAAGCGCGCACGCAGGAAAGTTGGACGGGTGGGTAATTCAAAGGATCGAAGGATCCGGGTCGTATCCCTCTTCTACATACCTTAGAATAGAGTAGAAACATTTGTATTAACTACTAATTGAACCTGAGTGACACTGAGAAAAAATTCAAATCTCCGAAAAGTAGCAGTGTACGGTTTAAGTGTTTTTTTTTTTTTATGTCAACGCACTATTTTCGTAAAAGAAATGATGTATGTACATATGAAGTTGAACACTAAAACTGGTAAGAACCTTTATAGTTTGTGGTGCCTCATCAACCTGGTGTCAAAGTTTTTATGCCGCCCATGGGATTTGACTTGACTTTACACGCCGTCGAGAAGTATCTCTCAGGCATGTTTGGTTTCCTCACGATGTTTTCCTTCACCAAAGCAAGTAATTATACATTACGATGATTTTAATTATTATAATTCTCGTCTTGTTATCGTCGCGAATCATATTTCGTCCAACATATAGCCTGATACTGAGCTGCACAATACAAAAACCGTAAAAAAAAAAAATTTGCGGGCTGCCGTGGCGCTTCCCTCTCAATTGATTAAAACATTTTATCTAATGTTTTCTAACTCATTCCCTAATTCTTCTAACACCCCACAAAACAAAGTCACATGTACTCACACAACAATCTCTTCTGCCGCGAATCTTTTTCACTCGCTTCCCCCTTCACAGACACCACGCAAATCAAAACGGCAAGAGTTACAATTCTCATCTCGATCCTTGTAGCCAGTGAACGTACAGGACAATGTCAGGGCTAAAAGCAAAACCTAGCTTATATACTCTCAGAGATCGAAAACAAGTACTTGGCTACACATACGTGGGATCTAGTTTTAGTCAGGATACTAAAGGAGAACCTAAAAGGGTGCGCTCGTGCTATAATAAGTAAAGTTTTTTTATTGTTCGCGTATCGTTTTAAATTGAGTCTTCGGTTTTATTATTGACCGTTTTTGGCATTTTCTTGTTGGTTGTTGAGATAATGAAATAAACAACTGATTGATAATGTACGGACTTATTGTCGTTTGTTTTATATCCTGCGCAAATATTTTATTCATATTGTACAAACAATAGACCAATATTTTGTCACAGTTCTAGGTCTGACAGATATCATGTCTTTGAAGGAGTAAGACTAACTGTCTAGTTTGAGGCTTAATAACAACTAAACTAAGTTAACTAGTTTTGGGTAATATTTTAAGCCACTTGTAACATACAATGTGTATACCTGGATAAATTTATATTTTCTATAAATAAACAATTAAAGTGTTTAAAGAACGCAGTTGAAACAGCATAATACACATAAAGATTTCATAGTAACATTATCATCGAAATGAATTTCAGTTCTAAACTAAAATAATTTTATTTTTATCCTTGTAAATCCCACTGCTGGACAAAGGCCTCCCCCATATCCTTTTAGGTACTCTTCTCCTGCGCCAGCTCAAACTAGCTATTTTTTTAAAATAAAATTGAAATTAAATATTTCAAAAGGTTTGACTACCTCTTCTCGTTTTCATGAGCAGTCCGTTAAAAATACAGACCCTTTATCACAATATCAACTTCGAGTACCAGTATTAAAATACTATTTAACAAGGCACAGCAACAAGCTTAGGTACCATAGCTCATACTTACCCGATTCCTGTCCAAGCCGGGCGTCTAGGCATCCCGGTTGCATCATTAATTTATGGCTTTAGATCTGATAGAACATTCCCGAAGGCCCATTAATCAAATCTGTCTGGTCCATCTCCATTTGAAACATTATTACATGTCCTGAGATATAAATTACAAATATCTTGTTAGTAGATGAGTCTCGTTATCAATTCGCTGACGATGTTATGTGTGACGCTTAATTTTGAGTTGATTTTTATGTTGGCAAGTGTTTGGTAAGAGTGTAATCAATCTTAATTACAACATGTGGACATTGACTGCCTCGTTGGTCTAGTGGGCGCAAGCGCGACTACTGAGCATGAGGTCCTGGGTTCGAGTCCCGAGTCGGGCAAAGTGTGTGTATTGGGTTTTTTCATCAAGAATTTCTCAGTAGCAGCCACGGGGTCTGGGTTTGCGCCCGGTTGATGGCTATAGGCTTGCCCCCTATTACATTGCTTTTGCCAAATAAAGATTTTGCTTTGCAGATGAATTTTCCACTTCAGATCTACAAATGAATGCCGGGACCAACGGCTTAACGTGCAGATTGGCTCGAGCGGCTTTTATTATCTAGCCACAAGTTCGTCATTCATTTAATTAATTTTTTTATTACAAATGAAAAAATTGTGACATTTTCCATTGCTCAAAAATATAAATCCACCAGCTTTAATCGACCATTGTGGCGATCCTTGCGTAGGATTTCCACGAATGTGTGCTTTTATTGTATTTAGTTTAGTTAATTACGGCAGAACACGCGCCAACGCCTTCCGCCAACCTTAATGAATCGCTTTACAAGAAGAGTTATTGAGATAAGGAATTGATTATTATCAATTAAATTGTAAAGTACCTAGGGAACCAAATATACTTACGCACTAGTGCTGGAATGGCAAACCAACGTAATTGTACATTTGACAGTTTTTGTATACATATATACCATTGGCATTGACTTCATTGGAAAAATTGATCGTATTTGTTACCCATAAACAACGGCGTTATCTTGGTATGGTTGTGATATCTAATGATCAATCAAATTGAACTGCAGTAGTGCAGTTGCTGTAGTAGTGTGTGGTATTTCAAGGTTACTTTTCCATCCTCGAAGCGGCGATTGCCGCGGTGATTGATTTGTCCGGCCCTGGTGCAAGCCATGGTCCGGAGCGAGACGGAATGGGACGCCGTCACCTCCTTCTGCGAAGCGGTAATGCTAGAGAAGGAGGTGGCGGAACGTGAGAGGGAGAGAACCTCACAGCGTCCCGGCCATCGCGGGAGACGCCCCGGGCGTCGGGGGCCACCACGTGGCCCCCGGCCACGGTAGGCGCGAGCCTGTGGACGGTGGGCTATGGACTAGCTCGCCGTCCGTCCGTCTCATGACGACAGGCCGTGTCGACGGCGCGTTCGTGTTCGACGCGCGCCTCAGAGAGTGTCAGCAAAAACCTATGGCATTAAGTCCGCCTCTGTACTTTGTGCTTGAAGTGTTAAATAAATAAATAAAAAGGAAGGGGTCCGCAAAGACCGATGCCTGCCGGGGTTGCGGGACTGTTCGAAAGAGATACCGTGGCCGGAACCGGAACACAAAGGGCGATGAAGGAACATGGATGGGTTTTAGTCAGTAAAAGTCTGACACTCCCCTCCTGCTCCGCCCAGAGCGTTAGAAGCCATTCGATGATTTCCCTTCGGAAAAAAAAGGTTACTTTTCCAAGGTGAACAAAAAAGTGCTAATAAACCCAACGATCGTTTAGCAGAGAACTAACACGGCATTCCAGAGCTAAACCCTGCCATAAAATCTACGCTCACTTTCATTGATGCAATTAAATAAAACCTAAATTCTTGCAATGTCTTCTGACCAACACGGGCTGCTTTATTATAAGTGCGGTATACAGGGTGTAAACGGACCCTTCACGAAGCCGCCAACCAAGCATTCTCTTAATCAAACTAAGTAACTCTACGCAAAAGTAATTGCTATGAAACGACTTTTTTTGAGGTGAAAAATCACGTTTTACGGTATAACTCAATGTAACGAACTCAAAACATTGTGCCGATGGACGCATTTAATGGTAAACGGTTTATGGAGGTATTTAAAGTAAAGTTATGACCTTAAAAACTAGTACTTGAAAAAACACTTGTGAAAAAGTTGCCCCCATTATGTTTAGGCCTATTAGGAAAACTCAACTTTGGCGCACAAAATAACAATAACTCTCGTTTGGCGTGCGTCGTCAGTGGTTTTCATTCATTATTTCTATACAAAGTCAACGGGGCGGGGCTAGAGAGCGTTTCTATGTTGGAATTGCAAGCAAACATTAGCTTAGTGGTGATCAGGCGGGAGTGTCCTCGATAGTACATCGCTGCCTTAACCATTGGGGAATCTTGAATTGGTACAATGAGTCCTTACAGTTAGTTTACACCAGGGATTCCCAAACTATTTTACAAAATGAACTGATACGACAGACTCCCATAGCAAAATTACTTTAAAAATCCTATCTCTAGTTTTTCCTATTGATATTTATATCAATATATTATAGTAAGTATAAAGTATGTACAACAATGATAGTTCCTACTAAAATATTATTCATTTCATAGTATCATGTCATACGGTATTTTACTATGGGGACGGGCTGCAGACATCGAGTCTATATTTATTCTGCAGAAAAATCTTCAACTAAATGAGACGAAATTTAAATCTTGTACAAAACGCACACTATGTAGGCAAGCATATTATAAGTTGGGGGATTACATTGATGATAAAATGCTTGGCTAAATGCTGGTCCTGCTCCACAACCATAGGGGGGGGGGGCAAATTAATTGATTGTTCTGGTCGGGCATTATTTGAGTCCATCGACACGTAAAGAAGAAGATGAAGAATTGATTCCCACGTCAATGTATTGTGGAAGCTGCAGAAGATTGTAAAAATATACTTGCATTATATAGATTCCAGTTCTTAGTATTACATAATTGCGTAGCACATGTGTGAGTACTTTGTACTGTTCAGCCACCATTTACATTTATTTATCTTTCATTGACTTGAATATGCCTTGGTGGCTGAGAGAATGTCATGCTCACTTAAATGTCTCGCTGATAGTGGCGGGTGTGTCGGGTCATTTAGTTCCCTTGAATGGCGCCGGTACATGCGTCATGTTTGTGAACCGCTGTCAGTTGGGACTAGTCATCTCTTAGCTGCCAAGGTTCATTTTAATTACTTTATTCATAAATTGTTGATCTAATCTTTTACTCTGGACGCACTTAGTATGCACGTCTTTCTACATCGTTCTCACATGTATGTATAATCTCAAAATTAATGATGTAACCAAGATTTTGTAAGTAACAATATTTTGATTTTAAAAGAGTGTCCATGGAGTTTCTTGCCCGTTCTTCTCCATAGAGATCTACGCTAGGGAATGGGCAACTACAGTACTTTCTCAAGTAATTATGCCTTGTGACTGGGACTGTAGCTTTAATTTTCATTTTTGTATTTTTGACATTCAAAAGTGCCGTAATGGTCTAATTGAAATAAATGCTTTGAGTTTGAGTATTCATTCTTATAACAAGTTGGTACACGTAACACGACTTATTTATGCAGTATCTTGAAAGTTTCATTTCTAGACCTCGTCGACCCTCAAAATCAGTTTTCGTTTATGTCGACCCCTGGGAAATCGATTCTGACCCCATGGGGTCGATATCGACCAATTTGAGAATCCTTGGTTTACACCAACGCTTTGTAGAGCGGCGCTTGCGTCTAGACTAAACCTCGTTCTCTTTTTGTAACCGCATGTATGTGTAATTAATTAAGTACACTTAAAAAAGCAATTCCTTTTTATCGAGAGATTCCTAGATAAAAATCCTACAAAAGAATACCTTCACGCGATCTTGGTATTCCAGAGGCCGCAGGGCAGTCAAAGTGCTTTTTAATGTTAATCTTGCAACTAACGTATCTAGCGCTGTGGCCGCTAGCGCAAAGGAATTGCTTATTACAATTTAAAAAAGAAAGAAAAAGCATTTATTAGGACAAAACACAAATTAAAATGGTTAAATTAACAGTACAACTAATAAAAAAAAATATATATATAAATATTTATTGTTTCTCACGAGAAATAGTTTAGTTTAAGGTCGAAGCGCCAAAGTATCCCGAAATTAAAATTTTCTTACGTTTTTTTCCAATTTGCAGGTTAGTGTCAGGTTGTATATTGATAAAGAAAATTATTCGCGCAAGTAACACGTACCTAGGTATGTAGGTACAGAATTATAATCATTACAATCATCAATACAACCCTTTAAATTCGTGGTATAGTAAATACCATGACTTTATTCTGTACTTTCTAATTAATTAATCTTGGATAAGACGGTTTTTGAAAATAAAAAAAAAATATCACTGGACATTACACACACCGCCATCTAGTGCCACACTAAGCAACAAGGCTTGTGTCGTGGACACCACATAGTTGATATAGTACAAAGAAATTTTTTCTTTGAAATAATTGATTATTAAGTACTTGTATATTTTTCGTCCAATGAAATTCACTCCTTGGAAAGTTGTAACAAGTTTTTCAGCAGTTGAAAACGTGAAATTACATGTGAATAGTATCAAAGTGTTAGTAACCTACACTTTACAATTACTTAGAGGAGCTCCTAAAAACTTATCTGCTATTTATCTGACACGCACCTGAACATGATTTAACTTCAAACATTAAAGAATGAAGAGCTAACTAATAGTAAAATCAGCCAATGAAAAACGCACTTTAACTGTATCGGTTAAAGTTAATTTTCGACCAAATGCTCCAAAAATGTCATAAAATCTGTGATAAAGTGAAACCATTGCTTCAGAGGAGATCACTTTCTACTGCGCGTGCGCCGATGAAAGTGATATTAGCATGATGCGCATGAAATCAACAATTATGTTATACATACGCTCATTATATACATAAATCGGTAGAGAGTGGAGTTATTAATTGTTGCGATATTATGTAGAACATGTAAATACCGATTGTATCTGAGATAAACTGACTGCCTCGTTAGTCTAATGATGACGAATCCTGTAGACCGATATTTAAAAAGCTTGGCTTGTTACCGCTACCGTCTCTTAACATATATGAAACATGTAAAAATGTTCAAAAAAAAGCTAACTGAACTTTTATTAAATAAATGTTACTACTCCGTATCGGATTTCCTAGCTGATAAATTTTAGTTGTGTGTCAATGTCCGTATCGGATTTCCGAGCTGATACATTTTAGTTGTGTGTCAATGTTTGTATGTTTGATAATGAACTGCATCAATGTTTGCATGCCAAAATGGTAGAATGTACAAGGTTTCTGTAACATTATTGTAACCATCTTATGCTAATTACCTACATTCTGAGCAAATAAATGACTATTCTATTCTATTCTATTCTATTCATGTATGTTTGTGAGGAAGCATAAAGAATTGTTTATTAATGCAGATGATGTATATCCTCGTAACCGACGAGACCCCCATAAGCTAGTTCTGGATTGCCTTCCAAGACTAGCTAAATATAATAAAAGTTGTATATCTATGTGTGTGCGTATATATAATAAGATACCAAGTAACCTCAAAATGCTAAATGTAGGTTCATTTAAGGATAAATTGCATGAATGGTTGTGTAGTCGTAGTTTTTATAGTGTCAAAGAGTTCTTTGACAGTAAATGTTAAATAATTGTCTTGAAAATTTTGCACGCTTGTCACTGTAAAGCAAAAACATGTATGCTCTTGTTTTCTTTTGTATTTGACCATCTTTTAATACCATGTTTTTAGGCAAATAAATATTATCCTATTCTATTCTATGTTTTCCATCAGGAATTTCCCAGAAGCAGCCATGGAAATTGGATTTGTACTCGGTTGAAGGCAATGCTCGTCCCCTATTACATAAGACTTAAGGTAACTGGCGGAATGAGGGTTTACTATTAACTGCACCTCTGTCTAACCTTTCAGTGGTTACAGGCGTGATGTTATGTTATCTAAGAAAAATAACGAGTGTCGTCTCTTTGGTTCAGTAGGCGTGCTGGGATGCTTCGGGTCAGCCAGTATATCAAGGCGACTCGACCATGTGTTTGGTTTAGTGTTTCAAGCCCTGTCTCAAGCACTGTCTCGAGAGTTGCCGTCATAATAATCTTTAGCACTTTTTTGGCCTTTTTCAAGAGAGAGCAGTCAAGAAAACATCATACTTAAAGCAACTTTCTATTATCCAGCTAACTAAACAGTAAAAAGAAACCTTACGTTGCCAGGTTTCTAGGCCAAGAGAGAAGTACTGACTGTGTTTGATAATAACAACCAACATAACATAACATCACGCCTGTAATCCCCAAAGAGTTAGGCAGAGGTGTACCTAATAATGCACCTACATTTCCCCAGTTATGCTAGTCTCATGTGTTTTAGTTATGCTAAATGCCATCGACTTGGCACGAATCTCGACTCCGTGGCTGCTGCTGAGAAATTCCTGATGGAAAAACCTAATAACATTTTGCTCGACCTGGGAATCGAACCGAGAACATAATTCTAAACAAAACGCGAGTGATGCCTTGGATGGAACCAGTAATTAATAAAAAAAAAAGTTCAACTATTAAATAACAATCTCTTCCGTACAGCCGATCGACAAGCCGATAACAAACCTCTAACAAACTAATAATTTAAAATTCGAACTGAAAACTCGTAAAGGTACCACCGGGTTGCCTGAATTTGGAAGCGCTCTATGTCCAGATGTGAACTACGTTGGAGTTAGATATATTTTTTACACCATCTAAGTACTCACCTTGCCAATAGAGGGCGTGTTGAGTTGTGTGAAAGGATGATAGACTACGAGTTAGATTGGCTTTCTTTCGGTAGATGGCACTAGTAGTAGCGTTACTTACTATGTTAAATGTATACTAGGTGTAAACGGACCCATGACGAAACCGTCAAACAAAAATTATAGCTTGGAAACGACTTTTTTTGTTATTAAAAATCATGTTTTACGATAGGATTCAATGTAACAATGTGCTGATGAATAAATTGAATAGTACGGGGGTCGTGTAGCTATTTTAAGTAAAGTTCCCAACTCATTTGAAGTCGGCACAGGATGTCTTTGTACCCATTATTAGGATAGAATTAAATAAGATAAAAAACTTTTTTTTTTCTGGCCAGACATTAAATAGGTATTCTAGGTTTCGCAAAAACGAAATATCAAAGGGTTAAGTTGTCCAAGCTCTTGGCCATATATTTTTTTTCCACGGAGGATGACACTTAATTAAAACCATCAATTTTGCTGTTTAATGTGTTAATAAACATAAATACTTATTGAAAACACGTAAAAGGATAAAATTGCATTAGCACAGATACTTATTCTTATACTTTTAATTTTATTTAATTATTACTTTTCTTTCCGCATCAATACGTCATCTGATAAGTATCCCTGTGTTAAATTTGTCATTACATACTATTAAAAATAAAGAAGTTATAATTTTAATACCTTTCACACTTGCTCACGCAAAAGATTAAGCACTATGATTTATTTTTTTATTGTCGGGCTATTTTGATTTTGTGATCTTATTGATTTATTATTATTTTAGTGAAGGGGAACTTCTCGTCCAACTTACCACAGTGTCTCAAGACGAGTCTTTGACCAGTGTGTGTTGCCAGTGATTACATACGGGATCGAAACGTGGTCGCTCACAATAGAAGGGCCCCATTAGAAGGCTTAAAGTCACCAAAAGGGCAATGGAGAGGGCTATGCTCGGAGATTCCTTGCGTGATCGAATCAGAAACGAAGACATCCGCAAGAGAACCAAGGTTACCGACGTAGCTCGAAGAATTGCCAACCTAAGTGGCAGTGGGCAGGGCACATTGCTCGCAGAACGGAAGGCCGATGGGCCGAAAAGTTCTGGAGTGGCGACCGCGTACCGGAAGACTTTGCGTTGGAAGGCCTCCCACTAGGTGGACCGATGACCTGGTGAAGGTTGCAGGAATCCGCTAGATGCGAGATGCACAGGACCGGTCAATGTGGCGACACTTGGGGAAGGCCTATGTCCAACAGTGGACGTCTTTCAACTGAAATGATGTTGACGATGATGATGAATGAGAACAACTTACCATGTCTGAGAAAAAAAACAATGCAGCATTACATAACATCACGTCTGTAACCCCCGAATGGTTAGGCAGAGGTTTAGAGGTCTACCTAGTACCTAATACATCCACATCAGGGGGCCCAAAATGATCTTTTCATAATAGCAGAATTATTAGGATAATATAATGAATAATAATACAATTCGTAAAAAGGTCAAAATACAATTCATAATATTAACTGCATCTGTGACCATTTAAGGAATTTCAATGTGGTTCATATTATTATCCTTATATGATTCTGCAAAAGCGGCCATTTTTGGTCCCCTTGTTGTTGGTATTACTAGTATTTTTTTTATTTTTTTTTACTGTTTATTAAAATACCAAACGAAATATAAACAGAGAAACATCACAAAAACCTCAATAGGTTTGTCCGGATGTTGAGACTTATAAGCTATCTTAATACTAACGTAGCAAATAATAATTGTTAATTAATTGTTGGTTAACTCATACAATTCCATTAAAAAATATTTAGCATGACTCGCGAAATAATTTATTTTGTCGAGTACGTTCCAACCATAATAGCTTCAGAGCGTCAAGACGATAATTATTGGAAATATCAATAAATATCAATTCTTATAAATCAGTTTCAAGTATTCTTTTGCATGTAAAATCAGCTTTAAATACACCTTCCTATAATAGGCTATTATTAATAACATGTTTATTATGTGTACGGACAAAGGACAAGATAATGACGATGTGCGAATATCTTCGCGCATATCCTGGGTACTTAATCACCATGTAAAGTAAAGTAAAGTAAAAACAACACGAGTAATTCTGTCCGTTTGTTCTCAGCCATCTCGGGAAAGGTGAAGGATTACTATCCGGTGTAAAAATATTCTAGATGGGACGGTAAATTGCGATCGTCAATTATTTTGCTATGCCCTTTATATTTTTTAATTAAGGTATTTTCCCGTGCGGTGAGTCAGGCATAATTTAATTTAAAAAACCGACAAGTTTTTGTTCGTCGGGAAATCCCAGGAGAAATAACAGAAACATATTTAAGCCTCTACAAGTAGTTCTTATTAAAGCGCAAGCCACACCGCCAGCGAGCGAGCGAGCCGGGCGAGCATCGTTTTTCCTTTTTTCATACTTCAGTTTGGCACTTTTACTAGTTGGTGTCGGTGTCGGTGTGATCTCGCTCGCCAACTGGCGGTGTGGCCTGCGGTTACTACACCGTTCGGCACAACTTGGACAGTCAGCTTTGCGAAAGCTAATTTTCTGATTGGCTATTTTCACTATAGTTCGAACTATTACTTTTCTTATGGCGAAATATAGGAAGTAGGTATTTTTTGTGAAGAGCTCGCGGTTTGTTGATAACAGTCACTTGTGTCAACTTTTAGATAAAGCCGCGCTTCCCTAGGTTAGTCTGTAAATGACCATTATATACCGAGTTTCTTACATGTCTCGGAAAGCACGTTAAGCCGTTGGTCCCGGCTGTCAATTATACATTTTTGACAGTTGTTTCAGGTACCTAGTCAGTGGCCCGAAAGTGTGACATCAGTCTTTTCAAGGTGTATCGTTATTACCCAGTATTAAATTGGTTGTGGAGGTCAGAAAGGCAGTCGGTCCATATAAAATACTGGTATTCTGGGAAAAAGGTAGGCAGACGATGATGAGATATTTATTTTTTGACTTAGGTACATCACAAAACTCGATATAAGTTCCCTTCTAAGTTAAAATTCGAGTTTACAAGCTTAGGTTTTGTTAAACCTACACCTCTTAAGGGGTCTCACTCACGGACTCACCAACTGATCATTACATAAACAACTTTTATTGAGCCACCAACCCTAAAATCTGGAAAAAAACAGTGGTTCCCTACATTTTGACGACTTCCTAACGTTGACTACAAAGATAAGGAGTCTTTAAAAGAGGGTAAGAATAAACAAAATGGTTGTACTTCACGAAGTACTGAAATATACCTCTTTATTGCTTAGAGTCCCAACAAGCTTACAGAATATCTTAACAGTACTTGAGATAAATTCAAATTGCACCAGACGTTGATAGAATACCTTACAACTTTGGCAAGCAGCGTGGCAAGATTTTTGATGTTAATTTTGTAGAATACGAATGATTTGAATTTAAAATCATGATGTAACTTCCTTGATACTGGTTCTCCTATATTTCTTTAAAACTATTTTAAATTAAGCGTAACAATTCTAATAAACCTTTTCTTTCTCAATATTCTTTGGATTGCATAACATAAGATCATGACTGTAAACCCCGTAGGGTTAGGCAGAAGTGTACTCTATAGTACACCCACATTTCGCCAGTTATTTTTAAGTCCCTTGTAAATGGGGGCGAGCCTACTGCTATCAACCGGGTGCTCTTTGGATTGCTTTAAAGCAAAACCCCGCATGCAGTTTCAATAGAAGGACTATTGAAGCTTATAGTGTCACATTTTGTAAATAAATTAAAAAAAAAACATTTTTTGCAGTGCGATAATTTGGTCTCCTCTGCAGACACGCACACACTTACTAGATGTTTTAAATATAGATAGCTGAATCTTTCATATCCATTTATTTACATTTTAGCCGAATGAAGTTCACTGCTGAACATAGGCCTCCACCAAGTGTCTTCATATTGACTGGTCCCGTGCGACTCGCATCCATCGGGGATGCTTTATACGAACAAAAATAAATCGAAGTTATCATCTTAAAAGTAAACTCAGTATAAAAGATCTTGTTTGTGGTGTCTTTGTGGAAAATGGCGAAACTAATTCGATTCTTTTCAAGCAATAGATAGAAAAAATTGTATTCCTGACCGTTTTCGTTCACGGCGAGCATTCAGCGGTCATAGGCGCAGCAAATATTATAGTACACAAGTGTGTGCGCAGGCACAGGTGCACTCTCTATTTCCACAATTTCATAGTCCGATGGGACGGCAATCCCACCCGACCGGAGAGAGATCAGGCGCAAGACCAAATGCTTAACTATAGCTGCTTAGCTTTCTAAGGTAAGAGGTACCATATCGCCAACTTCCAAAGCAGGCTGCTACTCAGAAATTCCTAAAGGTTACCAGTTACACTTTTTCCCCAACTCGGGAATCATACCCAGGACGCTCAGCAGTCACGAAACCATCGGATCAGTTGAGCAGGAATAAGTGAGGAGAAGGAAAGGAGAGACCTTTGTCCTAGAGAGAGATAACAAGAATTTGTGTGGTATAACTACCGCTGAAAACCCAACTACTGAATAAAATGTAGCCTATGTTACTTGGGTCATAATACCAAATCGATTGACACCTTACTCATTAAAATCGGATGAATAGTTTAGGCGCTACGGTGGAACATACGTAAATACAAACATACATAGACTGCTTAAATCATAACCCTTCCTTTTGGCTTCGTTGATGATGAGGATGATGTTGGTAATGTTTTCAAATTGTATACAAGATTGTCATTAACTGAAAGTTGGTCCCATAAAAAGAAAACACCATTTTCTTTTGACTGAATTGGATCTCTAATTTTTAGTAGGATATAATTCTTCTTTTAACGACTGTCATCCATCTTTTCACGCACCGAGCCGTGTCCCCCACACGCAACGTTCTTTCGACGTAAATTAAATACATATAAAAGGTGCCACATGCATTAAAAGGAGGCAGTTCCACGATGTGCAAGACATGTTACACTGCTTTTAAGGAGTTTTGATGTCGATTCAGGTTATAAAAACAACAATAAACTTGACTATAAATAGAACTATCGAGCTTAGGTTTCAGGTGTAAGGCAAAAGTGTATTAACTTAATTATTATAATTAATGTAATAATTAATTAAGTTTATAAAATACCATTGAATTAGGTCCATTTAAAATCACTTAAATAATTTTTGACACTGCATACTTATCCTAGTCGTTCCAGATATATATTTTTTAGAAACTTCTTTAAAGTATTTTACTCAAACAGAACAAAATAAAGTTTTCCCCTTGTGAAAACGCATACCAAACAAATAAGCAAAAAAGATAAACACAGCTAATAAGTAAATTACCCTATTCATGGTCATTAAGACTAACCATTCAACATAAACACAGTAATGCACTACTTTCCTAAATTTCCCAACAAATTCCATTCAATATGCAATCACTTGCAAGTGCAACGATCAATTACGAGTAATTATTAATTTTCTAGCATCAGTTAACTAGCTAAAACTTAATTTTAAACCCGATAACTGCATTTCGGCATTTGTAAATATTCTTGCAGAACATGTAGAACAATAACAGGATCCAAAGAGTTTACGGAGAGAAAAAGATAGAGATATGAAAATGTGTGAGGGGGGAGAGAGATAGAGAATTAGCGTAACCTTTCGCTGAGCTGTGGCACAGCTAAGAATGGATGACAAAAAGTGAATAAGTCAGTGCGGCATAGAGTGCGGTGCGGACGTCAGGCAGACATTAATAAAGTCACTTATAAGTGACATTTAAGTAAATAAGTGATAAGGTAGTGATATCACGAGATGGCGTTCCGATCGTGTGTGGGAGTCGTTTTCTTGGGCTGTTTAGTGGGTGAGTTTTTTTAACCTTATTAAAAAAAAAACAATTTCCTTTTTAAAAAAGTTGTGATGAATAAACAAAGGATTTGAATTTTTGTTTTTTTTTTCAAAGAGGCAGCCTGTTATGAACAATAAATTAAATTACGAAACATGTGTTTTCATTACTACACGGTTCGGTTACGACCTATTTCGATAACCTTTAACAAATTAATATTCAGTGAAGCAGTAACTATTACAATATGTCAGGGTACACGTTAGCCTTGACGCCTAGAGTTACAATTCCTGTCTAATTTGAATGCTAGACTGTAAGCAATGGTAATAAAGTTATAATTTGTTTGATTATTTTTTATGACAATAGAAAAGGCTTTTATTATTCAACAATGCATTCAGAACAGTTTCGTGGCTGGTTGACATTTATCAGACTAAACCACTGATGGAAAAGACAACAAGAATAGGATATGGCATACCTACTCTTCGATTACCTCATCTTCCCTTATATGCAGATAAAATACCGTTTCACCAATGATTGCCAGATATAGCACGACTAAAACATGATAAAAATCACTAAAGATACTGAACGTCGAGAATATACACATTTCTTAGTTTATTCCGGTGATAATTAATACCATGGGGGTACCATGGGGGTACATAATAATTAGTACCAACAGTTAAAAGCTAACAAAATGCTTGTTTAATCTGTTAGCTAATGATTTTGCATCGTAACGACAGTCATCGGTTACGTCTAGGAACAAAAGACATCAACGCGCGAGTACCTTTTCAAAGGAGAAAGTATCATGTTTTCTGAAACAACATCACTCAATGTTTGATGGATTTCAATTGTTTTGCATAACAATAAACGGAAACTAGTCATTCTTTATGATTATTATACACGATTTCTTGATTGCCTCGTTGGTCTACTGCAGCATGAGGTCGAGCAGTGTAATTTGGTTTCTCCATCAGGAATTTCTCAGAAGTACCCTGGATTCTCAATTTGTGCCCGATTGATAGTAATACAGGATTACATGGAACTTAAACATGACTGGAAAAATGTGGTTGTACTATAAAAAGTATACCACGGCCTAACCTTTAACGGATTACAGGCGCGATGTTATGTTTTTGTTTAAATTCGTTAATGTCTGCAAGTATGACGATCAGATTTATATTAAATTTTAAATATAACTGACTTATACTTATAAACCATTGAGTGGCTACCTAACGATTACTTGAGTTCAAACAACAGTTAAGAAAACGTTTCTAAGTAAAGTAACGGAGAAATGGCGTACTTATTCGACGCACGCAGGCAAAGTTCAAATGAGTACAATATAGACAGGGATACATGTGTACTAAATATGTTTGTAATTTATGATAAGAATGATAACATCAATAAACAATTAAATTAGGCCTTGGTACTTAAACTGCACCAATTTTCCAATAATATTAAAAAGGACCAAGCAAGATTGCTCTTGTCCCATGTTACTTGGGGTCAACGCAACACATTTCTTTTTTGTTCCATTCACCGTCTTGCTATCATTTACTCGTTTTTCTTTCATATCATTCCTCACACAACCCATCCATCGTTTCCCTGGTCTTCCTCTCCCTCTCCGTCCATCATCATTTATATTCATCTTTTAGTCACATGCGATTCGTCCCTCCTCATCACATGTCCATACCAAGACTGTCGATTCCCTCATCTTCCTATCATTATTCTGCCTTTATCCCAATTTATTTGGCGTGATATCTTCTTCTACACTTATCTATTAATTGTCATCTCAGTATTGACCTCCTTTCTAGACATGTTATCTTTCACTCATTACATACATCGTCATCTCATAGTCAAAATGCTTAATACCAAGCAAAATACACATCAATAGAATATTAAAAAATGCCAAAACTATAAATAACTTATATCTACTAGTTTTTGGTTGGATAGGTAACTAACTTGCCTAAGAAAAGGTTAAGATAATAATAAATGATTCAATAGTTCAAGTATTTCGTATATTATTAGGAACTAAAGTAAAGGTCATATCGATTGAATGCTTCTTCACACGTTCAGATCATGTAAGATCAGGTTATCTCTTGATGTTTGTAGGCCAATCTAAAATGACTTTTGATGACACACATTATGAAAAAAAAAACTGTAATTTTAGCTGGGTATTGAAACTGGGCACTGCCTTATACCTGTCTGATAATAACTAATGTTATTTAACTATATAAAAGAACTCGTGGCTAAATTATAACAGCCGCTCGGGTCGATCTTCAGGTTAAACCACGCTTGCCTAGGTTGGTCCGTGAAAGGCTAACCACCTATTACATACCGAGTTTCTTCACTTTTTAATCACGTTAAGCCGTTGGTCCCGGCTGTCAATTGTAGATCTTTCACAGTCGTTACAGGTAATCAGTGGCCCAAAAGTCTGACAACCAATCTTACCCAGTACCAACTCGGTTGTGGAGGTCGGATAGGTAGTCGCTCCATGTAAAATACTGATTTTCAGCTGCATCTGGTTAGACTGGAAGCCGACCTCAACATAGCTGGGAAAAGGCTAGACAGTTGATGATTTAACCTTCTTACTATCGCTTGATCTAGCTGAGACAAGCCAGCAAGATGAACCCACGACCTCAAAAAAAAGTCTGGGTCAATTTTGATGTGGGGGGGGTCAAAGAGTTGTGGCAGATAAAGAGAGGCCTGCGACCAGCAGTGGCAGTAAACAAGGGAACCGTATACCAGGTTTGTACCTAGGATTGGGCAACTACAGTACTTTTACAGTTGTTATGCCTTATAACGGGGACTGTAGCTTCATCTATTGGTTATTGACATGTCAAAAGTGCCTGTAAAGGGTTGTATTTAAAATGAATGCTTTGATTCTAGTTTGTTTGACGTAATTCAGAACCAGCACTGCAGCATCCAATTTTATTCGCTAATCTGTGGTTCCAAATGCTTCATAGAGTCTGTGGGTGTTTAGTTACTAAAAACTTAGGGTCACTTTCGCATAATTTAAATCTGTTATCAGTACAGTTAAGTTTCTAAAATATTAATACTTGCATACAGATAGGTTAGAAGCATTCTTTAATGGGTTCGAGGTTATCGTTATATGGGAAGATTAATAAATGGTGGGAAGCTAAATAATTTCTTTGTCTTTTGGCGTTGACCTTAACCATAGAAAACGAGATACTTACTTGTACCTGATGCATTTAATAGTGAACCTCTCTTCGATGTAAAAGTGTTTTGTTTCTTAAATTTTTGTAGTAGCCTTTCTAAGTATCTTTCATCTTTGACATTTGTATTGATAAACACGGAGTCAAGTGATCAATGCTTGATTATTGATATTTCCTTTATTTATTCCTTAACAAATAAATTAAAATTTTAAATATTTCTAACTTTTGAAATGAAAATTAAAAAATTAAAAAAATTATAGCCCACCGGAATCGAGAACAGAGTCCAAGCTCGAAGAGAGGAACCTTGTAACAATATGAGCCGTGTCCAGGACTACCGATTTCTGAATCTTATTGATATTATTATTGATATAGACTTTCTGATCTTTGACCTGCGCCCAGGACGACCACAATTGGCCGATGTTTAAATACTTACATAACTATTCACGATTTGATTCATTCTGCCGCTTCATAGGTTTATTATTTCAGGTTACTAATCTCGAGAACGAAGCACGAGTATAATTGATGATTAAACGAACTTACTTGTACGTGAAGTTCGATCATAATTATACGAAGTGCTTCGTTCTGAAATAATAAACCTATTACCCTACCTTAGTTTTTTTATAAAACGATCTCAGTAAGAATTTTAATCGTCACAAATTTTCATTCGTATAAAATACTACTTTAATTCTTATACTTGCATTTTTAATCCACTTTCCTTCTGAATCTATTTCACTATATTCGGTCTTATATTTTACGCGTTCAGATTGTATCGCTACCCAAGTATATTTAGCTACTTATTACTTCGTACAGTGAAGGCTATCGATTGAAACATTAACACAGCAATAATATTTGGCCATACCGCCTCGTACTAAGCTAAGTGTGTTAGGTAACAGAGAAATCAGCTGTTACACCACAGTTTTGGTTATCTTTCATCTGTTTGTGAATTTGAAGTTGCAAAAATATATTTTTGTTTTCAAATACTTCGTAAAAACGTGACTTGAAAGTAAATTTTAGGAGTCATCATCTGCCTAGCCTTTTCCCAACTATGTTGGGATAATAATATCAGGGTATTGGGTTGTAATATCAGTATTTTATATGGAGCGACTGCCTATCTGACCTCCACAACCCAGTTCATACTGGGTTATACAATACCACTTGGTAAGACTGGTTGTCAGACTTTTTGGGCCACTGACTACCTGTAACGACTGTCAAAAATCTACAAATGACAGCCGGGCCCAACGGCTTAACGTGCTTTCCGAGGCATGGAGGAAACTCGGTATGAAATGGGTGGTCACCCATCCACGAACCAACCTAGGCAAGCATGGCTTAACCTTTACATATTTAAAACTTTAATTATTATTTAGCCACGAGCTCCACACAAGTAAATTTTAGGAGTAAAAGAACTATAAAGTTAGAAATGTACGAAGCAAGACCAATTATTTCTTAAAACATAACATTACGCCTGTAATCCCCGAAGCGTTAGACAGAGGTACCTAATGGTACACCGACATTTCGCCAGTTACCTTTGAAGTCCCATGTAATATGGGACGTGTCTATTGAAATCAATCGGGCACAAATCTAGACCCTGTGGGCTGTTACTCACAAATTCCTGATGGAAAATCCCAGTAACACTTTGCCCGACCCGGGAATCGAATCCAGGACCTCATGCTCAGCTGTCGCGCTGGCGACCACTACACCAACGAGGCAGTAAGTTATTTCTTCAAACGTCACTTAGAAACATTTTGCTAAACCAAAAAGACATTTTGTCGCCTATTAACTAAAATTACAACACTTTTGTTTTGAAAAAATGCTTTTAATATTCAAGGTAAGACTTTAATTTGATTTTAATCATTTTTAATTATATATTTCTCTCTACGCATAGCAACTCGAATGTAAATTGAAATATAAATATTTTAATTTAGGATTTGAAGGATCACTGTTTTGGTAATCACTAACCAATTTACCTGTTAGAAAATTGAGGAGCCTGTACTGCTATTATACTGCTATAAATATTAGCAAAACTTAAAACAGTGTTCTGGTTGATTTTCCATTTGGTAAGTAATGAAAAACGTTCAATAAAATCAGAGTTTCTAAACAATTATCAAGATTCACAAAACTTTTCGGTTGCTAATGTCAATCTAACACATTTTTAACTGTTCTATCATTGTCTGTGCTAGAATGCCACTTATTTGAGGCCTTCTGGTCTTGTATTCAAATCTACCATACGTATATAAAAACAAGTCAAAGATATTACTTGAGTTAAAGTAATAAGTTAAAATGCGATTTTTATTCTGTAGTTCTATAATTGCTTGAATTTAGAACTGTCAAAAATAGAATTCTTAGCTTTGCTTTGACGGTTCTTACTTCGTTAAAATACTTGTCTATTGCAAAAAAATGTCAGCATAAGTAATTACTAAAACTCAAGTAAGTACGTGACAGTGCACATCACATAACCTTTAGTTCCCACGGAAACTTAATAATTACTACTAAAATTACCCACTAGGTATGACAAAAGGCTTGGAAGATTTTTGTATGAAGCGTGGCTACTTTGAAAAAAATCAAAATGGCGGAAGAAAATCCGTCCAAAAAATCAAACTTGGAATAAATCTTTTAAAAATATTAGGTACGTGAAATATGGCAACGTATTTCAAATATTTTCATTGATAAACTTCAGTGGTTTTGTCTTTTACTTTTTCCCAGCCCGTTTTCAAGGTTTGTTTTGTTATCGAAAGAAAATGTAGGCATGTTTGTATGTACGGACAACCATGACCTCGCCACGGGTCATGACTTTTGTATGAGTGTTTCGACTTTAGTCCGATATTATAAATTAGCTATTGTTTAGGGCTTCTCTCATTCCAAAGGGTTACTTGTTTAAGGGTACTTTGTTTTATGATCTTCACATTATCAGCCTCAATCTAGGAAATAGCATATGAACGAAGTTTCATTCTCAGTCAGTCAGTCAGTCAGTCATTCTCCTGCCAATATACCAATTTATTTGTGGTCGGCGCAGCATGTCTTTTTCCATACCTCTCTATTACTCGTCATTTCAGCAGTCCTTTCTAGCCATTATATCATCCTTCACAGTCTTTCCGTCGTTTCTTTGGTCTTCTACTCTTATAGCCATCTACATTCATGTTCAACATTTTCCTCACTTAGTCGTATATTCTTAAAGTCAGGCGTACTGTTGGCCAAATAACAATTGCGTATAAAATTATACATGGTTATACCGACGCCTCGGAATTACATGCAGAGCTGTGTCAATTATTTGTTCCAAATAATTATATTCGCTCTAGAAAACATAAATTATTTAATGGCCCATTTAGTCGCACTATAGTTCGATCCACTTCCCCTATACCGCGTATGCTTACGATGCTCAACGCGCTAGAGACCAACCCTGGATTAGACTTGTTTGCTGATTAATGGAAGACGATAATGTTAGAATGTTTGTGGTTCTGTGAGAAGACCGAGTGAAATGATTATTTAATTTAGTGTTAATGGTTTGCTGTACGAAATAAAAGAAATGCGTGATTGAACTACATGAAAAAATACTTCTTACTCAATATTTATTCCAGATAACTATCGTTTTATTGACTGCGGTCTGACCTACAGAATTTAAAATTTAGACAGAGTTTAGTAACATCCGCTTTCAGAGAAATCCGCCACAAATGATCCTATCCTATCCTTTTCATATTTCTATAGTATTTAAAATATTCAAGTGCAAATATCTAATTTTATTATAACCCAGTATAGAACATATATACTTCTTCTTCGTTACGAGTCAATTATACTCAAACCTTGTCCCACTAGTATGTAGCCACATGCACAGCTATTGGCTTCGTTTAAATCCTGGAAGGTGGAGGTTGTTGGGCAGAACAGGTGGATTAGATATGTCCTGTAGGTAAAGGGATTCCGACACTGAGTCCGTATTTATGTTAGGTGGACGACACTCTATTTGTACAGCAACCAACCTGGGTCAATCCGTTATTAACTTACAAATAATTAATTAAGTATCCAATTTAGAAAGTTAATTACATTGAAGTCTAATTTAGTTATACTGCAGTTAACTACAGCATTGAACTTAAGGAAGTGGCCACTCTCAATGTGAACTACTTTTGTCAACATACGCAGGAAATGTAGCGCGCGTGTCATTGGTATTAACTGAGGTATATAAAAAGTTATGTTTAATCTAATGGGCTGCGGTATAAATAGAAAGGTTATCATTGCATATTTGAGGTGCTTAACTGGTTTCAAGGTCCTTTTTAGGATTCCGTACCCGAAGGGTAACCAATGGCTCCCTATTACTAAGCCTCCTCTGTACGTCCGTCCATCCGTCTGTCTATCAGCAGGCTGTATCTCTTGATCCGTAATACAGAATGTGTATTTCTGTTAAAGCTATAACAACAAATTAATTAGAAAAATTAAAGGAAGTTTCTCTACTACAATGGTACGGAACCCTTCACGCTCGAATCCGACTCACACTTGGCCGGTTTTCAGTCTCTTTGAGATATTTTTGTCGTCAGTAGAAACTACTCGTTACACTCATCGATCATTTACCGTCGTGTCGCTTTCAACAACCATTCTTCTTTTGTTTTTACCCTCGTAATGTAAAGCCTCCTTTTTTTTAAAGTTAGTAAAAATTCTTGCCTGTGTATATTTTTTTACATTTAGCAAGAATAAAAATACTGTGCAAAAGCTGACTTAAATAAAGTATTGGACGTTTCCTTACTAGTCTAATATTGTAGTTCCATCTTAGAGGCTATGTTAATACCACTAACCGCTGATGACAAAACTTAAAACACACACAAATGTGTGGAACGATCTTCGTCTTAAGTAACACTAACACATTTACATAAATTAGCAATGTATATCAATATTACATAAGCAAAGCTTAACGAGTTTTGTTATCAATTGAGGCCGTGTTAGGTAACACGGTGAAGTAAAGTCATGATGCTAATTTGTATGGCCTATAGAAGTTTTTAATAATACTCAGGTACAATTCAGAATTATATTTCTCTAATAGAAAGGCCGAGGTTCTATCATTTACATTTCCCGAAGACAATTTTGTCCCCACATATGGTATCTCAAAAGCTCCTTAAAAATATATGTTCACTTATTTTCATATGGTTCCGAATCCCGGGTCAGGCAAAATGGTATCGGGTTTTTCCATCAGGAATTTCTCAGTAGCTGCCATGGAGTCTGGATTTGTGCCCGGTTGATGGCAATAGGTTCGCTCCCTGTTACATAGAACTTAAACATAACTGGCGAATTGTGGAGGTACACCCCTGTCTAACCCTTTGAGGATTACGGGCGTGATGTTATGTTATTTTCATATTTAAAATTTTGATAACTATTTCATAGGGTAGCACAGAGACAAAACATATTGATTGTAACAAATTAGGTTTCGTTTTGCATTTTTGTAACAAATTGCTTTATCAAATTAAATCAAGGATATCTCACTATTCTAGTAGTACCAACTCTACAAAAAAATAACAAAAATTCCAGAATTAATTAATTCTACTTTTGCTATTCCAATATATCTCAGGCTCTATGTCCTATCGTTGGCAGATTTTCAACTTGATCTCAATATTGTGTGATACAAAATATTATTATAAATCATCTCCTTTTTCGTTCCAGTGTTAGCATCATCAGCAGTACCAAAGCCGAAGGGTAGGAAACCGGTGAACCCTCCGACCAGGACCATCAATGACAATGAAAGGAAAGCCGAGGCTGAAGCAGAGATCACCAACGACTGTCCTGAAGACGGCTTCTTTGCCGATGCTGAGCAGTGCGACAAGTATTATGAGTGCAGGTAAATATGTCTTTATTTAAGGTGGAAGCACCATAGTAAATAAATAAATAAAAAAGGATAAAGGAGAGCAGCGGTGGCCCAGTGGCGGCGGCCCCGACTTACGAACAGTAAGTCGTGGGTTCGAACCCAGACAGGCGCATTACTTTGTGTAATTTATTTCATCACCACTGCTCTCAAAACGGTGAAGGAAAACATCGTGAGGAAACCGGCATGTTCTAGAACCAAAATCATCTACCAATCCGCACCGGGCCCGCGTGGTGGATTATAGCCCATTCCCTCTCATTGAGAGGAGGCCGTGTCCCAGCAGTGGAAACATTATAGGCTGATGATGATGATGAAATAAATAAATAAATATCAGTGGACATTTCACACACTGCCATCTAGTGCCACACTAACACAAAAAAACAGGTGTTTACAGAATTGTAGTCATTAAAATCATCAATACAACCCCTTTAAGTTCATCATGAAAAAGTCATTCAATGGGATTAAATGAACTTGGAGTGTTGTATTGATTTTTGTTAATAATTATAATTCAGTAAAGTCGTATTCGGCTGTCATTTGTAGATCTTTGAGAGTCGTTACTGGTATTTAGTGGCCCAAAAAGTCTGACAACCAGTCTTACCAAGGGGTATCATATTACCCAGTACTAACTGGGTTGTGGAGGTCAGATAGGCAGTCGCTCCATGTAAAATACTGGTATTCAGCTGCATCCGATTAGGCTGGAAGCCGACCCCAACATAGTTGGAAAAAGGCTAGGCAGATGATAATGATGTAAGAAAAGTTAAGTTTTGCGGGCTACCTTGGCGCCTCCACCTCAACCAGGAAAAACCAACACTTGGCTGGGAAGCAGGTAAACAAAAACATTAGGTTGCAATTTAACGCATTTAATTCTTTGCAAGAACTCTGTATTGTAGAAAACTACAGACATATTTTTCTCTACAACAAAATCAGCCTTCAACGTTTCTACTGCTAGGATTGAGGATCCACCGTGTCAAAAATTAAGAAAAAAATTATTAAGGCCCAGAGCTCTGGAAAAAACGAAAAAAAAAAAAAGCCTATAATGGAAAAAAACAATTCATATAATAATTATGTTTTTATGTGCAGACAAAACATTAGACTGTCTTAAAAGCTCATTATCAAATCATGAACAAAATCATAATGTTTACTTATTTCACAAACTTAAACATCATGTTACACAAAACAAATTCGCCAAACACATTCGCAGTTTTGACATACCCAAAACTTCTTAAAAAAACAAGTGATGCCTGTCCCTAAATCTCACTGGACAATAAATAATTTTACCTTAAATTAATCTCTTCTGTTTCGCATTTAATTTATTACAAGCCCAAGACTGACTAACTAAATTGTGGTTATCCTCGTTAGGTCATCAACCTTGTGATATTTCGAGAAATATGTTCGTAAATACATTACTCTTGCAAAATATTTGCCCAAAAAGTTTCTTATAAGAAGAAAGGATATTGACTCAAAGCTTAAAAGTCAGGGATATTTGTTTGAAGTGATGTTCACAAAGAATTACTGAGTGGTTTTAAGAGTTTATTGTTTACTTGCACTTTGGTTGCGTTTTGCAAGATAAAAAAGATGAGTTTATTTTTAAGAATTTATTTATTTGACTACCTCGTTGGCCTAATGGTTGCAAGCACGACTGCTGAGCATGAGGTCCTGGGTTCGATTCCCGGGTCGGACAAAGTGTTATTGTGTTTTTCCATTAGGAATTTGTCAGTAGCAGCCAGGGAGTCTGGATTTGTACCCGGTTAATGGCTATAGGCTCGCCCCCTATTACATGGAACTTCAACATAACTGGCGAAATATGGGTGTACTATTAAGTACACCTCTGCCTAATCCTTCGAGGATTACGGGCGTGATGTTATGTTTATTTTTAAGCATAAGCTGTCTTTTTTCTCTTACATTTGATACAATGGAAAACCAAAGGTAGAAATCATTTTCTGATGTAAAGTTTCAAACGCCAATTTTACATATCGCATACACTTTATTTAAAAGTTCTATTGATTGAGTCAAAAATGTATGTATAGTTGCTGCCAGTTAAGTTAAGATGTCAATAGCGGTCATTGACTCACCCACATTTATTAAAGTTCTTAAAGTTCTCTCTTCTTTTAAAAACCAAAAATAAGCCTGTTCAAGTCTTGAATCGTCATCTAACGTGATCTTCAACGTTTTTTCTGATGAAAAACGATACATTGTTTATTTGTTTTGGTTCGTACAGAGAGATATTAGAGAAAGGGCAATGACCGCTATTGACATCTTAACTGGCAGCAACCATAGCTTCATTATCGTCTAGATAAATAGGTGGTTTACCTATCCCAAAGTATATTATGATCAAAAACATTATAGTAGATAGTTATTTCTTTAACATGTATGTTATCTTTTCAGAGCCGGTAACATAATCGAGAAGCTGTGTCCCGACGGCATGGTGTTCAACGATTACAGCTCTACGGAGGAGAAGTGCGACCTGCCCTTCAACCTCGATTGCTCAGCTAGACCTAAACTCCGTAAGTTATTTTACTATGGCTGTCAGCATTTTGCCATAGGTTTCCCATATACAAATTCATTGAACGGTGGGCTGCATCAATTGGGTACCTAAGTACCCCGGGTTCAAACGTAGATGCTTTCAAGGGGGTACTCACATCGTGAAGCTGACTGTACACACTGTTTTTTTTTTGAAGAATCGCGTAATGAGAAGCAAGGAGTAATCAATCTGGCAAACAGGAAACGTCTAAGAACAAGCTATTTGCAACAGCTATCTTTAATAATAACCAAGCTGCTACATTTGACAAGGCTGAATAGTTATCATCGTTAAGCCAAATTCGTCCCCAAATTTATTGGGGTCGGCTTCCAGTCTTACTGTATGGAGCTGAATACCAGTATTTTACATGGAGCGACCGCCTATCTGACCTCCACAACCCAGTTAGTTTAAAGAAGCCAACGACAGGGCTGTGCAGGTGACAACATACTGGTCCGGTATTCTTTGAATCTATCGACACGCAAAGAAGAACAACCCAGTTAGTATCTACTGGTAATACGGTAAGAGTGGTTTTCAGTTTTTCGGGCCACTGACCTGTAACGACTGTCAAAGATCTACAAATGACACAATGATGTCGTTGTGAATGTGTATTTCCCAAAGTACGAAGGAAACTCCTTATATGGTCACCCATCTACAGACCGACCTTGGCAAGCACAGCTTATCCTTGTAGATCGACCCGAGCAGCTGTTATTATTTAGCCACGAGCACCTCAGACTGAATAGTGATAGAAAACTGATATCTTGTCGAAAATATATGCATCTGTATTGTTTCTTGTTCTCATTAAGAATCGGATCTCAAACATGAGATGACTAGGGTTTCTTGGTTTATTTGATCGCCCCAAAACCGGTTTAACATCATGATAATCTGTACTAATAATATAAATCTGAAGAATTTGTTTGGTTGAACGCGCTAATCTCAGGAACGACTGGCTCGAATTGAAAAATCTCTTTTAGTGGTGGATAGCCCATTTATCGGGGAAGGCTTTATCACCATTTATCACGCTTTGACCAAAAGGAGCGGAACATCAACGAAAAATGTTGCAAAAACGGGGAAAGAGGGTTTTATAATAATTAAATAATTTCACGTTGACGAAGCGAGTATTATTTATTATACTAACGGTCTGTCCCGGCTTCGGACAGGTGGACATTTTATTCTTTTGCTAGTAATAAATATAACCTTTGACACTCAAGAAGACTATTGGTTCAAAATCGGTTCAGTAGATCCAGAGATTACCCCTACAACCTCTCAAACTTTACCTCTATACAATATTAGTTTAGATAGAATAGATTAGTTAGCTTTGGAGTTGGCTAGTCAACAGTAGGATTTATGACAACCATTGCATAGTTAATTAGCTTCTATTTCCTACTAAAGACACGTGCTCTACTAAAACACGTGTTTGCTGTTATGTAATTAAATAGGGCTGTATCAAAGACCAACCTATTGAAATAGATACATATCTAGCACAAAAGTTATTGCTACACTAATAGACTTTGCTGATTGGCTGGCGTACACTACAAATAGACTGCTGATTGGCTAGCTGGTTATTTTTTTTGTGCATGGCATCTCGCAGTTCAATCTAGGAGGTTGTCGTCTGCTTAACTGGACTATCCTGTGCCTTGAGTGTAAGGCCTCCAGCCAGAGCAAAAAAATTATAAAATAAGCGTCTACACTACGCTAAGAGCACCCCCTGAAGGGTTGTTTATGGGCTCGGCCTTTTCTTGGGTCACAAAACTAATACTTCTGGCGATTCTAATGAAGGTCTAAGGTTAATTCAAAATGATGATGACGTTAGCGAAAAGTTCTCTTTTAATCTTAAGGTCAGCATAATTAATAAAAATAATGCAGTGCAATCCTACTTCCTAATAATATTATAAATGCGCAAGTTTATGAGGTTGGATGGATGGATGGATGTTTGTTACTCTTTCACGCTAGAACTACTGAACGGATTTGGATGAAATTTAGCAGACGGATAGTTTATAACCTGGATTAACACATATAATACTTTTTATTCCAGTAGCATGCTTCCGTGAAATAATAACCAAACTCAACGTGGACGAATAAGGTTTTTGTTAAGGGTCGGGGGCCATTGTTACTTAGGGTTCTGTACCCGAAGGGTAACCAACGAGACCCCATAACTAAGCCTCTACTGTCCGTTTGTCCGTCCGTTCGTCCGTCCGTCAATCTGTCAGCGGGCTGTATCTCATGATCCGTAATATGTAGACAGTTGAAATTCTCACAGAATGTGTATTTCTGTTGCCGCTATAACAACAAATAATAAAAATAAATTAATCATAAATGGGCTCCTCTACAACGATGGTACGGTACCCTTCATGCGAGAGTCTGACTCGCACTTGGCTGGTTTTTTTTGTTTTTTTTTAATAATATTTTTCAAATATGCGCCCTTTTGAGATAGCAGAATCATAATAGGATAATAATATGAAACATGTTAAAATTCCTAAAATGATCACAGACGCAGTTAATATTAATAATTGTCACTTTATGACCATTTTACGAATTGTAACGTAATTCGTGTTATAATCCTATTATGATTAATGTGACTAAAAGAGTGATGAGAATAAATGTTGATGGATGGAGAGGGAGAGGAAGACCAAGGAAACGATGGATAGATTGTGTGGGGACTGATTTGAAGGAAATAGGTGTAAATAATTGCGTGACGGTTGACAGGGGAGAATTTAAGAAGACAATGCGTTGTGCCGACCCCAAATACCTTTTTTTTTTTTTTGTGGGACAAGCCCGCCACACTGTTCCCAAACCACTGTAACTCCTGAAAGCCAGAATTAACAGTGGCGACCACCAAAAAAGCGCCGAGACAATGAAGCTCGACGAAGTCCCAAAGAATGAATTTAACTGTCTTGGATCCCGCAACGAAATTAATCAGAAAAGTATAGTGGAGGAGTAGGAAAAAACCGTAATTTCCACTTCCCTCCATTTCAGCAGGAGACAGAACGAAACAAGGCCAATAGGCACAAAGGGACGTTTACAACTGGGATAGGCCCAGTTGCCTAGCACCACGGATAAATATTAACATTAATGGGTCCTAAGTTGTGAGCTGTTATATTTGATTCCAATAATAGGTATGGCAAAAACGCTTGAACGCACGGAAATTTGTTCTAGTTTCCACAAGGTCTGTATAGTAAATAACTCCGGATGTAACCTGTACACTATCCAACATAATGTTGCGTTCATTCTGCCAAAGACTGCACTCCCATAAAATGTGATGTGCTGATTGTTCATATTCGCAGTCAGATGTGGAACATTGACAAAAAGGCGAGTCAACAAGCTTGAAGGAAAATAATTTACTCTTAAAGTTACCATGACCGGTGAGAAATTGGGCAACACAGTGATCAACCTCCAACCATGTCCTGGCCAGCCGTTCACGAACGGATGGAAAGAACTGGTGGAGGTGTCGGCCCTTGATGGAATTATCCCACCTACCTTGCCATTCAGACAAAAGTTCCTCCCAGACGTCGGTCTGAGGTTTGAATAATCTAGCAATCTTAACACGGTCACGTAGGGTTAAAAAGTCTGCGTCCGTGAGCTCACGTGCGTTATAGTACATTGCAGCCCGTCGCTGCACTTCAAGATCAACTGGAAGTACACCTGCAAGTACCGGTAAGGCTTCAGTACTAACCGTCCTATACGCTTTGCATAAGAATATCAAAGCCAAACGCTGGCTTTGAAGCAATTTACGTCGTGCCGCTCCTATGGTGTAAATACCTTGGGACAAGGGCAGAAAGATCCCGTGAGGCGGCTTGCCTCCTTGCCGGATTGCCGCCATGGGATCTGGAGGCGATAGTCCTCGCGCGCCTGCATGAATGGCGCGCGGAGGTGCTACGCCGGGGGGAAACTCCGCTGCCGCGGCAAATTGTCGCGCAGTGGACAGACTTCCGGCGCGATCTCATGGCGACATGGAGAGAGCGACTGTCGCAACCCCGTGCAGGGCACGCCACAATAGTGGCGGTAAGTCCCCTCTTTGAGGAGTGGCTTGAGAGACGCCACGGCGTCCTCACCTTTCGCCTGACGCAGGTCCTCACCGGACACGGTTGTTTCGGGAGGTTCCTGCACCGAATCGGGCGGGAGGAAACGCCCGGGTGTTCCCATTGCGAGGATCGACCGGAGGACACGGTGGAGCACACGGTGGAGGTGTGCCCCGCGTGGGCGGAGCACCGCCGTGTCCTCGAAGCGGCGATTGACGGCGGCGACCTCTCGCGTCCGGCCCTGGTGCAAGCCATGGTCTGGAGCGAGACGGAATGGGACGCCGTCACCTCCTTCTGCGAAGCAGTAATGCTAGAGAAGGAGGTGGCGGAACGTGAGAGGGAGAGAACGTCACAGCGTCCCGGCCGCCGCGGGAGACGCCCCGGGCGTCGGGGGCCACCACGTGGCCTCCGGCCACCGTAGGCGTGGGCCTGTGGACGGTGGGCCCATAGCCCACCGTCCACAGGCTGGACGGACGGACGCCGAGCTAGCCCATGCTAGCTCGGCGTCCGTCCGTCTCATGACGACAGGCCGTGTCGACGGCGCGTTCGTGTTTCACGCGCGCCTCAAAGAGAGTCAGCAAAAAGGAATGGGTCCGCAAGGACCGATGCCTGCCGGGGTTGCGGGACTGTTCGAAAGAGATACCGTGGCCCCGGAACACAAAGGGCGATGAAGGAACATGGATGGGTTTTATGGTCAGTAAAAGTCTGACACTCCCTCCTGCTCCGCCCAGAGCGGGAGAAGACATTATGATGATTTCCCATCCGAAAAAAAAAAAAAAAAAAAAAAAATTGCAGAAAGACGGTGATCCTTTTATGATTCTGCTAAAGTAGGCATTTTAGGCCCCCTGGTCAAAACTGATGTAATAAAAACAACAATGCCTACCACAGAACTGTCAACCCTAGATAAAAAGTCAGATGACTGGTTAGTGACATCATTAGATTACACATAAATGCCGTAGGTCACAGCGCTGGAACAACTTTCACATCTCAAGGGGAGCACGGCCTTGGCGGCGCGACACGGAATTTATTGTCCGTCCGAAATATACGAGTACATACGGAACTTTATACGAGTACGATGGGCTGAATGTTAATTGTCGTTAAGGGGACTACAGGAGCTAAACGCGAGTTTTATTATACAAAAAACCATACTATCCACTGCAATAAACAAAATATATGATATTTTTCAGGATATATATATATATATAAGTATGATAGTGTTTTGAAAACATAATACAACAAATTTTACTCGATAAATAAAAACACCAACTTATCTCCAAAAATTTCTTTTAACGAGTAAAAACCATACTAAAATACATGCGATCATTCTGATTTTTTGGCAAATAATTCTACAAGCAACATATTGCATGATAGTGTATTATTTTTTTAGTCCAATCAATAGATATTTTGTAAATCGCAAAAAAACCACTCATTTCGCACTATTCGGCCCGCAGTGACTGACGTAACAACCACTTTGTAGTGCAAGCTGATTAGAATTTTATTCTAACAGTATTTCAAACGAACTTTGAACTACCACAAATAGAGTTGCTAATTTAGCTCATGTAGTCGCCTTAAATACGGTTGGAGGCTGGATGTCAAAAATTGTCTTTAAAATCATCTTTCTCTTACCCTTATCCCAATTCAATACTTCTCTATTACTCGTCATCTCATCAGACACTTCTTTTCTTGCCATATCATTCTTTATAAAGTCCATCCATCGTTTCTTTGGTCTTCCTCTACTCATATAATTGTATTTTTCTTATTTATTTTTGTTGTACTCTATCACAATGCTATCCTATTTGACCGAAAGGTTGACTGGTAGAGAATGCCTTGTGGCATTAAGTCCGCCTATGTACCACCCTTGTACATGAAGTTTAAATAAATAAATAAATATAACCATCCACATTCATACTCAAAACTTTCCTCCCTACATTTTTCTTAATCTTATGCCCATATACAAGGATTAAACTCAGGTCAGGCATTGTAATAAAAAGCAGTATTGTGACTATCTCGTTTAGCAGCAATGGTCTTTTGAACAGATGTGCTCAATGGTGTCGATTCTGTTGTGCACAAACTAAATTTATTATAGGCTATTGCTATGTTTTACTAAAAGGTAGTGCGAGAAAAGTACGGCTATAGCTATGAACTAAGTTAGAGATGTCAAACTAGTTTATGCCTTGCGCTTCACCCTGTTTTAGTCGACATGTTTTTACATGCACCATTAATTTCTATGGAAATTAATGGTGCTTCTTTCTTGGTAATTCTTTCTCGTTTTATTATAGTGAAAAGGTAGCAATAGCCTAAATTAAGTTTAGTTTGTGCACAACAGAATCGATACCAATATCGTATTACCTAGTATTAGCTGGGTTGTGGAGGTCAGATAGGCAGTCGCTCCAGGTAAAATGCTGGTACTCAGCTAAATTCGCTAGGACTGGAAGCCGACCCCAACATAGTTGGAAAAGGCTAGGCAGATGAGGCAGATGATCTGTCTGTTCCTTGAGCACTTAAACTTTTTTATTTTGAAACTCACGGGTAAGTGCAGTCATCATATTATTATAGGCCTGCACATACAAAACAAGTTTATTTTCGCCTTTTTTTAAATAAAACAAGGAAGGACCTAAACCAATGAAGGTGAAAATCTCACTAGAAAGCCTTAATATATTTTTCCATTTACAACAATTTTTATTTATAACAACTTTCCAATTCCAAGGGAAGTGAAACCTTGTCAAATGACGCAAGTTTTTATTGCTATTTCGAATAAATACACTACTTTTACAAAAAGTGCTGTAGGATGGAAAAATTCAGGTAATTTCAGTGAATAAGGTAATAGTTTTACCAGCCTGCAGTCCTGCTAAATGTAGAGAGCCCTTTTTTCGGATGGGAAATCATCAAATGACTCCTCCCGCTCTGGGCGGAGCAGGAGGGAGTGTCAGACTTTTACTGACTAAAACCCATCCATGTTCCTTCATTGCCCTTTGTGTTCCGGGGTCACGGTATCTCTTTCGAATAGTCCCGCGGCCCCGGATGTATCTAGCCCTTAGATATCTTCAGCACTTTTACAAAAAGCGCTGTAGAATGTAAAAATGCAGTTAATTTCAGTGAATTAGGTAATAGTTTTACTAACCTGCAGTCTTGCTAAATGTAGACAGTCCTTAGATACATTCAGGTCAACATTACTAATAAAAAAGCTTTTAGTTGTTATCATCTCAGTATAAAAAAGATGCTGCCATCTATACTTGAGGTGCTACTTAAGATTTTATTGTTCGTATTTCCGTAAGCTTACTTACCAGTCTTACCAAGGGGTATCGTATTACTCAGTAGTAACTGGGTTGTGGAGGTCAGATAGGCAGTCGCTCCATGTAAAATACTTTTATTCAGCTGCATCCGATTAGACTGGAAATCGACCCCAAAATAGTTGGGAAAAGGCTAGGCAGATGCATTTCCGTAAGCTTTACTTTTACTCGTCCGGAGTTGAGGGTACAGCAACCTTACCAAAAACCACGTATAATCTAACAGGAACCCATTATTCTTATCAACAGAAACGCCCATTCCCCAACTCCACTGCCCCCGTCTGAACGGCTACTTCTCTCACGAGGATCCTAAGGAATGTGGCAAGTTCTACTACTGCGTCGACGGCAAGTTCAACATGATCACCTGTCCTGACGGCCTGGTGTACAACGACAAGACTGGCATCTGCACCTGGCCCGATGAGGCTAAAAAGAAGGGTTGTGGCGCTGCTGGTAAGTAAACGGCCTTATGTTACTTATTTTTAAGGTCATTGTCATTTTTAGGCCCTGCGCAGACGACAGACTATCCGTGACGCACTTTTTAGTCTGTGAAAAAAGAACCTAAGCAATTATATGCAGTAACGCATCATCATCATCATCATCATTTCAGCCGAAAGACGTCCACTGCTGGACATAGGCCTCCCCCAACTGTCGCCACATTGACCAGTCCCGTGAGACTCGCATCCAACGGATTCCCGCAACCTTCACCAGGTCATCTTTCCACTTAGTGGGAGGTCTTCCAACGCATCGTCGTCCGGTTCGCGGTCGCCACTCCAGACTTTTCGGCCCCATCTGCCATCCGTTCTGCAGTAACGCAAACGACGCGCAAAAAGTCCGGCGGCCAAAAATTCTGTGTCATTCTGGCAAATCGCGCCCCGCCACGCTGCACAAAAGTTTACGAAAAAAATAAAACGTTTGCTTCAACGCGAGAACGCAGACGGCGGCGATGGCGGCGCACACTTTTAGTATGCAATCTGCACTCGAATATAATGATCGAAGTTGTGCGTCGTGTGCGTTGAGTCTGCGTAAAATCCGCGACGGACTTTTTGTATGTCATGCAGACATTTTGTGCGCCACAGACTCATCAGCACAAAAAGTCGTCCCTTATTTAACACTTCCAGCCACTACTTACCCTTCTTTTATAACTTAAAGCAAGAGCCTCATAGGAGTACATTTAGCTCAAATTTATTTTATTATTATTCCTGAACAGATGTATTTGACTTCAACTGCCCACCTGTAAACGAGACGTTCGGTCTGACGCACCCCCGCTACGCTGACCCTGAGGACTGCCAGTTCTTCTACGTGTGCATCAACGGCAACACGCCCCGACGCTCCGGCTGCAAGCTCGGACAGGCCTTCGACGATTTGTCCAAGAAGTGCGAGTGGGCGAGAAAGATCCCTGAATGGTAAGTTCACCTGATGATTCTTTCTTGTTAAACAAAAACGTTGCCCCACACTAGGAACATGAATGCGATTGAATCGATCTAATTTGATATATAAATTGGAATTTTTTGTAAGTTATCTAAGTCTGAACTTTAGTATTCTGCTGACAAAATGTAATATATTATTATCCAAAAAAAATATTATTTCTGATACAGTTAGATAGGAAGAAGATGTTGTAATTTTTTTCATAAGCCTTGTGATTGTATTTGCATGTTCGTCTTTGGGTTCGTTTCCGAAATTTTAAATCAATTTTTTAAAAGCAGCAAGCACAGATTAGGTAAGATGGTTACTCCGAAAAGTCATATCAAAGTGTTTCATAAGTAAGTAGTAAGTAGAGATAATCTGTTAAAAAGCGGTTAAATTTTTTAACTGGCTGTCTGGCTTTAAATTCGAGATAATAGGTATTTTAAATATAAAAAAAAAGAAAATTGAAATACCTATTTAAAAAATTAGTTTATATGTATAGTCATGAATAAAGGAAATAGCTACACTATCACTACATAGTATAAAATAAAGTCACTTTTCGCTGTCTGTCTGTCTCTATGTATGCTTAGATCTTTAAAACTACGCAACGGATTTCAATGCGGGTTTTTCTAATACATAGAGTGATTCAAGAGGAAGGTTTATATGTATATAAGATGCATAATATGGTAAAGAAACACTGATAATTTTAGAGTTTTCTAAAGTGATGTCGTAAATAAACTCATTTTTTTGCGCTTACATTGCAAACGCTGGCTGAACCCTACGAGATAGATCAATAATGTACTACAGTATTGTACACCTTATAAAGATCTACAAAAAAGTTAAAATGGTATTTGTCTATCTCTTAGGGATAACCCACAATAACCATTTTTTTATCCTTTGCTTTTTACGAGAAATAATGGGTTATTTACGAAACGATTGTAAGCAATACAGCAATAATCTTTATCCAATTCAGTACCTTAACTACATTGTGCATTTAATATAAATCAATATGGCCCTTTACAGTGTATCATTTAAATGAATAATTTAGAAGATATCACAGAATTAATATTACGCGCGACTGAAAATATCATTCTCAGCGAAACAAATGGGCTCGCAGTGTAACAGTTGGTTACTTTTACCATTTTCATCTTTTAAGTTTTGCGTAAAAAGTAATGCATTATTTTAGAAGCTTATTTATGGTGTATAATTAAATCTACATAGATTATGTTCAATATCTATTTTAGAACGTATTTACCCTAAACACTATTCAATTTAAATGAATATCTTAGGAGTTAAAGTTGACAACCCGCGATCATGGCGCTTGCAACAGCGTCGAAATATCGGGAGCTCAAAACAATAAATTATAACGGAAGATATCCCCTATGTGACAATATAAGTTTAGTTTAAAACCGTGATAGCTTAAAACAGTATCTTAGGAGTTATCGCAACTGCCGCGGGAACTGGAACGCGGAACTGTCTAAACGGGGTACCGGGGCCCTGGAACGCAAAGGGCAACCGAAAGAACATGGTGTCTTAGTCAGTGTGTTTTAGTCAGTAAGTCTGACAGCCCCTTCCGCTCCACCCAGGGAGGGAGGACTCATTTAATGATTTTACCACCCAAAAAAAAAAAAGAAATTATTGGAAAATAAAAGAATTACAAAATAATTTTACAGTAAGCGGACTTCTTTTTTTGTTCTAAATTGGTCTCTAGCGAAGCCGGGGCCGGTCGTTTGTGTCAGAATCAGTAACCTACAGTAATAGGTTACTGATTCTAACAAAAGCGATATCCAACCATGTATCTCAATTTCCAGCGCCGACTGGTACAAGGGCCAGCTGACTGATTCCGAGCTGGACGCGCTAGAGAACCCCCCTGTCCACAAGCCTGGAGGCAGCGGGGGCTCCCGCCGTAAGCCCAACAGGCCCCACAAAGGCAGCAAAGCGGTTGACGACGAGTAGCGCTTCTAATGTAGGCTAGATTAATAAAGTATTTTTTTTTGTAAGGTTAACTTTTGTTTGATTTTAACCATCACTGTTATCCCTGCTTCTTCCCAATGCTTAATAAAGGACCCTGCCCATGATTTTCTGTTTTGACGCGAATTCGTATGGACCTCGATTCAGAAATGCGATTAGGACAGTACTTTGCGAGCTGTCGCTCCATGTAAAATACTGGTGTACAGCTGCATCCGTTTAGACTGGAAGCCGACCTCATAGTTGGAAAAAGGCTAGGCAGATGATGAATTCGGAATAAAGCGGCACAACAGAAATAATTGTATGGTTGTAGTGCTGCCCTAGATTTTTTTTTATGGGACAAGCCCGCCACACTGTTCCCAAACCACTGTAACTCCTGAAAGCCAGAATCGACAGTGGCGACCACCAGAAAAGCGCCGAGACAATGAAGCTCGACGAAGTCCCAGAGAATGAATTTAACTGTCTTGGATCCCGCAACGAAATTAATCAGAAAAGTATAGAGGAGGAGTAGGAAAAAACCGTAATTTCCACTTCCCTCCATTTCAGCAGGAGACAGAACGAAACAAGGCCAATAGGCACAAAGGGTCGTTTACAACTGGGATAGGCCCAGTTGCCTAGCACCACGGATAAATATTAACATTAATGGGTCCTAAGTTGTGAGCTGTTATATGCTGCCCTAGTTATTTACTAACGAGCTTATGCTCGTTCGTAACAAAAACTAATCTTTCAAGTTTTGGATCAACCTTTGTTAATACAGGGTAACGACACCCACAAACGGTTATCCCGTATTCAGTACATCATTCTAAAACAACAGAAAAAAAATGTATTTATTTATTTTTTAAACTTTATGCACAAGTAAAACCTGTACAAAGGCGGACTTAATGTCTTGGACATTTCTACCAGTCTACCTAGTGCAATAACAGAACAAATACTAGAAAATATGTAGGTATAGATAAAATATTAAAAAAAAACCTCCTGATCAGAAGGTCTAAATAGCTAAATGTCCAACAGCACGAAACGTCTAATGGGCAGTAAGTCTAATTAGCAAAATGTCCATGTAGCAAAACGTCCAACTATCAGATGGTCTGTATAGAAGAACATCTATTTAGCAATAAGTCAGATACATAAGCACAAAATTCAACACACACTTTGCATCGGGAGGGAAACGAAAATTATACTTATATACATGCATAAAATAAAATATATACGGCTTCGTTGAGAGGTTTTTTACACCCTTTATAGTCAAAAGACATACACAAGAAAACCTACAGCAATTTAATTCTGAGACAAATCTGCCTACTTCTGGCGTATATGTAGTCGAACCTTTACTGTTTAAGCGGTAATTTAAAAAAAGTACATGTTTCATACATTTTGACCGTGTAGGTATTGCAGTTATGCAGGAAATGTCAATTTAAAAAAAATGACAATTGAATGCGTGGTAAACGTTTGTGCGTCAGTGTCATTTCCACCCTAAATAGCAATCCTACAATCCTCAGAATAGCAGATTAGCAATGCAGTATGATGAAGCTGGCAGTTTAGAACAGCTGGGTGGTGTATGCGCTGCTATTATCTGTTTTTAAAACATTACGCTCCTCTTGTGCTCAGCCGTAGTCTGGTTAAAGGCTGTGAATGACGTCAGATCATGGGATTTATGGTGTATGGAGTTTATTATCTAACTAAGGTAGTCAGTGGCTCGATTGTCTGTTAACCAGTCTTTCCAATGGGTACTGTTTTACCTAGTAGGTACTTATTGGGTTGTGGAGGTCAAATAGGCAGTGGCTCCATGTAAAATACTGGTATTCAGCTACAGCTGGTTAGACTGGAAGCCAACCCTACTAATTTGGGAAAAGGCTAGGCAGATAATAAGGCATAGCTGAGGAAAAGTAACTAGTTTTAGTATTCAAACTTTGTGCTATCCTTTTATTGAATAGCAACTGGATGTTTTTGCTTTTGTTTTGTTAATTATTGTAAGTGGTGAAAAAAAAAATGTTTTTTTTTTTTTTTTTTGTGTGCAATTTATAAATTTATTGCACACAGAATTAAAAAATATACATACAAATGGCAATGTGGCTTAATATATATAGCTTATGTGCAATCAAATGGCGAGCTTAACCCAGAATTGGGTTTTCTTACAGCAAACCTAATTTTGATTGCGAGAATTTCAGAAGAATAAATTCCTATGTGTATTAATACCTTACCTTAATTACTTACGTACCTTACCTTCTCAGCTACAACATAATGCTTTCTTGGAATCGTAGGCGTTTGATACACGAAATAATTAATAAACAAAAATAAACAACATATTATTAATTAATTAAATATATTTCTCTTCTCGCATAACTTTCTATTTACATTTCCACTATTTCAGCAGCAATATTTACAGAAAAAATACATACATTTGACGTTTTTAATGGTTAACGATACATATGTCTATGGTAACTAATATCACTAACGAATTAGCTGTATTTGGCAAATCATTCGTTTTTAGTGTGTGTTCGGGAAATTAGAGGGATCACACGGAGTTAGGTTTAAGGAATAAATAGGACTCGGTGGAAACATATTCCAATCATTCAGTGAAATTAAATTAATATAAAAATATTGTATCACAAAACGAAAACGGTTTTTTTATAAATTAGGGATTTATAAGATTTTACTTTATTTTTGGTTTTGGCTTAGGCTTGAATTCCTCCTGCGCTGACGTCGGTTGTGTGCGTCGGTCGCGCGTACGAGTATACATTGTGTTCTATTTATAGCACCATACTGCGACGCTGACTTTACTGTTTTTCTCGCTGACGACGTACGCGACTGACCGTGCGCGACCGACGTCAGCGTGGTAGGAATTCAGGCCTAATATTGCCATCGATTGGAATAATTAATTTTATCAAATCAATTAGGATGTAAGAAAATATAATCAACAGAATTTTAATAAAAATATTTTGGCCGGCATAGAAGTTAAGTAGTAATTTGGCACTTAAAGCAACTGTAAGTTGTCTACTTTTATTCTGTCTCTGAGTTTCAAATGTTTTTCTATTTTTATGTACTACTACATCAATTATTATTTCGTTTTCGTCTTATGATACCGATCTCCATCACTCAATCACGCGTGTCCGCAGTGAGGGACCAGCTCTGGGTCCTCACAGCTCAGGCTCTGGTCATCGAACACCTTTCCTTCACCACAGCTGATGAGACGGGGGTGTCCTTCTACGCAAGTGATGAGTCTGTGGCAATCCCCGGGCACGGGGAAGCGGGGGAAGGGCCAGAACTTCGCCGCTTGAGAGTTGGAAGGCACTTTGGCTGGGCATTTGAAGCCGACGACAGCTGTTGGGTAAAGAATTTGGTTAAAAACTGAAGTGGAGATTATATTAAATTAGTGTTTAACTGGTAACAGCGCTCTCTATTTCACTGTCATCATTTAGCTTGAAGGAGATTTTCATTATCTCGCTAGATGTCGTTACTAATTCTAAGCCTTTATATATAGTGCAATATCAGCAGAATTGTAGTACAACATAACACCACGCATGTTAACCCGTAGGGTTAGGCAGATGTGTACATAATAGTATACCCATTTTTCACCAGTTATGTTTAAGTCCCATGTAATAGGGAGCGAGCCTATTGCCATCAGCCGGCTACAAAACCAGGCTCCCTGACTGCTTCTGAGAAATTCCTGACGGAAAAACCGAATAACATTTCTCCTGGAATTTATGCTCGGCCGTATCGCTTGTGATCGCTAGACCAAGGAGGGAGTAATTGTAAATTGTAGTTCCTTATCCACAAAATCACCTTAAGAAGATTCTTAAAGTATACCTAAATTAAATATAGCGTAATAGGGATGATTTCTGGCTAAAAAAAAATATGATTCTAGGTACGTGTTTTTTGTTTTATCAAGTTAATAAAAATTGACGAAGATAAAACGCGTCCTTAAATGTGACGTCACACGAGTTTTTGATGCACTGTATCGTCTTAATTTATTGCTTACGTGAAAAATGAAAAAAAGTGTTTCCAATATCTTTTTGAAATCTATCTGACGGACTAATTCGATTGTTTTTGTCTTCTACTCTATCAATGAACGGGTTTTGTAATTTTTTTTGGACACTATTCAAATTAAAAATATAAGAGAGTTTTAATTTCCATGCAAGCTAAGCATCAAAAGTAAAAATGTTTAAATTTTAATTTTTGTAAATCAAAAATTCAAAAATGAAAAATAACAAAATCGGTTACCTTCTGGGTTGCAGAAAGGCTGGAGTAGATCGGGCATGGATGCGCTCATCGTAGACCAGGCCAGGCGTGCAGGGCTCCTGTTCGGGGATACCGTACGCGCACTTGATGTAGCTGGTGGAACACTCGTTGCTGTCTGGGTAGATCCCAAACTGGTATTCGCAACCAGGTGTTGATAGAGGGACCACTGGAAACAGAAAATAAAAATTGGTTATGAATTTTTGTCCAAACGTTTCCACTCCAGTAACAATTTTATGAAGCTCGCATTTAATCGATCAATTTTCATCCATGAACAGCTTTATTAAAGCTCCTCAGGGATCTGCCATCCCAAAAGTGTGTATAATTATGCAGTTCATTCAAAACAGCTGAATCTACAGTAACATCACTGATAATAGAGATTCTGGTAACTACTATCATTCTTTCTTAGGGCCAAAAATAAAAACACGGAAAAATAACATAACATCACGCCTGATCCCCGAAAGGTTAGGCAGAAGTGTTCCTAATAGTACACCCACATTTCGCCAGTTATGATTTAAGTTCCCTGTAATAGGGGGCGATCCTATTGCCATCAACCGGGCATAAATCCATTCAGACTCCGTGGCTACTCCTGAGATCCAATAATACTTTGTCCGACCCGGGAATCGAACCCAGGACCTCATACTCAGCAATCGCACTTACGATCACTCGACCATCGAAGCAGTCGTAGTTAAGGAAAATAGAAACTGTTAATTGCTGTTCTACTGCTTTAAGGTTCTATTGAAATCCCAACACTAGAATAGTAATAGTGCGAACAACACTAGCGTGTCCGCTTTGGTCGCCATGTTTGATTTCGGGTCTCCTTCACTTTCTTAGCGATGTTACGAGTTGAATTTTTTCCAACTCGGATAACTCGAGTTGACTCGGCCGCTAACTCGAATCGCAACTCGAGTTGACTCGACTCGCATCAACCGGATGGGATCCGCTTCGCGGCAGCAGCCAAACGGATCGGCGAGTCGAGTCGAGTTCACCGTATTCGAATTTTTATTCTCATAATCACTTTTACGCATTCAATATACTTGCTTTCTCTCTCATACCTTGCTCGAGCGCCGACGGCGGCCCGAATCGACTCAAAGTGTGCTGGACGGCAACCGGAGACGGAATGCGAATCAAAACAAAATGAATATTCGTCGAGTCGAGTTTCGAGTTTGGGAATCGCTGACTGGTCGAGTCGAGTTTCGAGTTGATTCGAGTTGCGAATGAACTTGATTCGAATCAACTCGTTTAGACTCTGATTCGAGTTATTCGAATCAGACAACTCGACTCGCCCATCGCTACACTTTCTCACAAGCCGGGTGCGCGGCAGGACGCGCATCGCCTCGTGCTCCGACCTTATTAATGGTGAATTGGTGAGAATACATCTCCTAACAAGCAAGAACTGGCTGTTTCCTTTTTATCATATCTACTTTACACAAACTCCACAGTCCTGTCTTCTGTACAGTTACATATTTTCATTCTCAAAAGAACGCCTCTAAAATTTTGTTACTAAACTTATAAACTATACACTGACAGACTAATTCAAGTATGGCAAGGTGCTGCTCGATGCTCGGGATCGGTCAATGTGACGACACTTGAGGGAGGCCGATGTCCAGTAGTGGACAAAGTGGAGTAAGTAGAGACAATCTGTTAAAAAGCGGTTAATTTTTTTAACTGGCTGTCTGGCTTTAAATTCGAGATAATAGGTATTTTAAATATAAAAAAAAAGAAAATTGAAATACCTATTTAAAAAATTAGTTTATATGTATAGTCATGAATAAAGGAAATAGCTACACTATCACTACATAGTATAAAATAAAGTCACTTTTCGCTGTCTGTCTGTCTCTATGTATGCTTAGATCTTTAAAACTACGCAACGGATTTCAATGCGGGTTTTTCTAATACATAGAGTGATTCAAGAGGAAGGTTTATATGTATATAAGATGCATAATATGGTAAAGAAACACTGATAATTTTAGAGTTTTCTAAAGTGATGTCGTAAATAAACTCATTTTTTTGCGCTTACATTGCAAACGCTGGCTGAACCCTACGAGATAGATCCATAATGTACTACAGTATTGTACACCTTATAAAGATCTACAAAAAAGTTAAAATGGTATTTGTCTATCTCTTAGGGATAACCCACAATAACCATTTTTTTATCCTTTTCTTTTTACGAGAAATAATGGGTTATTTACGAAACGATTGTAAGCAATACAGCAATAATCTTTATCCAATTCAGTACCTTAACTACATTGTGCATTTAATATAAATCAATATGGCCCTTTACAGTGTATCATTTAAATGAATAATTTAGAAGATATCACAGAATTAATATTACGCGCGACTGAAAATATCATTCTCAGCGAAACAAATGGGCTCGCAGTGTAACAGTTGGTTACTTTTACCATTTTCATCTTTTAAGTTTTGCGTAAAAAGTAATGCATTATTTTAGAAGCTTATTTATGGTGTATAATTAAATCTACATAGATTATGTTCAATATCTATTTTAGAACGTATTTACCCTAAACACTATTCAATTTAAATGAATATCTTAGGAGTTAAAGTTGACAACCCGCGATCATGGCGCTTGCAACAGCGTCGAAATATCGGGAGCTCAAAACAATAAATTATAACGGAAGATATCCCCTATGTGACAATATAAGTTTAGTTTAAAACCGTGATAGCTTAAAACAGTATCTTAGGAGTTATCGCAACTGCCGCGGGAACTGGAACGCGGAACTGTCTAAACGGGGTACCGGGGCCCTGGAACGCAAAGGGCAACCGAAAGAACATGGTGTCTTAGTCAGTGTGTTTTAGTCAGTAAGTCTGACAGCCCCTTCCGCTCCACCCAGGGAGGGAGGACTCATTTAATGATTTTACCACCCAAAAAAAAAAAAGAAATTATTGGAAAATAAAAGAATTACAAAATAATTTTACAGTAAGCGGACTTCTTTTTTTGTTCTAAATTGGTCTCTAGCGAAGCCGGGGCCGGTCGTTTGTGTCAGAATCAGTAACCTACAGTAATAGGTTACTGATTCTAACAAAAGCGATATCCAACCATGTATCTCAATTTCCAGCGCCGACTGGTACAAGGGCCAGCTGACTGATTCCGAGCTGGACGCGCTAGAGAACCCCCCTGTCCACAAGCCTGGAGGCAGCGGGGGCTCCCGCCGTAAGCCCAACAGGCCCCACAAAGGCAGCAAAGCGGTTGACGACGAGTAGCGCTTCTAATGTAGGCTAGATTAATAAAGTATTTTTTTTTGTAAGGTTAACTTTTGTTTGATTTTAACCATCACTGTTATCCCTGCTTCTTCCCAATGCTTAATAAAGGACCCTGCCCATGATTTTCTGTTTTGACGCGAATTCGTATGGACCTCGATTCAGAAATGCGATTAGGACAGTACTTTGCGAGCTGTCGCTCCATGTAAAATACTGGTGTACAGCTGCATCCGTTTAGACTGGAAGCCGACCTCATAGTTGGAAAAAGGCTAGGCAGATGATGAATTCGGAATAAAGCGGCACAACAGAAATAATTGTATGGTTGTAGTGCTGCCCTAGATTTTTTTTTATGGGACAAGCCCGCCACACTGTTCCCAAACCACTGTAACTCCTGAAAGCCAGAATCGACAGTGGCGACCACCAGAAAAGCGCCGAGACAATGAAGCTCGACGAAGTCCCAGAGAATGAATTTAACTGTCTTGGATCCCGCAACGAAATTAATCAGAAAAGTATAGAGGAGGAGTAGGAAAAAACCGTAATTTCCACTTCCCTCCATTTCAGCAGGAGACAGAACGAAACAAGGCCAATAGGCACAAAGGGTCGTTTACAACTGGGATAGGCCCAGTTGCCTAGCACCACGGATAAATATTAACATTAATGGGTCCTAAGTTGTGAGCTGTTATATGCTGCCCTAGTTATTTACTAACGAGCTTATGCTCGTTCGTAACAAAAACTAATCTTTCAAGTTTTGGATCAACCTTTGTTAATACAGGGTAACGACACCCACAAACGGTTATCCCGTATTCAGTACATCATTCTAAAACAACAGAAAAAAAATGTATTTATTTATTTTTTAAACTTTATGCACAAGTAAAACCTGTACAAAGGCGGACTTAATGTCTTGGACATTTCTACCAGTCTACCTAGTGCAATAACAGAACAAATACTAGAAAATATGTAGGTATAGATAAAATATTAAAAAAAAACCTCCTGATCAGAAGGTCTAAATAGCTAAATGTCCAACAGCACGAAACGTCTAATGGGCAGTAAGTCTAATTAGCAAAATGTCCATGTAGCAAAACGTCCAACTATCAGATGGTCTGTATAGAAGAACATCTATTTAGCAATAAGTCAGATACATAAGCACAAAATTCAACACACACTTTGCATCGGGAGGGAAACGAAAATTATACTTATATACATGCATAAAATAAAATATATACGGCTTCGTTGAGAGGTTTTTTACACCCTTTATAGTCAAAAGACATACACAAGAAAACCTACAGCAATTTAATTCTGAGACAAATCTGCCTACTTCTGGCGTATATGTAGTCGAACCTTTACTGTTTAAGCGGTAATTTAAAAAAAGTACATGTTTCATACATTTTGACCGTGTAGGTATTGCAGTTATGCAGGAAATGTCAATTTAAAAAAAATGACAATTGAATGCGTGGTAAACGTTTGTGCGTCAGTGTCATTTCCACCCTAAATAGCAATCCTACAATCCTCAGAATAGCAGATTAGCAATGCAGTATGATGAAGCTGGCAGTTTAGAACAGCTGGGTGGTGTATGCGCTGCTATTATCTGTTTTTAAAACATTACGCTCCTCTTGTGCTCAGCCGTAGTCTGGTTAAAGGCTGTGAATGACGTCAGATCATGGGATTTATGGTGTATGGAGTTTATTATCTAACTAAGGTAGTCAGTGGCTCGATTGTCTGTTAACCAGTCTTTCCAATGGGTACTGTTTTACCTAGTAGGTACTTATTGGGTTGTGGAGGTCAAATAGGCAGTGGCTCCATGTAAAATACTGGTATTCAGCTACAGCTGGTTAGACTGGAAGCCAACCCTACTAATTTGGGAAAAGGCTAGGCAGATAATAAGGCATAGCTGAGGAAAAGTAACTAGTTTTAGTATTCAAACTTTGTGCTATCCTTTTATTGAATAGCAACTGGATGTTTTTGCTTTTGTTTTGTTAATTATTGTAAGTGGTGAAAAAAAAAATGTTTTTTTTTTTTTTTTTTGTGTGCAATTTATAAATTTATTGCACACAGAATTAAAAAATATACATACAAATGGCAATGTGGCTTAATATATATAGCTTATGTGCAATCAAATGGCGAGCTTAACCCAGAATTGGGTTTTCTTACAGCAAACCTAATTTTGATTGCGAGAATTTCAGAAGAATAAATTCCTATGTGTATTAATACCTTACCTTAATTACTTACGTACCTTACCTTCTCAGCTACAACATAATGCTTTCTTGGAATCGTAGGCGTTTGATACACGAAATAATTAATAAACAAAAATAAACAACATATTATTAATTAATTAAATATATTTCTCTTCTCGCATAACTTTCTATTTACATTTCCACTATTTCAGCAGCAATATTTACAGAAAAAATACATACATTTGACGTTTTTAATGGTTAACGATACATATGTCTATGGTAACTAATATCACTAACGAATTAGCTGTATTTGGCAAATCATTCGTTTTTAGTGTGTGTTCGGGAAATTAGAGGGATCACACGGAGTTAGGTTTAAGGAATAAATAGGACTCGGTGGAAACATATTCCAATCATTCAGTGAAATTAAATTAATATAAAAATATTGTATCACAAAACGAAAACGGTTTTTTTATAAATTAGGGATTTATAAGATTTTACTTTATTTTTGGTTTTGGCTTAGGCTTGAATTCCTCCTGCGCTGACGTCGGTTGTGTGCGTCGGTCGCGCGTACGAGTATACATTGTGTTCTATTTATAGCACCATACTGCGACGCTGACTTTACTGTTTTTCTCGCTGACGACGTACGCGACTGACCGTGCGCGACCGACGTCAGCGTGGTAGGAATTCAGGCCTAATATTGCCATCGATTGGAATAATTAATTTTATCAAATCAATTAGGATGTAAGAAAATATAATCAACAGAATTTTAATAAAAATATTTTGGCCGGCATAGAAGTTAAGTAGTAATTTGGCACTTAAAGCAACTGTAAGTTGTCTACTTTTATTCTGTCTCTGAGTTTCAAATGTTTTTCTATTTTTATGTACTACTACATCAATTATTATTTCGTTTTCGTCTTATGATACCGATCTCCATCACTCAATCACGCGTGTCCGCAGTGAGGGACCAGCTCTGGGTCCTCACAGCTCAGGCTCTGGTCATCGAACACCTTTCCTTCACCACAGCTGATGAGACGGGGGTGTCCTTCTACGCAAGTGATGAGTCTGTGGCAATCCCCGGGCACGGGGAAGCGGGGGAAGGGCCAGAACTTCGCCGCTTGAGAGTTGGAAGGCACTTTGGCTGGGCATTTGAAGCCGACGACAGCTGTTGGGTAAAGAATTTGGTTAAAAACTGAAGTGGAGATTATATTAAATTAGTGTTTAACTGGTAACAGCGCTCTCTATTTCACTGTCATCATTTAGCTTGAAGGAGATTTTCATTATCTCGCTAGATGTCGTTACTAATTCTAAGCCTTTATATATAGTGCAATATCAGCAGAATTGTAGTACAACATAACACCACGCATGTTAACCCGTAGGGTTAGGCAGATGTGTACATAATAGTATACCCATTTTTCACCAGTTATGTTTAAGTCCCATGTAATAGGGAGCGAGCCTATTGCCATCAGCCGGCTACAAAACCAGGCTCCCTGACTGCTTCTGAGAAATTCCTGACGGAAAAACCGAATAACATTTCTCCTGGAATTTATGCTCGGCCGTATCGCTTGTGATCGCTAGACCAAGGAGTAATTGTAAATTGTAGTTCCTTATCCACAAAATCACCTTAAGAAGATTCTTAAAGTATACCTAAATTAAATATAGCGTAAAAAAATAAGAAGTGTTTTTTGTTTTACCAAGTTAATAAAAATTGACGAAGATAAAACGCGTCCTTAAATGTGACGTCACACGAGTTTTTGATGCACTGTATCGTCTTAATTTATTGCTTACGTGAAAAATGAAAAAAAGTGTTTCCAATATCTTTTTGAAATCTATCTGACGGACTAATTCGATTGTTTTTGTCTTCTACTCTATCAATGAACGGGTTTTGTATTTTTTTTTGGACACTATTCAAATTAAAAATATAACATAGTTTCAATTTCCATGCAAGCTAAGCATCAAAAGTAAAAATGTATAAATTTTAATTTTAGTAAATCAAACATTTAAAAATGAAAAAGTAACAAAATCGGTTACCTTCTGGGTTGCAGAAAGGCTGGAGTAGATCGGGCCAGTTGCATCCATGGATGCGCTCATCGTAGACCAGGCCAGGGGTGCAGGGCTCCTGTTCGGGGATACCGTACGCGCACTTGATGTAGCTGGTGGAACACTCGTTGCTGTCTGGGTAGATGCCAAACTGGTATTCGCAACCAGGTGTTGATAGAGGGACCACTGGAAACAGAAAATAAAAATTGGTTATGAATTTTTGTCCAAACGTTTCTACTCCAGTAACAATTTTATGAAGCTTGCATTTAATCGATCGATTTCCATCCATGTACAGCTTTATTAAAGCTCCTCAGGGATCTGCCATCCCAAAAGTGTGTATAATTATGCAGTTCATTCAAAACAGCTGAATCTACAGTAACATCACCGATAATAGAGATTCTGGTAACTACTATCATTCTTTCTTAGGGCCAAAAATAAAAAACACGGAAAAATAACATAACATCACGCCTGTAATGCCCGAAAGGTTAGGCAGAAGTGTTCCTAATAGTACACCCACATTTCGCCAGTTATGATTTAAGTTCCCTGTAATAGGGGGCAATCCTATTGCCATCAACCGGGCATAAATCCATTCAGACTCCGTGGCTACTCCTGAGACCCAATAATACTTTGTCCGACCCGGGAATCGAACCCCTTACGACCCCTCGACCATCGAAGCAGTCGTAGTTACGGAAAATAGAAACTGCTAATTGCTGTTCTACTGCTTTGAGGTTCTATTGAAATCCCAACACTAGAATAGTAATAGTGCGAACAACACTAGCGTGTCCGCTTTGGTCGCCATGTTTGATTTCGGGTCTCCTTCACTTTCTTAGCGATGTAACGAGTTGAATTTTTTCCAACTCGGATAACTCGAGTTGACTCGGCCGCTAACTCGAATCGCAACTCGAGTTGACTCGACTCGCATCAACCGGATGGGATCCGCTTCGCGGCAGCAGCCAAACGGATCGGCGAGTCGAGTCGAGTTCACCGTATTCGAATTTTTATTCTCATAATCACTTTTACGCATTCTTGCTTCATACTTGCTTTCTCTCTCATACCTTGCTCGAGCGCCGACGGCGGCCCGAATCGACTCGAAGTGTGCTGAATGCGAATCAAAACAAAATGAATATTCGTCGAGTCGAGTTTCGAGTTTGGGAATCGCTGACTGGTCGAGTCGAGTTTCGAGTTGATTCGAGTTGCGAATGAACTTGATTCGAATCGACTCGTTTAGACTCTGATTCGAGTTATTCGAATCAAACAACTCGACTCGCCCATCGCTACACTTTCTCACAAGCCGGGTCCGCGGCAGGACGCGGATCGCCTCGTGCTCCGACCTTATTAATGGTGAATTGGTGAGAATACATCTCCTAACAAGCAAGAACTGGCTGTTTCCTTTTTAACATATCTACTTTACACAAACTCCACAGTCCTGTCTTCTGTACAGTTACATATTTTCATTCTCAAAAGAACGCCTCTAAAATTTTGTTACTAAACTTATAAACTAACACTGACCGACTAATTCAAGTATGGCAAAGGTGCTGCTCGATGCTCGGGATCGGTCAATGTGACGACACTTGAGGGAGGCCGATGTCCAGCAGTGGACGTCTTTCGCCTGAAGCTAAAATGATGATCATGCTGATGAAGGTACTACTCACAGTCAGCTTTCCTGGTACCACAGTCCACGGCCCAGTTGTAGTTGCAGTGGTTGTGTATGGCACCTTTGCCGTCGAACAAGAGACCATTTTCGCATGTCTCCACAGTCAGCGAACCGTTGGTGCACAGGAAGAACTGGTCACAGAGCTCGGGGTGGGCGTATGCCTGGAAATTACGAAGAAGGAAATTTTACAGCTGCCAGTTTTATGACTTATTTTTATCGTGTGGTTAGTGCCTACCTAACCTGGTGTCAGAGTTTTTATGCCACCCATGGGCCTCTGACTTGGCTTTACATGCCGTCGAGAAATAACTCTCAGACATGCTGGTTTCTTCACGATGTTTTCCCTCACCGAAGAAAGTGACAATTATACAAGACGAACGTGAATCCGAAAAATCGGTGCTTGTCTTACTGCTTCGTATGAACTTGCTCGCGGGGAACCGGAGTAACAATGAAAATTCGGTCAAAATAAGTTTCCGTGTTGTCTCCGTAGTTTAGTTTCCTTAAGAGGTATTTAAGTGCTTCATTATACTTGGAGCATATTTTGATTACTGTGAATATCAACAAACATAGTTCATCAATCCCATTCCGTTTGGGCCAATGATAACATATACTACTTAAACTTAACATAATATCACGCCTGTTATTCCCATAGGATCTAAACAGAAGTGTACCTAAATAGTGCACCCAAATTTTACTAGTTATATTTAAGTCTCATGTAATAGGTGGCATAAGCCTACTGCCATGCACAAATCCAGACTCCGAGGCTGCTACTAAGAAATTCCTGATGCAAAACCCCAATAACACTATGCCCGACGTGGAAATCGAACCCAGAACCTCAGCTCATGCTCAGCAGTCGCGCTCGCGAGCACTAGACCAACGAGGCAGTATATTACTTGAAACAATAGCTAAATATTGTGTATAAAAGTACCTGAACTCCATGTTGCTCAGGGCACGCTGGTGCATGCTCCAACACGATACCAGCGCTTGCTGAAACAAAAGACGAACAACATTAATTCGTTATTCCAAAATCATACTCTTACAATGGACAAAAGATGGCGCTGCTAGGCAGTTCATGTTTCAATAGCATAGTGGGTGAGTTGATTAACTCGAGCTGGTAGTAGATACTGATTAGGGTTGATTGATTGATAGAAGTCGTTTGTATTTAATTAGTCGAGGTCTTCTGATCGATTTCTAAACTTGTTATAAATCGCTACTGAAAGTTTAGCTCCTGTAAAGCTATTTATTTTCAGAGTGTAATGACTGCATGGGAAAGATTATAAATATCTACCGTTCATCCGTTTAATTATTTCTAAGTTAATCACAAGTATCTCTTGATTAACATAGGTTATTTATTTTGAAATTGACAAAGCTCTCTAGCCAATTCAATTCTCCTAAAGCTTAAATAATTGTATAGGGGAAATCCTACTTAAAATATTATTAATGCGAAAATTTGTGAAGATGAATGGATGTATGTTTGTTACTCTTTCACGCAATAACTACTGGCCGGATTTAGATGAAATTTGGCACACAGATAGATTATAACATGGATTAACAAATAGGCTACTTTTTATCCCGATAGTACGATCCCGTGGGACACTACCGAACTCCAAGCGGGCGAAGCCGCGAGCATAAGCTAGTCACCAATATTATGAACCTCAATCAAAACCATTTCTAACACCTCAATTAAACCCCATACTAAAACACCCGTAACGAATTTTCGACACGCATTAACCAATCACAGCCGAGTCAACGATCAAGGGTTGGCAAGAGCTAATTCGAGGTTGCACTTTCGATGTAATAACATGCGTGTGTAACGTGCGTTGAAGCATAACGTGTTGCAACCCTAGTGAGGTCGCCGACAATTGCCTGTAAATGAAACACTGACGGGGCTAGTACTTAGGCTAATTGGTTCACACTCCGGCAGAATGATTGATTAGGCAGGTAAATGAAATCTGTTTTAATGAGTAAAGGTCGTGTAAGCTTTTGTCTTGTGTCATACATATCAAGTAAGGATAAAATGCTGCATTGTTGTTTTGATTTTTAACCAACTTCAAAAAAAAAAAGAGGAGGCTATGCTATCTAGCAATTTTTTTTCATGTATGTACACCGATATCTCTGTGATTACTGGTCTGATTTTCGTGATTTGGAAGAAGTATCTTGCGTGGCGATTTCGTATAAATTGAATCCGATGAGTTTTTTGTTTGATCTTCTATAATACGTATTTTTTTCTTCTTCGTCTATACTAATGATGCCATCGAAATATCAAAATAACTTCTCGGTACAAAGTAAAATTTAAATGTGTCAAGAATTATAATTTGTGTAGGATATCTCAACTCAAACGGGTAAAATAAAAATAAATCATTTTTGCAAAACATAAATGTATGTGGCAATAAGTCAATGAAACAAACAAAGTCACCGACTTCTGAAAGTAAAGTTGTACTTTTGTGTCCTTTTGTTTAGGTTCATTGTTAGGTTCTGGAGGAGTTTTGTAAGCAGACATTTGTGAAATTGTCTGTGGAAAAAACAAGATGGCAGCGGTAGTTCCGCCTATGGCCAAAAGAACCATGCACCACTGTAGTATCTTCCATGTTTTATTGGGTTATAATAATCTACAACGTCTCGTTTGGAAACTTCAATGTATAACTAATAGTAAGGCATAAATGCCCTTATTTATAATATAAACGTTGGCTTAAAAACGTTTATCACTAATTGTTCATCATTATGTAACTTTGAACAACATTAATGAGTAGCATAAAACGATAAAGTAGTATGTAAGCACGTAAAATAACTAGTCATAAATAGACAAAGAATTATGTTAGCACGTAAAATAAATAGTCATAAAACGATAAAGAATTATGTAATCACGTAAAATAAATTGTCATAAAACGATAAAGAATTATGTAAGCACGTAAAATAAATAGTCATAAAACTATAAAGAATTATGTAAGCATTAAAATAACTAGTCATAAAACTATAAAGAATTATGTAAGCACGTAAAATAAATAGTCATAAAACGATAAAGAATTATGTAAGCACGTAAAATAAATAGTCAAAAAACTATAAAGAATTATGTAAGCACGTAAAATAAGTAGTCATAAAACGATAAAGAATTATGTAAGCACGTAAAATAAATAGTCATAAAACTATAATGAATTATGTAAGCACGTAAAATAAATAGTCATAAAACTAATCATGCTAATTAGCTATGGATGATGAATCATATTTATTTAACTTCGTGTAGGTGCGTTAGTGGTCATAGGTGGACTTAATGCCACAAGGCATTCTCTACCAGTCAGCCAGTCAGTCAATATTAGTATCTAGTCAACTATAATTAAAATATGTAGGTATTCTTCCTATATACTAACAATTTATTTCCAAATGCAGCTTGAGCAAGCTTAACAAACGCAATAATTTTAATTCTTCACTAGAGAATTTACAAGACATTTCGACAAGGTAATTTGTGCCTTTAATTTAAATATCTTTTTAGTTTTATTGATAGATAAATTAATTGCCTGTAATTAGAATGTTGAGGTGGATGTGTAGTGCTAGTGTGACAAGTGTGGATAAAATAAGGAATGAGTATAATATTAGAGGAAGTTTGAAAGTTACGCCAGTTACAGAAATGTTAAAAGGGAATCGACTGTCTTGGTATGGGCATGTGATGAGGAGGGAAGAATCGCATGTGACTAAAAGAGTGATGAATATAAATGTTGATGGATGGAGAGGGAGAGGAAGACCAAGGCAACGATGGATGGATTGTGTGAGGAATGATATGAAGAACAAAGCTGTAGATGGTTGCGAAATGGTTGACAGGGCTGAATGGAAGAAAAAAACGTATTGTGTCGACCCCAAGTAACATGGGACAGGAAGATAATTAATGGATAAAGCAATACAACGGTCTATAATGGTTTCTTGAGGTAATAAAAGCCGTCTAAGTGCTAGAACAAGGGTATAAAGGAATAAGCCAAGATAGTAAAGATCAAGCATCCAAACTATTACTATCAAGTCAAGAATATTTTTCTGTGGCTAAATAAATTTAAAGACACTGATAGCGCAGAAACATTACTTGCAGATAAGCAAAACCGCAAAAGATAGCGAAACTAATGTTGGGATATTTTTGAAAGGACAAGTCTTTGCTGCTAAAGCCGATGCTGACGTTTTCAAGTGTGGAGGGAACACATACGGACATACGCAAAATGTTCCACATTTTGGTCGTGCGCGTGATAAATGTGGAGGAGTAGTAGCATTAGTTGAGCCACTAAGTTCAAATTTAATAGCTTGGAATATATATTTAATCAAACCATGAACCATGTTGGAAATGAAGCACCTTAAAATAAAATAAAAATAAAAATAGCCTATCTACCACATTGTTCCTTACACAAAAAAAAACTAACAATTATACAACTATTGAAAAATCACAATTAATAAATATTTATTTTTAAATTGAACTTATGTTTTTTATATCGCCGCATAGGCGTTCATCATCATTTCAGCCGAAAGACGTCCACTGCTGGACGTCTTTCGGCTGAAATGATGATATTATTTATTATTTCTTTTCCTTTCATTTAGTTTGTGGAAGTCGCCTCTTTGGAGTAGGCCCCCATTTAGTGAGACAGAAAGCCGACTCCACCCTTATGAAAATGAAGCACCTTACTACAAGACGAAGAATCACACAAAGCCACAAAGTAAAAAATAGATTTCTCGTTTTTATGTGTTCCAATTTGCACAACACCACAAACGACAAACGATGGGGCACTTAATATTGTGTCCCGCGTGTTGTTTGTTCAATACAGGAACTAATGGACGCTACCGACAGTGCCAAACTAGTAGCTCAGTTCTGGGCCAACACAATTTCAACACCACAAACGACAAACTATAGGGCACTTAATATCGTGTCCTGCGTGTCCTGTTGTTTGTTCACTACAGGAACTAATGGACGCTACCGACAGTCCCAAACTAGTCATTCAGTTCTGGGCCAACACAATTTAGATTGCCATCGACACGCCAAGAAGAAGCACAACAGAAATACAAAAACACGTTCCATTGCTTCCTATTTTCCATTAACCACCTACTTTAGACATAACAGATTTATCGTGAAAGGTCAGGTCCTAACTAAGGCAGCACTTTCCCCAAGCACTATGTTAACTAACAAGTATATAGGTATGTGTAAAGAATCTTTCACTTATACTGTTTCGAACGGTACAGTTCCTATTCATACTTCCGATCAGGAAAAGAACGAAATCATACAATTATATGATGCATATCATTATATGCTTGTTATATTGCTCATTATATGTTTCATAATGTGGTTGAATGTACTGAGACTCCGACAGTACTCATCGCTACCACAAATGGAGTTATAATTTGTGGGCACTGTATACAATATATAGTCTCCAAGATTGATGATAATTCAGTAAATACAACAGAAGAAGATTGTGGTGTTAATATTCAATTAGAAGTCAATGATTTTTATTGAAATATTTGGTAACTAAGATAAGTATATTTCTGGAGCGTCAGGTGAATAACGTAGGAAGTCATTTTACAAGAACATAGGAAGCACAAATCTGTGAACACGAACTGGCAATACAAAACAATCGTAATAGCGATTGCGTTTACCTCGTGAAAACAGTCGAGAATGTGGCAATTGTAAGTCAGCAGAGTTAGAAACAATAGTGTCACGGAGTCGGCGTGTTTCTATATCTTCGAGTGAAAAGTTTTGGACCAATATTACAGCAAGAAATAAGAGGTAGAGAGTTATCAAAACTGAATGCTAAAAGAGAAGATGATACCATTGATTCAAAACAAATGAAAACGAAGAACAGTGAATATGAATCCAGATGCTAAATCAAAAAAGTACGGGAAATACCTAATACGAGTACCATAGAACTCTTTGATACTTAAATTTTTCTCTGAAAAAGACTGGTGTTTATGTGAGGCTAGACAAAAAATACAATCTAAAACATACTACACTACGTTGCTCAGACCTGGTCACTCACTGAACCGCAAAAGTTTCAACTTGGAGTGTGCCAAGGGCAATGGAGCTCAGCGTTTTGGGTGTAAACAAATCTGACAGAATAAGAAACACCACGTTGCGCTCCAAAACAGAAGTTATTGACTTAGGGAAAAAGGGCTGTAAGGCTCAAACGGGGTTTGGCAGGTAACGTAAGCCGCATGCATAACGACCGATGGGCAAGTCTCCTCTCAATGGGTGCCTGAGGATGGACGTCGCCACCGAGGCCGGTCCAGAAGAGGAGATCATGCAGAAAGAGGAGTAATGGCTTGTAAAGAGATGGCTGCCGTACGAAAGAGATATGGTTCCCTATATTTCTCCAGGTACTCTTTTTGTCTTCTCTTTCTCTCTTTTCGGCCTTTGAATATTAGTAAGACATTCATAGTTATTTAAAAAACCGGCCAAGTGCGAGTCGAACTCGCGCACGAAGGGTTCCGAACCATTATCTATACAACATTAGACAAAACGGCAAAACAATCACGTTTGTTGTATGGGAGGGCTCCCATACAACAAACGTGATTGTTTTGCCGTAAATATTTAAGGGGGGCCCCTTAAATATTTATTTAATTTTAATTTATTTATTTATTTTTAAAGTGAATTTACAACTAATTATTCTGTGAATATTTCAAGCGTCTACCTGTTGCCGTTATTAATATCGAGGAAAAAACGGTAATAAAAACACGTTTCTTGTATGGGAGTACCCCTTAAATATTTATTTTATCCTGATTTTCAACTGTCTAGCTATCACAGTTCATGAGATACAGCCTGGTGACAGACAGACGGACAGTGAAGTCTTAGTAATATGGTCCCGTTTTTACCCTTTGGTTATGGAACCCTAAAAAGCACTATTTTTTGCACAAAAACCTCACTACAAAACAATAGCACACCCATTGCGTCTATCTCGCTCCAGATGGATAGCGTCGTGAGTGAAGCAACGTCATCACAGATGTCGGCCACCGAAGCAATAACCTCGAGCACTTTTACTTTTACGATGCGAACGTACTAGGGGAACATCTTCGTTCAATTGTTGTAGTTTGTAGTGTTATTTGCAGTGTGTAGGTCATTATTTGGAATAGGATATGTATTTTTGATGTGTCAAAATTGGTTACCATGCACTTTTTTGGTGCGTTCATTTTGTACTGCATTTATTTTTGTTTAATATTGGATTGGCTGGTGGTCTTGTTGTCACAGGGGTTGCTATGAAGCATGGTGAGCATGGAGGGAACAAGAGAGAAAGAACTGTTGTAGAGAAGCTTGAAATAGAGAGAAGTGGAAAGAGAATAGGAGGCCTTTGACAGAACAACTGTGTAAAGTCTGACATTACTTTTAATAATAGTAATTGTATGAGTATATCCTCTATTTCTCTTCATGCAGTCGTCACCGAGAAAAAAGACGAAGGCCGTCCACTTCCCGGGGTTGTGGGACTGTTCGAAAGAGATACCGTGGCCCCGGAACACAAAAGGCGATGAAGGAACATGGATGGGTTTTAGTCAGTAAAAGTCTGACACTCCCCCCTGCTCCGCCCGAGAGAAGTCACTTGATGATCCGAAAAAATAAGGCCGTCCACTTCTTTAGATTTTACTAACACCAAAACTTTCATAGAATTGTTGATTGAAATTTTCTCCTCAAGATACTCTCCTCCAAAAGAATCATAATTATTTTATTACAAAGTTTAGATGCTGAAAATAAAATTGACATTCAAATTATAAAGACTGACACTAAATCGAATCAAAAGTCAATGCCACCTAACATTGTAATGTCAAGTCAATATCAACAAAATAAAATTTATAAATTGTAATACATGCAACGAGCTAGTTATTGAGAATACTAATTACACTAAACGTTATATAAAAGAACCGCTGTTATACTTTCCGTGACCTTGCGATACATAGTAAATGGTATTACGGACTGATAATGTGTGTTGGGCCTCTAAAATGTAACACCTAAAATTATTTTTCGATTTGAAAAAAGTTGGGTTCAGATAGGCAGTCGCTTCATTTAAAATACTGGTATTCATTTGCATCTGGTTAGAATTGAAGCCGACCCCATAGTTGAGAAAGGGCTAGGCAGATGAAGATTGATTCTAGTCGTCCATTCACAAAGGTAATTCGTATGTAGAAGAGTTTAAAATTTATTTTTTATCAAAAATGGGCGAATTGTTGGTATACCGATGCTATATGTTTTATGGACAATCAAATAGTTTTCAGTATTTGAAAATTATGTAAAACTTGATAATCAAAACCATTATAACTACATATTATTACGATATTATCACCGTAAATAACACGTATAAACGATTTCTAGAGAAAAAACAGGATATGCTCTGATATCTACCAAACAACTTAATTTTATGCTTATCTTATCTAAAGTGGGATTTCCTCTAATTGAATGAAAAAATTAACGAGATTTTTTCCCACGGATATCACTAATATAAGTAATAAACCTAATACTTGTTAGGTAAACCTGTTGTTAATATTTATCCGTGGTGCTAGGCAACTGGGCCTATCCCAGTTGTAAACGTCCCTTTGTGCCTATTGGCCTTGTTTCGTTCTGTCTCCTGCTGAAATGGAGGGAAGTGGAAATTACAGTTTTTTCCTACTCCACTATACTTTTCTGATTAATTTCGTTGCGGGATCCAAGACAGTTAAATTCATTCTCTGGGACTTCGTCGAGCTTCATTGTCTCGGCGCTTTTCTGGTGGTCGGCACTGTTGATTCTGGCTTTCAGGAGTTACAGTGGTTTGGGAACAGTGTGGCGGGCTTGTCCCAAATTTAACTAAACCTGTTGTTAAACGCTAGATGATTCTGATGCGATCAGATTATGGTGATGAAACTTGAGGCTTTAAACCTTTATTTATTACGTATTGCCATTGCCTGTTCTCGGATGATACTTATACTCAGGAATTGAACTTCATTTAAATCTACGGTGTACAAAATAAGTTCAGAATTAAGGTTTAAAAGCTGTTTCTGTTCTGTAATTAATCAAAATACATTCGCTGTATAATTAATTCTAAAGTATTTTTTTTTTCTTAAAACCGTTGTTAGTATTAAAATTAGAAGGTTACTTTCAATGTTACATTTTTAATTTCAACAAACGTTTTAATGAATTGGTATGATAAACAAAATTGTAAAACAGTGAAAGTGTTAGTTAAGAAAATTAATTATTAATTTAACAACAAAGTAATAAAAATTTATTTTTACACGCAACTCTCATGTTTAAAAATGCCTCACTAATGTGAGGCATTTTTAAACATGAGAGTTGTACAATGTTGTGTGTTGTGTGAACATGTTGTTACAATGTTTTTAATCCAATCAATCGTAGGCAGTACAATGTACAACTGCGTTATAAAAAACAACTTATTACTTACATCCAATAATGCTCACGATGTTTTCCAGCATGCCTGAGAGATATTTCTCGACGGCATGTAAAGCCAAGTTAGAGGCCCATGGGCGGCATAAAAACTCTGACACCAGGTTAGGCACTAACCACACATAAAAAAAAAAACAAGAAAAAAAAGAAAACTCAAAATAAAAACACTGAAATCGGTCAACGTACTTAAGAAACATCGCAGTACAATATAAAAAGAAGGCTCACAATTCATCAGTTTTTTTTTTTGTATAACATAATCCTTTTTATGCAGTCGGTCAAAATGGTCTCCTAATATATTCCATAAACCTTGCTTTGCTCATCGCTACTTTTATAGCGCGACATTCTAATCATCCGAACATTACTCGAATAAATATGAATAATTCATGCTCTGAGCTCTGGTTCGATGTAATCTTAGTTGCAGACTTGCAGTGTCGCGTACTTATGTCGTGACAGAAAACCAACGCGCTTCTTGAATTTATGATAACTGATTGATTTATGTACTTGTAGATGATTTATTTATTTTTAGAGCCACGTGTATGCAAATTCAAAATTATGTTATAAATGCGAAAGTAACTCTTGTCTATCTGTTGACTTTTCGCGCCTTAACGGATGGAGGTTGTAACGTTACAATTTCCTGGGTAGGATCCACAAAACTGTAAAGTCACTATGAGCACTCACCTACCTAACCTTCAGTCTGGAGGGGAGCACTATTAAAAGAAATTGACAAGGGGAAGAGTTATAAGAATTTATTAACAAAGATCCTAACCTAAAAGCTGGAGCTACTCAAATCACTAATGCCAGTGAAGCTGGCGGAAAATACTGAAGATGAACGCAGAATGGAATAAATAACTGAAGAACGTCCGTCTTCAGACTGTGGAGGAGGACCGAGGAACCATCAACTCTCAGGCCGTAGAGAAGGGCCGAGGGCATCCGTCTTCAGACGGTGGTGGACGGCCGAGGACCGTCAATCCTCAGGCCGTAGGAGGAGGGCCGTGGACTTCTGTCTTCCGACCGTGGAGGAGGGCCGAGGAGCGTCAAATCTTCATCAGGCTTGTGCAGCTCAAGCATCAAGGTTTCCAGGTGTTCTAGGTGAGGGTGCGGCACGGAGAGAGGCCGACTTAAAACCCAAGAATAAGGGGAACTGCCCTTTAAATAAACTTTTATGAAGCTTCCCAGAGATGTTTCTGCTCTCCGCTCTGAACGTAGACTGACCATTCAACCACCAGGCTCCTGTCAACTCCAGATAATTTACATTTTAAAATTAGAAAATTATTAAAAAGAAAATCGAATTAGGTCGATGTGATTTACCTATACAACCTACAACTAGCTCCAGCAATAAATTAAAAATAAAACTAGGGTTGCCACTAACTGACATCACAAAAGTAAACAAAGATTTAATATAACATGAATTAAAAGGTAAAAAGGCCAAAGCCGTTGCTAAGCCTCCAAGAAATGACCATGAAGCTACCTAGGGAGGACGAATGCTTAAATTTTCAGGTTAATAATATCCAAAAATGTAAGTAAAAAGACATATAAAAGACGTACACATTACAAGGTATGGACTTTTGTTTAAAAATATCATTAAGATCAAACTTGTCTCATGTCAGGACACACAAACATCACACATTATTGTTGTTAATTTATCACAGAAGTACGAACGTACGGGAACCCGTAGAATAATTTTCCACCCCCACAGCGAAGTAATATAAATAGTATTTTTGTATTCCAATAATATCAAACAGTTGCTTAAGCAAAGTACCACTAATTAATAAATCAGAAAGCCGGAAAACGTCGGTAATTTGGTTCGATATTAATCTCACAACAACTGGTTTCAGTGTAAAGCAATAAATGATAATAAATAATTAGTACAGTTAACTATAACTCGTTCTTCGATTGCAACAAAACCATACATTTTGCAACATTTAGGAGACCATAAAAGACCCATTTCGAACTGTAAAATACCACATTTTACAAGAACTAACTGTCATACAAAAATCTGTATCGTAATATTTTGCAACATTTCGGAGACCATATCCTTTTCGATCTGTAAAGACTACATTTTACTTGTAGTAAAATATCCGTACAGAAATCTGTATCATAAAATCTGTGTGCAACATTTTAGCTGCCTGAGTGGCTAAAAGGCGAAAGTAGTTGCTTGCGAGTGGCTAGCCTTGATGGTCATGCGCAGTCGCCGTCTACTAACTGCTTCAGATTAGATCGTACATACTCGTATGCTACATTAAACAATGGTTTAACAGACAATCTTATGTAATTATTATAATTAACTTTGTTAAGCGACTGGTAATCTTTATGGATAGTTTTATATCGTGGAGTAATATTTTAGCAGGCTCTTGAAAATTATATTACGATTTAAATATTAAGCTTTATGTGCGTATTTTTAAACTCTTTTTAAATCTTTATTTATTTTAAGGAGTTTATCGAAAAGTGATAGTGATACTGTCACCCCCATTACAGAGTTATTATTATAATAGGCGAGACGACAAAAAAAAAACTAATCAGTTAGATTATCAAAAAATATTTGACCCGTGTTTTTTCTTCTGTTACGTAAACCAAAATTGACGAAGATATGACGCTTTTAAAATTCTCAATACGTCACGCCTAGGTATAATTTTTAGCTAGTTCTGACGTCACGAGCCCCCACTCCCGAGTTTTGATGCGTTTTATCTTCGTCAATTTTCATTGATTCACAAAAACAAAAAATACGTGTCCATTAATTTTCAATACTCTAACTGATTTGCAATTTTTTGATACTGTCGTCATGCCTCGTATGATGAGTTCCTATGTCCCTAAATAACCAGCAACATCCTAGCCTCCTCCAACACAGGGGACGCTAGAATGCTGTTACATGTCCCCCCATGTGTGGATTAGTTTATTCCGAATTTTAGCTTTAGTAAAAGGATTTGAACCCAATTGATTGGCAATATCGCTTGAAGTAATTATTGATTATATTGATGAAACTTATTACATTAACTATTATCATCTGCCTAGCCTTTTCCCAACTATATTGGGATCGGCTTCCAGTCTAACCGGATGCAGCTGAATACCAGTATTTTACATGGAGCCATTGCCTATCTGACCTCCACGACCCAGTTTGTACTGGGTAATACAATACACCGTGGTAAGACTGTTTGTCAGACTTTAACTTATTACATAAACCAATGGTTATAAGATTATTTTGAAATTGAAAGTAGGATCAGTTATAAAGACTGTACAAGTAAAGGTAGGCGTCTAGATTGGCTGACTAATTTACAGTAGTTCGAAGTAGGTACGTGTATTACAATATTTATAAACATAGTTTGACGCCATTATTCAAGTAATAAAAATGCTTACCTTAATCTTGAGGTATTTATTGTTCTTGTGCACAAAGCTAGATGAAATATTTGCAAATTAGACACTTGAGTCATACTTTAGGTGTTATTAAATTAGCCATATACGTGCATATACTGCAAATAACGTAGAATATTATAGGAACGTTGACTTAATTAGAATAGTTTACATTTATTAAGATAAAAATCCTTATTTGCTTCTTTTTTTCAAATGGGTTTTTTGGAATATTTGCCACAGATATAAGTACTTACACCTATATTCTGTATTAGACACTGTGGCCATTAAAGATGGTTACATTCTTATGTTTACGGTTATAAAATATTTCCTGTTTTTTTTATTATTATAAAATGATCTTTTAATTTTAATTGCATCTAGGCATGAAATCTTAATATAGCTTAAAACATGATAGGAACTCGGTAATAGTCGAACAGAGGCCTTAATCGAGTTCCAAATGATTGTGATACTCGACCTTGCTTATGTAATTTGAAAAGTAATAAATAATAATTATTCTATTTTGAGCTCCTTGGCTAATTATTGAATACCAGCTTTTCAACCGTTCGGAGGTCAGAAATCATCCCAGGGCAACGGATTTGGATGAAACTTGGCACACAGATAGGTTCTCGAAGTAACCAAGCCTATGTCAAGCCGTAATACCGTGCAGAGGTAACAGACAGAATAACTTACTTTCGCATATCATTGTGGTATGGATAAAGGTCCATTTTGGTGGTTTTTCTAATTACTATCTTTGAAAGGTAACATCCGACAATTTTGTCAACAAAATGTGATGTGATGTGTGATTTAAACAAAAATCGACAAATTTTTCACGTGTTTCTTTATATCCTAAATAGGTTTATGGGGCTTTCTTAATAAAACTGACTGTTGACATTTTCACAAGTTTCTTTCTTATATTTCCTGCTCCTTCTTCTTAATGTGTGGTTAGTGTCTAACCTGGTATCAGAGTTTTTTTTTGCCGCCCATAAGCCTCTGACTTGGCTTTACACGCCGTCAAGAAATATTTCTCAGGCATGCTGGTTTCCTCACGATGATTTCCTTCACCGAAGCAAGTGATGGTTATACAATACGCGAATAAAATCCGAAAAATTAGAGATGCGTGTCTTGGGTTCGAACTCTAGACCTCTGACTTGGCAGTCCAGTGGTCACACCACTAGGCTATCACTGCTATCAACTCTTTTTTTGTAGCTAGTAAGGAACTGTGTGTGCTGAACTGAACTGCTTTTTTATATAAAATATGTAATCTAATGTATAAAAATCTCGTGTCACAGTGTTTGTCATCGAACTCCTCCGAAATGGCTTGACCGATTTTTATGAATTTTTATTTTGTGTATATTTGGTAGGTCTGGGAATAGGTTGTAGGCTATTTTTTATACCCCTGGGTGTAGTTTTTATTCCCACGACGCGGGTGAAACGTTAACGGTAGTATTATATATCCGTTATCCTTTATTTGTCATTCTACTAAAGTACTTCCATTATAACATCATCTTTGATCATAATCTCATTGCCAATGCCACAATTTCCTCATGAATTCAATGCGAATGAGATTAAATTAACATAAGGTGCGATTGTATGAATATTAACAATGCTGACACTTGCTGTAGACGTAATTATGACATTAACTAATGTTACTTATGAAATGATCATTGTTGATGTGAATTAATATTAATACTAGTATATTATGTGCCTTTGATGTGGTTTGGTTTCATTTAGAAGCACCGATCACAGGAACTTTTCACTTTAAAATTGGTACTTTTCTTTTCAAATGAAAAATGTATGTCTTTTTGCTAAAGTTAAATCTTGGGACATCGTAAGGATATTTTTTTAATAATGGGTCTCACTTGTTTGTCCATAATTCCTAAAGCCTTTAAATTTTCTGTAAGACATACTTGAACGTTATTGTTTTTGTAAGTATATGTAGTATATTTCAACATAAAGGGGTACCGAATACTGGGCTGCGGGATTATTTAAAAGAGATACCGTGGCCCCGGAACACAAAGGGTGATGAAGGAACATGGATGGGTTTTAGTCAGTAATAGTCTGACACTCCCTCCTGCTCCGCCCAGAGCGGGAGGAGTCATTTGATGATTACCCATCAGAAAAAAAAGGGGTACCGAACAATAGAGGAACCAACTTTATAATATTATCAAATAGTTAAGAGAAAGTATCGTATTTAACTTTAAGATTACAACAGCTCTAACTACATCCATGCTGTGGGAAACTACCTATTTGCTATTAACCAACAGTTAACTGTGCGTCTTTGTTACCAACATTTGCCAATCCCTAGCTTGTAGAAACAGACTATTAAGTTAAGTTAGAAACAATAAGTGAGGCAATAAGTAGAGCAGTATGAATAGCTTTAGGGCCGTTGGTCCCAACTGTCATTTGTAGATTTTTGACAGTCGTTACAGGTAGTCAGTGGCCCGACAGTCTGACAACCAGTCAGATCAAGAGTATCGTATCAACCCAGTACTAACAGGATTGTGGACGTCAGATAGGCAGTCGCTCCTTGTAAACTATTTGTACTTAGCTGCATCCGGATAGACAGGAAGCCGTCCCCAAGATTGTTAGGAAAAGGTTAAGAAATTGATAAATGGGCTACTTTATTGGTGTGAGTAGTGCCGTATTTCTGCTTCCTAATAACAATATAGCGTAGGGGATGGCACCATACTGTCTACTAACTTAGTATAGTGGATTTTTTCTTTTGATTGTCTTAAATCCTACAGTGTTCTACAGTGTAAATGTCCATCATGAAAATCCATTAACGTGATAATATAATTTATTTGTTAACCTAACGTAGTAAATAGACTTTAATCAAACGAAATTATATATACTAGTTTATTATTGGGCATAAGTTGCCTGAAAATAGAGTGATTGATTTGATTATGATTTTGATTACCTACTGACTTAGTTGTATTACTATTAATAGTAACTCCTAGAACAAATTTTAAGTTAAAAAGGTATTTTCATAAACACTAATATTACTTAACACTTTACTCTAAAACTAGGTTTACCAACCATAAACTAAAAGGTAATAAAAATGTCTTTTAAAACTGGCCACACAGAATATGTCAAACGTTTCCTCGGATGACGCAAGCCGAGATGGCTCCGAGCCGGTTTCTCCAAGCCTTCCGTGGTTTTGCAATCCTATTATCGAATAAATAGGAAATCGACATCTTATCAGCCGTTCGTAGCTTCACGACTTCATTTAAACAAACGACAGAGGTCTCGTTTTCTACTGACTAGAGTAGAAAGTGACTTTCATCCGACTTAATAAACCGATTTTGGCGTAGAAATATCTAGATTTGGGTGTCGTTATTTAATGGTTAGGTGTAGAATCTTCCAGTCTGTAAGATCTAGATTTTATGTTTCGAGTTATTTTTAAGTTAAGAGGTGTGGCTGGCTCCGATCTACTTTTTTATACATTTTAATCTACAGGCTCTTTCGCTCTATAAGTTTCAGTCTGAAGTTAAGTTTTATTTCATATCACAAGAAACCTAGATTTTGAATTCGAAATCATTTTACTAACGGTATAATCCTTATACAGTTAGTGGAATTAACAGTTAGTGTTAGAAAGCTGATATATTATTGTAATAAATTACTACATTTTATGAATATTTCTTAAAAAAACATATTTTAGTAAAGGAAATACTTCGCGAGACATTTTTCTTAGAAACTTTTAGTTTCTAAGATATTACGTATACGTGAAAGGATACTTAGGACAAGAGATTTCCCACAGCAAAAATGTTATTTAATCCTGTTTTATTCACAGGCGACGTATAAATCATAATATTATAACAGAACGGTGTTTGAAGCCTTTTCAAAACTTTCCATTCCCCACGTTTGCTTTTGATAGCTTCGTATCTACAACAATTTTCAACAGGAGTCAATGCTAAATCAATATTAAGTTTTTCAGCAGCTACCTATAACATCATCATTATTATCATTTTGCCCTAATCCCAATTCATTTGGGGTCGGCGCAGCATGTCTTCGTCTTCCACACTTCTCCATTACTCGCCATCTCATTAGACATCTCCTTTCTTGCTATACCATAAGTTACAGAGACATTTAATAACTTACTTTTCTTGGACATACTGACGCACGAATACGCATATCTAATAGACAGCAATAAAAATCTCACCTACGACTACACTGAGTATAACAGACGGACTGGCGCAATAAATAATACTGGAATAAAAATAATTTTTAAGGATATAATTAATTTAATTGATGACATAAAATATAATAACCAAATGATATCGACCGACATGAACTGTAGTACGGATAATCTGTCACATGGTGAACTTTTTCGTCACTAAACATCTCCATGTAATGCACCAGAACATAGCAGGTCTATTGAACAAGGCAGATGCGTTCACAGTTTGTCTGACTGAACTTGAAGAAAAAAATATACAAGTGGATGTAATATGCGTTTCAGAACATTTTATGATGGAAGGCTATGAAAACCAGCTAAACATTCCAAACTATTGCTTAGCAGCTCATTATAGTAGGAAAGACGTTAAGAGAGGTGGAACTTGTATCCTAATTAGAAATGGACACGAATGGAAAGAGCTAGTAAAAATCTCAAAAATGTCAATAACAGGGACATTTGAATGCTGTGCCATCGAGCTCACCAAGTACAAGACTGCCGTTGTATGTGTGTACAGAATTCCAAATACGAACAATATCAATGGTTTCTTTAATCAATGCGAAATAGTCTTACATGAATTATCAAAGAATGCCTACAAAAATATTGTCATAGCAGGCGATTTCAATATAGACATATTAAAAAGGAATTATCAGGCGATGGAATTTGAGTGCCTTCTACTTAGCTTCAACCTAAAACTAGCAATAAATCAACCAACTCGAATGGAAAGTCAGACATGTATCGATAATTTTGCGCATAATTATAAGAAACGGTGTAAATCAGAAGTCTTAGAGTTTGCCCTTTCAGACCACACAGCCCAGATTTTAAAATGCCCGGTAAATAAAGCATGTATGATCGATAAATACAGTGTTTTTAGACGCAACTACAGCATCGAAAATATTTCGAAATTTAAATATTGTATGAGCAAAATGTATTTCTCCGAAATATATGAGACGGATGACCCGAACATTGCGTACAACAAATTTCATGAAATATTCTCTTTCTTCCACAACCTCTGTTTTCCTAAGACTAGGGTTACAATAAATGTAATAACAAAGCCAAAGTGGATATCTAAAGGTATTAGATCCTGTAGTAAGAAAAAACGGCAACTTCTGTGGACCTACAGATTAAAATCAAATGAATTAAATAGAACTCGCTTTAAAGAATACTCTAAGCTTTTCAGAAAAATCATGACTCTGACACAGCGTTCACAAAATAACTATAAAATCAAAACATCACACAACAAATGCAAAACCGCCTGGCAAATAATAAATCAAAGAAAATTTAATGTGCCTAAAAATTTTATTTTGAAAATTAAAATCAATAACGACAAAATTACGGATGCTAAACAAATTGCTAATCAATTTAATGACTTTTTTATTAATAAAATACAAGCCATCCAGTCAAGTTATAAAACTACACGGCCTATCCTAAACTACAAAAACTCGATGTTTATGGCACCCTGCACACCACGACAGGTACAGACTATCGTTATGGCCTTAAAAAACACAAATAGTGTGGGGTACGATGGTATATCAACCAAGGTAATAAAAGCTGTAGCACCTGAAATATGCGACCATCTGTCTCATATTATAAATCTGTGTATCGTAGCCGGCACGTTTCCTGATGCACTAAAGATAGCGATCATTAAGCCATTATTTAAAAAAGAAGATAGAGAGCAAATGGAATTCTACAGGCCTATTTCTCTGATTCCTATCTTCTCGAAAATATTTGAAAAATTCATTCAAACGGAATTAAATGGTTACATTGAAAAAAATAATATATTATGTAATGAGCAAAAGGGATTTCGCAAAAATAAGTCTATAAATATGGCGATCTACGACTTTTTATACACCGTATTGACAAAAATGGACAAAAAAACACCTGTATGCTCCATATTCTGCGATATGACTCAAGCATTTGACTACGTAAATCATGACATTTTAATAAGAAAACTTGAAGCATATGGTATAAGAGGTAATGTTCTTAATTTAATAAAATCCTACATGACTAATAGAAAACAAAAGACAGAAATCACGAGAATTAATGTAACCACTAAAAAGGAAGAGATATACCTATCGGAGGAACGTCAAACAACTTTTGGTGTTCCACAAGGTAGTGTATTGGGACCTCCACTTTTTATACTCTATATTAATGACTTGCCAAAATCAATTACACATCCTATGACTTTATTTGCAGATGATAGCACGGTGACCATTTCTAGCAATAGCAATGACATGATCCAATATAAATTTGACATTCACAATACCTTGACATCTATAATAGAATGGTTAAACAATAATAATTTAAAGATTAATTTAGATAAAACAAAAATCATACATTTTAGCCAACGACTGACTATGGAAAATATGGACATAAATATAGATAATAAAATTGTTGAAAGTGTAAATAATACTAAATTCCTTGGTCTAATAATTGACAAAAGACTTGACTGGAAATCTCAAATCGAGAACCTTTGTAAAAAAATCGGTAGTTCTACATTTGCACTGCACTCTCTAGCTGCAGTTTTAAATGTAGATACCTTGCTTGCGGCTTACCATGGCTTAGCTGCGTCTCACCTAAGATACGGCATCATATTCTGGGGACATTCTACCGACGCTGACACTGCATTTAAGGCCCAAAAGAGATGCATTAGATCTATGTTTGGATTAAAAACGATCGATACATGTAAGCCGTATTTTAAAAGGTACAAGCTATTGACTCTTCCTTGTCTGTATATCCTCGAAACTGCAGTGTTCGTTAAAACAAACCCAAAACTATTTCCACGTTTACAGGACGTGGTACCGCGTAATAGACGGGATATGACCATTCTTCGAGTCTATCCCGCAAAAACGGCACTCATGCGCAAAAGTATCGTCTGTATGGCGCCTACTATATTTAACAAATTGCCTAAATGCTGGAAGGAGCTGAATGGTAAGGCATTCAAACGCCAATTAAAAATGTTTCTTTCGCAAAAGGCATATTATAGTATCTCCGAATTTCTAGCCGAAAAAGATTTTTCTGTGACTTAATTAATAATTTTATCGTTTCTTGACACTTATACAAAATTTATATGAATATGGAATTTTGACATTATTATTATCACATCAGAATATTTTTTTTATTTTATTTATAAAGTTGTTAAATTATAAACTTTGCATGTGCCTATTCTAAGTAATTTTTAAATCGTTTCTTATTGTTAATTTTTATTTCTTTTTTCTCTCAATGTTATGGAAATATTTGTACGCCGTTACTTACGGCTAAACATTCTGGGCTAAAACAATGTAACATCTTGCATGCTCTTGTATGTATACAATGTTTAAACAAATAAATAAATCTTATCTTATCTTATCTTATCTACATGTCACTTTCTGAGCCCTCTTTTTCAAATCGTCAGTAACTATCTGTGCACGAATATCGCATTGTAGAATCGTGTGTAGCTCGTTTTCACTCTTCATAGAGTAAGTAATCGTAATAATTTTGATGCCTCATTTAACACTAATTTTAAATGAGGCGGCTGGGTTAAGGTGAATGCTCCAGGGTAGCCCGCGAAATTCAAATGTTCAATTTTTTTGGAAAAATGTTTTTTTCAAGTTCAAAGTAATTCCTGCACCTTTATGAACTTGGAGGGTTGTATTGATTTTTTTGATGATTATAATTCTGTAACTACATACGTCTTACAGCCGCGAGTAATATTCGAATCAACATACAACCTATCACTGGCCTGCAAATTGCAAAAAACGTAAGAAAATTTGAATTTCGCGGGCTACCCTGGAGTTGATTCACCGTAAGTGCCTGCCGTTTCAAATTATCGTAACCCAGCTTCTTTGGCTACTTCTTTAAGTATCCGTAAGAATTTTATATCTTTTTTTTTGGCATATAAAACATATTTTTAGATGTAGTATCAAATAAAAGATGAATCGATGAATATTTTATATAAGATGTGGTTTTCGTATAGAAGAGAAACCATGGGCGACATAAATTGGAAAGGACTAGATTTTCGCAACTTATTTTATAAAATCTCTGTCTCGTTTTTATTACGTTTTTATTATTTATTCGTGGTTTTAAAAAGTGTTTACTTGGTTTACTATAGTCTCCGCCAGATAAGTAAGAATAAAAGGTCATCAACCCGCATACATTTATTCAAATACATAATTCCGAAAATAGAAATAATGACAAACTTGTCCCGAAACGACCTTTTGGCGGAGACTATAATGATCAGTATCCAATATATAAGCTATTGTTAACATATCATCACTCCTATTTTCTCTGAGTGCACACTCACACCTTTGCCTAAGCTAGATTTGATGAAAAGAATTTGTTTTGTTTTTTAATTTTACAAAAAAAAATTACACTCTTATCTTAGTAGCTACATTCTTACGATTTGTGCGTATTGTCGTAATTTAGGTAATTACAATATGTCATTACTCAAACCGTACTTTCTCAATACACACTCGATAGCAAACCTTCCTATAAAGAAGTTGAATGCATTCCGTGACATCAGCAATAACATGAATGGGTAGAGTATCAATGATATACAAGACTCGGGTGATGAATAAATCGTTACCTAATCGCGGAATTTCATATTTTATTATAATGTGACTAAGTCGTTTAGTAAATACTGATATTATTGAATACGTATAGTAGTTTACACGATCACGATTGTTAGTGGTTTGTATAACGGTTGTGTGGTAGTAAGGAAGTATGTATCATTCGAAATAATTAAGCTTCTGGTTATAGTGGTAAGAGTTTAAAAGATTGTTTTGATGATCAATGATGATGAAGATTGATTATTTTTTTAGCTGTATCAGCATATAACGTTTCCACTGATAGAACATAGGCCTCCTCTCGGTGAGCTACAATTCACGATGGGCCCAGTGCGGGTTGAAAGATGTAACATTCTTTATTTTATTTCTTTATTTTGCAACGTTGTCATCGTGCCAGTTTAGATCGTAATAGCGGTCATTGTCCTTTCCCTAATATCTCTTCCTACGAAACAAAACAAATGAACCATGTATCGTTTTTCATTAAGAAAATGTTGAAGATCACGATAGATGACGATTCAAGACTTTATCAGCCTTATTTTTGGATTTCAAATATAAGAACTTTAATAAATGTAGGTGGGTCAATGACCGCTTTTGCGATCTTATCTGGCACCAACTATACTCTTTGCTGGGAAAAGTAAGGGAACTATCAGGGTGAGGGTTGAGACCATTCCGGGATCTTAAGTGTATATTGTAGTTATTTATACGTTACTGTCACTGTTAGCCTGTGTCATCCCACTGCTGGGCAAATGCCTCTCTTCATGAGTTCCAAATTCTTCGTTTACACAACATTTAAACTCACATACATAAACAGTCAGACAACTATCTGTACCCAATAAAACATTTGTTCCTTGCGGGGATAGAACCAGAGACACGCAACGCAGCCCTCACTCGCTCAGCCACTGTACCAACATTGCAGTCATCATTTTATTTTCATGTTTATTTTTTAAGTATTCTTATGGATGTATGTTCCAAACACACTACTTTTCCTTTTGTCAGAAAATAAGTCTTGAAATAATACGTAATTATTTCCTTTATTTCCCTAAACTTCACATACGACATCGCAGTCATGAATGAAACGCGCAAAATGAAGTGTGACATAAAAGAAAGCTCATTATTGTGCGTACGCGCTGCGTAACAGATGTTAATATAGGCAATAAGATGAGCGCACCATTGCGTAAGCGACGCGACTATCCGTGGCGAACTCGCGTTACAAGCGAAACCGATTCGCAAGGTTTTATTGATGACTTGGCTTTTATTGCGGTTTTATGTGTTAGTAGTTTTAATGGACCTGTTGGTATTATACTAGCTTATAATGTTACGCCTAAATCACCCTTATGTGTTATAGTTATCTATTCTCATCTACCTAGCCTTTTCCTAACCATATTGGAGTCGGCTTCCAGTCTAACCGGATGCAGCTGAACACCAGTATTTTACATGGAGCGACTGCTTATTTGACCTCCACAACCCAGTTAGTACTGCATAATATGATACCCCTTGGTAAGACTGGTTGTCAGACTTTCGGGCCACTAACTCCTTGTAACGACTGTCAAAGATCTACAAATGTCAGCCAGGACCAGCGGCTTGACGTGCTTTCCGAGGCACGGAGGAAACTCGGTATGTAATGGATAGTCACCCATTCACGGACCAATCTAGGCAAGCGCGGTTTAAACTTAAGATTGGCTGTTATTATGCTTTATTGCCGTTATTGGTTTATTTAAGCCACGAGCTCAGGTGTTTATTATATCACCAGGTGTTCTTATTCTAACATCAAGCCTTAAACCCCAAATAAGTAGAAAAATAGGTGTGTATAGTAGTTATTCAATTTCAAACCTAGATATCGCCAGTTATCAGAAACAAAAAAAAATTGGAACTTGTTAGTGTAATGTTTTGTATTGTAACGACAGTGGTAAGAAATAAACTGCAATATTTTATTTAAACTTTTATTCGGGCAGAGCTTTCCCTTGCAATTATTACTATAAGGTGATCCCACAAAATCATCGCTACGGGTTTTTAAATGACTGGCTGGCTGGCGGCTACTTCATCTCCCCCGGCTCGCAATTTGGCAGGACTAGGCTCTCGTGGTGGGGAAGTGACGTAGTGGCTAGGCGTGGCGGGCTTCACAGGTGGCTTATCGGCTGGCTAGCAAAATCTGGCGTTATAGTATGTAAAAATGGGCTCGCTAATCCTGACTACGCACAACCTCTGAAAAGAGTGTGATACGTGATTTGGAAAAGAGAAACACCAAAGAACACGTCCCCGTAAGTTTACGAATACGAAACACTTAACAATGAATGCACGCTAAATATGTAATATATATAATAATACTTTTCCCAACCTGGGAATCAGTGAGGATAGTCCGTAAAAATAACTGTTTTCTAATTCTAAATTACAAATGTTTTGTGGTCAGATGTTTTGTAGTTCAACTTGAGGTGGCTGCACATTTGACCTCTACAACTCAAACAATTGGCAAACTGGTGTCACCGGTTTCCAAATTCCTTATATCTCCATATACGAGTACAAGTTACTTCTAGAGAGCTTAAAATTTAAAGAGAGAGATTTAAAGCATTTTTCTTTTTGTGAATTTTACCGTAGAAAAGCAAGAAAGCATGCGACTCATCTGATGTTAAATAAATAAAAAGTGGTCAGTATGTTTATGATAACTGTAATTCAAGTAACATTGCAAACATTGGGTTCGTTTTTCGTGTCGGGAAAATTGTTATTGGATTTTTCCATCAGGAATTTCTCAGTATCAGCCATGGGGCATTTGTGCCCGGTTGATGGCATTAGGCTTGCCCCATATTACATGGGACTTAAACAGAACTGGACTAATGTGGGTGGACTATTAAGTACACATATAACGCTTTAGGGATTACAGACATGCTGTTATGTTGTTGCTGTTGTGTTTCAAACATCATATTATTGCTGTACAGAAAGACATCTGGAGGAAGCCCACTCCATTTTGCAGATCCGTGGTAGAAACCATTGCTTAATAATAGTCGTTTAAGTTTGATAAGACAGCCGAAACACTCAACATAAAAATAAACTAATTGCCGTTGTATTTTATTTTTGTTTAATTTTACTATTCAGAAAACAGTGGCATTACTTTTGTATGTTTTTTGGAACATAACCAATTCGACACAAGCAAGTTTGACGGTAATGGTCATTCATGCGGTTTACCAATATGGTTATCGTTTTTATGAGCAAAATACAGTCACACATAACTAACGTTATTTACTGCTATAGAAAAGTGAGATTACTGCAATTAATAACAATCGAAAAGCAGGCGTATATTTTTGTCGTCCACGCCTGTACTTAAAAGGAGTACTTACGTGACATGAATCATTTTATATGACCTAGCAAAAAAGAATTTGGAACATGTTCACCACATGTTCCAGAAGCGTTTATTATTATTTATTAGTTTGGTCTGTCTACTGGAAAGTAGGAACGTTTCACACTGATTAGCCTATGTCGTCCTCATGCCAGGACATAGACTTCTTTCCCGTATTTCTGTATTTTTGAGCAAATTTAAACATATATAAAGGGTGTAAACCACCTCTTAACGAAGCCGAAAGGCACTTGTTTTCCTCGTCATTGCAATCATTTTTTTGTTCTACACCATACCTGGGAACCTTCTAGTTACGGAGATATTGGGGGTCAAAGTTCCCACTTTTTGACAAGTTTTTTTTTAAATACGAGGTTTTAATGTAGGATTTTTACTTTAAACACCTCCACGACCCCCGTACTATTCAATCCATTCATCAGCACAATGTTTTGAGTGCGTTACATTGAATTCTAGCACAAAACATGATTTTCACCCCAAAAAAAAAGTTGTTTCCCAGCAATAATGTTTGCGTAAAGTTACTTAGTTTGATGTACAGAATGCTTGGTTGATGGCTTCGTGATGAGGTCTTTTACACCCTGTATATATAATATATATTTTATGGAAATAATTATAAAGATAACGGTATTATTTATATAATTTACATACTACAACTCTATTATAGTAATAAAATATGTACAAGTATCAAAAGCGTTACAGGGCGTAAAAAAATTCGTGTTCGTGTGGAATATGAGAAATTGCAGGAAAATACAGGAACACACTAACACATAACCAAATTAAAAAAACATATATCAATCTATGTTCTCTGTTGAGAAACTGAACACGTATCGTAACTAACAAACGGACACTTTGACCACGTAATTGTTAATCAACTACTTAAAGCGGCTGTCACAAGGTTAACCTCGTTCACATATCACTACTGTACACTGTACATGGACAGACAAACACACAGACTGTATAAATATGCACTTCAAAGTGAAACCACGAAATATGATTACGAATTTATTTATTTTAATCGCGATTTAGCAAACGATATTTCTTATGTCCAAAAAAACAAATAATGCAGTCAAATTAAATTTCATTTTTATTTGTACAGCCAAAGAAACTATGGATGGACTGTGTAAAAGATGATATGGCAAGAAAGAATTTGAGTAATAGAGAAGAATGGAAGAAAAGACATGCTGCGACGACTCCAAATGAAGAAGTGGAAATGAAGAAGGAAACGACAAAGCGTAAATAACAATGAAACAAAAAAGCTGACTGACTTTTATTCACTTTGTATGGTTACTTCTTCTCGTGTTCCAAAGCAATGATACATTTTTGTAGTAATACAGTCAAGTAGAAGTAATTCAAACCAAGCTATGAGGTGACTCGAACAAATTGTATGGCAAAAAAATGTTGCCAATGAAACAGTAAGCAATTTGTTCGTTATTGTCACGTTGAAAGAATAATTAATAATTTTATTTTAAGACGTTTCTACGGCGAAACAGAAGGTTAAAACTAGACGATTCTATGAAGTCTGTGAAACAACTCCGGTGAAAACCTCTTTTGCCAATAATTTCTATAATTTCAGATCAAGCAGACTGTATAATAAAATTAATAAGATTCTTGAAATTGTTAATCTGTCTAAGGTAGAATGTAAAAAGAAGCTGACACAGTGGCTTTTAGAACTTATAATCAAGTTCTAAAAGCCACTGTGTCAGCTTCTTTTTGAAGAAAAGAAGATGAAACTGAAAAACTGCTTACTATATTGTCCTAGTCTAGTGTTTCTCATAACAACATACTGCCAACCCTTTTTTTTTTTTTTTTCGGATGGGAAATCATCAAATGACTTCTCCCGCTCGCGGCTCTCCTCTGGCGGAGCAGGAGGGAGTGTCAGACTTTTACTGACTAAAACCCATCCATGTTCCTTCATCGCCCTTTGTGTTCCGGAGCCACGGTGTCTCTTTCGAACAGTCCCGCAACCCCGGTACTGCCACCCCCTCACGCACACATTTGTATACACATTACACTATCTTACTCTCTCTCTCACACACACATACAACACCACACCTTCCAATTCACACTCACACACACAAACACACATACGCATTTTTACTATAAATTTTTTGATTTTATTTCGTTAAGTAGAACTTTTCTTGTAATTCTTTTTTACAATAATCCTACAATGACATGTCGCTCTAAAATTATCATAATCCCAATCGCGGCCAGGAGTCCATAGCACAGAGTACCCTAGTTTGAACTCCTGACTCCCACAAACCTTAGTATCTCCAATATTTGTAACACCTCTATATTGTAACTGTACTTTGTGGGAGAAATTTTATTTTTTATTTTATTGTTATTATTTGAAGACGATACTAAACTGAACACTCGTGTTTTTATATTTGTAAGTACATAAGTACAAATTGATTATGAATATATCTGTTGGTGTTTTTTTTTTATATTTGTTCCGCTATGTGTGAATATTTTAAAAAAAATATTCATTCATTGTGCATTGTTATTGAACTTAATTCTTGCTGCTTCAGTGACTACAATTGGTAGCCTTGATTGTGCTAAAGTCTAAAGATACAATTTTCTTTGTTACCTTATTTTGTGTGTATTCAAGGATGTGTTATTTCTATATTTAGTCCAGTCTCTACAAGTTGTAAAATAAAAACGAAAGACCTCTCGAGTGGTGTCTCAGATCATGGAACTGAACAACTTTTGTTCTATGACCTACGGAAATTCATAACATTTTTTTTTTTAATATACATGTCTATCAGCTCCCATTTTTTTTGCAAGTTTCAAGAACTCGTAGAACAAACGTTGTTCAGTTTCATGGCCTGAGAAACCATACGGGAAGACTTGTGTTTATTTTATTACACCTTGTAGTTAAGTACTACCCATCCAATTTCAAAACATATTTCACTGATGTAATACTACATTACTAACGAGTGTCATAGTCGTGGGCAAAACCTAAAATGAAAATAAAGTTGTTGGTCATGACTTCATGACATAAAATTTATGAATACAAATAATCAAATAAAGTAGTAAGTAAAGATAACCTTACAAACGTCAAAATGTAAGTACCTACTTAGCTATTTACGAACTTGAATTGTTTAAGTGCATATCATTTGTTTATTATTAAACATTCTGATCACGTCAACTGTACATGACGCATTTAGCAAATATTTAAAAAATAACACACGACTGTAATACCCCAGAGGGCAGAGGCAGAGGTGAACCTAAATAGTACATCCACTTTTCGTTGGTTATGTTTAAGACCCATGTAGTAAGGGGTAAGCCTATTGCCATTGAGAAATTACTAATAGAAAAACCCAATAACAGTTTCCCTCACCTTGGAATCGAACCAGAGAACTCATGCTCAGCGCTCACGCGTGCGACCAGAAGACCAATGAGACAGAATTTATAACGAACTTGAATCGTTTAAGTACTTATTCCGGTACTCGCATGTGTTGGATATTAAACAGTGAACATTTCATATCATAAGTTGATGTGACTCATTTAACAAATATTTCAAAAATACCACATCCATAACATCCTTTACGGAATCTAAATTAGTATAAAACTCTGTGTTTATTAGTACTAAGAACAAAAGCAGGTGATTACGAGTTAACTTGAGAGATAATATCACAACACGTACAATGGATTGTGTAAGTAGCGCGTTGAACTCTTTTGTATGAGCGGTATTAGCTTACACCTGTTATACAATTTAAACCCGACAATTACGAATTATAACCGTACGATTATTTAAACTTTATCTCACGATTAACATTATAATTTTTACTTTTCAGTTCACGTTGGGAATTATACAACTAGGTGCATTCTTGTGTATGTATTTGGTATGATGGTATTTCCACATTCACATAATGGATTTTATATATTAATTAGCTTAATGTACATGGGTTTTATATGAATGTGGATGGGTATAAAACTAGACGACGACCAAAGAAACGATGGATGGAGTGTGTGAAAGAATAGTATCCTTCCATCCTTCCGTCAGGTAAGAAAGGCGGTGTCTGAAGAGATGACAAGTAATGATAAGAGAATTAAGGAAGAAGAAGACATGCCGCACCGACCCCAAGTATATTAGGATAAGGGCAGAAGAATGATGAATGATGCTGATATGAGTTTAATGCATTTAACATAATTTGAATGAGCATTTAAGATAAGAGAGTATATTTTCCAGGCATGAGCATTCTCAGCTTAAAACGTTCCTACTGCTAGGATACACGCCTCCTCTCTGTGAGAGAAAGAATTCACCAAAGGGGCCCAATTTGAGCCAGTTTTCAGGGGTACTCAGAGAATTCACTGCTTTGTCAATAATTAAACATATCTTAAAATATAAGGACGCAAGGACAACGTAGCATAGTTCAAGTCAACAGAATTGTCTGAGTCAATCAATTTAAGCAAAAATAGACGTTAAATCAAGTCAAATTAGAAGCAATCACATAAACCCACTTTGTCATAACACATCAGACATTTCAATACCCATTAACATTTCACAACCGGCACATAAATCACCCACAGGTCGGCCCAATATTATATATTTTTAAATGTCGTTCAGTAGCAGGTGTGGGCCTTGAGTTTCGTACAAACGGTCTCGATTCCGGCTCCCTTTCCAATTGGTTTGGTTGAGTAACCAACTGCAGGAAACAACTCTATTTCGTACAATTATAAGTACGTGAACTAAGTATTAATTGATATTTTTTTAAAGGTTGGGTGCTAATTGAAGTCGTGTTCTTAGTTTTAGATTTAGTTTGGCGATAATTAAAAGTTTCTACAGTATTTTTTTCATTAATAAAGTCTGTATGGCTTTTTTGTTAAAACTATCGATAAAATTAAACTTGATATTTATGTAATTAAAATTCAGGTTAGTGTTTTTGTGCGTGCAGTTCAGTATATCGGTATTCGTGTCAAGAATTTGAACAAAAATTTACAAGAATGTTAACATAACTTGTCGCAGCTAGCACTTGCGTAACACAACAGTTTTATGCTAGGTAGAGCCTCTTTAACGAATGAGTAAGTACCGACAATTGATAGAAGATCCTATCCAAGAAGATCTCGAAGACCAATAATATATATATATGTATATGTGTATATATTGTTTGTCTTCCAGCCTCCTGATTGGCATAATAAATGTTAACAATTTGAAATAAAAATATCAATGATTTACATTATGAAAGTTTAGACTTGTAACTTATTAAAAGATTGAAAATAATATTCTAAATGTTTGTTTGTTTTAATATTAAAGTGTCTCTTTCATCATGCAGTCAATATACTGTAAATAGATTGTCCAAGAGATATGAAGTAATTGAATATTTGATTTGATTATTTTCGAAATTGAAAAACAAAACGTCTGGCCTTTTAAAATGGAATAAAAAAATTGGACAAAAGTTTTCAATTAGGTTATAATTATGTTTTTCGAAATATTGAAAAGATTAATTTTACAAAATCATGCAAATCAAGCATGATGCCTTATCAACTGGCATTTAAAACTAGGCAGTTTGTCATGGTGTTACATATTATGTGGATAACATTTGTTATATACCCAAACAAGTTTAGCTAGTTTACTAAAATGAGACTATTCACTCGTGAAAAGATAATCGTTGGATCTAAATAATATTCTGGTTATGTATATCTGTTTCTATACAAGTATATCCTTGTAAATGTTTGTTGTAGCATTGGTATTTTATAAGAAATAGCTGGTGACATATAAAATTCAACCTTTGTCTGTCAATCTGATACATGCATTTACGCAGTGATTATTAGGTACTTAATCATTCATTTATCTTCAAACTTGTTTCGCATGTCGCCTGTTATTGAGTCAAAAGAAAAATGATACTAGAAATTAATATTCTAGAATTATAAACCAGTTGTTTCTAAGAGCATTAAGTACTTATCAATCGCAGTTTTGACTTGTCATAGTACAAATCGGCAAGGACCGCTTTTAAACTTGATTTGTCGACAATTTTCTTGAAGGTTGACACATTATTTTGTATTTTCCATTTAGCAGTCTTACAACCCCCAAAAGGTCTAACAGTGATTATCCTAAACCTGATTTTTTGACCAGATATTTTAGTTTGTAAATTAAGTATTTAATTCTAGAACTTACCGTAAGCCACGTAGGCGAACAAAATCGCGAACTGTGCACTACTCCTCATGTTTGCTTGTTTGTTTGTGTGTATGTGGTTTTCGCGACGTGTGCGCGTTGTACTCGGCCCGGTAGCACTGACGGCGCGCGCGCAGACCACCGACCGCCCGCCGAACGCTGTTTAGTGGAGGTATCTATAGAGTGGGTGTGATTTTCGTTTGATTTATCAGATAGTTAGCGAAAAGGGTTGCTTTAAGTTAGTAAAACCGATTAAGATAAGAGAGATCCATAGAATTTATTGAAACCAAATAAATGTCAATTTTGTGTAACAAACGTATCCGGAACTATTTTAAATAAAAAAATGGTTAATCCGGATTAGTTATGATTGTTGCATTCCATATTTATTTAATGTGATATTTTCTTATTAGTAGTCTTCAAGACTTGTGTTCCTGAAAATACACCTCTGTATTTGTTGGTATTGCTGATACAACAAGCATTAGTCCTGTCCCGAACGTGTTTTCAATTTTTTGGGCACTTATTCGGCGCCCAAAAACTTTATTTGGCAGATTTCTCACGGTACCGGAATTTTGATCTAGGAAAGTGGTCTTGCTATTAAGATGATAACTACCAAACTGTAGTTTTTTCAAAAATATATTGCATTATTTATTTCCTTGAAAGGATACTCGTAACAGAAAATCTGACGAAAATTCTCAGCTACATCTCCTAGGTAATACTTAAAAAACATTATGATCCTGGGCAACAAGACTATGAATACAACACCTGTCGGTATCGGTCTCAAGTCAAGTCACCTCTTACGAAAACGGCCATACACCTCACGCGGCATGCTTTGATTGACAATACGACACACACAGACATACATACATTCATACACGCCTGGAAGTGATGGCAATTAATCGAAATTAAACTTTAATCTGTTGCGCAAAGTCGTGAGAGAAACTCGCTGTGTCACTGACAGGAATATCTATCAGTGTATGTGGTTAAGATGACAAAGAGATTAATTTTGTACCTAGATAGTTAAGACTTATTATATTGTAACTTTAGTCGCAGCTAATAATGTCACTTTACACGTTTTGTTCATTATTTCTTGTCTCGGCCTACTGAACCGTATTTGCTAAGAACTCATGTTTTTTTTTGTCGATAGTATCAAAAACAATTCGTTTATTTATTGAGTAGGAACATCTGGAAGAAAGGATCAAAAGAGGTCCTGTGTCTGATGAGATGGCGAGTAATAGAGAAGTATGGAACAACAACAACAACAAGTAAGACATGCTGCACCGACCCCAAATAAATTGGTATAAGAGCAGGAGAATTATGATGAACATGCTGTTTTAACCAACAAATCGGAACCAACTCTAATGAACATTATGCTTACCGACAGTCGACAGAGCCGTGCCGATATGAACTGCATAGATAGGTTGGTAACACGATGTGCATACCGATCAATCACATGAAAAATATTGTCTTCTATTTTTATTACCTAATAGCTGAATCAACGTTCCTAACAAACCTCTGTGATTTTCTGGAACGTATATTTTGTCAATTGTAATGTTATTATGTTTCTTGAAAATATCAATAAAAAAAATTAAACTATCTGAAAACATGCGATTTAAGTGATATTTCAAGTTCATGATTAATCATTCAATTCATCATTAGATCATTCAATATCTTGTTTCTAGTGAATTTTGAACAAAAAAAACTGACCAAGTGCGAGTTGAACTCGCGCACCGAAGGCTTTTTTTAAAATTGTAGGTATTTTGTTATTAAACTACATATTTACGGTTTTCAGATGTTTTCCTTCATATTTGAAATTAATTTCAAGTTCATACTTCCAGGCTTTCCTGAGTAAAAGGGTCTTGACAGACGGACAAGAATGATGATCTCATAAGAGGTCCTTTTTTGCCGACCGAGGATGGAACGAATTTATGACACCAAAACTTATCAATTTTTCGAGTTTATTTACCTACCTACCTAACTAGCTTGTGCCCGCGGTTTCATTCGCGTGTGTGTATTCCGGTAATTTTTCCAGGTTAAACACTATCTATGTCTAAAATTTCAAATCCGTTCAGTAGTTTTTGCGTGAAAGAGTAACAATCATCCATCCTCACTAACGTTTGCATTTATAATACTCGTATTAGTAAAATTTCCATGTCAATTCTAAATTTAAAATTTTTATAATTGAAAATTTTGCCAAAATCTGGCTACAGCATTTATGCTTTCATGCAACAATCATTCAAAAAACTCGTTGTGAATAAAAAACAAATGAATAAACATACTAACACACAACAAGATAGTTATTATGTGATGATACAGTGGTACTTATTATTGAGTCATTCAACTGGTTTTTTACACTTCTGTTAACAAGGATTTATAACCGTTGTTAAATCGCAATATTAGTTTACGATTGCTTGACCAAATGTAAACAAGCTGATTGCATTCAATGAATGAATTTGGTGTTTGCGGCTAGCATTTTGGTCATTGCGGTTATCATTTTGAAATTTGAACTCGAAATCTCAGCAGTCACCTCCTTTCTAGCCATATCATCCTTCAAAGAAAGAAAGAAAGAAAGAAAAAGCTTTTATTAGCCCGCACGGGACAAAACACACAAATAAAAATTGTTAAACTAAAACTACAAGTAATAAAAATTAGACAAAGAGAAAAAAAATAAAAATAAAAATTCTTAACACAGTCCATCCATCGTTTCTTTGGTCTTTCTCTACTATTATAGCTATCTACATTCATAGTTGGCCGTGTGGTATCCGGCAAAGTAGAATAGTACCAACCCATTACACTCACGGGTGTCGTATAAGGCGACTAATGTCTGAGGCAGAACACCTTGCGCCTCCGTAGACCAGAGAATGGGCAGCAGCGTTTTCTGTTAGTCTTTCATCACTGCGATCTCCAATCCGCCTGCCAAGCGTGGAGATTACGGCGAATTCCTCCCATCATGGGAGAGGCTTATGTCCAGTAGTGGATGTTATGGGCTGTTGTAGTAGTTGTAGTACATTCATAGACAAAACTTTCCTCACGACATTTTCCCCATGCCTCTGCATCACATGTCCATACCACAATAACCGATTACTATACCACTTTTCAGTCATCGGCGTCACTACAAATACTTATTTCAGTTCATAACATAGATCTGTTTGCTTCCGTGTCTTTGAACGTGTTCGGTGGATAAAAGGCGATCGTTTTGCAAGTCTGAGCGCGGTAGGTTGTCAGCTTGTCATGTTTCGCAATCACTTTTCTTTATGCTAATTTTCATTTGTTCAGAGTGTATTTTAACAACGGATATCTGTTTACGTTTGTTAACGAATTTCTTGGAAAGGATTATGTGAGGAAGTGCCGTTCAGATGGCAGTAATAGTACATTATTGCAAATTTAAATAAAACCTTTGATAAGTTACCTCTTTGGTTGCCATGTTTCAGAGTAAAAGATTGTTCCATTTTTAAATAACACGACAAATATGAGTTTACTATAGCTATGTAATTTATTTGGCCGCTATACACGACAGATGTGGGTTTTCATACAACTTATGCCGGCCGCTGGTCGCATGTATCTGGCCAGTACAGCAATTTCGATTTATCTCAAAGAAGGTTTTCAAAATAATGCTCAAATTTCCAAGCATGTTTGAGAAAAGAGAATTTAATAACCCCAGAATTCCGTTTCATACAACATTGCTGGAGCGTTGTAATGTTCCAAATTCAAAAAACACTTCTGCAAAGGATTTTCTTTGTCCGTAAATTCGATTCTTAGCGTGTTCTTTTTTCGAAAATAATGACAATATTTCCATGCATGTTTAAGAAAAAATAATTAAAAACTGACGTTGACGCTGTTAACCACAGGCTGTGTACAATAATCCGTATACATAATCCTATTCCATCCAGCTGTTCCATACATTTTGACCGTAGGTATTGTATGTATAGTGTGTCCCCACCATGTATAAAGGGTGTGAAAAGACTCCTAACGAAGCCGAAACGCACGTGTTCTCCTCGTCATTGCGGTATTTTTTTTTTTGTCTAAACCATACTTGGGAACATTCTGGTTACGGAGATATTGGGGGTCAAAGTGCTAACAATTCTAAAAGTTCCTTTTTTTTAATGCGTGTTTTTATTGTAAGATTTTTACTTTAAACACCTCCACGACCCCCGTACTATTCAATCCATCCACCAGCACAATGTTTTGAGTGCGGTACATTGAGTTTTACCGTAGACCGTGATATTTCACCCCAAAAAAAAAAGTCATTTCCCAGCAATATTTTTGCGTAAAGTTACCTAGTACGATGTACAGAATGCTTGGTTGACGACTTCGTGATGAGTCTGTTTACACCCTGTATCTGCAGTAAAGCACGTTCTAATTTCGCCAGCCCATTTATTTGTAGGCCTCACTAACTGCCGGAACCAACCAGCAATACACACAATTTATACGGAATTGCTCTCATTTCGAAAACTTCTAAATGAATAAGCTCACTATTTCGGAATACTAGACCTGGTAGACCAAGTAAGTGGCTAAACTAAATTGACATATTGGGAACGATACATATTTTTAAGCTTTCATGGTTTATGAATAAACATTTATGTCACTGACGGGATATCTTCTGTGACTTTGTGTCAACCCGCGATCATGGCGCTTGCATCAGCGTCTAAATATTTTCTCATAATACATAATTGAAAATCACGGAAGATGTTCGGTAAATAACGGTGTAAGTTTACGCTACAATATATTTTGAAGATTATGAGCTTTGTGATTTAAAACGCAATCGAAACATACTAGAAACTAACTTCTTCAAACGACAATTTTTTGGCCAAAGAATCAGACAACCATACAACATGGCAATGCTGCCAGCCTTCTAGGCGCTTTACCCGTTAACAGCCCTGTAATTATTTGTCATCTGAAAGTGTTATTGAGTTTATCCATTAGGAATTTTCCACTAGCAACCCGGAGTCTGAATTTGTGATTTGGTTGATGGACAATGGGCTGGACAAAACATAACTGAAATAAACATAAATTAAACATAACTGGCGAGATGGAAGTGTACTATAAGATATACAGAGTGTAAACGGACCCTTTACGTAGTCGTCAACAAAGCATTCTGTACATCAAACTAAATAAGCTAACGCAATTTTTTTTTGTTTTGTGGTGAAAAATTACATTATACGGGAAAACTCAATGTAACACTCTTAAAGCGACTACAGGAGCTAAATTAGCAACTCTTTTTGTGGTGGTTCAAACTTCGTTAGAAATACTGTTAGAATAAAGTTCTAATTAGCTTGCACTACAAAGTGGTTGTTACGTCAATCACTGCGGGCCGAATAGTGCGAAATGCAAGGGTTTTTGCGATTTACAAAAAAAAACTATTACCTAATTGGACTAAAAAAATAAAACACTATGATGCTAATATGTTGCTTGTAGAATTATTTGCCAAAAAATCAGAATGATCGTATGTATTTTAGTATGGTTTTTACTCGTTAAAAGAATTTTTTAGAGATTAGTTCGTGATTTTTTTTTATCGAGTAAAATTAATTGTATTATGTTTTCATACTAGCTTAAAGCAAATTCATATATTCATAGCAAGAATATCATATATTTTCTGGTTTTGTTTATTGCAGTGAATCATATGCTTTTTTGCATTTTAAAACTCGCGTTTAGCTCCTGTAGTCCTCCTTGTAACATTGTGCTGATGGATGGATTGAATAGTGTGGGGGTCGTGGAAGTGTTTAAAGCAAAGTTCTAAAAATAAAGGTATGGTGTAGAACAAAAAAAAAATCACAATGATGGGGAGAACAAGTAAGTGCCTTTCGGCTTCGTTAAGGGAACACCCTTTATACATACTTCTTCCGGACGTGATGTTACGTTATATTTAAAACACAGCTTAGGCTAATACTAAAACAAATCTATCAATCATGAACAACAATTATCACAATGGCTCAAGAAAAAAAAAAAAGGTTGATCAATAAAACAATCAAGTTTTATTACAAGCTGCGTACGCGCACAAATCAGTCACGATTCGAGTGCCCAACAAAAAGTTATCGTTATCAGTTATCAGTCGCTCCACTAGTTATGTTGTAAAGAGACTCGACGTGAACTGGACTTGAGAATTATTATGGAGAAGGTAATTTATAAAAGTGCTGAACAAATACATATATTTGTGTTTTTTCAGCAACGTTTTTGTTGCAAAGAACAAAAACGTTGCTGAAAAAACACAAATATATGTATTTGTTGTGTGTGGCAAACTTATTCGTGTTGAACTTAATCCTTCGTATCCGGAACGTAGATCTACGCGAGACACAATGGCTTTTTAATTGTGTCTGTAATTACGTCATACGAGGTGTTAAATGTGTTGGAAAATTCGTTCATATGCTAGTGTTTCTTAAATATGTATTTCCTAATTTAATTATTCAGTCTAAGCTTATTAAGTGCTGATCTTCCAAAAACAAAATATGATTAAACTCGTCAACAGCCGCAAGTTTTCTTGATAAAGAAAGAAAGAAGAAATAAAGAAAAGCCATTTATTAGCCCGCACAGGACAATACACATCAAATAAAAAAATGGTGAAATTATCAGTACACTAATAAAAATTAAACAGAAAAAAAAAAGTTTAAAAAATAAACGAAAGTAGTCCTGTACGAGGCCAAAAGGCCCCTATCTCAGCATGGTGCTGTAACATTAAAAAACGTCACAGCGCTGGTATTCTGATAGGCCCAAAAAAGCGTGTAACTTCGACTGATATTGCAAAGGGCATCAGAATGCTCCGTTTACACCCTGTATAAATAATTATACAGGGTGTAAACGGAGCATTCTGTACATCAAACTAAGTAACTCTACGAAAAAATTATTACTGGGTAACGATTTTTTTTTGGGGTGAAAAATCACATTTTACTGTAAAACTCAATGTAATGTACTCAAAACATTGTGCTGATTGATGATTTGAATAATAATAGGGTTATGAAGATATTGAAAGTAAAGTTATGACCATAAAAACTAGTATTTATATTAAAAAAAAACTTATGATAAAGTTGGAACTTTGACCTCCAATATCTCCGTAACTAGAAGGTTCCGAGGTATGGTCCAGAACAAGAAAATTCTTCCAATGACGAGGAAAAAAAATTCCTTTCGGCTTCGTTAAGGGTCTATTTACACCCTATAGGTGCAATAATCACAAAACTTTTGTATTATGAATATTACACTAACAATTCCCTTTAATAGATAAACGAGCCAGTCTAGTCTTCTAATCATAATACAAAATTCATGTAAAAATATAATTCTGAATACACGTTTCTGAGAACATACAGACATACTTTCTCTACATATTATCACAAGATAAATAACACATAATGGATGTTTATGTAACATCATATTTGATTAGGAGTAAAAAAAATGGCATGTCGTGTTTTACCAGCGAAAACAACATATCATATATCTGACAATAAATATAATACTCACGAATGTGTTATGTGTCCATAGTCATAAAATATAATATTGATGTTTGATTGACGCGTCTAATAAAATCTATTTGTATAAACTATCAATAACTTTTGGGTTTCAATAGGTCAATGAAGTCGACAGATACCCTGCGGCTTTTAGGCCCAGTTTGTTAGGTTGGTATTATATATATTCCCGTGAAATTCTTTGCAGAAACAACAATTTTAGAACCATTTGTAGCTAGTTTGCATAGCACTAGTGACAAACCAATCCATATTTCCATACTAATCACCACATATTATAAAACAAAGTCTGTCTGTTCGCGATAAACTCAAAAACCCCTGAACGGGTTTTCATGCGGTTTTCACCAATAGATAGAGTGATTCATGAGGAAGTTTTAAATATATAATTTGTCAAAGTTTTGTATAAATTGGTTGAAATCTGACGATAATTGTTGGAAGGGTCGGATAAAGTTAAGCAGCCTAAAATGACCTTTCATCGATAACACTCCCTAATACTTTTGAGATATAACAAAACAATGCAAGGCAAACATATTTATCTTTTATAGATCTATAAAAAGTATGCTTAAAAAAAGGATAGCTTAATATACCCATTGTATCTCCTAAATCGAACATCTTTGAATGGCAACATTTCCGTTTGTACCGTTGTTAGAAGTAGTACCTACCTACCACGGGCAACAAATTTCATAAATTGGCATTCAAAAACGTCCGATTCAGTTCAAACCAAGTCATTTTTATTTGGTACCTTATTATTGTGATGATTTATTTTATTATCTGTTCAATTGCCACCTGATACGCCCACAACAATCAGTATCAGCCTATCTCCTTGATACCGACGTCAATTCGATTTTTGACTCATTGAAATTAGCAACCCAATGGCACGAATGGTTATGACAATCATGTAATTTAATATGTAACCTGAGGCTCTCTTAAACTGAACCATAACTATAATTCGATAACTTGAAGGAGATGCAATATGATAGCTAATTGTTACAATTTTTTGGTACAGGGTTGGTTAAACCTGTAACTTTATTGAAATGTAATTAAGGCATGTCAGATTTTGCATTTATTCCGAACCTGACCCGAAATCTTAACCCGGTCGCGGGTTAGATTAGGAACTTGAAAAAAAAAAATGTTCCTATTGTAACCTTCTTCCTAACCTGACCCGACGTATTGTTCCTATCATAACCCGAATTGCGATATAGATAGGTTTTGCCCTCTGTGATCAGAGTTTAATATTTACGTGTAACTCTGATATACACATTGATACTTTTTATTCAAAGAAAGAAGAGAGGGGAAACCTATCTATATCGCAATTCGGGGCACAATATATATTTTTTTCAAGTTCCTAACCTAATCCGCGATTGTATGGTCCCTAACCAACAAAACATCCAGGACTTCCTCTTTGGTATAGTCGCAATTGTGACAGCTGAGTTGTTGTTTGTGTCTTGTTTCGATTCCCGGGCAAATTGTTATTAGGTTTTTCTATCAAGAATTTCTCAGTAGCATTCACGGAGTCTGGGTTTGTGTCTGGTTGGTGGCAATAGGCTCGCCCCCTTCACATGAGACTTAAACATAACTGGCAAACGTGAGTGTACTTTTAGGCACACCTCTGCCTGACCCTTCGGGGATTTCGGAGATGTTATGTTTAAACAATCCATAATTGTTAGAAGAATTTTCAGAGCAAAAGTTAAAACTCCAGATCCCGGCCGCCGCGGGCCTGTGGACGGAGAGCTATGGGCTAGCTCGCCGTCCGTCCGTCTCATGACGACAGGCCGTTTCGACGGCGCGTTCGTGCTCCACGCGCGCCTCAAAGAGATTCAGCAAAACGGAAGGGGGCACGGCAAGGGCCGATGCCTTGCCGGGGCTGCGGGTCTGTTCGAAAGAGATACCGTGGCCCCGAAACACAAAGGGCGATGAAGGAACACGGATAGGTTTTAGTCAGTAAAAGTCTGACCTGCTAAATGAAATCTCGATGTTATAGCGTTATGTTGTAGCGCCATCTATCCTTGATAAACATGAACTACTCGCAGAGTGATTTTGTAATATTAGCAACAGTTCACTAGAACGCCGACAGTCGTCGTCAGACACGAAACTATTCATCCATCCATTCAAACTTTTGCATTTATAATTATATTTATAAATAAAATAAAAAATAAAAAATTGTTTATTTCTTAACCAAATCAGAAACAATAAGTTGATGATTGGAGCCTCCTTTTAAGCAAAGAAAAAGCCTGTATTAGGAGACTCCGCTCTTTCTTATATAGACAATTTTTTTTTTTTTTTTAACGGAACAGAATACTTACATAACATTTATATAATTTTTATAGGTACACGTGTAAGTGTATGGGGATGGAGGGGTTGTGTGTACTTAGTGCGTGTGTATGTCATGTACGTGTGGTGCTTAGAGTGTGTGAGTGTGTGTAGGTGAGTGTGTGTGTAGAGAGAAATGGGTGAGTTAAACTATGTGTTTTAAAAGTGCCTCAGTATCATCATAAGTAAAAGGTTTTATCCAATTTGTTACCAATTTTTTACATTCATGTAGTTGTTTAGTGTATGTGTATATCTCCTTGTTTACCCTATTATAAAGCTGAGCAGAGCGTTTGTTGTATTGTGTAGCAGCAAATTTTGATTTAGTTTGTGGGATTTGAGCAACTATGTCTTTCCTTCTTTTTGATAGTGTGTTTGCATTATAAGGAAGTGCCTTATGTTTTTTTTAGGACTGTGTAAGAGATGTATAGTTTTCTGATAGAAAGCAGGCCACTCATCTGGTAAAGACTTTCAGTTGGGTATCTTTTCTTTTTGAAGTACATTATTTTTATTAGCGCTCGTTGTGCTCGTTCTACGTCTATAAATCTAGTTTTTGCCGCACCGCCCCAAATGGGGATACACTAAATTAATACAGATTGTACAAGTGCCACATAAACTTCATTTATATTTGCACATAAACGGACCAGAAGAAGAAGAAGAAGTTCTAAAACAACTGCAACTTCCTTTCAATTCCTTTCCAAAATATTAATCCTTTAGAAACGCTGTCTTCTCTACCTTTCCTACATCGATGTGTCAAGTCCAGGCGAGTGCGACGACTCTTGCGCAACTGCTACAATTATTGTCTCTACCTAATCGGTTTGCAATACTGCCTGCAACAACCTGGGGCTTTAGTTGCTCAAATAAAATTAGCAGGGCCATTTGTATGTGATTAGAAAATGAATTAAGCGAGTTAAGTTGGTAATTACGGGTCGATCTTTAGGTTACGCCGTGCTAGCCTAGGTTGGTCTATGGATGGGTGACTACCCTAACATACCGAGTTTCCTTCGTGCCTCGGAATGCATGTTAAGCAGTTGGTCCCGGCTGTCATTGGTCCATCTTTGACAGTCGTTACAGGTAATCAGTCGCCCAAAAAGTCTGATAACCAGTCTTATTTGGTTAGAGGGGTAGGGTAAGGTATCGTATTTATTACCCAGTATGAACTGGGTTGTGGAGGTCAGATAGGCAGTCGCTCCATGTAAACTACTGGTATTCGGCTGCATCCGGTTAGACTGAAAGCCGACCCCAATATAGTTGGGAAAAGGCTAGGCAGCTGATGATGAAGTTGGTAATTATAGGTATTAACCGTTTGAGTGATAACTTGTTAGCTCTATTACCACTTATATAATTGTCATGTTCATTGTCTGTCATTTTTCATGTCTATTGTCGTCACTGTGGTGTAAGTAGTTTTATTGTCATTGAATGGATCAAATATAGCCAGTGTCTAACCAGCATTCGAGATGTTTCATTGCCTTTAAATCCAGTCCTTATATCACCTTGAATTGTGACTTTCACCTTGTCAACAGGCCCTTCACGAAGCCGTCAACCAAGCATTCTGTACATCAAACGAAGTAACTAAGCAGCGTAAAAATTATTGCTGGGAAACTACCAACTTTTATTGGGGTGAAAAATTAAATTTTATAGTAAAACTCAATGTAACGCATTGAGTATTAAAGGGTCATGGAGTAGGTATTTAAAGTAAAGTTGTAACTTTAAAAACTTTTGAACAAGTAGGAGTTTTGACCCCCAATATCTCCGTAACTAGAAGGTATGGTCCAGCACAAAAAAATATATCGCAGTAATGAGGAGAATAGTTGCCTTTCGGCTTCGATAAGGATCTATGTACACCCTTTATTATCTTCAGCTCATTCTGTGGTCCCCTACGATGTTGTCCCCTCAACGATCTCCCGCGCGTTGAGTGGACATCAGGATTCATCAAACCATAACCATTAGGGATTGGAACGGTTCAAGTTTAAAGCAAAGACTCCGGCAGATCTTGTAATCCGGCTTACATTATATTTGCGAAGACGCTTTTGGTAAAGGTGTCTTACCACGTTGCTCCATCGTTCATAGAAGGCGCTTCACAACACAATTTGTATCTTCATAATATTGGTTAGGATCGGCTGTTGGAAGTTAGTGTATACCTACACCCTACCTGTACGATCTTTAATAAGCATATAAACTTTTCAAGTAACTAAACTTTTACTTAACTAGTGTCACGTCAGTGTCATTTCATATAAACAGTGTGAAATGTTTTTGTATCAATAAATACTGTCATTTTCTTCTTATCGTGTCGATGACAATTTAAATTGAGTCAGCCCAAAATTTGGCAATGAGTTTGGCAAGTTCAGTAGCGTCCATCAGCTCCTGTGATGTGCAAGCAACAGGACAGGCAGGACACGATATCAAGTGTCCTATCGTACACCACATATACACTCCAGCAGGCCTAGCCAAGTTACAAACGTTTCGGATCGATTCTCTTTCTACTATCGTAAACGCCTCGGCGTAAGCAATTGTAGAAAGCGCTAAATTTGGTAGCCAAGTTGACACGACTGAGTCGATCGCTCGTTCTCTAATGTCTGTAGAAAAACCTACACTTTAGTCTATGGTGAACGTTCCTACCAAAGAGTTTAGCGATCAACACTGTAGAAACGATAACATTCTATTCTATCATTTTGAACGATGTAAACTTGTCTACGAATTTTCTATTCGTTTGTGTTGATCACGTGATTTAACGTTGAGATGATGTCATTCCCATTCATTTGAATAGTTTTCTACTAGCGTTAACGATTGTAGATTGACAACTTGGCTAGGGGTGCAGGGCAGAGTCATCTAAGAATCTCCACGGTCCATTATTTTCAATAATTACGAGTATTATACCAGTGAGGGCTTGTAGATATCCGCGTGCTGGATTATAACCCATTCCCTCTCATAGAGAAGAGGCCTGTGTTCCAGCAGTGGGAACATTATAGGCTGATTATGCTTATACTAATTATTATACCGTAATTCGGTTAACTTTAATGATCGTTAAGTTCTTGCTTTAGTCCTGGACCTTATTAGTACGCTTTAAAATATTTCTAATAATGTAGGTAAGTATACTGCTAACAGAAATTCATTTTCTGAGGACTAGTATTACATACAGGGTGTAAAAGACCTCATTACGAAGCCGTCAACCAAGCATTCTGTACATCAAACTAAGTAACTTTACGCAAAAATTATTGCTGGGAACGACTTTTTTTTTTGGGGTCAAGAATCATATTTTGTGGTAGAACTCAATGTAACGCAGTCAAAACATTGTGCTGACGGACGGATTAATTAGTACGGGGGTCGCGGAAGTGTTGAAAATAAAAATCTTACATTAAAAACTTGTATTTAAAAAAAAAGCTTGTCAAATAGTTGGAACTTTGACCCCCAATATCTCCGTAACTAGAGGGTTCCCAGGTATGTTGTAGAACAAAAAAATTATCGCAATGACGAGGAGAATAAGTGCCTTTCGGCTTCGTTAAGAGGTGTTTTACACCCTTTATATGTGCTCAAAGGCCGTAAATAAAACACATAGTGACTTATTAAATATTTATTAATATATAACTAATATCTTAATAAGTATGACACACTTTACGCTTTCTTAGATTTGCTTGGCTTCTCAAACGTCTGGCCTTCATAGTAGTTTTCACTGAAACACACAAAAAACATTGGATTACAAGCAGTACCAGGTATATACATACATCTTTATATTTTGGCCATCTTTGGGATACGTATTTATCAGAAAGTAGCAGTGTTAAAAAAGTTTACTAGTAACTAATAGATGGCTGATAATTCCAGTACGAAAAGTTTTGGCAGCTACTTTAAATTTTATCACCAGAGTTAGAAAGATACGAAACTACAGGATGAGATGATTTTTTTTTAATGGATCCATCGTTTTTTGACACTTTCCTATATGACGCCATATCTATGTATATCTATTTGCTTAGTGTGGCACTAGATAGCGCTGTGTGAAGTCCAGTGATATTTATTTCTTTCTAAGTTTTGTAGTAAACCTTAATACTTAGCCAAGACCTGTAGTTAATAACTCTAAGTTTAGCTAATCTTGTTTATGTCCTTACCATCCTTGAACCTTCTCAGCATCATCGCACATGAAAGTATCCTCGTTGTAGACCTTGCCAAGAGGGCAGAGTCCCTTCTGGGGCTGCACTCCGTTACGGCAGATGTAGAACTTCTGGCAGTCTTCAGGGTGAGGGAAGGTCGGGTGGGGGAGGGCACGGCCGTTGGGTCCCATCACTTCACCATCGGGGCAGGAGAAACCGTCGTCAAGCAGGTCTGGAAAGAGAGGTGATTGGTCAGTAAAGTCTCAATACGTATTGAAATAAATTAAGTGCCTACAAGCTAGCTGATTTCCATGCACTCTGTAAACCAATTTTAGTAAAGCCTTCCTTTATTAACCATTATGTTCCCAGATGTTCCCGAAAGGGAACAGAACAGTGGCTTTTTAATTGTGTCTGTAATTACGGCTCGGAAGAGTTAAAAGTATTTAGAACATACTTAGAAATGGCCTGTATTGGATAGTTTTCCTAACGACGACACTGTGTTCCTTAGATTTATGATCACAAAATAGGCCATTTATCCTCTCTGTCGCGCGGTCCGCGCTCCCATAAGTGGAAATTAGGGTTTTTCCTACTCCTCCGCCGTTGCGGGATCCAAGACAGTTAATTTCCCTGGGACTTCGTCGAGCTTTATTGTCGCGGCGCTTTTCTAGTATACCAATATTTTACGTGAAGCAACTGCCTGTTTGACCTCCACATACCAGTAACTATGTAACAAATCAGCCAGTAACATGGTGTTAACTGTGTCATTTTAATATATCTATGTGTCATTTTTATGTATCTATGTAGTTTAATATCAACTATCTGGTGTCCACGACACAAGCCTCGTTGCTTACTGTGGCACTAGATGGCGGTAATGTCCAGCGATATTAGTTTATTTATTCTCAAGAAATCTACTGAATGTAACGTACCCTTGGTGAGATCAGTACACTGCCTATTGACGGATTCCTTCCAGTCGCAGTTGGAGGACTCCTCGTCGAAGTACAGGCCGGGAGGGCAGGGCATCTCGTTGGGTGTACCGTCTGAGCAGTAGTGGAACTTGTCGCAGGCCTGTAAATATATAAGTTTTTTTTTATATATTTTAAAGCTAAAGCTTAAGCTTGACTCGCGCTAGACCGTGTTGGGTCACACTCACGCTACCGAGCAACGGACAATAGATTGTGCTACGGCCGACACTCGGAATCCTTTATTTTGCATTTTACACAAAAAAGTATTGTGTACCTATAGGGGTATCAAGAACAGGGTGTAAAGTTCTTTATCCCCCATAGAAAATTTTGATGTTGGTTCTCCATCCGTGTCATAGATGGCACTATAGTACTTTTTGTACTATGGTGCTGTACTTTTTGTAGTGCCGCTACAATGCGCAATTGGATATAGGTATTTTGTTCGGTTTTAATTTCATCCCTTTAATCATTGTTTTAAAACCTCTTCATGCTTTTCAAACACCACCTAATCATTTAAATTTCAGTGAGAGCACGCCAATCAATGCCTTTTACTTAATGTTAGAAGGCACACAAATGCTAGTTACAATACTGGTTGGTTGTGGCAACGTACCTGGGGATCGGGATGTTTGAAGTATCCGTTCTGTCTGGGGCAGCCTTTAGACGGCTTTGGCTCCTCTGTGGAAAGCAAATGTGGTTAGTAAAGGACAACAACATCAACATTATTGTGTATAAGTGAGTTGAGATCATAGGTTAAGGCTGATGCTCCAGGGTAGCCTTCGAAATTCAAATTTTCTTACGTTTTTTGCAATTTGCAGGCCAGAATTATAATCATCAATACAACCCTCCAAGTTCATAAAGGTCTAGCAATGACTTTGACCTTGAAAAAATCGTTCCTCGACTTTTATGAACTTAGACGGTTGTATTGATGATTTTGATGATTATAATTCTGTAACTACATACGTCTTACAATCGCGAACAATGTTTTAATTAACTTACAACCTAGCACTGGCCTGCAAATTGCAAAAAACGCTGAAAATTTTAATTTCTACTACCTACCTACCCTGATGCTTTCACCTTAAGTTAAAATAGACTACCGGGCCATCGGTTATTGTTATTTTAAGCCTATGTTGCCCCACTGCAGGACAAATACCTCTCTTCCCTCCTTCCACCTTTCGCGAGTGCGAAAAAAAGCGAAAGAGTCCACCTCGTCCCGAACAACAAAATAACCAGCCAGTGGATGCCTAATAGCAAGAAACTACAACGCGACAGATCCAGAACGAGACGGGCCACCCCGGTTGGGTTTTATAAAAACTATGCATTTACAACTTGGTTTACAGCTTTTGATAATAAGAAATAATTAAAAAAATTAACAGAAATAAAAACTACTAGATGTCGAGCTTGTATTAAAAAGCGATGTTGGTATAATAATTATTGGTCTCTCTAATGTCAGCTTGCTGATTTTGACTCTAATATTTTTTCTAAAATAAAAGTAGCCTTAGTTACTTCTGATGTTATAACATCATCTATCTGCCAGTTAAAGTCCCGTCAAAATCTTTCCAGCCGTTTCGGAGATTAGCCGGAACAAATAGGCAGACATACAACACTTAAAAAAATAGTTGTTTTTGTTTTTATGTATCATAATTATTTACTTTCATAAGCATTCAGAAAAAAGTTGTTATTTGAAATTACAAACAAACACTTCAATTTAATTTATTTGTATGTACGGGCGACCAAGCTGGGTTTACATTTTACAATGTAATTTGCATGTTAAAATGTAAACCAAATAGCTTGATCGACCGTACACTTGTACAGATAGAGATTACTCACGCAGCTCTTTCCTGTCTCCGCAGTCTACATTGGATGGGATGTCGCATTTCTCCTTGTTAGAGTTCTCATCTGAGAAGACCAGACCATCGGGACACAGCTTCGCTTCCGATACACCTGTAGAAAGACAGATAACACAAATGAGTAAGTGAAAAAGATATTGATATAAACATATCATCACGTTGAATCCCCGAAGAGTAACACAGAAGTGAACCATGGAATGGGGGGGTGAGCCTATTGCCACCAACCGGGCACAAATCCTGACACCGGGCAGTTACTAAGTAAGTTCTGATGGCTGCTCATCTCTTTGGCTAAATAATAAGATAGTTCTCACACGACACCACTTATCCACGCGATCGGGAGGAGCTGCGAAGCGGATGTATGGGTATACGCCGCCCGCGCGGAGAGCGGTGTACGATTTCATACAAGCCAATACGACGTGCGGACGTGCGGTGTTGTACGTGTGATAACTACCTTAGGCCGACTTCAAACGAAACGTATAGTCGACCGCAGACTTCGCAAATGTTTGAAAAACAATGGGAAATCAGTCGGCGGCGGCGGCTAAGGTAAGCGTCCACATGTCTACACTGACGCATCGCATCGAACGGATCATAGTATTATTGAACAGATTCGAGCGATCCGTACGGTACGGATAAGTGGACGCACTTGTGTGATTTTCTATACAAAGAATACTACGATCCGTTTGATGCGATGCGCCCGAGGTGTACGATGCGGACATGTGGACGCTTACCTTAAAGTAAATCTTTCGTACATTTTGTACTGAATACTCACAGTCGGCGGCAGACTATACGCGTTGGTGTGAACGTAGCCTTATAGTTGTCGCGTCCTGATAACTCTAGTAGATTCGCCTAGACCAAGACCTTGTTTAGTATATTTGTAACTTCCGTTAAATAAAAATACCTTTTATATTACTTCAATTAGGTACTTTGACCATTTTTTTTTAGTTGGTATGTTTTCACAATCCTCACAAATAAATGGTTACCTACTTGAGTATATAACTTGTAATTCACTACATCCAGTATACACTAAAGTAATCTATTGCATCACTAGTTTCCAACCTTGATACTGGGTTCAGATCGCTACCCAAACAAAACTTTGGCAGCGTCAGTCGTATATACCTATCAATACACAGACCCGTTAAACGGCAAGCATTAACTGTTAGCTTGTACTGACGCTTAGCCGTGTGGTATCCGGCCGAGTAGAATAGAACCAACCCATTACACTCACGGGTGTCGTATAAGGCGACTATTGACTGAGGCAGAACACCTTGCGCCTCCGTAGACCAGAGAATGGGCAGCAGCGTTTTCTGTTAGTCTTTCATCACTGCGATCTCCAATCCGCCTGCCAAACGTGGAGATTACGGCAAATTCCTCCCATCATGGGAGAGGCTTATGTCCAGCAGTGGTCGTTATGGGCTGTTGTTGTTGTTGTACTGACGACACTTTTTCTGACAAATAAGCCTATCAAATCTAATATTATAAATGCGATAGTTTGTATGTGTGTATGGTTTGGTTATTACTTTTTCACGCAAAAATTACATAACGAATTTGGATAAAATTTAGCTCACAGGTAGTTTATAACCTGGACTAACACATAGAATACTTTTTATCCCAGTAGTATGATCCCGTGGGATATTTGTAGAACTAGACGCGGGCGAAGTCACGTGGATAAGCTAGTAAACCTATAAATGTATCTACTACAATGTTCACCTATATAGACATACGTAGTTATTGCAAAACCACAAAATACCGCTCACTTGTGTTACTGACGGAAATACAAGAATGCATATGTTGGTGCATTACAAAATGTTACTGTGAAACTACGTACATAATGTTATGTATCTACGTACCTATATTAAGGCTAACTATTATTGCTACTGTTTCTAGAGGATATGAGATATTGGCATTGGTAATTTTGTATGGTTAAGTAGAACGGCTCTAGTTAGCCAGTAACATGGTTTACTACTGATTAAGTAATGATTTCCAAAATATGAATATCTAATAAAAAACCGTATTTAAAACGTAGATTATCTTGGCGCCAAATAATCTGAACTAACTCTGTTTCTCTAATCGTCTTAAAATCTCAATAATACACCAATCTATAACTTTACTTTAATCACAAACTTTGGCAAAATAAGCTACGATCATTAAATACATTCCAGATACATCCTACGATCAAGATTGACCTTTCACGTTCCTTCAGAATGTTTGGGAACACGAATCTTATCCGTCGAACGTGCACAAAGACGAATCATGAACAAAATATAAGACATCAAAATTAATAAGACAAATTATGGATATTACGAGTAGAACAGTTGATCCACAGTTTATTGAACTAAGGGCTCAAACAACTGGCTATTCAATCCTGAGCTCAATTTAATACATTTTTGACCTTCCCATTACTGTTATCGCTTATACATGGAATGTTACTTTTGTCTAGGTTATTACCTAAACTAAAAGATACTCAAGATTTAAAATTAAAAAAAAAACTATAACAAAACATCATCACGCCTGTAATCTCCGAAAGGCTAGGCAGAGGTGTACCTAATAGTACACCCATATTTCGCCAGTTATGTTTAAGTCACATGCAATGTAATAGGGGCGAGCCTATATTGCCATCAACTGGGTATTAATCCACTCCGCGGCTGTTACTAAGAAACTGCTGATGGAACAACTCAATAACACTTTGCCCGTCCTAGGAGTCGAACCCAGGACCTAATGCTCAGAAGTCACGCTTGCAATCAATATAACAACGAGGCAGTTTAAAAAAAAACTATCTCTAAAGTTAAAGAAACGGCATCAATTATAGAAACTATCAGTAAGTAATAATTATTAGCAATTACGAAAAAAAATATTAATTACGAATCATTCTAAAAAGCCATTAAAATTGTTTAAAAACAGTAAAGCATTATCACTTTAAACTTTCTCTTTGCACAATGCTTTTACTTGCAAGCGTGTTTAATACGAATTTAAATTCGTCATGAAAGGTCAAGATAATAGAAATCCTCTTGTTAATATTCTCGCTGCATTTGTCGTACATTCTCTTCTGTAAGCTTCCATTGAAATTGAGAGAAGAGTATGTATAAATTAGAAAATTCAATTACCTAATAGGTTATATGTTTAGCAACCTATTTGAATAGGTTGTCTTGTTTTGAGCATCCTAAAACAAAACACGTTCACACGTACATTTATAAACCATTTCAAACCACATGTAATGCATAGGGAATTGAGATAAACACACAGTTGGGATGGGGGTTAGTTTGGGATTCTATCTATGAAACTCCATACACGCAACACAAAAAACTTGTTATTTTAAAACAAACAGACACTTCCTTTTTATTATTTGTATGAATGAGTATCATAACGGTATCACCTTAGATCAAGATCAGCTAGTAAAAATTAGGTGTGGTGATGGCTGATGGCCGATTCGGTGCAGTACTTCTAAAGTGTGCTTTAAGTTTGGCTAAACTATTTACCAACTGAGTTGGTTTAGGTTCATCATAATTATGTTGCAGTAATTAATCAAAGTTCCTATTTATAAATGTTAATTTTGCTGTTGCAAAATTGATGTTTCATTATTATGTAATAACGGGTCGTCAGATTGCAGTCAAAAGTATCCGCTGACACGATGTTGTAGGATCCTCCCCTTCTAATAAATTTAATAGACTCCAAAGATTAAAATTCGATTGGTAATAATTATTTATAGCACGACGATATCTCAAGACGACCGTCTTGTTGGTCCTGGGTTCGATTTCAAGGTAATTATGGCAAAAGGCCATTATTACATACATGGGATATTATAAAAAAACTGACAAAATAAGTATGGGGGTCTAAAATTACCGCTGCAGCAGAATCACAATAGAATAATAATATGAATCACGTTGAAATTCTTTAAAAAGATCACAGACGCATCAGTTTCTGACCATTTTTCCGAATTGTAACGTAATTCACGTTAGTATCCTTTTATGATTCTGCTAAAGTGCCATTTTAGGCCCCCAGTTCCCCTTTATAGTAAACAGGCATGTTGTTATGATAAGATGTGTAATTTTCGCTGCTCAACAACATTACCTGAGTAATGTTGCCTTGCTGGCTAGCGCAACTCATAAAAACAATTTTTGCATGCACACATGATTGCCGATAACCATATTTTGGGCAATACCGTGCAAGCAGTCTATTACCCAGTTATGGTCGCCTTCGTAACATTACGCTATTTAAAAATGTGGAAATATTAGGAATTTTTACACTCTACTTGCGATAGTAACGAGAGTGGCCGAATGTTGGTAAAAAAATCGAGTAGTCACGACATTTTGTGTAGTAATGTCACATTTTACAATAGGCGTACTCGTTGATTGAATTCGTAGTCAGTTATCACGCGTATTGGCGGTGAATTGCAAATGTCAAATTGGTACTATTGGTTAATTTGATGTTTTGGTTAATAGCACACTTAGGTGCGTTTTTATGTATTTTATACTGGTTAATGTTTAGGCGAATTGACTTTGTGGCGAATGTACAATAACTCTTCCAAATTATCAAGATGATTAGCACTCCGAACCCAGGTTTGCACTGGCAATTATTTATTTTTGGGAAAAATCAGAATCAGCCTATAAACGTTCCCATTGGAACTGGTAACGGGAATTGGTTGTGTGAGACAGACTACAGTGTCACATGTTAACGTGGATACCATCACATGAAATTCTCTTTTCATTAAGTGATTCCAAACCACCACTTGTGTTAATTGAGAGCAGCGGTGGCCCAGTGGTGGCGGCCCCGACTTACGAACAGTAAGTCGTGGGTTCGAACCCAGACAGGCGCATTACTTTGTGTAATTTATTTCATCACCACTGCTCTCAAAACGGTGAAGGAAAACATCGTGAGGAAACCGGCATGTCCTAGAACCAAAAAATTCGAAGACATGTGACATCTACATCGCCCGCGTGGTGGATTATAGCCCATTCCCTCTCATAGAGAGGAGGCCTGTGTCCCAGCATTGGGAACATGAATAGGCTGATTATGATGATGATGATAACTTGAGTTAATTAATTATTATTTTTTTTAGGCTCGCACCCTATTACATGGGACATAAACATATTTTTTCGCAACGAAACTTGTTTACAAATTCACAGAGCACAGCCTTCAATCAATTAAAAGATTTGATGCTGTCTTGAAAGAAAATAATGAAGTAACTATTTATTTAAAAATTCTTGAAGCTCATAAAATGTAATGCTTTTAAAAGCACCGTTTTTATTTTAGACTATAATAAAAATATAACGATGTGAAATAGACCGATTTAAACGTAACTTTTTAGAGCATTTTTACGAGTGAAAACTCCATAGTAAACGGTAGTAATAAAAAATACCAGGCTAATTTTTCCCACATTAAATCAAAAACTCATTCACATTAGGATACAAAAAAATACCTAATTAAATAATATACAAACTGTTAAATAAAACCTTTGTTAAAAGTGAAACCCGGAATACAAGAAGCAATCATCTTCTTGCATGCACCTATGACGTCAGCGGAGTTAGTATCTATGAACTGCACGGTTGACCTTTGTAGTTTTGTACTGACCTTTGCTGCATTTGTAGTAAAGGTCACATTGGTAGGGATCCGGGTAGAATCCACTCTTCTCTGGGCAGTCGAACTCTTGTGCTGAAACTGAAATATAATTTTCCTTTAGATACGAATAAATAAACCAATTTCATGGCAATCATACACTAGGTAGGTAGAAAAACAGAATTAAAAAAAAACAGGAAAAAGACTGAGAATTGGGTGATTTAAATCAGATAACTCTAAACGGATTTACACTTCATTAATGTAATGGTAATCGTATTCATAACAATGAATTTCACAAAGTCAAGGAATATTATTCATTTAAACAGAAGAAATTACATGACAAGTTTTCTAAAATTAATATCCATAGAAAAAAAAAATGCAAAACTTAAAAAAATCAATGCACTTCGCCTATATAGTACTAATAGAGAGCATTCTTCATATAGTTTTCATGTCCTGAAAAAAATGACAACTGTTCCGTTTAACAAAAAAATAAATAAACAAATGCGAATCGATTCGAACCTACCTATAGTGCTTAGATACGAACTATCTCAGGCTATACAGGCAGCTCTAAAACAAAACACAATACACCCGAGAAATTGCGTAACGTTCCTTTGTTACCATCTATTGTTACCGCTCACTTCATTCTATTATACAGGGTGATATAAAATTGCCTAGCTGGCTTTCGCCGGTGACTCCGTCTGTGTAGGTGGTTTATTGTTTCCTGTTGCTTAATATCGTTTTTGAAATATTTATTGATGATTGCTTTAATATATATTTTGAAAGTGAAGGAAACTTTGGGTTACTGCATTAGGTACTTAGTGGTGTCGATTCTGTTGTGCACCAACTAAACTTAAATTAGGCTATTGCTATCTTTTTTTCTCTAATAAAACGAGAAAGAGACGGACGTAATTTAGAGCTGTCAAATTTAGTTGGAACTAATATTTCTATACAAATCAAGGGTGCACGTAAAAACATGTCGACTAAAAACACGGTGAAGCGCAAGGCATAAACTAGTTTGACATCTCTAAATTAGTTCATAGCTATAGCCGTCCTTTTCTCGCACTGCCTTTCAGTAAAAGATAGCAATAGCATAAATTAAGTTTAGTTTGTGCACAACAGAATCGACACCACTGACTATGATATTAGTGGGTAGTCTAATTTTCCATAAATATAAGTGTTTCTTGGCGATCGAGGAACAAAATAAATACATGATTGACATATTCATATCAATCCAGTGTTTATTTTTAGGCTTTATATACATAAAGCCTTCATGTTACTTAATTGAGATGCAAATTATCAAAAAATAAACATTAAATTATTTATTAGCCTTGCAAAAAGTGGAATACATTACAAAAACCAATTTAATGGACAAGCTTAATTACCACTTCTGTTTGATTACATGCACAAGAGTACTTTAAATTACTCGAATAAGAAACTGGGAACATTAACATTCTGACCTATAGATTCTTAGAATTTTAATGTTCAAGACCAACCTTGAACGAAATTACTAGACTAATGAAAACATTGTACAGATGCCAGCACCACAACATCATGCAGCATCATGCATCATGCATGTGCATCTTGTAGCATCATATTACTACAATTTCATAAATAGATTTTCAACTTTATCCCTAAAGCATTAGATTCAAGGTTGATTGGGAAAATTTTACAGTTTCGGATAACTTGATATGCTGGCGTCTGTACGGTTGACAAAAAATTTTGGTATGCTGGGACGTATGTCCCTGCATACCAAAATTTTTCATTCACATCGTTATCATTTCACATCGTTGATTAAACGAAGACCATTATCATAAAACAGCCAACGTCAACCAAGATACGTCCACAGCTGGACATAAACCTCTCCGGTAGGGGTTGAGCAGGTGAAAAAGGCAATTTTTTTCATGTAAAATACTGGTGTTCAGCTGCATCTGGTTAGACTTGGAGCCGACTCTAGCATAGTTGGGAAAAGGACAGGCATCTGCCTGCTAAATGACGATGACTCGGAACACGCTGAATAATTTGACTATTCTGCAAATTCTCGTATCTGTTCTTGACTGTACATTCACCTACAAGAGCTAAATTACTTCTATTGAATTCTAGGCTTAAGTTGTTGACCCCACAATAGGGATATGAAATACAAAACTCTTTTTATTTATTAAAAATTCCTTGTATTGGCGCATAAAAACATTGTGGTAAGCTTGTTTATGTTTCTAAAACATCACTTATTTTACAATTTATTGTTTTATGGAGCATGTTTTTGGTGAAACGGAACGCACTTTTAAAACGCATCGTTCTCGATAACGCCAAAGTCTACGAGTATGTGTCAAAAAAAACACTTTTATTTGAAAAGTAGTTAAAGTTTCACTAAGATTTTATTATAAAATTATAATAAAATCTTAGTGAAACTTTACAAGCAAAAATTGCGATGACGAAATCGTCATCGCAATTTTTGCTTGAATAAAGCACATTCAATTAGTAAAATTACTATAAAAAGGCCAAAAAACTAAATCTAGACAAGGCAGATTGAGGTAAATGACGTCACATCATGGCCGCGATAGTCACGGACGTTTGAACTGTCCTAAAAAATTGCAGAAGTTTAATATTATCTTTGAGCGACAAAAAATAGTTGAACTTAACTTTTAATACTTTTCTGGGGTTGATAGCACTGTATTTTATTGATTTAAGTGAAGAAAAAATTACATGCATATTCCCTATTGTCAATCGAAGCCTTATGACTGAAGTGACAGTGACTCGTGTTAGCCTTGCATTTGGCAATCTCCGTGAGAGTAGAAAGTGTTAAAAATGACACAAAGTGTGACTTATAACTGGATTAGGTAATCGACGGTTGACAGTATTGTGTTTGTAGTTGACGACCACCAACAGTTAATAATAGGTGTTGACAAATGTACACTTCAACCAACTTCTCTGTGTAGTCGGGAAAACACAGAACTAAAATAACACTTTCAGACTCAAAGTTATCTCTTGTCGAGCAACAAAAAGGTTAAGCTTTTTTAATATAAACCGTGCATACGGACGGAAGACGGACAAAACCCTCGTTTATAAGAATCAACAATAGTCCCCCTAAATGATCTCACATGTTAACTGCATCAGTGAACGGAATTCGCGTAACTGACTTTTTGGTTAAACGCATTCGAACTGATTGCCATCGATAAGCTTAAGACAAGAAAACTGATCATGAAGTCTGACCTGACCGATTGATGAATGACCATCAACATACCAACGACGGAATGAATTACGACGAAGGAGAATAGACTATTCGAGACGAAAGCAGAAAGATTGCTAGATTACTATAAACACCAACCTCGCATTGTGACCTCACATTCATTCTAGAACATTGGCAAGCGAACAGGTTTTCTTTTAAAGAGCGTCATAAAAGTAATGGATCTGATGTCTCTTACATTTTTTTTTTCATGTAAAGCTCTGATGTCATACTTTAATACCAATTACCAATGAAATGACGAGATTGACATTGGCCATCTGACAACACGTAAGTTGATAACAAGTAAGTGCCTTGTATGTGGACTAGTAATATAAGTGCGTCATGAAGTTCTCTATTTATTTTTTGGAAGGCTTTTGACTCACAGCCAAGTACATAGAAGGTAAAGCTACGCTTACCGCAGTCGGTCCGTGGATGGGTGACCATACATTACAGATCGAGGCCTCCCCGTGCCTGACAACTGTAAGCAGGGGGAACTTATTACCCAGTAGGTAGGTAACTGGGTGGTGGATAGGCAGTCACTTATTGTCAACTGATATTCAGCTGCATCCGGTAAGACTGGAAGCTGACCCAACATAGTTGACAAAGAGCTTGGCAGATAGATGGTAACAATACATTACTTTATTTTAAATTGAGTCATTGATGAAAGTTTAGAAAAAAACCCATCTATTTCAACCAATCACTCGCAAATTATGTTCATTCTACACAATATTTTATTATATTTATTGTGTAAATAACGGTCAATTCATTACTTTACAGTTGTCAGTGTTACCAAACCGAAAAAAGGCATTTCGAAATGAGTTCAAATATATTTTAGGTCGTAACAAGCAACCTGCTGCATGTCATTTACTTTTAAAATATAATTACTATGTTACAAAACCTAAAGTATTTAGACAGTATTTATTCGTTTTAGTAAAGGTGAAGAAATCAATATCCAAGAAGTAGTATTTTGCATTTAGTAATAAATCCATTAGCAACTGTAAAGTGTAGGTGTCTCAAGCTTTGTTTGAATTGATTTATTTAAATATACTAACCATATAAGTAGCGACCTTGCAAAACTGATCATTAGCCAAAAAGTTCAAACTGTTGGTTGGGAAGTTTGAAAGTGGCGCCTGTTACCTACAGAAAAAATTAAAGGAAATCGTTTGACTTGTTACAACAACAACAACAGCCCATAACGTCCACTGCTGGACATAAGCCTCTCCCATGATGGGAGGAATTTGCCGTAATCTCCACGCTTGGCAGGCGGATTGGAGATCGCAGTGATGAAAGACTAACAGAAAACGCTGCTGCCCATTCTCTGGCCTACGGAGGCGCAAGGTGTTCTGCCTCAGACATTAGTCGCCTTATACGACACCCGTGAGTGTAATGGGTTGGTTCTATTCTACTCTGCCGGATACTACACGGCTAACTCTGCCGGACACCACACGGCTAATCACGGTTTGTCTTGTTAAAGACATGTAATGAGAAGGGATGAAACCTATGTGACTAAAAGAGTGATGGATATGAATATTGATGGATGGAGACGGAGAGGAAGGCCATAGAAAAGATGGATAGATTGTGTGAGGAATGATATAAAAGAGAAAGGAGTAAATGATGCCGTGACATCTGTCAGGGGAGAATGGGAGAAGAAAACGTGTTGCGCCGACCCCAAATGTGACAAGGGAAGATCATGAAATAAGTTAGTCTCCCAATCTAATTTACCAAAATGCAGTCGAATTTAATGCTTAACTTCGACCTTTGTAGCCAAATATCTGTTGAATACCGGATATTTTAACCGGTTACATAAAGCTTTCATTCCTGACAACAGCCGTGACCACCGGCTTACACTGACCGAGGTCTGACCACACCTCGATCGACCGATTTCTATGTAGCCACGACCCTTAAATTGTGCTAAGTAATAAGTACCTATTTGCCTTAGATTTAATGGTCTGGATTTAAACTGGATTTAAATTATTATTTTGTTAATTAATTTTTAGGAAAGATGAGACTAATAGTTATCTACAATTCTACATTAGTGGCTTACAATAAACCTTGACTAAAGCTTATAACAAGCTTGTACAAATTAGAATGTGTGTATTTATTCGAAATAGAAATCATTAAAATCTGGAAAACTATAATCTATTAAACTGTCATTACCATCAATGGTGTCGATTCTGTTTTGCACAAACTAAACTTAATTTAGGCTATTGCTATCTTTTTGGATGACTTTGAGACACCATACAATTTCTTGAAATCTGTATTTGATAAAACTAAGACTTCTATGACCAATTTACTCTCTCGTGTCGAAAGCTTAAACAATTACTATTCTTACTACATCCCTCTTACAACTTACACTGCCTAACAAAATAACCTATGAGCAGCAATCGTGACTTGTTTCCATGCCCTTGCAACATGTGTATTAGGCAAATTAACTGGAGCATCGAACATTGAAGTGAAAGGAAGACGAGACTGCAATCGATGACACACGTACAATATAGAATAGAACATTTTAGGTATTACCTAAGATTTAGCAAACAAAACAAGTAAACCTGGATGTGGAAGGTCAATATACCTTATATTCATAGTTGTAGCGTTTTAGCTTGTCAATAGCGGTCATTGCCCTTTTCCTATTATCTCTTCGTACGAACCAAAACAATGCACCATGTATCGCTTTTATTAGAAAAAATGTTGAAGATTACGATAGATGACGGTTCAAGACTTGGACAGGCTTATTTTTGTTTTTTAAAGGAACTTTAATAAATGTAGGTGAGTCAATGACCGCTATTGACATCTTAACTGGCAGCAACTATAGTCCTTATACTCTTAGTTTCCAATCAGGTTAATCACCAGTTCAGCCTATGGTTTTGAATTCGTCATGTAGTTATACGACTGCCTCGTTGGTCTAGTGGTCGAAATTGCTATTTTAAGTTCAATTCCCGGGTCGAGCAAATTGTTACTGGGTTTTTCCAACTGGAATCTCTCAGTAGCAATAGGCTCGTCCCTATTACATGGGACTTAAACATAACTGGAGAAATGTACTAAGAAATGTAATAATACTATTTGGTACCTAACATAACCAGAAAGATAGTGCTCTCAATTTAGACGCATTGACAAAAAATCACGTAAAGAAAAAATTTAATCTCACAAAAGTTGGTAATCAGTTATCACGATTCGTCAAGACACTGGCCTCACTTCTCATATGACACCCAGTTCTACCTTTGCCAAAGAAATACACACGCATAGTCAGTCATTACCCTATCTACGTAATCCATTACAGAATTATAACAGCTATCAGCAAAATGCACATAATTATATTACAGACCTATTACCAAATGTAATGAGAATCGGAAATCAATACATAAGCAAGAGCAATTAAAACCAGGAATGTTAATACGTAAATGATTTTAACACAATTTTTAATTGTTTTCAATTATGTAATTTGAAAGGGCGAACGAAAATAAGGACATCCGAGTTTTAACTCGTAACTTGTTACATGTGTTCGCTACACCATATTTTATAGAATTTTAATAATCCTCCAAAAGATAACTAAGGATAATTGGCAGATGCATCCCACTGTCTGTTTTTAATGAGTCCTAGCTGTCACCTATTAATATGATGATTAAAATTAAAATTAACTTTTCACAGAAGGGGTCACTGGACTGCCTACCATAAAAAATGCCGAAGCTTTTTGAAGAATATAAATATGCTAAAGAAGACAAGACATTAATCTACTGACAAACCATCACTAGAATGAAGTAGATAATACTAAAAAATAATAAACCAATAACTTTTTCGACAAAGAACAGATTTGCGAAAACTGTAATCAACGTTTAATTACTGTTATACATTTCAATTGTGTTAACAATTGTGTGTAAGGCCAGTCAACGGTTGCTAGGAAATCTAAATACGTAACAAGTGACTAACAAACAAGACAGCAGTTCCAGTTTCACACAAAACTTATTGCGAGATTGTGTGACAAACCTCTGACGTCATACTATACTATAGTGAAATAATCCCTTACTAATATATTTCCAGGAAACAGCTGGATGGGGGTTGTGAAGAATCGAGTGGCGTACGGTTGGATAGGCCAATGTTCAACAGTGGACTGCTGTAGCCTGATGATAATGATGATGACCAAGCCAAACAATTCAATTCATTGTCCTAGAAATAAATCTAAAGTTATTGCAATCCAAACTACGGAATCTTATTTCTGACGAGTCCTAAGATCCAAGTCTCAACTCTATTTTTAAAAGCGCAGTACACCTTCCAAAGAAATGTTCTAGAAGTTTTGCGATATTGCGAAAGCAAAACCCTACGCAGGCATTGTTGTAATCGGTAAAAGCTTAATCATGTATCAGAGATTATACAATAGGCTAGTTTCCACCATTCGTAAATTGCAAATCTATTTAGTCCGTCAGTTAGAGTATTGGAAAATAATGGACGCGTATTTTTTGTAAGCACGGCGGCGGCGTGACGTATTAAGAATTTTAAAAGCATCGTATCTTCGTCAATTTTGGTTTACGTAACAAAAGAAAAAATAAAAATATACATATTTTTTCTTTTGTTACATAAACCTTGTTGGCCTTGTTGGCTTGTGTCCTGAAAAAATCGAATTAGTCCGTCAATTCTAACTGACGGACTAATTAGATTTTTTCAGGATACAAGCCTATTAGAAGGATCTGGAACAAGCACTAGGCTAGCCGATCCCGGAACAATTTACTATAAATGTTACAATTGTGATTGAATCAAATTAATAAAAATCATAATTGGAACCATAAGTATGAAGCTAAATTATGGTCAATGACCGCTACAACGAACGGTACTGTACTGTGACAGATATATTCGATTCATTGACTAAAATGGTAACTTAACCCGACCCAACTATGCACACTGCATACAATGTCAAATTGGCCATACACGGCGTAAACGGACCTTTCACGAAGCCGTCAACCAAGCATTCTGTACATCAGATTAAATTACTCTACGAAAAAAAAACTGCTTGGAAACGATTTTTTTTTGAGGTGAAAACTCACGTTTTACGGTAGGACTCAATGTAACGTACACAAGACATTGTGGTGATGAATGCATTGAATATAACGGGGCTCATGGAAATATTTAAAGTAAAGTTATACGAGTAGTAACAAAAACTTGAATTTAAAAAAAAATACGAACGAGCCCTTTGATCCCAAATATCTCCGTAACTAGAAGGTTCCCAAGTGTGGTCCAAAATAAAAAGTGATCGCAATGTTGGGGAAAACAACTTTCGCAGCATCGTTAGGGAAATTTTTACACCCATTATAAGGCAGATTAATGGGCCACGTAACAAAGTGCGAACTGTGAATAAACGTTTAATAAGTGTTACTGATTGATTATCCACCTTTGTCGGTGCAATTCCGATTGAGTCATAAGATAGTTCTTGCGAAACTGGAAGTAGGTAAATTGCATGGCTATTGACTGTTTCAACAACATAAAAAGGGGAAGGAGTACTTGATGTTTTGACTCTAAGCTCACAAATGTTACGTAAAATAAACACTGTTGACGGACATGTAAATATTATGTGAGTCCAATACTAAACGAGTTTATTATACTCGAGAAGGAAATAGAAGGTAAGATTTATGTAAACGTTGACGGGAAAAGCTTTTACGATGTCACATAAAATAGGTAACTGAACTTTTCTATTGAGAGATTATGGGAACTTGTATAATTTATCAGAAATATTAGGAATCAATGACCAGTGGTCCACATTTGCCCTAGATCGAAAAAGCTGGAAGTCATGGGGATTTATTGAGCCCATCAGAGGGACGACACTGGCTAACAGTATTACGAATGTATCAGTCATATGTACGTACTACGAGTATACAATATTTAAATATATCTTCGCATTAAAACAGTAAAACTACAACTTAAATAAAAAATATCAGTAAGTAAGCACCATTACAGAAAACTAACAAAAATTTAATCACCCAATTTCTCAATCGATTCCCGTTGGCAACACACCTCTCTAACAATATTAAGTTAACACGTACACTAACTTAATTTAAAACTAAGTTTAAAATAAGTAAAAAAGTACCACTTACCTAACCCGCACACAATACCGACGACAAGAAGTAAACTTTTCATTTTTATTTTTTTATAAAATTTATTTGAGGTAGAAAATATAAATAGAATTAAACTGTTCGTACGTGCGTTTCCTTCCGAAGGTTGCTCTGTATTGCGAGCGGACACTATTGTGGCCTGCGCAGGCGCAGCTTACTACACCACGCACGACCGATGAAAGTGAATGAAAGTTTAAAAAAAGACATTGACTGATGAAGCTTAGACATGAGATGTATTTTTAAAATCCATGTATGTTATTTGTCTGTTGTAAGTTTTTGAGTGTGTAGTACGTAATTAATCTTTATATCATTCACTTGTTTGTCTTTACTTCATTAGTTTTGTTATTGAATATATGAAATCAATTACTTTGTCTGTTTTGACAGGTTATTAGAAGAGGAGCGTAATTTATTATCGAGTAATTTTGAAAATGAGGAAATGATTGATATAGATACGTGTATTTTGGTGTCAACGGCTTGTTATGGCAAATCGCATGTGTCCTAGTGAATTGACATGATTTTAATTATAGAATTTCGTGTAATATTTGTAATAACTTCTTCGTTACCATAGTCAATTTATAATGAACAAGTACTATGATGCTCAATTACCATCATCTGCCTAGCCTTTTCCAAACTATGTTGGGGTCGGCTTCAAATCGAACCCATAACTAACATACAATTTAATTTATGTTTTACATAGATCGACTGTCGATATCCAAAACTAAGTAACTTTTTGTGTATCCATGGAAAAATCTCCCCTGTTTGTTTATTGGTAAGTAAATGCTATGCTGTTTTTGTTATTATTTTGTTTCTAAGTTCTTTAAAAACTACATTTAGGATGTGCAGGAAGCAGACCACACTGCGGCTGGTGCTGAGAAGCTGGCAATTAGACGATAATATTGTATATTGTATTGTATATTGTATTGTATATTGTATTGTATATTGTATTGTATATTGTATTGTATATTGTATTGTATATTGTATTGTATATTGTATTGTATATTGTATTGTATATTGTATTGTATATTGTATTGTATATTGTATAACGGGCTGGTGTCCGCAACTCCACGTCAAAGTGCGTATTTTGCGTAAGGGCTATAATCCACCACGCAGACTCAGTGCGGATTGGTAGACGTCACATGTCTTCGAATTTTTGGTCCTAGGACATGCCGGTTTCCTCACGGTGTTTTCCTTCACCGTTTTGAGAGCAGTGGTGATGAAATAAATTACACAAAGTAATGCGTCTGTGAGGGTTCGAACCCACGACATACTGTTCGTAAGTCGAGGCCGCCACCACTGGGCCACCGCTGCTCAACGATAACATTAAATTATACTTTTTTCTTTGACATGTGGCGACATAAGGGTGTAAAAGACTTAACGAAGCCGAAAGGCACTTGTTCTCCCCGTCCGCGTCATCGCGATTTTTTTACCTAGGAACCTTTTAGTTACTGAGATATTGGGGGTCAAACTTACAACTTTTTCCCAACTTTTCCTTAAAATACAAGTTTTTAATATTATAAGTTTGATTTAAATATCTTTACGATCCCCGTACTCTTTACTGCATCCATCAGCACAATGTTTTGAGAGCATTACACAACGTTTTACCGTAAAACGTAATTTTTCACCCCAATAAAAAAGTCATTTCCCAGAAATATTTTTTGCGTAGAGTTACTTAGTTTGATGTACAGAATGCTTGGTTGACGGCTTCGTAAAGAGTCCGTTTATACCCTGTATATTGTCACATAAGACTAGATAACTAAATCTGACATCAATTCAAATTCAAATAAAAAAATTAAAAAAAACATAAATCAATCAAATCTTCAAATTCTACATCGCGCAAACAGAACTGCGTGATTAGAATATACTCAGAAACCCGTCAACCATCATTACGCCCACCAGACACAAAACCCGTCTGGTCGGAGGATTCTTGATTTTCAGTTGAGAATAAGGAACTTTCCACCCGATTCCTTACCTTTATAGATGCATTTATTTACAAACGCTTGCACCCTAATCTAGTGCATGACCTCTCATTACAGTGAGTGTATCAAGTCGCCAAGAAAAGTCACGAGACTTACCTATAGCAGTACCTATACATAATGTATACATACATGTATAACAGCATTGTCGAGGTCCAAAGACGATAGCCTCCAAAATGGCCACGTCACGGCCAATTTCATGGAATTTAATGCCGTTTGTCAGCCAATTGGTACCTTATTATTATGCATTAATATAATGGCCGCCGTATCCTGCTTTTTGGTATGGTAAGTACTTAATTTTTATAGGGTGCATCGCTGTAGGCATGCGTTGTATTAAAATATGAAGGTTTTTACCGGACTCAAAAAAATCACTTGATGGCTTTAAATCGTGGAGGTCAGATAGGCAAACGTTTCACGTAAAATTCTGGTATTCGACTGCATCCCGTTAGACTGGAAGACGACCCCAACATAGTTGGGAAAGGCTAGGCAGATCATGAAGATACCATCTAACGCAATTTTGGCATTAAAGAATCCCAATATTGTATTGTATTGTATTGTATAACGGGCTGGTGTCCGCAACTCCACGTCAAAGCGCGTATTTTGCGTATGGGATATAATCCACCACGCGGGCCCAGTGCGGATTGGTAGATGTCACATGTCTTCGAATTTTTGGTTCTAGGACATGCCGGTTTCCTCACGATGTTTTCCTTCACCGTTTTGAGAGCAGTGGTGATGAAATAAATTACACAAAGTAATGCCGCCTGCCTGGGTTTGAACCCACGACTTACTGTTCGTAAGTCGGGGCCGCTACCACTGGGCCACCGCTGCTCTCAAGAATCCCAATATTTGTTCATAAGGTATCTGGTATTTAAATTCTAGCCTAGATTAAGAAATTAAACTAGATAAGCAATAAAATTTTATGTTGTTGCGGTGTCATCATCCAACATCAAATCGTTAGCAACAAAAATAGCAATAATTAATTACCCAATCGTAAAAATAGCAATAATTAACGTGTCCTACGTGGTGTTGTGATCTATAACAAACAGGAATTTGTGTGGTATACTATAACTTAAAACCCGACTACTGAAAAATCACGCTCTTAGTGAGTTTACTAGCCGTGTGGTATCCGGCAGAGTAGAATAGAACCAACCCATTACACTCACTGGTGTCGTATAAGGCGACTAATGTCTGAGGCAGAACACCTTGCGCCTCCGTAGACCAGAGAATGGGCAGGAGCGTTTTCTGTTAGTCTTTCATCACTGCGATCTCCAATCCGCCTGCCCAGCGTGGAGATTACGGCAAATTCCTCCCATCATGGGAGAGGCTTATGTCCAGCAGTGGACGTTATGGGCTGTTGTAGTGTAGTAGTAGTGAGTTTACAAGGTAAAATCGACTCCTCCTATTGTTGAAGTCAGTTAAAATATAGGCTATGTTACCGGATATATGTAATAACGAGAACATTGACACCTTATTCGTCAAAATCGGACGAATAGTTTAGGCGCTACGGAGGAACATACGTAAATACAAAGATACAATATACATAGACTGCTAAAATCATAACCCTTCCTTTTAGCTACGACATAATCGGGTAAAATAAAAGTGTATATACCGGGTATCCGTTTCCTTATTGCTGTCTAGGGATGAGAATGACAATAATTCACACTAGTTCTCCGACGCAATTTTAATCGAAAAACCACCGCCATTTTATCACTCGACTACGGCGAAGGCAGAAGGAGGGATTATGATTATAACTATTCATCCGATTTTGATGAAAAACGTGTCTATCGATTCGTTATTATGGCCCCGGTAACATAAGCTACATTTTAACCGACTTCAACAATAGGAGGAGTCGATTTTACCTTGTAAACCCCGAATTTAATTAGGGCGTGATTTTTCAGTAGTCGGGTGTTTTAGTGGTAGCATACCACACAAATTCTTGTTTTATTAAAGACCGAAACTAGGTACTTTACAGTGACAGGGGCAAAAAGGAATGTTCATTTATATTATTAACTTATAGGCACATGAAGGTTGTAGGTACAGATCGTTGAAATACTTCGGTGCTTCGAATTAATGGGCTTAGCCGTGTGGTATCCGGCAGAGTAGAATAGAACCAACCCATCACACTCACGGGTGTCGTATAAGGCGACTAATGTCTGAGGCAGAACACCTTGCGCCTCCGTAGACCAGAGAATGGGCAGCAGCGTTTTCTGTTAGTCTTTCGTCACTGCGATCTCCAATCCGCCTGCCAACCGTGGAGATTACGGCAAATTCCTCCCATCATGGAAGAGGCTTATGTCCAGCAGTGGATGTTATGGGCTGTTGTAGTAGTGTAGTAGGTACTTCACAGTGACAGGGGCAAAAAGGAATGTTCATTTTTATTATTAACTTATAGGCACAAGAAGGTAGGTACAGATCGTTGAAATACTTCGGTGCTTCGAATTAATGGGTTATTGGCAGTTTTGAACACTACCATTTATGTCTTCCGATAAACGTAAGACTTTATAGGTACTTACCAAAATTAAGATAAACTAAAGGCTGTATTTATTTAACGTTTATATTCGGTGTGAACAAGAGTTTTGTACGTCCCTGTAGGTAAACTTAGTATGAACAATACGGATCTATGTAACGTTGTAATAATGTGATATTTCTAGCTAGCCATTCCCACACCTTTGTCAAGATACCTAGTATTTTACTTCCACGAAAGCTCATAACAGTGTTGTTACGATTTTGTCTACGGTGCTATGACAAGCGAGAACTAAAAATAAATTATGATCTCATGACTCACAAGTAAATCATCATAAATCATATTTATTTCTGTAAATTGGTTCTACAAAACACTTTTACACGTCACATTAAGTTATGTTTTAAAACTAGATGGGGCCGGTGTTCCGTACCTGAGAAGAAACAGCCGAAACAAATTCAGAGGTCACTGTCTCTTTTAAATTCCAGACATTGATCAAGTCATATTAGGACCATGCAGATTAATGTCTGAGATGGTCATAGGTCCCCTATGACTCATATGGTCGGGACCCCTATTGGTCATAGGTTCACCTACACCTAATCCATCATTGGATTCACACCAAAGACCCAGATCCCCCAATCCTATTGGATAATCGGGTAAGAGGATCTAGACAAAGAAACATTAATTCTCTCAGCGAAAACATCTTTGGGGTCGGCTTCTAGTCTAACCGGTTGCAGATTACTACCAGTATTTTACATGGAGCGACTGCCTATCTGACCTCCACAACCCAGTTAGTACTGGGTAATACGATAGGTACCCCTTACTAAGACTGGTTGTAAAACTTCCGGCCACTGGCTATCTGTACGACTGTCAATGCTCTTCAAATGACAGCCAGGACCAATGACTTGACGAGCTTCCCAAGGCACAGAGAAAACTCAGTATGTAATAGATGGTCATCCATCCACAGATCCACCCGGTTACGCGACTGTTATTATTGAGCTATCAGCGATAACAATGACATAAGTGTTTTTAGACGAAAGAAAATCTACTCAATCGATACAGCACAACACTACGTGAGGACGCTATGTGGGATATTACTAATCTTTTCGCTTGCCATTCGATGTTTTGGGGGGTAAAAGTGTCTCCAGTGTATTAGAGTGTTTAGACCTAGATTACATGATTAAAACCTATTTTAATAGGCGAGACGACAAAAAAAAAACTAATTAGTCCATCAGTTAGATTATCAAAAAATATTTGACCCGTGTTTTTTCTTTTGTTACGTAAACCAAAATTGACGAAGATATGACGCTTTTAAAATTCTCAATACGTCACGCCTAGGTATAATTTTAACCTAGTTCTGACGTCACGAGCCCCCACTCCCGAGTTTTGATGCGTGTATCTTTGTCAATATTCATTGATTTACAAAAACAAAAAATACGTGTCCATTCATTTCCAATACTCTAATAAGTCGTTAAGTCTAGAAGCACGAAACGCTGTCAAAGGAATTGCCACTTATGTAAGCATTAGGTGTACCTACGACTAACGTCAGATGTAGAAATGTCAGCTATACTGGTAGGTAAATAACCATGTCTGTAACTTTCCAACTTATGAAAAACCTAGTTATTTTCCACTGCTACCTGCTTTTCTGCCTACCCTAGGGAAGTAATCTTGATGATACAAAACTTTCATCGAAACATTACCATAGTACTCTACTTAAATTAACATAATAGACTACTTTCAAATACTTTCGTTTTGTACCTATACTCGTACTTGTGTTGCGGAGACCTTGTTGATTGTAGCAAAAAAATGCGTACTTATTCAAGGATTTAAAGTACAGAATGAACATTCTTTTGCGGTCCATTCACTGGTTTAAAATTGTTTTTGAAAGGTTGGGTTTCATAAAATACCCAGATCAAGTTGAGTTTAAATGCCTCGAAATACATGATTTAACCGTTGGTCCCGCCCGGCTGTCATTTGTAGAACTTTTACAGTCGTTCCAGGTCAGTGGCCCAAAGTATGACGTCCAATCCTTACCAAAGTAAGTATCTTATAGTTACTGACTTGTGGAGGTCAAATAGGCAGCGGCTTCATGTAAAATACTGATAATCAGCTGCATCCGGTTAGACTGGAAGCCGACCCCAACATAATTGCGAAAAGGCAGATATGACTAGGTATGATATAACAAAAGCAGACTATTTAAGTTAAATTGAACTATTGCTGTTAAATGTGGAGTCCCCAGAGTTCGATCTCAAAGTTGTGCCAATTATAGCAAACTACCGAAAAGCTTGCGTCATTCTTGTAGAAATACGAAGCACTTCGGAAAAGATGGCCGCTCGCCTCTTGTCTAGGCAGGCTCGCTGGACTTTGGAATTGTGCCCCAAGTCGAACTTTCAGACATAGTGTATAATTTTGTGTGCTTGACTCTTTGAGGAATAAATCAATGATATCACGTAATATACGTCACATATAGTTACTTTTCAGCCCCGAAATATCGGAAACTCGAAACAAATAGTAAACATGGTAAATTCCCGTTTTTAGTGTTAATGATCTTTCAAGTAATGAAAGCTGAGAGAGAGAAACAAATAAAATATCTCAACTTGGCACACGAGGTTTGCAACATGTGGAATACGAACTCGGCTATCATAGTGCCGATTGTCGTAACGGCCAATGGCCTGATGGCCAAGAGCCTCGACGACCATCCTTCAAGGCCTTCCTTAGGTCCGGGGTTGCGGGACTGTTCGAAAGAGATACCGTGAACCCGCGCGGAGCACAAAGGGCGATGAAGGAACATGGATGGGTTTTAGTCAGTAAAAGTCTGACACTCCCTCCTGCTCCTGCTGCGGGAAGTGGAAATTACGGCTTTTTCCTACTCCTCCACTATACTTTTCTGATTAATTTCGTTGCGGGATCCAAGACAGTTAAATTCATTCTCTGGGACTTCGTCGAGCTTCATTGTCTCGGCGCTTTTCTGGTGGTCGCCACTGTTGATTCTGGCTTTCAGGAGTTACAGTGGTTTGGGAACAGTGTGGCGGGCTTGTCCCTCCTGCTCCGCCCAGAGCGGGAGAAGTCATTTGATGATTTCCCATCCGAAAAAAAAGGCCTTCCTAAGGTGGTTAGATCAAAGGCCGTACTCTAAAGGCAGTACAGATACGGCCCGCATTGTGAGGAGGTTCTTGTGTCTGGAGCCCTAACCACCGGTAGCTTGGACCCTGCTCCCGACACCGGCGCGGCGGACTACTATTTTTTATAAATATTTTTTTAATCGGTTTTTTTAAGAAATATTCAAAAATGTATAAAGTAAGATGTTGAAATGACTAAAGAAAATAATAATATATCACGTAATATGTTATGATACCACACTATTGAGCAATATATACTGAACTACTGATGAACACTCTGAGTCTTATGAAGAAAGAGAAACGAAGAGGTTAAACAGAATGCCTCTTGTTAAGCACAGAAGTAATTATGCTAGTTTCCACCATCAATAAATTGCGAAACTATTTAGTCCGTCAGTTAAGAGTATTGGAAAATAATGGACACATATTTTTTGTTTTTGTAAATCAATGAATATTGACAAAGTTAGTACGCATCAAAACTCGGAAGTGGGGGCTCGTGACGTCACAACGTGCTAAAAATTATAGCACGGCGTGACGTATTGCGAATTTTAAAAACGTCGTATCTTCGTCAATTTTGGTCTACGTAACAAAAAAAAAATACGTGTCAAATATTTTTTGAAAATCAAACTGACGGACTAATTTGATTTTTTCAGGACACAAGCCTATTGAGTCATGAACTGTCTTTGCAATTTATTTTATCACATAAATTAATCAGTGAAAGTGATTGCTTAAATAGCGAATCTATTATTCGATGCTATAATATGCCCTAAGGACTAGAAATTGTTGCCATTGTAGTCAAGCCAGTTATTGATATGCATAAAATGGAAACCACTATAGGAATAGCCAGCCTTTCTGACTGCCTATCTTTCGGGCCACTGACTGTCGGCCGGACTGTCAAAGATCTACAAATGATAGCCGTGACCAACGGCATAATGTGTTTTCCGAGGCGCGGAGGAAACTCGGTGTGTAATTACCACCCATCCACGGACCAACCTAAGTAAGTGCGGCTTAACCTGGAGATCGACCAGAGCGGCTGTTCTTATTTAGCCACGAGCTCCTCAACTTTGACTTCTGATATGATACCCACTAAAATGTGTCAACCACGTTTCAAAATTGTCCCGCACCAAGACATACAATTCAACTAATAAGTCGATATTAGGCAATATTAGCACGTTAACAGTTGGGTAACAGCAAGCCTGGCAAACTGGTCTAGGCATTGTGAACTAGACACAGGGTCCTAACGTTGCGTGTGCATGTTCACGATCGCGACTTAGGCCCCGTTCACACTACGTATCAATACAATATTTTACTGTTTAATTTTGGGATCACTTTACATACGTGAATAAGCAATTGTTTTGATGTGGGATGTGCTCCCAGTTTTTAAACCATTCGTTTTGATCATCGTCGTGTGTATAGGTCTTTAGGCTGTCGTCACATGAATCGATTGTCGTGAACACGAATAAATATATCGACACGTTTTATGCATACAAGCACCTTTGTAGGGAAGGATGTAGTAGATTATACTGTGTCTATACCTACAAAGAAAAGATAAAATATTAAATGTTATACAGGGTGTAAACAACCTCATCACGAAGCCGTCAACCAAGCATTCTGTACATCAAACTAAGTAACTTTACGCAAAAATTATTGCTGGGAAACGACTTTTTTTTTTGGGGTGAAAAATCATGTTTTGTGGTAGAACTCAATGTAAACGCACTCAAAACATTGTGCTGATGGATGGATTGAAAAAGTAAAAATCTTACATTAAAAAGTTGTATTAAAAAAAATTGTCTAAAAGTTGGAACTTTGACCCCCAATATCTCCGTAACTAGAAGGTTCCCAGGCATGGTGTAGAACAAAGAAATGATCTCAATGACGGGAAGAACAAGTGCCTGTCGGCTTCGTTAAGAGGTTTTTTACACCCTTTATTAAGTGGGTCTCAGTCGATTGTCTTCTGTGGTGTAAATTGATTTTGACAGCGTCTTTATTTTGTAGTAGTAAGTGCAATTTTCGTAGTTTAAGTGTTACTTCCTAATGTGCGCGTTGACCGTTTAAAGTCACATATTCTAGCTTTCACACAAAGCGAAAGCTTCTTCAATTTTAATCTTTTAGGTAAGTCTTTTTTCCGGTTTACTAATGTTTGCCATAATTTAAAATGCAATAATTTTATATACCATAATTGTATTTGCCATAATTTCATTATAAATAACGCTTCAGTTGCCATAATCGTGAAATTACATAAAATCATTTTCACTAATTTTATTGGTAATCGATCACGTGTCCTAATAATTTTAGTCCATAAATTTATTTGCTATATTTTTCATTTTCAATAATGTCGTTTTCCATAACATTTATTCACCATAATATTAATTTGCCCATACTAGCACAACAATACTAGTTCAGTACAAGCGCAATAAAAATTGACGGTCCGAATCTTCTTTTGGCATACATTTCACATCGATAGTCATTCAAAGGCAGAAAATCAATCAATCAAAGCGTCAATAATTATAAAACAGTTGATCAGTAGTAAGAAACGTGCAAATATGCAAACAAGCATACACCATGCATGCAGAAAGCATGAAGCAAGCATGCAGCAAGCATGCAGCATGCAAGCAAGCACGCAGCATGCAAGCGAGCAATCAACATGCAGCAGGCATGGTTTCTGTCATGGCTCCGGCGCTGCGGGGCTCTGGCGATCCCACGCGAGCTTATCGTCGCAGATGTGTCTTACGCTCACAACCGCAGCTTCGGCAGCCGCGGTGGCGAGTGTTACAACCACCTGCTCCTCAAATCGCGGGCCGCCTAGCCCCTCCGCGCCTACGCGATTCTAAATTACACTCTAGGGGTAGGGCAGACAAGACTGCGTTCAGTTGGATTTACAGCGATTCGTTTCTGTCACAAACTAACTTATAGAAAATGTTTTAGGACTAACAATGTATAAATGGACGTTCGGAATAATACTGATAATATAATACAATACTTAGAACATATGACTTTATGTCTTTATAATACTTAGAACATATGACTTTATAATTGGATCTCCTAATTGGAGATCCAATTATAATAGTACTAAAAACATCAAAAGTGATGAAGTGAAGTGAGTGATGAGTGTGATCTATAAACGTTTCTAAATTATATTAAATGTTGCTTATGTCAAGTATCGATTATGTAATGTGTTACTTATAGAAACTAATGATACACACACACACACACACTACATGTATAATAGTACACACACACGCACACTACATGTACACTACATGTTATTATGGAAACTTTGTTATGGAAACTAAAAAATATGACTAATAAGTTGATATGACAAGCGTTATTAGTATAAATGATAATAGTGCAAGTTAATATTATGAGGGGGGACGATTATGGAAAACAATAATAGTAGAAATAATTTTATGGAAAACAACCCTTTCTCCTATTTAATCGAGATCGATATACAGTCAAAATCACAGTTAGCCTTAGCACGGTACTCCCGTATTATACCTCTCCTAAAATTTTTTGTCCGAAAATCATTATCCATAACACGTGTGCTATAAACTTCAGTTACCATAATGTTCAAAATCCCGAAATATTGTTTAACATAATTATCTTTAGTTCTAAAAGTATTCTGTCATAATATCGAGTACTATAATATGTAAATCTCCTAATTTTACATGACCTAAAGTCATATGTCCTAAGTACTGTGTTATATAATGTGTATTATTCCGAATGTTCATTTACGATAAAATTCTTGGTCTTAAAAATTTGCTAAAAAATTAGGTTTTAAAATGATGATTAGGACAAAAAAAAGTTATGGCACTTAAAATTATAAATAAAAAAGTTAGGTAATACAATACAGAACCGTTGGCACTTATAAGTCGAGTAGACTTAATACCTATAAATGTGAACAAAAGACATTTGAGAACACAGTGAGCCATTTTTTGCAAAATCTACAGGGAGATAAAAATCCGCAGTCTCCTTTTTTATTTTTTTAAAGCACAATTTTTCGATGTAATCAGATAGCTATTGTCTCGGGTTCGGAGGACCAGTCTTTGCCCTTGGACTCGTAATCCTCCAACATTTACTTATTGTTATTTATTTTTAAGATGGTTTTGAGTTGCGGGAATCTGCACTTCTACACTAATAATATTATAAACAAAAACAGATTTGTATGTATGTAACAAATAAACCGCCGTATCCCAGTAGTTCCATTCTCTAGTTCCATTATGGGACTACTGGGATTTTTTTCTCCCAGTAGTTTTATGGAACTGACATTCTTTTTATGCAAGATAAAATTAGTCTCATTAGTCCGGTACAGTTAAATCGCAATGGAGGTAATAATCAAATAGACTTAAAAACTACTGGAACGATTTCAAGAATTTTTTAACCAATAGAATGCTACATTATCCTTGAGTAACATAGGCTATACTTTATATTTTATAACATGCAAATTTGTCGAGCTATCACAATTTTCGCGAACGAAGTCGCGGGTGAAATGCGAGTACCAGATAAAATAACAGATTTTTTTTCATTGCCGTCCTGAAATACTGACCGTATTTCGCCGGCAATGAAAAAAAATCTGATTATGAAAATGGAAGTCTTGATTCATCATCTGCCTAGCCTTTTTCCAAGTTTTATTGGAGTCGGCGGAGTCTTGATTGAAAGTATAAAAACAAATGAAATACCTTTCTCTGTCATAAGATCCTTATTTGAATGAGTAGGAGACTAGCTATATTTGCACCTGTACATTTTTTTCTAACAGTCTATGGCTCTGCCATTCTTACTGAGAACATTTCCCAAGCAATAGGAACCTCGATCTTGTCACTACTTATTTTTTTATACGACGTTGTGTGCCTACTTGGTCTTGATTAAGAGCAGTCGTGGTAGTCCACTGATATTGGTCACGACTTATGGAGTTGTATGTCGTACCCAAGAACCCAAATAAGATTTCTTTCCACAATGTTGGGTAATACAATAAGGGTCTGTTTGTGTTTATTGACTATGTGGAAAGAAATACCTCTCGGGTATAAGCCTCCTCCAGAGATATGCAGTTGTCTCTACTGAGAGCTGTGTCGAGCCAGTTCGCTTGATATCGTCTTACAATCTTGACGTTGGTCTTTCTATCCTTCTCGTACTTTGAGGGCCAGCCAATTTTGTACGAACCCAAGCCGGCTTTAATTCACCACCACTGCTTTTTTGATAAGGATGAGAGAAAACATCGTGAGGAAACCGGCATATCCTAGAAGCAAAAACATAACATCCACCAATCCGCAATGGCCCACCGCTATGTCCCAGCAGTGGGAAAATTATAAGCTGATTATAGACTTGGTATATGAAACAGACCTTATCGACGCCAACAAGCACGATGGCTGGTTGTCAAGAACCTTGCATCACACGCATAGGTGAGATAATTTGTGAATGTTGTAATCCAAAAGGTTGGAGAAATAATTGTAATAGCATTTGCTAAACATTACCGACTTTTCATGTTAAGAGACCATTAGTGAATGAGATTATCCACGATTTTCGTCATTGTATAACACAATATCAGTAACTGTTGCCAAAAGATTAGTAACTGAACTTATCAGCTAGGTATTGTTGACCTCGTTTTAGTTTTACCACCCAAGTTTAAGTATTACTTGCTTGTCATAATATGATAATGTCAAAAAAACTTTGTTGTATAAGTATACTGACAGTGTGGTGACACAAAACCGCCAAAAGTGGAGAGATTTGGAAGAGACCTACACTCAGCATTGGGTGGCCAAGGGATGAAGAAGAAGAGAAGAAGAGTGTGGTGACGTCATTTCAAAATTAGTTCAGTTACAATTTACTGATAAGTGACAAGCCAATTACGAAGTGGACTCACATCTCTTATATTATGTACGTCATCTTCCCAAACATTGAAAAAACATATTTCAGCCGATGGTAACCCTGGTTCAACACTCTAAACATTGTCTTAAAGACATCTTGAAAAATACTTCACATATAAAAATACGAATGCATATTATATCAGAACTTGTATGCAAGTCTTAACAATAGATATTAATCGTCAAACTAGTTGAGTGTATGAAGGATTTTAGTCCACACGCTAATTATAATTAGCCTCAATTGCCTAGTTTTGTGCGTTTTCACAGTCCACAGCCATTGAACTGATTTCTAAACTGTGTTTCATAATTGGAAAGTCTGACCTTTGAGGGTTGTGTACACAGTGGATTATGCTAGGCCTAAACTGCGTTTATGGGGCTTTGACACGCTCTAATTATCTCTGAAAATGTTATGGTGTAGGCAACCGAGTTACATTAATTTAAAACAAGAGAATTGGACCTTAAATCTATCCTCTTAAGGTAGGGCGAAAAAAGGAAAAGCGAAACTTAAATTTTATGATGTTTTTTTTTGCAATTTGCAGGTTGTAGGTTGTATGTTGATTAAAATATAATCCCACCAAAAACATTTTCATGTAAAATATTGCCAAGACCATATGACTCGCACTGTCAAAAAGTTATCAGATCTCATGTAGAGCCAAGCTTTTAACTCTACACGCCCTATTTCTACAAGGTCTAACTTCACACCTTAGTTTAAATATGTGGCTTGGCCATTTCGCTTCATTCACGTGGGCGTAAGGTGAAAAATATGGTTTAAGAACTTTATTATTCCTCATCAAAAAGTAAACACTGTTCATTACTTTTCTGTTATACAATGGTTCTTGTAGTAACGACCGTTTCGTTACTACAAGAACCATTGTATAACAGAATAGCCAAGCCATATATTTTGACTAAGGTGTAGAGTTTGTGAAGTTAGACCTTTTAGAGTTAGGGCGTGTAGAGTTAGAAGCTTGGCTCTACATGAGATCTGATAACTTTTTGACAGTGCGAGTCATATGGTCTCGTCTTGGCAATATTTTACATGAAAATGTTTTGGTGGGATTTCATTTCTATTTGTAAGTGGATTGTGACATTTTTTTTCTTTTTTTGGGGTGTATTTCTTGCCAACTTATTTCTGTATCAATATACCCTCTAGCTCATTAATTTTCAGACCTCTAGCATCAAAATTGCGGAAGTCTCATACATACTTTCATCCCTTAGTTTAAGGGGTTGGGGGATAAAAGTTATAAGTTTTATATTTTTTTTGTTGTTTGTGTACTAATAATAGCCTACATACCAAATTTCAGCTTTCTAGGACATTAGGAAATACCGTAAGTATTTTGATGATCATCATTCAGTGACGAAATCAGGGTTTTTTTAGATCTCAATAGAATCTAAAGTATAAGAGCTATGCAATTAAAACTTTATACGTTTAATAATTCCGCTATTGACAACATATGGCGAGAATTTTGTTGATCTGGTCTAATCCAAACCCAAGTTATAAGGGTTCAAAAAAACAACGAAGCGCTTCGAGAAAAGGTAGGTAGTGCCCTTGCGTTTTCCTTGGCGCGTCTTTCGTGGGGGAGAAACCCCTACCCCCAGGTTCCCGACCTACCCTGGCGTTCCACCCTAACTCTGATCTGATTCCTGCAGCAACCTTGTCAACGTCCGTCATTAACACACAGCGCCATCTAGTGCCACACTAAGCAACGAGGCTTGTGTCGTGGACACCAAATAGTTGATACACTACATATATACTTTTTGTTTGTAAATACATACTTATTATACATATAAACATCCATGACTCGGAAACAAATGTTGCTCATCACACAAACATTTGCTTCTAACGAGATTCGAACCCGGGACCCCAAGAACGTAAGGCACCCTCACTAACGCTGCGCCATTCGGGTCGTCAAAAAATTACGACCGAAAATAAGTCAATTATAACTACTGGATACTATAAGTGACGGTGAAGTTATATCTGAATAGCAAGTTTTTCTTTATATTATGTTTCGTAAGCAAAGTAAACTCTTAAATGTAAGGTAGGTCTTAGGTGTATTTCATACATAGAGTCATTCGTTTAAATTTTTCTTTTTTTTTTCTAAATATGATATCACTTATTTTTGTGAATGCTAGCTAACCTGTAATTGGTGACTGTGTAAGTCCAAGACTGTAAAACCTATGTATACATAAATGTTGTACACAGAAGCTGTTGGTGAACCTAATATTAATAAATCAATAAGAAAGCAAGAGCTTACTTTTTGTTATAACAGAAAGTTATGCCAATAATACAAGCAATGAAATGATATAATGAACATAATGTTACATATGCGTGTTGAAACACTGAACATCAATCATGTCAACAATGAGACTGATCTGAACGGTTCCGACGTCCTTTCACTTAACTAGAGCACTTTATCCGAGGAAAGTATGAGGATTTATTATTTTATCTCCATTGTATAGGTGTTCAGCTGTGAGCTTTAATAGAAGACGTCCTTCGAGATTTTTTTAAACTTTTAATAGAGCAATTCTCCTTTCATAACAGATTACATACAAGATTATTATTGTATGTTTAGCAGTCCTTTTAATAATGGAACTTTATTCGATACATTTCGAATCGTATGGATGTATCGAAAGAGACTATGGCAACAGGCAACACAGCATACACACACGCACGCACACACACCCAGCGTCACAGGTACACACACACACACACACGCGGCACAAGCATTGCCTATCATATTTGTCGTATGACCATGAGTTAATCTTGATCACTTCCAAGCATCTGCCTTTCCCCAACTATGTTGGAGTCAGCTTCTGTCTAACGGGATGCAGCTGAATACCAGTATTTTACATGGAGCGACTGCCTATCTGACCTCCACAACCCAGTTGGTACTGGGTAATACGATACCATTGTCAGACTTTCGAGCCATTGACGACCTCTAACTACTGGCAAAGATTTACAAATGACAGCTGGGACCAACGGCTTAACGTGACTTTCGCGGCACGGAGGAAACTCGAAATGTATTGGGTGGTCACCCATCCATGAACCAACCTAGGCAAGCGTGGCTTTATCAGAAGATAGGCCTGAGCGGCTTTTATTAGTTAGGCAAAAGCTTGCTTGATAAGCTCGCTCGCTCCAAAGTGCAAATAACCGAAGTGAAGTTAAAAATTATGGTTTTTCCTACTCCTCCAATATACTTTTCTGATTTTCGTTGCGGGATCCCAGACAGTTAAATTCATTCACTGGGACTTCGTCGAGCTTCATTGTCTCGGCGCTTTTCTGGTGGTCGCCACTGTTGATTCTGGCTTTTAGGAGTTACAGTGGTTTGGGAATAGTGTGGCGGGCTTGTCCCAAACAAAAAAAAACCAGAGAGAAGAGGCCGGGGTGTGAGTGTGGTGTCCATCGCTTTGTTTCTCCTAAATTAAGCACTCATAGAGAGGAGGCCTGTGTCCCAGCAGTGGGAACATTAATAGGCTGATGATGAAGCACTATAAAACTGATGAAGGAAAGGACTGACTATACCAGCTTGCTTAAAAGAAGAAGTTCAATCTCTTTGATGCTAAGAAAACATTCACACATTGGTACATCACTTGATTGTACCCAAAAATGTACTAGAGAATTGAATTGATAGACATTTTGTAAGCTTAGGTCAGCGCTAGGTCGTAAGCGCAACAAAAAAATAACCAGAACATGCTTACACAACACATTGCTGCCTGTTGCAGCACGCCATTTGCTATACTGCACGACGATGGATAAATAAATATCCAATAGTGTTATAATAAAAACAAAAAGTACACTTTTAATGTTACAGCATGAGAGAATTTCAAAAGTATTGATTTTGATTTTGCACGCGCATTTGTTCTCGGTTTAATTGCCTTTCAGTGTTTGACGGTTAGTTAACAGTTTTTTTTTTATTTCAGGCAGTTTTGTGTTACATGTAAGTTTTACAAAAAAAATGCTTTAATATACAAAAAACGACCACCTTGTCTGTCTCGTTAGTCTAGTGATCGGAAGCGCGACTACTGAGCATGAGGTCCTGGGTTCGATTCCCAGATCAGGTAAAATGTTGTTAGGTTTTCTCAGTAGTTGCCACGGAGAATGGTTTCGTGCCCGATTGATGGCAATTGGCTCCCCATTACAAGGGACTTAAACATAACTGGCGAATGTGGGTGTACTATTAGGTACACCTCTGTCTAACCCTTTGGGGACTACAGGCGTGATGTTATGTTATGATGAAGTTACACTAAAACGCTTTAAAATTAATTTGAACTTTATTCGTATAGTATACGTGATGGCTTCGATAGAAAATCAACTCGTCTTCAAATACATTTTCTAGGTGTACTAAGACAATTTCGCCCAACTTCAGATATGTTCGTTTAGCATATTATCTATCATGTTGTTTTCGTACTTTTCTACAAACTTCGAGATTGAAAAAGCCAACTCCAAAATGAGATCAGAATTAGCTCATTAATAACAAAACGGTTACCAAGGAGATGTAATAAATTGTAATTAAGGACCCTTCCCATGGACAATAAGTCTTCCTTAACAAAGGCATGCCAAAAAGTATAACTTATGTTAATAAGTATGTAGGTACTTATATTTACTATACATGTACAGTGACGAGCACCAATATGTAAACACTAAACAATTTTTAAAGGATTTTTCTCCTACTGTTATGATAAAAAATTCATGTAGTTGATTTTCACCGCATACATTTAACAATTTTACGGTTTCACTTAGACAGATTATAACCTGCTGAAAAATAATGCGTCATATTGTAAGCAGTATCTTCAGTTGACAAAATTTCGACAGTTTACAATCTGACTAGTTTTACAATTTGACGCTGACTTAAACATATTAATGTTCGTGACTGTACTGTCGAGACCCAATAAATATAATATTGTTTGACATTTTTTTTAAGTAAAACTGGAAATATGTACGGTAGTAAGGGATTGTTTCCTGCATTTTATGAATATTATTAAGATTAATGAAGGAATTGAATTGTTCATCTTGGTCAAGAGGAGCTCGTGGCTAAATAATTTTTAGATTTATTGTTGTGTTTTCTATTGATATGATTTGAAAATTGTATCAAAAGAATTCTACTAAAATAATGACTGAAATCATTTGATTTTAATCATGCTACAAATAAATAAAAAACAGTTGAACTCTCAGAACCAAATTCAGGGCATCAATAACGTCGGTACTATTGATCTGTGTTACAAATGCTGAAATGAATAAATATACCAATTCAAACACAAAAATAAAATAATACTCTGTTGTACTAGTTAGTTTCAAAATCTAGATAGATAAATCTAAATTATATTACACTTTAATTAGTGTTTAGATACGGCAGGTTAAATAAAACCGAATCGTGTTATTATCATTAAAATCTCATCATGACTGTACTCCTTTCTCAATACAATAAAAGGAACGATTTTGTGTTTGTGTATAATTGTAACGAATCATCGGGTTCCGTTTATAAAAAAAAAAACAATATTTTACGAACCACCATCTTTTCTAAATACAAATGCATGTTGCAGTTATTTTTATGAGTCGCCATCTATAACTAAAAGAGCCAATTTTAACGCTTTGATATTCCATTTTGTTAACAATCAGGAGAGTATTAATAGAAGTAGAAGTTGCACACAGGATAATTATGGGTTCTTTTAAGCTATAAAAAAGGTTTTATATCACACTTGCATAGGTCGGCTTCGCCCATGTGAAGTTCGATAATCATCACGCGGGATCATAAAACCGGGATAAAAAGCATCCTATGTTTTAACACATAGGATGCTTTTTAAAAATAAATAATAAATAAATATCGCTGGCCATTACACGCAGCGCCATCTAATGCCACACTAAGCAACGAGGCTTGTGTCGTGGACACCAGATAGTTGATATACTACATAGATACTTTTTGTTTGTAAATACATACTTATTATACATATAAACATCCATGACTCGGAAACAAATATCCATGCTCATCACACAAACATTTGCTTCTACCCGGATTCGAACCCGGGACACTAAGAACGTAAGGCAGCCTCAGTACCGCTGCGCCATTCGGGTCGTCAAAGATTTTATCCCGGTTCTATGATCCCTGGTTTAACATCTAGGTTATAAACTATCTGTGTTCAAAATTTCATCCAAATCCGTTCAGTAGTTTGAGCGTGAAAGAGTAACAAACATCCATTCATCCATCCTCACAAACTTTCGCATTTATTAATATTAGTAGAAAGTAGGATAGTAGGATGTAAAAACGAGTCATACGAGGAACTAAAATAATTACCACTATCTGTCACTACGTACTTACTACCACTGCTCGCTAGCTTTGCTGACTTTTCGAAGCCCATCAGACTTGCTTCACACTAAGTTGAAAGTACGCAACTCGTTTATTTTAACCTCCACGGATCCCTAACGGCAATCCGCAGTTACCAGAGGTCTTCCAGTTTACAAGGTGAACGGTTTTGGAGGCCACTAAAAATAAAAAATAAATACCTGAGTTTAGATTGGAACATATTACTGAGGTTGTCGACCTTTGCAAACCACTTCATGTACTTAAATATTTGAAAGGGATTTTTTACATTTTGTACGTCATCATGAGAAATGGTTTACTTAAGGTCTTATTGGATTCTCAGACACTGTGTTGTTTCTTCCGAATAACTGATATGATGTCATAATTAACCAAAGAGATAAAAACACATAAAGAGCGGGCAATGGGAATACTTTCTTCCAAAAATTTTGATCTCGATCTGCGTCGAGACTGGGTTCTAATCCCGGGTCGGGCAAAGTGTTGTTGAGTTTATCCATCAGGAATTTGTCAGTAGCAGCCACGGGGTCTGGATTTGTGCCTGGTTGATGGGCTCTCCCAACGCGCGCGCGCTCGCCTCACTCGGCTGCTTTAAGTCCCATGTAATAACATGCGACTTATACATAAATGTGGGTGTAGTATTAGGTACACCTCTGCCCTACCCTTCTGGAATTACAGGCGTGGTGTTATGTATATTTTTCTCCGAAGCTACTTTAGTATCTGTGTACGACAGAAACCACCTTTACACATAACAGCTTTTACATAAACGTATTCACATTGACGATATATTAGTTAAAGGTCATGTAAATGTCAAATGAGAGTCAAACGCTGCCATGCGCTAATAATTATACGCATGTCAAATGCCAGCAGCACTGTCTTCCTGAGCATGTCGAAATAACGAGAATCATGTTTATTTTAATACCAATTATGGAAAATTTAAGTACTAGACTATCGTGAATTTATGTGGTTTGATGGATGCCAGTTTTCAATTTGGTAAGAGGCGTGGGAGCCGAAACAATACCGTTGGTGAATCGACTCCTGCATAGATTCCAGCGTTAATATTTTTTTAGTGGATGTTTTAATACTTATAATAGTAAAGTTAGTGAAGAGACTGGGTAGCATTGTATAAAGCTGTTCAAGTACAACTTAGTGAGGTCACATTAACAATACTAACTACGCCAGCCATCTATTCTATTAAAAATATACGACGTGTCTCTCCTACTTCCTATTAATATTATAAATGCGAGTTTGTGAGGATGAATGGATGGATGTTTGTTACTCTTTCCGACAAAACTACTGACTGGATTTGGATGAAATTTGACACACAGATAGTTTATAACCTTTTTATCCCGGTAATACAATCTCGGGGAAAATATATTACCGAACTCCACGCGAGCGAAGCCGCAGGCATAAACTAGTACATAATATGAAATCAGTGTATAAAGTTCGCATTACTGGGACTTAGGCCTCCTGTACGTGAGAAGAAGAGAACTTTAATCGACGTCACGCGCCCGTTAAGGCTTGGGTAGAAGACCTTACAAGCAAGCTATCAAATTTTGTCATATTTGTCGAAGGACCGATTGGAGCAGATGACTCCTAGAGGCAAACCTGCGTATCGACAAGCGTAGGGGGGGAAAAGATGGCTGTGAGAGACTGGATGCGGACTAAATGTTGCGGTGCAGCTCACGACAGGTATTTGTTATGCAGAGGACTGTTACAGGTATCTCAAACCACTGCAACTCCTGACAGCCATAATCAACTGTGGCGACCACCAGAAAAGCGCCGAGACAGTGAAAAAGTCATAGAGAAACAATTTAACTGTCTTTGATCCCGCATTGAAATTAATCAGAAAAGTGGAGGAGTGACATATATAAATACAATCTCCAGTTCCCTCCATATCAGCAGGATACAGAACAAAAACAAGGCCAATAGGCACAAAGGTATGTTTACAATTGGGATATGCCCAGTTGCCTAGCACTATGGATTAAAAATATCATTAACATTTAATGCTATTAATTTCTGTAATACTGAATGAAATTAATGAACGCAACCTGCATTGCTTGATGTCAAACCAGTGAATCCCTTGACACCTCACCTCGTTCAACCACAAGTAGGGTGACCAATTCTCAGTACTCCCCAACATATTCACATGCACATTGTCTCCTACACTACTTATTACATTATATTTCCTACGTGCATTGGGAACTAAATTTTGAAAGCTCATTGTCTCTGACATAGTTACAAGTTGAACAACTCAAAGCGTTGGTGAGACGATGTGACTGATTTTATAATTACCTATCTGACACCTATGTTAGATGATGCATTACAATGAAACGTTATAATTATATCCGTCTTTGTTAATTATTTTGTGGTTGAGTTGTATAATTGTTTCAGTAGTAGGTAGTATGGAAAAACGGAAGACAGGAGAAGATAGAGATAGATAAACGTATTGGAGCTCGTGGCTACATAACAACAGTCACTCGGGTAGGTTGGTCCGTGGATGGGTGACCACCCTGTACATGTATACACCGAGTTTTCACCGTGCCTCGGAAAGCACGTTTAACCGTTGATCCCGGTTGACATATACCTGTTGGTTGTCAGATCTTTGACACTCGTTACAAGTAGGTAGTCAGTGGTCTGAAAGTCTGACAACCAGTCTAACCAAGGTGTATCGTATTACCCAGTACTAACTGGGTTGTGGAGGTCGGATAGGCAGTCAGTTCATGTAAAATTGTGGCATTTAGCTGACTCCGGTAAGACTGGAAGCCGACCCCAATATAGTTAGGAGAAGGCTACGCAGATGATGATGAGTACAGAAAAGCGGAACTTCATTAAAATATCTTATCGCGAGACTAATGGAGTAGTCAAAAACAGTCTACTAGACTGCTTTTGACTTTTGCTTTGAATGATTTCATCATGAAATAGTCATTCAATGGGATTAAATGAACTTAGAGGGTTATATATTATAATTATAATCATTAATGATGATTTGAATGATTATAATTATGTAAATGCATACGTGTTACGGTCGCGAATCACCTCACATCCCTACAAATTGCAAAATGTAAGAAAATTTCGCGGGCTTGGTGTAACACGCAAAAAATACTCCTGCGCCTGATCTCATTCGGTCATGTCGGATTGCGACCCCACACCGGACTGTCCGGACTACGAGAAGAATAAAGAGTGCACCACACTAGTACAGTATAATATCTGCTGTGTACTTGGTTAATGTCCGTTAAGCTGCTGTGAAAAAAATTCTATCGGGATCTACGTGTGTTCAGGCAGTCAATTAAAGCAGCGATTGTTAGAAAGTGTTCGTTTATTATTATGATGATAGTGATTTATTTATAATATAAAAGTTTTGTTTTATATGCCTAGACGCACTGAGCCTGGGCGGTGAATTATTGCTCACTCGCTATCATAGAGTAGATAGGTATATATCGCAGCAGAGGGTCAATTTTGGCTGATACCCATGTTATCAAGCTTCTGTCCGATATTATTTGTATCTATACGAAGAGATATCTTCAACATATTATTTGAAAAGCTCAAAAAGCAAAGCCGAGTTAATAGACGGACTGGTCATATTGTTGCATTTATTTGTTACATGCATGATATGATTCGGGATTCTGTTGTAGGAAACAAAATGGCGACGTAGACCATAAATACAGAGTTGACTTAGCGGTCATAACCAATATGGTGACCGAAACTATTCATCAATACCATTTCAAATCATCAGTTCACATAGGAAAATAAAAGGCAGTAATTAAACTTAAAATGTATTTAACTTATTAAGTCTTAACATACAACTATATTACGATATCACTAGGTCTTAAGATCTCGCTTTGGGTGCGGCAGGGGCGTCCTCGGAGTCTTTGTACCAGTCCTCACTGTAACATAGAAAGACAAGAATTAGATACCACGATTAGAAAAACTTGAAAAATCACTATTTGGGGACATCTATCTCCAGAGTCTTTAAAGACAAAGGATTGTGTATAAGAAAAAACGTGAATGACATTGACAACAATAAACAAACATGTCAACATCAAACAAACATTGAAATCAAACACGATTTACAAGTATGGTAGGTATTATGCACTCATAATATAAAAAAAATTAAAAGTGCATGAACAACACCTACACCAGTAGTGCAGTAACCAAAATGTACGTGTTTTAATAGATTTGTTTCACAGAATCTAGATCCAACGCTCTCAACAGCATATTAAAGATATAAATAAAATAGAAGTGAACCAGGTACATGTGAACCAGAATAGGGAGTATGCATGTAATTTTTTCTTCACTTAAATCAATAAAAAAAAGTGTTATCAACCCAAGAAAAGTATTAAAAGTTAAGTTCAACTAACAAGCAGTAGTTGCTCAAAATTAAAATTAAACTCCTGCAATTTTCTATGACAGTTCAAACGTCCGTGACTGTCGCGGCCATGATGTGACGTCATTTACCTCAATCTGCCTTGTTTAGATTTAGTTTTTAGGCCTTGTTATAGTAATTTTACTAATTGTATGTGCTTTTTTCAAGAAATAATTGCGATAACGATATTGTAATAAAATCTTAGTGAAACTTTAACTACTCTTCAAATAAAAGTGTTTTTTCGACACATAAACTTTGATGTCACTACCGGCGTAATCGAGGACGTACATAAAACATACATAAAACAATAAATTGTAAAATAAATGATGTTTTAGAAACATAAACAAGCTTACCACAATGTTTTATGCGTAAATACAAGGCATTTTTAATAAATAAAAAGAGTTTTGCATTTCTTGCATATTCCCCTATCAACGGTTGAAAAGTAAATCTTCAGCACATGTAAGTTCCAAAATATCTTGACTTTAACTTACCATCCGCGCACATTCTCTGGCGCGTCACACCTCTCGGTCTCCTCATTGTAGACCTCTCCAGCCGTGCAGCCAAGGTCACGGGGCTCCACACCGTTCAGGCACACGTAGAACCTCTGGCAGTCGTTGGGGTGGGGGAACTTGGGGTGGGCTACGATCTGACCTTGGGCATCGACCTTGGGAGACTCGGGGCACTCGAAACCGTCTTTGGTTTTCTCTGTAATAGGAATGGGGTGAGTTAGAATTTGGATTAGAAAAAGAGTGTATCTTCTCTTAATGTGTTTTGGTGACGAAAGATGAAAACGTAAAAGGTTTGTAATATTTTTTATGAGAATTATATGAAAGAGCCAAAACAAGAGATAAAGCTTAAATAGATATTGCAGCCCCTTTTAGACTTTTTGACGAAATATTCTCTGACACTACAGCATTTAAAAGAAAATAGTTGCTAATACTGATTTGTTAAATTTTAAGCCACACTACTGCTAGCTACGTTAACTGGCATAAAATATTGTTTGAACCAATTTATATTTTCTCTTTATCTCAAATTGTTCTTCATTTGAAGAATAAATATCTAAAACCGAAACAAAAAAAAAACTCACTCTCTTGAGCCTGACATCCTTGTCTGCCAACGGAGTCGGGCCACACGCAGGTTCCGGAGTACTCATCGAAGTGGAGACCAGCGGTACACTTGACCTCAGTGGAGTCTCCATCAATGCAGTTGAAGAAGATGTTGCAGACAGTTGGGTCGGGGTGGGCGAAGAAACCGTTTTTGCGGGGGCAGCGGTCGTTGGGCTTAGCAGGCTCTGTAAAGAAGAAATAGGGATGAGTATGTTAAACGATACAAAAACATAAAGGTGCCTGCTTCAAGTATGCATAGACAACCAAAATCTGATAGAGGAAACCAAGATACTGAAGAGTTTTTTGACAAAAATGGAGAAGAAAAATCTAAAAAATCATCTTTCCAAACACGTTTGCAACGCCAATTAACCATCAATCCGAAACTTATGCAAAGACCATAAAAAATGCAGAACATAAAACCAATTATGCAAAATTTTAAATAAACAATCTAAAAATAATAGCAATATCATTTCGCGTGACCTATTGCATTTTAATTACATTCATCCATAAATCTTGTAGTTGCACATCAAAAACATAAATTAAGACAGATGCAGACAGGTTACATAAATCCAATGCAAACTACTTTTTGAAATTCGAATTATTTAAATTGTCTCTTCGCGGCTTCGTCTAGAAATGCAAAGAGTAGGAGAGAGGGAGAGAGAGGGGGAGGGGTGGGAGTGGTCTGCCATTGGGTATATTGTCCGTTCATTGTTATATTACCCATTTTGCAGTATAGTCTTTAGGCTCATTGACATAAGGGTTATTTCAGAAACAAAATAATTTTAAAAGGACTGTTGGAGGCACGGCCTTGATTATAAATGGTCATTAGTCATTTAATCTAGGAAATGACAATTGCATTACGCTGTTCAGGAAATCAATTCGGTTGGGTATCTTTCACTCAGTTATGTCGAGATCTCTACCGTTTGCAGCTATTTTTAATTATCTACGCCTGTTCCGGACTTTTTTTTTTTTAGGTTTTTTGCCTTTAACTTTGTCATCGATGACATTATTTTCGTCCAGGTTTATTAGATTTTTTTTCGAATTAAGCTTCTTGATAGTGTTTTTAAGTAGAAATTTCTTTCTCTCTTATATTACCGAATTCGTCCATTTTAGTTTTTTCGTCCATAAACCCGAAGAATTACATAAAGTAAGCTGACATTGTCAAAGTTACTCAACTTCCAAGTCACGAACTTTTAGTTCTTGCATTCCACACATTTGAACGAGCTCCGTAACTTTACGCATTCCAATGCAAATGTTATTACTTAAAATATGCGGTAGAATCGTTTACGTTTACTAAATTAATGGAAAAAGTAACGGTCAACATGAAAAAATAACTAGAAAACGTGTGTGAGATGATGATGACACGGGTCATAGACTTTCGTCTAGTTTTTTATTCATTATCTTAGCTACTGGTTGCGAATCAAGTAACGCTTTTCTCCCTTCGCAACTATGTATGTTTGCGAAGTTCTTATTCATTGTTCGCAACCAAGTTGCGGTTAACGAAAAAGTTTTCTTGATTCGCAACTGGTTGCGAACAAAGAGAAAAAAATCCTAATTCGCAACTGGTTGCGAATCGCAGTTGCGAAAACGGCCGGAGGGGGGTTCAAAAAACTGTGAACCCATACCCGTCTTAGTTGTTATGTCATGTATGTTGCCAATCTGCCATGTCTTAGTGTCCATTCAGAAAACTGACAATAATGCCAAGTTGAAATTGTATGTAGTGGCAGTATTTTTATACAAGCATACAAGCTTGACTTAAATAGCCTTTATCTGAACAGTCTAATTGCCTTATGTTCTTGGCGTATATGGTTGGCCCCTAGGCACGTTACTGATTGTATGGACACAATGTATTGACAACAACTATTTGGCTCTTGCAAGTAGATTACGATTTGTTTCACTGTCCCTCGACTATCGTAAGTTTAAATGTCATTGCAGTGATCACATGAAAAGGTTTTATTTTAATCTTCAATCTGAAATCTATGAAAACTTTTCCATATCTCGACACAATCTATAAATAGAATAATGTCATACCCGGAGCTACTAAAGCACGCACATATGAATGTCTAGAATTGTCTACTGGTTGGCCTAGAAAGTCAGCCACATGTCGCCACGACCTAGCCGGTCAAAGGTAGACAGGATACCTTCACTTTATGAGAATTGTCGCAAGTGACCTCATACTGACATTTGATCTAACTTGCAGTTGGACAACGCATTTAGTTGGTAATTTTTCCTCCTGTGTTTTTTGTAATTTGCTTCCGAGAATTATGTTTGTTGATACCAGAAGTTTTAATATGAAATGAATTCTACGAATAAGAACTCCTTTAGCTTTATATTATTGTAGCTTAAAGTTAATATAAATCAACAAAAGTATCCTTTTTAAAGACGAAATCTTTTCCTCCCTTAAGATAACGATCTCTTCGAATTTCAATGCAGAGCCAAATCTGTAGCGAACCCTGTACAGGAGCTCTTCAAGTTGGTAGCCCTTCCTTTTCACATGAAACATGACTCCTTCCTCAATCCCTTTTTTTTCTTTGTCTGTCATGTGACCCACTGCTGGGCAAAGGCTTCCCCTTTCTTCTCCCAAACCTCTATTTTGACAATTCCATATAAAAAATGAAAAATGTCAAATACTCACGCAGCTCAGTCCTGTCTCCACAGTCTACATTGAAGGGCTGGTCGCACTTGTTGATCTTCCTAATGGTGGGGTCGAACACCAGACCATCGGGGCACAGCTTGGTGGTAGACACACCATCCACGCACTCGTAGAACTTGTCACATTGGACCGAGTCCTCGTATTGGCCGTCCTTGTTTGGGCATTTGAATTGTGCACCTGTAAAAAGATGGAGAGGTTAGTTTCGAAAGTATTCTAGAAGTGTCATATTGCTGAAAAAGTATACAGAAAAATGAGCCTTAGTAAACAAGAAAGGTGGATCTAGTAAGACTCATTTTTGCTCATTATCTTTCCTCATAAGCGCCACTTTTACTTACGGCTACAGTTAAGTGTTCTTTGTGGAAGAAAAAGTGAAAACAAACTAACAATTTCCACAATCTTTTACATTCGGTAGGGTAAATACAGGCTCCTCGTGATATAGTTACTAAAAACGTAATTGGGCTGAAACCACAAACTATCAGATTTTAGAAACTATTATAATTAGAATTAAAATCTTTCTTAACGTCCAGTAAAACACTTTCAACAATATATTTCAAAAATTATTACCAACATGCGTTAATTACCGCTAAACGCGAACATTACAGCAAGCTAAAAAGCGTTGACCCAAAACAATTACAAAGTACTACATCCATCATTATTTTATAAACTTATTACTTCAATATTAACTCAGTATCTACCTAATTAAATTAGTTACAGAATCGGTCGGCCGAAACAGTTCCGGTAGGACAGGTTTTGCCCAAAAATCGGACCGGTCAGTGAAAGCCGATTTAGGTAAATAAGCAAGTTTTTCTTCTGAGATACGGATCGAGTTTCTGTTATATAAGTATGTACTGTTATATAAGAGGTGACACACATTCTGCTCTCGAGCGCTCGATATGTTACGAATAGTGTTGTGACTTGTGATCGGTCTCTTTACGAGTTGTGCAAAAATTTTTTTGCGGTTGCCCGTGTTTCTTTTAAGTGTTTTTATTCACTTCCATTCTTGTGATTATAGTGAAAACAAAGCTGGTTGTACAGTGATGAAATTTGAGTAATTGTAAACCTAACTGGATTCACATTTTAGTTGAAATAATTTAAATTGAAGATGCTATGAGTTTTCCAATATTATTATTGGATTGGACATGCAATTGTAAAAGGAAGTCTTTAATGTAGCTCTTATTAATCTAAGCTTATGTATTAATTAACGAAAAGATACATTGTGAAAAACTAATACCAAAAGATTTGTGAGGATGCGCACTGGCGCCACATCACTAGCTGAATATTTAGGAGTTTAGATTGACATTTTCGGATTAGCGGTTTTTTTGCAATTTAAATCAAGTCTAATTGTCAAGGCCGTATAATATTAGCATATGTAGTAGTTTTACAAAATAGGTATTATTTATTTAATTCGTCTTTATTTTAATATCTATTTATACATACCTTGGTATTTAAAATATACAAGAATAGGCACCTTACATTATTAAATATTTAATCATTCAGAAAAATTGTCTCTAGGTCGTCGAAAAATGTATGAATATACGTTAACAAAGACGTGATTGAAATCTGACCTTATCAGTATAAAGCAGACTAATTACATTATCATAAATCTACAGGATCTAATCTTGACCTTTTCACTGGCAGACCTTATATTATATGTGTGTAGAAACAGTCATAAATTTGACAATTTGCTAATTAATGATTCATCGATGAGAGATTTCTAATTTTAGATCGTGTTGATTGATACCCATGTTAATATAAAACAATTGAGATATATTTCTTTGATAATTCAAGTTCATGAAATCTTCATGTGTATGTACGTACAGTGTACAGTAAAAACTTTAGCATTATTTTCTTTAAAAAGTCTCAATATTACCTAGGTAGTAAGAAATGTGTGTCACCATGTGACCTAAGTAGTAGATATTATAAAACAGTCTCACACGACTCGGAGATCATGTAACGTGTACGACGCAATGGAAGTAATTGCATTGCAAATAACCCGTGTTGTGTGTATCTTCTGCAGAAGTGGGATCGCTTGGCGGTGTTCGTACATAATGAGACAGTAATGAGTAATTTTGCAAATGAGTATTTTGCCGACAAACAGATCTTTAAAGAAGAATTTCTTCTATGCAAAGTAAATAAGAAGATAGAAGAACAACTTTTACAGTAGACTTATATTAACTGACTTTTTATTGTTGACTTTTTTATTTGTAATTTATTTTAGCCTGCAGAACTCAAAAGAGGAAAGACTCTCGTTTCATTTTTCTGAACTTAGTTTTACCTACTACGGGCTATCAATTCTCATCGTCTTGATTTCTAGCTTGGTCCATGCATCAAAGATCTGTTAATACCTCCTATCTATAACCCACTAAACTTTAACCTAACCTTTACCGAACACAAAACCTCACCAATCGATCAGTACATCAACAAAAGCTCACAGTGTAATGTAACACATGATTATCAAGACGTACCCGAACCGACGCGCGCGTGACGCAAGAAGTGAAAGTCATTCGAGGCTTACGACACCAGTGCATCGCGCTGATGCAGTAAGGGTCGAGATCACACTGACCTATGATGATACCGTTATATTGGATGTAATATGTGATGGTGGAGATGTGTTTAGAGAGTAATCTAATGTGGTATTTGAGGAACATCAGCTGGGACTAGCAGTAGAATATAAAATTGTAGAGCAAGAGGCAAGTGATGATGAAGAAAAACTGACAAATGATAGAGATATCAGAAGAGGGACAACAGAAGAGATAAAGTGATCTGTTATAAATCTAAAAAGGATAGGAGCCGCTAAAGAAATTAGTGGAACCGTGAAATAAAACAAGAAGAAATAAGATGAAGACAGAAAAGAAATTACTCATGTTGAGGTAAAGAATTAAATGGAAGATTCCTAGAAGAACATTAAACAGTAATATCAGCATCAGATGCTCAACTGGTTGATTAATTGAAAAATTATTCTAATAATGTTAATTAAGCATGTACCTGTCTGCCATGATTCATTATTAGTCTTAGATGGACTATCAGCTGTTACTATGTCCGCTTATATTAATATCATTAACATATTCATAGGCAAAGACAGTAATGTTCAATACTCGACAAGAATTTGCATTCAAAGAAGCTCAGTCGTAATTATTGTGTTTTTTTTGTAATAAACTACAGCTGATCGAAGATAAACGAAAGTCTCTCAAGGAAAAAAAACATCTTGAACAGGTTCAGACTCCAAGATTATTCTGAGACCTTACCCTGAATATTAATGATTTGTTATCCAATAAAAAAGCGAAATATATTTAAAACACGGACGTATCTGAGAATCACGTTTTTCTCAGGTAGTGGCAGGCATACGAAAATAACTGACTTATAAGTTGTGGATAAAGACATTCCGGTAAACTTGTTTGGCATTTATTTGCTCAGTGGCTTTACGGGAAATTCCATTAATTATTTATCTTTGGTTTTCCGAGTAAATGTGTGAAATATTTTGTACCTACAATCATTCAAAAGGTTACAACTTGACGATACCTAAATTGATGCCTAAATTAAATCGGACTCTTTGATTTTCTACGCTTTGCCGCTTAACTAATAATAATATTTAGACATCATTAAGGTATTGCTTAGAGTTAGTGAAAACGGATATATCTTGCAAAAGGTTACTTTAAGCAATTTGTAAGTATCAATGTTTAAGTATTTAATTACTTGTCTTCTTCCTAATAAATGTGTAGGATTCGGATTTCCTTGATAGACTTCATATTTTACATCCATACTATGATAAATTAAAGCAGTTTCGTAAAATTCAACTCGAAAAGTACACTGTTACTGATTGTATTAAAAAAAATAAACTTAAGTAACTATGTACAATTATGGATAATATGTTACACAAAGATATCAAAACTCATTATAAATAGAGTTTACTGGAAATAGACTTAAATCATTCACAACGATTGACTGTAATTGACCGTGAAATATAAGTATATTTTTAAACTGAAATAACTCTTCATAAGCAGTCAACAATACGCCTGTAATCTACGAAGGGTTGGGCAAAGCCTTACCTACTACACTACTACTACAACAGCCCATAACGTCCACTGCTGGACATAAGCCTCTCCCATGATGGAAGGAATTTGCCGTAATCTCCACGCTTGTTCTTCTCCATAGAGATCTACGCTAGGGAATGGGCAACTACAGTACTTTCACAGTTTTTATGTCTTGTGACTGGGACTGTAGCTACATTTAATTTTCATCTTTGTTTCGACAATTCAAAAGTGCCTGTAACTGGCTTACTTGAAATAAATGCTTTGATTTTGATTTTCTTGGCAGGCGGATTGGAGATCGCAGTGATGAAAGACTAACAGAAAACGCTGCTGCCCATTCTCTGGTCTACGGAGGCGCAAGGTGTTTTGCCTCAGACATTAGTCGCCTTATCCTTATACGACACCCGTGAGTGTAATGGGTTGGTTCTATTCTACTCTGCCGGATACCACACGGCTAACCTTGCCGTACCTATGCTCATCCATATCCTACCAGAAGTCCTATGTTATATGGGACGAACCAGGGGATCTACTCTCTAAGCACGAAACCCGTAGTTTCGGCCGAAGTTACAGACGTTTCCTATTCCGTATCACTCACGAAATTACGGACATAAGATTCATTAGGGGCCCAAACTAAAAATGACTGACAACTCGATTGGTCATCTGTCCTCATTCCCGATGTGTTTTCAAAACTTATAAATCCGAAAATATTAGGGAGTAGGTTCATTTCAAAGTATGAAGCTACTTTCGGACCGGCCCCGTATCTTAGTTGACGGACTTAGAGAGTAGCCGGTGTTGACAACAACAGGGCACAAATCGAAACTTCTGGTTGCTTCTAAGAAATTTGTAATGTAAACGAATTAAAAGCTATTGTTGTGTTACAGCTCTAGATTACTAACAATACCAGCCAATAAATTTCCAATACCATTACTGTTTCAGCACAATATATTACAGAAACATAAATCCATACTCTCACCGCAACATTTATTACAAAAGTCCACAATATTTGCGTAAATTTTAATATCACCAGTGTCAAAATAGTCACGCAATACTTTGGGGAAACGCGTGAACTTTTTTTTATTTCACGATAAAAAATATTCATAGCGAGCGAATGTCAATGTCGATTACAACAGAACCATTCGGTTGTGAATGTGAACGCAATTTTCTGTTTATTTTCTTCACGTTTTGTGATTATTTTACGATTTTCTTTACTTAATGTTAAGTGAAACTTTGTTAAGTCGAGTATTTCTTTTGTAATTGTATAGTTTTGTTTTGGACGTGTGTTGTCCTGAAATAATTACTTTTTGCTGTAGCAGTTTTCGAGTTCGTATTGTATATTATATATTTGATGTCTGATAGGGGAAAATGGAAGAAGAAAATATAAACCCAAGTAGAATGGTACAAGGTCAGGACGATGATAAATTTGTTGAGTTCGCTTTCTTAAGTTTAAGATTTATTTAATTCTTCCATTGAAATAAATGTTGTCAAGCCAAGAGATGATTTTAAATTATTCATAATTCAAATGTTAATTTCCATCACTAATATCCATATTGTTTCCATTAAGCATTGATATTTGTATATAGCATTGACATTAGGCAACTTTTAAGGGCGTGAATGAAATATTCCTCACATTTCAAGGTAAATGTGGGTTTACTGTAGTACAAATCTGCCTTTTCTTTCGGGGATTACAGGCGTGATGTTATTTTTGTATATCAAGGTCCTCAAAAACAGGGCAGTTTCCATTTTGATAAGGAGAAATAACAATTAATATCGGCATATAAACCTGATTGCAAGCAGCCATTACACATGGCTGGCTTACTAATTGATTGCACATATTTTATGAATGCAAGCGAGGCGGGCTAGCGGGCTATTACTAGGCAATTGAACCCGAAAGTACGTGATGGGAATGTTCGATAAATTCTTAGGAATTTATCAGCTGTTTTGGGATCAGCTCTAGCCTGAGTATGCTTTTAGAAGATTTGGTTTATGCAGTCTTTTGTAACCACATAGGCCATGATGATTGAAGGACTGTTTGTTGTCACATTTAGGGACAAGCTGGCAAATAAAAGGCGATGTATTTAGATGCTTGTATCTGTATTATTTGCTATCGAATCAAAAAATTATTCATGAATAATTTGGTCTTCTATAACTGATAACTTACTGTTTGAGAGAGATTCATCTTTCCCAAATTTTAAGCAAGCTTCATTAAGGTATACTTTCTGTCTTATCACACCTTTAGGATCAGAAGTACTAAATGTATGTTAATTGTTTTAATTCTGATTTCTAAATATGTCTTTTAATATATTTGACACACATTTATATCAGGTACAATTGTTTACAAAATCATTTCGAAATAAACTTACGACACCAAGATTTGGATCAGTTTGATCGAAATATTCGTGCATAAAATTGGTTGCTTTGTCAGTAAAACATGTTAAATAGATGTTCTTTGTTAAAAAGGTAATTGCTTTTACAAATTGTAAGAATGCAGGGATACAGCACTTCAGTGTTTCAGCATTGACTTATGCCTTGCCTTACATTTATGTTGAACATAATCGTTACAAGTTAGTACTTACTACGATTATGTTCAACATAAATGTTATAATTTCAGTCTGTATACTGTATAGAGTTTTACTGACTGACAAAGAAAGAAAACTCTTTTAAGGTCAAACCGGCACGGACATTGTGGACGTGGCTCCTGACACGGACAACTTCATACATTTATAACTGAAGTATCTGGTATGTCAGTGTCCGACGTCTACAACTGGTCCAAATATGTCTTTACCAGTTCAACTGATTCCTTAGTGATTGTTAGTTTTCTCGTTAAGTTCTGTTTGTCAAAAAAAAGAGTACGTGTGAACAGTTACATTATATGCGTTCAATTAGCCGGGTCAACTGCTGGTTGTATAATATTATCGCAATAGTTACATAGCCTTACTAGGTATTGTTGCATGGTATATAACAAGGGAATTTAATTGCGTTATGTCAAATAAATAACTCCTATTCCTATGGTAATACTAACAGAAAATATGGATGTGGAAATCAACTGCACTGAAAGTTTGTGGTTGTCAAGGGGCTGCCTATTAATATATTATTATAAACTTGTTTTAAGATATAAAAAAAAAACAGTATTGAAAAAATCTTTCGCGATTTTATAAAAGGTGCACTCGTTGAAGTCTTTTGTACTGACCGTAAACGAAATATTTCATATTAACTTTTTTGAGTCTAATTTCGCCTACGTGGCTGATTATGGTTGTGCAACCAGCTAAAGTAAATGGGTTACCAACTTTGACATTATTTATTCACATAACACTGGTAATATTTATCGCAGAATGAATTAATTAATATTAATGGGAGCGGCACCTTCTTTATCTTTATGGGTGCATATTGGATCTATAAAAGCAGTTTTTCTACATACATTTTCAATTTTCTTCTTCCACAAAGAATACTTTATATAAAACTAACATATTGTCACAAATATATAAAACTTATATCAAGTATACTTACTCGCTAGCGCGGTGACTGCTGTTAGTACGATGAACACTTTCATGATGGCCTTTTGATTACAAAATTATAAAAAATACAATTATAAAAAAAGTTTTTAATGACTAGATTGTGGTCCGACCCTTGTGGCGACCCTGGCGAGACTGACGAAGTCGGGCGTCGCGCGCGCCTTTTCTTCGCCTGCGCACACGCTGGAACCGGTAAGACTTAGGCGTGATTTAATAAATTCTTCTTTTAGTGAAACAATAATAATTTGTTATAACATTACGCGGTTTGCATAGCCCCATCATCAGCTGATTATGTTAACATTAATTCTAATGATATCCTAGGAATCCGAGGGATTACGAACCGATGGTGCAACAGCCTCGAGCTTAACATTATTTGAAAAGTTTTCTTACTTGCTCACGCGCAGGCTGAAGTGTCCTTGAAATGCAAACTTCTCACATTATCGCCCTGTTCAAAATTCCAATGAAGTCTTTGAAATAGCACTTATGTGCATAAAATTGAAAAAGGACTGTATGCATGTCTAATTTCAAGGTCTCGATCAGGTATTTAATAAATTAATCAGACAGAATTATTTAGCATTTATGAAACGCCTTGTAATTTTACGATGGTGAATTTAATTACCAAATGGATCGTATTTCTCACAACTGTTTATTGTTTAGATAACCCACACAACTGTTTATTGTTTAGATAACCCAATTTTTCCTTACCATGATTCCCTTCAACGTGGACCGACGACCTGGTGAAGACCGCGGGAATCCTTTACAGGCGACAAGCATAAAACCGGGCGATGCTTGGGGGGGAGGCTTATATCCAGCCGTGAACGTCTTCGGCTGATATGATGATGAGGATTCTCTGAAGAGGCTAATTTGAGAAGCGCATAAGATCTATTTTCATTACACCATGAACAAGCTCTATGTATTTTCAAAACAGATTATTTGCTTGCCGCACCAAAAGTTGAGTGTGATTAATTATAAATTCGCATGTTCGATTCCATCACATGCAGTTTGCCATTTGATATCACATGTCGTGTTGAAGCAGTGTCGCAAGTTCTCTGAATGATTTGGCAAAACTTTACACATTTCGTTTTCCTTATTTTATCCCTCAATTCACCTTCACCGTCGTATTTTTCAGACCCTCAACGTAAATCTTACACTTGCAAGAACTTTGATCAATTATCCTATTAAACGCACCGCAAATCCAAAAAAAGAATATGGATTCCAAAACTATGTAATTGTTTACTTCGTGTTATAGTGCAACGCACTTTTTTGTCACATATTTGTGTCGTTGTCATACAGGGCACGCGCTTGCTTGTCACGTATAACAATGGCGTTTAAAAGGTTAAATAATCTACCTATATAAGCTATGAAGTTAAGAATTTATTTATTTGAACAATTCAGTCGTTCAGTGTAGCAAATAGGTCAATATGGTAGGTCAGAGGCTAACAACTACTCACTAATTAAGAAATTGTGAACTAGAACTGCTTAGTTTTAATTTTAATGAGGTGTTCAGTTTTTCAATTAATAGAAGGTCAGGTTTACTTAGGTACACAGTATCTCCCTCTATTATTTCTCGTCAGGTTTACTTAGGAACACTGTCTCTCCTTCTCTCATTTCTCGACAACGTTTTTTTTTTTGTAAAATGTATTTATAAGCCTGGTTTGGCTTCCTCATTAATTGTCGGAGGCACAACATCGAGAGACGTGAGAGGAATAAGGGGAGGCTTTTGCCCTCATAGTGAGATTAACTAACTGGAACGTCTAGTAAAAGTGAAACACTACGATACAATAGGCTTATACCTACATGTGAAAATCAAAGAGCTATTGATACAGCAATATAAACTTTCATTTATTATCAGTTAGATAAGTCTGACTCTATGTTAATATAATGTCTATGTAAGATGGTTGGAATGACTCAGTCTTTGATCAATGCTTTATTGTTTGTTATGCGTAATCGTAGGTTACAAAATAAAGCCTTTAGGATTTAACTATATTTTAAGCTTAGCCTCGTAATGTAAATTGTGGGTCAACAGTTCAACACGTGCACAGTGTAATGTGTTCAGAAGTTTGTCTATGCTCAAGTAAGCCTTACGAGGCATGCGATGGGAATTCTTGTTTACACTTCTCGGAAAGAATCCATATTTTGAATGTATGGAATCTGGATTGTTTGCTTCGACATTTCAGTCATTAAAAATACTCCGAATTCTTATTTGTTGGTATATGTTTTAAACTTGTCGGAAGCCAGGTATAAATCTCTCAAAAGTTTTAGCTTTTTAGCTCTCAAAAGTTTTAGTTTTTTTGGAAATTGGTAGAAATGTACCTCTGTATCACTTAAGGTATAGATATTTTAGAAATCTACAAATTATTTCGAAAATGCGCTATGTCTAACCGCCCAAAACAATGTCAAAAGCCGACTGAGTACAGCGTACTGCGCGTGTTACTAGCGTATAACATTATTATTCTGCTCGTTATCCATGTTTTAGTACCCTGACATTGTTTGAACATAATGTAATTATAAAAATCTACACGTAACTGCCACCGGTGACTTGTAACATGATTGATTTCCTTAACCTTTATATTGTTATGTTGGTACTTACTTATTTCCATGCATTGAGGAGGTATATTATGGAGGTCCATTATGTTTTTAAGATGGATAAGGATTATAAGGATTTTAAAGGCATTTGTTGCCAGTAGGTATCCAATTACCATGAGATAACTCTGATGTTAAGAGTCGTCAGTAAAATCAGATCACGGTATCAGTGGATACAAATCGCCGTGATCCGTGACTAACCAGCCGTGCAAGTACGTAGGAATCGATTCGATAAATCTGACAGTCATTCTCGACAAAATGAGTTTATACCTAACAAAGATAAAAACTCATTTTGTCGAGAAAATCTGTCAGATTTATCGAATCGATTCTTACGTACTTGCATTGCTGATCTGATAACGTGATCGGTGGAGACAAACCCGTTTATATTGACTGCCTGCGGCACGCTGTCCCATAATGAGTATAAAAGACCCTAAACGAAACTGAAAGTCATTTATTTTGCCCGTACATACCCGGAAGCCATCTAGTTACAGAGATATTAGGGGTCTACGTTCCAACATTTTCACTTTTTTTTTTTAAATACGTGTTTTTAATTTTATAACTTTACTTTAAATACCTCGACGACCCCCGTACTATTCAATGCATTCATCAGCACAGTGGTTTGGGTACGTTGTAGTGAAACCTACCGTAAAACGTGATTTTTCTCCCCAAAAAAAGTCGTTTCCCAGCACTACTTTTGCGTAGAGTTACATAATTTGATATACAGATTGCTTGGTTGACGGCTTCGTGAAGGGTCCGTTTACACGCTGTTTACAATAGTCTCAGATTGACGACAAAATTACTGTACTAACTGTTTAGTTGAAAATACAATTTTTATTTTCAAATCAATCCCAACTTGCGATAATGTGGGTCACCTGGTGTTAGGCAATCTACGACGCCCATGCACATTGTATCAGCTGAGGAACGGTTGCATCGCCGACCTTAAAAGGAGGCATCAAAGTCTCTTTTTAAAGGCGTGACGTGTAGCGGTGTAGGCACAGAAGTGTTGCTAACAACAGCTGGGCCTAGCCCAGCAGACTCCGACATAGACCAGGCAGTTGTTGACATCTGCCGAACCTCTGTTGTAGTCGGTTTCCATTCTAGCCGGATATAGCCCAACAACCTATATTACATGTATCGACGCCAGCAGAGCAAACTGGATATCAACTTTTGACTACCCGTAAGGCAGTCATAGACTACCAAACGACAGCCAAGACCAACAGCTTAATGTACTTCCCGAGGCACGTAGGTGAGTCGTTGTCGTAAGGATGATTGCCCATCCGCGGACTAGCCACGCAAGCAAGTTCGACCCATCCGGATGTAAATAAGCTTGCATTTGGCTGCAACTTGCCTGACGTGAAGCGACGATTACCCAGGCTCTATAGGTGCCACTGTAGCGTCATAAAACTACATAAAAGCAAATCAATGTAAAATTATTCCTCGCAACACCTCGTACCACTTACAACATACAGGAACATAATTAAAAAAATATGAAGTAAAACAAAAGAACTGGAGCACGTTTCGGCCAGTTAACTGTCCAATGTCCATTCCGAAAATCAGTCAGTATGCTGATACGATAGGCATTCCAATATTGTAAGTACAATCACGAGCACAAATATGTATTCACTTACATACATTCAGAAACGATTTTGTCATAGAATAACGATAGCAATTTTGAGATAGGTCCTAGGTAAAAGTAAGAAAAGAAAGCAAATAAATAAAAGAAAGAAAAGAAAGAAAAGATAGAAAAGAAAGAAAAGAAAGAAAGGAAAGAACAGAAAAAAAAGTAAGAAAAAAATACTATCTTCGTACTCGTAACAACATGAAGTTGAAATCAATGGGTACCTAATGGAGAAAAGCACTGATAGAAGTTGCTACATGTTTACATATTGGTGCTCCTGACTTTACCCTAATTTATTGCTGTCGTGTCGTATGCATGTAGTGAACAGTTTGTATAAAGACGAATGTCTTCGGCCAAGTTGAAAGAGAAAATGCTGCGATGGATAGAAGTGGAGTTGTGTAAGGAATCTTAAGAGATTTATGGAGAGAAAACTGTGTTTTATCATCAACGGGGTTTTGCCCGCGGCTTCGCCTGCGTCATGTGCCGAGCTGGAATGATAATGCAGCTGAATGCCAGTATTTCATATGAAGCTACTACCTATCTGACCTCCACAACCAGTTAGTACTGAGTATACGGCTTCGCCCGCGTGTAAGTCTGCAATTATATACGGGAACGTGTATATTGCCGGGATAATTAATAATTGCCGTGTCCTAACCAAAGTCCGCTACCTAGCTGACTTTGGTAAGGACACAGGGCAATTATCAAAACTCAGTGCAAACATCGAAATCCACAGCCGTGTAGGCGTGAAAAAGTTGCTGACAGAATCACTTTCGCATTTCTGTTTATTTTATTATTAGTGTGGATTTGTTTGATACGAGAATGCAATTTCTATACTAATGATATAAATAGGTAAAAGTTTATAAGTTTGTATGTATATAAGTATAGTTTATAAGTATCCCCTTACTCCGAAACCACTGATCCGATTTCGAAAATTCTTTCACTAACGGGAAGCTAAAATATCCCCGAGTGTCATAGGCTACATTTAAAACGTTTTCCTGGGTCAATTTCCGTACATAACGGGAACGAAGCCGCAAGCAAAAGCTAGTCATAAATACTAACGTTGACGACCGAAGACGCACTGGAAGTAACGAAGTTGTTGACCAACAAAATATAAAATACTGTCGTGGCAGTGACACGAAGAAGAAAATAATTGTGACCAACGTACAGACGGGTAACAGAACGTAAGTATAGGTAATTATCATTATGTTGATTACTAAGTACTCTAAGTTCATATTAGATAAGTAGCTACTTATGAACATTCGATCGAAAAGCAATGTAGATACAGACACCAGCATATCAAGCTACCCGGAACTCGATAAAGTAGAAAATCTATGAAAATAATGTGACATATTATTGTAGTAGCTTGTTGTAAAGTCTAGCCGTGTGGTATCCGGCAGAGTAGAATAGAACCAACCCATTACACTCACGGGTGTCGGATAAAGCGACTAATGTCTGAGGCAGAACACCTTGCGCCTCCGTAGACCAGAGAATGGGCAGCAGCGTTTTCTGTTAGTCTTTCATCACTGCGATCTCCAATCCGCCTGCCAAGCGTGGAGATTACGGCAAATTCCTCCCATCATGGGAGAGGCTTATGTCCAGCAGTGGACGTTATGGGCTGTTGTTGTTGTTGTTGTTGGAAAGTTCATAAGTAGCTACTTATCTAATATGAGCTTATAGTAATCAACATAATGATAATTACCTATAATATCCTGTACAAAACGATGTGTCAATAAATTGATTGCAAAATCGTTTAGTGTATTAGAAGGCGGAAGTAAAAAATATTTGTCTAATGTAATACTTACCTCTAAAAGGCATTACATAATGTGCATTGACTGACTGTAGGCAGGTATAGTGTTCGATGCAGGCACATTATCAAAAAAATACACTGGGTGGTGGCAGAATAGTCAATGTACATATCGAGTCGGAAACAAAAAGAAAAAAAAATCATGTGGCAAAAAGAAAAAAATATACATATCATGTGTTTTGTGTAGGTACCTAGTGTTTGTTAAGTAGGTACTAATTAGAAGAGTTTGATGATCCCTGAAACTTCGCTTCTCCTTTCGCTTTTAACCCTATAATATAGGGTTAAAAGCGAAAGGAGAAGCGAAGGATATAGGGATAGATATTATCTATCCCTATCTACCCTTTGCAGCTAGCAAGTCTTCTCGAAATGTGATTGACAACTACGACAATTTCTTTTTAAATAAGTACTTACTAAATTTAAAGTACTTTTTAAATAACTTACTTTGTTAAGACACCTTCTTATGTATCCATCATAGACTAATATATGTATATAGAATCAGAGTATCCATCTTTAAATATTGGAACAGTGTTATTTGCGGCAAAAACTATTTTCAATTTTATCATGTTGTCAACATGCAAATATTATGTCATTACTTTCGTGTGTAATCTGTCTACAATTTTCCCGTCAAAGCATTGATCAAAACATTTACCCAAATAGCTACCTACCTACCCATTGTTTTAACTTTCCGGGAACTTAGGTTACTACTCACAAAAACAGACAGCGGATATACAATCAGCTACATAATGAAAATAGCCCGCGTTACGCGCAAACTTGCGCACAAAAACAGCGGCCATGCGCGTGCGCACTTTCGCACAATCTCCTCCGACACGAAGCGTGTACCTAGATGATCGCGTGACCTCGGCTGCCAGATTGTCGCTATCAGCTTGTTCCGATCGGTCGAAGATAATATGTTATCAAGAGAACTTGCTTGGAGCTGATTGATTGAGATAATAGGTTTGATTACTTTATGGCTAGGTTGGTAGATTGGCTGGTCGCTGTATAAGAGAAACTCTTGGTAACTCTCGTTTTGCTTATTGTTCGATATCACAGATTAACATTAATCAAAGACGATCGGCACTTATACACAGGGGTGATGCAGTGTAAGTATATAAGCTTTCAAAATATAGATCTTACATGTCGAGAAGTCGGTGTAGGTACTTACTTACCTACAGCTCTGCCCAACCATTCAAGGATTAGCAGCGTAGTAGTAGCGTGGCGTTGTTTTCTTATTTGATTATTCTTAATTACCTTAACTTCGGATACCGACTGTCAATAGACCAATGCCAACAATTTGAATCGCTTTCTGTGATTAACACCTGCTTTTCTTTTTAAATTACTTACAGATTAATCGAAGCGTTAATTCGTGTCTGCTTGTCGACTAAGCACCGACTAATACTATAGTGTTCTATAGCTTCCTAACGCCATAATTACATTTTAATGGCGGCCATTAATCTCTAGGCCACATAGCTAGACGTTTAACAATTGCGCTGGTATTTGTCTGATAATTTATTACTTATTTATTTATTTAGTAGTATTTAAAACTAAATATCTAATCCTTTTACTCGGTCTTCTCGCAGAACCACAAACATTCCAACATTATCGTCTTCTATTCATCAGCAAACAACTCCAATCCAGGGTGGTCTCCACGAGCGCGTTGAGCTTCGTAAGCATACGCGGTATAGGGGAAGTGGATCGAGCTACAGTGCGAATAATAGTTAACCTAACGGAGACATTCCGAAGTACCTAAGTACCTACAGTCGCGGGGACTTCAGCAAAATCCAAAAGTGATTGAGAGAGAAAAGAATCCAAGTGTGGAGTATGAACGATTGCAACTTTGAAAATAAGACTATATTTCATAAAAGAATGGGTTCAAAATACCATGTTCGTAACAACATAAAATTACAATCAATACAGTTAGAGAAAATCAATTTATTTTTAAAACTGATTTTCTCTAACTGCATTACTGCTTAGTCTACCAATTAATTACAGTCAAAACTTCGGTTGAGAAATCATCAAATGACTTCTCCCGCTCTGGGCGGAGCAGGAGGGAGTGTCAGACTTTTATAAAACCCATCCATGTTCCTTCATCGCCCTTTGTGTTCCGGGGCCACGGTATCTCTTTCGAACAGTCCCGCAACCCCGGCAGGCATCGGTCCTTGCGGACCCCTTCCCTTTTGCTGACTCTCTTTGAGGCGCGCGTGTAACACGAACGCGCCGTCGACACGGCCTGTCGTCATGAGACGGACGGACGGCGAGCTAGCCCATAGCCCACCGTCCACAGGCCCGCGCCTACGGTGGCCGGTGCTCCGCCGACGCGGGGCACACCTCCACCGTGTGCTCCACCGTGTCCTCCGGTTGATCCTCGCAATGGAAACACCCGGGCGTTTCCTCCCGCCCGATTCGGTGCAGGAACCTCCCGAAACAACCGTGTCCGGTGAGGACCTGCGTCAGGCGGAAGGTGAGGACGCCGTGGCGTCTCTCAAGCCACTCCTCAAAGAGGGGACTTACCGCCACTATTGTGGCGTGCCCTACTGATTTCAGTCTGCAAATAAATTAGGTAGGTTTGACTGGATTCAAATATTTACGAGCCATAGACGGGACAGTAGTCTAATATTTGTGACTATATACTTCGTCTAAAGTCGGTCCGTCTAGTTTAGTGTCCTAAGCTTGCCAGGGTGTGTCAGAACCGAAAATGTCCGAGATCAAAATTTTTGTATGACACATTCGCAATGGCCGCTTATAATTCTTCTGTGACATATTATACTTATTAGCGCTTGGGACTGTACAATATTTAACTTCGAACCGTATCAATGACACATTCTCAGTATACGGAACAAGCAACGCCAACAATCCAGATCGATAATTTCATCAGAACTCAGAACAGCTTATTTGCATAAACGAAACCGGTCGCGCTACAAGATTGTAAGATAGATCACAGACAATGTAAGTAACAGACAATAGTTTTAAACTTTCACATTATGATGATGCCACGTATATTTGATCATTCATATGTCTAAGTAGGCACACAGTGCAATCGAGAAATCCATACTTAAAATAATACTTATCTATACAAATATTTTAAATGCGAAAGTTTGGATTGATAGATGGATGTTTGTTACTCAATCACGCCAGAATGGCTGAACAGACCTGGATGAAATTTGGCACAGAGATAGATTATAGTCTGGAAATAGCACATAGACAACTTTTATTTCTCACACATCTACATCAAAATTTCCACGCGAACGAAGTCGTGGGCAACGGCTAGTCCTACTATAATATTATAAATGCGCGAGTTTGTGAGGATGGATGGATGTTTGTTACTCTTTCACGCAAAACTACTGAAAGGATTTGGATGAAATTTAGCACACTGATAATTTAAAACCTGGATTAACATATAGGATACTTTTTAACCCGGCAGTACAATCCCGAGCAACTACTACTTACTAGTCAAGTAAAAAACTGCAATAACAATATTATAATAAAATTTTAGTGAAACTTTAAGCACTTTTCAAATAAAAGTATTTTTTGACACATAGACTTTGACGTCACTACCGGCGTTATCGAGGATGACGCGTTTTGAGAGTAAGTGTGAGTCCGTTTCACCAAAAACATGCTACATAAAACAGTAAATTGTAAAATAAGTGATGTATTAGCAACTTAAACAAGTGTACCACAATGTTTTTATGGGCCAATACAAGGCATTTTTAGTAAATAAAAAGAGTTTTGTATTTCATGCATATACCCTATTAGGCTATTACCATACAGCGTTACTACGATCCCGTGGGACAGTACCGAACACCACACGGGCAAAGTCGCGGGCGAACGGCTGAACGGATTTCGGAGTCATTTGGCACACATGTAGACCATGACCTATGATAGGGTATAAGTAGGATATTTCTACTTAGGTAGTACGGTAGTAGGTACGTTTCTTTCTTTAATTACCTACCAACTGCAAAAGTAGTCAGGATTAGTTAAGTTAGTTGACTAGTTCAAACGCGGAAATGTAGGTAGGTACTAATATCAATGGTATACAATGGGGGCTATCGTTTTTAAGCTCACCAGATGGCGCACTGTCGAGTAACGTCCTGTGAATAATTCTATTTAATACCATAAAGTACCAATAACTTCATAAAAAAGTTTATTTTATTACGTATAACAACATAGTGTAAGCTTTACATACATATTTAATTATTTACAATATTCATCCTAAAATTAGCAAGCATGAAACATTTAAAAATCATTCTACCTCCAAGTACTGACAAATAAGATCCTAAGTTGCTACTTAAAATCTTCAAGTCATAATTAATCAGGAATGGCTCAATCTAGAACACAATCGTGAGTATTTGTATAAATAAGTGATAAAAAAGCACGCAACGCGCGAACACTCCGTGACATCTGACATTTTGGAAGACCTTAATCTACACAAGCGCCTCTAGTGGCAAATTCACACGCGATAGTCCCCATTAGACCATGACAATGGGCTAAAACATAGGATACCTTGTTGCATTTGTTATTTAGGTGATTTTGTTCACCAACGCGAGCTTAGCCGCGGGCAAAAGCTAGTCGTTCATATACCCAGTGTGCAATCGCGAAATTAATTATATGTATTTGCGTAGGTATGGGTGTAGAGGCAGGGAGTATGCCCATCATAAGATTCCTGAGGCGAGATTATGAGTAGGTTTTGTATGCTTACTAAAGGTGTGGAACGTAATTGAGTCGGTGTCGATGCAACTGTACCTATTGGTAACATAACTGCTACTCGGCTGCTTAACCCTTCAAGGATTGCAAGCGTGATGTGTAGTAACAATAATAACAGGCAAAACAATGAGTTGTGTCCTCTTTGAAATTATTGTATATAGTTGGTGCCAGTTAAGATGAGAATAGCGGTCATTGACCCACCTACATTTATTAAACTTCTTAACTTTGAAAACCAAAAATAAGCCAAGTTGTGTTCAAGTCTGGAATCGTCTTCTATCGTGATCTTCAACATTTTTTGTAATGAAAAACTATACTTACGTGATTTATTTGTTTTGGTTCGTACGAAGAGATATTAGGGAAAGGGCAATGACCGCTATTGTCATCTTAACTGGCACCAACTATAAGTATGTTGCTGAATCTCCAACAACGCCGTCGAGGTGTGAGTTCTGGTCAAAACTAATTTAATTTAAAAAAAAGGGAAATCATCGACACGACGAAGAAGAACATAATATTGTCTAAGATGTAGAGGTATCAGAGAGTTAAACAATACCTACTACTAGATACTTCGCAAAGGGTTTCAAAGAAGTCTTCAATGTTAACCAAAGAGAATGTCCGCTTGGTTGTCCTGACTCCATGTCGCATAACTGTCAGACAGCGACAAAACACGGATGAGTCTAAAGGCGACGTTGCATAACCACACGTAGCATAGCGACGCGACGGAGTCAATTACCGAAAGGTCACATCTACATAAGCGCAGGAGTGTCGATAAAAATTAAACAAACAGTAGCTTTACATTCTCTACTATCGTTGGTTTTAAAAGTGCGCTGTGTAGTGTAGCTGACCACATTGTGAAAGAGACGGATTTCGAGAATACGACGCGACGATCTACTGTAGCCTATCTACCAATTGTGAACATGAGCTAAATAAACAGATGTCTTTCCTTCCGAATTTCTTAGCTAAAAGAAGTATCAGCAAATTCATGTTAGGTGTGACCAACTTAAAGATCATGCTAAATTTAATGTTAATTTATGAAGTTGCCTTAGAAGATTATCGAAAAGCTGTGTCTATCTTACTATTATTATAAATGCAAAATTTTGTGAGGATGTTTGGAGGTTTGTTCCTCTTTCACGCAAAAATGGTTGAACGAATTTGGGCGAAATTTGGCACACATACTTTTTAACCTGAAATAACACATAGGATAATTTTATCCCGGTAGTACGATCCCGTGGGATAATTACCAAACTCAGCGCAGGCGAAGCCGAGGGCATAAACTAGTGTAAAATTTTATGAGACTGAACAAACTGGTTACTTATTATTAGTATCAAATTCCGTACCTGAACCCCTTGGGCCGGAAGGTTACTCATCTCCTAAAAATAAAATCTTGACTACTTATGGTGTCTTGTGTAATGAAGCGAGATTAGCTTAAATACAGGTCGCGGCACGAAACTCTAGCGCTGACAGTTATTGTGCAGAAGTAAAATATAAGAATGTCTTGGGGCGTGCGTTGCGCCGATTGGCTCTCCAGTCGTATAAAATGCGCAGCTATCCCCTCTACGTTTCGTTCAAAGCCAGAGTTACGTACCGCGACCTGTACCTGCTTGTTCAAAGTGCGTATCTCAGGGTTCAATACTTGGTCCATTTATGTTTACGACAATAACCATATGACAAACCTAAACCTTGACGAATCCTTGACCAAATTGAGAAACTCAAAGTTTAGAAAGTACCCGATTATTCGGGCTTGAACCCTGATTTGGATTTAGCAGATATGAGAAAGTTCTCGGACCAATATTTCAAGTGAAGTGGATTTTGCAAAGGAAAAAGGAAGATTTGTTTTCATAATTCCTTAGTTCTATTAAACATTAATACGCAAGATAACAGTATCTTAACCTTTTTATTAATCTCTTACAGAAGAATTATAATTAACTACGTCTCCTCTGTCATCTCCACAAGTCTTAGCGCGACATCTTCTAACTGTTTATTCTTTGACAGCAATTCATTGTTCTTCTTCTTCATATATCTCAGTTTTTCCTTCAAAATGAAGATGCTTTGCAGATTTTGCCCCAACTTTTCTCTTTGGGTCTCATCTTTTCTGCGTTTCTTTGATCGATGACCGTCTTTTATGTACCAAATTCTTGTGTTCCCTTCTTTCCCTCTTTGTGTCGTAGTTATTTTGAACATGGCTTTTTCATTGTATATATTAGTGAACATGTGGAGAACGTCCATATACGTCTCCTTTGCAAGAGTTTCAATGTATTTCGGGAAGTGGGGCTGCGTCATATATTTATCTATGTTGTATTTATGTACGTATTCGTGTTTTGTGTATGTATCACCAGATTTTCTGTTGGAGATGTCATGAATAATCTCCACATCGAAATCTTCGTTACCTAAATCTTGTGTGTCGCTGTAACAAATGTAAAGTGAAAGTAAGTCAGCTAGTTTTGATAGAGTATTGTTGCGAAGGTGTGCTATAAAGCCTTAAACTTCAAAAATAGTAAGACTAGATTCTAGCCACAATGAAACTTGTAACAAATTTTATTGGAAAAGGTTTAATAATTTGTATAATTCTCACCTAGCTGTTATATCTTCACTAGTTTGAATTTCTTTATCTACGCCATCTTTCAGTCCGGTGATCAAATTATCACTCACAACAAAACCCGTAACATTTCCATCTTTCATATACACATCAAAAACTGGAAGTAGTGAATGTGCTGTGGTATTCCCATTCACGTTATCTTCAATTTGAGCCACAGCTTCTTGTGAACTTTCTTCATTTGCCTCATCATCTAAATATTCTACTTCATTATAATTGTCTCCGATTACTTCGGTTGTACATTCCTCATGATTTTCTTCTTCAACAATTTCCTGAGTATTCTCAAAATCATTTAGAATTTCACTTTGGTCATTGTCATCTTCTTGCTCAACAATTTGCAGTTCAACAGCTTCTTCATGAATAGACGGATCATGTTCTGTATATTCTTGCACTAAGTTCTGCGTTTCGTCGAAATCATTAGTGACGACCGTTTCATAAGCAATATTGTCAATATCGTTTTCTTCTTCGTCGGCCACTTGGCCGTCATTCATGATTTGAACGAGTTCATTACTGATGTTTTCATGATTATCATCATCACAATATTCTATTGTGTAGTTCAAGTTTTCAATTGCATTTTGTGCCAATAAATGTATGTCTTCGTCTAACTGTTCAACTGTGTGAATGTGTGCAGATTCATCACCAGGTTCAGATTTTATTGCAATTCTGAAAGCAAAGAACAAGAATAAGTGATGTTTATTTTGGAAGTAGGTTTTTACAAACACGTAATTTTTTTTAATTATTTGGTGTCGGTGTTTCGTACCCGACTACTCTAAGAATAAACAGTCGTAAATTACTTAAAGTTAAGTTATCAGTTAAAATAAAGAGTTCATTATAATATAATGATCTACCTATTAGGCAATACTGGCACACATTGGTCTGCAATCCACGGGTATTTTTGTATTCCACAATTGATGGAATCTTGTAAATGCTTGACACTCTGCAATGTTTCATTGCTGTAGTTACTCTCCATGGTTTCTTTTTTAATTTTAATTCTTTTAGAATCTTCAGAAGACATTACTTCTTCATTTGTTTTTGATCCTGTTAATTTGAAATCAAGTATTAATGTGCAGTGTAAATAATCTACACTAAATTATAAAGAGGAAAGATTTGTATTTTTGTATGTTTATAATGAATAAACTCAAAAACTACTGCATACTTTTCAAAAATTCTTTCACCATTAGAAAGCTACATTCACCCTGAGTATCATAATTATATTTTATCCCCGTACTCCTACGGGAACGCGAGACGTCCGTTAGTTAAATATACACAGATAAATAAAATTGAAGTATCTATTTGTAATTTCAAAATAACAGTTTTTTACTGACTGCATATGAAAGTATGTACGGTACTTATGACAAAAAAAAATTGTGTCTGTTTGTTCCGACTAATCTCCAAAACGGTTGGACCGATTTTGATAGGACTTTTACTAGCAGATAGCTGTTGTTATAAGGAGCCTCCTAACTGAGACTACTTACTTTTAGAAAAATAATTAGGGTTCCGTGCAAAAGATAAATCCCTTGAAATTGTTAACAAAATCTGATTCAAATAGGAAAGTAATATTTTTAATAAAAACTTAACGCGCGAGGTCGCAGGCAACAGCTAGTATTTAAATAACTCTGGTACTTGGTACCGCCATTTTACTTACGTCTTTTCAATCGTGGAGGAATTTTGTTTGATCTTACTGTTTCCAGGTTTTGAATTGCCTGCCTGTGCTTTACATTCTTGGTTGCTTCCATTGCGTCATCATCAGTATCTGAAAGGAACTTGGGTTCTATAAATTCAGTTACTTCAATTTACTATGCTCAGCACAGATTGAGATGAGAATGTTATTGTAATATTGAGTTTGAAACTTTATTTTCAACGTTTAAAGTGCATAGTTGTACGAATATCGACGATGTCATCAAAAGTTTTCGGGCGTCGTAAAGCGTGATCGCGCGTTCTGGTTTGAAATTGCTGTATTTTATTTAACATCATACCGTGTTCTACTGTGCTACTCTCAGTATAATAGGCATGACGACAGTATCAAAAAATTGCAAATTTATTTAGTCCGTCAGTTAGAGTATTGGAAATTAACGACACGTATTTTTTGTTTTTGTAAATCAATGAATATTGACGAAGATAAAACGCATCAAAAGTCAGGAGTGGGGGCTCGTGACGTCAGAACTAGCTAAAAATTATACCTAGACGTGACGTATTGAGAATTTTTAAAAGCGTTATATCTTCGTCAGTTTTGATTTACGTAACAAAAGAAAACACGGGTCAAATATTTTCTGATAATCTAATTGACGGACTAATTCGTTTTTTTTTGTCGTCTCGCCTATTGTGCTGCCCAAAATAAAACTCTAACTATTGATCTTAATAGGCGGTTTTTCATTTCTAGTATTCAGTCTAGCTGCTTTATTCCCATCAGCCACCCAGTCTGAGAGCAGCGGTGGCCCAGTGGTGGCGGCCCCGACTGAGAGCAGCGGTGGCCCAGTGGCAGCGGCCCCGACTTACGAACAGCAAGTCGTGGGTTCGAACCCAGACAGGCGCATTACTTTGTGTAATTTATTTCATCACTACTGCTCTCAAAACGGTGAAGGAAAACATCGTGAGGAAACCGGTATATCCTAGAACCAAAAATTCGAAGACATGTGACGTCTACCAATCCGCACTGGGCCCACGTGGTGGATTATAGCCCATTCCCTCTCATTGAGAGGAGGCAGTGTCCCAGCAGTGGGAACATTATAGGCTGATGATGACCCAGTCTGCCTAAAAGTGGCAGCTTTCAAAAGACAAAGTACTTACGATCTTGCAACTGCTCGGCTAGTTCATCTCCGTTTACCTCGTCATTGTTTGCGTACATTTCGTCTACGGCTGCAAATAAATAATACGAAATTATTACCTAAAGAGATTACAACAACAAACTAATACTTAGAACAGACTTATAATTATTGTCTTACCCAAGCAAGTACTTAGTTAGTTTTTTTTTTAATGTTGCCCCACACTAGGAATTTCTCCTATATCGTGGGTGCATTTACAAACATTTAAACTCACATACACAAAGAGCCAGACCCGGAACAACCGACTGTAGGCCATATAAATATTTGTTCCATGTTGGGATCGAACCCGCGACACACGGCGCAGCAGTCAGTCGCTCAGCCACTGCGCCAACCGTGTCGTCGTTAGTATGGTGTTATGTTTTGTTTTTTTAAGGTGAATGCTCCAACCAGCCCACGAAATTAAAATTTTCTTACTTTTTTTTGCAATTTGCAGGCCAGTGCTAGGTTGTATATTGATTAAAATATTATTCGCGGCTGTAAGACGTATGTAGTTACAAAATTATAGTCATCAAAATCATCAATACAACCCTCGCAAGTTAATAAAGGTGTACGAACCAAAACAAAACAGAAATAGTAGATTGAATCATAGGGGAGCAAAATAATATTTTTACGGCGAGGGCGCTTTTTTTAATCCAGAGCCGGAAAGCACGTTAAGCTGTTGGTCCCGGCTGTCATTTGTAGATCTTTGTCAGTCGTTACAGGTAGTCAGTTGCCCAAAAAGTCTGACAACCAGTCTTACCAAGGGGTATCGTATTACCCAGTACTAACTGGGTTGTGGAGGTCACATAGGCAATCGCTCAAGTGAGGGATTGTAGAGTAGAATCCCGAGCGTAGCGAGGGATTCTTTAGTAGAATCCTGAACGTAGCGAGGGATTCAAAGTACGTCGCCCGAGCTAAAAATATATTTTGCGCCCGAGTGATACACTCTACTTTTCATCACCCACTATGAGAAAATAATAGGTGCCTCATATTTTACACACTGTCACTTGAACTCATTTTTCAAAACAAAACCATAAATTTCTAACATCATCATCATTCTCTTGCCCTTATCCCAATTCATTTGGGGTCGGCGCAGCATGTCTTCTTCCTCCATACTTCTCTATTTTTCGTCATCTCATCAGACACTTCTTTTTTTGCCATATCATTCTTAACACAGTCCATCCATCGTTTCTTTGGTCTTCCTCTACTCATATACCCATCCACATTCATACTCAAAACTTTCTTCACGACATTTTCCTCATTCCTCCGCATCACATGCCCATACCACGACAACCGATTACCACACAACTTTTCAGTCATCGGCGTCACTTTCAGATTTCCTCTTATATACTCATTTCTTACTTTATCCATTCGAGTAACACCACACATCCCCCTTAGCATCCTCATCTCCGCGACATGCAAATATCTTTCATTCATCCCTTTTGTGGCCCAACATTCTGATCCATACAAGACAGCAGGTCTAACGATTGTTTTATAAATCTTCCCCTTAGGTTTAAGGGGAATGCGGGAGTCGCAGATTGTTCCCGTGACCTGCCGCCACTTCATCCATCCCGTGTTAATTCTGTGCTTTACACTACAATCTATTTCGCCATCGCTTTGCACGAGTGAACCGAGATACCGAAAGTCGGGGCAGACAGGAAGAGGCGCGCCATCTAACGCTATGGCTCCAGAACTGTAGAGACCGCCGAAATCGCAGAACATGTATTCAGTTTTACTTCTGCTGATTTTCAAGCCAACGTTCTCCAGTTTCTGTTGCCATTTCTCCAATCTGCTCTGGATCTCAGGTCCATCTTCCCCAACAAGAACAATGTCGTCGGCAAACAGCATGCACCAGGGTGCCTCTTCCTGGATGTCCGACGTTAAAGCGTCCATGATCAACAAGAAGACGTAAGGACTTAAAGCCGACCCTTGATGCAAGCCTACAGCCACACTGAACTCATCGGTGTTGCCAGCAGCTGACCGGACGTAGGTACAAGATTGACTGTACATAGCACGAATTAACTCTACATACTTCCCAGGTATACCTTTCTCTTTCAAGGCCCACCACAACACATCACGAGGTACCCTATCATACGCTTTCTCCAGATCAATGAACACGATGTGCAAGTTTTTGTGTGCACGTCCTAACAATCCGTGAAAATTGACGAGAATGCGAGCTTACACATTTATGAACTTTGAGGGTTGTATTGATGATTTTGATAATTATAATTCTGTAACTACATAAGTCTTACAGCCGCGAATAATATTTTAATCAACAAACCCTTGCACTGGCCTGCAAACTGCGAAAAACGTAAGACAATTTGAATTTCGCGGGCTGGTTGGAGCATTCACCTTATGCCTCTGTTCTCATTTACATTCAACTCTAAAGTTACATATGCACCTGCAATTTTTTGTTTCAACAACATCAATCTCTGCTCACTGATATGCCTTTCTACCTCCCTGCTCTTCAAATTCTTCTCCAAAGCATAGAAAAATGCCCGGGTCATAGTGAAACCTGTTTCCATTTCAACGTATGCTCTGATTTTCATTATGTCCACTTTGAGTTGCAAGAAGTCCTTTATCTGGAAATGAAAGATAAACAAAAATACTGTTAAATTAGCATGAACTGCAGGGTTATTTGCCCATAGTTTAGAGACGAATGTTTGCCATTGAAGATAAAGAGCTCAGCTCGGGTGAAAATAGGGAAGCTATACCAGCGGGCCTAAAATGGCCGCTTTAGCAGAATCTTAATAAGAATCACGTTAAACAAAATAATTCTTAAAATGGACTTTATAGTCATAACCATAAAGTCCATTTTAAGAATTTTTAATTTTACGATTTTACGATTCTGCGTGAATCAAAGCGAATCAAGCCGCCATTTTAGGCCCCCTGCTAGATCGATTTTTCGGCCCCGTAAACCCCTATGAACTTTTATGGAAATCGTTAGAGCCCTTTTCGAGAATGTGATTACGAATAAGTATTCAAATATTGATCATTTAATCGTCTAGGATTTATCAATAAAAAAGTAAAAATTACCTCTTCTTTAACGTAAGGCGGCAATCGACGGCCATGCTGCAGCTTGTAAAACTCTTGCATAGATAATTCATGATCATGATGATTACAAACGTAGACAACAGTCAGTTCCTTCTCGTTGAGTAGATGCCTTAATTTTATTTTGCACGGGCAATCAGTCTTCATATTATTGTTCCTGGAATTTACGTAATAATAAAAGGTGTAAAAAACCTCTTAACGAAGCCGAAAGGCACTTGTTATCCCCGTCATTGCGATCGTTTTTTTGTTCTACACCATACCTGGGAACTGGGAACCTTCTATAATTTAACTATAATATATATATATAATATTTATATAGTTACGAAGATATTGGGGGTCAAAGTTACAACACTTTGACAAGTATGTAAGATTTTTACTTTTATCACCTACACGACCCCCGTACTATTCAATCCATCCATCAGCACAATGTTTTGAGTGCGTTACATTCGAGTTCTACCACAAAACATGATTTTAAACCCCAAAATCAAAATCGTTTCCCAGCAATAATTTTTGCATAAAGTTACTTAGTTTGATGTACAGAATGCGTGGTTGATTACACCCTGTATATCAATATCGAGTGTGTTTGGATACCGGTTACCGATACTTTAAGGGCATATTATGTACTCATTTCTATTGACAAATACACTTTTATAAATACTGCTAACCCTACACCCTGCGAATGGCAGCCATCTTGTTTTTTAATTGCTTGATCTACGGTATGTTCAATAAAATGCTAAAATCTTTGAATCTAAGACACCTACAGACGTGCAAATGATCGTATTTCAAAAGTAAGCGCTGAAGCTTTCAGATTAGTAAATTTTACCTTAATATTAAGCAAAAAGCGGCTAAGAGAAAACGAAATTTATCAAAACTTTTTTACATTCTCTACTCTAGTGCAAAATTAACCCCTGAATGTTGCTTAAAGTTGAATTAGAAGTATTTGAGTCAATATTGACTCAATACCAATTATTTTAAGAGTTATAGCCATTTGAAATAGCCTGGTCCCCAGCGCATAGACTCAACAATGTTTGCAGGTCCGTGTCCAAGGAGCAGGACCCGGTCTATGAGATGAGTAGCTAATTCTTAGATAGGCGACCTCTTTAAAAAAATGCACAAATTAATAGCCACATCCTGACAAGGCAATGTAAACACGTCACTATCGCGTTCAGTTCTTTCGGCGAACATGAAGGCACGGTCGGCAGAGGGCGCTTTCAGGTGTCCGTGGATTCATACGACTGCTCGCTTTGGTTAGGATTCAAAAATTGGATTTTTTTCCCCAAAAATAATGAAAACGACACTCATGATGTAACACACGACAGTCAAAATCAAAGCATTTATTTCAGGTAGGCCACAGGCACTTTTGGTATCAGAACTTACTCGTTATTACTTTAAGGTGAAATTTTTTGATTAGGGGTTATGCCGTATTATTTTAAAAAAGGACATACAAACCTTCTTCTCAATCCCTTCTTCTTATACTTCTCCTTATTTCTCAAATAAACACAATTGTACGTATAAGTTTCACCACCTGTGTTAGGTTTACGAGAATCAGAACATCTGTAGTAAAAGCACCATCTTTTTGCATTCTCATTCAAGTATTGTACAAAATCATCATGGGAGGCGAATTTGTCACCAGGCTTCACTAGTTTCTCATCTTTATGCAAGAACAGTCCTTGGTGGTCTGAACAGTATTCACTGAATGGCAGGTACACAAGCGCTGACAAAAACACGAATTTTACTTTTAGGAAAAAAAAAACGCACATAATGTACTTGAACGGCCTGCTTGCACCACAAATAACTAAATGCTTAGCGCCAAAAACATTTTATGCCATTTTTTCTTATTTGAATTTATGATTGAGACAGAATATTGTCTTAAACATGTTTAGCAGTAAGTAAACATATTTTGTTATTTCTGGTGCGCGTAGTCCAAGACAATGCCACTTTAAATTGTGTTCTTTTTACCTTTTTTGGAATATGTATTGCTATCTTCACTCCTAACAATTATTCTGCTATTAGAAGTATTAGAACTCCCTGACATATCTAAATACCTGGAAATCAGGAAAAAATCTTATTAGATCGGTATGTGCGAGTTTAAGAACTTAATTTTATTATGTGAGGGCAATACAATCAGGCATTCAAAGATTTCTGCATTACATATAATTAGTTGTTGGCCAACCAGTTCCGGACCTTTGCGCGGGCGAAGCCGCGGGCGTAGCCTAGTAATTCATATTTATAGCTCTACAAATGACTGGATACTAGATATGAGTAGTGTAGGGCTGGTCACCAATATCTTCCCGCTGATATGATGATGATAATCTTTTTTTTTCTGTGTAAAATCAGATGTGTAGAAAGAAGCATAACATTTTTAAGAGCGGCCAACCCGCCATACATTTCGCGAGAATTTTGACAAACGCTCGTGCGTGATTATGCCGTTGTTACACATATATCTTTAAATTTTTTGCACTGATAGGTATCTTGTGCACTTTATCTAGGCTTCTATCGAAGCAAATAATAAAAATTTGTAGGAACAAATTCGGTATAAGCCTCCAAAAATTGCTGTTTTGCACGAATTTTACGGCAACTTTGGCCATTCATAAAGTTCTCATAAATTGATAAAGTAAAAAAAATATCCTGATAGAAGCCTTGCAAATGTAGTGGAGATTCTAAATGACAAATATTTATTATTCTAAGACTTATTCAAAAACACGTATTTCCTAGAACAAGTTTTATAAATTTTCGAACACTATTTTGCGTTCAATGTCCTCGCGTTAGGCGGTATGAGGTGCGCGGGTGACGAGTAGTGCGGTATCGGGGCTAGGTAAAACAGGGGAGTTGAAAGAATACCACCGCTGTGACTCTGGATGAAAGAACAAGCTTTTAGACCATGCTCGCGTTGACGATAGGCGAGCCGGGAAGGGCCCTCTTAAAGAATGTCCAAATTCAGACAGCACAGTAACAGCTTTCATGTGTCTCTAATGTGACTTAGCATCAATAGCGAATGTGAAAGGGGATTTGGATTATTTGTTAATCTATATTTGTGTTTCTCCAGGTCTTCGCTTTTTCTAGGATCATTGGGTTTGTTGCAGTCAGAGTTTGACTGGTGCTATTGATGATTAAGTTTCTTTGTTTTAGCAAGACCTGGGTTTTTATATAGAACAGCTTAATGCAACGCACCTAACACATTTAACTTTTTGACTGCCAGAGCATAAATGCATGCTCGTGCCCGCCACACCAAGCTACAATTTCACTTACCATTTTGTCACATATTTGTGTTGTTAGGCATACCGGGCACCACAAATAACTTTCTCTATTTTGCTTGTCATGTATATTTGACTATGGCGGGCAAAAGGTTAACTACTGAAATAAGTACTATTGATGAAGTACTGAAATAATAATGCTATAAAAATTGCGTTTTATGAATTAAAAAAATGTACATGCATTTATTGCCATCAACACTCTAAGAAGAATATTATTATAAAACTTTCAGTATTCCATGCAAGCCTTAACTTATCGGGTATGGGCACTAACATTCTACAGTTGCTGCCTAGCTCTACAGGGTAATGAATGCAGTTACTATTACCTTACAACAGGTTTTTCAAGGATAACATTATTTTGAAGAACTTGACAATTTTCTTCCATAATTTCTACATTCATGGCCACACTGTCTGAAGGGTCATCCAAATAACAGTGGTCTTGATTAAAATGTTTATCAAATCCCATTTTTCTGAAATAAAAAATAAATACTGTTTCAAGGGTCATCAGGGTACGTATTTAATACCTACCATAACAAAAAACGAATATCAGGTGGAGCCGTGGAGGTCATAATAAGCTTAAGATTTCAAACACAGTTCTATAATAAAACTTGATAGTAATCAAATCATTATGATATCGTAATGGACCAAAAACAAGCTAAAACTTGTAAATCTTGTAATCACGTTTGGAAGGTTACATTTTTATGTGCTTTCAGAGATAAAAACTTTAGACTGTTTCTACAAAAGGACCTTACCTAAATGTAGTTAACTCATAAACTTGAATCGTCTACATTTAGATACACAAATAGAACTAAAATAAAATCTAAGATTATTTAGTACACAATGTTGTCTTTCGTGCACTTTTTCCTTTTCATTGAGTTGATTGAGACATCGATATTTTTTGACATGACAACCATTTTGACATTTGCTTGACATAGTACGGTACAGATGAAAAAGTCAGTAAAAAAATCTCTCCGATTTATAAATCGAATTTAGAAACTTCAGCAGTCAATCGCTCAGCCAACTGTGCAGAAGAATGAACTAAGTGAAGGTTCAAAATTTCAAATTCAGGCTTATACCGTAGCTACGATTCGTAGCTACGGTGTAAGCCTGCGTAAGCCTGAATTTGAAATTTAGATATGGTAGGTTTGATCAGTGATGCCCATGTTTACGAATTTCTTTATAATTATTAAGTATTTCGCGATGGAATCAAGACAAGTGTGTCGAAGCTAATAAGTATCATGTGCTTCGCCAGGGGCAGCGTTTTACTCGAGGCAAGATGTAATAGGCTAGTTTCCACCATCAATAAATTGCAAATCTATTTTATATGTGTCGTCTGATGTATTGGAAAATAAAATGGACACGTATTTTTTTTTTTGTAAATCAATGAATATTGACAAAGATAAAACGCATCAAAACTCGGGAGTGACGTCAGAACGCACTAAAAATTATACCACGGCGAGACGTATTGAGAATTTTAAAAGCGTCGTTACCAATGAGATTTCATAGATAGGCTGATATTGAAACTATATCCTTTTTTTTATACCTGTTACTATCTATGACTGTCACTCGAATATAAAACAACGAAAAATATGAGTGACACCAATGATATTCTAATAAACAGATATGTTGTGAGCGCGCAATCGTGAAGACTCGAAAACGGGCCAATTGGCTCGTTTTGCCTATAATCTGCGTCACTGCGTGTATGTGAGCTGGTTCTGCCCCGCGGAACACATTTTTCGGTGGTTTTGTAGGTGTTTATTGTTGTGTCAGTCTGTGGACGACTAGATAGTCTGTGGGGTCTATGGTTTTGTCTCTCGGTCTTTTGGGGTGTTGGCCGCGTCATGGCGTGCAAAGTGATTGATTGTTGTAAAACTAAATAAAGAATCGTCTTGTATGTAAGTCATCTTTTATTCAAATAAAACATGGTGACAGCGGTGGCGCAAGGTTGTAAGATGCTACCTCCGGCGCCATTTGATTTCAATCCAAAGAATTGGAAAAAATGGAGGAGCCGCTTTGAGCGGTACTTGGCAGTAAGTCAGGTGGAAAATGAAGAAGATGAGGAAAATACTTCGCAGGTGGATATTTTACTTTATTGTATGGGCGATAGGGCCGAAGAATTAGCCCTCCAATTGGATTTGAAAGGAAAAAGCCTCAAAAAGGTTATGTTGCAGCTTGATGAATATTTTGTTCCCAAAACAAATCCTGTGTATTTGAGGTATGAATTTAATAAAAGAAGGCAGGAGCCGGGAGAGACGGTGGATGACTTTATTAGGGCACTGTATGTGCTCATTGAAGAATGCGGATACGATGCCAGTGTCAAACATGAGCTAATAAGAGACAGGGTGGTGGTTGGCATTGCGAGCCAGCGGGCTAGAGAGCAGATGCTGCTTAACCCGAGCCTAAATTTAGAACAGGCAAAATTAATCGGAAAAAACGTGGAAATTTATGAAACACAAGGACATCTAGGGAGGGAGGAATTGAACAGAATACAGAAGAAAGAATTCATGGAAAGAGCATGGAAGAGTGCTGGTTTTGTGGCAGGGAGCGTCACAAAAGCCGTCAATCGTGTCCAGCATTTAAAGCAACATGTCACAAGTGCGGCAGAAATGGTCATTTTGCCAGACGGTGCAAAGGTGTAAGAAACATTGAAAGCAACCGAAGTGAGGTAAAGTACAAAATCAATAACATGAGTGATAGTAATTATCGAAAGAAAATTGAAGTTTTTGTGAACACAAGTTACAAATGTGATTTGGATTTTCTTATAGATACCGGAGCAGATATAGTGGCTGTGCCAGAATCATGTATTAGTGAAAATACAAAAAAATATGTAAAAAAATCTGATGTAGTGATAAATGGACCGGATGAGAAGCAGTTAATGGTGATTGGTACGTTGTTTATTACATTAAAATACAAAAATAGATGTTATACTGGTAATGTTTATGTAATACGTAATTTAAAAAATCCCATACTTGGGGTTCCTGCCATAGAATCTATGCAAATATTAAAACTGTGTTCCATGATGATAAATGAAGTATCAGTGCCGGTGTCTAAAATAAATGTAGAGAAAGAATATTCTAATATTTTTAATAGTTTAGGTGTTTTCAAAGAACCATTTGAAATTAAACTTGTTGACCCGAGCAAAAGTTACATACAGTGTGTACCTAGAGTAGTACCCATACCATTGCTAGAAAAACTAAAAATTGAGTTACTGAGACTTAGTGATCTGGGAGTTATAACTAAAGTTGAAGAACCTACACATTACGTCTCACCAATTGTAGTTGTGCCTAAAGAAGATACTGTAAGAATTTGTGGGGATTATACTGAACTTAATAAAAATATTCTTAGACCAATATTTCCTATACCCAAAGTTGAAGTTACATTAGCTAGATTAAAAGGTTCTAAATTTTACTCTAAAATTGATGCTACATCGGGATTTCATCAAATTCCATTAAGGAACTGTGCTGAGTTGACAACTATAATTACCCCTTTTGGAAGATATATGTATAATAGACTACCATTTGGTTTAAATTGTGCTCCAGAGTATTTTTCTATGAAATTCTCCGAATTGTTTCACGATATAGAAGGAGTTGTTATTCATGTTGATGATATTTTGATATTTGCAAGTTCAATGGACAGTCATGACAAGATTTTAAGAAAGGTTTTAGACAGATTACTAGAAAGAGGCATTACAATAAATAAAAAAAAATGTGTGTTTGGGGTGCAGGAAATAAAATATTTAGGCCATATTATAAGTTCAGATGGTATTAAGTTAGATCCAGAGCGAGTAGAAGCAATAAACAAATTTGAGGTACCAAAGAATAAAAAGCAAGTTATGCAGTTTTTAGGGATGGTCAATTTTGTAGGGAGGTATGTAGAAAATAAAACAGAGCTTTTACATCCTTTATATTCTTTATTGAAATCGGATTCAGAGTTTGTATGGAATATTCATCATCAAGATTCTTTTGATAAGGTCAAAGTTGCACTCCAAAAAGCTCCAGTGTTGGCACATTATGATCCATCATGTAATATAATAATATCAGCGGACAGTAGTTCATATGGTTTGGGTGCAACAATAATGCAAGAAGTCACAGAAGGGGCAAGGCAAGTAGTTGCCTATGCCAGTAGGACTCTGACAGATACAGAAAAGCGGTACTCACAGATAGAAAAAGAATGTCTAGCGTTGACATGGGCTGTAGAGAGATTTAAAGATTATATCTATGGTATTAAAGTAGCATTAGAAACAGATCACAAACCCTTGTTACAAATTTTGCAAACCAAACCCATTGATGAGTTAACGCCTCGCTTGATGGGATTTAGAATGAGGTTAACAAAATATAACTACTTTGTGATTTATATACCTGGGAAAAAATTAGTTATTCCTGATACTCTGTCCAGAAATCCAATAAGTAGCAATGAGAGCAAAATTAGTAACAATAGTGAAGTTTTTGTTAATTCATTAATTGAAAGTACAGCTTTAGAAGATAGCCTAATAAAAAAAATTAGAGAAGAACAACAAAAAAATGAAATAATAATAATTTTGAAACAGTACACCCTTCAAGGTTGGCCATCCTATAGTAAATTGTCAGACGAGCTTAAACAATATCATCAGTATCGATTTGATTTATCTATTGTGAAAGAATTGTTATTGTATAAGAGTAGAATTATGATACCTAAGAGTTTACAACTTATGATTCTGAATAAAATACATGAGGGACACTTGGGTATAACCAGATGTAGAAGTAGGGCAAAGCAATCGGTTTGGTGGATAGGGTTGTCAACGCAAATTGAAAATATTGTTAATACTTGTCCTGAGTGTGTAGAAGAAAGAAAAAATCCAAAACAAGACATTTTGCTTGAGGATGTACCAGATAGACCTTGGCAAAAAGTTGGAATGGATTTATTTTATTGTAATGGTATTTGGTATATTGTTGTTGTAGACTATTATTCAAGATTTATGGATATCAAGAAATTAAATAATTTGACTGAAAATAGTGTAATACAGTATTGTAAAAATATATTTTCATTGTTTGGTATTCCAGAGGTAGTTAGGACGGACTGTGGAACCCAATTTAAACATCAATTTCAAGAATTTGCTCAACAGTATAATTTTAAGCATGTTACCAGTAGCCCTTACTTTCCTCAGAGCAATGGTGGGGCTGAATCTGCTGTTAAAGTGGCTAAAAACTTGTTGATTAAAAATAGTGACTTAAACATGGCATTATTAATATACCGGAACACTCCATTACAAAATGGATTCAGTCCCGCAGAGCTGATGTTTAACAGAAGATTAAGAGATAATTTGCCAAGAATTTCAGTTACACTAGAGAAAAATGTATGCATAGATAACGAATTTAAAGAAAGAGAAATGAATAAAAAGGATAAAGTCAGAGAATATTATAATAAGAGACATGGCACTAAAGTTTTAAGAGATTTGGAAGTTAATGAATGGGTATGGATAACTGATTTAAGAGTTTACGGTAGAGTAGTAAGAAAAGCTAAGGAACCTAGATCATATTTTGTTCAATCTGAGAAGGGTCAATTTCGCAGGAACCGGTGGCATTTGATACCAGCACCATACAAAAAAGATATTGTTAGAGAACCAGTATTTGCTAATGTTAATTATGATACTTTTAATAGTTCAGAGAAGGAAAATGAGGAAGAAAAGCAAAGTGAAGTAAATACTGATTCTCAAGTTAATACTGATTCTCAATTAAATGCTGAATCTGAAGTAGATTTAGGTGAAAATGTAAGTAACAGTAAAAGAATAAGAAATAAACCAAAATGGCTTAGAGATTATGTTACTTAGATGAGATAAGATATTATGTACCAAGTTTCTTATTAATAGTTCTAGTAATATTAATATCTTTTGTTAAAAAAGGGAAGATGTTGTGTCAGTCTGTGGACGACTAGATAGTCTGTGGGGTCTATGGTTTTGTCTCTCGGTCTTTTGGGGTGTTGGCCGCGTCATGGCGTGCAAAGTGATTGATTGTTGTAAAACTAAATAAAGAATCGTCTTGTATGTAAGTCATCTTTTATTCAAATAAAACATTTATCATATCTGTTTAATAGAATATCATTGGTGTCACATGGGTGTCACTCATATTTTTCATTGTGTAAAATACACTCTATTGATGTTTCTATATTCGTTTAACTAAACAATCCAGACTCTTCAACACGGTAGCAGAGCGTGGTTACGTATCATAGAAATGATCTGAAATATAAAGAACTATGAAGATTTCCGAAAAATATTTACGTCAAAATTATTTTCCAAGTTTTTGTCGAAAATGTCATCATCAGGCTCATCCAGCTGTAAGATCGGCATCGGGCAACTAAATGGAAAAGAAAATTGGGCCACATGGCGCTACAAAGTCACTCAGCTTTAAGAGGGCAGCCAAGGCGGATTGAGTGCTGTCGAGGGCAAACTTGCAAAACCTATCCACCCAGGGTCTGCAGTGACTGCAGAAAAAGTGGCTACGTATGAAAAGGAAACTCAACACTACAACGAAAGTTGACAGCCATGCCGTACTGTTGTTAACGGCCAACATGACGGACGAGACGCTGCAAAAAGTCATGAGGCTTCAAAATGCTCAAGAGATTTGGGACGAGCTACATCGCCTGTTCGACTCATCATCTGATGACAGGACGTACACGTACTCGCTGGATTTTTACCATTATTGTAAAGATTGGACACATGATATGGCGACACATATCTCCAAGCCAAGGTGAAAAATCTATGGCATGATTTGAAAACAAAGCTAATGAAGGAGTAAAAGTGTGACCTACCGGATGTCCTCCTAATTTGCAAGATTCTCGACACACTACCCGAGGATTACTTCAGTTTCAAATCAACATGGTTGTTAATGTCAAAGTCAGATCGCAATATAGAGAATCTAAGTGCCCAATTGTGTCATTTTGAAAAATCATTAGCCGGTAATAGAAACGGAAACTCAGATGTATTGACCGTTCAACCAAACCAAAATAAAAAGTTTTCCAAAATAAAATGTGATTATTATGGCAAATGGCCTGGTTTGCCACAATAATCACATTTTATTTTGGAGTCAAGAGATGTCAAAAGTGGATCTCAGATGGAAGACCACCGAAAGCTTCTACTACAAGCAAAGCTAACCTGGCAATTATAAAACACCAAGCGTTAAAGAAAGCCGCTGTTTCCAAGACAAATACCGAGAGTTTGTATGTTGACAATGGTGCGACAGTCCATGTCACAGGTCGTAGAGACTACTTCACAACTTTCGAAAGTTTTGAAGATTCTACAACGGATTATACGTTGACCACCGCAAATGGTGCTGTTGTTAAAATGATTGGAAGAGGTACAATACAACAATAAAGCAAGACATTCGATTAATTATATATAATGTACCAAATAATAATGTACCAGGTGTTACTAAAAACCTGTTTTCGGTACTTGCGGCACAAGACATTGGAAAATAGCGAATTTAAATCTGAAAGAGAATCTTGTTGGTTAAAAGAAAAAGGAAAGGTCTTGCTAATGTGAAAACGTTCAAAGAATGGAGGACTATGAACTACTTGTGAAGACAATAGTCAATAAAGCTGCTTTCAACATTGAAGCCAACGTAATGTCCAACTTACAACTTTACCACGAAAGATTTGCTCACCAAAACAATAGACATGTAAAGAAGGTCATCGAAAAAGAACTCGGTATCAAAGAGAAGCTAGATTCCGAAATAAGTAGTGGTTGTGTATATGGAAAGACTCATCGTAGAAAATTTGGGACAAGGGCTCAAGCAAAATAACCTGGTGAAATACTACATACCGACGTTTGTGGTCCATTCCCACCTTTCTTCGGCAAGAACAGATACTTTGTCCTATTCAAAGATGACTATAGCAAATATCGCTAAGTCTATTTAATGAGAAATAAATCGGAAGTTGCAGATAAACTTGTTTAAGTTCTTGAAGAGATTAAAACAAGGGGTCACATTGTAAAAGAAATTTACAGTGACAATGGCGGAGAGTTCGACAATGCTAGAGTAAAGCACATTTTGCAAAATGCTGGTATTACCCAAAGGCTGACTATGCCCCCCCAGAAGCTTTGACAAGCCTACAGAAAGAGAAATGGCTGAAAGCTATGGAAAGCGAGATGAAATCGCTGTCTGAAATTAGGACCTGGATTTTGGTGGGCTCACCAAAGGTCGAAAACCAATTTCATGTAAATGGATCTATAAAGTTAAGACAAATGCGGATGGAAGCTTCGACAAATTCAAAGCTAGGCTAGTGGCTAGAGGATTCACTCAAAAGGAAGAGGTTGACTTCTACGAAACTTTCAGCCCTGTGGCAAAGCTAGCTTCAGTCAAACTGATCATAAAATCGCAGTTGATGAAGATCTTGCTCTAACACAGTTTGATGTTGCAACAGCATTCCTCAATGGTTCACTTGATGAAGATATTTACATGAACCAACCGGTAGGTTATAGTGACGGAACAAACAAAGTGTGTAAACTTCTGAGAAGCCTGTATGGCTTAAAGCAGGCTCCAAGATGTTGGAACAATTGTATCGTGGATAACTTGATTAGTATTGGATTGCAATGTCAAAATGATCCCTGTTTATTTGTGAGAGTTAAACAAGGTGCCAAGATTATACTTGCATTGTATGTGGTCGCTGTGTGATCGCTGCCACGAACCCGAAGGATTCAGAAACATTTTTAGCTGAATGGGGTGGGCAACTGGTGGAACTAATGGCGCTATTATCGCATGAACCAAACATCGTCATTGGTTGAAAATCTGTCAATGTCATTTTATATTTCAAAATAGTTTGACCTCATTGGTTAGATTGGGTCCAAGCTATGGACGCGCCATCTACTATCAGCTTTGACCAGCCTTCCCCATTGAAGAAACGGTTCAAAATAACCGTAAAACCTGCATCATACTACTTAGGTATGGAGATAGAACGTTATCAAACTTACACAGAAGCATAATGCTGAGAAATTGCTAGAACGCTTTGGAATGCATGAATGTAAATCTGTGAGCACTCATATTATCAAGGATGCTACAGCACAACCATGAAGGGGCGCTTGCGCCCCTTCATATCCCTTGCGAGGTCTACTTACTCGTAAATATCCTAAACTAGCTGAACCTTGGGTGGGTCTTCGTCTGCGTCACTTAAGTGGGAGAAGCTCACAAAAGGAATACATTTTCCCCGTTTTTGCAACATTGGAGATGTTGAAAATTTTGAAAAAGTATTAGTACTAGGTACTCGTTCACGTTGACTCGCGGGCGCGGTCACGAAATATCAAACTTATGGCGTAATATCCAAGTGTTCACGTACAAAACGAACGTGCGGTCTAAGTAGCGGGCAAGCTGTCTTATTTTGGCTTATTTTGATGATTATAATTCTGTAACTACATATGTCTTACTGCCGCGAATAATATTTTAATCAACATACAACCTGGCCTGCAAATTGCAAAACACGTAATAAAATTTGAATTTCGCAGGCAACCCTGGAGACTTTTTAACAGTTATAGATGGTTGTATCAGTTGTATGTTGTGTGATGACTCGTATGTCTGAAATATTTGTTGCTTGATCAGATTGTGGTTACTCCTGTATTTGTTTTAAATTTTATCAACGTACAAGAACTGTAGTTATCTATCTTAATGAATGGATAGCATTGCGAATATTATTGATTAAAGGTACCTGGAATGGTTGCCAGTGGTGAGAGGAGTTTTTCTAAGCTTAAGCTAATAAAACCTATTCTGCGATCGACAATATCATAATGTAGTAGCTATATTGACAAACTTGGCAACTTTGTCAATTGAAAATGAAATTGCTGAAAACATCGACTTTGATAACTTATTAAAAGATTTCGCCGATAGAAAGGCTAGAAAAGTATTATTTTATTAGAAAAAATTTTTTTTTTTTTCTATAAATGGTTGTTTCATTAAAAGGTAGTCGGTACCTTTCCTTTGCCTTTTTTTCGTGGGTTTAAAATTGCAGTTAGGGGGCGCGCTGGAAATCTCGCCCAGGGCGCTGGTAGTGCTAAAACCGGCACTGTCCATTTAAATGAGGAATAGCCTATAACCATGAAATGTATTGCTAAATAAGTAAAATAAATATTTGTTTATATTAAATATTACCTACCTACAACCATTGAGATAGTACTACTACGTAGGTATAGAGAAGACAGCGCGAACAAAATCTGTGTGCAGTGCGGAGCGCGCGAGGGGCGTCTAACCCCGTATATATAGATGCCGTGGCGAGTAAGCGACTGAGTGAACTGAACTGCAGCCAGCCGACAGCAGTTCAACAGAGCACAGATTTTGTTCGCGGTGTCTTCTCTTTAGGTAGTAGTAATAGCTCAATGCCTACAACTAAAAATGGAAAAATAAAAAATAAAGTTTTTGCAAAAAATGAAATCGACTTCAAAAACAGTGAAAAATAAGTTTCACTTCAGAAGTCGGTGACAAAAAAACTAAATCAAACAAACAAAAGTCACCAACTTTTGAAAGATGCTCCATGCTGTGAAATCATTATTTTGTATTAAACAGACCATAGTACTAGCGGCATACTTATATTACATACGCACGGCTGGAGCGTGACAGCCAAAGACTACAATTTATATAATGCGACGCGACAGCCACACTGAGCTTGCATATTCAATACTAGCGGACGTCACGCGGTTTTACCCGCGTAGTTCCCGTTCCCGTGGGAGTACGGTGATAAAATATAGCCTATGTTACTCAGGGTGAATGTAGCTTTCTAATGGTGAAAGAATTTTTGTAATCGGGGCAGGAGTTTTTGTTTGTATTCATTACCAACATACACACAAAAATACAAAATAATCTTTCCTCTTTATAATATTAGTGTAGATCTAGAATCTGTAGGCAATTATCTCATGCCTACACACGGAGTGACAGAGCCCTGCTAGTGTTAACTAGATAAAATACAATTTTCATTGAAATTTGAAAATAATGAATGGGTATAATCATGGGATTATCCAGGCGGTGTCAGAGTTCAGTGGAAAATATGAAAAACACTCAGCTGCAGTTGGTATTTGGCTTTATATTTCGTCCACAAAATATCAGCAAAATACAGGATTAAATAATAAAAAGATTTCAATATTCTTAATATAACACACACACAGTCACAGAGTCGAGAGCTCCCTTATTATTATTATACTCTTTGGTCGAGAGACAGAAGTAAGCAGGATAGCAAGACAAAATGACAGTGACATAAGTTGCGTTCCAATAACTAACATGCTAAAACAAACATACAATGCGACAATGGGAAACCTTTTTTTTTGTGCCCATGGAATGGGATAATAAATTTATATAATGTTCTGCGTTACGAAAAAACATTTTATTAGGATCTAGGTAGGTATTGTAAATGTAATATTGCATATAACAAAATGAGAAACCCGTAACCGGTAACACCAACGAGATCTTAGAAAAATGTCACGGTGTCATACAGACTAACGTGAAGTGATCTGAAATTATAATTATGAGTTTCGATTTTGCCGTTGGCTACGGAACCCTGAAATCCCTGTCAATGAAATGTTTTTACCTTTGGCTTCGGAACCTTATAGAAACCCCGTCTATTGGAATTATTCTTCTGCGATAAATGTCACTGTCAAATCCAAAGTCAATCAAAAAAAGAAAATAAACATGTGAACATCTTGGCATTGCCGGCTAAGTACTTTCTGCTTTTCAGTTTTCACCATCTCGTTGGAAGTTAAATAAACAGGCACATTCTTGAAATCTCCAGTCAAATCCGTGAATCATGATCGTTGCTCTTCAGACTTTGGTTTTTTTCCGTGAATCTTTGTTTTCTGCATTAGACCGTTTAATGCGGCCCTATTATAAGCAATTAACGTTAGGTTTTTTCGACGGAAGTGGGAGCGACTTGGAGGATGATGATGCTGATGACCAGGTGTTCTCGGAGTTTGACGAGGAGAAGGGGGTGACGTTCTACCCACCGATGTACGCGCAACGCTATGCAACTGTTAGCGACTGTCTCTTGGATAACTGCTGGGCTGGGAAGATTGAAAAGGTATCGGTTATACTAAAACTTACCTAAAATATTGTTTATGCTGCTGTTCTGTGGTTTAAATAGCAGGATCAGGCACAAAGAGTTGTGTTGTTTGTGGAGACAGACAGATTAAGATTTCACCCATTTGATTGATTTCATTTCATGAATTTACTACACAACACAAATTCATTATGTCGCTGTATAGTTGATTGTAATTCATTATTCATTTACAACTAAAAATTGTAGGGCTAAAAAACTAAATCTTGATCTAAATCAAATTTAGAATAATCAATGTGAAAAGTTGGGCATTTGCCATTTACATTTAATAACCCCTGACCAAAACAGAGGGGTGTTATAAGTTCCGAAGTGTGTATCTGTCGGTGGCATCATAGCTCCTGAACAGATAAACTGATTTTGAATAAGTTTTTTTATTTGAAAGGAGTCGTAATCGAGAGTGTTCTTAGCTATGATTCAAGAAAACCTACTTGGCAGATTGAAGATCATCACCACATTTTTAGTTGATGAAGAGATGTTATACAACTTCCACAGATCTGATAGATTTGAAATCCTGTCACTTGTCAATGATATTACAAAAAGTATGATAACCTTAACCTATTGATTGGCATTACCAGGATCATGCAGGATACCCAACCCGCCTGAAAAACTTCTCAATGGTGTATGATTAGTTTTGATGAGTACATGCTAATAAAAGCTGGGTGGTTAGGGTCATAATCTACAGGTTACTCTTGTTCATAGACTAAAATTTATATACAGGGTTACTGGTAATTCAACGTATTCCATGCAGGACGTCATAGTAGGGTTAAAATGAAAGAAATTAAGCCACCAAATGTTCTACCAAAATTCCAAATTACCAAAATGTGGTTTTTGAGTTAGATAAATTTCTAGCTTTTTTATGAAAAATCCCAGATTAAATAATTTAAAGCCAATTTTAAAACCATTTACAGCGCGACTACTGAAATTTAAGTTAATATCATAGCTGATCCCCTCCATGATGACCTCTAGCAGGCAGCGGTGGCGAAATGTCGTGAAGTGCATCACATCTGCCCCTTCCAATACTTCTACTACTACTTAACAATCACGACCGCTCTGTCAAGAGTGTACCGGATAAGAAGAAGATCATAGCTGATGATGCAGCAGACCTTTCTTATTAATTAAAAGTTCAAAAATGCCTAAAACTTTGGCAAAGACCATGAAACAATTTTTTTTTGTAATTTTTGCCATAACTTCATATAAAAATGTCCTTATAGTGAAAAAAATAGTACTACGCCAGATGTAAGTACAAATAACTAGAAAAATATCCAGCTTTTCAGTTATCTAAAATGGTAACAACTTATTGAAAAGTCAAGGACTACATTTTGAAAATCGTTTTTGATTTAGTACAGGAAGGCAAACATCTCATAAAAAGTATAGATTCATAAATTCAATTAATTTAGTTTTGATACTTTCCTTTAGAAAGTATCAAAACTAAATTAATTGAATCTGGCAATACCGGTATTACTCTCCGGAAAAATGGCTTATCCAAGTTATTATTTCTGTGTGCATTTATGATACAAGTACCAAAAATCAATCTACCTACTCTGATCTTTGCTGATAAGACAAGGATATTTTTCTAGTAATTTGTACATCTGGAGTAGTATTACTTTTTTTCACTAGACAACATTTTTATGTGAAGTAATGGAAAAAATTACAAAAAAAAATTGTTTCATTAGTGATCTTTGCCAAAGTTATAGATAGGCATTTTTAAACTTTTAATTATAAGAAAGGTTTGCGTCCAGTGGCGTGCAGTGGTTCTCTACGGACGACGGTAGGCCGCGAAATAATGACAGAAAAAAAAATCGTCGGTGCCATCTTGGATTTTCATTTTAAGCTCATTTTCATTATCAGCGACCCCAAAAACCCGGAAAACGACACCCATGAAGAAAAAACTGAAAATTTTTGTCGGTGCCATTTTTGATTTTCAGTTTGTCCTCATTTTCATTATCATCATCATCATCAGCCTATAATGTTCCCACTGCTGGGACACGGCCTCCTCTCAGTGAAAGGGAATGGGCTATAATCCACCACGCGGGCCCAGTGCGGATTGGTAGATGTCACATGTCTTCGAATTTTTGGTTCTAGAACATGCCGGTTTTCTCACGATGTTTCCTTCACCGTTTTGAGAGCAGTGGTGATGAAATAAATTACACAAAGTAATGCGCCTGTCTGGGTTCGAACCCACGACTTACTGTTCGTAAGTCGGGGCCGCCACCACTGGGCCACCGCTGCTCTCGCCGGTACCACTGGGACACCGCTGCTCTCAATAAAAAATAAAAAAATAAAATAAAATAAAAAAATAGTTTTAAATTGGTCTGTTTGCAGTTCTACCTTAGCCGATCTGTTAGGAGGTCTATTAAACAGCTTTCTTTGATAGTCGATAGTAGCATATCAGTAATATGAGTTCAAAAAGCATGAAATAAAGAATAAATTAATAATTAAAAAAAACCCCTGAAAATATAAAAGAAACCATTCAGCCGATAATTAAGTCTAGCTAAATGGAAGAGTGTGGAATGCATCTAAAATCCATACTAGTGGGCAGATGTAAACATTTTATAAAGAGTTGCTTCTTTTTTTAAAGATGTTACTAATTTGTGTCACAGGTAGTGGATTTTGGCCACCATGACATGAGCTTCATCAAGTACTTGAAGGAAGTACCTGGTATTCGCTGCATTCTTGGTGTGGATATTGAGACCATTCCTCTCCGATGTTCCTCTGACCTGCTTGGTGGTGATGAATACTCTCCAAAGAGGGAGAGCCCGTTACAAGTCACTGTAAGAAAACTATTTGTTTTAATTTTCTGTCTCTGCTTTTGTGTAAGTTGACCATACAAATTTTTAATGAACCAGTGACCCAGACTAACGAGTCTATAGCTTTACAATGAATATAACAATGTAATATAAATATGGTAATAACACAGAAATATATTTTGAGTCAGATCACAATGGTTCCTGAAGATGGAAGATGATTGATGCTGAACCAAAATAGGTAGTGCTATGACTTGGGACACTTTACATGAGGGCTGGGTTAGAGATGTTGCTAGAAAAGTGTACCAGATATTTGGGGAGACCTGTGACTAGCAGTAGGACAGTTTCAGCTAATTAAAAAAAAAAAAAAAAAAAATGTCTATCTGCGGATAATGCAGTTGACTGCAACGCTATTACTTACACGTTGTTAACCTTTTAGATTATATATGTTGTAGTTGTTTATTATCCCATATTAAATAAAATAAAAATAAAAAATAATAAAAACAAAATATATTGTTGTCTGAAAATACTATCTCAAATAATGTTGACTGGACATAAACTATGTTTTATTTCTAGTTATTCGAAGGCAATGCAGCAGATCCCGACTACCGGCTCATCGGCTGCGATGCGGTGATCGCTATCGAGATGATAGAACACATGCTCCCCCATGACCTGGAGAGATTCATTCACACTGTTTTTGGCTTCATAAAACCCTGGATTGTCATTTTCACTACACCCAATGCTGATTTTAACGTCCTCTTCAAGGCGTTAGAGAAGAATGGACTCCGACGTTGGGATCATCTTTTTGAGTGGACCAGAGAACAGTTTAATGATTGGTAATAATTTTTAATTAAGTTTTTTAACATAAGATCCAAAATGATTTCTCCAGAAAAGAACTGGAGTTACGGAAATAGCTTGTAGAGCAAGTTGAAATGGCAGTTGGCTGGCCGTACATACAGAAAGACCGCTGGCCGATGGAGCAAACGCGTACTGGAGTGAAGACCGCATATCGGCAAGCAATGTGGGATTTGCCTCAGCTATATGGACCAACAACCAAGTGTCTGTGAGAAGCTGCATGTGTAAGACTGAGGACTGGACACGGTAGAGGCCTTTGTCCAACATCTGTGATAGGCCGAGCAATTCATTAATTTTTTTTAATGAAACAATTCACATAACAATGGCTGCCTCCCTGGTCTAGTGGTTGCAAGCCTGACTACAGAGCATGACATCCCGTGTTCGATTTCCAGGTCGAGCAAAGTGAAATTGAGTTTTCTATCAGGAATTTCTCAGTAGTAACCCTGGAGTCTAAATTCGTGCCCATTGATGCCAATAGACTCGTCCCATATAGGATTCAATTCTCTTACACTTACAATATACACTATACACTTTGACATTGAATGATTTGACATGAATACTATGTATTCATGTCAAATCATTCAATGTCAGTATTTTATTATTTTTTTTTACTTTATTTTACATTATTTTATGTGACATGTCTTAATTTGACATGAATACTTATTTTGTTAAGTATTTTACTTTATTATTATTATTGTGACATTTAATTAATAACATAACATTTTTTTTTTTTTTTTGACTTTTGTTTTGTAAATTATTGTTAATTTTATTTAATTATTGTGAATGTGAGGACCATTGTATTGTATTGTATAGTGGGCTGGTGTCCGCAACTCCACGTCAAAGCGCGTATTTTGCGTACGGATGTGAGGACCATGTGGGTCACATATTTTATTTTTTTCCCCACGACTGTCTGGCAGTTTGAGTACTATAAGCGACCTACCCAAATGTCCTTTCTTTGGTATTGTTCGTCGTTTCGTTGAGCTCCTTGAGTTATAAGTCGAGCTACACGATAACTGACAAATGCTGGTACTGACTGGACAGGTCCACTCAAATCTGTGTGGTTCTTTCTTCAAAAGCCCATCTCAGACACTAATCTGGATAGTCCTCATCTGAATTGAACAAGATTATGTCTGGACTTCAAAAGAGACTATGACCTCTTAGTTTGTTTCGGCTGTTTCTTCTCAGAGTAGTCAGGTACGAAACACCGGCCCCGTATAGTTTAAAAAAAAATACGTGTAAAAGTGTTTGTAAGAACCTACTTGCAAAAATAAACATTTCATTTCAACTAGTAATATGGGTATACTATATGAGTAAATTGTCATTTGTGAAATACAGGCATGATGTTGTGTTATAACCATCTAAATATGTCGATATTTATCTTTACAGGTGTAGCAACATAGTAACGCGGTATCCTAATTACACGGTAACCTGCAAGGGTATCGGTCCCGGGCCACCTGGGACCTTACACTATGGCGGCTGCAGTCAGTTGGCGCTGTTCGTTGCGAAGGAGTATCATAAGCAAGCTGACCTAAACATCAATGCTCTAGCTACTCAACTTGTTGAAAGTAAGTATTTTGCCTCATATTTAAACAATGTTGTGCAACATTGTTTGCAACATGTTTTTGAGTTGCAAGCAGGTACAATTCAAATTCAATAATGATTGGGAAGCCAAAGGTCCTTGAATGAATGTTGCAGGCAATAATACAATTGTTCTTCTATTTGGTTTCCAATTTATGATACAGTTGTTAATGTAAAAAGATTAAAAGCAATTACAACCATGGAGTTTCTTTGTCTTGTAGAAGTGCATAATATAGTTGTTTGTTGTTTGTCTTCAGGTGGGCCGCTCCACAATAACTTCAATGACATCTTTACTGGGTGCTGGGAAGTTTCGGGATCACCTAATTCCCCCGATGGATTACAATGTATGTCACCACTACCACCAATAGAATCTGTGTGAGTTTTTGTTATTTCAAATAATACAGCTTTTTGCAGCTATTGTTAGGAGAGAAAAATACTATTCCAGAGCTGCCAATGCAGTAGTACTTAGTCTCGAAATTTTCGGAGAGTGTCTCCCACTCGCAATTTGGACTGCGCCTGGCTAGAGCGATCTCCTACTTATAGACAGAGAGGTGATGGGATTTTTCATAACAATCATGGATACGGTTAGTTACACTTTTATGGTCTATAGAGTAGTCCCCTAATGTTAAGGACGCTTTTACATTTTTCTAAAAATAACAGGGTTTTTCAGGTACCGTTTTAATGTATAAGCAATCACATATGTGAAGATTTCATGGTCTTAATTTAACGATAATATATTCATCTCCAGATCTCCATCGGGAAAATTGTATGTAATCATATAAAATTTTCGCACAAATACGGTTTTCCCAAAATCAAAATCAAAGCATTTATTTCAAGTAGGCCAGTTAGTCCCAGTCACAAGACATAAAAACTGTAAAAGTACTGTAGTTGCCCTTTCCCTAGTGTAGATCTCTATGGAGAAGAACGGGCAAGAAACTCCATGGACACTCTTTTAAATCAAAATATTGTTACAAAATCTTGGTTACATCATTCATGTTGAGATGGTATATTTTGTGAGAACAATGTAGCAAGAAGTGCACGTCAAAAGTGTCCACAGTAAAAAAAAAAACAAAAAAATACAATTCAAAAAAGAAAATAATTCATTCAAATAAGCCATGGCAACTAAGAGATGACCAGTCACAACTGACAGCGCCCGTTCACGAACATGACGCATGGATCCCATCACAATATACGCAGAAAATTGTAAAAAGTAGGGTCAGAATAGGTACAATTTTAGGTAAATTTACAGCATATTTTATCTTAAAAATTATAATAAATTGCTGTATATATAGTCCTTTATAGGTGCAGTATTTTCCAATTATTAGCTAAAATAAAAACATTTGCCAATTTCTTCATACATTTTGAACTCGCGGTTCATCATTCTGCGCTCAGAAGCGCGCTCGCAAAAAATAAATACGATAAAATTACTAGAAAATATTGTAGTGTGATAGTGTGCATGCGTGTGAGTACCGTCGTCGTCGTATAACGTAAGGAGTTGAAACTTTTGCGAACTAAAATAAAAAAAATTAGCGCGAGGTTCATACTTTTATTATTAGAATGTGATTTAGAAATAATGTTGGGTAAGATCGGGATTTGGATGGGTAGGGTTAAGCAGTTGTTGACAAGGTTGAAAAATGGAGGAATGGGGTTTAGCAGCTCTAAGTAAGATCGGGATTTGGATGGGTAAGGTTAAGCAGTTGTTGACATGAGTGAGGTTAAGCAGGTCTAATTAAGATCGGGATTTGGATGGGTAAGGTCAAATTGTCGGCGGTGAGGTTCGGAAGTGGATGGGCGGTAGGAGAGTTATGATTTTAACCGGTTTGTATGTATGTATGACGAATATGGATACAAAACCGAAATTCAAGTCCAGAGACCCGTCTCCGCGCGGGCTATAGCGGACTACGAAATAAAACGAGTTAGGCGTCCAACAAATTTTTGGACTTTGACAAAAAAAAATGATTTAACCGAAACGTGGACTAGAACACAGAGATAAAGGGTGAGTGCTGTTGAAACTAGAATCTAACGTTACTTTTAATACAAATTTGGAAAAAACACTAAATTTTGATGATTTTGTCTGAAAACTCTAAAAATTTATAACGGTGGGTAGGGAACTTTTTTATACGTGGGCGCGGATGAGTGCAAAGTGGTCAGTACACAGGCCGAGGCCTAGTTATGTCTAAAAATGCTGAAAACAGATTCATAATTATGTACTAAAACTGACCATTCCTCTGATCGTTTTTATTTTCGCGACAATGAAGCTTCTTGTAAGCGCTATAACTCGGAATTTGCAACCACTGAGAGCAAGCAAACCGCCATCATTCACATTAGGGGACTACTCTACAAACCATTAAAGTAAACCTAACCGTATCCATGATCGTTATGAAAAATCCCGAGACTACCTAATATTGACTTTTGCGACGATCAGTTTGCATCTTGGACGGTCTTACGGAGTATAAAAATTGTCGATGGACCACCATATACTCTTCACTTGGCTCATTGACAGCAAGCCAGACTTCTTTGGGGACTAGCGACCACAATTTAGAGTAGGTACCTATTATGGCACATTTCAGTAACCTCTTATACAACCTTTCCAGCCAATCCATGACCTGCCAGCCGATTCTTTACCCCGACAATCAGTCACACATGACACTCGTATTCTCCGCCACTTTGTGCAACTCCCTGCCTATAACTGAAAAAACATTTACTATGGAGACTTTCAAAAATCGAGACCAGACTTTGCAATGCAACCTAGATGTCGAAATAGGAAAGAGTTTCATGATGTTCGACTGCCAAGATTACTATAATGTGGTGATCCCCCGTAGGAGGGTCAGCCATAAAGTTTATGAAATTGAAGACGTTTATAGCAGGTTGTGGAAGATTTTTCTATAGTACTACTAGCTGATGCCCGCGGCTTCGCCCGCCCGCAAATTATATACTAAAACCTTCCTCTTGAATAACTCTATCTATTCAAAAAACCTGTATCAAAATCCGTTGCGTAATAGTTTTAAAGATCTAAGCATACATAGGGACAGACGCGGCGGGCGACTTTGTTTTATAATATGTAGTGATAGTGATAGTGATAAGCTTTGTAGTATAATCTAAAACAGTTCCTCCAACTGAGTATGCTGATGCTAAGATAGAATTTTGTAGTTTTTTTAGTAACTCGGTTTTTTAATTCAATCTTTTTATTATCTTACAATCTGATACTGCCCAGCAAAGTACAAAAAAGTAAAAAAAAAAAAAAAAAATCGCGCGAGCTACCTTCTGTAACCCCACACATAAATGATACCGCAATGGGTTTTATAATCAGAAAAAACAGCTGTACCGGTATTTAAAACAAGTAGTGCTCTAAACTGATCAGTTCATAACTTACTATTCTACATTTCAGGTTGAACTGCACGACGTTACAAGTGAGAAAATTCTCAAAGATAACACAAAATTTGATGGCAAAAAACAGAATCGACTCTTTAGTTCACACCAGGGAGGTTGTGAATGAAATCCGATACCTTACTAAGGCGTTGAATTTTAATAATTTCAGTCAGGCTGATGACGGGGGTAATATCTGGTGTAACATCAACTGGGGGGAGAATGCACCGTACTGGAATCAGTACTATAAGGTCGTGAGGGAGTACGCGTATCCTTTTGAGGTAAGTTCTTTGTTTGTTGTATCTCTTATCGTCATTATCATCTTCTTGCCCTTGTCTCATGTTACTGTCTGTCTGTCTACCGTCACGCCACCTTTTTCCTTCATATCATTCCTCATACAATCCATCCATCGTTTCTTTGGTCTTTCCCTCTCTCTCTCCATCCTTCAACATTTATATGGATGGCATTTTATTTTATTTTTTATATGTTTTTACATTATTATTTTTTATCTCTTTTAGTAACATGAAAAAAAAAGAAAAAGCGTTATTAGTGGTGACGTCCTAAGTATTACAAAGAATGTTACTTCTGCCAAACTGTAAAGCAGTTTGTCCCTCCTAATCACATGTCCATACCAAGACAGTCGAATCCCTTTCAACTTTTCAATAACTAGCGCAACTTTCAAACTTCCTCTAATATACTCATTCCTTATTTTATCCATTCTTGTCACACCACACATCCACCTCAACATTCTCATCTCCGCTACATGTAATCTTTTTTATCCATCTTCTTCACAGCCCAGCATTCCGATCCATACAGTACGACAGGTCAAATCCCGGACTTGTATATTTTCCCCTTTAACTTGAGGGGCATCAGTGGGTCGCAAGTTGCTCCAGTTACCTGTCGCCATTTCATTTATCCTAAATTGGTCAAAATCAAAATCCTAATATTTTATTTCACTTATGCCTTGTTAGGCATTTATGAAACGTCGAAAAAGGTGTACGGTTCGGGTTTGTCGTTTCCTATGGAGAACCGGCAAAAAACTCCATGGTTACTCTTGGTGTTAATGGTCTCAAAAAGTTCATACATGTTTGGCAGAAAATTCAGTGACGTGAACTCCGCTTCCTAAAGCGTCACGTTTCCGAGGTATAATCACTACTCTGATAGCTTTAGGGTTTATTGTTGTATGCAACAACATAATGATACATGAAAAAAAATTGTCGTAAAGTAGGCAGGACCAAAATATTCAATCTCCTGTCTCCTAAATGCGTTAATAGTTTGAGGATGAAAGTTTCAAAGTTCCTTCATTATCATCATCATTTAAGCCGAAAGACGTCCACTGCTGGACATAGGCCTCCCCCTAGTGTCGCCACATTGACCGGTCCCGTGCGACTCGCATCCAGCGGATTCCCGGAACTTTTTGGCCCCATAATTTTTGCGATATAAAATCCCATCGTGCACGCAGTTTATCTTTTCTAAGAAAATAATTTCTCTCACAATATCTTATTTTTTCTACCATTTCAGATCAAATCAGAGGAATCACGCATCCTAGACCTGGTGTCTGAAGAGATCAACCGCCTCATAGATACTGAATACGACGAAGAGTTCTCAGTAGATGTGGACCGACTGGAGATTCCACTGAAGCATCTCATGAACGTGCTGAGTAACATTACCAACGATTTTGACAAGGTCCGGTTAGTATACGCTATTTATTTTTGAGCCTGTATGAAAAAAAAAAGAAGAAAAAGAAGTGAGTCGTCGCGGTACGCCTGGCAGATGTGAAACATCGAAATTATTATGTACAAGTAATATGCTTAAAAAAAAAGTCAATATAAAAAACAAACATAAAAGAAAATAAAAACAAATTGACTCGATTCAATAAAAGAAAATTCTAATGCTGGAAACGAACTCGAAGTCACGAGATTGTAACCCAGCGCTCTGTGCCCCGAGACCAGCTGACTTGTTGTAAACCGTGTCGAATATGTAGATCATAGGCTGCTTTAAACACGCGTTTTTCATTTGTTTTGTCCCGACATGCGTCGCGACGCTCGCCACGCGATTTTCATTTGTTTTTTTGGTTTACCCGCTCCCATAGATGTTTCACATCAAAAACTGCTTTGTCGCAAATGCTACTGATAAGCGCGGAGGTCGACTCGTTTACTTGACTTCTTAATCTCTCGCTGCTCGGTATAGTAGTCACAAGACCTTCTTTCTGCTGAGCATGAGATCCTTGGTTCGAATCCCAGGTAGGGTACAATGTCATTGGGGTTTTCCATCAGGAATTTCTCAGTAGCCCATCAGAAATTTTTCAGTAGCACCCACGGAGTCAGGATTTGTGGCCGGTTAATATTAATAAGCTCGCCTCCCTTCCTGATAGGGGAGATTGATTTTTGAGTAACAAAATGACCTTAATTTGGTTAGGCAGATCGTTGTTGGGTTTAAATCTCAGTATCAGTCCGAAGTCTGGAATGTGGTATTAGTTAGTGGCAACGGGCCCGCTCCCTCTTACGAGAGACTTCACTCTTACTAACTGTTCTATCTCATTGTTCCACTCAGCTGACATTTTTCTTTTTTGCTCTGCTCCTAAAGGTCGTAGCGTGATGTCAAATGCAAAAAGATTTTTTCAAATCCGACTGACAGTTCCAGAGATTAGCGCGTTCAAACAAACAAACTATTCAGCTATATCAGTATAGATAGTCCTCAAGCTATATTAAATCTTATTTGAATCGGCCATAAGGAACACTCATTAAAATGTATTAATCTTTTACAGGGATATCCTAGAATGGAACGGCTATGAGATCGTGAATGACGTAATTATCCATTCTCGCTTAGTGGTGGACGCCACCTCAGTAGCCACGCACGAAGAAAACTGGCTGGAGAACGACTTCTCTGATGTAAATGTACCAGATTGAACTTTTTCAAGTCGTGTAGAATGTTGTCGCACTGTATTGTTAGACGACTCAACTTGGTTGGACTAACCATCTTATTATTTTGTTTGACTCGAAGGTTGGAATGACCATTTCATTTGTTAGTGTCTTTTCAAACGTTACGGCATTTTGGGTAGTAACTAGTTGGTGACGGAGTACAGATTAGTATTTATCTAGATACTTAGTGTATAGTATTTTTTTAAGAATCTATGTACAAAATTTCAAAACTTAGGCCAGTGCAGATACCTCTGAAAATGGTCCTAAAACGAAAAAAAACATAGTTGGATGAAACCCATTGCAAAAGAAAGAGAATATAACAAAAACGAAAGGAAAAATAATTTACGGGCGATCTGAGGTCGGGATGTATGGGTTTAAGGGTAAAAAATGGTTTATCTCGATTTCCGGCCAAACTACAAGTCTTGTGGAAATGGCCATTGGTCATTGGCCATTGAGCTATTACTACTACGTATACTACGTATAGAGAAGATGCCGCCCCATCACTCAGTGATCCGTTCAACTGCGGTCGGCCGCAGTTCATTCAGTCGCTTGCTCGCTCTTGAGCGCTTAAGTCTTGTTTGTTTTAAAGCAATAAAACGTGAAAGCTCAACAAACAATTACGATATTGCACTAATAATTCAAGTAATACGGCAAAGTGCAAAGGAATAACTTACCATCGTTAGGTAACTAGATACCTAATCATTTTTAAAACTTAATTCGAGCAAAATATTTAGCGGACGTCATTTTGCGTCATTTATCCTATACTAAAAATTTAAGAAGTGACATTGGGTGTGTACACACATTTACGCGGCATGCCAGAACTGCAAGCGTCGACGGCAGGCGTCGACAGTTGGCGGCGGCTGCAGTTCATCTGCCGTTGGCAACGTGCCGCTCGTCTGTAAGAACCCTAAGGGGTGTCCAATAAAATAGGCAGAATATAAACAAATCTATAACGGTGACATCGCATCTATGAATCATCCCCGTGCGCCCCGCATGCCGCGCTTGTTGCACAGATTTTCTTCTTTAGACGTAGTAGTAATAGCTCAATGTTATTGGCACCAAATATAAGGGTTGGTACAGATTTGGCAAAGCGCAGTGCGGTTTTATTTGCCAAAAAATTGCCACCCCTTAAACGTCTACCTAAGCATTTGAAAAGGACTTCCGATAGTTATTTTTTCTTGTGTTAAAAGAATTAGTTTTTTTTAATTAAAAATTATTATTTTATTTGAATGTGTGAGTTGATTTGTTTTGTTTTCAGTGTATGTAATAAAATGTCGTATTCGAGTCGCGAATCTCTCATCGCGGTATTAATACCAAAGAATCAATTACTTGTGGTTTAGATCGCTTGTCTGTTGGTATAGCCTAGTGATTATTCATTTGATGACTGATAAAAACATGTATAATTCATATTATTACTAATAATATAATAATGCCATATCCGGGAATATTGGGAGTTTTTTTAGGAACTGAGATATTTCCATTCCATCTTAAGAAGTACTCGTAGTCATAAGCAATTAATATATTGAAATTAGCATTGATAGTTAGTTTGTAGAGTTTAATCATAGGTATAAACATACCCATTTTTGAGTTGCCAAATAACGTGTTACTGTTATATTTATTTCAACAATAAAATCGATATTCTATCTTGTTGAAATAAATATTGTTCCTTATTTTGTGTGTATTATTGTACTAAATGTATTTGCTCTTTACTGTGTTCGTATAATGCTATAGGCCTAACTTTTAACTGAGACGGTGCTTAAAGGTCTTAAGCCCAGTTACACGACTCCGCTCCCATTCGGCAAAAATAATATAATTCAAATATGGGCTTTTAGTATTTCTCTTTAGATATAATTTACATTGTATAATTTGCAACATAAATTAGCAGACAGCTCGCTGTCGGCGGGCTTACCGCCGACAATGCCAATGTAAAGTATATCTAAAGAGAAATACTTAAAGCCCATATTTGAATTATATTCTTTTTGCCGGGTGGGAGCGGAGTCGTTTATGTTGGCTAAGACCTTAAGAGTCCCTAAGTTAGCTGTGGATTGCAGAACGGTTTGGGTAGATGTCGCAGCACAACCGGAGTCCCGCACCGCGCAGCTTATCTCAGGCACCTCAATAAAACGTTAGGCCTGTACTGGTAACATAGTTTGAAAAAGTTGGGCGCCGTTATTTTCACGTCACAATTACATTTTAGCCCATAGTTAATAGGTGTTAAGGCCAATTTGTTCGTTGTATTAAACTACTTGTATGTAGAAGTCAATTTAAGTTTTCATGTTGCATTTAATTTAGTTTTTATTAAGTGATCACTTGTAATGTGGGCGAAATTTTTTATTAAAGCTTTGTGTACATTTCTGTCGTTTCAATACATTACATTCATTATTTTCCTTTTCGAAAGTGGGGCACCACGGTCACACGGCGTGGGTCTGAATGATATTTTGCTAAATTGCGTTCGCGTGCTAGTTTTTAACCCCCGACAAAAGAGGGATTGGGGTGTGGAGATATAAATTTGTATACTGCATTGTTTTTTTATCGTACGCACTGTAGAGTGTTGGTCAGTGATACCAACTTTTTACCGTAATTTTTGCACAGGACAGCACCGTTTGATATTCGGAATTAATTCTTCATGCATCTTTGCTTTTTAGTGACGATTTGACACACACTCAATGATAAGAATTAGAGCGGTTTTAGACTACCGTATCGGATTACGAGCGTACACGCCCGCCACATTTTCCGCTTTAAAAAATCGAACGTACACGTGCTTATTCCGCGCGGTGTGAGTGAGCGCGCGGGGAGTGTCTCTCGCGGCACACGTGTTAACGTTCGTACGAGTTGCACTTGTACTTTTCTCAGCTGTTACCTCTGTACCCTGTCGAAGGACTATGCCAGTTTGACGCATTTGATTTAGGTTCAAACCTACGTGTTTCAGAGCAAGTTTCTTTTTTAGCTTGCATTTGGTGATTGTATTATTTTATTTGCAGTGGGAAACCGCAGATGTTCATTCACAATCGGTATCAGATGGCAGCACAATCGTACCGGATCTTACTGGTTTGATTTTTTGTTTTTCGGTATGGTTCGCTAGACAAGAATAAAAAAAAAATAAGTGTTAGATACGTTTTTGCCATTTGGGTTCGGAACCTTTTACGAACCATTTGCATGACTTTTTAATGAAAATTTAAAGTTAGGATGAATGATGTTTAACAGGTTTTTTTAAATATCAGGGTGAATCAAAAAGTTTTAGAAGCGCATAATTATAAAAAGAAACTTGGGGTAGTTCGATATTCTTTTTAAAGTGTCAATCACACAATATTTTATGCCAAGTGTCACTTGATTGTATTAGTTCGTTCGCACGCAATCCATTGTTTTGCACAATAAGTTTCTAAAAACACGAAATTATGGGGAAAAGTGAGTTACGTGCGGTGTTGTCCATGAATGTTAACCGACGAAAACAAAAAGCGATGTTTTTAAATTTATCGATCGGAAGTTGCGGTCAACGCAACCCGCTGTGCTGGCTTCGATATATCCTTGACCACCCACCATATCTCCGGACTTATTCCCAAAATTAAAAGAGCATATTCGTGGAACTAAATTTTAAGACGACGACGCGGTATGGCTGCCGTAGAGAAGTTTTAGAGGGTCAAAAACTTCTCAAAGTTTTTCGCAATTTTCGCATTGCATTAGAAGGAGATTATGTAGAGTATTAAATTTTTTTTGTTTCTTTTTTTGTTTTTTTTTATATGGACTCCCAAGAACTTTTTGATTCACTCTCGTATTGTCTTTATACTAGGTTAGACTTAATAATAACTTTACTCAGATTTTTATTTTAGCATCCACTAATTCTGACGTCGTCGTCGAATCCGACTCGGCTGGGCAGTGTTCGGGAAGTTGCGCGGTATTTTCTCGTCCACCGCTTACCGCAGTGTCTCAAGACGGAAGTCTATGACCAGTGTGTGTTGCCAGTTATTACATACGGGACCAAAACGTAGTCGCTCATAATGGGCCTCATCTGAAGGCCAAAACTCACCCATACGACAAAATCAAAATCAAAATAATAGGGTTTAAAGTATGAAATTGCCGTTGTATAGTAATAGACACTTCGAATTGACATAAAATCTTCATGGTGGGAGATTTTTGTGTGAAACTTTTTTCATGTGACACCTATGAGGTTCTTCTTTTAAAAAATGTGCAACATTCGATTTTCGACTTTCAATTGTTTTTTTTATTCTGCTTAGACGTAAAGATGGATACTATGAAAATGAGGTCATAATGAAAATTCAAAATGGCGCCGACGAAAATTTTCGATTTTTTCTTCATGGGTGTCGTTTTCGTGGTGTTTGGGGTCGCTGATAATTAAAATGAGGTCAAAATAAAAATCCAAAATGGCGCCGACGAAAATTTTCGACCTTTTCTTCATGGGTGTCGTTTTCGTGGTTTTGGGGTCGCTGATAATGAAAATGATGTCAAAATGAAAATCCAAGATTTCGCCGACGAAAATGTTCAGTCTTTCCTTCATGGGTGTCGTTTTCGTGGTTTTTGGGGTCGCTGATAATGAAAATGAGGTCAAAATAAAATCCAAAATGGCGCCGACGAAAATTTTCGATTTTTTGTTCATGGGTGTCGTTTTCGTGGTTTTGGGGGTCGTTGATAATGAAAATGAGGGCAAAATAAAAAACCAAGATGGCGCCGGCGAAATTTTTTTTTGCTATCTTTATTTCGTGGCCTACCCTCCGTGGAGAACCACTGCACACCACTGATATTGACTCATTTGCATCAAATCAATAAGATAAAAAAATATGAAAAATGGGTGCCCCATGATTTGACTGATCTGCAGAAAGAAATGCGTGTTGAAACTTGTGTTGCCTTGTTGAATCGATACAGAAATGAAGGAATATTGGATCGAATTGTGACATGTGACGAAAAGTGTATTGCTTACGATAATCGTAAGCGAAAAATGCAATGGCTGACCTCAGGTCAAATGCCGCAACAGTAAAGCAAAGCTTACCAATTAAAAGGTAATGGTAACTGTTTGGTGGTCTCTTCATGGTGTTATTCACTATAGCTTTCTCAGGTCTGGTCAGGCAATAACAGCAGATGTTTACTGTGCCGAACTTCGAACAATGATGAAACTAGCAGTGAAACAGGCCCGACTCGTGTCCCCCGAATCGATCTTCACCATTATTGCTCCATGATAACGCAAGACCTCACACTGCACGAGAAACCGTTGTACTTGTAACTCAACAGGAGCTGCAGTTAGAAACTATACATCATCCTCCGTACTCGCCAGACCTTGCTCCAACGGACTACAATTTTTTTCGTAATTTGGCCAATACTATACGTGATAAAAAAAAATTCTTCCCAGGAGGCAGTACAAAATGCTTTCACACAGTTTGTCGAATCTAGATCCTTAGGGTTCTATCGTAAAGGCATAAATGAACTTCCGTTTAGATGGCAGCAATGTATAGATAATGAGGGTAAATATTTTATATAAATAAATATGTTATATCTTAGAAAAAAAACCAATCGACAATTTCATACTTTAACCCCTAATATTTTATTTCACATAGGCCTAGATGGGCACTTATAAAACGCCGAAAAAGATGCACGGTTCGGGTTGGTCGTTGCCATGGAGAAGAACCGGCAAGAAACGCCATGGTTACCCTTTACAATGAAGAGGGAAATGAAGACATCCGCTAGAGAATCAAGGTTACTGACGTAGCCCGAAGAATTGCCTAACTTAAGTGGCAGTGGGTAGGGCACATTGCTCGCAGAACGGACGGCCGAAATGGGGCCGAAGTTCTGGAGTGGCGACCGCGAACCAGAAGACGTTCAGTTGGAAGGCCTCCCTCCCTTTAGGTGGACCGATGATTAGTGAAGGTTGCGGGGATCCGCTGGTTGTGAGACGCACGGGATCAGTCAATGTGACGAAACTTGGGGGAGGCGTATGTACAGCAGTGGACGTCTTTCAGCTGAAATGTTGATGATGATGAATTTTACGTAGAAATATTTTATCCTTTTTTTTATCCAAAGGGCGTTGTCTCCGCCGCGCACTGGACCAGAAAGTCCGCAATCTTCGTAACATGTTGTTATTCGATGAGGATATAACCACGGAGTTAGACAAGGTTGTATGTCGGCTGATGAAGTTGGCACTGAATTCTAGCATGGGACGCCAGAACCCCCCTCCTGCTAGGTGGATGCAGTGTAAACTGCTAGATCTGCTCACTCTCACTGAAAAGGCCATAGGAAGACGTAAGAAGTATTTCATCGAAAGCTTTCCTTTGGAAATTGGTACGTTGATGTTAAATTATCATCACGTCTCGTTTTTATAGAGTTACGACCTGGTGGTCGAGACTGGTTTTTAACCGACTTCTAAAAAACACATACATGAGACTTTAACATAACTAGATAATATAGCTACTGGTCACTTATTGAAACCCATTGATTTTAATGCTTTTAATTTTCAGATAACAAGCCAGATCTACTTGAGCAAGATACTAGAGTGTAAGTTTTAATGCAGGTTTCTTTCTACCTGGACTCTTTTAAGTTCAGATAAGTTAACCCATAAGTAGGTACAAATAACCCAATATAATTTCTGTTCTCAGGAAGAAACTTGTTGATAAGTACCGTCATTTCATTCAACCATTAGGTAAGTTAAGTTGTATTCAAAGTTAAAATTACTCGTGTAACGGCAATGAGATTTTGTTTTTTTTTAAACAGAGAAAATGACAAACACTGATGACGACAATGATCGTACACCTGACGTGGATATTGATGATGAATTCTTAAGTACAACCAGTAACCACTTTACGAAAGGTATGTAAACTGCAATTTAAGTCATGTTAGTTACAGACTATCATCTGCCAAACCTTTTTCCAAACTAAGTTGGGGTCGGCTTCTCGTCTAACCGGATACAGCTAAATACCATTCTTTACATGGAGCGACTGCCTATCTGACCTTCCACTACCTAGTTAGTACTGGGTAATACGATACCCGTCGATAAGACTGGTTATCAGGCTTTCGGGCCACTGACTACCTGCAATCACTGTCAAATTTCTACAAACGACAGCCGGGACCAACGGCTAATCGTGCTTTGCGGGGCATGGAGGATACTTGGTATGTAATGTCAACCATCTACGGACCTAGGCAAGCGTGGCTTAACCTGGAGATCAACCCGAGCGGCTATTGTTATTCCATTATTTCTTAGAGAGGACGCCTGTGTCCCAGCAGTGGGAATATTAGAGGATAAATAGCTAATGCTATTATGCTTATGTTACAGCTAGTTCATTCCGATCATATAATATTTTCAGAAAACGAATATGTATTGGGAATGTCCCCTAGTCTAGTCATTCCTCAGCCTGTATTCAGCACGGACGCATTCGCAACTCCAGAATCGAGCCCTGATGCAAACCCATTAGAAAGAACTAAAGCGTGGCTAACCGGAGACCTTAAAGTGGAGCCGTATTCGAAACACGACATAAACTATGAGAGTGTTAGTTCTGGCGATACAGATAATAGCTTGTCAAAGACGAAACAAAAGAAATCTATCAAAAAGCACAAGACAAGTAACAAGAATATTCGAGAATCAGTCGCAGTTCTAGCCAAAAGATCTGCAACCAAAACTTCTTGCAAGTTTAATATTAAACGTGAATATAGAAAGCATAGTAATACTCGGATTACTAAAAAAATTGCAAGGAAGAGGTCTAATTACAACAATATAGTTGAGAATCCTGACTGCGAATATTCGTCTGCTGATTACGACAGCTATGTAGCTGAATCAAGAAGAAAAATTAACGAGCGTCACACTTTGAATATGGTGGCAACCAAGCCGGCAAGTTATCTATCTATTCACTAAATTACTCTTCAAGAATTGAATCAGTGTAGCATTTACCTTTTAATATTTATGTTTGCTTTTAGATTCCAGAAAGTTTAATAGGACTCTGCCACCCTGATTTCAAAGCGGAAAAAGACACCGATTCGGCTAGAGTATCCACTATTGATGATAAAATTAACGTTTATAGCAATTCTAGTTGCATATCTGGTACTGTGGATAGTCATCACATTGATATTATTACGCAAGACTATACGGAAACCATAGCTTTACGTAGAACGATAGCAACTGACACAAACCTAGAGCCAGAAATAAAAAAAATAAAAAATGTCGGAAATTCATGTGATGATTTCGATAAAAAAATATGTACTAAGCATGAAGTCAGCACAGAAAACGTGCAGGCGCAAACAATTTTCCTTAACGGTACTCAGAATTTGTATCATTTATTCAGTATAATTATGTTAAAGCATTGTGGAACCATTTTGAATCACATCATTTTTTATTCTTTAGATATAAACGAACCCAGTACATCAAAAGGAATCCGTCACAATATAAGCACAGATGTTCAATGTGGCCCCGATTCCCTCACGGCTTATCCACCAATAACTCCGGCTACATCCGTAGTCAAAATACCGCAGGTGTTTTCTGCGGGTCTTAAAATAAATGATATGGGTGCCGTCATCAAAGTTAACGGGACAGACTTTGGCACATCTACACAAGAAACTAGTTGTTTCAAAACGATAACACCAAGGTTGAGAACGATTGGGATCAAAATAAAAGATTCTGACGAAAATTTATGCAGTCACACTGAATGTTCCACGATGACTGTACCTGACTGCGTGCCTCAAACGTTTGCAACGGGCAATAGTTCACCACTAGTGTCACTCAATGGATCAAATCTTATTAAGCCAATATCAAGTACTTTAAAAATACTGGATATAGATTCTGGATCAGATTTTTGTGCACCTAGCATCGCTAGCACAGCAATGACGCGCTCTTATTTTACTACTGACCCTGTAACGGCCAGTAAAGCTTTGATGGAGGTATTTGAGAACAACGATGTAATATCAAGACCAGAATCGCCTTCCAAAAAGTTAAAACTATCCTGTGGACCTGTTAATGTTCACAGTTATAAAGATACACAAGCTTCTGAGGACGTTGTCTACCAAGGTGAGTGGCAACGATACAAGCCAAATGAAAATACACTGAAAAAGAGTGTTACGAAGTCTAGAATTCGAACTAACGAATCGATAACAAGGAAAAGTAAAGACATTATAAAGGAGAAGAAAGTTAGTTCCAAGGAAAAGGTTTGTAGAAAAAGACAAGAGAATAAAGAAATGGAGGCGGAGCCTAAGAAAGCTACGCAAATTCGAAATGTTAAGCTACGTAAAGTAAGTCAGGAAGAAAAGACTGCCGAGGTTAAGAAGCCTCGTGTTTCTAAAAGTGCAAACAAACCTAAAGGTATCCCTAGACCTATAAAAATGTTTACCAAGGTAATGAAAAAACAATATTAAGGATATAACATATTTCTCATAGTTTTCCTCATTAAAATTGTTTGAATATTACAGGTGGAATCAAAACACGCAATAAGGTATTATTATTTTCAATACATTTTCTCGAAAACTGGTACATAACGCACTACGATTAAGTACAACATGCAACGTATTTCACACACGTGCGTTTTTTTCCTTTTTCCCGCACGTGTGCGTGAATGAAAATTGCCACAGATAACTATAACTATACTTAGTCCAAATTGGTTCAATGCCTATAGTCTGAGGTAAATGTTTTTTTTTAATTTCGGCAAAGTACTAATCGTCTTTACTGCATCAATATTTTTTGAATATTCGAATTGTGTTTATAAATAAAATATCATAAATAAACATGATTATTTAAAACTAATAGTTACTTTTCTATACAAATTAACATTTATTTGTGTTCTAAATTCAAAAATATAAAAATCAAACTATTTTTTATATTAGGCTGTTTAGCGGTTTCATACCTTTGCTTCTCCTTCACCTGGCGAAAGTAAAGCACGGAAAAAAAAGACAATTAAAATCATATTTTCTTATTAATTCATGACTAAAATATTTTTCGTTCTTATAATTTATTTCTACAAAAGTGTATTAAAAAACTTCGTTTGATACACGTGGACATTTTTTATTGCAGTTGTCGGCTCAAAAACACCCTCGCCTACGGCTCGGGAGTTAATTCCGCCTCGTACGCAATAACAAACTTTCTCCACTTGTATCAAAATGTACTATTTTCATACTCATCATCTTTCTGCCCTTGTCCCATGTTACTTAGGATCAGAGCAACATGTTTTTTTCTTCCATTCCCCACTGTTAACCGTCACGCCTATCGTTTACTCCTTTTTCTTTCATAAAGGTGTGTATTTTTAAACCTATCCTTTTTTCTACTGTCTCTCTATATAAGATTTGTTGGGTTCTGACCGTAAGACAACTTTTCATCCTCAACATTATCCTTAAACAACATAAAAAACTACCTTATGACCCACTCGCACAAAACCGAAGAAATAAAAAAGTATAATATATGGATAGGTTTACTTGTAAAACCAAATTTAGTGAAAGATTTATTGAATTTCTTGGTCCGTTTCTTTATAGCAAAATTAATACAAAATTAAATATTTACTCGATTACTAAATATAAATGTAAACAAGTAGTAAGTGAATATTTACAACAACTAAATTATGAAGAAACGGAGTTATTATTAAGCGTTGAACAGTAATTAGAATGTTAGGTTCGAATTAGTTAAAATAATCATAGATAATAATCATGCTCATGCACTTCAATCACACACACACACACACACACGCACATTCACCCTCGCATAATCACATCCACCAACACACGCACTCACCCACATCACTCAAACTACACATAAATCACCAACTAGTGCACACACACTCATAAACGCTTCTCAGTCACGTAGGTACAGACCATTTTTTTGACCATTTGTACACACCACCAAAATCTTAAACAATGTAGCATATAAGTTAGTTTTAAGTCATTCAAAATTTAATTAGTAGTACAACCAACCATATTTCTTTGTTGGCATTTTATTGTTGAAATATCGAGGGAAAAGGCGCTGAAAACCGAAATACAGGCATTGCCTAGTTCGGTTGCAGTGGCTACATCCACTTATTAGAAATGAATACTGCCAAACTATGTTTCTGTAAAATATTACTATGTTTTTTGAGAAATTAATTTATTATAAAATATTATTATATAATAGTATGCAATATTTAATTTACATTTTTCTATTTCTAGTGCAAATGTTCCAAAAAATGCAAAATCTACGTTCACTATCAAACGATCTTTAATGTCAGTAAATGTTAATGCTAAAAAAGAAATCGATAAGCCACAGAAGCCCAAGAAAAGTTATATACCTCTATATCTTAAGAAAGCTCTAATAAAAAATAAACTAAACAAAAGTTTAGATTCTGCTACTGACGCCATGCGGGACAGTAAAGATACCCTCGAGATAGCCGACAAAATTGCTCCCCTAAAGAGATCGAAAACAGATGAGATCAAAAAGGATTTACTCAAATTTGGTGATGACTTGCATGTGAATATGACTTACGTCGTCTGCCGTAACGACATGGAAGACAAGATTAAAACACCTGACGACCAGGCTAGCGAAAACAGTAAAGATATTAAAAGTACCTCTAAGCCGTTAGACATACTTAAGCGGTCACATAGCCCAAGTCATTCTGTTAATAGTTCTACTTGTTCTTCTCTGAACAGTATTGCTACAGTTAGAGCTGCTTCCACACGACCTAAAGTAACGACCAAAAGACATTCCGCTCAGCCTTACAAGGTTACTGTCACTAACAGTGAATCAGATAATCCTACACCACCGCGGATTAAAAAGGTTGCCAAAAGGTATAAAGTGGCGAAAAAGCCTGAAAACAAAGATATTGTTAACAAAGAAAATATTCCGGAGTCTACAAAGAACTTTGTTAATAAAGATAAAGAAAAAAATATTAAATCGTCGTTTGCGGGTAGACCCAAAAGTATCTGCATTGCGCAAGTAGAAAAGGAATGTCCGTCACCGCCTTTACCGCAAAAAGCACAATTAATATCTAACAAATCTAATGTCAAAATACCTGCACGAAAAGATAGTGATGAGAAACGAAGAGCAAGTAGTCCATCAATTTCGAAGAAGCTTAAATCTAACACTCCTTCAATGTATGATGACTTTATCCAAAATGAATCGGAATCTTTTAAGACGTTGGATTCTTCGAATATGGTTCTTGTTTTGGAACCACAACAGAATTATGAAAATCTTACAAAGGCACGAAATATTTCGCGAAAATCATCGTCACAGATAGCTATTCAATGCAACCACGATCTGTTGGATGAGTTGGTCCATAAGTCAAGTTTACACAGTAACGCCAGCGTAATTCTGGATTCCATGAGGCAGATCTTAGAAGAAACTCTAGACCAAGTTCTTACTTCGGATCATTTTAGTTCTCAGCATACTGTAGTTTTAAGTTATGATGATGTTCAGAAAGCTGAATTTGATAAAGTTACATCGCCAAGAATTAAAACCAGCATTAGTCCTGTAGAAACCAGCCAAAGCGACCCAAAAAATACTTTGAATCAGACTTTTGATTCCATCCTTGGCGGCGAGTCCACGCTTAGTTTAAACAACACCAGGTTAACAGTTACTGATTTAGATTTACTTTCATTCAAATCCACTTCAGACTCAAAATATTCGGAGTATTATTTGGCTGATAACGAATTTAATACCTCTCAAGAAATTGATCAAGTACAAACTCAAGACACGACTTCAGTGCAGGATATATTTGAGCGAAAGGATCCGCATTTGATTAAGGTAATTTTGGGAATTTGTAGGTACTTAATTAATTTAAAACAATCATAAGATACACAAATGTCTAAAACCAAATTGTAGAGTAAACTGGGTGCTCTTGCAATTCAAGCATTTAGTGGGTTCTCTTTGGACGCCGAGCCAGTAGCCGGTGACCAACCGGACTCAATCGCTCTTGTCGACTCTGAGACCGGCAGCATGGCTGTGGAAATTAACAGACAAGCCGTAAGTATGCGCTTCCTTTCATTTCAAGAAATAGGGTTATCCTATAAGCTTCTCTACTTCTTTCATACAGTTGGAAGTACGTATATTTTATGGGATATTGGTGTCGATTCTCTTGTGCACAAACTAAACGTAATTTAGGCTATTGCTATCTTTTTGTCTCTAATTAAACGAGGAAGAGACGGACGTAATTTAGAGCTGTCAAATTTAGTTTGAACTAATATTTCTATACAAATGAAGGGTGCACGTAAAAACATGTAGAGTAAAAACACGGTGAAGCGCAAGGCATAAACTAGTTTGTCATCTAACTTAGTTCATAGCTAAAGCCATCCTTTTCTCGCACTGCCTTTTAGTAAAAGATACCAGTAGCCTAAATTAAGTTTAGTTTGTGCACAGCAGAATCGACACCATTATTTTGCGGTCTAAAATGTTCTCAATATGGGCTACTTTTAAGGTAGTGAAAATATTTGTTTTGTTTTTCTAGACATCAGAAGAATTGTTTATATCGGGCAGATCATCAAACAGTTTTGGGTCCTGTGTCCTAGATGACGACACCGTTGTCCCTAATTGGTTGTTTCAACTGATTAGTCATCAACAATCGGTGAGTTGATGAATAATAATAATAGTTCTTTATTTCTCCTCACAATGACAAACTTAGTCTAGGTTTCACATTATTATTTGTTTTTTGGCAATGTGAGGAGCTGGTGTCTGAGTTAGGCGTAAAATGCCTGTATTACAAATCACCAGGTCCCAACCCCACAGAAGAAGAGAAAGTTTTACTTAACAAGATATGATAATAAAATACAATGTTATATAAGGAGATTTATGAACAAAAACTTATTATAATTTTGGGGGGTAGAAGTTAGAAAGAAACTATTAACAAAAAGTTAATCAAGGCGCCTGTGCTGTGTGTATTGTGTGTGCGCCTATGAGAGTGTATAATGCTAATGTGTAGGGTTGAGTGTAAGGTGTAGTGTGTCGATGTGTACGTGAGAGGGTTTTGGTGCAAGTTATAAACGTATGTCGTACTAATTTAATTTGAATGAGGTAGACTGTAAAATTATAATCCAAATTTTTTAACCAGTCCGAAACCAAAGACTTGCTTTTCGTTTTTGGCAAGGGATATAGCGCTAAGGCTCGATTTACTTTATTGTATACATTTGAACTGGTAGCAGAAAAACCGATGTGCAAACTTGGTTTTGAATGACGATGAAGAACAGACTACGTATTTGCGACGTTTGTTTCTGATTTTTTCTGGTTCAAAAGCTGTTAGGGCATATTGTTTCATAACCGTTTTCAGGATGAATAGCTGCCTCACAGTAAGTACCTCCAATTTCGAATAGAGATCAGTGGTTGGGTGATAAAAGGGTAGAAACAAACTAACCTTTAGGAGTGCTCTTTGTGCTCTCTCAACTTTTAAAAGATGGGTTTTACATGTGCCACCCCATGTGGTGATACAGTATTTAAGCTGAGACTGACAGAGAGCATAGTAGATCGATTTTATAACAGATTTTGGTGCAGTGTTTCTTAAGGCTTTAAATATTACCAAAAGTCTACGCACTCTCGCTGATAAAAGATTAACATGATCATGAAATTTAAGATTTCTGTCAATAACTACTCTTAAGTACTTTGTAGATTCAGTGTTTTTAAGGTTGGGATACTGACAAATTCTGTCGTTTTCATTTGGGCACGAATGGGAGACAATTTTCAAAGAGGGATCCGGTTTGTCATTAGTTTGGATGGAAAACGTTCACTTTTTCTACATTTAATGTAAGTAAATTCTTATTTAACCAACTGATCACAGTGTTCATGCTTATCTGAGCTTTGTCAAAAACTTCATGCCAGGAGCTCCCACTGAAAAGTAAAGCCGTATCATCAGCAAACGCAACAGTTTTCGAATCTGGACACATTAACTGACATATGTCATTTATATAGACTAGGAACAGCGTCGGTCCAAAAATACTGCAGTATGGAACTCTAAATGTCACTGGGACCTCTTCACTAGTTACGTTACCGATTTTAACACACTGTGTTCTGTCGGTTAGGTAATCTTTAAAAACTTTTAATTGAAGATCCCGGAAACCCAGGCTTTCGAGTTTTGTTAACAGAATAGGGACAGAGACTGTGTCAAAGGCCTTTGCTAAATCTAAGAATATTCCAATCGTTTTCCTCTTTGAATCTATGTTGTTAACTATATAATTTGTTAGTTCTGACACAGCGTCGGCGGTGGATCTTTTGGCTCTGAAACCAAATTGTGCTTGTGAGAGAAGATTTTTACTTTCCAAGTAGTTAACAAGTCGTTTGTTAATGATGCGCTCTAAAATTTTTGATAGGGTAATGAGAATTCAAATTGGCCTATAATTATTGACAGTCTCTTTCACTACTCTTATGTATCAGGTGAACTCTTGATTTCTTATAGATCTTCGGAAATATCCTGGTTGTGAGCGACAAATTACAGATGTATGTTATAGGTATTGTTAGGATATCTATATTAGATTTCAAGATGTCACTAGATATCAAATCAAGGCCCACAGAACAATCACTCTTTAACCCTGTGATTAAAGACTTCAATCTTCATCAGTAGGGAGCAGACAAACGGAATGGCTACACGAGTTAAAGGTGATGGGTTCCGTTTGTAGATTATTCTTAATGATTTTTTCTGCTAGCGTTTTACCAACATTTGCAAAGTATTGTTTGCTGAATTTTGGGGGTCACTGGTGCTTATAAGTTCAGTCGGGCTGTCTTTGGGTTTAGTTGAGTATGTAATCTCTTTAACTATTTTACATTTTTTTTTTACTATTCTTCCCTGCGTTTTGGAATTGTAGCTTCTCATAATGTCTTTAAGTTTTTTTTAATAAAGACGAACAAAAATTTCGGTATCGTTTGTATGTAGTTTTATGTATCTCATTGTCTGGGTGTTTCTTTACTTTTTTATATAGATTATCGCGGTTTCTAATGCACTTTAGAATGCCTGGGGTTATCCACGGTTTTTTTTTTTTCTTGTTTGATATTTTGACTTCTTTAGTGTTGTTTTTGATAGCCCTATATAGAATACTATGGAAGAAATCAGCAGCCTCATTGGCGTTTTCAACTGTGTATAGTGGACTAAAGTTAACACTTTTAAGTTCCGCATTTAGAGAGTTGTGATCTAAGTAATTTATAATATTGGCAGGTTTTTGTTTAGGAAGACTAGCTATGTACAAAGCAACACTATTATGATCTGTAATTGTTGTTTGGAGTATAAGACAACGAGCCGTTAGTTTTGTCTTTATAAACGTGTGATCCAAACATGTTTTATTGTGCGTAGATGTGTATGCAGGCATCATACCGTGGAATGCTATCATGTCTAGATATGCAGAAAGATTGCTGTCAGCACTGAATGTCAATGCTGTCTTTACTCCCATCGTTTGTTTTCTGTCTCAATTTTTTTTTGTGTTTTTAACGATGGTTATAAAAAGAACTGACGGTGGACCATCAGTTCTCTCACACCTCTTCCCTCCCTTGTGCCGACACTCGCTCGAGCACGTTTCTTTTTTTTTATCGGTTTGTTCTAACAACAGTTCCCGTGACAGTAATTTTTAGTGTAACCTTTACTACTGTTTACCGTGACTAAGTATACGACATTAAGTTGCACAAGTGTTTGATTTCCCAATCCGCTTCAATGCAGTATGAACACAGTTACAAAAGATTATTATTTTATGCTGAATGGAGGACCTAGACCGTTTCCGTTTTCTTTCAGGTACTCCATAAAGCATAAAGAATTGTTAAACGCCTGGGCGGCTGCAGTCACGATCAAACCTTTACTTCTAGTTGATTATGGTGTATCTTTTTCTCTCAAAGAAACGGACGTAATTTAGGGCTGTCAAATTTAGTTGGAACTAATATTTCCATACAAATGAAGGGTGCACGTAAAAACATGTCGACTAAAAATACGGTGAAGTGCAAGGCATAAACTAGTTTGACATCTCTAACTTAGTTCATAGCTATAGCCGTTCTTTTCTCGCACTGCCTTTTAGTAAAAGATACCAATAGCTTAAATTAAGTTTAGTTTGTGCACAACAGAATCGACACCAAAATGTACATATACTTCGGACGCTGCACACTAAACTTTAAGCTTTAAATAGGTGGAAGAAGAGCCTGTGCATGATCCTCTAGCTGAGCCTCTTGATGAACCGCACTTTGACGGGAATGGCAACGTCGTAGAACCGTCTATGTTTGGTGTAGCCGCCGGCGCAGGTGACGGACGAGGCATGCATAGTGACCACTCGCAGGATAGTTCAGGGAGAGGCACGTCACTTAGTTCCAGTGATACCTCCTCTGGACTCCAAAGCGAGGTCAGCGTGAGTACTCTTGCTTTTGACGTAATTATTGGTAGGTACCCAACCAATAATTGCTTTTACTTTTATATAAGTGGGAATAAAGTTTTTGCGTTAATGATGGGTCGTTAAAGCAGTGTTTAAAATAAAAAAATATATTACTTCTCAAGCATTGTGTCATACATAAGTTGAGGCAGCCCCCGTAAGTTACAAAAGTACTTGTGTCGGGGCTGTCTCGCTCTTCCCATATGTGGTATCCTATAAATGAAAATGAAAATGAATTCAAAGAACAGAATAAAAAAATGGTAAAATAAAAACATTTTTTGCAAAAAATAAAACCGACTTCAAAAACACAACAAAGTGAAAATTAACTTTAGCTTCAGAAGTCTGTGACTTCTGTGTGTTTGATTCAGTTTCTTTGCCTTTGTTCTTATACAAATATTGGCTATACATTTATTTTAACATAACATAACATCACGCCTGTAATTCCGAAGAGTTGGGCTAAAGTGTACCCAATAGGACCTACACCCACATTTCGCCAGTTTTGTTTAAGTCCCATGTAATAGGGGGCAAGCGTTGGCGCAAATCCAGACTCCGTGGCTGCTACTGAGAAATTCCTGATGGAAAAACTCAATAACACTTTGCCCGACCTGGGAATCGAACCCAGCTTCATGCTGAGTAGTCGCCACCACTAGACCAACGAGGCAGTCATTTATTTCATATTGTTAACAATACATGTCATGGTAGTAGGCTTATCCCCAATAAAATCGAACCTAACAGACCGAACTGTCGAAATGTGGGTGTACTGTACACATCTGCATACCCCCTCAGAGCATACAGGCGTGATTTATGTTATGATTTTGTGAAAACAACAAACATCCAAGCGATTGCAGCAATCACGACCGATTTGCTGTTTATAATTGAAGAGTTCCATTGCATATCTCCGAAGATCACCATCAGATCTTCACCAACCGAGCGGGACCACCGCGAAGTAATTTTCTTCCAAACAAAAAAAGAATCATCGAAATCGGTTCACAATTGGCGAAAAAAAGGCTGAACATAAACACAAAAAAAAAACAGTCGAATTGATAACCTCCTCTTTTTGGAAGTCGGTTAAAAAGACAATAAAAAAAAAATTAAATAAATGTTAGTTCATAAATTAATTAAGCAGCTCTTTGTGTTTTGTGCGTGCGTGTGCATTTGTGTGCGTGTGTGTGTTTTGTGCGTGCGTGTGTATTTGAGTGCGTGTGTGTTTGTTTGTGCGTGCGTGTGTGAATGTATAATTATCCAGCATGTTAGCCTACCCTGATCAAATGTCTTCTGACACTTAATATTTCACCAAGTGAGTGGCTAACGGACTTTTAAAGTTATTTAGTTAGGTCTTTTTGGAAAAATGGTTGTTTTCTCATTTTCCATTTTTTTGTACAGACTGTCTTAATTGACCTTTCGCCCCAGATGGAACAACTTCGGGATCCCATGACCAGTTCCGCGGTGGGGCCAATGATTGACCATCGCCACTCCTTAGATCGCAGTTATGAAGTTGAAGGTAAAACATTTTCTTAAAATTATGTTGTTTGCTTTTCATGACTTTTAGTGAGATATTTAGCGTTTTTTTACGATATTTTACGGTTACATCTTGGATCAACATCCCACTGTTCAGCAAACAATTAATACAACTTATACAAATAATGACTAAACTCGTGTTGCGGACTTTTAACAACTCCAGCTGCACTTTGAGGGACCTGTCCTGCTGTGCTAACGCTGGCGATGTGGAAGAGTCATCAGGACTTTTGACTCGACGCCCATGCAAATGAAATTTAAAAACTATAGACAAAACCCATGCCATATGATCTAAAAAAAATATCGTACATTAGTTCCCTTTGAGTGGCGTTGATCACTACGCCCGCGCCGTGTGTAGGGCCTTACGGGGCCTCTCGTATCCTCGTAGGTGCTTGAGTACCTATTATTTGAATAGTTGTGAATTTCAAGTTCTCTAAGGCTGTACATTAGGTACCCTAAAACTTCAGAATTACTTTTTTTTATATTACAGGTGGCCCCGGGTCACTGACAGTGAGTGGCTTTCGTGACACCCGGAGAACCATAACCGGGGTTAGTGATATCGAGGCAGATATTAGTTCTATCGATACCGACGCCCCGGATCTTTCTGATAACTGAACATCTTATCATACACTGTTCGAAGTCGTAGTGCCTTGTGTGAGCTGATAAATCGTCGAGTACTTATCTTGGTCATGAGGTGTAAACTGGATAAGCTATGGTTTTGGGATACTTGTCACTTTTAGGCTGCCCTCTTTCTTAGCTAAAAGCGCCTAAGGTAGTCCGCGAAATTCAAATTTGCTTACGTTTTTTAAAATTTTCACGCCAGTCGGGGGTTGTATGTTGATTAAAATATGATTCAGTCATTCAATTTCATAAAAAATCATTCAATGGGATTAAATGAACTTAAAAGGTACCGGCCGTAATACGTATTACGTATACGTATGTATTTGTACATTTTTGTACTTTTGTCTTGTGTGCTTATGTGTTTGTTGTTGGCCTCGAATCACATTTTGTTCAACAACAAGCCTGACACTGACCTACAAATTGCAAAAACACGTAAGAAAAATTGAATTTTGCGGGTTACCCTGGCGCGTCTACCTTAAGCTAGGAGACAAATTACCTGTTACAAATCTATACACGATATATAACTATATAATATATTTTTGAGAATCTCAGCTAGGGGCCTACGGCTTATCGTGCAGTGTGTTGAGGATTAAGTGATGTAATTTTACACCTTGAAATTAAAGTTGTGATAATTCTTTGCGCCGCTTCGGCGCGTTGTGGATATTAGCGTTCTAATAAATTATTTGTTATCCCCGATTTGAGTGGTTTTATTTTTCTCTTCAATGCTAGGTTTATAGTCATATGGTGCAGTTTCTAGATACGTACAGTTTAAAAATTTAAGACTTTGGAAAAACTATTAGTGTAACCTGATAAGAGCCATATCGGCCCAACCCACTTATCGTTTCACCTGTAAAGGCGCTCCCTAACCGGAGCCTTATCGTTTCACCTGTAAAGGCGCTCCCTAACCGGAGCATTCGCCTGTAATTATACGATCAACAGTACCTACAGATTCGAATTCGATTCGCATTAAATCAGTGAGTGAGGAGAACTAAGCATTGCAGTGCGCAATCTGTAACGATACGTCAATCACTTGTCTCTATTCAGAACCTAATCTTGGTGACACAAAGATCTTAATAGTTGGGTTTGCAGTAGATTAACTAAACTGGGCGGAAAGTAACTACTTTAATCGATATGCGGTACTGCGAAGGATCTTCCCTAATTCTAGTTACAGTCAAGTGCAATTAGACAATCGGGTGGAACGAAGTTTTTGGTGGTAATGGGCCTTTTTTCCACTGCAGACCCACCGTACCCCTAGCCGTACCTCATGGTACGGTAGGTTTGTTAAAGTTAAACGATACCACCAGGTTATAGTGTTGTAACACTAGTTAAAACCACTTCACAGGAACAATTTTATTTAATCATTTTATTAGAACCTGCTACGACTCCATGACGTGCGCTCGCTTCGCTCGCATATTAAACTTTTGTCCCCGAAGTGCCGGGCCTCCGCTGGCCTCCTTTGTTGGCCAACGGTCCGGTGCCCATGCCGATAAAGGATTAAAAATGATTAAATAAATCAACACTGTAATAGTGTTGATTTATTTAATGATTTTTAATCCTTTAGTCCTGGTTGTATCGTTTAGCTTTAAAAAACCCACCGTACCAGGGGTACGGCCAGGGGTACGGTGGGTCCGAACTACTTTTTTCTTGAGTTACTAGAGTTGTGACACTTGTGACGAATAAAGTCACAAAGTTAAGTTGAGTTTCCAATTTGAAATTCGACGACCTACGTGTATCCATTAAACGCTGATTTATCATTAAATCCTCACTTCCAGGAACTCAATAAAATAAGTCTCAAGAAAATCCGACCCCTATAAACTTCGTTCTACCTTTTGAGTATTTTTTGTCTAATTGCACTAAACTATGAGACGATTTCTGCCCATGAATATGTCTTCACAACACAGGGGATACTGTTAATTTTTAGAAGTCTTTTTATACCGGCTGAAAATCTTTTCAAATAATAGTCTTACCATAGCGCAGCAGAGATCTGCTACTTAACGCAGCTATTGTATATTGCTCCGACATAATTTGCAGCTGCTTATTTATTGAAGGTGACCCCAATAATCGTACTATAAGATTTGCCGCGATATGAAATTGCTTTTTATCATTATTCCAACTTTAAAGTTGCAGAAGTAATGCATGCTGTAACATTGGATCACCCCATGGGTGCGGCAGCTAACTTTCATTTCGATGATCAGTGTATATTAAACAACTAATAGAAATGAATATCATTCACGTTTATCCACACCAATTTCTTACCTTTATGTCGCTACTCTGAAAGTTTCAAATGTCTTCATTAGCTCCATAAGTTGCAAACTGCCGTTGAAAAGATTTTCAGTTCATCCATGTAAAATAAGTAAGATATAACCTGACCACCTCACCTCAACCAGTGAATCCCCAGCAGTGTGCTTAACCAAAGTGGACTCAAACTATCGCCCTGGAATATACCTTGCTCTATCCTTATTGGCTGGATATTCGTCTAGATATCTCTAAGACATCCTGGATGGCGAGCATACAAGCCGAAAAAAATAATCTTAAAAGAATTTCATTGAATAAATTATCGATTTTTATTAATCGGTTATATTGTACTCCCATGGTTTTTGGAAAAAAAAAATACGTGGAATAAAAAGTGGGTTCTAACTTAACAGTTTAAATCTATCTTATTACCTGAGTCGGATTTTGTCCAATGATCAAACACTCCAATGGCAAACCTGCTACGCCGTAGCGAATGTGCTACGACGTAGCAAAACTGCTACGAAGTAACAAAACTGCAGCTACGAAAGCTGCTACGGCCGTCGCGTCGCAAAACTGCTTAGCTGCTAAATACGTAACAAAATAGTTTTAATGGTTTTAAGTTGTTGAGTTGGATTGGGTCATTGAGTGTTCTTCCACTGGCTAGCAACGGCACCTCGACCGCCCGGCCGTTGAAGTATGTAAAACGTATCAAATTCTAATGGTGCGTCTTTTCAGTCGCTTGTAAACAGTCTTTCTATAGGCCTAATTCATGCACTTTGCCTGAACCTTTGATGGGCCATCGCGTCGCTCTCGCTATGCCTGGCTGGTCGTGTTACTACGACGTAGCGCTATGGCCATAGTTATGGCTACGTCGGTTGCTACAACAGCTATACGGTCCTATCTATATTGATTCGTTGGTCGTATTATTCGATTTGTTTTTAATTGATTCAATTTCGATTTAGTCTGATTTTATTGGTTATGTCTAGGGATTTTTATCAATTTATGTCACAATGAGTTATCTACCTAAAATAAATTAATTTATATATGTTTATATTTAGAGTTAGTATCCGTTATTGATTTGGATCTACATATTTTTAATAATCTATAAAACAATATCACGCCTGCAATCTTCGAAGGGTTAAACAGAGGTACATCCACATTTCACCAGTTATTTTCAAGTTTGCCTAAGGCCTGTTTCACCCGTTAACTTACTTGGCAGATAATTTCATACAAATTCTGTTCCATTTTTGAATTTATTCAGTAAGTAATGGCTATTTGGACATCGTGAAAAAGGCCCTTAGTTGAGTCGCAAGCGTGGCAGTCGAGGCGGTTATTTGAGCCTTATCGGCAACTTACTTAACTTATTTGAAAAGGAGATAAATGATAAGATAGATTTCAGAATTAATAATAAATTAAAATAAATGAATTTACCATTGCTATTCTAAAATCAATCTAATAAAAACACATATTATCGAGGAAATGTCTTTTTTGCATTTATTCATATTGTACAATCTTATAATATGATTCATTCTGCAAAATTTTACAGGCGAGCAAGAATTCATATATAAAACAGTAGCTCTTTCGTATTGTACATAACCATTTTACCAGTATAGTGAAAACATGCGTATAGTTTTTTAGTTTTAGGATAATAAATTACTTAAATACTAATTTAAGTTTGGTTCTTTATTAATACAATATCATTAGGATTGCACTATCCTGTAAAGTTATTGGAACGTACCAAAAAACATTCTATGGTGCTTCTCTCGACGCCGATGAACTTTCTATGCTAAATATACAATTATAATTATAACTTTTAATATAAAACATGATCGTCGTGAAGCGATTACACAGATACAAGGCAGGCATGACATCTTGGCTCAGACTTTCTCATCTCACTTCAATAGTTCAATTTATTAGATAATTTATAGGTAACGAGCACACGAGCTTATTTATATCGTAGGACTATTATAATATGAAGTTTCAGGCTCAACATTGAATATTGCAAATGAACGGCTCGTCTGCAACGTCCTAAATGAAGGAAGTGAGCTAAGAGAGTGTTTATATTAGTTACAATTTATTTATTAACAATTTTATAACACCTTGTTTATTAGCTGCTTCTGTCATATCAGTGTTCGTATGTATTATGTGTCTATTCGTTAATCAAACTAATTACTTTGAAATTAAACGTAAACTGCAGTATTATTTGTTATTCAATGCTATAGTGTCAGTGAACACGGCTCGATAAAACGCATTAGAACAATTGAAATGCCACTTATTTGTAGTAGTTTAGTAACTATTACATCAAATACTTTCATTATTACTTTAAGGCAGTGAAACACCCAACTTAAATTGAAGGACAGTTGGGGACGAGATTACCTAGCTAACATTAACTAGTAACATATCACTAGACATTTTCACATGCGACCTCTACACAACGGTCGCTTTATATTTTACAATATTTACACATCTTATACACGTATGTTAGTGAAACATCGTCGTAGTCAATACGAGGGAGCCACAAACGCTAAAGCGGGACGCACTCGGTACTCTATTATACCACTCAGTCATCGAAAGTCCATCGGCTTATTGTAGATATCATCCTAACACCCCGATTACAAATGACGAAACAAAAATACCCATACGTCTATACAATAACAATATAAATATTTCTCATGAGTCAATCTTGTCAAATAATAAAACTACATAGAAGAAATCTAACACTCTGAAATCGAGGGCAACAAGTTTATACTTTTGTGAGACATGTATTCCTTTGCGAACACTTTTTAAAAAACAATTTTTATTTATTTCTTTTATTACGACTAGATTAGCATTGTAATTATAACATTAATAATATCAATTGTTCAAAACGATCGATCACATATATATATGTGTAGTTTAAACGGAATTATGAAAACAGGCGTATTTATTAACAAAGTATAGGTATTTAACTATAATAATGGACAATATACTGCACAAAAATGACACGATTCGCGTACCAGCGTTGACACTTTGTACTAGTTACTATAACAGAGGTAAAATATAAAAGCTATCTTATAACCCGTTCCTGCCCTTCGCAACAAACATCAACGATCAAAATATTGAGGGAGTAATATCCGATTCGACTAAAGGTATCTACTGTCAGACGCGCCGCGTGTTTGGAAACAACAGGTTTGTCCCGCTTCGGGTAAAACATCGCCTCATCCGAACTTTTCCGATATTCAGACCGCAATACTTATAATAATATTGAAAATTGAAAGGCAACTGTATCTTATGTAGGTACATATTGAATCCGCGTGTATTATATCTATGAAAACTGAATAACGTATGATATATAATATTTATCTCAGCTTTATATATTTATTTTGTTCGGCATAACACTTCATTATTAAATGACGCTCTAACATCCTTCTAAAAGTCGAGTATCTTTAACATTTCTTCGTTTCTGCCAAACACGCGTCGTCCCCTAGAGAAATGAACAACACCCCTATGCAATCACACAGTTCTAATAATTATTCTCATTTTTTCCTCATGTTATCACAGAAAATTATGTATTTACAATTTTGTCGTACTAAAGTAACCTACATCATGCTTGCAACAAATGTGTTTTGATGGTGTTGATCGATTTTCACTCTGTTGCGACTATTGTTGCGCATCAAGTCATCAATGACTTGTGACGTTATATAACGTTATGTTGATTTTAAAATAAGTGAACCGTAATGAAAGATTGACGGAATTATAATTATTTCTAATATTTCTTGATACAAATTTTCACAAACACCTAGGTACCTACTAGGGTACCTACACAAATTGAATGCTTGAATAAGAATGCACTGTTGGATGTTCACTGCTCGATCGAGAGTTAAAATTCCAAGAGTGCAAAAATATTTAGGCACTCATTAAAATGTTACTCCGTGTTAGTGAAAGCAGTTATTTGTTGTATATTTGCACAATATTTGTCGTATTTAGCACAATAGTCGCAGCAAAGATGTCAGCTAACAAGTGACTAGTATGACAATGGCATGAAGTAGTATCAAGTGGGATTAGGACGAATATCGGATTTATAATATACGGTGGTACATTCGTTCGCAGAATTGGTTTCACCGCTTTTGCATAGGTGTTGATCCAAATGAAGGTGATTCTTATCAAGGTTAGACGTTTTCTTACTATTACTATTTATTTAATAATGCTTAATACTAAAGTTGTAAACCAATTCTGATGTAGAGTGTACAAACAATAGTTCGATTTTGTGCCTGGTGACACCTGTTCGTTTTGTTTCACATTTAATAATCGGCCATCGACAATAGATTCCTTATACGTATTAGGTAATGCCGTGTATCTTCTCAATGAGTATTTTAATCTATGAATTACCTACTTTTTAACATTTTAATTGAAAGTCACTCATATTTGAACTGTTGAGACTTATAAGTAGTTATAACTTATAACCTACTTTAAATGTCGCTAACGTTAAAGGCGAATAATCAAAATGTCGATGACTGTATCATTCTTCAGTGGGAGTATCCTGTTTTTCCTTAGTATAATAATAATTATAGTCAACAAAACTTTGGCTCGTCTTTAATTTACATCCTAAATGTTACTTTGAGGTATATTTAGAGTTAACTCACAAAGCAATAAGATACTCCCACTCGGTACAAAACTGCGCGTCGTTTACATTACAAGTAACTCTATGTCAAGTAGTAACACTTTACAATCCAGGCGACAAAATCTTTTAAAGAATATTCAGTACACGATTTCGAATTTTCGAATTTGGGTAGTCATTTAATGCAGAAATATATTTTCAAAGTTTACACACATGTCACCTTTATTTAGTTTAATCGTATTTAAATTTAAATAACGTAGGTATAAAGCACTTGGGGGAAGGACAGCAAATTCAATAAAAAATGTTTAATTATTTATTTAGTATATATTAACTAAGTAAAAATTATTCGCTATGTAAATATTTTATACAATACTAGTATTAATTTGTCTGACGATGAATCGCTAGTGTTCTCCCAACGTGTAACTTGAATACGAAACGGCGTCGGGCGGGTAGGGGCCGGGGCCCGCGCCCTCCACCACGCGATATAACGTAGACTTTACGTAGTGCAAATTTAATATAGAAAGTTTACTTTTACAATACAGACTAGTAATTTCATTTTATGTAAAAATCCTAGCGCAAACGAGTCGTCCGGCACCGTCTCATACCTCGATCGCCCTAACCGTAATACAAATCAAGGAGTAAAATTTTAGCGAATTAAAAATTAAATTTTCCAAAACTTCGTAAATACTAGAATTCGGAGGCGGGCCGTAGCGGGCCGGTAGCGACGTCCGAACCGCTGAGCAACGGGAGTCGTCTATGTACACACGGTCGCCGAGTATAAAACGAGATCGTTCGAGGCGCGGGGCGCTCGCGGGCGCGTCAGAGGGAGTGCGGCTCGCGGGGCGCGGGCGGCGCGCGCACGTCCCGCTGCGAGCGCGCGCGGCGGCGCCGCTAGCACCAGTCGTCCTCGTCGGAGTCGGAGTGGCGCGCGCGCGGCTTGTACCCGTTGGGCAGGCGCGGCGCGGGCGCGGGCGAGGGCAGCGCGCGCGCGCCGCCACCCCGGCCCAGCGCCAGCGCCGCCTCGTAGCTTAGCGGCGCCTCGTACGCGCGCCCCGAGCCCCACTCCGCGTCGTAGCCCCGGCCGCGTCTGCACACGCCCAGCGATTAAGCCATCCTCACACAGCACTTGTTTCGATGCTATATTGCATGCGGGGACGCCACAATACAGTAAAAACAAAAGAGCTACAATTTACTGAAAGGAGGTTAGCGAAAGCGGAAAGCTCTAATTACCCAGTTATCTGCATCTACGTCAATGTCAGCTGCATGCGTGCATCCGGGCACTGACGAGGACCTGACGACTGATAGGCGCTAGAAAACCGATTCTAGCTTTTGCAGGTTGAGTACGGTGGTCACTAATTTTTAACACCATTACGAAGCTCATGGCCAACAATAAACTTCCATAATTTTACTGACAAAATGCGCCATTTAGCAGAAGTAGCAGAACTAACTAAATTACAGTATTATAATTTAACTAATAAAACAATGTAGCAGAGAAACAAGTCTTGTGTTAGGCGCGCTTTAAAATAGGTATTACCCAGAATATTAATACTTTCTGGTTGAAATATTTGTGGACCTCATTTTGCCTATAGCTTAAGTAACTTGATAGGTCCACCGGTATTTCCACTATGTAAAAGATATCTTTCGAAGTACGTACCTCTCTCTAGATCTATAATCTCGGTGTATCAGTCTTTCAACTTCTCGGCCGTACTCGTACTCATCGTGTTGAGGCTCCACCGGTTCTCTGACGGTGTGCCTCAGCGATAACTGCAACAATAGTTGGAACACTTCTACATTTTCTGAACATTGAGGTTGACGATGTGTTTCGGACGAAATTCAGGATCCAAAAAAGGCCGTTGATAACTGTTTCAACATCAGTTATCACAAAAGGCAGTTTACCAAAGTATTGAAAGATCAAAAGGAGCTGCTTAGCCACTAATAAATGCAGTCCCTTCCCGTCCAGTCCCGGATAGCAACTTGTGATCTCGTTGCTAGAAGACTAGAAACGCGACATAGCTATAGAAACACAGGTCTCCTTGGTTAGGTACTCACGTGCGAAGGGCTGTGGCTGATTCTGGTGAAGGGTGGCTGCTGCTTGACCTGTAGCGTGGACGGCTTGGTAGGCGTGGGAGGCAACTGTCGGCCGCGGCCGCGCCGCGCGCCCTCGCGCTCCCAGGACCGATCCCGCCATTCCCGCCACTCGCGGTCCCGCTCCCGATCCCGCTCACCTATCGGGGCCCAAACTGCTCTCTGAATGATTTGATATTCTACACCCCAACCAACAATAATCGAGCTATGCGGTAATGATAAATATGATATAATACTCCGTAACTAACAGGACGTTCGAATCAAATCAAGGAAAATAACAGGGGTCATAATCAAAGTATATTCCTATTTAGATGAACAATAAACAGATGTGCAAACAATTTTCTCGTGGCTGACCACCATGCTCACCGTCTACACACGCGCCGCTTTCATACATCTACAGACGTGCAAAGCCGGATCGCATCAACATCGATTAACTAATAATTTAGACACATTGCTATTACAGCAAAGGGTCTTATGGGTCTAACAATTTTAAACGTAGATGCCAATTGGAATTTTAGTTCAGACCCTTTGCTTTACAATCAATGACACTGAATACAATTAAAAACGCCCGACTGAAAATTTTGAAAACAGTTTGAATTATATGTTGATGTTGCTCATGGCTGCTTTTCTTTTTCGAATTCGGGTTGAGGATGTATTCCCCCTAGTTGATTGTGATGGTTTTGTTATGTTAATGTTAACAACTTGTTTTAAGCGAGTTTTTACCTTATTATAATCATAATAATATCGGAATAAGTTACCGTAACGTGCCTGTTCTTACACCTAAGTTGTACTGAATGTTAGTTGTCGCAAAGCGCTTATCGTGATGATAGTCAGTGTGGTATGTGAGGTCCGGAGTGTGTGGCGAGTGGATCTCACCGTAGGTGTGGTGTGGCGGGCTGGGCGACCGCGAGGGCTGGCTCAGGCTGGTCGTGGGGTGCGGCGCCCTCCACTCCTTCCCTGCTGTCAGGAATACCTTCATGTACCTTCCACCACGGTTTACCCTAAGCCCGTCGGACTACCGACCTTATTTCCTTACTCACAAAGGTGACTCTAAAAGTTTTGGGTGTCTGTCCTACGTGGTTCCAAATGTAAAGGTTTCATGGACACGGAATTGGAATGATAGGAATAGGTTTTCGGTTGATTAGCTGTGTGTCCAAAGTTGTAACTACAGTTTTAGGAGAACCAAGAGCTTAATACTTTGATACAATACGTAAAAGTTGTACATTATAATATGAGATATACTTCTTGATGACTATAGCAGACTATAGCAGAGAATACAAAAATAAATACAAAACCATTATTAAGCTTTTGCATGCTGCATGATTCATGTGATATCTTTGAAGTGCATGCAGGTACCTCTGTTGCGAGGCACCCATGATTAATTAAGCAGTTAGATTATGTGCAAATAGGAGCAGATATGTTTGATTGGGCACCAACATTTTAGCATGCAGCAGGCAAATTAATTTCAGTTGTTATAATATTATAATACAGGCCAATTTATATAAAGTTTACATTATAAAATGGTTCGTTAGAGTATGTTGCGGTTCAATCTATTGCCAATCTGTAATGTACTTACAAATAAGTATTATGATTGGCCTGGTGATTAAAATATTAATGATAGAATCCGCTAACAATATACGTCACGAGCATAATAATGGAGCAGTTATAAAATCATAGGTAATTAGCTACAAATATAATGTTAAAAGACTAGCCTTGAAGAATAGTTAGATATTACAATCTAATCATCTAAGTTCATGATCTTATCAATTTGCAGCATAACTGCTTCGCTCGCTGACATCTTAAAACTACAACTACGAAAAACATGAATTACTACATCTACTGTTAAGCTAGACTTCCCATCTTCTCACAAAACTTTCAGAGTACCTTCATGAGAAGAAAAATGTTTGCAAAACTGTTTCAATTTGTTAATTGAAGCTAAATGAAATATATTTGGTATGTTAACGGTTAATGTTTTTAGTATGAATAAATAATACTACAGGAATAACATAAGAATAAATAGTTATTAGCATGTAGCTCGTTTAAAGGCTATATATTTTATATATATATAAGATAGTATATTTTTAAAACGCCAAATTATTTCAAAATTGCAATAGCGTTAAGCCATAAATACTTGGCGAGATGGCAAATCTGTTGATATTGCTATCAAACAAAAGAGAAACACACGGTATGATCTAGATTTCTAGAATGAACATCTAAGTAACTATATTATCTATAGGATTCCTTCAAAGGTTATCACCAGATTTGCCTGTAATACATAGTTTACATTTGTCGCTAGTATAGGCTGGTAATGGTTTTGATTAGTTCTGGCTTATTTAGCGGAATAATGAAATAATCGCTTACCATGAGGGTGATAGTAGTGAGGAGCTCTGTGCGTTCGCCCATGTCTTTGATGTTCGTGCTTTACTATCTCGACAACGTTGCTGACGGTGTCGGAGAACCCGATATCGTGATGATAACCTCCGTAGTGGCCTCGTCTTCTCGGACTCGGTGTTCGTCTGTAAATAAACCACGTTTAGTGAAGACATAATAAATGGCTACGTTCATTTACCATGCATGTTACCAATCATGCAACACCGAGAAAATCGGGGAATTAAATTGGTTAGTCCTGAAGAAAGTACATTCGGTTAGTAGAAGATGTGTATCATGGCACATACCATTGTTCACTACGATAACTTTGAGATCAATGGACTCTTCTTCGATGACACTATAAACATAAAAGGAAATAACAAACTGAATAATAAAACAAACAAAAAGTGATATTTATTTGTGATTTATGTGTATTTACCTTAGACTGGAAGATCTTCCGTGGTGGTGGTGACCATTCTGGTATGTGTGGGGCGCTTGTAATCGCCCATCTTCTAATGACTCCATTGAGGCGTGGTGCGATCCTTGCAGCTCCAATACCTACAACATTCCATGTATTAACAACCCACACGAGCATAAAAGAGATATAGCGTTCATCTGCAAGCTAGATTAGTTAACGTTTCATTATAGACTTACTGTCCCATATTTACAAAATTTTAGGTTGCCATAAAATAACTAATCATGCACACGAAAGTGTCAAACTTTGCATTCCATGCAACAGTCCGTGCCTGTGCAATATTATACTGTACACTACTTACCCATTCTGTTTTGGAAATCTATATTTGAATATCTAGAAACATGCTAGGTTTCGATAAGTTTGCATGCAAATTGTATTTCGGCAAGAAAAACGACATGTCCTGGTGTCATGTTAGATATTATGACTGTTATGTTAGTATGTTCATGTATTGATAGTGAAGGTGCTATGTCTAAGGAAACTTTTAAATCGTCATCCCTAATGACAGAAGAGTCGTTTAAAAAACCATTCCCTATCGAAGAAATAGAAAAGAGAAAAGTTCTACAAGATCGACATTAAAAAAACAATCATCTATTACTGAAATTCTTTACCTAAACATCAACAACCATCTGTAAACTTTAAATTGTACGATTAATATACTTTCGAATGTACATCACATAAATTGATCCACTATGAGCCTAAGGCCCTAAGTTACTTTGTTTACGACAATAATACCTAGAAAAACGGTTAATATTAAGGGCTAAGTTGTAACAACAAACATTAGTATCCTATGATCTTGTTATTAAACACCCAAAACAAAGCTCTGAACATAAAATTACAACATCGACTATCTATGACATAAGAAAATGCATCGATGTATACTTGTACTAAAGGGGGAGAACCCACTTAGCGGATACACATATAACATCACATTTTCGACCAACATCACGTTTGTATAGGGTAAATTGTCCAATTGTCACTTTACTCGTATAAAATTGTTACAAAAGAATTTTGTTTGTGATAATGATATTGGTGGGAACATCGATTGCACTAGACAATGGCTATCATGGCTCTGGCTGATCAGGTTTACAACAGTAATGATCGAGTCAATATAATCACCGTTTCATTTAAGGTTTCACACACCTTTTTATTGTTCCTGTAACAAAAGAGAAACATGATGAAAGGCAAGATATATTTTGCTATCTTCGTTTTGCATAGTGATCTCTCTCTGCCAGGGTGTTTGCCAATGAGATATACAACAGTCTCTCTTAATATATTCATTTTTGTTACGCTGCGATCATTCATATTTCTACAATGCGCCAGGATAGTTTCCAGCTGACAAGGCGACATTAGTCTGTTCTTTACCGATTCATTGTAAAACTTTTATTGCAGAGGTAGAGTAATATTATGTATTTCCCATCTCCAGTTTTGTAATCCTGATTTTATTCAATAACTTTCAGATCTAGCTGTTCAGAGATCTGTTCATGAAATATTAGTTGAAATTATGCAACACAACTCACTTCAGCGATTTTCTGTTGCCGCGTCTGGCGAGGTTGGCAAGCAGATGCGGGTCGTGGTCGTCAGGATGTCCATCAGCGGTCACGGGCCCCTCGTGGCTGAGCGAGCCGGCGCGCGAGCCGGGGCCCAGCCCAGCCGCCACGTCCATCAAGCAGTTAAAGAGCGACGCCTTCTACACACGCACCCCACATCACGCATCCCCCCCACACTCGCACTCTTGCGCATGCTCATGTCACACGGTGACTAAGCGCATAGGACCCAATAGTCACTAACGGCTAAAGCTTACATGAGTTTGCGCAAACATCCCATACATCATGTCCATGCTGGAGTTCTCTTTAATTGTGTATGTGTGTATTGTCTGTGTAAGAGATCCAACTAATGGACAATTGGACATACAACCGAATTGAAAATGTAGTTCTGTAGTGTAAGTGAGGAATTCGGCTACAGGTATCTGAGAAAACAACTATCACACTTTAGTTGTATTATGTTCGAGTAAATTTTGTTCAGTCCATGTCGGTAAAATCGTGAAAGAGCTGAAATTACAAAGCTTGAAAATCTTGTTTTGATACGGGTGCTATTAAAATCATAAAACCATGTGCGACAAAGTTGAAGCCAGAGGCAGAGGTTGCGAGTTCACGTTTGCATTGAATATATCAGAAATATGATACGGTAGTCAAAGTAATTTTGTTCTCCAGCATGCGCAGACTTGAGAAAAATGATTTTTAGTTTGAATAAATTCTTATGCTATAATATAATAAATAAATTATAGGAGGCAAATAAGAGCGTAGGTAGCAAGAAAGCGTAATAACGTTTCTTATATCACCAGGCTTCTAAAATGATAAATATCGATTGAGCCAAAATGTAATCGAAAGAAAATTGTACGATATTAAAAAGCGAAAGAATTAAATAAAAATCTGTTGAAAAGTTTGTAACAGTTCACCATGCAGGGCTACCTAAAACTTGTAAAAATAAATGGATCACAGTAATCTAAAAATACAATGTGAATATATTTAATATATTTTTTATAGGAAGTAGCAGCAAGAGGCAAAGGGGACGATATGACACACATTGGTAAGACAAACAAATCTACGAACAGTAGGATTTTCTATCTACGAGACACGGTTCCAAACATTGTAACACACACATTCGTTAAACTACTACATTATTTTGCAACTATAGGACAGGTATTCATGTTGTGGTTTACAAAGCCCTGACGGACACTTGACAGACAAACGTGCCAGATTTGCACCAGTTTGCCAAACTAATGTGTTATCAAGTGCGTCACTAGTTCTAGTTCTAAATTCTTCAATCAATTCAATCTCTAAACTACGGTTTTTTATTTCTTTTTTTTATATCTTGACCATCCATTTAGTCTATAAGGTCATCGTGTATTATTTAATGTTTCTTTTTTTGAAATAAATTTATTTAAACACAATGCGAGAAGGAATTTATGATAAAGAAAAATATCTAGAATAGTGCAAGAAAAAAGTATTCAAAGTTTCGTTCCGTAAAATATTTTAATACTACCGGCTGAATGGCCGTAGGGCTATTCTCGTTGAATGCCTGAAAAGTAAACCACCAATGTAGTCGACTCGTTAAGAGTCGATTTCAACTAAAGTGATTCTGTATTGTTGTACTCTTTGTTATACAGACATTTGTTTATAGGGAGCCAATCACAAGACGTAATGTTTATTCAACACAGGAAGGTTTTCGACAGATTTCAAAAGATTTTTAAACTTGGTTCTGTAAATGTACACAACAATACAACCACAGGTAGACAACACAACCAACTCTATAGAACTAACTATAATGTTCCAAATTGTAATCTAATGTGGGGGAATTATAGGGGGCCATCAACAAACACTACTTGTAAACGTGTAGTATTACCTACCCACGTAATAGTTACATTTGGCTCAAAGTGTACATATATACATACTGGCGTAAGCCACACGAAATTTACTCTGGCTTCATTTCGATATACTAAAGTTTCTATATTTGTATGTTCATCAAAATTTCCATTATTATACATAAATACAGTGTTGAAAACAAATTTACTCAAGAGGTGCGTTAAAATGGCGGTTGTACTTACCGGAACACCGTTCTGCTTGAACCTTGTCGATCTCCAACTCTCGAGGATCAATAGTCCAGCGTATATCTTCCCGACTGTCAGTTTCCCAGCGTTGAGTACATCGTTTCGAGGCACCAGCAAGTCGAGCATCTTCTTTGCTTGTAATGGCCATATATGGGTTATCGTTTCTCTTAATTCTTCATCTGCTTGGTCCATTTCCTCGGCTGTAATTTAACATTGGTATTATTTAGTATTAGAAATAGTTTGTATTATTCGTCATCGTTTACTCATAGCGAGCAATACAAACATGTCTTGTACGTAGTTGTCTACTGCAAAGTGACCAACAGATATTGTGAAAATACTAATAGCGTGATACTTACGAGATCTCATTTTGATGTTTAAATTTTCTCGTATTAAGGCAAATAGTGTTGTTGTAAAATTAACTTTCCCCTCATCGTCTAGCGGCATATTCATTCTAATAAGCTTCTTATATGCTAGTCTATTTGGACATTTGTTTCCAAACCCCAGTGGCGGATCCATATTCTTCAACATATCATACATTTCTGTATAATGGATCTTACCCCTGAAATTATATAATATTATTATTTTAGTTTTTGACTTCAAAGCCAGTAAAACACGAGAGCCGTAGAACATCTTTGTGGCTTATAATTTATAGAAAAATGTACTGACGTGGCGTTTGGATCGTATTCTGCCCATATTCTAACAAATTCATCAAGATGATGTGCGCCGAGGATGGACGAGTCCCTCGTTAGGTAGTCAAAGTTATCCATAATAACGGCAACGAACAAATTCAACATCTGAAAGCAAATCACTCGTATAAAGATGTATTACAAATTGAAAGGAGGGATGTTTAAAGTAATGAATGGTATACTCACAAGAAACGAACAGAAGAATATAAAAGATACGAAGTAGGCGTAGGCGAGCGTACTCCCACATTCTTCGTTGGAGGACTTTCCTGCTGCTATGTCGCACTTGGCAGGTTTGCGGCAAGCCAACATTATGTTGGGCCACGACTCTCCTGTCGCGCATCTAAACATACAGTGGCTCACAGAAACCGTTCCAAAAAGAACAGCCAATTCAAAAAAATCTTACAAAATGCAATGAAGATTACTATAAAAAGAGCATTTCCAGAACTATTAGTATTGATTGATTTTGTATTAATCAATTATGGGAAAATACACATTCGGTATGCACAAAACAGACTGTTCTACACGTTTCACAACTAAGTAACAGTGAGTGAGTGATGAAGTAACTCTTGATAGTTGAAGTGCATGCATGAGACGTGCGCGATGATACACAAATGAAACTCATTCTAACGTACTCCCATAACTCCATTGAGAAGCTTACTCGTTACTCTACGGGTTCTGAATATTTTAACTAGATTGCTTCTGGATTCAATTAATTAGAGCAGTCTAAATGGTGTTTTAATAAATGTTTGTATTTTCCTATGTTTACAAAATGTTACAGTAATTATCTTCAGGCTGGTAACTTGTATTCAATGTTCCTTACCTGAACAGTAGCATGAGTGCTTGAATGAAGCTTCGAAAATTGTTGTGTCTGTTCATGTCAGACTCTGGTGTTAATTCTATATTGCCAAACACCTGTGTCCAAGCAGATACAACACAGAAGGTCAGCTTTGTATGCAAATTTTAACAGTAGCCCGACTCCTATGCTTAACCCACAAAAATAAACAGTCTACCTAATGACGTATCTATCTAAACTAGCACTAGGGATACGACAAACGATATCAAACAAGGGTACCAAACTATCTAGAGATACAAACATAAGAAGCAATCTCAAGTTAAGGACACCAATCAGGATATTGTCACCACTAAGGATCTTCTAAATCTACGTTCTGATAATATGAATATACATATTGATGATAGTAGTATTGCCAATGATAATGATAGTAAGTACATATGTAACACTGATAGTAGAGACAGATTTTCGGCAGTGGCCGCAAGACTGAGTAACAGCTACGTCTTTTGTACTCTCACCGAAATAGTAGCAAGAGTGCCGCCACGAAAGATTGGAAGTTGTTATGCCTGTTGATAGCATCATCTGGATCGTATTGTATGTTTCCGAAAACCTGTCATTAGAAACTTATCAATACTGTTTTGTTTTTCTTAATCCAATCTTATAATGTACTCACTACTCATAACTATTATGAGTCCGTCTAAGATGAATTTTACTAATTCATTTTAGACCGGCTTATGATATTTTTGAATTTTAGAAAATTGTTCTACACAACTAAATACATTTTGGAACAAAATTTGGATTAAGGTTGACAATACTTGGATTATCTAGGAATTTGTTAGTTTTTGTCTATTACTTAATACTAGGATTAGTAAATGGACTAATTTACACTAGACTTGACTATGTTTTTCTAAGCATATGAAAAGAGGAATTCTAACAAATATCTGATGCTATACTGATAATTTAAACTAGCCCCTCAAGATTATTCTATTGTACCAGGGGGATATACGACATCACAAAAGGATTAGAACTTATGATATTTCTATCAAAAGTTCCTCTCCTAGCATTACGCTAATGTCACTAAGACCTATGGTTGTTAGACCCTAACTCTACTGATAAAAAAATGAACTAGGAAACTTTATTATTCAAAAACTAGTTTCACTAGTGAACAATAAATTACGTATTCAAAAATCTATAGAAAAAACTATTTTCAGTTAAAATGCAAAAATTACCCCCAAAAAAGTACCTATCAGTTCAATTATGTTAAACAATATTTCCTGCCATAAATGATGTATTAGAAATTAGCCTTTTTTTAAGTAAATTGTTTAGAAACATTATAAATTATATATCAAGTTAAAAAATAATTAGGAATTTCATGTGAGAAGGAACAGGAGGAATTCCAACAGACCTGCATCCCGATGATGGCATAGATGAAGAATAGCATCGCGATGAGAAGGCACACGTAGGGTAAGGCTTTGAAACTCTGCACGAATGTCCAGAGAAGTATCCGAATAGTGTATCCTTGTCGGAGCAGCTTGATCAGTCGCGCGGCTCGGAAAAGGCGTAGGAAACCGACGTTGAATGTGTTCTCCTGCGAATGATACACTCATTTACATACACACCCCTTTACAAAAGCCCCAAACAATTCAATAACAAAAATCACACGTTTAAAAATAACCAATATCTTGGACAACATGTCTGGTATTCAAACAAACTGATGTTTCTGCCAGGCATACTCCAATATTCTAGTATTTTATAATTTAAAACTAACGACAACGTTAAAATAAAAACTAGTCAATGAGATAAGATGTACTAGATAAAATCACGAAATTAAGGAAGTTAAATTATATTCAGAAAAGTTATGAAGAATATGAAAATATATAATATGTAATGAAAATAATATTTGTACCAGCTACTTCTTTGTACAGTATTGAACAAACTTCAATACTTTCTCACGATTTAAAATAAGTACATAATTATATGAAAAATCTAGCAATATTTACGAGAAAAATTCAAATATTCTAGGGTTTTATGGAAAATTAACACACCAATGTATAATTGTCATAATATCTAAAACAACCCCAAAAACAATTGGTCCCTAGCGAACAACCGTACATACGTTATAAACTACAAAACTTCTATACATCCTAATGTTCTAAAAATATTCGCTAGCACTACTAATATTATATTAGACCACTGTCCAATAGTATGTACACACTCTGTCTAAACCATCGACCAATCCGTTACAAAAATCTAAGATTCCTAGCAATCAAATAGTTGATTTGTTACCTGCTGACAGGATATGTCAGCACAGTTTTCAGCAAGGTCGGTCTGTAATCAGGATAGATCCTTTATATTCACTTTCATAAAAATCATAAAAATAATTACAAAAATTGCCAGCAGCAAAGAAGGATCGAAATCGTATTAGGCAAAAATGAAATTAGTAGAACAAATGTAAATAGAAGCTGAGAAAGATTTAAGTTAATCAGACGATGATAATACTTACGCCAAACTCCATTATGAGGGCATCAATAATACTTCCAATGACCGTAATGAAATCAAATGTATTCCAAGGGTCTTTGAAAAAATTCTGGAAACAGACCATTATGTTAGCAAAGATTCTGCAAAAATCGTAAATAATTTTACTAGAATTTCAGAAAACGAGTACAATAATATTTCAAGGGAGAACTGTATACAAATGTACACTTTCCATTCATAGACTGTTTTATGATCGAAGGACTTTATGAATGAGGAAAGGAATTAGGAAATCTCTCTTTAATTTGTAAAATCTATGCAAATACATAAAAATATGTTATTCATAAATCTAAGAAAAGTTAATGCATTTTAAAACCTATGTCAATTAAAAAGCGTTATCTCGTAAATTGTCTATAAAAATGAGTTCTAAATTGAATATATTCAAGTCAATATTGAATATTAATTAGCTAGGCTAAAATATTTATAAAATAATGATAGTGTATTGTGTTAGGCGCACACGATTATTTTGCACATTCCATAATGCATTCATATTAGGTATTTTAAATACATTTGCAGCACAAAGTCATACAATAATCTCAAATGATTTAATACTTATTTAGCTTATTTTCACACCTACAATTGATTTTTGTCTTTACATACCCATGGCTTCTTGCAAATTTTATAAAAATAAAGCTATCATGTTCTTGTTAAATGATAAAATAAGTTTTAATTAATTAGTTAATATTTAATATTAAAAATTCAAAGTGTGTCAAATTCTTACCGTGCACCCGAAGGCGATCAGCTTCAAAACGGTCTCGAGAAGGAAGAAGATCGTAAAGACGAGGTTCATGAATGTTAACATGTCCATGAGTAGTGGTGGAGCCTCGTGAAACTACCACAAAATCAATACCAGTTTTTTAAACCTTAACTCAAAACATTATCAAATTAATAAAAGTTAAATGCAAGACCAGTATAACTGTCTTTTTAATCAAATGTTCAAAAATATCCGTTTTGTCAATGGACATATTTTTGTTCTAGCATTTAACTTTGTATGATTAAAAATACTTTTATCTAGCCGATATTATTATCTAATAAAATAATGTTTTGTTATGTAAACATTTTTCATGTAGAAGTGAGTGTGTTAGTATTTGTGTAATGTTCCTTCATTGTCGATGAGTACCATGTGATTGAGATGTATTTGCGAGACTTGTGGCATAGGGTGCACGTGCGTCATGCTGTTTTGAATGTACAAACATGCGATTAGGTGTTATGACGGACAACATTTATTACAGGAACAAATATAAAATTATACTGACCTCAGAAACCGCAGATCTCCGCCAGATTTTAAAATATCACAGTACTTACCTCATAAAAACGCTCGGCAAGTATGGATTAGTAAAATCGGGAGAAATACAACATTATAACGCGTGTATTCACATACAAATAGTGCTACATGCAGCAGGAGAAGAAGCCATGCTTTACAATTATTGCAAATAAACCTTTACAATCATCATCGTCGTCAGAGAGAAACTAGTACTGGATACTTGGGAAGGGATAGTAATTACACGGCTGGAAATAATCCCATACAGTCATGTAAATAGATAAAACAATCACGTTAATAGCAGAAAGAGTACATTTGTACCTATATCGTTTATTTATATTTCATTATGTACTTGTACTATGTGTCGGTCGATACTTTGTGTTTGTGTACTTACTTTGACACCATAAGCGATGATTTTCAACACGGTTTCCACAGAAAACATTCCAGTAAACCCCATATTCGAATACTTGAGGACATCCGCGTAGATGTCATTTTGATTATAGTACTGCCATTTTGTGATGAAGTGCCGGACGTTATGGATAAACCCATGGCAATGAAAATACATAATTGTTACTTTATAAATTACCTCATCAACAAGAATTAGTATTTTAAGGTGATGTACAAAATTGAAATTGTATGGAATCAATGTAAGTAAGTAATTAGTTATGTTACGGTTCATGTAACGGTTAATACATAATAATATATAGTAGAAGGATATATATATCAAGGGGATAAGTGATAAGAGTTTGGTGAGGATATGCGAAGACCTTATTAAATTAGACTAACATAAATTAGACAGGGTCACAGTAAAATTAAAGCTAAACAGATTTATAGGAATATGTAGGAAAGTAAACATATAGATCTTAAAAATAAAAGAACGTAACATCGAACAGAAAATTGGGAAGAATAGAAAAAATAGTGTAACAATTTTGACCACGTAATATAACTTTAGTTCCTTTTAAAATTTTGTCTCAATTAGAAAAATGATCAATTTTGTCAATTTTCCAATAAATATACAAAGCAGCCCTTAGCCACCAACAGATCACGCCTGGCAGTAGGCCATTCCACCAAGCATGCACAATATCCACATAAAGACAATAAGGAATAGGTCTTAAATAAGATCATGCAACACGAACAACATATATGGCCCATGCCACGTCCTATCTGTACCCAGAGAATGTTGTGCATTCACAAGCACGAATAACCGAATAAAATGTTTGGTGTATCTTGTGCCATAAATGTGCTGGGAAGACAGGTATATCGTGCAGTAAACACCGATACATACATATTTAATTAATAGCAAGCGAGGAGTAACGAAAAAATTATCCAACAAAACAGGAGAAAATAAAATGATATTAGGTACATTTGACGGGATAGGCTCGGTTATAATTTTAAATACGGCGCATTCCGATGCAGTGTATACTGACGCCGATAAGTACAGTGATATCGTAAACACCCTGTATGTTGTGTGTATATTGTGTGTGTTGTGATTTTTGAAAAACCTAAACTTGTAGGCAGTACTAAATGTTGTGCCAATGATGTTTTTGTATCATGTCGTCATCCAGGTATAGTTTAACATTTAAAACATTTAAGACGTTACACAACTAACAAAATAATCCACTAAAAGGTTCTATCGGGTGCGAACATATATTAATAGACGCATTTACGACAATGTTTATTATCTTAGTATATTTTTCCAAACTAGAGAGCTTATGACTTACATTTGATGAGCTCTCTAGAATGGTACTGTGCAGGCTTCAAGGATTGGTTGCTAATCTAGTTCGTCACTTTGAGTGCCCTGTGAGACAGGCTAGGTTCTTCAGCAACTACCTTAAATAAGTGATCATTTTCTACTTTTCACATTTAGTGCTTTTTTTGTTTATGTATTTGGTATGATCACTTTTTGAAAAAGTGTTTGTACTTAAAGTAAACATAATATCTTTATTATAATAAAATTATGATTAGTATTAGTTGATCTAACATTAATTATTCTAGGACAGTCAGAAGCGTCGGTGATACATACCTTCATCATGAGCAACAATGTGTTGAGAACGATGAGGGTCATGATGAAATACTCGAAGGGCGTAGAGACGACTATTCTCCACACTTTGTACTTAAAACTCGCCCTTTTGCTTGGCATATACCTCTCTAGAGGCCGCGCTTCTATCGTGAAGTCTATACATGATTTCTGTGAACAAAGAGAGTAGTATCATGTCTTCATCGATGGGTGATCGAAATCAAAATAATTATTTTTTCACATTAGCACTTTTTACATCGGCATTTATAAAAAATAACAAAAAAAAATTGGTGCGGTTTGGGTTGGCCGTCTCTTATGGAGAAAAACCGGCAAGAAACTCTACAGATACTTTTAGAGTTATCTTTAATTCATTACATTTATTAGCTTTTACATTTGGACTCACCTGATTCTTATCAATTTCACCATCCTGCAGTTCAGCTTCGCCCTGCTCTTGAAATGTGATAATTATCAGAGCTACGAATATGTTAACAAAGAAGAAAGGAAACACCACAAAGTAAACGATATAAAATATGGACATTTCTATTCGAAAATTTTGTATGGGTCCCCTGTCTTCGTAGGTGGCAGCCATTGAATTTTGTAATACTCTGGAAACAAAGAACAGTATTAGTTTTATAAATGTTTTACTAACAAGAGAATATCATTTTAGAATTAGGTTGAGATCTAGTTGGAGTCAGATTATTAGACAGAATACTTTCTCAATTTTAATATTGAAATACTGGAATACTTGACACAATTGGAATAATTAATTTGAAGTAGACCAAGATTTCAACTAGATCTTGTTATACTTCAAATTAATTAATCAGGTTAAATGACGGAATCTAAAACGTACTAATGGGAATAATAAGAAATTCTAATATTGTTCATAAGATCTCGTTCCAACACTCGGAATACAAAAGTTATTGAAAAATTAAATTGTAGTTATTGACATTACTTTTAATCGTTTAACTGCATTTAGATTTTTTGAGGGTATGGGATTTATTGAGAGATAATGAAATTCCAATCGAAAATTAAGGCACAAAACTCACTGTGGCCACCCCTCCCCGGTCTGTACTGCGAACAGCGTAAGCATCGCCACTGCTACGTTGTCGTAATGGAAGGATTGCGTCGTCCACGTGCGCTGGCTGACTTTCGGCAGTAAGGTGTTTGACTCGTACACGAAATACGACCCTCTGTCACACACAATAAGATTTTCATTAGAATTTAACATTAGCAGTGTAGACATGAGTAGCATAGACGAGTGGGTTCTATTTGGAAAATTGGTTGAACAATCATGCATTACAATTTCTTCATTAACGTTGCAACAAAAGACGATTTTCGAATAACAGAATATGCAACTTACATTTATAAATAAGAACACAGATTTGGGAAGAATACAGAAGGAAAGATTTACATGAGCTAACATTAAATAATGAAAGTAGATAAAAAAAATCCAATACTCACTGGCAGTCTTCAAAAGTATTCTTACTGATATCGTTGCAGTGAAAAAATTTACCATTAAAAAGTTGAACTGCAATTACAGCGAATATGAATTGAAACAATATGTACACAATGAGAATGTTAATGACGTTTTTCAAAGAGTTCACAACACAGTCAAACACTGCTTTTAACTTTGGAACTCGTTTTATAGTTTTCAAAGGTCTGAGCACTCGTAACACTCTTAACGATTTTATTGTGGACAGATTCTGCCCAGCGCCCTTTTTCACGCCTCTGTAACAAGAAAATTAAGGGCTCTTTCATATTGCAGTTAAAAAATAAGTATTTTAATTTGGATTCACGTTTGGGATATCATCAAATTGTAGTTGACTATTGGATTACATTTGACAACGTCTCTATCGTGATGGTAAATTCGAAACTGTTAGAAAACCAAATATTGACAACGATTTTCACGAAATTATAAATGGATTATAGATCTATGCGTTATATCCATACCAATGATGAATGAATATGTCATCGAGGTAAATAATATTGATTCATATTCTGATAATAATAATTTCATATACGAAACTGGTATGCCCGTGTATGACAAAATAGACAATTTATCAATAGAAGCCCAGAGTAATATTACAACACATCTACTCCCGTGAAATGTTAGCAGAGGTGTACTTATAGCAATAGAAGACCCCAAATACCCAAAACAATGCAAATTATGTTAATTATAAAACTGAAGTTAAAACATACCCGATCTCAAATCCGAAGCTGACAAGGGCGCATATGACAACGGCGGCATCCATGATGTTCCACAGGTCGCGCAAGTACGCGCCCGGGTGGAACAGGATGCCAAGGTCCACTATCTTCAACAGCATCTCCACGGTAAACACGCCCGTGAACGCGTAATCGAAATAGTTCAGGATTTTGTTCCTGTTGTCGATCACAGAGTAAGGTTAGTATAATAATTACGGTCTCCTATATTGCTCCAACATATGGTTCTTTCACATGTGCTCCTTGCATTTTTGTTAAGAGTAATAATGTCAAATATGTGTAGAATTGTGAATATTTATTACATTTCAAAACCAAAATTCTACACTTTGGCAAAAAGAATAAGGATGACATTCTTGGCAATGGGAATATACAGTGCTATATGATATATGATTGCCAAAAACTTATTCGTATCGATAAGGCACTGAAGATAGATGATCTTTTATGACACATACCTGTCACTCTCTTCCACTACGGGGTCTTCAGCTGCTAAAGCCGCAGAACTCATACATATAACTACCATGATAAAAAAATCAAAATATCTTAAATTTACAACCCAGTGTGCGCCTCGCCTAATTCTGTAAAAAAAACATGAAATCGTTACGGTACCATCAAGACATAAAAAGGAAAAAGTTCATCAATATGAAATTCACATTATGCTATCAGATTAACTTACGGATTAGTAGGTGACAAAATAAACATGGACGAATATGGCAGCATTGGTTTTGGTCCATCTGGTACCTCATCATCATCTTCTTTTTTGGCCTCTTCTTTCTTTTTGTTCTGAAATAGTACAAACCCATAATATTATACGTTCCCTTATCTGTTTTCATCTACGTTGTTTCCACTACTTCTAATGTTCTTGCTCTGGCTCTATAAGAGTTCTTCAAAAATATCGAAGAAAACTACACTAGATTCGGTAACAGATTTATGATAAATTACATGAAGATGTTTTGTAGCAAGTGATCACTATTGTGACTTATTCAAAGAACAAGTACACAAATGAAATTATAATAACTTATTACTAGAAGATTCACATTTAGATTTAAAAGTAAAGACTATTACACAAGCCATTACTGATGAATGTCGTGGTAAAACATGCGTTCCAAATCAATGTCATAAATAGAAAAAAAACTAAAAAGTGAAAGGAAAGAATGATCCTCAAGCTAGAAATAAATCATGTATTGAAATTAATGAACCAGTATGTGTTTTTTGTGAATTAAGTAGCCACCTAATTGAAGTTAACGTAAAAAGTCAAGTTGATGTTGACATCCATTAGCCATCTAGAGATAAAGATCATAAAGATTTGATAAAAACACCTATCATGACATTCTGCTCACATAAGCGACATCGAACCGTCTAGCGTACTTAAAATGTTGTTGATATTGAAGTTATGAACGAACACACATAGGAAACAACAACACATCAGACAGCGTGCAATGTCATGCGGTGTTAAGAGAAGCTGCAGAATGAGATCTTAGAAGAATTCAATGAGAACAGTGGAAGTTTAAAATATCAACAATATTTTAAGTCGTCGACACCAATACAATTTGAAGCATAGCTTTGCCAATGCCGAGCTCTTTTTACCTTCCTACTCGTCGGCGAAGAGGGACTTAGGTCTACTCCGGTTGGAGAGCCGTCCACCGCGTGTAATGCACCCATCTCTTTCTCCAATTCCTAATTATCCGGAATAATGTATGAAATATGTACAAATTTCGTTCCAATCAACAGCTTAAACCAATTAGTACAACCGCTTGAAAGTAAATGCTTGTGGAAGAGTGGTTGAACATGCTATGGCTTTGAAATTGTGATACTATCAACTAAACTCCAAAGCATCAGAGGATGAATACTAGGTTACTATAAACGTATAGAAGCTTGAGACTTACTTGTAGCTGTTTCTCTTTGTCTTCCTCGACTTGTTCCTCTTCTGCCGCTGTCAATTCCTGTAAATACAGATTTGCAACATTTACACGAAAAGCGGCGTCAGATTTACAAGAGCGCGATGACTTCAACACACATCAAATTGGCGAACGTCTTCTTTGTGTACACACACATTGATAAATGTTTTGCGTTAGTTGATCTTAAAACAAAAACCACACAATAAACTATGAGATATTATTTAATTTGATATTCTAACCATTAGGATGATCCCAACCATATAAGACCAAGTAACGCAAAACAAAGCACAGAAAAAGAAACGCACCTGGGCATTAGCCAAGTTGTCGACAGCGATGGCAAGGAACACGTTTAGCAGCGTGTAGTTGCCAAACAAGACGAGGATGACGAAGTACAGCGAGTAGATCATGCCTCTCTGGATTCCGCCCTGAGACTGGATGCCATCATACATCACTTCGTTCCAATCTTCACCTGTTAGAATCTGGAAAGAAGAGACAATTTGATGGTTAATTTTCACGACTTGGGTAAATTGGATAAACACATTAAGAATAAAAAATATGACGAATAAAGTTCATAAGGCATTACTCAAGATAAGTAAACTGTAAAATCCTTAAGTTGGCTCTATATGTCCAGTCTTTTTTATGCATATATGGCGCAATATAGACACACAAACACAATTTGATAAACTACTTGGGCCATATTATCACTCTTATGTTGTTGCGGTATCTCGATAGGCCAATGCTTCTTACTGCTCTAAAATTATGGCAACAATAAAATTGCTGGCAAGAACTGTTTGTGGTTACCACAGCTATAAAACCAAAATAGTCCAGATTTTGGATTTTTTAGTAGGTCTGAAAAGCAAAATAATAAAGAAGTAAGATCAGATCATAATTACCTGGAAGACAGTTAGCAACGCGATAGGAAAGGTGTTGAAGTTGGTCGGCGGCGTGCCATCCTCGAAGTTGAACTGTCCTCCGAACAGTTGCATGCCGAGCAGTGCAAAGATGAGAATGAAGAGGAAGAGGAGGAACAGCAGCGAGATGATGGATCTCATTGAATTGAGGAGAGATATCACCAGGTTCCGAAGTGATGACCAGTACTTGGTGACCTGGAAAACAGAAATAATGTTTTTAGAACACAGTATAATAATCTAGTAATGAGTTCCTGCAGAATAAGAACATCAAATCACATTACACCTATAAGAAACTACCCGTTTTGGGAAAACTCAGCACCAAGTAGAAATATTTTTTAATTAGTACACTTGAAACCTTGACTAAATAATATTTAAATTATAATCATCCATTTGCTGCATGATAAAAAAGTACTTCAAAGACAAGCTGTTTCTATTGTTTTGTTTTTCTTTATTTAGTGATGACAAACAGGGACTATTAACAAATTCTAAGCTTCAATCAACAACTTAATCAAGATTGCTATAAAATTCTTACCTTGAATATCCTCAGCAGTCTTAGAGCTCTCAGGACAGATAGGCCGAAGGAGCCACCCTTGACCTCGGACCAGACGACCTCAAAGATGGAGCCGGAGATGACTACGCAGTCGAACCGGTTGAACGACGACTCGAAGTAAATCCGCGGCCCCAGCGCGTACATCTTCACCCACATCTCCATCATGAACAACCCCAGGAACACAAATTCGGCATAGTCTGGGGAGGAGCATGTAGTTATTTATTTAAAGTTTTAATGAGACATTTATTGGGTTTAAGTTCATTTACTACTATTTATTTCTGAACTCAATATAAAATACAGAAACTCTTGGGTGTGCTAAAAACAAATATTACTTAGGAAATTGAAAATAAGTCAAAACGATTAAGTCATTTGAAGTCTCTTGGTTTATTCTTGCCTTCTGATGGTTATAACATCGTTAAGTAATTTTATTTTATTTTTAGCCTTTACTGTAACTAAGTTAATAATACATTTTAATGAGTGTGACAGTAAATCCCAATTCTATAGCTAGAAAACCTGACTCGTCACTGAAATGAAGAACAATAGGACGGAATACAATAAGGATCAGTCCAGCGGTGACCTAATTACTAATACAGAATATAGTATAAGTCGAGGTACTTACATAAAAACGAAGTCAGCCACTTCGGTTGTCTATAATGCTCCACAGCCACGCATATCGTGTTGAAGAGCACCAAGACAATGACAAACCAGTAGAACCACTGAGTTTTCACTGTATGTCTAATCCAAAACCGGAACCTTTTCTCGGCCCGCCAGAAGTCCGCGAATCTCCCGGCGGACCGCGCTTTACTTTTCAGAAAACCTGTTGTAATAAAACATAATTATGTTATTAAATGTCTTGATGTTAAGTAGCCGTTGATCTTGCAATTAAATGGTGACACTTTAAATAAAAGGTCTAAGCTTTGTTTTATTAATCAGGTCTTTACTATGCGACTGGTGCCTTAAAAATATGAGCCACTTTTAAGGTCCACTTTGCTATGCTTCCATCATAAATACGTCGCGTGTAAATAGTCGTGTTCGTTACCAAATATCGGCAATTTAAAGGGTCTAATGTTTATTGCATGATCAACGGCATTGGCATTTAACTAAAGGATTCGGGTTTAACATTCAGCTAATTGATTATTAACTCTAGCGTACGCACGACACGTTAGCAGTCCTACTACGTTCACAGAATTGCGACACATAAAATAATGGTCTTGTGCTTTTTAAGCTGGTTTTTGATCGTTAAGTTTTATAACACGAAGTAATTGGACGGTATGGAAACGGTATCGAAATTCAATCGGGGTCGCAATCCGATACTTCGCTCGTATAAATCACTAACAACCCTCTTCTGAGATACCTTCATGTTATCCCCAGAAAAACATGTTACGTTTTATGGTAACTTTTTTGTGAAGCTCACGCTGTACAAGCTTTGGGTGTGGGCAGTGGAAATAGCGGACCTAAAGGTAGAAGAGTAGCAGGGGACAATACATAGGGTATTCTGACGTCTGTACGGTTAAACGATGGCTCCGAATCACACAAGGCAAGTAGAACATCATTCCTATATTTCACAGCTACATTTAAATAATTTTGGGAACACGTACAAACGCTTTCATAATTTGGATACGGATAGGGTACTAATCCTAAATCTAAGACTAGTCTAATTTGACTACTGTAGAAGATGAAAAGGAATATTCTACCAGCATCACGTTTGATCCCATACCTTGCTTTTTCTTTGGAACTGTAAACAACCAACACACAAATAGAGTACGAATACGCAATGAAAATGGGTGAAAATGATACAAAAGAGTTAGTTATTGACAAAATATCATGCAACATTCATGAATTTACAATACGAGTAATATTAATTGAGTGAAAAGAATAGGATAATATTTGAATGATTATAAATGTGACTAGTGTACTGAAAAGTTTAAAAATACCTAACCTGACTAGTAGTTTAAAAGACGATAAAGTAAACAAATGTAACGAAAATGAAAACATGCTTCTAGAATTTGGTTCCTGTTTGAATAAAGAAAACAAATCTGTGGGTTTAATATTTTTTTTTAGTAAATCTTAATCTGTAGTAGATATACACACAACACGACACTCATATTACGTAATTTGTAACATTCATTTGACAGGAATATGATACTGACCGTCATCGCCGCAGTCTTCATCCTGTTCTTCCTCTTCTGTGTCTGTGCTTTTACTTTTCCCAAGATTTTTTAACTTCTTTTTGGCCGCTGCTCTTCTCCGCGCTAGTAATAAAAATAAAATAGATTATACGATGAAAAGCTACACACTAACGTGAAAGAATATTTGAATATTTTTATCTAATTATATTTTTTGTATTCTTGTAGGACATATCAAGTTGTCTCATAAGAAATTCAAAACCCGTAACTATGGGCTTACCTTCTATTATGTGCGCTTTTTCTTCTTCTGTTGTTCTTTCTTCTGCTAATATTACTTCCTCTGTAAGTAAAGGAAAGTCATTAGAAGCTATTCCTTATATTTTCAAAATATTTTATTTTTGTTCTTCGTCTATATTGTATGTTCGAGTGTGATATTATTATGTTCTGTATACATTTATTAATAGTGTTAGGTCATGTTTTGGTGTATTTCCTCCTCACTTACCTGCTTTACATATCCACTCAACATAACCATTGAGTTCTCTCTCTAGTTGCTGCTGTCTTCTTAATTTAAGAAATTCTTGTCTATTTTCTACTTTCTCTCTTTCTTTAGCGAACTCACTGCAAACATAATTACGCTTATTGAACTACTCTAGCACTAGTGATACAAGTAAAGCAAATGTATAAAACTTATATAATGTTATTTAGTATAACTATAGGTATATCTAGCGAAATTAGAGACCGTATCATGTTTGAGTTAGCATACTTATAAATCATCACAAAACCCAACCCATACAAATGTCTTGTGTGTATACAACACTAGCTGTACACATAAGTTTTGAGTACAATTAAATATACTCCAACATCTTCAACCAAATCGTTAACTACAACATTTAATTTACTTTCTTCTCTAGCATTACTTGAGCACATATCATCATTATTCAAAAGACCTGCTTCAGTAATCCAGTTGAGATATGCATTGAAGTCTGCGTTGAACATTGCACGAGCTCTTTCTTTTACAAACTGAGCCCTTCGTTCTACGCGCCCTCTTTCGTTAGAGAACTCTCTGAATATGGCAATAATAAAGTAAATATAAAACAAAATAAAAGTATATGAAATGTTGGTAAATATGTTCAAGTGTTAGGACTTACCCGCTAAGAACACCGAGAACTAAGTTGAGCATAAAGAATGAACCCAATACTATGAGAGGCACAAAGTAAATCCAGTTGAACGCACTACCTAGCGCGTCATTCGTCTGCAACAAACAATTGTCATTAGAATTTCCAATAGAAGGTTGTAAACTTACTATATTGTTGGAAAGGAAGCTTCACAATAACGAGCACTATAAGGGTTCAAGAAAAAACTCCATTAGTAGAAATCAGTTCGTTAATTTTACGTGGACAATATAGTTTATGACGAACTTAGAAGTAGTTAAAGAAGAACAGAAAATATTGAAGCCGAAGCCACATACCCAATAGAGGATGGCAGTCCAGCCCTCCATGGTGATGCACTGGAAGACGGTGAGCATAGCGAAGCCAATGTTGTCAAAGGACGTGATGCCTCTGTTCGGCCCCTCCCACTTCTCTAGGCACGTGCTCTTATCGTAGTCGCACACGTTCGCGCCAAACGGTGCTAGGCTTGCGTTGTCCGCATTGCACGGTGTTGCACTATCGCCTTCGTTTACTATTTCACCTGGGAGAGAAAAATAGATTTTAGTGACTACTTCCATATGGTCGTTTTCATAGGGAACTAAAACCATTCTTATTACTACACATAAGAGACGAATGATTTGTTGCAAATTGGCCGGCGGTATTTACGCGTTCCGATTAAAAATCTCGAAACATTTTTGAAACTTTTATCTGAGAAGACTAAAGGAAACTTATTTTAACTTGCTTCAAGCTATTGTCACGAATGATACATTACATTGAAATGTTTGTAACTTTTCTTGAGTTCAGCATTTTCCCAAAACATTTTCCTTCATGTAAAAACATTTACCCCATACTGTTGATAAAATCACTGATTAAATCAAATCCCGCCCACATTTTTAAAATGCAACAGAAAGTACTAGTTCCAAAGGCAGTAGTAATTAACTTTTATAGGCAATAATTAAAACGTTGAAAAGTTTCGAACTTCTACTTATTACATTTTGAAGTTTGGCCGTTAATTTAAATTTCCACATGCAATGGTGTCGCCTGTTCGTGAGTTTGTGACTGCATGTTAGTGTCGTACAAAGTTTAACTGGGTTTAGTAGGTAAGTCCGTATTTACCAATAGGTTCTGGATTTTATGATAGAATCGATGTATTGAGTTTTTGTTTCTTGGTAATATAATGAAATTTATTTGTGGACAAGTTGGAGTTTGTTACAATCGAGAGTAGTGTACTGCTACCAATATCTCTCTTGGGTATCTATAGAACGTTTCCACAAAGGATTACAAACACGTTAATCTGTTTTTGATTCCTCTAGAACATCTTAGAATTTAATCATTATAATGACTTAAATATAATTCTTATCTTTTTGCACAATGTCAAATCAAACTTTCTTATCTAGGTACATTTAACCAACATAGTCAAAAATTGGGATATAGATAATATACGCACTAATAACAAACAATGGAACACAAAGTACATGAGATGATGGTAAACACGGTATTAAATTTTTAAACAATATTTTCAGGGGGGCAAAAATATATATTGAGTAAAATACTTACTAATATCTTCTAAATTATAACAAGTCTTATGCAGCGCCCCTGAGTAGAACTCGAGGCCGATGATAGCGAAGATGACTATCGCGAAAAGCACCAAGAGACCGATCTGCAGCAGCGGCGCCATCGCCTTTATAATGGACTTCAACACCACTTGCAGACCTACACGGAAATGGTATTTATTTGTATTATTCTATAAAGCTCAATATTGCGTAGCTTGCCCTGTAATTTATAACCTTTTAGCTGTTTGGTGAATTGGTTGTTTGAGTTTTGAAAAGCCATTTCATGCAGGAATAATTTGAAAATCGAAGAGTTCCTCTTGTTACCAATTTGCTCAATGTAGTGAGACATAACTATTGGGAAGCAGAATTTTCTTGAAACAAAAGAAGCTGGAACATGGTTTAGAATGACTGAGTAGGCACTCGTATTCTGTGCGATAACATTTTAGTCATCAACATTAACTCTCCCAATTGGTATTAGAAGATAAGTTGTGTATTTAAAGAGATCAAATAAAGAGAAACAAATAAATAAGATGAGAAGCAAAAATAATTTTATCCAGTGTTTATAAATTACAGGGCAATAATATTATACGTTCGTAAAATGAAATTTTGAAGAAGAGATTTCGATAGTATTTTGGCAATAATTTAATTTTATCTTTGACATCATAATTTTAATTAGTTAAAACAAGAAATAATTACCAAATATGTCGTTTTTTTCTCGACGTTAGTTGCTAATTTTATCGATGATAACATTAAAAGAAAGATTTAGTAAGATACAAACAAGAAATAGATTTTCTGTCTAAATGCCATATATCTAGAGATGAAAATCATTAACTATTTATTGAAAAAGACATCAGAACAATGGTAACACAATATAAAATCAAAAAGTTATCGTGCACAATGATTTTCACTGTTGCATAATTTTAATTTAAAATGGCGCCAACGGTTTTCTTTTTTTCACTCAACATTATAGTTGCCAGTATTTTTTTCCATAAAACATTTTTCAACAAAATTGCCAGATCATTTATTTGTTCAATATTTTTTTCTTTCCAGCCAGTGTTTGTAAGGTACTAAAATTATGCAACAGTAACTAGTGAAACTACAATACGATTAACTAATCTATGAATGTTCTAGAACTCACTAGGAACGCCCGATACTAATTTAAGGGGCCTCAGCACCCTAATGGCACGCAAGGTCCTGAAGTCGACGTCCGCTGGCGCGATCGGCAGCTGCGTGATGATACTGCCAAACACATATCACTCGATACTATAGCTTGAACTAGCAACTAGCTGAGTAATAAATTACTACTGAAGACTGTGCTTTTGTTTTAACAAAATGAAAATAACATATATAATTTTCCAAAAAAAAAACACGCTTGCAATCGAACGATTAGAGTGATTTTTTTTTGATTTTGAGTGTCAACATAGCTTCTGCAAGGCGTCATTACCATGGACTCGCTAAGTAATTTCGCAAAGAACTGTGTCCATGGGATAATGCTTGACGGAAGTGGTATAGATATTTGCTCAGACAAATTGGTTCCTTTCAGATTGCGAGTGTGTTACATGATTACTCTGCTGGTTATCCATGAGGCCTCGAACGAAAATAATATAAAAATAATTTATGACTTCCATGAATGTTAATGATAAAGTAATTAACCAAAATGTAGGTGACAAAGCACAGCCTTAATTTTATGTAAAAAATAACTACAATCTAAATATCGTGTATCTAATTAGTTAGATTGTTATATGCTAAGTAATCATGTTAATTTTACGCATTTTAATCTAAATACACCATATTTATTCACACCTAAAACCATTTCTTTATCTAATTTCTTACGTATTAGCTTTTATATTTGATGTAAACCTACACAATACACAAAATGTATAGCAAATCTTTACTATTATGCAACACGTAGCTTTAAAACATTAAACATTTTCAATAAATCACATATTAATTAAAATTCACACATTTTCTAATCTATGTTAAGTATGTCAATAAACATGTCGAGAATACGATGCTACGTATTTTTACTAATAATTATAAAAATTCTATTGTCCATAACTAGCTGTAGTTCTACATTCAAAAAAGTTTCAAAATTCGAAAACATCTAGCGAGTAACGTCTATAACAAATAAGGTAGAGGTATTATGTGAACTTTTCGCCAATTACTGTGAATTACTTGGTATCCGCGAGACGAGCTTGAGCGGTCGGAGCACTCTGAACGAGCGCAGCATCCGGAGGTCAACGTCCACGTTGTATTCGGCGAATATCGTCATCGACCTAGTTTTTGTTATCGAATATTCAATAATGTCAACTCTCCTTTGTGTTTGACAAAACCTAGTGTCCTACGTTTTAGTGTTAACCAATTGTGTGGCCTAATAGTTTATAAATAGTAATTTGTATAATTTAGATTACATTAAGACGGTTCACTGTAAGCAGCCTCGGTACTACGATGTTTTTGTAGCTATCAATATTACTTGAGCAATCGAGGATGCTTTATTTCAGTGAATAAATAATGTTGTGATAAAAAAGTTATGTAAAGAATTTATTTTATTTTCGTTTTACTTCAGGTTACTGAAAGCTTGGTCAAATTCATTGGTAAACCATTAATGGTTGGCCAAAATAACAACAACCAAACAACGAGATTTGACTAAAGAATCAGAAACCAATGGGTTCTTTACGTAATTTCTTTACATAACCTTATCAATATCTCTTATCGAGTAAATTAACACTATTAAAAATGAAATGTATGAAAAATAACTTACCCAGTTACTACTACGAAAAAGTCCATGATGTTCCAAACGTTTCTAAGATACGATCCCCTGTGTAAAACAAAACCTAAGGCTAAGATTTTTAACGAGGCTTCTACACAAAATATTCCTAAAAAGTACGCCTCGGTCTTTTCCTGAAACAATGGAGAAAGTGTTTAGTATTTTGTACATTACGCCTTTTTGACATAGATATAATGTCATCTGCTACGACCCATGTTTACTTTTTTTGCGTCGGTTAAAATCATAATATCTTGTCATTTTTGTAATAACAATGGTTAAACCTGCTATCTTGTATGGATCAGAATGTTGGGCCACAAAAGGGATGTATGAAAGGCATGTGGCTGAGATGAGAATGCTAAGGGGGATGTGTGGTGTTACGCAAATGGTTAAAATAAGAAACGAGTTCAAAAGAGGAAGCCTGAAAGTGGCGCCGATGACTGAAAACTTGTGTGGTAATCGGTTGACCTGGTATGGGCATGTGATACGGAGAAATGAGGAAAATTTCTACCGTCACGACCTTCGGACGGATGATATGGCAAGAAAGGAGGTGCCTGATGAGATGAGGAGCAATAGCGAAGTATGGAAGAAGAACACATGCTGCAGTGTCTCCAAGTAAATTGGGATAAGGGCAGGAGAATAATTATGCGCACACCGGTTGCGAATACTACACATCTGACTTTACAGAACATTAGTAGTCTAATATTATTTAAACGGACGTAAAATAAAAGATTTCGTTATCAGTATTTGTACAGAAAACATTAGTTTTAATATACTCGATTAACATTACAATAACGGTGTATTAAATACCACTGAAGCTGCTTTTATTCCATGCTAATACAAGCACCGTGTTCTACGCAGCATGGTGTTTATATCGCTGTTATCTACCACTAGCTGTGCCAGGCGGTTTTACTCGCTGCTTTTCTTTTTCCTTGGCTCTAAAGAGCCAACAGGGGGGGTAGCTTCAAAATATAATTATATTATAATCTTGAAATGCAAAAATATTCTTTCAAATACGACTGTTAAATCCAGAAATTAGCGCGCCCAACAAAAATGTGTTTAATAATCTGGTATGGTAGTAAGTTTATCGCATGAACTGTAGTTGGTCCCAATTGTGTGTGTAGAATTGTAAATGTACGGCCAGTCGTGCGTATTGTTACACTGTTCTCGGTCAATCCGTAGTATACCTAGGCTTATGCACACAGTTACAATGCACACGTGCATTGAACACATACAGTTGAGACCGGCATCCCTTTGTGAAACACGTATGGTCTGTGTATGCCATATGACATAATCCTGTTACATGTTTAAAGGACGTATTGATGAGAGAGTTCAAAGAAAGAGAGAATGCACAACAATCACAATCACGATCACAATCGTCATCTGCGTAGCCTGTTTCCCAACTATATTGGGGTCCGCTTCCAGTCTAACCGAATGCAGCTGTGTAATGGTTTTTTACATGGAGCCTATCTGACCTCCACAACCCGTTTAGTACTGGGTAATACGATACCCTATGGTAAAACTGTTTGCGGGCCACTGACTACCTAGGTAAAGATTGTCGAAGGTTTACAAATGACAGCCGGTACCAACGGCATAACGTGCTTTCCGAGGCACGGTGGAAACTCGGTATGTAATGGGAGGTCATGCACCCACGGACTAACCTGGGCAAGCGCGGCTCGCCTCTGGTTCGCACTAGTAATTTGACAGTTGCGTGGCAGTGACAGAAATAAAGCAGCAGTGGAGACATGTGATGAGGAGGAATGGGAGAAATGTCGTGACGAATGTTTTGAGTATGCATATATAATCAATGCTGCTCCTGCTCCACAACCATAGGGGAAAACTAATTGGGCAAATTATTGTGCTAGCTGCAGAAGATTGTAAAAGTATCTCTACTTTGTATAGATTCCATCTCCTAGTATTGTATAATTGCATAGCACATGTGTGAGGACCATGTATTGTTAAGCTACTATTTGCATTTAGTTATCTTTCATTGACTTGAATATGCCTTGGTGGCTAAGAGAAAGTCATGCTCACTCAAATGTCTCGCTGATGGTGGCGGGTGTGTCGGGTCATTTAGTTCCCTTCAATATGGTTGAGTTGAATGGCGCCGATACACGCGTCATGTTCGTGATCGGGCGCTGTCAGTTGGGACTGGTCATCTCTTAGCTGCCACGGTTCATTTTAATTACTTTATTTTTAATTTGTTGATTTAATGTTTTACTCTGGACGCTCATAATGTGCACGTCTTTCTACATCGTTCTCACATATATCTATAATCTCAACATGAATGATGTAACCAAGATTTTGTAACAATATTTTGATTTAAAAGAGTGTCCATGGAGTTTCTTCTCCATAGAGATCTACGCTAGGGAATGGGCAACTACAGTACTTTCTCAAGTTATTATGTCTTGTGTCTGGGACTCTAGCTTTGTTTATTTTTTTTTGTATTTTTGACATTCAAAAGTGCCGTAATTGTCTAATGTATGTAATATAAATGCTTTGAGTTTGAGTTTGAGTTTATAAATTCTTCTTAATAGTAAGTATTAGTAGTAGTAAGGTCTAAGTAGTATAGTAATAGTTGGATTGTGTGAAAGTAGTTATGAGTGAAAATGGGACTGCATATGTCACATTCAGTAGATGTAGTTGTGGAAAAGTCAGTTGCACACTATTTGATTTTACAGAATGTAGACGCGAGGCAAACGGGTCAGGGCTTCTAGGGTACTGACTGAACAATGATGACGATGATTTTAAAAACGTCAAGTTTTTACTATAGTCTCCGCCAGATAAGTAAGAATTAAAGTTCATTGCTCTTTCCTTAATTTATCTGCGTAGGTACCCCGACAATACATTATGAATCGTTTTTTATTACTAGAAAAAGTCAAGGATCACGATAAAGGTCGTTTTGGTACAAGTTTATGTCATTATTTCTATTTTCGGAATTATGTATTTAAGTAAATATATGCGGGCTAATGACCTTTAATTCTTACTTATCTGGCGGAGACTATAGTTATAGGTTAAACAAAATCGCACAGTTTACATTAGGAAAAATATAAAATGTACATAATAGAAATGAAGCCTATCGATGTTTATTGTTAAAACTACCTGAAGTGTAAACTTTACCTGTAGGTGTACAGTCTCGAGCAACAACATGTAATTAACACTTTCCTAAATTTAATAGCAATTTTCGCGACAAATAACGATTGTAACTTGGAGATAGGATCTTTTTCATAAAAATATGAGTTTTATACTACTATGTTCGTAACAACATGAAATTTTAATCATAATAGTAGGAGATAAACACTTTTAAAAGTTGTTAAGTGTTTAGATATTGGTGCTCATGGCTGTACTATGTGTACGCACTACAGAGTGCTTAGTGAGAGTTTTTTTTACGTATCGAACGCGTTAACGTTTACGCAAATTTGTATGGCGTTGGGTAAGCGCCACCTAGCGTAATACGGGAGAACTACATATTGTGAGTGATATTTTTAAACGCATACACTATCGTTAACTTGCGAGAGTGAGATCTAATAATGCATTCATTCGTTTCGCGTTAATTCACCGTGAGAAGTGTTGCGTACATTAGTAACCGGCCAAAATAAATTGACATTCGTATTGTGTTCATAATACAAGCGACTGCCTATTCAATTAGTGGTGGTTATACAACGAAGTTAGACGACATAACTTATCTGTGGTCAATGGTCATTAGTTTTGTTTGTGTTTACGAAAGTTTGTGTTGTGATCTGCATACAGTTTTGAATATTATTGTTAAAAATAAAGACTAGCCGTCCAAATTTGAAATGATGTGTGACATAAATGGAGCAGTTAGTGTAATTTATATCTTTTGGTGAGTAGTGTAGTGAGTGACCTTGATCCATCTGTGAAGTTTGTAAAACTAAGTTTGCTACTTTTTAGGCATGGAGATCTAAGCAAATGATCTAATAATGCCCGAGTGGCTCGTAGTGGAGCACTCTATCTTTGTTTACGTGACCGTGTTTACGTTTTAGTGGCGTTAAATTACGCTTATCTTGTGCTTTTGCGGTCTCAAACATTCTCCAAACGAAATAATACGAGATTCCATTTTAAGTTTTATTCACAATATGAAATTAAATTAAATTACTTTGATATTTCACCACTCTCACGATGCTCTCACCACAAAATATTAAGTGACAACTTTTCACGCACGCAGGTGACTGCGTTTCGTATTCGAGCTGTCAAAACTGTCAAAATTGTAACTTCCACTCGCGTAAGACATGCAAACGTTAACGATTTGCTCGAAACGGCCCTCACTTTCTTAGAGGCACTCGTATGTTACTATCGACGACGTAAACGTTAACGTAAACTCAATTCACGCGATCGAGACGTTACTCTAATTTTAGTATGACACTCGCACTAAGCATACAGTTTTAAAGCGTAAATGTTTTTGTCATATTTAACAACAAGACATGAAACATTTTAGCTATAACACACTTTAGCGTAATAAATATAAGGTTGAAATTACCAGATTCTGTGCTAAGATGGTCTTATCGCCGTTGGGCAAATGCTCCTCCAGCGCCAGCACCACGCAGTTGGCGATGATGGTAAGCAGCACCGCGTACTCGAAGGGCGGCCACTCAATGATGAACTTTGTGTACCTGGAAAAAGAATACATTTTACTTTAAAATTTAATTACTGTAATAAAGTTTCCTAATAAAATATGAATATTGCTAGACGAATGATTGCATTAAATTGTCAATAGGTTTTTTAAGCCATCACCGATCTCAGTTTGGAAACAATTCTAGCTTAGCGCTTTTAATGATTAGTAACACGAAAGAACCACCAATGCAGGGAACTGAATTGTTCTGAAATTATTAAAGAATGTCAAATTGTGACAATTAATTTCTCTTACTTCATTACTTATATGCACGACTAAAGACTTTCAGAAATATTATTTTCTTTATTTTAGGAAAGCTTACAGACCAAGTAACGTATTATCACAATAAAGTTCTAAGTAAACAGTTTTCAATTAACCAAGATACTTTAAGGGAAACGCACATTGGTCCACCCCGAAAGAATCCACCGCACCGAACGAAACGTTTTATCATTCCTATAACATTATCCATACGTCCGATTCGCCGCGGATAAGTGTGCGAGGTTTCATAAGATTTCATACAAGTCATTCTAAAATTTGATCTTTCGGCTCTGATAAGTGTGCGTTTACACTGAAATGAATGACACTGTAATAAATTTCTCTCACCAGGCAAGGAGCTAGCGTATGATACAAAATACTGTCGCGTTACTGTTCCAAACTGACACGATAATAGGGCCATGTCCCTTTCCGACTAGTAAGCAATTATGATAATGTAGTTAATAAGGGTTTCTTGTATATTTCAAGTTAGAAACAATAGCGCTTTTATTTATTATGAGGAACACTAAAAACTTAACAATGCATCACATACATGTGTGTTGGTTTGTGTATTGTGTGTATTTTTGTATAATATTGGTGTACAAAAGAGCAAAAATTCTAAAACTTTCAACATTCTATCTCAATAAGCTTCAAAATAAACCTTCCTCAATTACCCAAGATACTTTGAAGACACTTTAACAATTTAATCTTACTAGGCAAGGAGCTAGCGTCATAATACCAAACATTATCGCGTTACCGTTCCGATTTGACATGATAATAAACTGTGTCGAGTCGATAATGCAGTTAGCTATAAACGCCTCGCACGAATGCAATTATGTAGTATAACGTAAAATTGCTGTCGTTAATGGGCTGGTGAGGTCCTTTTTGTGTTTGTTGGTAATTGTGTCAAACTGTGTAGAAAGGATTTGTGTAGGAGTTAGTTCATTCATTTTCTGTACGTGTTTATAACTAGCAAACCGTGTGCCCGATGGGATTTTTTAAAGATGAAGATTTTCCAAACATTAAACTATTTAGGTGATAAACGAAAAATCCGTTTACATAACCTTATAAAGGCAACTTTCGTGCAAAATTGTAATGTTTTGGAATTGTGCGTCTTCTGTTTGTGAAATGAATTAAAGATTTTTAGTAAAATATTGACTAGGACTAGGAGACTGACTGATCCAAAGTGTGGGAAAGTAGTCCGCGTTTGTACAAGGTTTTTGATTTTGCAAAATCATTCAATAACCAGTCTAGTGGTGAGTAGTGGAATTAACAGCAAATCTCTACGCACTCGAGATAAACGTTGATATTGTACCTACATCATATTTATTTTATAAAGCTTTTGAATGCCAGGCATTAGATAAGTATGAGTACCAAATAGAGTATCGATTTTTGCTTATTCTACCACTCAACGGGTAACAAGAGACTTGCTGATGTGAATAAAAATCATAAGTACATACTCTGAAATGACCGAAACTGATGAATGATTGTCAAAGTCATATCTTCCCATTTCAAAATAAAACAAATGAATATCTCAAAAAACCAAAACGTTTAAACTCCGAACGAACTCCCATATTATAACTATACCTACAGGTTGCTCTCACAATTTTTCGCATTTACAGAAAGTTTCGTAACAATGTATGTAGGAACGTTTATATAGTAAAATGTTGACTATGCATTTCCGACGGCCGGCGACGTGAACAGTGCACCTCTTACAACGAAACTTAGCCAGGTGTGAAAAGTTTCACAACTTTAAAAGGTTTTCATGGAACATGCAAGCATTTTTATGCAGTTCGTGCTTAACATATTTAATGGAAAAAGACTTAAACTGTCTTTGTTGTGAATATGATAAGTTGCATTGAAATAGGTTTCAAATGTGTGGTGAAGCTTATATAGATGTTATTTTCAAATACATAAATCGTATAAATACAGAGGAAAAATATGGTACCACTGGCTAGCTTATAGCCCTTCAAAGCTACTACTTAAAACATAAGAAAAACAAAAGAAAATTACTGTTTACAAATATAAAAACTTCGCTTGTCACACCAAAAAAAAAAAATTAAACGTCTATTTTTACTGTAACCAAAATTATAGTCCTACCAAGGATGATTTGGAATATAATAGACCTTATTAATAAAATTAAATTCAAAATAGGAAACAAGAAGGAACTGTTCTTCAACTAATCAAGAATATATTCCCTTTGCCGCGTCCTATATACATAATTTAAAGTTACCTACCGTCATGAATTTCGTGACGACACGGAAATGTTTGAAAAGACAAACGTTTCAAAATTAAATGACTGATGTGTTCGAGTCTGGGGCTGCGTTCAATGGAATTGGATCGATTCTTTTTTGTTTACGTTTTGTTTACAGTTGTTGTTTTTCTTTTGAAAGTTTAGCTTTGTCTGCAACTATTATGTTTTTTTTTTATTATCGTGGTCATAAAAACTCAGACAACAGTAAACGCATTATTAGTTTAGCGTTTTTATAATCGTCAAATGGTGATAATGGTGTGCATTATTTTTGGCAGGCAACTTTGTTAGTCAGATGATTTATAACCTAATCAAATATTATAATAATATGACTTTTATGGTATTTGATTTGTAAAGTAGGAAATCCAGGGTGGTGAATAGGCATGACGACAGTATTAAAAAATTGCAAATCTATTTAGTCCGTCGGTTAGAGTATTGGAAATTAATAGACACGTATTTTTTGTTTTTGTGAATCAATGAAAATTGACAAAGATAAAACGCATCAAAACTCGTGACCTCAGAACTAGCTAAAAATTATACCTAGGCGTGACGTATTGAGAATTTTAAAAGCGTCATATCTTTGTCAATTTTGGTTTACGTAACAAAAGAAAAAACACGGGTCAAATATTTTTTGATAATCTAACTGACGGACTAATTAGTTTTTTTTTGTCATCTCGCCTATTTTGTCTACCATCAAAATATCCATTGATTCGGATGAGTGAACAGCCGTGGAAAGATCCATCGTAAACTTTTACGTCTTCGAAAAACCACAGCGCTAACTCCCAAACAATTTTCTAAAACAATGTAAACGACTCATTCAAAGAAAAGCACAATGAAACTGTGTCCAGTTCCGCTACACGGTCTCTTTTTTGTTATCAAATTACGAATAGGTACCCAGTGTAGGAACGTTCTTGTTTACAAAATGCATAAGGGGGGCAAATAAGGTGTGCGTTTAATATGTATAAGTGGGGGCAACAGCGACCCCGCCTTCGCATGCTCCATGCTAAGTTCTGGCCAGATGTTGCGCAGGGTTAAGTAGTAATATGAACACGATAGTGAACGCTTTTGGGGTTGATTTAAGTTCCCTATGCGGTATACAATGTCTGAGGTAGATTATGTTTGTTTAAATTCGGAATTGATGAAGATTCTGGGTTTTTTAGCGCTTTGCTATGCTTTTATTAGCGTAGTATTTGTTCTTGTGAGAAAAGATTTTAAACCAATCATAAAAAAAAATCGCTTTGTGTCTTACTAGTCTTACTAGACTTATTAGTCATATGCCCAGACACTTCTTGTGAATCATCTAGCTTTTATTATTATTTTTTGACAAAATGTTAGCAAGTTCTACCGTGCAGGTATAAAAATATGCCTGTTGATGTTAATAAACATCAAGGATGTATTTCATAGTAAACAAAATCGAAAACAATAACTAAATTATAGTTCAGTTCGCTGTAAACTTTCCAGTTTGTATTTATTTACGATCCGCATGGATTGGCACCACGCATATCGGATGCCAAAAAATGTTTCCGTTGAATGACACCCAATTATCTACGCCTACCTTTAAAAAATAATAAATAAACCTTAAATTCTCCTGCTTGTTTTTCGTTCCAAACCCGTTATTTATCATGGCGTTTTATTTTCCTTTTTTACGAGGTGTGGGCAAAAAGCCCTTGATTTTCTTTTGTAATGGAATTTTCGCAGTTTGCAGGTATATATTAAATTTTAACGCAGTTCTCGCTGATAAATTGTGTTGCATTTTTTGGCTGTTTATTTTTTGTCGGTAACAGCACACTGACCTTTTTATTGTTTTAGGGCCAGTTTTCAAATAACTAAATACGCTTAACGCTAAACGACAAAGGTATGAACGCCAGAGCAATTCACCGCAAATACTGTAGGTATTTGTAACAGGGATTCTAAAACTATTTAATTGTTTATTTCGTGTTATAGTGCACCGCACATTTTTTGTCACATATTTGTGTAGATGGCGTACAGGGCACGCGCTTGATTGTCACGTATATGTGACATTGGCATTTAAAAGATTAAAACATCGTTCTGTTTCTGTCAATCGTTTGAAGATGAGAGAGACGGAATTAATTTTCAATTATGTTTCATGTTTACCTAAGAGAATAGAACATTAATTATTAAGTACTCGTATTACCCCTTTTTGAAATGATAATTATCAGAGTCTAGGTACCATCACGATAAAATATCCTCGTCTTCTTGCCATCTATTAAGCACTATATTACAAAAAAGCAATCATAATCGAAAAGTCTCTTCCAAGCTAAACACCATTGTTCCAAGACCCATATGTGTGCTCATTAGCTGGCGTTTAACTTATTCCTACTTCCCTAATAGGGTGAGATTATGTACAGTCGCTTAGTTTGACACAGTTGCTGACTGACTTATGTGTAATTCAGTACTGTCTGTCAGGTTGCATTTGTTTTATATGTGCGAGAGAGGACGGGTCGTTAAACTTAACGTTTGCCTTCTATGACGTTTAAGTACAGTTTCACTGATTAAACATATTAGAAGGCTAGGAAGATCTTTTGGCGCGCGAATGACATTGATGAGGGGGCATTATTGATAAACATGTTTTTTGAAATTATTAAAACACCCATGCTACTTGGGTGTAAACAACCTCATCACGAAGCCGTCAACCAAGCATTCTGTACATCAAACTAAGTGGGTTACTTACGCAAATATTATTGCTGGGAAACGACTTTTTTTTTGAGATGAAAAACCATATTTTGTGATAGAACTCAATGTAACGCAATCAAAACATTGTGCTGATGGATGGATTGAATAGTACGGGGGTCGTGAAGGTGTTTAAAGTAAAAACGTGTATTATAAGACAAACTTGTCAAAAAGTTGGAACTTTAACCTCCAATATCTTCGTAACTAGAAGGTTCCCAGGTATAGTGTACTTACTCGTAGAACAAAAAAAATATCGCTATGACGGGGAGAACAAGTGCCTGTCGGCTTCGTTATTAAGAGGTTTTTTACACCCTATAAACACTTGAAGTGAAAATATAAAGATGTCAAACACTGGAGGACACAGGAACTGCTGTTTCAAAAAGCCTGTTGAAGGCTTTAAATGTCCCAACGTTAAAAACGTTTGTCAGTTTGTCTTCTATAGATAGAAAAGCGAATGGTACTAACCTCCGAATAGGATTTTCGTCGGCAAATATAAAGAGTGAGCTGGGCCCTGGAGTAGCGGGCTGGTGCGCGCCGCCCATGGTATCAGCTGGCGCCGCGCGAGCCTGCGCCCCCGCCGCCTCCTGCGCTGCCGCCAACCTGGAACATAAAGCCGTATACTTAGTAAAATGGAACCTCTTTGGTGATATGTACGCCTGGTACATGGGCGCTGAGTTCTCTTGTATTGATATTTCCTCATTTTGCAGAATTTTAATGACATGGAACCACCTCTTAAGTTGAATGTAATCCTATAGAACTTGAAAACTTTCACTAGTAGCTCGGAGTTTAGAAGTTAGCGATGCGTGATAACCTCGTGCCTCGGAAAGGACGTTAAGCCGTCGGTCTTGCGCCTAGGAGTGCATCCCATTCGACTATTCTTTAGTTTTTCGAACGAAAATTATTGACGCGTCAAAAGTAAACGGACGTGAAGTCCTTTGATTTGTTTGAATGAAATATATAAAGAGCCAACCGCACCACTTGACCGGCGTTTAATTTTGATGCGTCAATCATTTTCGATTAAGAAACCGGGTGTATGAACGTGATGGAAGAGATAGTGTTTGATGTTTGTTGTGTTTGTATCTCCCGCAGAAGAAATATAACCAACCCATTACACTCACGGGTGTCGTATAAGGCGACTAATGTCTGAGGCAGAACACCTTGCACTTCCGTAGACCAGAGAATGGGCAGCAGCGTTTTCTGTTAGTCTTTTATCACTGCGATCTCCAATCCGCCTGCCAAGCGTGGAGATTACGGCAAATTCCTCCCATCATGGGAGAGGCTTATGTCCAGCAGTGGACGTTATGGGCTGTTGTTGTTGTTGTTTTGTGTCTCCCGCGTACGTAGTTAATTGAGATGGACCGCTGCGAACGAAATTCAGTTGGGCCGATGCTTTTTTGATCATCACGACTTTGTCATACAGGTTGATCCTACTTACGGGATCATTCCCACTCATGTTTAATTTTCGGCGTACCAAGACGATATGTTTTTTTTTTTAATATTTCATTGTAGGTATGTGTAATAAGAAAGCGTAAAACATCCATAATCTAGCAATGGGCCGTTTGCTTAAATATTTTTCAACTATTACTACATGGTTGGTCTAGCGGTCTCAAGTGCAACTACTGAGCACGAGGTCCTGGGCTCGATTCCCGGGGGATTGTTATTGTGGTTTTCCATCAGGAATTTCTTATAAGCAGCCACGGAGTCTGGATTTGTGCCTGGTTGATAGCAAAGCAAAGCAAAGTGAGCAATTAGGTACACCTCTGCCTAATCTTTCGGGGATTACAATCGTGATATTATGTTATGTAACTTCCTTTACCAATACTACAAGTAGGTGACACACAATTCGATCAAGCTACACCAAAAGTTCTAGCAAACCGAATTATTTAATCAAGAACTTAGGTGTACCAGGGCAGCATAAACTAGTAGTATTATTAATTCGTTCCGCCGTAGCGTGTTACAACGTCATTAAACAGTTCTGTGCATGACCGGGAAGGCTCGAGCGGTTAATGATATCATTATCAATTAAACTCCAATGTCCTGCTAAATATGAAACTGTGTTGAATTATAAAATATTAATAGCCTCACTTAGCGAATGTTTAGACGTTCAGATGATAGTTTTTGGTTTTATATTGATTAGAAATGTACTGGTTTTTAGAGTTCCGTACCTCAGTCGGCATAAACGGAACCCCTATAGGACCACTTTGTTGTCCATTTGTCTGTCAAGACCCTTTTTCTCAGGAACTGATATCAGGAAATTAATATCAATTGGCCGGTTTTTCTCTTTACTATAGTTTTAGTCTGTGGCTTCTGTAAAATTATGAATACAGATTCATTCTTTTGCCAATTTTCACTAACATTAACTAAGACCTACATGAATCCTGCCGGGGTTGCGGGACTGTTCGAAAGAGATACCGTGGCCCCGGAACACAAAGGGCGATGAAGGAAGATGGATGGGTTTTAGTCAGTAAAAGCCTGACACTCCCTCCTGCTCCGTCCAGAGCGGGAGAAGTCATTTGATGATTTCCCATCCGAAAAAAAAAAAAAACCTACGTGAATGTCTAAGCAAAAAAGAGCTGTTGAATTTTCAACCCTCGTCTCCAGAGACGACCCCAGGGTCTACTCTCTAAGTCCGTCAACGAAGATACGGGGCCCGTCCGAAAGTCCAGATTCACGAGTTTTGAAAACACATTGGGAGTAAGGACAGATGACCAATCATGTTGGCATTCATTTTTAGTTCGGGGCTCTAACGAATCTTATGTCCGTAAGTAATACGCAGTATTAAACGACCGTAACTTCGGCCGAAACTATGGATATCGTGCTAAGAGAGTAGACCTCCTGCTCCTGAAGTTGAAAAATGAATATCTTGCTTCCGACACCCATATGAATGTCTAAATAAACGTAAATGCAAGGTCTTTTTAGGGTTCCGTACCCAAAGGGTAACCAACGGGACCCTATTACTAAACCTCCGATGTCCGTCCGCCCGTCCGTTTGCCTGTCAGCGGGCTGTATGTCTCTTGATATCAGTAGGTAGACTGTTGAAATTTTCACAGAATGTGTACAATTCTGTTGCCGGTATAAAGACAAGATAATAAAAAACAAAATTAAACAGTTCCCTTTCTACGATGGTACGGAATCCTTAATGCACAAGTCCGAATCGCACTTGGCTGGTTATTTTTAGATTTTTAAACTTAAAAAAAGGGATTAGAACCCGATTCCATTCGCTAAACTGCCTTCTGACCTTCAAAACCACCACAGCATAATCGGAAAATCGCGGAAACCGGAATCTTTTCTTCACAATGCTAATTGTATTACGACTTGTACACTGACATACAATATATTACGTGTGTGCCTAAATTGAATAGACATGCAAAATCTAGGTCAGTGCCACGGAATAGTACAGAAGGTTTTCTCCGTAGAACGAGTCAAAACGCACACGCTTCACGCACGCAAGCGTACTCGCGGCAGACGTTCAACTGGAGCTCTTTCAACCAAAATCTGAATGATTTCAAAGGGAATTCCTAAAAAGTATAAATCTTCCTCCTCATGATTGACAAAAGCATTGCAGGGTATTGAATTTTCAAACCTTTTATACTAAATAGGCTTGCGGCAACTATCCTAATGTGAAGCGATGGTACGGCCTAGGGTGGAGCACGGTTGCCTAGAAGAAACCAATTCAGTCGAACTCTGAATAGACCCAGATTACATTGATCAGGGAACAGAGAAGCCGGCAGTATGCGGCGGAATGGCATTGCGGTTGTTAATATGTTAATAGTTGTGATTCTCCGACTGAATAAGTTACAGCCAATCGGAATACCTACTTCACAAGTTTAATTTTGACATGTACTTTATTTTCGGTTTAAATCTCGAGTGTGAGATGGCCGTACTTATAGTGATCTGCTAATAGGTAGTCAGCGCATCAAGTTGCGAAAAACTGTTAAATTTTCACATGCGATTTTGAACTTAACCGTCAACATTTTATGGTTTAAAATCTTTTGAAGAAATCTGTACGTGTTTCAGTTTTCGCTCACTGCATGCAGCTGACCTTCTGCAGTGTTACTATTCTGTGCGAGTCCGCAGTTATAGGTATCTATTCGAACACGTGACGGCAGAAAGGGAAGCCACGGTTTCAGTACATTAGATTAATTAATATGCCAGTTTTCAACTGTTATCAGGGTTGCCATCTAAAGGGAAGCTTTGGGCTAACAAAAAATGGTATGTACATTGCACACAATTAATTAATAGCAATACTGTTTATTAGTTTATTAGAATGCCTGTTAGAAATAACAAATATCTACTGAAGAGGCTAAACAGTTACTTACGATGTGCTTTGACTTAGAATTTTACCTGTTTTTTCCTTCCACTTGCAGTTCGATAGTTGTTGGTAAAAAAAATGTGAAATTGTCTGTGCAAATTGTCAAGACGGCGGTATAAGTATTGACTATGGATACGAGATAAAAGCAACATACTATTAGCACTAGGTTGAACTATACGAGCTTCTTTATTTAAAACGCGTGCTTTTTAGGGTTCCGTACCGTTTTTCTCAGGAACGCGTAGAGGTATCAAGTTGAGTGAAATTTATATCAAATACGACGAATTTATATCAAAACAAATGATGGTTTATTTTATTTAATAATTCGAACGTTGTGTCAAGTATCGTTTATAGATCTCAGCCTTTGTGTTGACTACACGAGGCGATCTCTCGGATCCCATGACCCTCCATTGGTATCAAACCACTCAAAACGATCATTAAACGATTGATTCAATAAAAGTAAAGGGTAGCCAATTCTCTGAACACAGGTCCTGCGTTCACATCGGCCCCCAAACCGGGAGTGTCTCGCATCCAGCTAATGTGACTGACCCTTTGACTTGTCCAGATCTGGGTCAACACAACAACAAAATAAAGGACAAACTAATAAAAGTTGGCATCCATTTGTATTCGGCATCGTATCAATGTCGGTTCAACTTGAGCTATTCAGATTTTTGTAATTTAATGGCCATCTCTAACTGTTTGACATTTTGCTTACGGACCGTTAGAAACAAAACGTCTCAGAACAGATTTCTTTGTTTTTAGGGTTCCGTACCTCAAAAGGCAAAAAAGGAACCCTTATCCTGTTCGTCTGTCCGTGTGTCACCACCGATTTTCTCCAGATACTGAGGTCTATACCTATTAGGTGTATAAAGATCAAAGTCAACACAATAAAAAGATATGGGCAAATTTAGATTATCGCGAAAACTTGTAAGTACCTACCAAAATTTAAGTTAATTGTCATTTTTATTATTTTTCGGAATTTTCCCGTTACTTGTGCTGTAAGCCCTTGCATTTAACCAAAATTGACAATTCTAGGTCAACCAGAAGTACCCTATAGGTTTTGGGTCGAAAACCTATATGGTAGTTCCCGTTGACCTAGAATCACGAAATTCGGCAAAAAGTAAGGTCTTACAGTAGATGTAAAGGAAAAAATCTGAAAACCGTAAATATGTTGTTTAATAAGAAAATACCTACAAGTTAGTACGAAACGTTCGGTGCGCGAGTCCAACTCGCACTTGGCCGTTTTTTTCTATGAATCACAGTGAGAAAGAAAATAGTGTTTATTTGGCATTAAAAACACTACAAAATTTCACAAAATAAATAAACAAAACTAATAATGCCAAAAGGGCCTCAGCTCAGCATAATGCCAGATGGCAACACAAGGTGTACAACCTGACGCTGATTTTCAGCTGCAGCCCACGAGTGCCATACGCTCGACAGCATAAACAAACACTTAGTAAAGTCAATAATTTTTGCACAAATACCAACTATAAATAAAATGTTATATTATAAATACATTAAAAAACAATAACAAAAAGTAAAAATGCAGAAATATATAAAATAACAAACATTGGATTTTTTTAATAACTTATAAAATTTATAAATACTGTTTCCATTAATAAAAAAGAACAAAAAGACATTCATAAACAGCAAATATGACAAAATCGAGAAATGTATAAAATTGATAACCATAGTAAAATTGAGGACATACAATAGGATTCAATAATAAAAGATAGAATGTATAAAATTAATAACATTGGTAAAATAGAATAGGTAACGAATAAAAATTGATGAACGTAAAAAAAAAAAATTAAGATAATACAATAGATAACTATGCTTAAATTAAAAAATGCATAAGATTGTATTAATGATATACATGATTAAAACATTGATGAAAATTGTTTAAAATTGATACATCAACAAACAATAATACAAATTATAGAATGTGTAAAATTAATAACATTGGTAGAATATATATTTATAAAATACTGTGCCCATTAATAAAAACAATAAGGCAATAATAATAAAAAGCATAAAAGATAAAATAGATTTTTTTAAAAATTGATAGCAAAAATATATTTGATGACATACACTAACAATCAGTAACCAAAAGTAAAAAATGGAGGAATGTGTAAAAATTAATAACATGGGTAAAATTGAATAAAGTATAAAATTGATGAAATTTAAAATGTGTAAAATTGACTATGGCAGTCCTCCGAGCGACAGTTAGGTGACGCGGATAGGATACCCCAAGCTTTTTTTATAGAACTTTGTTTATAGAAACACCGATAGCTACGAGAGGTAGGCATATTAACGAACAGTTACACGTAAGTAAGTTATAGAAAACGGCCGTGACATGAGTTTGACAATGCTGTATTGTTTGCTCTGTTTTTTCGTACATTGATAGTCAAACCCCCGAATACTGAAACGTCACTCAAAATTTAAGGGCTGCTTAACATTTGAGCAGCTCCTAAACTTTAAATTTCGTATGGCCAAACGTCACTTTTGAGTATTTGTTAAATATAAGTACTACTTAAATTTTGAGTGACATTTCAGTATTCGGGGGAAAGACATTCAAATATTTGCGAGCGATAGTCGGGACAAAAAGCAAAGAAAATCGTGATCCAATGCTTGTTACTACTTAGTTACAAATCGGTCTGTAGAGGGTCATACGTTTGCTTGTCAGGTAGCATTCGTGTGTCGAAATAAAAAAAAATCGGGATTTTTTATTGTATGAAATATGTATAGTCGCTCCATGTAAAATACTGGTATTCAGCTGCATCCGGTTAGACTGGAAGCCGACCCCAACATAGTTGGGAAAAGTTTTTTGAATATCTTTGTTGATAGAATACAAAACAAGACATGTTTTTGTGAAAGTAGATGGTGGGAGATGAAACTATTATATTAATAAGGTACTAAATCTCTTTTTCACAATAGAACAATGATAACTGCAACAATAGGTCAGGAGTTATTTTTAATCAGCCAACCTACAGTTATCGGCACTGCATCATTAAAATAATGTTTTTCGTAGGAACAATAAATTATTCAATTTATAAATCTAACTATAAAAGAAATAAAAATATTTTACAAATATCAAAAAAAGGTTACAGGGCGTCGAAAAATTCGTCCACATCGCTGTCAACAGGAAAAGTGCCCAGAAGGCTGGCAGCATTGCCACGTTGGATGGCAATGCTGATTCTTTGGCCAAAAAATAGGCCCGCCCTCTGGTCACGTGAAGAGTCGACCAACCGTTTGGCGATTTCCCGAAATACAAGGTAAACTCGGTCCAGGTAAACAGGTAAACTCGGACCTAGTGTTTCAACCCCAAACACATAATTACAAATTAAATTATTGTATATATATTTTTTTTTTTTTAATTATAAATTTTAATTAGAATAAGTTTGTGAATAAGTGACTGGAGTGACTTCCATGTTTTAACTGGAGCAAAAAAGTTTCATGATTTACTATAATTTCCGCAGACAAAAAAAGTTTTTCAAATTGGACTCCGCGAAGATTTTTTAAATACACAATAAAATAAACCAGACAAGAACGCAAGCTTATTAAAAAGCAGCAAGATATGAGATGGTGATACTTCTGTTATTAAAGACGGTTGAAATACTCAATGATTTCGTTTTAGATCCAGAAACATTAAGACTGAAGAAATTCCCAAAACGTCAAACAAAACAAATCACAGGTAAAAGACAAATCGCACTCATCCGAACCTAAAGTTATGAAAACTTAACACAATATGATGAAAGAACAGGCACCCGAAAACCTCATGAACACAATAGAGAGGCACGGGGTGCGGTGCGGGGGGAAAGAGGTGGTGAAATAGGGTAGGTAGGAGGTGTTTGGGGGGGTAGGGAGGTCGAGTGATCGGCCGCGACTAAGGACATCGGCGCATCTTGCCCTTCGCCCGCCTCATTAGCCAGAACACTCGAGTTATTGTCGTCTGGATATGAGAACTGGGGGAGAATGGTAGGTTTTATGTTACTGGGCCGATCGTGTTAGCACAGCGGTAGAGTGTGTGCTTGCCTTTTTGCTGTCGATAGTTGCGTCAATGGAGAGCAGTGTAGGTTGGTTGGTACTGCATTGTTTAGGAATTATGTATGTTTTATTGGATTTACAGGGCACTTTGTCTCATCATGCAAAGGTGAACTATATGGCAGTTGTCAACACTATCGTAGCGAATACAACCAATAGTTTAAGCTTAGCACCAGAGTAGCCCGCGAAATTCAATTTTTCTTACGTTTTTTGCTATTTGCAGGTCATTGTCAGGCGGTGTGTTGAACAAAATATGATTCGCGACCATAACATAACCAATTCATTTAATCCCTTTGAATGACTATTTCATGAAAAAGTCATATAATGGGATTTGAATCAACATACAACCTGACACGGACCTGGAAATCGCAAAAAAGTAAGAAAATTTGAATTTCGTGGGTTACTTTAACACATACTTCTTATCTTAACCGATCAAAAGTATTTAGTTTTTGGAGTATAAAGAAGAAGAGATGAACAAACAAGTCACTTATCCCTAAACTATAATGTAATTTTGTGACCACAATGAATTAGATAAGACAATGAGAGAGCTCACCTCCTTTCAGGGATAATAAACAAGATAAATTTTAGAGCATAAAACTCCTCAATAACACAGGTATCATGCAAGTCAATTCGTTCATTTTTAGCTAAACTAAACGTTCAAAAATATCTACTAAATTTTGGAGCTTCACACAACCAACGAATGTTATCGTTCATAGTATACAACAACAACAACAACATCAGCCCATAACGTCCACTGCTGGACATAAGCCTCTCCCATGATGGGAGGAATTTGCCGTAATCTCCACGCTTGGCAGGCGGATTGGAGATCGCAGTAATGAAAGACTAACAGAAAACGCTGCTGCCCATTCTCTGGTCTACGGAGGCGCAAGGTGTTCTGCCTCAGACATTAGTCGCCTTATACGACACCCGTGAGTGTAATGGGTTGGTTCTATTCTACTCTGCCGGATACCACACGACTAATTCATAGTATAAAGGCGGTCAAATTTATAAAAAAAAAGTGATAGATGTGATTCCAGTGAACTACCTTGATTGAAACACTTGCACTATTTCGCCAAAATTCATTGTGATCAATCACACAAACAATATCTACGAATTGCAGAAGCTCTCTGCAATGACTGGTTACCTGTCCGTCCTTATGCAGATAGCAGCAACAAACATCAACCTTATTTCAATCGCAATAAAGATCACTTATATGTACGAGTGAGACAGACTGGTCAGTGGCAGCAAACCAATACCAACCTTATCGTAATGCAAATAAAGAATGTAAAATCAGAGGTACACTTCAACCAACTTATCTGTGCAGGCCGGACAACAAAGAACTATAAATGTACCAATTTTGAAATATTGATGTTTTTTTTTTTTTGAAAACCATGTCTTCTTTAGCTGTTGGTCCCAGCTGTCATTTGTAGATCTATGACAGTTCTTACAGGCAGTCAGTGGCCCTAAAAGTCTGACAACCAGTCCAACCAAGTGGTATCGTACTAACTGGGTTGTGGAGGTCAGATAGGCAGTCATCATCATCATCATCAGCCTATAATGTTCCCACTGCTGGGACACGGCCTCCTCTCTACGAGAGGAAAAGGAAGGAGATAGGCAGTCGCTCTAAGTAAAATACTGATATTCAGCTGCATCCGGTTAGACTGGAAGCCAACCCCAACATAGTCGGGAAAAGGCTAGGCAGATGATGTTGATGACCTTCATGAATAATAATAAAAAAAAAAAAAAAAAAAAAAATAAGAAACAACTGTGAACTTCATTTATGTTTTGTAGTCGATCACATTATGGACGTCAGGTTATTAGATAAAGACATAAACATCACATGAGACTAGGAATGCTTGTGACTGTACCGTAAAACTTTGTGAATAGAAACAAGATGGTCTTTAAAATATTAAGCACTAAAAAGAGTATTTGTTGATATCCCTTTCTATGTTTTTCTCGATTCACGATTCACCCTTGCGAATTTATTCACTCCGTTTTATCCGGTATTTAAGTTGATGAGTGAAGTACGGCTTCCTGCATGTCTACTGTAACACCTGAACTGCAAAACGACCCATACTTTTATGAACTACGAAATAACGGCGCTGTTAATCTAAAATTGTTTTACTTTTTTCTGATTGAAAGACAGAACGATATTTAATACTTTCAAGTGTCAATCTTTCCACAGTAAGTAACAAAATGGTTTATCTGGCCCAACGTATCTGCATTTCAGATCACCATCGTCTAAACTGCATTTAAGAAACTTCTCAATCAAGTTTAGTATAGAACGATTAGAAAGCTACATACTCGTAGCAACTCAATCATATACACTCATCACTTTGGACACAGTATCACAAATAAAAAACAAAATAAATCTACTCACGACATGTTATCTGCTCCTTCATTTAACAACTAACAAACAATATATCTTAACGTAATTTGTTGTTTTGTTTACTTCATTACTTAATCTGTATTTTAATTAGTTGTTTAAATACTTCTCTTATCACTAAACATACTCGTATTATCCTTTTCTGCTGACGATAGTATGACACGAGTGTTACTAGTTATTTTTAACATACCCTCAATGTGGTAAAAGCAACTAGAGATTTGGTTAAAGAACTACCCGATTTAGGAAATGACGTTTCAGATATTTAATGGTGATGTGTTGCCAGCGTGATAAATATTAATTTTATTTCATAATATTCGTTAAAATTATAGTTAGAAGCTAGTAAAACGTTTCAGACAGGGCGCCGCCTTCTCGAAGATATTGTGGTATTTCACTAAATCTGAAGAATTTGACGATTATTAAAGATTTATTGGACATTTTTCGAAAAGGATATCATTTCAGAAAATATTGCTACTAGAGACGAGGAGCACTTCATAGATAATAAACTTTATTTGCGATGAATATGCTCAAAAAAATGTTTGACCCGAAATCAGATTTATAAGATTTAGTTATAAATACCACAATATATCTTCGAGATGTTTTGCCTGCATAAGTCGTTTTGGTTCAGGTTGCTGAACAGCTGCTGCAGTTGTTAGTTATTGGTCCTTTTTGAAAACTGAATGTGTACCCGCCCGAACAGCTTCTGAGTGAAACTTTTCATTGTGTAGTTTGTTCCCGTTTCCTCATCACGCCCTACCTACTCAGCTATTATCAGGTATTCATGCTAAATATATGCATGCTAAAAAACACTCTAGGGTCTCCTAAAATAAAACAGAAATAAAATATTATGAATTCACTGGATAAAACTAACAGATCCTAACTCTCACTATGATCTCAGCAAAATTTTGTTTTGTATTGAGTAACTTCGAACACGCTTAGTTACCTTGTTTGTTTCACATTCAGTTATTGTTTTGAAATTAGCATCTAATTCTTTAATGTTTGCATGCCTATTTTATGGCGAAATGTGTCATTGCACTTCATATTTTTTTTACTATCTTTTGTACCACATTTACAGCAAATAAATAATTTTGACTTTGACTTTGACTTTGACTTTGATGCAGCATAGTATTGCGAATTTAAAGAAAACATAAGTATCAAAAGTATATTATTCACTACAATAAATAGAACAAGCCATAACGAACTTATACGGCAATGCGTATCATATATCATTGTAATAAAAATAGTTACAATAATTTCTTCGTAAATCGAGGTCAGCTGTGTATCCCAGATACCAAAATTACTTACACATAAGATTGTGTGCCAAGTTGTACACAGTATTACAGATAATGCTTGGTTATGGCATACAGCAGCCATGGTATCGCCAAGTTTCGTTAATACAAGGATTTACAATGAGATATATTTGGCCACTTTCCATTTTGCCCGGATTTCACGAGGCAACGTTACATTTTGGCAACTCAGTCAATTCATGTTATGGATTTAATTTATGGTGTAACCGCATTGGACTGTAAGAGAATCGGCAAATGTTTACATTGATTTATAATTATGGAGTTACGGTAGAGTTAGTACGTTAGTACGTTAGAGTTACGGACCCGCTATTAACCGTTGAGGAGTTCTCTCATTTGGAGGCGATGCTGGCTGCAAGATAAAGTCACGTCTTTCACAAAAATGTGTTGTCACCAGAACCAATGGTGTTTGCAAAATTTCAGCTCAATCGGATACCAACCAGTGGTCGAAAAATGGTTTGCAAATTTTGAAACGGACAACTTACGTACACATACGAACAGTGAAAGTTAAATAAAAGCCAGTTATAAAATGTGAATAATTTAAAATAACTAACAACCAATCGAATCATGGCGTGACTTATCGCTAGCACCTAGTTCGATTGCAGCGCTTATACAAAGTGACGTTCAATCAACGATAACAATGATGGAAAAGCTAAAAATGCGTGGGACTGCTACAAAAAATTTTGTTAAAAGTCATTTTGGGAATACAAAACGCTTTGGTAGCGATTGTCAATGGAGAAGTCTTTAGTTTTTTTAATTTTCTTGTTTGACTTTTCTACACACTGTGTCTACATTCACACACATATTCATATCACATTTCATCCAACTTTCCTCTCGCAGGTCTGCTGGAAGAAATTTCTTTTGAAATATGCAGTACCTGTTTAGAACATTAAGATTTTTTTTGTATGGCCACATTGGGTTTTGATTTGACAGATGCTGTCACTTGTTAATAGAATAAAAAAAGTAGCTAAGAAAAAAAAAACAAAAAATTGCGCACGAGGCTTTTCTTTTTTAATATAATTTCGACCTTATTCAGTACCTTTGTGTATGTTAATATATTGTCCTGTTAAGTATTTTGTGTGCACATGAATAAATAAATAAGTTTCCTTTTTTTGAAAGAATTATTAAAATATCTCAACAAATGTAAAAGTTACGAGACTTTAAAGTTGCGCTTGCCATCGGGTAAAGTGACGTCACTATACCCCATTACTTTATTTATTTTTGATGGGTGACTAACAAACGAAGCAAACCCCAGAGGTAGGTAAGTACTTACTTGAAAACTTAAACTCCTTTCATTTCAGCAGTAACTTAGGTTAAAAGTTAGGATTAAAAGAAAAAACTTTCAGTACTATGTAGACGTCAATTTTTATTTAGTTCAACTTTAGTAATCTATTTCTCGGTCATTTATTGGTAAATTTAAAAAAATCTCCGTTTTTATAATTTTACTCTATATTTAAATTCCATTTAGTTAAATATAGTGCTATCAACTTGAAACTTTTCCATTATCTGTCTCCTCAGAACAAGTGAACATTATCCACTTTGGTCTACACACTTAACCACGGTCTAAAGTGTGGAAGTCTGTAAAATCCACCTTTTTACAGACTTCCACTTCCAACCATTCTATAATTCTTTCCCCATAAAAGTACATTCCAATATCCCTTAAAGACCGGTTTACGACCAATAAAGTACTAAGCTATTTTAAGTCACGCTCAACAGGACACTTTGTTTCCAGCTACAGAACCACACGAATAAAGGCAACTTCGCACACTAATAAAGGCGGCAGCTACGTAGAAGTGATCAATCTTGTAAGTAAATTTCACGGTGAGGTCAATGTACTCTGTAAAGCTGGTGAACTCTCAACAAAACAGTGTTATATGGTAACGGATATGTACAACACATTTGATAACATGTATAAATGTACATTGTTTGAGTACACGAGTCAAACAAGGTATTTCCTATGCAGATAGTCCTAGTCAACTTGCAATTACATATAGCTTTTTTTATTCCAAAAAAACACTACATTGGTTTTTTAAGTGTTTTTTTTTCTTTTGTTAGTACTAGTACCAGACACATTCTTGTTAATATTTTTTTAGTTCATTTAATTTTACATTGTAAGTAACTAGAAATTCTTAATGGACCAGGCCAATAAAATAAACGTATTATAGAAGATAACTCCTAAATACTTAAACAATGTAAATAAAATTTATATCAGAACACCACGCAAGTGTCTTCTACTAAATAAAAATAAAGAATCACGTCAATCGGACCAGTAATGACGGTTAAGTTAATAAACATTAAAATAATACAGCCGAATTGAGAACCATTTTTTTTTTTTTTTTTTTTCGGATGGGAAATCATCAAATGACTTCTCCCGCTCTGGGCAGAGCAGGAGGGAGTGTCAAACTTTTACTGACTAAAACCCATCCATGTTCCTTCATCGCCCTTTGTGTTCCGGGGCCACGGTATCTCTTTCGAATAGTCCCGCAACCCCGGCAGGGCCGAATTGAGAACCTCCTTTTAGATTTCTGGTAAAAATTGCGACTGGATTACCTCCATATCAATGGTTACTGAAGTATGTGTCCACAGTGTCCGCAGCCGGTCCGCAACACTTTGACAAATACCTCACTTCATTCTTTAAATATATGCTATACCTTACAAGTTAGTAATTACAAAATCTGCAGTGCACTGCAGTGAAACTTTTTTATCGACAATGATTTTCTAGTACTACTGGTCTGTACTGTACCATCTGTTGTAGGTACTTGTGAAGCACGCCAAGCTTATAAATATTCCTCATTAAAGAGAACCTAATAATAGAGCACAAATAAAAATACAAGAAAGCTAGTGTACAGAAGATTTTATGTTTAAATCTGAGCACATTTTTCAAAAGTACGTGGTTGAGGAATTTACAATTTACTCGGGAGGCGGAAGTAAGGCAAATATTGTGCTGAGATTAAATGTAACTAGGCACTTGAATTAAAGTTGAGGCAGGCACAATAATTTTACATGCTTCATGTTACGGTAAATATGTATGACGTTAAAGGTATGCAGAGCGACAAGTAAGCAGGACGAAGTTTACTTCTGAAACTGAAGTCAATCAGCACGTCGGAACTGCTATTAGGAGCTGTCAGTGTAAGCATTCCATAACAATGATGACAATGATTTAATTTATTTTTTGACATTAATTGGTTTGATCTGACATTTATTTGTTTCTAATATTTTTATTATTTTTGTCATTGAATTAACTTTATTTTGTTTTTATTCAATCAGTGGACTGTAAAATTGACAAAAGTTTTGTTTAATGTTTTGTATCTAATATGGGTCAATGACCTAAAATAAATGCATTTTATTTTTATTTTTTATGACATTGACAGCTCTTGAACGCCGTCAAACTGAGCTGATCGCGTTTAATGTTGGTAAAATTCACGTTAATTTAAAGTTTCTTATGTTTTTTGCAGTTTGCTGGTCAGTGGCAGGTTGTACGCTGATTAAAATATGATTTGCCACCGTAAAAACTATGGGTGTACTAATTTATAATCATTAAAATCTCAATACTACCCTCAAAGTCTATTTAAATTAATTGTATTAAATGAACCTAAAGGGGCTGTAGTGATGATTTTAATGACTACAGTTCTGTAAATACATACGTTTTACGGCCGCGAATAATATTTTGACACTGACCGCTTTCACCTTAAGGTACTTAATTCTTTTTTATTTGTTGAATGATGATAACAAAACTATGACAAATAAAAAGCAACATGCATTCTTGTCTAGAATCTTAGTAGTTTCTACAAAGGACCAACCGATACGATACCGTAGGACACGCCACTCGTTTCACCGAAACAAAATATCATTACCATAATTTTTACTTTCGCGCCATCAACTTAACCGACACAACAAACTTAACGATGACGAAAACACAAACAAAAACGTCCTTAACTTGAGAAAAATGACCTATCACGCAACGACATTGACAAATTATAATATTTCGTACACCATAGGGTTTTCCCGGCACCATTAACATAACAGGCGGGCGACCTCGAGGCATACATCCAGAGGCAAAAAATCTCTGGGTGTCTTCCAAGGCGCCTGTTTATCTGCTTTTTTCTTAGATGAGGTAGACGAGACGGCGCCGACGTCCCGCCGAACGGGCGCCGAGCCGAAATGGGCCACCTCCCTCAAAGCTTTACACCCAGTTTCATTTTGGCTACAGAACTATTGCTTGAACCCGTTCAGAGTTCTAGTTGAACTTTGTAAATGGTTGTGAACCGAATTGAAATATAATATAATGCAAGATTATGTACGAGAGTGAGTCAATCTGCAGATGCAATATTAGATAGTAAATGTACAAAGGCAAATATATACAATGGAGTCGTATGTTAGAAGATATTATTATTTAAATTCAAGAGATAGTATTTTTGAAATATGAATAGTTGAAGCTTTTATTCTATATTCGGATATGTTTTGGCTTTAGTGAGTTTATTATTTAAATCAGTTTCATTTTGGTATTGTTGCACTGTTGGAATTTCAGCTTTCGGTGATTAGTGGAACGTCGAAAATCCGACAAAGAATATGCTTTTATTTCGGTATTCATTTACATGCCGAAATAGTGAAATCCAGCGTTAGTATGTTATAATGGAACTTTATAAACCAACCTTAGAAAGCGGTAAAATCGTGAAATATTTCATGATTTTACCGCAAAGGTATGTCTAATAATGGGGTATTTTCCAGTGCTTTTTATGAACGAACTAGATGGCGCTGATCAACCTTGGGAATAATAAAATGGCTCGTTTTTAAGTCCACAAAGCCTTAACTGAAGTACGGAGGAACCTAAGCTCGACTCGACGCACCAGGAGTTTAGATGTAACGCAAAAACACTCAGAAGAACAATAGCAAAAACTTGTAGTTCAGTTCAGTGATGCAAAAGAATAGTAGACTTTTTAGATTAAAAATGTTTGACAGAAAAAAGATTCTTAACAGTTCTCACTTTATATACAACAATAAATAATAAAGAAATTTTACTAAACAATAAGTTTGACATGTGTCTAGGAGAGTTTTCTTTTGCCTTGCTATAAGATTTTACCATTGACCTATAATATTATATAATACTTAGTAAATTCTTTTTTCATTGGATTTTACTAGAAAGCTGCTTAAAAAAGTATTCCCAAAGCTGATCAGCGCCATCTATTGATATATACTGAAGCGCTTTGACAAACGTCAGTGGAAAATTCCTCATTACAGAATCACTTAAACTTCATCTGGCATCCCGAATTGCAGTATTAATTTATTTTCTGCCCTGTGTAGCAAAAAGGCAGCTATTTGTAGGTAATTTAAAGGATCACCGCCTGCCTTGAACCTGCATCGCAAGCAGGACGGCTTAGCAAGAGGTCCTGGGTTCGATTCCCGGAACATTATTAGGTTTTTCCATCAGAAATTTCTCGGTATGGAATCTGAATTTGTACAGTGTTGATGCTAATTAGCTCGCCCCCGTATTATATCGGACTTAAACATAACAGACAAAATGTGAGCGTACTATCAGAAACACCTCTGCATCACCCTTTAGGGTTTACAGGCGTGATGTTATATTATGTTATTAAAATTTTATTGTAGTTTTTTTGTTTCTTTAGGTACTTACGGTAATAAGAAAATTATGTTCACTTACCGAAAATAATTCCGAAAACTTTTTCAGTTCAAATAAAATACACAGTTAAATTTTAAGTCTTGGAATTCCAACTATACAATAATAACATTTAGGCTTTCATATAGATATTGCTTAGTGCTGGTCTAACTTTAGTAAATTAAAAGGTAATCAAAAATCGCCATCTTCTAAATTCTATTTCAGCCAAGTTTCATTACACTAAAAGCATATTTACCGGTACATAATCGAGTACAACCAGTCTATTCATAGAACAACGAAGCAACCATTCACAGAAGCGGCCAAGTCGTGTATTTGTGACGCATTACTGGTGTGGGCGTTGTAAGAATGGGAACGTGTCACCCGTTCACGCGAAACTGTCAAATGTGTGAATTGTCTGCTAATATGGTGTTGAGAACTGCCTCATTGGTCTAGTGGTGGCAATCACTCGCCTCTTATTACATGGCGGTTAAACATCGCTAAAACGAACCACTGACCCATAACTAGCGAAATGTGGGTGTACTATTAGGTACACCTCTGCCTAGCCCTTCGGAGATTATAGGCGTGACGTTGTGTTGTTTTATGGTGAAGAGATTTGATGTTAATTGATGTATAGTTTTTGCGTTTTAGCTTGTCAATAGCGGTCATTGCCCTTTCCCTAATATCTCTTCGTACGAACCAAAACAAATGAACCGTGTGTCGTTTTTCATAGAAAAAATGTTGAAGATCACGATAGATGACGATTCAAGACTTGCTGACTGGCTTACTCGTATTTTCGGTTTTTAAAGTTAATAACTTTAATAAATGTAGGTGAGTCAATGACCGCTATTGACATCTTAACTGGCAGCAGCTATAGTAACTTGTACTATAGCTGTTGGTTGTGAATACATTCGCCTTCGAACTTACGAGGAAGCATTCTGAAAGTTGGCAACATCTCAAATAACTGTTAAATGTTTCACCGTCTCGATGAAAGTCTACTAAATGAAATTATGAAATATATTAACTTTGGGCTGTTAGTACAGTCACGACCACCAATATGTATCCACTTTCCTAAATGTAAAAGCTATTTTCGCGAGAAATAACGATTGTAACTTGGAGATAGGTTCTTTTTCATAAAAATGTGAGTTCCAGAATACTATGTACTTATGGTGTATACATATACATATTGGTGCTCGTGACTGTACAGCATAGAGTACAGAAGTAGCAAAGTCGTGTATTCGTGACGCATACTGGCGTGGGTGTTAAGAATAGGAACGCGTCACCCGTTGAGGCGAAAATGTCAAATGTGTGAATTGTCTGCTAATATGGTGTAGGGATTTGATGTTTATTTATGTTGTAATAGAGCTGTTGGTTGTTAATGCGTTTGCCTTATGAATTATTAAACTTAATGCAAATTCAGCCTATAACGTGTCCATGGCTGGGACTTAGGCATTTTTTTTCGTATGGTTAGTGCCTAATCTAGTGTCAGAGTGTTTATACCACCCATGGGCCTCTGAATTGGCTTTACATGCCGTCATGCTGGTTTGGTTTCCTCGCGATGTTTTCCTTCACCAAAGCAAGTAATAATTATTCAATTCGCAAAAATTTAACTTAAAATTCAGGGGTCAGGTGATCGAGGTGGAGGAGCTCGTGGCTAAATAGTAACAGCCGCTCAGGTCGATCTTTAGGTTAAGCCGTGCTTGCCTAGGTTGGTCTGTGGATGGGTTAGCCACAGAAAGCACGTTAAGCTGTTGGTCCCGGCTGTCATTTGAAGATCTTTCACAGTCGTTACAGGAAGTCAGTGGCCCAAAAAGTCTGACAACCAGTCTTACCAAGGGGTATCGTATTACCCTGTACTTACTGGGTTGTTAAGCTAGATAGGCAGTCGCTGCATGTAAAATACTGGTTTAGCTGCATCTGGTTAGACTGGCAGCCGACACCAATATAGTTAAGGCTAGGCAGATGATGAAGTGCTCGATGCACACTACAAGAAATACGCCTTTTATGCTCTTTTAGCTGTTAAATTTATACGCACATGAATCCGAAAAATCAGAGGTGCGTGTCTTGGGTTCGAACTCGAGACCTATGACTTGGCTGCCCGACGGTTCCACCACTAGACTGACTAGACTGTCCTCTCTATTAGATGGAGTGACTGCAATACACCACACCGAACCAGTACGGGTTGCTAGATGTAACATATCTCTAATTTTTGGTTCTTGGACTTCCAATGTTGTAGTTTGAAGTTTTTTTTTTCATGTCTATGGGTATTTGTACTGTACTTGTCGATAGTTGTACCTATTTTCGGTTCAAATATCTTTCGGATTAACTTAATGTTTAAGACACACGCTTGTGCCGGGGAGTTATGTTTAGTTATGTTGTACTTTATCTGTTGCGATAAGTTATTATTACATTAATTAATTAAAACATTTTGAACTCGGCCCCTGATTTTCTTAGAACCCGGTAGCTAAAATTTGTACTACCGGCGTATTGTTTTAAAGGTTTCCTTATAAGTCAGGAAGTCTGGAGCTAGGGATAAACAAACCGTATAGTTCGTAAGTAGTCTAGCTTTTATATGGATGCAAATAAGATAACAGGAGTTGTGAGAATTGGGAATTGACTCCATTTATTAGTTACAGTTAAAATGAAAGCGGAATCGCGGAACTGCCAGTACTTAATCGCGGCCACAGATTTTTATTTATTAGAATGAATGGTGTTTTTAACGGAATATTGAACGATTTAGCTACCGTAGAGCTTACACAACGTAACATTTTGCCAGCTACATGTATCATTGAAAAGTTTGATGACGAAATGTTTTGGATTGACGTAAACTACGAAAAGCTAACATTGAGCCTAGAGAAAGCGATTACCACTGGTCTCGTCTTGTCTTGGATATTCTATAGAACCATACCTGTGGATATGCTCCCAATGTTTTGTTCTATTACGACTCCTAGCTAATTGGGGACAAATGTATACAACTATTCCTAGATCAGGTTTTTTGCAACTTTAATCTTATTTGAACAACCCTAGTTTTTATCTACTAATCTACCGGAGATGCCTGAGAGATATTTTTCGACGGCATGTAAAGCCTCGTTAGAGGCCCGTGGGCGGCATAAAAACTCTGATACCAGGTTACACACTAACCACGTGATAAAGAACAAAGAAAGATTAATATCTACTACTGAACAACCTGTACACTTTTTGTAAACTTAATATTTTAAAACATACTAACCGTAGATAATAAGCTAACTAACCAAAACCTACTCACAGACCAATCTACAAACACACAGAATCGTAACATTCCTTCTCCAGGACCAATAACGCGTCATGACGTAACAAAGTCTGCATTGTCTGGAAAACAGCCAGCGGCTTGTCCTTCGGTCCTTGGCGGCAGATAGGGCGACGGCGCGGCGCCATAGCGTTATGGCGCTTTCGAGGTCACCCCGACGTTCCCGGGAATAGTGCTGTGGTACCGCATTCTGACTAATGCGGGAATGTGTGGGATTGAGAAGTTTTTGATGCTGTTTTTGTTTGATGAGTCATGTGACGTAAGTAGACGACGAAGTACGGTGTTTACTGGCAAATGGCATTTGAAAGTCAGTATCTATTTTTGTGTTTGAATAACTTTTTTATAGTCAGATCGTACTTGTGATATATTTTTTGGAGGTGGATGGAGAAATATTATTTAACCGACAAAAGATCATATGAATTACAGATGTTTACAAAAAATAGTATTGATTATTTCAATAATCAATACTATTTTTTGTAAACATCTACCTAGGACTATCTAGGACTTTTGGACAAAGATCACAGATATATTCAAACCAGATAATTTTACCTACACGCTACATCATTTACACAATGTTATAAGGTTCGGAGCACACCGACGGAAATAAAAAATATTACAAATGATGGAGGCACCAACTGTTACAATATATGACCCGCATTATAACATCACTCAGAAAGAATGTTCAGTTATTAACAGTTTTAATGAACACCCTTATTTTTAGCTTCTCTTGTTCTATCTAAAACTAGTCTGTATAAAAAGTTATAAAGGATGAAACTATTAACAAGTTTGAAATAAAGTAATTATACCATATCTACTTATAGTTTTGTGTTAGAAAAATCTATTTTAGTGATAGATTACGTAAATACTTAAGCTCAGCTTTTTAGTAACTCATTGATGACTAAAGTACCGATAATTACGGCAAGAACTAAATCATGCAAATAAAATCGTATCGCCGAAATTTAATTTAACTGATAATTATTAAATGGACGGTAACTATGACAAAGAAAGCAGTCTGAAAGCAAAAAAAAATAGTTCACGTTTAAAAAAATAGTTTCACGACTTTATTTTACAACTTGTTACTATAATAGTTAAAACATAGAAGTATTGTGTCGTCATAAGCATTGACATCATAACAGAATACTCCTCAAGTAAAAAAAGCAAAAGCCAAAGCGCAAAATGTACCACGAATCATCGAGAAGTCATGATAACATCCCCGGAGGAGTAACGTAGTGGACGTTACTCCTCCGGGGAGGAGTGACGACTATATATTCGTACAAGTATATTGACCAATTGCGGAGGTGTAGGTCTACACCAAGTGACGAGTCAAACCGATGTGCAACATTGAACAAAGGTGACTATGAAGTACTCGACGAATATTCGGTTTACGAAAAACACAAATGAGGTCAGATAAACAATTACTCCATAAAATACGGGTGTATAAATATTCAGCTGCATATATGCAAGATTAGAAGCCGATGTTGAGTAAAAAGGTAATTAAAAAAGCGTTGCAGGCGTAAGCTTTCGTCGAGTATTTAAGTAGATATACGGCGGTAATTCATATTTTCATCTTAAATCATCTTTCATCTTCATCTTTCATCCCCACGTATCATGGTCGAATCGCAACACAATCACGTCATTCCCCTATCAACCAATTGCGGCTAGGCTTACACAAAATTACGAGCCAATCCTGTGTGCAACCAACTTTACAACCGCATTGATACAGAGAGGTGACTATGAAGCGTTACCCAGTTAGGCGTAAGTAACTCAGTTACCATGGTTAACCGGGTTTGCCGCTGTATTTATAGGCACAGGGAGCAGGGCCTGTCGCGTCGGGGCTCCGTCGCGGCGTTTAAATATAGGTGATATTGATATACGTGTGTGGTTATGTGATTGGGGGGATTAATGTAGGCTTTTAAGAGTGGTTTTTTGCTTGAGTATTAGGTGGTTTCAAATGTTGTAAATGATCTCTGATGATGATTTGATGTTTAAATGTGGACGAAAAAATGTAAGCATCGTAGCTGGTGGTTCTGATGTTTTTGGCTACCCCACATGGGGAAAGGCGTAAGTTTATGTGCTTCAATGAACTCTTTTGTGGGATTAACATGCGAATCATTTCCATATTTAAGAAGAAGTAGAAATGAGATATGTTCTTATTTCGTAAAGGAGTTGACTATTCCTCAGAGGGCTTAAAATGGCCGGTTTACCAAAATCATAGTAGGATTATAATAATATGAATTAGAGAGCAGCGGTGGCCCAGTGGGAGAGCAGCGGTGGCCCAGTGGGAGAGCAGCGGTGGCCCAGTGGGAGAGCAGCGGTGGCCCAGTGGGAGAGCAGCGGTGGCCCAGTGGGAGAGCAGCGGTGGCCCAGTGGTGGCTGCCCCGATTTACGAACAGTAAGTCGTGGATTCGAATCCAGACAGGCGCATTACTTTGTGTAATTTATTTCGTCACCACTGCTCTTAAAACGGTGAAGGAAAACATCGTGAGGAAAGCGGCATGTCCTAGAAACAAAAATTCGAAGACATGTGACATCTACCAATCCGCACTGGGCCCGCGTGATGTGTCCCAGCAGTGGGAACATTAATATACTGATAATGATGATGATAATGATGAATTATGTTACAATCCGTTAATTGAAAGTGACAATTCATAATATTAACTTCGTCGGTGACCATTTTAAGAATTTTCCCTGATTCATATTATTATCCCTACTAGCTGACCCCTCAAACGTTGTTCTGCCATATAAATTATGGTGTAAAATATATTTTACGAACTATTCCCAGACCTACCAAATATACACAAACAATTTCGTTAAAATCAGCCAACCCGTTTCGGAGGAGGTAGGTGTACTGTGAAGATTCGTCGTAGTTACATCACTTTTGGTCTTCTTAGTAGGTGATAGCCATTAACGAATTATTTTTGAGGAGACCTTGTTATCCTAGCCGACCTTCAGATTAAAAGTAGGTAGATGGCCCGATGATATTGACAAGACAAGATAGGACATTTATTTGTAGATTGAATAGGCAAAATATGTAACTATATTGGGGTCGGCTTCCAGTCTCACCGGATGCAGCTGAATACCAGTATTTTACACAAAGCGACTACCTATCTGACTTTCACAACCCAGTTAGTGCTGGGTAATACGATACCCCTTGGTAAGACTGGTTTTTAGACTTCCAGGCCACTGACTAGCTGTGACGCCTGAAAAATCTACAATTGTCAGCCGAGACCAACGGCTTAACGTGCTTTCCGAGGCACGGAGGAAACTCGGTATGTAATGGGTGGTCACCCATCCACGGACCAACCTAGACAAGTGCGGCTTAACCTGAAGATTGACCCGAGTGGCTGTTATTATTTAGCCACAAGCTCCTCGAGCAATAGGAAAATGTATTATGCCTTATCATATAAACCAGCACTAACAAAATATCTGTCAAGCTAACAAAAACAATAGTAGGCATTTGTACAAAAGTGCTAAATGTGTAGTTTCTATTCTACGAGTTGTCATCGGTAGGTTCTTAGTTATTTCGATGCACGTGGGTGGCTCGTCACTATTTACGTGCGAACAGCTGTTAGCTCTTATCAACACATGAATACTGCACGTGTATTATTATGTGCAATATTGACCTAATACGCTGACGAAATATGCTTGGCTTACTTTAAGGCTGGTTTTTAACTAATGTTAGTAATTGACGTATGGGGTATAGACAAACAAAGCAATAAATAAAAAACAAAATATTCCTCGTACTGCCAATATTATTATTTATTGTGTGTTAATTATGTATTTTAAATGCTGTGGCAAAAATAGAGAACACGTATTTTCCCAGATATGAGACCTATCTAAATTGATTTTTCGCCTCCGAAAACCAGCACAAAATTCCTATAAATCGAAGATCTTAGACAGCTCGGTAACCATCCAGTTTTGAGTTCGTTAAATGGACTTAATTTGCTGCTAACAGCCTCTAATATCATTGCTTCGGTGAGGGAAAATATCGCGAGCAAACCAAACCAGCATGCCTGTGAGATAAAAACTCTGACACCAGGTTAGGCACTAACCACACGAAAAAGAAATGATCTTGAAAAAAACAAAGGTTTGTGTGTAATGTGTAGTATCATTAATATCACTATCACATCACAATATCCCGGTCTATGCTAAATGATACTTGCCTTGAATATTTTTAGTGTCACTAGAAATATTTAAGGCCATATTTTTATGCCTTTAGAAATTTTAGATATTTTTGAATATTCCTTAAAAAAACATTTAAAAATATATAAATTGTAAACCCACCTGTATCGGGAACAGGGTCCAAGCTTCCGGCGGTTAGGGCTTCCGAGAAAGGAACCATATTTTTACATAATAATCGTTAGTAAAGCAGGATTTCTTGTCCTACATCAGAAATACATCTGAAGCACGACTGGAAAATGTATGGCGGTCTTAACCTAGAATTAGTATGGTAATGTATATAGTCTTTGCGATTTGCATGTACATTGTACGTGGCTCTAGCATTTGTTTCTATTAATGTACTTTCGCGTATGCCATGATATAAGCAGTTCAAAGGCTGGCTTTGTGGTGGATAAAACTTCAATTTAAAACTTTAAATACTTCGTAATGAAGTTATTTTATTTGTGTCAGCCTTCTCTGTCTGTCCCACTGCTGGGCAAAAGCCTCCCGCATGGCTTTCCAATCCTGTTTGCAATTTCTCCTCTCCGACCAATCCGTTAAGAATGAGCCCAAATCGTCACGCCAGGGTTTCTTGGGCCTGCTTCGGTTACGCACTGAGGTTATATCGCGGATTTCCGGAATATAATATCTGTTCCTAAATTACCCGAAAATTCCTAAGTTACTAAACATAGATTTGATAGCAATGATGACGATAACAGCTCTTGTTTGTGTGCATTCAGCTTCATTGGTATAATTTGATCATTTTTCATTAGTAATCTATATCGTGGCTAAATAATAACAGCCTCACGGATCGATCTTCAAGGTTAAGTCGCGCTTGCAAAGGTTGGTCTGTGGATGGGTAACCATCATTACACACCAAGTTTCCTCCGTGCCTCGGAAAAGCACGTTAAACCGTTGGTCTCGACTGTCATTAGTAGATCTTTGACAGTCGTTACAGGTAATCTGACAACCATCCAAAAAGTCTGACAACTATTTTTACCTTGGGGTTTCTCAGTACTAGCTGGGTTGTGGAAGTCAGATAGGCCGTCACTCCAAGTAAAATTCTGGTATGCATCTGCATCTGGAAAGGCTGGAAGCCGACCCCAATAAATTTGGAAAAGTCTTGTCAGATGATGAATTCATAACTTCCTATGACAATAGGGAATATGCATACATTTTTTTTTTATTTCGATACGGTATGTTAAAGTGCTATAAAAATAATAACAAAAACCGAAAACAAGACTTATATCGGTCAAACAACACAAAAGTTATAACCATTTAAACTTTTGTTTCTATCTCTTTCTAGATAAACGGAATTTTGTATGGATTTTATACGTCGATGCAGCGAATGACGTCATTCGCTGTATCGGATCTCTCTGTCTAATCAGCAGTTTCAAATGCTTATAACTTAGTATTTTAAATAGATATTAAAAAAATAAATTCAAATTTCTGTTTCTGGTGTTAATACGCTTTGTTTAGAGTGATAAAAAAAAATCATGCATATACCCTATTATTGACGTAGCTAGTATACCCTTGTTCTAAAACACATCCTGCATAAATTCAGTCATAACATAAATCTTTCACAAACAATTGTGTGAAAGACCCAAACAGAACAACAAAAAGACTCCAAAAACACATATTGGGACACATTAGGTTTTCCATCAGAAATTTCTCAGTACCAGCCACGGAGTCTGGAATTGCGCCCGGTTGATGGCAATAGGCTCGCCCCCTACTACATGGGACTAGCGAAATGTGGGTGAACCTACTATTAGGTATACCTCTGCCTAACCCTTCGGGGATTATAGTCGTGATGTTATGTAATGAGTGTCCAAAAACACTGCCAAGAAAATTAACAACCAATATTTAGTTTACAGCTCCTTAACAAGTACTAAACACGTTACTAGAGCAGCGATACTAAAAATGATTGCGCAAAGAAATCTTACAAGTGAAGGCCAGATTATATGAGGCGTTGCTTGGGGCTGGGGGCTGTGAAACTGGGGGTAATGACCGCTGCAAAACGCGAGCGAAGACTACGCGGCGCCGAACTGGGTGAAACAGCTCGATAATATGCGACGTGGAGGATTTAGTTGGTTTAAGGCACTGCAAGTCAGTCTTGTTAATCTCGTATAGAAAAATTTGATAGCAAAACAATGCAAACGAATAAATATTTATGTTTATTGGTCGGTGATTAACTCGTGGAGGAGCTCGTGGCTAAATAATAACAGCCACTTGGATCAATCTTCAAGGTTAATTCGCGCTTGCAAAGGTCGGTCTGTGGATGGGTGACCATCATTACATACAGAGTTTCCTCCCGTTAAGCAGTTGGTCCCGGCTGTCATTTGTGATCTTTGACAGTCGTTACAGGTAGTCAGTGGCCCAAAAAGTCTGAATTCCAGTCTTACCAAGGGGTATCGTATTACCCAGTACTAACTGGCTTGTGGAGGTCAGATAGGCTGTCGCTCCGTGTAAAATACTGGTATTCAGCTGCATCTGGTTAGACGGGAAGCCGACCCAATAAACTTGGGAAAAGGCTAGGCAGATGATTGGTCGGTGATTAACTACATTTCAATGGGCTTTAATGCCTATTATCATCAACCCGGCACAAATTAAGACTCCGTGGCTGCTACTGAGAAATTCTTGATGGAAAAATCCAATAATACTTTGACCAATCGCGTTTGTATCTCGTTTTGTTAAATACAATAATTTGAGAAATGCTGGTTGTATTGCCTACGGCAACAAACAAACGAATATCATGTTATCAAAAAATAAATGCATCGGCCGTCAAAACACACTTCACTACGCCATATTTAACAACTGATAGTGCTTGTGAACTTGGCCTTAAAGCCTTCAGCGAAATCAAAACCATAGCGTAACATATTTTTTTTTCGTATTGTAGGCTGTTGTTGTTTGAATTTCCGTTAAATAGGAAATCCAACAGCAGTCAGTCTACCATCGAATCCGAGTTCGTAGAACTGATATTTATATAGAGATGCTATTACTACGGCGTAGCAGCGTAGCTGGACACTCATAGAGTTGCAAGTGCTTCGGCGTAGCGGGCGTAGAAATTAAAGACTACGAGACGCCCCGCTTTCACCGAAATTGCTTTACCCGACAAAAAAAAACGTTTTAAAAGAGTTCAACCCTTCTGCCAAACTGTTGTAACTCTTCTATACTGACAAATTAAAGACTCACCACCTTCCTGCCCTTGTCCCATTGTACTTGGGGTCGGCGCAACACGTTTTCTTCTTCCATTATCCTCAGACCTTTCTGTTTCATATCGTTCCTCACGCAATCAATTTATCTTTTATTTGAACGTCCTCTCCCTCTCCATCCATCAACACTCAAGTATCCTTCAGACTTAAGTCACAGTGTGTTTCATTCGTCCTCAACACATGTCCACCTTAAAAACTACAGCTCTATAATAGTGATTTGGAGGATGTAGTTAGTCTGAGCTATTTTTAGTCAAAACTTAAAACGTGTTTTAAGGTTAGTTATATACCGTGAAAGCTTAAAACTTATGTATGTTCAGTCACTTTTATCTGTGTTAGTCAATGACGACCTAATCTCAATCGTTATTTCACAAGACTACAGAAAAATGAAAACTAATAAATTTGATAAAAAATGCAATTGACTGAAAAAAGAAACAGTTGTATTTAAAAACTAAGGACCAAAAACGATCTCTGAGTATCGCAGCCCTTTTTCCCGATAGACTGTGGGGCGCCGAACTGGGTGAAGCAGTTCTCTAATATGCGAGTGGATGATGTAGTTTCTTGTTGCCCAGTTTTAAAAGCCTGTAAAACGTGTCCAAGTCAGTGATCACTAAATCTCATGTTTCACGTTGTCATGGCTTTACAAAGTCTAGATTGTATAACTATGTAATACAAGCCACGTGTCTCGATAGCTCTGATGCCCAAAGGTTATTCTATTAGGCATTCATTTAGGTGTCAGTGAAAACGAGCATTATTGTCGTGTCATCAAATGGTCATTAAATGTTTATTTGTAGAAAAAAATGCGCAAATTAAATCGTAATAAAACACTGTTCAATATAAATAGGTCTTACTTTGTCTACAAATACGCAATCGACGATGTATGTTTGCAGTTTGTATTTCGTGGAACAACGCGAAAGAGACATTTTGCGCCTGAGCCTAAATATCATGTTATCGTTCAAAAAATAAATGCATCGAACGTCAAAACACAATTTACTACGCTATATGTTTGTAAACTTGGCCTTCAGTATGAACCTGAAATCAAAACCATAGCGTAAAGTTATTTTGTACGTATTAAAACCTGTCTGGTTTGCTTTCCGGAATTCGAAGAAATGAAAAATCCAACAATATTCAGTCTGATATGGAATCCGAGTTCGTAGAACTGATATTTATAAAGCGATGTGATTGCTACGGCGAAGCGGCGTAGTGGCTCTCATGGAGTTGCAATTGCTACGGCGCAGCACGCATAGACTGATAAAGACTACGAGGCTCCGATTTCAGAAACAACTTAGTTGATTCGAGTGGTATTCATTGAGTTGTTTCTTCATTTATGATTGGAATAAATTTTGGGATTTTTAAAGTTACACCGGGTTCAATACAGGTGTTATTTGACAAATAATAATATTATGATTAGAAAAGTAATGTTTAATAGGATGACGGCTAATATGTAGGTTTTCTATCGAGTTGCTTAACTATGGCTTATTATAGTAGTGTGGATGCTTTAGTTTTGGTGAACTTTGTTATGACCAAGTTTTCGCCAGTTATGCTTAAGTCCCATGTAATATGGGGCGAGCTTATTACCATCAACCGAGCACAAATTCAGACTCCGTGACTGCTACTGAGAAATTGTTGGTGAAAAAACCCAATAACACTTTGCCCGACCTGGGACTAGAACCCAGGACTTCATGCTCAACAGTCGCGCCACTACTAGACCCAACGAGGCCTTATGTTATTGCATAAAGCATTCCATATTTACTGCACTACACAAGTCCAGGTGCATTCAGTAAGTAACAGTCTGAGCTAGGTCTAGGCATAGTGGCATCGTTTGCATCGACTTCACATTAAGCTCGGGAACACTTACCACAGACAAATGTTTTGTGTTGTACACTGTACTACTGCCATTAACTCCTGCTTGTAGTTACGAGATACAAGTTAGTTTTTTTTTTTCGTTTAGTGAACACTAGGGAATTCGGTAGATTAGGATAATAGTGCTCTTATTCGGGTTCGATATTTAAATTGTCACAAAAAAGGTTGTTGTAAAACCAGCCAGTAGGCAATGGCATTTTTTGTGACAAAATGTAGAACAGTTTTCTTTTATAGTTGTTGTACCTTGCACAGTGATTCTTGATAGTGATGCAACGTCTGATAGAAATACAACTGTGAACGGACTTACCGATGAATGAATGAAAGGCATTTATTTGCATGTGGGTAAGATGAGGATGCTAAGGGGTGGTATAACGCGAATGGATAAAATAAGAAATGAGTACATACATAAGAGGAAGTCTGAAACTGGCGCCGGTGACTGAAAAGTTGTGTGGTAATCGGTTGTCTTGGTAAGGACATGTCATCATCATCATTATTTCAGCCAAAAGACGTCCACTGGTGGACATAGGCCTCTCCCAAGCGTCGCCACTTTGACCGGTCCCATGCGATTCGCATTCAACGGATTCCCGCAAACTTCACCAGGTCATCGGTCCACCTAGTGGGAGGTCTTTCAACGCGTCTTCCGATCGCCACTCCAGAACTTTTCGGCCCCATCGGCCATCCGTTCTGCGAGCAATGTGCCCTGCCCACTGCCACTTAAGTTTGGCAATTTTTAGGGCTACGTCGGTGACTCTTGCGGATGTCTTCAGTTCTGATTCGATCACGCAAAGAAACTCCGAGCATAGCCCTCTCCATTGCCCTTTGGGTGACTTTAAGCCTTCTGATAAGGCCCATTGTGAGCGACCACGTTTCGGTCCCGTATGTAATCACTGGCAACACACACTGGTCATAGACTTTCGTCTTGAGACACTGCGGTAAGTTGGACAAGAAGATACCGTGCAGCTTCCCAAACGCTGCCCAGCCAAGTCTGATTCGACGATTGACCTCTTTCTCGAAGTTAGACCTACCTAACTAGACCGTTTGTCCCAGGTACACATAATCGTCCACAGCTTCGAGTGTAGTGTCCCCGATTTTGATAGGAGTGGGTGTTACATTCAACATGACCTTGGTTTTGTCCATGTTCATTTTAAGCCCCACTCTTTCGGAAGCTCTACTGAGGTCATCGCGCATTGAACTGAGGCCCTCCATGGTCTCTGCCATGACCACTATATCGTCGGCAAACCGAAGGTGAGTGATGTACTCGTTGATGCCTAGCTCTCTCCAGTCCAGAACCTTGAAGACATCCTCCAGTGAAGCGGTGAACAGTTTCGGAGATATAACGTCTCCCTGTCTCACACCTCGCTGCAGAAGGATAGGTTCCGAGGCTTGGTCTGGAAGTCGGACTGACATGGTGGCGTTTTTGTACAAACACTTCAACACCTCGATGTACCGATAGTCGATTTGGCACCGTTGGAGAGACTGCAGTACAGCCCAGGTCTCGATCGAATCGAAGGGTTTCGCCTTTCTCGTAGTTTACAAACGCTAAACAGAGAGGCAGGTTATACTCTTCGGCCGTCTGTATAACCTGCCACAATGTATGTATGTGGTCCACAGTGCTAAAGCCTTTTCGGAAACCGGCTTGTTCGGGAGGCTGAAAATCGTTAAACCTACGTGCGAGACGATTCGTGATGACTCTTGAAAACAACTTGTAGACATGGCTTAGAAGTGAGATGGGCCTATAATTCTTCAGACGGGCATTGTCACCCTTCTTGAAGAAGAGTACCAACACACCCTTGCACCATGCCTGTGGCGTTTTTCCCTCGAGTATGACGGAATTAAACAGCTTCTGAAGGGCCTTAAGGCCTAATGTGAAGGACATGTGATCCGAAGGAATGAGAAAAATGTTTTGAGGAAAGTTTTGAGTATGAATGTGGATAACTATAAGACTAGATGAAGACTAAAGGAACTATGGATGGACTGTGTGAAGAATGATAAGGCAAGAAAGGAGGTATCTGATGAGATGACGAGTAATAGAGAGGTATGTATATGCTGTGCTGAACCCAAATAAATTGGGATAAGGGCAGAAGAATGTGAACGGACCTATAGAAATACCGTAAAGTAAATACCTATTTAATTAATTGTCAAGACCTTTGTTTTTTTTTTATTCAATTTTGTTATTAAAATTTTAATTGTCTATAGTTTTGTCATAGATACAATCAAAAGATGTTTGTCATGCGGTGAACGCAATATTTTCCTGCTCACATAAATCCTAATGGAATTTAAATATTAATTGAAAAGCTTAGCTTAGAATTGATTCTTCGGTTAGATTAAATAGGCAAATAACTATTTCATGTTAAATGCATTGTTTTAGTGATAAGTCGAATGATTTTTGGAAACTTCAAAAAGCGTCGTTGGCAATACGCCATACTAAATCAATAGTATTTTCCAAACGTCAAATTATTTAAAAAAAATGTCGTCTTCATCTTTCTGTCAAAAAGGCATGGGTGGTACTGCAATTTAATTTCGTAAAATAGATAGATTACTTATTTAATAGTAAAACGAGGATCTCGATTCTAAAGAAGGCCCAGAAGTGAGATTAGACGTTTCATATCGACGAGGTAGTAGTTTTTGCAATGGATTACTTCAACCTGATCATAATGTCCGAAGTCAATTCAGAATAAAATACGGTAAAAATCACCATCGTCATTGAAGACAAGCATGTAATATTATCTATGTGACGTTTTACGTCGTTAGTTTTACGTTAAGTTGCCATTAGTGAATGGCCGCTGGCGTTGCCAGGCGACTTATTGTCGGTTGGCACGCCAGTCGGGCTTGTAAACACGTCGCCATGTAGGCTACAGCATCTGCAATACTAACTAACGTTCTAGTCTATTCAGATCGTGAGAATCGGACCGTTTAGTGCCAAAATTTGCAGATCAAAGTTATTTTTGTTGAATCAGGGGTTACTGTAACAAAGTTGTATATGTATTCATATTTTAAATCACAAGGTAATTTGAAAGTAGGTAAAAAATCCTTCAAACAGGAACATTTATTGTTTTGTTTGTCCAAAGTTTGATCTTATAATATTTTACGACTGGTCTTTCAGGGTGATTTGACGCACAAAAATAGGTATGGAAAAGTTTGCTTTTAAATCATTGAAATAAGAACAACGTTTTTGGTACTCTAATGTCCAGTCGACACTTTGGATCTACAAAGTGTCGACTGGACATTACAGTTGAGCCCGGTAAGTGGTCACGTTAAAAACTGAGTGTTTCTATAAATCATAATGATGAATCAAAACAAACGTTACACGATTTTTCACCCGTAAGCAAAAGGAACGAGACCCACATCCTATCGATAGTTAAAAAACAAAACACAAACAAGTTCTAAATTCAAAATCCTGATCTGAAAAACATCACTAGAGCAAACATGTCAATCACGTCACGAAAAATTCATAGACTAGGCGCAGTATCCAAACAACGTTTGACTGACAAAACGAGTCGCGCCAAGGTATCGACGACCGTCGGATATGGGGCAATTTCCCGCTAAAAATGACCGCTACAGAGCTGCCAACGATACCGGCAGGTGAGGGTAGGTACTGGCATCTATGACAGCGGGGATGACGGATTGTAGATTATAGAATGGGTTTTCGAATTTATTTGAATTTGATTTTAGAACGAGGAGAAAACAAAAGAAAACCAACACGACACACATTTTCACCAATCCTTCATAGAGTAATTCATCAACTCGTCCCACATGGATTGGTGAAAATGTGTGTCGTGTTGATTTTCTTTTGTTTTCTTCAAAGCAAAGTATTCGGTGCACATAACATAACATAATATCACGCCTGTAATCCCCGAAGTGTGAAGCAGAGGTGTACCTAATAGTAAACCCACATTTTGCCAGGACCTCAAAGGCAGGCAGGTTTCGGTGCAATGAAAAATAAATATCGATGGTTCCCTATATGCATCATGTTAGCTGTAGAGAGCTGTATAGATGTTTTGGTACTTGGCCATAGTTCAAACTAATACAGCTTTCTTTATTCAATATGACCTCCTGAAAATCTTATCCAAGCGCCAAAACATTGCTGCACTGTACTGTACCTATCATTTGCGCCCGTCAACCGGAAACAAAGTTAAAAAGTGTGAAAACTCAGGGGTTTAAAGGCAGAAGAGGAGGTTGTATAGAGGCAGTAAATCTTAATGACCTCATTTTCAAGGACCTATATACCTCTCCCAAATACTGTTTCCATTATCTCTTTGGGCCAATAACCTATTAAAAATCGGCTACGTATAGTTTCACAAAGATCCTACAGAACGCGGCCAAAATGGAACTACATCGCCACGCTACAAAATATTTGTCAATGTCAATTAAGTGCCAATATATTCTTGTAGCACTTGAAAATTTTCCAACGCTCACATCATCCTAATATCACAATAAACCCACCGACCTACAAACACGTTTCCATGCAGGCAACAAACACGACTAAACCCATAACCAACCGCCGCTGTTTAGCCATCAGCTGTTCTCTCGCGTCACACGAGGAGAGTCAGACGACGTAAAGTGGATTACAGTACTCAGCGGCGATTCGAGTGTCCATGGACGTCATACGCGATGTTTACTCAACTTAATAATACTCGTTTGGCCTCATTGGTTTTTTTTTTAACACTTTTCCCAACTAACTCAAAGCTAGAATCTAACAGTGGTGGATCATCACCTCATCCATCGCTTTCCATCAGGTGTAATCGAGGTCAAGAGCAGGCCCATTTTGTAATAAAAAAAAAAAACAAAAAAAAAGTGGCGATCACCAGAAAAGCGCTAAGGATTTGAAGCTCGAGAAGTCCTGGATAAACGATTCAACTGTATTGGTTCTTGAACTAAATTAATCAGACAAAAAAACAAGGAGATTCCCAGGTCGAGAATTTTTTTATTGGTTTCTCCATCTGGAATTTTGTCAGTAACGACATTCTAGAGTTGTACCTGATTGATGGCAATAGATTCACCCCCGAATGACATGGGACTTAAACATCTGGCAAATTGTGGGTGTACCTTTACTTAACCCGTTTGGGAAGCAGGCGTTATGTTAATAATACAAGTACTGGTGGACGCCATTGGAATTTACTCTGTATCGTAGTTGGGTTGAGTATCGTCGGTCGCGTTAAAGTAGACCGCGAGTAAATACAAAACAGTACTGGTAACCTACAATGTTGATGTCAACTTGTGGATGTCCGTGCATAACTTGCGGTTTAAATGTACTGAGTATTTCAGTTGATCCCAACACATTACGACTGTACGTACTTCTAGGCCATGTCCACAAAGGCACCATACTTCTTTGAAAGGCATGACCTACTGTATACATATTCTCGTAATATTATAAGTGTCGTATCCAGCATATCAACGTATCATCAATTAACGCATAAAAATATCAGCTTCAAAACCTCCATTCAACTGCTCTGGATTATTAATTTAATTCAGATTTCTATTATTATATAGGTATTGTAGTTAACTCGACAAATGTATCACCGAGTCAAAAAGTAAAAAAGGAAAAGTTCCTAATTGAATAAAACTGCAGTAAAGTGCAATAATACTCAATATTTTAACAGTTAGTGACGCGAATTTATCAATTTTCACTTAAAATAACTCTATTACTGGTCAAGTGTCGAGATCCTTAACTAAATTGTCACGCAGCTGCTTCCAGTCTAACAGGATGCAGCTGAATAGGTACAGGTATTTTGTTTGGAGATTTTTATAGGTAGGTACAAGTATTTTATCAGTACAAGTATTTTATAGGTACAAGTATTTTACAGGTACTAGTATTTTAAAGGTACAAGTATTTTATCGGTACCAGTATTTTATAGGTAAAAGTATTTTATATTTGACCTGGGTAACACGATACATATTGGCAAGACTGGCTGTCAGAATTTCGGGCTTCTGACTACCGGTAACGACTTTCAAAGACTTATGAATTACAACCGGGACTAACCACTAGCTTTAAAAAGTACCTACCTACGTGCGTCTTTTACCGGGATAAATAGTATTCTATGTAACTAAATCTGTGTGCCAAATTTCATCTGAATCCAATCATCCATTCTTCCATCCCCATAAACTTTATAATATTATTATTTTATAATTGAAATAATTTCTAAGCCAAATGGAACTCTCAATAAGCCAACTTAAAACCATAAAACCACACTAAAAGACTACAATTAAAACAATCTATCAAGAGAAGGCAACAAAATCTCCAGTTTAACATGAACGATACCGAGTCAGAAATGAACAGGGGAGGTTGGGGTGTGACGAGTGAAGACCATTACTTGCTCGGCAACATAGAGGTGGGGGAGAAGGCTACTTCAGCTGTGCAACGCTTTTGTGGGCTATGCACCGATAATTTGTGTTGGTTGTAATGTAATGGAGGCGGAGAGCATTGTGGTCAGTAATGGACTGAACTAAGAGGCAGAGGTGATTGATGAAATAATAATGATTGTCTCAATCAATTAGTGCGAATATTTTGGTATGCGCAATGAATATGGATATCATGTGTGTTGACGAAGTATTAATTATCATCTGACAGTCTTTTTCCCAACGAAGGGTTCGAGTCTAACCGAACTGCGGTTTTAAGTCACATTGAGTTCTACCATAAACGTGATTTTTCCCCACCAAAACAAAGATGTTTCCCAGCAAAAATTGTTGATTTACTTAGTTTGATGTACAGATTGGTTGACGGCTTCGTGAAGGGTTCGTTTACATCTTGTAGACTGCCATAGATTTACAAATGACAAAAAAACTACAACCTTAAATTTGTATTTTTTTTAACGTAGAAATAGAACCACGAGACCGTTTCCATGTCAAATAAATGAAAGCATATTTTTTTAAAAACAAAGTTTCAAAAACAACACAAAAAATACAAAGTTGTACGAGTTGTTGTTTGTACACCTGCCGCAGCGATAGTTCAATGACTGAAACAACACCGGATCTTAATTATTACATACATCGCTACCGCGGTATCTGCGGGCAAACCCTCATTTTTATTTACCAATTTTGAACAAATAGGATTAAAAAGGCAAAAATTTTTTTGTGCGACTCTAACTTCATCATCAGCCCATAATGTTCCCACTGCTGGGATACCGCCTCCTCTCGATGAGAGGGAATAAGCTATTTTCCACCACGCGGCCCAGTGCGGGTTGGTCACATGTCTTCGAAATTTTTGGTTCTAGGACATGCAGTTAAGTCATAAGTCATTTAATCATTTGTTAACACAGGTACAATAAATAGTTGTTATAAAAGATTACAAGCGCGCTATGTTGCTCGCGTTGTTGCACGTTGTGTTGCTGTGGTTTTCTCACGATATTTACCGTTTTGAGAGCAGTGGTGATGAAATAAATTAAACAAAGTAATGCGCCTGTCTGGGTTCGAACCCACGACTTCCTGTTCGTAAGTCGGGGCCGCCACCACTGGGCCACCGCTGCTCTCTATTATCTGCTCTCGATTCTAACTTATCGCTGTCAAATTGAGAGATATTATTGTTAACTAAATCTTGTTCATTCAATGAAGCATACATTTAGCGTTTTGCTGAAATTCAAAGAACAGAATATCATGAAATATAATTTAAATGTTTGTGAACTTGTACTAATTTAATACTTTAAAATTAAGTGAGTTTTTGAGTAAACTAGGTATGTAATGGGTGGTCACCCATCCAAGCGGACAAAAGCTAGTAAAGTTTCATTTTGTCTACTGAAAAAGTTCTCGTGAATTGCTGTACAACGCATTGCCTATATATTCACTGTTATTCAACGTCATGAATGAACCCACCAATTTGTTGTTCCTTTAAAAAGAGTAATGGACAAGCGTATTAATAGTGAAATGAAAACCATTCGCAATCCTTTTGTTTATGAGATAAATCGCAATTTATTGAGTTGCAGTTTTAAATTACTCGATTTCTGAACGTTTACATTATGGTGTTATTACTGGGTCACGAATTTATTTAATTTTAAATCGAATGTGATGATAAACGGAAACATTTGAATGGGGTGAAAAATTACAATTATGAGAATGTGAAAGTTCATGTGCCTTGTGACCTTTGAGGAGGAAAGAAGTTATCCTTGATGCGGTAAAGTGTGACATTACCAATGTAGCAGGTAAATATATCAATGCATTTATCTTATTACTTAATATTTGTAGACTTGATTTTGATTAGCATTGACGCGTTAGGAAGCAGGAGTGGTAGGAGTGGTGGGAGGAGCTCGTGGCGGCTAAATAATAATAGCCGCTCGGTCGATCTTAAGGCTAAGCCGAACTTGCCTACGTTGGTCCGTGGATGGGTGACCACCCATTAAATACCAAGTTTCCTTCGTGCCTCGGAAAGCAAATTAACCATTGATCCCGGCTGTCATTTGTAGATCTTTGACAGTCGTTACAGGTAGGCAGGACTGAAAGTCTGGTTGTCCTGAAAGTCTGACAACCAGCCTTACCAAGGGGTATCGTATTACTCAGTACTAAGTACTAACTGGGTTCTGGAAGTCAGATAGGCAGTCGTTCCATTATAAAATTCTGGTATTCAGCTGCATCCGGTTGGACTGGAAGCCGACCCCAACGAAGTTGGGAAAAGGCTACGCAGATGATAATAATATTCTGAGTCTCATGCACGGTTTCCGGAAGCCTATTCAACTCTTTAATCCGTTAATCTGCTGTCAAATCTTATTTCAATCATATTGTGATTTTACTGACCAGAGTCATTTATCATAGCAGTAACTGTTATGATTTGAATAAGATTATAGAAATGGCGGTTAGTTGCTAAAAGCGAAAAGCGAAGTTTGGCAGTGGGCCCAGAATAACATAAGATAGAATAAGTCTTAAAACATGCAACCTGGCATTTGTGGGGCATATCGGGCAGGAATTGATTATTATTTTCGCTATTCCAGCAACTTTTGAGCCATGCTTATTTTTTCATATACCTTCATTGGTTTGCTTTTCAATGCAAGGCATTGCAATTTTATTTGTTTTTGTAGTGAATTTCACTTATAAAAAAAATATGAACGAGGTACATGGTGCAATTTTGCTTGAATCAAAAACATGACGTTATATAAAACTTCCTTGTTATGTTCCGTGCTTGCTAGGTTGGTCTGTGGATGGGTGACCACCCATTACATTGGTCCCGGCTTTCATTTGTAGTCAATCGTAACAGGTAGTCAGTGGCCGAACAAAGTCTGACAACCAGTCTTACCGAGGGGTATCGTATTACCCGGTACTAACGTGTTGTGGAGGTCAAATAGGCAGTCGCTCCATGTAAATTACTGGTATTCAGCTGCATCCGGTAAAACTGGAAGCCGACCCCAACATAGTTGGGCAAAGGCTAGGCAGATGATGTTATGTTATGTACGCACGGTGACCAAGCTGTTCAAAACCAATCAGAGGATGGTGCGAGGTCATGTTATACTGGCAATGTAAAGCTTGATAATGTCACAGTGTGTACTGGAAATCATACTTCGATGTATGTGTACAAACAGTTATTATCTACACTAATATTATAAAGATGAAAGATTTGTATTTTTGTATATAACGAATAAACTTAAAAACTACTGGACCGATTTGAAAAATTCTTTCAGCAATGGATAGCTACATTATCAGCGAGTAACATAGGCTATATGTTATCTCCGTACTCCCACGGGAACGGGAACTACAAGGGTGAAACTGCGTGACGTCCGCTAGTATTATTTATATATAAAGAATATTGTTTTATCATGCCATAAAAAGAGCAAGCAGATCTGACTGCCTAGAGTTACATTTCAGCCGCTCTAAAAACGTGTCTTGAAAGTAACAACTCCTTTTAATAAAGCACTAACATAAGACGGGTTTAAAAAAAAACGCCAAGTACTATGTATTTATTTAGTTCGACTATTACAAGCTATTTCTCAGACAGATATTTATTGAATTAAAAAAAAAGCATTAATCTATGTTTTGATACCATTTCGTTTTAAATAGTATTATCAACATCATGAAACTTTTCCATTGCTGTAATTTATCAAGAAAGGAAATAAGTAACGCTAAACGCTTCAACTATTAAACATTGATGGAGCCTAATGTTCATAACCGGTACCTATTTCCGTATATTATGTACGCGCGGTAGCCTTTACAGTATATATACTGGTTGTTAGTACCTATGGTTATGTTTGTATAACCGGCGGCTCCACTACAATAGCTTATCGGGCGAACCTACAACGTTTTAAGTCAGTATTATACCTACTTACTATACTTTTATTATATTGTATTAGCTTTTGCTCCCGGCTTCGCTCACATTATGTACGGAAATTACCACACGGGAACGTTAAATGTAGCCTATTTAAGGAAGTTTACTATAACTTACTTACGTCAGTTAATATGCCTACGTCTCGTACCTATCGGTGTTTCTATAAACAAAGTAAGCTTGAAATATCCTATCCGCGCCACATACCTTTTTTTTTTTTTTTTCGGATGGCAAATCATCAAATGACTTCTCCCGCTCTGGGCGGAGCAGGAGGGAGTGTCAGACTTTTACTGACTAAAACCCATCCATGTTCCTTCATCGCCCTTTGTGTTCCGGGGCCACGGTATCTCTTTCGAATAGTCCCGCAACCCCGGCAGGCATCGGTCCTTGCGGACCCCTTCCTTTTTGCTGACTCTCTTTGAGGCGGGCGTGGAACACGAACGCGCCGTCGACACGGCCTGTCGTCATGAGACGGACGGACGGCGAGCTAGCCCATAGCCCACCGTCCACAGGCCCGCCTACGGTGGCCGGGGGCCACGTGGTGGCCCCCGACGCCCGGGGCGCGCGTCACCTACCTGTCACTTGATTCATAGAAAAATAAAAAAAAGCTTTTCTGTGACGTTTTGTTTCTAACCGTCCGTAATCTAAATGTCAAACAGACAGAGATAGCAACCTACCGATACCTGTTAGTAAGTTATTGAAAAGGGCCGTTAGGAAACAATATAGCTACCGTAAAGTGAATGAATATTTGGAATCGGATCACTGGTAGCGTAGATTACCCCCATGCTAGTACAAACTTAAAAACAAATTTACTTATTTAATACTCCACTTCATAATATTAGTATAGACTTATACTTTTATTTAGATGGTCAGTAATTTACAAGAATCTGCCTTTATATGACTGCCTTGTTGAATGACGTCCTGGTTGGAGTTCCTGGGCGGGCAAAGTGTTATACGGTTTTTCCATCAGTAATTTCTCAGTAGCAGCCTGGAGACTGGTTTAGTGTCCAGTTGATGGCAAGAGGCGAGCTCTCCCCATATAACATGGGACTTAAACATAACTGGTGAAACGTGGATGTTCTGCAGGTACATAACGTTCGGAGATTACTGGCGTGACCTTATATATATTCAATATTATGCCCGTAAATTATCTATTGCAGGGTAAATTTCGCTAGGTCAGTCATGCGATTTCAGTTCATAAGTCTGTCTATCTGTGTTTGCCGCTACATTTGTTACAAAATTTAATTTATACTTACAAAATTCATCTGAACAAAAAAATCATTGGGTTGTTCAAAATCATTTAATCATATTTTATTGGATGATATCACAATATAGTGTAATTGAATAAAATTACACTAGCATTGTAATATCATCCAATGAAATATCATGTTTCTATACAAACAAGCTTATCTATACGTCCAACATTCAATGGTACCTATACACATAAAATTCAAGTGTATTTAAACATACTAAACCAACATTCTAAACCAAGGTCATCTATACACAGGTCATCGCGTTCAAACTAAACTGATTATGTCATCGTTCGCCATAGTTAGCCATTCAAAATTTCCAAGAATAATGCATTATTAACCAATCATGAATTAAATGGAATTGCTGTATTAATGTAAATAGTATATTTAATATGTCGAATTAATTTAATGTTTGAAGAGAGTTAATGTTTGATAAGTTACATTGTGGTTTATTAAATAGTTTTATACCATTTAAGTTCAAATTCTGTGAAAAAATCAGGAATTACCGACTAGGGTACCACGTGTATAGGCCCGGGTGGTTGCGTTAAAATAAATATTAGTAGCGTATTTCGGAACGCAGCTTTTCACTGAGGCGACGGTACACGAGTGCGAGCGGGACAGCGCGAGATGAGATCACGAGAGCGAGCGAGATGACACGAGCTTATCCGATCGATAGCCGCAGCCGCAGAGTGCCGCGAGTGACGTCAGACGCCCGTCTCGTCATCTTTGACTCTGTTCAAAGAATTGTCACTATATTTTTGTATAGAATAAACGCCATTAACAGTTCGATATGACAACCAACTATTGTAGAGTAGGAAGTGTACTACTGTGCTCTTGGTATTTGAATCATAATCTACGTCTGTAGGCGACGTAAACATGTTATTCAGTGATTATGATCTCATATAAAGATATGGGAGAGAATGAAGTGAATTTATGTAAATATATTTATCCGCAAAATCGAAAACAATTGATAATAACACAATTACCGAAGAAGCATTTATAAAAGAAACTGTACAAAAAAAAGTCTCTAGGTCACACAGTAACACATACTAAACGATGTTATTACGTACACCAACTAGTTGCCAACGAAAGTGAATCGATGAAAATAACCCAACATAAATGAATTAACAGCTCGATGATTAATTTGTACGCTACGAACTCGTAGACCATCTACGAGCTACGAGCTACGGCGTAGCGACGTAGCGTTTCACTTTCATGCAGAAAATAGCGAAATAAAACTTTTTAAATCCGACGCATCTACGGGATTCTAGTAAGAAAATGTAGGGAATTTTATGTTTCCCTCTATGGAAATTAAGTCTATGGCCTTTAAAGAAAGGGAAGGTTTTCTATTGCGTTATTTAGGTCGTTCATAGTATAGTAGTTTAATGTGACAAGGTCGTAAGCTTTCTTTTGTAATGCACGCTTCGGAAATTAGAAACATCACGAGTAGTCTTACAATTTAATTAAAGTGCATGCATTTAAATCGCGCTGTTATTTTTATGGTTTACTACTTCTGATTACTTTGTAGTAAGGAAATTAAATAAATATAATGAGTTATATCATAACTACCTGAAAGTAATATAAGTTGCTACAAACTATTTTCACAAGTAATAAATGTACAAATAACATAACATCCTGTAATCCCCGAAGGGTTAGGCAGAAGTGTACCTTTTGCCATCAATCGGGCACAAATCCAGACTCCGTGGCTGCTACTGAGAAATTCCTGATGGAAAAACCCAATAACACTTTGCCCGACCTGGGAATCAAACTTAGGACCTCACGCTCAGCAGTCGCGCTTGCGGCCACTCGACCAAAGAGGCAGTCAAAAGTACAAATACTGCAATAAAATAAATATGTTTGACACAATTTTTCGTTAATCATTCTTTCTGTAACTCAGTACTACATCAATTCAACCAATTATTTATTTCGCTGCTCGATTTTATTTGTATCGAAATAACGAGGCACAGTTCTCTGAAATATTTTTTATACAAGCGTAATTTCACAGCTTGGATGTGCAATCAGACTTCACCATAATCCCCATCAAAAATTGCAATTTATTTTTCAGCCAAACAACACTTTATTTCATTCCAATTTTATGTGAGTATGGGAAATATTTTGATCCTGGACGAAGTAAATGAAGTGTCGTATCAAGTATTCTATAGTTTCTGCCAACCATTATATGCGTAACCTTTTCCAAACTTCGTTGGGGTCGGCTTCTAGTCTAACTGGATGCATCTGAAAAAATACTGCTAATTTTAAATGGAGTGACTGCCTATTTGATCTCTACAAAACGGTACTGGATAATACGAGTGGGTATCCCTTGGTTAGACTAAAAAATCATCATCATCATCATCATAACATCACGCCTGTCATCCCCGTTAGGTCAGGCAGAGGTGTACCAAAACACCCCGTTATGTTTAAGTCTCAAATAATAGAGGGGACAAATCCAGACTCCGTGGCTGCTACTGAGAAATTCCTGATGGAAAAATCCCAATAACACTAAGCTGACCCCGGAATCGAACCCAGGACCTCATGCTCAGCAGTCCCGTTTGAGACCACTAAACCAACGAGGCAGTCACTTGGTAAGACTAATTAAATTATATATCAGAATTTCAGGCTTCTGCCTTCCCTCATGGGTAAAAGGCGTGAGTTAATAAATGTATTCTTTAGATCTGAATTTCTTAGTAGCAGCCACGGAGCCTGGATCTGTGCCCGAGTGATGACAATGTGCGCGCCCATAAGACTTTAACATAACTGGCGAAAGGGTATACTTTTAGGTACATCACTGTCTAACCCTTCGGGTATTACAATCGTGATAATGTTTATTGTGACCTATTTACCAAACGACCATTCACAATCAACACATTCATGATACATTCTCATAATAGAGATTATACCATAAGTTTAATTTTTAAGCGCGTCCGGTCCGGTACGGCTGTAAACCTCTTAAAATACGCTAGAGGGCACCCTTTGCGCATTTTAATTGGTCCATGTTAATATTATAGACGATGTTATTCCGTTTTACTGGCACGAGCGGTGCTGCGGACTGTGTATAGGGTCCACGTGTAAGTGTGTTTGTTTTGTTTTTTGGGTAAATATTGAATTTTGTTCGCCTTTGTGATCAATATTTTGACCGTTGTTGTGTTCATAGGTTACGAGTTCGAACCCAAGGCATGTGCCTCTGATTTTTCCAATTCGTGTGCGTATTGTATAATTTTCACTAGCTTTGGTGAAGGAAGACATCGTATCGATACCTTTTTTTTTTTTTTTTTTTTTTTTTCGGATGTGAAATCATCAAATGACTTCTCCCGCTCTGGGCGGAGCAGGAGGGAGTGTCAGACTTTTACTGACTAAAACCCATCCATGTTCCTTCATCGCCCTTTGTGTTCCGGGGTCACGGTATCTCTTTCGAACAGTCCCGCAACCCCGGCAGGCATCGGTCCCTTCCTGTTGCTGACTCTCTTTGAGGCGCGCGTGGAACACGAACGCGCCGTCGACACGGCCTGTCGTCATAAGACGGACGGACGGCGAGCTAGCCCATAGCCCACCGTCCACAGGCCCGCGCCTACGGTGGCCGGGGGCCACGTGGTGGCCCACGACGCCCGGGGCGTCTCCCGCGGCGGCCGGGACGCTGTGAGGTTCTCTCCCTCTCACGTTCCGCCACCTCCTTCTCTAGCATTACTGCTTCGCAGAAGGAGGTGACGGCGTCCCATTCCGTCTCGCTCCGGACCATGGCTTGCACCAGGGCCGGACGCGAGAGGTCGCCGCCGCCAATCGCCACTTCGAGGACACGGCGGTGCTCCGCCCATGCGGGGCACACCTCCACCGTGTGCTCCACCGTGTCCTCCGGTCGATCCTCACAGTGGAAACACCCGGGCGTTTCCTCCCGCCCGATTCGGTGCAGGAACCTCCCGAAAACACCGTGTCCGGTGAGGACCTGCGTCAGGCGGAAGGTGAGGACGCCGTGGCGTCTCTCCAGCCACTCCTCAAAGAGGGGACTTATCGCCACTATCGTGGCGTGCCCTGCACGGGGTTGCGACAGTCGCTCTCTCCATGTCGCCATGAGATCCCGCCGGAAGTCTGTCCGCTGAGCGACAATTTGTCGCGGCAGCGGAGTTTCCCCCCGGCGAAGCGCCTCCGCGCGCCATTCATGCAGGCGCGCGAGGACTATCGCCTCCAGATCCCATGGCGGCAATCCGGCAAGGAGGCACGCTGCCTCGCGGGCGATCGTGCGGTACCCACGGGCCAACCTTACGGCTACCACCTTTTGGGGCGCGTTCAGGTAGTGGGCGGCTCGCCGCCTCAATGAACGCGCCCACACCGGGGCCCCGTAAAGGGCCATGGACCGCACGACTCCCGCGTAGAGCCTCCGGCAGGAGGCATTCGGCCCCCCCAGGTTGGGCAGGAGCCGCCTGAAGGCAGCCCCAGTCCGTTCCAGTTTGGGGGCCAAACGTCGGAAGTGCTCCACGAAGTTCCACCGGCTGTCGAGGACGAGTCCTAGGTACTCGTATCGATACCTGAGAAATATTTCTCGACGGCATGTTAAACCAAGTCAGAGGCCCATGGGTGGCATAAAAACTCTGACACCAGGGCACTAACACGATAAATAAAGAAAAGCCGTTGTGTTGGCTAGTCTTGTAGTCATTTCACACCTTTTACCTTTAGACAGCAGCAACAACTTTATTGTAACGAGATTAAATATACATAATTATATCATTGAAATTTCAACAAGAGATCAAATCAGGTGATGTAATAAGTGTGAAAACCACCTTATTTAAAGATAAACTAAAAAACTTCTGGAAAAATGTTTCTATTCCGTGAATGAATTCATGATTTACAGACATTAGTTTAATTTGTTGTTGTTGTTAATTTTTTTGTAAAAAATACTTGATGTTATGACATGATTTTTAATGGATTTTATTTACTATTTAAATTTTTGACGTTGGTTTTTTTTAATTTTATGGAAATGATAATTTACTTATTTTTTTTTTTATGTTAAAATATTTCAATGAATTTGTATGTACCTAGAAGAATGAATTTGAATTTTAATTGTGGTTATGTTTTTTTATTTAAAATTAATTGTTATTGAACATTGTGGTTATTTTTTTTTATGACATGTTTTTTTGGATTTTATGTATTAATTATGATTTTAATTTTTGATTAAGTTTTTGGTGACATTTTTGAATATTCTTGTGGTTTTTACTTTTTTATGTTAAAATTGTTTATAATTGTGATTTTTATTCATTTAATTTGGTTTAGTGATGCCATCACTAATATTATATATTTATTATATATTTTTCTATTTATTATTAGTTGAAGTGTGTTTTTTTTCTGTTTTTAACCTATTTATGTAACGCATTCAGACACAATTGTTATTGTTATTGAATAAATGAAATGAAATGAACGAAATGAAAGAGATGTATTGTTTTGTCGATATAATATGGTACAGTGGCTTAGCTGTTCAATACAAGACGTATTGTATGTATGTACCTGTAAGCCATATCTTGAAAACAAAAATAAAGATTCACTTCACGGTCCGATAGATTCAGTGGTTCTCAAATGCCAGGAAACGTCAATACAAACGACCCTGATAGACATGATGAATGAAAAATTATTTAAGATGCAGATACAAACTCATAATAATAATTGATTGATTACTAGCTTAAGGAATTTTTATTTTTTATGTTTATTATTAATCTACAGGATGAAACAGTTATGACGTACTCTGTACATTATTCTGAACCTCCCCACATAGATATTTCCATAATTTCTACAAAAGTTCAATGACCCACACGTCAAAATGTAGGAATGTAACAGCTGTTTTTTTTTTAAATTTCCTATGATTTATTTCAATGTGATGTGCGTGTGTGGGAGTCCCTTCCAGCCACTTACTACTTCATAAATGTATGAATGTATAGTTTTATCGTAAACCTACATGGTTGGAGCAAAGGTGCCAAGTCAAACAGCCAACACTACCTTATACAGTGCGTGTCAACCAGGTTTAAGAAACCTGCTTTCTCTGGATAGGGGAGGTATAAATGAGTTCTGTTTATACAATGATTTCCTCGTTGTTTCGAATAAAAATGTGAAGTACACGCAATCGCATGACGGAAAGCTACTCCGATATTTGGGCATTAAAAATATCAGATAACGAGGGTAGTTCGGTGTTTTGTCAGGTGTAAAGTGAATTAGGAAAATGTTCGTTAAGTTTTAACTTTTATTATTTTGGGGTATGTTTTTGGTGTTAATTTTTGCGGCAAATTTAATTTAATTATAGGCAAGTTTGGTCATAATTGTTATAAGTGTGATTAAAAAAATTGTTTTAATTTGGTTCATTCTCTCGTAAAGCTAATTAAAATGACATTCATTAAAAATCAGAATAATAAATAGTTTCTAGCCTTGATTGATCTTATTTACAAGTCTTTCCTAAAGTGTATTCGAAAAGCTTAAATATCTAATTGGAGCAGGTATGTGGCAAGCTTCCTTTAGAAGGCATAGTTGCATGAGAGTAACTGTTATTCCCTGAAGTTAAAAATAATTACAGTTAATATAATATGCTCACATAACAAAACGCCGGTCTCACTCTAGAACTAATTTTCGCGACCTTTTTATTCAATTAGCGTAATTGACACTAAACGCTTTGTAGGGTATAATAGTGTACATCAACATATTTTATAACAACCCCATGGTTCGCTATTATGAACGCATAAAACTCACATTACAGAATTAAACTGGTATAAATAGTTATGCTATTAAAAGCTGGTATTCTTATATAACTAGCTTTTAATTACTTCCTTCCATAATGTTTTTCCTGGTTTAAATTGCAATATTCATGTTTTTTTGCAACATTCTTTTCTAAATAATATTTATGAATGATCACCTGAATGAACAAAAATGATTGACACGGATCGATCGAAATGCCACGCTTGCCAAAGGCGGTGCGTGGATTGTCCATCATATATCGCAATACCTTTGAGCTTCTTAAAACACGTGCAGCAGTTGTTACTGGCTATCGATAGTTGGTACGGCTAGTCAGAAGCCTGTAGTCTGACATGACAACCAGTCCTACCAAATAGGCTTTGTAACATACGATCCCCGAAGGATTAGTCAGAGGTGTGCCTAATGGTACACCCACATTTGACTAGCTATGTTTAAGCCCCATGTAATAGGGGGCGAGATGCCATCAACCGGGCAAAAATCTAGGCTCCGTGGTCGCTACTAAGAAAATCCTGATGGCAAAACAAAATAACACTTTGCCCGACCCGAGAACCGAACCCAGGACCAGCTCAGCAATCGCGTTTGTGACCACTCGATCAATGAGGTAGACAAATGGAAATGAATTTAATGGGTTTGTTACATCCAGTAACTGAAATTTGTATGTCAGATAGGGAGTCGTTCCATATTAATTACTTTCTTATATTTGGCTAACTTGCCCGAAGAATTGTCAAACTTAAGTGGCAGTGGGCAGGGCACATTGCTTGCAGAACGGATGGCCGATAGGGTCGAGAAGTTCTGGAGTGGTTACCGAACCGGAAGACGTTGTGTTGGAAGGCCTCCCAATAGTGGACCGATGACCTGGTGAAGGTTGCTGGGATCCGCTGGACGCGAGTCGCACGGGACCGGTCAATGTGGCGATACTTGTGGAAGGCTATGTCCATCAGTGGACGTCTTTCGGCTTAAATGATGATGATGATGATGATTTGGCTAACTTAAACGACACGTTCTAACAATTTCAATTTTTCATAGATTTTACCCAAGCTTTGCATTTACTGTAAAGTTGTATTTGTAGTTGGTGTTAATACCGATGTCGATACAAATAAAACTGACTTATAAAGTGTGTTATAATTAGCCGTTGGGTTAATAAACATCAGCGTGTCATGAGTCTACTATTGGTCCCATTTTTCTAGCCTCTCGACTATGATCCATTTTATATAACTTACTTACGTATAACTTGACAGTTAATATGATGTTTCTATAAACAAAGTAAGTCCTATCCGCGTCACCTACTTGTCACTTTTTTCATAGAAAAATCAAATAAAGCTTTTCTGTGACGTTTTGTTTCTATCGGTTGGTAAACTAAATGTCAAACAGATAGAGATAGACACACCACCGATACCTGGTGGTAAGCTATTGAAATTGGCCGTAAGTCAAACTTGATATTTTTTCAGTAACAGCCTAGTGTTAGGATTTCTGCCCGCTTCATGGCATTAGCTCGCACCCTATCACATGGATCTTTGGTGTACAGTCGCCAGAGCATCAAGTTACTACAAACTGTCAAATTTTCTCATTCGATTTTGAACTTAACCATCAACATTTTATGGTTGAAAATCATTTGTAGAAATTTGACAGCTTGTGGCAATGATGGCAAAATGTGGTGATGTGTTGGCGACTGTACAACAGGTCCATTGCACTCTATTTAACTAACTTTATCAGATAGAAGCGTGATTTTATGCTTGTGTATTAAAACAGAAGTACTAGGATTGTTGTCAGAAAGAGTAATATATACACTGAAAATTAAACTATATGTTGCCTAGAATTTGGAAAATATATCGTAGCTATCTAAAATTAACTGTTATGGGTAAGAACACGCTATCAGGTGATTATGTACGGTTTAAAGTTGAAGCAAATGTGTATGTTTGAAAAGTATAAACAACTAGTCTCCACTACAAGATAAAATGTTATGTTGGTGCTGTTGGGTTTATAATAACCCTAAAAGAGATAGACAAAATTTGAAAAAAAAAAAAAAACAAGACGTAACGTCCGAGGAGGCCTGGGATAAGAGCACACGGAATGAATTGGGGAAGGCCTTTACAGTGGGACAATATAGGCTAAATAAAAAAAAGTACAAGAAGTAAATTGTATTCAAACTCAAACTCAACATCAAAGCATTTATTTCAATTAGACCATTAGGGCACTTTTGACTGTCAAAAATATAAAAAAAAACAAAGCTACAGTCCCAGACACAAGACATAATAACTTGAGAAAGTACTGTAGTTGCCCATTCCCTAGCGTAGATCTCTATGGAGAAGAACGGGCAAGAAACCATGGACACTCTTTTAAATCAAAATATTGTTACAAAATCTTGGTTACATCATTCATGTTGAGATTATGGATATATGTGAGGACGATGTAGAAAGACGTGCACATTAAGAGCGTCCAGAGTAAAAGATCAAATCAACAATTTAAAAATAAAGTAATTAAAATGAACCGTGGCGTATAGTTTTTAACCGACTTCAAAAAGGAGGAGGTAGATAGATAGATTAAAAAATGAGGAGGTTCTCAATTCGATTGGTATTGTTTTTTTTATGTTTGTACACTGATTGCGCTGAGATTTATGATCTAATTAACGTGATTCTTTTTTAGTTCGATGCGGAATAGTTTCCATTTGGTCCCATAAAAATGTAACATAGTTTGGCCCAGTAGTTTTCATTTTATGAACATTTTTTACTACAGTCGTGTAGTATAATTTAATTTATGTTCACCGATTTCTCCTCCGTTTGTGAAGCGATTCTCAATTTTTTTATTTGAAAGAGTATACTCCTGAGATGGTCGCATTTAAATTTGAAGAAGATCTGGCGCTGATCTTCGGAGATATATACAATGGAACTCTTCAAAAGTAGACGGTAAATCGGTGGTGATTGCTGCAATCGCTTGGATGTTTATTGTTTATACAACACCATGACGTAACATCACGCCTGTATGCTCTGAGGGTACGCAGATGTGTACAATACACCCAAATTTCGACAGTTTAGGTATGTTAAGTTCCAATATTGGGGATAAGCCTATTACTATGATATGTATTGTTAACAATGTAAAATAAATGCATAGCAAATATTTGTATACTCGTAGGACATTACAACTAAAAACGGAAAAATAAAAACACTTTTTTGCAAAAAAAATAAAACCAACTTCAAAAACACAAAAATGTGAAAAATAACTTTAGCTTCAGAAGTCGGTGACAAAAAAAAAACTAAATGAATCGAACAAATGTCAACCGACCTCTGAAGCTAAAGTTATTTTTTCAGTTTTTTGTGTTTTGTATTTTTTGCAACAGCTGCTTCTTTATGAACCAACCTGGAAAACCTTATATTTAAAATGGAAGTTAGGTATTATTCAAATTGACTGAGGTGTAATGAAGGCACAAATGGCGGGGCTGCGGGACTGTTCAAAAGAGATATCGTGGCCCCAGAACACAAAGAGCGATGAAGGAACATGGATAGATTTTAGTCAGTAAAAGTCTGACACTCCCTCCCGCTCCGCCCAGACCGCGAGGAGTCATTTGATGATTTCCCATCCGAAAAAAAATAAAAAATGGCACAAATAGCGGGAGGTTTCTGATTGCTACAGAAAGCTTGACGCATATGAAAGTAAATATAAGAAGGAAGCTTTCCCCTGCAACGTAATATGGCACAACAACGTATCCAGAACTTAGCCAATCAATAAAATAGCAAATATAAGTTAATGTCTTATGCCCGCGGCTTTGCCAGCGTCGAGCTCGATTATTGTCCCACGGGATAATACTACTGAGATAAAAAGTATCCTATGTTAATTCAGGTTACAAACTATACAGGGTGTAAAAAACCTCATCACGAAGCCGTCAACCAAGCATTCTGTGCGTCAAACTAAGTAACTTTACGCAAAAATTATTGCTGGGAGACGACTTTTTTTGGGGTGAAAAATCATGTTTTGTGGTAGAACTCAATGTAAAGCACTTAAAACATTGTGCTGATGAATGGATTGAATAGTACGGGGGTCGTAGAGGTGTTTAAAGTTAAAAACCTTGCAATAAAATAGTCTATTTAAAAAAAAAACTTGTCAAAAAGTTTGAACTTTGACCGCCAATATCTCCGTACCTACCGAAAAGGTTCCCAGGTATGGTGTAGAACAAAAAAATGATCGCAATGACGGGGAAAACAAGTGTCTTTCGGATTCGTTAGGAAGTTTTTTACACCCTATATGTGTGTTAAATTTCATCTAAATCTGTTCAGTAGTTTTTGCGTGAAAGAGTAAAAAACATACACACATACAAACTTTCGCATTTATAATATTAGTGTGATAACAAATTGGGTGTGCATGATGCAACTACCACAAAAAGTCTGACAACCAGTCTTACCAAGGGGTATCGTATTACCCAGTACCAACTGGGTTGTGGAGGCCAGATAGGCAGTCGCTCCGTGTAAAAAACTGGTATTCAGCTGCAGCCGGTTAGACTGGAAGCCGACCCCAACATAGTTGGGAAAAAGCCAGGCAGATGATGATGATGCAACTACTACGAAATTCCTTTTAGAACTTATCAACATCTCTATAAAAAACAATTGACAATTAATAGTCTTAGTCGAAATTAAGCACGCTTTATTTCGTCAAGTGAATTCCCAAAAACAATTGACCACCGCTCGCAATAATGTGCAGTAGACCAGATAACAACGCACACTAAATTGCTCTAATTGATAGATTGACGTCGCCATGACGTGTGTAGTCTACGTCATCGGTAGAGTGGACATATTAGTAATAACAAACAGTATTTCAACTAGGAACAAATGGTAGGGATAAGCTAACTTCACTGATGCATCTGCTTTGCATAATTATGTGTGTAGTTAACTGAAACATGAGTAGAATTCCGTACAGACGTACAGAATTCTACTCGTTTTAGTTAACTGTTGGTATTGTATTTATACTACAACAAAAAAATCCGACTACTGAAAAATCACGCTCTAATTAAAATCGGGGTTTACAAGGTAAAATTAACTCCTCCTATAGTTGAAGTCGGTTAAAATGTAGCCTTTGTTACTCGGACCATAATTACGAATCGATTGACGCCTTATTCATCAAAATTGGATGAATTCTTAAGGCACTACGGTGGAACATAAGTAAATACCAACATACACACATACAAAGACTGCTAAAATCTTAACCCTTCCTTTTGGCTTCGCCGTAGTCGGGTAAAAACTCCAATAAGACGTCTTCATTTTCATTGCTAGCGAATAATGCATGCAAAAAAGTGTTAAAGAGGGTACGCGTTCTCGCACTACTCAGCTACGCACAGTTTCACAAACCAACCTCCGGCGAGGACTCCAACAAAGCGGAGACTAGCTGAGCGAAAAGGAGACGTGCGGGAACCGACCAATCACATTGGTTGAAATGGACATAGCGTCTTTCTTCTCTGCTGTGATTGGTCGAATCTTGCACATCTCCTCTCCGCTTTGGTGGAGTCCAACACATTACAGTCGTGTTTGATTACACAGAAATGACCTAGTTAGTATACTGGTTCTCTTAGTACTGTGTCATCAGTCGACCAATAAAAGTATGCGGTTTTATGTCGTTATAAAATGAATTAACACTACAGTAACTTGTTGGGAGTGTTAGTTATGTAATGGAAAGTGTTTAGAAAGTATCTTTTGTCTGTGTTATTTTATTAAATGACAGAAAATTACACAATTTTCTGTACTTCTTTGTGTATTGTAACAATGAAAAAACAAAGCTGTTGGTATGTTTTCTTACTAAGACTTTATGCGGGCATAGTCATGACTACCTACAAGACCGACTTTCGTTTTGAGACTACATACCAACTTTCAAATGAGCGTGCAACATTGCTATGATTGCACGCTCATTTGCAAGTATGTATGTAGTCTGTGTTGTCAAAAAGTATGTAGGGTTAATCGGGCAAAAGCTGTTTTGATACTAAGACAAAACTATTCTGTCTTGGATAAACAAAATGTTTTGTTTCTAGTGAGTACGTCTCCTAAAGGTGATTTTTTTGGTATTTTTAAAAGTGATGTTGTTTTACTGCCAAGCGTTTTGTACTTGGCTTAGGGTAACTTCTATATTACCCTTGGAACTGTGTCTAGGCTTTTAAAGATACACATATAAGACTCATGTTCAGCAATATTCGTCATATGACTAGTATGTAAATACGTGTGTGCAACAACATCGACCGGTTCTACGAATAACTTTACACTGTTTCAATACCGAACAACCAGCCTTTATAATACATACGTCTAGTAACAGTTACCAGTTGATATACAACATGTTACAAAATAAACACAAGTTATGTTGGTCCTGTACAGAATCAACAGAACCGATGTTTTGCATTGATTTTGTTTGTAAAAGAATATAGCTTCTGCCTGTGACTCTAAAATGACCGAGTTCACTGGCGGACAGTCTGCCAGTTTTCACACTTATGCCCTAAGTCATAAGGTTCAAGGTTGTAGTACCAACTATCGGGTAAAAAAATTCCTTTATCAAAACGCAGGTTACGATCTACCTGTTAAAATAGAATCGATATCCGCCGTGAAAGTGTGAAAAGTCAACAAACAGAGTCAGGCGGAGTTCATAACAACGCGTATATTCCCCGAAGGGTAAGTTAGAGGTGTTACTAATAGTAAACCCAAATTTCGCAACTTATGTTTAAGTCCCATGTACACTTATGTTTGCCCGACCCTATAAGAATCAAACCAAGGACCTCATGTTCCAAAATCACATACAGAGACAAACGGAGATAATACTTCAATCACAGAGTCAGCTATTGTATTGTGCTTATATAACACTACGCCTGTAATCCACGACGAGCTAGGCAGAGGTGTATCTTTATTGAGCCAGTTATGTTTAAAATCCAATAAATCTAACTAGCCTGTTGCCTTGAATTGTACACAAATATAGTCACCACTGTCATGTCACTGTAATTTTCGTTTGAAATACCAGCAGTGCATAGAGAAAGAGATTATTTATTTATTGCACGAAAGCACACAGTTATAGACTATGCTAGACTAACGAGCAGAGAACATAACCCCTGTTAGGGTGCAGCAAGATAAATTAAAAACTAACATAACATAACATCACGCTTGCAATCTCCAAAGGGATAGGCAGATGTGTTCCTAATAGTACACCCACATTGCGCGAGTTATATTTAAGTCCCTGTAATGATAAATGAATGATAATGATAAATGATGTTTATTTTGCAAGTAGGTTTTTACAAACACTTTTACACGTCATTTTTTTAAAACTAGATGGGGCCGGTGTTTCGTACCTGACTACTCTGAGAAGAAACAGCCGAAACAAACTCAGAGGTCATAGTCTCTTTTGAAGTCCAGACATAATTTTGCTCAATTCACATGAGGACTATGCAGATTAGTGTCTGAGATGGTCTTTTGAAGACAACCACACAGATTTGAGTGGAGCTGTCCAGTCAGTGCAAGCATTTGTCAGTTATCGTGTAGCTCAACTTATAACTCAAGGAGCACAACGAAGTAGTAGTAGTAGTATCTGATTCTTTGATTCTTTTCATTCCGTGACTGTACGAGTACCTACATTAGAAAGTTACAGAAGCCGATCAATACTTTGCCAATAATAGGCGAAGGTTGTTGCAGAATAGACAAAGACATCAGGGGGACAATTAAATCGTTGCACCGCATCGCTGAGGTTCTATGTAGGCGATTATAATGTAGTTAGTGGACGGCCTTCGTGTAGTGATGAGGTGTGAAACTTGAGTATTTTTGAATGACACGCCAAATTGTTAGTCCTCGAATTTAACTTTTAAAACAGAGATGAGTTAAGGTGGGTTGTGCTCATGACATTATGTTTCATCCTTATGTGTACCCATCATCATCATCATCAGCCTATTAATGTTCCCACTGCTGGGACGCAGGCCTCCTCTCAATGGGCTATAATCCACCACGCGGGCCCAGTGCGGATTGGTAGATGTCACATGCCTTCGAATTTTTGGTTCTAGGACATGCCGGTTTCCTCACGATGTTTTCCTTCACCGTTTTGAGAGCAGTGGTGATGAAATAAATTACACAAAGTAATGCGCCTGTCTGGGTTCGAACCCACGACTTACTGTTCGTAAGTCGGGGCCGCCACCACTGGGCCACCGCTGCTCTCACCATGTGTGTGTATGTGTACCCATATTCACGCAAATAAATGATTTGATTTAGAGCTATTTCAATGCAGTCAAAAGTCGTTTTAAGGGTTCCGTACCTTTGATGGTTTCCCATCCGAAAAAAAGGGTTTCGTACCTCAAAAGGTAAAAAAGGAACCCTTATAAAATCACTCTCTTGTCCGTCTGTCCGTGTGTCACCACCGATTTTCTCAGGAACGGGTGGACCTTACTATTTGATTTACCAGATACTGAGGTCTATTATAGTCCCTATTAGGTGTATAAAAATCAAGGTCCTGAGTCTACACGATAAAAAGATATGGGCAAATTTAGATTTTCGCGAAAACTTGTAAGTACCAAAATTTACCTTAATTTTAATATTTTTTTTATTTTTCCCTTTACTTGTGCTGTAAGACCTTTTTATCCCGGTAGTAAGATCCCATGGGACAATTATCAACCTTCACACGGGCGAAGCCGCTGGCAGAAGCTAGTCGGAAATAATTTTGATTGCGTCATATTATCATATTGAAGTGCATATCCGCCACACATAGTTTTAATAAAAAATCTCGTGATGCGAGAGAATTGATTTTCATTTCCCTTTGGCGAACCGACACGTACAACTGTAAAATTGTTTAGCCCACGCATTGGTGATTTTACACCGCGCACATTTTCAACTCTCCACGCTGATCCGATCGGTGAAAATCTTAATCATAATCAAACTTTGCGCGTTGAAAATTGAACTGTTGTTTACCGTGTCCTAGGTATTCAACGTTTCTAGATAACTTTGAACTTGTTTGTTGTCGTGTCTTAACGAATTATGTAGGTAGTTTATTTCCTAAATTATCCACATCAAATAAGACAACACAGCACAACAGCTTTCAAAGCTTTTCGTTTTCCATTAACGTTCTACTTTCAACAGTATTGTATTAGCTGTAAAGTAGTTTATGCCAACCGACAATCAACCACTGATGTCGACCACATTTCAACCTTATCTAAGGACATAAGGGCGAAAAGTGAACTCGGTAGTACCTACAATTAAGATTAATCCAACACCGATAATGTGATGTGTGTGTGTGTTGGTAGAGCGTCACTTTGCCTAGGCCGAGTCCCTATACATTTCGAAACCAATATTTGACTGCAACCCGTAGATTTCTCCAAACATGTTTGTACATACAAATAACTCTGTTCAACAGTCCTAGTGCAGCGGTCGAAGCTTCAAGCAAATTGGCACCGAGCAAATGTTTGTTCCAATATTTGGACAAATGTTGGGACCAGTTTGGTGTAGTAGATGTGATTGACTAAATGTCTATGCATTTGGTCTTCATCTTCGTACCCATAATGTTTGTGTCAACATACAATTATGACAAAATATAATATACGATATATTAAAAAAAGTTGGGTCCCATTTTTTTAGTATGAATAAACCATTAAAGACCAATTCAAAGTTCGATGGTTTTCAGATAGATAAAATGTATATATGTATTGTTTTTTTTAGTCCTTGCACTTTTATTATGACTTTGTTGTAATTTAAGGGGAGGTCTCCCTAGCTAAAGTTACGAAACTCAAAACAGAATTTATTATTCTGTAAGTTACTACCGTTTGTTAGTTAATATGTTTGGCGATGACATCAATCAATCTTATTTGAACTTTATGTTAGCGTGATAAAAATCACGTAACACGTCATACAACTGACTCAAGTAAGATGAATGTGTGATCGTTTGATGTCAAAATTTAAACTTGTCTATTTGTTTCTTCAAGTATGCAGAAGAATACAATATTAATTGCATTACAATAATCTGGTGATTTATTTGTAAAATGCAATCATACGATACTTAATTTTATTAGTAAATGATTTATTTATTGTACGAAACTAAGTTAGATTTCCACATAATATATCGCGTGTGTATAATACTAACTTTTACGCTCATGTCCATGAAGATTTGAAAGCAATGTCTATGTAATCAACTCTATTTTAATGACCGAAGCAAATCAATATAGCCATTTCTTAAAAAAAAAAAAATTATCAAATTAGAATTTTACTTGCTGCCATGCCTCATATCAGCAACATATTGACAATGACAACAAATACCCATGAACAACAGAGAACAACAGTTACACGTCACAGCTCAGCGATGACGTCATGACAGTATTAGATGTAACATGTAACTGGTCTATTATCAACTAGACTTTAATTACTTAGAGCAATCAAGATTTTCAAGGTATTTGGACTTTTCCAACTAACAAGCGCATAACGTAACGGACAACAACATTCTTAAATTAAAATGCATAGTATTTCAAATTTTTCAACAACAATAGCTTTGATAACTCGTTTACAATACAAATTAGTCATCATAAATTCATAATCTACCTTAGCCTTTTCCCAACTATGTTAGGGTCGTCTTCCAGTCTAACCGGATGCAGCTGAATACCAGTATTTTACATGGTACAACTGCCCATCTGACCCCCACCCAATTAGTACCAGGTAATACGAAACTCCTTGGTAAGACTGGTTGTGAGACTTTCAGGCCACTGACTGTGACCTGTAACGACTGTCAAAGATCTACAAATTACAGCCGGGACCAACACCTTAAAGTGCATTCCGAGGCACGGAGAAAACTTGGTATGTAATGGGTGGTCACCCATCTACGGACTAACCTAGGCAAGCACGGCTTAACCTGAAGATCGACCCGAGTGGGTGTTATTGTTTAGCCACGAGCTCCTCAATACATATTATCGAAGTATATGGACAACAAAAACAAATGCCCAATAACAACAGAGAACAACACTGTTCTTTCATAGTTAGGTACATGACTTCTGATCAGGCATCACTGTCAAAATTATAGTGATCTTTATTTTTGTAAACATAAAGGTTATTGTTCGGACACGTCTGTCAAATAACATTGACTTTTATTCTTATTACCGTAAGGTTGTTGTTGGGTTTATGCTTTCAGACGTAACTAATTATAGGACTGTAACTCAGCGATGACGTCATGACAGTATCAGATGTAACATGTAACTGGCCTATTGTCAACTAGACTTTAATTACTTAGAGCAATCAAAATGTCACTGCATGCCACGCTTCTGTTCTGTTATTATGGAATTTAAAAGCATTATATCAGAATCTAAGACAGATAGAAAATAATGATCTATTAATACAATGAGTAAAAAAAAACCCTGTCCGATCCGAAGATAAATAAAAATAAGATTTATATCCATTAAGGTAGGTACAAGAATTTCTTACTCTAATAACAATTTAAATCTTACTTTAGAGGTAGATATATGTCATCTAGGCATCTAAGTTTAGTTATAAACCGTGAAAGCTTAAAACAGTACATGTCTTTTTGTTATAAGTGCCATATACAGGGTGTAAACGAACCCTTCACGAAGCCGTCAACCAAGCATTCTGTACTATCGTGGTCTTTTCCGCCTGACCAGTTTATTTTTTTTTTGCTTAAATCATGCGGAGGCGCCGAGTCACGCCCCCTTACATTTTGGGCCTGTTAGGAAAGCGTCAACTTTGGCGCGCAAAATAACAATAACTCTCGTTTGATGTGCGTCGTCAGTGCGCTCGGCCGATTCGGTATCTTTTCATTCATTATTTCTATACAAAGTCAACGGGGCGAGGCTAGAGAGCGTTTCTATGTTGCGAGTGCAAGCAAAAATTAGCTTAGTGGTGGTCAGGCGGGAGTGTCCTCGATAGTACATCAAACTAAGTAACTTTACGCAAAAAATATTGCTGGGACCAAACTTTTTTTGGGATAAAAAATCACGTTTTACGGTAAAACTCAATGTTACGCACTCAAAACATTGTGCTGATGGATGAATTGAATAGTACGGGTATCGTGGAGGTGTTTAAAGTAAAAATCTTACATTAAATATATGTATTAAAAAAAAAACTAGCCAAAAAGTTGGAACTTTGACCCCCAATATCTCCGTAACTAGGTTCTCAGGTATGGTTTAGAACTAAAAAATGCTCGCAATGACGGGGAGAACAAGTGCCTTCGGCTTCGTTAAGGGTCAAATTACACCCTTTATACATATTTTCATATGCATTCAGTAAAAAGCTAATTGTCTATCAGCTGCAATAAACATATTTTTATTTTAGTGTATTAATCCTTTAGTCACAATTCATCTAACAATTGCAAACATACAACTATAATTACTTAGCCACTTAGAACTGTGTCAGTAGGTTCCACAGCTCACGCAAAGAAACCTGTACATCGGAAAGTTCAGCCATTTAATTCAATCGATTCCTATACGTATTACGGACACTTATAACAACGCGTTTCCGTAACATAAAAGTTCATACCTAAGCATGTACGATCAATGATCGATGACGTAATTCCAATGGCTACTTACTTGTAGGTAAGTTCTGTTGTCTACAACATGTGTTGGTTCTATTAATATGACCGTTATTACATAATATTTATATATGCTACATTAACATAACATCATGCCTGTAATCACCGAAGGATTAGACAGAGGTTCACCTAATAGTACAACCACAAGTCCCATGTAATAGGGGGCGAGCCTAAAGCCATCAACTGGGCGCCAATTTAAATTCCGTTTCTGTGTGCCGTGCGGGAAAAACCCAATAACACTTTGTCCGACCTGGGAATCGAACCCAGGACCTCATGCTCAACAGTCGCGCTTGCGACCACTGGACCAATGAGGTACTTAGACCACACACAAACAAGTTGTTTCGCAATTATAAATAGGTACCTAATAGTTGTCCATTTTTATCACCAACCGACACAAAAATATTTTTGTACGTTTCATTTTCAACTTTCGGCGATGAGACGAGTATTGAAATTCCTACAACGTGTATTTGCGTAGGGAAAATTGGCATTAGTTTATCAAAAAATCACTTGAATGAGAATTATATTGAACTCTGTTCTACGCCTAGAAATTTTAAAAAGCTGTTCTAAGAGACAGATTATCTTTTGGTTATGCTGTTTTTAAAAGGTTTAAAAACATCAGCTATAAAAACATCAACTGAAACAAAAACCAACAATGACATGAGCCAGCCATGAAATGAACTGTGGAAAACAGTATTATTCTGATGCATCCGTTTACACTGGAAACCGACCCTAGCGTAGTTCGGAAAAGGCTCGGCCGGCATATTGCAGATTGTATGACAGGAACGAACAATATTTTGTATCCTAATTTTATCTTAACAGTTCATTAACGAGATAGATCTATGTAAAAGTACAGCCAGTACATCAAACTACCTGAAACGGTCAAATTTTCCCAATCGTCAAATTCTCCAAACCTTGGCTTTAGACATAAAATTGAAAATCTATTAAATAATTTTGACAGTCTGTAGTAGATTGATGTGGTGGCGTCTGTACGTAGAATCATTCACTCACCGCTCTCATTCATTCACAATCAGGACTCTATTTCTATCATCCCACGCTATAGAGACTCGTCACTGCATCACTCACGGATCTAAGTTTAATTGAAAGCGCAATTTATGCAAATAGAATCGGCCGCGAACTTCATATTCCCTCGGGTCATGTAATCCGGGATATCGCTCGATAATTGTTCTCTATCCGACCCGACCGTCTGCTGTTTACATTAGAATAGGAACCTTTTAATGAGCGCAGCTGGTTGATTGCCACTTCTAGTGAAATTTTAGCTGTAGTTATTCAAGTTTGAAAATTGTAACATTGTGAGGTGTGGTTTGAAACTAAATTGAGCATTTGCAGTTGTTCGTTTTAATTGGTCTATTGTTTTAGACTTTCACGGTTTTTCACTAGACTTAAAATACTGGGATAATATCCGTGATTTTCTTTATTTATGAGCTCCATGGAATCACGGATATTATCCCGTAAGTACTTTAAGTGTTAATTGGTCTAGTCTATGATTTCTTTGGTTGTTTGTTACATCTTGAAATTGTTAGTTTATCGGAACCTGCTGGGTTAGACAAGTGGTCAATATAGCTTTAAAAGTGTTTCGTATTTCTTCAAAACCTCTCAACAAGACTCACAAAAGCTCTTGGGAGTCAATGAAACACGTTTTTGATTTCTCTATCATCATTATCGTTGATCTACACACATCAAAAAAAGTTAGCGATCACTTTGAAAAATCGAGGGAGAGAGGAGCTCGTGGCTAAATAATAACAGCCGCTAGTGTCGATCTTTAGGTTAAGCCACGCTTGCCTAGTTTGATCTGTGGATGGGTGACCACTCTTACGTACCGAGTTTCCTCCGTGCCTCGGAAAGCACGTTAAGCTGTAGGTCCTGGCTGTCATTTATAGATCTTTGACAGTCGTTACAGGTAGTCAGTGGCCCAAAATGTCTGACAACCAGTCTTATCAAGGGGTATCGTATTGCCCAGTACTAACTGGATTGTGGAGGTCAGATAAGGAGTCGCTCCATGTATAATACTGGTATTCAGCTGCAACCGGTAAGACTGGAAGCCGACCCCAACATAGTTGGGAAAAGGCTAGGCAGATGATCACTGAAAAATCGAAATCTTTTTTGTTACGGTAGATTCGCAATTATTTTTATAAAATATCGAAAATAGTTTTATTTTTTAATTTCAAACAGGGTATTTCTATTTAAAGAAAGCACACGACAAAGTATTTTTCTTGATAAAGTTCAATTTAAAAAATTATATCAGCTTATGCTAGTGATCACAAACTTTTTTTGATGTGTGTATGTCAAATTGGCCAGGGCCCCTGGAGAATAAAGCAATGTTCGGACCAGAAGCGCTCTTTAGGAAGCTGATTACCGGAGTTTTTCTTTAAAAAAATATGATAAGCTATCGCCTGCCCCAAAACACACCAAATTTGAAGTCCAGAAGAACTTTTCAAAAAGCTGAGTGTGACAAAATCGATGAAATATTTTTTTTAACACTAAAAACGGGTCACTCACCATGGTTACTATTTGTTTTGAGTTTCCTAGCTAACCACTATACCTAGTATTAATATCAGCTATATCCGCTTATCAATTGACTCCCAGTTATCACACTGACCGGCAATCAGTGCACCGGGTACGTCGACCACACTAGACTGTAAATCGATTGGCCAGCTAAAATTCCCCTCAATCGACGAGTGTTGTGGCCTGATCCGATTACGCTCCCTACTGCTCTGTGTTTTACTTCGTTAGTACGAACTGAATCATAGGCCGTGTTTATTTACTTATTTAGTAAAGCATTAAACCATTTACACTAAATTAACTATTCGTTTTACTATGTTAATATTTTAAAGGGTTTTTGTGACGTGATGTCTCGATTATGGTGCCAACGAAACTGCGGGATATTCAGGAAGAATTCGCTCTATGGTGTACTTTTTAACTGTTAACTATACATTGAAATGAGGCAAATACAATGTTTAGCTACAGAAAATATTCTCTTTTACGGGTCGTATGTAGTTATACAACCAACGTCGATTAATTTGTTTGTAGTATTTGTAACTAGTTCGTATTCGATATCGGCTAGCTCCGCTAGCGATTTCCGAACTTTAAACATTGCTCTAACTCGGAGGTGCCGAATGCGGCTGCAAACGCAAAACACAACAGCACCGTCGCTCAATATCAGTAACAGACCGCACCGACACAACTGGTTTTTATGTTACTCTATTAAAACGCTGCCGCAGACATTGCTGATTGTCACCGTTTTCATAGAGTTACACAGAAACCACAGATCTGGCGTTGTGAAGAACACCCATAGACTCCAGAGTTAGAGCAGACGTCCAAAAATCGCTAGCAGAACAAGCCGCTATTGAATATGTAATTGTTACTAATACTACAAACAATTGATTGTATAATTTCTTGAGAAAAAGAGTTTTTTTTCTACAGCTACAAACATTGTAATTTATTCATTTCAGTTTATAGAAAGTCTACAAAAGATAAATAGTTAATTAAAAAGTACAGACTGCTGCATTTATTAGTTATCCATCACGCATTAAGACACTCAATAAAAGGGGTAACAAATGAATGCAACCGTCCGTACATCAAATAATGCATTCTGTAACTCTTTTCGACTTAGGTAGGTCAGCTCAAGCCTATTATGTAGTAACTAGGCACCCAATCATCACATTTAAGCCCCTTTTACAAAATAAACAAAAGTGTTCTCAGAACATCAATTATAGTCAATAAATTAAACGTCCAGTGAGAGTCAACAGACCATTACCAGAGCTTATAGAGCCATCATTATCGGCTAATTGGTCCAAAGACTGCGGGCGTATTGTCCGTGCTCGCTCCATTAGCCCAAAACAGAATACCGGAATAGATTTTAGTGCATTTTGATTTTCAAGCGTCAGCGGAGTTTCTTAGCAATCGCTGAATAAAGCGCTGGAAATTATTAAGTGGTTGATTGCAAGGGTTGCTTACTTCTGTTTGAGTTCTTATTTTGATAAACTGCATCGAATAATTTGTCTTTTGTATTGTGATTTGTCGTTTGTTTTTGGACTAATAGTATGTTTTTGGCCTAGAAAGAGGTGGCGAGATGATCTAGACGCGCATCTCGAAGGCTGGTTCAAGATGGTGCAAGAGAAGAGTACCTGGAAGGATATATGTTGGAGGCCTTTGCCCAGCAGTGGGATAGACACAAACAAAACATATTTTCAGACACATTTTTTTACTAAAATACGATGCAAATATTTTTTTCAGGGGGGTTACCATGACGCCTTAAAGCAGTAGTGTTATATTCTTATTCCAGAGTGGGAGAGAGATATATACAGGAAGTCAAGCCGGAAGTCTAGCTTTATTTCTTTCGTCTATTAAAGAAAACTGGTATAATACGTCATGATAACGTGGTACATAATTGCATTTTATATTTCAGTACCGATATGTGTCTATGTGAGAGATTTAAACAATACTGCTAAGTCTTCACGGTAAGCGTAACAATTCAATTCCTGAGTCATGAAAATCTGAGGGCCTAGAAAATTGGCAACCATTTTCAAAGCGTGCCATATTTTTACCCAACTGCCCAGAAGGAGGGTAATTTTTTTCTACAAAGACGTACAACAGTATTGACATACGTTTTACGGTAGCAATTCAATATATTTGTGACATTTCATTTCATCGATAACGCTTATAATGTCAGTTTGAGTCAATAAAATGCATACACAACTTAATAAGATGATTAAAATTACCGTGGACCAAAATAATAACACTTCGAAATAAGTGAACTCTGCTCCCCGCGCGTCTCCACTTCCATCGAGCTCTCGCGCATTCGTAACAGTTCGTGCAATATCGGCCTTGCTTCGGAACTTTCAGTAGAAAGATTGGCCGACGGTGGCCGAAGGTAGCCGAAGTCAAAGCCGTAGTCGAAGGTTCGGTCGGACACTACTATTATGACAGTATCATAAATAAACTACATCTTTCTCAAACTTCTCGAAACATCCCTTTCAAAACACTCAAAACAATGTTATTAAAAAACGGAACTGCAAAATATTGCCCCATGATCCTCGGAGCTTCGATTCTATACATGTTTACACGCAAAAAACAAACAGCGACAGAACTAGGTCATCGTATAACCAGCCGGCATTTATTGCAAAAAAGCGGGTAGCTTGCGAATCATCGTTGCATGGGAAGTATCCGCATGTTTTCCGCACTGCTTGGCTGTTATTGTGAACTTCTGATAAGTTTCCTTGATAACGAAGCGAACTAGTTTAGAATACTTGGGTACTTTAGGTGTTTGGAACCATACAAGGGAATTGTATAGGTAGTCAGAGTAACTTATTTGGCTCTGGACTCGGAAAGTACGTTAAACTGTTGGTCCCGGCTGCTATTTTAGATCTTTGACAGCCGTTACTGGTGGTCAAAAGCCCGAAAGTCTGAAAAACGGTTTTACCGAGGCGTACGCACAGCGACCAATCAAGCTATAAGTACAATACTAGTTTTATGCGGACCATGATATACTGGAAATGTATAGTTTGATGTGTCACCGTGCGTACCGTGTTACCAAGTTACTATGTTGTGGAGGTCAGATAGGCAGTCGCTCTTTGTAAAATATTGAAGCTGATCCCTGCATCATCATCTGCCTAGCCCGTTCCCAACTATGTTGGGGTCGGCCTTCCAGTCTAACCGGTTGCAGCTGAATACCAGTATTTTACATGGAGCGACTGCCTAATCGACCTCCATAAGAAACCCAGAAGAAAAAAGTTTAAAGTACGACTTTAAACCCTGTACCTGGCCTGTACATTAAAAAATAATAAAACAATTCTTCATCATAAACGTGAGTTTATACCAGCTGTTCCTGTCCACCAAATAAAAATGTAATGTGGAAAACGGATATTGTATTAATTTATTATCTCGAAAGAATTTTTACTTACTTTTAAATGATTATTTAATAAATAAATATACAGACGGTGACCTCAGCTGTGAATAGTCAGTCACATTTAAAATGTTTTATTAACTCAATTCACGCGAATATAAAACCAAACCTTTTTTATGGCCATTTTCAACAACTTACTAGCCGGTTCCGATAGATTGCTATCTCTGTCTGTTTGACATTTTGCTTACTGGACGGTTAGAAACAAAGCGTCACATAAAAGCTTTCTTTGATTTTACTATAAATCAAGTGCCAGGTAGGTGACACGGCTAGGATATTCTTTGTCTATAGAAACACCGATACCTACGGAAGAAGGCACATTAACCAACAGTTATACGTAAGTAAGTTATAGAAAACGGCCGTTAGTCTATATCGATTGATGCATTGTATAGTACTGCATGGATCTCTGTTTAGAAAAATAAATAATTTGTATAATATACTAACATCCTTTAACCATTGATTGACATTTCCAGGAGGCGCAGTTTGTAAAAAAAAAAAAAAAAATTGTTCATAGACAATTTCTATTTATTTTTATCGCATTGTCGTCCATCTTGTATGTTCCATTGAACATACAAGGTGGAGACGACAATGCGACAAAAGTTTAAATTTCTTATATATCTCATGACGTTGGGATGTCTGCATATAAAAATTCAATCGAAAATACGCAGTAGTTTCTTTTTTTTTTAATAATATTAATTTTTATTCAGTTCAAGTGCATACATTACATAAAAACTATCATAAGGGAGCTTATATAAAACAGAGATTCGACAAGACATCTGTGTCTCAACTAGATATAGATAGAACTAGAGAGTTTAGTCACAGGACCATATTTTAATTTTCAGTTTTTTTTTTATGCATGATATAAATATAATTTATAGCAAACACCCACGAATAATGTAGCTTCCTATCAAGGAAAAAAAAAATTGAATTGGATTATTAGTTCCGGAGATTACTCCCTACATACAAACTTACAAAACTACAAAATATTATATAGTATGGTATAAATTAACAGCTTCGTCAATCTTTTGGTTACATTTGAGATCATACAATGCAGTTCCAAGGATTGATTAAATTGTAAACACATGTTCCCTTGATTGCTATTTATTATGACGACACTATGTGGATAGACTGGATAGAAAATATGGAAAATGAAAAGCCACTTGAAAAGTAATAAATTTCATCTAGTCAATTGCAGATTTATGTAAAACTCGGTCATAAATAAGTGTCTGTATGAATATTATTTTTGGTTTAGAGGAATAATGTACATAAAAATACATATAAAGGTAATGACATAATAATATCCACGTTACGTATATCATGGAGAATATTCCTAGAATAGATTAGAGTCTAGTGGAGTGGTACTTTTGCTTATCTTTGGATACTCATGTTTTGGCAGTTAACTAATTATTTTAAGCAGATTGTCACGATTCTTAAGGGTGTTTCCACACCAGTCGATCGATCGTCGATATGGTAGTCGAAAGAGAGTAACTGTCGATCGGCGTCGACATCGACCATCGATCGATTGGTGTAGTAATACCCTAACGGCCGTCTTATATAACTTACTTACGTATAACTGTTAGTTACTGTGCCTTCTTTCGTAGCTATCAATCGGTGTTTCTATAAACAAATAATATCCTAACCGTGTCACCTTTGTCTAAAGCTTTTCTGTGACGTTTTGTTTCTAACCGTCCAATAAGCAAAATGTCAAACAGACAGAGAACAGCAACCTACCTAAACCGGCTAGTAAGTTACTGAAAATGGCCGTAAGAGAGAATGATGTTAGTTTGCTTAAAAAAAGAGGTTCTGAATTTCTGTCAAATCTTATTAAAAACAAACATGTTATTAACCATTTAAACCTTATATGTTATAGCCTCTAATCTATACCAATATTATAATGAGGTAAAATATTTAATAAACAGACAGTTAAAAACTGACTAACTTTTAATAAATAAAAACTTAGTTTATGACATAAATTCTCAGCCTTTGTCTGCCCATAGCTAAACGTATACTCAGACAGAGAAAACTTGACTTAGAAATTCATTGTTTATTATGAAAGTGCAGTACCTATCAGATTTCTTGGATAGCTCGGCGAGCCGTCTGTGAAGCGAGACGAAACCCTTCTCAATTACTTTCACTCTGAACTACAGGGAGTGATTGAACTTGTAAGTGAATGAATGTATGAATGGATCGATTACGAAGAAGTCAATGTTACAATCAATCATTTTGAAATATTTTTAAGCTTTAGCAAATGTTGTGGAGTATTTGGATATTCCATGGTATTGCAACCATTTTGGTTTTTATGGGTACCTTTCAAATTGTATGAATGCACGATATCCATGGAAGGTGAATTTTCTGCTTATCTATACTTCTATCATAATATTAGAGAGGTAAATATTGTTTGTAAGTTTATAAGTAGGGGGGTAATCTCCGTAACTGATTATCCAAGTCCAAAAATGTAACACGTTGGTAGAAAGCTACATTAATCGTGAGTGCATATTTTCCGGGCTATCACAATTTTTGCGGAGTGCTAGTTTTTAGTAACGTTTGGAATAAAAACAAAAGAACGTCATTTATTGAAAAAGCCCTGAAACTTGTTACTGATCTATTGTTCGCGCAATTGGTACTGACAGAAGAGAAGAAAAGAAGCAATGCGTGTCATTTGAATTGAGTTCAATGACTTATATGTTACGAGGTATAGAGCTCCACGTTGGGAAGAGTGCACTTAATAAAATCAATAAATTGACAATAATTATATGGAACACAAAAAATAATAAGGCACACAACAACTTCCCTGAAACACAGCTTTCAGGTCCATATTAAAAACACGAGTAAAAATATATCATGCAACAATAAAATTTTACCTTACGTGTAAATCGGGTGCACAGTCCAAACTACACTGTCAAAACACGAGTATCAATTCCGATATGTGATAGATGCGAGTTACGGCTCCAATATACAGGACGTTCGATAGCGATCTCTGTGCCAAATAAAAGAGAGGGGGACTACGTGCCATTTAAAAAACCAAACATACCAGGACACGCTTAGCAAATCAATTAAGCAATATTTACATATTTTCAAACTTGGAACCTTAAGTGTATAAACACTATTCTAATAATAAACGGATTAATACACGGATTTAATTACTGTTAGTCCTTGAATTTATGACGTTCAACCACTATATTTTTCACTTTGTACATCGCTAAAAACCATATCAAGGGGTCTTCTGAATGGAACCAAGAGAACTTGCGTTAACGCAGTGTAAGCGTTATGTAAACGCAGCGTAACCGTTTCACAAGCGCTCAATGTGAAAATACTTTTATGCCGACATCTAAATAAACGCTTGAATAACGCTTGAATAAGAACGCGGTATATTTTTTGACAGAGCGATTCCAGCAGTGCAATAAGATTTAGGTAGGCGTTCATTTAGTTGTTACTTAGTGTCAATGAAAGAGGGTATTAACGGTTCTTGACCCCAACATGTCCTGTTTAAAATCGCCGTTTCAATCGCCTTTACACTCTTAATACTACAAAGTGACCGACAATAAACGCTTCCACGATCACGAGCAAGCGGTGATAGCTCACATCCTGCAATTTCATCGCCCCAGGACTTTGAAGTGTTAATACATCAACGTATTATTGCGAAAAAAGGATGGCACTATTCTCATATAGCCATCTCTTTCTTGTACTGGAATAATGATAGGTCCAACATAATATAATTCTACGTTTGTTCTAGATACTGTGCCATTTTTGATAGAAAAATGTTGACTATTTCTTCATGGGTTACAGTGGTCTTTAATACAGTTACTACAATCTGTCAAAATTCTTTAATAGATTTCCAACTTTGTTCACTAAAGATTTAGGTTCAAGGTTGATTGGGAAAATTTTAAAGTTTCGGGTACCTTGTTCTGTTGGCGTCTGTACCTAGGAAAAAGTACTGTTTCTGACATTAATGTGCTGCTGTCGCCATCAGTTCGAAAAAGGTAGAATTTTAGATCTAAATACTATTAGGTACTAATATTTGAACAAATGTTTCTTGTGAATATCTACTGAATATTGGCAAGTTTCACAAGCATCCATTTAAAAAAAACTAAACCTCATTTTTTCAAGCCCAATAATTTCCTTTAATTCCTATCCGTTACAACGAATTTAACATGAAGTTTTCCACAACCAACATTACTATAAAAATGGAATATTTCATGTGCAAAATAAAGCAGATAAACAATTTTAATTAAAATCGTAATGCAACCCATTATATGTACTTAATTCCGCTGTTCGTTTGTTATGTATGCAGTTACAGGTGAGTTATTGTTCTCGCCAGTGAATAGGGATCGGTCGAACAGAATTCATGTGAAATTATTTAGGTCAGCAGGGAAACAGGGAGTTATTACGTATAGTTGTTTGTTATGGAGTGTAGTTGCTATTGATATTGCTCAATTTGGTTGAATAAATGATTTTAGTCCAACGTTTTTGTCACAATGTAGGGTGCTTCCCTAAAATAAGTAATGTCAATGCAAATGTAAAATGTCAAATTTAAACTTTAGTGCAGAAAATGTCAGTGAATGCTCAACGGGATGAATCTAAATAAAAATGCAAGTTGTCCGACTCAAACCACGTCTAATTGAACACTAAAGAAAGAAAGAAAGAAAGAAAAAATCTTTATTCATCGCAGGGACATGACGTGCATACAAAATTTTAAAACATAAATAATAAACATAACAAACATTCAGAGTATTTTTAAAACGGAACATAAACAAAAGGTACAAAAAAAATGTAATATGCATAAAATGCATAGAACAATGCAATATGTCAGTGTCAATGCACTGCCAAATGTAGGTCGCGTCCAAAGTGCAAAGCGCGAGCCTACTGGCTAACTTATTGTAATAAATATATTTTAAAACCCATGTACGTGCACCGTACACACAATGACCTTTGTCCCTTTATTCCCGTCTGCCACCACCGGTCCAACACCACTTGTGATGGAGGTTTGTTTTATGCACTCATAGATAATTTAACAGACATTGGTGTCGATTCTGTTGTGCACAAACTAAACTTTATTAACGCTATTGCTATCTTTTCGTAAAGGCAGTGCGAGAAATCAATAACGACTAAATTACGGATGCGAAACAAATTGCTAATCAATTTAATGACTTTTTTATTAATAAAATACAAGCCATCCAGTCAAGTTATAAAACTACACGGCCTATCCTAAACTACAAAAACTCGGTGTTTATGGCACCCTGCACACCACAACAGGTACAGACTATCCATATATATATATATAAGGCCATAATGGCCTTAAAAAACACAAATAGTGTGGGGTACGATGGTACATCAACCAAGGTAATAAAAGCTGTAGCACCTGAAATATGCGACCATTTGTCTCATATTATAAATCTGTGTATCGTAGCCGGCACGTTTCCTGATGCAGTAAAGATAGCGATCATTAAGCCATTATTTAAAAAAGAAGATAGAGAGCAAATGGAATTCTACAGGCCTGTTTCTCTGATTCCTATCTTCTCGAAAATATTTGAGAAATTCATTCAAACGGAATTAAATGGTTACATTGAAAAAAAAATATATATTATGTAATGAGCAAAAGGGATTTCGCAAAAATAAGTCTATAAATATGGCGATCTACGACTTTTTATACACCGTATTGACAAAAATGGACAAAAAACACCTGTATGACTCCTCCATATTCTCCGATATGACTCAAGCATTTGACTACGTAAATCATGACATTTTAATAAGAAAACTTGAAGCATATGGTATAAGAGGTAATGTTCTTAATTTAATTAAATCCTACATGACTAATAGAAAACAAAAGACAGAAATCACGAGAATTAATATAACCACTAAAAAGGAAGAGATATACCTATCGGAGGAACGTCAAACAACTTTTGGTGTTCCACAAGGTAGTGTATTGGGACCTCCACTTTTTATACTCTATATTAATGACTTGCCAAAATCAATTACACATCCTATGACTTTATTTGCAGATGATAGCACGGTGACCATTTCTAGCAATAGCAATGACATGATCCAATATAAATTTGACATTCACAATACCTTGACATCTATAATAGAATGGTTAAAAAATAATAATTTAAAGATTAATTTAGATAAAACAATTACAATACATTTTAGCCAACGACTGACTATGGAAAATATGGACATAAATATAGATAATAAAATTGTTGAAAGTGTAAATAATACAAAATTCCTTGGACTAATAATTGACAAAAGACTTGACTGGAAATCTCAAATCGAGAACCTTTGTAAAAAAATCGGTAGTTCTGCATTTGCACTGCACTCTCTAGCTGCAGTTTTAAATGTAGATACCTTGCTTGCGGCTTACCATGGCTTAGCTGCGTCTCACCTAAGATACGGCATCATATTCTGGGGAAATTCTACCGACGCTAACACTGCATTTAAGGCCCAAAAGAGATGCATTAGATCTATGTTTGGGTTAAAAACGGTCGATACATGTAAGCCGTATTTTAAAAGGTACAAGCTATTGACTCTTCCTTGTCTGTATATCCTCGAAACTGCAATGTTCGTTAAAACAAACCCCAAACTATTTCCACGTTTACAGGACGTGGTACCGCGTAATAGACGGGATATGACCATTCTTCGAGTCTGTCCCGCAAACACGGCACTCATGCGCAAAAGTATCGTCTGTATGGCGCCTACTATATTTAACAAATTGCCTAAATGCTGGAAGGAGCTGAATGGTAAGGCATTCAAACGCCAATTAAAAATGTTTCTTTCGCAAAAGGCATATTATAGTATCTCCGAATTTCTAGCCGAAAAAGATTTTTCTGTGACTTAATTAATAATTTTATCGTTTCTTGACTCTAATACTAAATTTATATGTATATGGAATTTTGACATTATTATTATCACATCAGAATATTTTTTTTATTTATAAAGTTGTTAAATTATAAACTTTGCATGTGCCTATTCTAAGTAATTTTTAAATCGTTTCTTATTGTTTTTTTTTTTTCTCTCTCAATGTTATGGAAATATTTGTACGCCGTTACTTACGGCTAAACATTCTGGGCTAAAACCATGTAACATCTTGCATGCCCTTGTATGTATACAATGTTAAAAACAAATAAAGAAATCTTATCTTATCTTTTCTTAGACAAAAGGACGGCTATAGCTATGAACTAAGTTAGAGATGTCAAACTAGTTTATGCCTTGCGCTTCACTGTGTTTTTAGTCGACATGTTTTTATGTGCACCCTTCATTTGTATGGAAATTAATATTAGTTCGAATTAAATTTGACAGCTCTAAATTACGTCCTGCCGGGGTTGCGGGACTGTTCGAAAGAGATACCGTGGCCCCGGAACACAAAGGGCGATGAAGGAACATGGATGGGTTTTAGTCAGTAAAAGTCTGACACTCCCTCCCGCTCCGCCCAGAGCGGGAGAAGTCATTTGATGATTTCCCATCCGAAAAAAAAAAAAAAAAAAAAAAGCTCTAAATTACGTCTGTCTCTTTCTCGTTTTATTAAAGAGAAAAAGAGTAGCCTAAATTAAGTTTAGTTTGTGCACAACAGAATCGACACCATTGGACCCATTGGACCCCTAACACAAGGTTTTAACAACCCTTGTGTTAGAAGTCACATAGTTTTGTATAGCTTAAGGCACTACCGAGTTCACGGATTGTTGACCATTTTCATCAACCGGGCACAAATCCAGACTCCGTGGCTGCTACTGTAAATTTTCAGATGGAAAGAACCAATAACACTTTGCCCGACTTCAATCGAACCCAGGACCTCATGTTCAGCAGTCGCGCTTGCTACCACTAGACCAACGAGGCTGTCCGATAAGGTACGGTCGACGCAGCCATTTGGTTTACATTTTACAATGTAATTTGCATGTTAAAACCGGTTGGTGTAAGCTTGGTCGACCGTACATGTCTGACTTTATTTGCTATTCTGAATGATACATTAGTTAACAGTAACGAAATTGATATATTTGAGAGTAATTATGGTCATCACTGCTCGATTTTCGATGCCCTTTTAGGACGAAGAAAGCAGTCACTTATTTTTAAGAAAAGTTTAATATATTAAGGAGTTGCTAAACGCTGTATGTGGGTCTATGGTTTCGTTCTTCAGTTAAATGGTGTTCTGTATCAGAGGTTTACGGGACAAGAGGGTCTTGAAAGCAGAGTTTACAGGACTGTAATTGTTTCCGCAAAACAATAACCGGCAAACTGCTAGCATAGTTAATTATTAATGATGCTGAAACCGCTCCATTATTGAATTCAAAATTGAGAATATAATCGATGAACGGCTAAACGAGCGTATCTCCACTTTGTCTATAGACAATATCACTTAACTGACCTAATTCGTAAAGGTTGCATCTTGTCCTAATTCCGTTGTAGGCTAAAATGTGTTTTCAGTGGGCCAGCATTTCTCAGTTGAATATGAAAATAGCTCTTTGAAGAGAATTTATTAAGTGCTACCAGAGTGAATTGTTGAATATTTATACTATACAAAAACAAGCTAACCGAATGTTAGCTTGTTTTTGTATCTGTTGTTACGAAAACATATGATCTAGTAATTACTTTTGACGAACAATTTATTACACACATTTGTAAGTTTAGAATACGAAACTATTGGATTCATCAATTATTTTTATTTTTCAGCTTCAAAAACAAAAGAGGTTCTTTATTCTACAGAGGCAACACTGAAGTAATGTAAAGCAGCCAATAGCAAACTTTATTTTTTTGGGACATTTATTATAAAAAGACAAATACCGAATCGTTTGCTCAAGAAAAGAGATAACTTGTTACATAATATGCTACTTTTATTCGTTGTTATTCAAGATATTAGTTTATCAGTAACCGTTTAGCACCTGTTTCTAAGATTATTGCTAACCTGGAACCGGAAACATGAACCGGTAAATACCTACCGGTTATTAACCTACATGCTATTCCAGACTATATTCTATCTCTGTGCCAAATTTCACCTAGATCCGTTTAGCCGTACTGGCGTGATTCAATACCAAACATCCATCCGTCACAAACCTTTAACCTGCCACGAATCTTAGGTTCTAACTTGAGTTGGGAGTGCCTATGTTTGTCAGTGAAACTCTACAGGCTGTTAAGGAAAGTTTCAGTCATATACAGATACAGTACACATACATATGATACAGTCCGAGCAATAAAACATCAGGGTTATTACTTTAGTGTGGTGGAAGTATGGTGGTCGTTTATGTCTTGTTAGACTTGAGTTTTAGTCTAGTGATTGAATGAAAGGAATATTCATTCATTGTGGCTTTAGAAAAGTTTCTCTTCGTTCACTAGGAATTACTAATACTCACAGAGGCCAATCACAATGCAAAAATTACACTTAATAATAACATTCATTTTTGCTCTTAATTGTGCTATGTTTTGAGGTTATCTTATTGTTACTTTTCAATATCCTTGTAGAAACCTGTTTCGCCTTGTTTTCTACTTAAAACAAACAGAGTTCTGAGTCAATATAATCATATCGAAATTATGCCACGATTTTAATTTTCTAGCCTGAATGTCAAAACCGATGTAAACACAAACCATAATCTATAGCTGAAAACAACAATTACACAATAATTGATTTGACACTTTTATCCGACATTTGAACTTAAAACCACATTAACCTACAAAGCATGCGTAACTAAGAATTCTGCTAAGACTGAATACACAAAAATGCCATAGAATTTGGTGTATCACACAACTTTAGTCAAACAAAAATTGCCTTTAAAACCAAAATCTTTTGTACGCATTTCTGTACATATAAAAGTATATATTTTTCGGTCGTCGTTCGTACTCTTTTCGCTACGTATCGTAACGCCATCTTTAGCCAAATCTTAGAAACGTTTTTCGGAGGGACGTGAAGTTAGCTCCGTTATAATAAAGATTAGGACTATTACAGGTATATGTATAGAAACAGCCTTAAACTGAGATAGGAAAGAAATGTTTTACTGAATGAAAATTGATTTGTATTTTAGGTTGTTTTTTGTTTCTATCATATTCTGTTTATTGATCAGATTCTGATAGAAAACACTTTGTATATGAATACTATATCATTTTTATCTAATCACTTAATGTTCACGTGTATGACCTCCATTGTATGATTGCAGCTCTTTTTCACGCGATGAATACAATAACATTAAATAGTCGACAAAATCGTAACGTGTTAAAACTGAGCAGTCGCTATGAAGTTACTTTAGTAAATGAAATAAAGGAGGAATAGTGTTTATAATTCAATTAATTGCATGTGAAATGGCTGAATAATTACTTTCGTGTTGGTAGAATCCACTCTTAGTCCCGAGGACAACATTACGTATCGACGCAGACAATATTGTAAATACAAATACACTTCATCCAGTCTTGTTTCGAAACATCTAAGTTATTGGCTTAAGGTGATAAAGCCACCTACGCGGTATTTCTCGCGAAAATGGCACACGAAGCCTTACAATCTATCACTCACCAGAGTTACGGGCATGGGCGCGGCGCGACTCAGCACCACCGCACTCCTTTAACTAAATGAATCCACGACTATTTACTGCTTCGATTCTCGCCATTTTCTCAATAAAATCACCGAACATTTAGCTAAAGACTCAACGAAGATGGTCGCCCTCACCGCCGCCGTTGTTGCTAGGTGCAGATCAATTGCCAACCCTTGTAGGTTACATGAATGAAACCTACACATTTTCGGTGCGTCATAGCTATCATATCGCTCGCACCCGACGCGGACCTTCAGATACGCCACGATTGTACTAAAATTACAGAATATTTTGTAAACGTTTTCAAAACTCAGTCGATTGAACGTGAACGTCTCGTTTTGGATTTGGCACGTAAGAGGGGCGGAGGGTTAGTGTAGACCCTGACGTGTCAGTGTCGTGTGTCGAGCGAGTGGTAGACGGCGCTGACGGAAGGTCGGGGAAGCCGGGCCGGCAGGGCGCGAGCCCGGGCTCCGCTGACGTCAGCGACGGCTCGGCGCCGCGGACGAAGCGGCGGTGCTCACCACCGGCCTGCCAATTATTATTTTATGTACACGAACGGCGCGAAACAAAAGGCGGCGACGGCGACGGCGGGGCGCGGGCGGAGAGCGCTCGCCGCAGGAGCGACTCCAGGCGCCATCTAGCGGGCGCGCGGCGACCACTCGCGCCTACTCCTTTCGGTCTGCGGACGATCGAATTGAGACGGAACCTTTGCGCTGACCGACCCTCACTGGCCAACCGGACTCCGGTAACACTGTCACTGATCGGGAGTAGCGCGGAGCGCGGTTGGGGGTTGGTGGTTACGCTGCGGGTCTGGGTGTCACGTTTCGTAAAATGCGTTCACTGATGCGTACCGTCGTCAGAGCGTGGCTGCGTGTGATGGTGGCGGTCGGGTGGGCCATGCTGTCAGGCGGCGCGGGATAGGCGCGGGCCGGGCATGGCGGGCTCCTGCTCGACACTGCGGTGCGGGCGTCCGCGGCGCGCGCTGCACGCCACTGACCCGCGCACCGCCCGCGCCCGCCACGCCGCCGCCGCTGCGCGCGCACGCCCGCACCGCCGGCGGCCGCACCGCGCCGACCGAGCCTTCGGCCTCCGGCCTGCACCGCGTGCACCGGCACCACACCGCACACGGCCCACGCAACACAACATACGCTAGCTATTGATTGTACACTAGGGTTCTGCACCTTACGAAAGGTCGTCGGTTCATACCTGTGCACTCTCCTTTGGAGGCAGATTGACAAGTGTAAATAAACTCGGCAGGCAGACTGATTGACGTAACGACGTGGCTCTTCATTATTAGTGTTATTGGCCTTAACTTGGTCATTCGGAATATGTGGCATCATTTTTCTTTTTAAGTAACATTGACCCCAATAAAGGTGTAACTGAGTAGTCATACATAGCTTGCGATACAAATAATCAGTAGGTATATGTCGCTAGGTTTTGGTGTCTGAATCCAGTTCGCCTTGCAACCAGACACGTCGTCGCCGCGTCGTCAAAATTTTACGACTTCACTCGAGTGTGCTAACCCAAACAGATTCTATCTGGCACAATGCGATGCAGGATTTCCTTCCTGCTAGCTGCCAAGCACCTCATCATCTCATAAGCGGCATGGAGGATCTTGTTTGTGTTATCTTTTCAAAGGTGTGTATGACTTATAAACATAACAACATCATGTAACCTGTATTTTGTAATATGTAGGTACTTATTTTACATTAGATAATGAAAGCAATAAGACAGTTTAACAATGACGATATTAGTTGTGTTCAACAAACCGAAGTAACTTTTAAACAGTTCCTAGAACTAAGCCAATTACAGCTGACGCTGACACGAGCGCACCTTTTGGCACAATTCTTTTAAATCGGCTTCCCTGCTCTATCTTATATTCTGCTTATCCTGTTATTTTAAGCGTCGCACGCTTATAGCATCGCCTCGAAAAATATCATTTTCATCTCTCTTTTCGTTGTTTATGTTTGTTTACGGCTGATACATTTTCCATAGGATATGGGGAACTTTATAAAGGTGTTAAAAGTTGTTCATATTTCCTCAAGTGATACTGTAGGTATACAACTATACTTCCCTCTCATAGAGAGGAGGCCTGTGTCCCAGCAGTGGAAACATTAATAAATGATGATGAGGATGATACTGTAGGATGCGAGAAACGGGAATATTGCAACAGTTTCCGGGATAGATGTGAAGTGGCTGCAAAAGGCACCTAATACAATATCCTTGATAGCGTTACCTAGGATTCGAACTCCGAACAGGTTATGATATAGGTAAATAATATTACCAAAATGTTTCAAAAAACACAATCATGTAATTAACACTAGTGTTTAAGATGTGTATGTGTTACTAACAAATTGTATTTTATGATCTGTTAAATAAATGATTTGATTTGATTGACTGATAAACTCGCTACCGATTTAAATCGTGTCAGAAAAATATTCGTCGAGTCTAATGGTAACAGGTCTTGGTATTATAAGTAACAAGTCAGTTGGAACCTTAATGGTTTAAAGATAAAGGCTTGACAGTCGGCAGAGTCGCTGCATACACCTTCACGTTGACGACGACTTAGTCAAAGTGACATTCTATCAACGTTAACGATGGTGGAAATGTCAAAAATTTATAATGGTACTTGTTAGTTCCATAGGATTGACATCAGTTATCGAAAAGCATATGCACCTTGTTGAAACTTGTAGAAATATGAAAAGCCTTGAAAACGATAGCTACTTGTCTAGGTGCTCTGTCTTCTACATGGTCATTAATACACCTAGTTGAATTAACCCAGGTGAATTAAGTGAACTCCAGGCATTTTCTGAGGGTAAAGGGTTAAAAAAAAATATTAAAACCGTATTTCCACGAAACATAAAATTAAAATAACAATCCATTAAATTATGCATGAAACTGAGCTTATCAGAAAAGTGTTCCAGAAAATCTGACTTAGTCACTGTGATTCAAAATAAGGCGCGACTTTTCTAAGAAGCTGAAAGTATACGTGTTTCTAGAAATGCTATTATACCTGATAAGGTTTGTCCTAGGTGGCGACACTATGGTGATAACAAATTTAAGTTATAGTCACCATTTATAATAACCAGAAGGTACCTACCTACGTATGTAAGTGAGTAGTAGTGACCCAGTAGAAACGGCCACGACTGACTGTTAGGTAGTAGGTTTGAACCGTGTCAAGCGCTTAACTTTTTGTAAACTGTTTCGTCAACAGTATAAAAGCCCCATCCCTATCATCGGACGAGCAGAGATATGGCGAAGCGTCACCGCTATATGATTGAAGTTCCACGAACCCGAACAATCGAATCGCCAGTCTGTGGAATTCACAGTCGGTTTTCTCTGTTTCCCGATAATCTAGAACTCTTCAAAGTTCGAGTGAATCGGTTTCTTATAGGCAACCGTGCTCCATCCACCCTAGGCCGCGTCATCGCTTTACATCATGAGTTACAAGTTGCTGCCAAACGCAAGCCTATGTAACACAAAAAAGATCGTCTGGAAATCACACTGTCCTAGAACCAAAAACATGTGTGATCAATCCATAAGCTGCACCGGTTCTGCTTGGTAGATTACAAGCCACTAATAGGATAATCCTTTTTAGATACAGGGAGTTTGAGTGACCACACATTACCTACTAAAGCTTAATTTACACATGAAAGGAATCAGCATGCATGTCAATATATGCTGGTTCAGTAACAGACAATGTTTCAATTAGTTGTCTGCAGTACATCGTGTTTGAGCTCAAAGTTAGGTGACGTTGTTTGCCGTTGAGCAAGCTTTCGTTCCCTGTTTAGTGCAATCTAATCTCCGAAGCACGTGGTTTCGAAAGCTGGCTCGATTTCACGACGGGTGCTAAGCTATAAATCTGTGTAAGCTTGTAAATGCAAAGTTGGGGCTGCGTATTACATGGAAATATGCTGTATATTTTGTGTAAGGTATTGGTTGATATTGCTGTAGGCCAAGAAGATAGCCAGTTTAGTTAGAGTTGCTGGTTATTCTATATAAGGTGTAAATTAACCCTGCACGAAGCCGGTTTAGCCGACTAAAGTAACTCTGCGCAAAGATGATTCCTGTCGAGACGCCAGCATAATAGGGAAAAAGCTAGGCAAATGATGATGATGATGATGAATTCTGGCTCTTTGGTTCAGAAATATTTGAAATAAGACATAGGAGCCGTCTAAAATGTTTAAGCTGCCTGAAATCTGACTGTATAAAGAATAATATGGCAAGAAAGGAGGTGTCTGATGGGATGATGGAAGAAAAAGACATGCTGCTTCGACCCTAAATGATTTGGGATAATGGCAAGAGAATGATTGATGTTACGTAAAAAAGGGTGTTAACTAACTTTGATTGTTATTTTAATCTTAAAATACCGACACTTGTATTTGCGATTTGCAAATGATCAAATGAAAGCCACAGTTAATTTGTATTCACTGTTTCTAAAGCAACTTTGATTTTACCTGAACTTTACCTTGAGGTCAACTAACAGACAGTTTTGAAGCCGTTTTGCTCTGCAATTTCAAAGTCGGGGGTTCTCAATTCATCGGGAAATATAGATAAATAGGGAAGTCTTTTACGGAAATGTGAACATTAATTTCATAAATTTATGGTATAATATGTGTCCTTTGTTCAATGCAACTGCAGAAATATATACAGAACATACATACATAAAGAATCATATAGCTCACATAATGTATGTTTTATATGAAACGGGTTCACATTTTGAAGTCACACGTAACCTATTTTTGCGCAAAAGGATACGCATGAGAATCATTATAAATTATGCTCGTCGTATGTTCTCAGGTTACATTTGAAACATGGTTTAAATTACATGCCTACTTCCGAGTTATAGTGTGTAGTGAATTCGAATATTGTAATAAATTTCAAAGAGATTTGAATGAAGACGAACTGAGCGAGTTGAAAATATGCAAGAGCCCATTTCAGTAAGTCAGAATAACAAAATCTAGGTTTATACCGACGAATTTAAAATTGTGAATAGGACGGACTAGACTCGGGTAGAGCCTATGTTCTAGTGGACTGCAATAGGCTGAATGATCATCATCATCATCAGCCTACAAGCTCCACTGCTGGGCATAGTCCTCTTCAATCGCACGCCACTTAACTCGATTCTCGGCAACTCTCATCCAGTTGCTACCAACCACGTTGCGAAGATCGTCGCTCCACCGAGCCTGGGGGCGTCCCACCTTACATTTACCGATTCGCGGTCTCCACTCAAGAACACGTCTACCCCAACAGTCATTGGTTCTACGGCTAATATGGCCGGCCCATTGTCATTTCAAGTTACTTATATTTATAAGAACCTTGAAGTGTACTAACTTTTATTTATAATATTTACATACGGTTTCTTGATCTTAGTTATAAACTACATCAAAAACTAGTTTTTGAACATCATCTTTTAATCTCAGTACGCCATAATTATGTGATAACCAACAATTTACACCAAACCAGCTGTACTTACCAGTCTACCTACATCCACATTTTACATGTCAACAAAACACAGGACGAGAACATCACCGTCGCACCTCGCGTCGCAGCATTGAATATTGTATGACTACGAAGACGTTCCGCAAACTGCGCCCACTAACCCCAACAGCTCACTCCGTCTTGGAAATTACCTCATTGGCCTAGTATCCACAAGGAAACAAATCCTGTACACCTGGATTCGATCCCCAGGAAGAGCGTTATTGGTTTTATTTTTTTTCTTATTTCTTTAGTTGCGGTTTACTAGGCTTAACAAGTCGTTTGACGCGATAACTATGTCTTAAAAGTTAGAGAGGCAGTCGCTTCATATAAAATACTGGTATTCAGATACCATAACATCACACTTCCCTGAAGGGTTAGGCAGAAGTGTACCTCACAAGTACACCCTCATTTCGCCGGTAACGTTTAAGTCCCATGTGATAGGGGGCTAGCCTATTGACATCAACCGCGGGCACACATGCACGCTCCGTTGTTGCTTTTGAGAAATTCCTGATGGAAAAACCCAATAACACGTTGCCTGACCCGGGAATCGAACCCAGGACCTCATACTCAGATGTCAGTATTCAAATAACTTCTAAGAATATCTTGAAGATGGAGAGAAATCTTCTCTGTTCAGTAAATCTATAATCTTATTATCTCCGATCCTAATTCAGATGTTGGAAAACTCCATGGACCAGTCGTGCAAGAAAAATACATTGAGAATAATAAGAAGGCCATATTATCCATGTCATGATCAAAAACAGTACTTAAAGGTGCAAAGTAAAGACGATATTTGCAAACTCCAGGTCAGGAGCTATGGCAACTTATAGCTATTAGGACGAAGCCATAAAAATAGCGGTGGCTGCAGCGCCCCGCATACGTACTCACTGTATTGCATGTCTGGTTTATACTGTTGTTTATTGAAAACAAAGTGGGTTATAGATAGGCAATTAAGCTACTTCAATTATTTGAGAAATCAATTATACAGGCTGTAACAGAATCGCAGCTCAGGTCTGGCTAAATAATAAAAATAAAAATAAATACTTTTATTTCGGACAAGCAACATCCATAGGAGGTTAGTAAAAAGAAACTTATAAACAAAATAAAACAACACAAAAAAAAAACAACAAAAACAAAAACAACAACAGCCTCCTAAATAATAGCAGGCACTCGGCTCGATCTTTAGGTTAAGCCGTACTTGCCTAGCACGATAAGCAGTTGGTCCCGGCTGTACCATTTGTCTTTGACAGTTGTTACAGTGACCCAAAAAGTCTGACAACCAGTCTTACCAGGGGGTATCGTACTACCCAGTACTAACTGGGTTGTGGGGGTCAGATAGGCAGTCGTTTCATGTAAAATACTGGTATTCAGCTGCAACCGGTTAGACTGGAAGCCGACCCCAACATAGTTGGGAAAGGCTAGGCAGATGTTGATGACAGGTTGTAACAGAATAAACACAAGACCTCTCGTGTCGTGACTCAGATAAAGAAACTGAAACACTTTTGTTCTATGACTTTTGGAAATTCAATACTTTTATTTTACTTTCCCATAGCAATTTTTCAATTCCCATAGCTTTCATCTCCGTCAATTCCTATGGAAAGTTTATTTATTTATTCAGTAGTATACATAGATTTTAAACATTTAAGTTGGTGCCACTGTGATATTGACAGTGAAATAAAGTAGTTTGTATTTTTTGGGTGACTATTAAGAAAAACAATCTTCTATCGCAACTAGTTGCCATAGAATAAAAGAATAAAATATCCTCTATCACAACTGGTTGCGAAGCTCAGTTGCCATGGCGGCCGAAAGGGTTTTTTAAAGGATGGTGCATTAGAAATTCCTCTTTAAGTAACATCGCCAACTTCTACATTACACAATGCAAACATACACCAAACTACAATATAAACAGTTTTACTATGCAATAATACCAGATATTCATTCACAATAAAAACCGAATAAGCTTACAAACATTTTACATCTCCCGTACACAGGTCATTTCAGTGCACCCGCAAGTTTATTGCCCCCCATACCTCAGCTGGCAAAGAACTGTAGTAAGTTTTGTCGACCCAGTTATAACCAGCCTCAGACGTATGGCACGTGGATAGCGACGAGTTCTTGGAGTGATGCAGATATATTACGCATTGACGATTTGGCGACTAACGCCCCCTTCACGACCTCGTGTCACTTGACAACTGTGTCAAACGACACGACACGTGCGTGGGTTCAATTCTTTCCTTCACACGAGTAACATTGCTCCACAGATAGCGTCGTCGCAGTTACTCCTTGCTTTAGGTGCGTGGCTCAGATGAAAGCGGTTGGCAGCGTGCGTGCGGGGCGGAGGGACTTCATTGCTCACTTGATGAACGTGTAAGGCCCGGTTTCCACCAAAGCGGAGACGAGCGGAGCGGAGAGGAGAAGTGAATCACAGGATAGACGAGAGACTTGCGACTAAATGTGATTTGTGGGTTTCCGCACATCTCCTATCCGCTCCGCTCGTCATTGCTTTGGTGGAAACCGGGCCTAACTCAAGTGGTGACAAGATGCGGGCCCCTGCCAGTTCTCGTTGCCGCTAAGCACAAGCTCTTGATTAGGACTAGTCGGCGCGTTTTTTTTGTAATTTATTACAAGTCTAAACCGTTTGTTTTACACCCGCAGACCGATCCTCTGCCCGTACCCGCTACCACCGGGGCCGCGCATTTAAGTGTAAGGTTGTAGCTGCTTGAGTGGACAAGTGATTAGAGTAACGATTATGCAACAAAATCAACGCTGCAATGTGTATTGTCCTCTTGAATACATCTGGATGTATTCAAGACGACAAAAAGCAAGCAGTAGTAGGCAATTTCCCAACTTCATCAATGTTGCTACACGTTCTAGCAATATGGTTTCGGATGGGATAACAAAATCGCATTTTTCAGTGGTTCTTTCGATATTGCATCGTGTTTTAGCGACTCACTACGTTCAGAGCGAATTTAACCAACAAAATTGGACGCGATCGACACACCTAAAACGCGTGAAACAGCTGTCAGAGTCAATATGACATATCAACGATGACTAACAGCTCTCGAACGTGGCTAAGATCTACTGATCGTGTCCAATTTCACTGGTCAAATTCGCCCTTAATCGCAGATTTCAACCAAACACAGCAAGCGGTGTGTTTAAGTCGCTCTGTCATATTTCCGAAAAAAACCTTAAACTAATGGACATATAAAATGAATCTATTCCATGGATTACAGATTGCATGATCGTTACATACTATATAGTTACCTATGTAGTATGTAACGATCATGCAAGGTAAGAAAACGAATTTTCCTAGATATGAGACCTAGAGTCTCCGCCAGATAAGTAAGAATTAAAGGTCATTGCTCTTTCCTTAATTTCTCTGCGTAGGTACCCCGACAATACATTATGATTCGTTTTTTTATTACAAGAAAAAGTCAAGGATCACGATAAAGGTCGTTTCGGGACAAGTTTATGTCATTATTTCTGTTTTCGGAATTATGTATTTGAATAAATGCATGCGGGTTAATGACTTTTAATTCTTATACTTATCTGGCGGAGACTATAGATTGATTTTTCGCCCCCGCAAATCCCTATTTCGCGACTTACATCGAAATCTGTAGAGCCGTTTTTGAGGACGTGATTACAAATATCGTTCTTTTAAAAGTATTATAGATATATAAAACGTTGATCTACACGGACTGGAAATAATTGGTCACCGTCTACGACTAGGTAGAGGGATGACTAATATTCCGCCCTAAAACCCCCATAAATCACCTCTAAACGATGCATCATGCTGATAAAGGATGACATCATGTGCACTGTGTACCTTGAAATGTAAGGCGTACCTAGAAATGTTAGTCAACGGAATAATACGAAGAAATGTTTATTTCACACTAAATAAAACTGGTTTTCAGAAACTGGTAATCAGTGTCTGTTTTTTGTTGACCTTTAGCTCATAATAGCTTTCTGTTTCATACTAAAAACGAAGTTTAGTTCATTGACCAATAATATATTTTACCCGACTTCCAAAAAGGGCAGGTTATCAATTCGTATGTTTTTTTTTTTGTGTGTATGTTCAGCCTTTTTTTCACCAATTGTGAACCGATGATTCTGTTTGAAAGAAAATTACTTCGCGGTGGTCCCGTTTAAATTTGGTGAAGATCTGATGGTGATCTTCGGAGAAATACGGAACTCTTCAATTATAGCCAGCAAATCGGTCGTGATTGCTGCAATCGCTTGTATGATATCTTAAACTCTTTAAAAGCAAATAGGCTAATTTCCACCATCAATAAATTTCAAATCTATTTAGTCCGTCAGTTAGGGTATTGGACAATAATGGACGGGTTTTTTTGTTTTTGTATATCAATGAATATTGACAAAGATAAAATGCATCAAAACTCGATCGAGATCAAGGACTCTTGAGATCACAACGCACTAAAAATTATAGCAAGGCGTGACGTATTGAGAATTTTAAAAGCGTCGTATCTTCGTCAATTTTGGTTCACGTAACAAAAGAAAAAATACATGTCAAATATTTTTTCATAATCTAACTGACTGACTAATTAGATTTTTTCAGGGCACAAGCCTATTGTAAAATAAAATTAATATAAATTGTCACTTTCCAGCTGCAAACTGTAGTACCTAGCACATTAGAGATACATTGACATAACAAAATGAATCCTTACATGAACTACTTACTTTCGTGATTTACTTTTTTCCGTGACTATACATTATTTTGAGCTCAAAATAATGATTAAACACGGAAGATATTTCGGAAGTGACAGTATAGGATTAGTTTTCAACCGTGAAAACTTTAAACAGTGTATGTGTACTTCGTGATACCATCGTTTCACCAACCAAAACTCGAACCACCCTTAAAACTTCAAACCTCGGAACAGCCTAATACTCCAATACATCGAAAAATTGCATCGGTAATCCACGAGTAACCCCCGAACTTCCAAAGGTACTTGACCAGTCGCCTAAAGTAGAGCGGGTCACAAACGTACCCCGTGGGACGCGAGTGGGTCGTAAATGTACCCCGTTGTACGCGAGTGGGGCGCAAGCGTACCTGCTAGAAGCGAGCCTTGCTTGCACGATTAAAAGGGGTTCCCAGTTTACATTACACGGAGCTTTAAAGATTTTTTTCTGTGCCAAATAATAGACTGTAAATTAAATAAAAAAATAACAGTTTTTATTAGGCTGAACTGTTGTTGTAATGGTAACTTGGAACCTCTGTCAACTTTTAATTTTAGACTACGTCGAATTATTTGTAGTTCTTGGCAATACCCATAAATATTTCACAGTTTTTATGTCTCGTGACTGGGACTGTAGCTACATTTAATTTTCATCCTTGTTTCGACAGTTCAAAAGTGCCTGTAACTGGCCTACTTGAAATAAATGCAAAAAAAAAAAAACAAAAACACGGAATATGGGACATCGGGAGACAACTTTTACCAAGTAATTTTATATTTATACCCCAAAGCGTTCAGAATCCAAGGTAAAAGTTTACCATGAGATTGTGTTAACTGCGCATTTTTGAAGATTAAAAAATTAGAAAATTTTATCTATCTGTACTAGTACTGATACCCAACATATTGTTAGAAAATTGATTATCATCACATTCATTTGTAAGCAAAAACACAGGTACAGTAACTCCCTCTTATCTTAACAACAACTAAGTACCTGAAAACCTGTCTACAAAAGCAACCACAACACAAAATCCAATTCCAACATTGCAAAGCCCATCATTCTTCACAATTCATTCCATCACCGCTCCACGCTCCCGTTATTACACTGCATACATAAACCGCAATGCATTCAAAACCGGAGAACGAAATCCAAATCTACGTATAAATATTTTTTAGCCGCGTCCGCGTTTCCGAGATCTGTGTCCAGCGAGTATTGCACTTTGCAACGAACTCTTTGTTCATGTAGGCTGTATTGGACTGCTTTTTAGGGTTCCGTACGCGATGTTGCTTTGTTCTTGTAGTTCCGATGTGCAATCTTGGAGGAAACGTTTTGATTGTTGTTTTTTGTTTTGTTAGTTGACCTAATATCTGGGTTGCTTACAAGATTGTTTGGGGGCAATGCCCTTTTAATCACGAGCTAGGTAACGTTCTTAGGTTTAAATAGAGTCACAGTAGTGTGTATAGCAGTAGACCTCAGACTAAAGAGGATCCGAACTACTGACAATAAAATTCTTAACTCACAGAATATGAATACTTAACTTATCAGAAACTGCAATTACTTCTTTATTAGTAACGCTACGAGTAGGTTAACGTGTTACTGTTTAAGTAATTTCTTTAGGAAATCATGACATAACATCACGCCTGTAACCTCCAAAGGGTAAGGCAGAGGTGTACATAAATAGTATACCCACATTTTGCCAGTTACGTTTTAAGTCCCATGTCGTAGAGGGCGAGCCATAAATCGGGCACGAATCCAGACTCCGTGGCTGCTACTGAGAAATCCCTGATGTAAAAACCCAATAGCACTATGCCCGACCCGGGAATCGAACCCAGGACCTCATGCTCAGTAGTCGCGCTTGCTACCACTAGCCCAATGAGGCACTCGTCAGGAAGTCATTTACATGTAAATTCACCACTCGATCTGACTGTTTTCTTCTTTACACCGTACACTGTCTTCGCATTAAGTATTTCAATGTATAGCCGGTACGTTGTAAGCGGTTTTTTTTTTTATCAACCCAGTTCATACTATACGTATATACTTAAAGTGGAGAATTTCTTACAGTGTTTGTTTTCCGCTTACGTAAAATACAATGACCCGAGAAATGGAAGCGGAGAACGTGAAGAACGTTAAGTAAGTACGTAAGTTTGTCTTGCTTTCGTATAAACGTGAGTCATGTTCATAGATACTTTTCTTTAGAGGAAGTTGAAGGACTTTGCTGGACTGCAACTTCAACCAAAACAGGGGTTTTTGGTTGAAGTTGCAGGGGCCATCGCAGGGCAATAGCCATCCTCAGCACATTTTAGGAGGCTCTGAAATCGCGAGTAGAACCAACCAGTGCTAGAAGCTAAAAAAGCTCGTCAAGTCGTGAAGCATTTGGTCTTCCCACAAACCTCGACATGCAACAGGTCTGCAATTTATCGGTGATTGCAACCTTAGCACCCACAGTTCGAGAGTATCGTTTTAATTTCGATACTAGCTTTGAACCATGTCCGCCACGGCCATACAACCTCTCAATAGTTTCAGCGCAACAAAGGTTACATTTCAAAACAACCAATAAACCTCCTTGACGACAATATTACTATCATGGGGTGGGCAACTGGTGGAACTAATGGCGCTAGCATCGCTTGAACTAAACATCGTCATTGGTTGAAAATGTGTCAATGTCATTTTATATTTCAAAATCGTTTGACCTCATTGGTCAGCTTGGGTATAAGCTATGGACGCGCCATCTACAATCAGCTTTGACCAGCCTTCCCCATTACTAATATTACTTCCACTGAACAAAAACAGTTCTAAATTCTAAACCTGCACATCATCATCATATTCCTATCTTTCCATAATCCATCCATTGTTACCTTGGTCTTTCTCTCCCTCTCCATCCATCAAAATTTATATTCATCACTCTTTAAGTCACATGCGATTCGTCCCTCCTTTTAACTTTTCTGTAACTGGCGCAACTTTTAAACGAACCCTACACAATCAACATAAAAATACATCCAATTTAGTTCCACTGCATTCTATTGCAATTCCAACTGCCGTAGCCAGATGATTTAATAATAAGCCGTAGTTAAACTATGCGTTAATGTAGGCACCGCTCAACGTGGCGTTTGGCAAACAATTGAGAATTTGTAATTCAGAACTGAGCAGGCGCCGGTATAAATCATTAATATTAATAGTAGAGTATGTTTACTGTATCCTCGAGCTGGACTGTAAGTAAAACTGGTGAACTGTGTTCTGTCTAAGTTAATAAAGGTATTAAACATAAATAAAAACTGAAAAGAAGAAAACAAGTGCAGGAGTCAATCTATATTATGTTGAGTACCTGTTATTGAGTAACTGATTTACGTGGTAATAATTTGTTGATCGATATACAAATAAAACGAATAATAAATTCAAACGCATAGAACATAGCGACTTAAACAGTTGGAACCCATTATTGTGACGATTTAAGCCGGTCTATATGTTAATGGGTCCTGACTGATAAGTCTAAGAACACTTGGACTAATGAGACGAATCTAACGATACCTTAATTAGAGAAATCCATCGAGTGGTTTGGAAGATATGAAGGAATAAATAATATTACAAACAAAGATAGGCGCGAAAAACATAACCCTTTCCTTGCAGTCGGGTAAAAATAGACATCGACAAATGGCAAATGTCGTAAGAGGCATTGGACCTCGTAAATGTCTTCAATAGTCGATGTTACTAGATTGCATCTACTTCACCATCATTTTAAGATAAGCTGCTTTCCTGACAAATTTTTGGTCAATGCAGTTTCAAATTGGTCTGGCTCTTAAGACCCGTGAGCAAACAATAATCTACTCGAGCTATTTATCAATTCATAAAAAGGAAGAATGTTCCGCTTATCTATAATAGTTCCACGTTAATCTCATGACCTAACTATCATCTGCTAGAGATTAAAATCAATACGGAAATTTATGAAAATAATCTGACTGTCTATTTCAGGTGGCCTACCATGACATCTTAAAGCAGGATCGTTTTAATCTTGTTCCAGTGTGGGAAAGAGATGGCGCTAGACGTCCTCTATAGCTCCGTCTCTTACCAACACTGGAACAAGATTAAAACGATCCTGCTTTAAGACGTCATGGTAGGCCACCAGGTCTCTGCAATATCGATAATACGTTGACCTTTTAAACATTTTTATTTAGAACGGACGCAACGATTACTTTGAAAGCTGAACAGTGTAACCGAACATTGCATATTTGCATTCTCATCAATCATGTAATTGTGTCTTTTACATAATAATTAGTTCCACATAATTATTGGTTAGAACCTTAAGATGCTTTTCTTAACCATTTTAAAATCAGTGGTATACAATATACAATAAAATCACACAGCTCGTGGCTAAATAATAACAGCCGCTCGGGTCTTTAAGTTAAGCCGCGCTTGCTTAGATTGGTCCGTAGATGGGTGACCACCCATTACGTACTGAGTTTACTCCGTGCGTCGGAAAACACGTTGAGCCGTTGGTCCCAGCTGTCATTCGTAGATCTTTAGCAGTCGTTACAGGCAGTCAGTGGCCGAAAGTCTGACATTCAGTCTTACTAAGGGGTATCGTTGAATTATTTGGGTTGTGGAGGTCAGATAGGCAGTCGCTCTATGTAAAATACTGGTATTCAGCTGAATCCGGTAAGACTAGAAGCCGACCCCAACATAGTTGGGAAAAGGCTAGGCAGAAGATGATGACAATATATCACACAAAACAAAAGGCTGCCTGGGTTTGAACCTATGACACTACAATTACTTATCTGTAATCATGAACTGTCCACCCGACCGATTCGGTCGAGACGCCATTGTTTAACTAATGTGTCTACTTCGTGGACAGATCAAGGGATACCATCTATTCTTTTATACTTAATATTATGAAGAGATAAATTTGTTTTTATGTTTGTATGTAGGGGGTTCTTAGGAACTAATTATCCAATATTTTTTCATTTATAGAAAGCTAAATTTTGTCGTGGATGCTAAAGGCTATAAATTATATTTATATCATGCAGTTTAGCCGAGCTATCACAATTTTTGCGGAAGAAGTCGCGGGCGAAGTGCTAGTTACCCAATAATTACGAAAACACATACATATTTTCAAACAAACATTTTAACTCATGAACTCACTACAAATTCACGTGAAAAGTTTCGCTCCATCGATGCCAATCCATTACAACAACATGAAGTAACAATTCCTCCGCGTTCCTACGGGGGCTGAAACAGAGGGTAGTCACGCAATTCTGTTGCGTACAACTATACACTCCATTACACAAATTGTTCATAATTATTAGTGGCCAAATATACATAAATGGATGGAAAAAGATATATAATCACTGGTTTATTGGTAAAGTATATACCGTAACATCATGTCTGTCTTCTTTATCGTGTGGTTAGGGTCTAACCCGACTTGGCTTTACATGCCGTCGAGAAATATCTGTTGATAGAGGCTGCTGGCAGAGGTGTCCCGAATAGTAAATCTACATTTTGTAAATTTTAGTCCTACGTAATAGGGATGAGGTTTTTATTATTTATTTATTTTTCAATTTGCGAATCATGGTTATGTGCTTTTAAAAACTAAATTCATTTTTCTTAGAAAATACATGCATTTTAGGTAACACAGCTTAGGTTCGCGTTACTAACACAGGTGCGCGGGTTAACACAGGAGCGCGGGTACTAACTGGGTTTTTTTTTATACTACTTCCTCTGACACAATATCAGAGCCTATATTATCTAAAGCTACTCTTTCATTCCAGTTCTACCAATTATTCCTCTCGCACTATTATTCTTGATACTTTGTCTTTCTTTCTTTCTATCTCTGTCATGCTGATCTTCTACCTACTCTTTCTACACTAATTATAATGTTTCTTTATTTTAGGTATCAAGTTACAATATACACTGTTTCTTTATTAAATTAATGGACAGCAGGCATTTGGCAATTTTTATTCTTAAATATCTAATGCTTACTTTTATCTTTTCATTATGCTTATAACTACTTTTAAATCAATATTACATAATGTATGGGATTCCGGGTTTACAATTCCCACTATTTCTTGAGCTTCTTTTAGCCCAGTACAGCCCAGTACTAGCCCGGTACTAACTGGGTTGTGGAGATCAGATAGGCAGTCGCTCCATGTAAAATACAGGGACTAAGCCGACCCCAACATAGTTGGGAAAAGGCTAGGCAGGTAAAGACAGGTTCGCGTTACTAAGTATTTCTTATTTCTTTTCTTCTAAGATCATACTCATCCACAGCCCCAACTTTTTCTTCTTTGGGTATGGTTTTATAGGAAAAAAAAACTCTCGTGGCTAAATAATAACAGCCACTCGGGTCGCTTCGATCGTCATTCGTTATCTTTAGGCTAAGCCGTGCTTGCCTAAGTTGGTCTGTGTATGGGTGACCACCCATTACATACCGAGTTTCCACCGTGCCTCGGAAAGCACGTTAAGCTGTAGGTCCCGGCTGTCATTTGTAGATCTTTGACAGTCGTTACAGGTAGTCAGTGGCCCAAAAAGTCTGACAACCAGTCTTACCAAGGGGTATCGTATTACCCAGTACTAACTGGGTTGTGGAGGTCAGATAGGCAGTCGCTACATGTAAAATACTGGTATTCAGCTGCATCCGGATAGACTGGAAGCCGGACCCCAATAAAACTTGGGAAAAGGCTAGGCAGATGATGGGTATGGTTTTATAGGAGCATTTTTACTTTTGCTTGTACTGATAAGTACCAAGAGCTATAAAGCACAGAGGCACAGATGAATAGCCGTCGTAGGTTATAGACTGATTTTTTAACTTAGTATACTGCATTTTCTATGAACGTCGCCTTTTACATGTAAACTAAGCGATGTGTAAGTTATTTACGACAGTAATATGAAATAAAAACGCCGTATTTATCAGTTGCATGTCACCGTTACTTGTGTTGTCATGTTGTGTTTCATGTTTACGTGTGAGTTGCAGTTTTTTATTATCTTGTACTCGTAATAATGGATGATAGCGCGTTTTTATAGTTTAATTTAAATTGTAAATTTCTGTTTTGTGTTTGTGGTTTTTTTGTTGTCCAGGGACATTTTCATGATGTTCTAAACCAAAAATAAATACTTATAATGTTATGTCAAGAATCATTGTATGTTTTTTTTTTATTAAACATCAAAGACATGGCCATACGCCAGCCTGCTCTGGGCCTATTACACTCCTTCTCATAGAAGCCTGTGGCCTAGAATATGAATATGGTCTGTGTGAATATTATAGGGCTAGATATTTATGTATTTTTTAATTCACTTTATGTTTATGTTCCGTTTTGAAATACTCTGAATGTTTGTTATGTTTATTGTTTCTGTTTTCAAATTTTTTATGCACGTCATGTGCCTGCGATGAATCTTTTTGCGAAAGATGTTTTCTTCCTTCTTCTTTCTTATATGTGGTTGATGCTGTGGAGGTCGTAGCAAACTAATAACAGCCGTTTGGGTCGATCTTTAGGTTAGGCCGCACTTGTCTAGGTTGGCGGATGGGTGACCGCCCATTACATTCAAATTCTCTCCTTGCCTCATAAAACACGTTAAACCGTTGGTCCCAGCTGTCAATTGTAGATCTTTAATAGACGTTACAGGTGGCCCGAAGGACTGACAACCAGTCTTACTAAGGGGTATCGTATTACCCAGTACTAACTGAAATTGTGGAGGTCAGATAGGCAGTCGCTCCATGTAAAATACTAGTCCTCAGCTGCGTTAGCAGACACCAACATGGTTGACAAAAGGCTAGGCAGATGAGATGCTAGCCTAGGTTTTCTTAAAGGAAAATGTTGTCATCGGTCTAAATACTAGCTTTTCTGTGTTACTCCTTGTCGATTTACGTACAGAAAAAAAACGTATCTTTGATTAAGAAATTTCTTTAATATTTTAAGTACGGTTCATAACTGCTTACCCATCCTTCTATCACACAGGATATCGTACACTTTATCTACACACACTCAATTAAACCCATCACACGATTTCACTTTTCTACCTATCCCGCTAACACAATTTCCCGTCATACGTCCATAGGAACTATGAACAGGGCGCGTTGTTGACAATGCCGTCCAATACTTTATACCTGATGAGTGCTCGGTAACCCAGTTAGGTGCTGCATCAAACTAATATGAGAGTACCTGAGTGATGGAGGACTGATGCTTCTTTGTCCTTGCTTTACGTGGTAGTTAGGAATTGACAATATTTTTTTGGTTTATTTAATAAATGTTAATGTTAGTTACCTACTCAAAGGGTTTAATTATTTAAATTTGTAATGTCTGCTTCATACTCGTATTAGGTACTATATAATATGTAGGTACACAAACTCACAGGTAATAATAGTGCCTAGGTGGCCGAGCTTGGCTCAGGTAAAAATAAAGAAAACGAATTTTCCCAGATATGAGACCCAGCTAGATGAATTTTTCGACCAAGTAAAACAAAAATATCTGTATTGCAACTTTCATCGAAATCGCTAAATCCGTTTTCGAGAACGTGATTACAAATATACATACAAATATTGCTCATTTAATAGTATAGGATACATAAAAAGGTAAATAAAATAAAATACATGTTGCATGTTATATACATCGAAAGAAGACCGCGTATTTAAATCTTAAAACCAGCGCAATTTATCAATGAACTAATAAAATCCTGACCTACAATAAAATTGTTTACGCTACAGAAGCCCTATAAAAAAAAAACACGCGTAAACCAACCTCTTTAAACACAAACGTAAAATACAGTTGCAAGCCAGTTACCCGAAATTCACAACTATTTACTATACCACACGTTGTTACATCACTCAGTTCCGCGAGCATCCCTACCAGTTACCCTACAACCGTCCCAGTTATAGAGCCCGTCAATCGCAAAGTTCAAGTACGGTACGGAAGAGGGTTGCAGTGTCCTGCCGCGGCGCGCTGACCCACTGACCGAGGTCAACGACCGGTGCACTGCAACCGTGCAACGTGCAACGTAGCAGACGCGCTCGCTGCTCGCTACCCGGGTAGGCGGCCGTTTTCATGTCGTGTTTTTTGTGTTGTGTGAAGGGCGTTTTTTGTGTTCGAGTTTTGAATTTTGCGTGGATTGTTTTTTTTTTTTTTGTGAAAGTTTAATACACTGATATTTTGTAGTGATGCTGTTTTATTTATTACTTTTGTATTTCGATTGGGAATAGTACATTACTGCAGCGGCCAGCAACAGAGGCTTTAATGGACGAATGTGTAAATGTGGGCCGACGCGAAGCCGAGGCACACATACGTAAGGTCCATCAATGCCTAGTTGTGGCCAAGGCTTGTATAGTAATTTTCTCAAATAATACGAGGAAAATTAAAATTAAATCACATCTCGATTATTTAATCGAAATATGGGGAAGTGCTGCCAAAACTCACCTTAAAAAGCTACAAACATTTCAAAATAAAATTATTATATACGTATCTTACTTTTTTATTATTATTGACATATGATTTTTGTGATTTTTATTGACATTGATTTTGTAAATTATTATTAATTTTATTTGATTATTGTGAATGTGGGACCATGTGGGTTTCATTTTTTTTTTTTTTTTTCCCACAACTGTCTGGCAGTTTGAGTACTATAAGCGACCTACCCAAATGTCCTTTCTTTGGTATTGTTCGTCGTTTCGTTGAGCTCCTTGAGTTATAAGTCGAGTTACACGATAACTGACAAATGCTTGCACTGACTGGACAGGTCCACTCAAATCTGTGTGGTTCTTTCTTCAAAAGACCATCTCAGACACTATTCTGCATTACGACACTATTCATGTGAATTGAGCAAAATTATGTCTGGACTTCAAAAGAGACTATGACCTCTGAGTTTGTTTCGGCTGTTTCTTCTCAGAGTAGTCAGGTACGAAACACCGGCCCCATCTAGTTTAAAAAAAAAAAAATGACGTGTAAAAGTGTTTGTAAAAACCTACTTGCAAAATAAACATCATTTATCATTTATTATTTAAGTCTTATTCAATTATGATTACTTAACATCTTCTCAAAAGATTTACAAAGAAACAAAATTAATGAATATTGGTCAAATTTATAAATATAACACTTGCATACTTGTACGTAAAATAATGAATAAACGCATACACACAAATAACATTTACAAAAAGAATGCAAATTCAAAAGCGCATTACGAGGCAGGCTAACCATATAATTTTAAGAGCACCGAGGACAAATACGGTCGAAAGACTGTCGTATATGAGGGGGCTGAACTCTATAACTCTTGAATCAAGGAATCGAAATCACTTCCAACTTTTAAGAGACTATTAAAACACCACCTAAATAATTTATAAATTGTAAGTTTTGCCGTTTTTTTTATAACTTAATTTTAGTTAATTACCAAGCGAAATCGTCGCTTATTGTATCTTAATTAATCGGTTTTTCCTCATAGAAGTGAATAATTGTATTCTTTTTTAGCGAAATAAATGTCTTAAACCGTAAAACTCTAGCGTTGAAGAGTTCATTTGTTTTTTTTTTCAATAAACCGCTTTCTATTGAAAGCAAATTCGAAATTTAAATAAAACCTTTGATAAGTTACCTCCTTGGTTGCCATGTTTCAGAGTAAAAAATCGTTCCATTTCTAAATAACACGACACATATGAGTTTACTATGTAATTTATTTGGCCGCCAAACACGACAGATTTGGATTTTCTTACAACTTTTGCCGGCCGCTGGTCGCATGTATCTGGCCAGTACAGCAATTTCGATTTATCTCGAAGAAGGTTGTCAAAATACTGCTCAAATTTCCAAGCGTGTTTAAGAAAAATGATTAGGATTCGTACCTTTTTGGTCACTTTCGAAGAAGCGTTATTTATGCCCGAAAAAAGATTTTGACACGGAATATGGTAAAGATAAATCTATCTAGTCGCCAAAAATGTGGTAATTAGCCGAATTGGATAACGAGACATGAAATATTTTATTCCCATGAAAATAGTGATGATGACTGACAAAAAAAATATGATTCTGTTTAGTCCGTCAGTTAGATTATCGAAACATATTGGATACGTGTTTTTTGTTTTATCAAATTAATAAAAATTTACGAAGATAAAACGTGTCAAAGATCATGAGTGGGTGAGTTACATTTGAGTAAAAAATGTACTCAAATGTGACGTCACACGAGATTTCGACGTACTGTATCGTCTTAATTTTTGTTTACGTGAAAAAAGAAAAAACATGTGTCCAATATTTTTTGGTAATCTATCTGAAGGACTAATTAGATATTTTCGTCATCTACCTTAGTATACCGACCTTAACTTGCTAAGAAATACCTGTAAGTGCCTACACACTGGTATTATTATCGATATATATAAGTAAATGGCTATGCTCGGAGTTTCCTTGCGTGATCGAATCAGAAATGAAGACATCCGCAAGAGAACCAGGGTCACCGACGTAGCCCGAAGAATTGCCAAACTTAAGTGGCAGTGGGCAGGGCACATTGCTCGCAGAACGGATGGCCGATGGGGCCGAAAAGTTCTGGAGTGGCGACCGCGTACCGGAAGACGTTGCGTTGGAAGGCCTCCCACTAGGTGGACCGATGACCTGGTGAAGGTTGCGGGAATCCGCTGGATGCGAGTCGCACGGGACCGGTCAATGTGGCGACACTTGGGGGAGGCCTATGTCCAGCAGTGGACGTCTTTCGGCTGAAATGATGATGATGATGATGATGATATAAGTAAATCCTAATGGTAACATTGAGACGTAAAATCACGCCTTTTTCCCATGAGTGTAGGCAGAAACTACAAAACACCTAGTACCTATAGACCGTAAATAAGCCTTTGCTTCGTCCACGATCATGTTCTAGGGATCATAAAACTAATATAGACCACTCGTGTAAAAGTAACAAAACTATAATTAATAATTCAAAACCCTAAGAAATTGTAAAAAACGTTATCAGGTCAAAAGTAGTTAAAAAAACTAAAGTTTCCCAAAGAAATGGGTCAGCAGCCGACTGGCTCCGACTGTGGCGTTGCGATCTTTGAACGCTCAAGTTCTACTTAACTTTACTTAAGCGGGTCTATGTTCCTTTGGCTGTTTAGCTAGTTGATTTGGCTGCGGAGTCTGGGGGAGGTTTTAAGTTTGATTATTGCAGCTAGGATTTTAAATTGATTTTCTACGTGGGAGGTATTAAATTGAGGCAGCTGTTGATGGCCTATTGGCCTAGTTTTGTTCTGTCTACTGCTGTAATGGAAGCAAGTGGAAATTATGTTTTTACTACTCCTCCGCTTTTATTTTCTGATTAATTTCGTTGCTGGATGCAAGATAGTTAAATTGTTTCTCTGGGACTTCGTCGAGCTTCATAATCTCGGCGCTTTTCTGGTGGTTGCTTTGTTGATTCTGGCTTTCATGAGTTACAGTGGTTTGGGAATAGTGTGGCGGGCTTGTTGATCTGCCACATTTATTCTAACATAGATTTTTGTATTCTCCACATTGTTGAACTTAATACTTATTAGCCCGCTGCCACCCCAAATGCTGACATGCCTTTAGCGCTAAACGAAATTAAAAGTTCGTTCTGTTTCTGACAATCATTTGAAGAAGCCAGAGACAGAATGATGATTTCAATATGTTTATGTTTACAGGGACTGAGCGGGTCACGTTTCTAGGATGAAGTTGGACCGATGGGCGAAGATACTCACACAGTGGGTGTGTCTAAAGACTGGCGTCGTAACCGAGGTAGGCCCATGAAAAGCTGGCGTAACAATCTGGGACTCATTCCTGATTAACTGATTGGTCAGAGAAGGCAAATGATAAACCAAATTGGAAAGCCATCGGGCAGCCCTTTGCCCAGCAGTGAGACAGAAATAAATACGTCAATGTATTTGGGGTCGGCGCAGCATGTCTTCTTCTTCCATACTTACTCCTCATCTCAGTATTCACCTTCTTTCTAGTCTTATTGCCAATCATTTGTGATTGCTCTAATTCCTACAAGACACTATCGTAACTTTACCTCTACACACCATTCTAGAAAATTAGCTAGGAAAAATTCTACATTACCTACATTTTCTTCGTAACGCTAACATTAACTTAATTGCATAACAAGCTACAAGGTACCAGGAGCGCAGATATGTATTGGAGGTGCATTTTCTCAGATGAAGTTGGAGTGACCGACTCCACTGCAATTATTTTTGACCCACGGATATAATTTTTGTGATTGTTATAACTTCAAAAATAATCACAAATCGTTATAATTGTTCTAATTCTACTCCATCTATGTATGTTCCTTGTCCCTTGTTCAACATTAACTTAATTGGTCAAGAAGGTACAAAGAGCATAGATATGTATAGGAGATACATTTTCTCAAAGGCGTTGGTAGATGAAGGTGCCGTGATCTGATTCCGCTGCGATTGACCCCCGCAAATAATGTGTGATTGTTCCAACTCCAAAAGAACATGCAAGTCATTATTCTATTTCTTCTCTCCATTTTGAAATTTACAAAAAAAAAACTACGTATACCACGCGCTTAACATTAACTTAATTGAACGACGAGGTACTAGGAGCATAGATATGTATAGGAGGTGCATTTTCTCAAAGGCGTTGGTAGATGAAGGTGCCGTGACCTGACTCGCTGCAATTGACCTACGGACCTAGAAAAGTGTCGACGTCGAACAATGGACGGTTCATACTAACAACATATAGGCTACTGGGAACGGGATGGATATTTTGTTGGAGCTGTATGTAATACATAACGTGAGTTTTATAAATATCAAGAGTTATTACGAGTATAACACATTGGTAAGTATCGTTTAAACTGAACCTGAGACCCTAGCACGAGTGCGCGGTGCAAATGTAACGCCAAATACGTTGATTTTTAAATTAAAAATACACGTTTCACATATATTTTCATTAAATTAGGAAATAATTCATACATACTGTGCTTGTTACAAAAAGTTGAACTAAAATTCTATAGGATGATAAAACTGTATTTGCGATTAAAAAAGGTGTTAAGGTCTCTAAAATATTCGTGTTCATATTAAATGATTTTTTTCGTTTCAATAGACACCACATTTAGCCAGAACATCATTGTTTTTAACTCATTAGAACTAAACCGCATATTTCCACACACTTCCACGCACATTCAACTTACTACATGGGCCACACCTCAACATTAATGGCTGCTGCAGTGCGCCGCTGTGGCTATGCTTCTCTATTCAGGGGGCTGTGGAACTGACCGCGTCTCGATGTACTTACTTTGTACAAGTTGTACGTACTGTCGAACAAGCTATTTGGTTTACATTTTACAATGTAATTTGTTGGTTAAACTGTAAACCAAATAGCTTGTTCGACCGCACATGCTTAGATTTCACTGTTCTTTTTGACTGCCTTGTTGGTCTAGTGGTTGCAAGCGCGACTACTGAGCATGAGGTCTTGGGTTCGATTCCCGGGTCGGGCAGAGGGTTATTGGGTTTTCCAATCATGAATTTCGTAGCGGTCACAGAATCTGGATTTGTGCCCGGACGCTGGCAATGGACTCGCTCCCTTTAACATGGGACTTAAACATAACTGGCGAAACGTGGGTGTACTGTTAGGTACAACTCTGCCTAACCCTACGGGGATGTCAGGCTTGATGTTGTGTTGTTATGTATTTTTGTCTGTTCTAGGACAAATTTTTTGTCTTAATGTACTATTTTCTTAGGTTGACCATTTGCTGATGAAACACGTCTTGCTTGTAATGCTTATCAGTGCGTGGTCATGCCGAAGATTTTCCTATCCATTTTAATGTAAATTTTAGTTAGAAATTGCTTCGGATTCTAAATACCTCTCCTAACAATATCTAACATTCGTTAATCCTTACAATAAATTCATAAGTCCTCTAATTTCAAAGAGGAAGGCTATTTTTTTTTTTAATATTTATAAATAAATAAATATCGCTGGACATTACACACAGCGCCGTCTAGCGCCACACTAAGCAACGAGGCTTTTATTTAAACTTGATGTGTCATTCGTTTGTAAGAGCGAGGATCAAATGTACGTTAATTGTATACATGCAGTAGATTGGACATCCAAAAAGTCTAGTCAATGATGACGTCGAGTATTTCAGGCCAAAGCTTCCCCAGTTAAATATTACCCCTTTACCAGATAATCATAACAGGAAATGTTTTTTTAGGGATTTTAAACATAACTGGCGAAATAAAATGAATAAAAAAAATAAATATTGCTGGACATTACACACACCACCATCTAGTGCCACAGTAAGTAATGAGGCTTTTGTCGTGGACACCCGATAGTTGATATTACAGGTACTACATGGATACTTTTTTTGTTTGTAAATACATACTTATTAAAAATATAAACATCCATGACTTGGAAACAAATGTTGCTCATAACACAAACATTTGCCCATATCGGGATTCGAATCCGGGACTCTAAGCACGTAATGCAGCCTCACTAACGCTGCGCCATTCGGGTCGTCTAAATGGGGGTGTACTATTTAAGTACACCTCTACCTAACCCTTTGGAGGATTACGAGCGTGATGTTATGGGGAATTTTAAGAAGGCCATGAATTCATGTGAATCTGCAGTAAAAGTTTAAGTGCATCATTATATGCTTCATCCCACGCTAGTCTTAAAGGTTGGCTCTGGAAAAGGATGGTAGGTACTGCTTGTAAGTGCCCGGCCAGACTGCAAACGCGGGTGCGGTGCGGGCGCGGTGCGACGAGCTCAAACATATGAACTTCATTGGAGTGTCCATAGTAGGCACGCGGGCGCGGGCCGCACGCGAATCGCGCGCGGGCAGCTCAAGCCATAGCTCGTTCATACAAGTGGCCGCAGTGAGGGTGCGGGCGGCAAGTGCGGGAACCAGGGTTACCAACTCCCAAAAATATTTACCGCTCAAGCTAAGTCAAAGTTCCCACAATTACTTGAAAATCCCCCTTTTTTTATCAAATGGGAAATCATCAAATAATCCCTCCCGCTCTGGCTTTTACTGACTAAAACCCATCCATGTTCCTTCTTTGCCTTTTGTGTTCCAGGGCCGCGGTAACTCTTTCAAACAACCCGCACCTCGCCCTTGCCCTCTTATTTACCCCTAAATTTGGGGGGAAAACCCCTAAGTTGGTAACCCTGGCGGGAGCGGGGATCTCCGATCCCGCGCAATAAGTGATTGGCTGACATTACATAGGTACCTACATGGTATATATATGTACGGTTACTATTTTCTTCACACCACCTTGCTTTTGTGACGGAAACTTTACAAAAGCAAGGAATTTATATCTGAAAAGATAGTGTTGGAATGGTAAAACGTCTTGAACGGTAAGATTTTAATTTGTTATTAATTTGTAGAAGCAATAGGCTATATTTGGTTAAAACCCAGAAGTAATCAAAGCCCTTAACACTGCACACACTGTCACCTATATCTACATTATTAGCCCTCCTTCACTCAAACGTAAGTGCAAGCAATTTGCACTGAACGACCCTTTGAACTCCCTGTGAACTCTCTTTGAAATGCAACACTGTAAGGTTTGACGCCTGCCTTAGTATGTCAATGTACGGTCGAACAAGCTATTTGGTTTACATTTTACAATGTAATTTGTGGGTTAAACTGTATACCAAATAGCTTGTTCGACCGTACTAGGGTACTCGTATTGGTTATACCGCAGACGAAGAGGTGACAAGATATCGACGACTTTCTGTCGCAAGAAACAAAATTGTACTCAAAAGTAAAATACGTAACATGGAAACACACATTAACCAAAGGACTTAAGCAACGATAAAGATGGTGGAGAAGTCAAATTGTACATTCCTTCACGCCTGAAGTGTACCTTATAATGCTCTAAGAATACAGACACATTTCGCCAGTTATGTTAAAGTCCATGTAATATGCCCTGTGACTGCTATTGAGAATTTCCTAATGGAAAAATCCAATAACATTTTGCCCGACCCAGGAATCTAACCCAGTATCTCTTGTACAGCAGTCGCGCTTGCTACTACTAGACCATCGCAGCCACCCATAAGTCGCCACGAATTACTACACACACTACATACAAGGCTTGTTCATTTCGCAATGGACAAGGCAATCATATTTCTATTAAAGAATGTAGACGGACAAAGCAAAGGTATATTAAAAAAACAGAAAGGAAAAATAACGTTAACTAGCCTTGACATTCATCGTTAAAATTGTATTAGATTAATATTATAAACGAAAATCTCACCTATGTCAATCCTGTTGAAGTTCGTTTTAGAAAAATAAAACGCTTTGTAAACGAATGCCTGTTATTTAGATCCCAGAAAGATTGTAATTTATGAGCTTATAGCAAACTTAGAAGTAATCAACGCCCTCACTACACTGCACGTGCACACTTCACCTATATCTTCTACATTATTAGCACTCCTTCGCTCATACGTTAGTGCAAGTAATTTGCATTAAACGATCCTATGATCTCCCTTTGAAATGCAACACAGTACGGTTTGACGCATAAGTCAATGTACTAAGGCATCGGTCCCATAGCCAACGAGAAAGCGATTTTCTATCAATGAATTTCTTGCTCAAGAAAATGTACAAATGATTGTGGGTCCCGTATGCGTAAAATGAATGCTTATCATAAGCATAATCAGCCTTTAAGTTCCCACTGCTGGGACACAGGCCTCCTCTGTATGAGAAGAAATTGTAGTCCACCACGCGTGTCTAGAGCGGGTTAGTAGATATCACATGTAAATTATTATTAATTTTATTTAATAATTGTGAATGTGAGGACCATGTGGGTCACATATTTTATTTTTTTTCCCCACGACTGTCTGGCAGTTTAAGTACTATAAGCGACCTACCCAAATGTCCTTTCTTTGGTATTGTTCGTCGTTTCGCTGAGCTCCTTGAGTTATAAGTCGAGGTACACGATAACTGACAAACGCTTGCACTGACTGGACAGGTCCACTTAAATCTGTGTGGTTCTTTCTTCAAAAGACCATCTCAGACATTAATGTGCATAGTCCTCATGTGAATTGAGCAAGATTATGTCTGGACTTCAAAAGAGACTATGACTTTTGAGTTTGTTTCGGCTGTTTCTTCTCAGAGTAGTCAAGCACGAAACAACGGCCCCATCAAGTTTAAAAAAAAATACGTGTAAAAGTGTTTGTAAAAACCTACTTGCAAAAATAATCATCATTTCATCATCATCATTTCATTTCATGTCTTCGAATTTTAGTTCTAGAACATGCGATGTTTTCCTTCACCGTTTTGAAAGCAGTGGTGATGAAATAAATTACACAAAGTAATGCGCTTGCCTGAATTCGAACCCACGACTTACACAAATGCTTATTCCAGGGTAACTCGGTGCATTCCTTGAAATAGGTGATGCAAGATCTATCTTGCAACAATATTGACTCTGATATTCTGAAGTCTAAATTGGGTTGTTATCCAGTTATTAGAAAAGTTTCAGCTTAACGACATGAATGGCGAAGATTCTCAATGAGCAGTTAGTGGTGGTGAGGGGCAAATTTCCAAAAAAATCTTTAAAGTTCGATTTCATCAAAAGAATTCATTTTAGAGTCCAGTTTACAGCTGTTACAAATTAGGTCTAGTGTCACTCATTTCAAGGAATGCACCGAATTATCAATCACCTGTCATTGACCGCTGATTGTTCATACCGGCCGGGTGAGAATACTATCAGATAAACAATTAGGTATTCGAAGTTACTCGCTCGCTCTAATCGTTAATTGTGAACGGTGGGACCGGTGTCAAAGCAATGGAATTAAATGTATAAAAATTAAATATTGAACGTGTTAATAGAGTAAGTCGACTTAGTGCATTTACATAGGATTAGGATCCTATGTAAATGCACATAACATCCTATGTAAATGCACATTATGCACATAACTACCAATCACAGTAGGCTGTGATTGGTAGTTATGTGCATAATAATGTATGTAGTTTATAAAACTGTCCGATTGTATGAAGTGCAGTAATACTTACTCACAGTATTCTTTTTTACAACTAAGTCGCGAGATTTTATGTATTATAGAAGAGATGGCTTAAAACTAGGAAGATGGAAAAGAACGTAATTTGAAGAACGAAAAATCAATCCTTTCCGTTTTCACCAATTAACGAAACAAAGACACCAAAGCAATAAGTGCGAATTAAAATGAAAATAGTAATGCGCTATTGTGTACACAACCATCTGCAAAGAGTTGTAATAATTACCATATTTTAAAAACCAATTAAAAAGGGGCAAGTACATAAGTGACCCATTTTCAGCTTTTGACATTTCAAACTTTTACAAAAATTGGACGGGACGACATAGAAAACAGGACCAACGCAAATAAAACAAAAAGCCGGCGGGTATTAGGCTGCGGTTGCACCGGTGAAAGCACAAGGGAGGGGGTGAAATGGACGTCGTTCTACGCCCCGACGACGAGAGGGAAATAATTTCACACGTCGTGTTCACAAAGCTGCCGCTGCCATAAATTAAAAGGGGGGTGTTTTGGGCATGTGAACGTGTGCCTTTATAGTGCGACTGCACTAATAAAGGCAAAAGAAACTTCTTTTGGTGTGTCTTATGCTTGTTTTTGGGTTGACCTATGATAATAATTATGAGACGATAGTGAAATATGATTGTTTGATAAAATCACTGTAGCTCCAATCAACTCTTGAGTATATTCAAATCCAAGTATTTTATTCCACCTAGGCCTGTATAGGGCACTTATGAACGTCGACAAGGATGCACGGTTCGGGTTGGTCGCTTCCAAGGAGAAGATCCGGCAAGAAACTCAATGGTTACTCTTTTCAAATTATTTGGTATTACACAATTCTATATTACTTCATGTTTTATACAAAATGCAATAATTACAACATTTATCAGTTATCAGACATAGATTCGACTATCAGTCTTAACACCACAATTTATTCCAACGAACAGCACTCTCTCGACCGAGTGCCATGCTTTACAAACTACCTCTTCCCGCTACAACGTTGACGGTTAGGCAGTGTTGTCATTTCTCAAAAATAAAACTAATTATTAAAATCTTTAAAACCCTACATAATATTAGTTTAAATAGATTACAGCGGATCTTATTAATTAATACATATTTGAAAATCATGACCGTTGTGCAGGCGCTGCACAAACAAGTTTGGAGTAATTTAGGATTACTGACTTTCATTTATGATAATACGAGTAGGTATCTCACTTAAGGCGAATTTATGTAATGATGACATTGAACGCGATCAACAAATCTTGGCCACATTCAAGACCTGTCATTGTCAATATTCCACAGCAATTATGAAAATGACAACTCTTGATCGCGTTTACGGAACGGTGTTTTGATGTCCGTTCGGTTTGGTATTAATTATTATGGTAAAATTCGCTCTTAGTGTGGTTCCGCAGGGCACGAATAGAGGTTTTTTGTTTTGCAAACTAGAAGCAAGTACGTTCTAAGTGCGCTTAGTACAGAACTAGATCCTGCCAAGCATTTTACATTATTGCATGTCTATGAATCAAAGAACAACTTACAATGACCAAACAAAATACATCACTTTGTAGTAATTAAAATTCCAACATGAGCTCTGCGAGCATTTACTCACCACATACTAGTAAAACTAGGGAGTTTAGTTTTTTCTCCGAAAATGAAAATGACATTGTGTAGAAGAAAACAGCTTTCAATATAACCAGCCAGTTGGATTTGTGTGTTACCAAAATTTTCAAGATTTATTAATTATTATATTTTCATTTTGACGGCCTCGTTGGTCAAGTGGTAGCAAGCGTAACTATTGAGCGTGAGGTCCAGGATTAAATTCCCAGGTGGGGCAAAGTGATATTGGCTTTTCCATCAAGAATTCCTCAGTAACAGTCACTGGTGCGAGGATTAGGGTCCAGTTTCCTCTGCCTTACCATTTTGAGAATTACAGACGTAATGAGTATTTTGGCGTGTATTAGTAGGTATGTTATGTTATCTCCTAACCATCACACTTGGAACTGGATTAACGCTCAGTATCTTGACATTACATGGCGAACTAGTGTAAAAACGACTGCTTCCCAACGGATGTTTTCCACAAAATGAGCACTGCACTGGATAAGCAGGTCAATGACTACAGAGCTCGGAGCCTGCACGAGTTCAACATTTCAATCTGTAAAAATACACATTCATACTATTTTTATGAAACTTCCAATTCCAAAGGGTTGAAAATCCTAAAATGGCCGCTTTAGTAGATTTATAATTCTTCTTTTTCTTTTTCTTTTCGTGTCAATGAAACTTAAATGGTGTTAGACCAGTATGTAGCCAACACAGCTCTTAATCATATAAATCACGATAAAATTCTTAAAATGGTCACAGACGCAGGTAATATTATAAAATTGTCACTTTGTAACCATTTTACGAATTGTAACGTAATCCATAATTATTAAAATATGAATTACGTTACAATTCTCATGCAAACCAGCATACACCATGCATGCAAGCAAGCATGCCGCATGCAAGCAAGCATGTAACATGCAGCATGGTATGGTGTCTGTCTCAGCTCCGGCGCTGCGGGGCCCTGGGGGTCCCACGCGAGCTTATCGTCGCAGATGTGTTTTACGCTTACCACCGCTTCGGCTTGATGTACATTACTATACCACTTACATGTAAAGACGCCATTTTAGGCCCCCAGTACGAAGTTTGCATTTTCACTCCGCCCCGCGAGTGCGACACATTGCAAAAACTAGATGGCCTTCAAAACGTAGTGTCGTCGTTGTTTCGGTAGTTACAATTATTTAAAGTTCCATTTCCATTGCAAACTGTTCCACTACCGTGTCACCTGGTAAAAAAGTTGGTATAGGCAGGTAACTAGACGAAGTATCTACATGTACCTATTAGACATTGTTTTTACGAGTATGTATAACTGTTTTCACGAACACTAGGTGGCACTAGGCGACCTCTGAGCATGAGGTCCTAAGTTTGATTCCCAGGTCGGACAAAGTGTTATTGGGTTTTTCTATCAGGAATTTCTCAGTAGCAGCCACGTAGTCTGGATTTGTGCCTGGTTGGTAGCAATAGTTTGTTTGTGTTGTGTTTGTGTTTGTATTAGTTTGTGTATGGTTGGTCAATAATACATGGGACTCTAACATAACTGGCGAAATATGGGTGTACTATTAGGTACGGTCGAACAAGCTATTTGGTTTACAGTTTAACCTACAAATTACATTGTAAAATGTAAACCAAATAGCTTGTTCGACCGTACACTTTCACTGCTGCACTCTGCTTAACCCTTCTGGGATTATAACCGTAATGTTATGTTATGTTAGGTGATCCCAATAGAATGCCCTGTTACAGTTTTACGTACATTATTGAAACTATACAAAAGCACGCTTTTATTTAGGCATTAATTTCGATTATTTTGTTCAAACGGGCATTACTTATTGAATTGTGGTTGTCGACTACAAAACCTATCATTATGTGTCATTTACGACCATTTTTAATAACTTACTAACAGATAAAGGAAGGTTGCTATCTGTAACTGTTTGGCTTACGGATCGTTTCAAACAAAACGTCACAGAAAAGCTTTTATTGTTTTTTCTATGAATCAAAGTCCTCCGAGTGAGTTATACCCGACTCGTCACTGTTCAGGTAGGTGGTGAGGATATTCCAAGCTATCTATGTTTATAAAAACACCAATAGTTACGAGACGTAGGCATATTAACTAGTAGGCATATTAAGTATAAGTTATAGAAAATGGCCGTTAGAGATAGCAACCTTCCGTTACCTGTTAGTAAGTTGTTGAAAATGACCGTTAAACAACTGCTAACAATAGGTTTAGGCTTTGTCAAGTCCTTTGTTTTTTACCACATTCGCAGTGTGGTGGAGCTCGAGGCTAAATAATAACAATATTCAGGTTAAACCGCGCTTGCCGAGGTTGGTCCGCAGATGGGTGAACTCCACGGACCTCCGAGCCTCGGAGAGCACGTTAAGCCGTTGGTCCAGGCTATCATTTGTAGATCGTTAATAGTCGTTACAGGTAGGGGTCGGGAGTCGTGGCCCGCAAGGTTGACAACCAAGGAAACCAAGGGATATAGTATTACCGAGTGTTAACTGGGTTCTGGAGGTCAGATAGGCAGTCGCTCCATGTAAAATACTGGTATTCAACTGCATCCGTTTAGACTGGAAGTCGCCCCAACATAATTCGAAAAAAGGCTCGGCAGATGATGACTGTCACTAAGACCAAAAACATTGGGAATATTTTTCACCACACTGCGTATAATAGTGGAAAATATACCCACATGTTTTTGGTCCTCCAAGGCGGAAGTAAATATGAGACCTAAGAATATTATCTGCACGTGTACGAAGCTATATTGTGATAAGACTAATTTATGGCAACATGTTACTAAATCTAATGATATTTCATAAGTACCCATGTATCATTTTATATTTTTTGAGTACTTACTGCCACGTTGGTCAAGTGATTGCAAGCGCTACTGCTGAGCGTAAAATCCTGGGTTCGATTGCCAGGTCGGGCAAAGTGTTATTGGGATTTTCTACCAGGAATTTGTCACAGGGTCAGGGACCTTTCCCATGTCGTCCTTTATTACATGGGGCTTAAACATCATAACTGGCGAAATGTGTGAGCACTATAAGCCTACACGTCTGCTTAACCCTATGACGGACATAGGTGAGATGTTATACTATGTTGTAATTTATTAGCATGGCCATTACGAAACGTTGTCGTCGCATTGTTTCGCGAGATTCAATTATTTCAAGTTCCGTTTTCTTTCTTAAACTGTTTCTTTTACAAACTCTTTCGTTATCGCCTTGCCGTAAAGGATTGCATTCATTTACAGCTTCTTTGATTTGTGACAACACTGCTGGTATCTTCTTTTGTTTTTCCTTTCTTTCCTCGTTCTGTTTTTAAATTAAAATTTTAATGAGATTGTTTGCTGAAATTGGTGTTTTAATCTTTGAGTTTGTTAGTAACAAACTCATCTGATCTCTCTGATCTTGAGTATTTAAATGTTTAACAAACGAGCCTTTAGTTTAACTAGGTTTTAGATGCCTAGAGGATATTTGTAGGCAGTTTTACCAAGGTATCGTATTACCTAGTAATTGTGTTGTGTAGGTCATTTAGGAAAATGCTCTATGTTAAAAACTACGGTATTAACTACTATATTTGAATACCAGTAGTTTTCAACATAGATCTTTTGTATCCAGTTAAACTGGAAGCCGACCCAGACCTGCTTTCCTCACGATGTTCTCCTTCAGCGAAAGAATACGGATAATTATACAATACGCATATGAATCCGAAATATATGGGTTCAAAGCCGAGACATTTTTTTTTTTTTTGGATGGCAAATCGTCAAATTACTCCTCCCGCTCTGGGTAGAGCAGGAGGGAGTGTCAGACTTTTACTGACTAAAACCCATCCATGTTCCTTCATCGCTCTCTGTGTTCCGGGGCCACGGTATCTCTTTCGAACAGTCCCGCAACCCCGGCAGGCATCGGCCCTTGCGGACCCCTTCCTATTGCTGGCTCTCTTTGAGGCACGCGTGGAAGTCAGACAGTCACACCACTAGGCTATTACTGCTCTAATAACGACATTAGGTACAATAGGGTAGATGACAAAAAAACGAATTAGTCAGTCAGATAGATTTCCAAAAAATATAGGACACTATTTTTTTCTTTTTCCACAAAAAAGTAAGACGATACAGTGCGTCGAAAACTCGAGTGACGTCACATTTGAGTAATTTTTTTACTGCAAAGTGACGTCACAGGCCCGCACTCATGATCTTTCACGCGTCTTATCTTCGTCAATTAATTTGATAAAACAAAACCCACGTTTCCAATATTTTTCGAAAATCTTTCTGACAGACTATACAGATTTTTTTTTTTTGTTTTTAGTCAGGAATCACCCCTATTGTGATATGACTAAGCGTAGCATTGTATCTTAATATTTTAGTAATTTAACTATACAAAAAGATGGGTCTATAGATTTGCACTGCTATGATGGAATTTAATTAGTTCAATAATTTTAATATATTATTATTTATTATTAGGCTCTCGATGGCAGCTGGATCAAGGTATTGATTCAGAAAGCAGTACTTCTGGACACGGCACGTATTGTTAGGAGCCCTGACCACCGGCAGCTTGGACCCTGTTTCCAGCGCTGGTGGGCTACTGTTTTTTATGTTTTTAAATATTTTTTATATAGTTTAATAAAGAAATATTTAAAAATGTTAAAAATATGTGTTTAAAAAATAAACGAAAATAATAATATAGCCCGTATGCACTGTAACACTGGTCGGCGGTAATCCTTCCACAACTCGATGACTGTTATACATTGTCGTAGCCTCATAATGGATAATTGAGTAAGTTATAACTGTGATTACTTTTTATGGGGATTATGTATGTTAAATAAACAGTACTGGCAACTGTAAACGGTATTATGAAAGCTCGATGAATGCTGGTATGGTGTTGTTGAATAAACCTGTTACAGTGTCCAGTACTGAAAGTGGCTTATCAATTAAAGTCCTCGACTGTACATACGTTTAAAATCTACATGAAATTCCTTTCAAATTAATTAGGAAAAAATTATAGATGGCAAATCGTCAAATTACTTCTCCCGCTCTGGGTAGAGCAGGAGGGAGTGTCAGACTTTTACTGACTAAAACCCATCCATGTTCCTTCATCGCTCTCTGTGTTCCGGGGTCACGGTATCTCTTTCGAACAGTCCCGCAACCCCGGCAGGCATCGGCCCTTGCGGACCCCTTCATATTGCGTGCATGGATTTATACATGGGTTCTTTAATGAAAGTACTAATTATTAAATTGAATATTTTCTCATTTTTTCCTACATCCATGTATAAAATAAGTCTAATTAACGCGGTGCTAATCCCCGGCATTTATTCCCGTAAGCCGTGAGGTGCAGGTGCGTCGAACCGCCAACCACCGGTAATCCGCTGATTTACTGCTCACCCCACAATTGTTGCTCGGGTTGGTGATTACTGAGTATGGTGATTGTTGTGTTATTATTGATGAGCTTTCAAAAAGTTTTATTTATTTCAAAATAAGTAAGGTAGACGTCGACAGGAACTACCGAGAACCGAATTCAATAGCGAGCGATTAGATAGTCTGTTCATGTTTTGCAGAGGCTACTGCTACGGGCTGATGATAATTTTAAAATAAATAAGTATAAAAATAATTATTATTTAATCAATAATAATTTAGTCGTGTGGTATCCGGCAGAGTAGAATAGAACCAACCCATTACACTCACGGGTGTCGTATAAGGCGACTAATGTCTGAGGCAGAACACCTTGCGCCTCCGTAGACCAAAGAATAGGCAGCAGCGTTTTCTGTTAGTTTTTCATCACTGCGATCTCCAATCCGCCTGCCAAGCGTGGAGATTACGGCAAATTCCTCCCATCATGGGAGAGGCTATGTCCAGCAGTAGACGTTATGGGCTGTTGCAGTGTAAGTAGAAAAAAGTTTTAGTGATGTAAGAAATTTGTTTAAAATAGGTAGATATATATTACCTAACGCCATAGCATGCCATCTAAATACATTCATTCTGGAAATTTGGAAAAGATTTATAAAATCTAAATGTCGACGGCCATCGTCAAAAGTAAAAAACACAATGGCTCCAAAACGTAAAGGTATACCGTAACCGCTTTATTATTCAATCTACAATTTCGAGTAAATTCGGAAAAGGTTCTATTCCGTACACAACGCCGCGAACCGCTAAGGTAGTTCAACATAACACGTAAACCAAATAACAAAAAACAAACACATCATTATAACCGAACCACTGCTTAGATTACATCGCGCCAACCAAACTTTTCACCTAATTACTTAGGCTGTATTAATATAGGGAAACCGGCATAAAAATAGGTCATATATTGGCGATAGAATGGGACGGAAAATAGTGCAACAAATTGTGGTAAGGCGCTGTCTCTTTCTCGCGCCGGAAATCAATAATGGCATCTCACCACGTGGAGACAGGAAGCAAGTCTGCTCCATTTACACTGGCCGAACTTGGTAAACGGACGACTTCACGAGACTCTATTATTACAGAATTGAAACCGACCGTCTTCTGTTTTGGACTCCGAATGGAAATTGAATTTCCAATCGATAGCATCGGGCGGAATACTTCGACGAATAGGCCTTTGTCGATGTTGCGGTAGTTGGGCGAATGTCGACTCTGATTTTGTATGATCCTGATATTTTTACTGATCCATTCTAGATCATATTAAGTCTATTTTGCTCTAGATACAAGACTAGACAATTACCACATTTGATTTATTAGTTATTCAATTAAGTGTTACTAAGAAGCCACGTTACATGTTTCTTTATACACAAAAATAGGCCAAGTACGCTAAGCACGAGTCAAAGACTTTTAGGTACAACCATTTGTCGTCTGTCTGAGACTCGTACAGACATCTATCGGCTTCAAACAGAAACGTTAGGGACCCATGTTTTTCCCCACCCTCTGTAATTGCAAACTCTCGGTATGCAGGAGCTTTTCCTGCTAAACTGTTAAAGCTAGATGACACTGGTGTCGACAAATGGTAGTTACAATTTTCCCGCACTGAGCGCTGATGTCACAGGACGATTTTAGGTTCACATTTTCTCGCTACTAGCGCCAGGCCACTAGATGGCGCTACTGGGTAATTTTAGAGGTTCGAGTGACTATCTCTAGAGGGCTCTTATATCGTAGTTATGAAGCAAGTTCCTCTGTTTGCCGCTTGCTACGCGGCTACAGTAGCGCTACGCAACTACGGTGGCGCTACGAGCCACCGTAGTTGCGTAGCGCTAAGCGAGTAAATGCATTGACGCTAAGAGCTTCCACTTGGAATTGATAGAGGGCGCCTGACGTTATGCTTAAGTTTCGACTATTTGTTTGTTCTGAAAATGTGTTTTTTTCTGATTTTGTCAACAAACATGTTTCAGGAAATTTCAATCAAGACTTTTACAGCTTATCTGTAGGAGTTTATGTAAAATTACTGTTGAAGTTTAAAGGATTATTATAACTTCTGAGTAGGTGTTCGTCAGATCGTTATTTTTAATCGAAATAGTAAGATTTCTATGAGAATCTATATGCAACCTTAAAAATTCATACTACCGATGAAAATAATAACAATAATCAAATCATAGTTTTCCTCGCCCTTGGCTTTTTGTCGTCCTTGACAAGAAAATATCATTTACAATATCCTGGATGGGCGTGATAAATATTATAAGACCTTTAGATAATATCATATGATGTTAAAAAAAAACCCTAGAAAGGAACATAGGCTGGGGACTTGAACTTGATATAGTAGAACTATCTGCCTAACACCTAACTTTAAATATCATAAGCCAAGACATGGTAAAGTCCAGCATTCTAGGACATCAAAGCGAGTTGTCGAATGCGTTGCATTCTGCCTCATACAATATAGCATTTTACACTAAATTTGACGCGGAATGCGTCTTGTGGAATAAACAAATCTAATACAGTCGTTTCACAGTTTCTTTTCTTTTAACAGTAACCCTACAGCAACTTATTGCAACGAAAATAAGCTTACTGTGGTAAGCACCACGACCAATCAAGCTATACGAAACCAGTTTGTATTGTTCTCTCATTGTACGGGACATCTATACAAAGCAAGGCCATGTTATACTAGATATGTATTGCTTCATGTGTCGCCATGCGTACTTAGCTGTGGAATTTGACAGGTATTCAAATTCAGAGGTAGAATAACCGTGGAACGACTTAAAAAGTAAGTTCCTGGAGTCACTGCAGACATCTGTGTAAGTTTTTTAGTGTGATTCATTCTGATTGGCCTCTAGAAGAAACAGTTAACGTTTCCCATCTGGTGAGAGAGAAATAAGTCATTTATGAATAAACAAATCTGCATCTGAATGCCATAATCATGTATGAAGGAGCATCACTTGAGCACGGCGTGATCGATTTGGATGATATTTTGTTGCATTTGTGATTGTCAGATTTTCCAAAAAATAAACGTAGCTGGCTGATTTTCCAAAAAAAAAAAAACAGCGGAAAAGGCAAAAATATGTATGAAATGATGTTTCTCTTAAAAAAGGTTGCTTCTGTGCGAAGCCGTAGCTGGTCTCTAGAATCTAAGTAATATTAACCTAATCACTCACATAATATCTCCCAACTTGAGCCTCGTATGTATAAGCGCGCAGGTCTTGTGATCTTGCGCAGCGAGCGCGGCCCTGCGCCGGCGCACGGGGCGCGGCGACGTCGGGGGCGACTCGTCTGCGGCGGCCGCGCTTGCCGCATATCGGCGCACGCCCGGGGAGCTGCCGCGTCGGCGCACGGACGCATGCCGCCCTCCCACGCCGCCCAGCATCCTGGAAAAGAAAAAAAGAACGTTGGTTAGTGAAAAGTTCATGCAGAGAAGTGGAAAGTTCATGCAGGTTTTATCGTTTGGATCTTTGTTTTTAAATTTAGTTGTTGGTCATAGGCGTATAATTGTAATCGTGTATGTGTTTCAGGTGTGCTTGTTTTGTTTGGTACCTAGGTAAGTTTAAGTCGCTTTCAAACCGCTTCTTATTTCTACAATAAGTTTAACAGTATTAAAACAAGCATATCGGTAGTTAAATAAATTTTTGACTTTTACGTTATTATCCCGGTTAGAATGTCAGCTTGCCTATGAGGCCTTCAGGTGACCTAGTCAGGCCAAGCCTACCCCTAAGTCTTACAGCAGTATTGTACGTCATGGTAAGTTCTCTGAGCCCTCATTTATCTTACTAAAGAAACTTTAGTCCCAGCTGTGGGCATATACTAGGCTGATTATACTATACTAGCTTCTGCTTCGCTTCGCCCACGTGAGTTCGATAATTGTCCCATGGGAACTTACTACCGGTATAAAAAGTATCATAATGTGGTGTGATGACACGTGCGTCACGTTTAGCGCATAACTTAAGTTGTTACAGATAAGATGTGTTCGTAGTTTTATTAGAATAACCACAAAAGGGATTATTAGTTGACTCATAGAGAAGCACGCATCACGATGTTTTACTCAACCCCTCCCTTCTCCCCACATCACATGGCGACCATGCCATGGCGACGGCCCACATCACACTGTATGTTAATCCTGGTTATAAACTACCTGTCTGTATGCAAAATTTCCACCATGTCCGTTCTGTAACTGTGTTCTGTTTTTGCGTAAAAGAGTGACAAACATACACACATACTCACACACATACAAACTTTTGCCTTTATCATATTAGTGTGATTAGCTACATTTATGCAAAATGCTTTTTATAAACTGCAAAATGTATATGCATATTTTTCAATAATCACATCCACATAAATCAGAAAAACCATCACATCTTAAATTGCGTACACAATATCATTTTCAAGCCCATTTTCAATTCCTTTTTGTGAATCGAGAGGAAACCTTCCAGTACTTTGAAAATTAAATCACCTCCAACCTTTTCCATTTTAGCCGTTTGCTCAGCTCATTGAAGGAAGCCATCAATATTCTAATTAGAGTGACCGCAGCCTTCTTTGACTGAAGATGGAGAAAGCCAATTTTCTATGGCAATCGGGATGGGTTTCCTTTGATGTCTTTTGGGCAAAATTTATACATAACTGACTGGCTTTGCAGTTGGCCGAAAATTACAACATCATAAACGTTTATGAATATGGAGGAAATTAGATCGGTTTTAGTTGAAAATCCTTAATCGCTAATCCTAAGCCGCTATTCGGGTGTCGCTTAGTGTTGGTGAAAACGGACATTACACAAACCAAACATACATAACATCACGCCTGTAATCTGCGGTGGGTTAGGAAGAGGTGTACCTAATAGTACATTTCGCCAGTTACCTAAGTTTTAAGTCCCATGTTATATGAGGCGAGACTATTGCCATCAATCGGGCACAAAACCAGCTGTGTGGTATCCGGCAGAGTAGAATAGAACCAACCCATTAAACTCACGGGTGTCGTATAAGGTGACTAATGTCTGAGGCAGAACACCTTGCGCCTCCGTAGACCAGAAAATGGGCAGCAGTGTTTTCTGTTAGTCTTTCATCACTGCGATCTCCAATCCGCCTGCCAAGCGTGGAGATTACGGCAAATTCCTCCCATCATGGGAGAGGCTTATGTCCAGCAGTGGACGTTATGGGCTGTTGTTGTTGTTGGGCACAAAACAAGACTCCGTGGCTGATGGAAAAACTGAATAACACTTTGACTGACCCGGAAACCGAACTCAGGACTTTATGCTCAGCAGTCGCGCTTGCGATGTCTCGACCAACAAGGCAGTTGGAAAACGAACATTAATGATAAATTAAATTATAACTCGTACGCAGCGACATTCCGGTAACCTCTTACACAAAACCGCAGTATCTCATTTTCATTAATGTACCCATATTTACAATTTTGATTGCGTTTCCCGATTCAATAGGAAGGCACTGAGAGATAAACATTTGTATATCAAAGAAGATGAGATACAGATTATATCAGAGGCGTCCGGTTTATTGCTTTCCTTGTGCAGATTGAGTTTTAAAGACTTCACAAATTTGACTTTTAAGCAAGGCGTTTAGTTAAGGAGGTCGTGGCTAAATAATAATAGCTATTACTACACTACTACAACAGCCCATAACGTCCACTGCTGGACATAAGCCTCTCCCATGATGGGAGGAATTTGCCGTAATCTCCACGCTTGGCAGGCGGATTGGAGATCGCAGTGATGAAAGACTAACACAAAACGCTGCTGCCCATTCTCTGGTCTACGGAGGCGCAAGGTGTTCTGCCTCAGACATTAGTCGCCTTAAACGACACCCGTGAGTGTAATGGGTTGGTTCTATTCTACTCTGCCGGATACCACACGGCTAAATAATAATAGCTGTAAAGTGTAGATCTTTAAGGTAGCAGCGTTTAGGACCAATGGTCACAAGCGCGGACTGCCGCACATGAAGATGACAGGCATAATGTTATTGGAGCAAATGTTTGTGTGATGAGCATGGACATTTGTTTCCGAGTCATGGATGTTTATATGTATAATAAGTATGTATTTACAAACAAAAAGTATCGACGTAGTACATCAACTTTCTAGTGTCCACGATACAAGACTCGTTGCTTAGTGTGGCACTAGATGGCGCTGTGTGTAGGTAATGTCCAGCGATATTTATTTATTTAACACTTCAAGCACAAAGTACAGAGGCGGACTTAATGCCATAGGCCATAGGTTTTATTGATTGGGTTTATCATCAAGAATTTCTTAGTAACAGTGATGGAGTCTAGATTTGTGACCGGTTAAAATTAACGTTATGCTCGCCCCCTATTACATGGGACTTAAACATAACTGGCGAAATGTGGGTAATACCTCCTTTTAGGTTCACCTCTGCCTTACCCTTAGCGGTTTAAAAGATTTAAACGATTTTGAACCGTCCTATCTACCACAGGTACTCTGTTCTGTTAAGTTTAATTCACAAATTATGAATCTAATCAATAAATCCAACTCCTATTATTTAACGCTAAACAACGAAGTATTTCATTGTTTTGGAAACCTTTACAGTAATTGCATATTCATAGGTAATCCACCTACGTAACATATCAAGAATGTTATGTTAACTGGTTTATTATTAAGGGGTTTAATATTATAAGGCTAAAGTTTATATTCAAATAGCTGAAATACCACTTATGCGTAAACATCCTATAATGTTTGCACCATGTGAACATGAGCCACAGGCCAAAAGAAGGAGTGGGCTGTAATCCACCACCCGAGCCCAGCCGGCTTCTCATTTTTCCAATCATTATAATCTAGATCTCTTCAAAGTTAGAGTGAATCGATTTCCACCCTAGGCAGCATCATCGCTTCACATCAGGCGTCTTGCGCAAGCCTACATAGTGCAAAAAAAGCATAATATTATTACTCTTGTAGTGTGCGTATGCGCGTTTGGAGAGCAGTGGCGTAACACGAAATGGACTGAATTGAAACCAAAAATTATCACACCTTTTTGTAAAATTGAGTAGAAATAATTATTTTTATTCCCTGCTCGTTAACGATATAACGGATCGTTAGAAAATTAAGTTCCACTATTGAATGAGTCCCCTGCAATTAATTTTATCGTGAACTGTCGTGAAAATAAAGAAAACGGTAATAGGTCGAAATTTGAATGTTAAAGGTTCATGACCCGCTAAATCAGTTTTTAATCATTCACAAGGAAGTCTTGTAATGCCTTTTTTACAATTGTATCTAGTATTTAAAATGAATTTGAGGAACAATTACGCTCGGCCGACGCTGATATACATTCAGTCAAAAAAGTATCGGGAATTCATGATTTGTTGGTTCCAAATTCAAATTTTTGTTTTTTTTTTAGTTGTTAGATTGGCACAACTGTTTTCCATTTTGGCGCGGAGTTTGAGTTGCATCTGTTATTTATATTAAATACAGTGCTGGTTTTAGTAATATCATATATAGTGTGTATTGCGAATTTCATAATGGACAAAAATATCGAACAAAGAGTTTGTCTTAAATTTTGCATCGCCAATGGAATTTCGTGTTCGGAGTCACTGAAAATGTTACAGAAGGCTTACGGTGAATCGACTTTATCAAAAACTCGTGCTTATGAGTGGTTCAAAGCGTTCAAAAGCGGTCGAGATGTGATGGAAGATTTGCCTCGCTCTGGTAGGCCGTCAACGTCTGCAACTGAAGTTAACATCGCAAAAGTGAAGAAAATAGTGACTGAAAATCCCCATTCAACTCTGAGAGAGATAGCCGCTGAACTTTCTGTATCTCACGAGTCGATCCGTACCATTTTAACTAATCATTTGGGTATGAAACATGTTGCTGCTCGGCTAGTCCCAAAAGATCTGAATTTTCTCCAAAAACTCAATCGCATGAAAGTCGCTGAGGACATGCTACAACGAGTCAGTTCGGACCCAACATTCATGAAAAGCATTGTTACTGGTGACGAGACGTGGGTTTACGAGTTTGACATGCAAACTAGTCAACAAGCTTCGGAGTGGCGCCTTCCAACTGAACCGAAACCGAAAAAACCACGCCAAAGTCGATCAAAAGTCAAAGTCATGTTGACTGTTTTCTTTGACTATCGCGGTGTTGTGCACTCTGAATTCTTACCGGAAGGTCTAACGGTAAATAAAGAATATTATTTGAGCGTTATGCGGCGTTTAAAAGAGCAAATTCGACGAAAAAGGCCAGATTTGTGGAAAGAAAATTCTTGGATTTCCACGACAATGCGCCTTCGCACAAGGCTATCATTGTGAACGAATTTTTGACCAAACACTCAACAAATACCATCCAGCAACCACCATATTCACCAGATATGGCTCCTGCTGACTTTTTTCTTTTTCCTAAACTCAAATTACCACTTCGTGGCACCCGTTTTCAATCGATAGAAGACATAAAGGAGAATTCGCGGCGAGAACTGAACTCAATTCCGGAAGCAGCGTTTAAAAAATGTTTTGATGAATGGATTATTCGTTGGCGCAAGTGTATCGTTTCTAAAGGAGCATACTTTGAAGGTGATAAAATAAATTTGGATGAATAACAGACATTTTGTGTATTATTGATCTTTTCCCGGTACTTTCTTGACAGAGTAGTAGTTCATAAAATTATTGATTTTTATAAAATTGAAACTGTTTGACGACCCGAATGGCGCAGCGGTAGTGAGGCTGCCTTACGTTCTTAGGGTCCTGGGTTCGAATCCCGGTCGGATCAAATGTTTGTGTGATGAGCATGGGCATTTGTTTCCGAGTCATGGATGTTTATATGTATAATAAGTATATATTTACAAACAAAAAGTATCTATGTAGTATATCCACTATCTGGTGTCCACGACACAAGCCTCGTTGCTTAGTGTGGCACTAGATGGCGCTGTGTGTAATGTCCAGCGATATTTATATTTGTTAACATAATATAAAGAGCCCATACTTACTCCAACCATACAATATTAAAAATTCATGAGAAAGTCTGTTTGTTTATTATTGTACAAGAAACCACAGAATACCACCTGCTACGAACCATTGAGACTCATATTGCCTCGTCCACGTTCATACATCTGGTCATACACGCACCCGGTTGCGAGTACTACTCGCCTGACGTTTCTGAAGAACCTCACCAATAAGGTCAGTGCATGTCGTTGTAGGGCGTCCTCTCACATCTGCCTTGCGATATTACCTTTCGTTAGTCGTAAGTCGTTTCATATCCTCTCCACATAACCAAACTGTCTAGGCACACTCTTTTAAATGTTTGTCACCACTATACTTTATTTTTGTATGGCTTAATCATTGATCATGGAGGCTCATTTGAATCCAAAAGAAACCCGTATTGAAAGCGAAGTGACGACCCCAAGGCAGAGTACAAAATAAAATCGTTCAAACCTAACTAAAAGTTCGAGCATCATTTAATAGTGGAACTCTTAGTTAGGGTTTTCCTTCTACCTCATTCATTTAAAAGCAACAGGCAACATCTCAGTAATGAATCCTACACGAGTATATCGAACAAATCTCACATAAGACGAGCGAGATCCGAATCAACAGGTAGATCAATTTGGGGAGTTCTGCGGATCGCAGCTTACTGTCGGAGCCGCGGTCTCTAACTTTATCTTGACGTGAACGTAGAATACAGATCTGTATGGAGCTGGCAAAAATCCGTTTTTAGTCACAATAGAAGATTTACTTTACTTTTAAATAAAAGATATATATATATAAGTCAGCATCACGCCTGTAATCTGCGAAGGATAAGGCAGAGGTATATACCTAATAGTACACCCACATTTTGCCAGTTATGTTTAAGTTATGTGTTGCCATGAACTGGGCAAAAAGACTCCATGAAATCTGCTGCTACTATGAAATTCCTGATGGAAAAACCCAATACAACAATTTGCTCAACCCGTGAATCGAACCCAGGACCTCATCATCATTCGCGATTGCGACCACTAGACTAACGAGGCAGTCAATTTTAAACGAGGTACTGCCAAAAGGTTCTTTCGAATCGATTAGGACTAATTTTATTGAGGACGCAGTTTCTGGCACCGGACACTAGCTAATGTCAGTATCCGGTATCCGCAGCTGGTTTGACTGATCTAGAAAATATTGTTGTTTGAATCAAGGAAAGAATTAAATTAAATAAGCCTGAAACTTACCTTTATTTTCAAAGGCTCCAAATGAGTTCTGCATAGCTATTCACAACGCTTGGCTTGGCTTCCGATTCGGTAAGTCGTATGTCTATCCCGCTCTTTTTCGTAATACCAAAAAAAGATAGACATACGACTTTCCGAATCGGAATCGAATCGAAGCGTTGTGAATAGCTATGCAGATCTAATACTCATAACATAACATTTAGACAAGAATTAATGAGTGCAGTTCAGAATAAACTCTCAACATTCATGAGTTTTATGATTTACCTCTGCCTGTAACCCTAGTGCCCTTTCCAAGGTTATATTCTCATTCATCTTCAATAATAAAAAGAAATACACTTTAATAGGCATGACGACAGTATCAAAAAATTGCAAATCTATTTAGTTCGTCAGTTAGAGTATTGGAAATTAATAGACCCGTAATTTTTGTTTTTGTGAATCAATGAAAATTGACAAACATAAAACGCATCAAAACTCGGGAGTGGGGGCTCGTGACGACAGAACTAGCTAAAAATTATACCTAGGAGTGACGTATTGAGAATTTTAAAAGGGTCATATAATCTTCGTCAATTTTGGTTTACGTAACAAAAGAAAAAACACGGGTCAAATATTTTTTGATAATCTAACTGACGGACTAATTAGTTTTATATTGTCGTCTCGCGTGTTCGAAAATGCATTAATTTTTCTCTACGTCTTTCTTCATGCAATAAACATACGGTTCCATTAACACCCATAACCCACTAATAAATTACTAACCACTATCATTAATCAACAATCAATGGACTCAATCTTTATCAGTACACTGCTAGACATGGGCCTCTCCAAAGCCAGGCCACAACAATCCTCCAAATAAACATTAGGTGGAGTGATACAAAAAAAAAAAACGCAAAACTCGGTTTTCTTGTTGAAATGATTTGTTTTTCGTTCGTTGCTTGAAATAACAATTACTTGTTACAAATAGTTCGTTTTCTCTCTCTACTTTAATAATAATAAAGCGAATTTTAGATAACTTGTTTATGTATTTAGTAATAATCATTCTCCCGATGCTTGTTTAGGCAAAAACTCACGGAGACCTGATTTGGGACCTCTAATTTGTAGATTCTATTAAATATAGACCATCAACATTTTTTTTCATCTCATAAATATCGTATACTTTCATATTTTTCGTTATAAATGTCTATATAAGTAAATTGTACAATTAGCGTAACACCAAAATGTAAGAGGGCTCTTAAACAGACTCCTAATCCCATCTCCAAAACTTCTCACATCACAGTCGTCACCATAATACGAAGTGGTGAGCTTCATCCCGGCTGTTGTATTAAGGATAACTTGAGGTTCGGCGACTGTCCTCCAGTGATAGCACAGTTTGGTGCCGGAATAAAATTGGATTTGCTGTTTGTTTCAACCTTTGTTTGTAGTGAATGTCGCCTTTAAAGCTGGTAGTCTGTTGTGTAAAGGCGTTAAAGTTTCGTTGGAGAATTGAAAAGGAATAAATGAGAGCTGTTTTAATTTTGATAATTTACTGGGATTTTCCCAACATAATTTAAATATCCCGTTTGTTTTATGAACACAAGCTCTAGCACGAGTTTTGAAGTATTTTGTAACCAACGTAAATACTTCGATTTTTTAATCGAAAATACAACTATTTTCCATTCGAGTTAAATTGCTTGAAACAAGCACAATCCGTAACATCCATAGCCTTCGTATATGAATACATTCTTATTTTTTTTTAATGTTATTTGTGAAAGGAGTATTTAAATTAAATTAAAAAAAACGAGAGGAAACGCATCAACAACGCCCATAACGTCCACTGCTGGACATAAACCTCTCCCATGATGGGAGGAAACGCATCAAATTCGTGCAAATATAGAATCGAAAATATAAACTTCCTTATTTAAATATACAACGTTTTGGTTCTATTTCTGAGTAGAGCCGGTTTTCCCGAAGTCGTAAAAAAATAATTAGATTTTTTGTTTAAAAACTGTCCAAACCTAGATGGAAAAGTAACAAATGAGTGCAGAACCCACTAGGTCGGGAAACAAATCAGTGACAACTAGTGTTTATTACTGAAGCAAAACATGAAATGAAATAATCTCCTTCAGAAGATGACATAAGTAATTCTTCCTATAGATATAAAGAGTAATTTATGTCAGTAATTCGACAGAAATTGGTTTGGCAGTCCAGAGATTTTATTATTTACGTAAAAATTTCGTTTCTGAGGATTGATTTTTGTCAAGACTTCCTCGTTCGTTCTATTTTGAACAAAATATTTCGATCGTCTCCTTGATATTCGATCAAGTACCAGAATAATTGCTTTGTGAGTTCATTTCATTGTGTAAGGAGAATATGATATCCACTTTTATGTGATCCTACTGAATTGGGAAAAATCTTCGTTAAAAATCAGAGGGTGAGTGAAGATGTGTAGATACGAAGAACATTGAAGGTAATACAAGAAGGAACACAATTATCTGTTGAATACAAGCTTAGCCATTTCTTAATGCCATTGGGGTCGATTTCTAGTCTAACCGTATGCAGCTGAATACCAGTCAGTAACATGAAGCGACTGCCTATCTGACTTCTTCAACATTTTCCTCGACTTTTGGGCCTCTGACTGTAATGACTGTCAAAGACTTTATAATGACTCTGCTGAATATAAGCAAATAATTAAATGTTTATATGGCTACACTTGGCAGTGTAGCCATATTAACATTTAATGATCCGTCAAATATGATCGGTAACTATGGCTAGTTACCGATCATATTTGACGGATCATGCTCCTAAGATGCAGACAGGAAGACGCAATGACCATCTCTAAGAACGATGTAAAATTATACTACGAACATTGTGTATAACACAGAGTTTGGGTGAATGATTAACGGTGCTCGACGCCTCATTAACCTTTTACCTCAATCACGAATAGCGGAGGGGTTTTACCAGAACAATACTGTCTAAAATACAGATATTTTATTTACAACCATTTTGTAATAAGATATTCTATTAAATTAATTGAAGCACCTCAAAATCCCATTACGTATTTGTTCGAGTGTAAATATAAAACGCCTCATTTGTATTAAACTCATTTCGTGAGACCCATTCATTAAACGAATTATGTCCGTAAGGATTGAAGAGCCACATTTTGTAATGTAATAATAATAATAAGCTTTATGTAGATGTGGACTTTTTTTAAAGAATATGGGGAAGTGGGATATTGTTTTCCATATTTTCAAACGATTATTATAAAATGCAAGTATAAGAGTAGAAGACCAAAGAAACGATCAATGGACAATGTGACATTGATGATGTGTGAAAAGAGAAGTGTGGAAGAAGAAGACTTGCTGCGCCGACCCCAAATAAATTGGGATAAAGACAAGAGAATTATGATAATAATATTATACTCGTATAAGCAAGTATTTCCGACTGTCTGTCAGTGATTTTTTCACATTTTGACGGCTGAATGGAGTTTCAAGTTATTTTGCAAATAAGTAGACTATTTACTGGGTAAGGAAATACATTATTAATTTTTTTGTCTCTTCGTCTGTCTGTTTGTTCCGCTAACCTCTGAAATGGGTAGACCGATTTTGATGCGACTTTTACTGGTAGATAGTTGCTATTATAAGAAGTAACTTAAGCTTTTATTTTAGAAAAAGGGACATTTTTTTTTAAACTTACTAATACCTCCTCTTGTCTCTGCATCACCCAATGGTTGACTGGCACAAAATGCCTCTGGCATTAAGTCCGCCTCTGTACTCTGTGCTTAAAGTGTTAAAGAAAAATAAATAAATTCACAAAGTAATGTGCCTGCCTTGTTTCGAACCTACAACGTAAGTTACGAACGGCATTTTCCACTGAGCCACTCTCCCTTCCGTTCTATTAAAGCCCTTTAATAAAAGCCTTGTCGCAATTTGATTTTAGATTAAAGAACACGTTTTACCAAAGGATATTTCCATTAGTTTTGTTATCTTTGTTTTTGGCGTCAATAAATCTTTAGGTTGCTATCGCCGACTCCACCGGCTAATGGTGCCCTCAGGCGATGTACCCTTGATTTATATTAAACGAGCTAAGATAAGCAACTGTTCCTTTTGTGTTTTTCCTATTTCTAAGAAAATGAAGTAATTAATAGAATTTTCTGTTTTCTATTCCAAAAAGCTGTTTTATTTTATTCAGTAGAAAAAAATACTCATCAAGCAAATTACTACTTAAAGTCACGTATTATGGTCATGAGCTGGTCTAGTTTAGTGTGAGTTTGAATAGAATCAGATGCCAGCATATACTGGTTTTTCACCAATGTTACCACAGAAATAGGGCCATATCCACTGGAGTAAAAATATCATTATAAAAACCAATAACTAATAAGGTACCTCCTCTTTAAATATGTAATTTGTCAAGAAAGCGACAAACCTACGTAAACCAAATAGCAATTTATTATTGTAAATCCTACTTGTGTTTAGTAAAATATTTTGCTATTTACTAAATGTGGATCCTACTTACCACCCAGGCAACAAAACGGTTTGAGTGGTGGGATGTAAAAATATGGTTATATTTGATATCTAAAGAACTATTTGAATCTGCCCTAAAACGAACTCTCATAACTTCTTTTACTTACTTACTATTTTATACAAAGCACACCAAAGCTCTCTACAACCACACTAGAAAGCCATCGAATGCAGTCGCTGTGGCCGAAATCGGCTAGATGGCATCATCATCATCCAACTGTGTTGTGTGTGTTTTATTTGTAAAAAAAATACAAATAAAACACACACAACACATTTGGATCCCTAGAGTACCGTCGCTCCGCAGTCGCATCGCGATGACTTGTAGCATGCTCATTACAACTTGTTGCGAAAACAAATGAAGTTTTTCACCGCAAGACACGTGATGACGTGTAGCTTGTAGCTTCCATGCCGGATCGCCAAACCCAGCTGTATCATCAATATCACTAAATTTTCTTATGGAAAGTCTTTTTCAAATCCTCTGTCAAGCATTTCTATCTGACACCTCACCTCAACTTTGTATGGACGAAAAATTAATTAACAACGAAAAATAACGGCTCATTTCGAAAATCAATCTTTTTCGCATTTTGTACGGAATCTCTATAAAAACCGGTCATAAAGCCATTAATTTCAATAAACAGGGCAGGAAGGAAAATATTTATGACACGTAAAGTCGGCTCTCTCGCCTTTATTATCGACGGAGACATATTAATATTTCACTATTTATTTTGTTTGGAAATAGTTTATGACCTTTTTTTTATTGGATATGAGAAAATGCAGCCTTTTTTATAGCAGCTTGCTTAATTATGGTGAAGACAGTAACTCTTTCGACGGTTCTTACTGAGATTATTTGGTCACCGGGTTGTAGAGGTCAGATAGTTAAAACAACAGTCATAGTTGAACGGGAAGAACATGATGGCTAACTTAAATTACCGGGTTTCTTCTTGTTTTTCGTGTGGTTAGGTTATTAGCAGAGTTATCAGAGTTTTTTTGCCGCCCATGGGTCCTGACTTGGCATATGCTGTCGAGAAATATCTCTCAGTCATGCTAGTTTCATCTGCACGATGTTTTCCTTCACCGAAGCTAGTGATAATTATACAATACACACATGAATCCGAAGAATCAGAGTGTTCGAACTCGTTACCTTTGATTTGGCAGTCCGACTGTCACGCCACTAGGCCACCACTGCCGCTGCTGTAGTTAAAGGTACGACTATCACTACAAAACAAAAAAAAACAAAGTCCCCCGCCGCGTCTGTCTTTCCCTATGTATGCTTAAATCTTTAAAATCACGCAACGTATTTGTTGCGGGTTTTTTTAATAGATAGAGTGATTCAAGAGGAAGGTTTTAGTATATATTTTGTCGAGCGTTGTGCAGTTGTCCTGCTTAGAATACTACCAGTCAAAGAAGCAAAAAATATTTATTTGTCGCCGGGACATACAAAATTTAAAAAAAAGCATACAAATCATATAAAAGAGTATTGTTACAGAGTTTTTTCTGAGTATTTAATCTGTGACAATCCACTACATTTTCGAATATCATCGGAAACTATGTAGTAGCTTAGATGATTTTTATTATAGTTTTATATTTAGGTAGGTACTTTCATCGCAAAAAGTTTGAAAAGTCTACCTTACAAAGAGATAAATGTCAAACCACCAAAATACAATTCTAAAATATTCTTAAGAAGTTTTTCTTTTAATTGCCCGCGAAGTTGAGCAAACATTTCGAATAATAATACGGGCTATTTGTTAGCACTAACGTTCCGTGAAGTTAGCAGAAATTGCTCCGAACTTTTCTTTGGCGGTCGGGCCAAGTAATTGTATGAAATTATTACTTTTTAAATCTCGTTTTTTAGGACTCTGATTTGCCGAAGTTTGTAGTGAATGTTGACAGTATAAAGGTTCAGTCAAAATGGTACGGGCAGAGTTTGGATCAGCTGTGGATAAGTTGACCAGATTTGTGGACATAGCTCACAGAAGACCGTTGGGGTGAGATGTTCTTGAGAAAAGGCCGCAAATCGGCAGACGTGAGGTTCGGTAGAGCGACGATCTTTGCAGGGTGGATGGTATCAACTGGATAAGAGTTGCCGAGAATCGAGTTGAGTGGCGCGCGATTGAGGAGATCTATGTCCAGCAGTGGACTGTTTTAGGCTGATGATGATAATGATGATGAACATGGTTTGAATGGTTTATGTTCTCGTACCTAAGTTGCTATTCACTTGGCGGTTATGAAAAATGTATTCTGTAGCTTATGTCAAGCCTCAATATCATCACCAAATGGCTTACCATAATGTGCCTAGAAAGTGGCCTCAGATTTTTCGGCCATGTTTTGCGATTGCCTAGGCATTGTCTGGAAAGGCTAATGCTACTGGGCCCAGTAGAAGATAGCTTTGCTCGCGCAAAGCAGATCACCGGAAAAATAGTCAGACGCGATAAAGAAGGCTGTTGGAAGCAGCCTGTACCTAGCGGTTCACACTGCAGAAGACCGCTTGACTTGAAGACGTGTCATATGGGTCGCGATTTCACAGCATTGAGCGAACGACGAAGAAGATATCAATCCAGTTAATAGTTGTTACCACCACACAGCTAAGACTCTCTGGCTATTAGCCCTTTCATTGTATCACCGCGCTCACTGACAGTCGACCACTTATTCAACCTTATTACTCAGGGCAGACGGGTAAAAATGGCCCGACTGTTGAGTGAGTGTGGTAGTACATTAATTAAGATAGTATCTATCTGCCAGCGGCTTCGCCCGTGTTAAGTTTGATAATTGTCCCATGGGATCTTACTACCGGGATAAAACGTATCCTGTGTGTTAATACAGGTTATATACTATCAGATTTATACGCCCTATGTCAGATACGCAGAATGTCAGACACGCATATTGTCAGATCGAAGGACTTCATCGCAAAATGTCAAATACGCAAATTGTCAGAAACTCATAATGACAAATACGCAAAATGCCATATACGCTGAATGACAGATACTCAAAATTGTGCAAAATTTCATCCAAATCCGTTCAGTAGTTTTTGCGTGAAAGAGTAACAAACATCCATACATCCAAACTCACAAACTTTAGTATTTATAATATTTGTAGGATCTTGATTCAATTCGGTTGCTTCGTCCAATTTAAAAGGCATAAGTGAACCTGAAAATTCTTATTATAAGAAATTATATTTTGCCTCTATAGTAAACTTACTTCAAGGGGATCCCCCATGGCACACTAGCGCCACTTTAGTAAAATAATCAGAACTCGTTAAATACACAATTAATATAAAATCTGATTGACAAAATCAATGCTTTAGAGTTCTAGATTATTGACGTCTATTTAATTCATTAAAATATACTTCAGTGTAGTTACAATTAGAAAAACTGCTAAAAACGGCCGTTTTTTTCCATTTTGTATCTGTAACGACAGCGAGCTATGTTTCAATGAGTTAAGCAGACGTAAATAATTTAGAAGACCAAATGATTGATTTTGTCAATCAGATTTTATATTAATTATGTATTTAACGAGTTCTGATTATTTTACTAAAGTGGCGCTAGTGTGCATGGGGGAGCCCCTTAAATAAAGTTATCTACGGGTTCAAGGATTTCTATTATCTTTTGAGATCCAAGATTTTGCGATGAATTCAATGTTCTGGTTTACAAAGAAAATAATTAATCTTACAAATCAATCTTTTAGGTGACTTTACCCTTGTTATAATCATTACTTTGCGCATAATTTATATAACGTGAAAGGTCCATGACATTACTGGTCACTACCGTTTTCTACTACTGTTTCAGTCCTTCAAGTCAGTCCACGTGGATCTGGTGATGAATAAAAATACAAAACAAAAACAGAGTTCTAAAAAAACACTACAAATTTCTAAAAAACTTTACTTTCGGAAATCGGTGGCAAAAAAGGCAATGATTGATGAATTATTTTAGTTGTAGTAGGTATAACCACACAATTCTTATCACGAAACAACATTTTACATTTTAACTAGAAGTTATTAATCAAACAACCACCATGGCATCAACATAGGCCAAAAAGAAATAAAAAAAAAAACAAACTACTGAAACAATTTCCATGAAAATTCCACGGGACCAATTGGAAAATTCAAATGAAAACATAATATTTTTTCTAACAGTTCATAAATAACGAAGTTATGAGGTAACAAACATTAAAAAAAAACAACCGAATTGAGTACCTCCTCCTTTTTTAAGTCAGTTAAAAACATCTAGAAGAGAAGGATAATATTTCAATTGTGTGATCTCATATCAAAAAGTCATCATAAAATTCCATCCAGCGATCTTTATTTTCCATTTCCTCAACAACAATCTCAACAAATAAAATTGACTACATCCGTCTTGTTTGAATAGCGAATGTCGTTGCTTTATTGGCTTACTCCATCAATATAATACTCTTTGGTACGCACTCTTTGGTGGCTCGGTAGTGGTATACAGAGACAATCTCCATGTCACTGACCACCGCCAGGTGGCGCTAGTAGATTCATAATAGGCTTTGCTCACTGCCCACCGTGTAAGTGCATAATAATTGACATCGGCATTTCCTAGACTTTTGTTAAAGTATTAGTGATAAAGTCTTTTCTAGATAGTATCTGTCGGTGTTCGGTCCCAGGACCTACTTTTGGGACAGTAACTACTGCTGCAATATTCTTAAGAAAAGAACGAAAAAAAAAAAAGAAAGTTATTCCTTTTGTTAATAGAAAAGAGGACTTTTCTATTAACAAAAGGAATAACTTTCTACTCGTTGCCTATAAATCGAAGTCTCGGAATTATTAATAGGACACAATGTGTGGGTACGTTAGCACATTAATATTCTAAAAAGATACGGTGAAGTTTCTTTTATCTTTTGAAAAGTAGAATGTTTGGTATTTTTGGTAATATATTTCAATTTTCGTTCGTAATGGACCGCGTTAACATGAAATGAAAAATGAATTCACTTATTGATTTTAAAATCCCTTTTTAACACATATTAATGCATAAACTTAATCATCTGCCGGTACATATTTTTGAGGGAGCTTGGGTCAGGACACGCATCAGACATCAGTCTGTCCATTTTCTTATATTTTGGCAAGACTTTAATCTCGTGACAGAATTTCAGCTTCAAAATAATAAGTACTAAATAAGTACTAAATCTCAGAAATAATACATAGGTTCTCCAATCAATAGTAAAAGAAACTGACTGGTTTTTCAATTTCACCATTCTGAACCTTTACTGCTACAAAACCGGGAGAACCGAACAGAGACCTAAGACCCATATTATTTTTCTAACAAAACATCTGTCTGAACTTGTACTACCAACAAAGTGAAAGTACCAGCCCTCCCAGAGGATCAAAGTCCATCAGAGGGAAACTTATTTAATTTGTAGCCTGTATCAACAAGCTGATTACAGTTCGCGTGTTGTTTATGTATTTTTAGTTTGGGAGAAACGGACTTCGCTTTTGAGGTGAGAACTTAATTTTGGAAGTATACACACATTGGTTTGCTCGACAAACTATGTACTTCCAAAATTGAGAACACAGGATTGAGGACTACTTTCGGTACGTTACTTTCAAATTAGTGCTGGACTACAGGGTCTTCGAATGAACAAGACATTTTAGGTCAGTGTTTTATTCTTACAAGGTTGCACCACAAATCACGAAAAACCCAATTTTTTGCAAAAAAAAATAACCTATTTAAAAACCGTCGAAAACCACTTAACTTCCGCAAATCGGTGACTTGTGTTTGTTTATTAGTTTTTTTGTAAAGTTTTTTTCCAGTATTTACTGTTTTTTTTTTTTTGGAAGTCTATTATTTTATAGCAAAAAAGGTTTTATTTCTGCTTTTTAGGTTTCCGTACAAAAATTGAAAAAAACGGAACCCTTATAGGATTACTCGTGCGTCTGTCTGTCTGTCTGTAGGTCTGTCTGTCATAGCCAATTTGCTCCAAATCTACTGAACCAAATCAGGTCAAATTTGGTGGCAAAAAATATTTACTTTGCAAACACAGGTGTTCAAAGAAAATTTTCAATGCCGGTAGAAGGAAAATGTTTGTGTGATGAGCATGGACATTTATCGCCTGAAACACAGGATTACCTAGTTCAGACTCAAAGCATGGGTGAACTTGACATAGATTTAAGAAAAACTGTAAACGTTTACCTTATATATTTTTGAATAAATTTATTATTATTATTTGTTTCCGAGTCATTGTCTGTCCTCGAAGCGGCGATTGGCGGCGGCGACCTCTCGCGTCCGGCCCTGGTGCAAGCCATGGTCCGGAGCGAGACGGAATGGGACGCCGTCACCTCCTTCTGCGAAGCAGTAATGCTAGAGAAGGAGGTGGCGGAACGTGAGAGGGAGAGAACCTCACAGCGTCCCGGCCGCCGCGGGAGACGCCCCGGGCGTCGGGGGCCACCACGTGGCCCCCGGCCACCGTAGGCGCGGGCCTGTGGACGGTGGGCTATGGGCTAGCTCGCCGTCCGTCCGTCTCATGACGACAGGCCGTGTCGACGGCGCGTTCGTGTTCCACGCGCGCCTCAAAGAGAGTCAGCAAAAAGGAAGGGGTCCGAAAGGACCGATGCCTGCCGGGGTTGCGGGACTATTCGAAAGAGATACCGTGGCCCCGGAACACAAAGGGCGATGAAGGAACATGGATGGGTTTTAGTCAGTAAAAGTCTGACACTCCCTCCTGCTCCGCCCAGAGCGGGAGAAGTCATTTGATGATTTCCCATCCGAAAAAAAAAAAAAAAAAGCCTTGTTGCTTAGTGTGGCACTAGATGGCGCTGTGTGCAATGTCCAGCGATATTTATTTATTTATTTTCCATTGTTATTAAAAGTTATTAGCAGATCATCTAAATCAGTCATCAGTCGATTAAAAAGCGTTAAACTCTAAACATATTTAAAACAAATGGCTATGGGTACCAAAATTACGAACGAAAATTGTTTCAGACAGTCTGAAAATCAATTAACAGAGAAATTAATTTAATCGAGGGTTAAGTAAAATCTACGTACAATGTAGATACTCCTACTTACTTAAGCGTAAAAGTGAAGTTCCTAAATTGAACTGCACGTTAAGTTGCACTTAACCTAGAACAGGGAACTTAGCACTAGCATAGAACCACTTAACTAGACAGCTTCTGGGAAAAAGAAGTAAGAAGCTGCTGTAATCAACCGATTACAGCTATTTACTTCTTTTAATTACGATATTGTTTGTAGAAAGAAAAAAATCATTAGTTTAGAGCTTACTTGTAATTATTTCAATTGGTTGAAGTTACAACAATATAATTTTTGTCTTCCAACCCATTTCTTTTTCATTGTAATACAGGGTGTAAACAGACCCTTCACGAAGCCGTCAACCATGCATTCTGTACATTACACTAAGTTTTTCTACGCAAAAATTATTCCTGGGAAATTAAACTTTTTTTTTAGTGGTTAAATATCACGGTTTTCAGTAGGACTCAATGTAACACACTCACAAAATTATGGTGATGGATGCAACAAACAACATTAAAAACTTGTGAAAAAGTTGAAATTTTCATCTCCAATATCTTCGTAACTAGAAGGTTCCTAGGTATAGGCCAAAACCAAAAAATATCACAATGACAGGAAGAACCAGTCAGTGCCTTTCGGCTTCGTTAAGAGTCGTTTTACATCTATTATTTTATGCCTTTGTTAGATTCTCTGCAAAAATATTTAGTGATTCATTTGTCAAGTGTTGATTTTCGTTTATTGTTACTAAAATATTTCGGACAAAAACATGATATTTTTGCTACAATAAAGTGGGAACGCGATAAACGCGATAAAGGTACCTATTTCACTCTAGCTCTAAACAAAGTAAATAAAGGGGTCAAGAACAAGTACCTTATCAAACGCATCAAAACATTAGTAGATAAAATCCGTAACAATTCAATGACCCAATTTCTAAAATATCCGTGTTACCAAATAATGGGTCATCGGGCAATATTGGCCGAATGCTATAATCAAAGGTAAGCAAGTCGTAAACGACAAAGATTGATTTACATAATCTGAAAAACACGTACAATCTTGTAGTTCAAAAGATCTTGAAGATATAATGACTGAGGTAGAATATACAAAGAAATAATGTTTCGAAAGGCTGCCTAGTCTAGAGGTCGCAAGCGCAACTGCTGAGCATGAGTTCCTGGGTTCGATTCCCAGGCCGTGCAAAGTGTTATTGGGTTTTTCCATCAAGAATTTCTCAGTAGCCGCCACGGAGTCTGAATCTGTGCATGGTTAATGGCAATAGGCTCGCCGCCTATTACATGGGGCTTAAACATAACTGGCGAAATGTGGGTGTACTATTAGGTACACCTCTGCTTTTCCTTTCGGGGATTACAGGCGTGATGATGTTATGTATCTTAACAAGAATATACAGAGGAACGGTCAGTAGCTCTCAAACTTTTGGAGCAACCCCTATTAGGTTACGTACATTACAAACTTGTTGATACATGACATAATCTGAGGCTTGGTTCCGTGAGGTAGACATAAACTAAACAGGACAGAAAACCACCTTCTTCTTTCTTCTTTTTCGTGTCATCATTATCATCATCATCAGCCTATAATGTTCCCACTGCTGAGACACGGCCTCCTCTCAATGTTAGGGAATGGGCTATAATCCACCACTCGGGCCCAGTGCGGATTGGTAGTTGTCACATGTCTTCGAATTTTTGGTTCTAGAACATGCCAATTTCCTCACGATGTTTTCCTTCACAGTTTTGAGAGCAGTGGTGATGAAATAAATTACACAAAGTAATGCGCCGGGTTCGAACCCACGACTTACTGTTCGTAAGTCGGGGCCGCCACCGCTGCTCTCTTTTTCGTGTAGTTAGTGCAACACTGAGCTTTCGGATTAATGTGTGTATTGTATAATTATCACTTACTTCAATGAAGGAAAACATTGTGAGGAAACCAGCATGCCTAAGAGATATAAAGCCGAAAAAACTCTGACACCAAGTTAGGCACTAACCCCACGATAAAGAAAGAAAAACCCAGGACCTCTGTTACAAAATAAATAGGTTTAACTCTGCAAACAAGAAAAAAAAACCTAAGAAAAGAAAATTCCACGAAAGAGAGCGCCAGCTTCCTACTTAATAAAGGTAGAAACTATAAGAATGCTAAACATGAAACAGTAAGAAAAGCATAAAAAAACTCATCAGCATTCAAGAACGTTAATTAAAATATTTCACGACACTATGTAAATCTCAAGTTTTCTTTAAATAAATAAAAACATCCCACTGGGCTTGAAATTAACAGGAGACTTGACTTACGGAAATGTAAAAAAAAAAACATTTTTAATTTCTCATTACAAGTTTTTTAGATGGTAAAACAAATATGACTGAAAGAAACTTAGCTCAGAAGTCAGCAGTTTACAAAGTTATGAATTAACGCGATAACACGAACAATAATGAATAATGTTGCATATTCAGCAAGTTTGAAAAACAAGATCTTGGTGCAAAATCGACTTGAGCTAAATCTATTGTAACGTTTAATGTGATGTCTGAGGGTGTTATACACTGTTGATTGTTTTAACTGTGATAGTATGAGAAAAATCTGATTTTTAAACATATTGGTGAGATCTATCTTATAAGACACTAATTTCAATTTATATCGGATGAATTATATTATAATTTACATAAACGATATGTAAAGATAAAAACGTTTATTTATTTCATGTGAGGATATTTTTATTTTAGAAAAGGATTTACACTGCAGAAGTGGGACAAAAAAGAAACAGACTGTAGGTGTACGTCTAGTATTAATATTATTTGTTTTAATACTAGACTACCTACAGTCTTTCTAGTCTTTCTAGGCAATAAGTAACATGACGACAGTATTAATATTTTCCGAGAATAATTTAATTTTTCTCTACGTATAATTTGAGCACTAAACGCAACTTATAATATTTGTTAAGGTATCAAGGACCTATGAACCTTTAAAAATAGCCATCGACCCTTAAAAATTTAAGTTGCTGGATTGTATTACAGGAAATGAGAATCCACTTTAAACCCTAATCCAAAGTGACAAATAAAAAACTCAACAATGTTAAACAATTCTGAAAACCATACTTTTCAAGTTTCATTAACCTTGTCATTACTTTTAAATATTTTGTTTATTTTTCCTCTTAACAAAATACAAAAAATGCGATAGTAACTTCGTCATAGTAATTTCGTCTCTCTGTCTGTCTGCCAGTTACCTTTTCACGATTTATTTGACATGAATACTTAGTTCAGTATTTTATTATTTTTTACTTTATTTTATATTATTTTATGTGACATGTATTGATTTGACATGATGAGTATTCATGTCAAATCAATACATGTCACATACACATTTTGTTAAGTATTTTACTTTTTTTGACATTTGTTTTGTAAATTACTTATTGTTAATTTTATTTATTTGTTGTGAATGTGAGGACCATGTGGGTCACATGTTTTTTTTTGTCCCCAGGGCTGTCTGGCAGTATGAGTACTATAAGCGACCTACCCAAATGTCCTTTCTTTGGTATTGTTCATTGTTTCGTTGAGCTCCTTGAGTTATAAGTCTACACAATAACCGACAAATGCTTGCACTGACTGGACAGGTCCACTCAAATCTGTGTGGTTCTTTCTTCAAAAGACCATCTCAGACACTAATCTGCCTAGTCCTAATCTGAATTGAACAAGATTATGTCTGGACTTCAAAAGAGACCTCTGAGTTTGTTTCGGCTGTTTCTTCTCAGAGTAGTCAGGTACGAAACACCGGCTCCATCTAGTTAAAAAAAAAAGACGTGTAAAAGTGTTTGTAAGAACCTACTTGCAAAAATAATCATCATTTCATTTAATTCCAAGCTTTAACACCTGAATGATAAATTTAGCACACAGGAGGAATATGACCAGGGTTAGGTCATGGGCTATTTTTAATCCCCGTAGTACGTTACCTTGGAATAATTCCTGACAAACACGCGGGAAAAGAACGGGCAAAAGCTACTTAATCATCATCATCATTATTATTTAAGCCGAAAGACGTCCACTGCTGGACATAGGCCTCCCCCAAGTGTCGCCACACTGACCGGTCCCGTGCACTCGCATCCAGCGGATTCCCGATACCTTCACCAGGTCATCGGTCCACCTAGTCCAAAGCCACTTAATAAAACGTCGAAAATATTTCAGAACCGCTTCCATAAACTTCAAAGAAATATCTAGAAAATATTGTAGTGTCGTGATAGATACGTCCTCTTGCCCTGACGAGGGTCAAACTACTATTATGATGTCTGAAGATGGGTTCAAAGATATTGGATTGGACTGATTTGCGTTAAATCTATTATTGAAAGGTTTCGCATATAAAAGATTGCTTGGATGTCAGATATATTGCTTTATTTTTGTTGAATTTTGTATAGAATTTAGATTAACTTTTTCTACGTGGTTCCCTCTGACAGCGAGGAGGCCTGTGTTGCTGTGCCCAGCACTGGGACGTTAGAGGCTTTTAGACGTAGTGTTCGATTCAAGATTGTTTTCGGGAAAGTAAATAATAAACTTGGTATTTGTACGGTGCGGTGTTGTAAGTGATAAAACCACATAGCAGAGCAAAAAATAAAGAAAAAGTGTTTATTCGTCTCGCACAGGACAAAACAAAATGAAACGTTTTGATTGGTCAGTGTGTTTATATTTTATAAGTTCATTCATGGTCGTCATGAAATCCATTCAAAATAAACCATTACTACTACTTACTTTAAGCTTCATATTTTATCAAAAGCAAAAACCAAGTCCGCAGTAAAATCTTAAAAGTATTCCTTTAGTGTTTATTCTATGAAGTAGTTCAGGAAAATTCCTTCCATTTCGACTTAAGACGTCTTAAAATCACTTTGCTAGTACGAGCTGTAGCGTGACTCAGAAATAGGCTACTCCAATTCACAACGTTTTCAAACACCAATGCCGAAAAGCTCGCTGCAACTTTGATGAGTTTCAACTGAATGAAATACGGACCACGGTGCACTCTTTAATTGGTTTATCATCAAATTTGTATGTTAACTGAGACCTTAAATAGCGTCTTGAAGGTCAGTTATCTTCTACAGTTCATTACTAACTTTTCTGGCTCATTTTTCAGCTGTCATTTGTAGATCTTGGACAGTTGTTACAGGTAGTCAGTGGCCCAAAAAGTCTGACAACCAGTCTTACCAAGGGGTATCATATTACCCAGTACTAACTGGGTTGTGGAGGTCACATATACAGTCGCTCCATGTAAAATACTGGTATTCAGCTGCAACCGGTTAGACTGGAAGCCGACCCCAACTTAGTTGGGAAAAGGCTAGGCAGATAATGGTAGGGTGAAATAAGGGTTTAAAGTTTGTGTGGAAATATGTCACTGCAAAATTGGTGCGGTTCGGATAGTCCCTTATAAAATACGGACAAACATGTATGTCATCAAAATTTTACAGAAAAAGGAACCAATTTGTACGGCATATTGTATTGTTGTCGCTATTGTCGCTAAAATGACGTTATGGGACCATTGTCGTACAGTCTTTAATAGGGAATCATCAGATAAGTTACAGGTTGCTAATAATCAATCGCAAAATTTTCAATTTTCATCGATTATATTTTCCCCTTACAACATATTTACTGTATTTAGTGTATGTATACCTACTTGTATCAATGTCATCGACGTCAATAGAAGTTGTTGAAATGACAACAAAGTGTCTACTTGTTGAAATATCAGCGTCACTACCTGAAACAAGAGAATAAACATGTTACACCAAAATACAATAGAAAACAAATGATTGACCTTCCTACTTTGTTGTATAGACAGGAAAAACATGTAGAATTTACAAAAAACTTCTTTGGCGTATTTAAGAATGGTATTAGTGGTGGTGTATCCGAGTTAGTGCTGAGCATAAGGTCCTGGGTTCGATTCCCAGGTCGGGCAAAGTGTTATTGTGTTGGTCCATCAGGAATTTCTCGGTAGCAGCCACGAAGTCTGGAATTGCGCCCGGTTGCTGGCAATAGGATCGGCCCCTATTACATGGGACTTAAATATAAAAGGCAAAATGTGGGTGTACTATTAGGTACACGTATGCCTAACCTTTCGGGGATTAAAGGCGTGATGTGATGTTTCCGAGTTATAAGGCGCATTGTCTGAGTTAGTAACGCAATCTTTTATCGTGCAATAAAACACACAAAATAACCATGTTGATGAACGTACTTTGAACGTGACTCTACACTCAAAATATGGCAACATAAACTATCTCTGAATAATTATTAATTTAATTAATCGAATTGCCTCGCATTCTCCGTATTTAATAAGTGGGTATTATTATACTAAAACTAATATCATCTACCCAAAGTTCGTTTTATATAAACTATTTATAATAATACTCGTATAGCCACAGGAGCTATGCAATTTGAATATTATCACTGTGCTTTAACATTTATTTTACATCTGCCAGCTGTGACCCAACAGCCATCTTATTGGAACTAGAATAAAGATTATTATGGTTTTGGACCAGTGTCACTGGCCGCAAACTTAAAGCAACCATAATGTAACACATTTATATATCATTTTCATTTTGGCAGCGATGTAAGTGGAGGTAAATTAATAATGGAAGGTCTGTAGGTACCCGATCCGCTGCGGTCGTAATAATGACAGAATGTGGACGAGACAAGGCGTTTTGGGGTGACGATCGTATTAAGGCGACTGTAATATAATACGTTTCCGCTCACGCCCTCGCGTTTTCCATTATTTTATGAGGAAAATTGTTCAGGTGACATTGTGAAGGAAAACTGAAGTAGGTTTCGTTTTTTATATGAAAATATACGCATTTTGTGGCAAATCTATGGGGAATGTCCAGTAGAGGATGTCTTGCAGCTGAAGTAAGGTGATATAAGTTTTAATTATAACTTGAATGAAAGAAAAACACCTAGATTTCAGAAGGTGTAAGTGCCTACATAGTATTTTTTTTTTGGTATAGGATTTCATGTGGCTTAGTTCGCCCACAGATGGCAGAGGTCCAGCTCTCGATAGAAGCAGATCACTAGCAGTCAAACTCAAACTCAAACTCAAAGCATTTATTTCAATTAGACCATTACGGCACTTTTGAATGTCAGAATTACAAATAAAAAACAAAGCTACAGTCCCAGTCACAAGGCATAATAACTTGAGAAAGTACTGTAGTTGCCCATTCTCTAGCGTAGATCTCTATGGAGAAGAACGGGCAAGAAACTCCATGGACACTCTTTTGAATCAAAATATTGTTACAAAATCTTGGTTACATCATTAATTTTGAAATTATACGTATATGTGAGAACGATGTAGAAAGACGTGCACATTAAGAGCGTCCAGAGTAGAAAAAGACAACAATTTAACAACAAACGAGTTCAGCAGTAATATTATATTTACAAAATACATGTGGTGTTCACTAGAAACACTAGTTAGGGTTTTGAATAAAACCACCAAATTGTCAGTAAGTAGATAGCCCGGGATAAGTGGGCTACTCGAACGACGGAACCTTAAAGCTCATGCTACGTTTATTAGTATCGTATCACATTGTACTTAGTTCAATTATTGTAGTACTTGTTAGAAAAAAACTAAAGTTAAAGCAACATTTGCTAGTGTAAAATTCTTCTGACCGGCACATTTTTTGCTCGAAAGTGTAGTAAATATTACTATTAAAACTGGGTACTTTTGCAAACATTTTTGTTATTATTTTTGTTCTATATAATTGCGCCTGCATTATAACACAGAAAATCAAACACATTTTGTTTAAAACAAAACAATATTACAACAGTTTCAATATTTATAATTACAAGTCCAATCAAATAAACCGGTATAAGACGGATAAACATTTCGTGCGAAACAAATTTCCGGCCCCACGGAGACTTACAATGGCTGTTATAAATGATTTGCAATTATTTCCCTTAATTAATTTATGACCCAACGTTAAGGAAACTGTTTTACTGATTTTTAGGGTAATCTGGGTAAATGAGGGTAAAAGGGATGATTGTTTGGCGAATTAGGTATGCTAAAGCCTTAATAGGATTGATTTTGTCAGTTAGATTTTATTTATTTTATCCTTGGAATTAAATTGATAGAATAAAAAAATGTACCAAGTTTAAAATATTCTTTTGTTTTCAATTAATTTAGGTATGTGTGGCGTCATTTTAATTTCATTTTTTAATTATTTTTATTTGATACCCGTTTCATGGGGGTGCGTAAAAAATACCATCCGCAAAGATGTTTGGGAGCCTGCCGTATTGGATTTAGAATGACAACAGCATTGCCATCCAAACCAAACGTGTATATAACAAAAATTGTAAGTTAAATAAAAGCTTATATATAAAACAAAATCGTTGCTTTTTGTTGAATAAACTTCGGTTACGGAACTTCGTTTTAGTACGGTTTCCATTCGAAACCTCTAATATTATCATCAATCATCATGCACTGCGATTAGTGCATAAAAAAGCTTTTAGTGGTAACAAAGATGGACACGAAAATGATATACATATCTAATGGTCAGGTCAAACTACTCAGGTCACCGCGGTTTTGGGGTCAAATTCTTGGAGGTGACGAATTGATTCTACTGTTGGCAACATTGTGATATAATCATGACTCACGAAGCATGTATGTGTAATATAAATGGTCTCAAATTGTAGTTCGTGGCTGAATAATAATTAATAACGCTCATTTGAACGGCTGTTATTATTATTCGATCTTCAGGTTAAGCCGCGTTTGCGTAGGTTGTTCCGTGGATGGCTGGCCACCCATTACATGCCGAGTTTCCTCCGTGCCTCGAAAAGCATGTTAAGCTGTTGGTCCCGGCTGTCAATTGATATATCTTTGATAGCCGTTAGGGTTCTTACAGACGATCGGCACGGTGCCAACAGCAGATAAACTGCAGCCGTCGCCACCTGTCGACGGCTGCCGTCGACGCGCCGGGCGGCAGCCACCGAATCGTCGACGACTGCCGTCGACGACTGCCGTCGACGGGTGGCGACGCTTGCAATTTTTTTTTTTGGAACAAGCCCGCCACACTATTCCCAAACCACTGTAACTCCTGAAAGCCAGAATCAACAGTGGCGACCACCAGAAAAGCGCCGCGACAATGAAGCTCGACGAAGTCCCAGATAATTAATTTAATTGTCTTGGATCCCGCAACGAAATTAATCAGAAAAGTATAGTGGAGGAGTAGGAAAAAACCGTAATTTCCACTTCCCTCGATATCAGCAAGAGACAGAACGAAACAAGGCCAATAGGCACAAAGGGACGTTTACAACTGGGATAGGCCCAGTTGCCAAGCACCACGGATAAATATTAACATTAATGTGTCCTAAGTTGTGAGCTGTTATATTTGATTCCACTAATAGGTATGGCAAAAACGCTTGAACGCACGGAAATTTGTTCTAGTTTCCACGTCTGTATAGTAAATAACTCCGGATGTAACCTGTACACTATCCAAATCCAACATAATATTGCGTTCATTCTGCCAAAGACTGCACTCCCATAAAATGTGATGTGCTGATTGTTCATATTCGCAGTCAGATGTGGAACGCGCTTGCAGTTGTGGTATGCCGCGTAAATATGTGTCGCCGTCGACGCGCCGGCGGCAGCCGCCAACGCCACAACTGCAAGCGTCGACCACCCAACCGATTTCTACAAAATTTTGTTAATGAATATAGTTCGTGCCAGCTTGAAAGATAGGAGAGTCGTGGACTCCAAAGGTGATACTGTTGTTAGTAAATTGCATCCGTGCAAAGTCGGAGCGAGTCACTAGTATCCTAATCCTAACGTTTAATATTATAAATGCGAAAGTAAGTTTGTTTGTTTGCATATGCGTTTTCAGGTGTACAGAAACGGACATAGGGTACCTTTCATCTCGAAAAAAAAGTACTGTTCCAGAGGAAAACAACAATAACTTTCTTATGACAATAGATGGCGCCACGTGTCTTTCGCATCATGATTGAATTATATTATTACAAACAGAGTACAACCCCAGTTGATTGACAAATTCTAAATTAACGCGAGCGAAGCCGAGCGCAAAAGCTAGCAGTAATAGAAATAATAAAAAAATAATCTTTATTGTGTTATACATAAAAAATATGACATAATTATATAAGTCTCCTTGGTAGAAAAAATGTTTGTGTCTGCGTTTCGTAATCCCCATATAAGCCCTAATAAAGTCATTTACCTAAGGATTTATTTTTATTTAGTCTGAGAGCTGGCTAGGTTAACGACCTACTTACCCGTTGTGGAGAGAAAGTGCACACTTATGTCCATCATTCAGTGAACTGTAAATACTTACTGTTGCACTCTTATTTACAGTCTACTGCTCCTCGAAAAAGTTTCAGCAAAGCACTCGATGTTCTATTTAATATTTTATCCTATGTTCACCAGCATTATATGTTTATCCCACCGTAAGATTGTGAACATCTTAATTTTTCTCGCGAGATTATTAAAATAAATAATTAATGATTAATTTTTTCTAGCTTTTAATTTATATAACAATACATCATGCAATCTCCGTAGGGTTAGGGCCTCACCCTAACCGTTAGGCAGAAGGTACACCTAATAGTAACAACCACATTTCGCAAGTGATAATAGCGGGTGAGCCTATTGCCATCAACCGGACACAGAATCAGACTCCATGGCTGTTTATACTGAGAAATTCCTGATATAACACTTTGTCCGACCTGGGAATCGAACATTGGACAATGCACAACAGTCGCGCTTACGTCTATTAGACCAATTAGGCAGTATTCATATTCTGTAAAATTATATCACCCGTAAAATTGTGAACCACCAATGATGGCGGCGCGAGACATTTGTCGTTCAACCAATCAGCGCGTGAAGTGAGTTCCGTCGCGTGAAAGCTATGGTATGGATCATCATCAGCCTAAAATGTTCCCACTGCTGGGACACGACCTACTCTCAATGAGAGGGAATGGGCTATAATCCACCACGCGAGCCCAGTGCGGATTGGTAGATGTCACATGTCTTCGAATTTTTAGTTCTAGAACATGCCGGTTTCCTCACGATGTTTTCCTTCTCCGTTTTGAGAGCAGTAGTGATGAAATAAATTACACAAAGTAATGCGCCTGTCTGGGTTCAAACCCACGACTTACTGTTCGTAAGTCGGGGCCGCCACCACTGGGCCACCGCTGCGATGGTATGGATATTTAGAATAGATTATAAACTATCGAGAAATAGTGCATTAGATAAATGCGTAGACAGATTATTAAATAAAGATGTTCACAATCATTACGGCGACATATATTTAAATTGATTTCTTAAGAGAACAATCACACTTACAAAATAGTAATTAACTACGTAAAACTCTCATTGAATATGAAATCAAAGCAGCAAAAGTACAGTTATTTAAGTTCCAAATTTGAAAACATCACTTAAAAAATCATTTGGGCGTCAGCGCCCAAGGATGATAATAATTATAATTAATTGGCGACGGAATCACGTGGCGTGAAATTTATTTCAAGCCATGTTGGACTTTGTGAAACGAATCCAGGCATCTTATGGGGTTGATGTAATATTTTATCGTGAGTTCAACACGGTCCGATTGTTCTTGGATTGCGCTTTTACCAAAATAAATTGAGAACACAATGTTTACTTCGTGTTTAAAAAAAAAACCGACTCTTATTGTATACTGGTTTTCTAAAATCAAAATTTTCGGCGTGAAAAATATCACAGTTAGCAGATTAATCATCAAGAAGAAGGTACAAATTCATCTAAGTCTTTTGTTTTACCAAGGATCATGGAACATTCTATACCTACTACGGTTTTATGGGGCATAGTTTAAGTAATTTACTTATTATACCCATTATATGAATATAATTATATAATAACATAAAAAATACTAAACCAGCCAATAGCATAAGCGCTGTGATTTTTAATTTGTTTTCTATTAGTTTGTCTAATTATTTTTTTTATTTTTCTTTTTTTATAAATTTGCTTTATTGTTAATTTCGCCATTTTGTTTTGTCCTGTGCGAGACAAATAAATACTTTTTCTTTCTTTTTCTACTAATACTTTCAATGCAAAAGTAACTTTGTGACATTTTCACACCTTATCCGCTGTACGGATTTTAATAAAATTCAGCACACTTCGTAGTAACAGGGTGATACAGTTCCCACCCTGTTTTCAACAACTACACGTCTACAACATAAACATGAAAAAATTCTATGGTAATATTCATGGTATATAATGTCCTAGGTCAAGAAGGCTTCCACCTCAGCTATTCCCATAGCTCGTGGAAATAGTACCCAGCATCCTATCAACTGATAATCTCATACTGCAAGATCCTGATTTCCCTCAGGATGAGCCGTATCCTCAGCAAAGCGAATACTGGCAATATTTTTTAGGAATAAACTATGTGAAGAAAACCAGTTTCTTGCACCGGCCGTCTAGCGGAATAAAAATAAGTATTTGACTACGATACATGGCAAAGCAAAAAGCAAAAGATTGATTACTCATAGGGACCACAGATTACAGCAAGGTAATTAGGGTCCATCTTGTTAGTCTAATTACAAGATCTACTGTTGAGTAAAAAGGTTCTAATCCCAGGTGGGGATTCCAAAGTGTTATTGATTTTTTCCATCACGGATTTCTCAGTAGTCAGTAGGTGCCCGGAGTCTTTATTTGGCCCGTTTACGTACGTCGTTTTGGCTCAGGCCAAGGAAAATCAAACATTGCTGAAGAGCCGTTTGATAGTTTTTGGCCCTCTTTGAAAAGTGAAAGTGGGCCCCTGCCCGTAGGGATAGTCTTTATAGTACATTTTTAGCGTTCTCTCATCCCGCCATACCTACCTACTCAGCTATCAAATTTTCATGCTGAATACGCTTCCTGAGTACTACAGCACCATCTATGACACGAACGAAGAACTAACACTAACCTAACACAAAATTCTAAATCGTGTAGTTACAGTTACTATACAACCTGTTTTTTTTTTATATCCCATAACTCTAGGGTTATATTCTGTAGGTAAAAATAATACTAAAACTACTAGAATAAGTGGTCCAAAAATGCATAGTTTCAGAGATTTCATCAATCATAATTATGAAATATGTATCTAAGTTTCATTGATAAATTCGAGTAATTCATTTTAATTCAAACCATTCAACCATCATTCATAACCTGTAGGTTACCCGCAATTACAGACACAATTAAAATAACAATGTTCTGTTCCCTTTCGGGAACGGCTGGGGACATACTGGTATAAGGCTATAAGCTAAGAAAATGCGACGTTGTCATATTTCACGTAAGGGTGTTTAACGTTAATAATCGTGACTTTGCCGAATTATTTTGTATGAAAATAAAAAAGGATGATTGAAACATACCTAATTCATATGCCAGTTGATTCTTTGATATGGTCTCAATCATACCCAGAGTTATGGGATATTAAAAAAAAACAGGTTGTATAGAACCTACCAGACATAACACCCGTCTGGTCGGAGGATCCTCCCTTTCCTATGGGGGATGAAGGACTTTACACCCTGTTCATTATACCCCTATACCTCTAGCAAAATGAATTAATAGTAGATTCTATGACAAGGGAGCAAAATAGTATTTTTACGGCGAGGGCGCTATTTTGAATCCTGAGCGTAGCGAGGGATTCAAAGTACATCGCCTGAGGGAAAAATATGTTTGCCCTCGAGTCATATACTCTACTTTTCATCTCGTTCTATGAGAAAATAAATAAGAGACACTTTTAAGTAATTATTGAATAAGTTTAGTTTAAAAAATGACATGAATGTAAAAAAGGTCAATTACAAATTTATATTTATATCTAATACACTGGCGAAATTTTGAAAATTTATTGTCACTGTGTGTGTTATAATTGGGATTGATATAGTTGTGGACTTATTTATACAGGATGACATTTTTATCACTTTCCAAGTAAAAATGGGTATAATAGGTGAACGGAGTAGAAGCAAATGGCATACTTTGTTTTTTTTTTTTTCGTATTATTTGAAATTCGATATTTTATAGTTTTTGTTTTTTTTTTTAATTTCTCTCTCTCTTTGTTCTAATATGAAAAGTTTACTTGAAATTTGTAGCGTTTTTTGATGCTGGATAAATTCTTTTCTAAGCTGTGGAAAAAAGAAAAACAAAACTAGGTATGCCAAAAGCTTCTACTCCGTTCACCTAATATACCCATTTTTTTTGAAAATAATAAAAAAGTCATCCGGTATTTTGAGTGTTTGTAATCTCAGTATATGTGCGCGGGCGTGGCGACAATGGCGTCGGCGAGCTCTTAATTTAATATTTTCTACAATGCGGGTGCTGACCCCCGCACCGTACATCAAACACTTACAGCCAGTAATATATACAATTTTCGTTCGATTAATGAACGATTCATGTTCCAAATTCAAATCTCATTACTGCCCGCTAAAAAGTCTAGTGTAGAAAAGAGCTACTTTGCTCCCGCTTAAAGGGGAACAAAACGACACTTTTCGAATAGAAGGGATGAAAAAATACTTATTGCTTACATTTTTCTTTATCCGAACTTGTAAATACACATTAAAATAATTTACTCGTTATCTATTTATTTGTAACCATTTATATAAATATTATGTTTGAAACTGTTTTTCCGTCACTTCCCCCTCAAGGTTCATCGGAAGACCAGCGTCAGACAGCATCACCTGTCTGGCATGAATGCTGAAATGGACCTTTTTGGCGCAGCCGTGAGGCACACAGCACATAGGTACTATGTTTTCCTTCTTATTTTGTATCTTTTTTTATTATTGTGTGTGTGCTTTATTAACTGACGTCAAATAAATATTTTTTCTTTCTTTACTTATGTCCAAATCTTTACTTGTCGAAATTAATCAGATATATTTTTTTTTTTTTATAGAGTTACGCCAGTGCCAGTTGATATGAACAACATTCGTAGGAGGAATATGTTTTGGAATATTCCTAAAGCTCACAATAACGAACGAACAGTAATTGGGGCCGGCAGCACTCGAAGTTATATGGAACAGTAACGAACCTAGCTTCTAGTTAAAAGTTAAACCTTTATGTCGATGTTATCATGTTATTAAGTTTTGTGAACATTAAATTTGATTGATTTAACTATATTTATTAACAGTAAATAGTAGGTTGGCTGTGTTTATGAGTTATGAATACAAAATTGCTTATTAAATATATAAAGTGACTGTTAATTAATAACCGATACTTAACGCACGTGATTGTACTCATGATAACAAACCACTTTCCCCATTTTTTTTTTTTTATACTTTTCACTTTTTGCACAATAACACAACGGCCTAATAAAATTCGCGCGCACAAGTTTGTGGCCTATCAGCTGTAATGTTAGCCGCTTGACGCCGTTCTCTCTCATTACTGTCGTACCTTGCAAAAGTGGTGGGTAGGCAAGGGTCCTGCGCGGCTCGCAAGCCCGCTCCGAAAGCGCAGGCTACAACGTGCCATATGTACATGTATTGTGATAAAAGTATATAAAAAATGTTTTTTTGGGAAATTTGTTTGTTACCATAAGCAAGTCACCGTTTAAATGTATTTATTTATAAAAAAATATTGCCGTGCTTGTGCGGAACTCGCAAAAAGTCGAAAGTAGCTCTACCGATTTGATTTTTTTTTTGTATTGTGTACGTAATTTGTACGTACGTACGTACGTTTATAAGGAATAAACGAAATAAATAATTATAAGCAATTATAGTGGCCAATAGCACGGCAACTGCATCGACCAGATAATAGATAATTATGTGATTAACGACAGCTGGGAAAACTAACTAATTGGTCGGTCTGGAATTACCTACTTTCATGGGTTCGGGTTGCAATGCTTGACCATCAATTATATTATTACAGTAAGTAAAAATCTTACTTACCACGTTTTTCGTTTTTAACCGATTTCATAAAAAGGAGGAGGAGGGAAAGGAGGAGGAGTTCTTCTTCAAATAAACTGCATTAGCACGTGCAAATCCGGGGCTGGTCGCTAGTGCTAAATAATATTTGTGCTACATATTGACGCTTAGAGCAAGATAAATTTGTGTCTCAGTAAAATTTTTAGTTCATTTATTAAACTCAAAACTCAAACTCAAACTCAAAGCATTTATTTCAATTAGACCATTACGGCACTTTTGAATGTCAAAAATACAAAAAAGAAAATCAAAGCTACAGTCCCAGTCACAAGGCATAATAACTTGAGAAAGTACTGTAGTTGCCCATTCCCTAGCGTAGATCTCTATGGAGAAGAACGGGCAAGAAACTCCATGGACAGTCTTTTAAAATCAAAATATTGTTACAAAATCTTGGTTACATCTTTAATTTTGAGATTATACATATATGTGAGAACGATGTAGAAAGACGTGCACACTAAGAGCGTCCAGAGTAAAAGATTAGATCAACAGTTTACGAATAAAGTATTTAAAATTAACCATGGCAGCTAAGAGATGACCAGTCCCAACTGAGAGCGCCCGTTCACAAACATGACGCATGTACCGGCGCCATTCAACTCAACCATATTGAAGGGAACTAAATGACCCGACACACCCGCCACCATCAGCGAGACATTTAAGTGAGCATGACATTCTCTCAGCCACCAAGGCATATTCAAGTCAATGAAATATAAATAAATGTAAATGGTGGCTGAACAGTACAAAGTACTCACACATGTGCTATGCAATTATATAATACTAAGAACTGGAATCTATTTAATGCAAGTATATTTTTACAATCTTCTGCAGCTTCCACAAAACATTAACATGGGAATCAATTCTTCATCTTCTTCTTTACGTGTCGATGGACTCAAATAATGCCCGACCCAAACAATCAATTAATTTGCCCCCCCCCCCCTATGGTTGTGGAGCAGGACCAGCATTTAGCCAAGCATTTTTATCATCAATGTAATCCCCCAACTTATAATATGCTTGCCTACATAGTGTGCGTTTTATACAAGATTTAAATTTCGTCTCGTTCAGTTGATATTTTATTGTAACATTTTATTTAACATCATTAGGAAAACAAAAGAGATGTTTACGATGTTTACTATTTGTTTCGAGTTCCAGATATTTCAGGGCTATTGCAAGCCCGGATGCATGATCACGGATAAACCGTTATCCGTGATGGTAAGTATCCAATGTTAATGATAATGTTAGTGACCATGTACTCGTAAGTTTAAAAACTTAAACTTCTTAACGGACGCCGATCGGAACGCACACGTAACTTCGCTACCGGCTTTATAGCGTTCAAAAATCTAACCGACTCCGCGTGTGATCATCTTCTCATCATATCTATACTTCTGAACCCTGACCCCATCGTCAGCTCATGGATATTTGAAAGGTGGAAGTTCAACGAGTGTCTGTTTGCAGTCTGAGGTACGTACTTTGCACATATCCTTACAAAGTGAACATCTTATTTTTATCGTGTAACTCGCAATACCTATCATCCAGGTCTTCCCTGTGTAGCAGAAAGCCATCACGGTATTTCGGCGTGGTGCGAATGCTACATCGATTTAGTGAAAATATTTATCAACAAGAGGACTAGAGGGACTCTCTATCTTATACTCCCCATCTTACGTGATAATTTTTGTCTACGTCTGAACGGACCGCGGTCCATTCGATTTGGTCCATTCAGACTAAACACCCATTACAACAACTTTACCTTCAAACCCACACCCGCAATTTGATCAACAAAACTTGTTTACCACAGAAATCGTATTCCTAACAACAAACCCAGTTTTCACTCCAGAAAACATGTAAGGGCAAATGTACATAATAAACATACGAACTATTAAAACTGCACGTAAAACGCAGCGAAAATTTCTCAAAGGAGTCCTTACGCTTGCTTTTCCATTTCCTAGAAATTATTGTACGTACAGTTAGGAGTAGTAGTCGTATACACTTAGTGAGATTCAAGAGTGATTTTCTCGTGGAATTACTCTTGCAACTTTGATATTATGACCAATTGGCGTATGGATTCCAAAATAATTTGTTAGTAAAAATGTATATAAAATTCAAATCAAAACAGTCGGATTTGGGAGATAGTATTTTCAGATTTATTTTATTTCTATAATCATTTAGTTCGAAGAATGTTAAGGGGGATGTGTGGTGTAACGCAAATAAATGAAATAGGTAAGGAATTAGTACAAGAGGAAGCCTGAAAGTTGTGACTGAAAAGTTGTGTGGTAATCGGTTATCGTGGTGAGGGCATGTGATACGCAGGAGTGAGGAAATTTTTTAATATGAATGTAGATGACTTTAAGAGGAAGACCAAAGATACGATGAATGGACCATTTGTTCTAAAAGAACTTACGTAACGTAAAACGGGGCCATTTGAGTTTTGGGATTGAGGGCTATTTGAGACGACCCAGAATATCGAACAAAAATATCGATATCTGTCGGTTGGTGTATGGTAGTAGTTATTTTACAAACTCTAGCAACACTTTGATTGACTGCTACTGAGAAATTCCTGATGGAAAAACCCAATAACATTTTACTTGTACCAAATATCCCCCAAAAACCCAAATAGAACTAACGGAAACGAGAAATTACGGAGAAAAAGATTATTAAGTTCGTGTAGTTCCGGGGCGGAACTACACGAACTTAATAATCTTTTTCTCCGTTAATTTCTACTAGCAGGACACACTGTCAGTTTTGTCCTACTATTAGAAATTAACGGATTTTTTTCTCCGTTTAGTCCTACTAGTAGAACTGAATGGTAGAACTATACGGATACAATGCGCTTTACTGTACTGATTTTTTTAGCTAAGAGGTTGAGGCTACACATAAGTTTATTTTCACAGTATTCGTGACTGTACCTAGTTCAACAGGGGTATTTTGAACCTAGTTCCATTGAATTTTTCCCTGAGAACTAACAGCCGCCAATACTTCAATGGGACTGCATCAGTTAACTCGGTTTCACTTGAGAGCACTTTGGAATGTTTTATGGAATATCTTTGAATATTTCATTCTAGAAATATTAGTGCAGGAAGCGAGAGAAAGTGTTCTTTATTCCGTTTTAAAGAAGAGTGCAAATCATGTAAGGTTCAATCGAACCGGTCCGGACAAGTTGCGGACTGGCGGCGGACAACGGACACTGATTAAGAGGTGTGAGGAGCAAGATGTAAAGTTAAGGGTTAGGCAGAGATATACACACACACTTTAAAGAACACACTTTAAAGTGTTTTGTCCCGAGTGTCCGGAGCCTCGGTCACAATTTAAGTATCCGCACCAATATTGATCGTGCTTTAATCAGTGAGGATTTCTTCGAATTAACTTAATACCAGGAAATTAATTTTAATTAAAAGGGTGTCTAAACTGGAATGGATCTGTTTACTCTGTTAATGAGATTTGAACTGATTTAAAGACCTACTTATTAACCGTCGGATTTAACTGACTTCATTAAAAACGGCATGTTTTGATATTTAGGGAAACGGTCGAAAGCTAGCAATGTGCATACAAAATCGTAAGTAAAATAACATATCATAATTATCTATAACGAAACTTAGAATAATAATAAAAATATGTACTTATACTGCTACTTATACTGCTTTGACATTATTGTTTTGATAGTATTAAGGGATAATGGTATTTTCTGCACGTTTAACTTAATCTAAATTTATGATATTATTTCTATACGCCATCTCAAGCACTCTGTAACACCTACTTTAACAAATAAACACTCTGATTCTGGGTTAGTGACGTAAGCTTTGTTTTGTATAAAAATATTTGTACGCCATATTATGGCAGGATATGATGGAACCAATATTGTAACATCTATTTCTACCATGTCCTAACAAATAAATATTTTTGATTTGATTTGATTTTGAGAAAAGAAGAAAAGCATTAAAGGGTGTCAGAAATTCATCCACACCACTGTCAACAGGGTTATTGCCCAGAAGGCTGGCAGCATTGCCACGTTGGATGGCAATGTTGATTTTTTGACCAAAAAACAGGCCAGCAATCTGGTCACGGGAAGTCTACACTAACCGCTTGGCGAAATCCCGATATTCCTGGTGGGCAATCGGACTAATATAAGAGATAGCTACCATCTAAGTAAAATATAATTTTAAAACATTTATTAGTTAAAGTAGAGCTCTGATAAGATGAGCATTTTAATTCCGGTCTGGTTAAGTTTAAAGTAACTACTCGATGTTTTGCTGCAAAGTTACTGGAAACTTTTGATGACGAGAAGTTTCAGCAATCGCAGAACTAACTGTGTTTTACCGTCTAGGAAATAAATCGTGTTATTTGGATTACCTGCTATATTTTGTTTGTGTTTGAGTTATTTTTATTTGACAATAGGCGAGACGACCAAAATTGACGAAGATATGACGCTTATAAAATTCTCAATACGTCACGCCTAGGTATAATTTTTACCTAGTTCTAACGTCACGAGCCCCACTCTCGAGTTTTGATGCGTTTTATCTTTGTCAATATTCATTGATTTACAAAAACAAAAAATACGTGTCCATTAATTTCCAATACTCTAACTGACGAACTAAATAGATTTGCAATTTTTTGATACTGTCATCATGCCTATTGCAAAGATGTTACTATTTTACGATTTGTTTATGTTTGCATATTTTTATTTGACAATTGCAAAGATTTTTCTTTATTAGATACTACCTAAATAAACTTGGTATACTGATCATTTTATTGCCTGTGCAATAGTGTGCATCCCGCTGTCTAAAGCCTACCTGTATATAGGCTGACTGCCGGTTTTAAATACGACCCGAATGGCGCAGCGGTAGTGAGGCTGCCTTACGTCCTTAGGGTCCCGGGTTCAAATCCCAGTTGGAGCAAATGTTTGTGTGATGAGCATGGACATTTTATATGTATAATAAGTATTTATGTTGTGTGTAAGTATTATGCAGACAAAAAGTATCTATGTAGTATATCAACTATCTGGTGTCCACGACACAAGCCTCGTTGCTTAGTGTGACACTAGATGGCGCTGTGTGTTAATGTCCAGCGATATATTTATTTATATTTAAAGCAGTGCAGTGATGATGATTAACATGCCTATCAGGGTTCGAACCTACAACCAATGACACATTTAGTCAGAGCTCTTACCACTACGTACAGACGCCAGCGCATCAAGCTACCCGAATCTGTCAAATTTTCCTAATCAACGTTAAACCTAAAGGTTTATATTAGTGATAAAGTTAAAAATCTATTAAAGTTTCACTTGTTGTAGTACGAGTAGTTTGATGAGTTGGCGTTTGCACACTAGAACAATAGACACATAAAAACACCATTCATCTAAAGAAGCAGAAACTAAAAAGCTCATTTACATAAAACAAAACACACTCAGAACTACAATGTATTTCATATTATTTGAAACAAAAAAAATGTACAAGATAATAACACACACGTCCCCGTCAGAACCCAGACAGGAACAAACGGTTTGCAATCATTGTGCTCGTCGCCTGTATGTAGCGAGGATGTACTGTAATTTTCACTTGTGAAATATCATAGTGGATGTGTGAATCACATTTTATAAAAATAATGTGGGTTGTTGCTGCCTTGGATTGCTGTTCTTGTTTTTTTTTGCCATGAAGTGTAAATGGAATATGTTGGTGGGTGAGATACGTACAACCTTGAATATATTACTATCACGTTTAACGTAATCAGCCTATAATGTTCCCACTGCTGGGACACAGGCCTCCTCTGTATGAGAGGGCTTGGGCTACCGCACACTTGAAACAAAACTGTCTTGAGACAGACTATTTCCCTACTAGTGCGAACGAGACAGACTATTTATCTCTCGCTCGCGCTAGTAGGGAAATAGTCTTAAGTGTGCGGTAGCCCTAATCCACCACGTGGGCCCAATGCCGGTTGGTAGATGTCACACGTCTTTGTATATTTGGCTCTGGGACAGGCAGGTTTCCTCACGATGTTTGCCTTCACCGTTTTGAGAGCAGTGCTGATGAAATAAATTGCACAAAGTAATGCACTGCCTGTGTTCGATGCCACGACTAACTGCTTGTAAGTGCAGTATACGAGTACCAGTGGTGACTGGGCCACCGCTGCATGCTTAGGTCTTTTATTAGGGATGTGTTGGATCCATTCCTCTATTTTTATGTAACATTCAAGTGCTAGAAAATTGTTTTTCCGCCTCTTTTTCTTGTTGAATGCAAATGCTTCTCCATAAAATTTGTTTTTACTTTTAAAATTGCAAAGTAGTGTGACGTATATTAAGGGTACCTATTTAATTAAAGTGTTTTTCTATGTTCGTTAATTAAATGTTAAAAAAATCTATTTATTTTTTCTTTACACAAGACAAGTTCTTGTAAAAAGAAAGAAGAAATCATTTTTAATTTTAAGATTTCTTAGTAAGTAGTTGGTGAAGTATATTAATTAGGAGATTTGGAGTTTTTATTTCTAGTCTATAACTATATTTGTGCAGTTTTAGTTGATCAGCGGGTATTACCCACTGGTCAACTATTCATAGTTGAGCAATTACCAGTTGGGCCGTTGGTATTACCCACTGCTCAACTTTAAGCAGTTGAGCAATCTAGTTGAGCAGTGGGGAAGAAGTGGCTTCTCCACTTCCGCAACATCAAAATAGGGCGCCCTGATGATCTCAGTGCGGCCTATATTGCAGCATTGCAACATTGGGCCAATAAATTTTATTAAAAGAATTATATTTAGTAGCTGTATCAACATAAACACAGTTAAAAACCGTAACGAGGTAGGTACAAAGAAAAACCATTTATTTTTTTCAATTCACATCGCTTGGAATTCTAAGACAATTGCAATTCATCTTTAGTTAATAATAATTTTTGAAATACTTAATTAAATCCATAAGACCACATAAACTCACGCAATATTTTTGTCTTTTATTATTCTCTAAGACCTCGACCTCAAAATAAAGTAAAACTCAACAGGCAACCTCCATATTGAGACGAAAAAACGCTAAACCACTCACAGACAAGTATTTATCCTCATGAATATATGTATTTGTTCCCGCTTCAGAACACTGTTTGAAAATATACATCATCTTTTGAATAGAATATGCTCTAGAAATGTTGGAAGTTTAGGCCGGCTTGCGAGCAACACTGAGCGAGGAATGGTGAATAAGACTGAGTTTTCCAACAGAGGGATGAGCTGAGCGGGGAAAGCTAAGCTGTGTTGTTGTCATAAGTAGTTGTGTAGCAAAGCGGGCAGGATATGCATGGGTCGTTGAGCAAGGATGTGGCGCAAGGACTGCCTACTTGAACAATTGCGTCGTCTATAGATTAAGTTTTAGTTCGCTTTCTAGTTACAGTGTAACTTTTTGAAAACTTGCTTTTTTTGGCATGTTGGTTCGTCCAAATCAAGTCTGAGCACGAATGATAGAAAAGCCTAATGTCAAAAATTAGATATTAGATTAACACATAAAGCTTACCTATGCATAATACTTATGAAAGTTTGTGTATATAGCAGAAATACGAAATGCTTCATTAGAAGTGGTTTCTGAAAAGTAGATGATTTGACTGGCTGTTATTTCAATCAGCTAATATGCATATCTAGGCAGTTACCATGAGTTGGAAAGTTTATCAACAAATTTAATAAATTACTATGGTAAAAGAAGGCATGCTGTGTCGTTTCCAAATGAATTCGGATAACGGTAGGATTAGGAGCAGTCTGTTAAAGTCAGCAGTCGTGGTCGCAAGCACTACTGCTGAGCATTAGGTCCTAGGTTCGATTCCCGGGTCGGGCAAGGTGCTATTGAGTTTTTTCTTCAGGAATTTCTCAGTAGCAGCCAAGCAGTCTGGTTTTGTGCCCAGTTTACTGCAATAGGCTCGGCTCCTATTACATGGTACTTAAACATATGAAGAAGAAGAAGCCTCCTAGTCGGAACCAGTGCTGGACCGCGCTGGCAGGACCCAATATGCTGCGTCCGGCGATACCATCGACGCAGCTCTATGTGTCCCGGCTACATCACACCACGAAGGTTGAGGAGATCGTGGAGTATGTCCGAGCGAAGACAAGCTAGACTTTGATGGTCGAGAAGTTGGAGTCGCACCACAACACGAATTTTAAGTCGTTCGTGGTGCAAGTTCCGACTCATCATATTGAGACCTTCCTCAAGGAAGAGTTTTGGCCGAAGGGTGTCATGTATCGGCGATTCCGCGGAAGGCTACGCGACACCACGCAGCGCAACATGACGCCGTCTCTTCATGTTCAATAGATTAATTAGGTTTTTGTGGTTTTTATAAATATTTTATGTATACTATGTTAGTCTGTAAGGTATATGAGGAGCTCGTGGCTAAATAATAACAGCCGCTCGGGTCGATCTTAAGGTTAAGCCGTGCTTGCCTAGGTTGGTCTGTGGATGGGTGACCACTTATTACATACCGAGTTTCCTCCGTGCCTCGGAAAGCACGTTAAGCAGTTGGTCCCGGCTGTCATTTGTGATCTTTGACAGTCGTTACAGGTAGTCAGTGGCCCAAAAAAGTCTGACAACCAGTCTTACCAAGGGGTATCATATTACAGTACTAACAGGGTTGTGGAGGTCAGATAGGCAGTCGCTCCATGTAAAATACTGGTATTCAGCTGCATCCGGTTAGACTGGAAGCCGACCCCAATAAAACTTGGGAAAAGGCTAGGCAGATGATGAGTCTGTAAGGCATATATGATATGGGTCTTTTGTTACCTGAATTAAATGATATATTATTATTTATTATTATATAGCTAGTGAATGCGGGTGTACTATTAAGTACACATCTGTCTAACCTTGACGGGATTAGAGACGCAGTGTTATGTCTGGTTATCTGTTATTCGGCCACGAAAATTGTGATAGCTCGGCTAATTTGCATGATATCAATATAATTAATAGCTTATGTTACTCGGTAAAGATGTAGCTTTCTAATGGTGAAAGAATTTTTAAAATCAATTGAGCAGTTCTTGAGTTAAATCGTAACAGACAAACAAAACAACAAATCTTTCCTCTTTATAGTATTAGTTTAGATTACAGAAGGCATATGGTATTCTGGCTGCCACACACAGAACTGATGAAAATTCAGCCGGAACTTTCAACACAGAACCTCGGCCATTGTACGCAACTTTTTATAAATTCTGTTCAGCACTTTTTCAGCTGCAGCGCTTGATTGTACCTGTCCATGCTAGACACATCTTTTGTTGAAGCTATTGATTTTATGCTGTCAATAGGATTGTATGGGCTTAACTCGCAAAAAGTTGTAGATTGATTTTCAATAAAACTAGTGAAAAATATTGTAAAAAGATTGTTTTGCTTTGGTAGTTTTTATGGTAAATAAATATCGCACGGATGCAATCTGAATTGAATGCCGTGTGGTATCCGGTAGAGTAGAATATAACCAACCCATTACACTCACGGGTGTCGTATAAGGCGACTAATGTCTGAGGCAGAACACCTTGCGCCTCCGTAGACCAGAGAATGGGCAGCAGCGTTTTCTGTTAGTCTTTCATCACTGCGATCTCCAATCCGCCTGCCAAGCGTGGAGATTACGGCAAATTCCTCCCATCATGGGAGAGGCTTATGTCCAGCAGTGGACGTTATGGGCTGTTGTTGTAGTGAAAAATATTGTAAAAAGATTGTTTTGCTTTGGTAGTTTTTATGGTAAATAAATATCGCACGGATGCAATCTGAATTGAATGCTCCTACCATACCATGCGCTTTTCTATTGGGAAGTCGTTTTATTTTAATTTTGATAGTCACACTGCCGCCAGACATAACTAGTTTAGTATGCTCCATTGGTATAATTTGTTATGTTAGTGAGAAGATAAACGAATAGATAAAATAAATAACTGAGACATTAATTAAATATCTATTTTCGTAGTAAATAAATAAATATCGATAGAAATTACAGAAACCGCCATCTACGTAGTGCCACACTAAGCAACGAGGCTTGTGTTGTAGACACCAAATAGTTGATTTACGACTGGCTTTCGTTGATTACATAGATACTTTTTGTAGGTTACAACAACCAGAAAAGATCAAAATTATTTTCAACTTTTATAAGAAAAAAAAAGAACTCATAATGTCTCCAATATACCCTTAAACTCTCTAAGTTATTAAACCTACAAAAAATACTCACCTACATACAAAAACCACACATAAGTTTGCAGGTCAAAATCACTATTTCTAACACAAGTAAATTCCCCCACAAAAACTCCACCACCAGGGTAAAATCACGCCCTTTCCGTAAAACATGGTCAATCAACATCAATCATAGCTGTCAAAGACTCAAGGTCGGACCAAAGGTGTTTCTATGACGTCAAATCAACGTATAGTGGGGTCGTCGACCTCCCCCAACATTTATGAAGACTCGTGAAGGGACCTTTGGAATTTTGCACTTATTTTTCCGGTCGTTTACCCATGTGAGTGAATATTATGGGGTTTTGTTTAGAAAGTCGATATTTTTTTATGAAATAGTTATAGTCTATTTGGGTTTCAGGTCACTTTGTTGTTTCCGCTATCAGTCTTTATCAATGTTTACAAACAGAAAGTTATGAGTATTGTTGAGTAGGTACTCAGAAATGTTATCTATTTCAGATTCAGATTTCAGAATCTTCATGGTTTTTAGCTTCTAAATGTAAACAAAGCCACAATCGTGATTATGAAAATAATACACACATAATAAGCATTTGACGTCCCGAATGGTGCAGCGGTAGTGAGGCTGCCTTACGTTCTTAGGATCCCGGGTTCGAATCCCGGTAGGAGCAAATGTTTGTGTGATGAACATGGATATTCGTTTCCGAGTCATGGATGTTTATATGTATAATATAAACATCCATGACGATAATATGTATTTACAAACAAAAAGTATCTATGTATTATATATCAACTGTCTGGTGTCTAAGACACAAGCCTCGTTGCTTAGTGTGGCACTACGTATAGATGGCGCTGTGTGTTATGTCCAACGATATTTATTTATTAGGTTATCGACGCGCCAACGATTACCATTAATTCAGCTCATTATTTTAGATTTTTACTGACTAAAACTCATCCATGTTCCTTCATCGCCCTTTGTGTTCCGGGGCCACGGTATCTCTTTCGAACAGTCCCGCAACCCCGGCAGGCATCGGCCCTTGCCTTGCCTTGCCTTGAAGGGGTCCCCCTTCCTTCCTGCTGACATCTCTTTGAGGCGCGCGTGGAACACGAACGCGCCGTCGACACGGCCTGTCGTCATGAGACGGACAGACGGCGAGCTAGCCCATAGCTCTCATCCCTTTGCCTGACTTTGGGAGTCGAACTCGGCAAATCATGCTCAGCAGTTGCAACGCTTACGACTAGACTAACGAGGATTGATCAAAACTAGGACATATCCTCAATACAGGAAGACAGGGCAAGTCAAAAGTTCAAATACCTTACAGCTTGAGGTTATTGGTAAATAAATCAAACTGTGTAAATCTTAAACTATGCTGACCTTTGCAGAAATTGTTACGACTACTTATAAGTCTTAGAAACGATTTGTTTTGGTGTGTAAATGTTAAGCTATTTCAAGTTAACCTTATTCAGCTGTGTACAGTCAGAAGCAATGAAATGTATACACCAGTCCCGAAGATACTTAGGAAACCGATTCGGGCCGGCTTCCTTTTGAAAAATTGTCACTCTACGTAGTGTCTACTGTAAATAAATAGCATTTTGTACATACATACACTAAGCAAAATTCATAAGCGATTTTCTCCTAAACATAAAATGTAAATGTAAATGTAAAAACGTAAAATGTTTCAATGGGAGATCCCATTGAAACATTTTACGTTTTCACCAACATGGTATTTTGGAAACCATACTTTTACGAAATAGCTCTTTTCTGCTAAGTAGAAACCGTTATTTCACGGGAAAATAGCTATTAAATTATACTAAGTAAGTTTACGGGTCATTGCTCGTGATTGTACCTAACTGTCTAAATAAAAAGTAAACGTCCTTTTTTGTGACAAATCTTCATTTCAGAGGGACGTCTATTTATAGTTTTACTGAAATTATAATAAGATCAAATTATAAAACATATGGAAACGGGTATTATTACAATAAGATCAAAGTCCCGTATTCCTCAGCGAAAATTGTAGCTAAAGGGTGTAAAACACCTCTTAACGAATCCGAAAGGCACTTGTTGTCCCCGTCATTGCGATCATTTTTTTGTTCTACACCATACCTGGGAACCTTCTAGTTACGGAGATATTGGGGGTCAAAGTTCCAACTTTTTGACAAGTTTTTTTTAAATACAAGTTTTTAATGTGAGATTTTTACTTTAAACACCTCCACGACATCCGTAATATTCAATCCATCCATCAGCACAATGTTTTGAGTGCGTTACATTGAGTTCCACCACAAAACATGATTTTTCACCCCAAAAAAAAAGTCGTTTCCCAGCAATATTTTTTGCGTAAAGTTACTTAGTTTGATGTACAGAATGCTTGGTTGACGGCTTCGTGATGAGGTCTTTTACACCCTGTATATTAGGGCCACGTCCTAACAAACGCGATTCTAGGAGTATGAAGAACAGGTGTAAACTTGTTCATCGATCATAGAAAAGGGAGGATCCTCAGACTCCACACGGGTCTTGTGTCTGGTGGGTTACTGCCTGATAGTTGTGTTCGAATTTTTCTATATAGGGTGTAAACAACCTCATCACGAAGCCGTCAACAAAGCATTCTGTACATCAAACTAAGTAACTTTACGCCAAAAATTAATGCTGGGAAACGACTTTTTTTTGGGGTGAAAAATCATGCTTTGTGGTAAAACTCAATGTAACGCACTCAAAAATAGTGCTGATGGATGGATTGAATAATACGGGGGCCGTGGAGGTGTTAGTAAAAATCTTACATTAAAAACTTGTATTTAAAAAAAACTTGTCAAAAAGTTGGTTAGCCAATATCTCCGTAACTAGAAAGTTCCCAGGTATGGTGTAGAACAAAAAAATGATCGCAATGGCGGGGAAAACAAGTGTCTTTCGGCTTCTTTCGGTTTTTTACACCCTATGTCTTAAGTCGCGAATTAGAATTTTTGTATTATGTTACTTTGTGTATTGCCGCTACACTACCGTCGCGCGAACACGCGACTAGCGTTCATTTTGTTGCACCAACAGACCAACTAACGCAACCGAAACGCGCTTTCCGTTTTCTGAATAAATGAGTGAACGAACACGTATACGCGCGCGCGACCCTTACGACGTATGAGCTTGTGAACAATTGACTCAAAAGAATACAGTCCCGTCGCCACACTTTATTTGGTCATATCTATGACAGTAACACTATTGTTAACACATCAAGCATTCTTATCAAATGTTCATTGAAGTCAAGTTTTAGTATCATGAATGAAGATCCTTCCTACTTTATATAAATACACAATGGTGTGTACCTTTTATGTACCAAAGTCCTTTTACGTAACTTTGTAGGAAGTTGCATGAAGTGAAAGTCGAGTTTTGTGCCATACCATAGATATAATAAGACATATATTGGTAATCTGCCGCATGATATGCTTCACTGCCGGCTTCTCTGTTCCCTGATCATAAATATCTGGATCTATTCAAAGTTCGAGTGAATCGGTTTCTTCTAGGCAAGCGTGCTTCACCCTAGGCCACATTATCGCTTCACAACAGGCGAGTTGAGGCCAAAACAAGCCTATTTAGTACCTATTTAAAAAAATGATCTAGCGTGTGAAAATGTCTTGTCAGGTGAAATTAAGCCTTAAAAAAAGCTTACGCCCGCGGCTTCAACCGCGCGGAGTTTGATAATTGTCCCACGGGATCATATTACCAAGATAAAAACTATCCTGTGTATTAATCCAGAATATAAACTATCTTGATACCAAATTTCACCTAATTTCGTTAAGCCATTTGAGCGTGAAATAGTAACAAACATACACACAAACACACATACAAAGTTTCACGTTTATAATATTGGTGTGATAAAAAATAAATAGTTCGTTGTTTATTTTAGTAGTATATATACACAATACATGCATACAACATACAACAACAAACATGCATACATACTTCTAAGTAACATAGAAACAGGAATACAGGTATTTAAAATTCAAATTACCGTACTTGTTCAAATTAACGTACTTGTTCAAATTAACGTACTTGTTCAAATTAACGTACTTGTTCAAATTAACGTACTTGTTCAAATCGCAATCATTATTGCCTGGAGCTTCTCCCTCCACATGCATTAGCATGAGTGCAAAGTTTTAATCCTATTCTACAGTTTCACATAAAGCAAGTTTCAAAAGTCCTTCTAACGACGACCACTGCAAATGGTAACTTGATTCCTACTTTTATTTTAGACTAGCAGCCCGTCCCGGCTTCGCACGGGTGCAAGTTACCCAGAGATAACGTAGCATTCTAATAGTGAAAGATTTTTTGGAATAGGTCCAGTAGTTTTTGAGTTTATTCATTACAAACATACAAAAAAACAAATCTTTCTTCTTTATGGTATTAGTCTATAAAAACAATTAGGGTTCCCCATGAAATTGTTAACAAAATCCGATTGAAATAAGGTAAGGAATATCTTTATAATAATTTGATGCGGCTGAAGATCGCAGGCAACAGCTGAGTCATAAAAACTTACTATTTTCAAATGACACGATAAAATGCAACAAAATCAGTACTACACACCAACTTAATGTTCCCAATACAACTATAAGTCAACAACACATTCCCTCTCAAACAAAACTACAGCATCCCTTGCCAACGAAGCAATAAATAGTCCATTAGAAGTGGTCCCCACACGTTGTTACGTTGTTAGTAAGACAGCTACTACATTATTTTATTTTATACTCGTTCCCCGGCGACTAGTACAAGTGCAACAGTTGTTTTTATTAGCTATTACTGGGAAAATAAACTAAGGGTTGTTGTTAGGAAGGTTATTAGAAGATAGTAGACAGTAATATGGTACCTTTATTTTAAAGTAATAACATAATATCACCTTCTAATTCACCTTCTTGCACCTATTGTTTTGTCTCTGCATCACCCTAAGGTAGACTGGTAGAAAATGCCCAAGGCATTAAGTCCGCCTTTGTACATTATGTGCATAAAGTTTTAATAAATAAATAAATAAATATCAAGGCTGTAATTCCCGAAAGGTTAGACAGAGGTTTACCGAATAGCCACACCCACATTTTGCTAGTTATGTTTAAGTCCCATGTACGGTTGAACAACCTATTTGGTTTTCAGTTTAACAAATCAAGACTCCTTGGCTGCTACTGAGAAGCTCCTGATGTAGAATCCTAAAACTACTTTTCCCGACTTGAGAATCGAACCCAGTACCTCATACTCAGTAGTCGTGATGAGTTTTAGATTCTAGCGAAGGTATAAATTATTTGAAATTACTTACTTGTCAATTCCATATCTGTTGAGTGTGATAAGGTTCACTTTACTTTGGATGGGATTTCTGAATGAAAAGGCGTGTGTTCGACTACAAGTGTATTGAGCGACTGGTTTAGGTACTCGTTTTACAAATCGTAATAAAAAGTATATCTACATGACATAATATATATCTATCTACCTAGCTGTTACTAAGTAGGCTCACACCTACTACGTTGAACTTATTACGTCACAACATACCGCCCACCAAAAGGCCTGTAGGGCTTTTATGATACAATGATTTTGAAATGCTACATAGGTACCATAGGATTACCACAAAACAACGTTATATAAATCTATAGGTGGGGGTTTATGATATTAATCTTTAACTTGCATAAAAATGAAGTACTATCAATATGATTAGTGCATTCCCAAAGAGTTATACATACATAATTATTCTAAGCAGTGTAATATATGTAAATTAGCAAACAATAAGTAATTAGTTTTCTAAACTATTAAAATATAATCAAGTTTCATTTAGAGGCAATGGACATAATTTTGTAACAGTTCTTTTTGTTATGGAACTACCACTTTTGACACTATACACCCTCGTAAGACCGTCCGGACCAGGGTGCTTATTGACAATTCGTCCCAGGGACCATTTTCCAGGTGGTAAGTTATCAGTTTTTATCAAGACGACATCTCCGATTTTACATTCTTCTTCTTTCTTATGCCACTTAGGACGCTGTTGCAATCTCGATAGATACTCGTCCTGCCATCGCCGCCAGAAGTCGTGAACAAGTTTCTGTGTGTGTTGCCAGCGAGACAAGCTAGACAGCCTTATGTCTTTCATATCAGGTGATGGAACAACAATAGGTACCTCTCCAATTAAGAAATGTCCTGGCGTGAGCGGGTTCATGTTGTCTGGATCAGTGTCATTCATGGGACATAACGGACGGGAATTCAAACAGGCTTCAACTTGACAGAGTATCGTCGTCATCTCTTCGTATGTCAGGTGAGTGGTTACAATTCTTTTCAGGTGGTATTTTATAGATTTGACACCTGCTTCCCATAATCCACCGAAAGAGGGACTGTACGCGGGAATGAAATGCCATTGAGTACCCTCTGTGGCTAGAGTTTCTGCAATTTCTCCAGTAAACTGTAAGCTTGCTTCGTTCCAGGCATCTCGGAGCTCTTTGTCTGCTCCCACGAAGTTACGCCCTTGATCACTCCACAAGTGATTACATTTGCCTCTCCTGGCAACAAAACGTCTAAATGCGCCGATAAACGCTTCCGAAGTAAGATCGCTTACAAGTTCAATATGGATAGCCTTCGTGGACATACAGATGAATATAGAAATGTAGGCCTTTGTTGTTTTGTTTCCTCGACCTTTAGATAATAAAATCTGAAAGGGCCCCGAAAAATCAACACCACTTTTCAAGAATGGTCTAGATGGAGTCACTCTTTCATCGGGTAAATCTCCCATAATTTGAGCTCTAGTAGTAGCACTAAGTCTGGCGCAAACGAGGCATTTGTGATCATGTTTCTTAGCTATTGATTTTGCCTTAAATATCCAATACTTCGAACGTAGATAACATAATATCAATTGAACTCCTCCGTGAAGTGTCTTAATGTGTGCGTCAGCTATAATCAAAGGCGTCAACGTGTTTTTATTTCCGAGAATAATTGGATGTTTTCTCTCATCAGGTAAGTTTGAATGTCTAAGGCGACCGCCCACCCTGAGGATATGTTTATCATCAAGATAAGGGTTGAGGGATCGCAATGGACTTCTCCTTTTCACTTGTTTGTCTTCCCTTAATCTTTCTATTTCTTCTGTATATTCCTCTTCTTGAACTCTTTTTATACAAATTGTCAGTGCATCTTCTAATTCTTGTGTAGTTATGTGTTTGTTAATGTTCATATTGACTTTATAGTTCAAGAATTTTTTGCAGTAACAAACAACCTTGAGTAATTCAGGTAAGTTGTTAAATTCCTCAAATTGTGTAGTTATAGATTTCTCTTGCTCTTCTGTGCTGAGGTGAGTAATGACTTTCTTTGTTTTCCTTTCTATGTCTGTAGTCATAACTTCTTGTTTACTAATGTTTATTTCTTTTTCAGATAACCAACCTGGGCCTCTCCACCACAAGTCACATTTCTTCAGTTCGGACAACAACATTCCTCGAGAGGCTATGTCTGCGGGATTATCACTCGACTGTACATGGTACCAGCGTGTATTATTTAGGTTTTCTAGGATTTCGACGACGCGGTTGGCAACAAACGTTTTCCATCGATTTGGATCACCACATAGCCACCCTATAACTATGGAGGAATCTGTCCATGCATACATATCTGAAGTTGGAATTTTCTTTGCTAGCCCAATTTGTTTCATAAGCTTGGAGAGAAGTAATGCACCACACAACTCTAGTCTTGGTAAGGATATTGTTTTCAGGGGTGCTACTCTCGTTTTAGCAGCAATGAGTTTTACTTCAACCTTGTCATTTGTTTCAGTTCTTATGTATACTGCTGCAGCGTAAGCTCGTATCGAAGCGTCACTGAATCCGTGTATTTGTATATAAGTTCTGTTCGTTTCTGTTGTACCAAGCCATCTGTTTACTTGTACATCGTTCACACTAGCAAAATCCGATCTTATCTGATTCCACTCTTCGCGTAATGTTTCACTTACGTTCTGATCCCAATTCACCTTTTCGAGCCATAGTTTCTGTAGTAGTATTTTTGCCATCACTGTGCTCGGTGCAATCCAACCAAGTGGATCGAAAAGCTTCTGTATGTCGGATAAAATAGTTCGTTTCGTTACATAAGCACTTTCAGGAGTTGGTAAATTCAGGTTGTATTGGAATGTGTCTGTTTTCAGGTTCCACACAATCCCCAATGCCTTTATTGTTCCATCAAGATTCAAGTCTATATGTGCGTTGGTTGATCTCTTTTCTTCATCTATAGACTTCATGAAATTAATATCGTTAGATGACCATTTCGTGAGTTGAAAACCGCCTTTTTGTAGTATGTTTGTGACAGATTTGGCTAGAGAAGTAGCAGTCTCGGCATTATCAGCGCCATCAAGCCAGTCATCCATGTAAAAATTACTCTTGATGGATTGTACAGCAAGCGGTTGATCCCTTCCTTCATCATTCGCTGTTTGGTGAAGTGTTCTAACAGCTAAATACGGTGCAGATGCTGTTCCGAATGTAACTCTCATCAAACGGTATTCTTGGAAATCGTCATCCTCATCAGGTCTCCAGATAACTCGCTGTAAGTCTGCGTCTTCAGGAGTCACCAATATTTGGCGATACATTTGTTTGATATCGGCCATGAAGCAAACACGCTTCATTCTCCATTTCATTATAAGGTTTCGCAAATCATCTTGCAGCTGCGGGCCTACCAATAATTCTTCATTAAGTGAAATGTTGTTTGTACCCTTGCACGACGCATCGAAGACAACGCGAGTTCGAGAGGTCTTCTTGTCAGTACGAACCACAGCATGGTGAGGTAAGTAAACTGACCTTGTTTCTTTTTCTCTTTCAGGTATCTTCTCCATGTGTCCTTGTTCTATGTAATCATTTATGACTTTTGTATATTCTTTTTTCAGGTCTGATGTCTTCATAAACTTCCGCTCAAGTTGCAAGAATCTTTGTTTTGCTATCTCTTTTGTGTTTCCATCAGGTGTTTGTAACCTTGTACTCGTGCTCATTTCATTTAACAGTGGACTGTAAGTTTTGAAAGGTAATTTGACGATGTACCTTCCTTCCTTATTTCTAATTGTTGTTTTCTCGTAGATATCTTCACAAATCTTATCTTCTGTTGTTAAATGTCTGTCCTTGTCAGTCTCTATTTCTCATATCGATTTCAACATTTCGTCTACGTCAACTTGGTGATGCATCACAAGGTAGGTATCATTTTGTAGTTTTTCATGGATATCTCCGAAAATAATCCAACCCAGGTTTGTTTTTTGTGCAGTTGGAGTACCTGGTGGACCTTTTATTAAATCTGGCTGTATAATCTGTGCGTATTCTTTAACTCCTAATAGCAGATCTACAGAACCAGGTGTTAAGTAACTTGGATCAGCCAAGTTAAGCCCGACGATGTGAGGCCATGATTGATTGATAATTGTTTTGGTGGGGATCTTAGTGGTCAGTTGTTTTGACATCACGTAGGCTTGGATCGGTAAACTATAATTATGGTCCCACTGTGATCTTATATTAAGCTGTACCACGTGTTTAATCTCTGTTCTCGAAGATCCCACTCCTACAACACTTCCCTTGAATGGTTGTCGCTTAAGTTGCAATAGTTGAGTCGCTTTCTCGCTTATAAATGTAGCTTGAGAACCCTGGTCTATTAGCGCGCGTAGTGATATGATACGACCCTGGTCATTTGTTGCTTCCACTACAGCAGTCGCTAACAGTGCTATTCCATGTCTAGCCGTATGATGCGACGCGATCACTGTGTTCACTTGAACTGCTTCCTTCTCTTCAGCTACATGCTGTGAAGCCAACGGCTGTGAGGTGCTCAGTGTAGCCGCTGGTTCTGTGTTCTTAGTCTCATGTAGTAAAGAATGATGACGTCGATGACATTTCTGACAGGACACTCGTAGTTTACATCTCTTTACTGAGTGTCCAAGTGCTAGACAGTTAAAACATAAATGTTTGTTCTTCACATATTCGGTTCGCTCATCTAATTTCATTTCAATAAATTTCTTGCAGTGACACAGCGTGTGGTTTTCTTTGCACATGATGCATGTCTTTTCTGAACTTGGTGTGGCGACATGATAAGAACGTTCTTTGACTTGTTTCTCTTTTGTATTATTGTTAGCTGTAACGCCGGTGACTAACTCCAAGGTGCGGAACTTGGACTCCATGAAGTTCTTTAACTCACTCCAGGTAGGTAATGCTTCGCTGTCTTCCTTATAGGCATATTCTTCCCAGCCTTTATGAGTCTCTGAGTCAAACTTCTGAACGAGCAGAAATATTATTATATGATCCCAAGAGCCTGTTGTTATTTTTAAATTATCCAGGTTATTTAGGCATTCTGTTGTTGTATCCAACAATCCTTTTAATTGGGTGGCTGATTGCGAAGTCATCTTTCTCTGGTAAAATAATCTTTTCATGATGCAATTTAATATTATGCGTCTGTTACCATACCTTTTATTCAAAACATTCCATGCAGTTGGGTAATTATTGGATGTCACCTTTATATGGGTTAATAAAGCCTCAGCTTCTCCACTCACACTTGTTTTTAGATAATGTAATTTTTGTACATCACTGAGGTTATTATTTTCGTGCACCAAAGAAGTAAACAAATCTTTGAAAGTTGGCCATCCTTCATAATTTCCATTAAACTTGGGTAACTAAATTTTTGGTAAATGCACTATATTATGCGATGCATATGTTGCGTTAATACTCGAGTTTCTCGAATCCATCGGTGACGATTCCGTTAACGACATAAGCATATCTTTCAAATCACCTTGTAATGAGCTGTATAATTCTTCATAAATAAAGAATTCTTCGTTCAAAAAGTATGGCAAAATTCCTTTTTGTTCTTTGGGTGTTATCTTAACCAACCCGTCATGAGCGTTCTTGAATGACATCCAATACTCGTCAATAATTTTCATACGTGCTTCTATATAACCTTTTGTCAGTCTTGCCTTTGGACACTTTTTTAAGTTAGTTTGTGTTTTTTGTAGTAAATTAGCACCATCTTCCAAGACAGCGAGATATTGCTTTTGTTCGTTGGTAGTACTCATTATTGTTGTTTCACTGCACTTCACTTTAAACTTCCAAATCTTCAATCAACAATGTTCGTAAACTTGATAATCTTCCGTAGTAGTGCTAATTACTTAGTTGCAAACATATTCATAACAATCCATTAGAGAACGAGGTGTTTTTTTTCTATGAATCCTTATCGCTGTGGAATGCGGTTCTTTTGTTCAAGCGGCCAGATGTTAACCGCTCCACCGTTACTGCATCCGGTTCGAATACGACCATATGTTGAGTGTGATAAGGTTCACTTTACTTTGGATGGGATTTCTGAATGAAAAGGCGTGTGTTCGACTACAAGTGTATTGAGCGACTGGTTTAGGTACTCGTTTTACAAATCGTAATAAAAAGTATATCTACATGACATAATATATATCTATCTACCTAGCTGTTACTAAGTAGGCTCACACCTACTACGTTGAACTTATTACGTCACAACAATATCATTATAAGAAGAAAAATGTTTGTCTATAAAAACAGCAAAATCGAAAAAAAATAATAATACTGCAATGTACGTTTGTACGTATTGGCAAATAAATTATGGTATTTCACCTTGTACCATAAACTTTCATGGCATTTACTAAAGAAAGTTTTCTTCGTGATTCCAGAAAATACAGTAAACGTCAACAAAATTGGTCACAACAGTCTGCTATCACAAGTCAAGTCTAGCTTTTTAACCAAGCAAGCGAAAGGCTGACCAATGGATCGGTGAATGAAAAACAAACTTGGCAAGCTACCAATAATATTAATTGAAGCGACAAACGACAGTTCAAAGGCTCGTGCTCTGATTGGCTATTAATTGGTAAGTTATACTCTGTTGAGCTTCTGTGGTGAGTCCACTGCGAGCAAGTTTACCGTACATAGTTTGAGGAGTTCACTTTCAAGTAGGTAGTAATGTTATTATAGCAGCTAAGTAGTGTCAAACAGTGTGCTTGGTGATTTCATTTATTTACTAGCACTTTGCCTGTGACTTCCTTTGCATAAATTGCGATAGGTCGTCTTCTATGAATGACATAAATATAATTGATAGCCTAGAATAATGTAGCTTTGTGCCCGTGAAAGAATTTTTAGAATTGGATCATAAGTTCAGGACATTACTCCTACTTACAAACTTATAAACTACCTCTTTATAATATTAATAATAGGGTAGATGACACCATGAAACAATAATTCCCAAACACCTATCTCTAAAAAAAAAACACTTTATTTTGGGCCTGAAAACCCGATTTATTTTTAAATAATTGCCAAATTCGATTTTTAGTTGCTTTGAAATCAATAAATAGTTGAGTCATTGAGTTGAATAAACAGTGACGTCACAGTTGGCTATTGCCATACAAAATCTATGAGAGAATCGCCTTTTGACAGCTCTTAAAAAGTATCTCAATTGATTGGTGTTTCATCTACCCCGTTTATGAATTTAAATACATAAATTCAGAATTTTCCTTTGTTTTGGTGTTGTTAAAGTATATCTCTTAATACAGCATGCCTCTTGGCAAAGGCTTTTCTAGCTGTTTCCAAATTTTCTATCTAGAGCACTCTCCTCCAGCTAGGGCTCGCTGTAAGTCTTATCTCATCTTCCATCTCCTTATTAGTTTTCCTCAACTCCATTTACTATTTCTGGAATATCAATACGTTTTTCTTTAGCCTTTGTCAATTAGTCGCCGTTAATGTTTTGCTCTGCTCTGACGCATCTGTGTAAAAATTGCAATTGTTTTGTCTGTAATTACAACCAAAAGTTGATTTTCACTCACAAGAAACCATTGAAAATGTATACAATACCTTCTTACGTGTAGAACAACCCAAAAATATTATCTGAATTCTAGAGACAATTTTTAAAGGTCATTCAAATTACTACCCTAACTGCCAAGTTAGCAATTGTAGAAATAAGCTAAGTTACAAAAGCTCCTCCACCAACATGAGAACTTTGCTATCCGAAACGCAAACTCGAAATTAGGCTACCAACTTTTGAGTACTAAATCTAAAAACGTCACAATCTCCATGTTATCAAGGCTTGATAATAACATTGTGCCAACATTCTTTTGTAAATAGTCCTAACTTTACAAACTCCCGCATTATTTAGATGAAAGTTTTCATTATTTAGCGACGAGATAGGAAAATGTCTCGTGTATAGCTGTTATGATGAAGTGGGACGAACTGGAATACGTGGAGTTAGCATGTAGCTATGGAAGATTTTTTTAATGAATAAGTTTTAATTTATGAAGCTTTTCATCATCGGGTTGATCGAAATGTTATTGTATTTTCCGTCAGTGGGTACCTACTTCAGTACCAGGTCAGAAAAAAATAATCGTGAACTACAACAAACCCAAATAACTTATTTGTAACACTTTTAGGAAAAAAAAAGAAGACGGCCTGCAGTTTCTCAGTAGCAGCCACTGAGTCTGGATTTGAGCCCAGTTATTGGCAATGGGCTCGCCCCATCACATGGGACTTAAACATAACTGGAGAAATGTGAAAGTACAATTGGTACACCTCTGCCTAATCCTTCGGGAATTATTACAGGCGTGATGTTATATTATCTTGTTAAAAAAATCTCCAATGTCAACAGATCATTTTCATCCACACGTGTCATGTTTATTTCCACATGTACATTTTCGTTAATATGCCTTTTAAGTAAATTGTAAAATTAGCTTAAGCAGAAATGTAAGAGGGCTCTTAACTAATTCATAAAACACTGAGGAAACACTCCATTTTCATATTATTTTAAAATGGAACATTAATAAAACATAATTATAATTTACACGTGTAAACTAAATACACGTATCCTGAACACGCGTAATTTAAAACAACTATGTGCTACGAGCTACGAGCTACGAACGCGCTACGACGTGCTACGAGAAAGTGCTACGCGAAATGTTTCCAAGGTACACTTTCTTCGGTTCTTTAGAACTTGATTTTCTTTCAAACTTCCGTTTTAAAAGTTGACACAATGGCATGGTTCTTAACTTGTCGAAAGGTAAGCATTGGTCCTGTAATTAATTATTAATTAAGCTCGAGCGGAAAATGTCAGATGTATTTCAAATATTTTGGTAATACCTGGATTATTATGTCGTGGCCTTTTTTTTTTTTTTTTTTTTTTTTCGGATGGGAAATCATCAAATGACTTCTCCCGCTCTGGGCGGAGCAGGAGGGAGTGTCAGACTTTTACTGACTAAAACCCATCCATGTTCCTTCATCGCCCTTTGTGTTCCGGGGCCACGGTATCTCTTTCGAATAGTCCCGCAACCCCGGCAGGCATCGGTCCTTTCGGACCCCTTCCTTTTTGCTGACTCTCTTTGAGGCGCGCGTGGAACACGAACGCGCCGTCGACACGGCCTGTCGTCATGAGACGGACGGACGGCGAGCTAGCCCATAGCCCACCGTCCACAGGCCCGCGCCTACGGTGGCCGGGGGCCACGTGGTGGCCCCCGACGCCCGGGGCGTCTCCCGCGGCGGCCGGGACGCTGTGAGGTTCTCTCCCTCTCACGTTCCGCCACCTCCTTCTCTAGCATTACTGCTTCGCAGAAAAAGGTGACGGCGTCCCATTCCGTCTCGCTCCGGACCATGGCTTGCACCAGGGCCGGACGCGAGAGGTCGCCGCCGCCAATCGCCGCTTCGAGGACACGGCGGTGCTCCGCCCACGCGGGGCACACCTCCACCGTGTGCTCCACCGTGTCCTCCGGTCGATCCTCGCAGTGGAAACACCCGGGCGTTTCCTCCCGCCCGATTCGGTGCAGGTTATGTCGTGGCCTTACTTATGGATAAGTCCCATAGATTCCCATGTGGGTTGTAAATAGATTATTTCAGGACGAAGGGTGAGAATATTCAACCTATGTTATATTAACATATTTAAATAACTTTACCTGTAATTATGGGAAATACCCTTGAGGATGTTTGCTGATCCCTTAGTAGTGACTAAGGGATCAGCAAACATCCTCAGGGGTATTTGTTATTTTGCTAATCGATAGTAATTAATCAAATAATAGTTTACATAGTCTGATTACATAATCAAAATCGCTTCATACTCGATAAGAAAGCGCAAGCACAATTCCTGGGCGGGAGTTCCTTTAAATGGTCTTCAAACCGAAAATAGTGATGCGGCAATTTTTTTTATATACGGTATGTTAGTGGATTCTGTCAGCAAAACATGTTGGAAAAGTCAAACATGCTTAGGACCATACCTTTTTTTAGTTAAACACAACAAAACCAAAAAAAAAAAAAAAAACTTTATTGCCCATATTGTCCCATTCCTATGCAAAGGCCTCCTCCCCCCATTCCGTCCACTTCTCACGATGGTGTGCTTCTTCTCGCCAATTCGCGAGGAAGCCATCCAAGGCGTCCAGCCATGTTCTCTTTTTTTTTCGTCCTCTTTTATTCTAAACTAGCTGATGCCCGCGGCTTCGCCCGCTTGACAAATTTTATAATGTTGGAGGACTGTTGAGACTGGAAATGTAATGTTTATTATTAAGAGCTTGATGTACATACACAGTTACGCAATAAATATATCTTTATCTTTATCTTTATACTTAAACCTTCCTCATGAAAAACTATCAAACATCACTCTAACAAAAAACCCGCATCAAAATCCGTTGCGTAGTTTTAAAGATCTAAGCATACATAGGGACAGACAGACGCGGCGGGGGACTTTGTGTTATACGAGTAATACGAGTATGTAGTGATGTTTGTTAAGCGTTGTATGTTTATTTTTTCTAATTTTGTATGCACGTCATGATCCTGCCACAATTTTCTTTCTTTCTTTCTACCTCAGTTTGCCGCGACCTCATCTAGCTGCGTCAGGGCTCCAATCTTGCGATAATCGGGCCCAGAGCTGTACCAGCATCCGGCAGACATGGCTTACCCAGTCCCATTTTGTTCAGTTAGTAAAAAAAGGCAATTTTCTGTCTAGAGCGCAATTTGGTGTTTCAGTTATGTTTAAGTCCCACGTACTAAAGGACACGCCTTATAGGACTGATATAAGCAGCCAAAAAGCAAATGTCAATAATATTGAAAATCGTTGCAGAAACACGAAAATACTTTAAAAGCAATTGTCACTTGTCTGGGCTCTCTCTAGATCACAAAATACTTAAATACTCGTGCTAAAAGTGGTAACATTACAATAAATCTTCGTCGCTATGAAACGTGTAAATAGCAACTGTGCTATTTATTACGCGCCTACGCTTAATAACGTGTCTTATCTAGCACTAGTAAATAATGTTAATGTACGTATCGTATGTTTTAGAATAATTTATTTGGAGTACGAATTACGAAGAAAACTGTTTTAATTTTTGCATGCTTTTGTTCTATTTAGCGATATTTTAGTACGAAAATATTATTTTAATGCCAGAAATAGGTGTCGAAATATTATATACGAATGTTTTTTATTGATTTCTGTCAAGGTGGCCTTTGTAATAAGCTTTTATTTAACTTGCCTTGTTAGTTAGTATGTATTGGTCAAATCTTGCAACTGGATTTCAAACTAGTTCCCACAACCGATTGAGTTGAAATTTTGCATACACCTTTGGTTATGGTCACAATAGCAATGTTTAATGACCATGCTTTAAAGAAATTCATGTTACTCTTTGAAAATTTGTTAGTTCAATTAATTGGCAGCTAGTTTTAAAATTAAAAAAGTGAACTTATTTCATGGCTTGATGAAATATTCCACAAAACATTTATAAGTAATTAAGTACATAATAGTTGTGAAGTATTTATTATGTAATATGTACGTATACCTTCATAATCCATCAAAATGGAGATTGAAATTGATTGGAATTCTGCTATGCATTTCTGAGTAACCTTCACATCCTTCAAAGATCCGGGATTAGTAAGACGTGACGTACAACACCTACGCACTTTAATTAAAGATGTACTTACGGAATAAAAATATGTTTGATTTGTAGACACTGCTTTTTAATAGTATTATACAAGGTGGAAGTGAAACCAACGCGCAAACGATTACTACGGATTTAGTACATCATTCTGAACAAAAAAAAACACTATTGTATATTAACTAAGTAACCAGGGTATATAGTTGAAGTTTTCTTAAAAACCGATGGATGTTTTCGAATTAAATGAAATTAAATTGGTAGAAATATTCAAGTTTTTTTTATGTTATTAAATTTCATCTGAAGACGTGAAATTGTTTCTTAAAAAACTGCAACTATACCTGACGTCGATGGTTATATTTGTAGTGCCTAACACACCACTATGAACGCCGCGAAGCCGCGACCAAGGAGGCGGCGTACGTATGTCGCTGGCCGATGCTGCGGCACTATGTTTTTTACTTTTCATGGTATCTGTCACTTCTTACGATACATTTTTCATGTCATGTTATAATATGTTTTCATAATTTCGTGTGATAAAAATATTTTCCACCGTCATTGTAAAGTTTGTAAATTGTACATAAATTTCCATGTTAATAGTTTACACCTAACTCTGAGTTTTTTATTCCTGCTCTCCAATCAACTATCGCCCCGGTTGCTTAGCACATTCCATATATTGAGAGGCCTGCTATTCGCGCCTTCACATTCATTTTGTTGACCGTACATAATGACATGCTTCTACACCCTGTAGCGTAGACTGTGCGTTCTCGTCTGTGAATCAATAAATTTTAAGTTTTCATTTTATAAAAGAGAAGTTACAGACATTAATACATTCAAACACGTAAACTACTGAAGATTTAATATATAAATCCTACATTTCTTCTTAGCTTTTTCCGAAAACATTCCCACACAAGTACAGTAATCTATTCACCTCAATCTCAGTCTACTAAAACATGCAGCTACAACGCACCAATCAAAATCAAAATTGAAATTAAGCCACCAACGAAACCATTGCTGTTTATAATAGCCGGTTTTATTCGAGCGTCCAAACCGACGCAGCAATATCTCGTATATTGTATGTTTACCTGTGAGTCAAAACGTCAGCGATGGAACTTCGGCAATATAAATGTAAATTATCGTACGAGGCCGATGGCACATTTAAACTCTAGTTTAAAATGTACATGATAGCGGAACGGCGTACGTATTCGTCAAAAATGTTGAATATTGCACACATTTCTTGTGTTTTGTGTTAAGAAGGAATATTTGACTGAGCTTAGTTTTTAAGCTTAGATGGAACGACACCAACTTTAAGGACACTATGTTTTTATTAATATCTTAAAGTTGATATCCTATTTTTAGTCAGTTCAAATAATAATAATATGTTTGGCCTTGTGGGAAAAGTGTGCCATTATTTGTGTACATCTGCGGATTATATGTCATAAATAATTAAAAAAAAAACAGATTTTTTTGTGGTTTATTATCAACTATATGGAAATTGGAATGTTTATTCTTCATTGTGAGTACTTATTAATAAAATCAAAATGTCTGCACAAAAATAAACAGGTATCTGTTCAAAATTTTTACTCTGAAACGCCCAGGCCTCCGAAGGGGCCAGTCACGTGGCTGCCTCCTTGTTGCGACTAAATACTATTTAGAAGTACCTCCTTTATAAACATGTCAGTTGCTAAAAGACTTGGTCGTCATGGCAACGACTTCGTTGACGTTTGACAATTAAACGTCTTAATGGTTATCATATATTTTAAAATCCTGCCTTAGGATCTAGCATGGAAACGCCCTCAATTTTTCAGTTATAATTTTTTATTTCGAAAACTGTAAGTTTTATCGCTAAACTTTGAAGTAAAAATTGTAGAGCTAACAATTTGCTTTAAAAAAATATATTTGCGACACTAAAAATGATTGCCGTTTCAGAGATACTACTCTGTCAAGAAAGTACCGGGAAAAGATCAATAAAACACAAAATATTAGTTATTTATCCAAATTTATTTTATCACCTTCAAAGTATGCTCCTTCAGAACCGACACACTTACGCCAACTAATAATCCAATCATAAAAATATTTTTTAAATGCTTATTCCAGAATTGAGTTCAGTTCTCGCCGCGAATTCTCCTTTATGTCTTCTACTGAATGAAAACGGGTGCCACGAAGTGGTAATTTGAGTTTAGGAAAAATAAAGAAGTCGGCTGGAGCCATATCTGGTGAATAAGGTGGTTGCTCGATGGTATTTGTTGAGTTTTGGTCAAAAAATCGTTCACAACTGTGCGAAGGCGCATTATCGTGGTGTAAAATCCAAGAATTTTCTTTCTACAAATCTGGCCCTTTTATCTAATTTGCTCTCTTAAACGCTGCATAACGTCCGAATAATATTTTTTATTTACCGTTTGACCTTCCGGCAAGATTGTCAGTCACTATTTCCTTCACTTTTGCGATGTTAACTTCAGTTGCAGACGTTGATGGCCTACCAGAACGAGGCAAATCTTCCATCACACCTTGACTGCTTTTGAACGCTTTGTACCACTCATAAGCGCGTGTTTTTGATAAAGTCGATTCACTGTAAGCCTTCTGTAACATTTTCAGAGACTCCGAACTCGAAATTCCATTGGCGATGCTAAATTTAAGACAAACTTTTTGTCCGATATTTTTGTCCATTAAGAAATTCGCAATACACACTAGATATGATATAACTAAAATCAGTACTGTATTTAATCTAATTAACAGATGTAACTCAAACTCCGCGCCAAAATGGAAAACAGTTGTGCTAATCTAACAACAAAAAAAAAACAAAAAAAAAATTGGAAACATAAACAAATCATCCATTCCCGATACTTTTTTGACTGAATGTATAATGTTTTTTCCTAAAAATTTTGGAAATTTCATCACCCTCCCCAAGTTAGGGGTTGCATCAAAAAAGTTTTAATTTAAAAGTTGTTCGTATTCTTACTCGGAATCATAAAAATGTTAAAGTTACGGCCAAAAAACTGATTTTAGAAAAACCGCCCCACGCCGCCCCCCATAGACGAATTTCGCCCATTCACGAACTTAACCTAAGTTTTGACCCAAGAACTTTCGATTTTTGGGCCAAGTTTGAAAGCAATCGGTGCATAATTATTGCGACCTGTAGAGTGTGGCTAAATTTTGCTTGCAGCCCCCATATGTATACATAATATATATAAACTTTTTAACCGGCGGTTGATTTGAGCTCTAGGGGTCATAATTAGACCCCCAATGGTGAAATTTTCGGAAAACTCGACTTTAGGTGCAATAGGTAGATTTTTTCTGACGAAATCTACCTAATAATAATGACGTTCGTTTGTTTACCCTGATCTAAGTATAAACAGTGTTTCTGGGAATTTTCATCTATGTGTTTGTTTATTTGTCTGTCTGAAATTATCTCATAAATGGCTCAATTCACCCAAATTCCTCAGAAGAATTCCGCTCCACGCAAACACCGTAGGTGTTTTCGATGAGCGGAATCTGAATCATTCTAACGTTTGAAATGTTTCCTGGAAGTTCGTCTAGGTTTTGGGATTACCAAATTGCAACCCGTCTGGATTTCGCGAAATCACTGCGTTATGAAATTTTACTTGGTAATGGGTATTGAGAAACCGTTATATCGTTTTATTAAGGATTTAATGACTAGAATATGTGTTTAGCCTTAATTTTCAGCTGAGGAAAAATAGGTATATTCTATGTACCTTTTAATGGTTCCTTCTTTTCTACATTACTAGTCTTTTTAAATGAATACAATAAAAACACTGTATTTTTCTATCTAGTTTCGTTCATGAACCAAATTTATACGTCTTTTTTTCAGTTCCGCATCAATCTTACTAGGTCGAACCCTGTTACTGGTGTTTCACTCGCATACCGTATAGGGATTGACTTGAAAACTTGACATTGTACACCTGCGGAGTTTTAAAACCAATAGTATGGTGGTATACAGCTAATGGAAACATCATCAGATGTGAAAATTTTCATTCCTTAAGAAAATCTTTTTTTTTTTCATTATATATGGATTTCGTCTTACTCTCTCACTCATCTCCCTCTCCGAAGACTTAAATAAGGCAAACGACAGAGCTGTTTAGGTCACTACGTAATTTTTTTTTTACTACTACTACTACAACAGCCCATAACGTCCACTGCTGGACATAAGCCTCTCCCATGATGGGAGGAATTTGCCGTAATCTCCACGCTTGGCAGGCGGATTGGAGATCGCAGTGATGAAAGACTAATAGAAAACGCTGCTGCCCATTCTCTGGTCTACGGAGGCGCAAGGTGTTCTGCCTCAGACATTAGTCGCCTTATACGACACCCGTGAGTGTAATGGGTTGGTTCTATTCTACTCTGCCGGATACCACACGGCTAATTTTTTTACTAAACCAAAAATTACCGCTTTTTTTTTTCACTATTTTAGTAAAAAAAAAAGTGAGCCATCACGGGGCGCCTGGCAGATGTGAAACATCGAATTTATTTTTTACAAGTAATATGTTTAAAAAAAGTCAACATAAAAAACAAGCACAAAATAAAATAAAAACAAAATGACTCGATTCACTAAAAGAAAATCCTTATGCTGGGATCGAACTCGAAGTCATGAGATTGTAACCCAGCGCTGTGCCCCGAAACCAGCTGGCTTGTTGTAAACCGTGGCGAATATGTAGATCTTATGCTGCTTCAATAGGTCGGTAATGTTCGGGATTGGTCGGGCCGGGTTGACAACTTGACAGTTGGCGACGCGTCGCCACGGCATGCGTCGCCGCGCCATTTTTTTGGTTTTACCCACGCCTATCGATGTTTCACATGAAAATTCTCCAAATCAAAAACATTAAAATTTAGGAACGTTATTAATTGCTTCTAAAAACGTACCAAGTACATAGCAGTCTACTCAATGAGTTATTATTCTGTAATTTATATTACAGCATAATTATATTTAATGCATATCAACAAACACGTAAAACATGAGCAGAAAACCTACTTATAAATCAGAGCACGCCACGGCCCCCGAATATTGTTATACATCTCAATTAACACCAAACAACCGCATATCTCTACTTGATGAACTATTCTGTGGACGCGTGGGCGGAACCTCACATACTGTGCCCGGGTATTCGAGCCTTGGAAAAAGACTGCCATACACAAGGGCTCTATAAACCCGTCTCTTATTCTAAAACTTGTATCTATAACCAAGATAAAGTAATTACTAGAGTTTAAGTAAATATTATATTTTTTACTCATGCAACCATTTTTAGGCAAAAACCACCTAAGAAATCAAAGCCAAGAACTGCAAGCAATAGATACGAGTGTAAAACTCTAAGTGCATGGTGCACGGTGTTAACTTACCCTTCACGAAGCTGTCAACCAAGCATTCTGTGAATCAAATTAAAGAACTCTATGCAAAAATTATTGCATCTTTTTTTTGGAGGATAAACATCACGGGGTGTTCGTTGGATACATTGAAAAGTTCGGGGGTTATGGAGGTATTTAAAGTAAAGTTGTAGTGTAAAAAATATTTAAGAAAACTTGTGAAAAAGTTGAAACTCTGACCTCTAATATCTCCGTAACTAACCAAACCCGGGAACCTTCCCCAGATATGGTCCAGCTAGAACAACAAAATCATCGGAATGACGGGAAAAACAAGTGCCTTTCAACTTTGTTTCCTTATATCTTAGCAATAAGAGTGGATTTCCTTCCCAGCACGTCAAGCTACCCGAAACTGTTACTTTTTCTAAATCAACCTTGAACTTAGGGATAAAGTTGAAAATCTATTAAAGAAAGACAGATTGTAGTATGTTGATGTGCTGGTGTCTGCACGTGACGTCAGTTCAGAACCCACGCGGTGTCGGTTTATTTTTCATCCTAGTATTTAATATGCGATTTTTTATTCATTTTAATTGAACTTGCGCGTCTGGAACATATACGTTTGAGTGACGGGTTTATTACGGAGCGAGTATGAGAATATCAAAGAATAGAGAAAATCTGGGTGATTTATAGTAATAGTAAGTAATAAATTAGTGATAGGTAGGTGGGTATATTCAGTGAGTTCAGACATTCAATCAATCTTCATTTAAGAACTTTAAATTTTGAAATTATATTTAGAGTGATGGTGTTGATCTAGTGGTGGTTAGCGTGACTGCTGAGCGTGAAGTGCCATGTATGAATCCCGGGTCGGGCAAAGTGTCATTGGATTTTCCATCAGGATTTTTTTCAGTAGTCGCCACGGAGTTTTGATTCCTGCTCGGTTGATGGAAATAGGCTTGCCCCTTATTACATGGGACTTAAACTTAACTATTCCCAACCCTTCTGAGATTACAGGCGTGATGTTATGTTACGTTGTGTGAGCAGCTTTGACAAACTACGTATTACGATGGAATTCGATTATTAGTTTAAAGTTTTGTTTAAACAAGTGATATAACAATATTCTATAACTTAATATAACCGCAACTGACGCCAAGTCCAGCCTTTATCTTGTTGTATAAAGAATTAAAATTGGTAGGTGTGGGTCTAGGTACTAAGTGCTTTCTCGGAATAATATATTTTTAAAAGCTCTAAAATATCTGCTAATTGATGAATACCTACCTAGACTAGACCATCAGATCAGATTCTTTTGTAACTATTATTTACAGTGAGCAAAAAAAATGTCAGGGGCAAAAAAATAGAGGAAGTATTTCACGGTACCTCACTAGATACTAGATACCCAAACAACTTTGAGATGTTGATTGATCGTATCGTTCCGTCGTATCCTTTTACTTGAGGACCCGTACAAGACGAATGGGGCTCTACCCGCACTCGTCCTGATAACATTTTATATTTGTTTGCAATATCTCACTAGTTTTTTGGTAAAGAACTTATTGACACATGAATAGACTGGTATGTATATATGATAGGGAAATATACTGTTGCTATAAAAACGACTACTAAAATTCTAATAGAGATACAATTTATAGGGCAACACCAGTTTCTGTTAAAAATGACAGCAGCTAGGACCTGTCACAGGATGAGATAAAATCATCTTCCGTTTCCGCATAGGCCGAAGAACTAGTGTGTATATAATAAAACCCCATAATATATTTAATCGTGTCTTATTTAAAACATCAAAACATTACAAAAATAAAGATACAAAGCAGTTTATTTTTACAAAAAAAAACACATCTTTTGATGATCAAAAAGAAATCATCTTATTACAGGTAGAATATTAACTATTCTTTATCGCAATTGTGTCTAAGTATATTAATATGTAACTCTGTCTGTCAATTATTTTATCGATTACACAAAGCGGGTTAATACATGTATAAATGTTTATGCAAAAATAATTGACACTGAACACCTAACCCTAGCCTGACACCAATAAAACTTGAGCATGTTGGTCATCCGGCGGCCAGATAGGCCGCCGTAGGTAGGGATTCTGGATCTGAAGGCTGACACAAGAACGTGGAGCTTGACACAAGCATAGAGAGGCCAATACCCAGGAGTGGCTGAAGTCGAGATGATGATGATGATGATGAATACTTGAGCAAAACATTTACTTCCACAAAAGTTTTGGTTTCGGTTGTAGTGTTAAAAGAATGAAAAGGTGAAAAGCCGGCCACCATTCCCTGAAACAAGACACATATCAAAGTGTCTTTAGGTATGTTTTTTGAACACTACAAATTGGTATGTATGAATTCAAGTAGCAAGAAACTATACCACTCCGGGGACAATTCACCGTGTGACCTAAATTATGGTCGTTCCCAACTGCATTACACTTACAAATCGTATTCATTTAGGAAAGCTAGAACAAGTCGTGCACGCGAAGCTAGAGAAGTTCTATTATTTCTGTAGTGGCACTACGAAAATTAATACCTACAACAACATAGTAAAAAAAGTACTACAGCGCCATCTATGACACAAATAAAGAACTGGCATCAAAATTCTGAATCGCACTAACAACTTTACTGTTGGGCAGTAACCCACCAGACAACCGTCTCGTTGGAGGATCCTCCCTTTTCGATGAGGAATGAGGAATTTAACGCAGTGTTCTTTAGTATAACAATGCTTTCAGGTTGCTGATGGGATTGCCTCGCTACTGCAGTGCGTCAGCGATGTTTGCTGAAGCTCAAGTGGACGGCTTTCACGCCATTATATGTAAAAGAGCAGCATCGCTGATGCGGAGGGTTAGGGTCAGTCCCAACAGCAATTACAGACTAGTCCCAGTCCCAATTGCAGACTACATCCATTGTCATGTTTGGAGGCATTGGATTGGGCTGCACATATTGTAGGCTGATTGGCGTTTTTTCTCTTATGTTGTATTTGTGAGTTAGGTACCAACATAGCTTTAAGTCATCTTGATGTACTATGTGTGTGCATTGATTCCCACTAGGTTTATGTTTTAGGAAATTTTCATATTTTATTTTATATTTTTCGACAATAATATTTAAAATGCACTTTTGGTTTGAAATCTAGATCTTAATTTTAAATTTAAGCTGGTCATTGAAAACTAACCCTGTATAAGAACATGTAGACTGTGATGGATTGAGATGGACGGATGGACTGTGTGAAGGATAGGTAACACTCTATGGACCGAAAAGTCTGAAATAAATGTTTTGAATTCGAATTTGAATTTGAATTTATACCCCTACATATCTTTTAACTGTCCTATTCTAAGAGATGAAGAATATAGTTACTTTACAGATTATTATTACAGCTTCGTTGCGGGTTGGTGTAGTGACTTTTTTTTTTTTTTGGTACAAGCCCGCCACACTGTTCCCAAACCACTGTAACTCCTGAAAGCCAGAATCAACAGTGGCGACCACCAGAAAAGCGCCGCGACAATGAAGCTCGATGAAGTCCCAGAGAATGAACTCGGCTTCCAGTCTAACCGGATACAACTGAATACCAGTATTTTACATGGAGCGACTGCCAACCTGACCTCCACAACCTAGTTAGTACGTAATACGATATCTCTTGGTTACACTGATTGTTAGACTCTGCCCTACTGCTGAGTATGAGTGTGTTATTGAGTTTTGTCATCAAGAGCAGCCCGGAGTCTGGATTCATGTTTAGTTGCTGGCAAGTTCGCCCCCTATTACATGAGACAATAAAAAATATAATTTTTGTTTGGTACTCGTAGCTATAACTTACTTACTTTACCCAGAGGGCAATGGAGAGGGCTATGCTCGGAGTTTCCTTGCGCGATCGAATCAGAAATGAAGACACCCAAGAGAACCAAGGTTACCGACGTACCCCGGAGAATTGTCAAACTAAAGTGGCAGTGGGCAGGGCACATTGCTCGCAGAACGGATGGCCGATGGGGCCGAAAAGTTCTGGAGTGGCGACCGCGAACCGGAAGACGTTGCGTTGGAAGGCCTCCCACTAGGTGGACCGATGACCTGGTGAAGGTTGCGAGAATGCGTTGGATGCGAGTCGTACGGGACCGGTCAGTGTGGCGACACTTGGGGGAGGCCTATGTCCAGCAGTGGACGTCTTTCGGCTGAAATGATGATGATAATGATGACGAGCTATAACTTCAGGTACACCTGTACCTAGATCTTCGGGAATTACAGCTGTGATGTTGTGTTGAAGAAGAAGATAAATAGGTTTTAAATTGATGGAACTATCCACAAGTTTCCTTGAACCGAACTTATAAAATATAGGACTATATTTGCGAGTTATATTTCTGTAACATCAAAGAACTCGTGATCTGCAAATTATTATTCCGTTTCAATAGTTTCCCGCAAATATTATTATTCCGTTTCAAGTTTTGTGCTCTACTGATATTTGTTACTGTGGTTAGGTTTTTTTAGTTCTTTTATAATTATTAACTAGGTACCTTTTCCTCACGGTTTTGCTCGCGGAATCTTTACCTATACTATTTACACATTATAAAGAGGTAATATATACTAATACTAAACTAATATACTAATCTATAATTCTATAATAATATTAATAAGAGGTAAAATTGTTTGTATGTAGGGTTACCCCTATAAACACCCCATACAAAATTACAAACAAATTTTACCTCTTTTTCATCGGAACTACTGATCTGATTCCAAAAATTCTTTCACTATTGAGAAGCTACATTAAACCCCGAGTGTCATAGATTACATTAAAAACTTTTTGGTGGGTTAATTTCCGTACATAACGGGAGCGAAGCTGCAAGCAATATTCTATTTCTTCATATTATTTTACATTTGGGTTGACCAGCTTCATTTAATGCTCTCTTTCTCATAAAACAAAACCCCTGAAAACGCCAGGGTTCATGCACGTTCCCTAATAAAACTTCGATGAATGTCATTTGTATTTTTCGTTTCTGTCGCCCGGCAACCCTATTTGCACGGAAAGCAAGCCGTTCGCGCTGTTCGAGCTGTTTGAGTTAATTATTGAACTTCGCTGCAGCTGCTTTATTTTGTGCACTCATCGAGTTTGATTTTGTTATGTTGTTATTCCTGTACGAGAACACTCTGAAGTATGAATATTGTTCGTTACATTTTTGAAATGGGAAGCTTTGTTGATCGACGTTCTCATAAAACACTGACCATAGAGGTGAAAAAAAAACATCATAACATAACGCCTGTAATCCCCGAAAGGTTAGGCAGAGGTATATCCAATAGGACCTACACCCACATTTCGCCAGCTATGTTTAAGACTTATGTAATAGGGGGCGAGCCTATTGCCATCAACCAGGCACATATCCAGACTTCTTGGCTGCTACTGAAAAATTCCTGATGGAAAAACCCAATAACACTTTGCCCGACCCGGGAATCGAACCGAGGATCTCATGCTCAGCAGTCGTGCCGGTACGTAGTATTTGCAACCGGCGGGCGTGTAAGAAAAGTTATGAAGATATGTAGCTTGTAAAAAAGTCCATTTAAATTACAGTCACAGAAAAGGTGATACCAAACAATATTAGAGAAACCGTTTAAATCCACGTCTAAAAATTGATATCTCGACGGTCTCATCCAAATTTAAGCAACACAAAAATATTTATACAGTAGGAAAAACATTTTATTCGGGACATCCAATAAAGACATTTACGTTTCCTAAACAAATACCGAACATTGGCAAAGAACTAATAACGTACTCTTGAGACTTCAGCCAAACGTAGGGAGTTCAATAAGTTCAATGGTGAATTAAAGTGCTCACACATTGGGCCATTGTGTATGGACTGCACGCTGTTCGTGTTCATCAAAAATTAATTAATTTTATGGTAAGTGTATGTTGTTGTTGTCTGCGACATAACAAAAAGGTAATCAATATCAAGGAAATTAATATCATGACAGTACCTTGTCAATAAATCTATGAAAACATCATGTACGTCAGGAAAAATCGGCATTTATTCAGTAGAAGAGGTGACAGACACCACTATAACACTAGAAATAGGGACCAACTAGTTCAGCCAGGTTTCAGGCTTGCTAAAGTAGATTCATCTTTCATGGGGTACTGTTTGAAATGTTACAATAAAATACCTCCCCACATTCTTCAACTGAACGAGACGAAATTTAAATCTTGTTTATGACGCGCACTATGTAGGCAAGCATATTATAAGTTGGGGGATTACATTGATGATAAAAATGCTTGGCTAAATGCTGGTCCTGCTCCACAACTATAGGGGCAAAATAATTTATTGTACTGGTTGGGCATTATTTGAGGCTAGCGACATGCAAAGAAGAAGAAGAAGAATTGATTCCCATGTTAATGTATTGTGGAAGCTGCAGAAGATTGCAAAAATATACTTGCATTGTATAGATTACTTTTCTTAGTATTATATAATTGCATAGCACATGTGTGAGTACTTTGTACTGTTCAGCCATCATTTACATTTATTTATCTTTCATTGACTTGAATATGCCTTGGTGGCTGAGAGAATGTCATGCTCACTCAAATGTCTCGCTGATGGTGGCGGGAGTGTCGGGTCATTTAGTTCCCTTCAATATGGTTGAGTTGAATGGCGCCGGGTACATGCGTCATGTTCGTGAACGGGCGCTCTCAGTTGGGACTGGTCATCTCTTAGCTGCCATGGTTAATTTTAAATAAATTGTTGATCTTATCTTTTACTCTGTTACGTTTGTTACGTCTTTCTACATCGTTCTCACATACATGTATAATCTTAAAATTAATGATGTAACCAAGATTTTGTAACAACATTTTGAATTAAAAGAGTGTCCAGAGTGGAGTTTCTTGCTCGTTCTTCTCCATAGAAATCTACGCTAGGGAATAGACAACTACAGTACTTTCTCAAGCTATTATGCTTTGTGACTGGGACAGTAGCTTTATTTTTTTTTTTGGATTTTTGACATTCAAAAGTGCCAAAATGTTCTAATTGAAATAAATGCTTTGAGTTTGAGTTTGAATTTTTAGTTCGGTTTGTTTAGTTTGTCTGGCCAAGAAATAGTTACTAAAACCATTAGATCTGCCTAGCGCATCGTACGGTGCATACGGACCGCACGGCCATGGGACGGACCATGACCGTGCTGTAAACGTGTCAGGCAAAAAAGTATTTTTTGTTTTGAAAATAATGAGACAATTGCAGTTCCATCTCCGACCAACACCATGCGCCATGCGCGTAGCGTATCGGCCACCGGCAAAATATTCTCGCCAGCAATTAGCTAGTTTCCACCATCAATAAATTGCAAATTTATTTAGTCCGTCAGTTAGAGTATTGGAAAATAATGGACACGTAGTTTTTGTTTTTGTAAATCAATAAATATTGACAAAGATAAAACGCATCAAAACTGAGGAGACGGAAACGGGAGTGAGGGCTTGTGACGTCAGAACGCACTAAAACTTATACCACGGTATTGAGAGTTTGAAAAGCGTCGAATTTTCGTCAATTTTGGTTTACGTAACAAAAGAAAAAATACGGGTCAAATATTTTTTGGTAATCTAACTGACCGACTTATTATTTTTTTTCAATCGACAATCCTATTGTTTGTTGACGTTCCGTGCATGGCATGCGACGATATCGGAAGAACGGTCTTGTGGGCTACCTATTTTAAAAAGTTCATGTTACTATCTTCAGTAGTTCAGGGTGTGTTGTAAATTAGTCACTCAAGAAAACAAAACAAAATAAACTCAAACAAAACATTGTTTACTGCTTTATTTTGTTTGTTGGCTCAATTTGCTGTGTACTGGCATTCCCGTATGTGAAATGTATTCGAAGAATGTGTGCGTCAGTGTCGAGGCATTCCGACATTGACTGGTATAGATATTTGTGACGTGTTCTATTATATAACTTGATCGGATTTAGTCGATTACCCATATAGTCCATACTTGGGAAAAGGCTAGCAGGTGATGTTTCTTATGAGTTGCCAAGAGGTGCGTTGTTCTTTTTTCATTAGGGTCGACTTCCAGTATAAGCGGATACAGCTGGATACTAGGTGGCGAACTGGCGACATGCACCTTCAATGTATTTGTCTATCCATTCCTCTGGAAAAATGTCGCCTCTCGTTTTAGTGTTATATTTTCGTCAGATTTCTATACGAAAATGTTATCTTTGTTCTAGGCATTCTAAAAGTATACCTAACTCCTGAAACAAAACCAATATCTATTCAACACTCAATAAAACCTCTTATTCTCATAAGACAACGTTTTAGTTCCGAACCAAATTACTCAATGTTTATTCTACTCGACCTGTTGCGTTCTCCAGGTTAGATTACCAATTCAATCTAAAAACACCGTTCTGACCTTACACAAATGGTTCATTTTCGAAGTATAGTTGTGGAATTGATAAAAATCTCTCCCCAAAATGAAACATTGAGAGCAAACTCAATTTTGTGATGTGTTGAGCGATATTACCTAACATTGGCGTTGGAGGCTCGGTACTGGCGTTTAAACCTCTCGACTTATTCATGAATGGGTTTATGATTGAAATCTTCACAAAAATAACAGCGTTTGTTTACGTTGTTAAGCTTTTGGAGAACGGCTTTTTAAATACAGTAACTGAAGAGGAGCTTGTGGCTAAAAAATAACAGCCACCCGGGTCGATCTTTAGGTTAAGCCGCGCTAGCCTAGGCTGGTCCGTGAATGGGTGACCACCATCGGAAAGCACGTTAAGCCGTTGGCCTTGGCTATCATTTCATTCATTCATTATTATTTTTTTATTTCATTTGTCTTTGACAGTTGTTACTAGGTACTTTTTAACAAGTCGGTACGTCTAGTTTTTTTTTACTACGTTCGCTTGTCAGGTAATTTTCATGTGTGTCAAAATCAAAAATGTAGGAAATAAAAATGTTGAGTGAAAATATTCCCAATGTCTGCTCTATATATTTTTTTAAATGTATATATCCTGTTCTATTCAAGTACTGTAACATTTGGTATTCCGTTTGTTGATATCCCATCTCTATGACAACCTGTTGGTTCTACCTGAATGGTTTATGGTCGGCCATTTATTGTCGTAAGTGTCAAAAGCACTATGAAGTTGGACAATATGTGATTTGGAACATTTGTCAAAGTACATATTTGGGGTTTACCTAATGTTAAAGTATTGTGTCACAGTAGAAACTGTTTCTATCATGTCATCATCTCATCTGCCTAGCCTTTTCCCAAGTTTTATTAGGGTCGGCTTCCAGTCTAACCGGATGTAACTGAATACCAGTATTTTACATAGAGCGACTGCCTATCTGACCTCCACAACCCAGTTAGTACTGGGATACGATACCCCTTGGTAAGACTGGTTGTCAGACTTTTTGGGCCACTGACTACCTGTAACGACTGTCAAAGATCACAAATGACAGCCGGGACCAACTGCTTAACGTGCTTTCCGAGGCACGGAGGAAACTCGGTATGTAATGAGTGGTCACCCATCCACAGACCAACCTAGGCAAGCACGGCTTAACCTAAAGATCGACCCGAGCGGCTGTTATTATTTAGCCACGAGCTCCTCCTATCATGTAATTAGATTAATATACAGAAGCCAGTCTTAGGACATACTGTTACTCCAATAATTCTTCTTCTTCATTTGAGTCGATGGCAAAAATTCAAATAACATCATCTGCCTACCCTACCGCAAAACCTGACAGACTTTCGGGCTGATAACCTGTTACGACTGTGAAAGATCTACAAACGACAGCCGGAGCTAACGTTTTAACGTGCTTTCCAAAGCACGGAGGAAACTCTGTATGTAATAGGTGGTCACCCATCCACGGACTAATATAGGCAAGAAAGGCTTAACATGAAGATAGACCCGAGCGGCTGTTAGTATTTGGCCACAAGCTCCTTCTTACAAACAAACAAAACCAAAATGTTGGTTACCTCGCTGATTTCACAAATTTTCAGTCTATAGACTATAACCTAATATTATATTTGCATTCCATAGGTATACCTAGACCTAGCTTAAACAACAATATCGTTTCAAAGCACTTAAAACAAAAATCTGAAACATTTTATCGTAAAAATACTGCGAAATCAAAATAGCGAGGAATGAATTATTTCTATCGATTGATTTACAACTTTAAGATTTACACCGCGCTCCGAACAAACATAAAACTCAAAACTATAAAATAGAACAAAATGCGTTGATATCGTAGAAGAAACGTTGCGATAAAAAATCTATTACGGTGGTCTAAGACACGGAGTAATATGTCTAACAGAGACCAAACTTAAAATAAACGTACTGTAATTATAGTAACCTACACTACTTTTACCAGGCGTTACGATATTATGTATTATGTGTCATAATTATTCACAATGCATAAGGACTACAAAATATGGTGCATAAAATAGAAATCTAGCTATGCCAGCGTAATTGTATGAAACGAAGCTTGGTCTTTGTTAAAATCTTCTCGTAGAGTATGTTGTAACGTAAAAGTTTTAATGGTCCTAAGTTCCTCGAGTGAACAATAAATACTGCCAAATCGAACAAAGTACTGGGCAGTCTCTTTAATTGGTAATCATAATAATTCATACTCTGGAGCCCTGAGTTTAGACCCTATTCCCGATATCGATGGGCTACTATTTTTATACCTTTAAATGTTTTTTCATAAAATAATATTTCAACAAAATAAAACATAATAAATAATTCAGTAAATGGGAAATCGTCTCCGGTTTTATGAAGTTCAGTCTCTGTTTGACTAGGTATTTATTCTTGTTCAGTTTCTACACTAAATCTTCCTCAAAGGTTTTCTCAAATGTTTTCTTTGCATAAGTAATCGCGCAGAGGCCATTTTGTTTTGATGGGATAATCCTGTTTTTTGTGAGAAGGCCCAAAAATCTTAATACATCAAGCAAACATGTTAACCCTTTTAACAGCAAAGGTGGAAAAGTACTTATAGTAACAACACGCTTGTCTATGTGAATAAAATTACTGATATTCGTGGAATTATGAATCCCAGCCTTTGCCAAGATCCGCCTAAAAGTAAAACATAACTTATTATCGGCCCACTGCTGGGCAAATGCCTTATTATCCACCTCCCAACTCTGCCTATAGCAGCCAAGGATTAATCAGGACTCATAATCTGAGGCCTATTCCAACATAATTTCTCAATTCAACATAATTCCTCCAGTCTCGTAACTGTTTTACATGGAGCGACTGTCTCTCTGACATCCAAATCCCCATGCAGTTAGTACGATACGCCTTGGTATGAATGACTGATTGTCAGACTTTCAGGTCACTGACTTCCTGTGGTCGGATCAATCATACCTTTTTACATAATTCATATTATTATACTAAATTCAAAAAGTAATTATGATTCTAAACGGCTAAACGGATTTCGATAAAAATTACATTTGTAGACCAAATTTGAACATCAAGTTATCCTGGTAATAACAGAAAAATATACAAAATTTAAAATGCATAAAAGTTCTACTAATTTTTAACCGACTTCCAAAAAGGAGGAGGTTATATGTTCGTGTGTATGTATTTTGTTTTTTGTTTATTTTACCTGATTTCTCTCCCATTTGTGGACCGATTCTCAAAATTTTTATTTGAAAGAGTATATTCCTGAGGTGGTCCAATTTAAATTTGGTGAAGATCTGATGCTGATCTTATTGTTTATACAACATCATGACGTAACATCACGCCTGCATGCTCTGAGGGGGTACGCAGATGTGTACAATACACCCAGATTTCAACAGTTAGGTATGTTTGCGGATGGATGGAAAAATATGTTATTTATTTATTTATTTAACACTTCAAGCACAAAGTACAGAGGCAGACTTAATGCCATAGGTAATGATGGCAATGTTATTGGCATGTCAGAAGTATTGTGAGAGGAATTTATGAATGTGTGAACCTTTACTTTGTTTTTTTTGTATATTTTAATTGTATGTTATCTCTTACTCTTTTAGTTCTAGTTTTAGTTCCAGTAATTGGTATATCATCTGCCTAGCCTTTTCCCAACTATGTTGGGGTCGGCCTCCTGTCTAACCGGATGCAGCTGAATACCGTATTTTACACGGAGCGACTACGTATCTGACCTCCACAACCCAGTTAGTACTGGGTAATACAATACCCCTTGGTAAGACTGGTTGTCAGACTTTTTGGGCCACTGACTACCTGTAACGACTGTCAAAGATCTTCAATTGACAGCCGGGACCAACTGCTTAACGTGCTTTCACGGCAGGAGGCACGGAGGAAACTCGGTATGTAATGGGTGGTTACCCATCCACAGACTAACCTAGGCAAGCACGACTTAACCTAAAGATCGACCGGAGCGGCTGCTATTATTTAGCCACGAGCTCCGCCTCTCGGTTTAAATATAACCGTTGTAATTAAATAAATGTTAAGTTCCATTTATTGGGGATAAGCCTATTACCATACATGTATTTTTAATAATGTAATATAAATTCATGGCGACTTGTTTGGGAACAACTAAAAATGGAAAATAAATAAAAAACTTTTTTGCAAAAACAAAAACCGACTTAAAAAAAAAAACATATACAAAAAAAAACATCAAAAATAAAAACACAAAAAAAAAAACAAAAAAAAAACTAAAAGAAAAACACAAAAAAGTGAAAATAACTATAGTTTCAGAAGCCGGTGAAAATAACACCAAATCAATCAAAACAAAGGTCAAGCTTCGAAGTCGGTGGCCTTCGTTTGATTGATTTAATGTTTATTGTGTTTTTGTCATACAACTCTCTACTTGTTACCTACACACAATACCCATGCCAGCGAAAGCATAAATCTCAACTAATTGAAACACTAATTACCCTCAAAATATAAACAAACAACCAGCCTCTTCCACTCAAGATAGCAAAACGTAACAGCATAATCGAATATAACATCAAATCATTTTCTCTTTCTTCAAATACAATTGTTTCCTTATTCTTCATAAACAGCGTTTGGCACTTAGTATTTACACCCTGTTATATTTATCCATCTGTCTGTGTTAGGGGTGCCACACACAAATATTCAGCAGCATAGCCGAGCGGCACATCAAATATTATTAGATAAACGTTTCCGAACGTTTATCTAATAATATGTAACTAGTAATATGTTGCTCGGCTTAACTGGAATTGTGACGAGTCAACCTTAAAAGTTGGCTAGCCTGGATGTTGAAATCAGGGTGTTGTGACACGGCTTGGAAGAGCCTTAGTTATGTCCAGCACTGGCCTGCGCTGGACTAACTTGATTGAGATGAGGAACGAGGTTCACCGATTGGCACCAGAACATTGGCAGAATGAAAGCCGAACATGTTATAATGACATAACTCGAGAAATAAGAAATATTGGACAGCGTTTTGTATGTCAGACTAAAAATATTTTCATTAAATTGCCAACTTTTTTTTTGAGGGTTTCATAGAAACTTTTTATCAGTATTTCGTTGCTTGATTTAATACTTACTTTCGTTAATTGTATATTCCACTATCAACAACATTGAAAAATCAACATTTTGTTTTCACAAACCAAAGTAGCGATGTGTAGTTATTGCATCGGGTCGGTTGTTGTTCAACACAATTATACTACCGATACAAATATAATAAATAATAAACCATTTATTTCAGGTAACAAAGACCCATAGATAAATACCTTAACAACCTATAACCTACGTTACCTACCTTAATATATCGACCCGAATTAGTGTGGAGCACTCTTTATAATTTTCTGAATCGGCAACACTTGGGTACAACCTTATGGTGTTATTGCAATCATTACGAGTATATCGTACACGTGTCGTTTTTTTGTAGCCTGAGGTGTTCTTTGAAATGGCTCAACGTTTTACCATATATTCTTCGTTGAGTAGAAGAAAATTTTGTAATAAAATGTGATGTTTTGAGCCAAAGAAATAAATAAATATCTACATTGGTTTTACCACCTACTCGTACTTACCTACCTACTCAGTAAAGAAATAATGGAAAAACCTAAATATCAAGCATTTCCCTAAGGTTTTTTTATTGAAATAATCCTAGAAAGAAAATTGAAGTTAAGTATAACAGGTATTCCTAAGTAAACCTAGTAGGAGGACGACCTGGGTACTAAGTTTTTATTATTTCAGGGCTAAGGCATAATTATGTTTTGAGGGCTAAGGCATGATTATATTCCAACTCGCAGTAGGCCTGCGTGATGGCTTACGGCCCTTACCCTCTCACAGGTCTGTGATCCAGCAGTGAGAACTATATAGGCTAATTATGGCAGTACTTGAGAGCAAGAGATGACATTTTTTTTTTTCATTTGAATTCATTCACATTCAATATACTAACATTTTTGATGCAATGAATTAAAAATCGTCAAAGAAAGCAAAGCAAAATAAAATGTAAAATTCTAACTTTTACAGTTCCAACTTCAAGCACTTACTACAGTATAATCATCACTCAATACTCAAATAATCACTTTGACTAGTTTATATCTATAAACAAGTCAAAGTGATTATTTGAGAATTCTTACACCCGTATAAGAATTCTAACTTTTTACAATTCTTACTTCAAGCACTAATTAAAATAATTAATTACTAAATAAAATCGGATCTTAAATAATTACTTTTACTGATGATGAATGATGATGACTCTAGTAATCACTTTGACTTGTTTATACAGAGATACTAATATTGATACGTAAATTAACAGAGACTGCAGCCGGAGTATTCAAAGAAAACTAATTTACTTATAATTAATTTAATTTAAAGATAAATTACATGATATAACTGTGGCTAGAGGCTATGACTACGTTTGAGGTTAGAACCGAAGTGATCGTTTATGATGCCCTGGAAATGGTGGAATGGTGGTGAAATAACCATTTCACCACCATTCCACCATTTCTACCAGCATCTCTTGGTCTATCCTCGTGTCCGTCCGTGGCTGATGAAATTTGTTGTAAGGTGTAATTGGTGTTAACGCATCGTCAGCGATGCCCCTTTATACCTTGGTATAACAAGTCAGCATCTCGTGGTCCATCCTCGTGTCCGTCCGTGGCTGATGCAATGTGTTGCAAGGTGTAATTGAGGTTAACGCATCGTCAGCGATGCCCCTTTATACCGTGGTATAACAAGTCAGCATCTCGTGGTCCATCCTCGTGTCCGTCCGTGGCTGATGCAATGTGTTGCAAGGTGTAATTGAGGTTAACGCATCGTCAGCGATGCCCCTTTGTACCGTGGTATAACAAGTCAGCTTCTCTTGGTCCATCCTCGTGTCCGTCCGTGGCTGATGCAATGTATTGTAAGGTGTAATTGAGGTTAACGAATCGCCAGCGATGCCCCTTTGTACCGTGGTATAACAAGTCAGCATCTCGTGGTCCATCCTCGTGTCCATCCGTGGCTGATGCAATGTGTTGCAAGGTGTAATTGAGGTTAACGCATCACCAGCGATGCCCCTTTGTACCGTGGTATAACAAGTCAGCTTCTCTTGGTCCATCCTCGTGTCCGTCCGTGGCTGATGCAATGTATTGTAAGGTGTAATTGAGGTTAACGAATCGCCAGCGATGCCCCTTTGTACCGTGGTATAACAAGTCAGCATCTCGTGGTCCATCCTCGTGTCCATCCGTGGCTGATGCAATGTGTTGCAAGGTGTAATTGAGGTTAACGCATCGCCAGCGATGCCCCTTTGTACCGTGGTATAACAAGTCAGCATCTCGTGGTCCATCCTCGTGTCCATCCGAGGCTGATGCAATGTGTTGTAAGGTGTAATTGAGGTTAACACATCGCCAGCGATGCCCCTTTTTACCGTGGTATAACAAGTCGGCATCTCGTGGTCCATCCTCGTCTCCGTCCGAGACTGATGCAATTTGTTGTAAGATGTAATTGAGGTTAACGCATCGTCGGCGGTCTCCCGGTGGTACCGTGTTATAACACGTACAAATAGATCTACCAAGTACAACATGGTTTAGCAACAAGAACAAACCATAGAAAACTTAAAAAATAAAATGAAAAATTATATTCAATTCAGTAATTGAAAACTCAAACCCACAGTTTGATAATTTCCTACAAATCATTAATAAATTAATAATAATAAATATCGCTGAACATTACACACAGCGCCATCCAGTGCCACACTAAGCAACGAGGCTTGTGTCGTGGACACCAGATAGTTGATATACTACATAGATACTTTTTGTTTGTAAATACATACTTAATATACATATAAACATCCATGACTCGGAAACAAATGCCCATGCTCATCACACAAACATTTGCTCCGACCGGGATTCGAACCCGGGACCCTAAGAACGTAAGGCAGCCTCACTACCGCTGCGCCATTCGGGTCGTCATTGTGGGTACACTGCCCACATCGCATCCGTTTCACGAATAAAACAGACTCGGTTATTTGCAGATTCTGGTTTACATAAACAGCAATAATACAAACTACTGTTTGATTTAAAATGTTGTGCAACAATATTTGATTTTGATTCATATTGTCTTTTCACTCCAATTCACTTTTCTAGTACGTTTATTTCTGGTTTTATATTCAAACGGTTATTAATCCTTTATTTTCTACAATGGAACTGTCTACATTACTGTGTGAAAAATTTCACGCAGAAAACTTTTTGGTAACTTAAAGTGTGTAAACAGACACTTAACGAATCCGAAAGGCACTTGTTCTCCCCGTCCGCGTCATTGCGATCACTTTGGACCATACCTGGGAATCTACTAGTTACGGGGATATTGAAGGTCAATGTCCCAACTTTTTCGAATACTAGTTTTTAAGGTCATAACTTTACTGTAAATACATCTATAACCCGTTTACTATTAAATGTAATTCATTGAGTTTTACCGTAAAACGTGATTTTAAACCCCAAAAAAAAAGAAGTTTTCCTTATATAATTTTTGCGTAGAGTTACTTAGTTTGAAGTACAAAATGCTTGGTTGACGACTTCGTGAAGGATTTACAGCCTGTATAAACATACAGGGTGTAAATCCTTTGTGGTGTTAAAAAATTGTAAAAGTTCATGGATAACCTTTGGTATAAGTATTCTACTCTTTGGGATAACCGTCATTTTACGATCAGTTGATGACCGGATTGCTTATTTTCACTATACATCACACTTGTAGTTCTCCGAAGGGTAACTTTATGTTACGATGTTACGCCTTACGGGTTACACGTTTTTTTCATTATGTTTTAGTCTCATGTAATATAGAGCGGGCTTGTTGCCATCAAACAAGCACAAATTCAGTCACCGGGCTTTTATTTTGGGGCTACACCGCCACACTATTTCCAAACCACAGCAACTCTTGAAATCCAAAATCAACAGTGGCGACCACCAGAAAAGCGCCAAAACAATTAAACTCGACGAAATCCCAGAGAGACAATTTAACTGTCTTGGATCGCGCTATGAACTTAATCAGAAAATAATTGCGGAAGAGTATGAAAAACATAATTTTCACTTCCCTTCATATCAGCAGAAGACAGAACAAAACAAAACCGAGAGGCACAAAGGGACGTTTACAATTGGGAAAATCCCAGTTCCCTACACATAAATTAAACAACAATATAAATTTTATCAATAATATTAATATGTCCTAAATAGGCGAGACGACAAAAAAAAACTAATTAGTCCGTCAGTTAGATTATCAGAAAATATTTGACCCGTGTTTTATCTTTTGTTACGTAAATCAAAATTGACGAAGATATGACGCTTTTAAAATTCTCAATACGTCACGCCTAGGTATAATTTTTAGCTAGTTCTGACGTCACGAGCCCCTTCTCCCGAATTTTGATGCGTTTTATCTTTGTCAATATTCATTGATTTACAAAAACAAAAAAACGTGTCCATTAATTTTCAATACTGTAACTGACGGACTAAATAGATTTGCAATTTTTTATACTGTCGTCATGCCTATTATAATCTATATTTGATTCCAATAATAAAGGTATGGCAAAATACTTGAACGCACGGATTCAGTGTCAGACTCCGGGCTGCTACTGAAAAGTGCTGATGGAATAAACCAATAATACTCTCCGACCTGGGAATCGTAAGACCTTATACTCAGAATACTACGCTTGCACGGACTAGCCCAAAGAGGTTTCCTCAGGAAATCAATAACATATCATTAAATAAGAACGCTTTAGAATCATTATGTGCCCAAAAGTCAATTCTTATAGCAACCGAGATTAATCATTTTCTTTTGACTAATATTATTTTCGCGTGCTTCCAAACATTACTCACTCGTATGTTAATACATTAAATTCCGTGTCCGTCAGCCGCCCGTCCTGTGAGAAACTCGGCGTGCACTGACTAATTAAGCACACACATTGAGTTGGAACCTCGTATCGTGCCTGATCTAACCAGCCAACCGCTAATCTACGTCTGAGAGCAGACCGTAATTGTATTTGTGTAGAATAAGACTGGCGTTGTACTGTAGCGTTTCTCGTCATAATAGAATTAGTATGAGAAGTGAGAAATGTCTGTAACATATACATTTAAATAAATACAGTATGTTGTTTCTGGAAGGTTTGGTTATATTTAAGCATGTATGTGCATATAAAAGGTGTAAACGAACCCTTCACGAAGCTGTCAACCAAGCATTCTGTACATCAAACTAGGGAACTGTCCGCAAAAAATACTGCTGGGAAACGACTTTTTTTTTGGGTGAGAAATCACGTTTTACGGTCTGACTTAATGTAATGCACTTAAAACATGATGGATGCATTGAATAGCAAACGGGCCATCAAGGTATTTAAAGTAAATTCATAACCTTAAAAAGTAGTCATTACTGCTAGTATTGGAACTTTGACCCCCAATATCTGACCACACTTTTCCGATACATTTTGTATACACGATAGTTAGTACAAAGCGAAAAATATCGTTATCAACTTGCAACCAACTGATTGCTGTCAGTACAAGAGTATCGTGTCACAGTTATGTCTATTTGCTTAATGGGCCCACTGAGAGAATCATAGTTATTCTATGACATTTCTGCTCTGCCTCTTTAAAGTATCTTAAAACACTTTGATGTAGAACAACGCTAGCGTTGTAGGTACTGCTACTTTTCACAATTATTATGAAAAGTGACTTTCTATGTCATGTCTGAAAGGTTTGAATAAAGCAAGAATGTTGATTAGCTTTCCCAGAGTCTAATTTACCTTGAAAACAATATTGTGGTTGAGATAGAAGTATTTTACTATATTTTTGCAAAAAAAGTCGGGCGTTTGTAAAACGTGCGATTTTTTGCAAAACAGTACTTAGTACGCAAAAACAAATAAGTACGTAAGTTTTGATAGCAGCTGATTTTTTCTCGCGATTAAGATTACGATCCCATAGAGAAAATATGCTTTAAACCACGCTCTTAAATATGAACATACCTTTCTGGTCCACTCTGTATAATTATGTTTCAATGCCTTGAATTATTAAAACAATACTAAAACGTCTTCCAAAACGTACTTAAACATTGTTTCACCCCCTGATTACTTAATAATCCCCTTGGCAGCAATATCACGGTTATCTTCAACGCCCCCTTTTAAATCGACTCAGTCGTGGAGATTAAAAAACGGGAAAGCTCTTGTTAGAAAGTAATTTGATTCGAGGGATCTCTTCTAATCCATTTTGGGGGTCTTGAAGGATTCAGTCAGATGGGTCGGTGAACGAAGGATTAAGGTATACATTTTGCAAAGGCAGACCCGTATCTCATTATAGGTGTTTTCAAAAAGTAATTTCGACTTTTTGATGATAATGTATTCGATTATGCTTGGAGGGTGGTGTAATGGAATTTTAAAATGTTTATGAAACATAGCTTAACAACATTTCGGTTTTTCCCTATGGAGTTAGCAGAGATCTGTAGAACACCGGGCCCATATTACTTACCAATAGGAGGATTGATGAGTCTCTATTTACAAAATGTCGAAATTTTTTAAATATTGTTTTTAGGGTTCCGTAGTCCTGGCAAAGAAAGTATAGTATAGTTTCGTCATGTCTGTCTGTCCGTCTGTAATTGTTGTAGAGGTGTGCATATCAATTACGCCAACAAAATGGTAAAATAAAATTTTGGAAAAATTATACTAGCAACCAAGAATTTTTTTTTCGTCGTCTTTCCATCATGTGGGGTATCGTTAAATAGATCTTTTAAAATGACTTAGGGGTTGCTAGTATAATTTTTCGATTGAATGCTCCATTTCAAATAGATAGAATTATTAAACTTCTAAGTGCAAATATTTGTGAATTCCAGAGCGTCTGGAAAAAATCCTGATGATAGTAGATTTCATAAACTTTTGAGGAAAATGGTAGCGGTTAAGATAACTTTATTAGTTTAGCTGTAATAGTCGTTGAATTTGGGTGTTGGATAATTTTGTACCAAACACAAAATCTTTAGAATAATTCCTTTAAACTGACAGTGTATTTGCTAAACTAGCAGATGTCAAATTTGATCTATTATATCTATTATTTTTCTTTTTTATTATTATTAACGGTCTACTACGGAACCCTACACTGCGCGTGGCCCGACACGCACTTGGCTGGTTTTTTTATTATTTCCTTTTTTCACGGGTGACCACTGAAAAATGCCCCCCTTATCACAGCATCATACTGAGTGGTAACCTGCTTGTTGCAGTCAACTTTTCTTTGTTCTGTCCTAATCTATATAAAAATATTTGTATGCGTTGTATATTAATTGTTTATTTATTTTTTGTAATTTTGTTTGATGCACGTCATGTCCCTGCGACAAATAAAAATGTATTCTTTCTTTCTATTTGCTTTTGGGACTGTAGCTACATTTAATTTTCATCTTTGTTTCGACAGTTCAAAAGTGCCTCTAACTGGCCTACTTGAAATGAATGCTTTGATTTTGATTGATTTTTTGATTCTTTTGCTATAAAAGAAAGCTCCTATGACTTAATTATAATGTAATTGCGTAAGATCCTAATTATGTCTGAAAAATATATTTTCTTAGAAAGTCTTTCAATAACAATCTAAGTTAGTTTTGCCTACCGCTTTGATGTCGATGAGTTATCACTCATACAAATACAAACTTATTTAGTTAGAACTAAATAGTTCTTTGATAACTTTGTTGTTAGCGTTAATAAATTATAATGGCTAAAATAAAGTTATCAAACTTAATTTCTAATAAGCCTACTTTTTTGTTTTTCGATAATTAATAGCGGAAAGTTACGAGATGGGCCGGAGCCTTTTATTAATATATTTTTTAGCTTCGCTGAAATTATACAGGGTGATTGTTGATTCGATGCATTCCTTGAAACGACTAGAGCTAATTTAATAGGTACCACATAACATCACGCATGCAATCCTCGAAGGCTTAGGCAGAGGCGTACCTAATACTACACCATTTCGCCAGTTATGTTTAAGCCCCATGTAATAGGGGGCGAGCCTATTGTCATCAACCGGACACAAATCCAGACTTCGTGGCTACTACTGAGAAATTCCAAATGGAAAAAGAGAATTTCAATTAGACCAACCCGGGAATCGAACCCAGGACCTCATGCTTAGCTGTCGCAATTGTGTCCACTAGACCAACGAGGCAGTAAGTTGATACCAATCACCCTGATAACGTAACTACGTAGGTATTTTCATGACATAAAAAATATATTGGTGGTAACATGTATAGAGTTCAAGAAACCCGTATTCAAAGTAAAGGAATCTTTTCTCCAAATCACATAATAATATAAATGCAAATAAAGCCCATTTGCCGCAACTTTACGAGTAGCGATTAAAATAACATTAGAAGAAGTGCTTTCTTTAGACGTTTATTTAGATCTAGAATCTTTTAAATATTAGGTAAAGAGCGTTACACGTCTGGCCTGATTAGGCGTGTTGCGATACGTTCTTTGTGTTTTATTTTCTTTATTCTAGAAAAAAATTCAAAAGGCCATCGATCCGTCCTAGTGTGTAGTTTGTCAAAAGCATTGTATTAAGTTAAACCGTTCTCCATATTTAGATTATAAGAAGTAAACCTAGGTTTAGCCTAGTAAACTTAGTATTACCCAAACTTTTTGGGTATAGTTCTAAAAGTAACTATGTTACGGCTAAAAGCTGAAGTACGGTTACACATTGTTCTAGCCGGCTATAGCTAGGTGCGACCGGTAGCAGTTGGTTAAACTTAGGTGTATCATTTTTATTGCCAAATATTACAACGACCAAATAGGTTGCATCAAATCAAAATTAGCAAGCATATCACACTATAATCTTTCTTTTTCCAAATACAAACAAATTCGATCCTAACTCCCAACCAACAATCTTCAGGTCTTATTAATTTGGAATGGCGGGTTCAGTCATTTGGTGCTCAAAAAGGGGGTCACCTGGAAAGTTTTCCGGGAGTTTTGAACGTGATTTTTTCAATATGGCGGCGAGAGCCGCAATGATACGAGGTGGCATAGTAAAAATTCGAAAAGAGCACGTCGAAATTTATAAAATCACCAATTTTTAAAACTTCCGGAAAATTTTCCAGGTAAAACTACCAATTGACTGGACCGTTAATCTTGACTGCAAACATGAATATTAGTAAAAATACGTAATAGAATGCGCGCACCGCGCTAACATTATGACATATCACATATTATATTTGAAGACCGCAAACTCTACACGAACGCCTCTATCGGCGAATTCATGCACGATTCAAAGCTTCCATTTAAACCACGTTTTTAGTCCCAAGATAAAAAAAAACAGACTCGAAGACAACCATAAAATACAGTCAACCGATAACCATCCATCATAAAACAAAAACACTACAACAATATCATAATCAGTCCACTATTCTTAGCGTTACAACAAAGCTCAGAGCACCACAAATTGCCTTCACACCATAAAACACGGCTATGTAGGGGTTCCAACCAATCCCAAGTGTTTACGGCACCGTTTATTATCCTGATCAAATGATCGCGGCAGATGAAAACGTTTCATGTTGATGGTTCATGTTGATTGAGCCTGTTCTATGATAATTAAGTAAGAAGATTCTACTGGTGGGTTTTTACTGGTAGATGTGTTTTTTGTTTGTTTTTATGTATTTGTATTTAACTGCTCCCCATTACAATGGAAGTCGATAAGCCGAAACCAACGTATTTAGTTAGGTTTTCCTTAATTCAACTAGGCATCTGCCCTGCTTTACCCAGTTAGTACCGGGTAATACGGTACCACTTGGTAAGACTGATTGTCACACTTTCGGGCTACTGACTACCTGTAACGACTGTCAAATATCTACAAATGACAGCCGAGATCAACGGCTTAGCGTGTTTTGCGAGAAATGAAACTTGGTATGAAATGGGTCACCCATCCACAGACCAACCTAGTTAAGCGCGGCTTAACCTGAACATTGATCCGAGAGATTGTTATTATTGAGCCCCGAGCTTCTTAAAACACCTTATAGATAAAAGCTATTAGGAATCTTTTGTCAAATAATGATAAATGAAATACAATATTACATCTTATGGTACTGTCATTATTGTTTAGAATTCTAAGCGGCAGGTAAACAAAGCAAAGGTGTCCATTACTGGTTGAAGTGAACCTTCAAATGTATGAGAGGAACTTAGGTACTCGTGTTTGAATTAATTCTATAGGTATTCTCGAGTAACACTCCATTCAACGATATAATGCGATCATCAATCCGTTTTGTGCTTGGTGATTGTGATGATTGTTTTGTATTTGACGACCCGAATGGCGCAGCGGTAGTGAGGCTGCCTTACGTTCTTAGGGTCCCGGGTTCGAATTCCGGTAGAAGCAAATGTTTGTGTGATGAGCATGGACATTTCTTTCCGAGTCATGGATGTTTATATGTATAATAAGTATGTATTTACAAACAAAAAAGTATCTATGTAGTATATCAACTATCTGGTGTCCACGACACAAGCCTCGTTGCTTAGTGTGGTACTAGATGGCGCTGTGTGCAATGTCCAGAGATATTTATTTATTTATTTGTATCAAAATGTTTTCAAGCAAAATTGCATGTCAGTGACGGACACAGGACACTAAAATAAAATATATATTTGTAAGTTGATGCTTTTCGTTTTTCCGGTTTTTCGTTACTATTTAGAATTTGAATTTGTAATATTTATGATTAAAGAAGATTCCAACAAGTATTTTAGATTCAAAACGTGCGGGACGTTTGATTTAAAGAAATAATACGTCTGATTTCACTAGAGTATTGAAAATTCAAAATTGCTCTTTTATACAGACATTCCTTGAGACATGTCACTGTAGGATTAGACTGATTATGACGTGACTTTCACTGGCAGATAGCTGATGTTATAGGAAGTAACATGGCTACTTTTATTTTGGAAAAAGGAAGGAAAAAGGTTTCGTGCAAAAATTAAAACCCTTTAAATTGTTGACAACACGTTGAACACAATCTACCCTACCAAAAACTCAACAAAATCACCCAAACGCGTGTCACCTTACCCGTCAACCCCCATGAAAACAAAGATAGCAGAGAGTCCAACAACAGCTTAGGTAATCCTATTGTCAGTAGGTACTCCGAAATCCCAATACCTCTACCTGAAACGAAAAAAAGCACTCTACAAGTTTATCGATTGTGAGAAATAAACAGCCAATAAGCCAACTGATGGATAAAATAACCCCCTTACAAATAAGGTTATGGGATCGGGGAAAGCAAACTCAATTGCTCAGTACGCTATATTTCTAGGAACTGAACTAACGGTAGCAATATTGAATCTTAAGAATCTAGCTCTGCGTTGAAGGAGTAGAAAGTCGTGTTTACTTTAAAACTAACGTTCCGTTCAGAGGTCCTAGTACGAGAGCGCGATGCAAACTTTGATTTTAAAAATTCAAAATATTTGTTTAAAATATTTTTATAATTTATTCATATCTGTGGACGATACTGATTGTGCTTCTTGCAAATAGATAAACTAAAATACTATAATAATTGTGACTTCGATTTAAAAATCAATGTATTTACGTTACGTTTACAACGCGCTCGTGTTAGGACCGAACCTCAAGCAATTGAGACGCGATTTGTTTTGCTCATTTTTTTCGCTTCTCAAGTCGCGTAGCAGTGACTCGGGGCATTATTTTAGAATTCACCGCAACACGTTGGTCGCTTGAGCGTGTTTATAGGGTTAAGCACCCACGGTAGCGCGAAATTCAAATTTACTTACGTTTTTTGCAATTTGCTGGTCAGTGTCTGGCTGTACATCATCATCTGCCTAGCCTTTTCCCAACTATGTCGGGGTCGGCTTCCAGTCTAACTTGATGCAGCTGAATGCCAGTATTTTACATGAAGCGACTGCCTATCTGACCTCCACAACCCAGTTGGTACTGGGGAATACGATACCCTTGACTTTTCTAGTAAAGTAAGACTGATTGTCAGACTTTTTGGCCACTGACTATCTGTAACAACTGTCAAAGATCTACAAATGACAGCCGGGACCGACGGCTTCACGTGTTTTCAGAGACACGGAGGAACTGCACTGGGTGGTCACCCATCCACAGACCAACCACGGCTACTTACTGACCAAATAGGCAAGCACGCCTGAACCTAAAGAACGATCCGAGCGGCTTTTATTATTTCGCCACGAGCTTCTCTGGTGTCAGGCTGACGTAACAACCGCTTTGTAGTGCAAGCTGATTAGAACTTTATTCTAACAGTATTTCAAACGAAGTTTGAACCACCACAAATAGAGTTGCTAATTTTAGGGTTAGAAGGGCCTTAAATGAATTTCGCGAGCTATGGCAAAGTGGTAAGTCAACGCAGTCCATAGTAACCCGTGCCAGAAATTCTAATCCCTGAACAGTATACAATCGTCGTACACATTTTTTTTTAACTAAAGTATATACCTACATCACTTTTGAGGGATGTGAACTTAATTGAAATGTATGGTAAATGTTTTTCTTATGTATATTAATATTTTCTGTTGGGACTCTTGAGTAAATATTGGTTCTGGTAACACTTATAGATAAGGGTGGTTGTTATTTATTTTTCTACCGTTGAAGGTTTATTTGTAGTACACCGTTCAGAGAATGTTGAATCACTCGTTTTTACCCCACTGTGCGACAGCAAAAGGGTTTTTTAACACACAGAGTTATGTTTTTTTTTCATTAATATATGATTGAAAACTCACCTCTAAAAAAATAAACTGCCAAAAATATTTGAACTAAACACCACCAAACTAACTTTGTAATCCCCGAAAGGCTTAGGCAGAGGTGTACCTAACATGTACACGCACCAGTTATGTTTAAGAGATTATAGATATATGTGAGAATGATGTATGATGCGATGTGTGATGTGTGATGCAGTACCTTTGTGCTCTTCTATGTAAATATATTGTCCTGTAAAGTATTTTGTGTGTACATAAATAAATAATAAATAAAGACGTGCACATTAAGAGCGTCCAGAGTAAAAGATTAAATCAACAATTTAAAAATAAAGTAATTAAAATGAACCGTGGCAGCTAAGAGATGACCAGTCCCAATTGACAGCGCCGTATAATATGCACATATAATAATATTAAAACTAGACTCAAACGTCGAACTGTCCAAAGCTAATACTCACAATGACACAAACAGACAGAATTCCAATCAATACCCAGCTTAATTAATCTTAAACAAACTGTTCCAGCCTTCCAGGTCACTTGGTTACAACAAAATCTGGGCTCCTAAAAATAACAATATAAGTACATAACTGTATGAAAAAATGGGTGTCAACATCATGATCATCTTCCTGCCGTTGTCCCATGTTACTTTTGGTTACGAAACACGTTTTATTTTTTCCATTCTCGGGGTGTCACACAATCATCTACTCCTCTTTCTTCCACTTTCTTCCTACTCCCATTTTTAAATCCCAGCAAAATTTTAACGAGATGCAAAGTAATCTGATCTCATACTGGTTCTTCATTTCAACTATCTTATATCAAATAATAACCCTACCTCCGATCGATGCTCCCAGATGAGGCAACAGGTCCTCACCATGGCAACCGTTGGTACTCGTACCTACCTCTTACTAAGTGCTTGTTATTTATAATCTTACCCATTTTATTTATTGCAAACATTTAGAGGCAAAATGCTGGTGAATGGGGTCGAAACTTTGGAAAGTATTTCCTCGTTAACTAAATTTTATTGGTAAACCCAGTAAACGAATAGTTAATACTGCACTCATTATGCAAATACGAAAAGAAAATTCCCCGTCATATTAATGCGGTGAGGAAGTCTTACTTGGAATTCCTGTTTTAATGACATCCACCAACGCAATTCGCGATATTTTCCTTTGACGTGCACAGGACTGTAGTAAGTTCATCTACTCGTCCTAAGTTATGAATGAATAGTAAAATTTCATGACCAAAGTTCCTTGTAAAATAATTCAAACTCAAAGCATTTATTCGAATATGTTGGATTTGGCACATTATTTTGTAAGTAACCCTTTAGAAAATTAAGTTTGACACATTTACAGAAACTGTCACTTCTACTAATGCTTGAAATAAATTGTTCATTAACATTTTGTGTATTTTTTTGATAATTTTTAATTAATAAACTATGTAGCGACGATATTTCTGCCTCGTTAGTCTATATAGTGGTTGCAAGCGAGACTACTGAGCATGAAGTCCTGGGTTCGATTCCCAGGTCGGGTAAGGTGTTATTGGGTTTTTCCATCTGGAATATCTCAGTAACAGTCACGAAATCTGGATTTGTACCCGGTTGCAGCAATAGGCTCGCCCCCTATTACATCATGGGACTTAAACATAACTAGCGTAATGTGACTGTGTTATTAGGTACACATCTGCCTATCTCTTTGAGATTTACAAGCACGATGTTGTGTGTAGTTCTGATTTTGAACTCTTGCCAAATAACCCTGACCCTGCGACATCTACCAATCCGCACTGGGCCCGCGTGGTGGATTATAATAGCCCATTCCCTTTTATAGGCCTGTGTCCCAGCAGTGGGAACATTAAGAGGCTGATGATGATGATGAAAATAGCCCTGAAGAGCTTGAATACTTTTGAATAGTCAAAAACTCGTACAGCTTGTCAGAAAGTTCAATTTTTTCCGGAAAAGCCATGCCATACCAACCCAAGTAGGTACCGTTTTCTACCTCCAAGCACTATAATTTTCCACGCTGCTTATAAGCACCTATAAAAATAATCAGGCCTTGTCCAAGGCCGTAACAGCTAGGCCTGTAATTATAACGGTCCGACACATAATCACGTTATAAATTGGGAACGTAATAGCCCTAGGAGTATTTTTCTGCTTCAAATATCTCAGAAGGAACTCAAATTAGTTTTTTTATTAGAAATATTTAGGATCTTGATTTAGATAATCTAATTTTTGTGCCTCTCTTACTTAGTCCATTTTTATTAACGAACATTTCAGAATTTGACGTAGGTAAATAAAATTAATTTAGGTATTTTTTGTTTGCATAATTGTAAACCAAATGGTGGTGACAATTTACACCCATATTTTCGAATAAATAAAATTTGATTTTGGTCGGCGCAACACGTTTTTTTCTTGCATTTTCCTCTGTCAACCGGCACGCTATAATTTACTCCTTTTTCTTACAATCATACCTCACACAAACCAACCTTCGTTTCTTTGGTCTTCCTCCATCCAAACGAATCAGTAATACGATATCTAAAACTTGAAATCCAAAGGAAGCCAAACCATTCCCTTTGTTAATCAATTGTGAATTGACGATCATTCACTAAAGAAAGCATAAAAGGAAGGTAAAGCAAAAAGAGAGTAAACATCATCTACGTACAATGAACAATGAGAACAGAAACCATTAAAATACAGACAAGGAAATTCCTAAAGGAAAGTTTAAAGCCTTATGTATAATTATAAATTTATTCCCACAACACCGCCGATCCAAATCGCAGGAAAGACAGAAATATTGAATACAAGAATCTTCGACACATCACCCACCTAGCCGTTTTGCAATTTTATTAGATTTCGAATGACTAATTATCTGGCCTCCACAACCCAATTACTGGATAACATACTTAGACAACCCCCCCATTTGTGCCCTTCCCCTTTGTCAGACTTTCGGCCTTTTGACTGTACAGCTTGTACTAACCTGGAATGTCAAAGATCTATGAATAATAGCCGGGTCCAAATACTTAACGTGCTTTCCGAGACACGGAAGAATCTCAGTATGTATTAAGCTCGACATTCGACAAGCGTAAGACCCTAAAGATCGACCTGCGTGCCTGTTAATATTTCTAAGAAGTACATATTTTGGCATAAGGATGTAAGGATTGTAGCAGATAGTGTTCTGTGGTTTTAGCGCCTACCCCCATGAGAAGGACGTAAGTTTGAGTATGTATCAGTGGCGAAGATTCCAAACACCTCGATTCCTACCGGCTTCCTATTGAAAAATGGCACAGTCAGTATTCTATAAACAAATAATATAATCACATTAAGATTTGTACTCCGGCTTACCAAAAATTTACCCTTCGCTATGTGTCATATGTGTGTGTGTAAGAACCTTTTTTCGAAACGTCATATAAAAATCTCAACTCACAGGAAAATACAGCTCTAAAAGTTTATTGTTCATCCATTGTCAGGTCAGTATTTATACTTCAAACGTCTTGATTCTTGAGCTAGTGTTTAGAGTTTATCTCAAGTTTACTAACTTCCATTGCAAAGTCATAACTGGTACCCTGAGGTTCCAACTCAGTAAAGTTGTGGGCGGGGGCTTAAAAACTTGAACATGGAGATAGATTTTTTCATAGGGGGGACGTGTCGTTCTTCCGGTCTTTAATAGAAATAGTTTTGATTTAGAATTCGAAATCTTAAGATAAGTTTATGACAAAGTAAGCCTGTTAATAAATATCGAAGCTTATTATGGATTAGCTTTACATGCTGAATATAAATTGAGGATAACATTTTGAGAGAGCGACTGTCGCAGCCCCGTGCAGGGCACGCCACAATATGTGCGATAAGTCCCCTCTTTGAGGAGTGGCTTGAGAGACGCCACGGCGTCCTCACCTTCCGACTGACGCAGGTCCTCACCGGACACGGTGTTTTCGGGAGGTTCCTGCACCGAATCGGGCGGGAGGAAACGCCCGGGTGTTTCCACAGCGAGGATCGACCGGAGGACACGGTCGAGCACACAGTGGAGGTGTGCCCCGCGTGGGCGGAGCACCGCCGTGTCCTCAAAGCGGCGATTGGCGGCGGCGACCTCTCGCGTCCGGCTCTGGTGCAAGCCATGGTCCGGAGCGAGACGGAATGGGACGCCGTCACTGCCTTCTGCGAAGCAGTACTGCTAGAGAAGGCGGTGGCGGAACGTGAGAGGGAGAGAACCTCACAGCGTCCCGGCCGTCGCGGGAGACGCCCCGGGCGTCGGGGGCCACCACGTGACCCCTGGCCACCGTAGGCGCGGGCCTATGGATGGTGGGTATGGGCTAGTCTCATGACGACAGGCCGTGTCGACGGCGCGTTCGTGTTCCACGCGCGCCTCAAAGAGAGTCAGCAAAAAGGAAGGGGTCCGCAAGGACCGATGCCTGCCGGGGTTGCGGGACTGTTCGAAAGAGATACCGTGGCCCCGGAACACAAAGGGCGATGAAGGAACATGGATGGGTTTTAGTCGATAAAAGTCTGACACTCCCTCCTGCTCCGCCCAGAGCGGGAGAAGTCATTTGACGATTTCCCATCCGAAAAAAGAAAAGGGTAACATTTTAAAATCAAATGCAAATATCACTTGAATCTCGTTACTTATAAATAGCCAAAGAGCTGTTAACAACAATTATTCTATTCACAAAAAGGCTTACTATTTATTACGAGCTTTTATTTAGTTCACCTGTCCCTATGTTTGTCTGTAATCAAATCTTCCAAATTAAATTTGATCCAGTTTCCGGTTACCGATTGAGCTGTTTTTTTTTTTTCACTTATATTGCCTTCGATTTATAACATGACAAAATCAACAAGTTTCTCATTCATACAAAATCGTAAAATTGGAAATTATGATTACAGTCAAGCAAACAATAACTGGTACACAATTATATTTCCTGTACTGGTTCTATAAATCCAGCCACAAAAACATACGTTCACGGACTTATAAAAAAACCGGCCAAGTGCGTGTCGGGCCACGTGCAGTGTAGAGTTCCGTAGTAGCCCGTTAACAATAAATATATATATATATATATATATATATATATGTAATAATAGATCAAATTTCTGTCAGTTTAGCAACTACAGCAAATTCTTCACTTTAATTTTATTATTTATTCTAAGGATTTTGTATTTCATACAAAATTATCCAACACCCAAGTTCAATGACTATTACTGTTAAACTAATAAAGTTATCTTAACTGCTATAATTTTCCTTTAAAGTTCATGAAATGTACGGTCGAACAAGCTATTTGGTTTACAGTTTAACCAACATATTACATTGTAAAATGTAAACCAAATAGCTTGTTCGACCGTACTATCATCATGACTTTTTCCACATTTTTCAAGCCCGCAGTTTAGCTTTTAGAGGGGGAGACGTCCTACTGGAACAAACATTTGCACTTTGAAGATTAATATTTCGTAAATGGAGCATTAAATCGAAAAAATATATTATACCCCACACAATGGGATAGAAGACGAAAAAAAAATCATCCCCACTTCACATGTAGGGGAGCTACCCTAAAAAAAAATACTTTCCAAAATTTTATTTTACCATTTTTTTTCCGTAATTGATACACACACCTCTACAAAATTACAGCTTTCTAGTAATAACAGTCTCTGAGCAAAACTACGGACGGACATGACGAAACTATAAGGGTTCCTTGTCAGGACTACGGAACCCTAAAAAGTCAGCCATATGCAAATGCAATTAGAATAAATATAATGCGCCGCCGCTGCTCTTTCATGCAGGAAAAATCATGAAATCCCGTCTGCATTCCACATGTCGACATCGCTTTCTTTAGTTTGTATTTTCCTTTTAAAATTAAGCCATGAAGAGATTTCTAGGCAGCTCGAATGCTTCGACATAATCCAGTGTACTATGAGATTCACATAAATAGATGTTGCCCGCGACTTCGGTCCCGGTATTTTTGGTCTTAACTCCTCTTCTTTAATAATGTTCTCCTAGTACTTCCCTGATATTTTCTTTTTCTTGATTCTGTTCTGCTCCATAAAAAATACATATTATACCTACATGTGCCAACTTTTGAGCTGATCAGTTAAAAGGTATCAATGCCCATTATGCACAAACATACGTATACCTGTTATTGCGATCGTTTTTGTTCTGGATAACCGGACCATCTAGTTACGGAGAAATTGGAGGTTACAAAGTTTCAACATTTTCCAAAGCATTGTTTTAAGCTAGTTTGAATGTAAATAACTCCACTACCTCCGTACTATTCAATGCTTCCATTGCTACAATGTTTTGAGTGCGTTACATGGAGTTTTGACACATGTTTACGGTTTCACTTCGACAGATTATAATCTGCCGAAAAATAATGCGTCATATAGCAGTATGTTCAGTTGACAATATTTCGACAGTTTACAATCTCGCTACACAGATTACAATCTAACGGTTTTTACAATGTGACGCCGACATTAATGTTTTTCTTCACTTGAATAAGTAAATGAGACACAATCTATACCGCAAGATCTTCATAAAATCAGAAACAGATTAAATTAGAGACATATAGACAATTGCTCGACTTCAACGGATATTATCTTGTTGTTGGTTTAACTCGTTTTATGTTGCTTCGGTGTGATTAATCTTTGATTAATATTTGTGTTGGATAAATGCTTTAAATAGAGATTGTCTTTATAAACTAACATCATATACATCTAATATACCATCTCAACATGAATGATGTAACCAAGATTTTGTAAAAATATTTTGATTTAAAAGAGTGTCCATGGAGTTTCTTGCCCGTTCTTCTCCATAGAGATCTACGCTAGGGAATGGGCCACTACAGTACTTTTACAGTTTTTATGTCTTGTGACTGGGACTATAGCTACATTTAATTTTCATCTTTGTTTCGACAATTCAAAAGTGCCTGTAACTGGCCTACTTAAAATAAATGCTTTGATTTTGATCTATGATTAAGTATGTCGTAGATTTTCACTACTTACGTAAATATACTTTCAGAGCTACTGAAATCTCGGCTGTACAAAGAATTATGCAGTAAACGTGCAGTGTTTCAAGTCCGAAGAAGAAAAGGCGAGACTTGTGATCATCCGACCGGTACATAAATCACAATTAACCTGACCTGTGACCAGTAAAGAGGAAAATGCTTTCATTCACTTTATTTTTTTGCTTTGGCACGGCCGGTGCAGTAGCTTAGCGATTGACTGCTGCGTTGCGTGTCGCGGGTTCGATCCCCGCAAAAAAACAAATATTTGTACGGTAATATAATATAGATAGTTGTTCGTGTATGTGAGTTTAAATGTTTCTAAAAAGCACCTACGATACAGGAGAAATTCATAATGCGGTGCAACGATTTATTAAAAAAAAACTATCTTTTGCTCGCGGCTTCACTCCCGTTATACAGGGTGGAATTTTGTAATGCCACCTGGAGGGAAAGTACTCTTAATACTGCAGATAGAAAATTTTACTCAAAGGAAACATTCCTTTATTTTTGAATAGAAAGCAAACTGCATTCAAAGATTTTCGAAAATTCTCTTCGAAAACACACACACACCGGTAATCGAACCGGCTAAAATCTGAAAAAATTATACCCTGTACTTTTATTGCATCGATCGTTAGGGTCTATTATAAGGATGAAATCTCTCTAACAAACATGATAAATTAAATAAAAGGAAAACCAGGAAATCTTAAATTAATTTAATTATTTACAAAAAATGGTAAACTAACTAATTAGTTGCTCGAAATGGGCTCCATTCTCTTGGATACACAAATTTATTCTTTTAGCGAATTCATTTCTAGTAACCTTTAATAAAGTGTTGTGGTGAATATTATAAATCGTATTCTGAACTTCAACTCTCAACTCGTTGTCATTCGCATAAGATTTCATGTAAATTTGATTTTTTACATATCCCCACAAAAAAAAATCTAATGGGGTGAGATCTGGCGATCTCGCAGGCCATCTGATTGTGCCGTTTGTACCAATCCAGGTATTAAAATGGTTATTAATGTAGGCAGTAGTGATTCTGCTGTTATGTGCTGGAGCACCATCTTGCTGTAGCCATTAAACCAGTTAACTCATTTCTTAAGAGATCCAGTATTTCAATATACTTGACAGTGTTTAAATGACCTTCGTACACGTGGACTAATACTACATTATTTCTCATAATTCCGCACCAAACGTTGAAAAAAAATCTTACTTGATTGTTAGTTCCATGAACACGAACAGGATTCACTCGAGACCAATAATGGTTATTGCGACGATTGTACATGCCATTATTGCTGAAGTTGGTGTCGTCAGACCATACAATGTTACTCAAAAAATTAGGGTTTCGGTCAATTTCCCCAAACATGTTTTCACAAAATTGTAATCGTCTATCACGATCCCCAATATGCAATTTTTGCACCAACCGACCTTCACGATAGCATTTATACTTATACTTTTTCAGCACTTTAAGTACGCGAGTGTGGGTTGTTCCTAACTCATCGGCAGCATCTCTACTTGAAGGCTTCGGAAATGATTCAAAGTATGTTAAAACATCTAGTTCAAAATCGAAATAGTTTTGCTGAATAGTTTGCCGTCTCTTCTTGAAACCACCCGTATTCTTTAAATTTTTTACCATTCTTTTCAATACGAACAGAGTTGGTGCCTGTCGGTCTTGATATCTCTCTCCATACCACCGCAGAGCTAGATTCACGTTATTGTTATTTAAAAAATAAGCTTCCATTAAATCAAACTGTTCTTGATAGGCCATTTTCACCGTGAGACAAAATGAGTTGTAAAAACAATCAAATGTGAATAACAAATGTGACAATCTAATTTTCAAATTACCTCATACACGCAGCTACGAGTATGTCGCAAAGGAGTCTGCATTACAAAAGATGGATGTTAGTTATAGAGCTTTAACTTGACTCATTGAATTTGTAACTTCAAATTTCCTGGTTTTCCTTTCATTTAATTTATCATGTTTAATGATTCAAAGTATGTTAAAACATCTAGTAGTTTAATTCATTCTTTGTTTTTATACAGCGACGATTTATCATGTTTGTTAGAGAGATTTAATCCTTATAATTGACCCTAACGATCGATGCAATAAAAGTACAGGGTTTAATTTTTTCAGAACTTAGCCGGTTCGATTCCCGGGTGTGGGAGAAGAGAATTTTCGAATGCAGTTTGCTTTCTATTCAAAAATAAAGGAATGTTTCCTTTGAGTAAAATTTTCTATCTGCAGTATTAAGAGTACTTTTCCTCCAGGTGGCATTACAAAATTCCACCCTGTATACGAAAATTAACCCACGGGAACATTTTAAGTGTAGCTTATGACACTCAAGGATAATGTAACTTCCGGTTTTTCAAAGAATTTTTGGAGGTAGATCAGGAGTTCCAAAGATTACCCCCTACATTCAAACCAATTTTACCTCTTCTTATATAGTAGGTAAATAAACCCTACAGAACTCTAAAACGAAACCCATCAGCTACAAAATACAGCTATTTATTCTTCATAAGCCTCAAATAGAAACACAAAAGAGTTCCTACTTACATCTCTTTGACAATAACGAAACAAAAAACTGGAAGTAACAATAGATGATTGTCCGGGTTTCGATTGCTGAGGGTATAATATTTACCTTTACCTACCTCTTAGGAAAGAAAGGTAGATTGAATGTTAGTAGTGATAAATTCATTCTTTGTTTTTATACAGCGACTAATAGCAATGGGACATTTCAATTGTGTGTCTGGCTAAATGATTCATGAATGTTGTAGTATCCACTTGTAGTAGAGCTAATAGGTTCATATGTTGATAACACAATATACTAACAATATCACAGGCTCACCTCATCACCAAGCCTCTATTCCAGGGTTTGCTTCACCTTACAACTTCCCGCCATTCGTGGTGACTGACAGTTGTCATTCGTGACAGCTACCCGACTACTTGTGGCTGTGAGACAGTGTTACCATATCTATTAAATACGAGTAGATACACCACAAATGTTATCCTTAAATACCCTTGTATTTCCGGGTCCTTGGATTTGTAGGTCCGTTTACACCTTTGTAAACGGACCTTTCACGAAGGCGTCAACCAAGCATTCTGTACATTAAATTAAGTAACTACACACTAAAGTTATTGCTGGGAAACGTCTTTTTTTGAGGTGTAAAATAACGTTTTAAAAACATTGTGCTGATGGATGCATTAAAATAGTAGGTACGGGGGTCGTGGAGGTATTTATAGAGAAGTGATATAATTAAAAACTTGTGAAACAGTTGGAACTTTGACCCCCAAGATCTCCGTCCCAGGTATTGTTCTGAACAAATATTGCAATGACGGGAAAAATAAGTTTGGCTTGGTTAAGGGTCTATTTACACCTTTTATGGGTTAGAGAAATGTTAACGCTAAAATTGAATTTAAAACTAGAAAATGTAAATAAGGATTATACCTTTTTTTTCCCTAACCTAACATCAATTCTAATTTCGCATGACTGTAGTTTTTTTTTATTGTTTTGTAATTATTAAGTTTAAAAACGACAGGAATTAATAAGTTTATTTATTTTTTAATGTGTCTAAATATAGTTTGCATGGCATTGACAGTTAGCAATAGCAAAAGCAATACTTTTAAGGTAAAAACACGAAAATATTAATAATAAAAAAAACAATATTAATAAAAGCTCAACCGTTTGTTTTTACTTGTAGAGCTCCCTAAAATCCAACTAATATTCATATTTATACTCACTTCTTAACATTTTCTACACCGACCGTCCATTATTAAAGCCACCCACCTCACAACCACAACAATTTAAACACCAAACAACAGCAACAGATGAAGCAGTACAGTCAACAGCGCGATTACGTCACCAAACTCCACACGTAACCGGTTTTCCAATAAATCGTGACTTATTTATTACATGGGTCTGCTATCAACAGGTTGCGGCAGCTGTCGAAACGTTCAAAGGATTTGACAGCTCTCTAATGGCGCCCAAGTTGTTTGTGTGGAATAAAATTAATAATGTTGTGTGTGCTTGGGGTATTTTATCGTTCTGTATTGTTTAGATATTAAATTGTAGTATGGTCTTTTAAAAAAATAAGAAAGGTTTTGACAGCTCTCTTATGGCGCCCAACTTGGTTGTGTGGAATAAAATTAATATCGGTGTGTGTACTTGCGGTATTTTACCGTTCTGTGTTGTTTGGATATTAAATTGTAGTATGGTCTTATAAGAATAATAATTGTTTTTTTTTACGTTGTGTCTGTACACGATGAATAAAGATGAAATAAAAGTACAGGAACACCAAAGAAACAATGGATGGACTATGTGAAGAATGATATGGCTAGAAAGGAGGTGTCTGATGAGCTGACGAGTAATAGAGAAGTATGGAAGAAGAAGACATGCTGGGTTGACCCCAAATTTGGAATATTATGTTGATGATGTCTGTACACTTGATGCCCTTATATAAAACACCTGAATCTGAAATTATAGAATAAAAAAATACAACTGTACCTAAAGTTGTATTTTTTTATTTTGGTTAAAAGTTTTGCAACAGGCACAATTAGAGCCTGTTTGACCACCTACTATTAAGTTCCCGTTAACTTACTTGGTAGGTAATTTCATACAAATTCTGTTCCATTTTTTAATTTATTCGGTAAGTAGTGGCTATTCGGACATCGTGAAATAGGGCCTTAGAATTGTATTTATTGATAAAAACCTTAAAAATGTGCTAATTTTAAAATCGCCCGAATTCATGTTTACACCGTGCGTCGGGCTAGCAGGAACGCGGACCAATGATAATTAAGACTGTAGGATTGATCTAAACTAAAACAGAAATAACTGGTCAAAATGAAAATAGAAGAACATGACTCTTCTATTTCGTTGGAAAATAAAATATAGAATAAGCTTTTCTTATTTCCAAAAATAAACTGTCGTGACAAAATCAAATCAGTATCTATTTTGACTTCAAACCAACCACAGACGAAACAGCCAATCAAACGTCGCCGGTCCCTAAATAAATCAGTCTATGAAACCCCAAGCATCAGTAACTGTTTATTAAATTCCAAAGAATCTTCTTGAACCATTCACTCAAGTCTCTCACTCACCTTAATATAAAGACAGCGAATTGGAGACGCTCTTTATCAAAAGGCAGTGAGGCATTACAAGTATACGAACTAACGTACCTACGTAATTTATTTTTCATTTCATCAAAGAAAATTAAAACGCGAAGCCTCTACGATAAAGGTACTCAAGTATAAAAATTGTGTGGATTCAATTGAATAAATAATTTTGAAGATGTTAGTGGCAGTATTCTCTGGTACATATTCCTTGGTTTCTTGCACAGATTAAATGGTGGCTTCACAAAGACACCATGGTCTCTTTTCACAAAGAGTGTATTGTAAGAAAGATAACATGAGCATTCTCATTTCAATGCGAGTTTCGTGTCTTCGTCTTCATTAAAATGAATAGATTTTTGTGAATGTTAATCTTCTTCTGTTATTAGTTCTATAAACATGGCACACAACACATGGCTTCTAAAACTAGGTATTAAACAGAAATAGCTTTGTGACCGTCGAACTTCCAAGTCTCGAGTTCGAATCCAAGACCTCTGATTTTTCGGATTCATGTGCGTTTAGTATAATTATAGTTGTTGCGGTAAAGGAAAAATCTTGAGGGAACCAGCATGCCTATGGGAATCGTACAATGTTAGCATGTAAACCAGGTAATACACTTACACCCGTACTTATCTACAAACAAGTCAATACTCTCAATATTTGAGTAGTCAACTGATTACACAAATATTTAAAAGAAGAAAAAAAAATGAAGTTTAGTAATTGGTTGAAGTGTGAACTACAAACTAGAACTGTTAAGTTTTGTTTTCTTTGACGGTTCTTAAGCGATTACCAGGGTTAGAAAAAGAAAAAAAATGTTTATTTCTTGTCTACTTAATAACCCTGTTTACCATAGATTTAAATGCACTTAAATCTCAAACTCTAAAGGCTAGCTTAGCACCTCAAACTAAGAAACTATAGAGCTGTTCCCTGTAGAAGCCTGCTCCGTACAGCTTGGTTCATTTTAACTTTAATTAATATACTACTTTGTTCCCCACCAATACGACCAGTGTGGGTTGTAAGTACTTACTAGCACTGAAAGTACTTAGTACTAGAAGCTACTTCAAGTCTAGACTTTCTCTCGAGCTTGGCTTTTAGTTGTGTGAAATTGAATTGTGATTTTCTAGTTCCTAGTATATTACGAGCACGAGCAATATGTAATCACTTTCATAAATGCATAAACGATTTTCTAGTGGAATAAATACGATATATTAACAATATTTCATGTATTACAGATAAATGCAACTGTATACGGTTATACAAAAACCGGAAAAATTATATCAATAGGCCACTAGAATCATAATCCTTCCTTTTGGCTTTGATGTAGTTGGGTGAAAACAAAAAAAAGAAGCCTTGACACTTTTAGACTTCAAAGGTACTAATAACAAAATAACAAAAGAAGATCGGACATCACTGTTGCCGCTACCATTTTATAATTCATCTATTGTGCTTTATCTTCCTTTGTAAGCCGTCAATGAGCTTACTCCATGTTGTCATGGCTTCAAGTTTTTCTCGATTTTATTGTAGAGTACAAAGTGAATTAAAACAGGCTTGTAGAGAAAGTTACGAAGAAACAAAAGGAGACGGCCAAAAATTGTATGAGCCTGTTCCCCAAAATGTACAGATATAAAATCTATCAATAATATTCAATAACAAAAATAAACTGTAACATCTACCAACTCGTATGTGATGCACTATACATTCGTTATTTCCAAATTAAATATTCACCAAGCCAGTAACTATTGCAGAAATCGATAAACGGACATCAACCGATACAAAATGCACGACCTATATTTTATCTTTAAAAGTCAAAGTGAGCTGCTTCAAAGAAAGTAGTCTTTGTAAAGCATTTTCGCATTGAACATAGATCAGTGAGTCTTATTTTGTAAGTTACTGCTTGAAGTTAACTAGACTTAAGGGGCTACCCCATGCACACTAGCGCGACTTTAGTAAAAAAATCAGAACTCGTTAAATACACAATTAATATAAAATCTAATTGACCAAATCAATCTTTTGGTCTTCTAAATTATTTACGTCTGCTTAAGTCATTGAAACATAGCTCGCTGTCGTTACAGATACAAAATGGAAAAAACGACCGTTTTTAGCAATTTTTCTAACTGTAACTACAGTGAAGTATATTTTAATGAATTAAATAGACGTCAATAATCTAGAACTCTAAAGCATTGATTTTTTTCAATCAGATTTTATATTAATTGTGTACTAAACGAGTTCTGATTTTTTTACTAAAGTGGCGCTAGTGTGCATGGGGTGGCCCCTTAAGCTATTTAATACATAGTTTTTATTAGAATGAATTGACTGGAATTGAACAATGAAAAACTGAGAGTTTCTAATACCTATCTTTTTAATTTATAACAGCGTCGTAACCAAAGCGTTCGGTCGCGCTCATCATACGGCACTCACTTGTTCGGGAAACCGGAACGCGATCCGCGAGGGCGTTCAGGTTGGTCGAAAAAAATGAACGCGACAGTCGCATATATTGGGATGCGGCCCAATATATGCGATATATGGATGGCGATGTTACATTATACCTTGCATTCAAAACATCACGCCTGTTATCAACGAAGTTTTAGGCAGAGGTATACATTATAATACATCCACATTGTATAGGGACAAGCCTATGTTATCCAGCCTCCGTGGCTGCTACTGAGATATTCCTGATGGAAAAACCCAGTACCTTTTTCCGATCTGGGAATCGAACTCAGGACCTCATGGTCAGCATGCAGCAGCTCTCATTTCTAAGTTCTGTATTGTAATACCTGTAATTTGTGGAGTGTTCATAATAAACAGTATTCTGTTCTATCTATTTATCACAAATTCCACTCACAGTTAATAGTGAGATCAATCTTCAAATCAAGCAAGCACACTAAGAGATGCCAATTTGCATGATTAAACCTATATACGGTAATAGCTAGGAAGGGAAACCATTTACTAATATTATGCATGGCAATTAAGACGATTAGTTGCATCTCAAAGGCTGAGATGCTACCGGGCATAGAATGAAACAGGTAGGGTACATCTATGTGATAACGGAAATAACTAGGGTCCGTGTGGTGGAGTGGTAATTAATAACGTGGTTAATAACGGTGGAGTGGTAAGTGTTTTGGAAATTCCCAGAAGAGCAAGAGTCAGTATAGTTTGGGATGTTATAAAATCGAGGGAAACTTTGAGGATATTAAAGGTGAATTTCAATTCAGTTATGGTCGCCCACAAGCAGTTCGGCTGGGATCGGTACAAGTGGCGTCGGTGAACAAGGCCCATATTTTCTTGTAGCTGATTGAAAGAGCATCTTTTTTTTGTTATGGCTCGAGAAAGACTACTCCATGGAAAAAATATGATGAATGATGTAATTAACGATTTTAAAGCTTGTTAGAAGAGGGATTTTCTTTGTTGAGGACATAAGCAAATCGGAGCCGGGATAAAGAAACGCCACACTGTACAATTATTGCCAAAAAATCTTCTAATTCAAAAGTCAACACCAAAAAACTGCTGTCTTGCCAAGTTAAGGCAATAGGATACCCATAACATTATATTGAACAGTATGTATTGCTGAAATGCATGCTGATTTCCCAACGGGCACGGCTCAAACCACTGAATATAAACAGATATTCGCTTAGTCATGCATGAATCACACCAAAACAATACAGTGCCTAATTCGACGAAGCGCAGTACATTAACTTGACAAGCCACGATAACGCAAGCTGTACACTAGAGAAGCATACAGCAAGAAACATTCTTAAATTGCATGTCCGATTCCAGATCCGTCTAGTACAATAGTACTACACGGATCTTTTTGTGCTCCAATCTCGTTGATAGGGAGGCACTGCTAGTGAAATTGTCTGTGAAATTGTTTTGTGAAATGTATAGAATAAAAAACCGAACGCTCCGATAATGGTTACGCCCAAGATGCACAATTTCAAACAAAAGTAACGCTCGAAAGTGTCGCCAAACACTCACCAATCATACCTACGTAGTTATAGTTATGCTACAAGCATATTTTTTTGCAAATTCAACCTTACGCGAATTGCTTAAAGTGGTTCTTACAATGCAGTGTACGAAAAACAATAAAATTTTACGACCGACGGTGGTCGGTAGGACAAGGCATTGAGTGGAGACGAACATTTTAATATTTTTTTTTTTCGTAAGACATTTAGTTAGTGTTTTAAGAGTTTGTTAGATTGTGTTCTTAACACATAATATTGGAGCATAAATATGTTTTTGGGTAGGACATGGATATATCAATGAAACAAATATTAAGTATTATAATCGTTTATTTAAATGTTTGGTTCAAAAGGTATTAAATAATTAAAACAGTTATGTATTATAAGTTTAAACTCAAAACAAAACAACTCAAACTCAACAGCAGGAAACACATTAATTTCCTTGAAATAAGTTTAGTTTATTGTAGAGTTGTCTTTTTGAATTAGATTTTAACTCTTCGGTTGTTTTTTTAGCAATGTAATGTAAACGAACATCTATAAACTTTTCTATAATAGCTTTTATAAGACTAATTTTGTGATTGAATAGAGCAGGTTGTTGACGAGAATGTATGTCAATACTAGAAAATATATTTAAATGGAAGGCGCGTTTTAAAACTAAGGAACACAAATAGGCCTTGGTTGTGTTTTTTTGACCATTTATGCGCTGTTCTCGTCTTATAATCTCCTCTGTTTTACTACATACAGTGTAAACATCTTCACTCGCGTAGCACAGACCACCAAAATCTTTTATATCTATTAGTTTGTGAAACCATAATTTATTATGTGCTAGTGTAGAATCTTTGCAGATGTCACATTTAATTTTTTTTAATAGATGTCTGACCACAAATCCCGCAATATAACCAACAATTTGACAGACATATTCAGAGTTGGAATTATTTAGAGAATCTGATAGAATATCACAATTATTTTGATATGTCTCATAACTGCTATCTTCGACTGACAAATATTCGTTTTCTATATCAAAACGATATCCAACGCTAGTATTGTTAATATTTGATACAGTTGTGCCACAATTCAGAATAGGCACATTTTCCAAGGGAATAGAATTGCCTGTAAATTTGGAACCGAGTTCCAGGTGCATTAAAAGTTTTTTATATGCGGATTTAAATTGACGGGAATTTGGATTATTATTGAACCCTCCTTGACTCCTTATATTGCCGAAAAAGAGCTCAACATGATCCTGGCTAAACTTATAGGCTAATATGTATTTTAAATAACCTGTTTCCACATAACTAGTATATAAACGTTGTACACTTTCAATACAAATAAGTAACCCGACAATTCCTGTATTTGCTTGGCAATTGTATACATATACTTTTTCTTCAGAAAATATTATTCTTTTTTCTCCCTTCTTTTTGATGGTGCGTTTTCTTTGAACTATAATGAAAAGTGATAGTAAATAAGATTTCGATGTTTGGAAAAACCTAAATACGTCTTTTGAATTCATGTTACTTATAGGTCTTTTGAAACCACCGCAGTTGAAATTCCTTGAATTTAAAATATCAAATAAATTATTTAATACTAGTATGAACTCAGTAGTTGGTCCAGAATTCATAAAATTTGGAATTTTTAAATCGGTATCACAGAAAGTAATTGCATTCGCCACGCTGCGACTTAAAAGTTGAGTTGCTAGTTTAACTTTCATAATGGAATTCTTAAACCAAATATGTTTCTGCGTTAATTTATTAGCTAAGTGTAATTTATGTTTTTCTTGAACTCTATGCAGGTCTTCAACTAGTCTCCATTTTATTTGGTTATTATCGTTATTGTATATTATTTTTTTTGATTCAAATAAATTCCTCATTAATTTAATCATATGGCATGCGTCAAGAAATACAAAAACGTCGTAATCAGCTGTGGGGTGTTTAAAGAAAGGCTTTAAATTGTGAGCATCATCCATATTGCACCCTAACAGTTTCATAGCAGATAAGTTCGTTTTACATCCATCAAATGTCAATGATACTACTTTTATTCCCACGGTGTGACATTTTGTGAGTGCAATTTTGATTAAATTTGTTTTATTTTCGGCTGTAAAGCTATTGATGAAAAAGTAAGCTATGGGAATTTTCCACGATTCATTTACTGACACTAATAAAAACACGTACGCTTGAGTAGCGATTTGATTTGAGTCGTTACTTTCTATACCTATATCAACTAAGCCCTCATACTGCTTTCCAGTCCAAATTTTTTGCTGTCGAATTGACATTTCATCAACCACTAAAGAACATAGTAAAATTTTGTTTGAGGTTTTAACTTTTTCTGAAAGCCTATCAAGTGCTTCTTGTGTGAAGCCTGGTTTTGCCTCAACACTTTTATACCAATGATGCAACGTGTTTGTATGAGGTAGGCAGGTGTTATACATTTTTCGAAGATATTTGTAAGCTGCTGGTGAGTAGAAGTGTAATGTTAATGCGAATTTCCTGACCACGGGAGGATACTTAAAACATCTCTTCTTTTTTGTTAGACTGTTTAAACAACTAGAATTAAACAATTCAGTTGGTTTAATATATGTGGATAGGTCTTGACACAAATTAGAGTCTAATTTAAATCTTTTCGTTAAAACTTTTAACGCATTCTTTAGTGAAATGGTTTTTTTAACAAGTCTCGAATTTTTTTTCCTTAAGTTGTTAATAACTTTTTCCTTGCTAATTAACCTTTTGCGGCATTTGTAAAGTTCACTTTTTATGCGAACTTTTCGAGGTGTATCCAAAATTGACCCTATGCTTAGAGAAGTAGTAGGAGATTTGAATTTATTTTCATTTTCTAAATCAAACATTGAACTCGAACGACACACTTCAGTATCACCGTCATCATCAGGTATTTCAATCTGTAAGCAACATCAAAATTATAAGTATCTACTAGCATACCAAATAATATTTTAAAATACAGCGGCAATTAGGTTCCGTTCGTACTTTATCGCAGTTACTTACAATCTCAAGGTCCTGTGACCTGTGTGGTCTGTGTGTGTGTGTGATATCCTGTAAGAAATAAATATAATAATAAAAAATAATTTGAATGAAAGTACCATACTACGAGTATTTGACAAATTCATTTTTCTTGCTAACGAGTTACTTACCACTACGTTAGGAACAGCCGTTTTACGAAGACGTTTTATTCCTTTTGAAGTGACATACATATCTTCGTCCAAAAAATGCTCTGAACAAACGACGCTTGAATTATTCGGCTTAAAAAAATCTTCACGCCTTTGTTGACTGACGATTGATGTCCATTCTCCACATCGTACTGGATCACGAGGAAAACTAAAATATAAAAATTAGAAGGTTTCAAGAAGTTTTTAATGTGACGTGTTGCGCCAAAGCGATACTTGCAGACTACGCGACAATTCTGTCATTAGCATGCCGCATGTCGCGAACTCATAAGTTGTCCCATAAGTTAATCGATAAAGATTATAATACATATTTACAAACATTAAAAAAAAATCGTTAAATTAACTACTTCTCCTATATTATATTATATAACGTAAACATATTTGTCAAAAACAACATTCAAAAATGTTCAAAAGTACATTGACTTATTAATTAAAAAAATAAACACAATAAAAAAAAATCGACGCCATTGAACAAGAACAGGATCATTTTTATTACGCGCCTAAAATAAAAAGGAAGCTGTAATGTATCGTTCTTACACTGAACAAGCGGCCATTGAAATTTGCCGTATTATACTTTGACCGTTGAATGAAGTTTTTAGACAAATTAAATCAAAATCACGTATTGCTTCCTATATTCAGTCATAAAAATAACAAAAACTAATCAATAAACTCTTTTACTTACCGAAAATACGATATCCCATCCTTTTTTAACCTTCTTGACGTAATATTTCCACAATTTCTCAAAGAACACTTCGGCATTTTTAACGAGTGCACCTAGACGCGAGTGACGCGAGACTATTTGAAATGAGCGCACAATTTCCAATGTTGCGCTCATTTTATGCGGACGGTTTTGAGACGTTGAGTGTGTATCTTGGGTTTTTTAATATATCAATGTACGCCCCTAAAGAATCGTGCATCACTGTACACTACAACCAACTTATCTGTGCAGACCGGATAACACATAACTAAAATTTTACCAAGTTTGACATATTGATGCATTTTTTCTTGACTGAACCGCAAACTTATAGTGGTCATTCTGTATACCATGAAAAGTCAAAACTATCAGAAAATCACTTGCCGTGACTTCATCATCATCATTTCAGCCGAAAGACGTCCACTGCTGGACATATGCCTCCACCAAATGTTGCCACATTGACCAGTCCCGTGCGACTCGCATCCAGCGGATTCCCGCAACCTTCACCAGGTCATCGGTCCACCTGCCGTGACATATGAACATGGAATTATAAAGTACTAAAGTACATATCAACAACAACAGAATAAGTAGAAGCACATCCACAACGTATAAGTACCTCGATCCTATTAAAATCCATCGCATTATTGACCATGTACTCAGTCGAGTACAATCAAAATCGCAGATATTGCGTCCCGGTGATTCGTACGGGAGTCGGTTTCTTTTGTTGCCGGCTCGTCCGTCACGTGCCCGGGCCGGATCGATTCTGGAGTATCTTTGTTCGAAATTGAAAGGACGCAACAAGAATAGTTAGCTTTTTCGGTATTGTTGTGTGTATTACTCTTCGCCCTGTATGATATGGGTAGTTGTATGGCGCTGACTTGTGAAATACTGCTATTGAAGTTACGATGGCACAATAGTAATCCTTCCACAGACAATAAATACCTAAACACTGCTTAGCTTACTGATAGTGGGGAATTGTCCAGTGACGTTTGTCACAACGCTTCAGTATAATATCAATAGATGGCGCTGATCAGTCTTAGGTTTTTTTTAAGCGGTGTTCTAGTAAATTCCAATAAAAAAAGGGTTTATTACGTATTATAATATAGATCAATGGTAAAATCTTTTAGCAGGGCAAATAGAACTCTCCTAAACACATGTCAAACTCATCGTATAGTAAAATTTCTTTACTATTCATTGTTGTATATAAAGTGAGAACTGTAAAGAACCTTTTTTCTGTCAAACATTTTTAACCTAAAAAGTCTACTGTTCTTTTGCACCACTGAACTGAACTACAAGTTTTTGCATGGTTTTTGCTATTGCTCTTCTGAGTGTCTTTGCGTTATGTCTAAACTGGTGCGTCGAGTCGAGCTTAGGTTCCTCCGTACTTCAGGACGTGGAAGGCTTTGAGGACGTGAAAAACGAGCCATTTCAGAGACAGAACTCTTAATTTTGTTTTATCGTGTTCGCATTGGCACAGAATTAATAAAATAGTCAAAAAATAGTAAATTCCAAACCACAGCCAAAACGTTAAGAGACAATGGCACTGGAAGTTTTTTTTTAATATAATGGGAATGGCAGCTGTGGAACTAATGGCGCTAGCATCGCTTGTACCAAACATCCTCATTGATTGAAAATATGTCAATGTCATTTTATATTTCAAAATATGTTTGACCTCATTATTCCGATTGGGTTTAAGCTATAGACGCGCCATTTACGATCAGCTTTTGTTTTTCTTCTTATGGGAAATCATCAAATGACTCCTCCCGCTCTGGGCGGAGCAGGAGGGAGTGTCAAACTTTTACTGACTAAAACCCATCCATGTTCCTTCTTTGCCCTTTGTGTTCCGGAGCCACGCCTTCCACATTGTTTTGGCTTGCATTGGCAGCTCAATATCAGTCAGTGTTGGTATTTTATTATTCCCAAGATTGATCTGCGCCATCTAGTTCGTTTATAAAAAGCACTGGAAAATTCCCCATTGACCAACCTTTTTGTTATTTCAACTTTTCAGTTTAATAATGTGAAAGTCCACAGACTGTTGAATTTTTCGATATTTTCACTTTGTTATATGTTTTGTCTTTTCTAAGATCCAACTTTAATGCTTTATACATAGATCCTAAATGGTCATTCGATATGACAAATGAAATGAAAAACATAAAATGATTTTCAAATACCTATTCAAACGCCATATTGATGTCTTTAGTGACAATCGTAAGATTTAAAAAAATCGACGTAATTAGAACCATAAAAATCAGACCACGCGTTTGGTATCCAGAGCACCACAAAGGAACAAACATTCAGACATAGGCTGATAGTCTGACACACACATAACCGTCCTTTGCTTCGCGCAGTCAGGTAATTAAACTGCTACAAGTAGTTATTTGAAAAGTCAATAAACGGTCGTCATCTCGAAGGAGCTATTAGCGGGCAAGAAGGCTACAAACTCCGTGACTCGACTAAATGTAACTTATTTAATCTGCGTCTGGACCAAGTTTAATGAAATAAACAGCAATCAGAAAGTCAATCTTACAGAGATGTTCCATAATAGTTTAGTGCTATTTATCGTGTTTGAAGTAATCCGAGGAAATGTTTTCTAGGAGGTAACGTTTTGTGGTACCTGTTTCAGTTTTTTGGCTACCTGATTCCTTTTCGTCAAGAATATCTTGTGTTGCGACATATTAATAACATAACGTAACATTACTTCTGCAATCCCCGAAGGGTAGGCAGAAGTGCACCTACCTATTGGTTCATCCATATTTCGCCAGTTATGTTCTAAGTTCCATGTAACAGAGGGCGACCCTATTGCCCTCAACCGGGAACAAATCCAGACTCCCTGGCTGTTACAGAGAAATTCCTAATGGAAAAACCCAATAACACTTTACCCTACCCGGGAATCGAACCCAGGACCTCATGCTTAGCAGTAGCGATTGCGACCACTGGACCAACGAGGCAGTCGAGAAGTGTCGCCCGCGTCGAGTGAAATGGGAATTCCTTATTTAAACTTAGATAGTTATTGCTAGTAAGCAATGACTAAGGAGATATGTAAACAAACCAAAAACTTGCTGGCATCGAAATGAGGTCAACATGGTCCATTATAGGCACTTCGATAAAGCCATTAAAATTGATAGATTAAGTAAGACAAGTTATTTATATCCATTCGGAGAAAAGAAAAAAACCTGCCAAGTGCGTGTCGGGCCATGCGCAGTGTAGGGTTCCTTAGTAGCCCGTTATCACAATATAGAACGATTCTGTTGTTCTTTATTCTGGATTTTGTATTTGGTACAAAATTAAATTATCCAACACCCAAGTTCAACGACTATTATTGCTAAACTAATAAAGTTAAAGTTATCTTAACCGCTTTAATTTTCCTTTAAAATTCATGAAATGCACTACCATCATGATTTTTTCCAGATTTTTAAGCCAGTAGTTTAGCTTTTAGAGTGAGGGGGAGGCGATACTGGAACATAAGTCATTTTAAAAGACCTATTCAACAATACCCCACACGATGGGCAGACGACGAAAAAACAAATTCATCCCCACTTCACATGTAGGGGAGCTATTTTCCAAAATTGGATTTTACCACAATGTCGACGTAATTGATATACACACCGCTACAAAATTACAGTTTTCTAGTACTAACGGTGTCTAAGCAAAACCTCGGACAGACGGACATGACGAAACTATAAGGGTTCCTTGTCAGGACTACGCAACCCTAAAAACGATGAAAGATAATCATCATCATCATCATCATCATCATCATCATCAGCCTATAATGTTCCCACTGCTGGGACACGGCCTCCTCTCTATGAGAGGGAATAGGCTATAATCCACCACGCGGGCCCAGTGCGGATTGGTAGATGTCACATGTCTTCGAATTTTTGGTTCTAGGACATGCCGGTTTCCTCACGATGTTTTCCTTCACTGTTTTGAGAGCAGTGGTAATGAAATAAATTACACAAAGTAATGCGCCTGTCTGGGTTCGAACCCACGACTTACTGTTCGTATGTCGGGGCCGCCACCACTGGGCCACCAATGCTGATAAAAGATAATAATTGAGTTCAATTTGAACTCCGTTACCTAGTCGATTGTATGTCTACGTGACAGCTGTGTGTGTCTTCGACTTTCTTGTTCGCTGTCGTCATGCGCGATAATGTAAGATTATTTTCAATATTCTAGGAACGTATACTTTTTTTATGAATCGTGAGTGCTATATATACTCGTACCTACTATTATACATATATATAACTTTATACAAGGTGGAAACGTACCTTTCACGAAGCCGTCAACCTAGCATTTTGTACATCAAACTAAGTAACTCTACGCAAAAATTATGCTGTAAAACGACGAAATTATGTTTTTTTAGTGAACTATTACGTTTTACGGTAGAACTCAATGTAACGCTTTCAAAATATGCTTTACACTGATGGATGCATTGAATATTAGTATTTATAGTAAAGTTGTAACATAAAAAATATAATAAAAAAAAACTATGACAAAATCGTAACTTTGACCCCCAGTATCTCCGTAACTAGAAGGTTCCCAGATATGGTCTAGACGCTAGAACAAAAAAAAGCAACAAGTGCCTATCGGCTTCGTTAAGGGTATTTTTACACCCATTAATGCTTATGCTCCACACGATGGTTGCCGGAAGACGGACGGCGACGGCGAGGCCGACCCAGAAAAAGGTGGCGAGACGATTTGGACGCGTACCACGAGGGTTGGTCCGAGAAGGCACGGGAAAAGAGCAAATGGAAGGAATTGGGGGAGGCCTTTGCCCAGCAGTGGGACAGTAAGGGCTAACAAAAAAAAAAAATATGCTTAAGCCTTTTAACCATACAACATTAAATTAAGGTATTTGTTGCAACATTTAGTGAACTGTTGTTGTGTCGAAGCGTAATCCTGCTATCTTAAGGTGAAAGCGTCAGGGTAGCCCGCGAAATTCAAATTTTCTTACGTTTTTTTGCAAGCCAGTGCTAGGTTGTAAAGATCGAGGAATGACTTTGACCTTGAAAAAGTCGTTCCTCGACCTTTATGAACTTGGAGGGTTGTATTGATGATTATAACTCTGTAACTACATACGTCTTACAGTCGCGAACAATATTTTAATCAACATACAACCTTGCACTGGCCTGCAAATTGCAAAAAACGTAAGAACATTTGAATTTCGCGGGCTATCCTGGAGCATAGCCTTAATGTGTACTAACAATTAAAAGTCACTAACAGGCATCGCACAGCCGAAATCGCTGGGTCATAGTTACTCAAGAGTTCTGTAACGAAAATGAATGCTTACCTACCTAAGGAAAGTTTTTTTTGTAAAAAGGGAAAAAAAGTTTGTATGGAAGTCCTTCATAATTCTAGTTTTCATCGTGCATTATTATAAAAAGGAGAAACATTTTTATAATACGAGCATTTTATTAAGCATAACATCCATTATACATAAAACCTCCATTAAGTACAGCATACACAGTTGTTCCACGCTCACGTTCCGTTTATTAAAAATATTTGTAGCTTTCAATAAAACGTTTCAATCTTCCGATGCGATACATAAAGGCGGCGAATATTGAACGATACGGTTGTACCTTTTGATCGGGGCGCAAAGGTTGACAGGGCTGTCACTACTAGTAGTGCTCACGCTATTCACAGTTTTTATAGGGAGGTACTTTTACCCGACTACGGCAGAGCCAGAAGATTTTAGCAGTCTATGTATGATTTTAGATGGTTTGATACGATAAACCAATAATGTTTATTGGTTATGATGTCGTGACCGTGCCAAAACAATGATGCCGTGATGTCTGACAAGGAAGAATGGAAGAAAAAAATCGTGATGCGCAGCCCCCAAGTAGAATAGGACAAGGCCACTAAGATAATGATGATAATATGCACCAAAACAAACGATATAATTGCATATACAGGGTGCAAACAACCTCATTACGAAGCCACCAACCAAGCATTCTGTACATCAAACGAAGTAACTTTACGCAAAAATTATTGCTGGGAAACGACTTTTTTTTTTAGGTGAAATATTATGTTTTGTGGTAGAAGTCAATGTTACGCACTCAAAATATTGTGCTGATGGATGGTTTTAATAGTACGGGGGTCGTGGAGGGGTAAGTAAAAGTCTTAAAATAAAACTTGTATTTAAGGGGATTCCTTTGATCATCCCGCCGCCGTTTTTTCAATAGATGGCGTTGTAGTCTCGCATTTGGGTATTATTTATGTTTACGCCTAACTTAAATAACTAAGATAGACAATATTCTAATTGCGCGAACTAGCCTTTTGTCTTGATTTTTCCACATAAACAGTTTACTTGTTAACTCTTCTCAAACGGAGATTTGGTGTCAAATCCACCAGCCGTCTCCACTTCAAATCTGTACACACCATGCACACACACAAGCACACGTAAATAGTTTACTTTCTGAACCGCTTGATGGCGTTCTCAACAAAAACGTTTAATTAGGAAAGATGCAGATATCATATTTATCAATATTTTATGGCTAAAATGTAAAAAAAAAACATACAAGAAGGGCCAACGTTTTTATTTTAGTTAATGTGACTTTTTAACAATAATTACCAATCAAAAGTACCAAACTTGAAACGGAACGTGTTTTAATCAACCAATCAGCATCTAGTACTCGAATCTACCGAAAGTTAGTGTTGACATGGTTGTACGGATTATACTTCTAGACGTAAACATCAAAGTTTTCATACCGTACCTAGGTTCTTTCAACAAGGGAATCTTACGGTGACAACGCAATCGGCTATGTCCAAAAGTTGAGTTACTCTGGAGCATAAAGTTTACGTAAAGAACTGTTTATGTCTGATGACTAAAGCATGATTTAATTTTGTTCCACCACCAAACGTCAAAGTGATTCCTCATTCTGTACATAACAAATTCTAAATTAATTGTGTTATAGATTAACTATGTAACTTCTAAATTAGTTGTGTTATATGTGTTGTGTAGTATGTGCCATTTGATAAAAGTACTGCATCTGTTTTCAATGCCGCAATGAAGTTCTGTTCTAACAAAATATGAATGTGGTTTTGTTGTTTTACACTAATTATAAAATTAACTATTGTAAGTAATGCTTTTTATTCAAGTAGTATTAGTATTCATTTACCCAAAATAAAGAGCCTGTCAGGGTTTGAACAACCTACACATCACTGCCCACCCTTCAACTACATTATACAATAAATTGTTGAAGGCAAAAAAATACAATTGATACAAACTCAAAGCATTTATTTAAATACCATTTACAGGCACTATTGAATTGTCAAGGACTCAGTCTCTAGTCACACATGGACCCTTTTTTAAAAACAGGTTGTTACAAAATCATACAAAATGTAAAACAATTCAATACCTACAAAGATTAACAATGTGACCTGGCAGCTAAGAGATGACCAGTCTCGAATAACGGCGGCCATTCACAAGCATGACACGTGCATCAGCACCACTCTGCTCAAACATTTTGAAGGAAACTATGATCCAACACATGCGCCAACATCAGCGAAACAGCATGTCAAATTCTCAACTGCCATGCTCGTTCATGTCACAAAAGTACATAAAATATACTAAATGGCCACATGGTGCTCACATTTATAATGAAATTAGTGTACCACAACAGGTAAAAAGAATAAAAAATAAAGCAATGACATAAATTAATTATGACTGTACCTATCCATATAGGTACATGGTGCTCACATATTTACAAACTGTTGGGGATTTCAAATAAAAACTCCTACTGGCTTGAAAGCTTATTTAGTTCTTATCTTCACTTTATACATATACAAAGCCTTGGAACACTTATTAGTACATAGTTGACCCGGCCCAGCTGACAGGTACATAAGGTAGGGGTCGATGACCTGGTTACACATGGGTGGAGGTACAGAGGTTGGTGACCATGGACCAGCTGGTTCGTACTAAGATCAGGGGTCATGACCTGGTCAGCTGATGAGTACTAGGGTCAGGGGGTCAACGATCTAGGTCAGCTGATAGGTATATGGGTCAGAGGTCATGACCTGGTCAGCTGAGGGGCTCTCTGGCTGAAGCTCTCTGTCTAGTTCTCTGTCCGAATCTCGGTGAATAATGTTGAAATCAACAGCTGGAAGCCGATGTAGAAGCACGAGTTTGCGCTAGAACAGATAAATTTAAACGGTTTTGTTAGACTATCGAATACTGAACTCAAAACTTCAGAGACTCAAGAAAAAGGCAGTCATCCACTAGGACTAGACTAACCAAGTATTGTAATGTATTTGATATCAAGTTATTATGTTAGTAAACAAGAAAGTTTTATTCTTATTACCTTCTAATTCCTTGATGTCAATACATTTAGCATTCTTCCGGACTCTTCTCAAAACAATTTCAGGTAGTACACATGTTTTGAAAAATGTTACCAGTTTTGGCATCATAGTACAGATAAATTCCTCATTATGGTCGACTTCTATGACAGTCAAAGGTTGAGTGACAGATATGAAACAAAAGAAGTAACATTTACTCATTTTGGTGATTCGCAATTGACCCTGGACCTAGAATCAAAATAATATTAGCAAATAAACACAAATAGAAACATCAAAATATATAAAAGAAGAAACTGACTGACTGACTGACTGACTCATCTATCAACGCACAGCCCAAACCGCTGGGTCTACAGATTCCAAATTTGGCAAGTAGGTTCCTTATGTGGTCTAGGAGTGCACATTAAAAAAGGATTTTTCAAAATTCACCCCCTAAGGGGGTTAAACGGGGCTCCAAAGTTTGTATGGGAAAACAAGATTAGTTAGACTATTTTATTCGAAACTTCACAGTAGTGCTCCTTTTGATAAATTAGTAGAAACGGGTTTCAGGGTTTTCTAGAATTAAACCCCTAAGAGGGGGAAATGGGGTGACAGAGTCTAAAAATCAATGCACAGCCTAAACCGCTAAGTCTAGAGATCCCAAATTTGGCACATATGTTCCTGAAGTGGTCTAGGGGTACACTAAGAAAGGGTTTTTCAAAAGTCACCCCCTAAAGGGGTGAAACGGGGCTCTAAAGTTTGTATGGGGAAACAAGATTAATTAGACTATTTTATTGAAAACTTCACAGGAGTACTTCTATTGATAAATGAGTAGACATGAGTTTCAGGTTTTTTCAGAATTCAACCCCTAAGAGGGGGAAATGGGGTGACAAAGTCTAAAAATCAATGCACAGCCCAAACCGCTCGAGTCTAGAGATTCCAAATTTGGCACATACGTTCCTTATGAGGTGAAGGGGTGCAATAAGAAAGGATTTTTCAAAATGTACCCCTAAGGGGATGAAACGGGAGTCAAAAGTTTGTATCGGGAAACAAGATTAGGTAAGACTGTTTAATTCGAAACTTCACAGGAGTACTCCTATCGATAAATGAGTTAACATTTGTGTTTCAGGTTTTTTCAGAATTCAACCCCTAAAGGGGGAAATGGGGTAACAAAGTTTGAAAATCAACATCGGTATTGTTTGTATGGTGTATCGGGTCGGGTGTATCACAATAACAACGATTTTAAGATTAAATGTGGCGGACCTGAAATGCCTTCATTCCCTCTTAGGGTGCGATGGGGTTGAAATGTCTAAAAATCAATATGGGTGTCGATACCGAGATAATCAGGGGTGCAGATTACGAATATGGCATTAATTTTAAGATCCAGAAGATGGCGGATTCGACTTCTATACAGGGTTATTGTTGATTTATTGAGATGATTGTGATAATGATGATGAAGGTGATGATTGTGATTACGATGATAATGATTGTGATTACGAAGATGATGATTGTGATTACGATGAAAATGATTATGATTACGATGATTATGATTGTGATCACGATGAAAATGATTGTGATTACGATGATGAAGATTGTGATAATGATGATAATGATTGTGATAACGATGATGATGATTGTGATAATGATGATGATGATTGTGACAACGATGATGATGATTGTGATGACGATTGTGATAACGATGATGATGATTGTGACAACGATGATGATGATTGTCATGACGATTGTGATAACGATGATGATGATTGTGATTGTGATGGTGATGGTGATGGTGATTGTGATAGTGATAGTGACGGTGATTGTGATGGTTATACCGATGGTGATGATGATGGTTATAGTGATTGTGACTGTGATAGTAATGGTAATCGTGATTGTGATAGTGATTGTGACAGTGATGGTGTTTGTGATTATGATGATGATGATTGTGATTACGATGATAATAATTGTGATTACGATGATGATGATTGTGATAATGATGATGGTGATTGTGATTGTGACTGAGATAGTGACGGTGATTGTGATGGTTATAGCGATGGTGATGGTCATTGTGATGGTGATAGTGATTGTGACTGTGATATTGATGGTAATAGTGATTGTGATTATGATGGTGATTGTGACAGTGATGGTGTTTGTGGTAATGATGATGATGCACACGCATCATCATCATTACTAATAACGATAACGATAATGATGATTTTGATAACGAGGATGGATATTGTGATGATGATGATTGTGGTTACGATGATAATGGTTGTGATTACGATGATAATGATGATGGTGATTGTGATGGTGATAGTGATTGTGATGGTGATAGTGATTGTGATTGTGATGGTGATGGTGATTGTGATAGTGATGGTGATGGTGATTGTGATTGTGATAGTGATGGTGATGGTGATTGTGATTGTGATGGTGATTGTGATAGTGATTGTGATTGTGATGGTGATTGTGATAGTGATGGTGATGGTGATTGTGATTGTGATAGTGATAGTGATGGTGATTGTGATTGTGATGGTGATTGTGATAGTGATGGTGATGGTGATTGTGATTGTGATAGTGATGGTGATTGTGATTGTGATGGTGATTGTGATAGTGATTGTGATTGTGATGGTGATTGTGATAGTGATGGTGATGGTGATTGTGATTGTGATAGTGATAGTGATGGTGATTGTGATTGTGATGGTGATTGTGATAGTGATAGTGATTGTGATTATGGTGATTGTGATGGTGATGGTGATAGTGATTGTGATGGTGATAGTGATGGTGATTGTGATAGTGATGGTGATGGTGATGGTGATTGTGATGGTGATGGTGATAGTGATTGTGATGGTGATAGTGATGGTTATTGTGATAGTGATGGTGATAGTGATGGTGATTGTGATTGTGATTGTGATAGTGATAGTGATGGTGATGGTGATTGTGATAGTGATAGTGATGGTGATTGTGATTGTGATTGTGATGGTGGTGATGGTGGTGATGGTGATTGTGATTGTGATTGTGATTGTGATTGTGATTGTGATTGTGATGGTGATTGTGATAATGATTGTGATAATGATGGTGGTTGTGATGGTGATGGTGACGGTGACGGTGACGATGACGGTGACGGTTACGGTGACGGTGACGGTGACGGTGATGGTGATGGTGATGGTAAATGTGGTAAAGGTGATTTTGATTGTGATTGTGATTGTGATTGTGATTGTGATTGTGATTGTGATTGTGATGGTGATTGTGATAATGATTCTGATAATGATGGTGATTGTGATAATGATTGTGATAATGATGGTGGTTGTGATAGTGATGGTGATTGTGATGATTATGAAATTTGGCTTATAGATAGTTCATAACCTGGATTAACACGTAGGACACTATTTATCCCTTTAATATGATCAAGTGGGACGGTTACCGAACTTTATGCGGGCGAAGCCGCAGGCAACAGCTAGTAATTTTATAAATAAAAAAAAACAATTTATAATATTATTTGTAACTTACATGATAGTAATAATTATGCTTTTTATTCATAACCAAAACATGTATTTTCCAAATGCAAGGGAAAAAAAAGTTTCTATTTTCTGATGCTGCAATTATATTTAGAGATTTCCGTGCTAAGGAAGGAAAACATTTTATCTCTACAACCGCATTTTCCTCATTATAATACCTTTAACAAAGAAAAAGTTTGCAACAAACATTTGATTACAAGTGAAGAGGCATGAAACTTCGTTTTTACATAATGTAGAATTATTACACAATACATGCTACATTTAAATGTTAAAACACTGTGGAATCCTTTCTGATGTTCACAAACATACTCAATTACAGATGATTCACACGACTGATAATGAAAAATTAAAAATGAAAATCTTATAAGAAAAATGGCGGCAAACGAAGAGAATTTTATGGCGAGCCAACTCTTTTAGACTGATTATAGTTTACCTTATTAGAGTCTGATTATCTCACGGTAGCCCTTGTAGAGTTAGACCAGCTTGTATTTTTTTCTTAGATTTCCGTGGCCCCGAATACTGATGTCGCTTGTACGATTTTTTGTTCGTCTTTGACGCAAACATATTTTTGTACCTGAAAAATAAAGAGAAAATGGATCCTATAACAAAATATTAAAAATTGTATTAGTTGAATTGAAAACCAGTAAAAAGCAAATTTTTTAAGTAGGTATTGAGTTGAGCAGTGGAGCGTTTTGTTCGTGTCGACAAGTCCAAGTCAAACGTCAGAGTTGTCAGCATAGGGTAAGGTTGGTAGTTGTCAGTTTGACTGATCGTGACCACAGACTGCAGTGTGGCAAGATTTAATTAGAACATTATGCCAGCTGCTTGCCCAGATTCTGCTAGTCTAATAATGTTTTTAAATCACAATAAAAAAAGTGTTTGCAGCATACATAGGTAAAATCACTTACCGATGACTGTCCAGAACATGTAATATTTTTTTTTTATGTTTCATTACGTTGAAATCTTTTAGAGCAGAAAGTCGTGATAAACTAATTTCAGGAAGCACTGTACAATAGCGCCCATCGATTTTGTGATTTTGATTCTGTTAGGATGTGGAGGAGGCGGAGCGCGCATCGACCGCAGATATTTTAGTCGAATTATACCCAAGTGAAGCACAGGTAATTTGTCAATATCTAATTCTGCTAATTTTTGGCATAGGTTTTCTAAGATTCTGCCAAAATCTACAATTCTTTCAAAAAATCCCTAAATTTAGGGAAAATACCCTAACGTGGAAACATAAACAATAACACAAATAGCTATAGTTCGCGTAACTTCGCCACTTCGCCTTTGTTACAGTCCGGTCAACCGATTTTGACTTCTATTCCGTAGGCATAAGAATGGCATTAAAAGCAAAAACGTGGTTACAATACCAACTGTTTACTGCAGCAGCTGCCTATTTGTAGAACAACGCAATAGAAGTCAAAATCAATTGAACGGACTGTATGGTTTGTGTTTTTCATTGTGTTCATTATTATTAGGTATAGTTAGGGCGTTTATTTTATAGATACCTACTTTCAAACTTTGGTTTGGGTGAACAACATGACTCTAGGTAATAAGATTTTTCCTCAAACATGCTTGGAAATTTGAGCATTATTTTGACAACCTTCTTCGAGATTCGAAATTGCTGTACTGGCCCGATACATGCGACCAGCGGCCGGCAAAAGTTATATGAAAAAATAAAACCGACTTCAAAAAACACAAAAAAGCGAAAAATAACTAGCTTCAGAAGTCGGTGACCTTTGTTTGATTGATTTAGTTTTTTTTGTCACCGACTTCTGAAGCTAAAGTTATTTGTCGCTTTTTTTAATTTTTTTAAGTCGGTTTTATTTTTTCATAAAAAGTTTTAATTTTTCATTTTTAGTTGTTCCCAAACAAATATTTGCCATCTCTTTGAGGCGCGCGTGGAACACGAACGCTCCAACTTTACATACCTAACTGTCGAAATCTGGATGTATTGTACACATCTGCATACCCCCTCAGAGCATACAGGCGTGATGTTACGTCATGACACGTCACGTCATGTTGTATAAACAATAAACATCCAAGCGATTCCAACAATCACGGCAGATTTGCCGTCTATTTTTGAAGAGTTCCATTGTATATCTCCAAAGAACAGAATCAGATGTTCACCAAATTAAATGGGACCACATGGAAACCACCAGCTTTCAAATAAAAAAAGAATTATCAAAATCGGTTCACCCAGTCGAAACACAAACGAACAAACACAAAAAAATATATAGTCGAATTGAGAACCTCCTCTTTTTGGAAGTCGGTTGAAAATACATATCTGTCGTGTTTAGCGGCCAAATAAATGACATAGTAAACTCATATCTGTCGTGTTATTTAAAAATGGAATGATCTTTTACTCTGAAACATGGCAAGGGCAACCAAGGAGGTAACATATCAAAGGTATTTTTTAAATTTCGAATTGGCTTGCAAATAGAAAGCGGTTTATTGAAAAAAAAAAAAAAACAAATGAACTCGATTCGTTTTTCCACTTGTCCGTTGAAGTTACACTTCTAGTATGTGGCCCAGCACACATTTCTTTTTTTTTTGCAGGTTTTCTGCAAACTATGATTTGGTTAGGTATAGGTAAGGTACTTTTAAATGAATGATTTTTTTATTAAAAAAATATATTTTAATTTTGACCTAATTTTCAATATCAGATATCCCAAAAACCACGAAGACGACACCCATGAAGAAAAAACCGAAAATTTTCATCATTTTCATTTTTTACGTAATGTAGAATTATTTCTTGTAAGTCTACGTTGTTAGTGTCGCATGTATCACCGGGTCTACACATGCGTAGACCAATATTGAAATAAATTTACCGTCAGGGCTAGTTGCTAAGAATCCAAATTCTTCAAACGTTGTAACACACAATAACACAAACAGCTTTATTTCGCATAACTTCGCCTTTTTACAGTCCGGTCAACCGATTTTGACTTCTATTCCGTAGACATAAGAATGGCATTAAAAGCAAAAACGTGGTTACAATACGTCATATTGTTCGTCGTGTTTGCAGTAGCTACCTATTTACAAGGTAACGCAATAGAAGTCAAAATCGATTGAACGGACTGTAAGGTTTGTGTTTTTCATTGGGGTTTTATTCATTACTATGTAGATATAGTTACGGCACTTATTTTTCTCCCACCTTGACTGCGTCGCGTAAGTTTTAGTAAGTAAGCAGGTAGTAGGTACCTACCTTCATAAAAAACCTACCAACTACCTTCATAAATAGTGTGATGAATGAATGTAATGTTACTTATATAATGTAAGTACATTATTAGTTTATTACATAAACCGCGAAAAGTCCACGTACAAAACTAAAGTTTATGGGTATGTCTGAATACCTACTTGTTAATAACTAATAAGTTCTATCACACAATAAAATTAGAACCAACTCCGAATTACCTACACATTTCATCCCTAATAGGTACTTTTAAACTTTGATTTGGGTGAACAACATGACATAATAAGAAATTTTCTAACTTCAAATCATTCATAATAAAATGATAAATCTGATTCACCCAAACAAAACCGCTGCAGCAGTACCTACCTACCTACTTGTTAGACGAACGAAATGTGAATTATTCGCGAGTCAAAACTCCCGCACGCACTTTACTTGATCACCTTACAATGACAACGCCACGCCATCTAGTAATCAGCAGATAATTATTTCGAGTTTTGTTAAGCAAGAGGTTCGATTGTTCTTTGAAAATCCGATAGATGGCGTGACTCCAAGCACGCACACTTGCAAAGATTTTTCGTTTTTTTTCGGCCCTGGAAATCCTACAATCCTTGTTATTTCTTTATGTTTGAAGGGGTTTGCGACAACACTAATTCGTAATGATATCAAGTTGTTTCATTACTTCTACAAAAAGCATATAAGTATCGAGAATTTATATCAAAAAGAATGTATGGGAAAGCGCGTTGAAGCAACCACCTTAAAAAAAAAACTTCTCAAAAAGTTGGTTCTCAGGTATGGTGTAGAGCAAAAAAATTATCGCAATGACGGGGAGAAGAGTTAAGTTAAGAGGTTTTACACCCTTTAGATCATTTAGCGCGCGGCCATAATCGAAATCTCGCTGTCTTTTACATTTAATTGTTACAAATAATTCAACCATCGACAGCCATTAGTTACAATGTCTTCAATGGTGTTCTAACAAGTCGGCTTTGTGCTCGGAGTTTTTGGCTAAAGCTGGACATGCTAGTCACTTGTGAGCACATAACAGGACAGCACGACAAAGGTCCCGACAACCTCCTTAGAAAGCCATAGAATGCAGTCAGTGTGATCGGAATCGCATTACCTTGATGGCATTACCATCATCCTCAACATCACTCCGGCAGTGGCTTAGCTTTGATTATTTAACTTGTAAGGCCGCGTTCCCAATATGTCGTGGCTTGTGTATTTAAATGGAGGTGTTCACAATAGGACGACGCAGTTACTGTCGTCGACGACTTTTGCCAACTAAGAACCAACGATAAATTAATCGTCACGAACTCACGCCATTGTGGGAACGCAGTCTAAGACTTGAGTCACTGTAGATATACATAGGTATACATACACCCACATGCTTGATATTGATTCGAAATCAATCTGCACAGTGCACTCAGTAACTAACTACCTATATATGATGTTATGTTACAGTTCAATCAACTACAGCTTTTCATCCCGCCTCCCTGCATACTCAAATTACTAGCACTGACCGACGGCACTTATACTACATTCATGAGCAAAAAGTTTTAACTCGCCAATCCATGTTTTTTTTTTCGAGAAAAGAGGGAAATATGTGAAAATGTATTTTGTCTTGTTAGTACAAAAATGAGTTTAGAATTGCCAAATTATTAGATATGAATATTTTTCTTCTTAGTTTCTTTGTTGTTCTAATAAAAAGCTGTTTTTTTTTTGACAGCTTGATACATTTCGCATCGTATTTACTCTGATGGAAAAAAAAAAGATTTTTAAAGGGTTCCGTTCGGTATAAAATTCTTTTTTTTTCTATGTTCCTAATCTAACCCGCGACCGGGTTAGGATTTCGGGTCAGGTTCGGAATAAACCTAAAATTACCGGAACGCAGTAGGTGTAGGTACCTACTGCAAATGTCAGGACTGCGGGGTGAATGACATGCAATCTTTTGTTTGACTGAATGACCCCTTCCTTTTTTGCTGATATCGCTTTCACACGACTCATTCGACACGGCTTGTCGGACGGCGAGCTAGACCATTGCTCACTGTCCACAGGCCCGCACCTACGGTGGCTGGGGGCCACCACGTGGTCTCGACGGCCAGTGCGTCTCCCGCGGCGGCTGGGTCGTGAGGTTGTCTCCCTCTCACGTTCCGCCACCTCCTTCGTTAGCATGACTGCTTCGCAGAAAGAGGTGACGGCTTTCCATTCCCTCTCGCTCCGGACCATGGATTGAACAAGGGCCGGACGCAAGAGGTAGCCGACGCCGATCGCCCAAGCGGGGCAAACCTCTACAATGTGCTCCACCGTGTCCTCCAGTCGATCCTCGCGTAACCCAGGCGTTTCCTCCCGCCCGATTCGGTGCAGAAAGCTCCCGAAACAACTGTGTCCGGTGAGGACCTGCGTCATGGCGATTTGGCAAGTAGGTATTATGAGTAACAGTCCTTTATTTTTTTTATCCATGCTATGAAACTAGTCCTGCAAAATGTTTTGCGTCACTTTTGTGGATTTTTAATTACAAAAATTAAATGTAAAGACAACATGCTCGATTTCCCAAAATATCTTTGATTAAATCTAAAGTCGTATTAGACTCCGCAAATCCTACAATTAGTAAACACAAATCCAATTACACTAAACCAATTCATCTCAAAGACTTACAACACGAAGCTACAATCAAATATTTGAACTCACTTCAAAGTGCGCGTACATTGCCGAATCTCTTAGCAATATCAATGCATTTCATGCTCTCTAAACCTCACTGAACACTTAACTCATTTACAAACTCACTGCAACGAGGTCTAGACGTAAGCTTCCGTGTAGCTACCAGACTTATAGAGCTTAAGCTCCATATTAGTCCCCTAGTCACAGACAGACGAGTACAAGCATCCCGAGGGGGATGAAAAGGGGTGAGAAGGGAGGAAGCCCGGGCAACAGGTGCCCGGAGCGTTGCCAAGCAGCCCCCCTACTAAATCAAACTTCAACATTATCGTCGTTCACAATTTCCTCCTACATTGAACCGCGCAGCCGAGCGTATGCATTCGCAGCTTATTAACAGCAAGCATTGGACTGTGTTCATCTCGACACCGGCATCACCCTTCACTAACGAATGGCTGTTGTAAACTTGTAAGTAATAAGAGTACCCTCCAATGTTGTGTAAATTAGCGGATGTGATGCAATGGCAAGCTAATTACTAATTAGGGTGCAATATTAAAATCTCGGATTCCGCCGCTCTCGACTCGTTTATTGTTTATTTAATAACTTTCATAATGCTTTGTTTAATTAAATTATCAGTCGTGTTTTATTACACAAAGCTATTATGCACAATTTGTTGTACAATAGTCTGTAGGTGGCGAGCAAAGTGGTGCTAACAGGTAACCAATTACTAATTAATGTTGTTATTTATTCTGACCTGTATTGTTTACTCAAGCTGAGCTCTAATAGGTTTAACATTAAAAAATGTGATAAGCAATTGTGGTTGAATTTATAAACATAGAAAATCATGATCAGCGAGTGATCTCGCCTTTATTTCAGTCTCACATCCTTGTGTTCCATACTGGTGTGATGGACAGCCCTCTCCAGACTGATGACTCTAAGGGGTCGCCTCCACGAGGGAAAGAATCGCGGCGATATTGGTGTCGATTCTGTTATGCACAAACTAAACTTAATTTAGGTTATTGCTATCTTTTATTTAAAGGTAGTGCGAGAAAAGGACGGCTATAGCTATGAACTAAGTTAGAGATGTCAAACTAGTTTATGCCTTGCGCTTCACCGTGTTTTTAGTCGACATGTTTTTACGAGCACCCTTCATTTGTATGGAAATATTAGTTCCAATTAAATTTGACAGCTCTAAATTACGCTCTAAAGTACGTCTCTTGCTCGTTTTATTAGAGAGAAAAAGGCAGCAATAGCATAAATTCAGTTTAGTTTGTGTACAACAGAATCGACACCATTATCGTCCTTGCCACGTTTTTCAATACACTCTTTTTTGGGCCGTCTCCACGAGCGAGAGAATCGCGGCAATATTTTCGTATATAAATACGTCAAATCGCCGCGATTCTCTCGCTCGTGGAGGCGCCCCCTAAGATACAAAAAACACCACCGGTACAAGAAATTATTTCAGGAACGTTATGGGATTCCAATAAATTTCATTTGTTTTATTTTTTCATACGGAACGGAATGTATCGTTACCGTGGCAAAAAAGCACGTAGCGAACGGCAAGCACGACGACAAGTTCGATGAACCCTTTGACGTTGGAACTTTGACCCCCAATATCTCCGTAACTAGAAGGTCCCCAAGGTGCTGTATAACAAAAAAAATATCCCAATGACGAGGAGAACAAGTGCCTTTCGGCTTCGTTAAAGGGTGTTCTACACCCTTTATAATACAGTAACTAAAAAAAAAACCGGCCAGGAGCGAGTAGGACTCGCGCACCGAGGGTTCCGTACAAACTTTTTAAAGGACAAACTTAATCTTGCTGTTCGATCTCTAGAAACGGCTATTGCAACAACCGCAAATAATAAGTTTGTAATAGTAAAATCGCTTTTTTTTTTTGTTAATGTTTCGTTTTACTTACGGTTTTTAGATTTTTTCCTTTACATGTGTTGTAAGACCTTGTTTTTTGCCAAATTTCGTGATTCTAGGTCAATGGGAACTACCTTATAGGTTTTCGACCCAAAACATAGGGTACTTCCGGTTGACCTAGAATTGTCAATTTTGGATAAAAGCAAGGTCATACAGCACAAGTAAAGAAAAAATTCCGAAAAATAAAAAAGTTGATAATTAAGGGAAATTTTGGTACTTACCAAGTTTTCGCGAAAATCTAAATTTGCCCATATCTTTTTACCGTGTTGACTCAGAAACATTTTTTGGGACTATGGACTACAGTATCTGGTATAAATTTCAACTTGCTAGGTCCACCCGTTCCTGAGAAAATCGGTGGTGACAGACGGACAAGAAAATGAGGGTTCCTTTTTAACCTTTTCAGTTTTCATGCCGGTTTTCTCACGATGTTTTCCTTCACCGTTTTGAGAGCAGTGGTGATGAAATAAATTACACAAAGTAATGCCGCCTGCCTGGGTTCGAACCAACGACTTACTATTCGTAAGTCGGGGCCGCCACCACTAGGCCACCGCTGCTCTCATGAGACCCATGTAAATAAAATCACATGTTTTACTTTTAAACTGTCCTGTCCTGGTCCAGTGGTCGCAACCGCGACTGCTGAGTAAGAGTTACTAGGTTCGATTCCCGAGTTCGGAAAATCGTTATTGGGTTTTTCCATCAGGAATTTGTGCCCGGTTGATGGCAATGGGCTCGCGCCCTATTACATGGGGCTTAAAAAACATAACTGGTTAAATATAAGTGTACTTACTATTAGGTACACCTCAACCTAACCCTTCGGATATTACAGGCGTGATGAATGTTCTGTATTTACAAAACAAAACAAAGAAACTCATCTCGAAAATAAGCCGTTTTAAATCCCACAACAATAAATAGCAAGTAAAACTTTTGCCCTAGTAACCGATCTAGGTAGAGTGTCACTTACTTATGCAAAATCAATATTTCAAGACATAAGAACATGCGACGACCGACATCATTGTTCCAAGAAATTATACGTCTAGGAAGAACATAGCTAACTATTCATAGTATCTATGAGTTCTAACTGGCAAAAAAGTCAAATAAAACGTTGCATCGCAGTCGGGTTTTTAGTTTTGTAGTACATTATTTTTTATTTCCGTATTTTTAGTTACGTAATGTGAAAAATTTCGCGGACGATTTTACTTTTTATACGATTTGTCATTTCTTATTACTTTTAAGAATAGGCGATTGGTTTGGTGGGTCGTAGAGAAGCATACGCGATACGCCCGTTTATAGTCCTTAAGTTTTACTGTTAATTCCTGTTTTCTTTGTTTTCCGAATCCTGTGTTTTATACTGTGTTAACCATAATTATAAACTTTTACTAATCAACGTGCGTGAACTCTTTCAATTGCCCAATAACCAAAACCCCTGTGAAAACTCTTCTTACAGTGTGTATATGTAATATTTATTTTAAAACCCTTCATTTTGATACAATAAGTAATAAAAATGATGTTTAATTTGGTATTTTTTGTCTCTTATTTATTATCTTCTACCTCATAAGAAAAATGATTGTGAGCGAATGTTTCGCCAGTACGTACAGTAATAATATATAAGCGAATAATCGAAATTACTTGAGAATAAAGAATCTATTCTCGGTCCTTTGAAAAGCTCTTTCATGAAGTAACTTCGACGAATGCTTTTGTCGGAGAAAAGCTTTGAAAAGGGTCACTCATACTTTAACAACCGGGATATAATTCGGGGAAAATTGTAAAAGCTTACGGGTGATACATATTGTGCCTATATACCTAATATATAAAGTATATAAATTGCCTTGTCTTAGGTAAGAAAAAGATTATTAAGATAACTTATTTAAGAAAATTCGAATCGTTTAACTTGATGTGAATTTTGTTAAAATTTATACCTTTGAGCTTCAATTCTGAAGGTAGACCGCACCGGCAAAGCAAACCGCAGCGACAAAGCTAACTGATTCCAAGACTACAAGGACAAGAGACAGAGAAATGACTAGTTCTTATACTCTATGAAAAGACTTCCGTAGATGGTGAAAATACCACCGGTTGCTACTTCCATAGCCACATAGAGAAACCGGTCAGTTTCTAGACGGCTTTGGTTTTCCAGTTATACGATTATGTCGGTACGGTCTATTTTAGCGGTTGGGCTGCTTTTCCACTACGGTTTCCGGCTGCAGTTACTTTTTAGTTATTTATAACACATTGGTACATTCATGAATATTTATATCCTATCTATTTCTTACTACTATTTTTTTTAATTAGCCTCCCCTGTCCCTCTGCTGGGCAAAAACCTCCCCTAATGAATAAATAATAAATGAATACCGCTGGACATTACACACACCGCCATCTAGTGCCACACTAAGCAACGAGGCTTGTGTCGTAGACACCAGATAGTTGATATTATCATCATCATCATCATTTCAGCCGAAAGACGTCTACTGCTGGACATAGGCCTCCCCCAAGTGTCGCCACATTGACCGGTCCCGTGCGAGTCGCATCCAACGGATTCCCGCAACCTTCACCAGGTCGTCGGTCCACCTAGTGGGAGGTCTTCCAACGCAACGTCTTCCGGGTCGCGGTCGCCACTCCAGAACTTTTCGGCCCCATCAGCCATACGTTCTGCGAGCAATGTGCCCTGCCCACTGCCACTTAAGTTTGGCAATTCTTCGGGCTACGTCGGTGACATACTACATAGATACTTTTTTTACATATAAACCATCCAGGACTCGGAAACAAATGTCCATGCTCATCACACAAACATTTGCTCCTACCGGGATTCTCCGGGATTCCCTAAGAATGTAAGGTAGCCTCACTAGCACTGCGCCCGCCATTCGGGTCGTCAATTAATTCTTTCCTTGTGCTCTTTTCCCGTGCCTCCTCGAACCATTATAAATGCGAGAGTTTGTGAGAAAGTATAAATGCGAAATTTTGTGAGAACTCCAAGCGACACAAAAATGTAATTGCTATTCTGCTTTTGTTTAAATGTAAAGAAAAACACAGTATACACAATGTACCTACTTATATATAGGGTGTAAAACACCTCTTAACGAAGCCGAAACACACTTGTTCTCCTCGTCATTGCGATCATTTTTTTGTTCTACACCATACCTGGGAACCTTCTAGTTATGGAGATATTGGGGGTTAAAGTTCCAACTTTTTGACTAGTTTTTTTTTAGATACAAGTTTTTAATGTAAGATTTTTACTTTAAACACCTCCACGACCCCGGTACTATTCAATCCATCCATCAGCACAATGTTTTGAGTGCGTTACATTGAGTTCTACCATAAAACATGATTTTTCTCCCCAAAAAAAAAAGTCGTTTCCCAGCAATATTTTTTGCGTGAAGTTACTTAGTTTGATGTACAGAATGCTTGGTTGACGGCTTCGTGGTGAGGTCTTTTACACCCTGTATGTACTTGAGTACATAGGTAAGTAAAGATTTTGTTGAGTACACAATAGAACTTGTTGGTTTAGCGTAGGTGAGATACACTGATGGATTGGATGCCATTTTGATGGATCTATCGGAGCATGTAAGAATAGTTTTTTTTTTTTTTTTTAGGAGGACCACTCGCAGTTGCAACGCGCTAAGGTTGCTTTACTGCTTAATCGGACAATCCTGTGGTGGTCAAAAATTACTTTAAGGCCCCCAGCCAGGGCTTACAAACTAAGGATTTAAATTAAATGAACGGTCACTAAGGGCACCCCCTGTGGGGTTCGGGCCTCGGCTTAGTGCGTCATTGATAAGAGGGCAGCAAGGGACAACAGGCTGGGTCGGATCATTAATTGGGGAATCGGTCGTTACATGCTCAGCGTCGCGGGCTGGCTCGTCGGGCAGTGATGTTACTGGGGGGTCGCGGACGGCCTTGGCGGCGGGGCCGGATTCGCGGTTTGTATCGGTTCTTGTGTCTGTTTTTGAGTAATGTGCTGGTTTCCCTACAACTTTCTTGAAGAAGGGTGATGGGATCATCGGGTGTGGCAAGAGTGAGCCTAGGACGGCGAATTCTAGATATCTTGGAGAGGGCGTAATTGGCTGCTGAGGAAATCAGGGGGTTTGGGTGTTTTTCGGCCTTATCGAAAAAACCCTTTGTTAGGCGTTTCATGAATTGGGCTATGGTGGGGATCTTGAGGTCAACATGGAGTTGCTCATTCCTAACGTACCATGGGGCTCCCGTGGCCTTTCGTAAGAATCGGTTTTGGAGGGTCTGCATCTTATGGAGGTGATAGGGTTTGGTATGCGCGAAAACGGGACATGCGTATGTCATGATAGGCCTAATGCACGCGGTGTAAATACGCAATTTGCACCTAAGTGACAATATGCTACGTGCGTTCAGGACAGAGTGAAGCCTACCGAGAGCGAAGGCGGCACGCGAACGCACCGTCTTAATGTGCTCACTGAAGTTTAGGCGCTGGTCTAAGATAACTCCTAGGTACTTGGCTTGCTTTTCCCAATCCCTCAACCGATCTCCATGTTTGGCAAGCATCGGCTTGCCAAACATGGAGATCGGTTGAGGGATGGGGGGGAGGACGACGGGGTCTAGAGAAAAGTACCGCCTGGCTCTTGTCGGGATTGACCTCGATTCTCCATTTCCGGAACCAATCGCCTAAGGCGTTTGCGGATTTTTGGAGAATGCGGGTAATGCTGGGATAGCTTCTACCAGAATAATAGATGGCCGTATCGTCGGCGAAGAGGGCTAATTGGGTTGAATTGTTTTTGGGGATATCGCTGGTATATAGCGTGAAGGCTAATGGGGACAATCCCTGAGGGACTCCTGCGCGAATCGGATGTGGGGTTGATAGCGCACCATTGATGCGGTAACGGAATGTGCGGTTTGACAGAAAGTCACGAAGGATGAGCACGAGACGATCAGGCACACCGAGCTGGTAAAGCTTGTATATCAGCCCGTTGTGCCAGACCTTGTCAAATGCTTTCGCGATATCGAAGAACAAGGCACCGGTCGCCATGCCTCGCTGAAGGCGGGCGCTGATGTGCTCGACTATGCGGTGCACTTGTTGGACACAAGAGTGTTGGGATCTAAATCCAAACTGTTCTTTAGGAATAAAACTCTTTGCTTCGGCGTAGTTTTTGAGACGCTTATAAATAAGCCTCTCGTAGATTTTGCCTAGGACATTGAGGAGACTAATGGGACGGTAACTACTCGGGGAAGAGGCGGGTTTACCCGGTTTGGGGATTCCTATTACGGTGGCTTGTTTCCACGACTGAGGGAACATGTTGTTTGCCATGGCGCTATTGAAGATAGCGGTCATTAGCACTATGAGGGCGGGAGAAAAGAGTTTGAACACCCTATTGGTGATTCCGTCTGAGCCAGGGGCTTTTCGGTGCTTAAGGCATTTATGATATCCTCAACTTCCTCAGGGGTGACTGAGGGTAGAGGATCGTCTGGGTCTTCTACTGGGGGAAGGGAGGTCCGACGTTCAACTTCAGCATCCACCATCGCAAGGTGAGCTGGGTCTACTGGTTGGGTACTGGGGGAACATTGAGTCTCTAGGCTGTCGGCCAGGCATTCGGCTTTGTCGTCATCGTCAAAAGCGACGGTCTGATCGGGACGAATGAGAGGGGGTACAGAGGCGACCTCAGAGGAGCGTAGTTTCCTCTGTAGGTCCCAGAAAGCCTGATGGGTTGGTTCTAGTTCACCGAGCATCTTGTCCCAGCTCTCTTCACGCAGTTTTTGGATGCATCTGCTTACTTTGCGTTGTAAGCGACGCATAAAAACTTTGTTACTGGAGCAGGGAAAAGAACTGTAGGCACGGACGGCCGCGTTCTTCTCGGTCACAAGATCACGCACATCATCCGGGAGTTTCCAGCGGTGATCATCCGCCGGAACTTCCCTTGAACAATCGTTCAGGATTGATTGTACGTGTTCTGTGAACAAGCTGATCGCGGCCTCCGTGTCGGCTACAGTCTCGATGTTATCGGGGATCCTGTCTAAGTGAGGGGATTCGGTGGATTTCAGCAGATCGCTTACTTTCCCCCAGTCCGTGATCACTTTAGTGGAGGGAGTTTGAGTGGGATCAAAGGGTCCTATTCTAGGGGCGAATTCAAAGATTACCGGTCTATGGTCAGAGTTGAGTTCGTCGATCGTTTCTACAGAATGCAATCGCAAGTTTACATTCTTCAGAAGCGCGACGTCTAGCACATCAGGGCTATGATTGGGGTTATTGGGAAAATGAGTGTGATGCATTGGGCCAATGACATCGAAGTTGAGGGGAGAGCAGAGGTTGAATAAGTCTCTACCTCTCCTGTTTGAAAGACGACTATTCCACGCGGGGTGTTTTGCGTTAAGATCCCCCGCCAGAAGGACGGAGTCACTTAGATTAAGGAGGACTGTGAGGTCATCTTAGAAAGGGGCGACGAAATCGGGGTTGGAGTCTGCGGGCGGAAGGTATGCCGAGATAATGGTGATTGGTTGATGACCTGTCATGCCCAGTCGACAGACAGAGACTTCAATTTTGGAGAGGGGGGGAGGGTCCATGGGGATGCAGTACAGACTGGATTTGTAATAAATGAGAGTACCTCCTCTGTGGCAGCGAGTCCTGTCATTGCGAACTAGCCGGTAGTTGGCAATGTTCGGGTTTCGCTGATGGGGTTTTAGGAAGGTCTCTTGGACTAATAAGATATCTAAGTGATGGTCGCGGAGGAAAGTGGCGAACTCATCACGTTGACCATTCATGCCTTCGGCGTTGAAGGTCCCTATCTTTAGGGATTTCGGTTTTAATCTACTGGGGGGGTTTCTATCCATTACGAACTAAGTTATGGGGGAGGGTCCTGAGGGCTTGCGTAATGTCGGGGTACGCGTTATAAACTTGAATAAGCGCGAGCCAGTCACCGTTGCAGGCGATGGTGTCACGCGTCATTTGTAGCGCTCGCGGGGTGTAGAAAATCGCGAATGTGCTACCTAAGACTCTTACGGGGTCAAACGGGTCTAATTCGTATGTCGCGGGAGGGGGAGGGGGGGCCGCGAAGGTAGTGGGTGCTGAAGGCATCCTTGCTGAAGGCGGTGGGCGGCGAGGATCTGCGGGTGCAAGGGGACGAGGCGCTACGGGAGCCGGGGGAAGAGGCGCTGAGGGCGCAGGAGGGCGAGGCGCTGAGGGCGCTGGAGGGCGAGGCGCTGATGGCTTTTGTGCAGCGGGTTTAGGGGGCGACATGACTGGCAGTGTCATCAGGGGAGGGATAGCCTGAGGGGCGGGTGCTTGAGTGGGCCTCAGAGCCGGGAAGTGCGCCTGGTGGTTTAGAGTATTCCACGGGCTGGGGCGCTGGGGTCCTAGGGAGTCGGGGAGTTTATTATTAAGAGAGGGACATTCTCTCTGTTGCCTATTAATGGCACGTTGGGCTAGCTTGGGGGCTGAGGATTTTGGAGCCTTGGGGCATCCACGGTAGTTGGCGGGGTGGCCAGACTCGCCGCACAGTACACAGCTCGGAGGCTCTGTGCACAATGTGCGGTCTTTGGGGCGAGAGCACTCGGCGGTGCCGTGGTCCCCCAGACACTTAACGCATCTGGGTTGTCCGAAGCAGTTTCGTTGCGCATGGCCATACAGCTGGCAACGATGGCATTGTGTTAAAACGCCAGTTTTCAGGGGCTTCTCAATGCGGAGGCCTGAGAGGCCACAGATCTTTGAAATCTGATGGATGGGGTGGTGACCTTCGACACGGTCACAGACTATGAGCACCATGTTGTAGGGTGAGGAATTGGAGTGGCCTCCAACCCTACGGTGCATGCGGTGAACTTCCGCTACGGGGACATTCTGAGACAGAAGGTCTTCTTTAATCTCCTGAGGGGAGATATCGACGGAGATATTTTTAACCACTACCCTGGTCGGGATTTCGTCCTGGGGGGTATGAGTGTGGTATCTAATGTTCCTAACCCTAAGGAGCTTGGTGAGCTCGCGGTAGTCATTCGGTGTTGACGTCATGACTTTTATGCCTTGCTCAACAGCACGGGCATTGGTGTAAATGATGTGACGCTCGTTACACGTCTTGGAAATCTCGGTCCATTTTCCCTTATCGTGGATGAATAAGGGTGGAGGACGAAGTTTTTTGGGGAGAGTAGCGAGAGTGGGGAGGTGGCGGGTTGGGACGTGGCGTCAGCCGGAGTGGCTATGGCCATGGGGCTTGGAGAGCGGCTCTGTGGAAGGCCAGCAGCCGTCTGGGACTGGGGTAGGGGAGTTTGCGAGCTTTGAATAGCTGCCTTTTTGGATGTCGAAGCAGAGGGGGATTTACCCTTCTTCCTCTTCCCTTTCCCGACGATTTGGTAATCGTCTTCGGAGGAGGAGGTGGGAGAGGAGTCCGACTCTGAGGCGGAGGTCATGTCGGTGCGGTCTTCCGAGTTGGGAATTTCCATCTCGGTTTCGTCCTGGGACGAAGAGGTATCCACTACGGGATGGATTGGGGAGGCTTCCATAGGGACTGGAGCCGGGGAGGAGGGGATAACGGGTGATTCCAGCGCATCGCTGAAATCATTAAGCGTGGACTGAGGTGCAACCTCTGTGTCGCAAGCGCTATTCTGGGCCTTGTACTGCCAGTCATCTCGGAAGGGCTCTAAGAGCTCCTCATATTTACCCCTAACGTGGGGATTCTCATCTGTCATCAACTCATTTAAGAGTATCCTTAACTTGGCCTCTAGGAGCTTTTTTATGGGGGGGGGCATTATTGGCGAAATAACCTACTAGGGGGACCTAGGGTTCATAACCTATCCTAATCCCGAGGAGATACGTAGATACGTAAACCCCCCGGGCAGACAGCTCCCTTAAAAACGAACCCACCCTTGAGTTTTTCCTAGTGTTATGCTGGGCGAGAAGAAAAACACAAAGAAACTCGCCAGCTACACTGCTGTCTGATTGGCCAGAGGGGCCTGTAGACCTATCTGAAGCCTAATCCTAGCTCCCCAGGTGGGATAACCCGGGGATGTGTTCACTCCCTGTCGGTGTCACAGGGAGGTGAGTGCTAAGGTGTGCCCTAAGCTTGTAAACCTGCCGCCAATCTTAATGTGCGGCAGGGCCCTATGGGTCTTGCGACCGATCCGGGCCGCTGGGGTAGAGACACCCAGACGTCCCGGGTGCAGCTGTAAACAAACGGGGTTATGTGCTACCAGACTGCGACTAGGGAAGCCCCCAAGGCCGCAGTCAGAGCCCGTCCGACTGTATGCCTAACCCTGAAGGGGCTCGGCGTGTGTGTCGGGTCAACACGCTCTGGACTTCGTTAACACCGTGAGGTTTCCGTCCAGAACCACAAAACCGTGGATTTTCCCTGAAGGGGCAAAACACGTTGACGTGATGACCGTTAAGGAAGAGTTGTCTTGAAAAAGACAGTTTTCGTATCGAACCAACTACGAGTAGTTGATTCTCTACGGCGCAGTACCACTAAGTCCGAGCGCAAGGCAAAGACTGTAGTAGTACTACGACTTGGCGGGCGGAGCTCGGCGAGACGGCGGCGCTACGTAGTAGCACGGCGGCGAGACCGAGTCGGGGGCGCGGGGTGCGCGGGGGCAGACGACAGTGCGGAGCGTACGTGTGCACGCTACGGCAGCCGAACGTCGAATGATGTAAGAATAGAGATTGAATGCTCAGCTATATATTGTGCTGAGGATGACGAAACTGCTTCTTGAAATAAGATGAAAAGATACAATAAAATAATATAATAATCAGGGCTCTGAGAAACAAAACATGCATCCAGCTGTTTCATTGTTATGGCCAGTTATAATGAAGTACATCATTTTCTTTTTTACTTTAATAAAATGGTTTTATACACACAATATGGACTAAGCACGGTGTGCTATTGACGATTAAAACATTTTTGGTTCAGAAACTATTTCTCTAATTCAGACCTCTAATTTTGTTCCTTATTCTCATTATTTTCAACATCATTACATATTTATTTACATCAACACCATAATCACTAAACTCTCAATAATAACCATCACCTGCCTAGCGTTTTCCCAACTATTTTGGGGTCAGCGTCCAGTGTAACCGGATGCGGCTGAATATCTGAATTTTGCCTATATGACCTCCACAACCCAGTTAGTACTGGGTAATGCGATACCCCTTGGTAAGACCGGTTATCAAACATTCAGGCTACTGGCTACCTGTAACGACAGTCAAAGATAGCCAGGACCAACGGCTTAACGTGTTTTCTGAGGTGCCGAGGAAACTTGGTATGTAATGAGTGGTCACCCATCCATAGACCGACCTAGGCAAGTGCGGCTTAACCATAAGGTTGATCAGAGCTGTTATTATTTAGCTACGAGCTTCTGAACTTTCGATACAAACCACTGATCGATAAATATCCCTGCCTTCTGTTACCTTAAAACAGTGTCTTTCAACCTGTGGGTCGCAACCCCCTGGGGGGTCGCGAAGCCTCTATAGGGGGTCGCAAGAGGTCACGAAAACTACCACTTATTGTGGTAGTTTTCGTGACCTCTTGCGACCCCCTATAGCAAAACAATAAAGCCTAGAAAGATAGACTTAATAAGAAAATGTTAACTAAAGGATATAAACATTTGTATGTTCATACAAATTAACAAAATAAAAACCTTATAATATACTCATCCATCTTATTGAAGTTTCGCTTGTTTGTCATTTAAATAATTTCTCCCATCGTGGATCCGTTTTTGCTACATTGAGAGTTAAATCAAAATCTAAAAAAAATATTGTTGATTACATTCATTTATCCGAATCCTAATTATGCAAATGCATCAAAATTTGGTATGGATTTAATATTTGTAACATAATAAAATAAATTAAAATGAAGTGAAGAGTCGGGGTTCGCCAAATATTTTTTCATAGTATGGGGGTCGTGTCATGAAAAATGTTGAAAAACACTGCCTTAAAAGAAACGACAAACAATGTGACCACACCTAACACAACGTTCTTAAATGATGACATATTCAATTAAATAAAGGCCCGACGTGTCAGCGGTGGTCTCAGCAGTAATGGACTCAGGAATGAGGGTATCGGCAATAATGTTGATGAAAAGCTTTCTTGTCTACGTGTCTTATTATGGTGGTTATTTACTTTGCTGTAAGTAAACACACCCAGACCAACCAAGTTTACTAATGCGTTAAATTTTTATCACGTATTAGATTATTTGACGTTTATTTCGGTAACTGTATATTAGAATGTTCCAACTTAATCAATATTTTTATTTATATAAACATTACGCGTACAAAAACGGATTTGAATATTGACGCTTGCAATTCAAAAGTGAATGAGTGACCTTTCTGATTTAGAAGTGAGAGCCATTTAGGGCACTGCTGATTCAATCATGGTTGTATAAAACAATTATTCATTTTTGACCAGGAAAACATCACACATGTGTTTGGGCCCCAGGTTAGGGTAAAGTGACCAACATTTTCCTGGCTAATAAAACCTCCCAAGAATTTGAAAAATAAAAATTACATTCCTTTTCAACAGATGACGTTATTAAAAAGTAACTAGCACCATAACTTAAGAGGGAACAGGGGCTGCGATTCTCCATACAAATGTATTCATTCCAGTTTTCTCTTCCTGCCTAATAATACCTCTGGAACAATCATTTTTTGCCATAAAATCAAAGTCTACTGTAGACACATCTCAGCATTCTGTCATCTCCTTTTTTTCAGCAACTAATAAATATTACTCCAAAAATAACAAAAATGCTCCATTTTCACGGCCTTGATTGGAGGAAAAATTCGAAAAAAAAATAACATAAAAAAATGTGAACCTAGAGATACTCTTAAAAACTTTGTCAAAAATAACTGAATCGGCCCAATTTTCGACGAGAAAAAAGAGGAATCCGAAACGACGATCTCGTCAAAATGTTTGTGATATAATCGGTTTGAGCTGCAGCTGTCCCTATCGCACTCTACGGGGACAGGACGCAGCGCGACGGCAATGGTTTCTTCAAATAGCTATTTTTCAAAATCCTCGCAAGCCCTGTTCCCTCTTAAATAAAATATTAATATTTAATAAGGCACGGTCGTGGTGGACTGACCGGCATCGTCGCCTGCAGCGAGGTCTTGTAAATAGAATCAGAGGTAATAATGGTATTAATATAAGCAATGCTATTAGGGTTGACGAATTATTCACTCAGTTGAGTCCACGGCTTGATGGCAATGTTGCTTTTAGAATGTTTTTATAGTTTGAATAAAAAAGATGATTTTTAATAGTTGGCCGTGGTCTACCTGGCCGACTTGGACTTATTGAAGGAACAAAGCATAACATAACATCACGCCTGTAATCCCCAAAGGGTTAGCCAGAGGTGTACCTAATAGTACACCCACATTTCGTAAGTTTAGTTTTTTAATCCCATTTAATAAGGGGCGAACCTATTGCTACCAACCAGGCACAAGTCCAGACTCCGTGGCTGCTACTGAGAAATTTTGATGGAAAACCCAATAACACTTTGCCCGGGAATCCAACCCAGGTCTCATGCTAACCAGTCGCGCTTGCGACCACTCGACCAATGAGGCTGAAGGAGGAACCGACTACAAATACACATATCATCAACGACTTATATACATTAGATGAACCAGTGAACAATACCTAGGTACAGTCGTGGTCTTTTCCGCCTGATCAGTAAAATTTTTTTTTCGCTTAAATCATGCGGAGGCCGAGCCACGCCCCCTTTAAGTTTAGGCCTATTAGGAAAGCGTCAACTTTGGCGCGCAAAATAACAATACCTCACGTTTGGCGTGCGTCGTCACTGCGTTCGGCCGATCGGTATCTTTTCATTAATTATTTCTATACAAAGTCACCGGGGCGGGGCTAGAGAGCGTTTCTATGTTGTAAGTGCAAGCAAAAATTATGATCAGGCGGGAGTGTCCTCGATAGTACATACATAATATTTTATGCAATTAATGTATGTAGGTATTTTAAAGCCTAAAACACAACCAATCTTAATGTAAACCTTTTCGACAGCAAATAGTGCACTGCTAAGTTCTACATGCAACTGAACATTAATTATCAAAGAGGCACGAAGTCCTGCATGTAACTTCTATCAGTTTACAAAGTGAATTACAGACCACTGGAGTTTACCGAGGAATACATGTTTAATGGAAAGGCCCAAGAGATGTACCAGTACTAGACTACTACTAAGGCTGACTTGACTACTGATATAGTAATGATATAATTAATGATTTAATCAAGATTTTGTAACAACATTTTGATTTAAAAGAGTGTCCATGGAGTTTCTTGCTTCCCGTTCTTCTCCATAGAGATCATCAAGAGTGAACAGGCATCTTCTGGGCACGCTCGTTCCACCATAGATCTCATCCATCGCTTTCCATCAGGCGAGATCGAGGTCAAGAGCAGGCCCATATAGTAATAAAAAAATAAAAAAACTACGCTAGGGAATGGGCAACTACAGTACTTTCTCAAGTTATTATGCCTTGTGACTGGGACTGTAGCTTTGTTTTTATTTTTATTTTTGACATTCAAAAGTACCGTAATGGTCTAATTAAAATAAATGCTTTGAGTTTGAGTTTGAGTACTTCGATCATAAATATCAGACACGTATAAGTAGCAGAGACGGCATTCTACTATGGCAAACTTTATCTAAAATGTACAGACTTATCATCTTCATACCTACTTCATCTTCATATGTTACTTGTGGTCGGTGCAACACGTTTTTTTTCTTCCGTTCTCCCCTGTCAACCGTCACGCAATCATTTACACCTTTTTCCTTCATATCATTCCTCACACAATCCATCCATCGTTTCTTTGGTCTTCCTGTCCCTCTCCATCCAACAACATTTATATTCATCACTCTTTTAGTCACATGCGATTCTTCCCTCCTCATCACATGCCCATACCAAAACAGTCGATTCCCTTTCAATTTTTCTGTTACTGGCGCAACTTTCAAACTAGCTCTAAAATACTCATTCCTTATTTTATCAATTCTTGTCACACCACACATCCACCTCAATATTCTCATCTCCGCTACATGCAATATTTTTTCATCCATCTGGTTCACAGCCCAGCATTTCTATTTCCCCTAAAATGTACAGACTAAATGTCAAAATTTCCATTCCATTTCCATTTCCAATCAACCTTGAACCTAATGCTTTAGCACTAAAGTTGAAAACCTATTTTAAAAAAAAATGCGGGGCAGTCTTTGGGGACTGCCGATAGAAGTGAAAATTATGTAACTTGCGAATTGTTTTGTCGAGCTATTAGATTATTATTTTTGGTTTATAAAGAAGTGTTAATGACTATTAGGTGGATAATTATAATTATGTTATCGATTCAGAAGCCTTCATTTAATACGTGCTTCAATTCGAGTGGACCCGAGTCTACCGTACCGAAGGGACGAACGTCAAATGTTTGACAGGATTGTAGGTAGAACAGTTTTATTATGGAAAATTAAATTGTTGTTTTTACTATCTTCCTCGCAATTTTTCCATATTTTCTCACCGTTTAACCTTCCCTGGATTACGACAAACATTTCAAAACCTAAATCAGCTAAATCGGCTCAGCCGTTCTCGAGTTTTAACGAGACAAACGAACGATAACGCGAGTTCCATGATTATTGTTCACCCAAAAAGTGCTCAACGCGCCTAAAGAAGTTTTCACTTCAAAAATTTACAGATTGTAGCAGCTTGATGTGTTGGCGTCTGTACTACCGCACACGTGCACTGAGGGACTGCCATATTTCACCCTTATGCCTTAAGTAATAGGATTGAAAAGTGGTTGACCGTTTGTGAACGGGGTAGTACCTACCTACTATTTTCCCAGACAGGTACTGTACGATAGACATAACACTTTGACATTTAGCTGGCCCAGCCTAGTCCGTAGTTTCAATAGAATGCGAGTTCAGCTCAACCAATTATGTTACCGCCGACGTGCGATTCGAACGAATTTGATTCGAGTTAGACATAAAATAAAATAATTTGTAGGTAAATCTGAATTGCCGGAAAAAAAACGTTACAAGCAGTGCGAACCACTGTTTATAATTACAAAATAAATCAGAAACTACTTTCAAAGGAATAGCAACGGAAGAAAAACACCGAAAATCGACTGTATCTCATCTGACGGAAGGTGTATAAGTCGGCTAAAGGAAGCCGATCACTTTGATGTCTAAGTTGATATACGTTCTTATGACCTTAACATGAACCAGGATGTATAACAGATGGATATGCAGGTGCATACTCGAGGCTTACGATAAAACATAACGCTTGAATGTTCCGAGCGGGTACGGAGAAAGAGATACATACCATAACATCACGCCTGTAATCCTCGAACGGTAAGGCAGAGGTGTACCTAATAGTACTTCCACATTTCGTCAGTAATGTTTTAAGTCCCATGTAATAGGGGGCAAGCCTATTCCCTTCAACCAAGCACAAATCCAAACTCCGTGGCTGCTACTCAAAAAATCCCGATGGAAAAACCCAATAACACCTTACCCGACCCGGGAATCGAACCCAGGACCTCATGCTCAGTAGTAATTGCGCTGTGACCACTAAACTAACGAGGCAGGGAGAAATAGGTGTGGAGATATATTTTCCAGGCACAAATCTAGACTAATGATTTGAATAACTAATTTATAATCTCAACTTCTGATTTTATTATGCTAATAATAATTGCCGCTGTTCTTCTTTCGCAGAATTCAGAAAACAGTGTTGGCCGTCCGTCAAAAATTACTCTAAATTCTTCATAAACATGTTACACGATTATAGTCTTATTCTTAAGACTAAAATCGTGTAACATGTCATTTCTGTAACCGTGTAGACAGTATTATAAAGCAAAATAGACTTTAAATTAAGTTTATTTAAAGATAGGTACGCAAGCTTATCTAAAATGTATTCCTGATGATGATGATGTCATCTTACCGATTATGGCAAAACCGATAGCTGCCTATGGCTTCCTGTGATAAGTTAAGAGTGTTCCTCAAGAATCCTAACGCAGAATTGAGCTACTAGTTTGGGATTTTCGGCAGCGTCCATCAGTTCCTGTAGTGAACAAACAACACGACACGCAGGACACGATTTAGTGCCCTATAGTTTGTGGGACAGCATCACATTTACACTCCAGGGCATTCATTAATGAATGTCCACCTGAGCAGGTTTTCCTTGCTGTGACCACGTGAAGTGCAATTAGACATTGACAGTATATTAATATGCCATCATAACGCATAGATGTTATTCCAGATATCGCAGAGCAGTGGTGACCCAGTGGTGGCGGCCCCGACTTACGAACAGTAAGTCGTGGGTTCGAACCCAGACAGGCGCATTACTTTGTGTAATTTATTTCATCACCACTGCTCTCAAAACGGTGAAGGAAAACATCGTGAGGAAACTGGCATGTCCTAGAACCAAAAATTCGAAGACATGTGACATCTACCAATCCGCACTGTACGCAAAATACACGCTTTGACGTGGAGTTGCGGACACCGGCCCGTTAAACAATAAACAATAGATGTTATTGACTTTGACCGTTGCTGCACTGATGTATGGTTGATTTTACAAAGCATTTTTATATAATTCTCTTATATCATCATCATTCTTTTGGGGTCGGCGTAGCATGTTTTCTTCTCCATCCATTACAGTAAAGGCAAATCGACAAAAACATTAAAATACTTTTAAATAAGATTAAAATTATACGTTTCATTCTATAATCTTATTTTACTAAATTACCAACGTACATTCTCCATGAAAAAACCCCAAAAAACTGCTTAGAAACTCTGTTAACTTAATTTGAAGTGTGAATAATGAAAATAAAAAGGAATTCCTAGAATTCTTTACAAAATTAACGTAACACCGAGCGAGGCGGACAACAGGTAGTAAGTAGGTAATAATATTACTAACAAAGTTTCAAACTCTGTCGTCCGCGTTGTTGAGAACAATCCACCTGACTAGCGCGCTCGTTGTAATAATACAATAAACATTATACAATTTTATTGGTATCTTTTGTGGAAAATTGAAATTAAATTATGTGGGAAGACATTTATGACATTTATTAGCCCGCACAGGACAATACACATAAAAAAAATGGTGAAATTACTCTAATAAAAATTAAACAGAAAAAATAAAGTTCAATAATAAAATAAACGAAGTTTGTTCTGTACGAGGCCAAAAGGCCTCTACTCAGCGTGGTGCTGTTACATTAAATTTAAATGTCATAATCTATCTGGAGAAGTGCGAAAGTCCGAAAATCAATCTTAACAAGGGGATAGCCCGTTTCATGTACCTTCAGTTGCATCCGGTAAGACTGCATTAGATTTGCTCTACCAAATGTCAAAAGTAGTGATTGTGACATAATATTGAATCAAGACAAACTAGAATTTGTCGATAAAACGGTTTTCTTGGGAATCACGCTCGATTCAAGCTTACAATGGGGTCCTCATTTAACATCTCTTGCAGGACGGCTGAGCTCAGCAGCATGTGCTGCTAGAAAAATCCGTCAATTTACTGATATTGATACCGCGAGGCTAGCCTATTTTAGTTATTTTCATAGTATTATGTCATACGGTATTTTACTATGGGGACGGGCTGCAGACATCGAGTCTATATTTATTCTGCAGAAAAGAACCATCAGAGCCATTTATGAATTACGTAGACGCGATTCTCTGAGAGAACTGTTTAAGGTAATTAATATCATGACAGTACCTTGTCAATACATCTATGAAAACATCATGTACGTTAGGAAAAATCGGCATTTATTCAGTAGAAGAGGACAGACACCACTATAACACTAGAAATAGGGACCAACTAGTTCAGCCAGGTTTCAGGCTTGCTAAAGTAGATTCATCTTTCATGGGGTACTGTTTGAAATGTTACAATAAAATACCTACCCACATTCTTCAACTGAACGAGACGAAATTTAAATCTTGTTTATAACGCACACTATGTAGGCGAGCATATTATAAGTTGGGGGATTACATTGATGATAAAAATGCTTGGCTAAATGCTGGTCCTGCTCCACAACCATAGGGGCCAACTAATTGATTGTACTGGTCGGGCATTATTTGAGTCTATCGACACGCAAAGAAGAAGAAGAAGAATTGATTCCCATGTTGATGTATTGTGGAAGCTGCAGAAGATTGTAAAAATATACCTACTTGCATTGTGTAGATTCCAGTTCTTAGTATTATATAATTGCAAAGCACATGTGTGAGTACTTTGTATTGTTCAGCCACCATTTACATTTAGTTATCTTTCATTGACTTGAATATGCCTTGGTGGCTGAGAGAATGTCATGCTCACTCAAATGTCTCGCTGATGGTGGCGGGTGTGTCGGGTCATTTAATTCCCTTCAATATGGTTGAGTTGAATGGCGCCGATGCGCGCGTCATGTTCGTGAGCGGGCGCTGTCAGTTGGGACTGGTCATCTCTTGGCTGCCAGGGTTCATTTTAATTCGTTTGTGGTTAAATTGTTGTCTTTTTCTACTCTGGCCGCTCTTAATGTGCACGTCTTTCTACATCGTTCTCACATATATGTATAATTTCAAAATTAATGATGTAACCAAGATTTTGTAACAATATTTTGATTCAAAAGAGTGTCCATGGAGTTTCTTGCCCGTTCTTCTCCATAGAGATCTACGCTAGGGAATGGGCAACTACAGTACTTTCTCAAGTTATTATGCCTTGTGACTGGGACTGTAGCTTTGTTTTTTATTTGTAATTTTGACATTCAAAAGTGCCGTAATGGTCTAATTAGTTTAATTGAAGTGTGTCATGGTGTTACTATACTAATTTCGTAAATATGTTTTTCTTTTTGTAAATTGGCACCTTGTTTTTTTATAATCATGTAAATTGTACTGCTGTGTGTTGTGCTATGTCTTTTGTGTGCACTAAATAAATGGTTTATATCTCTTTATCTATCTATCTATCTATCTAATTGAAAAACTGGAAGCCGACCTAAACATAGCTGGGAAAAGCTCGCCAGATGATCAATCTGACTGAAAGCACGTTTCATTGAACGGCTGCCTTCGATCAATATTAACAAAAGTATGTAAGTGCATAATCCACAACCAAAGTAAAGAAATACATGTATGTATTACTAACTACCTTAGATAGTTATATTAATGTACCGGGTCGTAAAATAAACACCACGCAAGCAATACCTACCATACACCGCAAACATTGATTCGCACGTACGCAAATACGTTCATCGAATACAAATCCCAAGTCATATCAAACGAATTTCTCTGTGAACTTCACGATCTATAACAGGTATCATCATAGCTATATTGCAGAGCAAATACCTACGTTCCGTGGTAACTGACTATGAGTGGTAGAGTGGCTAGCAGTAGACCACTCAGCTTGCATTTCAACGACCGATGTGGTTAGCCCACTGCCGTAATTTTATTATTTTACTCTGTGATTCTGATGTCTGTCGTATACCTAATAGAGATGTATGAAACTTGGTTAATGTTCTTGATTCTATTTTCGTGCTGTGGTCGTTTTATCTATCTACAAATAATGTGCTCTATTCAGTTCCCATAACGATAAAATTTTTAACTTATCAAATTCCACGTTTCAAACTTTCAAAATGACGAACTTCCCTTTAAACTTTCATAGCCTACGTAACCTCTTTATGGGATGAATCAAAAATTCGTTATATAAATTCGTGTACATAAATCATACTACCAAACTTCGAAGTCGTGCAATTCGTCGTCTGTTTATATTTTAGTGTTTTTTTTTTTAATTTTTTTATTACGAGACAGGTACATTATAATTAAAGGTTATGAATTTTGTTATTTTGTTTTTTGTTATGTTAGTATTAATTAATTATTCCTTTGGTTTTTTTTTTACCTTATTAAACTACTTCTTTCTTTATTTTTAACAATGTTATAATAATTTTATTTTTATTCATAGGACTGATCTCATTTTTATCTATTCTAACACTAATAATCATATCCTAAGTTTTGTTTTTTTATTATTTTAATTACACCATACGTTTTTCTTTTCTTTGTATTGTTTCGTAAGCTAGATAATCTCTTAAATGTAGAGTCTACTATTGTATTTCATTTCTATAGCTGCTGATTAAAATTTTTAATTTTAATCTCTCATAAGCTAACACTTATTTTTGTGAATGCTGGTTTAACCCGTAATTGGCGACTGTGTAAGTCCAAGACTGTAAAACCTATGTATACCTAAATGCTGTACACAGAAGCTGTTGGTGAACCTATACTAATAAATAAGTAAATGTTTCCAACCATTCATTCATTCAATCAATTAACAGCATCATGAACTCTTAATTCCATTGAATTGATCCATGACACGAGTTATTGGGCAATCTGTTGTGACGAACGTAAACTGGTTACCATGGTTGGTGTTAATTTGGGAGGTTATAAGCAAAATACCCGGATTTTTGAGCTTAGTTCCATTGCCTGGGTTCGATTCCCGGGTCAGGCGAAATGTTATTTATACGACTGAGTAGAAGCCGGAGGCCAGATTTGTTACCGATTGATGGCAATAGAATCGACAGCGCTATAATAATATCCTATTTTTGCTTTGACTAAAAAGGCTCAAGCCTTTAAAACATTTGAATGCACATCATACATTGGTGACATCGACTTTTCACAAAGTGCACTAAATCTACCAAGACAGATTATGATCAAACGATAATAACTCTGTCGACAGCATAACAAGATGCCTTATTAAAGAGTTAATCGACCAGTACGTCACAGATAAGCCTCTACATCCGTAACTGAACACTCAATCCTAATTAACCCGAGTCAAAGTATATTGGTATATTGGTGTTAATATGCATAATTAACTGTCATTTATGGTAAAATGATATATACACCTATGTACTATTGAAATTGCCTCTAGGTTTCCCCGGGTGAGAATAGGAAATACAAAAAATAAATCACCCTATCTCTCTCACACACACACAAAATCCCACTCGCATACTATACACAAGTGCGCTCCTTTTTGTAGTTTCCTTTTTTTTTTTCAACTGCATACATTGTTTAATGTTTAGTGGTAGAGCGCAGTCACCTAACACAAGCATCTCCTTGCTTAGAAGGTGAACTCCAAATCAGGTACGCGTACTTTACGTAATTGAAATAATAAAAAAAAAATATTTTTATTTTTATTTCAAGTTATTATCTTAATAGTAATCCCTTTTCTAGCCATATCATTATTCATACAGACCATTCATCGTATCTTTGGTCTTCCCCAACTCATTGTCAGTCTCGACATTTTCCTCATAACTGGCGAAATGTGGGTATAGGTACCTACTAGGTATGTACACTTCTGGTTAAGCCCTTTGGGGTAACAGGCATGTATATTAATTTTTAATATTTTCATGACAGCTGATTTCCACACATTTTCCCATTCACCTTTGCCAGTTTCAGACTTCTTAATTAATCCTAAAACAAACCAAAATGAATGCAGACGTCACCTGAATAAAAATATCTAGACAGATTGAAGAGAAAGAAAAAAGTAAACTTTGTATATTATCTAGCTTATTATGCGAAAACCAGGCATGCTTGTGAAATTGTTCGTCGTCTTAAGTATCGTATTCCGAGACATACTAGTCCACATCATTATAATACTGTAGTGACACGTACTTGAAAGATTCGCTCCCGGATCTCATGAGGTTTCTTGTTACAGCGGAATGAACATGAGTTAGGTATTTATAAAATGTACTTGTTCTCTTCAGGGCTGTACGACATCCTACTTCCTGTTGGGGTCGACTTCCAGTCTAACCGGATGCAGCTGAATACCAGTATTTTACATGGAGCGACTGCCTATCTGACCTCCACATCCCAGTCAGTACTGGGATACCCCTTGGTAAGACCGGTTGTCAGACTTTTTGGCACACTGACTACCTGTAACGACTATCAAAGATCTCTACAAATGACAGCCGGGACCAACTGCATTACGAGTTTTCCGAGGCACGTAGCAAACTCCCATCCACAGACCAACCTAGTCACGGCTTAACCTAAAGATCGACCCGCTAAAATTTATAAATGCGAAAGTTTGTGATGATAGATGGATGTTTGTTACTCTTTCACGCAAAAACTGCTTACCGGATTTGGATGAAATTTAGCACACAGATAGTTTATAACCTGGATTAACACATAGGATACTTTACTCTAGAACTTTTTATTCCGGTAGTACAATCCCGTGGGACAGTTACTAAACTCCACGCGGGCGAAGCCGCGGGCATTAGAAAGTAATTTTATATTCACGCAGTGCAAGGAAAAGGTGATTCCTACAAATAAAAACAAAGGCCAAAATCCGAATGTGACCGCAGCAGCAAAGCCGCGTCATAACAAACAACAGCGACACGACTGCAGTGCTGTCTATGGGACTCTGTGACAATAGTACGTACCAGGCGGCAAATCTACGAAAGTATTTTTAAAGAGATACGTAGCACCGGACCTTTCTGAAAAACTTCACCAATAAGGCTTTCGATGTTGCCACCCACATCTGCCTCGTAAATACCTTTTGTTAGCTCACGACGAATTTATGAATCTATAAAAAACTTAAAAATATCTTTCTTCATTTTTAAAACAAAATGGCAACAAAAATAAAATTATGTCTCCTCCCGAAAAATATTCTCTCAACTCCAGTAACTTATTTAAAATTAACGAAAAGTTTCTGAAGTGATTCAAGTGTGCGTTCAATTTAGAAAAGTTAAGAATTTATCAAACAATTTTAATAAAAATAATGAATATCTTAAAATAGACTCTTTCGTCTATCGTGATGAAAAATTATATTATTTTTGACAGAGTTCAAAGGGATAACTAGGGACAACCTGACCTGGGACTGACTAGGAATATTTATGTTCCGCGCACAGCAAGAATCTTTATTCTTCCAATAATCCTCTCCTACTCACCGCTCTGGTTTTCTTATATCTTCTTTTCCTGTCCAGGCGGTTTTCCTTTGGAATGCGCTCCCTCTGAATATCAGGATGGCAACCAGTCGGCTCACATTTAAAGTAAAAGCTCGCGAACACCTACATACGAAGTTCGCAGACTTGTCCCTTATTTAATTAATTTGTTGTTTTTCATCATCTATGTATTTTAATCTCACTTGACTTTGTATATTTTGTTTGTATGTATGTATATATGTATTTATTGTAATATTTTTTTTTCTTGGAAATTTTCTTTACTTGCACCTACTGTTTTGTCTCTGCATAACCCTAAGGTAGACTGGTAGAAAATGCCCAAGGCATTAAGTCCGCCTTTGTACATTATGTGCGTAAAGTTTTAATAAATAAATAAATAACTTGCTCAATTCTTAAAAAAAAAATGTACCTTATCAAAGACACCGGCTTGTTGAGGTGTTAGAGAGACTGCTGAGCATGCGGTAACGGGTTCGCTTTCCAGGTCGGGCAAAGTGTTGTGGGTATTTTCATCAGGAATTTCTCAGTAGCACTCTTGATTTGTGCCCGGTTGATGGCTGTAGGCTCGCCCTAAATTATGGGGATACAACATAACTGCCGAAATGTGGGTGTAGGTACTAACAGCTACACCTCTGCTTAACCAAGGGAATACAGGCGTGATGTTATGTATTCTCGAAATAAACTATAGTGTTGCATAACTCTTTTAACACGTAGACTTTCAATGTCAATTTCGGACGACAGCGCTCCTGTTTATGTCATGCATGGTTATTTTTAAATGTTTTTTTCGCTTCCAGAATTTGTACCTGCATCAACCTGGTAGCCTTGTACGTGTACCTATTTTTCAAGTTTGATAATAATAATAATAAATCCATTTATTATTTGGATTTTTTTTTTATTTTTTATTTTTTTTTATTTATATATATATATTTTTTATTTGGAAATGGGTGTTATTTACCTGATGGTAAATAACACCCATTTCTTAATAAAAAATAATAAAAGGTAAAAATATCATTACAAACAAAAAAAATATATGTAAATAAAAATCAGACTCAATCAACTAACAGAACAGTCTTGTACAGTCTTCAGTCAGAACTTTATGAACAGTCTAAAGAGCCGAGATATATAATTTGTACCCACGCTCAACTCGCAAGGGATTATAAGTTACAAGCATATTATACTAATTCACACGTTCTTCAATCAACGTCTGGAGCACTAAACAACTACAATTATTACGTCTCATGCCTTGTGACAGCTGTCAGATTATAATTAAATTGCATTTTAACAGAGGCGTTAGCTGAATGTTTTAAACGCTGCCGGCACGAAAATTAGATTTTGACATAATGCATTTTTTAGCGTTCCGTACCCAAAGGGTAAAAAGGGGCCCTATTACTAAGACTCAACTGTCCGTCTGTCCTTCTGTCCGTCTGTCCGCCTGTCCATATGTCCGTCTATCTGCCACCAGGCTGTATCTCATGAACCGTGATAGCTAGACAGTAGAAATTTCAGAGATGATGTATTTCGGTTGCCGCTATAACAACAAATACTAAAAACACAATAAAATAAATTATGAAAGGGGGTTCCCCCTTTAAATTATTAAAGGGGGAACCCCCTTTAATAATTTATTTTATTGTGTTTTTATACAAGAAACATGATTAAACGTGATTGAACCAAGAAAGGTAGACGCTTGAAATATCCACAGAATATATACCTAGTTGTATTTGCACTTTAAAAATAAATAGATAAATTAAAATAAAATAAATATTCAAGGGGGCCCATACAACAAACGCGATTTTTTTGCCGTTTTGTCTAATGTTGTTTTTGATAATGGTACGGAACCCTTCGTGCGCAAGTCCGACTAGCACTTGGCCGGTTTTTTTTATAAATTTATTAAGTAATGTAGAAGTGAGTGGGAATATCCTGGATGAGGCTGGCATAAGCAAAGAGAGACCTGTATCCAGCAGTGGGTGAAATTAGGCTGTGGATGATGATGATGATGATGAGGTGATGATGATGGGAGTAAATGATAGCGTGACGGTTGATAGGAGATGATTGCAGAAGTAAACGTGTAATGCTCACCCCAGTAAAATTTAACTTCCTGCTTGAAACAAATCATCAATCATCGGGGTCGGCTCCCAGTCTTACCGGATGCAGCTGAATACCAGCATTTTACATAGAGCGACTGCCTATCTGACCTCCACAACCCAGTTAGTACCGGGTAATACGATACCCGGTAAGACTGGTTGTCAGAGTTTTTTTTTGGGCCACTGACTACCTAACGATTGTCAAAGATCACAAATGACAGCCGGGACCAACGGCTTAACGTGCTTTCCGAGGCACGGAGAAAACTCGGTATGTGTGGTCACCCATCCACAGACCAACCTAGGCAAGCACGGCTTAACCTAAAGATCGACCCGAGTGGCTGTTATTACTTAGCCATGAGCTCCTTATACATGCATGGAAATATTGTCATTATTTTCGAAAAAATCACACGCGTAGTATCGAATTTCTCGAAATCGAGTTCTAACGGTTCAGAAAGTGAAATGGAGATTAATGTACTCCACCAGATTTAAGATCAGAAGCCAAATTGGTAATGGAAAACCTGCTTTCAGCGAAGTCAAAAGAAAAATACATGAAAGTATGTATGTTTTATTTCCCTGCGTTCTTTTGAAAAAAGCACTATATATGCCTCGGCGGAAATGGCAGTTGCCTATTTCACGGCCTTTGCAATAATGTACTATTGGAAATAACTCGTTATTTAGAACAAAGGACTCTCAGTTCTGATGCTAGCTTAAATTCTGTGCATTTAATTGAAATCTATCCACTATAGTTTCAACGTAAAGCTAAAACATACAAAAAACCTCCATGACAACCATATGAACTATAACCATGACATTCACATCGTAATGTCTAATGGTCAAACATTGTCAACCTTTAAAACCAATCTATTAGAAGAGCCATTAGTCGATTACTTGACACTGGGATATATGAATAAAAATTTGATAGTGGGTACAAATTTTGTGAGGGGTAGCAACCTACTACTAGCGACAGTATTGTTATGGGAACTATGTTTTTCATGTAGTGTTTAATAATGACATTCAATTTACTGCTATGAACACATAAATATTTAATAAAAATTAGTCACACTAATTTATTGAATTAAATAATTTCGCTGCCTTTTCTAAACTTTTTGCTTAGTAATAAAAGTGCTCCAAATTAAATCTTTCCGAACAGCGTAAAAAACGAAAATATAAAGAAAAATAAGTTTATAAACACTGGGAGAGATGGAAGGGAATGGGGGAGGCCATTGCCCAGCAGCGGGATAGAATAGGCTTATTAAAACGAGCACCAATACACACACACACACACACACACACAAACACACACACACACACACTTTTCTAAATATAAATGCAATTTTCGCTAGAAATAGCGATTGTAACGTAACGATACATAAGACGTACGATACGTACGTACTAAGATCTGTTTCATAAAAATATGAGTACCAAAATACTATGTTCATAACAACATAAAATTTTTAATGATAACAGTAGGAGAAAAACACTTTTATAAGTTGTTAAGTTTACACATTAGTGCTCGTGACTATACGGTCGGCTTTTTCAACATTTTGATTGTCAGGTACTTTCTATCCACTGCCTTTGTCCTACTTGGGGTCTCTCTTCTTCTAACATTCTCCTCTGTCAGACGTCACGACATCATTTACGTTCAATACTAACTACTAACTACGCAAAAAGTAATCTAAATACCAGTAGCGAAGGGTAATTTTTTATCAGAGGTAAGCCGGAGTACATATATTTAATGTGGTCATATTATTTGTCTATAATTTACTGACTATGCCATTTTTCAAAGGGAATCCGGTAGGAATCGAGTTGTATGGACACTTCGCCACTGCTAAATACAGTGAGCACCTTTTCTAAAAGCCAGGAGTCAACCAAGAGAAATAAGTCACTGTTTCAGCAAACTAACAATATATCTACTGCGATGTATATGAAAACGTAACTAACGTCATGTCCTACCGTCCAAATAGAATACGTTCTTGTTATTTCCTGTAACGACGGATGCAGTTAGTTTACGAACTATCTTTTCAAACAACAATGTATCTTTAACGGAAAGTAAATAAGTAGTTAAATTTTTGTTTGTTTATTTTTGCAGAGATTTTCTTCAAAAAATATCTTTAATAATATGAAAGAATGTGCCTCTTAGGCCTCTCACAGACGGACTGCATCGCAGCAACCGCACGCAGTCGATATACTCAACTGCATGCAGTTGTACGTTAATGTAGAAGAAAAAAAATATTCAGTAAGAACTTCGACCGCGGACTCTAAATTAGCACCATAGTTTCAGTAGAAATTTAGTACCATAACCAGACCACAAATACAGAAATTGAGTGGCTTTTTTGTCATTTTGAACAAATGTTCATAAAACTATGAAATCTTCTTTAGAAAGCATTTTATGAGTAGGTATGCAGGCAGTTTTTATTAAGTACTTAAAGTATTAGGTAGATGTCATTTATACAAAAAAACAGGTCCCGCTGTATCGGTACAATTACATACCAACAAAAAATAAAACGCTGAATATAATTTTCTTCATTGACTTCAAAGAAAAAATATCCTTATTTATAAAGCCATTCACTTTTTCCTGCCAAAAACAAAAATATTCATTTCAGTCATTCATTAAAACCGAACTCGACTCCGGCCACGTAATTGAGCGTCACTGAAATTATAATTAACCCTGTAATTAGCGCGGTTTCCTTTCGACCCCTTTAGTATCATTTTATTGATGGTAAATGCAGGGTTAAATAAAAAAAAAGTGAAATTGAAAATGATGTTCTGAACAAGGGCTATAATTTGTATTTAGGAGAAAGAAATCACAGGCATGACCATATATTTTATTTTTGACCCGGCTTGTAGCATTTACATATTATAAACCATCCTCTTGACTACTCTATCGGTTGCTAAAAACTGCATTAAAATCCGTTGCGTAGTTTAAAAGATCCAAGCTACAGACAGCGGGGGCGACTTGGTTTTATACTAAGTAAAGATATCTCAAATATATTTACAGTCGCAGACGACTAAAATCCGATAAGTTAATAATTCAGAATTCGACAAAGACATTTATTAAACGTCTCCTCGTGCGTGCTCGAGAATGCGTGGGCGCCCAATTGTATACTTAAAGACAATACTTATACAGTCCTTTATTCATTGACATCAAAACAGTGCAAGAAGATTTATCCGCTTGATTGAAACTGGCCCTATCACAGGCAGTTGAAAGCCAAAGGTCACAGTCACCAAAGCGGTGATAGACAAGCTCTGGTCAATATTACTAACTGGAAATGAACCTGCATGTTACTTATACCTTCTGGATTGCGGTAATAAATACAAAATAGTAGGTATTTGAGAGACTAGACTAAGAGAAATTTTTACCAGTGATATCGATGATGGAAATGTGACAAATATTATATAGGATTGACACACCTACCGAAAAGATTAAGTCAATCAGCTTGAAAGTCGTTGTTGAATTTCGGAACGCTATGAAAGTGATTTCCACCTCACTGGGCCCTCTTCAAGGTGAATTCTTTGAATCTGATAACCTAAAATTTTGGTCCATAATACATAACTACTGTTTTAGCCAAATATTAAAAAAAACAGTAGAACCCTATATCTAAGACACTGAAAATCCACCATTAAATCAACATCAGAAAGAAATTACTTACTCGTACAACTCAAAGAAAAAACGAAATTCCAGCCAATCATCGATCAGAATACCTGTTCCAACACAATCTGGTAATATTACCGTCTGAAGGGAGCGTTCAACGAAATAAATATATTCCTAAAAAGGTGAAAATAGCTTCTCATGGTCCACTGAGCAGCGGGCCGCTTACAATGGATACCTGAACAAATATTGTGAAGCCGCCACATTCTGTTGGATTAATGATACAAGTACGTTGGAAAAGTAGACTTACGTGTCTGAAACTCTGAAGATTTAGACTTACAGACACTGATTTTGTCTTGATTTAAGAAAAAAAATGATCTCGTTAATCTAGATATTGTTTGAAGTAGATAATATTATATTATCATTATTATTATTTGGCATCAGGTTCGACTGGAAGCCGACGACAACATAGTAGAGAAAAGGCCAGGCAGATGATCACATGATGAATATCATAGAAAATAATTTTAAAAGCAATTGAATATTATATAAATACTATTTTATAAATTATTGCTAGATATACTACACCACAGCACAACTTTGTATTTCAATATTTTCATATCCAATAATATTTACGTGAATAAACCTTAACAATCTATTGTGTATTCAAGTAATGTATCAGGGGATACGACGGAGACATGCTTCAATAGCAACAGTACTGAGCTGCTGAGACAAAGGGGTTGGATACGTCTACAACTCATGTAGGTCGCAAGTCGCAAGCTTACAGAATATGTTGTACATAATAGAACCATCAGACATTATCGTGGAAATGTCTGAGAAGTGTTCAATTCAATTTATTGTGAAGATAGTCTATTATTATGGCTAAATAATAACAGCCACTCGGGTCGATCTTTAGGTTAAGCCACGATTGCCTAGGTTGGCCCGTGGATGGGTGACTACCCATAACATACAGAGAACATAGCTGGGAACAGGCTAGGCAGATGATGGTGGTCTATTATTATTAATGGATGTCTAAAATCGTGCAAATCTTTTATTTAAAATTCTGTTAGTCGTTATTTTTGTTAATCTGAAGAGCAAACATAATAAGATTTAGATTTTGTTTTTTTTTCGTATTATTAATATATATTCGTATAACTGTCCAATCACATCAGAATACCAGCGCTGTGACTTTTTTTTAAATGACACAGCACCTTGTTGATATAGGAAAGAGCGTTTTGCCTTGCACAGGACCAATTTGATTGTTTTTTTTTTTATGTTTCTTATGTTTACTTTTTATATAATTTTGTCATAATGTCTATTCTATCTTTATGTTCCTATTAGGTCCTGCGTGAGTTTAATAAGTACTTTTTCTTTCTTTTCTTTCTTTCTAATTGTCTATCTATATAGTTATGTACAAATCAGTCGTCAGAGAGTGAGTCTTACCCTCCGAAAAGCTTGTTAAGCTGAAACATGGCCTTGTCAATTTGACTGGACAAAAATATAAACGAATTTTCAAAACCGCTCGATACAAAATAATGTTAATATCTATGTTAATAAATATACCTTCAAACAATTAATTGACACGCATAAAATAAAACAAATAAAATACGAATTCAAATGAAAAGCTAACTTCAAAGTTTCTCTAATGAATTCTCCAACGTGCAATTAATTTCATCTGACAATGCATGCTCTGTTGGCGACCATTTCATAAAAGCTAACGAGAACAGTTAACTAATTAAACTTAGTTTTACGCTGACATAGTGTTGTGTGTACCTAATTACAATACAATACTATGTGGATATGTACTTACATTGTTACAAATAAAGATATTGTATTTACTGAGAAACATATATTAAATATTAAATATAACAAGTGCCCCTAACTAAAGTAATATTATATAATCATGTTATCTATCTTTATACTTTCACCGTAAACAAATTTTCTAAAAGTTGTTATTATACCATTTTATTTTAAGTAATTTCTTCACGTACTGCTATCAATGTTCCTAGCGATTATATCTTTTTTTTTAAACTTTGTGTCTACTTGTGGACAGCGTTGTGGGTTACGTTATAACCAAATTTCTATTTTGTTAAACTAGTTGTAAGTCCTTATAATGTAACTGTTTGCTGTTCCTTTCAATAAAAAATAAAAAATAAAATAAAACATACGTCTCGCTGGAGATGCGTCAGAGGTATCATCAGATTGAAGTTAAAACTAAAACTTTTATTTTAATATTTTTTACAATGCAGAATTGATTTCAAATTAATTTGCTATAGTAATTGGATAATACATTTTCTTACCACAAAACTACCAACGTGATTTGTGAACATGTCATGATTTTATGTTTTATGAAAGATATTTTAGTTTACTTAAACGATGTAATTATAACAAGTTCAGAAATTGCATTGCATTGTCCAATTCATGAACTCGGAAATCCTAGCACGAAGTGTTTAATAAACTTATGCAGATATTTATTTACTTTCCCCAGGAAAAAAACATCTATGTAGTCCGCAACAAGATCTCTTATTAATAATAGCTTAAAGCGGATAATCCTTAAATTCACCTGTTTCTCCACGACGAAGAGGAAAAGCCCTTATCCACTTCGAATAACTTCGTTTATTACTTGAGGCACATCAGAATAATTTGACGTTACTTATGAATTCTCTGAATTGGGTTTCGAAGAATTGATTTAATATTTTTTTAGCAGTTTATGAGAAGGAGATTCATTTGCTTTAGATAACATAGCGTTATGGTTAAACTACTGAATAATGGAAACGAATTAACCCATCTAATGGTACACCTCTGCCTATCCCAATCGGAGGAAACAGACGTGACGTTGTCATTCTGATAAAAAAAATCATATTAGGTAATAACAAGCCATAAATTACGTCTAAATGGGCTTAAAATATGTCTTCCTATGTCGTCTTCTATACCACTATCTGACTCGTCCCCTCATAACTACTTCAAGATAAAACCATAAAAAAATGTTCAGTTCCGAATTTGTCGACTCAACGTGGCTTATCAGTAGTGGTAAAAACGGACCCTAATATAAAATATTCACATCAACTATCAGGCCACTACATATAAATATAAACACTGAAAGAGTGCCTTAGGGGTGCGGAATAGGTGTATTTATCATATCGAAGGCTCCGTAAGAAATTGTGTCCACTTCTGGAAATTCAATTTTCTGAGGTGTAATCGCGTTCATACATAATGTGATACCATGCACGCTCCGCTCGACGGACGAGTACCTAATGCCCTCGGCAGTTGCCCTTCATGTCATGGCTTTTGGATTACGATGAGCCAATGAATTATACGGGGGAGTACGTGACTTCCATGGGCGTGCGCCCCTAAGAGGCAATTAGGCGAAGCCTACCCTACCAACTGGGCATTCATTATAACGAACTAACTATGTAATAAAATATCACATTATGTACAAAATATAAAAAAAAAGTTCAAACTCCTGTTAGAATACTTATAGCAAGTCGCTCGCGCGTCACGCAACTAACACTTTACTGGAAGTTACTACAAAGGTTGGAGCTCCGCCGGACAGGCAAGCACTGGACTTGCCTTAAACCCATTGATAATTTTACGCACACATTGGCACATTGGTGCATATTTTCGTGTGTATAAACTGCACACATGTATAGATTGCAGTAATTTTAGGGCGGTAACTCCTGCGAGTGTAGCTGGGCTGCTGGGCTGTGATTGGCTGCTACAACACAAGGCCAGGATTCAAGGTGGATGTTCTTTAGCCCGCGAAATTCAAATTTCCTTACGTTTTTTGCAATTTGCAGGCCAGTGCTAGGGTGTAATGTTCAATGTTGATTAAAATAATGATTCCTGGGGGTTATTGGCGCGTATTAATATTATAATAATCAATAATATTATTGTTGTTATATTTTACTTCATGGGTGTCGTTTTTGTGGTTATTGGGGTTGGTGATAATGAAAATGAGGTCAAAATGAAAATCCAAGATGGCGCCGATGAAAATTTTCGGTTTTTTCTTCATGGGTGTCGTTTTCGAGGTTATTGGGGTTGGTGATAATGAAAATGAAGTCAAAATGAAAATCCAAGATGGCGCCGATGAAAATTTACAGTTTTTTCTTCATGGGTGTCGTTTTCGAGGTTATTGGGGTTGGTGATAATGAAAATGAGGTCAAAATGAAAATCCAAGATGGCGCCGATGAAATTTTTTTTTTGCTATTATTATTTCGTGGCCTACCCTTCGTGGAATACTACTGCACGCCACTGGTGACTTCATTACCTTTTAGAAACGAAACAACACTGTTGTAATGCATTTTACGTTCCATAAAGACAAAACGCGACCATAAACACCGAAGTGGTTTGAAAGAAAAACAGGTTTAAAAACTGACATCAATCAATCGGTAAAAGTTTCAAACAGAGTTAAATTAATTCCAAACTCAATATTGGACATTTTAAATAAACTCACCTTCAATTTGCTAGAGGTAAAATACAAACAGTGGATGGAATACGCGAGCAAGAATATTCAATTTAATTTTCTGATTTAAATTAACGTACTTCTCTTTGCACTGATGTAGATAATGTTTCCATCGTCTGCCACCGGTGAGCAGAAAGATAAATAAGCATTCAACAAAAACTACTCACGTTTCAAATTTACATAAAACCTAGAAACAAGTAAATAGCATTTATGAACGCGATTTAAAGCCAGCTATATGAAAGAGTTATTTATTTCACATTAAAATGCCTTCATTACTAAAACTGCTTGCTCTTTAGAAAAATTTCACCCTTTGATACATACAGTGTAACCATTTTTTCTATTTTTCACATTCTTACATTTGGCACAAGTTTGTTCGCATAATTTAGCCTTTTCCACAACCGTTATAGGGTTGTCACTTCGCAGAATATATTACCAAGATAAATAAAACCGAGAACAGAATTAGTTTTAGCTATTACTAGCAACCCGCCCCGGCTTCGCACGGGTAGTATGCATTGCTTTGTTATCTCAAAAGGGTTGTTGTTGTTGTTGTTGTTCTCTCGTTTTCAGCAGGCGACTTGACTTTTTCCCACACTTCCATCAATCATCATCATATCTCAACCAGTTTACACTAAATCTTGACAAATGACAAATATACTTAAACTTACCTCATGCATCTCTATCTATTGATGAAAACCGCATGAAAATCTGTTCAGTAGTTTTTGAGTTAGTCGCGGTGGAGGACTTTGTTTTATAATTTGTAGTGATTTTACACGTTCCAAGTTCCAATCTTGCAAGGATTTCACATGAATTCATAAACAATTTGAACATCTGGCCGCAATATTGATCCTACCGCTTCCGCTCGGCTTCCGCTCTTAGAAATTATTTTGCCTGGTTTGTTGCATATTTGTCTGTCTTTCTCTCGCATGATCACCGTATTAAATTATCACTTTTTGAAACCGCCATTTCCATCTTAGAATATAACAAGTTACTAAGTAAGGTTAAGGCTTAGAAACTTGATGTTTAAATATGTATCCATCCCTATTTATAAACAGCAAGAGTCGAATGCGAAATCAGCGGTACTCAAGTGAAGCACCCAAGAGACGCGGACGTGCCTCAACGCCCCACTTTGTCAAACTATGACCCAATATGATTTATCACGAAACCTGTATACTCATACATCTCTTGATCCCTCGTGATTTGGAGAGGCCAGTGAGCGATGGACTGACATGTGACCCAATCATGTTATGGTGTAAGTGAATCTGGTTACCAAATAAGATATTCCAAAATCCGGGTGTTTTGTGGAATAGGGATCTTTTTTGTCGAACTATAAGACGCATATGGCACCGCACCTAAAATGCTGATTTGATTCAAACCCACAATAATTGGATTATATAACATAATAAAGAAAACAGAGAACACTGTCGACGTGAAATAAATTGGGATTAGGGCAATGAATGATTATGTTGATGGTCTTTTGAGATTACTGCTAAAGCGAAGGTACCAACGAAACAACCACAGCACAGTTATATTCAATTTAATATTACTATCCCATAGTTTTAACCCTTGCCATTTAAAAGCACTCTCTGGTTAACTAAAACCACAGCATTCATTGACTCTAGTGCATCGAATAGCGCTATTTTAATAAAATTTCCAACAGCATTAAGTTTGTTGCTTTTCTAATTTATCCAAAGAAAAATAGACCTAAAGTTAAGGACTGTGCTATAGTTCTTTGTCACTAAAGTTACCAATAAGGTTGGTTATTCCTTGCAACGGTTTGTAATGACAAAGAGATTGTAGGTAATGGATAGCAAGCTTTGTGCAGGTGACATCTATTTACCCCGATTTTCAATTAGTAGTCAATGACTTGTAATTGCGATGTCGATCAATATCAATCGATGTAGCGATGGCAATAATAGCAACCTGCATTAGGGACAGTACAAGCTTGTAATCAATCATGTGCAAGCTGTAATTTCTACCCTTTGTAAACTACGGAAGGTAGAAATTTACTTAATTGAGCTCGTTTACACATTGCAAACCTAAGATTAAAATCCTTAGAAGTGCAGTACTTAGAACGCACGAGTAGTGTTTAAACACTGAAATGAGTGAGCTTGAACGTTGTGAATGAAACAACTTATGATTTTTAGTAAGTAGAGAGTGAGCAAGACAATCCTACTAATATTATAAAGTGCGGAAGTTTGTGATTATGGATGAATGGATGTTTGTAACTCTTTCACGTAAAAACTACTGACTGGATTTGGATGAAAGGAGACCATTTTTTTTGTTTGGAGAACAGGCCACCCACATATATTGTAGCAGATATTAATGAAACGTTTATAGATTTCTTCCTTGTAATCTCTAGATTACAGTGGTAATATTAGCTAAGCCATGTCTAACCTGATTGATGAGAAATTCGGCCTCCAGAGAAAACCAAATACAAGTTGGCCCACGTCTGTAGTATCTTACAATGCACAATCAATTGAACGGCTTTGTGGAGTATGCGCTGTACTTGCAGATGTCATTTTCATGATATATTTTTGTAGTAAATGCGAAAAATCTGCAAAAACACTTTTACGAAAATCGAAATAAACAGAAAGAGTAAATGTCAAAATAATGAAGTTGTGTGTCACCCACTAAAAGGCGGATTGACAACGTTCCATGCCACAAAAATAGCATTAAAAAAGCAAAGTTATTAAACTGTGCTTTTTATATTCTATTCCATTTGTATTTTATTTAAAGCAGATATTACAATAATAAAATGGTTACTTTTTTTGGTGTAATATGAATAATTTTTATGCAACATCGAAGAGGGACTAAAAAAACTGTCTCCTTTGGCACACATATAGTTTATAACCTGGATTAACACATTGAATACTTTTTATCTCGGTAGTATGATCCCGTGGGTCAATTATCGAACTCCACGCGGGTGAAGCCGCGGGTATAAGCTAGTACCATTTATTCAAATGTCATTGGTAATTATAAAACGTGATTTCATGTGTGCCGAGGTAATCGAATGATTTAAATCATACTTACCTAACTGCAAATTAGCCTATCGATCTACTGATCAAAGTAGCAACAATGCCGGCCGGAGTTGGACTTTCAAATCAGACATAATTTCACTGAGTTATTTTATCAGGGAATTCCTTGGAGCGGCCCGAAGTTTGGAAATGTTTCCAGAAAGTGACATGAACCTTTTACATCAAACTTAACAACGGTATCAGAAAAATTTGGGTGTATAGGTAGACAAATATCTCTGACAGGGAGTAAATATGAAACGTGTAAGTATTTCTATGTCTATATTTATAAAGGGTGAATTTTTCAAGTGGGCGTGGGTGGCCACATCCAAAACTATGAGGAATAGCGGAAAATTCTCAAAATAGTCCCTATCTATTGTAATGAAAACGAAAACAACATCATTGGATTTGTATACAAGGCATAATATTTGCACCAAAAAAAAGTTTAGGGTCCTTCCCTTTACTTTTTTTTGGTGCCAAATATTATGCTTTACGGTAGGGACTTTATGTTTCGCACTCAAAACTAAACATTGTGCATAGATGCATAGATGCATTGAGTGCAAGGGTCATGGAGGTATTTAAAGTAAAGTTATAACATTTAAAACTTGTATTTTTTTAACTTGTGTATGGCTTGTGTAAATATTAGTGTCGTTTATTATGTTTTACGGAGTGGTCAAAACCTCTCCGTAACTAGAAGGAAAGTATAGTCCAGAAAAAACAAATCATCACAATGACAGGGAGGACAAGTGCCTTTCAGCTTTGCTAAGGGTCTTTTTACACCCATTGTGTGAAGAAAGAACGGGTTTGGACATGCATCTAAAGCGACACAAAAATTCCAGAGTCAAAGGAAACGTTTTCTCTACAAAAAAATCGACAACCGTTTGTTGCTCGCAACACGTATGCAACAAAACGTACCAGACGAAATGTCGCGAGACACGTTCTTGCAATTTACATCGACAAGTTCTCAGATATGCGAAATTCGCCATAACACCAGTTTCAAATGCTTCAGAACACCCGGATCTCGAAGAAATAAGCGAAATTAGATCTTGAACTTATTTACGCAAGATTCAATTTCGTTAAAATGCCAAAACGATTTCTTTATTGGTATGAATGGAAAATGTTTAATAATTTCTCGTGTTTCAAGAAGGGGAAAGAATTGAGTGGTTAACAGAAACAAATTAATGTTTTGGTTTTTAAAATGGATTCTCGTTTGTTTTTGCGATGAAACATTGAATACGGAATTAGATTTTACTGGAATCAGAATAAATATTTATGTTGGCCCAGAACTTGGTTAGGCACTTTCAGTTTCCTGTGACGAGGACACAATGTGAGGTTCCCGCCCCATCGTTTTAGGAACAACACCACAAATTCACTCTCTTTTCTTTATTTAACTAGCTGATGCCCGCGGCTTCGCTCGCGTGGATATCGATTATCGCCACCAAAAGTAAAGCTCCCAGATGGCTTATTTTTTCCGACACCTCCAACAAATATAGTAGTACGTAGCTAGTAGGTTCCCAAGTATGGTCCAGAACAAAAAAAAATCGCGATGACTGGGAGAACAAGTGCCTTTCGGCTCCGTTATGGACCTATTTACACCCTTTTTAGGCTGAACGTAATATTCTAACGTTAGACATTGAGCATGCTTGGCTCAAACAAAGCTGCAGACACTTCGGGGAACTGAGCTAAGTCCTTTGAAGCTTAAGCTGGGTCCTTCGTATAGCTCCGCCTGTATGTGCATATATAAGCCTCTTATAAGAACCTTGTAGAAGGAGAGCTAGGCTTTTTGACAAAATTGATTTCGTATGGACGATAGTGAAAGAGTTTTTAGATGTGCAGTTTTTGCATGTATAATATTAAGTGATTAACATGTAAAATTATATGTGATTTTCTACTGGAATACGCTTCCAACTTTGACATTAAGAGCTATTTTATATAGAAATAGAGCAACAACATAGAATTAAAATCAATATAGAAGCACAACATCACTTTTCAAAGTTTTCACCAAATACATTTTTTGTGATGACTTTAGGACCACCGTAGAAAAATATTTTTCCAATAATTATGTGAACATTGATGTGTTGTTGTGGGAGTCATTTTAGAACTTCGTCTATTAGATTTGCCCGTGAGACGTAAAAATAATTATAGATTCAAAATGATTTTTAAAATACGCTATCCTATGGTTTTCATTTTGTTTTAGTGTTTGCGGCATAGACAATTAGCATTACAGATAGATTTAAAGTAGAGATAAATAAAGCCGAAGTCAAAACACGTAATTTAATATCACGCCTATAATCCCCGAAGGGCTAGGCAGAGGTGCATCCAACAGTACACACCTTTAACTTCGACCAACGAAGCAGCCTATAAACTATGCTACTCGTAATATTGTGCGGGAAACAGGTATCTCCAATTTTAAAATTATAATCCACGCGTGTGTTGTACTTTTAAATTAAAAAAATCCGTTCGGCAAGCCGCAGGAGGAGATAGATTTCGAAGAAGGTTCCACCCATATGTTTTTCAACCCCTTGTATAAGAGTTTAGCATGAATAAAAAAAAACTAATTAAAAATTGTTAGAGTAAACAATTTGCTTTCAGAAAAAATATTTTCTACGATTAAAATGATTAACATTTCGGAGATATAGTTCTTTTTTCAAAAAATTTTGGAAATTTCAACCCTTCCCCAATTTAGGGGTTGCATCAAAAAGTTTAAATTTAAAAGTTGTCCCTAATGTTACTCGAATAATAAAAATGTTAAACGGTTCAAAATTTTTTCATAGGAAAAAAGTTATGGCTAAAAAACTGTTTTTCGAAAAGCGTTCCCCCCGCCGCCCCTATGGACGAATTCCGCCCAATCACGAACTTAACCTAAGTTTTGACCCTTTCGATTTTTGGGCTAAGTTTGAAAGCAATCGGTGCATAATTGCGACCTGTAGAGTGTGGCTAAATTTTGCTTGTCGCCCCACCGACATACCAACATACGTATACATACATATACTATAATTATATAAACTTTTTAACTGGCAATTGATTTGGTGAAATTATCGGAAAACTCGACTTTAGGTGCAAGACCAATAGGTCGATTTTTTCTGACGAAATCTACCTAATACACCACTCTTCGACTGAATTCCTTCGTTCACTTCCAATAATTAAGCAAAAACATAGCTAGCGAGCTTAGTATTTCCTCACTTTTCATTTCGTTTAACTTACTGAGATGATGAGGAGTCCTATTTGTAACAAGAAAATAGAACAAGACAAGTCTGAACCTTAGCTGTTTCTCGGTAAGATGGAGTCTTATTAACTCGAGACAATTCTGCACTTCAGAGCTGAAATTATTAGAAAATAACTTGTAAAGAAGTTCTTTCGTACAGAGTTATTACAAGGAATTTGTAATAAGCTTGTTTCAATTGCGACTGTCTAAGGTAAGTGTAGTATGTTTTGCCGACAAATTAAATAAATATTAGGCATAAACATACTGATTGGAAGTCACGCCAACGCACAAACGTACGAACTCTAACTAACGTTAACACTAACGTTACTAACCAGCCTACACAAATGAATGTTTCCGCTCAGAGTCATCATCATTAGGCAGATACCTCTTTTAACTCAGAGCCAATCAGATTGAACATAAAAAATAAAGACAGTAAAGAAAAAAAGAAAATAAATTATCTTGATCGACAGGTTGTCCTTCGAAGCGTCCCTAATCTCGGGGCTGATCCTTTAAATGTGTTTAACTAGAGCTGTTGAAATTGAAAAGATTTATCGACTCTTAGGTGATGCGAAAAGGGTCTTAATCCGAGGTGTGTATCGATAAGCTAAAGCGATTGTGATGGAATGAACCCCGGGGTCTTGGAGGCCTATTAGTAAAATTTATCTTTATCTAAACGTTACGGCAAGTTATTTTACTGGTTCTCTCAATCATATTGTGACAGCGTGTTGTTATTTGTTTGTGTTTATTACTCCTTCACAGCCTATTTGAGGGATTTCATTAGCAATATTAAATATCTTGTGCAATCATTACCGCGTCATAACTTATTTTCTGTTTCGTTGACAACGACATCAGTACAATATTGTTTCGCTCACTCGTAATGAAAATTGCATTTTTCCTTTAAATTGAGACGTGCGGGTCCACTGTTCTCAGAGTAAACGCATTATCGCGTGACTTCAGTACAATGAAGGTATAGACGCCAGCACATCAAGCTACCCGCAATTTTTTTTAGCAATAAAGTTTTAAATCATTAAAGAAATTTGTCCGATTGTAAAAACTAACTTTTTCTCCAGGTTTTTTTGCATTGCAGCATCGCCATTTCGTGTTCCCCCATTAATAACGTGAGTAGTTATATATATATATATCATCTGGGAGTCTTATCGGACTAGGTTTAGTGTCGTCGGCTCTCTAACATCTAACTAAACACACGCTTCTTACATTCCATTACACACGACGCCGACGTTCAATTGTTTCAACACGTCACAAAACCGATTCAAACTTGTTAAACCTTGTTTTGTTTCCAAGACTAATTACCTACACACATGGGACACTTGTAATCAGATTGCGTCGGATTACGCTTGAATTATGAACAGCGTAGAGGCCAATTTAGCTTGCACGCCGCTTAAGGCCTTTTTCGTTTAATGCGAAGGGTGTTTAATGAAGTGAGGCCTACGTTTCCGCCAACAGGGGTCTATGACGACTCTGAATATTAAATTACAATTATGAATTCATGTTTTGGTAATTTTTACTAATTAATTTAAATTAGAAGTTGAGCTGAATTTGAAGAGTATTTATTTTGTTAGTGGCTACAATTCAAACGCGATAGTGATATTTATTTTCACATTTAAAAATAAAAAAGTATGCTATTCCGGCAGCGAGATGGGCAAGCCCGCCACACTATTCCCAAACCACTGTAACTCCTGAAAGCCAGAATCAACAGTGGCGACCACCAGAAAAGCGCCGAGACAGTGAAATTCGACGAAGTCCTAGAGAAATAAGGCGAGATGGGCAGACGACATTGTTGCCATCGCGGGAATATCCTGATGAGGCTGGTACAAGAACATGGAGCTCGGCACAAGCAAACAGAGGCCTATACCAATCAGTGGGTGAAGACAGACTGTGGGTGATGATGATGCTGCTATTACCATTGAATCCACAGCATCTGAGAAAATGATGAAAACTTGGGATAAAAGTTTGTGTGGAAATTATTTTTCCCGACGGGAAAATCCATTACGCATATCGGTTTCTTACTGAAATAAACAATACAAAAACTATTCAGCCTTCACTTTCAACAAGAATTCAATGAGACATGAATGAACGATTTTCGCGTCGTAAACCCATAAAACTAATAAAAATTCACCGACGCGCACGTGCAAATGTAGTGTGTAACGTATTTACTGCCTTTTATGGCAAAAAGAAACAACCATCGCATGTCGGTAATGATCATGTATTACACGATATGCGCTACACAACTCACTATAAGACCCGTACAAACGTACTACTCAATAAAAGTTCCCTTTTTTACAAGGTCAATTAGAATTTGCTAGCAAAACTCTATAATCAGGATGCGAAATTATGCAGACATAATTGCTGGGTATCATTATGTCACCATCTGCCTAGCCTTTTCCCAACTTTTTTGGGTTCGACTTCCAATCTAGCCGGATGCAGCTGAATACCAGTATCTTAAATGGAGCGACTGCCTATCTAACCTCCACAAGCCAATTGGTACTGAAAGAAAAGAAAGAAAGAAAAGAAAGAAAAGAAAGAAAAGAAAGAAAAGAAAGAAAAGAAAGAAAAGAAAGAAAAGAAAGAAAAGAAAGAAAAGAATAAATATTAATTTGACGTCAGTTAATAAAGCACAAACCCAACAATATAAAAAAAGATACAAAATAAGGAGGAAAACGATACCCCTGGGCAAGGCTGCTTGTCAGACTTTCGGGCCACTGACTACCTGTAAAGACTGTCATAGATCTACAAATAACAGCCGAGAGCAACGGCTTAAATTGCTCTGCGAGGGACGGAGGAAACGTGGTATCTAATGGGCGGTCACCCATCCACGGACCAACCTCGGCAAGCGCGGTTTAAACTGAAGACGGACCCGAAAAAAAAAAAGAGGTACCACATTTAAACTTCGTTCAATTAAAATTGACCGTTAAATTTTGACATCAACGCCCTATGCAACAAAGCTGTTACTTGAAGAATGAGTTTTGAAAATACGTATTTAGAGTTACGTCTGTAGAGTTTTGCTAGCTAATTTAATTTTGTCATGTATACCTAATCGGATTCTAATTAATGAAACAAGAGAAATAAACTGACACGAAAATTGACGAACTGAAAACGCTGAAACTTGACAACGACATCGTGACGTCTACCGTCCGCCATATTTAATTTCTTAAAACGTCATAGGCATGGTTGTCGTCATTGGCTTAGAACAATATACATCAAGGCCAATCACTCCACATAATTAATATTAAGTTGTATCAAGGTTATTAATTTGACTTGACTTACTATGTGACTTGCGCCTTACCTACGAGCTGACCTTCAAAAGCAATCTAAAATCTGGTAAATTCAAATTCTGGTAGATGGTGAACATTTACCAGAATTCGCCTTACAGATGGGGCTCTTCAAAGTTCAATCGGCCTCAACTATTTCTAGGTCCTGTAACTGGCAGGTCATTAATTTATATTCGAACAGCGATTCGGTCGGTCACCAATAGTCATATCGACCCTTTTCTCATAATTTATAATTTAAATATCGACTGCTGGTAGTCATGGGTAAACATACAAAAAGAAATCGAATCATGTCCCACACTCGTAGTAACTTAAGTTACCTCTCGAAGACGCCTACGCCTGCTACGCCGTAGCACCTCTACGAAATATAGCTACGCAGTCTCCTAACAGCACAGTAATCACTAATGGTTCTATTCCACAAAACATAAACAATAACAGCAGCTTTCAAAGTTTACGACTGGCTATAAACCACATTCAGAGCGTTGATTTATTACTACTCCCTAGGCAATAGTGTTTTCTGTCGCATTTTCTTCAATATAACTCGCAATAAGCCCAAGAGATTTTATCTAGGCTAAACTCTAAGTTGAATTTCAATAAGTACGTCAATTTATGTCGGAGCTTCGCATAAATTACTCAACAGGTAGGTTGGGAGGCTCTGTGAAGTGGTTATAGGCTATTTGAGATTGTTTAGTAAGTCAGTGAATGAAATTGGTTTGGTTTGGCGTAAAAACATTATGGTTAGACAAAAAGAGAGAGTGCGTGCACACATGAAGGTTTCCGTGAAATTATACAATGTATAATCAGAAAAGGAAATAAAAAAAACTACAAAATAGTTATATGTTTTTATTAAATTTTAAAAATATACATTTAAATCATCGTCTGCCTAGCCTTTACCCAACTATGTTGGGGTCAGCTTCCAGTCTAACCGGTTGCAGCTGAATACCAGTATTTTACATTGAGCGACTGCCTATCTGACCTTCACAACCCAGTTAGTACTGGGTAAAAAAAAAACATACAGTACGAGACCTACCTAGATAGTTTGGCTTGTATGATATTGATGTGTTTTTGATGATTTCACACACATACAACAAACGCCCCTATACAACAGCTCACATACAACAATATAATAATGTCAATCTTTTTTGAAAAACTACACAACTGTGTACTTAAAGGTATATACATACATAAATGACATGTACGTAGTTATATTCAATATACTCGTACTCACATGTGCGTAACATAAAAAATCGTAACACGCCTGTCATTTTATGAATGACACATTATATTGAAATTGGACGTGATCGTATTTTGAGAGCGTGCATCAAATGTCAGTTACATGATTCGCGTAACAGGGTTTATATTATAATTTTATGTTACACGTTATCGTAGGAAATGTACCTACTTTCATTTTGGGAGTCTGTATTAAACGGAATACACTTGTTTATCTTTCAACATACTTACTTGTAGATTAGATAGATACTTTAACAAAAGGGTTGAAAGATTTTTGCATGGAGCGTGGCCTGCCTAACTTCCACCATATTAATTTATTTACAAAATATTAATGTAACTAGTCTCAATGACGTACACGCTGTTATTAAGACAACAATATCTGTATTAATCAGTAGCTGGTATAACATCACGCCTGTAATCCTCGAAGGGTAAGGCAGAGGTTTTCGTAACAGTATTCAAAATTTTCGAGTGCTCGCAAGCGGGAGTGCTGAGCATTCGGGGTCGGTCAAAGTGTTACTGGGTTTTTACATTAGGAATTTCTCGAGCGTAGCTCCGTGGCTGCTAGCCAATGAGTCTGGTTATGTGAGCGGTTGACTGCAGGCTCGCCCCCTTTTACATGGAATTTAAACAGAACTGGTGAAAGGTGGATGTACTTAGGGATACCTCAGCTTAGAGATTTTATGTTAAAATCAATGTGACGAATTTTCAGTTTAGAAATTGTTTAAATTACCAATTCATTGGACTTAAACACAACTCGCAAAATGGGTATACCTACTATAGGTACCATTCTGCTTACTCCTCCTCCTCCTTGGTTTACATGCATAATGTTGTATTCTCATGTGTATTTTAATGCTATTAAAGGGCTACTCCAAATGTATCACCAAAAAGAACATATCATTAAACCAGCCATGTATTAGCACATATTATATATGTACGAGTATGATACGTGATTTTACGTTGTACAATATATTACCTACAATATTGATTATGCAATATATAATGTGTCAACGTATTGACGTATATCAGGTCTACATCAAAGGGGTAGCCTTCATTGAACGATATTACAAACACACACACGAACAAAACAAATAGACACTCATGAATGGTTGTAGATTGCATACACGCTGAAGATGACAAGGTGACATGTATGTAATGTAGCCATATCATTATGAACATACTACTATGGTAATTTGTGAATATGATCAGCTAAGATTAAGATAATTAGATTATAGGTCCCATCCGCTATTTTGCTTGAGAAATAGCGTAACTAAATAAGCGTAACTTTTGTATGTGAGACGAGCAAGTAAAGTCATAATTATTGCCTAGCCTTTTCCCAACTATGTTGGCATCGGCTTCCAGTCTTACCAGATTCAGCTGAACACCAATATTTTACGTAGAGCGACAGCCGATCTGTCCTCTACAAATTAGTTAGTACTGGATAATACGATACCCCTTTGGACTGAGAGACTGGTTGTCAGACTTCCGAGCCACATTACGACTGAGACGAGCAAGTCCACAATAGGATTATTGAATCCATTTGAATCCTTTAATAACTACATTTTATATTGCAAAAGTAAGTAATATTTTATTTATTTAAACATGGTGTACTTGATAGATTGCATGCAAGATAATAATAATATACAGAAAAGTTCTAACATGTTTAGCCGCATATTGTGGCGTACAAATTGGTAGGAAGAGATGGTGCATAAACCGTGATAATATAAAAGGGTTGAAGGATTTATGCAGAATGCACAGCAAAGATGAAAAGTGAACTTCTTCGAAACTAAATTTGATATCCTATGATATCAAATTTAGTTTCGAAGAAGTTCGCTTTTCAAGAAGAAGTGCAACACGTATCCAGTCAAGATGGTATGTGTAACACAGGTGTTCTTCTTTAAAAATATTATAAATTGAAAATATCTCTCTGGCATATTTTCACACAACATGGCATCCTCACATACAATTTAATATGAACACAATTCATGATGTATTTATTGCATTTGGTTCCTGAAATAACTACTACTACGTTGTACTATCCGTCTGCCAAGGAAAGCAACATTGTTAAATCGCTTTATAGTGGAATAATACATTTAGTAATGCACACGATCGATTTCTAAATGAGCTTTTACATTTAACAAATGAACAACGGGTAGCAATCTACGTAAAAGGGGTCTAACTGCACTAATCTGCTTGTATAATAAAAGGGGACCCGATTTATACTAACTGTAGTATGTTCCATAAGTATCTGATGAAGAGGTCTCAGTCTAAATTAAACACTGTTTTAAGCTTTCACAGTTTATCTATCGGTCTTCCGTGATTTTCAATTATTGTGAGCTCCCGATATTTCGACGCTGTTGTAAGCGCCATGATCGAGGGATGGCTGAAGAATGCGGGTAGATGGTTAATAAATTATTAGGTTTGTAGCGGCACTACAAAAACAACGTAGCACAAAAAGTACTACAGCGCCATCTATGACACGAACGACGAACTAAACAGCGAAACACATATGAATTCCTACATCGCGCAAGCAGAGTTATCAGCGACTTAAGACTATTTACAAGAACCCGACAACAACTGTCGGGCGGTAGCCCACCAGACATAACTCCCGTCTGGTCGGAGGATCCTCCCTTTTCTATGGGGGATGAAGAGCTTTACACCCTGTTCTTCTTACCCCCAAAGGTGCAGAAAAATCTGTCCATCCTCTTTCTTAGTCTTTGGCTTCACGCACTGCTGAAACTCAATATAAAGTCACGGCAAATCACATTCACAATGTCACTAGGTTTTGTGGAGTCGTTATTACGACGCCGGCTGTTGCTTTTGAGCATCGGGAACTCACAATAATTAAAATCAAAACCAATTCAAATTTCAACTCATTACTAAATATTCCCACAAGCTGGCAGTCGTAAATAGGTTAACTACAAAAAGAATTGTTAGAACACCACTTTGTTTTTGTCACTTCATTATAGATGTTCATTCAACCCACCTACATTGTTCATGTCGTAATTATACCCGTAACTGAAACTCATACACATATCCATAACACAAATTGGTTTCTAAGCCAAGAGCATGAAATCCTATGTATCCCTAATAACCGTACCGAGCTGTACTTCAAACTGAATTCGGTTAGTTGCCGGCACAAACGGAGATGACAACATAATTACCGCCGAAATTAGCAACAAGATTCTGTTGCCGTGTTCCGGTAATAATAGGGATGCCAGACGTTTGGCAGGAACCGTATTTTACACATCTACACAAACAGATATTATTGGCACTCAAACAAATACAAACAAAACAGCCAGGTTTTTTCCTACTCCTCCACTATACTTTTCTGATTAATTTCGTTGCGGGATCCAAGACAGTTAAATTCATTCTTTGGGACTTCGTCGAGCTTCATTGTCTCGGCGCTTTTCTGGTGGTCGCCACTGTTGATTCTGGCTTTCAGGAGTTACAGTGGTTTGGGAACAGTGTGGCGGGATTGTCCCAAAAAAAAAAAAAAAAAAACAAAACAGCCAATAGTGTTTATCGAAGTGTGCAGTGTACACGCTTAGTACCTACAGTTAAAAAGACTTTCAAAACTAAACGTTTTTTGTACTTCCAAATAGCTGAAATTCGTTGTCATTTGACAGTTTTACGTGGCAAGTTTTTCTAAAGCATTGATAATCCACTCTTTTGCAAAAAAAAACGGGCACTTAAGCAAATTTACGTTATAAGGTCGATTTGAGTTATTTAAATGAAATTTAATTCTTTGCCGTAGTCTGTATACTTGTAATCGTGTAAATTAATACGCGTGAAGTGAATTCAGGCAACATTTTAAAATTTTTGATGAATTCTTTAAAACCGATGTACACGGCCAAACAGTAAGAAGTGGTCGGCAATAAAGACAATAAGATTTTTTTACTTTTTTTAATTTGATAAAGTTACAAATGTAAAAACCTAATAAAGAGTGTGACCTCCTCTTGCCAAAATTTCAGCTTGAATCCTTCTTGAATTGAATGCTTGCCACGATGTTTTTAATAACGTTTTCAAAAATACGTTCCCACTCTTCTGCAATGACTCTTTTTAGCTCCCTGATGTTTTGTGGAGCAGGTTGCACTGATCTTACCCGTCTCTTTAGAACATCCCAGACATGCTCAATTGGATCGAGGTCAGGACTTCGAGCTGGCCAATCTAAACGACGGATGTCCGTTTGTGCCGGTGTGCATTTAATGTTCCATTTTCTATGAATACTAACTCCGTACGCTCCGTCGAATTCATTGCTGCCCAAAACATAACGGAGCCTCCGCCATAAGGAGTGATTTTTTTCGAAACACACTTCCGCATAGCGTTCCCGTGGTCTTCGAAGCACTCGCCAACGTCGGTCCTTTTCACACAAAGAGATTCTAGCTTCATCAGAAAACAATACTTTATTTCAGTCCTCCAGAGTCCATGAAGCACAGTTTCGAGCAAACTGAAGTCAAGCGCCACGGTGCTCACGGAGTAATTAAAGGCCCCGAGCCGGGCGATAACTCCTGATATTGGCAGCCCAAAGTCTCCTCCTGACCGTCCATAAGCTAACTTCTACTCCTCTTACTTCTTCAAGGCTCTTTAGGTCCACACTTGAAGCCTTACGATTCCGCAACGCCTGACTCACTAAAAAGCGGTCATCTCTTGGTTCTGTGCATCGTTTTCCTCCCGAACCAGGTCTTCTTTTGACCGAACTGGTCTCTTGATACCGTTGCCTTCTGCCTTCGTTGCCCTCTGGACAGTAGAACGACTCACATTTAGCCGCTGAGACACGTACGTTTGCGAACAACCTTCTTCAAGTAGGGCAATAATTTTACCGGCCCTTATAGCTTTATCACTCATATCAAAAAGTGGTATTTAATGTAAAAAGAAAGATTAAAATATTTAATTTACAGAAAATATCCAAAAAGTTTTAAAATTTTAGTAATCAGTGAAAAAATCGTTTTCGTAAGTCGCGCCATTAGTAAAGCAATTTTACAATAATCCACAATACTCATTAATTTAATTTTGTTAATTTCAAAATTTAAGTTTGGAACGTAAAGAATCATGCCAGGATGCTTCAAATAACATGCCAATACATCGTCAAATTAATAAAACCTCTTTCTTGTTCTTCTTCATTGAAGTAGAGAAAAAATCTAAAGTGCCCGTTTTTTTTGCAAAAGAGTTTATAAAAGCATTTTTGACATGCTCTTTATGATTTTTTGTTTTTCCACCTCGTTTTCAGCTATTTCAAACGTCAATTTAAAGAGACCGCAGAACGCCACTATTCGTATTTTAAATTACTTGTAAACTCCGATCCTAAGACGACCCACTCACCGTAAACACTGAAAAAAAGTTCAAGCTCCTGAACAAAATGTAAGTACCTAAGTATTTCATTTTAATTTGCTTGAGTATACAAAGATATTGGTTATCTTAAGACATAATCTCACCTGTCGTGCGAGTGGAGCAGCGGCGTGAGGCGCGGCCGATCGCCGTCGTCAACTTAGCCGCATAGTGGAGGCGTCCGACAACTCCGGGCCTGGGTCTGCGCACCGCGGCACAGCACTAGCACTACACAACACTCAGCGCAAGCGCATTATTATACACTCGCACACGTATTTATTTTAGCACTGCACTTGTTTGTACCTGGAAAGAGATAATGGTGGTTAGTTTTGTATTTTTTAACAAATCAAACTGAATGTTTTTTTACCGTCTTCGAAAATTCGGCGGAATCTAAAAAAGTTTTATTACTCTCCGTAACAACACAAGTTGAAAGTTTTACAAAGTGTCCAAATATGTTTCTTGGTAAAACTCCCAAAAAATCTGATCAGATTGTATTGCTGTTTTTGTAGTCTCATTCATTACTAAATGATGCTAGAAAATAATAAAATACTCAGTAAATTCTTTATTATATACAAATACACAAAAAAAAACAGTATCTTTTTTCAACGTTCACGACGAGTTTCATGTGATTACGATGTAAAGAAATATTTTTATTCAATTCCGATGTTCATTCGTTGTATCATCGAAAACAAAAGGTTTTAATTAAATGTGCTGCACTGTAACGAAATATTATGTCAATTATTTTGTCATAACAATGGAAAAACAGAGCATGCTCCATAAAAAAGAAAATTATTTTAATGAAAACAGTAATTATTTTTTCAGAACCGTTTGTTTCCCGATACGTTTTAATATGCGGTGGCATCGGGTGTACTTGTTTAAACAAATTCGCATGAACGATTCTGAAAAAGCAGTCCCCACTCTTAATATTCATCAAAAACTCCACACAAGTACGATGAATATTTATTCTTAAAATAACGAAGCAAGACCAATGACATTCCATCTTCATTACTTTGTCAGACAAACTTTTACTTCGTTACACGTGGCACAATCGAGTTAGTTGATAATAAAAAAACAATAATTCTGTCTACGGACGTCTGTAAATGTCTATTTACAGTAAAAAACATAACTCACAATATGACAGTCATAACTGGTTCGTAAAGGTGTAGGTGGAAAGAATAAGGGGTGGTAGTATAAACTACGAACTCGAAACGACCGCTGACATCACGTGATCGAGTGCTTAGCTTATACCAACTTTATTGACCAACTTTACGGTCTTAAAGTGAGATAACAATCGAGTTTGATGACCGTGGTAGGCTTTCAGGGAAAATCAATAGATGCATAAACCCGAAATGAAATGCTTCGCTATGAAAGTGAGGTGGGCCGTAGCGTGGGCGGTTATTAGTGATTTTACGGCTTTATTTAATGTATAGACTGCGTGATTTGATTGGTTGATAAAATGTTATTTTTATTCATTACAAAGAATCTTTCTAACGACCATAGTCACAGCTAATACATTAAAACTAGCTTCCAAGACGAGTCACTTTAAACAATGATGTTTATTGCGTTTCTGCTAATCGATGAAATGGGTTTAAGAATAGTTTTTTTTTTATGTTCATGTGAGGCGTGCAAGCTAGCCCAAATATTTTCAGAAGTTTCTATCAATAAATTCAACGGTTCGTATTTTTACAGATAGTATGCCACACGTAATTCACCAGAAGTTCATAATTTTATTTTAAAACATAAATTGAAAACTAAAAATCGGCCGATTCAATCGATAATACAATCACTGTAGAAGAATGTTTGCAACAAACTCGTAAAACTGGTTTACAGATTAAAACTATGTAAGATCACACGGTTGGCGGTCTGCCAATAGGATCAGCCATAGAATGAAGATCACAACGAGTTACCAAGGTCCAACAGGTTTTCTCGGATTGTTTTTGTGTTTCCGATTTAGCGCCTCACCTTTTTGCAGACAATGTGGTATTATATTCTTAATTATCAAATATCAAATCAAATATATATTTATTTTGGGACAACTGGATCCAAGGGTTAGATGAACAAAACTTAGAAACTATTGTTAGTACTTAAATACAATTACAAAGGACAACACTCATCATCATAATAACATCTAAAACACATACATAAAAAAATACCCCTGTGCTGTGACACCCCGCCCCGTCAAGATAACCAATAGGGAGATACCTCCCTAGAAATCACCAGACGAACGAAGTGCCTCAACACAGGTGCACGAACATCTTCAGCTACAGTTTTCAGGATGCTGTTGTGACTCCCCCGCACCCTCCTCATAAGTGACACGACTTTTTTCCGAATGACGGCATGGAAATCGTCAGTATGAGCCTGCGCGAACATCTCGGAGGCACTGCAGAAACGAGGGAGTCCCAACATCATCCTGAAAATGTTATTGTATTGGACGCGCAGAGTGTCTAGGGATTTTTTAGTAAAACTAACCCATAGACCACCCGTGTACAGACCCTGACAATACGCTTTAAATAGCGTGATTTTTACTTGGTCCGTACAGCGGGCGAATCTACGGGCCAGCATATTGCCACGGACTGACAGGGCCCTGCGCTCCCTCTCTATGTCTATATCATCTTTAAGGTCGTCGGTAAGGTAATGTCCGAGGTACTTAAACTGCGATACCCTATCTAAGTTAACACCATTCAAAGTAATGGGTGGAACAGATTCAGGACACTTACCGGCGGCCTTAAAGACCATGTACTGACTTTTCTTTATGTTATAAATAAATCCGCGTGACTCTGCATAGGCTTCACAGACTTTTAGCATCTCTCCAAGCGCCCCAGCAGTGGGACTCAGCAGCACCATGTCATCTGCGTAGCTGATATTATTAACACTAATACCACCCACCCGACATCCGACACGCATGCTGCTGAGTTCCACTATGAGGTCCTTTACATACAGGCTGAAGAGCTTTGGAGATGTTAACCCCCCCTGCCTCACGCCACACTCCAGCCTGTACGAATCAGAAAGAGTGCCTGACCATTTGACACAGTTAGTCTGGTTATCGTACCAATATTTAAAGAGGTTTAACATTTCCACCGGTACACCCCTGTCCTCTAGCTTCCTCCACAGCACTTCGTAAGACACGAGGTCAAAGGCCTTGGAGAGATCCAGAAAACAGGCATATACAGGCGTCCTACGATCTGTGTAGTACTGGACAGTGTGCTTGAGACTTAAGATTGCGCTCTCAGTAGATAGTCCTGGCCAAAACCCGAACTGCGCATCATGTAGTTTTAGATACTTTTGCAAGCAAGAATCAAAGAAACTGTCCAGCACCTTAGCTATCACGGTCGCGAGGGAGATCGGGCGGTAGTTATCCCTATCCGAGATGTCACCTGTCCTGTTCTTAACTATGGGCACCACTGTGGTTTTCATTAGGTCAGCTGGAAGGTACGCATGACTAATGCACATAGTAAACAACAGAGACAGGACCCTCGGGAGGTGCACTCCAGCATATTTCAGGTGTTTGACGCTGAGCCCGTTATGCCCAGGAGATTTGCCTTTGGTCATTCCTTTGATAAGAGCACTAACTTGACTTGCTGGGAAACGCAACAGAGGCTCCTCTCCCTGGCTGCAGGGTGCGGCGCCAACCATCGCGGTAAGAGGACCCATGGGCGACCGTACTCTAAAATGGTTGCTAAACATATTTGCGATCTCGCTTGGATCGCTTAAGCCGCTCACACTCGCTGGTAGGCCAGGCCTTACATCCAATTTTTTGGTAGCTTTCCAAAACTGGGAATTTTTTTTTGTGGCTCGACAATTCGCTATCACGTCCATTTTCAACTGCTCTTGATTCCTACGACACCACTTTAGCCTGCCTTTAAAAATTTTACGAGATTCGCGCATTTGCTCGTAGACTATGCTCACCTGCGGTCGATTATGAAAAACCCACGACTTAAACCTAAGCCTGGCATCCCAATGAGCTGCCCTTACATGTTTGTTCCAGCCACACAGAACCTTCTTCCGACACTTCGAGTTATTTCTACCCTTGGTTAGGATAGCCGCCTTTTTTAAGACCTGCACAATTCGGTCATATAAGGAGTCAATTACTAATTTGTGGGCACTTAGGTTACATGTCCCGTAGCTACAGTCAGTGAACTCGAAAGGAAAATCAATGTTTCGCAAACCCTCCTGACATAAATTATGGTATTCACGGATTTGCAACTCATCTCTCTCCCCCCAGATCACTGCATTCCTGGGCATATGAGAAATATATAACTTCGGCCTAACCGCATCTAGATCACATTCGACATATATAGGAAGATGGTCAGACACATATACGTCCTCTAATATACCTACATTTACAATGGTTTTCCAAGCTGACAGGGAGACCACACAGTGATCTAGCCACCTCCTGCTGCCGTGATACTGGTCCACAAACGTATAACTACCCGAATCGGCACTTAGCATCTTCACATCTGCACATACCCACGACCTATCCAAACAATACCTCTCGAGTTCATCATAAAACAGTTCCTTGGGATGGGCATTAAAGTCACCCAACAAAACTACTGTTTCGATATCACTACTCTCTTCAATGGCACTAATTTCACCTAGCACATCCGAGAATATAGGCAAATTATCGATGGAGTTCACCGGCATGTATACGGAAAAGACTAAGATCTTACGTCCACCGATTGTCGCCTTAATTGCAGTTAGTCGGGCACTGCTACACTCTACGACAGAAACCATCTCAAATACACCCTTCCTCCAGAGAATAGCCACCCCACCGTATGGTCTCCCTCTCAGTATACCGGCGGATGTGTCCACAGCAGACTTACCTGTATATTCAAAATCCCCACTAACCGTTCCCAGTAATGGGATGTCATGATTTAGAAGCCAAGTCTCCTGTAAACACACTAGCACAGACGTTTTACATAAAGTTCAATATTGTTCATAATTATGCCATAGAGGCCTAGATTATAGGTACATGCAAACCCATCAAAAAATATGTTTTGATAATATGAACTTGCTCAAGGTAAGCGTCCACATGTCCGCATCGTAAGCATCGGACGCATTGCATCAAACGGATCGTTCTTATTTGTATTGAAAGTCACACAAGTGCGTCGACTGATCCGCACCGTACGGATCGCTCGATTCTGCTCATCGGCAATGCCGACGCCGTTGCAGAGTCAACTTTTGCGATGCGTGCCGATGACGTCATATGAAATGCCGATCAGGTGGACGCGCCCCTCTTAAAGCCTCCCTGTATTTTGTTTTAATAAATTTGGTTTCAGGATATCAACCAGAAAATGAATTTAGCTTGAGACATACGAAAATATTGAAAGAACTTGGCGTCATCGTTTTACAATAATTCTCCATATAGAGATCTTTTGTTAAATATGGCGTGTGACTATATATTATGTTTCCTTCTTTTTAAGGTTTTTTTTTGCATTTTCATCCTCTTCTGCAAACAAACAAGTAATTACGAATTGTTCTTCTTCGCTTTCCTCCATTATCCCACAGACTCATTGCGCAAGTAAGCTCACTACGAAAATCTGAATGAAGTGGCATCAGCATTCCGATTGCTGGTAGTCGCGTCGGGAAATCCGATCCCTGCCGATACAGTGGACGCATTGTGAAAAATTCATACGTTTGATGCGATGCGTCCGATGCGGACATGTGGACGCTTACCTTTAAACGGCACCATTGCATCATTTCATTGACTTTTTTGCTACAAACTTCCAAAAGTAAAGTTAGTATTAGCCACTTTTTTTGTTTTTTCTTTGGAAGTCGTTATTTTTTTTGCAAAAAGGTTTTTTTTTAATTGTGTTTGTATCACACAAAAATTGACACGATAAGAAAGAATCACATAAAAAAAGTCGTACAAATACATAACCTTTTTTAAAAGTTGGTTAAAATATCTCATATCATCTCAGTACGTATGGATTAATGTTTACGTACCTACTATACGTATTGCACGTTGATTTTGCGTAAAAGCTTTTACCGTTGCCTCTGGTTTTAATTTTTCCGGAAAATTCGTACATCGAATTTTTTGCCCTCGGAAAGCCAACCTTATCCATGAATATGCCTAGCAGTGATCTATTAGATTGAATAAGCCAAATAAAATTGTGTTATTACAAGCAAAGTTTATTAAAACGTTGATGATGGCATGTCCTGGACTGAACTAAAGATAAACAAAAACATGTGAAATTCATCAACCGTCATTAGGTCTGCGTTGTGATTTGCAGCCCACTCTTTTTAGGAAACCTATGTCTCAAAAGTGAAAACATTATAAGCTGAAGTGGTTTTGCGTTTTTTAAATTCCAGTAAAAAACAGAGAGAAATTCCTACATTGATTTTCGATTAAAACGTGCCTACATTAAAATTTAAAAAGAGTTTATTTAAAGCGAGCTAAAAATAAACCCGGCCTTTATTTAAAATGTGGCAGAGTACATGAAGAGGGCGTTGACGAGTGTCGATACCTATGCACCCTTCTCGCTACGAATCGTGACGTCCTAATCGTTTCCCCACTGAATTATTCACTTAATTATGGCTCGTACCGACACCAAAAAAAGACAAAACCAATGCCATTTAAGGGCTGAGCCTCATGTGTAGCACGGAATCGCATTTATCTATACCTATTATTTCAGAACCATCATTAATTGCTAGAGCGAGAAACAGAGAGTGCTGAAGAGCAAATTGTCGATGCTGGCGCTTGCGATAGCAGTCGCGTTCTGTTTCTGAACACGCGCCTTTTTTACTTGTTTTCGACCGCGTGAGTAGGCCCGAACTCCAGCGAAGCGGTGACACAAAAAAAGGACAAGTGTTGTAAACAACCAATAGAATTGCAACAGGCTACTGTACACACAACTCTGCTCCGGTCTAGCCAGTACGCATCTCCAGCCATCCCCGCCAGTCAGGTCGCGGTGACAAGCGGCAGGCGGCTCTAAAAAACTACTTTCATTTCTTTTTCCCGCAGTCGCAGTTGCAACACGCCAATGGCTTGAGTGTGTAGCTCGTAGTCAAGCGATAACTTCTAAGCTATAATTCCACCTAATAGTATTTAAGGGTATCCATATACCTGCCGGGGTTGCGGGACTGTTCGAAAGAGATACCGTGGCCCCGGAACACAAAGGGCGATGAAGGAACATGGATGGGTTTTAGTCAGTAAAAGTCTGACACTCCCTCCTGCTCCGCCCAGAGCGGGAGAAATCATTTGATGATTTCCCATCCGAAAAAAAAAAAAAAGGGTATCCATATAAATTATAATGACGGTAAACGAAGTAAATTTAAGATGTGAACTGACAAGGTATGAAGCATTAACACACTTAACGCCTGCAAGTCACGACACCACAGTCACGGCTTGAAGCTTGACAACTCCATTTTGTTATACCGGTACTGCATGTATCAGAAACGTGTGGTCTTATTTAAGCATTAGGCACAGGCCATAAATTGAGCAACTTTTTCTACGGGTCTATCATAATAATCGCGAAAAATTATTCAACTATCCCATTCATAATGCGGCTTGTGCGGCTATGCGCGACGACGGGGAGCTGAGCCACTGGGGTGGAAGTGAAGCAGCGCGGCGCACGAGGAGCGCACTCTGCAGGCTCAGCATTCTTCGGTGACAACAGAGACTAAACTGCGTGAAACTATAATTGCCGATACATCAAAGCTCACCAGCTCCTTGATGCGTGTTTATGTTCGATGCACCTAACGGTGACCCAGCTAGCGCTGCCTTTTGATGCCACTCGTTGAGTTCCTTGCGTAATTCAGCGACGGCATTTTAGGATACTACTTCTTATGCTCATCCACCAAACAACAGTGTCCTTCAATAGACTAGCAACATCGACGTGGTGAAATCTGGTGGGAGCGAGCTTGTGCAAGTCCTTCGCCACAAACGTTGGCACGTCGTCTGGGTCGTTCTCCTTTAGCAGCGTAACTGTCCATGTCTAACAACTGTCAACCCGTCACGGCTGGACACCATCTGGTCACTCTTGTTGAGCAACCGGTACCAAATCAGCTTGGCGCAGATTTGGACAGCGGACACCTCGTCTATCACATCAAACTTCTGCCTTAGGAACGCCAGTAACTCATTTGCCACAAGTTGTTGATGCATGGCGATTAAATTACGAACGACCGAGCGCTGCCGCATTTACGATATCAACAAGCGTCATCAGGTACCCGTCTGCATCAAAACGCGCAAACTCAGCTACTGCGAGACCGACCACACCCTTCCGATACAGGCTGTAGATGAAAAGTGCAGTGTTAAAATAAAAATAAAAACAGGCAGGTAGACGTCGTTAACACAACGCTGAGTATTTTTTTAAATATTTTACTTTAACATGATTTTGCAACAAAATACTCGTTCAGTTCGTTTTAATACCCACAAATTTTCATTTAAACGATCTACTATGCTTACGATACCCTTTTACGAATTTTACTATGCTTTTGTGAAAAACTCAGCAAAGCTTTTTCCCAACTTTGTTACGGTCGGCTTCCAGTCTAACCGGATGCAGCTAAATACCAGTATTTTACATGGAGCGACTGCCTATCTGACCTCCAAACCTCATTAGAACTAGGTAATACGATACACCTTGTTAATTATGTTCTGTTTTTATCGTGTTCAATAAAGAGAGGCAAAAACACTAAATAAAATTAATTTGTTTGAAAAATAGGGTTTGCCACAAATTAGTAATAATGACATGTCACCAATTAATATGCTGTTTTTAAGTAGCATAATAACTAATTGCTGTTCCCAGAGCCCTCAAGCTTACATACTTACATACATAAATTAAGGTAAATTTTGGTACTTACAAGTTTACGCGAAAATCTAAATTTGGCCATATCTTTTTATCATGTTGACTAAGGACCTGATTTTTATACACCTAATAGGGACTATAGACCTCAGTATCTGGTGCAAATTTTCAAATAAAAAATCCACCCGTTTCTGAGAAAATCGGTGGTGACACACTGACTGACAGACCGACAAGAGAGTGATCTTATAAGTGTTCCTTTTTTACCTTTTGAGGTACGGAACCCTAAAAAAAAAGGAAGGCAGTGTCTGAAACGGCAGGTCACTATTTATAAAAAGCTGATTTTAGTTGAAAGAGACCGATGACCGATGACCTGGTGAAGGTTGCGGGAATCCGCTGGATGCGAGTCGCACGGGACCGGTCAATGTGGCGACACTTGGGGGAGGCCTATGTCCAGCAGTGGACGTCTTTCGGCTGAAATGATGATGATGATGATGAGTTGAAAGAGACAGCTTTAGAGAAGAGAAAGCTTTAGAGCTTTATCGGAAAGTGTGACAAGCTCTAGAGAAAACGAGAATGCCAGATAATTTATAACGAATTTTTTCTTTCTCACCCACAACATCACGCTTGTAATTCCCGAAGGTTTAGACAGAGGAGTCTTACTATTACACCCACATTTCGCCTATGTTTTAAGTCCCACGCAATAGGGGGCGATTCTATTGACATCATCCGGTCACAAATTCAGACTCTGCGGCTACTACTGAGATGTTCCTGATAGAAAAACCAAATTACACTATGCCCAACCCGGAAATCGAACCCAGGACCTCATGCTCAGCAGTCGCGCTTGCGACCATAAAACCAACGAGGCGGCGGGGTCTTTGTTTATCGTTCTTTTATATTCATATTTAAATAGGATTGTTAAATAAACCTTCATCTGTTGGCGAAGTAGCCAATAGTTAAACAATGGTCTCAGACCGATTCGGTCGGGTTTCACAGACGAAGGGATAAACGCTATCGTTATCACTAGCTCCTAAACTATTGAGTAGTCTAAGAGACAGTTATGTCGACAATGCCACTTGGAAAGTAATTTTCAGATGATCGCACGATCTCGATCGCTCCGAATTAATGAACATAGAAGATGGAAATTCATTCAAGAGGTATGAAATACTTTCAGAAGTTTGTTGGAATTGGGTGTAATAATATTTTTGATGTTCAAGTTTTCGTAAAATTCAGCCAAGACGATGTATTTTAGGAAACACAATATTATCTTGAATGGAGCAAGTTGAAACATTTGTCTGGTTTCTGAAAATAAAATGTAATAAGTTTGTTATGCTTTATTAAAACGCATTGAAAGGTACTTTATTTCCTCCTTTATTTTTATTAACAGTGTAGGATTGCTCGAAACTATTAGATATTCAATTTCATACTTATACCACGGAATTATGTCATTTGAACAGTTTTAAGGTTAAAAGGAAAAATACAAACAGAACCTTAATATCCCTTAAAATGTTTTGTGAAAGTCTTGTACCTTCGAAGCTCCACAATTTATTTTGATGCAGTTTTGATTATCGTTTAGAACATTTGGTCACACAACATAATGCACCTGTGCGAGTCAGGAGCGTTTTGACATGTTGTACGACTAATAGCTAAAATGATCTTAATTATTACAAATTTATCTTAATTGAATTTTTATTTATTTATCTTAGTTTATCCCAATACATCAGTGTCCATTAACGTACCTATATTACACGTTTTGGCATTATCCAACAAGTTATAATGAGTGGTTTTCCTGAACTGGTTGTGAATTTCCCGTTTCAAAGTTATAATGGCAATTTGAATGGTGTGCCGTAATGGTTATAACGTGACCAGAGCCCTGTTTAAAATGTTTGAATAAATCTATTGATTAAAATGGAGCCCTAAAATATAAATAACACAGCTTATTATCGATTATTTTGATCTGTCTTCAACAGAAGATACAGTGAAGCAAGGGTCTTGTGGCGCTGGAATGACATTTGACGTTTGATGAAAAAGATTCAGTTTTTACGAATTGATGTAGGTCTGGCGTTTACGGGATCTTGGCCCACAAGTTTTCTTGTTAACTAACTCGAGCTAATTATATGTTTTAATTTGTAAACGCAACTCCGGCCCCTAAGATACAGGCGCAGCCTAGTTTGGGGACCTCTGTTTTTAAATTATATTGAAATTCTACTTCTTACGATTCTGTCATAGCGTTAAGTTAGGATGAAAATGTTTGTAACAATGGTTCAATAAATTTATTCTAATTCTAATTACAAAAGTTCCTTGGAGCACCGTCACCGGGATGCGACTTGCGAAGCGCTGCGTTTCCCGTCATGTAAGTCGTGTCGCAAGTCGTGGCTTAAAGCAGCCACTCCAGAGATAAAATTTTATCACGTGTTATAACATTACACGCCTTATCACCTGCTTTATTAATGTACCGTTGCGTCACTAACAGATTTCAGTAAATACTCCTGATAAAGGCTTCATTTGGACTTATCATACGAGTACATGACTTATCATTATGTAGTACCTAGTACCCACAGATAAAGGCGTACTTACTTATAGTACACCCACATTTCGCCAGTTATGTTATACTCCCATGTAGATAATAGAGGGGAGCCCATTAACTGTTAGAATAACAGTTTTCAGTTTGTAAACGCAACCTATTTTGTCTCTGGCAATGCAGTGACATCTGTTATTTATGATTTTGTACTTTACTGTTTTTTACTCTATGGTGTGCCATCTATGCGTTTGTGTGTGCTCATTTATATCGTTCTACTTTAATTAAATAAATCCTGTTGTATCACCAATGCAAGCTTTGTTTTCTGTCCGAATATTCCAACATTAACAACAACTAGATTTGTGCCCAGGTATAGAAAAACTCAATAACTATTTAATTGGAGAGATAAAAAAAAAACCTTTTTGTAAAAAGTGTTTGTGATCATGTTGCTGTAGTACTTTTTATAGTATTGCATTATGAGTTCTTGACGATTACGATAAAAAAAATTTTAGGTATCCTGACCCTACTTAAAACTACTTGCTGACTCCTGCAATAGACCGTGGGAGTCAAAAATGTGAGTGTACTATCGATACTCTTCTACGTAAGCCTTCGGGGATGACGTAGTGTTATGTTTATGTTATATCTAGTCCCTATAAATAACAATACCTACATAGTATTTTGTAATTATTATTGCTGGAAAGTCCGGAGAGAATAAAGTATTGTTGACATTTTATCGTGGCCATTGTAAAAGCTGTCATTATTAAAGTACTGTCTAAAGTACAACAAAGATTAGCAATATGAAATTCCAAAATGTATTTCGTATCAACTTTTATTGCCTTTCCTGTTTTTGCCAACATGTGACTGTTCCTAAATTACCTTAGGCTTATACAATTTTCGTTTTAAATCATATTAGTATTAAGATCGGTTTTCCCCTTTGAATTTCCTGTTTATCACTACTGACTAATTATTAATTTCAAAGAGTCTAAAGCACCAAACGTTCGTTTAGACAGGTATCTCTGCACCTCACAGATTTTTAAAGGTCCCACGGAGCGCGGCGATTCTGTGCTCGGAAGAGTTCATTAAGGTAAGTACATAAATATACTAACAGGTATTTATTTTACCAATAAGGGATTTTCTTTTTCAACTCTTCCCTACTCGCTGGATAGATGGCGCTGAACTTGGTAAGTTACTGCAAGGAACGGAACGTCACATTATTTCACTTGTATGTAATGGTTATATTCGGAAGCATAAGCAAACGAAAGTGTCAGCCAACGAGCGTACGAGTATGTGACGTGACGCAATGTTTTTTTTTCCAAGGGTTTTGGCTTTGGCACCTAGTAACGTAGTCAGTTCAATGCCATCTGCCGAGTTCTTGGAAACTATATATTTTTTTTAAATACTCAAAAAGAAAACCTCTCATTGTTTTTACTACACCTGAATACAGATGTTGATGGATGGGGAGAGCGATAAGAAGACCAAGGAAGCGATGGATGGATCGTGTGAGGAATGATATGAAACAAAAAGAAGAAACCGTCACGCAATCAGTGACGGTTGACAGGAGAGAATGGAAGGACAAAATGTGTTGCGCCGACCCCAAGAACATGGGACAAAGGCAGGGAGATGATGATGACCAAACACTGTTTAAAGCTTTCACGGTTCATATCTATTTTTGAGCTCCAGATATTTGTTTTTTTTTTTTTTTTCTCAAAAATAATCAATAATCACGGAAGATATCCCGTAAGTGACATTTTAAGTGCAACATGAACATCAATAATGCAAAGGTTTTCTCATACGCTGATGATACCGCGATAGTTTTTTCAGGAAACTCCTGGCACGATGTGAAACAAAAGGCAGAGTTGGGAATGGTCCAAGTAGCTAACTGGTTAAACATCAATTTACTCATACTTAATACGTCTAAAACAAACTACATATGTTTTAGTATTAGCAAAAGTACACAACCTAGTAAAGACTTTAACATAAAAGTTTATGTATGCGGTGATATTAATAATAGACATTGTAACTGTTCGCTCATTTCACAGGTTGCACACACAAAGTACCTAGGAGTGATACTCGATCAACGTTTATCCTGGTATCCCCACCTTGATCAAGTCACGAATAGACTTGAACTGAAAGATTAAGCTGGATATTCAAGACTCTCAGACATATCGCACCAAAGAAAATAAATACGAACAGTGCCCGAAACCCGTCTAGAAATATTTTAAATGAGATCTACGTAGCTCTGGTACAGTCGGTCCTAATATATTGCATCCCCATTTGGGGTGGGGCAGCAAAAACTATTTTTATCAACGTCGAACGCGCCCAACGGGCCCTAATTAAAATCATGTATTTTAAAAAATTGAGACACCCTACTGAAAACCTATATCAGATTAGTGATTTACTCTCAGTTCGTAAGTTATACGTAATCCAAATTATTACAAAAATACATAAATCCCTAAAATATGACTCAAGCATAACAGCTCGAAGAAGAAAAGACTTAATTGTACAAATCCCTCATACAAAAACTGTATTTGCCGGGAGACAATACAATAAGCGATCGGCTTTTCTTTATAACAAAGTCAACAGGAAAATATACATATACCCAAAAAAATACTACGATTGTAAAAAAACTTTAATAGATTGGATAAAATCACTAACCTATGATGACACGGGGGCACTCTTGGAACACATTAAGTAAATACTAAATAAGTAGTAACACACACCCATAACTATATCTCTAAACACGAAATGCACAACACGCACACATATCACACACATATAAGTAAGTAAACAAAAACACTAATAACACACAGAACACATGCCATGGATGTCGTAAACATCCATCACTAATTCAATATCATCACACTCGCACACACACAACATAACACTACTATCCTTCATACACAACACACTACCTTATTACATAACACTGAACACACACCTGCAAGATAGATTTTCTTTAGTTTAAAATTAGTTTAAAATTAAATCGTAACTTCTTGTTTAATAATATCATACTTCTGTACCTATTGTTCTTTTTTTTTATTTTAATTGTAAATTCCCAGTTTTAGCAAAATTTTGTATGAATTTGTATTGCTTTTCTGTGAAAGAGCGGGGCTTCCCAACACAGGCATTACTTGCTTAAAGGGAAGCTTCAAACACTAAACTTTTTGTAAACTTATGAAGCAATAAACTATTTTGTATTTTTTGTATTTGTATTAAGTATGGATGATGATGATTTCTCAACTACGAGCTAAAGTTTTGGATTTATGTTTTTTTACATATAAACAGTTTTACCGAAGACACCTGTTTGAATTTCTTAAGGAGTTCGGCCACGTTATCAATATCTCCCACGACCAAAGTTTGGCACATGCAAAAGAATCGCACTTTGGATCAATACCATCAACAGCAAAACCAGTTCACTCTGACTTATATATCAATAGTGCAACGAACATAATGGAGACAAGTGCCACGCTCATGTGGAGTAGTAATCACTACAAGTACCTATGTAAATACCTAAGTACGATATCTGTACAACAGCTTTAAAACGACAAGCTCGCTTAATTGACTGCAAGCACTCGCGCGATAGGTTCAACATAACACATAACATCACGCCTGTGAGAGATGTACACCTCTGCCTCACTCTTCGGGGCTTCCAGGGGGATACAGGCCAATTATATTACATCAAAATTCCGCCAGTTATGTTTAAATCCCATGTAGAAGGAGGCGAGCCTACCATCTCATCAAAAATTGGGCTGTTATGCACAATTTTGATTATTTTGCAATAGAATTCCTAAACAACAAAATTAGAGCCAGATAATGCTAAAATCATTCCGACGGCATTTAAAACTAACACAATTGTACTTTACTTTTAGTGTTGCAACAAGTACCAAGATTACAGTATTAACAGCACTTTTATGAAGGTTGTAATGGTTCGAAACCTTTTTAAAAATACAAAAATCTGACCATTTTTAGCTTGACCTTTGCAGTTTTATTTTAACGTTAATGGAGCCGCTAGACAGAAAAAATTGTCCTATATTAGGGCTGTGCATTCGGAAAGTTGGCAACGGCGCAAAAAACTGTCAATTACGTTCACTTAAATTATTGCATCAACTATATTAGATAGTGTTAAATAAGGTGTAAACAGAACCTTCACGTAGCCGTCAACCAAGCATTCTGTATATCAAACTAAGTAACCCTCCGCAAAAATTATTGCTGGGAAACGACTATTTTGGGGTGAAAAATCACTTTTGACGGTTAAACTCAATGTAACGTACTCAAAACTTTGTGGTAAAAAGTAAAGTTAAAAAACTTTAAACGTTACCAACTTTTAGAATGACTGCCTAAATCAAAATTACAGTATCGTATCCAGTGTACGATGTATTACCAAAGAGGTTTTACCGGAAGGAAGGTTAACACCAGGTATCTGTATGCGCATATACTAACAATAGGTCCTTGTGGAAATAAAGCATTACGTTTTGTTCCCCAGTTCATTAAAAGTTTTCCCGCAACTAGCTGAGGGAAAACAAACAGATTTTTCCATGTTATCTATGGGTACCAATTATTATATCATCTTTTAATTTGACGCCCTAGAAACAGCTTTGGTTGTGTGTATGTTTCGAATTAGCAAAGCCGTAGGCAAGAGCTAATGATATACTAATATGTGTATATAAATAATGAAGTCGGTTAAAAACAAAAGTCCTGACTGACTGACTGATTAATACTCATCAACGCCTAGCCCAAACCCTTGGACCTAGAAAGCTGAAATTTTACACAATTGTTTCCATTATAATGTAGACAAGGTGAAAGGATTTTTCAAAATTTAACTCCTAAAGGAGTTAAATAGGGGATGAAAGTTTGTATGAAAGTCCGTCAGTTTTATTTTTATTTTATTTTATTTATTGGGGAAAACAAACAGTGACACATTACATTAATATATAAAAAAAAAAACAATAAAACAAGTATGAGTAAATGTGTTACCAACAACATTTTCCACGGAATACATTAAAAAATTTACAGACCATGCAAGTTTAGACCTACAAACTAAAATAATGTAAAAAATATTGGTGTTATTTTATAATTTAAAACTATAATTATATATTTAACTAATTTCAGACAAAAAAAAAAAAAGAATAAAAAAATAAACAAGGCATGCTAATAATTATGCCTAATCAATACCTAGTGTTTTCAAAATAACATTTTTAAATTTACTAGCAGAGAGAGCAAACATGTCAACATCATTGAAAAGTTTGTTGTAGTTGCTGGTAAGTCGACGCAGAGGTGCCCGCAGACCTGCGTTATTATGACACGAGCTAACGGCAAACAACGGCCGTGCACACACCCCGCGGCATACTGTCGTTCTAGGAACGATGTAACTTATTTTGTTACGAATATCCATACAGTCATACACATTACTACACAAATCAAACAAAAATACCATCTCCAAGAGAGTGCGTCTAGATTTCAGATCAAGTAATTTATACTTTTTAAGTGAATCACTATACGAGTAAGATACAGATGTACAAAAGCAACGGTAATGCATGGCTTTTAGAAATTTTCTTTGAACCTTTTCAATACGATCTGAGTATTTATTGTAAAAGGGATTCCACACCGGCACTGCATATTCAAGCTGTGATCTGATAAGAGACTTGTACAGATATAAATAGGTAGATGGGCGTTTAAAGTCCTTCGCGGATCTCATCACAAAACCGTACATTCGATAGGCATTATTGACCACTTTATCAATGTGGGTATCAAGGTGAAGTTTATCGTCGAGAAGAATCCCGAGATCACGGACAAGTGATACCCTTGATAATGAAGTACCATCTAGAGAGTAAGGGTACTTGAGAACATTCTTATTTTTCGTGAAGCTGATACAACAGCACTTAGATATACTCAGCTGCAGTTTATTAATCTTGCAATACTCACTAAAGCGATCCAAATCCTCCTGTAGTAATCCGCTGTCCTGCAAATTTTTGATGGGCCAAAAAAAAAAGCAAGACTTTAGAGTTTTTAAAACAAAACGTGACGTCGTCATAAATAATATAAGTAGTAGAGGTCCTAAAATTGAACCCTGAGGCACACCGGAAGTCACGTCAATAGTAGTGGCAGAGCTGAAACCATTAATTACAACTCTTTGAGTTCTATTCGTGACGTATGAAGTGAACCATCGAAGTAAATCACCACGTATGCCGTTAAATGAAATTTTATTCAGGAGCAACTCATGGTCAACCTTGTCGAATGCTTTCCGAAAATCCGTATAAATGGTGTCCACTTGAACACGAGAATCCATATTGTTAAATAAGTAATCCGTAAAGGTCACCAAATTAGTTGTAGTTGATCTTTTTTTGACGAATCCATGTTGTTGCTGGAGAATGCTGTGATGTAAAACAGGATATACTCTATTGTGGACTAACCTCTCGAAAAGCTTCGGTAGTGCTGACATAATAGATATTGGACGATAGTTCTCAACATCTTGCGTAGAGCCCGACTTATAAACTGGTGTTATATTAGCGCTCTTCCACACCTCGGGAAAAATTCCTTGTGCCAGTGATTTATTAAATATAATGAGTAAAGGAGCACAAATATTTTCAGCAGTAGCTTTAAGAAAAGTACTGGTAGGCCGTCCGGACCAGGGACCTTTTGTTGGGTCTAAAGTTTTAAGAGCACTTAATATCTCCTCAATACTCAACTCTATCCTGCTGATAAGGGAATTGTGCTCAAATGAATTATAACACGATGGTACATTATTTCTTAAAGTTGGTTGTTCATAAACTGAATTAAAAAATGCAGAAAAAAAGTCACAAATTTCTTCGGGATCATTGGTGCTCTTGTTTTCGTATGTCAGAAGATGATGATGTATGTGTTAGAAGGGATTCCTGTAGAAGACTTCCGGTTTGCAATGTACGTCCAGAAGTATTTTACATTATCGCGTATGCCGTCCTCAACAGAATTCATGTACTTTTTGTAGCAGTTTGTGCATTCGTCATGAAATCTGGATCGATATAGAGAGAACTGTTCATAATCAGAAATATTGTGATAAATCTTCCATCTAACCCAGGCTTTAACCTTGTTTTTATATATATGTACCAGAGATGGCGAAAACCAAATCGGGAATTTCGGAGATTTAGAATTGACTAGTGGAACATAAGATTTTATTAAGCCAAAGATAATATTATAAAATGTATTTAATGCTATGTCTACGGATTGTTCTGACCCAATCTGCTCATTCCAGTTGATTTTACTTAATTCCTCATTTATCTTCTCATAATCACCCTTAGAATAATTAAACCTTTTCAATGACTTTCGAATCATGGTTGTTTGGGAAGATTTATATGGTATTAATACACAGAAAGGTGGGTGGTAATTGTCTAGTTGCAGTAAATAGTCAGTGGGGGGGAAAACAGAGCAATCATGATTACTGATGGCCAGGTCTAATAATTTTCCACTCAGATTCTTGACAGTGTTGTACTGATAGGCGTTAAGGTATGACATCAATACTCCAAGATGTTCACAAATAGAGGAATTGCCACTACAAATTAGTCCCGATGATCGTACATTGTTACTACAGGGAGTCCAGTCAACATCAGGTAGATTGTAATCACCCAAGAGATAAAACTGTTCAACATTAGTGTCGCCAATTAAAGATTGCATGAGATCGAAGTATTGAATAAAGACCGATTCAGCCGTTCTAGGCGGTATATAGGCCGCCCCGAAGATCAGGTTCTTTCCCCTAGTTGAGCTGGGCAATTTAAGAAGAACGTATTCTAGGTTTGCCTCTAGAGTTACCCGAAGACTAATCCTTACCGAGCGTAACCCCTTCAACACCGCTATGAGGACGCCACCTCCGTCTTTTTTATTGGTGGCTGTACGGTCTCAATGAATCAATGAACTCATTATCAAATATTTCAGGTGTTAACCAGGTTTCTGTTAGTATTATTATATCGTAACAATTTGCTAGTATATTCATGTATAAAATATGCAGTTTGGTGCGGATCCCTCGACAATTCTGATAATAGACAACCAAATTATCCGCCATTTAAAAAGTTAATTTTGCAATAAAATATCAGGCCAGCATTACATGTTTCGATTTTAAAATAATGTGATAATAACAAAAGAGCATAATGTTTTAATTCGAACAAGTGCAGCAAGAAAAAGTTACATACAAACACATAATTCGGTAAAAAATACTTAAATATTAACAAAACTCTCCAATACCAAGCAGTGACTGTGTGAGCAGCACAGCATAATATTTTAATCTTATTATACATTTCAAAACACTTACCATCAAGATACATTAAAAACATGCTTTCTACTAACCTATACTTATAGCTGCCACAGCGCAACAGTTGAGTAGCAGTTATGGTGGAAAAGATTACTATTTGAGCTTGAAGCAGCTGATACAAGTCTACTTTATATAAATTAATGTTGACAAACGCTTTGGTTCCTACCCTATATCTTAAAATACTAGCCAGAGGAAATAAAATACTTATATACCTACTGATTACATACAACCAAAACAATAACAGCATTACAAGCTTAAGAGCTCTAAAATCTACTATATTTTTAATGTGGCCTGATCTTAGCGACGTCTTCTTGAGATCTAATTGCAAACGATTGTGCTCCTTCTTTTTCCCGAACGAGAATGGTACCATGTTTGACCCATAGAAACCGATAATTGTTCGCTTTAGCTGCGTCCCGGCACTCACGAAATAACTTTTTGTTTTTCAGAGTGAGATGTTCGTGCATATAAATAGGGACTGACGTACCTGATAAGCCCAATTTTTCGGTGTTGAGTCCCTTATTTAGCCGGTTTGCACTCAGAATATTATCCCTTAACATACGTGAAGTCAGTTTTACAATAATATTCTTGGGTTTATCATTATCTCGGTGGGCGTGTGGAACTCGGTGTATAGATGCTATGTCACTCTGCTTTAAATTACAATTTATAAAGGCACCAATGTTCATTATAATTGCAACCAGGTCTTCATTACGCCTTTCAGGGATATTACATAATTCAATGTTGCAGTTTCGGGCGCTCTGTTCCAGGGTATCGATCTTAGCAACAAGTTCTGTTATCGTGCGTTTAGATTCAGTGTTCGTGTTCTCATGAATCTGTTTACTAAAATGAGCAACTTTTTTTGAGATATCAGACTGTTCATCACTAATAAACTGGATCGAATGCTTTAGACAGTCAATTTCTTTCGTGACATCATCATATTTAGTGCCCAATACAGAGACACTTTCTTTAATTAAAGATTGCTCGGCACGTAGTGATTGAAAGTCATTTTTAATATCTGTTGTGACCTGCGTAAGCGTGGCTAAGTCGCCTTTTCTACAAGCTACGTTGTCACATATCTTACTAATATTACTCTCTAAATCGCAACGCCATTCATTAAGGGTATTCTTAAACTCAGCTGCCAATGCTTTAATTGCTTGCGACCATTCCGATTCCGGTTGTTTACGTTTGCGCGTCGCAACATTTTGTTCATTGCTAGTTCCAGAAGTAACGTTTAGTTCCGAATCCGAGTGAAACTTGTTATCAGGTGAGCGGATCATTGTGAATTTTGAGAAAACAACTTTTTGTAGTGAGCTGGGTTCGAACTCAAGCCGCGCCGCGCACAATGGCTATGACAAAAAGGCGAGGCGGTCACCACTCGACCAAACGTACCAATATCTTCTTGTCGAAATTAACGACCTGTACCTTCTTAAAAGTTGTACTTTTTTGCAATTGAGGACAGATGTCGCTGCTAGTACTCTCGGTCGATGTTTGTGCTCGATGAATGACACGGGATTTTAACGTTATAGGTTATATTCATTGCACGTTGTTACTACATTCGTAACTAAAATTCCGTCCGCTGAGTGGTATTTGGTGTGTTGTTATTGATCCACAGGTTGTTTAGTTTAGCACTGTTATGAGTTTCACACCTGCTTAATTGTTCGTTGATTTCAAAAATTTAAGAACTGCACTGTATTTGTTTTGTTTTCACTTTGAATGAATTACAAACTGTTCTTTTTATTTTGATAAATGATATGCACTAATACGCCTCTAGTTATTGTGTTTTTCGTTCAATTATAACGTTTATTTACTTTTAACACTTTAAAAATCGGGGAGCAGAGTAGATCCAATGTTTACTAGGTCAGGGTTGCCAGCAAAAAAAAAGTTTTTATCTAAAAAAAAAAGCTTTTATCTCTTTAAAAAAAAGTTAGAATCTTTAAATTTTGTGTTTAGGCTGACGATTAAAAATTAATTTATACCTGTCCCCTAAGGGTTAAAAAGGGGCATGAAGTTGTGTAGTCCTTAATTTTCGAAATAAAAATCATAATATTATGATTTTTACTTCAAAAATTAATAATAATTATTAAAAATAAGGGGATATATGAGGGCTATGCTCGGAGTTGCTCGGGCTATGCTATTGTGTTCCTTGCGCGATCGAATCAGAAATGAAGACATCCGCAAGAGAACCAAGGTTACCGACGTGGCCCGGAGAATTGCCAAACTTAAGTGGCAGTGGGCAGGGCACATTGCTCGCAGAACGGATGGCCGATGGGGCCGAAAAGTTCTGGAGTGGCGACCGCGAACCGGAAGACGTTTCGTTGGAAGGCCTCCCACTCGGTGGACCGATGACCTGGTGAAGGTTGCGGGAATCCGCTGGATGCGAGTCGCACGGGACCGGTCAATGTGGCGACACTTGGGGGAGGCCTATGTCCAGCAGTGGACGTCTTTCGGTTGAAATGATAATGATGATGATTAAAAATAATAATTGTTAAATTAATAATTACTAAAAATATTAATTATTAATACATTTTATTATCTAGGCATATGTATGGTTGGATTTCAATCCAGTGGGTGAAAAAAAACTGTTTTTAATTAAGGTTCTTTATTTTTTTAAGTTAAAATCACTAATATTTCGGCTTATGGTACGAAGAAGTTCCTGTGGTCTAGGGGTGTCTAAGAAGGATTTTTCAAAAATCAGCCCCTAAGGGGGTTAAACGGGGCTCCAAAGTTTGTATGGGGAAACAAGATTAGTTAGACTATTTTATTTGAAACTTCACAGTAGTGCTCCTATTGATAAATGAGTAGAAACGGCTTTCAAGTTTTTTCACAATTCAGGAGGAAATGGTGTGACTAGGTGGCTATTGTTTGTATGGTGTATGGGGTCGTGTCATCGGGTGTATTATAGAAACAACGATTTTAAGATTTAATGTGGCGGACCTGAAATACCATAATCCCCAGTTGGGGGGCGATGGGGTTGAAATGTCTAAAAATCAAAATGGGTGTGGATTCCAAGGTTATCAAGCTAATTACGAATATGGCATTTGATCCAGAGATTCGACTTATAAACTGATGTTATTGTTGATTTATTGTGATGATTGTGATAACGATGATGATGATTGTGATAATGATTATGATGATTGTGACTCCGATGATAATGATTGTGATTACGATGATGATGATTGTGATTATGATGATGATGATTGTGATTACGATGATGATAATTGTGATTACGATGATAATAATTGTGATTACGATGATAATGGTTGTGATAACGATGACGGTGTTTGTGATAGTGATGGTGATTGTGATAGTGATTGTAATAGTGATAGTAACAGTGATAATGATGGTGATAGTGATGGTGATTGTGATAGTGATGGTGATTGTGATGGTGATTGTGATAGTGATTGTGATTGTGATTGTGATTGTGATTGTGATGGTGATATGTGATTGTGATAGTGATGGTGATTGTGATAGTGATTGTGATGATTATGAAATTTGGCACATAGATAGTTTATAACCTGAATTAACATGTAGGATACTATTTATCCCTTTAGTATGATCCCGTGGGACAGTTACCGAACTTCACGCGGGCGAAGCCGCGGGCAATAAAATAAGCTATTGCGGGGGTATTAAAATAAAGCTGAAGAGTTTCTTTGGTTGAACGCTCTAATCTAAACTAAGGGTACGAATAGATCACTGCGAGGATCGACCGGAGGACACGGTGGAGCACACGGTGGAGGTGTGCCGCGCGTGGGCGGAGCACCGCCGTGTCCTCGAAGCGGCGATTGGCGGCGGCGACCTCTCGCGTCCGGCCCTGGTGCAAGCCATGGTCCGGAGCGAGACGGAATGGGACGCCGTCACCTCCTTCTGCGAAGCAGTAATGCTAGAGAAGGAGGTGGCGGAACGTGAGAGGGAGAGAACCTCACAGCGTCCCGGCCGCTGCGGGAGATGCCCCGGGCGTCGGGGGCCACCACGTGGCCCCCGGCCACCGTAGGCGCGGGCCTGTGGACGGTGGGCTATGGGCTAGCTCGCCGTCCGTCCGTCTCATGACGACAGGCCGTGTCGACGGCGCGTTCGTGTTCCACGCGCGCCTCAAAGAGAGTCAGCAAAAAGGAAGGGGTCCGAAAGGACCGATGCCTGCCGGGGTTGCGGGACTATTCGAAAGAGATACCGTGACCCCGGAACACAAAGGGCGATGAAGGAACATGGATGGGTTTTAGTCAGTAAAAGTCTGACACTCCCTCCTGCTCCGCCCAGAGCGGGAGAAGTCATTTGATGATTTCCCATCCGAAAAAAAAAAAAAAAAAAAATGGTACGAATAGATTTTTTTTTAGTGTCGGATAGCTCATTTATCAAGGAAGGCTATAATTATATTAACCACACGCTACGACCAATAGCTGACCGGAGCATCAATGAAAAATGTTGCAAAAACGGGGAAAATAGTTATTTAAATATTACGACCGAGGTCGCCTGCAATAACTAGTAATAAAAATCAATTACATAAATGTTATGCTCCCACTAAATAGATCCAAAATGACAATCTGTTTCCAAAAAAAAAACTTGTAAAATAAAAAAGAATGCTTAACAGAATAAAATTACAACACAAACGGCGTTGTAAATAATTTCCTGAGCGGAAACAACCGACAAAGAGGTTTTATTTATTAACTAAGTCATGTGGAAATAACTCGATAATCTGTTTTCGTACGGGAAATCGTTTTTATGTAGCTATCCAAATAATAGAAAGACTATTTTTAGATTGTTTTATTCAATATGACAAATACACTACTGCTGCAAAAGTACTGGCAGAGTGTTATTGGGTTTTGTCAGTGTGGATTTGGGATTTTCCTATTGATTTTAAATTATGCTCCTACGTGCCTCGAAAAGCACACTAAGCCGTTGGTCCCGGCTGTCTATTCTAGATCTTTGACAGTCGTTAAGTAGTCAGTGGCCCGAAAGTCTGACAACCAGTCTTACCAAGGGATATCGTATTATGCAATATTAACTGGGTTGTGGTCAGATAGGCAGTCGCTCCATGTAAAATACTGGTATTAAACTCCATCCGGTTAGCTTGGAAGTCGTCCCCGTCATAGTTGGGTAAGGCTAGGCAGATGGTGTGATTTCAATATGCTTACCCCCTATTATATGGGGCTGAAACTAGATAGACTAGGTATCTCTCATAATAATTGATTGTGGGTGTATTGTAGCGCCGCTCCCCTCACCGTAAGCATTCTGCTTTCATGTTACAGTTCAGATTCACTTGTTTCTGTACAAAAACGAATCTTGGATTGTTACATTACGGTGAGCACCTTTATAGGTAGATACACCTTTGCCTAACTCTTCTGGAATTACAGGCGTGATGTTTTGATATTCTGAAGTAAACGCCTTTTTTTTAAATGACTTCTATTGCATCAACTGAAGAATCTTTGCACGTTCGAAACTTGTCATTACCGTGTGACTTACAGGACCTACACAGATGTTGTGACATTCAAAATTATGATTTCCTAGATTGAAGAGAGGCGTTACCAACAACTGAACATCGTGGCCACCTACTGGATCTATCTCAACAATAAAGTTACAACATCTCGAAAAGTTGTAGGAAAGGGTGTCTGCATTTTCGATACCTTTTTAGGGTTCCGTACCCAAAGGGTAAAAACGGGACTCTATTACTAAGACTCCACTGTCCGTCTGCCCATCTGTCCGTCTGTCTGTCACCAGGCTGTATCTCATTTAAACCGTGATAACTAGACAGTTGAAATTTTCACAAATGATGTATTTTGGTTGCCGCTATACTAAAAACAGAATAAAATAAATAATACATTTAAGGGGGGGGCTCCCATACAACAAACGTGTTTTTTTTTGTCGTTTTGACTAATGTTGTATACATAATGGTACGGAACCATTCGTGCGCGAGTCCGAGTCGCAATTGGCCGGTTTTTTTTATTGTGACCTGTGAATGACAAACAATTACCTATGACAAATAATATAATAATAATTGATGAACCCTATTAACAGAATATTCGATGACTGAAACTAACAACTTTGAAACAAGAGCTCTTTCCCTAAGCCATCAACAAAAATGCATTCAGATTACACCTTGACAAAAATTATAACCAAGCATAGACAAAGGAAAAATACAGACTCGCTTATGTTGTAGATGTTGAAGGCTATTTGATTGAAAATTGTTTTTTTTTTTTATTCTAGAATTTTGGCAATATAGAAATTAGAATTATTGAAAAAATGTATACTTCGTAATACTTATATGGCTTTCAGGTAATCAGATTTTTTTTTTGCAAAAAAAAAAAAACATTTTTTCCCATTATTCTGCGACATTGCAGCTTAGTTATTAAATGAGCAATGGTAACATCATTTTATTTTACTATAATGCCTTTAAGAATATTAAGGAATGTTTGGTTTTTAATTTGTATTCGTTAACGTACCTAATTAATATTAACTGCATTTGCATTGGTAAATCTCGAACGGGAAATCTCGAACGGGAAATCTCGAACTCACCCTTTTTCTTTGTACCCATCAACATTAAACTATAGGACATTTTTATATCGGTATTTTGAATAAAGGTACCTACACCGCATAAATTTCAATTCCTTAACACATGCAATTTCTATGTATTAATAATAAGAAGGTATAGGTAAACTCGATTTTTTAAACATACCTGTTTAAAAACGCACACGAAATCCCATTTCCAAATTCAAAACTCAGAACACTACACAAATCAAAAATGGCCACACGCCCACACTGCACTTATTACCGTTCGATCAGAAAGAAACGCTTCTTAATTCAAAAGTCCCGCCATTATGAATTGCATCGTATGGCAATACAGCGCAACCCGGCTGGCAACCTCACGTCAACAGGTCGCGTCCCACACTGATGCCTGCCGCCCCGATTCATCGTCCCGTCGCGCTCGCGCCAAAAATAATACTATTAGAAGGGCATTGGAGGTTTCCAATGGCCCTGTTGATATTGGTAAATGACTTTACCTGGACCATCACCTGTTATTTCTTTGGGATAAAGATTATTTTCTACGTGGCTTAAACTGAAGGGTGATAATTATAAGAATGACATTTTATTTGTCTTTGGAAAAGTCACTCGCAATTTTTTTTTGTAAATATAGTTGTTGACAGAAACACAACATGGTGCCTACGCAACTGAAAAAATACACATGACAAGACAGATGTTCAGTTTTTGGATTTTGTTTGCTTCAATCTTATGTACAGACAGCACAACAAGCGGCCCAAAACTGACAAATTTTCCTTAGCAACCTTTAACTTATTGCTGTAGCGATAAAGTGGAAAATTTGACAGATTGCAGAGCTTACTGTGCTAGCGTCTGTACCACCCGGAATACAATACATATTAAGTAGTCCTATTCTTTTATTGCTCAATTTAGTATCTCCACCTGTAGAGGGTCGATTGGGTATTGAAGAAGCTTCTATAGTTTCATGTGACCGAACTCACGGACAAAACCTGGTTGTGAACAAACAAAGGTCTTGATTGTTTAAGTATTGAAAGATTAAACAATGTTGTGACGTATTTACGATGTGTTCAAAGATATATTTATTGTCTAACGCGTCTTCGTTTGTTTAAATCGACGTCAAATTCTATTTCCGTTGTGTGCCGACATTTACTATATTTTGTTTACGCGAGCGTGCGGGCATTTAGTCACTTTTTACATTTAAAGGTCAGATTGGAGGTATTAAGAAAAGTCGGGACACGTGTACCACCAGCAACCTGATTGCGTAACGCACTCACAATAACAATGCCTTTCCTTTTGATAATTCATTGCGTTATTTACATTGTGTAGGTGGCAAACTTCAACAATGAAATCATTTATTTTTTGTTACGGTTTTTTAAATCTTGTTTGCCCAAAACAGCGCCATTTTCATGGATGTTTTTCGTTGACAAAATAATGAAATTAAAATTGTAAGTAAGTTATATAGTTTCTGCCTACCCCCATGAGAAAAGAGTGCAAATACCGAATTATTTTGAAAAGTTAACCCCTAAGGCGACACTCTGTGACTCTGCCCTAAATCTCTTTACTAGTCGATTATTAATCGGATCAACATAAACTTTCAGTTTGGAAAGCGAATCGTTATCATAGCAGAAGTAGCTAAGAAAGGCTTTACCCTAAGGCAGTCAAAAGGTTGTTATTTCACACAATATTCCTGGTTCAACAACCCTATTCTTGATAGATATTTTTCCTCTAGTAAAGTCAGTCCAATAGAGCCCTAACCAGATTACTCTCTATAGGAAACTATTATCGTAAAAGCGCAAGCGATGAAGCGAACAAGCCCAAAATCTAATCTAGAATATAATAACTCATCCATTTACTTTTTATTACTAGCAATAACGTCTAATACACAAGGTAAATCCAATTACTTACATATATTGTAGTTATCTACTCTGTTTTCTTTAAGCAGTTGTCAAGCTGTCAACTTTTACGAATAGGTATTTTAAGGTGAATGTCACCAATTTTCACCTATGAAAACGCGTTCAAGAGCTGTAAGTGTCATTATTGTTACGGAATATTGATAATGGCCCTTGAACGTGGTTTAGATGATGTTTCAGTGTGTGCTTACAGTTGATTAGTGAAATTAGTCCTTTTTTTTTACTTCTCCCGCTCTGGGACTCGCAGGAGGGAGTGTCAGACTTTTACTGACTAAAACCCATCCATGTTCCTTCATCGCCCTTTGTGTTCAAGGGTCACGGTATCTCTTTCGAACAGTCCCGCAACCCCGGCAGGCATCGGTCCTTGCGGACCCCTTCCTATTCCTGACTCTCTTTGAGGCGCGCGTGGAACACGAACGCGCCATCGACACGGCCTGTCGTCATGAGACGGACGGACGGCGAGCTAGCCCATAGCCCACCGTCCACAGGGCCGCGCCTACGGTGGCCGATGACACCCGGGGCGTCTCCCGCGGCGGCCGGGACGTGAGGTTCTCTCACGTTCCGCCACCTCCTTCTCTAGCACGACTGCTTCGCAGAAGGAGGTGAAGGCGTCCCATTCCGTCTCGCTCCGGACCATGGCTTGAACCAGGGCCGGACGCGAGAGGTCGCCGCCACCGTTCGCCGCTTCGAGGACACGGCGGTGCTCCGCCCACGCGGGGCACACCTCCACCGTGTGCTCCACCGTGTCCTCCGGTCGATCCTCGCAGTGGAAACACCCGGGCCTTTCCTCCCGCCCGATTCGGTGCAGGAACCTCCCGAAACAGTGAAATTAGTCCTGAACTGAACATAGCTACTTGTTGCTATAAATTTTTAGTTTTTTTTCTCAGAAATATGTTTTTTCTGATCCTTTATGTACCATTTATTTTCGTTTGCTTTACTTCTGCATAAAAGTCATTCTTTGAATAGTATAACCAAAATACAATTTACACCACTTTCAATTGTTTTTGCACAAGTTATCACAACTTCGCAATTTCCGCCTACGATGATAACAAAACACGGAAAATTTTCTATTAAAACAACTGAATGAAGTTTTTAAAGGAAAAAGCTCTCTATACGAACTCGTTTTAACGAAATTACTCCAAAGAGGTTAAATAAACAGTAAATAAACAGTAATGTAGGTAGGTACCACATTTTACACTAACCATCTAGTCTAACTACATTAACGAAATATCCATCGAACTAACAGTTTCCAATTAGCGGCTTAACATTTACATCCGATAGCTTCTATGTATATGTACCTACATCGTTATCGGTTAACTTGGTCAAACTATGTATTTGATAATGTTATATGTATGGACCTATATTCTTGTAGTTGTAATGGTTATTATGCCTACGTGCTACAGAAGACAGTTTTAAATTAATTGGGCTGAGATTTGAACTGAATTGACACCAAAGTAATAAAAAGATTCGCTCTACTGCGAGTTGCAGTCGCGCACCGAGGGTTCCGTACAAACTTCATAATGCAGGGTGAGGCTGGTTTTTTTTGTTATTAAACTATATATTTACGGTTTTCAGTTTACAGTTTTCTACGTATTTTTTTTTTCCTTTACATATGTGGTAAGACATTGCTTCTTGCCAAATTTCATTATTCTAGGTCAACGGGAAGTATCCCGTATTTTGATTCCCTAGTAAAATATTCAAAAACTAGCGGAAGTCTCGCGGTTTCACCAGCGTAATTCCCGTTTCCGTAGGAGTACGGGGATAAAATATAGCCTAAGTTACTCGCTGATAATGTAGCTATGCACTGCTGAAAGAATTTTTCAAATCAGTTCAGTATTTTTTAAGTTTATTCGTACATACAAAACTTTCCTCTTTAAAATATTATTATAGCCTAGATATAGATATTAGATATGTGACATAAACGGTCATATCTTTTGATCGCGTTGTCTTAGAAGTTTGAAACTTGATACCTCTACGCGTTCCTGAAAAAAAAAGTCTTGGCAGTCAGATAGACGAACGACAAAGTGATCATATAAGGGGTACGGAGCCCTAAAAATTATTATAAAAAAAAATTGTATATTATTGGCTCTTGACTTCGGCACAGCGCATGGAACGACAGCTACGATTGTCCCTATCACTCCTACTGAAAATCGTATCTGACGTTCCATGCAGGATACCCGAGTATTTTCTTTTTAGGGTTCCTTACCTCAAAAGGTAAAAAAAGGAACCCTTATAAGATCACTTTCTTGTCCGTATGTCCGACCGTCTGTCACCACCGATTTTCTGAGGAACAGGTTAAAATTTATACCAGATACTGAGGTCTTACTGTACTTACTATTAGGTGTATATAAATCAAGTTCCTGAGTCAACACGATTAAAGATTTGGGCCAATTTAGATTTTCGCGAAAACTTGTACGAGTAAGTACCGGTGTACGTGGTGGCGCGGCTAGGAAGCATACTTCCTGGCCCTGCCACCAATTTCGTTCGATTTTTCGCAATTTTTGTTTAAAAAACCGGCCAAGAGCGAGTCGGACTCGCACACCGAGGTTTCCGCACAAACTTTATTGAATGAAAGGTAAATTGCGGTTTACGATTTATGACGTATTAAATTATCGGTGGAAGTTTATATGGTAATGTACATCATAATATTTTTTTAGTTTTATCATTCTCTTATTTTAGAAGTTACAGGGGGGGGGGGACACATTTACCACTTTGGAAGTGTCTGAAACAAATTATATTAGAAACCTCAATATCATTTTTAAAGACCTATCCCACAAGTATGGATATGACGAACAAAAAATTTTGAGTTTTAGTTCTAAGTATGGGGAACCCTCAAAATTTATTGTTTTTTTTTCTATTTTGTGTGAAAATCTAAATGCGGTTCACAGAATACATCTACTTACCAAGTTTCAACAGCATAGTTCTTATAGTTTCGGAAAAAAGTGGCTGTGACATACGGACGGACAGACAGACAGGCAGACATGACAAATCCATAAGGGTTCCGTTTTTTGCCATTTGGCTACAGAACCCTAAAAAACCTAAGGAGGAAATAATGAAAACCTTATAAACGAACCTGCACAAAATTACACACATTTATCTACCGTAATTTCAACCTAAAAGCCTAGCATTAGGCACATAGTAAATACTGCAGGTTTCTATTGAACTGCTTATGTATCTAACTCACACGCTTCCTTTACAAGATCGGATGGAAATGAAACTGCAGAGCGACCAACATGAACCGTGAAAGCTACGTGAAGCTGTAATAAGTCACACCTGGAAATTCACAGGACTAATTAAGTAAGTTTTGTGTATGCAGGGTTACCATTTTTTATTAAAGTCCTGATATGCGCGTAAAACTTCCGACATTTTATATTTTTGCCTTTTTTTCTTCATTATGAAACTAACTGTTTTCTATTTCCAAAAAAAAAACAAGGCTTAGATATACCTTTTTTTTTTTTTTTTTTTTTTTCGGATGGGAAATCATCAAATGACTTCTCCCGCTCTGGGCGGAGCAGGAGGGAGTGTCAGACTTTTACTGACAAAAACCCATCCATGTTCCTTCATCGCCCTTTGTGTTCCGGGGCCACGATATCTCTTTCGAATAGTCCCGCAACCCCGGCAGGCATCGGTCCTTTCGGACCCCTTCCTTTTTGCTGACTCTCTTTGAGGCGCGCGTGGAACACGAACGCGCCGTCGACACGGCCTGTCGTCATGAGACGGACGGACGGCGAGCTAGCCCATAGCCCACCGTCCACAGGCCCGCGCCTACGGTGGCCGGGGGCCACGTGGTGGCCCCCGGCCACCACGGGGCGTCTCCCGCGGCGGCCGGGACGCTGTGAGGTTCTCTCCCTCTCACGTTCCGCCACCTCCTTCTCTAGCATTACTGCTTCGCAGAAGGAGGTGACGGCGTCCCATTCCGTCTCGCTCCGGACCATGGCTTGCACCAGAGCCGGACGCGAGAGGTCGCCGCCGCCAATCGCCGCTTCGAGGACACGGCGGTGCTCCGCCCACGCGGGGCACACCTCCACCGTATGCTCCACCGTGTCCTCCGGTCGATCCTCGCAGTGGAAACACCCGGGCGTTTCCTCCCGCCCGATTCGGTGCAGGAACCTCCCGAAAACACCGTGTCCGGTGAAGGCTTAGATATACCTAGATCGATGTTTTATTTTTCAGCAGTGTTATTACGATTTACGACCTAAGTAATCAAGACTACAGATTTTATGATACAAAAATTAACTCATTTATTAACTTAAAAATAAAACTCAATCACTAAATCCAGCACTACCATATCAGCTTGTTACTAAAACAGACTCACACTGAAAACTACATTGGCGACATGTGGGTGCACTTCTGCCTAACCCTCCGGGAAATACAGGAGATATTATATAAAACTAACACAAACACAACCCAATTCAACAAAACCATCACAAATATCACCTAAAACCACAAACAAAAAAACATTCTACCACAAACTTAGCAACAATATCAAGCCATGAAGCGAGGCACTATAAATCAAAGCGAGTGTCATAATGACAGCTAACATTTACAGCCTAGCTGTTAACACCTTGGCACTGTGCTGACCCACTTCTGGGCTGACTGACGTGGGATGGAGTGCCGCTGTCTTCGGTATAGTTGGTACTTTGATTAGTTTTAAGAGTTGTCTTGAAGTATCCGTTGATATTTTCTGTACGTGCATTTTCCACTCTATTTTTGAAATCATTTTGCAACAGTAGGTCTGTAGGGTTTGTAAGTTGATTTGAAAGATCTGTTGTGAAGAGATAATAAAACATCATCATCATCATCATCATCATCATCAATGAACCTACTTGAATTTTAGTCCTGGGTTCGATTTTCAGGTCGCCCGACCAGAAATTTGAATATTGTTATTGGGTTTATCCATCAGGAATATCTCAGTAGCAGCCACGGCGTCTGAATTTGTGCCCCGTTGGTGGCAATAGAATTGCCGCCAACCTTTTGAGCTTTTTTTTTTTTTTTGAGCCTTTTTTTTAGGATGAGAAATCATCAAATGACTCCTCCCGCTCTGGGCGGAGCAGGAGGAAGTGTCAGACTTTTACTGACCAAAACCCATCCATGTTCCTTCATCGCCCTTTGTGTTCCGGGGCCACGGTATCTTTTTGAACAGTCCCGCAGCCCCGGCAGGCATTGGCCCTTGCGGACCCCTTCCTTTTGCTGTCTCTCTTTGAGGCGCGCGTGGAACATGAACGCGTCGTCGACACGGCCTGTCGTCATGAGACGGACGGACGGCGAGCTAGCCCATAGCCCACCGTCCACAGGGCCGCGCCTACGGTGGCCGGGGGCCACGTGGTAGCCCGTGGACTATCGCCTCCAGATCCCATGGCGGCAATCCGGCAAGGAGGCACGCCGCCTCGCGGGATAGCCTTAAACATAACTGGTGAAATGTAGGTAAACTATTATGTACACACTAACCTAACCCACACTAACCTAACCCTTCAGTGATTACAGGCGTATTGTTATGTTATGTTATTTGCTAGTTTCAGGAAGTAGTATATTCCATTTTTAAATTGATTGTATGCATCATATTGACTTGGTTTTAAGACGTAGTGCATATCTTTAAGTCGCAAAAATGTACACCGAAAATGCTAGTTTATTTCTGTTTTATTTCCAATTGAACTCGTTCAGGCTACGGCCATTTATTTTCAAAACAATTTAATCGTTCAAGCGTAAAAAAAAACAATTTCCACCATGACGTCTATTTTTCCTCGAATAAAACTTTGAACGGTAACAATAAAGCAAATTGAGTGACATTGTCATAGGGTGCAAATGTGTCACGCTTACAAACTAATATCCTTGCAAGGTTTAGCACATAAGGACGTTCTATACCGGCACGGTGCACATAGCAACAGCAACATAATAAAGCTCTTTGCACACGGTTATTGACTTGCAAAGTCAGTCTGCAAGTTCTCTAGCTGTAGCACTTAACATCATTGTAGTGCTACAATAAACATAAAATATAAGTTGTTCGTCTATAAGTGTTCATAAAGGATGTGCACAGATATACATATTTATGTTTAGGACTAGCTTATGCCCACGGGTTCGCCCGCATGGAATTCGATAATTGTCCCACGGGATTATACTACCGTGATAAAAAGTATCATTTGTTAATCCAGGTTATAAACTATCGTGTGCAAAATTTCATTCAAATCCGTTCAGTAGTTTTTGCTTAAAAGAATAACAAACATCCATCCATCCATCTATCCATCATCCTCACAAACTTTCGCATTTATAATATTACTTGGTATGTAGGATATGTACACATGAACTCGCTGAAATTCCTCATTATGAATAGCAGTAATTAATTATAATTATAAGTACATGCCATTGAATATTGAACGTTTTTGCGTAAACCTTCGAAATGTTTTATACTCCTAAACTTTTACAACACCTTATTCAGAGTCATTATTGCAAATAATTAATATTGTAGTGCAACATAATTATACCGATACCTACCTATTCCATATTTTAATTAAGTTTTTATTCTTTACTGCACACAAAATTAAAAGATATATACACAAAATTACAATATAATATAGCATATGTACAATGGCGAGCTTAACCCAGAATTGGGTTTTCTTACAGCAAACCTTACTTCTATTGCTTGATTAAGTTCATCATCATTTCGTCCACGTCCACTGCTGGACATAGGCCTCCCCCAAGTGTCGCCACATTGACCGGTCCCGTGCGACTAGCACCCAGCGAAGATGTCAATATTGATTAAAAAGCCAAAATATTTGTCGGCTATACGTAACGTTACCTACCGACTACAGAATACACACTTACACCGCCTTGCCCAACACGCGTGGAAATTATCGCCAAAAGAAGCTTCTTTCTGCAATTTCCCCTTTCGCAATAAAATAAATTAACGGTATCGGCTCAAATAAAGCCTATCTAAAAGTTCGATTTACGTGCCGACACCGTCCAAGTAAGTAATTTGTAATCTCGAAAACAACGAAATAAAGTAATTACTAAACTCGTATATTTTCCCTTCGAAAGGAAAATGATACGAAGTTTGGCATTAGGCAAGCAACGTGAGTAATCAACTAAGTTATTTAAATTATTGTGGAACTTTTGGAAAAATAACTAATTAAATAAAGTTTAAACAAGAGTCTTAAGAGAGCATACCCTTTGAATGACATTGTTTTCGTGTATAAAGCTTTTCTATATTTTATTTTCTTGTTTCAGGACGAGGTGAAGCGACGGTCGTTATATCGGGTTTTCTTAGTAACCGCCCGAAGTCTAGATTAAATCCAGACTTTGGGCTATCTCATTGATAGCTACGGTCGCCCCTTTGCTTGAGACTTGAGCTACACATTTGCCTAACCCCCAGGGAAAATAAGCGTGATGGTTTGTTATTGAAGAGCTTTTGACTAGATAATAACAGCCACTTGGATCAATAAATAAATAAATAAATAACGCTGGACATTACACACAGCGCCAACTAGTGCCACACTAAGCAACGAGGCTTGAGTCGTGCACACCAGATAGTTGATATACTACAATAGATACTTTTTGTTTGTAAATACATACTTATTATACATATTATTATATTTTCAAGTTAAGGCGCGCCTGCTTAGGTTGCTCTGTGGATGTGTGACCCATTACATACCGAGTTACCTCCGTGCCTCGGAAAGCACGTTAAGCCGTTGGTCCCGGCTGTCATGTGTACGTTACCGCAGCAGGAAAGTGTCTCCTAGAGTTATATGAGTGGAACGTTTAATTAGTGCCTTATCTGCTGTGAATGTGCCCCCACATAAAAAATGTGTGCCCCCTGTCGTTTTGGAAAAAAAACGGAAAAAACGATTCCTGCTGGGGTAACGTTTTTCCAGCAGGAAAATTCTAAACGAACGATCGGAGAGAGAAACATTGTGCATGGTCTTGTAGCTTATGTTAGTGCCACAATGTGCCCCCAAAAACAAAATGTGTGCCCCTTCAGGTTTTCGAGATATTGCGTTTCCTGCTGGAGTAACGTTTTGCAGAATCGCATATCTCTGAAACCATTGCATGTGCCCCTGTAGAATAAACATACACGAGTAGCTCTTATTGTGTGCCCCTTAGTTCCCCAATTAGATTTAAGAAAATATTTATAATTTCCAAGTTATCGCGGTTTTATGAAAACTCGAAAAAACATCGCAGCGCCTAAACGAGATAAGGTATAAGCTCGCTGAAAACTGTATTTGGTCCGTCTTGACACTAATAATAACCATACAAAGTTTCAAAACTGTTCATGCATTCGTTTTTGAATTATCGTGTCATAAGTCAAAACGATGGTGACATAACTTTGACGGCAAAATACAAGGAACCAGCTCAATCCCAGATGTGTAGGTGTAAACCAATAATGTGTGCCTTTAGTCAAAAATATATGGTGAAAATATTCAGCTTGGAATGTTTCGCATTAAGTAAATATAAACAAAAAACAAAACATGTAAAAAACGGCTGGTTATCCGACCAAATTCGAATAACTACTAAAAAGCGACGGATTCATACCTATCGATGACCTTCTTTACTTTACTCACTAACCGGTTCACACGTGTTGTGCCTGAGTACACTGAAGTAGAAAAGTAATATGTAATAAAATAAAGTTGATATTGGATTATATTCTATTAGCTGTTTCTGTGACTTTGCACATGATTATTTACATTATAAATAGTAGCATGTGCTACTCCAAGGTAAGCTATCTTCTTCATTCAAAATTTCATTAAAATACATCCAGTAATATGTGTGAACGAAAGACATAGGTACATCCAAATATTTGCCAGGTCTTTGACCCAAAATTATAGGGGATGTTTTAAAATTCATGTTCATGAAATGTGTGATGAATACCTACTACGAAAAAGAGGTAGCTCTTTTTTGTATATAAATAAAAAACCAATTAACACAACAGTAATAAAAAAAGACAAATACGTATGTATTTGTCTTTTTGTTTAAATATTAATTGATAAGCCGTAGGTTAGATAAAGTAACATTCAAGTTTATCATCAAGAAGATTCCCTTTTTTCGCCTCCCCACCGCTGCATATCTCTGGCCGCGCTCCATCCGCTGACGTCGTGTCGCAAGGAGTCGCTTTGTCTAGCTTGGAGAAAGTGAGACAGCTAGTACGCACACGGTATTAGTGGGACAGAGACAGTTACCTACCTAAACGTCGCTCCATATGAATAATACGAATTGTTTTTGACTAGGAAGTGCGTTTGGATTATTACTTGGTATTGGTAAACAGTTGCAGTAGTTTACAGTTTTAGTATATAATAATGGCAGGTCGAAAAGGAACTTTCCTAAAGAATAAAGACAGTGATTAGTAAATATAAAGATAAATTCCAAGCTACAATTCCTTCTAAAAGCAATAATGTTTATATTTACATACAACAGGAATTGCGTGAAAAAATTAATCACAATATGGCCATTATGGCCATGCAAATATCTATTATAAGAAATAAAACATATTTTTTTGATTTCGATGATTGTTTAGACCTATTTGAAGAAAACGAAGAAACTGACCCCTATATACATTTCAAATAAGCCTTGCAGAATATTCGAACATCGTACCCCAAAATTCAATTAACCGTCTCCTACCAAAAAAATTGTCTAACGAAATTCAAGACCAAATATTTTTTTAAAGTAATATAGTGTGTACATTTGCTTTCAGTAATAGCTATGTACCTGCTGATCTTAACTTTAATTAAATCAAATGTACTGGCAGGTGTACCCAGTGTGACGCGCTACTGTCATTGAATATCTCTCCCCAATCTAAACATTGCGTAAAGGTTACTTGTAAATTAAATAACTACAACAAAAATTATCCTCATGACTCACTAATTAAAAACAGACTTACTTCTGATAGAGTAAACCGAATCAAAGAAAAGTTAAAATACCAACCAAAAAAGCCAACAACTTTCCCTAAATTACATGAAGCCAGAAGTGCGCTACAGTTTGACAAAAATACAATAGTGTATTTGTACGCTATGGCGCACTGCATTCCTTACGATAATTTTATTCGTAAAATCAGTCTTGTTCCCTTTTTCACATATTTTTGGACGAATGAACAAAACCAATATTACAATGAAACTTTAAAAATAGACCGAAAATACTTTCTGTTGATGCTACTGGCTCCCTATTTCAGCCAATTGAGCCACCACCTTCTAATGATTTATTAAAATATCGCACTCCTAAACATTTATTTTTATATGCAGTGGTTGCCTACGCTGTGGATACCAGTGTACCAATGTGCTACATGGCCTCCGAATCCCATACAATGGAGACGTCAGCTCGTCGACGTCAGAGCCACATGGATAAATACGTGGCAAATCGGAAAAGTTTTGCCTGATGAAATAATTAGTGACCACAGTTCTGCCCTCTTAGGAGCAATAACTAAAGTGTTTTTAAAAACCGAATTCAATTATTATTTAAAACAGTGTTTTGATGTGCTTGAAGGCAATACCGTAGCAATACCCTCTGTTATGTTCGCATGGAGAAATCCCATTTTATTAAAAATCTTTATAAACAATCCTGTTTTGATAAAACATCCGAAAAAGTAAAGTTCTTTTATATTCGCTGCTTGAAACATTCAACAGCTCCATTGCTATGAAGAACTTAAAACAGTTTTAAGAGACATAATCACGTTATCGCTCCATGAATTCAGGAGTGCGGACTTGAATGATTCACAGCCCAAATGTATTAAAGCTTTTGAAAACTTAAAGCTCCAAATTGTAAATCACACGAATCACGAAAATTTAGATGAGTCAAACAAACATCGAATTACTTCACAACGAAAATGATAAAGATGTTTCTTTACCTTTAATAAACTTTTATGATTTTAATTAGCCCCCAAAACTTTTGAACGCGACTGTACGGACAACAGCTTAGGTATAATACGTCCAAAAAAGATGGTCATCGATATGTATGAATCCGTCGCTTTTTAGTAGTTATTCGAATTTGGTCGGATAACCAGCCGTTATTTACATGTTTTGTTTTTTGTTTAGATTTACTTAATGCGAAACATTCCAAGCTGAATATTTTCACCATATATTTTTGACTAAAGGCACACATTATTGGTTTACACCTACACATCTGGGATTGAGCTGGTTCCTTGTATTTTGCCGTCAAAGTTATGTCACCATCGTTTTGACTTATAACAAGATAATTCAAAAACGAATGCATGAACAGTTTTGAAACTTTGTATGGTTATTATTAGTGTTAAGACGGACCAAATACAGTTTTCAGCGAGCTTATACCTTATCTCGTTTAGGCGCTGCGATGTTTTTTCGAATTTTCATAAAACCGCGATAACTTGGAAATTATAAATATTTTCTTAAATCTAATTGGGGCACTAAGGGGCACACAATACGAGCTACTCGTGTATGTTTATTCTACAGGAGCACATGCAATGGTTTCAGAGATATGCGATTCTGCAAAACGTTACTCCAGCAGGAAACGCAATATCTCGAAAACCTGAAGGGGCACACATTTTGTTTTTGGGGGCACATTGTGGCACTAACATAAGCTACAAGACCATGCACAATGTTTCTCTCTCCGATGGTTCGTTTAGAATTTTCCTGCTGGAAAAACGTTACCCCAGCAGGAATCGTTTTTTCCGTTTTTTTCCAAAACGATAGGGGGCACACATTTTTTATGTGGGGGCACATTCACAGCAGATAAGGCACTAATTAAACGTTCCACTCATATAACTCTAGGAGACACTTTCCTGCTGGGGTAACGTACACGGCTGTCATTACTAGATCTTTGACAGTCGTTACAGGTAGTCAGTGGCCCGAAAGTCTGATAATCAGTCTTGTCGGGGGGTATCGTATTACCCAGTACTAGGTAGGTTGTGGAGGTCACATAGGCAGTCGCTCCATGTAAAATACTGGTATTCAGCTGCATCCGGTTAGACTGGAAGCCGACCCCAACATAGTTGGGAAAAGGCTAGGCAGATGATGATGTAGTACTTTCACAGTTTCTATGTCTTGTGACTGGGACATTTAATCTTCATCTTTGTTTCGACAATGAGGGATTTTCTTTTTAGCTCTTTCCTAGTCGCTGGATAAATGGCGCTGAACTTAGTACGTTAGTGCAAGGAACGAAACATAAAAAACTGATTTAAACAAAGCGCGAGAAAACTAGGTCATATTCGGAAGGCTAAGCAAACGAAAGTGTCAGTCAACGAGCGTATGTGACGTGACGCAATGTTTTTTTCCCAAGCGTTTTGGCTTTGGCACCAACTATCGTAGTCAGTTCAACGGCATCTATAGAGTTCTTGGAAACTAAGTTTTTTTTTAATACCTCAAAAAGAAACCTCTCATTCAAAAGTGCCTGTAACTGGCCTGCTTGAAATAAATGCTTTGATTTTGTTTTTTTTTAAAGTAAGGTTTAATCAAATAGTTGGGTATTTGAATAAACCACTAATATCATAGATGTTATAAGTGGTTTGTCAGTCTTTTTTGTTTAGTTATGTCCCGTTACTTAAAAAACCTGACAATATTATGTTAAGACACCATTTAGTCTATGCATATCAAACACCGAGGTTAACCTTAGAGGGGTTAGTTAATCCAGGGTTAGTCAGTAAATCAATGTGTCCCTTCTGAGGCAGACCCTTTAGGACCTGTCTACATGGATGCCCGAGGTATTAGTACAGAATTAGGGAAATTATATTACTGGTTTCAGTAGAATTGTTGCGGTTATTTCGGGTACCAACAAGAAATTCTGTGCGTGTCGTAGAAATTGTTTGTCAAACACATAATAGAGCTGGCTACATTACATTTAATGTGTTGTGTTGGGAATAATTGCTGTTTGAAATGGCTTTTGACAGGTTTGGTTAAACAATGATTGCAGTGGTGCAAGGATCTTTTGGCGTTCGACTGACCATAAAAGGGGGCGCTGTTGGGGAAAATTAATCTGAGAATATAACATAGCATCACGCCTGAAATCCCCAAAGGGTTAGGCAAAGGTGTGCTTATTAGTCACCCACATTTCGCTTATTTTGTTGAAGCCCCATGAATAGGAGGCGAGCCTTGCAATCAACCGGGCACAAGTCAAGACTCCGTGACTGCTACTAACTGCTACAGAAATTCCTGACGAAAAAACTCAAGAACACTTTGCCCGATCTAGGTATCGAATCCTTAACTAGACCAACGAGGCAAATTGATCTTTGAAATGTATTGAAAAAGCTTTTTAGAAAGTTTTTTGTTATCTTATAATCCTAAAAACTAGTAAAAAGAGACGCACATATAATAACATCATATGAAGTTATATACTTTTTCATACACTTACATAAGGTGGTAAGTAAACTAAGTTAGAACAGTTTTCGTGGCGATAATCTACAACACATGTTTGAAGAGTTTCTGAGAGGCTCTTTAGTTTCGCTAAGAGATTCTTATCGGGAAACAGAAAACAGTATAAAAACCAAAGGTTTTTCTCGTGGAAATTGTATTAGGTACATTTTTCTATACTATCTTAGCATTGAGTTGTTTTTCTCCAGAGTCTTTAAAAAAAGAAAATTTCGCTTCTGTGTCCACGCAGAGATCGTTCCAAATATTTCCAAGAAAAAAGCTATAATTTATTGTCTTTAAAAAAATCGATAGAGAGACACGATAACTGGAAGTTAACGTCTTTTCACGAACTGAACCAGAAACAATTAATCTTCGGGAAACATCGTACCTTTTTAATTAAATACTTCAAATTCTATCGCGAATAAATTGTCATGGATCATTATCAGAACAGTATACACCGTATTCTAATAAACATAAGGTCTATTACAAGCTAAACTTTTGCTTCACGGCTTACCAGCTTAGACTTTCCAGTCAATCGTGTTTTCCAGTTCTCAGGTCCAGTTGAAAACCAGCGTCGAGCAGTAGTTGTTCGGCATTTTGCTGACCTGGGCCTATTTGGCGTAGCCGTGAGGCACACAGTGCCACATTATTTATTATTTGTTTAGATTTTAGGTTTTTTTCTTTTATTGTTATTTTTTACATTGTGGCATGTCCCAAATTTTATATTTATTTTTTATTATATTTTTTATTTATTTATTAATTTTATTTTCTTTCTTTTCAGAGAACAAACCTCCCACAATGAACATTTATGATTTCTAGTCGAGAACTTTTCCCAACATACTAAATCTAAGTACAGAAAAGCCTTCGCTACCTGCGGGTGCCTAAAGGATTGCATCAATAGGAGGAGTATTTAACGTCCTCTTAAGTTATGTTTGCTTTTGACTGGGCCACTTTATCGTGAATGTTTAGACCACGGGACTGACTCTAGATTTTGGGTGTTGCACAATTTTCTAAGTAGTTATTAAGAACCGTCAGGTCGTTTTGATACGCTGCATTTAGTAGAATTATAACTTCATTACTATATGTTTATAACAATAAAATTACTATATGTTATAATAATTATAATATGAGGGTTATTTTTTAATGACGATCATAAAACAATAATTGTTTGAAAAAGGCGTGAGATATAAAGTGGAAACCTTCTTGATACAGATTGATGTTTAGTGTGTAATAGCGTTAGAATTTAACCTAAACCGGGTTTGTTTACACTTTTGCAACAGACTTTTCACTACTGCTATTCTAGCAGCCCAAAGCCTGTTTCACAAAAGACCATTATGACGGTGTAACGTGCGTCGAGGTAATCAATCAAGCCCCGTTGGATCACATTTGAAGTGGCTTGACTTTTGGCCGGATTGGTGTCACTACCTCCCAACGCTTTATTACCAAATTGCTGAGGAATACGAAAAAAAGGCTTAGTTAATAATTGATGAATAGGCTTTTTTGTTGGCGTTTGAGTCGTATAATTCCTTACTTAACTGTTTTTTTAAACAAGGTGAGTTAGGGTAAGTGAGTTATGTCCATTGTGATTACGTCCGAGGTAAAGATTTAAATCGTCATCGTACTTAAGTCGCGATAATAGTTTCCTTACTGATAGGTAACAATGTATTCACACATCCTTCTTGGAACGACAGATACTATTGTCAGTTTCAGTATGAGGAATTGAAACAAAAAAAATCACGGTATACGGTAAGGCTCAATGAAACGCACTAAAAACAATAATAATAATAATAAATTTATTTCCCAAAAAACTTAGTAATGTGTTACAGAAAAATAGTTTGGCAGTATTCATTTCTAATAAGTAGATGTAGCAACTGCAACCGAATTAGGCAATGCCTGTATTTCGGTTTTCAGCGCCTTTTCCCACGATATTTCAACAATAAAATGCTAACAAAGAAATATGGTTTATACTACACCTGCTTGGAAAGTACCTTGATACTTTATCAAATTTACGGTAGAAAGTACGTCATTGCATATCGAACAAATATGCGGGGAGAAAACGCATCTGAGCGGTAGAGAAAAGTGTATGAAAATCCATTTCTTACGTGGTTTTTCTTTTTTAATTTTGGGTAAAAATATCAAAAGCCAAAAAGTTTTTACAGTGAGTTTTTATCTCCAAGTTCGCAAAATGACACTGGCCACTAGCTGTGTGTTGGATGGTGTCGGGCTGGCAGTGCGACCCTGCGGCGGCAGGATAAACAATTTGAAAAAAGAACATGTGAAATTCCTCCTACATTGTCGCAAACTGCAACAATTTCAATATAAATTTCAATTAGTAAAGATTTCGTTTTTTAATTTTCCTCGTAGGTGTAGTATAAAGCACTGTGTATCACTCGAGAGAAAGTGCGATTTCCGATCTCGGGTGTTTTAAAGCCCTCGCCTACGGCTCGGGCTTCAAACGACACCCTCGACGGTAATCGGTCACTTTCTCCTCTCGGTGAACAATGTACTATGGTTGTACTACTAATTCAATTTTGAATGACTTGAAACTAACCTTAATGCTACATTGTTTATCATTTTAAATTACCCATAATATAATAAGCAAATGGTCTGTACGTGACTGAGAAGTGTTTATGAGTGTGTGTGAACTAGTTGGTGATTTATGTGGAGTTTGAGTGATGTGGGTGCGTGCGTGTGTTGGTGGATGTGATTATGTGAGGGTTAATGTGTGTGAGTGTGAATGATTGAAGTGCATGAGCATGATTATTATACTACGATTATTTTAACTAATTCGAACCTAACATTCTAATTACTGTTTAACGCTTAGTAAGAACTCCGTTTCTTTTAGTTGTTGCAAATATTCACTGTAGCCGTGTGGTATCCGGCAGAGTAGAATAGAATCAATCCATTACACTCACGGGTGTCGTATAAGGCGACCAATGTCTGAGGCAGAACACCTTGCGCCTCCGTAGACCAGAGAATGGGCAGCAGCGTTTTCTGTTAGTCTTTCATCACTGCGATCTCCAATCCGCCTGCCTAGCGTGGAGATTACAGCAAATTCCTCCCATCATGGGAGAGGCTTATGTCCAGCAGTGGACGTTATGGGCTGTTGTAGTACTAATAGTAGTAAATATTCACTTAATATTTGTTTACATTTAGACTTATTAATCGGGTAAATATTTAATTCTTTATTAATTTTGGGTATACCGCCGTTTACCCGAATTTTATTTGCCCTAATATCATTTGCCATAATAGTCAACAGCCATAATATCATACGACATAATACTCATTTGCCCTACTCTCATTTGCCATATTAGTCACGTGCCAGAATCATTGTTTCCCATAAAGTCACTTACCATAACATCATTTGTCATAATCATTGTAAGCCCTAATTATCTCATGCCCTAATTATCACATGCCATAATTATGAAATGCCATAACATAATTTGCCATCGACATCGGGTGTGTAACGGTTGTTTATATCAAGAGAAATTGGATGCAATTGGGACTTTAGGGCACCCCGACTCGGACAGGTTAGGTTAGAAGGGGATGGCGGGGTCGTGTGAGCGAGCGAAGCGAGCGAATAGACCCCGCCATCCCCTTCGTGGTTATTTTTTTATAAACCACACAGAAGTAGGAGCCCCTCGAAGCGGGGCTCCGTCGACCTAACCCACCATCAACCATGCACAGAAAAAAAAACCATGCACAGAATAAATAAGTTTATTCTTATTATACCAAACATTGCGCACCCATCGACATCGACAGCCAGAAAGCTAATAAGTAGGTAAGTATAGAAACATCATGAGTAAATGCGTCGCTTGGAAAAAGATTCGAAAACAATTTATTGTGGCGCTTAAATATAATGTCATCATGTGTAATGATTATTACGGGGCTTAAATATTTGTCTAATACTTGTTATGCCATTTAAATATTATGCCATTTAAATATTATGTCTAATAATTATTATGACACATAAAAATAAGGCAAACAATACTTATGGCATTCGTATCTTATGGTATCTAAAATTCGGGCAATTAAAAGTATGTCATATGTCTTTTAGGGCAAATGAAACATTCGGGCAAATGAAATTCGGGTAAATGAAATTCGCGAAAATGATGATTATGGCATATAATCTTCGGGCAAACAATAGACAACCATTAATTTTGCTATTAAGTGCATTGTGCTGATGGATGCATTGAATTGTACAGGGGCCTGCATAATGGAGGTACTTAAGAATTTTTTTTTAATTATCCTGCTCTGACCCACTGCTGGGCAAAGGCCTCCCCGATTTCCTTCCATCTCTCCCGGTGTTTTGCTCCTCTGGCCAATCAGTCAGGAACGAGTCCAAATCGTACTCAAGGGATTGTATTTTTAAAAACACTTGACATACATATTAGGGACTTTGATGTCTACGTAACTAGAAGGTTCCCAGGTATGGTCTAAACAAAAAAATGGTCACAATGATTGGGGAACGAGTGCCTTTATGCTTCATTAAGAGTATTTTTCACCCATTATATCGTAACTGTTGCAATTCTGTGTTTCGATCAACAGACACACAGTTACAATTCAAAAGTCAGCCAACCATCGGCATGTACCACAAAATTGTTCTAAACCATAGAATCACAAAGATGTTTTCTAAATCTATAACTACATGGCTGGCATTATTAATGGCCCAGCATAATGGCGGCCCAGCGTAGTTCCGTTCTAGCGAGCACCCTTATGTGCCGAAATATCAGAGAACATTAAGTTGACATGGTGACTCACAGGTTTATGAACACGGTTTTTATAATCTAGGGGCGAAAATCTGGCAAGTTCTTGTGTGACTTTTAATTTCATATAGACTTTCTGCAACACAACTTAAGACAAGTTACTAACCCTTGTATAGCCTACTTACTTTGATCCTGAAACCTCATAACTTAACCGAATTAATGCTACTGTGCCACAAAGATCTTTTAGCTCTTGAATGGTATTGGCAGGCTGTCGGCAGGTTGTGGGTTCGATTCCCGGGCTGGGTAAAGAGTTATTGAGTATTTCACTTGTCACGGAGTCTGGATTCGTGCCCAGTTGATGGCAATAGGCTCACCCCCTGTTACATGGGACTTGAACATAACTGGCGAAAAGTGTGTGTACTATTAGGTATACCTCTGCATAACCCGTCGGGGAATACAGGCGTGATGTTCTGTTATATTATGTTTTGATATTGACAGGATGTTGTTGATTACTTGTTATTTGGTTCTTCTTCTTCGTGTCGATGATTCCCATTGTTGTTTATTTAAATTTGTTTCGACCAGAACTCAGCCACGTCGACGGCGTTGGTGGTGGCTTCAGACAGGTCCCTTAAAGTGCAGGTGGAGTTGCACAAAGAGCAGATCAGGAGATGGGTCATGGTTTGAGATGAGGCTCCGCAGTCGCACTCAGCTTTATCGGAATACCCCAACTTGGTACGGTGGGGGTACACCGTACCAAGTTGAACCTGCAGCGGCCCACCTGGCTTCTAAGTTGGTTTAGAGTCTTCCAGGTGGACCATAGTAGTTGATGACCCGCTGGGAGCTTTTCTGCAGGCCTAACATAGTGAGGGTTTAAGAAGCCACAGCTTTTTGCGGGCTTCACCAACCTTATTATGGTCGATTGTTGTTTGGTGAACTTGTATTACAAAACAAAATGGCAGTTCCGATTTAAGCCGTCAAAAGATAACATTTTTATATGTTAATCCAAAACGCAGTAAGTTAACTTCATGTAGATCAACTGAAATATGCTCGTTCATCATTTTCCTGTCTTTGTCCCATGTTACTTGGGGTCGGCGCAACATATTTTTTCTTCCATTCTCCCCTGTTAACCGTCACGCAATCATTTACACCTTTTTCCTTCATATCATTCCTCACACATCCCATCCATCGTTTCCTTAGTCTTCCTCTCCCTCTCCATCCATCAACATTAAATATGCAACGCTCATTGTATTGTACATTTCTAAATTACATATTACTTTTGTATCTCCCTCGACTACAATAACAGACTTAACGATAAATATGAATTCCATTGAGATGTTGCAGGCTCAGACTTGGCAACTGTCTAAGACCTCAATCGCCTTAGCGGGGGTGGGTAGGTAAGTTGGGTAGAGGGTGCTTGTGGCAACAATTTAATTGTTTTGCGGTAAAGTTACTGGATTTCTTGGCCAATTATTATCTTAAGAACGCAACGTTGAAATTTTAGTTTGTTTGTTCTTAAAATGTATAGAGGTAATACGTATAATTATTTGTTTAAACATTATTGTAACTTGTTGCGTTCCTTAGTTTATGTTTACCTAAAATATTGATATTACATGATGATAGTGTTACGAGCTGGGTATGGGATAAATTAATAACTACCGAAGAAACAACAAATAACTTTAATAATCACAAAACACTTAAAACTTAATCACAAGTACACTACTGAACACTATTCACTTAGATATCGCACTTACTAGTTCACTTCGATTCGCTTCGTACTGTAGCCAAAATAAGACTGCCTGCTCCCGCAAACACGTCGACTATTTATATGGCGATCGAACGTTCGAGAAATATCCACGACTTCCTAGAATCTTCTAGACAATTCCACAACTTGTACAGAGGAAAGAAGTAGGTACTTTATGCCCTCGGCGTACGTTCGAAATTACAATGATGTTCTTTTGTAGGTAGTTTGCGAATATGTACCTACATCATTCGGGACTCGTTTTACCTACCTACCTACTATTACCTACCTACTTAGTAGTAGGTACCTACTACCGTAACTGTAGGTAAGTACGGGTACGACGTAACACTGCCCCCTCCTTAGACATGCTCGTCCCGAGCATCATTAGACCCGTAGTATCGCGCCAATCTGTCTACATGGACAATCTTAGGCGCACCTCGTGGAACCTTCTGTATTCGGTAGGTGACATCGTTGATCCTAGTCACGACTCGGTATGGTCCATCCCATTTTGCTTGCAATTTCGGAGACTTCCCCTTGCTCCGTACTGGGTTATGCAACCACACCAGTGAACTTTCGTCGAAACCCCTACTATTTGCCTTCCGGTCATAACGGGTCTTCATCTTCTCAGACATCTGTTGGCCGAATTGTCTGATATGCTTATAAACATCATTCAACTTGTTACGCAAGTCAATCGCATAATCTGTTACACTACGTGGAGCATCAGGGGGAGTTCCAGTGATTAAATCAGCAGGCAACCGTAATTCCCTTCCAAAGTTCGCGAAGGCTGGCGTCACAGTCGTACTTTCGTGGACGGCGCTACGGTAGGACAGAAGAAATGGCTGTATATGCTTGTCCCAATCCCTGTCTGTCTGTCTGCTTTCCACAACTTTTGCCAGATATCTTTCCAACGTTTGGTTGAATCGTTCCACCATTCCATCAGATTGTGGGTGGTAGGAGGTGGTTCTGGTTTGTTTTGTGGGTACCCATTAATCGACAAGTCTCCTGAAATACTTGCGATTCAAAATTCCTTCCTTGATCGCTGTGTATTTCTAAGGGTACTCCAAAACGACAGAAGACTTCCTGTACTAATTTATCTGCGACAGTTGTAGCTTCTTGGTTAGGAATAGCGAAGACTTCTGGCCACTTTGTGAAGTAATCCATGACCACCAGGAAGTACTTGTTTCCGCTCTCACTTTCTGGAAATGGTCCCGCAACGTCTAGTGCTATCCGTTCCCAAGGGGCTCCAACGTTGTACACTTTTAATGCACCTCTACTGCGTGTGTGGGGTCCTTTCACGGCCGCACAACTGGTACATTTGCGACACCAGTCCTCCACATCATCTCGACAGTGGATCCAGTAAAATCGTTCTCGAATTTTTAGTAGAGTCCTTTTTACCCCCATATGTCCTCCTGAACATCCATCATGGTAGAGCCGTAAAACATCCGGTACCTTGGCTTTAGGGACAACCATTTGTAGATAACAGCTGTCCCCACGAGCGTTTTCCCATTTACGGCACAAGACTCCATCCTGGATCACCAAGCTGTTCCATTGCGCCCAATAACTCTTCGTGATGGAACTCATCGCAGCCACATCACTCCACTTAGGTTTAGGAGCACCAGCTTTGATCCACTCGAAGATCGGTTTGATGTCCGAGTCATTGTGCTGAGCCTGCTGTATGGTTACCTTCCATTCATCGCTGAGATCCGTTCTTAGTGTCCTCGCGGGCACCACTTCCTTAAACTCCTGTCTGGAACTGTGCTTACGATCTTCAGGCAAAGGTCTTCTTGACAGATCATTTGTGTTGCTGTGGTTTCTCCATTGTTGCATGGCAGTCATTCCAGCCGCTTTTCCCTGCAGGGATTGATCTTCTCTCGGTATGCTTCGCTTTTTACAGTTTGACCGAAGGTGACCCCTTTCTCCACAAGTATAACACCTAGGGCTATAACCTTGCGAACGCTGGCGTACAGGTGATGCCACAACTTGCTTTGGAGAGCTTGACCGAAGATGATCCCTTTCTCTACCAGTGTAGCAGCTAGGGCTGTACCCTTGCGCACGGTCGCGTACAGGTGATGCCACAACCTCCCTGACGTGGTGTGTTCGATGGTCTTGCCTCGCTGCCTCTACTTCCAAGGCATGGGCCAACGCCTCTTTCAGTGTCTCATGATGCCCAAGTCGCACAGCGGCTCTAACTTCCAAGTCACGTATTCCATCAACGAATGCTTGTACCAGATTCCCATCGATAAGTGCAGGGGCAGACTGGTATGCTTTTCGAACCAGCTTTTCAACTTCCAGGGCCCACTGCTGCAGGTTCTCGGCACTACGTTGAACACGATCCTTCAACTTAGCACGAAATACGTGCTCCAAGTGCGCATCGCCGTATCTGGACTCTAACGCCTCCAGCAGCTGCTCGTAGGTTACATCCTTGCCGAGCGCCTCAAGAATGTTTAGGGCCTGGTCTCGGAGGCCCAAGGTGAGCGCGGTCATGGCTTGCGGTTTTGTCCATCCATTCGCCTTCATAACGGCCTCAAATTGAATTTTATAAGCCGACCACGAAGATGTTCCATCGAATGGAGGCACCTTAAAACCCCGCGCTGACGGTGCAGCAACTACTGAAGCCACAGTCACGTTTCCAGTCTTTAGTTCTCCCAAAGCCTTCTTCACCCCAGCGATCTGAACTTCGGCCTCTGAGATGCGATTCTCGTGCTGGTGAACCTGATCCTTCATCACCTTGAGATCTTTGCCAAAAGTTGCATGAAGATCCTTTATGAGGAGCATCTGTTCTTCTTGGCGGCGGACCTGCTCCTCTTTATCTCGCTGCAACTGCTCTTCCAACCGGCGAGCCTGCTCCTCTTGATGGCGAGCCTGCTCCTCTTGATGGCGAGCCTGCTCCTCCTTATCTCGCTGCAACTGCTCCTGTAACTGGCGAGCCTGCTCCTCTTGACGGCGAGCCTGCTCCTCTTGATGGCGAGCCTGCTCCTCCTTATCTCGCTGCAACTGCTCCTGTAACTGGCGAGCCTGCTCCTCTTGACGGCGAGCCTGCTCCTCTTGACGGCGAGCCTGCTCCTCTTGACGACGAGCCTGCTCCTGCAGTAGCGCCATTAAAGCTGACAAGTCTGGCGCCACTGATGCTGGAGAAACTCCGGATGGGCCAGCGACTGGCACTGACGTAGGCTGGACACCACCCGATGTCTGTGTAGGAGAATCTCCAAACCACCTTTGGTCCATGTTCTGCTGTCGCTGACTCCTGGTACGGATACCGTCCGTGTCGTCCTTTGGTAGAATTGGCATAATTTATCCCTCACTTCTGACACCAAATTGTTACGAGCTGGGTATGGGATAAATTAATAACTACCGAAGAACCAACAAATAACTTTAATAATCACAAAACACTTAAAACTTAATCACAAGTACACTACTGATCACTATTCACTTAGATATCGCACTTACTAGTTCACTTCGATTCGCTTCGTACTGTAGCCAAAATAAGACTGCCTGCTCCCGCAAACACATCGACTATTTATATGGCGATCAAACGTTCGAGAAATATCCACGACTTCCTAGAATCTTCTAGACAATTCCACAACTTGTACAGAGGAAAGAAGTAGGTGCTTTATGCCCTCGGCGTACGGTCGAAATTACAATGATGTTCTTTTGTAGGTAGTTTGCGAATTTGTACCTACATCATTCGGGACTCGTTTTACCTACCTACCTACTATTACCTACCTACTTAGTAGTAGGTACCTACTACCGTAACTGTAGGTAAGTACGGGTACGACGTAACAATAGTTTTCTTTTATAAAAAAAGAAACTATAATAAATTCTTCAAAATATGGTGAAAAGCGCATCAAAATTCATTTTAAAGATTACTAAAGTCAAAGCAACCATACAAAGAGATACAAAATGCGACTTCGTTTTAAAATAATTATACACTTGTACGGATTACTTTTTTCTAAAAGTTCACACCATCACTCAGCAAGCGTAAAGGATAGCTGTATGAATATAACAGAGTAATCAACAACATACAATGTATGCAACGGCGACGCACCGCCAGCGTGTTGACCGATCGATGCAGACGGTTACTTGAAAGTCACTCTGCAAATAATGGCACCCTTTTGTGAATGAGTTTGAGCTTATAGGGATGGATGAAGGTCGTAGTTTACTCCGATAACATTTTCTCTTTAAAGAATGCAAGGTTTTAATTTTATTTATCGGATTACAAACTCATCAACATCATTCTCTTGCTCTTGTCTCAATTTATGTGTTCTTCATCCATTCTTCTCTATAACTCGGATTACAAACTAACACCGTCTTTTACTGATATGGCTTACAACAAGTATTTTAATGGACTTGTCGAAATCGGTTTACTAATGTTTGCCATAATTTAAAAAGCAATAATTTTATTTACCATACTTGGTTTTGCCATAATTTCATTAGAAATAACGCTCCAGTTGCCATAATCGTGAAATTACATAAAATCATTTTTACAAATTTTATTGGTCTTATTGGATCAAGTGTCCTAATAAAAAATCAATCAATCAAAGCGTCAGTCATTATAAAACAGTTGATTATGAACGTATGTGGTTGTTATTTCACCGTAAGAAACATGCACCAAGCATGAAACAAGCATGCAGCAAGCATGTCGCAAGCATGCAGCAAGCATGCAGCATACAAGCGAACAAACAACATGCAGCAGGCATGGTTTCTGTCATGGCTCCGGCGCTGCGGGGCTCTGGCGATCCCACACGAGCTTATTGTCGCAGATGTGTCTAACGCTCACCACCGCAGCTTCGGCTTGCTGGTCGGCTAGCCGGCCAGCCTCACCCACGGCGGCGACTGTTACAGCCTTGCCCCTCCGCGCCTACGCGATTCTAAACTACACTCTAGGGGTATGGCAGACAAGACTGCCCACTGACTTACAGAACATGTGACTATAAGTCATGTAAAATTAGAAAATTCAATTATCATAGTACTAAAATCATCATAAGTACTAAAGATTGTTTGCTGTAATAAATCATTTTATGACAGGCCAAATGCCTTAATGACATTATACAATTAACGTTTCTAAATTATATTAAATGTTGCCTATGTTAAGTAACGGTAATGTTATGTGTTACTTAAAGAAACTAATGATTATAACACATGTTATTATGGAAACTCATTTTATGGCAAATATAACTTTTATTATTATATAACTTGCACTATTATCATTTAAACTAATAAGTTTAAATGATAATAGTGCAAGTTAATATAATATTATGACGGGGGACGATTATGGAAAACAATAATAGTACAAATCATTTTATGGAGAAAAAGGTATTACCGTCGAAAACCACTGGTCCAACGAAAGAACTAACTCTATCAGTACAGAGTTATTTCGAAAAAAAACTCAATATGACTCCGTAAAATATCCTTTGTAAATGCATCCACGGGATAGCCATTTTAATTCATTTACTGGACGAAGGCTCGACCGTATCAATCTACGTATATATAGCACTCGTTTGCTTCTGGAACTATAGATAGAAACAATATTCTTTAGTATGTACACCATACAAATTTCAATTTACATAAAATAAAACATTTCACATAGAGTGGGTGGAGATCACAATGGGCGGTCTTATCGCTAAAAGCAATCTTTTCACGAGAACCATTTGGATGGATTAAAGGAATTGGAAAAAATAATACTCCAAGTACTGGTACATACTCACATACATACATAAAGCGTATATTAATGCTACAAGCCACAGACCGACAGAACTATAGCACCAGTAAAACCATAAAAATAATATTTATTTAAGGTGCGTCAAAGCGAGCGAACTGGAGAGCGTACATCACTGCAGACTGCGTCTTTAACAAATAATGTACTGAAATATCTGTCAAAGTCCAGTCTCCACAGCCAGTAACAGTCAACTCTGAGTCCGTTCGGTTGACCGCACCTTAAATAAACAAGTTTAGTTTTGCGCGTCAAAATGTGAGGTTCTATTTTATCGTAGCACGTTCGATCGTAGCACGCTGTCCTACGCCGTAGCACTTTGCGTAGCACAGCGTTTGTGATCGTTTTGTTAAAGGTTTATTTATACTCAAAAAATCACCACCCAGTTAAACCTACCGTTATAAATAATTAAAAATACCTATACATTTACTTAACAACTAGCTGTTGCCCGCGAATTTCGATGGCGTGTAATTATTATAAAAATAATATTACTTCCGTTTTTGAATCGGATTATGTTAACAACTTCAAGGTTTTAATTTTTTGTGCACGGAACCCTAATTATTAAAAAAAAATAAAAATCTAAGTCAGACCTTATAACATCAGCTATCGTATCGTAAAAGTCTCGTCAAGATCGTTCCAGCCGTTTCGGAGATTGGCCGGAACAAACAAACAGACAGACGAAATGTGTTTTTGTTATCAGTGCCGTATATACCTTCATAATGCATTCAGTAAAAAGCTGTTATTTTGACATGATAAACTGACACTTCAATTTTATTTATCTAATTAAAAATCTCGTGTCTGTTGCACGAGATTTTTATATGTTTCTTATCGAACTCCTCCGAAAGGGCTTGACCGATTTATATTAATATATTAATTTTAAATTATATTAATTTTTTGTGTTAGTATATTTGGTAGGTCTGACAATAGGTCGTAGGCTATTTTTTAGTCTCACACATACGCATCAAAATTTCCACGCGAACGAAGTCGCGGACAACAGCCAGTTTGTATATATATAAAACTGCTATCATCACCACAACAGTGCCATTCTCGTTCCCAGCTCCGAATTAATTACTGGATCTTGTGGCACTCGTTCAGTATCAAAGAAACAGGTGTCCTTTGCGTCTGCCTGAAATAATTACATCTTTGTTGGTCTCTTTACAAATTGTACCCATACGATGTGGTTTAGTCGGGTATTTTACAAATTGGTATTAAAATCAAAGGAAATATTTTATGAGTGTTTTGATATAAAATTATTTGAATGTTTATGGAATTAAAGTCTGATTTGCTTTGGCAGAATCTTCAAAGTGAGTAAGTACTTCCTTACAAATTGAGAAACCGTTATTTATGAGCCAAACGCTTTTATTTTCTACCTTCTCAAGGTTGTTACGATTTGACATTACATAAAGATTTTTTAAGTATGTTTATGTGTCTAAGGATTAATACTTATGATTATGAAAACCGTTCGTAGCTAAAGAATAATAGCCGCTTGGTTCGATCTTTAGGTTAAGCCACGCTAGCCTAGGTGCAGATGGGTGACCACCCATAACATACAAAGTTTCCTCCGTGCCTCGGAAAGTACGTTAAGCCGTTAGTCCTGGCTGTCATTTGTAGATCTTTGACAGTCGTTACAGGTACTCAGTGGCAGTGGCCCAAAAGTCTGACACCAGTCTTACCTAGGTATCGTATTACCCAGTACTAACTGGGTTGTGAAGGTCATTCAAGCAGTCGCTCCATGTAAAATACTGGTATTTGGCTGCATCCCGTTAGACTGAAACCGCATAAAAAACGTACACAAACAGCTTGGTTTAGAATAACAACACGATCACATGGACACGACATGAAAACTGACTTTAATTTATAATATTTTTAGAAAGGTAGATAAATGCCCGAGAATTAACACTTTCAGCTAAAACACAGAGCAAAAAGGCTGAGATATTGTAGACGGCGAGTTAGTCCTAAGTGTGGAAACACTTGTTGAATAAAATGGATAGTTACACGTTTTGACAAGGGTATTTACAGAGACTGAAAAGGATCTCCCTTGGCCTTTTTGGGAGTGGTTGCTTAATCTGTTTTACAAGAACACTTACAATAAAGTGCTACCTATATGCAATTACAATATTGTGCGACCGCTGAGTATGAGGTCCTGGGTTGCACTCCCGGGTCAGGCAAAGTGTTTTTGGGCTTTATGATCAGAAATTTCATTATTAAGTAGCAGCCACGGAGTCTTGATTTGTGCTTTGATTGATGGCAATAGTCTCGCCCCCTATTACATGGGGCTTAAACCAAACTGGCGAAATGTGGGTGTCCTTGTAAGATACACCTCTGCCTAACCCTTCAGGGATTACATGGCATGATGTTATGTACAAAAGGCTAAAAGAGAAAGTTTTAGTACATAAAAACAATAGTACAATCGCCATCGTAAGCATATTTTCTACATAAATAATCACCGGTGAAAAAAAAAAGAAAAGTCACTGGTGTCGTATTTGTTGATCTTTCCGCAGCTTACGACACCATAAATATCAAAAGACTACTTGGCAAAGTGATCACTCTTACCAACGACCAGGGCTTTGTGCGTATACTAAGCGAACTCTTGTACAACCGCCGTTTCTAGGTTTACTTCCAATCTAGTAAGAGCAGATGGAAACAGCAAAAGAACGGACTTCCTCAAGGCAGTGTGTTGGCGCCAATGCTTTTTAACATCTATACCAACGACCAACCTAACATCCAAGACACTGAGCGGTTTCTGTACGCGGATGACCTAGCACTAGCATCACAGTCAGCGACTTTCGAGGACGTAGAGCATAAATTGACAGAGGCACTGGACGTATTATAATAATAAGAATCCGTCCAAGACACAGTCGTGTGCATTCCACCTCCGCAATAGGGACTTGAACCGGACACTAAACATCCCACGGCGAGGAACTAATGTAGAACATTGCCCGAATCTAAAGTATTTAGGTGTCACGTTGGATAGGGCCTTAACGTATAAGTCACACTGCCATAGTACGAAACAGAAGGTCGCGACCCGAAACAATTTGTTACGTCGCCTAGTTTCCACCAGCTGGGGAGCAGCACCCAATTTTCTTCGAACAACCAGCATGTCCCTATGTTTTTCTGCTGGCAAATTTGCGTGCCCAGTGTGGCACTGATCCGCTCATGCAAAGCAAGTAAATACTGCTCTAAACGAGATGTGTCAGATAATATCGGGTTGCCTAAAACCGACTCCACTCAATAAGCTCTACCCGCTAGTAGGTATCGCACCACCTGCTGTACGAAGGAATGTCGCATGCGCGCTGGAAAAAAAGAACCAAGAATCTGATTCCCGACATCCCCTCTACGACCACACAACTACCCCGGGCAGACTAAAAAGCCGCAAAAGCTTCCTATGCTCCACTCAGGCAATCCAAGACAGGCCACCTAAAGTAAGAAGCAAGTTATGGCAATAGAAGTGCCCACCACCACACGACTTCTTAAAGCCCCAAGAACACCTGGCTCCCGTGGCTAGTAGTGGCCTATTTGGAAAGCTCCGGATCGATTGCATACCCAAGTAGGCCGCTGCAAACATAACCTGGCAAAATGGGGTAATAATTGGTTCTTCCAACACCGAGTGCGAGTGCGGCGCTCCGGACCAAACAATGCCCCACCTACTGGAGTGTCCCAGGTGTCGGTCTACCTGCACTCTTGACTACCTGTACAGCGCCTCTACCGCTGGAATAAACGTGGCCACCTACTGGGCCCACACCGTGTAATTGGAAGGAAAATCGATACGATAAGAAGAACATGAATAATCTTGTCTTGTTAATATCCACCAGTTTTTCCGTGTGTCGACGTAGGTACGATAGTATGATTCACCCCTTCAATCGCATAACTGTTACCGAAATCATGTCACCTTAACGTAAATGGATGTTATGTCGTGTATTTCCGCCCTAATACGCACTGAGCAATGGCATGTAAGAGAGAATATTACAGAATAGGTAGTCAACAAGAGTGATATATTTTAACTTTAAGGTTAGTAAATTGGTACCTTATAACAAAAACTGTTATTGCTGTTAGTTGCTTGACTTCTTAAAATACTATTTCAGAAAAATCATGTTACCTTCTAGCAAAAAGAAATCAAGTAGAATAATGGACAACAATTAGGATACGAACTTAAGCATATACACGTATCACATGTTATGCCTATTGTCATCTACCGGGCAAAAATATGTAATCAATGATAACATAATTTTAAGATATAAACAAAACATATTCTTAAAATTATAAAAATTTTACAAAAGTACTACTCTGTCAAGAAAGTACCGGGAAAAGATCAATAATACACAAAATGTCTGTTATTCATCCAAATTTATTTTATCACCTTCAAAGTATGCTCCTTTAGAAACGATACACTTGCGCCAACGAATAATCCATTCATCAAAACATTTTTTAAACGCTGTTTCCGGAATTGAGTTCAGTTCTCGACGCGAATTCCCCTTTATGTCTTCTATCGATTGAAAACGGGTGCCACGAAGTGGTAATTTGAGTTTAGGAAAAAGAAAAAAGTCAGCAGGAGCCATATCTGGTGAATATGGTGGTTGCTGGATGGTATTTGTTGAGTGTTTGGTCAAAAATTCGTTCACAATGATAGCCTTGTGCGAAGGCGCATTGTCGTGGTGCAAAATCCAAGAATTTTCTTTCCACAAATCTGGCCTTTTTCGTCGAATTTGCTCTCTTAAACGCCGCATAACGCTCAAATAATATTCTTTATTTACCGTTAGACCTTCCGGTAAGAATTCAGAGTGCACAACACCGCGATAGTCAAAGAAAACAGTCAACATGACTTTGACTTTTGATCGACTTTGGCGTGGTTTTTTCGGTTTCGGTTCAGTTGGAAGGCGCCACTCCGAAGCTTGTTGACTAGTTTGCATGTCAAACTCCTAAACCCACGTCTCGTCACCAGTAACAATGCGTTTCATGAATGTTGGGTCCGAACTGACTCGTTCTAGCATGTCCTCAGCGACTTTCATGCGATTGAGTTTTTGGAGAAAATTCAGATCTTTTGGGACTAGCCGAGCAGCAACATGTTTCATACCCAAATGATTAGTTAAAATGGTACGGATCAACTCGTGAGATACAGAAAGTTCGGCGGCTATCTCTCTCAGAGTTGAATGGGGATTTTCAGTCACTATTTTCTTCACTTTTGCGATGTTAACTTCAGTTGCAGACGTTGACGGCCTACCAGAGCGAGGCAAATCTTCCATCACATCTCGACCGCTTTTGAACGCTTTGAACCACTCATAAGCACGAGTTTTTGATAAAGTCGATTCACCGTAAGCCTTCTTAAACATTTTCAGTGACTCCGAACACGAAATTCCATTGGCGATGCAAAATTTAAGACAAACTCTTTGTTCGATATTTTTGTCCATTATGAAATTCGCAATACACACTATATATGATATTACTAAAACCAGCACTGTATTTAATATAAATAACAGATGCAACTCAAACTCCGCGCCAAAATGGAAAACAGTTGTGCCAATCTAACAACTACAAAAAAACAAAAATTTGAATTTGGAAACCATAAACAAATCATCCATTCCCGATACTTTTTTGACTGAATGTATAATCTTTTAAGAATTATAACGTTTTTAAAATTTTAAATACAAACATATACCTACACATACATATACATACACGCTCGTACATACATATGTATTTACGTTACATTTGCTCCGCGCGTTCGTGCTAGGGCCTTCTTTAACCCAGCTTCGAACGTCATGCTCACCTGACACGTGTCAGACGTACCTACTTCACTCCTTCTATTTCTGGGAAAGTTTCTAAAGTAGACTTACAATCATCTGCAAGGCTGTAATATCGCTTTAACTCTATTAAAAACTTTTAATAACCTCGTGCCGCATTTCTGTATGAAGTTCGAAGCAATTTTAACCTGTGGACCTATTACCTCGAAAAACTGATTTTCAAACGGATTACTTAGCGAGGAACCAGTTATTTTGGGCTTTTACTGAATAAACAAACAGGGAATAGTTTATTAAACCTGTTGATTTTGGAGGATTAATTAACTTGACAGCACGGTTGGCGCAGTGGCTAAGTGGTGACTGCTGCGCTGCGTGTCGCGGGTTTGATCTCCGCACGGAACAAATATTTGTATGGCCTACAGATAGTTGTTCCGGATTTAAGTATATAAGTTAAACGTTTGTAAACGCACCCACGAACTTTAAAAAAATGTCTATGGAGGTAATCTATACTACTAATATTATAAACAGGATAGATTTGATTTTTTGTTTGTGTCTTTGTTACGATTTAACTCAAGAACTACTCAACCGATTTTAAATTCTTTCACCATTAGAAAGCTACAACTTTACCGAGTAACATAAGCTATTAATTATATTGATGTCATGCAAATTATAGCCGAGCTATCACAATTTCTAGTTTTAGAATAAATAGGCATTCCCATTTTATTTAAGCAAAACAAAAACACATCACCTTTATTCTAAAAAAGAACCAAACGGGCTTTCAAAACACCACCCACAAACGATTGATGGAAAACTCACACGTAGTTCGAGAATTCACTCAGACCGATTTAAAAGTGCCGCCGTGGAATAATAAATGAGGCTTGTTCATATTCAGTGAGGCTCGTATGAATAAAACGCAATTTGTCGACCTTCGACGTTCACGTTTACGTAGAAGTAGTACGTACTTGGTATGACTTGGGTTTTTTTCAACTGGAATTGGGTGAGAATTAAGTCCAACCAAAAAAGAGAGGTGTTAACGTGATTTCTGTTCACCTGTTTAAGATCATCATTTATTTTCTAGTTTATGATTTATCTTAAACAGCCTTGCAATAATTATATTGAGCAAACAGCTTCACAAAGATAATTATAGATGTAGGAACCTAGGCAAGCTGACCTTCTATTAGCAATAATGATGTTGGAAAAGTCAAAAATGTACTAGCATTTACATAAGCTACTGATAAACTTAATTCAGTACAAAGTCGATACAAAAGAAATATGAAACGCTTTGAAATCGATTTCCGGTAACTGTCTAATCCCTCTGACCAAATGAGTTAATTTGTTTCACTCCATTTTGTTTTAAGCAAATAATTTCAATATTCCAATTAGGTAAGAATAATAAAAACAAAATGCCATGTGGTTTACGTGGCATTTTTAGTTCCAAATTAAGTCATTCAATACTGTCACTGACACCCTCAAAATATATCAGTCTATATTCCGTTTTTCCACATTTAGAAATGTTTAAAACACTACCTGAACTGGCCAGTCATGTTATTGAAAACCAAAGTTAGGTACTTTGGTATTTTAAAAACGGACGGGTCCTTTTATTATGTCTGAATTTTGTCTGGCCCACACACTTATTCGACAAGCTAGAAATACTTTGAACTATGGCGCGTGAAAATGTCAAACATACTCGTAGGTATACGAGTATGTTTGACACACTTCAACTAACTTACCTGTGCAGGCGAGAAATCATTATTCTCTTTCCCATAACCCAATTCATTTGTGCTGGCGAGAAAATACAGAACTAATATAAATGTACCAATTTACTTGCCTATATCTAACTCTAGGCATATCTCAGTGCCTGGGTGTCCGAGAAACACCTTACCGAGATCAATTAGGGTCAACCGTACATTAAGCTTGAGTATGATATTTATGAGTAGAAAATGTTACTTCATTAGGATATAATTTTAATAAACAAATTAAGTTGCTCGACATCAGCTGTCTTGAGATGTGTCATACGGAGACTCAATTAGAGCCGATTTCGCATTTGAAACTACATCAATACATCTAAACTGCGTTCAAAAGCTCTGTGTTCATATTCTGTAAAAAGAGATATTCTGTGAGATCTAAAGCACGGTTTCGATATTGTGCTAGTAGTAGTTTTACTGGTACAAAATCACCAGTATAATTGAACGCAACCAGCGAATACGAACAGAGGTTTCTAGAAAAATATTAGTAAAAACATTTTAAAGTTACACTACTAGTTGAATTGAAATTTATAGCGTAGGAGAAAGTAAGAAATCTATGCAAACGAACACGCGGGTATAATGAGCTAGTATATTATAAATGCCTGTTCATATCCATCATAAATCCTAACAATCATAATTATTATGATTATCATATTTTCAACAGAACAACTCAACACGTAGATCTAAAAATTTCAATTCGGTTTTATAATAATAAATTAAGTGGAAAACCCTGAACAAAATTCGACTGCAAGACGGTGGAAGACTAAATAAAATCGTTTAAAAAAAGGTATATTGCTGTAAATCATTTTAGTGGCTTCATTTTAATACCTTCGAAGACTGTTCTGGAATCGTTATGCAAAATTGCTTTCAACCGCGGCCCCTTTTATGCTAAGCTGATAATGTTAAAGTTCACGCTTATCGGAGCCCTATCCACTTTATTAATAGACCTGCGAAACCGAATTAAAGACTATGCTGTGCGTTTGTGTATTATCACCTTTAATTATGTAACAAAAGTCCTCCGCCGCGTCTGTCTGTCTGTTCGCGATAAACTCAAAAACTATTGCACTGATTTTAATGCTGTTTTTACCAATGGATGGAGTAGTTCTCGTAGGAAAGTTTTAGTATATAATTTGTCAAGTTTTTGTATACTTTGGCTAAAATATAATGATATTTGTTGGAGGTGTCGGAAAAAAATAAGCCGTCTGTGAGCTTTATTTTTGGTCGCAATAACCGACATCCACGAGGGGGAAACCGCGGGCATCAGCTAGTTTTAATATATAGACAGGGTTTCGAAGCAGAAAGGGGAGGCCTTAGCCCAACTAAAGGTCACATTGGAAGTAGGCTAACAAAGAAAAAACAATTTTGTAAAACTTTGAAAATAAAAAAGATTTAATTTTCGTTATAAACATAACGCCAATTAAATCTTTTTTTTTAGTATAATAATTTTATGTTTATTTACTGTGAAACTCAAACTCAAAGCATTTATTTCAATTAGACCATTACGGCACTTTTGAATGTCAAAAATACAAAAAAAAAACAAAGCTACAGTCCCAGACACAAGACATAATAACTTGAGAAAGTACTGTAGTTGCCCATTCCCTAGCGTAGATCTCTATGGAGAAGAACGGACAAGAAACTCCATGGACACTCTTTTAAATCAAAATATTGTTACAAAATCTTGGTTACATCATTCATGTTGAGATTATAGATATATGTGAGAACGATGTAGAAAGACGTGCACATTATGACCGTCCAGAGTAAAACATTAAATCAACAAATTAAAACTAAAGTAATTAAAATGAACCGTGGCAGCTAAGAGATGACCAGTCCCAACTGACAGCGCCCGATCACGAACATGACGCGTGTATCGGCGCCATTCAACTCGACCATATTGAAGGGTACTAAATGACCCGACACACAGCTGTCAGCTGTGAAGTCACCTTTTGTAAATATAAATAGCTAAGTTGATTCAGTACATTTTTATTTTCCCATCATCTTAATGGATGATAGAGACTTCGTCTAAGACCTCAGTATTATTTTCTCCGACAGCTTAAAACAAAGTTACAAATAGCAAGCAAGCTAAAATACAAATAAACCAAGTAATACAAACAAATACTAGGTGCATTACGTGGCTTCACTCAGCCGGGAGCCTAGCAGTCAGTGACTAATGGAACTCTGCCGCACCCTATATTGAGTTTTCTACTTGACAGGTGGTTTTATCCCGCCAAGTTTCACTGGTCTAATATTGAAATCTGGAATAAGAAAAATTGAAAAAAGTACCAATAAGAATAAAAGATGATTGGATTTGGATTGTCTGAGGAGTGATGTGAAAGAGAAAGGTGTAAATGATGGTGTTACGTCTGACAGGGGAGAAATCGAAGAAGAATGGGACAAGGGCAGCAGATGATGATGAAGAATATAGAAATGATATATCTGAAGCATAATATATGAAATAGGTTAACGATCAAAAATATTGGTGTTGTCCGTTTAAAAGTTGTTTGATAGGTAAATAAATATCGCTGGACATTATACACAGCGCCATCTAGTGCCACACTAAGCAACTAGGCTTGTGTCGTGGACACCAGATAGTTGATATACTACATAGATACTTTTTGTTTGTAAATACATACTTATCTATATAATATATAAAATGGTAAACTGACTGACTGACTGACTGACTGGGTGATATATCAACGCACAGCCCAAACCGCTGGGTCTACAGATTCAAAATTTGGCAAGTAGGTTCCTTATGGGGTCTAGGGGTACACTACGAGAGGATTTTTTAAAATTCACCCCTTATGTGGGTTAATCGGGGCTCCAAAGTTTGTATGGGGAAAAAAGATTAGTTAGACTATTTTATTCGAAACTTCACAGTAGTGCTCCTATTGATAAATAAGTAGACGGGTTTCAGGTTTTTTCAGAATTCAACCCCTAAGAGAGGCAAATGGGGTGACGAAGTCTGAAAATCAACATGGTTATTGTTTGTATAGTGTATCGGGTGTATTACAAAGACAACGATTGAAAGACAAAGATTTAATGTGGCGGACCTGAAATACCATCATCCCCTGTTCGGGTGCGATGGGTTTGAAATGTCTAAAAATCAATATGGGTGACGATTCCGAGATTATCAGGGGTGCTGATTACGAATATGGCATTTATTTTGAGATCCAGAAGCCATCTTCTGAATCTCAAAATAAATGAGACAAAGAGAAGAATGATAAAGAGGATTCGACTTTTATACAGGGTTATTGTTGATTAATTGTGATAATGATGATGTTGATTGTCATAGTGATATAAATTGTGATAGTGATTGTGATAGTGATAGGGATAGGGATAGTGATAGTGATAGTGATAGTGATAGTGATTGTGATAGTGATAGTGATAGGGATAGTGATAGTGATAGTGATAGTGATAGTGATAGTGATTGTGATAGTGATAGTGACAGTGATAGTGATAGTGATAGTGATAGTGATAGTGTAGTGATAGTGATAGTGATAGTGATTGTGATTGTGATTGTGGTTGTGATTCTGATTTTGATTGTGATTGTGATTGTGATTGTGATTGTGATAGTGATAGTGATAGTGATAGTGATTGTGACAGTGATAGTGATAGTGATTGTGATTGTGATTGTGATTGTGATTGTGATAGTGATTGTGATAGTGAATCGTGATTGTGATAGTGATTTAAATTGTGATAGTGATTGTGATAGTGATAGTGATAGTGATAGTGATAGTGATAGTGATAGTGATAGTGATAGTGATTGTGATTGTGATTGTGATAGTGATAGTGATAGTGATAGTGATAGTGATAGTGATAGTGATAGTGATAGTGATAGTGATAGTGATAGTGATAGTGATAGTGATAGTGATAGTGATAGTGATAGTGATTGTGATAGTAATTGTTATAGTGATTGTGATCGTGATTTAGACAGTGATGGTGATTGTGATAATGGTCGTGATTATGATAGTGATGGTGGTTCTGATGATTATAGTTGTGATGATTATGAAATTTGGTATATAGATAGTTTCTAACCTCGATTTACATGTAGAGTAATCTTTGATCTTCCCATACTACACACTTCTAAAATGGCAGCAATAAAGTAGTAAACATGAATATCATTTTTTATCAATTACTGATAGGTGATCACTGTCTTTTGTTTATAATGAAACCTCTTTTGAAGGAACAGTAAACAGATTAACTAGAATTGTGACATTATCCCTGATTATTTACTAAAATCACTAACCAAGCGGTGGTCTACGGCAGTCCGTATGGTAATTTTCCTAACAATTTACCCTAATTTTGTGAACTTTACAAATTACTTTTACTCACAAAACCAAAACAATTCGAAGGAAAGGTGTGCGTATTTCCATTTTGTAATATAATTTCGTGGTATCCAGTCATAGTGGAGTTAAGCATGCTTATTCTGTAGTCGTTCAAGAATATTTAAATAATAGAACGAAATGATTTTGTAACTGTGTTTTTTCTAGACAGCTTCGACTAGTCGAAGCTTTATTTCAAAATAAAACATAAGTACCCGAAGAGTTCGGCAGATGTGTACCTAATGATACATCCACATTTCTTCAGTTATGATTAAGTCCCAGGTATTAGGGGGCGAGCCTATTGCCAACAAACATGCACAAATACTAGGGTCCGTGACTGTGACTGTGAAATTCCTGATGGAAAAACCTTAGCCCTACCTGGGAATTAAACCCAGGACCTCATGTTCAGCAGTCGTGCTAACTAAAGGATGTACGGTCGAACAAGCTATTTGGTTTACAGTTTAACCAACAAATTACATTGTAAAATGTAAACCAAATAGCTTGTTCGACCGTACATACACCTAGAACATTTTACCCCAGTAAATCATTTGCTGCAACTGTTTCGAAATTTGAATTTGGTTTGGTTTTTTCTTCTAACTTATAAGCTGTCGGGGTGCCCCAAGTCGGTATAATTTTTTTTTAAAGCTAAACATTTTAAATTCAATAATGTAACACATTTCCGATCGCTCTTTAGGAAATGTATAGACATCCTAGGAAAAATGCATATTATAAAATATATCATACATTACCTATCTATTTTAGGACTTGTTTACGTTTCCTAGGAATTGTATACAATGACGGATTTCATAAATTTCCGGTGACACATACAAATTGACAAAAAAAGGAAATAAACATACAACGCACAACAAACAACGCATGACACAATTAGCTCTCCGAAACTTAAGTCCAAACAAACATTCCAAGAGCAACATCGCCCAAGAAATCCAGAATAACCCCACAATGTTGAAAGGCAGCTATCGGCCGTATCTAGCGGAAATTGCGCCCCCAAGCCAAGGGCCGATCTAATCGGATCGTTGCGTGTACTGCACAGATCATTAGCGCCATCTACTGATAGTTCTACCTTTCTTTGCCCACTGTTACAGGGTTGGTGAACCAATGGCATGCGTGATATGATTGGCTTAGAAAAAAACAATTGGGCACGCGCAGTTTGCCTTGAGCAAGCGTGGTGATCAGTAATGATCATGTCATTATCTGTAGAGGCCTTTTTTGAAGTATATGAAGAGGTACATGCTGGTATTTGCCATTTGTTGAAAAAGATATAAGTGAGAAGTATGCAGCTAACTCTATTCCATTTTTGATTAACGTTGTTTGGGGTAATCGTTTTTGTAAAGTTTTATTTATTAAAACTTTATGCACATAAAAAAACTGTACAAAGGCGGACTTAATGCCTTGGGCATTTTCTACCAGTCTACCTTAGGGTGATGCAGAGATTATACACAGTAGGTGCAGTGAAGACCGCTTGGACAAACCGCTTGGACCGCTTGGATTTTAAAAAGCCAGATCGGTGAGAAGGATAGCGTAGAAGACAGTTATTGGAGGAACAAATATTTTTGCTGTGCGCAGAGCATAAATATTGAAAATGAGAAGTCAGATAAGAAGGAGAAGTGGGTTTGTGAAGAAGATAAAACAGGTTTGTCAAAGCCCTCAATGCTCTGCGTTGCCGGATGGGCAACCACCTTAATAGCGATCTATGTGCAGATACATGATCATACTTGCGAAGATTGAAGACGAATCGAATGCAGTTATTTAGAAGTCGGTCAAGTTTATTAAGGAGTTCTGCATTCAGGTCATAGTAGCACACATCACCATAGTCAATCACGTATTAGGTACGTATTAACTATGTCAAAGTAATGAATCTAAAATGCGTAGTGCTATATGCTATAACTTACCTGCATACGAGTGTACCATAAAAAAATTGAACTTCCTATGCAAAATATCAGGTGATGTAATTAGCATAATATGTGTGATGGCCATCCCTGCTCTACTTCACGATTTAAAAGGTAAAGTGTATCTAAATGTTGGGAACTTCTTGTCACACTGTCAGTGACCTGTAGGTATTTAAGTTTACCCTCCTTCATGATAAGATCTGGTTTCCTAGGAATCAGTAAAACAAGGGGTAATTTTCTTTTGAAAATTATGGGTACATGCGTGCCATGACACAGACATCTGAGATTAAAAAGGGTAGTTTCGATTGGTATATATACCTGCCACACGCATTATGAATGTTTTGGTCCCTGTTTGCGCAAAAACAAACGTTTACCTAACTTTATGGAAAATCTCAGCGGCAGCAGTGGCCCAGTGGCGGCGGCCAACACACAGCTAACAGCAAGTCTAACAGGCTAGGCTGGCTTACTAACAGTAAGTCGGTGTCTGGTAGAAAATGCCTATGGCATTAAGTCCGCCTCTGTACTTTGTTCTTGAAGTGTTAAATAAATAAGTCGTGGGTTCGAACCCAGACAGGCGCATTACTTTGTGTAATTTATTTCATCACCACTGTTCTCAAAACGGGGAAGGAAAACATCATGAGGAAACCGGCATGTCCTAGAACCAAATAATTCGAAGACATGTGACATCTATACCAGTGCTGACAGTGGGCTATCACCCATTCCCTCTCATAGAGAGGAAGCCGTGTCCCAGCAGTGGGAACATTAATAGGCTGATGATGATGATGGAAAATCTCCGACTCAAAGGGTGACCTTTATAAGTAGATTCAAATACCTAACGAATTATTATTAGTAACATTACCTTACACGTGACCAGATTGCGGGCCTATTTTTGTCCAAAGAATCAGCATTGCCATCCAACGTGGCAATGCTGCCAGCCTTCTGGGCAATTTTCCTGTTGACAGCGATGTGGACGAATTTTTTGACGCCCTGTAATCCTTTTTAATACTTGTACATATTTTCATTACTATTGTAGAGTTATAGTGTGTAAATAATGTAAATATAACCATTGGTAGAGTAATTTATCAATACATAAAATTACAATTCCTACACATTTAAATATTCAGTTGAGTGTAGTCACTTCTGTTTCCAAAATACAACGAGAAAATGGAGGCTTTAAAACATCAAGCTAGCTGACAGGAGAAACTGAAGCGTGTAACATGACAACAACAAGTCGAACCCGCATACCGCACGAGTGCTTTTAACAGCAATACACTAGTGGCCGCGGTCACTCGTCAATTAGTATGTACCTATGACGTTTATGTATGTAATTATTAATTAACATGGTTATTGTGATTTGTAGGGCCATGATAAAAGCATTTTAGCAGTGAATACTTTGAAGTTGGTGTTTTCATTACTTTTTTATTATTTCGTTTATTCATTTCCATTACTAATTTTTTACATAAAAAAAAAACAATTAAAAACATTCAAAAAAGAATATTATTATTAAACATGCACGATGTTAGTTTCGATTCCTGTTTATCATAAAATTAAATAAATAATACTGAAGAGATACTTATGTGGGTACATGATATACAGTTTTAACGATAAACCTTTTAAAACCATCTCAAAGATTATTTTGTACAACTTGTTCGTAGCCTAATATCATTAACCATGTAAAACCAGTTCTTTCCATCCGCTCGTGAACGGCTGGCCAGGACATGGTTGGAGGTTGATCACTGTGTTGCCCAATTTCTCACCGGTCATGGTAACTTTAAGAGTAAATTATTTTCCTTCAAGCTGGTTGACTCGCCTTTTTGTCAATGTTCCACATCTGACTGCGAATATGAACAATCAGCACATCACATTTTATGGGAGTGCAGTCTTTGGCAGAATGAACGCAACATTATGTTGGATAGTGTACAGGTTACATCCGGAGTTATTTACTATACAGACCTTGTGGAAACTAGAACAAATTTCCGTGCGTTCAAGCGTTTTTGCCATACCTATTATTTGAATCAAATATAACAGTTCACAACTTAGGACCCATTAATGTTAATATTTATCCGTGGTGCTAGGCAACTGGGCCTATCCCAGTTGCAAATGTCCCTTTGTGCCTATTGGCCTTGTTTCGTTCTGTCTCCTGCTGAAATGGAGGGAAGTGGAAATTACGGTTTTTTCCTACTCCTCCACTATACTTTTCTGATTAATTTCGTTGCGGGATCCGAGACAGTTAAATTCATTCTCTGGGACTTCGTCGAGCTTCATTGTCTCGGCGCTTTTCTGGTGGTCGCCACTGTTGATTCTGGCTTTCAGGAGTTACAGTGGTTTGGGAACAGTGTGGCGGGCTTGTCCCAATTAAAAAAAAAAACCATGTAAAACTTCATTATTTACATTTAAGGTTGATTATTAAAAAACCTAGTGGCTGGTACATATACGTTTTTTTTTTATATCACAGTAACAATTAAGCTTCTAGGAAAGCCAGTTTACTAAAACAGTGCAGAGCTACATAAAATTGCTTTTTAATGTTCAAAAAAAATATCAAACAAAGACTAGATAGGAAGTAGGTTAACAAAGCATCAACTGTATAACAACTACCTTTGAAATAACATGTCCGTACAATGAAAAAATAATAATTTCGAGAGTAACGAACATCCCGCTTGTTATGTTTCAAATAAAACCTGTTTTATTCACTGAAATACACTTAAGTGAACATATGAAAGATGGCATGATTATTTTACATACAGGCTTGGTACATAAAATAAATAAAATGTATGTGGAGTATGACTTTGTTACGAAGAATGAGAGTGTCTTTCTTCTGTACTAATAGGGTATATGCATGATCTTTTTTTATCACTCTAAGCAAAGCGTATTAACATCAAAAATAGCAAAGTGAAATGATTTTTTTAATATCTATAAAAAATACTAAGTTATAAGCATTTGAAACTGCTGATTAGACAGAGAGATCCGATACAGCGACTGACGTCATTTGCTGCATCGATGTACAAAATCCATACTAAATTCCGTTTATCTAGAAATAGATAGAAACAAAAGTTTAAATGGTTATAACTTTTGTGTTGTTTGGCCGATTTATATCTTGTTTTCATAGTATCATGTCATTATTTTTATAGTGCTTTAACATTCCGTTTCGAAATAAAAAAAAAGAAAATTTATGCATATTCAATATTTAATACATTTACGACTGGTTCTTTGGGCAAGTGATCGCAAGCGAACTGAGCATGAGGGTTCAATTCCCGGGTCGGGCAAAGTGTTATTGGGTTTATCCATCAGGAATTTCTCAGTGGCAGCCACGGAGTTTGGATTTGCGCCCGGTTAATATATATGGGACTTAAACATAACTGGCAAAATGTGGGTGTACTATGGGGTACACATCTGCCTAACCCTTCGAGGATTACAGACGTGGTGTTATGCCATTAATACATTCCTTAAATACACACTAACATACATAAACTCACACTTTTTCCTAGGCAAAGGCAGAAATTACAGTACGCTAACTGCTACGATCCTTATATCTGCTCCAGCCCATCTCGATAACTTTCCCATTTCGACAACTAAACAAAAGACGTGCGAAACAAGTGAAAAAGTGTGCCAATTCGTAACTATATCGTACATACGTAAATGTCCATACTTCCTTTGTTTCGTCCACGTTCATCTGGTCAACAAGCACACTGATTACGCACCGATTAAGTGCAACGCGCCTCACCTGTTTGAAGAACTTCACCAATTAGGTGTGTCCTGTATTGTGAACTATTTAGAATAATATGATTTGTGAGGATAGAAATACGCCATTGTACTCACACGTCATCGTGTCACAGATATTATAGTTAGTGTTCTCCACTCAAGAATTAGTAAAGGAATACCTCATTTTCATCAGTGATATTTTAATCAACACTATCGTCACAACGATAAACTCATTTTCAATGTCTCACTTTTTATATTCGCCATCGTAAATTCAACTAGCCTGTATCCTGACCAAGATTATAATTAGATTTACCGCTAGGTCGTAATTTTCCACGCCAAGCTCAGTAATATCTGACTAAGCAGTATTTTTTTTACCGTTAAGGCGTCATAGCCATAAAAGCAATAAAGAAAAAAGCAATATTATTATAATATGGCGTGAAGTCGAAAGAAAATTGATTGAAACCAAATATTAATATTCTTTCAACCCTCAAAATGCGATCGCGTGGTCAATTAACCCCACGCGGTGCTAACAGTAACTCGAAACACAAAAGGAAGTGTATTAGGAAGTTTTTCCGATGAATTATTACGATTTTTGCCCGAAACTATGTGCCAAAGTATTTTTCGTATTTAATTAAGAAAGCATAATAACAAGTTTGGTTTGACTTCGAAGAAATTCGTTGCAAAGAAAATGGCGTCACAAATTATTTTTGAGAGCTGTTATGTTTAGGAGCGTCGTTTTTTATTATGATTCATAATTTTGAGAGACAGCGTTAGATATTTTATTACTTTCTTGACAGGAAAGAATTATGTTTTACCTTGGTAGGTGTAGAAAGAAAAAAAGGAAATAAGATATCGAAAGAGCTTTCTCGAGAAAACAATAGGTTATTGTTTTCTTCATTGTGCATAGTTAAATACTCTCAGTTACGGGATATCTTCCCTGATTATTTATTATTTTGAGCTCCCGATGTTTCGACGCTGTTGCAAGTGACTTGATCTCTAAAAACAACAACGCGTAAAAAAATTAACAGGGCTATTACACATCAAAAATCTCAGTTTAGATGTGTTTTTACGGGTTAGATATGGCCACAAAATTTAAAAAGAATGCCCGGGAAAGTTTGATTATTTTTCTAGGTAGCGCTCAAAATAAAAATGTTTTTTTTTTTTCTTGTATTTGAGTGCTGGACTCTTAAAACACTCAAAAACAAGAACAATAAATTGTGATAGCCCTCTTAATAATATAAACCACCTTTTATGTACCATTCGTTCCAACAGTTGATAAAGTTCACTCCGATATAGTTACTGTCACCGCAGAGACGCACGTGCGACAAATATATCCTCTGATGCGGAAACCTGCCTCCAAGCGATTTATTTTACCAGAAAACTTTTGTTCTGTTCGTTTAACAAATAATATATAAATGTGTTACTGTTTCAGTTTATCTACGGCTCATGCTGATCTTGAGGTTCAATTCACAGGTCTTTCAAAGTGTATTGGGTTTTTCCATCAGGAATTTCTCAGATGCCTCACCTTTGTCCCGATTTGTGCCCTTTTGATGGCCATACACTTTCCCCTTAATAACATGAAGCTTAAACATAAAACATAACTGACAAAATGTGTGTATACTATTGTCCCACCTCAACCAAACCCTCCGGAAATTTCAGGCTTGATTTCATGTTACATTTTCTCTGTAGTTTGTTGCAAAGTAAAGTTGTACAAGATCGAGGGAGGTATTACTAGTTCTATGAGTTAGTTAATAGTTTCGTTAGTATTACTTCAATCTGTCAACTTATCATTTCGCGGCCTGTTGCTGTCCGATGACAGCACTAGCCACACAGAGGCCAACCCTGCGATGCGATACACGACTGGTTGCGTCTATTGTTATAATTACTATGAAGTCACGTGATTCTTTGCTGCAGTCTTAACACCTCCTTACCTACAAGATAATTGATACGATCGGTGCGAGTGAAGTTCGTCTTACATCCCAGGAATCGCTTCAGTTTTATATTTATAGGTGAATCTTGTTGGTAAATTCTCAATAAGGCAATAATGTAGAGTTCAACAAAGTCTTCAAAACCTCGTTAAAGACTAGTAGTTAAAACCTTTTACCTTTCTTTTATTTTTAAAACTTTTATTATGGAATTTAGTTTTATTGTTAATTTATCCATTTTTTGTTTTGTCCTGTGCGAGACTTAGGGGCCGTCTACACGAGCGAGAGAATCGCGAGAGTGTATAGAAATAGGTGGCACGACGATAATATCGCCGCAATTCTCTCGCTCGTGGAGCCGTACGGCACCTAACAGGTAAATACTTCTTTTATCTTTCTTTTCCACGAAACATAGATCAAGTCATCTAGCGAACAAATGAGACAAGTCACTCACACCCAACAATCAAAACGAGCAAAATACCTTCGCCTATCAATAAAAAATCAAATTCGAATACCGTAACATTATTACTTTCTAAAAGGTCCGACCCATTCCGGAATCCCGAAACGATAAAAACAAAGATTGATTAGGAATTCAGTTCAGCTTCAATCAATCATTCGTTCAACTGAGAACAGGGTTCGTTCGTTCGGTCCCATATCTCGTGTGTACAGACCCTTAACTAATTATGCACATAATTATCGACGAAGAGATCTATTGAGAATGATTTTATTTTTGGAAATTGTGTGTGTGTGTGAAAAAGTCCCGTAAATAGGTTATAATAACACAGTGTATTCTTCGGGTCTTCGATGGGATAAAAAATACAATAAATCTCTATTTGATTGGATCCGTCCACTGTTGGCACAACAGGTTTTATCATTTTACAGTCGTTTGATTAAAAGTAACTGCTGAGCATAAGGTCCTGGGTTTGATTTCCAGGTCAGTCAAAGTGTTTCCACCAGGAACTTCTCAGTAGCAGCCACGGAGTCTGGATTTGTGCCCGGTTGATGGCAATAGGCACGCCCCCTATTACATGGGACTTAAACATAACTGATGAAATGTGGTTGTACTAATGGGTACACGTCTGCCTAACCCTTCGCGGATTACAGGCGTAATGTTATGTTATGATTCAAAGTAAGCACAAACATTATACGTCAACATCAACTGCCATCTGCCATTACGAAAACCATTATGAAATGATGAGTTTCAGGCATTTAGATACATATTTTTAGGCACTTTTGTTTTTTTTTTATAAAATAGAGTACAGTAAAAATTTCCACAATATTTTAAATCGAGAAACATCAATCAACTTCTAGAATGGCACTACTGACTTTCGTGACTGGTCATACAAAATCGAGTTTGTACTCTGCCTGCAGTTTCATAATATTCATAAAAAATGGGGATTCACAGCATATAAAAGTAATCCATCCTAGAGTATAGTCACAACCTGACTTAAAGCATGTGGACATAGAGGATAAATAATAATAATAATAATAAATTTATTCAAAAATATAAGGAAAAAACACAAAACACAAAACTAAACTAAACTAACTAAACTTTGAATAGCAAAAAGTTTATACTTTAGGCCCGTTTGGACAACTAATCATTCACTATACACTTCGAGGTGTAAATGGACCTTTCACGAAGCAATCAATCATACATTCTGTACAACAAACTAAGTAACTCCACGCAAAAAAACACTGTTGGAAACGACTTTTTTTGGGGTGAAAAATCTCAGTTTACGGTAGGACTCAACCCAATGTAACGCACTCAAAACATTGTGCTGATGGATGAATTGAATAGAACAGAGGTCATGCGAGGTATTTAAATTAAAGTTATAACATTAAAAACGTTTTTTTTTAAACTGATGATATTGTTGGAACTTTGACCCCCAATATCTCCGTAACTAGAAGATTACCAGGTATTATCCAGAACAAAAAAAAACCGGCCAAGTGCGAAGGCTTCCGTACCATTATCAAAAAATCACGTTTGTTGTATGGGAAAATAAATATCATTATTACACTTAAATATTTATTTTATTCTGTTTTTAGTATTTGTTGTTATAGCGGCAACAGCATACATCATCTGTGAAAGTTCAACTGTCTAGCTATCACGGTTCATGAGATACAGCCTGGTGGCAGACAGACAGACAAACAGACGAACAGTGGAGTAATAGGGTACCGTTTTTACCCTTTGGGTACGGAACCCTAAAAATGGTCGCAATGACGGGGAGAACACGTGCTTTTCGGCTTTGTCAAAGATATTTTTTTCTGACAGAAAAAAATATCAAGAGAATAGGTACTTATATTCATTAAATATTTTTTGACAACCGCTCACTATTATTCTTGTCTCGTAGGTAAGTTCACTCAATATTTAAAGAACATAACATAGCATCACGCCTGTAATACTCTAAAGATTAGGCAGAAGTGTACCTAAGTTCCCATTTATGTTAAAGTCCCATGTGATAGGAGGCGAGCCTATGCCCACCAAAGGGGCACAAATCCAGACTCGTGGCTGAGGCCCTACTCCCTAACGCTTCGTCCGAATATTCGGATCTATCCGTTTCTCTCACTCGCACTCATCTGCAGACGTGCGCGAGAGAGACTGATAGATCCGAATATACGGACGAAGCGTTGGGAGTAGGGCCCTTGTTACTGAAAAATAATTAAATGGCGGAACACAGGCCAGGCTTCATACAAAAATCTTCCTAGTCCTTTCTGATGGAAAAACCCAATTACACTTTGCCCGACCTGGGAGTTGAACCCAGTACCACTAGACCAGAATACTAACAAGACCGACAAATGCTGGTATTAGACCAGATGAAGATATACTGCATATATTTACGTTTTTATTAAATATCTGCAGTAAGAATTTACTAGGTCGCTCGTAAATTCTCAATCATACTCAATATATTACCGATAGATACTGATCCTCCACATTGGACATCCCAAAATGGTACATACTGTCCACACGTACTAAGAAAGACAGGTCTCATCATCCTCAAACATTGAGCTTTCCTTTAGTAAATTGCATTGGGGACCACGATATTACATTGCGACCGAAGTAAAAGGTTATTTTCCGAATATTTACTAGACTATGCACGTATCCGTTTCTTCATATTTCAGGCTTCGGGAAGTCATATAAGGTTTAGATTGTGGTCTGCGAGTGAATTCCAACACGGATTCCGCGGTGATTAACGCCTCCATCAAAGATGACCTCACAGTCCTCCTCAATTTAAGTGACTCCGTCCTTCTGGCAGGGGATCTTAACGCAAAGCACCCGGTGTGAAATAGCCGCTTATCCAATACCAGAGGTAGGTACCAATGTCCTTTACAACCTCTGCTCTCCCCTCAATTTTGATCGCTAATACTCATTCTACGAGACTTTTTGTCGAATCGCACCTTTCAATACCGCATTCAGGGTGCGCTTTCTCCACCAACAAGCGTGGTGGGATCAGAGGCAGGGGGAGGGGGATATCTGCCCCCGAAAGATCGGCGAGACTGGCCGAAGAGGGGCGCCACCCGGGCATGACTGCTCGCGGGTCTGGCGAAGAGGTGGGTGCACCTGGCAGCTCCGTTGCGGAGCGTAAGGCCAGGTTCGCAAAGGAGGTGGAAGCCGCAATAAGGGGCGTGGCCTTGAAGGTGAAGACATCTTCAAAACTCAAGGCCATACCCGTGGCTTCCGCCTCCATCATGGCGGCTGCAGAGGCCAACTTTGCGGGGCCTTCCCCTTCTCCTCCTCCGATAGGGGGAGAAGAGGTGGCCAAACTGCGGGCGGAGGTAGCTCGCCTGACGGCCGCCACGGAGGTCCTCCAAAAGGAGAATGCCAAGCTCCATGCAGACCTGGCCAGTCTGCGTGAGGCTGGCTCCCGCGGAGTGCCTCAGAATGGGGGCCGGCAGCAGCGACTGAGCCAGCCTGCGCCGGTGGAGAGCCAGGTCCTGAACCTGGTTCGGCAGGAGCTGGCTTCCTTCCAGGCGCGGTTCTCCGTCCTGGAGGGAATTGTCCTGCGCCCCCCCCTTGCGACAGGCAAGGCAGCCATGGGCCCGAAGGCGGCCTCCTACGCGGCTGCTGCGTCCTCCGCACCCGGACCGGGGCCATCCAGCCATCCCTCTGGCAGGGCTGTGGCGCCCGCCCCCTCCGAAAAACCGGCTCCGGCGAAACCGGCGCCGGCTAAGAAGGGCAAAAAAGGGAAGGGCAAGGCAGCTGCACAGGTGGACACTGTGTCAATGCCAGTGCCTACGGCGAATGGGCCAGTGCCTGCGGCACAGCAGCCGCCGCCACCACCAACGCCCTCCCAGCCCCCTACACCTCCCTCGGCTGAAGCCGGATGGCAGGTGGTCGGGGAGAAAAAGAAGGGGCGAAAGGCGGCCAAAAAGGCCCGAAATGAGGAGCGGCAGCGCCAGCACAAGGCGCGAAAGATCGCGGCTAGGCTCCGCGCCCCGAAGACCGCAGCTGTAGTGATAACACTACAGCCGGACGCGGAAAAGAGGGGCGTGTCCTACCGCGACCTTCTGGCGAAGGCGAAAGAGGCGGTTAACCTCGGTGAGCTTGGGATCACCGGGGGTCTCCGGCTTAAAGTCACAGCGACAGGGGCCCGATTGCTGGAGATTCCCGGTGAAACCAGCGGCTCGTCCGCTGACGCTCTGGCTGAAAAGCTCAGAGCGTCCCTACACGCGGACGAGGCCCGAGTGTCCAGGCCCGTCAGATGCGCAGACCTGCGTATCCTGGGCCTGGACGACTCGGTGACCGAGGAGGAAGTGGTGGCTGCCGTCGCCAGGTCCGGAGGGTGCCCTGCCGATTAGGTCAGGGCAGGCGCCCTTCGCCCGGACATTACGGGTATGCATACCGTCACGGTATGCTGCCCGGTGACGGCGGCTAAAACTATAGTGGAGAGCCAAAGGCTACTAGTGGGCTGGGTTTCAGCGCAGGTGAAGCTGCTGGAGCCCAGACCTCTGAGGTGCTACCGCTGCCACGTGGGACACCACGTGTCAGTACGGTGCGCCTCGGAGGTGGACCGCAGCGGACTCTGTTTCCGTTGCAGTCAGCCCGGTCATGTGTCCGCAGCTTGCTGCGCCACGCCGCACTGCGGTGCATGTGCGGCGGCTGGCAAGCCGGCCGATCACCGGGCTGGGAGCAAGGCCTGCGCTCCACCCACCAAGGCCATCAGAGGCAAAGGTAGGCCCTCCACCGCCACCGCCACCGTCGCCTCCGCCGCAGTCGCAACTGCCGCCGCTGCCGCTGTCGCCGCCACAGTGGGGCCCTCACAAGGGGCCAGGGAGGAGGAAGCGGTAATGGAGTGCCAATAACGGCCCCATTACGCTTCCTCCAAGCGAATATCAACCACTGCGCCTGTGCTCAGGATCTGTTGCTCCAGAGCATGGCGCAGTGGTCGATAAACATCGCTGTGGTCGCTGAGCCGTATTTCGTCCAGCCCAGGGATGACTGGGTGGCGGACCTGAGCGGCTCAGTGACCATTGTGTCGTCGGCCGCCGCCGGTACCCCGACCCTTGAAGGTGTCAGGAGGGGTCGGGGTTGCGTAGCAGCACGGTTCGGGGAGATCGTAGTGGTGGGAGTCTACTTCTCCCCGAATCGAACTCTCGCCGAGTTCCACAACTCTCTCGCAGAGTTGAGTATTGTCGTCGGAAACCATTCCCTCCCCGTGCTTGTCCTCGGGGACTTCAATGCCAAGAACTTGGCTTGGGGTTCTCGTTGTACAGACGTGCGGGGAAGGATGGTGGAGGACTGGGCTCTGGAGAAGGGCCTGGTCGTCCTAAATCGGGGTTCTGTTCCCACGTGTGTGCGGATGCGGGGCGAGTCGGTGGTGGACATTTCGTTCGCTAGCCCCGCTCTGTCGCCGCGTGTCGTTGACTGGCGTGTCATGGAGGGGGTGGAGACCTATTCCGACCACCGGTACATCCGGTTTGACGTCTCCACCCAGACCTCAAGCGCGCTGGTCCAACAGGCCCCGAGTGGTCCGCGTTGGGCGCTGAAGCAGCTGGACCGGGAGCTCCTCCTGGAAGCCTCGATCGTGCAGGCCTGGGTGACATCACCAGACAGGCCTGCCGACATTAACAATGAGGCAGGGTGGTTCCAGGAGGACATGTCCGATATATGCGACGTGGCAATGCCCCGAGTCCGGCCAGGAAGCGCCCGACGTCAGGTGTACTGGTGGTCGCGAGAGCTGACGTCTCTGCGCGAGGCGTGCGTGGCTGCGCGACACCTGTACGCCAGGCATCGCAGGCTCCGCATTCGTCCACCGAATGCGGCAGCCATCGAGGCGGAGCTTTATGAGGGGTACAGAGCGGCGAAGACCGCCCTCCGCGAGGCTGTCCTGCGGGCCAGGGATCTGGCCCGCGAGGAGATGCTGGGGACTCTCGACAGAGATCCGTGGGGGCGCCCTTATAAGATGGTGCGGGATAAACTCCGCACCTGGGCCCCCCCACTGACGCAGAGTCTCCGGCCTGAGCTCGTGGAGGACGTGGTGAGCACCCTGTTCCCCACGCGGGGAGAACATCCCCCCCCGCCTATGGCTCCGCCACCTGCGGTGCTGGAAGCGGACCACCAGGATGACGACGACGACACTCCGGAAGTGACTGGGGTAGACCTGAGAGTGGCGGTACGCAGGCTCAGTGCCAAAAATACCGCCCCAGGACCCGACGGCTTGCCTGGCAAAGCCTGGGTCCTGGCCTCGGAGGCTCTCGGGCCCCGACTGGAGGGGCTCCTAAGCGCATGCTTGGAGAGGGGACAGTTCCCGCTTCGTTGGAAGACGGGGAAGCTGGTCCTCATTCGGAAGCCGGGGCGCCCTGCGGACTCTCCGTCCGCATACCGGCCCATAGTGTTGCTCGACGAGGTGGGCAAGCTCTTTGAAAGAGTAATTGCAAACCGCCTAGCCGAGCACCTTGCGGGGACGGGGCCGGATCTTGCGGAACACCAATTTGGTTTCCGCAAGGGGCGCTCTACGGTGGACGCCATCATGCGCGTGAGAGCCCTCACGACGGGGGATGCGGTGTCCCGGGGTGGGGTTGTCTTGGCGGTGTCTCTTGACATCGCCAACGCCTTCAACTCCATGCCCTGGAGCTGCATTAGGGAGGCACTCCGGTATCACCGGGTGCCGACCTACCTCCGTCGTGTGGTCGGGGATTACTTGACGGACAGAGCCGTCATCTACCCCGGTCGCAGCGGAGAATGGAAACGGCGAGAGATGTCGTGCGGTGTTCCACAGGGATCGGTTCTAGGGCCTTCCTTGTGGAACATCGGGTACGACTGGGTGCTGCGCGCCGACCTCCCTAGCGGCGTCAGCGTGGTCTGCTATGCAGACGACACGCTGGTGCTGGCACAGGGGGGGTCGCACGAGGCGGCGGCCGAAATCATGACACGCGGGGTTGCGATTGTCGTTGAGAGGATCCGGCAACTGGGTCTCGAGGTGGCATTGCACAAGTCTGAGGCCATGTGCTTTCATGGGCCTCGGAATGCGCCACCTCCGGGATCCTTACTCACGGTAGGAGGGGTATCCATCGGTGTCGAGTCGACTTTAAAGTACCTAGGACTCGTCCTCGACAGCCGGTGGAACTTCGTGGAGCACTTCCGACGTTTGGCCCCCAAACTGGAACGGACTGGGGCTGCCTTCAGGCGGCTCCTGCCCAACCTGGGGGGGCCAAACGCCTCCTGCCGGAGGCTCTACGCGGGAGTCGTGCGGTCCATGGCCCTTTACGGGGCCCCGGTGTGGGCGCGTTCCTTGAGGCTGCGTGCAGCCCACTACCTGAACGCGCCCCAAAAGGTGGTAGCCGTAAGGCTGGCCCGTGGGTACCGCACGATCGCCCGCGAGGCGGCGTGCCTCCTTGCCGGATTGCCGCCATGGGATCTGGAGGCAATTGTCCTCGCGCGCCTGCACGAATGGCGCGCGGAGGTGCTACGCCGGGGGGAAACTCCGCTGCCGCGGCAAATTGTCGCGCAGCGGACAAACTTCCGGCGGGATCTCATGGCGACATGGAGAGAGCGACTGTCGCAACCCCGTGCAGGGCACGCCACGATAGTGGCGGTAAGTCCCCTCTTTGAGGAGTGGCTTGAGAGACGCCACGGCGTCCTCACCTTCCGCCTGACGCAGGTCCTCACCGGACACGGTTGTTTCGGGAGGTTCCTGCACCGAATCGGGCGGGAGGAAACGCCCGGGTGTTTCCATTGCGAGGATCGACCGGAGGACACGGTGGAGCACACGGTGGAGGTGTGCCCCGCGTGGGCGGAGCACCGCCGTGTCCTCGAAGTGGCGATTGGCGGCGGCGACCTCTCGCGTCCGGCCCTGGTGCAAGCCATGGTCCGGAGCGAGACGGAATGGGACGCCGTCACCTCCTTCTGCGAAGCAGTAATGCTAGAGAAGGAGGTGGCGGAACGTGAGAGGGAGAGAACCTCACAGCGTCCCGGCCGCCGCGGGAGACGCCCCGGGCGTCGGGGGCCACCACGTGGCCCCCGGCCACCGTAGGCGCGGGCCTGTGGACGGTGGGCTATGGGCTAGCTCGCCGTCCGTCCGTCTCATGACGACAGGCCGTGTCGACGGCGCGTTCGTGTTCCACGCGCGCCTCAAAGAGAGTCAGCAAAAAGGAAGGGGTCCGCAAGGACCGATGCCTGCCGGGGTTGCGGGACTGTTCGAAAGAGATACCGTGGCCCCGGAACACAAAGGGCGATGAAGGAACATGGATGGGTTTTAGTCAGTATAAGTCTGACACTCCCTCCCGCTCCGCCCAGAGCGGGAGAAGTCATTTGATGATTTCCCATCCGAAAAAAAAAAAAAAAAAAAAAAACAAAAAAAAAAAAAAAAAAAAGGGTGCGCTTTCTGCCCCTCATCCGATCCGCGCCGGTGTCCTTCAGGGCTCGGTGTAATCCCCACTAATCTTCACGCTATTTACTAGCGATATCCCAAAAAATTGTACAGCCCAGTTAGCCCTTTTTGCTGACGACACGGCTATTTATTATTCTGGTAGGAGTCCCTCTAGAATCGCCCGTACACTCCAAACCTCCGCAAACGCCTTAGGCGATTGGTTACGGAGATGGAGAATAGAAGTACCTACAGTAGATTCCGATAAGAGCCAGGCGGTAATTTTTACCAGACCCCGCCACCCCCTGCCCCCCCCCCTGCCCCCCCTAGCCCGATCACCATGTTTGACAAGCCGATCCCTTGGGAGAAGCAAGCCAAATATTTGGGGGTCATCCTCGACCAACGCCTAAACTTCCGAGAGCACTTAAATAAAGACGGTACGCCCGCGTGCCGCTTTCGCTCTCAGTAGGCTCCACTATGCTGAATGCGCGCAGCAAATTGTCACTTAAGGGCCAATTGCGTATTTACATGACGTACGCGTGCCCTGTGTTCGCGCATGCAAAACCCTACCTAATCCGAACGGCAACGGCTGACGTACGAGTTACTAGTAGGAAATGCCACCGGGCCCACAACTTATCTAGGCAATAAAACGCTATATGCAGTCGTAAAACAGCCGATATAATTATAGTTCAAAGTCGTAGTTAATCTGAAGTTCTGAACACTAAGCGCGCCGACACTGAACATAATTACATCACTACATAATTTACTCTACCCACACCGTGCATGCACGTAGTCGTGTAGTTACATTCACTAACCTCATACATTCGGACAGGCGACACACCACGCTACCACTTCGTCATTATGTGGTCAGTCTAAGGCTGCGTTCAGAGATAAGAGAGAGTGGGGCTGGGGCAACTAGCGTTCTTCTTTGGAGTCGTTTTTGCAGTGCACGCAGTTTTCAACTATCTGTAGGTCATGCAAATATTTGTTCCGTGCGGGGATCGAACCTGCGACACGCAGGGTAGTAGCCAATCGCTTAGCCACTGCTTTGACCGTGCCGTTGCGTTTCTGTCCGAAGAATCTTAACACTCTTCTTCACTGAATACTCTAAGTAATAAGTAAATCAAACTTTCACTTCACTGATTCACTGACTTAAATAATCTTATAACACTCTTAGAGTTTTACCAATTGATATTCTCTTTTTTTTTCATCTACTCTTTGCCTTAATGACCAGTCCCAGACTAATTATACCTTATCTAAACCTAAAGGCGTGTCTCCATTTACCATTGATGTGACCATCGGCACTTAATCGGAAAACTTCGGGTGACATCGGGTTTTTGCTGCGTCCATCACCATTAGATATTATTAGGTGGGGCAATAAAGGATTTTGGGTAGGGTTGCCACAAACATGGGCTATTTTGGTTTGTGACCTTACTAGGGATATTCTTATCTGCTTGTGTATTTATTATGGAATGTTGGAATTAGATACCGGTGTTTTTTGTTCTTGGATGGGAAATCATCAAATGACTCCTCCCGCTCTGGACGGAGCAGGAGGGAGTGTCAGACTTTTACTGACTAAAATCCATCCATGTTCCTTCATCGCCCTTTGTGTTCCGGGGCCACGGTATCTCTTTCAAACAGTCCCGCAGCCCCGGCAGGCATCGGCCCTTGCGGACCCCTTCTTATTGGTGACTCTCTTTGAGGCGCGCGGGATCACGAACGCGCCGTCGACACGGCCTGTCGTCATGAGACGGATGGACGGCGAGCCCAGGAGCAGAGTAGGTAAACATAACATAAATTCAAATAATTTTAAAATTGTAAATGCTAGTTTCGTACATGAAGTTATTATAATTTTAGTTTTTTAATATGTATCGGTGATAATAAGTAATTGATTTTGTTGCAAACTTTAAAACCAAAACGATATAGGATTCTAGGATCAAAAACGTTTTACGTCGCGCTTTCGTGCAGTGCCATCACGTATTTGTAATTCAAGTTTGTGTGTCGCGGTCTTGTGTGGTCTAACTCTCTTCAAGACGAAATAGATGTTGTCATTCTGTTGAAACTAGACTTAAAAAGAAACAGTTTTTCAAAAGATAACCCCATGTCGGGAACGTAAAACACTGTCTGTCTTTGCTGTCGCACAATTGGGCAATAACGCATCATCGTCATCATTTCAGCCGAAAGACGTCCACTGCTGGACACAGGCCTCCCCCAGCGGATTCCCGCAATCTTCACCGATAACGCACACTGCTAAGCATTCATCACAATCACTACCTACTCATTGATTGGATATCATCGGGATCCCTTCTTTTTGCGTAATGTTCTTTTTCATAATATACTTTGGCATAACTATATAAGCATAATTTGTTTTGCTATAATAATACTTTGCCATTATTTTTTTTGGCATACAGTTTATGTTGGCATAATTATCTTGAAGGTTTATTTGTTTTGACATAAATTGAATTCGCATAATGTTACTAGGCATAATAACTATTAGCATAATAGTATTTAGGTATACAATTAATAGAAATAACGGAATAAAATTTGAGTTATTTTTACGTATTTATTTTTAATTAAAAATTCTTAAAGTTGTGCTACAAAAGTTAGTGACAGAAACGAATCGCTGCAAAACCGACTCCACCTAGTCTTGTCTGCCCTACCCCTAGAGTGTAAACTAGCCCGCGTAGGCGCGGAGGGGGGAGGCTGAAGAGCAGGTGGTTTTAACGCTCGCCGCCGCGGCTGAGGCTGGCCGGCAAGCCGAAGCTGTGGTGGTGAGTGTAAAACACATCTGCTACGATAAGCTCGCGTGGGACTGCCGGAGCCCAATAGCGCCGGAGCCGAAACAGAAACCATGCCTTCTGCATGTTGCATACTGCATGCTTGCTTGCTGCATGCATGGGGTATGCTTGTTTACATGTTTGCATGCTTGCTGCGTGCATGGTGTATGCTTATTTACATGTTTGCAGGCTTGCTGCATGCATGGTGTTTGCTTGTTTGCATACTGCATGCATGCTTGTTGCATGCATGTTGTATGCTTGTTTGCATGATGCATGCTTGCTGCATGCATGGGGTATGCTTGTTTACATGTTTGCAGGCTTGCTGCATGCATGGTGTATGCTTGTTTGCATGCTGCATGCTTGCTGCGGGCATGGTGTATGCTTGTTTACATGTTTGCAGGCTTGCTGCATGCATGGTGTATGCTTGTTTACATGTTTTCATGCTGCATGCATGGTGTATGCGTGTTTGCATGCTTCTTACAGGAAAAAAAACCACATACGTTCAGAATCAAATGTTCAAAACAAATATGTTATGTATTTATTACCTGCTTCAGACGATATGATTTTTTTTCAATCATTGAAATAAATTGGTATATCCAATTATCCAGTATGCCTAACATTTTAGGAGTTAATCATTATGCTTCTTTGTTATGCATTTTTTTTTTAAATATCATTCTGCGTAATTAAATTTATGCTTGAGAATATCATGCTTAATCATTATTATGATTAGAGAAATTATGCTTAAAAAAATTATGCGTCAGCTGTTATGCGTAAATAATGTTATGCGAAAATATAATTAGGAGTAACAAAAGTATGGCAAGTTATATTAGGTCTTAAAATTTTATGCAAATGGATAGGGAACCGATATCATCATCATTCTCCTACCCTTATCCCCATTTATTTGGGGTCAACCCAGCATGTCTTCTTCTTCCATACTTCTCTATTACTCGCCATCAGACCCGACACCTCCTTTCTAGCCATATCATCCATCACACAGTCCATCCATCGTTTCTTTGGTTTTTCTCTACTCTTATAGCCATACATTCAAACCCAAAACTTTCGTTATGACATTTCACAATTTATAAATCTTTATTTATTCTTATTTCATCCTCAAGTATTACAGGCGCTGGTTAATAAAAGCACAATCTAATAAATAAAGGTGTCTGAAGCACAATCTAATAGATAGAGGGTCTTGAATTTCAGATCACCCGGCTCTTCTGTTACATAAGGCATGCTATTTTTAGGATACAGAAAAAAGCAGTAGGTACCTTTCTTTTATTGTTTGTGAGTATTTCCCTATTCATACCAGTTTCTCCTTTTCGAAACCATCACAAAGTAGAAAAAATGATATACACAGAGCTCAAGAGAAAAGCAATAAAAAAAAATACGGCTGAAAAATTCGCTCAAGGTTTTTATATCGGACGATGCAGAGGACCGTTGAAACATAGGACAAGCATTGCTTTCGAATAGCATTTTTATGGTATGACTATAAAAAGGATGCTTTCGACTTTAAGGATCTGGTTTAAAAGTATGCGGTTGATTGTTAAAAACATCGGAGGAATATGACTTTTTTTAAGTTTATGTGCTCTTTCGCTTTATTTCGCAATAGAAGACACCACTGAATTACCGTTAAAAATGTGAGAAAACGTGAACATTATGGTCTTAAATTGGGAACAAAAAGTTTCGGTTCTCTTCACTCGAGGAAGCTATTTTGAAATATACTGTGAAAACATAACATCACTACTTCTACCCGGAAGAAAAAGCAGAGGTGTGGCTATTAAAAGGCCACCAACACTTTGCAAGTCTTAGGGGCAAGCCTATTGCAATCAACGGGCACAAAACCAGATTCAATTCAGGGCCGTCCTGTCGCTGCAGACTATGACAGCTCTAGTACTGCGGATTGTTACACAAATTACACACTTAAGTTGTAGTAACCTTCATCATCACCTGCCTTTTCCCAACTATGGAATGCAGGTTGCATTCTAACCTCATACGGCTGGGTAGACTACGGACTCCATTTTCAGCCCTTAGACTCTCATTAGGTCAGTTATGCGCAGGTGTCCTACGCACCTCATACAGCTGAATACTAGTATTTTACATAGAACAACTGCCCATCTGACCTCCACAACCCACTTATTTTTATTTTATTTTTTTAAACGTTGCCCCACTCTAGGAATTTCTCCTGTATCGTGAGTGCGTTTACAAACATTTAAACTCACATACACAAACGCCAGACCCGGAACAACTACCTGTAGGCCATACAAATATTTGTTCCGTGCGGGAGTCGAACCCGCGACACGCAGCGCAGCAGTCAATCGCTCAGCCACTGCGCCGACAGTGTCGTAGTGTGGTTAGTACACCCCCTGGTAAGACTGGTTGTCAGACTTTCGTGCCATCAACTACCTGTAACGGACGTCAAAGATCTACTATTGACAATCGGGACCAACAGCTTAGCGTGCTTTCCGAGGCACGGAGGAACTCGGTATGTAATGGGCGGCTACCCATCCATGGATCAACCTAGGCCAGCGCGGCTTAACCTGAAGATTGACCCCTGGCTGTTATTATTTAGCCACGTGATCAGGTTAAGCAAGTCTTAAGCTCAAATCAAGTTGTAGCAACCCTACAACACATAATTACTCTCAATACCGCTTTGTCTTTAGTATCGACGATTACTCCAACTTTCTCCTGACAGGGGTCTGAAACGCCATCGTGATTGCGGTCTAATATAAACAAAAACGTTTGGCAATATAACGCCCCTGACTTTTAGAGCACGTATTAACATGGGTGACGTGTGTCCAATATTGTCCACTGTGTATTGAGGCTGAGATGGGTGATTGTAGGTGTTGATGAGTTAATTATACATTTACCTAGATTGCGGCAAGCTTTTGACTGCGTCGTTGGTGAAGTAGTCGCAAAGAGAGCATGAGATTCTAAGTTCGATATTTCTGGCGGCAAGTAGGTAGATACAATTTATAGTCGGCGAAACGGAACTCAATGTATGAACATTAAAAATAGTTACGAAAAGGCTAATTTTTTACTTGTTTGGCACGTCTTTCGTTTAATTGGCGAATCGGGAACGTTAACGGTATCTAGCCAATACTATTTCTGACGAAATACACCAAAGAGATATAAATCATCTTCCAATAGGTTACGATTTCAATTTGGTCTCAAAGCATCTAAAGCATATTAATATGAACCTCAGATTGTAATTCCTGATCAAGAAACAAAAACCCAACAATGTAACACATCATAACGTTTCAGGTAACGAAATATTGAATGAGATCCTGCTATTCGAAAACAGTAACAGACCATTTTACGATGTAATTAAAAATCAGCATTTAAGAAAGAGAACACAAATCATCGAGGTACCTTTCCATCATAAAATACACTAATTTATACTAAGGCTGCCTCGTTAGTCTGTAGTTCGATTCCCAGCTCAGGCAAAGTGTTATTGAGTTTTTTCCATTGGAAATTTCTCAGTAGTAGCCACAGAGTCTGGATTTGTGCCCGGTTGATGGCAATAAGATCGCCCCCTATAAAATGGGACACTTAAACATAACTGGCGAAATGCGGGTGTACTATTTGACACGGCTCTGCCTAACCTTTTGGGGATTACAGGCGTGATGTTATGTTTTGTTTTAACGAAAAATACAACTTAATACATTTTAGTAGACCCACTTCATAACAGGCGAAACATTAATATATTACATATTAAAATAATCAGGGCAACAGGAAAACTCGGTTAATGTATCAGTTTATCTCGCGAATATTGATAAAAATGTGTGTGACAACTTGTGATACAGATTCGCATACATTATTAATAGTAGGTCATTATTATTAAAGGTAAAAAGGCAACACATTTCAAGTATGGTGAAAATAATACGTTGAAATAATGAATGTTAGACGAAGTTGCCATAATAGAGAAAACGGTAAACATATAAATATACGAGTAGAAGGATTAAGAGGGACTTGAGGAGACTGCGTCGTTGATTTATTAGTCGTAAGATCAACAACAAATCAGCGAGGAGTTCCTGGGTTAAATCCCTGGGTAGCCATGGCCGATATATCATGACTGTAGAAACCGGATTATAATTACGCAACATAAAATCGTTGAAATATGCACCATAAATGCTCTAAATATGCAACAAATGTGCAAAAATATGCAACGTAAAATTGAAATAAGTAATGCAAAATATTTTTTTTTAAATTTAATTTACTCGTAGGTACTGCATTTTCGACTAGATTTTTTTATGAAAACCGAATTCTGTTCCTTATTATTAGTAGCACGATTGAGCCATCTATTAATTAATAGTACATTATGGTACAAGTGTGTAATATTCGTGATTACCGCTGAGGCACCATTGAGACCCGACCCGTTAGGCGAGGGACACGGTAATCATCAATACACACGTGTATCATACGACGTTTTTCAACACACTTGTGAAGAAAATAATAATAAAAAATCATTTTATTTAGTAGCTAATAGATATTTGTCCTTGGGGTTTTCAGGTAGTAAACTTTCCATAACGTTAAGGGCTTCACATCTTATATCGGGCGGTGTACAACAAAAATTATTTTCTTCATACTACTAACTAGTACTTGTAGACCTGTTAATTAATAAATAACTATAATTTCAAATGTGAAAACGAATTGTGAAAAAATTTTCGCAATGGCGGGAAAAATTAATCAGTTTTCCTATACGCGCGCATCTAACAATGGCGATCGGCCATAGACTAAAAGAATTAGGTTTATTTTGTTTTTGGCTTTTCGCGGATAGCTTTTTAGCCACGTACAAAATGGGGAATTCAAAGTTTTCTTTATTACAGAGAAAACAAAAGTTATATTTGAGTGAAAGTTTTATTTATTAAAAACGTACAAGTTGAAATTATCTACTTAATTATGAAGTTGAATGAAATAAGCAAGCAGTATTTATTTGTAATAATGAACACCATCTTTTTTGCATCGAAACTTTTTTAAGAACAAAGCAACAAGCACCTCAACCGATAATAAAAAAAAACCCTAATAACTCACTTGTGAATAATGGCAATGAAATAGTCACAGTTTGATTACAGGTGTCATTATGTGTATAATTGCGGTGAAATTAGAGCCATTTTATGAAAAATATTTTTAAAACTTGAAAACAAAACAGCCGTGTGGTATCCGGCAGAGTAGAATAGAACCAACCCATTACACTCACGGGTATCGTATAAGGCGACTAATGTCTGAGGCAGAACACCTTGCGCCTCCGTAGACCAGAGAATGGGCAGCAGCGTTATCTGTTAGTCTTTCATCACTGCGATCTCCAATCCGCCTGCCAAGCGTGGAGATTACGGCAAATTCCTTCCATCATGGGAGAGGCTTATGTCCAGCAGTGGACGTTATGGGCTATTGTTGTTGTTGTTTCTTTTGAAAACAATCGTTCTACGTCCACTCCACAGCAGGTCAATGGGCACTTAGGCACTATTTGAATTGAAGTGTTTTATTGCGGGTATTACCTTTGGCTCTTTTTTCCAGTTAGGAGCTGATAAATTAAAGGAAACATGCCCAAATATGCAAGATATCCCGATTATAGCATGTATCATCGTAAGCTGAAGACACACTGAAGCAGTGATAGCCTAGGGCTCTTTAGTAAATTGATCCCGCTCATTTGGATCCCGCGGGATCAGTTTACTAAATTATTATTTTTATGTAATTCTGTTTAGTAGATTGGTCCCGCTCTTAAAATTAAAATAAATGCCGTCGAATTTCAAATTAGAGTAACATTATGTAGAAAAATGTTAGGAAGTATAAAAATAAAATCCCGTTGGCCCCACCGTATTTTAAACATTGTATGGGGTCGAGTAGTGTTAGTACAGTAATTGTCTAGAGGTGTGACCGTCGAACTGCATAAGTCTCAAGTTCGAAACCACGTCTGATTATTCAGATTCATGTGCGTATTGCATAATTATTACTTGCTTAAGTGAAGGAAAACACCGTGAGGTAACCAGCATGCCTTTTTTTTTCGGATGGGAAATCATCAAATGACTTCTCCCGCCCGGGCGGAGCAGGAGGGAGTGTCAGACTTTTACTGACTAAAACCCATCCATGTTCCTTCATCGCCCTTTGTGTTCCGGGGCCACGGTATCTCTTTCGAACAGTCCCGCAACCCCGGCAGGCATCGGTCCTTGCGGACCCCTTCCTTTTTGCTGACTTTCTTTGAGGCGCGCGTGGAACACGAACGCGCCGTCGACACGGCCTGTCGTCATGAGACGGACGGACGGCGAGCTAGCCCATAGCCCACCATCCATAGGCCCGCGCCTACGATGGCCGGGGGCCACGTGGTGGCCCCCGACTCCCGGGGCGTCTCCCGCGGCGGACGAGACGCTGTGAGGTTCTCTCCCTCTCACGTTCCGCCACCTCCTTCTCTAGCATTACTGCTTCGCAGAAGGAGGTGACGGCGTCCCATTCCGTCTCGCTCCGGACCATGGCTTGCACCAGGGCCGGACGCGAGAGGTCGCCGCCGCCAATCGCCGCTTCGAGGACACGGCGGTGCTCCGCCCACGCGGGGCACACCTCCACCATATGCTCCACCGTGTCCTCCGGTCGATCCTCGCAGTGGAAACACCGATTCGGTGCAGGTAACCAGCATGCCTGAGAGATATTTCTATTTATTTAACGGCATGTAAAGCCGAGTCAGAGGCCCATGACGGCATAAAAACACTGACATCATGTTAGGCATTAACCACACGATAAAGAAGAAGGTCAAGACACATATCTTCCTCACAATTTACTCGAAGTGGGGACCAGCCTAACACTTTCATTTGAAGAAAAGTGTAAGGTAGAACTCTTTATAACTAGCTCTTCAACGGGCACGACGATAACATAATAGGCGATATGACAAAAAATCTAACTAGTCCGTCAGTTAGGTTATCAAAAAATATTTGACCCGTTTTTTCTTTTGTTACGTAAACTTTTGTTACAAAATTTACGAAGAAATGACGCTTTTAAAATTCTCAATTCGTCACGCCTAGGTATAATTTTTACCTAGTTCTGACGTCACGAGCCCCCACTCCCGAATGCGGCGTTTTATCTTTGTCAATATTCATTGATTTACAAAAACAAAAAATGTTCATTAATTTCCAATACTCTAACTGACGGACTAAATAGATTTGCAATTTTTTAATACTGTCGTCATGCCTATTCTTAAAATATAGATCTCTGATATTTCGCACTATCCACAAAATGAAAATACACACTAATCTGAGACACCGAAATTGCTTTCAGAATGATATCAACATTATGCGGGTAATAAAAAGGATGTATGTGCTTACACGTAGCGCTAGCCCGCGGCTCAGATCCCGTGAACTACTGGAGTGTGTGACAATCTTTAATGTGTGGTCCTTTACAAAAACCGCTTGGTAGTCTTGCCAATTGTTAGGTTGGTATTCTTTTCTGTTATCAAAATGTTATATTACGAATGCGAATTGGAGAGTGATAATTTCTCGAAAAGGCATTTCATATTTTTTGAGTGAGGAATAGAAGAAAGTTTTTAGTAGATCCAAATAAAGTTGTTTGTTTTTGTCTGCTACCAGTGTCTTGAACAGCTCCCACTGAGAAAAACGTTTTTTTTTTGTTGCAAAAATGACTTTTGGATTAGACAGTTGTACGACAGTAACAGAAAGGACGCTTGTTTAATGTGAGTATTGAGTAACATTAATGGATCTTGATTTAAATATCATGACGATAAAATAACACAACTTAGTAACAATACTTTCGTTAAAAAAAATACTCGGCTTCAAGTAAAACTTAAATAAAACAGAACTAATTCAACACATAAAAGAAGAATTCATCTCCGCAAGTTAGTAACTTTTCGAATAGTCGTCACGTAAAAAAAATACATGAGCTCTTTCAGAAGTAAGAAGACAAAGTTAGAACCACGAATTATTTTAAAACTTATGTATGGAAATATCACATTTCAGAGGAAATGTCTACCTATCATAAGAATTTCTTAGAATAACACGTTACAAGAACCGAGAGAACCAAGACTTCTTGAGAACCAATCTCTCAAAATCAAAAACTTAAATGTTGCCATAGACACAAATGCTTGGCAAATGTTGGTAGGATAGCGATCTATACGTTTCCGTGTATCTTCTAAGAGTTATCAGATAGAAAACAATTACTCATATAGTTTTATCAGGTAAAAACACAATTTCTATTCCGAAAACCACAAGTTAACAGTGACAACACTATCCTGATAAAATTGCCTGATCACATTACAATTTCCCAACGTGTTGATTCCATTGTATTTGCCCAAAAATAAAATGTTTTACTCCGAAGAAAAAGAGCAAACAACACGAATACGTACGTTTTCAAGCACCTCGAGTTATCATAAGAAAGAAACACGAGAATGTCACGCATCTAATGTATTCCATGAGGAAAAAACTGCCGATGAGTCGGTAAGTATTTTTTCGAGATCTTTATAAATAAAAAATAACAATCCTGGTTTATGTAGTACGTCTGTCGGGAATGAGCTTGACTTGTAGAGTTTCTTCGCCCTGCATTATCTGGCTTTAAAATATATTTATTTTTTTAATAAACCACGATAAAATTTTGATGGACGTGGGTGGAAAAATAATTTGGAAAAGTGGAGTCTCGTTTTACAGAACGGAAAATGGTTGTCAATTACTTTATGACACGATAGTGGCATAATAATATCTTATAAAAGCTGTAGTGTAAACACCTATTTTATGCTACAGGTACCTACTACTATTAATGTTTCATTTAAATTGCTGCGGTCTTCATTAAAAATTATGGTAATACCCATAAATTGTATTATAAAACCTGGCAATGCTAATTAACAACGATGAATAAAATTAATATTTTCAATGAATAGAATGGAGGGAGGCCTTTGCCCAGCAGTGGGACAATACAGGCTAGATATAATATTATTATATATATATCGAGAATATATATGTGTGTGTGTGTGTGTGTGTGTGTGTGTGTGTATGTGTGGTGTAAAACACCTCTTAACGAAAACGAAAGGTACTTATTCTCACATTTTGTTCTACACCATACCTGGGAACCTTCTAGTTACGGAGATATTGGGGGTCAAAGTTCCAACTTTTTGACAAGTTTTTTTTTAAATACAAGTTTTTAATAAAATATTTTTACTTTAAACACCTCCACGACCCCCGTACTTTTCAATCCATCCATCAGCACAATGCTTTGAGTGCGTTACATTGAGTTCTACCACAAAACATGATTTTTCACCCCAAAAAAAAAAAGTCATTTCCCAGCAATAATTTTTGCGTAAAGTTAATTAGTTTGATGTACAGAATGCTTGGTTGACGGCTTCGTGATGAGGTCTTTCACACCCTGTATATATACGAATATATATATATATAATAATATTTTCACATGAATGTCACCTTGCTCACCGTGCATTTCTGTTGGAAACTTAACAGACCATCCCTTTTTTCAAATAATGATAGCGTTGATCTTAAAAGAAGTAATATTCGGGGTGTTTCTTTAAACGTTGGCAATGGTGTCGATTCTGTTGTGCACAAACTAAACTTAATTTAGGCGATTGCTGTCTTTTTCTCTCTAATAAAACGAGAAAGAGTCGGACGTAATTTAAACGTAAAAACATGTCGACTAAAAACACGGCTTCACCGTGTTTTTAGTCGACATGTTTTTACGTTTTTACGCAAGGCATAAACTAGTTTGACATCTCTAACTTAGTTCATAACTATAGCCGTCCTTTTCTCGCACTGCCTTTTAGTAAAAGATAGCAATAGCTTAAATTAAGTTTTGTTTGTGCACAACAGAATCGACACTATTACTGATATTTTTTACGCGACTATATAGTCGGTCCCATATTAAAAAGTTTATCCGGACAAATCATAATTCAAGCTAATTGAATTTTAATTTTAGAATTTATAAAAGTTTTGTCCAGTATTTTAGTAGATTATTTAAGCCCAGTGGTTGGCCACATTGTTTGCAGTAACGTTCTTTACGTTACGTCATCAAATGTCCAGGAGTAAGGACACTCGCCAAATCCACTCCGATACCATACCATACCAATCCGCACTGGGCACGCGTGGTGGATTATAGCCCATTCCCTCTCATGGAGAGGAGGCCTGTGTCCCAGCAGTGGGAACATTAATAGGCTGATGATGATGATGATGAAGGACACTCGAACTAGTGGGCAACACTTGCACATATTTTTCCCTATTTATATTTTAAACTTTATATAAATCGGTTTTCTGCTTACCAGTGCACTACACTACATATGCCATTCCCAAAAACTTTCACAGAAACTCATTAATGGTTTAATTCCCATCGCATACCCGAGTACAGAACCATTTATAATATAATCTTTTCGGTACGCCAACCTTCGTTCACAGCACTCGTATTATAAGTAATAATTGCTTTTAAAAACTCAAATACGTTCCCGTAAGTCCAAATTGTTTACTAATATAACTTTATATTTTCTCCCCTAAATAATTTAATGTTTTGTATATTTTAAGTGACACCTTCCGAGTCAAAGTTTTTATGATTTATTTCCTTTTTAACGTCAGGTGAGGTAAACCATTTTTGTTTTTTGGATCGCGTGGAGGTTTCCTTAAATGTGGTAAATGTTTTATGTTACATTGAAAACCTTCTCCGGGTTTACCCCTCAATCGATTTAGACAATAAACGAGGTATCATTAGATACGCTTTGTATTCGAGTATAGGGTATTTGGTACGTGTCAGCTTAAATCAATTTATAAGATGGGAGACTGTGAAAATCTCTTCGGTCCGTATCAAGCAAGGATGGATCAGATAAAGTCCTTATCTAAGCATTTAGCAAAAGTATTCAAGTATCACAAAATCGTCATGCTTTTATTATTTTATATAAAATCCTTCTCACCATTTTTTGTTAATATCCACTAATGTCATAAATGTAATAGTAACATTGTCTGTTGGTTTGTATAGGTAAGTACGTCTTAACGACTGTACAGACTTGGGTGAAACTTGGCAAACAGGTACCTCCACTCGGATGAAGCTTCCGGCAAAAGCTAGTACGCACGACAACCAATCAAGCTGTACAAACCAGTTAATGCGGATTTCTCATTGTACGGTAAATCTATACAAAACGAGGCCATGTTATACTGGAAATGTATAGCTTGTGTGTCGCCATGTGTACGTGTATTTGTTTTCTACAAGAATAGAAATACATCGAATTTCAGTTTATTTTTTCACGAGAATCCGTAGAGTGACTTTTTTTTTAAACCCCAGTAAATGTGCTCAAGTTTCATACTCAACTCCCTATAGCACCATCATTTATCCTGAGAATCGCACTTACATTACAGCGTGTGATCTGCCGTTTCGTGGAAGTTAGCAACTTTCAAAAGGGCCATTACATAACTTTTAGATGTAGGTAAATAACTTGATAAAACGAAGTATGTTATCTTTTTTTTCCAGTATATTATTACCTATGTATTTATTCCTGAAGAGCTATCTTAGTAAGCTATTATAGTCACCCCTAAAGATATCAAAGCGAGATTTGGCAAGAGATGGTTTTATTGCCGCAACTCGATTTGATTGTACTAAGAATATGATAATTACATTAGCATGTGTGTGCCTAAATACTGGATCAGCATATTTTCGAACAATTAAATAATTAATTATAATTAAAGAAATTGAAAAGCAATGAATAACTCCACCCACCCCCACTCCAAATTTTGGTTTCGTAAGAACGAGTAAATATATAAACGTACATACTACATACTTTTAATAATCCTATTTAAAATATTATAAATGCGAAAGTTAGGATGGATGGATGCACGGATGGATGGATGCACGGATGGATGGATGTTTCAAGCTCAAACGGCTTAACGGATTTGGATGGTACCAAGATAGCTTATAACCTGAATTAACACACGGGATAATTTTTATCCCGGTTATACGATCTCGTGAAACAATTATTGAACTCCACGCGGGCGTAGCAGCGGGCATTTAATAAGCCAGTTTCCAAATAATACTTCAGTGCATCAGCTACCTGCCAAAACCATGCTTAAATATTACGAATACATTTTGGAATAACCGGCCAACATTTAAACAAAATGGAGTTATCCGTCACTACCAAATATCATATTTACCGAGCTAAAACAATTGAAGGCTGTTCACCGATTGGAAATTACTGTTTCAAAGAGAAATGTTCTCATCATTGAAAACGCTACAAAGGTCCGGTTCCATAAACTCCAAAAAGGTCGTTTTCAGATCAAAATATTTGCCTATTTCACTTTGTTATTGTATCCGCCTCGAATTTTGAGTTACGAATATTAAAAGACAGGAAGTTTTCTTTGAACTACAAAGGGTAATAAATCCTGATATCAATGGAAATAATGTTTACATACATTGTTACTTATTACATTGTTACCTATACTTCAAGGAACCTCTTCGATCAACAATTGGTACCTATATTATATTAATACACTATGGTATTCAGAATTTTTTCATTGGTATTTTTTTAAATCAGTTGTTTCCTACGAAATTAGAAAACGGCATTTTTTTTATTTTTTTATTGATGACTTAAAATTACTATGTGGGAGATTTCAAAAACGTGGTGTGTTTGTGCGTCAGTGTAAAACCAAGAAAGCGAGAATATGTTTCTGTAAACATATTCTCACTTTGTTGGTCGCTACAGTCGCAGACTTGGCAAAAAAATTGTTCCTGGGTTCGATTACAGCTCGGGCAAAGTTATTTAGTTAAACCATCAGTAGCACCTCAAATCCTCGTTGGTGGTAATAATCTCACCCCCATTACACCCCTGCCTATCCCTGTGAGGCTAACAGGCGTGATGTTATAGCCAGTACCGTTCCATTTGATCACATTGAACGTAGACCGTCTCGAATTATCTGCGACATAGCGTTTCAATTCACTTGATCTATTGACTTTGCTGAAAGCCGTTGCATCCCTATGCTCACTCTATCCCTTAACAATGGGAATTACTCTGATAAATTGTTCAGTCTTATCCCTGACTTTCACCTGTCTCCTAGCTCAATGGAAAAGTTCCGTGACGTTGATAACACTATATTTAATTAACTAGAATAAAATTACAATACAGATCAAAACTATACATTTTGAAATTCACCACTAAATGACTGAGAAATAGATGATTAAAGTCGAACTAAGTAACAAAAAATAAAAATGAGTGGCTAACGAAACAAACCTTTTTTTTTTTTTTTTTTTTTTTTTCGGATGGGAAATCATCTAATGACTTCTCCCGCTCTGGGCGGAGCGGGAGGGAGTGTCAGACTTTTACTGACTAAAACCCATCCATGTTCCTTCATCGCCCTTTGTGTTCCGGGGCCACGGTATCTCTTTCGAACAGTCCCGCAACCCCGGCAGGCATCGGTCCTTGCGGACCCCTTCCTTTTTGCTGACTCTCTTTGAGGCGCGCGTGGAACACGAACGCGCCGTCGACACGGCCTGTCGTCATGAGACGGACGGACGGCGAGCTAGCCCATAGCCCACCGTCCACAGGCCCGCGCCTACGGTGGCCGGGGGCTACGTGGTGGCCCCCGACGCCCGGGGCGTCTCCCGCGGCGGCCGGGACGCTGTGAGGTTCTCTCCCTCTCACGTTCCGCCACCTCCTTCTCTAGCATTACTGCTTCGCAGAAGGAGGTGACGGCGTCCCATTCCGTCTCGCTCCGGACCATGGCTTGCACCAGGGCCGGACGCGAGAGGTCGCCGCCGCCAATCGCCACTTCGAGGACACGGCGGTGCTCCGCCCACGCGGGGCACACCTCCACCGTGTGCTCCACCGTGTCCTCCGGTCGATCCTCGCAATGGAAACACCCGGGCGTTTCCTCCCGCCCGATTCGGTGCAGGAACCTCCCGAAACAACCGTGTCCGGTGAGGACCTGCGTCAGGCGGAAGGTGAGGACGCCGTGGCGTCTCTCAAGCCACTCCTCAAAGAGGGGACTTACCGCCACTATCGTGGCGTGCCCTAACGAAACAAACCTAGGATAAGCTTAAACAAGTTAAACTCAATTTATTACAGCACTAACATAGACTAAAGTTAAACTCATTTTATTACAGCACTAACATAGACTACGGATTTGATTAAAAAACGACCAATTCTGTGTTACTATTTGTCAATTTTTCATTGTACCTATTTATTTATTTTGACTTTACTAAGTAATCTATTTCTCAGTCATTTGTTTGTGAATTTAAAAACAAATCCCCCGTTGTTTTAGGTCTGATTTCATTTAGTTAAATAATTATATTGTTATCAACTTTATAAAACTTCTCGGCTTATTCGTCAACTGGCGACTGTGAAACTCGCAAATGCTTGCGAGTTGGCACTTTCCGATTTTTTTTGTCGTCAACTCGCTCGCACTTTAAAAAGTCCAGTCAAATGAAAAAAACAATATTTTGTTATTTTTGTTTTAAAGTCAAGTCGTATAAAAATCTTATACATTCAAAAGTGGGTAAATATTTTATGAAGTTTTTGTAGTTGGCTGTACATCTGACGTATTTTACGTCAGATTTGCAAGGACGAGCGAGTTGATGACAAAAAACAGGTGCCAACTCGCGCGCACTCGCGAGTTTCTCACTTGCCAGTAGACGAATAAGCCAACTTCTCCTGTCAATACAGTATTTGTCTTTTCTATCGTCGTCCTCGTTGTCAGAATGTCAGTTTGTCTAGACCGCAGCACTACGTTAAGGTTCAAATAGCATGTTCTGCTTCGCAGTCCAACATTTAAGTTACGTCCGCGTCACTGGAATCTTTAAAATTAATCTTCTGTGAACATGTAAATGGTTTAAAAGCATAACTTCTTATGCATTCTTCGTACGCAATGTATGTACGCGTTCGAGTTACTCTCTGTTCGCCAATATATTTTGTAAGCACTATAGGCGAGACGACAAAAAAAAACTATTTAGTCCGTCAGTTAGATTATCAAAAAATATTTGACACGTGTTTTTTCTTTTGTTACGTAAACCAAAATTGACGAAGATATGACGCTTTTAAAATTCTCAATACGTTACAAACAACAACAACAACAACAACAGCCCATAACGTCCACTGCTGGACATAAGCAATACGTTACGCCTAGGTATAATTTTTACTTAGTTCTGACGTCACGAGCCCCCACTCCCGAGTTTTGATGCGTTTTATCTTTGTCAATATTCATTGATTTACAAAAACAAAATAATTACCAATACTCTAACTGACGGACTAAATAGATTTGCAATTTTTTGATACTGTCGTCATGCCTATTATAGGTTTGTAGATTTATTCTCAAAACAGACACAAAGTCACTTACATGAGAGCAATGCTTAAAATAAATTATAATTAAAGTTCGTCACAGACGTCACGGTAGCAATTATGATACATATTAGATATATTGGATACACCCATCCAATGCATTCAGATGTTAGGAAGGGTGTTATTTGTCATCAAATATTCAGTTAATAGAGTTTTTAATGCATTGAATGAGTGCACTTTTTTAATTCATGAGTGGCGTTTTGTCGTACAATTGTGCTCCTTCAAATGTTAACATTTTTTGCCAAACTTAGTTATCATCTTTAGTATAATCAGAAAACTAGCTCGGCGAGAAAATAGCGTTAAAATTGATTGACCTGAATTTAACACAATATAATAAACAGGTTTTCAGATGTTTATAATATTCCGCAAATACGGTAGCGATAAATATAGTAAATCGTACATAATACCGAAAAATTGTAATCAAAATCTCTGTAATTATGACCTCCAGGAGTTTCATTCTGCGCGATTTTCTTTGAAATGTTGATAACGGAAATTAAATGCCATGACAGCTTTTATTTATTTGAGCGTTCAATAATTAAAATAAAACGTTTAACTTTAAAAAGGCCGGTTCAAACAATTCTGATATTGGTTTTTCTTTTTTCATTACGCATTTGAGACATTATACGACAGGCTGAAATCGTCAAAATACAGGGTGTAAACAGACCCTTCACGAAGACGTCAACGAAGCATTCTGTTAATCAAACTAATAACTCTACAGAAAAATTATTTTTGGAAAACGACTTTTTTTTGGGGTGATAAATAATCCCGGTTTTCGGTAGAATTTAATGTAACGGCACTCAAAACATTGTGCAGATTGCTGCAGATGTAGTCTTCTCAGCAAACCCTTTCATTTGATACCCATACCATGGGTATGCATAAAAAACAATCGAAAGAAAAAGCCATAGGAACTGCAAGCGTAAGGAAAACCATAAGTAACTGCAAGCGTCGACGGCAGACGTCAACGCTTCGGCGGCTGCCACCCGTCGCGTCGACGGCAGCTGTCGACAGGTGGCGACGCTCACAGTTTATCTGCCGTTTGCAACGTGCCGCTCGTCTGTAAGAACCCTAACACGGTGGAAGGACGATATCATAAGAACAGCCGGCTCCAATTGGAGCCAAATAGTAAAAGACAGAGACACATGGGCAGCTTTGGTGGAGGCCTTTACCCAAAACTGGGGTCCTTGCTTATGAAGATAACTAACAAAACAAACAACTTCGTTTAAAACAAAAAACTAACCCTCTAACACATTCCACTAGAAATTAAGTTAGTATTGTAAATCAAGCAAGGAATAAACAGGCTTTTTTATTTTATTTATTATGTTTTCTACCTTGATTTCACCCCTCTCTACATCGGAAATGAAAAGCGAGGAAAACATAAACATGTAACCTTATTTGTTTACAGAATTTCTTTATCAATCGGAGCGTATTGTTTCGTATTGCCGTTACAATTTGATTGATAGCCAATTGAAGCAAAATATTCCCATTTCAAGTTACATATGCTACCTTATATTCGTACAAAACAATACAACGAATAAAAATAAATTCAAAACGTGTTTTTTGTCGGAGAAACTGATTATCAACAGGAATAAAGGTTGTCATAAAACAATAATATGAAATAGAAGCCTTGTTATATTTTGAAAAGAATTAAGTAGTAAGTGGTACCATAGTACACTGGGTGATTTTTTAAACGTTGGCAATACCATAAGGGCGTGTAATCATTAAAAAGAACTTTTACTATTGGACCGAACATGGTCCGAAGTCCGAAAAAATGTAAGCAACAGCAGATTTTTTAACCGACTTTTAAAAGTGGTTCATATTTATAAGTATTTCACTCCTTTAAGCGAGCTATGTTTCAATGAGTTAAGCAGACGTAAATAATTTAGAAGACCAAATGATTGATTTTTTCAATCAGATTTTATATTAATTGTGTATTTAACGAGTTCTGATTTTTTTACTAAAGTGGCGCAAGTGTGCCATGTGGGAGCCCCTTAAAGTATTGCCCACGTTTATCCAATCACCCTGTATAGTCAGGACCGTCTTTAACCTGTTGAAGGCCTTGGACACTTTGCACTCCGCCTCGTATAAGTTAGGTTTTCTTGTGATAGTTCATACAAAAAATGGCCGTTTTCTTAAATTATCAAGAGTAGCTCGAGTCTGCATTTGTTATTTAAGATAATTAAAAATAAAATATAAATCTTGTATTTATATTTTATTTTTAATTATCTTACATAATTTGTAACTAACTTTTGGTTAAAATTATTTTACCCTTCTAGGTATGTAATAAAAAACGATCAATTTCCTAACTTTGCAAACTATACTCATAGTATCAATCTGTAACAGATCAAAGCCTTACTAAGTGAATGTAATTATGGCCAATATCCCGCAGGACTAATGGCCTTATTCAATGGAAGTAGCCATTATGGACAATAGGCATTTCTAGCTGACACAACTACAGATATCGGGGGGCATAGACTATAACTAGGTATTGTCTATGATCTAATGACTAAGTCCTGAGAGATGAACAAAAGATGATTGGTATATTGATAGACTTTAGTAGATATTATGGGCTGTCAAAACTATTCTTTCGTACACGACTCATCAAATGCCATGTCTTGGGCTCAGTAGGTCGCCGCGCGTTATTCGCTGCAATAGCATTTTTACAAGCTTAACTTGCTAATTGAGTATGTTTGTTTGTTTTTATCTTACCATTACCGGAATGTATTGTAGAGAATTACTTAAATTTTAATAATATGTTGTTGTGTTTGTATATTAGAAAATATTTTATTTTCCTATTATTTTCCTTCAGTTAACAATTTCTTTGTTTGGTTTTAGTGCTTAACAGCAAAATTTTGTTTTGTATTGAGTAACTTCGAACACGCTTAGTTACCTAATTTAATGTTTGTAAAGTTCATTCAGTTATTGTTTTGAAATTAGCATTTAATTCTTTAATGTTTGCATGCCAATTTTATGGCGAAATGTGTCATTGCACTACATATTATTTTTACTATCTTTTGTACCACATTTACTGCAAATAAATAATTTTGACTTTGACTTTGACCTTGATTTTTTTTCGCACTTGGTGATGGGGTTCGCTGGGAATGGCGGGCTGATACTTGTCGGGGGTGCGCGCGAATGTACTTCTATCTCCCAGGCCTCCAACACATGGTAGTGATAGGAACAGTGGGTTTTTAGTCGGTTAGAGTCCGACATAACTCTCCGCTTACCCCAGGCGGAGGGTAGCCATGAGGATATTCCCATTCAAAAATTTAAAAAAAGGTCAAAACTTGCAACTGATTATTAAAACATTTATCCCCAACTGACTAAGCTGAAAATTTTGTATACACGTTTGTTTAGATGGCAATGCATGACGCAAGTGAGCCTAAAGATGGCAAACTAGTTGCTTTTATGCACCCCTATGATATGGGTATCAATTAAAGGGTTTGCTGAGAAGAATACGCAAAACATGACGTCACGCCTACCTATAGTTTAAAGCTTGTTTTTTTTTCAAGATTTTTTTTTTAATAATAATCTTGTATAAGTCTTCTTATGTGCAGGTGCAGAGACGCTTTGATACTTCATGTAAGCCATCGTCTGGTTGACAGCTACAACGAGAGGTTGACAGCTACAACAGGAACGAAATAAAGATTATCATCAAATTCAATAAAATCGTTGAGTTATATTTTAATAAACTGGAATTTGAACAGCTTTGAAGTATTAATTTAATAACTAGACCGTGTTGAATCCAAAAAAAGGAGAACAATTAAAACAACGAACAATATAGAACTCAAGCAAATACTTCAATCACGTAAAGAAGAAATAAAAATGCGTTACCAATAGCACAATACTAACGGTAGATACTCATTAATTAAATTAACGACCAATCGAAGTAATCAATCATCATAAACGTTACGATGTTTTTATGCTAAATGCTACCATACTTAACTCAAAGAGTTCTCAACAAATAATATCCTATTAAACAATATTATCGATCTTGAGGAAACGTTATGGTAATTGATTCGGCAAAGGATCTCCGTAAGATTTATTCTTCGTTCGTCCTAAGCATGTGCGTGCGCTACGAAGAGGCAATTAGACAAAGCCTACCCTACCAACTGGGGCAATTATTATAACTAATGAACTATGTAATAAAATAACACTGTACAAAATATTTAAAAAAAGTTCATACTCCTGTTCGAATACTTATAGCAATTTTTCGCGCCCGTGTTACGTAACGACTGGAAGTTGCTACGAAGCTCGACGCTCACCCGCCGGACGCATCTTATAGGCAATCAGTCTACTCGCCTATAACCCATTGATAAATTTACGCACACAGCGGGACATTGGTGCGTATTTTCGTGTATATGAACCGCACACATGTATAGATTGCAGCCATTTTTGGGCGGTAACTCCTGCGAGTGTAGCTGTGCTATGATTGGCTGCTACAACACAAGGCCAGGATTCAAGGTGGATGTTCTTTAGCCCGCGAAATTCAAATTTCCTGACGTTTTTTGCAATATTTGCACGCCAGTGCTAGGGTGTATATTGATTAAAATAATGATTCCTGGGGGTTATTGGCGCGTATTATTATTATAATAATTAATAATATTATTTTTATTATATTTTTCTTCATGGGTGTCGTTTTCGTGGTTTTTGGGGTTGGTGATAATGAAAATGAGGTCAAAATGGAAATCCAAGATGGCGCCGATGAAAATTTTCAGTTTTTTCGTCATGGGTGTCGTTTTCGAGGTTTATGGGGTCGCTGATAATGAAAATGAGGTCAAAATTAAAATCCAAAATGGCGCCGACAAAATTTTTTGGTTTTTTCTTCATGGGTGTCATTTTCGTGTTTTTTTGGGTCGCTGATAATGAAAATGAGGTCAAAATGAAAATCCAAGATGGCGCCGATGAAAAATTTGAGTTTTTTCATCATGGGTGTCGTTTTCGAGGTTTATAGGGTCACTGATAATGAAAATGAGGTCAAAATAAAAATCCAAAATGGCGCCGACGAAAATTTTCGGTTTTTCCTTCATGGGTGTCGTTTTCGAGGTTTTTGGGGTCGCTGATAATGAAAATGAGGTCAAAATGAAAATCCAAGATGGCGCCGATGAAAAATTTGAGTTTTTTCATCATGGGTGTCGTTTTCGAGGTTTATAGGGTCACTGATAATGAAAATGAGGTCAAAATAAAAATCCAAGATGGCGCCGACGAAAATTTTCGGTTTTTTCTTCACGAGTGTCATTTTCGTGGTTTTTGGGGTCGCTGATAATGAAAATGAGGTCAAAATGAAAATCCAAGATGGCGCCGACAAAAATTTTCGGTTTTTTCTTCATTAGTGTCATTTTCGTGGTTTTTGGGGTCGCTGATAATGAAACAGAGGTCAAAATGAAAAACCAAGATGGCGTCGACGAAAATTTTCAGGTTTTTCTTCATGGGTGTCATTTTCGTGGTTTTTTGGGTCGCTGATAATGAAAATGAGGTCAAAATGAAAATCCAAAATGGCGCCCACGAATTTTTTTGGTTTTTTCTTCATGGGTGTCATTTTCGTGGTTTTTTGGGTCGCTGATAATGAAAATGAGCTCAAAATAAAAATCCAAGATGGCGCCGACGAAAATTTTCGGTTTTTTCTTCACGAGTGTCATTTTCGTGGTTTTTGGGGTCGCTGATAATGAAAATGAGATCAAAATGAAAATCCAAAATGGCGCCCACGAATTTTTTTGGTTTTTTCTTCATGGGTGTCATTTTCGTGGTTTTTTGGGTCGCTGATAATGAAAATGAGCTCAAAATAAAAATCCAAGATGGCGCCGACGAAAATTTTCGGTTTTTTCTTCACGAGTGTCATTTTCGTGGTTTTTGGGGTCGCTGATAATGAAAATGAGGTCAAAATGAAAATCCAAGATGGCGCCGACGAAAATTTTCGGTTTTTTCTTCATTAGTGTCATTTTCGTGGTTTTTGGAGTCGCTGATAATGAAAATGAGGTCAAAATGAAAATCCAAGATGACGCCGACGAAAATTTTATGTTTTTTCTACATGAGTGTTGTTTTTGTGGTTTTTGGGGTCGCTAATGAAAATGAGGACAAAATGAAAATCCAAGATTGCGCAGACGAAAATTTTTTTTTGCTATCATTATTTCGTGGCCTACCCTTCGTGGAATACCACTGCACGCCACTGGTCCCAGGTACTTGCGTTTGCATGATATTCCGAACCTAAAAGATTTTGAACACTTCTTCCCCACTGCTCAACTAGATTGCTCAACTGCTTAAAGTTGAGCAGTGGGTAATACCAAAGGCTCAACTGGTAATTGCTCAACTATGAATAGTTGAGCAGTGGGTAATACCCGCTGATCAACTAAAACTGCACAACTGTAGTTATAGACTAGAAATAAAAACTCCAAATCTCTTAATTAATATACTTCACCAACTACTTACTAAGAAATCTTAAAATTAAAAAACTATTTCATCTTTCTTTTTACAAGAACTTATCTTGTATAAAGAAAGAAGAAATAAATTTTTTTATACATTTAGTTAACGAACATAGAAAATCACTTTAATTAAGTAGGTACCCTTAATATCCATAACACTACTATGAAATTTTAAAAGTAAAAACAAATTTTATATTTCTTCTTTTTGCTTGAATGTGTTATCGTAAGTTTTCAAGAGCATGCCCAATTGAGATTTCTGAATTAATTAGTTGCATTTGTATGTAAATAATTATATCATCTATTATGTAAATATACTTCTTTCTTCTCCTGTTTGCTGTTTTATCTACAGCAAGCACGTCAATGTCAGCTAGTATTTTTAATAATCTCAACAATGTCTTGGTGTTTTTGTTTATAGATTTGTTTATTTTTGAATGCCAACCTTCGAGCACATTGTTGGTTCTATGTCGCTCTCCTAACATACTGATTATTTTTTTCTTTAAAATGTTGTCCACATACGTCATAAAGGGCTGCATTTCAAGTTTCGTATTTTCATATTCGCTTTTAATGTAATTCCAACCTTCCATTATTTTTTCCTCACCTATTAATGGCAACATGGAGCAGAGACGAACGATCCGTTTTTCATGTTTTGTTTTGTTTTCATTATCAATGTCAATTACAAATAAGTGTATTAAATAGGTATTAACAATAGATTAGTGGTCAAGAGCAGTTAAGCTGTAGGTTATATGTTTGATAGAATAACAAGATGACTACTGATAAACTAAGTTGAGCAAAAAAGAGTTGAGCTATAAAGCATCAATGTTCGGTAATACAAACTATGTCCTACAGCTCAACTGCTCAACTAGTTGAGCAATCTGGTTGAGCAGTGGGGAAGAACCGATTTTGAAACAAAAGAAAGGTATTAGGCATAAAGTGCTAGAGGGATGTTTTGTCGCTTGAAAGACAAAGTAAATCTCAGATGGCGCCACCATAGTTGGTCTCAATCTGACCAATGAGGTTGGGCTATTTTGAAACATAAAATGACATTACCACATTTTCAACCAATGACGATGTTTGGGTACCAAATGGTGCTAGCACCATTAGTTCCACAGTTAGCATCCCCATTTGTGAAATGTGTTAAAAACCGGCAAAGTGCGAATCGGACTTGCGCATGAAGGCTTATGTACCATCGTACTAGGGGAGCCCCCTTTAATTTTTAATTTATTTGTAAAACCTGTGTTGTTGTTATTGTTATAGCATTAAATCGGCAACTGAAATACACATTCTGTGAAAATTTCAACTGTCTACCTATTACGGATCATTAGATACAGCCCACTGACAGAAAGACGGACGGACAGCAGAGGCTAGTAATAGTGTCCCGTTAGTTACACTTCGGGTACGGAACCCAAAAAACAATCTAGTTTTCGTCACACGCCAAAAGATTTTTGAACTGTTATATTGAATCGTTAAAAAAAAATTAAAGGTACTTGCGTTTGTATGACTTTTCGAGTACAAAAAGATTTCGACACATACGTAGAATGCGGTCGAAAGGTGGAAGGATTATGGTAATACAAACAACCTACAAAAACAAAGGTGTGAAGGGCACTCGCACTTTGTGGGTTTCCTACTTACAACAACTAATGCTTTAAATCAGTCAGGCAAAGAATATTGGGACAAAATTTGGATTAGGAACAGAACATGGATCATACTAGCCTAACTCTTAATGACATAAATCTAAGTATTTATATAAATGACGGCACGGTTGGTGCAGTAGCTGACTACTGCGCTGCGTGTCGTGGGTTCGATTACCGCACGGAACAAATATTTTTATGGACTACAGTTAATGTTTGTGTTTGTGAGTTTGAATGTTTGGAAACGCACTCACGATACAGGAGTAGTGTGGAGCAAATTTTTCAAAAACAAAAAAAAATGTGATCAGATGTATTTTACCAGTGACCGCACTGCAATGGGTCATAGCATATTTGCCCAAACTTGTTTGAAAGAGCCTTCACAAATGAGGTTACTTAGGTATAGCCGATTTTTTTAATCGTAAGCTATCAGCATTGCTACAGAACTAGCCCGCCTCGCATTTTTCTTCACCACAGTGCAACCTACTATTGTGAAGCTCAAGGACCACGAAAGCACATAATTATCAGACAACTTCATTCAATATTAAATACAAAATATTTTTGGAGCTCTCCAAAACAAATCTTGTATTATGGACCATTTTCAATTACCTACCTTTAAAAGCAAAAAACACTCTACTTCCTCTTAGTATTTTAAGAAGCTTTGAAAGTATTTCACAATTAAATACCCGGGAAAACGTTCCTGGACGAGCAGTATTAACGTTCAGTAGTTTACAACTGTATCAAACAAGTCAAGTCACCTGCTTGGGAACGCAATAGCTTCTCTTTGAAGTGGTCTGGAGCTAAGTACTTTTACCTATATTCGACCAGCTTTATCACAACTAAACTCTTTTAGAGATGTTTCAGTATCTACGTAAATGGTTTGCATTAGAAGTCCTGAGCTACAAGGATCTGTTAGCGTGTGGCCAAAATCAGAACGGCCATCTTGGATTTCATTAAAGTTTTCTAAAACAGTTTCAGCAATGTTTGCAAACCTTGTAATTCGAGATCTAAAGGATCCATAACGCACTAAAATGTTCGACTTTCTATCCCACGACAAAATTGTAATTTTTCGTTAAATTCCAACGTGACCCTGGTTAACGTTGCGTTTTCCATTTCATTAAAAAACCCATCCTAATCTAAAATTTGATATTTTTTTAACGAATGTACTTTATTAGAAAATCAAAGTTCAATGACCGAAGAGATAACGGACCACTTTGTTATTTAAACTTGGAGTGCAAAGCTCTTCATCGCTCGAGTACTAAAAATACAGACTTTTATTTTCACTGGCTGTGAACCGCTGTCGTAAAATACGGAACTTCTGTGACTATGTCATTTTTCAGGCTGAAATTGAAATATACCTTATTATCTTAATACAGTCGTTACGGGTAGTCTGAAGCCAGATAGTCTGACAACCAGTCTTCACAAGGGCTATCGTATTACCCAGTAACTGGATTGTAAAGGACAGATAAGCATTCGCTCCAAGTGAAACACCGGTAATCAGCTGCATACGATAAAACTGAAAGCTGACCCCAACATACATAGTTGGGAAAAGGTAGGGCAGGTGATGGTGATATTTTCTTGTTATTGCAGTTTATATATGGGCGTAATATTTCGTATTTTGTATATAAGAAATGCTTGTTAATGCAGTTTATATATGCAGGTATATGTATATTAATGTTTTAAAAATCCACCCTAATTTCCTAATCCTTCCAGTAACGTGTTCTATATGAGAGTACCATGACAATCTGTGGTCAATGACAATAATAAATATAACTGACGAAGTGGAGAAGAGGCGTGATGTTATGTAATTTATGTTTTTCTGATGATACTATTCCAGATCGAGTAAACACTCGATCTGGAATTGTAATCACCACCCAGAACGGCTGGGGACATACTCCCCAGCCGTTCCGTAAGGGGAACGGAGCATTGTTATTTTAATTGTGTCTGTAATTGCGGGTATCTAAAGGTGTAGTAAATAGTGTTTCTTCAAATAAAACAATTTAATTGACGGAATCAAAAAACATTAAATGATCAGAAAAAACTGAGGATCGGAAACAACCTGTTGGCGGAGCTAAGGAACGAGCGACCAAGAGCGTGCTAAAGAGACAAATTACAAGTTTCACTTACAGACTCAGTCCCAACGCTGACTGAAGAAGATTAACAAAGCCATTACTTTTAAATAAAAAGAGGTCTCTAAACGAAATCTTATTCCAATAAGTGAGTAATCCATTTAACTTGTGAATCATTTGGAACTGTTTTTTTTTTGTCCAGAAAGAGAGTAATGTTTTGTTTACTCTTCCTGTCTACTCTATTCTTCATTAGCAGATAATGTATATATGTAGGAAGACATGATTAAGAAAACTAAATTAAGGAGATGGTTTTATAGTTTTTTTTTCTTTATAGAACTTTCCACACCTCATTGGTCACGTTAAACTAAAAGATCAAGTGAATAATAAGGGCGTGGATGTTTTATGATATGTTTTGTAAATAAACAAAATAACTTAGAAACTATCACACTAACTGACTATCAACTATCACTGTCTGGTACATGATCTACGAAAAAAATTAACACGATCTTTTTATTTTAGGGTTTCTTTTAAGTTAGACAAGACATCAAGGGAAGATATCGGAACCACAAAAAATGTGATTTAAAAACTAATTTGAGTGTCTTTTGACCATAATAGTCAGACTGAAATCTGACGTCTATGACAATAGGGAATATGCATGTAATTTAATTTTGGTTTAAATATTTTTATTTCGAATCTTCATTGGCAGGACATATAATCTAAACCATTATTTTAGTAATTAATGTCTTTATAATTATTAAAAATTAAAAATAAAAGTGCTAAATGAGCGAGCGAAATTCAAATTTTTAAAACGCATCGCCATTGGTTGAAGCGAAACGTGACGTCAAACACTTTAAAAACAAGTTCGTACTGCTTACATTTGTATGGGATTGCAGCTCTTTGATTTTAAAACTTAGTAATAACGTGAGTGTTTTGAATTAATTTAGTGTTTAAGTGAAATTTTAGCATCATAGTGAGATTAGAAATCATTTAAGACAAAGACTGAAAGTGGTTTTGTAAAAGTACAATCGGATAATCTGCTGAGAAAAGATGCATTCATGCAGTCGGCTTAAATTCAATGAAATCGTACGTCCGCTGAAGTAAAAGGAGTAAAAGCTGCAAGGTAATTATTCTCTATCACACATTCACACTATGTTAGTTATTTTAGACATAGATACAATGTTAGTAAGATATGCAGTAAACATAACCTATAATTTTTGATTATTGTAAAACAAACAAATGTTAAACGAAGCTACGTACTTCAACACTGTATGTTATTGCTAAAACTAATCACATGTGGTTAAAACTAATCACATTAACGGTCTGTCAAGCTTATTATGATACTTTTTTATGTTATTTGGCAGAAAATTATATGTAGGTACAAATTATGATTCATACTTTTTGTTCAAGATCTGAACGTGAATCCTATGGAAATTCAGCTATAGGATATGTACACCAGATATGTACAAGTAAAAAGAGACGGAGAAGGGATTTATGTGGTGAGAGCTCGAATAACACAGCGAGCGAGCATAACGTGCGACAGAAATGCTATTTGATAGAAAACTGAAGGAAATATTCTTTCTGTTAACTGTGAAGATTGTTCAGCACACAAGTAGGTTTTGATCATCTCTTCTCATTATGTGGCCGGACCAAGAAACCCTGTATTCCTTTTATGTTTGGAAATATCAAATGATAGCTGTGACTTACATATCTACATACTTATTTTCATGTGTACTTACATCATTGATCTACACTAATTAGTCAATTATATATTTATAGTAATTATAATTGTTTTCTATTTAACCCCGGGTGTAAGCATGCTATTATTATTGCCTTTTTGGTGTGGCTGCACAGGAGAAGTGAAGACCCACCAACTACTAGCATTGACTGCTATTGGAAGAAATACAAACTGTCTTCAGTTGGTACAAACCTTAAATAAAATTTATAAAGGCTAAAAGGCTTAAATTTATAAATTGAATTAAGCTTTGACTTTGAGTTTTAAGTGTTTTTATTTAAAATAAAACAAAATTTAATTTGAATTTACTTTTTATCATGTAAAACATCCTGCTTGTTAATTAAACCACAAGCTATTATTATTCCTTCATATATCATTGGAATAAAATTGTGATCTACACAAGCATGAGAAAACAGTATGTCATACTCCCCACGTTCCACATGTATCCTTAATGCCACAATCTGTTTTGATAGCTTTACTTCATCTTTAGTGCTCGGGGACAACTTTGAAACTGAAGGTGGTTGTATAAGTGTACATCTTTTAGCTTCTAGTAAACATGACAAATCTTTGAATCCTCTGTCTGCCATCACTGCTTGGTTAGGTGATAAACACTCCAAATAACCAGTCTTGAACTATCATAACATCTGTAGCCCTTCCAGACATTGACATACAATCTTGGCTGTCGGCATACAATTTATTTAAGGCAACTGATTTTGTGTCCGTTACCCAGGCCAGATGTTATCGAAAATGGTCATTTGAATCTTATAGATAATTAGTTTTACGGCTTCTATAATTGTTGCGCACATTTTTAAATTTGTTGCGCTTATAGTTTTTTAATTATTTCACAAAAACATTGCCTGCTGGGGTAACTTTACCCCAGCCAGACCTTTTTCTTTCTAATGGGAATATTTAAATAAATACTAGCTATAAAATTAGTTGTCTAGTTGAAGTAAATGTTGTGCCTTATTTTGTATTTGTTCTTTCATCGGTTGCGAAGTTATTCGAGATTTTGCTGGGGTAACGTTTTTGGTTTTGCTAGATCTTTGAAATGGTTAAGCGGATTCTTATCATATTTTGTACATGACTTCTTAGGAATTAGTTTAAATTTGTTCTGCAATAAAAAAACCAAAATAATGCATAGCTTAAAGGTTATTTCATTAAATAGAAAAACACTTCAATTGGTCCCAGCACTCTTAATAAGAAGTCTAAAGACTTACTTAAAACGTTTTTTAAAGCTTGTAACTGCCTTCAAATGTATGTGAAGTTTCAATAGTATCCTGTAAGTATTTAACAAATTATGATGATATTCAGTTCTTCACGAGCACGGTCTTGATGCGCGCGGTGTTATTTGGCCACTGGATTGGATATATGAACTGAATGTCATGTCAATTATTAGTTTTTTAGTTCAGTTGTATATCAGTAAAATTTCAGCGTAGTACATTGGATAATTAATGAGATAATACGATTAAAGTCATTAGGAAGTGAATGACCGTGGTAAACCGACCAAGTTTAGGTGGTTACGAAAAAGCGAAAACGCAGAACATTATACTATCTTTTGAAATGTTTAGTATAATACACCTTACAATTTCGGTACAGACGCGTACACTATTAAATACATAATAATATCTATACTATGAAAACATTATTATTATCTTCCAGTTGCACAAACTTATCAAAAATCACCGATATACCATGTCGTTTGGTGGGACGCGGGAGGGATGGGGTGAAGGGGTAATACATTGTTTGCAATTGCATAACGCACTAAACATGCTCCATAATCACATAATTCATCTTGTAGAGTGCGCGTGCGCTTCGGCAGTTCCGTTTCCTGTTTTTGCAAATATTTATCGAGTGCGTGAGAGCTATTATATAATAATAAGTGTGGCGAATTACTGCTAATGTGGAGTGCTTCTATTGATGATCATAGTTATGGTGCGATCATTACACATTCCAATATGTGTATATTTAAATAAAAACTGTAACTGTGTACTGTGTATACTGAAATCTATAATTTAAATAAAAAATAATAGAAAATTTCAAAAAAGCAAAATTACTATCTGTAATTTTAATCTGTGATTGTTTTTAAGTATAAGTTTATTAATACTTTAAAAGTTCAATTGAAATGATTATTTTACCTGTCAATAAAAATTCTTTAATAAACATGTAGTTTTTTTTAAAACTTGTGTACATGTCTGTACTAAATTTGTAACACTATCCTACATATTTTAGAAGGTACCATAATGTTCTGCGTTTTCGCTTTTTCGTAACCACCTAAACTTGGTCGGGTTACCACGGTAATTCACTTCCTAATGACTTTAATCGTATTATCTCATTAATAATCCAATGTACCGAGCTGAAATTTTACCGATATACCAATGAACTAAAAAACTAATAATTGACATAACATTCAGTTCATATATCTAATCCAGTGGCCAAATAACACCGCGCGCATCAAGACTGTGCTCGTGAAGAACTGAATATCATCATAACTTGTTAAATACTTACAGGATACTAATGAAACTTCACATACATTTGAAGGCAGTTACAAGCTTCAAAATAATGTTTAAAGTAAGTCTTGTCTTGTCAATAATGTTTAAAGTAAGGGACCAATTGAAGTGTTTTTCTATTTAATGAAATAACCTTTAAGCTATGTATTATTTTGGTTTTTTTATTGCAGAACAAATTTAAACTAATTCTTAAGAAGTGTTGTACAAAATATGATAAGAATCCGCTTAACCATTTCAAAGATCTAGCAAAACCAAAAACGTTACCCCAGCAAAATCTCGAATAACTTCGCAACCGATGAAAGAACAAATACAAAATTAGGCACAACATTTACTTCATCTAGACAACTAATTTTATAGCTAGTATTTGTTTAAATATTCCCATTAGAAAGAAAAAGGTCTGGCTGGGGTAACGTTACCCCAGCAGGAAATGTTTTTGTGAAATAATTAAAAAACTATAAGCGCAACAAATTTAAAAATGTGCGCAACAATTACAGAAGCCGCAAAACTAATTATCTTTATGATTCAAATTACCATTTTCGACAACATCTGGCCTGGGTAACGGACACACTGATTTTACTGGTGATGTTGCAGTATTTGTGAATGCACAGCTTTATCAATAAGTAGTATAGTTTCATTCTCCAATGAATTAATTTCTTCAATATGGGAAGAACTGAAACGTTTTCTCATGATAGTTCGATTCTTCTATCAGGTGGTTTGGCAATGGAATAATTATGTGAGGCAGAACTCCTTTATTTAATCGTAGTTTCACATTTACACCTTCTTGTTTCATGTTTTAAGTATTGAACATAATTTTGTGTATCCTCCTGTAATAGATAGATAGATTCCATACAATGTAAATTAATCAAAATATGTAGGTAAGTAGGTATAACTTCAAGGGATGAACGTGTCTGAAGGGAACTCTCGTTTCTGCTGTGGTATAATTTAGGAACCGAGCTGAATAGTTATGGTTATATAAAAAACAATAGACGAAATCACACAACTTTGTAAACTGGATTTAGATACAGTTACCTACTGCTTGTGTGATTGATTTTCAATACAAAACAGATTTCTGACTAACTGAAATCATATTTAAGGTATCGAAAAAGTCATTAAGTACTCACATCAAAGTACAACAAGCACTCAAAATTATTCTCTTCGCCTAACCTTACACCATTTCTTACGTATGTTTGCACCTACCGGGACTCGAAAAAAACACTTTATCAGGGTGTACTTTTGATATTGTATTTATTTCAGGTACAACGCAATACATAGAAGGTTGCTTTTGAGCTTTTTTCATGGTGAAATAAGTAAACAACGAGAACACTTGTTAGTAAACAATGGACTGGGCTGTCACTGGATAAAGCGTGTGACGTCATCAACAGAGCCCGCGAAAATGGTGGCGTTTAAACAGCTCAAAATTATTCTCTATTTTAATTATCTTTTTTTACTTAATTAACTTCATTTTTAATCAGTATTTATATTTTTCACTATGTTAAAACGTTGTAAACAGTGAATTAAAAATATAAATACATGCATATACCCTATTAAACAATCAAGTAAATACAGTTAACAACGGTAAAAAACCTTTTTTTTTTGCTAGGTAGTTTTCTTTCTTTTTACAAGATTTTATTTAACTTGCAATGGATGTTTATTTAGGCCATCTTGCAACTTAATTTGAAAACCAAACTATTCTATAAGTTATCCCCAAAAATTTTGGATACACGTTTAGGTTTGATGACAATGCACGATTAGCTGAGTGACGTAATTCTAAATTCAATATGGCGGACTCCCAAAGATGGTAAACTAGTATTTTTGTACCCCCATGACATAGGTATCAATTAAAATACTTTACTGAGCGAATTACAATAATATCTTAACATTATTATTGTTAGAATTTCGAAAGTTATTGAAATGCTAAGCATAATGTAGGCGTTGCTTGGTTTCTTCATATAACTATATCATTTCACGACCACTACACGGTTTTCTAGAAAGTTTCTCCAAACCGCAGACACGTGTCAAATCAATCTTATGGGTTGCCATAAGTATCAGGACACCAAAAGTATACTGATACTTACGACAGCCCCTTAGTTTACAGTAAGCACGGTCTCGTATATCTAATACATAAGCCTTTGGTAAACTAGATAAACCATAACTCAACAAGTGGGGTATGAACTCGGGAACTATTTAGAGTACGAAATCCGACCGTAACATACATTACGAGGGAAGCCCCTTCGGAAAATATACTTTGGTTCTGTTTCGATGGAAGGTGTAAAAGTTACTGAAATATTGATTTTAACGTACCTTTTTCAGATAGGCAGTCGCTCTATGTAACATACTGGTATTCAGTTCCATCTGGTTAGACGGGAAGTCGACCCCAACATATTTGGGAAAAGGCTATGCAGTTGACGATGAATGGTACTTTATTAATAGAAAATACTACTGTCTCAAATAACTATAAGTACTGGTATTCAGTTACAGCCGATTAGAATGGAAGCCGACCCCAATTTAGGTGAGATAAAGAGACGAAGCAAGGCAGACGATGGCACTTTTCCGATAGACTGACATACTGCCTTGGTGGTTTAGTTTTTGCGAATGCGTAGCACACAGATCTCATGTGGGTCACACACACATGTGGGTCACATGTGGGTTTGATCTCGAGGTTATCATCCACCCACTCCTTTTCCCAGCTATATTAGGGTCGAGTTCCAGTCCAAATGGGATGCAGCTGAATGACAAAAATTTTCATGGGGCAACTTCCTAACTGACCTCCAAAACAGAGTAACTGCGTAATAATCGTATTACGCAGTTACTCTGTTAGATATCATAATTATTATGAATTTCAAGGGGCAAGTCACCAAAAGGTCAACGAGCTCAAGGCTCTTATTTACCTTTACAAGAAAATGCAAGCAAGCGTTTCCATTCACCTTCTTTTGATCATAAAGAAACCCTTCAAATGCGTCCTAAAAAAAATGCTTATCAGATACTTTTCCACAAACCACGGTGAATCAGATTGTAATGCCTTTCATCAACAAAAAGTTTTTAACATTATTTGAGAACTAGGTTTATAATTACACTAGCGGACGTCACGCGGTTTCACTCGCGTAGTTCCTGTTCCCGTGGAAGTACGGGGATAAAATATAGCCTATGTTACTCAGGGTGAATGTAGCTTTCTAATGGTGACAGAATTTTTGAAATCGGCGCAGTAGTTTTTAAGTTTATTCATTACAAACATACAAAAATACAAATCTTTCCTCTTTATAATATTAGTGTAGATAATTTAAATAAGGTACCAGTCCCAGCCCAGTCCAGTCCCAGAGCATAAGTGTACCTATAGCGCAGCACGGTTCTTTTCTTTAATGTCATTGTCAGAAAAAAAAATGATAATTTGTCTGTCGAAATTGCATGAAAAACAAGATGGTGCCTTTCAGAACCATGCTGCACAATATATATAAAGAAATAGACATAAATTAGCCTCATAGTGTGCCACAAAAAAAAAACAATTAAAAATACATAAATTATTTTGTCGCTTTTTCAGCAATTTCATTTTCAATTTTAGAACTCATCTAAATAAAAGTGACTTTTTTATTACTTGTAGGCAGTTAACGGATTTTTTTCATACAGCCTAGTTCACGTGTCGTGTAAAGGTAATGCCTTATTAACCTATAATAGGTATTGATTAGGTGACAACGTGTAGTACGCACTGTTAAGGGTGTGGTTCCGATATTGGAATGTTGTTGTCTTAAGCTATGTCATGCGTCGCAGACATATTTTAGATGACTGAAATTGTTTTGTGTGTGTTTTGAGTAAAATTCGTTGGTTATTGACAGTTTGGGCTTTTAGTTTTATTATCAAAAGAGTCATGATAAAAACTTAAACAAAAAAACCAAGTTAAATCCTAAATTGGTATTTAGGAGACTACCTGTATCTTGGTGTTTCCCCTTTACTTTAGTATTACAAAAAAAAATACTCAGTAGATCATTATAAACATTGGTTTCCCACATGGTTACTTCACAAATAGCCAGAATTTTCATCTAAGAGCGAGAGAGTACTTATAATCGTTTACCAAGTAAGATATCTACCAAGAAACAATTAATTTCATTTCCGATTCGTTCCGATAATCTGTTCTACCAGTTTCAAATTTTCTACAAACTTGAAAAAACAGTTGCTACAGTCCTCTGGACTGAACACAATGTTACACCAAAGAGTATTTAATCGACGCGGTAAAGTGAATCATTTTATTCAATGGGGCGACAGGCAAAGATAATCTAAGATTTCGCCACCATAGCTGGTCTCAATCTGACTAATGAGGTTAAGCTATTTTGAAATATATAATGACATTACCACATTTTCAATTTCATCGCCATTAGTTCCACAGTTACCTTCCCCAGTAGTTAAATTTTCCAGTCATCTGTTCGAAAATAGAATGACACTTTTGAATCAATTTAAATCGAGAAGAAGAAATTATATAAAATATAGCCCAATCTGATATTTGTTCTGAATTTAAAAATCAACGTCTGTGTCATGTTCCACAAAAAAAAGTTAGGTAGGTACTGTAAGAAAGCCGAAACAAAGCTTGGAACATCAATTTACTTAGCCTCTAGAAGTCTAATCCACAAGGGAAAGAAACGTTTTAAAAGTTTCGGTTTTGTCAAATCACTGCCGATGGGTGGTACTACGAACTAGACTTAGATATCCATTTATTATGCCTATTTTGAGTGTTAATAACAGTTAAATTAAATTCGAAAATTCTCTTTATCAAGTCAAAATACTTTTATCTAGAATTTTTTACCTAGTTTTTGGGTTCCCAAAGTTGAATTCTATGGCTTCTCATTTAGTAGTATTGGATTTTGTTTATTGATGTAACATTATATCTTTACTTTGTTTCAAAATCAAATTACTTACCTACTTTCAAGAATCCTCGAAATTCAGTTCCGTTTCTAAAACCCAATCTTTGTTTAAATCTACGTATAAATGTGCGTATCTATATAATGATGATTTAAATACTTACACCATAAACAAAAAGAAATAAAATGGGACTTATAAAAACAGATAAATTCAAATTTTTACGTCCGACATTAGCAGCAAATTGGTTTCAAATCTCGTTTTCATCATTTCTCGATTTGTTTTTATGTGTTAAAAAACACTTGGTGAATTCAAATTTTAAAGACAGAATAAAAATCCAATCACATCAATTTATGATTAATGTCGTTTATATCTTGTTAATCAAATACATAGTAGTTGATTCTTAAAAACATAGGTACATACCCGCACTAAAATCCAGAAAACGTGAAAAAACTACACAAGAAAATTCACAACACTAAATAAAACCCACAGACACAAAGTCTCACAACTATTAAAAAAAATACACATCATATAGATAAGGAACAGAGATGCGTTATTTTTTTAAATTATCGCGGTAAAGCCAAGGTGTTGGTTCTGTACAGCCAGTCGCAAAGGACGGCCAGGCGTCCTGACGTTGTTAACTCGCGTCGCTCACTGCTACCCGCGCAGGCCAGAACTCACGACGTTTTCACATAATACTCGCTTTTCAGACATCGGGTGCAATATGCTCGTGCGAGTACTATTGCACAGCACAACAGCTGTTGCTTTGCTTCACATGAAGAGTCAAAAACACTTTTCAGGTAGCGTACGTGATACGGGCTAGTGGATGCTTTATGTAATTTGATGAAAATCTGTTTGGATAACCTTGTAGGTTTTTGTGAGATAGAAAACGGATAGGTAAATGATGAAAATAGGCTGCAATATAGGTAACAGAGCTACATTTATTAGAGATATTGTGTTTAGTGATTAACTGTACCTCCTGATTAACTCCAGAGATAAGCTTCGAGTATCTTTACGTGACTTAATTTATTTTTATGGCAAAATAACACAAGAATATGTAATATGTGAAAATAATTACCTTCACCTTTGTATACCAAAAGTGCAGTTTTATCAGTGACAAATTCTTTAAGAGTACTGGAAATCCACTGACCACTGCACGGCACGAACCCTCCTTTATTAAACGCCGCGTAAAGTTTCAACCAGCCATACATTTTTCAGGCTACACAGTTAGCATAACTTTACTCCACGTTTATTAATATAGGAGGTGGAAAAAGGTGCATTAAGTCTTGTTTATTTTCCTGCAAAGTGTTATTAAAAATACCAATTTAGCTTTTCTATTAAGTACCAAATGCGTTTCCAAGCACGCCTGAAACATGTACCAAGATAACTTTAAACTTTTTTTTAGGTACCTAAAGTAACAACAGAAACACAATGCGTGTTAAACTCCAGAGTTCGCAGTTCCTCGCATAGATCTTGTAATAATCTGTGTAACCCAATTTTACGCGATACACGTAAATTTGCGACGGAACCCAGGTGTGCCATGTCGAGTGCGTTCATAGCTTAGTGTTGCCAGCGGAAACAAATTAATGTCCCTATGTATAAAATTAAAGTTTCGTTCAATGAGTTTTGCTAAACAATAATTTTGTCTGTAAAATTAGGTAGTGTTTGTAAATGAACAAAATCAATATAATAAACTATCTAAAGTAATATGAAGAAAGTTATTAGAAGAAATTTAATTTAGTTGTATTGTTTCAGTACCACAGCTTAATCCATTAAAGCCGAATTATAAAAGCCCAATAACGTTGTAGGCCTTAAACATAATTTATTTACCTTAAATTCACTCCTAATAACTTTCCCAAGAGATTAGTTGTTTTCCTGCTTTTTCTGTGATCAAAGCAATATTTCCACAATGGCAACACCGCCTCAAGTGATTGATGCTTTCCCGCCAAAAAGAATTACTGGCCAGTTTATGAATCATGGCCGACATGTTTTACATAATAACGCCTTGTTTTGTGCCGCGATCGAAATAAAAGATAAAAATAAACACGTTATCAACGCAAGTTTTTGTTTATGAGGTTGTCAGGATATTAATCAAGGGAACAGTTGCCAACAGATAGAATGTTTGGGCTGTTTTACTATCGAGAATCGTTTATGTTATGTGAAAGAGCAGTCGGAGGTAATTCTAAGATGAGCCGGATTCGCCAATGAAAGGTGATGAAAGCTGATATTTATAGCTACTTACAAGGTGTAAAAGACCTCATCACGAAGCCGTCAACCAAGCATTCTGTACATCAAACTAAGTAACTTTACGCAAAAATTATTGCTGGGAAACTGATTTTTATTTTGGGGTGACAAATCATGTTTTGTGGTAGAATTCAATGTAACGCACTTAAAACATTGTGCTGATGGATGGATTGAATAGTACGGGTGTCGTGGAGGTGTTTAAAGTAAAAATCTTACATTAAAAACTTGTATTAAAAAAAAAAAACTTTTCAAAAAGTTGGAACTTTGACCCCCAATATCTCCGTAACTAGAAGGTTCCCAGGTATGGTGTAGAACAAAAAAATTATCGCAATGACGGGGAGAACGAGTGCCTTTCGGCTTCGTTAAGAGGTGTTTTACACCCTTTATGAAGATAGAAAAGTATACAAAATAAAGACTGTAAAATCAAACAGATCTTCTTTTATACTCACTTATCAAAGAATAAGAGTTGTGAGTGGTGACATTAATGTGTTAATTATTCAATGGTATAATATTAAAAGGTAGTATAAGTATAACATTCTAGATTAGACTAGAATACATTTTAGGAAACTTATTTCCTTTAAAGTAAAGCCTCATTATCGTAGCACATAATCTTCCAAAGACAATTATTATTTATTTGACAAACTATCGCAGAAAAGCCTCAAAACAAATAAATAACAGCAAAACCAACACACAATCAATGTAGGTGAATAAAAAAACCAAGTTACAAACGTTTTGTATGGATTCTCTTTCTACAATCGTAAACGCCTCGGCGTAAGCGATTGTAGAAAGCGCTAAATTGGTAGCCAAGTTGACACGACTGAGTCGATCGCTCGTTCTCTAATGTATAAAGAAAAAACCTGCATTCCTACCAAAGAGTTTAGCGATCAACATTGTAGAAACGATAACATTCTATTCTATCATTTTGAACGATGTAAACTTGTCTACGAATTTACTATTCGTTTGTGTTGATCACGTGATTTAACGTTGAGATGATGTCATTCCCATTCATTTGAATAGTTTTCTACTAGCGTTAACGATTGTAGATAGTCAACTTGGCTAGGGGTGCAGGCGAAAACTAAACATCAAATTTATTAGAGCGAAATCACCGAGCTAGATTCACTTCAGACGCTTCTTTAATTACTACATCGCCACAAAAACTAACTCCAGCATAAAATACGTAGTAAAGATTAAAAGATCTCAGTGTTTATCTAAGAAAGTGTTTGATAGTTTCAGCTGGTTGTTTCCCGCGCATCTTGTTAGTGTGAGCGCAGACAGAGCAACAAAATATTGTTCTTTTTTCAAATTTTGAGTAAAAATATCCTTAGTTGGCCTAGGAAACGCTGAAGTGTAAATCTCACGCTTCCTCTTAAAGATCTTGTAATAATCTGTGTAAAACAATTTTAGAACCCATAACTCCATGCTGTAGACGAAACATTGAGGATTGAGGGAACTGGAGGAATATGGAAGAAAACCTTGCCAAAAATAAATAGGCGGAGCGTGTGCGAACAGAGAGCGGTCGATATGGGCGACGCTTGGGTCAACTCTATGATTATTCAACGTCTTTCATCTGATATGATAATCATCATCATCATCATCATCATGCATGAATACATATCACAGGGGAAAAAAACTTCACGCTATTTTTAACTCTATTTTATTTATTAAAAACTGTTCGAGCATTTAGCTGCTCTGTCTGTGCTATCCCTAAAAGTAAACTAAAGAAATGGGTCACCAAAGTACTTGGTAGTCGGTAAGAAATGGACCGAAAATCTGAGATATGTAGGGTGCAATCTTTGAGTTCCGAATCTGGAGCTGCAAGATCAAGTTCTGAAGTAGCGATTGGAACTTTGTTTACTTCGGAATTGGATCGATTACATGGTCGAAGCGTTGAGTGAGATGTACTTACTTATCGTTTGGTGCAAGTACTTACTACTTAATTGAGATCACATCCACTGTATACTATCCTTTTCTTAACCTCAGACAGACAACCCATTGCATTCTAATCTAGCAGACACCACAGCAGCGGCTCTAATACTGCCTCGTTGCTTGGTTCAGTGGTAACGAGCACTACTGCTGAGCTTAGGTCTTCGATTCGATTTCCAGATCGGGCAAAATATCAGTAATTTCTCAGAAACAGCCTAGCGTCAAGATTTGTACACGGATGATTTTAGCCTTTTATTACATGGAACTTTAACATACTTAACCAACGAAATGTACGTGTACTATCGATATACCTGGTCTAATCATTCGGAAAATATGGATGTGATGATGTATGTAAAAATACATACTTATTTAATATAGGAAGCTTTCACCAGTTCATTGCCATCAACATTGTAATCGAAATGTGTCATCACAGTCAAACGAGTTTGCTTCCTAAAGTCGATAATACGTATTCCAATAATTTCATTTTCACGTCAAATTGTTGACGGAAGGTTGTAAGATAGGAATTGGTCATTATACAAAATATTGACTTCCGCAGTCCATTGTCAATAAAAGGTACTCGCAGCAGTTGAAGAATGATTTGAGGGTATGATGATACATTGAGCTTTTGCAAGAATTTTTCACGATGGTCTAAAAACTTTTCGTAGCTCTTCGATACCCGCAATTAAAATAACAATGCACCGTTACCCATTCGGGTACGGCTGGGGACATGCACAATCATCATCATCTGCCTAACCTAACTATATTGGGGTCAGCATCCAGTCTAACCAGATGCAACTGAATTCCAGATCTCTTTCTCTCTCTCAGTCTCTTTCGCAAAATGTCTACTGGTCGCATAATGTCGCTTTCGCAGGATGAGTCTTTCTCAAACTAGTCGTAATCTATAAAATTTTATTGAATTAATTAGTTTGAAAAGTTAGAAGAAAACCACTTTTGTTCTGATTGATCTGTTACGTAAGCAGGTATATATGCTGGTGAATGAACATTCGCCTTCATTAATTTGAAACTCAGCCTTTTTCATACCATTGTGCATTTTGATCTATCAAAATGTTGCCAGCATTCTGTAACGGTTTAGGGTTGACATCCATTTAACGTCGCTCAACTGTCATGGCGGATTTGCAGTCACGCATCCCCGCGCCCACTACTTGTAGCTCTCGACAAAATGGAAATATCCGGATGTCAACAGGTATTAAGAGCGCGGATTTTGGTGCCTGAATTTCTGTGAATCACACGTAAGCCTCGAAGTTGCGAGCTTAAATAAAGAATGTTTTCAGTGCTTTGTACAAACGTAAGCATGATGCAAGTGGTGATTTTATAATCCCCAAATATGAAACACCTATTCGTGTACAGTAAAGCTGCTAAACAGAATGATTAATAGCCATTTTCGAAAGCCCTATTGTTTAATTAAATGACCAAATCTTAATTACAAATAGCTTATTTACATTAAAGTTTAGTTACATTACACCTGCTATTGATATCACAAATCAATTTAATCTCAGCAGATCTATTCCTCCGTAGTCCTATTTAAATCTAAGAGCGGCTCACAAATTGTAAGAACTAATTAAGTTAAATGGAACATTCTAGTAGGAGCAAACTTCGCTATGTTTCATTGAAATGCTTCAACCAGACACATTGCTACCAACATTCAAGTAATCTTGATTTCTCAGTGATATCAACATTACCAATGCTAATAACATTCAAACAATCTTGATATCGCAGTGATACTAACATTACTAACCGACGATTTACCTACCTTGGATTCAAAAATTCATCAAAAGTTAAATTAAGCGGGTTGACGTCATGGCATTTATTTGCCCTTTGTAAACAACAAACAGATTTAACGATGTTTTGTAGTGATTCTATTTATGTAACTTTCTGCCAGGATTTTAATTTACGTCTGTTGTCGATCCTTTTTTTTTTATCTTTCGGGTGGGAAATCATCAAATGACTTCTCCCGCTCTGGGCGGAGCAGGAGGGAGTGTCAGACTTTTACTGACTAAAACCCATCCATGTTCCTTCATCGCCCTTTGTGTTCCGGGGCCACGGTATCTCTTTCGAACAGTCCCGCAACCCCGGCAGGCATCGGTCCTTGCGGACCCCTTCCTTTTTGCTGACTCTCTTTGAGGCGCGCGTGGAACACGAACACGCCGTCGACACGGCCTGTCGTCATGAGACGGACGGACGGCAAGCTAGCCCATAGCCCACCGTTCACAGGCTTGCGCCTACGGTGGCCGGGGGCCACGTGGTGGCCCCCGACGCCCGGGTCGTCTCCCGCGGCGGCCGGGACCCTGTGAGATTCTCTCCCTCTCACGTTCCGCCACCTCTTTCTCTAGCATTACTGCTTCGCAGAAGGAGGTGACGGCGTCCCATTCCGTTTCGCTCCGGATCATGGCTTGCACCAGGGCCGGACGCGAGAGGTCGCCGCCGCCAATCGCTGCTTCGAGGACACGTCGGTGCTACGCCCACGCGGGGCACACCTCCACCGTGTGCTCCACCGTGTCCTCCGGTCAATCCTCGCAGTGGAAACACCTGGGCGTTTCCTCCCGCCCGACTGTGGTCGACCTAGGTACTTGTAAATGGTCCGACCTACTCATACAAAAAACTTCTTCCTCAGTACCACTTACTCGTTGATCTACGTAACAACACAAGCTATTATTTTCACCACACTCCTGTACCAATTTGACTGAACACGAAAGTGATTGCCTTGTCTTTTATTTCTTCTGTATTAGATTGATTTCTTGGAGTAAAGTGATTTTTGAAGTAGTACATATGTAGGTACCTACTAAAGTGTTCATCAAATATTCCTTTTTTTTCCGGATGGGATATCATCAAATGACGATTTCCCGCTCTGGGCGAAGCGGAAGGGTTTGTCAGACTTTTACTGACCAAATCCCATCCAGGTTCCTTCTGAGCCCTTTGTGTTCCAGGGCCGCGGTATCTCTTTCGAACAGTCCCGCAGCCCTGGCATCAAATATTCCTTACATGGATATAAAATGTGATCAAGTGGATATTTAAACCTATACAATATTTCTTACCCGGGAAGGGAAGAACGAAGCATTTGCATGTGGCTGAAACGAGAATGCTGTGTGGTGTAAAGCGAATGGATAAAATAAGGAATGAGTACTTAAGAAGAAGTTTGAAAGTGGCACCGGTGTCTGAAAAGTTGAGTGGTAATAGGTTATCGTAGTATGGGCATGTGATACGTAGGAATGAGGAAAATATAGTGAGGTTAGTTTTGAGTATGAATGTGGATGGGTATTTATAAGATTATACGAAGACCAAAGAAACGGTGTATGGATGTGTAAAGGATGATATGGCAAGAAAGGAGGTGTCTGATGAGGTGACGAGTAATAGAGAAGTATGGCAGAAGAAGACATGCTGGCTACCCCAAATGAATAGGGTATTTTACTCTTTATGAGAAAAAATCTAAAAATATATTATTGAGATAGCTTAGGCAAAAAGCAGTCAGAAAACGTTAGTTTTAGTTCATAAAATAGCAAAATACATTTTAAAATTCAATTCAAAAGTTTTAGCTTTTTTAATCTGTTTCATAACACCAATAAAGTAGTCGCCATGTTATTACGTCATACGGCTATGTAAACATAAAAGTGTCAACTGTCAACTTCAAATATCATTGCATTCGTTTACACAGCCAACTGACGTCATGACCACAGAGCAATATGGCGTCCACTGCATCCAGCGTTTTCATCAAAAAGTGCAAAAATTAAATGCATTTTTATGGCACTTAACGATTGAATAAATTTTTTGTGAATTTTTAGTGGTTCATTAGCACTAAAGAATCAAATTGAGACAATTTTTAAAAATGGGTCTCTATTGGGATAAGGGAAAAAAATGACGACCCGCTCTTTTAAAAACTTTCTCTGTGACTCTAAAACTCAACACTCATAAAACGACATTTTGTGATAAGAAGGGCAGGTTTCTAATTATTGCACATGCAGAGTATTGCTTGTTTCTAAGCAAGCCCTATCAAGTTTAATGAGCAACCCTACCAGTGCAACTTCTCAACGTTCACCTCTAACTTTCTTTTTATAATATTCTAGAAACTTGTTTTTATTTTTGTCTCCACCACTGGCGGACGGCACGATCGCGATTTGAATTAAAAATGTATTCAGAAAATGATGTGGTGCATTGTAGGTTCCTTACATTTTATTATTTATTCTCTAATAGATACAATTTTTTTTTTGAGGTAAAATGTTTTTCGTGAGGAAAAATATTTATCTTAAAAATAAGAATAGGTACAGTTTATAAACAATTTTCTTTTTAAAGAGAAGCTCTAACTAAAGCACCGTCCCTCAAATACCAAAAAGTATTAATTAACAAAACGTAACAGGTAAGAAAAATGTACTTTCTCTTCTCGTATCTAATAATTCGAAAAACCGAAGAAAGTATTTTTTCGAATACGTTTGTAAATGCGCGCACAAGCTTCAAGTTTTTTTTGCATCGAGTTCCAAAAACAAACCTTTATTCGTAAAAGTTTTGCTTGAACAGCCTCAGTACGTCGCAATGTGATTTTGAATGAAATTGGCTGTCTGTTTATAAACTTTTTGTCACAGTGTGATGGCGTGTGTTTTGGTGGGAATAATTCATATTTCTTATTAATTGTTGTTTGGAAAAGACCCACACTGATCATTGGGAGGTCAAGGGTTGAAGGAGAGAGACAGAGTTGTTGTCTGGAATACGTAGTGTAGGAACTTTGAATGCCCCTTTGATGGTGGAGTATGATCTCCAAGTAATATAGATACTAATATTATAAATGCCAAAGCCATATCTGTATGTTACCTTTTCACACCTGTAACGCCAGATGTCGCTAGGTAGCCGTTAAGCCGGCTGTCAAGCCCGCTACGCCTAGCCGCTACGTCACTTCCCCACCACGGGAGCCTAGCTCTGCCGAATTGCGAGCGGGGGAGGTGAAGTAGCCGCCAGCCAGCCAGTCTTATAAAAACCCGGACCGATGATTTTGTAGAATCACTTAATAATAATAATTGCAAGGGAAAACTCTGCCCGAACAAAAATGTTAATAAATATTGCAGTTTTTTTCATACCACTGTCGTTATCTTAACAATTGGACGGATTTAAATACACATAGGGTAGACTCTCAATAATTCGTCCACATAATTTATGTTTTTCAATACTCTAACATTCACAAAATAATTTCAACTTATCATAACAATAATGTATTCAGTTAATGCTACGGACCCCTAAATCAGCAATATCCATTTTTATTGCCATTTGATGATGTTGTTTAATTTTATTTTTGTACCTACCTGAATAAATCTTGCTATTTCCCTACGTCTCTCTCCTGTCGAACGGTCGACGTAGACAGCTAGGTAGGTAGGTAGCTATAGTACGTTGGATGCTGTGTCGTATCGATCGCACTCTTAATTAGTGGTGTTGGATTACCAGACCATGGACTAAACTAATTAGGAGTTGCTGGACGGCTACTTAGATTCATTATCATGCAGTTTTGTTTTGTGTGGTCCGGAAACCGACAGTTTCAGTTAATTTTCGTACTGGGGCATAACGACTCGCTTAATCTTTGAAGTCTTTGAAATTACATGTTCAAATTGGTATAAAATTATGTACATAATACGTATTGCATTACTAGAGACAGGTTTTATTATAGACGCTGAGAAACGCCTCGGTAAGTGCATTAACTAATCGTTTGAAAATCAATTAATTAGTACACCAAGTACTAATTATTGATTTTCGCACGTTTAATAGTACATTGTTACCCTAGGGGTGAAAGTAACTTATTTAGTCCCGAGACGGGGTTTGGTGCCCGAGCGAAGCGAGGGCGCTAATAGTTCGAGGGACTAAATAAGTCTTTAACCCGAGGTAAACACTGTGCTTTTCATTACGAATACAAGGAAAATAAAAATAAAATCATTCAATCAACAAATGAAGATCGGACCACGGAAGACCGCTTTCCCGCCTATTTTGTTTTTTTTTTCTGTAACCGGCCAGCTATTCAGCCATTACCTATTTTTCATTTTCATCATCGAAAAAATGGTAAATATTTTGCCCAAATCTATGTTATTATAAAGAAATCGTTGAAACTTAATTATAATAAAGTTATTTAAAAAAATATATATTCTCTAATTATTACTTAATTGTATGTTATTTGAATTTTACATCGTGGCTGTATAGAAAGTTGGAACATGGTTCAATAGAACAATGGACTATTTTTTTTATAATTTGACAGCTGTCAGTTGAAAACGATTCTCCCTAGGGCTGAAAAGTATTACTTTCAACCAACTCCTCAGGCAACTTCAGACCTACTTTCCGAGTATGAGTAGTGAAATAGTACATTTTGATACAAGTGGAGAAAGTTTGTTATTGCACCCGAGGCGGAGTTAACTCCCGAGCCGCAGGCGAGGGTGTTTTTGAGCCGAGAACTGCAATAACAAATGTCCACGTGTATCAAACGACGTTTTTCAAATAATACACTTTTGAAGAAATAAAATAAATGAACGAAAAATATTTTTGTCATAAATTATTATGAAACTATGTATTTAATTTTCTTTTTCTCCGCGTTTTGTTTTCGCCAGGTTGAAGAAGAAAAAGGTATGAAAGCGCTATACAGCCTAATATAAAAAATGTTTTTTTTTTATATTTTTGAATTTAGAACACAAATAAATGTTAATTTGTTAAAAAAAGTAAATATTAATTTTAAATAATCATGTTTATCTATGATATTCTATTTATAAGCACAATTAGAATTTTCAAAAAATATTTACGCCTTAAAGACGCATTATTGTTTTGCCGATATTAAAAAAAAAAACATTAACCTCCGACTATTGAACCAATTTGGACTAAGTAAAGGTATAATTATTTGTGGCAATTTTCAGTCCCGCACACGTGTTGGAAAATGAAAAAAATCGCACGCGTGTGAAATACATTGAACCTAATCGCAGTGCGATAGGAACCAGTGTCCGAGGAAGTGTATTGAAAAAATAAATAAATGAACAGCCTAACTCACATTGTTGGAATAAAACTAAAGTCCGTTATAAACAAGAGCTTACTATATTACTTATTTAACTTCATTATCGACTAAACGCAAGCTCGCTAAACGCTATTAATTTATCCATTTTGCTTGGCTAAAATGAAGTGAAATCTGATTTTCTTCTTCGCTCCTTACATTGTCTCTTATGATTAATATCGCTGCAGGCTTACAAAACAGTTTAGGCTTATCTGGGACATGCTCAGCTTTTTGTTAGGCAAAATAAACCTTGGGTTAAAGGAGTCTAGAACTCTGGACCCTCCTGTCCGATGAATTAGGTCATTATGGTATTAGGATATTAAGTGTGCCTATCTATACAGTATCTAAGCCGGTGAGATGATCCGTACCACAGGACCTTCCTTCCACAGACACCTTTCTCTAAGATTGTGCATAATTTCAACCAGCGAGCGCCTGTAATTCCTAATGTCGAGAAAAATAAAGATTTTATGATTATGATTGTACAATTGTAACTTGTGGAAAAAGTTTTAATAAATAAATAAAATAAAAAATTTTGGTAAATGTGAGCCTAACAATTTTTTAAAACTTTATAGATACTTAATTGTCTTATTGGTCTTCGTACTAGAAAGTGTTTGATTCACAGGTCTGGTAAAATGTTATTGGGTTTTTCTTTTAGACATATCTCAGAAGCAGCTCAGAATTCTGGAATAGTGCCCGATTGATAGGAATAGGCTTACCACCTAAATCCCCATACACAGGACGTAAACATTGCTGGTGAAATATTGGTGTACCTATAAATATTACTTTGCATAGCTCTTCCAGGAAATACAAGAGTTATAAGTATCATGTTATGTTACTTAAAGAAACCTGGCATTCACTAGGGTAATACGGACTACTTCCTTTTCAAAGAACATCTCATTAATTTTAACAAATCATGCAGAAAGCAGAAACTAACATCAAATGAAACATTTGCCTGCTTTGAGCACAGAGCTACGACGAACACAGAAATGTATTTCCAATCACCCAGAAACACAATAAACAACTGAGCAACTAAAAACAACCAATACATTTCTATTTGAATGAGCAATTTTATTTCATAGACCGATAGAAATACAGCAACCTGCCGTAGAGTCTATAAAATCGAAATGGAATGAAATGCATTCTGAGAACGCGTTGCAAAAATAAATAAGATCTCCTTCGCACTCAGACAACGTTCAAGTGAGATAATATTAAAAACTTATTGGTACGTGCACTTTTTTTCAAAGGCTAGATGATCTAGTGATAAAGTTCGTACAATGTTATAGGTAATACATTTTTTGACACTTGAATGAAGGCGTTGTTTTCACAAAAATCAATCATTCAATCCGCATGTAGACAAATTATCAAAAAAAAGTGGCTCTGCAGCATTCGCCGTTAGAAAAATTCGTGATTTAACTGATTTAGAGACTGCCCACACCACAGCGACATCACAGCGTGATGTCGTACGGTATTCTTTTGTGGGGTAATGCCGCCGATGTTCAGACAATATTTGTTTTGCAAAAAAGGGCAATTCGTTCAATTTATAAATTATGTCCCAGATACTCCCTCAGAGAAAAATTTAAAAAGATCTTACTGTGCCCTCTCAGTTTTTTTATGAAAACCTTTTGTACGCACATAAAAATAATAATTCTATTGTAGAAAAATACCAAAATTTACATCCAGCGAATATAAAAACCGACCGATTTTTCATACAATACCATAATAATAAATGCTCAAGACAGCCTATGGGAGGAAATAAAATAGGTGCTATACCGCGAGAAATTGCCACTTTCTTAAAACTGGAAGACCCTCAGCTATACACGGGTCACTGCTTTCGGAGAACTTCGGCAACGCTCTTGGCTGATTCCGGAGCCGATCTCACCACTTTAAAACGTCATGGCGGGTGGAAGTCCAATACGGTTGCAGAAGGCTATATTGAAGACTCAATAGAAAATATGTCAAAAATCTGTAAGCGTATAGTGGAAACAATAAGTCTGAATGCGACCTCGGATCCTTGGTCTCACCCACGCCCATCCACTTCCAACGACGTGTAGTTATACAGAAAGCCGATCAGAGTCACCAACGTTCACCGTTGTTCCTTCTCAATCCGCCACCGAAACAGAAACCTTAACCCCAGATAATCAAACTCAACTCAATGCAACTATAACGTTGCCAAATAAATCTGTTACTTTTAATTTGCAGAATTGCAGTAATTTTACTTTTAACTTTTAAAATGTTCCGTTTTATTGAATTGCTACCTTTACCTACAAAGTTAATTATTTTTATTCACAATAAATAGTTATTTCAATCTATTCCTGTTTATTATTTTATCTCCTAAAGTGTTCTCGCTGCTGAAGTGAACAGTTATGAGTGTTACACGAGAGCAAAGTTTTTTGCATCTCGTGCCATTGAATCCCTCGCCACACTCAGGATTCAAAATCAGCACTCGCAGCAAAAACCGACTTTGCTCTCTTGTTGCACAAATAACTATTGTGATTTTTACTTCGAAAATTAAGAACTTTCCATACACAACTTAATCCCCTTTTTAACCCTTTTGGGGTGGAACTGGCCCACAATTGCAACAAATAGCCCAGGACCGGGAGGAATGGAAATCTTTGGAGGAGGCCTTTACCCGAGGGGGGTTCCAGTAAAATAATATAAAATACTAGTTCCTACCTACTAAAATATATTCCTTATTAGTTACAATTATTTAGATTACATACTTAGATATTCATTTTTTTTTGTTTTTTCTTAGTTTTTATGAGGTAGATACATTAATCATGTTAGTTCGAGGGACTAAGTAAGTCTTTAACCCGAGGTAAACACTGTGCTTTTCATTACAAATACAAGGAAAGTAAAAATAAAAACGTGAATCTACTCGAAAAAACAAATGAAGATCGGATTGCCGCTTTTTTTTCTCTCCTGTGTAGCTGTTTTAGATTGATTGGTAAAATGTGCAATACATACACATTAGAAACAATTATAATTTGGACGGCACGGTTCATGCAGTGGCTGAGCGATTGGCTGCTGTGCTGCATGTCGCGGGATCGATTTGCATTTAGTTGGTACCAGTTAAGATGAGAATAGCGGTCGCCCTTTCCCTAATATGTCTTCGTACGCACCAAAACAAATAAACCATGTATCGTTTTTTATTACAAACAATGTTCAAATCACGGTACATGACGATTCAAGACTTGAACGGGCTTATTTTTGGTTTTCAAAGTTAAAAAGTTTAATAAATGTAGGTGGGTCAATTACCGCTATTCTCATCTTAACTGGCACCAACTATAGCGTACAGTTAGTAGTTCCATGTCTGGCTGGTTGTGTATATGTATGGGAGTTTAAATGTTTGTAAACGCACCTACGATACGGGTGAAATAGGCTAGTTTCCACCATCAATAAGTTGTAAATCTATTTAGTCCGTCAGTTAGAGTATTGGAAAATAATGGACAGGTATTTTTGGTTTTTGTAAATGAATGAATATTGACAAAGATAAAACGCATCAACACTCAGGAGTGGGGGCTTGTGACGTCAGAACGCACTAAAAATTATACCATGGTGTGACGTATTAAGAATTTTAAAAGCGTCATATTTTCGTCAATTTTGGTTTACATAACAAAAGAAAAAATACGAGTCAAATATTTTTTGATAATCCAACTGACGGACTAATTAGTTTATTTTCAGGACACAAGCCTATTCCAGGCGTCGCGTGGGGCAAAGTTTAAGTATTCGATCGTTTAGGAAAATTCCTAGCATAGCCTTTTCCATTGCCCTTATGTTTAGAACACAGAAGTGAATACCACTAATTGATTACAAGAAATGCTTGTGTCCCCAATTATAGTGGTACTACATAGGTACAGTCAACAAAAAGTTAGGTATGCAGGCTAGCAATCTTCTTACTACTATTTTAAATGCGAAAGGGTTATATATAATCAATCTGTTTGCAATTTCATACAAATCCGTTTAGTAGTTTCTGCATGAAAGAATTACAAAAATCGATTCTCACAAACTTTCGTATTATAATAGTAGTAAGAAGATTGCTAGCCTGCATACCTAACTCTTTTGTTGACTGTACATACGTGATGTACCCATGTCAGTCGGTTCAATTTTCAAACACTAATCAGTGTTTGAAAATTGAACCGACTAATTGCTATCTTGTGATTAAACCTACATGCTCAATTGTGATTGATACGAGATAAAACTAATTAACTGTTTGCAGTAAATGCTGGGATACTTTATTGCGAACACAATATTGAAAAATAATTGGTAATTGGCTTTGGATATTTAACACAGATTTCAAAATTATTCATAGTTATTCGTGTCATCATTAATTGCCCAAATAAAATGTCAGACAGTAGGGTAGATAGTGGACCTGTCTGCCCAGGGTTAGATGGAGTACCGTCTCAAAGGGCAAGATATATAACCTGCATCACTGTTACACAACACACAACTATCAAATTTGTGTAACTGTGTATGGCTTCGTCAATGTACACTTCAACCCACTTACCTGTGCAGGCGACAAAACACAGAACTAAAATAAATGTACCAAGGTTGACATATCAATGACTTTTTTCTTGACAAGCAGCGCCACCTGCCACCAATTTGCTGATTAAAGCAAACTTAAAGTGGTCATACTGTACGCACGGCTAGCAGTCAAGCTATGCAAAACCAGTATTAGAGGATCTGTCATTGTACGGGAAATCTAAACAAAGCGAGGCCATGCTTTACTGAAAATATGTAGCTTGATATGTCGACCGTGTTAAGTAACATTTAGGTCAATCATGATCTCGTACTCAGTAACGTTAATTTGCTTCAATAAAATATTCTAAAAATATTGAAATTAATTTACGCCCTTTAAATCAAAAAATTTAATTGAGGAGCTCAAACAAATTGGGTCAAGTAACCCTCATTAGTTACTTTTTGTTGGAGCTTAATGAAAAAATGTTGGTATTTTGTACAGCTTCCTAGGACGAGATCATTTGGGCTTTTGCGGCGGCAAATTAAGTCTTAATATATTTTCAAGCTTTTGTTACTTGCTGACCTTCGCAACGATTTTAGAATTTGCCTTCAAAGAGCTTTTATAGTTCTTTATGGAATATTTGCTCGAGTTTTTTCAACAAATAAATTCACATAAAAAGCGCCATAATATGATTAATTCCATGTTTGAAAAAAAAAACATTCAAAAATAAAACAGGGAACAATCCCAACAATATCCTGCAATCGATAGCCCGCTAGTGTGGGCGGGCGCTCACTAATCGCAACCGATCTGTTTTAGTTATTAAGTACTAACATACTTAAGCTAAGTTATATTGTTACTAATAACACAGTGGACCTCTCTGTAGTCTGGTAAATAAATATATAATAAATAACAAGAAAACAGACTACCACGAACTAATTATTATAATATCAGCCCTTGACAAGCATCACCGCCGCGCTTTGTTTTGCAGACAATTCTTAGAGAAGGAGAGGTTTGAAAAACCGGTAGTTGTTTGTTTAAGAACTACTTAGTTTTTATATTAGTGCTATGGTACCTACCTTTTAATTAATGTACAAGCTAGAGATATTATAGATTTATAGTAATAAGTAGTATCTTATACTAAATATACTAGTATACTATATACAATAATTACGGATTTTTCCTACTCCTCCATTATACTTTTCTGATTAATTTCGTTGCGGGATCCAAGACAGTTATTTTCATTCTCTGGGACTACGTCGAGCTTCATTGTCTCGGCGTTTTTCTGGTGGTCGCCAATGTTGATTCTGAATTTCAGGAGTTACAGTGGTTTGGGAATAGTGTGGCGGGCTTGTCCCAAAAAAAAAACAATAATAGTATCTACTAGTAATAGGATTGAGTAGTCCCAATCCACTTACTGCAAGGAGCGATTTGAAGATTAGTTATCCACCCCACTCATCATCCCGTGTTTATACAAAGCTTGATTATTACAAGATTCCTCTAAATGTAGGAATACATAATTAATTATACAGGGTTACTGGTTAAGTCAACCTAGATCTGTTAAGGGGCTGTAGTGTGCATCATTTCTGACTGATTTGACTATCAAACGCCATACCCTAAACTGAACCGTTGTATTGTATTGTATAACGGGCTGGTGTCCGCAACTCCACGTCAAAGCGCGTATTTTGCGTATGGGCTATAATCCACCACGCGGGCCCAGTGCGGATTGGTAGATGTCACATGTCTTCGAATTTTTGGTTCTAGGACATGCCGGTATCCTCACGATGTTTTCCTTCACCGTTTTGAGAGCAGTGGTGATGAAATATATTAAACAAAGTAATGCCGCCTGCCTGAATTTGAACCCACGACTTACTGTTCATAAGTCGGGGCCGCCACCACTGGGCCACCGCTGTTCTAACTGAACCGTTTTTTAAGAACTTTATACTACGTTTACTACTAACCTTTACCGTACCGTACTAACGTTTACTACTACCTGGGAGCATTTTATCTATTTAATTTTTCTATTAAATAAAATAATAGGAGCTCGTGGCTAAATAATAACAGCCGCTCGGGTCGATCGTTAGGTTAAGCCGTGCTTGCCTAGGTTGGTCTGTGGATGGGTGACACTGACCACCCTTACATACAGAGTTTCCTCCGTGCCTCGGAAAGCACGTTAAGCCGTTGGTCCCGGCTGTCATTTGTAGATCTTTGACAGTCGTTACAGGTAGTCAGTGACCCGAAAGTCTGACAACCAGTCTTACCAATGGGTATCGCATTACCCAGTACAACAACCCACTGGGTTGTGGAGGTCAGATAGGCAGTCGCTCCATGTAAAATACTGGTATTCAGCTGCATCCGGTTAGACTGAAAGCCGCCCCCAATATAGTTGGGAAAAGGCTAGGCAGATGATGATTAAGTAAAATAATAATACCTATAAGTGTTATTACTTGTTGGATAGCTGAAGAAACGCAGATATTTACAAGCACATCTGCAGCATACATGCCGACTTTTTTTTTAATATTACCTACTGAAAGAAATAATACTATTTACGAATTGATTCCTTTTTCTAACCTTCAATCTACGAGTACGACCCAGTTTGTTAAGTTACTTGCGATTTTCGTGTTGAGAACAATAAAACAACTTATCTACTACACAATCAAATAAATTAGAGATACAAATTACAAAATAATTGGACAATGGATAAAAAAATCGTCAATTTTTATGAAAAATCATTTATGTTTTTTCTTAAAAAAACGGTTCAGTTTGGGGTATGGTGTTTGATAGTCAAATCAGTCAGAAATGATGCACACTACAACTCCTTAACGGATCTAGGTCGATTTAACCAATAACCCTGTGTAATGTACCCGGTTAATTTTAGGTCGTTCTGGAACCGAAAGCCATAAACTCGTTCATCATCAAACTCGGAACGATTGGGACTGTTTTTTTTAAAATAACCAACAAGAAAATGGACCTAAAAATAAGCGTGAGCGTGATTACCTACCATATAGTAGGACGCTACCTCATTGGAAATAATTTAAAAAAAAATGTGTATAATGGGGGCTATCGTTTTTGAGCTCACCAGATGGCGCCACTGTCGAGTAAGGTCTTATCAATAATTCTATTTAATACTTTAAAGTACCAATAACGTCATAAAAAGTTTATTTTATTACGTATAACAACATAGTGTAAACTTTAGATACATATGTATTTACAATATTCACCCTAAAATTAGCAATCATGAAACATTTAAAATTAATTCTACCTCCAAGTATTAAATAAGACCCTAAGTTGCTACTTAAAATCTTCAAATAATAATTAATCAGGAATTGCTCAGTCTAGAACACAATCGTGAGTATTAGTACGAGTATAAATACGTGATAAAAAAGCACGCAACGCGCGAACACTGTATGACATCTGACATTTCGGAAGACCTTAGTCTACACGAACGCCTCTAGCGGCGAATTCATGCGCGATTGCCCCCATTAATAGCGATAGCTCAAAACAAAATTATGAAATTAAGAATAAGACAAATATATTTGAACAGTATACAAAATAAGACTTACATTAAACTAAATTGCTCTTGTACGAGGTCAAAAGGCTACTTACTACCTAAGCATAAAAAAAAAAAATACTACCTTAGATCTTTGCCCTGAATCCAGATAAGGGAATCTATAACTTCTTTCCACAGATCTATTACACAATGCACATTATTTTAATAAACATTAATGGGCCAATCAAAACAAAGGACACGTCGTCCCATCCCAGTTGCCTACTTTCCTTCAAAATAAAGTTATAATGAAATCCTGAACGACACACCATAAATCTTTGAAGATTGACATTATCGAGAGTGAAAGTAAATCCCATTACGTTGGCCTCCAGTAAACGTAATATTACCGTAACATTCTACGTAATACTCCTCTGTTTCATACAAGCTTATTGATCATTACGAAGTTTTGGTGTACGTTGGATCTCTAAACTTACGTATCTTTTAATTTTTGGGATATGAATTCTTCCTTCTTGGGTGTCGATGGACTCAAATAATACCTGGCCACTATTAGCACAGCTCTTTCAGTGGCTTCGTTTAAATCCTGAAAGGTGCAGATGGGCACGAAAAAAGGTGGGAAGTAACAACAGAGGGGGTTCTCACTGGCATTATATTTCATTCATCATTATAAATCGATGAAACCCTATTTTTTGACTAGATTATTTCTACAGCGGCCAACTCTTTTCTTTTTGTTCTGATGGATTGATTATGTGAGGAGGGGTGGGATGTCTGTTCCTATACAATTCACATCTTTCATCTGACGCACTATGAGTATTAAAGTCATTCATCATCATCATCATTTCAGCCGAAAGACGTCCACTGCTGGACATAGGCCTCCCCCAAGTGTCGCCACATTGACCGGTCCCGTGCGACTCGCATCCAGCGGATTCCAGCAACCTTCACCAGGTCAACGGTCCACCTAGTGGGAGGCCTTCCAACGCAACGTCTTCCGGTTCGCGGTCGCCACTCCAGAACTTTTCGGCCCCATCGGCCATCCGTTCTGCGAGCAATGTGCCCTGCCCACTGCCACTTAAGTTTGGCAATTCTTCGGGCTACGTCGGTGACTCTGGTTCTCTTGCGGATGTCTTCATTTCTGATTCGATCACGCAAGGAAACTCCGAGCACAGCCCTCTCCATTGCTCTTTGGGTGACTTTAAGCCTTCTGATGAGGCCCATTGTGAGCGACCACGTTTCGGTTCCGTATGTAATGACTGGCAACGCACACTGGTCATAGACTTTCGTCTTGAGACACTGTGGTAAGTTGGACGAGAAGATACCGCGCAACTTCCCGAAGGCTGCCCAGCCGAGTCGGATTCGACGATTGACCTCTTTCTCGAAGTTAGACCTACCTAACTGGACCGTTAAAGTCATTGGGGACCTTGATAAGGTAGACCGATAACGGACTGTCATAGTCCTCTGCTGTTCTTTTCTGATTATTTTTATTGTAGGATCCAAGACTCTGATTTGTTTTTCTAGAACTCATCGATCTTTATTGCCACGGCGCTTTTCTGGTGGTTGCTATTGCTGATTCTGGCTGTCAGGAGATATAGTCGTTGGGAACGGAGCGACGGGTTTGATTAAAAAAAAAACATGCGGCGCAGTCTTTGGGGACTGCCGATAGAAGTGAAAACTAAGTAAATTGTGAATTGTATCGTCGAGCTGTGTGCAATTTTTTATTTTATTTTGTATGTTCATTTTCTATTTTTTCTCCCCCCACTCCCCTTCCCCCTCAGGCCCCACCCCAGTCGTAGCACTGCTCCGGGTTGTGCCCCGCGCACGCCATAAGTGGTGCTACGCCGTAGCGGATCGGCTACGAGTGCTACGAAAAGCGTACGAGACGGTCACGCGAGTTCCATGATTTTTGTTCGCCAAAAAGTGCTCAACGCTCCTAAAGAAGTTTTCACTTCAAAAACTTCCGAATCTGTTGGATATGGACTGAGCTACGCAGGATCGGTCGTTGTGGTTGTGCGAATGATGTAGGTGCTGAATATTTTGTAACCGTATGTGTGTCGTTACTGTCGATACTCTTCCAATCTGTAAAAATATAATTATAAACCTACGCAGTAGGTACTCTATTAAGTATAATGTATTCACCACGAATGTCTCTAACTAAACAATAACAACTTTTTACTGCAAACCTCTATTAACACAGTTGGTAATCTTTGCGAAGAAATTCCTCCGGGAAACCTATTTCTTCCTTTGTTCCGGTATAAAAAAGCAATATTTCTGTCGATGCTATATGTCTGTATTTTTATAACATGACACCACGCCTGTGGTCCATGAAGGGTTAGGCAGGGTGTAGGTACTAATAATGGGCGACCTTATTGCCATCAACCGGGCACAAATCCAGACTCCGTGGCTGCTGCTGAAAAATTTCTGATGGAAAAACCCAATAACACTTTGCCCCACCCGGGAATCGAACCCAGAACCTCATGCTCAGAAATCGCGCTTGCAACCACTAGACCAACGAGGCACTCTTATAATATAATGTATCATGTATTGAATCTAAGCAAAATTCTAAAAATAAACACCCGACTTCATTTATCAACTAAAGTCATATTTGTAGCACATAGGTACATTAGAAAAAGGGTTACCACATTTAGCAGGCATTCAGCGATCCTCGCCAACCCAGGTTTTAACTTTTCTCATTTACTAATACGCATAAAGTTTGCCGTTCATAGCAAAATAGTTCTGTCGAAATTAAGCACAATTTTACTACCAATGTGGGAATTGAGTTCAAGCGTTTAGTCAACGGAACTTCAGAAACTTTTCGTGTTACTGTTTAGACTTACTTTCCTAACTTAGGTAGGTACCTACGTATATATTTGTAAGGATGGGGCAGTTACCTACCAGTCTACACCTAAACGGAGCCGCAAAACAGCATAAGGCGAAAGCATCAGGGTAGTCCTCGAAATTCAAAATTTCTTACGTTTTTTGCAATTTGCAGGCCAGTAGGTTGTATATTGATTAAAATATTGTTCTTGATTGTAAGACGTATGTAGTTACAGAATTATAATCATCAAAACCATCAATACAATATAACCCTCCAAGTTCATAAAGGTCTAGGAATTACTTTTTAAGGTCAAAATCAATCTTCTAGACCTTTATGAACTTGGAGGGAATATTAAAAATAGAAAATTCAAATATTTTTTACGTTTAAACTGGAAGTCGGCTACTACGTTGTGTCAAGTTTATCTCGATCGCGATTTTAGAGGCATAGATAGATCAATATTGATAAAGGAAATTAGCATACCAGAGTTCGGTTTTCATCTCTCCGGATCTCCGATTGCCGATGACATGAAAACATAGTAAACTACCTAGTTCACAAGTTCTCTTCATGTTTTTACCGTGGCCCCGGAACACAAAGGGCGATGAAGGAACATGGACGGGTTTTAGTCAGTAAAAGTCTGACACTCCCTCCTGCTCCGCCCAGAGCGGGAGAAGTCATTTGATGATTTGCCATCCGAAAAAAAAAAAAAAAAAAAAAAAAGGCTGCACCATCGCTACCGCAAATAATTTCTTCTAACTTTTACTTGGCGTTTGTATAATCTCCACACCAATAAGACAGTTACTTCAGTTCACAGACGGACGATACATTTATTATTGCTTAAGCTGTAAAATAAACCGTGAAGAATGATTGTGAACGGAGGCGTATAAAAGAGGTCGAGTTGATAACACCGTCCCGTTTTTAACCCGACTATAAACTAGTACCTAGGATACAAGCTTAACATAAGTTTATTTACTACCATGGCCGTAGTTACGGATGTACTAATAAATATTCTAGAACACTTCTTATGAATTGCTTGGGTTTATGGTAACGGTTTTTGAACTTACCGACTACATACAAGGTGTAAACAGACCCTTACGAAGACGGCAACCAAGCATTCTGTATATCAGGAATTATATGATTACAGGAAAATTCTATTTCGACGGTTTCAAGCAGACTCGAAACTTTCCTTAATTTAGTCGAATACTGTCCGAAAACTATGCAATTCAATACTCCGTTTATCCATGCGATTTCTGTTTGTTGGTGGTCTTCTCTTGATTATTTATTTCGAGAAAGAACTCGAATTTCCTCTATGCAGCCGGCCTGTCACCTTTTAATTAAATAAACTTTTTAACGTTGAAAAAGTCCGATGAAAATTTGAAGTTGAGGCCTTAGCAACCTTCAAGTGATTATTTTAAAATGAAATTCGCGAGCTACATTCGCAGCGAAGAAATCACATGAGTATGTAATGTTGTCAATTCAGAATCCGGTATTATTGATCTCTTAATTTTTATCACAGTAATGATTTGTCAATAAAATATGAAATCACTAGCGATGCACATATAAAACCGCTTCAACGTTCAAAGGTTTACATTTTAAAAGCTTTCGAAATAAAGTTACGTATTCATGGAACACAATACAGCAAAAATGAATTGTGTCCGACGCACGAATTCGCGCCACCGGCAACGCCCGTTCGCGCCTCTGGTGGTAAAGTTGTTTCAGAGTGGATGAAACTTTCTATTTACATAACTATCGGAGCTTTGTGTTTATTTACCACTGAATATGGAATCCATTTTTTATTAATTTTTAGTTAGCCCGTATTGTCACACTCCTGGTCAAAGGCCTCTCCCCATTCCTTGCACTTCTCTCGATGGGATGCTTCTTCTCGCCAGTTCGCGAGGAAGTTTAACAATAAAAGACAACAGTTATAAATCGGTTCACATCCCAATTAAGACCAGCCACGGGAGTGTCGGGCTGGATACAGAAGGCGGAGCGCACAGTAGGGTGTTATGGTGCATACTAGGAGAGGCATATGTCCAGGAGTGGAGTGCTGTGAGGCTGAGCTAATTGATCAAACCTAAGTAACCAGAAGGTCTAATTTTTGGTTCATCATCATCATCATCTACAAACTATATGTATAAGCAAAGTGAGACTGTGAGATCTTTCTTTAAATCAAAATTAGAACACAATACGTGCAAGAAATTTTCTCATTCAAGCCCTACGATCTTATTATTTTCAAGAAAGGAAAACAAGCAACCGTCTTGTGATAGTATTGTTGAAAAGTCCTAAAATAGACATCAACTCTCCCGCAAACGCTGTTTCTATCAACCGCTACAATATTGGATCAGGATTGCGGTGAACACAATCCGCTGGCATTTTATAGAAACACGTCCGGTTCTCCAGACTGAGTACCTAAGTATCACACATTGGTGCCTTGCGGGAAAATAGCGTTACGTTATTTTTGACCATGATTGTCTGGTTCGTGGTGCAGAAGTGTGATAAGTAGATCGTTTCGATTGTTTAGTTGCAAATTGTAGCTGTCATCGTTTTATTAACGACTAAATTTGACTAATTTGACGACCCGAATGGCGTAGGCTGCCTTACGTTCTTTGGGTCCTGGGTTCGAATCCCGGTAAGAGCAAATGTTTGTGTGATGAATATGGACATTTGTTTCCGAGTCATGGATGTTTATATGTATGTCGCCGCAAGAGGTTCTATCACCTAAGATTTAATCTAATTAATAACACTCATAATTATATTCTATGATAATACTGGTGAACCTGCCATCTCTGCTTGGCAGTACAATTATTACATAGAACTTAATTAATTGACAGATGAGTTAAGCGCCATCTATTGGCTAACTAGTACTTAGATAGTTCGTGGTTTCAAATAGCAATCTATTAAACAAAAGCCTTTAGCTAGATCTATATTTAAAATTAAGATAAGCAAGTATTTTATGATTTTTGGGATTTGTAATTATTATTGTTCATTTGACACTAAAGATTTGTAATGAGGCAACAATTTATTATTGAAAGACTTCGTGTTCTTTGTATTAAAACCTTTGATCTGCCGGAAATGGTTTTAAGCAATAGGGAATATTGTGGTAAAAAAGTAAAGAAGCTATTAATCAGCTTTTATTGAATTAAAAATAAATTAAAATAATTTTTGAAAATTTGATTATTGGTATTGTTTAATTAATAAAATGATTAATTGTGAATTATTCTAGTATTCCTTGTAAGTTTTAATGAACTTATTATGTAATGAATAAACTGGACTGGTGGGCGACTTCCGCACACCCAGGACAGACGCGTGAGCAACGAACGAGCTGTCTCGTTAGCTTACGATGAATAAAACAATAATTAAAGTAAGTATGTATGTATGTAGTATATTACAACGTTAATGTTCTTCTCCATATCAACCACATGCGAACGGACGGCTCAACTCTAGAATGTTTTTATGTGCCTGTACCAAATGGTTTAATAGAAATAAACGTTTGGACATTGAGTCAAGTGTTGTGTGTGATTTCAACTACCCACCCACCTATCTACCAACAATGAAAAATCGTATCGCAAGGCGATGTGCTATTAAAGACAATTATGGCGACGGATGGCGCCAATATTTGGGTACACTGTTCCTCTAGGCTTTCCCTGCCGTGATATGTATAATAAATATGTATTTACAAACAAAAAAAGTATCTATGTAGTATATCAACTATCTGGTGTCCACGACACAAGCCTCGTTACTTATTAGTGTGGCGCTAGATGGCGCTTTGTGTAATATCCAGCGATATATTTATTTATTTTATATTAGGTATATGTAGTGTGTGTTACTTACCTACTTATTTAGTCTTTGTAAAAGTGTAGATTATTGTTTATGTACCAATATGAACCTACTTAGGACTCATCATCTGCCCAGTCTTTTCCCAACTATGATGGGGTCGGCTTTCAGTTTAACCGGATGCAGGTGAACCAGAATTTTATTTGGAGCGACTGCCTATATCTGACCTCTACAACCCAGTTAGTACTGGGCAATACGATACCCCTTGGTAAGACTGGTTGCCCAACTTTACAGCCACTGACTACCTGTAACGACTCAAAGATGTAGAAATGAGAGCCGGGATCAACGGCTCAACGTGTTTTCCGAGGCACGGAGAAAACTTGGAATGTAAAGGGTGGTCAGGTCACCCATCCGCAGACCAACCTAGGCAAGCGCGGCTTAAACTAAAGATCGACCCGAGCGGCTATTATTATTTAGCCCTCTACCTACCTGGACGTACTTTGGAATAAGAACAGGAAAATTATTCAACAAACAATAGGTGGAGAAAAATAAAATTTATGATGCTCTCAAAGTTTTTATCGCTTTGTGTTAAGATGACGATCGAGGTTAAATATTTTATGATCACTCCAATCTGAGTTATAATTTTCCAATGAATATTGGAGCTCATAAAATCCACGACACTTAGCTACATACAGGTAGATGTATAATAGCACATCGGTAAAACTTGTATCAAGGAAATTCTGTGGAGGCACTAAACGCGTTACTTTTAGGTAGATCTTGTCAAAAAAAATCTATTTGGTTTTACACCAAAAGTCGAGTTTTCCGAAAATTTCACCATAGGGGTCTAGTTTTAGGAGGGTATCCATCGGCGTCGATAGCGCGGCGGCGAGACGGAAAAATGAGGCCAAAGTGGGGTCCGTCCAATTACGTCTCGCCGCGTACACACAGACCAAATAAAAAGGTGTGGACGGAACTCTGCGAACAGCAAAGTGAGGCCCGTCAGATTACGTCTCGCTCTAGTCATACACGCTCACAAACACACATTTACATCAAACTACAATTAAACTATGCCTCAATAAATGCACAACATGTTTACGAAACCGGACTCACTTCTCTGTTCGCAGAGTTCCGTCTTAACTTTTTTTTAGGGTTCCGTAGTCAACTAGGAACCCTTATCAGTCCGTCTGTCCGTCCTCGCTTAATCTCTGTGACCGTTAGCACTAGAAAGATGAAATTTGGTACCAATATGTATATCAATCACGCCGTCAAAGTGGTAAAATAAAAATTGAAAAAAAAATGTTTTATTAGGGTATATATTATGTATATATGTAAAGTGGGAAGTGATTTTTTTTTTAATTTCAACCCTAACGTGTGATATATTGTTGGAAAGGTATTTAAAAATGAATAGGGTTTCCTAAAATAATTTTTTGATAATGTCAATAATTTCGGAAATAATCGCTCCAAAAGTAAAAAACAATGTGGCCCCCCCCCCCTCTAACTTTTGAACCATAAGTTTAGAAAATATGAAAAAAATCTGAAAAGTAGAACTTTATAAGGACTTTCTAGGAAAATCATTTTGAACTTGATGGAAACAACAGTTTTTGTACAAAAAGTTGGGTTACCACTATGTTCGCGCTCCAGCAGCGCTCCGCGCTCCTGCAACTGCTCCAATGGATACGTCGCGCGCACTTCTACATGCGCTCCCCTTTGACACACTTCGCTCCCCTTTGTGTTCGCGCTAAAAACCGTCACGAGTCAGAGCGCCTGCCGCGGAGCGTGCAATGTTGCACGCTCCGTGTTCGCGCACGTACCCACTACCGGGAGCAGTTGCAGGAGCGCGGAGCGCTGCTGGAGCGCGAACATAATGGATACCCACCTTTAAGTGGGAACACTTATTGTGACGGACGGGAAACTACGGAACCCTACACTGAGCGTGGCCCGACACGCTCTTGGCCGGTTTTTTTTGGTCTGTGTGTACACGGCGCGACGTAATTTGATGGGCCTCACTTTGGCCTCATTTTTCCATCTTTACCTTTTTATTTGGTCCGAGGGGGCGAAAAGCAAAATTTAGATGGCTAAATTTCAATTTTTAGGTGGCTAAAGCAATCGGTGTATAATTGCAACCTGTAGAGTATGGAATCTACAGGTCGCAATTATGCACCGATTGCTTTCAAACTTGGCCCGAAAATCGAAAGGGTCAAAACTTAGGTTCAGTTCGTGAATGGGCGAAATTCGTCCATGGGGGCGGCCGCGTTGGGGCGGCGGTGTTTTTTGGCCATAACTTTTTACCTATGGAAATTTTTTGAACCGTTTAACGGAAGGGGTTTGAAATTTCCAAAATTTATGGAAAAAAAAATTATATGGAAATGGTAAAAATTTTAACTGTCGAAAATATTTTATTGTTTACTCATATAGTTTACGAAATTAAAAATTATAACTTAAAAATTGAGGACGTTTCCATGCTAAACTCATATGGGAGGATTTTAAAATTTATGATAACTGTTATGTCTTTGGTTTGACGTTTGTCTATACAGGTTTCCTGGACAGCGAATATATCAGGATTGTCACTTATACGAATAGCAAAATGTACGTTTGATCTTTTATTTAATATTGGCGACGAAATGGCCGAAGTTAAAAAGTTCAAACGCATACGATCCTCATTACGAGGAACATTCACAAGGATTGAAAACTATATTAATGAAGAATTACAGTTTTCTATTGAAGAAATTGCAACTCGACTACAAACACTGAAAGATAATTTTTCCAAATTCCAAGAACTTCAAAACGAAATTGTAAAAGAAACTGAAGATAGTGAACTAAACAAAGAAATAGATTACAGGTTCGATGTTGAACAATTATATACTAAATTACGTTAAAAATTCCTACAATTACAAAAAGAAAGTGAGATTACAATTGTGCCTCCAAATAGTGCAACGGACACACAGTCAATTTACGAATCAGCAATAACAAACAAAGAAAAACCGTTTCGTATGAACTTTCAGCCGTTCCAAGAGAACGAAACTTTTACGAACTTTACCAAACGGTTAAAGGTTTACTTCTTGCTGAACAATATCACAGATGGTAAGGTGAAAGTGTACGTACTACTTTGCACGATTTCCCCCAGATCTACACGAAAGAATGTATAATAGATGCTCTCCAGAAGATCCCTTAAACATGACTTTCGAAGAGATTACAAAGATTTTAGATGATTACATTGATCCTAAGGCCAGTATTTGGACAATGCGACACAAATTTATATCTCGCATGCAACAACAAGAGGAAACTGTGGTCACATACGCCTCCGAGCTTAAAAAACTATCTGCAAATTGTGAGTTCAAATGTCATAACTGCAAAAAACAAACTTCTGATAGCTTTCGGTGTTTACAACTCATACGAGGGTTAAATGATGGGGAAGTTCGGACGAAAATACTGCAGGAAAAAGATACAACCTCATTTTCACAATTGATGCAGATTGCCACTGCTACAGAAATGGGAAAGAACGAAAACGCAACAATGTCCTCAGATATTGAAAAACCTAACACAATCAATAAAATAACACCTACAGCTAAAACATCTGTTTATAACAACCCACCTGTGCATACTAAGGTAAATACAAGATTACCAATAACCATTAGAGATCTTAAAGGAAAATGTGTTCGTTGTGGAAAAGATGACCATAGAGCAAACGAATGTGGAGCCATCAAAAGCACTTGACCGAAAATGTCAGAAAATAGGCCACCTAGCACGAGTCTGTTTACAAAGATATACCAACTCTCATCAAGTAAATGAATCTTCAAGCAACATTAGTCAAGACAGTATTGCAGATATCAACTTAATTAAAAGTAAAATATCGGAGAAATATACGATTACTCTGAAAATAGAAGACAGAACTGTATGTATGGAATTTGACACGGGAGCTACAGTATCTTCAATGTCACTAAAAGAATTTCAAAAACATGAACATACAAAAGAAACTTTTTAAAACAGAAATTAAGATGAGAACATCCACTTGAGAAATCATTAGACCGGTTGGAGTAGCATAATTATGTCAAATGTATCTAATGGTTCATGTTTCTCAATTGTTTTATGGAAAACTATACATTATTTTAGGCTTAGCTTAACTCGCGTAGCATATGTGCATCGGCCATACACAACTAATCTCAGCTGCGCATATTTAAGTTGGCTCACAGTCACATAGCTTAGCTTGCTTAGTTTGCAGTCTATACACAAGTATGAAAAACTGCGTCAGCTATGCGAGCTAAGCGTAACTAACTTAGCTTAGCTCTTGGTCTGCAACCCGCATTAAAACTTGCACTAGGCTCTCATTTCTCGGTCCCCAAGAACAATAGGATTAAAAATACCATCACGCAAGTATGAAGTATATCTAAGTGTGGTCTAAGAAACTATGTAGGTACAGACAAAAGAGACCGTCGTGTATTAAAGGTTGCTAGAAGTTCAAAGAGCTCTGGATTTGTTTCTAAAGAGGTCCTTCTCTTTGTGTTATCTTACTGGGGACTGAATACCTACTTGCAGTAAAGTTATTTATGTCTATTGAAATGATTGAAGGAAAATTCGTCCTTCATACACATACTTACATGTATTATCAGTATTATGCCTCTCAGGGTATAAATTATTTCAGTGATGCTTGGGTAGGTACAATCCCCTTGTTCGCTTTAGGACAGATTCGCTTTAAGGCAGATTTGCTTTACGACAGAAGTACAGTGAAGTCCAATATCTATATAGAGTAGTTCACTGTACTTATTAATAAAACAATAAACACGTAACAAATAATGCGAATCTGCCGTAAAGCAAATCTGTCCTAAGGCGAATCTGTCCTAAAGCGAACAAGGGGTACAATCAATAAGGTACTTACATAAATAAGTTAACTTCCAGTACCGATTTGACTTTTGTACCAACTTTATAAATGTCGTCATTGATAAATATTGAGTACTGAGATGTGTCAAGGGCCTAGATAGGATTCAGTGCCCTTATTTCTTTTCTTTATCCTACGAATAGGTACCTATTATAAATGCGAAGATTTGTGAGAAATGTATGGAAGTTTGTTAAGTACTCATTCACGCAAAAACTACTGATCGCATTTAGATGAAATTCTGAACACAGATAGTTTATAAACTGGATTAACACATAGGATACTTTATATCCCGGTAGTAAGATCCCAAGGGACAATTATCAAACTTCACGCCGCTGGCAGAGCTAGTGACAATCAAGGTTAAATTACCTCAGTACTCAGATGTGATAAGTAAGCAAGACAATAAGTAACTTTGTTGGTAAACTTACCTATTTATCCCCTTTATTCGCATGATATTAGATTCTATCCATCTAGACAACAAAGAAGTTTCAACCCAGGCAACTAACTGAAAGAATATTAGATAAAGCTGAGTTCCACGTTGTTTATTGAAACTTATGAAACTATATCATATCAAGTTTCATAAGTTTCAATAAACAACTTCACAATATCATGTCTGCGCTCGTTAGTTTCAAAAGGTAGATCTTCACATATTACCTCCATAATATCTAGTAGCCCGTGACGGGCAAAGGGTTATTGGGTATTTCCATTAGGCATTTCTCAGAAGCAGCCACGGAGTCTGGATCTGTACCTGGTTGATGGCATTTGGCTCGCCCTCTATTCTTACATGGCTTTTGGTACATCTGTGCATACCCTTCGGGGATTACAAGGCGTGATGTTTCGTTATGTTCAATTCTTTACATTACTTTACGTTCAAGCATTGTTTCGTAAAAAGATTCAGAACTGCATTTTCCGTATTCAGTATACCTACTGTTGTAGCTTTCAGAAACTGAGAGCTTTAGTTGGGTATTTTTAGCAAGCTTTCAACAAGTGCATTCCGAGAAAATATCCTAATTTTATGGAATCAAATTTTTATTTACTGATTTATTTAAACTTCATGTACAAGAGTGGTACATAGGCTGAATTAATGCCACAAGACATTCTCTATCAGTCAACCTTTGGGTCAAATAGGATAGCATTGTGATAGAGTACCTACAATAAAAATAAATAAGAAAAACAGAGACAGACACGGAAACGGGACGCCGCGGCCGCGCCGTTTCCTTCTTCTACTAAGTAATACATAATAATCTAGAGATTTAGTTATTTCTGTAGGTAGGAACATATTTGTTACGGCCGCATTAATTGATTATCATCATAAACCTGATACTGACCCGCAATTTTAAAAAATCGTAGGTTTTAGGTAGGTTGTAGTAGGGTACCCTGGTATGCTGGCACTTTAGCTTTAAAGTTAGTCCATGTAGTTAATGATCCTGTTACCTTCTCAACATACCAAATTACCAATGTTAAATAATTTTCCATAATTTCGTCAACGTAGTGTTAGAAATAGATGATGGTTTTGTTCACTCACTTCGCTGCAACTGTATCCCGAATTATACAAAACGCCAAAACCCATTTTGCTCAATTTAATAACTTAATAGAAATAATACGGCGTTTGAACAATAATTTCAGTGTCTGCGGGCTTCAACCGCAAATTGCTCGAGGGGAAATTATAAAAGAACATCGAATTATACGCGGATAAACATTCAATGGATTTGGGATTCGTATTGCTTACGATTTGAAGTAATTTGAACGTTACAGCTTACCTTCGTTACATCCTACAGGCAAAACGTAGATGTGATATCCAATATTACATGTGAAATCACATTACATGAATCTTTTGTTGCATGGCCAATCGGAACTCACGCAGCCATCTTTCTTTTCAATACAATCCAGAGACAATTCCCCAATTTTATTATTTCTTTCCCTACACGGCAGCAGTCTCATTTAAACGCCACATTTTGATGAGAAACTTGCAGCACTGTAGTTAATCAGATGCAGCATAATTCTTATTCTTCTTTCCATGAATTCAAATAAATGCCCGACCAGTAAAATATAGCCACCTTGCACAGTTCTTTCGTTGTAGCATATTAATAACGACAGTTAACTTACGTAAGATGATCCCAATTTCCATCATCATCACCAATCTTTCCAAGAAATACAAGGTCTCTATTCGATTTTTAATGAACTGCCAGTCAGTTTCTATATAGACCTCCCGCGCGAAAGAACCGACTAAACTAGTATTTAGCACCCTCCTATCATTAAAATCCATGCGGATGACTGCCTAGCGTACGATCTACGACTGACAAAACACTCACCCTCGCGTTTATTTTGCTTTGCTGAGTGTAAATTCTTAATCGAATGTCAGACATGGTAAACGCTTGGCTCTCAGCCTCAAGTCTCAACGCATTCGAGACACGCCCGTAATTACTTTTGCATCCATAACTCATTTTACGTTCAGAGCAGACAGAGTTTTTATGATATAATTCCGTAGGAGACTAAAAACTTAGATGGAATAGACTCATTAAAAAAAATTGATACCTAGTTTCATTCAAAATTTCGTTCAAAATTGAAGCAACGACACAATGAATGAGTGCATAATTCAGTGGCACGTAATTTCGTTCTCCGTCACACACACAAGCCCAGAAGTGCCTAATATTAGTCGTACGTACTTAACCTAAAAAAAACAAACCTGATATTTCTTCACTTTGCGTGTGACTGCTGCGGTTCTAACGCTTTTTATTTTGAAACGTCAGAAAAGTTTCAGGCTGATAAAAATGAGAACAAAGACCAACACTGGTAGGTACCTACAGACAAACTGGGGACACCGGACATTGGCAAATGTACGTGTCCGTGTCCCAGGTCTTACCGGTTTGACCGAACCTTAACTCTTCGTATGCCGATGTAGGTATAACGTAGATCTACGCAAAACACAATGGCTTTTTAGTTGTGTCTTTATTGGTGTAGATGACACCAATCAATTGAGATACTTTTTAAGAGCTGTCAAAACGCGGTTCTCTCATAGATTTTGTATAGCAATAGCCAACTGTGATCTGATGTACTCAACTATTTATTATTTCAAAGCAAGTAAAAATAGCATTTGGCAATTATTTAAAAATGAATCGGGTTTTCAGGGCCACATTAAAGTGTTTTTCTAGAGATAGGTGTCTGGGAATTATTGTTTGATGGTGTCATCTACCCTATTACGGCATACAAGTGGTTAAGGTACATTTTAGGTCACCAACTAGGTAGGTATGTACGGTCGACTAAGCTATTTGGTTTACATTTTACAATGTAATTTGCATTTGTTAAAATGTAAACCAAATAGCTTGTTCGACCGTACAGTTTACCCTAGACCTACTAAAATCTATCAACCTACTTGTTTATCCCGCCTTATTACTTTCAAGGCGACGGCGTCGCTGACTAGGTTGTCTCCCGAACTCCCCAAAGGTTGGTCGACCTAATTTCTTCATCAGCACTAATGACATCAAAAGCCTCAGGGTCTTATTATCTTTGCTCCCACGACAGATGACCTCACACGCCAGCTCAGCGGCAGTGGTAGGTGTTAGAAATGATGCATCATGCATTAAAAATGTTGTAGCGCAGAACTTGGTATCTTAACCTGGATTTTATTAACGTTTTTGTAGATACCTGAGGGCCTAGAAAAAGAGACATTCTATGAACGATAAGTCGATAAAGGTATTAGAAAAATTGCATTGACTTATTATGCTGCCGAAAGCGTACCTATGTTATGGCAATCTCGTTGAAAGTCTTTGTACCTACCTACAGAAATACGAAATGCTTTGAAAGTTATTGGTAAGATTTATTAGAAAGAGCTCTCCAAGAAATAAACAAGTGGATGCTACTACTTAGATACCTACTCGAAATATTATCGAGTAGGTAGGTAAGTATCTAAGTAGTATGTACTGCGAAATTGTCCCACACTTCCCACAGGATTATTTTACGACTCTGGCCAACAGCGACTTCTAACGAACGGAATGCTCCAGAGACCAACAAAATAACAGAATGCGTGAAACATGCATAGATATTGGAGAGAGAGCGCGATGACGCTATACATAGGTAGTTCGAACTGGTTTGTATCATTGTATCACGACCCTGGTCACTCACATGTAGGTAGGTACATGTGCACAAATGCACAAACTCACAAGAGAGGGAGAATGTTTTGAGGGAATATCAATAACAAGGGGTTAGTTGTTAGGTTTTTCACTTGTGTCAAGTTTCTTGTTTTTAATCTAAGGTTTTAACAAAATGACGTGAAAAGAAAATGATGCGCGCAAAGCAAATTAAAAAAAAAGTAAACCCAGGTTCCGAGTCTGAATTTAAAAAAAAATAAAAAGCCCGACTGCGTAAAAAATAACTAATATTTTTAAATAAAAACTGAAAAGAAAAAAACAAGTTCAGGAAACAGGAAATATTGACTACAACAGTCGGGACCCACATTGGATGTAATGATTTTAGTCTAGCTAGATTATTAAGGTGGATGCTTCAGGATAGCCCGCGAAATTCGAATTTTCTTACGTTTTTTGCAATTTGCAGGCCAGTACTAGTTAGGTTAATGTTGATTACAATATTATTTGCGGCTGCAAGACGCTAGTTACAGAATTATAATCATCAAAATCATCAATACAACCCTCCATGTTCATAAAGGTGTAGAAATGACTTTTTCTGCTTTTTTTTTTTGTTTCCTACACCTTTGTGAATGTTGTTATTAGTAATTTTTTAAACAGACAATCGACGTAGTACTAGTGATTAATTCATTTTTTTACTTTGTTAATATTTATTCTATTTTACCCTCATTTAGCTTCATAGACAATAGTACATTTTGATACAAGTGGAGAAAGTTTGTTATCCAATGCGGAATTAACTCCCGAGCCGAAGGCGAGGGTGTTTTTGAGCCGAGAACTACAATAACAAATGTCCACGTGTATCAAACGATGTTTTTCAATACACTTTTGAAGATATAAAATGAAAGAACGAAAAATATTTTTGTCTTCAATTATTAAGATTTTTTCTCCGTGCTTTTTTTTGCTTTTTGCCAGGTTGAAGGAGGAGCAAAGGTATGAAGCCGCTAAACAACGTAATATAAAAAATCGTTTTTTTTTATATTTTTTAATTTAGAACACAAATAAATGTTAATTTGTTTATAAAAGAAAATATTAGTTTTAAATAATCATGTTTATCTATGATATTCTATTTATAAACACAATTTGAATATTCAAAAATATTAACGCCTTGAAGACGCATTATTGCTTTGCCGAAAGTAAAAAAAAACATTCACCTCCAACTATATGCATTGAACCAATTTGGACTAAATATAGGTATATGTATCTGTGGCAATTTTTATTCCCGCACGTGTCGGAAAATGAAAAAAATCGCACGTGTGTGAAATACATTGCATGTTGAACTTAATCGTAGTGCGATAAGAACCAGTTTTCGAGGAAGTGTATTGAATTTTTTTTTGCAAATAGGTACCGGATGACTTATATAGCACTTTCCAAAAAAAAATGGGTATATTAGGTGAACGGAATAGAAGCAAATGACATACTTATTTTTTGTTTTTTGACTGTGGTTTTTTGACATTTATGTCGAGTTTCATAAAATGCGTTCTTAGATGACAATTATGTCAAGATTTCACCTGCCGCTTTTTGGCATATAATATGTCACGTTCATAAAACAGCCTAAGCGCGACAATTCTACAATTATGTAATTTTTTACATACATATGTATATGTCGGATTGTCAGGTTCATAAAACCAGGGCCAGGCCCAGGCCTGTCACGTGACTGCCTCCATGTTGCGACTTTAATGACTTTTTTCGGGCGAGAAACAAGTTTTACGGTAAAATTCTATGTAACGCAGTCAAAACATTGTGTTGATGAATGCATTGAATAGTACAGGGTTCATGGAGGTTGTTAAAGTAAAGTTATAACTTTAAAAACTAATACTATTTAGAAGTACCTCCTATGAATACGTCAGTCGACGACAGACTTTCTGGTTAAGTATCATAAATTTTAAATTCCTCCCAAGAGTTTAGCATGGAAACGCCCTCAATTTTTCAGTTTTTTATTTCTAAAATTATGTTTTACCGCTAAATGTAAAATATGTAGAGTAAACAAAAGCTTTCAAAAAAAAAATCCCTTCGGCAAGCCGCAGGAGGAGGTAGATTTCGAAGAAGGTTCCACCCATAATTTTCAAACCCTTGTAAGAGATTTGAATGGAAAAAAAAAAGTATTGTAGAGTAAACAATTTGTTATATAAAGAAATATTTCCGACGGTAAAAATGTTTACCGCTTCGGAGTTTTATTTTTTTTCAAAAATTTCAACCCCCTCTCCAAGCTAGATGCATCAAAAAAGTTTAAATTTAAAAGTTGACCGTATTTTTACTCGGAATGATAAAAAAATGATTAACGGTTCAAAAATTTTTCATAAGTTTAAAGTTATGGCCAAAAAACCGCCCCTCCGCAGCCCCCCATGGACGAGTTCCGCCCATTCACGAACTCTTAACCTAGACCTAAGTTTTGACCCTTTTGATTTTTGGGCCAAGTTTTAAAGCAATCGGTGCATAATTTTGCGACTTGTAGTGTGGCTAAATTTTGCTTGTCGCACCACATACGTTTATGTGTACAAACCTATATATATATTATAAACTTATGGCGTTTCTAAACGCAACCGCGCGCTGTCAGAAAAATGAGAGAGGCGAAGCGGTTTCGACAGCAGCCAGTAAAAAAAAACGAAAGTAACGAAACTTGAGCCGGTCGAAAAGACAATTCGAATCCGGGACTTACTCCTTCATGCTAGATGCTAGATTCTCTACGATCTCTAAAGATATAATACTCGACATCTTGCAGTACCTTGTGTAAAACAAGCAACCGAGATCTCGGGCGCTACGATGTGGTTTTGTTCATTACCTTGAATAAACTTACCTTACTTCAGTGAAAAGAACTGTGTTTGTGATATAACGACCCTGCTACTATCCTTCATCGGTTCTTACAAAAACTCTTTACCCGGCGGTTGATTTGGGCTCTAGGGGTCCTATAAACTCAAACTCAAAAACTCAAACTCAAACTCAAAGCATTTATTTCAATTAGACCATTATGGCACTTTTGAAAGTCAAAAATACAAAAAAACAAAATAGTATAGTGATTCCAGGTGAAATTTTCGGAATACTCGACTATAACTGCAAGACCAATACCTAGGTAGATTTTTTCTGACGAAATCTACTTAATAATCACTAGCTGATAAATTAACTGACGACACAATAGCTTACAAAACGACGCCCATAGCGACCGACGAACTTTACAGATTTTATCACAGAGTATTACTTACCTAATCTGCATGCCTAAGCAAACGAACAACAACCGAAGCGACGCGGGTCTATGGATCGAACGCTCAAAGCACGGCTCAAAGTGAGTGTGAGTTGTGTTTATTTACCTAACTGTGTGAAAGTGACGCCAGACAAAGCACAAATACCTACAAACCCGCTATTAAGGACACGGTCATTTGAGCATGTATGCAGTGTGCACAGATTGAACACACATTTGCATTTTCACTATGGGCGTATCACATCGTGTTAGTATAAAGCGCTCGATAAATTGCTCAAATGTTTGCCAAGCTTGCCAAACGTGTGCAAAGTCCAGTTGCGTCTGCGTCACGGAGCGGAACGGTCGTATTAAGTGAGGTTATTAACATGGACTGGAGCAATGAATCTGTTCTTGAATTTATTGAATTGCTCCACGAAGAACCATTTATTTGGAACCATAAAAGTAAGGAAAGCAAGAATAGAAATCTAGTCAATGCAGCCTGGGCCAGATTATCGAATAACTTTTCAGTTCCTTGCCCTATCGAGGAATTAAAAAAAAAGAGAAATTCTTTATTAACGCAATACAGGGATAATTTGAGAAGAATAAAGGAAACTGCACTGACAGGTGCTGACGTTTACAGACCATCATGGTTTGCGTTCGATGCTATGGATAGTTATATGGCTGATTTATATGATAATCGGCCGAAAACAAGTGGCGAAACAGTGGTGAGTCATTAACAATTTATTTGCCTACTTACTTACATAATTATTATCTGAGAATTCTTTATCTAGATATGTACCTACTTAGATAACTAAATTATAAATAAGTGATGTTAGCAAATTCGAAGCTGCTAAGCTGTTGTAGTAATAATGGTGTCGATTCTATTGTGCACAAACTAAACTTAATTTAGGCTATTGCTATCTTTTACTAAAAGGCAGTGCGAGAAAAGGACGGCTATAGCTATGAACTAAGTTAGAGATGTCAAACTAGTTTATGCCTTGCGCTTCACCATGTTTTTAGTCAACATATTTTTACGTGCACCCTTCATTTGTATGGAAATATTAGTTCCAATTAAATTTGACAGCTCTAAATTACGTCCGTCTCTTTCTCGTTCTATTAGAGAGAAAAAGATAGCAATAGCCTAAATTAAATTTAGTTTGTGCACAACAGAATCGACACCATTGTCTGTGGCGGCGTTAGTTCCGATTATGGCCACGTGCAAAAGAACTATAAAACGGACTTTATATCCTTCCTTGCAGAGGAATACTTAATCTCCTCTATTATTCCATGCAGGAATTGCTGATCGTTGAGGATTCGGAACAATCGGGATCGGACCATGGGATTGGAACTCAATTCGCCAAATTTCGGGTAAGTTTAAAAGACATCCATCTAATATTCAAATGCGACAGTTAAGTCTTTAACTTTTCACTAGATCTGCTGATTATGACTGTGGCCGACTGACTAGAGCCGATTAGTTGGTTGTAAAGAGGCCGACTAGTCGGCCAAGCCGACCACGGTTTCGGGCCGGCCGGCTTTACCGACCACGGTTTCGGGCCGGCCGGCTTTACCGACTCTAGTCGGCACATTTCTACGTTTCACTTACCTACGTACGCCTGACCTGAGCCAATGTAACATTACATATAATGTACATACTCGTAGTTTTACATTTCCGATTTATTTCCTCATTATAAGATTTAAACTGTTGGGGGTAGAATGACACACCAATCGAGATACTTTTTGAGAGCTGTCAAAACGCGGTTCTTAGATTTTGTATGGCAATAGCCAACTGTGACGTCACTGTGTGCAACTAAATGACTAAACAATTTATCGATTTCAAAGCAACTAAAAATCGAATTTGGCAATTAATTGAAAATAAAACGGTTTTCAGGCCCAAAATAAAGTGTTTTTTTAGAGACAGGTGTCTGGGAATTATTGATTTATGGTGTCATTTACCCTATTGTCGTTAGCTAACTCACAGGTTGACTACGACCTGGGTCTTCGAATCCAATACTTACTTTTATCCCCATAGTACAATCCCGTTTCTAATACCTACCATTTGCTATTTTGCAGGAAAGCACAGAGGAACAGCCGCTTGAAAGTCCACTTTCTCGTGAATCGAATACTGAAAGACCTTTGTCACGAGAATCAACCAGTCGAAAACGTATAGAATCTAACGCAGATCCGCTCTCTGATTCTGTTCCGATTTTAAAGAGGCAACGTCGAGTGCAATATTCGACGATTACGAAGCGACAGGAAGAGGGGCAATATCCTATATTTATTAAAGAGAGATCGAACTACAGAGAAAACGAAGAAGCTGTGAAAGAATGTGATTTGTACGGACAGCTTCTTGCTCAAAAGTTAAAGCTATTAGATGTAGATGACAGACTTGTGTTAATGAATGATATTGATAACCTTGTTTTCAAATATTTGATGAATATCAGGAAACGCAGTTTTGGAAGTCTACATTTGCAGTCTATGAACCAAAGGCTCTCGGAAGACCGTCAATCTATCGATCTACCTGGACCTTCCTCTCAAGAAGGCTCTCAGCAATATACGCAAAATTCTCAATCAATACCAGAGGTGCCATTCAGAATGCTAAAAACGGAGACAGTAGCATCACCTGACTATACAACTTGATAACTAATTATTTAATAGTTGGATACTTGATAAGAGTGCTACTGTAATTGACTTGTTCCGTCGGTATAGCGATATTCTGCGATGATGATTATAGTGCAGTTTTACTGTACTTCCAGTAAATTGCAACATTGTTGTATTGTATAGCGGGCTGGTGTCCGCAACTCCACGTCAAAGCGCGTATTTTGCGTACGGATTACAACGTTGTTATTTTAATTGCAGTATGCAAACTTTAGTAGTGTAAAACTTGAATAAGTGTAAAATAGTGTTTCAAGAAATAGCTGGGAGATGTAGCCAGTCTATACCTAGTGCATTTAAACGTCTAGACAAGTGTAAGGACTATTAAATTAAACCACTTTTTCTCAATTTTCCATCACGGAAGAGTGTGTTATATTATTAAATCATTATAACAAAAAAACTTGGCATGTCCTTTTATACATTAGTCAAACGAAATACATTAAAATGCGAGGGTTCAATAAAAACAACACGACGTACAACTACTGAATCTTTAATTATATCCAACAAGTACTCTTAAGCGAATCTTTTAAATCATACTTAACTAAAACATAATCGCTAAAACTCGAAACTTTCTCATTTGTATGTCAGATACAAAAATATTTATATCTTATATCAACAGAAAATCCACTCATACCATGTGATACACTAAACTTATTGAAATAAAACAACGCACTCATAATTTCAGCGTCCATCGTCCGGGATACTCGACTAGTATCTTAATATAAAATATATTCACAAGCCAGTGGCGCCGGCTTTCAATATGAAGCCACGATGTACAGATCACTGTCTGGTTACACGTCTGCAACAAAACAGTATGCTAAATAAGAAAGAGAACTAATTAAAAGCGAGCACAGACTGACCGTAATTTGATGAAAGACAACTATCGATTAAGCATTCAGTTAATTCATGTACGTCAGAATCGCGGATGTACTTTTCAGATCAGCCTAAACTTTCAGTTATTTGGTACCTTCTGTTTACCTTTACGTACCTCTCCTGAAAATCTGTGTACCAACACAAACAACACTCGGAACACCCGCCATCCTGATGTCAAAACCGCGGGTCTACCGCTAACCAATAATTATGTAGATAAGTGCACTCTATAAGTAGATTTGGTACCTCTTGTGTACCTGCAGAAACACGTATTTAATAAACAAAATACTGTAAGGTAAAATCGTTTTTTTTTACTTTCGCAGCACAGTTACAGCAGTTTACTTAATGCACTTACAGTATTTTGTTTCACTCAGCTACATAATTATATTGGTTAGCAGTACACCTGTGGTTCTGACATCAGTATAGCAGCGGGTGTAGCTAATTTTTAAAATATCATTGTACGGGTGAAGACACACATTTTCAGGAGAAGTATGTAAAGGTACACAGAAGGTACCAAATAACTGCAATAAATTTAGGCTGATCTGAAAAGTACACCCGCGATTCTAACGTACATGTTAGTTAATTCAAAGGAAGGAGACTTGAAAAACTGCCGTTGGGAACCAGAGGTGGCAACAATTTTATACAATGTTTTTTTTTTTATATACACAAAGCGCCCGTTAACAAGTTTTTCTGTCACTCATGCCTGTGCAAGTATCTGTGCCGCAGTGTTGCCGCAGTTAAAAGAATTACATCATAGTTATTCTATCAGGCAAATTTAAGTCAGTCTATCTTCGCTCTCATACTGTGTTAATATCCCATAATATAAACACGTAGCACATACAGATAACAGTATAAAATAATGTTTCGGACAAAAAAATAAGTGTCAGTGTAAGTTTGGTTATAAACCGTGAAAGCTTAAAACAGTGTTTAAAAAAATAAGTTCATACACGAACTTATTCTTTTGTGCAGTTCATGCAAATAATAACAGATCATTCACATACTTAGATAAAAAACATCTAATTTTTAAGTGAATACAAGGATTGGATGTAAAGATTCAGCTAAAACTACTCACAAACTCTACTTTAAGTATCACTTTTCCAAAGCTTGATAGTCTTGTCGTTCTCGAGCGCCGCTGACGCTATGATGTTCTCGGTGGGGTGACATGCAGTACATAGTACGGTGTCCGTGTGGCCCGACAACCGTTGTACGATCTCTTTTGATTGCAGGTTCCAGATGTACACCAGGTTATCTTCTGAGCCCGATACTATCCACTGTGGACAAAGGAGATGTTTATAATGTTGGCTCGGTATGGACCGCGATCGGTATGACAGGTTTACGTCCGCAACTTTAAATTGAACGGCGTTTCCTATAACTTACTTACGCATAACTGTGAGTTAATATACCTACGATCGTAGCTATTCGTGTTTATATAAACAAAGTTAGCTTGAAATATCCTATCCGCGGCACCTACTTGTCATTTGATTCATAGAAAAATCAAAGAAAGCTTTTCTGTGACGTTTTGTTTCTAACCGTCCGTAAGCAAAATGTCAAACAGACAGAGATAGCAACCTACCGAAACCTGCTAGTAAGTTATTGAAAATGGCCGTTTAGTTGCTTTTCGGCAACAAGCGATTGAAATCGTTAAGAAAAATGAGCGAAACATAACTAAGACGCCGTGTTTCAGCTACTAAGAAAAATAGAAAAAACCAAAACATTTACGATTTAAGTACCTAGCCTCATTTCGAAAACAAAAATTAAAAATTTAGTTAAGTATATAACACTGTTTGCAGACCCGTGCCCATAGTTATCACTATGGGCACGGGCCTATCGATAGCTATTACCATTCTTAGCATAGAATTGGTTTTTTCTGCCTCAACATTTATGTATTTAGTCGCACATTTGCCTAGAAACACGCATAGTTTGGCGATCTCACTCGTTATTTGCTTGTCATGCGTACATAACTGATTGTATAAGTAAAATTCATCTTACTTCTAGCTAATATAAACAACTCATAACTTTAGAACTGACTAAGTAATTATTGGATAGCAACTGTAGGAAGTTGGTGTGATAAAACGTGAGAATTCAACTTTTGCCTTGACACACTTGCAATCTCTTATCAGTTAGCTACCGCAAGATAAAGCTTAACAAATCTGCGAGAGTATTTTCAACTGATAAGCTACAAATCTGATGAAATTATGCTTTCCGTTATGACGAAACTAGAACGTTTCTTTGAAAAAAGAATAACCATGAGTTTGATAGTGTGTGCTTTAATTTTTACGGTGGCTATGCCGCCTAAGGTTAAAAATAACCTATGAGTAAGTGGTGAAGGCACGCGAACACGCTGGATGCGGCCGCGTACTGGATCGTGGAAACTTTTGTCCAGCAATGGACGTCTTTTGGAAAAAATCAAAATGTTGATGATGCAAATACTCTTACCTTTCCACCAGTAACACTAAAGTTGGCGAAGATACAATATTTCTCGTTCTTATGTCCGGTGTACGTCTTCAGGCACTTGCCCCGACTGTAGTCCCACAGTTTGAGGGTGTTGTCAAGCGTCGCAGCCAAGATATATTTGCCGTTTGGAGAGAACTTCACGAAGGAAACCGGCGGATTGTCGTCGTCTATCAACGTCTTTAGACATTGACCTGATGCTGTATCCCAGATTCGACTGAAAATATAAAAAAAAAATACGTTGTAAATCTCTGCCAACTAGATAGACAATCAATTGCGGAAGGTTACCCGCATTTGCATCATGAATCTCTATATCGACTAAAAAGAACAACGTTACTTTACCAAACCGTGAAGAATTGGAAAAATAACCAAGTCTAGTAAATTAGGTCCTTACCATAATCCGTCATAACTCGACGAAACAATAAGGCTGCCATCTCTGTTGAAGTGTACTGCTGAAACTGGATCTGAATGCGCCGGTAGAGTCTTTAAACATTTGCCTGGACATAAAATTATTTAATAATTATTAAAGTATTTTAGTAAGACGTTCTCGATGCTAAGCTTCAACATGATAGTTGAAACAAGAAAAATAATTGTCGGGAGGTAGCCTGCACAGAAGAATCGCGAACCTCAAATGTGGGGAAAAAAGGATGTAACACCCGAGGTGTTACATCCTTTTTTCCTTCCTATAATAATGAAGTGAACTTCAAAGGAATTTTAACTAGTCTCTTTGATCAATAGATTTCCGTACTTCAATGAGACATACCGATTTGGCCAGGTTGTTAATAGTATAAATAGTGCACTAACCCACTTCTACAGGAGTAGCAAGCGTGACATTTACGATTGTTTCTAGTTCCACGTGGCTATTATTAGAGTAAATTATCGTTGTGAAAATATGTCGAAAGTCGTGTAGTGAACGGTGAAAATGTTTTCACAGTATGGTGTTAATGCTTGGCGAACGTTGTGTAACGAAGTATGTTTTTTCGGATTAGCCGTTTGAAGCAAATAGGTACTACAGGCGTGACTGAACGTCACGCCTACGTTTTGGTTCATTGTTTAACGTAAGAGATGTTTTAATGAATAGGTTGGTATGTCTAAGAAGTGAGTACAGAATGTGGATCATTGACCGTTCTATTCATGCATTCGTGTCAGTTTTACAGGGTCACATCACGGTAATAATATCAATTAAGGGGCTCCCCCATGCACACTAGCGCCACTTTATTAAAAAAATCAGAACTCGTTAAATACACAATTAATATAAAATCTGATTGACAAAATCAATCATTTGGTCTTCTAAATTATTTACGTCTGCTTAACTCATTGACACATAGCTCGCTGTCGTTACAGATACAAAATGGAAAAAAACCGCCGTTTTTTGCAATTTTTCTAACTGTAACTACAGTGAAGTATATTTTAATGGATTAAATAGACGTCAATAATCTAGAACTCTAAAGCATTGATTTTGTCAATCAGATTTTATATTAATGGTGTATTTAACGAGTTCTGTTTTTTTTACTAAAGTGGCGCTAGTGTGCCATGGGGGAGCCCCTTAATAAGAAAATGAAATACGTCAGTTCTATCCATATTTTTCGCGAATGGCAAATATATTTCCGTAAGTAAACTGGGAAATAAATAGGCAGGGAGACAGTTACATTACAAAAATAATACGTACGCCGCCGGATGAATTAACCTTTTCGCAACTACGGACATGCGCACGACAACATTTAAAATGCCATTTGTGTGTCGATAACGGTAAACAATTTAAAGGGTACTATTTCACTGCTACAAGTTTCTACAATGTTACTGAATTTTCTGGCTCATTTATTTAACAAAGGCCTTTAACGTCGCAGTGGACTTTAAAAGTTGCAGTTTAAATAATAACAACGTTAAACTAAACCTCAACTATACTGTCCTGTTAATACTTTTGAGATGGTTTTTTGTTGTAGTTATTCAGGTTTTATCTAACGTACACATGGCGCCACCGCCGCCGCCGCTGTTACCGACACGACGAAATAAAAAAAAAGATCACGACAATACGGCGAACGATATGACGCCCCCAACGATACCCGGTCAATCAGAATACGCCTACGACTTTAGGAATTATGAGGGAACAGATGGACATGGCATATAAATATCATAACTATCCCTTTGGTAACAAATGAGTGTAAATCTTACCTGTTCTTACATCCCATATCCGTACACTCTCGTCAAAACTGCCCGATACGATAAGATTGCTTTGTGGATTAAAATTACAGCAGAACACGTAGTTGCTATGTCCCTTCAGTGTCTTCAAACATTTGCCTGAACTCAGTTCCCATACCTGTAACATGAAAATAGGTCGTAAAATACTTGGTGTGGGTGTTGACTCTTCTATTTTAGGGATTATGGCGCAATACTTATTCTTACGTGGCGGAAATGTCGAGTTTCATGTTTAGCAATTAGCAGTCAAATTGGCATTTAGGAAAATCAATTTTCGATACATAAAAATACGAATTACCTATGTAGTTTAGTTATTATTGATAAATTTCGTAATTTCCTTAGGTTTTCGCGATGTTTAAGATTACATGAATTACATGAAGGATAACTACAGTTCAATGTAAGAAACATGCATCTATGACTCGAGGGGCAAATCATAGTTTGGCCCTTATTGGGCAGACCAAACTGTACTGAAGTTGCAACCTCAAGATAACTTTTGACACCAAATAAATTGATCGTAATAAAGCATATTTATTAGATAAATAATGGATTGCAACACCAGATACTGAGGTCAAAGGAAGTACCTATGCAATGTGCAACTTTTATTTTCATTAATTCCCTAACTTTTTTGCTGGAGCAACTCTGCACATAGGCACTGCTGAATGGAGGTAGGTGCTTAGGTAGAATCAATTTTGACTGTTGTTTTTGTTATAAAATTCTTAGCACAAATCCTGAATCCAGATGGGAATCAGGATTTGTGCTCAATTCCCCTTCAGGAAGTAAAGGCGTGGTGTTTAATTAATTTGGAAATCTAACATAACTGTTACTTTTATAAGACTTGAAAAAAGAAGATAACTATTATTATCTATGAGATATGAACTTTAATGTTGGCCAGACATTCAATAGTAATTTGCATAGTTACTAGTCTAAAAATAACTTTTTTCTACATGTGCACTTACTCAGCAGATGTGTTTCGTAATTACACTAGGTATAAAAAAGTTACAATTTTAATCACTGTTGCATATTGAAATTTTAAAAGGTTCATATTCTTATCTATTAATGCTGTGGGCATAAACATAGTGTTATCTCTTAAGATATCAGCTGGTTCAGTGGACTAAGAAGTATTTTATCTACTTTCCCAGACTATTTTAGCAAAGGTAAATTTGGTAGTTGGCGGTTGAGAATTAGACCAAGTGGCAATAATGGCCATCAAACATGATAAGGTCATGACACCTACTTGGTCTATTTCATCTTTCTAAGTTAAGCAATTTTGCTGGCTTATCAGTGAAGGGTTGTCTATGTAAAATTAGTGGAGCTACAGAGTGTATTTGTTTACAGAATGTAAGTTAATAAAAGCATTAAAAAGACAATTAAATCCGCTGACATTGGCTAGTGATAACATTTCAAAACCTACATTTGTATGGGTATGATATACCTAGGTAGTTAAGATATTCAGAAGAATATGACTTGTTGCTTAGATTACAAGTAGACGACAATATAATCGTATATTATAAATAAATAATATATATATATATATATATATTACTTATTCTGATACATATCGTAGTAACCAACTTACGGCGCGGCGGTAACTCTTCCCTTACAAACGGTATTTATAAGTACGGCGACACGACATTCGAGTGTGTAAAAAGGTCCTCACGCGATTCCTTTTACCCTCCCCGCCTCCCAATTCCCGCTCGGATCACTCACCGCGCTTGCGCGACTCCAATTAACGTACGCCGCCGTTCAAATTTCGCGCGCATCGACGGTCTATGGTTTCGGGTAAGTACTTGTTAGTTGTAATTATGGATCTAAAACAGGTACTGGCACTGGGGCTCGAGTCTTCTCGGAGGATCTCAACATTCACATAGCCAAACCTCTGGGGGGCCCACAACACAGAATTTCAGGCAGAATGCATGGGGTTTTCCCTGGCGGCATCTGCCATCTTAGCCAGGAAGGTTGTGGACCACTCAATTCGTATACTCTCAGACAGCATGGCTGTATTGCTAGCACTGAACAACCACACAGTGAAATCTGGGCTAATACACGAGTGTCACCAACACCTGAACGAGGTCGGTAATATCAATAATATAACCATCCAATGGATCAAAGGACACAACGATTTCCGTGGCAATGATGCGGGGCACGAACTCGCCAGAAGGGGATCGAGCATGGCAGCGGTGAGACCTGCACCTATCCAGTCCCCTTCGGATACCGGATTACGCACACTGGTAAGGAAACGAACTAGTGAACAACATCACAAGCTGTGGCTGGACCACGGCGAGTGTAGGCAGGCCAAGGAAGCACTTCCTGCTATCGACGGCCGCTTCACCAAACGCGCGCTGCGGTTGACCAAACCACAGCTGCGCACCGTTACAGCCGCCATAACCGGACACGGCTCTTTTAATAAACACCTCTTTGTCATAGGAGTCACAGACAGCCCCCTGTGCCGTGCCTGCATGGAGGAAGACGAGACAGCAGCCCACGTGCTTCTGCACTGCCCAGTGGTTGCAACATACAGGGCAAAGTACTTTGGTAACCCAGGTACTCCCTGCGACATAGTAAGCAACATTGGGGAGCTGCTGGCCTTTCTCGGGGAATTGGAATGGATCGAATAGTTCCCACCCGTACGCAAAATACGCGCCTTGACTTGGAGTTGTGGATACCAGCCCTTTATACAATACAATACAAGTTGTAATTAGGAAGTAACCTTGAGTATGTATGGCCAGTATGTAGAAATTTTGTGGATTTGAGTAAATGATGTTAATACATAAAAGTTTACCTTTAAAGTCTTGTCATCACTTGCACTGACTATCAGCCTGCTGTCTGAGGACCAAGCCACATCACTGATTCCCATTTTATGTCCAGATATTGTCTTCTCAAATTTGCCATCATAAGCGCCCCACACCTTAATAAGTTTGTCAGCGGCTGTAAAGTATAAAATACAGTCTTATTTAACTTTTATCCCTAACAATAAATCTTAACTGTAATTGAATGACATCATCATTGAAGTAGAAAAAAAGAAATCAACACATTTAGGTAAAATACTGTCAGGTAGTAGCTTGCCTAGCAACAGCTGTTTTAAATTGTAAATTTAATTGAAGGTCAACAAACTCAAATAAGTCATTGGAATTAGACATGTTTTGTATATTGTGCACCTAAAGTAAGTAGGTTTCACATGATTAAGTCTCATTTGAGGAAATGTGAACACATTTTGTTTTATTGTAAGAATTTGGACAGTTTGTTCCTATACACATTTTTTCATAACACTCTTCAATTTCAAGTTTGACCTTTTAAAACATATTGAACAATATCTACACCCAAAAACCAACTGAGTGTGACATATTTAAGTCTAGTCTAGACTTAATTATGTGACTACAAGACATTACATCACTATTTCAACTAAACAAAAAACAGTGATGTAAATTGTAAACTATTCTTATAATTTTACTCGTACCTATTGGATGCCAGTATTCAAGGCCAACCTTTAAACTAAAAAACTGTTGCCTCAATACTGCTGACTAGTAATTCTTAAAAATTTTAAAACAATATTTCTAGTTTTATTCATAATCTTTTATATAGGTCATTAATTTGTTGTTGGTAGTGTAGTAAATCTTGAATTAGGGCAGGCATTTTACATTAATAATAGTGTTGTTTATGAGTTAGTGTCAAACATGAAGCAGTCATGAAGGCTTTCGCAATCTAAACATTCACAATGACTATGTTTTTTGTTGTAACTGTACTCAAACTAGTGGTATAGAGGCAATTTTGCTTATTAACAAACCATCAAGGGCTTGAATAGTTTGTAAATCTTACACAATATAAAGTAATGATGAGTAGTACACGGCAACAATAAACCAGGAGGTATATTTGGGATACATTTCATTTACATTACAACAGGCTACTGCTTATCAAAGTGAACAAGCTTATAACAAGGTTTAAAACTTAGTAGAAACTTCAGCTTCAGATCTTTTATGAATAAAGTTACAAAATGATAAGAAGCTGATAATAATTAACAGATTAGACAATATTATGACCTCTTGGATTTACAAAAAAATAAACAATCTAAACCTATCTAATCATCAGGGGGTCATCAAACGTAAATAAATAAGTTAGATGGACCAATAGTTTATGTCAAATGTGTAATACTCACAGGAGCTTGCCAGCCATTCTCCATTTGGACTGAATTTAACCGACGACACAGCTTTGGTGTGCCCCGCAAGTGTGAATTTGAGCGTGTAATTCGGCTTCTGGAAACCGACATCAAAATTAGCGCCAAATCGCACGTGCTCATACAAGTTGAAGTTACATAAACATGTGCCGCCCGCCAGACTGACGCAAACCAATGAAATGCAACGAAAGAAGGACGCTACTTACCGCCACTGAAGACTTGTTTGACTGTGGAGCGGATTGTGATAGCGAATTTGAGCCGGAAAGGTTGGCAGAGGGCCCACCGTGTGTTTGGTGTGCAGCAGGGTGGCCGGGGCCGGGACCTAGCGGCACCATGTTTCAACTTTCGACGCACTACGCTTTACTTTGTTCGTCACCCAACACAGTCACTATCACACAATGAAAAACAATCTAAATTAAACTTTGGATAAGGTATCACACGGAACTTGTCACTCACTCCAGTTTTTACATTTATTTCAACGTAGATTTTCAAAGAACATTCTAAATCCGGGCGTCCCGATGCGTGCATATTTCGCGAAGACGAACAGTGGTGCCAACCTACTTTTAAATTTATTCCCTCCCGCAGAACTCTAGCTGGCCAGCATATTGTCTTTGTTCAGTTAATATTGTAGAATTATTGCCAAAAATTACATTTCATTTACTTGTATTGTTGATTATAATAAACAAAAATAATGTATAAAAATATTTTTGTAAAATTTTACAAGTACATTTTGCTAATGCTGATAATTGTTGCCAGTTATAAAATAAATGGTTGTTTTTTGGTGTTGGCATGAAAGGATGACCTCTTTGACATTTCCAAGGTTATATTTGACATTTTGAAATTCGCCGCTGACCAAGTTTAGAATTTAAAACTTAAAATTCAACTTATTAACAAAATGGCATTAAACAAACTCAGTATTGATGCCCTGAACTTAGCCGGCAAGCGTGTGCTGATGCGGTGAGTTTTACCTGCATTATTTCGCGCGATCGTGATCTAAAGGGACCGACCTTCATCTAATTCGAAAATACAATAAATTGAATTGAATGATTGCAGAGTTGACTTCAACATCCCCTTAAAAGAAGGAGTAATCACCAATAACCAGCGTATCGTCGCGGCTCTTGATTCCGTCAAGTATGCCTTGGAGAAGGGTGCCAAGTCTGTCGTGCTTATGTCACATCTGGGCAGACCGGATGGTCAGGCGAACCTCAAATATACCTTGAAGCCGGTCGCTGAAGAGCTCAAAAAGCTCCTGAATAAGTAAGTTTTATTTAGGCATCTTGTAAATGTTTGAAATGATGTGGCAATAAGCATGATTATTATTTTCCATAACATGACTAAAGTCAAGGTAAACAAATTAATAAAGTGATTTCCCAACATAAATAGCACATAATTAGTTTCGCTAACTTCAATGACAATATTTTATAGCTCATATTTTACCAATTTAGGCTTGCATGTTGGTCAATTCTAATATACTTTTGTCAAATGTTTTAACTAGATTCTTGCCTTAATTGATTTACCGATACAATATCTACATTACCATACTCACACTTGCAGAGATATAACATTCCTCCCCGACTGTGCTGGCCCTGAAGTTGAAGCCGCCTGTGCTGACCCTGCACCAGGATCAATCATCTTGCTCGAAAACCTCCGGTTCCACATTGAGGAGGAGGGCAAGGGTGTTGATGCTTCCGGTGCCAAGGCTAAGGCTGACCCTGAGAAGGTCAAGGCTTTCAGAGCCAGTTTGAGGAAGCTGGGTGATGTTTACATCAATGATGCTTTTGGTAAGCTAGAAATCATACATTTTGTAGACTCATACTTTTTTTTATCATCATAATGAATAGAGAGTTAGATTCATGTTTGTAATAAAGTCACCCTTTAGCCATCTTCTTCTTTGTGGGGTTTTGGTTTCCCCACTTAGTCCCTAGAGTGGACCATTGTGTGACCCTTTCACCATATTTCATCTTTTAAATATTTTATCCTGATGCACATTCATAAAAGTACTTTGCGACATTTGTTAATTGTATGATAGAGCCTTATGCTAAGTTGTAATTGAATAGTTTCTGTAACAAAGTAAAAATTACTTTGTTTAGGTATTTATATTGTATAACGGGCTGGTGTCCGCAACTCCACGTCAATATTTTGCATAAGGGCTATAATCCACCACACGGGCCCAGTGCGGATTGGTAGATGTTTAAATCGAATTTTTGGTTCCAGGACATGCCGGTTTCCTCACGATGTTTTCCTTCACCATTTTGAGAGCAGTGGTGATGAAATAAATTACACAAAGTAATGCGCCTGCCTGGGTTCGAACCCACGACTTACTGTTCGTAAGTCGGGGCCGCCACCACTGGGCCACCGCTGCTCTCGTTTAGGTATTCATTACAACTGTTAATTTTCCCACAGGCACAGCCCACAGAGCCCACAGTTCCATGATGGGTGAGGGATTTGAACAGAGAGCAAGTGGCTTCTTACTGAAGAAGGAACTGCAGTACTTTGCCAAGGCTCTGCATGAGCCAGAAAGGTAAGTTGTACTCAGTTGTTATATTTTTTTAAAGTGATAATAATGTAACTGTTTATAATAATGTGGGTACTATTTACTTAGTAGTTTAATACACCTCTGCCTAGCCGTTCGGGTATTACAGGTGTTATGTTTTTGTTATAGCAGGAATGACAGAGGAATACGTTTTTTGAGGATATTTTTGCAAGCATGTCATTTCATTCTTCAATTCCATGCAAACGTTCTGTATGGTGTCGGACGCAAAGAATAGCACCATCCCATATCTTCCCGTGGGTGTCGTAAGAGGCGACTAAGGGACTTACCAGAGAATGGGCAGCAGCGTTCTCTGTGCTTTTGTAACAACCACACTGCAATCGCCAACCCGCCTGCCAAGCGTGGCGATTATGGCAAAACCCCCCTTTGGGGGAGGCCCATGTCCAGCAGTGGACGTCTTTCGGCTGAGATGATGATGATGATAATGCAAATGTCATGTCATTCTTCAATTCCATGCAAATATAAATGATTATTCTCAGCAAGATTCTCAGCCAGCACTATTTTTACGCTTATGTAGGTTTGTTCTTCTTGATGACCAATTCGAAAACCTAATAATAAATTTGAACATAGTGCTAAATGAAGTTCCTTGAAATATTTTTGTTTTTATTTTAGGCCATTCCTCGCCATTTTGGGAGGTGCTAAAGTAGCTGACAAGATTCAGCTGATTGAGAACTTGCTGGACAAAGTCAACGAGATGATCATTGGTGGTGGCATGGCCTACACTTTTCTCAAGGAGAGTCAGGGTATGGCTGTAAGTATACCATGCTGTAATCACTTAAAACTGGTTACTTTTAAACAGCTAACACATCTTTGCTGCAAAAGTTTTTTTTAAATTCAGGAACTAGAGATAGCATAGAAATTTCACAAGTATTTTGGTGCACCTGACAAAAAAAAAATGACCCAAAACCATTCATTATCTTCTCCAATACCCATATACAATTAGAGAAATGGTGTATTTGGAAATATTTATTTAATGTTCTCTCTAAACTAAACACATTGAATTACTCTTATACCATGCGCTTTATGTTTGGTATTTTATAAATTCTGTAATAAGAAGGTTATTTATTTTAGATTGGCAACTCCTTGTATGATGGTGAAGGCGCAAAGATTGTGGTTAAACTATTGGAAAAGGCCGCCAAGAACAATGTCAAAGTACACCTTCCAGTTGACTTCATTACTGCTGACAAGTTTGATGAGAATGCGCAGGTAACCTATGTTTTATTTTATACTAGCTGATGCCCGCGGCTTCGCCCGCTTGACAAATAATATACTAAAACCTTCCTCTTGAATCACTCTACCTATTAAAAAACCCGCATCAAAATCTGTTGCGTAGTTTTAAAGATCTAAGCATACATAGGGACAGACACACGCGGCGGAGGTTTTTTTTTTAATAATATGTAGTGATATTTTGTAAAAAAATATTTGTGTAAGTTTATAAAGTGTCAAGATGTAGTACATGGTACTTTTGTGTTTGAATGACTAGAGGGTGCTGTTGGTAAACATTTGTGAAATTGTCTATGACAATTGTATTGAAAATAATAGTTGGCGGCGTTAGTCCTGAGTATGGCCGCGCGCCAAAAGAACCATGCAGCAATATACTAGTCTTTACCATACCTCAAGATGTAACTGGCCACACAATGGGGGCTATCGTTTTTGAGCTCACCAGATGGCGCACTGTCGAGTAAGGTCCTGTTAGTTATTCTATTTAATACTTTGAAGCATCAATAACTTCATAAAAAAGTTCATTTTATTATGTATAACAACATAGTGTAAGCATTCGATATACATTTACCATATTCTTCCTAAAATTAGCAAGCATGAAACATTTAAAAATCATTCTACCTCCAAGTACTAACAATATTAAGATTCTAAGTTGATACTTAAAATCTAAAGTCATAATTAATCAGGAATGGCTCAATCTAGAACACAATCGTGAGTATTAGTATAAATACGTGATAAAAAACACGCAACACGTGAACACTCTATGACATCTGACATTTTGGAGGACCTTAGTCTACACAAGCGCCACTAGCGGCAAATTCACACGCGATAGCCCCCATTTGCAAGCCATTTGCTGCTTGTATTTGTGGAACACACATTTGAATCATTCACTTTTATTTTGTTGTTAGGTTGGTACCTCTGACGTAGCCAGTGGTATTCCTGAAGGCTGGATGGGTCTTGATGTCGGACCTAAATCGAGGGAAATCTTCGCGGACCCCATCGCGAGAGCTAAAGTGATTGTATGGAATGGGTATGTATTTATATTTTTTATTGCTGACTTGCATATTAGACTTTGTTCACAATGTGTTAAGGATTGTTTTTGTTTAACAGACCTGCCGGTGTGTTCGAATTCGAAAAGTTCGCTGGAGGCACCAGGGCTTTGATGGACGGTGTTGTCAAGGCCACCACCAATGGAACCATCACCATTATTGGTAAGTCACACATCTCTATCTCATCATCTTAGATAGGGGTCTAATTAAAGAATATGCTTTCAGGAAAATAGGGATGATGACTGACTTAAAAAAATATGATTCTGTTTAGTCCGTCAGTTAGATTATCGAAAAATAATGGATACGTGTTTTTTGTTTTATCAAATTAATAAAAATTTACGAAGATAAAACGTGTCAAAGATCATGAGTGGGGGCTTGAGACGTCACATTTGAGTCACAGTGACTTTGCTTGTAATAAAGCAGGGAATGCAAAACACCAATACACTCAACACACTCATTTTGTAAAAGGTCGTTATTAAAAGCCTTTGCACACCACGTGTTTTTTATGCGCTGTCGACGCGAGTTTTTGATAAGCGCGTCCTCTGCGCGTTATCAACACGTTTTAGCAAATTTTACACGTTTGTTCGCACGTCACGATACAAACGCAAATGTAACGCGTGATGGTATCGATTCAAACGCGCGCTTTCAGCGCGTTTGTGCCATTGGTGGTGCGGGGAAGGAGGTGATAATGGCGGTAATAATCAAATGGTGATGGCTTTCTGCGCGATGCATCGCTACAAACGCGCTTTCACAGCGCATTTGTAGCGATGTCTCAGCGCGTTTACAGCGATACAAACGCAAGGATCGTGTGCAAAGGTAACAACATGACTTCGGTCTCGCGTTTGCTGCGCGTCATAATTGCGTCCTACGCGCGTCATCAGCGCTTAAAACAAACGTGTGCTTAAATAAAATGTACTTATTCTGAATAGGTGGAGGTGACACAGCCACCTGTTGTGCCAAGTGGGGCACTGAAGACAAGGTCTCCCACGTGTCCACCGGTGGTGGTGCATCCCTTGAGCTGCTTGAGGGTAAGTAATAGGCACACCTTAATAATTCACTATGTTTAAACTGCTGAAACTTCACTTGGCGAATTTGTCGAACTACTTATAATACAAAGTATACCTTATTATATGGAAATAGAGTTTATTTTGTTTAACGTTTATTTAAGCTAAGTGAAGTGCCAGCAAAATGAATGTGTTACTATAAGCTAAATCTGTTACCCTTATTTCTGTCAATAGTGGAAAACCCAAAACAGCTTTTTTATGCATCTTGTTTTTATTTTACTTACTGAGACACGCAATGTTTTAGTTTTTGGTTCGTGACCCCTTTTGAAAGCTGCATTTTTACGTTGCAAATCCTCTAACATAATTACTGAAAAAAGAAGAATACAAACGAACGTAATTATGTTTTATCTTTTTATTTTTATTGCGTAGATTAAATAAGTATTAAAATGTTGGTAGATTTAGAAACAGATTATGTATTTGTAAAGTATAGAGTAGAAATTAGTATAATGTACATTACCGACTATAATCGTATATCAAAGCTCTAAGTGGTGACCTCAAAGATGTCAGTTTATATCAACCACATAACATGAGCTTAGTTACTAACTAGAACGCAAACTTTCGTGCATTTCGACGATGGATTTCGGTAGAGCGTACAGCACACGTCCGTTCCCAAAACGTTCGTTGTGGTTCATTCATATCCGGAAACCGGACAGATATTGGCTAGTGAATTTTCGGACGTGTATGACCTCAAAATGTAGATCTACATACAAATGTAGTTTAGCTTTCAGTATTAATTCCGTACCTTATCAATTATTTTCAGAATTTCGTATCTAGTAGCGAACATGTAGATTCTGTACTCAGTCATTTCACCGTTATTTTACCTATGACAGTAGCTACCACAAAGGGACCTTATTTTAACGTAAATAAAGATCATTTTTGACAGTTATACAAAAGAGATAAATAACTGTGAAAGACTACATATAGTGGGTGTAAAAGTACCCTTAACAAAGCTAGGCACTTGTTCTTCAAGTCATTGAGATCATTTTTTGGTTCTAGACCATACATGCGTGATCGCGGTCAAGAGCAGGCCCATTTTGCAATTTAAAAAAAAACCCTGGAAACCTTCTAAATTGGGGGGTAGTTCTAACTTTTTCACGAGTTTTAATTCAAGTTTGTTGTGTTATAACTTTACTTTAAATCCAAGACCCCCGTTCTATTCAATTCATCCATCAACACAATGTTTTGAGTGCGTTACATTGAGTCCTAACGTAAAACGTGATTTTCCACCCACAAAAGAAAAGTTTTTCCCAGCAATGATTTTTGCATAGAGTTAACGGTCCGTTTACACCTTGAATTAAACTAGTGTGATTTGGTGGTAGTCAAAAACTAAATAATAATTTTTATTTTATTTTTCAGGTAAAGTACTGCCAGGAGTTGCGGCTCTATCTGACGCATAAATCATAATAAAAAGCATAGAGTATTTAAACCGTATTTAAAATGCTTTATAGTGATGTGAAATTATCCTATTTGATAGAGCGACGAAATCCAGAAATTATGTTTTTAAGTGCTAAATGTATGAATTGTACATTACTTTTAAGTTTTAGACAAGAGAAAGTGTCATGTGTATCGAATAGTGTAATAATTTATTACCAACACGAATAATATAAATTGTTGTTTATAATGTTTTTGTATTTTATTTATTTGTCTATGTTATTTAAGCAACTGCTTAGGCATAAAGTCAAGGTGGACTTTATGCCTAAGCAGTTGCTTACAGTTTTTACTTGTGCATAAAGTTTTAATAAATAAATATGTACTTGCAAACACACTCATAGGATAAATGCTTTATGATATGTAGTTAATGTATTGAATGAATAGACTATTCTGCTCTGTGTATCAGTTGAATGTTTTATCCAAATGAACATCTTGATGGCTTTAATTAACACAAACGAGAATTTAATCAAGATAGGCTGATGACTGCACTGACCCGACACTGTCAATAAACCGTACCGGTGTATTTTATTTCGAAAAATTTGGTTCAGTCATTGGTTTCGTGGCTGTAAACGCTTTGCTGAGTAAGGGTACAATTCCCCCCGGGGGGTTGCGGGACTGTTCGAAAGAGATACCGTGGCCCCGGAACACAAAGGGCGATGAAGGAACATGGATGGGTTTTAGTCAGTAAAAGTCTGACACTCCCTCCTTCTCCGCCCAGAGCGGGAGAAGTCAGTTGAAGATTTCCCATCCGAAAAAAAAAAAAAAAAAAGGGTGCGATTCCCACGTTGCGCGGAGTGTTACTGGATTTTCATCAGGATTTTTTCAGTAGCGGCCCGGAGTTAAGATTTGTGCTCGCTTTCCATTGCTCTACTTAAAACTCTACTTAACACTTACTCTACTTAAAAGTTAACTTGGAAAATGCGGGTGTATTATGGGTCCATTGGTATTGTTAATGTGCCATTGTGTCTCTTATAATATTGTTACGGTAATTCGACTACTAGACCAGTGCAGATACCTCTGAAAATGGTCAAAAAACGAAAAAATTCATAGTAGAATGAAACCCATTGCAAAAGAGATTATAACAAAAATTAAAGGAAAAATAATTTACGAGCGATCTGAGGTCGGGAAGTGGGAGGGGGTTTAAGGGTAAAAAATGGTTTATCTCGATTTCCGGCAAAAGTGCAAGTCCTATGGAAAAAAGTTAAATGACAAAGTTGTAGGTAATAAAAAGATCTACAACTTCTGTATTCGCACTTTTTTCACATAACCTCAAAATGTATGTGAAAAATTCAAATAACCAATATTTATATTTTTATCTTTTACAAATCAATTTTTTTTTTTTCACGAAATTTAGTGGAAACTTACCTACCTTTTTATGTCCCAAACACACAATTTTTTTATTTTTTTTAATAAATATTTAATCTTCTTTTCTTCAATTAAAATTGAATATCTTTTTGTTAAATTATTGGATGTGTTATAATGATATCATTTTGAAATCGGCATTTAGTAGACATATTATTAAATACATGGGCACTGACAATGTGGTACGTTTTTTTTACAAAAATCGCTCTTGAACTTGATGGTGTGTTAAAAATTTGGGTTAAGATTAGAGAAGAACCAACTTTTTCTTCAAAAGAGCTGAATTTACATAAAAAAATCATAATTTGTCATGGTAGCTCTAGTATTCAGCAGTGATTAACAGAAGTCAAAATGAAAGAATAATGACTTTTGTTGAAACTACAACCAAATTTGTACTATAAGGTAGAAATTTCGTAAATAAAAGACAAAAAGGAAATATTTTCGGAACCCTTGGGTATAAATGGTTTAAATTTGTAATTGTTATTTATCTGCTTCATCGAATCCTGAACGGTGGACCACTACTTACGCCACACCCTGTATATATGTATACAAGGACGTCAATAGGCGTCAAAGTACTCCTCCGAATCGCTGTCACTCGGAAACGTACCCAGAAGACTGGCAGCATTGCCACGTTGAATGGCAATGCTAATTCTTTGACCAAAGAAAAAGCCAGCCCTCTGGTCACGCGAAGTGTTGACCTTTTTTTTTTACCGTATTTTGACTTAGTCGAAAAGCATCCTAATTTTCAATCGAAAATTCTACGTACAATGCCTATTTTCCGTAAGTCAACGTATTATATTGAGTTCACCACTTTATTTTCAATTGATAGAATTCTTATAGTCAGGTTCCTGTAATTTACAAGCAATGAACTATATTTTGTAAATTTTTTTTCAGAATTTTAGGCTCAGTAGTTTCGGAGATCCAGGGTCATGGTCAATTTTCGTTTTCTTTCATGAATAAAATCAAAACTGTTTATTTTACAATATTAACAAAAATATATTTGAGATCCTCATAACGAGCCCCTTCATTTGATATAATGATACTGTAAGGTTTGAAAACCTTTTTTTTTAATTTTCTAATTTGTTCCCATTTTTTTTTTTTTTTTTTTTTCGGATGCGAAATCATCAAATGACTTCTCCCGCTCTGGGCGGAGCAGGAGGGAGTGTCAGACTTTTACTGACTAAAACCCATCCATGTTCCTTCATCGCCCCTTTGTGTTCCGGGGCCACGGTATCTCTTTCGAATAGTCCCGCAACCCCGGCAGGCATCGGTCCTTGCGGACCCCTCCTTTTTGCTGACTCTCTTTGAGGCGCGCGTGGAACACGAACGCGCCGTCGACACGGCCTGTCGTCATGAGACGGACGGACGGCGAGCTAGCCCATAGCCCACCGTCCACAGGCCCGCGCCTACGGTGGCCGGGGGCCACGTGGTGGCCCCCGACGCCCGGGGCGTCTCCCGCGGCGGCCGGGACGCTGTGAGGTTCTCTCCCTCTCACGTTCCGCCACCTCCTTCTCTAGCATTACTGCTTCGCAGAAGGAGGTGACGGCGTCCCATTCTCGCGCAAGCTGCTGCAGCTGGTGCAAGCCATGGTCTCGCTCCGGACCATGGCTTGCACCAGGGCCGGACGCGAGAGGTCGCCGCCGCCAATCGCCGCTTCGAGGACACGGCGGTGCTCCGCCCACGCGGGGCACACCTCCACCGTGTGCTCCACCGTGTCCTCCGGTCGATCCTCGCAGTGGAAACACCCAGGCGTTTCTACCGCCCGATTCGGTGCAGGAACCTCCCGAAAACACCGTGTCCGGTGAGGACCTGCGTCAGGCGGAAGGTGAGGACGCCGTGGCGTCTCTCCAGCCACTCCTCAAAGATGGGACTTATCGCCACTATCGTGGCGTGCCCTGCACGGGGTTGCGACAGTCGCTCTCTCTTTATGTCGCCATGAGATCCCGCCGGAAGTCTGTCCGCTGAGCGACAATTTGTCGCGGCAGCGGAGTTTCCCCCCGGCGAAGCGCCTCCGCGCGCCATTCATGCAGGCGCGCGAGGACTATCGCCTCCAGATCCCATGGCGGCAATCCGGCAAGGAGGCACGCCGCCTCGCGGGCGGTCGTGCGGTACCCACGGGCCAGCCTTACGGCTACCACCTTTTGGGGCGCGTTCAGGTAGTGGGCTGCACGTAGCCTCAATGAACGCGCCCACACTGGGGCCCCATAAAAGGCCATGGACCGCACGACACCCGCGTAGAGCCTCCGGCAGGAGGCGTTCGGCCCCCCCAGGTTGGGCAGGAGCCGCCTGAAGGCAGCCCCAGTCCGTTCCAGTTTGGGGGCCAAACGTCGGAAGTGCTCCACGAAGTTCCACCGGCTGTCGAGGGCGACTCCTAGGTACTTTAAAGTCGACTCGACACCGATGGATACCCCTCCTACCGTGAGTAAGGATCCCGGAGGTGGCGCATTCCGAGGCCCATGAAAGCACATGGCCTCGGACTTGTGCAATGCCACCTCGAGACCCAGTTGCCGGATCCTCTCAACGACTATCGCAACCCCGCGTGTCATGATTTCGGCCGCCGCCTCGTGCGACCCCCCCTGTGCCAGCACCAGCGTGTCGTCTGCATAGCAAACAACGCTGTCGCCGCTAGGGGTCGGCGCGCAGCACCCAGTCGTAACCGATGTTCCACAAGGACGGCCCTAGGACCGATCCCTGCGGAACACCGCACGACATCTCACGCCGGTTCCATTCTCCGCTGCGACCGGGGTAGATGACGGCTCTATCCGTCAGGTAGTCCCCGACCACACGACGAAGGTAGGTCGGCACCCGGTGATACCGGAGTGCCTCCCTAATGCAGCTCCAGGGCATGGAGTTGAAGGCGTTGGCGATGTCAAGAGACACCGCCAAGACAACCCCACCCCGGGACACCGCATCCCCCGTCGTGAGGGCTCTCACGCGCATGATGGCGTCCACCGTAGAGCGCCCCTTGCGGAAACTAAACTGGTGTTCCGCAAGATCCGGCCCCGTCCCCGCAAGGTGCTCGGCGAGGCGGTTTGCAATTACTCTTTCAAAGAGCTTGCCCACCTCGTCGAGCAACGCTATGGGCCGGTATGCGGACGGAGAGTCCGCAGGGCGCCCCGGCTTCCGAATGAGGACCAGCTTCCCCGTCTTCCAACGAAGCGGGAACTGGCCTTTCTCCAAGCATGCGCTTAAGAGCCCCTCCAGTCGGGGCCCGAGAGCCTCCGAGGCCAGGACCCAGGCTTTGCCAGGCAAGCCGTCGGGTCCCGGGGCGGTATTTTTGGCACTGAGCCTGCGTACCGCCACTCTCAGGTCTACCCCAGTCACTACCGGAGTGTCGTCGTCGTCGTCCTGATGGTCCGCTTCCAGCACCGCAGGTGGCGGAGCCATAGGCGGGGGGGGATGTTCCCCCCGCATAGGGAACAGAGTGCTCACTACGTCCTCCACGAGCTCAGGCCGGAGACTCTGCGTCAGTGGGGGGGCCCAGGTGCGGAGTTTATCCCGCACCATCTTGTAAGGGCGCCCCCACGGATCTCTGTCGAGAGTCCCCAGCATCTCCTCGCGGGCCTGATCCCTGGCCCGCAGGACAGCCTCGCGGAGGGCGGTTTTCGCCACTCTGTACCCCTCATATAGCTCCGCCTAAATGGCTGCCGCGAGACGTCGAACCGGATGTACCGGTGGTCGGAATAGGTCTCCACCCCCTCCATGACACGCCAGTCAACGACACGCGGCGACAGAGCGGGGCTAGCAAACGAAATGTCCACCACCGACTCGCCCCGCATCCGCACACACGTGGCGACAGAACCCCGATTTAGGACGACCAGGCCCTTCTCCAGAGCCCAGTCCTCCACCATCCGTCCCCGCACGTCTGTGCAACGAGAACCCCAAGCCAAGTTCTAGGCATGGAAGTCCCCGAGGACAAGCACGGGGAGGGAATGGTTTCCGACGACAACACTCAACTCTGCGAGAGAGTTGTGGAACTCGGCGAGAGTTCGGCTCGGGGAGAAGTAGACTCCCACCACTACAATCTCCCCGAACCGTGCTGCTACGCACCCCCGACCCCTCCTGACACCTTCAAGGGTCGGAGTACCGGCGGCGGCCGATGACACTATGGTCACTGAGCCGCTAAGGTCCGCCACCCAGATATTCGCTTGGAGGAAGCGTAATGGGGCCGTTATTGGCACTCCATTACCGCTTCCTCCTCCCTGGCCCCTTGTGAAGGCCCCACTGTGGCGGCGACAGCGGCAGCGGCGGCAGTTGCGGCTGCGGCGGAGGCGACGGTGGCGGTGGCGGCGGAGGGCCTACCCTTGCCTCTGGTGGCTTTGGTGGGTGGAGCGCAGGCCTTGCTCCCAGCCCGGTGATCGGCCTGCTTGCCAGCCGCCGCACATGCACCGCAGTGCGGCGTGGCGCAGCAAGCTGCGGACACGTGACCCGGCTGGCTGCAACGGAAGCAGAGGCCGCTGCGGTCAACCTCCGAGGCGCACTGTACTGACACGTAGTGTCCCACGTGGCAGCGATAGCACCTCAGAGGTCTGGGCTCCAGCAGCTTCACCTGCGCTGAAACCCAGCCCACCAGTAGCCTACGGCCCTCCACTATAGCTTTGGCCGCCGTCACAGGGCAGCATACCGTAACGGTATGCATACCCGTGAGGTCCGGGCGTAGGGCGCCTGCCCTGACCTAATTTGTTCCCCTTATTTAGAAAAAAAAAATATCTATTTACTTTCCACATCTGTGTTTGGGTCATAGATCGCCCGTAAATTATTTTTCCTTTCATTTTTGTTATATTCTGGGTTTCATCCTACTATGATTTTTTTCGTTTTCAATTTTATCTGCACTGGTCTATACGGAATAATAGAAGTCTGTATGCGGTGGAATAATTCTATTACTTAATACAAGAGGAGTGAAGAGGAAACAGTTGTATTTGTATGTGCATAGTAATGTTGACAAATCTTCTTTTATTGAGTATAATTAATAGAGTTATGTAGAGTATGGTTTTTCCTGGCGTGGGTAGGTTTTTTGCAAGTGCAAGGTTTTCGTGAGGCATTCCATAAGATCATTTTGTTTCCATAGTTTTGTTAGCACACCTCTATCAAACCAGTCGGGGAAATACATGCTCGGTGTTTTGTTTTATGTTTTATTTTGAACATCTACGTAAGGCAAACCGAAATTATCTAACGTTCGTCCTTCATGTATGTAGGGAAAGCTTCATTTCTACAATATTTTATTTACAAGGCCTTCCAAGTTCCACGCTATACCGTGAGGTACAGTGAATTATAAATGTCTCGTAACTCAATCATAAACCTATAAAGCCGATCTCGTACGGTATAGACTTACCATGTATATGTCGCAGGCATATCGTAAAACACTCCGTATTACATAAAGGCGCGCCGGATTGCAAAACGTCGCTGATAAGTAATGCGGCGTCTTCACGTTCAGCCGGATTAGAATTAGATTAGAATTCGGCTGAAATAAAGTACCTATGCCGCATTGAATGAGCACTTCGCGTTCGTCAAAGCGGCGTAAACGTGCCGCCCCAATACAAACGGGCGCATCGTCAATACGCCGCTTTGAAAGCGAGTTCGGTACTTTGGGCACCCGACGTTAGGTTTGGTTAGGTTACTTTAAACCCTGCAGACAGAAATAGGAGCCCCGCGTAGCAGAGCTACGTCGACTACGTCTTATTTTCGGAATTTTCAGTATTTTATTTGGTCGTTTCTTCTTGCTGACAATAAGGCTAAACGTTGGATGCCGCTTTATCAAACATCGCCACTACAATCCAGCTGAACGTGAGGACGCCGCATTACATAACGGCGACGTTTTTCAATCCGGCGCGCCATTATGTTATACGGCGAGCTATACGAATTGGCTGCGACATATAAAATATATATATAATACATATGTTGTTGCTAAAACGTCAGGTAATTGATTTACGGAGCAGTAATGTATAGAATATTGAGTTGTAGATATACAGGTACTTATTGGAATGTAGGTAGGCAGGTACCGGCCAATACGTTGAAGTACTGATCGTATTTTACAGAGCGGCGTTGTTCAGTTCCAGAATAGAATTCATGTAAAATGAAAATGTTTGAAAATATCATTAGGTGGCTTTGAAATTGGCGACGAACATTGAATAAGGACATTCAATCTGATCCCGACTCATAACCTTCGTGTTTAGACTGTCGCCTATATTTGTAATAGTTTTCATACAACATCACGCCTGTAATCCCCGAAGGGTACGGCAGAGCTGTACCCACTAGTACACCCACATTTCGCCAGTTATGAATTCCCATGTAATGGGGGCGAGCCTATTTAATTGCCATCAACCGGCCACAAATTCAGACTCCGTGGCTGCTACTGTGAAATTCCTGATGGAAAATCCCAATAACACTTTTCCCGACCTGGGAATCAAAGCCAAGACCTCATGTTCAGCAGCCGCGCTTGCGACCACTACACCAATGAAGTAGTTCTAGACAATAAAGTCTAACCTTTTCCTGGTTTCGGCATCAGTGAAAGAGTCAAAAATTGCTCCCATTGACGTGGGATCAAATTCTAACAAAGTTTACTGCCCATATAGATGTACCTACCAGTCCTACCACCGAACCCGTGACACCTTAAGGCTGATGCTCCAGAGTAGCCCGCGAAATTCAAATTTTCTTACGTTTTTTGCAATTTGCAGGCCCGTGCTAGGTTGGATGTTGATTAAAATATGATTCGCGGCTGTAAGACGTATGTAGTTGCAGAATTATAATCATTAGAATCATCAATACAACCCTCCAAGCTCATGTAAATTGAATGACTATTTAAAGTCAATCAATCGAGTTGCTCTGCTACTGGCCTGCAGATTGCAAAAAACGTAAGAAAATTTGAATTTTGCGGGCTACCTGGAGCATCCACCTTAATGCACCTCCATATTATTGGTATTGAACTTATTTACTTAAATGTACAGTCACTGAATTTGACGGTACCTCATACATTTTCCAAAGACTTATAACGTCTACCGTACGGGTACCTAAGGGTTAAACTATATATTTACGATTTTCAGACTTTTTTCTTAACATGTGCTGTAGAACCTTGCTTTTTTCAAAAATTTCGTGATTCTAGGTCAACGGGAACTACCATATAGGTTTTCGACCCAAAAACTATAGGGTACGTACTTCCGGTTGACCTAGAATTGTCAATTTTGGTTTTAAAGCTAGGTCTTACAGTACAAGTAAAGGGAAAAGTCCGAAATATAAAAAATGTTGCAAATTTTGGTACTTACAAGTTTTCGCGAAAATCTAAATTTGCCCATATCTTTTTATCATGTTGACTCAGGAGTTCAGGACCTTGATTTTTATACGGACCTAATAGGGACTATAGACCTCAGAATATGGTATACATTTAAACTTGCTAGGTCCACCCGTTCCTGAGAAAATCAGTGGTGACAGACGAACAGACAGACGGACAAGAGAGTGATCTTATAAGGGTTCCGTTTTTTCCTTTTGAGGTACGGAACCCTAATGATTACCTACGGTTTACGATAGAACTCAGATACGTATTGTACACTAGCGACTCGTCCGCGACTTCGCCCGCTAAAATTGTGATAGCTCGGCTAATAAGCATGATATAAATAAAATTTAGCCTTTAAGCACGCATGAATAATGCATATTTTTATCAGTGAAATTGGATTATTATCTACCTAGTTTCGGAGATTACCCCCTACAACTACATACAGGCTGTAAACAACCTAATCACGAAACCGACAAGCAAGCATTATGTACATCAAACTAAGTAACTTTACGTAAAAATTATTGCTGGAAAACGACTTTTTTTTTGGGGTGAAATATCATGTTTTTGGTAGAACTCAATGTAACGCACTCAAAACATTGTGCTGATTGATGGATTGAATAGTACGGGGGTCGTGGTCGTGTTTAAAGTAAAAATCTTACTTACATTAAAAACTTTATAAAAAAAAAACTTGTCAAAAAGTTGGAACTTTGACCCCCAATATCTGCGTAACTAAAAGGTTCCCAGGTGAACAAGTTCTCAAGGTCCGAAGGCGAGGCGAGAACACCAGCTAATGAAACTCACTTTGTTTCCAATAAGGCGTATATTATATATAAAATCGCAAAGAATCTCAAGTACAAAAAAACTCCAAATCTACTTATACTATCGGTGGTAACGAAACCATAGCGCGATCTAATTCGACGTCAACGCCATCTATCGAGCACGTCGGCAACTCCGAACGTTTCTTATGATTTAAATTAGATCGCGCCGTGATTTCGCCGTCTCCTTGAACATACCGCCCACCAAGGACATGTTTCAGAATGTCCTTCTCTTAATCTAAACCGCCCACCGTGCGGGGTGCACAAGTACAAAACCTTAATATAACTATAACATTTGTGAAGGTATACAAAACACAAAAAAAACTTACAAACTAGATGAACAATACATATTATTCTGAAATAATACCTCACAAACAAATTTTAAGATGCTACAGGAAGAATAGCCAATTTTGTTATAGGTCTCTTTATCAGAGAACCTTTAGTTCTGACAGTAACGACTCGAGTGATTCCGTCGGGCCCAGGATGTTTTGACTCAATCTTTCCCAGCAACCATTTGCCAGGAGGTAAATCATCCTCTTTTATCAGAACGATGCCACCTACGGCTGGTTCCGGATTTTGGTGAGCCCACTTTTGGCGTTGTAAGAATTGATTCAAATAATCTTGTGACCACTGCCGCCAATAGTCTTGTAACATTCTTTGGGTAAGTTGCCACCGTCTGAGACTAGAAATGTTAGCCTTTTCGAAATTCGAATCAGGTGCAAGGACGAGTGGTTCCCCAACCAAAAAATGCCCCGGAGTTAACACTGTTAACTCGTTTTGATCCACACAGGGAAGCGGTCTCGAGTTGAGGCACGCCTCAATTTGCGCCAACACCGTCGTAAGTTCCTCGAATGTTAATGTAGAGTTCCCTATAACCCTTCTGAGATGGTATTTAGTAGACTTTATTCCTGCCTCCCATAGTCCGCCGAAATTTGGAGCGTGAGGAGGAATAAAGTTCCACTTTGTACCATTATTTGCCAAGCACTCAACCAATTCAGGAATGAATTTTGATTTTTCTTCATTGAATAATTCCTGAAGCTCTCTCGCAGCGCCAACAAAATTTGTGCCGTTGTCACTGTGTAGTTCTGCACAGTGTCCACGTCTGGCCACGAACCTCTTAAAAGCGGCTAAGAAACCTTTGGACGTCATGTCACTGACTGCTTCGATATGAATCGCCCGCGTCGACAGACAGATGAAAAGCGCGATGTACCCCTTGTACGACTTATTGCCACGCCCTTTAGACATTCTGACGTTTATTGGGCCAGCGTAATCGACGCCACTGTACAGAAAAGCTTTATTTGGTGTGACACGAGGAGATGGTAGCTGTCCCATTCGTTGGCTTCTGGTTTTATTTGAATACCGAATGCAAGTAACGCATTTTCTAAAAAAAGCCTTTACTAAAGGTTTGACTCCTACAACCCAATACAGAGATCTTAAGTAAGCGATCATAGCTTGAGGCCCTCCATGCATCGTTTTTTGATGCGCCTCGCTTATGAGAAGCTTCGTGAGGAACGAATCTTTAGGTATAAGTATTGGATGTTTGCGATCATAACTCAACTGAGACATCTCTAATCGACCGCCCACTCTAATTACTTTCTTTACATCTAAAAATAAATTTAACGATTTATACTTTCTTCCCTTTTTTCCTAAAGATCCTGTCTTATTAAGTTCTTCTATTTCTTCTCGTAGTTCTTCTTCTTGAGCCTTTCTAATGCAGATTTCCATTGCCTCCCCGAGTTCTATCGTAGACAACTGTTTATTTCTCTCCTTGTTAGCACAATTAATCCTTAAGAGCAAGAACTTCCTACAGTAGGCTACTACTCTGATCATCCTTGAAAGCGATGAAAATCTTTCCCAAAAAGAAATGTCAAGGATACCCGAATGGACCCTCACTTCCTCCAATTTAGTAATCAAGTGTTTAGGTTTTTTATATTCTATCACTGATTGCCTTAAGAACTCTGGTCCATTGAACCATATTGCCGTATTGCCGAGTTCCCCTGGAGCCACGCCGCGAGAGGCACAATCCGCTGGATTTTGTTTGGATGGAACATATGACCAATATTGTGTATCCAATTTGGTTAAGATCTCTGCAACGCGATTGGCCACAAGTGTTTTCCAACGGCTTGGATGACCACTAAGCCATGCGAGAACAACTTCGGAATCCGTCCAAGCGTGCACATCTGATATATTTACATCCAGAGTTTTAGCAACGTCCACCATCAACTTAGCTAATAGAACGGCTCCACATAGTTCCAACCTAGGTATCGATACCTGTTTGATGGGAGACACTTTAGTTTTCGAGGTAACTAACCCAACATGTATGTTACCCTTTGCATCTGTAACTCTGACGTATACCACTGCAGCGTAGGCCATTTTTGAGGCATCCGAAAAACCGTGTAGCTCCGTCTTTACATTGCTGGATTTAGTGTTAAGCCAACGTGGGATTTTAACATTCGCTAAAGAAGATAAGTCCTTACGGTAAGTAATCCATTCTTTTAATAAACTGTTGGGCACTTCTTCGTCCCAACCTATACCTGCTAACCATAGCTTCTGTATCAAAATTTTAGCTAAAATTATACTAGGTGACAACCAACCTAACGGGTCGAAAAGCCTTGATATATCCGATATAATTTTCCTTTTACTTACAGGTTCCGTCGGGAGAGGCAGTTCTACGGAGTACTGGAAAACATCAGCGCGAGGATCCCAGGTAAGTCCAAGTATTTTTGTAATATTATCTATTTTATCTAGGTTTATTTTTACTTCCTCAGCTTTATCCCTTTTGCTTTCTCTTATCTTATGTAGTAATTCTTCACTGTTACTTATCCATTTTTGCAACTGAAATCCCCCTTTAGCTAAAATATTTTTTATTTCTGTATGAATTTTATATCCTTCATCTACGCTTTCTGCTCCTGTCATTAGATCATCCATGTAGAAATTATTAAGAATAATTAATGCTGCTAATGGATAATCCTTCCCTTCATCATAAGCCACCTGATGTAAAGACCGCACTGCTAGAAATGGCGCCGATGAAGTACCAAATGTAACCGTTACTAACTCAAATTCTTCAATTTCTTTTTCAGGACTGTCCCTCCATAGAACCCTCTGAAACATTGTATCATCTCTATTGACCAGAACCTGTCTATACATTTTAATTATATCAGCACCTATACAAATTGGATGTATTCTCCAACGCATAACCGTATGTCGTAATTCTGCTTGCAATGTCGGGCCAACCATCAAATCATTGTTTAGCGATACCCCATTTATTCCCTTGCAGGAAGCGTCAAATACCACGCGCACCTTAGTCGTCTGCTTATCTTCCCGGATTACCGCGTGATGAGGTAAGTACAACCCTTTATTCTTTTCTTCTGGAGATACCTTTACCATATGGTTAAGTTCTAGATACTCCTGCATCACCGCTGTGTAATCCGCCTTTAATTTGTCATTCTTTGAAAGTTTGAACTCTAAGCTCTTTAACCTTTTTTCAGCTATGAACCTAGATTCACCATCCTTGCAACTTTGGTTACCATCGCGGAACGGCAATCTTACAATATAACGTCCGGTTTCATCTCGCCTTGTGGTATTTGAAAAAATATTCTCACATTCCATTTCTTCTTTACTCAGTATTTTTTCAGTTCCTGATGGCTCCGCTTCTAGCTCCCAGAACTTACGTAAGAAGTCATCAGTCTGAACATTGGAATGCATGACAGTTATACAAGGATATGAATTGATATCCACCAAATTTTCTGTACCGACAATACCCGAAAGAATCCAGCCGAATTCTGTTTGTTGTGCTACGAGTGATCCACTCGTACTCCTTTTGATTCCATCTTGAATAATTTGGCTGAATATCTCAGCACCCAACAAAATGTCAATTTTATTAGGCCTGTGATACTCAGGATCTGCCAAATCGGTTTCACTCAACTTTACCCATTCTACCCTAGTTGCTGTTACAACTGGGAGAAGGGACGTGATGGACTTCAAAACGTATGCATTCACTTGAACGTTGTAATCTGGATTCACTCGAGAACATAGATTAACAACTACGGAATAATTAGACATCACTGTTTTATTACCGCCTACACCGGTTACACGGTGTTTTGTTAAAGTTTTCTTTAACCCTAAATATTGAGCCATGGACTCAGTGATAAAAGATCCCTGGGATCCTTGATCTACTAATGCCCGAACCACACGATAGTTTCCATCTTTCGACATGGCCTTTACTAAAGCCGTAGGTATTAAAACCGTATCCTTACAATTTCCTGTCGAAAGGCATGAAACTATTGGCTTAGTAGATCCCTCCGCTTGTACAGCGGCCTTTTGAGATTCCTCCATTGAGGTACTATTCCTAGCAGCAACTGACGCTGCTTCCTTCTGATCAACGCCCGTGACCTCACCAACAGACCCAGAACCACCGCTAGGGTGGACTAAAGTATGGTGGCGTCTTTTACATATATGGCATTTGACGGTGTTTCTACAAAATCTGGCAGAGTGGTTACTACCCAAACAAATGAAACATAGCCCCTTTTTTTGTACGAAATCACGTCGAGTATCGTTACTTTCTTTAGAAAAACCTTTACAAGCAGTTACTTTATGAGCGGCAGAACAAAAAGGGCAAGATAACTCAGCCTTTTCTTTGCCTACCACATGGAACGATTGCGAACTCTTTTGAACCTGAGCTTTATTTTCTAAGTTTTCTAAACCTCGAAATCGGCCAGTTAAAAACTCAGTAAGTTGAGTAAAGGTAGCAAAATCATCTGTTGAATCTGAAGCTGTCTTTAATTCCCAGGCTTTCCTGGTGTCCTTGTCCAATCTGACACTAACAATGTGTATTATTAGGATGTCCCAAGAAGAAACATCTACTCCTAGATTTTTTATTGAAGCCAAGCAATCAGATGTAGTGCTAAGTAATCTTTTTATTTCAGCGGCTGATTCTACTGTTAAACTCTTTTGATTAAACAAACGTTTTAATATTCCACTTGCTAAAAATCGTTTATTGTGGTACATTGCCTCTAATTTTGCCCAACTAGCCGTATAATTATCCGATGTTACATTAATATTTCTTAATAGTAGCTCTGCATCTCCGGTTAAGTACCCTTTAAGGTAATATAATTTCTGCGCATCGTCTAAAGTATTATTATTGTGTATTAACCCCACAAATAAATCCCTAAACGTCTGCCACTCACTATAATTTCCAGAGAAAACAGGTATCTTAACCTCAGGTAACTTAAAGTTTCTAAATCCTATACTACAACTAGCTCCTGGACTAACATTATACGTTTCACTAGACATTTTCATATTGTTTAATTGTTCTTTCAGCTCGCTTTTGAACTGTATATAAAACTCTTCGACCTCATCATACAAGCAATTCTTAAAATAATTTGAACTAATTAAATCAGACCTTTTTACTTCACTAATTATTTTTACATGTGTTGTGTGGAATAGTTGCCATTGCTGTTCTAAGTTTTCAATCCTAGTTTCGATATAACAAACAGTTAGACGCTCTTTAGGAGATTTTTTAAAGTTACATTTTGACTTAAGCATTTTAGCTTTAATATCTTCTTGAATATCGTTAAGCGACTCCATTTTTAATTGAAAACAAGTAGGTTAGATCACAAATATAAAATAAACAATTTTCTAGCAACTACTAAATACCCATAACACTATAACTTATTGTCCAATAAACACGTTCAATAACACCATAAAAGTTCATTTGAAGCACTGCGAAATTTTTCTAAGTCCCAGATAATGTTTAAAATTTTACAAGTCTTTTGGACTTGTATTTTTTAGTGAAATCGGGCATAGGTTCCGTCTCAACAACTTTTGCTTAAATTAGTACAAGTCCAAACTACTACTAACAACGGCTAAGTAAATTAGCTAGCGAATTTAAGGTTCAAATTTCAATGCACTTTCTTGAATTGTTGAAGTTATTTTCTTCTTAGTAATAAGGTCGAAAATGTACTCACGATTTCTTCCACTATGCACTCACTGACACTGATACTGGACGTCACACGCCGCACTTGAGGCGACCTCTGCTGGCCACTCCGCGAACTCCTCTGCCTGGCTCCTCCACACAACGTCACTCCTCCGGCACCCAGCCGGATCCTCTGCTTCGATGACGTCACCGCTGACGCCTCGCTGTAGGGATGCTCTGAGCAGCAAACCACTGCCCAGTACTGACGTTGTGGGGCGATAATCACCACCACCACCGATGACTACCCAAAAAAACACCTTCACGCCAATCCGGCTCGAAGGACCATGAACAAGTTCTCAAGGTCCGAAGGCGAGGCGAGAACACCAGCTAATGAAACTCACTTTGTTTCCAATAAGGCGTATATTATATATAAAATCGCAAAGAATCTCAAGTACAAAAAAACTCCAAATCTACTTATACTATCGGTGGTAACGAAACCATAGCGCGATCTAATTCGACGTCAACGCCATCTATCGAGCACGTCGGCAACTCCGAACGTTTCTTATGATTTAAATTAGATCGCGCCGTGATTTCGCCGTCTCCTTGAACACCAGGTATGGTGTAAAACAAAAAAAATATCGCAATGACGGGAAGAACAAGTGCCCTACGGCTTCGTTAAGAGGATTTTTACACCCTCTAAAAACAAATTTACCTCTATAGATATATTCGACTCCTATACAAATACAGGACAACAACAATCAGCGGGAGATCTCCCCAGGAACGCAAAACTCTTGAAACCCCAAGCAAACTTAATCAAAAGAAAACGCGTGACGCGTGACGCACCACGCGATTGAACAGTGAGGTTCCGTATTCAATTATTATGGTGGTAAAAAAGGGTTTTTTTCCTATGAAATCACATAACATGCTTTGCATTTTTCCTGACCAAGACATAATCGGAGATCCATTAGAGCAGAAAGAACAGGATTTCTATGGCAGTTTCTTTTGGCAGAAAGTCAATGGAAGTCAGTTGACTCTGCATGTGAGATATTTCTCGACGGCATGGAAAGTAAAGTCAAAGGCCCTTGGACGATATAAAAACTGTGACACCAAGTTAGGCACTAACAACTCGAAAAAAGCAGCCAAGTGCGTGTCGGACTCGCGCACGAAGGGTTCCATACCATTATCTATACAAAATTAGACAAAACTGCAAAAAAAAACACGTTTGTTGTACGGGAGCCCCCCTTAAATATTTATTTTATTCTGTTTTTAGTATTTGTTGTTATAGCGGCAACACAATTATATCATCTGTGAAAAATTAAACTGTCTAGCTATCACGGTTCATAAGATACAGCCTGGTGACAGACAGACGGACAGAGGAGTGTTAGTAATAGGGTCCCGTTTTTACCCTTTGGGTACGGAACCCTAAAAATTGGATTCTGTTTAGTCCGCCAGTTAGATTATCAAAAATATTTACGTGTTTTTTGTTTTATCAAATTAATACAAATTTACGAAAATAAAACGCGTCAAAGATCATGAAAAGTGACGTCACATGATTTTTTCCGAAAAAAATGTACTCAAATGTGACGTCACACGAGTTTTCGACGCACTGTATCGTCTTCATTTTTTGTTAACATGAAAATAGAAAAAATACGTGTCCAATATTTTTTGGAAAACTATCTGACGGACTAATTATATTTTTTATATATTATCTATATAGTATAACTAAGAAAGGCAGTCGTCATACCCCATCAAATGACGAAAAGACATCGCAGAATAAATGTTTGTGACAGTTTCTATAAGAAACCAACCTAACAAAGAGTTTTCTGCAAAAAACCCATTTATTCTTCAATAAAAAAAGAGGACGTAGCTTCAATCAAATTAAGTGAGATTGTCTTGACGAAACCCCCATAGCCCATAGTCAAGCCCATATAAATAACGTAAAAACGCATCGGCCACGACAGACTAATTTCAGGGCGGCTTTTCTTAGACCATCAATATACCTATCTCATAAACCTATAGAGTAAAAGATTGTAGCCTCGTATACATAGTCGCTCCGTGAAAAAATCTGGTAGTGAGCTGCATCAGCAGGCTTAGCCAAGTTGACAATCTACAATCGTTAACGCTAGTAGAAAACTAATCAAATGTATGGGAATTACATCATCTCAATGTTAGGTAAATCACGTGATCAACACAAACGAATAGAAAATTCGTAGACAAGTTTACATCGTTCAAAATGTTAGAATAGAATGTTATCGTTTCTGCAATGTTAATCGCTATACTTTTTGGTAGGAACGCTCACCACAGACTAAAGTGTAGATTTTTTCTACAGACATTAGAGAACGAGCGATCGACTCAGTCGTGTCAACTTCTTGGCTACCAATTTAGCTCTTTCTACAATCGCTTACGGCCGAGACGTTAACGATTGTAGAAAGAGAATCGATACAAAATGTTTGTAACTTGGCTAGGTCTGCTGGTTAGACTGGATGCGACCCTAGCATAGTTGGGTAGATGATGATACAAAGCAAAGGATTATTATAGTCCTGACCGTTTTCGGTCACGACGGTCAATCACAGCGGCACAAGTGTGTGGGCAGACACACTAGGTGCACTCTCTGTTCTTTTACTCTCATAGTCCGATGGGACGGCAATCCGACACAACCAGATAGTTTCTAACGGAAAAACCCATTATCACTTTTTGCCCGACTCGGGAATCGAACCCCACGCTCAGCAGTCGCTCTTGCAAAACCAACGGGGCAGTTGAGCTGAGGCATCACACGTCATAATCGTCCACATCCAACTTAACCCTCCGCAAAACCAATGTCTATTTTTGTCAACGTCTAAATGATAGTAATGATCATTAACCACTGAAGCCTGACGCAAAACGTTAATGTTGCTTATCAGTCATAAGACTGCAAGAATACAACAGTCTATCGATTTGAAGGTCGTAACCTTCCGATCACCCTCAACGATAAAGTAGGTAAGTACGGCCTATCCGTGTTTATCTCTGACTTACTTTAACATTCTATACCACGAAGAAATGAGGGGTCTCATTCTATCAACAACAATTGTATACCCGAGTTTTGTGTAGTCACATCTGGCCGATAAAAGAGAGGAGGTGACTCCTTCGGGTCATATTCGTAGTTATCAATGCTACCTGTAACCTTATCTAAAAGGGTACAGGAAACAGGACACACTTTAAATTGTATATATCAACGGCTTTCTATCGGTAGGTACAACCAATCTGAACTTTATTGACATTTATCTGCCGTGTAAACAATTTGTTTTACTTTCATGAATGAGCCGCTGTCCTTTTATATTCTAAACCAGTTTATTTCACACCCTATGACAACGCAATAAGATTGCTTTTCAGGTGTACGCTGAACTGTTACCGGACCTATTGCAGCTGTACATTGGTTGTTATCGATCGCTGCTTCGCGCAAGCGTCTCTATACATGCGAGGTGATACGACCCACAGAAAATTGAAACGAAACTGACAATGAAATGACATCAATGCCTTGAAATACGCAAACAATGCTTATGCAGACGCTAAATAGATTATTAGCAGTTCGGAAATTATCTTTATTAAGAAAACACAGCTGTTTCTGCGTGGCACACCAATTGGGTCTAATGCTTTCCAATACGCGAGCTCTGGTCCAATTGGCGAGGGCCCGCGCATGCCCAGTGGATGCAAAGGTGCTTTTTTATAAAAAAATAATAATTTTACTTAGTGCCAGTGATGTAAAGGACATCAGACGCCGCCGGGCGAACCGGCTGGCGTGAAAAATGTAGTAGAAAAATCGTCTCACTGAAAGACAACGTACGATTAGTTTAGTGAAGCGTTTAATGTCAATTGTTTTAGTGTATATCGATTGTATCGTAAAAATATCGTTGTTTTTAGGTAAATTTATTATCAGGTGAGTGTTTCTTGTTTCATATTTGTTTTTATTTCGGCCCATTTTGTTTTCTTATCTGCTGCTTTTGTGATTTATGTCTTAGAGCATCTTTGAGTATGTTTGTTTGTGAACTTTGTTTTTTTTTTACCGCAGTCTTCCTTAGAAAATTTTAGAAACATTTAATTTTCATCTCTCATTCAATTTTAACATCCTTATGTGGATTCGAGTTTCCATTTAAATATTTTAATACAGCGCTTCCTAAATTATTTTCACACAAGTGTAAGTATTTTCTTTACACATTTTCATCTAAAAGTTTTCCTAAGAAAGCAATCTAATAAAATGTGTATGTGAAGCTACAGGTCAATCGCGCTTACGTGTTTACTTGCTCGTTTTAATAATTAAAGCGTTCTGTTTGATTATATCCTTAGTTTCATTATTAATGAGCGGGTTTTTTACGAAACCCAAAAGATAATTGGTGAATAAAATCGTGAAAAAGAAAACTTCCTTAATTCATTCTTTTTTTTTTAGTATTAAGTACTGTGCCTTAAAATGTTAACTTAACTAAAATAAACTGTGTAAAGAAATTTAAGTACATCTCTTTTGGCTTAGAAATATACCCAGTTCTTAGATTCTCTTCGATACAAATACATTATAAAAATTCACTTTATTTGCTTAAGTATAACACTCTCGTTATGCAAGCGAAAGTGCGTGTATATTATGTATGTGGGTAGGTACAGCAATTCGGTCAATAGTGCACATATCGGGTCGGTGTGTTAGCGCTACTGTTTTCAGTGCAGTCATTTAACAGTAACTTGCCTACCATGAAGACGATGCAATTCTTTGTTTCTATTCCGAGGTCTCATACAAAATAGTCGATATTTTATACCAAGGACATATCCTTTCCAACCTTGTACCGATTAAGATAGTCATTACTTGTGTCACTACCGGTTAATAACCAACAATAAATCTTGGTTTATTATCAATAGCTCGTCACGATCACGATCGTGTTTAGGGTTCCGTATCCAAATGGCAAAAAACGGAACCCTTATGGATTCGTCATGTCTGTCTGTCCGTCCGTCCGTATGTCACAGCCCCTTTTTTTCGAAATTATAAGAACTACCTATGCTGTTGAAATTTGGTAAGTAGAGTATTCTGTGAACCGCATTAAGATTTTCACACAAAAATAGAAAAAAAATACAATACATTTTGGGGGTTCCCCATATTTAGAACTGAAACTCAAAAATGATTTTTCATCAATCCCATACGTGGGGTATCTATTGATAGGTCTTCAAAAATGATATTGAGGTTACTAATATATTTTTTTTCTAAACTGAATAGTTTACGCGAGACACACTTCCAAAGTGGTAAAATGTGTCCCCCCCCCCCTGTAACTTCTAAAATAAGATAATGATAAAACTAAAACAAAATATATGATGTACATTACCATGTAAACAACCACCGAAAATTGCTTTGAACGAGATCTAGTAAGTAGTTTTTTTTTTAATGCGTCATAAATCGTAAACCGCAATTTACCTTTCATTCAATAAAGTTTGTGCGGAACCCTCGGTGTGCGAGTCCGACTCGCTCTTGGCCGGTTTTTTTATCGTCTATGGTGTATAACCATCAGTCTTTAGGAATCAACTGCTGGACTGGGGCTTCTCCAATATTATACATCACTCGATATTCGATCACTTCCTACCACCAGTAGGTATCCTCCTGCCCTTAACCCTGCTAAGCGGAAGATTATGCTCTGACCTTTAATTTGTTATTAAAGGTCGACGCAGAATTTCCGCTTTTTTGTCGCCCCATGTAAAATACTGGCTGCAACCGGTTAGACTGGAAGCCGACCCCGACATAGAAGGCTAGGCAGATGATAATGCAGCATATCCAGATATATACACACATCAAAAGTATCTAGGGATCAACATATATTTTTGCAATAACTTTTCTCCTGATTGATATTAATTAAAATTTTCTTTAAGGATTCATCAAATAAAGTGTTTTCGTTTGTCACAGTAACGATAAACCAAGTCACCTTTGCATTAATAAAGAAATTTGCCATTTTCCTAATAAAGGGATTTTTGACATTTGAACCACTAACATTAAAGTTCGAAAAAAAGACTGAAATAACAGTTTTCTTTAAAATTTTATTGGGTAACTTAAACAATTAATAATCCGTGTTTCTACCGCGAACACTAACAACACAAGAACATCGGTTTGGCATACTCAAAATGAGTTCATCCAAATCACGCTGTGGAATGGCCGCCCATGTTCGTTGCAACAACAAAAAAAGGTCTTCTTGCGACTGGATACCCTCCATATTCGGCAGAGCTCTTCTCTGTAGCATATCCCATGCATGCTCAATCGGGTTCAAGTCTGGCGACTGAGCAGGCCAGGGCAGGACATTGATGTTAGCTGCGGCGAGAGTCTGTCTTACAACTCTTGCGGTGTGCGGTCGTGCATTATCATGCATTAACTGAAATAAGGGACCGATTTGCACTTGTAGAGGAACGATGACGTCTGATACAATCGTCTCAGCATAAATTTGAGCGTTGAGGTTGCCTCTGATCCAAATCAACTCAGTTCTTCCGCCGATCCAAATACCCGCCCATACCATGATGGTTCCACCACTATAAGGATGGACTTCCTGGCAGGATTTTAATCGCTGTTGGCGTCCAGGGGTTCTCCAGTGTCGTATACGTCTTGTATCCGGTCTCATACCAAAACGAGACTCATCAGAAAAGCACACGAAACGCCATTGTTCTTCTGCCCAATTTCTGTGTTCAAGAGCCCATTGATATCGAATCCTACGATTGTGCATTGCTATAGGTGGTACCCGTAGCGGTCTTCGGGAATGAAGGTTCACTTCATGCAAGCGGTTTCTGACTGTTTGGTCGCTAATTAAGTTCCCTGAAGAGTGATGAAGCCTCACGGCTAACATCATGGCGGTTATTGTTGGAGCTCTTCGAGTTAAGATTTGAATGTATCGGTCTTGTCTCCGTGTGGTGCAGCGATACCGTCCTCCATGGCGCTCAGCCACGGTACCAGTGCTTCGGTAACGTGTCCAAAGTCGACTGATAACACTCTGACTTGTATTCAGAGCTAAAGCTACAGTACGTTGCCGGGAACCAGCTTCTATCATTCCCACGGCTCTGAGCATTTCTTCCCTGCTTAAATGACGTCGCCGCTCCATAATAACGTTGGTTTTAATCAGTAGTAGGGAAACAGTAGCACTAATAATGTCTTCAATGCGTTGTATGTTTTTATAGGGAAAATATTGACAGCTTATTTTCATCTTTTACTCGAATTTGATTGAGAGTTCCTGATTCAAATTATGAAATGCACCAAAAAGGATCCATATAAATTTATAAAATCATAAATTTATTACAAAGCCACATCTCAATCTCAAGAAATCCGCATAAAAATGCTTGATCCCTAGACATTTTTGATGTGTGTATCTCTAGCAGCTCTACATGTCTCAGCTGGCATCTTATTATGATACTATCTTTAACAAAAATATATCCATCATTTCTTTGATTTTCTCTAGCCTCGGCCACTCTAAATTCAGTCTTATAGGCGTCAATATCGCATATTGCTTTTTTGGAATCTAATTTCCATATGGATTCTAGAATCGTAGATTCTTTTAACTGCCATAATTGCTTGGCTGTTACCGGGCTCCGCTCTCTGCCGTCCTCGTAATTTACTTAACAACTACCTATTAGGGAAAACGTGGTAAGATCTAGTCGAGCTTTCTTGGTACTTACTGTGTCAAGTTGTATGGTTTTATGGCCAAGTGTGACTCATATAGAACTGGAGTTTATAAAGCGACGGCATCCTCAAAGTATCTACATTATGTTGATCATATACAGTTTAAGGGAGTGTAGAATGAAAATGAGTAACCAAAATTTAGTTGTTTCCTATATTTTGTTTGGCTATAGATAGTGCTCGTTATAGGGAAAGGCCCTTTCCTTTTCCTTTTCGACGTGATAACGTCTTGTAAATCGATGAACACCGGCTGCACGCACGAAAAAGTGTCACACCGTTCCGCGCGCCAGTCGATCAACGCCCATCCCAAACCCTTGGACCTAGAAAACTGAAATTTTGCACAGTGGTTCCCTTTATAATGTAGTCAAAGAATAAGGAAGGATTATACGAAATTCAACCCCTAAGGGAGTTAAATAGGGGGTGAAACTTTGTATGAAAGTCCGTCAGTTAAAAAATTAGGATTTTAAAATTTTGTGTTTAGGCTGACGATTGAAAATTAATTTACACGTGTCTCAGCGTTTTTGATAATTCCAAACCCAAAGAGTTAAAAAAGGGGATGAAGTTTATTTATTTATTTATTTAGAAATACATTTTAAGCTAACAGTTTTATACCAAAACGCGAAGTGAACGCGAAGTTGTGTATGGAAAGTCCTTAATTTTCGAAGTAAACATCACATCATTTATAATCTAGGCGTATGGTTGGAAGCTAACACAACGGTGTTGTTCGAATTTAAATCCTTAAGGGGGTGAAAAGGAAGATGAAATATTTTTAAGTAAAAATCACTAATATCATGAAAAATATTACCTTATCACGAAAAAATTTCGTCCGTAAACCGACTTTACAGACAACCATTTTGTCCATATTTCTTATACGCTTCAGCTGACTAAAACAATCCTTGCTACACCCTGTAAATTCATTTTTTAAACTGAAAACCACGGCAGTCCTCAATTTCCCCCCAGTTGTGATTTATCGTTCCATCAGCCCGTGACACGGACTTTCATTATGGCAGTTGCCTGTTGGGCTTGCTAACTCCGCGATCGGGTACCAGAATAGTGAACACAACCCTATACAAGATGCATGAGAAATTGGAGGTGAAATCGATACTGGCTGCTGGCTTCTACAACTCCCACCTAAAGGGTGTAAATAGTAGATTGTATGACAAGGGAGCAAAATAATATTTTTACGGCGAGGGCGCTATTTTGAATCCTGAGCGTAGCGAGGGATTCAAAGTACATCGCCTGAGGGAAAAATATGTTTGCTCTCGAGTTACACACTCTACTTTTCATCTCGTTCTATGAGAAAATAAATAAGAGACACTTTTAAGTAATTAATGAATAAGTTTAATTAAAAAAATGACATGAATGTAAAAAAGGTCAATTACAAATTTATATTTATATCTAATACACTGGCGAAATTTTGAAAATGTATTGTCACTGTGTGTGTGTTTTATTTGGGATTGATGTAGTTGTGGACTTTATTTATCACATTATTTGACATTTTTATCACTTTCCAAATAAAAAATGGGTATAATAGGTGAACGGAGTAGAAGCAAATGTCATACTTAGTTTTTTTTTCGTATGATTTGAAATTCGATATTTTATAGTTTTTGTTTTTTTTTAATTTCTCTCTCTTTGTTCTAATATGAAAAGTTTACTTGAAATTTGTAGCGTTTTTTGATGATGGATCGATTCTTTTCTAAGCTGTGGAAAAAAGAAAAACAAAACTAGGTATGCCACAAGCTTCTACTCCGTTCACCTAATATACCCATTTTTTATTTGGAAAGTGACAAAAGTGTCAAATAATGTGATAAATAAGTCCACAAATACACACAGTGATAAGTTAGTCATCCGGTATTTTGAGTGTTTGTAATCTCAGTATATGTGCGCGGGCGTAGCGACAATGGTGTGGGCGAGCTCTTAATTTAATATTTTCTACAATGCGGGTGCTGACCCCCGCACCGTACAGCAAACACTTACAGCCAGTAATTTATACAATTTTCGTTCGATTTCAATGAACGATTCATGTTCCAAATTCAAATCTCATTACTGCCCGCTAAAAAGTCTAGTGGAGAAAAGAGGTACTTTGCTCCCGCTTAAAGGGGAACAAAAGGACACTTTTCGAATAGAAGGGATGAAAACACCTTTTAACGAAGCCGAGGCTGCACTTGTTCTCCTCGTCATTGTGATATTTTTTTTGTTCTACACCATACCTGGAGACCTTCTAGTTACGGAGATATTGGGGGTCAAAGTTCCAACTTTTTGACATGTTTTTTTTTTTTATACGAGTTTTTAATGAACGATTTTTACTTTAAACACCTCCACGACCCCCGTACTATTCAATCCATCTCGCACAATGTGTTGAGTGCTTTACATTGAGTTCTACATCAAAACATAACGTTTCACCCCAAAAAAAAAAGTTTTTTCCCAGCAATAATTTTTGCGTAAAGTTACTTAGTTTGATGTACAGAATGCTTGGTTGACGGCTTCGTGATGAGGTCTTTTACACCCTGTATGTACGTATGACCCAATGCAATATCAAAATGTAGGGATTTGAATAGGTCAGTTCTGGAAGCCACACTTCTAAAAGAGTTGTGGATATAAATGTTGATAGATGGAGAGGGGATGGGATGAAAGGAAAAGAAGGATTGAATGATATAGACTTGACGACCCGAATGGCGCAGCGGTAGTGAGGCTGCCTTACGTTCTTAGGGTCCCGAGTTCGAATCCCGGTAGAAGCAAATGTTTGTGTGATGAGCATGGACATTTGTTCCCAAGTCATGGATGTTTATATGTATTTTAAGTATGTATTTACATTTACAAAAAAGTATCTATGTAGTATATCAACTATCTGGTGTCCACGACACAAGCCTCGTTGCTTAGTGTGGCACTAGATGGCGCTGTGTGCAATGTCCAGCGATATTTATTTATTTATTAATATAGACTTAGAGTGATAGCTGACAGGAGAGAAAGGAACAAAAGACATGTGGCGCCGACCACAAGTAACATAGGTCAAGGACAGGAACCTAATAAGTTCTAAATAAATGAATTTCTACAAGGTCAGTCCAAGTTTTAGTACATTAATATGTAGATAGGTTGATCGTGCCTAATGCAGTAAGTATTGTTAGGTAGAAATTTTGTAGAATATTCTACTACCGCAGTAGCAAACCATAATATAATAGAAACCAACCACGACCTGCATAATTAGTAGTAGGTACCATTTAAATGTGTATATGTATACATCAAGGTTCGAAGCCATCAAAACAGTATTGTAAGCATTGACATTGAATATCCGACCTTTCTGACCTACAATTTAGGTTGAAACTCATTAAAATTTTGTAATAGCTATGTTAAACTGCTCATTAGTGCCGTGTCAGAAACACAAGATTACTCAGAATTGCTTGTTAATTCAAAATATATTATGAACAACATTTTCTTGGAACATAATATTGCTTTAACTTTTAAACAAGAAGAGCAAAGAATGTTAATACGATAATAACTGTTAAATTTTTCTTTTTAATGTTACCTAGATAAATGTTTTAGGTAAGGCTCCGTATCTATTATAAAATATTGTTTTTAAAGCTTGCTAAAGTTTTTAATAAGGCCACGCTGTTGTAGCTTGGCCTTCTCTTCATAAATATTGAGGTTTATTAAAATGTTTAAGTATTCTTGAGAGCACTAGAGTTGACTGACAATAAAGCTATGTTGGATTTTTATGTAAATTTATTCTGATCTACCGTGCGCAAAATAATCGCTTGGGCGTGGAGTGAGTGGAGTTACAAATGGGTACTATACAAATTCTGCCGTGCAAGTACGTAGGAATCTATTCGATAAATTTGACAGTCATTCTCGACAAAATGAGTTTATAACAAAGATAAAAACTCATTTTGTCGAGAATAACTGTCAGATTTATCGAATCGATTCCTACGTACTTGCACTGCTGATCTGTAATATTTGCTGTTTTAAAATATTATAAGTAAAGAAATCGTTAATGCTTCCTTGTCTTCTAACACAAATTAGAAATTAAATGTATTATAAAAGTATGTTAAAGTTCCATAAGGAGCACGTGACTAGGTAATATTAACAGACGCTCGGGTTGATCTTCAGGTTAAGTTGCGCTAATCTAGGTTACCACTTACATAGCAAGTTTCCTCCGTGCCTCGGAAAGCACGTTAAGCTGTTGGTCCCGGCTGTCATTTGTAGATCTTTGACAGTCGTCAATGGCCCGAAAGTCTGACATTCAGTCTTACCAAGAGGTATCGTATTACCCAGTACTAACAGGGTTGTGGAGGTCAGATAGGCAGTGGCTCCATGTCCACATGCATAATACTGGTATTAAGCTGCATCTAGTTAGACTGGGAGCTAGGCTAGGCAGATGATGTTAAAGTTACATGTTATAATCACAGATTCAAATCGTTTCATTACCTGTGACCGTACTTAAGACGTTTCACAAAGTGATAACACTGAGTTTAGTTAGCTCACACATCCCTTATGGTATGAAACGATAAATACAATATTCAGTACAAGTAAGCAGGCTATTTAAATAGCTTCAAAACAGAGACATGATAATTGTTTGATTAGGGCTAATGTAACGTCTAAATAAATAATAATAAATACAGGGAAAGAGATGGCGCTAGACGTCCTCTATAGCTCCGTCTCTTACCCACACTGGAACAAGATTAAAACGATCCTGCTTTAAGACGTCATGGTAGGCCACCTGGGCGAATCTGTTGTTGATAGGACACTAACACGAAAATCTAATAAAAACCTTAAGTATTATGCGTGTACTTATTTACATATATACGTACAATGAACTTAAAGTATTTATGTACTTACGTATTAAAATTTAAGTACGTACATAAATACTTACATATTTTCGTGTATTACAGATACGTGTTGTTTATATTTCTGTATTTAACAGCTACATTTGACACAAGCAGCATTTAGCATTATATTTAGTAGTAGAAATTAATTTAACTAATGACTCGTAATACCATCAGCGTTCATATTAAGTTAAAGAGGCATTTGGTCGCGCCTCCGATGCTACAATTTATGAAAATAGACTCAATAACGAATAGATTAAGATCTATTATACTAAAACGTAGAATTTATATTGTTAGTTCACAGAATTTGATTGATTCTAGACTACAAATTTCTTCTTATTGTACTTACTAGGAAATTATCTGACGTCGTAATTTAAGTGTGTAAATTTAAAAAAAAATGCTGATTTCTATTACACCTTAAAATATCTAATTGAAAAACCACTCCTACAGAAATAAATCTTTCGGGAATCTTCCCGTATGGACGGTATGCATTGGGTGGGTATATCAAAAGATTTCATTACGAACTTTTTCAATTCTGAAGCATTTGAAAACTTGTAATTTGAAAGAAACGAGGCCGGGTGATTGATTCACTTCAATCCGAATAAATTCTATTTTGATTGAAAACATTGATTGAGTTGGCATTACATTCGTCTATTTGCGTAGAAAATTGAAAAATACAGGCCTTTGATAGCAATTTACCATTTGAACCGTAGCACTCGTAGCGGAAAACTCGTAGCAAAATTTACATAGTCACGCCGTGCTAGGGTGCTACGAAGCGAAGCTACGCGGGAGTGATGTCACGTCATTGACAATCGTCACGGTAGGTTGCCTACGTAGGTACTCGTAGCCTCTAACAATGAACCCTCTCTGAAATACAAGTACAACAAAGAAAGTGTTCTTTTTTTTTTTCATGAAATGTGTCAATTGTTTCTGACAGTGAACTGAAAGGTTTTTGCGTTGTATACCTTTTGTAGCGTTAGTAATCTCGCTGTGATGAAAGGAGCAGAATTCCGCGGAATCGCGGATTACTTTTCTTAAGGAAAATACTATGCAGAACATGTTTTAATTAATGTAATTGCGGTTACTTTATTTATTTCTATTAGGGGCCTCGCGGACTACGGACTCGCGGACTTTTGAACACAGAAGCTCTGACCAGGAAGAAAGTTTGACCTCACGACCTGGCGACCGATCAGTTCTGTACAAGATAACGGCCGGTCATGCTAAAAGTCGTGGTAGTGGCCGAGGTCCCCTTATTCCACCATCACAAAAAAAAACAATTGAATATTCCCTACCATAACACTCAAACTCAATTATCCTCATGACGTAGTTACTTCGCCTCGTGCTACCAAAACATTACCTATATTTCGCTCCACGTCGTCCTAACAATGCATCGTGCAGTTTCGTGCCGAGCAATGAGCGGGGCGAACCGGCTCGGGTCACGGGCTCACGGGCTTGCCAGGGTGGAATAGGGAGCCGGGATAACGACTCACACCCCTGCGACACGTATTTTAGGTACAGTTGACAAATAAATTAGGTGTACACGTACAGGCTTCAATGTTTTTTTGACTAGACTGCCAATATTCATGTTATTCTGTCCAGTACTGATTAATGACACATAATTATTTATTGTAAACGCTACCTCGGAGCAGACTCACACAGCGGGCAGCTACAATACAAGTATCTTTTGTCGCTTGCATTGCATGACATTGTTGGTAAATTTTAATTCGTTCCGATGTATTGAAAAGCAATAATTATAGCGGTGTAAGTTCCAAGCTCTTAGTAAGCATGTCTGTGCGAACTATTTTGTATGCATGAGATTCATTAATTATGTAGACTTAAAAACTTAGCACACAACATTGTAAGTAGTTGCAAATGCAAGTTAGCTGCATGTAAACCAATCTGTCTGTTTGACTGTACCAACTCGTATGCAGCTAACAATGTAATTTCTGGGAAGGAAATCATAGCTCGGCTGCACATGCGACGTACATACTTGGGTATACAATATACATGACGTCTGACAAGTGTAAAACAATAGAACACTAACAATAGTGTAAACATTTTTTCTTTTTTTTTTTTTTATGGATGTGCATTTTAATTGGGTACCTGGAATAGGTGTAAAAAAATTGATAAAAGCAGGTAATTATGTGTTAGTCAAATTTATTCAAATTAGACTGATAATCAGCACTTTTTGAACTTCAAAGTGGCGAAACAAACTCCCCAGCAACACATTTGTCTGTTAGGTTAGAAGAACCACATTTAATATTCAAACATAATTATCTACTTATGTACCTACTTATCATCTCCTGTTATTTTATCCTTATTTATTTGGCGTTGGCGCAGCATGGCTTCTTCTTCCAATCTTTTCTACCTACCTTTCTATTTCATCATCATCAGCCTAGCCTTTTCCCAACTTTTTAACCGGATGCTGCTGAATACCAGTATTTTACATGGAGTACTGTGTAATACTGACTGTCTGACTTTCGACCAATCTTTCTACCTAATATCTATAAAATACGAAACAATATATTATTTTCCTACGACACACATTTCTACTTGTACAGCTACGGTTCCCTGTTGTAGTAATTAATTTGTAGCTCTGACCCGGGTCTTAACTTGAAATAGGTAATTACAGTTTCTACTCTAGAAAATTTCCTTTCTTTCTTTTGTTTTGTAGCTAGCTACATTTCCTTGTGTTTTGTGTGGCACGGTGCTGCCTCCAAATGTTTCTCGAGGGAGTTTTATTGTAATAGACGTGGAGCTTCTTCTTTATCGTGTGGTTAGGGCCTAACCTGATGTCAGAGTTTTTATACGTTTTTTTTTTTGGACTTGGCTTTACATGCCGTCAAGAAATATATCTCAGTTATTATTATTTCCACACGATGATTTTCTTCACCGAATCAAGTGATAATTATACAACGACAACAATGCAGAGCTTAGCAATCAAGTCCTCTACCAGTGTAGGAAGAAAGAAATGAAAGAGAAAAAATGTCACAGACGCACCGTGCATATGAAGAAGTAGGAAGTGAGTTTTTGGAGTCCCCGCAGACTGCATACTTTGTATCGGTAATGATTAACGCCTGTATCCTGTAACATAAAAAAAAAAACATTTAAATAAATGCGTTAATAAAAGCGTTCGATTGGATTTTCAACTCTATTGGAGCTTTAGATTGGATTTTCAACTCTATTGGAGCTTAACTGATTAACAACGAAGTCGTTTACCAGTGTAAGACGTGAATTGTTAATAAGGGTGTCTGCGATTTAAATCTATGGCAGATAGTAAACCCCAGCTATTAATTGATAAGGTTCTAATTCTTGGCTATGCTTTGTTAATTCGTGTATCATGTTCAACAGCAAATTATACTATACGCATCCAATAGTATCATTGGGTTTTCCAGTTTTCCATCTGGAATTTCTGAGTAGCAGCCACGGCGTCTTGATTTGTGCCCAGTTGATGGCAATAGGTTCGCCCCCTATTACATGGGACTTAAAACGTAACTGGTGACATTTGGGTGTACTTTGATGTTCTGCTTAAGCCTTTGGGGATTACAGGCGTGATGTTATGTTGCATCCCGCAATAGGAACGCGCCCGGTTAAAATGAGTTACGTTTGTTTTACACTAATACTAGACACCTAAATTAATGCCTAATTAAAAACTCTATTGAATTTTCAAATATCGGCTCATCGTCAAGGGTTAAAATTTCATCAGTACAAAGTACGAACATAGTTAATCATTCATGATGTGTCGTTTAATGTTAGTGAAAACGATCATGAGTGTTATGTTCACCCCGCAATAGGTACGTGCGCTGTTTACCTGAAATGTTAGATTCTCACAAACACCAATTCTTATCCTACAGTAATATCATGTTGCGTTAGGCTTTAGCCCCAAATAATAGGTAATTTAATAGTCTCTTTATTTTCGTTTTCGTTTGTTTTGTGTTGGAGAAAATCTGTATAGTAAAAACAATTCCCTATTTGAGTGAAGGGTGTCTAACAATTGAATCATGATTGATTCATGCATCCCATTGTGTTATGTACACAAAGGTTTAGTTAGATAGCATTTACGAACATGACTATCAAAAGATATTCTTTTGTTTTTCTTTCAACCTTTAGGTTGGAGATTGATGGTTGTAGATATAAGTAAATGTGTCCTCGTCCTCGCATCCCAGTCAGAAGTGACGAGGAGGAACACCGGATTGTTTTGGTCAATAAGAATCTGACAGTTCCCTCCGCCCGCCTCATTGCAGAGGACATCTATGAGGATTTCAACAAGTACAAAAAGATGTAGTGTACCTAGGTATCTTCCTTTTCGTATCGATAGTTGAAATTCGTCTTATCACAGTCAGTAGGTATCTGCGTTTCCATTACCAAACCCTAAATGTGAAATACGGGTTGTGACAAGAACACCACCCACACCACCAATCGATTTCGTCGAACCCCAGGAACACCTGCCAGTCGATAGTGTACTGCAGTGGCCTATTTGGAAAGTACTCAATCGTTTGGACACCCAATTAAGCCGCTGCAAACACAATTCGACAGAATGGGGAATTAAATATCCTTCTGACACTTAGTGTGAATGCGGTGCTCCTAGCCAAACTACCACTCCATCTGGCTGAAATGTCCACAGTTTTCCCTATAAGGGTGTATTAAGTCCAAAGTCCTTAATAAAGTCCATAATTTACTACCTACTCAACCTTGCATAGGAAATGACATAAAGATTTCTGTCTTAGGCCTGTTTCAATCTGTTGACAAACTTTCTGCAACCATCAATGCCTTCGAAATAACCTTTCTTAGCAATTTTAGTTCATGTTTTAGTCGTCCTTACAATATTGACCGATCTGATAGTAAGTAAACGTTTAGTGACGTCGATAATGATGTCTAAATCGTTGTTTTATTGATAAGGCTCCAATATACTTTACGTCGGCGTATCTACTTTTATAGTTTTAGCTACAATGCTAACTGACCCGGCGCGCGGCGCGCGGCTCGTTTTATTTTTATGCAGTTTATGGTTTTATTTTCTATTCGCTTACCCAACAGACCAGAGAATGGGCAGCAGCGTTTTCTGTTAGTCTTTCATACTGCGATCTCCAATTCGCCTGCCAAGCGTGGAGATTACGGCAAATTCCTCCCATCATGGGAGAGGCTTATGTCCAGCAGTGGACGTTATGGGCTGTTGTTGTTGTTGTTGTTGTTACCCAACAATTTAGTTCTACTTATTTCATCATAATCACCATTTTCCTGCTTATATCCCAATTTATAATAAATTATAAACCCCAGCATAATATTTGAGTATTCCTAAGCTGCTTTAGTGATTAAAATAGATTAAAAAGGTATTAAAGTTCAGGGACACGAAATATTTTACATGAAGAAACTCTAATTAAACAAATTCGTGAGTTAAAACCCAAACTCAAACTATGTTATCAAACTGTAATAAATATTAAATGTACCAAATACCAATACATGAACTACTGAAAGAAAATTATTATGACAAATGGGACTGCCGGCAATACTTTGATCCAATATCATTGGTTACTTTTTATTCATGAAATTCCGTAATGGCTGTCGTCAGTAAAAGATTCACTTTGAACATAATAAATGTTGTTAAGGCATTATTGTTGCCACTTATTGAGCGATCCCTTCGTTCGTGGAAAATAAAGTGAATTATGATGCTTATGATGCGTCCTGACTGTGTCATTGTGAGAATTCAATGTTCAGCTAAAAGCCGTGGGTGGTATGCGCCCTTTAGACGCTAATGGGATGATGGAACGGTTGCGAAATAGGGTAAACAGGCATATAAAGAATCACGTAATGCAGCTTTACAAAAGGTCAACATTACGCAAGATAACCACCTTTTCAACCAGTATTACTGGACATGAGACTGGAGGTGATAAGTATCTTCTGCTCCAGTTGGCTTGCTGTCGTAGCGCGCTGACGACAGTACTGATAGCCTACGCAAAAGGCCAATAAATAGCCACTATTATGTGCTATGTACACTTATTAAATTCACATCGCCAAGAACTCTCTGCCTGTACTAGCCCTGGTCATGTAATAAAAGGTACAGTCAGGGTACAGGGTAGACCAAACACCCTGGAGGCACGTAGGCACTTGCCAACTTCATAATTTATTAGGGCTCACGTCCAATTCACATCAGAACAAAAGCTTGCAGGACCTAAATAAATAATACAGTCGTTGTTTCCAGTTGGCCATTCACAGCTAACAGTTTTGAAAGTTTTAGTAAGGGTTGCGGAAACACCCCATTTGGGGCAATTTCAGAAGCGTAAACTGTCGTGTGACCAGCTTTTCCAAGCACAAAAGAGGTCAGGTGTTGTAAACAAGTTAAACCTTTCGATCTAACCGTAATCCTATTGAGCCAATCATTTGAGCGAATATGGTTTGCGTACAAATGTTACGGTTCGGATCTCACCGAGATATAACAGCATAGAATACATTATTCAAATCTCGTTTAATATACCAACAGGATTCGGGAAAAATAGAACGAATTTAAGAAGCTTATCTCTTAATATTTTCGCGAAATCCCCAAAGGTTTATTGCTGAAGGATTATTCAATATTGTAGCTTTAGCTTGCGAACTAATACCGAACATCTGTGCCAAAACACCGCTTATAGAACCGATTTTATCGCCAAAAGTGCCTACCTACCTATATAAATTTATATTTACACCTGGAACAGTGCAGTTTATCCGAGATCATACTTCCGGAACGTATCGCGTTCTAATCCCTGTATTTTCTTGTTCGTTATCCCTAAAGCTTAGTTAGTTCATTTTGTTTGTTTACTTTGGTTTATCCTATCAAGTGTTCTCATCTTGTCATTGATCTGGAAACTGTTGAAGTTTTGTCTTTGCCTTTGACCTTTTCTATCTTTCCTCGAGATTTTGGGGTCCCGAACTTGTGTAATAAAAAACTGTGTTCATAAAATTATAGTCCACAGTAAATATCGCTAGAACAAAATGCCGGACTGGACTTGGTTGGTGTTTGCTGCGGTGTTCGGGGCTGTATCGGCCCTGTCCGTACCGCTGGCGCTGCTCATCTACTTCGTGCGCCCCTTCGAGAAGAAGACGCAGACTCCAGAAGACTACAGCCTACCTATCACCTTGCCACCTGTAAGTACATAAATGTTTTGATTAAACTTTTATTGGAGTTTTTATTGTCATGGCTTTTTCGTAGCGACTGTTCTGTCCGTAACAAGACGTCAAACTTTATTTAATGGTGATACGTTAGAGCTATTTTCAAGACAAGGGCTTTTGTTATACATAAGATTGAATTCTCAGATAATTTTCTGGTTATGTATTGTCAATTAACAAGTCAAAAGATAAGGAGAGAGATGGCTATACTTAATCACTCAGTGGTATATTAATTTTAGTTACCATTACAGTGGGAAGATAATACGCTTAAGTTCATCTGTTCATGTAATTTCGCTCACGAAGTACTATCTTGGAAAATTACATTTCCCATCAATCTTCCATGACATGGATTTGTCTAACAATCAAAGCGTTCAAACTGTTACGTGACAGCAACAAATAAAATGAAAAATAAAAGCAAGCGTCAAAAACATAGTTAGCAAGCTTTTCATAAATATTTTTCTATTCAAAATGTTTTTCAGACATTCGTGATAGAATAGACGTCGTTATAATATCCTCAAAGCGAAAAAAAATACATTTCACTTTGAATACAGCAATTTAGTTCAGGCTACGGGTAGTTGGATAGGAAAATAAACAAGTGCCTGTCTGCCACTTTCAGAGTTAGGCAACATTCACGAGTTGTTGTGATTGGCACCGAACTGTGCGAGTGTTGACGGGGAAATTATAGGTTCGATTTGTTTTTCAATCAGTCCATGCTTGTTTTTGCTAGAGCATTGGAAATTGGAACTAAAGTGATCATGCGTATATGAAGTTATTACACTCAAATAATGGGTTATTATTTTAATGATTGTGAATATCTGGGGATTTTGAAAAGAAAGAAATGCTGCATTTTTCCTTTTGCGGTTGCCATTATTATCTTATGCAGTAACCCTCTAAGTCAGGTCTCTGGAAGAGTTTTCTCAAGAGAGAATGATGAATTTGAAATACAGGACGTCCCACGGCTATGCCACACGGAGGGAGAGTACCTTAAATATTTAAAATAGGATTTTTTTCTGTAAGAATCATTTTGATTTTAAAAATAATTTGAACTGCGTTTAAAGATTTTTAAATAATACGAACCCACCAAATGTGAAAAAAAAAACACAATGTATTTTATAATAACAGGCGAAAAGGTTAATTATAAGGATTGTTGTTTCCTAAATAACATAGCATCTTCTCAGCACCAAATTATTTTTTAAATCAAAATGGTACTTTTCGTCCATGTGGCGTAGCCGTGAGACGCCCTGTATGGTGAATCAATTTGCCTGAAACTTATAACCAGTCCCTGAAGACTAGGTAATAAAAATACGGAATCATCCTTCAAGTCTCTATAGATGGTAGCTCTAGGTTCTAAACGTATTACGCGAGATAAAAAAAAACACTTACCTCACATTAGCGGCCGCTGGGCCTTTTCCAAAAGAAAGTCATAAACATTATATTGCACTATAAAAGGTTCCATTTTCCAACACCTTAAAAATGCCTCTAAAGGCGAAATAAAGTCAAAGTATTCCCATATCGCATGACTTGATCGCTAGCCAAGGTCGGAATCGGAAGCCAAGCCAGTACATTTCCTCGATTCTTGAAATGTAATTACGAAAACAGAGCGTAGTTTTAATTAATGTTATTTAATCGGCAAAATGTGTGTTAATTTATAGTAATGCACAGGGTGTAAACAACCTCATCACGAAGCCGTCAACCAAGCATTCTGTACATCAAACTAAGTAACTTTACGCAAAAATTATTGCTGGGAAACGACTTTTTTTTTGGGGTGTAAAATCATGTCTTGTGGTAGAAATCAATGTAACGCACTTGTGTTTTCAGATTTTTCCGTTTACATGTGCTGTAAGACATTACTTCTCGCCAAATTTCGTGATTCTAGGTCAACGGGAACTACCATATAGGTTTTCGACACAAAACCTGTAGGGTACTTCCGGTTGACCTAGAATTGACAATTTTGGTTAAAAGCAAGGTGTTATAGCACAAGTAAAAAGAAAAGTCCGAAAAATAAAAAAAGCTGTAAATTAAGGTACTTACAAGTTTTCGCGAAAATCTAAATTTGCCCATATCTTTTTATCATGTTGACTCAGGAACTTCATTTTTATACACCTAATAGAGACTAGACCTAGACCTTAGTATCTGGTATAAATTTCAACTTGCTAGGTCCACCCATTCCTGAGAAAATCGGTGGTGACAGACGGACAGACAGACGGATATATAAGGGTTCCTTTTTTACCTTTTGAGGTACGGAACCCTAAAAATGATCGCAATGATGGGAAGAAGAAGTACCTTTCGGCTTCGTTAAAAGGTTTTTTACACCATTTATGTGTTGTAATGGAATGCGCGGAATGTGGTTAGGTACGGAGTTTATGAACCTAAACTATGTTAACTTGTTGTTAGTTGAGGTGTTGGAAACTGTACTATTTGATACCCGCAGGGTGTTAAGGTTCAATTCCATAGGCGACCACAGCCACGAACTTTACCTGCAAAGCCAATGGTTGTGCCAGACCACAGCGACACCACAGTTTCTAAATACTCTATAAAAATGGAAAACGCTTTAGATGGCAACATTACCGCCTGTTGCCCTTTTCAATAAAGGGGGGTAGTCAAAATCAAAATCAAAGCATTTATTTCAAGTAAGCCAGTTACAGGCACTTTTGAATTGTCGAAACAAAGATGAAAATTAAATGTAGCTACAGTCCCAGTCACAAGACATAAAAACTGTGAAAGTACTGTAGTTGCCCATTCCCTAGCGTAGATCTCTATGGAGAAGAACGGGCAAGAAACTCCATGGACACTCTTTTAAATCAGAATATTGTTACAAAATCTTGGTTACATCATTCATGTTGAGATGGTATATTATGTGAGAACAATGTAGCAAGATGTGCACGTTAAAAGTGTCCACAGCAAAAACACACAAAAAAAAAAATACAATTCAAAATAATTCATTCAAATAAGCCATGGCAACTAAGAGATGACCAGTCACAACTGACAGCGCCCGTTCACGGACATGACGCATGGATCAGCACCATTCAACTCAACCATTTTGAAGGGAACTAAATGATCCGACACATGCGCCACCATCAGCGAGACATTTGAGTGAGCATGACATACTCTAAATCGCCAGGGCACATTCAAGTCAAGAAAAGACGTAGGTTTCCAGTGAATGATAGCTTTCTAGTACATAGTACTCACACAATATGGGCTATGCATTTATATAATACTATAGAGATTGAATCTATACAATGCAAAGATAGTTGTACAATCTTCAGCAGCTCCAACAATACATTTGAATGCCATCAATTTATGCGCCCCTGTCCTTGTGGAGCAGGACCAGCATTGAGCCAAGCATTTTTATCAGCGATATAATCGCTCAACTTGTAATATGCTTGCTTACATAGTGTGCGTTTAATGCATGTTTTAAATTTCGTCTCATTCAGTTCAAGAATACTTTGTGTAATTTTATTATAGCATCTCAAACAGTACCCCATGAAAGATGAGTCTACTTTAGCGAGTCGGAAACCTGGCTGAACTAGTTGGTCCCTATTTCTAGTACTGTAATTATGTCTGTCACCCCTTTTACCAAAAAGGTGTAGATTTTTTCTGACGTACATTATGTTTTCGTAGATGTATTGACAATGTACCGTCATAATGCCAATATCCTTTAACAGTTCCCTTAGAGAATCGCGCTTACGAAGATTATATATGGCCCTGATGGCTCTTTTCTGCAGAATAAATATAGACTCAATATCTGCAGCTCGTCCCCACAGTAAAATGCCATAAGACATTACACTATGAAAGTAACTAAAATAAACCAGTCTAGCGGTATCTACATCAGTATACTGACGGATTTTTCTAATGGCATAGGCTGCTGAACTTAGCCGCCCCGCAAGAGATGTCAAATGAGAACCCCATTGTAGCCTTGAATCAAGCGTAATCCCCAGGAAAACCGTTTTATCTACGAATTCAAGTTTCTCTTTATTTAATATTATATCACAATCACTACTTTTAACATTCGGTAAAGCAAATCTTATGCATTTGGTTTTTTTTTCATTTAATACCAAATTGTTTGCTGTGAACCAATTTTGGACCTGAAGTAGGGCATTATTCACGTCATCTAGATTTTGGGCCCTACTATTTATCTTAAAAATTAGGGAAGTGTCATCAGCAAATAACACCATATTTTGCGGTTGGTTTTTCAGTAAATAGGGTAGATCATTTAAATATACTAGAAAGAGAAAAGGACCCAATATTGAGCCTTGTGGAACCCCCATTTTTACTTTTAAACCCTGTGAATTAACACCATTTATTTGAACATGTTGTTGTCTATCATTCAAATAAGATTTTACCAAACTAAGTGCAAGTTTACCCAGTCCGTAATGCTCAAGTTTCAAAAGTAATGTGTCGTGATTTACGCAATCAAACGCTTTGGAGAGGTCACAAAAAATTCCTATGGCGTCTTGAGATTCTTCCCACGCAGTAAATATGTGCTTTAATAAGGTTACACCGGCGTCAGTTGTACAACGTCCCTTGGTGAAGCCATACTGTTGATCATGTAAGATTCTGTTGGTGTTAAAATGATAGAGCATTTGATTAAGCATTACTTTTTCGAAAACCTTGCTAAAAACTGGTAACACGGATACAGGTCTATAATTATTAGTATCTTTACTGTCTCCGGATTTGAAAAGAGGTATGACTTTACTGTATTTCATTAAATCAGGGAAAACTCCTTGGTCTACACATAAATTAAAAATTAAAGCTAAGTAAGGGGCTATAGTCTCAAGTATGGATGTACAAACTTTGACAGACATTCCCCATAGATCTTCGGTTAGTTTGATTTTTATTTGCCGGAAAGTTTTAATAACTTGCATAGGGTTAATGTGTTTAAATTTAAATTCAGCCAGGCAGCCAGACACATTCGCCTTTAATAAGCCAATTGAGAGTTCAGGTGAGGAAATAAGAGCCTCCGTTGTTTTTAGTGGTATATCGGTAGATAATTTACATATTTATTTATTATTTTTAATTTTTTAAAAGATAATTTACTTGTTCTGTAGCGAAATATTATACCTATTTAATCTGCTAGAAGTTATAGGTCTAAATTTAATTTGAACTTTTCGCAATGGGGGTGTATTACACCTAAAGGTTACAGTTTGTCCGCTATGGTCAGAAGGCAGACAATTTACTATTGCTTTATCTAAGTAATCACAATCGCAGAAAATATTATCTATACAAGTAGCAGAAGATGGAGTGACTCTAGTAGGTTCTTTAAAAGTGTTGGTCAAGTCAAATGACTTAAAAAGATTTAATAAGCGACTGCTATTTGAGCATACTTCTAAAATATTGATATTAAAATCACCACAAATAATTGTAGATTTATTACTGGCTGCAAGTTTTGCCATCACATCTTCCATTATTGATTCAAATAAGGAAAAGTTTTGATAGTTTGGGGGTCTGTACACACACACAATTACATGCTTATCTAGCTCAACACAGGACAGTTCAACGCAATGTTCAACCGAGAGACCTACTATGTCATTACGTTGCTTATATTTAAAACATTTTTTTATTAATATTAGGGAACCTCCACGAAGCATAGTTTTACGGTTAAAGCAGCTACCCACCCTATAGTTCTCATAATTGATAAGCATTTGGTAATCCTTTAGCCAATGTTCAGTAAAACAAATAATGTCAAACTTACTATTTTCTAAAAACAATTCAATTTCTAATAATTTGGAAGAGTAAGTAGTTTGTTAAGGGGGGTAATCTCTGGATCTACTGAACCGATTTTGAAAATTCTTTTACTAATAGCGTAGAAGCCACGTTATTTGTGAGTGTCATAGGCTATACTTAAAACGTTTTCGTGGGATAATTTCCGAACAAAACGCGAGCGAAACCGCAGGCAAAAGCTAGTTACTAATATATTATAAAAGATGTAAAGTTTGTATGTTTAGATGTTGGGAATAATCATCGAAACTATACTTATTCCGAAAAATTCTTTCAGGAATGGGAAGTTACAGTATCCCCGAGTGTCATAGACCTATTTTAAAACGACTCAGTGGGTTAATTTCCGAACACAATGGGAGCGAAGCCAAAGCGACGCTAAAGCTAGTGATAAACACAAGCCAAGGGGAGCCCTGCCAGGATTGATTGTTTGATCAAAGCTGCGCCCCGTAACAATATTTTGTAGATATTTAAAGGATTTATACCTTCACAGGTACCTGTGCGTGTGTGATCACCTTTACTCAGTAACAAATGTGTTTTGCCAACGCACAAATATTGTTTTTCGATATAAGAAATCGGTGTGTTTCTTCATTGGGGTTTATAGCTTCATCGAGATAGAAAATATAGCTGTGTTCGTTTGTTGTCTAAATTATTGATACCCGATTGCGCAGAAATAGGGTATGTTGTTTGACAATATATTGTTTCGAAAATAAAGCTAGTTATGTCAATTTTTTTCGTTTGTATTCTGTCGATTAATATGTATAGAAAGAGAATCATGCAATCATCCCTGCGGGGCGAATAGCGGGTCCCCTCAAGAAGTCTCCACCTCACCCCCTGTTTCGACCCTCGATACCCGCACGTGCCTAGCCAATCCAATCATGCTCCCTAATCCATTTCCGACCCGTCTCCTAACTTGACGTGACGTCATCAGACGAGAAATGAACTGGCTGTATGGATTAATCTTTTATAAATCTAAATCTGGCACCTGTTTCTGAGATTAACAACGGCCAGGACAAAAAAACTGAGAGAGCACTCGAACAACCTACAAGTAATAGGTATACTTTTTCGCAAACTTTTTATGACCCTAAGCAGTATGACAGCACACAATTTTTTTATTACTGATAAAAGATTCCAAAATACGGGATTAAATTAAAAATAATAATAAAAACTTTATTGCATAAAATGTGTTGCAGTAAATACAATAAAAACAGTTGCACTTTACAAAATATGAACACTGGTATACAACATAAATGGTTTGGGTACTGTCCTCTTTTTTCATAGGTCATATTATCATAGGTACAGCACCTACGTAGGAATGGGCTGTGTGATGTAGTGACTTTGTGTTTGAGTATGTTGTGTTTAATAAATACAAGGTGTTAAGACGTTGAATTCAGATAACTATTAAAAAGAAAATTATTTCACATTGTCACACTCTGTGACGGACGCCTAGGCTGCCTCGTCCTTTCTTATTCTAATTTGAACCTTATTGTTTATTTCCTTTCCTAACGTGTCAGAGCTAATTCCTTAATGACCACAAAGGTTACGGTCTCTACAGTGCTATTTATTTTATGCGCCTCATCCCAAAGTACTTTATTGTGTCAGGTTATAGTCACCTCGTTTATTCAAAACGAAATAAGATAAGTATATATCTAGTCTTACTATTTGGGTACAGATTTGTTTGATTAGGTAAGTAATTAGATAGTATACGTTCTACCAATAAATCGCTAATTTTTACTGTAGACGTTTCACGTAGACCTGTAAACAATCAGGCGCTAATCCATTGTTCGGCAAATACGTTTACCCACTTAGGAACTAAACGCCGTAATGCTTTTATTTATCTAGCGTATGTATCAAAATCGTATTTTTAAAGACAGCCAGCACATCAAACTACCCGATACTGTCAAATTTTCCTAATCAACTTTGAACCTAATGCTTTAGTGATAAAGTTAAAAATCTATTAAGGAAACTTGACATATTGCATATCTTTTGTGCTGGCGTCTGTAGCACCGATATTTCTTTGTCGGATGTGTACATTTGACCAGTGTTCCTCATTAAGTAGTGTCCTAATTACAGCTTACGGCTCTTTAATTAACCCGCGTTGCCCTCAATTTCAGTGCGAAATACTTATATAATTAATTCAACCGCTTCAATATAAATGGCCGACTGATGAGGTGCGTGACGTCATTACCTTCATTAAGTTTGCAGAATTTACAAATTGAAAATGTACTCGTTTTTTATCGAAACTAGAAATCGAAATATCATACAAATCCGATGATTCTCTTGATATGTGACATTCGTAAAGCTTGATAAGTTACCTTTAGGTGTCATAGGAAATTCAAGGTCCGGAACAAAATAGAACGAGAATAACGAAATAATTAATATTGACGTGTATGGCTGGGTTTCCCTATTATATGTCTCACAGGCAACAAAACGTTTCCGTTTGTCTTTTGCATCGCCTGGCTCTTATAAGGTATACTAGACATGTACTATAATAATTATTATAGGTAAGCACGACGTACGAATCGATTTTAATATAAAATTCCCCCTATTCAATAACCAGAGACGGCTATAAACTTTTGAGTGCTTTAAAAGAGGTTTTACTCACCAAACTATAGAGTATATTATTCTTACATATAAAACCTCCTTTAGGGGCGATCTTCATGATTAAGTGCTATTTTCTCAGCTGTCTTCATCAAAAGGAATTATGAATGTGGCAGATGCTAATGATGGGAGATTAGCATTCAGTTTAATCTCGCCTTTGTTCTGCCGTTAATAGGCGTCTTAGTACCTCATTTATCATTTATACTTATACTTTAATCCATTCGACAAAGGAGTTTAGGAAGATGTGTTGTGATTATAACTGTTGGTCCATGTAGCAAACCCGATACAAATTTATAAGGCGAAGCTTCAAAAGCCACCATTACACCATCCTAGATAGATAAACAGAATACGGTCTCTAGTCCCAAACTCAGTGCCGCATTTGGAAGGTATATTATATGACAAGTTTTTAGTACTTGCTAATTAAAATGAAATAAGTACGATACAAGAAGTCAAGAATATACCTAAAGCTCTTCTGAGGTTTTTTTTTTGCTATGCTAGCTTGCTCTTTCCTGGGCAAAAGCCTCACTCCACTCGTTCCATTACTCGAGAAAATGTGAACCCGACCAGTTCGTTTTTATTTTTAACTTGCGAAAAGCTTATCACTGATCATTTTTATTATTTATCAGGAGATCCTGCGATCCTACGATCCTGCTTTAAGACGTCATGGTAGGTACCATGACGTCTTAAAGCTTGATCGTTTTAATCTTGTTCCAGTGTGGGATGGCGCTAGACGCCCTCTATAGCTCCGTCTCTTACCCACACTGGAACAAGATTAAAACGATCCTTCTTTAAGACGTCATGGTAGGCCACCTGCTCTGTTTTAGAGTGAGCACAATAAATACCTGTCCATGGAAAAAGAGCTTTAAATCATACGGCACACGTTTAGAAATCGATAGTTAAACTACCTACTACGTGTAAACGGAACACTATCCCTTATCGGACGGTCAGCGGGCCATATTATAACAGCTAATTAATTGATCGCAGTAGCAACATTGGACACACCTGCATAATTACTGCGTACATACACGGTCAAACAGTAGGTCGGTATTTGATTAATTGTGCGGTAAAGGTGTTAATTGCAACAATAACCATTAATTTTGATATGACATGAAATAATGCTCGTATATCAGAGTTTTAGTCTCGGCGGCACAAGTACACATTAAAGAGAGAGAGAGAGAGAAAGATCAGCGGCTTTTTCATGCTTTGAGAGTAGAGGCACAGAGCTATCACTTCACTAACTTCTTAAATCGGGGCTTCATAATCATAATGCAGCTGCGCAAATCACAGTGCGTTATAATGGTAACGCACTGTGATTTGCGCAAAAACGATCAATTGAAAACCTCATTATTTGGTCGTCGATCGAATAATGAGGTTTTCAATTCATCGTTTTTTTTTAAGTACCCTAACGTAATTCTTAGACAAGTGTAGTTTTAATACTTTACACCTTTAAAATAATTATCAATGAATTTGTACCAAATTAGGGTAGAACATAAGAAAGTTAAATAAACGTCAAATTGGTTATGAATAGGGCAAAGGAGTAACCTGAAATGATTGTATTAGGTACCAACGATTTTGAAAGATAGAGAGAAAGAAAGAAAAGTGTTTATTTGGCTTTTGGCGTGATTTTCTGGTAAATATAAATGGTAAATCAAATAACTTATGTTACCTTTGAGGCCTTAGTAACCATTATATTAAAATCGTTTATTGATAGATCGTTCTATTTATATGCGAAGCTTTGAAGCTGTAAAACTTTCAATGGAAATAGAGCGAATACGCAGAAGAAAAATTTATTAGAATGTATTTATAACAGTAACGAATATAGATAAGACTCTTGGGTCTTGATCCCTTAACTTTCTGTTCGTGTTTAAATCAAATATTGATATAACTACAAAGTACGGAGTTTAAGGTTTCAATTCGATTTTACGAATAACTATGTTTTAATGTCAGATGAAATCAATACTCGGGTTGCGTAAATCAGAGTCGACTTACAAATCAGTAAAGCCTTAATTGATTCACATAACTTGTTTTCTTAGGAATTGTTTGAAATTACGACAACATGGATAAAGTAAAAGGACTATAGGGACCTACACATAAAGGGTGTAAACCTCTTAACACCTCTTAACGGAGCCGAAAGTCACTTGCTCTCCTCGTCATTGCGATCATTTTTTTTGTTCAACACCATACCTGGGAACCTTCTAGTTACGGAGATATTGGGGGTCAAAGTTCCAACTTTTTGACAAGTTTTTTTTTTTATACAAGTTTTTAATGTAAGATTTTTACTTTAAACACCTCCACGACCCCCGTACTATTCAATCCATCCATCAGCACAATGTTTTGAGTGCGTTACATTGAGTTCTATCACAACACATGATTTTTCACCCCAAAAAAAAAGTCGTTTCCCAGCAATCATTTTTGCGTAAAGTTACTCAGTTTGATGTACAGAATGCTTGGTTGACGGCTTTGTGAGGTCTTTTACACCCTGTATAAGGATCGTAACAGATGATGTCCTGTAACTTCTGTCAACCCCCATAGGAAAAGGTGTCTTTATGTATTTATGTATGATATATATGTTGATGTATATGTTGCTCGAAATGATTTCCAAGGGTACACCACATAAATACGAAAAACTTTATTCCGAAAGTCACAAATCCGAATTTCAAAATACTTACCGATTTCCATAATTCAATGGTTCAATATTCCGAATATACAAACCCACTTTCTGTCACAAATATCGTCGTCACTCCGCCGACCTTCGGCCTACGCTCCTCACGCCAGCTAGCAAGACCTAATGCAGAAAAGCACTATTTTACTGAGTTCTACTTTATTTCCTTGGTATTTGGTTCCTGTCACAAAAATCAATTTTAGCAGTTTATTCGATGTATTGAAAATCAGAATGTCGATTTTCAGACTGACGACCCATCGAACATTTCATTCTTCGGACATATGAAAATCGGACAACAAACAAATCGTATTTACGATTTAAATCGTATTAATTCTTCGATATTATGAAATTCGGACTTTTGATAATTATCGGAATACCTACCTATTGAAATTCAGAATAAAATATTTCGAAGTATTTGGGTGTTCCCGATTTCCAATTAGGTATGTATGAAGTAAAGAACACTCACTAATGAACCCCTCAAGATACTTGTATTCTAATTACTAAAATATGTTTTTTTTTCTCAACAGGAACTCCTCAACGAGCTAACACGCGGGCTAGGCAGCACGCCAGAGGGCGCTCTGAACACGATGCTGCAGTTCATTTTCCAGCAAAGCACGGCCGACACCCGCTGGCTACGCCGGCGCATGGCCACCGAACTCGCCGAGCTGCTCGCTAAGACGTCTTCTGGAAAGATCTTTGAGTCTTTAACGGTGAGGAATTTAACCTGGAGCTTTTATTTACTATCACTACCTACCTGGAACTCACACCCATATCTGGGGACGCCTTTACCCTACAGCGGTCCATCCGCTGGCTGCATTTGATGATGATGAACTCATTTCAGGGGATGATAAAAATTACTTAAGTATACATTTTCAAATATTTTTAGGGGATAAGGTGTAGCTGATTTAAATAAGCTTTTATTCAACTTGCCTTGTTAGTTAGTATGTGTGGGTCAAATCTTGCAACTAAATTTCAAACTAGTTCCCTCCAACCGATTGAGATGAAATTTTGCACACACCTTTGGTTCTGGTGATACGCACTACGATTAGGTTCAACAATCAATGCGTCTCACACTCGTGCGATTTTTTTCATTTTCCAACACGTGTGCGGGCATGAAAACAGCCACAGATAACTATACCTATACTTAGTCCAAATTGGTTCAATGCCTATAGTCGGAGGTGGATGTTTTTTTTTAATTTCGGCAAAGCAATAACCCATGCGTCGGGTTTACGGCGTAAATATTCTTTGAATATTCAAATTGTGTTTATAAATAGAATATCATAGATAAACATGATTATTTAAAACTAATATTTACTTTTATAAACAATACATTTGTACAAAAAAAACTATTTTTATAAATTAAGCTGTTTAACGGCTTCATACCTTTGCTTCTCCTTCAACCGGGCGAAAGCAAAGCGCGGAAAAAAATAAAATTAAAATCATCATAGTTTATAATTTTAATAAAATTAGTTATTATTAATTAATATTTTTCGTTCTTTTATTTTATTTCTTCAAAAGTGTATTGAAAAACGTCGTTTGATATACGTGGACATTTGTTATTGCAGTTCTCGGCTCAAAGACACCCTCGCCTACGGCTCGGGAGTGAATTCCGCCTCGGGTGCAATAACAAACTTTCTTCACTTGTATCAAAATGTACTTACTATTCTTTTATGTTTCAATATGTTCTCTACCTCGCTTGGTACTAGAAATGCTGGGTAGAAGGGACACCGACGCACAATATATGTATTCAGTACATCATTCCGGACCCACCTCCCCCCTCTACTCCTCAAACCAATCAGCTTTTCCAAACATTTTCACCTGGTAAGAGTTGAACGTTTGTAGGTTACAGCTATTTTTTTTGCCGTTGTTCGCCGGTGACTCTTCCACCCTTAAACACGCCCTCACTTTTTCACCCTTTTTTATCTAAAGCGCACAGGTGAATAAGGTCAGGCATGAAAGTTCGTAATCCAAAGTGAGCTTCGATGTGAGGTTAAGTTAGTTACTTACTGAAAATTAACGAATCCTAGACTAAGGCAGACTTCTAGCCAAAGAAAGTTTGAAGGCGAGAATCGGCATACCATCAAAGTTATTTGACTTTTTTTCAAAATGCTATGAACTTTTAACTACTGATAGGTACTCAAAAATAAACTGAACGTAAAATAAACGCTCGGAGGAAACTCGGTTTGTAATCGGTGGTCACCCATCCACGAACCAACCTAGGCAAGCGCGCTTTAACCTGTATATCGATCCGAGTTGCTGTTATTATTTAGCCACGAGCTCCTCAAATATGGGGGATCGCCATAAACAACAAGATAATTGAAAGAGCATGAAACAACCACCAGCCATTCACAATTCGTTTTACGTTCAACGTTTCCTTTAAATAAATCACACTCTAATGAGGGATATTCTTTTTAATACTTCCCTAGTCGCTGGATAGATGGCGCTGAACTTGGTACGTTAATGCAAGGAAAGGAACGTAAAAAAACTGATTTTAACAAAGCGCGAGAAAACTAGGTTATATTCGGAAGCATAAGCAAACGAAAGTGTCAGTCAACGAGCGTATGTGACGTGACGCAATGTTTTTTTTTTCAAGCGTTTTGGCTTTGGCACCAACTAACGTAGTCAGTTCAACGCCATCTAGAGAGTTCTTAAAAACTATTTTTTTTTTAATCCCTCAAAAAGAAAACCTCTCATTACGATAGAAACACCATTAATAATGACCGATAAAATTACATTACACTACCCAGTTACCATTACCCAGTTTGAAGTAAATATAGGGCGTTTGATCGGTGGTCAATGTATAATGCATATTGCGTAGCAGACTCTGATTGCACAAATTATAGACTTCGATGACTGCTACCTGTAATATTGCAATGATTGTATAATGTCCGTGTGGTTCAGCTAGTTCCTTTCCATTTCTATTTCCCTTGATCGTTGTTATAAGTAGACTGAGCTGGCCTGGCTTAGTTCGGAGTTTCAATAGAATACGAGAACTCAAACTCAAAGCATTTATTTCAATTAGACTTGAATGACTTTACATAGGCACTTTTGGATGTCAGAAAAACAAAAAAAGTGAAACTACAGTCACATTCACAAGGCATGATAACAAGGACAACCTTTATTGTATTTTTTAAATGCTCTAAAATTTATATGGAATAGCCAGTGTATCTAGGTTATTTGAACGATATTTCTTTTAACTTAAAAACCAAATATTACCTTTGTCTGAAGCTTCAGTCAAAGTAGTTGATATCCAAAGGATGTTCATAAATCTACTTGGTTTACCTAAAATCTACCTATTGTGAGTTCAAATTCCCACATGCTACTTACTCTCGCGACGAATACCTAGGTTTTTTCTATGAATATTTATTAGTCATTATTTTCTATTTTTGTGTCTTTAAAATAAATTATCAATTTTTTTCAATTTAATAATTGTATTTCTTGTGGTGATTCAAATATTTTTATTTTATTACACTACATTTGGCGCCCGAACACATTTTGAAAATAATATTCGTTATATTCATCCTCGTATCTGATAGTCAGGAAATAAGCCTTCACAAACTTCACAAACAAGCAATTAAAGAGTTTGAAGATATTTCTTCTGAAAAAGTTGGTCTTGGAAATTTTGGCTTTCTCATAAGTTATATATACTGTTGGACAACCTGTCAGACAGAGGTATAACCTTCTATCTCCTGTCAAATTAAACATTCTCAATGATGAAATTGATAAAATGTTAAAGATCGGAGTTATCCGTCCATCTCGTTCGCCATGGGCAAGTATAAGAAAACTTGGTTACATCATTCATGTTGAGATTATACAATATACATGTACACACTCATATCTAAGAACGATGTATAAATAAAGACGAGCAAGTTAAGAGCGTCCAGAAAAAGATATATTCAATAATTCAAAAATAAAATAAACTAATGGCAGCTAGGAGACGACCCAGTCCCTACTGACAGCGCCCGTTCTCGAACATGACACATGGATCAGCACCATTCAGCTCAACCATTGTGATATTCTCTCAACCGCCAGTGCCCAGAGTTAAGCTTATACTAAAGCCCTGTGAATTCTTGCGTGAGGTTCTGACGACGAAAAGGGCTTGAAGTAATTCTGGTCTACGGCGGACTACCATCAGAAAATCGAAGACAGCTTAAGGTGAAGGTGGTTCCTGAACTTCTTCCTCAGGAATGACCTTGACCTTGAAAAAGTCATTTTTCCACCTTTATAAACTTGAAGGGTTGTGTTGATGATTTTGATGAATAGAATTCTGTAACTACATACGTCTTACAGCCGCGAATAATATTTAAATCAATATACAAACTAGCACTGGCCTGCAAATTGCAAAAAACCGAAGGAAATTTGAATTTCGCGAGCTACCCTGGAGCATTTTAAAGCACCTTAAAATTGTTCCTGTTTATTTACTAGGTATGTTTAATTGTCCATAATGAAGGATAAACCTCATTTATCTGAGAGGCTTTTAGCCTGGCCCCTGGGAGGTTCCATGAGCTGCTAAGGGCCACTTGTTAACTTAATAATGCGAATTTCGTTTCGACCGTCCTTACCATTTCTATACAAAATGTAATACATAATACAGTACGGCCAGTTAGTTTTAGTTGACTAGCAAACTATTCGCTCCAATGACCACTGCTTTGCGGTTCAATCGGCGCCAACGATTCGTGACCGACGATGTGAAAACCCCGCCCGGCTCGGAACGAATTATAAAAACCTCTAACGGATAATATTATGTTTACCGTACCGTCAACACGTACTTACGGAATGTTAAGCGGCTATACCCCTTTGTAAGAGGTTCTGAGAGGCATGTATTAATATTCAATATCGAATATACCGGCCAGCGATTCAGAAACTCATGAAAACGTTTGGTACAGTTCAGGTCACAGCATTTTGTAATCGTAATCTCTATTCGATCTAAAAGTCAAAAACAGTAAAGTCTTTGTCTTTTTATTATCATTATTTACAGTCCGACTTTACCCACTACTGGAGTATATAGCTATGGGTATTGCTTGTGCCATTTAACTGATGTTAAATCGAAAAGAATTTACATAGTAAATGCAAATGAAAACTAGCCCTAACGAATACAAATAATGATCGATGGAGAGGGACCCTGATCCTCCTCCAATAAAAGATGGATAGATTGTTTGAAGAATGGTAAGAAACGAAGGCCGTAAATGATAGCGTGACGGTCGACAGGGTAGAATGAAATGAAATAATAAAAAACTTGCTGTGCCGACCCCAAGTAACGTGAGACAAGGTCAGGAAGATGAGGAACGATATCAAACAAGTCTGAATTGGGGATATCTTGAATTTTAAGTACCTCGTTTGCGTTGACTTAAGTATAGTGATGCTTGGCTCAAAGATTTCTTCTGTCTCAGAGGTAGGTATTAAGACTAAGACCGCTATAATAAAGACACTTCTCGTGGAACTAATCTCTTGAGGATAAATAAATCTTTTTGCATTTTTGTCTTAGAATAAATAACCTGTTGCTATGAGCCGAGCCAAGGAAATTCCTTTTTCTCGGTACTGAATTTACAAATTAAGTTTTGTTCCCAACCTTCCAAGGTTCCAGGTTCTAAGAAGCAGGTCGTGTGATGTCGACCTCGTTTCTACCTTCTTTAACAACAATTCTCAGTATATTGAAACTTCAGTAAGATTGAAAATATGTACCTGACCTGTTTTATGACATGCCAGTAACATTCAACCTTAGGATAAAGCATTTACGACTGACTATAGTCAGATATTAAAGAAGGTATAACAAGAACGTTTTGCTCGTAAACTAATTAGTCAGTTTTTAAGCTTCATAAGAACTCTTTGGGTGGGCCGCGTATAGCCTCCCGCAGTTTAAGTGCGGTCGAACAAGCTATTTGGTTTACAGTTGTACCAACAAATTACATTGTAAAATGTAAACGAAATAGCTTGTTCGACCGTACCTAACTTACCGTGAAAAAAACTTTGGCCCTCTTTACGACGTTTCGGCAGTGATTTTACGCGCAAGTTCCGAGAACTCAAACTTTTGTTTTTGGGTATTCCCTGAGGATAACACATATTAAATAATGTTTTCTTTTTATTTTACTTATATTTTCTCAAGAAATATGGGTTCATAGTAAGCCCGAGGGTTACATGTATCATTAGAAAATTCGTAACAATATTTACGTCGTCGTGTGTTATCAAGTTGTGTAGCTCGTAATCGTAAGGCTCTAGAGTTCATAGACCCGTGTTTAATGAGATATCGTCTCGGTTATCCACTTGTGCCTCTGTCTCGAGTACATACTTAAGCATAAAGCGGGTATTAAGTGCATATATGATATTCGCTCGATATTCGCGACGTGATGGATCGCAAGTGGGAGACCCGTGTCATCAAATTTCCATATTATTGCTTGACTACAAACAACTGACATTCCTTTGAACCCAATCGTCTACTTTATTACCTGTACCTCTGCACATAGAAGGCCGACAATAGCTCAATAATGCTTAGGTACCGGCTTTAAATCAGGAATCTATAGTCCCTTCTCGTGACGGGGACTATAGCTCATTTCAGTCATCCCAAAATCACTCGATGGACAATGAGAAGTCACCAAACAAAATTATGGCTTTATCAACAGTACAACGATGGGAATTCAAAATGTCGAGCGTGCAGCAGAATTTTTGACTATCAAAGCTGAACCGAACCTTGCTAATTCAAATTTTCACCCTCAAGTAGCTAAAACTTTAACGACTTTAATTCCTTCCACAGCTTCGATCCCTAGAAGTGGGCACGGAGTTCCCCACCATCACGAACCTACGGCTCCAGTCTGGTGAATTAGAAGAGGATGGGGCGCGCCTCAGGGCCCTAGACCTGAAGTTTGACCTGGCGTATGATGGCAACTTCCGCATCGATGTGGATGCCGTCATGCTGCTGGGGAAGATCGCTAACATATCTATTACTGGTTAGTTTACTAAGTGACACCTAAATGAATGCCTGTAAGGTCGAAATTTCAAATCTCAAAGGCATTCTTTTAGATGTCAGCTAGTGTTAGTGAAAACAGACATTAGTCTTACATTGAACGATGATCCTTATATTGCTTACAACACATATTATATTGAAAACGTCAATGACTTTCAAAATAATTCAATAAATTTAATATATTTCTTTTGTAACATTTTATTAGTTTACAAAAATCTGTGTAATAACTAAGTCGATTTCAAAATTTCAAAAGCTCTTTTTCAGACAAAATCTTGATAAAGAAACCAGTTCTCTATAACCGCAAAATTAACATGATAACTCGGCCAATAGTTACTTGAGAACGCGAATATAAATCAACGAAGACAATGAACTTCGGGAACCGACTTTGTAACTTTAGAAAGAACCTTGAATGTTTTTATCATGTGACTTTGAAAACTCCACCAAAGGGCCGGTTTTATATTCTTTGTTTTACGCATAAAGACACTCGGGTAATTCAGAAACAACCCCAAAATAAGGGAGTTATTTAATAAGATTTTTGTCTGTGTATCCTTTTAATAAGTTTTTGCGTCGTTTACAAAGTTCCCTATTTTTCATTCCAGTTTTTTTTTTCTTAATTTTCAGTGGAAAGCATAAGCGGCAACGTTAGGGTAATGTTCCGTCGCAATCCATACACTCATTGGGCGCTAGCCTTCGAGTCCCCACCCAAGCTTGAGCTCCGGGTGCGAGGAAGGTTCCAGGGCAGGCAGATCAAGCCTAGACTGGCTTCGTTAGTCGCTGCACATATTAGGAGAGCAGTGGCGCAGAGGCATACGCTGCCTAATTATAAGATTCGGTACGTTTCTAATTATTTTCATTTCAAAATGCTAAATTTGATTATCCAAGTCTTGACCCAAGACTGCGTCATTGAAAAGTCAAATGCTGAAAATAGGCATAAAATGCCCCTATCTGTAGATAGTTAAACTCCTTAGCCAAAGGTACTTCTTATTGACACAAGAAGGATTTGTTAGAAACTTCGAATATAACTTTGGTTGGTATAAAAAAGCAAAATTTACCATTACCGTAGATGTCCGTTTTCCTCCTAAACTCGGTAGATCGATTCTAATTTGCAATTGGAAAAATGTTTTTTGGAGAGGTATTCCACAATAAGGCTTTCTTAAAAGAATTGAAGAGGTCAATCAAGAAAGGGTATTACTTAGTAAAATAACCATTTAAAGTTCCCTGAGTGGAGTATCAGTTCAAGCTTTGTTTGATAAAAAAATAACCATTGGGCCCGTTTAGTCGTACCTACCTTGTATATAAAAATTCAATATCATTCCTTTATTTTTTATCTGGATTACGCACCCATCTTTGGTTCATTCCCTCTCATAGACAGAAAACCCTGTTTCTCAGCATTGGGAAAGTTACAAGGGGATAATACATCCTTTTATTTAAAAATTTTGTCAAACAATCTGATGGATATAAATGTTTTTATAGGTACAAACCGTTTTTCCCGAAGTCCGACCCTGGTAGCACAGAGGGTGACGAAGGGCCCTGTCCACACGGACGACTGACGGTGCGACTGATGGAGGTCACGCGGCTGCAGTGGTCTGGAGGGATTGGCGCACAGGCCACTGTGCGCGCGGCCTTAGCTGTGGACTCGCATGGATGGGTGAGTTACTGACTGACTGAAACTAAATAAATTGTTTCGAATAATTTATGACTATTTTCAAATGTCTTAAAAATCAAAATCAAAATCAAAGCATTTATTTCAAGTAAGCCAGTTACAGGCACTTTTGAATTGTCGAAACAAAGATGAAAATTAAATGTAGCTACAGTCCCAGTCACAAGACATAAAAACTGTGAAAGTACTGTAGTTGCCCATTCCCTAGCGTAGATCTCTATGGAGAAGAACGGGCAAGAAACTCCATGGACACTCTTTTAAATCAGAATATTGTTACAAAATCTTGGTTACATCATTCATGTTGAGATGGTATATTATGTGAGAACAATGTAGCAAGATGTGCACGTTAAAAGTGTCCACAGCAAAAACACACAAAAAAAAAAATACAATTCAAAATAAGCCATGGCAACTAAGAGATGACCAGTCACAACTGACAGCGCCCGTTCACGGACATGACGCATGGATCAGCACCATTCAACTCAACCATTTTGAAGGGAACTAAATGATCCGACACATGCGCCACCATCAGCGAGACATTTGAGTGAGCATGACATACTCTAAATCGCCAGGGCACATTCAAGTCAAGAAAAGACGTTGGTTTCCAGTGAATGATAGCTTTCTAGTACATAGTACTCACACAATATGGGCTATGCATTTATATAATACTATAGAGATTTAATCTATACAATGCAAAGATAGTTGTACAATCTTCAGCAGCTCCAACAATACATTTTAATGCTATCAATTTGCTAAAATATGGTTATCTGACACGGAACGTAATTAAATGGAAACAAAGGATGCCTTCAGTTCAGGAAATGATTTAAAATATTCAAACACTAATTTACTTCCAAGACCTCATTTAATATTCTAAATTCTTATCAATTTCCCGATGTATCGCTTCACCGTGGCTCGCTGGTTCTGGATGTAAAAGTCTCGTGTGTTGTCAGGCTTACAATATACACTATACACTTTGACATTGAATGATTTGACATGAATACTTAGTTCAGTATTTTATTATTTTTTTTTACTTTATTTTACATTATTTTATGTGACATGTATTGATTTGACATGAATACTTATTTTGTTAAGTATTTTACTTTTTTATTATTATTGTGACATTTAATGTTTATTTTTATTTTTTTGACATTCGTTTTGTTAATTATTGTTAATTTTATTTAATTATTGTGAATGTGAGGACCACGTGGGTCACATATTTCATTTTATTTTTTCCCCACGACTGTCTGGCAGTTTGAGTACTGTAAGCGACCTACCCAAATGTCCTTTCTTCGGTATTGTTCGTCGTTTCGTTGAGCTCCTTGAGTTATAGGTCGAGCTACACGATAACTGACAAATGCTTGCACTGACTGGACAGGTCCACTCAAATCTGTGTGGTTCTTTCTTCAAAAGACCATCTCAGACACTAATCTGCATAGTCCTCATCTGAATTGAACAAGATTATGTCTGGACTTCAAAAGATACTATGACCTGTGAGTTTGTTGCGGCTGTTTCTTCTCAGAGTAGTCAGGTACGAAACACCGACCTTATCTAGTTTAAAAAAAAATGACGTGTAAACGTGTTTGTAAGAACCTACTTGCAAAAATAAACATCATTTCATCATTTAATTTCAATGGGTCCTGCTTTTGCTACTCATCTCATAGGAACCCACTTATTTTTTTTTTTGTCAATTTCCAGCCAACAAACAAAATTTATATACTCGTAGTATGTTGACTTGTCGCTCGGTAGCTGCGCATGTTAATAAATACCTCACAAAAACTACAATTTCAGACGTAAAATACTAGAATGAAGTAAGATATTCATAGCTTCTTTTATATTCTCCGTAGGTATCGCTTCGCCGCGGCGTGCTAGTCCTGGACGTAGTGTTGCCAGCTGTGGCGGGGCCGCTGGGCCTCGTGTGCTGCCAGGGCGTGGGCGCCGTGTTGGTCGACACTGTCGTACCGATGTCGCCCGCTTACCGCGCCGACCTGCGCAGAGATGATGTAGTACTGGCTATCGATAATAAGCCCGTCAATAATGTTGCTCAGGTAATGTCGAGAATTAAGATTACTGTTTTCATAAAAAAGTACTGGTTTGCCTCGTTGGTCTAGCTAGTGGTTGCAAGCGTGACTGTTGAGCACGAGGTTTTGAGTTCGATTCCTAGGTCGGCCAAAGTGTTATTGGGTTATTCCATTAGGTTTTTCTCAGTAGCTGCCACGGAGTCTGGATTTAATGGCAGTAGGCTCGCCCCTTATTGCAGGGGACTTAAACAAAAAGTATAAAAAAATAATTCAATAAATATTTATATAATGAATAACATTATTAAAATAAAAATATTAATTAATATTATTATTCATTTATTCTTAAATTATTCTTGTAACTTCTGTAACTATCAACTTTCCTTTAACAGGTAGGCAAACTCCTCCGCCTAGTAGAGCGTCGCGCGGTAACAGTGCGAGTGAAGCGCGGCGGTGGAGGCGCGGGCGCACGACGGGACGAAGCGACCGAGCCCAAGCGGATGAAGCCGAACTTCTCCTTCCGGCGGGTTTCCGAGGTCATGGAGGGCGTGCGGCTGCAGGGTATGAGGGCTGCAGCGTCGAAGAGTAATTTACAGGTCAGTTCAATGAGTACCTACTGAATAAAACGGGGGCATTACTAGATACATACAATAGGGGTTCCGCCTTCTTGTTAAGATAGATAATAAGCTCGACAAAATAAGCTCGTGGGCTCTCATTTATTACAACTGAATGACCCAATTTAGTGGACTGTACTCTCCATACTAAGAAAAGTCAGCACCCTTGTCTAGAGAAGAGTCTGGAGAATATCAAAACCTCTCCAAATAGAAATCGGTTAGCTACAGCACTCCAGAAAGCTACAGGAGCATTATTAATAATAGTGTATTTGTTATCAATAACTTTCATGTGTATTTCGTAATCAGGAACCCGAATCCAGCCCAGCAAAAACAGTAGAACCACAAAACGAGACTGATGCACAAGCCAAACCGAACACAAAAACTGAGCCAGCACGACAACCGAAGGCTTCCGAACAGCCTGCTTCGGCTAACTTCGGGCTTCGGAAGCGACGCTGCTCCGTAGAGAATAAGTCTTCCGACAGCTCGGCCGGCAGTACCCCGCCAGCCTCCGGCGCGAGCACACCCTTACGACAAGCAAACCTTATTAATAAAACTGTCAAACACCCAGATATACCTATCATAAGAACTGACTCCTCAGAATGTAGGATACAAGAAAAAGAGGCTACCGAAGAAGAAGATCAAATGTTCGAAGTCGGAGGCCCCCGACAGTGCGAACACGTAGAAATATGCCAAATGTTCTGGACGAAACAAACACCTTTGAAACCCATCATTGCTTTTGACGAAGAAACGGAGTTCAAGCTAAATGAGAACCACAAATATCTGAACATCAATGTTTGGGCGACCGTAGCTGGGGATAAAGAAGAGATTCTGTTAGGGTATCTTAATATTCCGCTGACGGCGTTGTTGGCTGAATGCCAGGACTCGACGGTCCCCCATCATATGAAGAGGTATCAATTTTTGCCGCCAGATGTCGATATTAAGTTCAGGTAAGAGTAGAAAACCGCTAGATGGCGTTACCTGTGGACCATATTTTACTAAGATCTTTCTAATTTGATGCTGCTGCCTGTAAACATCTACAGCTGCTTTTCAAATTAAATTGATAATTAGCTATCGCTTAAACCATGCACGCATATCACATTGCATTCTTTCCAAAGGCAAAGTGAGCTGACTTTTGCGCAGACGAAGCTGCCGATGCGTAAATCGCAATTGATGCGCATAATAATATGTAGAATATTTATAAGCAAACTATTTTTATTTCGACACTAACAAAACTCTTTTATTGCATGTCTCACACACAAATCACAAGTAAGCATTCTTGTTTTATACGTTTATTGTTAAATTAACTATCTGAATATAGTTTTTTTTCAACATCGTGAGGAAACAGCATGCCTGAGAGATATTACTCGACGGCATGTAAAGCTAAGTCATTGGCCCATGGGCGGCATAAAAACTCTGACACCAGGTTTGGCACTAACCACACGATAAAGAAGATAGGGTTTTTTCCTAACAAATTGGGCTGCCATTACGCACACATTGAACGTTTGATCATCAGTTCAGCCATACACAATATAGAATTGGATATTTGCCTAATATTTAAGGAATCGTCAACAAAGAGACAACTACAATTATTATATTATGGTGTTACATCACATGTGAATATACAGGGTTAGTTTTCAACGACCGGCCAAATTTTCAGAGATGGTTTAGAATCGATAATATTTTCGATATAATGAAAAAAAAAAAAAACATTTTTTTAAATAAAATATAATTCCTGTCCACCACTAAAAAGCGAACGTGTGGATATTGCAACAGCACAATTCAGTTCAACAACCTAAATAGGTAGCAGTTAGCACACACATAAATTTGGCGGTGCATGCACGCACACAAGTGCATTGATTCCCACTAGGTTTATGATTTAGGAAATTTTTAGGACATTTTCAAATGAATGCTATTATTTTGTTTTATATTTTTCGACAATAATATTTAAGATGCACTTTTGGTTTGATATCTAGATTTTAATTTTAAATTTTGGCTGGTCATTGAAAACTAACCCTGTATTTTAGACCACTTTTATACCCCCCTCCCCTCCCCTTTGAAGATACGTCGTGTGGTTTTAGGATAACCCCCTCACCCTCCCAGCATCATGTGATTAAAGGACGACCCCTTTAGTTTTTACCCAGACAAAGTGAGAATGCCAAAATGGTGAAATATTTCTCCCGTTGCGCAATAATTTCGACAGCGATGAATAAGACATGATGCTGCCACTGAAACAAAGGCCCTAATGACAAACAGCTACTTATAGCAATGATACAATTTCTTAGAAGTATCATCTGCATGAAAATTTCGACCAGTTTACGTGAGAATTATTTACTAACACGTATTAATTGGGTTTCTGACTAGAGATTCGCAGTAACAATTGCGGGGTTGGAACTGTGCCCGGGAAAATATGAAAATATCGTCATCAGCAAACGATCATTGGGTACTAATGACCGCTGTAACGTTATCATAGAGCAATAACATCTTATCAGTCATTATAATGTTGAGTTAGATATGCATCTATACATAGACGGCATGACCGACAAAATGCATAAACTGCGCTGTCGCAGTTAAGTCGTTCTACGAGGGATAGGCCTTTAAACATATTTTACGTGACAAAATTATATAGATGTTTATAACAATATTTTACATACCTAATAGGTATTATAGGGGGAGTTAGAGGTCTATCTATAACATAATTATCACTATCACTCCATATTATAAAATAAAGTCCTCCGCCGCGTCTTTCTGTCTGTCTGTTCGCAATAAACTCAAAAACTACTGCTCCGATGCCAATTCATGCTGTTTTCACCAATGGATAGAGTGGTTCTCGAGGAAGGTTTTAGTATATAATTTGACAAGTTTTTGTATACATTGGCTAAAATATAATGATATTTGTTGGAGGTGTCGAAAAAAATAAGCCGTCTGGGAGCATTACTTTTAGTCGCGATAACCGACATCCACGCGAGCGAAGCCGCGGGCATCAGCTAGTGACAGTATAAAGAAGGTTTTGGTAAGAAAATACTGCCATTATCATCTTTTTCCAACTCCGTTAATTGGATGCAGCTGAATTTTACATGGAGCGACTGCCTTTCTGACCTACACAACCCAGTTAGTACTGGGTCATACGATACCTTTGGTAAGGCTCGTTGTTGGTCGGGTCATAACTGATTATCAGTAACGTCTGTCAAAGATTTACAAATGACAGTCAGAACCAACGGCTTAACGTGCTTTCTGATGAGGAAACTCGGTATGTAATGACTGGTTACCAATCCACGAACCAACCTTGCCAAGCACTACTTGAATAACGACCCGTGTGGCTATATGACAAAATTTTACGTGATAATAGGTATCATAGTTATAGATTTATCAGTGACATAGTTAACACATTAATATGTTTCCAGCAAAAGCCACAAGCTATCATCACACGCTGGCTTCGAACCCTGCCTATGCTTCGGCGATGCCTTGGTTTGGTGGGAGTGGGAAGGCCTAGGCCCTGCCCGGGCAGTCCCCAGGTCAAGCCGGGATCCAGTATTGCCCAAGCCACCTAAACCGACCCGAGCAAGTCATGATTTTGTGCGAACACATTTCCATAGATCGACGCAGTGCGATTTCTGTAATAAGAAGGTGAGTTTGAGAACAAAGAAGTGTAGAAATAGATTAAAACGTCATTTTTTTATGAGAACGTACAGCAAGTATCATTAAATTCAGAGAAAACGTTTTAGTAACAATTTATTGGTTCATGAACCATCTAGATTCTAGATCTATTTCATCTAAGTATCCTCATTTGCAAATGGTAAAATCCAAACAAAAGAAAAATATTTCATCAGCCCTTTGCACAAAAAAAGCTGCCCAAAAATAAACATTATTTACAGACACATTTCAACGAACTTTCCTTCAAAAACATCTACTTAAATCAAGTTATTTTTTGCCCGGGTCCTTCGACCTTTAGTACAAACACATATATTTTTCAGATATGGCTGAAAGACGCGATGCAGTGTCGAAACTGTGGACTGTCCTGCCATAAGAAATGCGTCACCAAGTGTCAGGAGTCTTCGCCCTGTGTACCTAAGCTGGATAGAGGTATGTGCTTGTTCCCTATTCTCTATAACGATCACAGCTGGCCATTACAAGAATAGGTTAGTTGACACACCAATCTATTGACATACTTTTTAAGAGCTGTCAAAACGCGATACTCCTATAGATTTTGTATGACAATAGCACTTTGTGACGTCACTGTTTGGCCAACTGCTGTGCCATGCAGGCACGGCACAGGGGGCTGTCTGTGACTCCTAAGACAAAGAGGTGTTTATTAAAAGAGCCGTGTCCGGTAATGGCGGCTGTAACTGTGCACAGCTGTGGTTTAGTCAACCGCAGCGCGTGTTTGGTGAAGCGGCCATCGATCGCAGGAAGCGCTTCCTTGGCCTGCCTACACTCGCCGTGGTCCAGCCACAGCTTGTAGTGTTGTTCGCTAGTTCGTTTCCTTACCAGTGTGCGTAGGTATCCGAAAGGGAGCGGTACGATAGGTTCGGGTCCCACCGCTGCCGTGCTCGATCCCCTTCTAGCGAGTTCGTCCGCCGCATCATTGCTGAATCAAAAAGAAAGAATCGCTGTGTCCTTTGATCCATTGGATAGTTATATTATTGAGATTACCAACCTGGTTCAGGCGTTGGTGACACTCGTGTATTAACCCAGAGTTGACTGTGTGGTTGTTTAGTGCTAGCAGTACAACCATGCTGTCTGAGAGTATACAAATTGAGTGGTCCACAACCTTCCTGGCTAAGATGGCAGATGCCGCCAGGAAAATGCCCATGCATTCTGCCTGAAATACCGTGTTGTGGGCTCCCAGAGGTTTGGCTATGTGGATGTTGAGATCCTCCGAGAAGACTCCAGCACCAGTGCCAGTACCTGTTTTAGATCCATCCGTGAAGATCCGCAGTTCCGCTGGATTTAATCCCTCGCAGCGGTGATCCTCATGGAGCTGGATTTTATATTTCTTATCGAACATACCTATCCGAAATCTGACATTCGATAGAGCCACATTGGTCCATAATTTCAACCGAAAGACTTCGTGGTCGGATTTTCGATCGGCGATATTATTGCGGATTTCTGGACCGAAACTGCTGAGGTTTGCTTCACTTGGCAAATTAGTTTAAACGCGTCAATAATTTTCGTCCCAGAAACTGGGGGTTAGGCATGAATTTGGTAAAAAATTTGCAACAAAACAGCTCCTTATAAATCATAATTAAGATTATTCTGCTATTACAAATCCACGCGCCAAGCATGTTTGCCAATTTTAAATTTTTATGAGTTAGCAGCCGGATGCTAAATATTAGATGATTTACAACTTAATTGATGACGGAAACTGGTGAAATTCACGTTGACGTACAGAATGAATTGCGTTTTGTTGTGAAGGTATGTATTTTCCCTGCAGTAAGTAGTGCGTTGCGTTACTATGACGCATGGCACTCGTTAGCACTTCACTCTATCAATCATTGTTACTATATTTTACACTGGAAATGTCTTGTCTGACGAGTAAAGAGGTTCATTTTGCAATTGCATATTATGAATAACATCACGCCTTGTAATCGCCGAAGGAGTAGGCAGAGATGTACCTAACAAGTACAGCCACATTTCGCCAGTTAAGTTTAAGTCGCATGTAATAGGTGTCGAGCCTATTGCCATCAACCGGGCACTAATTCAGACTGCGCCATATTATCAATATTTCTGTTTAGTACCAATAATCCACCTAAAAATGAAATGTATTAATTAATTTGTAACATTTTAGAGTTACATATATTATAAAAATAAATAAATATCGCTGGACATTACACACAGCGCCATCTAGTGCCACACTAAGCAACGAGGCTTGTGTCGTGGACACCAGATAGTTGATATACTACATAGATAATTTTTGTTTGTGAATACTTACTTAATACACATATAAACATATCATGTTCTACCGGGATTCGAACCCGGGACCCTAAAAACATAAGGCAGCCTCACTACCGCTGCGCCATTCGGGTGGTCAATTATATACTTATGTTAAGTTCCAAGTCCAAGTATAGGTGTAGAATTATTCTTGTGAAGCAATTATCCTTTATTTTATCTACAAGAAAACCAGTTTATCTTGGCAGTCCAAAACAGCGCTGTTTGTATACCCAAAGAATAAACAACGCGTCAACTACCCATAACTACATTTAAATCTAGTTCCGAGCACATGACATATCATACCAAAACACAAATTTCATCACACTCAACGCCAACTCTGCCGATGACATACAACCCTCACACTATTTCCCTACATCGGGACATGGCCGACCGTCCGTCTTGTCATATTTATCACGCTCTGCCAACTATTAGTCACTGGTGCTAGGTGCTAGGCAACTGGACGCATTTCCTGTAACATATGTGTTTATTGACTAACCTTGTATTGAGGTCTAGGCTAAACGTCCCACGGTGACATTCTGTTTTATGTCTAGGGCCATATGAATTGTTTTGTAGGGAAATTGTCGTGTGTTGAGAGTTATTATGGACTATTTCGCGTGTATGTTCAAATTGGTTGAAATTAGGTCGGTGAGATTTCCATCTGTTGCACTTTGTTGTTATCACACTCACTGGACAAGCGTATTTAGTTAAGTTTTAAAGGTTAACTGGTTTTCTACTCTATGTATCTATAGGTATCATAATATGTGTCATTGATTTGTACAAAGTTTTTATGCAAAGAAAAGTTCTTCACATATTTTATCCTCTCAGCCATTACTTATCTACCAGTTTACCAAATAAGGGGAGTACCTAATGCCAATCTGTCATTGTATCAATGAACAATCCTTGTTCTGACCATATTGACTGTAATGGTGTTTATAAAATTATTTGTAAGTATTTGCTGTAGCTCACATTAAGTCAATCTATTATAATTCGTACATAAATCGAGCAGTTTTTTTCCAATACTTGTTTACAAAACATTATTGCTTTTATTGCGTCGTTTCCCAATTCCCAAGTAACTACAACGTTGATATCAAAACATGTGTGGAAATTTCCTGAAATATTTCGGGAAAACCTGAAAACACACTTCTGAGATTCTTTCCTCAGGCCATGAATTACCGACAAAGTTCTATTTAAAAACATGTTGAAACTTCTCAAGAAACGGAATGTTTTTGTACCGAATATATTCTGCAAAAGGAATAAAATTCGCGAATATATTTATTCGGATTCAGTTTGATATTGCGCCAAAATATCGCAACTGAATGTGTCAATGACCAATGAGGTCGACAACCTTCGGAATTTTTTGACAGAATTTAATAATGCGCTGTAACAGTGATGCCGGATTATTTACAGAAATATCATAGGTAATGTAATTATCATTGTTGCCATCGCGGGAATATCCTGGATGAAGCTGGCACAAGAACGTGGAGTTTGGCACAAGCAAAGAGAGGCCTGTACTAATCAGTGGGTGAAGTCATGCTGTGGATGATAATGATAAATGTAATAGGCGAGACAACAAAAAAAAAATAATTAGTGCGTCAGTTAGATTATCAAAAAATATTTGACCCGTGTTTTTTCTTTTGTTACGTAAACCAAAATTTACGAAGATATGACGCTTTTAAAATTCTCAATACGTCACGCCTAGTTATAATTTTTACCTAGTTCTGACGTCACGAGCCCCCACTCCCGAGTTTTGATGCGTTTTATCTTTGTCAATATTCATTGATTTACAAAAACAAAAAATACGTGTCAATTAATTTCCAATACTCTAACTGACGGACTAAATAGATTTGCAATTTTTTGATACTGTCGTCATGCCTAGTCTGTTGGCACGATGAGGCAACACGTCAACCTAACGCACATGTTGTGGCAGCTTCACCCAATTACATCAGACTAATGCCAAATTAAAGACAGATCTGTATCAATTCAAGTCCAAATTACCATTAATCTACTTAAGATTAATAAAATAAATAGCTTTGCACAGTTATTTTGCTTTTACAGCCACGTTCCCATATTTCTTGGGAACACTTAGGTAAGCTGAAATTTGGCAAACGTTTAGCTTTCACCTGCTGCGTTGGCATTATATTTACCTTTAGAAGCACGTGATTTTAATGCGCGAAGTACTAGCTGTAAATACACACATCAAAAGTATCTAGGGATCAACATATATTTTTGCAATAACTTTTCTCCTGATTGATATTAATTAAAATTTTCTTTAAGGATTCATCAAATAAAGTGTTTTCGTTTGTCACAGTAACGATAAACCAAGTCACCTTTGCATTAATAAAGAAATTTGCCATTTTCCTAATAAAGGGATTTTTGACATTTGAACCACTAACATTAGTTCGAAAAAAAGACTGAAATAACAGTTTTCTTTAAAATTTTATTGGGTAACTTAAACAATTAATAATCCGTGTTTCTACCGCGAACACTAACAACACAAGAACATCGGTTTGGCATACTCAAAATGAGTTCATCCAAATCACGCTGTGGAATGGCCGCCCATGTTCGTTGCAACAACAAAAAAAGGTCTTCTTGCGACTGGATACCCTCCATATTCGGCAGAGCTCTTCTCTGTAGCATATCCCATGCATGCTCAATCGGGTTCAAGTCTGGCGACTGAGCAGGCCAGGGCAGGACATTGATGTTAGCTGCGGCGAGAGTCTGTCTTACAACTCTTGCGGTGTGCGGTCGTGCATTATCATGCATTAACTGAAATAAGGGACCGATTTGCACTTGTAGAGGAACGATGACGTCTGATACAATCGTCTCAGCATAAATTTGAGCGTTGAGGTTGCCTCTGATCCAAATCAACTCAGTTCTTCCGCCGATCCAAATACCCGCCCATACCATGATGGTTCCACCACTATAAGGATGGACTTCCTGGCAGGATTTTAATCGCTGTTGGCGTCCAGGGGTTCTCCAGTGTCGTATACGTCTTGTATCCGGTCTCATACCAAAACGAGACTCATCAGAAAAGCACACGAAACGCCATTGTTCTTCTGCCCAATTTCTGTGTTCAAGAGCCCATTGATATCGAATCCTACGATTGTGCATTGCTATAGGTGGTACCCGTAGCGGTCTTCGGGAATGAAGGTTCACTTCATGCAAGCGGTTTCTGACTGTTTGGTCGCTAATTAAGTTCCCTGAAGAGTGATGAAGCCTCACGGCTAACATCATGGCGGTTATTGTTGGAGCTCTTCGAGTTAAGATTTGAATGTATCGGTCTTGTCTCCGTGTGGTGCAGCGATACCGTCCTCCATGGCGCTCAGCCACGGTACCAGTGCTTCGGTAACGTGTCCAAAGTCGACTGATAACACTCTGACTTGTATTCAGAGCTAAAGCTACAGTACGTTGCCGGGAACCAGCTTCTATCATTCCCACGGCTCTGAGCATTTCTTCCCTGCTTAAATGACGTCGCCGCTCCATAATAACGTTGGTTTTAATCAGTAGTAGGGAAACAGTAGCACTAATAATGTCTTCAATGCGTTGTATGTTTTTATAGGGAAAATATTGACAGCTTATTTTCATCTTTTACTCGAATTTGATTGAGAGTTCCTGATTCAAATTATGAAATGCACCAAAAAGGATCCATATAAATTTATAAAATCATAAATTTATTACAAAGCCACATCTCAATCTCAAGAAATCCGCATAAAAATGCTTGATCCCTAGACATTTTTGATGTGTGTAAATGAACTCGTCGACAGATGAATGTATAGGATACAACGTCAACGTTATATGTACTTGTTTGACAAAGACATGTCGCCCACAGTTCAGCATAAGGAAAGAAATGTACGCAGTAAATTGAAATCTCTAGACATTAAGAGGTTTGATAAAAAAAAAAAAGACAACATATTTAAGCGGAATTCTCTTAAAATCGCTGAGTCAACATCTGGACTTACGACTTCCTTGGTCGGAGCTGACGCATCAAATCGATTTATATGATCAAGGAAATGGCTTCTCGTGCCTTACGGCTATACTATTCGATTAAAGTTTGTGTCTTTCCAAACTATATGTTTAGTCTAGAGATCTAATTTAATTTAAAGTTATTTTCTGATCACAAGTCCCAGGACGGAACATTTAATAAACCAGAGAATTTATTTCAAAGCAAATTACCATGAACTTCTGGGTTCGATTACCGGATCGGGCATATTGTTATTGGGATTTTGCATCAGGAATTTCTCAGTAGCAGCCACTGAGTCTGGATTCGTACCCGATTGATGGCAATAAGCTCGACCCCTATTACATGACGACCCGAATGGCGCAGCGGTAGTGAGGCTGCCTTACGTTCTTAGGGTCCCGGGTTCGAATCCCGGTAGGACCAAATGTTTGTGTGATGAGCATGGTCATTTGTTACCGAGTCATGGATGTTTATATCTTAAATGAGTATGTATTTACAAACAAAAAGTATCTATGTAGTATATTAACTATCTGGTGTCCACGACACAAGCCTTGTTGCTTAGTGTGGCACTAGATGGTGCTGTGTGTAATATCCAGCGATATTTATTTATTATTTATTTATGGGACTTAATCATAACTTGCGCAATGTGGGTGTGGGTACACTTCTACCTAACCATTCGGGGATTACAGGCGTGATATTACCATACGAAAATTTAGAACAAAGCCTCTGCCTCTGTCTTCGGGAATTGCAATGTTAGCATAAACTAATCATAAAATCCACTTAGCATCACAAAGAAGACCTTCATCGGAAAGTAAAATGTGAACGGCTACACGAACCACGATCAATCTGAAAACCGTCACATGTCGTAATAGTTACGTTACATCAGTAATTGCGCTATCATTCCGCAAATGCACGCTACAGCCAGATACTTACGCATTATTTACTGTGCAACTAATATAATGAAACAAACTTATTTAGTACTAAAACTGACAAGAATTCCAACACGGCAATGAGTATTATAAACATTTAGAAGGTTGGCGTGCATTGCGAACGTCGACGCGGAAGAGATATGCTCCACTTTACCATTACTTTATTCTTGAGGCATCTGTCCTACTGCTGACGAGGAAACGACTTGCTTGGCTGTCGTTTGTTTTCTCGCTCAAAAGCGTACAGAGATGTAGGTCCCGTGTGAGTAAAACGGACTCAAACAGCATAATGGTGTTGTCATACTCAAGGGTGTGGGTGCAAATCACCAAACTGAACAACTTTCTGTACAGGACCAATATCGTAATCGCGAAAAAATAATCACAACCATGTGACGCACACTTTTCTAATATACTTACGCTATTCTATTAATAGGCAGTCGCTGACTGTGCAAGCTGCCGACGAGAACTCTGTCTCCATTACTTTGTCACAGTGACAATGGCTATCATAGAAAAAAACCCTCTGAAAGACTCGCTTGTAACAAACGCATACAGCAAGTGACTGGAAGCCAGTATCGCCCGTTGTACACGCCTACTCGATCATATCCCAGCGATAAAACTATCCGAACTACACACTCGCTGAACACTGCCCGACCCTTGCTCGACGAGCCAGCCCGCGACGCTGAGCATGTAACGACCGATTCCCCAATTAATGATCCGACCCAGCCTGTTGTCCCTTGCTGCCCTCTTATCAATGACGCACTAAGCCGAGGCCCGAACCCCACAGGGGGTGCCCTTAGTGACCGTTCATTTAATTTAAATCCTTAGTTTGTAAGCCCTGGCTGGGGGCCTTAAAGTAATTTTTGGCCACCACAGGATTGTCCGGTTAAGCAGTAAAGCAACCTTAGCGCGTTGCAAATGCGAGTGGTCCCTCCTAAAAAAAAAAAAAAAAAACACTCGCTGAATGTTGCTGGTTCCTAGTTACTAGCCCAACTGGCTTCTCGCCAATCGTCGACGATATGACAGATGCCTTACAGAACTACTGCGTTGTAATACTACGTAAACTGTAGTTATACGCATTATACGATGCAGTAATGAAGGGTAAGAGTCGCATGATCGTCGTAAAGATAGAAATGAGTATGCTTTAGAAAGTATATATTTTATTAATAGGTTCTTATTATAAGGTAGAGGTACACACGTGAATTAACTTCAGTACCATATTGATGATGACTGTATTCATGTTAGAAAACTTCGTAAGTCGTTCTAAAAGAAAATTGACATAAGGAGCAAAGAAACATTTTATAAACAATTTTAGCGGGAGGTAAACAGAAACATTTCTGATCCTTGCAAACCATCTGCCATTCGGATTTCACATCCTTATTTTCTTATTATCACGACTTCTCCAAACTATCTTCAGTCGGATCTTGAATAGGTTACATTTATTCTATTTAGATGGAAATCGAAAGAGCCAAGGCTTTGGACGGAAGTAAGCTGTCTTGTCCTAAAGGTCTGGTACCAATGCAATCTACATGCTCGATGTTTCTTAGAGAATTCTTACTTCTCACTTTATTTTGTGGAATTTATTATTTATTACATCATTGCTCTCAAAACAGTAAAGAAGAACATCGTGAGGAAACCAGCATGTTATGCATAATACGAGTAGTACGACACAAACATGTAACTTTCACCAACCCGCACTGGACCCACGTGTTTGATTATGACCACACTTATTCACACAAACAGGACTCCTGTGTCACAACGTTGTCTTCTTGCCCTTGTCCCACATTCTACTTGGTAGAATTCTCTCTCTCTCTCTCTCTCTATCTCTCACAATACGTTTTCTTCTTCCATTCTCCCCTGTCAGACGTCGTTGCGTTGCCCTTCCTCTCCCTCCATCAACATTCCTCCTGTGTCACAACAGTGGGAACGCTATGGCTCATAATGCATAACAAAGCGAGAGCTTTATCTGTTAAACATTTGTCTTTTGTTATTACCTCTAGATTCGTGTAGCACGTCGAACTGTCCGCTTCCCGAGCTGATTATGACCGAAGCCGACGTCATCGCTGACCCTGACTCCGATGATGAACCTGAGAGAAAAGACTCCCTAGATGTCCATGAAGAGGGTAAGTCTATACTGGAAATCTGAAGTTTATATCCATTTGGTTATGAGGATAGCACCAACGCCTTTATGGATGGTGCACAAGTGCTCTCATGCAATGTTTGTCGCAAAAACCCTCAATAATTACTTTTTAATTTGATTGTCAAAATTGCGGCAAGATTATAGTTTGACTCATTTGCCCTATTGCAAATGGGGCAATTATTATTCTCCTTGACTGGAAAAAAGGCTACAGGAAAATACGTAGTTATTCCACGAGTGGCTGGCATGTAATGACTACGTATTTTTCTTTAAGCCCAAATGTCGAAAATACTGGTTCCTAGACTCATGAAAAACAAAGAAATATAAGACTCATAAAACAAGTCCACCATTTGTAGTTCCGCGATCAACGATAGAGGCGCTTGCGTCGTTTTTGTTACTTCCCGTTGCGTCAGTTGCGTGATAGATCTACTGCCAACAATGTGCGGCGCTTGGCAAATTCTATCTGTTACTTCATATTTTCTACAAAATGTCATCGTAACTTATACATTGTATTTAGTTCTGCTATCCAATTAATGATCAATAACCGCACTCTTAATCATTGGCATAACCTACAAAAAATACGAATTGGCATCAAAAAAAACAATTTGACAAAAACTATTTTAAAACATTTTTTTTTAATTTTGATATCTTTTAATTTGAACCAGAGTTCTAGACTCTGAAATATGTTATTTATGTAAAAATAAGATTTGTTTAAATTATGTTATTTATATAAAAGTAATTTTTGTTTGTGCACAGACGAATTATTCGAATGCTGACGAACGGAGAACTTTACGCTATATTAACACCTCCGGCTCCACCCGTCACGTACACAGACATACACAGGTTTATTTATATCTATATATTTAACTGCAACTGTGTGTTTAGTCTGTGAACAGTCCAAATGATCCCTTAACCTTAGTACATAATGAGTTATGTATGTACTTAAAGACAGTGACGGGGCTAGAGGGTAGTCACCGTAGAATTTCACCAGCTTTTCTTGCTGGTATCTATATGAACAGATAAATTTGGGCTTTGTCTCGGGAATGCTAATAATAGGGATGATTCCTGACTAAAAAAATATAATTTTGTATAGTCCGTCAGTTAGATTAATGTAAAATTTTGAATTCGTGTTTATTATTTTATCAAATTAGTAAAAAATGACGAAGATAAAACGAGTCAAAAATCGTTAAAAAGAATAAGTTTTCGACACACTGTATCGTTTTCAATTTTTGTTTACGTGAAAAAAGAAAAAATGTCTCAATATTTTTTTGGAAATCTATCTGACGGACTAATTAGATTTTTTTTGTCATCTACCCTATTCACCTGCAGTGCCGCTGGCATACTAAGGACGTAGATCTGTAGATGACGATGTGTTGATGACCACTTAACATCTCAACCTGCTTGCAATAGCACAAAAAACTCCCTGGTTACAACGAACGTGACTCTTGCATCATTTCTGATACTGATGCAAGCTTTAGTTCCCTTGAGTGAGAAAACTCTGAAAAAAAAAAACTGATTCCGCCACTGTCTATGCATATTGGCAATCAATAGACAAAACGAAGTTCATAAAATGCCGTTATTTGCAGAAGCCTCCTAGGTTTCCCCTACCTGCCGAGTACCGTGTGTTGTGACCTTTGTGAAGACAAAAAATGCTTTAGGACCCTGTGTTGTCTAATTTTCTATTCCACGCCAAATAATACTACTAAGTAAACAAATAAATTGAATTGAGATGACGAATAATAGAGAAGTAGATATGGAAGAAGAAGATATGCTATAAAAATAATTACTTTGAACGGGAACTGATCTTCTTAAAATTTTCCATGATAGGTACCTAATGTCGGAACACAAGCTCTTAAAATATTACTCTTACATAAGCTACCTTATAGTTACTGCAATAAAAAAATAAATTAAAACAAAGTATGCATTACAAGATCGTAACATGACTATAGCGTCCGTTAACCCCAAAAAATATATCATTAATGTATCATTGCAACGCATAAACACACTGACATAATGTACGTATACAGACGCCAACACATCAACCTACTACAATCTGTCAAATTTTTTTAATAGATTTTCAACTTAATCGCCAATGCATTAGGCTCAAGGTTGATTGGGAAAATTTGACAGTTTCAGGTAGCTTGATGTCCGCCGTCTGTACATGTGATGACAATTCACCATTTAGGCCCTTTCAATCATGACTCAAATGATAATTTACTTTGACAAGCCCTAACAAAACATTGAATGATGTTATGTTATGAACTAAATCAAAATAATTATGTTTTAGAAAGGGAAAGCCAGTTAAATCGCTTCAAACTTCGTAATATGCAGGAAACAAATTTCTCAGTCACATAACGTGAAGTAATCTCATATATCAACAATACAACATAATATTTTACGAAGTGTACAAAAATAACCCACCTGACACTGGTTATTTTCCTAATTAGTTAATACATAAGCGTTTGAAAGCACTCAGTTCCTTATAAATGTGGTAATTTTTCACTTGTCCTTTAACGCTCTGGTTAAGTTGGTAACCAAGGATTGCATATTTACCTATCTATAGTGTACTCAATATCAGAGTTTTCAAAATACCGCGAAATATCTCATTAAATTTTATTATAATTTCTACATTCTGTTTTTATTGCGTTGCTGCAATGTTAGCTAATTGGTCGTCTTGGAAATGTTAGAAAAAAATCTTTGCGTATCTGCTGCCGAGTGTAAAAATGATTCTTCAAAAAGTCTCGTTGCATTACGAAATATTTCGTGTTACACTAAATATATTGCATTTATTGTATGTTTTTTTGTATGGGTTACCTTTCCCATGCCCAGCTAGTCAACCCCTTCTAGAAGCTTCCCTTTATTCCTTACTTAATCCTTTATTGTAAGTTACAAAACATTCCTCTGTAAGCCGCACTACCACGCCTACTTAGTCGCCTTTTTAACACATTTAGGGAACGGCCACACTTATCGACGCGGAATTAGATTTGCTTGAGCTGATCAAAAAGGGTTTTATGTCCAGGCGAATAGTCCGACGCGGCGACGAATCCAAACCGAAACCAGACGAATAGCGCGTTTTTTGCCTTTATCTAATTCCGTGTCAATAAGTGTTGTCATTCCCTTGCGGCCAGCATCGTTGAACTCTGATTTTTATTCAAACCAGATACGATAATGTCCAGGTGGTGGAGCAATGAGCGCGCTAGTGGCTGGACTTAGGCGCGCTGGCTCCGCTCACTCTCTCTCCGCGCCTAAAAACAACGCCTCCTCCAGGTCTTTACCACCGTCTCCTAGTCATACACCCAGGTATGTTAAGCACACCATTATGCCGTGTTGTTTGAAACTGAACTACATTTCGCCTACAACCGGTAACGACACCAGCTTTTGACGGCACCATTTCAGCAATGAGACACTTATGCACATACATTTAGTGCTGTGTTTTGCTTTAATACATGTAAAGGATCAAACTTTCATTTCGATTTTCCTGTGCCCGATGCGGTGAAGATTCATACCCAAAATAATAGCGTTTTTTTTTCATGTTTGGGCAGCGCCAAATATGTTATCAGCAGTATAATTTAAGACTGAAGAGACAAAATAATATGTTCTGATGAAATCCATGAATGATTTTATCTTTCTTTTATAATTGACGCGGGCGTTTGACAAATCGTGCCGTGAGTTTGGTCTATATCGAGCTTATTGCAATAGGTTCTGCTTTCTAAAAAGGATGACTCTTTCCCTACCTTAACTCTTACACTGTATTTCAGTAATAGCTACAAGATATTCTCCATCAAAATTTTGTCGAAATCGCGAAATAATCTATAGAAGAGTTGCGTGATAATACTGTACTTTGTTTTTAGTTCGCACATCATTATGTCCTTCAACTTTTGAAGACACACAAGGTATTTCACTGACCGTTACCTACCTATGTTTACTCTTCACTCCTATTGTTGACCCTTGTCGTTTCCAGAATCCGTTTTCTTAATGTTTCTTCGTCCCAAATATCTTTGCGGAAGGGTTAGGTTTTTATTTCACGTTAAACTACTTATTTTATCTTTCGTCCGTGAATTTGAAGACTTTTTTTTACTAAATTAGAGTTCTGGGTTGTGAAGGACAAACAGTCGCTCCATACAAAATACTAATTTTCAGCTGCATCAGATTAGACTGCAAGCCGACTCTTACTTAGTGGGGAAAAGGCTATGCAGATATAAATACAAATATTTAATACAATCCTCTCTGCTATGGTGGGATCGTTTTGGACAGCTGATAAATTAATTCAACTAAATATGAACATAGCCTCAAGAACCAATCATTCTTCTTAACAAGCATAAAACATAATAAACTACTTATGACAAAAGATATACATAGGTAAGTGCTTTGCCACAGGTATAATGGCACCTTGATTCTGGCCATGCGAGCCAATATGGGAATCCTAGGCTGTCGTTTGTCTTGTTTGTTGTTCATAATATGAAATTAGTGTCGAAGTTAGTTAAATAGAAACAATGAAATATGTTATTTCGTTTGGGACCCCTTCCAATCAAACTGTAAACCTTATGTCATGTCAATGTGCAGTCATCAAAATTCGGTGAGCTTAAAAACCTCACCTAATTCCGATCACTGGTGTTGTGCTGTCTTTTCGAAGTATTTCGTAGTTTGAATTCAATTTTCGTGTTTTATCTATTTGTGGTCGTGTCCCTGTTTCGTCCTGTTAATTTATTACTTACTGTTACTACTCTTTACCCCCACCCCCTACCTTACCTACTTTATCTGGACATTGACATAAATTGTATGAACCACTTTTAAAAAAATTATAAATCTACGACAACCTACCAGCTGTATTGCTTTTTCACATCTAACATACATTTTATTTGACTCCTTTTTCAACACTCATACAACGTCGTAGACGAATCTTAACCACACTACAGCTCAGCTCTTTTGACAAATAATGTAGTGTCTCTGCTGCTGACTATAAAACATGTAACATTAAAACACTCGACTATCCTCAAATCATTTCCAACTCTTCTCATACAAAGTGGTTAAAGAAAGAAAGAGCCTACACGTTTGTTGACGAGCAGCCCGTGTGACGTAAAGGAAGCAGTCGCTGGAGTCGTGCAACCCGTTCGGCGCGTGCGGCGTGACGTGGCTGGCGAAGGGCGGCGTGGCGGCCATGCTGGCGCCGGCGCTGCGCAGCGCGCTGCCGCCGGACGTGCTGCTCGCGGCCGCGCGGGACTCCGCGCCTGAGCTCGCCAGCAAGCTCACCGCGCAGCAGATACATGACATGGTGAGTGCTGACACTAACATTAGCAGCATTGCATCATCAGCCTACAGCAGTCCATTGGAGCTGGACATAGGCCTCTTCAATCGCACGCCATTCTACTCGATTCTCGGCAATTTTCATCCAGCTGTTTAGCTCGTTGGTTTGATTTTCTGAACACTGAACCAAAAGTGTACCTCACGTTCTGAAAAGAATTCCTCAAAGGAGGTCTATGTTAAATCGTCACCTGATGATCTACTTCGCTGTAGATTTTATTACAGCTGTAACAATCTATAGTGGTAACAGCGTTATGTTCTCGCACAAAGGCACTGTGACCTACAATAGCATTGATAGTCATTGAACTAACGATAGAATTAGAGAACATTTCTACGTAGAAATACGATTCCTCTAACGTTCTTTCTTTGACATTGAGTTATCATAAATCGAATAGTTTTAATTACAAATCTTTCCACGAATAACGTAACCTCAACCAAAGGATGCACCTTGTAATTTATTAAGCTACTGTACAATTTATTGCTAGGTCATCTATTATAGTCACAGTTTACAGCAAATGCATTTCAGTCTCGAGTATAAGCATGATAATGCAGTTTCTGCTTTTATTCAGAATTACTACCGGTTTTTATCAAAACCCAGGAATTTTTGAGGGAGTTACCTACAGTCCACAGTTATCTGCTTGGTCTGATGACACAGCAGCACATAATGTCGCATTTAGTACGGCGCTGTGTCCAGGAGCGTCGACCGAACCAAAAAGGATGGAGTCTTTTTCGCTTTGGATTGCATAGACACAGATACTTTTTCTGACTGGCTCAATCCGATACCGCGTCGCTCCCTGAGGATACCGACCTCTTTGGTATCCTCTTGCCATTCCCTACGGATTGACTTATTGAAAGTGTGACCGAAATCAGAGCTCTCTGAACTCCTAAAACCTGCTATAAATGTAACTAGCACCAATGTCTTTCGTAATCTTTTATGTCTATTCCCAGTTACTAGCAGTACGAGAAGAACTATCGGCGGAGGACGCTAGCAGCGCGGGCCACGCGGATGGCGCCGAACTGCGCGCGTGCGCCCTCACCGCGCTCATGCTGCACTGCTGCGCGGCCGCGCAACTGGCGCAGCAACGCGCAGACAACGCGCCCACTTGATGATATTACATTATTGTTCATTGTGATGAGGGTTGTTTCATTTCGATACAGGTGACAGTTTTCCCCAACATGATGATTGAAGTTGCTCTCCATAAGGCGACCGCTAACCGCAGCTTCGCCGTCGCTTAGTTACAAAGGACAGCAGCAACACTACTGGTTTCTATATAACACTGCAAACGCCTTCGTAGTTGGCGACATCGACATGCTGCTGCAGTTTGTCGATGAGGTCGCCCTGAGAAGGGCATCTTTAGGTTTAGTAGTCCACCTACCTAGATAGAAGATTTAGAAACACTTGTGTAAATGACGTTCAAGAAGAGCTGATCTTGATTTGACATCTCAAGGAAGGTCGCTACCAATTAGCCACTATGTGTATATTATGACTTTACTATACTCCATTTAATGACAAATCTTTTGGCAAATCTTAATTGTACCCACTAGTTTTAATATGTGATAAAAAGATTTTGAGTTGTCGGAATTTCGCTAGCTAATTTAATTTGAACCGCAGCATCAACATCGTTTCAAACAAAAATATCCATATTATTTAAGCATAACTGACCTTGACAACGAAACTCGTGTTAGTACAAAAACTAACATTAAATCAAACTAGTTAAACAGCTACATTCGTTCTATTTTGGACAGAATTATACTCTAAACATGACATTACTACGCACGCTATCAAAACACGAGCTAGTTTTTACGACGAACGTTTTATTTAGTAAACAATGTCGAGCTAAGGCGTAGTTTTTACTGAAGGTTCAGATGAACTACTCCCATTATCATCATATGAGCCCGGAATCACCGACTGCTGGATATAGGACCCCCCTTTCTTCTGCCACATTTCCCTTTCGTCCCCCCCCCTCAAAGTCGCGAGAACGCGCACCTGGTTTCTCGCGACTTTGATGATATTGTCAACCCGAGCTTTAGGACGGCCCTGGTTTCTTTGACAAACCTTGTCCACCACTCGGTCAAAGCCTTGCTCCGTCGGCCATCTCCGCGTCTAGTCTAGCCAGATGTACTGCCCAGGTCCACTTGAGGCAAACCGTCCGGTCCCCGACGTCGTAGACTGTCGTCCGACGGCGCTCGGCGGATTTACCCCCAAGTCAATGAAAACTCATGACGGTGACACGAGTCTAATCGAAGAGTCGTAAATGCACCGGATGTTTCTAATTGTCAATAATTCTAAAACTGGAGACGCATGTTTCTCCTATTCAGTTCGCAAATGATTCACCTTGAGACATTCGTTTAACTCAAGGAAGTCGAGACAGCCATGAGCGACAGTTTGGTGAGAGAAACATAATAACATAACATCACGCCTGTTACCCCGTAGGGTTAGACAGAGGTGTAACGTACGTACACCCATATTTCACCAGTCAAGAAAATCGATGTAAAAAGTTTAGAAAAGAAAATGAGCAATGGGGTAGATGACACTCCAATCAATTGAGATACTCAACTCAAACTCAAACTCAAAGCATTTATTTCAATTAGACCATTATGGCACTTTTGAATGTCAAAAATACAAACAAAAAAAAAACAAAGCTACAGTCCCAGACACGACATAATAACTTGAGAAAGTACTGTAGTTGTACTGTAAAGTAAACTGTAAAGTACTGTAGTACTTTTTAAGAGCAGTCAAAACGCGGTTCTCTCATAGATTTTGTATGGCAATAGCCAACTGTGACGTCACTGTTTATTCAACTCAATGACTTAACTATTTATTGATTTCAAAGCAACTAAAAATCGAATTTAGCAATTAATTGAAATTAAAACGGGTTTTCAAGCCCAAAAAATAAGTGTTGTTTTTAGAGATTGGTGTTTTGGAATTATTGTTTTATGGTGCCATCTACCCTATTTTCCAACAAGAAGGAAAGAGGTAGATAGACATACCAGCAACAATCTGAACGTCGATTTCAATGATATTGTTATCAGGTAAATTATGCTTTGTGCAGCACGTTATAAATTATAATACTTGCACAGTGACGGTTTTCATGAACCGATGAAAAGCTCGGAAAAATTAACTCCAAAGCAAAAGGTTGGACAGTCTCAAGGCAATATACCCATTTAGACTTGGCTATAAACAAAAGAAAATTAATAAACGGGATCAGAGGTAACAACAAACTTAACGGCATTGACCTTTTCATCCTTATTCCAACTGCATAAAGTTCTTTTTCGTTTGTAAGGACGAAGGGATCAAGGAACGCGTGCACTGCGTCGAATGCTCTTCCGAAGAGGGAACTGGCTTGTGTCCAGATTTTCCTGAAATAGCACAAAGGATCGACCTCCGCTTTGGCTGTGAAAAAAACTTCTGCGAAATGTCAGCGGTCGACCGACGGAAATTTTTGTGCGTCATCGAACCATGCGTGTGCGCCGGATACGGACGAATTATCATCTAGATAAATGCCCGATAAATAGGTGATGTTAAAACTAATCATTATGTGTGTTGGGATGGTATGATTGTCTTTGGATAGTTATGTTCACCACTGTTTGATAAAACAGCTTTGCGGACTTCATCTTCAAGGTTAAGCAACGCTTTCCGAGGTCGGCCCGTGGATGGGTCTCCATACATTACATACCGACGTCCCTCCAAGCATCAGAAAGCACTTTATTCCGTTAGTCCCGACTGTTATTTGTTGATCTTTGACAGTCGTTTTATATAGAAGTCCGAAGGTCTGACAACCAGTCTTACCTACCAAGGGAGGCATCGTATTACCTAGAAACTGGGTTCTGGAGGCGCTACATGTAAAATACTGGTATTCAGTTGCATCCGGTTAGACTGAAAGCTGACCCAGAAAACGTTTGGCATTTGATTATGATTGTATAAGTCACATACGATGATTAAATTTAAGAGATACTCGTAGTATCTTAATAACCCTGAGCCCGGATACGTAATCGTACTATGACTGTATAATGAAATAAGCCCGAGTGATTCCAACAGGACCCAAAACACTTATCTACGTTACTCAGAAATTATTAAATATCTTTACTCTCTATAATTAGATAAGGAGGCACTTAAATGTTATGACGATATCAATATGTAGGTACTAGTCGTCACTTTTGAGTGACACGTTTCTCGCCAAGCATCATCATTGCAACCGAATTTATTCGTTATTAATTAGCAATCAAAACTTAGCGATTTTGTCACTATATAAGTCGAGACTGCCGGCCCAGGTTAACTATAAGTCCTGAAGTAGAGACAGAGAACCTGAAGCGCAGTGTGGGATGCCCCACACGACAACCGTGTAAAGGTTTCTGGGGTAGACTGGATGAGGAGGTGCAGGACCTATGAGGGGTGGAGGAGGTGTGTGACCTTTGCATCCAGTTTCTTCTGCGGGGCTAACTAGAGCTACTCGATAATTCCTCGCTCTCACGTAAAAAAGTTTTATCTGTTTCTGCGACTTTTCTCGGTTGTCAGGAACGGGTGTCGAAAAAAAATATAATTTCCTCCTTATTTATCTATCATTGCCGGTGCCCTTTTCGGCGACCCTTTTTAGATAGGCTTCGGTAAGAAAGACAGAAAAATACCGGTGTCTGACACAGGTATTTTTGCCTGTCATCATGAGTGATGAAGATAGAAAAGTCTGCATTTTCTGGCTCACTAAACGCCTAACAACACCACACAGATACCTTCACTTTGGTACAGTATCTATAGCAGTCTTATAATTAGTTCTTCCGTTTTGTTCTGTTGCTTATTGGCCGATTAGGCGATTGTAATGACATATAAATCCGGCTTACGCTCGAAGAAGCGGTTCTTTTTTAAATATTAAAGGCTCTCAGTGGTATAAGTGGTATCTCTGAAAGTGATAAGGGTACCTATAGGTACTTGCTGTTGGTACTGTACTTTCAGCAAAATTTTATCAGCAGTGATAGCCAAATGGTGGGACCGCTGGACTGCCACTCGAGTTCGAACCCAAGACATGCACCTCAAATTTTTCGGATTCGTGTGCATTTTGTATAATTATTACGGTTTGGTGAAGGAAAATATTGTGAGGAAATCAAACCAGCATTTATCATATTTCTCGATGGCATGAAAAGCCAATTCAGAGGCCCATGAAAACTGACAAGTCTTTATGTAGGTGCGCACGCACTTATGCAGCATGAGCAGCATCCTAAAGTCCTAAACATATTTTCATCATCGTGTTTGTTACTCAAACATCCGTCATTAGCCATTTTGGAACTGTGAATAAATCTGACTTAACCAAAGCTTTGTTTTGCGTGAATCAGGGGAAAGATGAAACGAAACATTAGGTACACGTATCATCATTTGTCGTAGTGTTGGATATTAGTAGGCCCCTAAAGTGCTTTCAGACTAGCGTTTTATTTTGCGCGTGACTTTTTACCATCAACTGAGCACAAATCCAGACTTTTTGGCTGCTACTGAGAAATTCCCGTACGGAAAAACCCAATAACACTGGCGGACCTGGGAATCGAACCCAGGACCTCATGCTCAGTATTAGCACATGCGACCACTAGACCAACGAGGCAATTAATGAACAAAAAATCTTTCAGTGTTGACGATTGCCTACTTGTTGTAAATAAATACATAAATTCCTCAAAAATAATAAAGAAGATGCTTCTAAAAGTCGGTCGCGATAAAAAAAAGGAATGCGTACTTTCGTAGACACGAGGTCGTCCCGTGTAGGAAATATAGCAATAGTCTAGTTGATCGATTTAGTATCAAAAAATCTAAATGGGTTACCTTCTTGAAATTGTTCCAAGCATATCCGACAGAAACGGCATTGACCTCAAAAATAAACGACAATTTCTTGAAACAAAGAAACAATATTTCTTACTTCGTTTGCATTTTTCAGAAGTTGTTGCACCTGAGTCTGAGAGCAACATCATTGAACGCAAAGATAGATTGACAGATTTCGCTTCCCAAGTACTTATGTTTTATTTTCACTTTTCTACTTTCATTTTGTCATTATGGTGTTCGAACTAGACGATAAATATGCGGTGTCATGAACTACAGGCAGATAACGCCCAAAAAAACCGAGCTAATGATAAGGAAAAGGTCTCCTCATGAAAAAGAAACACACATGTTGTGTTTCAAAGTTCCTTGTTTATTTTCCAAAAATAAATAGTTTAAAGCAAATAATAATATAATCGGAGCACGGCTGTTGGGAATATAGTTTTTGGCACCCGTTCAAGGTTGGTGTTGGCGAAAATCTACGACTCTCTTTGGCCGAAACTTCAAGGCAGTACGTTGAACGCACGACAAATGGACGTCAAGTTTTTAATTGACGTTAATATTTGCACGTATGAATGTACTTCAGTACAGTAGGTACAATTATACCTATGTATTTGTAACTGTTTACGTTTGATTCGGTCTTTGAACTTGGGCGAATTTTATCATGGTAAAAATCATGTTGATTCAATAGGGCCCATCTACTTGCTTCCACAATATTGTTTACCTCACGGTTTTTACAACGGTCCTTGAACGAAGCGTTACTAATTAGTAAGTTAAAACACTTTCTTATGGATTTCTTCAATCACGACTGATGACGGAAAGTGAACCAAGGCCGTTATGAATATTGTAGAGGGGCCTGTTTATTAAATACGGTTTCACCCGCGTAGTTTCCGTTCCCGTGGGAGTACGGAGATAAAATATACCCAATGTTACTCGCTGATAATTTAGCTATCAATTGCTGAAAGAATTTTTAAAATCGGTCGAGTAGTTTTAGAGTTAATCGTAACAAACACACAAAGAAACAAAAAATCTTTCTCTTTATAAATCAATCAAATCTTTCCTCTTTATAATATTTATATAAAGGGTGAGCCAAAAGGCACTTGTTCTCCCCGTCGCATCATTGCGATAATTTTTTTGTTCTTTAGCATAGGTATGGTATAGAACAAAAAAATTATCCCAGGTGGGAATCTACTAGTTACAGGGATATTGGGGGTCAAACTTCCAACTTTCTGACAAGTTGTTGTTTTTTTTAATACAAGTTTTTATTGGAAGATTTTTACTTTAAACACCTTAGCTTCCAGAACTGACCTATTCAAATCCCTACATTTTGATATTGCATTGGGTCATACGTAGGTACCTACATACAGGACCTCTTAACGACCACCTCTTAACGAAGCCGAAAGGCACTTGTTCTCCTCGTCATTGCGATCATTTTTTTGTTCTACACCATACCTGGAAACCTTCTAGTTACGGAGATATTGGTGGTCAAAGTTCCAACTTTTTGACAAGTTTTTTTTTTAATATAAGTTTTTAATGTAGAGGTTTACTTTAAACACCTCCAAGACCACCGTACTATTCAATCCATCCATCAGCACAATGTTTTGAGTGCGTTACATTAAGTTATACAGCAAAACATGATTTTTTGATCCCAAAAAAAAGTCGTTTCCCAGCAATTTTTTTTCCGTAAAGTTACTTAGTTTGATGTACAGAATGCTTGGTTGACGGCTTCGTGATGAGGTCTTTTACATCCTGTATGTATATATATTAGTAGATTAGTACCTACTATTAGCTTCTGCCAGCGGCTTCGCCCTCGTGAAGTTTAATAATTGTCCCATGGGATCTTACTACCGGGATAAAAAGTATCCTATGTTTTAATCCAGGTTATAAACTATCTGTGTGCAAAATTTCATCTAAATCCGTTCAGTAGTTTTTGGGTGAAAGAGTACTTAACAAACATCCATCCATCCATACTCACAAAATTTCGCAATAAATGCGAAATAAATAATTTATATAATAATAATATGTTATGATATTTATTAGTAGGATTATCTTTACTGATCAAACCAAGGTATAAGTTACAATAATGATCGTGGTGATCCATGTTCTATTGTTACTTTTACTTTAAAATTATGCAATTTCAAGAAATATATTGAATAACATGTTCATGACTCAAAAATAAAACCGTTTTAATTCATCGTAATCAAGTTTGCGTATCGAACGTGTCCGCAATAAATTGCAACATGTAGCACATTGATGGCCCGTTGTGAATTAGGCTGGAAAATCATGTTCGACCGTCAGCCCAGCCTTTCACATTGAGCTGATCAACTACATGCATTCAAACGATTATTCCCACAAACAATGCAATCAGATAACGGGCTCAGTAATCACAATGCTCTTATTGACGACACGACGACGTATTGTCACGTCGTCGTGTCGTCAATAAGAATCGCTCCAATAAAACGAGATCGCAGGATTGTTTATCCAAGCGGAAAACAGCTTTTCCTTTGTGACAGGACAAAACCCGTGACGAAGTTTCATCTATCTCCCGTATAATATTTTCCGTACGGTTCCGCCAGCAGCCAGCTTGCGTCAACTGCGCAGCAGACAGTGCGAGCGAGACAGACATTTGTTGTTGTTGCGGTCTCCTTCCCGCAGCACGCTTCTTTGTTTTGGCAACGATATAAAGGCAGGCTGCAAACGCGGCGCTCGAATTTTACCAGAGTGCTACCGTGGACCCAGGCGCATCGCGTTTCGCTGCGGTGGTAGATGATTCGTGATTCTTTCAGCTTGTGAAAGACTTTCATAGTCGTGACCTACCAGTGACTTAACTAAGGGATTGTGCAGTGACTGTTAATTATCAAGTGCAGTGATGAGGCCCCCTACGGAATACGAAGGTGGAGCGAGGGTGCCCACCGAGGCGGAGGAAGGGAACCGGCCTGATGCGCGGCCCATGATGATCTGTGCGAGGCTGGCCGGACGCGCCATCATCAGAGTTGTGGGACGGTGTGAAGATGCTCAGGAGAATAGTCAACTAGGTGCGTAGGCATAGTAATAAAATACGGCATAAATCTAATAATGCGTGGAACATCACTAAATAACAACAAAACAAAGATAAACTTTACTGCGTCAAACAAGAAATAAACAAGATATAAATAATAAAAACAGCTACTCAGTTCCTGCTTGAGCTACAATAAATCCACTACTTATGCTGTATTCATAAAATATTAGTGTCACTGAGCCAACAGTAAACACCGGTTCGCGAATACGCGCAACAAAAGAATAATAGTTCGTCGATCTAATCCAGAAACCTTAATATTTGCACACTTTAGCTTCCTTATTAGCAGTATTGTTTATACGTAAATTAATTATCATGATTATCTTATCAATTTGCGAAGGTATGATAATTTACTTGTACCCTTTATGAACTAGAGCGTCTATCGCTAATTACGGTCAAACTAAGTGTAAATTAATGGATAAAGTTGACCTCTATACCTAGGTGAGTAAATGTTTACCAACATCTTCATTAAATAGTGTGAGAATTTGTCAATGAATTAATGAAGTAAGGCCGTGACACATAATTGGGAGTGACCCAGCGAGTTGTGGCTTAATATTATGTTAAAAATCCAATATAATGTCTTAACAAGGTGTTACAGACGGTTCTTTAAATCGACGTCACATTTTTTTTACCTAATATACAAAGAAGTTCAGGGACATGAGAATTAGGTACCTACCTACCTACGTTTACGAAATTAGAATTACAAATGACACACTAACTATGATACATTCTAAAAGATGACGGCGGTCATGATGAATTTACGCATTTTGTATAATTTATTGACCCAATCCACTTTCTCTCTAATAGAATTACATTATAAACAAACAAGTCTAATATCAAACGCAATTAAAGTTGATAAACTGAGGCACTTCAATAATAAACAATAAATTCTCCCTTTGTTTTTAATTTTATCGTTATCGCGGCGACAATCATTGCGCCGGTGAAGATGGTTCCGGTAGTGGCATTGATAAAATAGACTTCAAACATTCTTAATGATCTAAGTATAATTAACTAATACAGCATCTTAATCTTAATTTTAATCACATTGACCTCATAACTCGCACAAAAACTGAAAAACTAAATTTAATGACCTAAAAACCAGTCTCATTGACGAGGCCAAACAAAATCAAAAATGCATCACAAATAACATAGTAAAGTTCAATGAAATGGTTTCGTATTGATATTCAAATTCGTTTGAGTAATCAAATGACTAATAATAAAATCAGCTGTTTATTGATAAGAGAATGATTATCACAACAGTTTGTGTATGTGTCATTTATTTATGAGTAGATTGTTTTTCTTATAGGTACAGGTGAAATAAATTAGAAATCTTGTACCCACTCGTAAGTCCTTCTTGCTTGTCTATTAAATTGATCTAAAAACTATTCAGTATTGTGATGAGAGAGAACGTGCGTACTTGCATAGACAATTGATATCGTACAGCAATTTTTTGTTCTGTCATTGTTCTTACGTAGATTTTTCTAACTTTAATTGATCGACGTAACCGTAGTTATAAGTACTGCTGTAAGTATTGCATAAATACTATTCGAAATGTTAATCTTGTAATTTATATTCAGGAGGTAGGTACAATATCACTCATTTAAGAAAAAAAACAGTTGAGTGTAAGGATTGTAAAGTACAGCCCATTCACAGATATTTTACATCAGACAACAGGACCGACTTCAACCTCACATTTACGAAAATAAAGATCATTTTAATTTTGACTGACTTGTCAGTGACAGTAACTGAACAGCAACCTTACACAGCTACGAAATTAAGGTATGCTATAATTTGGACAAGGTTACAAAGTCACAGGTAAAAAGACTATGAAAGGACCTTAGGTAGAGAGCACCAAACGCCTGCCACGAGAATCGAACCTGCTGCGGCGCGGCGTACCTACGGGACAAACCGTTTGATGGGTATTCATGATTGTGTCTGTTAACAATATCTACACGTGCATTACGTATCAATAAAAACTAAGGTACCTGATATTTATTTATTTATACAACACATACAGCTATTATCACAGGTACTACTCGTATCTTATTGTTGTATCTTTATAAACAAAGGTTGTTCCTAACAAAATATTTCGCATTTTTAAAATACTTATATGCTAAACTTTAAACGTTCTGTATTTCAAAATTGAACGCGTATAAACAAGATAGATGGGGATTGAGACACCCGATTATATTACTGTACTCTGTGATTGAGACATTATTAAGTACTTCATAATTTCCATATTATAGGTATTACAGCATAGAATGATAGAAGACATAATATTTCCAATTCATAAGTAGCCCATAACTCTTCTAATCATTATGCTGATGGAATGAGTCAGTTAATATTTCCAAAGAATTACAATATTGCCGTGGACTATTGCTTAACCCAGTAATATGTAGGTAAAAGCATAATTTTGATAACCATTGCACTTTAAACCTGTCCACTAAGCGTTTGTAGCAATATAACAGTGCCAAGGAACCAAAATGATTAAACTAAATTAATTAATAGTTTCGCCTTCATATTTGCATATTTAAAATTGGTTTATTAACACAGACACTGGTAAAGTAATTATTAACACAAAATGATGATGAAACCCTTTCATTTTATTTAACATTGAATTGGAATTCCCTATTGACTTAGTGTCAAGATTACCCATTATTCCACAGATGCTGCAAGAATCTTGGTTATTTTAACATAATGTTGCAAATACGTTGTCGCAATTTACCTATCTAAGAGTATTCCTCAACAGTAGATTAGTGAATATGAAGCCCTTAATCACCATTTCCCTTTCCGACGTAACAGCTCTTTACTACCGCTACTTTTTATCACACCGTTACGTCCAATCTTCACGCTTATCTTCGCTCGAGGACATCATCACAGAGCCGCAAGACGACTAACGACCCATTCATCAAAACACTTGCAAAACCAAACCTTATTACGTCTGTCGTAGCGTAGCTAATAGCATGTGGTATCTCGAGTGAATAATTACGCGAAATATGCCCGTTTACGCAACAACGAGGTTCAAATGAGTGTTGTTGCATTCGACTTTCGTAAACGAAGATCGTGTAAAAATTGTGAAACTGACCGAGGCCGTCTCAGTTGGAACAGTGGCCTTTGTTACTTGGATTAATTTCATATGGTTAATTAAATTCCTTGTGATACACAATCACGTTTTTTTGCAACTATATCATGGATTAAAATATACTGAAACGGTTAGGTAGGTACATCCAGCTTTGTATTTGCATAATTTAGCCGTCACCATCACCGCTGAATTTTTTGGCACGTTTGTAAATAACGCTATTAATATTTTGTAATCCTCGTTAACCCTGATTTGGATAGAGGAAAAAACACTGAAAAAAAACAACTCCCGTCTCTGGCTACCGTACAAAGTCGTAATACCTAATAATAGTGTGTTATTTTGGAGAAGTGAAATCTTTTGCGCAGTATACAATCATGTGCGAACGTCCCGAACAAGAACGCGGATTACAATTTACTTTTGCGTGCCTTTAATTAATTTATAGCAGTTTGTATGTGTGTTGGTGTTAATTAAGTTGATATGAAAGACTTCTGACACTTTAAGTTTCAACAGCTAATCGACTAATTTGCTTATTATTCTCAATTAACCTTTTTACAGAGTTTGCAGGGTTAATATACCTATATATTTGAGGGTTCGGCAGATACCTACCAAGTTCCATTTCAATAAACTTATAATTTTTTTCATCAGCCACATTCACATCCATATCGGTTCCCGGAAAACGTAGTAAAACGAAGCACAAAGAATGCACAAACGCGGAAGACCCGCACGTACACATGTAACAATTCCGCGCTTTAAGTAGGTACCTACTCGATGCCATTCGAGTGCGATCGATTTAGAACATCTCACATGCGCGTGCGTTTGATTTACAAACTCGAACGGCTTGAACTCGCTAGTTGAACACACATGTTGGCCTTAGCTGACCAATTTATGCCATATATAGTACCTAACAACGGCTGTTCGAGAGGTCACTGCTCGTTAAACACTTCCTTGTAGCGACGCAAGACGTGATTCACATATTGTTGATTATGACAACAAGAAGTAATGTAAGTATAAGTATCTGTAATCAAGCCGCACAAAAAATAAAACAAGAAGTCTTTGTGTAGGTACATAATAATGTACGTATTCTATTCAGCTAGGTACCTGTGTGTATCATGTGAACTAATCAAGGGCGGATCCAGGGGGTCATGACCCCCGCCTGGGCTGGATCCAGGACCTAGATGGACCACTAATTAAAATTGTTAAATATAATGTTAAACATAATGTCCCAGAATAGTGTCAAGACAAATACATAGGGCCAATAAACAACCTGCTCAATCTGCTGAAGAATTCCCCCCCCCCCCTGAACCGGACCGAATACGTCATTAGCCAAGCTTGAACTAGTTTGAGGGAATTGAAACTAAATATTTTAGTTGTATATCTTGTATATTCTCTTGTCATGGGTGTCGCCAGGAGGAGGTAGCTGCCCCTAGAGGCTCAGGATTTTTAATAATTATTTTTAAAAATTGTAGCGTAAAATGGAATCGCTCAAATTAAAATATTGTTTAACCTTGCGAAAAAACATTTGTTAAAAAGGCCCCTTTTTTCTACCTCTGGATTGGCACTCCTATTGGATTTTTGCATGATCGTTTAGACAGAGCCTGAAATAAATTAGGAAGTTTTAAAGCAATAATAGCATAGTTATCTTAGGTAAAAAATTGCGAGCTCGCTTCTCTCGCTCTTGCAGCCTAGTTTTTCTTGAGTCTTAACTTTATTTATAAGAGACCCAGGTAACTTCAGTAGGTCGAAACAATTCTAACCTGTTCAAGGTAGGTAATCTGTTAAAACTTTCGAGCTCGCTTCGCTCGCTTTTCAGACTACTTTCTCTTGAATTTATCTAAAATTCGACCAAGTAACTCCTGTAAGAAGGATCGAAACCATTCTAACCTGTCCAAGGGAAACTGTCATAAAAACTAAATGCCAAGATTTGAATAATTATAATTTCTGAAGCTCCTCACTAATGGCCCTAAACTGGACTGGGAAGGTTAACAACCTCCCTCTGTAGAAGACAGGAGGAACCTAGTTTCATTCCCCTCATTAATCGGCTCAAATAAGTATTATTCATAAACACATTACCCTCATAAGCTTCGCGCAGTCGGATAATAAAGGCGCTTCTTCAACGGGAGCACTCGCCTGTAATGTATTTTCAAGATTCGTTTTTTACAGAAACAAGTGAATTAGAACTATTACATTACAGGCGGATGCTTCCGGTGACGGAGCCCACTCTTTCAATTTATGTATAATTTTTGTAACAAAGAAGTTTCTAAAAACGAAACTAAGAGCTAGCTTCAAAAACTAACAGTCAGCTGATTGTCAATGTCACCTAAACCAAAACGTCACATTTTGCTGACCAAACGAAACATAATTGTCAAACCACATTACCACACGAAAACAAAAATAAAACCACGAATTAATTTAAACAATGCATAGAAATCTAATACCGATTAGACTTGTTGTTAAAAACACTTAACCTAGAACCTCATTAACGTTTCCTTTCATACAGATTATAAATTGGAATGTTAATTTACTATTGGCCTCGCGATTCACGTGTGAACTTTTAAATATTTTACGGATTTAAAAATAACTTTTGGAACTCGCGCCGATACCCGTGTTCCCGTTCCTAGTTAATTGCAGCCGGTGCTAGTTATTCAGTGTTGCGTTTGATTTAAAAATGGCTTTAGGTGTGACTCGAGTGATTTTAAAATGCGAAGATGCACAAGAAACTCAAGTACTAGGTATGATTTTAGGCTAATAAACACACAAGGCTAATTGTAATTAAAACTAGAAACATACATGCTAGCTAATGACGTAACTACTGATGATTTCTGCTCTAATAAACTGTTTGCAATGTGTCCTAAAAATGCTAACATAATATTGGCATTGTTTTATATTAATCTAATAAGTTTGTAATTTATTGGGCATATAATATAATAATCATGCCCAGGACCCGAGGAAGCCAAATCTAAGTAGGCTTTAGAACATGTTAAACTGAGAATACTAAAATTAGTAGTATGACTAGCACTGCATGGAATATTCCTCAGCAAGATGGAGCAACAACCTTAAAAAGGTGGCTGTCCGTATGAGGAAATCAAAAGACGAAAAGCAGGCTTATATCCAGCAGTAGCCTGCAATAGGCTGACTTGATTGACTAAAATTAGTATCTATCTATCATGGGGTTTAGGTTTTCGCACTTAGTCCTTGAAGTGGACCATTGTGCGTGAGCCATGGTGGCTGTTTACTCCAACCAGCCCACCTCCCTCCAGAAGCAGTTCAAACTTCCCAGTCTCCTCAGGGCATCCGTTGTATCCCAGTGTCTTCTCGCGAATCTTGGTGACGCCGGTGCACTCAAGGAACACATGCGCCACCGTTTCCTCGGCCTCCATGCATGCTCTGCACAGGGGAATGTCAGTGATTCCTAGGGTGTGGAAGTGTTTATTCAATGAACAGTGTCCAATGATGGTCCTCGCCACCAGACGCAGGCTATCTCTGTTCAGGCGCAGAAGGCACCTGGTCAGCTTTGTATCCAGGGATGGCATAGCTTCCTTGGATTGCCTACATCCTGGTGTCGAGGTGCACCATTTCTCCGCTTGTATTCGAGTGTGTTCCTTTAACCAGCTTCTTAGCTGCTTGAAAGGGCACAATGGGTTTGGGTCCGTAGGGTTTTGTGCTGGATCCTCTTCTGGCAAGTTCGTCAGCCGATTTGTTGCCAAGTGATCTACTGTGATCTCTAATCCATTGAAGCGTTACCGTGTTGTGATTTAGTCCCGTGATTCGTTCTAGGGCCTTGTGGCATTCTAGTGTTAGTCTCGACGTGATCTGATTACTCTTTAGGGATTGAAGAACTGAGGCACTGTTGGAGAGTATTCGAATGTTGGTATTCGTAACCTCCCTGGCCTCTATAGCGTGTGCCGCTAGGAAAATACTTACACATTCTGCCTGGTAAACAGAGTTGAGCATTCCAAGTGGTTTGGATATCTTAACGTTTAGGTCGTCGGAGAACACCCCGACGCCTGTCCCATTGTCGGTTTTTGATCCAGTGTAAATCCTTAGCTCTCTTGTACCTGAGTAGTCACACAACTCCTCTATGAGCTCTATTTTGTAGTGTTTTTGGAAGCAGTGGGTCTTCAGGGTTCTGTCGATGGGTGATGCCATCATCGGCTGTTCTTTGATTGCATCTTCCCTGATGCGTGTGTGTTTGATTCTGCAGTCATTGCTTAGGGTGCCGGACACTTCAAGTCTGAAAGTCGCTATGGCCGCCTCCTCTTTTACGACGAGGTGTAGGGGAGGTAGCCCCAGCATCACCTGTAAGGCAGCAGTGGGGGAAGTTCTCATGCTGCCGGTGATTGCTATGCAGGCAAATCTTTGTAGTTACTTGAGATCCTTTTGGGTCGTACTTAGGTTGGTCCTGGGCCACCAAATTAAAGAACCGTATGTAATGATTGGTCGGATTACTGTGGTGTATAGCCAGTTGGTGATTTTGGGGCTTATGCCCCAATTTCTCCCGAGGAGTCTCTTACATTGCAATAGGGCTATACTGGCTTTTGTCATGATGAAATCAGTGTGTTTTGCCCAGTTCAGCTGTTTGTACAAAAAGATGCCCAGGTATTTTGTTTCAGTCGATAGGCTTAGGGTTGTCCCAAAGAAGCTTGGTAATTGTAACGTTGCCAGCTTCCTTTTCTTTGTGAAGAGGACGAGTTCGGTTTTGGTAGGGTTTACTGCTAGTCTGTATTCCTTGCATCAATCTTCTACTATCCGTAGGGCTTGGCGCATAAGGTTGCATAGTGTTTTTTTGTGTGCCGTTAATTATTATGGTCAGATCATCAGCATAGCCCACCGTGTAGTAGCCTCTGCTATTGAGACGTTTGATGAGGCTGTCTACTACGAGGTTCTATAGTAGTGGCGAAAGGACACCACCTTGGGGGCAGCCCTTCACCACTATGGGTCTAGTTTTGGGTCGTTTACCGTAACTTGTACGGCTCTCAGTCGGAGCATATTTGTGATCTATCCTCGCAGGGTTGAGTCCACGCCGTGTTCCTCGAGGGCTGTGTTGATGCTATGGAAGATGGTTTTGTCAAAATCGCCTTCTATGTCAATGAAAACGGGTAGTGAAGAGCATTTGTGGTCCACTGCACATTCGATCTTGGAGATCACACTATGCAGCGCAGATTCTGTTGATTTTCCTGTGGAATATGCGTGGTGTTGTTTGTGAAGTGGTCGCTCCCGAATGTGTCGATCACAGAGCCTCTCGAAGGTTTTCAGTAGGAAAGATGTTAGGCTTATTGGTCTGTACGCCTTGGGTTGTGTGTTGTCTGGTTTGACTGGTTTAGGGATGAAAATGACTTTCACCTCTCGCCATGCAAGTGGTATATATTTCTGTGCTATGCAGGCTTGGTAGATGACGGTCAGCCATGGCGTTAGGACGTCTACTCCCCATTGTAGCAGAGCGGGGAAAATTTCGTCTAAGCCTGCGGATTTATATGGTTTAAAAGTCTTTACTGCCCATTTTATTCTCTCTGCGGTTTCGAAATAGTAAAATTAGTATAAAATCTCCCTGTTTATTGTAGGCCGGTACAGGCTAATTAGGACGTAACATCTACGTAAATTTATTTATTCCACTATGGAATAACATCTAATTGAGACAGGAATTAGTCACTAGGGGCTATAGTTTCTTGACTATCGCACAACTATTTCATGATAAGATACCTTAGAATAGTTAATCAGAGCCATAAATTGATAGTGACACATTATGCAAGTTTCTTGAAACAATATTTGCAATAAATTACTCACACTCATTGACTGATAAGAAATATAAGTAAGATCCATCTATGGTTAGTACCTACTTGAAGATTGTCTAGATTAGTTTGTGGTAGTGCAACTGGGCCAAGTTCTAAACAAAACATTTTTCTAATTTCAGATTTATCAGAATGTCAACTGATGCAAGTACCTGATGCTGTGTACCACCTGATGCGACACACAGAGCTCAAGAGTTGTGATCTCAGTGGAAATGTTATTACTAAGATACCTCCTAAGTTTGCAGTCAAATTTAGTTTAATAACAGGTGAGTTGGAAATTGTAATTATTTATCAGTCGAATTGTAGGGTTTCTTTACCACTCCACTCAACAAAATAGTAATAGTCGTCAAGAAAAATCAGTGTTTAGAAATCTTTTTATTATTTTTAAAAGTAATGAAATGTATTTTTACCTTCATTTTTTGATGTGAATTGTTTTTTTTTAATATTTTTAGAACATTAAATAAGGACTTCACAATTAAATAAGGAAGTAATGGGGAAAAAATACTTATTTACAGTGATACAATTAAAATAATTGTGAAAAAGAAAGAAAAGTCCCGGCATGAGCAGTTAACCCTACCCAATTTAGTTACAGGTCTGCAAGTAACTAATCGTAATCTCCCATTTTATCTCTATTTCAGATTTAAACCTGTCCAACAACCAAATGGCGAAGCTCCCCGACGAGCTGTGCACACTGGCTTGTCTCGAGCGGCTGGACATTTCGCACAACACGTTCGTGGCGCTGCCCCAGATCACCTTCCAGTGCCCCAGTCTGCACACGCTGCTGGCCCATCACAATCAGATCATTGGTACTTGAACTTTTATTGTAAAACTTGAGTAAGGTAATTCATTGACTGGCATACTTCTTTGTGTGTGTATTTGGTAGTAGCGCTAGAACCTATGAGCAATCATGTAGAAAATGTTAGAAGTAAGAAATAAACTGAAATAAAAATCTAGTAAGCAAGACAAATTTCAAACTGGGCCCTTTTTTACACATTTTTTTTCTCCTTTACAGAAATTGATGTGGACAGATTAGCCAGATCCCGCGCCCTAGAGTACGTTGACCTCAGCGACAACCCCATTCCGCCGCGCACGTACGACGAGCTCAAGCAACTGTCGCGGCCCACAGTGGCAGTGTCCGAGAGACAAAAAGAAGACTGGGAGGAAGATCTTCTAATATAGAAGAGTGCACTCTTGTGGACTTATGCATTCAGGGCCAGGAGTTGCAGCACAGGTCAACTTGAGCATGCGTGGTACTGACGGGTTAATAATACGTGACTGCAACAAAGATGTGTCATGCAATTCTCCAAGCTGCTCTAACGTAAATCGTAGGGAATGGTGCAATATTAATGTCAAAGCTAAACAACTGGTCCTAACTAAACTGTGATCTTCTCTGTGAAAAGAGGACAATATCAACATGATTTTTATAGTGTATGCTATTTTTAGTAATAATTGACATCGCTGTCGTGATTTGAAAGAGATTAATAAATGTTTTTACATCTTTTGACATGCTCAAAGGTTAGCGTACTTATTTAGTCTAAATGAGATTTGGTGTGTAAAGTCCTTTATACATATGGCTTGTATTAAAAACGAAGCAAATTAATGAATTTTATATAGCATTATTATATTTTTGATACATAAGATGGTCGGATAGTATTATGTTGATGTATCTCATTGTATTGAATACTAGTCCATCATTAATTAAGCTTGTGAATTCCAATAGGAATGAAATTATGTTGTAAGTAATCGATAAGTACACATAAATGTCTATTTGCAATAATATGTACTGATAGGCACAGTTGTTATTTTCTGCTAATGAATTCGCTCTATGTAAATTTTTGCTTATAATTTCTATTGATACAATTTTTTATCCAAAGACTCATTGACTGATGAAATTAATGAAAAAGATACATTTTATTCAATTGAATTGAATGGAATGAACAACCAGCAATTTTCGAAAATAAATAATTAGTCATTGTGATGTGTTTTTTATGGAATACAATCAAGAAAATATAAACTCATTTACGAAATGCAAAAAAGTCGCCAAGGGTGACGGCATCTTCTGAGCGGAGGGAGGGAGGGAAAATACTCCCCGTATTTTCAAAAAATCTGCCCTGCCCCCCGGCGACACCCATGTCTCTAGCTCAAGGCCCCTAACTAATATACTTGTGTAAGCAAGTTCTTTTAAGCAAGCCAACTTTTTGAAGGCTTGCTACTTTCTACCGGGGTTGGCTCTTACATCCGGCAGTATTTCTTATACCTACAACAAAGTCAAGCCATTAGAATTAGTACATTTAAAATATTCAATTTTTAGTTGGCGATCAGATTACGCGGGTGAATCCGGTGAACCTACCAGATTAAACAGTGTGGCTGACACTGGCAGAGCCACCATCAGGGATTTTGATAACACAAAAATTTAATCGCTAATTAGTCGAAATTAGTCGCCAAATATCAGATATGGTCGGTCACTGGTTCAAAAGATATAAGGGTTTATAGGTGGCCCTTCTGGAGAGAGCCTACCCCAGCAGAGCCACATTAATATCTCAAAAACTAGGGCACCTAGCGAAGATCTGTTTTCTCCCATATTTACTCGCTAATTAGTCGAAATTAGTCGCCAAATATCAGAATTGGTCGGTCACTGGTTCAAAAGATATAAGGGTTTATAGGTAGCCCTGCTGGGGAGAGCTTACCCCAGCAGGGCCACATTTATATCTCAAAAACTAGGGCACCTAGCGAAGATCTGTTTTCTCCCATATTTACTCGCTAATTAGTCGAAATTAGTCGCCAAGTTACAGATTCAGTCGGTGTGTCATTAAAAAGATATTAAAGAATTCAATTTATACATACAGTGGTACAACCAAGTACAAAATACTTAAAGTACTTTTTAGACAGGTGTATCTACGATGTCTGGAGGAATTCTATAACTTCAACCCACCAAAGGAAAGCAGTATTCATTACCTAAAAACAAGATCTACAATAAATATATGTAATTATTTAGGTATCGAACAAAATCTGTGCATTTAGTCGCTGCCAGATAGATCGCTGCGCTCCGTTACATTTACACGGTAAGTAAGAAAGAGATGGATGCGCGTGTACAGACGAGCTACTTAGAACGAGTTGCCCGTGACGTACCTAATTTAAAGTCGGCAAGTTTAAAGTGAAACTTAAAGAATAGTTAGGAACTCGAATGTTGTTATCTTTAGGTATTCCGCAAATACAAAAACGGGGAACAGAGCGAACACCGGCGCGTCGGCGGTGTTCGCGCCGCTCAAAGTATTAAAAAAGTCCTATTTTTAAAAAGAAACAAATTGCATTCACACATTTTCGAAAATTTGGTTTTCCCTTCATTTAATTTGATTTGATCCATATGATTGACCCTATCGATTGATCTAAAAAAGTACAGGACGTTATTTTTTCGAACGTGGCAAACGAATTTTCGAAAATCTGTGAATGCAGATTTGTTTTATTTAAAAAAAAAAAAGGAATATTTCCTTTGAGTAAAATTTGTACTCTCCAGTAGGTATTTAGAGTACCTATACTTTCCCTCCAGGTGACATTGAAACATTCCATCCTTTAAAAGTTTAACTATCGCAATCAATGTCGAGACTGCAGGCCAAGATTGGCAAGGAAAAAAAACTAAGAAACTTTTTTCCCTAGAGGCCTTCATGCTCCATGGTGGCTTATTCATTTATTTGAGAGGTAATTTTCAACAAAAAAAAACTCTGCCAGGCAATGACATCTTGATTGAAATCAGTTTTATTTTGTAATTTTGGGACTAAAGGAAAATTAATTAGAGTACCTACCGTAAAATGGCAGGGCATGGACAAGATGATGATCCAAGCTTGAAAGGCATCTCCCGAATATTCAATAGCCAAACAAACAGAGGAAGAGCCAATGTTAGTATTTTATTTATTAAACTATCTGTTTTTAATGAATCGCAGAGTGGATATGATTGATACAATCTGTACCCAGAATTATCTCTTTCTGTGTTAACAATTCACGGCAACATCGGGGACGTAGGTAAGTACATACTTAACTAACTATCAACCATTCCACACTGGTGAAGATATTTTCGAATTTGGACATCTTCAAAATTATGAAACCGCATTCTATACGTAGGTATACAATAACATAACACGCCTGTATTTACCAGTAGCCGACCACTCACAGAGTACACTGTTTGTATACTGAAACGACCACTGCTACTAGGACTAAAGGCCTAGTCCAATGAGCAGTAGCAGTGGTCTCTAGTGGCCTAGTCACTAGGCCACTAGAGACACACATAACCATCAGACTACTCACGGCCGGATCACGTGTGCTTGACACAAGCAGGCTGGCAAGAGTTACTTGTGTAGGTACTCTTAGATAGGTGATGAAATAAAAAAATTGCTTAGGAGCTAAGGCCCTAGAACCAAACAAGAAATGTGAATGTGACTACTGACACACGCGCATGGGTCATAGTAGTGTAGGTTTATTGATTCTCATGTTTTATTTGCAGACAACTAAAGTGACAATGGGGTTAATTGCAGCAGTTATTGTTTACCACAAGTTTTTAAAAAGAGCACCTAAGAAAAAGGCTCCGACTCCGTCACACTAAATAAAACAGTAGGTAAGTGCAATCTGTGCACCCCGGCGCGCGGCGCGGCGGCGGCGTGGCGGCGGGCGTACAACGTCGCCGAAAGTCTGCGCTTGCCACTAGAGACTCGCGACAGTCGCGACGTTGACGTCGCGTCTGCGCAGCGTTTTCCCTGTGCTACAAATGTTAACGACGTCGCGTCGTCGGAAAAACGCCGATGCTCGTAAAACGCCAGTGGGATAGGGGCCTTAATGATTTCACTGTGTTAAACATTTTAATTTTTTTAATACCTAGTCCTCATCATCTGCCTAGCTTCTTTCCAACTACTTACCCACGTTGTTGTCGACGTCCAGTCTAACCGGTGATGTAGCTGAATACGAGTATTTTAAATGGAACGCTGCCTATCTGACCTCTACAACCCAGTTAGTACTGGATAACACGATGCCCCTTGGTAAGAATGCTTTTATATGGTATCTATACAAATAATTAAAATTGAAGTGTCTGTTTGTAACATAAAAATAACAGTTTTTTACTGGAACTACTTTATTGTATTACAAACTTACCTTACAATAAAAAAGTAATCTATATCCTAAAGCACTGTAAAATTTTATATTTTTATTATTAATTGACTTTTAGAACAAGCTCATTTTTATCCATTGCGATTTATTGCAATCGGCATTTTTTCATTTTGTTTTAGAATAGAATAGAATAAAATTTAAGTTGTACGCATCTAGGTACATCAGTCTTGTCAAGGTATGGTTGCTCCATCATCGAAAACGAATATGTCTTGTCCGGCCCGTGAACGAACATAGTGGCACAGATTATTGAGATGATGATTCTTGATCTAAGCCAATCAGTCACTTCACTAAAGGACCTATTCCACCGGTCAATAGACGGCGGTAGCATAGAATAGAATAGCGGTCAAAGCTGGAGCGGAATGCGACTTTGTTTTTAACCGACTTCGTATGTAATAAGTAGTGATGAAAACTAGCTGACCCACGCAACTTCGTCTGCGTCACATTATACAGGAACTATTGTTAGCAGGGGTCAGGCCACAAGGTTCTAGAGAAAAATGGGTATGGGTACCGGCAGGAATATAACTAGGGGGTGTATCTTCAACTCCAAAATTCAAAAATTGGAAGATGCCTTCACCCCATGTTTTATCATTTACATGGGATTGACAAAACAAACACAGTATGCAGTGGTACGAGTACTAACGTGCGCCTGATTCTGTAATCTTTCTTTGATGACAAAACTGTTGAAGAGAACGTAGAATGCGAAAGCGAGCTCCAATACGGTTTGGCAACTGCCTCGATTAAGTGATATTTTCTTGGTCGAATTATTAATTTATATTGTTGGTTTACAAATACTTTTTTTTTGAGAATTTTGCACCTCTGAACAGCTCCCGGGACACGTGCTATACCTACCTGACACACCCTAGATAGGTACATAAGTCGTTGTCGGTTACACATAATTATATAAACCAGCCATCGATGGCTTGGCGATTAAACCGATTTTCCGGAAAAATATAGCAGCTCCGAGATGTTTTACGAAGGTAGACAGACATTTGTGTCGCTCCACAAATGTCTGTCTACCTTCGTAAAACACTGACTCCGTCAACGGATACAACAAAAGGGGAGAGGGAGAATGTTGCATTTGCATGTCTCATTTCACAAGCGTTTGATTATTTCGTATTTTTTTCTTCTTCGGCAGATTTTATTTAGTACAAAGACGACACGTGCGTGAAATATCATCATCATCATTTCAGCCGCAAGACGTCCATTGCTGGATATAGGCCTCACCCAAGTGTCGCCACGCCACATTGACCGGTCCCGTGCGACTCGCATCCAGCGGATTCCCGCAACCTTTACCAGGTCATCGGTCCACCTAGTGGGAGGCCTTCCAACGCAACGTCTTCCGGTTCGCGGTCGCCACTCCAGAACTTTTCGGCCACACCGGCCATCCGTTCTGCGAACAATGTACCTACTCCGAGCATAGCCCTCTCCATTGCCCTTTGGGTGACAAACCTTCTGATGAGACCCGTTGTGAGCGACCACGTTTAGTTCCCGTATGTACCTAATCACTGGCAACACACACTGGTCATAGGCTTTCGTCTTCGACACTGCGGTAAGTTGGACGAGAAGATACCGCGCAACTTCCCATACGCTGCCCAGCCGATTCGGATTCAACGATTGACCTTTTTCTCGAAGTTAGACCTACCTAACTGGACCGTTTGTCGCACGTTTTACATAAGCGTCTACAACTTCAAGTGTAGAGTCTCCAATCTAGTGGAGTGGGTGTGACATGTTTGTTCAACATGACCTTGGTTTTGTCCATGTTCATTTTAAGACCCACTCTTCCGGAAGCTATAGTGAGGTCATCGAGCATTGTACTGAGGTCCTCCATGGTCTCGGCCATGACCACTATATCGTCGGCAAACCGAAGGTGAGTGATGTATTCGCCATTGACGTTGATGCCTAGCCCTCTCCAGTCCAGAACCTTGAAGACATCCATCTTCCAGTGCAGCGGTGAACAGTTTCGGAGATATGACGTCTCCCTGTCTCACACCTCGCTGCAGAAGGATAGGTGAAATATAAGAACAGCTATCTAATGAATGCATTTAGACAAATAATAATGTTGTCTATCTGTATAAAGGCGTAGGTGCTTAACTACTTTTAATTAAGAAAAGGGATTAGGGTTCCGTGCAATATTAAAACCAGAATAAAATTGTTAACAAAATCGAATTCAATTATAGAAGTAATATTTTATAATTTCACGGGGACGACTTTATTTTGAAAATTAAAGTGACTGCGCCCCTTTTGTTGTGCTCTATTGCCTACCTCCTACGTTATTTTCAACAATATTTCAAGAAAGACAATCTAGATTATTTCAGTTCGTCGGCCCTAAGTAGTGGGAATTCTGTACTTCTATGTTAATTAAATATCGACATCCAGGTGCACCTACGACGCGTTTTTATTTTTTTCAAGTTCCACATTCATTGAAGCCTATTACAACTTAACGAACGAAACGTTGCTCAACACTCTTGACAGGTTGAGAATTGAACTTCTAAAATCTCTATCTTATACCGGGTGTTTAGCATTGCGTTATGTTGTCTCTTTCACTCCTTAGCATAATGCAATAAGGCTTTTCTGCTGTCATTGTTATGATAGAAATACAGTTGTCGAGTTCCAAGTGCTTACACGACTTTGGGAATAGCACCTACTTTGCGTTATTACATAAGGATTTTATTAAAATAAAACAGGTAATATACATATTTTCATACATTTTTTTTGATAAATAATCTATTTTACAAAGTTAGTTAATAATTCCTAAGTGTAGTATTATATTTGGACCATTTACAATGCTACATTAACTTTGTTTTCTCTACATTATTTCGTTTTAGAATGGCCGGAGACAGTTCTGTCGATGAATCCCAGCTTAAAGGGTTGGCCAAATACTTCAACAGCCAAACGAACAAGGGCAGAGCTAACGTAAGTATTTAATTTAATAGTCGAGAAGATAGAATCTAATTTTTTAACCAAAAATTTTGAGGTTATGTGCGATGTTCCTGTAAATTTAATAGGTCCTCTAATTCAGACGAAGAAATAATTTATGATTAGAATTTATACGGTACATACGTTGTGGTACTTACTTACATAGATTATTCTTAAAAATCCTGCTGTTGTATTTTGCAGAAAAGGTACCTGTTCATCACCTGTGAAAATCGTAATAAAAACACTGATTCAAATGAGTCAAAGATACTATTTCTGTTGTGTAATTTTCGTTGTTTTTTGAATGACTACTTATCAAATTCATTGATTATGACTGCCTTCGTTAAATCTAACTAAAACTGTTAAGTTTGCCTCCATAATTTTACTAAATAGATATATTCTTATAAATTATTCTGGCAGTTCCCATAATTTGTGCTTTTTTACATTTCAGACGGCCAAGGCAACATACGCATTCATGGGCGCCATGATTCTATACTTCACACTCAAACCTAAGGCGAAGAAGTAATCTGCATTTTTATGCATATTGTTATTTGTGATCATTTGAGTACTTTTAATTTCATTAAGTGCAACATGTAAGTTATATAGCAAATAAAATCATGTAAACTCATTGTTGAATTTTATTGATAATTTTCATTTGTAAACCTTTTGACCTTGTGTAGAAACCTCAACAAAAAGACCACCCCATTACCATTTCAGTGTTTTTTTTTTCTTGTAAGGTCTTGACAAAATTTTAGACATTTGAGAAAAAGTCCAGACACTTTTAATTTTTTAAATAAAATACAGAGTCCAAATGGAAGGCCAAATAACATGACATGACCTGACAAATTCCACAGAGGGCATTTCAAAGTGGACAATTTATTTGTAAATTATTCATAGAGGATGAAAATGTGTAAATAAAAATCAATATTGAAATAAATATGTATTTATAGTACTTTAAGCATGTAAAAAATAAATAATGCTGCACAGGATAGATCACAAAGAAAGCTTCACAGTTTCAGATCTTGAAAGAACAAGAACAGTCATTTTCTTAATTACTCTTTGGTTGTTAAATTTTTTTGTATGATAAACAAATGACAACAGAAAATACTACAAGTGAATTAGAATTGTATAACTTAGTCGGTAGGAGAGTTCTGCACAACACTGGGCTGTAGTTATGATGCGTTGCTTTAGTACTTTATTTTTCGCGTTCAAGTCTTACGTAACAGATATGCAAACTGAAGTTGGTGACGGAAAATGCCGTATCATAAAATAGGTATGTAGAACTCCATTTCATTACAAGGTTTCCTTTGGGTATGATGCATAAAATATTTAAGACAACCAACTTTTATAATCAATAACAAAGCTTACCTGTATATTGCAAAACTATTTTATTTAATCATTAATTGTGCATTCTATATTTTTCAGTATAAAAATTTAAGACTAATCGTGAAACTAGCACCAAAAGCCTACAGATTAATAACACTAGCAAAAGCAACTATTCCGTGAATTTATTATTTAATAAATAATTCGAGTTGTAACTCCGGCTTCTACAATTCAATATAGTGATTACTTGATATAAGTGGTAAAATAAAAATATTTCGATCGCAAGGTTTGTTACAGAAAAGATTGCCAACTACTGCAATTGTGCAGTGTTGTCAGTAATTTTTTACCCTGCGTTTATTTTCTACCAATTGCTACACTTATAATAATTGGCAACATGTTAGATGTTCAATGTATTTATCGACTATATTATTTAAACCCAAGCAGTATTTTGATTACGTTGCTCAAACAATGCTCATTTAATATCATGTAAATTGCAGCTACATACAAATTTCAGCAGTGACTAGCTTTAAAAACGATTGATCTGCGAAATGCGCCACTTACAAATCCTATCTAATTCATTCGTACCCTCGGTTTATGCCAATATCATCACAGTTCCATGCTTCAATCAGTCAATTTGTGTTAATTTGGTTTAGTAATACAGAAATATCTCTTTGTTCCGAATTGTTTACCTCAGATTTCTTAGTAATTCTCGTTTTAGGAAGACTACCTACTATTGTCTATTTTAGTTCCAAAAGCACATTTCGGCATGAAACTACCGACTTCCCTAAATTACTCAATACTTCAGTTTCAGTAGTATGAAAGAGTATTTGTTTTCGTGCCACAGCCTCATGCGATGGAAGAGTCAACCTATTGGGACAATATCAATAAGGAACATAAGTGTGGAAGTTAGGATTAGGAACCTGAATGCACAAGCATTTTTGTTCAAAGCCAACAATAACATTTCTTTCCCTTAGTTTAACGCCATTCTTTGGGGCTTATCGTTCCTTAAAAATATTATCTAAAGTCACCAAAATTAGTCCTTTTGACTGACTCAGGCTTAATGTATTATTGCTTGTATTTGCAAAAACACAAATTTCTGCAAAATCTATAATGGTAAAAATTGATTTGTGAAAAAATTGGGTAAACAAAAAGGACTGATTTCAGTGACTAACTTATGAGTACACGACGAGTAAGAGATTACGAAGAGTTACGTTACATTACGACAAAATGGAATGTGGCAGTGCCGCTTATCGTTGTATACAATCTTATTCATAAACACGTCCACACGAATATGTAAATTGTTCGATCGTCTGCGCCGGTGCCTAAACTATGGATGGAATGCTGTAATTGAAAAATCCGATTTGCTTTACGAGTAACGTTAACTTATATTGCACTCACAATATAAGGAAGTTTATACTCATCAGTGAACACTGAACATAGCATATTAAAAATTTAACTACGTTTAAATATCATGATTACAATGAGTAGTTTCTAAGAGTATTCGAAGTGGGGACATTGCTGAAATCATGATGTGAATTACAACTCCCCGATAATAATAACTTCATCAACGTTTCCACATGGAAAAATGTTAATGGAGCGTGTATGTCCTTCATTGTAAAAATATCTATAGCTCGACTAGGATGAATGCTTGCAAGTGCATGGTGTAAAATAGTGCCAGTGATTGTAATTATTACAGTAAAGACATTGGCAACTGCCCATGCGCATAGGCGAGTTTAATTTAATCGTTTACGAAGACTGATTTTACAACTTCGTAAACATACAATACAATGTATAAAACTAGACGCTTTAAAAACACAAGAAAATACATAGAAGAGTATATTTCTTTCTTTGTTCTTGTATTATCATCAAAGATTAATTGCGGTTGACTATTTTTATTTCGATATTTGCAATCGTAGAAAAACTTATATAACACCTTACATTTTGATTGATTTGAATATTTTGAACGTGTTTCGCAAATAGTCAACCACGTATCGTTCGTTTACTAGCTCTTGGTTTATTTTACTTCTATAACTGTCTTTTTGGTTCAAAGGTAACCAACAAGCCGATCACATCAACCTCTCATGTCCACTAGACTTGTCGTGCGGCGAGTAGGGCGAGGTCCTCATGTATGGTCCAGGGACCGTCGGCGCGGTCTCAGAGCCACGTCGGCGCCCTCGTGAGGGAGTACAGCGGCGGCGGGTTGCTGACCGGGGCGGGTGCTGCATCTGCTTCGGAGTCGGATTCTTCCGAGGAGACGCGTTCGGCTGCACTTAGTGCTACGCGAGCGTACTCGTCCGTGTCTATGCTTTTGCAGAAGTGGATCGCGTACCTGAGGATATTGAGGAGATGTATACAATCACAATCGGTACCGCAAGAGAAATTCGATTGAATGTTTTAAGACTTGTATTTGAATTCTTACCTGAGTTTCTCCCGTAACACCGACTTGCATGAGTATCTTGGCATTTTGAGAAGGAAGAAGCAGGTGTAGCTTTCAGGCAAGAAGTGGTCTGGTGGCTGGTATTTGTCTAACACCTAAAACAAAATTACCATATTTATAAAAGAGAAGAGGAAGTAAAATGACAGCTGAGCTTGAGAGATGCTGCAGTTCTGCCAACATGTCTGTGCAGGCGGGAAAACAGAGAACTAAAATAAATATACCAAGTTTGACATGATGCATTTTTTCTTAACAAGTAGCGCCACCTTGAACTGTACACTTAGAGTGGTCATACTGTATAGGTTTGCCTGTACACAACGAACTCCCGACAAAAGCTTAGTATATCGATTAAGAGAGGAACTACAGATAACGACATTAAATCGCCATAAGCACTTATCACCATATTTGTCGCATTTAGTTCGGAACGATGTAGAGTTGCGTCCAATTTCATCTTTTTCGCTTTGGTTCCGCGTCAATAAGTGTGGTCAACTTCCTTATCCACTATCTCGGTATTAAAAGCACCCTACATACCTGTAACACGAAGTCCCTCTGCCTTGGATCCTGCGGTGCTCTCGGCAGTCGCGTCCGTCCCCAAACGAAGCGTAAGAACAGCGCTCGTTCACTGCCCGATAACTCCTCCATTACTTCCCAGAACCACTGCACTAGGGGCGCGTTCGGCTCGATTCCTGGTGGAAGAAGATTTAGGGGTCAAGAGCTTGCATTTATGTTGGTGAACTTGAAGATGGCCGATTTACAGAAAAATCGGCAAACACAATTTTTATCCAAGATGTCAGGTCGTAATGATCTTAAGGTGACACAAGTAACGGGCTCGAACTCATTGGTGGGCGTGGCCAAAAAGCACGCTGTCTCACCTGGCATCGTGCCCGACAGAGATAGTATCAGTGATGCACAGTTAGGCGCTAGTCTTCACGCACGTCTAGTTCGTACGCACACACACAGCGTTCCGAACCGTTCCGAACAAAAACGAAGTTACACCATGCACACATAATGCTATTCGACGCCGCTCAACACTCGCCAACAATATAATATCTTTACAAATTACTTTTTCTTTATTACTTTCGTCTTACCTTTTATTTAAATAAGCTAAAAAGAATAAAATAAAACTTTTCCTTTAAAACTTTTACTATCAACTTATAACGTCATTACAACAATAATATTGTATTACTATATTGTTTGTTATTGTTGGCCTGGGGTCACGATGTCCTGGACGCTTTCCGCCAGGTCTGCTAATCCCTCGACAGAAATAAATGGCTGTAAAGCCACCAGAGCCTGGACGTTGGTCGGCAGACGACTGCTTTATATTGTCATCGCGGTACTGTGGATTTTCTTGGCCTCATAAAATTTAAGATTTCCGTTTCAAGGCGTATCTCGTCGGAGTCACCAATTTAGTGGTTGTTGTACAATAATTAAATTAAATTAAAATTTTTCATCATTCAATATAAATTTAGTCAACACAAGACAGAGAAGTGACAGATCAGAAGAAAAGTATCATATCGTGCAGGTTTGATGTATATAAAGTTTCTAAATAAGTAGGTCGCGACACCATATTATAGGGTGTGCGTTTCGATGGCGCGACCACGGCGTTTTTTTATTTTAAATAACTATGTCATGATTTTGTAAAAATATGTAAAATTTGGTTAAAATTTCCCAAATCTTAAATTTGTCAAAGTTATGGTTAAAAAGTTATAAGGGTTTGAACATGGCTACGCCATCGAAACGCGGAGAACCCCGCGGCCACGGAAATCTTAAAAACTAAGCGTTGCAGAGACCTCAAATTTAGGAAAATAACAGATTGAATTTACAAAAAAAATGAAAAAAATCTTAGGTTTATAATTTTAGGAGCTGTAAGACTAAAACCCCATGGCCGCGCCATTGAAACGGTGAAAAACACGTTATCGCCGATATCTCGCTGAAAAAGCATCGCAGAGGTCTGAAGTTTTTGTAAAACCTAGATTTGAATTTGTCAAAATACACAAAAAATCCTAGGTTTATATTTCAGGAGCTGTAGTACGGTATCGCTTATAAACTTCAAAACGTTCTGAATGTGAAATTTAAAATTGAAATTAATAAATTTAATTCATTAATTAATTTAATATTAAAATTTGTACAAAATCCTGCCATAGTTTTTTTTTAAAAAAAAACGCCGTTGTCGCGCCATCGAAACGCACACATTATAGCAGTTCAATAAAAATGCACAGGCCCTTCACTTCAGCGAAAAACAAATGACACGTCACTGACGTCATGCATGAAATGAAAAGGACAGAAAGAAGGACAGTTCTTGTTCTTCTATCAAACAAAGGACATGTCAATAATATCGCGTTTGACATATTGTTCATGTGTGCGTGAACGTCATACTCCCCCGCACCGCACCGGGGGAACATTATTCAGTGAGATGAACCAAAATTCATAGTAAAAGGCGCACGTAAAAAAATACGAAAAGGCCTTTGGGAAATCGAATTTTATGAAAAAACCACTGCATAAATCATTTACAAATAAAATTTATTAAATTCTTCGATAATTGTGCTGTGTCGGTACGGACTTTGTTTTGCAAATCTGACACTTCTTTTATTACTAATTCACGCCCAAAGTTGCGTTAAAATTGGCAATAAAAACAAATCTTTGGTATCTCGTAACTTTTGAATGGCTTTTTATTTTACTATTCTGTTTCCGCACAGACACAATTAATAATGAGACAAAACGATATCATGTTTAACTTTAGATGTACCGTGTCAAACAGTGGAGTAATGGCCCCCCGAAATTTGTATGGAAAATATGTTAAGTAGTTCAACCTTAAGTCAATGATACCCAATTCGTGATTTGTTCAGTTATAAGTCCTGTGTAATAAAGGGCAAGCCTATTGCCATTAACCGGCCACAAATCCAGTCAGGATTTGTTGCTGTGTGCTCTTAAAAAACTCAAGACCCACACCTCGTCTATAATTCGTGCTCATAACTTAAAATCCTGAATAGAATAGTTTTAGTGAATGAGATAATCTTACCTTTGTAAGTAGCAGAAGCCCTGAGCGAATGTACGGGTATGTCAGGAGAGCCGCACACTAACGTCTCGAGCTCCGCCGCGTTGAACAACGCCAGCAAAGGCGCTGGGATCACCCGGGACATGCCGTCACGGACCGCGCGGACTTGTTCGTCGAACTCGTGAAGCCTGAAAGATTTATGTTATCGAATAACAAAGGAAAATATGTTGCCATGTCATGACGTTAATCAAACGTACGGGTTGCGTTTTGGCGGCGTATGTGTTGCGTCTATGCGGCGTTTGTACTGTGAAACCGTACGACAGAGTAAACGCAAGACCTCTTGCGTGGTTTCTCGGACCATGAAACTTTTTCTTTTGTTTTTTTTTTTCTCTCTTTCCTGCTCTGCGGCAATCTGTTGGGCACAACAATAAGCCACTGCTTTGTCTGACACAAGTGTATCTGTTTAGGGTTTTTAGCTTGGTGAGACACTTCTTGGGTAGGTGTCTCATTCCATCCTGACGAATCTATCTTTTAGGTTTGTGACACTTAAGGGCCATGCTCACCAACAGTAAAATAACCGACTGTTTCGTAATCGGCCCGCTAAACGTAAACAGTTGTTTAAACATGACGTGGGAATTTTAGCGACTTATTCTAGCTCGGTTAAGTAAACAAGCGTTTTAGGAATGAAAGACCGAATGATTATAATACAGTCAAAACGGGGTGGTGGGTAACTAACACGTAAAAACCATACAAATGAGAAACATCTTAAAATGGTTGCATTATACCTGAGATGACAGTTCTTTATTACCATCAAATTATCTGTTGTGTTTGAAGTTTTGTTCGTTTGAAACAGTTTTTAAATTAAATACAATGGATAAGAAGCGCATTGCAAATTTTACGCATGAAGAAAAAAAAATTGTCACTAATTTAGTGAAAGCACCAAGGCGTAATTAAAAACAAACGCACCGAACTCCGTGAAGTAGTGTCGTCTGGTGGAATACAAACGAGGAGTTCGCAAAAGTCTTTCAACGGTTTCAAACCCGTCCAAAACGTTATCCTCTTCTAAAATGTAATTCAAAGCAGACTGCATGTTAAATTCTCACAATAATATCTGGATGTAACCTTAAAATTTGTTATATTTGCAAATTTACAAACGTCAAAATACACCGATTAACTACTAACCGGGACTTTAAACAAACTCTCCCACCTCGGTTAGAAAAAACAGTTGATTAGCGTGTTTAATCGGTTGATTTGCTTTAGTGAACATGAAAATGTGTTTTAAACAGCTGTTTTTAGATAATCAGACCGTTATCTTTTCGGTGAACATAGCCCTAAGGCCGTGTTCAAACCAAACGTATAGTCGGCCGCCGACTTCGCAAATGTTTGAAAACCAAAAGCGAATCAGTCGGCGGCTGAAGTAAATCATTCGTACATTTTGTACTGGATACTCACAGTCGGCGGCGGACAATACGTTTGGTGTGAACGATGCCTATGTCTCTTCAATCTTGTATGTTGAAGGCTTTGATCTCCACTGAGTTTGAGGGCAAGCTCATTTTTGTGGTTTGCGAGTCTTTTTTGGTATTTGTTGCTAAATTTTGCTATCTCCTGTTTGACAGTTGGTACATTTAAGTCAAGATATATGTTCTTATTACTGATGTATTGAGGGATGTTAAATATGGTCCTCAGTGTTTTGGTTTGAAATTGCTTCCGCTTTGTCTATATGTGTTTTTTCCATGTCAGTCTTCGATCCAAATGCATGCCCAAATATTTTGCATTGTCATCTTGGGGGATTTCTTCATTGTTTAGTATAACCGGTAGACACGTGTCCCTTCGGAGAGTAAAGGTCACATGTGTTGATTTACTTTGATTTGCGTGTATTCGCCGGATTTTGAGCCATTCTTCAATTTTGTCAATGTGGTGTTGTAGATGTTCTGATGCGGTATCTGGTTATGTGTGTGTAGATAGATAGTAAGGCGGTATCGTCTGCATATGTTGCAACCGTAGTCTTGTCTGATGTTGGTATGTCTGCAGTAAATATGGTGTAGAGAACCGGCCCCAGTATACTTCCCTGTGGTACTCCTGATTTGATCTCACACAAGTCGGAAAGTTCGTCATTGAACTTTACTTCAAAACATCGCTTGCTGAGATAAGATTTTATTATATGGTAAAACGAGTGTGGTAGCATCTTTTTGACTTTGTAACATTTTCATTTGGCTAACATATTTACCTGTGCTATCTTCCATTGTCCTGGGAAGTGGTTGAGTCTTAGGCAGGCATTCAATATACGATTGCTACTATACCCTTTTTTGGCAGATTTTTTTTAAAAAAAAGCTGTCGATTTTGTCGTACCCCGGTACTTTGCCATCCTTGAGGCGTTTTATTTCCCCTACCATTTCAGTAGGGCTTGTATATTTTAATGGGAGACACATTTGCTGTGGACTTTCCAGAAAACTTTTTATTTCGGCGTCATGCTCTGGTCTCAATTCAGGAAATGGTTGAAACACATTGCTAAGGTGTTCAACAAAGAGTATAGCCTTCTCTGTTTCTGACCTGGGCCAATTCCCATTACTTTGTCTGATAGGAGGAATGACATAATTAGGACGTTTCAATTTTTGTGTTGCCTTCCACAGTGAGTAGTTTGTGTCTAAACTTGGAGTCAAATTAGAAAGGAACGTCTGAAGGTTATTATTGGTAAAACTTTTAATGTGGTCTTTTAGTTCATACGAAGCCCTGTTGAACGCTGTTTTGTCTGCAGGATATCGAGATTCGTGCCATATCTTTCTTAGAATACGACGTTTTGATATTGAACCATGAAACTGAACAACTATTGTTCTACAGTTCATGAATTTCGAAAAAAAATGGAATTTCTTTAGGATTTGTTTAGGATGCTGGTAGGGCTGCTGGTGTTTCTGTAGTGCGTCGGGGATGTTTGCAGATGCGCATGTGGATTGTTTTGCGCAACAATGTAAACAAGGTGCGCAGGGTGTGGGGCAGTACCATTGCTAGTCAGCAATGGTACTGCCATGTGGTGGTGGTGTAGCACAGTATAAGCGACTGCTTATACTATGCTTATGTGGGTCGCTGTTGTGCAATAACTCATAAGTTGTCGCAGCAGTGATCCACCGTTCTGTGTTGTGTTGTTTGATTTTACGGGAGACGTTCATTCATCGGAGTGAGCTTGCGAGCGAGGATGGATATAAAGTAGAGAGTGAGAGTGTAAAATGGGTTTTATGAACAAGTTGTACACTGATCTTTTCTCTTCGATTGCGAGGAAATGAAAAAGCAACATTTAAAATAATAAATGAACGAAATAAAAAAAATAAGTTTATTTCATAAAGTTTTATTGTGTACTTTGGCTGTTGGTATCATTGCCTTGTTCTTAGAATACTAACGAAACGAATTAAAATAAAGAGGTTAATATAAGAAGTTGAAGTTGTTCGTGTGGCTGTTAGATCGATTGCCTTGGTCTTCGACGAAGATTTTACTTTATGCTCTAGAGCAAAAAAGGTGACTTTATGTCGCCTACGCACGACATAAAGACAAACTTTTAGAGTATGAGAAGTGACAACTTATTTTCTGTTCTATAGCTACGAGTATTCACGCAGCCAACTGATCAACATGTACGGGAAACGAAATAAAAAACGTGATGAATTTCCAAAAGTCATAGAGATAAAGCGGTTCAGTTTCATGGTCCATTCACACACATTCGTGCCAGTTGTCATCCCGCTGGCCACCTCCTACTATTTAAATAAATCTTTCATCTCTGTAACAAATCAAATCAAATTGTGTCTTACCTGTAGTGCAGAGCCAATTGCACATATTCATCCTTATTGTCAGGCGTCACCCTTTTGTGTCTGGTCGATAGAGGAACTTCGTGGCCTGCAGCGGATGGTATTGAGAATGGAAGCTCGAGGTTTTGTAGTTCCTATCAACAACAACATGTAGGCTTGTACAACTAACCAACGTATTGCTTTTATTGTAAGGACAAAGTTTTTGTTACTGGTTAGTTGTTACAAATAAAGGGTAAATAGACCCTTAAACGAAACCGAAAGGTACTTGTTCTCCCCGTCATTGCGATCATTATTTTGTTCTGGACCATACCTGGGAGTGGGAACCTAGTTACGGAGCTATTGGAGGTCAAAGTTCCGACTTTTTCACAAGTATTTTTTTTTTCAAATACAAGTTTTTAAGGTCATAACTTTACTTAAATACCTCCATAACCCGTTTACTATTAAATGCGTCCATCAACACAATGTTTTGAGTGCGTTAAATTAAGATCTGTAGGCTAATTCACGTAACTAAAGAAGTGCTGTTGCAGTGCAGTTGCAGTTAAGTTTCGATCAAAACAACGATTTTCGTTTTCTCTACCGCTGTCAGACACGCTCGCGTCAAGTTCGCGTCACGCCAGCGCATTATCGGCATTCTACTAAGTAAGAAACAGCACTAAAATCTGTGCTGGGGTATTATTTTAATAATGTCATATTCATTTAAATGTAATCGATTCTATTCGATTATTTAATATTTTTTCTCTCATATGGCCACACCATAAGTAAGTTTGGTAAAGTTTGGTTGTCGTACAGTTGACGTGCAGTTTACGCTCAGCTTACGCGCAGTTCAGAGATTATAAGAATACCGTTTATCACTCGCACTTGAACTTAACTGCAACTGCACTAAAATTTCATCGGCGCGTCATAAAATTACGTGAATTAGCCCTCTGATTGCGAGACATTATTTACCGTAAAACGTGATTTTTCACCCTAGGAAAAAATTGGTTCCCAGCAATAATTTTTGTGCAGAGTTACTTGGTTTGATGTACAGAATGCTTGGTTGACGGCTTCGTGTAGGGTCCGTTTACACCCTGTATATGGTACTTTGAAAAAACCTTTTTTCTTTCAGTAAAACTTAAGTTAGACCAATAGGGGTCAGCTATAAATAAAAGGTACTAAAACCTTAATAAAATGCACATTATTACCTTATTATTAGGCGTCATATCTCTAATACATAGCAGAGCTGGTAGGAAGTCCTTATCCACTTCTGCCAAGTCCTGTGGCCGGAGCGGTTGCCCTGCTAACTGCCGCCAGACGCCCTCCGCGAGAGACAGGGAAAGCGGAGAACCAGTGCGTATTGCAATGCCCATAAGCACACCTGCATATAACAAGTAAGTATAAATTATAAACTAAGATAACGTACAGACATGCAACAGAGTCAGGTAGCTTGTTAAGTCAAGTATACATTCCACTACTTTATTTATTTGATTATAACTTTTTAATACTTGGTACTCGGGCTTGAAGTAGCGCATACCTGCTAGTTAGTCAAAAGTTCAATGACCTTTAACTCGTTAACTATAAATTTTACCGCAAAAATATTGTATCTCTGGGTCGAGGACTTATATAGGTACAACTCAATCGCATATTACTAAAATCGCACACATCAAATTTTTTTACCTGTCTGCTTCACGTGGAATGCCCCAGATTCTTGATGGTTGTCCAACCTTCGAATCGAACCCTGACCCTCGCGTTCAGCAGTGGCACTTGCGATCACGAGGCAGTACACTAATAAATGTTAACCTAACTTAAAAACTTACCAAGAAATCGGAAGCAGTTTAGATGTAACGGAGTATTAGCAGTAGGATTCAGTAAGAACGCGTCACGCGATGCGCCCGCGTCTCCCCGCCCATTGGGCGTGGCCATGAGTAAAGGAAGAGATCCGTTCTGCAGCTCTTCACACATCTCCGCTATGCTTTCACTGTAGCCGCCGCCGCAGTCGTCCACACTCTCACCTGAGATATAAATAGAATCATACTAAGTTTGCGAAATTGTTTGACTTCCAAAATCCGCGTTGTTTGGCAAATGCTTGCTGTTTGCAGCACCGTGCGAATTTTGATATTTTCCGTAATTTTGTGTTGTGTTGTGAGTTTCGAAACCGTATAACTTCTATTAATGAAGGTATACATAGTAATTGCATGTTAACGACTTCCCGAATATTGCGGTGGTAATGAAAGTGTTGAAGCCTATGTCAGTGATGCCAATACGTACCAACAAACTTGACCTTCCACACGCGATGCGGCAGCGCGAGCGCGTCCTGCGTGAGCACGGGCAGGCGCGCCACCATCTGCCCGAACACGGAGCGCATGCCGGCCGGGCCCGCCAGCCCCGCCCCGCCCCGCCGGGCGCGACGGGCTGCCACGCGCGACAGCTCCACCACGGGGCCGTGTTGACGCTCCCGGACCATTGTTGCCATTATAGCCTGGAAACATACCACATTGAGGGTCACTTGCTCTACTAATATTAAAACTCATTTAACGCTTAACATTTATGTAAAGCATAACTTTGTTTATGGCATCTTTAAACGATTGTCAAAAGTCAAAAACACTACCACATTTTAAATTCGTTGGGCCTGAGAGTGGAAAATACAAAATAGGTTTTGTATGACCAAAAACTATCCTTGTCAATCAGGATCTGTGTGTATCATTAGTGCGTGAACGTATAAATAAGTGAATTTACATGACGTCTAGATACAATTGACCACAATTTTTAAGATTCTGCTAAATTAATTCGTACCTTTCTAAACGCTGCTTCCTTGACACTGTAGAACAGCAAAGTCCTCAACTGATCCAGAGGACCATCAAGTATCAATAGTGGTAGATTTGGACACAGCAGGTCCGAGAATTGATGCAGTAATACCTGTAATAACACGATATTTCTCAGGAATTGGCGGATAAAACGTGCTTGTGGGTAAATAATATCAGTCGCACGGGTCACCCAAGTCGCTGAGTTGCGGAGGTCAGACAGGCTCCATGTAAAATACTGGTATTTAGCTGTATTAGCAATGGAATCTAACTCCACATAAGGATAGGCAAATGATAATTGGACTGATTATAATTTTCGACAAACCGGCTCCGATCCTAATCAAACATGCATTGGAATTGAATTATACCTATCCATAAAATGGTTAGACTTTTAACCGACTTTTGAAGATAAGATCAACATCTTATCTTTCAAAAGTCAGTTAAAAGGTACCAAATAAAGAAATACATACCAGTCTGTTACAAATAAGTTGTGGTGCGAGGTCCCGTAACAGATGGCACTCGAGTGGCGGCGCGGGCGGCGGTCGGGGCGCTCGCGGAGCCTCCACACACAGGGCCACTGTGTGCGCACTGCCGCATGCTACTTTGGTCACACGTTTACCCTTAAAAGATACATCATACATTATTACACACGTTGTTTAAGAAAATGGTGTCGATTCTGTTGTGCACAAACTAAACTTAATTTAGGCTATTGCTATCTTTTTCTCTCGAATGAAACGAGAAAGAGACGGACGTAATTTAGAGCTGTCAAATTTAGTTGGAACTAATATTTCTATACAAATGAAGGGTGCACGTAAAAACATGTCGACTAAAAACACAGTGAAACGCAAGGCATAAACTAGTTTGACATCTGTAACTTAGTTCATAGCTATAGCCGTCCTTTTCTCGCACTGCCTTTTAGTAAAAGATAGCAATAGCCTAAATTAAGTTTAGTTTGTGCACAACAGAATCGACACCAATGTCGCGTTTATAGGATAAAGCCGGGAAGATGGGAGAAGATAGTCACTATAGTGCCTGACGACGGGCGCCGTAACCGAGCAGGCCCAAGAAACGCTGGCGTGACGATCTCGGCTCATTCTTAACGGATTGGTTTGAGAAGGCAAATGATAAAAAAAAATTGGAAAGCCATGGGGGAGGCCTTTGGCCAACAGTGGGTCCGAAAAGGCTGGTAAAAAAAAACAATACACGATTTTTTGTTTTATATTGTTGGATATCAAGTACCCAATATGTCAATAAAGTTTTGCTGTCTTATTTAAATTTGACCCTGTATTATGGTCCTACGAACCAAATCTTTTGTATCATTTTGATATTTGATTCGAAAATTATAGTGCTGAACAGCCACTTACCTGTAAAGCCATCAGTAGCCTAGGCCTCTGAGCAGCGAGTGTAGTACCGTCTCCCAGTTGACCCTCATCATTGTCACCCCACGTGTAAACCTCGCCGTTGTCCGTACACGCCACGCAGTGGAGACTCCCTACAAATAACCATAAGTTCATATTATACTGACAACTACCGGGACAGAATGAACTTAATACAATATTTTATTTATGACGTGAATTAACGCTAGTATGACTATCCAGCGATATAGTTTATTTCTCGATAACTTAGTACTAAGTTGGAAAACAACCAGTGATGGAGGTTCTTTTAAAATACAGGGTTAGTTTTCAATGACCGGCCAAATTTTCAGAGATGGTTTGGAATCGGTAATATTTTTGATATAATGAAAAAAGAAAAACATTTTTTTTTTTATAAAATTTAATTCCTATCCACCACTAAAAGGCGAAAGTGTGGATATTGCAACAGCACAATTCAGTTCAACAACCTAGACAGGTGGCCTACCATGACATCTTAAAGCAGGATCGTTTTAATTTTGTTCCAGTGTGGGTAAGAGACGGAGCTATAGAGGACGTCTAGCGCCATCTCTTTCCCACACTGGAACAAGATTAAAACGATCCTGCTTTAAGACGTCATGGTAGGCCACCTGGTAGCAGTTAGCAAACACATAAATTTGGCGGTGCATGCACGCACACAAGTGCATTGATTCCCACTAGGTTTATGATTTAGGAATTTTTGAGGACATTTTTTGACGACACAAATGGCGCAGCCGTACTGAGGCTGCCTTACGTTCTTAGGGTCCCGGGTTCGAATCCCGGTAGAAGCAAATGTTTGTGTGATGAGCATGGACATTTGTTTCCGAGTCATGGATGTTTAGACCCCCAAACTATCAAAACTTTTCCTTATTTGAATCAATAATGGAAGATGTGATGGCAAAACTTGCAGCCAGTAATAAATCTACAATTATTTGTGGTGATTTTAATATCAATATTTTAGAAGAACGCTCAAATAGCAGTCGCTTATTACCAACACTTTTAAAGAACCTACTAGAGTCACTCCATCTTCTGCTACTTATATAGATAATATTTTCTGCGATTGTGATTACTTAGATAAAGCAATAGTAAATTGTCTGCCTTCTGACCATAGCGGACAAACTGTAACTGTAACCTGTAACTGTAACTGTAACTGTACTGTGTGTACACCTTTAGGTGTAATACACCCCCATTGCAAAAAGTTCAAATTAAATTTAGACCTATAACTTCTAGCAGATTAAATAGGTATAATATTTTGCTACAGAACAAGTTAAGTGTTATGAGCCTTGATGATATTAATATAGATCAATTGTATGATCGTTTCTTTTCAATAGTTCACACGGAATTCAATAAAACTTTTGAAAAGAAGACAAAAAGTATTTGCCCTAAATTCATATTTAGTTATTGGGCAACTAGAGGTATCAGAAAAAGTAGGGAGAGACTATTTGAGCTTTATGGCCTTAAGCCTTTTATAAACACTGAAACTTTTAACAAGTATGTTGCTAAGTATTCAAAAATTTTTAGAAATACGTGCAAGGTTGCTAAAGCACTGCACATTAGCAACAAGATCAAAACAGCAGAAAATAAAATAAAGACAGTTTGGAAAGTTATAAATAACGAGACTAACAGGAAGAAAATACGTAACACTAGCTACACATTAGATACAGCGTGTGGTCCTAAAAGCTCAAATCAGGAAGTAGCTCAAGAATTTGTAAGTTTCTTTACCGATATACCACTAAAAACAACGGAGGCTCTTATTTCCTCACCTGAACTCTCAATTGGCTTATTGAAGGCGAATGTGTCTGGCTGCCTGGCTGAATTTAAATTTAAACACATTAACCCTATGATAGTTATTAAAACTTTCCGGTTAATAAAAATCAAACTAACTGAAAATATATGGGGAATGTCTGTCAAAGTTTGTACATCCATACTTGAGACTATAGCCCCTTACTTAGCTTTAATTTTTAATTTATGTGTAGACCAAGGAGTTTTCCCTGATTTAATGAAATACAGTAAAGTCATACCTCTTTTCAAATGCGGAGACAGTAAAGATACTAATAATTATAGACCTGTATCCGTGTTACCAGTTTTTAGCAAGGTTTTCGAAAAAGTAATGCTTAATCAAATGCTCTATCGTTTTAACACCAACACAATCTTACATGATCAACAGTATGGCTTCACCAAGGGACGTTGTACAACTGACGCCGGTGTAACCTTATTAAAGCACATATTTACTGCGTGGGAAGAGTCTCAAGACGCCATAGGATTTTTTTGTGACCTCTCCAAAGCGTTTGATTGCGTAAATCACGACACATTACTTTTGAAACTTAAGCATTACGGACTGGGTAAACTTGCACTTAGTTTGGTAAAATCTTTTTTGAATGATAGACAACAACATGTTCAAATAAATGGTGTTAAATAAATAATTAAAATAATTCACAGGGTTTAAAAGTAAAAATGGGGGTTCCACGAGGCTCAATATTGGGTCCTTTTCTCTTTCTAGTATATATAAATGATCTACCCTATTTACTGAAAAACCAACCTCAAAATATGGTGTTATTTGCTGATGACACTTCCCTAATTTTTAAGATAAATAGGCGGGCCCAAAATCTAGATGACGTGAATAATGCCCTACTTCCCGCTAGACTGGTTTATTTTAGTTACTTTCATAGTATAATGTCTTATGGCATTTTACTGTGGGGACGGGCTGCAGATCAGAGCCATATATAATCTTCGTAAGCGCGATTCTCTAAGGGAACTGTTTAAGGATATTGGCATCATGACGGTACATTGTCAATACATCTACGAAAACATAATGTACGTCAGAAAAAATCTGCACCTTTTTGGTAAAAGGGGTGACAGACATAATTACAGTACTAGAAATAGGGACCAACTAGTTCAGCCAGGTTTCAGACTCGCTAAAGTAGACTCATCTTTCATGGGGTACTGTTTGAGATGCTATAATAAAATTCCACAAAGTATTCTTGAACTGAATGAGACGAAATTTAAAACATGCATTAAACGCACACTATGTAAGCAAGCATATTACAAGTTGAGCGATTATAGCGCTGATAAAAATGCTTGGCTCAATGCTGGTCCTGCTCCACAAGGACAGGGGCGCATAAATTGATAGCATTAAAATGTATTGTTGGAGCTGCTGAAGATTGTACAACTATCTTTGCATTGTATAGATTCAATCTCTTTAGTATTATATAAATGCATAGCCCATATTGTGTGAGTACTATGTACTAGAAAGCTATCATTCACTGGAAACCAACGTCTTTTCTTGACTTGAATGTGCCCTGGCGGTTTAGAGTATGTCATGCTCACTCAAATGTCTCGCTGATGGTGGCGCATGTGTCGGATCATTTAGTTCCCTTCAAAATGGTTGAGTTGAATGGTGCTGATCCATGCGTTATGTCCGTGAACGGGCGCTGTCAGTTGTGACTGGTCATCTCTTAGTTGCCATGGCTTATTTGAATGAATTATTTTGAATTGTATTTTTTTTGTTTGTGTGTTTTTGCTGTGGACACTTTTAACGTGCACATCTTGCTACATTGTTCTCAAATAATATACCATCTCAACATGAATGATGTAACCAAGATTTTGTAACAATATTCTGATTTAAAAGAGTGTCCATGGAGTTTCTTGCCCGTTCTTCTCCATAGAGATCTACGCTAGGGAATGGGCAACTACAGTACTTTCACAGTTTTTATGTCTTGTGACTGGGACTGTAGCTACATTTAATTTTCATCTTTGTTTCGACAATTCAAAAGTGCCTGTAACTGGCTTACTTGAAATAAATGCTTTGATTTTGATTTTATATGTATAATAAGTATGTATTTACAAACAAAAAGAATCTATGTAGTATATCAACTATCTGGTGTCCACGACACAAGACTCGTTGCTTAGTGTGGCACTAGATGGCGCTATGTGTAATGTCCAGCGATATTTATTTTATTTTTATTTATTTTCAAATGAATGCTATTATTTTATATTTTTCGCAAATAATATTTAAAATGCACTTTTGGTTTGATATCTAAATCTTAAATTTTGGCTGGTCATTGAAAACTCTGTATAATAGATAAAAATAATAGTTTGAAAGTTGTTCGACATTCTTAGACATAATCAACAAATACAAAAGTATATCTTACCTGTAGCTATAGACACAATAGTTTTCCCTTGCATGCCCGTAACTCGCATGGGCCTTCGTACGTGCTCGTAGCTGCCGTGACCAAGTCGATGATAGTCACCTTTGCCCCTGTTTTATACACATTATTGTTCTATCAGTCAGGAAGCCTCGGATATTATAGGTACATAACATCACGCTTGTAATCCCCGAAAGGATAGGCAGTGGTGTACCTAATGGTACACTCACATTTCACCAGTTATATTTGAGTTCCATGTAATAGTGGGCGAGCTTATTGCCGGGCATGTATTCAAATTCCACGGCTGCTACAGAGAAATTTGTGATGAAAAAACCATACTAAACTCGTCTACAAATGGACCTACTACAACACCTACAACCTACCTATGAACAACATCTTATACCTGTACCAGAATCAGAATCAGATCTTTATTTGCTTAGAATGTCTAAGCAAATAAAGATCTGATTCTGATTCTGATCACCACGGCATTTGCCAACGCCCAGTTTCGCTTCAACACAAGCCATGATTTCTTTCTTATGATATAACTAAGACATTTTAATTCATTCATTTACTTACCAAGTATAAACACTTCCACATTGACATAAAGCCACAGAGAATTGAGATCCACATTCGACTTTGACAACTCGCAGTCCTTTTAAACAGTCTATTCTCATTGGTAGCTTACAGCCTTCTGAACCGCCACGACCTAGAACATAAGAACAATACAATTACTTACATTCGCTTTCTTCGGAATCACGAAAGACCCAGCCGAAGATAAAGGGACGAACTTTGACGCCAATAGGCGGGATTGGTCCATGTTGGGTCAGGATCGAATTGAGTGCAGTGCGACAACACAAGCTCTTAAAGCTAATACTAAATTGGAACACCTAACTCTTTTGAAGAGCGCCCTCTTGAACAATAGACTAAACAAAGTTACAAATAAATTAAATATTTATCAATTAAATAATGTTACCTAGCTTTCCGTAATCACCGTCTCCCCACGACCAAACATTGTCATCATCTGTAATGCATAACGTTTGTGCATCGCCCGAACCACAGGCAACGTCTATTACGCGGTATGATGATAACGCATCCACCTAAAAAAACAAATTGACAAAATAGGACATAATAAATTAACCATCGGATTGGCACGGTAAAATCGGGTAGCGAAACCGAATGTTTACTTTACCCGGCACGGACCAATGGCGACCATGACAGAAGACGGAATAGGGTATTACACCCATTTTTAGGGTTCAGTAGCTAAATGGCAAAAAACGGAACCCTTATGGATTCGTCATGTCTGTCTGTCCATCCGTATGTCACAGCCACTTTTTTCCGAAACTATAAGAACTATGCTGTTGAAACTTGGTAAGTAGATGTATTCTGTGAACCGCATTAAGGTTTTCACACAAAAATAGAAAAAAATAACAATAATTTTGGGGGTTCCCCATACTTAGAACTGAAACTCAAAGTTTTTCATCAAACCCATACGTGTGGGGTATTTAAGGATAGGTCTTCAAAAATGATATTGAGGTTTCTAATATCATTTTTTTCTAAATTGAAAAGTTTGCGCGAGAGACACTTCCAAAGTGGTAAAATGTGCCCCCCCCCCTGTAACTTCTAAAATAAGAGAATGATAAAGTACATTGCCATGTAAACTTCCACCGAAAATTGGTTTGAACGAGATCTAGTAAGTAGTTATTTTTTAATACGTCATAAATCGTAAACCGCAATTTACCTTTCATTCAATAAAGTTTGTGCGGAACCCTCGCTGTGCGAGTCCGACTCGCTCTTGGCCGGGATATTTCAAAAGTGTCTCAATTAGATTCTATAGTGCTAATGAACCACTAAAAAATTCACAAAAAAATTATTCAATCGTTATGTGCCATAAAAATGCATTTAAATTTTGCATTTTCAAATTTCGCGCGTAATTTGTCGAAAACGCTGGGGTTCGAAAACTAACCCTGTATAAAATGGCCGCTTTATCAGAATCATTTTAGACCCCCTGGACGCAGTGGACGCCATATTGCTCTGTGGTCATGACGTCAGTTGGCTATGTAAACAAATGCAGTGATATTTGAAGTTGACAGTTGACACTTCTAAGTTTACATAGCCGTATGACGTAATAACATGGCGACTACTATAATGGTGTTATGAAACAGAGTAAAAAAGCTGACACCTTTGAATTGAATTTTAAAATTTAGTTTGCTATTTTATGAAGTAAAACTAATGTTTTCAGACTGCTTTTTGCCTAAGCTATCTCAATAATATATTTTTAGATTTTTTCTCATATAGAGTAAAATCGCATGAGCATGAAGAAAACGAAGGCGCTCTAAGCTGTCACTTGGTTTAGCTGATAAGCAGCCTTTACAGTGCGCTTGCACTACGTGCGGAACATTCCTATTAGAGAAAAAGAGATGTCTTCATGTTTCATAAGTAATTTTTACAATTGATCTAAGCATTGACATACTTCAAAATGTTCAAGAGATATTTCTACAACTTTATGAAGCTTACCATTTTAGGCACAAGCTGGTCCTCCGAGTCCCCGTGGCCGAGCCGCCCGTACCGCCCCTTGCCCCACGTGTGTATGCGCCCGCGCGCCGTCAGGCACGCCGAGTGAGCGCCCCCGCACGCGATTGCTACCACTTCCAGCCCCGACAGAGCTGTTACTAGCTTAGGTCGGTCGTAGCTCCTACAAATAATATTTAATGTGTAATATTTTGTTGTCCGAGAGCTATGTACATTAAACAAAATGCGGACTGTGGAGAAACAAACATTCCATCCCTCCACATTTCATCAACTCTGAGGAACACCTGTAAAACCCAGACGAAATATAGTGGATAATGTGGAAATCTCTTAACCGATTGCAAGCTCAGGTTGGCCGCTGTAGATCCATCCCAAACAGATTGCCAGTGTGGAGCCCCTCTACAGGGTATGCTCCACCTCCTGTCCTGCCCATCCTGCACAACCACTTGCACCTTTCAAGATTGAATCGAAACAAATCTTAAAGCTGTGTAGATGGCTACATAGTCGTCTAACAGTATTTGAGTTTATCAACAAAACGCTGCAATGGATAAGTCCGCGATTTGAGAGACAGGGCTAATGACGGTGCAGGCGGCTTATGAGAAACAAAGAAACCACCGTTGAATAGGTGTCTCGGAATACATTTTCTGAGACCTCCTAGAAATGTTTGAGGCTAAACGTCTTACATAAACAATGGCGTCCCGGCCGAATCGGTCGGGTCCACAGACGAAGGTTTATAATAGTCACTTACACTCTATTCCCATGCCCAAGTTTGCCGTCTTCGCCCTCACCCCAGCTGTAAACATCACCGTCAGCAGAAAGCGCTAAGCAGTGCTTGCCTCCCGAATTACAAGCCACCTGGCAACACAACACATACATTACTAACCAATAATAACAGGTGATGCAAGTTTGTATTTGACTCTTGTTCATGTTACCTTTGTTATAAAAACGTGTTGTATTGAAGCCAATAGAGTTGGTTGTGAGACAGAATCAATGCCTCCTATACCCAGCCTTCCACCAGCACCATAGCCTGTTAAAATACAAATATTTTGTTAATAGTGACTGAGAAAGACGTTTGAGATATAAAATTCTGAATTCTAAATGGAGTGCATAATTATGTTGTGAAAGTTTGTTGCATCATCTTTTCCCCAGCGAAAACACTAGGAAGGAGTGAAGTTGGGCCGTTTTGGAGGACAGTCCTACTTGGCGTTAAAAAAGAAAACATTTAGCCCGCGTTTTACGAACCAGTAGCATAAACTTTCCCATCAGGCGTAACAGCAAACAGCGTTTGCTCCCCTCCCACTAACTGCACAGGGTTGAGGGCGGCAAGAGCGTGGCAGGGTGTCGGTGTCCGCACTTTTGCGCCTTCCACCCCGCCCAGCTGTCCGCGATGGTTGTGGCCCCACCCGTACACGGCGCAGCCGCGGGACCCACCGCCCCACCAGCCGCACCAGTCTTCGGGACGTCTGGAATGGGGAGTATGATTTTAATTATCAGTTTCGCCAAGAATCTTAACGAAAAATGTATGTGTCGAATCCGGTCATGAGTACGGACGGGCGAATGAATCGAAAGCGCGCCAGTGGTGACATCACGCGACCTACTTACCAGTCTACCCCACCATGGCGTGCTTTTACAGAGTCCTGATGTTAATAGCTCACGTCGAGGAAGACATTCTGGGTCTGATCGCAGCGGAGTTGAGACGTCTTGAAACTGTATCCGGTTCATTGTGCCCAGTGATATTGTGTGAAAGTGTAATGTCAAGTAATTTGTTAGTTTACTCAGTGTATCTGTTTGAAAAGAGTAACCATGGAGTTTCTTGCCGGTTCTTCTCAATGGAAACGACCAACCCGAACCGTGCAATGTGAAATAAAATAGTGTATCGCATCTAGTGTGTTTTCATTGCACGAAACCCGTTTTCTGCCCAAGAAATGCTCGACCCTAGCGAAATAAATCCTGACAACCCGACATATATATTATTATGTCGCAGGCATATCTTATAACACGCCGCGGCGTCTTCACGTTCAGCCGGATTAGAATTAGATTAGAATTCGGCTGAAATAAAGTACGCCGCATTGAATGAGCACTTCGCGTTCGTCAAAGCGGCGTAAACGAGCCGCCCAAATACAAACAGGCGCATCGTCAATACGCCGCTTTGAAAGCGAGCGAAGCGAGCTCGGTACTTTGGGCACCCGACATTAGGTTTGGTTAGGTTACTTTAAACCCTGCAAACAAAAATAGGAGCCCCGCGTAGCGGAACTACGTCGACTACGTCTTATTTTCGGAATTTTCAGTATTTTATTCGGTCGTTTCTTCTTGCTGACAATAAGGCTAAACGTTGGACGCCGCGTTATCAAACATATCGCCTCTACAATCCGGCTGAACGTGAGGACGCCGCATTAAATAACGGCGACGTTTATCAATCCGGCGCGCCATTATGTTATACGGCGTGTTATACGAATTGGCTGCGACATATATACTTTTTTGTTAACATACTTGTTTGTATGTGTTAGTATTATCTTCACTTTGGATGAAAGATTCACTGGTCGTCGCATCACTGTTTTGCACTCCTAGATCTTCTACAACTTACAAGCGTCTCTAAGTTACGAAACACCTTTAAATTTCACACTTACTTGTTAACCCAATGCAGAAGCTGTTCATCATGCTGCTTAGTAAACTTGGCATTATCCTCCCACATGAAGAACGATTCACTGGTGGTCTCATCACTGTTATAGACCCCAAGGTCAGCCAGTCTCTTGCGCACGTCCGCTACGAAGGGCGTGGGTAACGGCGTGCGTCGTATGAGCGCGTCGGCCGTGCGCACGCACAGGCAGTAGCGCTTGAACCACGACCAGCGCGCCGACTCGGGGCCGCTGCACACGCGGGAGTCCATGCGGAGACCGCAAGAAAGCCATGATAGCTCCTGGAGAGAGAAATTGGATTTAGTACGGTCGAACAAGCTATTTGGTTAACAGTTTAAAGCACATTGTAAAATGTAAACCAAATAGCTTGTTCGACCGTACATGTTAGTAAAGTCTTCCACAAAAGATTTGCGGTACGTTTCATAAATAATGTAAATGTTTGCATGCCGAATGGTAAAATATGGCTCTGCTTTGATATCTCATAACAACTATTGTACCCATATTTGCAAAATACAATTATATTCTATTCGACGTACGGGCAGTACGAGGTCTGTTCAGTCTGGATTTTGCGTCATGCGTACTTATTTTCTGAGTTTTAAATTTGTCACTACTCACTAAAGCTTACCATGACCCCAGTAAATGTATCATAGCTTTGTTAATTTTGAAATGGGAAGAGTATAACAAACCTTGAGATAATGCGTGTGTAGGAGATGTGTGCCGGTCCGTAACGCCGGCTCCTCGTGTTCGTACTGCGCGTGTAGCAGCTGAGGCAGGTGATGCAGGGCGGGCGGGGTGCCCGTACTGGTCTCACACGCGCCGGCGCCGCAGCCACTGCCCCCACACACTACGCCGCGAAGGCGCCGGACGCACCATACGCGGGCACGCCATGCTATTCAACGAGCAAATATTTTAGCATTTTAAAAACGGGACCTTATTACTAAGACTCCACTGTCCCTCTGTCTGTCACCAGTCTGTAATCTCATGAAACGTGATAGCTAGACCGTTGAAATTTTCACAGATGATGTATGATGTTGCCGCTATAACAACAAATACTAAAAACAGAATAAAATAAATATTAAAGCCGGGCTCCCAAACAACAAACGAGTTTTTTTTGCCATTTTGTCTAATGTTGTATGGACAATGGTACGGAACCCTTCGTGCGGGAGTCCGACTTGCACTTGGTCGGTTTTTTAAGTAATTGACAATGGTCGCGACTACTTGTGAAATTATAAGAGGGAACGGGGCCTGTTTTATGAAGTATCAATGCTCCTTTTTCCAGTGCGTATCTCTGAGGAAGAACAGGACAAAAAAAAGAAGAACTAAAAAAAAAGAATTCAAATTTATAGGGGTACTTGCCTTGTAGTTGTGGTGCAATAAATTCGGTAAAGAAGGGTTTGTTCGTTTCTTTTCATTGTATACTTACTACTAAAGTAGACTCTAATAGAGGAAATAAATTAAAACGACTTTCTTTTCTAAAAAACGTCTTGCGCTCAAAATCACATCTTAAAACCTAGTCAAAAACAAAAGAGTCGTATACTCACATAGTGTAGGCATCTGTGCACATATAGCCAACGCTTGGGCCAAGCGCGGCGCCAACAGATGATCATTTGATATGGCCGCTAACAATGGTCCGTCGAGTAATCGCCACGCCAACTCCACAGACGGACATGATAGGACGTAGCGATCTGATCCACTTTCCTGTTCAAAAGGAATAACTTTGACAGTTAACTATCCATTTAGGACAGCTAAACACTGGTTTAAGCTAAGTAACGATTAGCGATCGTTTAACCATACAATTTCTAATGTTTAAACGTCTGTTAACTTTATGTAGCGTTTATTAATAAATCACCCGGTGCTTTGTTGCGTCTGAAAGCACCAGTCAAGACATTAGTCCCGAATTATTGTACGCCCGACGACAATCAAGCTATATAAAACCAGTTTATCTCGCGGCGGATCTCTAATTAAACAGGAAGTCTATACAAAGCGAGGCGACGTTACACTGGAAATGTATAGCTTGGTGTGTCGCCGTGTGTACAACAACTCGTGACGAAACCCTTCGCAAGACCTACCGCTCTGAGCAAGTCACTAAAAATTGGTTAGGATGCTTTTGTATGGTTTTGACGTAGAAGAAAATAGTACTAACGGTAATTGACTGTGAAGGCAGAATAGGATGAGCAGTGAACCTCCAGCCCCAGCCATTGACTGAACCATCGCTTGTGAATCTCCAACGTAATTCATCACCTGTTCAGAAACGGAGAGAGTAATAAACGACCCTTGTTCACTATTCTGATAAAATTTTCATTTGAGGAAATCTTACAAATACAGGGTGTAAACGATGCCGACGCGAAAACAGTTACCATGTATTCAGGACGTCATTCTGAGTGAAAGTAGAAATTATTCATAGATAATTAAAAAATAATCAGCTGTATACCATGTAGGCGTAGCACTTTTATAGAAAAGACCTGTTTCTGTTTTTTCAACACACTTGCTCGTAAAGTGAGCCTTATTACATCGTTAGGACCATAAACCGAACTATAACACACACGTGCATAATAATATTAAACACTAGTGCATAATAGAATTAACCCCTACAAAGTTAAGTTAGTAGCTAACTGCAAATGACATGCGAGTAAATAGAGCATTTTCAATTTAACCGGGTAATACATTTTTTTTTGTAACATCAAAGAGGTTTTATGCCGCTTGAAAATCCATTTACATTTTTGGAATAAATAAATGTGTCCCTAATTAAGACGAAAAAAAAAATATTATCAAATTATTTAATAATTATTATAAATAATTAGTTACAAAATATTTGCATTTTATCACTAAAATTATAATTTTGAAGTAGGCTGTATGGCTATTATGTAATCAATCACCTTACATTTTGGCGCGTGCAAAAAAAGAAAACTTGCACGTCATTTCTCGTAATTTTCATATTTGGTTTGTATCGCATTTGTTGCTGCGTGGTAAAACGATTTATGTAATGTAATACATGTTTGTTTTTTCCTCGCAAGTGTGTTGTAAAAGTGCTTATGAAACTCGTGAGCAACTTGCTCACTAGACACTCGGCTGATTTACGCCCTCGCCTACGGCTCGGGCTGCAACCCACAGCCTCGTGTATGAGCAACTTAGCTCACTTGTATCATAATATACTATTATGACCGATGAAAACTTTATATGTAAACCTTATACAGGGTGTGAACACTCTTCACGAAGCCGTTAACCAAGCATTCTGTACCTATCAAACTAAGTTAACCTACGCAAAAAACATTAAAACTATTTTTTTTTTGAGTGAAAAATCATATTTTACGGGAAAACGCAATGTAAAGCACTCAAAACATTGTGCTGGTTGGTGGATGGATTGATCAGTGTGGGGTCGTGGAGATGTTTAAAGTAAAGTTCTTACATTAAAAACATGTATTTCAAGAAAACTGAAAATGTTGGAACTTTTTCCCCCAATATACCAGTAACTAGGTTTCCAGGTATGGTCTAGCTAGAACAAAAAAAATATCGCAATGACGGGAAGAACAAGTGCCTTTCGGCTCGTTCACCCTTTATGTTAACTTTATATTGGGGCTCAGAATAATGTACTGAATACATGGTAACGGTTGTAGCGACGGTGTACTATCCACCATGTATACCAACACAAGTTCAGCAGTTCTTCCTATTACTTCTATCATCTTACCGTTTACAATAATTTCCTGCGCCCAATCCGTGGGTTCCCGTCCAGATCGCGTTGCTAAAACCCGACCGGTGCTGTCCGAAATCGTCAATGGATCATTACGTCGTTCCGTTGAACATCCTTGTTCGAAGACTACGCGAAGGGATGACGCTCCGGCGATTTTCACTACACCTGTTTGCAATAAAAACATTAGAAACATTATAGAACACTTGCTTATTTGATGTTATAGTTCCAATGAAAATAGTTATTATTTCATCATGTGCCTAGCCTTTTCCCAACTATGTTGGGGTCGGCTTCCAGTCTAACCGGATCGGCCGGACCGGACCGGGCAGCTGAATACCAGTATTTTACAGAGAGCGACTGCCTGTCTGACCTCCACAACCTAGTTAGTAATGGCAATACGACACCACTTGGTAAGACTGGTTGAAAATAGTATTTACTGGATCATAGTAAGTGCAGTATTTACGAAGTAAAGTAAATCTACATTAATGTATTTTTAGGAAGATTCAATTTAATGTCGCTCCCAGCGTGTTACTAGTTCTTCAGGGTGCATTAAAACAAACAGCTTCCACGAGGAACTGAACTACGTCCCATGAATGTAGTCCACCTAGTTAGTTCATTTCTTACACACTACATTATGTGACACCGAAGGCAAGAGATCGCGCGGTCGCTCACCAACAAGATGGACCGATCAAGTCAAAGGCTCGTCGTCCTCTATTCTACACGGTCGTAAAAGACGCGATGGACAGAAACTGATGGAGGCAGATCATCCGCTCCGGATGCAACCCTAAGGCTGACCACGATCCTCAGATGTGAGGGACCGACCTCAGAGAACGAGAGAGAGAGGGAGAGAGAGAAAAAGAGAGACATTTATGTTTTAATCAATTATAGCAAATTTCGACTCAGTACGATAAGATCAGTAGTTACTATACAATTGTAACAGTCCTTGTAAAAAGTCACAAGTATTTTATATACATGCGTACTACATACCCGATATATCAGTATCATCAGCATAGGGGTGTGGACTGTCCACAGTGACAGGTTGCGGAGGAGCCCTCCCTCCGCCCGCCGCCGCCTCTTCCAGCTCACACACACATACTTCCACCACCATATCGGCTACGGCTGGCTTACTTCCGCAGAGTGCTGGGCAAAAAAGATAAAATATAAGTAATATTTTATCTTTTCAATTTGTCAGAAATTAAAAGGCCAAACTCAAACTCAAAGCATTTCTTTCAATTAGACTATTACAGGCACTTTTGTATGTCAGACCGTTACTTCTACATGACTTTTGGTACCTAGACGCCTAGACTAAAGATAAATCCTTCAAAAGTGTGGGTCAAGGGCAGGAATTAGTAGTTTACAGGGTAATATTCCGAGATAAGACTTTTTGGTCACATCAGCAAAGGCAATTAAGAAAGAGCTCCATTTTCGACTAATTAGTTAGACCCTTCCGTGTGTTTTTCAATACAATTCAATCTTTTTACAAAATGTAAAAAAACACCCAGTATTTTTGCCCTGACCATGACTACACATAACATTATAATTCCGTCAAGGAATGTCTTAAAAGAAACCAAAGATGTGAAGAAGTGTCTGTATTTTTGACGAATCAACTTACCCATAAGAACATCAGTGATGATTTTCACAGCGCTATTCGAGTCAGGTATTCTGCCGGCCGCTGCTAATTTCAGTAAGTCAACCAGTGCTCTTGCGTCTGATTCGCCTAGGTGTGACGTAAATTCATCTAGCGCCAACTGCAACAAAACGTAATATGAAGTCGAGAAACAAAAGAAAATCAAAGCCATTTATTAACCTTTTAAACGCCAGAGCATAAACGCACGCGCGTGTCTTCCAATCCAAGCCACAATTTTACCTACCGTTTTGTCACATATTTGTGTCGTTTGACGTACAAGGCACGCGCTTGCTTGTCACGTATATGTGGCAGTGGCGTTAAAAAGGTTAAATACCAGTCCTTCCACAGTTGACTTGGCATCACTGTCAAATTACATTGATCTTTATTCTTGTTATAATAAGGCTGCTGTTGGAGTGTTGGGTCGCTGCCACTGACTGGTCTACATAACAAGGTTATTTGACATAATAAGGCTGCTACTCCCACATGTAAAATAATTGTAAAGGACTGTAGGTGGTCATCGAGACGTATGTTATGTAGTTTCAAAAATAACAAATTTCGATCATCACGCAGTGTTTGAGTCATTGTTTCGAATAAAAAGTAGATTTAGAAAGAACTAAGTATTATATTTACGAGAGTAAAATAAGTCTTAATTGTCACGGGTCATGGATTAATATCGCTTACCTTTGGAGCCTCAGCTTGTTGCACAGTCATTGTAGCAGCGGCGACCGAAACAGCACTCGATGACATCACTGCTGAATGCCGAGATGAGATTGAACCGCTTAGAGGACTACTTGCCCCGCTCTGTATATTAGAGAGAGAGTTTCATCAAACCAGCTATGCCAAGTGCAATTACACAAAAAATACTCAAAAGGTGGAACGAAGTTTATAGTGGTTGGATTTTCATGGGACTTTTTTTATTGAGTTCTTAGAAGAGTGCAGAAGAAAGTTAAAAAAAAAATTCACCGCTCGTGACAATTTTTATTTTTTATTTTCTTTGGAATATTTTTTGTTTCGTTTATGACTAATTCATATTGTAGCGTAATAGTGTGACCTGCGTGCATCCATTAAATGCTAATTTGGTCTGTTTCTTTGTTCATTGTTGTCGATGTATATTGTATAATGGGCTGGTGTCCGCAACTCCACGTCAAAGCGCGTATTTTGCGTATGGGCTATAATCCACCACGCGGGCCCAGTGCGGATTGGTAGATGTCACATGTCTTCGAATTGTTGGTTCTAAGACATGCCGGTTTCCTCACGATGTTTTCCTTCACCGTTTTGAGAGCAGTGGTGATGAAATAAATTACACAAAGTAATGCGCCTGTCTGGGTTCGAACCCACAACTTACTGTTCGTAAGTCGGGGCCACCACCACTGGGCCACCGCTACTCTCTGTTGTCGATGTAATGTAATATTTTAAGTATTTTTTGAAAATTTCCTATGTTCTGCAATTATTTAAAAAAAAAACATTTCGAATTTTAAGACCAAGATTTCTTTTGAAATTGGTAACTGATACTTTTTCACAGATAATTGGATGTAAAATATTCAAGAAAACCATGTTTACGAGGTAAGTGACTAAAATTGTATTCACAATTATCAAGAAATCGTCTATATAAAAGTTAAAGAAGGCCATTTTTTCTCAAAATATTTCTATGACGGTCAACGTAAATATTATCCTGAAAATATCCTTATTATACCTGCTATCCAAAGATAACAAAAAAAAAAAAAAAATTGGCGGTACTCGATAAATGTTGATTGTTGCTGACGAAGGGGGAATGGGGCCGCTGGTAAATTAAGAAAAAATCGTAATTATAACGTAAACGCAACCAATATTTAACAAGTATCCTTAAATATTTTTCTAGTTATTATACCCCGTTAGATAGCGAATAAAATGAGGATTTAGACAATAATTTGCGCATTGAGTTTCATAGCAGTATTTGGAAAAAAGAATGCTTTCATTACCATAAACGATTTTCTGACATTTCTGAATGAATTTTAAGTCACTACACTCTTGAAAGTGGTCTTCATTAATATTTTCTGGGCCAGTTATCTGTGAAAAAGCATCAGTTACCAATTTCAAAAGAAATTTTAGTCTTCAAATTCGATATTTTAGAAATAATTGCAGAAAATAGGAAAATTTCACAAAATACTTGAAATTACCTACATTAGTTACATTACATCAAACAACAAAGAAACAGACCAAATTAGCGCACATAGGTCACACTATTACGCTATAATATGAATTCGTCGAATTTGAAGTTATTCATAAACGAACAAAAATATTTCAAAGGAAAAATAAAAAAAGAACGCGAGCGGAGAATTTTTTTTTTTAACTTTCTGCTCCACTCCACTAGGAACTCAATAAAAAAAGTCCCATGAAAATCCGACCACTATAAACTTCGTTCCACCTTACTATTATGTTTAAATCGAACAAATTGGCAGTAGGCAATAATATTGAAAATCCATATATGCTAGTAAACAAGCTTACTGTTTAAAACAACCGAGAGCTTATCAATCATTAGACCGCTAGACATAGGCACAGTTTTGGACAAGTGTTTTATTTCTTCTTGTTGGTAGCGGTGAGTTAATTTGCTATCACCAGTCTACACACTTCTTAGTAGATAAGTCTCATAAATTCTCACTCTTGATTGAAGTGAAACATCTATAGGCGCGGGTAAACCAAAAAAAACAAATGAAAAATTCGTGGCCAGCGTGGCGATCGAACCCGGCCCGAAGAATCCCGAACATTACCAACCTGTTGAAGCAACATAAGATGTACATATTCACCACGATTTACGACAAGCCAGCTGGTCTCGGGGCACAGAGCGCTGGGTTACAATCTCGTGACTTCGAGTACGATTTCAGCATAAAGATTTTCTTTTTGTGAATTGAGTCATTTTGTTTTTCTTTTCTTTTATTTTATGTGTTTGTTTTTTATATTGATTTTTTTTAAACATATTACTTGTACAAAATAATTTTGATGTTTCACATCTGCCAGGCGTCCCGCGGCGACTCACTTTTTTCTATATAGAGGCCTCATAAGACTTACCGGTAACGTAGCCCTATCAGCCGGCGCCTCCCCTCCCCCAGTGCGCGCGTCGGCTTCAGCATCTTCGTCCTCCGTGTCAATGGTTGTTACTACGGGTACCGCTGCTGATGACGCTTCGTGAGCGCGTAAGGCTTCCACTAGTAACGTGCGCGCCTGGTGAAATGGGAAAGAACATTATAAAGAGGCTTTTTATATGTAAAAAGAACTTTTATGACCTCTTGCATAACATTGTATGGCAGACTTTGGAATATTATCTGTGGAAATTGGAAATACCATAAAGGCAAACAATGGGACACTTAGCGTCCTGCCTGTCAAGTTGTTTGCACCCCACAGAAGCTGATAGACGCTACTGAAAGTGCCAAACTCGTCTAGAAATTTTGGGCTGAATCAATGTAGACTGCCATTTACACGTTAAGAAGAAAAAGCTGTTGTTATTCAAGTTTCAGTTCTGAGCCGGTATTTTCAATATTTACCGACTTTTTTGTGACAAGAATAAAATGATGTAGATATTCTCTCACCTGTGTGATATGTAATGCCAGCAGGATTAAAGACAGAGCATGTTGCACGGCCACTGGCGGTTCCAAAGCCAACGCAGCAGCCGCTAGCGAAGCCCGCGGTCCTTGAGGCTCGTCTACCACTACTTCTTCCGCATACAAGTCTGTAGAATACAAACAAAATTAACACCATTACCCCAGTACATAATTAAGAGAATGACAGTCTATTCCATTCCGCGTTTCCATTGGTTGCGCCGTGTGTATTTGTAAATTGAGTGGTTACAAACATATGTCCATTCGTGCGATCTTATACTGCAGTATTGTTTTACACAATTATTTATTTTACTATTAGGTGCTGCTAACCAAGACTGAGAATTGAGAGAAGGGTGCTTCGGTGGAATTCGTTTTATTTACGTGGCCCTTATCTCATGTTATTTTGTTTACAAACATTTTTCTTACTTACCGAGACTTTGGGTTACTAAAGGGTCCTTCCCTTCAATGTTGGGAATGGTAGCGGTGCTATATGGGGAGAATGAGCATCAGTTTGCAAGGCAGCAGGTCTTAACGACCACGCGGCTGAATGTGAAGAACTAACAAAAAAATATTTACCCTCATATGTACTTACCAAGACTCTGAGCTCCTAATGGATCCTTCAACGTCGGGAACGGCAGAGGTGCTATATGAGGTGAATGAGCATCAGTTTGCAAGGCAGCGGGTCTTAGCGACCACGCGGCTGAATGTGAGGACCCCGCGGCTGCCCGCTGTACGCCTTCGACGCCCGCTACTAGTGCGGGGCGACGGTTCACGCAGGTGGTACCGTTGCCTTGCTGGCCGTGGTCGTTGTCGCCCCAAGCCCACACCTGGGAAAAGAAACATTGTGCTACACATGGTATAACAGCAGTTTTTTATTATAATAACAGGCGTATAATTTAAAACTTGGACTTTCAGAAAAGACAAAAATACATGCGATTGTATTATAAGAGGAACTTATACGCTAAAAGAGGATGAGCTTAAATCGAGACTATTCGCGTTAAAGAGCCTTTAAGTAGATTGAGAGCGGACTTCACCAATGAAACTGATATGAGCGCTATCAGTAATTCAATATTCCAAAGCAATTATGAGACGGACAGATCTTGAACGCAGTTTTGATGCACTGATCGCGATCAGTTTCGTTGGGTAAATTCACACGAACACAATTAAACTCTTTGGTACCAGGCCCACAGACACTTAGAAGAATGTTACAGTGAAACTTAGGTCATACAACCTTTTAACAGTATTTTACCTGATGTTCACTAGTAACAGCGAGGCAGTGCAGTGCTCCAACAGCAACGTGAATAACGCGGCGCCCGCGTAACGCCTCCACGAGCGTCGGCCGGCGCACGTGCGCGTCACATCCGTGTCCCAGGCGGAAGTAGTCGCCTTTACCCCAGGTCCAAACCTGAGACAGAGTAAATGAACAGCTAACAGCTGGACCAATCTTACTAAGGGTTGTGGAGGTCAGATGGCACTCGATGTAAAACACTGGTTTCGAGCTACAGTTACTGTTTATTGACGTGGGTAAAGGAATAACAAACTTCATGTTATACTGACTTACTTCACTTGACGTATTCATCAAAATTCGTGATACTAAAGTAATTCTATCTATTGAACACTAAACCCTCTTCGTATTGAATTAAAGTAAATTTTTATATCAATGAAAGAATTCTTGTATTTGTACAAATACGCCAATGGTAGCGCTGGCATTAGACATTTTCTTGACGATTTTTTTAAGATACTCTTATTGAAGATAAACGAAGATAAACGTGAAGCCATAAAAATCAAAAAACAAATATTAAAAGTAGGCTGACAATAAACACTTTTGGACGTCATTAATCACTTAAGACATTCATACAAAATGTCCGCCCACCAAATGTTCTAATTGGGAAGAAGAAGTGGACGAACAAATTCCCCAGCAAAGATACATACCTCTCCGTCTCTAGTCAAAGCTAGGCTGAACTGTGCGCCACACTCCACCTGTATAACTCCAAGAGTATTCAGTCTTTCTATATTCATCGGCACGGCGCAACCATCAGACCCACCACGACCTGAAACCGAGGAACCTGTTTCACGTATTGCTGCCATAATTCTTGCGTTTTAGCATGAAAATAGCGGTCATTGACCCAGCTACATTGATTTACGTTTTTCATTTCAAAACGAGAATAAATATTTTGTCATAAAACGACAAACAATACAATATTTATGGATTTCGTCCGTGCAAAGTGGTATTGGGTTAGCTAAGGGTTACCTTTTGTTTACGTGCGTGGAATGGATAATATCCTCCCAGTGGTACGAGGACTAAAACACGCCCAGTGCATCGTGATATTCTCGGCAGTGCGTAAGGGGCCGTCCATTAATCATTTGATGCTCAAAAGGGGGGGTGGGGGGTTTGTCAAAAATCACAAAATATCACAAGGGGCGAGGGGGTTGTAGTAAGATATCACGTGTATTTATTTTTTCGTCAAACGCGCGACTTCGAAACCGAAAAGGGGCGTGTAGTGTGACTTGACTCGCCGTCGTGATTTTGGGTGGGGGTGGGGGTTAGTCTTAAACCTCACCACGTTTCACCAAGGGGGAGGAGGGCGGGGGGTTACAAACGCTAAAAAAAACATCACGTGATTAATGGACGGCCCCTAAGGATGAAATAAATTAAGGACAATGACCGCTAGTGCCATGCTATAACGCAACATCTATGACTAAAACACACAAGGGCTTAAAGGAAAAATATACATAACCGTAACTTACCTAGCTTGCCAAAATCTCCGTCCCCCCATGAGAATACTTTGCCGCACGCTGTCAGGGCTAAAGTCTGCGCGTCTCGTGATCCACAGGCCACTTGTACGACTCTCAGGCTAGATAGTGCTTCCACCTAGAAAATTGAAAGAGTTTTAACATCTTATTTAGAACTTAATCAAAGACTTTTTATCACCATCATTATCATTTCGGCCGAAAGACGTCCGTTGCTGTACACAGTCCTCCCCGACAGTCGCCACATGGTCTGTTGGTCAAGGCAGGTTTGTATGCATGACTGGTTAGACTTTGTTGGCCTGACAGGCCACGCACGCACTTTGATTGAACGGGCCCGCACGTAATGCCTACCACGCTCTCTCCAGCTCAAGTCTCCACTATGTGTTACTAAGCCCATGTACATTGCTCACCATCTTAGGGTACAGCTGCGTCATATCATCGCCATGCCCGAGCCTGCCATACTCGCCCATGCCCCACGTGTACAGCTGGCCGCGCGCGGTCACGCACGCACTGTGCGCGGACCCGCACGCAATGCCGACCACACGCTCGCCGGCTAACGTTTCTATCAGACGGGGCACTTCTAGTGTGATGCGGTTACCGTGACCGAGTTTGCCGTCTTCGCCTTCGCCCCAGGAATAAACCTGGAGGTTGAGAAAGTTTTCTTTCAAAAACAGTAAATAGATAGTAGCTGTTTCTTTGTAAATGAGCAAGTCCTCACTAACTAAGAAAAGGCGACTATCTACAGGGTGTAAACAGGCCCTTCACGAAGCCGTCAACCAAGCATTCTGACATCAAACTGAGTAGCTCTGTGCAAAAATTATAGCGAAACTGCTTTTTTTTTTGAGGTGAATAATCACATTTTACGGTAAAACTCAATGTAACGCATTCAACACATTGTGCGTATGGATGCATTGAGTAGTAAACGGGTCATGTATATATTTAAAGTTATAACATTAAAAACTTGTATTAAAAAAAAACTTGTCAAAAAGGTGGAACTTTGACCCCTAATATCTCCATAACTAGGTTCCCAGGTATCAGTTCAAGGCCAGAACCCAACAAAAAAAAGTCGCAGTGACAAGGAAAATAAGTGCCTTTCGGCTTCGTTAAGGGTCTATTTACATCCGTTATTTACATGCAAAAGTTTGCATGTTGCAAAACCTTGGTTGCATTAATGAAAGGGTAGATAGATTACATCGAGTCCATAGAGACGCGGTATAGACTGTGGTGTTTAGGAGTTTAGTTTCCATGCGTAGTTTTTTTTATGGGAAAGTAACTGTTAAATTGATTCCGCGTAGATGTGTTTGCTGTGTTTGTTAGTTTCATTCAGCTATTATGGATTTCCTTGCTCGAGATGGCGGTTGGTTATTGTTTTATCTAGCCGCTAATTGTTTCTTTTCATTTAAGATCACTGACAAGCGGTCAAACAACCTCATTGTCTTCATTTTGAATTTCAATGTCGCTATCTACTTACATTCAAGTTTTTTACAGGCGTATTAGTTTCAACATTACGCTATTTAAGTCTCACCTTCCCATCAGCAGTGAGCGCGAGCGCATGTTTCCCGCCGGAGTGCACGGCTACGCGTCGCACGAGCACGTGCGCGAGGTACGCGTTAGCGCGCGGACTGGACACGTTGTTACTGTGTCCTAGGCCGAGCCGGCCATTTGTACCTTCACCACAGGCGAACAGCTGTTGAATGAACACAAAAGTTTAATAAACGCAAGTTCTACAGAAAGAGATGGCACAAAAATGTAATGTCAGAAATAATATGTATAATCATAGTATTTTTTTAGTTTTTGAGGAGAAGGATCGTAAATCTTCAGTATTAAAACTTATAGCAGACCGACGTGTGTATACAGAATTTAAAGATCTCATATTATTCGTAGAGACTTTATGAAGATAGTCATCATCTGCCTAGCCTTTTCCAGACTATGTTGAGGTCGGGTTCTTGTCTTGCCGCTTGCAGCTGTATTAACGACTGTCTATCTGACCTCCACAGCCCAGTTAATACTATAATACCTCTTGGTAAGACTGGTTGTCAGACTTTTGGGTCACTGGACTACCAGTTACGAATGCCAAAGTTCTACAAATGACAGCCGAGACCAACGGCTTGACGTGCTCTCTGAGACACGGAGGAAACTTGGTATGTGATGAATGGGTGGCCACCCATCCACGGACCAACCTAGGCAAGTGCGACTTACCCTGAAGATCGACCCCGAGCGGCTGTTATTATTTAGCCACCAATATAGATAATGTTAAAAACTTACCTTCCCATCATGCGATACAATGAAGAGTGTCTTTGAGCCTCCCGCAATATGTACAGGCCGGTACGCACTGAGACTGGGCGAGAATACAGGTATTTTAACTTTGGACCCTTTCACGCCACCTAGCTGATCTTTGTCATTCAACCCCCATACGTATACCTGCAAAACATAAGATTTAGTACATTATAAACGGCCATGAACATAACATAACATCACGGCTGTTATCCTCGAAGAGTTGGACAGAGGTGTACGTAATAATACACCCAAATTTGGCTAGTTATGTTTAAGTCCCACGTAATAGGGGATAAGCATATTGCCATCAAAAATCCAGACTCCGCGGCTGCTAATTAAAGAAATTCCTGAAGGAAAAACTCAATAACACTTTGCCCGACCTGGGAGTCGAACCCGGGACCTTATGCTCAGCAGTCGCGTTTCCGACCACTAGACTAGTGTTCCGCAAAGTAATTGCCACGGCACACTGGAGTACTGTGGTCATTAGTTGGTGTGCCTCGGAAAAATAAGGTTATTTCAAAGTTAAATAGATAGACGGAAAAAAATAAGTAAGTACTTAAATAGCCGCAAAACTTTAATAAATAAATGTTGACTAATATGTAGTATGTAAAAAAATATTTTTCTTTTATGGTGCACCTCCAATATTTTCCGATTGTATAGATTTGCCTTGAACACAAAAAGTTTGCGGAACCATGTCACTAGTGACTAGACTAACGACAAATGCCACTGCCGGTCATGACCAATGTTAATTAAAGTGGCATCTAAACAAATACTCACTTTTGGGCAGTCACTTGGTAAAGTGGGTGGATTATTATCAGCAGAGACAGCACCCGTTGGATTATCTTTTTCCATCCAATCTTCTGCCACGAAGTTCATACTCTGAAACATTCAGTACAATCAAAAGACATCCTTATAGCCATAATGTACAATAGGGTTGTGTCCTGAAAAAATCTAATTAGTCCGTCAGTTGGATTATCAAAAAATATTTGACACGTATTTTTTCTTTTGTTACGTAAACCAAAATTGACGAAGATACGACGCTTTTAAAATTTTCAATACGTCATGCCATGCTATAATTTTTAGTGCGTTGTGACGTCACGAGGCCCCACTCTCGAGTTTTGATGCGTTTTATCTTTGTCAATATTCATTGATTTACAAAAACAAAAAATACGTCTCCATTATTTTCCAATACGCTGACTGACGGACTAAATAGATTTGCAATTTATTGATGGTGGAAACTAGCCTATTCTGTGTGCTTACCTGTAACACTTCGGTGTACAGAGGGTTAGGTCTGAAGCCCGTTATGTAGAGACCATGAACGCGGCAATCGGCATTCACGTTGCGATTTTGTTTTATTCCGATTTCGATACAGGGATAATACTGCAACAAAACATAGTGTTACGAGTTCTTGAAGGTTTTACTTGTAAAAAGTGAAAAATAACTTGAGCTTCAAAAGTCGGTGACCTTTGTTTGATGATTTAGTTTTTTTGTCACCGACTTCTGAAGCTAAAGTTATTTTTCACTTATTGTATTTTTTGAAGTCGGTTATATTTTTTGCAAAAAAGTTTTTATTTTTATTTAAACCCGTTGCGAGATAAATCTTTCTTTAATGCTCAATTTCGTCACATTTGGGAACTCTTATAAAAATGTTAATGTACTTCTAGACCTAGGGGTTTAGTGAATGAATTACGGTTAGATTAGGTTAGCTGTAAACACAACTAACATTCTTAACCCACAAACCTGTTTACAATCAGCCAGCAGCTGTATCTGTGCGAGGTGCGCGGGCGGCCTGTCTCTCACGGATGCGGCGGGCGCGCAGGGCACGGCAGCAAGCGGCGCGAGCGCGGCGTCGTCGAACGTGGCGCCCGCGCGCACGGCTAGCGCCGCTGGGCCGTGCGCCCCGCCCCCTACGCCCAGGCCGAGGCGGCGGACGCGGACGCCGTTGCGCATTTCTACGCGGATCCAGTGCTATAATGACACATGGCTTTCATTCCTATACAACCTTGTATAGAAATGAAATCGCTTTGCATTCTGGTCAAATTCAAGGGCATCGGAGGACATTGAAGGTATCTATGCTTATGATTCTCGACCCAAATCGATAATAAAATGGATAGTTTTTTTTTTCTTATTTTCGGAAATCGGTAACTGTTAACCACCCGTATTAAAAGGCAGCCCGTCAGAACTAGCCCTATAACCACATACACACAAATAAACGCACACAGAGACATGTCGCGCGATGAGTGATTCTTCTATTACTTTCGTGTTATTCTGGAATACTTTCAAACTTAAACAATTTAAAATAGGAGCTTTATTAATTTATTGACCGGGTATCTTAATTTAAATTGATTATTTTGTCTTTTGTGACAAGCTCCTGAATTTTGACTAGGATGCAAAACTACACCTTGTATAAAGCAACAAAATTTACAAAAAAATATATTTGAAAGTTAATTTATGATGTTTAAGAATAAGCAATACTTGTCGAATTTGTGACAAGCATGGCTTAAAACCGAAAACCGCATAACACCCTCTACCTTTAGCTATCTCATACGCAACGTTTGGCTCTACGCCACGGCATTTCAAATGCCACTGTCGATATATCAGTCAGCCAGAATACTTTAAACATCACCTCTTTACTTTCTAAAAACTTTGTTCAGTATATTCCTTTGTGGAGATCGAAAATATAAAATTAATTCTTCCTACAAAAATAGCTATATATGTAGTTAACTCACCTGCCCATTCCCACTAGAGCTCTGCCAGTACGTATGAGGCTGAGAATCCAACAGCCTCCTTGCGCCGGCGCCGGATCTACAAGATGACACGCGAACAGCTCGCACTGCGCCGCGCCAACCTACTGCAGTCCCACCGGCACTTTCACCCCATTCAGCTGTTTAGAGAAAAATTCATGATTTTTAATAATAATATTGGCCTGCTAATGTCCCACAGTTGGGCAAAGGCCCTTTTCTTTTACTGAGAAGTCGTGAGCATTGATTGTCACACTTGCCAAAGGTGGATTAGCGATTTCAAACTATGTTACTAAATTATATAAGGCCACAGTTCCTCGTGTTTTTCTTTCACCGACGCGCGGCGGCTAACATAAGCTTTGAAAGTGCTGGTAACTTACATTGATCAGTAACGAGTTCCATTTCACTGACTTGTCCTGTCCAACCAGGTTGTTGAGGGAAGTCGACCGTGAGATCACGACCATTACTTGATATGGCTACAAAAAAGAAAACACAATTTTTTAAATCGGTCTGTTTAAGGTCTGTCGATAATTTTCAACACGTTTTACATCCACTCATGTGTGTTTTGTGTCTGCCTGCTGAACGTGAAAAGTGAGTAAATGCGGTGTGCGGTACTACACCATAGGTTTTAAACGCTCTACACTGTCACTCACACGAAATTCGTGTTGATCGATGCGAGTATGAGCATGTGCGACGGTTTTAAGCACATATAGCACATTTTGGGCACCACCTACCATGCTTTCTTGATTAATATTTTTGCAATGTCGTATAAATGAATACTTAGTCACAATGGTGAATTACTGAATAAATGAAGTACTTACAAGTAACAGTCCCAACGCTAGTATGATCGATACATCCCCACTTGTACCGCGGTTGTGTCACAGCGGCACGCACGCGCACTCTGTCGCCCACTGCAAATGGCGGCGTACCCGATACCACTTCTGCATGCACTGCGCGCACGCCGAATACTCGACCTAGGCCGCGCCATTCCACCTGAGTCATGGATTGGGACTTTTGATTTTTGAACGACATGATGAACAATACAGTACAATAAAGTCTATAATGCATCCACACCTTCGAGCAATATTTTGCAATATGATAACATTAAGTAATTTTTATAACTTTTTTGCGTTTTGCTATAAACTTTGCTACCGGTATTGTGTACAAACACTTGCAAACGTTACTCCACAAAAAGTAACTTTGGTATGGATGCACCTCAATGGCCATCTGCAGTAAAGTCGGTTCAGTCAGAGTTTAACCTGTGGTTTACTTATGAAACTCTTAAAATTAGTCAAGCCAAAATGTCATAGTTATACATCGGCTAAGTGCGCCTCACCCGAGCCTTTCTTTGAGGTTACTAACGTTTAGTGCAGACGGGAATAAAAAACATGAGTGTTTCAGATTTTTTGTTTAATTATTTTTTCTTGTTACCTATTTTTCGTCTTTGTTCACCGAGTCACAGCACCTCGAATAAGATTCTCAAAAAACAGGAAAGGGGAGTTTAATAACATAAGTGGAGAATGGAAATAATGTGAGGCCCCTAGTAGAAATTATATTACTTAATAACAATGAGTTATGGAGTATAGGTAATGCGTACATATAAACATATATCTAAGCGATTAAGTAAACTACGCATATAGTAAACACTCAAAACTTACGTGTAAAAAGACGTTTTGTTTTATATCGCGTTCAACTTTTTGTACTTGACCCACATCGCCTAAAGCAACCTGAAAAGACACGTATAAACTCTCAAAATAACTGAAGCAAGCATACTTACTGAAACAAGCTTACTACGTCATGAATTCAACGAAGCAGAGAAGGATACCTTGCTTACGCATGGACCTAGAAGATTAGCAGTAAATCAGTCTTAGGGTCTGCACCCACTGGCGGCATGGCACGGCAGGGAGTTTTTAATACGACGAATAGGAAATCTTTACAAATAAATAAAATGTAAGTGTCTGTTTGTATTTCAAAATAACAGCTTTTTACTGACTGCGTATGAAAGTACTATGCATATATACGGTACATATTTATTTACTTATGTACACACAAAATACTTAACAGGACAATATATTAACATAGAAGAGCACAAATAAATTTCTTCCAGCAGACCTGCGAGAGGAAAGCTGAGGTAGCTACATTTTTTTTTTTTGTCTGTCAATCTGTCTGTTCCGGCTAATCTCTGAAACGAATGGCCCGATTCATGAGCTGATTTTATAAGGAGTAACTTAGGCTACTTTTATTTTAGAAAAAGGATTAGGGTTCCATGCAAACAATTAAAGCCCACCGTTAACAAAATCCGATTCAAATATGAGAGTAATAATATATTTATAATAATTTCACGCGGACGAAGGTCGCGGGCAACCGATAGTTGATATAACTGAAAAGGAAGACAAATTATAATCATCGTAGGCAGCGCCGGCGCTTCAGTATGCCTAAGGCTGCGGCATAGTTGCCGTCCGTATGTGCTAGCATGTAATGTCGCCAATGGGTACAGGCCGTTAGAAAACATCGATGGGAAACGGTCAAACTTGTGAAATGATGAATTGGAGTAGTGAACAGGTTTCCGAAGACTTGAAGATAACCTGTCAGCGATGGTCTCCACCAATCGATTGATTAAGTTTGGTGGAGGCAACACCAATAAACGCGAGAAGCAGTTACAGTCTTTAGTAAAATCGGAACTACAGTAACAGCGAATACTCAAACGCTACTTTGAGTGTTATGCTATCTCTGTCACTTAATGGTGTTTTGAAGCGAAAAAAATATTAAAAAAAAAACTTTTAAGTTCTTGTGTTCAGATAGTTGAAATATTCGTCTTACCGGTTCAAATGCCTTACAGCACCGTACAGTCATGCCCGGAGTGATGACGTCAGACAAGTACTGCGCATACTCTTCTTCAGAGGCGAAACAACTGCGCCATCTGTAGGGAATCTGTTTCTTCTCCGGTTTAGCACTTAAAGGCCTCACTTCGAAGACCGAGTCGTCCATTCCGTGTTGAGGTAGTTCTAATAAGTATACGACTAGAGATTCTACTGACGGTAGGCTGGTTCCACCTGTAAGGAATTTTGAGATTTAAAATTAAAGAGGTTAAAATTCAAAATTGCTTACGACTTAAGGCTATACAGACAGTTGTCTAGTTAGATCTGAAGGGAGCATTGAGTTTTATGGATGAAGACGTAAAGTTTAAATTAGAATGGTAAATGTGTTTGTTATATTACCTAGAGCCTGAATTGCGCCGTATACAGCGTGTCTAGAAAATCCCATTTCTATAACTTGTTGAACTTGGGAAGAATTCGCCCATGTGTTGAGATCTTTTCTTGCTGTAAAAGGAGGTGGAATATAAGTTCACGGTATTAGATATTGTCGTTTCACAGTTATTATACCACTGAGAGCAGTAACCAAACAACGACATTATCACAAAAAGATAATAAAGATATGTATGCTTTCGAAAGATTTGTATAATAACTGTGATTTTGACGGAAATGTAAACTCTGGGGTACAATAACTAAGAAAGGACTATAGGGGACTATAGGGATGTTTTTATTATCTGTTTGATAAACTTACATAGAGAAGCTGTACTTGTTGAAGGACCCATAGATATCTGCATTACATTGCTTTTATCTATTATCGGCATTTCGGGTGGGATTTCGTGGTCTTTCTCATCTCCTATAGAACAAAAATATAATCTATACAAATAAAATAAAATTGAAGTGTCTGTTTGTAATTTCAAATTATAGCTTTTTATTGAATGCATATTATTATGAAAGTATATACAGAACTTAAAACACTTTTAAGTTCTGTATATACGTTTAATTTTTGTCCGTCTGTCTGTTAGTTCCGGCTTATCTCCGAAACGGCTGGACCAATTTCGGCGGGACTGCCCCTGGCAGATAGCTAAATAAAAAAAAAACCCGCGGGCAACAGCTAGTGATGTAATATTAAACGACCCAGGAATAGTAAAAGCGATCCTGATGAAAGCGGGAGTCCAAAAAAAGGTCGCTAACGATTTGGGATTTGGTGGCTAATTTGATGATATTACGATCGGTAAGAAAAAAAAAACCAGAATAAACGGCCATTTTCAGTAACTTACTAACAGGTAACAGAAGGATCTCTAACTGTTTGACATTTAGCTTACGGACCGTTAGAAACAAAACGTCACAGAAACGCTTTCTTTGTTTTTTCTATGAATCACAGTCCTCCGAGTGACGGGTAGGTGACGCGGATAGGATATTCCAAGCTAACTTTGTTTATAGAAACACCGATAGCTTCGAGACGTAGGCATATTAACTAACGTAAGTAAGTTATAGAAAACGGCCGTAAGTCTACTTACCGTTAACATGTGCAGCCAACTGTTGAACTATAGTTAGAGCTGCTGATTCCAGCTCGCGCGGCGTATGCGACGCAGCTAGTGGACTTGGGCGAGTGGCTAGCGCCAGTAACCGTCTGAGTAACGTCCCTTCTGTGCCTAACGTTGTTGTTCTGTCAATGTTACCTGAAATAGTATGATTGTTACAGTCACTTGTTTTACTTTGATGATTAGTTAAGTGATTTTTAACTTTGTGTAACGTGTGTTTAAGGTTGAATTTTACGTAAACACGTTTATTTGTGAGCATGACATGTAGGAGATACATACCCGCATGGTCTGGTGGCTGCATCAGTACCTTCCGTAGTCTTGTTCTTGTCGTTAAAAGACCGCGTACGGCGCATAAAGTCAGCAGTTCCATTTGCTGTTTTCTTAGACCGTATACATCGATTTCAGCTAAAAAATAAGATGAACAAACAACTCATTATGTTGTCATCGCTTTAGTCATTAGTCAAATTGAACCCCAAAAACGAAATTTAGATTGGGTGTCTGGTTTTTGCTGTTGGAAAAATCCAAGACATAGTCTGGTGTGATTTCAATATGTGATTTGCTGTCTCCACCTTATTGTGGATAAAATTTTACCTAATTCTGTAACAACAACTTTCGTATCCTTACCGGGCAAATGATGCGGATGCATAGGCGAGGCTTGTGGTCCAGCTCCTAATAAGGCAGCGCACACACGTAGAGCGCTCTCACCGCCACCTAGCGGGAGGGAGAGACGGTCGCCTTCCGCGCTTTGTATGCTGCCTAGTTCAGTCTGAAGGATGGGAAAACATTCTTAATAGGGTATTTTACTCTATATGAGAAAAAGTCTAAAAATATATTATTGAGATTGCTTAGGCAAAAGTAGTCGGAAAACGTTAGTTATAGTTCAAAAATAGCAAACAAAATTTTAAAAGTCAATTATAGGTAGGCAGCTTTTTTAATCTGTTTCTTAGCACCATTAGCCGTATGACGTAATAACATGGCGACTACTACGCCATGTTATTACGTCATACGGCTATGTAAACTTAGAAGTTTCAACTGTTAACTTCAAATATCACTGCATTTGTTTACACAGCCAACTGACGTCATGACTACAGAGCAATATGGCGTAAATTACCTCCGCGTTTTCGTCAAATTACGCGCGAAATTTGAAAATGCAAAATTTAAATGCATTTTTATGGCACTTAACGATTGAATAAAATTTTTGATAATTTTTTAGTTGTTCATTAGCACTATAGAAACTAATTGAGATAATTTAAAAAAATGGGTGTAATACCATATTGTATGATCAGTAATAAGGGTAGGTGAAGGATTTTCGAATGAAAAGAAGTCTTCAGAATCGGAATGACTATTTAATGTTTCCAGGAGATTATTCAACAATAGAAAAAGATAGTCTATTTAAGACTATCTTTTTCCCATCGGTGTTTAGTAAGCAAATAAAAGAGGCATTTCACACTGCTGCTTTCATGCTATTGGTACATACATTTTTGAAAAGTTTTACTCCAGACTTTTGATTAGATAGTTCAAGAAAATGTCCAAAGATTACCTGTTAAGGAAAAACATACCTTAGTTGTAGTCATATCATCATGTACTAGAGTAATCTTCGCTCTAGGAGACAATTGCGTCACAATAGCATTTCGTGGCGGCGAACCTGCAGCCACTTTCTGTCCCAGCCTTATACGCCATTCTACACCACCAACCACTCCGAGTGCACCCGCTGCAAACGATAATCAACCTTATATTCAAGCACAAAAGTTCTATTTCGTAATTCGCGTGGTGAGTTAAAATGTAATTAGGATTATGAACTTTAAGAATGACTAAACAAAGTATAAGTTTGATTGAGTAACTTACCAATGAGGCAACTCTCCAGAGTGGGTGGTGAAGGTTTCATCGTCTGGGTTAGATCTTGACTAGTGTGGGGCCACCAATGCCAGTCACTTGTTACCTATAAAAAAGAAGCGCTTTTGATCGCCATAGTCACATATACGTGACAAGCAAGCGCGTAGCCTGTACGCCAAACGACACAAATATGTGACAAAATGTTAGGGGAAATTCTGGCTTGAGGCTAGCGCATAAACGCACACGTGCGCCTTACACGCGGAAGGCACGTGCTTGCGTTTATGCTCTGGCAGTATGCTAAGCTTCGTTGGTCAGGGACAAGATTATTAGCATTCTATCTCTTTCATGTTTTAAACTTTAAAAAATGAAGATGTACCGTTTGCGCAGCCAATTGCAGTTTATCCAACAACAATGTGGTGACGGGTGTATGCCACTGCGCAGCGGCGTGCAGTTGTCTTACAAGTTGTACTAAAGCTGCGCACGTTGAACCTGTGTAACTAGCGGTCGCAGGAGCGCGCCATCTGTTGTCTGAAATTGATAACTTGTTAAGTGCTTGGATGTGAAATAAAAAAAATTGTAAGTATACGAATAGAAAGAAAAATAAAAAAAGTAATAACAGATAAGTGATTCGCTTTTAAAGTTATTTAAAATTCATACAGAAACCACATTCGTAATCAAGCGAGGAGCTCTATAGATTTTGCTAACCCCATGGACCAAAAAAGTGAGATTATTTGTATTTTTGTGTGTCCTTCAGTACCGTTACTAAGACTGAATGTAGTAAAAGGGACTGCCATTTATGAGGGTTATAAGTGAGTGGGTGCATGGTAAAGTTCTCACCAACTTCCTCTTCATCAGTAGCACTATTGCAAATAGCTATCTGGTGGTTGGGCTTGAAGGCTGGGTCCCAGGAGTGAGTTTCAAGCCACAGTCGTCCAATCAGCGCTAGTAACTGAGCGCCGACCGTCCGTCGCCATTCGGGAGGTCCTGTATGTTCTACTAATACCCGGCGAAGGAGCCAGAGAGATTGGATCTGTGGAGATAAGAAGTACTGAGAGCATCTGACCATCACAACCCAGTTACTATGGGTACCACGATAACTCCTGGAAAGACTGGTTGTCAAACTTTCAGGCATCTGCCTACCAACGACTGTCAAAGATTAGAAATGACAACCGGGACGAAATCAATCGGTAGGCTGTTGTTTAGTCATGACCCAATACAATAATATACATATGGTAATATTACACGAGTAGGTACTCAAAAGTGGTCAATCAGCACCTGCAGTAACCAAAAGAAAAAGCAGCATATTTAAACATTATGTTTAAACATTAACGGTTAGGGTTAGGGTAAATGTCACTTACTTGTAAATAAATGAGATCTTGTGAGATAGGCTTGTCGGCAGCCGAAATAATACTGTAGCAGAGTTCAAACCACGAGTCAGTGCATAAAGACTTACGCATTTCCAGGCTTTGCGCACTTGCTGTAACAAACAAACAAATGGAATCAAAGAGCTTATTATAGCGGTGTTATATATGTGTGTGTCAACATTGTGTATGTGTGCGTGGGCTGCGTCCCTGCTCCACTCTTACCTACGAATTAAACAGTGTGCTTATAGCTGTCAGTAGTATCACTTGTGTCCCTACGTACCTACATAACAAGAGGCTATATTAATTGTCTATAAATTAAATAACTTTGTGCATTTGGAGGTCTCACGAGTGAGAGTAATTATTTTCTGTCGTTGTGGCACAAGAGCAATTTTCTCTATTGACACTATATAGCTATCATTTTGATACATCTTCGTTGCAATGCACCGACGTTCTGTCTAGCAAATTGGCGCTTGAACCTATGTGTAAACTTTTTCTCTGGATGAAACAAACAGACAATCTATATTTCCTTACCTCGTAACAACGCCAAAGCCGTATGATAATGAGCAGCAAAGGCCGTCGGGGGCGGCGTCGAATGCGCATGTGCTAACGTCAACAATCTTCGTTGTAAAGCCGCCACGTTTCGCCTTGCGACTGTGCCGACGCTAGTGAGAGCACCACCTGCACCCGCGCACAGAGCTCGGATAGCACCCGTGCAGGCGGAGCGCACCTCGCTTACCGGCCACCATTCTACACTGGTGTCTACGACGGCGGCTAGAAGAGGATAAGATTTTATTGTACTTTTCATCAGTACTTTTTCGTTTGCGAGTACATCGTCATTATATTGATATCACTGGTTAGGTGAAATAACATTTGAATACATGGAGAAGAATGTAAAATCAAGTAGATGGGTTAAAAAAACATTCCATGCCTATTCCATATTCAAATCCTCCAATCCAAATGATGTTTCTTCCACTTAAGAAATGAACTTGTTGCAAGTGTTTATAAAAAAAACTTTTATAATGACTATAACGTTTGGCTGGTCCGAGGTGGCGCAGGAGAAGAGTACCTGGAAGGATATGGGGGGGTCTTTGTCCAGCAGTGGGACATTCAGGGCTACAAAAAAAACAACGTTTTTAAGTTTAGACAAATTAAAGACATGCAATCCTTACCAGGCCCATGCACAGTCTCATCTACCGAAGGCGGCGGTGACGGTGAGCGTGCTAGCTTGAGATCGTATTTGCCCTCCTTGCCCATGCGATAGGAGTTGGTGCCACCCGCATCCCATGCTACCCTGACCCATCCGTCTTCACCTAGTTCTCCTATGACACGACCCTCGCCACCGGGGACACCGTCCTATGAGACAATTAAAGTTTGGAGTTTCTAGAAGTATTTTCTAGAAGAACGTGAGAATATGGGGATAAAGCTGGCCCATTGTATCTTTTTGTCATTGTGTTCTTTTTTTACATTTATCTGCGTTAGTTTATTATGGTATACATAATAAAGATTATTCGTCATTATATGTGGTTTTCTAATTAAAAATAGGGACGTAATTTATATGGATAAATCTATGGGTTTTTGAAGTTGCTTAAAATTAATTCAATGTCAAAATGCGTTAGGTTATACAAAAGTTTAAAGTTTATCTTTACCTGATCGCCCCACTTCCAATCCTTGCCCCTCACTACTCGAGTGCCGATCTTCATGAGTGAAGCTAGCTCTGGACCTGATAACGAGGCTCCCCGAGCGCGGGCGCCCAGTCTCTCGTCTTCGAATATTATCAGACAATCCGCTGAAAATATGGTTATCAATATCAAACATTCCATTCACTTTCTTTCATTTCAGACATGAAAAATTGTAATTATAACATTATTTCACATAATTATTATATGGACAAAATTTTCAAGGGACTCTATTACGATTTCTGACAATGAGTCAGGTCTGTAATCCTGTCATTCCTCATCATTTCAGCATATTTTTACAAATTTAATCTTTGAAGACATGGTTTTATTTTGACAAATTTAAATAATCGAAAAAAGTCTTACTTACATTTCGACTTCAATCCATTACATATTAGAGATGTCAGCTGAGATGTATCGCCTCCGATTTGCTTCAGTAACGTCAGGCAGGAGCTTAGAGCTCCACCATTGATTAGCTGCTCCAATTCTGGACCCTGACACCCTTCTATGAGAAGCGATAGTAGCGTTATCAAGAACCTGAAAGTTAAGTAATCAAGTAAGTATATTTTTATTCAGAAATTCAAGTTGTGGGAAAATAAACTCAATGTGACAAAGTTCAAATTCCTTTGACACATTTTTTTTATAGTCAGTCAAAAATCAACTATGACTGCATTAAGCTAAAGTAGATAGTTGATTAAGTCATGAAAATTGTTTAAGATTGGGTATTCACGTAGTGTGCTGTGTACTTGTATTATAGCAGTTTAGTGTGTACGTGATTCGGTTCAAAGCATATGCAAAACTAGGTCTAAAAATTCTTACCTGGCTCTTGAAGGCCGATTCAATAACGCATGCGCTCCATAATTCGCGCTCATTTTCAACGGCAGCGCCTGAGTATGTTCTCCCTCCAAAACCCTTGCCTTCAACTCGATCAGTATAAAATCCATCAACTTAGACCTCTCTAGAAGAACCATGTACTTAGAGTACGGTATCACAGATTCTATGCCAATCAATGGATGAGTCAACGGTATGGTAGGTTTCAATGGTATGAATGGAACTGCGTCTGCCATACAAGCACCTAATAACCCGGCGAGAGCCGCGTATTTAATGCTATCAGACATTGTTTGTGACGAGTTGAGAATACTATTGATCATGCAGTACCCGTTCTTTCTTATTTCAGCTCTTTGCACCTGAAATTGCACCATATTTTAAAGACTTTAGAGTAGAAATTTAATTGCTACGAGCTATTTACAATAAAATGCAAAATTTAAACATAAGATTATTTAAATAATGTATTTGAAATACCTGACAATACAAGGCTCTTCTTAGTATGTCTATATCACAGGGTTCTTCAGTCATGACAAAGTCAATAATGGCTATTGTCAAACCTTGTTGCTCTTGAGTTACTTCTTCCAGCAACCAGTATAAATCTAAAACAGAAGAACATCAATGATGATCTTTTCTTTCTTTCTCAATTTCTTTAATAAAAAGGAAAAAAAAATTATAAAGAAAAGAAAAAGTGTGCGTGTGTGTGAAGAGTAAGAAAGAAATGAGAAAGTGTGCTTGGTAATTACGTTGGTTAGTCCTTTGGCGCCGCAACGAGAAACGACTTGAGATTTTTTGGAGCAGGAATTAAGTGTAGGCAAATTTATATCCCGGAGAAATGATCCAGATCACATGGGGGACGCCGCGGCTAAAAGACTAATCCTAACATACAATAAGTAGAGGCCCTACTTTCTAACGCTTCGTCCGTATATTCGGATCTATCCGTCTCTCTCGCGCACTACTGCAGATGAGTGCGAGTGAGAGACGGATAGATCCGAATATACGGACGAACCTTTAGAGAGTAAGGCCCCAGACCCGTGCAAATTACGATGAAAATGAATTACCTTTCTCTTCACACGCAAGTCTCGAAACCCACGCATTAACAAACTTATTCCTCTCAGAATTATCATCGTCTTTTTCCTCATCCGCCATAATCAAATCAGTCTTCAGATCATCAGCTAGCAGCATTACTTGCTTCTCACTCTCCATCGACTCTTTGAGAATCGAGTTATCGGTAATATCGTTTATCGAGGAAATCGACATTTCGTTCGTTGGCGTTTTATCATCGTTGTCTTTGTCTAACAGATCATCTCTATCCCCTTTGTCTCTGTCTCCCCGGCCTTCATTCTTCATATCATCATTATTTGATGCATTCTTCAAGTCTTTTTCTAAAAGTTTATCTTTCACTTTTATGGTAACTTTAGATCGGAGCGTGGGGTCTTTTATGGGGGTTGTAGTATCGTTGTGTCCTTTCAAAGGTTCGACCACGATGCACGGAGCGTCTTCGGGCGTTTTCGAAGCTTGGGCAATGGAAGACTTTATGAGAAGTGCATCACCCTGTAGAAGGCTGCTAGTAGCTTTGAACATACTTTTGCTAAGACTATTCTGTCTGTTTCTGAGATCTTTAGTAGTTTCAAAGCTGTAAAGAAAAAATAAAATATATCGTAATGCCTTTCAAAGTTATCAAGCAATTAAAAAAGAAGTAATAAAAGCTACAGAACTATTATTGTTACCATTTACTAAATCCGGGCGTCTTGGATACTCGCATGACTTTTTGGAATATTTTCTTGGCAGTGGGTGGCTTATGGGATGGCGGTCTAGAGTGTAATGCTGATACTGCTGGTGACATCGCTGCACGGACTTCGTGTAGAAGGAACCGAGCCCTTTCTAAAGGCGCTGCGCATACCTAGACATATTACGTTGCTTAATAAGACATAGTAAATAATTAGAGAATCATATAAGCTGAAGGTGTGGCGGAACATACCTCCTTATAACCACGTGAAAGCTGCTGTCGTGTTCTCATTAAAGTCCATTTGCTTTGCTGTACAGCTTTTACGATTTCAGACATCGCGGGAGATAACTTTACTTCGCCTTTCTCCATTTCTAAAACATATCAAATATCCTTCATATTCCTGATAGCGTCTTTCTCCGATGTTCGATAGATTGAGATATAATCATGTAACTTGAACAAGAAAATGGCAGAACTAAGCTGTCACACAAAGAACTTCTACAGGAAAATCATTAGCTGGTGTCCTATTTTCTTAACTAGTTTGCAAACCTTACAAAAGAAATATATTCTCACCAGCCATAGCAGTCGCCAGCGCATGCTCCTTCAGCCCAGCGTGGTACAATAAAGCCGCTAGCAGCGCTCGACGCAGCTCTTCTAGCGGATGTTCAGGCGGAAAGTGTGGTGCGCAACCTTCACGTCTTTCACACGCCCACCATAGGTGTAGAGCTAGAGGATCCTGGATGGACAAAATGTTTGCTGTACTACAGTTACTGGCACAACGACACATGAATATTCTACGCAACGTAACTCCACCAATACCCGAGAAGTCTATACAGGTTGAATTTTTCCAGTGGGCGTGGATAGCCAAATCAGAACTTATGAGTAATACGGAACTATAAGGATACTGCATCACTGATTTTCTTTGGAAAATCAATGATGATTTTAGTTTTCTTCAGAATTGGGCTCGAGACTACTTTTAGTATTTTCCTCATAGATTTTGATTTGGCCATCCACGCCCGCTTGAAAAATTCAACCTGTATACGAAGATACTTACATGTAACTTAGGTTCAGCCAGCGCATGTAGCAACGCCTCAGCTCTCGCAGGGGACTGTGCGACGTTAACACGAGGTGGGGGGCGCGGGGGGCGGGACGTCCGCGTTGGTACGGGCGCTTCACCGGCGGGACTGTTGCCGCCTGTAGAGGACCCACTACGAGCTTCTGCTTTTTCCTCGTCGAAGGGGTTTGTGAGTTGTGGGACCTGTCATATGTTTGGTAATCAAATAATTCATCACAATTTACATTTTAACATCACTCTATCTCTGTTTTCAATAAATGATTTGACAGAAAGAGAGACGCAAACAGAAAGATCTTTAAAATACGTTTAGCGCTTAAAGTAGGTATTTACCGACTTGTGGTGCAAGGCCCTTTGGCCTTAGGAGACCTGAGGTCGTGGTTAAATAATAACAGCCGCTCGGGTCGATCTTTAGGAGTGGAACGTTGAACACACAAATGTTGATAGTATATCGTACAACACAAACCTGCAGGCCTCCTCTCAAGAACACAGCGGCGGCATACGGTGCAGCATCTCTCTCGGCCTGCTGTACTGGCAGCGAGCGCGCCAGCCGTGACCCGCACTGCGTCAGGCCCACAGCTACGTTGAACGCGCATGTTGATAGTATGTGGTGGGTGCGAAGACTTGCTGCGCTTTCCTGTGTAAAAGACGACTTGGTTAATGTTATGAATCGTAATCAAGTAGATTTTTTATTTGAGTTTATACTTTAGACCATAAGTTCTATTTTTTTTTATTTTTCGCTCACAGTTGTATCCGATTGCGCCTGGTAGAGAACAAGGGAATGTTTAAAATAAAAAAAAAGATTAAGGAAATTACTATTATAGTATCTTTCTTACTACTATTTATGTATGCGAAAGTTTGCGGGATGGGTGGATGGATGTTCGTTACTCTTTCGCGTAAAAACTACGAACGAAACGACGAAATAATGAATTTAAAAAACACAACTTTTTATCACAGTAATACGATCCCGTGGGACTATTACCGAACTCCACGCGGGCGAAGCCGCGGGCATAAGCTAGCTCACACATAACAGAATTCATCATCATCATCATCATTTCAGCCAAAAGACGTCCACTGCTGGACATAGGCCTCCCCAAGTGTCGCCACATTGACCGGTCCCGTGCGACTCGCATCCAACGGATTCCCGCAACCTTCACCAGGTCATCGGTCCACCTAGTGGGAGGTCTTCCAACGCAACGTCTTCGGGTTCGCGGTCGCCACTCTGGAACTTTTCGGCCCCATTGGCCATCCGTTCTGCGAGCAATGTGCTCTGCCCACTGCCACTTAAGTTTGGCAATTCTTCGGGCTACGTCGGTGACCCTGGTTCTCTTGCGGATGTCTTCATTTCTGATTCGATCACGCAAAGAAACTCCGAGCATAGCCCTCTCCATTGCCCTATGGGTGACTTTAAGCCTTCTGATAAGGCCCATTGTGAGCGAACACGTTTCGGTCCCGTATGTAATCACTGGCAACACACACTGGTCATAGACTTTCGTCTTGTGACACTGCGGTAAGGTAACAACACAATAACAAAATAAACAACAGAAACACATACAGATAACAGAATTAACTTACATAAACCCTATAACTGTAGATTTGATCAGCATACAGCCCGACACATTTCTCCGTCACCCTCGACAGATACGCAGCATGAGGGTCCACGCTCATAGCAGCCGTAGCATCAGAACCGCGCAGCTTTCGTATCATTTCGACGGTACTCGCACTGTCACACTCGAAGTTCTCGACGTCGAATACATGGCCTGCTATAACAACCCACGAACCGCCATCCTTTGTGTGGTTTTGGATATCACATCTGGAATAATAATTTTAGTATTTTTTTTTTTTTTTAGGAACATTCTTCATTATTATGTGTGATAGATACGCAAAGTAAGTAAAAAGCGCACAAAATTCGCTTTGAAACATCATCATCAATGTCAACTTCGGCGCCAAAGACGGCGGTTGGATATCTACCCCGCCAACTAGCAGTCGCCAAAGAAAACTCAACGTTAAGACATGATGAACATTTGGCAGTCGGGAAACAATAGAAGAATACTGTTATACTGGCGACACTGCGCGCTGTCTCAATACCAATGGAGACTAGCCACTCCAAGTTTGGTTGCTGATAGTAGGGGCTTTAGAGGGCTGATCAAACAAAGATTAGCATTATCTCCAGAGCAACATGATTACTTACTTGCGAACAATACTGTTCTTAAGTTGTTGTTTCTTTGACACTAATCCTGGCCAGCCGAGCAAGTCGGCGTCTAACTTGGCAGCCGATGGCAGAGACTTGGCCGCGTCATCACAAGCGCGTGCTATCTTCACTAGAGAGTCCGCTGATTCGGCTAGAGCGCATGGAGATCGTGCTGCGCATGCGCCTATCCAGACGCCTAGCTCACTTACAACGCGCCCTGGGAAATGCGAGAAATATTTTGATCCCCGATAGTATTGCACAATACTATCTTTGTTCTATACATCAATCGGGAATAATAAATATGACATTTCTTGTCCAATTATGCAATTTAAACTAGGATTAAGGCACCCAGAAGCATTTGAATTTTTTTATTTTATAAATTAACGCATAATTGTTTTCTTACCGACAATATCTTCAGCCACCAGGTCGCAGAGCGCTACAAGCTGCGTATTATCAGATCTATGCACCGCTCTGTTGAACGAAGTGAGTGTAGATTGTACGTGTTCTGCTAACAACTCTATGTATTGTGTTATAAGTGCGCGCACGCCGCCTCTTGTACTGCGCCCGCCGCGCGACCACATGGCTTCGCAGAATAGTAACCTGAGGACAATTTGATAACTTCTTTATCTCTCTATACCTTTTAAATATTTGTATTATTAACTAGTATACAATATAACGTAAAGAAATGGTCAGCCCAAAAAAAAAAGATATGCGATTAAGTGGTTAGGTTGAACATCAAAACTATTAAAATATTATAACGAACCGAAAAAAACTCGTGACAGTGGTTAAATGACATCTTCGGCACGGTACATTGTTGATTAAAAAAGTAGTTTGTAATATAAATAAAAATAAAAAATAATATGTATTGATAATTTCAAGCTGTCCTTATAAAATACCTCTGGAATCGTATAAGTAGATCACAGCTGGGACTGACGGTGTCGTGCCCTTTGGGATCGTCTGCCTTGCTTGTGTTGCCGTGCATTATAGCGTTTATATGCATCTGGGTCTGGCAGGACGTGTTGCGAATTAGATGTTTTACCTGTAACAAAATGTTTTCAGTGAAAAATTGAAACTCAAATTTAATTTAAATAAATCAGTTACAGGCACTTTTGAACTTTCACGGAGTCGCGAGCTTTGTGGGAAGTCCGTGCCTTAGAGATAAAGTCATATTGTAGCTTACATCCTCGAATTATTAACTTACCAAATGCATTAAAGGTACAGACGCTCCTTTATCGGACGATGTTGCGTTGCTTATTTGATATTCTTCAGTGCAACCTACAAAAAGAACACATCATGACAAAACCAAACACGCATTATCAAAAACGACATTGTTATTTAGAAAATATTGACAAAGACATACCTGTTACTGTATCAGCATCTTCGCCTGCAGCTGCAGGGGGCGATCCACGTTGTCCAGTGACTATATCGATTTGATCGTATTCTCTAAAAAAAAGAACCTCTTATGTCAATTTGAAATCAATACATTTGTATAGTTATTACATCGCCATTTTGATGTTTCTGCAAAGTTGCGGCGCACGAAGAAACTGGCACATAGTATTATGTCCAGGGACACATTGCCCTTAATCGTCGCCTTAACAAGTTATTTAATACGTTATATTTAGCGATATAGGGATCTTTGCCGTCTTTTCGTCAATTTTCGTTTTTTTAAGTGTCCTCTGTCCAACATGCCAGTTTCATCGAGCGTCGCAACTAAAGAAAAAATAAAATGGCGATGAGGTGACTATGTCACTTGTCACTTCGGTTTTATATTGCCCTTTGTATAATACATACGCATCAAGTTGTAGATGATTATACGCGTCCACTGAGTGAGCTTGTAACGCGTTACGTAACGCATCTCGCAACCCACCGCCGCCGAGTAAAGACCACACTAGTAGTTCTGTCATGAATCGTGCGCCGGCGCTAGCTGGTGCTGACCCTGTAGACAGTGGATCATATAATGTTACTTCAGACATATAATGTTACTTGATATAGTATTGAATAAAGAGAAACTTGAATTCGTAGATAAAACGGTTTTCCTGGGGATTACGCTTGATTCAAGGCTACAATGGGGTTCTCATTTAACATGACTGGCGGGGCGGCTAAGTTCAGCAGCGTATGCTATTAGAAAAATCCGTCAATTTACCGATGTAGATACTGCTAGATTGGTCTATTTTAGTTGCTTTCATAGTATAATGTCTTATGGCATTTTGTTATGGGGACGGGCTGCAGACATTGAGTCTATCTTTATTCTGCAAAAAAGAGCCATCAGAGCCATATACAATCTTCGTAGGCGCGATTCTCTAAGGGAACTGTTTAAGGAAATTAACATCATGACTGTACGTTGTCAATACAACTACGAAAACATAATGTACGTACGAAAAAATCTACACCTTTTTGGAAAAAGAGGTGACAGACACAATTACAGTACTAGAAATAGGGACCAATTAGTTCAGCCAGGACTAGACTAGACTCATCTTTCATGGGTACTGTTTGAGATGATATAATAAAATTCCACAAAGCATTCTTGAACTGAATGAAACAAAATTTAAAACATGCATTAAACGCACACTCTGTAAGCAAGCATATTACAAATTGGACGATTATATTGCTGATAAAATTGCTTGGCTTACGGCGGTCTTGCTCCACAAGGACAGGGGCGCATAAATGGATAGCACTAATTGTATTGTTGGAGCTGCTGAAGATTGTACAACTATCTTTGTATTGTATAAATTTAATATTTTTAGTATTATGTAACCGCATATCGCATATTGTGTGAGTGCTATGTACTAGAATGCTATCAGTCGCTGGAAACCTACGTTTTTTCTTGACTTGAATATGCCCTGGCGGTTAAGAGTATGTCATGCTCACTTAAATGTCTCGCTCGTCGGATCATTTAGTTCCCTTCAAAATGGTTGAGTTGAATGGTGCTGATACATGCGTCATGTTTGTGAACGAGCGCTGTCAGTTGGGACTGGTCAGCTCTTGGTTGCCACGGCTTATTTGAATTAATAATTTTATTTTTGAATTGTTTTTTTTTTAATGTTTTTATGTATTACTATGGACACTTTTAACGTGCTTGTAACTTTTTGCTACATTGTTCTCACATAATGTACCATCTCAACATGAATGATGTACCCTAGGTTTAGTAAAAATATAATGATTTAAAAGAGTATCTATGGAGTTTCTTGCCCGTTCTTCTCCATAGAGATCTACGCTAGGGAGTGGGCAACTACAGTACTTTCACAGTTTTTATGTCTTGTGACTGGGACTGTAGCTACATTTTTATTTTCATCTTTGTTTCAACAATTCAAAAGTGCCTGTAACTGGCCTACATGAAATAAATGCTTTGATTTTGATTTTGACAGAGCAACGACCCAACTGCATCCTTGTCATAACGTAAATAACGATTACTTTGCTTTTGCCAGTGATTTATTATCAAAGGTAAGAGACTGAAAGAACATCTTTTTCTATCTAAAGGCGTCATCCGCGTTGACGTGAGGATGGGTGTCTCGTTCTATAGCATGACGCCTCTGGGAAACGGGTAAAATTATTTCAGTTGGCTATACACACATAATTCATTTGGCAGACTCGGCTGATGATGGCAGGACGAGATTTACATCTACAGGATCGGTCTACTCAAGACAGAGTGCACTAAAAAAGGAGTAAAGGAGACCTTTGCCCTACAATGACACAAAATAAGCTGAAATCACTACATATTATAAAAAGTCCTCCGCCGCGTCTGTCTCTCTGTTCGCGATAAACTCAAAAACGACTGCATCGGTTTTCATACTGTTTTCACCAATGGATAGAGTGGTTCTCGAGGAAGGTTTTAGTATATAATTTGTCAAGCGGGCGAAGCCGCGGGCATCAGCTAGTTTATATTAATTAGGTCTCACCTTGAGGCAGTAACGTAATAAGATGATGCGCGCGCACTTGCGGTGTGGGCAGTAAGAGCGGCCAGGCCGCCGCCAGCGCGCGCCGCGCCGCAGTGGCGGCCCCCGCCCCCGCGCGCCCCTCCACCAGCGCCACGAGCGCGGAGTGCACGCCGTTGCACCACGAACGGGCTTCGCCTTCCGTGTCGTCGGGTTCAGGGCCGCGGGAACACTGCCAGGCTTGCACCTTGAAAATGGAATTATGTAACACTGGCCGCCAAAAAGAAGCATCTTTATGCTGCAGGTTTGTTTGAATGAAACTTACTTGTAATCTTAGTAAATTCAGGCAGGATATAGCCATACATTCGACCTCCTTTATTGTTGCTGAGCTGCTTTGTTCGACGACTATCCTTAACAATCTTTCTAGAAGTCTGCAAAAGAGTAAGCTATATTAGCAACTATTTTATTTATTTGGTGTAGAAAATTGGATAAGTCCCTATTTCGTTTAGTTACTCACTTGAAGGTGCTTTCAGATAAATCAATGACAAAGGGCAAAGAAGACGGCAAATCTCTAGGACTTTCTTCACTCCATACTAAAATCTGTCCAGGTCCGCTGGAGACACCTGCAAACAATCAAGGATATTAGCAGCTACACAATTCAAAAAGACCTGCTTCTTCAGAAACGTTCTTATGGGGCTATTGCAATACCCAAAATAAGGTGAAATGCTTCTTTAGTCAAATAGTTTGGAGGATATTCTGACAGTAGAAGGTTGTGAAATTAAGTATCAAATAAACTTACCATGAGCCTTAAAAGCGGGGTTGAGTACTTGCAACAGCTGTGGCACCGGTCTGGTTATCTGTGCTCGCTCGTGCGTGCCCCAAGCGTACAAAGCGCCCTCTGACGTCAGGGCCACGCCATGAGTCGAGCCCAGAGACAGATCTACTACTCTTATACCTAAACAATATTGACTGCGTTAGTGGAATCGTGTAAGTTAGAAAAAGTCAAGGGTTACTTGTGGAATAATGAATCACCTTGCAGTGCCTCGAGAATTTTTGGGATCTTCACGTTTTCAAGATTGCCATGACCGAGGCGATAGCTTTCTCCTTTACCCCAAGTGTACACTTGGCCCCTGTAAATAGAACATTTTAAATATTCGCATGAGTGAGTCTGATATTGGTATAACATCAGACCAACATAGTGTGACATAGATTAAGTATCTTTAAGAGTAGAAATCTTCACATTGCTTTGTACTGGTCAGTACAAAAAGTACTACAGCAACACAGGTCAAAAAAAGGTGCATCAGCGCCATCTGCACATCACACGAGCGACAAGGAAGAGCTAACATCAACATTTTGCATCGCGCTATTAAAGTTATCCGCGACTTAAAGACTATAAATAGTGTAAAACACATCTTAACGAAGCCGAAAGGCACTTGCTCTCCCCGTCATTGCGATCATTTTTTTGATCTACACCATACCTGGGAACCTTCTAGTTTCGGAGATTTTGGGAGTCAAAATTCCAACTTTTTGTAAAGTTCTTTTATAATACAAGTTTTTAAGGTAAGATTTTTACTTTCAAAACCTCCACGACCCCCATACTATTCAAACCACAACAACACAACAGCACAATGTTTTGAGTGCGTTACATTGAGTTCTACCACAAAACATGATTTTTCGCCCAAAAAAAAAAGTCGTTTCCCAGCAATATCTTTTACGTAAAGTTACTTAGTTTGATGTACAGAATGCTTGGTTGACGGCTTCGTGATGAGATTGTTAACACCCTGTATAGGAAAACCCGACAACAAAAGTCGGGCACAACACCCCTCTGGTCAGAGGATACTACCTTTTCTATGGGGGATGAAGAACTTTACACCCTGTTTTTCTTACCCTATAGCTTTGAATCAAAAGCCAAAGTAAATCGCAATTTAATATAACTTTTAATACCACGAAAACTAAAAACAAAAAGTCAACTGAAAATAAACGTACGCATCTGTTAGAGCAGCATGCCAGTGTTCTCCGGTATAAACGCGGCTGATCCGCAACACGGACAGTGACGTCAGAGTGCGAGGGACTCCGCCCTCACTGTCTCCAAATACTTGAACTGCGCCTTCCCATGTGCAGCATAGAGTTTGAGCTTCTCCCCAGCCTAGAGAGGGCAAAAAATATTAAGAAACCGTATGATCTTACTTCTACTTCCTACTAATAATTATTATAAATGCGAAAGTTTAATGAGTATGGATGTTTGTTACTCTTTCACGCAAAAACTACTAAACGGATTTGGATAAAATTTTGCACACAGATAGTTCATAACCTGGATTAACACATAGGTTACTTTTTATCCCGGTAGTATGATCCCGTGGGACAAATATCAAACTCCACGTGGGCGAAGTCGCGGGTATAAGCTAATAGTATCATAGACTTAGAGCAGCGGTGGCCCAGTGGTGGCGGCCCCGACTTACGGTTCGAACCCAGACAGGCGCATTACTTTGTGTAATTTATTTCATCATCACTGCTCTCAAAACGGTGAAGGAAAACATCGTAAGGAAACCGGCATGTCGTAGAACCAAAAATTCGAAGACATGTGACATCTACCAATCCGCACTGGGCCTGCGTGGTGGATTATTGCATTATGATTGCCCATACGCAAAATACGCGCTTTGACGTGAATTTGCGGACACCAGCCCGTTATACAATACAATCATAAAGACTTCGCCATTCCCCTAAGGTATTGAAATTTAATTAATAATCCGACAATACGTGGCTGCATTAAAATATTTGTCAAGCTAGTGTCATTCTCAGCCTACTTTAGAGGGCTTCCAACTGTCTTTTGTTTCATGTTGTCTCATGTAAGATTATTGGTTGCTTAAGCTTCTCTGAGAACTATTGAGAAGCCTTAGTAAATTAAACCCTTCAGCCACTACAATTGTAACTAGCTGTTGTCCGAGACTTTGTTCACTTGGAAATTTGATGTGTAAGTGAGAGAAAAAAAAGTATCCTATGTGCTATACCGGTATTGGCAAATTTCATCCAGATGCGTTCAGCGGTATTTTTTTCTAATAGTATAGTTTTGTTAAAAGCTTTTCATTACCCAATGCCACATCGATGACTCGTTCAATATTGTGTGCGTTGAAGGACACTGGCTGTGGTGTGAGGCAGTTCTCGATAGTTCCGTGACCGAGGCGGCCTTGAGCGCCTCGCCCCCAAGTGTACAGAGCACCTCGAGATGTTATCACAGCACTGAAAGCAAAGAAAAGAAGTCTTAGATCTTAAGAGCATTTAACACAAGAGCTATTGCAAATCCTGAAAGTACGGTCGAATAAGTTTTAATTAGTAATTTGTTGGTTAAACTGTAAACCAAATACCGACCGTACATTTTTAACGTGTTATGGTCTATGTAATCTCGGATCACGCGATTTTGTTCAAAACTGGTGGAAAAACAAATCTGGAGGACTGTATCATGTATCGAATCCACGACTGTTAAAAGATTACGCTATAGATTGTATGCGCTACATCTACGAGTATCAGCACAGAATCGCATTTTTCCATTCCCCTATCCTTTTCTGTCGCCCAGAACCGTCATTCGCTAGAGTAAGAGTGCGGGAGTGCTATCGCGCGAGGCAAAACCAACTGCTCAGCAAAGAAAGAATGCAAAGTGAGTCAACTTGACTTAGTCAAGGTGTGGACAGCGCTCCAGCGCCAAGGATCACTCACTAAGCTAGATCCAGTGTGTAAGTCTGCGCATTTCAGAGCGTAATAGGACCACTGCAGTAGTACACACTTACCTGCACGAAGCACCCGCAGATACTCTCACAACTTCATGGTGAGCTAGATGGTGTAGATGCGCGGGCGCATCTCTAGGCGCGGTATCACCGTGTCCGAGCCGCCCATCGTCACCCGACCCCCACGACCACGCCCCACCACAGGACGAACAGCACAAGAAGTGCTTTCCAGCAGGGTGGCAGGATACTTGCGTGATGGTTTTACTTTCAAGACCTGTTGAGAGCATAAACAAACATACATACATTTTGTCAGAGGAGTTTGTGGCTAAATAATAACGTCGGGTCGATCTTTAGGTTAAGCCGCCGGTTTGCCTAGGCGCTTGCCGTGGATGTGTGGCCACCCATTACATACCGAGTGTTTTTTTTTATTATTAAGAACACCTACAATAATGAGGCACCTAGCAATAGACGAAAATGCTTCAACAAATACAAAGTGTTCATAAATTCTTCTTATTTTACCTGGAACTAGCTGCGGCGTCATGGCATCATACGGCAGAGTGTACACAGCACCATCGTGGGTCAGTAGCAACGCCAGTTTTTCTGCACAAGCTATTTGTTGAATCCTTAGAGTTCCCAAATGTAAGGGTCCGGAACCAACTGATACTACTTCTTGCGCTGATTCTGTACACTGGGAAAAACAAGGAAACATGTTAGGAATTTGATTTGGCATTTTCTTTAATACTGTAAAATAATTAGGAATAAAATACTTACAGTAACAAAACCTTTTAACGGTGGTAATAAAGGTGCTCCAAGTCGGTCTAAATGACAAAGTAAGGCGATGCCAGCTTTTCTTACGCCCATCAAACCATCACCACTTGGGATATTCAAGTCCCTAAAGTCAAAATCTTTTGTTTTACAATATAATTATTAAACATTAAGATAAAGAAGAGGAAGAAAGAATTTGTCAAGAAATTGAGAATTGTTTGAAAGAATTTGTTTTGTGTTTGTTAAGAATTTGTCTTGTATATAGCCTTTATCTGTTGCAGACTTACAGGTTTAAAATAAAAAATTAAAAGCACTCCAATATACTCGAACAAATATTTTTGAGAATACTTACTTGAGGAATAGTTCTGTAAGATTAACTTCAGTAGTTGGTTCACTGTTGAGGAAAGGATTAGGCGCAGTTACTTTAGCCATACGTCTTAGAAACGGTCCTAATGGCGCGGTACATTCTTCCAGTATAATCCTGAAACAAAAGAAGACTAGCTAGTCACATGTTGATATAGCAGCAACTATATCAACATTTGTGACTTTTATGGCAATGGTATAAGGTTCATATTCTCCTAACCAATATGTGACTTACCTATTATCCGGTTGGCGTTTCTGTCGAGGAGGTAAAGTGACTAGAACATCAGCAGCCTTTAACAACGCGGGTAGTTCCGCCCTTCTTGCGCACAACTCTACCCATACGCATAGAGAGGTCCTCCAATCACCTTGCGGGACATTACAACCTACTTCTCTGTGGATGAAAGAAAAACAGTTGCAATCAAAGTTAGTTTGAAATGAAAATATGTTGTCTCTGTCATGCATGCCAGTGTGGTACTGTCTTTCTTAATCTAGATGTACCATAGTAGTGTCCAGGACTAGGATTGTGATTCGAAACTGCAACATTGTGCATAATCGATAGGACGACTATGATTCGATTCCCGAACTTTCCAAACTTAATATTATTAGCCATTATACATAGATTACACAGTTGATGAATAAAAATGCTCACCCAATCACAACCTGATGTAGGAACTTAGCAGCACTATCAACAACTTCAGCCCAAATCTTCTGGGACCGCGGCGCAGGAGTTGCCCCCGTACCAGCGAACAGCCCAGCATCAGGGAGGGCTCGTACCGCATCGAGCGCATCACGAAGTAACGCTGAACATACATCCGCGTCTTCGCCGCATCGCCATGCCCGACGGACGAGAGAGAGCGCTAAGCGAAGAGCTGCGCGGGCGCCGACACGAGCGAGTCCTATGGCACTGCAAAGAAAAAGATTGGTATTTAAAAATCAGAATTTAGCTATAAGGAAAAAGGAGCCTAAAGCTTGGTGGATTGCCTATGGAAATTCAGCCCCACATTTAATAAACCACTGAGATTTCTCAGATTGAACCAGTGCTGTGTCATAGTATAACTTTCTCATACAAATTATTAATCTGAATATTTTTCACTGTGATAAATTTTACCCGCCCACACCAAGTCAGTCAAAAAATGGTTCAAGATTACATTCTGATTGGTGAAACCTAATGAATAATACAGAAACAAATTGCATTTCAATTACTAAGTTATTTGTAACAGTCACAGTATGCACGCATCCTGTGTATTGCACATTCATGCTTACTTTAACTCTTCATTACAGTGCTGCAGTGTAGTGTAAAGATTAACAAATAGAACATGCAATTTTGAAACTGTTCTAGAACCAGATTGCATTATTATCAATCAAAAACAAACACCAAAAGGAATCCTAGACCGGAATCAGACACATTTTTTTCAATCTTTCTTGTGCCAGGACAGTCTTTCAAACATATTTTAGCTCAGACAGCAACTAACTTACTATCTGATTCCAACCTTATTTTGAAAGAAATAAACTTAACTTAAAATGTCACTTACATATGGATATCTTTCATGATTATTGTTTATTTTGATTTTAAGTTTAGTTATGAACTGTGATAGCTTAAAACAGTGTTTGAAATAAAGATTGTCGTTATTTTCAAGTCAAAGTTAAAATTATTTATTTGCAGTAAATGTACAAATAATAATAATGGTAAAAATAATATGTAGTGCAATGACACATTTCGCCATAAAATTGGCATGCAAAAATTAAAGAATTAGATGCTAATTTCAAAACATAATAACTGAATGTGAAACAAACACTAAATTAAGTAACTAAGAGTGTTTCAATGTTACTCCATACAAAACAAAATTTTGACAGACTCGTCCTTGTAATAAGGTTGCTGAATTTCTACAATTTGATTAGCATGGAGTGTGTTTGTAAACAATAAAATTCAGTTACCTCTCAGAGTCATCAGTATGCTCCTCACTATCCTCCTGACTCTCAGCGCTCCCATCACCTGGCTTGTTCAAAGTGCCCACCACATTGCTCAATGCTCTGTTACTGACTGCATGAGGTGGCTTCTTATCTATCCTGACTCTTTTTACTTCTTTGTTCTGACTTTGATCTCTGAAAACAAAGCAAAATTTATGATTACAGATATAAATGTGAATATAAACCTTATCTCATTGTTATAAGACACACATCCATCAGTTTGATTTGAAAACATTTGCTAGTAAGAGTAAAGTATTTGAAAACATGCAAAATAAAAATAACAATACCTAATAACAGCTACAAGATGCCTGTTGCACAACACAATGAGTCGACGGATTTGAGATATGAATGGACAACTAACGGCAGTGTTGATCGCTCTTACTCGCTGTTCCCAGATCAGGGCCTCCATTAGACTTTGCAGACATTCTGGACCTGGACATTGAGGTTTATTACTGGCTTTACACAAAACAGAACCAAACAAGTAAAATATGCCAAATATGATTTGAAGGACAAAGGAATCATGTGGTCATGATTTTCGTATTTTATTTTATTATGAATAGAGTCATTACCTGGGTCTTGTTTCCACTTCAGATCATCAATAATCTGATGGGAAGGTGATGGTGCCACCGGTTTAGATTGTATAGAGATTCTGAGCTCCTCCTCTGCTGACAGAGCACTACAGGGTGGGCAGGCGCAACCCGAGTGTGGGCCACAGAGACCATCACAACAGGTGCAGGTCAATATCTAAGTGAGTTAAAACAAATGTTTTTGTTATAATCTCTTTGTTATTTTAATTTAATATTTACGGAAGTTTTATTTACAGTATTAATTTAATAGATGTAAGAGAATAGACACTTACCCTCAGCCCACAGTAATATTTTCCACTGTCACCAAGTTTAGCAGTTACACCAGCACCACTTACGAGCCCATTTCCGGCGTCGAAACATATTTCTCTATCCTGCAAGAGACTGTTGTATAGAGTGGACAGAGCATCAGGATTATGTAGCGCTTCCTGTAAATCAGGATTTAACCATTTTGCATCCAAATGCTGCTGTGGACGAAATATGAAATCGTCCAGCTCGTCAGGCATATCCATTTTCGCAACCGGTGCCTTGAACTCATTCATAAACCCATTTTAAGTAATAGCATAAACTATTTCTTTAAACCTTAACAATTTAAATCGATCGTTTCTATACTTTCATTATAGACTAAAGCGTAAAAAAAATATTAAAATAATACATCGAAACAAGAATCGACAAATCAATCGGTCCGAAGAAAACTGTCAAATTAAATGCGTTCCGTTTTCCGTAAGTCAGCTGTGCGATTTAATTTTATGATGAATAAAATTACATGAAGACTAGCAAAATTATTTTCCTCATCAATATATTTTACTTTTACTTACTTTATGAGAATTTTAGTCCAAAAATGAATTGTATCAAAGAATAAGCAAACGGTAATCTTTGAACATATATCGATTGTTATGATAAATGGAACGTTGTCATCGGCTGGGCGTCTCTGAGGGTCGTTCTGAAAGAAAATAACTATTGATTTGAATAAATCTAACAAGATAGAAGTTTTTAAATTTGTTAAAAAAAATATTTTTACAAAAATTAAACGAGCTTTAAATTTCACACACATGAGGTCAAAATAAAAAATAGATCGAAGTGTCGAGTCGTGGATAAAAGCAGGGCTAAGCATTCTACTCTTTGGGTAAAAGTATTCAAATGCACCTGCTACATCGATTGCACAGACTAAAAAATTAATTCGTCGCCGTCGTGTTATTGTGCGTTTGTGATGTGTGATTCCTACGGAATAATTAGTAGTAAATTAAATTGTATCGGCGTATAAATGGGTCCTGTGTTATTGTTCCAATGGATACAGACATATTGATAGACAGTAAAGACGGCTTATACGGTAACTTCAGATTTATTTTCTCACGATCAGCTCCGGCTAATTTACAACAACAATGTGCTGCTAATTTTCTGTGAATCATGTTATTGACCCCTCAAACGTATTTTGTGATCGCACGTGTCCTTGACTACGCTTTCGGTTTTATTTCAAAGCACGTAATTAGTTACAAGAAACAAAGATTTTTCGGAACCATGAGCATCACGAATACTGTTTTTATCGGGAGGCAAGAAAACAGATCGTGTTTTAACACTACCGATAAGAACTGTCACTTGCATTTTACACCAAATAAATTACCTGTATTTTTAGGTGGTGATTTTCTTGATCAGTTTTTATCGAACGAGTACAAATGGACGTCACTATTGGATGCGCCGGATGCCTCACCAAGCGAGATCCTGGCTGATGCAGCACCGATCCTGGTGCCGCCAATATCACCTATACTGAGTTTAAAGTCATCAGAAGGCAGCAGCAATTCGGATTCAGGAAGTGAAGATGATTCCAAGAAGTAAGTTGTTCAGTTACTTTCAGTTTCAGACACTTTCACTTAAAAACTGGACTTTACATAATTTTTGGAGTAAAAGCACATGTACTTTCACTTTTTTAAATTATATTGTAGTTCAGAAAGAAAAACTTGTATCTCAATAATTATATGAAAATGTTTTGGAATGCATGCTTTAGTGAAATACTTGTTGAGCTAATTTTACCTATCTTCTTTTTTTGCAGCAGTTCTAGTAGCATTTCAGCTAGACAATCATCTCAGTCACCATTTGATTGGACATCAAATTTTAGTGAGGAACCTACCAGCAATCTGAATCTTGAAGATATTGAACTATTCCTACAAAAAACTGGTATGCCAAATACAAACTTGTATGAATTCTTGTTAGATTCTCTTTTGATAATTGTCTGCATGTAAGAATAGAATTTTATAGTAACACATGCCTTAAAGTCAGTTGTGTTTATTAATTAATTGAAATTGGTCAAGCAAGCTCTAGCAAACACATTGCGAATCATGGCATCTATTTAAAAAATATATCTATTCACACTCATTGTTTCTGCAGATTAGTACAATGTTTGTATTTTCTGTTGTACCTTTACTGGTATAAGAATATTTATTGTCAGAGCCTGCAATTTAAGGTAAGTGTATAAATGTAAATGTTATTTGTACACAGCTCCCAGTCCTGCTAACCCACCATTACAGAAAACACAAACAAACGGAATATCTACAGAAAGAAATGGACCGGTCATGGCTATTGAAAATGGTGTTATTAAGGTACTGTTCATCTTACTTTTACTTTTGTGAGTGGGAGCAGCGGTTGCCCAGTGGTAGTGGCCTCAACTTATGAACAGTAAGTTGTGGGTTCAAACCCTTCAAATCCGGGTAGGTGCTTTACTTTGTGTAATTTACTTCATCACCTCTGCTCTCAAAAACGGGGACGGAAAACATCGTGAGGAAACCGGCATGTCCTAGAATCAAAAATTCGAAGACATGTGACATCAACCAACCTGCACTGGGCCCACATGGTGGATCACAGCCCATTATGCTGATAGGTATCTTATTTTATATGGTCCACTACTAATGTCCTTATCCAATCCCACATAATCCCAAAGTTTACATTGCAAGCAGTTGTATTACATTGATTGTCTTCATTTCAGGGCATTAAAATGGAGATTGAAGACTGTGATACTCAATTAAGCAATGGATATTCTAAGTTACACAATGGTGAGATTATCTATTAACCCATTAGCATAATGATAAAGTTAGAGAACGGTTTTTTGTAAAAAAATAAAACAAACATTTATTATACACAACTTTAAACTAACATTACGTAATATAACAGTTATAAATCTTAACAATATGTGTGAATATCATTGCATGAGAAAAAAAAACAATACATACATGAAATATGAGGTGACCTTGTATGTGCGTGTACTAACATTAATTGCAGTTGTGTAGGTTTTATCAAGATAACAGTTTATTTTGTGTGTTAATCCATACTCACAGAATAATTGGTCACATTATTCTGGCTTTTCACCAGTATGCACAATGATTAATCAGAAATCATCAGCAATTAGTTATAGAGTAGGGAGCTACACAACAATAACGCATTGTTTGATCTACCATGTAGCGTATAGCAGTGATAACTTAGTGGTGTGTGACCATCGGACTGCCAAGTCAGGCCTCAAGGAACCCAGGGCAGGCACCTCTGATTTTTCGGATTCATGTGCTTATTGTATAATTATCACTTGCTTCGGTGAAGGAAAACATTGTGAGGAAACCAGCATGCCTAATAGATACAATCTCGACGGCATTTAAACCCAATTCAGAGGACCATGGGAGGCATAAAGACTCTGACACCAGGTTTTTCACTAACCACACGATAAGGAAAAATCTACCATAAGCCCTTTTTCTTTCAGGAAATAGTTACCAACAAAATTCATACTTCAAAGTTGTAAATGAAAACACATATTCACCAAATGATAAGCAAATAGTTGTGAATGGCCAGATTCAGTTAATAGTAGGAGTAGAACACAAAAAGGTGCCCAGTATACTTAAAAGGAATTCCAATGTAGTGACGAAGCCCCCTAGTATTGTGATCCCGGCAGAGAGCACAAAGGGTGGGAAGATTGCCATATCACCGCTGACTCAGACTAAATTTAATGGTGCCAAGGATCATCAAGTACAGGTATTTATATTTAAAAAATGGAGACTTAGTGGTTGTAACAATGGAATGTTAAAGGCAATGTTTCTTACAGAAGGTATTTAAAGTATTTCATAAACAGGGCAATTTTACTGTCTGTAATGCTATTTCATAACAAAGTGATATGATTAAAAACCATAACCTTTTTAATAAGTACTGTCGAACAAGCTATTTGGCTTACATTTTATAATGTAGAGTAGAGTAGGGACTCCATTATCCGCACATAGACTCTCATTCGGTCCGTTGTGCTTAGGTGTCCTGGCTAAGTTAGCCAGCCTAAGTCCGCCCAGAAACAGAAGTTTCCTGGGAGATTCACAGGCTTCGCGGAGCGACCTCACCGTTCCGAGGATTTGTTTGCGTTGGGTAGCCACGGCCTCGCATTCCAGGATGACGTAGGCGGCTGAGTCTTCTGCGTCAAAGCAGTCCCTGCAGAGTGGTCTGTCCGTGGCTCCTATGTTAAAGAGATGTTTGTTTAGGGGGCAATGGCCCGTTATTGTCCCTAATTATTATTCTGAGGTTATTATACAGTCGTTTTGTTAGTCGCGGATGTAGACTTGGCATCGCCATTTTTGACTGCCTGCAGTCTGTAGACCGTGACCATTTGTTGTTATGAAGTTCAGTTGATCTCTGGCGAATGCATGTACGGAATTGTCAGAAAGGTAAGGGAAGGAGTGGGTACGGGTCTAGCACTGCCATCTCGGAACCTCTCTTAGCAAGTTGGTCTGCGGCATCATTGCCTAGGGATCCACTGTGCCCCTTAACCCACTGGAGGGTGATTCTGTTAGACAGCGATATACTTTCCATGGCGAGGTGACATTCAAATATTAATTTACTGTTAGTGTTTGTTTTCTAGGGCTTTAAGCACAGCTAGGCTATCAGATACGAATCTGATTGCGTAGTTCTGAATCCCTAGACGCTTTACGGCTGTTGCAGCTTGTGTTAGGGCGACACACTCGCATTGGAATATCGAGCTGTGTTCGCCTAGTGGTAGGTGAAAGTTAATGTTGAGGTCTAGGGAGTGTATGCCAGCCCCTGAGCCGTTTTGAATTTTAGAGCCATCGGTGTAGATGCGTACTTCATTGACTCCTGACTGATCTCTTAATTCCTCTGTTGTTTGTATGCTATAGCTTTTGTTGAACATAGGTTTATTAGGTGTCCTATCACACGGGGCAGCGATGAGAGGTTAATACTCAATTACCCGGTCCAGGATGCCTGCATGGGGACTGGTGTGGTTCTTGCCCCATGTGCCCAAGCGCATAAGCCTGATAGCTGCTAGTACTGCCTCCTGCTGTATGTACAATTCAAGGGGAGTTAATTATAGGGCTATCTCCATTGCCGCAGTTGGGGTTGTCCTCATACAGCCCGTGATAGCGGAACAAGCCAGCCTTTGGAACCGCTGAAGCCTGTGGTCGGTGGTCGCGAATTCAGTTCTCGTCCACCAAACCAAGGCGTCATACGTCAGCATTGGTCTGATCACCGCTGTGTAAAGCCACAGCGTGATCTTTGGAGACAGCCCCCATGTTTTTCCTAACATTTTTTTTTTGCATTGGTACAGTGCGATTGTTTTACAATGTAATTTGTGCGTTAAACTGTAAACCAAATAGCTTGTTCGACATACATCACAGACATGAAAATCTTTTAAATTTTAATTTGCAATTCTGCAGCTTACATTAATATCTAAACTGCAGAATTGCAGAGTAAAATGTCATAATTTCTTTTAAGGTCACCTCACCAAGAAGCAATATAGTGATCAACCCTAAGCCAGTTGTAACCACCAATGGCACAACGCCAAACTTAGTACAAAACCATGTGATACCTCCTAATGCAGATAATGATAGTCCAAAGAGTCCGACAATAGACCTCTCGATGTTCAGTGAAGCTGAGATCAGAGCCATCAAGAAGCAACAGCGGATGATTAAGAATAGGTAAGGAAACTAACTACTGCATACTACTGCTATTGTTAATGTTGCTTTTACTGGTACTGGATGCTGTGATTCACCATCAGTCTATAGCAGGCTTCTGTAATTACCTGCTACATATCTCAGGAAACAAAATGTAATTATATAAATCTTTTCTGCCTTTTTAGGGCTCTGTAGTTAGGGTGGATCGAATAAACCCACCCGTACGCAAAACTTTTGACGTGGAGTTGCGGACACCAGCCCGCTATACAATACAATAGGGTTCTGTACCCAAAGGGTAAAAACAGGACCCTGTTACTAAGATTCCACTGTCCGTCTGTCTGTCTGTCACCAGGCTGTATCTCATGAACTGTGATAGCTAGACAGTTGAAATTTTCACAGAATATGTATTTCTGTTGCCGCTATATCAACAAATGAATAATGGTACTATTATATAGGTAATAAATGATGGTACTATTACTCTTCATGCGCGAGTCCGACTCGCACTTGGCCGTTGGCCTTGGCCTTGACGCACTTTTTAATTAAACCTTTACAAATGATTGAAAGTGATGTAACAAATATGTTTATGAAAAAGCAAATAAGTTACGTATGATACGAATAGGTCACCTGTTTTTTTTTAGCTTGACCTTTATTTTGATGATAATTTTCCTTATAAAACTAAATGTTATTACAAAACGAAAATAATAACTGAATGAGCGTCAAATCTTTTCGTTGTAAAGTAATATACAAAGGCATGTATTTAAATCGATATCTGTATATTCCCTTTTTTCGATCAAAATATTTCAAAGTTAAACCAAAAATACTGACTTGCACTCAAATTATGCACACTAAATAAATCAAATTCGATATACTGTTTAATGGTTTTTGCATAACTGTTTTACTGAACGAATAACTATTATCAATATAGTATATCTAACAATTCTTTAGTTCAACAAACATATTAAAACATTTTTAAGGAATACCATCACCTATACTGTTTAATGGTATTTGCAGAACTGTTTTTTTAGTTATTTTAGAACCTGCGACGACTCCATGACGCGCGCTCGCGAAGTGCCGGGCCTCCGCCGACCTCCTTCGTCGGCCTACGGCCCGGTGCCCATGCCGCCCGTAAAAGAAATTCCGTAGTAAGATTGTATAATTTAGAGTGCAAGTTAGTATTTTTGATAAACAATTAGTTTTTTTGTTTTATAAATCATATATCCGATGTACGAACCACATTTTTGGTGTGAATTCGATAAAAAAGGTCACGTTTTGTGTTATTTTTAGTTTTTTTTGCAGTACATGTTTAGTTAATCAATTGTTTTTTTTGCACAGCATTCATTTTTCTGGTATGCATTCAGTAAATTAGTGGAGTTTCCTAGTTTGCTGAAAAATTATACAGATGTGCATTTAAAAATATCCCATATACAAATTATAGTATTTGACATTTATGATTTACACTGTTGACTTAAAGGTTGACATTGGCCCAGCAAGGTTTACAATTACTTTTCTATTTTGTAGGGAATCAGCATGCCAATCGCGACAGAAAAAGAAAGAATATGTGTCTGCTTTGGAGCAGCAACTGTTTGAGGCACAGCAAGAGAACGCTAGGTTGCGACTAGAGAATAAATTACTAAGAGACCAGCTTGAAAATGGCGGGAGGGGTCGGAAGGTAAACACCATTTTGTAACTTTTTTATGCTTGAAAATGTTAGAGTGGCCCTTGCGCGAGTAGAGCATCGGCCTTGCAATGTTTCGCTCTCCAGACCACCCCTTATCCTGACAACGCTGCTTCAAGCTGCGTTGTCAGGCACGTGCGTTTCGTACGTGAACACTTGGATATTTGTTGTTTCATTATAGGTACCTATCCTTTGCCTTTTTTTTTTATGGTTTAGAATTGCAGTTAGGGGGCGCGCTAGAAATGTCGCCCAATACGCTGGTAGTGCTAAAACTGGCACTGGCTGCTTATAACGTTTTACCAGTCCATAGTTATGGCATAGATTATAAACTGATAATCTGTACAGAATGGTAACATCGACGCCGAAACGTGTACAGTACATCATTCCGAACACATAAAATTTCCCCCCTCACCGTTTGTGTTACAGTCAAAACTACTTTTGACTGGTGCCAGTCAAATTGCGTTTTCTGCATTAAAAATATGTTGTTTTAGAACCTAGTCCTAGAATTACATGATATTTTTCAAAGGGTCACAAAAAAAACCTAACAACATATACTAATAACATATACATATATATACACATAATATGGCCCCCATTCTTATGCAGGCCCTGCATCTGTGGATGAATTTTTTTTATAAGATGGTTTTTTTTCGTATTTTTCTCTAAATGGCCTTATGTTTACTATAAGCCATTTCAAGGTTTTCCATTATTTACCGACAGCCTGTATACATATTATGATGTACTGAATACGTGGTAACCGTTTTTGCGCGTGCACATAAGTATACAGTGTATATGTATATACATTTTTCCTCATCACTTTCAACGCGATATTTCTGTTGCCAAAATCAGGAAACTTGTACGTAAAAGTACTTAAATTCAGCCAAATTTAATACAGCTTATAAATTATAATAATATTGGTCCAACAATGTAATAATTCAGGTGTTAATCTGACCTTGTTTCGGTTTACAAACCTATATTCCTTTATTAATTACTAGCGGACGTCACGCGGTTTCACCCGCGTAGTTCCCATCCCCGTGAGAGTACGGGGATAAAATATAGCCTACGTTACTCAGTAAAGACGTGGCTTTCTAATGGTGAAAGAATTATTAAAATCGGCGCAGTATTTTTTGAGTTTATTCATTACAAACATACAAAAATACAAATCTTTCTTCTTTATAATATTAGTGTAGATAAGTCATCAAATACAGATGGTTTTTGTTTCCACAGATGCCGCGACTCCTGGACAGCTCACTTCTGATACCTAAAAAGAACATAGCTGTTATATTTGCTATGGTATTCATGGTGTCACTCAATTGGAATGTTTTAGGGTAGGTAATGTTACCATTTGATTGATGTCAAGAATGAGAAATTAGTCTGCTTTTGCACCTCTTGTATACTATCATGGCTTTCTTGAAAACAAAAACAGCGTAAACGCATTTATTCTTGTCATAAGACACGTCGATTTCAGCTTCTAAATCTAAGTCACTAAAATGAAAATAAAAGTTGTTTACAATACAATACAGTAGTATGTTTATGTTTTAGCCAATACCTAAGCTAAGACTTGTTATTATAGGTATCAGCGCCCACCCTCGATATTATAACCAATGCCAATAATTGTGCCCAGTTTTTACAAATTAATAAACAAACAATAAAAAACAAACATGAAAAAAAAAAAAAAAATGTTTATTATTATTATTATAAACAATTAATGAATAAAGAAAAAAAAGGAAACAATGAAAATATTACCCTCCTTTTGGGACAGTCGGGTAGAAACAGATAAACGGGAATTGTATAAGTGTGTATCGTAGATATTAAGAGTGTGTGTGTGCATGCGATTGTGTGAGTGTATGTGTGTGTGTGTGCGTGTGTGCATGCGATTGTGTGAGTGTATATGTGTGTGTGCGTGTGTGCATGTGCCTGTGTGTGTATGAGTGCCATAGGAAAACTTAGGATACAAATTTTGTATAAGTACAAAAACCATACCATTGTTACATGAAGAAATACATTTATTTATTATTTTCATTTGTTTTCAATTATTTGGGTACGGTTTATTTGCAATGTTGAATAGGGCCTAGAAACATTGAATTTTTGAGCAGAACTAGTTCTACAATACAGATTTTAATCAATCGAAACGTCTGCTCCTGGTAATCTCTTTTGCCACCGGTGTACTTAGCCTTACACAGGCATGCTGTCTCATAAATCTTTATTAAGGCTAGCACAAAGAGTTTACGTACAGTTAGTATCTCACATTCCCTGTAAAGCACTATCACATATCTACCCTCTTATAACAGATTTTTAGTGAATCATTTTTAATTAATTTATAAAATATCGGAAAATGCATGACAATATTCGTGGAAAAAACAAGTTGAGTTTATGTTAGTTATAGTGTGGTTTCCTAACAATTGCGTAGCAGTAAGAATAACCACAAATTACGTCAGTTTTCCTCACTTAATTACGAACCTACCTAATAACGCCACTAACCATTTTACTGCCCGCTGTTTTACGACCTTCCTCACGTTTGTTTGTTTTTCATTGAAGGTGGAACGCAAAACCATTTGTCGGGCCCTCTGCTCCACATCATACGAGACATCTGTTGTGGTCAGAGGATACTGCTGTAGATATTGCGAATGGTGTGTACCCTTTAATAATATTATTTAAATTCTAAATAATAATTCTAAACCCGTAGTTGAGCGTCATAAGTCTTAAAATTATGGAGCAGTGACGATCCAAATAGGTCACTTGATTTTGAAACAAATATCATCAAGCTCTAAATAAAAGTTTAGTATTTTAATTCGATATCGACCTTATCTACATGCCACAAGGCACGTATTGATTTCAAAGGTAAAGCAACATTCACATTGTAAACTTGACCTACACAAAAGTCGTTTGGAAAATGTCAAAATGTCTGAGCCAAGTAAATTACAAGTTATTTATAGCTATTTCTATGCGAAACTGGAAGTCTACAAAACCGTTATATCACGTTGTACTACGTAAAACTTACATTACATAACAAGGTGCCTGTGATGCCCGAAGACATCTATGTTTCGTCACTCATAAGTGATATAGGGTCGAGGCTGCTATGCCAACATTCGCATAAATCCAGACTCTTGGCTATACAAAATAAAACTCTAGTGAAATAACCTAATCAAAAATAATAATAAAACCTAAAATACATTTTAGACCGAATATTAATTACAGATGACATAAGCAACGGTACATACGTTACAGACTGTCAGAACGCGACGGTGAAAGCGACGGATTTCGTGAATATAAATCAGACGGAGAGCATACGAATAGCGGGCGAGCTGAACCGATGGATCGGCGGCGGGAAGACGTTGAATTGGACGTATGATGTGCCGAGGAAAAAACGGCAACCTTACCTGAGTGAAGAAAAGATTAATGGTAAACTTTGACAACTCACTAGCTTTGTCCTGAAGCTCCAATTTCATTTCGTGTAACTTTCTGGTACAGAGATTACTTTATGTCCTTCTCAAGATTCCTGATATTTCCAGATTATTTTTGATCATTATTGACATAACTGTTTGGGCCTATTTCATACACTATAAACCAGAGGTTCCCAATTTTTTTTTTCTGGTAGACCACTTTCAAAATTTTCTGGTTTTGGTGGATGCTGCATTTTTTTCCATAAAAGAAAAGCAAGAAAGAAGATGCCATCAGTGAATGGACTTAAACTTTGATAGCTCATATCTCGAAATCGTGAGATTTTAGAACATTTTGCCTCATACAAAACTTGTTTGTATTGATTATATATTCGATTAATATAGGTCTTATGCGTGGCCGCTACTTTGCAAGAAAAAAACAAAATGGTGGAAGTTAATCCGGCCGCGCTTCATACAAAAATCTTCCAAGCCCTTTGCAATATTATTTTTTCCTGCTATCTGTCAGAATTGCATGAGGACCGTAGCTCCTAATATTTTTTTGGCAAAAAATCTGAAAATTAGAATCTTATAGCTTTGAAATGCTTGTTTTAAAGTCTCAATACGACCACTTTCACCGAAATACAACCTGTCTTCACCATAACATTTTTTTTTTACTTTTTCGCGTAGCTTACACAAATGTTGGCTTGGCTTTATCGATCAATGTAGGCAGATGCCTACATTGATCAATAAAGGCAAGCCAACATTTTGTTCTTTAGTATCGAAACCAGATAAATTTTTGTGGACTCCAATCACAACTTGTGAACCCCCCTTTTTTTTCACGTTAAAGTGGCCCCGACGGGTCTCCCGTGGACCCCTGGGGGTCTACCTGGACCACTTTAGGAATCACTGCTTTAAACCATATGAGTGAGGGCGAAAAAGTATTACTACCATGTTTCTGAATTCTGTCTAATCATTCTTACAAGGAAGTTTTTTCTAACTCTGAGTCTATTTCTATTTCCAGGCGGTTTGTTAGAAACCTACAGACTGTTCAACAAAATGCAATTGGACGGCAATCTCGTTGAAATCCCTAGCGTGCGAAATCAGGTGAAAACCATCAAAGATAAGTCGCGAATACGGCGACTGAGGAGGAATAAAGAAATAGACTTCGCAGAAAACGCAGTCATCGACTATGAAACTCTATACCGGAAACCTATGCGGAAAGCTGTGAATGATTTCAATATGGATGACATGGGTGAATGGAATGCCCTACTTCAAGCTTTACATAGGCGAGATGATACTTTCTACATTGTGGGCTTTGGTAAAGGAGAGCACCTATTGCTGCCAGCGGTTTCACATAATGTTACTAGACCACCGAAAATGGCATTGATTTTACCAGCTAGGAGCGGTAATGGTAAGTTTCAAATCGTAAATTTAAAAGAAATTCTTTATTAATTAAAAATGTCGGCGTGTACTGTAAAATAAGATTCAAATTAAAATAAAGTAGTTTACCTAATCAGCATTGTTAATTTTCAGATTCTCTAATGAACGATCATGTAACACTGATGCAAATTGATTGTTCAGTCGTCAATACAACTCTAGTCAAGTTAAAATCTGATGCACTACCAGAGAGCTTAAGAAAACAACCCTCCAACAACACTACAGACAACGAAGATAAACGAGAAAACACTAACAGCAATCACAAAACAAATAACGAAAATGTTGATACTAATCTCATAAAAAACGCTAGTATATCAAATTATTCAAAAAATAAAAATGTGCCACAAAAAGAAGTAGATGTGGGCAAAGACGATTCGTTTGCCCACTACTTGTTTTCTAAATACGAAAATTCTAAAGATAGTCCGGTGAAAGTACCGCGTAGTAAAAGTAATGTCAATGTGAAAAAAGATAATCCTAGTTTTTCCAACAACAGTTTAGGCTCAACGTGATTTAAGTCAATGAGCCGCGGGATACTAAACTCAAATGATGGTAATATACAGTAGAAAATCAATCTGTGTTCTCCTTCTGTAACTGATTGATTTTGATAGTTATTCCACCATGATTGTAGGCCATTAAAAATAGTTATTACCACATGATTGACAGAATTAGAACTATGATTTATATTAGTTAGGCAGATGATAGTGCAACCGGTCCTACACCTCGACGTTTTCCATTAAACATAAATCTATTATTTTTATAAACAAAAGCAATAGACTAAGGATTATTATGTATCGATCTCAATACGTCGAACCCATAAGGTATGGAATTAGTTTTCGATAGCTATAAAAGATTTACTTGAAAATATTAGTTATTGAAAATAATCGTAGAAAAGTGTAGAGTAGTTTTTCACAAGCCTACTTAGATGTTAAGCCAAAAGTAATATAACTGCGTTGGCTGTGTGTGTGTTGTTATAACAGGTTTGTTGTTATATGCAATATTCCATTTACTGATCTATTTTGGTCGAAGTTTCTTTATATTAATAATCAAAGCTAGTCTTATAGTGTTGCCCTCTACGTTGCTCGCATGGCCTTCGGAAGTATAAAAGTACGGATACTTCCTATGAAGTATGAAAGTACGGCGTGCTACTTACATTTTCGATTTTCCTGCCCGGTCTATGCCGAATCAGGCTACCTTGAATGTATTTGTAGCACCACTACCTGTTCTACGTGTTTTCACTAAAGATACTGTAAAGAACGACGACATTCTTGTCGTCAGGATGTAACATTGTCTTTGTGGCGAAATGCCAACTTGATGTGATCACATTACTCTCGACACATGCAAAAAGAATCTTAATAAATGAGGAATTTAATTGAGTAAAACAATGTATAATTAGGTACCTACACTTTGTTTTAGGTCAACTGTCCATAATTTAAATAATTAACTTTTTAAGTATGTACCTCAACCTAGTTATTCGTTGTTTAGTGTATATTTAGAAAATGTTAAGGCATTCACGTCTAAACTGGAATAAAAGTTTCAGTTTTAATAGTAGGTAGTTCTCTCTTTCAAGACAAGCAGGGACTGAAATGACTAGCTATTCATTTCAAATGTTAATTCATGAACTTAATATTATTTAACATATTATTCTAAGAAGAAGAGTTGTCATATTTATAACTATCACAAAAATAACATATACTTTATCACTTGTTGTTTAATTATGTTGAATTTATTTCACGGATTGAATTTATTGCACCTTTTTGTATACAAATTGAGTATTGTTTTTTTATTCCGTGAATCGAATACGAGTATTCAAGTTAAAAATAAATTAAATACATTTTATACATTGTTTAATTTGTTTACCTACACCAATTTTTTTTCTTAGTAAAGTATAGTAACATCATGCCTGTAATCCCCGAATTATTTTAAGTTCCATGTTTTAAGGGGTGAGCCTATTGCCATAAACCGGGCATAAAGCTTGACTCAGTGGCTGTTACTAAAATAAGAAATTTTTAAAGAAAGTACCTACATAAAGTATAGCTGTAAAATACATAAAAACACACACCTTTATTCAATAGGGTAAGGCAAAAGCTACAGAACGCCACTTGCTACGATCCTCACATACTCCATTCATGGTAGGCCCAGAGGGTTTTTCAGGAAGCATATCACAGAGCATCTTTAAATCATCATCATCATTTCAGCCGAAAGACGTCCACTGCTGGACAGAGGCCTCTCCCAAGTGTCGCCACATTGACCGGTCCCGTCCCGTGCGACTCGCATCCAGCGGATTCCCGCAACCTTCACCAGGTCATCGGTCCACCTAGTGGGAGGCCTTCCAACGCAACGTCTCTAGGTTCGTGGTCGCCACTCCAAAACTTTTCGGCCCCATCGGCCATCCGTTCTGCGAGCAATGTGCCCTGCCCACTGCCACTTAAGTTTGGCAATTCTTCGGGCATCTTTAAATACGGGAAGCATATTCAGCTCGAACTTGATAGCTGAGTAGGCAGGGCGTGTTAAGAATGTTAAAATTATAATACAAGTTTCGGGCAGGGTTCCGTTTTCAGTTTTCAAAACAGGCTAATACCCTGTTTTAATTTAAATCGTTTTGGGTCAGGCTCAGGCCCCGTACGATGAGATGAATATCAACGTTGATGAGGTTTCGAAGATATCGTAGCCTTTCAATAAATTAGAAAAAATATTTTTGGGCCTAAATGCTAAAACGTAAAGACTTTTTTTTTCTATTCCGTGTACGTATGTGTAAAAACGTTTAAGTACATTGATCATTACAAGTTTCTGAACGCAACTTCTATGGCACAGCTGTCTTCCTTTCATGTCACTGTCATATTGACTTGATGCCAGAAAAAGTAACCTCTAAAACTAAACGGTCCAACTGCAGAAAATAAAAATATGACTAAGTAGAGCTCTGTCTCTGATTACCTACTGCTAAAATATCAAACTGACAGTTTTAAAAAGTGCCAGCAAAATGAACTGTATACGATTGCTACGTTTAGCCGAACGGCAACAATTTAAAGTGTTTCAGACAACTTCGGCTAGATATGTCTCAAGTCATCCTATGCGTTTTATGGAAACCCAGAATATGTGGAGAGAAAAGGACGGCATATCTAAACGATGGCAGCTGATATATAAAGCACCTATGAATACAGCAATAAACTGGGCTTCCGCATATCTAACCTTATCAACATCTATTGTTGGGGCCAGCACACTTTACTATGCTACTTTTGTTTATGATAAAACTGATGCGTATACCCCTGTTACAGTCGGTGACAATGTAGTCATTGCTAACAGCCCTATGGAGTGTTTTGTTTATCTTGGAGCATTTATTGCGTTACATGCCGCTGTAAAAGTATTGATATCAAAATATGTTATTAGGCTGTATCAGGATGGCGACGAATACCTTGCAGTATTCAGAGGTCATTTCTTCAATAGAATAAGTAAACATAAATTCCATGTGAAGGATTTTAAAAAATTGAATCCTACTTTTGTGGTCTCATGGGGTGACGCTAGGTTTGATCTCGGTAACAAACATGGGATAATATTGGAGAATTACTTCAAAACTCCTGAACATTTTAACTACTTGTTGAACAAGAAGAGTGCTGATAAACCTGATGATGATGATTGAACTATGCTTGAATAAGTTTTGTAAATATTATTTTTGTAGTACTATATTTAGTTCTAGATGTAATGAGCTGTTGATTTGAATAATGGACTGTTATAAAACAAATACATGATTTATTATTTTATCAAATGCTTTAAGTAAATTAGTTCCTTGAAAAACTGATTATTTACTACATTGGTTTTTAAATGAAATATTAAGTTAAATTATAACTTTTTTTATATTTAATATACTAATTAACTAATCTACCCTAAAATCAAGTTAAAATCCTCCAGTAAATGCATTATTCCACTTATGTCTTGAATCTTTTTTCAATGTATCTCCATCCATTTTCTGTTTACTATTTTCAAATTCTTCCAAGGCTTCAATTTGTTCCTGCTTGGGCACCAACTTCTTGGTGACCAAACATTGGCCATTTTCCTTCAGAAGGGTGTAGTCAATGTCATCTTTGGTTGGCTCTCCATATGGGAATTGAATAGGTGTAACCTTAATTAAATGCTTTATTTTCCAAAGCTTTGAGTTCACTTCTGGTATATTTTTCACAACAGCAACATGATTTTCACACTGTTGAATAAAAAATATTGATTAATGTCTGATGAATTACCTTCAACTACACTATATGCAACAGTTTTGTTTTAATAAATAAACCATTATGTTAGATATGCAAATAAACGATAGACAACAGAACAACAATCAAACATGCTAGTCAGTAGTAGTACTTAGTTGGGTTGCAGCCATTGGAAATTTGAGTACTGATAAATTCAAGTTCTTAGCGAAAACATAGCAATTAATCATTTGTTTCCACTTACTTCCTCCAAAATGTTAAATTCCCGTAGAATACCTTTTAGAAAGTGAGTCTGGTGTTTGCTGGGTTTGATTCTTTCAACCCTGAATAACTTGGCTGGTGTAACTTCTGGATCCTTGTGATCAGGGTATCTAAAAAGGTTTCATAATTAGACGTCAGAAACAGAATATGTAATTATCAGAGAATAAGGACACAGTACGTTTGAAGGTTCATATACCTTGGATAATAAACTATGCCACCGGGATATCGAATTCCACCAGGCGGTTTATAGCCTTTTGATCTAGTTATTGAAACTAAAGGGCTAAACACTTTGAGTAGTTTTCCATTCATTTTTATTCGAATAAAATTAAAATGAGAGAATCGATAACCTCAAAACAAAAATATTATTTTGAAGTTTAAAATTTTCTTGCCATGCTGAAGTTTCTGATTTCAGAGAAGGTATTTTTGCATATGGCAAATATGATTTATAATGCCGGTCCTAAATATCAGCAACCTTATTCAGAATATTCGATTCGATTCCGTACCGAATCAAACGTCTAAGATATCGAAGATGTCCTCTCGAAACCAATGATATTCTATTCTATGTTGTGAGCGCGCAATCGTGAAGACTCGAAAACGGGCCAATTGGCTCGTTTTGCCTTTATTCTGCGTCACTGCGTGTATGTGAGCTGGCTCTGCCCCGCGGCACACTTTTTTCGGTGGTTTTGTAGGTGAGTAGCATATCAGTTTAGTAGAATAACATTGCCCAAAACCGAATAATTTTGAGAGTTCAAATTCGATATGAAGACTCGAATCTTTCCGACAGCTGTTTGCTATCGGGAGTCATACCGAACAAAAATAAACGAAGAAATAAACCATATTTCCAGCTTATTTCAGTAAAATAAAAAGACTGTAAACTTTTTAACTGCCTGAAGTAAGTAAATGAAGTTTTATTATTGTATTGACTATATTTCATTGATGTATCGATCCGCATTTACAGAAATTTAAAGTGTTTACAGAAATGTGATATTCGTTCTAGATTTTAGTTAACATTAGTTGGTATTTTGGTAGATGGAGTATGTGATTGTGCGAGCCAGAGACCGTCGCGTCGGCGTGCCGCAGGACAACAGGCAGGACACATTGTCTCTTCATAGAGCCTTAGAGAATATGACGAATCCTTTTGCCGACCCGCGGTTTCAGTCGGTTTATAGACTAACACCCGACATGGCCCATAGACTCATTGATTTCCCTGACACGCAGTCATCTGCCGCAATCCCCATAGAAATTTAATTATTGTTTGTCAATGAGCAAATAGCAAGATTGTCTATTACTGATATCAAATATTTGCAGTATTTTTTCCTTTTACAAAGATAGTTATCTAACTATGAAAAAAGAAAACTATTTTACAGTTTTACACCGTTTGGCAAGTTTGACAGACGGTTGTTTACAAAGCAGGTTTATTCGAAATAAAGTTTATTTAGGTTAATAATAAAATCATTTTGTATCGCTTGCTGTCTATTAAGTAACTAGCTGTATATTTTCATTTAAACGAAACGAAATATTCAAATAAGCCAATTTTATTTACTACTTTTATTTTTCTACCACGATCATCTATTTACTACCATTTTGTAGCGTTCCCCATAAACAGAAAACACATCCGTTCGGATTGACAGTTCTTCAGCTCGGAAATGAGATTGTCGAATACGGTTCCATAACGACACGTTTCGAATAGTTTAGATTACCACTGCAGGATTTTCTAATAATGGGGAAGGCTGGTCAAAGCTGATTGTAGATAGCGCGTCCATAGCTTAGACCATTATGTAATTTTTTAATAATAATAAAACGTTTATTTCAGATAACTATTTATAATCTAATTTGTTTAACTAGTACTAGTGTTATTAATACAAACTTACTCTACTCGCCCCCTGCCTGACCCATGAATTGATGCAACACCATTTGTGCGAGGTTGGTCGGGCTGCTGGCACTGGTTACCTATTTTTTTTTAAGTGAAAACTTCTTTAGGGCTCGTTGAGCACTTTCTGGGTCAGGAGTCAGGAAAAACATTGAATTCATCGTCACGTAACGTGCGGTCACGCTTCGTAGCTCTCGTAACTCGTAGGCGATCTGCTATAGCGTAGCACCACATAGGCATGCTCGGGCATCCAGTGCTATGACTGGGGCGGGGACGAAGGGGGAGGGGGTAGAGCAAGGGCGTGGGGAATGGGAAGGGTGAAGGGAAGGGGGAGAGGGGAGGGGAAGAGCGAGGATAGGTTGTATAGTCGCTAATAATGAAAATGAGGTCAAAATTAAAAACCACGATGGCGCCGACGAAAATTTTCGGTTTCTACTTCATAGGTGTCGTTTTCGTGGTTTTTGAGGTCACTGATAATGAAAATGTTGTCAAAATGAAAATTTAAGATGGCGCCGACGCAAATTTTCGGTGTGTTCGACATTGGTGTCGTTTTCATGGTTTTTAGGGTCACTAATAACGAAAATGAGCTCAAAATGAAAATCCAAGAATTAGAATTAGAATTAGAATTTATTTATTTGTAAGAATGTAGTTGTACATAGTATGATGTTAAAATTTTTACAAGTTCTATACACTCTACCACAGTATGTGGTGTACAAATATTAAATAATTAAATAATAAAATGTCATTCATAAAACTAAGTAGGTACATTAAATGTCAAGATTTGTGATACAATATGTCCAAGATGAATTAGTATTATTATAATTATAGATTTAAAACCAATGTCAATATTAAGTACATGTCATCTTGGATTGTTACAATATTCCATATATTCGCCAATGTCATAAAAACAATTATCTAATAACCAATTTGTCAACTTTTTCTTGAACATGGGGACAGGAAGTTCCTTAAATGATTTAGGTAACTTGTTATACACCTGAATGGCATTTACGTACACATTTCTCCTAGATGGCGCCGAGGATCATTTTCGGTTTTTTATTCATGGGTGTCGTTTTCGTGGTTTTTGGGGTCGCTGATAATGAAAATGAGCTCAAAATGAAAATACAAGACAGCGCCGAAGAAAATTTTCGGTTTTTTATTCATGGGTGTCGTTTTCGTGGTTTTTGGGGTCACTGATAATGAAAATGAAGTCAAAATGAAAATCAAAGATAGCGCTGATAATTATAATATAATCATTGACATTTTTACTTAGTTTTTGGAACATTAAGATAAAATGGTGCCCAAGCGACGGCAGAAATTTTCTTGTGACATCAAATGTCAACGTGAAAATTATAAATAATACGGTGTATGGACCATCCATTCTGCGAGCAATGTGCCCTGCCCACTGCCACTTAAGTTTGGCAATTCTTCGGGCTACGTTGGTAACCTTGGTTCTCTTGCGGATGTCTTCATTTCTGATTCGATCACGCACACGCAAGGAAACTCCGAGCATAGCCCTCTCCATCGCCCTTTGGGTGACTTTAAGCCTTCTGATGAGGCCCATTGTGAGCGACCACGTTTCGGTCCCGTATTAATCACTGGCAACACACACTGGTCATAGACTTTCGTCTTGATACACTGTGGTAAGTTGGACGAGAAGATACCGCGCAACTTCCCGAACGCTGCCCAGCCGAGTCGGTTCGACGATTGACCTCTTTCTCGAAGTTAGACCTACCTAACTGGACCGTTTGTCCCAGGTACACATAATCGTCAACAACTTTGAGTGTAGAGTCTCCGATCTTGATAGGAATGGGTTTGACATGGGCATTCAACATGATCTTGGTTTTGTCCATGTTCATTTTAAGACCCACTCTTCCGGAAGCTCTACTGAGGTCATCGAGCATTGTACTGAGGTCCTCCATGGTCCCAGCCATGACCACTATATCGTCGGCAAACCGAAGGTGGGTGATGTACTCGCCATTGACGTTAATGCCTAGCCCTCTCCAGTCCAGAACCTTGAAGACATCCTCCAGTGCAGCGGTGAACAGTTTCGGAGATATGACGTCTCCCTGTCTCACACTTCGCTGCAGGAGGATAGGTTCCGAGGCTTGGTCCTGAAGTCGGACTGACATAGTGGCGTTTTTGTACAAACACTTCAACACCTCGATGTACCGATAGTCGATTTGGCACCGTTGGAGAGACTGCAGTACAGCCCTGCATAGCTATTCACAACGCTTCGATTCGATTTTCGATTCGGAAAGTCGTATGTCTATCTCGCTCGATTTCGTAATGTCAAATAGACATACGACTTTCCGAATCGAAAATCAAATCGAAGCGTTGTGAATAAGGGGCCAGGTCTCGATCGAATCGAAGGCTTTCTCGTAGTCCACAAACGCTAAACAGAAGGGTAGGTTATACTCTTCGGTTTTCTGTATAACCTGCCGCAGCGTATGTATGTGGTCCACGGTGTTACAGCCTTTCCGGAAATCGGCTTGTTCGAGAGGCTGGAAATCGTCAAACAAACGCGCGAGACGATTCGTGATGACTCTTGAAAACAACTTGTAGACATGGCTTAGAAGTGAGATGGGCCTTTAATTCTTCAACCGGGCATTGTCACCCTTCTTGAAGAAGAGTACCACCACACCCCTGCACCATGCCTGTGGCGTTTTTCCTTCGAGTATGACGGAATTAAACAGCTTCTGAAGGGCCTTAAGTACCGGTTTTCCACCCGCCTTCTGGAGTTCGGCCGTAATTCCGTCATCACCCGGTGCCTTGTTGTTTTTGAGCTGCTTCAGAGCCATCCTAATCTCGTACAGGCTGACGTCCGGGATGTCTTCGGTATAGTGTCGGGTCAGTCTAGCTCTTGGGTCGTTTACTAGATCTACGACGGGTTGACTGGTTGACGTGTACAACTGTCCATAGAAGCTCTCGATCTCCCTCAGAAGCTCCGGTTTGGCGGATAAGATCCTACCATCATCGGTCTTCAGTTTCGTGAGCTGGACGGAGCCAATAGTGGACGTTAGTGTTGCCATAATATTTTCCCCATTTTTTTTTGTTTTGTGTAATAATCAAATACATATGATATATTTCCTTAGAAACATTTTCTGGCATCAGAATAATAGCAAAGGGTAATTTTAAGGGAAGTTTACTATAAAAACCAATTAATAAGCTCATTATTTTGGAGAGTATGAAATAGTATTTTTGGTGGCAACATTATGTAATTCATCTCTTTTACTCTGATGTTGTTGTCTCTTTCTTGTTTTCTAGCCCACCTACATCTTGTTCGTAGAACAAAGTTGCCAGACCCCTCGGAAAGCACGTTAAGCAGTTGGTTTCGGCTGTTATTTGTAGATCTTTGACAGTCGTTACAGGTAGTCAGTGGTCGAAAGTCTGACAACCAGTCTTACTGAAGGGTAGCGTATTACCCAGTGCTAACTGGGTTGTAGAGGTCAGATAGGCAGTATTTTACTTGCATTACATTTTTGTAGCTGCATCCAGTTAGACTGGAAACCGACCCCAACATAGTTGGGGAAAGACTAGACAGATGATGATGCTTTAGTAACAACACATACTATACATTTTACATAAACCCACACACACACACACATAGCTCGACGATGCAATTCACAAGTTACTTAGTTTTCACTTCTATCGGCAGTCCCCAGACTGCATGTTTTTTTTTACTAGCCACTACTGTCCCACTGATGAGCAAAGGCCTCTCCCTATGCAGAGAAAAATAACTGTGGAAAGACTGTTTAGTTCATTGTTCTTTTGCTTGTGCCTGTACTTACCTATGGACAAGACACCTTTTCACCTTTGTCTGAACAGTACATTTTTATTTTGAAGAATAAGTTTATATCTACTTAGTTTATTTCAATATAAGACTCGTTCACCCGTTTAGCCCACGTTATTTCTTGCTGTTCCGTTCCGGATCAAATTCGTTGCCCACCACTACTTGTTTCTCTTGTCTCTGCCTTAGGTGAAGAGAGAGTTGTGCAAGCTTACAGCTCACAGTCAGCCATCTTATGAAGAAAAGCATAGAGAACAGTTTGACACTGACAGCATACTGTGGCAGTGCCAAAGTTGTCAAACTAACTGTCAATGAGACGAGTATTTTCAAAAGTTTGTTGTGCACTTGTGGGAACTGGTTTTAAGATTTTTGTTTAATTTTTTAAGCTTTTTAAAACAAATAAAATATGTGATTATTGCTATTGTTATAGTGAAGTATTTGTTAATGGTTTTTTTTTAAGTTTCGAGGCGTATATTGAAAAGGCGCGGACTTAATGAAGAAAGTTCGGTTTGAGAGCCCTGTTAAAGTTTTTAAATCCATCAACATGAACGAGCGTGAGTGCCACTCACCTCGTCCACTCATTGAGAGGCAGATACATGCCAACTTACCAGATTTGTATAGTCAACCGAAGGTTTTGCCATATAATAATGATCCAGTGCAATTGTTTGAATGCAGCAATAGTTCCCCTTACCCTATAATGAACAAAACTCCATTGCCAGGCTATCAGAAGGGGCCAGATTGGTCGCCGTCTAACGACTTGGAACTCAGTATGCTGGATGCTTCCTACCATGAGCCTCGAAGACCTACATTTAGTAGGTCTATTCTGAAGCCTGCAGATATCAATCATAACACTGTTGAAGCTAATACCATGAAATATATTGCTCAAAGTAATTCTCAGCCGCAAACTTCCATGGATAATAAAACAGTGAAACCACCAAATGTCCTAATCAAAGATATCAAGGATAATGATTTCTTTATAAAAAGGGATAACTTAGACAAATTCCACTTAGATATGAATCCTGTACAAAAGCAATTAAGCAAGCTAAGTTTAGACAAGGAAAATGACCCTTTTACTAAGAAAAAAGAAATAATGCAAATGGCTGCAATTAGTCTGCCTGAAAATGTCAAGCAAAATGTGCCACGGCCTAGTCTTGCGAATTTGGACTGTAGTTGTCATCATTGCATTAAACCAATTGCTTCCCCAAGTGCACACTATATGACCAAAGAACAAACACCTCAGCATCACATGGCCAGGCCTAATCCTCACTTTATGAATCCAAATGCTGGCAGGCATAATCAATGTCCATGTAGTTTCCCTCCACCACCCAGCAGATGCTCCTGTTGCAGCCATACACCATCTCCTAGACAATACCAGTACAACACATGTGACATGGACCAAGTAGCTAGTCCAAAAATGAATGCTGTTGATAAAAAAACCTGGGCCATTGAAAAATATGAGCAGAGCAAGAAGTCTGACTCTATGGAGGTTGAAAAACAGACAAATATTAGTAAGGAAAAGAGAGAACCAACAGTTGCTGATCTTTTCAAGATTATTAAGCTCCAGAATGAACAGTTACAATTACTGCAAGAGAAAGTAGACAAATTCATTTCGGCTAGTCAACAAACTCAAGTACCTGCACAATGTCATACAACAGAACATGTAGCTATTGAAACCATTGGAAATGAACAGCACAAAATATCAATAGGAGTCATGACCAGCTTTGAAATGGTCCGCACCTCAACAGTCATCAACAAAGAAATCTTGAAAACAAATGACAATTCTCAAATTCAATGTAACAGGTCCCAAATAAGCATAAAAGAGGTTCTGTCCAAGGGACAGTCTCCTAATTCAAACTTTTTGGATGGTATTGCTCCTGTGGGTGAAACAATGAGGGCGGAGTTTGAGGCCCAAGGAAATGCTGCAACAAATGGGTGTATCCTGCAACCTGCTATGAATGAGGAGAAAACATTGAATGAATTGAGCTTGTATAATGTTCAGATAGATAATGCTACCACACCTCTCATGTCACCTGAGCAAAGCTTATATTTGGATATTAAGGATTATAGCGAGTGAGTGACCATTATCAAATTATTCTTGATTGATACTCATAGTTTTATTTCAAAACTTCAATTAATCAACTGAAACTATAACAGCCCACTGGTAGATATAGGCCTCTGCCAAGCTGAGCCACAACATCCTGTCTATCAAAACCTTTTAATTCTAACAACAGTTAGCGAAAAATGAAAAAAACGGAACCCATATAGGATCACTCATGCATTAGTCTGTCTGTACGTTTGTCTGTCACAGCCAATTTGCTCCGAATCTACTACACCCAAACACAGATTCTGATGTGCAAAGTAAATCAATTTTCTTTTTTTTTAAGTTTCATTTTCAGGGGAAATTAAAAAAAAGGTTTTGCAAACCTTACTCTGTCATATATATTAAATGAAAGAACTCGTTATGAGAATCTCAAATATATTTTTGTTATTATTGTAAAATAAATAGTTTTGATTTTATTCATGAAAGAAGACGAATATTGACCACACCCCCTAATCTCCGAAACTACTGAGCCTATAATGTTGAAAAAAATACTAAATATAGTTCATTGCTTGTTTTGAATTCTATCAATTGAAAATAAAGTGGTAAACTCAATATAATACTTTCACTTACAGAAAATTTGACTTTGGTATTGTAGTTCAACTTGCACTTGGCCGGTTTTTAATAAAGAAAATTAAAAAGTTGGTCACCCACAAAATAATGCGCAGGAGGTGTGAAGTATTTCCAAATCATTTCTCAATATGTTTTTACACTTCCATAAACTTGGTAGAATTGGCTATGTCCCCATGCCCTTTTATCCACTAACGGCCATTGTCAATAACTTACTAACCGGTTTTGGTAGGTTGCTATCTCTGTCTGCTGTTTGACATTTTGCTTACTGACCGGTTAGAAACAAAACGTTACAGAAAAGCTTTCTTTGATTTATTTAAAAATCAAGTGACAAGAAGTAGACGCGGATAGATTATTCTTTGTTTATAGAAACACTGATAGCTACGAAAGTAGGCATATTCATCAACAGATAGGTACATGTAAGTGAGTTATAGAAAACGGCCGTAAGGTGATAAGAGAGACGACTGGAGGGGAGACATGCAGAAATCGATCAATCACGTTGGTTATTCTCATCACATCTCTTGTCTCGTCTGTGTGTGCATGGTTGATTCATGCATGGCTCTGTTATGCCCCACGCGTGATTTTTGTGAACTATCCTCAAAGTTATCATAAGTTGTTTTCTTTTCAGTTCTGAAGCAGGAAGTGACGACCAATCTAATGTTGGATGGACCTATTACAACAAAGTTATGGTAACATAAACACCAATTTTATTATTCAATTTATCTACTATTTGAAGTCAAACTAGTTTTTTTCAATTTTTATTTTAAAAATTTTCAGACTCATGTCAATGGCATGCTTCAGGATTCAGACATGCCGTCTTCAGCCAGTGCTCTATACAGGAACACAAGACACCAGATGCAGACTGTGCAGATGCAGATTGACAAGACTAATGTTAGTGTTACTAAAAGGTAATTGGTTGACAGAGTTTCAGATTGAATTATTAGGAATGCAACACAGAATAGAGACACATAAAGGGTGTAAAAATACCCTTAATGAAGCCAAGAGGCACTTGTTCTTCCCGTCATTGCGATAATTTTTTGTCCTAGCTATACCGAGAGAGTTGCTTAACTTTTCTTAGACAGGTCACGCACAAGCAACTCTTTGCTTGTCTTGTTAAAGTTGTTGCCTTTTGCATGGAAAATAAGCAATAAGCTTGATTTAAATTCCCGCTTTAAAATTTCCTGTATTTTGTAATTTCAGAGTTAAATTCGGCGACGATCCCCTTGGGCTATATCAACCGCACATCTACACGTCCACTGACACTAGCCTGAAGATGAACCAATTGGCTGCCAAGTATCTGAAGAACGGGCCTCCTATAGCAGCACCACAGCGGCCGGCGCCCAGGCCTGCGCCTGCGCCTATCGACATGTCTTTCGCGACTAGAAATTATATGGAAAGGCATAAATTGTTACAAGGTATGCCATACAGTTTCATAACACATTAGTAAGCGATTTACTTATTTTTTGCGGATGTGTAGTTCTTAGTAAAGAAATGTAACCACTCTTTCTTTCTTTTTCGTGTGGTTAGTGCATAACCTGGTGTCGAAAGATTTTATACCGCCCATGGGCGACTCTGACTTGGCTTTATGTACTGTCGAGAAATATCTCTCATGCATGCTAGTTTCCTCACGATGTTTTCCTTCACCGAATCAATCCGAAAAATGTTGGCAGTCCAAGTCCAAGTCCGGTCACACCTGACTACTAGGCTTTAACTGGATGCAAGGTATGTAAAGCACTGACTTAGAGAATAATGAGGGCTAGCAGCATCCTCCTTGGTCTATCATGAGTTTTCATGCTAAGCGATTTGCTGTGTTTAGTTCCTCGTCATTTGCAGGCTTATGTTCAATCGTGGTTATTGTAATAAGTCATCACATGTTTGTAGTAGATGTTAGAGACATTATTATCTACTAGCGGACGTCACGCGGTTTCACTCGCGTTGTTCCCGTGGGAGTGCGGGGATAAAATATAGCCTATGTTACTCAGGGTGAATGTAGCTTTCTAATGGTAAAAGAATTTTTGAAATCGGCGCAGTAGTTTTTGAGTTTATTCATTACAAACATACAAAAATACAAATCTTTCCTCTTAATAATATAAGTGTAGATAATTATGTTCTATTGTTGTTCTTTCAGGTATTCCACCTTCGTCAAAATCGCCAACGCCAGGTGAGATGCCTCGATTTTTAGACATAACTGCTTTGAAGCAGCAGCCCAAGTTTTTATAGTTAATTGTAGTGTTGATATTATTATTATTTTTATAATTAAGTGCAGTTCTTAGCCTAACTTTTATTATATTGTGTTAATTAGTTTGGACTAGATTTATGAATGACTTACTTAGCTTTTATGTTAGGTGTATTTATAGGATAAAAATAAAAGAGACCAGTTTCTGAACAGACATTTATTTAAAACCTCAGAGAAAATAACAGAGTAAAACCCTACATTATATAAGTAGGTATATTTTGTTACTGGAACAGTTGTTTTTAATTATATTACATTTTATTTGTTCAGTATCTCGGGTTTATTATGAAGTATTATAGTATTATACATTAATTTTGTCTACGTATATGATATAAATAAACAATAAATTTAATTTCATACGTGCTATTTTAATTTTTTGTTTCACACTTTATCACATTTTGTCGAAACAGGTGATTAGGAAATAAAGCCACATGTACACTAGTAAAAAATACCTCTTGACTAATACTGAGACTAGATTTATGTGCATTTAAAAGTATACATATAACACGCATGCATTTTCATAACTAAATGCGTCGAATATGCATTTATTATTAATGTCCATGCGGCTTTTATACTCATTTAAAATATATATTAATCTTTGATAAACTTGTGAACTACTATAACATCATTATAATTTCTCTTTCGGAGGTATTCAAATATCTCTCACAGGCAATAAAATTGTACTTCCATAACTTTGGATATGGCAATAAAAATATATCTATGATACACCAATATTCTGCTAAAGACATTTATAGTATTTTCTATGCTCAATATTCATCGTAACTCTTTCCTATGTCGAAGTGGGAACTAGAAACAGCACAATCATAAACTAAGAAACATTATAAAAACAATGTACAATCTTATTATGTAGCTATTTACACTAATAGTTCAACATACAATATTGGGACACATACATAGGTACAGGCCTACAGAAATGGTGTCTGATGTAGGATGGTGCGTGCTGACACCCGTCAGCGGGCAAATACAGAGCTCTCGCGGCTCTCTACTGCCATACACAGCTCTACAACAGGCGCCGCCTCATGGCTCAATTACGCTTGGTCGTTAGGCCGCATTCGGGTGGGTCCTCGAAAGACTTAATCGAAGTAAAGGTCCATTTATTATACTACGAGTAGTTAGAATGAAGACGAACCATGAAACCGAACAAGATTGTCCGAAGACGTGCGTACTCGACCTCGTTCACACATTTGGTCGTTTGCCCGTATTCCATAGGCAACCGCATGCGGGTAAACGACCAAGTATAATTGCGCCATCAGTTCAGTGGTAGGCCTGTAGTATAATAAAGAAACAAAATAAGGATCGCTATCGAATATTTCTACATAATTTAGTTACAATCGAAATGCTTACATCCTAAAAGACTTGTCTGTTTTACAACATATTTCATTTTCGATTGGACAAAACTTAATGACTACATATTGTACACACAAAATTTTTATTCTCATGTGAAATCAGCATTCATAATAATTCTTATGATTTAAACTTATGACTATCAGTTTGGTTCTTTTCTTTGGTTAATATACATTTTCGCACGACATCGAAACATTCAACACACTACTAGATTTTGTGTAATACAAGTAAATAGGTAACTTTAATTAATACATTTGAAATGTTAACACTACTGTTACTTCTCTATGTACATTGAAGATAATCTGTATTAACACTTAAATAAGATTTCAATTCTCTTGCATCGCAAAATATTACAGTTTTATACTATTAAGTCTAGAAAGATAACCAAACAATTGGATGGCACTTCTTTTCTGGTGTCAAATAGACTTTCGAAAGATAATATTATAATAATTTCTTCATAATTCGTTTAATCCTAAAGAGAACTATTTTACATCACTTTTTTGTCTTACATGTTGAAGTCAAGTGACTAGAATATTACATTAAAACATGAGATTCATTATTTAATTATAAATATTAATTTATTTGAATTACAAAGTATCTGTAGTTACACTGTACATTGTATATTTTTGTAAAAATTGTTGCTAGGTCATAAAATTTCTTATCCAATAAATTATTATAACATTGAACGACCAACTACATCGTAACTGTTATTTTTAATATAATTTTGTTTATACAGTATGTTTCCCTTATATTGAGCATATATTTTGTGCAGAGCAATTAATTTAACTGTATAGATATTTTACTGATTCTTATTTCAATAGCAGGGAAGATAAAATATACATTTATTGTTATAAAGTATATTTCTGATAAACCTCCAATATTGCAACAATGATAAAATATTATAGTAGTCAACGTAAAATAGCTTCATACTAATTTGTTCATACGCTCTACGAAATATAGTTTGTTCACTACACATCACCCATGTTTGTTTATCACATCTTTGCCATTCAAAAGTATCACTCTAATATCTACTCATACTATGTCTACATTTAACGTTCCTACTTCATTAAAATATTTTTCTTTATAGATTAAATTTTTATCTAGACATTTTAGGTTGGTTGCACATGACATAACTTTGGAAGTAGTTCTCTACAGTGTTTCCTAAGACTATCGTTGATAATATTTGCGATTCCGAAAGTTTATGTCGTGTGTAGTCAACTTGTCCAACACTCAATACCTATAGGTACCTACGGTTGTAAGTATGTCTAGCTACTCAATACTCATACATTAAAATTGTGCACCTGGTTCCGTATTCGATAAGCTACGAAGTTAGTTTGGTTGTCTACGTATCACTTATAAGGTTTCGTCGTCGCCTCCGCCTCTTGATTTGCTGTCTAGCCTCAGTTCCGCTAGTCTCTGCCGGATGCCATTTGGCCTGAAAATGAACGAAATTTTCTGGTATAAGATTTGTTATCTAATTCTCAACTGCGTATCATTTTGCATAGGTAAGTATTTAGTTGTTCAGAACTTCTTCTTCAACCGTAGGCCACGCAATGCTGAATAGCCAAAGGTCTCTTCCAAATCTCTCCACTTTTGGCGGTTTTGTGTCATGGCTATCCAGTTTCTTCTGGCCTCTTTAATGAGATCGTCTGTCCACCTGGTCGGTTCGGGACTACTTAGAAACTTATTTAAATTAAATATTATGTATCATCGACAGGAAGAAGAGGGGTGTGTAAACTCAATCTCTCGTCCGTGGTAACGGTTTGACTCTAGAGCCCATGACGTCCGATATTAAGTTAGTTCCAGTATAACTTCCTGTCACAGTGCGTATACACGTGGAACGCTGAGTACCAGCGCGGTTACGTCGCCGACAAATTCCGACCTGCTAACGCCGTCAAAAACTGTCGGCGCTTATCGGCGCTGGGGCGACAGTTCGGCACGTCGTATCTCGACTGCCTGCGCCGACTACCTGCGCGGACCAGTGCCGATAAGCGCTGGCAGGCTGGCGCCGGCAGCCAGCGTTCTACGTGTATACGGCCTTACAGCTAAATGGACAATATTAATAAAAAAAAAAAATTGAATATTCACCTGTCAGAAAAGTAGGATGTGACCACTTGGTCGGCGGAGACCGACTGTCGTTGGTATGCTCCCGCGCTCAGGTTGCTCTGCGGGATCTTGTAGATGCGCACGCACCGACCGCTGTTTTCTGGGAGAACTGGAAATTACAAGAAAGCAACAATTATATCATATTTCTAGGGCTGAATTTCGTGCTTCGTCTTTCCGAGACTTCATAGGTCTTTGCTAAATTACTACGACCGCGTCAAATATTCTAACGGAACTAATTTTTGGGCCCTCGTTTGCCTTTCTGTGCCGTAGCATACTTATTCCAGCATCAGACATTGTTTTTAAAGGAGAAATTACTTAAAATTTGTTGGAAACTACATACCTTGAGGAGAAGTAGGAGGTGAAATCGGAGCCATTCGTGTCAATGGCGGCCTAATGTTCTCTTGTTCAGAAGAAATCGAGCTGCTTCTGCTTGATGCTGAATTATTCTCCGAAGGTGCAGTGCGGTTTAAATTATAAGGATCTCTGTAAACAGAAACAAGGTTGTGTAAGAAAACTTGTTTTTAAGGTAATGATGCGATATTGATCGAGTTTATTTCGTCAACGATTCTTAATTAAAACTGAAAAGCTAGCAGCAAACCTTTGTCGAAAATTACAAAGTTTCTCTGACGATAATTTATTTTGAACTTTCCGAAGTTAACCTTTCGGGAACTGGCCAATGGGGGCCAGTTCCTTCGGGAATCAATTACTCTCCTCCATGTTCGTCTTGGTCTGCAATGTTACCTAGCAAATAGGATTCAATAAGAACATAAGGGAAGTAATAGTGTCCCTTACCTGTCATAATTCTCATCTTCATCTAAGGAATAAGGTCCGCATTGTTTGCTCATCTGCCTGACGAGCTCGTCGTGTAGACTGAGGCACGGATCTATCTCCCGACTCAAAGGCACGTATTCCGGTGCGCATGCCACATAGAATATATCCTGAAACTTAATATGTGTTACTAAAGTAAGCTTTCAATGTTCACTGCTGACGCTAAGAGAGATAATTATGTTCCCTTTTTTTTTTTTGTTTTTCGGATGGGAAATCATCAAATGACTTCTCCCGCTCTGGGCGGAGCAGGAGGGAGTGTCAGACTTTTACTGACTAAAACCCATCCATGTTCCTACATCGCCCTTTGTGTTCCGGGGTCACGGTATCTCTTTCGAACAGTCCCGCAACTAATTATGTCCCCTAAGGCCCGTTTTTATTACTTACGTATAACTGCCAGTTAATATACCACGTCTCGCAGCCATCGGTGTTTCTTTAGACAAAGTTAGCTTGAAATATCCTATCTGCGTCACCTACCTGTCACTTGATTTATCGAAAAATCAAAGAAAGATTTTCTGTGACGTTTTGTTTCTAACCGTTTGTTAGCAAAATGCCAACAATCAGAGACCATCAACCTACCGAAATCGAGCAGTAAGTTTTTAAAAATGGCCGTAAGTTGACAGTTAACATTTAAGAAGAATAGATTTCCTAAAGACAAAGTCAATTCCAAAATTGTATGGCATTAACCATGCAGATGTCTGAAGGGAGCAAATAGATATCCCCAAATGTCTGATAAAGTCTGGGGTTTTCTTAAAGCTTAGGATGTCGAAGATGGCTAATGAGGCACAAATGATCGCAAAAACAAACATCGGTTGCGATTCTAGATAAACTAGACATTCTTCGAAGGCCAAGTTGATGTATTCGATTTTTCCCGAGTATGGTACTTACTCTTCGCCCGCAAAGCAATTTCAGTCCAGGTATGCAGGCTGCGTGTACTAAAGATCCATTAGCAACTAGTCGTATCTCTAATAAATCTTCGGCAAATGCCATAATGTAGGGAAAAGCGCATACTGAAACAAAATAATCGATTATGTCGGTGTTACCAAATAAAGTAAGATTTTCAACATTTCAACAATAAGATTCTTGGAGGCGAAATTGCAATTAGTGGTTAACGAAGACTTAGTCTACTTGGCCCTTGGTGGTAGAGGGAATTACTTAGAAGACATTGAAGAAACGATGTTTTTTTTGTTATGTCCACTCTTACCTACTGCTGCAGGCACAGTCGTCCAATGAAAATCATATTCGGTATCGCTTTCCAGTCCTTTACTTGTTATTCTTTCAAAATGGCACGTATCTGAAACCAATCATTTTCAAAGTATTTTGAATGCAGTCTAAAAAGATAGCAGGTATTTGGATTGTAAAGCAAAGGCGCTTACGATTATAACATAACACAATTTGTCCATCCCTCTCGTCTCCTATGCGTAAGGCGTTGACGAGTGTTCCACGACGGGGTCCGCTATCTTCCGAATTTTCAGCTCGTTTTACTGCCTGTAAAGTATTCACATTATATCAAAATTAAAAGGAGTCTGTATAAAAGAGGAATCTTAGTAAAGTTCAAGTTTGAGGGTCTTACCTGGCCTGTCCCGGATTCTAAAACTTCCCAATGATGCTTGTATCCAACCACAATTATTCCTACTTCACCATCCATTAGCTTGATCAGTATTGGAGATTCACTTAGTTGGATGTCCTGTAAAGACGAAAAATATTGACGTATTTTTCTTACTTGCCTAAAGGGTCGTTGAAGTTCTCGTAAAGTGATGATCGACTTACTTTGATATGTGTATACTCGAAACCCATCTCGTTGTCAGTCTTTGATTCTTCAATCATAAGCATTACTCTTCTACCAATTGCTACCGCTAATGTTGTTTTACCGCCTTCACCTAAAAGCAATCATTACAGAATGTATTCTTTGTTCTAGTTTTCTTTGATTGTTCACGTCCAAAGCGACAGTCGCTTGGGTTTCAAAAATGTATGAATTGCGAAAACTGGCTTAATGGACTCTAGACTAAAATTAGCCCGATTGTTAAGGCTCTTTGTTCATTGGCATGAATAGGTAAGGATTTTGGCAATTTCGGACTGCAGTAGATAGCTGAGAAAAAAAGTTACACATACCCGTTTCTAGAAGATCAAAATAATGTGCAGTCTTTGTCCGCGGAAGCCTGGCATGCTTGCAGTCTTGTAAGGGTCGCATAGCCCAGGCGCCGGCACACAGTTCCTGTATGGGCAGCGCGTACAGCCCCGCGCCCCCCGCGCCGCCTGTGGTGGATCCGCCCCCCGCCACCACCCTAGCGCCCACACGGAACAGACCGGCTCGCTCGCTGACCCGAGCTGCTCGAACACAGCCTTCCCATCTTAAAATAACTCGAGTTGTCCCGCTTTCTGTTGGAAGGTAAAGTGTTAAGTTCAAAAATATTGCTGTCGACTGTTGCTAACTCATAATATAAAACATTTTCTGAAAGATAATTCGTCTTGGGCCTTGAGTCAAGTACCTTTATGTTGAAAGATGACAGACTATTACAAAGGAAGAGTCACAAAGACGAGGTTTTACGTAATAAAAATAGGCACAGTTTTTCTTTGAGTGATGCCGAGTGGTCTCAAGGGAAACTTCTTAGTATTAAGGTTTTGACTAAGCTTCAAAGTCAAATCGAAAATTCAAAATATTAATAATTCAATAAAGATTACGTACCTTCTAAAATGTAGGTGTTGGAAGTAGTAGATAACAAAAGCCGTCCCTCTGACAGTTGTTCGGCACAGACTGGCGTGGCTGGGAGTGGTGCAGCGCGCCACACTTTACCTTCCCATGGGGCTTTTCGGGAACCGCCACATCCTGAACCCATTAATTATGTTACAGCAATATATCTTGCTAATGTGTAGGAACTAGTGGGTGCACAAATGACGGTATGAACCAAATTGACTACAAAAAATAGCTCAGTAAAATATTTTTCCTTAGTATTCCATTCCTACAGATCGGATATCAGACTAGCTACCTGATGAAACTAAGCTAGTGGGGGCGTCGCCTCGCAATACAGCATCAAGTTTGAGTGCTTGTCCCACGTGCAAGAAGTGTTCCGTTCTCGCTGCGCCTGCGCCACCAGCCCCTGCACCGCCCGACCATACGTCGGATAGCGCTCGACGAGATAGCATGGGCTGAAAATATGACTCAAGTTAATAGGAAGAAGAGAGAGCAAATTATTAAAATTGTGCTGGAGGGAGGAGATCGAAGAAGGTACTAAAGTAGGATGTATTTCTTTTGGCTTATTTGGTAATAAATAAAATAATTCTGGCACTGGCCACAGTGGTCAGTGCCAGAATTAACCCTGGAAATGAGTCTCCCATTCCAGCTTTTAACGCAGCAATGTCGTGCCCATTAAGTGCTGATACTGTAGTCTGTCGTCGTCGGCTCGTCGCCTAATACACGGACGTGGGACTTCGTCTTTTCGATTTGTAAGTATCTGAATGTATACTTCTGGTAAGCCTTTCCTCACAGGCAGGATGATAATGAAATGAATATGATCTGGAAGTGAAAGAAAAACATGGTTTTAGAACGATGCGCGGGTAAGCATATTGTTTGCGAAAAATAATACTAGCGTGTTTTTAAAATGAGCGCACAATATAATAAGGAAAACAGAAATCTTCTCTGAACATGAAACGATGTTATTAAAACTTTTAAAAGGAGTAGGTACAATATGTAGTTCTACAAGTAGAAGCTCAACTTTCTAGCATACTATAAGCTCGGCTGCTTTGTTTAGATCCTAACTAGAAAGCTGCGCAAAAATGCAATCCAACAAATGCTTGCAAGTCCTGCCGGCTGCTAACTAAATTACAAGCGCGTGTAACATGAAAAACTTACGGCATTATGTATAATTGAATTGATTTAACCATAAACAAAGCAGGATAATAAGGACGTTCAAACTTTTGAGAAATTTTTGGTACAGGTGCAGCTAAAATCGGTGACCTAATTAAAAAACCTCGCACAAGTACGTCCCAAACGGAAGACTAATTAAAACTTCTAATCTTGATAAACAAATAAGGTTTTAATTTACAAGTGCGTGTCGTTGTGAAACTTACCACCTTGTGGTCGGAGCAGTGTTCCGCGTAGATGTCCCTTATGAGCGTGTCCAGGGTTCGTTGTCGTTTCAATGCAAATGTAGGCGTTTGGAAGGCCGCTTTCTCTCCGTTCATTAACTTGACCTGGGGATTTTGAATTGTTTTATATTAAAGTCGGGAGTCCTTTTGGTAAAAAAAAAAATTTAATCAAAGCAAAATCATCAAAAGCAAAACGGTTAGTAACCATTGCTTTAACGGCTGAAGATTCAGAAGAGAAAATTTACTTACGAATAAACTGAAGAGCTATAAACATCGCAGAAGTAACTTTTACAAATTATATGGCTGTGAGTGTTTGCCATACTAGTATATCATAATAATCTGTACGTATGGAAGGCTCGATGTCAACTCACCAGTAGAAATTCCCTAAATAGTTGTGGATCGTTGAATATCGGCGGACAAGGTAACGAGGGGCCGAATGGTGGCACTGTATCATCACTGTATACGCTCAGCTTGTATCCTTCTTCCACCTCAGAAACTACTGCGAATATATCTGTTTTATCATTCAGGAAAATATCGTCCGTCTTGCGAGTTGGAAGACGTTTGGTAGATACGTAGGTACTGATTACGGATTCATCACCATAACATAACACGAGTTAGCAAAAACAAAGAGGCTAAGCTTTTCTAAGCATATAATTTTTTTTCAGACCATTTCATCTGTTCTATAAAAATATTCAAATAAAAAAGCAATGCCACTAAAAATTCACTACCATAAAACCTCTTTAGTGAGCAATAAAAATACGTATGCGGCCGACTGAAAAATATTGAAAAAGGATACGTGTGAAATGGCTTTTGACGCACTGCGGATTAAATGTATTGTGCATCGAGTCGTCTGTGAACACAATGTTGACAATGTCGTTGCCGATGTGACGTTTCCTCTCCAGCTGCAAAAAATACATACTTTGCAACGTTGTTAACGGGTTTATTCCACTAGCCCACTGGGCTAGTCGTCGAAATCGCTCAGTTACTGAATTCAGACAAACCGACAAACATGTTCTTGTCGACTGAAAAAATCTAATTAGTCCGTCAGATAGATTATCAAAAAGTATTTGAACCATATTTTTTCTTTTGTTTTCTAAACCAAAATTGACGAATAGGTATACGACGCTTTTATTATTGTCAATACGTCACGCCTTGGTATAATACCTACCTATTTTTAGTGCGTTCTGACGTGACGAGCCCCCACTCCCGAGTTATATAATATACATGTCCATATATATATAAATATATAATACCTACGTGTTCATTATTTTCCCATACTCATACTGACGGACTAAATAGATTTGCAATTTTTTGATACTGCCGTCATGCCTATTAGCAAAAGTAACCGTTCATAGGTAAGTCTATGGAACAGGGTGTGAAGTTCCTCATCCTGCGTTAAAAAGGGAGGATCCACCGATCATACGGGCATGTTGTCTGGTGAGCTACTATCCAGTGGTTATTCGGGGGTTTCTGCTTGTTTTTGTCGCACGAGAATGCAGTGATTAAGTAAGTGTGTACAGAAGCTTTCTAAACATCTCTTCCTAAAAAGACGACTGCATTCAACCAAGTGGAATAGAAACGATATGAACTACAGTAAACGGGTTACTACTAAACAAAAGGATGGGTTTGGCTTCGCTTTTCTAATTGCTTTGTAGGTAATGGAGGTTCATTATAAATAAAATAATCCTATTGGAATTGGACGTAGCTGTAGTGTATACACTTTGGGCTTTGGCTTTGCTTTGGCTTTGGAACTATAGGTAGATCCTATAGTTCCAACACTGTTTAATTGTTTTGATTGTGCCCGCGGTGAATTGTGTTCCAGCCTTGTACTACACAGGAGTGCAAACATTGGACTGCCGTCAACAACCAATGAATGGCTGCGTATTGAAACAAAACAGCCGAAATGGGAGTTCCCTCTTCGGGGATTAGGTATAGGCCTCATGTCATGTAGGTATGTAGGTTTATTACAACAATAATGTAGAAAATTAGTGCCTACAAGGCCTACATACAGAAAAGTATTCTTGAAGTCCGTCTTACAATTTTTTTAAAAGTAACAGCAATCTTTCAATATAAAATCGGAGATTATTTCAGTTATTTTCGCTCATTAATTTCACCTACCCTATCAAAACCGGCTAGAAGCCAAATTAAACTAGTTAAAAATACATAAAACGCCACGCTGTCGCCCGAGACTCCGCAGTGCGACTACGCGGTCTAAGCTAACCTATCTCTGAAATCTTCGTAAACGAATTTCGAAGTAAAAAGTTTAACAAGAGTGTCATAGTACAATAACATTAAAATCGCAAACTTGTAAATCTTAAAACATGATTTGCGGCATCTTGTTGAAAAATTGCCTCAAAAATTTTGGAAAGACGCATCATAGACTCGAAGTTTAATGGAGTAAGTTAAGCTGGTTTGGTTAGACGGGACAAGTTTACTGAAGTTTATAATATCAGAATTGGAAGTATTGTAAAGGTAATATTATGATACTAATTACCTTGATAACTAGATAGGTGGAGTCGAAGCTTAACATACCATTCACAAAGTTAAATTAATGGTTCGAAGAATTTAATTAAAAGACACACTGTACCATTAAACCTTAAAATGCTCTTTATTATAATTTTATGACGCTCACCTGTTGCTTGTTATCCTTGGAAAACGGCAACATTGTCGAGACGTGAAACATAATTTCGTGTCCTTGATGCATCGTGTAAATGGAATGGCTGCCAGTCATGTCACCTGTTACAACGGGGACAGTTAAGATGAGTCTGGATAAGACGAATTAAAGCAATTTATTCTCGTTTTATGCTGAAGTTACACTCGCTGGGTCTCATTAAAATTTCATATTTTTGCGAGTTCTGAACTGTTAGTAAATGTGTTTTGACTACCTAATGTTTTGGCCGGAATTATCGCAAAAACAATACCGATCTTAGCTGAAGCCCCGGCGTGTAGCCTCAGGGTTAAAGAAAACGTTTTCTACTGTTTGTTTATTGCGTAATAAGTTGTACTAAATTGAAATATGAATGTTACCTTTGACGTCCAGCCCTCCTCGAAAACGGTTCCAGCCTCGTAATCGAATTTTATCTCCCAAAAGTGAAATAAACCTGTCCCATTTCTCGTCGCCTTTCTCTGAAAGATTTTGAACATTTCAATGTCCTTTCTCAGAAGTACATTTAGCTTTTAATATTAAGTGTTATATTTACCGTTGGAGAGCATTTCGTCGTCAGTCTTTTGGCCGGGTTTCATTAGCATTACTCCTATCTTAAAATTTACAGAGCCTTCCTGTTCTTCCAGGAGTAGAACGTCTTTTTGTAATTCGGCACATGTTATCTGCACAGGAGGAAATCATTGAGTACATAAGCTCGCAAATAGCGATCATTTATATTACAAAAGGTATTTACTTGTATAAATTAGAATTGATAAAAACTGACCTCTCTTGGGACCTTATCAACTCGTTCCATAGAAGGGAATTGTGATAGAATCTGCTTGACTGTTGGTCTAGTTGGTGCCTGTCCACCGCCACTGTTCCAAGCACTTGGCGGCAGATATATTTTATGGGCACCCTATGGACACAGAATTTACTTATATTATAAAGCAGAGTTCTAAACGTTTTATTACTGAAGAGACTGTTTAATGTTCATTAAAGCTTATAGCACTACAATGAACGGTCTGTCTATGTATAGGTATGGCTTTAATTTTTTATTTAACACCTAGAGCCTGTGAGACAAGAATAAAGGTAAATATGTCAAGAAAAACCAATTCGTCAGATCATAAAATGATAAAGCAATCAATAAAGATGAAATCAACTGTTATAATACTACACTACTACAACAGCCCATAACGTCCACTGCTGGACATAAGCCTCTCCCATGACGGGATGAATTTGCCATAATCTCCACGCTTGGCAGGCGGATTGGAGATCGCAGTGATGAAAGACTAACAGAAAACGCTGCTGCCCATTCTCTGGTCTACGGAGGCGCAAGGTGTTCTGCCTCAGACATTAGTCGCCTTATACGACACCCGTCAGTGTAATGGACCACTGAGTGAGTACGTGAGTACTGTTATAATAATATACACATAAAAAAAGTCTAAGCAACATGTTTGACCATTCGGTTTTGATTTTTTTAACGATTTTTACTATTGTAAATTTGTAATATATTTTTATTTCTTTTATATGTAATAACTGATGTATTACTGACTAAAGCAACAAAATGATTCATTCAATTATAATTTAATCACAATTGTTAACAATTGTGTACCAAACATACGTAGTATAAAAAAAAATTAAAACGAAATTAATTTTTACACGTTTTACAAAAAAATAAATACGGACGTCTTTTTTTATTTTTGTAATTGTATACAAAATGTGACCGCCTCTGTTGTTTAGAACTTGTGGGCAACGATTTTTCATTGAATTTATAAGACTGTTTATTAGATCCTGCGGCAATCGCCCCCAAAGGAATTTTAACAAGTCTTTCAGTTGTTGGGTTGTCGACACTCCGTCCAGGTTCTCTAGAACACGTCTCTGGAGCATGTCCCATGCGTGATCGATGAGATTTGTGGTCTGGCGATTGTGCAGGCCACGGCAATACCCGGATGTTTTCCATTGCCAAGTACTCTCTGGTCCTCCGAGCTGTGTACGAACGCGCATTGTCATGCATCCGCGTGAAGGAAATTTTTTAGGACTAACAATTTATAAATGAACATTCAGAATAATACAAATTATGTATAACAATACTTAGGACATATGACTTTATCCCCCGAATACTGAAACTTCACTCAAAATTTAAGTAGCACTTATATTTAACAGATACTCAAAAGTGACGTTTGGCCATACGAAATTTAAAGTTTAGGAGCTGCTCAAATGTTAAGCAGCCCTTACATTTTGAGTGACGTTTCAGTATTCGGGGGTAAGTCATGTAAAATTAGGAGATTCAATTATTATAGTATTTGATATTATGACAGAATAGTTTTAGAAGTAAAGATAATTACGTAAAACAAAATGAAGTTTATAGCAAACATCTTATGGATAATGATTTTCAGACAAAAAAAAATAGATAAGCAAAGGAGTACCGCTCGTGGGCCGTATTCATGCAGCCTATTTCTCACGGTTTGGTGGCTAACAACAACGCCGCTTGAGAATTGTATACCTTTAAACCTATCTCCCGGGTGGTTAACATCGGCTGACGTCTTGCAGTCAGTTGTATGTATCGGTCCTGTCGAGCAGTTGTTCTCCTTCCACGTCCTGGGTGCTGCTCAGCAGGATCCCCTGTATAAACGTACTGCTGCCAAAGACGACAAATCACGCTCCTATATTGACACCAAAATGCCGAGATACCTGGGACTGATTTCTTCCCGCTAGTAGCATTCCTACAGCTCTCTACATTTCTTCAGCAGTCAAATGGCGTCGCTCCATGACATAAAAAAAAGACTCGCCACTAAATTTTTTCAAAAACTGTATATCTCAAAATGATAAAAGTGAGATAAATACCAAATTTAACAAGCAACGAAACAAAATCGGTTGGAAATAATTAGCTTATATTTTAATGAAAACAAAACACAATCGAAAAGTTTTTTTTTTTAAATTAGCCAGTATGTTTCCGAGAACAAAAAGATTGTATACCAATCTACTTTGTTAAGAAAAAATAAAGTATTAATTAATAAAACATGCAGTTTCTGTAAAAATGATGCGTGTGCTTAGACTTTTTTGATGTGTGTATATTCCACCGCTCAATAAATTAATTATTCTGTCAAGGATACAATTTGGAACTAGCAGTCGTTCTGAATATATCAAGAGCAATATTTTTTCCAATTTTATTGTACGGGCGATAAAGGGCGTTATAACTTAGCGCTGACGTGCGAAATAAAAGTGATTGAAATCTTAAAGGGCGCGTGCCATAACTGTAAGTAGCACTTCTCACCATTTTATTGAAGAGGATGGCTCGTAAAAGTCCCGCTCCACCTTCCTGCACCACGCTCAGCAGGTATGGCTCTCTGGATCCATCCACTCCGATGTAGTTTTGATGCACTGTAAACATTTTATGATTGAGAATAACATGGCTTTAGATGCAACCGGAAACCTGAGACAGTTTTATGATACTACAGATACTACTGTACTGGTGTTGTAGGTATCGGAATACTTTTTCATTAATAGGTACTCATAACATAAAAGTCACAGTCTACTTCGCCAGCGCCTTGGAGAAGCGACCCGAGGTACAGGAAATCGTCCGGGCACAGGACTGGAGAGACCGCCGAAAACATAAAAGAAGTATTTTGTTTTGGTCCTATTTAATTTCAGGCTATTCTTTAGTCTTTGCCACCACACCTCCAATCTGCTCTGGACCCCTAGGCCACTTTCGGCCACTAACACAATGTCTTCTATAATTTAATAATTAAAATTGGATGCCCGAACAAAATGTGAGAGCAAATATATTTCTAGGCAAACCCATAAAGTTGGCCACTTCGGATTACGTACATTTTGCGAACCGACACCTGCCGTGCTACTATGGATTCTATCAACAAAGTAAACTTTACCTAGGACCCGTATAAACAATTTCGGAAAGTGCCACTAAATGTAATACATACTTATTACAGTCAAGAATTGCATGAAACGCTGGCTGTTTTTGTTTTGAAGATGGTCATTTTAAAAAAAAAACATTAAACACGTAAAACATTTTTGCCAGAAATTGCCATAAACAAGAAAGTTTATTTTGATGATTGTTTATTTTACATAGCCACGCCAAAGTTGAAAAAACAATATGAAAATGCTAAACAATATGAAAATTAACATACGAAGGTAAACAAACCACACTGAGGTTTTTGTTTGTTATTTACTCAGTCAAGCCGAATGTTTTATCCGATTAGATGCCTTATTCATTGTTGTTTTATTTTCATAGCAGAATTAATTAGTGAATTAGGTAAATCATTTTTATTTAATTAAACTGGTCAACCTAGTGGATATGTCGCAGGTATATTGTCAAAGCCGTGATATAAAAATTTCACTAGTGATATTATAATTAAACGGTAGATTGTCAATTAACTTCATTTCTTACAATTTAACGGCCTGGTTTTAGTGTCATTGTAATGTCACGGGGTCATTATAGTGACATTAGGTATAATAAATCTAGGTATATTATGAGTGAAGTTAGCAGAGAGGGACGTCGAGCGTTCTGATTGGTCAATTCTTTTTCATTTGTTCGGTTTATTTTTTCATGGTATTTTATTTGAACGGAAATGTAAAAGCGGGGCTACGTCGACTACGCCTTATTACAAAATTTTAATATTTACCTAAACGTTAAAACATTCCCTTCACTCCGACCAAATAGATTAGGTTAGGTTAGAACTGTGACCAACTACGCGAGAGCCGAGCGAGCGAAGAGAGCGGTATTACGGCGACCGCTATGTCGAAATTGGTCGCAGTAATAAATTATGGCTCTCCTACAATTATGAACCGTAAACAACGTTGCATGTATAGTTATAATTTCATAGGGTTTAAAATATGTATTAGTTTATTGCATTCTTTGGCAAATTATTTGTTATATTCTTTGGTGTGGTAGGCATGGCCCCAAAAATATTTAATAGTATACCAGCAGCTATTAGAAATAAAGAGTGTCTGGGATCCTTTAAGCGGTCTTTGTTTAAATTCCTTAAAGATTGATGTCATTACTCCATCACTGAATTTACTACTGATAAACAGAGGTATGACGATTCCGACTTCCCAATTAGAGACATTCGTCATCTGGCGACTGTGAATCTCGCGACTGGTCACGAGTTGGCACCTTCCAATTTTTATTTATTTTGTTGTCGTCAATTCGCACTCACGTTATAAAGTACAGTCAAATGCAAACGGATTGAAACCAATATCTTTAAATAATAAATAAAAAATACAAATTATTACATAAAACAATAAAATACAATACCTTTATTATTATTACAAATATTTTTTCTTTTTTCTTTCTTATATTATTACACAATACATTTTATTAGAAGTTTACGTAGGTGACTGTACATCTGACGTATTTTACGTAGGTGGCGCGAGTTGACGACAGCAAAATAAATAAAAATTGGAAGGTGCCATCTCGCTACCAGTCGCGAGATTCATAGTCGCCAGATGATGAATGACTCCCCAATTAAATACTTAAGAATTTATTTATTGACTAATTATGGAATGTGTTTATTTATCTAAAACTGTAATGACATGTTTACCTAAACGACATATGTATTTTAAATTTGTCTATTATCACACAATTGAAGAAAGCTACAAACAGCAAACCAAACCAGATGGAAATAATTCTACAATTCACATATTGCTATATCGTACAAATTCTAACATCAACTCAACAAAGCGATTTTCACGTTTCAATTTTCAGATTCCAGGGATGTTATGAATGGTATAAATAAAATAGAAAATATTTTAAAGGCTTGGTACCTCCATATTTTATTTGCAATTTTAGTTTCAGAATGTAAAGTAGGCATGTTCGTGAGCGTTTAGTTAGGTATAAATCTAGTATAACGAGGGTCAAAGCGAGTTCAAAATAGACTATTTAGGTTCGGTCAAAGATTTGTTACACGAAATGTAACAATATACATCATAGGTATAATATACATTCGTTTTGTGCTTTAAACGGAGAACCATAAAAATACATACCTACCGAACAATATGAAACGTAGGTTGTTGATAAAGGAATTCAATAACTTGGAGCCTTTATGCTGGCTGTAAGCTTGAGATCAAATACGCCTTTTATTTCTTCATAATACGTACTGACTTCTCATATATCTAAATACCAGTAAAGTCTGTGAGGCATGCCACAGAACGAGACTAAATTAAAGAGTATTAATCACTAAGTTCTCCCATTGGAAAATGTAAATTATACCTCTCTGATCAGTTTCAAACTTCCGGTGTTTGAACCGGATTACAGGACAACCACAAATAGATTATTGTACACTGATTTTGCCCAAACTTACGAATATCAAATCCAAAGCAGCAAAGCGTTTCCAATTACGTTTAATTAGGATTGAAGTAATTATTGGACGACCATTAAAACAGTGATTTGAAGGTATAATTATATATCAAACTGAATCCTCCTGGAAACTGAACACTGCGGACTGAAGCCTAATTGATGATAGAATATCATCATTATTTTGTGCCCTTATCCCAATTTATTTGAGTTCGACGCAGCATATCTTCTTCTTCCATATTTATTAATCGTCACTCAAGAGTCACACCTTTTTAGCCATCATAATTATATCATCTTTCTCACAGTCTTTCCACATTTATACTCAAAACTCTCCCCACGATAATATTTTCCTCGTTTTTCATCACGTGCCATGGCGACCAACGGACAGTTCCACACCTTTGATTTAAAAATAATTCCTTATATAATGTAAGTACCATTGTATTTTCTGTGTTTATAGCAACTGCCGTGTTTGAGACAAATAAAAATAATAGCGTATTATTATAGGCGTAAACTGTAATGTTCAGTTGTGAGTGGATTACATGGTCGCCGGCGGCTGTAACCTCATTGTTTCAGGTTCGGTGGACATCTCTGTCGGTGACACAGGCTCGACGACACTTTTATTTTGTTCTACAAAACTCATTTTCCTCTGCCTACAGAAATACGCTTGAAGGAATTTAATATCAGAGTTAGGTATGGGAAACGCGTGTAAGCTACGCGCTAAGATTTTTTGTGTAAGTTCGAAGTATCAAGCTACAGAAAAAAAAAATTAGGTAACCACCTGGAAATATTTTCAAAATCAAATATAAGTGTTTTGCGTTAATTATAGTACGTAATGTACTATTTAGATTACACTGCAATTTAGTGTATACCATACTTAAACAATTAAACAAACAATCTTTCTGCGATCTACGCATTTAATTTGGCAGTGCCATAATATTGACTCAAGACTTTCGCGGCAGTAATTAAACGTAAAGTTTTGTTACGAGTTTCCCGGTTGGAATATCGATGTTTGTGTGACAGTGAAGAATGTTTGCGACGCTGAAATGAAGTTCACATTGAGATAAGAGCTGAACAATTGACTGTTAAGGCCCGCATACTAATAAAGTTAATAACTATTCAACTGTTGTTACAAAGTTTTCATAATAACTAGCTACGTCTGTCGTTGTCCTGAAATTAGTTACATTCGCTGAAATGAATTTGAACTATCTACTTAATCGTTCGCAGTTCAAAGAAAGATACAAGGTGAAGATAATAAAGCTATAAAAGCAGATTTTCAGCACTTCGTGACGGTATGATTACGTCACGCAAGTACGATTAAGTCACTGAACGCGGACGGTTATATCGATATCTGGTGATGAGAACGACCTGCTTCTAACTCTGATCGCGTTCAACAAGTTCTTAGCTTTATTTATAACGGTTCTTGACACCTGGGGTTAATGTTCTATCTCAGAAAAAAAGAAGGCCTATTTTCAGCTGTTTGTTTCAGTACAAAGAATATTTATAGTAACGGCTTCCGAAAGAGGTACACAGAATATTCTCCAAAGCGAAGTGCCGCATTTTGCCGTCATATCTAATATGTATGATTCACTGACGCACAACACACAGAATTGGGCTCTCAGAATGAAGGAGAAGCTCAATTTGGGCTCACATATATCTTGAAAGTTACACAATCTCGACTCCAAGTGCACTGGAAGCCATGTTTCTTATATGTAGGTACCAAATTAAGTCTAGTTTGTTTAGACTGTAGGCATTTGAAACAAACTATTACGTAAAATAATTAATGAGTTTTTATCATAGTAAGCCATAATGAACGTTGGTATGATAAGAATGTTATAACATCGACATTACTTGCTATGCAGACTAATATCGCCTAAATTGGTATTTGGTGCAAGAAATATAAAGCGATACTTCGATAAATCTTCAACCGTATTGCAATATGCGTTCGATTATAGTGTCATCTCTTCAAAATTAAATGAAGCGATTTATCGAGAGAATGTATCGATAAATGTCCGCCTGGACATTGATTGAGCCATCACCATTACACACATTGGAAACGGGAATAGCAATTTTTCACGTAAAACACTGAGACGGATTTTGCGGTGAAACCTTCGGGATTTTTTATCGGGCTGTATTTTCTCCAGATGGGAAAACTTAGGAAAAGGTGTAAGACTTCAATATCGGAAACACACCAACTGAAATAGCTTAGGTTATTTGGTTTAGATTTCAATGAAAATATTGGTATAATTGAAAGTTACTAACCCTAGAAACTGCTCCGCTGGAGAAACATAATCGTTAACAGTAATAAATAATCCGTCGGGTTACAAAAGGTGGGGTTGTCACAAACAGCTGTCGGAATGGGTCGCTATTGTTGTACATGACAGAATTCGTACTTGAATCAACTGACGCAATAATAACACACAAGGCTTTAATTACCTACCTAGAACTGTAGATATTTAGGTAGGCCATAAAGATTTTGTCCCTAGCTTTTCTCTCATTGAAAACTACTTATTGGTAGAGATTTAAAAAAATAATCTCTATATCTACTTAGTTTTTGTGAATGAGTACTAAACTTGTCCTATACCAGTTACCTAAGAACCCTTAGGTGCTCAGTAAGTGTTCAAGATAATATGATTTCTATGTAATTATAATGTATTTTTAAAGTTTGGATGAAATATAATTATAGGTAGGTAATTAGTATGATGGAGATTCTTTTCGTATGTAAAAAAGTAAGCTCACACACTCATAGTGTGGGCTGACGATTGTTTTAAATTTAACATTGACCTGTGTTACCAGTCTACCAAATCATTAACGTCAGGAGCTATGTTAATAATGTGTTCAGAGTATCGGAGGATATAACAGTTCTCTGTGGGTATTTTTGCTTACAAAAACATTAGAGAGAGATCGCAATTTACAAATCTATTAAAATAAACTAAGCTAACTAACTTAAACTAAAAACTTAAAAAATGGCGTCAAATAACTCCTCCTCAACACTGTCAACTGGTAATGTCCCTAAGAGACTGGCGGCGTTACCACGCTGTTTGGCAACGCTAAGCCTTTGGCCAAGGTAAAAGCCACGGCCACGGGAAGCGTTTTGAAATTTCCTTGAAAAGGCTGTGAGCGCTCAGACCCCACGGTCCTAGAGTTTCAACCCCAAACGGCTCGAAAATATAGTTACCAATAAGATTACTATATTTTCGCCGCTTGAGGTTCTCCGCTGCCGCAGCGGTAGCCCCTGAACAGCACGATGAACTAGGAAGATGGGAAGGCACAAGAGTATCGACACATGTAGCATCCCACACTAAACGCCTACTCATCTTCAATGGAAACAAAGACATGCCATGCGGTCTCTTGCCATCGTCGCGTGCCAAGCCATTGGGTTCTAATAAAGCTGGAACGCTGACAGTGACAAGAGATCGACGGATGATTAACTATTTTAATTAAAAATAATATCGACTTCAGGTTACAAATTACATATTTTTTAAGTGAACCGTTAGCTCTCTTCGAAATTAATCCCAAGCGGTTTTGTCGAGCTTCTCTGTTAAGGATGAACTTAATATCTACTTGTCTGAGATTCACAGTCTAAGTTTGTAGAGACTAGACGAGAAACATCAGTAAAGGAGTATCTCTCTTCTTCAGTATCTCTTCTAGTCATCTCTCCCTTATGGGTCAAGAATTTTCCATTCATAAGACATCCACTAGACAGAGACACATGATATTCACATTTTCAGTTCGACCCGAGGTAGTCATGAGAAAGGCATTTCAATGTACAAGTGACTATTGGTGCCTTGCAGAAATTGGTACTAACGTCGTCATCTCGCTTTTTCATTAAATTTTTCATGAAACAAAAAAAAACTAACGTTTAGCAATAACGTCGTTTCAATTTCAAATCGCCTGAAACACAGGATTACCTAGTACAGGCTCAAAGCATGGGTGAACTTGACATAGATTTAAGAAAAACTGTAAACGTTCACCATACATTTTTGAATAATAAATAATAATTATTTATTATTATAATGTCTCATTGTCAATGTACACTGATACCTACTATTTATTTAAAATCAGCAGAAAAAAAAGCTTTATACCTATTTAATGCTTTAGAGAGCAGCACCAATATTATATTACCTAAACAGGTTTGTAATTTTTTTCATTGCGAGTTCATTAGTACGTCTATTCAGCAAAAAGAAGCTTGAATAGAGCATAATTTTGACGAACACGACGCAATTATGTGTCTGTGTTTGTTCATGTTGTGTGAAACTAGATATTTATTCCGTGGACTGAACTGGATAGAATAGGGTGAAAATGACTTTATGAACAACTACCATAGAGTTTCTGCCAACCCTGAAATACCAAAGAAACAATGCGACAGGGCTTCGCTATTTCAATTTCATTCACTAAACATTACTTCTTTGTAAGAACATAACTCGAAGGAAATTACAATAATTTTCGTATTTGCTCTGGTTTCTCAGTGGAGTGGATAATTCCGATGAAAGAATGCGAGTTGTGAACGACTCTTCTCAATTGTACCATTATTTTGTAAGAAGGGTACAAAATAATGATTAAATGGTTAAGAGTTGTGAGTTTCATTTGTGTTTCATATTTGTATAGAACATTTATGCATAAAAATACTAAGTAAGAACCTAATCTATGTTCAAATCGTTTTCTACCAACGGTTACATGTTAACCAGTTCAGTCATTCATAATAGACCGAAAATTAAGGAAACTTTTAATCAATAGATTTCTTAATCGTCTTTTGAAATATATAATACCTATCACCACAAAGTAATAATTATACTTACCTTACAATAACGCCAAGAGAAAATAAATGAATGAATGAATACTCACTTTTTCCGAGAAAATACTTGAAGTACCATCGTGTTTGAAATTCAGGGTTTTCCAGAACAGGCGCGCTCGGAGGTCCAAATAACTGGGAGGAAACAGAAACAATAATAATTTGATGTTTTACATACTTGACCAAACAATTCTTTCGAGTAAAAACTGCTTTTTCACCCAAGCCTATTGCTCAATGTCGGCTATATTATAATGTTTATCAAGTAACAAGTGACGGTGAGAGCGATTTTTGAGATTCAAGAATGGTACCAATAATGTGTACAATACCTCTATTAATTATCTACATAAACCTTTCACTTTAACGTGAATCAATTAAATATAATATTAATATTTCAATCAAAAATCACTCTCTAATCGGATGCGAATTTTGCTTTTTCTGGTACCTAGTAACTCACTATGTAAAAACTCTTTTCAAAACATTCAGCTGCCGAACAGAATATTACTCTATTGAAATCAGTTTTCTATGTTCTCGCGAACCGGCAGTATATATAGTCTATGTCGCGAACTATGTAACTGACAGAGTGTTAATAGAAAAATCTTTTTTTCTTACCTATTCTGGAGTTTTCCAAAGGCATTTTTTATTTTTATGTAATAGTTTGGACTAGTAGATATTGTTTATTGTAGACAAAATGATAAAACATGTAAATTGATGCAATATTACAGGTTATGTACAGAAAAGAGTTTAACTCATTATTGTAGTTTTCTAACAGCATATTGGTAAATGTACATTTTTTACAGATGTTTTGAGGTAGACCACTAGGTATTCATCTAGTTTTACCTAGACTCAAAGAAAGTAACGTACCGTACCGTTCTTCTCTAAATCGGACATAAACTTTACTGGGATCGTAAATTAAAAAAAACACGTGATACAAAAGAAAAAACCGATATGAAAAAAACAACCTTGAGTAATTTTCAGCAGGCGACTTTACTCATAAAAAGGTGTCGTTTAAAGCAAATGCGTTTAAACGTTTTATTCCGACATTTAAATGACTGTGGCTTCTAAACTTAGTAAAATTTTATCTCAGAAACATCTGTCGACTCTCTATTCATTTTGTGCAAGTTATTATGTAGGGCTTAGTTTTTTTAAGTTGTTGTGACTGTAGTTTGTGAATTTTACCTATGTCATAAATCTGGTATTACCTACTCGCCTCTTTAGTACCACGAAAAAACATCTGATTGTGTTTATGGGCGTATTATCTTGTAGGTATGTACGTACAAAATAAATATTTGTTGGTGAATTGTATTGATAGCTGCATCGATGTCCTTATGCATATCGACAGCATAGATTTCTATTACGCATTTTTTTCGTAATTAAAAAAACGTTGCCTCGCACTTGGAATTTCTTCTGTTGCATCGTGGCGTGGGTTCGTTTACAAACATTTAAACTCACACATACAAACAGCCAGACCTGGAACAACTACCTATAGGCCATACAAAGATTTGTTCGGTGCGTTACGCAGCGCAGACAGCCAATCGCTCAGCCACAGCGCCAATCGTGCCGCCAAATAATCATAACTAATGATTTCTCGTTCAGCATATGACTAATAAAGCAGGATGTATGTATGATATACATACTTATATGATATGATACCGTACTCAAATTCCTACATGATTAGATAGAACATATATGAGGCTGGGTTGCCCGGATATTTGGCAATAAACTTTTGACAAAGGCCCACAATGATTTTTGCTGTGCCTTCATGCCGCTATTCAACATTTTCTCTGATAAAATATTCATGTCTATTTTATTAATGGATGTTTTAAAGACTACATTTTTGCTACATACAGGGTGAATGAATAATTACGGTCGTTATGTCATTGTGGTGATTTATTAAGTAAGCTCGCGGGAACGTAGTTACCAAATGGGTCAGCGTTGTCCTAAGGGAAAGTTTAACGCTAGCGTATTATTTTGCGAATACTCTGAATGAATATTGATACAAAATGAAGTTTACTACGAGTACAACAATACTTGTGGTATTCAATATGGTATGGTGTTATGGTGTGGTACCTTTGCATAAACAACCCAGCAATAACGAGTATGTGTTTATAGCACGAGGAAACAGTGCTATGAAAATTACAACCACCAAATAATCTAAAGAAATTTAAAACATTTTCCGAAATTTTTCCAACAGATAAAAATGAAATTCTTACCTCATCTTTTTCCCCCAACGAGTTCCCATTCTCAAGGCGATATCTTCGTGCCACCGCGTCCAAGGCCCCCGGGTCGCCGGACGCCGACAGCTGTGAAACAAACACTACTATTAATGACTGACACTTTTAATCATTGCCAAAGGGTACTGGGTACGAACTAATGAAGTTTTAGCTTCTTGGCGAGTCATGGCGGCCCGCAGGCGTCGGTCGCTGAATATGAAAGACGCCTAGGCAGTGTTATTAACACTGAGCAATGGGCTTGTGTAATTAGCACATTTGACAATCGGACATGAAACAGTTACTCCTTAGAAGAGTGGTCTCAACCATTCATCAAAGATTTAAAGCGCTTTTTGCCCCACTGCTGTTTGCTGAAATTTACCCTTTTCAGTGTTTTTCTGCCTTATTGCTATTTAAAAAAATACTAATTTGTTAAAATACTACTTCCATACCTACGGAAAAGTAATAATTATTAAGTTCCTTTACCACGAAAATATTTAATGTTTTTCAAAGTTCAGAACTATGCTTTAATCTATATCTTGCAATATACTAAAACTTTAATTTAGCGCCATTATCTTTGATTCTATTTTTAAAATATCGTTTTCAAATATTTGTGGCCAGTATTGTCCTCAGATTGAAATGGAAAAGGTTATAGCAGATTTTATTTTTGCAAATTAACTAAACTAGTCTGGAGATGAGATTTATTTTGAACAATTTATTTATTTTCCTTTGTACTGGTTACAATTCCCTTAAAATGGTTTTTATAAAACGAAAATGGCAATGATTATGCCTATCAAAAACTCGAAATATCTCAAACTTTTCACATTCTTTGGCCTCAAACGAAAATAAATACGCAAATAAATAAGTAAGTACCTTAAAGAAAATATATTTTTCAAGAGTAGAAAAAGAATCCCAACAACAAATTTGCACTCCTAGTTTGGTTACTTGATCTCTGAGACTAATAAGTTTTCAAATTGGATAATAGGAATGGAAAAACTCAATCATGCGGATGAAGACTGTTTGAAACTTTCGTGAGTTTCAAAATATTTGTATTGTTATGATATACGATATTATCGTGGGCGTGAGATATGGGTTTAGTGGGACTGATATAATATGCTTTTGAACAGGTAGGTACATACAACACCTATTCTTCATTATTTGAATACTTGCTATGAGTGTCGTATCAAGTCGGGTTTCGATGAATCAAAGCTTTTTTCAGCAGGAAAACTTCTTTATTTGACACAAAGTGCGGAGTATGTGAAAATAATAATAAGAACACGATTTACATATTAATTATCGAGTGCATCAAAGGAGTATCATCGTTAGACCTGCTTTAAAATGTTGCATCCACACCGCAGTTACTTTTTGTAGAGCAACGTTTCCAAGTGTTATTTATTGTTAGTATATGTTGCCTAACTTTTGAAAACAGACAACATGTGGTAACTATTGATAACATTCATTGTTAGAGAATGTTACCTACCTCAACACAGTGTGGATGCACCGAAAGCATAAACAAATGAAAAACACTGTTCCATGTTCGTGTTTTACCGCTGTGCAAGCTGATATTAATGACTCTTTGATTACACCTACATGCACTGAAACGGCACCAACCAACATTCTATTAAATTACGCTTTAGGTTCGATCTAAATGTGCAAAAATAAATCTTGTCACAATTAGATCAGTCTGTTTATTACGGATAGGAATGGTATTATCTTGATTGGCAGGTTTAATTTTCCTAATGTTCCTAGGGTAATCTGTTCTAAAATAGTTTCCTAACATTTGAGGACAGATTCTCTAAGTCGAGACACGTCGGTCAGTTGCTGGTCGATCACAAATTCGTGATTAATCAAGACTAAAGAGAATTTAACTTGGGTTGAAGACCCGCAAAGTGAAGTAGGCGTATCAAAATCAAATAAAATCAATTTGCATAAACGGGGAATGTTAGGGGCTTATATCCAACTTGTTCGAAATTTCTCATTCTTATGAATATTTGATTGCGGTTCCCGAGGCAAAAATGAGACATTATGAGTATCTCATATGTCGTTATTCTGTAATAAAAAGAATCATTACAAATGAAGATACCTGCAAAATGTAAAGGGAATATTACGCTTTTCGCTACATTGATCAAATGTTTGTGAGAACAGACTTTATTTGCGAATGATTAAACATGAATCAAATTCATTTTAACGAACGAATTGTACTTGAAATCAAAGCAGCTGAAAGTAATACGTATATATTTGATTTTCAAGTGCCAATTTCAGTGTTTTGGAAAAATACGTTAGACGAGACAAGTTTAATCTAAATATAAAACAGTGTGGATGGGGCTGTGGGACTGTTCGAAAGAGATACCGTGACGCCCGGAGCGGGACGAGTCATTTAATGATTTCCCATCCGAAAAAAAAGGGGCACCGACGCACACATACGTGGTAATCGACGTATATCATCTGCCCAGCCTTTTCCCAATTATGCTGGGGTCGGCTTCCAGTCTAACCGGATGCAGCTGAATACCAGTATTTACATGAAGCGACTGCCTATCCGACCTCCACAACCCAGTTAGTACTGTGTAATACCCCTTGGTAAGACTGGTTGTCAGACTTTTTGGGCCTTTGACTACCTGTAACGACAGTCAAAGATCTACAAATGACAGCCGGGACCATAGACATAGTATTTTTTTTTTGTTGTTTTTTTGGGACTAGCCCGCCACACTGTTCCCAAACCACTGTAACTCCTGAAAGCCAGAATCAACAGTGGCGACCACCAGAAAAGCGCCGAGACAATGAAGCTCGACGAAGTCCCAGAGAATGAATTTAACTGTCTTGGATCCCGCAACGAAATTAATCAGAAAAGTATAGTGGAGGAGTAGGAAAAAACCGTAATTTCCACTTCCCTCCATTTCAGCAGGAGACAGAACGAAACAAGGCCAATAGGCACAAAGGGACGTTTACAACTGGGATAGGCCCAGTTGCCTAGCACCATGGATAAATATTAACATTAATGGGTCCTAAGTTGTGAGCTGTTATATTTGATTCCAATAATAGGTATGGCAAAAACGCTTGAACGCACGGAAATTTGTTCTAGTTTCCACAAGGTCTGTATAGTAAATAACTTCGGATGTAACCTGTACACTATCCAACATAATGTTGCGTTCATTCTGCCAAAGACTGCCCTCCCATAAAATGTGATGTGCTGATTGTTCATATTCGTAGTCAGATGTGGAACATTGACAAAAAGGCGAGTCAACAAGCTTGAAGGAAAATAATTTACTCTTAAAGTTACCATGACCGGTGAGAAATTGGGCAACACAGTGATCAACCTCCAACCATGTCCTGGCCAGCCGTTCACGAACAGATGGAAAGAACTGGTGGAGGTGTCGGCCCTTGATGGAATTATCCCACCTACCTTGCCATTCAGACCAAAGTTCCTCCCAGACGTCGGTCTGTGGTTTGAATAATCTAGCAATCTTAACACGGTCACGTAGGGTTAAAAAGTCTGCGTCCGTGGTCTCACGTGCGTTATAGTACATTGCAGCCCGTCGCTGCACTTCAAGATCAACTGGAAGTACACCTGCAAGTACCGGTAAGGCTTCAGTACTAACCATAGACATAGTATATATACTACTAAGTCTATGGCCGGGACCAACTGCTTAACGTACTTTCCGAGGCATGGAGGAAACTCGGTATGTAATGAGCGGTCGCCCATCCACAGACCAACCTGGGCAAGCACGGATTAACTTTTTAAAAATCTGGTGTTTCCTACAAAAGTGCTATACCTACACGGTCAAATAGTATGGAACAGCTGTTTTTGTTTATGTCCTTTCGACGTTGTTTATGTTCCAACATTTCGTTTAATACGAAATGTAGTTTAAATAACAAACTCTGGATCTCTCGGTTCACTGCTTTCTATTCAGTCGCTGAATATAATCAAGAAAACAATGCCTGTCATTACTGTTGGTGGTCTAGAAACAATAAGACTTCAATGGCGAACTTAATTAATCCATATATTTTGACCAACGACAAGATAAAAAGACAACTTTCGTACCTCGCATAGTGGGTAAAAGCACGTTGCGTAAGCTATGATATCGCTTATAGATTAAAAGACTGATGAAGCTACCTACTCAATTAAAACGGCAGTGGCCTAACAGAGAAAACTAACGAGAACGAGTAAGAAGTACCGAGTTCGATCCCTACCCGTAACTCGTAAGGCTAGGTGTAGGTTCACGTCAATAATGTAACGACATTATTGACGTCAACCTACACCTAGCCTATTTAAGATGATCATTTTCATCAACATTCTCCTGCTCTTATCCCGATGTACTTGCGGTCGGCGCAGCATGTCTTCTTCTTCTATACTTCTCTATTACTCGCCATCTCAGCAGTCATATCCTTTCTAGCCATATCAGCCTTCACCTGTGTGAAAGATGATATGGCTAGAAAGGAGGTGGCGAAGACCAAAGAAACTATGGATGGACTGTTCCGTCCATCGTTTCTTTAGTCTTCCTCCACTCATAATGGGGTAGATGACACACCAATCAATTGAGATACTTTTTAAGAGCTGTCAAAGTCGCGGTTTTCTCATACATTTTGTATGGCAATAGCCAACTGTGACGTCACTGTTTAAACAACTCAATGACCTATTTATTGATTTCAAAACAACTAAAATCGAATTTGGCTATTAATTGAAAATAAATCGGGTTTTCAGAACTAAAATAAAGTGAGAGATAGGTGTCTGGGAATTATTGTTTTATGATTGTGCTATGACACCACTCAGGAAGGGGTTAACAGGAATACTAGTCATATACAAACCATCGCAATTAATCAACGACAAAATTAAACGTTTTTGCAAAAGAAATTAACCTCAGTCACTGTATGAATTCGGATGAGGTTCTTTTACGATTCCTGTTTCCTTACCGACTCATTGTTAGCAAAAATGAATATATGAAATCGTATTCTACGGAAAGTAGGCCTCGCATAAAGACGCCATAATTGCCATAACGAATGGCCTTAGGGGCGTTGGTGATCGCGGTTTGATATATAGCACTATGGTTTAATATCCTTTAGACGACTCTATGGTACCCCGGAGATTGTGAAGCGGGGTAGTGATGTTAGTACCTAATCAAAAATCATTGGGTAGTTATTCCATCATGAATGAATTCTATTCTATATTGGCCTCGTAAACATGTCAGAAAAAGCTCGAAGATACTACCAATAGGGAATATGCATGAAATACAAAACTCTTTTTAATTATTAAAAATGCCTTGTATTGGCCCATAAAAACATTGTGGTACACTTGTTTAAGTTGGTCATAAATCACTTATTTTACAATTTACTGTTTTATGTAGCATGTTTTTGGAGAAACGGAACGCACTCTCAAAACGCGTCGTCCTCAATAACGCCGGTAGTGACGTCAAAGTCTATTTGTCAAAACAACACTTTTATTTGAAAAGTGCCTAAAGTTTTACTAAAATTTTATTATAATATTGTTATTGAAATTTTTACTTGACTAGAGCACATACAATTAGTAAAATTATTCTATTAAGGGCAAAAACTTTGATGTTAACAAGACAGATTGTGATAAATGACGTCACATCATGGATAGCTACGGACGTTTTAACTGTCATAGAAAATTGCAGGAGTTTAATATTATTTTTAAGCGACAAGTAGTTGAACTTAACTTTTAATAATTTTCTAGGGTTGATAGTACTGTATTTTATTGATTTAAGTGAAGAAAAAATTACGTGCATATTCCCTGTTACCTACCGTATAAGACTACACACATCACATTTAACCTACATTTTGTAGTAACCTTGCTGCCTCAGGCCAGCCTGTACGTTGTACTAAATGTCAAGTCAGCCTGGCAAGCAGCGCAACGCGTTACAATAACTCCCAATAACTATAAACAGACAGTACAGCTGGTAAATACGCTACAACGAACGCGACGCCATTTTCGCCAACATTGTTCATCATAAAATGTGCATCGATACGATAATGGCGCATTTTGACAGATGATATGCGCGCGGACGTGGCGGGAACCCGTTGGCAAAATTGTTTATGATCGGTTTCGGATATCGGTTTAATATAATCTGTGGAGAGTTTGAAGGATTTTCAGTATCGAATAACGTATGCCGATACCGTCTGAATTTCACTATGTATTTAGTTGAGGGACAAACAATGGATGAAAAAGGGTCTGTTTTGAATATGATATACAGAAAGGATTTGCCGCTATATCCAACAGGATCAAAAAGGGTTCATGCGTGCGGTATTACAACTGCTAAAGGTATTTTTAAATCTGATTTAATAATTTTCCTATACGTACCGCCTGCCAGTTTTCCGCCTATTATATTTTTCTCGTGCAAAAATCCATCAAGCCGGCTTTTCGATACGTCTCTTGAAAAACTGGGGCGCAACCGTCGGCCTAAATATAAGGGTCACTTCATATTGCAAAGTCACGCGGCTTCGCGCAAAGGGCGTGACGGAGAGACAAAGTATATGCACGATACGCTAACACTGCTGGTTTGTCGTCAGGGATCAAAGTGCCATTGAATACCAGCAATTACTAGTACTTAACATATATGCCTACGTTTTTAATGTTGCAGCGAAATCAAGAATAAGTAGCTTAACATTTTTCGTTTTCACGGCGGTATCCTGCAAGATTGGCTTATCATTCGCGCTTACCGCTTTCATCAGGCGCTCATTTCTGCAAAATCTAAAGTGGCGATAAATATTTTTATAATTTCTAGTTTTTAGTACAAGTTGTTATTCATTTGATTTGTCAGCTTAAAACAATTATACTATTATTATAGCTATAATCACCTTAGATTTGATAAAAAGCTTTGGCAATTGCTTGATTGCATAGGTCGCTGCATACCGGGTTCCATAACTTCTCTATTACATAAGCAGAAGCACGGAAAAGAACTGAACTGAATGTCACAACGGAATTGTATCTTAAAACAATATTGATACCTTTGCATTTTGAATTGAAAAATGCAAAGACGAAAATCTTTCAAATTTTATTTGTATTGCAAGGCGCGATGCACTTCGAATACATACTTTATGGCATTTTTTAACTGAATTATTTGCAAACTTTTGTCATAAATAATATTTCTAAATCTTTTGTAGATTAAGGTTTATTAAAAAAAAGCTTAGACTAAAGCGTTGAAGAATTATTTGAGAAACCTGAGTGCAATCAGCACAAATACCGACCTAACGCTCCTAGCATTCAACATGAATAAAAATAACAAGCTTGCAATACATAATGCACCCGGCATCAAGCCTTGAATACTATCAGAAGGTATCACATTTGATACGCCGCCGCCTCACGTAGGAAATTCGTAACACGTAACTGAAACTATTTCAATATTCCATTGCCGTCAAATTTCTCCTGCTGTAACTATCGGTATTTTATTATTTAACAAACTAAAGTGCTTCGCTTAGCAAAGTTTGTTAATAAATCTAGATAGTGAGAGGTTCGTGAGGGCTATTTAGATACTGTTAAGTATTTCTGCTGAGACTAAAACTTTTGCTCAGAAACAATGTCTGTTAATAATTTGGTCGTGTTTTGTTAATTTAGACTTTATTGTCATAATACTATAAATGTTTTATTTTCTTGCATAGTACTTTAAGTGTATTTTTAAACATTTTTCGTTAAAAGTCTGTCATGTTTTGTGAAAACCTAATTTCAGTTATGGAAGTAAAGTGACGACCTGAATGGCGCGGCGCAGCGGTACTGAGGCTGCCTAACGTTCTTAGGGTCCCGGGTTCGAATCCCGGTAGGAGCAAATGTTTGTGTGATGAGCATGGACATTTGTTTCCAAGTCATGGATGTTAATATGTATAATAAGTATGTATTTACAAACAAAAAGTATCTATGTAGTATATCAACTATCTAGTGTCCACGACACAAGTGTGGTTAGATGGCGCTGTGTGTAATGTCCAGCCATATTTATTTATTTATTTAAAGCAGAAGAAGCAAAGTAAAGAAGCAAACTACACTACTTTACTTTAAAGTAGACTTTAATAAAGTTTTGAAGCTTGACCTTTCGTTGCAAATACGAGCTTTTCGTTATTTACGGAATGTTGAAACTTTTACTTGTATCGTAAGTAATCTCTCAGGCATGGTGGTTTCCTCACGATGTTTTCCTTCACTAAAGCAAGTGATAATTATACAATACGCACATGAATCCGAAAAAATCAGAGGTGCGTGTCTTGGGTTCGTACTCGAGACCTATGACTTAGCAGTCCGATGGTCACACCACTAGACTATCACTGCCACTGAGGCATGCCTGAGAGATATTTCTCGAAAGAGAGAGGTACATGGGCGGCTTAATAACTCTGACACCAGGTTAGGCACTTGGCACACGATAAAGAAAGAAGATCATAAGTTATAACTTAAAATAGCTTTAAATATTATTCACACCTAACCGCTTAAATGATAAAGAAATACAATAACTTTTTATAAAATACGGTTTGGCATGGATTAAGTGACTAAAATATGTTTGAGAAATAAATATCGTTTTTATCTCAAAACTCACACACTCTACAGATAATTCTCCACCTGAAATCACTGAAATATATTTACGCGCTAGAATTTTAGACACTTTTAACAAAGCTGCGTCGACCTACATCTCATAAATCCTCGTGTACAACCTCAAAATTTGAAGAATGCTTTATCCCTTTATTCTGTGTAAAAGTAAGGGATGTTTCCCGACTTTCCCAGTGGTTGGTTAGGGGTGTTATGAAAAAACTTACTTAGTATTAGATAATTAATTAGTTCGTGGAATATGCTGATCTCGTAACGGGAGTTACAATATATTTTTGCAATTTATTGAACAAGATAATTAATTGCAAATAAGTGGAATTGAACGTCGAGTTTATTTAGTTCTTAGAAAAAGAAATCTTAATACGTTAGGTATTTGTGAGGGAAGAACATGATTCGGAATTTTACAAAGATTTAAAATTGTTGGATCTACCTTATTTATGCTTAAATGAATATCGCGCGGAAAAGTGTTGAAATTATAGAAACAATTTTGAATACTAGTGAGCGAGGACTACAGACTATTAAAATGTGTTAGTGACTTTTTCTGTCTGTATGTTAACTTTTCACGCTTCAACGGCTAAACATATTTCGGAGCATTTTGGCGACAGGAAGACCATGATTAGGACATGAAATATGCATTGTCATTATCAACGAAACGGAAAGTTTTGTTTTTTGACACGGGGCGACTCAGACGATTTATAACTTTTTATTTGCCTTTTCTCGTGTCCTATCAGTGCAAGAAAAATAACTCCAGAGAATTAGTAGTATGTAACAATTGACTGACTGATCAAAAGAAATCTTTCTAGACCTACATTCTGTTAAAAAAAAATGCAAAATTATTTAAAAAATTGTGTATAACTTGGAGAGTAATAAAGTTTTCTAACCAGAAACCACAAATCATGTTATATAACCTCGTTTTGTTTGAGAGTTTGATATTGGTTTTACTTATTTCAATATTAATATCAGAAAGTGTGTCGCAACACTTTAGTTGGTTTGTTTTGAAAGTTACCATCGTATTGTTGGATCAACAAAATAATTGCGCCGTATTTGTTCGTTTCTAATTCAATTAGTTTCACGTCCAACTGCAGAAATGCTGAATGAGACTTTGTAAGGGATTATAATATTAAATTAGATAGTTGGGCAGCTAAACCTTTGGTAGTGCAAGTTTTTTTTTTTTTTACATATACTAAATAGGCTTGCGTTTGGCCGCAACTCGCCTTATGTGAAGCGATGTTGTGTTCTAGGCACGCTTGCCTAGAAGAAAGCGATTCACTCGAACTTTGAATAGATCCAGATTATAATGATCAGGGAACAGAGAAACCGGCAGTGAATTCCACAGAATGGATAATTTCTTTAAAGCTGCATTAAGAGTCACTATTCGTAAATATTTAACATAACTAAAACCACGGTTGTGAGCCCCGGGTATGACAGAGGTGTTACATCCACATTTCGCCAGTTATGTTGTAGTCCCATGTGATAAGAGACGAGCTTCTGGCATTATATAAAATCAATATTTCTTACCCTTTTTTTATACAGTTCGTTAGTAAATAAAAATCTCGCAAGACAAAACCACTCAGTAAAAAGTATAACCCAGTGCAAATATGGCACAGGATCCTTCAAAAATATTTTATTCTGTGCGGATATCCAACCTTTATCCACGATGAGTGCTCATCCACTGTGCTGTTTATAATTGGTTCACCAAACTACGCTGGGATGACAAAATATTTAAAAAAAAAAAACGTATTCGAACATCAATGCCATTCTATTGGAAAAAAGTTCCGGAAACTCTCCACTGAAACGAGCATCACGGGGTTTGCAATCTGTATCAATAATGGTTTTGTATGACTCGACTTGTATTTCAATTGAATTGCCCGTGTTTTGCAATCTTCTTCTTTACGTGTCGATGAAACACAAATAGTGTTAGACCAGTATGTAGCCACCTGAACAGCTCTAAAAGTTGCTTCGATTAAATACTGAAAGGGGTCGTGGTTGTTCAGGATGGGTATGATTTTTGATGAAATACTGAATAAAGCCTAAATAAAACTTTCTACCAACAATAATGAAGTTACAAAGGGCCTGCGTAGCATATCTGCTACGTCGTAGCGGACGTTGTAGCTACGTCGCTACGATTCCGTAGCATGTTATCGATCCCTTTTCATTGAGTCATCATGCCTTTTTTTGTGTCTGTGGCCATTTTAGATAATAATCGTGATCTTTTATTGTGACCGTAACTACCATTCCAAGTGAATGTACAAAAGTAACTAGAATTAAATCTAGACATACCTTTTGCAATGTTACACATAAATGTTCGATCATACGTTTTCTGGAATTTGATTGACCTTTGCGCAAGTTTGATAACCAAAACAAACTTCTTAAGGTCAAAGCTGTAAATGCAAACTTCCTGGAGGGCGTCCTACTCGCTAAATGAACATTGATAAACATACAACGGCAATTTCCTTAGTACAAAGCAGAATATAACCTCTTTTGTTACAGTTATGAAGTTTTCCGATAAAGGTAGTCTCGCTTTCTTTGTAACAAAAGAAATTGAAGCTGATATTGCTTACTAGCTTATGCCCGCGGTTTTGCCCGCGTGAAGTTCGATAACTGTCTTAAGGGATCGTAGTAGTGTTTACGCAATTGCGAAACAATGATGAAAAATATTACATTTTGTTTTAAACTGCAATCACTGTTTATTTTATATTAAGTATGTTTTGTAGTGATTAAGGGTATTGTTCACTGAGGCGTGAAATTAACTTTAAAATGCGGCGTGGGTGTAAATGAGCACACGCTTCATTGATACTGTTAGTGGTGGTAATTTTGTTGAATAGGCGTATATTAAACAACCCATTTATCGCTTCTAGTCGTAGTGAACAATATAAACATTGTATCTCCACCAGGTACAATGTGGTTTAGTAAAAGAACAAAACAGCAGGGATGATTGCTTTTTGTATTGTACTCGTGTAGTTTTAAACCAATATAAAGTAAAAATAATGGCAGTAAGAAATTACCGCCATTATTTTTACTTAATATTGGTTTAAAAGTTGGTAAGTGAAAACTTACCAGAATTTAAAAAATGTTCAATTGGAAATGGGATGTGTGTCGGTTGAAAAATATTCCTGTGTCTCATCATCATGGGGTCGGCCCAGCATGTTTTTTCTTCCATATTTCTCTATTACTCGTCATCTCAGCAGTCACCTCCTTTCTAGCCATATCATCCTTCACACAGTCCACCCATCGTTTCTTTGGTCTTCCTCTACTCTTATAGCCATCCACATTCATGCTCAAAACTTTCCTCACGACATTTTCCCCACTCCTCCGCATCACAAGCTCATACCAAGTCAACCGATTACCACGCAACTTTTCAGTCACCGGCGCCACTTCCAGACTTCCTCTTCTTCACGATATTCCTGTGACTAACTTGTACTATAGTTTGTTCCGTTTTATTTCCAGTTCAATATCCAAGGTGTCGCTTTGCATCCTAGTCAAATTTAAGGGTGTGCTACAGACCATCAAACTGAACAACTGTCTCCATGGGACCACCATCGTAATCGCGAAAAAATAATCAACGGCATCATACAAAATTCCAATACCTACTCGACCAAAGTATGAGACAGCTGATTATTTTTTTACGATTACGACGGTGGTCCCATAGAGAAATTTGTTCAGCTTGATGATCTATAGCACACCCTTGAATTTGACCAGGATGCAAAGAGATTTGTAAGAGATTAATACATGTTTTTACATCTTTTGACATGCTCAAAAGTTTCCTTGTATTTAGGTTATAAAAAATATTTACGGTGTAATATCCGGTGGTCCAAAATTACTTTATAAATGTTAATAAAGACTACCAGTGCGTACCTTTAATAATGGTTTCAGGATTAGGTTGGCTTATTACCTAGATTATCCCTTGCAAGCTGCGTTAGGCTTTTAGTCACCTTAGGCTTTAAAACATTTCAGTACTTAGCTCGTTGATAGGTTTTGTATTCGATGAGGGATGGTATTCAAAGTACTGTACAGATCAACCAGACCTGAGTGAGAGAGTCAAAGAGTGCACAACTTGGTTTATTTAATATAAACGACCAAATATTAATAAAATATAAATTGTTACATCGATATCAATAACGCACGACGGCCAATCAAGCTGTGCAACTCTAAATTAAGCTGGTATCTCACTGTACGGAAAGCTCATACTACACGAGGTCAGGCTATACTGGGATATGTTTAGCTTCATGTGTCGCCGTGTGAACGCAGTATTCGCGTTTTTAAAACGATCTCAACGTACCCTTCGTTTGATCAGATGAATTAATTAAATTATCATACGTTTGAAGTTGTCGGTTCAAATCTGGGCAAGTATTGGTACTTGCCTAGATGCCAATGTGACTTGCTCAATTCATATGTACTTACTTAGGTTGTCTTAGATATCACTGACATAGTCATGGAAAACATGTGTTAGCAACCTAGACTTATGAGAAAAATTGCTTCCCATACAAACGGACCTTTTTAAGGTTCCGTACCTCAAAAGGTAAAAAAAAGGAACCCTTATAAGATCACTCTTGTCCGTCTGTCAGTCTGTCCGTCCGTCTGTCGCCACCGATTTTCTCAGGAACGTGTGGACCTGGCAAGTTGTTTAATACCAATTTATACCAGATACTGAGGTCTAAAGTCCCTATTATGTGTAAGAAAATCAAGGTCCTGAGTCAACACGATAAAAAGGTATGGGCAAATTTAGATTTTCGCGAAAACTTGTAAGTACCAAAATTTACCTTAATTTTCAACTTTTTTATTTTTCGAAATTTTCCCTTTACTTGTGCTTTTAACCAAAATTGTCAATTCTAGGTCAACCGGAAGTACCCTATAGGTTTTGGGTCGAAAACCTATATGGTAGTTCCCGTTGACCTAGAATCACGAAATTTGGCTAGAAATGTCTTACAGCAAAAGGGAAAAATCTGAAAACCGTAAATATGTAGTTCAATCACAAAAAAAAGCGATTTTACTACTACACACTTGTTATTTGCGGTTGGTGCAATAGTCATTTCATGAGACCGAACAGCAAAGTTAAGACAAACTTAACTTTGCTGTTCGATCTCATGAAATGACTATTGCACACAAAGTTTGTACGGCACCCTCGGTGCGCGAGTCCGACTCGCTCTTGGCCGGTTTGACCATCTAAATGGTATTGCGCTTTTAGAGTTACACCCTGTGTAAGTCTTAAATGGCCACCCCTTTTTGAGCAAGTGTAGTGGTCAATGCTCGCCCTTTCTCTGTATGAGAAAAGGCCTTTGTCTGTAGTGGGACAGTAAAACTTTTTTGCAAAAAATTAAACCGACTTCAAAAAACACAAAAAACAGAAAAATAACTTTAGTTTCAGAAGTCAGTGATTTGTTTGTTTGATTCAGTTTTTATTTGCCACCGACTTCTGAAGCTAAAGATATTCTCTTTTTGTGTTTTTTGAAGTCGGTTTTATTTTTTGCACAAAAGTATTTTTTTTTTCCATTTTTTGTTGTTCCCACAATAAGCATCCAGCAATTACTACAGATTTACCGTCTATTTTTGAAGAGTTCCATTGCATATCTCCGAAGATCAGCATCAGATCTTCATCAAATTGAAATGGGACTAACACGGGAAGCACAAGCTTTCCGTGTTGCAAATTTCGTTCAGCAAATACAAAAAGAATCATCAAAATCGGTTCACCCAGTCGAAAGTTCTGAGGTAACAAACACAAAAAAAAAATACAGTCGAATTGAGAACCTTCTCTTTTTGGAAGTCGGTTGAAAAGGCTAGTATTATTATACGTATAAAATCCATACCTCGTATAATTTTAAAAGCCATACTTTCCAGGATCCTTAATAATCAAGGTCCATAAAATACAAGAAAAGTAATTAAGGTATATTAAATTGCAATCAAAGTTTGAAACTATAAAGTTCTCTTTGAGCGCTCCGTTAGCAACAAAAAAATTAGTGCTACTCGGAAAATGATTTCCTTTGACAAAACTCTTACAAGTACCCGTCTACGTACCTAAGTTTGTTTTTCTATTTCGATGAAAGCAACGGCCCATTGTGAGGATTCAAGAACTTATTTTATTGATAGCTTTGTATAGAAGGTGTAAACGGATCCTTTACGAAGCCGTCAACCAAGAATTCTGTACATCAAACTAAGGCTGGGAAACGATTTTTCAAGTATCAAAACATTCGAACCACAACACATTTCCAATTTCATCGAGTTTATGTTAATAAAATGGTAACCCAATTAGTCAGTCGTATGCCTTCAAAGAAAAACATTATGTATAGAAAATCCCTAGGCACTTACCTACCTATTAATCAAGCGCATTGCGACTAAGCGACCCGATTAAATGAAACACTTGTAAACTCATGAACATAATTATTAATTATTATCGAAGCGCAAGGCTTCAGTCGTCCCAATTACCACTTCAAATAAATTAGTTCTAGCGTAATAAGCTGCTTTAAATACGACGTGAACATCTAGATATGTTAGGCTTTTATTTTATTGACATTGACTTAAATTGTGCACAATGTTGGTACCTTTTTTGTGTGGTTTGACAAGAAGAAGTAAATAATGTTCTTATTATTATAATCTGCTGTTGACTGTAAAAGATTATTTTTTAACTTGGGTCAAATAAAAACTGACAAACGACAATGATAAAACCTTATAATATATTAGTAACCTTTTGTGAAAAAATTCGAGACGAATTTCCCATGACTTTAATTTATTTCTAGATCATAATTTCCACTGCTTTTTTTAGAGGAGCTCGTGGTTAAATAATAACAGCCGCTTGGGGTCGATCTTTAGGTTAAGCCGTGCTTACCTAGGTTGGTCTGTGGATGGGTGACCACCCTTACATACCGTGTTTCCTCCGTGCCTCGGAAAGCACGTTAAGCTGTTGGTCCTGGCTGTCATTTGTAGATCTTTGACAGTCGTTACAGGTAGTCAGTGGCCCAAAAAGTCTGACATACAGTCTTACCAAGGGGTATCGTATTACCCAGTACTAACTGGGTTGTGGAGGACAGATAGGCAGTCGCTCCATGTAAAATACTGGTATTCAGCTGCATCTGGTTAGACTGGAAGCCGACCCCAACGTAGAATGAATGATGATGAATTGCCACTACAAGCCATTCACCTCCTTTCTCAGTAACGTTCATTTTGCTGTTACCAGCCTCCATGCATTGCTCCACCTAGCCCGAGGGCGTTCTACCTTAAGTTCCGACGTCGTTGTTCCGTTAATTTTTGGGGTTCCGTACCACAAGGGTAAAATCGGGACCCTATTAGTAAAATTCCATTGTCCGTCTATCTGTCTGTCTGTCACCAGGCTGTATCTCATGAAGCGTGATAGCTAGATAGTTGACATTTTCACAGATGATGTATTTCTGTTGCCGCTATAACAACAAATACTAAAAACAGAACAAAATAAGTATTTAATTGGGGCTTCCATATAACAAATGTTTTTTTTTTTCAGATAATGGTACGGAACCCTTCATGCGCGAGTCCGACTCGCACTTGGCCGGTATTTTTTTCGATGTTCAGTACTACAACCTACATCAACCTATATTTTTCTGGTGTAGGTACTGTAAACAGTACGAGTATTTACAGACTGTTCGTTGTAAGTTTGTTCATTGAAGTAAAATGCTGGTCGAGTTCTCTTCACACTGTAAACACACATGTGACTGGAGAGCCAATACCGCTTGATTTTGACTAGGTTTTCTATCTAAAGCGGACGTCTTGAAGCTTCCTTATTTTGTTTTTGAAAGAAAACTCTTTCTTTAGGTAGGTGATTCACCTTAACGGGCCCTCCTTGAAGCTCTATCATAGTTAAGTAGATAAGAAAATGAAACCAAAGACGGCTTTTTAGAAACTTGATACGAAACCCTCAACTTCTTATAAATAAATACCTTTCCCAAGGAAAATTCAGTGGTTAAATAGCTATTTCTGGCAAATAAACGTAGCATTATTATACCACTAACTACCCTTGTTTACCGAACTAACAATTAAATTTAATTAACCCTGTTATTATTAAGGACAGTCATCGGAGTGCGACTAATGACGTCACTAGAGCTCCTCATTCCTTGTCGACAAACATGATGCTTCGATTGTTTCATTGGCTCTGATGACCTGTCAGATTAATTGACTAATTCGTTCTGGGTATCGGTATGATCTCTATTGATCAGGTAACCGTTCTTGGAAATCGTGAACCGGTTTGTCAATCTAATTACGTTATTATGTTCATCGAGCTGGTTTTTGCCAAAGGGTTATGTTATGTTAATGAAATGAAATGAAATGAAATGAAATTATGTTTATTTGCAAGTAGGTTCTTACAAACACTTTTACACGTCATTTTTTTTAAACTAGATGGGGCCGGTGTTTCGTACCTGACTACTCTGAGAAGAAACAGCCGAAACAAACTCAGAGGTCATAGTCTCTTTTGAAGTCCAGACATAATCTTGTTCAATTCAGATGAGGACTATGCAGATTAGTGTCTGAGATGGTCTTTTGAAGAAAGAAGCACACAGATTTGAGTGGACCCGTCCAGACAGTGCAAGCATTTGTCAGTTATCGTGTAGCTCGACTTATAACTCAAGGAGCTCAACGAAACGACGAACAATACCAAAGAAAGGACATTAGGGTAGGTCGCTTATAGTACTCAAACTGCCAGACAGTCGTAGGGAAAAAAAATAAAAAAATATGTGACCCACATGGTCCCCACATTCACAATAATTAAATAAAATTAACAATAATTTACAAAACGAATGTCAAAAAAAAACATTAAATGTCACAATAATAATAAAAAAGTAAAATACTTAACAAAATAAGTATTCGAATTTATTTAGGCTTAAGATTTGAATTTATTTAGGCTTAGTGTTTGAATATGGTTCGGAAGTTTATTGTAAAAACGTATACATTGGCATCTAAACGTACCCCTTATTTTCTTGAGCCTCGTTGCAGGAACACAACAACACAAATTTGTGTTTGTTCCTCGTATTTATGTTGTGGATATCACTGTATTTTTTAAACAAATTAATATTTTTATGTGCGTACAAAAGGTTTTCATAAATAAACTGAGCGGGCACAGTAAGAATATTAATCTCTTTAAATTTTTCTCTGAGGGAGTATCTGGGACTTCATTTATAAATTGAATGAATTGCCCTTTTTTGAAAAACAAATATTGTCTGAATATCGGCGGCATTACCTCACAAAAGAATACCGTACGACATCACGCTGTGGAAATAACTAAAGTAAACTAAACGGGGAGTCTCTAAATCAGTTAAATCACGAATTTTTCTAACGGCGAATGCTGCAGAGGTAAGTTTTTTTGATAATTTGTCTATATGCGGGCCCCACTGCAGCTTGGCATCCAAAGTTATGCCCAAGAACACTGTGCTATCTTCCGGTTTCAACTCTTCATCCTTGATCTGTACAGTAGCTTCCACTTGTCTTACATGGGGTATCGTAAACTTAACACATTTAGTTTTTTTCTCATTTAGGAGTAGATTATTCACATTAAACCAATTAACGACTTTTGCCAGGGCGCTATTAACCTCGTTCGTAACTATCTGCTGACGTTGAGTTTAAATAAAAGAGAAGTATCATCTGAGAACAATACTATGTCATGATTATCCTTTATGAGGTAAGGCAAGTCATTTATATAAATAAGAAACAAAAATGGGCCAAGAATTGAGCCCTGGGGTACCCCCATTCTTACAACGGAACCGGGAGATCTTTTCCCATTAACATCAACTCTCTGAATCCTATCACTCAAATCTTCATATTTGAGTGATAGGATTCAGAGAGGCGTTACGGATTCCGTAGTGGTGTAGTTTCCTGATTAATGTTTCATGGACAACGCAATCGAAAGCCTTAGAGAAATCGCAAGAGATGCCCAAAGAATCGCATTTGTCCTCCCAGCCAGGTTATCTACTATTTATCAAAGATAGTGAATTCTATAGGGCCCAAGTGCGCGGTGTAAACGTAACATAAATACGTCGATTTTTAAATCGAAAATAAAATGATCCTATCCTTAATGACCGTTAATTAGTTATTATAGCATTGTCTGTAATTTTAGCAATAGATTAATACATAGCTCTTCCCTAGAATATTAGTAGTATCTATTAGAATATTATTATAGTTGGGTATAACAAATTTTTGCTGATAACCATTCGGAACAGGCAATAAAAATTCCACCGGAAGCTTCCTTAGATCTGTGGAAAATTAGGAAATACTGTTCCATTTCATGACTCTTAATTACAAAAAAGGTTACTCGAGTATGTCATTAATTTAAACATTTTACTCATTTGATATTTGTATTCCTTTTAAATACATATTACTTCAAAGCATTCTCGAGGAAGTCAACAACGCGTTAAACGCTTCAAGTCTCGAGTTGAACGTACCTAATCGGTTCAAGGTTCGCGCTGGCGTGAGAGATTTCATGTACCCGTGGTTGTAACTGTTTCTCTTATATGGTCCTGAACCTATGTATGTACATACTGTAATGTGTGTGTTTTTACATGGTTTTTTTACTTACATTTTTGAACATTATTAACCTGAAAATTTAAGCATTCGCCCTCCCTAGGTAGCTTCATGCTGCACCATGTAATTCATGTTTGTTAAGTTTTTCTTAAGATTTTTATCTCTCTTGAATGTTTGTTTACTTTTGTAATGTCAGTTAGTGACAGGCCTAGTTTAATTTTTAATTTATTGCTGGAGCTAGTTGTAGGTCGTATAGGTAAATCACATCGACCTCATTATCTTTTCTTTTTATTGTGTTCTAGAAATTCTTTCCAATTTATAAAATATCAATCATCTGGAGATGACAGGAGCCTGGTGGTGGAATTTTCAGTTTACTACTAGAGCTGAAAGGCAACACAAGTCTACGTCTGGAGCTGAAAGGCATCACAAGTCTGGAAGAGTGACCAGAGGAAGTTTTCCTCTACTGTGATTTACAAGTTAATGTGTACCTGTGCCATGACTTAGCATCTGTGGCCCAGGCTACAGGAGTGGCGACCCTCTTACGATCTGATATAACTGACGTCTTCCAGCAGAAAGGAAAAAACTGACGTCCTCCGGCCGCTCCAGGAGGAAGATTGTCGGCCTTCTCTTCCTCGGCTGCAATGACGAAGAACGATGAACCTCGACCAGAATCCTTGAAGGAAGACTGAAGCCTGACGTCCCTCGGTCACGAACCTCGACCAGAATCCTTGAAGGAAGACTAAAGCCTGACGTCCCTCGGGCACTGCTACAGCCCAGAGGCCCGCCTTAATCCAGTCTATCTAACGTTTATTTTCATTTTCATCCATCCGCTTCTCTGACCTAGTTTAGTTATCTTCTAGCTCCAAATAGGTAGGCTCTAGGTTCTTTATTAATAAATTCTTATAACTTGTCCCCTTGACTATTTCTTTTAACAGTGCTCCCCTCCAGACTGAAAGTTAGGTAGGTGAGTACTCAGTGTGACCTTACAGTTTTCTGGATCCTACCGGGAAAATGTAACGTTACAATACATAGGTACAGTAAGCGTTCACAAGTGCATAAGCATGCTAAGGATTGTATAGCTGTGAACGCACGGTCAAAAGTGCGTGCGTCTGTATGTGCAGGTGGTCTCAATACAGTACGCACACCACAGCCACAGAGTTCGCCCAATCGCATGTCGTTGCGTCACTCTCCACGAAACATAAAAATATATCGCCGTCTCTTTTGTTATACACGCAGCAAACGCATGATCTTATTTGTGTGGCGACCTGTTCTTACCATTGGATAGCTAAAATTATCACGTAGTTATCAAGTGTTGATAGCTGTTGGGGCTAATCAGTAGGAGTCACGATCAAAGAGATCCGAGTTCGAATCCCGTTAACAACTTGTGGGGTTTTTGTTTCTTGGTAATATTAGTTAGTTATTGTTTTATTTATTATTTTGTGTTTTATGCAAAAACTTGTTGTATTTTTTTTATTTTCTTAAAATGGATTCATACTTATTATTTATTTTTTATAAAAAGTTAAATATTTAGTAAAAAAAAACCGTAGTAATAATTATTTAACTATTTATGTGATGTAAAAAGTCGTGCTGAATGATAACAAAAATGTTTATTCGTTTTATTTATAAAATTAACAAACTAAATTGTGACGTCACATTCCTACCTAGATATAAAAGAAGTTCTACTGTAACCGATCATAAGATTTTTTATTGTATACGGTATACTCACTTACTTACTCTAAGTCAATTCATAATAACATACTTAGGTAACAAGAAAAGGATATTCTAATCACACAAATATAATAATTATTGTTGATAGTTGATACCCACTTATTATAGGTATCGGTATTCAGCAGAGTTTATTGAAAACGAATATAAATGATTTAGACTTTATGAATATTTTTTATGTGACGTCACAATAAATGTAACTCGTATTGAGGTTATAGTTTAAGTGTTCATTTTCTCGAAGAAAAGAAGATTGAAACTAAACCTCAATTTAAAAGATCATTACTATAATTACGGATAAGTTAATATTCACTAAATATTTTGTTAATCGTCTAATTAAAACAGATTCTTGGGACTTATATTTTGTAGCATGACATCTTCTAATACTTCTACAAAATTAAGTAGAACTGTTGGCGCGTGGAGGAATAAAACCCAGTTCTCCTGGCTCTGCTGCACTTATCCATCCCCACATGATCCTCACATATTAACCGTAATACGACCTGAGTCTGTATTAGGGATTATGTTTTAATCAGACCAGCAGACTGTTATCCTTGCGCCAAAAATGAACCTACTGACTTGATTTAAAAGTCTTTTCATGGTAGTATTCCAGTCAAAATCGAAATAATCCCTTGCGAAACGTAATTGTTCTTCTTTATGTCTTTCTGTCAAGAAGTGCTTCTTAGCTGGTCTTCTGTGATGCAAGTCTTCAGCGTGGAGGGCACGGCGAACAGATTGCGATGAGGTGTCAAATAATTCCACAAAGTGTCTCGTAGGTGTGAAACCATATTTATTTCATATTCGCCTACCATATTATCTCGTCGCTGTGCATCGCTAATAAGCGACGGCTTTTTACTTCACTGTGGACTAGCAAGGCCTTTTGATCCAGAGACTCACAGTATTCCTCTAAAACAAAAAAAAAAAAAGATTTTAGGCAGCTTAAGAAAATACTGAAGTGGTCATTCACTCTACATTTATAAATCCAATTATTAACACTAATTATTTATCTTTAATGCCTCATGATGAATTTAAAAACACTGTTACAATAATTCATAAATATAATACTCACATTCAGTCCGGTTTCTTCGGATATGTGTTCTATTAAGACCACTTTTATGCAACACCCCCGCCCTCGCCTCAATATTAATATTTGCCTGCATTTTGAGAAATACCAACAACAATACCACTATCTATTAAACCACACGTCACTAAACAAAACAACACAACCAAACGACAACGTTCATTCCAATCAAGTAAAATATTCATAAACTCATGTCTACCTCACAGAAATCTATTTAACTTTACGAAATGTGTGAACAAAGCAAACAAGTTAAAGAATATTTTTCTGTCCATGATAGGATTAAACGAACTTACCTGAAGTGAAGTTCAATCCTGATTATATGAAGTACTTAGTCCGAGATAGAACATCCCGCCCTCCCTCAATTAATTTAATTTTCCGTAATTACATTAATTTTCCCTATTTCGGGGCTCTGAAATATTGACAATGACGTTTAGTGTTGCCAAGTGGAGATTTTTGTTTTCTGCTTTTGCTTTTAAATTCGCGTGTAAAGAGTGTGGAAAGGCAAGTACTACTTCCAATCGAGTAAAAACTTACAAAAAGTCTAAAAGTACCAACGTGAGATATGAACTCACGGCTTACTGATTCACTCATAGATCTGCACGCGCCTAACCACTAGGCCATTGTATATTATATTTCAATGTTGAAATTTTGAACTACAATTACTTGTAGACGACAATGTCTATTTTCATGAGAGTAGAAGGTCGTAAGTCAAACTAAAACGTCAAGCTATTGCTTTGTGAGATTGCCTATGGACTTTTGGTCGACGTGGAAGGTTTCCGATTTCACAGGTGTAATGTAACGAAACATGAGTTATGTGTGTGACCGATTGCGGAGACACAATTTATTTGTGGTTAGAGGGCGATGAAGCGAGGACAATTTAACGTTTGAGATAGAATCCTGACCAAAACGATCGTCGCATAAGTTTTGTTCGCCGAACCCGAACGCGTGTTCACTCTGACAGATGCCACCTTCAGGTTTTCCGAATAATATGAACGCGATGATCGTGTTGACCTGACCGTATTAGGACTTGTCCCTAATTTTTTTATGAGTTTTTCTACGTTATTAAGTCTAGGTGATAATATATTTCAATGTTTTTCCTTTGAAACTTTTGTTTCCGTACAAATAATACAATTCTTAGAAAAAAAATCTTTAAAAGAAAATGTTTTTCCAAACAGCAACAGGATTGCGAGAACTAGGAAAATTGCTCCTTGGATTGACGAATTGACGTCACGGAAATTGGTCTCCGATGACTAGATGTGAACGGATATGTCACTATCAAGAGGACACATTATATCCTGTCGGCAAAGTAGGTGTACAGGCTGGATTAAACGCACGCTTCCAGTAGACAAATACCTTATGTAATGTGTTACAGTCTCTTTAATAAAACTATTTACATCAATGTCATTACAGAAGAAAAGTAGTTTATATTGTTAAAAAAAATCCTACTTTTTAACAATATAAACTAATAAAGTTCAGGTAAATAAGTAATGAGATCGCCCTGTTAATATTTAATAGGAATTTTTAGGAAATAGACGTAATTTTTCTGGAAAATACTGACTAAAACTATTCTCTTATTTTCAGTAAGCCTGTAATTGTAACCATACCCTACCAATTTAGCTTAACGAATACGTTCATTATTAAACCTCTTACAGATAGCTTCTTTACATCACATTTAATAACTTTAGTACTATGAATTATAAATATTCGCAAAAAAATATAATTTATACTACACTTGCTTAGTAAGTGTAACAATACTACCCCACTAAAAGGCTTAAAAGCTGTTCATTAAACCTTCTCAAAAATCTAGGCAGTTATATTGTATGGAATTTCATTACTGCCCTGAAAATCAGGGTAGTCCATTACTAACGCGTATTGTTTTTTTTTTAAGTTCTTGATGACGTTGGCAATCAAACGATTTAATTTTACCATAAAAGGTACTGGCCACTAGCACTTTTAAAACAGGTAGCATACATTCCGATATGGCCGGCAAACTTCAAACCTCTATACGGTAGAGCGAGAGATTAATAACACTCACTCGCTTTAACACGCGCGTAAGTTAACCTTCGAAACGGGGCGTTTTTACCTTCTCTAACGTCTTTTGGCGCGAAAACTGTTCGACGCGCTAAAATTAAAAACATTTAACAATTGTAACAATGTCAATATAACTTTTTAATAAAAATACTTTTTTTGCTATTTTGTCTTTTACTTCTTTGTGCTTAAGTGTAGTATAAAGCAGTATATATCACTCGAGGGTAAGTACAGATTACTAAACTCGGTTGGTAATCTGTGCCTTACTCCCATTGGTGAATAAATAGCTATAGATTGCCCATGCAAATAGGCGCGATTTGATGATCATTTACGTGACGTGATTTTTTGTGTTGTAATTTTTTCAAAAGTCACAGAACAAAAGTTATTAAATGTGATGAAAAGAAGCTACTTGTAAGAGTTTGTTAGTGTTCTGTACTGTCTAAAAATATCTCATAATTTTGTTATTCCATTAACTTGGCATTCAAGCATTACTTCAGTTGCTAACTATTTCGTACCACTCTACAGTGCCCTTTAAAACCCCGCCCTTATTTAGGTACTTAAGGGTCAGCGCTAGTTGGGTTGTGCCCTAATTATACAGGCATTAGGGCACAACCCAACTAGTGCTGACCCTTTCCTAATAGGGCTCGTCAAGTGGAAGGAACTGGGCTATGACATTTAGAAGAATAAATTTGTAGCGTCATTCTGTGATTTTGGCTGCGGATATGAGTTGAGGTATACATCTAACTAGCTAGAGAAAATAAGTATTATTAATACAGTTACCCCTAAACTGTATTAATAATACTTATTTTCTCAAATGAACATCCATTTGATTCTTTATTTAAGACCAAACAACGTGGTGTGTGCTGTGCAAAGTATATCTGCCAGTATAATTTTTTCAATACAAAAAGTAAATTCGTTAACTTATACAGAAGTCAAACAAAAAAATCCAGAACAGTCCAGAAAATGAGATAAATTCAATTCGTCACGATATAAACTTATGAAATCCACATCAACGTGCTGTCAACATCAAAACCACTCAGAGATAGAACCGAGGGCTGGCTTTTATGTCGCCGTATTTCAAACTCAATAGTTGTTTGTATGTCATACCTATTTATTTGTTTATCTATCCCTTCAGGCACACTGCTGGCTTTTTGCGTTTATCTCGGAAAAATTGAGATACCAAGAATACGGGATGACCTGCTCAAAAATTATTTTATGAAGAATTTATTGTTCGTAATTCTGACTCCGTAAAATTATTGTGATGGCTTTTGGCTTGTTAGAGATTAAACGTAATTAAAAAATCTGACATAAAAGAAATATGAAATTCATTTTAATTAATTCCACTTAATACCGACAGAGGTAGTGTTCACTGTAGCGAATAATTGAATTATCAGCGATTTCGAAATCCTGAAAAGGTTACATGAAAATTGGAATATTCCACAAAATTTTACAGAAGGCTTATTTGATTTAATCAATTTATAAAACAGTTAATACGATTTTACATTATCACCAATTTAATTTAGAAGATCGGCCCAGCCGTAGAATCATTGAAGACCCTTATGAGGTTCAACTCGTAATTACTTTGAAGACCTTTAAAGTCTAGTAGAGAACTACGCATTGGCTTTATTAACGCAATAAAATTTAACACAATAGCAAAAGTGTCTATTCACTATAACGTGGGACAAGTGCGAACAATGAGCCATTGTCAGCAGTTATCACACTACAATGGCTGTAGAATTGATACAGCCCTTTGAGCTGAATCATCGCGCTAACGATTTATATTTAACTGTTGTTTACTGTTTTATAGACAAACGTTTTAAAGAATTTCGTTTCTTATACAAATTTTCTCATATTATCGTTTCATAGAATAATCAATAAGCAGAATATTTACTTCGAAAAAATTTTAATCATAGATTTTTTTTCAAATAAAATCCAATGTTTCGATATACATATTATAGAATAACAAATCAAATATTCTTTTATACACATATTGTTTATTTGATATAAAATTTAGAACCAAGAAAAAGGCGTACTTTTCTTGAAACTTCATTTTTATACGACTTATGCAATAATTCGTATGATTGTTTAGACATTAGTAACAAGTTGTGTTATATATAGTTCCCAGAACATGCCAGGGACGCGAGGTGCGCGCACGACCTGTATTCGTTACTAGTACCACTAGTACCAGTCGTACAAATGCCGGCTTGCGTGCACCTCTTCGTCGCCTTACGAGCAATTTTAATAAGAATTTCAGTAATTTGGATCTGTTTGCTTTACCGCAAGGAAAGTTTAGACTCATGTTACTTAAAATATTGAAAAATTAGTATTACACTGTTGTTGTTCCACTTTTGCGGCACTATTGGCAGCTTTATGTTATGTATTGTTGTTACTCGTACTTTACTATTAATCTTTTTTATTGTTTACGACGCTAATGTTAAAATTTACTAAATTGTCTCATTGTGTATCTGTGGAGAACGTGGTTGATTTCACATTTGTATCTAATCTTTTTGTAATTCTTAATGTGTAATTGTTTGTTTTTCCGAATAAATAAAATAAAATAAAAACATTTTATCGAGTGACAGTTTCTAAATGTTTCATTTCATATATTTAAAACTGAAATCTATAGCAATTATTATTAAAACACACTTGCACACTTATGAATTTAATTTTACTTGGACTATTTTATAATTGAAAACACTATAAACCGTAATATAGTTATTTGAAAGCGGTTCATAATAGTCGGAGGGCCCTAATTTTGTTACTGCGACCAATTGCGATGTAGCGCTCGCCGGCCGCTGCTGCGGCACCGCTCGCTTCGCTTGCTCGGCTCGCGCGTATTGGTCACAGTTCTAACCTAACTCAACCTATTTGGTCGGAGTGCAACATGGTTTAAAGTGACCTAACACGAAGGGGATAGCATTTTCGTTGAAATAAAATACCATGCAAAAATACACCGAACAAACAATATTCATTTAAAAATAATTCCACTGTTTGTTAAATAAAAAAAGGGATTGTAAAATTCAGTGAGTCGTGTTTCTGTGAAACATAGTTTCATTGGAGTAAAAAGTCATTCGAACAAAAATATTGAAAATAAAAATACAAGTCCGAATATTATATATGAAACATTTTCTGCGAAACGATAATTTATGAAATTTCCTTCTGCGAAATAAGGGAACACCATATTTAAAGCTTTAACCTGCCTCGGAGAGCTCAGTTGTTCTTAACCTTGAATATCAAGCGAGCTTTAAATTATAAATAATAATTGTTACATGTAGGCTGCCGCCCCTAGGCTCTAAGTCTGGATCTCAAGAATAGGCACTTATTCTAACAACTTATTCCTTAAGGTTAAAGCGTCAGGGTAGCCCGCGAAATTCAAATTTTCTTACGTTTTTTGCAATTTGCAGGCCAGTGCTAGATTGTTTGTTGATCTTAAAGTTCCAAGTTCGTAAAGGTGTAGCAATGACTTTAACCTTGAAAAAAATGTTCCTCGACTTTTATGAAATTAGAGGGTTGTATTGATGATTTTGATGATTATAATTCTGTAACTACATACGTCTTCCAATCGCAAACAATATTTATTAACATACAACCTAGCACTGGCCTGCAAATTGCAAAAAACGTAAGAAAATATAAATTTCGCGGGCTACCCTGCAGCATGAGCCTTAATCTTTTCGATGTTACAAGGCAGTTCAAGTTAGAGTATATATTCACTCTATGTAAAGTAATTACTGATATTTTGAAGCATTTATTATGATAGGAAATCGACCCTGAAAATGCAGCCGAAGTGACACTCTGACCTCCGGCGACGCCGTAGAAGGGACGAAGTTCTGGGCTAACAAAAAATAAATACTGTCGTGCCAGCGATCCGTAGAAAAAGACCCTCACAATAGGCGAGACGACAAAAAAAAACTAATAAGTCCGTCAGTTAGATTATCAAAAAATATTTGACTCGTGTTTTTTCTTTTGTTACGTAAACCAAAATTGACGAAGATATGCCGCTTTTAAAATTCTCAATACGTCACGCCTAGGTATAATTTTTACCTAGTTCTGACGTCACGAGCCCCCACTCCCGAGTTTTGATGCGTTTTATCTTTCTCAATATTCATTGATTTACAAAAACAAAAAATACGTTTCCTTTAATTTCCAATACTCTAACTGACGGACTAAATAGATTTGCAATTTTTTGATACTGTCGTCATGCCTATTGTTCCGATTTGGCTGGCTAGTTTTCTGTGTACATTACCATTGTATCTCAAGAGACCTTTTGTGATACTTTAAATCCATGGCAATGCCCAACTTAGCTGTAGAAGCTAAAGCAATTTGTTGCCATATGACAGTGGCTGTTATCAAAAACTCAAGTCGCTTTTGTACTGTGTGTGTTCGCATTTCGTATAGGTATTCATTACAAAGAGAGCTGAAAATTAGCAGTTATATTTATTTTGCATCGGCTTTTCGGCGCACTGAAGTTTAATTTTGAACACCTATCTTATAAACAAAAGGCTTTGTGATTTGAGCTTTTTGAGAGCGCATAATTTTAAATTTAAATTATTTATTGAAAGTTGCCTCGTCGGGGAATACTTTGAGGATCATTAAAATGTCATACAGTGAGAAAGCTAATATTAACACTTCTTTGGAGATTTTTAACAATGGCGGTCAGGATTATTAAAGGGCATTAGAATGTCGTTTTTTAAAACCCTGATCGCGTAGTTAATATCTACATTCAGCCAAAAAAGTATCGGGAATGGATGATTTGTTTATGGTTCCAAATTCAAATTTTTGTTTTTTTGTAGTTGTTAGATTGGCACAACTGTTTTCCATTTTGGCGCGGAGTTTGAGTTGCATCTGTTATTTATATTAAATACAGTGCTGGTTTTAGTAATATCATATATAGTGTGTATTGCGAATTTCATAATGGACAAAAATATCGAACAAAGAGTTTGTCTTAAATTTTGCATCGCCAATGGAATTTCGTGTTCGGAGTCACTGAAAATGTTACAGAAGACTTACGGTGAATCGACTTTATCAAAAACTCGTGCTTATGAGTGGTTCAAAGCGTTCAAAAGCGGTCGAGATGTGATGGAAGATTTGCCTCGCTCTGGTAGGCCGTCAACGTCTACAACTGAAGTTAACACCGCAAAAGTGAAGAAAATAGTGACTGAAAATCCCCATTCAACTCTGAGAGAGATAGCCGCCGAACTTTCTGTATCTCACGAGTCGATCCGTACCATTTTAACTAATCATTTGGGTATGAAACATGTTGCTGCTCGGCTAGTCCCAAAAGATCTGAATTTTCTACAAAAACTCAATCGCATGAAAGTCGCTGAGGACATGCTAGAACGAGTCAGTTCGGACCCAACATTCATGAAACGCATTGTTACTGGTGACGAGACGTGGGTTTACGAGTTTGACATGCAAAATAGTCAACAAGCTTCGGAGTGGCGCCTTCCAACTGAACCGAAACCGAAAAAACCACGCCAAAGTCGATCAAAAGTCAAAGTCATGTTGACTGTTTTCTTTGACTATCGCGGTGTTGTGCATTCTGAATTCTTACCGGAAGGTCGAACGGTAAAAAGAATATTATTTGAGCGTTATGCGGCGTTTAAGAGAGCAAATTCGACGAAAAAGGCCAGATTTGTGGAAAGAAAATTCTTGGATTTTGCTCCACGACAATGCGCCTTCGCACAAGGCTATCATTGTGAACGAATTTTTGACCAAACACTGAACAAATACCATCCAGCAACCACCATATTCACCAGATATGGCTCCTGCTGACTTTTTTCTTTTTCCTAAACTCAAATTACCACTTCGTGGCACCCGTTTTCAATCGATAGAAGACATAAAGGAGAATTCGCGGCGAGAACTGAACTCAATTCCGGAAGCAGCGTTTAAAAAATGTTTTGATGAATGGATTATTCTCCGTTTCTAAAGGAGCATACTTTGAAGGTGATAAAATAAATTTGGATGAATAACAGACATTTTGTGTATTGTTGATCTTTTCCCGGTACTTTCTTGACAGAGTAGTATACATATAAAATTAAATTCAATATAAATATCAAAGTAGGTATCTAAATATCTTGCCCCGACCTGGGTTCGATCCCCAGGTCGGGCAACGTGTTATTGGGTTTTTCCATTAGGAATTTCTCAGTAGCTGCCTGTCTGGATTTGCGCCCGGTTGATGGCAATAGGTTCGCCCCCTATTACATGGGACTTAAACATAACTAGCGATTTGTGGGTGTACTATTAGGTACATCTCTACCCAACCCTTCGGGCATTACAGGCGTGATCTTATGTCCACGTGGGATGCAACGTATATATTGTTGTAATGATTAGGACTATTCTCGCTAGTTTGAACACCTTCATACAAAAAAGTGTTCGACACAATCGGTACGAGCGAACTAAATCCCACAACATACCGCGCGGCGTTCGCTTCAGTGTGGTCACAGTCACAGCTTTACATAAACACAATTCTATTTAACTGAAACAACAATAAAATAATTTCATTTTATCAACAGCTGCGTTGGCGTGATATTATCAATCGTGTTACAAGCAATTTTCATTATAACATTGAAATGATTGTCATTCTATTTATTGTTTTCAGACTTAATTCAATTCAAAATTAATGAATAATTTATTAATGTGACATTTATGACATAGCACAACAGCTAATAAAAAAGGTTTATTGTTAAGCATTAAAATAATGTACTAGGTAACAATTGGTTTTTGGATTCCATGTTACTAGAAGCCCAGTAAAAATTATGAGGGATGCGTGCATTAAAAAATGAAAAACCTTGTCCGATTCAAATAGTAGGAAGGAAGGAAAAGTAATAATGTAGTTCACGAGCAACAGCTAGTCTTTAATAAAATCTTTTCGTTATTAAAACCAACATTTAATAACCTTTTATGAAGCAAGAGCTAAATTTAATAAACACAGGGAGCAAGCTATTCTTAAAACAGTTTCCCCTTACCTAAAAATATATCTATGTGTATAAAAAGGCACACGTTTTAATATCCCTGTACCAAAGAAAGAGGATGTTAGCTTGTAATTAGAAACTAAATATAACTAACGTGTGCGGTAGGCCGGTGGCCCATACACGAACAGATTTATTTTTATGTTTTTTTTTTGTTATGTTACTTATGTGGCTACCGGCTTTGAAGTGTTCTTGTGTTAAGTTCTCAATATTGTTGAATCATTAATGCCTGTTTTAGTGTTTGTGCTATTGGATCTTCAACTTATGGCGCTGAGCCAAGAGCTCAAAATCCAACTGCTGCTTTTATTTAGGCACTCATTCAGGTTTGACCTAGTGTTAGTGGAAACGAGCATAAATATGTCTAAAGTTCGTTGTGAACGAAGCTGAATATTCATTTTCAGTAGAATTCAGGTTGGTAGACGACAAAGTTTGTTAGTAGAGGTTTCATGCACTAAGAAGTGCAAGCATGCATTGTTAAATGATAAATTATGTTTATTTTGTAAGTAGGTTTTTACAAACACTTTTACACGTCACTTTTTAAAACTAGATGGGGCCGGTGTTTCGTACCTGACTACGCTGAGAAGAAACAGCCGAAACAAACTCAGAGGTCATAGTCTCTTTTGAAGTCCAGACATAATCTTGCTCAATTCACATGAGGACTATGCAGATTAGTGTCTGAGATGGTCTTTTGAAGAAAGAACCACACAGATTTGAGTGGACCTGTCCAGTCAGTGCAAGCATTTGTCAGTTATCGTGTAGCTCGACTTATAACTTAAGGAGCTCAACGAAACGACGAACAATACCAAAAAAAGGACATTTGGGTAGGTCGCTTATAGTACTCAAACTGCCAGACAGTTGTGGGAAAAAATAAACAAAAAATAAAAATGTGACCCACATGGTCCCCACATTCACAATAATCAAATAAAATGAATAACAGGTTCTTTTCAAAATGAACGTAAATAAAAATCACAAAAATCATTAAATGTCACAATGATAATAAAAAGTAAAATACTTAATGAAATAAGTTTTCATGTCAAATCAGTAACACAGCACACAGTACTTTATTATTTTATGATAATAAAGTAAAAAATAATAAAATACATGTCAAATCATTCAATGTCAGAGTGTATATAAGAAAGGAATCAACAATAAACAAGCGAAGTCCGAAATTTCGCCATTCACAGAGCAAATTTAATTGGAGCAGCTTAATCCCAAGCCTTTTTATCTTCGAGATAGTGATTAACATGATAATAGGCTTTCAGGCATAACTTCCGTTTTATGAACGATTTGAATTTATTTAGACTTAGTGCTTGAATATGGCTCGGAAGTTTATTGTAAAAACGTATACATTGGCATCTAAGCGTACCCCCTATTTTTTTGAGCCTCGTTGCATGAACAACAAATTTGTGTTTGTTCCTCGTATTTATGTTGTGGATATCACTGTATTTTTTAAACAAATTAATATTTTTGTGTGCGTACAAAAGGTTTTCATAAATAAACTGAGAGGGCACAAAAATAATATTAATCTCTTTCAATTTTGCTCTGAGGGAGTATCTGGGTCTTAATTTATAAATTGAACGAATTGCCCTTTTTTGCAAAACAAATATTGTCTGAATATCGGCGGCATTGCCCCACAAGAGAATACCGTACGACATCACGCTATGGAAATAACTAAAGTAAACTAAACGGGTTGTCTCTAAATCAGTTAAATCACGAATTTTTCTAACGGCATATGCTGCAGAGCTAAGTTTCTTCGACAATTTGTCTAAGACATTCATTCAACACTGCTTAAGACAGTCATTGTGACACTACTCCTTATCACACGTGTACAGGTAGACGGGTTGGAGTCAGCACAATAGGACTTGTCAGAATGTAACTTAGTTCAAATAAGATATGTCATAATAGGCGAGACGACAAAAAAAAAACTAATTAGTCCGTCAGTTAGTATATCAAAAAATATTTAACCCGTGCTTTTTCTTTTGTTACGTAAACCAAAATTGACGAAGATATGACGCTTTTAAAATTCTCAATACGTCACGCCTAGGTATAATTATGCTCCGTAATCTCGTCCTCATTTAGTACTTGTAGTTTGCACTTCTTGCTAACTCGCTATCACATTTTTTTAAAGATGAATCAATTTCATCAAAACGAATATGTTGTCTGTGGTCCGGTCTTAGCGCGCTGTCTGGATATCTGTCAACTCATTGTACTTTTTTGTGAAGCGCGCAGATCACGTTTCCGATAATAAAGTTCCGAAAATTTTGTAATTACCAAACCGAGATGGGAAAACATCGAAGAAAACGAGACGAAAAAATGAGAGAACTCAACGAACGTCTGCGAGAACTAGAAAATCGGTCGAACAAGCGAAAACGGAGTCGTCATCGAAAATCTGGTAAGTTTTTTGTTTAAGTACCTAACCAGTCGTCTTTTCCTAGAAGTACCTGGCACCCTGGCATAAGATGCACATGTCTCTAGAGTTTTCACGAGAGGTTAACCATGAGAACACCAACTGTGCCAACAATTAGTAAGACATCGCTAGAGCTTTCACGAGAGGTTAGCCGATGATCTTAGCCATCCTAAAGTAGAACGACATCACAAGAGCTTTCACGAGAGGTCAGCCGATGGTGTACACATTCAGTTGTTCATAATCTCGTCCCTACTGCATCCCTTGAACAATCACGAGAGGTTAGCCGTGGATTTAAACTCGACCAGTCAGAGGCCTAACTCTAACTATTCTTTCTAGACGAGTATGAAACCCGCTTCAGTCGAACAAGCTCGAGAAGCCGTGGGTATCGCGGCCGAAGTTGTGAGACACGTGATAAATTCCGTCGCAGCCTGACTCGCCGCGACAGCTATTCCCCGTAACGCCACATACCATTGACTCCTTGCCATCAATTATCACCTATTCCGCCACTTCTGACTACAGACAGTTGTCCTGTATCACCTAATGAAGGAAATATTTAAAAACTAAATGAAGAAGTGGCAGCCGCACTGAGGATGGTGGAGTAAAAAGGGACCAACGAATCAGGGGGCAGCAGATCGCCTCGGCTGCTGCCATTACATCAATAGGCAAAGTGTTAAAAAATCTAATCACCAACTAAGAGAGTAGTGATAGTCAAATTTTAACTCTTAAGTGATGCAGCCAGACTACTTTGTCACATTTATCATGCAAATGCATCACCAGCCGCCCCTCCTGCCTGGCCTCAGTAAGGAAATGAAGGAGCTAATGGGGCAGACTCCAATATCTGAGTACCTGTTCGGGGATAAGCTACAGGACAAGTTACACTCACCACAGAGGCGCCAGCGCAACGTCGGGGACAGGAATACGTCTATCTCAGGTAGACTGGTACATGGCAGTATTTCACTGAAGTCTGGAATAATGTTATCACTTATCCAACAATACAACGATTGGATCAAGAGTTATAAACTACACTTTTATGAAATTCCAGTTCAAACTTCCATTCCTAAAAACAATAACTTCAGTCAGAAAGAAAGCAATCTTATTTTACGGAAATTAATAAACTCCTAAAGTTATGGTGCTATTGAATGATGTTTATTAATCAATTTTTATCCAGCATAGTTTTGCATCTTTAGTCAGTAAAAGACTGCACGTCTTTTACTGACTAAAACCCATCCATGTTCCTTCATCACAGTCCCGCAACCCTGGCAGGCATCGGCCCTTGCGGACCTCTTCCTTTTTGCTGACTCTCTTTGAGGCGCGCGTGGAACACGAACGCGCTGTCGACACGGCCTGTCGTCATGAGATGGACGGACGGCCAGCTAGCCCATAGCCCACCTTAGAGTTTACCCTTTTTATGACTTCTCCCGCTCTGGGCGGAGCAGGAGGGAGTGTCAGATTTTTACTGACTAAAACCCATTCATGTTCCTTCATCACAGTCCCGCAACCCTGGCAGGCATCGGCCCTTGCGGACCCCTTCTTTTTTGCTGACTCTCTTTGAGGCGCGCGTGGAACACGAACGCGCTGTCGATACGGCCTGTCGTCATGAGACGGACGGACGGCCAGCTAGCCCATAGCCCACCTTAGAGTTTACCCTTTTTATGACTTCTCCCGCTCTGGGCGGAGCAGGAGGGAGTGTCAGACTTTTACTGACTAAAACCCATCCATGTTCCTTCATCGCCCTTTGTGTTCCGGGGCCACGGTATCTCTTTCGAACAGTCCCGCGACCCCGGCAGGCATCGGTTCTTGCGGACCCCTTCCTTTTTGCTGACTCTCTTTGAGGCGCGCGTGGAACACGAACGCGCCGTCGACACGGCCTGTCGTCATGAGACGGACGGACGGCGAGCTAGCCCATAGCCCACCGTCCACAGGCCCGCGCCTACGGTGGTCGGGGGCCACGTGGTGGCCCCTAACGCCCGGGGCGTCTCCCGTGGCGGCCGGGACGCTGTGAGGTTCTCTCCCTCTCACGTTCCGCCACCTCCTTCTCTAGCATTACTGCTTCGCAGAAGGAGGTGACGGCGTCCCATTCCGTCTCGCTCCGGACCATGGCTTGCACCAGGGCCGGACGCGAGAGTTCGCCGCCGCCTATCGCCCCTTCGAGGACACGGCGATGCTCCGCCAAGCTAGTTCGTGGTACAAAAATGTTGTTGCGGATTTGAGAAATAAAAGGAGAAGAAGTTACCTAACTGCTATGAAAGCCAAAACAAAAATATGAATCATTAGTAGTAAGGGCGGCAACACGTGAACGTAATTAAGTCCAGTCAGTTAACAAGCCGAGCTAATTATTTGTACAAACTTTTTTCTTTTCTCCTAACTTTCTTCAACGAAGCGTTAATGAGAATCATTTCACAGTATTGTCTCGCTCTGTTTGATCATAAACAAATTCTCGTTTCTCTAATTTTATATCATCGAAATGTTAATTGCCTTTTTATTTTTGTCTTTGAGACTTAGCGAGAAAATAATTTTGGATAGGCTTCTGAGTAAAAAATATATTAAAGTTGACAGTAAAATTAAATTCGTGGTGGCATTGTATAAGAGCACCAAAATCGAGTTACCTCTAAAAAATCAACAGAAGTAGGCCGTGAAATTAAATTCGTGGCATTAAAAATACTGTTTCATTTAATAAAACCTTTGTATTTAAAAGCTAATCATTTTGTCGAAGTGGATAAGCTAATTGGTAGCTTAAATCAAAGAAAATAATTATTAGGCAGACCTACTAACTACCTACTTTATTTATTAGTACGTTTATATCACAGTGTGTGAATTATTATGTATGAAGTGGCTATGACATAAAAAATTGACGTAGGGTATCATTTTACTTAACAATTACATGCCCCGACAGTACATAGTAGGTTGTAGGTTGTGTGATTCCGGGTTGGCCCAATAAAGCCTCTCTGTGCGTGATTTGTTTTTAAAAGTATTCTCCTGAAAGTACTTCCCATTGCAATGTTAATAGGTGATTGGATCTTCACCAAAATAAGTCACTTTTGCTCTTGTGTTTTCTAGTTTGCTCGTTTATAAGAATTGCATATTATTTTGTTTCACATTGTTATGAAAAAGCGTCCCTTTTTCCGATTTTAACCAACACCAACAAACGAAAAAGTTGAATTTGTATCGACTAGAAACTTCAATTCTTTCAATTTAGACTAATGGTGACCCGTTACCAGTACCCGTTACAGTTACCTGAGACCCGAACAAAATAAATAAAACACAAACTTTCGTAATAATCGCTCCTTAAAAGCAAAACTACGTAAATAAGCTACTTTCTACTAAAACAAACAAGGTCTAGAACATGACTCAGCTAGATTCATAATAAACATCGCATGTTAAGAATTGCAGAAAGTAGAAGATCGTCCTTCAAAAATATTTTAGCAATGAAAACGTAAAAATGTGGCCAAGACGGTCGCAGTCGGTACCACTAGATTTACGGTTCACCAACGTCGGAGAATTGCAGTCACTCCATACATTTATTTTATTGGAGTTCTCAGACATTTTAGAACAGAAGTCTTGTATATTGTTAGAACTTGATATTCTTGACTTTAAAGTTTATATGCATGCAATAATGAAGCGAATGAAGCTCGCCGCTTGCACATTATTTAAGTCACTCGAGTGGATCTTACTACGTTTATTTAAAGTCTTTGAGAAATGATTTGACAGCAAAATTACGTCTTCTGTTGAGAATGGAGTTTCTATGAATAAGAAATTATTATTCTTTGCTTATTTATCTACATGTAATCTTTAACAATCGTTAAGTTAGAACCGGTATTTTGCGTATTGTCTGATAAATTAAATTAATCTTAAAAGAAAATAAGTACGTTGTTATTCCGTTGTTATTTTCGTTGTTATTTCGAATCGAACTTATAAACACACTAGCGACCCGCCCCGGCTTCGCATAGATGCAATGTAGATTTAAGCCTTCCTCAAGCTTGAATCACTCTCTATTGCTGAAAACTGCATTAAAATCCGTTGCGTAGTTTAAAAGATCTAAGCGTACAAACAGCGGGAGCGACTTTATTTTATACTATGTAAAGATGTGCTTGTAGGTCTTACAATTATTAATAGTCTTTGTTATTTTCATGTAAATGAAGATATCGGACAAATAAAAGTTTATGTCATTCTAGCAAGAGGAGGTTTAGACCCACTTAACAAGAACATTTTCGACATAAAATATTTTCCAACACAGTATCGTCCGTTTCAGTACCAACGGAGATGGTCCGTATATCTCCTATTATATACAGCAGACGTAACTCCTAATGCTGAAAATGTTGGCTACATTTGCCAGATGCAACCAACGCTCTGTGGTATCCTACACTTCGGTTTGAATGTTCCAGTGAACATTTTACCTGTTTTGTATACTTATATTTTGCTGTTCAAATTCTTGTATTTTATCCTGAGCATCTTATTATTGACCAAGTGAGAATATTGCTTGTGGAGGAAAAAGACAGAAATGAAATTCATAAACGAAACAACCATTAATTGATGCACTTCTAACTTCAAGACGAGAGAACAGCTGCTATAGAGGGTGTAAAAAGCCCCTTAACGAAGCCGAAAGGTACTTGCTCTTCCCGTCATTGCGATCATTTTTTTTTCTCCATACCTGGGAAACTTCTAGTTACGGAGATGGAGATATAAGGGGGTCAAAGTTCAAAGTTTTTCACTAGTTTTTTTTTAAATATATTTATTTATTTATTTTTATTTATTTATTTATTAAACTTACACACTATCTTCACAGGATGACCCCAATACAATAGTGGTTAGCAAACACACACCAGATATATAGTAAAACACCTTACGGCTAATACTTAAAAAACTAAACTTAAAAAATTTGAACAACGCAACACTAAAAACAATAAACTAAAATAATTAAATTATATGTACCTATACTATTCTTTTTTATACTGCTATAAAATCATAACCTAAACATATTTATATAAAATCAGACAACACAGAAAATTAATATTTAGATATAACTGACAAAATTCAACAAAACTCTTGCGAATTCACTCAGATTGCACGAGAATATGTCAATCCGCTCATGCACTTCGTTCAGTACACCTATTGTACGAGTGAGGGGTGTTTTTGACAGCAGGTTGGTTCTGGCAGCAGGCACGGCCAGCAGTGGCGGCCGCCGCCGCCTCCACACGTACCGGTCCGGCACGCACAGCTTCAGGTGACGCAGCACACCCGGGTTGTGTGCTACTCCACGCAGGACCTTTAGCGCATACGCCGCTAGTGTAAACTCCCTGCGCACTCTGAGTTCATTGTACCCCACCATACCCAGTACAAACAGTGTAGGATACATCAGCGGGTAAAATGGGTACACCCCATAAAGTTTGAAATACAAATGTCTTGTAAATTTATTCTGCACTCGCTCCAGCATGACATTGTATTTCGCTTCATGAGGAGCCCAAATCACCGCACTGTGTTCCAAGTGACTCCTTACCAAAGCGTCATACAGCACCCTGAGCGTAGTAACGTTAGTGAATCCCTGCGACTGTCTCAGCACGAAACCCAGGTTTCTGTACGCCTTCTTGCAAATCTTAACTATATGATCCCGGAAAGTTAGATCCGGGGTAAGCAGTACTCCTAGATCTCGTACCTGAGACACTCGCTGCATCGGCGCTTCCTCTACTTTGTATTCGTAGTCTAAGGCAGTCTTCGCTCGCGTAAATGTCATCACTGAGCATTTCGCCGTGTTGAAATAGAGTTTATTTTTATGGCTCCATTCTACCACTCTATCTATGTCTTCCTGCAATTTCTCACAGTCCGACCCAGCCCTGACCTCGAGCAGCAATTTGAGGTCATCTGCAAACAATAAACATAAACTATGTTTGACTACGTCTGGTAAGTCATTTATCATTAAAATAAATTCGAGAGGACCCAAATTGCTGCCCTGGCTCACGCCTGACCTTGTGTAGTATGGCTCGGATTCGAACCCGTTGTAGTCCACGTACTGCCGTCGGTCTTTTAGGTAGCTGGCGAAGAACTGTAAGAGATGCTGAGTACAGCCAATTTTTGCCAGCTTCATTAGCAGTACATCATTGTCGACGGTATCAAACGCCTTCCTAAAATCAAAATATGCCACGTCTACCTGTACACCAGCATCGACGGCCGACACCACTCTCGCCATGAAGTTTAGCAGATTAGTGGCCGTGCTGCGCGCCGGCCGGAACCCGTGCTGCGCGTCCGATAACTGTGCGCTCACTTGAGTCTGCATACAGCGTTGGATGGCAGACTCGAACACTTTTGCAGGTGTCGACAACACTGCCACCGGTCTGTAGCCACTGATATCCGGTCCTGACTTACTTTTGGGAACCGGAATTACTCGCGTGATTTTCCACCTAGGCGGAAACGTTGCTTGTTTTAAACAAGTATTAAAGATATAATGCAGGGGCTCAGCCAGCACCCTGCCACAGTCTCGGAACAGAAAAGCCGGAATGCCATCGGGGCCAGATGAGCGCTTTGGCTTGAGCTTTATGAGCGCTTCCCTTACGTCTTGAAGACTGAGGGTCTCGATGTGCACTCGCGCACTGGTCGCTCCCGCGTCCGCCGCCGCCGCCCGCGCCTTCAGCCGCGGCCGCTCTTTATTATACACTGACTCAAAAAAGGACGCAAAATGTCGAGCACACTCCTCATCCGAAAGATGTTGACCATTCTTTATGATAATTTGCCTGTTTAACCTACTTCGTTTGGACCTAATATACTGCCAAAATGATTTTGGATCTTTTAAAAATTGATTTTGTATCTTCAACTTGTGTTCTTTGTGTGCAATTTCTATGGATTTTTTAATACGAGCTCTGTACTTCGAAAATTCAGAATAATCGCTATCCAGCTTTGATTTTTTGAAAGTTTTGTGAGATCTAGCTTTATTCTTTATATCTCTTATAATATCTGCCGTGTACCATTCGGGATAAACGTATCGAGAGTTTTCACGTTGAAGCTTTTTCCGGGGTACACATCTATCTAAAATGTCAATCAGTTTTTCATAAAAAATATTCAACATATCCTCCAAATCATGCATGTCGTAAAGCATACTCCAATCAGTGGAAGTCAGCATTGAGTATAACAACTCGTAGTCGGCTCGATAGAAGTTCCACTGCGGTCTAACACTACGCGCTGCGGGACTGCCGTCGGCACCGGGCGCGGGCGGGGTGGGCGCGGCGGGTGCGGGAAGCGCGCGCGTACATTGCACGCTGACCGCGAGTGGCGGGTGATGCGCGTCGACGGGCACGAGCTCGTCGTCGGCCGCCCCTACCGACACCTCCCCGCTAAACCCTGTGCTCAGAACCAAATCCAACTGACGACCTAGATAGTTTGATACTGTGTTACTTTGAGTGAATTCGCAATATGACACAAAATATTCATAATAATTTTTAACATTTACAGGACACGAATACAAATTAAAATCACCAATAACAATTATTTCTCCATATCTATCACATATTTTTTCTATTAATCTAAATAAAGTCAAGTAGTCGTTCTCAGAACTCCCTGGTGGTATGTAAACAACACAACATAAAAACAAAAATCTATTTTTGAAATAAACCGTTGCACTAACCATTTCAAAAACGCAGGTGTCTATCGACGCGTCCGCGATTTGTACTTGTCGCAACTCATATCGGTGTGTGGCCACTAAAAACGCTCCTCCCTGCTTCCGACCATCCGCTCGATCGCACCGTAGTATTTGATATCCCGGAGGAATTATTTCAGGATCTTCTATGGAGTTATTGCAACCAGATTCCGTTACTGCATATAAATCAAAATTGAATGCAACAATGTAGGTTCGGAACTCATCCAGTTTAGTTCGCAGACCTCGTACATTTTGATGGAATATATCGACATTATGGCTATAATATATTTGGTTTTGTTCTGTTGTGAGTTCCGAAACCAAATCCACTCGCTGAACTCTGCATTCATTGGCCAGATTTCAGCCTGGTTCAACTTATCGAAACTGTTTTCCGGTACTCCAACAACAAACGACGAATAATCTCTCTCGATTTTGTGTTTGATTTTGTCAATTTTAATTTGAACATCTGGGCCACATACACTTTTCACGTGATCGGCTATGGCTTCAAGAGTTGTATCCGGATGCAATCGCCAAACATGTAGATATTTTTTGCGATCACTAACTTGAATTGCCTTCAACTCCGTATTTGTTCCCACTCTGACCTCTTTAGGCTGTCTGCTCTTTTTTTTATTTCGAACAGTCGTCCATCCTAATTTCTCCGCTTCATCATTAGGTGTTTCACAAGTCGCCAGTGCGCTAGTACTACACAAAGTTTTTTCCGGTAAAATTTCGGTAGACTTCCTGGCCCCACATTTGTTTATATTTTGAGTTTTGATGTAGGTATGAAGATTTTTCTTGGGAACGATGGAATTATTCTGTTGACTTACGACCTCGGCAAAAGAAGATGGAGAAGGAGGATTTTGGGGAATATCAGTTGCTACTTCGTGGGTTTGGTTGTTCTGAGTTAACTTAGCTACCACTTTTTCTTCGAGCACCCTCATCATTTTAATTATGTTGCCTAACTCGGTTTTTGTTTGAGAAAATTGATTTAGTAGAAGCGATATCGCATTTGCCTGGCTGTCCATGCGAGCTATGATGTCAGCTTTGAATTCTCTCAATTCTTCGAGTAGTAGGGAATCAGAATCCATAGTTATAGGTGAATACTGAGTCTGACTTCCGCGCTGACTGTTTACGTTGTTTACCGGAGTGGTGGCATTAGGGTTAGGAATGTTAATGCGGACTGGGGTTTCACTGTTGCCTCTTTTTGGCTTAGCACAGATACATTCCGGACATAACCATTTTTTTATATATGTCTGGGTGTATGTCTTAAACGCATCTTTGTTTATTTCGAGACAGGCTATATCATACCTTTTCATGCATTTATCATTAGCACATTCCATGTAATCATCAATTATGGGCGAACCACAAGCGCCGCAATGATTAGACATTTTTATTGGTAGGTAACGCAGACAAAAATTCAAATCTTGACAAAAATTATAATAATATATATAATAATATATGTTTTTTAATGTAAGATTTGTACTTCAATCAAACACCTTCACGACCCCCGTACTATTCATTCAGCACGTTTTAAGTGCGTTACATTGAGTCCTACAGAAAAACGTGATTTTTCACCCCAAAAGTGATGTACAGAATGCTTGGTTGACGGCTTCGTAAAGGGTGTGTTTACATCCTGCATGAAATATCGGCAACTGGCTTCCCAATCATGTTGCGATCCAGCCTAGCCTGATTTCGGCTACCCAAAATAAACTAAAATAGATTAAATTTCTTCAAAGAGAGAAGTAATATTTTTCACTGAAAATACTTTGCAATAAACATTAGCCATCTAGGCTGTGTAACTGCTCAGCAATCTATTTTAATTTGTGAGTTTAAGTGTGCTTAACTAGGAGAAAAAGCGGAGGCTTTCACTAAGGCTTTAATCAAAACTAGTTTTCTTCTTTGTGCATAAATAAATATCTGGATCCTTTAATCCGTTGCTTGTCTTTTCATTTGTTATGCAGGGCCTTTTCATCATCATCAGCCTATAATGTTGCTGCTGGGACACGGCCTCCTCTTAATGAGAGGGAATGGGCTATAATCCACCACGCGGGCCCAGTGCGGGTTGGTATGATGTCACATGTCTTCGAATTTTTGGTTCTAAGACATGCCGGAAACCTCACGATGATTTCCTTCACCGTTTTGAGAGCAGTGGTGATGAAATAAATTACACAAAGTAATGCGCCTGTCTGGGTTCGAACCCACGACTTACTGTTCGTAAGACGGGGCCGCCACCACTGGGCTACCGCTGCTCTCCCCTAGGGCCTTTTAATTAACAAAAAAAGAATACCAATACCCGAGATCATATTACATCTCTTGTATTCATGGTAATGTGTATTAGATACTTTTACATGATAACTTAAATGATGATTGTGGTTTTGCTAGGTTTGGGTCTGTGAATTCAAACGACAAAGTATCCAATTCAAGAAGCAATAGCTTGGGATATCTAGTTGAAGTAGAATATAGTTTTTGATAATTTCGTTATATTATTCGTAGTCAGTGGACCGAAAGTCTGACCCAGTCTTACCATGAGGTATTGTATTACCCAGTACTAACTGTGGAGATTAGATAATTGGCAGTCGCTCCTTGAAAAATACTGGTATATAGCTGCAACCTAGACTGGAAGCCGACCCCAATATTGTTGGGAAAAGGCTAGGCAGATGATGATGAGTTTGGTCGTATTATAATATGTTTATAATCTTAATAAAGACTAGAGTTACTAACCAAACTTACTTGTTCAACGGATCCATACTGTCTTCTAGAAAATACGCCTCGCCTTGAGATCAGCTCGCTTGCCGATGATCTGTGGACAAACAAAATAAATGGTTATTAACGTAAACAAGCAATGTGTTTAGCACTAAAATATTTTCAAACGAACTATCCACTATAATTAGCACGATCATTAAACACGTTAAAAGTAAAGAAATACGTCAACAAGGCAATATTGTAGCTTTTAGCAAAACGACAAAAGAACGACAAAGAGTTTTAATGCGATCGTTAATTTGTCCATTTCCTAAGGCAATAAGTTCACTACCGCTACCGCACTATGTAATCTCAACATGAATGATTTAACCAAGATCTTGTAAAAATTTAAAAGATGGATGTCCATGGAGATGGAGCTTCTTGCCCATTCTTCTCCTTAGAGATCTACGCTTTGGAATGGGCAACTACAGTACCTACCTTCACAATGCCTTGTGACTGGGACTGTAGCTTCGTCTTTTTGTTTTTTCACATTCAAAAGTGCCTGTAATGATTTCATTGAAATAAATGCTTTGAGTTTGAGTTTCACCTCAATATCTTGCGATACTATTGCAGAAACTTAGTTTTAGTACGAAGGAATTCCATTAAAACTTCTCCGAAATCGTCGTTTTAACTTTGCAAATAACGTTGGCTCAGATAACGGGGAACTGCAAAGTGCATATCGAGCAAATTTTTCACCGTTCGCTTCAGCCGTTCGGGGTTTTAGACAGACTGTTTAGAATTTTATATCTATCCAACAGATTTCAAATTGTTGCTGTAACGAGTTGGTTAATAGATGAATTTAGTTCCGTGGTTAGTATTTCATCGCCTTGGTTCGGAACTTTGGACATTTCAGATGATATATTATGTAGACATGATGGATCACGAATAGCATGTGGCAAAAAACATTATTTCTAGTTCATAAACAGTTCATTCTGCCTCATGTAATTTTTGACATACGCACACGTACGCTTATTTCTGACTATAAGCATAATTTAAATAAATTAATAGGCTAGCTGATCGCAGCCTCTGACTCTATATTAAGCCATTAAGAAAATATGAAAAGTTAATACACAATTTATTTTCACCCTTTACTATAAAAGAAAATCGAATCTCTCTAGAATGGTAAAACTACTTTACAACGCAACCAAAGCCTAATTTATTCGAATCCATTCGACGCAGACCGAGCCAATGTCTCCTTGATAGTTCGACATCGCAAAGTTCAGGCAAGTGAACCTTAGTGCGAGTGAACTATCAGACAGCATCAATAGATATCATCAGTCAGATTTAGAGCCCCAATTATCTCGAACACACTTCGAGAGCTAGTTACCTTCGAGTTAATTGCAATCCCGATCCATCTGACAAGTTTAACACGCATCTAACTGGTTCCTAAAGGTCAGACCTTTATTGAATTCGATGTATTAGCGAAGTTGGCCCTTCCTGACCTATGACGTTTATTTGGCGGATGGAATGGAAGTGCAGGCAAATAGAGGTCGAGAGACTAGCAAATTCGGTACGCTGATTCGATTTGATTGATCGAGTCGTTCCGAGTACCTGACGTGGAGCAACCGAAAGGCGAAGCGAAACTGACATTAAAAAACTATAGTCACTAAAAAAACTTTTTCGTTCGTCGTACTCTATTACTAGGTTTTCTTTAAACGAATTCTAACTTTTCTTAGAAATGTCGATGTATTGTTCGTAGCCTATGTGGATAAATGCATTGGTATCAAGTCCTTGATTTTTTAAATTGATATTCGTCTGGTGATTAATGTTTTAGAACGTTTTATTCGGAGCTATATTCAGTATTAACTTTTAGTTAGCCGTGCTATAATAATGTGTCTAGGACGTTGAATGTCGTTCACCTCAGTAAACTGCGCAGTAGGAGTGATGTAATACTTCTTCTGCAATATTTTAAACAAAAGCGGTTTTAAAGTAAAAAAATAGACGCAACATAAACCGACCATTATGTTCCTTGGTAGATAAATTAAGTATCTATAATTAAGCTAATGAGTTTGTACATAATCTATAACTACTTACGGCTTATATAGGTATTACTTATTACGGGTTAGTTGAACTTATCGAAGAACTTACAGCTAATTAATTCAAATCGTTTAAGACCGAAATCAAGAGTTCTATCCATATAAAAAGAAATGCGTATTCGCCTTTGTAATCTGGATAAAAGAAAGGGTATTCTTTTATCATTAAAGGAAAGCAATCTTGGGATTGGCGCTCACGTGACGTCACGTCAGGACGTGAGGGACCAATGGATACTATCACAAAAGGCAGTACGCATATTGATACTTTTTTTAAAATAGATAATTGATTGTTTTAAAGTTTGTGTGTACCTAAGTACTGAAATAGTGTTGGCCCTTGAGACATTATTAATTCCGTGTCAATGTTATCTCAATACTGTTTTGTAAATTCAAGATAATAATATGTACATTCCAATTTCCTTCTACTCTTAGTTTAACTTCGAAGTTTTCTCATGCTCCTTGACGAAATTATCTTTTTTTCATGGTCACATTTTTTGGCACGAGACATGCTGCAACTAATAATGTTGGGCCAAAGTAGCAGGTAAACGCGTGGCTGGCTGAAGAAAAGACTCTTGTTTGAGAACGATTCACGAATGGCTTGGAGTCTGTTCCACTTTGCAGAAAAAAAAAACAAAATATTATTTATTATAAGCCTATATTGTCCCATCTGCAGGGCAAAGGCCTCCCTTCCCTCTTTGCACTTTTCGCGATCTAGTGCGATTGTAGGCCAATCCTTTAAAAAAAAAGTCCAGCTCATGCCGCGATCTCCTCCTGGGCCTGCCGCGTTGTCGTTTCCTGCTATTTGGTCAAAAACTCAAAAACTCAAAGCATTTATTTCAATTAGACCATTACGGCACTTTTGAATGTCAAAAATACAAAAAAGAAAATCAAAGCTACAGTCCCAGTCACAAGGCATAATAACTTGAGAAAGTACTGTAGTTGCCCATTCCCTAGCGTAGATCTCTATGGAGAAGAACGGGCAAGAAACTCCATGGACACTCTTTTAAAAACAAAATATTGTTACAAAATCTTGGTTACATCTTTAATTTTGAGATTATACATATATGTGAGAACGATGTAGAAAGACGTGCACACTAAGAGCGTCCAGAGTAAAAGATTAGATCAACAGTTTACGAATAAAGTAATTAAAATGAACCTTGGCAGCTAAGAGATGACCAGTCCCAACTGACAGCGCCCGTTCACGAACATGACGCATGTACCGGCGCCATTCAACTCAACCATATTGAAGGGAACTAAATGACCCGACACACCCGCCACCATCAGCGAGACATTTAAGTGAGCACGACATTCTCTCAGCCACCAAGGCATATTCAAGTCAATGAAATATAAATAAATGTAAATGGTGGCTGAACAGTACAAAGTACTCACACATGTGCTATGCAATTATATAATATTATGAACTGGAATCTATATAATGCAAGTATATTTTTACAATCTTCTGCAGCTTCCACAAAACATTAACATGGGAATCAATTCTTCATCTTCTTCTTTACGTGTCGATGGACTCAAATAATGCCCGACCCAAACAATCAATTAATTTGCCCCCCCCCCCCTATGGTTGTGGAGCAGGACCAGCATTTAGCCAAGCATTTTTATCATCAATGTAATCCCCCAACTTATAATATGCTTGCCTACATAGTGTGCGTTTTATACAAGATTTAAATTTCGTCTCGTTCAGTTGAAGAATGTGGGGAGGTATTTTATTGTAACATTTCTAACAGTACCCCATGAAAGATGAATCTACTTTAGCAAGCCTGAAACCTGGCTGAACTAGTTGGTCCCTATTTCTAGTGTTATAGTGGTGTCTGTCACCTCTTCTACTGAATAAATGCCGATTTTTCCTAACGTACATGATGTTTTCATAGATGTATTGACAAGGTACTGTCATGATATTAATTTCCTTAAACAGTTCTCTTAGAGAATCGCGTCTATGTAATTCATAAATGGCTCTGATGGCTCTTTTCTGCAGAATAAATATAGACTCGATGTCTGCAGCCCGTCCCCATAGTAAAATACCGTATGACATAATACTATGAAAATAACTAAAATAGACTAGCCTCGCGGTATCAATATCAGTGAATTGACGGATTTTTCTAACAGCATATGCTGCTGAGCTCAGCCGTCCTGCAAGAGATGTTAAATGAGGACCCCATTGTAACCTTGAATCGAGCGTGATTCCCAAGAAAACCGTTTTATCGACAAATTCTAGTTTCTCTTGATTCAATACTATGTCACAATCACTACTTTTGACATTTGGTAGAGAAAATCTAATGCACTTAGTCTTTTTTCCATTTAGTACTAAATTATTGGCGGTAAACCAATTGTGGACCTGCAGTAGGGCGTTATTTACGTCGTCATGATTAGTGGCACGTCTGTTTATCCTAAATATTAAAGAAGTATTGTCAGCAAACAACACCATATGCGGATGGTTGTTAAATAAATGGGGTAGGTCATTAATATACACTAAAAAGAGGAAGGGACCCAATATCGAACCTTGTGGTACACCCATTTTTACTTTTAAACCCATTGAGTTGACTCCATTTATTTGTACCTGCTGCTGTCTATCATTCAAATACGATTTTATTAAACTGAGCGCAAGTTTACCTAAACCGTAATGCTCAAGTTTCAAGATCAGGGTTTCGTGATTTACACAATCAAATGCCTTCGAAAGGTCACAGAAGATTCCTATGGCATCTTGTGCCTCTTCCCACGCAGTAAATATGTGTTTTAATAAAGTGACACCGGCGTCAGTTGTACAACGTCCTTTGGTGAAACCATACTGTTGCTCGTGTAATATTTTATTGGTGTTGAAATGGTTAAGCATTTGATTGAGCATTATCTTTTCAAACACTTTGCTGAAAACCGGCAACACGGATACGGGCCTATAGTTATTGGTGTCCTTACTGTCCCCGGATTTAAAAAGCGGTATTACCTTACTGAATTTCATTAGATCTGGGAAGACCCCTTGATCCACGCACAAATTAAATATTGAGGCTAAATACGGCGCTACAGTCTCAATAATTGAGGTACAAGCTTTGATAGACATACCCCATAGATCTTCCGTTAATTTGATCTTGATTTGCTTAAAACCTTTTATGACTGTTAAGGGGTTTATATGCTGAAATTTAAATTCATTTGGACAGGCTGAAACGTTCGCTTTCAATAAATCAATAGAGAGCAAGGCAGAGGAATTTAAGGTTTCTGTAGTTTTAAGTGGGATACTGGTAAAGAAATTTACAAATTCTTGAGCAACTTCATTGTTGGAGCTCACAAGGCCACGCGATGTCTTTAGTGTGAAGTCATTACCTTGTTTTTTATTTCTATTTGTTTCATTGTTGATAATTTTCCAAACCGTCTTTATTTTGTTGTCGGCTGATTTAATCTTGTTGCTAATGAATAAGGATTTGGCTACCTTGCAAGTGTTTTTAAAAATTTTCGAGAAAGTAGCAACATATTTATTAAAAGCTTCAGTGTTGATGTAAGGCTTAAGGCCGTACAGCTCAAACAATCGTTCCCTACTTTTCCTAATACCTTGTGTTGCCCAGTCACTGAAAATAAATTTTGGGCCAATAGTTTCCACTGAGTGGTTATTTTTGTCCATTGCTCTTTTGACATGGAAATATATTCATCGCCAACTATACATTATTGAGATCGAGATACCAAAAACGAATCTATTTTTAGTTCTAAAAAATCATAAAAGATCTACAATACAACATAAAGTTATAGTTCGTTCCATAAATCTTGAGAGTACCGTCACGCCGCAGCCACCGTCCGCAATTTCGTCATATCCGGCCGGACAAATAGACAGCCGACACCCGATGTTATCCTTCGCATCATCTCACCTTTGTCATCTGAGGGAATGCCTTAAATTTCCTGCGAGATAAATATGTAGGGAACTTCATAACGTACTGTTGTGTGTCAGAATTTAGAAAATGAAGGACATTGACATGATTGTAGACCTACGAGAGTGAAAATATTTCGTCGATTATTAAAAAATCCGTTATTTCATACAAAACGCAATACCTACACTGTATAAAAGCAGGTTTAAAAAAAAACCCTTGTGGGTCTCGAACCATGTGCGGAACTCATGGTTGCTGTGTGCGAATCGATATCCCTTACGCTTCATGCAGGGTGTAAACAGACTCATCAAGAAGCCGTTAACCAAGCATTCTGTACATCAAACTAAGTAACTTTACGCAAAAATTATTGCTAGGAAACGACTTTTTTTTTTTGGGATGAAAAATCATGTTTGTGGTAACTCAATATATCGCACTCAAAACATTAAGCTGATGGATGGATTGAATAGTACGGGGTCGTGGAAGTGTTAAAGTAAAAATCTTAAAATAAAAAGTTGTATTAAAAAAAACTTGTCTTAAAGTTGGAACTTTGACCCCCAATATCTCCGTAACTAGAAGGTTCCCAGGTATGGTGTAGAAAAAAAAAAGATCGCAATGACGGGGAGAACAAGTGCCTTTCGGCTTCGCGAAGAGGATTTTTACACCCTTTATATAATTTGCCATCTTGTTGTTACTTACTCAATAATGCTTGAAATATGCTAAAATAACTAGCAGCAGTTTTCTCATAAAGTCGAGGATTATAATACCGATAAAACGAGGGAGGGGATTAAGTTCTTTCTTGAAGAGGCAAAAAGAGTGAATAGTAAGCACTTAGTTTCCTTCTTTATCTCATATTAGTAGCAAGAAATCCTGGAAAAGATGCGATTTTAAAATGGCGTTCGAGTACTCGTTAGGAGGTTCAATTTTCTACTACATTTCTTTATAATGAAAATATTTTATTAAAAACATAAATACGGGTAATCTGTTAATATTATAATTATGAAGGCGCGTTCACACATAATAATGAGACTATGTGGGTGGCGTAATGTAATTAATTTAATTAACAAATTTTTGGTCATTCCAATTCTATTTCAGAACTGAAATGGTTTTAACCGCAAAAATTCGAGGAAAATGGAAAAGTCGGAAGAAATGACATGTAGAATTAAGCTGAGAAATATACATCATATGGGAAAATGTATCCTTTTCCCCATCGAAGCGCGTTGATGTAATCCCATATAGCGTATCTCATCACATGATTTCCTAATCTTCACGGCTCATTTGAGAAGATGATATGACTTATTCTTGCCCGTGGTTATATGAACAGCTACGTATTGCATTGCCATTTATCACCGTCTAAAAAATAAAGACCACATTTGCATGCAGCAATGGAAAATAAGCTGAGAGATCTTCGTATAAGTTATTCATATTGTACAGATTTACATATGAACATTGCTACTTATTTATTCATAGTTAGAATAAGAACACCGTTTCTATCATATTTATGGGGTGTTACAGGACTTCTCATGTTATCTATTAATAAAGTTGTTTACTATAATTGTACGAGAAGATTACGAGTATTGAAATTAAATGACCGTAAATAGATTTATTACCCCATAACCCCTTAACCCAACTATAACGTTTTCAATACAAGATTTGACAATAACTCAAACGCGTTTAGGTTTCACCGGGAAAATCTTTTGTATATTAGGTATCTTGCTTTTATTTCCATAACGGATATTAAATGTAATTCATGACAATATTCCAAATACATTTATAAATTAATTAAATCTACAGTAACTAACTTAACAATAGACTAAAAAATGGCTTCAAGAAACTCCTGAACGCTGTCAACTGGTAATGTCCATAAGAGACTGGCGGCGTTGTCACTTTGTATGGCAACGCATAGCCTCTGGCCAAGTTAAAAGCCAGACCTTGGGTCACGGCGTGAATTAACCGTTTTGAAATTTCTTTGAAAAGTGTGTCAGTACTCGGACCCCACAGACCTAGAGTTTCGACCCCAACGGCTCGAAAATAAGGTTACTATATAGTCTCTTGAGGTTCACCGCAGCCGTATCGACAGCGCCAGCACTGCACGATGAGCTAGGAAGATGGGATGGCCCAAGAGTATCGACACTTATTAACTGAAGTCAATCTATTGCAATAGTATAGAGCAGGGCTGTCCAGACAAAGGCCCGCGGGCCGCATGTTGCCTGCGGCTTGTTTTCATGCGGCCCGCGAAGCATGTTTTATAGTGTAAATTAGCCAGAAAATAGTTTTGGACACAAATTATTTGGATAATAGAATTCCATTTTGTTTCGTTCGATATCGATATGATTGTTAAAGATAAATTAACGAAGAACCAATAAACAAAAGAAATAATTAGCCTGTATTATTTTTACTTGAAAACTGAAAATATTTTTTTCTGCAGCCCTCCAGCTTTGTAGTAAATTTAATTAGCCCTCGAAGGTATGTACACACATCAAAAATGTCTAGGGATCAAGCATTTTTATGCGGATTTCTTGAGATTGAGATGTGGCTTTGTAATAAATTTATGATTTTATAAATTTATATGGATCCTTTTTGGTGCATTTCATAATTTGAATCAGGAACTCTCAATCAAATTCGAGTAAAAGATGAAAATAAGCTGTCAATATTTTCCCTATAAAAACATACAACGCATTGAAGACATTATTAGTGCTACTGTTTCCCTACTACTGATTAAAACCAACGTTATTATGGAGCGGCGACGTCATTTAAGCAGGGAAGAAATGCTCAGAGCCGTGGGAATGATAGAAGCTGGTTCCCGGCAACGTACTGTAGCTTTAGCTCTGAATACAAGTCAGAGTGTTATCAGTCGACTTTGGACACGTTACCGAAGCACTGGTACCGTGGCTGAGCGCCATGGAGGACGGTATCGCTGCACCACACGGAGACAAGACCGATACATTCAAATCTTAACTCGAAGAGCTCCAACAATAACCGCCATGATGTTAGCCGTGAGGCTTCATCACTCTTCAGGGAACTTAATTAGCGACCAAACAGTCAGAAACCGCTTGCATGAAGTGAACCTTCATTCCCGAAGACCGCTACGGGTACCACCTATAGCAATGCACAATCGTAGGATTCGATATCAATGGGCTCTTGAACACAGAAATTGGGCAGAAGAACAATGGCGTTTCGTGTGCTTTTCTGATGAGTCTCGTTTTGGTATGAGACCGGATACAAGACGTATACGACACTGGAGAACCCCTGGACGCCAACAGCGATTAAAATCCTGCCAGGAAGTCCATCCTTATAGTGGTGGAACCATCATGGTATGGGCGGGTATTTGGATCGGCGGAAGAACTGAGTTGATTTGGATCAGAGGCAACCTCAACGCTCAAATTTATGCTGAGACGATTGTATCAGACGTCATCGTTCCTCTACAAGTGCAAATCGGTCCCTTATTTCAGTTAATGCATGATAATGCACGACCGCACACCGCAAGAGTTGTAAGACAGACTCTCGCCGCAGCTAACATCAATGTCCTGCCCTGGCCTGCTCAGTCGCCAGACTTGAACCCGATTGAGCATGCATGGGATATGCTACAGAGAAGAGCTCTGCCGAATATGGAGGGTATCCAGTCGCAAGAAGACCTTTTTTTGTTGTTGCAACGAACATGGGCGGCCATTCCACAGCGTGATTTGGATGAACTCATTTTGAGTATGCCAAACCGATGTTCTTGTGTTGTTAGTGTTCGCGGTAGAAACACGGATTATTAATTGTTTAAGTTACCCAATAAAATTTTAAAGAAAACTGTTATTTCAGTCTTTTTTTCGAACTTTAATGTTAGTGGTTCAAATGTCAAAAATCCCTTTATTAGGAAAATGGCAAATTTCTTTATTAATGCAAAGGTGACTTGGTTTATCGTTACTGTGACAAACGAAAACACTTTATTTGATGAATCCTTAAAGAAAATTTTAATTAATATCAATCAGGAGAAAAGTTATTGCAAAAATATATGTTGATCCCTAGATACTTTTGATGTGTGTAGTTTGGACAGCCCTGGTATAGAGCATCCGATAGTTCTAAATATTATTGGCACGGCCATTATCTGCCAATTCTGTCGTCACAAGAACTATGTTCCTAGAAGTTAGAGTCGGTGTCGAAGTAAAGTTAAAACTTATGACTTCAATAAGATAAAGTTGGTGACGGCCTGACCTGATAACTTCAGTACAACAGATATTAAGTTCAGAGTTTGGAAGTAAATAATTAAGAGTAGGTAGAAGTGTCTTCTTTTCTTGTGGGCTTTGTTACAAAGGATAAAAACCTCGCAGGGATAATGCTAAGAGTGCGATAGACGCTGACCTCATAAAAAATCAAGAATAAAGCAGTCTGCCAGCCGTGATGGTTATGGCAAAATCCCTTCAACTGTTCGTTGTGGTAGTCATTAGAAGATTCATTCCCAACAGTAGGATTTTACAATGATTAATAAACATAACATTATTACGCCTGTAATCCCCGTGAGGTTAGGCAGAGGTACGTGTACCTAATAGTACACCCACAATTCGCCAGTTAAGTTTAAGTCCCATGTTATAAGGGGCGAGCCTATTGCCATCAACTGGGCACAAATCCAGGCTCTAGGCTGCTACTGACACCACTGGCGATTGCGACCACTAAACCAAGGAGACAGTGACATGGGACAATGATAGAACTGCTTTGAGCAGCACCGGCCTACATAATCAAAAGATAATCGCTTTTAAAAAGCGTTCGTAATTCTATAAAGGACCTCAACAGGATTGACATACGCGTAGTCTATTATAAATATTTAAAAAATCTTGAATGTATGTTTAAAATTATCTACTAAACGAAACATTCAACCCTTTCTAAACTCTAAAAGCACCTTTTACTTCAGCCATTTGTGTAATGAAAAAGATAGAGCTCCTAATTTCATTGAAAGGTGTTCCAAATGGAAACGGTCCATTTTGTCCATCGGCGTCGTTTCGAATTATACGTGCCTTGAACCTTGTTTACGTACGTACGTAAGTGTGGAAAACAATTGTTTTTCTACTTGTGGAGAAGCTAAGAAGGAATTTATTCTATTGACGCTTCTAGCTTTTTATCACCTTGTTTTTCTTCTATAGAAAAGGATTTCTAGACTTCGAATATAAGGTTTGTTATGTCCTAGAGTTGGTGGTAGTGAAACATGATGAATTTAGTATTGAAGTCCTTATTTGTTAGGTTCTTCAAAGAAAAACTGGTTAAGAAAGTTTTATTGAAGCTTTTCAGAGTATTTGAAGCATCATCATCATCTGCCTAGCTTTTTCCCAACTATGTAGGGGTCGGCTTCCAGTTTAACCGGATGCAGCTGAATACCAGTATTAATACATGGAGCGACTGCCTATATGACCTCCACAATACAGTTAGACTGGGTAATACGATACCCCTTGGTAAGACTGGTTGTCAGACTTTTTTTTGGCTCACTGACTACCTGTAAAAACTGTCAAAGATCTGCAAATTACAGCCGGGACCAACTGCTTAACGTGTTTTCCGAGGCACAGAGGAAACTCGGTATGTAATGAGTGGTCATCCATCCACAGACCAACCTAGGCAAGCACGGCTTAACCTAAAGATCGACCTGAGCGGCTGTTATTATTTAGCCACGAGCTAAAATAATACTGTCAAAATGCTACTGTCAAATATTAAAAATTGTTGTGCTTGACAGGGTCCATGTGAACTTTATTTTTGTTTTAAGATGATGTTTGAAGCGTATACTCTGTTAAATGGGCTATACGTTCTCTCTGTTTTCATTCATTTATTTCTATTCTGGTCCGTAAAACATCGGGTTTCTTCATCATACGTATCGTTATTAAACAAGGGGGAATAATACTAAATATTATGCTTCTGTTAACTTGCATGTTGCAACTTCATTCGGTGTAGCAGCGTATTTTTGTTCGTCTGTTTATTAAATAATATGAACACAGTACATCAAACACAGTACGTGTTTGATAATTAGAGCCAGCATTTCTATATTTATTTTAACAACGAAACGATTGTGCTGGAGAACGTGTTGTGAAACTGAATGATGCCAAAACTAATGCTTTTATTGCACACAAATAATTCCGCAAATGAGCAGTTGCAGTATCCGTGAAAGATCATTTAAAAATATCGAACGATTTGACTGTGCCAAATGTCAATAGCACACCAACTTCCGTTCCATTAAATATTTTTTTTAATGAAGATGCAAAAAATCTGCTTGCGACGTTATTTCATTAAAGTCCCAAGACGCTAACTTTTTAATTTTTTCCTTGGCCAAGACACTTTTCATTTAGCTCAGCTGTTTTACCGTTCGTGAAAATTTTCCAATAATTTGGAGTGCATTGATCTGGTGCTGTGACCTCTCCGGGGACCATTGAAGTATCGCTTACTGCGACCCTCCCGGCAGATGGCACTCGACTCAACTCAAATTCAATGGATGAGAGGGACTCCAGTTCTTTGGCGACACGTTCAAAATCTTACATTGTGAAAAGTATTATTATGTTGTCTATATGGCTTTGTGAAGGACAAGAGCAAGACAGTGCCTTTCGTAAAGTGGTTTTCAGGTTATTGGAATTGAAAGCGTCGCATAAAGACGCCATTAAGTATTTAGAGTGCTTAGTTCTTTTCTCCTCTGCGGTACGTCTAGAATATATAAACACGAAAATTGAGTTAATTTTTGGAAAGAGTAAAATGGTACTTTTCGTAGACAGAAAATAGTCGTAAGATGTACAATCAATCTCAATTTTTATAATTACAAAAACAAGTCTTTGTTATACTTACAAAATGATAAAAATATGTTTAAAATTTCCACGTTAATTATTCTTTATAATTATAGTGCAGCTTTTTTGTTAGTTTTATCTTTTCAGTACGCTGTTACAACTCTACGCGGCCCGATTAACTTAGCAATATATCAAGCTTTTTAAAAATCGTATCCAAACTTTCTCGAGGCACACGTTCCATACATTTCCTCGGTAAATCTTTTACGTTAATCTCTTTCCGCTAAACCTCTTTCCAAGTGAATAAATCGGAGCATACCTTTGTAAATATCCGGTATACCATATAGGGATATATATAGAAACCTGTTTATCACAATATATTATTAGATAAAAGGCCTGTTACAATACAGAGTCTCTCGAAAGGTATCTACCAGATTGATTCAAGAATATATTATGAGGTTATTTGGAGATGTTGAAATCAGTCCTAATTAAATTATTCTTTAATTTTTAATACATACTATTTTACAATGTTTTGAATATTAACAGATACGTCAACAGATAGATGACCAGAGATGTCAACTCTATTCACCTGACCCTTCTCTTTTTAGAAACAAAGCGTCAAGACGCCCACAGAAAGGGTTGATGAAGTAGGTTATTTTTAGCCATAGGGCGATACATACGTAGCAACCTACTATAAGTAGGTATATTATACAACCTAACTTATATTATTATGACTGGTATACGTGGAAATTACCAAACGATTTAGGCACCGTTCTAGTTTAGGAGTTTCGGCGTAAAGGAAATTTGCATTTACTTGATTGACTATTCCACGAACGTTCCGAATAAAGACGTTATTTTCGGCTTAAACATCGATTTCGGTCAAAACATTTGGGGAAAGAGAAACTTGGTTTATAAGAGAAATAAGTAATTATATCACTGCACGTTTTTGCCTCGTTGGTCTAGTGGTCCCAAGCGCTACTTCTGAGCATGTGGTCCAGGGATCGATTCCCTGGTCGGAAAAATGCTATTGAGGTTTTCCATCAGGAATTTCCGGTTGCATTAGGTTCGCTCTCTATTACATAGTACCTAAACATACCGGGCTAAATGTGGGTGTACTATATACCTATACAAGTATACACCTCTGCTTAACCCTTCGGAAATTACATGCGTGATGTTATATTATATTACTGCATGCCCGTTTTATGAACCCTTTTATCCAGCAATGGATGAAGTCTCTCTCAAAACAGCTACAGCCAGTAAACAACACCAAGCTCTACAATTTTACCGCTAAATGATGATTTATGCTAGGCCGTGCCGTGTTCGATCGGAGCCGAAGCAGAGTGGCGTAATTTCGTATAGGTCCAAGCATTTTAGCACAAGTGGGACGTGAGCTCCGTTATTTTGTATAAACTACACTCATCATCTTCCTGCCCTTATCCCATGTTACTTGGGGTCGGCGCAACACGATTTTTTCTTCCATTCTCATCTGTCAACCGTCAAACAATCATTTACACCTTTTTCCTTCATATCATTCCTCACACAATCCATCCATCGTTTCTTTGGTCTTCCTCTCCCTCTCCATCCATCAACATTTATATTCATCACCCTTTTAGTCACATGCGATTCTTCCCTCCTCATCACATCAAGACAGTCGATTCCCTTTCAACTTTTCTGTAACTGGCGCAACTTTCAAACTTCCTCTAATATACTTTTCTTATTTCTTATTTTATCCATTCTTGTCACACCACACATGCACCTCAACATTCTCATCTCCGCTACATGCAATCTTTTTTCATCCATCTTCTTCACAGCCCAGCATTCCGATCCATACAGTACGACAGGCCTAATCACGGACTTGTATTTTTTCCCCTTTAACTTGAGGGGCATCCTTGGGTCGCAAGTTGTTCCAGTGACCAGTCGCCATTTCATCCATCCTGAGTTGATCCGATGCGTTACGTAACGGTCTACTTCACCATCCCCTTGAACAAGCGACCCGAGGTACCGGAAATCGGAACAGATCGGTATGGGCGTTCCGGCAAGAGTTATGGGCGTAGGACTGGAGAGACCGCCGAAATCACAGAATAAGTATTCTGTTTTGGACCTACTTAATTTCAGGCCAACATTCTCCAGTCTTTGCCACCACACCTCCAATCTGCTCTGGACCACTCTCGGCAACCAACACAATGTCATCGGCAAACAGCATACACCAGGGAGCCTCTTCCTGGATGTTTGACGTAAGTGCGTCCATTATCACCAGGAAGAGGTAGGGGCTTAGAGCCGACCCTTGGTGCAAGCTAACAGCCACATTGAAGCTGCCGGTGGTGCTTGCTGTAGACCGGACTTGGGTACTACATCGACTGTACATTGCTCGGATCAACTGCACATACTTCCCAGGCACACCTATCTCTTTCAGGGCCCACCACAAAACCTCACGAGGTACCCGGTCGTATGCCTTTTCGAGGTCGATGAACACCATTGTGCAAGTTTTTGTGCGCACTTCTGTATTTCTCGCACAGCTGGCGGATGGCAAAAATGGCGTCCGTCGTTCCCCGACCAGGCATAAAACCGAATTGATTTCGTGAAATTTCGCTCTCTTCTCTCAGTCGTCTTTCAATAACTTTCTCCCAAACTTTCATACTATGCGCGATTAGCTTTATTCCTCTATAGTTTTTGCACTCCAGCACATCACCTTTGTTTTTAAAGATGGGCACCAGCGAACTGTTGCACCATTCGTCAGGTATGGCTTCATCCAGCAACAACTTATTGAAGAATAAAGCTAACCACGTCCATCCATCCACCCGTAATAACTTCCAAACTTCAACTGGTATACCGTCAGGTCCTAATGCTTTACCATTCTTCATTCCATTTACTGCTATTCTCACTTCATCCATACTAACCATTCTCACTAGATCCTCATTCACTGGTTTATTGTCCAGCACACCATTCCAGTCATTTTCTTCATTCATCAGTCTTTCGAAGTACCCCTTCCACCTATCCTTTATTTTCTCATCATCCGACAGAACCATTCTATCTTCATCTTTTATGCATTTTATCTGGCATACATCCCTTTCCCTTTACTTTCTTTCTCTCGCTCTAGCAAGCCGATATAGGGCTTTTTGGCTTGCTGGACTATCGAGTGCGTCATAAAGCTTATCCTGGGCTTTTGCTCTCGCTATGGCCACAGCTTTCTTTGCTTTTTTTCTTATGAGCATCATACTCACTCTTTTTTTCAGCTTTCAAACTAACATTTTCAACTTCAACACTCTGCCATTCCTTAAATTTTCTCTTCTTTTCCTTCAACACCTTCTGGATTTCTGTCGACCACCACCATGTATCCCTATCTATAGTACCCCTTCCTTTCGTCTCTCCTAAAATATGCTTTGCTACACTCCTAATATACACAGTCATCTCATTTCAACATTCATTAACACTTTACTCGTTCATGTCTCCCATCTCTAACATTTTATCCACCACTCGTTCTTTAAATTCTTTCGCACAGTCATCGTTATCTAACATATACCATTTTATTTTAGGGGTAGGTCGGTCTTTGGTTTTATTGATTTTTATTTCTGTGACTATTTCCAAAACTAGGAGTCTGTGCTGTGTAACCAAGTCTTCTCCCGGTAAGACTTTACAGTCTTTGATGCAATTTAATTTATTTCGTCGGACTAGGAAGTAATCTATTTGTGTATTATGGTTACCACTTTTGTATGTGATAAGGTGTTCATCGCTTTTCTGGAACCAAGTATTGGCTACTTCCAGATCAAATGCAGTAGTGGATTGCAGTAGAGTCTCCCCCTCATTGTTTTGATTCCCGATTCCCCACCCCCTATGCACTCTTTCATAAATCCCTTTCATTCTTCCCACATGTCCATTAAAATCTCCTCCAACTATCAACTCCTCATGTGCCGGGATGTTCATCAGAACGGAGTCAAAATCCTCCCAAAACTTTTCTTTAACACTAACATCACGTCCAACTTGCGGTGCATACACACTAATTACATTCAGCATAACATTTTCCAACATAACTTTTACAACTATCACTCGATCATTAATCCTTTTTACATCCATCACGCTTTCTTTCAACTTACTATCTAACACTATTCCCACGCCATTCCTTTTTCCGTCACTTCCACAGTAGAAAAACTTGTATCCCTCACCAATTTCCCTCGCTTTGTATAAACTACACTACACCAATTCAAATATTAGATGCTCAGCATCATTCTAAATTCGCAGCTGTCTTGCACGGCTCGGACACTTCCAGCCTAGCATAGCATAAGTATAATCAGTCTATAATGTTCCTACTGCTGGGATACACGGCCTCTTCTGTACGAGAGGGAATGGGTTATAATCCATGCGGGCCCAGTGCGGGTTGGTAATGTCGCATGTCTTCGATATTTTGGTTCTAGGACATGCCGGTTTCCTCACGATGTTTTCCCTCACCGTCTTAAGAGCAGTGGTGATGAAATAATGGGTTCGAACCCACGACTTACTGCTTATAAGACGTGGTCGCCACCACTGGGCCACCGCTCGTCTAGCATAAAGCAACCTTAATTTGTAAGCCCGCAAATGACCTTAGCCAATTGTCTATTCTCGCCCACACAAGTGTATCCTATCCAATCTGTATACGCTTTAGTGTGAGACATAATATTGCATACAGAATGTGAAGCAAGCTATCTCGGTGGCCACACAATGGTACACGCTCTAATTGGGTCTGACTCCGGATTGACATAATGCGTATTGTTGCTGCTGCCTGTGACATGGTCACTGCGCTTCGAAAAAGATGTTTGCACGTGTTGGTTTAGTGCGTAGAATATCCTACAATACTAAAGCAGCAGCAGCAGTTTTTCGAATATTTAAATATTTATTTATCATTATATAATTTAATTAAAAGATGATCGAATAGGACCATAAAAATATATTTGTATAATTTGTAATCACGTTCTCGAAAACAGCCTTATCGATTTCGATGAAAGTTGCGATATACGAGGGCGGAAAATCAATCTATCTAGGTCTTATATTATCTAGGATTAGTACATTTTGATACAAGTGGACAAAGTTTGTTATTGTATTCGAAGCGGAATTAACACTCGAGCCGCAGGCGAGGGTTGTTATTGAGCCGAGAACTGCAATAACAAATGTCCACGTGAATCAAACGATGTTTTTAATACACTTTTTAAGAAATAAAATAAAAAAAAAACGACAAATATTTTTGTCATGAATTATTAGGAAACCATGAATAATTTTTTTTTTCCGCGCTTTGCTTTCGCCAGGTTGAAGGAGAAGCAAAGGTACAAAGCCGCTAAACAGCCTAATATGAAAAATTTAAAATTCAAATATTTTTGAGTTCAGAACACAAGTAAATGTATAAAACAATGTAAATGTATGTATATGTGTTCATAAACGTTTATTTTATTTTAATAATCATGGTTTTTGATGATATTCTATTTGTAAACACTATTTTAATATTCAAAAAATATGAACGCCGTAAAGACGCTTAACTCTTTGCCGAGATTAAAAAAAAAAACAATCACCGCCGACTATAGGCATTGAACCAATTTGGACTAAGTATAGGTATAGTTAGCTGTGGCAATTTTCAGTCCCGCACACGTGTTGGAAAATGAGAAAAACGCACGCGTGTGAAATACATTGCATGTTGAACCTAATCGTAGTTTTCGAGAAAGAGTATTGAAAAATTCTTGTTCTCTATTTTCGAGCAGAGTTCGGGCGCCCAGGTGTAAAAAGAAAGTATTGGATCTTTAGTATGATAGGCACTTGGGCGGTCCACTACTTCCTTCTGTGTCTTGACAGAAGGAAGTAGCTTTAAAACATAGCTTTTAGTACCGTTTTACTCTTGTAAAACGGTACTAAAAGCTCTGTTTTAAAGCTGCCAGTATCTTGTGGGATTGTATTTTACCAATTTGCAGAAAAAAAAAATTCTAAAATCTGTTAGGCAAACGAATCAAATACCCAGTTCATGGGGTAGAGTAGAGTAGGGTCTCCATTTTTCGCACTTACACTCTCATTTGGTCCATTGTGCGTAAGTGTCCTGGCTAAGTTAGCCAGCCTAGCTCCGCCCAGAAACACAGAAGTTTCCTGGGAGCTTCACAGGCTTCGCGGAGCGACCTCACCGTTCCGAGGATTTGTTTGCGTTGGGTAGCTACGGCCTCGCATTCCAGGACGACGTGGGTGGCTGATTCTTCGGCGTCAAAGCAGCCCCTGCAGAGTGGGCTGTCCGTGGCACCTATGTTAAAGAGATGTTTGTTTAGGGGGCAATGGCCCGTTATTGTCCCTATTATTATTCTGAGGTTATTTCTACTTAGGCTGAGACGTCGTTTTGTTAGTCGCGGATGTAGACTTGGCATCGCTATTTTTGACTGCCTGCAGTCTGTAGACCGTGACCATTTGTTGTTATGTATTTCAGTTGATCTCTGGCGAATCCATGTACGGAATTGTGAGAAAGGCAAGGGAAGGAGTGGGTATGGGCCTAGCACTGCTATCTCGGAACCTTTCTTAGCAAGTTGGTCTGCGGCATCATTGCCTAGGGATCCACTGTGCCCCTTAACCCACTGGAGGGTGATTCTGTTAGACAGCGATATACTCTCCAGGGCGAGGTGACATTCAAATATTAATTTACTGATAGTTTGTTTGTTTTCTAGGGCTTTAAGCACAGCTAGGCTATCAGATACGAATCTGATTGCGTAGTTGTGAATCCCTAGACGCTTTACGGCTATTGCAGCTTGTGTTAGGGCGACACACTCGCATTGGAATATCGAACTGTGTTCGCCTAGTGGTAGGTGAAAGTTGATGTTGAGGTCTAGGGAGTGTACGCCAGCCCCTGAGCCGTTTTGAGTTGTAGAGCCATCTGTGTAGATGCGTACTTCATTAACCCCTGACTGATCCCTTAATTCCTCTGTTGTTTGTATGCTATAGTTTCTGTTGAACATAGGTTTATTAGGTGTCCTATCACACGGGGCAGCGATGAGAGGTTGATACTCAAGCACCCGGTCCAGGATGCACGCGTGGGGACTGGTGTGGTTCTTGCCCCATATGCCTAAGTGCATGGCTTATGCACTTAGGCATATGGGGCAAGAACCACTGATAGCTGCTAGTGCTGCCTCCTGCTGTATGTACAATTCAAGGGGAGTTAATTGTAGGGCTACCTCCATTGCCGAAGTTGGGGTTGTCCTCATACAGCCCGTGATAGCGGAGCAAAGGCTGGCCCTTTGGAACCGCTGAAGCCTAGAGACGGTGGTCGAGAATTCAGTTCTCGTCCACCAAACCAAGGCGCCTTAAGTCAGCATTGGTCTGATCACCGCTGTGTTAAGCCACAGCGTGATCTTTGGAGACAGCCCCCACGTTTTTCCTAACATTTTTTTTGCATTGGTACAGTGCGATTGTGCTTTTGTTAAGTTTGTAGTCAAGATGCCTATTCCAGAGCAATTTGCTATCAAGAATCACTCCTAAGTACTTGACTTCTTCTTTAAGTGTTAGTACGGTGTTGAATAGTTTAGGAAGTTTGTGCGGTCCAAGAACTCTTTTGTTTGTAAACATCATTAGTTCTGTTTTGGTGGGGTTAACCGATAGTTCGTGTTTTGTACACTAATTCTCGATTATTTTGAAGGCTTTCCTCATGAGGTCACATAAGACAAATTAAAGAAGTACTGCTTCAAATTTCGCCGTGATTATAATTGCTATGTCATCTGCATAACCCACCGAGTACAGACTGCTAGCGTTGATCTCTGTAATGAGCTCATTTACTACTAGGTTCCACAGAAGTGGTGACAGCACCCCACCCTGTGGGCACTGGGCAGCCCCTACTAACGATACCTCGTGTGGTGGTGTTCACAGTGAATTGAATAGCGCGGTATTTTAACATATTGTGAATCCATTGTATAAGCGTCGGCGCCACACCGTGCACGACTAGTGCCTGGCTGATGCTGGCGAAGTTCGTTTTGTCAAAAACACCCTCTATGTCTATGAAGGCGCCCAGTGTTGGGTTTTTGGTTTTTAGAACATTTCCTATTCGTGTGACCACGCAGTGGAGTGCGGATTCAGTTGACTTGCCTTCGCAGTAGGCGTGTTGATTAGGGTGTACAGGTTTAAGTAGCGAGATTTGATTCCTAATCCTTCTGTCTCCCAGCCTTTCTAGTGTCTTTAAGAAAAACGAGGTGAGGCTAATGGGTCTGAAGGACTTGGGTTGAGTGTAATTGCTCCTACCTGGTTTTGGAATAAAGATTATTTTTACTTCGCGCCATTTCAAGGGGATGTAACGTTGGGCCAGACAGGCACGGAATATCTTGACAAGGTATTCGGCTAGCGAGTCACCGCTCCATCTGAGCAGAGCCGGAAAATACCATCCAACCCTGCTGCCTTGAAAGGTAGGAAGGTGTTGATTGCCCATATTATTTTGTCTTTGTCTATTACTTCTGAAGCCACCTCCCAGTCTAGGTTGCTCGTAGCCCTTTCACTGTACGGTTCCAGTTACGGTTCTGTTGGGTCGCAATCCGGCAGCCTGGGAAGAGGGTGGTGAGAAGTAATTCGCTAGTCTCCGCATCGTTAGTTGTGTAGGTATTATCTGGTTTTTTTGAGGCATCCTATTGAAAGGTCAGTCCCGGCGGCGAGACAAGTTTTGACCCTCATTGCCTAGTTGCTATTCTCAATGTTAGTACAGAAACGCCTCCAGTCCTTTTTTCCTCTGAGACGTATTCGTTTTTTATAGGTTTTACGGGCAGTTTTGTAACGGTCCCAGTCGCCTGGCGACCGTGTGTTCATGGCTCTGTTGTCTTCAACAGAGCCATGCAACCTTCGCAACCTGTTTCGGTATCTTTCTAGTTCTGGACCCCACCAGGACTGCCTTGCCCCCTGTCTAGGTACAGTGAGTGGGCAAGACTGCTCAAAGCTACTTAGAAGGGTTGATGTGAGGTTGTTTACGTGTTCGTCTAAGTTGATTAAAGGGATTTCAGCTGGAAGGGAGGGTAAATTACCAAACTCTGCCTTGACTAGCCGTATGAACTTGGTTTGGTCTGTGTTTCGAGGGATCCTCCTCGGTTGTGGCTTTGGTAGGTTGAAATTGATGGTATATCGGATCCATCTGTGATCCGAATATGATAGTTCGGTGGACACATGCCAGTCCTGGATAGAATTGGAGATACCTATAGTTGATAGAGTTAGGTCTATTACAGTTTGTGATCGTGCGTTAATGAAAGTTGGTTGTGAACCTTTGTTGAGTAATACAAGATTATTGCTAAGAATAAAGTCGAGCATTGCCTCACCTCGGTTGTTGGTTTTGACATTACCCCAGAGAGTGTGATCCGCGTTGGAATCGGTTGCGATGATTAGTTCCAGTTTCTTCCTTTCGCAGTACTGCACCAGTTCAAGGGGTAATTGCTGCATGGGAGACAGGATCGCACCCTAAATATATGCGATAATTATATGGGACTCAAATATAACTGTAGAAGTATGGGTGTTCTATAAAGACAGGGATTACAGGCATTGGTGTGTTTTAATGTTGTTTGGCTGTCTCGTTGTCTCTCCATCAATAAATTATGCACGCGAACAGTAACACAAGTAGCTAACATAAAATCCTTTTATGGATAATAATCTCGAGCTAACTAAGATAGTAATCGTACGTTTCTCGTTACTTACAAATCCTAGCCAGGTATACCGACATTGAAAAATAGGAAGTGTCATTGACGAATGTGTAGCCACTGCGATGCGGATACGTGGCACATTATGTTCGAGGTTACTGATAATGAGCAGGTATTGGGACACAATACCGACAGATTACTTCGCTGTCAGTGAAGGAAAGTGAGAATAATTTATTGAAGTCTTACTTAAAATCACGCCTTTTTCTATGGAGGTAGACAGAAACTCCACACTAATATAATGCAAACGCTGTTTGTCTTTGTCAGATCGTCAAAAAACTAGAGTAAATGTCTACAAAAGTAGCTAAAATTTAAATAAAGTGGAAATAATGTGTTTTCCACTACTCCGCTATTCTTTTCTGATTAATTTCACTTGCGGGATCAAAGACAGTTAAATTGTTTCCCTGGGACTTCATCATCTTCATTGTCTCGAAGCTTTTCTGTTGGTCGCCACTGTTGATTCTGGCTTTCAGGAGTTGCAGTGGTTTGGGAAGTGTGGCGAGCTTGTACTAATTTAAAAAAAAAAAATTGAATTATTGCATCTATCTAGCACTAACTAAGATAGCTGGCCAAGTTTCACGTTACTAACAAATACTTGCCGTGTTAGCCTGCAGGTATACCGGCGATGACAAATAGTCGCGTCGTTGATGAATGGGTAGCCGCTGCGATGCGCCATGTATCCCGTGGCGCCTCATGTTCGAGGGAGACTAATAACGTATTGGGATACAATGCCGATAGATTACTTGGCTGTCAGTGAAGGAGAATGGAGATAATTTACACACGGTTATTGGCTTTCGTTAGTGTGATGTCGTAATGTGAGCGCAGCTAACTAACGCGTACTAATTTTTCGGTCGAGTTTTTTTTTATAATCCTCATTTTTATTATTGATTATTCAAATTCAAATTCAAATTCAAATAATTTATTCGCATAATATGGGTAAATAGATGGTACATAAAATGTTACATTACATAATATAACAATAAGGATCCTCATATTAACCATTTCTGGTATACGAAATATAAAATAAATGCTTTTAATAACAATTAAACGAAATGAGTGATATAACTATGCATAGGAACATAACTATCTATTATTGCACTAGATTAGGAACTTAGTGAAGTGTTATAATAATTTTCTATTCTTAGGACTAAGGTATTCCTGGATAGTATAGAAACATTTATTGACTAACCAAGCGTACAATTTTTTTCGGAATAAACTAACGGGTAGGTCGTATTCACGACGTCGTACAAGTCGTAGTCGTATTCACGACTACGACTTTTTAGTTTAACAATTTCACTCGCCACGTCTAATTCTAATTAGGCTTAGGAGAAAAGGGGATAATCATATATGAAGTGTTTAAAAAAAAAACTAAAAGGTATGCATTTAAATGTTTATTCAATCAAAATCAATCAATGTGTTTGTTTTCAATTTATGTTAACAAAACGGTATCTTTTTATTTTATTTTTTTGTACACTAACACAATGCTGTCCTAATTGACCCAAAGGTTGACTGCTAGAAAATGCCTTGTGACATTAAGTCCGCCTATGTACCACTCTTGTATTACATGAAGTTTAAATAAATAAATTAATTTCTAAATAACATGAAAACTTGCTTTAATTACTTCGAGATAACCGAGGTCAGACGTGCTACATTGTAAATAAAAACCTTGTCATAACATAACAACGGAAACTGCTTGGCTTTTACTAAGAATGACAAGTTTCCTACAAGGCGGATTTAAGCCATGTGTTCGAGAAAATGCTTGGAAGAAAATAATTTCTAGGACAGACAGAGCATGTAGCAGCCTCAAGTTTACCTAAAATTATTGTCCCTTATATCTACATAAGCCATTAAAGGCAAATAAAATAAATTACCCATATTGTATGATATTATAGTACAAAAAATATATTTTCATCATGCATGAAACTCTTGAAAACGAATATTTTACTGTGACAGTTTTTGTTCAGTTCAAACACTATGAAAATATGTGAAAATGACAAAGTGTCCAAAATTATTTTCACAGTCTCGCTTTTATGAGGCAGAATTAATCAAAATGAATGAAATATACCTTTTCTCTGTTTCCTGCTATTAACAAAAAGATATTTTTGTTTCTGCTGGACTCTTATTTGTTTTCACATTCAAGGGAGGTTATTAAACCATTATTATTTGGTGTCTTTATTAGATACCTACTTTCGTACAACAAAGTGATTCACAGATTCGTTAATTAATTTATATTTGAAGTGTTCTATGTCTCAGAAGTTTTGAAAAGCAATTTATGTTCGAGAGCAATGTTTGAAATGTTTATTCCCAGGTTCAGCTCACTTTTTTGTGGATAAAAGTCCCGTTTGCTAACATTGAGCTATTACTACTACGCATAGAGAAGACAGCGCGAACAAAATCTGTGCAAAAAGCGTGGCAGTGCGGGGCGCGCGGGGGGCGGCTAACCCCGTATATATAGATGCTGTGGCGAGCAAACAAAAAAAAACAAAAGCAAGCGACTGAGTGAAATGCAGCCAGCCGACAGCAGTAGAACGGAGCGCAGATTTTGTTCGCGCTGTCTTCTCTATACGTAGTAGTAAGAGCTCAATATTTGCTAAACTAAATCCGCAAAGCAAGTTATATTCAAATTAAACAAAAAATACCTCTTGACTTCGATACTAGTTTGGGTTGTGGAGGTCAGATAGGCAGTTGCTCCATGTATAATACTGGTACTCAGCTGCTTCCGGTTAGACTGGAAGCCGACCCCAACATAGTTGGAAAAAGGCTAGGCTCTAGGATGATGACTTCGATACTAGACAGACTATGGGTCTAGATACGGAAATATTCGATACCTATCCGCAACGTAACAAGACCCGCCACATAAATCATGGTTGGAACACAAAAAGTACGGCACAACACAACACAAACGTCGAAACACGTGGCGACAGGGAACCGATACATCGTCCATACAAATGAGCTTAGCGCTACGTTGTTGCCGAATTGCAACCCAGTGAGAAGCGAATACGTTATTAAAACTTTGAACATAGAATTCAAAATTGTGTTCCACAAATAATTGTGTTATTCTGGAACCTTTCTAAAGTTAGACAAAGTCATAAGTGAGTGATATAGATACTGGCCAGTAGTAGATATGTCTTGGCAGCTTCATGCTTCTTTCAACGTAGCTCTGAAGGTTGACTGTGAAAGAATGGGTCGAAGTAAGACGTATTTGTTATAATCCTTTGGATTATTATTTCTATAAATAAAATTACACAGGCGGGGTTGTCGGCTATCAGAGGCAGAGGGGATTGTCTACTCTTTTCTATTCTAAATCTATAAATTACTGTTTAAATGTTTATCTGATCATAATATGTCAATTTCATTTAAATATTCGTTAAAGTGGCTAAATAATAACAGTCGCTCGGGTCGATCTTTAGGTTAAGTCGTGCTTGTTCAGGTTGGTCTGTGGATGGGTGACCACCCTTACATACCGAGATTCCTCCGTGCCTCGGAAAGCACGTTAAGCTGTTGGTCCCGGCTGTCATTGGTCCATCTTTGACAGTCGTTACAGGTAGTCAGTGGCCCAAAAAGTCTGACAACCAGTCTTGCCAAAGTGGTATCGTATTACACAGTATGAACTACTGGGTTGTGGACGTCAGATAGCCAGTCGCTCCATGTAAAATACTGGTACTCAGCTGCATCCGGTTATACTGGAAGCCGACCCCAAAATAGTTGGAAAAAGGCTAGGCAGATGATTCGTGAAAGCAGGTTGGAGCCCCATTAAAGTTTACGTGCGACAACGAAATTCTCTACGGCTATAATACTAGACTAGACACGGCTAATCAAGAGATCTATTGACGACCCGAATGGCGCAGCGGTAGTTAGGCTGCCTTACGTTCTTAGGGTCCCGGGTTCGAATCCCGGTAGAAGCAAATGTTTGTGTGATGAGCATGGACATTTCTTTCCGAGTCATGGATGTTTATATGTATAATAAGTATGTATTTACAAACAAAAAAGTATCTATGTAGTATATCAACTATCTGGTGTCCACGACACAAGCCTCGTTGCTTAGTGTGGTACTAGAAGGCGCTGTGTGCAATGTCCAGCGATATTTATTTATTTATTTATCTATTTTGGCTAGTCGTGTCTTACATACTCACATTTGACTTTTAAATCACTTGAAGCCTATTGTCTCATTTATATTCATTTGTTTGTATTTATAATAAGCATGTAGCATGTGTAAGCAAAAGAAAAGTATTTATGTAGTATATCAACTATCTGGTGTCCACGACACAAGCCTCGTTGCTTAGTGTGGCACTAGATGGCGGTGTGTGTAATGTCCAGCGATATTAAGGTATAGCTACTAAGCTACACTATAACGCGTGAAATTCACTACAAAGTAATAATTAACTTACTTGTAAGTGATTTTTACGCGTTATAAGCCAACTTTCATATAGAATAGGTCCTTCATCTAATACTTCATCCCATAACACAAGATATTTACAACCCATAAAGCCATAAAGACCGCTTTTAATAGCATAATTTTCGCGCGAAGCGATCATTCCCACTTTGCGTCATAAATGCCAATAATACGTTACTGACTGAATGTACAAAAACACATTTAATGGGATAACCACGTTTCACAAAACGGAAACATGGTGCAGCGAACAACAATATTTAATAGACTTTTCTTGTTCCCACTTTTCTGCCAAATTTATTCATCATCTGCCTAGCCTTTTCCCAACTATGTATATTGGGGTCGGCTTCCAGTCTAACCTAATGCAGCTGAATACCAGTATTTTACATAGAGCGACTGCCTATCTGACCTCCACAACCCAGTTAGTACTGGGAATACGATACCCCTTAGTAAGACTGGTTGTCAGACTTTTTGGGCCACTGACTGCCTGGAACGACTGCAAAGATCTACAAAAATGACAGCCGGGACCAACTGCTTAACGTGCTTTCCGAGGCACGGAGGAAACTCGGTATATAATGGGTGGTTACCCATCCACAGACCAACTTGGGAAAGCACGGCTTAACGTAGAGATCGGGCGATCAGCGGCTGTTATTATTTAGTCACGAGTCCTTAGTCCTTACTGCTAAACTTATTAATAGGTTACTACAACAAGTTTCTTCTAGTTAACGTTTGTATATTGGAATTAACGAACTACTTATTAATGCAAAAGGTCTGAAATTACCGGTTAACTTCTAAGAAAACTTTTTGGCACAATATTACAAATATAATTTATTAGACTTTGCGAACTTTACCAACTTTTCAAGTACATATCAATTAATGTGTTCGGATAAAATAGATCATATTCGACAGAACTTTCCATGAAAATACAGCCGTTTTTGCGCACACGTGTATTGCTTTTGATAGTTTCATTGCTTTTCACTACGTGCGCCGCGTTGCGATGTATGCATGCCAATTGGTGGTGTTTCACAATCCCAGTAACTAGATTTACATACATGAATAGTTTGAATATATTACTGCCGATATCGGTGAGTGCTGAGATTTTTATAAAAAAGAAAACATTGTTGAAATTCAACAAGCTGTCGTTTTGTGTGTGGATGAACGACAATTTGTTAACATAATCGATCAATAGACTTTATCCGAGGTACAGGCACGAACAATTTTACACTAACTTTAAAAAAATCAGACGAATTGATAACCTCCTACTTTTGAAAGTCGGTTATAAAAATTCAAAGCTCTTTTAGCGATTGTTACTTTTAGAAAAATAGCTTATGAGCGACTGTACTGTACTAATACTTTACGGAGCTTGAAAAAATCGGTTATTTCGTCAGGCACAAAATGAATTTCAGATTTAAGAATATTTTTTGATGTTGTGTCGTTTTACGGTCTAACTGCACGTACTATTGATTTTCTTTCAAAGATAAAGTTAAAATTTTGTTGTTTGAGTGAGTTCCTATCTCTTACAAAACAGTTTCCATCGTTTTTTTTTTTGCATGGGAAAAATTCGGGAAAAGGGAGTTGATAATGAATGATGACCCCCGTTGGTGTGTTTTTCCTTAACGACTTAGTTGTTCGATTTTCAGAATGTTCAGCTATTTTGGAAAGTCATGTGTGTTCGGCTTTGCGGATTTCTAGCCGCGAAAGAATAAAAATATATATATTATATGAAAAATCTTGCATTCCTAATGATCAAATAATATAGAAAAACTTCTATTTTCGAAATTATCGTCATCATCATCATCATTATCATCATTTCAGCCGAAACACGTCCACTGCTGGACATAGGCCTCCCCCAATATACAATTCCCGGCATAGCCATAATACACAAACTTTAAAGCAGGTACTTATATGTTTGAAAATTGCCGTCTACAGATAACTTATTTTATTCTGCTGACCTGTTTTTCAGCTATTTTCTACACGAAGCTATATCATCAATCACTTCTCATCCTAGTGGATGTATCGACGAGCAGGGATGAGTATCATACTTATGTAAAAACATGCTAATCATATTACCTATATACATATATCCATTGCAGAGTAAGTAGCAGTAAGAAGCTCAACTTGTATGAACTTGATTTTTCCAAAAGATATTAGCCGAGCGTTTTGTAAGTTTAAACAATCACTGTTTTAAGCTTTTACGGTTAATAACTTAACTTGCACTGTCACTTACGGGATGTATTTCGGGATATGGGAAGCTCAAAATAAACAACTATTACGTAAGATATCCCGTAAGTAACAGTATAAGTTTTGTATAAACAATCTTGACAAAAGTGTCGTGTTACCAAGTAACTGTATTGTAGAGGCAAAATAAGCAGTCGCTCCATACAAAATACTGGTATTTAGCTGCATCTGGTTGGACTGGAAGCCAACCCTAACGAGTGGGAAATGGCTTGGCGAATGAATTTGAAATGAAATTCGACATTGACTATGCTCTACGACATGTTGACTTCCTTATAAGGTTAAAAGCAGGTAGATCCATATATTTTTAAGAACCTAAAACTAAGAAAATAAAACTGTAAAACCAGACAGAAAGCTATCATATATCTCAAGACAATTCAATAAAGGTCGAGCTCAAAGTGGCAGAGTATATTACTATTCATTGTTGATATTATACACAACGTGAACAGAACAGATACAGGAAATGAACTCGTCATCCATAAATATACAATGTAAGGAAATATGAATTCAATATTTCAAGAGAACGCAATAATATCGACTGCTGAAACCATAGTATGGTAGTATGCAGGCAATAAAGTTTTTGGAGGCAAATGGTATGGTTGGTGGTAGGTTTAGTGTACATTTTAAACTGAGCTTGAAATGTCTTGAATGTGTTTGGCATTTATGTATGTAACAAGGGGTGAGCGATTTTGTGCTCGATTACGGGCCCGGCTAGATATACTATCCTAGCAAATTTAAATAAGGATGCGTTCCAAAGGAATTCTCGTTTCATTCATTCACAATATCACGGAATGCCGCTGTTATCATCATATCATCTCCTCAATGTCTGCTATCCTTAGGGAATTTTGCTACACACATCCGCGTAGTGTTGTATGTATTTGGTATCTCATTAAAGATGATTTCGTGTCAAATCCCACGGGTAGATATCAGAATAGAGAATGTAGGCATATCAGAATACTGATCCAAACACGAAGTTAGATCTTATGCCTACATTATAATCAACCACTAGTAAAGTTATGAAAGTTAAATCAATGCAGTTAACAATGAATGCTGTAAAACCAAAATGCTTTCACTCTACTATGTAAAAGGACTAGAAATATACGGTAGCTTTAAACTTAAGCTTAATGAAATTTCAGCATGTTTCATTTTAATTAAAACTGTGGCTAAAAATATTCTGATTATGAGACTTAGTGATATTTTGGTTCACAGAGTTTTTTTGGGGTTCCGTAGTCCTGACAAGGAACCCTTATAGTTTCGTCATGTCCGTATGTCTCTTGTCATTCCGAGGTTTTGCTAAGAGACCGTTAGTAATAGAAAGCTGTAATTTTAGAGGTGTGTATATCAATAACGCCGACAAAGTGGTAAAATAAAATAATGGAAAATATTTTTTTTAGGGTAGTTGTCCTAGTGAAGTGAGGATAATTTTTTTTTCGTCGTCTACCCCATCGTGTGGGGTATCGTTGAATAGGTCTTTTAAAATGATTTAGGGGTTGCTAGTACTTTTCGATTTAAATTTACGAAATATGAAACTTTAAAGTGCACATTTTCGTTCCAGTCCCCCCCCCCTCTAAAAGCTAAACTGCTGGCTTGAAAAATCTGGAAAAATTTATGATGATAGTGCATTTTATGAATTTTAAAGAAAAACTTTAGCGGTTAAGATAACTTTATTAGTTTAGCAGTAATAGTCGTTGAACTTGGGTGTTGGATAATTTTGCACCAAATACAAAATCCTTAGAATAAATCCTATAAAGTGACTAAGATGAAGTAGTTGCTTGTTTATAAAGGGTAAAGACTTGCATTGAAAAACAATCTGAACTAAAAAAACATAATAAATTATCATAAGTTTCACAAAGCTGCCGCTAGATGGCGCTGTACCAACGGGTTCGTTCTATATTATGATAACGGGCTGCTACGGAACCCTACACTGCGCGTGGCCCGACACGCACTTGGCCGGTTTTTTTTTATCAAACTAGCGATTTATAAAAAATATATTTATTTTGTTCATCAATTCTAATAATAATGACGGAGACTCAATAACTCCTGTTTAATTCAAGATTTATTTTAGTTACTAAAGCAGAAGAGGTTTCCTCATTGCCAATTGTTACACCCAGTGTTAAAGAGAAAACGATGGAGATAAACACAGGGTACAACAGACGGTAATTCGTATTGTGTAAACGCTAATGAGTGAATAAGAGCACTAAAGTTGCGATACAAATTAGTTTAACCAACTAACAAACCACCCAAGTCAAGCACCTTTTATTTTTCGGATTCATGTTCGTAGTGTATAATTATCACATGCTTCGGTGAAGGAAAACACCGTGAGGAAACCAGCATGCCTGAGAGATATTTCTTGACGGCATGTAAAGCCAAGTCAGAGGCCCATGCTCGGCATAAAAACTCTGACACCAGGTTAGGCACTAACCACACGATAAAGAAGAATTTAGATAAATTTGAATGTTAGCTTGAGGAAGAAGCGAACATGCTGTGTACGAAGACTAGCAAATCGAATCATCACTATGTCGAATCCGTTGCTAGGATTGCCGTTTACATACATGCATCAGAAATTTATATGATTATCGGATTGCCGAGCAGAATTGTCTTGGCTTGAGATATCGGCTAGGCTAAGAGATGCCATGTCGTAATGTAGAAATTAACCAAGAGCACACACAACTGCCGCTTTAATGTTGTTCAGTGAGGCAAGTGATTCTTCCAAAATGTTTCCATTTTATGTCATCATCATCTGTCTAGCCTTTTCCCAACAATTGGGGCTCCAGCTCGGCTTCCAGGCTTACCGGATACAGCTGAATACCAGTATTGTAAATGGATCGACTGCCGATCTGATCCAGTTAAGACTAGTTAATACGATACCCCTTGTTAAGCCTGAGTAAGTAATCATTTTAAGCCATATGCTACCTAATTCTACTCCTAGAACGTCTATGTATAGCCAGACATTTTAAAGCTAGACTCATGTCATCACGACTCGAAATGTGTCTGGCATGTGAGTGAATCTGCAAGAATTTATGTCCAGTGTCAAGTTGAGTAGAATCCTGAAAGTTTCTCTGTTATTTCAAACAATTTGTGGAAAGGATAAGCCTTGAACGTTGCTGATTGAAATTCCTCGATCAAATTGGGATACCTACGACTAATTAAATAATGTACGTAAGGATTGTAAGATGTAACCCACATATTCTACACAAATAAATAGAATTGACGTATCTGCTTGTAATTTCAAATTAACAGCTTTTTATTGAATGGGAAAGTAAATACGGTAGACGTCCTAGTAAAAGTAAAAAAATAAAATTTTTTGTTTCTGTTTCCGGATAATCTCCTAAACGGCTGAACCGATTTTGACGGAACTTTTACTGGTAAATAGCAAATGTTATAAGGAGTAGGAATAGGGTTCAAAAAATAAAACCCGTAAAACGGTTTACAAAATCCGACTTAAATAGGGAAGTAATATGTTTACAATAATTTTACGCGGGTGAGGTCACGGGGCACAGCTGGTCTTATAATTAATTAACTTATATAAAGTCGATATAACAGTCAAAATCGAGTCGGCAACTACACACTGAGTTTAATACATCTGGATGCCGTTCACCCCGTTACAAAATGAATATAAATTGAACAAGACCCATGGTATAGTTTTCATCTCTAATTGACACCGTTCAATTTGGGTCTCCGTCCTGAATTTGAATCATTTGCAAGTCTCAAATCCAATTAAGGCATTGGTTTTGACCGACTGAATAATGATATGTCGAAAATTAAGTTTGGGATGTTCAAATAGTCAACATAAATGTCAAAGTTTGCCTTTTGTTCGAAAAATTAGGAAGCAAACGTCATTAAAGATGGCTGATTCCACAAATCGCTGGCATACCCTACGCGTACCCTACGCGTGTAAACATTTTTTGTAAGCCTTGCAATGCAGCACATAGTGAGACTTACCTTTTTTGTAACACACTGTATCTACTTACTTTTACCTATGTGTCATAAATGAACGTATTTGAATTTAAAAAATCCTTTTGTTTTGTAAGTGTAAGTCTGGTCCAAACACAGATGTTCTTAGCTTTAGTGCTACGATAATAAATAAATTATTTGGTCCATTTTGCGTCAGAACTATTACCTAGTTGATTAGTTATTCCAAACGTCTCGACGATGAGAAAACTATTCAAGACTAGCTTTTGTCTGCGGGGAGGGTGTAAATTTTCCCAAGGGAATGTACTACTGGAATAAGAAGTATCCCATGAGCAAGGTTATGGTCTACCTGTGAGCTCATCGAAGTCCGTGCGGCCGTTACGACGCGATAAACTGACCGACAGAGCTACTTTCGCAGTTACAATATAAGCCATCATCTGCCTGGCCTTTTCCCAACTATGTTGGGGTCGGCTTCCTGTCTAACCGGATGCAGCTGAATAACAGTATTTTACATGGAGCGACTGCCTATCTGACCTCCACAACCCAGTTAATACTGGGTAATGCGATACCCATTGGTAAGACTGGTTGTCAGACTTTCTGGTCACTGACTACCTGTAACGACTGTCAAAGATCCACAAATGACAGCCGGGACCAACGGCTTAACGTGCTTTCCGAGGCACGGAGGAAACTCAGTATGTAAGGGTGGTCACCCATCCACAGACCAACCTAGGCAAGCACGGCTTAACCTAACGATCGACTCGAGCGGCTATTTAACCACGAGCTCCTCCAGTTACAATATAAGTACGGATTAATTTTCTGCACGAAGCCAATTTTTTCACCATTATACAATTAAATAAGTTTAAAGTATGCACTCATGCAAATATATTGTAGTATGCTGTATGAGGCTATCCATCATTCATGACGACTAATGACCGTAATATCGGTATAGTTGTATGAATAATGTATGGAGTGAAATTCGTTCGTGTATACTAGGCTGTATTTTTGTTTCGTGTATTTCAAGTAGAGGTTTAATCTAGATTTTTGTAGGTTAACTTGGTTCGTCGTTCAGATAGTCGCGGCGGCGATATGAGCTCATACTTGGTTAAAACCTGGATATGGCTGGCCCAGGAACATGGAGTTTGGCACAAACAAAAAGAGGCCTATTCCCATCAGTGGGTGAAGATGATGATGATGAAACTTTAAAGTGTTTGGGAAAATAAGACAACTGCTTCCCTATTTTCATGCAAATTAGGCAATGAAAAACAGTATTCAATATGGGTTTGTCTCCACCGATCACAGTATCAGATCACGTAAGCCACGGACCACGGCGAGTTGTATCCACCGATACCGTTATCCGTTATCCTCGTTATCGTGTTACCCACTGATCACGATATCCGTGGTATGGTTCATGTTCTGAAACTGAAAACATTCCACGCAGTCAGCTTAAACAAATATTAAGGTTAATCTCAACTCAAATTAATTCAAATCATCATTTCAGTGAACAAGTATGTAGGCGCATTTGCACCACATATTTCACAGCGCTGTTTAACATTCATGAAACATGGTGGTCAAAATTTACATGTTGCATGCCTGAAGTGGGGCATCGGGGTAATAAATGTCAACCCGGGTAACAGACTTGGTAACCTGGTAAGTCCGCTGACCGAGAGCAGGCCTTTTAGGCCTCGCGTTATGTCGCTAATAATATTTTGCATAACGTCATTTTAGGTGGCTAAATTCAATGTGGGCTGTAAACTACGTCTTGTTGTATGTTTAGACAGGAAATGTGTCCACGTAGGATTGTTCATTTGTTTCATTCCTGTTTCCATGAGTGCATCGTTGGTATTGTGGTCGCAGGCGCTTCGGCTGAGCATTAGATTCTAAAAGGTTTGATTCCCATAACGAGGAATTTCTCAGCAGCAACCTGGAGTCTGGATGTGGTCTCGGTTGATGGTTATAGGGTCATGAGGGACTTAGATATAACTTGCGAAATGTGCGTGTACTAGGTATAGGTGTATCTCTGCCTAGCCCTTCGAGGAAAAACAGGCGTGATTCCAAGAACTTCCTCATTCTTACACAACTTGACTAAAGAAACGTTCTAATCTACAAAAGCGTCTACACCCGGTTTCAGATCGGTTCATTACCTCGGCTCAGTTCAACGCACCCTCGCTGGATTAAACACTTCAATTCATTATCAAATCACGATCTGAATAAGGGGCGTTACGTTCAATATCTCAGAGTGCTTCCTCCAGGCGGGTTAACGCAGTGGAAGAATTAGGACGCGTTTGTTTGACACGTACCATATTTCGTCACTTCAACAACGAATTTGCTTTTGCCCGGGGATCCGCTCACGTGGAGGTCGAAAATAGTACCACGGAAGCATCTTACCGGGATAAAACATATCCTATGTCCTAACCTAGGTCCTGGTCTATCTGTGAATCAAATTTCATCAAAATTCGTTCCCTTGTCCAGCTGTGAAAGGTTACACAGACAGACTTACGTTCGCATTTACCTTATTATGGATTAATATAGCGAGACGAATAAGTTCAGTGTGATGAGTGTTTTGCTATACTATTCTTCACGGTGTTGAATGAATATAGCTCTATACTTATATAATAGTACCTAGTAAGGTGACTGCAGTGCGCTGCGATCAATGAAACGTAAGAAGGTATGAAACTTAGCGGTTCAGTTTGGGCTGGGATTATACCGACGACAATTTTATTAAGCTACGGTTCAGCCCATTTTTGAGTTGTAATCGTTGAAGACCGGATCACATCAAACTCTAAATTGTGCGACTGGTCTAGGTTAAAATCAATGGATCGGATTATGTGAAGTGTTGGATATACTTTATCTTTTATCTATTTAGTCTAGCCATGCGTCCATCGCTTAATTTCACATCAGTCTTTACTTACCCTTCAACTATAACCGTTATACAACGATCTTTTAATATGTGGCCGAAATCTGAAATAAAACCGATCTAGTCTTGGAAACACTTGCTTCACGATCTGGTGATTTGGTGATCTGGTGTCATGTTGTCGATCTTGTGAAGAATGAGCGGGATTGGTTGAATGAGTGGGTGTGTGTGATGATGTGTATAGAGTGGTGTCTGGGTCACGCAGTATGTAGGCGGGCTTGACTCGGTCTACCGATATACTGTGACTTCCTTGCCATTGACCAGAATAGTGAAAACCTTTTCACCACGCTGAAGCACCTCGTATGGTCCAGAATATGCTGGTTTCAAGGCACCACCAACAGTACAATCTCGCAAGAATACGTGAGTGCAAATGGCTAACTCCTTGAACATGAAAGTTGGACGCTTTCCGCTGTGGTGTGAGGCAGGCGAAGGCCTCAAACTCTGGACAATACTCCGCAGCCTTGATGTGAATTCCATCAAGTCTGGATTATAGACGACTTCTGAGTCGAAAAACTCGCCTGGCAGACGTAATGGTTCGCCATACACCAATTCAGCTGAGGTGGTTTGCAGATCTTCCTTGAAAGCACTACGGACACAATGAAAAGTAAAAAACATAGTGCCGCAGCACCGGCCAGCGACATACGTACGCCGCCTCTTTGGTCGCGGCCTCGCGGCGTTCATAGTAGTGAGTTAGGCACTACAGAACTTTGACCTCCAATATTTTCGTAACTACAAGTTTCCCAGGTATGGTCTAGACCAAAACATAATTGCAATGACGGGGACAACAAATGCCTTTCGGCTTCGTTAAGGGTTCTTTTACACTCTTTAGGTAGGCAAATGCGGAAAGTGTGTGTGCTTGTTCTGTGAGAGTCGATGCACGAAAGATGACTTTTTCTTTTAGTAAGTATTTTATTGGACATTTTTATCATTCGTAATTGTAAATGTTTCTTTTAACTGTGCAATAGCTCGAATTTATCTGTTCCATTGAACTTACATGTTTTCTCAAATAAAAAAGGTAGAAAAAAAAGTTACGTGGTTATTATGCATCTCGTGAGACTGAAGCTCTTGTAGTAAAACAGTAGATGTTCTGCTCCAAAAGAATTCGTGTCATGTGTACCCATCCTAAAGCAAATCGGGCGTTAAGGAACGAACGGCAGGAGCAAATGAAGAAGATGACGATGTCGTTGTGTGTTACGAGTTGAGAAGCGCGTGATAAGTGTCATTAACTATGCTCGGCACATATCCGGGTTTACGTGTTTAACGAATTAGGGATGTGCTGGTCTTGCAACTCTTGCAAGTAGGTTTTATCCAGAATAATCTAGACTAGTAAATGTTTTTTTAGAAGAGCTGTTGTGGCCTTTTGGAAACGGCTACTACTTGCAAGACATAAGTTCGAACCGACAAGCATTTAATTTTGTGTTAATCATTTCGTCATCACGGCTCCCAAAACGGCGAAGGAAAACATCGTAAGGAAACCGGTATGTCCTGGAACCATAAAAACGAAGGCATGTGACATCTACCAACCCAAACTTGACCCATGTGGTGGATTACAGCTTACTCCCTGTCATAGAGAAGTGACCTGTGTCCCAGCAGTGGGTGGCGTTACGGTGGGTGGTACGTTATAGACTGAATTTCTGCAATATGATATACGTACGTTCTATGAAATAAATATGATGTTTGACAGGCTTCACTTTGAGCCAAGTTGATCCAACACCCATTGTATGATCAAAGTTTGTTCATAAATGAATACTACTGACTAAAGCTGCTCGTAAAACTAAAGTCTCAAAGCTCTACTACAACGTTTTCCTTTAAGTCAATTACATTACGTATACGAAATCTAGGCTTGCTACTGGAAACTGTCGGCGAAATTGAAAATACATAGAACATTTGAATCTGCATCGGTAAAATAGACAACGGAATTGCAGGATGATTTTTTTCACCATGGATTATGGTAAAAAAAAAAAAAAAAAAAACTAAAATACTAATAAAAAATAAACGTGATCCGTGTTGACGCCTTGCAGTATCAACTTTTATCTTTGTGCACAGAATTGCACTGAAATTGTAAAAAATACAGGACTTTAACACAAATTCAATAAAGTGTTATCTCCACTGCAATAATATCTGAGCCATTACTTTGCGGAAGCCCACAATATGCTAATTATATCCTCGAAAGCGAGGCAAAATGTTTTTAAGTTTAAACAAATCTCTTTATCGGTCTGCCTCATTCGCGGACGCCGACACTTTTGACTTTTGTTTTTCTTTTTTATTTCAACGTCCACTGCTTTGCAAATGAGCTTTCATGACAAACGGGAAGTTGGCCTTTATGGCTGTACTGGTCAGGTGGATAGAAAAAAATCAAAAGAAAAAAATCCACGGGGATACTGTTTATGCCAACTATGGCCAATGGTTGTGGAATACAACTCAGGATTGAATTGACTTAAGTAATCTTGTTTGTTTTTTTCTAAGGACCACATGCCCAAAATTCACGCTTGCGACCACGTGACCAACGTGGCAGCTTTGCTCAACCTGGGAATTTATTGCTGACCGCAAAACACCTTAATAAAGGGTGTAAAACACCTCTTAGCCATTGAAACGCGAGCGGCAAAGATTTTTGCTAAAATATGTAGCGAAGTCGAAAGGCACTTATTCTCCTTGTCTTTACGATATTTTTTTTGTTCTACACCATACCTGGGAACCATCTAGTTACGGAGATATAGGGGGTTAAGTTTTTTTTTTAATACAAGTAGTAATGTAAGATTTTTACTTTAAACACCTCCACTACCCCCGTACTATTCAATCCATTCATTAGCACAATGTTTTGAGTTCGTTACGTTTGACCTACCAAAAAACATGATTTTTCTCCCCAAAAAAAAAAGTCGTTTCCCAGCAATAATTTTTGCGTAAAGTTACTTAGTTTGATGTACAAAATGCTTGGTTGACGGCTTTATGATGAGGTCTTTTACACCCTGTATAGAATGATCTACATTCAGTCTCATTTTATACTAAAACTAGCGGACGTCACGCGGTTTCTCCCGCGTAGTTCTCGTTCCCGTGGGAGCACGGGGATAAAATATAGCCTATGTCACTCAAGGTGAATGTAGCTTTCTAATGGTGAAAGAATTTTTGAAATCGGCTCAGTAGTTTTTGAGTTAATTCATTACAAACATACATACACACACACAAAAATACAAATCTTTCCTTTTTATAATATTAGTGTAGATAACTTCTACATCTGCATTGCTGTCATCTAAATAATTACTCGCTTCCTACTCGCGGATTCCAAAACTATGCCAATGCCATTATCCCCGACCGCGGGGCAAAGCGTTTTGCAAATAATCTCTTTATCGGCAACCCTCATTCGAGAGCGCGGTAATATATTGTGACATCAAGTTTCAGGCCTTATTTGTTTGTGTCGTCCTCCTACTAGCCTTTCACGGATATTTTTTACCTCTAATTTTATATCAGAGTGATCTTTACTTTCATTGACGTAGGTTGTTTAGTTGATGCCAGAGGTGAAAATAACTGTGAAAGGACTATACAGACGCCAGCGTATCAAGTTACCCGAAACTGTTTTTTTTCCAACCAACCTTGAACCTAATGTTTTAGCGATAAAGTTGAAAATCTATCAAAGAAATTTAACAGATTGTAGTTGCTTGATGTGCATTTAAAGGGCGACATTAACTTTTTTTTTTGGTTTGCAGTAAGATTCTTTTAAACACACTTACTCGTAAATGGAGCCTTATTACATCGTTCTTAGGGCCATAAGCCGAACTATAACACACGCATGCATAATAATATTACAGACTATAGTTGGTGCCAGCTAAGATGAGAATAGCGGTCATTGCCCTTTCCCTAGTATCTCTTCGTACGAACTAAAACAAATAAACCTTGTATCGTTTTTCATTACAAAAAATTTTGAAGATCACGATAGATGACGATTTCAGACTTGAACAGGCTTATTTTTGGTTTTCAAAGTTAAGAAGTTTATTAAATGTAGGTGGTTCAATGACCGCTATTCTCATCTTAACTGGCACCGACTATACTGCATAATTCACAATAATTTGTTATAAAATATTTGTATTTTGTCAATAAAATTATAACTTTGAAGTAGGCTGTATGGTTATTATGTAATCAATCATCTTACATTTGGCATAATTTTCATATTTTGTTTGTATTGCATTTGTTGCTGTGTGGTAAATAATTAAACGACTTATGCAAAACATGTTTGTTAAAAAAGGCTATACAGTGATTGTTCTGTGTTCTTTATTATTTACACATTCATATTATAATAAATAGTACCTACACGTTACGCGGCGACACATCAAGCTATACATTTCCAGTTTAACATGATTTCGCTTTGTATAGGTTTCCCGACCGGTGAGAGATCCGCATAAATATAGCTTGATCGGTCGTCGTGCATACTAAGGCTTTCTGTTGAAGTGGATTCGTTGTTTTTATTCGGTCTAGCTTTCTATGAATCTGCCTAAAAGATGAACGGAGCCAAATTTTAAAACAATGCGTTCCACAACCGCAACAATGAAAAAATGTTGTTAGTTAAAAAGTTTTTAGGTCAAACAATATAGTATCTACATAGTATTGTTCTACGTATATTTTTTAATTACCCTTGTAAACACTAGTACTGTCGTAAAGATATTATTATTCAGTTGAATTCTCTATAGTTGGTGCCAGTTAAGATGAGAATAGCGGTCATTGACCCACGTATATTTATTAAACTTCTTAACTTTGAAAAACAAAAATATGCCTGTTCAAGTCTGGAATCGTCATCTATCGTGATCTTCAACATTTTTTGTAATGAAAAACGATACATGGTTTATTTGTTTTGGTTCGTACGAAGAGATAGATATTAGGGTAAGGGTAATGACTGCTATACTATAGTACTCAGGAGCGTCTTTCTTTTGTTTTCTACCCGGCCAGAGTAGTAACTACATTTTTATTTACTCTAACCTCAACACAATAGGCAATGACACTTGTGTTCAAGCTTTAGGTATTTACACCTTGTATTCTTTGGTTCAATTTTTAAAATACAAGATCTAATTATTACATTGGGGTTGAAACTCTCGAGCCGTGGGGCCCAAATGCCCGCAGTTTTTTTAAAGAAATATCGTAACAGTTAGCTGACTCATCTCATGACCCAAGCACTGCATTTTACTTAAGCCAGAGGCTTAGCATTGCCATAAAACGTGGCACCAGTCTCTTGGGTACATTACTGGTTGACAGCGTTGAGGAGGAATCTTGGTCGCTATATTTAAGTAATACCTAGATTCGTTGCTTTGCTACAAATGCGAATATGTAAGCTAAACGAATTGTTAAAAGAGAAGGTCCCAGTGCAGAAACGTACGAAGTTGTATGCGCCTTTATGTGCCAAGCATTCGTCACACAAGTACACTCAGCCATGAGAGTGGAAAAGTGGTCTCATGCACGTCTGTCTATTGAACGGTAAAGGTGATCCCAATGTTGCTTTAGCGGCAAAGGCAACATTCCCCTGACAAATTGCGAGTTCGGAAAATTACACAAGTGTCAACGTAGTTAAAACCGTTACACAGTCCACAATCAAGATTAGAATACAATTTCTGATTACAAGGTATTTGAAAACAGAACTAGTTCACACTCGGAACCATCTGTTTGTTCAACCAATATCATATAAAATTTACCGTGTTAACATCGTTTGCTTTGAGAATACAATTTTAATGAGACTTTGCCGCTGTTTGCTGTCTCGTGATGGCCGACCACTAGTGTTGTAATAACATCAGATACAATATTGAGAACGCTAGTGTTGTAACAAAGCTTCTTTGTATCTTGTGTCCCGCTTTGTGGAACCACTCAAATGTGCAGATATTGTAGCCGATGACGGTTGTTGGAGTTGTTGCTCTTTGATTAACCACATGGGGCTTGGCTCGAATATACCAATTGTGCAATGTGCATGCAGAATGCGATATTTCATATGAAGTTGTAAAGTAATTTGATGTTCTCTTGCATTGTAATTTTCTTTTCAACACACTTCCTCGAAAACTAGTTATCTCTTATCCCACTACGATTAGGTTCAACATGCAATGCATTTCACACCCTTTCGATTTGTTTTCATTTTCCAACACGTGTGCGGGAATGAAAATAGGGAATATGCATGAAATACAAAACTCTTTTTATTTATTAAAAATGCCTTGTATGTCATCATAGTTTCACAATAATTCATGACAAAAATATTTTTCGTTCTTTTATTTTATTTCTTCAAAAGCGTATTGAAAAACGTCGTTTGATACACGTAGACATTTGTTATTGCAGTTCTCGGCTCAAAAACACCCTCGCCTACGGCTCGGGAGTTAATTCCGCCTCGGATGCAATAACAAACTTTCTCCACTTGTATCAAAATGTACTAGTATTGTTAAAAAGACATAGTGATCCCTCATATTACCTTCAAATCCAACCTCAACTTTTTTTATTAACATGACAAGTTTAGTTTATCTAAGTTATTGTCGAGGTTATTAGTGCCACGAGGTTATTCTCCACCAAATAATATAAGTTATTTCATTTTACTGCGTCTACTTTGGTCGTAGGCGTAAATGGGTTAAAATAAATCTCCAACAAATGATCCGAGTGACCGGATGCAAAAAACGTATAACCTGGACCTTTGGTACGTTTACTTAAGTACCAAAAGACAAACGCACGTGGAGTAGAGCCACGGACTGTCAGGGATGTATAATTCTATAATTTGGTCTAAACTAACGAGCTACGTGTCTTCCCTATCCTATAATTCTCGACGCTTCGCTATAATTCTATTCTGCTATAGGTAGCAGTAACTATAGATTCGACCACAAATCTCTAATTCCTTAAGCATGAATAATTTATGCAAATATAGGTATCAATAAGACTACAATAGACACAATGTAGGAACAACACAGAATTTCCGGTAAAAAAAAAAAATATTAAAACTATTTATTTCCACATGCATTCCTAAATTTAATACACAAAAACAATAACGCTCAATCTTTCTATGCAAGATTATGTGCGCTATCGATCAGTTATGTTACTCGCTCACAGGTCTCAGTCTGGTAGTGGTAGTGGGCCCACACGTATGCCCCTCCCCCGTTTTATACATTTCAACGGTGAAGTAGAATTTCAAGATTTTTTTAATCTGTCGAGACTTATAGTTTTCCAATTTTAAGTAAGAAAAGTAGATTAAAATAGGAAGGAACTCAGTTGCTAGGCGATGAGGCTGACTTATACACTACACAAGTTTGCTTGTTGTCCGAATCAGTGAAAGTTAGCTTCCTTAATTATATTGGTATTGTTGTTTGTGCTTCTATTTAGTTTACTAAGAATTAAATAAATGCTGGTTTTTGTCCATTCATATTTACCAGTTGGATATAAATACTTCTTGATTTACTGTATGAAAGTACAGAGTGTTCATGTTCCATGTTCATGTTCCATGTTCATGTTCCATGTTCATGTTCCATGTTCATGTTCCATGTTCATGTTCCATGTTCATGTTCATGTTCCATGTTCATGTTCCATGTTCATGTTCCATGTTCATGTTCCATGTTTATGTTCCATGTTCATGTTCCATGTTCATGTTCATGTGCCATTTTCGACCTAGTGTTAAAGTAATAGGTCCGTAACTCAGAAACTCGACTGACGATTAAATTACAAAACGTCAGAATTGAACGTGAGAATTCTTGGTTGGACGTGGTAATTTCAGGTGTAGCAGAGTCCTCCCTAAAGCGTTGAAAGAGAACCAAGAGACAGCAGAAGAAGTGTGTTCAGACCAAAATCCAGATGGGTATTATTAGATACTGAAGATTGTGGGTAAAACCTGGTTGAGACTCACACAGACCAGAGAAGCATGGCACAAAAGAAAGAAGCCCCATTATCATAGGTACTCTGCAGTGAGTGAAACAAAGCTGCCAATGCTGATGATGAAGACAAAGTAAAAAGTCCATGTGTAACTTATAATGACGTCATATACGTACCGAATAAATTTAACACCAATAAAATCTTACACGAGCAACAGTACGGTTTCACCAAAGGACGTTGTACGACTGACGCCGGTGTCACTTTATTAAAACACATATTTACTGCGTGGGAAGAGGCACAAGATGCCATAGGAATCTTCTGTGACCTTTCGAAGGCATTTGATTGCGTAAATCACGAAACCCTGATCTTGAAACTTGAGCATTACGGTTTAGGTAAACTTGCGCTCAGTTTAGTAAAATCGTATTTGAATGATAGACAGCAGCATGTACAAGTTAATGGCGTAAATTCAATGGGTTTAAAAGTAAAAATGGGTGTACCACAAGGTTCGATATTGGGTCCCTTCCTCTTTTTAGTGTACATACACACATCAAAAATGTCTAGGGATCAAGCATTTTTATGCGGATTTCTTGAGATTGAGATGTGGCTTTGTAATAAATTTATGATTTTATAAATTTATATGGATCCTTTTTGGTGCATTTCATAATTTGAATCAGGAACTCTCAATCAAATTCGAGTAAAAGATGAAAATAAGCTGTCAATATTTTCCCTATAAAAACATACAACGCATTGAAGACATTATTAGTGCTACTGTTTCCCTACTACTGATTAAAACCAACGTTATTATGGAGCGGCGACGTCATTTAAGCAGGGAAGAAATGCTCAGAGCCGTGGGAATGATAGAAGCTGGTTCCCGGCAACGTACTGTAGCTTTAGCTCTGAATACAAGTCAGAGTGTTATCAGTCGACTTTGGACACGTTACCGAAGCACTGGTACCGTGGCTGAGCGCCATGGAGGACGGTATCGCTGCACCACACGGAGACAAGACCGATACATTCAAATCTTAACTCGAAGAGCTCCAACAATAACCGCCATGATGTTAGCCGTGAGGCTTCATCACTCTTCAGGGAACTTAATTAGCGACCAAACAGTCAGAAACCGCTTGCATGAAGTGAACCTTCATTCCCGAAGACCGCTACGGGTACCACCTATAGCAATGCACAATCGTAGGATTCGATATCAATGGGCTCTTGAACACAGAAATTGGGCAGAAGAACAATGGCGTTTCGTGTGCTTTTCTGATGAGTCTCGTTTTGGTATGAGACCGGATACAAGACGTATACGACACTGGAGAACCCCTGGACGCCAACAGCGATTAAAATCCTGCCAGGAAGTCCATCCTTATAGTGGTGGAACCATCATGGTATGGGCGGGTATTTGGATCGGCGGAAGAACTGAGTTGATTTGGATCAGAGGCAACCTCAACGCTCAAATTTATGCTGAGACGATTGTATCAGACGTCATCGTTCCTCTACAAGTGCAAATCGGTCCCTTATTTCAGTTAATGCATGATAATGCACGACCGCACACCGCAAGAGTTGTAAGACAGACTCTCGCCGCAGCTAACATCAATGTCCTGCCCTGGCCTGCTCAGTCGCCAGACTTGAACCCGATTGAGCATGCATGGGATATGCTACAGAGAAGAGCTCTGCCGAATATGGAGGGTATCCAGTCGCAAGAAGACCTTTTTTTGTTGTTGCAACGAACATGGGCGGCCATTCCACAGCGTGATTTGGATGAACTCATTTTGAGTATGCCAAACCGATGTTCTTGTGTTGTTAGTGTTCGCGGTAGAAACACGGATTATTAATTGTTTAAGTTACCCAATAAAATTTTAAAGAAACTGTTATTTCAGTCTTTTTTTCGAACTTTAATGTTAGTGGTTCAAATGTCAAAAATCCCTTTATTAGGAAAATGGCAAATTTCTTTATTAATGCAAAGGTGACTTGGTTTATCGTTACTGTGACAAACGAAAACACTTTATTTGATGAATCCTTAAAGAAAATTTTAATTAATATCAATCAGGAGAAAAGTTATTGCAAAAATATATGTCGATCCCTAGATACTTTTGATGTGTGTAAATGACCTACCCAATTTATTTGACAACTACCCGCAATTGGTGTTGTTTGCAGACGATACTTCTTTAATATTTAGGATAAACAGACGTGCCACAAATCTGGACGACGTAAATAACGCCCTACTGCAGGTTCATAATTGGTTTACCGCTAATAATAGTTCTAAATGGAAAAAAAAACAAAGTGCATTCGATTTGTTTTACCAAATGTCAAAAGTCGTGATTGTGACGTAGTTTTGAATCAAGAGAAACTAGAATTTGTCGATAAAACGGTTTTCTTGGGAATCACGCTCGACTCAAGGCTACAATGGGGTCCTCATTTAACATCTCTTGCAGGACGGCTGAGCTCAGCAGCGTATGCTGTTAGGAAAATCCGTCAATTTACTGATGTTGATACGGCGAGGCTATTCTATTTTAGTTATTTTCATAGTATTATGTCATACGGTATTTTACTATGGGGACGCGCTGCAGACATCGAGTCTATATTTATTCTGCAGAAAAGGGCTATCAGAGCCATTTATGAATTACGTAGACGCGATTCTCTAAGAGAACTGTTTAAGGAAATTAATATCATGACAGTACCTTGTCAATACATCTATGAAAATATCATGTACGTTAGGAAAAATCTGCATTTATTCAGTAAAAGAGGTGACAGACACCACTATACTACTAGAAATAGGGACCAACTAGTTCAGCCAGGTTTCAGGCTTGCTAAAGTAGATTCATCTTTCATGGGGTACTGTTTAAAATGTTACAATAAAATACCTCCCCACATTCTACAACTGAATGAGACGAAATTTAAATCTTGTATAAAACGCACACTATGTAGGCAAGCATATTATAAGTTGGTGGATTACATTGATGATAAAAATGCTTGGCTCAATGCTGGTCCTGCTCCACAACCATAGGGGAAAACTAATTGGGCAAATTATTGTTCTAGCTGCAGAAGATTGTAAAAGTATCTTTGCTTTGTATAGATTCCATCTCCTAGTATTGTATAATTGCATAGCACATGTGAATACCATGTATTTTTAAGCTACCATTTGCATTTAGTTATCTTTCATTGACTTGAATATGCCTTGGTGGCTGAGAGAAAGTCATGCTCACTCAAATGTCTCGCTGATGGTGGCGGGTGTGTCGGGTCATTTAGTTCCCTTCAATATGGTTGAGTTGAATGGCGCCGATACACGCGTCTTGTTCGTGATCGGGCGCTGTCAGTTGGGACTGGTCGTCTCTTAGCTGCCACGGTTCATTTTAATTACTTTATTTTTAATTTGTTGATTTAATGTTTTACTCTGGACGCTCATAATGTGCACGTCTTCCTACATCGTTCTCACATATATCTATAATCTCAACATGAATGATGTAACCAAGATTTTGTAACAATATTTTGATTTAAAAGAGTGTCCATGGAGTTTCTTGCCCGTTCTTCTCCATAGAGATCTACGCTAGGGAATGGGCAACTACAGTACTTTCTCAAGTTACTATGTCTTGTGTCTGGGACTGTAGCTTTGTTTTGTTTTTTTTTGTATTTTTGACTTTCAAAAGTGCCATAATGGTCTAATTGAAATAAATGCTTTGAGTTTGAGTTTAAAACAAATGATTGAGAAAAGGTTTTTTTTTAACTTGCCTTTGAGGCCCAGTTGGTGTCAACTGAATATCCGCTTTCCCCTGTGCGTTAACGAAGCAACACGTCCAATGCAGCACAAACATAAGTTAATAAGCATTGGCAACCCTTTACACACTGTCCGCGCACATCACGTTTTATATGGCTTTTTGTTTTAATCTCGTATATAACCGGATTTTGTGACAACCCTTTAAAAAAGTGGGAGAAAGTAAAATAGAGATGAATGGCCGCCATGTCTTTTTAATTAGTACTTAGTGGGCTCCGTGTCGGCTGATGACTGTAAGAATTTCTTTATGGGAACAGCTTAGAGGTATAATGAAAAAACTTTCCGGATTATTTTCTTGTTGGGCCCAGTTTTTCTTAAAGTTCTAAGCTATTTTAATTAAATACGTTGTCAGTGCTAAGTAGTTGTTGTATAGTGCTTTACGAATAAATTATGAGAGATTTACTAACTAAACTAAACATAAAGATAGTTTTATAAGCATTGACATACGTTAAAAGTATACTACGTATAAATCCTAGTTCCCGAAGCTCAACCACTTTAGACTGTAGGTTTACTAAGCCGCTTAGAAAGTGTGGACTTAGAGCGACTTTTAAAGGAGACTAACCTTATTACCCACCCACTATATCACGTGAAACTATAATGTGAAAGTCTACTTTTAGGGTGCTTTTTTTCAACAGAAACGGATTTGAAGAAGAACATATAGTATAGTATAGCTCGTTCCAAAGCAGGCTAGGCATGCAAAAAAAAAACAACTTGTCCGCCATCTTTAGGAGCCCACCATATTAGATTTAGAATGACGTCACTTAACTAACCATGAATTGTCATCCAAACTAAACATGTATACAAAATTTCAGCTCAATCGGAAACCGGGAAGTGGGTCAAATGTACCTTCTAAGATTTTTTACATAGAAACAGGTAAACCTAATAAAGCGTGTTAAAAAATACAAGCTTTTTCACGAATTTGATTTCAGTTTCTATGGGAAAGTTGTAGAAGAAACTAGATGAACCATCACTAGTTTTAAACTAAGCACCCTAAAATAGTAAGTACCTGTATTTTAAAGCCCTTTCATAGTTTAAAGGGCTCCTGATCTACATGTTGTCCCAGCTGTGATCTGTCACCCGGAAATTGGCAAGGGAGCTATACATGCTTATTTGTTTGGAACATAAACGTCATATGAAGTAGTAAATGGGCCCTTTGGCGATAATCGTATTTTGTTTACGAAGTATTGTTGATCTATGTATATAGATATTATACAGGACTTACATAAATTATAGTACCCAAAGAGAAACCTTTTTATCCGGCTTATTTCGATAACATTTAAATAATGACATGTGGAGGTTGTTTTTTTCCACAAATTCGAATACCATCCCAGGATTTTTCGTGGACCTGATTTAAACCCACACTTTATTCTTCTTTATTCTTCACTTCATTTTTCACTTTATTCTTTATTCTAAATAAAACATATCATGATATACCCACAATGGCCTCCGGGTGAACATTACAGACTTAAATAAACTGGATTTAAATTTATTCATGAATAATAGGGTAAAATAAATGAATACATTTCCATTACAGTAAGAAAAAAAAAACAATGTCGAATCTACTTAAAAAAAAATCATAAATTAATCCATTAATTCTCTGTCAGACAACGACATAGCTAAACCACAGGGCCTAGAAATATTTTGTACAAGATTTCTTTTCATAACGAAGGTGAACACTAAGTAAGGATTTTTGATAATTCACCCCCTGAAAGGCTAAATTAAGGGTGAAAGTTTATATGAAAGGTTTTACCGATGGGTTGGGCGTTTTGAAACTTGATGTTTTTGTTTTTACCAAAGACATTCAAATATTTACGAGCGATAGACGGGACAAGACGAAGAAAATTGTAATCCAATACTTGTTACTACTTTGTAACAAGTCGCTCTATCTCAAGTCATTCGTGTGCCAAAATCGAAAATTTTGCGATCATTTTTTTTGTAAGTATGAAAATATTCCCAATGTCCACTCTTTAGTAACTCTTTTAAATCTCTTTAATTTTTACGGTAGTTTTAGCCGATAAGAGAAACTCCAACACTTTAAGTAAGACGTAAATTCATGTCGAAGCTTTAAACAAACTTACTACCACATGCATATACGTATACCTCATATCTTTAATCTATTTCGAAACAGTCGGAAAACTTTCGGCGGTATGAAAATGTAAACCGATTTGCACTGCAAAGTGCACCCTGTACAGTTCACAGAGGGGTTAACAGTCAATTAAAACTTTACTAGGCATTTAAAAACACAGTTTTTTGTAAGTGGATTTTGCATGGCTGAAATGTGTGTATGGCGTGAGTTGAAATGTGAAGTGCAGTTCAGTTTTTTAGAACTGTACTAATATGCTTTATGTGGCAGTTTTTTTTTGTATTTTCGCATGCGTGGAAGTAATTCATCATGATCATCATCATTTCAGCCGAAAGACGTCCACTGCTGGACATAGGCCTCCCCCAAGTGTCGCCACATTGAGCGGTCCCGTGCGATTCGCATTCAACGGATTCCCGCAACCTTCACCAGGTCATCGGTCTACCTAGTGGGAGGTCTTCCAATGCAACGTCTTCCGGTTCGCGGTCGCCACTCCAGAACTTTTCGGCCCCATCGGCCACCCGTTCTGCGAGCAATGTGCCCTGCCCACTGCCACTTAAGTTTGGCAATTCTTCGGGCTACGTAGGTGACCCTGGTTCTCTTGCGGATGTCTTTATTTCTGATTCGATCACGTAAAGAAACTCCGAGCATAGCCCTCTCCATTGCCCTTTGGGTGACTTTAAGCCTTCTGATAAGGCCTATTGTGAGCGACCACGTTTCGGTCCCGTATGTAATCACTGGCAACACACACTGGTCATAGACTTTCGTCTTGAGACACTGCGGTAAGTTGGACGAGAAGATACCGCGCAGCTTCCCGAACGCTGCCCAGCCGAGTCGGATTCGACGATTGACCTCTTTCTCGAAGTTAGACCTACCTAACTGGACCGTTTGTCCCAGGTACACATAATCGTCCACAGCTTCGAGTGTAGTGTCTCCGATTTTATTAGGAATGACATGGGCATTCAACATGACCTTGGTTTTGTCCATGTTCATTTTTAGCCCCACTCTTTCGGAAGCTCTACTGAGGTCATCGAGCAATGTACTGAGGTCCTCCATGGTCTCAGCCATGACCACTATATCGTCGGCTAACCGAAGGTGAGTGATGTACTCGCCATTGACGTTGAAGCCTAGCCCTCTCCAGTCCAGAACCTTGAAGACATCCTCCAGTGCAGCGGTGAACAGTTTCGGAGATATGACGTCTCCCTATCTCACACCTCGCTGCAGAAGGATAGGTTCCAAGGCTTGGTCCTGAAGTCGGACTGTACCGATAGTCGATTTGGCACCGTTGGAGAGACTGCAGTACAGCCCAGGTCTCGATCGAATCGAAGGCTTTCTCGTAGTCCACAAACGCTAAACAGAGAGGCAGGTTATACTCTTCGGTCTTCTGTATAACCTGCCGCAGCGTATGTATGTGGTCCACGGTGCTGAAGCCATTTCGGAGACCGGCTTGTTCGGGAGACTGAAAATCGTCAAACCTGCGCGCGAGACGATTCGTGATGACTCTTGAAAACAACTTGTAGACATAGCTTAGAAGTGAGATGGGCCTATAATTCTTCAGACGGGCATTGTCACCCTTCTTGAAGAAGAGTACCACCACACCCCTGCACCATGCCTGTGGCGTTTTTCCCTCGAGTATGACGGAATTAAACAGCTTCTGAAGGGCCATAGGTACCGGTTTTCCACCCGCCTTCAGGAGTTCGGCTGTAATTCCGTCATGACCCGGTGCCTTGTTGTTTTTAAGCTGTTTCAGAGCCATCCTAATCTCGTACAGGCTGACGTCCGGGATGTCTTCCGTATAGTGTCGGGAAGTAATTAATTAACAATATAAAAACCGGCCTTTAATTTTTATTTACTTTTAAAATTCGAAAATGTCAACCATCTACCTATTACGAATCATGAGATACAGCCCGCTGACAGACAGACGGACGGACGGACGAATAGCGGAGGCTTAGTAATAGGGTCCCGTTGGTTATCCTTCGGGTATGGAACCCTAAAAAATAGACCTTAAAGTGAGCTTACTATTGCGTCTGTTAATACTAAGCTTAACAATTCTTCCAGTCGCTTAGTAAGACAAGTTCTACGGAAGAATAAAATCTTTATAGAGCTACAAAATTCTACCAGTAAAATAAAATGAATGATAGATATCGGTTGATTAAAATTGAAGCTATTTCCGAAGGTGTTACAGATCCAGTTCACTCTTAATAAAGATTTTATGAATACCCATACAACTGGAGCGTTGCGTGGGATGACCATAACTTTTAATTACACGATGTTTAGGACACAAAATCGAATAAAAAATGTACTAGGAAGTTGTAACTGTGACTGTTCTGGAACAAATAAATATGCAACTTACCGGTGAAAAGCCGCACCTACGTGAATAACGAAATTCTCCAAAAATTTTATGAAAAGCAAGACTTTTTAATTCACGGACTTGCTTATTACCCCTCGAGGTTCGCGACGTAAAAATCCTCAATTTGTTGGTACGGCTTTTCGAATTTGGATGTTTCTAAAGGTTTTATCAGATAAAAATAAAGGTTAGGAATTTCGCAAACGATAAAAATGGTCGGGTATTCCGAGGATAGCATAATAGTGCAGAATACTGAAAAAAGAAACGCTTTACGTTCTCTTCAGCATTTTTACACGTAATGCTAGTAAATAAACATTTTGATGTGTCTTTTAGGTACCTTTGTTTCTTCGTGTTCAGATGTATCTAATATAAAATGAGAAAGCTACAAAATATAAGACTAAAGACTGTCACAGACCGAAAAGCACGCCTCTGTCATAACACGAAGTGAAAAGGAGACTGACATATACAAATATTACTACAAAACATTTATTGTCGACGTGGAACAATAGACGAGATAAGTAGAATGATCTCCGTCTCCGTAATAAAAAACTAAACGGAATTGAAATGGGGACGAAATGGCAGAAAATGGGGCGAGTAATAGACCGTCTTCGCCGACCGAGTTTAAAGCTTAAGTACTTGGAACTGTACAAATTATGACGAGGCGCACTCAAATGAACGACATTTTTTAAAAAAACGACGTAGGTACAGTACAGACTACACATTCTCGTTGAAGTTAAGCTGCTAACTTGCTCACCTACTTGAGTAGGTGTATTTCTTTCAAAATCTGTTGAAATTACATAAATGGCGTAGAAACATCGGAGTAATTATTAACCCATTTGCTACATAGCCCCGCCTACACTACGACGCAGTAACACGTTACTGAACGATTCGCGTGTTAACCACATGCAGCAAACACATAGGCCACGTTTTTCGAACCCCTATCAGCTTCGAACTATCGAGAACAAAGCGTCATCATTAATCAAAGCGCCATCCAAATAATAGTGGCAAAGGACCACGTTTTCTGGTCCTGCGATACGCAACGGTACAATGGGGGCTATCGTGCATGAATTCGCCGCGAGAGGCGTTCGTGTAGACTAAGGTCTTCCAAAATGTCGGATGTCATACAGTGTTCACGCGTTGCGTGCTTTTTTATCACGTATTTATACTAATACTCACAATTGTGTTCTAGACTGAGCCATTCCTGATTAATTATGACTTGAAGATTTTAAGTAGCAACTTAGGATGTTATTTGTTATTACTTGGAGGTAGTATGAATGTTTCATGCTTGCCAATTTTAGGGAGAATATTTTAAATATGTATCTGAAGTTTACACCATGTTTTTATAAGTAATAAAATACACTTTTTTATGAAGTTATTGGTATTTTAAAGTATAAAATAGAATTATTGACAGGACCTTACCCGACAGTGAGTTCAAAAACGATAGCTAGCTCATTGTTCTATTGCTGAATTTGAAATGCAATATTTACTACCTCTGTGATTGTATTTCGAAATAGGTTTGTTCGACTCATGTAGAATTAATTGATGGTGATCATGCAAGCACTGGCAGTGTAGGGTTGAATTAACAGCTGTTTTGAGTTCATACCACAGATAGGCATCACAACAAATCATGGTACCTAATTTATCAATGTGTTGTTTTGTGATTGAAGTGTTTCTACAAATGTACTTTTTAAACACGAGCAGTTATTTGAAAATGTTATTTCATTGGTAATGTGATAAAGGCATAAAGTTTTTTAATAGCATATCAAGATTTAACTTTTTTTTTTTGAATGTGCGTTCCATGTAACATCCATTAGATCTAGTTATACATTTCCAATGTCTGATTCCCCTTCTAATGTTTCGCGATTTTTTTCCTGATAACACGACAGCGCGGAGCTAAGCACTTATTTTTTATGTAATTTCGATTTATAACTTAAAAATGATAGCGAAAAGGTTCTTTTTTTAGTAAGCTAGCTCGTGAATTACTATAATATCAGTTGCGTATCTTACCTTCGTGACACTTGATGGACAGGCGTAAAATGAGGTCGAACGAGATTTCTTTACGATTATAGTTCTAAGGTACATGGGTAAAGAAGATAAGTATACAGGTCACCAATTATCTGCTCTGAATATGCCTTGGTGGCTGAGAGAAAGTCATGCTCACTCAAATGTCTCGCTGATGGTGGCGGGTTTGTCGGGTCATTTAGTTCCCTTCAATATGGTTGAGTTGAATGGCGCCGATACACGCGTCTTGTTCGTGATCGGGCGCTGTCAGTTGGGATTGGTCATCTCTTAGCTGCCACGGTTCATTTTAATTACTTTATTTTTTATTTGTTTATTTTAATGTTTTACTCTGGACGGTCATAATGTGCACGTCTTTCTACATCGTTCTCACATATATCTATAATCTCAACATGAATGATGTAACCAAGATTTTGTAACAATATTTTGATTTAAAAGAGTGTCCATGGAGTTTCTTGCCCGTTCTTCTCCATAGAGATCTACGCTAGGGAATGGGCAACTACAGTACTTTCTCAAGTTATTATGTCTTGTGTCTGGGACTGTAGCTTTGTTTTTTTTTTGTATTTTTGACATTCAAAAGTGCCATATTGGTCTAATTGAAATAAATGCTTTGAGTTTGAGTTTGAGTTTCTGCTATACGCAATAAAATGTATGGTATATTGTATGAGGTCAAATCAAATAGGTAGACCATAATATTAATATGTTACATAATTATATATTTCTAAATAAATATGTCATGTAATATGTATGTTTACATGGTTGAAAGGTGTTTATAAACTCCCATAGTAATCAGAATATAGCTTTAACACTTTCAAAAAGACTACTGAAGAACAATCAATAGTCCTCCAATTGCCACTTAGAACAGATTGATTTGAAATTGAGTTTCAAAGAAATTACGAAAAAAGGCCTTCTAAGCTAAGCTGAAGAAGAATTTTGGTACACGGGTATTGTACGATGATGTTGTACTTTTCTACACAAAAATATTGCGTTCAAATATCGTATTAAATAATAATATAATGTTAGAGTAAAAATGAAGCGTTTTGGTGCACGTCTCACCTTTACCTTACAGTTATAAAATTTTACAAACTCATTTCTTCAAACTTAGAACGATAAATGAAAAGCTTGATAAGCAGGAAGAATTTATTAATAAAATACTGTGAACGATTCTATACTTACTTAATTATGTTCGTCTTACAAAGGTGTAATGACGTCCAACATAAGTGTTATATTATAATTATGTCAGGCGGTATTATTATTAAGTCTATGTTGCCCATGTCTGCTAACTTACAATTTACCATGTAATTTATAATTAGTTATCGGGAATCGGCATACATCATATCTACAGCAGCGAAACGAAAGCCGAGTTTACGTATTTATTTTTCACGGTGGACATTATCGAACAAAAAACCGCCTCACATGAAATATTTATGCGTGAATTTGTTCCCCAATATTTTTTAACGATTATCGTAATCGTATTTTTCACACGAAATCCAATTTCTTTCCCATAAATTGTGGCTCATGACAAAAATTAATAGACATCGAAGTGTACTTTATTGAAAAGCTCCGAGAGTGCAATTTGCCCCAACACTTGAACGTAAGTACCGAGTTATAATGGACACTCACGAACCGAATTTAGAGGAAACTATAAAACAAACAGTTAAGTGATCTATATACTTCTTTATGTTTCTGTTTAGCTCCTAAACTTCGTTATCACGGCTACACTTAGACCGAAATTAAACTGAAAGCAGTAAACGAAACTAAATTGAATTTGTATAGAGCCTCTAAAAATTCTGTGGAGTTGTTAATTGCTTGCTCAGAATGACTTGTAAGTGTGAGTTTTGTAAATACTTGACTAATTTTGGAAAGAATGTGTTCATACTGAATGAGATTTCAAACTAAAAATAGCATTTGGCTGATTAATATTTCCCTAATTGCGATCTTTGTGGTCGCCCAAGTATAAAGGGTGTGAACAAACCTCTTAACGAAGCCGAAAGGCACTTGTTCTCCCCGTCATAGCGATATTTTTTTTCTTCTACAACCATACCTGGAAACCTTCTAGTTACGGAGATTTTGGGGGTCAAAGTTCCAAGTTTTTGCTAAGTTTTATTTTTTATATACATGTTTTTAATGTAAGATTTTTACTTTGAACACCTCCACGACTCCGTACTATACAATCCATCCAACAGCACAATATTTTGAGTGCATTGAGTCCTACCGTAAAACGTGATTTTATCACCACAAAAAAAGCAGTCATTCCCCAGAAATAATTTTTGCGTTTAGTTACTTAGTATGATGTGCAGAATGCTTGGTTGACGGATTCGTGTAGGGTCCATTTTCACCCTGTGTGGTGTAAGTTTATGATATCTCTATGAGAAATTTTGCTTCGCGTTCTTGCTGACTGAGTATCTTTTGCACGGCTGTTATGTGAGGTATCTATGGCGTGGCGACACTTTAACATTTCAAGAAGTAGTATAATTGCGTTTGAAAAATGTTATTGGGTTTCTCCATCAGACATTTCTCAGCAGCAGTCACGGAGTATAAATTTGTGCAATGTTGATGGCAATAGGCTCACCCCCTATTATATGGGATGATGGGACTTAAACATAACTGGCGAAATGTGGGTGTACTATTAGGTACTCCTCTGCCTGACTCTTCAAGGATTACAAGCGTGGTGTTATGTGTTACAACTAGCTCTTTCAGATTCGGATATTTTGTCGTCATAGTATGTTGGAATAGGTCAACTTTTCCGATGCAGTTACAGACCAACCAAATTTAAAGTTTCTCTCCCTTACAAAATTAAATCCAGTCCACCACACACCACACGTTTCGAATCGCTAATTTCGAACAATTGATTTAAACCTCTCCAGCGAACTTAATCAAAACAGGGAACCGTAAAACCGTAAACCGACGCGTAGTTTGTAGTTTCCATTTGACATGAGAGGCAATCGGTGCGGTCTGGGCGAACTGGGCGAATCGATACGAACAACCTGCCCCTATGACGGACGTGACTCGGATACGAATCGCACACTTGAACCGATTGAGACGATGTCCTATTAACTGGCAATTAATTTTGTTGTAACTGCCCGTATGTAAGGGTTTGTCTCCACCGATCACAGTATCAGATCACGTTAGCCACGGAACACAGCGAGTTGTATCCACTGATACCGTTATCCGTTTTCCTTGTTATCGTAAGTAATGTGAATGTGATCACTAGTACCTAAAACAAATAAAAGAAACGAATACCAAGTTATGTGTTCTTGTGTTAACACTATCGGGACGACGAGACGATTGTTCGAAATTATACCTACAACTAAGTAAATTCAACTTTACCTGGATTCAATAGAATGCATGTCAGAATGCCTTTTTTAGGATTAAGCCAAGTGCACTAATGACGATAGGTCTTCCATGTTCTAGAATGCCTGATTTCATCTCGTTTAACTATGAAGGTATACGACTGAAAGTTCAATCATTTAATTTCGCTCTGAGATAAAAGTCATTTAGATTTTCCCATTTGGATAAGATTAGACTGTACGTAATTCTCCATGTTTACACTTGAGACAATATAATATTGAATAGGTACTTATTATCCTAAGTTAAGATTTTATAAAATCGATTTAAAATAGGGTGTGCTTTCACTCAATAACTTGGCTGGAAAGAGGCTATCAGCGACAATGGCATCCTATTACTTATTGCGCCTACCCTTCGCATCCGGTAAACGATTTCAAAGGCCAGTCTCATTTACAGCTGCTTTCAGGCAAGGTTCCAAAGTTAAATGCAATTTAACAGTTTCAAACATTTACGCTTTGTAATTAACCTACGAACTATGTTGCGGATCAATAGAGCTGTTGCTGAGCTGTGGCAACACACTACTATGAACTTTAATAAACTACTCGTAATTTGTTCACCAGGTTCGTTCCAGACATTGGTCCTTTGAGACGGAAATGCTTCAGATTTAAACTACGAGTATGTAGGTAATCATAACATGCAATAAGCTTGTCTTATTAAACGCATTAAAATGAATGCTTCCTAAAAAAACCGAGCAAAAAAGGGGCACTTTATCACTGTCCATAAAAAAACTTGGAACAATCGAAGTTGATTTAGGTAGACCTTAAAGCAAAAAGGTAGACGTAATAAAAATTGTGTAATAGAATACTTTGGCAATTTTCCAGCGTAACGAAAACACTAATGAAACCAATCAAAAGTTCTTATTAATTTCCAAAAAAAAAAAACTATTTCTTTTTCCAATTAGCAAGGGTTGCGATGATTATTGATTACAATCATAAATCATAATTCTACAATTTGTACACCCTTCATTAACATCAAGACGTGTACCTTTGAGTGTACATTTTGATTGCTTTGTACGTTTGCTTCGTGTGAAATAATTTGTATAGCGTCATGCGAATTGTGTTTGACATTTGATCGAGTCAAACAAAGCGCCTGTACCAAAAAGGCCCTGTTCCACGTGCGTATAAATTAGACATTTTACGCGACGGTCCTATTACGTAAATCGTGTACTACACTACACTACAACAGCCCATAACGTCCACTGCTGGACATAAGCCTCTCCCATGATGGGAGGAATTTGCCGTAATCTCCACGTTTGGCAGGCGGATTGGAGATCGCAGTGATAAAAGACTAACAGAAAACGCTGCTGCCCATTCTCTGGTCTACGGAGGCGCAAGGTGTTCTGCCTCAGACATTAGTCGCCTTATATGACACCCGTGAGTGTAATGGGTTGGTTCTATTCTACTCTGCCGGATACCACACGGCTAAAAGTTGTAAATCGTGTAATTACAGATAAAAAGAAAGTGTGTCTTATTTAGCTGCCAAGCTACATCTATACTTTGTGTAAGATTTTCATTAGCTAAGATTTTTCCGTGAAAATGTAGCATGGCCGTTCAAATGTGAGCCAAATATTTAATTTCCTTAGGAAATAAATCTGTTTTAAGCCCGTCAACGCTTAAACTCGGTCACCGACAAATTAATCTGTCGTTTGCAGTACGACAGCTCGCCAGCTTTTTTCTCTCTACTCATACAAAAGTCGACGAAAATTAAAATATAGTATACAATATTTAAAATATGTAGGTAGATGGGTGTCCTACACGTGCATGGTAAAATTGCTTATGACTTTGACAGTACTTTTATTTAGTAGCAGTAGATAAAGGCAGTTTTCGTAGTTTTTTTTTAAATAATAAAAGCTCATTTAACTTACTTGGATTTATTCACAAACGCTGCTTACAGTTAAGTTATAAGTAAAGTTTTACCAAGCATTCCATTTTTTTTTTGTGATCAAATTACAGTAAACTAGATATTTATTTCAAGATTGCGCTTAAAAAGATAAAAGTATAAAAAGTTATTTGAGATCTGATAAGTGAAAGAAGTCTTTGCAATAAGTTAAAGTTACAAGGAAAGCCGACTGCTGAATATTTTTCATACTAATAATATTAAATTGCACCGCCTACCGCGGCCCTCGGGAGCATTTCATTACTTTTCTAAATGCGTTGAATGAAACTACTGTTTTTGTTCTAAAGAATGATGCTGTGAGAAGTTGCAAGATTATTAACATCGTGTTTTAATGTTATTATGAATGTTTACTCGTTTCTATTCCTGTTGCAGAGTTGTTGTTGAGACGTTGTTTTTCAACACAAATAGGACTTAATACGACACTTGGGAAGACAGGAAGACGGCTGCTAGACTAATGGGGCAACTCTGCTCATCAGCAGTGAAAATAGAGCACCATGGACAGACTATATTGCCGAAAAAGCGAGCAAATTCGAAAAAGTCGAAGTCCACAATAACCATAACCAGAAGATAGAAATAACGTTTATACTCAACAGTGACATGTGCGGGCTCAGAAAACATTCTTCATTAACAAAATGAAACAAAATTTATACCCTTTTATGCGAAAATTAAGTTATAAACTTTACCTCCAATTTTACTCCAATTTTACCTACTCAATCAAGTAATGAAACCATTATGTTATGTTTATACCTACAAGAAACAAGAACGTATAGTAAAAATTGAGTTATGAGGTTAGTAATTATATTTCGTTCAGTAGGTCGCCGCGATTACATCTTACATGGACAGATAGCGCCCCCTGGTGGCTTTCAGGGAAGTCGTGTCACATTAGATTACAGTAATGCACTAAGCGTTAACAGATGGGAGGAGGAAAGGCGAATTTTTCAGTGTTTTAAGGTCCATTTTGGCGTAAATAAAGTACAAATTTAGTCAAGATTGTAAGGCACAATTTACACATTTGCATTTCATCTATATATTTAATATGAACATACATGAGAAAGTCCCCCAAAATTTCTTTTATGTGATGAATCCCGTCCTGAACCACTAGGAAGTGGCGAAGGATACTTTTGAGGCACTGCCCATGTATATTATATTTTTGACGTTCAAAATTACGGATATCATCCTAAAAAAATTGATTTTGATATTTTGTAAAAAGAATCCCAATAAAACCTATAATAAATGTGGTACAAAAAGTCTTTCTCAGTTCTTCTACCGTAAAAAGTTGTGAGATCCATGTAATACAAAGTCGGTTAATTTATTATTCAGTCCCTGCTTAAGGGTCCTTCTGTCTTAAGTTATTCCGTAATTAGCTAACATAGCATCATCAGTGACCATATCAATATTAAAAATCTTTTAAGTTGTGATGTAGTATGTATTCGATGTATGTATGCTTGTGTGCGTGCTTATAATAATGCTTAATGGACCAAATATACTCAGTATTCAATCAGCATTACAGATGTTTCATTTTGTCTAAGTCCCGTCCTTATATGGCGACCGTGACATCTGATCGGGGATCGACTTAATCATGGCCGCGATTAGTCCGGATTGTGTCAATCTGTGTAAAAGACTAAAAGTCGTCTAGTTACGTACTTTATAAAAGACAATCATCATCATGTGTCAATCTAAGGTGCAAAGTGAGGAAATCTTTTTAAACCAAAACAGTGCCAGTGGAGGCAAAAATTCAGCCACAGTAGAAGACGTTAAATTTCATCTGTCAGCAATAAGTATAGTGCTGATGGTCATATGTACAATATTGTTTCTCGGATTCTTGTATATTGGCTACAGGCTATATAAAAAATGCCATGAAACTTGGATGAGAGACCAATTAACGCGTCATGTTCTGAGGCGTTCTGATCGAACCAGACATTATCGGAGTCCAGGAGTACCAGTTATATGCGAAGATTGTAATTGCAGAGCCACCAATTCCTGCAAGGGAACTTCAGTAAAGTAACGAGGGGAAAGGCCAATCTAAAACGGGAACCAGATGACTACGGCTAGAAGATTTTGTGTGATTGTTTAAAAAAAAATGTGTCAAAGTGCCAAACAGTGAATCAGTGTATGTGTAGAAATCCATGTGAATAATCATTAAATCAGTTTTATAATGGACCGTAATGTATGAACACTTAATTAATTTAAGTACTGAGCTTAAAAAGGTAAAAACATAATTGGTGAAAATCGGGCCAGGTAGGCGTCAAGGTGAAATTGTATTGAAAAAATTAAAAGAAGCTGATAATATAGTTAGTCAGTTTAATTGTAGTTTGGAAGAGTTAAAAGCGTTGAGACCCAAATTAAAGGAGGATGAACCTTTAAAAATTTAATGAGCATATTTCACAGTTTTATACTTTATATGACAGCATATTAGACTTATGCAGTAATTCATCTGTAGAGAAATACACTAGTAAGGCAGAAAATATGGCTAAATTCGATCTGAAGGTTGCATTGAACTTATTACCAGTTTTGAAAGATGATGAGACTAGTACAAAGCAGCTCATTGACGGTATAGAGTATTATCAATCCGAACTCGACCAGGAAGGCCAAAGTAAATTAGTTAACTTTGTTTTGAAAAGTCGTTTGTCACAGGCGGCTAAACTAAAACTAGACAATAAATATGAATCAGTTGACGGTTTGATTAAGGCTATGAAAACTCATCTGTTGCCCAAAAAGTCGGCAACGGCGCTTCAACATAAATTATTTAATATGCGCCAAAACGATCTTTCTATAGACGACTATGGTAAACAAATTACAGATTTATTTGTAGATTTAACCATCTCTCAATCCGACGGCAATGAGACCAGTTCTAATGTGTTGAAGCCAATAAATGAAAAACAAGCTATAAAAAGTTTCGCAGAAGGATTGAGAAACCGGCGGTTGAGCACCATAATCGCAGCAAGGAATTATTCGTCTTTGAGTGATGCTGTTCAAGCTGCTATAGATGAACAAATCACATCCCCGTCGACATCAGGTGATATTTTGGCTATGCGTTATAATAACAGAAATAACTTTTATCAAAACAGGAATTCTAGGGGTCGGTTCAGGAGCAGAGGTCAGTATACACCAGGGCGCGGACAGGTGCCAGACCAGGGTATTCAACCTCAGGCAGACGAAAGCAGCGGGATAGGTGGTCAATTCAGAGGACGAGGTGCACCAAGGTCATCACGAGGCAACAGAGGTAAGATATTTTACAGTCGCTCTAGAAATGCCGAGGGAGACGAACAAGAAATGCATATTTTGACAGACTCAGGTTCACAAGAAAACAAAGAGTCTAAAGAGCCAGAACACGATAAGTTTTTCGTAAATAAAAATGTAATATTGTCTTGTAATAATGTATGTCATATTAATTTGAACATTAATCCTAGTGGAGACTTACATACTTGGCTTATTGATACCGGGGCTTCAATTTCAGCCATAAAATATGAACACGTGATCGAGAATAATATTCCTATCCAAAAAGAGACACTTGTTGTTGATGGTATCGGAGGCAAAGTACAAGCAATCGGATATGTTTATATTAATCTATATTCGGGTGATCACGTTGTAAGCAATAAATTCTTCGTATTTAAATCGTTACCATGTAAGGCTAGTGGCATACTAGGCCAAGATTTTCTAAGCAAATATAAATCGGTTTTAAACTTGGGTAACAATTCTATACAACTATGGAATGAGAACATAAAAATAGATTTACCTATTACTTCGGAGACCAATTTACTAACTATACCAGCTCGATCTGAATCAGTTCATCTAATCAAAACTGAAATTCGGCAGGAGTGCGTAGTTTGCGCTACTGAAGTAAAGGAAGGATTATATTTAGCAAGTACTTTAGCAACACCAACGAATGGGCGAATACCAGTACGATTTTTGAATACTACGGGAAAAGATATTTATTTAAAAGATTTTAAACCCACGGTACTCTTAGCTAATGATTATAATGTTTGTGAATTTGCCGAACCCACGACAAAATATGCTGAAAGGGTAAAACATCTTTTTCCATTACTCAATTTAAACCACTTGAAAACGGAAGAACGCGATAGTATTAAAAGCATATGTGCAAAATATAACGATCTTTTCTATCTAAAAGGGGATAAATTAACTGCCACAAAAATATACAAACACTCGATAAATTTAAAGCCACAAACCACGCCATTGTATTCTAAGCCTTATAGACTCCCACATTCACAAAAAGGGGAAATAAGGAAACAAATAGATAATATGCTCGAACAAGGTATCATAGAACCGTGTAACAGTGAGTGGTCGAGCCCAGTTCTTTTGGTGCCTAAGAAAACAGACATAAATGGATTGAAAAAATGGCGTTTAGTCATAGACTATCGCAAATTAAATAACTGTATACAGGATGATAAATTTCCATTGCCAAATATCAGTGAAATATTAGATTCATTATCCGGATGTATTTATTTTTCGCACTTAGACCTCAATCAGGGATTTTATAACGTCGAACTTGAGCCGGATAGCAGGAAGTATACAGCTTTTTGTTCGGGACAGTTTCAAATGACCAGAATGCCGATGGGGCTTAAGACAAGCCCCAGTTCCTTTTCGCGAAAGATGACTATGGCTATGACTGGTCTTTGTTACGAAAAATGTTTGTGTTATCAAGATGACCTGATAGTTTTTGGCCGAAGCCTGACAGAGCATAATAGAAATTTAATTGATATATTTGAACGATTACGTGAAGTTAATTTGAAATTAAACCCGGTGAAATGTAACTTTCTACAAAAGGAATTGCTCTACTTAGGACATGTCGTTTCAGGAGAAGGGGTATTACCCGACCCTGACAAAATAAAAGCAGTGCAAGATTATCCTGTGCCTAAAAGCGCGGATGAAGTTAAGCGATTCGTGGCGTTTACTAACTATTATAGAAAATTTATACCGAAATTTGCAGAAATTGTTTATCACTTAAATTTGTTATGTAGGAAAAATACTAAATTTAAATGGGATGATAATTGTCAATAGGCATTTGAAATCCTAAAGAAATGTATAATATCGCCTCCCGTTCTACAATACCCCGATTTATCGAGTACAAACACATTTATTGTACAGACTGATGCATCAGGTTACGCAGTGGGAGCTATTTTATCAAACTCTGACGGCCGCCCAGTCGCGTACGCTAGTAGAAGCCTAAACAAGGCCGAGCTAAATTACCCAACGATTGAAAAAGAGCTCCTAGCCATCGTATGGGCTGTAAAGCATTTCAGGCCGTATTTATATGGCCGAACCTTCAAAATAGCTACCGACCATAAACCACTAGTATATTTGTTTAGTTTAAAAGATCCCTCAAGCAGACTACTTAAGTTTAGGTTATGCTTAGAGGAATACGATTATGTAATTGAATACGTAAAAGGCAAAGAGAATGCAGCCGCAGATGCGCTTTCTCGTATTACAGTGTCATCCCAGGAACTAAAAGAATTAAATAAATGTATATCATGCGTCATGACGCGAGCCCAAAAGAATAGATTAGAAACAAATATTTCTGTTAAACAAAATGATACGAGCAGAGAGAGTCTGCAGAACGAGCCAAGGCTAGTAGAAACTAACATTGCTCCGAAAAATGCAGTTGAACTTAGGTTTGCCGATAGGAAGTACTTAAATAAGTTACGTATCACGAATAAAATTACTCATGAAAATAATATTTTTTTGTACGATAGCAATCAACTTACGATATTTATTAAACCGTCAGCACAATCCCAGCTGACGCCAGCAGAGTTTACGAAGGAACTGAGTGAATTTTGTGCTACAATTAATATAGACAAAATTTTTATAATAAAAAAAACCGACAATACGATCTTTATACAAAAGTTCACAAGCGAGGTAAAAAAGTGTTCTAACTGGAAAAGGCTCTCTATAATTATTATAAAGGAAGGAGAGAGAATCGAAAGTAAAGACGACAGAAAAGTAATTTTAAATGACTTCCATCTATTACCTACAAGCGGCCATGCAGGCATTAGACGTATGTTCAATAGCATTAAAAAATATTACTTCTGGCCGGGACTCGAAAAAGATATTGTTAACTTTGTCAAAAAATGTCCAAAATGTCAGCAACAAAAATATACGGCGTTTGCTAAAGAACCGATGACTATTACCACTACATCTCATACTACCTTTGAAAAAATATATTTGGATTTAGTTGGACCCCTTGATAGGGATTGTAATAACCATTCATATATTCTAACACTACAATGTGAGCTGTCAAAATATGTATGTGCGTTCCCTTTGGTTTCTAAAACGTCAGAAGAAGTCGCACGGGTGTTCGTGAACAACTTTATTCTCCAACACGGCATTCCAAGAGAGGTTGCTACCGATCGAGGTGCGGAATTTATGTCCGACACCTTTAAAGAGGTATGTAAAATTCTTAATATCACTAAATTAAATTCAACAGCATATCACCATGAAAGTATCGGGGCATTAGAGAACTCACACAAAAATTTAGGGGCGTTTTTAAGAATACAGACAGAAAATAAACCAGACTCATGGAGCACTTGGCTCCCATTTTGGAACTTCGCATACAACACAACGGTACACACTTCAACTAAATTTACGCCATTTGAACTCGTCTATGGGAAGATATGTAATTTACCAAGTAATCTTACTAAATCCGTAGAGCCACTATATAACTATGATAGCTATCCCCTCGAGCTCAAATATCGGTTACAGATATCACAAACGGAGGCGAGACATAATTTAATCAAAAGTAAATTACAAAGGAAAGATAAATATGATCACCACATAAGCCCTACTAAATATAAACAGGGTGACCGTTTATTAATTAAAAGCGAAACTGGTAATAAGTTGACGAACCTTTATACTCACCCTACGAGGTTATCCGAGATCTGTCACCCAATGTGGAGGTGAACATTAATGGTAGATTAGATTTAGTTCACAAGAATCGTACGAAATTGTACTATGAGTAATTATGTAGGTATAACTTATGTAATCATCGTTAGCTATAAACCATATGAAACACTAAGCGAATAGGTATATATAAATCTTATTCAATTGCAACACAGAAATTGCACCACGTACTGGTTCGCATATGTATAAGTAGAATAGTAAGACCATTTATGTTTAGATTACAATAATGTAAATGACTTGAAGATAGAGATCTAGTAACTCGCTCGGTTATTGTTTATACAACAGGCAGTAATTGTTTAAATAACAATTAGATTATTTTTAATGCATATTGTTTTAAGTCTTAAATGTTATCCTAAGGTAAAAAATAAAATGTATTTACATTTTACCTTATTCTACCGAGGGGAGGTGTGATGTAGTATGTATTCGATGTATGTATGCTTGTGTGCGTGCTTATAATAATGCTTAATGGACCAAATATACTCAGTATTCAATCAGCATTACAGATGTTTCATTTTGTCTAAGTCCCGTCCTTATAAAGTTTTAAAATTTTATTTAAATAGATTGACTTGGCCATCGCATGAAAACACAATGTATTCTACATATTATCTTAAATTAGATTGTTTACTGCGATTGCTTTGATTTGATTTGAAGCTTCTATAGTCTGCTAGAAGTGCCTTGGAGTTTTGATGTCAGTCGGTGACAAAATTAAGAAACTTTGACTAGTTACTGGTTCAAATTGAATGAAATTTGAAATATAGCTTGTTTATATTACAATGCCTAATTGGTTACTGATTGAAATTCATTTTTCTAGTTTTATTAACAACGAAGTTATGAGGGGGTCGAAAGTGGCTTGAACTGCTTCGAGAAAAGGATGGTACAGCCGGGCCGTGCCGCTTTTTTGTTCGACATGGCGGGGGCACTACCGTGCCCCCAGAAAAAACAAATCCACTTTACGTGACTGTATGTGTGACATAGGCAATGGACTTATATGCGATGTTCTCAATCATTTAGAGAACTGATTCTGGTCGGTTTATGTGTATGAACATTTATATTAAACTTACATTATAATAAATAAATCTAGATCTAACTGTCAAGTTGTAACGATCGTGCTAAACATGGGCGAGTTTCTAGTAATTTTCACGAAACGCGACGTCTTTCATATGCTAAATACCTATACCTTTGTGCCATATTGCGCCATATGTAATGTCATGTATTTGAACCGTGGTCAGACCGTAGACGACACGTGGGTCGGGCGTGGAAGGGACGTGCATGTGACGTACACGTCATGTTCAGTCCGTGTCAGGTACATGTTACATCGACGTTGTGTTAACAAGGCAAACATTGGCTCAATATTTAGCTTTCTGCAACGCATGAACGTAATGAGCAAAAGTCAAATAATATTACGAACAGTGGTGTTTACTAAGCCAAATAGCAAATCACAGAGGAAATGATGGCTGAGTGAAAAATTAAATAGCTAGAAAGAGGGACTACCGGAGATGACGTGATAAGTATAAAAAGAAAAACTAGAGACTGTCTCGTTGGTCTGGTAGTCACAAGCGCGACTGCTGAGCATGAGGTCCTGGGTTCGATTCCCAGGTCGGGTAAAGTGTTATTGGGTTTTTCCATCAGGTAATTCTCGGTAGCAGCCACGGAGTTTGAATCTGTGCCCGGTCGATGGCAATTGGCTCGCTTCCTATTACATGCAGGTGGCCTACCATGACGTCTTAAAGCAGGAGCGAGGAGCAGGAGGGTGTGAGAAGGAGCTATAGAGGACGTCTAGCACCATCTCTTTCCCACACTGGAACAAGATTAGAACGATCCTGCTTTAAGATGTCATGGTAGGCCACCAGGGATTCAAAAATATAACTGGAGGTATGTGGGTATCCCAAAAGGTGGTAGCCGTAAGGCTGGCCCGTGGGTACCGCACGATTGCCCGCGAGGCGGCGTGCCTCCTTGCCGGATTGCCGCCATGGGATCTGGAGGCGATAGTCCTCGCGCGCCTGCATGAATGGCGCGCGGAGGCGCTTCGCCGGGGGGAAACTCCGCTGCTGCGACAAATTGTCGCTCAGCGGACAGACTTCCGGCGGGATCTCATGGCGACATGGAGAGAGCGTCTGTCGCAACCCCGTGCAGGGCACGCCACGATAGTGGCGATAAGTCCCCTCTTTGAGGAGTGGCTGGAGAGACGCCACGGCGTCCTCACCTTCCGCCTGACGCAGGTCCTCAGGACCTCAGGACACGGTGTTTTCGGGAGTTCCTGCACCGAATCGGGCGGGAGGAAACGCCCGGGTGTTTCCACTGCGAGGATCGACCGGAGGACACGGTGGAGCACACGGTGGAGGTGTGCCCCGCGTGGGCGGAGCACCGCCGTGTCCTCGAAGCGGCGATTGGCGGCGGCGACCTCTCGCGTCCGGCCCTGTTGCAAGCCATGGTCCGGAGCGAGACGGAATGGGACGCCGTCTCCTCCTTCTGCGAAGCAGTAATGCTAGAGAAGGAGGTGGCGGAACGTGAGAGGGAGAGAACCTCACAGCGTCCCGGCCGCCGCGGGAGACGCCCCGGGCGTCGGGGGCCACCACGTGGCCCCCGGCCACCGTAGGCGCGAGCCTGTGGACGGTGGGCTATGGGCTAGCTCGCCGTCCGTCCGTCTCATGACGACAGGCCGTGTCGACGGCGCGTTCGTGTTCCACGCGCGCCTCAAAGAGAGTCAGCAATAGGAAGGGGTCCGCAAGTACCGATGCCTGCCGGGGTTGCGGGACTGTTCGAAAGAGATACCGTGGCCCCGGAACACAAAGGGCGATGAAGGAACATGGATGGGTTTTAGTCAGTAAAAGTCTGACACTCCCTCCTGCTCCGCCCAGAGCGGGAGAAGTCATTTGAAGATTTCCAATCCGAAAAAAAAAAAAAAAAAAAAGGTATGTGGGTATACTATTAGGTACACTTCTGCCTAACCCTTCGGGGACTATAGGCGTGTATTTTGTTATATGTATATAAAAAACCAGCCAAGAGCGAGTCGGACTCGCGCACCGAGGTTTCCGTACAAACTTTTTAAAGGACAAACTTAACTTTGCTGTTCGATCCCAATTAACGGGTACTGCATCAACCGCAAATAATAAGTTTGTAAAAGTAAAATCGCTTTTTTTTATATATTAAACTACATAATTACGGTTTTCAGATTTTTCCCTTTACATGTGCTGTAAGACCTTGCTTTTTGCCAAATTTCGTGATTCTAGGTCAACGGGAACTACCATATAGGTTTTCGACCCAAAACCTTTAGGGTACTTCCGGTTGACCTAGAATTGTCAATTTTGGTGAAAAACAAGGTCTTACAGCACAAGTAAAGGGAAAAGTTCGAAAAATTAAAAAAACGTTACAAATTAAGGTAAAATTTTGGTACCTACTCGCGAAAATCTAAATTTGCCCGTATCTTTTTATCGTGTTGACTCAGGACCTTGATTTTTATATGTATAATAGGGATACATGGAGGATACATCTAATAGGGACTATAGACCTCAGTATTTCGTATAAATTTCAACTTGCTAGGTCCACCCGTTCCTGAGAAAATCGGTGGTGACAGACGGACAGGAAAGTGATCTTATAAGGGTTCCTTTTTTTACCTTTTGTACCTCAAAAGGTAAAAAAAGGAACCCTTATAAGATCACTTACCTGTCCGTCTGTCACCACCGATTTTCTCAGCATGTTTTCTGCTCTTAGGGTACCCCCTAAGAGCAGAAAACATGCTGCGCCGACACCAAACAAATTAGAGGGTATGATGATAAATAACTTTGCATTTCACAACATTGCGTGTTGCTTGGGTTTCTTTGTAAGGTACGCCGCACATCACGTTAACCTTGAGGTGGCCTGGCGTTTAAGTATAACGTTTCAATAGAAGGCATATAGAGCATGGAGCTTGGCACAAGAATAGAGAGGCCTACCCCCCGCAGTGGGTGAACCCGTTCTGTGGATGATTATGAAAATACATGGCATGGCATATACTGGTTTTAACCGACTTCTAAATAGGAGGAGGTTCTCAATTCGGCTGTTTTTTAAATAATTTTTACCTCTTAGCTCCGTCATTACTAGTCTGATTTTCGTGATTCTTTTATGGTTTGATTTACTGTACCTACGTACCTCGGGTCAAAGACTTCAAAGACCCCGAATCACATCCAAAGAAAACCAGAATGATTATGTATAGGTACTTTCCTAATCTTTGATTGGTGAACGACGCAAGTGTGGGTACACTTGTAAAGGACACTTCCCACTCGATCGCCTCACAAACATTCCTCAACCGTTAATCGATTCTCGACGCAGCGGGAGTCGGTTTGCTGGTTCTTTTTGATCATTAATCGGATGTGGGAGTCAATACCGAGGTGTTTGTGTTTGTTTTGCTGTTTTAAAAATAAATGTTGGGGTTTACGAATACCGAGGTGCATGTTGGCTGTGTTTATTTTTATAAAGACTTACCCGAGCGAAGCTAGGTAAAGTTTATTTATGAGCAAACTGAAGTTGACACAAAATACGAGAATGATTTGTGTGAAGGCTTACAGATGACGCACGCTAGACCGTGCCGGGTCCGAGCCGAGTGTCGGCCGTAGCACAATCCATTGTCCGTTGCTCGGTAGCGGCTCAGAAGCGTGAGTCTGTCCATACAAAATTGCACGGTCGACACTTGGCTCCGACCCGACACGGTCTAGCGTGAGTCAAGCTTTATACAAGTACATATACGCTCTGTGAGACGATGGCATAAATCAAAGCTATAATTTTCTAAATCTACCTATCTATACATATTTCTCACTTAGACGCTCAAACCCTAGGCCCTCCACCCACGTAAAAATCGAAGCTATCCTTGTAAATCCCAGATGAGTATAACCAGAAACAAAAATCTTCAGGATTACCGCGATCAAAAGTATCCAGTAGATGGTATCCGCATTCAATTTATCGACTAACTTATTTTATGTGGAAAGTCAGGCGCTTGGAGATTTATGAGAGCGATTTGTAGGCGCGGCCTATCTGCCGATAAGTGACCCTTCGGTCCTGCCCGATGGTCCTTTAGGACATGGCTAACAAGCTTACTGGGGTACAAGGACTACTACACTTTAAATGTTAATATTTTGTTAATGTCAGGGATTTATTCGACGACAGGTTTTAGGCGAACCGAAGTGTAGTGAAGCACACTCCTAAGTGGGTAGGATACTTTAGGATGTAATGAAGTTGAAAAAAAAGATGAGATACTCATGCGGGTCCAAGAAAAAGTCTGGCTAAAAGCACTCAGCACTTATTCGGATTTAATCAATCCACAGAGTAATTTCATGATCAATTTTTTGAGAACTCATGGACAGCAGTGTAAATGCAACCATGTGACGATGCAAACATGGTCGTATAACCCAAGTGCTTATTGACATCATCGTGACATGTTGAAGGGTCAGTTTACCCTTCATAATAAAATCAAATTCGTGTAACGTTGCTATGGTGACGGCCACACGTCCGTGAATAGTTGATGACCAGCGCAGCGCTAGCGTGACGAGGATACGTACGGCACCAAATATTACAACATTTAACAGCTATGATTGATGTTTCTGGCCAATAATATAATTAAACTGAGAAATCATACAGTTATGTTTAAGTAAAAGTGATAATTATACAACACGCACATGAATCCGAGGTACGTGCCTTGGGTCATTATCACTAGCTTCGGCGAAGGAAAACATCGTGAGGAAACCAGCATGCCAGAGAGATATTTATTGAGTATGTCAAGCCAAGTCAGAGGCCCATGAGCGGCATGAGAATAAAAGAAAATATTTCTTCAGAGAGTTAATTTCATATAAATGTTCTGGCTTAGTTGGCGTAACAATAAGCTTTTTATTTTAAAAAAGCAGTACAGTTGTAAACTAGAGGGGTCTAACAAGGCAATGGCGATGGGGTCTAGACATTACGTGCGATTAGCGAAGGACAAGTTTATTGTCATACAGCTCTTTTATGACCCCGTCTGGAGACTAGGGTTGATAAAACTGGACTAAGTTGACTAGTGAAAAAATCTAGAGTTTTCTTAATTTTGTCTTAGAGAAATTGCGTATCAGTAAAAAAGGTTCTTGCTATCAGGTGGTTTGCCAAACTCGATCCTTGCGAAATATAGATATGGTTTAACAGGTTGTACCTAAATCTAACTCTGTGTTTATTAATATGGAAGTATATAATAGTCTCCGATTGTCGGAAATGAACGTGAGTTCAATAATTAATTGGCTGAAATAAATCAGAATTTGCTTGCTCTGCCACTGAGGCATTGATGGTATTTCGCCTCAACAGAGGCAGGACGAAGTCACGAGTCACGACACGCAAAGCCAAGGTTTATCGTGAGTCAACCCTATAAATGCGACACTAGCATTTACCTGTCACATATTATGTATACCTACCTATAGAACATAGAATAGTATGACGAAGCTGTGATTGCTTGAATTGGACGCTATTAGACGCTCAATCTTCAGTACTTAAACGTGATTTGTTCCGTAAAGGTCACAAACAGACTTGGACTTTATCGAGGGACAGAAACAACTTAATTTGACTTATCTTAGCTCTGGAATAGGTCATCTAATTTAATAAGGCTTTTCGCTGACTTGTTTTACCTACACCAGATTTATTGTAAAAGAAATACTGTAATAAATTAAGTATGTAACATTTTCTCGCGTGGGAGGAAAATAACATTGGTTTGCTTTACTTACATGTTGATGTAGGTAAATAGCAGAAATTTATAATAGATAAAACAAAAATAGTTTTCGTGTCCTTATTATTTTAGCAGTATTTTGTTTGTCGGTATGTTAGTTTACAAAACGACGGAATATTTCCCAATGTTGTGGACTTGTTATCGCAATATTTTATTATTATTTCACAGGTTTGTTGCCCTTGATAAAATCTCTTTGTAGTTCTTTACGGCGCCCATGGGAAGCAATGAGATTACCAAAGATAAAGTTTATACCTTACAACGAAACATTTCTTTTAATTTGCTCTGCCTCGTTTTATTCCATTTACCCTGCCTGGGTTTATATATCAAACTGTATCATAAAACGCAAAATCTAAATAAATGACTTCAGTCCAAACAAAAATAGTGTTTGCTCTTCAATAGTGTGACTTTACACGCCCACTTTATGTTTACTGTTATAACCCCTATATTTAACACGATAACGTCAGAAATAGCGTGCAGGTGGTCGTCGCGTCGGTAGGTTTAACCCTTAAATGCCGAGTGTACAGAATAAGTGAGCGACATTTAACGTCAGTCGAAGTCAGTGGCGTGACCGAATGCTGTAAAGGTAATTTAGAAATCAGCATTTTGTCAAATTACTCAGTTCGCCGCGTCCTGTCAGTTAAATCTGATGTCATGGCTATTCTTGATTCAACCAGTTAAGTACGGGCAAGTTGTGTAAAAGTGTTCGTTTATATGTTACTTTTATTTCAGACTGCTCAAATGAGTTTGATAAAAGCCGAAGTACGTTTGGCAAAGTAAAATAAAAGGGAATTTATGTGTTCCAAATGTGGCGTTTACTTTTTGTGATTTGTTATTTATTACGAGGCACAGATAAACGAGAAGACGTCAGATGTGAGATGCGTTAAGTGTTCTTGTCTTATCACAGAACGTCTCCGCGCCATCTTTTGTGAGTGATTCGTCGCGTCACTGGCTTTCCTTCACTGAAACAATATGATTTTGTTGTTATTTCAAAAAGTATTTGTTTTTGTTATGTACTCAGGCGTATTTTATAAATAATTGGGCAGATTCTTTTTCCTTGAATTATTTAGTCTCATGCTAGGTTTATAGTAGGTGTAAAAATACCCTTCTCCCCGTGATTGCGATTTTTGTTCTGAACCATACCTTTTAGTTACGAAGATATTAAGGGACAAAGTTTCAACCTTTTCACAATTTCTTTTTTAGATACAAGTTATAATGTTATAACTCCACTACTTTAATACCCTTCACTACCCCCTATTTAAATGTAATGCATCCATCAGCACAATGTTTTGAGTGCGTCACGTTGAATCATATAGGAAAAGTGATTGTTTACCTCAAAAAAAAAATCGTTTCCCAGCAATAGTTTTTGCGAAAAGTTAATTATTTTGATGTACAGAATGCCTCGTTGACAGCTTCGTGAAGGGTCACACCTTGTCATCATCTGCTTGCCTTTTCCCCACTATGTTGGGGTCGGCTTCCAGTCTAACCGTATGCAGCTGAATGCCAGTGTATCACCTCCGTTTACACCTCGTATTGTATAATTATTTATTGAGATGAAATACAAGAGGGAATATTAAATGTCACGTGACCTGTTTAGACAGCACAAATTCGTGTACTTACCATTTAATAAATAATAAATGGCCGCTTCACACTCGGCGCTTCATAGTTAGATTATATGACGTACTACGCTATGTAGGTAGTATACACAGCATACATAGGTAGACGAGGGTAAATCAAGATGACAAACCATAATAGTTTGTAACAGTAATAAAAATATATGCATTTGACAGATTCGGCCTAATATAAAGTGAAACGCTTGTCTATTTTCATGAATGCTTGATGGTTTTCCCGCTCATGTTTACAACAGATATCCGTACGCTATACATTCGTATAGATACGTTGATTGTCGATCTATAAGATAGTATGAGAATATGTGATACATAAATGTCAAATCACCTGCGGCATTCGAGTAGCCTCATGACCCACGGCTATGCCTATATACTTATCTATATACATTCACTGACAAAACGAGGAAGATTTATCTCACGTATCATCCATCCTTCTCATGTCTACGAGAATAGTTGCAGGCGCCGTGCGTCACAAAGTCATCGACGCGGGAACTGGGTCGGCCATATTTGTCGTTTTGGCGGCAAACGGCGTCAAATTGCCGCCGCCACGGACTTGTGCTACAATAACACCCTTCGTATGGTAAACATTTGTAGCCTGTCATCATTGCATCAGTACGATTCACTAATCCTGACGGCCGCTATCGTTAGATCATATTTGTTTCACACGACGAAGTAAACAAGAGATTTATGTAATCAAGTTTCATAACAATGTGTAATGTCCCGATATTTATATATTAATGTCGCTGGACATTACAATGCTAGTTGGACATCGATCAAATAAATATTAATCAAAAACACAAAAGCTTTCGAGGTGTCTTGCTATATGCTTCATGTAAATATTATATGAAGTAAGTTATTATGTTTGGAACTCTATTTATTTGTTCACATTTAAACAACAAATATATTATAACCCCTTCACGAGTTCCACAAAAACGAATTAACTAAATGACACACAATTTCTCATAACACAACATTTGGTTCAGTGATTTACGAGTGGGGACAATGATTCATAACATTGCCGTAGCACGATTTCGTCCTCTTTGTACCTTTTGTACCTACGAACGTAGGTATACCACAGTAGGGCACCTGTAATGGATACAGGAAATGAATATTCCAAGGTCTGTCAATCGAGGTCAGACGTGCCTGCAGACCATCAGGCGAACAGCGGTGATCAATCTTGACCGGGAACTTTTAAAAGCCTTCAAATGTAACTTTTAAAGTGCTACGTCAAACTTTCCCCTGAGTGTAATTGTAAATCGGTGTTAAACTAGATCCTAGGACATGATGTACGTCGCCTTTCTTGTGATTTATAAATGTAATAAAAGCTGCTTGTACAAGCTGAAGAAGACGTTAGCTTACAATTTGTCTTCCACGCTGTTCTTACGATGTGATAAGTTCATTGGCGTGGCACTGTTTTGAGTATTTCACGCGAGTAACAAAAGCTCGCAGACGACAATAGCGCTCGGATCCCTCAATAAACATTACAATACTGGAGTCACGGGTTCGCATTGAAGCACATAAACGTCTTCACGCTTTTTCAAAGGCTCTACGATATCTGTATACGAGCCAGGCAAATCTAAATGTATTTTCTGAAATACGGTCACAAAACCGAGGTTTCAGCTAGCAATTCTTTTTTATCAAGTCGAGCGTGAAAAAATTGTGTGAGGTGAGTTGAAAAGTATTGGTGTCACGATTTGGAGAGTTTAAATTCATGCCGCGATTCGGCGAGGTGTGATTTAATTCGGACTTAGAAGCTATTTTTTTTGCCAAGCGAAAGTAATGCTTCACGGGTTGCTACTCCTGACTAATACGAAGAACTTTCTAGGTTGGTCGTGTAGCTTCTTTCTCGAGCTATTTTTAAACGGAATTGGGAATGTAGATTAAGTTCGGTGTTATTTTGAAGCCAGAGGGTCGACAATTGATTGGAAAGTCTTGAGATTCGACTTGAGGACGTGATTTACGGTTGACGGAACAAAATATAAAATAAGATTTAGCTGAAGAGTCGGCGAAATTTCGATAGGTACTTTATTAAACCAATACAGTAGAAATATTGTGAAATCCAGTAGGATTAATTATTTCGTAACAAAAATAACAAATGACAAATGTACCGATAACACACTTCGGTTGTAAAAATAATTCAATAAAAGGGCATTGCACCGTTACAGTAAATCATTTCATTAACCAATATTGAGAGGTATTTATCAGATGAATTGATGACACTTGAGTGGCCATCCGAATTAATGAAGGCACGATTGATTACTTTTATCGCATTGATATGATAATTTATTTGGCCTTGTTATATAGAATTCAGGGCTTTTGAATTGAATATCTATCGAATAATATCAGGCCAGTGTTTAAAAATATACACTGTATCATAAGTGGTCTTCCTATTGCCCTTTTTGATTAAGTAATGTGGACATTTTTTTTTTAGAAATGCCATCTCCCATGTCAACCAGGAGGCTGTCGCCCGAACTATCCTTGTGCCTTAAGTTTAACGGCCTGGGCTAAACCATGAGCGGTGCGGATTGCGGCGCGGCAAGCGGTGAGCGGCGAAAACAACTGGTAGACAACATAAGAAGGATGCCACAGTGCGCGCCAAGTAACTGTGGCAAACTTTTTATGTTGTCGTCTTATATCGTGTCTGTGTCTTGGCTGTGGCCAAGCCGTAAGACCTCCAGCCCGGGCATAATATAGATATTTAAAGCTCTGGCGTATTTCTAGATCCATTTGACCTCTGAAACTTCATGCATTCTTCATTTGGGATCTTATTTTAGGATTTCATCAACATTTTTTCATTAAAAATTAGAAAATAAAATTGTAAAATTCAGTGCGTTTGGCAGCCGTTTATCAGCTGGATCTTATAGATCAAGGTTATGTATTCAAAAATATTTGATCGGAGATTTAAATAATCTTATTCGAGGGGCGACCTTTTGACTAGGGACAACCATTTCAAATAATAAGCACATTTCAAAGTAAATGTATATAATATAATATTTCTCTATATAATAAAGCCATATTTTAAGCAGTACAACATATTGACACTTCCCTGTATCTATGTTTGTGAAGAACAATCCAAATCGTTTTGAACGTTTGGCCGATGTTTACCCAAGAAACAGACGTGACAATTCAAAATTAAATAATGTACCGTGTCAAACCACTATGATGCGCAAAAGTATTTATTGCATGGCCCCAGTTGTTTATAATAAATTGCCAAGTGCTTGGAAAGACTTAAAAACGGTGCAATTTAAAGGTAGACTTCGTAAATTATTAATAAATAAAACATACTACAGTGTTACTGAGTTTTTAACGGACAATTTTTTATTAAACTACCTCTAATTTTTAATTAATTAATAACGATTTTACTTGTGGAATGTGGTGTATTGTCTATGACCTGGAATTTTAATGTTTGTTTGTTTATTTATTTTCAGACCACGATTTCTTTTTTTTAAATTTTTTTTTTTTATTACTTTTTATTTCTTGTATAATATACTGACAATTTTATTTAACGTATGTATAATGTAATAATTAAGTTGATATTTTTAATGAACATTTGAATTTTATTATTTTTAAATAGTGAATTACTTTTATTTAATTAATTTAATAGGATATATAAGAATTTAAATTTTAATAATTTTATATAATGATAATGTTTGCATATAATGATAATGGTGAAATATGGCAGAACTCTGATGAAAACCTACTACTACCTACTTATGTATAACCCATATTTGCAAATAAATGCTATTCTATTCTATTCTATTCTATTCTAAAACTGGTGAAAAAGAATGGCTATACTTACTAAAAATGTATCCATCTAAATATGGCCATTGATATAAAAAGGTTACGTAATTTTGATGATGGATATTTTGGTTAATCGAAGGTCTAAACGAATTAATATTAGATTGCCCATATTACGTTGTGTGTTAAATATAACATACTCGTAGATCTATTATTGCTTTCGTAAATATAATATGTGACGTCCAGTTCCTTTTTTCACAAGTTGATCTGTCAGTTCTTTTGGTCAACTTTCATTAGGTTTATAGTTTAAATGAAAATAAACTTTACGGTTTAAGACATTTATTTCTCAAAAAGAATACAATTCACTTAATATGAGAAATACAAGGTAATCTTAAAACTAAATATAAGAATTACTTATGAAGAAGGTAGGTACTCGTAAATAAATAAGTTAAGTAGTAGACACTGGACACACAATTTTTACAATGTTGTGGGTAATAGGAAAAAGTGAACTATTACATATCAATTCTTAAAGGCAAGTCAATAACAATTGCACATTGAACAATTTATATGTACTTTATGTTTCGGAAATACAGAATAGGTATCCTAGTTAGTTTTATACTTAGGATATGACTTAATGACAATTTGAAGATGTAAATAACATTGAATTGCTGTGGTTGGTTAAATTTTAAAACCTAGAGAAATCTTTTAAGATGTGGTGCTTTGTGGTTTTTTTGTATAAAGTAAAGGACTGTATCTCTTTAATGTCATTAGGTAATTTATTATACAACTCTGCTCCTTCGTATAATATATTTTTCCTTCCGTAATTAGTTCGAGGTGGTCTTAAGCAAATGTTGTTTTTTCGCCTTGTACTACGTTTTTGTGTTTGGCCTTTTTTTGTAAATGTTATTTTAGAGTGTATATTTTTATTTATTATTTTATGTACTAAAATGCAGGTGTTATATTTATATATCTGTGATAGTGTCATCAATTTAGTTTCTTTGTAAATTTTTTCTGTCGGAGATAGGTAGTGGTAATGGAACAAGAGTTTTATTATTTTGTTTTGACAGGTTTCGATTTGCTTTAAATGTGTTTTAGCCGCAGTGCCCCAAACCTCTATTAGGTATTCTAGGTGAGGTTTTACCATAGAGTTATAAATGATATATCTAACAGATGTCGGCAAACAGCGGACGATGCCTCGAAGCGCGTCCATGACAGAAGATAGTTTAGATCTTAATTTATCTAGATGTGTTTGCCACGTCAGATGTTTATCTAAATGGAGACCAAGATACTTCTCTGAAGAGACTCGGGTTATAGGTTCGTTGTTTATGTATAGATTTAAGTAGTTTGCGACATTTTTGTTCCTAGCACTAAAAATAATATAGTTTGTTTTAGAGGTATTAACAGTAAGCAAATTGTCTTGGAACCATCTAGAGAGAGTGTCTAAGTCATGTTGTGCCTGTGCGATGACCTCTTCGATATTGTTTCCAAATAAAAATAGGCTTGTGTCATCAGCATAGAGTATTATGTCGCCTGCCAGATTTAGGTTATGTATATCATTTACGAATAATATAAACAGCAGAGGACCAAGAATAGAACCCTGCGGTACGCCGTAGGTTAAAGTTTCGCAATTACTTTGTACATCACCAATCCGAACAATTTGTTTGTCTATTGGAGAGATAAGACCGGAACATGTCGTGGGCAGTATCTCTGATGCCAATTTCATGCAGTTTTTGGAGAAGGAGACTATGGCTAATTGTATCAAATGCCTTTTTCAGGTCAATAAATATACCGAGTGCTGCGCATTTTTCATCGATATTGTTTTTTAGATTGGTCACAAGATCAATTGTTGCAGTTAGAGTATTAGATTTTGCACGGAAACCATATTGTTTTTTAAAGAAGAAGTTTATAGTTTTGAGATAATCATCTAAACGTTTATGTAATATTTTTTCGAATATTTTAGAGATTATTGGGAGGACAGAGATAGGGCGATAATTGCCTGGGTCAGTCTTTTTCCCTGACTTAAAAATGGGACTAACTTTCGCAATTTTCAAAGAATCCGGGAAGATGCCCTTTTGTAAACAATAGTTGATGCTCATCGTGAGTTTAGTTAATATTAGAGTTTTAATACTTTTTATGGTTTTGCAACTAATCCCATCCAACCCCGCACTGGTGTTTGAATTGAGATTATCTATGATTTTGCTCACTTCTGCTTCAGTAGTTGGGGTTAAGTTTAGTAGTTCACTTGTACTAGATATTGTTGGCTGAGTATGTATTTGGTCCCTAGGCCTTGTAATTTTATTAGCTAAAATAGACCCTATAGTGGTAGTAAAATAATTACATATTTCTTTAGTGTCTGTGATTTGACCAGTTTCCGTATCTAGCTTTGAAGGAGCGGAGCATAATTTTGGTTTGTTTCCAGCTAAATTCCCGATTAGCTTCCACATTTTTAAAGGTTTTCTTTCACAGTTTTTGAAAACTTTGTAGTAGTAACAATTTTTAGTATTTTGAATTTGTTCCGACACGCTGTTTCGTAGGGTTATGAAATTGTTTCTTATTAAGTCGTCGTTGGGATTTTCTTTATGAGCAGACCACAGCTGATTTCTTTTAGTTAGCATTCCAATTATGTCTTTATTGATCCAGTCTGATTTAATGGTATTTTGAATTTTGAATTTCGGTATTCTATTTTTAGTTACTGCTTCCTTTATTGTCTGTTCTAAGCTTTCGTAGTCACTCTCAGAGACACTAACAATTTTACTTTCAACTGTTTGGTAAACCGCTGTGTAATCTAAGGTATGGTACTTTACTTTCTTTTTCATTTCAGGTGCATATTTGCTAACTTCGAGATAGATTTGCTTGTGATCTGACATTGGAGACTCCACTATAGTTACATGAAATTTATGATTCTTAATGTTGGATGAGACATGGTCAATTATCGATTTTTTTGTAGCAGTATCACGGGTACTAAATTTTTCATCAGTATTGTTTAGGATTAGGTGTCCATTTTCTAATAGCATTTTTTTGTAATTATTAATCGATCGGTTCGGATTAAGCAGGTCGTAGTTGAAATCACCGAACACTAAAGCTCTTTTCCTCCTTGTCAGCTGCTGTGAATATTCCTCCAGAAAATCATGATTGTTTGATTTTGGTGTTTTATATACAGCGCCTATATCCAGTGAGTACTTATATAAATGGACCCATAAGTAGTGATTGTCCTCTTTACGAAGATCCTCAATGTAATTGTGTTTTAAGCAGTCATGAACAAATATGGATACTCCACCACCTCTTGCGTTTTCTCTAAAATTATAATAATGCGAGTAGTTTGGCAGTTTTAAAGTCTTGGCTTCAGATTCGGACTTGATCCAGGTTTCCGATAGTATAATCACATGCACAGGACAGGGTATGTTGTGTTGTATAATGCAGTTTAACTCATCTAGCTTTCCTGGCTTCACTATGCTACGTGCGTTAGCGTAAAGAAATTTTAGGGCTTTGGTGTTTTTTACTAGGTTGTTGTAAGAATCAGTTACGTCGTATGTAGTGTTTAAAGTTGCATCATCTGAATCTTGTTTCATTAGTTTTTTGGCTGAGTTTTCGTAATTGTAGGTGTTCCCCTGACGTATTTTATTGTTATATCCGTTTCGCCTCCGTCTACTCTCCGTTTCAGTTCATCTCTTAAATTTTTCCGATACTTTTGCTGGTAGGGGGTCTCATCAGAATAGATCTTAATATTTTCAGATTGTATGTTTGATTTACGGCGTAGAATGGATTTTGCTGGTTCAGATGTCAAAAATATGACCTTTATAGGTCTAGATGCATCAGGATTATATTTTCCTAGTCGTATGGTTTTTGTTGGTTCCATGCAGTCTGGAACAGCTATTTTTATAACCTTCATTACCTCCTGGCTGTCATGAATCCGTCTCTCTTCAGAGTTCGAGGATCTTACTTCTTTTACCCCTCGTATGATGACATTTTTTTCCCTCTGAGATCGGTCATAGGTCTCAGATATAATGTCTTCGTAGTTTAGTAGAGGTGTGGTAATTGTGGGAGCGGACCCAGATTTAAGTGAAGCTATTTCATTTTCAATAGTGTCCATTTTTTTCTCAATGTTAGCTCGGATGCCTGAAATATTAGCTAACTCAGATTTAATATTGACCTGTTCCGAGGATAAGAGATCAGTTGTTACCTTAATCCGACTTATTTCTTCTTTTATAGCCGAAACATCTTGGGATATTTTGTTAAGATTTTCAGCCTGGGTTTTAGCCATATCCTTTATTAACGATTCCATTTTGTCTTGGAATCTTTCGAATTGTAAACCAAAGTCGTCATGTGGTTGTTTCCTCTTGCCACGAAAGGTTACCTGGTTGATGGTGTCAGATAAGGCAATCTTACGCAAATCTGGTTGAGAACCACCAGCCGTTTCAAATCTCCCAATACCACTTGCTATTGCTGTAGGATCTTTATTGCCTTCGTTACACGTATTAGGCGACTGCGGTGGCGATCGAACGAGATTCATCGCGTGTTGTTTTTATATAGATATGCAAAGATATTTACTTGTAATGTTCGGAGCGCGCTCGCGCAGCACCACTACGAGAGCGAGATGAATATTCGTAGCCCGTCTCTTTTCACCGGTAGGGTCCGAGGGGAGTACACTCGCCACTCACCGCTCGCTTGGATTTTGATGAGAAGCAATAACGACCGAAGTTTCGCAAATGAGTTATTGCTAATTGCGCACTTGGGTGTATAGTACTTAGGTTCACTTTTATTTGGATATTATTATTTATTTTATTAAAATATTGTCGACACGTCCGTACCGTTTGCTTTCGTAATTCGTTACAGGGTTAAGGGTATTAAAACTTGAAAATTATCACTAACGCGGAAATTGCAGGAAGTGATAGAATTTTCTGTGGTTAGTTTGGTTGATCGGTGCCAACTAGGGATGCACGATACTTGCAAATGCAAGTATCGATACTTTGTATGGATCTGGATCATATCGAATGGCTTCGATCTAATTTTCCAATTATCGAACCATATCGGATCTTACTTATTTAAAAATCTATTTGTGTTACCAGTGTAAGACAATGTATTTTATCGATTCTAGTATTTTTCGTATTAGTTTGTATTGATACAAAATATCAGAGTATCGTATCCTATTGTATCGATTCTGAAGTATTGGATCAGATCGTGCATCACTAGGGGCAACCAATAATGTCCTAAGAGTGAGTTACACCATAATCACTCAATCAACATCGACCAACGCGGCAACTATTACCAACGATGATATATCTTCAACCCACACATCTATACAAATAATACAGACACGGAAAGAACCGCCAAAAGCCTCTACTTATAAATACTTATCCGAAAACACTTGTACGTTACATAAATAAGTGGCAAACAAGTTCTAAGTAGGGCAAATCCTGTTTTTCACGGTCCGACGGTCGCGTGGACGTTTCCTTAGGGAGGCTTACGGCCATCACTGACGAACGCGTGCCGTAGTCGCCCGGGTTTAAAGAGAACGCGGTTATTTAAACTTCGGTGAATCTTGTGTGGGTCGGTAGATGTACGCAGGAATCACCGATCTTGGGTTAATCGATGTGGGAAGCGGCCCGGCCCAAGTATGAGTATATAAAAATATTCGGATTCATTGATTAGTTTTGTTTCTGTAGTAACATGGTTGCGACTAGCATGCCACAATCGCTTTGAAAGCGTTTAGTACATATTTCTACAACGACTCCCAATAATGTTAAATGATAAGCTTTTCAGTAGCTATGTGATCCATCATCATTGTCAGAACTGAGAGGACGCGCAAGTTCTCAAGAAGTGCAGGGAGAGGAGGGGCAAAGGTCCCCCCTTTGCCCACGAGTGGGACAGAGCAGGCTAGCAAAAAACAAATTAAAAAATACCATCATGATACATTGTTGAGTTTTATATCATCCCTCCGAGGCCGGCAACTTTCCACCATGTGCAACCTTCCAGAATGTAGAATGTGTGTATATTCTGAACCTAATCGCAAATCAAGTGGTAGCCGTACAAATTACGAACAGTTAGAATGTGTGGAAGCGGTAAGTAACCTCACGTGCGCCAATTCGATTTCCACTTAACTCCGACCGCGATACAATAAATACTTACTTGTAAGGTACCGTTTAATTTACATAACATATCGTGTTGAAGAAACCGTAATAAAACAGAGTAAATCGGTATAATCTGAATAACAGCACAATTTGCAACGGGGAATAACATTATAATTTTTAACCGACTTCTTAAAAAGGAGGAAGTTATTTATTCCGACAGCATCTTTTAATACTCTTACATTGACGAAGATTAATTGATTTTATGATAAACAAATTTTAAAATTCATCATCGGACGTAAAAAGAAAATTAATAAAGATACATTTCAGTGCTAGGGTAATGAGCCCACCTCGGTCACGGCAGAAATTCTATTTAACTCAAAGAGCTACTGAAAATTAATTTCTTACTAACTTAAAATGCAAATGTATGGGCCAAGTAAGTATTTTGTGATGCAAATGGGATGTTTAAGTATGCCTTTGGGGTAAGAAAAAAAAGTTAAAAAGGCAATATTAATGAGTGTTGTAGACTTGGCGTAGAGGTCGTAGCCGCGTAGCAGCGTAGCGCGTAGCACTTGGGTTACGGAAAGATAATTATCAGAAATGAAGACATTCGCAAGAGAACCAAGGTTACCCGAAGGTAGCCCGAACAATTGCCAAACTTAAGTGGCAGTAAGCATATTGCTCGCAGAACGGATGGCCGATGCGGCTGAAAAGTTTTGGAGTGGCGACCGCGAACCGGAAGGCCTCCCACTAGGTGAACTAATGACCTGGTGAAGGTTGCGGGGATCCGCTGGATGCGAGACGCACGGGACCGGTCAGTGTGGCGACACTTGGGGGAGGCCTATGTCCAGCAGTGGACGTCTTTTGGCTGAAATGATGATGATGTTTTGTACTCTCTAGGAGCATTAGTATGTTATTTGAAAGGTCACGTATCACATGATGTTCAGGCCTTTGTATTAAGCTATGTTTACCAAGAACACAACTCAGAGGATAACAATAGTTGTTGAATGAGTGTAAACAACCATTCATTGAGGAGATACTACACTGGCCTGCAAAACTAAGTACTACACTTTTAAAATTTCATTAATTTTTAAACTATAAAAGTTAGAGATTTAAAATAAAAAACGTTTTATCGCAATTTTTTATCAACTTTTATTAGTTTTTAGGAACTATTTTTCGAGTCCTTTTTGTTTCGAAAGTATATCTTGTGTACTTATAAAGTTATTGCAATTTTAAAAGTGTGAGACTTAGTTTTCTAGGCCAGTGTAGATCTATATGAAGTATGGACAATTTTTTTTAATCATTTATTACAAATTCCAAACATGTGATAGCAGAATTTCTTAAATCACTCCTGAAATCGGCTTTCTATGGATCCTCAAAAGAAAATGGTGCTCTCTTTACTCTACTAAAAGAAAAACTAATGCCTTTGTAAACGAAACTTAACAATATAATGAAAAGAAAGGTATATTCAATTGCAATTTCAACCCCTTCGTCGCTATCAATCAGAAAACCGGAACGTTCTCAGTGCGGACGTGTCCTGGTTCGTTACCGGTTCTCTCCCGGCCCGGCGCCGGCCACAGCCAGTAATTACTCAAATCAATAATACAATACGTGCCGGCACTCTGGTACTCCGGTACCGGCAGAATAATTCAGTTATCTTCGGGCCCAGAAATAGGTTAAAAGCAACTTCGTCTATCTTTTGCTTAAGTAAATGGAAAGAGAGACAATAATCCAGGAATATTTTTTAAATAATTAATGCTCAATGGTCAGTCAAACCATTACCGTACACCGCACGGACAAATTGAAAACGTGGCTCCAGGTACTGACGTCATACTATAACATCATGCCTGTAATTCCCGAAGGGTTAAACAGAGGTGTAATAGTCATCCACATTTCGCCAGTTATGTTAAAGTCCCATGTAATAGGAGGCGAGCCTAATGCCATTAACAACGGGGCACAAATCCAGACTCTGGAGCTGCCACTGAAAAATTCCTGATGGAAATACCTTGTAACACTTTGCCCGACTCGGGAGTAGAACCCAGTACCTCATGCTCAGCAGTCGCGCGTGCGACCACTAGACCAACGAGACAGTCACGTGACGTCATACCACACAAATACTATTGGATCTGTCAGCGTCAGGGTCTGTAGTCGCGTCCGAAGTTTGTCAGTACCAGCTGTGACGGTTCCTTAAGGTGCTTTCACACCGGATTATGATGTAATGCTCGGATATGAACTGTTATATATTACAGTCGAATGTTCCCCGTGAGGGAGCGCCTTTAACATTAGCTCTGTAAAAACAAGTGCCAGCTACTTAGTAAGCACTTGTTGTTTGTTCTGTCAACTTTGACAGCTCATTTGAGGGCAAGTTATATTGGAAAGAAAATTAAGAAAATTCATTTGTTTTCGGTTTTCAAATAAAATGTAGGTTGACAACTTGTCGATCAAACGTTCAAAACATTTTTGACGGCTTTGATCTTGCTAAACATTGTTAAGTGTAGTAAAAAACAATATTTTACTTTGTTGCTTTAACAAAAAATGTATGAATTTACATAACATAACATCTCGCCTGTTAACCCCGAAGGGTAAGGCAGAAGAATACCTAATAGTACACTCACATTTCGCCAGTTATGTTTAAATCCTTTGTAATAAGGGTCGAGCCTATAGCAATCAACTGTGCATAAATCCAGACTCCATGGCTGTTACTGCGAAATTCCTGATAGAAAAACCCAATAACACTTTGCCTGACCTAGGAATCGAAACCATCGTGAGTTCGATTCCTAAAAATACTCCTTATTAAATAGTAAATACATACATGAGGTCGTCCTCATGTATGTATTTACTATTCAATAAGGAGTATTTTTCACTATTATTTGCGTAAGATACAGCAACCGAATAAATAAATAAAAAGGAAGTGTCGAACTCAATAATAAACAGTAATAAAGGATGCATTTGTCTTTCCACAGAGTGAGTTAAGAATTCATTCTGGAATAGTAGTAAATATAAGAAGTGATTTGTTGGTATTCTGATTCGTGTTTTTGGCGATATGTTTGCTCTAGTTACATCTTTCAACTAGATCTCAGGACTGGAACTTTCTTTGATTTTTTTATTATTTTGTCGACTCTTCCTAGTATTACCGCAGACATACAGGATTCTTGTTTTGTTAAAAATATTCATTTGTCCCATACATTCGGTATTCAAACTTTGTATGGTACAGTTTATTTTTTTTTTCGTGATTTGACGTTGATTCCGTGGAGGGAGTTCAGTTTTACGGTCAATACTAAATCCCTAAATATTGCCTCAGGTTCTGATTCATGTTGCATAATGAGGTTGGAATTAGAGTGCACAAGTAGGTATAGTGTGTGCTGTTAAACTTCGAAAAGCAGATTGTTCACCTTCCAGGATGTAATTAGATCGACCTGTTACACTCCGATATTAAATACCGGATGACTTTTTTATCGCTTACCAAAAAAAAATGGCATACCTAGTTTTTTTTTCTATTTTCCACAGCTTAGAAAAAAATTGATCCATCATCAAAAAACGCTACAAAAAGTAATCTTTTCATACTAGACATAGAAAGAGAAATTTTGAAAAAAATCGAATTACAAATCATACGCAATACACGTATGATTTAAATTTCGCATTTTTTTTGAGTTGTTTTTTTGCCATTTGCTTATTGCAATTTGCAATACATACATGAGGTCGTCCTCATGTATGTATTTACTATTTAATAAGGAGTATTTTTCACTATTATTTGCGTAAGATACAGCAACCGAATAAATAAATAAAAAGAAAGTGTCGAACTCAATAATAAACAGTAATAAAGGATGCATTTGTCTTTCCACAGAGTGATTAATAGGTCAGAGGCGACAGCGAAACAGCGGCCATTTAATTTGCTTAAACTTTGGCACGAATTAATTCCCGCTGTCATTGTTTTTATCGCTTGCCAGGCAATAAAGGCAGTGTTCCCTTTACTTGAAAGTTAGACACTTTGGATTAATTGTATGTGCTGATGATGTAGATATTATTATTGAAACTTTATTTATTTATTTATTTACATCAACAATTACGCCTGCGCCTATGTTATCTTGGATCTGTTTTTTTTTTAATTGTAGATTAGTATAATATGCTTTATTTATTATTATATAAGTATATTATTAAGTAAGCTACCTGCAGTATTGATTCGCCCTCTTCCTCTAATCCATTCAAAAATTGTCGTAAAAAGATTGCTTTTAGTGTAAGTGTAAGTATAAGATCGCCCATCACTCTCTGTGAAATGTTTTATTTTATGTGAATTAAATTTGTATGGTGTACAGTACTTACTATAGAATATTCTATCTATCTATTTTTTTTTCCCATATTATTCCCTCAGCTGGGACAAAGTATGACCCTCTCTATGAGAGGGAATGGCTGTTATCCTCCACGCGGACGCTGTGCGGGTCGGTAGATCTCTCATCATGTCTGCGAATTTTCGACTCTAGGACACGTCGGTTTTGTCATGACGTTTTTCTTCACCGTTTCGATAGTAGTGGTGATGATATTAATTGCACAAAGCAATGCGCCTGGATTTCGAACTCCTAATTCCAGTCCGTTACTCCTGGGCCATAACTGCTCTCTCACAGATCAGAACAGAATTGATTTTAATCCCATTCTAGCTATTAAGTAGGTGCTTGTTCAGTAATGAGTGTTGTGTCGTTTAATTAATAGTTTACTCTTCACATTTTTTTTGTAGTAATTATTTTTAGCAGCACTTTGCTCAGGTACATGAACTATACAGGATGCCTTTTTTATCACTTTCCAAAAAAAATTTGTATACGAGTAATAGGTGAACGGAGTAAAAGCAAATGGCAAAAAAACAACTCAAAAAAATGCGAAATTTAAATCATACGTGTATTGCGTATGATTTGTAATTCGATTTTTTTCAAAATTTCTCTTTCTTTGTCTAGTATGAAAAGATTACTTTTTGTAGCGTTTTTTGATGATGGATCAATTTTTTTCTAAGCTGTGGAAAATAGAAAAAAAAACTAGGTATGCCATTTTTTTTTGGTAAGCGATAAAAAAGTCATCCGGTATTTAATATCGGAGTGTAGCAGGTCTATCTAATTACATCCTGGAAGGTGAACAATCTGCTTTTCGAAGTTTAACAGCACACACTATACCTACTTGTGCACTCTAATTCCAACCTCATTATGCAACATGAATCAGAACCTGAGGCAATATTTAGGGATTTAGTATTGACCGTCAAACTGAACTCCACGGAATCAACGTCAAATCACGAAAAAAAAATTAAACTGTACCATACAAAGTTTGAATACCGAATGTATGGGACAAATGAATATTTTTAACAAAACAAGAATCCTGTATGTATGCGGTAATACCAGGAAGAGTCGACAAAATAATAAAAAAATCAAAGAAAGTTCCAGTCCTGAGATCTAGTTGAAAGCTGTAACTAGAGCAAACATATCGCCAAAAACACGAATCAGAATACCAACAAATCACTTCTTATATTTACTACTATTCCAGAATGAATTCTTAAATGAAATACCACTGTTGGATTTTCAATGCTTTGGCCCAGCACCGAGGGTTGAAATTCCAACCGACAGTCTTTTTAATTTAAGTGTCACTTAGCATTAGTGAAAACGGACATCAAAATGCAAATGCGTTCCATATCTAAGAAGCGCCAAACTTGCACAAGTCAGAGTGAGTTATGAGTCCACATACGTACAGACGTAGTACTAAGTGTTAGCAACCAGCGAAGCACTTTGTTGTAGCCAAAGACTTTAGTTCGAAATCCAGACAGGAATATCTGCGAATGTGAGTGCCGTGCTAATTCGGAATACAAAGATTTATGGCTTTTGGTAGAATAGTATAGCAGTATTAGATTTGTGTTCTAGTTTTTACGTTTGTTATATTTGACGCCAGTTCGGCAATATTTGAAACTTTGTGATGTAGTTTAGTCTAGGCATGAGTGACCGGTTTATCATCAGTTAGGGTAGATAGTGGTCGACTGTTCAAAGCTTAACTTTTATCCATTTTGCCTAATTCGGGATCTTAAAAATGTTAAAAGTAAAAGAGAAAATAAAATGATAAATTAGTAAGACAGCCCTAAATTTTGTACCTATAAATAAAAAACGATCAAAGAGATTTGGAACCATTTTTTCCCGATCATGAAAATTACATTTGAAACTCGACAGCTGCAGTAACATTTGTGGTAGACTCAATCAATCAATCAATCAATAAGCCCTCTATCCTTAACTTCCGTCTGTTTTGAGTTCTTTGTTTTCCTCATTTAGAGGATATCTCTAAGTTGCCTTTTGGCAAAGGCGTCCTCTAACATTTTCCATTGTGCTCTATCTCTGGCAACTCTTCTCCAGTAAGGGACCGCTGTAAGCTTCAACTCATCTTCCCATCTCTTAACTTGTCTTCCCCGTTTCCTTTTTCCATCTCTGGGATACCAGTCTGTCACAATTTTACTCCACTTTTCCTGAGTACTCCTTAACATGTGGCCTGTCCATCTCCATTTCAGTTGGTCAATCTTCGTAAGTACATCCATAACTCTTGTCTTGGCTCTTATAAAGGTGTTTCGTTTCCTGTCCTGTTTCTTGATGTTTATCATGCTTCTCTCCATCGCTCTTTGACAGCATTGCATTGTGGTAGACTAGACGGTATTAAATGAAATATAAAATGAATACGGATAAAATATTAAATTAACACGGATAAAATAAGTCGGTATGGTGTCGGACGTAAAGAATAGCATCCATCCCATATCTTCCCGTGGGTGTCGTAAAAGGCGACTAAGGAACAGAGAATGGGCAGCAGCACTCTCTGTGTCTTCTGTAAGAACCGCACTCATTGCGATCGCCAACCTGCCTGCCAAGCGTGGCGATTATGGCAACCCCCCCCCCCCCCCATATGAATAGCGTATCACAAAAATGACCCCTAGTGCCCGGCAGCCCGTCTAATCTCCCAGCCACTAGGTGGACCGATGACCTGGTGAAGGCTGTGGGAATCCGCTGGATGCGAGTCGCACGGAAACGGTCAATGTGGCGGCGGACACTGTTGTATATGTCGCCGCCACAAATACAATAGTGTCAGTATGGATTAATTCAATAGCACAACATTTAAAAGTGCTACTTATTGCTAAGCTTCTAACCTCAGGAATTAAACGGAAGGAAACGTCCACTGCTGGACATAGGCCTCCCCCAAGTGTCGCCACATTGACCGGTCCCGTGCGACTCGCATCCAGCGGATTCCCACAGCCTTCACCAGGTCATCGGTCCACCTAGTGGGAGGCCTTCCAACGCAACGTCTTCCGGTTCGCGGTCGCCACTCCAGAACTTTTCGGCCCCATCGGCCATCCGTTCTGCGAGCAATGTGCCCTGCCCACTGCCATGATGCTATGACCACTATATCGTCGGCAAACCGAAGGTGAGTGATGTACTCGCCATTGACGTTGATGCCTAGCCCTCTCCAGTCCAGAACCTTGAAAACATCCTCCAGTGCAGCGGTGAACAGTTTCGGAGATATGACGTCTCCTTGTCTTACACCTCGCTGCAGAAGGATTGGTTCCGAGACTTGGTCCTGCAGTCGGACTGACATGGTGGTGTTTTTGTACAAACACTTCAACACGTCGATGTATCCGATAGTCGATTTGCCACCGTTGGAGAGACTGCAGTACAGCCCAGGTCTCGATCGAATCGAAGGCTTTCTCTTTACTCTTCGGTCTTCTGTATAACCTGCCGCAGCGTATGTAAGTGGTCCACGGTGCTAAAGCCTTTTCGGAAACCAACTTGTTCGGGAGGCTGAATATCGTCAAACCTGCGCGGGAGACGATTTGAAAACAACTTGTAGACATGGCCTAGAAGTAAGATGGGCCTATAATTCTTCAACCGGGCATTGTCGCCCTTTTTGAAGAAGAGTACCACTACACCCCTGCACCATGCCTGTGGCGTTTTCCTCTCGAGTATGACGATGTTAAACAGCTTCTAAAGGGCCTTACGTACCGGTTATCCACCCGCCTTCAGGAGTTAGTAATTCCATCATCTCCCGGTGCCTTGTTGTTTTTGAGCTGTTTCAGCGCTATATATACCGCTGCCGTAGTCGAGGTTAGACGGGCTGCCGGGCACTAGGGGTCATTTTTGTGATGCGCTATTCATAGGGCGGGGGGTTTGCCATAATCGCCACGCTTGGCAGGCAGGTTGGCGATCGCAGTGGGTGCGGTTCTTACAGAAGACACATGCGCAACGCATGCACAGCGCTGCTGCCCATTCTCTGGAAAAACTTTCTTGTGCAAACCATTATTTATTAAATTTGAAATATTGGCTTTGCCATGCTTATATATTTTTGAAGTTGCAGTATTTGTTAAGGCCAACCCTAAGTTGTTTAAAAAAATGTCGGACATTAATAACCGAAGTCGAAGGGATAACAGTAGCTCATGCGTAAGAAGGTCCCACACAGCATTCATGTATATAAGAGTGTTTTTTGCATGGCACCAGTCATATTTAACCACTTACCACGATCAATCAAAGAATTGAATGTAAGCTTATTTAAGAAACGGCTAAAAGCCTTACTGGTGAACAAAGCATATTACAGTATTTCGGAGTTCGTAACAGACAAAAATTTAATGATGGAAACTTGACATGCTATTACATGTATTGTTGGTCTTAAAATAAATTTGTATTGTAATTGTTGACATCAGTATTGTATATTGATATCGGTATTGTATATTGACATTAGTATTGTATATTGACATTGTGTAATTATTTGTTTTCAGTCTATGTCTTGACATGACGTAATGTATTGACATTTTATTGTCATTTTTTTTTTTGTATTATTTAGATTTTTTTATTTTATTTTTATTGACATTGATTTCTATTGTTATTTATTATCAATAAATTTTAGTATGCGATTCCTTATAATTGTTTTATTTTTATTTTTATTGGACAGGTTTATTTTATTTTATTACTTCGACTTGGCTGCCTTGATTTCCAAATTGAATTAAATTGTTTTTTTTTTACAAACATTGTACGCTCTCTGGCATAACATAGCGCACTCTTTATTTCCTTGAAACTCATACCATTATTGTACGAACCTACTCGTACCTATGTTAAACAAATTAATAAATGACAAATGGCTATGACTTATGACATCTTGCTGCTGGCTGAAATGATGACGGATAAAATATAAAATGTATACAGATAAAATATTAAATAAATAATGATAATAGCAATAATACTCGGTATGTCGCAGCTATATTTTGAAGAACAATATCCGCAACATATGCGATGCTCCTCCACTGTAATTTATCACGCAAACTTTCATACGGCCTTACCGGAATCGTAATTTAAAATTACTGTTCATACACAACCGAGTTTATATTCGGCCTGCTATCTCTCATGAATTTCAGGCAGTGAATAAATTTGTATTACAGTAATACTGAAATCTTTATACTGTGCAAAATTTGAAATACCTTACCATACCTTGGATTTATTTTAAACCTTCGAGACATTTTCTACAAACAGTTCTTCAAGCTACCTAAAAAATATCATAATATTTATGTACTAAACTCACAGTTTCAGTAAACAGGTATTTACCAAGAAAATTAGCAAGACAGCTACTGCTTTTTATAATTAAACAATTAATTATGACTCCATATTACGAAAAGCAATCTAAATATGTCTACTATGTCCTGATATAATTGAGAAGCCAGTCAGCCAAAGAGCAGACTCTCAAGAGCTCTTAAAGGGCATGCGACAGGAGGACTACGGGCGGTGTAGCCAGTATCAATAATCAATTTAGCCAATCTAGCCATGCATTCTAACCAAGAACCATTGACCCCTAAAACTAATAAAAACTTACTAAAAACACTGAGACATAAAACATCCCTTCAGAATATAAAAACTGGAATAACTTAATAAAACTTTGAGCTATCATTGAAATATGTTCGGGCAATTCGCTTGAATTAGCATGTCGAAGCGCCCATTACGAGCAGGACCTGCTTTATTGCCGAAGTTGTGATGGAAACTGCTCCACATACCAACAGTGGCTGTCGCTGTATTAGTTTTCTTAGTATTGAAACATTCTTGATAGTTCTGCATGCCTGGTACTTACATATTGCGACTCATGTGTTATGATATTAGCTACAAGATGAGTAAATGCACCTCCTGTGTATCCTCTTCTGCAAATCTCGCAATCAAAATTAGGTTTGCTGTAAGAAAACCTAATTCTGGGCTAAGCTTGCCATTGTACTTGGACTTTATTATTGCAATTTGATGTATATTTGTTATTTTGTGTGCAATAAAGAATAAGAATGAGTGATTTGTATAACTAATGACATTGTTATAATGTTCAACATGTAGCTACTTATGGGAAACAAGAATTTGTGTGGTAAACTAGAACTAAAAACCCGACAGCTGAAAAATCACGCTCTATTGTAATCGGGGTTTACAAGGTAAAATGTAGCCTATGTTACCCGGGCCGTAATAACGAATCGATTGACACCTTATTCATCAAAATCGGATGAATAGTTACGGAGGAACATACGTAAATACAAACATACATACATACATAGACTGCTAAAATCATAACCCTCCCTTTTGGCTTCGCCGTAGTCGTGTTAAAGGAGGCATTTTTTTCCAAAAACACACACTTTAATTACCTCGAAAATTATTCTCCGACCCTTATCCCAATTTGTTTGGAATCAGCGCAGCATATTTTCTTCTTCATGCTTCGCTATTACTCGTCTTATCGTAACATCAGTATCGACACATCGACAGTATCATCTCAGCAGGCACCTCCTTTCTAGCCATATCATATCGTTTTTCATTTTATTTGTTATGTGTTCATTCATCGTTTTTCATTTTATTTGTCATGTGTTCATTCATCGTTTTTCATTTTATTTGTCATGTGTTCATTCATCGTTTTTCATTTTATTTGTCATGTGTTCATTCATCGTTTTTCATTTTATTTGTCATGTGTTCATTCATCGTTTTTCATTTTATTTGTCATGTGTTCATTCATCGTTTTTCATTTTATTTGTCATGTGTTCATTCATCGTTTTTCATTTTATTTGTCATGTGTTCATTCATCGTTTTTCATTTTATTTGTCATGTGTTCATTCATCGTTTTTCATTTTATTTGTCATGTGTTCATTCATCGTTTTTCTGGTCTTCCCCTACTCTTAAAGCCGTCAATCAATATTCATATTCAAAACTTTCCTCACGACATTTCATGCCTCATAAATAAGTATATTAAGAACAAACCTCTAACTAATAATGACATAACATAACATCACGCCAGTATTCCTCGAAGGGTTAGGTAGAGGTGTACCTACCCATTGGTACACCCTATTTCGCCAATTGTTTATGTCCCATGTGATGGGGTACGAGCCTATTGCCATCTATCAGGTATAAATCTAGACTCCATGGCTGGTACTGAGAAATTCCTGATGAAAAAACCCAATAACACCTTACCTGACCTGAGAATCGAAACCAGGATATCATGCCCAGCAGTCGCGCTTGTGACCACTAGACCAATGAGGCAGTCAACTAATAATGAACCCAGTTATAACGACAAAAAGACTTCAATTACAGGTGCGAAGAGGAGTATTAGGTAACATGCATAAAACTGGGGCATAAGGGCAGTATAAACCTAGTTTTGTGGGCCCCAACCGTGTCATTGTCGCTAGGTGTTATGGCCGACCCAACCCTTAGCTTTTAATTATCGGTTTGGTCAATGAATGGTCTGTTTACCTTGACACCGAGCGCGCAGACCGCACCGACGATTGCGGACGCAAACAAAGTAGATCGCATGTGCTTATGGTAATAAAACCGTCTGATCACTCGTCTAGATGTAACCCTTGTTACACTTACTTCGATTGGTGGATCGATAACATGGTTTAATTGAACTGAGGTATAGACTGTATGGGTGTGTTTGAGACAGCGATCTATTTAAGAAGAATAAAAAAGTTAGTTTCAGTTTTTGCTAAATAACTATTTTTTTAACCATATTTTCTTATAGTTTTGGACTAGATCGTAACTCCACAAGCTAGACAGATGCTGTCTAGAATTTAAAACCATTAACTTTGTATATTTAAAAGCTAAACTGTCAGCACAAATATTATCTTTCCAAGGGTCGTATTTTAATCCAATAGATTGTTATCTACTAAGATTATCATCCATTCAGTACTTACTATTTTCGTTTTGCAAGATTGAAAGAGTAGCTCATTAATACTTAAGACTTTTAATTAAATACCGCTGACATCCCCAGCCTACGAACCAGCAAAAAATTGTAGCCCTATATTTTAGGTTGATAGATGAGTGTCGTTTAAAAAGATCCGGTAGCGCTGTTTACTTGCGAAGAAGTCTAACAGATAAAGTTGGGTGAGCAAGAAAGTGGACCTCGAAGCCAAGCAAGACAAACACTTCAACGAAGAACTATCCGCATTTTATAGGACAAAATAAGAATAAAACACGGAACTGTAAATATAGAGTGATACTTATTTGAAACAGGGTATTGTGTCTAGGGTTTATGGTTATATTGATGCAGTGGGTTTAGCTAGTTTGAATCTCACAAGCAATAAATATGTAGTTAACAAATATTGATACCAGGCTTATCTTGCGACTTTCACAAAGTTCTGGTTGTTGCAAGGCACCTATGGAGTACTAAGGAATTCTAGTAAAGATTAATTTTCCGAAATAGGCAGTTAAGGATCAAGTCCGGACACCGGACATAGGCTGGCCGAAGCAAGGAAAACCTGCTCAGGTGGAGATTCATAGATGACTTTGCCCTGTTTTTTTTTTTTTCGGATTGGAAATCATCAAATGACTCCTCCCGCTCTGGGCGGAGCAGGAGGGAGTGTCAGACTTTTACTGACTAAAACCCACCCATGTTCCTTCATCGCCCTTTGTGTTCCGGGGCCACGGTATCTCTTACGAACCGTTCCCTAACCCCGGCAGGCATCGGCCCTTGCTGAATCTCATTGAGGCGCGCGTGGAACACGAACGCGCCGTCGACACGGCCTGTCGTCATGAGACGGACGGACGGCGAACTAGCCCATAGCCCACCGTCCACAGGCCCGCGCCTACGGTGGCCGTGGCCCCCGACGCCCGGAGCGTCTCCCGCGGCGGCCGGGACGTGAGGTTCTCTCCCTCTCGCGTTCCGCCACCTCCTTCTCTAGCATTACTGCTTCGCAGAAGGAGGTGACGGCGTCCCATTCCGTCTCGCTCCGGACCATGGCTTGAACCAGGGCCGGACGCGAGAGGTCGCCGCCACCAATCGCCGCTTCGAGGACACGGCGGTGGTCCACCCACACGGGGCACACCTCCACTGTGTGCTCCACCGTGTCCTCCGGTCGATACTTGCAGTGGAAACACCCAGGCGTTTCCTTCCGCCCGATTCGGTGCAGGAACCTCCCGAAACAACCGTGTTCGATGAGGACCTGCGTCAGGCAGAAGGTGAGGACGCCGTGGCGTCTCTCAAGCCACTCCCCAAAGAGGAGACTTACCGCCACTATTGTGGCGTGCAATAGATGATTTTGCCCTGGAGTGTAAATGTGGTGTTACCCCACAAACGATGGGACACTTGATATCGTGTCCTGCTTGTCCTGTTGCTTGCACAACCCAGAAGACGCTGATGGACGCTACTGAAAGTGCCAATGATAAATGATGTTTATTTTGCAAGTAGGCTCGACTTATAACTCAAGGAGCTCAACGAAACGACGAACAATACCAAAGGACATTTGGGTAGGTCGCTTATAATAGTACTCAAACTGCCAGACAGTTGTGGGAAAAAAACAAACAAAAATAAAAATGTGACCAACATTGTCCCCACATTCACAATAATTAAATAAAATTAATAACAAGTACTTTTCAAAATGAATGTAAATAAATGTTATCGACACGCTAAGAACAAGAAGAAGGTGTTAATTTCAATTGCCGATGTCTATCATGACCGCTACACATAACATATTCCCATGTTAACATAGTCCGTTTTTATTATGTTTGTTAGTCTGTAAGGTATATAATATCTATGGGCTAAAGTTGCCTGACAATAAATGAATGTTGTTGTTGTTATTATAACGATTATGGAATTGACAAAAATGTATTGGATTAAAGTTACCGAAAAGCTTTCGTGAATTCTGTTGAAATTTGTTGAGAGTTGAAGACATACGCAACACTATAAAGGCGATGGCCCCTTGTTTTGCCCCATTGTGCACCCAGGTTCAAAGCGTAACTATATATAATTACTATAGCACAGTTGCTAGTCCAATAGCCGGTTCGTTTCAGTTTAGCGACAGCGGGGATCTTGTTTTGTTCACATTGGGGAGCGGGATGCATCTCATTGCCCATCTCTTTGTCAAGATGACCTAATTTGAACAGCCACGAACTGGGACACCATTGCTATAAATAAATATTTGTTTCCTCTTCCCGTATGGGCAGAATTTGTTGAGTCATTTAATTTGATTAAATTGTTATCGCGATGGTTGCGAGGTGGTAACTGTGTGTATTATAAAAATATATCATCACACCTGTAATTCCCTAAGGGAAGGGTAGAGATAGATCTTACAGATACACTCACATTTCACCAGTTATACTTAAGTTCCATGTAATAGAAAGCGTACACATTGCCATAAATCAGGCACAAATCTAGATTCTAACCTGCTTTTTACTAATTCCACCCACAAAACTGTGGGAATCGAACCGAAAGCAAATTATCGCAAACTATATTTCTCCAAATGATTTTAAACCATAAAGTGTTGAGGGTTAAGTTCAAAATCGAAAGAGAAAATTTGACAGTTTATAGGCAGTATATAAAACCTTTGTTGAACCGATTATTGAGAATCAATATAAAGTCGATGTTTAAGTTACAAAAAAGGTAAGAACTTGTAGGAGTCAAAAGGAGGTTAATCCTAATCCTTTTCGACAAGAATGTTTTTTAAACCAGTGTATTTTTTTGTATTATGAAACAATATTCTTAAGAAAATTATCGGAGAAGGCCTCTCGCCGACGAGCCTGCGGTTCATGAGGTGCTATCTCTAATACTTTAATAGAATCCTGGTATTAAACTCCTGCAACGTCTTGATACTCGATAGCGAAAGAAGCCGTAACGAAAATGTTTGGGGATTCTGTAGAAAGGAGGATAAAATTGAACCGAGGGCAATATCAAATGTGTCTATCACCAATAATCTTTTGCAGAGTTGTTATTCTTAAATGTGGTTGTTCATTTGTTGTGCAAGAAGTGCCTGTTACAGAAAGACCGATGAAAACCGGATCAGTAAACTGCATTTTAACCTGACATCTCCGAAAACCCCAATACTCGGGTAAAAACTACAAATGTTGGCAACAAACAAAGTAAAAACTACAAATGGTGGCTACAAATTTGGACGTCTGCTTTACCCTCACCACTGAATAGAATAGAATAGAATAATCATTTATTCGTTATTGGACAGCAGCAACACAATAGAGCAACACATACACATAGGTACATATAACAACAAACAGAACAATGAATTAAACAGCTCAACTGCGCTGAGCATGCCCATAACGAAACTGCTTCCCCTTTCGGACATTACAAGCTTGAAATGCTCTTTTCTTTTTCGAGAAATTAGAAAAGTTTCAGAGTTATAATGTGACGTAAATAAATAAATCGAATAAACTTGTTGTTTTGACTTACAAGCGGCCCTAATGGTTCGATAAACATATTTTTTCGTAAACATCCGCAAAGTAAACACATAACCACATACACAGGGAAAGTTTTAAATAATATTAATGGGCTCTTAACGATGTATAAATTATAAACAAATATGATAGGTTTAGCTTCGTGCTTCCTTATTTAGTAAACAGACATCTAAATTGTATAAACAGATGCTGGTACTTCACTAGAAGCCGAATTAAAACCGCAGCTGGATACTTGCATGAGTCATTGATGTTATTCTCTTTTATTTTTAAAATATAGGTACCTATCAATAAGGATGGTTGCGGTTAAGTAGTTGTAATTATAGTTTTAATATCGACTAAATAAGCTTACTAGATAGGTATATACATATAAAGGCTGTTTTTTTAGAGGCAGAGAACTTTAAATTGATTTAAAACACAGATAAATGGTTCTAATATCCATCAAATTGGCTATTTTTCTGTGTTTTATATCAATTTAAACTTCTCCGCCAGTATAAAAGTCACTCGTTAGTATGAAGATATATAGATAGGTTCTAACTAGTAACTGCTGGAAAGTAATTAGTACTAGAGTTTAGAATTTAGTTTTCCTGTTCCTTGGTGTTCCTAGGTAGATATATCATAACTACCTATCTACGTATGTAAAACTTTATAATGCACGTTCTTAAATTGGAGATGTGTCATAGTTAACAACATCTCCGTGAGTCATATTGTTGATGTAAATTGCTATAAGAATAGAATATAGGAAGACCAATGGAAACGTTGGATGGACTGTGCGAATGTACTGACATGTGCCTGGAAGCGGCTAACCCTCCGTTTTATAGTGAATATCAAGAGTTATCTTGGTATTCACTCTATTCCAAGTCGTTAGACTATGGAGATCATCTGCCTAGCCTTTTCCCAACTATGTTGGGGTCGGCTTCCAGTCTAACCGGCTGCAGCTGAATACCAGTATTTTACATAGAGCGACTGCCTATGTGACCCGCACAACCCAGTTAATACTGGGTAATACGGATACTCTTTGGTAAGACTGGTTGCACGACTTTCAGGCCACTTGTAACAACTGTCAAAGATCTAGAAATGACCGCCGGGACCAATGGATTAAATTTCTTTCCGAGGCACGGAGGAAACTCAGTATGTAATGGGTGCTCATCCATCCACGGACCAACCTAGGCAAGTGCGGTATAACCTTAACATAGACTCGAGCGGCTGTCATTAAGCTCCTCAAGATAACGACTGTTGGAGATAAGTACTCAAATAAAATGGATGGTATAACGATGTCCATAAAACAATTTAGTCCAACCAGTGTTGTGACACAAACACGTACCTATTCAAGCAATCTGACAACCGTACTTAAAATCAAAATGCGGATCATTTCCACTAGTTCTAAGTACTACACAGTTCTACGGTAGAACTGTGTAGTAAAACTAGTGGGACCTTTGTTTTTTTACTGCTATAAAGTTGTTCATAAAGTTTTGCGTCATGCTTACACATCACCGATCCCACTAAGCATTGCCGATTGCAGAGTAAGGATTGCCAAAGCTACCACCAATACACATTGCATTGAAACAACTCGGCAGGCGGTAGGCGGCACCCCAGTAACCTATTTTTCTTAGTTGGCTCCACGCAGTCACGACTTGTGAAAAGATAAGCAAATGACATATTTTATGATATTATTTTCTCCCCAATCAGTGGGGATTGTCTTCTTCCTTTAGCTTTGTTTATTGTTTTATTTTATGTCCGGGAACGGGATCTGTCTCGGTTTAGCATTGTTATCTTGTAGTAACAACTTGTTAACAATTACGAATACCAAGCAAATTGCTTTGGGAACATCACGCCTGGAATCCTGAAGGACTAGGCTGAAGAGTATAGTACACCCACATTTCGCCACTTATGTTTAAGTCGCATGTAAGGGGTAATATAAGGGGCGAGCCTATTGCCATCAACAGGGCACAAATCCAGACCCAGACTGTGACTGCTACTGAGAAATTTCTGATGGATGAACCCAGTAACTAACCCTTTGCCCGACCTGGGAATCGAACCCAGGACCTCATGCTCAATAGTCATGCTTACGAACATTAGACCAACGATTCGAGGCAGTATTATTGGTTAGTTACCATTATTGTTTAAAACAAAGAGCAGAATAAATAAATCAATCTGGTTTAATGAATAGCCTTCGCAAGTTTTAAAGCTCTGAAAGAAAGCTTTTAAAATAAGAAAAAATATCCAAAATCTTTCATTTGCGTTGTAAGGTCAGAGGTGGTGTAGTTTACAAAGATTTATAGTTATAAATGATTCGGACACAAGGGCTCTAAGTATATTTCGAGGGCTGTATCGTTAATTTCTTGGTAGAGCCACATTTCAACGTTCTGTCAGCTATTATTATTCGCTGATAAGACCCACCGTTTTTAGTTTTTCAGTAGGCATTTTAATTTTCTGTTTCTTTTTAAAAGGTGAAGATTTTTGCGAGCTGATAACATTTACGCAAAGGGCTTACTTAGTCTGTGCTGAGAATCCCATTGGATAGGATTTATAGTCACCATTGTTATTTATTTTCCTTATTTGACACAATTTTAATTATTAAAATATTAAAAAAAAAAAAACATAAAATACTTTTCTTAAAAAATACTAGCACACAGGTATCAGGAACGGGGTCTAAGCTACCGCCGGTCAGGGCTCCAAAGATAGGAACCTCCTAACAATACGCGCCGTGTCCAGGAATACCGCTTTCTGAATCAAGCCCTTGATCCAGCCTACGACGAGAGTCTCCTCAGGTATTGGTCGGGGCTATTGGCAATTAGGCCATTGGCTGAAACGACGATCAGCACAGTGATCGCTGAGTTCACACCCCAGATGTCGACAACCTCGCGGGCCAAGCCAAGATACTTGATTTGCTTATCTTTCGGGGCTTCCACGATTATAGTTGGTGCCAGTTAAGATGAGAATAGCGGTCATTGACCCACGTACATTTTATTAAACTTCTAACTTTGAAAGCCAAAAATAAGCCTGTTCAAGTCTGGAATCGTCATTTATCGTGATCTTCAACATTTTTTGTAATGAAAAACGATACGTGGTTTATTTGTTTTGGTTCGTACGAAGAGATATTAGGGAAAGGGCAATGACCGCTATTCTCATCTTAACTGGCACCAACTATACCATATAATATTTTTTTTATTGTTATTGAATAGTATATAGCTCTCACCTATAAGCCAACAGGAAGCTATAACCACTATGGCACACAATAGCATTGATGATCCTCTTCACCGCCTCCTAAGGCAACACGACTGAAGGGATAAAACTGTCCTAAAATCTTGTAATACACTTTCCGTCCACGCACAGGATTACACTGTTTTTCTTTTATTTTCTCCATAATGGGTTGAATAGAACTAAAGTAATACCTTTCACGGTTGTTTTTGTTCCCTAACTTAGTTTTATCTAGGCACATTGAGCGAGAATGAGCACATAAAATATGTTTTTGTTTTTGCCCTATATTTAGGAGTATTACCTTGTGATTTATTGGTAATATGCCTTTACTTTGTCGTGTGGTCTGACCCAGCGGTCAATAGTTGGTGTTTGATAATATGGAACATACAGGGTGTTAAACATCGACGCAAAAGCTGTTACCATAAATTCAATACTTACGTCATGATTCTAGATCCACGATGGATGTTTTTTTTTATAATTACCGACGAAAAATGTCTATCTACACTGGAGACGGTCTATATTAATGTGCTGATGACGTTAAAGGTGTGAAAGTGAAAGCGCTTACAGGAACTTGCCTAAAGTTAGCTGTATTGGATGGAAACTGTAATTAACGCTTCTGTTTCTAATGAAAAGCTGTCCGCACTGAAAAAACTAATAGTTGAATTTCTGAATGTTGATTCCTTAACAGTTGAGTCAACAATAAATTACGTTGTGACAACCGTAGTACTACATTCAATAAAACAAATTAAAAAAAGTTAAAATCTAATTGTTGTTACAACCAAAAAAATGGGTTAAGCTAACATATTTTTTCATGGATAATCGCATAGCGGTGAATTTAACTAATAATTCGGTAATGTCAACATAATGTTAAGTGGAATCAGCAAATGAACTTAGTCAAATTTACAAAATTTATTCAACTATTTGCAAATGTTCCCATCAACTATACGATTAGTTTAATTAACTAGTGTGAATAAAGTTGTCAACACCTTACATTTAATTAAATACTAGAATCAACAGATAAATTTCGTCTAAAATAACAAAAATATTTAAGCTTTTGCCAGAAATTTAAAACAACTAATTAATGATGTTTAATTCAACCACATTGCAAAAGTTGTATCAACAAGCGAACGTAGCTAAATTTACAAAATTGATTCAACTATTTGCAAATATTTTAAACAACAAAGCAAATTGGTTAAAATAACCATTGTGAATAGTTGTCAACACCTAACATTTCATTACATAGTAGAATCAACAGATACATTTAGTCAAAATAAAAAAAATATTTTAACCTTTTGCTAGAAATTTAAAACAACCAATAAATAATGTTTAATTCAACCATATTGCAAAAGTTGTATCAACAAGCGAACGTAGCTAAATTTACAAAATTGATTCAACTATTTGCAAATATTTCAAAAAACAAAGCAAATTGGTTAAAATAACTTTTGTGAATAGTTGTCAACACCTAACATTTCATTACATAGTAGAATCAACAGATACATTTAGTCAAAAAATAAAAATATTTTAACCTTTTGCTAGAAATTTAAAACAACCAATAAATAATGTTTAAATCAACAATATTGCAAAAGTTGAATCAACAAGCGAACGTATCTAAATTTACAAAATTGATCCAACTATTTGCAAATATTTCAAACAACAAAGCAAATTGGTTAAAATGACTATTGTGAATAGTTGTCAACACCTAACATTTAATTACATGGTAGAATCAACAGATAAATTTAGTAAAGATAACAAAAATATTTTAACGTTTTGCCAGAAATTTAAAACAACTAATTAGTAATGTTTAATTCAACCATATTGCAAAAGTTGTATCAACAAGCGAACGTAGCTAAATTTACAAAATTGATCCAACTATTTGCAAATATTTCAAACAACAAAGCAAATTGGTTAAAATGACTATTGTGAATAGTTGTCAACACCTAACATTTAATTACATGGTAGAATCAACAGATAAATTTAGTAAAGATAACAAAAATATTTTAACGTTTTGCCAGAAATTTAAAACAACTAATTAGTGATGTTTAATTCAACCATATTGCAAAAGTTGTATCAACAAGCGAACGTAGCTAAATTTACAAAATTGTTTCAACTATTTGCAAATATTTTAAACAACAAAGCAAATTGGTTAAAATAACTATTGTGAATAGTTGTCAACACCTAACATTTCATTACATAGTAGAATCAACAGATACATTTAGTCAAAATAAAAAAATATTTTAACCTTTTGCTAGAAATTTAAAACAACCAATAAATAATGTTTAAATCAACAATATTGCAAAAGTTGAATCAACAAGCAAACGTAGCTAAATTTACAAAATTGATCCAACTATTTGCAAATATTTCAAACAACAAAGCAAATTGGTTAAAATGACTATTGTGAATAGTTGTCAACACCTAACATTTAATTACATGGTAGAATCAACAGATACATTTAGTCAAAATAAAAAAAATATTTTAACCTTTTGCTAGAAATTTAAAACAACCAATAAATAATGTTTAATTCAACCATATTGCAAAAGTTGTATCAACAAGCGAACGTAGCTAAATTTACAAAATTGATTCAACTATTTGCAAATATTTCAAACAACAAAGCAAATTGGTTAAAATAACTTTTGCGAATAGTTGTCAACACCTAACATGTTGGAATCAACGATATTGCAAAAGTTGAATTAACAAGGGGACTTAGTCAAATATACTACATTTATTCAACTATTTTGAAATTTTCTAAAGAACTAAACGCATTAGTTAAAATAACTAGTGTAAATGATTGTCAGCACCGTACCCCGCGGGCCTGTGGACGGTGAGCTATGGGTAGCTCGCCGTCCGACCGTCTAATGATGACAGTTTGTTTTTAGTTTTTATGGTGACAAATTAGTTGTAATATGTTTGTATAACACTATCATACTAGCATATATCCTGAAGAATATCATATATTTTTCTGGTTTTGTTTGTTGCAGTGAATCATATGATTTTTTGCATTATAAAACTCGCGGTTACGAGTGTTATGTTGGTGCCCGAGCGCATGCGAGGGCACTAAATTAACACGAGTAAATTAACACTCGTGTTAATTTAGTGCCCTCGCATGCGCAAAAAAACCACTCATTTCGCACTACTCAGCCCGCAGTGACTGACTTAACAGCCACTTTGTAGTGCAAGCTGATTAGAACTTTATTTTAATAGTATTTCAGACGAAGTTTGATCCACCACAAATAGAGTTGCTAATTTAGGTCTTGTAATCGCCTAAATAATTTAAAAAACAGTACTTACACTATTCGGATAGTGTAGGGTACTTGGTGGTATTTTCATTTGATGACATAATAAAAATATGCAAAAATGTTCACGATTTCTCCCAAAAAAGCAGGATAGCATTAGGGATGGCATGAATTATCCACCATCACAACCCAATTTATTTAAAAATGTAAAAAATGATTACCTACTTACATGTGATTTGAAATGTTTATTGATCAGTTTTATCTTTTACGTGTCTTTACAATTAGATTATTATGAAAAATCTGATAGATTTTTTGGGTAAAACTATTGAAAGTGTGAAATCGTGAATTATTCTGAAGTGAGAACCCTAAAAATCAGCTGTTGTGGTTTGTTTACAAACATTATTTCTCTAAAGTGGCTCGAGTACATAGGTAAAGTACTAGGTAACTAGGTAGGTACCTAGGTACCTAATTTGTTTTCGGAGATACCTACCTACCTACTGTGTGCCCGTAATTTTGACGAATGGTTAGCTTCTTTTGTCATATTATTATATTTACTACTTTTGGCTTAAAATCCGAGGATCGTTCTGAAGGTCAAGATCAAATTCCTGGGCCATGCCGTTCTGATAGTCCTCTTGAACCTAAAAAAATCCTCCGGTAAGGAAAAGAAAGAGCTGCAGTATAAAAAGAGCGCATATCAAATAGGTAGGTAGGTACCTACCTAGGTACTGCAATATTATAGTTGTTTGTGTGTTGTTGTTTCGACAATTCAAAAGTGCCTGTAACTGGCTTACTTGAAATAAATGCTTTGATTTTGATTTTGATTTTGTTGCCAAGTTCCCATTCTGTGGTGAACTGAACAACTTGTACAGTACAAGTTGACTTTTGCCCAAAAAAGTCTTGAGCCTATTTGATGTGTTTTTTTAAATTTAATGTTTTAACTTTTATATACTTATAATATATGTTAGGTAGGTAGGTCTACCTACTTCAAAAAAAACATACGTGGGTAGGTACTAGGTATCCAACTACTTTTTTTAATTAAAGTTCCTAATTCCTGATTACCTGTGCCTTCTTGATCTCGAAAACATTGTGCCATTTCATATTAGTGGTAATAGCAAGCTTATAAGTAAGTAGGTAGTTAAAATATATAGATTGATTTTTATGATGGTACCTACCTACCAGTCAATATTCCCATATTTCCTAAAAACACAATAAACCTACAAAAAATTAATTACCTAGGTACTTTTCAAAGTTAATTTAACTTAAAATCATCTTTTACCAATGATCGTCAATAAATCGAATTGTTAGCTTATCATGGTAATCTTCCTAATATTGGCTATTAAAGATAGGTAATCTAGAATCTCCCAATCTATTTATTTGTGTCATCGTCCGTCCATGTTTTGCATCCACATTTAAAGCTAAGCTCCACACATTAGGTAGGTGGGTAGGTACCTATCTAGGTAACGTTTTTATGAATAGCAGTAAAATAATTACCTAGGTTACCTACCTACTAATGCTGATATTTAATAATATCTACTTATACCTAGGTAGGTAAGTAGTAGTACCTAAGTATATTTTCTTTTGTAAATGGTACGATAGGTACATATAATAACACCCAGACACGAAATTAGTTATTTATGCAACTGTTGTATAATGAGGCGTATTAAAACACGAATGTGGCTTTATCACACCAGGCGAAGCCGAGTGTGATAATAGTAGGTATCACATGAGTGTTTTAATACCTAATTATGTACAGTTGCATACAAGACTTTATCTACATCCATGATATGAATCCTCCATAAAAGGTTCTGAAACCATAGGTTGTTGTAGTGTTGTAAGAAGTCTATGTAAATTCATGGAAAGTTGAATTGCTGAGTATTTAATACAAACAAACCATGTACCTATAAGTAATAATATAATTATTTACACTTTGTACAATTATTAAAATACACCAAAGCTTATATCACTCATTTTTGTAAACAACAAAGTAATGCAATACCTACTAATATCGAACTAAAATGGCGGGATTCGACTTGAATTCGAATTAACCTATAAGTTTTTTTTAAATTACGGCGCTGTGGTAGTGAATCGCACGTGCTAGACAATGTTCTTTTTTTAAAACGAGTATGAAATTTAGTACTACATTATAACACCCGTTTGGGTGTTATAATTATTATTATGACACTGGCTGTTTTAATGTTGGCCATAAGCTAACTGTTTCAGATACTTTTATAGAGGATTTATAGCATGGGTGTAGATAATAGTACATTATGGTACAAGTGTGTAATGTTGGTGATTACCGCTGAGGCGCGATTGAGACCCGAGCCATCAGGCGAGGGTCTTAAGAGAGCCGAGGCCGGTAATCATCAATACACACGTGTGTCATACGACGTTTTTCAACACACTTGTGAAGAAAATAATACTAAAAAATCATTTTATTTAGTAGAAAATTGATATTTTTGTCCTTGGAGTTTTCAGGTAGTAAACTTTCCATAACGTTAAGGGCTTCAATCTTATATCGGGCGGTGTACATCATAAATCATTTTCTTCATAACTAGTAGTTGTAGACATTTTTCATTCATAAATAACTATAATTTCAACAGTGAAAACGAGTAATGAAAAGTTTTTCAATGGCGGGATAATTTAATCAGTTTTCCTATGTGCGCGCATCTAACAATGGCGATCGGCCATAGACTAAAATAATGAGGTTTGTTTTTTTGGCTTTTCGCGGATAGCGAATCCACGTACAAAATGGGGAAATCAAAGTTTTCTTTATTACACAGAAAACAAAAGTTACATTTCAGTGAAATGAGCAAGCAATAGGTACATTAATTTATTTGTACTATTGAACACGATTTTTTTTATATGGAAACTTTTAGGAACAAAGCAACAAGCACCTCAACCAAAAAAAAAAAACCCTATAACTCACTTGTGAATAATAGTAATGAAAAAGTCACAGTTTGATCATAGGTGTCATTATGTGCCTAATTGCGGTGAAATTAGAGCCATTTTATGAGCAAGTGTGTTGAAAAAATATTTACAGTTCGTGCAAACATTTACCTATATCGCCGCGGGAATCGAACCCGCAACCCGCAACCTGGATACCTCAAATCACAAGGAAATTGTATCAGCTTTCAAAATATAAGTAGGTAGGGTACCTATAGTTAGGTAACTTAGGTACCTACCTACCTATGTAGCTTTTGTTTGCAACTTTACTTGCATTCAGGTTGACCTATAGGTACACTACCTAATTTAATTAATCGATTTATAGGTAGGTTACCCAACATAAAGTATTCTGTGCCTATGGTAGGTAGGTACCTGTAGACACAGAATAGGTAGGTACCTATAGGTATAAACAACATTTAACATTAGGAACATTTTCTAATAGGTAGGTACCTACCTACCTACCTAGCTAAAAATTAACATTAAAACATTATTTCGATTTAAGCTAGGTACCTACCTACCTACCTATGCAAAAACAGACTCGCAAGGTCTGCAAGGTCTACAACTCACAGAGGCCCGAGTCCCATTAAAAAAAGTTGAAATCTAATTGTTGTTACAACCAAAAAAATGGGTTAAGCTAACATATTTATAAATATAATACGTCCTACGTAGTAAAGGAAATGTACTCGATACCACAAAGTATCGATACTTTTTTCGTGTCCCTAATCCAAACGCGCGCGCCGCGCGCGCCTGCGTTTCTTTAGTCTGCCCGTCACCCGTGTCGACACTCGACGTTAGACGTGCGTTAGACTGTAATTTGAAAAATTTAAAGTGATTAAATGTGAACAGTAAGTACCGTTGATTGTAAGTGATAGGTTCCGTTTATTCAGTGATACCTTAAGTAAATATGGAAGATTTTGAGAAACCACTGGTGCCAGTATATCTCCGAGACTGGGGTTTATCTGAAGAAACAATTAAAAATTTTTGTGGTAAGTACCTACCGGCTACCCTAATAGAATGTATGAAACGCCACAGTCTGATCATGATGAAATTACTAATTGTAGCTAAATTAGTAATTTATCTACAAGTAGGTAAGTACATAGATTTTATTTATCTCAGTTTATGCCAATCAAACAGGTTTCTACAGGTGTAGCGCGCGAACTCGATTCGTGGAAGCGAGCGGTCGACGTACCTATTTGTCTGCATGCGATCGAATCGAAAGAGACAACAAATCATTGTACTCGCGGCGATGTGTGTGAGTTTCTGTGTTAGGGAAAGAGGCGGGTATTCCAGTACGGACTTGTCGGTGCGGGTCGGTACAGATCGGTGCAGGATGCCCTACATAAAGAAACAGGTAAATTTGTCTTTATTGACCATCATGGCTTCGAGTTCGTCGGACAACGATTTTAAAGTTTTTTTAAACTTCTTTCAGCTTAAACAAAATTCCCCTGTACCTAATTGTATATCGTAAATTACGCTATACAATTAGGTAGGTACAGGTTGTTTACATTACGATACGTAATGTCTTGCGAAGGTAATAATATAACCTACGGATTTGAGATGCGATCGCGTACCGAAACTACGATAGGTGGTAGGTAGGTAGGTACGTAGGTTACGTATAGTAATATTATTTGTTTTGTTTTTCAGATAATGAAATCACTATAGATTTACTCACAGAAATACAGGATAACGATCTAAAAGAATTAGTGCCGCTTATAAAAGAAAGAATATTATTCAGAGTCGGTGTGAGGAACCTGGAAAAAATAACCCATGTAAGTAAACCTATCTCTATTATATTTATTAGGTATTTCATTTAATATGAAATATTTATTAGGTATTTCATCAAATCTCACTTGTTGGTGAGATTAAATTACCTATTAATTAATTATAGGTAATTTAATCTCTAATTGAAGGTAATTACTATTATTAATTATCTAATCACCTATTTATTTAGGTAGTACTTACCATAGGTTATGGAAGTACTAACAAAATGTAGTAGGTATATCAAACACGTCACAAAATGTTATTTTAACACAAAAGTAATGTTAACTTGTTACTTATTTGAGTACCTACCTAAGTTGATTGGTTGTGAGGCCTAACGTTAGGCCTAGCAACCAATCACAATGGCCATTCGTAGCGACTTACTCCTACGCTTACGCTGGTTAAACATTGGGACTCAGGCCTCTAGTAGTTACATCTTTTATTAGTACCTACCTAGTTTTGAATCATTCGATAATATTTCTGTTGAGTTTTTGTTGTTGACGTCACAGCGTGAAGTCTCTAGTTAAGTCGCATGGATAGCAAACTAGAAAATCTAAAGTTTTAACTTGGTTTATTATTTTACAGGAAACTGCATCGGAAGACACAATTTCTGCTCCTGCAAGCCCTACAACGTGCTCTAGTCGTAGTAGCTTATGCTGTAGCGTAAAAACTAATGCTGACCCAAAACAAATACATAGTGTAAGTTTGGATTTTTCATAATTTTATTATGACACACACGTTTTCCTTATGTTCTTTACTTTTTTTTTACTGTTCTATTTTAGAGTATAGATATACCCACCATTCTTAATGAGAATAGTTATGGAAAACTGGTTCTGGCCCGTCTGAAATCAAGCGATAAGCTTGATGCGACTAGCAGGTCATATCTAACAAAAAGCATTGTGGAGTGGTATATTAACAAATATCAGTGCATGAAAAAAGAAGACTTCATTGTGTTATCAGAGGCTATCACTCGCTTTGTTCCAACAGAACATAAGGTTTATATACCTACCAGCCTATTTATGATACCTATAGTACCTACATTCTTTACCAAGTACCTACCTACCTAGTATAAAAAATAATAGTAGTGCGACGTACCTAGTTAGTGACAATAGTGAGCGTTATGTAGGTATCTATGTTGTGTATCTCCGTTATTACTTATATATGTACCTACCTATTATATATTTTTCATCTTTACAGTCATACAGTAGTCGTAGAAAGCGTAGTTATCGTAGTGCGACGTAGTTAGTGACAATAGTGAGCGTCATGTACCTATCTATGTATATGTAACTGTATCTCCGTTATATTATATATTATGTAAAGTTATACAGTAGTCGTAGTTAAGCGTAGTTATGATTCCTTTAAACAAATCATAATTTGACACATACTAGTGTGTGTAGTAAATTTACAAAATTGATTCAAGTTCATAACCATTAGTCATGTTCACTATCCTTGCTTATATTACTTTTTTTCTAGGAAACCTACTACATCCCGGCCATAGTTACAAACAAAAAAACGATTCCCGCCAGAGGAAAACTAGTGGACAGGTATAATAATCAAAGACGCGTCCTAAAAAAAGAGGGGGTCATATCAAGGAAACGCAAATATAATGATGATGAAAAACAAGATACTGACGTCGAAGAGAACATAATCATCGGTAATACTTTAGTATAATAGGTATTATGTTTGTTTAAAATACCTACACATCGCTTTGCAATTATTTGTCATACCTCTGTTTTTTGGTTTCAGAAAATGAAGAGCTGGTCATCTGGCTAAAATACCATAAAGAACCGTTCCAAGAGGTGCGCGAAAACTGGCTGGCAACAAGAGCGTACAGGGTCGAGAAAGACTATAATGATAAAACGAAACAACTGCAAGAAATATTACAAAAATATCCTATTTTGAAACAAAACTTTGGATATAAACTGGTAAATTACATTCAGATCTATTACTAACAGACGAGACTTTTGCATTTATATATTGATAGGGCCTACCTATATTCTATTATTTTCTTGTTCCTAAATCTAACATCATCTATGTTTTTATAATATTTTTTAGATTGACATCGACTTCGAATATCGGTATCCGGATAAAGAAGTAGTTCTGTTTGAAAAATTTGATAACTTCATGGAAAAAGCATACACAATTTTCAAAAATGACGTTAAGTCATTCAAAGAGTACAATGCAGTTTTCGAGAAAAATCCAAATGAAGGTTAGTTTGTAAATGCACTAAGTAATTTTACTTTGGCATTGATTGTATGACAATTCAACACCATGGCTGACTTGACACCCTATTTTTTTTGTCAGATTTTTGCTAAGAAGCACGACTCATCAAATGATTCCTCATCTATACGATGAACTTACGTACATACAAACATACATAAATAGACTGCTAAACTCATAACCCTCCTTTAGCTTTGCCGTAATCAGGTAATTAATGTATTATTTTACATAGATTATTTTCATTTCAGATACCAAAGTATTCATAATACTGTCTCTCCTGTGCGGCAAACTAGTCCCTTCAGTCGCACGAGGTCGTGCAGCCTCAACAAAGAAATTTACGAAACCATCTATCTTGGAAGCCCGGGACAATTTGGTCCTGCATGTTAAGGTAAAATGGAATAATAATAAAATAAATAATGCTGGACATATTTTTTCACCCAGCACTATCTAGCCCCAAAGTACGCAGAGCTTGTGTTATGTGAACCAGATGACTGATATACTATACATAGATACATTTTTTTGTTGTAAATACATAGGTACTTATTAAACATAGAGAACAACTTAATATTAACTTCAATGAGAACACAAAATATTAAGTAGATACGGATACTTAAATAAAAAAAAATGGTCCTACCTAGTTTACAAAATTCATCTGTCTTTCTGTTTGATTGTTTTTTTTTTCTTTTCAGACACAAACTGACATAACAAACGCCCTGGTCAAACGGCGAGAAGTCCATCTCGAAAAAAAGTTGACCTGTCAACCCATTGTGGTTTGCGTCGGGCAGTCAGTAGAAGAATTGGAAGCATTTTACGTGAATTACGACGATGTGACCTACCACATGTCAACACTTCTACAGGCCGTGGATATATGTTTCAAGATCTTCCAGGTATTTGACGTCCAATACCCCTCCGAATGCCTGCAGCAGTGGATGTTCATTCAACACTATTTCTACAAAATTGCAACGCCTCAAGACGTCAAATTTCCAAGCGTTTGCTCGTTGATCGCCGACCTAAAGTGATGTTGAGATAGTTAACGTATAATAATGGTATTGCATTATCGCTGTTATGTTTGTGCTAGTGACTTAGAGTCAATCAAAGGTTTGTTCCTCCACTTTACATACATACATAATGGTTTGTCAGAATATCATTGCGCGCAGCATACATGTCGTAGACTATTTCAAAATGAAAAAAGCTTCAAACGCCATCTTCTGATACACAAAGAACAATTTGTTAAATCATTAGAATCTCCGAACGGTAGCGTAATAAATAATAGTGAGTGCGAGGTCTTATTGCAAGAACACAGTCGTAATTTAGTTGGTGCAGACCAACTAAATTACAACTGCGTTGAAAAGCCTCAGTCACAAAATAACAATGATCAACTGGAAAATGCTTGTAGTACTTTAGCACAAAGTGATATATCGCTGCAACAATGTGGCATTTCACAATTTTCAAAACAATTGCCAATGGATGAAAACATAAATAATTCTTCTAACACATTTTCTGTAGATGGTTGTTTAAAAGATTTGCAAGATTCAGCAACAGGTTTTGCTTTATCTCTTTATAGCAACCCAAACTTAAATAGAGCTACAGCTAAAAATATTTTACTTGAAGTTACAGATAATATTACCAAAGTGATTGGAAATACTATACGACATTGTATCTCAAATACTCCACAAGGTAGTTCTGCTATTGAATCAGTATTAGACGCATGTTCATCTCCATTTAAAAACGTAAATACAGAATTTAAATTGTTAAGATATTTTGAGTCAACTGAGTACTACATAAAACCAACGCAATTTGTTATAAACTCATCTGTGAGACCATGCGTACAACATTCTCTGAACGCCTTGCAAACTAAAACAGTGACCGGTACAATGATCTCATTAAGGGCTATGTTCAAATCTTTTTTTGAAATTCCGGGCATCTTTGAAGCTACTTTAGCAAATATGCACGTATTAAAATCTCAAACTGATGGAACTATTTCCAATTTCATCCAAGGAACTCTATGGAAATCGAAAATTTCTAAAATGATTGGATTATGTATCCCATACTTTTTGTATTTTGATGACTTTGAGACAGGTAATGCTTTAGGTAGCCATTCTGGAAAACAGTCTATAGCAGCCACATACGTTAGCTTTCCAACTGTTCCTTCCGTATACAACGCGTTATTAGAAAATATATTCGTTGTTACATTATTTAATACTTCATTGAAAGGATTCGGTAAAGATTCATTATTTCATTCACTTGTCAGTCAACTTGCAAATTTAGAAACAAATGGTGTTGAAATTGTTATTGAAAGTGAGAAGCACACAGTATTTTTTGTTCTTGGATTAATTACAGGCGATAACTTGGGCTTAAATTATCTGTTAGGGTTTAATCAATCTTTTTCCAGCAACTATTATTGTAGATTTTGTAAAAACCACAAGTCAATTTTGTGTAAGCAAGCTGTGCAAAAAGCTCATGATATTTTAAGGGATAAAGACAATTATACTGCCGATTTGCTTTTAAATGACTCTACTATGACTGGCTTATACGCGGAAGGCGACAACATTTTTAATACAATACCTTCATTTCATGTCACTGAAAACATGGCTGTTGATATAATGCATGACTTATTGGAAGGAGTTTGTCATTACGATATCTGTAACATGTTATTACACTTTATAGATATTTCTAAATTTTTCAGTCTAATCACATTAAACAATCGCTTGTCATCATTTGATTATTCTGGCCCGGAACTTCAAAATAAAATTGTAACTGAAATAACATACAAAAATTTAAAAAATAAAAAACTTAAGATGAGTGCATCTGAAATGTTAGGTTTCGTAAGCATTTTACCATTTCTTATTGGTGATCTTATTCCTGAAGATGATGGCATTTGGAGCTTATTTTTGAATTTATCAACGATAATTGATGTCCTAATGATGCCTGAGATCAACTATTCAACAATAAAATATTTACAATCTATAATTCAAGAGCACCACGAGCAATATCTTCATTATTTTACCGATAACCTTAAACCAAAACATCATTTTATGGTGCACTATCCACATATTATTCAATGCGTAGGACCTTTGAAACACATTTGGTGTATGCGGTACGAAGCAAAACACAAACAACTGAAACAAACAGCTCATAATACTGCATCAAAGCGCAACTTACCATTAACTTTACTAATTAAACAACAATTAGTATTTGCACAAAGAATTTATTTGAAGCAAGGATTCGTTAATAGAATTGTCTGTGGTGGTATTGATGATAAACCTTTAACTACTGAATGTTCACTTCTGACAGTGAATGGTGTTAGTATAGAAAATTATCGAATAAAGTGGGTTAAAAACTGCGGGACGTTATTTAAACCAGGCTTCATTGTCCCTATTGTTGAAGATACTGTTATTCTATTTTATAAAATAATTTATATACTCAAGTTCGTCACAGGTATATTTTTGTTTTGTAAACCACTAAACTATATAGGCTTTAATCAACATCTTCAAGCCCATAATATTGTTATTGAAAGTGTCCCGAACACTCAATTCAAATGTATAGATATTGACGATATATCAAGTTTTCCAACGGTTTGTCATGTAATTTGTAATGGAGAAGTTTACTGCAAGATAAAACAATATTTTTCAACAGATAATGAATGACTTACAGCCTTGCAGTAATAACTCAATGTAGGTACGTAACATTGCGCGTGTACGTAGGTACTCGTCGTTAGACATTAATTTGAAAAATAAAATTAAAAGTGGTATAATGTAATAGAACAAAATAAAAGGTGAGTTTAGTGATAGGTGCCGTTGATTCAGTGGCCTTCTAGGCAATTTTTTTATTATGTTATACAGGGTGGAATTTTTGCTTGCCACCTGGAGGGAAAGTACTCTAAATACCGGAGATAGCTAATTTTACTCAAAGAAATCATTCCATTCTTTTTTAAAAGAAATTAATCTGCATTCAAAGATTTTGAAAATTTGCTTGCCAGACGAATCGATAGGGTCAATCATAAGGATCAAATCTGTAACAAACATGATAAATGAAAGGAAAACCATGAAATCTTATTAAATGGTACTCATTTTGAGCAACTAATTAGTTACTTTACCCTTTTTTTGTTCTATTAAAATAAGATTTCATGGTTTTCCTTTCATTTAATTTATCATGTTTGTTAGAGAGATTTGATCCTTATTATGATTGACCTTATCGATTGGTACCATAAAAGTACAGGGTGTTCTTTTTAAAAATAAAGGAATGTTTCCTTTGAGTATAATTTGCTATCTCCGGTATTTAGACTACTTTCCCTCCAGGTGGCATGCAAAAATTCCACCCTGTTTATAGCAGAGTATGTCCTGTAGGTAACTACCCTTAAATTCTATTATTTGTATAAAACGGTGTCGCTACCAGTAGGTCTAGTCTATCATGCAAATGTAATTACTACCGTTTTTTGGATCGTAGCGATTACGATTATTGGTTGTTAGGCCCAACAAAGTGATATCACTATGGTGATTAAACGATTGTTAGGCCTAACAACTAATGGCAAATGGCCTTTACGCTACTATCCAAAAAACGGTAATTACATTTGCATGACAGACTAGACCTACAGGACGTTTAAAGTCGGGCCTTGCAACATAGGTTCCGCAGCTGGTTAGTTTTAGGCTAGCGTTCAAAATGAACGAGCTTTAAGTTAAGTTTGTGAGTCTGTCAACTGTAATGGTTAGGTTTTTTCTGGTGTTAATGCAGGTTCATACTGATGGGTGGCCTTCTAGGCAATTTTTTTACTATGTTGTATATAGCAGAGTATGTCCTGTAGGTAACTACCATTAAATTCTATTATTTATATAAAAAAGTGTCGCTACCAGTAGGTCTAGTCTGTCATGCAAATGTAATTACTACCGTTTTTTGGATCGTAGCGATAACGATTATTGATTATTAGGCCTAACAAAGTGATATCACTCAATTGTTAGGCCTAACAACTAATGGCAAATGGCCATTACGCTACGATCCAAAAAACGGTAAATACATTTGAAAACTTAGGTAGGTATGTATTTGTTAAATCTACTAATAATTGTTTGTTTGGCAAACTTTGACATTCTCTCGCTAAATGTCCATATGTATTGGACGATTAGCTAGTTACTTAATTAAAATTTGAATACTATAAAGTTTTATTATGTTATTTATGGTTAAATAAATGTGATTTGTTATAGTTAAATAAATGTGTAATATTGATTGATATTTTTTTTGTTTTATTGTCTATAATTAGATTTCCTTTATAGGTTGGTAAGTATTTTGATGAAAGTGTATTGTAGAATAAATCTGCATTGAGTTGTGTCAATATTATATTGGTATTTTGTAATTAGCTAAGTAATAAGTTAACCTGAAATGTAAAAGTATTTGTTTGTACAGAATTTACTTTAATATGATGTTTGTAAAATCAATCTGTATTTTCACGGAAGAAGTAGGTATAATGTTGAATTAGGCTTTATGTAATGTAGCAATAGGTTAGAATAGCATTTGCACTTATCATGCCGGCATAGTCCAGCATCAAACCTAAATGATCACTGGACAGATCATTTATCATAACCTACATGGTAAGTACAAAATATGTTATTCTAATCTATTGAGGCGTATCGTTTCAACATTACACCTTTGTTAAAATACTTTATACTGTAGGTAGATATTACTAATAAATGCAGGTTGATTTTACAAAAAAACAAGTAATTTTAACTAAATGTCACATGTCAATACTACATTTACAACAGTCAAGAATACCAGCATCGAAGGTTAATTTTACCACTAAATTTAGGTTACTCTAACCTATTGTTACATGTCGATTCTACATTACACTTTTGTCAAAAATACTATTATGATCTAGGTAGATTTTACCACAAAGCAGAGGTTCATTTAACAAAACACCACAAGTTGTTTCAACTTAAAAGTACAGGTTAAGTTTATCATAAAAATTTGGTTGTTACAACTTAATTTCACATGTCAATACTACATTTACAACAGTCAAGAATACCAATATACACAGGTTAATTTTACCACCAAATTTAGGTTACTCTAACCTATTGCTACGTGTAGAATCTACATTACACCTTTGTTAAAAATACTATTATGATCTAGGTAGATTTTACCACAAAGCAGAGGTTCATTTAACAAAACACCACAAGTTGTTTCAACTTAAAAATACAGGTTAAGTTTATCATAAAAATTTGGTTGTTACAACTTAATTTCACATGTCAATACTACATTTACAACAGTCAAGAATACCAATATACGCAGGTTAATTTTACCACCAAATTTAGGTTATTCTAACCTATTGCTACGTGTCGATTCTACATTACACTTTTGTCAAAAATACGAATATGATCTAGGTAGATTATACCACAAAGCAGAGGTTCATTTAACAAAACACCACAAGTTGTTTCAACTTAAAAATACAGGTTAAGTTTATCATAAAAATTTGGTTGTTACAACTTAATTTCTCATGTCAATACTAGATTTACAACAGTCAAGAATACCAATATACGCAGGTTAATTTTACCACCAAATTTAGGTTATTCTAACCTATTGCTACGTGTCGATTCTACATTACACCTTTGTCAAAAATACGAATATGATCTAGGTAGATTATACCACTAAGCTTAGGTTCATTTTACAAAACACCACAAGTTGTTTCAACTTAAAAATACAGGTTAACTTTACCACAAAAATCAGGTAGTTACAACTTAGCACCATATACTTAAAAATACAGGTTTAATAATATAGTTAAAAGAACTATTTCAAAATAGTGTTAAAACAACATAACTGGTGGTTTGGTTAAATTTACCTGTTTTATGTAAGTGTTAAACTAACTTAGCTGATGGTTTGGTTAAATTTACCTTACAAGCAACACATTTCAGATTAATTGATTCAACTATTATTAAAGGTAGGTTCTATATCAACAAAAAAAAATAGTTGAATGTTCTGTTAACCTATAATAAACTAGTTTATATTACCATTTCAAAACAGTGTTGAAACAACCTCGCTGGGTTTGGTTAAATTTACCTTTTAAAAGTAACAATTTCAGTTTGTTTGATTCAACAAATCTTCTATGTAGGTTCTATATTAACACAAAAAAAAGGTTGAATAAATGTTGATTCAACTAATTAATTTTTTCAGTGCGAGTAGCTTAGTGAAGTGTTAGGTAGCATCTGCCGGTAAAATTCACGATAAACTTTGCAGGAAATGCGCTATATAATGGTTGTTGTAAGCAAAACATACTGAACCGATATTTCGACTTATTAATAATGTATTCAGGAAAATTAATTATTCCACCACAATGTTATATGTACTTAAATATGAAACAATAGATTCAAATTATAAACGCGTTATATTTAATAGTATAAGGGCATACCTACAGGGATGAATAACGCAGTATCATGAATTATAACAATGCCAATGAGTATTGATTGCCTATATAGGCTTTGAAACATCCTCGTATTAAACATTCTCGTATTAATGAAATGTTGAAATTGCAGTTTATTGTTCTGTATTATGTACCTACCTATACCACAGAACTGATAGCTGCAGTTTTATTGTGCATACATAATGTATTAATGGGGCGTTACCAAAACTTTAACAGTGGTTTAAGAATGTCTCGTAAAAAAAGAAATGTTCAATCATGGTTTGGTCAGAGCTTTTTGTGAAAATACGACGTATGAAAAGTTCATGTTACTGGTAACATGACACTATTAATATGGCCCGTAGAGGCCGTAGAATATTGAAAGCCAAGTAAATTCCTATGGAAATGTCGATTCGGGAAAACATTTTCTTTCTATTTTAATTAACATTTTTTGATAAACATAGGTACAACTTACATAGCACTGCTAGCTCTCCTATGCAATAGCTGCAGCAGGCTGCCGTCCGCGCCCGAGGAGCAGAGGGATCGCGAGCGCGCGCGCCGCTCCCCCTCCCGCGCGCTGCGCTCGCGCCACCGCGCCATCAGCGACTCCAGGCACAGCATGGCGCCACCATCGCACACCATCCGGCTCCACCGCCCCGCCCGCCCGAACACCACCCCAACACTCAACACATCAAACCTTCAACGTAGATGCTGCTTTTACAACTAACCTCGAAATATTACGATATTTTTATCGTCGTAACAGCGAGCTAGTTAATGGCGCAGCTCGAGACCACTGCGAACGTGACTCATCCAAATGTATGACCACGTCGACGTCGTCTTCTATGCATTAAAAGTGCAACACGCTCACTAGCCCGCAACTAACCACTCAAACAAATGATATACCGTATGCCACAGTCTTGTATAATATTTAACGTAAACTTTCCAACTTCACGTCTGAAAATTTGGTCAATATTTGTGATGTAAGTTTCTTTTTGGTATTATACCGGACGGACGCCACCGAGAACACGCGAATTAAATATTCACTGAAACAATTAAACTTTGTCAGGCGGCGCAAGTTAGTGATGTGCCACTTCACGAACAAAGTTAATCACGGAGTTTATCATGCGGTAGACGCGACGTAGAGGCCGATAAGTGTGGTTTACACGGAGAAACAATCGCATTAGTAAATGGGGCAAAGTCGTAGTAGTTACATCACGCGAGGTAGACCCGGCTTTATCGGCACTGACAGAAATTGCAGCGAAACTTACGAGAAACTTTAAAGTTTGTTGACAGTCGCGGTGGTAGACATAGAATCGGTAGTAGATTGCAAAGTAATCGGGATGTTTATTTAGAAGTTTCCCGCCGACGCGAGTGCTCGCGGCCGCCGGGGCGGTGTCGTGTCGCTCGGAGCGCTTCTCACCGACTGAGCTAGCTCGTCGCAGTACTACGGTGCGGCCGTAGCTGAGTCTACGACGTCGGAACGCCTTCACCGCGTCCCGTGTCCCACCACAAGCGATATAATATAGCGCACCCTCGTGCCTCGCGTCGCGGCTAAGTTCGACGCCTTGTTGTCACCCAAAGTTGCGCAAACTTTGGCTGCTATATATCACGGCGGGTTTCATAAGTGCCGTCGTCACAAGCGCGTACAATTTAATCACGACCGTAATTGCGTACGTTAATGTACGCATATGTTGAGGTTTATTTGCGGAAGTATTGGTTTTCAATTTCGGTCAGATTGTTAGCAATGTAAAATAAAAATTAACAAAAATTGTATTGTGTTTGTGTTAGGTATATTAACGAACTACATATTTCGTAGGTGCTTATACATATGCCTAAACCCGATTAACTAATTGCGGTAACTTAGGTAACTGATCATGTAGGTCTTGCAAATGTTTACTTTTACTCAGGTATGTTTACTTTGAAAGCTCAGGTACAGTACAAGTTACGTTTCTATATATACTTATAAGTAGTACAAAAGTTATATTATGTACCTACCATCAACTCCAGGGCGGGTATGTTTTTCATTGATAACATTTACATAATGGAAGATAATATTACCCATAACATAAGCTCGTAACAATTTACATAAATCTGAGTCTATGTTATGCTCAACATTATTCGTGGAATCTTTTCATTGTTTTGCTATAATAATATGACCCGTCGATTACTTTAGGGTTATAGAGCATTCACAGAACTGGGTTGTTTTTTTTAGGTCAGATTAAACAAATAAATTATGCAATAAAATGTAATGTAAAACATTCGCTAATATAAAGCGTAGCCTACTCGTATTTTATACAAATACGCTATGTATGCTAGTTTTTTTTTTATAACTTAGTTGTAAAAAAAAGCGATCATCAAAACAATATCATAATGGTGGTTATCGCTTAAAAAAGAGGTAGGTATCAAAAAAAAAATAAGTAAGACTTGATTTCTTTTAAAATAAAACTGGTCAAAGTAGGAAACTGCAATTTAAAAACCTCGCAGAGAAAAAAACAGTTTTCTAGTTGGTATCAAGTATCGCAGTACTTGGAAACTATGAGCTTTGCAAATTAAAAACGTGCTTCGAAGACCTTTCAGCGACTGCAAGCGCTTTCAATCGCGCCATAGCTAAAGCAGCTGCTTTCTAGTAAAAGACAATAATACGCACGAGGAGAAGTAAGAAATATCGTGCCCTGTATTGAAACACGTGTACGGAGTCGTCTCTTAGAAGTCCAATACATCTTTAAAATAATATACTCGTATAACACGTGAATTTAACTGTGAAAATCTAAAACAGTAAGTAGGTAAGTAAAAAGAAAAGTCGCGGGTTTTCGTTTGTGTGTGACTGCGTTGTTTTCGTAAACCATGTTAATGCGATTTCCATCATAATTAAGAGAAATATTTCGGAAGGATTAAAGTTCCATTAGTTGGTTTTAAGTGTTTAGTTTTTGTGTTTATATTGAAGTATAATAGTTATATTTTAACATTAAACTTACATATGGTTGTATGTAAGCCAAATAGATTGGGCGACTACATGGATGTTTTAGCGTGGGGGAGGAAGGGAACCGGTGAGGTTCCCCTCACCGGTTCCCTTCAATGAAGCTAAACCCTGCCTCCATCTTGTTTTTCCACAGACAGTTTTACAAATATGTATTTACCACGCGCTATCCTGTCATTCAAGTGCCAAAAGAGACATGCATTAATGTCTATGTCAATGTTGCGACAAGTCTCTATTGCACTTGTTCCAAGCAAGGGCAGATCGCTATTCCTTCTGAAGTTGACAGAATTGAGGCGACTTTGGGAGGGAACGGATCGCTCAAGGCCTGTACTAATGAGGCTGTTTGAGGAACTGTTGAGCTTTCGTCTGTCTTGTTTTAATGTTGAAGAATTCAAAGTAATTGGGAACATGGGTATGTTCTTTGCGTACCTGATTTTGTTCACAGATTTATACGAACAACATAATTTAGAGTTGGTATCGTATAGTTTTCGCCCTTCGAGCTCGTGGCTAAATAATGATAGCCGTTCAGGTCAATCTTTAGGTTAAGCCGCGCTTACTTAGGTTGGTCTGTGGATGGGTGACCACATAATACATACAGAGTTTTCTTCGTACCTGGGAAAGCACGTTAAGTCGTTGGTCTCAGCTGTCATTTGTACTCGTAGATCTTTGACAGTCGTTCCAGGTAGTCAGTCAGTGGCCCGAAAGTCTGAAAACCCTGAAAAGTCTGACCCTAACATAGTTGGGAAAAGGCTAGGCAGATGATGATGATCCCATGCCAAAAAACCTCTTCTCATTGAAGGACGCAAAATGTCAAGGAATTTAAGAAAACTAACTATACTCGTAGTAACCTAATTTACAATCCTGGACTTACTCCGCAAGATGCCTTTAAATATTAGCTTTTAATATAAGAGTATTCCCTATAGTAAGTTCTTATGTGATAATTTACGACCACCACGCGACCGCAGTCACTGGAAAAAGTTAGTTTTCTATATTGCGTATGCAGCGCACATCGCTATAAGCTCAAGGTCATATAGGATCCTATTACGATTAGGATTGCGCCGTGTCCCCATGAGGGCCGTGTGAAACCACCAGCCTAGCAGGCAGTTATGTCCAAGGATGAATGTAACACCTGTGAACTAATAACGTTGTGAGGCAATCTAGACGAAGAGTTTTACCTTTTGCGAGGCTTTGATAAAAGGTGCTTGAAAAGAAAAAGAAAGCACTGATTACTTTTCTAAGCTGCGGTGAATCGGCGTTAACCGAACGATTTTGAGCGGTACGAAACAAAGCCGAAAGTTACTCGATGAATGAACGAAATCCGATTGTCTGAATAGGTTGCAAACTAAGTGGTTCAGAAGTACATACACAGCTATACAGATCTCATCTGCCTAGCCTTTTCCCAACTATGTTGGGGTCGGCTTCCAGTTTAACCGGATGCAGCTAAATACCAGTATTTTACATGGAGTGACTGCCTATCTGACCTCCACAACCGCGTTATTACTGGGTATTACGATACCTGTTAAGACTGGTTGTCAGACTTTTTGGGCCACTGACTACCTGTAACGACTGTCAAAGATCTACAAATGACAGCCGGGACCAACAGCTTAACGTGCTTTCCGAGGCAAGGAGGAACTCGGTATGTAAGGGTGGTCACCCATCCACGGACCAACCTAGGTAAGCACGGCTTGACCTAAGATCGACCCGAGCGGCTGTTTTTAATGGCAGATCTATACCCAAGTATATGTGATATGCATATCGATACCGGATATTGCTTTTGCGGTATGTGAAAACCACCCAAGGCCAAATACAACTTGTTCCTCTTTAAGGGGAAGCACCTATGTCTAAATATAAATATAACTTCGTTTACACAAAATGTTAGCCTGAAGAGGAAATGTCCGCTGCAGATGTTTACAGTGTCACTCGGTCGCCGGGTCGTGTCAACGAACGCTTTATGCACGGAACCCCTAGCCAAAAGCGGCACCGTCCGTCGCGTGACGTCATTATATCAATAAACGATTTTTGAACTAGTTTCAGCGTAGTAAACTACTAATACAAACGTTTGTAGTAGTGTTTGTTGAGGTTTGGATAAGCTTTACCGCATTATCATCGCTTTGCGGTCTTTTTTTTTAATGTTAAGGGGCCGGAGACCGATGCGTAGTTCATACAAACGTAATACCAAAATAATTTGTAAATAAAACATATTCTTGGTGGATAATATTTTTTTTTCAAGAGTCATAAAAGAAAAGATTTCCAGCAAAATATGGTGGAAAACTTAAATACTGAGAAAAATACAGCCACACCGTAGCCACATGGTACGTGCTGGTAATATATACATATTTCTTTCATGTCCTCCAAAACAAATTATTGTAAAATTTTATAGGCATCGTTATAGCTGAAAATAACAAATATGAATGCTAAATATGTATGATTTCATTGCTCATAAAATTGTGAGTGCAAATACGTCATATTCATAACTATTTTGTATTAATATTTAACACAAAGTACTGAGGCATCAAGTGATATTTCATAATAAAACTGTAGAATATCCTTCAATATAATCGAGTCATTAAATAATCATGCATTTAAACGTGATGACTGCAAAATCCTACGAATTCTTAGTCTACATAAATCGGAAAGTCAAACATTTCCCTGGGGCACACATAAGAATTCCACATAAGTAAAATTGCGTGTAGAAGCTAGTACCTATTGAATTTCCATGCCATAAGCATTTACGCCCTTAACCCGCGTGTAAGTGAAATGATTTTACTTCCTTTTCGCGGAGCTAAACATCGTGTTACTTTGGGGGTGTTATATTTCCAGAACAGAATAGCAATAAGTAGGGGTCGTGGGGCTTTTTAGTCGATACACAAGGATTTGTGTACCACAATGTTGGTACTAACAGTCTTACCAAGGAGTACTGTAATAACTGGGTTGTGGAGTTCAGATAGGCGGTCGCTCCAGTAGTAAAATATTGGTGTTCAGCTGCATCCGGTTAGACTGGAAGCCGACCCCAATAAAGTTGGCTAGAAAAAGGCTAAGCAGATGTTGAATGTTGGTACTAGCAGTAAAAAAGATTAGGGTGCAAGCAAATACCGAAGAACTATCGTCAATTTGGCTGTCAGGTCTTTTATGGAAGACTGGGACCAGACATGCTGCGAAGATTTACAATAAATCATTTACTATTTAGTGCTTCCTATTTGCAACTACATAAAGTTGTTCCTATCTGTTTTGCATAGCTAGATTATTTAGGTAGACTTGTATATAAAAGGAATATCCAAAAGACTCATCATAATCAAAATAACCTAAAAAAATATAATTTCCGGAATCCCTAAAATTAAGTAGGTAATAAATACCGACAGCTTTCTTAAAACTCTTATATATATATTTGGAGTTCAGTGGTGTCTTTTTAGGCAAACGATAATATTAATTTTATATTTTTAGAAAGGTTGTCTGAGCCCTGCAAAGTCCTTGAAAAGTCGGGAAACGTAAAATAACACCAGATATTTTGTTCATTTGCGTGAATATGATAAGGGATCAACGAACTTGTTTACTGAAAAAACACCGCAGTTCATAAACTTTATCAATGAAATTATTAAGTTACCTATTTATAAGTTCTTTATATTTCCAAGACACAGGCAGTGTTAAATTTTAGTAGGTGGTACCTATTTTTTTGCGGCAGCCGGTACTTGAGGTTGGTAGAACCTACACCCATATTTTGCTGGTAGAATAATTTGATAAAGTAATGATTTCCCAAAGAAATATCAACAATATCGTTTAAAAACCATCGATAGTCGCGGATAGAAGACTTAAACAACAACAAAACCAATTTGGAAAAGTTAATTTTAGAATTTATTTTTCTTTTTTAACATAACATAACATCACGCCTATAATCCCCGAAGAGAGTACCTAATAATACACCAATATTATGTTTTTTAAGTTCCATGTAATAGGGGGCGAGCCTATTGCCATCAACCGGCCACAATCACAGACTCCGTGGTTGAGAAATTCTTGATGGAAAAACCCAATAACATTTTGCCCGACCTGGGAATCGAACCCGGGACACCATGCTCAGCAGTCGCGCTTGCGACCACTAGGCTAACGAGGCAGTCTTTGACTAAACCTTAAATCTATGTGCATGAGTAGGTATCATCGGTCACTGTAAAAACAAGGCTTAGAAAAATTTCGCGATCATCTCGAGGTAGCGCTCGCCGGCCGCTACCGCGGCACCGCTCGCACGTAGTTGTCACTGTTCTAACCTAACCTAACCTATGGATCCATTCGACATCGGTTTAACGGCAAACGGTTAGTCGGAGACAAAAATCACCCAGACACTTTTAGCCTTATATTTAGTTGTTCTATACGATAGAGAAACGATTTACGAAAATAAAAATTTTGGCTAATTTTTTGTCTTCTTTCTGTGCTCCGGGCCATTACGTATACTCTAACCGTATCGTCGCATAAGTTGTCACACTCGAGTGACTATAGTATTATGTGCTACTTGTCACTTCGCTAGCTCTCGTGATTTTACAATCCAATAAGCTACCCCGTGAAAGGCTTCAAGTGCGGGTTACAATGTAGACAACCGTTAACCCGTTTAGTCAGATGTTTATCGACTAAATCGAAATTGGCTTAGATACACCTATACCTAGCATGCATAATCATCGCGTAGCGCATTTGGCTAGAATTCTAGTAACGTTGCCAAATTTTTTAGTGGCGTAGCACTCGTAGCGTAGTGCTACGCAATTGTGTAGCGCGTAGCGTAGAAGCAAACTCTCGTCTATTCGTAAATGAAAAACTTTGGCAACTGTATTACGTAGTAAACAGTCACTTAGGTCTGTTTTTTATTATTATTTAGCCCGTATTATCCCACTTCTAAGCAAAGGCATCCCCCCATTAATTCCACTTCTCAAGATGGTATGCTTCTTCTCAAAAATAACGAAACTATTTTTGAGTCTCATAAATTAACCTTTTGTATTTACTTCGTCATAAACTACACAGAATATTATAAGGTAGACTGGACAAACACTGAATATCCCCCATAAATAAAAGAGTTGTTCTGTGATCACATCTCACGTCCTCAGATCGTAACTCAGCGAGTCAGTGTTATCTACAAATAAGAACTAAAATACGGATCACTGCAGACACTCTTTGGCGCCTGCTTGTCTGTCCTGGCGCTTGGTCTATATTTAGGTATAGCTTAGGAAGCAAATATGTACGATATTAATGAAATTTTCTTGGAATGCTTCATAATATACGGACACAAATATCTACGTACAAAAAAAGGTAGGAAGCAATAAATAATTAATTTTAAAAAAGTTGCTAAAAGTTCAAATTATGGGCTAACAATTTCACGGTGGTCAACGAGAGTACCAAAATCGTTGGGATAAAAAGACCAAAGATAGATTGAATAGGCAGTCTTCATTTCTCTGAGCATCAGCCTCAGAACCTCATAGGCTGGTATATCGTATAGTATCTGTAGTCAGCCTGCAACATACATACGCCAGAGAAAATAAAATCTCTCTTCTAATAAAACTTGCTAACGATGGCTGAAGCATTTAAAGTGCCTCGCAGAAACATTTGTTTTATGGTTCCGTAAAATATGGCCATTTTATGGTAGGCACTAAAGGTACGAAATATTTTAACGAGTTCCAGTGCGTTACTTTTTTCATTACAATTTGTTAATAAATAATTAAAACAAAAGAACACACCATAGGATGTGTTCTTTTTTCCACAAAGACACAACCGATTTATTAAGTTTAAGATTAATTGTTATTTTAGGTAGGTATTTTTTACCAATTTTCACTTACAGCCAACACAAATGAACTTTACTGCCCCCTCTTTACTTTATTGGTCGCAATCGCGACTGCTGAGCACGAGGTCCTGGGTTTGATATCCGGGTCGAGCAAATTGTTTTTGAGTTTTTCCACCAGGATTTCTCAGCAGCAGCCACGGAGTCTAGATTTGTGCCCGGTTAATTGCAATAGGCTCGCCCCCTATTACATAGGACTAAACATAACTGGTGAAATGTGGGTGTACTACTAGGTACAACTCTGCTGAACCCTCTGGGGATTACAGGCCTGATGTTATGTTATAAAGTGTAAATGTATAATGTAAGGCCCAGCGCACACCGCTGGAGGCGCAGCGCAGCGCATTTGAAGACAACAATTTAATATAAACCTTAATTACCTTGATATACGGTCGCGCGCATGCTCCTGTAGTAGCTTGAGGGCGCTTCGAGTACCGCGTGCGAATTTATTATTATATTGACCGTATATCAAGGTAGTCAAGGTTTATATTAAATTGTTGTCTCCAAATGCGCTGCGCTGCGCCTCCAGCGGTGTACGTTGGGCCTATGTGTAACTTTTCAGTAGTCATGTTTGAATCAAGTACATATAAACTTATGTAAAATTAAGTACATAAGTTTTTATGTGTTCTTATGTACAAGTACATATTATTATGTAGATTGTACAAGGTATGTAGAGGGTACAAGGTATGTAGAGGGTACATAGCAATGGCGGCAGGGAGTGGGTTGACGCCTGTCGGCAACATTTTGATTCTCATTTCCTGCTCCACAGCATTCGGTATAATTCCAGATTGATATGGAATTGCGGCCACAAATGTACCTACTCACAAATGATAAAAAAACCCTTTTGCCCCACAAAAAACGTAATGGGATTCGCCTTTGACGAAAGAACAAAATATATGCATGACAAATAACGTAACATTTTTATGTGGGCGAGCTTATTAGCTACTTGTTGTGGTGTTTATATTTATTTTATGGTAAATGTGTAAGGAGAGCAGCGGTGGCCCGGTGGTGGCGGCCCCGACTTACGAACAGTAAGTCGTGAGTTCGAACCCAGACAGGCGCTTTACTTTGTGTAATTTATTTCATCACCACTGCTCTCAAAACGGTGAAGGAAAACATCGTGAGGAAACCGGCATGTCCTAGAACCAAAAATTCGAAGACATGTGACATCTACCAATCCGCACTGGGCCCGCGTGGTGGATTATAGCCCATTCCCTCTCATTGAGAGGAGGCCGTGTCTCAGCAGTGGGAACATTATAGGCTGATGATGATGATGATGATGAAATATGTAAAAATCAAGTGTGAGAAGTTGTAAACAGTGTGTACAGCTCATATAGGTAGCTGTAAACTACCCTATTTCTATGTGTTCCTGTAAATTACACATAAAACTAAACTCCGAATGTTGCCTAAGTTTAATTATACGAATCACTAATAAATCCGCCAGTAAAAGGCGCCAAAGTCCTACTTAAAGTGCACAAATATAAACTAATTGCTTTTTTTAGCAAGAAAATATTACTAACGATTTTGGCACACGTTCCTAAACCTACAACAAAGGTACGCTTGAATTTAAATAACAGTAGAAACACAGTAATATTACACCCTGTAGGAGATAACAATACATAAAGCCCATAAGGCAAGCAGACTGTTCTGAAACCCTAACATCATGAAGAGTAGTAGGTTATAAGGGCAAGCCAGCTTGTATACTTGTATGAAAGTACCGCCACTAAGTAATAACATTAAACAGCCATAGACTTAAAGACCATTGAACCACAATATTCTTAGACTACGGGCTCCTTTGAGCTCTCACGGGCTGCTAGTTAAGAGCCTATACTACCTCAAATTAGCAACTCTTATATTTGGTAGTTCAAACTGCGTTTGAAATACTGTTAGAATAAAGTTCTAACCAACTTGCACTACAAAGTGGTTGTTACGTCAGTCACTGCGGGCCGAATAGTGCGAAATTAGTGGTTTTTTGCGATTTACAAACAATATATTGATTGGACTAAAAAAATAAATAATATAAGACCTGCTTTATAGTTAGTTCAGTTAGTATAAAAAGTTTTATGATCTAATTTGAAGTATTTTATGATTGCCAGCGGTTTATTGTTCAGTTAAGAGGTAACTTTGAGATTTTTTCTATCGAGAAAATTTTATGAAATCGTGTTTTCGCCATTAATCCTCCACTTTACCATATATTTATTTCAAAATTAATGCTGCAGTATTTTAGGCGTAACGGAGAATCATGCTAAGCCATTTGAGGTAGTATAGGCCCTTGAACTCATCTTCGTCTGGCAGGCTAATATGATGCCACGGCTCAATTAGCAGAGTGGGCCGGTGGAATTCCGGCATTAAGTCGTATACACAACAACAGCATGCGCTATACAAGTAAATTGATGACGTGAGTGTAATACATGAACGTGATAACGCTACAAGTGTTATTTGAAACTGGACTTTTAAACAAGAAGCTAGTTGTTTGTAGTAGGTAGAAATGCTGATGTGAACAGTTCCTGGTTATGAGATGTAGTGAGGAAAATGTTGAGCATAAATGTAGATGGCTATAAGAGTAGAGGAAGACCATAGAAATGATGGGTGGACTGTGTGAAGGATGATATGGCTAGAAAGGAGGCGACTGTTGAGATGACGAGTAATAGAGAAGTATGGAAAAAGACATGCTGCGCCGATCCTAAATAAATGTTAAAGTACTATAAAGATAATCCGAAACAAAATGCGAAAACAAGACATAAATCGGCCAAACAACACAAAAGTTATAACCATTTAAACTTTTGTTTCTATCTCTTTCTAGATAAACGGAATTTAGTATGGATTTTGTACGTCGATGCAGCGAATGACGTCATTCGCTGTATCGGATCTCTCTGTCTAATCAGCAGTTTCAAATGCTTATAACTTAGTATTTTTTATAGATATCAAAAAAAAAAAACACTTTGCTATATCTGATGTTAATACGCTTAACTTATATTGTCACTTACGGGATATCTTCCGTGATTGGTGATTGATTGATTGTGATATAAGTTTAGTTGTAAACCGTGAAAGCTTTAAACAGTGGTTAAAGCTTTTTTTATCACTCTCTTTTGTAGAGTGATAAAAAAAAATCATGCATATACGCTATTGGGTTATGGGCAGGAGAAGAATGATGAGCCAGCGCAGTTCAGATTCATTTTCGCTACGCACAGCGCAAGTGGAAGGTAGTAGATATGTAGGTAGGCAACTATGTAACAATGCACTCAATATCATTTCCAAGTGCTTGCGCGATGTAGGTATAGTGATTGGAGCAGAGAGTTTTTATTGTTGCAATTACTACCACTGCGTCGGATCAAAGTACGACTTTACCCGTAGCAATTTTCCCGTGCATACAAACGCTTGTACACTGTACAGTAATTAGCTGGTAGCCGGGTGCGGGTGTTCAATATATTCTTCGGAGAACATTTATGGTAAATATTTATAGAAAATAATTAAATTGTTTAGAAGTTTTACAAAATTGGTAATTTGAGGTAAGTCGGGGCGCTGTAAAGTGAGCACGATCTTTAATATAGGAGCCCCGGAGCTCGTGTAACTTTTGGGAAAGCTGAGAAAAATGTATGAACTATTTAGCAAATTGCATCAGTTTTGAGGGCAACTTATATTATAATGGAGAGAGGAAGAGGAGTATCGTTTTACCCAGTAGTAACTGGGTTGTGAAGGTCAGATAGGCCGTTGCTCCATGTAAAATATTGGTATTCAGCTGCATTCGTTTAGACTGGAAGCCGACCCCAACATAATTGGGTAAAGACTAGGCAGATGATGATTATGATATATTATGTAACATCCACAAAGATTATTTTAATAGAAAACAAACCCAACAAAATATCAAATCCATAGAGCAAAACTACAGCGCGATGGATGCATACAGGCGCTTCATAAAAATTACCAATGCTCGCCCATTGTATGTTAATAAATGACACAATGCACACACAGACTTTGGGACGTGCATCTATTCACGTCCACGTCCTATCGCCATCGCCTCCACGTCCATTGCGCTTTTAATACTATTATAAACCGCAAATTCTGACATTCATGGGATAATAAGCAGAGATACTACCTCAATTGTCCATACTTACACCGTTTATTTTATTTCACAAAGATTGGGTATGACGCGTCGCATCGGCGCGGCGGGCGTACAGAAACGATATTTTATACGCTATAATAATAGTCCTCCTGACCGTTTTCGGTCACGGCGGCCAATCTTAGGCGAAGATTTGCCATCGGGAGATATTATAGTGCGCAAGTGTGTGCGCAGGCACAGGTGCACTGTCTATTCCTTTTTCTCTCATAGTCCTCAGGGACGGCAATCCGACACGACCGGAGAGAGATCAGGCGCAAGACCAACGGCTTAACGTGCTTTTCGAGGCACGGGGGTATCATACCGCCAACTTCCAAACTCCGGGCTACTACTTTCTAATGGAAAAACCCAATAGCACTTTTGCCCGACCTGGAAATCGAACCCTACGCTCAGCAGTCGCGCTTGCGACCACGAGGCCAACGAGGCAGTTATACGCTATACGTATTCATGAACAGAGACCATCTTCGAGAAAAATATTGTCAATCTAATAATAACAAGCTTCTTTTAAAAACAACATTTTTGACGCAATTTCTTAGAAAATAATGAAATATTTTGTTATTTTATGCTTTATATTATATCTATTTTCATGTAGGCGTGTCTGCCTCACCAAGCAAAGCGAATTTACTTTGTTATTCTGCTGTTTGTTTATTTAAAATCTTTCATACGGTTTCGCTTCGTTTGCTGCTCGAAATACAGAGCGGTTTTCCGAAAAGTGTATGGTAAGGTGGTAGTGTATGGTGGTGTGTGTATGGTGGTGGTTGTAATAGCGATACGTTCAGGAATATACGTAGCCTGCTGACTTGTTTGGAAATATTTTATAAGAAAGCCTGTCTTTTCTGAAGTTTGTTACTTTTCCTTCCTCATGTTTTATTTTAGGGGAATAAAGAAGCGCTTGGAAATAGAACAGGAAGGAAACTTTTTGCCATTCGTCGGGCAATTATCTATTGTCGTCTGTAGTCCAAACTTTAGAGCTATGCAAGAAAAAGATATGAAAGTAAAACCCATTGCTGGACGCAACCAAAGCTAGTATGATATAATATTTGTCAGCTAGTGTTCTGTTTTAAATCTAAGAGCTGTTTAAAAATGTTTGTGCACAACAAAGTATATTCTATGTATTTGGAAATATTACGCGACTCATCTGAATAAGTGGGTATCAAATAAATTATCCGTCAAATTTCTTACCACATCTAAGAGAAGACGACAAAGGGCAAATATACACGCAAGTGAAGAGACTCAACTGTTAAAAATAGCCCCATTGACGGGCTAGGCTATGCAAATATAGCTCAAAAGCCCCGTGTCTTTTACTCACATCCCTTCAAGCTATAACTGGCTACAAAGGACATTGCGTCAGCTATAGAAATATCTAATCTACACGACCGGTGACCCCTTCGCATCGAGTGGGTAGATTTCGTAACCCTCGGATATAGGCGGTTGTGTAGGCACGGTCTAATTATGAAGCAAGTCTAAGTCTTTAGGTTGTAGACTCGTGACCGTTGGATGGAATGGAGGGATGCCTTTGCCCAGCTGTGGGACAATATAGGCTCTAGGTTTGTGCTTCTTGACCATTGTATTTAGAGATTCGTCCTTTTTTTTATTTCAAAATGATTTTTTTGATCTTATTAGAAGCCAACTTTGCCGTTTCCCAATTACTTTGAATTGTTACCCTTTATAAATATTTGGCTACAAACTCAGCAATTAGGTAGGTACGTAGTTAAGGAGAGGTCAAACGTCCGCATTCCGGTCCGATCGGTTTGATCGCACCTCGAGTGACCTTAGCATTCAGTTTCTGGAAGAAAAATCAACGACGTGTTAACATTAAACTCACTTCAAGTAGATTGGCTGTTCATGTTATGTAAATCAATTATTTGAATGAAGTCCCTACATTTTTACACGAGTTGTTTACATAAATTAAAAATCTTTTATTTTGTCCTATAAAATAACAGTTACGTTTATCCCCCACGCCTATGCACAAAATATTTCTGTATTTAAAACCCAGCATTATAAATTTAACCCTGTTTAAAAGCTGAACTTAAATGAAATCCGTTCCAGTTTAATGTCGCCGTAATCCCATCTTAAACTTGATTCGCAACACTCTACATTTAAGTTGGTAACTTAGACTACAATCTCTAGCCTGGCACCTGTCCAAATCACGAACTGTTCTTCGGATACGTACGTACAGTAAGTCGGAAAGCGATCCATTCTTGCATTGATATGCAAGTTTAAAGGTAGTGGAAATAAATGCGTCTGAATTGAATGTGTTTTGAAGTATATACTGCATTTGCTATTATAGTGGGGCGGAACCATGCTGGCGCGATTTCTAAGCGTGATGGTGTTCTGGATTTGATCCCCAGGTCAAGCGTTTTAAAGTTGATATTTGGTTTGCAGCAGTTTGGCGCTGGTGCAGCGGTGACTGAAAAGTTGTGTGGTAATCGGTTGTCGTGGTGTGGGCATGTGGTGCGGAGGAATAAGCTTACTTAACTGTCGTGAGGAAACGGAAAGTTTTGAGTTTGAATGTTAATAATGTTTTTAATGTTTTGGATGGGTTTAAGAGTAGAGGAAGACCAAAGAAATGATGGATGGACATTGTGAAGGATACCTAATATGGCAAAAAAGAAGGTGTCTGATGAGATGACGAGTAATAGAGAAAGAAGTATGGAAGACGAAGACATGTTGCGCCGAGTCGCCGTCCTCAAATGTTTTTTTTTTTTTTTTTTATGTTTAATCGTAGTCTTAGTACAGGTTATGTACTAATAATTGAGATTATTATTATTATTTATTTATTTATTAATCAAGATGGTAAGTAAACTTATAAACTAAGCCCCACAAAAACCGTTTTAATGGTTTGACTGTGGGGTCGGTGAGTCTCTAGACACTCATTCATAAACAATACACTAATAAGATGGATTAAAATTTCCGACTACATATTTTTGTTAGTATTAAGTATTAGTAATAACAATACCTAAGGGCAAAAGAATAATGAGGATTTGTTTTGCAGTAGCAGCCCAAAGTTGGATTGTTAACGACAATAGCTCCCTCTAAACATAGAACTTAAACAATAAATATAGTTTATGTGGGTGTATGTATTGTACCTACTACACCTCTGCTGCCTATCCCTTTGGGGAATTCAGGCGTGACATTATGTTTGTTAATTAGGGAGGGTAGGAACCTACGCAAATCCTAATAAGTACCTACGTACGTAAATTCGAAACGTGAGGGTAGGTAGGTACGCGGCGCCATGGGATCTGGAGGCGATGGTCCTCGCGCGCCTACATGAATGGCGCGCGGAGGTGCTACGCCGGGGGGAAACTCCGCTGCCGCGACAAATTGTCGCTCAGCGGACAGACTTCCGGCGTGATCTCATGGCGACATGGAGAGAGCGACTGTCGCAACCCCGTGCAGGGCACGCCACAATAGTGGCGGTAAGTCCCCTCTTTGAGGAGTGGCTTGAGAGACGCCACGGCGTCCTCACCTTCCGCCTGACGCAGGTCCTCACCGGACACGGTGTTTTCGGGAGGTTCCTGCACCGAATCGGGCGGGAGGAAACGCCCGGGTGTTTCCACTGCGAGGATCGACCGGAGGACACGGTGGAGCACACGGTGGAGGTGTGCCCCGCGTGGGCGGAGCACCGCCGTGTCCTCGAAGCGGCGATTGGCGGCGGCGACCTCTCGCGTCCGGCCCTGGTGCAAGCCATGGTCCGGAGCGAGACGGAATGGGACGCCGTCACCTCCTTCTGCGAAGCAGTAATGCTAGAGAAGGAGGTGGCGGAACGTGAGAGGGAGAGAACCTCACAGCGTCCCGGCCGCCGCGGGAGACGCCCCGGGCGTCGGGGGCCACCACGTGGCCCCCGGCCACCGTAGGCGCGGGCCTGTGGACGGTGGGCTATGGGCTAGCTCGCCGTCCGTCCATCTCATGACGACAGGCCGTGTCGACGGCGCGTTCGTGTTCCACGCGCGCCTCAAAGAGAGTCAGCAAAAAGGAAGGGGTCCGAAAGGACCGATGCCTGCCGGGGTTGCGGGACTATTCGAAAGAGATACCGTGGCCCCGGAACACAAAGGGCGATGAAGGAACATGGATGGGTTTTAGTCAGTAAAAGTCTGACACTCCCTCCTGCTCCGCCCAGAGCGGGAGAAGTCATTTGATGATTTCCCATCCGAAAAAAAAAAAAAAAAAAAAAAAAAAAAGGTGTGTACGCGGGCCTGTGGACGGTGGGCTATGGGCTAGCTCGCCGTCCGTCCGTCTCATGACGACAGGCCGTGTCGACGGCGCGTTCGTGGTCCACGCGCGCCTCAAAGAGAGTCAGCAAAAAGGAAGGGGTCCGAAAGGACCGATGCCTGCCGGGGTTGCGGGACTATTCGAAAGAGATACCGTGGCCCCGGAACACAAAGGGCGATGAAGGAACATGGATGGGTTTTAGTCAGTAAAAGTCTGACACTCCCTCCTGCTCCGCCCAGAGCGGGAGAAGTCATTTGATGATTTCCCATCCGAAAAAAAAAAAAAAAAAAAAAAAAAAAAAGGTAGGTACGCGGGCCTGTGGACGGTGGGCTATGGGCTAGCTCGCCGTCCGTCCGTCTCATGACGACAGGCCGTGTCGACGGCGCGTTCGTGGTCCACGCGCGCCTCAAAGAGAGTCAGCAATAGGAAGGGGTCCGCAAGGACCGATGCCTGCCGGGGTTGCGGGACTGTTCGAAAGAGATACCGTGACCCCGGAACACAAAGGGCGATGAAGGAACATGGATGGGTTTTAGTCAGTAAAAGTCTGACACTCCCTCTTGCTCCGCCCAGAGCGGGAGAAGTAATTTGATGATTTCCCATCCGAAAAAAAAAAAAAAAAAAAAAGGGCACGTAGGTACCTACTTTAGTTAGTAACTTACCTAATACATCACTTAGGGCCATTTTTTAGAAACCGAGTCCCTAGAAGTATTTTTATTCTTTATTGTACAAAAAATAAAAGAGCATTTATGTACTCTAACACTGTTTTATTAAAGCTTTCACGGTTTACAACTAAACTTATAGTGTCACTTACGGGGAGAATCGGGAAAAAAAAAAAGGAAAAAAAAAACGGAGCTGAAACCATGAACCATGAACAATCACGGACGATATCCCGTAAGTGACAATTTATGTTTAATATTAGGTACTCTAGTACAAAAATTTGAACCACGAGTGTGAAATACCTACACTGCATTCTGAACCCAGTAGTAAGTAGTGCGATTTGTCTGAGCCAGTTTTCGAGGAAGTGTACCTAAGTTCTAATTCAGAAATAGATTGTGAGGTGCCTAATATTAGAATTAAAGCAGCAGCAAAACTGTCACCAAGAAATTAATTTATTTAACACGAGCAGCATGTGAGTTAATAAGGTTTAAAAGGTCAGGTTTGCGGAACCCTTTTCGTTTCGGTGACAGATTTGACCAAGTCATTATCTAATTTGCCCTTTGCTTGACTCCTCGAGTCGTCAACCTTGTAGCTTGATCGGAAGCACGCTTTTCATTGGATTTTCCGGCGAAATACAACTGTTTTCAAAATAAGTAGGTACCTACCTACTTCAATCCCCACCAAAGTTATGCAGGTAACATGTTTGTCTTCCCCCAAAATAAATAAGCAAAATAAAGGTAAGTAGGTAGGTACCTACCTACTTTTTTAGCAACAAAATTTGCAGAAATTACTTAGGTCGATTATTTTGTTATTTTAGTTGAGATATTCTACACAGATTCTTGTCATATATTAATTTTACTTTCTAACGAGAAGCTAATAAATGATATCATCATGATTGTCATCAACTTATGACGAAGAAGATAGTTAATAAAAATTTCAATACACTTCCACGAAAACGGGTTCTTATCGCACTACGATTAGGTTCAACATGCAATGTATAATGTATTCCACACGCGTGCGTTTTTTCCCGCACGTGTTCGGGAAAAAATCCACAGATAACTATACTTAGGTACGAAGCAAGCAGAAGCAGTGCATTGAAAAGTTAAGCACTGCAGCATATGTTCTTTTTAAGCTGACGAAAAAAGTTGACATAAAGACTGCTTTAGTAGCATACCATGGTTTAGTCGCATCGGTCTTGAGGTTTGGAATATTTTTTTGTGGTAATTGCAGCCTAAGAGATAACATATTTAAAGCCCAGAAACGTTGTGTTAGAGCTATGTGTAAGTAGTCTTAAACCGAAGAGATAGCTTATCTTTTAAAATTAAAGTTCGCGAGAACATTCGGAAGAAGCTGCCAGCTTCGTCACAACGGTAATGTTTTCCTCATTGTTTGTCTTTTTATTTTAGTATATCCGTGTAAATGTCTATTTACATCTATTTTAATAAATATTTATAGTATTTGATATATATTTATAGTGTTTGATATATATGTATAGTATTTATATATCCTTGTAGTATATCGTAGTATTAAATAAAATTATTCTCTCATTTTCAGAAGTGACACCTACCACTGCTTGTCTCTGCATCACCTAAAGGTTGACTGGTAGAAAATGCCTATGGCATTAAGTCCGCCTCTGTACTTTGTGCTTGAAGTGTTAAATAAATAGCTGTAAACCTGTTTAAGTTTACCTAAGTCTTTGAAAATTCTTATTTTCCGTCGTTGTATATTTTAGAAATCGCAAGTTTTGTAAAACGAAATAAAGCATTATTTGCTAAGTTCTCGGATGCCAAGAAAGGTCCCGTGAGAAGTCAATACAAAAACCACTTAATTGCCGGTGGTTATAAAACAGCACTACTGAGGAAGAGTGCTTTCTGCATCTGTCCAATAATATTTAATAAACTATCAGACGGCATACAAAACTACACTCTTCAACTATTTAAAAATAAACTCAAAGTGTTTTTGATACAGAAATGTTATTATTCAATAAGTGATTTTTTGAATGACCTTAGGTGTGACAGTTCAACAATTCTATAGTTTTTACATTACTTAATAGCAACTCTAAACTTGTTAAATTTTTTATTTTTTTTGCAATTGGATATTCAGCAAATTGTTATATGTGTAGGTTAGTTGACGTGGGGGCACAATGTGACACAGCCCTAATTATTTTTTCTTATAGGTCAGCAGGAGCCTTTCTCTTCAATCTTCTGAATTTTGAGTCATCTCTCATCAGTACAGTTGCTAGTCTGTTTGGATGTTTTGTAGTCTTTTCTAATAGGATTTCATAAAGTTTTGTATCTCTTCTTTGACAGTTCTGATTTTTAGGTTATGGTGTCAGTACGCCGCAAAAGCTCCCTGGCATGTCACAAACTAACAGTTAGTTTGTGACATGCCAGGGAGCTTTTGCGATTGTTCTAAGTATCTTGGATTGAAATCTCTGTAATATCTCAATATTTGAATTGGAAGCAGTTCCCCATGATTGGATACCATATGTCCAGATAGGTTTTAAGATGCATTTGTATAGTAGAAGTTTGTTTTCCAATGATAGTTCTGATTTATTATTGAGAAGCCAATACATTTTTCTCATCTGAATGCTTAGTGCCTTTCTCTTGATAAATATGTGGCTTTTCCAGGTTAGACGGCGATCTAAGTAAAGATCAAGATATTGAGCCTCATCTGCTTGAGTTATTTGAACTCCATTCATTACTGGAGCCCTCCAGTAATGAATGGAGTTCAGTAGTAATGTAGCATTCCATCGGACTTTGAAGTACCTAGGACTCGTCCTCGACAGCCGGTGGAACTTCGTGGAGCACTTCAGACGTTTGGCCCCCAAACTGGAGTGGACTGGGGCTGCCTTCAGGCGGCTCCTGCCCAACCTGGGGGGGCCGAACGCCTCCTGCCGGAGGCTCTACGTGGTAGTCGTGCGGTCCATGGCCCTTTACGGGGCCCCGGTGTGGGCGTGTTCCTTGAGGCTGCGTGCAGCCCACTACCTGAACGCGCCCCAAAAGGTGGTAGCCGTAAGGCTGCCCGTGGGTACCGCACGATCGCCCGCGAGGCGGCGTGCCTCCTTGCCGGATTGCCGCCAAGGGATCTGGAAGCGATAGTCCTCGCGCGCCTGCATGAATGGCGCGCGGAGGCGCTTCGCCGGGGGGAAACTCCGCTGCCGCGACAAATTGTCGCTCAGCGGACAGACTTCCGGCGGGATCTCGCAACCCCGTGCAGGGCACGCCACGATAGTGGCGATAAGTCCCCTCTTTGAGGAGTGGCTGGAGAGACGCCACGGCGTCCTCACCTTCCGCCTGACGCAGGTCCTCACCAGACACGGTGTTTTCGGGAGGTTCCTGCACCGAATCGGGCGGGAGGAAACGCCCGGGTGTTTCCATTGCGAGGATCGACCGGAGGACACGGTGGAGCACACGGTGGAGGTGTGCCCCGCGTGGGCGGAGCACCACCGTGTCCTCGAAACGGCGATTGGCAGCGGCGACCTCTCGCGTCCGGCCCTGGTGCAAGCCATGGTCCGGAGCGAGACGGAATGGGACGCCGTCACCTCCTTCTGCGAAGCAGTAATGCTAGATAAGGAGGTGGCGGAACGTGAGAGGGAGAGAACCTCACAACATCCCGGCCGCCCCGCGGGAGACACCCGGGCGGTACGCCTACGGTGGCCGGGGACCACCACGTGGCCCCCGGCCACCGTAGGCGCGGGCCTGTGAACGGTGGGCTATGGGCTAGCTCGCCGTCCGTCCGTCTCATGACGATTCGATTCGAGTCGATTTCCGGTTTTCAGAATCATAATAATTTGGGCCACCTTCCATTGCTGCGGGAAAATGTTTCGCGTCAATATACAGTTGAAAAATTGTGTGAGGAAAATGATTGCTTCATTAGGTAGTTCACGTAGTATTCTAGCGGTGATTAGGTCATATCCAGGGGCTTTCTTTTGATTAAGGTTCTTTATTGTGTCTAGAACCTCCCACACAGCAAACTTTTTAATAGGCAGGTCAAGTTAAAAGGGTTCTTCTCAACAATCCAGGATTTCTTTATCATTATGTTCGGAATTGTTTTGAGCATCGTTTGGTACAAAAACTTCTTCTAAATGGGAAGCAAATGCTTTACCCTTTTCCAAGTCACTCTTGGCCCAGGTGCCATCTTTTTTCCGAATTAGTGGATTCGAAACTGTTAGTCTTTTAAGTTTTTTCGTGGCCTTCCAAAGTGAGTAATCACTAGCTGCTTTAGCATCCAAGTTTTGTAAGTGGTGTTCTACGTTCCCTTTTCTTTCAGAGCATAAAGATTCCTTCAAATTAGCTGTCAAGTAGTTGTATCTAGATTTGTCACCGTGAAATCTAGTTGTTTGCCATAATTTACGCGCTTTTCGTTTCTCAGCCACCAATTCCCTGATAGACTTCGATACTTCCGTTGAATCCTTATTTTTAGCAGGTGGGGTGCTTTCCCAGGCCTTATTTTGTATGCACTTATTGAAGTGTTCAACTGCAGCCATTAGGTCATCTTCACTTTTTAGGGATAGTTTAGTGTTAATTGAAGTCTTAACCAAAGTTCGAAACAACACCCAGTTTGTTTTGTTGCTGTGCAGTCTTGCTGGTATTTTTGCAGATTTAAATTTCTGGCAGACTTCCATTAACACAGCAATAGGATCTTATGACAGGTCCTGTGATGACGTATAATGTAGAAGATTTGGGGAAATGCCTTTTAAAACGCAAAAATCCACTAGGTCTGGTAACTTCTTAGGGTCTGTGGGCCAGTATGTTGGTTCCCCGCTTGACACTGTATTGAGGTTTTGTTCTGAGATTGTAGTCTCCTCCTACTATGAATCTTGGTCTTAGTGTTGGGAAGAAATGGTTGTAATTGTCTTTTTTTATTGAGTGCTTGCCTGCTTGGGTGGAGAATAAAGGGCAGTGACCACTAACTGTCCCCGCCAATCTTCGATGGCCACACTACTAGCTTGTATCTCTGGAGTTCTGTACGATTCCATCTCATAATGTTTTATATTGTTTCGTATGATAATTGCAGATCCTCCATGTGCTGTTCCATCCGGGTGAATGGTTTTGTAAAAAGAATAATTAGAAGGAAGAATAATTATTTTGAGGATTTTTTCAGTAAAGTGGGTTTTCGATACAAGTAGAATATAAATTTTATTTTGTTTGAGAAATAATTTTACTTCCAGGATATGTTGTGACAGCCCATTAGCATTCCAAAGGGCAATTTTAAATGAATCGAAGGTGTCAGTTTGGTCATTCCATAAGGATATTTGTCATTGAGGTTAATTGTTGTAGTAATTGTTTCATTGTATTCATCATGTCTTTTCCATGTTGATATTATCACTGTTCTTGGTTTCTGTGAATGTGCGTTCTTCGTTTTTAGAGTTTTGTCCCAGTAAAGCTTGTTTGTATGATTTTTTATTGAAATTGTTTGTGGTATTTATGGGATTTAAATCAATACTTGTTGGACGTTCCCTGTTAGATCTCGATGGGGATTTTGGTTACAATGCTGGTTGTGATGGGTATTCAATTTTTTGGAGCTCTCTCTTTTCAGAACAAACTTTATAATTAGCGGGGTGGTTGCCCTCGCAGAGTATGCATTTAACGGAATCTGACCTTTCTTTACGGTCACAATTTACTGATGCATGGTCCACAGCACATTTGATGCATTTTGGTTTTTTAAAACAATTTTTTTGGGAATGGCCATATTGTTGGCAGTTGCGGCATTGAGGTATTTCTTTTTCAATACACTTCCTCGAAAACTGTTTCTTATCGCACTACGATTAGGTTCAAAATGCAATGTATTTCACATGTGTGCGATTTTTTTCATTTTCCAACACGTGTGCGGGAATGAAAATTGCCACAGATAACTATACCTATACTTAGTCCAAATTGGTTCAATGCCTATAGTCGGAGGTGAATGTTTAATCAAATTGTGTTTATAAATAGAATATCATAGATTAAATGATTATTTTAAACTAATATTTACTTTTATAAACAAATTAACATTTATTTGTTCTAAATTCAAAAATATAAAAATACATATATCATTTTTAGAAAGAGCGACAAAAGAAAATTAAAATCATAGTTTCCTAATAATTCATGACAAAAATATTTTTCGTTCTTTTATTTTATTTCTTCAAAAGTGTATTGAAAAACGTCGTTTGATACACGTGGACATTTGTTATTGCAGTTCTCGGCTCAAAAACACCCTCGCCTATGGCCCGGGAGTTAATTCCGCTTTGGATGCAATAACAAACTTTCTCCACTTGTATCAAAATGTACTATTTTTGGTCTTGGTGGTTCTATTATGATTTTACAATGCAGCAGGTGCTTGATTTCATAGAAAAGTTTATTGTTAGTGTTGGGCTCTACTTCAACGAAGAATATTGGTAGCAGATTTTTGGTTATTCTCTGTTTGACATTCCAGATATTTGTAACTTTATGTCCAAGTTCTTGTAACTATGTTTTCATTTCCTCGGTATTAGACGATGAATGAAGATTTTTAATTACCACTATAAAAGACCTGTCTTGTTTTGGTTTATATGTATAGAACTCTGTATTTTTTTCTTGCAGACTCTTTTCTATTTGAGTATATAATTCTGATGTTGCTGGTTGAATCCTTACTTGGTCTTTTTGTTGTACTTTAACAGTATAGTTGCCTTTTGCTACGTCGTCTAGCATTTTTAGTAGTGGTTGAATATTCCCTACTTTTTCTACATTGGTTTTTCTGCTGCTGTGGCAATATTCGTTTCCTAAGATGTGTCCAATAGAGTAAAGCTGTTGGATGCGTTTGGGACAGCCAGTATGTATCTAATTTCGATTGTTTCGTCGGCCCTCTGGAGTCACCAGGGCTTGTGAAGGACCTTTTGTTTCTAGGAGTAGCCATCATGTCGCCATTATTTTTTCCACTTGGTTTTGTAGTGGGTGTAAATTTGTTTGGAAAAGTCGCGTTCGAGCTATTTTGTTTGAAAGGTGTTTGAAATTCAGGACCACTCATTTTATTTTCTTTCAGGGGAGTCTGTCATTTTTCCTGATGTTTTAAACTGCGATTAATATTTACAAAAAAAAAAATCTATTGTAATAATTTTTCACTGGACCTATTTGGCGCAGCCGTGAGACACACAATATTATTTCTCTTATTTTTTTCTGTTTAGTTTTAAGTTTTTATTATGTAGTTTTAAGTTTCTCATTTTTTATTGTATTCTTATTTTGTTGTGTGCACTTACGGCTAAAGCCAAATAAACACGTTTTCTTTCTTTCTAAATAGAAAGAAAGAAGAAAGAAAACGTGTTTATTTGACGTGTTTTTTGGCGTGTTTTTTGTAAAATTATGAAATAGAAAATTCTATTTCATAATTTTACTCATATTATTCTTATTCATACGTTTTTGATACAGAAGTTCTGTTATTCGATAAGTGATTATCTTATTTGTTTTTAATTTTCTATTTTGATCCTGTGTGTGACATTCCAGTAATTTAATATTATTGTAATTTTTTTATATGTACTTCGTGCTTTATAATTTTTATTGATACTGACTTTTTTGTTAAATATTGCATGCCAAAACTCTGGCAGAATGTACCCGGCTCACTATATTTGATAACAACTATAACGTACAAATACTTACCTACATTCTATGCGAGTAAATGATTTGATTTGAAGTTTAAATCGATTCAATTTGTCAAAGGTTGTTTTTTTAATTTCGGCAAAACCAATGATATTCTCATAAACAGATATGTTATACACCTACAAAACCACCGAAAAAAGTGTACCGCGGGGCAGAGCCAGCTCACATACACGCAGTGACGCAGAATAAAGGCAAAACGAGCCAATTGGCCCGTTTTCGAGTCTTCACGATTGCGCGCTCACAACATATCTGTATAGTAGAATATCATTGGGCAAAACAATATAAATGCGTCTTTAGGGTAAATAATCACCTCCTCCTCCTCCTATAGTCACCTCCTTCTGCGAAGCAGTAATGCTAGAGAAGGAGGTGGCGGAACGTGAGAGGGAGAGAACCTCACAGCGTCCCGGCCGCCACGGGAGACGCCCCGGGCGTCGGGAGCTACCACGTGGCCCCCGGCCACCGTAGGCGCGAGCCTGTGGACGGTGGGCTATGGGCTAGCTCGCCGTCCGTCCGTCTCATGACGACAGGCCGTGTCGACGGCGCGTTCGTGTTCCACGCGCGCCTCAAGGAGAGTCAGCAAAAAGGAAGGGGTCCAAGGACCGATGCCTGGTTGCGGGACTATTCGAAAGAGATACCGTGGCCCCGGAACACAAAGGGCGATGAAAGAACATGGATGGGTTTTAATCAGTAAAAGTCTGACACTCCCTCCTGCTCCGCCCAGAGCGGGAGAAGTCATTTGATGATTTCCCATCCGAAAATTATTCAAATTGTATTTATAAATAGAATATCATAGATAAACATCATTATTTAAAACTAATACCTATTTTATTAAACAACTTAACATTTATTTATGTTCTGAATTAAAAACTATTAAAAAAAAAACACTTTTTTTATATTAGACTGACAACTTAACATTTATTTGTGTTCTGAATTCGAAAATATAAAAAAAAAACACTTTTTTAAATTAGGCTGTATAGCGGCTTCATACCTTTGCCCCTCCTTCAACCTGGCGAAAGCAAAGCGCGGAAAAAAAAAGAAAATTAAAATCATAGTTTCTTATTTCATGACAAAAATATTTTTCGTTATTTTATTTTACTATATAAAGTGTATTGAAAAACGTCGTTTGATACACGTGGACGTGGACATTTGTTAATGCAGTTCTCGGCTCAAACACAATCCGCCGCGAATGCAATAACAAACTTTCTCCACTTGTATCAAATTGTACTATTACAACCTGTTTTTTTTTATATCCCATAACTCTAGGGTATGATTGAGACCATATATATCAAAGAATCAACTGGCATATGAATTGTTTCAATCATCCTTTTTTTTTTTTTCATTTTTCGAACAAAATAATTCGGCAACGTCACGTTATTAACGTAAACACCCTTACATTTGCCCTTACGTGAAATATGACAACGTCGCATTTTCTTCGCTATAAATATGAACGATTGGTTTGGCAAATTCCTCCCATCATGGGAGAGGCTTATGTCCAGCAGTGGACGTTATGAGCTGTTGTTGTTGTTGTTGATTGGTTTGAATTAAAATGAATTACTCGAATTTATCAATGAAACTTAGATACATATTTTATAATTATGATTGATGATATTTCCGAAACTATGCATTTTTGGACTACTTAATCTAGGAGTTTTAGTATTATTTTTACCTACAGAATATAACCCAAGAGTTATGGGATATAAAAAAAACAGGTTGTATACGGGACCACTGCACGACCTTCCCCTACCATATGAAAAAAAGAATCACGATCTGCTTTTTGAGAAGTCAGTCAATAAAGGCGTCCCAATAAAACCGACTAACGATTAATTTCTAAATTTGCAGGTACATATAAAGTAAAAGTTACGGATGCGATGTGGTTTACGAAACGCCCTCTGTAACAATTTTATTTCTAGTTTTGTAAGAACAACGAACAACAGCAAATAGCGCCATCTATCTTTGACATATTATAATAAAACTGATCTTGTTGCAGAAACAGCGACATCTATTGAATCTAACAGAAACTCGTGGTTGCTATCCTTGGCTTTAAAAGTTAAAACTATGTTCACTAGAGGGCGCAAAACACAATATTTGAGCGTGCGTTCTGTATCAGAAAAAAAATTAGCTTTGAAACTTAATTTTTGTTTAATTCAATAAAAATTACTTAGCTGAAAACAAGTTACAGGTATTTCAATAATTTTGCAGGAAGTTAAACCATTTGCTTGCTATAAAAGTTTATTTTAATTTAATTAATGTTACAGTCAGGAACGTCACATTGGTTGAATTTCAGGTTCGCATCGCAATTTGCAGGTTCGGAACGTTATCATTTATTTTGACGTTTGTCGTTCAGGAGAGACGACAATAAAATTAAGGAGTTTTATTTTATTAGTACAGCTAGATAGAAAACAGTATGAAAACTTATAGATAAACCAAAACTCAGTCTTATTATTTTACGTACTTACCGTCCAGACCATCCCTCAAGAGAAGCGCTTCTGTTTTCAGGTTTGCATTTTTTCTGTTGCACACTATTTAGTTTGTTTTTAATTTTTACACTCAATCTCTTTGGACTACCCGGCAATTTCATACCAGAACTTACACTCATTTTACTAGAAGACTTGACTTTGATTATGACATTGTTTCTTTACAGCTCAGCTTTACAGATAAAAAAATCATGGAAAATATAGATTCTGAAAACATGGATTCGGATGAAGAATTCGCCTTTGAAACCGACCACCTGGCTCTTCGCGGAAATAAAGAGTACTGTGACCTGCTGAAGTTTATTGTCAAATTGGAAGCTCAGAAAGTGAAGGCATTGAAAGACATAGAAGATTTATCAGAAGCCCAAAATAGAGCACTAAATGACCCGCTGTCTTTTCTAAACGAAATGAAAGCAGGTACTGCCCACTTTCCTCCTAGACAGAGTATTGCTGAATTACCGAGCATTGACTGGGGCAGCTACGGAATAGATGCAACAATGGACAGTGATGATATCAGGGACACAAAGCCAAATAAAGATGATCTGGATTCTAGTACTAAAGTAAGGGGACGCAAGTTCACAGATAATAAACCTGAAACATTCAATCAACTATGGTCTTGTGAAGAGCAGAAAAGATTAGAAGAATTACTGGAAATCTATCCTGAAGAGCCCATTGAGGCGCGACGATACAAGAAAATAGCTCAAGCATTAGGAACAAGGACTCCAATACAAGTCATGAGCAGAATACAGAAGTATTTTGCTAAGTTAGCCAAAGCAGGCATGCCAATACCAGGTAGAATCCCTAAAGGTGTAGGGAGGGACAAGAACAAAGCAATGTTCTACAAGAAATCCACTTTCTTCCCTCAGCTTCATGTGCCTGTGACCATGGAGGACCCATACGACTGTGGAGAGGCTCAAGACAGTGTGTCCTCTCTAGAAATGAAGAACAGTAACAGATATATGCTAGACTTATTGAAATCTGCAAAGGAACAAAGGTCATTAGATGAAACAGCACCTGTTTATCAGACTAAGACAATGTGTGTTGGATGCCAGAAAACTGGGTTCTTGGGTGCAAGGTGGACCGATAATACCGGCACTGACTACTGTACTGACTGTGTGGTGAAGCTGCTACCAGCTGAGAGATTAATTCCTGTGCGGCATCCTGTGTAAAACCATTTTTTTAAGCTTATTATTTATTTTGTACACCAACTGTGAATGTATTTTTGTACACCAGCTGATAATGAAATTCAATGTGACAACCTGTGTTAACTGCAATAAATCAACTAATTTATTTGTACACTTGTTTATTTTATTTGATTTAACTGATTTACTTGCTATTTTTTTGTATTTAATTTTAACATTAACACTATACCATCAATTAAGATGTATTGAAATCATGCCACTATCACTAAAACCACTATCACACAAGGCACACTATTTTCATCTAATTGATCTAAAATGCTCATTTTATTAATTTACACAGCAAGCAAACTTTGAGTGAGCTCCCGCAGTGGGGCGGCCGCGGCGACTGATGAAGATGCACTGGCCTGGAACACTGAACACGGCTCGCACTCTCTATTGTACCCTCTATCCTAGATAGATACCTATAGAGATTGGAGGGTAACAAGGGACTCCGGCCACATGCTAACCTCATCGCGTGTTTCTTTTTTAAATCTCTCGATTGCATGCACAATATTGTTAAGCGCCTTTGCAAATCGAACTCGATTGTGTCTATTTCATTTCAAAAAGCGTGTCAGTGCAAAGCACACTACTGAATCAAACAAACTCACCCAGGTCCACTTTTGCTTTGATACACTGAAAATAATATACAATCAGTTAATTATTTCTTAAATATTTTGTAGATAGACTAGTTTATGATTATTTCCACTATGCTCTTAGTAAAAATGTACCGCGTGGTGAGTAGCGCGTTCTTACCTACCTATATTGTACGACAGATTGATGAGAGTAAGATTGGACCTACATTATTCATAAGACAAATAATAGGTATGTAGATAGGTACGTGGTTTTTCAGACACCTATCCTCTCTTTTAATCATGATCAGGTACCTATATTATAGCAAATATGTAAGTAGGTACCTACTCTTGATAAATTCTTTCAATGGTCGCCATTTTCGACGGCGCACGCCGCTTTAAAATATGTCCTACCTACCTATATGTAAATCTCTACTGACTGAAAGATAGGAAAACTATTTTGTTGGTAGCTAGCTGGTGACAGAAAAGAGAAGGGTAGTGGCTAATCATCATCATCATTTCAGCAACAACACGTCCACTGCAGGACGTACGTCTAGGCCTCCTCCAAGTGTCGCCACATTTACCGGTCCCGTGCGATTCGCAGCACTTAGGTAGTGATAATGAGCATTATATAAATCTTATTGCTAAATCTTTAGGTAGGTATTACCTACAATTAATATCTACGTAGGTAGAATTATTTATTGCTTGTTTGCTTACATTGTAGGACAAACAATCGGTATACCTAAATTGATTGGGTTGCGGTGTAGGTAAAGTAGGTAGTGTGTTATGTTATATGCATCCTGAAACATCTATCAAGGGTAACGCATAGTATACGCAGGGCTCTAAGTTTTTCACTCTTTCAGTAAGTTAATTTACAGCACCAGTGATGTGACTTTCTGACACATGTTTTTGCGAATCAAAAACCGCCTTTCCGAATAGGTACCTTGGTAATTTTGTGACCAACTTATTTTTTACGCCGAACATCGGCTTTCCGAGATATCGTTAGTTATAATTTGCATCTTGAATGAGATTTCAGGACGTTTTTAACGAAATTGGATTTAGGACGTTACTTATCTATCCAATTTGCTTGCCTACGTTATGGAGACATCAGATAGGCACTTAGCTTTAATTTATTCTCGTAAAGGTAGGTTACCTAAGTAGTTGTCGACCTACATATTAAACCTTTAAAAAAACATTTCTAAGAATCATACTAGGCCTAGATTGCTTGTTATTTCATAAACACAGGTACTTAGGTACTTATTTGCCGGCACAATGTTAAACAAGTAGGTACTTACCTATTTATAGTCGAGGACTAAATTGATAAGCCACTTTTATTCATTCACGAGAAGGTACCTACTACGAATATTACCGAATAAACCCGATTTGCATTACACGGCTAAAATACGAATAGTGGCAAGTGGCTCATCAATTAAAGTATAATGGAATAGGCTAGTATCCACCATCAATAAATTGCAAATCTACTTAGTCCGCCAGATAAAGTATTGGAAAATAGGTACACGTATTTTTTGTTTTTGGATATCAATGAATATTGACAAAGATAAAACGCATCAAAACTCGGGAGTGGGGGATCGTGACGTCAGAACGCACTAAAAATTATACCACGGCTTGACGTATTGAGAATTTTAAAAGCGTCGTATCTTCGTCAATTTTCGTTTACGTAACAAAAGAAAAAATACGGGTCAGATATTTTTTGATAATCTAACTGACGGACTAATTAGTTTTTTTTATCATCTACCCTATTTCAAATAAGCTAGCAAATTATGTAGGTAGATAGGTACCTAGTCTACACAATTTACTGCCATGTCTAATATTATCATTATTATTTGTTGGAAACTAGAATACCCATCATATTTTGGTTCTAGCTTAAATTTTATTGAACACTTAAAATAACTACCTCCTCTTGTGGTCAGCCGCAGTGAGGTAAAAATTAGGACTAAGCGCGAGAGGCTATGTTTTTCAAAAGCCTCTTCCTGCCCTTTCAGGAAACACAGGGTTGAAGTTACGTATGTTAAATTCGCAAAAAACACCGAAATTGGTTGTCATTTCCACCATTCGGTAGAAACCTTTATTTATGCTGTGGCCTATCGGTCTCTCAGATTACTATGATTGGGTTCTGTGGAGCGAATCGGAACAGTCTCCATCTCGTTCTACTGTTAATTAACGCCATAGCCACAATTTGCTCAACAATACTACCTATACAAATGTTGCTGCTAGAAATAGAAACAGTTATTGGAGGCCTTCAGTTCACCCCATTTGAAAATATACCAGCTGATAGTATTTTGTTATGTACCAAGGACGCAGTGTGCAAAGGTTTTTCTTGGAAAAAAGGTCGTATTAAGATATTATTATGATTGTTTGCTGATCTTAGGTATGCAGAGTTAGTTATGAGCAGCCAACCCGCCATACTTTTCGCGAGAATTTTGACAAACGCCCGTGCGTGATTATGCCGTTGTTAGACAACATATATCTTAGAATTTTTTGAATTAGTAAGTATTTTGTGCACTATAATTATGTAGGCTTCCAACAAAACTTAAAATAAAAATTTGTAGAAACAAATTCAGTTTACGCCTCCAAAAATTGCTTTGCACAAATTTTACCTCAACTTTGGCCGTTCCTATTGTAGGTACTCATAAATTGTAAAAGTAAATAAAGCATCCTGCTAGAAGCCTTGCAAATGTAGTGGATATTTTATATGACAAATATTTATTTCACGTACTTGTAAGATTTATTCAAAAACACGTATTTCCTGGAACAAGTTTTATAAATTTTCGAACACTATTTTTCATTCAATATCCTCGCGTTAGGCGGTATGAGGTGCGCGGGAGACAAGTAGTGCGGGGTCGGGGCTGAAAGAATACCGCCCCTGTGGCTCGGGATGAAACAACAAGCTTTTCGACCATGCTCGCGTTGACGATAGGCGGCCCGGGAAGGGCCCTCTTAAAGGATGGTCTTTGAGTCCGTATCTAATAAATAAATAAATAAATCAATTTATTGACACACACAAGTTACAAATTATACAAACAAGAAAACAAAAACAATGAGCATAAAGGAGTTCAAAACTACAATGACAAAACCGTGGGCCCCAAACTAGGCGCAGCCTGTATCTTGGTGGCCCAATACAGACAGTAAAGGCAGGTTGAGTAACTGACTCTTCAGCGTGACACAGCACAACAAGACACAAGTGACAGTTAATTTTGAAAATTATTAATTAAAAATATAAATATATAATTACAGGTACCTATATATATTTACATTATAATAATATCAATATATCTAAATCAATAAATGATTATAAAATAAAATAAACAAGAAGATGAACAAACATAATTCAAATAATTGAAATTAAAATTATCTAAAATCAATAAATAATAACAAATTCAAATCAATCACCATTAATAATTCAAATATCTATCTATCTGCCTAAGTACCGATTACGTGTAGGTACTCATAACATAACATGATGTCACGGGTTAAGCAGAGGCGTACCTACCTCAATTTTTATACCCACATTTCGCTAGTTATGTTTAAGTCCCGTCCCATGTAACAGGGGGCAAGCCTATTGCCATCAACCGAGCACAAATCCAGACTCCGTGGTTGCTACTGAGAAATTCCTGATAGAAAAACCCAATTTGCCAAACCTGGTAATCCAACCCAGGACGGTATATAACTTGTTAGTAATTTCGTTAATTCTATTTATTAAAAGAAAGACACATTCTGTACCTACTGTGAATTAAAGTGCAAAAATTCATCGTGCTTAAATAAAGAATAAAAGCTTCTTTGCGTTTTGCCTACAATCCTAGACTGATCCCAGCTTCGTTGTTGGTTTTGTTAGAAAGCCGTTTACAGCCGACGGGATCATGCAACCTCAATATTGTTTGCAGCTCTGCTGTAAGGAATAAAAGGCATATTATTATAATGTTTATGAAAACTGATATCTTTGAAGGATTTTCAATATCTTTCTTATTGGTGTAATGTTCACTTATGTCAAGTTTCACTCGTTTTATCTTTCATCCTCAATTTTCCTTCAAACCTTAAAAATCTTTACATTCTATTTTTGTGAGTTTCTGTTATTAAGTACTCTATGACACGATGACAGATAGACACTCCATGACCATAAAGGTGTTAGCAGGGGGAATAGCGCTCACTGGGTAATGGAACGTAGCAACACGACACGTTGGGTGTAGCGCGGGGGTAGGGGGCCTCTAACAGACAGCCAGCCAGTCAGCTCGCGTCGTGTGACCGTGAAGTGCGTTTGTTTGTTTGCGGCCGCGCTGATCTAATTTTTGGTCGTGTTTTGGTCGGTAAGTCCAAAACTTTAATGTTTATTTAATAATTAATTTTACTTATCTGCCACTAAAACTACTCTATTTAGTGATAATGCAATCAATTTTCAACAATTGTGTTTGATTTTTTTTTAATTCCCAATTAATTACAAAACGACCGTTTCGGGTTATACCACCCATCTGAGCGCCATTACCCCTTAGTGACTATTGATGGGATTCGCCAGATGGATACATCTGTGATTTATGTGTCCAAAAATAAAATATGTCTATTTCTTATTTCTTACATCTAATAATAATAATTATTTTATATTATATTAAAAATAATTGAAGTTGATTTGACATCGAAGACTTTACTATATTTGTTAAATTGAAAATTCTAATCTTACGTACAAATGGGGATAATTGATGCTAATTTGTGAATGTAGATTTTACTTTTATTGTATAAGGTTGATCTCATACTTTTTAAATTAAAATGTATCTTACTTGTTATATTCCAAAAACAAGACTATATTAGTTAAATTGAAAAATGCTAATCTTACGTACAAATGGGGATAATTGATACTAATTTGTGATTGTAGACTTTACTTTTTTTGTAGACTGTACTTTTATTATAGACTTTACTTTTATTGGTTGATCTCATTAATATTACTTTAATTATAATGTATCTTACTTGTTATATTCCAAAAAAACATGCTTGAGCGTCATTCCCCGGACCGTGAGCGGCATTACCCAGAGCCAGGGGCAATTCCGCTAAAACGTGTTTTTGTATAATGGTTTCCTACTACTAGTAGGTCAAAGAAGCTTTTGTTGTTAAATTGTTGATTACTGGATAGTCAAAGACTTTGTTATTTTTCTTAATTTTGATTTATAATAAATAATTAAAAAATACACTATGGTGAGCGCCATTCACCCTCCTTACCCTAAGGTTTCTCCAGTACTTACCTAAATACAATCTAAACCCAATTCTAAATAGACGTGTTTGCACTTTCTTCACATCCTAAGTAGTGCCAACTCCACTAAGGACCCCCTTATAGAAACAAAAACAAATCTAATTTGGCGCTCACCCACACACAACTTATTATCGCTAATAGGGCTCCCGTTGTTCGTTAATGGATGACACTGGTTTATAAGTGGCTTTTCTATTTACTTTCATTCTCTTTCAACCAACATTGGCACACTTATCTTACAATAGGTTTTCAAAGAATCGATACTTGAATTAGGCACCTAAGATTTCGGTACACAGAATGCGAGTATATGGAAGCGCGGTGGCGATGCGAAACTTTCGCAGTTTCAGTATTATGACTGTATCAAAACAAGTTTTTCTTTTTCTACTAGTTTTTTGGTAAGATTGGCATTCAGTTGCATTAAGGGTGCACAAGTCGACGTCGGCGCGGCTAATATGCATGCTATTTAGTACCTAAAGTTTTTAATTTATTTAGTATACATTTATCTAGTTTAATAATTTATTTAGTATTCATTTATCTAGTTTTTATTTATTAAGTGAAATATACGACGATTTATAAAGAAAATAAGCGCGTAAAATTTTATAAATTTTGTTGATCTTTGGGCGTATAGATATTATGGAAAAACTACTGGATGTCATCATCTGCCTAGCCTTTTCCCAAGTTTTATGGGGGTCGGCTTCCAGACTAACCGGATGCAGCTGAATACCAGTATTTTACATGAAGCGACTGCCTATCTGACCGCCACAACCCAGTTAGTACTGGGTAATACGATACCCCTTGGTACGACTGGTTGTCAGACTTTTTGGGCCACTGACACTGACTAACGACTGTCAAAGATCACAAATGACAGCCGGGACCAACTGCTTAACGTGCTTTCCGAGGCACGGAGGAAACTCGGTATGTAATGGGTGGTCACCCATCCACAGACCAACCTAGGCAAGCACGGCTTAACCTAAAGATCGACCCGAGCGGCTGTTATTATTTAGCCACGAGCTCCTCGAAAAACTACTGGATGTATCTACTCAAAATAAATAATTTGAACTTTTGAATATATTATCTATCCCTGTATGGTATCACTTTTTCCATTTTCATACTACATAAGTTATTTATTTAAGCCCAAAGATGAGTTAAAAATTAATGTTGAAATATGAAAGTTTCGACGCTCATAACTTCCAAACAAATATTTTTTTTCTAATTCTGCTTCCATACAGGTCTAGATGATGACAAGACCAGTTGATACAATTTAGTTTTAAACCTACACCGTCGAACAGACGAGTAATCACCATACCACATTTGTATGGAAGAATGACAGACTTGTTAACCTTAAAGAGAACACTTCAGGGCTTCCGTAACTTTTGTAAAACAGTTGCTATTAAAGGAGTCAGGAAAATAAACATGACACGGACTACACTGCCCACTAGATCGTATCAACAGCGTATCATATCGTCATCATACGCGTTGAAAACGGGTTTAGAACGGTCAACGTGCTGGTGTTGGTCGGTGACGGCGTGACGGAACGGTCTAGTGGACAAATAGTCTCATACTTTCCACTATTAAGAATATTTTTGTTACGTTCATATCAAATACCAAAATGCGAGGACATGTGGATGTGACGCATAAATGAATCATAAGATAGCAAAGCGATGTTGTAGGTGTCGCTTCGTTGGGTGGAAGACTACCCTTACTTAATTAATGATTTTAACCTTTTCAGCAAGCTTTTAGGACGTGTGTGGGTGGATAAATGAAACCATAGATTATAATTTTGTTAAAATTTCTAGAAACGGTGTAAAGACCTACTTTTCCACTTAAAATTTGTGCTCGTCTGGTAACTTAATCTCTTTTTGACTTTCAATGTTGGCAAAAGTTTTATAGTACGTGCTAATAAATACAAATCTCGTGTCACAGTGTTTGTTATCGAACTTCTCCGAAACAGCTTGACCGGTACTTGTACTTGGTAATAATAATATACTTTGGTAATTGGTACTTGACCGGTTTGGTAGGTCTGAGAATTGGTCGTAGGCTATTTTTTGTAGGTGTATTTTTTATTCCCACTACGCGGGTGAAACCGCAGGGCACAGCTATTATTTTTATAATAATTTCACGCGAACGAAGCTCGCGGGCAACAGCTAGTACTTTTCTAAATAACTAAAAGTTCCTGAGATCCTAAAAGTTCCTGAGATCCTAAAAGTTCCTAAAGATTCCTCAGTCTATTCAGAATTGTTTTTACCTGACTGCGAGACGCAAAGGAGGGTAATGTGTTGATTATCAGGATAATAAGTATGCGTGATTGTGCTATGTTATGTTATGGCGCTATAAAGACCAAACGCGTGGCCCGATTTTGATGATTCTTACGTCAATCGATTTAACAATTGATATGTTAATCATCCGAATGTCACTGAAGACATGACAATTAACAAAATTTGGTAACGAAATCAGACGCCATTTCATACAAAAGAAATTTAGCATCATTGACTATTATTAGTAGGTATAGGTATGAAAATCATCTCTATGTTTCTTTAATAATTTTTCATTTCGAATGACGATTTAGAATCTATAACGATTCCAAGTTGGTTAGCAACCATTCTCGCTTAAATGTTCAAAAACTAATTATTCGATAATATCGTCAAATCAAAACAATAAATAATCAAAATCAGATTCGATTTTTTCAGAAATTCATTCCGCAGTCATCATTTTAAATTTATTACATATATGATGTCATCATAACAATAACTTTTAAATTTTACTATCACGTTGTCGCCGTGCGTCATAAAATGTGATTTTATGTTTCATAGTAATCATTTCAGATGAAAGTATGAAACTACTCAGCGCTGGGCGATACATTGCAGACATTATTTACACAGAAGGCCGCATTTTTTACGTACACTGGACAGCAAAGCTTTAATTACAAGTTTTAATTAGGCCACCACGGATTAAGCTGGGTTAAGTCCCCGTATAAGACTGGTACTGACAAAAATAGTAGTTAGGATTATCTTTATGTTACTAGATGAAAATTAGTAGTTTTGGGGGACTTGTTTGACACTTTCATTTACATAATGGGCCTTCACTGTAACTAAGACCAAAGTCTTTACTAATATTAAATTACTATGAGTAGACAAGATAGGAACTTCTCCTATTCCCAAATGAAAAAGCCGTCTATTTCTATATTTTGGTATAATTCTAAACTTTTAAAGAATTACATAAATATCAATTTAAAAAAATGGAAGACAACAAGAACAAAAACACATTTAAATTCCAGTAACGAAAATAAAGTTAATTTTCTAAGAACAAAATAGAGCTTTTACCTAGGCACTTCCAGGAAAGTATAGCTAACGAAATTACAAGTAAAAGTCAATGAATGTAGATACCGAGTAATTTTGTTTATACTTCTAAAAAACTCTAAGGTTTTTCGATTGGACCTTCCAAATGAATTTTCTTAAATAGTACCTACAGGATCTAGGTAAATCTCCCCGTATTGCAGACGGATTGAAGCAATGTATCAGGGAATAGAATAAATTTTCCCGTAATACCTCTCTGTTTATTCAGGGCTATCTGGATTCTGCGACCATTGGACACATGGACCTTGTCTTTTTTATATGAATTTATGTATTCTGTTAGAATGCGAGGTGTTTTTGTAGAACGTTGCTGATATTTGTCTGTATTCATTACGTGGGTTGTTTCTATGTAGATCATTAAGGACACAAGCTTTTTCAATGAAAAATTATCGCTATAATCCCCGAAGGGTTCGGCAGAGGTGTACCTAACAGTACACTCACGTTTCGCCAGTTATGTTTAAGTCCCATGTAATAGGGGGTGAGCCTTTTGCCATCAACCGGGCGCGAATCCAGGCTCCGTGTCTGCTACTGATAAATTCGTGATGGAAAAACCCAATAACACTTTGCCCCACCCGGGAATCGAACCCAGGACTTCACGGTCAGCAGTCGTACTTGCGACCACTATACCAATTTTTAAGGCAATATCTTTATAAATCTTGTGATACATGAATTATGACGGAGGTATCACAATATTCACAATGTTCAATGCCATAACATAAAACAAGCGGTGACCGTGAACTGTCCGTGAGTTCCAATATAAATTCTAGGTTATTTTAATGACACTTGTCATGTAACTAAGGCATTTATGTAAGTATAGTCCATCACTTATTCAGATACGATCTGATCATTACGAAAAAGGGTTCGTTTGGTAGGTTTCATTCATTCCAATCACTTCTGATGGATCGTAGGAAACTCAATCTACAAGATCGATGGTCACGATCATTCAATTTTGACACCTATTCTCTAGGTGCGAAGATCCAATCGCCAATTTGACATAGTGCTAGGTATACAGGGAAAAGTTTTTTTGTATTGCGCAACAATAGAAAACAAGTTTGTGAAAACAGTTCCTCTAAGCGAGATTGTTTTGTAATTGGTGTTAACTGAGTTGCCCTTGTTCCTAGTTGCTTTAGTATAATAAAACAAAAGAGGATTTATGTTGAGATTCATTCTGTTTAATTAAATATTGGAATTTATGAATTGGCAGTGTCCCTGACCTCGACGATTACAAGTACTTTTCATTTTATCAATATCATCAAAGTCAACAAGCTTTGCTTATATGGAGCTACGCAGAGTGCTACGGACTTTTACAACAACGCTACGCTGCTACGAGCGTAGAACGCTGCTACACCTGCTCTAGGATCATCCCAAAATCGCTGTAAACATTATTTATTTATTTATAACATCTTAAACTATCATTACAGGGTTTACCCTAATGCGACAGCTAAGAACTTAAACAAATAATATATACTTGAATAAATATAAACATAACGTAGATACGTGGATTTTTTAATTAAAAATACTTGTTTCACAAATATTTAGACGTATGTGGGCGTTTTATTATACACTTGAATAAATCCTTGCGATTTTATCTACAGCGATCTTAACTAAACTAGATTAATAAACTTGAATATAAGAACAGAGGATTGCGCCAATTATGTGAAAATATTCCTCAGTTGTCTTTAACGACTCTCTAAAGAGGCAGTATTCAAGAACATTAGGATAAGCCATTTAGCCTTAAAATGATGAATGAACCTGAACATAACACGTCAAGAACTTACGCCTATTAATTATTTAAATTGTTTGTCTAAGTACTGAAGTTAGGCGGGCCATGCGATGAATAGGTCATAAGCCAATGTATTGATTTGAATACAACAAATAGTGTTTTGTTCTGTGTAGTTTAATTTCGTTTGGGAAGGTAATTAATTAGCTTTATAATTAACCGAGTCACGGAACCCTGAATGTCGTTCTTAATTATGTATGGTAATTAAAGCTGTGTTGGCTGATACTAAGCTGTTTATTTAAAATTAATATGGGATATCTAAGGGAGGAAAGAGAAAATTAGGGAAAGAGTAAAAAGTAGGTGATATATATTTGATAGGTCTTAAAGTTTATGTTTAATAACAGCGGAAACGTGTTTAAACAAATTACTCGTGTAACGACTTGACATCCCAATGAACCTTTCCTTAATTATAATTCTACAAAAACAACATTTTCGTTAATATTATTATTTATGGTACAAATCGGGTACAGTAGACTAAACAAGCAACTGAACCCGATAGTTCGTATACTGATCAAGTTGGTCAGGTGATATGATAATAATAATAGCTATGTTATTTAGCCGTGTGGTATCCGGCAGAGTAGAATAGAACCAACCCATTACACTCACGGGTGTCGTATAAGGCGACTAATGTCTGAGGCAGAACACCTTGCGCCTCCGTAGACCAGAGAATGGGCAGCAGCGTTTTCTGTTAGTCTTTCATCACTGCGATCTCCAATCCGCCTGCCAAGCGTGGAGATTACGGCAAATTCCTCCCATCATGGGAGAGGCTTATGTCCAGCAGTGGACGTTATGGGCTGTTGTAGTAGTAGTGTTATTTATACTTTTACTACAGTCAGCAAATTATTGTTTTTTTTTTTGAAAAGGCGTGCTGCTTATCTGCATTGGTTTAATTTTTCGCACAATTTTGTAGATGTCCAAAATTTAAACTTATTTCCACTTACGGGATATCTTCTTCTTCTTCTTATATCGGGACCTCAAAATAATAAATAATCACGGAATATATCCCGTAAGTGACAATAAAGTTTAGTCTTAAACCGTGAAACGTGAATGCTTCAAAATCAAAATACATACATAAACTTACGCCTTTTTCCCATGGCCTTTTTCAAAATCAAAGCAGTAGGCCAGTTACAGGCACTTTTGAACTGTCAAAACAAAGACAACAATAAACTGAAGATACAGTTCCAGTCACAAAGCACAATAACTGTGAAAGAACTGTAGTTACCCATTCCAAATAGATCTCTATGGAGAGGAATGGGCAAGAAACTCCATTATTCCGAATACATCGTCCTTAGAAAATCAACTTTAATCAGCATTACCTACCACGATACAGACTCTAACTGCACTATACTACGACTATTCACCGAACACACACAAAAACGTACAGTAGTACCTACCTATGAGTCAGTGTCCATTCGCAATTTGTCCGTACCAGTTCCACCAATCCCTACGCTAGTTTTTATTTTTACTGGTTTACCTTAGGGTACTTTTGCCGTGTGTACACGGAAAAAGTAGGTGGTTTTATCCACGAGGTACACGTTACAAGCCGGCCAGATGTGTCAGGTGTCTGGTCGCATCACCAATTAGTCCTGGTTGCCCGGTTGTTTCCCCGTAAACCAGCCAGCTCCGCCTTTTGTTCATTAGGAGAATAAAAATAAAAAGGATTACGAGTTACCGCAGATCTCGTTGTACTTTGTTGGAGTGTTGTGTTTCATTGTACAGCGTAGGTAGGTCCGGCACGTGTAAGTAGATGGTACACTAACACTAAAGAGGATTGTGGGAAAGATTGTGCCTTGGTTAGTAATAGTCTTACATTTGTTATTTCATTTGCTTATCTTTTTCCCAACTATGTTGGGGTCGGCTTCCAGTCTAACCTGAATACTATTACTTTTTAGTTACCTACATGTGACTGCCTATCTGACCTCCACAACCCAGTTAGTACTGGGCAATACGACCTAACCCGTAACGAAATCTTAAAAATATTTTCTCCTAACAGTATTATACTCGTTGGGTTTACTAAACTTCAATACTTATTCGACCTAAATGTTTGGGACGGCTGTTTATTTTTTGTATGTAACTTTAAGTTTTGCTAAGAATCGTAGGGTGGCAAAGTGTGCACATTTTTGAGACTTCCTGGTATGCCAATGTAGCAAACTGAATTTTATATGTTTAATTAAACTTTCATTAATTTGGTCAACTGGTGAACGGTTCTACAGTTATCTATTATTTGACAAGAATGTGTCCCAGTACACTACCTAAAATAACTTTATTATTCCTATTATGATAAGTATGTCTCTGTTCTCTCTCTGTTCTGTAATATTCGTAGAATCATAAATTACTTAGGTAAGTATGTACTCTTTTTAATGCATCACGTAGACTTTTTGTAACAGCCTGATTAGGGCTCATAATTTAAAGTAACTTGTTTCAGTCTTTCTTTATTTAATTTGACTATCATCCTAGTGACAAAAAACACACGGGTTGTAGAAAGCTACTTACTACTAAGTACCTACTGTAGACGAGAGTAGTTCCTCGAAAAATAGGCAGGTGGCGTTAAGTGTACGTAGATTTAGAATTAACGGTTAAACAATCATAAGCGCTAATATTAGGTTCTGGATTTTATTGTAATGTTAATGGTAATGGTGTCGATTCTGTTGTGTACAAACTAAACTTAATTTAAAAGAAAGTAAAAATTATTATTTTTTAAATATTTTCTTCAGATGAATTCATGTTATTAATAAGGAAATATATACCTGAAAATCACGAATAAACTTTAAGGCAAACGAAATAGACATTGGTGTCGATTCTGTTGTGCACAAATTAAACTTAATTTAGGCTATTGCTATGTTTTTCTCTATAATAAAACGAGAAAGAGACGGACGTAATTTAGAGCTGTAAAATTTAATTGGAACTAATATTTCCATACAAATGAAGAGTGCACGTTAAAACATGTCGACTAAAAAACTAGTAACTAGTTAGACGTCTCTTACTTAGTTTATAGCTATAGCCGTCCTTTTCTGGCACTGCCTTTTAGTAAAAGATAGCAATTGCCTAAATTAAGTTTAGTTTGTGCACAACAGAATCGACACCATTATTTAATCATTTTTACTGGACATTGAAACGCGCCTACAAAGTTGAAATGAAATGATGAAATGATGTTTATTTTTGCAAGTAGGTTCTTACAAACACTTTTACACGGCACCTTTTTTAAAACTAGATGGGGCCGGTGTTTCGTACCTGACTACTCTGAGAAAAAACAGCCGAAACAAACTCAGAGGTCATAGTCTCTTTTGAAGTCCAGACATAATCTTGTTCAATTCAGATGACAGTTCGTCGATTACCTACTCTGTAGCTGCGCTTTTGAGCACCACAACTGGGAACCAGATCTTTTACTAGGTAGATAGATAAACCATTTATTTATTTAGTGCACACAAAAGACAGCACAACACACAGAAATACAATTAAACGATACAATTTACCTGATTATAAAATCAAAGTGCCAATATACAAAAAGAAAAACACATACGAAATAAGTATAGTAACACCATGGCATACTTATAATAAAATAAAATAAAAAGTATACAAGGTGCGGTGTGCGTCTCAAGGTTGCACCAAATGGGAGTCCAGCTCAGCATGTGTCAGGCATGCACCTGACGCTGATAATCTGCTGGATCCCTGTAGTGACATACGGACGTCGAGCAGGCGAGATGAATTGGTGTTGTGACAAAGTGATATTCATGCGCGGAGTGAAATTATGTAAGTATACCCTTAACATAAATTGAAAACTGAAAGTGTATTACAGTAAGTTTACTTTACTGTGTTGGAAACGTTCCAGTACTACCTAAAGTAATAGAGGTTTCCAGCTGTGACAGTTTTTCTTTTGGTTTGGCAAGTAAAAAAAGCTTTCTGTATCTTTGCCGGGTTTCAGGCCTAAAGGTTTAATATAACTGGGTATGTAAACGAAAGGACTTTTACGATGTAACAGATGCCAGAATCGTAAACATAGCAATATCTTACACCAGTATCTATATACGTACCTATAGGTACCTATAGGATATGTTGGTACCTACTAAAAAGTTGGCCGATATGCTCGCTCGTCGGCTCGGTCAAACACAGGCTGGTTGTGGACAATGTATTCGTGCGTGACAGAAAAAATCTATCAGAACCGGGTGTCCGCACAGTTTGGCCGTACTTTACTAGGGTTCCGTACCTGAAGGGTAACAAACGGGACCCTATTACTAAGCCTTCGCTGTCCGTCCGTCTGTCTGTCAGTGGACTGTATCTCCGATACAGATCCGATATGATCCGTAAGTAATAGATAGTCAGTTGAAATTATTAGAATTTATATTTCTGTTGCCCCAACAAATGATAAAAATAAAATAAAAATCATAGGGGGCTCCCTTTCTACGATGGTACGGAACCCTTCATGCGTGAGTCCAACTCGCACTTGGCCGGTTTTTTTACCCGTTTGACCGAACCACGAACGATAGTGTCATCTTGAACTGTCAAATGAATATAGCCATAAAGTAAAGATTGATAGCTTCTGTAAGTTCTGGTTCTGTGACCGGAAAAGAAATTAATTACGGCAGGAAAACAAAAGAATAGATATTGTGATACATAAACAAGGAAAATCAATTATAGTAAGAACAAATAGAATGACGGCAAAGGAAAACCAATATCTTTTGGAAGGACAATGAAAAGAGAATGTTAAGAGAAATAACGGTAACAACATTAATATCTAGTTAATTACAGGATTGTACCATTCGGTTTTACTAGGTTGTACATACTAGGAACTTACGCCTTTTTTCGATTGTATTTTCATATAAAAAGTAGGTAGGTAAGAGAGAGAGGTAGGGTAGGTAGGGGGGGGGGGAGGTAGGGGGTAGGGTTGAGAGTAAGTTATTTGACTCTTACTAAAGTATTAAACTGTGGTCCACCTTGAACCGTCTCCGGACTCAAATGGTCAGATGTAACTCCAACCTCGGTAAGTGGAGCTACCTACCTCAGTGAAACAATAGAGGGGTGTAGTTGTAGAGCTGTGTCGCAAACTATACTCCGCCTCCTATCCCTATCCTATCCGTCGCCTGCCCTCTGAGCACAAAAATATGCAGCCGAAGTGACGTTTGCGCTGTCACCGATGACGCGGTAGGAGTGGCGTAGTTCGGGAACTAACAAAATATAAAAATCGTGCCAGCGATACGAAGAAGGAGATTAAAGTGTATTTTATTTAGCTACATGTACAAAACTGCTTTCCGTTTTGCATTTCTACAGCAGTAAACAAAACTTTACCACTGTCTAAGCTGCCAATGCGAAGGAACGAAAACGACAAAACCAATCGCCAAAAACGTCAATAACTGTTTGAAAGCCTTTGGAACCCGGTTCTGGACAAAACACACAGTGGCGTGCAGTAGTATTCCACGAAGGGTAGGCCACGAAATAATGATAGCAAAAAAAAATTTTCATCGGCGTCATCTTGGATTTTCATTTTGACCTCATTTTCATTATCACCAACCCCAATAACCTCGAAAACGACACCCATGAAGAAAAAACTGAAAATTTTCATCGGCGCCATCTTAGATTTTCATTTTGACCTCATTTTCATTATCACCAACCCCAATAACCTCGAAAACGACACCCATGAAGAAAAAACTGAAAATTTTCATCGGTGCCATCTTGGATTTTCATTTTGACCTCATTTTCATTATCACCAACCCCAATAACCTCGAAAACGACACCCATGAAGAAAAAACTGAAAATTTTCATCGGCGCCATCTTGGATTTTCATTTTGACCTCATTTTCATTATCACCAACCCCAATAACCTCGAAAACGACACCCATGAAGAAAAAACCGAAAATTTTCATCGGCGCCATCTTGGATTTTCATTTTGACCTCATTTTCATTATCACCAACCCCAATAACCTCGAAAACGACACCCATGAAGAAAAAACTAAATTTTCATCGGCGCCATCTTGGATTTTCATTTTGACCTCATTTTCATTATCACCAACCCCAATAACTTCGAAAACGACACCCATGAAGAAAAAACCGTAAATTTTCATCGGCGCCATCTTGGATTTTCATTTTGACCTCATTTTCATTATCACCAACCCCAATAACCTCGAAAACGACACCCATGAAGAAAAAACTGAAAATTTTCATCGGCGCCATCTTGGATTTTCATTTTGACCTCATTTTCATTATCACCAACCCCAATAACCTCGAAAACGACACCCATGAAGAAAAAACTGAAAATTTTCATCGGCGCCATCTTGGATTTTCATTTTGACCTCATTTTCATTATCACCAACCCCAATAACCTCGAAAACGACACCCATGAAGAAAAAACCGAAAATGTTCATCGGCGCCATCTTGGATTTTCATTTTGACCTCATTTTCATTATCACCAACCCCAATAACCTCGAAAACGACACCCATGAAGAAAAAACTGTAAATTTTCATCGGCGCCATCTTGGATTTTCATTTTGACCTCATTTTCATTATCACCAACCCCAAAAACCACAAAAACGACACCCATGAAGTAAAATATAATAACAATAATATTATTGATTATTATAATAATAATACGCGCCAATAACCCCCAGGAATCATTATTTTAATCAACATTGAACATACACCCTAGCACTGGCCTGCAAAATTGCAAAAAACGTAAGGAAATTTGAATTTCGCGGGCTAAAGAACATCCACCTTGAATCCTGGCCTTGTGTTGTAGCAGCCAATCACAGCCCAGCAGCCCAGCTACACTCGCAGGAGTTACCGCCCTAAAATTACTGCAATCTATACATGTGTGCAGTTTATACACACGAAAATATGCACCAATGTGCCAATGTGTGCGTAAAATTATCAATGGGTTTAAGGCAAGTCCAGTGCTTGCCTGTCCGGCGGAACTCCAACCTTTGTAGTAACTTCCAGTAAAGTGTTAGTTGCGTGACGCGGGAGCGACTTGCTATAAGTATTCTAACAGGAGTTTGAACTTTTTTTTTATATTTTGTACATAATGTGATATTTTATTACATAGTTAGTTCGTTATAATGAATGCCCAGTTGGTAGGGTAGGCTTTGCCTAATTGCCTCTTAGGGGCGCACGCCCATGAAAACACATACCCAATTACTTTAAACACTTCAGCTGTTTTACTACGTTTTGCCCACGACCAAGTACTAAGAGTCCAGCAACATAAAATTAATCTTCTAAGCTGGGCTAAATACTCGTCCTACATTAGGTAGTCTTTATAAAGCTCTGTTGGAACGACGAGATCTCTCAAGAATAGTACGTAAGACAACGTTGTTACGACACAACTAATTTGAATATTTTAATGTAGTCGGAAGAGCTAGCTTTGTAATTTAAATACAGGACTTGGCAATTACCAATCTAATAATAAGAAAACTATTGCCAAGATCTCTCAATCTGGAGGCAAAGCACTTGACGTAATCCTATCGTGAATATTATCCGGCCTGAAAATTCAATATCCAATTAAATTATTTCCACTTTTGCGAAATTCAATTATTTATTTTGTCATATTGGGTATCTGGCTTGATGCTTATACGTCAGTAAAACAATGGTTGGGGGCCTGGCGGGACGTGTGCGGGACGGGGACAGGGTGGGAGCGGGACGGGCTTGGGAAACCCTGCGCTTACAATGGGCGATGTAAAGATTGATGAGTTTATTATGATGAGGATGGAGGAACTCGCACCCCTTGACGTAGGTGTATTAGCGTGAACAGTTTTTACATACGTATCGGTAAAAAAACATTTTTGTTTTAATGGAACTGACCTGACTCATTTTTCTTTAAGAACAAACTTGTTTTGGTTTTAAAAATTAAAATTATTTATTTCGGACAACAGTGATCCATATTTCGTTAGTATTACAAACAGCTTATATTCTAGTATTAGTTACATTGATATACAAAAATCTAAATAATTATATAAAAGAAGAAACTGATTGACTGACTGACTCACATATCAACTCACAGCCCAAACCGCTGGGTCTACAGATTTCAAATTTGGCAAGTAGGTTCCTTATGTGGTCTAGAGGTGCACTAAGAAAGGATTTTTCAAAATTCACCCCCTGAGGGGGTTAAACGGGGCTCCAAAGTTTGTATGGGGAAACAAGATTAGTTAGACTATTTTATTCGAAACTTCACAGGAGTGCTCCTATTGATAAATGAGTAGAAATGGGTTTCAGATTTCTTCAGAATTCAACCCCTACGAGGGGGAAATGGGGTGACAAAGTCTAAAAATCAATGCACAGCCTAAACCGCTGGGTGTACAGATTCCAAATTTGGCAAGCAGGTTCCTTATGTAGTACTAGCTGTTGCCCGCGGCTTCGCCCGCGTAAAGTTCGGTAACCGTTCTACTGGATCATATTAAAGGGATAAAGTGTCCTACGTGTCAATCCAGGTTATGAACTATCTATGTGCCAAATTTCATAATCATCACAATTATTATCATCACAACCACCATTATTATCACAATCATTATCACAATCACCATCACCATCACAATCACCATCACATTTACCATCATCATTATCATCGTAAATACAACCATTATCATCATAATCACAATCTCCATCACTGTCACAATCACAATCACAATCACTATCACAATCACCATCACTATCAAAGTCACAATCACTATCACCATCACAATCACCGCCACTATCACAATCACCATCACAATCACAATTACTATCACCATCACAATCACCATCACTATCACAATCACTATCACCATCACAATCACCATCACCATCACAATCAACATCACCATCGCTATCACCATCACTATTACCATCACCGTCACGATCACTATCACAATCACCATCTATTATCTATTGAAAGTGGTTATGATTATTCGACTTCTATTTGTATAGAAGTCGAATAATCATAACCACTTTCAATAGATAATAGATGGTGATTGACCGTCACGATCACTATCACAATCACCATCTATTATCTATTGAAAGTGGTTATGATTATTCGACTTCTATTTGTATAGAAGTCGAATAATCATAACCACTTTCAATAGATAATAGATGGTGATTGTGATAGTGATCGTGACGGTGATGGTGATGGTGATGGTGATGGTGATTGTGATGGTGATTGTGATGATAATGGTTGTGATTAGGATGATAATGATTGTGATAATGATGATATTGATTGTGCTAACGATGATGGTATGTGATTGTGATGGTAATAGTGATGGTGATAGCGATGGTGATGTTGATTGTGATGGTGATGGTGATTGTGATGGTGATAGTGATTGTGATAGTGATGGTGATTGTGATGGTGATAGTAATTGTGATTGTGATGGTGATTGTGATAGTGGCGGTGATTGTGATGGTGATAGTGATTGTGACTTTGATAGTGATGGTGATTGTGATAGTGATTGTGATTGTGATTGTGACAGTGATGGAGATTGTGATTATGATGATAATGGTTGTATTTACGATGATAATGATGATGGTAAATGTGATGGTGATTGTGATGGTGATGGTGATTGTGATAATGATTGTGATAATAATGGTGGTTGTGATGATAATAATTGTGATGATTATGAAATTTGGCACATAGATAGTTCATAACCTGGATTGACACGTAGGACACTTTATCCCTTTAATATGATCCAGTAGAACGGTTACCGAACTTTACGCGGGCGAAGCCGCGGGCAACAGCTAGTACTACATAAGGAACCTGCTTGCCAAATTTGGAATCTGTACACCCAGCGGTTTAGGCTGTGCATTGATTTTTAGACTTTGTCACCCCATTTCCCCCTCGTAGGGGTTGAATTCTGAAGAAATCTGAAACCCATTTCTACTCATTTATCAATAGGAGCACTCCTGTGAAGTTTCGAATAAAATAGTCTAACTAATCTTGTTTCCCCATACAAACTTTGGAGCCCCGTTTAACCCCCTCAGGGGGTGAATTTTGAAAAATCCTTTCTTAGTGCACCTCTAGACCACATAAGGAACCTACTTGCCAAATTTGAAATCTGTAGACCCAGCGGTTTGGGCTGTGAGTTGATATGTGAGTCAGTCAGTCAATCAGTTTCTTCTTTTATATAATTATTTAGATTTTTGTATATCAATGTAACTAATACTAGAATATAAGCTGTTTGTAATACTAACGAAATATGGATCACTGTTGTCCGAAATAAATAATTTTAATTTTTAAAACCAAAACAAGTTTGTTCTTAAAGAAAAATGAGTCAGGTCAGTTCCATTAAAACAAAAATGTTTTTTTACCGATACGTATGTAAAAACTGTTCACGCTAATACACCTACGTCAAGGGGTGCGAGTTCCTCCATCCTCATCATAATAAACTCATCAATCTTTACATCGCCCATTGTAAGCGCAGGGTTTCCCAAGCCCGTCCCGCTCCCACCCTGTCCCCGTCCCGCACACGTCCCGCCAGGCCCCCAACCATTGTTTTACTGACGTATAAGCATCAAGCCAGATACCCAATATGACAAAATAAATAATTGAATTTCGCAAAAGTGGAAATAATTTAATTGGATATTGAATTTTCAGGCCGGATAATATTCACGATAGGATTACGTCAAGTGCTTTGCCTCCAGATTGAGAGATCTTGGCAATAGTTTTCTTATTATTAGATTGGTAATTGCCAAGTCCTGTATTTAAATTACAAAGCTAGCTCTTCCGACTACATTAAACTATTCAAATTAGTTGTGTCGTAACAACGTTGTCTTACGTACTATTCTTGAGAGATCTCGTCGTTCCAACAGAGCTTTATAAAGACTACCTAATGTAGGACGAGTATTTAGCCCAGCTTAGAAGATTAATTTTATGTTGCTGGAGTCTTAGTACTTGGTCGTGGGCAAAACGTAGTAAAACAGCTGAAGTGTTTAAAGTAATTGGGTATGTGTTTTGTCCAGAACCGGGTTCCAAAGGCTTTCAAACAGTTATTGACGTTTTTGGCGATTGGTTTTGTCGTTTTCGTTCCTTCGCATTGGCAGCTTAGACAGTGGTAAAGTTTTGTTTACTGCTGTAGAAATGCAAAACGGAAAGCAGTTTTGTACATGTAGCTAAATAAAATACACTTTAATCTCCTTCTTCGTATCGCTGGCACGATTTTTATATTTTGTTAGTTCCCGAACTACGCCACTCCTACCGCGTCATCGGTGACAGCGCAAACGTCACTTCGGCTGCATATTTTTGTGCTCAGAGGGCAGGCGACGGATAGGATAGGGATAGGAGGCGGAGTATAGTTTGCGACACAGCTCTACAACTACACCCCTCTATGTTTCACTGAGGTAGGTAGCTCCACTTACCGAGGTTGGAGTTACATCTGACCATTTGAGTCCGGAGACGGTTCAAGGTGGACCACAGTTTAATACTTTAGTAACGAGTCAAAGAACTTACTCTCAACATATACCTACCTACTTTTTATATGAAAATACAATCGAAAAAAGGCGTAAGTTCCTAGTATGTACAACCTAGTAAAACCGAATGGTACAATCCTGTAATTAACTAGATATTAATGTTGTTACCGTTATTTCTCTTAACATTCTCTTTTCACTGTCCTTCCAAAAGATATTGGTTTTCCTTTGCCGTCATTCTATTTGTTCTTACTATAATTGATTTTCCTTGTTTATGTATCACAATATCTATTCTTTTGTTTTCCTGCCGTAATTAATTTATTTTCCGGTCACAGAACCAGAACTTACAGAAGCTATCAATCTTTACTTTATGGCTATATTCATTTGACAGTTCAAGATGACACTATCGTTCGTGGTTCGGTCAAACGAACACTATTACCATCACAATCACATACCATCATCGTTAGCACAATCAATATCATCATTATCACAATCATTATCATCCTAATCACAACCATTATCATCACAATCACCATCACAATCACCATCACCATCACCATCACCATCACCGTCACGATCACTATCACAATCACCATCTATTATCTATTGAAAGTGGTTATGATTATTCGACTTCTATACAAATAGAAGTCGAATTCGCCATCTTCTGGATCTCAAAATAAATGTCATTTTCGTAATCAGCAGCCCTGATAATCTCGGTATCGACACCCATACTGATTTTTAGACATTTCAACCCCATCGCACCCCAACAGGGGATGATGATGGTATTTCAGGCCGCTACATTAAATCTTAAAATCGTTGTTTTTGTAACACACCCGACCTGATACACCATACAAACAATACCGATGTTGGTTTTCAGACTTTGTTACCCCATTTCCCCCCTTAGGGGTTGAATTCTGAAAAACCCTGAAACTCGTTTCTACTCATTTATCAAAAGGAGCACTCCTGTGAAGTTTCGAATAAAATAGTCTAACTAATCTTGTTTCCTCACTTTGGAGCCCCGTTTAACCCCCTTAGGGGGTGAATTTTGAAAAATCATTTCTTAGTGCACCTCTAGACCACATAAGGAACCTACTTGCCAAATTTGGAATCTGTAGACCCAGCGGTTTGGGCTGTGCGTTGATAGATGAGTCAGTCAGTTTCTTCTTTTATATATTTAGAAGATAGGGGTGCACTAAGACGCGCGCCTCAAAGAGAGTCAGCAAAAAGGAAGGGGTCCGCAAGGACCGATGCCTGCCGGGGTTGCGGGACTGTTCGAAAGAGATACCGTGGCTCCGGAACACAAAGGGCGATGAAGGAACATGGATGGGTTTTAGTCAGTAAAAGTCGGACACTCCCTCCTGCTCCGCCCAGAGCGGGAGAAGTCATTTGATGATTTCCCATCCGAAAAAAAAAAAAAAAAAAAAAGGGTGCTCTAAGAATGGATTTTTAAAAATTAGGCCCCTAAGGGGGTGAAACGGGGTTCCAAAGTTTGTATGGGGAAATAAGATAGACTATTTTATTCAAAACTTCACACGAGTGCTCCTATTGATAAATGAGTAGAAACGGTGTTTCAGGTTTTTTCAGAATTCAACCCCTAAAGGGGGAAATGGGGTAACAAAGTCTAAAAATCAACATGGGTATTGTTTGTATCGGGTCGGGTGTATTACAAAAACAACGATTTTAAGATTTAATGCGGCGGACCTGAAATACCATCATTCCCTGTTGGGGTGCGATGGGGTTGAAATGTCTAAAAACAATATGGGTGTCAATACCGAGATTATCAGGGCTGCTGATTACGAAAATAACATTTATTTTGAGATCCAGAAGATGGCGAATTCGACTTCTATTTGTATAGAAGTCGAATAATCATAACCACTTTCAATAACCACAGGGTTATTGTTGATTTATTTATTATGATGATTGTGATAAAGATGATGATGATTGTGATAATGATGATGATGATAACGATACTAATGATTGTGATAACGAGGATGGAGATTGTGATAGTGATGATTGTGATTACGATGATAATGGTTGTGATTACGATGATAATGATTGTGATAATGATTGTGGTTGTGATAGTGATGGCGATTGTGATGATAATGATTGTGATTACGATGATAATAATTATGATAACGATGATAACGATGATAGTGATTGTGATGGTGATGATGATTGTGACGGTGATAGTGATTGTGACTGTGATAGTGATGGTGATGGTGATTGTGATGGTGATTAAGACAGTAATGGTGATTGTGATAATGATGATAATGGTTGTGATTATGATGATAATGATTGTGATAATGATGACGGTGATTGTGATGGTGATTGTGATAGTAATGGTGATTGTGATAATGATGGTGGTTGTGATAGTGATAGTGATAGTGATGGTGACTGTGATGGTGATTGTGATAATGATGGTGATTGTGTTAGTGATGGTGATTGTGATAATGCTTGTGATAATAATGGTGGTTGTGATAGTGATGGTCATTGTGATGATAATAATTGTGTTGATTATGAAATTTGGCACATAGATAGTTTATAACCTGGATTAACATGTAGGACACTATTTATCCCTTTAGTATGATCCAGTGGGACAGTTACCGAACTTGACGCAGGCGAAGCTGCGGGCAATAGCTAGTAGTATTATAAACATAAAAGACGACCAGGCAGGAAAACATGTTTCCTACCAAATCAACCTCCGCATAAAATGACAAATATTTGGAGTATGGCTCTCCACCACACCTTTTTTTTTCATAAAAGTCTTTGCACAGTGGGCACACGTTATAGCCTGGCTCAGATGGAATTTTCCTGAATAAATATTCATTATTCTTGTCCTTAACAAAGAAACAACAAACGTCACCTGTGTTATCTGAATAAAAACCGACCAAGTGCAAGTCGGACTCGCGCATGAAGGGTTCCGTACCATCGTAGTAAGAGAGCTTCTTTAATTTTTTATTTATTATTTGTTGCTCTAACGGCAACAGAAATACACATTCTGTGATCAACTGTCTACCCATTAGGCCTAAATTCCTGTTAAGATGTCAGTCGCGTACGGTCGGCCGCGTACGTCAGCGAGAAATACAGTAGCAACGCACACGCTGCTGACATCAGCGTCGCAGTATGGTGCTATATAGAATACAATGTATACTCATATGTGCGACCGACGCGGCGACGTATGCGACCTACGTCAGCAAAGGAGGAATTCAGACCTACGGGTCATGAGATACAATCTGCTGACAGACAGACGGAGAGCGGCGGAGGCTTAGTAATAGGGTCCCGTTGGATACCCAACGGGTACGGAACCCTAAAATGCATATTTATCTATTTTCAGAAATATATTTAAAGCTTTCAAAATAATAGAAAAATCTGTTATTCATTTGCCATTCTTTCGCGATGAAATCCAAAACCCCAATCGGAGAACTGAAAAACAAAACCATCCATCTCCATGCCTTCGGGGTGTAACAAGACCAAACACTACCACAACAACATTATCTGCTACTTTTTCACATTACATACAAATAATACAATAATATGTAGTGTTGTTTACCCCGTCCTTATACGGAACAAAACACGAAGAGGCCGTGTACTGTGTTATCTATTTCTAGTTGTCGTAAATTTTCCTCCGAATAATGTCCCTCGTAAAAGATAGGGTAAAGGCCTTCGCAGACGAGGGACTGTTGTCCGTGGATGAAAAAAGTCTCCGAAACATAACATAAGTAATATCACGCTAGTAATTACAAAGTTGTACGTAGAGCGCTCCCACATTTCGCTACTTAAGTTTCAGGTTTCAGTCCCATGTCATAGGTGCCTAGTGTATTGCCATCAACCGGGCATCAAGTTCCGGACTGCTACCGAGAAATTCCTGATGGCCAAAACTTTTTGCGATCCGGGAATCGAACCCAGAACTTCTTTGCTCAGCAGTAGAGCTAGCAACTCCTAGACTAGAGCAACGAGATAGTCGTGTGTGTGTTAGTATGTTACTTTAAAAATGATCATAATGGAAGGGACGTCAAGACGGGTTCAGAATGATGTACAAAACGTATAAATATAACAACAAATTATAACACGAATCCTGCACACTTTATGACCGACAAAATTTTCTCGTCTGCGCAGGCCTTAACTTGGTTTGGGAGGACTACTGTACTGGTGTGTTATCAACATTTGTAATCATATCGTGTTGTACGTAAGGTGTGCTGAATTTTTTCCTTTTGTTTATTGTGTAGGCGGAAATGTACTTAGATGTTACGTACATTTATCATGTAAACGTAGAAGTTATGACCGAGTTGTTTGTAGCTCTAATTATCTCTACAAACTGTTGGCCTGTTTGTATTCTTAGCACGCTTTTACGTTTACAAAATGTGTAACTACGTTTATTTTGCATAGCCACTCAGGTTCTAAAAAAAAATATCTAAATATTTTTCAAGAAAAACATATGAGTGAAAGGCTGGCGCCGGGGGCATGTCTAGTTAAACGCTAAAAGGAGGATTAAATAAATGAATAAAGTAGTCTACCGTATTTCCTTAAAAAAGAAACGGTGTCGTCTTGTTACTTTATTGGTATTAGTAACCATAGTTACCTCCGGTTTTTATTAATCCTGAGATATATCAGTTTTGAAGCTCTAGGTAATATTAGCGTCCGCCCGCGGCCTCGCCCGCTTTTTTCACAATTTCGTTATAATTATCATTCTTATATGCAAAAGTTTGTGAGGTTGGATGGATGGATTGTTTGTTATTAGTAAGATTGGATGAGATTTGTTATATGATTAGGTATCCAGTAAAGCTTTTATATTAAAACATCCGAACTATTTATCATGACCTTGAGTCCTTTCATTTCATCCATATTTTCTCGTCCTTCACAGCCTTAAATTTTTGCATCACTTAGTATGACAATGGCATACCGTTCGATTGACGCCTAAAGAATAGGTTTATACCTATCCGTCTTAATCGTTTCGCGGATGCTTTTCATCATAAAGGTGTGTCTATAACGCGAACTCTTAAAAGTGCGCATTCACGTGGTTGTGGAAATTCCATTACGAGCTAATTCATTTGTTTACGAACTAATCAGTGAATCGTAAAAACCGAAGCCAGTATTGCTCGGTTCATCGCACGTAGGGTTCTTGTTCAAATGCTGAATTAAAAGTCCTTTTGGCGTAAGCATTTTTATTTTATTACTTTTAAGGGGTTTTTACGTATTTATGCCAATAAAAGCTTTTTAATTAATACTAAATAGGCTTGCGTTTGGTCGCAACTCTCATGTGAAGCTATGATGCAGCCTAGGTTGGAGCATGCTTGGCTAGAAGAAACCGTTTTACTCAAACTTTGAATAGATCCAGATTATATTAATAAGGGAACAGAGCAGCCAATCACCAGTCTGTACAGTACTGGGTAGTGTTCAGGTTACATCTGGAGTTATTTACTATACGGAACTTGTAGAAACTAGAACAAATTTCCATGCGTTCATGCTTTTTTGCCAAACCTATTATTGGAATCAAATATAATCAGGCAAACGTCCCTTTGTGCATATTGGCATTGTTTCGTTCTGTCTCCTGCTGATAGGGAGGGAAGTGGAAATTATGGTTTTTCCTACTTCTTCGCTATAATTTTCTAATTAATTTCGTTGCGGGATCCAAGACAGTTAAATTCGGTCTCTGGGACTTCGTCGAGCTTCATTGTCTCGGCGCTTTTCTGGTGGTCGCCACTGTTGATTCTAGCTTTCAGGAGTTACAGTGATTTAGGAAAAGTGTGGCGGGCCTGTCCCATAAAAAAAAAAAGTCACCAGTCTGTGGAATACATTCCAAATCACACAATTAATCTGGAAGCCTAGCGTCTTTTCGAGTCCATGGAACTTACTTTAAACGATCGTAGAAAAAGGTCGTTGAAAGGATTTTCTCAGTGTGAACACAACTTAACTCAATTTTAGTTCGAGATAATTTATCTCCGTGATGAGTGCAGAATGGCTAGAGTTACGACATTCCGGTGGGAAACATTTAATGGTAGAGGAAAGTAATCCCACGTCGACGCACCGAGTGCTATAAAGTAATTTTATAGCTAAGTACATCGCGGGTTTACGGCTGAAACTTTGTCCTAGATTTGATGTCGACCTCTTTCACACAACAGACAAAATATAATACAGTGCGATCCATCCTTCATAACTATTCTATTATGAAAGAAATGTGGCATCAACTGGAGCCTATTATCACAAAAAGTTTCGTACCGAATCTTCGTTTCGAAGTCCATCGCCCTCTTTTTGTGGTACTGCGAATAAAAAAGGTAAAGAAACTGCGTTGGAATAAAAAGTAGGACTACCATTTTCTTTGTGCCATTTTTCATATTTGAGCCCTTAGTAAGGGGCGGTATCAAATTATCTTGCTCTACCGCCTCCCGTGATAGATATGTATCCATATATTTACGTGTACACAACATTGCCTTGTAAGGGTTGCTACCCTCATGTTCGGGTCGGGACGATGCAGGAAAGCCGGGCGGCAATATATAAAATATATAGAAAAAATGTATTGGAGAAAAAGCCACTCGGCTTGAATTGTGCCGAGCAGCCCGAATACGATTAGTCGGTATAGATACTAAAAGAAGTTTGAAGATCAGTATGAGCCGAATGAAAGCCAAATATGCGTTATAGTTGCTTCGGGTCGGTTTTCCTGTTAAATAACATACATTCATACATAAACTAACGCCTTTTTCCAAGTGGTAAGCAGGATCTGCTGGTGCTAAATTATAACAGCCGCACGGGTCGCTCTTCAGGTTAAGCGCTTCAGGCGTGCTTTTTATTTTATTTTTTTCGGATGGGAAATCATCAAATGAAGTCTCCCGCTCTGGGCGGAGCAGGAGGGAGTGTCAGACTTTTACTGACTAAACCCATCCATGTTCCTTCATCGCCCTTTTTGTTCCGGGGCCACGGTATCTCTTTCCAACAGTCCCGCAACCCCGGCAGGCATCGGTCCTTGCGGACCCCTTCCTTTTGCTGACTCTCTTTGAGGCGCGCGTGGAACACGGACGCGCCGTCGACACGGCCTGTCGTCATGAGACGGACGGACGGCGAGCTAGCCCATAGCCCACCGTCCACAGGCCCGCGCCTACGGTGGCCCCCGACGCCCGGGGCGTCTCCCGCGGCGGCCGGGACGCTGTGAGGTTCTCTCCCTCTCACGTTCCGCCACCTCCTTCTCTAGCATTACTGCTTCGCAGAAGGAGGTGACGGCGTCCCATTCCGTCTCGCTCCGGACCATGGCTTGCACCAGGGCCGGACGCGAGAGGTCGCCGCCGCCAATCGCCGCTTCGAGGACACGGCGGTGCTCCGCCCACCCGGGGCACACCTCCACCGTGTGCTCCACCGTGTCCTCCGGTCGATCCTCGCAGTGGAAGGCGCGCTTGCCTGTGGATGGGAAACCACCACATACCGAGTTTCCTCCGGACTTTGGAAAGCACGAAGTCAGTGGCCCGAAAGTCTGACAACCAGTCTTAACAAAAGGATAGGTATCGTATTACCCAGTACTAACTGGGTTGTAGAGGTCAGGTAGGCAATCGCTCCATGTCATCATCGTCATCAGCCTATAATGTTCCCACTGCTGGGACACGGCCTCATCTCAATGAGAAAGAATGGGCTATAATCCACCACGCGGGCCCAGTGCGGATTGGTAGATGTCACATGTCTTCGAATTTTTGGTTCTAGGACATGCCGGTTTCCGCACGATGTTTTCCTTCACCGATTTGAGAGCAGTGGTGATTAAATAAATTACACAAAGTAATGCGCCTGTCGGTCCATGTAAAATACTGGTATTCAGCTGGGTGATTCCTCGAGGTGCCTCAAAACGTGGTCACACCGTCTTAACTCCTAACCTATTGAACATTAAGTCTTAGTACCAAACACAGATTACTCTTTACTTATATATGTGTATAATTTCAACATTATACACCTAAAATTATTTATAATGTTTATAAAAATAAACATCTAATGTCAAGAACGGGAGCAAAATCGGTGTTCTTCGCGCGTCACATTCGGTTCGTGTTCACGGCAAACTTATAACTTTTGTATTCAATTCATAAGCATATAAATGTTATACATCAAATTAATCGTGTTTAACTATGCATCATAAATAGTAAAGCACATTAATTGTATCTCATATATTACAATACTAAATAGACATTACATTAGATTATTATATTATTATTATTATTATATTAGCCGTGTGGTATCCGGCAGAGTAGAATAGAACCAACCCATTACACTCACGGGTGTCGTATAAGGCGACTAATGTCTGAGGCAGAACACCTTGCGCCTCCGTCGACCAGAGAATGGGCAGCAGCGTTTTCTGTTAGTCTTTCATCACTGCGATCTCCAATCTGCCTGCCAAGTGTGGAGATTACGGCAAATTTCTCCCATCATGGGAGAGGCTTATGTCCAGCAGTGGACGTTATGGGCTGTTGTAGTAGTGTAGTAAATAGACATTATATCTCTGTCACACGATTTTGCTAGTTTCGCGAGCGCGCAACAAAACTGTACCTCTCTTACAAAAGCGCCAACTTGTCGCTACGCGTTTTAGCTGCACGGGTACTCTGTAGTATCCCGGCTTCAGTGGGGGAAACATGTACGTTCTTCGCTTCTAAACAATAAAAATACGAGGCAAGTTGTTCTTTGAATATTTTCAGGTAGCCATGGTCAAGAAACTTTCATGCGTATATTTTGAAGAATAATGGTTTGTAATTTTCCAAATCATTTTGAATTAAGGAATAAGATAGATCTCGAGATTATTCCCAAGTACTTTGTTTGTTAATTTACATATAACTTTAATCGTTATTCACAAAAATGAAAAACTTTCATAACTTTCGTGGAACTTTGGCTACAAAAGTCAGGTAGTGCACAACAAAATCTATAAATCTCCACTAAATAATAACTATAGATTTTTGTGAGCCGTGGATGCATTTACTCGATTGTCGTGAAGCACAAAAGTAAGGTGTTATGTACTTGTATAAGTATTTACATACATGTATGTGTTTCAATTTTTTTCTTCTTACTACTCTTTCTTACTTTGTTACTACTCTTCTTACTCGTAGAATGTGTTTATGTTTGTATGTTTTCTCGTATTCAATCTAACAGTTTACCCCACCCCAAACTGGGCTGTTTTGCCAATTGTATCCCTCTTGCTTAAAAAGTTCCGAAACTTTTGTGGGCACCAAAATTTAAAAAAAGAATATCTCTGTAGCTTATGCACCGATTTACATTTAATAAAAATCGTATGTATTATTTTTACAGCGTCTTAAATGTGTGTCCGTTAATTTGAAGATTACTCTAAAAAAACGAAAGTTACGCGGAGAATACTTTTTGAAGAACTACCCAGCTGCATCCAGTCCACTACTAAACGCCAGTGTCGTTAAATAAATCTGCATGTCGAATCAAACGTGCCGACCCGAATTTGTAGCACCCCTAATAATTTACTATATGAGAATGCTAAGCACATAGTGGGGGAAAAGCTTTAATAACCGTAATCGGATGAAGTTGAGTGCCGAATATGAATAAGGCAATCAATTTCCTTTGTGTATTAACCCAGTTATTAATATTGAAATTAAATTCTACCATGTATTGTAAGCATATTGTTATTGTGTTTAACTTTGGAAAACAGCTGAAGCATAGATTAATAGTAAGTGCCTATTACTTATAAGGACTACACTGATCTTATTGATGAGGTTCTTCGGTAAGGTCAGGGGCCCTACTCCCTAAAGCTTCGTCCGTATATTCGGATCGCTCCACCTATCTGGTGCGTAGTACGTAAGAAGGAGTATGTAAGGACCGTATCACGTGGCGTTCTGAGGTTTTTGCCTACCACCAGGGAAAAAGGGCGTGAATTTATGTATGTATTTACCTACCTATTAATAAGGAGGAAAAGAGGTTCCAGACATATATTGTGTGTGTAATGTAACTATAATACTATAATAGAATTGCTTGTAGAAAAAATAAATATAAACAGGCACCAAAACGAACACATAAACTGAAATCGTGCTGGCTGGTAAAAAAAAGGTACTGGCTGATATCGATTACGGTACTCTTTATAATTTATGATCAGTTTAAAAATTGTGGAACGATATAATGGGTGCTATCGCGCATGAATTCGCCGCTAGAGGCGTTCGTGTAGAGTACAGTCTTCAGAAATGTCTGATGTCATAGTATACGCGCGTTGCGCGCTTTTTTTTTCATGTACTTATACTATTTAATATTCACGATTGTGGTCAAGAAAATCTAGCAAAATTAGCAAGTAGTAGTAGTGTAGTGTGTGTGTAGTGTGTGTGTGTAGTGTAGTAGTAGTAGTCTAGTATTTTAAGTATATAGCTTGTTTACACTATGTTATTAAACGTAATAAAATAAACTTTTACTGTGCCTACTTTATGAAAGTTGGCTTTATCAAAGTAGATACCAGTGTAATTTAACCTAATTGAGCCCTTTCAGACTAATAACGATGGATTTTTATTTTTAATGTTACAGCACCATGCTGAGATGGGGGATGGGGATGTTTTTTTATTTTGTTTTATTGTTCTGTCCTGTGCGAGTCAAATCAATACATTTTCTTCCTTTCTTCTTCTAATTGGAAAAGTATTTCCTCTTATATCTTATCTGGTCTTATTACCATTATCTGCTAAAAGATCTTTAAACGATCTATTGTCATGACTAACCACAATTTTCAAGTTTAAAGAAAGGCAATTAGGTAATGCGAGCATTATCCGCATAGCAGCAAACGTTAAGTCATTGTCCAGCCTAAGTGGGTTCCTTTATCCGAGCCCCAGAATATTCATTGATATTAATGAGGGCGTCAGATTAATGTGGTTAATGTGGTAGGGTTCCTTGTTCCGTAATATTTTGTCAAATATATTCATTACTTGTGGGATAAGCTTCGTGTATGCGCTACTGAATGGGTCGCACACACCTTGATTGCTAGCTTGAATGATAAGTCACGGATAGCCAAAGATAATGATTTATTGAATACTAGCTGACCCACGCAACTTCGTCTGCATTACATACCTAAGAGAGAGAGACAGGGTTAGAGAGAGTGTGAGTCAACCTTAAAAGATAGACATGTGCTATCGCGAACTTTTTACAAGGAACAATCCCGTCATACGTGCATGATTGTTGAGTAACTTTTACCGTTTACGCTAATCGTTTACGCAGCGCACGTAACGGAAGCTCTCAAAAGCAATAATTTTTCCCTTTAATTGCAACATTGATGCTCCGCTCCTATTGATTGTAGCGTAATCATAGATAACGTATAGCTTGAAACAAAAAGATGTTTTTAACTCGAACCAGTAGTTCCTCAAATTAGCGCGTTCATCCAACCAAACAAACAAACTTTTCTCCTTTATAATAAGTATAGATTCATGTGGGTAACAATTTAATTTCTCAGAAATATTTGCATTCATCGCTAAAATATTCTACTATGTTTTTCCAATTAGAGGTTTCCTTCAACAGCCTTATGTTTTTATCCTTAGACACTCGATGATAGTCTTACCCTAGCTAGGTCGAAAGTTTTCATCAAGGTGCATGAAATGAGCTCAAATACGATATAGCTGCTGCAAACTGTTTAGGACCTCTTGCAACTGCCTTCTGTCTCCATCGTTAGACCGTTGATGACAGTTATACTCCAGCCAGGTCTAAAGTTCTCATCAAGGTGCATGAAATGAGCTGAAACACGATATAGCTGCTGTATACTTTTGGGGACCTCTTGCTACTGTCTTCCGTCTCCATCGTCAGACCTTCGATGAAAGTCATACTCTTGTTAGGTCTAAAGTTCTCATCAAGGTGCATAAAATGAGCCCAAACACGACATAGCTGCTGTAAACTCTTGCGGACCCTATGCAACTGCCTTCCGTCTCCATCGTCAGACCTTCGATGACTGTCATACTCCAGCTAGGTCTAAAGTTCTCATTAAGGTGTATGAAATGAGCCCAAACACGATTTTTCAATTTTATTTAGTACCAACTTTGAGATTATACGCTATTTTTAAAAAAAAAAACGTGCATATCGGAATTACCTGTAAAAAGTTTTGCATGGTCCTACATAAAAAAAAAATACGCAATGAATTGAGAACCTCCTGAATTTGTTTCATGAGCATTACACCAAATCTGAGGCAACTGACTCAGGCAAGTCATTCTTTTACGAAAAATCTTAACAGAAAATGGAGTGAAATGAACAACGCCATCTATCGAAGTTAAATTGATAAACTACAATTCATGGAAAGCGGTCTATCACACACTATATTGGCTATGTAGATTTTTAAAGCAGCATCATTTATATTAACCTCATTTCATTACCTTTCAGCAGACGCCTGCATATTACTGAAACATACTGGCCACCTAGAAATTCGCATAAAAACTTCCAGTTTCTTATTTCAATGTAAAATTGCATTAACGCGTTGTCGTAAAATTCAATTTGGATCTTTATCGGCTTCCGAATTCTAATTTCAATGTAAAGTATGCAATAACGCGTTGCCGTAAGATTCAATTTGGATCTTTAACTTTTTTCATACAAACATTAAACACCCTTATTTATACCCTTAAGAGCCAAATTTCGTAAAACCTTTTCTTAGTGAGCACCTAGAAGCCGAAAGGAACATTCAGGCCCACATTCATGTCTCTAACTTTAAAAACATAGGACTTTCATACAAACTTTGACACCTCTTTTCAAACCCTTGGGGTGCGAATTTTAAAAAAATATTTCTTAGTGCGCGCCTGCACCCCATAGAGAGTGCTTGTGCCAAATTTTAGACCTCACGACCCAGTAGTTTCCGAGATTTTGTGATGAGTGGTCAGTCAGTCAGTCAGTTTGTGAACTTCTCTTTTATATATATAGATATTTAACTACGACGTAACTCCACGTAATCACGGAGATCGTGGCTAAATAATAAAAGCCGCTCGGGTCGATCTTTAGGTTAAGCCGTGCTAGGTTGGTCTGTGGATGAGTGACCACCCATTACATACCGAGAGTATGTATTTACAAACAAAAAGTATCTATGTAGTATATCAACTATCTGGTGTCCACGACCCAAGCCTCGTTGCTTAGTGTGGCACTTTACACTATAATTTGTGCAAGGTGACGGAAAGGTGCTGATCTATGCAATGCGCGCGTGCCATGTACGATACACTTCGTCTTGTTTCACGGATAATTATGGAGGATGACTGACTCGTCGGTCGCCACTGCTGAGCGTGAGATCTTGGGTTCGATTCCCAGGTCGGGCAAAGTGTTATGGGGTTTTTCCATCAAGAATTTTTCAGTAGCAGCCACGTAGTCTGGATTTATGCCCGGTTGAAGGCAATAGGCTCGTCTCCTATTATATGGGACTTAAACACAACTGGCAATATGTGGGTGTCCCATTAGGTACATCTCTGCCTTACAGCCCCCTCGGGGATTACAGGCGTGATGTTGACGTGTGTTCGTATTGAGTTATATTTGTGAAGGGATATGCTTCGTCTTGTTTCACGGATAATTATGGAGGATGAGCAAGTCTTCGCAGACTGTTATTTTTACCAAAGTAAATAACGATGGTACAAACTTTTCTATGGCCAATTATTTGATTTTGGATCTGCTAATGACAAATATGGCATTGACAAGCTTCTGATTTTCTATCTATCAACTACGAGCACTCTGTTTTGAAAGTAAAATCATTCTATACTAACGAGGAGCTCCGGAACAAAAACCGATAAATGCACTTTTCGTATTTTTACAGGAAATACAAAATAACCATTTACGTAGAAATGATTATGTTGTTAGTTAAACTAATATAACGTCAATTTGGCTTGTAGCAAGGGCTTTCAAATAGGTAAGATTAAAAAATCTAGTGTTGATAGTTTTCCCACAATTTTAGTTTCAAATACGGAATTATCGGATTTTGGTCCGACCAATAAGTAACTATCGGGATTTTAACGGCTACATTGTAATTATCGGCTTTTGTCGCGGTTCTGCCGTAATAAGCGATTATTATAAGTTTTTTTATTAGCGAGGTAAAGTTAGTAAAAACATGTTTATTTTATCTAATTAATATAATGTACTTTTACTATCGAACAAATTCGATTCGATTCGATTCAAAACATTGCTTGCTTCTTCTTCATTACAGTTGCAAGAAATTTCTTCATCATCAGATTCATGCTGGCTTTCATTGTGTACTAAATCTTTACACCGCTTAAATTCCTCATTAATAGTCCAGTTATCACCGAATTGTTTTTTCATTAAGCTATTAACGTCTCGTTTTTTAGCTGCACTCAGAACTTTAAAGTTATTTTTGTTAAAAAGTTCTGTTGGGTGTTTTTTGCCTCTTTTTAGCAGACGTAATTAATGGCTTACGCTCTTCATCTGATTCGTTCCTGAAATTTTTGTAGGTGTTGATCAAATACTTTGTTATTGTTACCATTCTTCTGCCTGTTTTTTTTTGTAACGAAATGTTTCTTTAACACTATCGTCTTTATATCTCTCAATCCTTCGACTTTCTTGTTGTATTCTTCAAATGATTTTATGTCCATTGTTTTCCAGTCTTCATCTAGTTGTTTAATTTTACCGTGCAGTCCGTATAAAAAAGAATATGTTTGTCTGAACAGGAAACATTTTTCAAAGAATTTGTATAGGATTTATCGGTATTCGTTCCGAAACATAAAAAAAAACTCTTAAAAATACGTGTATTTGTCGGGTTTAGGTCCGGATGCCCGCCCATCTTTAGACCTATATTAAGTACATTTTTAGCGAGATCTGATGCGACCTGAGTGATTTATGTTATGTATGAGTAATGACTAACAGAAAAAAAAGAATCGGGCATAAAGTGGATTTATCGGTTTTTGTTCCGGACCTCCTCCTGTATTTTTTCATCGATTTGATGATTGATTATGGTTTATTCAGATCCTCAGCATCTACCGACATATAATTCCCAGACGTTTGAGATACCTACAAGCTTGCCATGTAGGAATATTCAGCAATACACTGTATTGCCTACCTACTGTTACATACACTTTATACCATTTCCGCACGAACTATTACAGCGGTGAGTGCCTCAATATATTTTTGTTATGCTCTTATACATTACTGTCATGTCCTTGATGACAGCTATCCGTATCGTATCATCTAGAAAATTCCTACGCTGGGGATAAGAGCCACTCAAGGAATACTTTGCGTTTCCAACGGACCAAAGTTACTTAGGATTTTATTATAATCGTTATCATCCCTTTTTTAGGGTTCCCTAGTCCTAACAAGGAACCTTTATAGTTTCGTCATGTCAATCTGTCTGTCGCTCCGTCCGAGGTTTTGCTAAGAGACGGTTAGTACTAGAAAGCTGTAATTTTGTAAGGGTGTGTATATCAATTACGCTGACAAGACAGTAAAATAAAAAAATAAAATTTTTTTTAGCGCCCTTGTAGGTGATGTGGGGATGAATTTTTTTTTCGTCTTCTACCCCGTCTTGTGGCGTATCGTTGAATAGGTCTTTTGAAATTACTTAGGGGTTGCTAGGACTATTTTTCGATTTAATGCTCCATTTACGAAATATTAAACTTTAAAGTGCCAATTTTTGTTCCAGTAGGGCGTCCCCCCCACCTCTAAAAGCTAAACTGCTGGCTTGACAAATCTATCATAAAAATAAAATCTTTCATGGTGATAGTGCATTTCATGAACTTTGAAGGAAAACTATAGTGGTTACGATAACTTTATTAGTTTAGCAGTAATAGTCGTTGAACTTGGGTGTTGGATAATTTTGTACCAAATACAAAATGCTTATGTTTTGGCCGATCATACTATCATTTATTCTACTCTTATGTTTTTGAATGGCTCTCTTTTTTTCTTTTTTATAGACGATTTTGAGCTAGTAGGTTTACCTAGTAAGTATATAGTGTAATATAACTGTATAATTATGTAACTGATCCCTATTATAATTATTCAACCTCGCTTGAGGCTTAAGTATGTCTGTCTCCAAATGATGAAAATCCGTCAAGTACATCTACTACCACTACTTTTATTATGCTATAGAATTGGGTGTTCCTAGTATAGTTCGTTGGCCAGTTAATTTTACCGAATTTATCTCAATTAGAGTAAAGAGCATCTCATCGTTATTCCGAAGACTAACGGGCTATATAGTAACTTAGGCCTTGACTAAAATTTAAATTAATGTTTGTAACGAAGCAGGTAAATACCTGAATAATGGAGTCGTTTTGCTAGATTTCTGAACATTTGTAGTGTACCAAGGTACATGAGAAACTTCGTAAGAAGTTTTGAAATTACGACCATTGCGTATTGAAATGAAACCATCCGGTAAAACTGGAAGCCCAACCCAACATGGGTTGGGCTTCCAGTTTTACCGGATGCAGCGAAATACCAGTATTTTACATAGAGCGACTGCCTATCTGACCTCCACAACCCACTTAGTACTGGGTAATCCGATAACCCTTGGTAAGACTGGTTGTCAGACTTTCAGGCCACTGACTACATGTAACGACAGTCAAAGATCTACAAATGACCTCCGGGACCAACGGCCTAACGTGCTTTCTGAGGCACGGAGGAAACTCGGTACCTATGTAATAGGTGGTCACCCATCCACGGTCCAACCTAGGCAAGCGTGGCTTAACCTTAAGATCGACTCGAGCGGCTGTTATTATTTAGCCACGAGCTCCTCAAGTGAGCTAAGTAATCAGCTGCGCAAAAAGAAAATATCTCTAGATACTCTTTATTCCCAAAACGGTATTTAAGGAGTTCGAATTTCAAATAAAACTTCCCCTTTTAACCGTCTAATCGCTATCGATGAAGATATAAAAAGAATTGTAAAAGCCAGCAACAATACGATGGCTGAGTAACTCGTTTATCCTTGTCATTGTAGTCGAGCAACCAAAGTTTGTTCACCAGCGATTTTACGCAAGAACTAGCTTCGCCGTTTTGCCGTCTGCGGTGATTTAGCGAAACATAATCGGATTGGAGGCTCGATCAATGGAAACTTAACCGACCTTGACATTGTGGGAGGTGTGGTTACGGTTTTGTTGACTTTGGGTAAGTTTTGGTCTATCATGCTATCATTTATTCATCAGCGTTTTTTAAAGTTTTTGAAACTTCTTGTGTCTTTAAATGGCTCTCAGTTATTTGAGACGATTTTGAGGTAGTTACTTACCTAGTAAGTTTATAGTGTAATATAACTGTATAATTATGTAACTGATCCCTAATTATTCATCCACGCTTGAGGCTTAAGTCTCTAAATGACGAAAATCCGTCAAGTACAACTAGATACTGCCTCACTGAAGGTTCATTATAAGTACTTATGCATGTACCAAACAGCAAGCAGGTATTTAGTGCCGTGAGACATTACTTAGCAACGTTTGTATGAATATCTCATATATAAATTAATCTTACTACTACTAAAATTGAGTTTTAAGAACGTTTGTGAGAAAGGATGTTTGTTACGCTTTCAGGCAAAAAATACTGAGTGGATTTGGATGAAATTTAGCAGACATATAGTTTATAACTTGGATTAACATATACTTTTTATTCGGGTAGAATGTGGAGCAGCGGGCATTTAAGCTAGTATAAAATAAACTTCCTTTAACAAAAAGATTGACTCTACTTTTAGTTTAAACCAAAGTTCTAATAAAATCCAAAAGAGGTCATTTGCAGCTTAACTTGGCTTCTGCACTTGAATCACGAAAAGCTATTTCTTTTCAGTAATCCACGCTTACTATTCTGTTTCACAACTCTCTACGAGAATTACTGAAGTTTCAAAACTGAAGCTGAGAAATAACTACTTGAAACTGGTCGGGTAAAATTATTTGGAACTAGTAGGACATATCACCATAACATCACGCCTGTAAGCCCAAAAGGTTTAGGCAGAAGTGTAACTTATAGTACACCCACATTTCGCCAGTTATGTTTAAGTCCCATGTAATAGGGGGAGAGCCTATTGCCATCAACCGGGCGCAAATTCAGACTCATAAGGCTGCTGCTAAGAAATTCCTGATGGAAAAACCCAATAACACTTTGGCCGACCTGGGAATCGAACCCAGGACAACATGCCCAGCAGTCGCGCTTTCAACCACTTGACCAATGAGGCAGTCAACTTACCGAGCCTAGTCGACGACGAATATATTAAATATTCAGAATAAATAATATAAAATTCGAATCTAACAAAAATATGGCGGAAAAGCAACGCTATTCGATCCATAATTCAAATGAAAAAGGTTATGTACGAGCTTTGATAGGTGCATATAAAATTGATGATAGCTTGTTTTGATCTGCGAAGGTACGGCACCCGGTAACGAATAAACGTTGATCGGATTCATAAATTATTCTTTCTCATCCGTGTATTGGCAAAAATCGTAAATATATTTTTGATTCTGGCAACTCGCTAGGTATGTGACAACGAAAAAAAGTCCATTCCTGTGACGTCGTAATTTGTGATAAAATGTCGCATGCTGTTTTTTTTATATTTGGAATATTGGAACTAACGCCGCCATCCTATTTTTTGATTCAATTTCACAAATGTTCACTTTGAAAATATAATTCAAGTGTCAAAAAAAACACCGCACTATCGTCAACAACTTAAAATTCGAATTACTTATTGTTAAAAAATACTGTAGATTTTTTACCTAAGCATTACTTTTAAGCACCTAATTTATGGGGTTTGTCTCCACCGATCACAGTATCAGATCACGTTAGCCACGGATCACAGCGGCATAGAAAGAAAAGAAATTATGAAAAAACTGCAGAAAAGAACGAACTGCGTTTTTATTTTCCAAAAAAAGAAAAACATATCAGAGATCAATTTTATTCAAAATCAAGACATAGAGCAGCTAGGTACTGTTTACAAGCTATTTGAGAGGGTTCCACAATAAATTACACATAAAATGTGAAATATTTATGAGCGTTACGTTTTACATCGCCGCCATAAATCTGCGGTTGAATACTAGTATTGGGTTCTGTTTATATTTATTAAGGTTCTCGCTAGAGTAACCACTGTTACTAACAGTACCTAGTTCCAAATAATACCTACATCCTAGGTGCCTCCTACACACTCGAGCAACTCGGCTTTCTTTCTTTTTAATGAAAAATCTTTAATTTTGTTTTCGATCTATACATTATCTGAAGAACAGACTAGTGTCTTTCTTTTTTTAAACATCAATTTTACTCTACGTATTAAAGATATCGGAAATCCTTAAACAGGTAGTAAAGTTTTTACAGTGTCAGTATTTTTAAAATACAATCAGTAGGTACCTCACAAAACCTAGTCCCTTGGGTCTAATTAGGTATATATATTATTGTTATGTTTATATTTTGTAATTATGATGTAAATACTTATATTTATATTATTATGATATTATTGATAATATTATTTTGAATATTATGATGTAATTATACTTAAATAAAAAATGTGAAAGGCTATTTCTGTTTGTTGGTCTGTCTGTTCCCGGTCTTTTCACACCGTAATCGTATCGTATACGTATCTCTATGAAAATTGGCATAATATGTATAGACAGACCATAACCAGACATGGGATAGGTAGGTAATAATTACATAATAATTTTCGACCCCCACCCGGGCGAAACTTCGGGCGAAAGATACACTAAGATAAAAACAGAATGCTTCGGCTTATTAACTCAAATTAATTCATAATTTATGCAAAAGGAATCATAAGCCTATACATAATCTCTTCTTCATCTAAGAATCGGTATCAAATAAATTATGTACAATATTTACGTTACGTTACAGTCTCGCCAGTTATTCAGAACGAAGATAATTTGTTTTTATTCAAAGTGAATACTTAATACTTATTGTTTTACGGAATAATTTAGATTGGACTATGAAACAAACCAGATTTTCGTGAATATAAACTCGAATATTTTGGATAGGACCGCTTGGCCACGACTACACGCTCCAGCGACCCGTTTTGTGGCAGCGTCTGAAGAGAAAATTTAAACAAGAAATTGTTTAGCTTAGAGCATTCACAAAGACCAAGAGCAGTTTCAGACTGCGCATTCACGCGCGCCACATTTTGCACTTCAAAAACCGAATGCGCTTGCACGCGTTCATTCACGTGTACCTACGCGCGGGGAGGTGTCTCTCGATTTTACGTGCTTATAATTACGAGCTTACGGGCTTATCGTATGAGATGGGCGTGTGGCAAAAGTCAGGCGTATACACTCTGTACACGCGATCCAAAACGAGCTTATTAACGCCGAAACTACGCTAATTTGAAACCGCCCATAGATACTGAAGGAAACAAGTGAAACACGCTCGCGTAGTTAAATAAATAAATATTAAGGCAAACGCTACTAATATCAAAATATTAGTAGCGTTTGCCTCCTGAACGGGGCGTAAAACAAACAAGCATTTCGTGAATATATAACGAAAGCTGAATTTCTAAGACAAATAACTTAATATTTATTGCAAGTCCTACATTATGTAGGTTTTATGTAACAAACTTTGTCTGAGCTCGTAATGTAAACATGTTTTTGCTGAATCGTTGCGAGGTAGGTAGGTATGTCGTAAAATTTTAGCACGTACTGTATAACAAAATGGTACACACGTGTTGCTAGATTAGGTACAAAATTAGTACCTTACTAAAATGCCATAACCACAGTGTGGCAGCCGCTACGCGACTCAATTTATCGATATTAACTGACATAGATTTTCGTGCACCTGTGATGGAAAAGCATATTCACAATAATGTTCCCTGTTTTAGATGAAAATAAATCTTTATGAAAATATTGAAACTCTTTCTAAAACTGACAGTAGTGGTTCCGTATAGCTCTTCAGGGACCACACCTTGGTAAAAAAACTACAGAAAGGTAAGAACGTTTCCACTGAACGATATTTAAATATTTGAACACTTTTGAATTTCAATTTGTACCTACCTATCTAGAGTATCCGGCACTTGGGACTTCAATATCTTATTTATTTAAAAGGATTCTTTATGTAACGACGCTTTAAGGTCTTCTTCAGAACTTCGTTCCATCTATTTAGATATACTTACATTCTTCCCGTAATTTGCAAAATTATTTATCAGTGTTCACCTTCACTTTGATATTCTCCCGAGTATATTTTATTAATGTTTTCTTTTAGATCTTTCTACCGCTTCAGAGCAGGATGTAAGCACGATAAATCAAACTCAAGGCTGACCATTTTGATATAAATTGTTAAGATTACATCGAAATATCAAGATTTTTGTTTCTGATATTTTTTTTTCTATCGTTCGTTATTAATCTTGATAGGATTCCGGCCTTTTATGATAACCTTCAGCTTGTCATGATTGAGGGTAAAGTCAAGTGAAACTAAAATGAACATTAATAATACTTAGTTGAAAATCGTGAAGGAAGTATTACCTTCTAGCGTTACCTAAGAAAATGTTTTAGTATCTACGTGTTTTAGTAGAAATACCTATGTAAATAACTATGTACGGTCGAACAAGCTATTTGGTTTACAGTTTAACTCACAAATTACATTGTAAAGTATAAACCAAATAGCTTGTTCGACCGTACTTACGTTAGTTTGAGATTCAGAAAAACTTCAAACTAGGTTCCTATATGTGGTTAATGTTCGGAGGAATCAAGTACAAAAAACAACACTTCGGCATACAAAATCACAAAATCAGTTCTAGAAATACATTAGGTTCCTAACGATCAGGTAGATGCTTTTGGGCTTTAATACCCTGGTACCCGAATAAAAGTGGAGCCGCTAACGAAAAGTTATATGCACGGTACTGAATTTTATCGTGTTTACTTTAACGCGACAAAAACAAATCTGAATGAAATCAAACAATCAGCATATTCTATCTGTTTGAATCATCAAACCCACCTGCAAAAACACTGTCAGCCTGAAGTAAGGTTCCCTTGAGTAGACTGATAGATAACCTTTGCAGTAGCTACCTACAGATAGGAATTATATAATTTATGCAACGTCTTCATACGTTATGAAAACTCATCTCGCAACATCTTTATAAACATTATTATTTAAAACTACTCTTTGCAGCGTCTGTATATAAGAGTGACTGCGTGGTCTTGTTAAGTTGGATATTAAAATTTAATATGCGATTGCTATTTGCGAAGCAATGCATAATCATGAATGAGATTATCCTGTCGAACATAGGTACTTACTGTATCGCGAATACTGCTGAATTCAGCTGCATACATCCCGTAGGACTGAAAGCTGATTCCGAACACGCATGATTTCTAGTTCAACGATCTATGTAAATAGTAGTTACTGTGCCCCAATATTCGATACTTTTCAATATCAATTTCGTTAATGACTTAACTTCTTTTATCAACGAATAGTTAACGATTCGAGCGATAAAAGGCAAACCGTGTCCGACATGGATCATTATGTGGATACCAAAACTATCGGAATAATAACATTTGTACGCCTACGGCTAAACAATGTATTGAATATTAAGGTATGGATCGCCGACATTAAAACCAACACCTGATATGTTGGAAAAACTGAGTTCGGTTTGTTTTGGTCTTGCTTTTAGTATTAGGTATGTATATTATTTGGCATAAGGAGCATACATACAAACATGAAACAGTCACCCTTCTATTTTTTTCTTCATTTCTCATCACTTTTGTAAAATTGTATAACGATTCATAGGACACCTACTCTCCAAATTTCAACTATGTGGTGCCAACAGTCTCGGAGTAAAATAGCTGTGACATACAGGCGGACAGGACGAATCTATTAGGGTACATTTTTTGCCATTTAGCAACAGAACCCTAAAAAGGCTTGTGACAACTACTGGGGCAATTTAGGTTTGTCAGTCTGCTTCAAAGCTCAAGTTTAACTAAAAGGAATAAGCGAGTGTAACAAACTAAGTCGTGGGCCACAGCTTGTTCCTTCATAAAAGGTCCAGCTATAACTTATCGCTAACTGTAGCTCCTACTAATATAAGAACAGTGTATATAACTACACAATATCAAGTAGCGTGATCGACGAGTTAATGTTACTTGGGTCCAGTCAGAACGGAGCAGCGCCGTGCGCCGGGTCGCAAAACCCTGACCCGACCCATGCACTGGGATCAACCGGGTTCTAGCTGCTTTTCGTATGGTTCTGATAAAAAAATACCTCCTTAGATATCATTTTAAATGCATAGAAGTATAGGGAAAGCGTGTCTTGATTTGATTTCAGTTCTATTTGCGTACTTAACGACCACCTATTTTAACAAGTAATACGACATAGTCAGCAAGTAGTGTAAAGTACACTTCAAGTTCACATAACTATTTTATAAGCTGAGCTAAGCCTTTTGAAGCTGAGTGTCGCTGTAACACATGATATGGTGTGGGATTGTGTGCGTGGATTGTGCGCGGTCTGACGCTGGATCATATTCTTCTAGGAGATCCTCAGTTAGCCGAAAAACTATCTGTGCTGTACGACTTATTTCTGAGGCACAGTTACTTGTCGAAAAGTTTTATGAAAACTGTAGTAATGCCACTCGTTAAAGAGAAAAAAGTAACATAACGGATACTAATAACTATAGACCTATTTCATTAGCAACTGTGTTTTCTAAAATAAAAAAGTTGTGGTAAAATTGAAAGGTTATTGCACCCACATCTATCGAAAGACTTATAGTTACATGATGTACAAATTGGTTTTCGTCCAAATCTTTCGACTGATACCGCCATGTTCTCGTTAAAGAAGATTGTCCAATACTATTTGGATAGAAAAAAAAATACTTATGCCTGTTTTCTTGACTTATTATATTATTATACTTATTATAGTCGTGCTTTTGACTCTGTAAATTACAATGTCCTGTGGAATAAGATGTACAATGCAGGTATACACCTGAAGTGATTAATGTCATGAAATACTGATACGATTAAATTTTAAACATGTTTAGCTGATTTTTATTAAATTAATGGATAATAGTAATGTCTTAACTTATGCCTGTTTTCTTGACTTATTATAAGTCGTGCTTTTGACTCTGTAAATTACAATGTCCTGTGGAATAAGATGTACAATGCAGGTATACACCTGAAGTGATTAATGTCATGAAATACTGATACGATTAAATTTTAAACATGTTTAGCTGATTTTTATTAAATTAATGGATAATAATAATGTAAATTTACTTCATTCTTTTTTAATTTGTTTTTCTGGATTTTTCAATTTTGAAAATTTGCGAAAAATGTATCTTCCTGAAAAAAAATGTGTTGTTTAAATGAATTTTATTTATTTATTTTCATTTATTTTATATTATTTTAATTTATTTATTATTTATTTATAAGTAAGTAACAGTCTGACTTTATGATTTCCATAATCAGACTCATTTATTTATTTAAGTATTCAATAATTACTTTAATTAGAGCACACATAATGGACAGAGGCGGACTTAATGCCAATGGCATTCTCTACCAGTTACCCTTTGGGTGACGCAGTTCTCTTTTTTTAATATTAAATGGGCCTGCTCGGCCTGACCTCAAAGTAGTCCTGAGGACAGAAATGAGGTCGACAATGAAACAGTATCATTTATCACAGCGGCCGGTGGTGTAAATTCGTAAGTAATTACATAAAGCAGATCTCTTCTCTCATTGCAGCTCGAAATACATTAACAGTAGATGGTTATTTTGCCATGAAAGTAATTAAGAAATACATAGAAAATCAGTTTCCAAGGTTCAAATGACGTTGAGGTAAATAAAGGTACATAGGTACATAGTTTCAACGCACAGAGATAAACAATAAACCAGTGAAGACAACAGATTGTCCACTCACTGAATTTAAAGCCTGCATGCAGCCTGCGGTTTTGAATGCAATCGTTTAAATTGAACACATCTCTAATAGATGTTCAATGAATGCGCTGCTGAATGGTTCTCACCTCAATTTATTGAACAGGGAACCTGTTAATAAAATTGTTTGATAAATTCGTGTTTCTTTTTGTATGTGGGACACATTTTTTACCGATAGTTTTCTTATTTAATTTGAATGAGTAGATGATAACTGTATGATGAATATATGTTTATTTTATAACATTACATCACGCCTGTAATCCCAGAAGGGTGTGGCAGAGGTGTACCTAGTAACACACCCACATATTACCAGTTATGTTAAAGTCCTATGTAATAGGGGACAAGCCTATTGCCATCAACCAGGCACAAATCCAGATTCCGTGGCTGCTACTGACAAATAAAACCCATTAGCTAACTTAGGTAATCCTTAGATGCTTACTGAAAGGCAAGGCTTATCTCGTCATTGATTAACTATTTTCTAAAACGTACCTAGTTCTTTATGTTTATTTAATCAGAATCGATTTATGTTAGAATACGTAGGTAGATTGAATCAAGGTATAATTGTTGGTTTAAAGATCAATATCAGTTAAGATAAGTACTTATTAGAAAATATGATTAAAAGATCTAATATTGTCTACCACAAATGCAAGGTTAACAGAATGAGAGTCGACATATTTATGATGACGTACCTAACTGTTCATTTTTTTTTTTAATTTGAAGAAAAACAAGAAACCCTACCTATTATAATCTAATTGGTACATAATGTAATTACATCATCAATACCTATATAGCACAAAACCGTTTCGAATACCACGAATAATCGTGTTTTTTACACATATTTTCTTATTGACGGAGAGTGCAGTTAACAATTTTAACAATGTACGTAAGCGGCTCGTTGGTCTAGGGGTATGATTCTCGCTTTGGGTGCGAGAGGTCCCGGGTTCAAATCCCGGACGAGCCCAAATCTTTTTGTAATATTTGTTTTTAAATACCATTCTTCTAATGAGATGCGTCAGAGTAAATTAGTCAGAATATCAATGAGCGAGATAAGGAAAATCAGAATAACTAATATTTTATGTACCATGACTCAGATAAGAACATTTTTACGCCCGTAATCGTTATTGTTCCACTCAAAAATGTCTATAAAACTTTGGAATAAAACATTTATAGACATGTTCATAGTTTATTGTTTATAAAAGTTATGATCCCATTTCGTTTCACAGATTTACAGCGCTCTAGCCATTTAGTCTGACACTCCGATTCGGTAGAACCGGGTGCATGCTACGTTGCAACAATAGTTCGCGACGACTGCGACAGATGGCTCTGCACGCTCTTCGCTCGTATTTTATTTACCGTTCATTCATACAAGTACCTACTACAGTTAATTCTATTTTCCAACATGTTTTTCTACGGCTATTGATTAAACTTTTCAAATGTATGCAAACACTTGTATTAGCACACTTCGATAACACACGTCACACTATCGTAACAATGGCAGTGTGTAAATTAATTAAAATACTTAGGTAGGTACTTACTTGATAACACCTGACAATTTTCAGCAAGAACTTTAAATGGCATAATAACTCCATAATTTAACTATCTAGGGACTAAAGTCACTAAAGGTAGGTACTTTACGTTTTTACGACCTAGCCCGACCTAATGATCCCTTCCCCGTAAGGTAAATTCTATATATCTGAAAATTTTAAGCCAACGTTATTTATTTAGGGACATTAAGATTGACCTTAGCCTATAAAGTGATAAGCACTCAATAAATAGTCTTAACCTTCCTGATGCGAATAAGATGTGAAGCTCCGGTATTTTTACCCTTTTTTTTTTTCATGTGGGAAATCATCAAATGTCTTCTCCCGCTCTGGGCGGAGCAGGAAGGAGTGTCAGACTTTAGGGTTCTCACAGACGGACGGCTGCAGTTTATCTGCCGTTGGCAACGTGCCGCTCGTCTGTAAGCCCCTAAAACCCATCCATGTTCCTTCATAGCCCTTTGTGTTCCGGGGCCACGGTATCTCTTTCGAACAGTCCCGCAGCCCCGGGGTATTTTTAACCTGGAATAAGTTTGGAACTGTCATATCTAACTGTTACTAAAAATGTTAAATAAGTTAAAATACCAGCCTCGGACTGCCTGGACTGCCACGACTGCTGAGCATGAGGTGCTGGGTTCGATTCCCAGGTCGGGCAAAGTGTTATTGAGTTTTTCCATCAGGAATTTCTCAGTAGCAGCCACGGATTCTGGATTTGTGCTTGGTTGATAGCAATAGACTCGCCCCCTATTACATGGGACTAAAATATAACTGGCGAAGTGTGGGTGTACCATTAGATACACTTCTGCCTTTGCCTTCGGGGATTACAGGCGTGATGTTTATTTATGATGTTACCTGCCTCTTTTAAGTTTATTGTTTTAAAAAGTTTGTTTGCCGAAACGAAACAGGTTTTGTAGATTGTCAATTTAGAACTCATCAGAGTAAAAAAATATTGCAACCCTAACAAGTTTCGTAACAAGCATTTTATGCAATTTAATCATGGCAATAATTCATCGTTATGGCTCTTACCCCACATCATTCGTCCATAATGTCCGCTCATAAAATATCCGCGGCCAAACATGAGCTAGGCTGTGTAGGGGAAAAATATAATGTTTTAGGAACAAATTAAATACTTTACTTTGAACCATTTAATATTGTTACACAAAGTTGCTCAATGTTCTCGTACATCAATCAATTTTCCCAAACTTCCTCTTTGTGTACAGTAATACGTAAATTCTCTCAACATCCTATATGGCAAAAATACAAACCCCTTCTATCTAAATAGTAAATACAGTCACCAAACCCTTCAATGAAGTAAGCTTTTAGACGATAATCCCGCTTCATACAAACATTTCAGTGAAATGTTCCCGATAGGCATAAAATTGACGGCCCCAAAATGTCACACGTGTAACTAGGGTTAACGCTCTAAAGTGCCTCTACATTAGTGAAATACAGAGCTCATGTTTCATTAACAGTGTTGGTTTTTGTGTTGATTTCATAATTTGGGTACCCTTGAGGTTGTTTTGTACGCGAAAATGAGAATAGGATTTTAAATGTAGCGGTTTATGAATCGTGGAGAGTTGATCGAAATTCGACGACGATCGAATCGAAATATGAGGCTGGCATATTAACGTGGAGATTGGCACAAGAAAAGACAGGCCTAAACCCAGCAGTGGGTAAATTCAAGCTGTGGATGATGATGATCAAAATTCCAATTTACAAAGTGAGCTCCAAGGTTTTTTCATAATAGGGAATATGCATAAATTTTCTCTTTTTAATTTCGATACGGAATGTTAAAGTACTATAAAAATAATGACAAAAAGCGAAAACAAGACATAAATCGGCCAAACAACATAAAAGTTATAACCATTTAAACATTTGTTCCTATCTCTTTCTAAGATAAACGGAATTTAGTATGAATTTTGTACGTCGATGCAGCTAATGACGTCATTCGATGTATCGGATCTCTGTGTCTAATCAGCAGTTTCAAATGCTTATAACTTAGTATTTTTTATAGATATTTAAAAAATAATTTGACTTTGCTATTTCTCATGTTAATACGCTTTGTTTAGAGTGATAAAAAATCGTGCATATACCCTATTACATAATAACATTAGGTAGGCAAATGAATTGAATCATTATTGAGTTTTATTTATGTGATGAGCACTGAAGAAGAAGATTTTTCTACAATCTTATTATTCCTCAAATTGCATTGGTCGTCACATGTTTGTTGTGTGTTCAAGAACATGTTTCGCCTCTTCCCCTCACCAACTTTTCATACTTTGAAAGTTAAACGCCAGTGTTCGCGGAAACTACAGCTAGTTTAGAAACCAATCTTCTGGGGATTCGGTTTCATAATTAGTAAGCTTTCCACAATCCGGAAATTACTTATTACTTGCATTTTAAAACGCAATGTCCTTCTGTCCGTCACACAGGTCGCGTGCGAACATGGTAGTTATCCGATTTATAGGATTATTTTTATTTATTTATTTATTTATTTATTAAAAGGAGAACCAACAGCTAAAATAAGTGAGTAACAATTTTAAGCGACACAGAGCCAATTACAGGTTCTCACGAGTAGACACAGAAATAGTAGTAGAAATCTTGAGATCACTAAATAGCAAGCACTATAATAGTACAAATAAAAGGAATTAAAATAAGCAATACGCACTAAATACACTCAGACACTAGGTTAGGCATTGTTGACAAAGGGAAAATAAAATAGAAATAAAGCACTACGCGCATTTAAAAAAGTTTGCATTCAGCCGAGTACGTACAGAATAGGCTTTGGTGGAAAATGGGTCAAAAGAGAACTCCTTACAAAGAATATTGAAGTCCTTGCTCGCTCGCACTATGTATGAGTTTTGCCTATAGTTGGATGAGGAAAAAGGAATGGAGATAGGTGGATTAAATCTGACTGATCTCTGGGGGACATTGAAATGTAATTTATGCAGGAGATCAGGACAGTCAATCTCGTTATTTATAATTTTTAAAAGAAAAGTGCAATCTGCAAGTCGGCGACGATCTGAAAGTGGCTGTAAATGGAATTTCTTGCAGAGATTTAAGTAATTATCAGAATGATATGGTATACGCAGCCGAAAACAAAGAAAACGAATAAATCTCATTTGAATACTCTCTATACGATTTATGTATTTACCATAACACGGGTTCCAAATTTGTGACGCATAATCAAGGTGACTTCTGACAAAAGAGCAATAGAGAATCTTAAGGGTTTTGGCCTTTGGCGGCGGCGACCTCACGCGTCCGGCCCTGGTGCAAGCCATGGTCCGGAGCGAGACGGAATGGGACGCCGTCACCTCCTTCTGCGAAGCAGTAATGCTAGAGAAGGAGGTGGCGGAACGTGAGAGGGAGAGAACCTCACAGCGTCCCGGCCGCCGCGGGAGACACCCCGGGCGTCGGGGGCCACCACGTGGCCCCCGGCCACCGTAGGCGCGGGCCTGTGGACGGTGGGCTATGGGCTAGCTCGCCGTCCGTCCGTCTCATGACAACAGGCCGTGTCGACGGCGCGTTCGTGTTCCACGCGCGCCTCAAAGAGAGTCAGCAAAAAGGAAGGGGTCCGCAAGGACCGATGCCTGCCGGGGTTGCGGGACTATTCGAAAGAGATACCGTGGCCCCGGAACACAAAGGGCGATGAAGGAACATGGATGGGTTTTAGTCAGTAAAAGTCTGACACTCCCTCCTGCTCCGCCCAGAGCGGGAGAAGTCATTTGATGATTTCCCATCCGAAAAAAAAAAAAAAAAAAAAAAAGGGTTTTGGCCTTCTTGAAACATCCAGCGAGTCTCATGATAAAACCCAGTGACTTCGAAGCTTTAGCTACTATTTGCTCAATGTGCACGTTAAATAAAAGTTTGGAATCGTGAAAAACTCCTAGATCGCGAACACCGTCACATCTCTGTAATAGCTGCCCTTTAAGTATATATGTTGTCGGGAGAGGGACTCGTTTCCTGCTGAATGAGATTACTGAACATTTAGCAGGATTCAAGTCGAGCTTATTAATTAGACAATACTCATCCAATCGCGCTAGGTCACATTGAAGAGCATCCATGTCGTCCTCCGAGGATATTGCAGAGAAAATCTTCATATCATCAGCGAAACATAGTAATTTTGAGTTTAGGAAACATGAGTCGATGTCCCCCACATAAATAATAAAAAGTAACGGACCCAATAAGGAACCCTGAGGAACGCCACTGGGAGCTGAAACCCAGCTCGACATGTAGTTACTGATAACGACAGCTTGAGATCTATTTTCAAGGTATGAGGTAAACCAACGTAGTAGATCTCCTCTGATACCATTATTAAGGAGCTTGGTTATAAGAATATTGTGGTCGATTCTATCGAAAGCCTTACTGTAATCCGTGTAAACCACGTCGACCTGAGCCCCATTATCCATTCTGTCCGTTAAAAAGTCATTGAGCAAAGCCAGATTTGATACAGTTGAACGACCCTTAAGAAAACCGTGCTGAGAAGGGCTAAAAGATTGACACAGTGCTGCATAAACTTGGTCGTAGATGACCCTCTCAAAAATTTTAGCTAATATGCACAGTTTGGAAATAGGTCTGTAATTAATTATTTCATTTTTGTGACCCTTTTTATGTACCGGAGTAATAAAGGCCGACTTCCAGATTTGGGGAACAGAACTTGAAGAGAGCGATTTTTTGAACAAAAGAGATACTGGCAAGGCGATGGTTTTAGCACATCCAATCAGCAATTTAGGTGATAAGTGGTCCGGACCAGCAGATTTAAACGGATCAAGTTGGCTAATTAACTTAACTATAACATTTAGATCAATCTCAATCGAGTGAATATCCGAGGGTATTATGGAATTTATAGCAGTTAGAGGACTAAAATTAGGAGACACATCATTGGTAGGGTCCAGAAAAGTAGAATAAAAGTGGGAAGAGAATGCATTACAAATAGACTCAGGAGAGGAAACCGTCACGTCACCATATTTAAGGAAGCTGGGTATAGCATTGGACTTGGACCGCTGCTTCACAAAGCTCCAGAAGCGTTTAGGATTTTTTTCGATTGAGGCTTCGGTTTCACCTAAATAGTTGGCGTAGCAAACTGCTTCAAGTTTATTAACCCGCTCACGTAAATGCTTAAAGGTTGCCTCATCAGAAAGTCTGCCATACGTCTTAAATTTGCGGAGATATTTAGCCTTTTCTTTAATCAACCGTTTAAGTGCCGGGCTGTACCAAATAGGGTATGAGCTGTAAGAAACTGTCTTGGCGGGAACAAACTTATTTTGAAGGTCCGCTATAGTAGCATAGAAGTAGTTTACGGCATCATTGAGCGACATATCCAAAAATACGTTAGCCCAGTCAATAGCTGCTATTTCCCTGTTAATGGCCGCAAAGTCAGCCTTACCATAAAGGTACCGAGTAAACGGGGGTCAATCACACTTCACAGATATTTAAATTCTGCCGTCATTATTTAGAATTGAGTTTGAGTCATCAATGGGGTATCCTCGATTCATCCCAAACAGATTGCCAGTGTGGAGCATATCCTGTAGAGGGGTCTACAGGATATGCTCCACCTCCTGTCCTGCCCATCCTGCACAACCACTTGCACCTTTCTAGATTGAACCGAAACAAATCTTAAAGCTGTGTAGGTGGTTACATATTAGTCTAACACAATTTGAGAAGAAGAAGCATTTAGAATTATATTCATCCATACGTCTTTATAGAGAAACGACCACCTACCTTCTCGTGAATGTAGAAAAAGAAACACAACACAAACAAACAATCACTATTGAATGAACAAGAATAGAAAAGAAAACATTTTAATTAAAAACACATTGCTCAAGTAAGCATTGTGAAAAAAGAAAATGTCCGACTCCATTTCCATAATTTTCAATTTGCATCTGAAACAGACGAGTATTTGTAAAATATTTGCATGCTGATCATTCATAAATAGAAAAATGGAAGTGTTTTGTTCTGAGTTCCTTACCTACTTGTGGAAATTTAAAAGCATTATTTACTCCAAGTCCAAGTACCTTAGATACGTTTTTGTATAAACCATAATAAAATTTATGTTCGTCATTATTTTTTTTACGCCTGTTAACTTGTATACTATATACCTAAAACTGTCTTACAGCCACACAACATGAGTGAAGACCTAAATGCTAAAATTAAATGCTTTGGTTCAGTCGTCTAAAAGGGCGCTTTCAGAAATAATAACATTTATTCACACCAAAACCATTTCCAAAGTTGAAATAAAGCGGTAAAATATCTCAGTGTAGCCTAACATTCACAGCAAGTAAACCATCTTTCAGACTGTTTCAGGCAACATTCACTTACAACTTGTCTAGAAATTGAATTAGTTTACCAAAGATGCTAAACCTTAGGCCCATCATGTGCTATATCCATGCCTAAAGGAATTCCTAAATCATGAGGGTGATTCGTCAAGCAAGTGATATGGAACCCTATTAATTTCAGAAGCGTTCATCAATGAAAGTACATAAGTATATACTTATGTACTTTCAACAAATAATTAAAAAAAATGTATAATATTATATGAAGCAATTACGGGGTATTTCTTTACATGTAATACTTTTTTTAGTAGACACACGGCACAAAGCAGAAAAATAAGAAACAAATACCATACTAAAATTATTGGTCTGCAGCTGAATACCAGTGTCGTACATGGAGCGACAGATATGTACTGTTCTTGCTAGAATATCTTCACAGACCTTGGGATTGTACGTACTGCCTACCTAAGCACCTATAGGTACCTAGATCTCCAGCGCTATTGGTCTATTACTGTCTAGGGTCTTCTAAGGTCAAGACCTTAGAAGATAAAAATAAAGAATTGAGAATCGGAGATTGAGATCGGCTGTCAGTTATACTACATAGTCTAATTAAAAACCGCCAAAGTACCTTTGCATGTATTACTGGAAGATGGCAGAAAATAGAGAGCAAAACCATGCATATGTAGGTAATTTATCAAATGAACAAATATTCAGCTGTCAACATTCCCAAATTAATTAACTAATAGTAGCCGACTTAGATTAATAGTGAACACGTCTGTGTGTATTAGGTTACACACATGACACTTAATGTATTCAGTGTACATTTGGCACAGATATTGTTTAATTTATCTTAAACAAATACAGTTGCGGAAACAATTCATTAGTCCATGCTTGTTTGGACATGTAAGTTCATGTAATTATACAAAAAAAATAAGTATAGGTATTAGCTTAAAGTAGGTATGAATAAGATCAACAAAAGTAACAAAGTTATGAAGTTCCCAAATTTCTTCATAAGTATCCAATTCCAATTCTCAAACGGCGTAAATATAGAAACCTTTGTGGTAACTATATTTTTGAGCCGTTTGGGGTTGAAACTCTGGGGCCGTGGGGTCCGAGTGCCCATAGGCTGTTCAAAGAACTTTCAAAACGCCTAGTTGACGCTTCCCGTGACCCAAGAGCTGGCTTTTACCTTGGTCAGAGGCTAAGTGTTGCCATACAACGTGGGAACGCCACCAGTCTCTTGGGCACATTACCAGCTGACAGTCTTGAGGAGTTTTTCGATGCCCTTTTATAGTTTGTTGTTAGTTTATTTAATAGTTTTTAATTAATTATGTAAATAATAAATTCCAATACATAGTTACGATTTATTACAATAAATATGTACAGTTTTACACAAAATCTCGTAGAGTTTTGAAGGCGTTTTATTCATCCTGAATTGTTACGTAAAATCTTGTAAATCTAACAAAAAGCAATCACATTAGTGTCCCTGCTTTCAGCAAAGTAGTGCTGACAGCGAATGTTAATCTCTGGGTGTAGCTATACCTAGTAGAGTTATCTGAATGTAACATTAAAACTAACACACACTAATAAACCTATGTTTAGATAAACATGATTATAAATTCATGACTTTTTTTTTGGGACAAGCCCGCCACTCTGTTCCCAAACCACTGTAACTCCTGAAAGCCAGAATCAACAGTGGCGACCACTAGAAAAGCGCCGAGACAATGAAGCTCGACGAAGTCCCAGAGAATGAATTTAACTGTCTTGGATCCCGCAACGAAATTAATCAGAAAAGTATAGTGGAGGAGTAGGAAAAAACCGTAATTTCCAAATTCATGACCTTGTATCAACAACATCCCCGGTGGCGTTATTAGCACAGATATGGAAACTTTGTAAATACCAAATAATATGAGCGTTTGTTTATTAATCCCAGGAGACTAAATTCTGCTGAACATTAGGCACCATTCCAATTCCTAAATGAAGCTGAATTAATAAGCCGTAAGATGTAATTACTATTTCAAATTACTTTACTAAATCGAATTCTTTATTAGTTAAAAAATTTCTATTAACTACAAAAATCAATTACCTTTCAGGCTAATTTGGGAATCGGAATTCAATCATTAAAAGCTTGGCAAACACACTTTATTTTATTTTACTTCAAAAGCTAATGGTTAATAGCAGGTAAGAATCAGGCAGAAACAGATTAACTACAGGGATACTGGGATACCGAAATTTGCACTTAATCGTCGCTATAAAGTTTTCTCGATGCGTATCCGCGATGAGTAACTTTTTTATACGGGCTTTTTTTTTCTTTTACGGGCTCGCTGTGGATAATCCACGAAACAATAGTTGCCACTTCTACCTCAATATACTCGTATGGCCATTGATCAGGCTATGTGTGTTATGTGTGTATGGTGTATGTGTGTGTGTGTGTGTGTGTTGCCTAACAATGGAGGCCTGGATTAAGGACTTCAGACAAAACGCTCTCACACACACACACAACTAGATTTTTTCTGAGCCTTTTAAAGTTGCCTGGATGTGTACACGGTGTACAAAACATAATGGAGGTTTTCCTTTTCAGAGGTTGTGTTGGAGTGGAAAAGAACAACAATGTGTGGGACACAATCATCGTCTGTGGCCCGTGTGGAAGTGCTCTAAGTGAACAATGTAAGAGCGGCCAAAAAGAGCTCATTGACTAAAGTACACTCGACAAGGCCGTCAGACAAGGTAAAGACGTTCATCTCACCTTGTTTGAGATGGCTCAGACGCAAAGTACCTACGTTCATCCGAAAGGAAATTACTATCTGCGAACGGAATAGAAATAAGGAAAACGGAAAACGGAAAGGTGGTGACGTCACTTTTTCCTTGTTACTTTGCTATATGCTAAGTGATTTCTTGGATTTATTACAGTTTTACAATATTAAAAATGACGTAATAACAGCGATAAGTATGTCGTAACGCCGCGTTTTACATTACTAAGGAAACAATCACTCACATAATAACTTAAGAATTTTCCATTTCCACGGAATAAAAAACGAATTAAATATTAATTAGTTTTTTATTTCCAAAACGTTCAAGACCTGAAAATACTTCCCTGAAACAACATTCGAAGGTCGGTTCTTGTTTTATTGTAATCAAAGTTTATAATTTTAATCCAATTAGATGATAATCCAATTCTGTCCTCTAAGCTGGTACGAACTTATGGTTAATTTTATCTTTAGAAAAGATTTACCAATTAATATTCAATGTTATTCTTGAAAATTACGTTTTTTCAACATTTCTTAGTTATTAACAGAAACTAAGTAAACGTTCTGATCAGAACGTTTACTTAGTTTCTGTTGTAACATTGAATAAGTAAACTAAGTTTTTATAACTCGAACGTAATTGTAAAAATGAGGGAGGCCTTTACCTAGCAGTGGGGCAGAATAGTCTAAATAAAAAGTAAAAAGTTACATAATGGTGTCGCTTCTGTTGTGCACAAACTAAACTTAATTTAGACTATTGCTATCTTTTACTAAAAGGCAGTGCGAGAAAAGGACGGCTATAGCTATGAACTAAGTTAGATATGTCAAACTAGTTTATGCCTTGCACTTCACCGTGTTTATAGTCGACATGTTTATAAGTGCATCCTTCATTTGTATGGAAATATTAGTTCCAATTAAATTTGACAGCTCTAAATTACGTCCGTCTCTTTCTCGTTTTGTTAGAAAGAAAAAGATAGCAATAGCCTAAATTAAGTTTAGTTTGTGCACAACAGAATCGACACCAATGTCTATTTCGCTTGTTTTCGCCTTAAAGTTTTTTTCGTGATTTTCAGGCCTATATGTCCTTACTAACATGGCTTCGTCTGAAGAAAATATTTAAAAAAAAAAAAAACTGACCATTTTTGATAAACTTACGTTTACTAAGTCCTAATTAAACTTTCCCTTTACAATATTTACACGACTCTTAAAAGTAATTTAACTTCTTAAATTATTTTACAAAGAAGATACTTTATTAAGTAAATAATAGTCAGTTGAAATCTAATTCTTAATAGAATAGAATAAAGTACCTTATTGTGAAAGCATTGACCTTTTCAAAACAAAGTTCACTGCCTTGAAGTGTAGGTGGGGTATATAATCACGTCTAATATTATTGCCTGAGTTTAAGGCAAGGCCAGTGTGAATGACGTAGCCACTTAATCACGAGATAATACAGCTTCTCATTGCCGTGACGTCAATCAGCTATATTGTTCAGTATTCGGCCTAGAGATACCCCTCTCTTAATGATTCCTTTGTACAATATGATCCAAGATCTATGGTGGAGTTAATCCTGTTTAAATAACTTCTAATTTCTGCTCATAAATATTTATTAGGCGTGTCACAATAATTTATCACGTTGTGCGCCTGATTAGTACATAATTCAGATTATCCTTATTTGTGAATTTGGAAGCTACGGAGTTATGACTTTAAACAGAATACTATAATTGTACAGAGTTAGTTTTCAATGACCAGCCTAAATATCAAACCAAAAGTGCATTTTAAATAAATTATTGTCGAAAAATATAGGATAAAATAATAGCATTCATTTGAAAATGTCCTAAATATTTCCTAAATTAGAAACCTAGTGGGAATCAATGCACTTGTTTGTGTGCGTGCATGCACCGCCAAATTTATGTGTGTGCTAACTGCTACCTATCTAGGTTGTTGAACTGAATTGTGCTGTTGCAATATCCACATGTTCCCTTTTTAGTGGTGGACAGGAATAAAATTTTAATTAAAAAAAAAATGTCTTTTTTTTTTCATTAGATCAAAAATATTATCGATTCTAAACAAATCTCTGAAAATTTGGCCGGTCATGAAAACTAACCCCGTATATTGTCGTCTGTTAATTTTCGAGTAAAGTGCCAGAGTTGCATTTTCGATCCAAATGAGACTTTTGTAACTCGCTCTAAGTAAAAGAAAATTATCAAATATGCTAATTATGAAAACCACCACGGATGTATGCCATTTGTGTCGTCTTACACAATGGTGCAATAGCTTTGTTGTTCACATTCATTCCGGCGGCGTCGTCATATGACATCGTTTAGCGGTAGCGTCCGTGCTCAGAACCCCTAAACATTACCCCTGTGTACACACACGTCCGCCACTGTCAGCCACGTTCGACCACTGTCGCCCAGCGTCCACGAGACACCTAATTTCCGTGCCGTTCGTGACTGCACGTCTACATTTCACCGAACTTCGTCTGCATAGTAAATTGTTAACAGAAATGTCTGCAACGTGGAACAAATTGTGGATTAGCATGAAACATTGTGAAGTTCAGCTAAGACGTCTCAAAGGGGATTTGAGTAAATGATGCTTTGAATGCATTTAAAAGTTCCTAGCAACGATACGACAATTGTAATTTGCGGTTCGTGTTTGCAAATGTCATTGAACTGCTGTATTTGTTGTAAACTTTGCCCAAAAATAAGTTTGTCGAATACTTTGTCAGTCGGTTCTGAAATTAACTTTCATTATTCTTATTTGTTAAGAAATTTTCGTCTGTTTGTGTCAGCTTTATTATAAGACTTTGAAAACAATTCATTTCTGGAAGAGGGAAATTAATGTAAATTTAGACTGCTACCGCTTAGTAATAGCCAGGAAAACACAATATCTAATCACCGCATTTGTTTGAGAGTTTGGTGATAGTAGTTTGAAGAAAAAAGGCCCTTCTAACCCTAAAATTAGTAACTGTACTTGTGGTGGTTCCAGCTTCGTTTGAAATACTGTTAGAATAAAGTTCACTTCAAAGCGGTTGTTACGTCAGTCACTGCGGCAGAATAGTGCGAAATGAGTGGTTTTTTTTTTTGCGATTTACAAAAAATCTATTGATTGAACTAAAAAAGTAAAACACATAAGACCTGCTTTATAGTTAGTTCAGTTAGTATGCAAAGTTTCATGATCTGATTTGAAGTACTTTTTGAATACCAGCGGTTAATTGTTCGATTTGGAGGTAACTTTTTATTTTTTCTATCGAGAAAAGTTTATGGAATCGTGTTTTCGTCACACATAGTACTTAGCATTAATCCTCAACTTTACCATATATTTATTTCAAAATTAATGCTGCAGTATTTTAGGCGTAACGGAGGATCAAGCTAAGCCATTTGATATAGGACCTTATTTGCGTGAAATATGTTAAAGGTTCTACATATTTCGCTTGCTAGTATTCAGCATGCAAATATTTTTATACAGGGTGTGTGGGACCGACGCTAAAACAGTTACCAACTATTCAGTACCTACATCATTGTAAAACCCCCCAAATATACATTTTTCATCGGTAATTTAAAAAAAAACAGCTGTTCCGTACATTTTGACCGTGTAGGTATTCAGTTTTGTAGGAAACAGCGATTTTCTTCTTATTTAATAAAATTAAGCTACTGTAACAATAAGGATGATTCTTGACTAAAAAAATATGATTCTGTTGAGTCCGTCAGTTAGACTATCGAAAAATATTGGATATTTGTTTTTGTTTATCAAATTAATAAAAATTGACGAAGATAAAACGCGTTAAAGATCATGAGTCACTTTCCGGTAAGAATTATACTCAAATATGACGTCACACGAATTTTCGACGCACTGCATGTTTCGTCTTCATTTTTTGTTTACGTGAAAAAAGAAAAATTATGTGTCCAAAATTTTCTGGAAATCTATCTGACGGACTAATTCGTTGTTTTGTCATGTACCCTATTACAATTTATTTTGCTACAACAACACAATTACAATTATACAATTTATTATTACTTTTTTTTTTTTTTTTTTTTTTTTTTTAATTATTACAATTTATTTTGCTAAGAGAGCATCATAAATCATTGAATTGCGTTGTCCCTTTGTGTACATGATTCCTCAAACACACCCACCAACATCTGGGTGTTGGCACATTATTTGCTTGCAGTCACAGCGCACTAAATTCTCAAACATACATAATTTATTCCAAAATTATGTCCATTTGTTACTTAAATAACTAAACGTATTAAACGAGCCACTTACTTAGAACGTTTTCATGTAGCTCTTCATAAATAATTCATTGGCACTAGAGACCTTACTTAGACAAGTTTGTTCAGGAAGGAAAGGGTCGCGAAGGATCCTTTCCGTTGATTGCTATAATTTGCCAGTCGTTAGTTCATTCAACCTTGCATGGTACATTATTTGTGCTATCTAAACGTTCCGCATCATTGGAAAAAGTGTTTTGGTTTTTTTTTTACCCGCAGGTCCCAAGTGAGTTGGATCAGTTGACTAAAGAGCCTGAGTACAACTGCATTTATGTTGCCTTTCGTAAATCAAATTCAAATTCATTTATTAGCTTTCACAACAGAATACTGACAAGTTTAACAGCGGGTCCCAAACTAGGCATAGATTGTATCTTGGTGACCCAGACACTACAAAGGTAAAAATATGCAAAGGTAAACTAGCGCAAGAAAAATAACTTAGATTAATTAGCAAAATGTGATTACTTACAAAAAAAAAAAACTAATAATTGACAACATTGAAAATAAGGTGTCATTAAGTTTTTAGGGTTCCATACCTCATTCGGCAAAAAGGGAACCCTTTTGGATCCTTTGTTGTCTGTCTGTCAAGACCCTTTTTCTCAGGATCGCGTGGAGGTATCAAGCTGAAATTAATATCTAAACTCGGGTTTGATCTACCGCTTGGAGCAGTGAAAATCAAACTTTTGTAAGTCAACGCGATCAAAAGATAATAGAAATACCGTTGATGTCGCATTTTTACAACTTCACAGGGGAATCAAAACATATAGGGTACTTTGGAAAAAAAAAAAGACAATCCAAGCATTGATCAAGGAATCAATGCTCATGACAATCACCACCAATGTCAAGTTACAAATTGTGTTGAACGGACGATGTGCCTAAAGCGCCTGCGTCATCAGATTGTCTTTCCTTTGCCGTATTCGGAATATGTAGATGTACCTAAGTATTTCTATTTTTGTAAGGGGTTGATGACGTTCTGTCGCACTAGCCTGACGGTCGATAGTCAATAATAATTCATTCCTTAGTATTACTTCTAGGTATTTGTCGGTTTCTAGTCGTCAGAAAATCAATACACTTTAGGTAAGTATTTGTACACGTCGTCGTCTGATGAAGTGCTCAAAATATGTTAGATACTAGGTAAAGCCGGAATTCTTCCTACGCTGACGTCGGTCGCGTACGTCGGTCGCGCGTACGAGTATACATTGTGATCTATATAGCACCATACTACGACGCTGATGTCAGCGGCGCTTACGTTGCTGCTGTATTTCTCGCTGACGTACGCGACCGACCGTACGCAACCGACATTAGCGTAGCAGGAATAGGCTCGACGACAAAAAAAATCTAATTAGTCCGTCAGATAGATTTCTAAAAAATATTGAACACGTATTTTTGCTTTTGTTACGCAAACCAAAATTGACGAAGATATGACGCTTTTAAAATTCTCCATACGTCACGCCTAGGTATAATTTTTAGCTAGTTCGGACGTCACGAGCCCCCACTCACGAGTTTTGATGTGTTTTATCTTTGTCAATATTCATTGATTTACAAAAACCAAAAAAATAAGTGTCCATTATTTTCCAATACTCTAACTGCCGGACTAAATAGATTTGCAATTTTTTGATACTGTCGTCATGCCCATTCAGGCCTAACAGGTTTTAATATTGGAATATTTATTGAATGAATTCACAAGAGGCGAAAGTAAAAAAGGAAGCCTACTTAGCCACCAATAAACCTTTTGTTTTACGTATACAGGCTAGTTAGGATACCAACACACAAAACGGTTAGGTACCACGTATACAGTACACCATTCTGAACGAAAACCCAAATCAGATTTTCCACACAATTTGACGTTGAAAAAAATACTGTTTCCTACAAAAGTGCAATACCTACACGCACTTTTGTAGGAAACAGTATTTTTTAGGGTTCCGATCACTCGTGCGTCTGTCTGTACGTCCGTCTGTCACAGCTAATTTGCTCCGAATCTACTGGACCAAATCAGGTGAAGTTCGGTAGGATGGTGTAATCCTATGACCCAAAGACAGATGTGCAAAGTAAATAAATATTTTTTCACACCAGCTGCTCGAAAATCTCAAATTATATGTCAAGCAACCTTAACCTAACGTGAATCATTAGTGGCCGGGGGCACAGCCGGTCAATAATGTTGTACTGGATTTCATTATGACCCGCTGGTCAATAATGTGATTTGAATTTGGAATCTCACATGCTCAGCTAAATTAGCAGTATAGTACTAACAAACACCCTTTGATGCCAGAAAGAGGATAGCTATTCTCGATACCCTTACTACGCGTGGATGATATTCTCGATTTCCTACAAAATCATAACGACTGCTTCTTCATATCGTTGCCATGTTTTCGAAGACATAATATTGTAAGAATAATTAGATAACTACGAACCATTTTTTAAAAGGAATGGAATAACATTAAAACTGGCATTAATAATAACAAATACCGTACCGCGCCGTGATACCGTAATAGTAATTGGCTGTAACATTAGTTAATTATTCTTACTGTTTGTTTATTTAATAAATACATTGTTTTTCGTACTATGGCTATTATTTTCTCACAGTAGGTGTAAAAAGTAGAGTATTCTCCTTTGGGCTAAAGGTGTCTTTGCCTTGGGCTAGCTTGAATCCCTCGCTGCATTCAGAATTCTTGTATTAACTCCCTCGCTTCGCTCGTGAGTTAAACTCTTAACTCCCTCGCTGCGCTCGGGAGTTAAATCCCGAATCCTTCATTGCGCTCGAGATTCAATATGACGCCCGTGACATAAGACACAACTTTAGCCCCTCGGTGCATAATCTACTATTTCACACCACCTGCTTGACAATGTCAAATTACATGTCATGCAAACATAGTTTAGAGTAAGTCCTTTATGACCTGAGGTCTAGCAGGGCATTAATATTGTACTGAATTTCATTATGACCCACTGGTCAGTAATGTGATTTGAATTTGGAACTAATTGCATGCATTCACCATTATGATCTGCACTAAAAAATTAATTGTTCGAAAATCGAACTGGCCACCACGAGATAGAATATAATTAACAGTAAAATAGAACACAAATTAAAAAGAGGCGCGAATACTGAAAATTGCTTGCTCTGTTCATTGTTAGACAAGAAATTACTTAAAATATTGCAAATTTTCACAAAAATGACGAGTGATGATAGTGATTTGACTCCGGAGTACGTACATTAAATCCGAACCCATTGGCATTACCAACAATCTGCTCCCAGAAAAGTCCAAGGAATCGTACATGAAAGCCTACGACGATTTTTACAAGTGTAAAACTACAAAGGGCGTCAAATCTGTATCTGAATCAGTGCTTTTAGTCTACTTCCAGCATTTATCATGTACAAAGTAGCCAAGTAGCATATGGTGCATCTATTCGCAGCGAAACACGACGCCGACAACGTTGCGTCAACAATAAGCATCAAAAATAATATACAAATTAATACATACACCAAATTACTAGCATTTTTTAAAATGAAATCAGAAGGACATCGTCCTAAGAAATCAAAAGTTTTCACAGCTCAAAATGTGGAAACGTTTCTAATTAAAAATTAAATAGATAGGCAATTAAATAGGTAGGAATTAATTAGACTTACTTTTGTGGCAAAAAAGCTGTGAAGCTTTTTTGCCACAAAAGTAAGTCTAATTAATTCCTACCTATTTAATTGCCTATCTATTTAATTTTTTGTAACTGAAATAGCTACATAAATACTTACTATATACTAAGTATAGGTACTAGCTACTACGCTCATGAATTGATCGCTTGTGTGCTGATGATTGTGATGTTTCACTCGTAAGTTGAATAATTATTATTATTGTGAACCTTCATAAGGTTTGTGTTATTATTAAAAATAATAAACTTTCTTAGATTAGACAGACACACACACGAGTGTGTCAGTCAAATATAAGATAGTATTTGACATGTAATACATAAACATTTTATATATAACATAAGTTACCTTCCTACTTAAATACTAACCTACTTACCTATTTTTGTTACAGGTGGCATTGATTTTCGGAGTGAATGGCTCTTGTCGTGGAAATGAACTCGTAAACATTAAAATCGAAGGTATCGAAAAACATCCAGATTTGGTAAATTTGCCAGATACAAAATCAAAGAAAGAACGGTCATTCGTAGTCCGTGGAGAATACGTAACAATTATCGAAAAGTACCAAGCTCTACTATAAACACTAATAGATTTTTCATAGCTTATAATAATGGTAAGTGCACCAGGCAAGTCATTGGAAAAAATAAGATCAGCGGCATGCCTAAAGAAATTGCGAAATACCTGAAATTGACAAATGCCGAGCTCTACACGGGCCATTGTTTCAGGAGAACATAGGCTACTCTATTGGCGGATTCGGGAGCAGACATGACCCAGATTAAAAGACACGGTGGCTGGAAATCTGATGTAGTAGCAGATGGCTACATTGAAAATTCTATACAAAATAAGGATAAAATTAGCTGCCGCATTAGTGACCACATCAAACTAAAAACACCGTTGATAACTGATCCTTGGACATTCGATACTACACCTACTGTATACTACGGACTATTCATCTAGCCCGCTATCTCAAGCACCACCTTCACCAACTTTCACGATCCAAAATGGTCCTCAGCAGACCCAAGTTTCTGAAACCTTATTTAACAGTAATACTCAAATAAACTCCTCCTCCACTTCAATAAATGTACCGAATAAAAACATAACTTTGTCTTTCCACAACTGGTCTAATGTATCAAACGTTACCTTTATCTTTTAATTGTTTTAAATAGGTCTAGTAACATACTGTTATTGTAATTTTAATAAATACTTTGATTCTAGTACTACTGGTTTTATTGTCTTATAGATGGTGTGAAAAGTAGAGTATTCACCTCGAGGATAAAGGTGCCTTCGTCTTGGGCGACCTTGATTCCCTCGCTGCACTCAGGATTCTTATCTTAACCTCCCCCGGTTTGCTCGGAAGTTAACTCTAAACTCCCTCGCTCCGCTCGGGTGTTAACGCTAGAATCCTTCGTTTTGCTCGAGATTCAATACGGCGCCCGCTACATAAGACACTACTTTATCCCCTTTTTTTTTTTTTTTTTCGAATGGGAAATCATCAAATGACTTCTCCCGCTCTGGGCGGAGCAGGAGGGAGTGTCAGACTTTTACTGACTAAAACCCATCCATGTTCCTTCATCGCCCTTTGTGTTCCGGGGTCACGGTATCTCTTTCGAACAGTCCCGCAACCCCGGCAGGCATCGGTCCTTGCGGACCCCTTCCTATTGCTGACTCTCTTTGAGGCGCGCGTGGAACATGAACGCGCCGTCGACACGGCCTGTCGTCATGAGACGGACAGACGGCGAGCTAGCCCATAGCTCACCGTCCACAGGCCCGCGCCTACGGTGGCCGGGGGCCACGTGGTGGCCCTCGACGCCCGGGGCGTCTCCCGCGGCGGTCTGGACGCTGTGAGGTTCTCTCCCTCTCACGTTCCGCCACCTCCTTCTCTAGCATTACTGCTTCGCAGAAGGAGGTGACGGCGTCCCATTCCGTCTCGCTCCGGACCATGGCTTGCACCAGGGCCGGACGCGAGAGGTCGCCGCCGCCAATCGCCGCTTCGAGGACACGGCGGTGCTTCGCCCACGCGGGGCACACCTCCACTGTGTGCTCCACCGTGTCCTCCGGTCGATCCTCGCAGTGAAAACACCCTGGTGTTTCCTCCCGCCCGATTCGGTGCAGGAACCTCCCGAAAACACCGTGTCCGGTGAGGACCTGCGTCGGGCGGAAGGAGAGGACGCCGTGGCATCTCTCCAGCCACTCCTCAAAGAGGGGACTTATCGCCACTATCATGGCGTGCCCTGCACGGGGTTGCGACAGTCGCTCTCCGGCAAGGAGGCACGCCGCCTCGCGGGCGATCGTGCGGTACCCACGGGCCAGCCTTACGGCTACCACCTTGTGGGGCGCGTTCAGGTAGTGGGCTGCACGCAGCCTCAAGGAACGCGCCCACACCGGGGCCCCGTAAAGGGCCATGGACCGCACGACTCCTGCGTAGAGCCTCCGGCAGGAGGCTTTCGGCCCCCCCAGGTTGGGCAGGAGCCGCCTGAAGGCAGCCCCAGTCCGTTCCAGTTTGGGGGCCAAACGTCGAAAGTGCTCCACGAAGTTCCACCGGCTGTCGAGGACGAGTCCTAGGTACTTCAAAGTCGACTCGACACCGATGGATACCCCTCCTACCGTGAGTAAGGATCCCGGAGGTGGCGCATTCCGAGGCCCATGAAAGCACATGGCCTCGGACTTGTGCAATGCCACCTCGAGACCCAGTTGCCGGATCCTCTCAACGACTATCGCAACCCCGCGTGTCATGATTTCGGCCGCCGCCTCGTGCGACCCCCCCTGTGCCGGCACCAGCGTGTCGTCTGCATAGCAGACCACGCTGACGCCGCTAGGGAGGTCGGCGCGCAGCACCCATTCGTACCCGATGTTCCCCGTTGTGAGGGCTCTCACGCGCATGATGGCGTCCACCGTAGAGCGCCCCTTGCGGAAACCAAACTAGTGTTCCGCAAGATCCGGCCCCGTCCCCGCAAGGTGCTCGGCGAAGCGGTTTGCAATGACTCTTTCAAAGCGCGGACGGAGAGTCCGCTGGGCGCCCCGGCTTCCGAGTGAGGACCAGCTTCCCCGTCTTCCAACGAAGCTGTAACTGTTTTGTCTCTGCATCACCCTAAGGTAGACTGGTAGAAAATGCCCAAGGCATTAAGTCCGCCTTTGTACATTATGTGCATAAAGTTTTAATAAATAAATAAATAAATAAATAACTGGCCTCTCTCCAAACATGCGCTTAAGAGCCCGTCCAGTCGGGGCCCGAGAGCCTCCGAGGCCAGGACCCAGGCTTTGCCAGGCAAGCCGTCGGGTCCCGGGGCGGTATTTTTGGCACTGAGCCTGCGTACCGCCACTCTCAGGTCTACCCCAGTCACTTCCGGAGTGTCGTCGTCGTCGTCCTGGTGATCCGCTTCAAGCACCGCAGGTGGCGGAGCCATAGGCGGGGGGGGATGTTCTCCCCGCGTAGGGAACAGAGTGCTCACCACGTCCTCCACGAGCTCAGGCCGGAGACTGCGTTCGTGGGGGGGCCCAGGTGCGGAGTTTATCCCGCACCATCTTGTAAGGGCGCCCTCACGGATCTCTGTCGAGAGCCCCCAGCATCTCCTCGCGGGCCAGATCCCTGGCCCGCAGGACAGCCTCGCGGAGGGCGGTTTTCGCCGCTCTGTACCCCTCATATAGCTCCGCCTCATAGCTGCCGCATCCGGTGGGCGGATGCGGAGCCTGCGGTGCCTGGCGTACAGGTGTCGCGCAGCTACGCACGCCTCGCGCAGAGACGTCAGCTCTCGCGACCACCAGTACACCTGACGCCGGGCGCTTCCTGGCTGGACTCGGGGCATTGCCACGTCACAGATGTCGGACATGGCCACCTGGAACCACCCTGCCTCATTGTTAATGTCGGCAGGCCTGTCCGGTGATGTCACCCAGGCCTGCCCGATCGAGGCTTCCAGGAGGAGCTCCCAGTCCAGCTGCTTCAGCGCCCAACGCGGACCACTCGGGGCCTGTTGGACCGGCACGCTTGAGGTCTGGGTGGAGACGTCGAACCGGATGTACCGGTGGTCGGAATAGGTCTCCACCCCCTCCATGACACGCCAGTCAACGACACGCGGCGACAGAGCGGGGCTAGCGAACGAAATGTCCACCACCGACTCGCCCCGCATCCGTACACACGTGGCGACAGAACCCCGATTTAGGACGACCAGGCCCTTCTCCAGAGCCCAGTCCTCCACCATCCGTCCCCGCACGTCTGTGCAACGAGAACCCCAAGCCAAGTTCTTGGCATTGAAGTCCCCGAGGACAAGCACGGGGAGGGAATGGTTTCCGACGACAACACTCAACTCTGCGAGAGAGTTGTGGAACTCGGCGAGAGTTCGGCTCGGGGAGAAGTAGACTCCCACCACTACAATCTCCCCGAACCGTGCTGCTACGCACCCCCGACCTCTCATGACACCTTCAAGGGTCGGAGTACCGGCGGCGGCCGACGACACTATGGTCACTGAGCCGCTAAGGTCCGACACCCAGTCTTCCCTGGGCAGGAAAATATCAGCGACCACAGCGATATTAATCGACCACTGCGCCATGCTCTGGAGCAACAGATCCTGAGCACAGGCGCAGTGGTTGATATTGGCTTGGAGGAAGTGTAATGGGGCCGTTATTGGCACTCCATTACCGCTTCCTCCTCCCTGGCCCCTTGTGAGGGCCCCACTGTGGCGGCGACAGCGGCAGCGGCGGCAGTTGCGGCTGCGGGCGGAGGCGACGGTGGTGGTGGCGGCGGAGGGCCTACCCTTGCCTCTGGTGGCTTTGGTGGGTGGAGCGCAGGCCTTGCTCCCAGCCCGGTGATCGGCCGGCTTGCCGGCCGCCGCACATGCACCGCAGTGCGGCGTGGCGCAGCAAGCTGCGGACACGTGACCCGGCTGGCTGCAGCGGAAGCAGAGGCCGCTGCGGTCAACCTCCGAGGCGCACTGTACTGACACGTGGTGTCCCACGTGGCAGCGATAGCACCTCAGAGGTCTGGGCTCCAGCAGCTTCACCTGCGCTGTAACCCAGCCCACCAGTAGCCTACGGCCCTCAACTATAGCTTTGGCCGCCTTCACAGGGCAGCATACCGTAACGGTATGCATACCCGTGAGGTCCGGGCGTAGGGCGCCTGCCCTGACCTGCTCAGCAGGACACCCACCAGACCTGGCGACGGCGGCCACCACCTCCTCCTTGGTCACCGAGTCGTCCAGACCCAGAATGCGCAGGTCTCCGCATCTCACGGGCCTGGACACTCGGGCCTCGTCCGCGTTTAGGGACGCTCTGAGCTTTTCCGCCAGAGCGTCAGCGGACGAGCCGCTGGTTTCACCGGGGATCTCCAGCATGCGTGCCCCCGTCGCGGTGACTTTAAGCCGGAGGCTCCCGGGGATCCCGAGCTCCCCGAGATCCACCGTCTCCTTCGCCTTCACCAGCAAGTCGCGGTAGGACACGCCCTCTTTTCCGCTTCCGGCTGTAGTGTTATCACTACAGCCGCGGTCTTCGGGGCGCGGAGCCTAGCCGCGATTTTTCGCGCCTTGTGCTGGCGCTGCCGCTCCTCCTTTCGGGCCTTTTTGGCCGCCTTTCGCCCCTTCTTTTCCTCCCCGACCACCTGCCATCCGGCTTCAGCCGAGGGAGGTGTAGGGGGCTGGTGGGGCGGTGGTGGCGGCGGCGGCTGCCGTGCCGCAGGCACTGGCCCATTCGCCGTAGGCACTGGCGTTGGCGCAGTGTCCACCTGACTACTTTATCCCCTTGTGCATAATCTACTATTTTTTTAAATAAGGGTCATTTTCGGGGGACAAATTAGGAAATAACAAAAAAAAACAGTTTTAGAAACCTTACTGTGTCATTTCATATATCAAATGAAAGGGTTGTGAGGATCTCAAATAATAATATTTATGTTATTATTGTAAAATAAACAGTTTTGATTTTGTTCATGAAAGTAGACGAAAATTGACCATTCGTCTCCCTGATCTCCGAAACTACTGAGCCTAAAATTATGAAAATAAAGAGTTCATTGCTTGTAGATTACAGGAAAACCTAGAACAATTCTATCAATGGAAAATAAAGTGGTATTTTATTTACCAATGAAAAAATTTATTTACGGGGTTCGAACATCTAACAGAAATAAAACACAAAACGCTCATCACTAAACCACCGTTTGATCATGAATCTGATTTCGTTTTACAAATAAAACATGCAATTACAACTTTAATTCTTCACTCGAAGTGTAATTAATAATTGTCAAAAGTGTATAATATATCATTCCAGATTTATCACTGCAGGTCGTGCCTTTAAACCATTTATTCACACGTTCAGTGATTTATTTTGAAATAAGGTTACCGTCATAAATAACCAAAATAAAATGATTAAAGTAACTATGTTTCAGTTGCAACGTTTTTATTTTGTGGTTTAGTTTTAAATTAAACATATTTCAACGCCATTTTTGTCTCTTTTCTAGCGTAAATTGACTTTCGCCATATTTTTGCTAGTATAAGTATACATCGTGTCATATGGTAAATTGCTAACCCTCAGGGTTCACTCGGGAATTCAAGAAGTTTTCATGACCCTTATAGATTTATATTTTATGTAGGTATACGGGTATGTATACCTTCTATTACAATTTGTTGTAGCTAGTTTAAATAACCTATTTTGTCTCTATTTACAAACGCGTTATGCGTGGGTCTGAAACCCTCAACTTTCATGAACATTGGCATTAAAACAATGTGTATGAAATAAATATTTGCACATGTTCTTATGTGTAATTAGGTCAGAACAGCTGTGTTTTGCGCGTGTTTTACTCCCCAGGGGTTAAGCAGACCTCCAACTATTTCAACGTTTCAGGTGCGGGGCGTTATAAATTCTAACTTTGTTGAAAATAAATACGTTGAGCGCACGAATGGCTACACAAGGTTGATTAATTTTCACGAAAATTCGCCAAAACGTGTGTTGATTTGATTATGAATTTAGTTTCTCTTTTCCCGAGGGTGATATTAGTCGAATGGTTAAATGCATTCACTTTAGTTATTCATAATACATTTAAATCTACTATAATATTCATCATGAATATTCGTACGACACCCCTTTACAGTGTCCTAAGGGATGTGGCCCTGCAAATGCTGCATAGAGGTGTTTCCGGGGTGGTATTTCAAGAGAACATGGTGCCCCCTTCCATACATAGATCGTTTCCACCATCCGGTTCTAGAGGAATTTCTCTTTAGCAGTCGCGGTGTCTTGATTTGTGTCCGTTTGATGGCAATAGGCTCGCCCCCTGTTACATTGGACTTAAAACATAACTGGCGAAATGTGAGTAACCTTTTAGGTACATCTCTGCCTAGCCCTTCGAGGATTACAGGCGTTATTTCATTTTTATATAACATAATCAAGATGATGACACTCCCTCTGCTGGAGTCCTGAACATAAATTACTGAATTGTTTACGAAGAAAAGAAACTCATTCGAGTTGTTTTTCTCAAGTTACCAACCGGGATAGAAACTTGCTGAACCATAATCAGCTATATTTTATTGTAGTTAGATTACAAAACTGAAGCTGGCTTAGTGTTTGTGTTACAACTTTTTTGATCTAAGTTCATGAATTACACTGATGCGATCTGAGTAAAGCTAGTTTTTTGTTTGAGGCGGTGAAACGTGAACTTGTTCCCAATATTAATATGCTGTGTCAGTACGAAGTATTTTGGAAAACTTAAATTGGAAAAGATAAAGCGAAGTAATAAAAGGGTTTTCATAAACTATCTAAGTTTGGAGTATTAGGTATAACTTAACAAAAAATTCTAGGTTGCCTGTCGTTTGTTGAACAGGTAAAACACATGATTGGTGTCTTAAAACAGAAAGACGAGGCTACGGTAGACCACGAAGAAGATGGCCTAACGACATTGATGTCATTTTTAAAAATTGGCCAGCAGTACTAATAAGGAAGCTGCGGCCTAGCAGAGGAGAGTATCGTCTAATGTTCTAGTTTTACCTGCCAACTATTAATTAGCGGTCATATTATCCTAAACCACTGACTATGAACAATGTGCTACCAAATTAACGAGATTTTAACTAAATTAATGCAATTAGAAATGGCAAAAATGGTTATTAGTGATGTGCATAGAATGCGTTTGGTGTATTATTCTAAACTTTAATTTGTTTATTAAGTAAAACAATTTTGCTTATGTAGTTCGGCAAAATAGTTTTATTTGTTAGGTACATATTGTCTCAGTTTCTTTATACATAAAGGTACCAATAGAGATGACGTTTTATAATGAAAAATAACAAAGAAACCTAGGGGACTTCAAAATATGAATACCTCCATACGTAAGAAATTTCTCATAGATCATTACAAATTCAAAAGGATTAATTTTACTTCGCGCTATATTTCATGAGCCCTTATATTAAAAGGTACAATCTAGGTGACAATTCAGTTTCATAAATCATGTATACCCTCATCCCCTCGAGTGCTCAAATTCTTATGAAACGCGACGTTTTAATCTGGGAACAAAACCTATTGAAATGTTCTCACGTATACCGTATCGTACCTGCTAAGCTCACAATAGACCTTCAAAATACCTGTAACATAGGTGTAAATAGGGATAAACTTTTCATCCACCTTAAAGGCACCATTCATGCTAACGTGGGTCTAAAAATAATCCGCCATTTTTATTTTCAGTGTCCATTACCCTCACGCGGTTCATGATTTCATGAAAAAAATGTGACTGAAAATAGTAGGTACAGCATTATTCACGGTTCCAACGATTCCATTCGATCGTATTTTCCTAAAAAAAAAACTAACATTGTGTACTGTGTACACGATTTGCCTCGTCAAGTATCGGAATACAAATCGAATGCTTGCCATTTCTCGATTCTCGCGACGCGCAACCTATTTTGAAAGTGTATTATGCTTTGAGAATTCACACCGGGCGGCTCGCGGCTGAGGTAAAAGCGACACGTTTATTATGTTATGATTGAGATATCAATCAGTATGTCTGTCATACTCCGTCTCAGAAGTCTGAGAGAGTCTTTTTGGGTATGTATTTAGGTAGATTAATGTTACATCAAAGTAATAATATTTACTTTGTCTTTGACATTACCATATGAAATCGAAAAATTGTTTTCCAAAATAAATAGTGTTTTTCTTTCAAAACTGTAAAAATCTTGAAATAACTGTCCTAATTGCTCTATCAACGTCTTAAAGTAGTGCAAATTCGACTTTGACCCTGCAACAAAGTGTACACCAACAATAATCCACACCACATACTTCGTCTACATAAAGAATGGTACTCACTGGTGGTCCACTGTGAGTGCCCGCCTGGGCGGAGCGACCAACGCCACGGGCCACGCTGCCTGCACTAGCGACTCCCTCACGAACTGCTCCCACGAAGGTGAAGTTCCTACGACAAAATAGGTTGGTTATTAAAGAGTTTAATTTACAAAAATTAAAACAAGCACAGTTCAGTACACTCGGCAACCAAACAAGCTTTACAAAACAAGTTTATACGGATATCTCATTGTACCGGAAATCTATACAAAGCGAGGCGATCTTAATATACTGAAAATGTGTATAACTTGATGTGTCGCAGTGACAAAGCCGCAATCGACCGGATGACCAATCGAAGCGACATTACTGGTTTCTACGTTACTCTGTGAAAACTGCAATGTCGTAATTTAGAAAAGCGTTTTCATAGATTTACAAAGAAGCCGGTAACTTTTCAGTTTCGGTCAACTCCGGAATTTTTATTTCAGCAAGAAATGCCAATTTCTATACATTTTCATTGTAGTACGATGCGTACTATTTATAGTAATTTACTTATAATAATAATAAAACCTTTATATTAAATAAAATAAATAATATAATAATAAATAAATACATGTGATAAAATACAAACTGTGTTAATATCATCATCTGCCTAGCCTTTTCCCAAGTTTTTTTGGTGTCGGCTTCCAGTCTAACCGGATGCAGCTGAATACCAGTATTTTACATGGAGCGACTGCCTATCTGACCTCCACAACCTAGTTAGTACTGGGTAATGCGATACCCCTTGGTAAGACTGGTTGTCAAACTTTTTGGGCCACTGACTACCTGTAACGACTGTCAAAGATTACAAATGACAGCCGGGACCAACTGCTTAACGTGCTTTCCGAGACACGGAGGAAACTTGGTATGTAATGGGTGGTCACCCATCCACAGTCCAACCTAGGCAAGCACGGCTTAACCTAAAGATCGACCCGAGCGACTGTTATTATTTAGCCACGAGCTCCTCCACACACGAGCACAAACTGTGTTAATATAAAGGACCTTAAAACTACGTTAGTATCACTTCACTTGTGCTCTTGTCTGTGTGTATGTGTGTGTTGATAAGCTATCAGCATACAAAGGATATGGCGGGCTGTGAGCTTTCTAGGTATTGATTTTCAAAATCTTTAGTTCTGAAACAAAGCTCTTGCTGACAGATTAACCACTAGCTCAGACTTACTCCTTCTTACGTATTCCTAGCTAGTTGACTGCCTCGATGGTCTAGTGCAGTGTTTTTCAACATTTTTCATGACACGACCTCCGACCCTTCGCTTTTTTTCCATTTATTTTATGTTAAAAATTATAAATCCATTTAAAATTTGCATTTGCATAATTAGGATTCGGATAAATGTATGTAATTAACACATTTTTTTTAAATTTGGAATGAACAAAATGAACAAGCGAAACCTCAATAAGATGGATGAGTATAATAAAAGGTTTTTATTTTGTTAATTTTTATGAACATACAAAAGTTTAAATTCTTTAGTTTACATTTTTTTTATTAAATCTATCTTTCTAGGCTTTATTGTTTTGTTTTTTGCGGTAGTTTTCGCGACCCCCCCATAGAGGCTTCGCGACCTCCGAGGGGTCCCCACCCACAAGTTGAAAAACACTGGTCTAGTGATCGCAAACGCGACTGCTGAGCATGAGGTCCTGGGTTTGATTCCATTCCATCCCAGGTCGGGCATTGTGTTATTTATTTATTTATGTACATACAAAACACTTTACAGGACAATATATTTACATAGAAGAGCACAAAGGTACTGCTTATTTCTTAAGAAGTTAGTGAGTTAGTTCTTAGTTAGTTATTGAGTTTTCCATTAGAAATTACTCAGTAGCCGACCCTTCGGGGACTACAGGCGTGATGTTATTTTATGTTATGATTTCTAAAATCTTTAAGTCTTGCAACAACGCTCTTACTGTAGGTACAGATTAACCCCTCGCCGCTCAGACCTCGACTCTCGTATTTCTAGCTACGTTTACTCTGTGAAGTGAGTATACTATGTGAACTGAAGAAAAACGGGATGTATGCAACCGTTATTAAAACACGTACTCTCAGGAAATTGGCTTGAACTCTTGGCGTAACTAAGTAAGCAATGAAAACATACAAATACCTTCTTACATAACTTTGAGTATGTTTCGCATCTGCGCTTCTCTTCCTAAAGTTTTAAAGCAATCGAGGAAGTTTAGTATACACGAATTTCCAAGGACCACATAAAATATAAGAACTTGAAATTGAATTCTCCAATTGTTTTTGAAATAATAAATTACCTTTTAAAGGATTACTGTGCAATAGTATAGGCAGCTTTACGTGAGTTTTCTTTGCTTTTTAACGTGAAAACTCAATGGCGTCTAGAAGAAAAGATCGAATGATCATGACTTTCGAATTAAAGCTATACAGATTTTGATAACATAAAAAGAATGACCGAATTTCGAGCCTATGCTGTCCTATTAGAGGCGATTTTCTATCGCTCTTTTCATACTCCTAATTTCTTTGAATTCTCTCCTAAAATGAAAAAAGCTTGATTGTCCATCAAGCTTTTCCAAAAACGAATGTGTCTGTATTGATCTGTATTCCATCTGATTGGAAGTACTCATGGGCAAATAACATACTTATAGTATAAACCTAATAAGGATGCATAATTCACGCCGCATAATACTTGACGTTATAATAAACGCTAATAATATGGTTTTAAAAGAGTAAACTCTTCTAAAAAAAATTGAAAACGAAATGCTTTGACATTCTCATTATAACATTACAAATTGCATTTTAACATTTTTAGTAAAACGTTTCTAAGCCGGACAAATGTCTTAGACCATGGAATAGATACCATATTGGTGATAACGATCAATGATTGATAGCAGTTTGGCTGTGTAAATACATATTAGCCTGGCGCTGTTTGGCGCAAGTAGGCACTCTAGTAGGTACTCAAGTAACTCTTAAGTTGCTTTTAAATAACATTTCTGAGCAATTTTCTTTTTCAGGTAAGTGTAAAAAAACGATTCTACATAATTGTCATTCGTTTCAAACTTCAGCGCTCGAAACTGTTTGAACTACAACACAAAAAGTACACAAAATTCCTGTGCATGTTCGCCGTTCAAAACTATTTAATTCCGACATTGAAGTGGCACACGATACGAGTCACACGACGATCCTTGACCTAGCCGAAGCCGACTCGACTCGTGTTCGGGAACCGCACAGACAATTTTACCATTAATTGAGTTTTCGGCTTTTAAAGCCGAAATGCGCCGGTCAAATTTAAACGTAACTGTCCTAATACTAGTGAATGTGACTAGTCGATCCCCTTTGTGGAAAGCATCAAGCAGACGAATCAATTTGTAAGGCCTGACAATAGACAGGAAATTTCATTCACTCATCTTTTGTTATTTTATTGTTTACGTTCATTAGGTTCGTTCAGACCAGCGAGCTGAACGAAAGAGGGGTATTAATCGTTCACGGTGTTACCTCGGAATAGTTAATTTTCATTTTGTTCAGTTATAAAATATAGCGTTCCGTGTGCCGCTCTAAGTACGTTTTGTTATTCGCGCGATGCTTTTGTTTCAAGGATGTATGGAAATGGCTCAGTATATTTCAAATTAATAGACATTATTATGTATATTAAGTAATTAGTGTGCTTTGGTCCTTGGTCATTTTATAAGTTCAAACCTTTTTAGTTGTTTGGGCAGATAATTGATACAGACATGTAAACAACATAAAACTAAACGATAGATGGACTGTGTGATGGATAATACGGCTAGGAAGGAGGTGACTTCTGAGTTGACGAATAATTGAGAAGTATGGAAGTAGAAGACATGCTGCGCCGACAAAAATAAATTTCGATAACCACTGGATAGCGGCCGGTCACGTGAGAATGATGATATGATAATAGCTTACGCTGCACGCCGCTAGTCAGCAATGACTGCACTAACCAAGGTGCCTGCGCTTGACGTAGAAACCCCATTCATGTCTCCTCATTGAAAGGCTTAAATGTCCCAAACTGAAATGCAAACAATGGATTCGACTAGCCGACATTTTCAAAGCCGATAAACGATTTAATTTTCTATTCAGCCGTTTAAAATTGAAATGCAAATGAAATAAAAACAGAATCTAAAGTCTCGTTTTCACAACACCGTATTGTTTTACTGTCTGCCGAAAGTTAACAATTGGGAATCGTAATGACCTTTCAAAAAACCTTTTTCAATTAGAACTTTTGTGCTGACTAGTAAAATACAGTTTTTAGTCTGCAATTCAATTCGAAGCGAGTAATAGGAGTGTGTAGTACTGGCAACCGGCGCGCCGGCGTGAGTTGCGTGCGACTACTCGAATAAATATATCAACGTGGACGAAAAGGAGTATGAACTTAGTTTCTGCATAACCCCATAAAGAAAGTGAACTGGAAAATTGTGTTCTTAAATACACTTCCTCGAAAACTGGCTCTTAATCCCACTACGATTAGGTTCTACATGCAATGTGTAAATCACCATCCATAACACCCTCGCCTAAAACTTGGGTGCGAATTCCGCCTCGGCTGCAATTACAAAGTTTCCCCAATTGTATCAAAATGTCCTATTTCGTACTCCTCCGCTATTCTTTTCTGATAAATTTCGTTGCGGGATCCAAGACAGTTAAATTGTTTCTCTGGGACTTCGTCGAGCTTCATTGTCTCGGCGCTTTTCTAGTGGTCTCCACTTTTGATTCTGGCTTTCAGGAGTTGCAGTGGTTTGGGAATGGTGTAGCGGGCTAACCCCGATATATAGGGAAAGGCGTAAAGCTACGTATGTATGTACAAGGACTACAATGTGCAAAATACACTTCAATTAATGTTAGTTTAGGATAGGACACTACTCTAGTTTTGTTACAATGCTTATTTAGGATTGTTAGCCGACTCAAAGGGCAATAAAGATTCCCTTATCAAAACATAGCAACAAAGTGCGCACAGACTAAATATTGGAACTGGCTAAGATCTGAGCCAGCCAATCAGTGCCGCCCATTAAATAATTTTCTATCGTTAATGGCTACGGTTATTATATTGTGTGTGTATTGAAACAACAAACTGTGTATGAACACAGATATAATAAAACAGAAAAGCAAGTTTGTCAAAAGGTATAAATAGAATATTTGGAATTTAAGCCAAACCAATGCAAAATAATGAATGCAAGTAATATTTGACTATGAAAATATTGCGAAATCAGTCTAAATCAGGTAGACACAGGCCTCCTTATACGTGGGAGAGAGGGGACCAAACGTTTATTTTTAGAATAGTAAATATTAAGCTGAACACGAGGTCTTGGGTTTGATTCACGGGTCGGACAAAGTCAAATTAGGTTTTTCCTTCAGGAATTTCTCCGTAGTACCCACGGAGTCTGGATTTGTGCCCAAATGATGGCAATAAGCTCGCCCTCTATGTAATACTTACATACTCATGTAGACTTAAACATAACTGGCGAAATGTGGGCGTACTGTACGGTTCACGTACAGGCAAGTAAATTTGCTGACGCCGCGACTTACTTTCCGTAATTAATTTTATATTTATTTTTTATACTAAACGTTAGTTGACCATTAGCTACCTTAGCGATAATACTACGGATTACCATCCAACAAAACTTGTGTCAAACTTTACAATAAATTTGGGATCGTGAAGTCTGTGGTTTGCGTCAACTCACTTCACTGCAACTTGACCGCTCTGAGCCGTACACGTACTATTAGGTACATCTCTGCCAATCCCATCGGGAATACAGGCGTGATGTTATGTATAAAACTCAAATAAATATCACAAACACCCAAATAGCGAAGGAAATTTTGCGAATTTCGCAAATTCGTCGATTACCTTCGTACAAAGAAATCCGAAAAAGCCAGCTTGCCTTATCTATCTTTCCCTAGCCCTACGTCTGTGGTGTGAACAAAGAATGTAGTTTGCACTATGTGGCCTGGTTAAATGAACTGTTGGAAAATACCACCAGAATTCTCAATAAAATGGCGTGTGTGTTATGCGGTATTTTTTATCCGATAACTTCAGTTATTCATTTTTCCTGGAACGGTGCTTTTCTTTTATTATTTTGCTTTCATTCTCTCTAGGTAAATATTGTACATTGTATTGAAAAAATGTATAATTTTATATCTTATCTTTCTAACAAGTCTTATAGAAATACAAACCTTTCAATTCAATTTTTTTTTTGTTATGGGAACAGTGTTATTTGATTTAAAAGTCGACTTTCACGCTTTTTAGGGTTCCGTAACCAAAGGTTAACGAACGGGACCGTATTACTAAGCCTCCGTTGTCCGTCCGTCCGCCCGTGTGTCTGTCAGCAGGATATATCTCATGATCCGTAATAGGTAGACAGTTGAAAACACAGAATGAGTATTTCTGTTGCCGTTATAACAACAAATAACGAACTACTGCGATGGTACGGAGTTCATGCGCGAGTCTGACTCGCACTAGACCGGTTTTTGTGTATTTACGCCCCAAATAAAAATAGGGCAAAAATATCAATAGACTAACGTTAATAAATCTTTCGATATTTTGTCACAACAGTATCAACACCAACAATGAAAGATTACCGACCTAGAAAGAAGTCTAACAATAGCTTCTTAATGGTAAGGAGCGTTGACAGCGGCTAACATTGCTCCAGATAGACATACAACTTCAATAGAAAGCATCTCAATCCAAAGGTAAATGTTTATTTTCTTCTTTTTAATATCAGTGAAATGGAAAAATTCTGCGTGCGAATTTTACCTTCATAATTTTCATGATAGCCATTTCCATGGTTTATGACCCTCTCTGGCCTCATATTACCTACTACATTTACATAATCAGTAGATAAAATTTAGGCCATGCGTAAAATCCAAGGTCAATACAATTGTATTCATTGTTTTCAAGAGCATATAAGGTTAAAATTAAAATCCATCCAACAGCACAATAATACGTTTATTCAGGTTAACGCTTATTTATACAGCAGCCACAAGTCCTAAACAAAGTTTCAAGGTAAAGTTACTTTTTACTTTACGTTTGGCACATACGTAACTTTGGTAATTAATAACAATTTGTGGACTAACTTCACCAAAAAACGGTAGAAATTAAACAACAAAATTGTATTTTAGCGTAATTAGATTTAACTTTGGAATAATGAATTTGTATTAAAATATTTGTTTGGTTTTTAAGTTGAAGGTTGGTTTGCTAGTAAGTACTAGGGTAACAGAGGGTGTCAGCCGGTTGCCTTGCCGTGTGCGACGTGACAGCGGACATAAATGTGTCCCACATACAATGTACGACACTTGTGGACGATGCACCATTTGAGTGCCGTGTTACGCTCGTGTTACCATTTTGTTTTTGTTTTAATGTTTCAGTTATGTATTAGAAGTTATTATTGGGAATTGCTTTTCTCTTTTGTGTTCAACATCATCAATAACATATAATTAAATTGGGTTGTAGGTTTGGCAGGGTGGGTAGGTTGTGTGAGGAAGGACACCCACCTGTGTAACAGTGTAACCTTTTTTTATTAAACGGTGAAAAATGCCTAACGCATACCGCACAACCTTTTTTTTTTTTTTTTTTTTTTTTTCTCGATGTGGAAATCCTCAATGGATGTCCTCCGCCCTGGGGAGAGCGGAGGGGTCTGTCAGACTCGTACTGACTAAAACCACACCGGTGTTCCCTCGCACACTTGTGTCGGGGGGCAGCGGGAACTGATGCGACTTCCGCTGCCCCTGACTAGTGCCGGCCCGCTTGACCTGCGGGCCTCGTCCCGGGAGGAGTGAGGTGTAAGACTCCCCCCGCTACGTCTAAGAGAGGCGCGCGTGGAACACAACGCGCCGCCGTCTCGGGTCCATTGTGATAGGGGGCGACGGATGTCCCCGAATCCGTCGCCCCTGGACCAATTTAGGGGGGCCGGAAGAGGGCGGTGTCAGCCCTCTGCCGACGCCCGGCACGTCTGCTGCGGGATGGATGGGGGCTCGTGATCTCCCTTTCCCTTTCCGCAGCTTCCTTCTGCGACATGACGGTTTCGCAGAAGGACATCACCGCGTCCCAGGACTCTGCGCTGTCGACAATCGAGCGAACGACGGCCAGCAACGACAGGTCTCCTCCAACCTCTGCAACGAGCGCACGGCGCGGCTCATCCCACGCGGCACACTCAGCCAGCGTATGCCGCGGCACCGGGCGTCCGGCTCCCTGCCCAAGCGACACAGGTACTTCCCGAAGCAGCCGTGCCCCGAGAGCACCTGCGTCGCCCGAAACGTCAGGGAGCCGTGCTTCCTCCCGAGCCAGTCGTCGAGTACTGGCCGGATCGCTTCGACTGTGTCGAGGCCGGCGGTGGGGAGTTCTAGCCTCCCCCGCCATTCCGCCACCATGACCTGTCGGAGCTGAGACCGGTACACTGTTATTTGTCGCTGCACCAGTCTTTCGCCCCGATGTTTGGCCTCCTCGCGCCACTGGTATAGTGTCGCGAGGGTCTTCGCCTCCAGGTCCCACGGCGGGGATCCGGCCAGTACGCAAGCCGCCTCGTAGGAAATCGTGCGATATCCCCGTACGACCCTGACAGCCATTGCTCTCTGCGGTCTGCGCAGAACTGCGATAGTGCAGGCCGCCAGGTCAGAGGCCCACACCGGGGCCCCGTACAGGGCCATGGATCGCAAGACCCCCAGGTACAATCTCCTACAGGCGGTGCTCGGGCCCCCCAGATTGGGAAGCAGCGTTGCGAGCGCGCCCGCTGCGCCCATTAACTTGGGCGCCAGCCGCTGGAAGTGGGGGCCGAAGCTCCAACGGCTGTCGAGCACCAATCCCAGATACTTCATGGTGGACTCGACAGCGATTGGAGTCCCCCCGACCACAATATGTGATCCCGGCGGCAACCTAACCTAACCTAACCTAACCTAAACCCAACAAACGTATGATAAAAAATATTTAAAGGAAAGGGCTTTTATACGCATGAGTGCACAAAGAAACTGCATTCACCGACCTCGATAGCAACGACCTTTTAAGGATAAAGAATGCAACTGCGCTCGAGAAACCGTGAGAACGTCGTGACCTCATTTCACTTTGTGCAACAGAATGCAGTTTGACCGAGCGGATTCGAAAGGCAAAAAAAGAGAAGAGCACGGGCTATTTATACGCTCGACGGCGCGTTTTACAATCAGTAATGGCAAATCCTCTCTACGTGTATCACATCATCACTGCAACCGACATATCTTCGGAACTACATTTTCTGCAACCGTACCCGCTAGTGCATCATCGAAATGAAGCGTGTAAAACCAACTGCGAACAAAGGAGCGCCGGGGAAAAATCAACGCATGGTCAACAGTCAGAGGGAACTCCCGGAGGAGGGACCGATGACCAGCTCCAAGTCGCCGACACCACCACCGGAGGAAGAGGAGACATCCTCGACGCAGAACTGGGACATGATGCGGAAAAACATGTACCAAAATTATGTCCTGGGCCAGATGGGGTTATCGAGCCTGAAGAGCCAAGCGGATACCGAGTCATCTGGAGACACGATCGAGTCAGAAGATATTCAGACGGAGGAGGAAGCAAAGATCGAGTTCGACAAGACGACGGAAGCCTGGGAAAAATCGCTCAGGTCGGCGCGTATCCAACATGCGTTGAAGGTCAATCTAACCAACTTTATAACGGACCTTATAAACTCATCGCTTACCATAGTGGAAACAGAAGACCCCATTGGCATCTCATATACTATTCTCCGAATAAGCAGTGGGGATTTAACTCACGACTGGGACGAATTATTCGACGCGGAACCTACAAGAATAAGTCAGTTGACTGCCTCTCTTGTGTACGCGAGTATCTTTATTCCGGCAATGGTCGTCAAGTATTACAAGACGTTTTCAGCAGACAACATATTGCAACTTGTCAGTGCGCCGAGCATCACTATGGAATGGGAGGCACGAATCAATGGAAAACGGCGAAGTACGAAGCCGATTGTACCGAGGGGAGAAATCCAGTATTTCAATCAGAGGGCAGAACATCTGGAGAAAGGAACAATGGAATGGATAATACAGCTTTTCAAGCCGATGACGATCAAGATGGAGAAGCCGGATATCAAATTCCAAGCAAAACCAGGAAAATTTTGGATGGACAACAAGACGGTTCAAACTCAAACGGTGGAGCAGGTAGCGCGGACGGTCACCGAAACGCAGATATTATTATACTTTTATGTCGCCACGGTGCTTTCACAGAAGCAGAAGCAATGGGATTATTTGCTCAATCAAGTGAAGGGATTAACTTTGTGTGCTCCAAATACTATGCAGAAAAAATCCGGACTTACATCAAAGTCGCAAGAGTTTTGGTATTTTCGGAATCGATAAAACAAAGATTCGAAAGAGCCAAAGCAAAGTTTGAACTCGCAAACGGACCAATAAATGAAGAAAACCAAGAAGAAATTAAGATGAAGTTTAAGGAAATTTTAAATATTAACAAAATTGATAAAGAAAAATTCTTCAAAAAAACATTCAAACACTTTACAAGACAAAGCGAGAAGAAGAATAACCTGTTTTTCCTGGGACCACCATCGACGGGCAAGACAATGATAATGAACAGTCTAGTCGAATGTCATTACAACTTTTGTCGACTGACTGGTTTAATATCAAACAGCAGCTTCAACTTTAACGGGCTGTTACACACCAACGCGTGCCTGATGGACGGGTGCAAGCTGACGGATAACCAGTTTGAACAATGGAAACTGCTGGCTTCGGGTCTTCCAATGTCGACGGACGTCAAGTATAAGGATCGCTGCGATGTTAAAGATGTTGTATTGTATACTTGTAGTAATTATCCTATTGAAATGTATTGTAATGTGCCAATGGCTCAAGATGCTGTAAAGTCTTGCACAATAACGTTCGAGTTAAAACAAAAGTGTCCGTGGTATATTAAAATTAACCCGCATATTTGGGAAGAGTGTTGGAATGAATATAATTATGTACTGTAAGAATGTATTGTAGATTAAGATTGAGAAAATAAAATACAAAAAAATATAAAAAAGAAAATGGAAAAAAAAGATTAGATTAACTTTTATATAGTTAGGTTAAAATAGTGTAAGTTAGATTTAGTTAGATTGTGACTGATATACAAGTAGCGTCCTCTGTTGTCGTGTCGCGGAAGCAGTGAATTAGAAACGTATTTGTTTGTGACGCTCGCCGCTGGGAAGCGCCAGTAACAATGAATGGCTTACGCATAAATATCGATTTGATGCTCGCTTCTCGACACTGGAGGCGCTGTTTTATGAATGGGTATTGTAATATTATGAATGAATGTCGTAGTAGTCGCCTCTCGACACCACGAGGCAGCACTGTAGAAATTACTCGAATGTTCTAGAAGTTTCTGGAACCGGAAGTTGATTGTAAACGGGTTCTTTTCCGCCCACATTTCGATTGTACTGTCCTGTTCGCTTCCAGACACGAAAGAGTGCACTAGTCTCGTAAGTTTTAACCGCGTTTAGTTAGATAGAATTATTGAACTTTAGCCATCCTTGCCCGAAACCAGCGATTGTAATAATAATAGTTATAATGGTTAATAATAGTTGTAATAGTTTTAACCTGTGGATATACCGACAATAAATCGTGTAGTAGTGTTCGTGTGTTTTTCATTGCTACTTGATTAGTCCTCTGTCCTCAACATTGGTCCTTTCGAGCCGGATTCGGGCAGGTATAGCTTTGGTTTAATCTTACGCGAAAGTGGTAGTGTGGTGTATGCAATACCGTCGACATGGTGAAGACACGCGGTAGGCATGAACCCGTCACAGCGGCCACGGAAGGGGACGAGTCCGTCTCCACGGAATTGGCGACAGCGGTGGGACCGACAGACCCGCCCAACTATTCCGTTACAGAGTCGGACCAGACCCAACCTCACAGCCCTGGGGCGACGACACCTCCACACAGTCAACCACGAGGCGAGACGAAAACCGACAGGAAGGCGTTGGCGCGAGCGAGATTGGAACTCGCCGCCGCTAAGTTAGCGCTCTTGGAAGCAGAATCAGCAGACGAAGAATTATTGGCGGGAAGCTCGACTGCGACATCGCGCCGCGACGCCGCGGACACACTTAGTGAGCACCGCGACCAGCAAACAATCTAGAAGAGAGTCCTCGTGTCACAGCGAGCGGGCATGCAGCGTCACGGCACGACTCGACGCCATGCGGTGATATCGCGCTGCACGCCGTCATCAATAACACAAGCACGCCGCGCAAGTACAACCAAGTTTTGCTGAAAGTAGTGCCAGTGACACTATCAGGACCTAAAGGTAAAGTAGACACATTTGCTTTGTTGGACGATGGGTCGACAATAACTCTACTTACTACTGACATCGCGCAGCAGATAGGCACAGAAGGTCCCAATGAGCCATTTTACATCGAGGCCATAGCAGGTGCGCGCATTAATGCTACGAACTCGCAACGGGTCAAGTTAAATATACGAGGAAAATACACAACCAAAGACATTGACATCGAAGCCAGAACCATTGACAGACTTGAATTATCAAGCCAGTCGATACGTGCCAATGACCTGGCAGGCTTCGAGCACCTGACACCTATAGTCGAGCAGCTAGCTTATGATGCTGGCGTACCAACTGTCTTGATAGGCCAGGACAACTGGGCACTCCTGCTCGCCTCTGAAGCGCGAGTAGGTACAAAGGATCAACCAGTAGCGTCACGCACACCGCTTGGCTGGATTTTACATGGTAAAATCTGCAGCCTGACAAAAGTACATGTATTACCACAGATCGGAGAACGCCGCGGTCATGTAAGTACAGACGAATCTATTGAAAAGCTCATACAAGAACATTTTAGCCTGGAATCATTAGGAGTTCAGCCACGTCGCCCGCAAGCAGACCCAGAGGTGAGAGCATTGAAAATACTAAAGGAAACGACACGCGCTCTGCCTGAAGGCGGTTACGAGACGGGCTTATTATGGAAGAATGAACATAGGTGTTTTCCAGACAACTATGCCTCCGCGCTCAATCGACTGGAAAGCACCGAATCCCGTTTACGCAAAGACCAAATTCTGAAACAAAAATATTCAGAGCAGATGAAAGCGCTGATATCAAATGGGTATGCAGAACTAGCACCACCAACGCCATCTGGTGGGTACAAGTGGTACTTACCACATTTTCCAGTAATTAATCCATCTAAACAGGGTAAGGTCAGAATTGTACATGACGCAGCGGCACGCACGCATGGAGTGTGCCTCAATGATTATCTTTTGACAGGCCCTGATCTCCTACAATCACTCCTTGGCGTTTTAATGCGATTCAGACAAAAACCTGAAGCTGAAACGGCGACAGTTTCAGCAGACATAAAAGATATGTTTCTACGCTTAACGGTAAAAGTGGAAGACAGAGACGCACTTCGTTTTCTATTGCGCGATGATACGACTTTAACGCCCATCGAATATAGAATGAAAGCGGTATTGTTTGGTGCGACCTCTTTCCCGAGCACTGCAATTTACGTTAAAAATCATAATGCATGTCTATGAGGCTGACTACCCCGAGGCAGTGAACTCTATAGTACGAAACCATTATATGGATGATTTTTTACGGAGCTTCGACAACGTAGAAGAAGCGAACCGAGTGGCTAAAGCAGTCGACACGGTACACCGGCGAGGTAACTTCGTGTTGCAAAAGTGGGCGTCCAACGAGCCGGCCGCTGTCGCTGGTCTCGCGACCGAGCCCGTGGTTAAGGACACTGTGCTCAACAAGGAGGAGAAAATTCTCGGTCTTATTTGGCGACACCAGAATTTCGGATTCAAGTATACTACTACTAGTACTTTAGGATTCAACTTCAGGAAAGTAGACCCTTCTTATTTGAGCAAGCAGGTTACGAAACGTCAGTTATTAAAAACGACAATGTCTTTATATGACCCGCTGGGACTAGCCGCGCCGTTTACGACACAGGCAAAGTGCATATTGCAAGACGCCTGGCGTTTAAAAATCGGTTGGGACGAGCGCCTACCTAAAAGTCTAGAACGTAAATGGCACGACTGGTTGATTGCTCTACAGATACTAAAAGGCGTTCGTGTTCCACGTTGTCACCTTGGTTATAATGACTCATTTAGAGTAGAATTGCACGTATTCGTGGACGCGAGCGAACGAGCCTATGCTGCGGCAGCATATTGGCGTTCAGTAAACGGCATAGGGCAAGTGAATGTGTCGCTCGCGGCAGCGAAAGGGCGCGTTGCGCCCGTTAAGGTCACATCTATACCTAGACTTGAATTACAGGCTGCTGTGTTCGGCGGGCGACTGGCACGCTGCGTGGAAGAAGAACACGATCGTCGCGCCGACCGACGAGTCTTCTGGTCCGACTCGCGCACTGTGCTAGCGTGGCTGCGCGCCGGCGCACGCTCTTTCAAACCATTCGTCGCGCACCGAGTAGCGGAACTAGAAGAAACCACCGAGCGGAGTGAAAGGCGCTGGGTCCCCACTGCTCACAATGTCGCCGACGACTCGACTCGCGATACACCGACTCACTTCACTGCAAAGCACCGCTGGTACGTCGGCCCTTCATTTCTTTATGACAGCGAAAACGCCTGGCCGCAGGAAACAGACTCACACCCGTACATCGACACGGGTGAGGAGCGTGTCACCATTGCTGCTGCTCACGAACAGTCGACCTTAACAGAGGTGCTACCTGACGTCACACGTTTCTCTTCCTGGCTACGACTCATCCGGACCACGGCCCGCGTTCTTCAATTCATCGACCGACTTCGAGTTCGCACCACAACAGCTACCCGTAAACGCAGTAAAGGCGTTAGTGTAGACGACCCGAACTGGACGGTGAAGCAACGGGAGAGTACGAGAAAGCGATCCGGAGTGCAGAGCAGCAACCTCAGCGTAACACCGACGGTCTACATACCCCTTGGCGCACAGTACACACGTCGGGCCGAGCTGCTGTGGACACGTGCTATACAAGAAGAAAGTTTCGCAAATGAATTGCGTCTTCTCACCGGCGGGAGAACGGTACTAGCTGACAGCCGGTTGAAGCGGTTATCTCTGACAGTCGACGAACACAAGATAATGAGAATACGCTCGCGGATCGCAGCAGCAGCTGAAATATCACGAGAAACACAGTCACCAGCAGTACTAGACGGCGATCACCCTTACTGCCGCTTGTACATGGACTGGATCCATCGAAAGTTACACCACAGCGGCGTGGAATGCGTCGTGAACGAAATACGACAACGCTATTGGATTTTACGTTTAAGGCCGTCCGTCCGTGCAGTAATCAGGCTCTGCCAACCCTGTAGACTACGTCGAGCTGTACCGCCAGAGCCACTGACAGGTGACTTACCACCCTGTCGACTGGCACACCATCAACGTCCGTTCACACACACAGGACTGGACTACTTCGGACCACTCTCCGTCACAGTAATGAGACATCATGAGAAGCGCTATGTGGCATTGTTCACATGCTTAACTACGCGTGCTGCCCATTTAGAAGTTGCCGCCTCGCTATCAAAGGATGCCGCTATACTTGCATTGAGGCGTATGATGGCACGTCGTGGATGTTCTGAAGTCATTTGGAGTGATAACGGCACCAATTTCCACGGGGCAGATGCTGAGCTCCGTAAGGCCGCCCTAGAATCATTTCAACATGAAGCAGAAGTACGTCACATCGACTGGCGCTACATTCCACCAGGAGCGCTGTTCATGGGCGGAGCATGGGAAAGGTTGGTGCGCACGGTAAAGGCCTCATTGAATGCTACACTTATCGATCGGCATCCGTATGAAGACGTGCTTCACACACCTCTGACAGAGGTAGAACACACGGTCAATTCCCGATCCTTGACCCATGTGTCGGTTAACCCAGACGACGAAGAAGCTTTGACGCCTAACCATTTTCTGCTCGGCGCGCCCTCTAAAGTTCCATTGCCAGGGATTTTCACAAAGCCGGATGAACTACGCCATTCACATTGGAGAGCGTCACAACGATTAGCAGACTTGTTTTGGCAACGATGGGTACGCGAAGTACTGCCTACGCTTCAAAACCAGCGGGAGCCGCATGGACGCGGCGACACGGTCAAGGTGGGCGATTTGGTTGTCGTAGTGGACCCAAACTTACCAAGAAACATCTGGCCAAAGGGGAGAGTCGAACGCATGTACCCAGGTGCAGATGGTGTCGTGAGAGTCGTCGACGTCAAAACCAAGAGCGGTGTGATGCGTCGTCCTGTTAAACGTCTCGTCGTTTTACCAGTAGAAACTTAGTTGTCATCATGCATTGTATTGTAAACACTAGTTTAAAGTAAACAAGTTCTCAAAGTCTGTATTTCGCATATTATGTGTTTCGTATGTTATGTCTCCTTTCTCGGCGTCACTCCAGGATTTTGCTACCAGGAGGAGTTTGTTTTTATTTCTATTTGATCTAATATATAGCAGAGCAAGGATTCTGGAGTGACTACCCTTAACTTTTAATTATGTATGTCATGTATGTGTACTAAATTGTTATCTTATAATTCATTGAATTGTTAATTGCATTCAATTATTAATATTGTGAAGTGTATACCAGTCACTAGTGGTATCAATTATGTACATTGTTGTATGTACACGGCGGGAGAAATGTGACTGATATACAAATAGCGTCCTCTGTTGTCGTGTCGCGGAAGCAGTGAATTAGAAACGTATTTGTTTGTGACGCTCGCCGCTGGGAAGCGCCAGTAACAATGAATGGCTTACGCATAAATATCGATTTGATGCTCGCTTCTCGACACTGGAGGCGCTGTTTTATGAATGGGTATTGTAATATTATGAATGAATGTCGTAGTAGTCGCCTCTCGACACCACGAGGCAGCACTGTAGAAATTACTCGAATGTTCTAGAAGTTTCTGGAACCGGAAGTTGATTGTAAACGGGTTCTTTTCCGCCCACATTTCGATTGTACTGTCCTGTTCGCTTCCAGACACGAAAGAGTGCACTAGTCTCGTAAGTTTTAACCGCGTTTAGTTAGATAGAATTATTGAACTTTAGCCATCCTTGCCCGAAACCAGCGATTGTAATAATAGTTGTAATAGTTTTAACCTGTGGATATACCGACAATAAATCGTGTAGTAGTGTTCGTGTGTTTTTCATTGCTACTTGATTAGTCCTCTGTCCTCAACATAGATAATGGAATCGATTCTGTTGTGCACAAACTAAACTTAATTTAGGCTATTGCTATCTTTTTCTCTCTAATAAAACGAGAAAGAGACGGACGTAATTTAGAGCTGTCAAATTTAGTTGGAACTAATATTTCCTTAAAAATGAAAGGTGCACGTAAAAACATGTCGACTATAAACACGGTGAAGCGCAAGGCATAAACTAGTTTAACATCTCTAACTTAGTACATAGCTATAGCCGTCCTTTTCTCGCACTGCCTTTTAGTAAAAGATAGCAATAGCCTAAATTAAGTTTAGTTTGTGCACAACAGAATCGACACCAATGTATGTTACAATTAGTTAGATTAAATTGTGTAAGTTAGATTTAATTAGGTTAGGTTAGGTTTTTATTTTAATTGGGTTGTAGGTTTGGCAGGGTGGGTAGGTTGTGTGCTTGGTTGTGTGAGAAAGGACACGCCCTGTGTATATATACTAGTAGTAGTAGGAACAGTGTAACCTAACCTAACCTTATTTTTTTTATTTTTTTAAACCGGTGAAAAATGCCTAACGCATACCGCACCGTCTGGGGAGACGGTTTGGTTATGTGGGGCTTGCACCCACTAAAAAACACCGCCGTGAGCCTACTGTCGCCTTTGCGGATGGGCCGCGAGAACTGCTACGCAAGACGTTCGCGACCCATCCAGCGCTGCCCGTCTCCGGGCACCAAACTCCTTTGGCGATGTCTGGGCTCACCTGAGACATCGCCTCCACTCGTGAGGGCCGTGCAAAGCGACGACGATAGACTCCCCGATCTATCGCCCGCTGGCACCTCCTAGGGCGGCATCAGGTCGCCATGGCGCCTCCTCCGCCGCCCTGTCCTGCAACGAATCGCGTCAGCGAGGGAGTCTTCCTCCCTGACGCGTTCCGTCGCCTCCTTCTGCGAGATGACATCCTCGCAAAAGGACGCCACCGCCTCCCATGCCCCTCTGCTGTCGACCATGGCCTTGGCCACGGCCGGCAAGGAGAGGTCTGCCCCGATTGCTGCTGCGAGAGCGCGGCGCTGCACCACCCAAGCAGGACAATGCTCGAGAGTGTGAAGCGCCGTATCCTCGGTGCAGCCGCACTGGTGACACACGGAAGTCACCTCCCGTCTAGCCACTTTGTGCAGGTATTTGCCAAAGCAGCCATGCCCTGACAACACCTGCACCATACGGAAGAACAACGTTCCGTGTCGCCTCCGCACCCATTCCTCCAGGATCGGCTGAATAGCCCCCACTGTCCAGTGACCTGCACTGGGCGTCTCTAGCCTCACCTTCCAATTCCGCAGGGTTTGGGCTTGGGCCTCCCTACGCCACCTCGTGACCAGCTCAGGTGGTGGGCGTCTGCCACTCTCCACCTGCAGCGACCTCATGTCTGCGGGGGGAGCGAGGTGTAACTCCCCCCGCAACACCAATAGGGGCGCGCGCGGAACACTACGCGCCACCGCCTCGGGTCCAGTTATTCGGCGGCCCCAAGTCCGCTGTCCCTCTGAACCCGTTTACGGGGGCTGGAAGAGGGCGTTATCCGCCCTCCGCCGACGCCCGGGCGTCTGCTGCGGGTCGGGAGAGCGGTCTCGACCTCCCTCAACCTCTCCGCAGCCTCCTTCTGTGAGATGACCGTTTCACAGAAGGAAATCACCGCATCCCACGACTCTGCGCTCCCGACCATCGCACGAGTGACGGCCGGCAGTGACAGGTCGACTCCCACTTCTGTCACGAGGGCCCGGCGCGGCTCCTCCCTTGCGGCACACTCTGCCAGCGTATGCTGTTTGATATTAAACCAGTCAGTCGACAAAAGTTGTAATGACATTCGACTAGACTGCGTTCATTATCATTGTCTTGCCCGTCGATGGTGGTCCCAGGAAAAACAGGTTATTCTTCTTCTCGCTTTGTCTTGTAAAGTGTTTGAATGTTTTTTTGAAGAATTTTTCTTTATCAATTTTGTTAATATTTAAAATTTCCTTAAACTTCATCTTAATTTCTTCTTGGTTTTCTTCATATATTGGTCCGTTTGCGAGTTTAAACTTTGCTTTGGCTCTTTCGAATCTTTGTTTTATCGATTCCTAAAATACCAAAACTCTTGCGACGTGGATGTAAGTCCGGATTTTTTCTGCATTTTGATTCGTGCCTCCCATTCCACAGTGATGCTCAGCGCACTTAAAAGTTGGAATATGTTCTTTGCTGAAAACGTCTTGTAATACTTGACGACCATTGCCGGAATAAAGATACTCGCGTACACAAGACAGGCAGTCAACTGACTTATTCTTGTAAGTTCCGCGTCGAATAATTCGTCCCAGTCGTGAGTTAAATCCCCACTGCTTATTCGGAGAATAGTGTATGAGATGCCAATAGGGTCTTCTGTTTCCACTATGGTAACGATGAGTTTATAAGGTCCGTTTTAAAGTTGGTTAGATTGACCTTCAACGCATGTTGGATACGCGCCGACCTGAGCGATTTTTCCCAGGGTTTTTTTTTTTTTTCGGGTGGGAAATCATCAAATGACTTCTCCCGCTCTGGGCGGAGCAGGAGGGAGTGTCGGACTTTTACTGACTAAAACCCATCCATGTTCCTTCATCGCCCTTTGTGTTCCGGGGCCACGGTATCTCTTTCGAACAGTCCCGCAACCCCGGTTCCCAGGCTTCCGTCGTCTTGTCGAACTCGATCTTTGCTTCCTCCTCCGTCTGAATATCTTCTGACTCGATCGTGTCTCCAGATGACTCGGTATCCGCTTGGCTCTTCAGGCTCGATAACCCCATCTGGCCCAGGACATAATTTTGGTATATGTTTTTCCGTATCATTTCTCAGTTCTGCGTCGGGGATGTCTCCTCTTCCTCCGGTGGTTAGGTTAGGTTAGGTTAGGTTACACTGGGGGACCCCCCACAGAGCTTACGTCCACGTCGTGTCCCCTGGAAACAGCCCAGTTCTGACCACCGTAACGGAGTGGCAGACTGGGTTGGCTAAAGTGCTCTGTGCTCTCGTAGCTTACTTTATCAATTGCCTTTATACTACGAATCTGCGGAATGCCCAAACCCTCGCGGGACGCCTGCGGGCGCTTTTTAAAACCAAAAGGCCCTTCTCAGGGCCAACCCAAAGGCCCTTCTCAGGGCCAACCCAAAGGCCCTTCTCAGGGCCAACCCAAAGGCCCTTCTCAGGGCCAACCGAAAGGCCCTTCTCAGGGCCAACCAAAAGGCCCTTCTCAGGGCCACTACGACGCGCGAGCGTCAGAGACTAGCCGCGCGCCGTCTGCGGCTAGCTTCTTCGGAGGGGCGAGTGAGTCGTCTGACAACGACTCACTTACCACTGTGTCGGACGCAGACGACTCTCGGTCACGGAAGCGGGTCCACCGGAGCGGTGGGTCCGAAGGCTCCACGGCCTCGAAGGCTAAAAAGCCGACGGCGGCCGCGGATACTCATGTCGTTGGGCTCGCGGACGCCCAACGCCAGTTGGACCTGGCTCGGCGGGCGCAGCTCCAGCAAGAGCTGGAGGAGCGGGTTGCTGCCAGAGAGAAGCGGGCGCACGCCGCCCGGGCCAAGTCCGGGTATGGTGCGTCCCGCGTTCTATACGCGGACCATTCTCTAGCCGAGCTGGAGAGAATGGCGGAGGAGGACGAGGAGGAGATCGTGGAGGTCGCTTCTAAGTCCTCCAACCTAAAGGGGACCTTTCAGAAGGCCCTCAAGAGCAGGGCCGCGAGCATGCGCGGTGTTGTTGCGGAGCTTGTCCGGCGGAAGGCCACCGACGAGACCCGGCAAATGCAGGCGAAGATAGATCGCCTGCAGTCGGAGGTCAGCCAGCTTCATCAAAAGCTGGCTGAAGCCACGGCCCGGCCACAACAAGCCGAGACGAGCCCTGTGGCAGAGGGTCCCTCCTCCAACCTTGAGGTTATCATCCGCAAGGTTGTAATGGAGGAGAGGGCCTTCACAAGAGCCTGCTTAGCAGGAATCGAGGACCGGCTCTTGCCGGAGACACGCCCCCGACCGCCGCTTGCGGCGGATAAGAGGCAGTGCGAGCCGGGGCCGTCCTCCTCCCAGGTGGAAGACGCCCTTCTCCCTTCAACCACCCCGTCCAACGAGTGGACGGAAGTGGCCCGTAAGGGGAAGGGAAAAGGCAAAAAGTCGGTGGCGGCCGTCCCTGTCGCCCCCGCCGCCAACGCTCCCAGCCAGTCGCAGACGACCGGCAAGGGAAAGGAGAAGGGGAAAGGGAAAGCTAGTCCCCCCAAAAACCGCGGCCGTCGTGGTGACGCTCACCGCGGAGGCTGCGGATCGAGGGGAGACGTACGCGTCCATTTTGGTGCGGGCGCGTGCTAATGCCGATCCTACCCAACTGGGGATCGGCAGTGTGTCTTGCCGGCGGACCCAAGCCGGGGCTCGAATCTTTGAGTTCCCGGGGGCAGAAGGGAGTGCCCATGCGGACCTCTTTGCAGCCAAGCTGCAGGAGGTCATCGCGGATTCAGCCAAGGTGGCCCGACCGGTCAAGTCGGCGGCCATTGAAGTGACGGAGCTAGATGACTCCGTCACCAAGGAGGAGGTGGTGGCGGCAGTCGCAGCGGTAGGGGGCTGTGGCGCCGCGGCGGTCCAAGGCCGGGACATAAGGCCCGGCCGCGGTGGTATGGGCACCATCCGCCTCGAGTGCCCAATCGCCGCTGCCAAAGCCGTCCTTGCGAAAGGACGGCTTCAAGTCGGGTTCAGCTCGGGCGCAGTCCGGGCACTCGAGGACCAGCCTCTGCGGTGTTTCCGGTGCTTCGGCATCGGCCACACCAGGCCTCTGTGTCCGTCCAAGGTAGACAGGACGGACACATGCTACCGCTGCGGCAAGGAGGGCCACAAAGCCGCCTCCTGCAAGGCCGCCACGCCGCACTGTGCGGTGTGTGCCGCCAGTGGCCGCCGATCAGGCCACGTAATGAAGGGGAGGAAGTGTATTCCTCCCTCTAAGCGTGGCAAAGCGCAGGCGCCGAGCGGGCCTGCGCCTGCTGCTGCCGCTAACGCCGCCGTTCCTGCGGCGGCTGCGGAGGAGGGTGCGATGTCCGACTGATGGACACAGTTGAACATCGCATCCTCTGCATCGCATGCTTGGTGGCGTTGGTGGCGCGGTCTTCCACAGACTCCCCTCCCCTCTCGCTCTTAGAGAGGGGACCGGGATACGTGGCCGCCGCGTGGGGAGAGGTAGCGATGGTGGGGGTGTATTTCTCCCCAAACCGCCCTCTCTCGGAGCAAGCGCGGGAGGACGATCCTCTCGCTGCGCCGCTCCGCAGACGAAGAAGGGGGAGAAGGCGTCGAGCCCTCCCTCCTCATGGTGACGGGCGGGCGACAGGCGCGGGGGTGCCTTCGCCCGCATTGCACCCGTCACCTTCGTCGGTCATTCCTGACCCCCCAAACCCGTGAGGGTGTGAGGGGTCTGCCTTGCAATCGTCGGTGGAGGACTGGAAGTAAAGGCTGTGCCGGTTTCCCAGTCCCCCGCCACTCGGACGAAGCGGGAATGCGCTGGGTCGTTTTAGTGGGTATACCGGGTCCACCCGGGGAGTCCCACATACCCCTCCCGTCCCCCGATGGGAGGGTATGCGTAATGCATTTTTTCCCAGCGTCAAAAAAAAAAAAAAAAAAAAAAAAAAAAGGTTACACTGTGCCTACTACTACTAGTATATATACACAGGGGGTGTCCTTTCTCACACAACCAAGCACACAACCTACCCACCCTGCCTAACCTACAACCCAATTAGTGCTATAAATTGTATTTGAATTTTTCGTCATATGTATTATGATCGTCAACGCTTAAAGCTGAACGCAGACCAGCAGTGCAAGTACGTAGGAATCGATTCGATAAATCTGACAGTTATTCTCGACAAAATGAGTTTTTATCTTTGTTATAAACTCATTTTGTCGAGAATGACTGTCAGATTTATCGAATCGATTCCTACGTACTTGCACGGCAGGGCCGGCCAGTCTCGACAGAGATAACGACAAAATCGCTAACTTTCGATTGCTAATTACTAACGAAGAAATTCAGTTGCAATGATGATGCTTGCGGCAAACGCATCTTGGATGTAGAGACTTGCTTTACATGCAAGCATTATTATTGCAACCGAATTTATTCGTTAGTAATCAGCGATGACAGTTAGCGAATTTGTTGCTATCTCTGTCGAGACTTGAGGAGGACGGCATGACAAGGGATTTAAATGTTTGCCAATGGACATTCAAACGTATTGATATAGAAAAATGACCATGGCGCGTCTTTAAATACAAATCACTTTAAATGCCGTGGCATGCCACGGGATCATTTTAAACCACAGCAATTTATGTCGTATTTCAATTAATTCAATTCGATTAAATTCTTTATTGCATATCACATGTGTTTTACAAGGTCTTATTTTTAAAATAAAGTTCACATGGCCGTTGGCATGCCGGGATGTCCATTGGTAAAAAAAAAACCCTTGCCATGCCGTCTTGGTCTGCGTTGGCCATTATGCGCCATAAAAGACGTCCCACTTAAGCTTACATTTGATTGAACCTTTGTATCAATTCTCCTAACTATTACTATCAAAAACATAAAATGCTGTACAAATGAATTGGAAGTAATTGCTTGACAACATAAAACATGGCGTCTCCAATCAATAATGTGACTTTGAGCGGAAAATAGAAAACTTATCTTGTTTGTCATCCCACCAAAAGCTTTCTGTCTACAAAGAATTTTCGCTCTTTGCTTTTTTTAAATGTTTTTACAAATGCTTTGTTTTGTTACAATCTTTCAATTTTATTCAACTACTAAAGAAATCAACAAGCATTTATGCAAGAATTTTATTTTCTTTTCGCTTCATTTCATTGCAATTCTTGCAAAAAATACACCAGGAGATTATCTAATTAAATACGTTGTGGTTTTTACCACAACGACTTCTCACACTTGATTAAAGAATCTTTGTTCATAATTTTTGTTCTTGGATAAAATAATTATGAACCAAGTTTCACAGAATATCTTATGAAAAGTTTTAGGTTTTTTAAACAAAAATGCGAAAGAGGAAAAGATTTTAAATCCCTGGGCACGACAACTGTAACAACAACGTAAGAAACATAATATTTAATACTGTATGCTTAAAATAATTTCTTTGATAATAAACAAACATCTTGAGTTCCCACGGCAAAAGTAAGAGAGTTGTTTTGAAATATTAATTTAAATAAGTTGTAGAAGTTTTGCTGGAGAAATGCATATTTTATTATAAAGAAAACCTGACACTGTCAACCTCGGGAGAGTAATACAAGTTACCACTTTGCTTAGCTTCTAGAGGCAGGAATAGCAATATTTTCGCGTTAAAATATTCGCCGCAAACAAATTGGAACAGTTCGGTGGCTAGATTTGTAAATGCATGTTATAAATGGCACATTGGAATATTGGATTTATGTGCCCACACGTGCTGATATTGCGAAATAATAATAATATTATAAAACGTTTTAAATCGTGAATGAAATCATGGTTGGCAACCTATTCTTTTTTTTTTTTTTTTCGGCTGGGAAATCATCAAATGACTTCTCCCGCTCTGGGCGGAGCAGGAGGGAGTGTCAGACTTTTACTGACTAAAACCCATCCATGTTCCTTCATCGCCCTTTTTGTTCCGGGGTCACGGTATCTCTTTCGAACAGTCCCGCAACCCCGGCAGGCATCGGTCCTTGCGGACCCCTTCCTTTTTGCTGACTCTCTTTGAGGCGCGCGTGGAACACGAACGCGCCGTCGACACGGCCTGTCGTCATGAGACGGACGGACGGCGAGCTAGCCCATAGCCCACCGTCCACAGGCCCGCGCCTACGGTGGCCGGGGGCCACGTAATTTGTGGTGTTAGAGGCTTATTAAATGAAATACTGATGATGACATTATAGATCCATCAGAGTATTTGCTATGAGTATTTATTAATGCAATAAATCCTCTACTACGCTCGGTGCGGTATTAAACAATATACAAATCCCAAACAAAACCCGAAACAGCATTTTGAAATGTGCCACTAACTGGCGAGCGGTCTAACGAAAGACTAAAACTGTGGCGAAACAGTGCATCCCCAAACCCATTTGTTCCACAGAGCGATGTGAATTGCTTTGTATGGCAACGCTAAGCCTTTGGGCAAGGTAAAAGCCAGCCCTAGGGTCACGGGAAGTGTCAACTAGGCGTTTTGAAATTTCCTTGAAAAGGCTATGAGCACTCGGACCCCACGGTCCTAGAGTTTGAACCCCAAACGGCTCGAAAATATAGTTACCAATTAGGTTACTATATTTTCGCCGCTTGAGGTTCTCCGCTGCCGCAGTGGCAGCCCCTGCACAGCACGATGAACTAGGAAGATGGGAAGACGCAAGAGTATCGACACATGTAGCATCCCACACTAAAGGCCTACCCATCTTCAACGGAAACAAAGACATGCCGTCCGGTCTCTTGCCATCGTCGCGTGCCAAGCCATTGGGTTCTAATAAAGCTGGAACGCCGACGGTGACAAGAGATCGACGGATGATGTCATTTAAATTCGCGTGCTGTGCAAAACGGCTCGCACATCGGCTGCATGACAGGCCGTGGTATCCGAGGCTGTTGACAACGCTTTTGAACTATTCACTAAATAATTAGCATGAATAACACAAAATAGCGTACAAATTAATTGGAAGTTATTGCAAATAGTTCAAGGCATTTCAAGTAATTGTGTATACCAGTACGTTGTGCACACAATTTTTACAAAACTAATTATAACTTAGTTACATACATACATAAACTCACGCCTTTTTGACATGGGGGTAGGCAGAAACCATAGAACGCCTGCTACGATCCTTACGTACTCCTTTTGCCTCGTACACGTTCATACATCTGGCCATGCACATCCGCCGGCTGCGAGTATTAGGGCGTATACACGTATAACGCCGGTGGTCAGCGCTGGCAGGTCGGCGCCGATAACAGTCAGAGCCCATGACTCTGAACCTATTTCAATAAGACTCCCAGATGATATTATATATAATTAGTCCCGTTATTAATGGTTTTTTATAGCGCCTCCAGGTTTTTTGCACTGCAGCATCGTCATTTCGTGTTCCCCATTAATAACGTGGCTAATTTTATATATTTTCATCTGGTACACTTATCGAACTAGGTTTGGTGTTGTGGGTTCTCTAACTATATATCTCTTATCGGCTCCGGGAACCAGCGTTCCACGTGTATACGTATTTACCAACCAGATCTTTCTGAAGAACCTCACAAATGAGGTCAGTGTATGTAATCGACATATAATCTTCGTATAGGCGCGATTCTCTAACTGTTTAAGGATATTGGCATCATGACGGTACATTGTCAGTACATCTACGAAAATATAATGTACGTCAGAAAAAATCTGCATCTTTTTGGTAAAAGAGGTGACAGACATAATTACAGTATTAGAAATAGGGACCAACTAGTTCAGCCAGGCTTCAGACTCGCTAGATACCGTGGCCCCGGAACACAAAGGGCGATGAAGGCTTCAGACTCGCTAAAGTGGACTCATCTTTCATGGGGTACTGTTTGAGATGTTATAATAAAATTCCACTACCACAATTCCACAGTATTCTTGAACTGAATGAGACAAAATTTAAAACATGCATCAAACGCACACCTTGTAAGCAAGCTTATTACAAGTTGGGCGATTATATCGCTGATAAAAATGCGTGGCTCAATGCTGGTCCTGCTCCACATGGACAGGGGCGCATAAATTGATAGCATTAAATAGAATTGTTTGAGCTGCTGATGATTGTACAACTGTCTTTGCATTGTATAGAATCAATCTCTAGTATTATATAATCGCATAGCCCATATTGTGTGAGTACTATGTACTAGAAAGCTATCATTCACTGAAATCCTACGTCTTTTCTTGACTTGAATGTGCCCTGGCGGTTGAGAGTATGTCATGCTCACTCTAATGTCTCGCTGATGGTGGCGCATGTGTCGAATCATTCAGTTCCCTTCAAAATGGTTGAGTTGAATTGTGCTGATCCATGCGTCATGTTCGTGAACGGGCGCTGTCAGTTGTGACTGGTCATCTCTTAGTTGCCATGGCTTATTTGAATGTTTTCTTTTTGAATTGTATTTTTTGTTTTTACTATGGACACTTTTAACGTGCACATCTTGCTACATTGTTCTCACATAATATACCATCTTGACATGAATGATGTAACCAAGATTTTGTAACAATATTTTGATTTAAAAGAGTGTCCATGGAGTTTCTTGCCCGTTCTTCTCCATAGAGATCTACGCTAGGGAATGGGCAGCTACAGTACTTTCACAGTTTTTATGTCTTGTGACTGGGACTATAGCTACATTTAATTTTCATCTTTGTTTCGACAATTCAAAAGTGCCTGTAACTGGCCTACTTGAAATAAATGCTTTGATTTTGATGTTTGATGATTTTATGTCCTTCTAGGGCGTTCCCTCCCGGCGTTGCCACACACATCTAACTTATAACTGTAACCACATTATAACTTACTTAACTGAATATAATTTAATAATTTTGTACTTAGGTACACATATATGTACCTTTGTCGCGGTTCTTTGGTAGGTTAGGTATACCAATTCCAATATCTTCCTTATATTCATTTCTCTTCTTCTACCACAAATCCAGGATAAGATCTTATTTAAAGTTGGGACGGGGACGGCGTAAGCTGTAATACTTTTTACCATTTAAAATGAAATAACAGGATATTCTTACCCGCCTAAGGGGAGGGCAACGAAGGGTTTTTTTAGGGTCCGTAAGTAAGTATGTTACTACGGCGTCTTAAACGCCTCAAGCAATTTGCTCATACAGGATAAGATTCGTTTTGGGAAAAATGTCATCGTGTGACGTCACGATAGGAAATTGAATTTTGTAGCCGTTAGCAACCATTTTATTTAATATAATTCGGTCATTCTCCGGTTGCAAGGTTTTCCTTGTCCGGGCTTACATAATCCGTAATATTATCAAATTCAATCATGAATTTTTTAAATGTTAGTTAGCATCCGTATCTAGCTATAAACAAAATATTGGGTTCTGTTTTGAATTAGTTATGACTAAATTAATTTAACCTCTGTTCAAAGAACCTCTGTTCTCTAATTACCGTGGCGTGTCCGCACACCAACTTAATGTTAAAACTTGCTTGTAATTTCTAAAACGTATAGATTTACTTTGATCTATTCAACGTTTTAAACGATATTAGCAACGTGTATCGCATAACAAAATATCGACTCAATAGAACCAGTCTGTAATTGTATTGTATAGCGGGCTGGTGTCCGCAACTCCACGTCAAAGCGCGTATTTTGCGTACGGACTAACCAGTCTGTAAATAATTATTATTAAATAACCGCATGTCCGATCAAAAGTTATAGTTGCCGTGACATTTTCTGTTCTCGGGTGCACAACCCTAAATAAACAGTATTTGGCACATCACTATCGGCACGCGTCGGATCGTCTCAGTGTGTGCCGCAGCCCATCAGCAATGGCACGTCTCTTACGTTAGTGTACCGCCAACGAAGCACGTGAGTATATAATTACCGTAGCCTTGGTTAAAAACTTTTCTAATTACCGATGTACTTATTTAAATACTTGATTTTTGAAGTTAGGGCCTAGTTGATAATGTAAATGGAACAGCACTTTGGCCTCCGTACTTTGTGGTAAGCCAGTATTTGCATACTGTGTTGGTTTTCGAAATTTTAAAGAAAATCTATCGTTTTCTAATTACCTTATACTAATTACCATGTGTTAATAATTACCGCTGTATGAAAAATTAATACTAGTTTACTGACTGTAGCCGCGACGTCGTCGCGTCGTATTAATATAAAGTTTTCGTAGAATATTATTATCATTGTCCGTAAATACGTTTATACTATATACTGACCATTAATCAAGTTATTTAATTTGTAGGATGGGGAAACCCAAAATGACTAAAGAGGAAGTTAAAGAAAAGAGAAGAATATCGAAACTCTTTCTGAAAAATTGAGAGCCAATATCAAGGGAGTCATTACAGATATAATAGAAGAAGCAGATATTCTTCAAAAGGATTTTCTGATCCCTAAATAGATACGGGAGTTTATGGGCACAATGAAAGACCATTAAGTCGTTTGAAGTTCATCAAAACTGAACATACTTGCAATGCGAAAGTTAGGATGTAATACGCAACAATGTTTGTATGAAGCAATTGAACGTGAACATGGTAGACATCATAGATTTTACTGTATGAATATAGAAAAGGCAGAAGAGCCTGAACTTTCCTCTCCTGCCAGATTAATTTTGTCGGCACCTTCCGAAAACAAATATTGTTGCGATACATCACGGTCTATTGGTGCTAAGAAATCTTCAGACAAACCTAAAATTTTATCTAATCGGCTAGTGAAGCCCGCTTATGTATTTCCTGGGTCTTCGAAGTCTCGTATTTCCAAACATGATAATGGTTAAGAGAGAGAAGTTCGAAAAGGCTGAAAGTTATCTGACATAGACAGTTTTTGGGCTCCTGTCTCTCCTGAAGATGTTAGTCTTACAACGCGGAAGGCATTCAAAACAATGGCAAATGTTCCAAATAATAGTATTAAGGATAAGAAGAATAGTTTCATTATCGATGTATCTGATTCAGATGAAACAATTTTTTTAAATATCGTAGATTACTTGTTATTTTTAAATAGAAAATTACTTTTCGTACCACTTGCTCAAAAAAGTGACATTCTATGCCACAAAAAGCGAACATAACAATAGTCATTTTTAATCTGTTAAAAACAGGGAAAGAAAATTGTACTGAATTTCATTCATCCTCTAGGGGGAGAATGTGATTTAAATTTGGAATACTTACCGAAATTTATACTGAACTACATCTGTGTTTACACCATTGAGTTTGTATATAAAGCATTATACATCATTTTGAAAAAGGAATACGCATTTATTATGCAGTTATGATTATTAAATAAAATTACGAAAACCGACGAGGCCGTATGAGCTTGATGCCTTTGCTTTTCCGACAAAAAAAGATTAGTCTAGGAATTTGCTGCGTTTTTGTTTTCTTCAAATACATAAACGTTAGTTAACTTTTACTTTTAATTGTCATTATTTTTAATAAATGCTTATCTCATATTATTAATGTGTTCATTTTTTCGCAAATGGTACGAAAAGTAGAGTATTTTCCTCGGTGATAAAGCTGTCTTAGTTTTGGGTGAACTTAAATCCCTCGCTACACTCAGGACTCGTCTTAAATCCCTCGCTTCGCTCGTGATTTAAGTTTTTAACACCCTCGCTACGCTCGGGAGTAAACCTCGAGTCCTTCGTTACGCTCGCGATTTAAATCGTCACCTGCGACAGAAGACACTGCTTTATCCCCTTGGTTAATAATCTACTTATAAAACAAGACTGATTCAACTGTATGACATACTAGTCGGTATAATTATGATGATTAATAGAATATAAGTTCTCAGTGATACTAATATACGCAAATTTTAAAAGAGCTGTGAGTAGCTCTAAACTAGATCTATCCTTATTATCCAAGATAATTAAGAATATTAGTCTTATAAGTTCCATCCTACAGTTTACCTATAAAGATTACCAATTAAGACATAATATTTTTTTAGTTTTTTTAGCTGATTTTCATTGAAAGTGTCTAATTTTTAATAAACGATGGCAATGATAAAGTGTCTTATTTTTACGATTGGATATAAGATAAATTGTTAATATGATAATAATAATAATCATTTTAAAAGGCCCATAGATACAAATACACAAAAATACTATTTAACAACAATAAACTAATACATAATTAAAACCATAATAAATTAAAACTATTCACGTAACATTAATTATCATTATTAATTCTAATGCTATAATTTTATTATGATTGTGTACAAATGATTAATGCATGTCGAATGAGTGATATTATCATTTTTATCTACACCCATGCTATAAATCCTCTATAAAAGTATCTGAAACAGTTAGCTTATGGCCAACATTAAAACAGCCAGTGTCATAATAATCATTATAACACCCAAACGGGTGTTATAATGCACGTGCGATTCACTACCATAGCGCCGTAATTTAAAAAAAACTTATAGGTTAATCCGAATTCAAGTCGAATCCCGCCATTTTTGTTCCATATTAGTATTGCATTACTTTGTTGTTTACAAAAATGAGTGATATATGCTTTGTGTATTTTAATAATTGTACAATCCAAAATGTAAATAATTATATTATTACCTATACATGGTTTGTTTGTATTAAATACTCAGCAATTCAACTTTCCATGAATTTACATAGATTTCTTACAACACTACAACAACCTATGGTTTCAGAACCTTTTATGGAGGATTCATATCATGGATGTAGATAAAGTCTTGTATGCAGTCTTGTACTTATTTAGGTATTAAAACACTCATGTGATACTATTATCACACGAGGCGAAGCCGAGTGTGATAAACCCACATTCGTGTTTTAATACCCCTCATTATACAACAGTTGCATAAATAACTATTAATATTTTACATGGACTTTATGATATTTTCTAATTACATCAAATAAATATTCAACTTATCTAATTACCATACACATGAAATTTTTAAGTCTCATTATCTAGAAAACCAACACTAAAAGTTAAATGCCTCATTAGCTATTAAAAAAAAAAAAAAAAACCTTCAATAATTGTACAAGAAACACTTATTCTAAGTACTATGCAGCATTACAACTAGTGAACAAGAGTGTTTACGATGAGCTCTGGCACCCAATGTAAGATTTAACTTGTGTTAAGGGTGCCAGCGTCTTCGCCTATACTTTGAACATGTAACTGTAGTTGTAAGACGAGCACAGTTTATCATCATTTAATTACAATACCATATTTAATGCAACTAAGATATGGCCTATTTATGTTCTTATGTATGGGGGTGTATATGAACATGAGGGATAGATAAATGTGGTGAAAACTAGAGTCTATGTAAGTCTGTATAAAAATGTAATTATAACATATTACTTTACTAACTAACTACATTAGGTTAAGCGATAGATATCCGTAGTAAGTCTTCAGTTTCGTGATAAGTTAATGTCAAGAGCCACTTCGTGACCTTGGTTTTGCATCCGTTTAGACACATGGGAGCAATGGAGCAGAGTTTATTTATTTTATTATATAGATGGTTTGACAGTATACCAAAATGACGCTGAGCAAGGGCCGTTCTACATCCGTGGGTTGAGCATACTTCGAGCATAATTCGTATCTTTGATGTGTTTCATATTCTAATGTGTTTAATGTCAAATCAGTAAAAATAAAAAAGGGTATGGTAACTAGGCGAAGAACGCCTAATTGGAGAATAACCGATTTTTAACACGTAGGTAATGGGTTTTTATTTTTCGCATCTTCGGCGTCAAATTTTCTGGCATGTTTCAGATTCGGTGGTAATGTATAAATGAGCACTTATTACATTAAAAATATGTTTAGCACAACACAGAATGATGGGTAAAAAAAGATAAAATTCTTAACCTTACACGTTACATAGGCGATCATCGTAGCTAACATCAAGCTACGCCGTGTCCCAGTTCGTAGCGTAGCGTACCCACGAGATTCGGGATCTACTTAAAATTTTATTTTAAGAAATATTGTTTTTTATCCGTACGTGTACGTGTACGAGTCAAATTTAATAGAAGAAATATTCCCAATTAATTTTAGCGCAGCTTGTCTTCTTCTTCCATACTTCTCTTTACTCTTTATTTTATCAGTCACCTTCTTTCTAACCAATAGAATCGTTCACATAGACCATCTGTACTTTCAAATTTTGTATTTTATTTAGCGATCGAATCTATGCACATTTTTGTAGGTAAAAGATAGGTAGCTAAGATCACTATAATTATCATGCTTTCAATAATAATTTAATCTTACAAACAATGGGGCACTTAGGCTTTAACAAAAATAATAGTATGTCATTAATTTAGTACACAAGCCTAATCGAATCATTCAAGATATAAATTCTTAATGATTTTACTTAGTACGTACTAAACATTCTAGGTCTTAAGACTTACAACAAATCGCTGTAATCAAATAAATTTGCAGGGTAAATGCAGGCTATTTCCACCTCGAAATATATTGAAGCATTTTATATAAAAGTAAGGTAGAATGCCTAAGGACAGGTGGAGTCACAGCCTGCACAATGCGAAGATCCTCATCTTCGCATTGTGCAGGCTGATAGCAACTGGATGAGAGTTGCTGACAATCGAGCTACCATCAGGCTGATAGTGATGAATAGCTACAACAACAATAGCAGCAAATACAAAGTTGTTATAGTCTTCCGACGACGCTACTTTCAAATGGTTCAAAAATACATTTTGATACAAGTGGAGAAAGTTTTTTATGGCATTCGAGGCGGAATTAACACCTGAACCGTAGGCGAGGGTGTTTTTGAGTCGAGAACTGCAATAACAAATGTCCACGCGTATCAAACGACGTTTTTCAATACACTTTTGAAGAAATAAAATAAAAGAATGTAAAATATTTTTGTCATTAATTATTAGGAGACTATGATTTTCAATTTCTTTTTTTCCGCGCTTTGCTTTCGCCAGGTTGAAGGAGAAGCCGTTAGACAGCCTAATATAAAAAAATTGTATTTTTCTGTATTTTTGAATTTAGAACACAAATAAATGTTAACTTGTCTATTAAAGTAAATATTAGTTTTAAATAATCTTGTTTATCTAGCTAATATATATTACTAAATATATTACTATTATTGTCTTATGAACACAATTTTACGTATTCGCCCGAGTCTGTATAATTAAAGCTATGTTCTATACTCACAGTTTTCTAACACTACGATAAAACCTACAAAGAACAGGCTTCAATGTGAACAGGCTCTAACAACAACATACTATAATCACCAACCCGTTTACCAGTAATAAATGCGAGCCTTAAGGGCTGTTCCATATAACCTACTAAGACTAATAATACATATTCAGCAGCGATCATTTACGAGCTTTATACGGGTAATATACTTGGCCTGGGTCAGCGGAGTTTAGTCCAAATCAGCATAAAGGTTTTAATGGGCAAATATAGTAAAAACGACATAACATACCTTCCTATTATCAACGCTAACGTAACGAATGGCATGGGGGTATACAGCCCGACAAAAAAGTTTAGATGGTGGCGAAACGCGGAACTACAAATTTCCTACCTGGCAATGCCACTTTTCTGTCAAACTCGGCAATGTCAGTCACTGCTCAGGGTTGCCAGAAAGTTGGTAACAACGCCCTCATTTTTCCATACTCTATTTTGCTAAACTGTAGTTGGGTATATTGTACCCCGATCACCACAAAGATCTATGACGGGTTGGTGATTTCAGACTTATATCAATAGGTACTAATATTTTAGAGAGGAAAGATTTGATTTTTTGTTTGTTTGTGTGTTTGTTACGATTTAACTCAAGAACTACTTAACCGATTTAAAAAATTCTTTCACTATTAGAAAGCAACATTTTTACCGAGTAACATAGGCTATAAATTATATTGATATCATGCAAATTAGCCGAGCTATCACAATTTTCTTGGACGAAGTCGCGGGCTAAGTGCTAGTTAATAATTATAAGTCCAGGTTTCCTCAAGCCTATTTAATGTACAAAAAAAAACTAGTCAGAACCTCACGCTTAGGATTAATGTCACCATCACATCAATGTTGAGGGAATATAAATCTAAGTAGATAATAAAATGAGGTATTATAGCTAGCTACTCAGTGGTCATCATATTCACACAATTAAACTATACGTCCTGGTCCACCTTCGCTACATAAAGCGCAGATTCTGTTTTTACTAACATTTATTCAAGCGCTGTTTTCGATTCATTTTCCACTCTATCGTCGTTTCTGTGAAAACACGCGGTAATTCTATTCAAACAAAGATTTGATTGTTTTTGGTTTGCGCTGCATCCGAGGATGTAGGTGGCTAACGTTGCATGGCCGGATTAGACTGCAGATATGCAAAATAAAAACAATTTTCTCTTCCCTCCCTGCGTTTGCAGATATTCACTGCAATAGGTAGAAAGCATTTAGTAGAATTTTGTTGACGTTCAACTAAGCTATGCAAATTGCACGTGCTAACATCGGATTTCACAAGCGCACCCTTGCATACCCCCCTCATATCAAACACAACGCAACCGGTGGATTTCAAACGCTGATTTTTGGTTTGCCTGTGCAATAGGGGTACAAACACTTGTTTTATATACAGAACCTGGCCATTATCTTCAAGTTATGATACAAGATGCAGGTAGCTTTATAGTGTTTGTAGAACATTATAGCAGTTGACATAGTAATATAGTTTTACTGCCTGTATCATGTTCATGCGATCTCTCAAGGTTCAGTCAAACCGGCTAGTATATTTTAGTGTCTGATGGCTGTCTGTTTTAGTGATCCTTTACTTGGAATACTGTTGGGTTTATCTCATTTTTACCCGACTATGACGTAGCCAAAACGAAGGGGTATGATTTTAGCAGTCCATGTATGTATCATGTATTTACGTATGCTCCTCCGTAGCGCCTAAACAATTCTTCTGATTTTGATGAATAAGGTGTCAATCGATTTTTTGTTTTAACGGGGTAACATAGGCTACATTTTAATCGTCTTCAACAAAAAGAGGAGTCGATTTTACCTTGACAACCCCGAATTTAATTAGAGCGCGATTTTTCAGTAGTCGGGTTTTTTAGTTGTTGTATGCCACAGAGACCAACCAAACGAATGTCAAAACACCAATGCAGTGGTAAAGACAGGTACAATCCATGTGAATGATCATATGGATTGTACCTGTCTTTACCACTATTCCTATATTGGCTCTAGGCTGCATAGTCGGCTGATTGTGCCCGACTGGCTGCGGTTGGTTGTTGTAGTTGTTGTATACCACACAAGTTCTTGTTTGAATTAATTAAAAATAAGAAGTTCTACTTACTTTGCAAAATTAATTTAATTAAGTTTAGCAGTTTTCTGAGTTTAGCACATATTTGAACTCTACTTATGTTTACCGAATGCATTCGGTCGGACAGTTGTGTGAACACAACTTTGAGCAATTGGCTAATTAGGTAGTACTGGAATCTTCGTATTCGTTCGCCTTTCTGTCGCCATTCATTGTTAAATTAGTCGTGTCTTGTTTCTTGTTTGAGAAAGCAGCGTAATCAAATAAAGCGTTGTTTATGTGTCTTCATTTTCAAATTTACCTGAGTGCAATTTATGTTATTATCTTGTTATGCGGGTAGATTCTCATTTACCTACAGAGATATTTATATTCATTAATGCAGAAGCAAGATTTTAAAGAGATTCATGTGTATAAGAAAATAGGCCATCACGAGCTTCGTACAATGGGTTTCCAGGCAACGTAAAAATTAAGGTTTACTGAAAAACATGCATTTTCGTTTTTCGTTCGTTTTTTTTTCAAGTTCCAATTGCATTCGTGCAAAGCGATACACCCTGCATGTACGTAGAGTCGCAAGTACATTATAAATTAAAGCTTATTGCAGTCACAGTGCCAAAGTGCTCGGAACCGCAATTTGAATAATTATGTCGAGTTAAATGTTAATAAAACATGTACTTTTTGCAGTACTAATAATTACTTTGTCGTAACCAATGAGAAGTTTCAAAAGTCGGTTTTAATCGGACGTGCCAAACTCTGGACTGAAAGGTACCTACCCTGAATACAACCTGTAAACCAAGAACTTACCTTACCAGGTAAGGGCACTAAGGGCTGTGTTTACAGGTTGTATTCAGAGTGGAGTTCTAACGAACTTCACTGAAAACTTTCGTGAAATTAATTACTGAAATAGTGGTTAGATCTACATTTAGGTACTTCACGTTCTAACCCAAAGTCACCTTACACGTGGAACTAACTTTACTACTCCCAGTACACCTCACCAATTTTACTATAAGTATATTTTATGTTTAAGTCAATTTTACGTTCAGAGGCGTCAACAACGGCTCGATATTTACTGCCAAGCCCGTGACTGATCCCCTGTGAAAGATTATTCAAAGAGGATTTAAGAGACATCCGTCTCTTTTCAGTCCATTGGGTATAAATGAGACAGCACGTAAGACATTGAGATGCCTACAGCTTGCAAACGACTGGCAGTGGCTTAGAGAATTCCAATCAGTAGTTTAGTCTTGGTATTTAAATAACTGGATGGAATGGAACTATTTCGTTGTTTTCTTGTTAGGAATAGTTTAACATATTCATTAGTTTAAGATAATTATCTTCTAGTCAGGGTTATCGCTATCAACATTTTATTGTAATATCTTTTTACTTCTTAAGATTGTCTCTCTCTCCTCTTCTAGTGAGGAAAGGCCCTCGACTAGTGTGGCCACGCCTTAGAGAACACGATGGGATAGCAATAGGGTTACTGCCAAGTGCCACGATTATACACCAAAGCCTTTTCATTAGCGAATTATTTACGCTTTTTAACACAAAGTAGGTACTTTAATTTTATAAAAGTACAAAACTTAACACAAAAAACAACTTGACTGAAAATAACGAATAGTAATTTCTGTCATCTATAGTTACTACCTCCTGGTTTGGCTCCTTTCAAAGGCAAATTTTCAAGAGTCTGAAACTGTCTAGCTAACATATTACTTGAAGGCTTGACAGGCGATGGATGGATAGTCCTGTGAGGCTGTCTACACCCGCATCACTTTAACGTAATGATTGAGCTAATTACTTGAGCCAATATCCTTCAAGATATTTAAGTCGTTGTAATTCTAGAAGGGAAGCCTTTTGGTGAAAAAGACCCAAAATTTACCCAATATTGTATTGTTTAGATCAGTTTTGAGTCAGCAATATCCTCTTTTTACCCGACTGCGGCGAAGCCCAAAAAGAAGATTATAACCTGAATGCGACGAAAACAGAGGGTTATAACTTGACTGCGACGAAGTGGAAACGACGGACCTGACTTGTATGTATATTTGTTTCTTTGTTCGTTTGTAACTCCTAAACGGATGAACCGATTTAGATAAATTATTCGTTTTTAGACTCGTCTTGGTGGTTTGAGTGTCGATAGTTATTGTGTATAATGTCATTTAAATTTAAAAAAGAAAAATTTTCTTTTATCATCCAAAGCCATTGAGAAAAAATTATTGAAAAATGTGTGAAAAGTATTTAGTATTTAGCTTTAAAAGATGATTACAAAAATATAAATTGCTTAATATTTAAAAGTAATCCAAATGACATACACATTTAAAATTTAATAAAAGTGGGAGCAGACGGGACGCGTTTCATTTTTATAATATTTTATATTCAAATGGGTCGCCTGTTCCCAACTCTTAATAATTATGCTAATAGGTCGATATGTACATAAAGACATGTATATAAGACTAGAAGGATATATGGTAGGTACTACTGTCTTAACTAATTTAGTAAGTATGTAACAACCGAGTACCTATTCTGTTATATTTAATTTTAAATGTGCTTGTTTTCAGCTCTTCAGTTTTTGCCGTAGTCGGATTTTCAATTTTTTTATACGCTTACCTTTACATCCTAAATATACTAATCTCTTGATCTTTTTGTCTAACCAAGTTTCCCATACCTGCGACAGCTTTGTTAACATGATAAATGATAAGCATGATACTGATCTCACTATGTGTTATGGGAACCCATCTGTCCTTTTGGGATTCTTTCAGAAAGATATGTGACAATTTTTGATGGAGATAGGGTACACGGGGACACAAGGACATGACGAACATTACGCCTGTAATCCCCAAAGAGTTACACAGAGGTGTGCCTGAAAGTACACCCACAATTTGACAGTTATGTTTTTAAGTCCCATATATATATATACAGGATGTAAACCACCTCATCACGAAGCCGTCAACCAAGCATTCTGTACATCAAGCTAAGTAACTTTACGCAAAACTTATTGCTGGGAAACGATTTGTTTTTTTGGGGTGAAAAACCATGTTTTGTGATAGAACTCAATGTATCGCACTCAAAACATTGTGCTGATGGATGGATTGAATAGTACGGCAGTCGTGGAGGTGTTTAAAGTAAAAATCTTACATTAAAACTTGTATTAAAAAAATACTTGTCAAAAAGTTAAAACTTTGACCCCCAATATCTCCGAAACTAGAAGATTTCGAGGTATAGTGTACAACAAAAAAAATATCGCAATGACGGGGAGAACCTATTGCAACTAGGCACAAATCCAGACTCCGTAGCTGCTATTAAGAAAATCCTAAAAAAAAAACCAATAACACTTTGTCCGACCTGGGAATCGAACCAAGGACCTCATGGTCAACCACTAGACCAACGAGGTAGTCTGAACGACATCTAGTTACATATAAATCAGTCGAAGAATCAGTGTGATGTTGAGATTGTGCATCCTTGCCTTATGTTGGTTTGCCGTTGATGTGGCTTCTGGAAATGGACTTTCAAGCATTTTAGTGGTGTTAAAATCGAACTTAAAGATGCCACAGCCATCATTTTGAGAGTAACCGACCCCTCGTTTAAGAACCGAAGTCCCTTCTGGGTAAAATAAAAAACATTACATTTCAAACCCAAATCGTTTCAAAATTGTCACTAAAACAACGCTAAATAGGAGATTAATTTAGTTCATACTGTGTAAACTGTGTAGTCGTACTTAGTTATTGACCAGCTTGTTTAGGACTAATTCCAGTTGTTAACCAGTGTTATGTGTTCATCTCGGTCGCCATTTTGGATGTAAATTTGTTCTAGTTTGGTTGGCAAACTGAAATTAGAGAGCAATATTGTACGTCATAATATTGGTATGCAGAGTATCTAGGAGCGAGTAGGTGGGACAAAATTTGCACTTTAGAAACTAGCTGTTTGTCGCGGATTCTTTTGCATACAAACTTCCTCCATTAAGCGCAGGCCACACCGCCAGCTAGCGAGCGAGCCGAACGAGCATCGTTTTTCATACTTCGGTTAACACCGAACTACCGAAAGTGCCGAAGCGAAGTATGAAAAGAGGAGAAAGGATGCACTCCCGGCTCGCTCGCTCGCTCACTAGCTGGCGGTGTGGCCTGCGCTTTAGACCTTTTCAGAGGTTGAACTTATTTAAACAGTGATTCACAATGCATCATGTGGAGAAGCATTGAGTTACAAAGATTATTCCTGATTCCAACGAAGAACAGAGCATTAATCTCTCTTACCATCTAGTAATTGTGTGAGTTGAGAGACTAAATCACAAAAAAATTCACTATTAGAAGTTACACGCTTCGCTTACCGCTTTAGATAAAACACGGGCGCACAACCTTACAAGTAGGTACTATGTTAGTTCCGTGGGTGCTTGATTAAAGTCTTCAAAGTTCACTTAAGTTTATTTACTTAGATCCCCGATAGAAGTTCATTAGCAGATAGGTACAGCAACGCTTTTTATGAAATATTAAAGCTAACATAGACGCTTGTAGAAATACTTACAGACAAGTATTCTGAACCCAATTTTTTCAGTAAGTAATCTTTCACTCATGAACAAGTATTAAGTCAACAAAATACAAATACGGGGAACTGACACAGGGAAAATTTACAAAAACATATCTGGCAATCAAAAATCTATGAAACTTCCATAGGCAAGTGCAATGAAATCGTCATCCATGGCTCGGATGATAAGGTAAACTTCACAAGACTTGGACTTGTGATATCAGGCTGCCATTTAAATCTGCAGTGTCTCAAGACAAACGTCTATGACCAGTGTGTGTTGCCAGTGATTACATACGGGACCGAAACGTGGTATCTCACAATGGGCCTTCTCAGAAGGCTTAAAGTCACCCAAACGGCAATGGAGTGGATGGCTATGTTCGGAGTTTTCTTGCGTGATCGAATCAGAAATGAAGACATCCGCAAGAGAACCAAGGTTACCGACGTAGCCCGAAGAATTGCCAAACTTAAGTGGCAGTGGGCAATGCACATTGCTCGCAGAACGGATGGCCGATGGTGCCGAAAAGTTCTGGAGTGGCGACCGCGAACCGGATAACGTTGCGTTGGAAGACCTCCCACTAGGTGGACCGATGCCCTGGTGAAGGTTGCGGGAATACGCTGGATGCGAGACACACGGGACCGGTCAATGAGGCGACTTTTAGAGGAGGCCTATGTCCAGCAGTGGACGTCTTTCGGCTGAAATGATGATGATGACTCATGATCGAAAATAAAGTTCTCAATTCGAACCAAAATCGAACTGTGAGCATTTTTCCCACATGGCCAGTTTTATTAGCTAACAAAGTGAATTCCTAGTGAAGTGTGAGTATGAATAAATTTCGAAGTCCCCTGCTTTCATTCATATTGTAGTAGTGGCTTGCTCACTGAATTTTAAAATGAAGGATGCGCTCTGCGTCACCCATTAATATTGTATGAATTCAAACACTGTTTTAAGCTTTCACGGTTTATAACTAAACTTAAAATGTCACTTAGGTACGTGATATCTTCCGTTATTATTATTAATTTTGAGCTCCCGATATTTGGACGCTGATGAAAGCGCCATGATCGCGGGTTGACTGGAGAATGCGGGAATAATCCCGGAAGATATCCCGTAAGTGACATTTTAAGTTTATGTATGAATTATCTACCAAAACATGCACACGTACGTATGAACTACAATAATTTGAATACATAAAATTTTTGTTCTCTTTACCATTCTTACCAGAAAAAATGTCTAGTTTTTTGTCTGGAAAGGCAAAATAATGATTATTATGTACTTTTATCTGCAGACTATTCCTCATAAAAAGCCTGAAAATGTTTTGAATTAATAATCAGGTGGGTACTTCTGCTTTAAAAATATACAAATTACCCACAAAACCTTTTTTTTTTTCAGTTACGAAACAACACAACAATCTCATTTATTTTTTAACTAACTTTTGTAGCAGCTTATTTCGCATGAAAAGATAAGTAGCTTTTTAGAGGAGTACCTTTTTATTTACACATAAATTCCGGTTATATTTTAACGTAATCTAAATTACGTTTCGCGAACACGACACGGGCTAACAAATTAGTATGAACAGGAACAAAGATGTACCTACCCAACAATTATTTGAAATAGATATCAATCTTTTCCTCTGGGTACCTATATTCAGAGGTATTCTTCAAGAATTTAATATTTCAAATAAGCATTCTTATCTCTCTTTAGTAATATCAATGTTCAGAGATTATAATATTTCAACGGAGCCTGGCATAAACCAAGGTTATTAATTTTCAGGGTTCTGTACGCAAAAAGTTCTAACCGGGCTGTAACTAAGCGTCGTCGCTGGCTGCAAAACTTGAAGAACTGAATACTTAGGTACTTGTTAGCGTCAATCAAGGCGAATAAAAAACCAATCCAAGCAACTTCGAAAAAAAGTTTTTGTTTTCTTTTCTGTCAAGAAACAGAACCATAATATATTGCGTGGGTTAAACTTGCATAAAAACCTGCTTTTATTTAGGGAAACAAACGTACCTAATTCAAACAAAATTGACTGTATTTTCAGTATGAACTAAATCTGAAGCTCTTCAAAGTTCAGGTTGGCTAGGTCGCCTACCTATTCGACTCGATTCTAGAGGAGCGTGACAATCATTTTAAACGTACCTGTTAATCCGCTAGGCCTTGGCTCGGACAGACTCATAAAACCTAGGCTCTATTTAGTTTCCATAACCAATAACCGATTTTGAGTTGTCAGGTAGAATGAATAATGTTCGTTTTCATTAGTCGAATTAGGTAGTTAAACTAAATTTTGCTCTTATTTATTAGCCCAAATTCATAATACTTATCTACCCATAACTCTTCCTTTAGGCTTTGGCGCAGTGGGATAAAATGAAAGAAATCTTACAATGTTTGTGTTCATTCAAGGGTACATACCTGCTTGACTGAATATTGCTCCATGTTATCTCTCTTTACCATACCAAAGAACAATGTGTATTTAATATATTTTTTACGGAAATAATATTATCCTTTATTTACCATAATAGTCGTTTTGACATGTGGGTAGTACATTCATACATACATTTTCTGACGACAAAAGCGCAGGCTACCGTTACTCCCGGGGTTGCGGGACTGTTCGTAAGAGATACCGTGGCCCCGGAACAAAAAGGGCGATGAAGGAACATGGATGGGTTTTAGTCAGTAAAAGTCTGACACTCCCTCCTGCTCCGCCCAGAGCGAGAGAAGTCATTTGATGATTTCCCATCCGAAAAAAAAAAAAAACAAAAAAAAGGCTACCGTTACTCAAGAGAAAAAATAACCCTGAACCAAAGTACCACAATAGTAGGTAAATATTTGAATATTTTATAACTCTATTCTCCGGCGTAGTGTCCAACAAATTGCTATAGTAACATGTTATTTGGTCAGTTAATACGGAAAGGCAATTCGCTACTAAGTGACTTACAGCCTCTTAGTGTTCGTTTTCTATGAAGACTAGTGGACGCTGGTTTTTTCGTATTTCACGGAGCTCTTTGTGAACGTTTAAAACCTATTATGAGCTAGGTTTTGAGCTTTCCCTTGAAAGAGTTCCGTCAGTATAAAAGTAGTTCTAAGGCCATATCAGGATTTACAAGAAGAAGAGAAACCATAATCAGTTCAATAAATCTGTTTTCGATTAAACTCAACCATTCTCGATATAACGGCCTACTACAGAAACTTGATTACAAAATAACACACACATTATCTTCACGTAACTCTAAAGCTATAAGATGACGAGAAAGTAGGTAGTAAAAAAATATATTTGTATCTCTCAAAGATGATATTGAACCCGTATACGACATTTATCTTTCCATTTGCGAAAACTCCCATAAAAGTGTGAAGTGAGTGGGTACATAGATACTAACGCAATATATTTTTGGCCGTTTTCCCGCCAAATAAAGTTTGCTGAGTGGAGAAATTTCTCGATTTTCATGACATTACGGAATATTGTGCGGTGTATCATTAGTGTTGATGTTCAATTTGTATTTTACGTCAATAATATAATTAGGACTTTGTGTCTTGTTAATAATTTTACCAGGATACAGAAAAGAGACATCTTGCTAGACTTGTAACGAAAAAAACATGATTTAGTAGTTGTCAGGATGACAAGATGACCCAATTTGGCAAGAATATAGTAATACCGGGAAATTGCGATCAGTCAATACACGACGTACTTACTCGTAAGTAACAAGACATTGTACATGGATTTCATTTCATGTCTTCGAAGACTCCGACTTGGTTCATAATACTTGTCTAGTAATAGGTACTATGCATACAATATTCTGATTTAAAAGAGCGTCCATGGAGCTTCTTGCCCGTTCTCCATAAAGATCTACGCTTTGGAATGGGCAACTACAGTACTTTCACAGTTTTTATGCCTTGTGACTGGGACTGGCTACATTTCATTGTTGTCTTTGTTTCGACAGTTCAAAAGTGCATGTAACTGGCCTACTTGAAATTAATGCTTTGTTTTTTAATTTGTATGCCAATATTCTACCAGTAGAAGAACTTTCATAAGATCACACAAAGTTTCTGACATCGACTGATGATAACGCCTTACCAGCCTATCTTTAACAATGGTGGAAAGTCAGTTCTGTTAAATGGTTCAGATAACAACTTGATCCTCTATAAACTTGTGCCCGTCTGTAGGTCTAGCATGAACTCGCGGAGTAAACGTACCGTTTTTAATTATTTTAAAATTGTAAGTTATAACTTTAATCAAATCAATCTAATCATATCGTTCGAGACAGGCACTAACAGTGCTAGTCACAAATACATAAAATCACGCCCGATAGGTTATAGGCAGAGGTGACCCTTGTAATAGGTGGCGAGCCTTTTGCCATCAACCAGGCACTAATTCAGACTACGTGGCTGCTACTGAGAAATTCCTGATGGGAAAACCCAATAACACTTTGCCCGACCCGAGAATTGAAAGCGCTACCTCATGCGCAGCAGTCGCAATTGCGACCAACGAGTCACAAATAATTCAACCAAAATATAGTATTTTGGTTGAATTATTTGTGACTCGTTGGTTTCCGATTCAATGATCGTCCAAAAGTAGGCACTTTATTTTCACGCCGCGCGTTCATGCTAGGACCTTTTTTTTTTTTTTTTTCGGATGGGAAATCATCAAATGACTTCTCCCGCTCTGGGCGGAGCAGGAGGGAGTGTCAGACTTTTACTGACTAAAACCCATCCATGTTCCTTCATCGCCCTTTGTGTTCCGGGGCCACGGTATCTCTTTCGAATAGTCCCGCAACCCCGGCAGGCATCGGTCCTTTCGGACCCCTTCCTTTTTGCTGACTCTCTTTGAGGCGCGCGTGGAACACGGACGCGCCGTCGACACGGCCTGTCGTCATGAGACGGACGGACGGCGAGCTAGCCCATAGCCCACCGTCCACAGGCCCGCGCCTACGGTGGCCGGGGGCCACGTGGTGGCCCCCGACGCCCGGGGCGTCTCCCGCGGCGGCCGGGACGCTGTGAGGTTCTCTCCCTCTCACGTTCCGCCACCTCCTTCTCTAGCATTACTGCTTCGCAGAAGGAGGTGACGGCGTCCCATTCCGTCTCGCTCCGGACCATGGCTTGCACCAGGGCCGGACGCGAGAGGTCGCCGCCGCCAATCGCCGCTTCGAGGACACGGCGGTGCTCCGCCCACGCGGGGCACACCTCCACCGTGTGCTCCACCGTGTCCTCCGGTCGATCCTCGCAATGGAAACACCCGGGCGTTTCCTCCCGCCCGATTCGGTGCAGGAACCTCCCGAAAACACCGTGTCCGGTGAGGACCTGCGTCAGGCGGAAGGTGAGGACGCCGTGGCGTCTCTCAAGCCACTCCTCAAAGAGGGGACTTACCGCCACTATTGTGGCGTGCCCTGCACGGGGTTGCGACAGTCGCTCTCTCCATGTCGCCATGAGATCACGCCGGAAGTCTGTCCGCTGCGCGACAATTTGTCGCGGCAGCGGAGTTTCCCCCCGGCGTAGCACCTCCGCGCGCCATTCATGTAGGCGCGCGAGGACTATCGCCTCCAGATCCCATGGCGGCAATCCGGCAAGGAGGCACGCCGCCTCACGGGAGATCGTGCGGTACCCACGGGCCAGCCTTACGGCTACCACCTTTTGGGGCGCGTTGAGGTAGTGGGCTGCACGCAGCCTCAAGGAACGCGCCCACACCGGGGCCCCGTAAAGGGCCATGGACCGCACGACCCCCGCGTAGAGCTTCCGGCAGGAGGCGTTTGGCCCCCCCAGGTTGGGCAGGAGCCGCCTGAAGGCAGCCCCGGTCCGTTCCAGTTTGGGGGCCAAACGTCGGAAATGCTCCACGAAGTTCCATCGGCTGTCGAGGACGAGTCCCAGGTACTTAAGCGTCGACTCGACGCCGATGGATACCCCTCCCACCGTCAGTGTGGATCCCGGAGGTGGCGCATTCCGAGGCCCATGAAAGCACATGGCCTCGGACTTGTGCAATGCCACCTCGAGACCCAGTTGCCGGATCCTCTCAACGACTATCGCAACCCCGCGTGTCATAGCTTCGGCCGCCGCCTCGTGCGACCCCCCCTGTGCCAGTACCAGCGTGTCGTCAGCGTAGCAAACTACGCTGACACCGCTAGGGAGTTCGGCGCGCAGCACCCAGTCGTACCCGATTCATGCTAGGACCTCTGTTATCTTCTAATAAGTTCTATACTTAAGTCACGTTCATAGCTCGGAAACTCTTGAAGTTCAGCCATCTGTCAAAATAATACGGCGGGTCGTTGATAAATTGTGTAATAATTTGAACCGGGTCGCATGGCAACGGACATTTTTTTTGTACAGCCTACCTTTGTGTGAAAAAAAAAGCGTATGATTGAGCGGAAACTCGCATCGATCTCAGGTAATAGTCGGGAAAACGCCCTTATACTTAATTGAAGATTTTTAGAACTAAAGTAATCATTTTTAAAAACACTTGTCGGAACTTCCTTCCTTCCTTTCTTAATTACTTAATTGGGCTTAATTTTAAGGCGTAGGGCATTAACAATAATGTACAATGAACCTACTTTTTTTTCAATACGATATTTTATTGCTCATTCCTAAGAAAAGTAGGTCGTAACAAAAACGAGATATTTAGAATACGTGAATAAATATTTTTAGATGCCAACTTACAGAGTTCGGGCTAGTACTGCCCAATTTATCAGAGCAATCAGCCAATATTGCTCGCCATTCCGCCGAACCAAACCACCGTTTTGATCAGCAATTGACCCCAAAGTATGAATATAACATGAGCGAAATATGTTTCCTTTTGCAAAACGAATCAAAGCGGGCATCGATGCGAGTTGGTACCAAACGGCAAACGGGCAATCCCGTTTCGGGCACGGGAATTAATGTGTATACCTACGTTTGTATGGTAAAAAATGTTGGTTCATTGTTATCCGGCTCGTATTTTACACTGTGCAATCAAAACTCTTGTAATCCCCGGCTTTGGGCGCCGAGACAAATGGCATCATCATACAAACATACAATGCAACGTAGGAAATACATTGACAAAGTGTGCCTGGATGCCTAGCTTTAATGCTACAAAGCTAATGGCACACAAGCAGGTTTTTGAATATGGAACGAGATTTCAAAGTTCGAAATCATCAAATTCTGAGTATGAATGTGATCAGCATCAAATGACGCAATTAAATGCTATCGCGAATGGGTGATAAAAATTGTAGTCTTTATTATGGCAATATTTAATGCGTAACATAACAGCTTACGGACATTAACACGTTACGTGACAATTTGTAGAAAGAAACATGAAATGTAGGTATTTGGTATAAACTTTTTGTTTTTTAAACTACTAAAGTTTGGTTAGCATTTGCACACTTTTAAAATTGTACTCTTTTCAACTCCGACTTCGAACGTAAGTGAAATTTCGTATTGGTTGCATTATTCCTACCATTACGTCTGCACCCCAAGTGCTGGTGCTAGCTGAAAAATACACCGTAGTACTTACCGATATTATTCACTAGTTATTAGAGCGACTCATGTGAAATTCTAGACTAGTAGATATTCCAATTGGTTATTTCTATAGAAATAAAAATAATGTTTTTTTGGGTATCACGACACTTGTGCGAATCGACTTTTGCGCGAACCCACTTACGCGAAGAGACATATGTCCATTCGCATAAATGTCTTTCGCGCAAAAGTCCCAGATCCCTTTTTTGTAGATACAAAAAGCGACAAATACATACTTAGAATCTGCTACAAGCACCTACTCTCCTGATTTTTAGGGTTCCATATCCAAAGGGTAAAAACGGGACCCTATTATTAAGACTCCACTGTCCGTCTGTCTGTCACCAGGCTGTATCTCATGAACTGTGATAGCTAGACAGTTCAAATTTTCACGGATGATGTATTTCTGTTGCCGCTATAACAACAAATAAAAACTAAAAACTGAATAAAATAAATATTCAAGGGGGGCTCCCATACAACAAACGTGATTTTTTTGCCGTTTTTGGTCGATATTAATAACGGTAGCAGGTAGACGCTTGAAATATTCACAGAATATTTAGTTGTATGTTCACTTTAAAAATAAATAATTAAATTAAAATAAAATAAATATTTAAGGGGGGCTCCGGCTCCCATACAACAAACGTGTTTTTTTGCCGTTTTGTCTTATGTTGTATAGTTAATGGTACGGAACCCTTAGTGCGCGAGTCCGACTCGCACTTGGCCGGTTTTCCTATTATTCTATTAACACAATTTCATCTAAAGAACTTTCTGACCAACTATATTCCGACGATATCGCCAACAAAGTTTCATAATGCTGTCCGTAAGAGGTCGTTTAAATCGACGGCCAAGTGCCCTCTTGGAATACCAACTGTGAAGCTAACTACGAAAGTGCAAAATTGTGTTACAAACTTCAGCTACTCACGTAAGTTTCATCTCGGAAGGTAAGAATCCTTTGTACTAACTGCATTCTGGTTTAACTACCAGAACTATGAAGTTCCATCATTAAGACTAAATGGGAGTAAGCGATCGCCGTGTATTATTTTAAAGTTTTACTAAGAAGCTCTCTGTCTCGTTGGTTCGGTGGTCGCAATTGCGACTGCTGAGCATGAGGTCCTGGGTTCGATTCCCGGGTCGGGCAAAAGTGATATTTATTTATTTAACACTTCAAGCACAACGTACAGAGGCGGACTTAATGCCATAGGCATTTTCTACCAGTCCACCAGACCAGATACACAGATATTGACAGATATTGTTAGTTCGATATTGGGTATTTCTATCAGGAATTTCTGAGTAGCTGCCACGAAGTCTGGATTTGTGCCCGGTTGATGGCAATAGGTTCTCCCCCTATTACATGGACTTAAACATAACTGGCGAAATGTGGGTGTACCTACTATTAGGTACACCGCTGTATAACCCTTTGGTGATTACTGGCGTAATGTTATGTTATGTTAACTAAGAAGCTGTGGTACGATAAAATTAGAATATTTTTCTTGTCTTTGAAACTTCCTAATTCGTAATTCAAGTTATTCTCAACATGTCGTGTGAGTAAGCAAGATTAAACACATGTATTTTATATTTAGATTAGAAAATTGCTAAAGGAAATAAAACGGAAAAATGTAAAACAGGCGCCCCTTGAAATTGAACCAAGAATCCTAATACAATTTTCATAAATAAACGTGCTGAGATTCTGTGCAAATGAGACATTAGACGCTGAGCGGATAAATGTAGTTACATGACTGCCAACATAACCGCTGAGCGAATTAATGTAGCTACATGACTGCCAACATAACGAGTCTACGAAAGCCCGTACTATTATTTATTCTGTTGCTATAAGCAATGCTATCTTATCGTTATGAGTCCCTGAATCCCAAAATGAGGTTGTTTGTCTCATTTTCACCGCTTCACTGCGCAACCAATCTCCATTTAACTTGAATAAAGACTAGAATACTTCATTGTACACCAAAACATTGTTGCCGAGCTGAAGCCATTCCGGCAAAAGTTTTTTTGCAGGTAGGTACTCGTACATAGACCTACCTATTTTGTAACAAGCTAAACAATTGTCATCCTTCTTATCTGTTCGGTTATTTGTAATTGAGACTTGAGTATGTGTATAATTTGGTGGAAAATCATGTGTATTGTATTGTAAAACGGGCTGATGTCCGCTACTTCACGCACTTTGCGCGTATTTTGCGTACGGGTGGGAAAATTATTCGATACACCCTAGCACCCCAGAAAGAAAGACCAGCAAGTCCTTGGTGTTGCTGACAATCTCGCGGAGAGTACCTGGGTTAGAAGAAGTACCGAAGTACTTTTCCCGGTGGAACATCATACAAACTTATCACTATCCTGGAAATCATTATTTATAATTTGCCAGAAGTTGCATTAACGGTTGGTTGTGTAACTGTTTTATGAATATATGAAAGGAGAGTACCATCACTCGTGCACGAAAACCTTATTCACCTAACGCAGGCAAAGTCGTAGAACTATAACAGTATGCGGTAAACCCGACTAAATACACGGCAGCAGCATAGCCATGCATTATCGCGGTATCTCCGCCGGGACGCGACCGTTTGTGTACCTGCGTATCACCCGCGCGTTTCTGTGACGGGCGGGGCGCCGGCGGTAAAATGTGTTGCTAAGTGCTAAAATGGGGGATATTTCTTGATTCTGAAAGCAATAAGGAAGTTTATGGTAGAATTATGTAATGGAGACTTTGTCAAAAAGAGATGGACTTCTTCTCATATAGGGCTCAGAAAATATACATTAAATAAGATTTAGTATGCATTAATAAAATCCACCAGCCTTTTAGTATCCCGTTGCAGGGCAAAGATCTGCCCTCATACAGCGAACGTCGAAAGGCATAGATTGCATAGATCGGAGGATTTAAGCTAAAGTTTTATTTCATTAAATTAGACTTCGGCAAATTAATTTTCCTAATGATGTGGCACATCTTTGCATAAATAAAAATAAGTCGGCGTGAGTAATTCTCAGGCAGAACATTTATAACAAAAACTCCAGCTAAACAAAAACCTTAACCAGCCTTAATTAGACCGTTTTACGAGCTTTAGGTTCAAGGAACGTTAAACAAAAACAATTACAACGCATAATACGCCTCATAATCGTCCCACGAAACCCAACAAAGCAAAAACTGCCCCTGAATAAGCGATGCTACGCGTCCTAGATATTTAATAATGCTGTTATGAAACTCATTTTGACATACAAGAATTTGTATGTTTATTCCTTGTTTGTTCCTTTGTGTATTATCATGTTGTAAACGACAAGCAGATTATGAAGGCTGTGTCAATAGGTAAATACGTTGCCAAACGAAATTCTAGACTTAAATCATGCTGCCGCTTCACATCGTAAATAACATAGAAAAGAACGACTATTGATTTTACAAGAAAATTAAAAGCGTGTCACGTAGCCTGAACAAAGGGCTGGTTCTGAACCTCGTGAAAAATAACTTAAAATGCCTCTACAGTGGTTCGCAGATAGTGGAAACGAGCTTGGCAGCTTGCCAAATACAGAACTGTCCTGTTGATACTCCGTCCGTATCTTAATTAAGTAGGTGGGTACGTGTGTGGCCCACACGGTGTATTGTGTTATTGAACGTACCGGTTCGAAGTAAACTTTTCATAAAAGAATGGTCCAAATAGAGAACATTGCTCCGGATTCGTATACTATTTTCATATGGAGATGATGTTTGAATTGTTCGCCGAGCGCGACTTTTTTGCGTAGCACGCAGACGCTACTAGTACTCGTAGCTGCTTTGTCGACAAGTTTCGGTATTCTTTTTCCATAAAAATCGAATAAGACCGGAACAAATATCGGAGATTTGTGAGCAAAGATAATGTTCTGTAAAAGTACGTAAAAAAGGTGAAATAATTGTGTACAACTCATTTATTGACGATTGATATTTTTCCGTGCATTTTCGTCCTCAATTTTCACTTTAATGGAAGGGAAAACGATAGCCAATGACAAGACTGTCAAACTGTTCCTCGTTTAAAAGTTGTCCGGTATCGTAAAATGTCCGGTTTCTTGTAAGTTATTGTAAAACATTAAACACTTATCAACGTTATAACTGATCAACTACCGTTCGGTGCGGTAAGAAGGTACAAAAACTTTTCTCATTTCCGTAGCAAGCACAAGAAAACAGCCTTTTAGCGTGTTTCTAGTAACAATTTGAATTTCCTTTAGGTCTAATGATTGATGACATTATGCCCCGAGGTCTAACAAATTAGGTAAGTTCAAGAGTCATTGTTGAACTTTGGACATTAAGCTTTTTTTTTACTTTTTTCAGCTTTCTTAAAAACCTGAACCTTTAAAACTTTATAAGTAGTTACTTTGAATATCGATTTTGTGGATACCACTCGCATAGACAAACTAGAAAACTAGATCCATCTTTATAAGATATAGGTAAGAAACTTTGATATTGGTTGGCTAAAAAAATTACAACTTTTTATTTGGTTCTGTTAGTTACAAATCTTTTTCATATTACTATCTTCCGTGATATGGCTATATCCCTAGGGATGTAACTATATCACTGCTGAAACTCACTGAAACTGAATCTTACTGTGACATATACATATTAGTGCTCGAGACTGTATATTATCAATAGATGACGCGTCTCTTTGTCACAGATGTAAACCCAGCTGTGTAACCAATGTAATGTCTGGATATTATTAAATCTGTGCGCACTTGTTCGTATGATCCAAACGAATCTACAAAGGCCTTGACATAACGCGATCCCGTTTGTGTCAAGACACCAAGTTTTTACCTATTGTTATTTCCAGTGTTTTATTTCAAGCGAAATGATTTGATTCATATAAAACTTTGTTTGAGTTACGGCTTTATGGCCCTCCTGGGACCCGAGAGGGACGAAACGGCCGAATTGCTGCTCAGGTTATAGTTAGATAGCATATTGACAAGGACTTTTGATAATGTAAGTTCCGAAAGTCCGAAGGCCGTTTTATGAACTTTTGTCTATAAGCTGTGACGATTTAAATAGATGGTTTTTTTTTATTAAAAAAGACGAAGTATTATAAACCATTTATTGATCATAATAAAAAAAGTTATGAGCACGAATTAATATGCATCTTTAATAAAAACGTTAAGCGCGTAAAATTGGCATAAAGTTTCTAAATTCTTTAAGGACAGAACTTTTTTTACAATATCAAACTGAAAAGGTTTTATCAGCTAAGATGCTTATATAATCTAGACCACTTTTCATCAAAATCACTGATAGATGCCATTTGTGTTTTTTAAAAGAAATAAATTAAAAATAATAAATGAATAGCATTTTTTCAGCAGAAGCTGCCAGTCGTCGATACATCTAGGTATATTACGTCGAAAGAGGTTCAACTTCTTTTTCCGTTTCAGTTAAACCTCTTTTGATTTATAAGCAAAATGTGTTTATTAGGCATGACGACATTATCAAAAATTGCAAATATATTTATTCCGTCAGTTAGAGTATTGGAAAATAATGGACACATTTTTTATGATTTTGTAAATCAATGAATATTGACAAAGATAAAACGCATCAAAACTCGGGAGTGGGGGCTCATGACGTCAGAACTAGCTAAAAATTATGCCAAGGCGAGACGTATTGAGAATTTTAAAAGCGTCATTATCTTCGTCAACTTTGGTTTACGTTACAAAAGAAAAAATATGTGTCCAATATTTTTTGGAAATCTATCTGACGGATTACTTAGATTTTTTTGTCGTCTCGCCTATTCTTGAAAAATAATTCTCATTAATTCGAAAATAAATATATCTCGGCAAATTAAGCATTTATTAAGGCTCAATCTACTAAATTAGCAACTCTATTATTGGTGGTTCAAACTTCGTTTGAAAAACTGTTAGAATAAAGTTCTAATCAGCTTGCACTACAAAGTGAATGTTACGTCAGCCACTGCGGGCCGAATAATGCGAAATGAGTGGTTTTTATTTAATTGTATCCTATTAATAAAACATCAGATCAAAATGCCAATTGTACACTTTGTGAAGAAAAAAGTGACAAATATCTGTGTGAAAAAAAAATTAAAACTTAATGCCCTAAAAGGAGTAGGTTACGAAATTTCAAAGAAAAAATGCTTTACTTTAAATATTTTTTTCATATAGTAATAATAAGTTAGAATTATTTCAATTGTACAAATTAAAGTTTAGTCTATTATGCAACATATATTTTTTTTGCACTCTTTTATTCACTCATCAAAGAGGAGTTACATGGAGAAAACCTCTCGTTAGCAGATATCACCCCCTTATGCAAGTAATTTAGACCCCAATAAACCAAGAGAACTGTTACCCTGTGTTAATGAAAAACTTTTAATAGCAAACGAAATTCTAGCCCAAATGTTAATCTGGGATATAATGGAGTCATTTAGCCCATTCTGGATAAGGGATTATTGCGAATAGGGTCATTGTACGACTTTCAGCCGACCAAAGATCGTTTTTATGATAATATTTCAAGTTTGAATTCAGAAGTACTTTTCTTGATTATCATGCTTCTCGATTCAAAAGAGGCAACAAAGGCTAACGATTACAAGGAAAGTTTTGAAATTACGTAATGTTCCATCTCAGCTCTGACAGTCTTTAAAAAGTGGTACGAGTTGTAATCAGTAGGTAATATTCGCTTTTATACTTTTTCGTTCTTTGACCTTTTCGTTCGTGGAACTTTCACCCACATAACGTATCAACTTCATATTTTGATAGACTCTTTTTTTTTTGTTGAACTATGTTCTATTCCAAAATATTTTTTCTCAAACATGCTTGGTAATTTGAGTATTATTTTGACAACCTTCTTCGAGATAAATCAAAATTGCTGTACTGGCCAGATACATGCGACCAGAGCGGCCGGCAAAAGTTGTATGAAAATCCGTAGCTGTCGAGTTTAGCGGCCAAATAAATTACATAGTAAACTCATATCTGTCGTGTTATTTAAAAATGGAACGATCTTTTACTCTGAAACATGGCAACCAATGAGGCAACTTATCAAAGGTTTTATTTAAATTTCGAATTGGCTTGCAACAACAAAGCGGTTTATTGAAAAAAAAAACAAATTAACTCTTCAACGCGAGAAAAATTATTGTTGTTTTTGTGCATACTAAGTTTTAATTTCCTCGGATTATTTGAGAAAAGTACTATACAAGCCTTGGCCACAACTAGGCATTGATGGACTTTACGTATGTGTGCCTCGGCTTCGCCTCGGCCCATATTTATACGTTCGTCCATCAATGCCTCTGTCGCTGCAGTAATGTACTATTATCAGATGGGAAGTTTAATTGATTCAAGCAGGTTCTCATCAAAACACTGAAGAATGACATTTTATCTTATAAATAAATTTAAAAAATAAACTCGATTTATTTTGATGCGGAGTTCACCATCATTTGTAGATAATTTTTTAGCTTAAATGTAGCACATGTTTTCACATGTCACTCTATGAGCGAAACTACATTGCCCCTGTACAAGCAAGCAAGGGCTGGTCACATAGTTCTATATAAAAACGTTATTTTCACAACGACGGTGTTAAAGGGAAATAAAGATTATACCTAAGCGCCATCGTGGCACGGCTGGCACTCGATTTATCCACGTCTCTCGGCTCATAGCTCGGTGACAGGTGGAGTGAGGCAACGTCCTCCAGCCACTACCTGAGTACCTGCTTACATTCCTTTTAAATATCAGTTTGTTCGAGACCTTGAAGGGTTTTCCATGTTATTCTTAGAACTCGTGTCACCCTAGTTGCGTTATTTTTACCTTCGACGTGAAACTTCATTGATGTGCAACTTCATTGACGTGAAAATCACAAGGACAAGAAGTATATTTAAGGGTTTTCATGAACCCTGCCGGGGTTGCGGGACTGTTCGAAAGAGATGCGGAACACAAAGGGCAATGAAGGAACATGGATGGGTTTTAGTCAGTAAAAGTCTGACACTCCCTCCTGCCTGCTCCGCCCAGAGCGGGAGAAATCAATAGATGATTTCCCATCCGAAAAAAAAGAAAAGAATAAGGGTTTTCATGAAATCATAAATACAACATTCGTAAACTCATGCCTTTTTTCCAAAAGGGAGTAAGTAAGGATCGTAGCATTCTGAAGACTGTGCCGCTATATCATCATCCACAGCCCGACCTCACCCACTGCTGGGACTAGGCTTGTATTTACTTGTCCCAAGTTGGTGCACGTATTTACATGAACAAATAATATAAATAGAAGTAGACTTACTTAATCCGTGAACTTCAAACCGTTTAAAAGTTCTGTTGCCAAGTCTTGGATTAAAAGATTCATCCTAAAGAAAACGAAAGCTCACGACATCGCCAAAGTCTCGCAATATCTGCAGACGATCCAAGTATTGAGTTTTGGCACTGATCTGACACCTATCTTAATCCCTGTGTACTTGGGCAGATTGTCTTCACAGAAATTGTGACCCAACAAAGCCATACAGTGTGGAAGGGACGCCACGTGTTCAGTACATCATTCTGAAGGTCGAACAAGCTATTTGGTTTACAGTTACAACCCACAAATTTTATTGTAAAATGTAAACCAAATAGCTTGTTCGACCGTACATAGAAATTTTTCATCAGTTATTAAAAAAGACAGGTGTTTCCTACAAATGTGTAATACCTACAAGGTCAAAATGTATGGAACAGCTGTTTTTTTTAATAGGCATGACGACAGTATCAAAAAATTGCAAATCTATTTAATCCGTCAGTTAGAGTATTGGAAATTAATGGACACGTATTTTTTGTTTTTGTAAATCAATGAATATTGACAAAGATAAAACGCATCAAAACTCGGGAGTGGGGGCTCGTGATGTCAGAACTAGGTAAAAATTATACCTAGGCGTGACGTATTGGGAATTTTAAAAGCGTCATATCTTCGTCAATTTTGTGGTAGAAAACACGGGTCAAATAGTTTTTGATAATCTAACTGACGGACTAATTAGTTTTTTTTTGTCGTCTCACCTATTACCGATGAAAACCTTATTTTTTTAATTTTGCGACCACACAGTGCTCACCTCTTTAATGGGACAAGCCCGCCACACTGTTCCCAAATCACTGTAACTCTTGAAAGCCAGAATCAACAGTGGCGACCACTAGAAAAGCGCCGAGACAATGAAGCTCGACGAAGTCCCAGAGAATGAATTTAACTGTCTTGGATCCCGCAACGAAATTAATCAGAAAAGTATAGTGGAGGAGTAGAAAAAACCCTAATTTCCACTTGCTCACTTGCACAGTGCTCGCCTCGTAGATTATAGGTGATTATAGTCACCAGTTCAGCCGTTCCTCTGTAGTGTGACTATTATAGCATGTTTAAGCTTCACACAATCACACCACTCTACAAAAACTCATTAACTATACCTAGACTTACTTTTTCCTGAAACTATTAACTTGCTTTAATGAAATTTCAAGTCGCGCTTTAATATTCCGGACGAAGGTCAGTAGAATAGCTGTTTCAGAATAGTTTTTAATTTTTTATAACATTTCGTGGAATTTAATTGGCACCGTTAGACCGTTATGAGCAGTTTTAGAGCAAGGTCGTCGGACGTGGAAGGTTAGTTTAGGTAATTTATTGTCTATTGCTACTTTGGACACACTTCGTTTGGCTATTTTAGGATGTATAGACGTTACCACGTCAAGCTACTACAATCTGTCAAATGTATTTAATAGTTTTTCTATTTTATCGCTAAAGCATTAGGTTCAAGGTTGATTGGGAAAATTTGACAGTTTCGGGTAGCTTGATGTGCTGGTCTGTACTTGTTTTGGGATTTGCAATGTGATTTGGTGTTGACAGTTTATTAGCAGTATAGACACTGATATTTGTTATGTACTACCAAGTTCACTGCAGCCCGCTTAGCATGACCACCGTAGACACGAAAGAGAATCGACAAATCTTTGGTTCATCTGTCATTGAATCGGCAAAATGACAGATGAACAAAAGATTTGTCGATTCTCTTTCGTGTCTACGGTGGTCATGCTACGCTGGCAGGTCTGCGTAGACGGTCAGTGAGGTAAGGTAACCTGTAGTTTTACTACGTGGTTATCTGGATCACAGTCTGGATGATAAAAATAAATAGTAAAACGTGCTTATGCTTATCCTACCCATAAAAACTTGGCATGAACTTGGTTTATGATTTTTATGTTAATAAAGTGAGAGTGCAACAGTGTGTAAACGACTATATTATTAGTCGACGTTTATTATGATTAAAACTAAAAGAGCCTGTCCAGAGTATTCGTCTATGCTTTCGTAGAATATCCAAGTTTACACTACGCTGTTGCAAGATCCAGATTACATTGCAATTACTCACACTTGTTGTAAATTGCGTTTAAGTTTCGACTAAAGCACTTAACATATTACAGCGTATTACGCCAAGTTGTCCGTGCAGGGACAATTTAATTTATTACTCTTGATACTTAAGCTTCCCTAATCACTCTTCAAGTACTCTGATAATCTTTGACTTCTTTGCTTTGAGCACGAAATACGGTCACCAAACAAAAAAACTGAAAAAAAAAAATTGAAAATGTCCCTTCTGTTTTGGGTTCGTAATTTCGTCACGTTCTTTAGACCCAATATTACGTCACAGGAATGCTCCCATTTCCTGTCCTCATTCCCCAGGTAAATAAATAATTTTTGTTTAAGTCGAAAGCTCTCAATATTATAGGAGGTATCTATAAAAGGGGACTTCCTCCTTGAAATGTTGAGATGTTTTTCTCGAGTTCCCATTTTGAGACCTGATTCAATGGAAGACGGAAAAATAAATAAATGAGCCTTGTCTCGTTTCTAAGGTATTTATAATGCATTTACCATATTAACATCAAATATTTTTCTATAACCGCTTTCTCTTGTAAAATATGAGCCCTAAAGTCATTTTAAATGTCCTCTTAAATACAACGGTGTGTTGTAAAATTTGCTTTAATATAATGGACTGACTCTTTGTTTAACGTTAACTACCGTTTATCATTTTATAACCTAAAATAAAGCCGTAATTAAAATAAGGACCTATGCATACTTTAATGTATAATTATCACTTGCTTTGGTGAAGGAAAACATCGTGAGAAAACCAAACCAGCATGACGAACCGACGGAAGAATCGACAAAATGGCAGATGAACAAAAGAAAGCTGTGAAAATGTTCCAGTGTGCTACATGATTAATTACCAACTTATACCCTTATAGTAATGGGAATTTTCGTGATTAATTTCACATAAAGTACTCATTTACAAAACTATAGAAGAATAATGTCGGGCGGGGTTATTCCGCCGAGGAGCAAATACGTCGTCTCCATTGTTTTAAAGCGAAACGACGAATTAGCCCCTCCGGGCCCCTTCGGCGGAATAACCCCGCCCGACCTTACCATATTGTAAGCAACTAACACACTTGATCAGAATGAAAAACTAACACAAAATTGAAATCTCGAATAATGTGAGGCCGCGCCAAATAGGTTTATTCCAGCAATAGAGCCAGACAGATGCTGTCTGGCGCTGGTTTTCAAATCAACCTTCACGAACGAGTGACGGTACCAAAGGCAAAAATTACAATGCATAATATCGTACATTTTTTACCAGCTCCAAAACATTTTCGGCCTAATTATTTTTTAAATGGGACAGCAAACGGCAACCGCGTGATGGCCAGCTAATTGTTCATTAAAAACGGTTCGTTTGCAAACGTACGCGTATCCGGTCGTGTATTAAAAATATCAAACATGATAATGTTATGCTCGCTCATCAAATATTTAAGGTCTGTCCCGTTTGTAGCAAGAACATGTTCATATTATATGTCATGCATAGCATTGAGGCCTTGCATAGTTAATTAAATTTTGGACATGGATAGGACTCGATGGAAGTAGATGTTCCCGTTTTATGCACTGCAAGTATATAGCTATCGAACTATCGCTATGTTCACTATAGCTTTAACCCTGAAACGTGTGAAAGCTACGCTTGTGTGCGACAGAGTGTGAGCTTATCTTTGTGCCACGAACTTTGCATTGCAATTCGCTTAAATCATGCTTTGTTGTTGACACTTACAGCAGTATTTGGCACTTACCTCCCTACATTACACACAAACTATGAACTTGCTTTGACATATTTGAACTTGACCTTCTAACCCCTTTAAAGTAGGGCAAACACACGTATACGTATCAAACGCAGCTCTGAATTGGAACGCATAAACATGTTTTGAATCGCACAAATGTCGGACTTTCATTTCAAATCTATCTTCTACTGTTTTCTCTTTTATTTGTCTTGACCCTTGCAACATAGTGCAAAATACTACATTGAATATCGGGTCGTGTCTTCTTCGCGTAAAGTTCTGAAGAGTGAACCCTCAAAGAACCCTCCAGGGAGATCGCAAATGGACTAGCTTGGATGGCTAGCGACAGAATAGCTTTCTGAAAGGTGGACTTGTTGAAACTTGGCCCCGAGTGGGCATAAATTACGTATAGCCTTAAAGTATTCAAGGTGCAGCTAGGATTTTATTTCTTTTCTTCGAAACAAAAGCTCTTCGGTTTAAATTTAGAATTAAGTATGTTCATACAAAAATATTTGTCTCCAAAAGGAGTTTTACCGGGTATCGTATTACCTATCAGTACTAACTTGGTTGTGGAGGTCAGATAGGCAGTCGCTCCAAGTAAAATACTGGTATTCAGCTGCATCCGGTTAGGCTGGAACCCAACCCCAACATAGTTGGGAAAAGGCCAGGCTGATGATGATATTATTGGACATTTAGTTATTTTTATAATTAAAACTATAGGGTAGGTAAATGGTACCTACTGTGGGTAGCTGAGTTTATACCAAAGTTACCTATATATTGTAACCTCAAAGTAGACACGACACTAAATATCACTTAACAAACTTAACAAAACTAATGTTAGAATGGACCACCAAATGTTTGTTGGAAACTTTCATTGGTGCCAATGTTAACCCAAATACTAGAGAGAAACTCAAAAATGTTTGGACTCAGCTTCTAAACTAATGTGTTTGCGTACCTATCTCAATTTCGCCATCTACAACGTTATGCCATAAATCTTAGTTCGTATTTTCAATCAGTTTTCAGGCATGTATTGGATCTATGATAAAGATGTTTTTTGTTTATGTGGTCCCAAACACAAATCGCAATGGCAACACCACGGCTGATTTCTATGTAACTCTATGACGGGTATTATTAACACTCATCATCTGCCTAGCCTTTTCCCAACCATGTTGGGGTCGGCTTCCAGTCTAACCGGTTGCAGCTGAATACCAGTATTTTACATGGAGCGACTACCTATCTGACCTCCACAACCCAGTTAGTACTGGGTAATACGATACCCCTTGGTAAGACTGGTTGTCAGGCTTTTTGGGCCACTGACTACCTGTAACGACTGTCAAAGATCTACAAATGGCAGCCGGGACCAACAGCTTAACGTGCTTTCCGAGGCACGGAGGAAACTCGGTATGTAAGGGTGGTCACCCATCCACAGACCAACCTAAGCAAGCACGGCTTAACCTAAAGATCTACTCGGGCGGCTGTAATTATTTAGCCACGAGCTCCTCCGGGTATTATTAACACTGAAAACGGAATATTTACCATGTTTACTAAAGGTTTGAGTATTCGATATTTCGGCGCTGTTGCAGGCACCGTGATCACGGATAAACTGGAGTTATTGCGGGTGAGTGTTTATGAGCAGACAAATCGGTCTATCGTCTTTCTTGTTCGTTTTTCGGTACCGCTGCCACTGTCACTCACAACTTGATTCTGTTCCCGACATACGAAACTCCAATGATACTCTAGTAAACAGATATGTTAAACACCTACAAATCAACCGAAAAAAGTGAATCCACTAAAGTAAATTAGCTGCCGCTGCCCAGCCGAGTCGAATCCGACTCGGCTGGGCAGTATCTTCTCGTCCAACTTACCGCAGTGTCTCAAGACGAAAGTCTATGACCAGTGTGTGTTGCCAGTGATTACATACGGTACCGAAACTTGGTCGCTCACAATGGGCCTTATCAGAAGGATTAAATGATGATGATGATGGCTGATGGGCCGAAAAGTTCTGGAGTGGCGACTGCGAACCGGAAGACGTTGCATTGGAAGACCTTCCACAAGGTAGACCAACGACCTGGTGAAGGTTGCGGGAATCCGTTGGATGCGAGTCGCACGGGAACGGTCAATGTGCAGGCGACACTTGGGGGAGGCCTATGTCCAGCAGTGGACGTCTTTCGGCTGTAATGATGATGATGATGAGATATGTTGTGAGCGCGCAATCGTGAAGACTCGAAAATGACCCAATTGTGTCGTATTGCCTTTATTCTGCGTCACTGCGTGTATGTGTGATTTGTAGGTGTATAACATATCTGTTTATGAGAATATCATTGCGAAACTCAATGTGTCCGGTCGCGAACTTTTTTCGGCACTTTTACGGTTCTTACACAGTTGAACCTCTGGATTCCAGTTTCTTGACAGTTGAAACCCATCCTCCCAGTTGAAGTTCTTATATTTGGTAATCACAATGGCTTTTCTTACCAGTTTAGGTATGTAATGGCGTTTTTTCGAAATGACCTGAGGGTTATGTAACTCAGGGCACGCCACGATAGTGGCGATAAGTCCCCTCTTTGAGGAGTGGCTTGAAAAACGCCACGGCGTCCTCACCTTTCGCCTGACGCAGGTCCTCACCGGACACGGTGTTTTGGGAGGTTCCTGCACCGAATCGGGCGGGAGGAAACGCCCGGGTGTTTCCACTGCGAGGATCGACAGGAGAACACTGTGGAGCACACGGTGGAGGTGAGCCCCGCGTGGGCGGTGCACCGCCGTGTCCTCGAAGCGGCGATTGGCGGCGGCGACCTCTCGCGTCCGGCCCTGGTGCAAGCCATGGTCCGGAGCGAGACGGAATGGGACGCCGTCACCTCCTTCTGCGAAGCAGTAATGCTAGAGAAAGAGGTGGCGGAACGGGAGAGAACCTCACAGCGTCCCGGCCGCCGCGGGAGACGCCCCGGGCGTCTAGGGCCACCACGTGGCCCCCGGCCACCGTAGGCGCGGGCCTGTGGACGGTGGGCTATGGGCTAGCTCGCCGTCCGTCCGTCTCATGACGACAGGCCGTGTCGACGGCGCGTTCGTGTTCCACGCGCGCCTCAAAGAGAGTCAGCAATAGAAAGGGATCCGCAAGGACCGATACCTGCCGGGGTTGCGGGACTTTTCGAAAGAGATACCGTGACCCCGGAACACAAAGGGCGATGAAGGAACATGGATGGGTTTTAGTCAGTAAAAGGCTGACACTCCCTCCTGCCCCGCCCAGAGCGGGAGAAGTCATTTGATGATTTCCCATCCGAAAAAAAAAAAAAAAGATGTTGAGCTATGGGTGATTTTAGGGTGTGTTTGTTTTTCACCGCCCTGATGTGTTGTAATATTCGACAAATTAAATTCTCTTTCAGTGTTATTGACAGTGTTTGTGGCCATGTCAGTTTAAAAACTTATACCTATACTATCTATGAGTGGCACTGGAGCCGTCTTCGGAAGCGTTTTCATAGAGTTATGTAGAAAAGAAGTTGTGTCCCTTCGCTCTGACATTGTCGCATTCGTCATTTCGAAAAAGGTCCAAAAACAAAACATAAAAAAGCATCGTTTAAAAACAATACAAAGATAACAATCTGTCCGTTACAGAATCAAAAGATATCTGCAACTAAACGACTGAGCAATACTATCCTAAGAACAAACATATTGGCAGACATTCAAATATCTGTCTGCCTTCAACAATGTCTAATATTGGTTTAACGATCGGAGCCAGCAGCTCAACGTGCTCTTCGAGGTAAGGAAGGCTTTTGAAGTGAAAGGAACAGTAATCCGTCCAACAATTGACTGCGATAACGCTGTTCCAACGGCCTGAATACCCAACATATCGAGTCACAAAAACGAAAAGCCTACAAGCCTCCGAGGCTGCTACTGAGAAATTCCATGAAAAAACCCGATAGCACTTTGCACGATCCGGGGATTGAAGTCGCTCCTGCTACCACTAGACCAACGAGGTATTGAGGCATCTTTAAACATCGCTAAAAAAACAGTAATCTAATTGTAAGACCCAACTGGTTGCTATCGGTACAAGTGTACTTAACGTGCTTAGCTTATTGACAATCATGTCACTTTGCTATATAGAATGCATCTGACATTTCTTCTGATGATTCCTCTCTGTATATGTTTGTAATACTTCCTGTATGCCAATATTCATCCCAATCCGTTCAGCTGTTTATACTTGAATAAACCAACTTATATTTATGTCACAATAGACATTTTCACAAACAATAACTTTCCGAATCACCTCAAACATCACACAAGATTTCTCGTCACAATAGACGCACATACTCGTACCTATTCAATATAATATACTTATGTTCCACATACAGGTCTATTTTCTTGCCTTCCTGTTACTGCCGCACCGTGGGACACAATGGGCCGGATGAATTTAAGTCCGCCAACAGGCATCGGTGTCAGTGGCTCCTTTCTTTTGCGGCACAATACGAGATCATGCTCGCCACTTGTGTCCGCACTTGGGTGTGTCTTTATGATCTAGTTGAATAGAGCTGGCTTTGGAAAGTCACCTGAACTTAAGCTTGGCTTTCCTTTTTATTTATTTAACACTTCAAACATAAAGTACAGAGGCGGACTTAATGCCATAGGTATTTTCTACCAGTCAACCTTTGGGTGATGCAGAGACAAGCAGAGGTAGGTGTACATCTGAAAATCTTTTTCTGGCGTAAAGTATGACAATGCCTAAGCAAGCAGTATGGCATGGATCAGAAAGCATTCTGTAACTTCTTCATTTTAATTAAAGTAATACACTTTTAAATGGCATGTATTTAAATCGATATTTGTATATTCCCTTTTTTCGATCAAAATATTTCAAAGTTAAACCAAAAATACTGACTTGCACTCAAATTATGCACACTAAATAAATCAAATTCGATAGACTGTTTATTGGTTTTTGCATAACTGTTTTTTTAGTTATTTTAGAACCTGTTACGACTCCATGACGCGCGCTCGCTTCGCTCGCATATTAAATAACACTCTTTGACTTCTGTCCCCGAAGTGCCGGGCCTCCGCCGGCCTCCTTCGTCGGCCTACGGCCCGGTGCCCATGCCGCCCATAAAAGAAATTCCGCAGTAAGATTGTATAATTTAGAGTGCAAGTTAGTATTTTTGATAAACAATTAGTTTTTTCGTTTTATAAATCATATATCCGATGTACGAACCACATTTTTGGTGTGAATTCGATAAAAAACGGTCATCTCGTTTTGTGTTATTTTTTAGTATTTTTTGCAGTACATGTTTAGTTAATTAGTGGAGTTTCCTAGTTTGCTGAAAAATTATACAGATGTGCATTTAAAAATATCCCTTTTAAAACGTAAACTAGGTTTTGTTAGACTTTAAACCATTTTTGCGCAACCATAAAAAAATACTGGTGCATTGATTTCATCTCATTAAAAACACATGTAATACAGAGCAAAACCTTGAGATCCGTAAACATTGAAAGCCACATCAAGTTAAAACAAAAGTCTAACTTTCTGTAATTCAAACTTTGTCGGAATCTATTTCACAAACACAACAAACGGTGAAACTAATAAAAATATTGCATATTTGGCATGTTAAGCCAAGTCAGAGGCCCATGGGCGGCTTAAAACTCAACCACACGATAAAGAAGAAGAAGAATAAAAATATTCGAGATCAATGCAGTTTTATTTACATTGCGTACACAATACATTCGGACAAAGCAGTCAATGTACGTTAATGTCTCCACCGCGTAATGGACCACAAATTGGCATATATATTTCAATGACCTGGAAACGAATAAATATTCCGTCAACATTTGGTGAAGCTTTTGAACTTTTTCTTAATAATGTGTGCGATCGTGTAATATATTGAATTTGGTTGGAGTAGGCAACTTTATGTAATAATCGAGCCAAACTACAAAGCTACTTAGCAAAGCAATAAGAAAGTTATAGGGAATCCAGCGCAAATCCATTCAGATATAACAATGATTTTATAAAGCTTCACTTTTTTCGACCTCTTTATTTCAATCTTAGATAGGTTTGCAATCACAATTTCTGTAAAAGATACACTATAAGCGATACACTTGTTTTAATTTAGTTACAAAAACCTAACACGTCACAAAGCAACCATTGTCCCAAAATAGCGCAACCTTACATAACACCGAACGCCCAAAAAATGAACAGCATCGAAAAAATCCCCACTTTTTGCACAGATCACGTTCTGCCCGTATTCAAATGACGCCACCGGCCGCATTCACCATTACGTGACAATGTGTTCTCCCATTTGCACGTAGCGAGGTATCATCCGGGCCCAAGAGGAACCTACCTACTCCAACCACGCCGGATGGAACCATCCGGTCGCTTGAGTTAAATACCGCTCTTTCAAGCACACAGACGGACTAATTTCAACACGAGTCCCTTTGAGAATAGGGGAGCGCTTTTATTCGAGTGTGACTGTATAATATAACATGTGTTCTGAAACTTAATATAAGGACGTTGTTTGGGTGTCACTGTCACGTGAAACACTAGTGGAATGGATGTGGTATGGGTGGAAGCCTGAAAGATATCAACGTGCTATTATAATAATATGGATGTAGGTGACTTACAACGCTAAACTAACACTAGAAGAGTTGTGAACAACGTGTTAATATGTGTTGATGTACGGTCGAACAAGTGGTTTTACAGTTTAACCAACAAATTTCATTGTAAAATGTAAACCAAATAGCTTGTTCGACCGTACAATCGCAAAACTCGACAAACTGTCAAATTTACTCATTCAATTTTGAACTTAACCAACAACATTTTATGGTTTAAAATCATCATTTGGAGAAATTTGGCTGACTGTACTTAGTACGGGTTTTAGAAAATTGAAAACAGACATCGCACTTAAAAGAAGATATGCCGTGACGAACAACGTTCACATTTTGCAGAACATATTGGTTTTAGAGGAAACCTTTTAGTTCCCTTCAAAATGGTTGAGTTGAATGGTGCTGATCCATGCGTCATGTCCGTGAACGGGCGCTGTCAGTTGTGACTGGTCATCTCTTAGTTGCCATGGCTTATTTGAATGAATTATTTTGAATTGTATTTTTTTTTGTTTGTGTGTTTTTGCTGTGGACACTTTTAACGTGCACATCTTGCTACATTGTTCTCACATAATATACCATCTCAACATGAATGATGTAACCAAGATTTTGTAACAATATTCTGATTTAAAAGAGTGTCCATGGAGTTTCTTGCCCGTTCTTCTCCATAGAGATCTACGCTAGGGAATGGGCAACTACAGTACTTTCACAGTTTTTATGTCTTGTGACTGGGACTGTAGCTACATTTAATTTTCATCTTTGTTTCGACAATTCAAAAGTGCCTGTAACTGGCTTACTTGAAATAAATGCTTTGATTTTGAACCTTCAGGAGGCAAAAAGCTGACAAAGACGTTAAATCACCGTCTTCCTAGTTCACTGCAATGTCAACATTTCAAATGATCTTCGGATTTCCGCAATTCTATTCACATTATTTCTCCAAACGGATCCTCGTCCAATATTGACCGGGATTTGCGCCATTTGCGTCCTTTCCTCCAATATGTCCGCAGCAGCTCAATAGGAGCTCTTACAAACCCTCACTAATCCTAATTGAGCCTGTGGGGCTCTCCGTTTCTTTACAGAATTAACACTTCGCTGGTGTCGCGAAAAACATCAGCAAGAATAAGGAAAATTACGGAAAAATGTTTCGTTCTCAAAGGAAATCGCGCACGTGTGGTTTACAGGTCTGTAATGTGTGTAATTCCATAAGAATGTACAAGGGTACACGGCACAGGGTGTTAGTGTCCGTCTACTTTGGAAAAGTCAGGAAAATCTGTTTGTTTCAAATCAGCGGAAGTTAATACCCGAAATCAACTGCCTTACTCTAATCGAATTCTAATTCTAAATTATGTAGTCGATGATGTTGGTGCACGGTAAAACTCTAATAAGTTTATTTTGACACCAACTTAGATGTATAAAATGTATGTATACTACTGAATAAATAAATAATAATAAATTATCTCTTAAACCTACATAAAAGTAATGCATTAGCAGACCACCCTAAGAAACAAAATAATTTTAAGAAATAAATCGTTTTATTCCGAAAAAAACACACTAAACCGGTGCAAAAGGAAGAACCAAATGCGAATTTTTATGTCTTTTCATTCGTCTCGTTCGTTTGGATAAAAAAAAATATTTACAAGTCTTTGATACGCAACAATATTAAGTTGAAGCCATTGAGATAGAAAAATAATTTAAGAATTTCTGTTGCTTCCTTCGGGCTCCATCATGAAACCAGTTCCATGGTGGAACCATGGAACTGGTTTCATGATGATTATTATTATGTTATCACCGAAGTTAAGTTATGAGTTTTAGTTCAATAAGATGCCAGGAACTCCTAGAAAAATGAATTAAAAACATATTAACGAGAACCACATAGGAACGGAACAAATAAATAAAAACTTGGAAGAAACCTCTTGTTGAACAAAGAGAATATCAAATACCCAAAGACTTCGTAAAATAAAAGTCAAATAGTGCTGCACTTCCCCGCAGAACAATCGAATCGACGCGGAAAGACAGTCTGGTCTATATGCTCATTGTAAATTGACTCGAACTGAGTGCTAGCAATCGATATGTTACGATGAAAGCCAGCGCTAGCAAGCTAGTCGCCTCGCTTGCCCCCGGTTGTTGCTACTGGGTTATTCATTGAAGTCGAGTCATTGCGAAAAATTATGACTATGAATGGAACATGCATTTCAATGATGGGACATGTGTAGGTACCTATTTGTTATGCCTTAAGTAAAGACAGAATTTAGTTATGTTTTTGTGCACTTATGTACGATTTTGGTATTTTAATGACAAAGTAAAGATTCTCTTTTACCGTCAACCTTTATTAAGACGCTCCTAGTTTTAAAAATATTGACGGTAGAATTTCAGGACGTATTTAATTCAAGTAACACAAGATGCTTACAAAAATCTCGATTAAATTCACAAAATAATTTTGATTTAACCAAAAATAAACTGAAAAAAAACTATATTTAACGACCACAGAAAACATACGACTTTACATTTCATAAATGCGGTTACACGAAAACTGCACGGTTAAAACCACAGAACAAACTTCATAATTCCATACACAAAACGGTTATGATCGTTGTTCAACCCTCTCGTTTCTGAGTCGTTCAATGCGATTTTTAATTTCCCCAGTGCTTAGGAAATGTTTCCATTTTTCCTTTGTTAACATAAATTTGAATGCAGCCGAGAACACGCAGCTTTTCATTTATTGAAACGCTGTGGGATAATAGAGATATTTTGTCTACACACATCAAAAATGTCTAGGGATCAAGCATTTTTATGCGGATTTCTTGAGATTGAGATGTGGCTTTGTAATAAATTTATGATTTTATAAATTTATATGGATCCTTTTTGGTGCATTTCATAATTTGAATCAGGAACTCTCAATCAAATTCGAGTAAAAGATGAAAATAAGCTGTCAATATTTTCCCTATAAAAACATACAACGCATTGAAGACATTATTAGTGCTACTGTTTCCCTACTACTGATTAAAACCAACGTTATTATGGAGCGGCGACGTCATTTAAGCAGGGAAGAAATGCTCAGAGCCGTGGGAATGATAGAAGCTGGTTCCCGGCAACGTACTGTAGCTTTAGCTCTGAATACAAGTCAGAGTGTTATCAGTCGACTTTGGACACGTTACCGAAGCACTGGTACCGTGGCTGAGCGCCATGGAGGACGGTATCGCTGCACCACACGGAGACAAGACCGATACATTCAAATCTTAACTCGAAGAGCTCCAACAATAACCGCCATGATGTTAGCCGTGAGGCTTCATCACTCTTCAGGGAACTTAATTAGCGACCAAACAGTCAGAAACCGCTTGCATGAAGTGAACCTTCATTCCCGAAGACCGCTACGGGTACCACCTATAGCAATGCACAATCGTAGGATTCGATATCAATGGGCTCTTGAACACAGAAATTGGGCAGAAGAACAATGGCGTTTCGTGTGCTTTTCTGATGAGTCTCGTTTTGGTATGAGACCGGATACAAGACGTATACGACACTGGAGAACCCCTGGACGCCAACAGCGATTAAAATCCTGCCAGGAAGTCCATCCTTATAGTGGTGGAACCATCATGGTATGGGCGGGTATTTGGATCGGCGGAAGAACTGAGTTGATTTGGATCAGAGGCAACCTCAACGCTCAAATTTATGCTGAGACGATTGTATCAGACGTCATCGTTCCTCTACAAGTGCAAATCGGTCCCTTATTTCAGTTAATGCATGATAATGCACGACCGCACACCGCAAGAGTTGTAAGACAGACTCTCGCCGCAGCTAACATCAATGTCCTGCCCTGGCCTGCTCAGTCGCCAGACTTGAACCCGATTGAGCATGCATGGGATATGCTACAGAGAAGAGCTCTGCCGAATATGGAGGGTATCCAGTCGCAAGAAGACCTTTTTTTGTTGTTGCAACAAACATGGGCGGCCATTCCACAGCGTGATTTGGATGAACTCATTTTGAGTATGCCAAACCGATGTTCTTGTGTTGTTAGTGTTCGCGGTAGAAACACGGATTATTAATTGTTTAAGTTACCCAATAAAATTTTAAAGAAAACTGTTATTTCAGTCTTTTTTTCGAACTTTAATGTTAGTGGTTCAAATGTCAAAAATCCCTTTATTAGGAAAATGGCAAATTTCTTTATTAATGCAAAGGTGACTTGGTTTATCGTTACTGTGACAAACGAAAACACTTTATTTGATGAATCCTTAAAGAAAATTTTAATTAATATCAATCAGGAGAAAAGTTATTGCAAAAATATATGTTGATCCCTAGATACTTTTGATGTGTGTATTTCCCTGATGTAAAGAGAAAAATTATAGGTGTATTTTTGTTTAATATAATTGTGTCGCTTAACTTCAAACTTGGATAAATCCAATTCTGAGATTTTGGTATCCAAAGAAAAAGAAAAAAAAAATGCTTTTAAACAATTTTATCAGTTGTGTATAAAACCGCATGGTTCTCGAGAAATAAACCGTATATTTTATCTAAGTCAAATATTATTGACTTAGATAAAATATACGGTCAAAAAATTGTCTTCAGACAATTTTTTTTTAAATGTAGTTAGGTCCATGAGAGCCAATCAGCTTATTGCGTTTGTTCAATATGGCCGTCAGTCGACGAATAGTCGACGTAAACTTTGCGACAGTAGCACCGTGTACTCCCCGCTTTTTTACTGTTTATTTATATAATTTAGATAATTCCATGGATAATTCTATTAAAATTGTGTCGCCAAGTAAAGCCCGCAAACAATAAAACTATTATATAACTATAACTATTACATTCCATTATATTAAATGAAGGTAAATCCAAACTAAATATTCAATTTTTTAAAGAATTAATGGATTAAATACAGAATTTGTTAGACAGGATCGTTTTCTTCAATAATGTTGCCATAATAAACAAAATACTGCTTTTTAATTCAAGGAATTAAGACTATTATCACTTTTTCTTAAATATCTCTTATGAGTGTGGAGTGGATTTATCCGAGTTTGAAGTTAAGCGACACAATTATGACTACTAGCTGTTGCCCGCGACTTCGTTCGCGTGGAAATTTTAGTTTGATGTGTATGTGTGAGACTAAAAAATAGCCTACGACCTATTCTCAGACCTACCAAATATACTCAAAAAAATGCATAAAAATCGGTCTAACCGTTTCGGAGGAGTTCGATAACAAACACTGTGACACGAGATTTTTATATATTAGAAGATTTTGTTTGTCTTTGTGATGTCAAGCAACAAAAGCACTCGTAGTTCAGATTTAATAAAATGGATTGATCCGCTTGATGTCAGCCTTTGTAGAATCTACGACACAAACGATCAACCGCAGCTCTGTTTTTTCAACGTCACTGTCAGTTTCCACAAATCGTTCGTGTGTGAGCTTAACTAGAACTCCAATATACTGAAAACCATTTTGTATAGTATAGTTCCAGTCCAGTTTCTTTTTGGATTTCGGGTGCCATTTCCTACAAAAAAATGTTGTGCACATAGAACGTGTTCCAAATTTAAAAAGTCGAGGAAAACATCGTAAAACAGACACACCTTAGCATATGCTAAGCGTGCTAAGCGTGCTAAGCTATGCTGAGGATAAGTAGTACCTGTCACGCTGACGTGAAGAATGGAGTTCGCGTGTGTACTCCTCCTTACATCAATGTGACATGACTACAGTGCACGGTTATTTAACATCTGAAAGCTGCAGTCCAATAGCAACCTTAACGTTGTGAAAATAAAGATCGCTATAATTTTGCCAGAGTTGACAGTGAACAACCTTATTGCTAGGACAATAAGGATCATTGTGATTTTACAAGCGATACAAAGCTGGAGGTAAAAATCTGTGAAAGGACTGTATTCTGTTTTGCTACTATTTTTAGCACATACGTGTTACCTACATGCTCTTTGCCCGTATATATTGTGAACAAAGCTTAATAGTTACCAATAAATAATATGGAGTTTCTTGCAAAGACATTCAGATAAGTATTTCTAATTACGACAATTACCTACTGTCGAGAAGTTGTATTTCTGATTTGTTGACATTGTATTTGTAATATATATTTTTTTTGTTTTTTTTTTTTTTTATTTTTATGTTAAATTGTGATTTGTATTTATCTCATGTTTCGTAACGTGTAATTTTAATATGGAAAACCTAAAATAAATGGATTTTATTTTTATTTTTATATAAATACTTTTGATGAGAGTCTACAACAGCCTAGTAGGTATTTAAAAAACCGTACCACCACAGTAGGAGAGCCCCCTCTAATTTATGTTTATTATTTTTTGTTATCACGGCAACAGAAATTCATATTCAGTAAAAATTTCAACTCTCTACCTATTACGGATCATAAGATACAGCCCGCTGACAGACAGACGGACGGACCATCAGCAGTGGAGGCTTAGTAATACGGCCCCGTTGGTTACCCTTCGGGTAAGGAACCCTAAAAGTACCAAACACTTACCTACATACAAACCTACTTAAAACAGCTATTGGGTAAAACACCACAAAACAATTTCAACATCAACCAATCCATATTATTTTTACATAAGCCCGCGATGGTTTCACAAAGTCAAAGCCAGAGCCCGATCAGCCGTAACATCGACAAAGCCTAAATAAATAAAACTTCGATGAATTAAAATCAATCTGTTCCATAAAGCGATGTACGAGTAAGTCATATGCTTGAAATTCAAGCAGAGGAATAAATCTGTTGACTTTAATAGCTGGAAACCAGAATGAAATATGGTAATGTGCTCATTTTCATGCATTAAGCACGATGCATCTCTATTGCAGGGCTCAAAGTAGTCGATATTTTAAAAATTTTACATTCCTAGTTTTTTATGAGGTGGTTTTTGATTTATTTTCCTACTTTTGTTTGATATTTTTTGGAGTTTTGGACTGGCTCGTTGGTCTAGTGGTTGCAAACGTCACTGCTGAGCTTGAGGTCCTAGGTTCGATTCCCAGGTCGTATAAAGCGTTATTGGGAATTTCTCAGTAGCAGCCATGTAGTCTGGATTTGTGCCCGGTTGATGGCAATAGGTCCGTCCTTTACTACATGGGACTTAAACATAACTAGCGTAATGTGGGTGTACTATTAAGTAGAGGTACACCTCTACCTTAGGTAGAGGTAACCCTTTGTTGAGCCTTCTGTGATAACAGGCGCGATGTTATGTTTTTTGGACTTTATGTTGTCATTTTCCTATTTTTTTTATCCTGTTAACTAATTACACAGTCTTTTAGCAAAAGTGTGATAGTGACCACCCATGACATACCGAGTTTCCAGCGTGCCTCGGAAAGCACGTTAAGCCGTTGTTGGGGCCAACGGTTTCACGATGTTTTGGCAGTCGTTACAGTTAGTCAGTGGCCCGATAGTCCGACAACCAGTCATACCTAGGGGTATTACCCAGGACTAGCTGGGTTGTGGAGGTCAGATAAGCAGTCACCCCATGTAACATACTAGTATTCAGATGCATCGGGTTAGATTGGAAGCCGACCCCAACATAGTTGGGAAAAGGCTAGGCAGATGATTTTAGTAAACGTGTAATACGTAGGTACATAAAACTTACCGAATATGTAGGTATACCGGGTACAACTCATAAGGGTTTTCGTACCCCTTGGAAAAAAAAATTAGAATACCTAATAGTTCATTCACCTCATCATCATCTGCCTAGCCTTTTTCCAACCAAGAACCAAGGTCATTCACCTATTACCCGAAATACACTATTAGATATTACAAGAAAAATCCTACTTCCTTCGTAATATTATAAATGCGAAAGTTTGTGAGGATGGATGGATGGATGGATGCTTCTTACTTTTTCACGCAAAAACTACTGAACAGATTTGATAGTTTATAACCCGGATAAACACATAGGATACCTTTTATCCCGTAATTACCGAACTCAACGCGGCCAAGCCGCGTGCATAACCTATGTTAATAATAAAAACAAAGAAATTTCGTAATATCTACTGAGCAGTTAGCCTCTGTTCCACAATTTTAAATAAAACCCAGTTAACTGTTCTCGTTTTATAGATTTTCCATAACCATTCTATTTCATTGTCTTTGGTTCAACTAATTGTGTCGTTTAACTTCCCTTTGGGTCACAAAAAACATAATTCAGACAATTTATATGCAAAACTTTGGGTTATTTGAATAGGGTCAGCTCTCATCTTAGTAGACTGATACCCCAAAATTGTATTAAAGTAAAAAGTGTTTCCAGTTTCATCGCCTCAGTCTCAGTAAATCCTTCTTTTTTCATTTTGAGAATGTAATTGTGACCAAAACGGCTCGAATTGTTCTGAAAGAATCTTGCTTTTTTGTGATTGTGGAGATTCATGGCAACTTTTTCTACGTTTCGATATTGCAAATGATTGCGTTTAGATGTTCAGATTTAGTAAAATAATTGTATTTTTTTTTGTACATCTTGGTAAAAAAAAACTTTATTACATGGAAAATTAAAAGCCCCGTAATTGCTGCATGTATTATTACTTTTATTGATGAACGCTTCGAAATTAAGAGATCCCCAAAATGCCGATCTTCTTTAAACGGTCAGGGATTCTAACAACAGCCACGGAACCGCAGGACTGGTTGAGAGGAAGGACTGCCCCTCATCAGGAACTGGCAACCTATCCGATACCTCTAACGAATTGTTAATGTTAAGATAGTGTCAGTACAGAACCATTCTTCACAATAAACAGATGCAGGAACTTTAAACACGTGTATAGTTGTCACATCCATTTACGTCCTCTTTATGTTCCCTTTTCCGTTTCCGTAGAATTTTGCTTCTGGTCAGATAAGGACTTACCTCGGGCTGAATTCAGTGGTAACGGAACACGTAACGGAATCTCTTTGGTACATCATTAGGCACAAGTACTTGTGAACTTCTTCATTTACTTATCTAGATTATGCCTAAACCTTCGTATTTACATGGTATTTGGATTCTAAGGAAATCAGGTACCGAATTTTAAACACCTTAACAACCGTATATACACAAAAGGCGATTTAAAAAATAAAAATAAAACAATTTTCATAAACAAAAACATCGAATAAATTATTGATAATAAAATAAACGAAAAAAAAAACTTTAAAAAGCTTTTATAAAAAAAAATTCTTAAAAGTTTTCTAAATTGGAAATAGGTAACGCGTTGTTTTTTGTAAGGTCTCTGGCTTATTAGTTATACAATCCAGTTTTTCAATTAGAAGTGAAAACGTATAAAAAAATGTGCCTTTTCCAAATTGAGTATAGGATCTATTTTTGCGATTTTTGCTACAAAAGCTGGATCAATCAGTCACAGAACAGCTTCATTTGTGTATGAGAAGCAAACATATACTGGAAGTTAACATACAGAAACTGTTTAATTTTCATTCTGCGTACAAGATTTATGTGAGAAAGTGATAGATATGATTTACGCTCTCTGAATAAATTAGTCTAGTATTCGTACCCGTCAGAGTTTCCAAGGCTTTTATCTTTAGTCATAATTAGAATTTATAATTAGAGGGATTTGTATGTTTCAGATGCTGTTGTTGTCTACTTATGGCGAGGTTAAAGGATTCACATAAGTAGCTTATCACAAAGCTTGAGTAAAGAATTGATGATTTCTAGAAGACAAGCCTTTTCATCCTTTACTTAATCCTGCTAAGAAATAAATATACACAAAACAAAATCACAAAAACAAAAAAAAACATAAACAAATAAACACACACATACAACAACACACATCAAAAAAACACACACACTTAACAAACATAAATAAATAAATAATAATTAATAAATAAATATTCAAAAATCTTTCCTCAGTGCTTACATTCATTAAATGAGAAACATGGATGGCACTCTCACTAATATTTACAAAAAGTAGAAGGTAAGGAAAAATCTAAGTAGCATTTTTTTTTTGCAACAGAAGCCTTTCCATACCTATGCAACCCGCTAAACCTCAAACGTTTACATCAAACGACAACTTTTAATATCCACTGCTGTAGCAAGAACATTCCCCAGATTGCAAGGATTGTTATTTTCTTTCTTATTGCAGGGAAGTGCTTCCAGCTAGATCTTGGTTCGCGACAGTTGCACAATAAATTATTGTATAGACACAGTACGTAGCTTTGAGTACATATTAGGAAGTTTAGTTTGCTTTATGGACATTTTTTTTATACACAGTTAAGTAGGTTGGTACAAAAACCCTATAACAGAATATTGCTTCCAACACTGGAGCGAGCGCTTGCTTCTAGCACAGGCGACAGCACTGGCACACGCACTGGTCGAGCACTTGCTTTCAGCACTGGTGGCGCGAGCACTGGCTGCCATGCACGATTATTTTATTGTTTAACTTTGAATCAAAATGTATGACGCAACAGGCAATTTAATTCATTCATTAATTGGCACCCACTGTTGAGTACAGCCTCCCCTCTCCTTTGTGGCTTTCCTGGCCACCGCGTCTCGACTAGGTCCAACCCACAATCTTCTGAATTTCATGAATCCACCTAGTTGTTGGTCTGCCAACACTTTTAAATTATATTGATCGTGTAAATCAGTCTTTATTCAACCCCCACACCTGCGGTACCTATGAGGTTATAAACATACATGCAAGTGTTGATAGCGGTATAAAATAAATACAAGCCACATTAATGGTACAACTGCCTATCGGCTAACGATATCAAGTTGCACATGACATGCAATATTGCAATCATGTTCGAGGTTTGATAAGTTCTTGTACTGAACCATATTGGTGATTAAGCTACGGTTTATAATCTGTACGCCCATAATGGTTCTTAGAATAAGCGTGGTCAGAGGACCTAGACGAGTGACGAATGTAACGATAGCTTTCAAAGCGTACTGTCGATAAAAAGAGATGTTTACGAATAAATGCGCTTACGCTTAGAGATAACAGATTCATGGAAGACTCTTATGCCAATATATTGACCAAAAAGTATATAACTCTGAATAACACCTATTTTTCAGAGTATAACTCTGAATAACACCTATTATTCAGAGTATAACTCTGAATAACACCTATTATTCAGAGTTATAATAGTAAGCCAGAAGAGTTGACCTCAAATCATTTTTATAGCAAGGTAGCTACTATCTTCGCATTAGACTAGAACTTACTACAGTTTTAGTTTCAAAAGCCAGAAGAGTCATCACACGCCATTTTAATAGCACTGTCAAGATGGCTTCTATCTTAGCACTAGGCGAGAACTTCCCAATGCCATCACAGCGCGGAGCGCTTCATCTTAGCCGCACGAAGGTCACCTTATAATCACAACATTAATTTAAGCTCCACTCTTAACGATACTTAATTATCCTTAACGATACGATTGAGCCCTTAAGATTTGCGTGCAGACAACAGGGAACCTCGTTACCTTGATTATTCCCCAACACGCGTAATAGATTGTTTTTACAGCGGCTTTAAGAGGAATTAACATGAGCTTAAAGCGCTACGCTTTACGAAGCGGCCCGGAAAAGGTGCTCAGTAATAAATGAAGGTGTCCCAGAATGTAATTACTGCGTGTTTCTTTGATACGTTTATAATTAACTTTATAAATCTCAATTTAGAAGCGGTCTTGGAATTGAGAGAGCGGATGGTGTATAATGTGCAATGAAATTCACTGTTGGAGTAATGGGTTTGTTAAACATGGGTGGCCTCAAAACATGCCCAGCAGGCATTGAATGCTCTTGCCATTATTTTAATAGAAGAAATAATGAAGAATGCATTAAAAAGCTGATACAAAGTCGTAAATCGCACTAGGGCGAGATTTTCATAGTGCTAAATGATACTAAACCAGCAGTAAGAAGCGAGCAAGAATAGACAATGGTATGTACATATTTCCACTGACAAAATTCTTCAAAGCTGAACTCCTTTAGGCAAACTCAGTCCCGTAAGTATGCCTCTATCAATGGTAATTCTAAGATGGTTTGAAAATTCACAAAAGGGGCAGGAAATTAACTTCCTACTTATAGTAGAAACGTATGGAATTAATTTCCTTTGAGCTATTGAATTTTTTCCTGTTATTTTTTTACTCATTTCTTCTGTTTGGGGAAAACTTGGTTCGGCTTTAACATGGTAATATTATAATAATTATAATATTTACTTTGCCCTTTTAACGGAGCTCTAGAAATCTTCAAAGATGCCAAATGGTTTCAGTGTTTTTTTTTAATAAAATGAATGTTAAATGTGGTAACTTAATAACTGGAGATCGCTGGGTAGTAAATGTGATAGTGAATTATCTGTGACCTCTATGAAGAGCGTCATTATCTTCCTGCCTTTGTCCCATGTTACTTGGGGTCGGCGCCACGTGTTTTTGCTTCCATTCTCCACTGTCAATAGCCATGCCTGTCATTTACCCCTTTTTATTTCATATCATTCCTCATACAATTCATCAATGTTTTCTTTCGTTTTCTTCTCTCTCTCTTCATCCATCAACATTTATATTTATCACTCTTTTAGTCAAGACAGACGACTCCTTTTACTCTTCTTTGTATCAAACTTCTTCTTAAGAGGGCTATCACAATTTTTCTTGTATTTGAGTGTTTGATAGAACACTCCTGAGAGAAATAATCAAACTTTCTCGGGCATATTTTTTTTTTTAATTTTGTGGCCATATCTAAACCATAATCACACATCTAAACTGAGAGTTTTGATGTGTGATTATGGTTTAGAAGCATGAAAATCGGTGCAGTCGTTTTTGAGTTTATCGCAAACAGACAGACAGACGCTGCTGAAGAGACTATAAACAACCTATAACTGCTTACTATTAGGTATCGTCGATCAACAAATCCTGACGTAGGTACCAGCTCAGTTATCAAATAATACAATTTATTAAGACGAGATAAAACGTTAAACGTTAAACATTATGTTCGTAGTTCACTATTACCCCTTAGTGTTAGTACTGGTATTATAATTATGTAGTTCTGTCTCAAAACTTCAGACATGTACCTACCAATTGAACTTAGTTTGAAGTACTGCAAATAACTGAGCCAGAATATTCCCAAGTCAACAATTCATGCCGACTCCTAAGAAAATAAGATCGTGTATTACAAGACCTTTCTCTGAAAATATAATATGCATAAAGAACGTTGGCAGACAAACATTTCGTCATTTAAATACCTTTGGCAAACATGTTACATGCCGATGGAACATTTAAAAAATAAATAGGCGCTACGGGACCCTTTGATCTAATAAAATACAAAAATGTTGCCTCTCCGGCCACCTTAATAGACGTGCAAATGGTTCAATATTTTGTTCGGAGTTATTTATTCGAGCAATTTGGCCGTATACTGACTAAAGGCAATTTGTAGGGAATAATGTTAGAAACATCGTGTCTTCTTAGAGTTCAGTTACTCGTATTAGTACAGACAACAGACGCAAAAAATTAAAAAAAATTAAAAATAAAACTTTTTTTTATGAAAATGAAATTCGAAGACATGTGACATCTACCAATCCGCACTGGGCCCGCGTGTTGGATTATAGCCCATTCCCTCTCATAGAGAGGAGGCCTGTGTCCCAGCAGTGGGAACATTAATAGGCTGATGATGATTAGTACAGACAAACCGTGCAAACAGTTCTGTGGAGCATAGTTTTAAGTATCACACTTATGTAAACTTTTATAAATAAAGAAACATATGTCATGATAAGTGTACCAGTCGTTTTTGGACCTACCCTATTGGGTATTTAATTACTTCAATTATTAAAATAGGAAAACATCGTGAGGAAACCGGCATGTCCTAGAACCAAAAAAATCGAAGAAATGTGACATCTACCAACCCGCACTGGTCCCGCGTGGTGGATTATGGCCCATTCCCTCTCATACGGAGGAGGTCGTGTCCCAGCAGTGGGAACATTATAGGCTGATGATGATGATGATGATTAAAATAGAAACTCCACCGTGGATATCACAAAAGCCTACCAACTTCCAACAAAAACAGGATAGATAGCACAGTCCTTTCGCCCGAATACCCGCTTGTCATTGAGTGAGTGATCCAATTTGAAGAGGTCAACAATAAGAAACTTTTAAGTACAGCGATCTGAAGGTCGTTAAAACTTTTTACCCCAAAATGTTTCCAATCGGAACAAACAATACCAAACCCTTCAACAATGATCATTTTTCACGCAAAAAGTCTTATTTATTATATCGAAGCCAAACGCTACAGTTCGATTGTGTTGAGTCATAAATAAATAAAATCTATTTCCGTGCGGACGGCGCCACAGGCAATAGCTAGTTCATAAATAAACCTATTGAGCGGGCGTTGGACACGTATCAATGTTGGCGTTCAGTTTTCATATTCATAAAAGAAAATATTTGCACTGGCAACATTGGTAACGAATGTGACGACGTGACGGTGAATATTGTGAATTCGATCATTATAACCAGCATATTGCTAAAGCTACCAATTTTACGTGACACTATGTACACTTTCCGCGATACTTTTCAGCAAAATAAATACCTGAGTTGCCAAATTTCCTGTAGTTACTTTCTATAAGAAGAGTAATAATGCAGAGCTTAAAAAGTTTATCAGTTTATCCAGCTAACATAGTTTTAGACGCAGCAAATACCATGCAACGACAACATAAAGCTTATATAACTACAAAAATCAAATTACTTACATTTTCATCCATACGAACAATTTATTTATTGTTTTCAAAACCCATTCCAAAACGTTTTGAACTTCACCCAAACGCTTGAAAAGAAATAACAGCAAGCCCTTTAGGCAAAATGATTTCAAGATGGCGCCTGACTGCGACATTGAGGTCGTAAAATATTAAAAAGATACAACCAACTACAGTACCGCATAAAGTAGCCCAAATTCCCCTTCCCGTTTAAATGTGTCCTACTTTTTTCAACCTAAAAACATGTTAATATAAACAAAAAGACTTTTATAATAAAACAAACCGCGCAAAAGCCTTCGTTTCGTTTTTAAACAATAAGTTATTACTTTTGTAATGTTGTTATTTAATGTCCGCTGTGGAAAAGGATGTCTGTCTGCCGATACCGGACATTTTGATTGGGGCTTTGTGTAAAAAAGTTTCCATGAAAAATAAATATTCGGATGCTTCGTAAACAAAAACATTCGAACTTTTTGCCCTCGGCATGTTTTCATAAAGTATTATATTTTTCAATTGTTATTAGAGCGACCACCATTCTTTTGATATAATAACAAATACAAAGACTTTTTGTTTTATTTAACGTCAGAAATCAAGAACAGCCCACTGTTTAAAAAAAATGATAAAATACATTCTACAACAGGCGCCTATATCTCCATTTTTGCGCAGAGTCCTAATTATATTATAACAGCTTACAGCTGAGCCCAATCACACTTTCCATCCGCCATTCAAAATGAACCCGGAACCTTATTTTACGTGCCATTATTAAACAGAAACTTTAACGTTCCCTTTCAAAGTATATCAAAATTCAATTGAAACCATTCCGGAGCAAAACGAGTATGTAAGCAAGAGTACGATTTCAATATTTTTATAGATTGCCAACGCAGCAGCAGTTACTCGAAAATCCGTATCCCTTATTTAAATGATAATTTTCCTGAGACCTGCTGAAAGAAAAATAATAAATTGTTGTGTCCGTATCGTGACCCAACATTGACCGTCACAAAACGGCTTAAAAACACGACCATCGTACCCTTTTCCCATGCCATTACGTTGTTATCCAACCGCGTCGATTAATGGGAGACCTAAGCTCCCTTCGTACAAGTTCAATCCATGAAATTATAGTCCTTTCGAAAGGAAAACTGAAACTGACAGCACAAGACAAATTGACCGTCCGGTGTCGATTTCTCATAATGAGTTGAGTAATATTTTTTCCAGAGGTGCCACGAAAATTATATAAAAAGGTGACTGAAATCTATTATAACTACGCATAATGAAGTTAAATTATATATTCCAATGTTACCGAAAATGTCGTTTTTCCTATTCAGGGCACATAATTGCTTCCACCATTACTCTTTATCTCGGTAAGATCAGAAAGTCATTTATCACGGAGCCAATGTGCTCGCTCCCGTCGATCACAAACTTATTGTACCAACTTTTTTATCGCTTGCATTCATTTGACTCTGACAGACTTTCAGAAGAGATTTTGTATTAAATACCCAGTCTTTTTCACTCCTCTTTTCGTTTTTTATGTAAGTAGAAAGTGGAAACTACGTTATACAATTTTACTAATGACTACATTTCTATAGAAAGACTTATAAGGATACCGCTATAATCCCTTACATAAATAGATCAGTGATTAGAATATTCTAATGAGAATTTTGTTTTATGTTAGACTGTTTTAATCTAAATATATAAAAGAAGATACTGACTGACTGACTGACTCATCTATCAACGCACAGCCCAAACCACTGAGTCTAGAGATTCCATATTTGGCACATATGTTCCTTAAGTGGTCTAGGGGTACACTAAGAAAGGGTTTTTCAAAAGTCACCCTCTAAGGGGGTGAAACGGGGCTCTAAAGTTTGTCTGGGGAAACAAGATTAATTAGACTATTTTTTTAAAAACTTCACAGGAGTACTCCTATTGATGAATGAGCAGAAATGAGTTTCCGGTGTTTTCAGAATTCAACCCCTAAGAGGGGGAAATGGGGTGACTAAGTCTAAAAAACAATGCACAGCCCAAACCGCTGAGTCTAGAGATTCCAAATTTGGCACATACGTTCCTTATGAGGTTAAGGGGTGCAATAATGGTGATTTTTTAAAATTCACCCCTTAAGGGGTTAAAACGTGGGTCCAAAGTTTACATGTGGAAATAAGTTTAGCTAGATTATTTTCTCCGAAACTTAACAGGAGTGCTCTATCGATAAATGAGTTAACATTTTTCAGAATTCAACCCCTAATATGGAGAAATGGGGTGACAAAGTCTGAAAATCAACTCATAGCCCAAACCACTGGGTCAAGAGATTCTAAATTTAGCACGCGTAGGTTTCTGATGAGGTCTAAGGGGCACTAAGAAAGGATTTTTCAAAATTTACTTCCTAAGGGGTGAAACGGGAGTCGAAAGTGTGTATGGGGAAACAAGATCAGTTAGACTGTTTTGTTCGAAACTTCACAGGAGTACTATCGATAAATGAGTTAACATTTGTATTTCAGTTTTTTTCAGAATTCAACCCCTAAAGAGGAAAATGGGGTAACAATGTCTGAAAATCAACATGGGTATTGTTTGTACTTTGTATGGTGTATCGGGTCGGGTGTAATACAAAAACGACGATTTTAAGATTTTTAATGTGGCGGACCTGAAATGCCTTCATTCCCTGTTGGGGTGCGATGGGGTTGAAAGGTCTAAAAATCAATATGGGTGTGGTGCAGATTACGAAAATAGCATTTATTTTGAGATCCAGAAGATGGCGGATTCGACTTCTATACAGGGTTATTGTTGATTTATTGTGATGATTGTGATAACGATGATGGTGATTGTGATTGTGATCGTGATTGTGATGGTTATTGTGATAGTGATTGTGATAGTGATTGTGATGGTGACTGTGATGGTGATTGTGATAGTGATGGTGATGGTGATAGTGATGGTGATGGTGATAGTGATTGTGACTGTGACAGTGATAGTGATTGTGATAATGATGATGGTGATAGTGAAGGTGATTCTGATTGTGATGGTTATTGTAATGGTGATAGCGATGGTGATTATGATAGTGATTGTGACAGTGATGGTGATTGTGATACTGATGACGATGATTGTGATAACGATAAAGATGATTGTGATAACGATGATGGTGATTGTGATTGTGATAGTTATAGTGACGGTGATTGTGATGGTGATAGCGGTGGTGATTGTAATTGTCACAGTGATGGTATTTGTGATAATGATGATGATGCGTGTAATAACGATTATGATGATTTTAATAACAAGGATGGATATTGTAATGATGATGATTGTGATTACGATGATAATGGTTGTGATTACGATGATAATGATTGTGATAATGATGATAGTGATTGTGATAACGATGATTGTGATTGTGATGGTAATTGTGATAACGAGGATGGATATTGTGATGATGATGATTGTGATTACGATGATAATGGTTGTGATAGTGATGATAGTGATTGTGATAACTATGATCGTGATTGACGATGATGGTGATTATGATTGAGATGGTGATTGTGATAGTGACGGTGAATGTGATAGTGATGGTGTTAGCGGTGGTGATGGTGATTGAGATGGTGTTAGTGATTGTGACTATGATAGTGATGGTGATAGCGGTGGTGATGGTGATTGTGATAGTGATGGCTAATGTGATGGTGATTGTGACAGTGATGGTGATTGTGATAGTGATTGTGACAGTGATGGTGATTGTGATAATGATGATCATGATTGTGATTACGATGATAATGATTGTGATTACGATGATAATGAGTGTGATAATGATGATGATGATTGTGATAACGATAATGATGATTGTGATAACGAAGATGGAGATTGTGATGATGATTGTGATAGTGATGGTAAATGTGATGGTGATAGTGATTGTGACTGTGATTGTGATGGTGATTGTGATAACGAGGATGGAGATTGTGATGATGATGATTGTGATTACGATGATAATGGTTGTGATTACGATGATAATAATGATGGTGATTGTGATGGTGATTGTGATGGTGATTGTGATGGTGATTGTGATGGTGATTGTGATAGTGATGGTGATTGTGATAATGATTGTGATAATAATGGTGGTTGTGATGACAATAATTGTGATTCATAACCTGGATTAACACGTAGGACACTATTTATCCCTTTAGTATGATCCAGTGGGACGGTTACCGAACTTCACGCGGGCGAAACCGCGGACAACAGCTAGTAGGGTTATAAAATTCCTCCCACTAGACTTTATGACAATAAACAAAAAAAATTCGCTTGAATTGTAAAATAGGTCTGTTAATGAGCCTCAAGCCTCAGGCAAAAAAAGTGCCTACGATTTCTACTTACCTGAATAAAATAAAGAAATATGCTGAAGCATTAACCTAACGAGAATTTACAATTTATATTTCACGTTTGCCACTTTCGAACGGATCAGTGGAGTCTCGGCTCTTGAACTTTAGAGGTTCGTAACTCCAACCGAAACCTGTTGAACTATCGACCTACTTTAAACAAAAGTCAAAAGAGGGTTTATCACGTAATATCTTCGTCAGAATCCGTATCTTCGTCAGAATCCGTATCTCCGTAGATATTACCCGTATTAACTGACAAGCTGCTACTAACTTCCATACGTTGACAAATTGTCGAGGAAAATCCACTTGGTCTCGTAACTTGTGAAGTCTCAGCAACAGAAGTTAACGGGATTTTTTCTTGGGAAACATGCAATCAGTAAGTCCTTCAACGTGATGGGATATCGGGTAAATAAAAAAGGACAAGAATGAAATTGAGTTGTCGTCGCCAAAAGTGATTTTAATTTGTATAACTAATTGACTAAGCTACCACAGATTTAATGTAAACCTAATCCTTTTCGATTACTGACTGATGGCTGACTTCATCATTATCATCCACAACCTGACTTCATCCACTGCCGGGTTGCCAGCCTCATCCAGAATATTCCCGCGATGGCAACAATGTCGTCTGCCCATCTCGCCGCCGGACGACCAACCAGCTTTAGTCCACTTGCCATCACCTGACTGATGGCTGACTTGCCATTCTTAAATTTCTGTAAACTTGCCTCCAAGATGTGGAATTCTATACAAGTATTCTATATTACATGTTTTGTCGGTTATCATAATAATTATGACGGGCAACATTGAGGAAAATCAATCATTTGAATCTGAAAACGAACGACTTTGAGACAAACTGGTATAAGTACCTAATTCGTGAACAGCCTGTATTGTATATCTAGATACAGAAATATAATATTTTTTAAGTGAACAGTGCTATTGATTTTCTTCTTCATCTGAGCTGTACCGGACGCGAAGCGGGTCTCGCTGTGAGCACGAAATTTTTATTTCAGCTGATATTTTTGCAGTAAAAGCTGTTCGAAGCAAGCTTATTCAACAGTTGAGTTGATTTATCTTTAGATTTGAAAACCACATAAAACAATACAAAGAGATAATGTGCTTGAAACAATATACAACCACATTGCTTAGTTTATTAGAGATATTTGATATTGTTCTATTAGCTTTAATCCCGAGCCAAATAGGCAATCTAATTTTCGATCCCGCATTGCATCAAAATTCTAATTTATATTCCATCCAAACTACATATCCCCGTACAACAAGAAAATAAGTAACATAACACAATCTGATTTCAATGTAGCTACGAGTATTATATCTGCACAAACATGGCTAAGTCCCCGTGCACACAGGCACCGCAGGCTTTCAGTGCGAGGGAGCGACCTTGAGTTCAATTGGCAAAGCACTGTAATGTGTACGCAGACTCAGTAGCTCGGAGCAAGCGGATCGTGTTTATGTGCACTTGTTTATGAGTGGTAAAATATTTACCTAGGCGTGTCTACCACGCCAGATGAAATGGCTTGAGAGGTTACACAGTGATATACGGCTAGATGAATAGAATGAGACGTGCAATGCCGTTTCCGAATAAATTGAGATCCTAAAAGCAGGTTTTGAGAAATAGGTAACACCTGTATTAGTAACTTAATATCGCATTGAATGGTCAACACCAATTAATCTAGGTCCAATAGAAACTATGCACTCTGATGCAAGCCATTCAGCTGCGAAACTAAAATTGAACGAGAGCAGGTCGTATTAGCAATTTACGAAAGCAACTAAAAAAGCAAAAGAGCAGAAAACTATTTCGTGGCCGGTTAAGGAGATGACGTGATGAGGTCTATCTTATCTAAAGAAGTGGCCTTACTCGTAGATGGGCAGTACACAGATGCAATTAAAAACTCCCTTTTCTTCGTAGTGCGAGAGAGTGCTTTTTAAGGTGGATGCAAAATCGTCGTAGATTGGAATTCCAAATGCCACTTGTAGAATCCGTTTGCGAACCAGTGACAAACAATATAGACCATTAAACAATATAGACAATAGACTATTTGCTATTATATCTGCGTGATGACGGGTACGGAAATTAAAAGCGTAGCTATTTAAGAGGGAAGTATTTCGAGGACCTATTTGCTGCTTACGTTATTAAGTTCTAGCAAGCTTTTTGAATAACTAACTTGTACATAAGAAATGTACTAATAATATTATGAATGCAAAGGAACAAAGAAGGAGAAGCTCGTGGTTAATTAAACAGCCAAAAAAACCGCCGCTCGGGACGATCTTCAAGTTAAGCCGTAAGTAGGTTGGTCCGTGGATGGGTGACCCATTACATACCAAGGTTCGTCCGTGTAACCAAGGCTGTCATTTTATTTGTATATCTTTGACAGTCAGTCGTTACAGGAAGTCAGTGGCCCGAAAGTCTGACAACTAGTCTTACAACGGAATGTCGTATATTACCCAGTAGGTTGTAGAGGTCAGATAGGCAGTCGCTCCATGTAAAATACTGGTATTCAGCTGCATCCGGTTAGACTGGAAGCCAACCCCAACACAGTTGGGAAAAGGCTAGGCAGATGATGATGTGAAATCAAAAGTAACTCTCCGTCCGACTTATGTCTACCTAATACTCATGCCGAAACCACTGAACCAATTGGTATAAAGTTTCATAGATAAGTTGGGATTTGGTAAAAGACATATTAATACTACTTTTCACCTAAATATTTACAAAAAAAAAAACACGCAAAGGAAATTAATAAAAAAAATAATTAAAAAAATTAAAAAACCCGACTGCGTAAAAAATAACTAATAACTTTAAATAAAAAACCTGAAAATAATAAAACAAGTTCAGAAGACATGACATATTGACTGCAACAGTCGGGACCCATATTGGATGTAATGATTTTAGTCTAGATTATTTAATGGATCCCAAGCGGCTGCAGAGCGTGCCAAACATTTGAATTTTATATAAATTTACTTTTATACTATTTGTCATTTCGAATTACATTCAAACATATAACTTGCATTAAAAATATTTTTGTAATAACCTTTTAAAACCCTTCATTTTGATTCCCCACTCGATGGTATTAGAAGAAGAAAAAAATCAAACTCCACAATATGGCACCCCAAATCCACGATTGTTATTTGTTTTTTGATTATAATGTAGCCAGTGACACTCGCGCCATCAAGAAGAATCTAACGACATAATTATAATGTATCCAAATCCCTCCATCCGTTGAGGAGTTACGAGGGAACATAAAAACGGACATACATACATACATACAGGTCAAACACATTACCCTAGTTTTGGGCTTCGCCGCAGTCGAGTAAAAAAGACGGACAGAAGCTATTCACGCATATCACGATTGTAGTATGTGGGTGGAGTTGATTACCCAAATCCAATGTCCTATGAATAAACAATCACACTAAGCCAAATATAGAAACCAATATCGCAATAATCCAATTTCGGTTCAGTGATAATATCAAAAAAACAGCTGAACTCAGCAATATCCAGTGGTCCCGTGTCCCGAAGCCACGAATTAAATCGACTCGGCTAATATTGACCAGTTACAATTTGTATGTAAATTAGTTAACCACGCTGCCCCGAGTTAGGACAATTAGTTCTTGAAAAACTGTTGAATGGTTACACCAGCCACGTGTTTCAAACAACGGGATTAGAAGCAGGTATTAGAATCGAGTTTTATGTACCGTGGTCCACACAAAATGGTTTTTTATACGCCATGGCATGGTTAATCGCGTGAAAACTGTGTGAAGTGAGTTCTGATAAAGTCATGTTATGGAGTTTTTTTTTGTTCTTATCTAAAGGCTAATAGTCACCGCTTAGTCGCTTTTATGAGTAGAAACTGAAACAAAAAGCTGCAACGTTTTTTCCAACAAATTGATAAATAGAATATTTTCGCGCTGTGGCGACTATCAGCCGGAAAAAAACTATGCCCTTGTGTGTCATAGGCACAACGCCGGAAAAATCAAATTATAAACGGTGCCTTTTTCAGAAAATATCAGGTTATGTAAACCAGGCGTGCCAAAATATAATATTCACATACTCACAAATTCAAAGCCAATATCTCAGGCAAGCAAGTACAACCTAACAAAGAACACACAGCGCTTCTCGGCAAGCTCGCACATCTTACGTATTTGTGTGAAAAAAAAAAAAAATAAAGAAGCAAAGCGGTTAGAGGGCCAGATGAACGAGGCAAACATTACGCTGTGCTTTGTACTCACTGACCCAAATTACTCCATTTTAAATGCAAATCATTCACACAACGACCGTTTCACAGAAGGGTGTTTAATTCCAATGTATTTATTTTTGTTTTGCTTATCGATGTATTTTGTGGGCGGTAATGAGCTTGTTGGAACGAAAGTAATGTAGCACCACCTGGCGGGGAGAGGGAAGTGCTGATTAATTAATGTCGCTATAAGAAAAAGTCTGATAAAAAATTGTGGACCGAGTTCTTTAATTCCAAAAAGGACAATTAATTTGAACGATCAAACATAAGGAAATGTGTTTTACGAGATTTTCAAAGAAATTCGTTCGTTCTTAGAGCTACCAAAACCAAGCTAGTGATTCTTTGGACTAGGTCAGGGTGTAAAGGATAGCCCTCCGCAGACTGACGGGATGAACTCATTAAATCATACTAAGGTGGGAATGTAGCTTAATTGGGCCGTCCTATATGCAATGCAACCAATGAAGCGGAACTTTATTTCAACATTTGTTATGTAATTTTCATGTTGTTTTCAAATTTCAACCAATATTTACACTACATTGGAAGAGGGATAGGTATTTATCCTTGTCGAATTAATAAGTTTACCGAGAAACAAAGTGCCATCCAACCTTTACGAACCCCATAAATCAACTCTTCGGAAGCTAGTTGTGGTGTTATCAGCACACACTTGAACGCTCCGCATCTGGAACATTTTCTTTGTTCCTTGCGAAGCGACTAGCATGAGGAAATAAGGATCAATTTGAGGGGAAATGCGGCATGTTTAGGTAAAAAAAATGCGTAGAAACATGCATGACAGAAGCTCATATCGCTGCCTTTACGAGTGGTATGAAAAAGTGGGTATGTGGCATGTCTGGGAACAATGAACAGTATGTGAACATGAATGTGAAGGAAAAATATGCTTAATTGTAATGTAACCCTTTTTTTTTTATTCACTATAAATTTTATATTTGAATGTTCTTGTATACCATGACAATTATCCTTTATCTAGTTGTGGTGAAGATGGGACGACTGTAATTCGGGCAAAAACATAAGGTCTACCTAGCCGTCCCACTTTTTCTTTCGTAGCGAGGTAATCTACAATTGCCTCTTACCTTTCAGAACAACGATCACTAGGCCAAGTCATTTAGTAATGATGACGATCAAGATCATTTAAATGCATACAGTAGGTACATTATTGCCGATGTCTTGCTGAGTAGACGACGGACTTTTGTTAGTCTAAAAGTGTACGATCCATTAGGAATTTCTTTCAGTAGCAGCCACGTAGTGTGGATTTGCGCCGAACTTAAACATAACTGGCAAAATGACGGTATACAAACTAACAAACGCCAGGACATTAAGCCAATTTTTTTTTATCAACTTTGAACTTATTGCTTTAGCGATAAAATTGAAAATTGTAGTAGCTTGCTGTTTGATGTGCTAGCGGGCGTCTGTACTATATAGAATACACCTCTGCCTTACTCTTCGGGTATTAAAGACTTGATGTTATGTTACATCACAAAACCACCAATGTAGGTATCCCCTATAATGGGTGTGGTGTACGCCTAGATATACACCCATATTTCGTAAGTTATATTTCGGGGATTTTTGTCCTTCGAGGACAAAAGTCTCTCGTCTGCTCAAACCTTAAGAGTTTTTCAGATAAGTGCGCTACGAGGTCGGTTCCGGGCCACATCCGCCTCTTTATCTCGGTAACATCGTCTGACTCACATACTTATACACAAGCCATAAAGCCTTCTTTGTTTTGATACGTGATTTGATACTCGTAATAGAATAGGCCATTTCTATCCCTACGATTTTCCGCCTTTTAGCCATGTCATAGATTAATTATTATAATGTAGAGAAGAAGTAATTTCACGTGTTTATTACATGTCTATTGTCTAAGTATACCATTGTTTGTGTTTTAATTAGGTAAAGTATCTCATTAAGAATATTAGTTCAGTTTTATACCTCAATGATGAAAATTACAATGTTATAAATACCAATCGAATTGAGAACCTCCTCCTTTTGGAAGTCGGTTAAAAAGCACCAAAATATTGCATAAAATTGAATTAAACCTTAATCCTTTTTTGCTGCATCAATTTTAGTGAAAATAAATTGTTTATCTGTGAATATTTAGTAAAAAAAATATAGACGAGATATTATACAGGCACAGACAATAAATAAAAGAAGTTGCAAGAAACCTCTTTTGTGCCTTGGCATTCTACAATAATTTTACTTACTGGCTGTTTTATGTAAAAATACTAATACATGCCTTTTTTTTTTTTTTTTTTTTTCGGATGGGAAATCATCAAATGACTTCTCCCGCTCTGGGCGGAGCAGGAGGGAGTGTCAGACTTTTACTGACTAAAACCCATCCATGTTCCTTCATCGCCCTTTGTGTTCCGGGGCCACGGTATCTCTTTCGAATAGTCCCGCAACCCCGGCAGGCATCGGTCCTTTCGGACCCCTTCCTTTTTGCTGACTCTCTTTGAGGCGCGCGTGGAACACGAACGCGCCGTCGACACGGCCTGTCGTCATGAGACGGACGGACGGCGAGCTAGCCCATAGCCCACCGTCCACAGGCCCGCGCCTACGGTGGCCGGGGGCCACGTGGTGGACCCCGACGCCCGGGGCGTCTCCCGCGGCGGCCGGGACGCTGTGAGGTTCTCTCCCTCTCACGTTCCGCCACCTCCTTCTCTAGCATTACTGCTTCGCAGAAGGAGGTGACGGCGTCCCATTCCGTCTCGCTCCGGACCATGGCTTGCACCAGGGCCGGACGCGAGAGGTCGCCGCCGCCAATCGCCACTTCGAGGACACGGCGGTGCTCCGCCCACGCGGGGCACACCTCCACCGTGTGCTCCACCGTGTCCTCCGGTCGATCCTCGCAGTGGAAACACCCGGGCGTTTCCTCCCGCCCGATTCGGTGCAGGAACCTCCCGAAAACACCGTGTCCGGTGAGGACCTGCGTCAGGCGGAAGGTGAGGACGCCGTGGCGTCTCTCAAGCCACTCCTCAAAGAGGGGACTTACCGCCACTATTGTGGCGTGCCCTGCACGGGGTTGCGACAGTCGCTCTCTCCATGTCGCCATGAGAGCACGCCGGAAGTCTGTCCGCTGCGCGACAATTTGTCGCGGCAGCGGAGTTTCCCCCCGGCGTAGCACCTCCGCGCGCCATTCATGTGGGCGCGCGAGGACTATCGCCTCCAGATCCCATGGCGGCAATCCGGCAAGGAGGCACGCCGCCTCACGGGAGATCGTGCGGTACCCACGGGCCAGCCTTACGGCTATACTAATACATGCCTTTAAATTTCTTTTTTGTTTTCGTTAGTCGAGTACCTAATGGCATTCAGATATTTTTTCGAAAAAATCTCCAGTGTTTTGTTAATATTATTATTTATTTAGCATATAAACTTTTTCGTCATAATTAATTGCATGAAATCATTAATGCCTTTAACCATAAAGTTAGGTACGGGCCCCATTCGGGGCCTGACAGACAAACCTCCGCTGGCTCGGTACCGACCCACAATGGGGCTGGCACTTATGTCATACATACGTCATCCTTATTCTTTATGTAAATATTTAATTTTCTGATTATCAAATACTATAAGTGTGCGTTAATTAAGAGAGTTGGATAAAAACATCATATGTCAAATCCATTAAAAGTTTCGTATTTAGAGCGCAAAGTTCTTAATTTATCCTAATAAAATCTAAGTGTCATAGTTTAATTTAAATTAAACTATGGATGGGAAAGGGTTAAAAGTCACAAAACCGGCCAAGTGCGTGTTGGGCCACGTGCAGTGTAGGGTACCGTAGTAGCCCGTTATCACTAATAATTTATTAAGGTATTTTAGTTTTAGATTTTGTTTTTCAATGCAAGTCTTTACCCGTTATAAACGGGACCCCTTCTTTTTACATAATGTCATTTTTCCTAATATCCTTTGGCATAACTGTTTTGGCATAATTTGTTTTGCCATAATAATACTTTGCCAAATTTATTTTGGCATACAGTTTATGTTGGCATAATCATCTTGCAGACTAATTTGTTTTGGCACAAATTGAATTCGCATAATGTTACTAGGCATAATGACTATTAGCATAATAGTATTTAGGCATACAATTAATAGAAATACCGGAATCATATTTGAGTTATTTTTACGTATTTATTTTGAATTAAAAATTCATTATGTTGTGCAACAAAGGCTAGTGACAGAAACGAATCGCTGCAAAACCGACTCCACGTAGTCTTGTCTGCCCTACCCCTAGAGTGTAATCTAAGCCTGCGTAGGGGCGGAGGGGCGAGGCGGCCTGCGAGCTGAAGAGCACGTGGTTATTTTTTTGCGGTGGTGAGCGTAAAACACATCTGCGACGATAAGCTCGCGCGGAACCGCCAGAGCCCCGCAGTGCCGGAGCCGTGACAGAAACCATGCCTGCTGCATGTTGCATACTGCATGCTTGCTGCATACTTGCTTGCATGCTGCATGCATGGTGTATGCTTATTTGCATGCTGCATGCATGGTGTATGCTTGTTAGCATGCTTCTTACAGGGAAAAACCCCAAATATGTTCACAATCAACTATGTTCAAAACAAATATGTTATGTATTACCTGCTTCAGGAGATATGGTTTTTTTTCCAACTGTAGAAATAAATTGGTATATCCAATTATAGTATGTCTAACATTTAAGGAGTTAATAGGGAATAAGCACGTAATTTTTTCTTCACTTTTATCAACAAAATACAGTACTATCAACCCAAGAAAAGTATTAAAAGTTGAACTACTGCTTGTCGCTTAAAAATAATATTAAACTCCTGCAATTTCTATGACAGTTCAAACGTCCGTAGCTGTCGCGGCCATGATGTGACGTCATTTAACACAATCTGCCTTGTTTACATCATTTTTTTGCCATTAATAGAATGATTTTACTAATTGTAAGTGCTCCAGTAAAGTAAAAATTGCAATAAAAATAATATTAAAATAAAATCTTAGTGAACCTTTATGCAGTTTTTAAATAAAAGTGTTTTTTGACACATAGACTTTGACGTCACTACCGCCGTTATCAAGGACGACGCGTTTTGAGAGTGCGTTTGGTTTCACCAAAAACATGCTACATACAACAGATTAGAATTATAAAATAAGTGATGTAGTAGCAACTTAAACAAGTGTACCACAGTGTTTTTATGGCCCAAAACAATTAAATATATATAAAAAAAAAAAAAAAAAAATATTATTATTATTATTTTTTATTATTATTATATATATATATTAAATATATATTATATATATAATTTTGAATAAATAAAAAGAGTTTTGTATTTCATGCATATTCCCTATTATTATGTTTCTTTGTTATGCCTATAAAAATATGTTTTAATATCGTTATGCGTAAATAAATTTATGCTTAAGAATGTTATATGCTTAATCATTATTACGATTAGAGAAATTATGCTTAAAAAAATTATTGCGTAAGCTGTTTGCGTAAATAATGTAATGCGAAAATGTAATTAGGAGTAACAAAAGTATGCCAACTTGGCATACTTTTGTTACTCCTAATTATATTTAGGTCTTAAAATTCGATGCAAATGGATATTGAACCATAAACAAGCGACTACTTCATCTTAGTCACTTTAAGGATTTTGTATTTGGTACAAAATCATCCAACATCCAAGCTCAACGACTATTACTGCTAAACTAATGAAGTTATCTTAACCGCTATAATTTCCTTTAAAGTTCATAAAATGTATTATCATCATGATTTTTTCCAGATTTTTCAAGCCAGCAGTTTAGCTTTTAGAGGGAGGGAACTAATATTTTCACTTTGAAGTTTAATATTTCGTAAATGGAGCATAAATCGAAAAATAGTATTAGGAACCCCTCATTTTAAAAGATCTATTCAACGATACGGATAGACGACGAAAAAACATTCATCCCGACTTCACATGTAGGGAAGCTACCATAAAAAACAGTATTTTCCAAAATTGTATTTTACTTTTTTGTCAGCGTAATTAATATACACACCTCTACGTAACCAAATTTCTAGGTCTCTTTATTGATAACAAAGTAAATTAAAGGTCACATATTGAGCAAGTCTGCAAAAGACTCAGTCAGAGCTCTTATGCTCTTTACAGACTAAGGAACACTGTCAGTCAGTCTGCACTACTAACTGCCTAGGATATGTTGCTTCAATCATACGCTACGGCATCATATTCTGGGGCAACTCTGTAGAAAAAGAGCGTGCTTTTAGAGCTCAAAAACGGTGCATCTGATCGATGTGCGGTATACACCAAGTGGATTCATGCAGACCACATTTCACAAATTTAAAAATATGAACTCTCCCTTGTGTGTACATTTATGAAACTGTAATGTTCATAAAATCAAATCCAAATTTGTTTGAATTTTGCAGTAGGGCCAGACACAAAGACAAGCGGCGCATCGTAGCCAGTAGAACAAAGCTTTTGCACCAAAGCATCTTTTGTATGGGCCCACGTATCTTTAATAATCTTCCACCATTTCTCAGAACTATGAGCGATATAAATACCTTTAAAAAAAAACTACACGAATTATTGATAAGTAAATGTTATTACTCTATAAGAGAATTTCTAGATGACAATACATTGAAGCATATCCATTGAAGTAATAATTTGTTAATCTGACATAAGTATTTTATAATTTTGATAATTTAATCATAATGTATTTGCATGACAAATTGGATTTATTGTATTTTAATTTTGTTATATAATCTAAGTTTAATTTTAATTTAATATTTTTTTAGTATTGTATTTTCTACCGAACTTGTGACATGAATTTTGTATGCCTCAATGGCGGGACATAGCAGACACCTGTATTTAACACAACATCAAGAACCTATGATCCACAATAAACTGTTTGAATTTGAATTTGAATCTACAAAATTTCTGGTACTAACAGTCTCTGAGACCCTACTCTCTAACGTTTCGTCCGTATATTCGGATCTATCCGTTTCTCTCACTTGCACTCATCTGCAGACGTGCGCAAGAGAGACGGATAGATCCGAATATACGGACAAAACGTTAGAGAGTAGGGCCCCTGAGCAAAACCTCGGACGGACGGACGGACAGATGGACATGACACTATAAGTGTTCCTTGTCAGAATTATGGAACCCTAAAAAAAATGCAAAAGGATTAATTTCAAAATTAAAATATAATTTTTGAAATTATACCAAGGAGGTTTTATTCTGTCACAAATCTTTTTTTCCAAACTTGATTTCATTGCAACTATCGATTAGGCTGAATGCAACTTTTTAATCGTAATGGTGAAACTTGGGTTTACGGTTAGCACTACGAGGTGGTATGTCATGGACTTATTATGGTGGTTATAATATTGTTTTTTTTTTTGTAATATTTAGCAAGTCTTTGATCGTGTTTTTTTATGAAAATATGATGTATGAATAATGGCAAAATTAAGAACGCAAATAAAATATTAGGCATCGTTCACACCAAACGTATTGTCCGCCGCCGACTGTGAGTATCCAGTACAAAATGTACGAAAGATTTACTTCAGCCGCCGACTGATTCGCTTTTGTTTTTCAAACATTTGTGAAGTCGGCGGCCGACTATACGTTTGGTTTGAACACGGCCTTAATGTTTTTATGTTGCTCTTTCGAGTTTTTTTAGCAAATGAGAAGCTTGTCTAAGTACATTATTTCCAAATTCTAAGTTACCTAGTTTTTGGAAGGATTCAGTAAAATATTACTGAATCCTTCCAAAAACTAGGTACTAAATATGTGTAAAACACATATGTTTTACACATATTTGGTAATAGACTGACGCCGTTTTACCGACCTCAACACGTTAGGAGAAATTAACCACAAACTTATAGTATGAAACAGCTACCGGCCGTGACTTAAAAAATCGAATGCTGAAAATTCACGAAAAATTCTTTAATTTCTTGACAATTCGCATCACGTGTCAAAATCTTGTCATGCATAGTGGTAATACAAAAAATACAGGCATGAAGCATAGAAAAGAATTGCAGTGTTTTTTACACATGGGTGTGTAAAAAACACAATTTTCACGTTCGTGTTTTGTTTGCTGTAAGCAAAGGATGCAAACCTGTAATTTTGTAAAGAGTTCCATAAACATAATCTAAATACAGATATCAGCCGACTTTACTGCATTTCGGCACGAAATGTTAATTAATATGAATGAACCCAAAACGTTGCAAAAAAGTTGCCTGCCTCGAAACTCCACTTGAAATGTTGCCAACTATTTTCAAATTTGAGAGTGAAAAAAAAACAATAAAACTAGGGTTGTGTACATTTATAACTGTATTAAGTTTACATCAAACTTTCTCTTACACCGGAATTATCTTGAAGCTGATGTGATTAAAAAGTAAATATTGAGCTCATAACCTTGTCCTGAATAGGCCCAAAGTAGTGCTTTTTGCTTTTCTCAAGACGCCTTAAACTGTCTGTCCACTTTCATTCGCATATAACTTGATTTGAGTATTATTAATATTATTTTGTCAAAAATTTCCACTGCATCCCAGGGCGATAGTTTAAGGGTAGGTATTGGGTATTGAGGACAGCTACCATTCCGTAACACATATCCACTCAAGACGCTTAATTGTTATAGGCTACAAAAACCCGTAACTGAGCTATAAACGTAACACATCGTAATAATTAAACACCAAGGTTACGAGTGTCAAATAAGCGCAAAACAAATTAATTATAGGTCATCGGATTCCAGTCTAACCGAATTCCGCTGAATACCAGTATTTTACATGGAGCGACTGCCTATCTGATACCCACAACCCAGTTAGTATTGGGTAATACAAAACCAGTCTCACCAAAAGGTAAACCAGTCTTGCCCTTTGGTAAGACGATTGCGATCAGCTCTTGATCGCATAAAATTCCTCTCTACAGCCTCGTCAGTGCCAAAAGAAACTCGTATAGAGCTCGTTCCACTCCAAATTGATGACCGTATAGTCCGGCAATAGAAACGTGGCCGCGTGTTACTCACAATGTAGTCTTGCTCGGTAAGTCGTTATACAAGTTTCAGTGGAAAAAGAACTTACTTAGCGACATATTATGAATAAAAATGGTTTTTCATTTTTCCTGTCCTACCTGGGCGACCGACCTCTGCTCGGGTTAAAATGGAGAAAACATATTTTCCCAGATACGAGACCTAGCTTGACCGCTTTTTAACCCCGTAAAACCCCTATATGGCAACTTTCTTCGAAATCGTTAGAGCTGTTTTCAAGAACGTGATTACAAATATTGCTTATTTAATAGTAAAGGAGGTAAAGGATAAGACGATTAAACAATTTCAATTTCAATTCGTGATTAACACCAAGGGCTAGACGTAGGAAAAAAGAGCAAAAAAAAAATACTACATGCGTCATATTCATCATTTAAAACACCTGCATCTTAAAACTAAAACTGCTCATTCGAAAAACTTGATCGAATAAAAACCTGTGCCACAGCTTCGTCAATCCCAAAAGTATTGAGCTCGTCCGGCGTCCCTCTCGAAATTGATTACCATATGGTCCGGCAATAAAAAAATGGCCGTGTATTACTTGCTCACAATGTAGTCCTGCCCGGTAAACTAGGTTTCAGTGGAAAAAGAACTTACCTATCTACACATTATGAACGAAGATGGAACGACTCAAAAACGATTTTCAAGAGCACCCGCGTGGTTGACAGTTTTTATCGTTACAGCTTTATAACTGCTATTTGAAAGCGGTTTACAGGTGTGATAAGTAATTATAAGATAAAATATATTATACTTATAGGTTACACTTTTTTTTAATGAAAAGATAGTATTTTTGATCCTAATCAACGCAATTACGTAAATAGTCTTATAGTCGCTTCTGATATCGCCAAACTATAAGTTCTTGGTCGACTCACTACAGATTCCGTACCTCAAAAGGTAAAAAGTACCTTATTCTATTTGGGGTTGGGGCAGCAAGCACGTTTTCTTCTTCCAAATTATATGAAGTTTAGAATTTCAGGAACGCAAACGAATAAACATAAAATAATTTCTCACTCAGAACAGACATCAGCCATTATCCTAAAATGCAGCAGAATATTCTAAGCGCCAGGCAATATACAAACAGGTATAGCTTGGACTTATAACATTAGAATATTATCCGCCATTTATCTCGACGCAAATCTCGAGAGAATCTCGCTTCCTCTCTTGTATCGGGATGTAAGATCGGGAATTTAAACGAGGGTTTTAAGGGCCTTGCATAATACACGTATATCCGTATTCCGTTGATTTATAATTCCTTTTGTGTTATCTTTTTACCGTTGTTATAGCGATGCCAAGACGGTAAAGAAATACACCGTGAGAAGTGTCAATGCCTTACAACCGAAAATTCGAAGACATTATGTCATTCCCCAACCCACACTGGGCGTTGTGGGCCAGTTATGACCCACTCGCTCTTAAAGAGGGAAAGCCTATGTCCCAGTAGTGCATGATTATAAGCTGGTTATGCTGTGTTGAATATTATTGTCGACTGGTGGTTTTCAGTGACTTGAGTCGCTCGAAAGTGAAGCTTCGCTAATTCCTTTCCAGTGTCATAAGAATCGTCGTTCCTCAATCACTCTGTCATGGAACTGTTTTAAATGTACTTTAAGCGGACTACAGGAGCTAAACGCGAAGATTTATAATGCAAAAAAGCATATGATTCACTGCAATAAACAAAACCAGAAAAATATATGATATTCTTCAGGATATATGCTAGTACGTCAGTGTTTTGAAAACATAATACATCTAATATTACTCGATAAAAAAAAATCACGAACTTATCTCTAAAAATTTCTTATAACGAGTAAAAACCATACTAAAATACATGCCATCATTCTGATTTTTTTGGCAAATAATTCTACAGGAAACATATTAGCGTCATAGTGTTTTATTTTTTGAGTCCAATCAATCGATTTTTTTGTAAATTACAAAAAACCACTAACTCCGCACTATTCGGCCCGCATCAGTGACTGACGTAACAACCACTTTGTAGTGCAAGCTGATTAGAACTTTATTCTAACAGGATTTCAAACGAAGTTTGAACCACCACAAATAGAGATGCTAATTTAGCTCCTGTAGTCGCCTTAAGGTGAACAGATGAGGCTTCGCAACCTACACATACCTATTGGTTGCTAAAATCAGCTGTACAACGCTGCTTTGGAGATTGTTCATAGCCTCGTGGCATGCGGGCGAGCAGCACTTGTTTCGTGTGAGTACCGCCGGCGCTGAAGTCACTGTTCCTCTGCAAGTGACATCGGTATGACTCGTGTCATGCTCTAAAGTTTTTTTTTTTTGTGAATAGTATATCGCGGGTCAACCTAGGAGGTTGTCGTCTGCTTAACCAGACTGTCCTGTAAGGTGTCCAGCCGGGGCAAAAAACTTACAAACTAGGCGACTACACGCTAAGGGAACACTCTTTGTACGAGGCTCGACTTAGGGCGTCGTTGAGGGAGAACAGCAAAGGGCAGGCTGGATCAGAACGATACTCTAAAGTCAACAACTATTTTCATTTGCCCCGCAGTCCCAAGACTCGTGTAGTTTTAGCGTGTAGTCCGTGGTCAGCTATAACAGGAATAAGAAAAATCATGCCTAACATTTATGTGTTCTTTTTAAACATTGCCCGGGTTGTGCAAAGTGTTATTGGGTTTTTCCATCAGTAATTTCTCGGTAGTTGCTACGGAGTCTGGATCTGTGCCCTGTTGATGGCAATTCGTTCGCCCCCTATTGCATGGGACTTTAAAATAGATAGCTGGCGAAATGTGGGTGTACTGTAGGTGTACTATTAGGTACCTACACCTCTTCCAAACCCCTTGTTATATACTATGTTATGTATCAAAGAGATTGATCCTGGTTTTATTCCACCATTATACACAAACAAAGGCTCCACACAATACGTGAGCAACAGAATAGACAAGTTTACGACCTGGCTTACACGACGGGCCATAAAAGTAGACGCAATATTAATAGAAGTGAGATAAATAAAACCGCTTTGAATGTACCAAGGTGTAATATTTAGCCGGGGTTATGACCAGTTGTCTTATATTAAATCTGTTACAGTATTACAAATCTTTTTCAGAAGGAGTTGTTGACTGCGATATTGAACTTTAGAGATGAATAAATGGGTACATTTGAAAACCAAATTAGGTGCATCATAACTTTTGTTATTCCCATCTGTTGCGCTAGATAAACCTGACGAAACATACTTACAAAAGCAAAATTACTACTCTTATCACCACATATATATCACCCTCCTCCTCCTGCCACCTACATAACATAACATCAAGCCTGTAATCACCGAAAGGTAAGGCAGAAGTGTGCCTACCTAATTGTATAAGTATCTACATTTCGCCAGTAACATAGGTATGTTTAAGTCCTATGTAATAGGGGGCGAGGCTATTGTCATCAACGCGGTACAAATCAAAGACACCATGGCTACTGCTGAGAAATTCCTGATAGAGAAAGCCTAATAACAATGCCCGGTTGGACTCACCTGCATCTCATGCTCAGCAGACGCGCATACGACCACTAGAGCAACGAGTAGACCAGTCATTATAATATATTGACGTGTCGTCTTTATTATTTACTAGCGGACGTCACGCGGTTTCACCCGCGTAGTTCCCGTTCCCGTGGGAGTACGGGGATAAAATATATCCTATGTTACTCAGGGTGAATGTAGCTTTCAAATGGTGAAAAAATTGAAATCGGCGCAGTAGTTTTTGAGTTTATTCATTACAAACATACAAAAATACAAATCTTTCCTCTTTATAATATTATTATTAGTGTAGAAATAAAATGGTAACACCAGCTTTTATGCCTTAAATTATTTTCTGAATATTCGTACGCCGACTCTCTAAATAAAAACGGTTCGACAAATATTAACGATTCAGAAATAATTATTAAAAACACGCGCCACGTAATGAAATATGAATTTATTTTAAAATGTACAGTCTGTGTAACTGAAAAACTGTTTGCTATTTATTATGAGGTGATAAATAATTCTGTATTAAAGTAGAGAGCTTAATACAGATAACCTATTAAAACAATCTTAAATATTTACAATGATAACAGTACCAGGGAATCCCGTATTTCAAATATTTAAAAAACGATAAGATAAAAACAAGTAATTTAGAAAATTGACGTTCGATCTTTGACCCTTTCTCAAAAAAACAAATAAAACAGGGACATCCCTTTTAAAAAAAAATCAAAACTAATATTTTTAAACATAGAACGATCTTTTTGCCGTTTGGAACTTTATTAAAGCTGAACTTAAAACGCAAACGAACGTTTAAAAAAGTCCTGCATTTGAAACCATCTGCTAATAGAGGCGAGATTATGAGATAAAAGCGAGAACAACGAGCAGAGAATGGCGAGCACATGTCCTCATAGCTCGTTTTTATCTTCATAAAGAGCTTTGCACACCGCGCCAAGCATTGTTCATTACGCTTTAGTAAAGAGTCCGGATTTTAAAGTAACAATTTTACTACTTTATTCGCACGAAACCCCCTTGAAATAAACTTCTTCTTCTATCTTGAAATATACGGTTTCGTGGGGCATAGTTCATAAATTAAGACTTTTATAAACTTTCCTGTATTAACTAAATATAAATGAATAATCGTAACGACAAAGCAGGTTTGTAGCGTCTCCGTAAACCGCCTTCAAAGGATTTTAATTTAAATAGTTTAACAAGGCAGTCCGTAAATAATACTTCTGAGAAAGTTACTTCGTCTTTGGTACTCGGAAAGTATTTACACTAGTGACAATTAATAATATTACTCAAACTAAGTGTGTTAAGCAGCCAAATCAATATTATATTATTCCAAGTGAATTTTAAAATTTCAGTAGGTACACATTTTCCGCGTCGACGAAGCCTTTCAAAAGAAAATATGTTTATTCATCGTATTTTTATTATTATAACGGATCATTTGTGTTCCCCAGAGTGAATCCCGCCGTATGACGGATTAATGGAAGTGAAGAATTTCTGAGAAGACGCACCTATCTACCTACCTACCCCACTCTATTGTTGATGGCAGGTATATAACGATTTATTGTCCCGTGCCGTTACAGGTACTGACGGCGTCAAAGATATATTATCTGCTGCCATAACAAATATTTCCTAGGACATTTTTACACGAATAAAAAGTAGTGACTAAATTTTACTTTTACATGAATCTCGCGGGAAGCACTCGGATTTCGTTTTTACATTATTTTTGTTGTGCCACGACATGCACGGAAAGTTATGTCAGATTGTGTTCCTACGTATTCGAATGTTTTTATTGTAGCACTGAAAAGCGTGACCTGCTTTTGAAACAAATAAAACTCTAACACGTCCTCGTTACTTTCGTTTATTGACAGAAACTGTCAAACGCTATCTAAACATAACCTCAATCGTCCTAAATCAACCAAAATTGACGTATTTTGAGCCTTCGAAAGTTATAACTGAATTACTTTATCGTAGTAGAACGACATACTGAAACTCATATGTCAAGTTTATTATGTTAGTGTCGGAAAGTTTGGAGACCGCCTCCGAATAACTAAACAATAGATAAGTAAAGTACACACAAAGCCGCACAAGTTATGATCTAAGTACATCGGACGATGAAATTGCCAATCTGTACTTCAGTGCTGGGCAATGTAGTGAAGTGTAAAGCTATCATTGTTTTGTGGTGAAAAGGGCATTGCTCTATTTATCCTGTATACCTTCATCCCGCTTCGCGCTGGAACAATGATTATACCGTCACTGATGGACTTTTTAATATGGAGATAGTGATAATCTGTTTGTAACATCTATCATTATCAAAAAAGTTTGGGCAAATTCAAGTCGGAAGATTGAAACCAATGATTTTGCGTTTAAAAAATCGTATTAAGTAGGTAGGTATGGAGTTGTAGCTTATCAGGCATTTAATTTTAGTTCTCGTACACGCTAGAAAACACGAAAAACCTGTAAAAAGAGGAGCGACATTTTCAAGACCGCCTGTTTTGTGCAGGTTGTACTGTGTAACGTGAGAAAGAAATATGTTCTTTTAAACAACGCTACTCTACGCGATTGTACAGACGCTAGCACATTGAGCTACTAAAATTTGTCAAATTTATATAAGAAGGTTTTTAACTACCTCCGAACTAGACTACTTCGTCCGAAGTCGTGAGGACACTTTGGAGATGATCGGCGCGAACCACGTTAGGACAAGGGAGCTGCCTAATAGTGATAAACATCAGAACGTAAGTAATACGAGTAAGCGTAGTTCACACCGCGTAAATAGGTATTCATCTATTAAAACGACGCGCATTTGATTCCCTTTTTCCTTCTCGTCCACCACCGAAGACAGACCTCCTACCAGTCCTCCTTATTTATGTGGGGGATACCGCTATGTCCATGGCGGTATCCCCCACATAAATGTATAAATTTGTCTGCAATACACGAACGTAACCACGCAAGTCGCTAATTGAAATTAACAAATCCCACGGGAACGGAACCTCATCCCCAACATTTTAGTCTAACAGTAGCCACCTGCCAAGCATTAGGTTCAAGGTTGATTGGCAAAATTTGTCAGTTTCGAGTAGTTTTGTGTGCAGTCTGTACTGTAAGTAAGATAATGATTGTAAGGAGCCAAGTTTATCTAGGTGATATTGTCATTGATTAGTTGGTAGGCACGAGGCTGTCACTTTAGCTTTTATGTCTAGAAATTCTGACATCGAAGGCTTTGAATAATAAGTATTTGTTTAACACTTTGAGTAAATTCCATAACTATGCTAAGTCGACATACCTAAGTTGGAACATTGCTGAATACCTGAGTGTCAAAAGCTAACTCGCAACTATCGTCAATATTAATACAGTAAATATGTTCTAGAAACTTGAATACTGGTATTTAGTGGAGAAACGTAATATCACCAGTAAGTTTCGGTGTAAATCTAACTTTAAATTGAACATAAACTATCACTTTCATAGCTCTCTTCGCACACGAAAAGTAATTTATTTCTAACGCTTTTCTGTTTTTTTTTTTTCATAAAATTGACAACCGAACTTGTACTATAATAGTATCCGAATAATGGTGTAGGTAAAGTTAAGCATGTTTTGGAGCACCAAAAAAATATTGGGTAGAATCGCGACAACGTTAAGGCTGGGGTCTCTGCTAAATTAGCAACTCTATTTGTGGTGGTTCAAAGTTCGTTTGAAATACTGTTAGACTAAAGTTCTAATCAGCTTGCACTACAAAGTGGTTGTTACGTCAGTCACTGCGGGCCGAATAGTGCGAAATGAGTGGTTTTTATTTAATTCATATAATATCAAAATTCCAATTGTACACTTTGTAAAGAAAAAAGTCACAAATATTGGTGTGAAAAAAAAACTACTAAAATTTAATGCCGTTGCGTTTCCGTCATGTAGATAGACGTGATTCTATCGAAATTCATAGATGCAGTTCTTTCACGTTTATTTTACCTGTGACAACTAACAGCAACCTTTTTGTCTTGAAAAATACCCACTGAAATTTTGACAGACATATCAATGACAGCAACACAATTGCAACCTGAAAGGTACTAAAATAAAGGCTAATGTGATTTTCAGTCAATTGTAAGAGGTAAAACTGTGAAACGAATGTACCTCGTGATGAGTTTGCGTTATTTATTATCAACTAGCTGATGCCCGCCCGCCTGCAAATAATATACTGAAACCTTCCTCTTGAATCAATCGATCTATTTAAAAAACCCGCATCAAAATCCGTTGCGTAGTTTTAGAGATCTAAGCATACATAGGGACAGACGCGGCGAGTGACTTTGTTTTATAATATGTAGTTACTTGGAAAACATGACAGACGCGGTGAACAGTGAAACTATAACAAGACTTGCTACAACATCCGTGCGTGGTCCATATAAATACAATCAAAACAAACTGCCAAACAAACTTTATCAATTTCCAATTTATTTTAACCATGAGTAGGTAAATTGATACTTTGAATTGATTGTTCTTGTTGCTACAGTTTAGTAGCTCCGGTCACGGAATCTTTCTTGATGTAAACAAACAGTCAATTTAAAGACCCAACATTTATCTCAAACTTAAAATCTAATTAAAACTGCCATTTAATTTATCCAGTTATAATCTTATCAAAATTAACAATTTTATTTACTAGCCCAAAGTGATTACCCGCAATAATCACATAAGTACATAGTTTCCTTGCAAAAATAACCATTGTGTTAGGGTTCCGTAGTCCTGACAAGGAACCCTTTTAGTTTCGTCATGTCCGTCTGTCCGTCCGTCCGTCCGTCCCAGGTTTTGCTCTGAGACTGTTAGTACTAGAAAGCTGTAATTTTGTAGAGATGTGGAGATGTGTAATTAATAATGCCGACAAAATGATCAAATTCAATTTAGAATAATATATTTTTTTAGGGTAGCTCCCCTACATGTGAAGTGGGGGTGTTTTTTTTTTGTCGTCTGCCCCATCGTGTGGGATCGTTTATCGTTGATTAGGTCTTTTAAAATGACTTAGGGGTTGCTACATCTATTTTTTTATTTAATGCTAATCAAAAAGGCAAATATTTGTTCCAGTAGGGCGTCCCCTCCCTCTAAAAGCTAAACTGCGGGCTTGAAAAATCTTGAAAAATTCTAGTACATTTCATGAACTTTAAAGGAAAATTATAGCAGTTAAGATAACTTTATTAGTTTAGAGTTATAGTCGTTGAATTTGGGTGTTGGATAATTTTGTACCAAATACAAAATCCTTAGAATATATCCTCTAAACCTAAAGTGACTAAGATGAAGCTAGCTAGCTAGTTGCTAAACTGACAGAAGTCAAATTTGATCTATTATATGCAGGGATATGCCACATGGAGGGAAAGTACCTTGAATATTGTAGTTGGAACATTTTACTGGAAGAAGACATTATTTGAATTTAAAAAACAATTTAAACTGCATTCATAGATATTTAAATAATTACATGGTTGAACCGGTAATCGAACCCGTTACACGAGAAAAATAATCATCCTGTAGCTTTATCATACCGATCGAAAGGCTTCATCATAAGGAATATTTTTTGCTAAATAAAATAGTGCCAGAAATAAAAGGAAGACCATGAAATTTAACATTTTTAATACAAAATTAATCAATTTATCAAATGCTCAAAATGAGTCCCTTCCTGTTGAATACAAGGTCGCACTCTTTTGATTATTTCGCTCCCTGTCAATTTTTTGATCTTTTTGTGGTGAATATTTAGAATAATTGTAGATCGTGGACACTTTCATACTGGTTCTTGTAAACTAATTTTATTACGTAAATAAAAAAAAAACTAACAGGGTTAGATTATGTGATATGAGTAGCATTTGACAAATTGTCTTCTTTCAGTAAAATGTTCCATCTACAATATTCAAGGTACTTTGCCTCCATGTGGCATATCCGTGGGACGCCCTGTATATTATTTTTCATCTTTTATTATTAACGGGCTACTACCGAACCCGACACGCACTTCGCCGGTTTTTATCTTATATTACAATAAATGAAAGCGATTTTTTTTTGCGGGAGTAAAGTATCTACTTACAACAAACAAAATGTGAAGATAGAAGCCATTCCACTTATTAAATATACACACCTCATACTAGTGAGTACAGAAGGTGAATGACGCATAACCGAAATATCTTATGCCTCAAAATGTATGGAAGTCAGGCCCAAGAATCTTCAATAAGTACTTACTTAAAATACTTGGCATGTTCCCTTCATAAAAATGCAAATGTAAATTCGAACGTTATAATACCTACCGGACCTGGATTATTACACCCTGCGACCTTTGAAGCAACTGTCCTTTATAATAACTTTTTTTATTTACATATAGAGCGATGGACGATACGAGACACACGTGTACGGTTGAGAGGGATAAAGAAATCAGAATTAAATATGAAAGCTCGTGAATTCCAAATAGAAAACAACCTTTGAAAGCCAAAATTGTGTTATTAAGGCAATTTATAACTGAAACGAAGAATTTAAAATGTCGTGCCGATTACACATTACGTTTAATAATGAAAAGAAAAAGGAAGGAAACCCTAATCGAGCATCTCAACCTTGGCCGAGTTTTCGAGAACATCTGAAGTGGTAACTGACTTTACGTGCACAACAGGGACTGGAGAAAAAAGGCGCAAGAAATGCTTAAAAGTTTATAGAAAAACATTGGAATACAGACGTAAAGAAAAGATAGAAAAGTTATACACCACGACGAAAGCCTGATAAAAATCTTTCATGAATTTATCAAACAATTTCTAAAAGATTTTCCGTAAAAAATCAGCCATTTTACTCAATTCTGTATTCTTGTGAACTCGAGTGTACAACTGAATGAATACGAATTATTATTCTATCTACTTCCTCTTGACTTCTGCTGAAATCACTAAGTTCTTACTGACAAATTGTTTTTTTGCCTTTAGATATCGTAGGTTTGTGATGTCTACCTTTCTTCGCTACACATCATGTTACAATAACAATAATATTATGACGAAACGACAAGTAGATAAATGGGTTGTGAAAACTGGCACGTTTTATTGATAAAATGTTGCTCATAATATGAAAAAAAATGGCTCGTTTTATCGGGCTCTTTAACGATCAATCTTTTTCAGTTTTTCGATGGTAGCTCGAGTCATGGCCAACTCAAACAGGTTTCTAGAAATGATTGCTGGCAGAGTGGACTGACTGTCCTTATGTGGTTTACTGCTGCACTGTCAGTTCATGTGTCACCGTATGGTGTGGTTGACTAATCAGTTTTTAAGGACTTGTTACTAACCCTATTTGAGCCTCCGCATAGAAATAAAGTCGAAATTTGTTCTTATAGCACTTGATATTATTATAATTGACATGTTTCGACTAGCTGTGTAGCTTCTCATCAGTGAAAGAATTATTGAAACTATACACTTAGTTTCGGCGATTACCTTCTTCCTCCTTCTTCTTCTTTTAATACAAGTAGAGACAGCACAAACAAACAAATATACACCATATAATATTGCGTTAATCCTGATCTACTTAATTAATAAATTGAGTAAGTAATTTATACCCGTTCCGAGAAGGGTGTCAGTCCCACAAGCGGCTTTGTTGGCAGCCGTGTAATTAATTAAATATACCTACCTCAATGAGGAAACTAGATTCGTCCAGGACGGCTGTTTCCGCCTTAGTTTTGTAGGTATTCGAGCGATTTGTGGACAGCTATGAATCTTATTGATGACGCAGGATAATTGGAATAATCGTCTTTCTTGCGTAAATAAAAGGATTTTTTTTAAATCAAATAATATCAGTTCATATTATGAATGAGTTCAATAAACGATTTATTTATATTATTTATTTATTATTACGTCGTCGTTCCTAACAATCCGGTCTTTTGCAAAAACTCTAGGATTATCTCGAAAAATATTTTCCTAATTATTCCGCAAGTATTTTAGCTCTGTTTGGAATAAAAAATCTGTAGCTACATTATAAGTAATACCTACGTATTTTTGTCAGACTCTTGGAAAAAAAATGCAAGGGTGTTATTTTTATTAATGAATCGGTGCGATCTTGACCTCGATCTCGCCTGATGGAAAGCGATGGATGAGCCTACGAACTAGCTCGCCCAGAAGATGCCTATTAATTTTATGGCCGACAGCCAGTTCGTGGGGAACATAGAAGGTGGCCGTACAAATGATGAAGATTGAGGAAAAGCGACACTGTATAGATGCAACGTGCTGCTAACGAAACGAAATTAAAGCTTGACCAATGCCCAAATCACTTTCACCATTGAACATAAATAAACGGCGTTCAAGAGCGGCCAGAGTTAAATTTCTTTAGCAATAATAACACTGACAGTTGTCGAACGTGGTTCAGGTTTTAGTTCCTTTGGTGAAATTCGCTCTAAGAAGGTTTTTGTTTAAAATTCTTTAGAATAACCCAACTAATGCGCTAGTCTTCGCATTCCAACACTCAAAATATAATCTTGCTTTTAAAACTATTTTATTTCCAACGGTCTACATTGAAAACATTACTTTCTGAGAGGGTAATGTACCTATCTGGCGCAGTATTACAGTTGTTCAAGACAATGAGAATATTTCACAATGGCTGCCCGCCACAGCTTTGCACAGGCAAAATGGAGTCTTAACTGAACTTTGTTTAAATAGTATTTTACTATCGGTATGTATGTACGGCCGTCTTTTCTCGGTATGTTATTATTGAGCAGAATAAAACGCCATGCTCTATGTATGTCCAACATGGACGCACCCCGTGTAAGATAAAATCTTTTCTGTCTTTTGGTTTATTATATTCACTACATTGGTGTCGATTCTTTTGTGCACAAACTAAACTTAATTTAGGTCATTGCTATCTTTTACTAAAAGGCAGTGCGAAAAAAGGACGGCTATAGCTATGAACTAAGTTAGAGATGTCAAACTAGTTTATGCCTTGCGCTTCACCGTGTTTTTAGTCGACATGTTTTTACGTGCATCCTTCATTTGTATGGAAATATTCGTTCCAACTAAATATGACAGCTCTAAATTACGTCCGTCTCTTTCTCGTTTTATTAGAGAGAAAAAGATAGCAATAGCCTAAATTAGGTTTAGTTTGTGCACAACAGAATTGTCGACACCATTGTCTACGAATGTTTAATGAAAACACTACTATGTGATCCTCAAGAATAACTGCAATAGTTCAAGAAGCATCCTATTAACATAGTATCTAATAATGCGTTTGAAACCCACATAGTATCCCATAACTCAGGGGCTCCTATTAGTTCGCAAGTTCTCAAACAACTGACTTCTCGCCATTCTCCCTAATGGAAGGACAGTTTAATCCCGTATTCCGTCCATATTTACAGTAGTTAAACAAATTAATTCAAGGCTTCAAGGCTTCGCTCTGCACGTAATGGCACCCACGGGGCTAGTGCTGTCGCAGACTCGCATTCGACAGATAAATCGTAGGAAATTAAACGAAGTTTAAGCTATATTTTATCTTTACTTTTTAATGAGCAATAACTTTACAGTAATGGTATTATTTATTTATCAGTGGCTTACAAATGAAGCAAAGTTCGTGTTTGTTACAGAACCCCTCTAGCGCGATTTATTAAAGTTTTAGGACATAAACATATACTGTCACTTAAGGGCCTATACCCCCTCAAATGGCTTAGCATGATCCTCCGTTACGCCTAAAATACTGCAGCATTAATTTTGAAATACATATATTATGGTAATGTTGAGGAATAATGCTAAGTACTATGTGTGACGAAAACATGACGATTCCATAAACTTTTCTCGATAGAAAACAATTCCAAAGTTACCTCCAAATCGAACAATAAACCGCTGGTATTCAAAAAGTACTACAAATTAGATCATGAAACTTTGCTTACTGACTGAACTAACTATAAAGCAGGTCTTATGTGTTTTACTTTTTTAGTCCAATCAATACCAAACCACTCATTTAAGAAGAATACTAATAAAATACATGGTTGTTTTTTCCTCGCCAGTGTGGTGAAAAAGTTCGTATGAAACTCGTGAGCAACTTGCTCACTAGACACTCGGCTGATTTACTCCCTCGCCTACGGCTCGGGCTGCAACCCACGGCCTCCTGTAATGAGCAACTTAGCTCACTTGTATCATAATCATAATATACTATTGTAATTTTAACTTCGAAAATTAAGGACTTTCCATACACAACTTTATCCCCTTTTTAACTCTTTGGGGGTGGAATTATTAAAAACGCTGAGACACGTTTAAATTAATTTTCAATCATCACCCTAAACACAAGATTTTAAGATCCTAACTTTAAAACTGACGGACTTTCATACAAACTTTCATCCCCTATTTAACTCCCTTAGGGGTTAGATTTCGAAAAATCCTTCCTTAAGGAAGGAATCCTCAAAATCCTTCCTTAAGGAAGGATTTTGAGGATTTTGAATTTGGGCTGGGCGTTGATCGCGGCGCGCGTAACGGTGTTACACTTTTTCGTGCGTGCAGCCGGTGTTCATTGATTATTAAGACGTTTTTACGTCAAAAAAAAAGTGATGTCTTCTGTGATTATTGATTATTTTAAACTTCAGATGACTGACTCATCCCGCGATCATGGCGCTTGCAATAGCGTCGAAATATCAGTATAAGTTTAGTTGTAAACGGTGAAAGCTTTAAGCAGTGTTTTTAGGACATTAATGATCAAGAACAATTCAACATAGATAGGTAGTATTAAGATCCTCTAAATAAAAATCTCTTAAAGTAAGTAAAAAATAACAGAAGGGAAATAAAACAACGTATTTGGAAAATAAACAATAACGAAACATGAATAAATAAAGTGATGAATGATACCCGGGCATAACCGAAAGGCGGAATAATTGTTAAAACGTCAGCTCGCTTTCACAATATTATTTTAAGTCTAGTGAAAAATGACGGGGCGTGGATAAACGACGCTGTTAATCTTTTGAATGGAAGTTTAATCACTTTTCAATTATTCTTTTTGACTTGTAAGCGGGAAGCTAACGCTCAAAAAGAATATTTGAACGCCATCACTTATCCAGTCTCTTCATAATATTTTATGTTAGTAGAGCAACTTCTGAAAGTTCCATCAGGGAAACTATGCAACCAAAAAGTTGCTAGCTGCCACGTATCATGATGCGAGCTATACAACGGGCTATGCTTGGAGTTGTTTCTCTGAGGGATCGCATTCGGAACGGGGTGATCCGGCCCAGAACCAGAGTTGTCGACATAGCTCATAGAATTAGTAATCTGAAGTGGCAATCCGCCGGCCATATTAGCCGTAGAACCGATGACCGTTGGGGTAGACGTGTTCTTGAGTGGAGACCTTGAATTGGGACCGCAAGGTGGGACAACCTCAGACTCGGTGGAGCGACGATCTTCGCAGGGTGGCTGGTAGCAACTGAGAATCGAGTTAAATGGCGAGCGATTGAATAGGCCTATATCCAGCCTATAGCCGTGTGGTATCCGGTTAGCCGTGTGGTATCCGGCAGAGTAGAATAGAACCAACCCATTACACTCACGGGTGTCTTATAAGGCGACTAATGTCTGAGGCAGAACACCTTGCGCCTCCGTAGACCAGAGAATGTACAGCAGCGTTTTCTGTTAGTCTTTCATCACTGCGATCTCCAATCCGCCTGCCAAACGTGGAGATTACGGCAAATTCCTCCCATCATGGGAGAGGCTTATGTCCAGCAGTGGACGTTATGGGCTGTTGTTGTTGTTGTTGTTGTTGTATATCCAGCAGTGGACTGTTGTAGGCTGATGATGATAATGTATCATGAACTGTGGAAAGACCTGAAGCTTATCAAACACTTTTTCTTGGCGACGACACATCGGAAAAACTGTTGGAGTTTTAGATGCTTTTAATCAACAGCAAACAATGGACCGAAAATAATCGGACTGGGATGCCGATTATATAGAATTTCATGCCTGTAACTTTAAAGTTAAAACCACGGTCAAGTCGAAACTATAACAAAACAACTCAAAACTAAAACTTCCCTAAACATTAAGATACAGGTATCAAGTTATCAAATATTACCGAACAAATTAATATAAACGGACCACGATCGAGTTTGACCCGAGAAGCCATAAACGGGCTTCTCGGGTCAAACTCGATCGTGGTCCGTATCTTCATAAAGTCAACGGTATGTGGCAACATTGATTGGACACCTCTATTATAGGGTCGGTTATGTTGCCTACCGATGTGAATTTTGGAGTGATGCTAAGATATTCATCATGATAACGTGTGCCTTGGGACCGAGTTTTAGCTGGGATTAAAAATAGACCCCTCTCGAGTTTCGGATGTCTTAAATAATGATCAAGGGTATGTGGAGTAACTTTCATCTTCTTGATGTTCTATGACTTATTACAAATTCAGAAACACCTAACTATTTGCTAAGTACGATGAAAGTAGTTCGTATTTAATAGTTAGCTTCTAACTAAATAAAGAAGCTCATTAAAAAGGCCTTTATATGAGCTTAAGGCAATGGCAATTAGTCTCGCCCGCTACCAATGTACTGATCAGCTAATCTTTTCACCACGCCAAGCGCCACCTCTGAAACTAAAGTTATTTTTTACTTTTTTGTGTTTTCTTTTTAGTTTTTTTTTTGTTTGTTTTTCTTTTTTTGAAGTCACTTTTATTTTTTGCAAAAATGTTTTTTAATTAGTTTTCATTTTTAGTTGTTCCCAAACAAGTCGCCATGAATTTATTTTACATTATTAACAATACATGTCATGGTAATAGGCTTATTCCAAATAAATAAAACTTAACATTTATTTGTTTATTTAATTACAACGGTTATATTTAAACCAAGAGGAGGAGCTCGTGGCTAAATAATATCAGCCGCTCGGATCGATCTTTTTGTTAAGCCGTGCTTGCCTAGGTTGGTCTGTCGATGGGTGACCACCCATTACATACCGAGTTTCCTCCGTGCCTCGAAAAGCACGTTAAGCAGTTGGTCCCGGCTGTCAATTGAAGATCTTTGACAGTCGTTACAGGTAGTCAGTGGCCGAAAAACTCTGCCAACCAGTCTTACCAAGCGGTATCGTATTACCCAGTACTAACTGGATTGTGGAGGTCAGATAGGCAGTCGCTCTATGTAAAATACTGGTATTCACCTGCATCCGGTTAGGCTGGAGGCCGACCCCAACGTAGTTGGGAAAAGGCTAGGCAGATGATATTTAACCCAATTATTGTAACTAAAACTAGAACTAAAAGATTGAGAGATAACATAAAATTAAAATACACTAAATAACAAAGTAAAGGTTCACACATTCATAAATTCCTCTCACAATACTTCTGACATGCCAATAAAATATTTTTCCATTCATCCGCAAACATACCTAACTGTCGAAATCTAGGTGCATTGCACACATCTGCGTACCCCCTCAGAGCATACAGGCGTGATATTACGTCATGATATTGTATAAACAATAAACATCCAAGGGATTGCAGCTATCACGACAGATTTGCCGTCTATTTTTGAAGAGTTCCATTGTATATCTCCGAAGATCAGCATCAGATCTTCACCAAATTTGAATGGGACCACCTCAGGAGTATACCCAAGATTTTTGAGAATCGGTCCACAAATGGGAGGGAAATCAGGTAACATACATAAAAAGAAAAATACATACACACGAACATATAACCTCCTCCTTTTTTGAAGTCGGTTAAAAAGAAAACTTTATATTGTACACTTCCAGCCGATGTTGAACTGATTTTTTTATGGTTATTATCGGCTTCGGCCAAAGGTTGTGACGATTGCCGATTAATCGGCTTCGAATTTTCCAGAAATCAACCTTCGGTCGAACACCGTAGTTGACTAGCTAAAGTTTGTAACTCTCCAGTGAACTCAAGTTTTGATATACGTCCGAAAATACAGAAAAGGTTGTTCTATGCAACGACCATTATAAACGTTTAAGTCATAAACTCGTAAAATGAAATATGGACAAGACGGACGGAAAAATATTTTTTTATTCTTTTATAACAGGTGCACCATTTACTCAGCTGCACAAAAGAAAGAAGGTCTTGCATAAAGCAGATTCTTTGTAGAAAGTTGCAACATTTTGTTTCGACGCTGTTGGCCAGCGTCCAACGGGAAGCGGTTAACTTTGACCTCTTGCACTTGAGATGAGATGACATAGGGATTTAAAATTATAGCACTTTTTGGAACTTGCTTGTAAGAATAGAGGAAGATCAAAGAAACGATGGATGAACTGTGTGAAGAAGGTTACTGCTGTGATGACGAGTTATAGAGATATATACCTAGAAGAAGTATAAGGCATGCTGACACCAGATAAATTAGGATAAAGGCAGTAGAATGAGGATATTTGGAACTGGTCTTGGTGTAAGTGGGAGACAGTATACAATAGTATACTTTGACCTATTTTAGACTCTTGTTTACCAAATGTCTAGAATAAGTAATGCCATCCGATGAACGAGTATAAACAGCATTATTTATTGGTCGTAATATTGTTCAGGGTTATACTTATAGCCTATAATTCTTCACTGGTATACTTTCTTTAATCAACAATGAATCATCGATCGGCTAGATTTTCTAATACGTAGTCTTTCTTCTTTATCGTGTGGTTAGTGCCTAAGCTTTTTATACCGCCAATGGCCCTCTGACTTGGCTTTACATGCCGTCGAGAAACATCTCGCAGGCATGCTGGTTAGTACGTAGTTACAATGGAACATGAACGCTGCGCAGTTAGTTTGGTTACTTAAAAGTTTACAAAATGTTCACAAATATTAACAGTTTGCAGGTCCAGAATACTGATACATAACAGTGCCAATTAAAAAGAATTGTTCTAGCAACCGGCAACTAAAAGGATTCTTAAACGTTACTTTTATTACTGCACAAGCTTTCTTAGTTACATTAAGCTTCTTTTAAAATTTTACGTTGAAAATAGCACTTAAGAGAAGGAAAGGTCTTGACTTTTTTATGATGCCTTGGCGAATAAAAGAGAGTAAATTCAATTAAGGGGCAGTAGTTGTTGTGAAAGTTTTATGTTCCGTATACGATAGCCTTTTAAATGAATTATTCTTTAGCACACACTACTCGCATGAAGTAATTCACTACTATCGTATAGTGATCGGTTTAACCAATAAAACCCGTAAGTACTGACGTAGCTTGAAAAAAATAACGTACTCGAAAAGTCATTTCATCGACTTTTGGTGTTGCGATAGTGAAAACCTTAAAAAAAAGCTTAGTTTATTTCTCAATATGCTTGATAAGTGACCTTTTCAACATATTTTTAAAGACACATACTTTATCTTATTTACTAATACAAATGTGAAAATTTATGAGGATGTATGGATGTTTGTTACTCTTTCACGCAAAAACGCGGTTGAACGGATTTGGTTGAAATTTGGCACACAGATACTTCATCACCTTGATTAACATATAGGATACTTTTTACCCGGTAGTACAATCCCGTGAGATAATCATCGAGCTCAGCGCGGGCATAAGCTAGTAGAAATATATCGTCACAATTATAGGACCCTGACAGTTTATAATTTGGGATGATTAAATTTAGTAGAAATGTAACATGCTCACCCAAAAGTTTCTAACATTATCAGTTTAATTAATCCATAGTTTCTACATAGTTAATTATTTATTCAAGAAATTCTAGTCTGAGGAGACAATCTGTCGGGGTTTATAAAGGACATAGTAACCGTTACGTGTAAATGGATATTCCCTAATGGAGCCTTTTGTTTTCGTAAAACATAATACAGTTAAAACTGTCTGGACCCGCCTCGGGTCTTACTTACGTTTGTAAGAGTGTGTCTGTATTTTTTGTTGAAGTGTACCTTTCGTGTAAAGGTTACACTTAGGGCCTGTTTCACCACCTGCTATTAAGTTCGGACATCGTAAAATAGGCACTTATACTTTACACTTTAAGTGGGTAAGCTACAGTGTCATGCAAAATTAACAAAGTACAATAAAAGCTTCGATTTCCGGAATGGACATCAAACTTTGAAACTTAGATTGTGGATAGTGGTCCAAGATCCGATGTTAACTCTCTGTCTATCGTTATTCATCGGGCTCAATTTGAAGTCAAAACTTTAACGATTGGTTTTTATAAAATAGTGTAAAAAAAAAAATTGCCTACAGTCGTGCAGCTGGACAAAAGCCACCCAATTCCTTTCCAATTCTCTTTAAGTTTTGTTTTATACGGCCAATAGGTAGGAACAACTTCAATTTCTTAACACATACCTAGTTGTCTGATGAGATCAGACCAATTCAGAAACTATCCATCTAGTCGACAACGGCCCGCTGCAGCATTGCTTTGTATTAGGCCCTCATTAATCAGCGTTATCACAAAGGACTACCTTGAAATGGTCCATGTAAATGTCACTCTGTGATACAACCTGAGCTTAGCTTTGTGCTCTGTTGTGCCGAGTACTTTCAAGTAATGAAATTGCTATGTATTGCTGATATACATTTAGGCCTTGGAAATTTATGTATTCTTGTCTTACTCAATCCTCATGCTCTTCTTATCTATTATTCTGCTGCTCTTATCTATACAAATAAATAAAATTGTAGTGTCTGTTTGGAATTTCAAATTAACAGCTTTTTACTGATTGCATATGAAAATATTAAGGCACTTTAACAAAAACACCTTTTTTATTTTTGTCTGTCTGTCTGTTTGTTCCGTCAAATCTCCGAAACGGCTGATCCGATTTTGACCGACTGGACTTTACTAGCACATAGCTATAAATGTTATAAGGCCTAACTTAGGCTACTTTTATTTTAGAATAAGAATTAGGGTTCGGTGCAAAAAAAATTAAACCCTTGAAATTGGTAACAGCATCCGATTCAAAAAGCGAAATAATATAAAGAAAGAAAGAAAACATTAATTTGGCTTAAGCCGCAAGTGTACGCAACAAAATCAACATAAGAATAAAAAAATAAAAACTTAACACTACACAATAAAAAACTTAAAACTAAACAGAAAAATGAAACGAAATAATATTGTTTGTCTCACGGCTGCGCCAAATAGGCCCAGTTCAGCAAACTGCCGAGCAGCTAGTGCCCGACGCTGGTTTTCAACTGGACCTAAGATGGTGATGTCACGGACATAAAACAGTCTTGTGGTGTGCGTGTTCTAATAAGATATGTGTTTGTGGATGTAAGAATAGATACTTAAATAGAATAAATGTGTGTAAAGTAATAACAAATAAACTACATATGAATAAAATATCGAGAAAAGTGCAAGATAAAAACAAACAACTTAAGGTACTTAAATATTTTTTTTAATAAATACTGTGTCATGAATCCGTGCACTTCGTTACTCAATACGCTGCAAGCAGTCGAGCACGATGGACTAATAATAAAAAGTATAGATAAAAAATATATAGTGAGAAGTGTTAAAAGCAGATTCGATGGCAATTGTGTGGATATAGATAGGTAGGGTAGTTTGTACATCATATAATTGAGACATACAGTGCGACCATATCCAACTTCCGTTGCGATTCTATTAGATACTGCCGTAAACGTATTCTGAACGTGTGTATTGTGCTGATCATTCTAATCGGTGGTGACAGGTTATTCCATATTTTGGAAGCCGTATAGCGAAAGCTACCCCTAAAAGCTGCTGTGTTATGTGACTGAGTCGAGAGTTGTTGCGAGCATTGCCTTCTCCCACATTCGCGTCTACTAGTTAACCAACTTAGTTTGTTGTATAAGTAGTCCGGTTTTTTATATTTAACCACACCATATGTTTCATAAAAACTTCACTCTCGTTCGAGTAAAATTATTAGGTCGCAGGAAACAGCCAGAATTCTAATAAAGAGCAGAAGAACAATAACGTAAATATTTTGAGAATATGTTCTTCGAATGACGTCATATTGTGCAGAACAGTTCTCGTTCCAACGAAATACGCATTGTCAACAAGTATTTCGACGAAAAACGACGTTGCCACCACATTCGAATATAATTTAAAATAGTATTCTGTGTTCGGTCCAACATTTAATGTAGAAACCCATAAATAATAAACCGTCAAGTGTAGCATCTAGACATGGTAAACTGAATAACATCTGCTGGAACCACACACTTAATATACGAAGTGATTGAAATATTATCAAATGAGAACCTTTAGTTCTAAACGTTTCTTTTAACGACATTTTTAAAAGAATGCAGGTACTTTACATAAATACAACTTATTACTTTGACAACATTTGTAATTCTGGTAGTAGAAGTACCAGAATTACCTAAGTCGACAATCCTACCATTTAAACTGTACTTAAATAAATTGTATCGATGAGAAACCTTTAAATATCTGCTCAATGAATACATATTATGAAAGATGAATAAAACACTTCTCCGTTCAACTCACTTGAGTACACAAGTTGATGAAACAACCGTACGTCTATAAAAATCGCTAAACGCAGATTTTCTTTCACAATATATTGCTTCATTTTCTTTTCTTCTCGCCGCGCGATTTCTACGCCATTGGCATGGAACAGCATTACTCAGGAGCGAAGCGAACGGAAAAAGTTAAAATGAAAACTGGAACTCAATGTTCGTATTAGACGTTACCTATACTTTTGACTTTATTTATTTGAACACGAGTAAGCTGGAACATAATGATTGTTTATTCTGTTCTGGCTGTTATTGACCTTGGCCTAGATTGGGAGCAGACCACGTATATGTCTGACAAGGTTATAATTTGCACTGCAACTGCACAGTTTACTAAATATGCTCTTTTCTTCGGCTTTGTTGGCGCATTTACTGGTCGAAGGATTGATTCCCGCTTGAGACAAATATTTTTATTCGTTACATGTAGTTTATCAGTTTTTGGTATGCTAGATTTGTGTTAGTGAACAAACTCATAATTTTGGACCAAATCTTAGAAAATATGGAAGCTTCAAAAAAAGTCTGAAGGCGTTTTTACAAAACAGTCTGCGGGAGACTCGTTAGTTATTGTCGCCATTGGGATATATTTTTTATATTCCAGTGTCACATTCACAATCACCTCATTATACTCGCTTCATTTTCAATCAACGCTGTTTCAACCATCGTTATACGCACCTATTGCGTAAAAAGTAAAAAAAAATCTGTTCCGGTAACATTTTTTTGAAGTTAGAACGTCAGGGGTTCTTCAGACATGTCATGTTCGGGTCGGCATGATTCGGCGCAATCCGACGATAAAATCGAATATAAATGACGATAAGCCAATTGCGTCGAGCTGACCTGAACATGATTAAATTGACAATACTCATATGAATAAATAGATGCCGAACGGTATTTGCCGTATGAAAACCGAACATGTGGAGTAATTGCTTCAAGTAATACCGCCAAATCGAATGTGCCGGACCCGAACACGTAACAAAGAAACCCACAATACCCGACGCATACAACACAGAAAACCGACATACTAACTACTAACATGTCAACATGCTACAACACATAGCCACATACCTTGGTCTTGCGATGCGGCTGCTCGAAGTCGACCTTCATCCGATCGCCTCTCCATCTCAACAATCAATAGCACTGCCACATTACATCGTATCAGTATACTGTACCAAACAACACTTTAACTGAAACTTTTAGACATTCCAACAAATTAGTGGTAACTTCGCCAGTTAAATTAATTAAAATTTTGGGAGTTCGTCTTGAATATTACATTTTAAATAAGCCAGCGGCCAAAGGTGTCAAGGACCGAAATAAAGGGAACTGGTTCCTACTTTTTTATGTAGATAGGTAGGTACAGACAATCAAGCTACTACAATCTGTCATTTTTTTAAATACATTTTTAACTTTATCGAACTAGCGAAGTAGCGACGGGGAGTAAAGCAAGGTGGATTGACAATTCCATTATTCCATTTCCACGATTTATCGTCATATTTCAATCAATTTACACAAAACCTTGACAAATAATATACTTAAACCTTTCTCATGAATTACTCTATCTATTGGTGAAAACCGCATGAAAATTCGTTAAATAGTTTTTGAGTTTATCGCGAACCTTGTTTTATAATTTATGTACTGATGCATTAGGTTTAAGGTTGATTGGGAAAATTTGTCAGTTTCTGGTAACTTGATGTGCTGGTGTCTGTACCATTTCGTTGTCAGTTTGTCTTGTCGGTGTTGGTCTTTTAATTAGGTTTCCTACTGCGCAGAAAGAAAAGATGTTTTATCTCAATAAGGAAAAGGGAAACGAACCGGAGCAGAAAAATCAACATCCGATTTTCGTTTCTGGTTGTCGGCTACTAAATGTCTTCGATGGTTTTTTCGTTTTATTTGAAAATTTCATTAAATGCCTGGGATCTTTTGGTTTTAATTTCATTTAATGAAAAGTTTTTTAATGCCCTTTTATTGATTTTTTTGTTGCTGATTTAGTGATTTTACTTTATTTAATCTTTTTCAATTGTTATCAACAACAACAACAATAACATCAACATCAATTTATTTCAGGCTACAATGGCCCATAAAAATATACCTCATAAACTAACATATTAACTAAATACAAAACTTGTGTTAATAAATAAGACTTAAAACTATGTTAGTAGCACTTCACTCGTGCACACACAATAGTACATTTTGATACAAGTAGAGAAAGTTTGAGTTGTCATTGAGCCGAGAACTGCAATAACAAATGTCCACGTGTACCAAACGACGTTTTTCAATACACTTTTGAAGAAATAAAATAAAAAACTACAAATATTTTTGTCATGAATTATTAGGAAACTATGATTTAAATTTTCCTTTTTTTCCGCGCTTTGCTTTCGCCAGGTTGAAGGAAAAGCAAAGGTAGAAAGCCGCTAAACAGCCTAATATGAAAAATTTAATATTCAAATATTTTTGAGTTTAGAACATAAATAAATGATAATTTTTATTTTATTTTAATAATCATGGTTTTTGATGATATTCTATTTATAAACATTATTTAAATATTCAAAAAATAGTAACGCCGCCATAAAGACGCATAAGTAACTCTTTGCCGAGATTTAAAAAAAAAACAATCACCGCCGACTATAGGCATTGAACCAATTTGGACTAAGTATAGGTATAGTTATCTGTGGCAATTGTCATTCCCACACACGTGTTAGAAAATGAGAAAAAACGCACACGTGTGAAATACATTGCATGTTGAACCAGTGCGAAAAGAACCAGTTTTCGAGGAAGTGTATTGAAAAATAATAACATAATGTAAATATATAATATATGTATGTAAATACTAAATATAATGTATATAGTTACTTTATTAAATAAAGGTTTATTGAATTACCATTAAAAAAATATTTAAAAAATGAAAAGCAAAATTGACAGTATTTTCGATTCATCGTTGAAGTAAGCTGTGTAACCAACCAACTATCACCTCTTCTACTGTTTGTTATAAATATAGAATCTTTTAAATAGCTACCGAATTTCCAGAAATACTCGATACCTCAGTTTATGTGCATTTCGATAAATGAAATGTTCATGTCTCACGGAGGTAGATACGTATATCTTAATTTATCGCCGTAGAATATTCATAAAAGGATAATTTCGAATATACAAGACAGAAAAAATTGATACGTTGCTGCCAACATAAAGGCATGCTAGTAATCACGTACATGATATTCGTGAGCAAGTGAAAGATCCCAAGGTTACAAACCTTTGACATGCTGATACGAAATATGTAACATCTAAATAAATGTACGCACATAAAATCTCAAATTGATTAACATTACGTACATCAAACTTTCGTAATTAAAATAATAAGCTGTCTGGCTTTTCAGGCGGTGTATACTTAAGTAATTCAAAGTAAAGTGTTGTCTCGTTTTTAATTCAGGGACAATTAAGAAAAGGAGATTTTAAGCTTTTTTTGTACAAATTTATCTAGCAGACAGTTATAAAAGATGTACCTACGTTTTTTAATTACAAAACAATGACTATTTAAATATTTAACTGGGGTCACACACTATCAGTTAACTTTGTTTCTAATCTAATTTAAAAACAAGCACAGACATATCGACCTTATTAAAGTGACAGGTGTAATTTGTTTTAGGGCCTTTATCGAAGGCTCTTAGTTGGCACCTCACGTACTCACCCACGATACGTATGCCACATCTCAGTCTGAAAGAGCCCATAAAAACAGATAGAAAGCCCACTAAAAGCAGCCTACGTCCAAATTATTTTTATGTTCCAAGCATGTTGTAGGAGTTTATTGCTACGAGCGGCTACGCGGCGTAGCACGCTACGAAATACTTGAAATTGTTTCGTAACAGAATTATTTTATATTCCATCTGTGTTCATTTTTAAATTCATTAAATTTAAATACTACTTAACAATAAGTTCATTTGAATGTATTTAATTATGATAATAAAACGCTTGTCTCTCATTTACAGCTTATTTATACGAAGAAAATTGTCTCGTTGGCAACACTTATTGTCTCCGCAGATACATAACAATAAATCAATCACTTCAAATCAGCCAGTTATTCAATTTGGTAACATTATGGCCATTGATCTTTTGTTTCGCCTTCGCTACGACGTCGCTACGCCGTAGCGGGTGCTACGAAGAATATAAAAATTGAATAAGTGATGGATACGGTTCATTTATGATTCAGAGGTCAATTGCCAACGAAACAAGCTGGAGTATTTATATTGATCTAAGTTAATACTAGACATGGTGCTAATACTTTAGACGACTCAATTACCATGTCTGGAGATTCCATGGGTTAAAGCTAGAGACAAAGATTAGTGTTTACATGGTGTTTAATCCTACCTGTCCTTCTAGTACTAGTAACATATACATATAATAAATTATATTTGAACAAGATTTTTATTACAAATAAGTATGATTATTTTAAAACTTTATTGGTTATATCGTCAAGACTGAATTAATATACAGTTAATATTTCTTTGTAAAAAAAAATATCTCAAAAACGATATTAATAAAAGGGTAATCCAGAATCTGTCTCATACTTGACTTTTATCAAACATTTTATCAGTCACTATCAATAGTTTCACTAGCACCTAACCACTATCCAAACGATACGCAATCAAATGAGGGCTAGTAAAACTATAGATAGATTCACTAACCTATTTAATATATTGTCATACTTTTCTATTAAGACTATAGGTAGCTAAACGAAATAACGCAGTTTCGTTTCTGAATTCATAGGTGATATCATAAACATACCAACATCTATAGGTATAGAACAATGCAAAAAAAAACATCAACATCACAAATAAATGTATCAACATTTCTTTCAAAAAAGGTTTTACTAGTTCCTTCCTACCTGGACCATGGACCATGGCAGCGATGAATTTGGGTTTCTTTGACTTTGGACGCATAAATCTTTATGACGTATATATAGAAAAGGACGTATGAAAATGTGAATGATTTATAAACTACTATATGAAAAACATAATTTTGCCATTATTTGTGTACCTCACTAAATCGACTTCAACTTATGGAAAAATGGTCAAAATGTAGAAATGATAAATAAATAAAAAGTGAAAAAACTCATGTGTTTAAAAAAAATAAGTCGTGGTTTCAGCAGAAAAAAAAAAAACAACAAACTTTATGTAGAAATTTTCCCACGACCGCCTTTCGCGCCTCATGCAATATTCAAAACTTTTCCAATAAAATTAGAAGGACGAACGATACATCGTGTCTGGTCAATAAACTTTGAAAAAAGAATACGGCGTTCTATTTATAGTTACCACAAATTTTGTATTATTTTTAAATTATATTTATGTTGTTTTATCGTGTTGTGTGCGGGGCGGTGCGTTGGGAGCGAGACGCGCGAACCGCCAGCAACGCAGAACGCGACTGACGCGAGTGTACCCGAAGTCCCGTACTACACGCTATGCTCTATGTACGCCTGCTCACTGTGCCGCACTGGTCCCTAACTTCGCTTATGTAAGCTCCTCGTATACCGCTGTCGGCCAACTTTCATTAGTCACAAGTTTTCCTGAATTAACATAATTATCACCGAGAGATATTATATTAACGTGTAGATAATAAAATAATACACAATAAAAGGTTTATGTAAATAATTGATTATATATGCATAGTGTTAAAAACCTTGAAATTGTTAGCAAAATCCGATTCAAAAAGTATTTAAATATTGTTATAACGGTACCATAATCTTTTTATAGTAAAATAAATAAACCCGATTTTGAGAGGACTTTTAAAACTGGCAGATAGCTGATGTTATAAGAAGGTATTTTTTAGGGTGAAGAGTCTCTTGTGGCAGGGGCCTATGTAACGCACTCAAAACATGGTGCTGATGGATGCATTGAATTAAAAAAAAAAAGTTGGAACTCCACCAATATCTTCGTAAAAAAAAAATACCACGATGACGTGGAGATCAAGTGTCTTTCGGATTCCTTAAGGGTTTTTTTACACCTTCCAAGTACGTACTTCTTATAAGGGTATTGATGGCAACCATTCCAAATGTGTTTGCCTCAAATTCTGTTACGCGAACTCCGCTCACTAACGCAGTCAGCAGCTGGTAATAATACATTTTATAATAGTAAATTAGCATTGTGTTACTTCACAAAACCGTAATAGGCATAGTCACGCAAAACACTAGGAAAATGTACACACGGCGACACATCATGCTATACATTTCCAATGCAACATGGTCTCGCTTTATATAAAGGGTGTAAATAGACTCTTGACGAAGCTGAAAGGCACTTGTTCTCCTCGTCTCTGCGATTATTTATTTGTTCTAGACCAAACCTGGGAACCATTTTTTTTTTTTTTTTTTTTTCGGATGGGAAATCATCAAATGACTTCTCCCGCTCTGGGCGGAGCAGGAGGGAGTGTCAGACTTTTACTGACTAAAACCCATCCATGTTCCTTCATCGCCCTTTGTGTTCCGGGGCCGCGGTATCTCTTTCGAACAGTCCCGCAACCCCGGCAGGCATCGGTCCTTGCGGACCCCTTCCTTTTTGCTGACTCTCTTTGAGGCGCGCGTGGAACACGAACGCACCGTCGACACGGCCTGTCGTCATGAGACGGACGGACGGCGAGCTAGCCCATAGCCCACCGTCCACAGGCCCGCGCCTACGGTGGCCGGGGGCCACGTGGTGGCCCCCGACGCCCGGGGCGTCTCCCGCGGCGGCCGGGACGCTGTGAGGTTCTCTCCCTCTCACGTTCCGCCACCTCCTTCTCTAGCATTACTGCTTCGCAGAAGGAGGTGACGGCGTCCCATTCCGTCTCGCTCCGGACCATGGCTTGCACCAGGGCCGGATGCGAGAGGTCGCCGCCGCCAATCGCCGCTTCGAGGACACGGCGGTGCTCTGCCCACGCGGGGCACACCTCCACCGTGTGCTCCACCGTGTCCTCCGGTCGATCCTCGCAGTGGAAACACCCGGGCGTTTCCTCCCGCCCGATTCGGTGCAGGAACCTCCCGAAAACACCGTGTCCGGTGAGGACCTGCGTCAGGCGGAAGGTGAGGACGCCGTGGCGTCTCTCCAGCCACTCCTCAAAGAGGGGACTTATCGCCACTATCGTGGCGTGCCCTGCACGGGGTTGCGACAGTCGCTCTCTCCATGTCGCCATGAGATCCCGCCGGAAGTCTGTCCGCTGAGCGACAATTTGTCGCGGCAGCGGAGTTTCCCCCCGGCGAAGCGCCTCCGCGCGCCATTCATGCAGGCGCGCGAGGACTATCGCCTCCAGATCCCATGGCGGCAATCCGGCAAGGAGGCACGCCGCCTCGCGGGCGATCGTGCGGTACCCACGGGCCAGCCTTACGGCTACCACCTTTTGGGGCACGTTCAGGTAGTGGGCTGCACGCAGCCTCAAGGAACGCGCCCACACCGGGGCCCCGTAAAGGGCCATGGACCGCACGACTCCCGCGTAGAGCCTCCGGCAGGAGGCGTTTGGCCCCCCCAAGTTGGGCAGGAGCCGCCTGAAGGCAGCCCCAGTCCGTTCCAGTTTGGGGGCCAAACGTCGGAAGTGCTCCACGAAGTTCCACCGGCTGTCGAGGACGAGTCCTAGGTACTTCAAAGTCGACTCGACACCGATGGATACCCCTCCTACCGTGAGTAAGGATCCCGGAGGTGGCGCATTCCGAGGCCCATGAAAGCACATGGCCTCAGACTTGTGCAATGCCACCTCGAGACCCAGTTGCCGGATCCTCTCAACGACAATCGCAACCCCGCGTGTCATGATTTCGGCCGCCGCCTCGTGCGACCCCCCCTGTGCCAGCACCAGCGTGTCGTCTGCATAGCAGACCACGCTGACGCCGCTAGGGAGGTCGGCGCGCAGCACCCAGTCGTACCCGATGTTCCACAAGCACGGCCCTAGGACCGATCCCTGCGGAACACCGCACGACATCTCTCGCCGGTTCCATTCTCCGCTGCGACCGGGGTAGATGACGGCTCTATCCGTCAGGTAGTCCCCGACCACACGACGAAGGTAGGTCGGCACCCGGTGATACCGGAGTGCCTCCCTAATGCAGCTCCAGGGCATGGAGTTGAAGGCATTGGCGATGTCTAGAGACACCGCCAAGACAACCCCACCCCGGGACACTGCATCCCTCGTCGTGAGGGCTCTCACGCGCATGATGGCGTCCACCGTAGAGCGCCCCTTGCGGAAACCAAACTGGTGTTCCGCAAGATCCGGCCCCGTCCCCGCAAGGTGCTCGGCGAGGCGGTTTGCAATTACTCTTTCAAAGAGCTTGCCCACCTCGTCGAGCAACACTATGGGCCGGTATGCGGACGGAGAGTCCGCAGGGCGCCCCGGCTTCCGAATGAGGACCAGCTTCCCCGTCTTCCAACGAAGCGGGAACTGGCCTCTCTCCAAACATGCGCTTAAGAACCCCTCCAGTCGGGGCCCGAGAGCCTCCGAGGCCAGGACCCAGGCTTTGCCAGGCAAGCCGTCGGGTCCCGGGGCGGTATTTTTGGCACTGAGCCTGCGTACCGCCACTCTCAGGTCTACCCCAGTCACTACCGGAGTGTCGTCGTCGTCGTCCTGGTGGTCCGCTTCCAGCACCGCAGGTGGCGGAGCCATAGGCGGGGGGGGATGTTCCCCCCGCGTAGGGAACAGAGTGCTCACTACGTCCTCCACGAGCTCAGGCTGGAGACTCTGCGTCAGTGGGGGGGCCCAGGTGCGGAGTTTATCCCGCACCATCTTGTAAGGCCGCCCCCAAGGATCTCTGTCGAGAGTCCCCAGCAACTCCTCGCGGGCCAGGTCCCTGGCCCGCAGGACAGCCTCGCGGAGGGCGGTCTTCGCCGCTCTGTACCCCTCATAAAGCTCCGCCTCGATGGCTGCCGCATTCGGTGGGCGAATGCGGAGCCTGCGATGCCTGGCGTACAGGTGTCGCGCAGCCACGCACGCCTCTCGCAGAGACGTCAGCTCTCGCGACCACCAGTACACCTGACGTCGGGCGCTTCCTGGCCGGACTCGGGGCATTGCCACGTCGCATATATCGGACATGGCCTCCTGGAACCACCCTGCCTCATTGTTAATGTCGGCAGGCCTGTCTGGTGATGTCACCCAGGCCTGCACGATCGAGGCTTCCAGGAGGAGCTCCCGGTCCAGCTGCTTCAGCGCCCAACGCGGACCACTCGGGGCCTGTTGGACCGGCGCGCTCGAGGTCTGGGTGGAGACGTCAAACCGGATGTACCGGTGGTCGGAATAGGTCTCCACCCCCTCCATGACACGCCAGTCAACGACACGCGGCGACAGAGCGGGGCTAGCCAACGAAATGTCCACCACCGACTCGCCCCGCATCCGCACACACGTGGCGACAGAACCCCGATTTAGGACGACCAGGCCCTTCTCCAGAGCCCAGTCCTCCACCATCCGTCCCCGCACGTCTGTGCAACGAGAACCCCAAGCCAAGTTCTTGGCATTGAAGTCCCCGAGGACAAGCACGGGGAGGGAATGGTTTCCGACGACAACACTCAACTCTGCGAGAGAGTTGTGGAACTCGGCGAGAGTTCGGCTCGGGGAGAAGTAGACTCCCACCACTACGATCTCCCCGAACCGTGCTGCTACGCACCCCCGACCCCTCCTGACACCTTCAAGGGTCGGGGTACCGGCGGCGGCCGACGACACTATGGTCACTGAGCCGCTAATGTCCGCCACCCAGTCTTCCCTGGGCAGGACAAAATACGGCTCAGCGATCACAGCGATGTTTATCGACCACTGCGCCATGCTCTGGAGCAACAGATCCTGAGCGCAGGCGCAGTGGTTGATATTCGCTTGGAGGAAGCGTAATGGAGCCGTTATTGGCATTCCATTACCGCTTCCTCCACTCGGGCCCCCTGTGAGGGCCCCGCTGCATGTGCAACTGTCGCGACGGCGGTGGCGGCGACAGCGGTAGCGGCGGCGGTTGCGGCAGCGGCGGTGGCGACGGTGACGGTGGTGGTGGCGGTGGAGGGCCCTCCCCTGCCTCTGGCCTTGGCCTTGGCGGGTGCAGCGCAGGCCTTGCTGCCAGCCCGGTGATCAGCCGGCTTGCCAGACGCCGCGCATGCAGCGCAGTGCGGCGTGGCGCAGCAAGTCGAGGATGTGTGACCGGGCTGACTGCAACGGAAGCAGAGGCCGCTGCGGTCGACCTCCGAGGCGCATTGCACCGACACATGGTGTCCCACATGGCAGCGGTAGCACCTCAGAGGTCTGGGCTCCAGCAGCTTCACCTGCGCTGACACCCAGCCCACCAGTAGCCTACGGCCCTCCACAATTGCCTTGGCCGCCGTCACAGGGCAGCTTACCGTAACGGTTCGCATGCCTGTGGAGTCCGGACGAAGGGCGCCTGCCCTGACCTGATCGGCAGGGCACCCTCCGGACCTGGCAACGGCGGCCACCACCTCCTCCTCGGTCACTGAGTCGTCCAGACCCAGGACGCGCAGGTCTGCGCATCTAACGGGCCTGGAAACTCGGGCGTCGTCCGCGTTTAGGGACGCTCTGAGCTTTTCAGCCAGAGCGTCAGCGGACGAGCCACTGGTTTCACCGGGGATCTCCAGCAACCGAGCTCCCGTCGCGGTTACTTTAAGCCGGAGGCCCCCGGTGATCCCGAGCTCCCCGAGATCCACCGTCTCCTTTGCCTTCGCCAGCAGGTCGCGGTAGGACACGCCCCTCTTTTCCGCGTCCGGCTGTAGTGTAATCACTACAGCTGCGGTCTTCGGGGCGCGGAGCCTAGCCGCGATCTTTCGCGCCCTGTGCTGGCGCTGCCGCTCCTCATTTCGGGCCTTTTTGGCCGCCTTTCGCCCCTTCCGCTTCTCCCCAACCACCTGCCATCCGGCTTCAGCCGCGGGAGGGGTAGGGGGCTGGGGGGGCGGTGGCGGCGGCGGCAGCTGCTGTGCCGCAGGTGCTGGCCCACTTGCCGCTGGCACTGTCACCGGCACAGTCACCGCCTGTGGGGCTGCCTTGCCCTTCCTCCTTCTGGACGCCTTCTTAGCCGGCGCCGGTGTCGCCGGAGTCGGCTTTCCAGGGGAGGGCGCCATTGCCCTACCGGAGGACTGACTCGACGGCCCAGGTCCGGGCGCGGCAGCCACAGCAGCCGCGTACGACACCGTGGTCGGCATCGTACTCGGGCCCGCGGCAGTCTTGTTTGAACCCAGGGCGGGGCGCAGAACAATTCCCTCCAGGACAGAAAACCGCGCCTGGAAGGAAGCCAGCTCCCGCCGCACCAGGTTCAGAACCTGATTTTCAGCCGGCACCGGTTCGGCTTGTCGCTGTTGCTGGTGGCCCCCATTTGGAGGCGCCACGCGGGTGCTAGCCTCACGCAGACTGGCCAGGTCTGCGTGGAGCTTGGCGTTCTCCCTTTGGAGAGCCTCCATCGCAGCCGTCAGGCGGGCCAACTCCGCCCGCAGTTTGGCCACCTCATCTCCACCTATCGGAGGAGGGTGGGAAGGCCCCGCAAAGTTGGCCTCCGCTGCCGCCATGATGGAGGCGGAAGCCGCGGGTATGGCCTTGAGTTTGGACGATGTCTTTATCTTCAAGGCCACGCCCCTTATAGCGGCTTCCACCTCCTTTGCGAACCTGGCCTTACGCTCCACCTCGGAGCTGCCAGGTGCACCCGCCTCGTCGCCAGACCCGCGAGCAGTCATGCCTGGGTGGCGCCCCTCTTCGGCCAGTTTCGCCGACCTCTCGGAGGCAGCAAGCCCCCCCCTCTTGCCTCGGATCCCACCTCGCTTACTGGTAGGGATCTTTCGGGCCGAGGCCATCTCTTCTTCGGATGACGACCCTCGGTCGCCATCCTTCCTGGACCGCTTGCGGAAAAACTTGCTGTTCTCCGCAGCAGTCCCGGCCCTCACGCGGTGCGAGCTCTCTGAGCCTCGCGCACTAATCTCGCTGGATGCGACGTCGGACTCCGACTCCGCATCCCTCCTCTCCTCTCCTATGCCGTTACCGGCGGTGTTTTTGGTTTTGTTTTGATTATTATCCATATTTGAACCCACGAGTATGGGGGAAATAAAATCAGTCTAGGCAGAGACCCCTGTACCTAGAAGGGCAGATTTTAAGTATTTATTACTCGCCAGAGGGTCTGCAGGTACCCTGGCGAGGAGCGCACTAACGACTGATTTGTTCCATGGAACACCCGTCAGCCATACATCCCCTCGCGGTGCGTCGCCGCTTGGGATTCGGGGTAACTTTTTATAGAGGTTTTCTACCTCGCGATCCGGGCAGTTAAGCCAAGACCGTCGGTCCCTATCGAAGCTGCGAGACGTGATCCACAGCATTCGATATTGGGATTACGAGATTGGCGGTGACAGAGGAGGACGCATCCTTCTCTGTCTGCTCGGAGGCAGGGTGAGTGCACACCGAGCCCGCCCTCACTCCTCTGCTATGCCCTCTGCTTTACAGAGGGTCACGCAGAGGAACGCACCGGTGGTCCTAGCAGGACCCCACCCATGTCAGAATAATTAGCCGCGGCAGTAACACTCCCCGATGGATAAAAGGAAATTCTCATTTCCTTTCATTCCCCGGAGAAGGATACTGCCGCGCCCAGGGTGCACCGGCCCAGCAGCTGCTCTTCCCTCCAGACGTATCGAGAGGGACCAGCAGCCGCCAGACACACGTGGAGGACTTCTGACATCGCACCCCAAAAACCTGGGAACCATCTGGTTACGGAGATATTGGGGGTCAAAGTTCCAACTTTTTCAAAAGTTTTTTTTTTTTAATACGAGTTATTTTTTTTAATGTTATAACTTTACTTTAAATACCTCCATAACCCGTTTAGTACTCAATTCATCCATCAGCACAATGTGTTAAATGCGTTGGGGCCTGAGCACACGGCGTATTTTAAACGCGCAGACGACGCGCAGATGACGCGTGTATACGCGCTTCAAACGAGTTTTGAACGCAACCTTGTAACTTAAGCACACCTACACGGGGCGATCGTGAAACGTGCGTCTACTGCGCGTATACGCGCAGATACAGCGATACAGACGCGCTGTTGTCGCTCGTAGCTCGTAGCTTCCGCGTCACAGACTCCTCGTCAGTTGTACAATGGCGTCGGTTAGACAACACTGCTTACGCTGGCTATGACCCTTTGTACGCGCTTCAAACGAGTTTCGAACGCGCTTCACACGCGTGTTTGTATCGCGTTTTACGCGCGTTTGAGACTATAAAAACGCTAAAATCGCGCAGAAAACGCGCGTTCCTGAAACGCGAGTCGTCTGCGCGTTTAAACTACGACGTGTGCTAGGGCTCTTACATTGAGTTTCACCGTAAAATGTGAATTTCACCCCAAAAAAAAGTGCTTTCCCAGCAATAATTTTTGTTCACGACTTCGTGGAGAGTCTGTTTACACCCTGTAGATTTCCAGTGCAATGAGAGATACGCATAAACTGGTTTTATGTAAAGCTTGATTGGCCGTCGTGTGTACCCAAGTCTTACCTCTACCTACAAACCTCCACTTGTTTTAGCGGTGGTGTGTAGGGGTGTATAGTTTACTCTGGCGTGATTTTGTTAACACATGCCGGACTCACATCAAATCACATTCAAATCTGATGGCCTACGCATTAGTTCATCATATCATTATTCTCTTGCCCTTATTTCAATTCATTTGTGGTCGGTGCAGCATGTCTTCTTCTCCCATACCTCTCTATTACTCATCATCTCATCTGACACCTCCTTTCTTGCCATATCATTCTATAAACAGTCATTCCATCGTTTCTTTCTACGCATTAGTACGTAGTACTATTATTCATAGAAATACGGTGCGCAAATTTGAACCCCTTTTTACTATAACATGCATAAAATTGTAACATGTTTTATTTATATTATATTACTTTTGTCGGCATCAAATTGTAAAACGAGGTGAGTTCCGTAGCTTAAATTTCACAATTTGACTGTTTCACTTCGACAGATTTTAATCTACCGAAAAATAATGTGTCATATTGTAAGCAGTATGTTCAGTTGACAATATTTCGACAGTTTACAATCTCGCTAGACAGATTACAATCCAATGGTTTTTACAATGTGACGCTAACTTATATAAAGCACTGGTAGATAACATAACATCACGCCTGTAATCCCCGAAGAGTTAGGCAGAGGTGTACTTAATAGTACGTACACCCACATTTTACCAGTTATTTTTAAGTCTCATGTAATAGGGGCGACCCTATTGCCATCAATCGGGCGCAAATCCAGACTTCGTGGCAGCTACTCAGAAATTCCTGATAGAAATACCCAATATCTAACTAACAATATCTGTCTATCTGGTCTTGGACTCCATGGCTGCTACTGAGAAATTATTGATGGAAAAAACCAATAACACATGGCCCGAACCGGGAATCGAACCCAGGACCTCACGCTCAGCAGTCGCGCTTGCGATTACTAGACCAATGAGGCAGTCAGGAATATCGGGAGCTCAAAATAATTAATAATCACGGAAGATACAGGGTGTAAACAACCAAGCAACAAACAACAAACAAGCAACCAAGCCGTCAACAAAGCATTCTGTACATCAAACTAAGTGACGTGAATTATTGCTGGGAAACGACTTTCTTTTTGGCGTGGAATATCATATTTTCTGGTAAAACTCAAGGTAACGCTCTCAAAACATTGTGCTGATGGATGGATTAAATAATATGGGGGTCATGGAGGTGTTTAAAGTAAAAATCTTACATTTAAAAACTTGTATTTAAAAAAAAAACTTGTCAAAAAGTTGGAACTTTGACCCCCAATATCTCCGTAACTAGAAGGTTCCCAGGTAAGGTGTAGAACAAAAAAAAATATCGCAATGACGGGGAGAACAAGCGCCTTTCGGCTTCGTTAAGAGGTTTTTACACCCTTTATATCCCTTAAGTGACAGTATAAGTTTAGTTTTAAACCGTGAAAGTTTAAAACAGCGTTTTTAAAATCAATTTTAAAAGTAACATCACTTGGAATCAAAATAGACTGTGAACTACCTACTTGTTATATTTGTAAAGAAGTTCGTCCGGTAGTACTAAGTGGATAGATATAGGTAGGTATTGTAGTACCGCCGGTTAAAAAAATGCCAATTAAGAAACATTTTTACAAAAAAAAACATAAACATTTCAATTAATGTTCACGACACAAGCCTCGTTGCTAAGTGTGGCACCAGATGGCGCTGTGTGTAGTGTCCATTGATATTTATTTATTTTTATTTATCTTGTCTCTACATTAGCTCTATGTATTACAGATATCCATAGTAAATTTACTACCTATCAGGCGGGGCGGTCAACGGGTCAGCTTGTTTGCAGTCAACAGAGTAACAACACATACAGAGTCCACACCCACAGAAAGGTAAAAGCAATAATGTTGCCAGGTAAGGGGAGTCCCAGAACCTTCAGTAGGGCTATTATGTATCTCTGTTGACAGTAACTAGGCTCAGTGTATATCAATTAAACTGTCAAAAGGTTAGTTTCGTATTACGTATGACCAATCGCGATCAAATATGACGTCATTGGTGTTCAACGTGGCTGATAGTCACCGTAACTCATTTTGACAGACGCTTTCGTATCGATACTTATATTATTTCGATTATTTATGCATAGTGGACAACAAATTGATGACAACTGAGTTTGAAGTGGCTTTCGTGAAAGACGTTACACCGTACCCGGGCTGTTAGTCACCGTAAAGTGATATCCACTCAGTGCGTTACGTAATACCAATATTATGACATTCTCGGTTGTCATCAAAGTTCGGTGTACAACCGAAACTTGATAGTTACTGGATATCAGAAAGATACGTAATAGGCCTACTGAACCGGGGCTTGAAACTTGATCCTTTGAATTAAATTATTGAAGTGATAAATTCTTATGGGAGGATGACTCGATTCGGAACGGTAACGAAGGATTTCGGAGGGTCTGAAATGGCCGCTTTACCAGAATCTGAATTTGAATCAGCTATGAATCACGTTAAAAAAAAATCTCAAAATGGACTTTATAATTGTTCCCTTAAAGTCCATTTTAAGAATTTTAAATTTTTATCGTGATTCATATTACGATTCTGCTAAAGCGGCCATTTTAGACCCCTGGGAATGGAGTCGTTCCTGAATGACTGACTGACGGAGCAACGCACAGCCTAAACCACTGATCGTAGAAACCTGAAACTTGGGGAGTGTCTTCTTTGTATGACGTAGGCATCCGATAAGAAACGATTTTCCGAAATTCTAACCCTAAGGGGGTGATAAAGGGGGCAAAGTTTTTATGGGACAACGTGATTCCTTGGTCTACTTAAAAAAAGACCTTTTTTAACAGAATTGATGGAAGACGTGTTTCGTTTTTTATTGAAATTCATTCCCTAACGGGGTTAAAAAGGGGTGGAAAGCGGTGATTTGCGTCGATGTTGATATAAATACTCCTTATTGCTTTTGATTTAAATTACTTTTTATTTTGACAAATGCATATAAACTCAATTATACAAAAAGGTAGAACTCACTTAAAAAAATGTCTGTGTTTGATTTGTTGTAAATACTATAGTGTTATATGGATCTTTTAACTGTACAAGGATCTTTTGACGCGTGGCCAAAATCTGAACTAACGCCACTAATTTGTTGTCATCTATACTGTTATATGGATCTTTTGACTGTACAAGGATCGTTTGGCGCGCACTTTCCAAAAAAAATGGGTATATTAGGTGAACGGAGTAGAAGCTTATGGCATACTTAAGTTTTTGTTTTCTTTTTTCCACAGCTTGGAAAAAAATTGATCTATCATCAAAAAACGCTACAAATTTCAAGTATTTTTTTCATATTAGAACAAAGAAAGAAATTTTGAAAATAAAAATGGAAAATTTCGAATTTCAAATCATACGCAATACTCGTATGAATTGAATTTAGTTTTTTTTGTGGTTTTTTTTTCCGAAAAAAAAAAAAAAAAACTAAGTATGCCATTTGCTTCTACTCCGTTCACCTATTAAACCCATTTTTTTTTTTGGAAAGTATAAAAAAGTCATTTTGTATAAGAATAAATTCGCACGCGGTACTAACAGCCCGGGAACGGTGTAACGTCTTTCACGAAAGCCACTTCAAACTCAGTTGTCATCAATTTGTTGTCCACTATGCTTACCTAATCGAAATAATGTAAGTATTGATACGAAAGCGTCTGACAAAATAAGTTACGGTGACTGTCGTCACCGTAACTTATTTTATTTTACTATCAGCCACGATGACATCCAATGACGTCATATTTGATCGCGACTGGTCATACATAATACGAAACTAACCTTTTGACAGTTAATTGATGGACACTGAGCCCAGTTACTATCATTTTCAGTAAGTTACAATAGTACTTGTGTCGGGGCCTACTCGCTCTTCCCATAAGTGGTATCCTAATAATGAAAATGAAGTCTACGAATGAATAAAATTATAAAAAAGGAATAAGATAAAACAAATGATGTTTAATTAATTAATTAATTACTTACTTATGCAGCTCTCCTTGTGTTTTGTGCGTGCGTGTGTATTTGTGTGCGTGTGTATTTGTGTGCGTGTGTGTGTGTGTGTGTGTGTGTATTTGTCTGTGTATGTGTGTGTGTTTGTGCGATATATAATCCAGATAATTATCCAGCATGTTAGCCTACCCTTGTAGCGCGTAGGCAAATTACTTATACATCTTTAGTCTTAGGTCATGTATGACGTAGCTCGTAAGTTAACTCTAAGCCCTCAACCACTGCACTGTATATTGTAATCTTTGTGTTAGTCGTTCAGTAAACCTTCAACTGAGAACACGCTTTTTACTTTACCAAACCTTCTGACTGTACACACACATAAAATCACCTTATCGGCAAAGTGGTGACGTCGATCAGAATGTTTTCAACAATGTTTTCAATGTTTACACAATATCTTCATGACTTGTTTTGTTCTTGCATAAATATTTCAAAATATACAGTAATTGCTGAATGTTATGTTCACCTTGATCTGGTAAAAATCTAGAATAAAATAAAATCTTCTTTCCTGTAGGCCTATTACTTATGTATCTTTCTGATATCCAGTGACTATCAAGCTTCGGTTGTACACCGAACTTTGATGACAACCGAAAATGTCATAATATTGGTATTACGTATCGCACTGAGTGGATATCACTTTTTCACGGTGACTAACAGCCCGGGTAAGGTGTAACGTCTTTCACGAAAGCCACTTTAAACTCAGTTGTCATCAATTTGTTGTCCACTATGCTTACATAATAGAAATAATATAAGTATCGATACGAAAGCGTCTGTCAAAATGAGTTACGGTGACTATTACTATAATTTTTTATTTAAAAAACGAGTGTTCAGTTGGCATCGATAATATAACCGGTCCGTTTTTAAAAAGATTTGCCGATATTATTGTTCCTCCACTTACATTCATATGCAATCTATCTTTCTCTTCCGGTGTATTTCCATGTGCCTTCAAGAAATCTAAAATTGTACCCATATTTAAATCCGGAGACAGATACTTTGTCAACAATTATAGACCAATCTCCATACTCCCTACGCTATCAAAAATCTTAGAACGATTAATGAATTCCAGACTTACTAATTACCTTGAACAAAATTCCCTCTTATCTCCATCACAGTATGGTTTTCGATCTGGTAGGTCAACAGCTGAAGCCGTCCATGAACTAACAGATCACTTAGTTAATAAACTAGATACTAAAAAAAAGACCTTAGCCATTTACCTCGATTTAGCTAAAGCATTTGACACAGTATCTGTTTCCATTTTGATAAAAAAATTAGAAAATATGGGTGTGAGAAGTCAGTCACTTCGACTTTTTACAGACTATTTGTCCGACCGAACACAAATTACTAAAATAGATAATTGGATCAGTGACGAACTACCTAATGAGTACGGCGTTCCACAGGGCAGCATCCTAGGGCCAACATTATTCTTAGTTTATATAAATGATTTATGTAATATAAAGCTACAAAACGGAAAGATCATCACTTTTGCGGATGATACTGCTTTGGTATTCGATGCTGATACATGGGTTGAGGTTCAACATTATGCTCAACAAGGTTTTGATACAGTATATAAATGGTTGTATGGTAACTTACTTACCCTAAATGTTGATAAAACGAAATACATGACATTCCCTTAGACCACAGGATCAACCGGACTTCAACTTGAAAGCCCACTCATGTTATTCAATCAATCATTGTTGTTGTCCTGTATTATTAAAAACGGAATCTATCAAATATCTTGGCATAATAATAGACTACCGTCTCAGCTTCCAACAACACATTGAAACTTTAGTTAAAAGAACCCGCAAATTAATCTACATATTTAAAAATCTACGACATATTATATCTAATACTTCGGTAATTAAATCAGTTTATTTCGCCTTATGCCAGTCTTTGCTAGCATACTGTATCACCACCTGGGGCGGTACCTCTAAATCGTATTTAATTAACTAAGAGAGAGCCCAAAGAGCTATATTAAAAGTTAGTTGTTATTTCCCTATTCGCTATCCAACCTTCGATCTCTACCAACACTGCCAAGTTCTAACGGTCCGGCAGTTGTTCATACTCATGACTGTATTAAAAAAACACTCTGAACTTCCCATTTATCGCGATTTCCTATCTCAAAATAGACGATCAGCAATTGTTTGTCCAATTTTCCGTTTTAACACTAGTTTTTCCCAAAAATATTTCGCCTTTCTTGGCACTTTTCTTTATAATTCAATTAATAATAAAATATCTATTTACACACATACTAAAGCTATTTGTAAAAGAAAATTGCGCACCTGGCTATTAAGTCTTGACCACGCTTCCAAAGAAAATTTACTTAAACCTGTGTCTTAACACTCACACATAAACACTAAACATTTACACTCTCACATTCGCACACACACAATTACACACACATCTACTCACGCATTGCATTAATGCAATCTCATCACTCCATTTGCACTTTCATCCTTTGATTTGAAATTTTGTTTTCGTGTATGTAATTATGAACATCATAGCCCACTTTTTTGTTCAATTCATATTTTTATTTTTATTTATTTTTTCATTATGCCTGCAAGCATAATTTATATAAATTTATTTTTAGTTTGTTTAGGTTTGGTCTGTACCTAGTGCTACTTTTGAACCAAAATGTTCCACAAGTTATTATTATTTTTTTTTACATGTCAATTGCATATTTTATTTTACCTATGGTTAATTGTCAAATTTCAATTTTTTATTTTGAGTAACTACTTCCAGTTTTAACTCTAGAATCTTGACCTCAAATTTTTGCTAAATTAAAATGTTATATTATATAAGCCGGAGAGGTGATCTGTACCTCAGGATTGTCCTACATCAGACACCTTTCTCTATTTAAGATTGTGTGTAAACCAGCGCCTGTAACTTTTGATGTCGAGATAAATAAAGATTATGAATTATTAATTATGAATTATTACTATCAGCCACGATGACAACCAATGAAATCATATTTGATCGCGACTGGTCATACATAATACGAAACTAACCTTTTGATAGTTAACTGATAGACACTGAGCCCAGTTACTATCATTTCGAGCTGTCAACAGAGATACGTAATACTGAAGGTTCTGGGACTCCCCTTACCTGGCAACATTATTGCTTTTACCTTTCTGTGGGTGTGGACTCTGTATGTGTTCTGTGCTATAGTCTGTGGTCATTGTGGTCATATCGGTAATACTACCCGTTATATTACTTTACTCTATGGGTTATACTAATATTGTTGTTGAGTAAAATTTTTGTGAGGAGTAATTACGATTCCACTAAAAGCAAACGTATTTTTTCAGATTCTGTAATCTGCATTGTGTTCATTAGTCAATATTTATAATTATAGTGTATCCCTAGCGGATACTTTGTATCAGTGACACGGTCGAGTAGTGTTCGCAAAAAACACTCGACTTACTGAAGAAAACATGGGTAACTCCAAAAATAAAAAAGTGCCTAAGAAACGAAAAGCTTCGAATACGTCTAAGTGCAATACTTCATCGGATCAAAAAGAGAATGTGCCAAAAACTCAGAAGACGCGAACTAACAAACCTGACCCTGATGATGGCATTGCAATGTCTAAACAATTGTTAATGAAGAAGAAAACATGTAAACTCCGAACGCAAAGCCGATCATCATCTAAACCTGAAAGAATGTGTCCTAATGGTAAGCCTATACCTTCTTTATCTGAACTAGAGAAAATGTTTGAAGATTCTGATGACGATGACCAAACTCCAGAAACTCTTAAAAAGCCACCATGCGCATCATCAACTCCTGTAAAGGCAACACCTACAAGTATCAGTCAAAAAAATCTGCTCTCTCCTTCAACAATTAATAAAATAACTGAACGATTGTTCGAATCAATAAAAGACCAAAAGTTGCCTGATCCTAGTGAAGTACTGGAAGCAACTTCATTGCTTCATAAAAAGTCAACACCTCCCCCTATAGTTCCACCTAAAAAAAGAAAGAAGACAGAAATTCCATACATTGTTGGTTGCAAAGATCGCCCAAAAATAATACGCAAACCTAATACAAATTTCTGCAAAGGAGATGATGACTACGGAGTAGAAGCTTCAAGTGAAGATCCAGAAGAACCACAGCCAGCAAAACGAGGTAAAAAGTCACGGATACCAAATTATTCCAAATCAATTTTTAATGCTCATACAGACGAAATTGCGGAGAGACTGGTTAAAGATGATGCTGCTAATCTTAGTGATGCTAGTTCAGATAGTAATAAGACCATAGAGTATGAACCAACTCTAATCCAAAAACTGAGACCACAATCATTCTCCCCACTCCCGAGTACATCCAAGGATAGTGAAACTTTTAAGAAAAATGACGAACTTTTTAATGAAAGTTTAAAAATAACTGAAGACACCGTAAAGAAAAATGATGAAGTGATTGATATAAATTTAAAGGAAATCATCACAACCAAAGAAATAACAATTAAAGAAAAAGATGAACAAATGACCAATGCATTAACACCCATAAAAAAAGAAGAAGGTGAAAGCATAAATAAGAAGTCATTACCAATAAAAACAAGTGATGATGATGATGTACAAATTATAGATATACCCTATGACACCATTGTCATTGATGATAACTGTCAAAGAACAGTAACAAAAAAAAATATCAGTAGCATTATAGATAATAGTGTTATTGAAATAATTGAGCCTGCAGGATTAGAGATTCCCATACCAAAAAACAAAACTGAAATACCTGATTATGAAGACTGCATGATAGTTCCAAATTCAGGAACAAACAATAATTATAAGAATTACAATCTCAATGAACCCATAGTTATTGATGATGAGTATAGTAACATAAACATGGAATTTGATTCTTTTATTCATGAACCAATTGAAATTATTGATGTAGATGACATTATAGCTGAGAATAATACTATACTTGATAAATGGAAAAATAGTCGAGAATTTAACAAGAAAACTACATACAGGAATGTGACTGCAGTACCAAGCACAACAGTACAGGGAACTTCGAGTCCAAACACAACTTCAACACCAAGCACTACACTGCAGGCCAGCCTAGCACCTGGCTCGACACTGCAGGCCAGTGTACCACCAAGCAATACACTACCGGCTAGTCTAACACCTGGCTTGACACTACAGGCCAGTGTACCACCAAGCAATACACTACCGGCTAGTCTAACACCTGGCACGACACTGCAGGCCAGTGTACCACCAAGCAATATACTGCAGGCCAGTGTACCATCAATAAATACACTGCAGGCCAGCCTGACACCTGGCATGACACTGCAGGCCAGTGTAAACCCTCGCAATGCACTGGAGACCAATATATATCCAAACACCGCAGTGCCAAGTACCTCAAGGCAAAGCAGTGGCACCAGCCTGCTTCCGGAATTCAAAAGAATACTGGATGTTTTCTTTAATGAACGATTGAATAACCGACAAAATGAAGCCTCTCTTCTTCTTCTGAAAGCAAGGTCATCTGGTTCATCGGCACGTACCCCTTTAAATAAAAATATCCCTGTTTCAACTAAAACAAATTCAAATAATTCTAGTACAACTATCACAAATGTCCAACCATCCTCACCCGGACCTCAAAGAAATATAGGGGATTGCCCTATCTGTTTAGATCCTCTAAGTTCTTCTAATGGGATTGCTTCAACCATTTGTGGTCATGTCTTCTGCTTAACATGTATCCAAGCATCAGTTAAAACTAATGGCAAGAAATGTCCTACATGTAGAAAAGGTCTAAAAGGGGCTGGATATCACCAGTTGTACTTGTAAAATACATTTTTTAAATGATTATTAATCAATAAATTAAAAAATAGATTAATGTGGTTAATAATCTTTTCAATGGGCATCCACATATATTAAAAAAAATATGTGGGTCTCACTTTCACAGCTCTGCTTAACCTTCCTACAAGCACGATGTTATGTTGTTATATTCACGACGAAAGTTATTTTTGTTTTTACTAGTCATAAAACTGTGCCATTTCTGAATAACATGTGATTTATATTTTAGAAGAAAAATATCAACTTCATTAAGGGCAGGTCATGTGAATGTCTCCCACACAAGTGAATTCCTGCTTTAGAAACTGGCTACCAGTGGATAGTCGACCTTATAAGTATGGATCCTAGAACAGACTTTATAATATACCCAGGTACTTTATAACATATTGTTATCAATGACAAGGAAACTGATGATTCTATAGAGATAGCATTTATTATTTCTTAAATGTGTAATCTAGAAGTTGTGTACCTACTTTAGTTTTATTTCGTCACACGCATAAGTAACATGAGTAATTATCTGTAATAATGCTAATGTACGTACGGTCGAACAAGCTATTTAGTTTGCATTTTACAATGAAATTTGTGGGTTAAACTGTAAACCAAATAGCTTGTTCGACCGTACATTACATTCTCATCAATTATATGTAAAATGCAGGAATAATTCCATAGTCGCTGACTGTTCTGTAGGAACTTGGGTTGATCTGATGTATGACGGATACCAAACCTGGTTCTAATAGAGTTAGCATGAGGGAAAAATCTAATACAATACTAGCGAACGTCACGCGGTTCCCGTTCCCGTGGGAGTACGGAGATAAAATATAGCCTGTGTTACTTGCTGATAATGTAGCTATCCATTAGGTACTGAAAGAATTGTTCAAATCGGTCCAGTAGTTTTAAGTTTATTCATTACATCATCATCATCTGCCTAGCCTTTTCCCAAGTTTTATTGGGGTCGGCTCCCAGTCTAACCGGATGCAGCTGAATACCAGTATTTTACATGGAGCGACTGCCTATCTGACCTCCACAACCCATTCATTACATTACAAAAATATAAAAATAAATTATAAATATTGTAAACCACATAATTAATTGATTGCCTGAAAATATCGTTTTGTTTTTTTTTTGTGATGTACCTTTTTGAAAGTATTATAAAAATGAAAAAATCTAAGTGTACATAATAAGTAACTCTATGATAGTATTGTACATAATTGATATAAAATGTGATAAATGCTTGTGAAACACAAGTCAAACTTGATTTATCCTCAATATCTGATCTGTTTTTTTTTTTTTTAATAAATACGCCTTTCCTACCGACTGCGAAGAAGCCTACTATCGACTATTTTCTCAATTTTACTCGCACTCTCTTCTCACCTAACGCGGATGGTGAGGCAGGTGTGTTACCTAATCAAACTGCATAATACCAAACTCCGACATCAATAAAAGATGTAAGTAACTAAATCAACAACCTGTATCTCTGTAGCTTTTATGTATTGTACCTACTGCTTTCTCTATGCAGCGTCAAATTTAATTAGCTAGCGAAACTAGAAAAAAAAAGAAGCAGTGCAAGTTAAATAGAGAGCTTGTAAATATATGTGGAAAAGAGAGACGGTTTCGCCGTAATACTTACAAAATTTGACCTTGTATAGTACTCGTGATTATTTAGCTATGAATATTATAATAATGCTCATTCCCTGAAATTCATTTGCAGCAGTCTACTACCTCTACACCAAATTTCTTAGCCACTCTAATGTGTGTATTTTATAAACTTGAATTTGTAGTTTTAGATTCAATTAATCTATTTTAATAAACAAGCTCAGTGTACAGTATACAGCATATCTAAGACTATGAGGACCTTATTATTCAAAGGTCATTAGCAGTTACTCTGTGGTCACTATACAGGGTGGAGGGCATACCGACGCACAAGCGGTTACCACATATTCAGTTCATCGTTCTGAACCACCTAAATCAGCTGTTCCATAAGTTTTGGCCGTGTCGATATTGCGGTTTTGTAGGAAACAGCAGTTTTGTTAAATAAACAATGTAAAATTTATATCCCCACATATAAATTTTACATTGTTGTTCAGAATGATATACTGAATATGTGTAACCATTTCTGCGTCAATTACCGTCTACCCTGTATGTATAATCTACTTAGTATATGTATAAATAATGTTGAGGCATATGTAAGTGAAAATGTGCCTGTTTTTATTAACACTAGCCGACACTATATGAATGTCTACTATTGTGGACTAAGTGTGTGTGAAACTTAGTATTCGCGAGAACAAGCATGAATGTTAATATTCTGTCTCTGAATTCACATTATAGCTGTATGTGATGAACCTACAAGCCAGTGTCACAGGTTTCAAACTAGCTTAGTAGATTTGACAGACTACACCAATCCAGTGATGATAAGACATAAGAAATAGGTTCTCAGACAGATGGTTTAATTTGTAACTGCAATCTTAATCATTTTATGTAAGTTATATGATTAAATAAAACAATAATTAATGAATTCCATATTTTATTTAATGTCGCCATTCTAATATTTCATCATCATCTTATTTATTTTTGATTCCTATACTAGCTGGAATACAAACAGAAACAATCAATGCATCAGAACAAAAGGTATTGAATATCATATAATACCTATACTATACACACAAATCGATACACTCGTAGCTATTTTCCCTCAACATTATGATATAATACTGAGTCAACAGAATCACTTCACAGAAATAGTATGTAATGTTGTTTTAATTAGTTAGGTACATAAAATGAGGAGGCCTATAAAGGAGTGGATGGAACAAGGCTGCCAATGTTTATGATAACATTACATCTGGAATCTGTACAGGGCAAGGATGAAGAATATGTAATAAGAAGGAAGAAGATATGTACCCTCACATTTTTACAGCGGGTACAATAAATCCAGACTGGGCTTCTACTGTGAATTATCTGTTGGAAAAACTGAATATGAAACCTCATGTTCAACAGTCTAGCCTGTGACCACTAGCAACAATGCGGTTTTGTAGAAGATTTTACAATAGATATCCTCATCCTTTTTGGTATGAATTGGCATAAATTAATATTATATTAAGCATAAACTTGTTTTCATTATTGCTTTTCAGCGCCATTGCTATTTACAATATTATCATCAGAATGCAAGTGCTCAATAGAGGCAGAAAGTTGTTCTAGACTTTGTACAAGCTGTGCCATTTTGTCCCGAGAGGAAGAATTTTCAAAACTATCTTCAGTAGGCTTCTCAACATCTGCACATAGGCGGAAATGTAAGCGTGCCAAATGCTCCTGTTGATCTCTAATATTTATCATTTGTTCCATACTACATCCAGTACCAAATGCACTTAACTTTCCAGTGTGGAAATCATCTAGCAATTCTAATAGAGCCTTTTCCATGTTTTTCACATCTGGTGTTTCTTTGGGTATGGTTTTCGGTTTGTTATTGTTTCGCATCATATTATTATTATCTCTATTTGTCCGTTTCTCACTAACGTATGAAATTTTTGTCGATTCATTTACACTGCTGTTGCCAACACCCGAGGTGGTTTGGCCCACATTCTTCGATGTTAAGCTGGCAGCGCCACTCGATAACTTATTGCTTGCAACTGGAGATGTCGCCGCATGAGTAACTTTCTGTTCATCTTCTTCTCCCTCATTCTGCATAAGTTGTTGTGTCTCGTTAACTTCTTCCAAATGTAAGCTCATGTAGGCTTATGTACCACTAGAAGCAGTGCCGTGTTGAAATGCAATAGATAGGCTCTCTTCGCTAAATAAAATTGGAAATAATCTCATTTATTGGACTATTTTGTTTGTTTATTTTCAGGATTCACTGTTCTGCAAATCTGCAATGACTTTGACACTGACACTCAATGACAGAATGACTTGTTATTTGACACTTTTGACAGTATTTTTTTTATTAGTCTGGTCACGATTTTGGATTCCTGCGCAACACTGAAGCCGCGTCCCCACTTGGTTCCGCCGAGCCGCGCGGCCATGCCTCGTCAGCGTCACCTTGTAAGCGTGGACGAGAGCGAGGCCTGAGCCACGCGGCCTAAAGCAGCTTCCCCACTACGAGCCGCGCGGTCTCGCAAGGATTTTGTTTTTTTTTATAACGCGTCCACATTAAAAGAGCCGCGTGGCCCACCTTGTGCAGATGTCACAGACTATAGAGATATTACCAGCCGTTTCTTATAAGATGTACGAAGAAGTTATAAACTACTCCGACAGTCCCATAACATCTAGCGCTCCCGGTACAATAAACAAAAAGTGTTTTCTCGTCAGTCCAATCCATTTTGGCGAGAATAAAAACACAATTTGATGTAGTGGCGGTCACTAGCTATTATATTATCTGTGCTAGCGCACTGACCGGCCGCGCGGCCCGTGCGCACTACCCAGAGCCGCACGGCTTTCTTTGAAGTAGACCGACAACCGTCGGGTTGCGCGTGGCAAGCCGCGGCAGCCCTCGCTCTCGTCCACTTACGAGGCTCGCCCGGCGCGGTTCACAGTGAGCTGAAAATCGCCTTTCCTATACTTATAGACTTGAATTTTCAAGGGTCCTTTTTTTGGCAAGAAATGGATTCTGCTGATCATTACCATATTAAAAAAAAAATGGTTATTTTTTTTTATATTAGGAATTTAAAAAAAAACTCAAATTGTGCCGCAAAACAAAGTATATCAAAAAATGTAAATAAATAGTAGTATATCTGTGTGTAAGGATATGATGACCAACCTTACGATTCCCGAGATAGCCTCTTTCTTCATGTCAGTGCCAATCAATTTTTTCTTTAAAAAATTATAACTCCTTCATTTGTACACGCAACGCAATGAGAGGTTTTCTTTTTGAGGTATTTAAATAAAACTTAGTTTCCAAGAACTCTATAGATGGCGTTGAACTGACTACGATAGTTGGTGCCAAAGCCAAAACGCTTGGGAAAAATAACATTGCGTTACGTCACATAAGCTCGTTGACTGACACTTTCGTTTGCTTAATCTTCCGAATATAACCTAGTTTTCTCGCGCTTTATTAAAATCAGTTTTTTAAGTTACGTTCCTTGCATTAACGTACTAAGTTCAGCGCCATCTATCCAGCGACTAGGGAAGAGCTAAAAAGAAAATCTCTCATTGCCTCATATGAAATTTTATAGTAGGTATAGTAATGATGAGCAGAATCCATTTCTAGCCCAAAAAAGGACCCTACAAAGTTGAAGTCTCCATGTCTATGAAAGGGTTTTTCAGCCCAATGTGCGGTGGTCTCACGGAGCCGCGTGGCCTTAGTGGGGACGCGGCTTTATGTTGGGAATAAAATTAAAAGGGACATGGATAATATTTTAGTAATATTGTAGTCACCATAAAGTACTGTGACTACCACATTCATTGGATTCTAAACAATATTTCGTCTTACCAATAAGAGAGTTTAGTATCTGCTGTTCATTTTCTTAAAAGACTTGGTTTTATGTTAAAATCTTAAAAACAAACAAACATGTCATTGACTGGAGTTGATTTGTCAATTTCGACAGAAAAACGGGAACGGACGAGGTACCTTTTAATTAATTTCAATGATTTAGTAATATCTTGCTTCTTTCCCTATAAAATGGTCACGTGATTGTATCTTCCTGTTTGAAAATTTGACAATTACCTTTTTAGTCTGTTGTTCTTTAATGTGCTTTTATAATTTCAACCTCCATTGTCCATTTTTTCTAGCCACATCCTCAATTTATTGTGGCACATGTTTCGCTCGAATACCGACAAAAAATTAATAGTTTCAACATTCAGTGCATTTACCTTTAGTCACCGTATTCTTCTCAGGTTAGGTGAGCAAGTCTGCGACGGTACATTCCGGACGATATCTGGATGCCAACGACTTCCATTTGCATCTTACATGCAATATTTTGTATTTTCAAGAACAAAAAGTATATCGTAAAGAGGTAGTTGTTACAAGTGACCATGGCAGAGCCAGCAGCACTTGAACCAGAGCTATGTAACAGACTAACCCGCTATCTCCACACGGGTAATGAGGTACCTAGATACTACCCGGGTTGTTGGACCACTCATAAGTATTTTGAAGAAGACAAGCTTCCTGTCATAAGTCAGATTATGGAATTGCATCCGGGTAATGTTGAAGCAATCAATATTATTTTGAAGGTAAATAGGGCATGTTTCAAAGGTTATTGATATGTTAGTGTTTTCAAACATGTGTTTATGTTTTTTTAGAATGGTTAATTAGTTATTGTATACTTGCATTGAATTTTATATTGGTATAATAAGATTATTTACAAATACAGTGCATGCTGGGCAAAATAGCTTGACATATCCACCAAAGCTTGGTAATCACAATGAAATATAATATTTATTATATCCCATAGTCAAAAAGAGCTTTACTCCTACAAAAAAACACAATTTTTATTCATATTATGTAAAACTCATGTCTTTTTCCCATGGGGATATGCAGAAACCTCAATTTCGTAATTGTAACAATATTTCATCTACATCTACCTCCAAAACTATGCTAACTGAATATCATGAAAGCATGTTATCAGGTTAAAACATACTTTCTTAATTAGGAGTAATCCAAAAACGTTTTTGTTTGGTATGTTCAGCCTGACTGCATTTGATGCATTATTTATGAGTGTTTCTATTACACCTCATGCCACACATCTTGAAAGAAGGCTAAAGGATTTATTACTTTCAGGCATGCAAGGACGGGTGGTACACACGGTTTGAAACTATAGCGTTTGCTTTGGTAAAATGTGTGCTACATGGGAACTGCGCTGTTAAGGAAGCTGCGTACAAAGCATCGAAACAAATATGTGACACTCCCGAAAAGATGATGCTGTTCAATAAGTTCACACGGCTTTTAAAAACTGGTGAGAACTACTTTTGAAGTACATTAAGCATTACCTATAGTTGGTGCCAGTTAAGATGAGAATAGTGGTAATAAATATTTGATTAAGACTATTCAAAACATTTCAAAGCATTATAAGTATGAAATGTTATGTTTGTTAACAATTGTCAAGATCAGCAAAATAATATAATTTGAAAACACCCTACATTTTACCATTCAATATCAACTTCAGTTTGAATTCAATATCTGCATTTCTTTATCTTAAGAGGGCCCTTCCCGGGGCGTCTATCGTCAACGCGAGCATGGTCGAAAAGCTTGTTGTTTCATCCAGAGCCATCGCGGCGATATTTTTTCAACTGCCCTGTCTTACCTAGCTCCGACCCCGCACTACTCGTCACCCGCGCACCTCATACCGACTAACGCGAGGACATTGAACGAAAAATAGTGTTCGAAAATTTATAAAACTTGTTCCAGGAAATACGTGTTTTTGAAATAAGTCTTACAAGTTTGTGAAATAAATATTTGTTATTTAAAATCTCCACTATATTTGCAAGGCTTCTATCAGGCTATTTTCTTTAGTTTTACAATTTATGAGTACATTATGAACGGCCAAAGTTGAGGTAAAATTTGAGAAAAACAGCAATTTTTGGAGGCTTATACTGAATTTGTTCCTACAATTTTTTATTTTTTGCTTCGATAGAAGCCTAGATATAGTGCATAAGATACCTATCAGTTCAAAAAAATTAAAGATATATGTGTAACAACGGCATAATCACGCACGAGCGTTTGTCAAAATTCTCGCGAAAAGTATGGCGGGTTGGCCGCTCTTAAAACCATTATATATAGATGTGAAAGTTTGTGAGGATTTTTGTTCCATGCTAAGATCGAATTTTGATGAAACTATACAGCAATATGCATAGCTTATAGTATTGACAAAAAAAAAATTCAGCCACGGTTTGAAGCTAGTTATTGCATAATATTATTCAAACTGGACTTCCACTCATGTTATTTATTATTAAACTTACACACTATCTTTATAGGATGACCCCAATACAATAGTGGTTTCTAAACACACACCAGATAAATAGTAAAACAACATACGGCTAGTACTTATAAAACTAAACTTAAAAAATATGTAAAAAGCAATACTAAAAACAATAACTAAAATAATAAAATTATATGTACTTAGGACTACCTAAGTAATATTTAACAAACTAAACTATTTTTTTTTACTGCTATAAAATCTTAACCTATAATATAAAATCAGACAACACAGAATATTAATATTTAAATATAACTGACAAAATTCAACAAAACTCTCGTGAATTCACTCAGATTGCGTCCTCAGATTGGTCAATCCGCTCATGCACTTCGTTCAGTTCACATATTGTATGGATGAGGGGTGTTTTTGACATATGTTCAATATAATTATAGTAGGCCACTGCTCTCTTCTCTTATCACAGGTAATGGCCGAGGTTGGTGCAACAGCATCAAGGAGTGGTACACCAAGAGGGATCCAATGGAACTGACAAAGGAGATGACAAGAGTGCGCACTCGTCACGGACGGTCTCATAAGACTCTTCTAAGAAAATCTCATGTGAAAATAAATGAAAACGATCATGGTTTGTTTTATAAACTAGCTTTCGCGTGCTCAGAAATTGTTTTAAAAGACAAGTAACTGTGACTCTCCCTTAAGCAAGTGACGATTGTATTGTATTGTATAACAGGCTGGTGTCCGCAACTCCACGTCAAATCGCGTATTTTGCGTATGGGCTATAATCCACCACGCGGGCCCAGTGCGGATTGGTAGATGTCACATGTCTTCGAATTTTTGGTTCTAGGACATGCCGGTTTCCTCACGATGTTTTCCTTCACCGTTTTGAGAGCAGTGGTGATGAAATAAATTACACAAAGTAATGCGCCTGTGTGGGTTCGAACCATGACTTACTGTTCGTAAGTCGGGGCCGCCACCATTGGGCCACCGCTGCTCTCGCAAGTGACGATTAAAACCTACTTTATATAGGGTCACTCGTAAGCACTACAGGAGGGCGGAGGGGTCTTTGCCTTGCTTATTTTTGATGACACTGGAGGAGTATTTTTTTTAACTTTTAGGGTTCCTTACCTCAATAGGTAAAAAAAGGAACCCTTATAAGATCACTTTCTTGTAAATCTGTCTGTCGTCTGTCTGTCGGTCCGTCCGTCTGTTACCACCGATTTTCTCAGGAACGGGTGGACCTAGCTAGTTGAAATTTATACCAAATACTGAGGTCTATAGTCCCTATTAGGCGTATAAAAATCAAGGTCCTTAGTCAACATGCTAAAAAGATATGGGCAAATTTAGATTTTCGCGAAAACTTGTACAACTCAACAGAACTGTTGAGTTGTATTTTAACAAGCTTATAGTGAGTAAAAAAATTCATGATATTTAAAACAAGCTTTTAAATATAAGTAGGTACATAATGCAACATCGTTTTTAGGGTTCCATACCCAAAGGGTAAAAACGGGACTCTATCACTTATAGACTCCACTGTCCGTCTGCCTGTCACCAGGCTGTATCTCATGAACCGTGATAGCTAGACTTTTGAAATTTTCAATTATTAACAAATATGTAATTAAAAAAATATATACGATAGTACGAACCCTTCATGCGCGAGTTCGACTCGCAATTGGCTGTTTTTTTTTTCCTTTGCTTTTCAACAAACACTTAATTAAATCTCATATCTTGGGGTGCATAAAAATAACTAGTTGGCCATCTTTGAGAATCCGCCATAATGGATTTAGAAAGAGGTCACTTAGCTAACCATGCGTTATCATCCAAACTTATTTAATTAAGAGGATTACTGTTTTTAAATTCAGTTCAGGAGGCACCTAATTCTACAATTAGTTGGTTCAGAGTTTTCTTTGATTTTAGCCCGCGACGCCGTTGTGAAGTATGCGATCTTTGGCTTTAAGCGCGCCAAACAGTTGGTCGGCGACAAGCCAGCGACAAAACCAATATTCGACTATATTCAGAAAGTGGAGGATATGCGACATTGCGAAGACCCGATAGCTGCGGCTGCGCTAGCAACTCAGAACCAATTCACTCTTGATCATGTGCCTGGTCATTTGCTCACTGCTCAAGAAGTATGTATTAGTTCATCAGAATAAGAAGAAATATTTTTTATAATTTTTAAATATCTAGGGACCATTCATTACCTATAGGGATTGTTAAAATTAATATCTTCATCTTTTATGAGAGTATGGTTTCAATTCCGCTCGACTCTTTGTTGGTGGAAACACATGTAAGCAGTTTTTTTATGCGAGATAAAAGAAGTCATTAATGGGTCCGTTCCGCTTGCGGTGGAAACCGGGCTTTCCTCTAGTTGCAGGCTTGAAGCCCGGTTACCGACCCGGTACCCCACCCCACTTTCCTAACCGGTTACGGATTTTCTTAGGAAATTTCACACCACCACCGGCACCTGCTCTAGTATTAGCGTGCGCCCTTGGTTACATCATGGCTTTTTAACCAATATTTGAGTAGACTTCAAAATATTGCAGACTTATTTCCTACATTAAAATTCTGAGAGGCTCCATACCTTTTATGCAACTATGATTTTTGATAGTATAACTTTTATTACTTACACACTAAAGCTTATAATAACCGTGGCAGGTATGGGACGCAGTGATGCCTCAACTAAAATTGGAGGATACGCTGCAGTACATCCAACGCATTCACAACATGGGCTTCCTGACAAGCGACTCCACCACCACCGCCATCTTGGTGTCGCTGCTTACCAGCAAGGAGATCATTAAGAAGTCGAAGGTCACTCCGCTGGCTGCCTACATCGCTATGTCTAATTATAGCAAGAAATCCAAGTAAGTGATCTTGCATGATTGCTTTGCAGTCTTAAAAAGATGTTGTTAAATAGTTTATGTTGGCTGAGATTAAAATCGTTTTAAGGAAGCTTTTCAATATAAAGGAGTATCATAATCTGTAAAACATACAATCCTATGAATGTGTAACCATAGCAACTATGGACTTCTCTAGTTAATTTATTGTCTCCCAGGCTATTCAAATGTTGTCATACAACATTTGACGACAGACGACAGTACCCTGTATAAAAATAAATATGATGGTTAGCTTTGTTCAAATGTTACTGTACAATATCTATCTATCAAAACATACGTCATTGAATTGGATGTTAACATTGAAAATAATTAGGGCAGCGCCTATAATGCACTCCATACTACACTAACTGCCTTGCACCAGGTTCGCCCTGTTCACCTGTGGTTTTTTTTTTTAGGATTGAATTTGAAATCCTTTCTTAGCGGATGCCTACGTCATAATAGTCAGGTACAATCCAGTGGTTTGAGCTGTGCTATGATAGTCAATCAAGACAAACGAGTATATAACCATAGATTTTACTCTTATTATTTTCTCCATTGCCAGGCCACTGAAGTACCCCAAGGCTAAAGTAGCGACGGAGAGGGAAGCGCGCCGGCGCACGCGCCAGATGTTCGACAGCAAGACGGGACTGTGGCAGTGGACCACCACCAAGCGACACCCCAGGGAGATCAAACACTGGGGTTGGTACAATACAACGTGTAAACAGACCCTTCACGGAGCCGTCAACCAAGCATTCTGTACAGATGCCATAAGTCCAACACATCAAGCTACCCGAAGCTGTCAAATTTTCTCAATCAACCAAGAAATTTGACAGGTTGTGGGAGCTTGATGTGCTGACGTCTGTAAATTAAATTAAGTAACTTTACGCAAATGTTTGATGGGAATTGCTTTTTTTTGGGTGAAAAATCAGGGTTTAAGGTAGGACTAAATGTAACGCAAAAACATTGTGCTGATAGATGAATAGTTTATTGTATAAAAAAAAAACTTGTGATAAAGTTGGAACTGTGACCTCCAATTATTAGACAATTCCCAGGTATGGTTTTTTGGCTTCGTGAAGGGTATGATGACATCCATATTATGTTTTTGAAGCTGAAATTTATATTTATGCTGTAAAGGCGAAGGCCAACTTATTCTAGTAAATAAAAAGTAAATCGCGAACATCCACGATGAGTATGAACACTGATTGGTTAACAGTTTCAAGCACAGGCCACACCGCCAGCTGGCGGACGAGTGGGCGAACGACGCGTCGTCTCACCTCTTTTCATACTTTGGGTCACACCGCGAACTACCGAGCTAACGTCGTCAGCTACGTCACCATCGGCCTAGCCTTTTCCCAACTACTGGTGATTATCTGACCTCCAGGCAGGCAGTCGCTCCATGTAAAATACAGGTATTCAGCTGCATCCGGTTAGACTGGAAGCCGACCCCAACATAGATGATGACTGCCTATCTGACCTCCACAACCCAGTACTGGGTAATCCGATACCCCTTGGTAAGACTGGTTGTCAGACTTTTTGGACCACTGACTATCAGTAACGACTGTCAAAGATCTTAATTAACAGCCGGCTTAAAGTGCTTTCCGATGCACGGAGGAAACTCGGTATGGTCCTAAGTTGGTCTGTGGGCGGTCACCCATCCACAGACCAACTTAGGCAAGCACGGCTTAACCTAAAGATCGACCCGAGCGGCTGTTATTATTTAGCCACGAGCTCCTCTAACGAGCCAAGCTTCTTCAGCGATACATAAGTATGAAACGGGCGTTGTTCGCGTCGTTTGCCCGCCCGCCGCTGGCAGTGCGCTTCAGTCGCGCCGTGCTCTGACTTGTGCCCAACCATAATAAAGTTGTTATGAATTTACTCTTAGATTTGCCAAGCAGCATTCAAGTTTCCAATCATCGAATCAAAGAAACCAGGCTGTATAGCAGGCTGATTTATTTAAAAAGACCACCATTCACCGTCTACTGGGTTATTTGGTGTTACTGGGCAATACTTAAAGTTCGTGTAAAGTGTAATACTCATGTAAATGTATAACTTTTACTACAGCTGCTCCATACATTTATAATCGAAGGCATACCCTGTATTGAAAGATTTAAAAAAATCAAGGGACTCAATTGTTTTTCTTTAGGTATCGATTTGCCGCCAAACCCAGCCGTGTTGACCGCACTGAACAAACTTGTGGACCTCACTTGGACCCTGACCCCGCCCACCAACGCGCGCTACATGATCACTATGGACATGAGACACCACATGTTCAAAGGTAACCTTATTAAAATAATAATACTGTAACTATGTCAAATCGTCGTATTCGTTTTACCCGACAAAGCCAAGTATGGGAAAACAAAATTAATTATTCATGAAAACTAACATATACCTATACTCGTAAAGCAACAAAGCCTATCTGTTTGTCAAAGGACAACAAAAATGCTGATACATAAACTGATGATATAGTATAAATTACAGATGACATGGATAACAGTTTGGATACCGGATATTCGGCAAGCTTCGAAGCTCGATGGCCGGACATTCACCCCTTTGTTGTGTTAGGTGTTTACGACGCCAAGCGGCATCGCTTTTTACCATAAAATACTGAAAATTTTATATTTATACACCATAAATTCATCATCATCATCATCATTTCAGCCGAAAGACGTCCACTGCTGGACATAGGCCTCCCCCAAGTGTCGCCACATTGACCGGTCCCGTACGACTCGGATCCAACGCATTCCCGCAACCTTCACCAGGTCATCGGTCCACCTAGTGGGAGGACTTCCAACGCAACGTTTTCCGGTTCGCGGTCGCCACTCCAGAACTTTTCGGCCCCATCGGCCATCCGTTCTGCGAGCAATGTGCCCTGCCCACTGCCACTTAAGTTTGGCAATTCTTCGGGCTACGTCGGTGACCCTGGTTCTCTTGCGGATGTCTTCATTTCTGATTCGATCACGCAAAGAAACTCCGAGCATAGCCCTCTCCATTGCCCTTTGGGTGACTTTAAGCCTTCTGAGAAGGCCCATTGTGAGCGACCACGTTTCGGTCCCGTATGTAATCACTGGCAACACACACTGGTGGACTTTCGTCTTGAGACACTGCGGTAAGTTGGACGAGAAGATACCGCGCAGCCTCCCGAACGCTGCCCAGCCGAGTCGGGTTCGACGATTGACCTATTTCTCAAAGTTAGACCTACCTAACTGGACCGTTTGTCACAGGTACACATAATCATCCACAGCTTCGAGTGTAGTGTCTCCGATTTTAATAGGAGTGGGTGTTACATGGGCATTCAACATGACCTTGGTTTTGCCCATGTTCATTTTTAGCCCCACTCTTTCGGAAGCTCTACTGAGGTCATCGAGCATTGTACTGAGAGCCATGACCACTATATCTTCGGCAAACCGAAGGTGAGTGATGTACTTGCCATTGACGTTGATGCCTAGCCCTCTCCAGTCCAGAACCTTGAAGACATCCTCCAGTGCAGCGGTGAACAGTTTCGGAGATATGACGTCTCCCTGTCTCACACCTCGCTGCAGAAGGATAGGTTTTCGAGGCTTGGTCCTGAAGTCGGACTGACATGGTGGCGTTTTTGTACAAACACTTCAACACCTCGATGTACCAATAGTCGATTTGGCACCGTTGGAGAGACTGCAGTACAGCCCAGGTCTCGATCGAATCGAAGGCTTTCTCGTAGTCCACAAACGCTAAACAGAGAGGCAGGTTATACTCTTCGGTCTTCTGTATAACCTGCCGCAGCGTATGTATGTGGTCCACGGCTAAAGCCTTTTCGGAAACCGGCTTGTTCGGGAGGCTGAAAATCGTCAAACCTGTGCGCGAGACGATTCGTGATGACTCTTGAAAACAACTTGTAGACATGGCTTAGAAGTGAGATGGGCCTTTAATTCTTCAACCGGGCATTGTTACCCTTCTTGAAGAAGAGTACCACCACACCCCTGCACCATGCCTGTGGCGTTTTTCCTTCGAGTATGACGGAATTAAACAGCTTCTGAAGGGCCTTAAGTACCGGTTTTCCACCCGCCTTCAGGAGTTCGGCCGTAATTCCGTCATCACACGGTGCCTTGTTGTCTTTAAGCTGTTTCAGAGCCATCCTAATCTAGTACAGGCTGACGTCCGGGATGTCTTCCGTATAGTGTCGGGTCAGTCTAGCTCTTGGGTCGTTTGCTAGATCTACGACGGGTTTACTGGTTGACGTGTACAACTGCCCATAGAAGCTCTCGATCTCCCTCAGAAGCTCCGGTTTGGCGGAAGATCCTGCCATCGTCGGTCTTCAGTTTCGTGAGCTGGCTCTGCCCAATAGCCAGATCTCTAGTAAATACCTTGGAGCCTTTGTTCCGCTCGATCGCGTCTTTAATACGCTCGGTATTAATGCGGCGGAGAACGCTCTTCAAGGATTTAGAGATCCGTCTATTGAGCTGCCGGTATTTCAACGCCTCGTCTTAAGACTGCAGAATCATCTCACGCCGCTCCTTCATGAGCTTGAGAGTTTGATCGGAGAGTCTCTTGTTCTGATCTGTACGACGTGTCTTGAAGAATTTCGACCCGGTCGTATGGACAGTTTCCACGAACCCAATATCGTTGTATTCGTCCACTGAGCTTCCTAGGCATTCGAAACGATTCTGGAGTTCAAGCTGAAAGCTCTCGGGGTTTTAGATTTGGATCTGTGCAGGAAGGAGCGTAGAATTCATCAGTCGAAACCTTTCTAGCTTGACATTGATGTTCAATGTGCCTCTTACCATGCGGTGATCGCTCCCGGTTTTTACCGAATTGATCACAGAGACATCATTGAACGTTTGCTTCTTAGTTGACATGATGAAGTCAATCTCGTTTTTGGTTTCACCATCGGGGCTCTGCCAGGTCCACTTCCTGTGCTCACGCTTTTTGAAGGAGTTCATGATATAGAGGCCCTCCTTCTCCATAAAACTAGCCAGTTGGTAGCCCTGATAGTTCCGACGTCCAACTCCAAACTGCCCCACCTGCAGCTCATCCCCGTCTCGTTTGCCCAGTTTCGCGAAGTCCCCCATGACAACGGTGAAGTGAGATTTGAGACCATGCATGGCTTTAGAGATATCCTCATACATGGTCTCCACTTTGTCGTCGGGGTGTGCCGAGGTCGGGGCGTAGACCTTTATGACCTTCAGCAAATATCTTGAAGATATTCTGAGTATAAGGTACGCCACCCTGGTCGACACACTCTCGATCTTCACCACGTTGTTCACAAGGGACTTGTGGACGATAAAACCAAACACCACCCTGGGGCTGCCGGTCACCCTCTCGCAAATAGAGCAGGTTGCCGGATTTCAGGATTATCCTCCCCTCTCTTCGGACTTCAGATAATCCCACAATACTCCATCGCAGCCTGCTCAATTCTTCTTCGAGTTCCACTATTTTCTCGTCGGTCCGGAGTGTGCGTGCGTTATACGTTGGTTCCAGGTCCACCATAAATAACTATTTTTTAATTATATTGAACAGTGATTATTATCAGTGATTAAATTATGCAATTTTCAATAATAAAAACATGGTGTTTATTAGCTATCGTGGCATGATTTATCTTGTGTTAATGAGAAATTATGAAATTTATTCTCTCAGTATCCGGCCGTATAAGGCCGATATGTTACCGGATATCAGTTTCATCTCTAGTTTAAATGTTACTCTAAAATGTTTTTATTTTCGACAGGTAAACACTTCTGCAAGAAATACACTGTGTCAAAGAAGGGTAAGAAGACAGAGACGAAGACTACGCCGGGCGGCGGTGGCGACGCCGATACCAAGAAGGAGAGCAAGAAACGTCTTCTGGCAGAGTGCTTCTACAACAAACACGTTACGCCCGGACATGCAGGTATGAAGAATAACTTCATAATATCTTCTGATTCAGAAACCAGAGTGAAAAATTGGGGTATAAGTGAGAAAAGTTTATTGTTTCAATATTATTTTATATTACAAACTTTCATTTAACTTGTTAGTTGGTAGTCATGTATTGGCCCCAACTGATTAAGCTATCATTTTGCACACACCTCTGGTTCTGATGACAATACATTATATGACAGACATGACTTGATCCTGCAGCCAGGATCCCCTCCTCACGAAAGAACTCCTCAACGGTTAATTGCACAGACACAAAACTTTGCATATGTGTTCAATGTTTAGATAAACCTAATTATTACCCGACTACGGCGAAGCCAAAGGATGACGGCGGGGAATGCGGTGTGCAGGGGTGGGGTTGTCTTGGCGGTGTCTCTCGACATCGCCAACGCCTTCAACTCCATGCCCTGGAGCTGCATAAGGGAGGCACTCCGGTATCACCGGGTGCCGACCTACCTCCGTCGAGTGGTCGGGGACTACCTGACGGACAGGGCAGTCATTTACCCCGGTCGCAGTGGAGAATGAAACCGGCGAGAGATGTCGTGCGATGTTCCGCAGGGTCGGTACTAGGACCATCCTTGTTGAACATCGGGTACGACTGGGTGCTGCGCGCCGACCTCCCTAGCGGTGTCAGCGTAGTTTGCTACGCTGACGACACGCTGGTGCTGGCACAGGGGGGGTCGCACGAGGCGGCGGCCGAAGCTATGACACGCGGGGTTGCGATAGTCGTTGAGAGGATCCGGCAACTGGGTTTCGAGGTGGCATTGCACAAGTCCGAGGCCATGTGCTTTCATGGGCCTCGGAATGCGCCACCTCCGGGATCCTCACTGACGGTAGGAGGGGTATCCGTCGGCGTCGTGTCGACGCTTAAGTACCTGGGACTCGTCCTCGACAGCCGATGGAACTTCGTGGAGCATTTCCGACGTTTGGCCCCCAAACTGGAACAGACCGGGGCTGCCTTCAGGCGGCTCCTGCCCAACCTGGGGGGACCAAACGCCTCCTGCCGGAAGCTTTATGCGGGAGTCGTGCGGTCCATGGCCCTTTACGGGGCCCCGGTGTGGGCGCGTTCATTTAGGCGGCGAGCCGCCCACTACCTGAACGCGCCCCAAAAGGTGGTAGCCGTAAGGCTGGCCCATGGGTACCGCACGATCGCCCGCGAGGCGGCGTGCCTCCTTGCCGGATTGCCGCCATGGGATCTGGAGGCGATAGTCCTCGCGCGCCTGCACGAATGGCGCGTGGAGGCGCTACGCCGGGGGGAAACTCCGCTGCCGCGGCAAATTGTCGCGCAGCGGACAGACTTCCGGCGTGATCTCATGGCGACATGGAGAGAGCGACTGTCGCAACCCCGTGCAGGGCACGCCACAATAGTGGCGGTAAGTCCCCTCTTTGAGGAGTGGCTTGAGAGACGCCACGGCGTCCTCACCTTCCGCCTGACGCAGGTCCTCACCGGACACGGTTGTTTCGGGAGGTTCCTGCACTGAATCGGGCGGGAGGAAACGCCCGGGTGTTTCCATTGCGAGAATCGATCGGAGGACACGGTGGAGCACACCTCAAAGAGAGTCAGCAAAAGGAAGGGGTCCGCAAGGACCGATGCCTGTCGGGGTTGCGGGACTGTTCGAAAGAGATACCGTGGCCCCGGAACACAAAGGGCGATGAAGGAACATGGATGGGTTTTAGTCAGTAAAAGTCTGACACTCCCTCCTGCTCCGCCCAGAGCGGGAGAAGTCATTTGATGATTTCCCATACGAAAAAAAAAAAAAAGGTATAATCTTGTATTAAGCTTCCTCTACACGTCTGCATATGCGACCGAAAACCTTTGATCTGTGCCAAAAAACCGACAACAATCGGATTCGAGGCGGCCGCGTCTGCGGACGTTAAATACCAACAACCGATGCACTAATTACTTCTTCTATACGTCGGCGGACGCATCCGAAGACGACGTAGTGCAGATGCATCTCCCGACGTGTAGAGGAGGCTTTATTATTATAGTATTTTATCTATGGGTATATCGCAACCATTTTAAGATGTTTCGCATTTGTACGGATTTACGTGTTAATTTACCCACCTTATTTGACTGTATTATAATCATTCGGTCTTTCATTCCTAAAACGCTCGTTTACATAACCGAGCTAGAATAAGTAACAAATTACATAAACTTATAGAAAATAGAAGAAACTTATACTATATGAACAAAATAAATGAGAACATAAAAAATACAAAAAAAGTTTATCAAATGGTGAACCAAATGTTGGGGCGAGTGACATTATCAATCGATGCTGCTATTCTCAAAGCGTTTGATGCACAGGGTCTTACCACTAGGGCCATTGCAGAAAATTTTGCAATCGGATTTGACAGAGCCGTAAAAAATATAGTTCCAAACTGTAGTATTAAAATATTGGACCCCAAAACCTATTGTAAACCAATGAATTCTAGTTTAAACTTTAAGAAAGCATCAGGCGACAAAATACTTAAAATAATAAATAATTTGAATTCAAATAAGGCTCCCGGTCTAGATGACGTAAAAGTTGCGGATATCAAAATTATAGGTCCAGATGTATCAAAAGCTATTGCGGACCTAATTAACAGCAGTTTAAAAAGTGGTTTATATCCTGATGAACTAAAGTTAGGCTGTGTTAGACCAGTCTATAAAAAGGGTAAGCGAGATGAGTACGCTAACTATCGTCCTATTACATTGCTTTCTTCTATTGATAAAATCGTAGAAAAATATGTCTGTCAACAAATACACTCATTTTATAGAAAACACGAAGTAATTTATCCGAACCAATTTGGATTCCAAACGGGTAAAGGTACATCAGACCTATTGTCCAAGTTTACTGATGAAGTCAACGAGCACCTTAATCAAAAAAAGATTACATATGCACTTTTCATTGACTTTTCCCGTGTTTTTGACACGCTTGATCACAAGCAACTAATTAGTAAACTGGACCAAAGTGGAATTCGTGGTCCTCTGCTCAACTGGTGCGGGAATTACCTCCAAAACCGAAAATTTGCTGTCAAAATTGGTAATTCACTAAGTGAAGCCGTTCATGTTACAGAGGGCACGGCTCAAGGGTCAGTTTTGGGGCCCCTCCATTTTCTGTCTTATGTAAATGACATGAGCAGCTGTATCAACCACTGTACATGCTATCAGTTTGCAGACGATACATGTCTTGTAATAGCTGATAAGAACCCTCAAAAAGCTTGTGATCTTTTGCAATCTGACCTGAACTCTTTGTTAAAATGGTGCCATGATGTTGGGTTGGTGCTCAATTCTAATAAAACCAAATTGCTAGTCATAAAATCACCATACTTAAAATGTATTCCTCTTAATAATAATTTAGTTGCACACGACCACAGCTGCCTGCATAACTTAAATAATACAAAGTGTAGCTGTCCTTGTATAGAAGAAGTAGATTCACAAAAGTATCTGGGATTAGACATCGATAACAAATTCAGCTGGAGGAAACATATAGAGCATGTTTGTAATAAGTTAAGACAATTTTTAGCTAATATTATAATTCTGAAGAACCGCATTCCTTTCAAAGTAAAACTTATGTTATACAACTCATTAGCCGAATCATGCATTCAATATGGACTTAGTAGTTACGGTCGAACATTCAAATCTTATCTCAGTAAAATATATAAACTCCAACTAAAAATACTAAAGAATATCGTATCTAAAAAAATTAAATACCAATTTCAAAACAATGAACGTGGACTTTTTTATCACTGTAAAATATTACCTGTACATACACAATTTAAATATACATTGCTAAAAGAACAATATTTCAACGGCTATTTAGAGCAAAAAATTCAACATCCTGTATTCACGCGGACCGTCGCACGTAACCAGCTATGCACGGTTCGTGCAAATAACACCTACGGCGAGCGGACATGTTCTTACCTAATTCCTCGGTTAATTAACAATCTACCTTCCGATTTGCGCAGTGACATTACGCCAAGAAATATTAAAATAAAACTTAAGTCCCACTACCTACAACACATTGAATGCTCAATGTGAAATGCAGTTTACGTAGTACTAAACAGAGATGAAGTTACCAAATTTCGAATTAAGGTACCTAATTATATTATTATGTTGTATTTTATTGTTTACCCTGTTTTTGTTTTTATAATGATGTAGAATTACATTTAGCATTAAGCACAAACCTTAGTGGTTTAAAAATGCTATGCAAAAAAAAAAATGTAATAATTTTTAATTGGTAAATAAATGAAAAAAAAAAAAAAAAAAAAAAAGTTGTGGTGAACACCAAAATTCCCACGTCATGTTTAAACAACTGTTTACGTTTAGCGGGCCGATTACGAAACAGTCGGTTATTTTACTGTTCGTGAACTTGGCCCTTAGCAGACTATTTATGTATGTTTGTATTTACGTATGTTACATCGTAGAGGGTTTCTCTGTTTGTTTTCTCTGTAGTCATATATTATGTTTTATTTTTAGCACTAATCTTGGCTATGCAAATCCTGAAGCGTGAGAGTCAAGTTCAGCTAGCGGTGTTTTCTGAAGAAGGCGTCGAGGTGCTGACTATCGAGCGCAACTTTAGCAGCATTGAAGAGGCTGAGTTCATGTTCAGAGTAAGTTTGAACTCGTAAATCACCTGCTGGCTTCGTGTCGAAAAGATGTTAGCTAGAAAAGATGTTTGTATCGCTCCTAATGACACACATTTAATCTGTTTTTAAAGCGTCATTTGATGTGATGGCAAATCTCTTATTTTGAGGATGCACTTGTCATAGACATAAAATAATGTCCATTATCAATATTTAACACTCGTGTGCTGTATTTGTGATGAGTGTGATGACTCATTTTGTAAGAGTGCCGTCAGTCATCAAGTATCATCGTTGTATAGTCGTCCACTTGAAATACAATGGAACATTACTACCCTCTACCATATTATTACGCAAAACTCCTGTTCAATTACCACAACCATTTTCCCTTACAGAAAGCGAACCTAGGCCGCGTACAACAAGACGCGCCAATCGACTGGGCCATCAAGAACAACAAGAAGTTCGATGTGTTCATCAACATGTTGGACCGTACTACTCGCTACATGGAGCTGGACGTGGCCAGTCGCGGGGGGCGCGGGCCCGCCGCTCGCTTCGGGCCTCCGCCGGCGCCCATCAAGGAGATCCCCGACCACTGCCCCGTGCGGGCTCTCGAGCGGTACCGTACATCTGTTGGGGTTCCTGACGCTAAGTACGTACAACGTCCTTATTGTAATTTTTTTTTTTTTTTCAGATCAAATTTCAATCCATATGTTGTTAGTAAGTCTTAAGGCTGATGCTCCAGGGTAGCCTGCGAAATTCAAATTTTCTTACGTTTTTTTACAATTTGCAGGCTTGTGCTAGGTTGTATGATGATGAAATTTTGTTCGTGAGTGTAAGACGTATGTAGTTACAGAATTATAATCATCATAATTATCAATACTACCCTCCAAATTCATAAAGGTCGAGAAACTACTTTTTCAAGGTCAAAGACATTCCTCGACCTTTACGAACTTGGAGGGTTGTATTGATGATTTTGACAATTATAATTCTGTAACTACATACGTTTTAGAGTCGCAAACGATATTTTCATCAACATACAACTTAGCACTGGCCTGCAAATTGCAAAAAACGTAAAACAATTTGAATTTCGCGGGCTACCCTGGAGCATCCACCTTAACCTAATGTTAGTAATAAAAAAATGTTGTAATGCGTGGTGTTAATTACTTGAGTATTTGTAACAGTCAACTTGATTACTTTTAAAAAAATCCTGAAAATAAATAATTGCAATGGAGGAAGAGATTTATCTCATGTATTTATTGTGCTGAATCGCTCAAAAAAGCAACACTCATTGATGTAGAATTTGGCAACAGATTGCAACAGCTTTCGTCCCAAGAAGTATGTTCTTATTCTTATCGTCTGTTTGTCCTTGACAGGTTGATAGTGATGAGCCTGGCGTCGCACAGGGTGTCGACGACGGACGGCTCGCACGTGGGCGTGCTCGACATCGTCGGCATCGACGAGCACGTGCCCAAGCTTATGGACGCGTTCGTACTCGGCCAGTTCAAGTAAAACTATCACGACCCCTCTATACAAATGCTTCGCAAAAGTCTGTCAATTTTACAACGACCACATGGTCATAATCTCGATCGAAAACGACCTTATACCTCAGTATTTACAATAAATTCGTGTCTAATAAATTATCACCACGTTGTGTTCCGAAGCTGATACGAAGTGTTGATACGGAACTGAATCGAAAATCTGAATGTAATTCTGATTATCTAGAGATCTTTAAACTATATTTTGCATGTTTTTGTTTAGTGTTAACTTTGTTTGTAATCGCTTACGAGGTAGTTACGGAACAGTTTCATAAAAAAAGTGCTGTTCCTATTAACCCTGATTTTGGATCTCTGCTTATGAATTATTTGTAAGATCACATGGTTTATAATTTAAGCTAAAATGGCGAGTGTTTTTTACACTCAGTAAATAGATTTTACTCGTTTTTGGGACATTTTCCAGGTGAAACATTCTATTACCAGGAAACAGTAAAATTATGTTAACCACCATTGGTACTGGTTCCAGCATTATTGCTTTTAAGATTTAGTTGATATGGTTAAGTTTATATGCTCCAACCAGCCCGCGAAAATCAAATTTTCTAACGTTTTTTCAATTTGCAGGCCAGTGCTAAGGTGTATGTTGATTAAAATATTATTCGCAGCTGTAAGACGTATGTAGCTATAGAATAATAATCATCAAAATCATCAATACAACCCTCGCTAGTTCATACAGGTGCAAGAAACAGAAAAGTCATTTCTAAACCTTTATGAACAAAAGCAAATTGCAAAAACCGTAAGAAAATTTGAATTTCGCGGGCTGGTTGGAGCATTCACCTTAAACACATCTGTTGCTTCTTGGACGTAGACGAGTTATATTTTATTATTGTTAGCTAAATGTGACTTAGTTTATGCGTTCTTGTGAGGGAGTTTTCTTTGCTTACTAGATTTACTAGACCAGGTCATTAGTTTGCATAATAAAAGATATTTGAGAACGTCATTCAACTTGTTTGGTAGCAGAACAAATTCTTTACTGCTTTTTTGTTCTTCTTATATAAATGGTTTAGTTTTCCGCAGTTAGTCCCTAAAGTGGACCATTGTGCGTGTTATGTTATGATGTGTGTAAATTAGATAATTCTTAAGCTTAATATGTGTAGCCTAAACTTTCGTAACAGGGTCTTTTTGGTTAATCAAAAATTGGCACCTGGCGCTCACTATTCATTTATGTGTTCAACGATACAATTACTTGTAACGGGGGTTGAATGTTGACAATAGGGGGAAATGTCTTTTATTTAGAACTTATAAAAGAGTGTATTTCACACGGCTGTCATAATTGCACCTCCGGTATGTTTGAACGCCAGTACTTGTGTAGTAGTTATTGAGTTTCAAATTTTATTTATTACTGTTTGACCCTAGACAATGGTCGTTAGTGAGGTTGTGCGTTCTAGGTGTCTTTGTATTTGCCAAAGTAATTATGCATTTGTAATTTTATTCACGAAGTACTGGCTCGCAAACGCAAATTAGCAATTAGAACCTAATTATGATAGCATATCTTGATTAATATAGAAATTGATGAAGACAGGTACATGCTCATGATTTGTTAAGCATTATAGTGGAATTATATTAGTTACTAATTGAGCAGTAATTGTGACTATACATATGATGAATGTCACATTGCACTATAAGCTATAGAGATAAGATATAAATACATCGATGGGCATGCATCAGCTTTCATTTTGTGTAGGTAATAGGTGAAACCGTTTTAGGACATTGGTTACTTTGGTACTGATAGCCGAGCGGAATTTTCAAAATCTGTGATCACATGGTACTCTCTCGGGATTAAGTAATTTTTATACCTATAAAGTGAATAAATTCAAAACTTAGGTGAAGGAACTCGAAATTGCTAGATACGCTTTTTGTATTTTATGTTTATCACTGTTTTGTTGAGTAATTAAGTTAAAACTGTCTAGTATTACGATGGTCGACACAATAATCATTTACTTAATGCGGGTTCTATCAGGCTGACATGTAAAGACTTCATAAAGTGATTGTTGTGGACCATCTCAGGTACTTATTTATTGTTTTGTGATTCGACGCAACTGTTTCCAGTGTTTGGTTCGTATCTCAAAAATAGCATTCTGTGATTTATAAAGCCTTGGCAACTCTGCACTTTGGTGATATTATTATTAATCGGCATGTTTTTCTTTTAAATCTAAAATAATGTTGTAAAATTTAAAGGAAACAGCCGGTTTTAGGTTTAAATAATAGCTCATAGTATAATGGCAATGTAAACCATAATTCTGTTGTTAACCGAAAACAAGTACACTAGTACTTTTGTGTCGTATTTTTTGAATTTTTGAATAACGTACATTTATTATGAGTTTGCTAGTGCATTTTTACATGAAAATAATAAAGCTCCGTCCCAACTGCAAATTGTCTGTTGTATTCCAATACCTAAAGTGCTTTTAGCATTAAGTTAAAGTAGTACATTTATAATCATGTTATGTTAACCCATTCACAGCAGCATATCAAAAGAGCACCTTAAACCTAATGAATAACAAAATGTATAACATTCGAAAAATGTACTTGCATGTTTGTATTCACGTTATTAAATTCTTAATTATATTTTTTTTGTTTTTTAATTGTAACTACAACTGTTTTCTCCGAAGGCTAGACATCACATAATAATTTTTGTCGTTAATCACTAAGGGTTCTTACAGACGAGCGGCACGTTGCCAACGGTAAATAAACTGCAGCCGTCGCCAACAGTCGACGACTGTTTATGTCGGAGGCTGCCGTCGACCGGTGGCGCTGCCGCTGACGCGTCGACAACAGTCGTCGACAGGTGGCGACGGCCGCAGTTTATCTGCCGTTGGCAGCGTGCCGCTCGTCTGTGAGAACCCTAACTGGGAACAAATCCATCCAGACTCAGGTCCCGGTTTCTACCAAAGCAACGAGGACAGGAGACGTGTTTTAATCAAATATCGTTATTTCTACATGCTTCGATGCTTCGGAGCTTCGGTGGAAACAAAGAGAAGAGGAGGCGTTTCATTTTTCTTGGCGCAAATGCAACAGGAATGTGTGTGAGGCGCCCTGAGATATGCGCGGCGGCGTCCGCGTTTATCTCCCCAATACCCGCCTGCCACGCCATCGCCTGCGCGCAGTTTACTGGCTGCATTGAAAATAGGACCACATTAAGTAGAACAATGAATATCACGGACGCCAAGCGTCGCTCGGGATTCCTCGAGTATAAGGCTGCCAACAGACTGCATCGCAACAACCGCGCGCAGTCGATATATTCAACTGCATGCAGTTGTACGATCGATTTCGTTCAGTCATGATATCGACTTCACACGGTCAGCTGCAGTCGTGTGCAGCAACCGTCCATGAGCTCGAGCCTTTTCTTAAATGTCACACTTTCTCGAAGCGTGTTTCTGCTCTTGGTGTAAATGGGCCAGAAGAGGCTCGGGCTTTGAGCAAGAATTTTTCTGTACTGTCTGAACTGACCCTAAACAATTCTCCCACATTTTTTTGAAAATCTGTGAATGGGAACCAAAATTTCACTACAAATTCTAGATGAAACTCATAAGACCATTTTCGTGTAGCTGCAACGGTTAAGGTAGTTTCCCTTACTGCCTCGTTGAAAGTTTCTGCCCTGCCTAAAGCAGAATACTTACAGACTTTTTATTTCAAATTAGGTAATTCGGGTCCAAAGCTGCTGTGGTGGCTGCGGATACCGTAGCCATGGTTTACGGTTTACCCAGCCCACATTAGTCTTGCAGCTTTATGAGCTACGCGTCTGCATTTTGTGTTCCGCAGTGTGATGTTTCTTATCGGGTTAGTTATTTCAACATTCAGTATGCTGCGCTCCATCAGTCGTCGGCAAACCTTAGGGCCGGACTCCATCGAAGCGAAGGTGAGACGAGGGAAGAGGATGTGTTGTAAACCACCAAAAAGTGTCGTTATTTACACTTCGTCTCCGTTTAGCTTTAGTGGACACGTTTGAGCAGAGAGGAGAGGACGAGACATCTCTCCTCTCTAATTGTTTAGGCCAGCCTCCGGTCTAGGCGGCCAAGCGGACAACAGTGACGAGAAGACAGTGAGCGCCCAAGACCCCAAGTATCACATTATCGATGAATTAGGTCATAAACTAGCTACATTACAGTCTACAGCTTTTATGCAGAGGTACCTACTAAAGGATAGGACGAGTCTTTAGACTTACCCGTTCGGTACTGAGAGGTTAATACTAACGTAGCAAATAATCATTGCATTTTATGGTTAAACAATAGGAAGAGGACACAATTTTGAAATAGACCTTACAAAAGTTTTGTTCTTACATTTAACTTCAGCAACTCTTACATTTTTGTCATTGCCAGGAAACACTTTTATAATGCGAGCCAGTGGCCACTCTAGACGAGATGAATTTACATTTTTTATCAAAACAAGATCACCTTCTTTCAAATTGGGAACATTATATTTCCACTTGGGACGGTTTTGCAATTGTGTTAGGTAATCTGATACCCAAGTTTTCCAAAAGTCTTGCTTTAATTTTGTAACCAGCTTCCAAAATTTTAAACGATGTGACGGAATTTCCGTCAGATCTACTTCGGGGTAACTAGTCAAAGCAGTCCCAATAAGGAAGTGTCCAGGCGTTAAATATGTTCCTTCCCTAGGGTCTAGGGAAAGCAGGGGCCGGGAGTTCAACACACCTTCTATCTGAACTGCAACCGTATTGAATTCTTCATAAGTCAAGCACAAGTTACCAACAACTCTTTTAAGGTGGTGCTTGACGCTCTTAACACCTGCTTCCCATAGCCCTCCAAATTGAGGGGAAATAGCTAGGTATAAACATAAACTGAATATAATTATTTTTACAAAACTTATAAACAGACTCCTTATGAGTCTTTGAATAATGCAACTTGTAAAGCTCATTTAATTGATTTTGTGCTCCTTTAAATGTTTTTGCATTATCGCAAAAAACCTTTGTGGGCATGCCTCGCCGAGAAATAAAGCGATTAAAACATGCAAAAAAATTTTCAGTAGTTAAGTCTGATACTACTTCTAAATGTATTGCCTTAGTGGCAAAACAAACATAGAGTGCAATATACCCTTTAGTTACGAGCGGCTTTCGAATCCTAGCAATTTTCATACTAAATGGACCGCAAAAATCAATGCCAACATACTGAAAAGGCCTGGTAACGGTGACTCTAGCTGTAGGTAGAGAGCCCATAAGTTGCTTTGCAGTTTCTGCCTTCAAACGAATGCATTTTAAACAACGGTGTACTACCGTTTTGACCTTCCTAATGCCACTTATTATCCAAAACCTCTGTGAGAGCGAACTGAGTACTAATCTAGAGCCAGCGTGCAACAATCTGAGGTGCTCTCTTTCAATCATCAAGGAAGTGATATGACAACTCTTAGGTAGAATAGCAGGGTGCATCTTATCTAGTGGAATGCCTGCATTCTGCAACCTACCGCCAACACGAAGAATACCGAAGGCATCAATAAAGGGAGACAAACTAGCTATGTTTGAGTTTACTTTTTTAACAGATAATAATAGATTAATTTCTTCCGCAAAATAATACTTTTGAACACAACGAATGATTATTAATAACGCATGGTTCAATTCATTAGCACTCAATGCAGAGTCTAAATTTATATGTTTTTTGGAATTATTGTTATAAAATCTATAGATGTACGCAATGACGGCTTGAAGTTTATTTAAATTAGAAAACTTATTAAATAATTCAAAATCCACTGGCTCTACACTATGTGCAAAGCAAGGGATTGCCTCTTGGTCCAGAAGTTCTGGTTCCTCGAAATTTTCGAGGACATGGATTCCATGCTGGTAAGTTGGATCCGCTAACCCTGGCGTACCATGCCACCACAGAGCTCTACTCCGCAAGCTTTGCGGCTCTACACCACGCGAGAGCAGGTCAGCGGGATTATCAGCCGACACACAATTTGTTTAACTCTATTATTGACATAGGTATTGGCCTTTAGTTTTTGAGACGCTATCCAGGCCAACACAATCTGTGTACAAGAAAACCGCGTGAGAGAATCTAGAGGTAAGTACCTTGCTCACTCTATGTACCAGCTGTGCCAGCAATAAAGCGCTGTTCAGCTCTAGCTGAGGTATTGTCAGCTTTCGTGATAGAGGAGCTACACGGGATTTCGAGCATAAAATATTACTATTTACGGTACCATCCTTTTTAACAACTCTAAGGTAGAGGCAGCAACCAAATGCCTTCAGTGAGGCGTCAGCATAGCCTACTAATTCTATTATGAAAGAATCATGGCACTGTATGGATCTGGGAACAGATATTTTGTCCATTAATTTTAAATCAGCAATAAACTTTGTCCACAGCTGTAAATAGGTGTGTGGTAGGATGGTATCCCACTAAATTTTTGCAGACCATATTTTCTGCATTATTAATTTGGCCCTTACAATAATTGGACCTATTAGACCCAAGGAGTCAAATATTTTACCAATATAACTAAGTACCTTTCTTTTGGTATTTAAATTGTCCTCACAATGTGGGGTTTCAAAGTGAAAATGATCTAAATTAACATCATATTTTAGTCCTAGCGTTTTCACAACATTATCATTATTGAGATCTACATCATCAAAGAATCTACACTCCACAGGAATACTCTCCAGAACAGAAGGTAAGTTTGAGCACCACTTATGCAACCTAAAATTACCTAACTTAAGTAGCTCTACCAATTGGTCTCTCAAAAAGGAGAGCTGCTCTACATCATCACACCCAGATAGTACATCATCAACATACGTATTTTTAAACATAGCATTAGCGGCAAGAGGATACCTATCTCCATACCTATTTGCTAACTCTATCAAACATCGGGTGGCCAAAAAGGTAGAGGCTTTCATACCATAAGTTACGGTTTGTAACTGCAAGCAAGCTATAAGCTTACCTGGGTCATCCCTCCACAAAATGTTCTGAAGACTTCTATGGTCTGGATTTATAAAAACACATCGAAACATTTTTTCAATGTCACATATTAAAATGTACAAGTATGACCGAAATAAAAGAAGGATATCAAAGAGCTCACTCTGCACCACCGGCCCCTTCAGCATGACATCGTTCAATGAGATCTTATTTTTAGTTTGAATACCACCATCAAAAACCGTTCGCAACTTCGTGGTCTTACTCTCCTCATTGAATGAAGCATGATGGGCTAAAAAGTAAACAGAGCCACAATTAATATCATATGAATTGATATCTACTTTCTTAGCATGTCCCATCGCGACATACAGGTCAATGAACTCCTTATACTGTACAAATAACACAGGATTTTGTTTAAGTTTCCTTTCTAAAGATAAAAACCGCTGCCAAGCAACTGAGAACGAATCTCCAAGTTGTAACTCATTTTTAGGGGTGACTAGAGGTAAATCAACATGAAATGTGTTATCCTTCAACTGTACAGACTGTTTAAAACTAACTTCTGCCCTTTGAAACTCATCTGATACCATGGCTACAGGCTCAGGAAAACTCTCAGATAACCAAAACTTTTCCATCACATTTTCTAACTTAGTTTCATCACCGATAGCCATATTAGATACTATATTGTAGCACAAAGTCTGATTACAAACACTCACCCTGCCGGCGACAACATAACCAAATACAGTATTTTGCAATGTAGGACCATCTAGAATTTTAAAACAACTATTCAACAATGAATTAAAATAAATATCTGCACACAACAATATTGATATTTCCAATGGAATGTTGAAGTTATTATCTGATAGCTGAATTTCCTTGGGAATATTTAATTTAGTAATATCAATAAATTGCTGCGGCAGAGGTGTAGTAATTTTTTCAACAATATGACAGTTAATATTGAATTTAATATTTTCCTGTTGGCATGAATTAATACAAAAACTGACAACTTTGTTTAATTTCGTGGCCCTGTTGCCTACCCCAATAATATTGGTTTCCTGCAAGGTGGGTGTCAACCCTAATTTATTTACTAAAGAGTTGGTCACAAATGAGGCTTGGCTGCCACTATCGAGCAATGCCCTAACCTGAATGTCTCAACCATATTTGTCAGAGACTTTTACCATAACAGTAGGTAATAAAACATTGCATGGTGAAGCATTATTATCATTGGATAATAATGATACTGGAGCCTCCTCCTTTTTATCTTCACTATGCAATAATGAATTATGTGAGGGTTTACATTTAAATTTATAGTTGCAGATTTTGTCTCCATGTGCTCGCAAACAAGTGAAGCATAATTTATTATCCTTTACAAAGGACAGACGAGTCTCTCTATCTTAAATTTGGGACATTTAAAAATAGCATGATTATTTTTATCACAAAACTTGCACAAACTTTGTGCCTGTGAAGAAACATTTGCAACCTGCATTGCAGATTTAGAATTAATTTTAAATGGAACTGTATCCTCCAGCGCCATAGCACACTTCTCGAGGAAGTTAATAAATTCTTTAAGAATCGGAACCTATTAATATTCCGCTCCAAATTAAACACCCTTTTAGTATATGGGTCTATTTTCTTATAAAGTACACAAATGATCCCAGTGTTCAACAGGTTCCTCTAAATTTTTTAATGCATGCAATTGCTGATTTAAATTGGAAATTAAGGCCCGTAGACCGGATGCAGTACATTTCTGCATTGACGGCATGTCCAAAACTATATCTAAATGACCAAAAATCAACCGGGTTGGGTCATGATATTGTTTCTCTAATAATTGTAAAGCTTTTTTATATGATTTATTGATAAGTGGCAGGTTTATTATAATTGCCAACGCTTCATCTAGAAGATATCTTCGTAAATAGAATAGCTTTTGGACATCCGTCAACGAATTATTATTGTCAATCACTGCTTTAAAGAGGTCATGAAATGGTTTGAACTTGGTAAAGTCTTTCCCGTCAAATGTGGGGATTTCAACAGTGGGTAATTTAGAACTAGAAACACACGTTGTCTGCTTTAGAGTCTCATTTATCTTTGCCAATACTGTGAAATATCTCTCCTCAAATTGTCCCACATCTTCTGTATCTTTGTCATCCTCACTTAGAATATCCAGTTGGACACCCTCGTACTGCTTTAACGCCGACATTAGCTTCTCTTTGCGTGCCGCAAGAAGATCTACCGTAGCTGATGCCAAAATTATGGGGTCGTTCACATAGTTCTCGATCCGAGTTAGTGTAGCCTTACACTGTGCGCGTATTAACTTAAGCTTCTTTAAATCCGCCATTTGGATAGCTGAAAACCCTAAACAATTGCACTATCACTTCACTTTTCAGCAGAAATATCGCTTTTATAATTAAAATACGAACTTTTTAGCACTTCGTAAACTTTGTTTACATCGGATCACAACAATAGCGGGAACATGTGAAACGTCAGCTGTCAACGTTGAAATGCCAAACTCAATTGACATTAGTAATGTCAAAGTTGAGTGACGTATCCGGTCATGTCGCCAGCCCGTGGCAACTCGTTGATGTTGAATTTTTCACAATTTTGGTATAGTGGGTACTTTTGCATACATATACCAAGTTCAGCAAATCCGCCGAATTTCTTCGTTTTTTCTTCTTTGGAATACTGATGACGCTCAACAAACGCAAATTGTGCGTTCCTTCGATGAAATAGACAGATAACACCCAATTTGGGTGAAATTCTGCCGCGCAACAACACAGACCACATAGAGCTCGCGACAACAATAGGTACATATGTGAGAGTACCTATTTTACCACACGTTCCGTTGAATGGTGCGTAATTTTTAACTTTAGAACAATGTATACAGGCTTCGTAAATGCATTTTTTGAGCAATTGGGTTTAAAAATATTTTATTTTATTTTATTAATTAATTATTAATAATGAATTGATTATTTATTATTCATTATTATTAATTTTTTTATTTTTTTATTTATCCGTAGCCTTTTGTACACTGAATGACATAAGTCATGATGTCAAGCTAAGAAAGAAGGTACCTACTAAAAAGTCTATACAAGTACTTTTTTATTAAAAAAAATTGAAACTATGTGTGAAGATATACAACCTTCATTATAGTGTCGATGGTTGGTTGCTTAGCAATGTTGTTATATTTAGTCTTGTCATTTTTACCTTAAAATAAAAAAAAGTTTTATTATAATGTTTAATTCTGCATCTACGGCAACATAACAATTTTAAGCTTTAACTAAATAAAGCTTCACATGGTAGCAGAGCGATAAATGTAAGTAAGTAATGGAATAAAAACGAAAAAGGAAAAAACACGAAATGTCAATTGTAAAAATCCAACCTTTAGGAAAAGAAAACTACTTTGCCGATAAGGTGATTTTATGTGTGTGTACGGTCAGAAGGTTTGGCAAAATAAAAAGCGTGTTCTCAGTTGAAGGTTTTACTGAACGACTAACTCAAAGATTACAATATACAGTGCAGTGATTGAGGGCTTAGAGTTAACTTACGAGCTACGTCATACATGACCTATGACTAAAGATGTATAAGAAATTTGCCTACGCGCTACAATCCTCCCCCCTTAGATTTAACGATAAAATTTTAATTTGTAACAACCCAAAAGAATACAAAATTATCTATGAACTAATTAAAACTACAGACGATAACATAACAATAAACAAATTGAGTTGTGAACAATGGTTTTACTTATGCTAGAGCGTTCACACTATGCTACTTATACTAGAGAGAGTATTATTTTCGTCACAGGTTGTTTACACTACACTTTAACTTTGAGGTTTGCACTCGCGATTTGGTTGTAGGTTGGGCATCCCTGGTGGAGCGCCGATAGCACGTTGTGTGATCGCGTGGTTGATTTTGTCTCGACGAAGGCTTCGATGTGGCGCTTGCAATAGCACCACACCACGTAGAGTATAGATAGGGTTACCGCTGCGCTGACTAGGATGTTTGAGGCTAGCGACATTTTGTGGGTGTCGGTAATGGTTTCATCTTGCAGCGAAACCTTGTTGCCGGCGGCTGCGCTGTTCTGCGCCACGATAGTCATCTTGCTAGCTGGCTGGCCCATGTTGTCTTACGGCTGGCTGGTATGAGTGCGGCGATAGTGAGCGTTTGTTGAAGAGTGACGGTTATTCATACAGCTGATAAAGACGTTGACGGAGGCGGCTCATATGTCGAATCTCACGGTCTTCTTAACGACCCGGCCCGATTTCGTTGTAATCAGCGGTGTCGTAGTGCCTGAAGTGATGTATGGAGTCGTAACGTTCGCCGGATGTGGGACGGTGTCGGGTGGCGTCGTTGTTTGGGTCTCCTGGCGTGGGACCGACACATTATCAAATTCTAATAGGTAAGCTGGTTTTAGACGATCAAGTGACACTGTGACTTGCCTTCCGTTACAGTCTAATGTATAAAATTTTGGGTGTCGTTTTATTACTTTAAATGGACCTTCATAAGGTGGTACCAAAGATCGACGTGCTTCATTTCTAACAAACACATGAGTGTTAATGGCTAAATCTTTATGAACGAATACACTATTGTTGTTGCTATGTAAACTTGAATGTGAGAGTTTGGGAACGGATGACAATGACTTGGTTAACAGTTTGATGTAGTCGCTGTCGTTAATATTGGTCGTAGATTTTGAATTAAATAGGTCACCTGGCAGTCTGAGACTACTGCCGTATAAAAATTGTGATGGACTGTATCCCAGATCTAATTCAACTGCCGAGCGCAACCATAGGAGTACTAGAGGTAATTCCCGTAACCATTGTGTGCTATTTGAACATTTTGCCATAATAGCAGCCTTTAAGGTACGGTGAAATCTTTCTATCATGCCGTTCGACTTTGGGTTCTATGCAGCTGTGCGAACTCGTTCGATGCCGAGTCTTTTTAATAACTGCCGAAATAAATCTGATTCAAATTGACGACCTTGATCTGAGGTTATACGTATTGGACAACCGAAACGAGCAATCCAATGCTCTACGAACACCTTAGCAACCGTTTCAGCTGTTATATTTTTTACGGGTATAACTTCTGGCCATTTCGTCACCCTGTCGATGATGGTAACGCAATATTTAAAATCCTCTGCCGGTGGCAGTGGTCCTATTATATCAATGTGTACATTTTCAAAACGATTACCTGTGCTGTCAAATTCGCCTATCGGTGTTACTGTGTGGCGTTGAATTTTAGATTTTTGACAGGGAACACACATTTTAACAAAATTTTTAATGTCGGTATTCATGTTGCTCCAGAAATACCTTGACTTAACTAAGCGTTGAGTGGCTGCGACGCCGGGATGACTCACATTGTGTAAAGTCTTTATGGCGAGTTCCCGGAACTGTATGGGTAGATAAGGACGTATATCGTTTGTTGATGTTTCGCAGGCTATTTTTATTTCTGAATCGGGCATTGTTATTAATTTAAATTGGAGTTTGTCGTGTTTGCGTAGATTTTGTAATTCCGGATCGCTTTTTTGTAGTTCGGCTAACTTTTGATAATCTACTAGTGATGGCAAGATAATCTCATCGATTCGGGATAATGCGTCGGCGACTGTATTTTTGTCACCTTCTATGTACATAATGTTATCGCAAAATTGGGAAATGAAATCTAGTTGTCTTAACCGTCTAGGTGAGTCTGAAGGCGATACCTTTTTAGATAGGGCGAAGGTCAATGGTTTGTGGTCTGTTAGTACTGTTAGCTGTCTGCCTTCTGCCATATGGCGGAAGTGTTTAATTGCCATGTATATTGCTAGGAGTTCCCTATCGTACGTGCTGTATCTTGTTTGGGTATCGGTGAGTTTCTTTGAATAAAATCCTAGAGGTTCTAATTTATCACCAACTTTCTGATTTAAAGCGGCGCCTACGCAAGTACCGGAAGCGTCTGTCATCAACACTAATGGCACGGTTGCGTCGGGATGCGATAACGTGACTGTATTATTGATGGCTTGTTTACATCGACTGAATGCTTCTAATGCACTTTCGGTCCATGTAATTTCTGTTTTGTCGCGTTTTTTTGAATTGTGTAAATACGCGTTTAGTCGTGTTTGAATTTCTGCAGCTTTTGGAATGTTGAGTCTGTAGAAATTCATCATTCCGAGGAAACGTCGAAGTTCCTCTATTGCATTGGGTTGTGGATAATCATTAATAAGTTGCGTTTTGTTTGCGCTCGGTTTTATGCCTTTTGAGTTGATGTGGTAACCGAGGAAGCTTAACTCGGATTTACCGAATTCGCATTTATCTGTGTTGATTGTTAAACCGATATTATTTAATCGTTCTAAAACTATCTCTAAATGTTTTGCATGCGTTTCTTTTGAATCTGAAGCTATAATTACATCATCAAGGTAAGGAAAGGCAAAGTCAAGACTTTTTAATGCGTTGTTGACTAGCCTTTGAAAATTTTGCGCTGCGTTACGTAACCCAAAGTTCATTCTCGTAAATTCGAATAAACCGAATGGAGTTATAACTGCAGTTTTTGGGATGTCTTCGAGAGCCATTGGTATATTATGGTAAGCTTTCCGGACGTCAATTTTTGAAAATATAGTTTTCCCTTTGAGTAAATATGTGAAATCAAGTAGTCTTGGTAATGGGTAATGGTCGGGAGTAGTTTGTGCGTTAAGTCTACGGTAGTCTCCGCACGGTCTTATTTCACCGTTTTTTTTACTAACGCAAACAAGTGGGTTAGCCCAAGGACTATTCGAAGGTCTACAAATACCTAATTGCATCATTCTTTCGAATTCTGCTTTGGCGACTTTGTATTTCTCCGGATTAAGTGGTCGTACTTTTTCATGGACCGGGGGTCCATTAGTATAAATGTGGTGTTGAACATCATGCTTAGGATGTGTTTTAAAGTTTTCTAATTTGGTGATGTCGGGAAATTTTTGTAATATGAGATGGTATTCGTCGTTTACATCGATTGATCGAATACTCGATTCAGGGCAATTTGTAATATTTGTGGCGCGCGATATTAAAGTGAGTTTGTCTATTAGTTTCCTACCATGTAAGTCTACTATTAGTTTGTTAGCAGCAAGGAAGTCAGCGCCTATTATTGAACGTTGTACATCGGCTAGTATGAACTTCCATTGGAATGGGCGACGTAAACCTAAGTTAACTGTGATGGATTTTTCCCCGTATGTTTTGATTTTTGTGCCGTTGGCTGCATATAATATGTAATCTGATGTGGATGCGTTTTGCCTTTTACCGGCTAAAACCGACACATCAGCACCAGTGTCGATAAGAAATCGTGCACCAGTTTTAATATCTGTTACACATAAACGATAGGAATTGTTGACACCGGCGACATTGTGTATTTGACCCGGTGTCTGTATCAGTTTTCCGGGTTCCTTTTATTGCAATTTATTGTGTCGCCGCATTTTCGCGCATTTATGCCATAAGTGAAGTGGTAGAAACACTGGTAATTCGCATCACCTGGTTTCTCTTTTTGTCTGAGGTAATTCTCCCTATTTTTATAAGTGATTTCGCGATTTTTAGAGCGCGTCCGGGAAGTTCCACGGCTATAACGATCTCGGCTTCGCGACTCGCGGTTCTGATGGTTAATGGAATCGTCTAGTTTAGTGCGTAATTCTGAAATTTCTAGTTTCATTTGTTTTAGCTCATTTACAATGGTTTCGGGAAGTGTTGGGTCTGCACTCGGAGTTGTTTTAGAAACCGGGGCTATTTCAGATGGTCTGGTATTTTCCAGAATTTTATCAGCGATTTTAGCCAAACCATCGAGTTTTACCTCGTCAGTGTCGCATGCGGTTATGACGGCCCTAATTGAGTGTGGAAGACGACCTGTCCACAATAACTTTAGAGTATCGTCTGGGACTTTATTTTTCCCTAAGTCTCGCATATGCCGTAATAATTGTGAAAGCTTTTGATCTCCGAGTTCGATTTCGTTTAAGAGTTGGTTCATTTGTTTTGTTTCAGACTCTTCGTAAACCGAAATTAACCTATTTTTTAAAGTTTCATAATTATTATTCTCAGGCATGTTTTCAAGAATGTCACTAATATCAGGTAATTCGTCAGGTTTCAGCCTAGCTATTAGAAGTTGACTTATGTGCAGGTCACTTGCCTTTAGAGGATCCACGATGGCGTTGAACTGATGAAACCAGAGTCTTGGTCGATCTTGCCAGAAGTCCGGTATCCTCGGTGTCATGGAAACTGCCGTCATCTGTTGCGGCTGTGGCTGGTCTTGGGTTGACATGGCTGCAAGTTGTTGAGAGAGCTGCGGCCTGGTAGAGTGAGTCGTTTGTTTTTACGCGCGATGAATTATAGTCTTTGTTAAAAACTTGGAACTCGATACGCGCGCGGACGCGTCGGGTGTCACCACTTTGCCGATAAGGTGATTTTATGTGTGTGTACGGTCAGAAAGTTTGGCAAAATAAAAAGCGTGTTCTCAGTTGAAGGTTTACTGAACGACTAACTCAAAGATTACAATATACAGTGCAGTGATTGAGGGCTTAGAGTTAACTTACGAGCTACGTCATACATGACCTAAGACTAAAGATGTATAAGAAATTTGCCTACGCGCTACACTACGATACGTGGTGTATACATGCAAAAGCATACCTAATAAAAAATAAACTATGGGCATGTGTAAAAGAATATACAAAGGAAGATGCGTCAAAAAATTATCTTGACGATGACGAAATGGCGAAATCGGAGATTGATCACAAGCGTGGAGTACAAATGCAAGCAGTGAGAGAAGACGATGGTCTATATTATCTCCATACCAAAAATAATAATGTTGACAGACATAGAGCCAATGCTACAGAATGTAGTAATGACGTAGCAAAAGAAGTGGAGTCAGATGCTATTAAACAATGACACTGTAAAATGGGACACATGAGCGAAAGGGACTTGAAGCTCGCCTTAAAGAATGAAAGTCTGATTGGATTATACTTCAACCGTAATAGTTCTTTAGGTGAATGCGAAATATGCATAGAAGGGAAATTGAGCAGAGTGCCTAGCAAGAAGAGAGACAAAAATAATTCACGTACGAGTCAGCGTCTTGAGATCGTACATAGTGACGTCTGTGGACCACTTAAACAACCTTCACTGAATGGCAACAGGTATTTTGTAAGTTTTATTGATGACTACAGTAGATACTGCCGAGTATATTTTATTAAAAATAAAAACGAAGTATTACAAAAATTCATAGACTTCAAGGAAGAAGCAGAGAACTTCACAGGAAACAAAATTAAATGCCTACAGACCGATAACGGTACGGAATACCGGAATTTGAAGTTTGACTCATTTCTGAAGCTAAATGGTATAGCAAGAAGATTGACTGCACCATACACTCCACATCAAAATGGAATCGCTGAAAGGAAAAATAGAACCCATAAAGAAAAAGCAAGATGCATGTTGTTGGAATCAAAAGCGCCTATGTGTTTATGGGCAGAAACGGTTTATACTGCAAATTACTTGTCAAACCGCAGCATTAACCAGAGTATTGAAAACCAAACACCATTCGAAAGATGGGTAGGTAGAAAACCCTGCGTTAATCATCTACTACTCTGTCAAGAAAGTACCGGGAAAAGATCAATAATACACAAAATGTCTGTTATTCATCCAAATTTATTTTATCACCTTCAAAGTATGCTCCTTTAGAAACGATACACTTGCGCCAACGAATAATCCATTCATCAAAACATTTTTTAAACGCTGCTTCCGGAATTGAGTTCAGTTCTCGCCGCGAATTCTCCTTTATGTCTTCTATCGATTGAAAACGGGTGCCACGAAGTGGTAATTTGAGTTTAGGAAAAAGAAAAAAGTCAGCAGGAGCCATATCTGGTGAATATGGTGGTTGCTGGATGGTATTTGTTAAGTGTTTGGTCAAAAATTCGTTCACAATGATAGCCTTGTGCGAAGGCGCATTGTCGTGGTGCAAAATCCAAGAATTTTCTTTCCACAAATCTGGCCTTTTTCGTCGAATTTGCTCTCTTAAACGCTCAAATAATATTCTTAATTTACCGTTAGACCTTCCGGTAAGAATTCAGAGTGCACAACACCGCGATGGTCAAAGAAAACAGTCAACATGACTTTGACTTTTGATCGACTTTGGCGTGGTTTTTTCGGTTTCGGTTCAGTTGGAAGGCGCCACTCCGAAGCTTGTTGACTAGTTTGCATGTCAAACTCGTAAACCCACGTCTCGTCACCAGTAACAATGCGTTTCATGAATGTTGGGTCCGAACTGACTCGTTCTAGCATGTCCTCAGCGACTTTCATGCGATTGAGTTTTTGGAGAAAATTCAGATCTTTTGGGACTAGTCGAGCAGCAACATGTTTTATACCCAAATGATTAGTTAAAATGGTACGGATCGACTCTTGAGATACAGAAAGTTCGGCGGCTATCTCTCTCAGAGTTGAATGGGGATTTTCAGTCACTATTTTCTTCACTTTTGCGATGTTAACTTCAGTTGCAGACGTTGACGGCTTACCAGAGCGAGGCAAATCTTCCATCACATCTCGACCGCTTTTGAACGCTTTGAACCACTCATAAGCACGAGTTTTTGATAAAGTCGATTCACCGTAAGCCTTCTGTAACATTTTCAGTGACTCTGAACACGAAATTCCATTGGCGATGCAAAATTTAAGACAAACTCTTTGTTCGATATTTTTGTCCATTATGAAATTCGCAATACACACTATACATTCAGTCAAAAAAGTATCGGGAATGGATGATTTGTTTATGGTTCCAAATTCAAATTTTTGTTTTTTTGTAGTTGTTAGATTGGCACAACTGTTTTCCACTTTGGCGCGGAGTTTGAGTTGCATCTGTTATTTATATTAAATACAGTGCTGGTTTTAGTAATATCATATATAGTGTGTATTGCGAATTTCATAATGGACAAAAATATCGAACAAAGAGTTTGTCTTAAATTTTGCATCGCCAATGGAATTTCGTGTTCGGAGTCACTGAAAATGTTACAGAAGGCTTACGGTGAATCGACTTTATCAAAAACTCGTGCTTATGAGTGGTTCAAAGCGTTCAAAAGCGGTCGAGATGTGATGGAAGATTTGCCTCGCTCTGGTAGGCCGTCAACGTCTGCAACTGAAGTTAACATCGCAAAAGTGAAGAAAATAAAAAGAATTTTTGACCAAACACTCAACAAATACCCTCCAGCAACCTCCATATTCACCAGATATGGCTCCTGCTGACTTTTTTCTTTTTCCTAAACTCAAATTACCACTTCGTGGCACCCGTTTTCAATCGATAGAAGACATAAAGGAGAATTCGCGGCGAGAACTGAACTCAATTCCGGAAGCAGCGTTTAAAAAATGTTTTGATGAATGGATTATTCGTTGGCGCAAGTGTATCGTTTCTAAAGGAGCATACTTTGAAGGTGATAAAATAAATTTGGATGAATAACAGACATTTTGTGTATTATTGATCTTTTCCCGGTACTTTCTTGACAGAGTAGTATATGATATTACTAAAACCAGCACTGTATTTAATATAAATAACAGATGCAACTCAAACTCCGCGCCAAAATGGAAAACAGTTGTGCCAATCTAACAACTACAAAAAAACAAAAATTTTAATTTGGAACCATAAACAAATCATCCATTCCCGATACTTTTTTGACTGAATGTATATGTATTTGGTGCTAAAACGTTCATCCTAAAGAAAGGAAAACATGAACAGAAATTTGCTTCAAAGGCAATTCCAGGTATGTTCGCTGGCTATTCAGAAGTTTCAAAAGCGTTTAGAATATACGTCCCATCGAAGAAACGCATTCTTGTTTCCAAGGATGTTCTAATTTTAAAGAAAATGTTCTACGAAGATGGTAAAAATGTAATTTCTGTTCCTTTTCAAGTATTAAATGATAACAAGCGATCAAACGAGACTGAAAGTGAACTGGATGAAACAGAAATATATATAGAAGGTACTACAAAAGAAAATACTAGTAGACAACAAGCAGTACAAGATAATGTTATTGCAAGTAGACAGCAAGCAGTACAAGATAATGTTATTGCAAGCTCTAACGAAGTACCTATACAAAATGGAAATAATGAGTTGTTTTATGACACTCTCGGGATTGATGACGGTAGTGAAACTGGTGATCAACCAAATGAAAACGACATAGATGTCGATGCATCCGTTCTTGTCCCAGAAGAACGGAGGTCATACAATCTTCGTGATAGATCACAGATTGACAGACCTAAAATATTTGAGGATTATATTATGGCAGCCATGGATATGGATAATGAGACAGAACCTCAAACGTTTAAAGATGCTATGAATAGCAAGGATAAGGCCAAATGGTTAGAGGCTATGCAAAATGAAATGGAATCATTGAAAGAAATGAAGACTTGGGAATTAGTCGACCCTCCCAAAAATCGTAAACCATTGCCATGTAAATAAGGGTTTACAAAATAAAGAACAATCCAGATGGTACAATTGAGCGACTCAAGGCCAGATTAGTAGTAAAAGGTTTTTCACAAAAACCTGGCGTTGTTTATCAGAAAACTTTCAGTCCGGTAGCCCGCCTCAGTACTATAAGAGCTGTCTTAGGAATAGCTGCTCAAGAAAATTTGGTACTTCAACAGTTCGATGTATCGACTGCATTTCTAAACGGAGCTGTAAAAGAGGAAATCTTTATGAAGCAGCCAGAGGGATTCAATGATGGCACTAAGAAAGTGTGCAAACTTAAACGCAGCCTCTACGGGCTGAAACAAGCTCCTCTATGGTGGAATGTCTGCGTAACAGAGTATCTTATAAATTCAGGATTCAAGCAAAGCACAAAAGATCCTTGCCTTTACTTAAGTGAACAAGTCATAATTGCGCTTTACGTAGATGACGGTTTGGTGGCTTCAACTAGTGAAAATGCTGGAAGAAAATTTATTGAAGAGCTGAAAAAAAGGTTTAAAATAACCACAAAACCGGCGTCTTATTTCCTTGGACTTGAAATTAGTAAAACCAAAGATGGTTGTGTTACCTTAAACCAAAGGTCTTATTGTAAGAAGATACTTGAAAAGTTTGGAATGACTAACTGCAAAGCTGCTGCAACGCCGGCAGTAAAAATTGGCATAGATGAAGAAGAAGATGATGAATCAAATTCGTCATTTCCCTATCGTCAAGCTGTGGGAGCCCTAGCATACCTCATAGTCGCTACAAGGCCAGATATAAGCTATGCTGTGAGTGTTGTGTCAAGACATCTAGAAAGTCCTACTAAGTTTGATGTGATGAGAGTCAAGCGAATTTTTAGATACCTCATGGGTACTATAGACAAAGGACTTGTCTTCGCGAAAAGCCGGGAGAAGAGGCTGATATGTTTCAGTGATGCTGATTTTGGTGGTGACACAATGACTGGCCACTCGACGTCAGGGATGATTTTCCTATTCTCCGGTCCCATCATGTGGAAAAGCCAAAAACAACCAAGAGTAGCAATCTCCTCAACGGAAGCCGAACTCGTAGCCATGACAGAAACTGCGAGAGAAGCCTTATGGCTAAAAGAACTCCTGGAGGAATTAACGGACTTAACAGACCTGAATGAAAAACCAACAATTTACGTTGACAATGAGTCTGCTATAAGGTTGTCTGAGAACCCACCGTATGAGTTCCATAGGAGAACAAAACATATCAAGATAAAACATTTCTTCATTCGAGAATGTATTCAGAATGGAGACTTCGCTGTCAAACAAGTCTCTACAGAATTGCAATTGGCGGACATGTTTACGAAGCCGTTGTTTGGACCAAGACTAAACATGCTAAGCTGTAGAATTGGACTTCAAGATTTGTCCAAGCTCTAAAAAGTATCGTGGATGTGAAGATATACAACCTTCATTATAGTGTCGATGGTTGGTTGCTTAGCAATGTTTGTTATAATTGTCTTGTCATTTTTACCTTAAAATATATTCCTTCTACATAGTAAAACAAAGTTTTATTATAATGTTTAATTCTGCATCTACGGCAACATAACAATTTTAAGCTTTAACTAAATAAAGCTTCACACTATGCTATATTTTCCAAACGGCCTAACTTGTCCAACTTTGAGGTTGGCAAGGCTTTACTTGTGTTAATAGATCCATATTAGGAGTTTTTCTATTTACCCAAATTATAAATAATAATTCCAAACTGTTGTCAAACATACTTTATAAATCAATATATCGTCGACTAAATATTTTCGAAGTAACGTTACATAGAACAAACAAACGTCGAAACAACAAGGGTTCGATGTAAGGTAACAGCGAACAAAAAAGGCGTAGTTCAAACATAACGTCGCATTATCAAGGCTTCGATCTATAGTCATCGATGTAACAATTTTCGCAGAATAGTGTTTCGATCTGACATAGGGAACCCATGCCAAACACACGTGCGTATTTTTATTCGATAGTCGTCCACTGATGAACATTACAAATCATAGTGAATCTCCCTTAGGGATTGTCACAACGACAAGTCTTGTGCAGTTTCCCATACAGCAGAGAGAGGGTGAAATCCTTGTCAGAGGAGGGACTTTTACATTAGTTCAGTTCTAGGTCATGTTCGGTTCAGAGAGAGATATACAGGGTGTGGCGTAAGTAGTGGTCCACCGTTCAGGACTCGATGAACCAGATAATTAACTATAACAATTAAAAATTTAAACCATTTATACCCAAGGGTTCCGAAAATATTTCCTTTTTGTCTTTTATTTACGAAATTTCTACCCTTTATTACAAATTTGGTTGTAGTTTCAACAAAAGTCATTAATCTTTTATTTTGATTTCTGTTACTGCTGAATACTAGAGCTACCACGATAAATTATGTTTTTTTATGTAAATTCAGCTCTTTTGAAGAAAAAGTTGGTTCTTCTCTAATTTTAACCCAAATTTTTAACACACCAAGTTCAAGAGCGATTTTTGTAAAAAAAAACGTACCACATTGTCAGTGCCCATGTATTTAATAATATGCCTACTAAATGCCGATTTCAAAATGATATCATTATAACAGATCCAATAATTTAACAAAAAGATATTCATTTTAATTGAAGAAAAGAAGATTTTCATTAAACTATTTTTTTAAACTTTATTGCGTTATTGCTTAGAATATTTGCTAAAAAATGCACTACAGTGTCAATGCCCATTTGTTTTTAAAAAAACTACTATAACAGAGTTAAGTAGACCTAACTTGTTACTTCAGGTATTTGAACAAAGAATTAAAAAAAAAAACAAATCACTTTATTTATCATTTATTATTAATCTTTGTCATGATTACAATCATTAAAATTAAACGAAATGTTCAAAATGGCCCGCATTCGCAGCAATACACGCTCTGCAACGTCGAATAAACGACCGTTTAAGTCGTCGGGCAAACCCGCTTTCGCTGACTTCTCTAGCTGCTGCCTGGATTCTAGTCTGTGATTCTAGTCCTCAATTGGTCAATACTTGTGATTTCTTTGCTATAGACTTTTTCTTTTAGGCAACCCCAATAAAAGAAATCTAGGGGATTTAGATCTGGCGAGCGTGGTGGCCACAATATTGGATCGCTGTCGGGTACCGCTTGGAATAGTTTGGCGGTTCTATCATTAACTGTGTTAAACTCTAATATGGACGCGACGTTGCCGCAACGATAACAGTAGTTAGGCGCCGACCACACCGTTACCAGACGTTTGTCAAACATGTATTTGTAACCTGGGTACAAAGAGATAATTTTAGTAATTGGAGACATAGAGTACGAGAGTATGTAACTAGATTTGGGCTAATGTGAATACTAACCATCATTTACTAGCTGATGCGCTCGGCAGATTAAATTCAGATTGTTGTAATTCATAAAGAGTTCTGTGACGTAACCGCCGAACAACCATCCTGCGCCTCGCGGGCTCACAGACCTGCAACGAAAAGATAAGCTTTGTTAATAAATAACTAGATGAACTGCTGTGCCCTAGATTTCGAATCTTGACTGATTATGAGGACTATTTAGCTTTATTCCAGACAGTAAACTGGTGTCAAACAGTAAGAACCAGGAGTAAAATAAAATATAACTTCTTACCACATCTTTACATCAGCTGGATCAGACCACAAGAGATCACAGAACGCTCCTTTGTGTGGTATTTGTTGATTTCTATCAATACATCGAATTTGATCTAACATGGAGATTTCTGGGGACAGTCCACCGTGGACGCACAGGACTGTCTCATCTATTAGCTGAAAAAAAAGATTTTTAAAGGGATTTAAATATTTTGGCCTTTCTGGCATTATATTTTTTCGAAATTGTAGCCACACTTACTAAATGTTTAGACATCAATACAAACAGGTACTCTAAGATATTGTGAAAGTCTAGAGATTTCGTTGACATAACTGATAAACCATATCAGGAAATCAGGAGTCATGCTGATCCATTTATCTTGATACACTCAGTTCAGCTCAGGTTGTTGTCTTAGGTCAGCGTCCCTTCCTTTTAATTTAACTGATTCAAAAAAATAACTAGTAAAATACTTACCGCTGCAACTGTGAGCAAATCAAACACTCGACAGCAATCTTTCCATGCATTGGCATTCCCATATTTGTTGAGGCACTCATCATAGAAGCCATACACCTTTGTTATTTGACATGTCTCATGGTTCCCTCTCAGTAGGATAATTCTGAAAAAATCACAAAATACTACAGAAGAACTATTTGATTGAACAGAAGTTAAGTATTTGAAATGTTTAGTATTATGTGAGTAAGTAATTCATTGTAAACGGCTGTGCTGCCACCAACAACACTGTTGAAGTGGAAAAGTTCTGGGCTAACAAAATATAAAAATTTAACAAGTTTTGTTTGGATGTATGATGGATGTGTTCAGGTGTATTCTGGGTAACACCAATTCTAAGGTATGTGGGAGGTGAGGTACCCAGTAACACAGTGGGTACCTATGCATAGGGCGGGGTATAAAGGTGTGGAGGCCCTGGGGCAATCAAGAAGTGGTAGCAGTTTTTTTTTTTGGAACAAATGAAAAAAACATGTAGGTATACAAGGTGTAACATAGACTTAACCGTGCAACCTCTTGTGTGGTGTCTCTGACTATGAACCTAGTCATGGACACACAGAATATATTTTATCTTATGTTTAAAAATAAAAAATAAAACATGTTTTAGAGGCCCCGTCCTTGTGGAGACCGAATCGGGCACTGCCTATGCACAGTGTTGAGGTAGCTTTGGGGGGCCCTAAAGCCCTAAGCTGCAATCAGTTAGAAAGAACCACCCACAGAATTTATCTGTGGGTGGTTCGTTCTATAATTTTGCAAAAAGTCTTAGAGTCTTATAAAAACAGTTTCGTAACACTATTCGTAAACGCTAACTGATTGTCAAAAATGACAGCTATTCTTTCGTAGAGATGTACTAAGAGTTTGTCAAATCGATTGAACACTTACTTTTGGTCATCTAATTTTTTAAGTGAAAATAAGGTGCCATCTGAAACGATTTAATTACTTTACCAGTTTGACGAGTGATCTGAATTATAGTAAATATTAAAGTTACAATGATCACTCCAAAACTAACCTAATAATTATTTAAACCAATATCGATTCTAATAACATTGTGGCTCGTAAGTCACACCCCTAGCCTAATCTCAAAAATCGTTGGCTGTATTTAGTCAGGAAAATAAACGACCCCTTTTTTTCGTGAATTACTGCACAAAATGAGTGACGTGGATAAGTGGATAGAGATCGCTAAGAGGTGTAAATATTTACCTGAAGATGACTTGCGGGAGCTGTGCAATATTGTATGTGACTTGTTGTTGGAGGAGCCAAATGTACAACCGGTGCAGACACCTGTGACTGTCTGCGGTGATATACATGGCCAGGTAAAGCTAAATAATATTAAGAAAACAGTTATTTATTAGTTGCACAACTCACTTAGAAGCTGTTCTTCAACATCCACTTACATACTGAATTATAGATTCTGGTAAAGTATAACCATTAAAAGAAAGAAGTCATGTCCCTGACATTATTAACTTTACTGCGGATGTAGATAGAACAGATCAGTCACCTATCGTGAGATCACGCGTCAATGACATGAGTAGGGAGATCTTTGTCTGCTTCTTATCTTATCTCATTTCCTTGTTTACATGCCAATGATTTCCACTTTTCTTTTTCCCAAGAAGGCAAAAAATAATTGTCAACAGTAGAGTGCTTTTGACAATTATTTTTACATGAGAACATGTTAAAAGTATTATTTGAAACCACAGGGCACTCAAAACAAGTTTATAAAAGGAAAAGTTGAACCTATCCTGATGATAAGTTATTTTTTTTAAAAGTACATAGGGAAACAAAGAAGTTGATTAATGTATGATTTGTCGTAATTAATAAAGGTATATGAAACCAACAACAGCCCACAGTACACAAATAAAATTCCAAGAAATTATTAAATACTGGTTTTCAGCTGCACCCACTTAGATGGAAGCCGACCCAAATATAGAAAGAAAGACATAAAAGGCAATTCCGCATAAAACATGAAAGCTTATTGTCTTGTTTCAGTTCTATGACTTAGAAGAGTTATTCCACATAGGGGGTCAGGTGCCCCACACAAAGTATATTTTCATGGGGGACTATGTTGACCGGGGCTACTACAGTTTAGAAACACTCACACTTCTTATGGCGCTAAAAGCGAGGTATCCTGACAGGTATGTTCATATTCTGGTATATTTTTGAAAGCCTAGTAGTTTGTTTTGCTCAAAAGGTGATAATCAACTTGTATGATCACATCAACACAGTGAAACTTACATTTTGTCTTGTATGACTTGCAGCTTAGGGCTTTAGGGCCCCCCAAAGCTACCTCAACACTGTGCATAGGCAGTGCCCGATTCGGTCTCCACAAGGACGGGGCCTCTAAAACATGTTTTATTTTTTATTTTTATACATAAGAAAAAATATATTCTTTGTGTCCATGACCAGGTTCATAGTCAGAGACACCACACAAGAGGTTGCACGGTTAAGTCTATGTTACACCTTGTATACCTACATGTTTTCTTCATTTGTTCCAAAAAAAAAAACTGCTACCACTTCTTGATTGCCCCAGGGCCTCCACACCTTTAAACCCGGCCCTATACATAGGTACCCACTGTGTTACTGGGTACCTCACCTCCCACATACCTTAGAATTGGTGTTACCCAGAATACAGCTGAACACATCCATCATACATCCAAACAAAACTTGTTAAATTTTATATTTTGTTAGCCCAGAACTTTTCCACTTCCACAGTGTTGTTGGTGGCAGCACAGCCGTTTACAATGAATTACTTACTCACATAATACTAAACATTTCAAATACTTAACTTCTGTTCAATCAAATAGTTCTTCTGTAGTATTTTGTGAATTTTTCAGAATTATCCTACTGAGAGGGAACCATGAGACATGTCAAATAACAAAGGTGTATGGCTTCTATGATGAGTGCCTCAACAAATATGGGAATGCCAATGCATGGAAAGATTGCTGTCGAGTGTTTGATTTGCTCACAGTTGCAGCGGTAAGTATTTTACTAGTTATTTTTTTTAATCAGTTAAATTAAAAGGAAGGGACGCTGACCTAAGACAACAACCTGAGCTGAACTGAGTGTATCAAGATAAATGGATCAGCATGACTCCTGATTTCCTGATATGGTTTATCAGTTATGTTAACGAAATCTCTAGACTTTCACAATATCTTAGAGTACCTGTTTGTATTGATGTCTAAACATTTAGTAAGTGTGGCTACAATTTCAAAAAAATATAATGCCAGAAAGGAAATATTCAAATCCCTTTAAAAATCTTTTTATTTCAGCTAATAGATGAGACAGTCCTGTGCGTCCACGGTGGACTGTCCCCAGAAATCTCCATGTTAGATCAAATTCGATGTATTGATAGAAATCAACAAATACCACACAAAGGAGCGTTCTGTGATCTCTTGTGGTCTGATCCAGCTGATGTAAAGATGTGGTAAGAAGTTATATTTTATTTTACTCCTGGTTCTTACTGTTTGACACCAGTTTACTGTCTGGAATAAAGCTAAATAGTCCTCATAATCAGTCAAGATTCGAAATCTAGGGCACAGCAGTTCATCTACACACATCAACACGGTCTAGGGATATTTCATACTCAATTAAATAACTCGAAAAGTACTGGCCGCATTGGAATCTTTTATACACCGATTTGTTTGTAATTTATCTCAGACTAATTCCAAATTCAAATTTTTGAAAATTCTTTTGTTTCGGTGGCATAAAAATGTCTTGATGTATAGGAGAGGGAATTTTCATTTGTGCGAAATTTAGAAAACAATACGAATTACGTTTAGTTAGTTTTTTTTCATTTTTAAACGAAAGATAAAGTTAAATTTGAGGTATTGTAGCCATGCAACGCCGACATTTGACGAGGGCGGAGATGTTACGAGCTGTGGGAATGCTGGAAGCTGGATCTGTTCAGCGTAATGTTGCTGAGGCCATAGGGACCCATCAAAATGTAATTTCAAGATCGTGGACACGCTATCGTGCCACAGGTGAAGTAGCGGAGAGGCACCGGGGGCCAAGTCGCATCACTACCCCCAGACAAGACCGATTTTTGCAAATTACTGCGCGAGCACAACCAAATGCAACGGCGACTCAATTGGTCCAAAGGCTGCGAGTGGAACACCAAGTGCTTGTGAGTGACCAAACTGTAAGAAGGCGACTGCATGAAAGCAATCTACGCTCTCGTAGACCACTCCGCGTCCCACCTTTACGGAGAGGCAATCGTGGACGACGATTAGAATGGGTTCGGAACCACGTGGACTGGGGCCGTGACCAATGGTCCAATGTGCTGTTCACGGATGAATCCAGGTTCGGCTTCCATCCAGATTCACGAAGGACGCGTGTTTGGCGAGTTCCTGGACGATGGAGCCGTCTCCAGAACCCTCAGGAAGTTCACCCATACCAAGGAGGAACAATTATGGTTTGGGCAGGAATTCGTCTTGGAGGACGGACGGATCTCGTTTGGGTGCGGGGCAATATGACGGCAGAACGATACGTCCAACAGGTGCTGGGGCCCGTAATCTTGCCCCACAGAACACAAATGGGGCAAGATTTCCTGCTCATGCACGACAATGCCCGGGCACACACGGCGAGAACGGTAGCAGCTTGGTTACATACACATAATGTTAGGGCCTTAGACTGGCCTGCTCAATCGCCAGATCTAAATCCCATTGAGCATGCGTGGGATATGCTGCAAAGAAGAGCTCTGAAGGAAGTTCCTGAAAATCTGGCTACAGAAGATCAACTTTTTGCGCACCTCAGAAGGACATGGGACAATATTCCGCAGCAAGACATTGACAACCTTGTTCTGAGCATGCCGAATCGTTGCCGATGTGTTATGAACATCATGGGCGCTTTCTCAGACTACTAACTTCAAGTTTATAAACACAAATTAAATGATTTTTCTATTTTTTTCAGTTTTTACTCACAAATTAAAAGTTCATTCATATACGGTTTCCGTCTATGCTTCATTTTTTTTCCATAAAATCCTGAAATTTTAATCTATACCTTAACCATTATTAAAAAATGGTAGAATATTAAATAACGTATCTTTTAAATATATACATGTCATATAAATAATTAACACATTGATAGTAATTCGCTTTTTTAAAAATATCTCTAGACCGTGTTGATGTGTGTAGTTAGTTATTAACAAAGCTTATCTTTTCGTTGCAGGTCTGTGAGCCCGCGAGGCGCAGGATGGTTGTTCGGCGGTTACGTCACAGAACTCTTTATGAATTACAACAATCTGAATTTAATCTGCCGAGCGCATCAGCTAGTAAATGATGGTTAGTATTCACAATTAGCCCAAATCTAGTTACATACTCTCGTACTCTATGTCTCCAATTACTAAAATTATCTCTTTGTTCCCAGGTTACAAATACATGTTTGACAAACGTCTGGTAACGGTGTGGTCGGCGCCTAACTACTGTTATCGTTGCGGCAACGTCGCGTCCATATTAGAGTTTAACACAGTTAATGATAGAACCGCCAAACTATTCCAAGCGGTACCCGACAGCGAAAGAGAAGTTCCCCCACAACATACTACGCCTTATTTCCTGTGAGATGTAATTTAAGCATAAGTGAAAAGTATTCCCCAAGTGTAATAAAATAATGTTTTATATAATAAATTGTTGCATACAATGTCATTTTCGAATTACTTTGCACGTTTTCCCTCGTATTCTCTTAATTTCCCTTTGTTTGGAGTAGACAGTTGTCAAGGAAGGAACCTCCAGCACCTTTTGTATTCAACAGTTTGGTTCTCGGCTTTACAAAGCAGATGATGAGCCATCCTCCCTCATCATCCAACAGCCATCAGGCCAACTTCACCCACTGCTGAGTGAGAGTACGAGCCTCGTCATGCTTGTGCCAAACTCCACGTTCTTGTGCCAGCCTCATCTAGGATATTCCCGCGATGCCAACAATGTCGTCTGCCCATTTCGCCGCCAGACGACTAAGGGACTACTCACACTTATTCAGCTTATGCCCATAGAAAACAAAGATTTTGTATGTATCGGATGCATACGCGTCTCATACAAAAGTAGTCCCTAACGGCCTCTCTTTCTAGTCGGACGCCACTCGGTCACAGCTTTACTCCACCTGCCATCACCGCGCCTTGCTAGGCGCCCTGCTCATCTCCATTGAAGTTCCATAACTCGATTTCCAATATCGAAGACCTTTGTATGTCTCCGGATTTTCTCTCTCTCTCTCTTTCGTTGATGCTTTTTGCCAAAGTGAAGAATATGGCCAAAAGACAAACAACGTTCAACCTTCTCCAACCTTTCATTCCCGACATTGACAGAAGGATTTGAATTGCTGGAGACGTTTGCCTTAATCTTCGTCTGGGCCATATTTCATCCTTTTCGCAAAGTCCTACTTTGAAAGAAGCATCAAAAAGATTTTGAAGCATCTTCTGGAGATTATCGAAGTTTTTAGGAAAAGGCTCGAGGTGGTCAGGGAATGACCACCTTGAGCTTTCCTGACTCTCCAGAATGTGGACACCCTGGAAATTCACATGACCAGTTCTTGGGTTGGTAATAAAACAAATATTTGACCATTTGTTAGAAATCAGTTTTATTGACATTTACAATATGGACTAATTAATTAACTTTACTTTTTATTAATACCTCTCTTATCTTTATATTCAATCCCTGTTGTAATCAAAGGTATAGTCGAAGTAGGATTGATCAAAGCTCTGAACACGTACGTAACCGTCTTCTCCGCCAGACGCGTAGCTCTTACCATCAGGGTGGAACGATAAACTGTTGATGGGACCGAAATGTCCCTTGATGCGGCCAAATTCCTCTTCAAATACTAAATGGAAGAATCGGGCGTCGAACTTGCCCTGGCGAGTAGAGGTGGTGGTTACTTCCATAGCGTCCTGACCTCCTCCGAGGACGACGTGGTCTAGGATGGGGCTGAGAGCGGCGGAGTTGATCGGTCGCTCGGTCTTGTACTCCTTGAGGAGTTCTAAGGAGCTGGTGTCGAACAGCTTAGCGGTCTGATCCTTGGAGGCTGTGATGAACATGGTCCCATCGCGCGACAGTTGCATATCGTGGATCTGGTGTGCGTGCTCCTTTATTGATTGGATTTTCTTGCCAGTCTGGAAAATAAAATGGTAAATATTAACTTACGAACGAATCACGCTCGATTCAAGGTTACAATGGGGTCCTCATTTAACATCTCTTGCAGGACGGCTGAGCTCAGCAACATATGCTGTTAGAAAAATCCGTCAATTTACTGATATTGATACCGCGAGGCTAGTCTATTTTAGTTATTTTCATAGTATTATGTCATACGGTATTTTACTATGGGGACGGGCTGCAGACATCGAGTCTATATTTATTCTGCAGAAAAGAGCCATCAGAGCTATTTATGAATTACGTAGACGCGATTCTCTAAGAGAACTGTTTAAGGAAATTAATATCATGACAGTACCTTGTCAATACATCTATGAAAACATCATGTACGTTAGGAAAAATCGGTATTTATTCAGTAGAAGAGGTGACAGACACCACTATAACACTAGAAATAGGGACCAACTAGTTCAGCCAGGTTTCAGGCTTGCTAAAGTAGATTCATCTTTCATGGGGTACTGTTTGAAATGTTACAATAAAATACCTCCCCACATTCTTCAACTGAACGAGACGAAATTTAAATCCTGTATAAAACGCACGCTATGTAGGCAAGCATATTATAAGTTGGGGGATTACATTGATGATAAAAATGCTTGGCTAAATGCTGGTCCTGCTCCACAACTATAGGGGCAAACTATATTGATTGTACTGGTCGGGCATTATTTGAGTCTATCGACACGCAAAGAAGAAGAAGAAGAATTGATTCCCATGTTGATGTATTGTGGAAGCGGCAGAAGATTGTAAAAATGTACCTACTTGCATAGCACATGTGTGAGTACTTTGTATTCTTCAGCCACCATTTACATTTAGTTATCTTTCATTGACTTGAATATGCCTTGGTGGCTGAGAGAATGTCATGCTCACTCAAATGTCTCGCTGATGGTGGCGGGAGTGTCGGGTCATTTAATTCCCTTCAATACGGTTGAGTTGAATGGCGCCGATGCGCGCGTCATGTTCGTGAGCGGGCGCTGTCAGTTGGGACTGGTCATCTCTTGGCTGCCAAGGTTGATTTTAATTCGTTTGTTGTTAAATTGCTGTCTTTTTCTACTCTGGACGCTCTTAATGTGCACGTCTTTCTACATCGTTCTCACATATATGTATAATTTCAAAATTAATGATGTAACCAAGATTTTGTAACAATATTTTGATTCAAAAGAGTGTCCATGGAGTTTCTTGCCCGTTCTTCTCCATAGAGATCTACGCTAGGGAATGGGCAACTACAGTACTTTCTCAAGTTATTATGCCTTGTGACTGGGACTGTAGCTTTGTTTTTATTTGTAATTTTGACATTCAAAAGTGCCGTAATGGTCTAATTGAAATAAATGCTTTGAGTTTGAGTTTGACTTAAAAACATAATAAATTCGACTTTATTTTGAAGACCTTCACACATTCAGAAGATTTGCAACCCTTTGACTGCTAGAAGTGTCATTCACATCTTTAGGGAGTACAGTAGTCATTACACAAGTAAAAAAATGTAAAAACCCCCAACACATAAATGTACTAAAAGTTAAATAAAAAATAATTTGTTAGGTCGTAGGTACCAGTCATCAATCCATTTTCCTCATCTCATTTCGTTAGTTAGTATTCCTCATTCCCTTTCAATATAGTGTATCTACTAGTCAAGCCCTTTCATTTGATACCCATATTGAGGGAGTTGTGAAAAACAAAATCAAAATCGGTTCAGCCGTTCGGGAGCCACGGCCACAGACAGACAGACAGAGACACCACACCACACACACGTAAAATGTATAACATCGGGGGTTACAATAGTATTCTGCATCGAGGTTAGACTTGTTAACATATGTCTATTCCCCTTCCTATACATTTAGTGTTAGCTTAAAAGATTGTTAGGCTGCTAAGCACTTCCACATGATCCTGTCTCACTTTATGTCTGTATATTATATTGTTAGTTATTTCTATAAATGTAAAAAACTGCTTACCCTGAGGTCCCACTGGATAAGGTCACCACCCTCGTGGCCAGTGATAAGGGTCTCGTCAAGAATACCCCATACCATGGAGGTGACCTTGGTGTCTGTGATCTCCCACTTCAGGATCGGGGCCTGACCTGACATTGAGTCATCAACTGTCCTTGTGTCAATTACAAATACCTGGAAGTAAGATTTGAAATAAACAATATTAATTACATAGGACAGTGAGTAGTAGTAGTAAGCATAGATTTCTTTTTTGCCAACTACTAAGGTAATAGCTTGCCTAAACTGGTCAGGGCTATAGCCAGTGTGCCAAGGGACCTTATTACTAAGGCTAAGGCAAATAAAAACTTACTAGGGTGTGGTCATACACATGTTGTTTTCGGTGTTTTTTAAGTTTGCATTGCTGTAGCAGCTTTCTTGTTTTTTACTTAACTTTTGTAGTGTTCAATATTGTATGGTGGTATGGTACGAGTGTGAGTCTGAATGTAACTTGGCTAGGTTTTTACTAAACAGATTCTTTTGTTGAATATGCAAAAAGTGATTTATCTCTTCTCTCATTAATGAGTGGGTCGTCATATAAATGGTGTAATACACCTCTTAACGAAGCCGAAAGGCACTTGTTCTCCCCGTCATTGCGATCATTTTTTTGTTCTACACCATACCTGGGAACCTTTTAGTTACTGAGATATTGTGGACCAAAGTTCCAACTTTTTGACAAGTTTTTTTTTAAATACAAGTTTTTTTTTAAATACAAACACTCCACGACGCCCATACTATTCAATCTATCCATCAGCACAATGTTTTGAGTGCGTTACATTGAGTTATAACACAAAAAATGATTTGTCACCCCAAAAAAAAAAGTTGTTTCCCAGCAATAATTCTTGCGTAAAGTTACTTAGTTTGATGTACAGAATGCTTGGCCGAAGCTTCGTGATGAGGTCTTTTGCACCCTGTATGTGATTGCAATATTAGTATTTCATGAAAAAGTTAATATTTATTCATTACTGGACAAACAGATTAAATAATCTACTTTTAGCTGTAATTCAGCATAACAGTTCATTTAACCTATTATGTTCTGTGAGTCACATACTGTGATGTTAGATGTCAGAATAATGTCTTCTAAGTTTTGGTCTTAGGACATGCTTAAATTCAACATTTAAATTTTGAGAGCAGTTATTGCAAAATAAATTACAGAAGCACAGCTTTATTATTACTTGTTTACAACTAGATAACCTACATAAGTCTGTATTCAATTTTGTAAGAATGACAGAGAAGAGTCCTTACCTCACAAGGGTGTCCCATAGCCTTGTCAGTGGTGTACGCAGCTTGGTAGGCACTGTAGCTGAAGTTACATGTCCTCACCGAAGAGTTTGACTTAATTGTAGCTATATTCTTGCCAGTCTCTAAATCCCACAGTCTGGAAAATATTATTTTTATGTAGTGCTCTCTTTTGCTTCACATGGGTAATGCGGTAACATTTCCAAACATCAAGATTTCTAGTTATGTCATTATTGTGCCTATCCTGATCCCAATTATGATGGAGTCAATCAGCATCCAGTCTTACCAGATGCAGTTGAATAAGTTTAGAAGAAATAAGCAGGCAAACAAACAGAATTAAGGAATTTAATTGTAATGCGTTTTGGAATTACATTGGCTGAAATAGTCTTGTTGTCAAAAAAACTCTAATTTGTCTTCTAATACTGTTGTTAGCTGTCTATACAAGACATCTTTTTGATAAAAATTATGAATGATTAAAAAAAGTTATTCAAAAGCATTGGTATTAATCACATTATGTTGCACAAAAAAAAGCATTTGTGGTGCAACTAATTTCAGCCGTGTCTAAAAAAATAAATAACTTTTCATTTATTTACTACATTGTTCATGAGAATTAACAATAACATTTTCCTACTACTGAATCTTGGCTTACAATAAGGAAATGAGTAACCAAACAATTAATGCAAGCAGCAATTAATGTAGCTGGTATAACCAAACTTATTTCCAAAAAGTATGATAAAAATGTAGACAAACCTGCATGAACTGTCACCTCCACCGGTAATGAGGTTTATGGTCTGCCAGTCCACATCTAGGCACCAGACGACACCACCGTGTCCATTGAAAGTACCAAGGCGTTCACCGTTCAAAGACCACCACACGTTCGGCTTGGAATCTTTAGCGGCGGAGAACAGCAAGTCACCTTCACGGTTATATTTGATCTGTGTGATGGCACGCTCGTGCCCTTGGAGCATAAGGGGTTTCTGAAACAGTATTATTCATGACACCATGCTAAGTTGTTTCTTCTTTAACTAGTTGCTTAGCTTCTCTAGCTCGATGATAAGAAGTTGTAATGACAAACTATGGTTGGTATGGTTCTAAAAGGTCTACATACCATTTTGCGTGATTGTTTTACAGTACAATTTTAGTAAAATCTGGTAAAACCACAATAATTTTTGCCTGACATGTGGCAAGCGGCAGACGATTTTGACAGAAGAACATGGAGCAAGAGCATTCATAGAGGTAAGAATTATGATCACAGACAAAATTAATTATTTCTTTTGCGAAATTTTTAAATTTAATTAGTAGATAAAAATAGTTGCAAAATATACTGCTAATATTTTATGAATAAACCTGTATTGGATAATTAAAACGCAGTATGGTAAACTTTACTGTCGATCATGACGCCATCTGTAGTTGAAATGAGTAGCTACCTTGGGAAATATTTTCACTACTCGGCGCTAGAGGGCAGTAGTTGGACTTCTATTTTACAAGAGAAAAATCAGTTATAGGTGCTCGTTATACTATTTATTAGCCGATTCTGTTTTTTTATTTAATATCAGCGCATAAGCATAATCAGCTTATAATGTCCCAAAAGTCAGTGGCATAAAAATCTGACAACCAGTCTTACCATATCGTTTTACCCAGTACTAACTGGGTTGTGGAGGTCAGATAGGCAGTCGCTCCATGTAAAATACTGGTATTCAGCTGCATCCAGTTAGACTGGAAGCTGATGACTGGACTGGATGATGATGAAAGTTCCAACTGCTGGGACACAGGCCTCCTCTCTAGAATGGACTGTAATTGACCACCCGGGCCCATAATGCGGGTAGACAGATGTCACATTTGTTCGATTCTTGAATTCACTCAAGTAGTTGTAGGTGGACTGTTAACATAAACTAAGAAGGCGAGCCCATCAGGGCAAACACTTCTGGTTTCTGCCAGAAGGTCGGGTTTGTGGTACCATTTTGCTTGACAAATGTGTTGAAAAGGAATTTTATTACCTTCTTCGGTAGAAGCTTCAACTAGAACTCCATTTTACAACTCAAATTGATTGGAATTAGAAGATAAAAGAACTAGAGACAGGTTGATTTTGAATGTTACTAATTAATAAAGTGTCCAAAACTAATTGTTAGCGCGGCTATTTTCGTCATACTTAATACTTGTGTTTACTTACCAAAATACTAAACTGCCTTTAACAGTTAACTCTTAGAATCTTTCTCAGCTACGCCCTTATACACTATCATATTAAATTAACCTAAAAGTACTAACAGATCATTTATAACATCCGAAGTTAACTTAATTAACTATTGCATTTATAAAATTAAAATATAGGTAAGCTTATAAATTGTAGAGCTTATTTGTAAAGGCAATAATGTCTTTTATAAATATTTCGAAGAGCCTGGCGTAGTACTGATATAGTAGCTCGTAGGCGTCGTAGCAAGTGCTACGTAGACTCTTCCTCACAAAAAAGCATGAGCGAGTTTTCTTTCTATCTGCGATTAATCATGTGTGTGTATTAAAAGCCATAGAAGATATTCCGTATGTAGTGGACTCATTTCTTCATAATTCAATTAAAATAAAAAATAAAAATAAAAATGTTCAATTACAATTTGCTTTTAACCACTTTTAAATATTAATTTTACCCACGAATCACGTTAAACTGGCTAGTTCAAGATAGAATTACACTTCTTACAAGATAAATGAGCCTCTCAAAGCTACAATATAAGATTGGTAGGCTGTAAGCTATCGTAGTAACCTGTTTTCTTCAATTAATGGTTACGATTTGTTTGTGTTGGCTGATAAGCTAAAGATAATCGGTTGCACGATCTAGAGAGTCGAGGGTCTACACTTGGGTGCTTTTGGCCGGAGACCTATATTCCTTTTTGTCGGATTCATTTGTTATATTTCTAGATCAAAATGACGTTAGTAACTTTAATAACGGACTCCTGACAAATAATGTACTGAAGTATCCGCCAGAGGCCAGGGTTAACAGTCGGTCAGCAACCTGTCCATACTAGTCCCAAATGTTAAGACGGACTAAATTTTTATCTGGAAGGATATCAAAAACGTACTTGCTTGCATAAATGTAGTTGCTTCTTAAGAGAAAAAAAAACCTTGTCTCGGTGAGATGAAGTTTCAAATATTACTAGGTATACCTTATCATTAATTATCCTCCTGCCCTTATCCCAATGTACTTGTGGTCGGCGCAGCATGATGTCTTCTTCTTCCATACTTCTCTATTACTCGCCATCTCATGGACGCCGGATGCAGCTACTAGGTACACATAGTTTGTTGATTCAGTGTCTCTTCAACTTGTAAGCATTGTAACATTCCAGGTGATCTTTTGATTAATCGCCACGATACTAGTTTTGTAGCAACTCGCGTTGTGAGATTTGGGAACAAATAAAATCAATCAATATATTTCACATACAATTTATTTTCTTAAATTATTAACCATTGATTTCCAAGAGTACAACTAAAAAACAAATTAAAGTACAAACACGTTATGCATCGCTAACTAAACACAACTGTAGGTAACTTCTCTTGGCAAACCAGCACACATTCGCTTGACTACGCCGGCGCGGGCGCACCACTCAACGAGACGCACACGAGACAAACTCCTGAGCACTGCCACTAACAGTCACTGTACATCTTAACTTGGTCGAATTATAACAACAGCCTTATTCCATCGAGAACAGTACAGCAATCAGCAACTAATGTGATTTGCTACGTAAAACATAGAACCCTAATGTATCGATAATACTTAATGTATGCTAGGTCTGAAGGCGATAAGTCTTGGTATTGAGCGAGCCCAACTAAATACGTGAAATACAGCACACTCAATCACATTGAACTCTTATAAATAAAATTTAGCCGCTATCCGACGAGGTGTCTACTGTGTTTGGCAGTGAGGCACTCGCAGTGGTACAGCGTGGCAACTAATACAATCTGTGACTTCGACCAGATTCTATTTTGAAAAATTTAAAAAGTGGACACAAAATGTATCTAAACATTGAAATTAGTAAGACAAGCGAAACGTGTTTGCTCATGTAAACTGTAACAGAATTGATTACTGTTATTATTTGATTAAAACATGAAGTATAACTCGTAGAATATATATCTATTATGTACTTAGAGTTCAAATATCCATCTGTGACATGTAATTACATACAACAAACACTCGTCAACGTTTCCAAATATATATTCTCTTACGGCGTTACACTCGATTTCATAACTATTTTAATACAATGTCTAATGTACACAAATTTTAACCCTTTTTTAACCGAAATACTTGAAACGCTATTTTTATACACAACAAACCTTACACTACGAATGTGAAAATATTTCGTCACAATATGTTACATGTAATCTTACACGTTATTCATTATTCTCTTATGGACTGTAAAGAAATGTGAAATGCATTAAGTTTTTGTTACACTCTTATAAATATATTAACATTATGTTTATTACATAACTATATCAGTCAAAATATTTTCGAAGTTTTATCTACGAACCGGCTTCGGGACTGCCTGTGTTTGTTGTGATGATGATGATATCCTTGATTTCAAATATCCTAAAGTGTACCGTTAGTAATGTTACAGTGCTAATTGACGATCGTAGTTAAGTAGTGTTGCTACTAGTTCATGCAGCTCAGATTGACTACCAGGGACTCTGAGCAACGCATGGCAATATATTTATAAACACATGGTGGTATCGAACACACGGGCTGTCGGAAGCCGGTTGTAACCGTCCGAGTCTCGGGTGTGAAGTCTATCCCCGAGACAAGCGGTACTAACGTTATGCAAACTCATTAAAAAATAAAATAGCAAGCAGAAGCAAATCATTTATAATGTTTCATATGAATCGGTCAGTCAATTTTGATGTTCAAAAGTTTAATACGAGTTCCATTAAATTAGACAAAGAGGCGAACAAGCCCTATTCCACTGTAACAACAAATAATTTGGAAGTGCAACGAAAGCGAGTGGCACCTTACGTCGAAGCATAATTTGTATTTACATATTACATGAATGTATAGCCTCAGCGGGCTGTCGTGTACTATTCTAATTAGGTACTCGCCAGTAATGCGCCAATTTCATTGTTTAATTACTAACAATACTATCCTTTGTACAACGCCAATAACATTCTTACAAATCTAATTCCCATTTGATACAATGCCGTTAGTTTCGCCTTAACATACGCTATGATACTAACAAAATAAGTGTCAATATTACTTACATACATTATCCTTTACATACATATTAGTAGAACGATGCACGATTCGCGATTATATTTACGATTCGGTCATTCATTACACGTTTAAAAATCTATAAAGGCATCTTTACCTCAGACTTTAGATTTAACACCGTCGTTCTGATGGTGTTGTTAAGAACTAATTAATTATAATTAAGTTAGATAAAAAAAATGAATAAATAAATATAGTTACCCAATTGTCGTGAAGGGTTCACGTAGTGAGACCGAATATTAGTGAAGGCGCGCTCTCTACCGCGTGAGCAACCGCGCGGGCGGTACGCGGTCGTGCCGCCTACTCCGATATTATATCACTGTTTACTATCACAATTAACTAATAATTTCACCAACGTCATTAACTTAATTAACCGTACGTAAATTATAACAAAAATTAATTGAAAACTATTTAGGCATTTGATGGCAGTATCGTAACTGGTTGTATTCAAACTAATTATAATGTACAAAACACATTTAATAACCACTAATACTTAACTAATGGTAACACGATGAGGAACGGACGTGTTTCGCTCATTCAGGTAACAGGATTATCTAATATTACAAGTTGTTTGTTAAGTCGACTGTTCAGCTTCTTAACGCGATGCAGTGTGTGCAAGTACCTCCCGGCGTCAACTTGACATGTGCACAACCTAGCGAATGAGACCTTCGATTCTTTTGATTTATTTCCTCGGGTTGTGTTTGTGTTAAGTCTATTTATATTATGTGAGATAGGATCTGGCTACTATTTGCTCTGTATACGCCGAGGTCGACCGTGAGAAAGCTAAGGCATAAAAAAATCTAATTAACTAGAACCTAAGTCCTTAGAACGAACTTTTTGGTTGTAATTACTTAATTTTAAACAAGGCTTACATTGCCCCCTATAGCTAGTGGTAACTGTTCACCGTTGATGGAACGTTTATTACAAATTTTAACATTAACGATTAATACAAGTGTTATTTAACGATAACGGCGAATAAATTGTAAGAAAATGAGAGGCAGTGATTACTGACAGTAGTAGTTTGAAAGTCTTTTCGTAAGTTTATATAAATGTTTTTTTTTTTGTGATCATGTAATGATACGTTTTATATTATTGTTAGATACGCCTATTTTATGTGTATATGAAGATCGGTGTTAGTGATGTTACTGATCGCACTAAATGTATAGGAGTTCAGGGCAGTTGGTTGCGTGAACAGATGAGATGGAGCTGTACTGATGATTTTGTATGAAGAGGAATGCTAGAGGGCTAATGCTGTGATGATGATAAGTGATGGCATTAATTCATAGATTCTGAAGTGTATTTCACTGTCTCGTTACGATGATGAATGATGCGTACATGTATCTGTTTTGTAATAAAATTAGAACTTCACAATTAAACCACTTATTTATTAATAGTTGCAAATCAATCAAATAGTTTATGTAATCGAGATTTAACGCAATATGTACAAAATATTTTATGTATGTACAAAATGTATCATGTATCTACAATAATAGAGGAACGATGCGCGAAAGGATGTCAATGGTACGAAATGAAATGACATACGATTACTATAAATTTGAATATCCGAACAAAATCACGGTACATTGAGCACAATTACATTTGAACACATCAAAGGAAGCAAAGTATAAGATCAATAAGTCCGAAGCACCTACGCACATAAAGATAACGTCGTCAGCTTAGAAATGCATCGAGTAGCCGGCGCAGGCGTCACAGGCGCGCGCCGACCCTTACAGCTAGTTAGACCAGAACAAAGAAGTGAAACGTTCAGAACGTTATGCGAAATATTGGCAATAAAAATGCATAAGTTGTGACTATAAGAAACCGCGCGAGCCACCGCGCCGCTATGTTAGTGTATAAACAGTACAGTTGTATACAAGCAGTCTTGGTAAACACTGAGAGTAGGTACTTAGTGCTACTTACATTATGTACGAACAAGTCATATAAAATTAAATTGAAATTCTCAATATTACACACCCAGTAATTAGTCTACTGGTTAATCCTAGACGATATAAAATGCAAACTAAAACAGTAGTATTTCATTTACAAGAAACAATTCTGTCTAAAACAACGTCTTAACTATATTGTAAAGTTTACTCTATATTTACACAAATAATATATTATGCGATTCTCCGACTGACAAATTTAAATGGTAACATAATATATATTTTATTCTATTTAACACTATGTAGTATACACTACCACGTATAAAACACGCATTCAAGTCCCTGGTACCTTACGTAATAGCTATTTTAATAATAAATCAGTCTGTCAATTGGGACGTTTTAATTCCTCTACTAAACAATAAACCAATACACTCATCGACTCAACAAAGGTATAAATGTACCGCACTCGTGTTGACTGTCACTGTTTGTCGCATTGGGCGGGCGCACTTATTGTCGGTGCTCGAGTAGGAACATTTGTACGAACTCTTGTGCAGGCGCGGTCGCGCGGGTGCGCGGGGCGCGGCGAGGCGCGGGTGGCACCGAGCGCGGGTCGCGCGGCGGCGCGGCGGCGCTGTGCTGCGGCGTGAACACATGGTGGCGAGTGCGATCATAAGACGGGGGTGCGGCGGGACAGAGGGCGCGGGCGGGGAGTCAGCCGCTCGTACATCGAGAACTAGACGCCCTGCTGCGCCATGTACTATCTGATCTCCGCCGAGTTCAGCACGAACGGCACGTAGAACATTTTGCTCTCGAGCAACAGGTTCGCGGCCGCTTGGATCTGTAAGTGAAAACGACAACTTAGTATCGTGAAATCAAAAGCTTTCCTTCCACTTTCTATTGTGAATGTATCTTGTAAATTTTACTCTGTGGGATAGACGATAAATCTGCTATCTTATCCCTTGGTAACGAAGCCGGCCGTATAAATTGTACTCGTATTCGTATTTATGCAACGTTATTGACTGACAAAGATATAGCACGCTGAGTGATCTATAACAACTCTCTCCACCGAAAAAACGATTTATTCATCCGTGCTGAAAATTAAGAGAAAGCTTAATGTATGGCCGTGCCTGCTCGACTTGGCGGCGGGCACTTTAGAGAATGCAAAATGAAATGTTGCAAATTACCTCAGGTATCCTGGCAAAGAGTTCCTGTAGCCTTCCAGGATGATGCGGAGCAGCGTGCTCCAGGTAACTGCGCAACACCTGCACGTACCGATCCTGAATACCCTCCAACTCAACTTCTGAAACAAATGAATACAAGAGTGAAAATCTGCCAAGCAAAATCAATATGCAAAGGTGCAATCTAACGTCCAAATCGAAATTATTCAACGGTCGCAGCCGTGGCATGCAATGACGATCGCGTGTAGTGCGCCTACTCGCTTGTAGATGGCGCTGAGCGGTGGCGGTGAACCAATGCCACGGTGCGCGCGGTGCGGCGGTGACGTCACGCGCTTAGTAGGTCACTCCGATAGCAGGGCAACGACCGCGGCTAGCCGTTGACCTCCGCTCGAGCTCGCTCGCGTCCTCACCGCTATTGCCGTCTCGCTCTCGCGCGCGCATTTTTCCACGATATTGTACGCGCGACTGTTTCGTGTGTGCTGTTATTGCGACTACATTTAATTGATGTTTGTTTATTTTTGCTGAACAATATAGAATAAATTGTAGAATATATTACCGATGACAACTATTTTGATGTGATATGTTGTTTTGTGGCTATATAAAGTTCTGACTTTACGGAGCAGCAAATAAATTCAAAGTATGTTTTTTATCGTGTAGTATCAGTGTTCATTTGAGCAGCGCGCATGTAGTACTGGTTACGTAAATGAATGCGCGCGAGACGTAGCGGTACTCGTTCATTCTATAATCTGCGCTTGCGCTTTTTTCAATGCGCGCAGTGCGCTGCAAAAGAGAAAGTTCGCCTTCCGCGTCGCGCTTTCCGCTCCGAGAGTGAAATGCTGTCCCGTTTTAGCTGACGTAACTAACTCTACATTATTATACGCAATGCGCTTTTGAATGCAATGCGACAGTTTTAATTCTATACAGGTTAACAACCTATTGCTGTTTCATTTAACACACTAATTAGAGTGTAACGTGTTTTTTTTCTGTATTTTATATTTGGTGCTTTATGGGGAATGTTTATTCATTAAGGATTTGTGTCTAATAAAACCGACAACGGCGAATTAGCAACACATTCACAATGACAAATATGGCGATACGTTCCTAAAATTCTAATGCATTACTCAACAGGGCTCACACGCAACAAACATTTTGTTACAAGTATCTAACAAGCACACACACACAGCGGTACAGTCGGCGCAGGCGCAGTTGCGCAAGCGCTTTCCATTTCACCGTAGTCCGCACTAGTCACTAGTACAACTATGGTACCCTACTCACACATACGTGTGTATAAAGTGAAAATAAAATTGCTGTGACAAAGACAAGTAGAGGACCTACTGTTATGCTACCAGCTATTTAGAGGGACAGTTTTCCTCCTTTCGAAAACCATCGTTTCTATTTCTATATTTGGCAGGGATCTTTAGGAATTTGACTTCTTCATCTAGAGAGGATTAATATTTTACATTTGTACTCCCAGAGTTGAAATCTAATTACCATGCTCTTTTGAGCCATTGAGCTTTTCTTAGAAACAAGAAAGCAGTATTGCTATAAAACAGTGCACAGGCGATTCAATCAGTTCATAAGTAGGTTATCAACAATATCAATTTGAAGCCAATTCCGTTCGATAGTTCGCTTCATTGACTACTTACTGGCACACAAGTGGCATATTCCTTGTGTACATTGCACTGTTTGCCAGATCTAAGATTTGATAACGACAGGCAGCCATGACTTTATTATGTTAGATTTACGGATACATACATGAGGAAAAGTCCTTCTGTTTACTCAATTCATTTACAGATGTAAATTAGTCATTCTTGTGACCTACAGTAACGTTTTTAAAAGGATCTGGAGGAAAGTGCACTACTTTCGTAAATTTTGATGATGTCAGCGCCAATTGAGGAGAATTTAACACGCTCATAAGGGACTCAAACAAATGATATTTCTTGGGTGTCATGTTCAAACGATATTGCGTTTATGGAGTCAAATGCTTAATTATTCAGTTTGCCCCGCGAGATGACGCTCTATTCTATTTTACTTTGAAAACCGTTGCAGTTGGTAAACATAGCCTAGTGTTATTATGTTGAAACTTCAAAGTTTAATTTACATAAGCATCGTGCAACATAATACGTGGTATTTCCGAGCTCAGCTAAACACTCTCTGGGTACTTTCATAGTTTGATAAACAGCGCACCTACTTGACGTAGGTATAATGTGCAAAGCGCGGTGAAAATAATTTTTAAACATGGCGCTAGAGCGTGTTGCGACCTAGTTGCTACCGATAACACAGGATGTCGCAGTTTCCCTGCCACAGTCCACAGTACTAGGACGACTGACGAGCGAACCTACTGTGATTAACCATGTAATACATTATCGTCGAAGGTCAGATGTGACTGCGACGCCTCGCGCAGCTCGCAGGTACATTCTATTGCGTCTCAAACTTAGTTGTTGAAACTTGACTTACAGTGTAGCTAAATTACGTTTCAAGAAATTACGTTTTCAGTTCCCATGTATATTTTTCACAAGGTCAATCATATCCAAATATGGACGGATGCTCAAGGCAGCGGGTAGAAGCTATTCCCGGCAGGTACCTACCTAGGGGTAGGTATGGTAGAATTTTTCGAAACAAATAAAGCAAGTTATCAGGGAAGATATCTGAAGCCCTTCGTATGTCAGCAGAGTTCATGGAGTGAAATGGTTATCAACGCTAAGAAGTGGTTCCTAATAGATGTCGCGAGCGCCTCTCGACTGGCCACATCTGGGTTACTTGTTACATAAATCATAATATATTAACGAACACTTTGCACTGCGTATCGCACTCACTATGCGCCGAGATTTTTATTGTCGTGTCGCATTTCGTATTGTGTCCATTAATCATAAGATAAAATCTACAGTTACATTTATAAAGCTTTCGTATCATATTAGAAAGTAAATTTTTGAGCTCTCTTTACTTTTCTTCGAAATGACAAATTGCTGGTCTTATCGCAACTATGTAGCGTTTGAACTATTGAAAGTGAAACCATTTATCTCTGAAGAAAGTTAATAGAACAATTAATTAATCTAAACAACATCTATTCTTCTAAGTTACCAAACAAAGATCATGGCACATCATAAAGCTAGTTCACCGCTTCACGTGTCCGCGTATAAAGTCTGCTCTAAGTAGATATAAAGCGAGTAACATAATGAGTCAGGTCGACGTCACAGCGTAGGATGCCTAGCTTGCGTAACAGTAACTGACCTACATGCATCGTGGGCCGATGCACCCCTCGGCCACTCTGTAACTGGATTACAAAGCGGTGCGTTGACTTACTCAAGTAATGAGCCGGCTCTCCCGGCAACATTGTGTACACAATGGCTTTATGTCAACTCAAAGTAATTGTAATGAGGAAGTCTTAAGCGCTGATCTTATTAATGTGTCAACATGCACTTCGATAGCTTTAAAACCACATGATTTTTAAATACTGACCTTTTTTCAAAAGTTTATTGTACAATAAATCTTAATTGGAATATCCCAAATACTGTAATAACTATTGCTGATTGAATACTCGTATTAAAAGAAATAAAGTGTATTCGGTTTCGTAAACAAGGAAACGTGCCATTCATTCTATTTACATAGCCTAAATAAATCCGGCCTCAATGGCCTGCCATGCGGTGAAAGGTTATCCAGATGCCAATTAACACAATTAAAAAGGAAAAGATTCTTCTGAACTAATGTTCTGAACTATGAAATTATGACGTCAATCTATTATTTACAGTTCAAGTTTTATCGAGGGATTAAAATTCATTTTTAATGTGCAGATAAGTAAGTAGGAAACGATTATAATTAACCGGCGCTTAGTTTAAAAACATACATACAGTTTACTAGTTTTAGGTATATCCCGGAAAGTCAATTTTTGTTGGCTTCTTCTAATCTGAAGACGAAGTTTCGGCGTTTAATGCTTCTCACATGTCTTTTGGTTTTCGATCATGTTTTTTTATTCTTATAGTGCCTAACGGTGTCAGAATTATGCCGCCCATGGGCCCCTGACTTGGCTTTACATGCCGTTTAATATACTCGTATATCTCTCAGGCATGCTGGTTTCCTCACAATGTTTTCCTTCCCGAAGCTAGTGAATTTTTATTGTAAAGTCGCAAAAAAGTATTCGATGAAATGTATATGTACACATGTAAAATAAACTTTAAATTGGACTTTTTATTGTGAGCTCTACTAAACAGAAAACCCGTTGCCGAATGAAAACCAACTGTTTTGAAATACGTTAAAGTACAATAAAGATCAGATATAAGTATCGTTGCTGTTACCCAACACAAATAAAGGTGATAAAATTGTTGAGAGCTAGTCTCTTCTTGTGTTAAAGAAAAAAACATCTGAAAAAAGCATTGTATTTACCTTGGTTCAAGAGTATGTAGACCTTGAGACAGACGTACTCCTCCATGCGGAGCTGGATGCGGCGGAAGACGCAGGTGATCTGCGTCATCTTCTCCACCACAAGCCCCACGTCCAGCCGCAGCTGTTCCAGCGTGATGGGCCGGCCCATCAGCGAGGTTAGGCAGTTCTGCAGCGTCCGGAGGTTCGCGTTTACCTGCGAGAAAAAGATCATTTGTTAGTAATTGGAGGTTTATAAAAATTTCAAGCCATTTCTCAAGTATGTTGGGATCGGCTTCCAGTGAACGGCCGAAGACCTATCTTAGGCCGTACGAAATCGAAGTCAATGTTTTGTTTAATATTTATGATTTAAGGATTAATCAATACTTTCTCAACATATATATTTATTCATATAATCCCTTTGTTTTTTTTTTTTTTGTTTTTTCGGATGGGAAATCATCAAATGACTTCTCCCGCTCTGGGCGGAGCAGGAGGGAGTGTCAGACTTTTACTGACTAAAACCCATCCATGTTCCTTCATCGCCCTTTGTGTTCCGGGGCCACAGTATCTCTTTCGAATAGTCCCGCAACCCCGGCAGGCATCGGTCCTTTCGGACCCCTTCCTTTTTGCTGACTCTCTTTGAGGCGCGCGTGGAACACGAACGCGCCGTCGACACGGCCTGTCGTCATGAGACGGACGGACGGCGAGCTAGCCCATAGCCCACCGTCCACAGGCCCGCGTTCATATAATCCCTCAAGGAACATTCTCTATTTAATGCCTTTTATTTTAAGTGCAGCGCTCCAAGTCACATATCGTCATATTTTTTTAAACTAGTTGCTATTTTTATCCCAATTGTAATCCAGAAATACACGCTATAATTTTCTATATATATCGCTATAAGTCTAGCTTTGTGCGTTCGTCACATGCGTTGAAACGTCGTTTTCTATAAAACAATTGCTAATGTTCTTTATTACATCTCATTAAACGATAAGTACATAAATGCAAATGCGGCATGTCGTTTGCCAAGGGCTTTTCTTGGTAATCATAAACCATTAGCATATTATAAAACCAACATCGTTTAATAACTAGAAATAGAAGAAATACTAGTCCATTTGCATTTGTAATTATTGCAAATTGCTAAAAAACGTATGCATGGATGTAGCATCGAACATAATACGCGATATTTACGTAATATTGTTTATGCATAAATAAAGAGGAAATGCTCTAGACAATGAAAAATACTTTCTGTATAACTACCGTTATTACGTTACGTTGCGCCGCGTGCTCTGTTTATGTAACACATGCAACTCTCGGGTCGCGATATATAGCGATAAGTATTGAATGTCTGTTCCTAGCTAGACAGAACGTAAATAAATACAGCCAATTTATAGTACTGAAACATCGAATCTAAACGTCATAATGAACGGTGACTAAATAAAGTTTTAACAGTTATAAATCTCCAACGTACAAGATAATAGAATCGTTCAGCGTCTGGTACGGCGCATTAAGTGCCTAGTGTAACATAGCTGGTTATGCGGCCAGTACCGAGTGTGCAAACGTCCGAGTGCAACTAGTTGTCTGGTAGCCGCAGCCGGCGACTTTCTACCGCGGTTGCGCAAGCGATGCAGATCACGTAACTGCACTCCGGCGCATGTGCGGAAGTCTCTGGAGCGAATGTGACCCGGAGCGTGCTTGAGCCACATCTAGGGCTCGTTAGTCAAATTGTGTGGAAAAAACACCTTTTATGAGACTTTCGAAACATTTCCACTAAAGCTATAACATTTAGTTTAGCACTCACCTCTTGCATAAAGTCTTGTTCATGGTCCGACGAGGGCGGTGCGTGCGCGTGCTTCCCGTGCATCGCCTGGTACGCCGCCGTCGTCAGTACTGAGATCTCGTGCCATTTCTCCATCAACAGCTTGGAATGTATTTCCATTGGTATTTCCATAATGAATGGTAGTTTCTTCGTCCAAGCGACCATTTTGTGTACGATCGAGTCCCCGATCTTACATAGTTTGTCCCCGATCTCTGAGGTGTCGTGGAGCAAGTCGGGTAGATGCCGCACCGTGGCGATGTCTTCCATGGCATCGCAGTCGATCAGCGCTCGGATCATGTGTAGCGCCCTCTCTAGGGGTACAGCACGATCTCGCGATGACGACACGGCACTTTCTAGCCTTGCTCTTAAATGGACAACCTGGAAAAAAAGGGCACATGTTACAATAATTATTATTGCTATAAACGGATACTCATGACCTATTGATAATTTTGTATTGTGACTTACCTCGCTGGGGTTGGTTAGGGCTGTCTTAAGAATGGTGCCATTGACCAGGTGTGATGGGATAGGCGGTAAAGGGTCTTTGGGCTTTTCAGGCGGTGACGCTCGACTCGTCGTCGTCGCTGCCTTGTTCGCTTTCTTGTGTTTTTTGTATTTGACTTTGTATAAGTTATAGACCGCACCACTATTCCTTCCACCTGGCATCCGATCCTCTCTTACCGCTGTAAAATAAATTTTGTTAGGAAAAAGAAATTAATAAAAGTTTCTTATTTTTTACAAATTTAAAGTCAATACACACCTTGTAATACCATTCCTTGTTCGATACACTTCTTGAATCGACAATATTGGCATCTATTCCTCTGCGCTTTCGTGATCTCACAGCCACCATCAGCGACGCACGTGTATACTCGTCGGTTCTGTACAGTTCGTTTAAAGAAACCTTTACACCCCTCACAAGTAATAATGCCATAATGAAGACCTGTGGCCTTGTCTTCACAAATCATGCAGATCATAGGTTGTTCATCTTCATCACGTTCCGCTTCAGGTGCGTAAGCGCGAAGGTCCGGCCTGGGAGTCAGCGCTAGCGCGCTCGCGCCCGGCGCCTGTGACGCCCCCGCGACACTGCCGGCTGCAGCGCTCAGGTTCAGTGCGGTGAGCTGCTGGTGCGCGGGCAGTTGAGATACGTCTCCTGCCCAAAGTAATTCCATATTCAGAGGAGGCCCTCGTGGCCGCCTTAGCTCACCACCCAAATTGAGCAGTAGACGCGCGGCTGACTCTTCGCTACATGTGGACGGGTCGGGGGTGGGTGGCGTCGGCGTATGCGACGCACTCGGCGACGGCTCCCCACTAGATGTAGGTGCCGGCAGCGTCCAGAACATCGTCCGGACTCCACCTGACTCGCCCATGATCACGGCAGGAGTGCCGCGCCATTGCGTCGAGCCTCGGGCGCCTTGTTTAGGTTCAAGTGGTTGCGGTGGGAAGTGCCCGCCAATCAATTCCGGCTTTACACCGTTGATGCAGGCAGTCGGTGGCCAGGGTCCTGGTGATAGCGAGGTGTGGGAGCCCGGCGTCGGTGGGCCGAGACTACGTGGCCTGTAGTGTTGAGGCGGTTCCGAGGTGCCCTCGAGCTTTACTGAGGATAGCTGAGGTGACGGCACATCAGATTTGTTGCTGGCTGGTGAGCACTCTGCCTTGACAGAGGCCGGCGAGCTCTCGAACTTGATGACGGAGTAGGGTGGCGCAGAGCGGATGACGGTGGGGTGGCAAGCTGGCGAGGGCGTCGGGGAGCCGCCGCCGTCGAACACGGGCGGCGGGTGCGGCGGCGTGCTGCAGCCCGCCTCGGCCATGCGCGGCGACGGCGGGCCGGGGTCCGGCGACGACGTGCTGGTATCGGCGGCCGACTCGCCTGTGGGCACACACGCTTGGGTCAACAACAGTGACTGGCGACCTCTCGTCTCGCCGCGATACAAAAAGAACACCATGGACTTTTGAGAAGCGACAAATAGAAACTAGGTGAAATGTCAACGACCGCGCGGCGCGCTCGTAGTTAGAGCGCGCGGGGCGCGGCGCGGGGACGCGACACTGCACTTCCCGACGCCGCCGACTAGATTAGCTGGCTGGTTGCGTCACGACGTGAGCGCCGCCGCTACCGTCCCGGCCACATTCAAAACTAATCTATTATAATTATGGATGAAGTTTTAGAGCACGTTTAATCATAAGGAGAATCTCGCCAACTTATGATTAATGCGATTTTAACTAAATAATATATCGTATGCAGAAAGCATCAATTTATGTAACTATCCGGAATAGATGTGGAAAATGTAGGAAGCGTGGATGCGGGTCGCGGCGCGAGCACGAGATGCGGCGGCGCGCGCGAGGAGAAAGTGAAAGCGGCGCGAGCGCAGATGCGGCGCCCGGAAGCGTTGCGCCTGTACCCGCGCACACACCACAAAGGGCTCTACGTCACACAACAATAATGCCTATTATTATATAGCATTATATTACGCATAGATTGATACACTGTATGTAAAACTTTCAAACGATATTAAATATTTTGCACTGTTTACCTAAGTAAAACTTCTTATGCGAGATACCTGTACCTAGTAATAATCAATGTGGTAGGTTTATTTCTTATATGACAAAGTATTATTTATTAGAAAAGTAATTGCAAACTATTTCATTACTATACTATTTCAAGAACACAAATCCCATGTCGTTGATCCCACACTGAACGAGAAATGCTAATGATATAACAATATAAGATTTAAGAAAAGACAACTCCATGTCGTAGAACCGTGATTCCTAAACTATGTGCTTAGAAGGAAATCTCTAACAAAATTAAATCATTACCATAAATTCTAAACACTAAACTTTACCGACTTTTTATTACTAAATCCATAGGCGAAGTCTTTACCCTCTCACGTGACCTGGCTTTACATCGCAAACACGGTCAAAAGTCCGATCAATTCAGTAAATGATCTAATTTTTAATCACATTATTTTCCACAAGGTTCTTTTTGCAAATTCCAAGACAATTTTGGGAGAAAACAAAAGTATTGTGATGAAATAATTAACTTCATTTGAGCAAAGGCACTCGGTGGATTAGCCTGGAAACTGGAGACAGGGACGCGCGGGCGCAAAATTTTGCGCGGTTTTGTTTACACAAGGAAAAGTCGCGAAGAAAGTTTTCCACTGTCGGCGGCGCGACGTCGGGCGGCGGGCGCGCGCAGTGAGCCCGACCTACCGCACGAGCGGCACCCGCCCCGCTCCCCGCGGCGCTTCCCGGTCCCTCCCTCCAGCCGCTATTAGGTCACTCAGACGGCCGTGCGTGCGAACTGCAACCGCACAATGAGTAGTGCAACGCGTGCACCGCTCTCGCTTCGAGGACGATCTCTATTTCACTCCGCGTCCTTTGCCACATCATTGGTGGGGACCGATCTTTCTAGCCGCGTGATGCAATAGCTCTAGAGGTTCTAGGTAGACTCACACAAGCGCCTAGATAAACGTCCCGTTCTGATTACTTGTTTATGGTAGTGGTAATGTTGCACATAGCTTGTTTTCCTGTATCTTGTTGCCTGTGCGAGCGTTAGAGTTCATTTATTTATGTAACAAAGCTCGCATATAGCTGCTAGACCAATCTCAGCTAACGAACTTGTAGATGGTAAAAGAGTTGTGGTAGACCGACAACAATAAAGACGGTTACGCAACCAGTAAGTCTTTTATTTCGGGGCGGATGAACGGTCGTTCATTCGGTCGGTGCAAGCTCGAAGGTCGACCGCGGTCACCGACACATGGGAAAGTGGGTCACACCCCCTACCCCGGTGCCCCTCCCTCTGCCCGCCTGTCCACCTTCCCCAGGTTCCGCGTGGCCACGTGACGGCGCGGCGCCGCGCCGCGCAGCGCCGTGCTGCGCCGGCCCGCCTATATATATACGACCCAACGACGTGCACCTATTAATCATTTCTTTTGCGAAAGTCATAACTGAAATACGCGAAGTATGCAGAAGCGGAAATAAAATTATTTATATTTATCGACTTTACTACAGAAGGTTTAAGAGTGTTTTTCACTTTCCCCTTTTTCCCCGACATTTTCTTGATTCGAAATGTATCCTGATTTTCAGAAAATGACTATCTGCCGTAAAATGGCCATCGTCATCTGCCTAGCCTTTTCTTAACTATGTTGGGGTCGGCTTCCAGTCTTACCGGATGCAGCTGAATACCAGTATTTTACATGGAGCGACTGCCTATCTGACCTCCACAACCCAGTTAGTACCGGATAACACGAGATCCCTTGGTAAGACTGGTTTTCAGACTTTTTGGGCCACTGACTACCTAACGGCTGTCAAAGATCTACAGATGACAGCCGGGACCAACGGCCTAACGTGCTTTCCGAGGAACGGAGGAAACCCGGTATGTAATGGGTGGTCACCCATCCACAGCCCAACCTCGGCAAGCACGGCTTAACCTAAAGATCGACCCGAGCGGCTGATATTATTTAGCCAAACGGCCAAAAACTAAAATTGCGTTACATCGAAAATCGACATCTGTAAATGCTGTTTAAAAATCTGATGAAGCTTCCGTCTCTTAACGATCCTGAAGGGTTAATGGAATCTCTATTGACACAATTGACAGTATCATGAATCGATCGTCGCAGTATCAACATTTGTGATACTCAGGGGAGGTTGGGAGTGGTTTGTTCGTGGAACAATCAAATGGAAAACTGATAGGTACCACGCTGGGTTTTAGCGAGGTTATTCCTGTTAGGATACAAAAGAGACCTATAAAGTTTATGGAGACATAGTCCAGTATGAATCTCATCACCAAAATGAACAAACACCAGGTAAAATATTAATGTAGAACTTCGTATTACGAGAAATGAATTCTTGGTAGAAATCAAACAACCCCAAATTTATGCACAACAATGATCTGATCGCTAATCTTATCACATATGATTGGCCTCTAGCCTCCGATATCAAAGTACCTCTGGTACCTCAATGGCTGACCTCGCGAGCGAAAATAGCGTGACGATACATACTCTTTTACTATTTCAGTTGAATCTGGTGGTAATTTATTTACGGTCGGCGTTATCAGGGGACCTTCGGCGGGCCAGTACAACGACTCTGTGATTAGGAGTTGTGGGTATGTATAGCTTTTCACTACTGAAACGTTCATGCATTTAACTTGCATATTTATAAGATTTTCTATATATACCTATTCCGCAGTTTCACTAAAGCTATGAATCTATAGAAACGAAACGAATCATATACTTAGTTATGCGCCGTAGCGAACAGGCATTGTTTTAATTATATAAAAGTATTCATAATGTTACAGGAAAGTGAAGCTCTGTTGATTTATTTATAGTGTTGTGGGTTGAATGCACCCTTTTATGATGTGTTTCCTTTTTACATGGCCACTGCTGATAGGTATGGTATGGATATTTTCACATAAAGCCTTGAATTCTAAATTAAAAATTGTACATATCGAGAGAAACTATACTTCGTAATAATCTCCGAAACGATTATTTGCGTACTCCGCTGTCATGTGAAATTTTAAATCAGATGTTTGTGTTTAAAAAAAATCAACTCATATTAATTCGGTATAATCGAAACGTACCGCTTCAGGAATTCACACCCTAATCCCTTTCAACAACAAATTAAATGGCCCGAAACTCATTAGCCATGCACAATTAAGACAGCCCAAAAAACAATTGGTTGGGTCGTTATCTCGTTAGTACGTTCAAAGTGGTGTGTCACAAATGTGCGTGCGAGGGGCGCGTCACGATGACGCTCCCCGCGCGTCACGCTGCCGTCGCGTCACACCCCACGTGAAGCGCTTTCCTCGCTGCTTGGCTGCCTCGCTCCGCTTCTCCCAAGTTAGCTACACCGTTACTCAGATTTAAATTGCGAATAAGTTATAACCGAAAATAGAATCATTCTATTCCTGGATAGGATAGAATTATTACAATTTTAAATCGGGTTTGCCGCGTGCTGTTGACGCAACTATGTTTTGATTAGGCATAATAGGTAACTGATCTTTGCCTATGTATCGTTTGTTGTGATATTGTTCTGCCCGCTGTGCCGTTTTGAACAGTTTAAATAACGCAGAAATAATATGATTTTCCACATCAGGAAAATATTCTGAAAGTTCAACGGATACCGCCGTTTGTGTAAGTAATATATGACTTGCAATAAAGCCCATTGTCTGATATTACTTGCAAACAAAATTACAGTTTAGACAAAAAGCAATTCATTCCCATTCACAACTGAATAGCAAAAGAAATATGCAAAAAATAAAAGATTGTGCTCTTAAATCTTGTTTGGCATTAGCTCGAGGCGTGAAGTTACGTTATATGACAGTGAATACATCTTTCTCTCATGATTTATTCATGAGCCCACAATAGCAATAATTACGGCACCGGTATTTATTGCTTTCACCTTTCGCGAGTTTACGTAAACTTTCTTCATCACCCAGTGACTTCACTCGCTACGTCACTTCTTACGTAATGTTCATGAACCGGTAAATGCAAAAAATATCAACATGTTAATTGCAATTTTGGCAAGTTCACTGTTTAGTGTGGGAAAAAGTGTTGCGTGTGAGTTTATGAAGAATGAAAGAAAGCTATAAGACAGTTGGTGAAGTTTTCCGGGGTGTGGTAAGCATCCATAGCTTTAGTTGTGAACAGGAATGTTTTTATTGTCTGAAGGTGAAAGTACCAGGGTCACCAGCGAAATTCAAATTTTCTTACGCGTTTTGCAATTTGCAGGTCAGTGTCGAGTTGTGTGTTGATTAAAATATGATTCGCGACCGTAACAAGTTGGCTTACCCCTCTTATTTTATTGAATCCCATTGAATTACTGAAATCGACATTGAATGGGATTAAATTAACTCACGAGGGTTGTATTGATGATTATAATTCTGTAACTACATACGTGTTACGTTTGCGAATTATATTTTATTTAACATACAGGCTGACTGACCTGCTAATTGCAAAAAACCTATGAAAATTCAAATTTTCACCTAAAAACTGCGTATTTATCAAGCGGAGGTCAGGAGAAATTAAATTGCCACTAATTTTACGATTTAAATTTTTAATCAATCATAGCAAAGCGCAGTAGAGTTGCGCTTAAACAATAAAACAAGACTTCTTAAAAAATAATCGTTCTGTCTCGTCTGTAATATTAACGGAAAATAAGATTACACAGATTATACCTGCTCTTCATAATTCGTGCGACGGCGGCTGTAACTTGTTGAACCGGATCTCGTTTTTGGAAGTTTTTTATTATTATTTTGTAAGTGAAAGTTTGCATTTCTTGGAACCAGTCTCGACTCTCTCACGGCTTGTTATGTTGATCTGTTATTCAACTTTCAGTGACCATCGTTATCAAACAGTAATTTGTTTACGAATATCGAGTTGCGTAATTCGAATATGATATTATCGATTTCACTGGATTGTATCGATTTTCATAAAAATAAAGAGTGTTGCTGTTTTTTCGTTTTTCGTATGTAGTTATGGAAATCGTTGAGTTAGTAGGAACTTGTTTATTGATATTTGTATAATTTTGGTTAAATATACTAAGGCGTTGGCTGTTTCAGTCAATTAATGTACCTAGCTGTGGGAAAAATATTTTTAATATTAAGTAGTGAAAACCTTACGATGTTGTGTTTTTTTTTACCGAAATCCAAAGGCAAAACAAATAATAATTAGTTAAAATTATGAAAATCCTACTGAAAAACAGACCGCGTACCCGCCATTAGTGGGAACACGAGGGTCACGTTTAAATGAAAATGAAATTACTAGTAACAAAAGACTTCACAGCGACAGAAAGTGATAGCGGTCCGTGATCCGCGTCACAACTATGGAAGACATCTCGGCACGAATATCAAGTGCCGTCGTACAGCGAGTACTGCGACCTTACGTCTCGCACTTTATCTACCTATTTATTTACAATACGAGTAACTATCCGTAACGTCTGCTACCGGCCGGTCTGGCAGCCCTTTGTGTTTCAATGACGCGGGAAATGAGCTTGAATCAGTCTATGGTGTTCTTTTTTTAAACTTTCGAAGGCGATAAAATTAATTACATACAAAATAAATATCCTAAAATATCCATGGTGTTCTTTGTTAAACGTACGGCAGCGAGAAAATTATTGCATTCAAAAAAAAAAACATTGGCAATAAAAAAGCTGAAGGTGTTAATACGAAACGATACTTTATTGACGACATCAATGCCTTTTGGCAAATTAATAACGAGTTAACGATAATTATGTCTCATTACAGCTTTTTATTGTCAATCGGAAGGATAAAATAATAATAATGATTAATTTGCATGCTTACCATCGCTACTACATCGGGAGTCAACTTTCCGCCTCTTGAGTTTGAGGTCTTGGAACAGACTCATGTTGTCGAGGTCACACGGGCCGCGGCTGAGTGTCATTATTCCTGTGAACAAAACAAAAACAAACGTTAGAATGCTACCTATAATGTAACCTCTTTTATTTTTATAAAAGACAGACACAGTGCAGCATGGTTCTTTTGGCAGATTAATAGGCATGATGACAGTATCAAAAAATAGCGAATCTATTTAGTCCGTCAGTTAGAGTATTGGAAATTAATGGACACGTATTTTTTGTTTTAGTAAAACAAAAAAAAATAATAAAATGAATATTGAAGATAAACGCATCAAAAGTCGGGAGTGGGGGCTCGTGACGTCAGAACTAGCTAAAAATTATACCTAGGCGAGACGTATTGAGAATTTTAAAAGCGTCATATCTTCGTCAATTTGGGTTTACGTAACAAAAGAAAAAACTACTACTACAAGAAGAAACACGACTAAAGAAAAAACACGACTCAAATATTTTTTGATAATTTAGGTGATGGACTAATTAGTTTTTTTTTGTCGTCTCGCCTATTATTTCGGTAAAAACTTGTAGTTGTCTTTGAAATTGTGCTGCAAAAAAATGGCAGCGGTTAGTGCCACTTGCCGAAAGATCCATATAAAAAATACACATAAAGTTCAGTGTTTAAATTAAATATCTTTTAAAACAAAAGTATTCTAATTTTAAACGTGAGATGTCTGCCAACTTTTGTTTTACAGACAAAAATGAACGGTAATGCGATTAGTGGATTACTGAACGTTAATTTGCAAGAAACAATTTTGTTTTTGTTTATAAATATTTATTCTGTATTTTTATGTCTGTTTTAAAACAAATTTAAAATTCGCGGTAAGTAAATATTTTTTTTAGTTTAGGCAAAGGTGACTTACGGCAACTCGGTGACATATCTGGTCTGGACACGTAGTACGGCCCAGATATTATTGGATACCGGTCGTGCATCATTTATGAATTTTATTTATTTTCCGCGATTACATTAAAAATATTATCATATTTCAATGTCAACCCGGTTCATGGCTGAAGTTGACTACGGGCGGCGAGCGCGTAACCCTTGGTTTTGTTTAGAAGTCGTTGTGATTTCCATTCATCTTACGTGCAGTACATTTTATAGCTTTGATAACGCAGGTAATGGAATTTGTTTTAGATATCGTGTGCCCGCGCATGTTGTGACGTTATACATGAAAGTGTGAGGCATTTCAGCATATAAATGTTTACTGCGTCGTTCTTTCACACGTCATAGTTTGCGTAACGTGTTTGATCTTTAATATTCGATGGATTGTAAATTGTTTAGTAATGTGCCACTACTAATATTCAAACGATTAAATAATTGAATGTTATTTTTTTTTAACCCGTACTGGCTCATTCCTGGGCAAAGGCCCATTTCCTTCAATTTTCTCGCTGGTGATGTGCATCTTTGCCAATTCGCGAGGAAGCCATTCTTATTATCACATATAATTCATTTTGATAGCAGAATCTCTTACGATTTGTAAGCATGACATGAAATCATTTCTCTGCCCTTATCCCAATTTATTTGGGGTACAGCATTTGTCTTCTTCTTTGTACCTAAGCATGACAATTGAAAGATATATAAACAGACATATTTGCAAGACAACCTGTAAAACGCCGCCTTATTTCTCAAATGAATTTGTACATAATGACATGCATAACACATTTAAACATATTAATTTATTCATTGTGACGAAATTGTCGTCACGAAAATCATGACCGATTAATGTGTATCGTAGACAATCGATGTCAATTGATACAGGAATTCGCGGAACCATTGCGTATCTTTGCATACATGAGTATTATAATATTACACATAAATACTATGTACTAATGTATGTAGGTACGTGCACACGTGACAGGTCAATGGACAGTACCTACTCATCGTGCGTGTCACATGGCTAGAGAAATTCGACAATAATTTTATCAAAATAGGTTCTTTAACCTCGCTTTTAAAATACATGAGTTCATGTATCTCAGCGTTGTTGATAAATTTAGTTCATGAATACAATGGTGTGGGTTGTAATGATCTGATGACGTCATCATGATACGGACTGAACTTGTGTACGATTTCATTTTTGAATATTCCGGTTTATTTAACCATGATAATCGCGATTTAAATATTTATTGGTCATATTTATACCCGGAAACTTTAGCTGATAGAATCGTAAAAAGTCTAGTAATATTATTTGTGTCAACGAAATCACGCTAATTAAACTTTAATACGTTTTACACAACAATATCATTGTGTGACCACATTGGACATTAAACGGTGGTGCGTATTTGTAAACTAGAGTGCTGTAACATTGACGTAGAGGTAGAGTACGAGAAAAAATACTCGTAAAAATATTTATAGCGCACACCGGCGCGGGCGCAAGATAAGAGATTGACTCATACAAACGTCACTTCACTGTTTAATGATTTAGATTGAAATAATGCACCGTGACATAGCAACTGTCATCCAGACTTCTTTTTTACAAAATCTATCTTGAATGCGCATTTTGAGGTGACGTAGTGCTTGTGCAATAGAAAGATCGAACTTGACGGTCACACCTATGCATACAGGGTGTAAAAGACCTCATCACGAAGCTGTCAACCAAGTATTCTGTACATCAAACTAAGTAACTTTACGCAAAAATTATTGCTGGGATACGATTTTTTTTTGGGGTGAAAAATCATGTTTTGTGGTAAAATTCAATGTAACGCGCTCAAAACATTGGGCTGATGGATGGATTGAATAGTACAGGGGTCGTGGAGGTGTTTAAAGTAAAAATCTTACACTAAAAACTTGTATTAAAAAAAAAAGTTGGAACTTTGACCCCCAGTATAACTAGAAGGTTCCCAGGTATGGTATAGAACAAAAAAATGATCGCAATAATGGGGAAAAAAAGTGCCTTTCGGCTTCGTTGAGAGGTTTTTTACACCCTTTATTTTTAAAGTTCGTACCTGTCCGGGAATGTGAAAAACACACAGCAAAGTAGATCTAGATCCATCAAGTAAAAACAACTTGATCAGTCTCTGAAATTCTAATAGCCATTACGTCAAAGAGATAAGTTAGTCACCATGTACTGTTTATCGGGCCGACTCTAGCGAATTAATTTAGAGTTACAGTCGGGTGCAATGTTCTTCGGAACTATTTTGTCAACATTAAACGAACTCTAGACTCTCAAAAAAACTGGAATGAGTCAATGACCTTGATAGTGACGTGCAAATGAGTCAATAAAATTATCCGCGGATTCGACGCAAGCGACGAGACGTTTGCGAGCTTTTTGCGAGGCCGCGAGCTTTGACTTCCGCGGACATATACTTACGATTTTATTACCTTTATACAAATATATGATGTTATAAAATGATGATAAATTGACTTTAAATGACCTTCTTTTGGGTCTTCGAAATAAACCGAGATTGGAAATACAATTTTGCAAATTGAGTTGTTTGAATTGAATTTAAAATGTGAATTCTACATAAATCAATTCTTGTTTCTATATTGATTTATACTTAGATCATGTTTTTTGGGAAGCGGAAGTATTTTAGTATGCTTTTGTATGTTTTTCTCTCTTTATACATATGCACATGGAATGGTAAGTAAATTTTAAAGTAGGTTTATGGATTGGATTAAAAGAAGTATTAGGAGGAACATTTTTGAGCATTTTTAATTCTAATTCTAATTGTATGCATTGGAAATGATAGGTACGTATATCCATATCCTTGAAGTTCAATGTGGAAAAACGGATAAAAATATTTATTGAAAGTCAATTGTGTCAATAAAAATCAAGTGTGTCGTTAAAAGTCAATTGTGTCAAAAGGGAAAAGCCTCCCTTCCTTTTTAACAATTAACCACCATCAATATCAACTCTTAGAAAACCGTTCTTAGACAGTAATTCCCAATTTTCGAAGTCAATCTCATAACTTACTCCTAAATAAAATCTGCACAATTCTATTTCACTTAAAACCACCCTTCAAACATTGAATGGACAAGAATAAATTACAAAGCGAATTAAACCAACAAATCATAATAATTTGAATACCGAGTTGTTTGACTACGTCCGTCCAATATAATAAATATTCATGTATGCGTATAGATAAAGGGATAATAGAATTGGTTGATCTTGAACGCAGCCTAAAGCAAGACCACACGGAAGCGCGCGTGCGTCCCCGCACAGGGTCGGTCACTTGACCGCTCGTCTGTTCGGGCTTTGTTTAATTGCATTTATTTTTGTTGCTAATTAAATAGTACGGAGGTACGTTCTCACTTGTGTCCTCGGGACTATGTATGTAGGAGTTCGAGAAGTATGTTTATTCAATTGTTTTAATTTCGCTAGATTTAAATGAGTATAGAGCCAATAATTTTAGAGCACGTGGCTAAATAATAACAGCCGCTCGGGTTCTTCTTCAGGTTAAGCCACGCTTGCCTGGGTTGATGATTCGTAGATGGGTGACTACCTATTACATACCGAGTTTCTTTCGTTTCTCGGAAAGCCCGTTAAGCTGATGGCCCCGGCTGTCATTTGTAGATCTTTGACAGTCGTTGCAAGTCAGTGGACCAAAAGTCTGACAAACAGTTTTACCAGGGGGTATCGTATTACCTAGTACTAACTGGGTTGTAAAGGTCAGATAGGCTCCATGTAAAATACACGTATTCAGCTGCTTCTTAGACTGCAGAAGCCGACCCCAACATAATTGGTAAAAGGCTAGGCAGATGATGAGAGCCAAAATAAAAAGAGTTTTGAGCCACCGACTCCTTCTACACCATATAAAGTTACAATAAGGAACTTAAGAAGTTACACGAGAAGTTTCAATAGGCCGTCTTATCGCTGAACGCTATCTTTTACTGCCAACCTTTGAAATGGCAACGATTTGACGTTGAACTCGCTTCAGATTACAAAACTAAGCACTCATAATGAGCTGAGGTCGTGGAAATCATATTTAAGGACAGTATTTCCTACTAGCCAACCAAGGCTGGCGCAAATTAAGGGCCTGATGAAACACATGTACTGATCGAAAGCATGTACTTGTCGACCGGAAGTGCTGTGACCTCTGCCGCGGTCGCTCGCTTATCGCCTACGGTTCCGTTTTTAGGGTTCCGTCTTTTTAGACTATAACAATGAGACTATAAGCATGAGTTCGTTGATCAAACTACTTATAAACCAAGAAATGGATACAGCAAATAGTTTTTGTTCCTATTGTACATTGTTTTGTTTAGGAATATATTTTGGTGCCCACATGGGCCGCAGAAGGAATGTTAAACAGGACGAAGCGGGTATAAAATAATTAAAATTATATTTTGGGACGAAAGAAGCATATTGTTTTGGGACAAACCAAGATTTTGTTATGAGGGACGAAAGTCAGTGGGCCGAACGAAGAATAAATCACATATTGTACTAGTCCATGCTATTCATGAACCCGCAGTGAGGCAGGTTCATTGGAACTATATGTTCCACGTCCGCAAATCGTAAATATTATGGTTAGGTGAACTAAATAACCTATGAACGTATGTGTTTAGAAGTTTATTGCACAATATTCAGAATGGTGGATGGGAAACCGTTGTGGAAAGCAAACGTTGTAGAATCTTTGAAAGAATTCCTGTAGACGTTACTGTCAAGCCAAAAAGGATATAAAACATTTAAGAGAAGGCCAGTTAAATGTACCCAACGATGTACTTACAAATATCGATTTAATCATAAAAATCCTCTTGAAAGCTCAATGAGCGCTTTGGCAACACGCCACGTCATTGACCAAAATGTTTACTAAACCATAATGAGTATCGTTTTTTCAGTTTATAGTACATCGGTGCAATGCACTTCTTGTTAGTGTTCGTCTGTTTACTCTTGATGAGAAAGTGCAGCAGTATAAATTCATGTACGACGGCTTCTTTCGATGTAAAGACTCTCATAAGTTTTCTTTGAAGCAACTTTGTTGAATGGCTATAATTTTAGATTCAAAAGAAATATTATTTTTTGCAGACACTAATAAAATCTCTTCTCTGATTAGACTCAATCTAATTTCATTTCGAGAAACATCCAGAGTTCCACACATTTGCTAACTGTGTTTTGCTAAGTTTAGTTGACGTCACAAGTTCCGAAGATTGTTTAGTCAAACGGACGTAGAATGTATCGAGCCAGTCTCGTGTGAATGTTGTAAGCTGTCAAGGTTGCTTGTACTAACTGGTAGTTCTTCTTGCATCATGCCAGGCTTAGCGAGGCTTAGTGTATTCGGAAAATGTAAGTCACAATTCTAATAATCTGGTTTGGCAGATTTAATAGAATGTTCTAAGTAAACTGTTGTTCAAAATTATTCTATTTATTTAAACTAGTTTAAAGAATAATGTGAGGAAATATTCTTGAATAAATAAGTACAAACTTATTTATTCCAGTAGATCACTAAATACGAATATCGGTGACCTACTCGTATGATCTCCGAGTGGCATGTTTACACACTATGAAATATTTCTACACCTCCAAAATAAATGAACTGCCAAAAAGACGGATGTTGTACGAAAAAGTAAGTTAGCTCGAGTTATATTTAGCAAAATAAATGATATCATTATTCCTGCGCAAAAAGCGTGAAGACCTTAGTATTTCCGAAACATGGTGGTTATCCGACCGATTAATGTGGGTTGTCCTGGTCTAATAATGGAAGAGATAAGATTGTACATCTTGTGTTGTCCGTGTTATGTGTCAGGAAGCGGTCGAATGGTTCCGGTCGCAATGTCAGTGTCACCGGCAAGGTCGGCTGCCCGATTCGGCGGCAACGACCGTCCGAACGCACCTCGGCGAGTGCCTGAGTGAACGGACTGCGTGTACGCATGTTTCTTGGACACCTCAGGGCTGTGAGGTAACACCAGTAGCCTGTAGAAGCTTTTATTGGATATTATTTCTGAATGATTTAATCGAATGTGTACATACTTTATTTAAATTCTTGTTCATTGTTGTCCGTCTCAACTGTCTTTCGTTAGCACATCACTTATGTGAACATGTTTTCTACGGATATTCGGATATAATGTAGGATACGTAATGTGTATAAAGTCTACACGAAAGGGCAATGATCCCAAAGGTTGAAAGGTGTCAACGGTATTACCTTAAACGTACTTCCGTTTCGCCGTTTTACTTCAGCTGAGTTTTTTCGACATATTTATAACAACCTGCTATTAAGAAATGGCTTATGGTATATATTGAATACGGATTATAGTATTTTTGTACTAGCATTTAAGCAAAAATTGCAATGTTATATAGCTACTATAAAACAGTAACTTCTACATGGTAAATGGTCTCTCCATTTACCATTACCATTACTATATCGTACATCTGGATTAGAACACCGACTTTTCACCTAGCTGAAGTCCACGTCTTCATTCGCACACCAACTGAGACTGTTTTAAGTTACGAATTTAAAAACTTTCATATAAAATCTTACCTCTTTTCCAAGAACAGAGAAACATAGTCAATTGAATACTTCCAATTTCATACAAAGATTTTCTTCCATACAATATTTACTTCGATTTTCTCAAAACCAATCCCAATAACACATGTATTTTGGGGCCCCAACGCTGGGCCTCTCTCACGGCCTCTAGCGCAGACGCCTTGACATTCAGGCTGTTGCGCGTGCGCTCACAGCTAACACGTTCCATTTTTGAACAGACACTTTCGATACGATAGCTTCCTATTTACAATAATCCTGTACTAACACCTGTTTTTTTTTTTTTTTCGGATGGAAAATCATCAAATGACTTCTCCCGCTCTGGGCGGAGCAGGAGGGAGTGTCAGATTTTTGACTGACTAAAACCCATCCATGTTCCTTCATCGCCCTTTGTGTTCCGGGGTCACGGGATCAGTCCCGCAAGGCCGGCAGGCATCGGTCCTTGCGGACCCCTTCCTATTGCTGACTCTCTTTGACGGCGCGCAGTCGTCATGAGACGGATGGACGGATCCTGTACTAATACCTTATATCAAAGTTAATAATATTGCTTCATTTTTACTTCTTTCGTGTTGTGCTAGGCAATAGCTAATGTCATGTAAAAAAGATAGACAGCCAGACTCCCGAAAGAATGAAAGTTGTACCCCTATTCGTTCGTTAGCCCTATGAGTGGAGGCTCTCTTAAGGCACCCTTACGACCTTAAGGTTACAGGAAAATAATTATCAAAATCGGCAATTTTTTGTAATCTTTAATTTTGGTTTAATATTACATTTATATTTTTAGCTCTGGTATGTTCTGTAGTTCCGTGTTTCCGTATATAAAAAATGCACCTACAAGATCGGAAACTTGAGATGCCATTAATAAGGTCACATAAACAAAATACACGCTGCGTAGCATTTGAGGAATTTGTTACAACCATAGTACTGATTGACACTGGAAGTTGAGGGGTAATGTATTAATACAGAGTTGAGAGTGCTTTTTTCTGATGTATTTGTCGCTTTATCATGACATGTTATCGTGGAAGCTTAGTACTGGATTTGCAGTACCAGATATTTTGAGTCAGTAATATTTCGTTTTTGTAATAGGTATACAATATTTCGTTTCTGCCACAAGTCGCATCGAAATTAGGCTAAAGTGACAACTTATTGGGTTTCGAATAACAGAGCCCGGTGAGACGGGAGACCCAGGAAGAGATGGCGTGATGAGCTGGACTCTTATCAAAAGGATTGGGCCCAAATAGCCAAAGACAGAGAAAATGCAAAGAGGGAAGTGAGGCCTTTGCCCATTATAAATAAAATATTTCGTAGCGTTAACATTTCAAATCCAACCAAAATCAATAAAAATGTAGGATTTAAACCTGTCGCACAATGCGTAATGCCTGGGCCACGAAAATATTGCTAAGGGCGTTAGTCGCTACAGGCGTCAAAAATAGATGTGTGTTAATTTATACAATATCAACGTTATCCTTGTGTAAAGTAGGTTTAATTTCTTTCAATGATTTAAGCTGACTTTTGAGGTGCAGAGCGAAAAAAGCTATGTATTCCTGTTGACATTGACAGCTTAACTTCTATTCAACTAACCACGTGCTTTCATATCCCTGCACGCCTCTTCAAACATGTTTACTTTTCCACACATGTTAGTCTTGAAAACTTGTTATCACGGCGTACATGGGGCGCAACGAATATAAATACATATGTATTCGAATTAGTTAACAATAGCGTTTTTTGACAGGCGAACTAACGCACCTATTATTATTGAAACTCGACAATGTCCTCCCACTACAATGCTTTGAAAGGAAGCAGTGACATTCTGTACCTTTTCGCTTTCACCGCATTGGAAAGTGAGCGTAAAAAACGTATTTCGGCAACGACAAAATGGCGGGAGATCAACAACCTCACCGACTCATAGAGCATAGACAAAGGGCGGCCATATTGTAACGAAAGTAAAAGTAGCCGGTCATAGTCTATGAAGTCACGATTGTGATCCACGAGATGATTTGGGAATGTCATGGTTACCGTTCAATGGTAAAACGGCACCTCTTTTGTTTTGCAACTCTATGCTGATTTAATTTTTTATACTGTTTCAGAATCCGGTGTTTGCTCAACAAGACATTGAGCCAGTAACACGGTTATGTCCGTGTGTGCGGTTATAGGTGTTATTGGTTTCGATACAAAGTTCATATTGGCGTGTGAACTGAATACACAGGAAGTGATTTTCAAAAACACTTTTATGATAATTTGTAACAATGATCGTCTATTGTTATTCCTGTCTATTTATACATTGTACGTACACGTGCTACCTAAAGACGAGAGTTTTTAATAAAAACACTTATTGAGTTGAATGATTGAATTAAGTTCATTAAATGCTTGTTTAATTAATAGCAACTATATACAATCCATATACATACATAATGCATCTAATAAATTCATAGCAAATAACTCTTTGTACCAGTAATCTAAGATTATTTAAAAGTAACCATATTATCCGTTTAAGTTGCAAACTTTATTTTTAAGTTTGTTTATTTACGTACATTTTAATCACGAAATCTTCGAAAGTATTTTTTTTTTGTAAAGACTAATTATTTCGTTACGAAAAAAATTTTTTTTTTGTTTTTGTTATGAACTCCACTGAGAGTTCGCTGCGTAGCAAGTTCGTAGCAAGGGTCTACGAGATTTACTACGGTCAGTGTAAATTTTATGTTAATATTATTACATTTTAAGTTTTATATTATAGTAACTATTTTTATTATTTTTGACTAATAAGGAGTTGCCTATGACAGTGTTTTCGCTATTGTTACATTTTAAATCGCTAAACTCCAGTGCTATAAAATAAAAAAATTACAACTACATCAATAAATTCCATTCTTCAAAAGGACAGTATTAACAAAAATTTAAAACAACATGTCAAATCAGTAATTATTACGAATCAATTCAAGAAATTCATAAAATTATGTTGTATCTCGTAGCGCGTAGCAAAGTGCTACGAGACAGTCATTCCTTCACCAGTAGTATACGCACATCCAAATGTAGGTTAGTTTAATTAGTATTATAGTATGTAATACAGTATTAGTAACATGTATGATATTATAAAAATATTCACGACATGATAATGTTAGTATTATAATAATATGATTTTTTAATGTTATTTTTTTAATATGGTTGCTTGTCCGAAGTGTTGGTTAATTTTTAGTTTTTTTTTGGTGATGTGGGGACAGGGTGATGTTTTGCTTTATAATCACAATATTTACCCATGGTGGAGGTCATCGTCTGCAGTTGGTGCGCGTGAGTGGAGGCGTCCAGCGCCTCGTCAGGCCGCAGCCTGTCGCCTGCCGACAGCTTGCTTAGCGCATCAACACGCACATCACACGAAGAACCACCTTGTTCCGAATTCACCGATCACCTTTTTAATTTACGTCTCCGAAAATTTTTGGACACACCAACTCTCAGCATAGTTTTTCAACGCAAGCACTAGACACGTTCAGCATGCAGAGTCCGGAGCACTTCCTGCGGAGCGAACACTTTAGGGTTGCGCGGGCGCGGGTCACAGGCGCGTCGCGGTTGTCTGCGCACTCTCCGAACCTCTCGATTCGGCAAAATCACGATAACGACTGCGCGCGAATGTCGTCATGTCGAAATTCGAAACACTTTCACCTAAATATTCCGCCTCCGTTTCGGCGGACGCGGGCGTCGCTCTCGGCGCTCACGCACACACCGCTGACTCCGTCAGTGCTCAATTACGTACGCTGTAAAAATTGCGTCAGTGTTTTTCGTAGCCGACCTTACACTCGACGAGTACACTGCCGAAATATAGTTATCTCTGTCTGGTACTCATTCACCGTTACGCGAGAAGTTTTTTGTTTCATTTTTTTTATCTGGCCGTTTCGTCCATGGACACGCGTGTGAGTGTGCGGATTTCGATAGCGGGGTCGTTGAACTGCCGAAAAGGGATTCGGTATGGTTAGTGGTGATGTTCAGTACTGACTAGGATGGGCCGCAGTAACGACGATGGGTGCGAGGCGCGGCGTGGAAGTGTAGCGTGTGTGGTCTGATGGCGAGTACTGGAATGGTCGCCAGCGCATAAGTAGGTCAGCCGCACGCGCACGCGCGGTTCCTCATGACCGCGCAACGGCCGCTCCACACACTAGCAGTATTGTCTTCAGAATTTTATGAATGCGACTAATAACTTTATTTATTTACCTAAAAACAATAAATATGTCAAATAACACGCAAAATAATAGCCACAAAAACGTTTAAAGTTCAAAAATGTAAATAATTGTAAAATAACAAGATTTTGCAACAGTGACCTTGTAATTACCTCCTTAATACAAACTGTAAAATTTCTACTGTTGAAAAGAGACTTGGTATTCACTATTTCGAAAGAAACCTGTTTGGGGGTTACCGACATTGAGTGCTGATAATGTGTTATTTATTCAGTTATCAAGAATGGTTTAATTGTAGTCATGACAATGCTTAGCCTAGTTAGCCTTAGTTTTTGTCTGAAAGGTTAGCCGGGCCGATGGCACACTTATGTGTCGGGTTACATTAAAACTGAGTTCATTCGCTTCGGCCGCTTTTCATCAGTATCTAGATTACGGTTTTGATTCATCGTCGGAACAAAGTACTGAGTGCTACTAATGTTACATTCACGATTTATTTAGTAAAAATTCTAAAATCGATATGAAAATTGAAAGTGTCAGTTCTTTTAGATATAACGTAACTTGAAAAGTGCTAACAATATAAAATCGCATATCGAAATCTTAAGACAAAAAAACCCTTGTAGTCAGAATGTAAGGTAGCGTCATAAGGTGATATGAGTCCACTATTACCGGGTGTTGCAAAAACTTGTTCGACATTGCAATAGTGAATTACTTAATAGTGATGGGTAGCTCGTTGCCTTCAGGTGGTTTAACGATGTATGCAACAACAGAACTAAAACTTAGATTCTGCTAGTACTGCCTATTTTGTTTTAGGTGATTCCAATGTTAATTTATTCGCTAACATAATATATTCATCCATGATATAACCATAGATGGAGTTATTGAAAAATGCCAGACGTGTATTGGAATGCATGTATGAATGAACGTAGACGAGACAAAAGGAGTATTTAAGGATAATAGCAGGTGGTATTCTGTGGTTTCTACCCCCATGGAAAAAAGGCGTGAGTTTACATAAACTCACGCCTTTTTTCCATAGGGGTAGAAACCCAATATTATATTCCAATATACATACATATGTATATTGGAATATAAAGAAAAAACTATAATATTTTCGAAATACTATCAGAGTTCACTCTCGGCAACCATAAAAGTTATACGTAAAACTTGTATTCTCTGCAAAAATAACTTCCACAGCCAAAGTTTTTCAAAACTGGTAAGTTACTAAGGCTTTAGTTACAAAACTTCACGATTCTACTGTATAAGTTAATTTCAGAAATACATGTAGGCAATTGCCCTCAAGTTATTCTGAAACGTAACAATTCGTCTGATCCATATCCGATAGGATTCTACGATCCACATGAATCACTCAGCCAGCCAGTCAGTACAAACCCTGCCAACTGCTCGTAACATTAAAAATAAAAGATATTTTAAATAAGATTGACAACGTGTCATGCGGTGTACTGCGACCATGCGCTGCTGGTATGCGTCCGAAGTCAGGTAGCTGCGGTATATTTAGCCAGGACCGACCGAAACTGGGTTAACTATTCTCCCGAGAAAACACGGCCACTCGAAATATTGACGCAACGCGCTATGTATGGTTGGCCTATCTGAAGAATGGGTGAAAGCGAGCTGGACCGAATAACCCCATTCTTGGCGCTGCGAAAACAGGAAGTCCTGCAATATTCGACACCATACGTTCTTTTTCTTGGAAGCGCGTCTGTTTAATTTTCGAACTATATTTAGTGACAATGATTTTTTCATGGGCTGTTACTCCGCTATGTAGCTTTATGAGTCAGTGCGTCGGACTTAGATGTCATTAGACACACACGATTTAGTTGAAGGAATTTATAATGATGTGTCTTATGGAAAACTACGTCAGAGGAGGTTATTAACACGTTGTTAGTAAGCCATGTGAGTGAAGTTCATGACGTTAAAGTACTAAAAGTATCTTTTGTGTAAGTTCACAAGGATTATACAGACTAACTTATTGGTCATTTCGCCAATTTCGGGTTATTGTGCACCCACAATATTTTTTGTAAAATAATCCAACTATCTACTGATTAAAATGTCTACAGTCTGCGGACTACTTACCTGAAATAATCTCATATACCGACTGAAAGATAAACTTTCACACAATAAATAAACAAAGCAGACACTAAGACAGACTATTGAGATAGGTATTTATTCATGTTGACGTTGAGCTCTATCGATGACAAACAAGTCGATAGATAACATTTTAGACAACGTGACCAACTTTCAGTGTATGTTATCGATACCTGAACTACAGGTGTACCAAGCCTTGCCCAAATTCTTCAATTGAACAAATATTTGACTTTGATATTAGAGAAAGAATTCTGCTAAAGTTATCTTTGACAAACTGACATTCTTTGTTGTATTTTGTTGTTGAAGAGTTAACAATACGGTTTCGCAACTGCATCATAGAATTTAGAATTTCGTTCCCATCGTTTGAAATGTTTATCAGTTGGTTAGCGAAGCGTATCGACGAATTCATTGTATCGATACGTTGGATGTGGTGTCGATGTTTTTCACACGCTTCGTCGAGACTAGGTGATCTAGTTGAAGTTGAACGACCTACCTTAAGCGGCACCTAGTAATCTTGTATAATACGTCAAAATGTATAGAAACAACCAAAATCAGGAGTCATTGTTTGATAAGGCCACCGGTTGTTGATAAAATAGTTTTTCATAGTTATGACGACAGTACACGAAACGAACGTTAATGGAAATATGGTGATCGCATGTTTATTTTCTGGGACTCCATTCTTATCTACAAAATCAGAATTCAAGAAATGCGTATTGTGAGCAATGCTGTTTCATACAAACAAACGTGAAGTGAATAATAAATATTGTAGTAATACGAATCCGGAGTTGACAGTCAATTATTTTATGGATCATTTGTAAACAATATTGCTTTAAAAATCGTTTAATATTCTGGTTCGGATTACATGTAGTAAATCCAGTCTTGTACAAGCTCGTAGACTACCTGACCAATTACAGCACCTAATATGACGTGTTGTTGTGATCTCTTTATGTATCAGTTGACGGAACGTTCGCCTGGTGACAATCCGAATTCTGCCGAGTCGCACGATAAAGGTGTGAATGACCTCACCCATTGGTAAACAGCGACGAAATGAACCTAAATGAGTCTACTTCAACGTTTCCGCGTTCTTAATTTTATTTTGTTAATTGTAGACGACTGTCTGTGGCAGGGCTCGGAAAATATGTAAAACGTATAACGTAACTTCTGGTAATAATTACAAATTCATCAAAGTAGAACTAGATATATACCTTCAAAACTTTACTGCCGAATCTTTGGGATCAGCAATATTTTCTTCTCTATCTTTTTTTAAACGCTACTTAAAACATTAAAACTTACTTAACATCCACATTATCTTTTGAGAACAAGATCATAACAATTTTACTTCAACTTTAAAGTATGTAACGAGCCATTCAAACTTGTTCGTATAAAAACTTCGAGAACGTCTTGGATTGGAAGTGTAAAAGTAAAACTGCGTCAATTTAACAATGAACAATAGTTATGTCAATGACACTAATCATCACCATTGTTATAAGTTTTGGCTGGACGAACAAACCGCGACTGCAAATACATTGCCAAAATATATGCATGCATTTAAATATAGATCTTATCAGCTTTGGAAGAAAGTCTTTTTAAGTGCCGCGGACCAAACTATGCTTTCATTAATTTTATTATTAAAAAAAAAAAACAATTTGAATTTACGATGTCTTTTATTTCGAAATCCATCTGATTTCACACACAACGTTTTTACATATTTCATACAAATTGCTCGAGTTGAATGTCAATGGCATGAAATTTTGCGAATGATGAATATTAGACGCGAAGTTGTTTAACAACCACAACAACCTAACAATGACTGTGTTATGCGTAGAGATTTCTAAAGTAAAGAGACAGACTAGTTATTGTTTTCCAAATAAAAAGGAGGATTCATGACGATATGCGTCACTGATTTTATGATACATGTTGTGACAGTTAGTAGGAATCAACATTGGCATGCTTCCTATTACATAAGATCACGTCGGGCGGACCGCGGCGCCCGCGCACCATCGACTCGAGGCCTCGCCGCGGAGCCTAGTTTCACAATCGCTACGCTCAGCCACCGCAGCCGTTTTCACTTTTTCGCTGTCAAGAACGAACGCTAACGATAAACAAACTAACTTTTTGGCCGTCACTGCCAAACCATAAATTAAATACAATATGTCAAAACCACCCCGCTCATGCCAAATGATTTCGACATCTAACGCTTCGGGTCTGAGTTCAAATTGCATTAAAATAACCGCGTAACCTACGATAGAGTTCACTGTGCACACCGTGGCTTGAATACCGAAACGTAAGGTCTTTATTCGCGAACGTAGAAAAGTAATTTGAATCTTATTTCTTTGGCGTAGTATTCAAAATGAAGTAGCGTGAAATATAATAACCGCCGTTATGTTATACAAGGTTTGGTTGTAGAAATACCGAGGCTGTTCATTGACCTTTTTAGGCACATAACACTAGCGAAACAAAAGACGAATTTTATTAGATATAAAGAGGAACCTTGATCTGCAATACACTGCCTTGTTGTGAAACCAGAAAACCATTTCTGATGATATCTATTAATATCCATGATGTCTTTATTAGCGATAATAAATTTGTAACATCCATAAGTTTGTAAAACTGTTTCAATTGAGGGGCACTGTCAATGAAAAAGTCTTGAACAACGAATGAGTTTACAGTCAATGTAAGATGTGATAGATTGGCGTAGCACCTCGTACGTAGCGGCGTAGCTCGTAGCACAATTTTCGTAGACCTCCTTAGTTTACACACATGACACTGGTAAACACTAACTTCGATAGTGTTATGGCGAAATCAGGTTGTTACAAGTATTTATACCGTGAAAACATCTCAGTTTTGTTACTTCATATTTTGAAACTTGTTACGAATTAAATGTACAGATTTAATTTGACCTCCACCTTTCATTTGTACATTTGCAGTGCTGAAAATGCACTATCATTAACTGATGTAAGTTTGAAAGACGAACAAGTAAGTGCAGTGGAGTTGATCGGCACCATGGCATGGTGGGTGTGGGGTCTAAGACTGCGTAGCTGTCATAACAATCGTGAAGGCTGACATTGCCTCTCACCGGGCCACGTAACACCGACTTACGTAATAGGTCTTTACCCCTTGTTTATTTGGGACAGCTGTATCATAGAGATGTTTTAATTTACGAGTATTAGCACTTGTCTCATTGAGTAAGAGTCTCCGTACAATACTACATATCACGGCGCATCACTTTTCAATTTGTGTTTGAGTAATACGTCTGAGCTTTTAGCAGTTTGTCGACGAATCACAGTTTGCTTTGTGTTTGCGAAAGATTACTTTCGAAGATCAGACGGTAGGGTGTGGCTTTTAATAGGAAAAATCATAATTTATAACTGTATGGCTTTAATCGATGTCAATAATTATCGAAATCGATTGGTCTCAATAGGAATGATTAGATTGTGTTCATTAATTTGACTGTTGTCGAAATCATAATCGTTAATCTCAAAGCTTAGTTTAGTTACGTGTAGGTGTGTTATTTAGTAGTTTCTTCTATTGATAGTAAATATTTTAACTGTTCCAGTTTTCTTTAAGATTGGATGATATAAAATAAAATAAATAAATATCGCTGGACATTACACACAGCGCCATCTAGTGCCACACTAAGCAGCGAGGCTTATGTCGTGGACACCAGATAGTTGATATACTACAAAGATACTTTTTGTTTGTAAATTCATACTTATTATACATATAAACATCCATGACTCGGAAACAAATGTCCATGCTCATCACACAAACATTTGCTTCTACCGGGATTCGAACCCGGGACCCTAAGAAAGTGAGGCAGCCTCAGTACCGCTGCGCCATTCGGGTCGTCAAAATTATAATAAAATATAATTTTAAACTAATTTTATAACGGTAATAAGAAACTTGTACTTGTCAATTGCCGTCATTACTCTTGCGTAAATAGCCTTAATATAGGATTAATAAGTAAAAATAGTAAAAATGCATCGAATGTTTCGTTCAATTACCTACTGTGCTTGCGGCTACATGATTTCGCAAAAAAATGGTCTAGACTGCAAATCCTAGATTATAAGTTTGAAACAACATATTGTATAATAGCTAGTTAAAGAGAAGACAGTTTCTAATATGGTAACATGTTGTTATTGGATTTTAGAAACTTAACAAATTAAAATTAGTTTCAATGAGTCCAATAATATTGTGATATTTTTTTTGGATTCAACTGTAAATGCATGCAGCAGAAAATAATTGTAATTCCATGCTGAATTGTATGTACTTAAAAGAGTTTTTAATTTGTACTGACCAGTAGCGCATTCTGTATTAGTAGAAAAAGGTAGGAAATACTACGGAAATGAAGAAAATGCAAAGTTTTTTGGCTCTGTCAATACAAAACCACCGTTTGCATTACTAACGCTGTCCAAACATTCCTGCAAGTCTGATGCAGCAGCGACTGCCCCTAACAATGCACGTGTGCTTACACTTTCGCAAGTGCCGCCGATTGGCAGTGCATCCTTGCGTAACCTGCGCAGGCGACGGCAATGTCACACCTTGTGTAAAATCGGATTTTGGCAATCACAAGCAGTACTTTTTCCTTGTTCTGTACATTACCGGTGTTCTAGACAAAGATGCAACTAACATTACTTTTGTTTTCAATTCTTAACTTTGAAACAATGAACCGCTCGTCTGACTTGGTCTGAAAAAGATGTAATTGCCAGTCGAATGGTCGAGATACAATCGCGAAGCAATTTGTCAGTCTTCCCATAGAGCAACATTAATTTAAAACTTGTGTGAAACTGTTGTTTCGTAAATAATAGGGTTCTTATTGTTTATAAATTTACACTTGACTCACCGCGGCCAGTTGCACGCAGTTACGAAATTTTCACGAGACCAAAACACTAAAACGAATTTCCTCATATAAACTGGCGTTAACCCAGCTACGAGAAATACTTGTTGCGGCGTCATCCGTTATGTTTCATGGTATTTTAGTTTCCCTATTTACTGCTCGCATCTATTTTGCTGCTCTGTAACACGATACGCGTTGCGACACCAGTGACATCAATATGCATATGAAGTGCCGCATGCCGCCCGAAAGCTATATGTTTCCAACGATTAAATTTGTCTCTCAGTCAACAAACGATTTGCTGCTAAAACATTACAAATGAGGGTAATGAAAATATATCAGTGCCTGGAAAAAATAATAACAAACAGGCGGCAGTCATATGTTTAATGTTTCTCCAAATGGAAGGATAAATGAATGCGCTGACAAGCTTAACGGCTTTCTTTCGAAACAACAAAACGGCGTGTAAATGTGTTAAAAAATATAATTTCGAAAATAGTTGCCTTTAAAATTATTTTGTTAAGTTAACACAACATAGACGAGATTTTTTTTCAGCGACAATTTTAAGTACATGGTAAGCTGTAGTAATCTGTAGGTGCACCTATTTGTCCCATTTAAAAACTACACCTGAATTCCTGATGCTATTCTCGTCGATAGCTAAAAGCAGACGTGAGTGCAACTGTTACATATTTGTATCATGCGACAAGATAATTAGGTCTGCAGTTTTGAGTGGTTCGGATGTGGCGGGAGGGTTAGTGGGGGTGATTGAGCACGCGATGGAGTCACGCGAGCGCGCCACAGTAACACACTGCTAAAGAAACTGCGAGGAAAACGCCTTCCGGGGTGAACGGCCGAGTTGCGTAAAGCGCCCGCGCTGTGGCGCAACCGACCCCCTCCGCGGTCCACTGCCGTGACGCGCACGCGGCGTGTGCGCAGCGCCATCTAACGGACGCTTTCATTGTTTCATAATATACATATGTGTACCACATATACATATGTTCTACAACTGCGAGTGTTTAGCTGTTGTAGCCTGTGATTGTTAGTTAAGGCTGGTTTCCGGTTTTCACTTTCAGGACGGAAGATTTAATCCAAAATATAAAAAAAATACTGTGCAATGATGCGCTCCACAGTTTTAATATCGACTCGTTGCCAATTTTAAAAACTTTCTTTATTGCTGCGTCCTAAAATAAAATGTTGTCGTTATTGCCACTCCTCATTTTCTTGTAAACATTTGTCAGATTTGCATCGTCAAGTGCCTGAATACCTTATAACAACATATTACTCACACACTTTGCATTTATAACACAAACGCGGCGACTAATAAATTGCAATACGTAGCGAGTGAAGCGGGAGTGACGAAATGAAATTTAATTCCTAGGTCAAGGTTTGTCTTCTCTTCGAAATGGGAAAATTGCCACATATCAGCGACCTTAACTCGGCGCGAGCCCGCCAGTTTCGTAAGACGACACCGCGAATAAAGCCCCGAGTACACTGCCAAAGTGAGTTACCACGTGGATACTGCTATTAATTTTGATGATACTCATTTATAAGGTTTTTGAAGTAATTGGTGACAGTTAGGAGTATTTCGTGAGTCACACAATCTTGCATCAAACTAAACTTGTACAAATCTATGTGACATCATTCCATGGGCAGTAAACATGGCGCGTTACGTCATGGAAAATTATTAATTGCATATTTTGATGATAATTTCAAATTAAAATTCAATTTCAGTAAATATGACCGTCCGTTGCAACTGTAAGCTCGATGGAGATGAGGCTTTAAACTCTGCCAAAGAAATGGAAAGTGTGTTATACAACGTCCACCTGAGTTCGCCGTGAAAGGCGCGTGAGTTTTTAATGTCAGCCACCCGTGGTCAAGGCTCAAGTTTTTTGAATGCTTGCTTCACGCGATTTTATCTTCTGTTTTAGTACACGCTTACGGACTGTGATTGACGTCGTCCGCACTTCGCTGCTTTGATGCCTTATTTAGAATGAAACTAATTGAGCAATCTGACCCCTAATGTATTTCAATGAAGAATTAGATATCGATAAGCAATCACCATTATTGTTATACGTAATCTTCATTTAAGTCGATCTCATAACAATGTTGAAGGCTTTGTTTAGTGCATAAAACGAATATACAAATTCAATTTTAGATACATCATAAACAATTCACATTTAAAAAAATGCATAAGCCGTCAGCACAATAGGCATCAATAAAGCGAAGAAAGTTCATTGTCTTCGGAAATAGGATTTAAAACGAAAGCGAGAGTAATTGGCGGGGTCTAGGCGGCGCGGCGGCGCGGGCGCACTCACGTAGCGAGCGAGCACGGCCCGGCGGGTCTGGTAAACGGTACCGGGTGTAAGTTACGGTACTTCCCGTAGGAACGGGTCCGCGGCATCCCGCAACACTAGTGATGCTACGTCAGTGGATGAACGTAAATATCGACAGATCGAGTTATCTGACACCGCACGTCGCGTCCCTTTTTCACATAGATTATAAAGTAATGGTAACTGCATTGTGTTATCTTAAGCTTCATCTTATTGGTTATTTATTAAGTATTTACAGAAAGGTTGCCCAACATTGTAGTTTATTAGTATTCTTGGAATGTATTTATACCATTTAATTATAATTAGTAGTGCATAATATAAAGTGTGTTATTAATGTAGCATTTTAAGCAAAATATAAGTATATTTATGAGTGTTAAAGACATTGTAAGTATAATAAAATACCGTGTTAATTTAATTTCATCTTGCGTAAGAGTGAAATATGCAAGTCATTAGTTTTAGACTTTTACTTTCTATGTTCATACTCCTCGAGAAGAGACAATGTTATGAGAATTTCTATATTCAATAAAGATTTCTCTTATCTAATGCATATTTTGAAAAAGTCATACCATAAATTTGTTGAAATATCGATGTTGGCATTGGCATAAATGAAACGATTTAAAGTGCGTAGACTGTAGAGTATTGGGTTTATGAGAATAAAATTGGGTGAAGTTATTCTAAACAGTTTTAAAATAACTACGTTCTTTAGTATTTTCGTGTTTAATATGTGTTACACTGTTACAAGGACAAAGCCAAATTGTGCGTTCGCCGAGAGGTCAATAACACCGTACTGGGTTAGCGATGAAACTTATCGATAGCGCAGGCAGCAGCGCGACAACACTACTTGAGCACCGGTCAACCACCATTGAGACCTTAACCACTTTCTCTTTCGATGGCCGCTGATCGTGCTTGCATGTACAGTTGTACACACAAACACATGCTGAGATTTTACGTATTTTGTGAGTGTGTGCGTGTGCTTTGTCGGTTACATCACGTAACTTTGGCTGACGCATCAGTGGAGCGAAAGGTCAGTATCTATTTATAGTGTACTTACGCTCACTTTCCATAAGAATGTCCACGAGATCTATTAGATTTCAAGATCATTCACCTCTGTTGATTAATTGTTCCACGTGTACTTAGTTATGGACGTGTCATTTAATTAGTAATGACCTGTGTCAGACGCGTCACGAGGTGGTCACGGGATGTGGGAGCGAATATTAATGAGTTCTTTGTTTATGTTTTGACATGACCTTCGATTTTATACTCCATGATTTTGGGACAAGGAGTCGTTTTTCTCCTTCTATCCACTCTTAAAATTCTCTCAAAGTAATTAATTTAGATGATGATCAAACTTTTATTACCGTATTTTGTTTTCACTTCATTCCACGAACATAGGTCACTACTCGCAATTCAAGCATGTGCAACTAAGTGGGGTAGTTCGAACTGAATAATTTGCGTCAATGAGATTAACACAATGGCAGCAGCGCGAGTCCATGACTCCTCGATAACATTGTGCTCCTACTCGCACAAAGGTTTAGCGACAAGGCCGGCGCAGGGCTGCTGCGTGGGAAACCCTATTGCTGTCACCGCTTCACCGGCAACCGGCAACCGGCTAGATTGTCAGTTTGAACTTAGATGTTTGCGTTTGCGCAACTTTACGCTGTTATGTTGTTCTGTTGGCTGGTAGTTAATTGGAAAATATGGGTTTACAGCTTCCGCGTTTTACGCAAAGCCGAATTGAGTTATAGGTAGAATTATGAGAAAGTTATCAACCTTTTTTGGTTGAGAGTTTTTCTCTCTTAATAGAAAGTTTATATTTATTTTTATGGAATAAAATAATGCAGCCTTTGTTACTATCCATTCTTTCAAAAGCATCACTATAATCAGCACGTTAAAACCTGCTAGAAATAGACCTTCTGATCAGGAGGGAACTTAACTTCAACTTTTGCCATTTGTGTGCTAAGACAGGTGTAGCTGTTCATTCTTAAATCATAGCCTATTAAAAAGTCCCAGCACTAAGTTTAGCATTGTGTTTTATAGCGTGTGCTTTAATGCTTGCCTGTGCATTCGAGATTGGCTACATTGATTTAGAGTTAAGTTACAAGCAAGCCGTGGGCGGATGGGCGGTAATCGCCTACTATATCCGCTGACAGCTTTGAGATTGATGTAAATCAAACGTTCCATCATTGTTGTTAGTGTATCGTAAATGTACGTATATGGATATATGTATAAGGATGGATATGTGTCATATGGATAATTGAATGTGTACGGTAGAACAAGCTAATTGGTTTACAGTTTAACCAACAAATTACATTGTAAAATGTAAACCAAATAGCTTGTTTGACTGTACATTAAACCGTCTATAGAGGCTTCAAGATATATACTAGCTTTTATCCTCGGCTTCGCTCGCGTTAATTTAGAATTTGACAATCAGTTCAGGCTGTACTCTGCTTGTAATAATATAATTCAATCATGGTTTGCAAGATACGTGGTGCCATCTATTATTATAAGAAAGTTATTGTTGTTTGCCTCGAGAACAGTATTTTTTTTTTAGGATGAAAGGTCATTCCGTTTCTATACACCTGACAACGTATTTATACAAAATTTTAGGATGATCGGTTCAGTAGTTTAGGCGTGAAAAGGTAACAAACAAACTGTAATACTAGTAAGGATATTAAATTGAGTTTAATTTTGTTTTCAGGATTGTCTATCGACGGTTTTTTCTTGCGCAAAACAATCAAAAACTTGGCAGAAAATGTTTAGACCCAAAAAAAAACCAGCCAGATCATTAATCATTTTTATCGTGAACTTGCCCCAATACCCTTCGAAAAATCTACGGCCAACACACATGGTACAGCCGCGTACAAATTGCTCGAGCCGGCGTGGTACAGTCATAGATGACGGTTTTACGGTCTTATCATCATTGACCCTAATTTTAGACAGCGCATACCTCCCGCTCGCGTCTCTAACCATCTGTGAATATGTTTATATTTTTTTATTCGTATTATGGATACTTGTTGGGTTGCCAGTTTGAGTTTGCCATTTTATTATTCGTTATTGCAATGATTTTTAAATTTATTGATGATTAAACTGTCAGCAAGACAATAATTAATTCATATGCACCCTTTTCTCGCTATCAATTTCGATTTTTTTATTTAAATAAAGCAATAATAAAAAATATAATGGTTTTGATGTTGTTATGCTTGGATTTCCCCGAATGGCCAAATAAATTATGAATCATTTCTGCAGGAAATATGATAAAAATATTTACTACAAGGATTAACACCTACAAAAGTAATGACAAAGTATGTCTGGGTACTTTTACCCAGACATACTTTGTTGATGTCTGCGTCTCTAAACGACTGTCACACGTCTCAAATTATCATTTATTTTATGTTTTCATCGTAAAATATTGTGAAACTTCTTAATTTACTAAAATTGACGGTCTATGGACAATATATCAGTGTTTATGGATAATGATACAACATGAGTGAACGCCTGCGCAGCGTGCCTGCCGCGAGTGGAAACTAGGACAGATGGACCGACATCCCTGACGTATCTAGCGTTATGATCTCTATGTTATTGTTATTTAGCTATGTGAATTTTAAAATAACGTTTTAAAGTACGATGGTAGAATTTAAGGCTTTGACTCAATATTTTGAAACCGTTTAGTGTACCTGTTCTTGTGGACTGACCACAAATCTCATAGATTCTGATTCATACTTTGATTAAGGTATCTTTTTATGAATCAATAGATACTATTTCAAAATTGTTGATGTCATGAACATCCCAGACATAAGTTATACGGCGAATACACTGCAAATAAAAAATCACTCTTATTCTACATTACTAAAATTATGTTTAATTTAAACTTAAAAGATGGGTCTAATTTTATTGATTTCCTTTTTTTAAGCTGCCTTTACCGACAGACCTCTTTATTACAATAATATCTATGTTTTTTTTGTAGAAGTTTAAGACCGATATAAAACAGCCAGCGCCATCTATCAGTTCCGAGCGTAAACAACTAGATAAATGATATGAACCGCTGAATGAAATACAATTCAGATGACAAAGTTCTTGCAGTTTGATTAACATAATGTTATTAATGAGTGGCTGCATACTAATTCTTGTTTATAGTACAGACGCCAGCATTTAAAGCTACAAGAAACCGTAAAATATTCTCAATCAACCTTGAACTTAATGCCTCGGCAAAAAAGTTCAAAATCTATTAAAGAAATTTGACAGATTGCAGTGGCTTGATGTGCTGGCGTCTGTATAAACGGAAGTGTAATTCATTCAAGCTTCCAACAAAAACCTTTAGTTGTATATGGGATCCTATTACACAATAATTTAAATTTATTTTTTATTATCATTTACCCGCAGCTTTGCTTGACCTTCGGTGTTATGAAATAGGGTTTAGCACATAGTGCGCTATAGAAAAAACGTCATGACATAACACAAGTTGTTTCTGCAGGTGTGAATGCTAGATTAGCAAATTATAACGTTAAAAACTAATTGTGGCATGTGATTTCAGTTTAGCTACTTACGATTTGCAAGTTATAGGAAACTTGTAACTGATTAACATTTAAGTTAAGTAATGATCTATATGACAAATGAGCTCTACTTTTTGCCAATTGCACCTTCTAAGAAAATATAATATTTCTTCGTCATTTAAAACAAAAAAAAAAAAAAAGAATTTATTACCTTCAATAATTGTACAAGAAACACTTATTCTAAGTACTATGCAGCATTACAACTAGGGACAAGAGTGTTTACGATGAGCTCTGGCACCCAATGTAAGATTTAACTTGTGTTAAGGGTGCCAGCGTCTTCGCCTATACTTTGAACATGTAACTGTAGTTGTAAGACGAGCACAGTTTATCATCATTTAATTACAATACCATATTTAATGCAACTAAGATATGGCCTATTTATGTTCTTATGTATGGGGGTGTATATGAACGTGAGGGATAGATAAATGTGGTGAAAACTTTTGCTCAAATACTACGATGAACAACCCTTTGCGTATTCTTATGACAAACATTGATGTTTTATTTGATGCATCCTGTTCGTACACAGACCCGTTACATTTATGTATATGTTACGTTTTATAAATTTTTCAAAGAGCATCTCTATTACGCACGTAACATCACCAGTATTACAATAACTAATACATTCCTGGTGACAATGCGTCACCTTGCCAGCGTTCGTTGACGCATCTACGTTTTGTCCAAGTGACCTTAAGCCTAAGCGTGTTAGACGAACTACTAATAACAACAACCAATTTGTAGCATCCCGCTCGCTCTAATAGCAGTTATCATAGTCTAGAATGAGACGTAACTATGTGAATGATGATTTGAGTTGGTACAACACCAGCATTCACCTTCATAAAGGTAAAGTATGGACGGCGCTAACGAAAATGAAGGGCGATAGTGATTTCAAGTGTTTGAAGGTAACGGGCTTCGTTTGAGTACTAATTGCTAAGAATTTACGCTTGTAAATATCACGATGCCGCGATAGGAGTGATCGTCAATTGGTGGACACATGGCAGCTATTTAGACACATCTGCGACCACATCATTTTAACATTCATAATGTCATGTCATATTTTTGTTTTGTAAATCTTTATCATTGAATACTTGAAGTCACTGTTAGGTTAAATTCTGAAACACATTCAGAGCATTGCTCTTGAAATTTACGATCAAACGATTTTTTAAATGTGCAATGTGTGAGCTGTTTCAAATATAATTCTATGTAGTGGAAGTACTTTCCTGAAAATAGCATAATTTTGGCAAAAATTGGACAAGTTTTTCTGGAGTTGTCCAAACCTGTCTTCTATGCACGTTGTCTATATCTCGACATGGTGTGACTATGGATCGGTTGGGGAAAGGAAAGTTTTTTGTGAAATGATTTTCAAAAAAACGAACACTTAACGTAAACTTCAAAAGTTATGCGTCACTATTGCACATCCTTTCTCTCCGCTTTCACCGTCCTTGGTGAGCAAACGGTAATAGGTACCCACAAAGCTCTATATGCAACGCGAAACACAATAGCGTCCTTAACTTTACGACTACAAGGTACACAGTTGATTGCACTCAATTTGCAGGAGTGCAGTTGTAACTTTGTTAGAAGGTACATGCCAAGTCGCAACACTTCATTGGTATTGCACGCGTTTGTCAGTGGGATCTTATCAGCGAAGTAATTTAGCGTTTAAGACATAAAAAAGTTAAATGAGCATGGTTTTAGTATTAATTAGAGAAAGTAAGCCATAACAGCCAAATAAGTAATTTATTGTGAAGATTTATAGTGAATTTCTCCATGTGGGAGGACGAGGTTCACGAAATTCAAATTAAATGAATTGTTTATTGTTTGTCGAGAACAAAAATTATTTCTTCGAATAAAAAATGAATGGATTGATGAATATTGATACCGTCCAAGGTTATAAGAACATTAGCTTAAGATCTATCTGACACATACATTGTTCAAGTATTATTTCTAGGTCTAGGTAATATAAAAAGCTTCATAACATTGCGGTGTTCACGACCAATTAAGTCGTTATATGATTCAGACAAGGAATTCCATTTTTAAACAAGGAAAATATGTGAATCAGGAAAGTTATTTTTGGCTGGAGTAAAGAGGAATATAATACTGTGAACAGGGGATCGCTGAAAAAATATTTAGTTTAATATTGAACTTAGGAAACTGGAGCGCAGTCATTAATTAAGACATAAAAACATGTATTGGAAAGGGGAAAATACTGTTGATCAGTCTGGAGACTGATCAACAGTATATTGCATTATTATTATTTTCGCATTTCGATGGACGCCCGCCGCCGTGCCGAGTCCAATAACAATATTTGGAAAACTACGAGGTTGAATTGACATCTGTGAGCATTGAAGATAAGGATTTATTAATCACCATTTCTTCATTGAATGTATTATTATATAGGTATTAATAACATCCACATGTGCACTGTGACACTCAACCTGATTATTAATCAGTTTAGTGCAGGAGACAGGTTGCCCGACAGATAACCTAAACGAAAACGCGAACGCATTGATAATGATAAGAGCGCGGCTCGCGAGCTCCGAGCCTTTCGCGCCCGCCACACAATCGTTAGATAAACATATGGGTCACTGAACCGACCCAGATTCGTTCGAGAGCCCACACGATGGGCCCGTGTGCGCGTTTTACTCAAAAATCCACAAACACAGACGCAACTCCTCAATCAACGCACACATGGACGCTTTCGCGTACGACACGCATGTTCGTGAACACTTCACGAATTAGTACTACGCTACCACGCAATGAACCTCACATAATTCTCGCTCTAAATATTATTGACCAATACTAAATACGCGTCATTGCTCTTTGAATAAATTCGTGTTTACTGTTTAAACTAGGAGCCGTTTAAAGGTATTTCGAAAGTGTGTTGCAGCTATGTAATACCTACTTATGTAATAAGTGTAATTGTCACACTTAAACAGCAATAATAATTAAAAAATGTGGTTAGTTTTTGCCTCTATAAAAGTAGGTAATATAGTGGCGTTTTGATATAATTTATTTTCAACATGTAAAAATAAATTATAGTAAAACTGACACTAGTTAAAAAAACTGATCAATTGGTTTTGAAGGCAGAAAGAAAAATATTAAAATTGTTTTTTTTTTAATATTTTTGGTGCCAAAGAATTTTCGTAGCCGCGTAGCATTTCCGTAGCCTCGTAGGCAAGTAATGGAATTAAATTAACCTTCCCTTAGTTACACGAACATTATTGTACATGTTAGTATTAAATGTAAATAAGCAAGTTCGGTTAATAAAATGGTAATAATATGGCACCGTAAGGGTCATCATAATTTCCTAAAGGCTACATAAATAGCCCCAAAATATGATTGTACGTCCATTAAAATAACTGGTACAAATTTCGAAAGTTACATGGTCAATGGTCTCCAATAGGCCTTGGCCATGACGATTACAATGTTGTTGAAATATCAACAGACCTCAACGTCTACCTGACGAGTTTCAATTTCAACCCTTTCACAGACGGAGCCAAAGGCAAAGTTAGCTGCTCTTTGTAGTGGAGCTCCGCGCTATAATAATGTACTCTGTGGTCCGTGCGGTCTTGCGGAGGCACCGAAACAAATGTATAGGGGGTGCGCCGCTCATCCGCGCGGTCGGGCGGTGACGGTGAACGTCTATTAGTCATCAACGGATTTTATACAAGTCAATGCGACGTGAGATCCGCTTCACCAAACGACCGCGCGGACGAGCGGTGTTGTGTCAGAAACAAGCCTGACTTTAAGTGGCACTTTACATTCTAAGGAAAATGGTAGGATTACTAATACTATTAATAGTACTAGGTACATCAATTACATGATCTGCTCAAGTTTTTTGATTCTTTGAAACGGTTACCTTTGCATGTTTTTCGTAAAGCTTATTCGTGTGACTTTAAGGCGCAAGAAAATAGCATTGGCACCAACTTGCAACGCGGCAACGTTGGGACGAGCGTTGAGAGTTGGCCGATTCGTGTCGGTTTTATCAAAGGAATCTGCGCCAACGTTCGAGAGCCGTCCACATGTTGGCGCTTTGCTCAGACGAGTCCTGTTGCAACACGCATCGAGAGCGCGCGACGTGCGAGAATGTCATCCTCATCCTCAAAATCGCCACCCGTATAGACAAATGAAAAAGTTCTCGAATTTTTTGAAGTTTAAATAATATGGATCAATTTGAATCTCTGTATCGGACATCTTCACGTTGGCTCTGACGGGACAGGACTGGTATAATAGCCAAAGTGTGGACGCCTCACGAAATTAACCGACTAACGTTGGAATGAGCGTAGGCGGCAACGTGTAGCGCCGAGGTAATATTTACTTGCAACATAACATATTTACTTGCAACTATAAATTATCAGTTGGAAAACAATAAGTATTAAAGGACCGTAGGGATTACTGGTAATCCTATTGCCATCTAATAAGCATACTTAGTAAACTCTTAAAAAAATGAGAAGCTGTTTGCTTCTTGTTGATATCGAAAGTAAAAGCAGCGCGTTAGTAAGTTTAGCGTCTTCAATGATGACACAATGAAAGCTATTATTATTATGTATAGGAAAATATACATTACTATAGGAAAACGAATCTTTTCATCGATATTGAAAGTTGCCATTGGCCACAAGCCACCTCATGTACGAGAATGAAACGATTCGTTTCTAGAAATTGTTTAACTGTTATTCTATCAGAAGGCTTACTTCAATTAGAGTTTATCACAATCTGAGCGAGACAGTAGTGAGTTTAGCAGTAACTAACTGCTCATTTGCGAGTGTATATACAGTCAAGAGCAAAAATATTTCTAACCTTAGTGAATTTCAGCATCGATTTTCTCCTAAATTATTGATTAAAGTTATTCGGTGTTGTGCATATAACACCCCATTCCAAACTTAACAGAGTTGGGAAAAGGCTAGGCAAATGATTGTGTTGTCTATATACAATCTTTGCACATATACTTTTGTGGTATGTTATAAATATCTTATCAATTGAACCGATACTCTACGAAAAACTCCCTAATGACTTCACCTAACTGTATACATATTTTTGTCCTTGACTGTACATAGCCCACGTAGATCCGGACTCTGCAACAATGGTTAGCGTAGCAGCCGCGCGACGGTTCAAATATAACCGTGAGATCATCATACAAGGATTAAGAACCTAATGTTTAAGAATAATTCAGCCATATGTGCAGTTTTTGGATCTTAGTGGAATTTAGGCACTTTTGTTAGTCCTAAATTGGAGGTAGACTTTCAAGAAATTTTTTGAATTTAGAAAATGTCAAACGTTTGGATAATAATACCATTATGGAAAGGGTTGATTGCCCTCTTGTACGGTACTAGAACAGTGTGCACACGAGTTCCAGGCCAACCGTTTTTAATTTAAGAAAAGTTTAACTGACATCGTTTTTAATTCATTACTAACTTACTGCCGCTTTTGCTGCTTTACTTTTCATTTTGATTAGGAGTTACTGTTAAATGGAAGTCAATGACGGGATGGTGAAGAATTTATTTCCGGAAAAAATATTAGCCTAGGTCAACAAGTTAGTGAGTATATGATGTTGTCTCTTTAATAGTTTTTTTTTCCTTCGAGTAACATATGAGTTTTTACTTATTAGTTATTATTCATAAATATGGTCGATTATTATGTAAGATAAAGACTTCAAAATATAAAGATAACAACAAGATAACCTACATATAAGTGATTTTATTTTCTATATTTATAATTCGCAATATTTAGGTAAAAATATACACAAACAGAAAACTGTGTTGTCATTAAATAATATTAACGTCATTAGTCGCTAGATGGCGACATCAGCAGCACATAGACAAATCCAATATGGCCGCCAATCAAGAGATATGCTTGTCAGCTTTTTTTTTAACATAAATAGACGTTATTATTTATTTAATTAACGACAATCGTAAATATGGGTTCAGATTAACCCATACAATAACTAGTTAAGTAACTACGAACATTGACACAGAAGCGAAACATTAATTTGGCTGCAACACAAAGTAAAGCTGATTATTTTTCTTTAGGAAAAATGAAATGCTAGATAATCAAATCTCAATACATCAAATATTGCTGCTTAGTTGGTCAAAATGGTAAAACAATGATAAGAAGTAAAAAGTTGTTTTTCTGTGTAGCGGCCTAAGATACTGTACGGACAGTGGGTAATTGGATTATAGATAAAATAGTTTACCTAAGGCAATAGAATTGATAGTACACCGATAATAATGAATTAGTCGATAGTACTTTGTAGAATATTTGATGAAACAATAATATAGAAGTAGATCTTGTCGATAGAAATCGTGATTTAATTAATTTAGTCATTGGAATTATAGAAAACACGTGTTTTTTTACGTGCGATGTGTGCGTAGCCGTCTACTAATAACCAAGGAATGAATGAAACGACGAGACTGCAAAGTGCATGCCAACGTGAAAAAATAAAATAACATAAAAGCTATACAAGACGTACACAACGTCATCTCACCATAAAACATTTTGTTCGATTGCCCTTGTCGTCCGGTCAGCTTTATCGTGTTTGTGTCCATTCAAAATAAACAGCCTAGCCGGTTTAAATAGTCCTAGTTAATTTTATAGAATAGTTCATCACTATAACGTGTCATAGGTAAGGAACGTGGGCCAGTGTGGGCCAGCGGAGCGCACACAGGGAGCGTGCTGCGGAGCAGGAGTCGCGCTCGCGGTTGGCGCCCGCACGGAAGTAGGTTAGTAACTAAAGTTTTGTTTGCGTGAGGCTGCGACTCGGTGCACTCGCTCGCTAGTGCGGGCGCGCGGCTCTGCTCGCTGCCCCGCCCCGCGCGCGCCTCTCCGCACCCCCGCACCCGCGCATCTTTCACTTTCGGCCCGACTTCGTTCGGCTCGGTCCGCCCGCCCTACGCACCCATTGTTGCGCCCCTATGTAGCAGGAACCACTTCCACAGTAAACTGGTCTCATTCACAGATATAACAATTGACAACTTTGTAGTAACTTCCGAGCTAATTACAATTTAGTTTGACAAAAGTTTTCGCTAGTTTTCTTCAGCCGAAACTTGCTATTTTACTGATATTGAACAGGTTCATTGACTTATAACAATTCATCTTAATTAATTCAGTTTAATTAAAAGGAATTTTAAGTAAACTAATTGTTGCTTATATTTTTCAAGCTTGGACGTAGATTATTGAATGTCTTACAATATCACAAATAGTTTTTAGTTGTAGTTCTTATCCATTACAACTATCTGAAAGTAAATTGGTATTTGCACAATATTTTATGCGCAAAATTTGTAGGAATGATATATTTTGCTCTACAAGTCCTAATAAACATGAATTATGGAGCTGTGGTTTAGCTACAGGTTCATAATATGATTATGACATTCATTGCCAAAGTTCATATTCTAAAATATACATATTTCAAAACTGACCTTGACAACAATAGTGACATAGAAATAAGTACCGTGAAATTGGCGGTGAACACTTCTAGAATATTCCTGATGATGCGTGCTTCATTTGATTGATAGATGAGTGTTTAGGATGATACAAGCCAGTGGTTGTGCGCTAGAGAAGTAGACAACAGTTGCATCAGGCCGATCGGGTGCCGCCGGTGTATCGGCAACAGTGGGGTCGGCTGGTACATCACACGCATTCGCCGAGCGCTCATTGTCGTTGGTTATGTAAGGCGGAGGCCGCGTCGATGCCGCTGCGCTGCTGCGAGTCAACGAACGGCATTGACACGCGCCCGCCTCCCGCCGCTGCCGCTGCCCCCGCGCACCGCTTGGCCCCCGCTGACTCCCCTCGCCGCTGCTGAAACCAGCAGCTGCGAAATTGGGTCACGAGCTCCGAGCCACCTCACGTACACATCGACCAGCTAACCGAGACCTCTGACGTGCGCACGATTCCCTCCACCTCGCATCATGAAGCTAGTGAGCGGCAGGCGGCAGGGGTCTTGTGTAACTGGTGCTGTACTTGCAAGACGACAAATGAAATAAACCTTCTGCCGTTTAAAATAACTACGTGTTTCAACATGATAGATCGGACGCGGAATCGCCGTACATCCAGCAGACCTTGAATTCTATGATCTTAGAGCTCGTTACGTTACAACTTACGGTGGAATCAAAATTTTAATTCAATGTTATATATACCTATTACGTACTATCAATTTTCTATAGAGTCGATAGATACAGCTTTTCCTAATTTCCAAAAATATTTTTCTGGTAACTCATGATTTTAGGTATTTTTTGTCAATCATTTTTAAAATAGGTATTCCTAAAAAACTTTATTACATCTAATTAGGATTTTGTAGATTAACTAAGAAAATAAACATTGAATTATTTGCAGCTTAAACTTCTACGAGAGTTGTACCTACCACTCTTTTCTAAATGTGCATTGTATATTCAAGGTTAATTATATTATTTAAATGCAAAGTCGCATTTAATTTCGCAAGATTTTTAAGGTTATTGCAGCTGAATTAAATGCAATAAATGACCAAAACAATTATGTACGTTACAACAAACTACTTAGTTGTTTACTCAGAAATTGATAGGAATTACAAAGCTAACAATAAAACAGAAACTGCTTCAATAGTTACTAATATCAATGCATGAAAACGGAGAAGGAAAACAGCACTGCGCCGGCGTCGAACGCTCGAGTCAACGAACGTCATTGACGAGAGCCGCCAAGCAATTTTCTGTGCTCCATGCGTAGCCATAAAGTTTCATATTGAGTGGGACTGTTGCTCAACCTAGCCTTGGCTCCTACTGGCCTGGCTGACTTAGACATTCTATCTACTTTTACGAGTACATGGGCGAAGGCTCCAGTACTGTTTGGTACTTATAGTGCAGCTATAGTACTTGGATGCAATAAGTTTAACGCTATCGTCAGCGCGCAGCGTGTCCTTATGTAATGTTCTAATTCTTGGTACTCTCTCATTGGATTAGCGACGTCGATATTTACCTGTTGTTCTACTTGGTGGTATAAGTTATGTTACTCTAAACGCATGTACGCATGTAGGTGTATGTATACTATTGGTATTAAGCAGTTGTCAATTGCGCAAATATCCTCTGAGGTGAAACTAATTGGCTAATCGATGAACATAAGCAAGTGTTTTGCTGATTTCTATCCGTTTACAAACATGCATATTGAGAACCTGCATTATTTTTAATGTTAAAGTATCTGATAGAAGTTATAACACGCAATGCATAATATAGTAAAAAAAATAAACGCATACACATGACCTTAAACACTAATATTGTCTATACTTGTTTACAAAAGTACAAATAAACTTGAATACATTTATACACTTAATTACAAACGTAATCTGTAGAATTTACATTGAAAAGCTGATCGTTGAAGGTCAAGTTAATATTAATAATTAATTAGTAACCTATAGTTGTAATTACCCATTGTGAGACCGGTTATATGAACGTAGCTACGGAGCTCAATGGCACGATAGTATTTTTATATTAATTTGACAAATAAACCATTGTTTTATCAAATTAGTTCAAGGGGGATGTGGGCGGGCCCTGCCTGCCACGTGATGTAATGACGTCACCCAATTAGTCGGTTATCATTCGTATCACACTACTACAACAGCCCATAACGTCCACTGCTGGACATAAGCCTCTCCTATGATGAGAGGAATTTGCCGTAATCTCCACGCTTGGCAGGCGGATTGGAGATCGCAGTGATAAAAGACTAACAGAAAACGCTGCTGCCCATTCTCTGGTCTACGGAGGCGCAAGGTGTTCTGCCTCAGACATTAGTCGCCTTATACGACACCCGTGAGTGTAATGGATTGGTTCTATTCTACTCTGCCGGATACCACACGGCTAATCGGCGTATAACACAGTCAGTGCATATAATTCCCCCAACATTAACTTGACCAAGATCATGTTTCCCACAAAGTAGTAGCTTAATAATGTCTCAGGGAATACAAGAAGGAAAATGTTATAAATAAACAAAAGAAGGAGTAAATTACGTAAGCAGCAGACCCAAATCTGACCCCGGGGCGGCCCTTCCTTATTTTTGTTGTTGCCATAACAAACCAACAATCCAAATACATTTCCGCCAGTATTACCTCATTTTCTCCGTCATTAAGTGGAAATAAAGGGTGTGTCGGGATTAAGTATTTTCATATTATCTTGGTAAACGATGGCATTGATTGATCTATCTGAGTGTGAAGTACAACCTAAGTGCAGTTAAGTTATATAAAGGGGGGGCTAAGAGCACGAAGGGTGTAGGGGGTGTAGTGGTGGAAAGCCGCCCTACTTTCAGGGTGCGCAGGCTGCACAGCACAGGGTGAAGGAACGTCATTGACCCAGCTAGTACCTGCGCGCTATCGCCCCCCCCCGCAACTCCGCACGCGCCTCACCCGACCAGACTGATAAATATAGCGATCTCCGGGAATATGGCAATGAAACTGTTGTGTATAGCACACCTAGACTATAGGTAGAGGTAGGTTAGTGCGTCAAATGTGCATACGTCAACGGTTCAATCAATACGGAGGATCTGGAAGAGTGGCCGCCTGACCTATGCCTCAACGAATCGGTTCGCACAGTTGAAGATGACGTTTTAATTGAAATAGGTAAACCTTGGTTATGATGTGTATAGTGTAGGCAGTTGTTATGCGTGTAGTGATTACGATCGCATGTTGTCTGTGGATTTACACACTAGTCACGTGCTTGTTATGTAATTGGACTAATCAAATAATTAACGCAGACTTTATAAACATAACATCACGCCTGTAATCCGCGAAGGGTAGGGCAGAGGTGTACCTAATAGTACACCCACATTTCGTAAGTTATATTTAAATCTCATGTAAAAGTAGGGCGAGCATATTGCCATCAACTAGGCGCAGATCCAGACTACATGGCTGCTACTGAGAAGTACCTGATGGAAAAACCCAATAACTCTTTGCCCGACCTGGGAATTGAACCCAGGACCTTATGCGTAGCAGTCGCGCTTGCGACCACTAGACTAACAAGGCAGTTATTTATATTATTATAAAAAAAAAAATGCATACAGCAAACTAGTATTCCATAGGCTACTAAAGAACAGGAAAGCACATCAAAATATAGTACCTACCACATAGGAACTACATCATCATCATCATCATCATCAGCCTATAATGTTCCCACTGCTGGGACACGGCCTCCTCTCAATGAGAGGGAATGGCCTATAATCCACCACGCGGGCCCAGTGCGGATTGGTAGATGTCACATGTCTTCGAATTTTTGGTTCTAGTATATGGCGGTTTCCTCACGATGAGCTACATACCACACCACACAGGAATTTGTTTAAATTAAAATATATATTTATATTCCCTTTTGTTGTTAAAGGCATTTGTACCGATAAAATCTACAAATAATTTAACAAATAAATATGTCACACTGTCACACAACAATACATGTGTTTGTTGTGTGATAGACTAGATAACAAGGACATTCAAGTATCAATTTCAGTTCATTATCTACAATAGCAAAGTACAGAATATGAACCAAATATCGATCGTATGAACTGAAGGAACATCGTGAAGTACAAGTATGCAATTGAAGTTACAGTTAATATTACGTGAATAATGCATTAATTGAGGCATTTGAAAGGTTCACCAACAATCACCATAAATTTCGTGGAGGGCGGGGCGAAGTGGGGGTGTGTGCGAGGGGGGTGCAGCGAGCGCGGGTGTGCGGGGATGCGAGGTCGACACGTGCGGGTTGCAGGCGGGTCAACGAACGTCATTGACCCACCTCCGGGGCCTACTTATAACGCGCCGATAACACCCCCGCCGATACGGCGACTGATTCGTCTGTGTGTCGTGTTTATGCTAATAACAATACTACACTGACGGCTTACTTTGAACAATTGCTCATGTGGTGCACATGTCCTCGTCAATGTGCCTGATAATGTAAATAATTGTGGTAAGCAAGGTCGCCGAGAGATTTGACGCTGGGAATTTCAATGTGAAGATGAACATTTTCATCAGCAGACTGAAAATATTTCTTTAACCTTCAAATTAATTTAAAGCAGTATTGATGACTGTTGAGTGAGAATTTAATTTAATTTAAAGTCTGGTTCATTATGATTATTATAAAACTCTGTCTTACCTAAGTATGATTTTACTCCCAGCTTGATTATAAGCTGCATAATTTTCCTTCTAGTCAAATGATGTTGTGCCAATGTCAAGTGTAACTGGGGTATTCAAATGACACTCACTGTATCTATGATAAAAAAATAAATAAATGGAATTGTCTGTTTGTATGTAATTTCAAAATACCAGTTTTTTACTGAATCCATATAAAATATGAAACGGTATAAAATATGGTATCTACTTGTAAGTTTATAACAAAAATAAAAACATTTTTAAAATTTTTGTCTGTCTGTCGGCCTGTCTGTTTGACTGTTTGTTCCGGATAATCTCCGAAACAGCTTGACCAATTTAGACGGGACTTTTAATGGGTTATAAGGAGTAACTTGGGTTACTTTTATTTTAGAAAAAGGAATAGATGACTGTGCAAAAAAAAAACCCATAAAGTTGTTAACAAAATCCGATTCAAAAAAGGGAGTCATATTTTTATAATAATTTCATGCGGACGAAGGTCGCGGGCAACAGCTAGTAAATAATAAACTTTATTTAATTCATTCATTTATCGAATCTGTAGCGACCGCAAATTCTTTTATTAAATAGAAATAATTAAGCTGTTGTTGTCTTTTATTAAATAGCTGGAATATCTTTATTTTTCGAAAGGTCATTCTTCCCGTGCTTATCTGTAATCATTCTTACAGATAAACACGGGAAGAATGTACTTAATTATTTTTATCTGTATTTTTTCCTTTTTGCAATCCTCAAACATTTCATACAGGCTGTAAACAGACTCCGTTTACAGGGTCCGTTTACACCCTGTATTTATTTAAATTCAGTATGTTCAGGAGGAATACTTTGACACATAAGTGTCCTATTGTCGTCGTTGTATATATGTATTTAGTTACTACTACTACTAATTTTTATAATTAAGTTAGTTATTTGTAGTCTGTTTAGAATGGTACCTACATAATAACCTTAATTGTTCAATAATAAATTAAATTTTAATTTCGTATGTTCATTATTTACAAATTACAAATAGATCTAAAATAATATTAAAATATATACAAGTATCAAAATAGGAAAAAAATAACAAGGCGTCAAAAAATTCGTCCACATCGTTGTCAATAGGAAAAGTGCCCAGAACTCTTATGTATGTTAATTTATTCAACCCTAACTGAAAAAAAAACCCTGGGCAAAGAAATTAAATAATTAATAAATTAATTACTAAGTCACACTAGTTGTAATTAGTGACAAACCCTAGTAAACAGTAAGGCAGTTATGAATGTCCTAGAATTAAGTGCTTCTGATTCAATCCCAAGAAACTAAAAAGCCTCACTAAAGAGTTGAACTTGCATTGGTCAGTTGCCAAGAAACGAATGTTGTTAACCGCCTAGAAGTTTCTTCAGCAGTTCGAAGGTGGTGCTAACAGCTCGTTGGAGGTCCACTGCACCGAAGCCCACTTCCGGCCTCGACAGGGCGATCAATACGTATCGGGGAACGAACTCCTGACCTCGAGCTGGGAACTGGGGCGCCGCGCAAGCGCTGCCCGTCATCGAAGTCGTCGAAGCGCCGGCCGGTGCATCCTCATACCACTCCATTTTGAATTCCTAATTTATCCCCTCGAAAGTTCGACGATCATCATTCTTAATGACTCTTTAAATATCTACGGTGACCAACTCCTGCGATCGATACTTTTTTTCGCGGTTTTTATGCAGTTTCATAGAAACAAAAGGTAACCTCGTCCGCCATGTTGGTTGAACTCTTGACATTCGACATTTAAAGATCAATAATATCATGGCAGGGGTATCTGTTATCTTATTAAAAGCTGCAGGCGCGGTTGCAAGTTGCTACCTCATTGAAAATAGGTTATGAGCTACGACTACTTAAGTATAGCAGACGCTTATGTTTCAATTAGGGAGTTATTACAGTTGAAAGTTTAGTACTGAAGCCTTACCGGTACTTGCAGGTGTACTACCAGTCGATCTAGAAATGCAGCGACGGGTTGCAATGCTATTACGCGCGTGAGACCGTGGACGCAGACTTTTTAACCCTACGCGACCGTGATAAGATTTCTAGATTATTCAAACCACAGACCGACGTCTGGGAGGAACTTTTGTCTAGAGTGGCAATGTAGGTGGGATAATTCCATCAACCTCCACCAGTTCTTTCTATCAGTTCGTGAACGGTTGGCCAGGACATGGCTGGAGGTTGATCACTGTTTTGCCCAATTTCTCACAGGTCAACTGGACCTATCCCAGTTGTAAACGTCCCTTTCTGCCTATTGGCCTTGTTTCGTTCTGTCTCCTGCTGATATGGACCGAAGTGGAAATTACGGTGTTTCCTAACTCCTCCGCTATACTTTTCTAATTTCGTGCGAGATCCAAGACAGTTAAATTCATTCTCTGGGACTTCGTCGAGCTTCATTGTCTCGGCGCTTTTCTGGTGGTAGCCACTGTTGATTCTGGCTTTTAGGAGTTACAGTGGTTTGGGAATAGTGTGGCTTGTCCCACAAAAAGAAATAAAAGTTGATATTTTTCATTTCAAGATATTGGATTTTTATGGCTTTTATGCGAAGATATTTGTTCTATGTTCATTTAGGTACAAGCGCTCGCGCTATAGAGATTGATGGCTTAGTACTTAATTTATCTTTTGAGTTTCATTTGTTTTTTTGTAGAATCCTCTCATCACTAGGTAGATACTTCATTCATTTTATCAGTCATTCTTTTTTAATGAGAAGGCAATTTACTATTTTGCTCAAGTTATTACCTCTAGCCCTAACGCTAATAAAACATTTTCAAAGCTATAAGACTATGTACTGCTTCAATATTTGGTTTAGCTTTATCTTCAAGGAGTTATTGCCAAATTGCATCGAAGCATTTTAATGGCGTAACGCGTTTTCTTTTTTTTTTCTACATCTAATGGCGCAATATCGCGCACTGCGAGATTCGATCCAACCAGATAGTGCCCGATATTAACTCCGTTGACCTTTACAATAACACGAAGTACGTGCACTGAACAAAGCGAATACTCCGAGCCAACTTCTATAATTAACAATTGACTGTATTAAACGTTTCAAAAATAATATAGACGAAAAAACGCAGACATCAGAAGGCATTACATTACTGCTGAAGGTAAAGGACAGCTGATATTGTTGTTCGATACTTGGTATACATTTTGAGGCGCGGGCTTTTGAACGCGGCCCTGCTGCAATGCCAAGGCGACTGCCAAAAGGCGGAGTGAGGCCAAAGCCCAATGTCAGGGGCCCTAAGAATTTTGTCTCCGCTGCATTTTAATGTGATACATTCAGCCGATTAACGAGCAGCTCCATTCAGGAGTCCCGAAGTTCGACGAGATGTGTTTATACACTTGTGCGGAAAGTAAAAGTGAGTTACAGTTTCAGCCGTCTTCAAAGTAATTTACTGCTTTTCATGACTTTATTCGTAATCTGATTTCGAGCATATTTGCTTGCTATCGTACTACCGCTGCGTTCAAAGTAAAGCTGAAAGACTATGCCGCGCTTACCACGGCAATGCTTTCTTGGGTTCTTTTCAGATGGTTGCTAATTTCGAGGGTTGCCAACTTCAAACCTCTTCTCGCGTCTGCATTTAAAGCAGTACAATAAAAGTTGAAACCATGCTATTAAAATACACAAATTAATTGAGCCATACGAGCTTTTATTAATCGACCTGCGTTGCCAAACAACTACGTGATAGCTGACACGAACATTCAAAAGTTCAAAAGTTAACCATGACCGTCATTTCATTTTAATCTTACAGAAGGTGATGCAGGGTGTGGCAGGCAGATGGTACAGTCGCTCTGTGGAAATTGCTGTAGGTACAGACACCAGTACATCAAGCTACTTCAATCTATCAATTTCTTTAATAGATTTTCAACTTTGTCTTCAAAGCATTAGGTTCAAGGTTGATTGGGAAAACTTGACAGTTTCGTGTAGTGTGATGTGCTGGCTTGCGTCAGTACATAGACGTGCTCGAGTTTTGGGTCCTAAAATTCAGCCGTCATAAAATTATGTTTATAACGAGTATGCGTTTTCTTATTATGATTTATTTTAAAGCAATTTTTCATTAAAAATAAAAGTATGTCGACATGAGTGGTTTTTCATGTTTTACAAATGTATCTGTCTATTCTCGGATGTGAGTCCCAATAACACTCATCTTATTTTCACTTAGTGGATGTATAACTAATAAACTATTTTATTTAAGACGGCCTCGTTGGCCGAGTGGTCGCAAGCATGAGGTCTTGGGCTCGATTCCCGGGTCGGGGAAAGTGTTATCGGGTTTTTCCATCAGAAATTTCTCAGTAGCAGCCAAGGAGTCCGGATTTGTGCTCGGTTGATGGCAATAGGTTCGCACTCTATTACATGAGACTTAAAAATCATAACTGGTGAAATGTGAGTGTACTATTAGGCATACCTCTGCCTAACCCTTCGGGAATTACAGGCGTGATGTTATGATGTTATGTAAAAAACTCGTTTCAAGAGAATTTCTAATACTAAGCAGTGTACTTAGTCACTGTCCACCTCTCCATTAATGCACTGACAATCCGGTATTCAGGTTGCCACATTAGAAATTATTTAAAATAACACTTAAGCAGAATGTAATTAAGGTTAACAGTTCAACACAGTTCTTGTAAACATAACTATCCTGATTCCTCTAATTCTGCGAAAATTTTAAAAATAGAATGCAACAATTATCTGTTTTGAAATGTCAACTGTATCCATGAGCTGCCGTTGCCATGTTGATATGGCTATAACTGACGTTTGGCGGTACCAATAAAAGTAAACTGTGACCTAATTTATTACTCGCGTTGTTTAGAAAGGTATTTTGTTATTAGGAATGAAAGTTACAAAAAAACTCAATCAAAATCGGTTCACCATAGTTCACTGTTCTTGAACTATGCTGAACCGATTTTGATTGAGTTTGTGTGGTGTGTCATAGCTATGATGCCACAGACAGACACACTGACACAGATATACAGCCACACAGATACACACTTCAAACTTATAACACCCCTCTTTTTTAGTAGGGGTTAATGAATCAAAATCAATGGCTTTGTTTGTGGTAGTAAACGAGACCCTTCTTGTTTTTTTGGTTGAGGGTTTATCATCACAGAAATACATTTGTAAAAAGGCAGAACTTGCTGGACTTACTTAGATCTTATAACATCCATTACCCATACCCACTTCAACCTCGCCTTACGGAAAATTCTTCATCAGACTCGACAAAATTTCTTAGTCGAAAGTCCAGGTCAAAAGAAAATAATATGAAGCCATCTTATGTGTTGGACCTGGATAATATTATGACCGATGTCCAAGTCTTTCCAACAGGTTTGGCAATGCTATCGTCTTTGACATGTGTTCAACCAAACCTGGCCGGCCAGGAGGCCAGCAGTGGACCTAGCAGCAGAGGGATTATGATGGGCTGGATTTACTATGCTTTATGGTTATACAGCTTGGTAGCAAGCCTGAATATATCATAAAATACTGGGACATTTTATCACTCTGTGTACTTGAAAAGCGCGCTAACAAAACGACTAAAAAAAGCTTGCCTTGATAATGTTAAATTACGTGAAAAAACTTTCCTGCAAAAATGATGAAAGGAAGAAAACACCATCGTAATTAGGTCACATCCCTTGACGGCTGAGCGGACATTATTTAAAAATAAACGTTTTACGTTAACGTTTAATTAACGTTTTATTTTCACTCCATTGTGTACGTATTTTTGTATTTTGTAAAATATTTTTATCGTCAAAGGACCTGTTAAAATGAACGGAACAATAGAGTTGTTATTTATTTACTTTAAAAAATATAAGCTGGTATTGTAGTTCCAGGGTTTAAAGTGATAATTGTCCGATAATTACCCGATATTGTTAATTATCAAAGAAAATATAATGATAATTGTTCCGAACCCTGGGTAAACAAATCTGTTTGTAATGAAGAACTCCAAGCATCTGTTGTAATTGCAATTAATAGGGACAAGTTCTAACGACTAACTCTAACTAATCTAATCGGAGGTAATAAGATAAACATATGAATATTAGTATAGAGAGCTACACATATTCATAATGTTTAGTTACCTCCGATTCTGATACCACAAGGGACACCAAACAAGATTTTCCTACTGAAATAACCAATGATCACACCATAAATAGGACGATGAAAATCCCCTCTTACATAACCCTTCAAAATACATGAACCGTAACCATGGAAACCGTACAAAGTCCCAGGTTAGCCGGTGGCTAAGTACCGGTAAGATGACCTCTTCAAATTTCGAAGGTCGTTCCACGTGGCTCCATTGATTTTCGTAGATTTGTAGGTGTATACACAGCGGCGTGTGTCTGCGGGTGTGTGCTGTGGCAGTGACAGTGGTTCGGCCCCCTTTTGACCTATTTTCAAGTCCCTTGTACCAGCGGGATGGTGACGCAAGCAGGCTCGGCACAGCGCAGCTATGAAAGCTGAGAACTTCTTACATGATTGTTATCATTTTTTAAGTTTTCTTCTTCGTGTCGCCGGCACGACAATTTTTATATTTTGTTAGTCCGAAACTTCGACACTTCCATCGCGTCGTCCGTCGTAGGCAGCACAAAGGTCACTTCGGTTGCATGTTTTTGGGCTAAGATGGCAGAATAGGAGGTGGAGCTAGTTTGCGCCACAGCTCCATTGTTAAATTACCTTCATCATACGGACCAACCCAGTAATTATGCTGTAGTTTGTAAAATACACTGAGGTGGAATATGAAGTCTTTGGCCGCTATGAAATATCTGGCTATATTATACCTCTCTGTCTACTTCATTATCTTATCATTTGGCGCTATGCATTTCCCACAGCGGTTTCAAAAGTTCAATGAACAGAAAATAAGTATAATATATTTTTTCCCAATATAATTATAATAAAAAGTCATATAATCAACAACACACACACACAAACACTTCTTGAAATTCAAAAATACATAAGACAATCCTCCAAAACGCATGCTCTTCACCTCTTCCTGATGTTTTAGCTGGCGTTTAGTTTTTATAAAATAATTTATAAAAATTGTTAAGTGTTTATAAAAACTAAACACAAAATAAGCGCAACACTTTATCTCCATAGTTACCGTGGTTGCATGTCATGCGTCCGGCGTTTGGTTCGCGGTACCATCGCGAGTGGCTTGTTGGGATCCCTTGGAGACGGAAAGTCAGTAGCAAGTACATAAACTAATATTACAACTCTCCTGTACGTTATATATTAAGGAAAAATAGGTTTTCAAATACATTTCATACGAAATAGGCTTGTATTTAATAAACATAAGTTTAACTACAGTTATTGTAGCAGAAATTACCTAAAACACTTAAACTGTTCGATAAAACGAAACAACTCAAAGATAGCATTACAAGTCAAGACAAAATTCTATAAATAACTTTCCAACAATAACGTAATACGACCCGTCTTGTCTAAATAAAGCGAAAATTTGGAGGCTTTAGATTGGGCCTCGTCTAGGGCGGCGAAGGTGGCGCGGCCCGTTGCCATGACAACGCTGCAGCCCGACGACGCACCGACCCAGTTCCCGCCCGCCCAAATGTTAATGACCTCCAAAACCCAGGTCGAAGTTCACGCGCGCTACACGGGTAAGGGATCTATCCGTGTACCCCGTGGACGGTTTACGGGTCACACCATGTATTGATCCAAGAAATTTTAAGATTGAATCTAGGTTAGAGATGGTGGATTTCTTGTGGAAATTTTTCTTTACCCTTGAACATGATATTTTTGGGAGTTGAACGAAATTAAACGCATTTTTTCCGTCTTGTTTTGGCTTCATGCTTGTTTATTGGACAAGCGGCTCCATTTATTAGTTGTTGTCATTGTTGATTGTTGCTGTTAAGTTATAAATTGAAGCTTACTGTTTAAAGTGTTGTTGACGTGTTGGAGATCGTTAGCTTGCTTGCGTGTGTAAACAAACTGCCCTTTGTCAGTAAAACTACAAACGTGAAGTGGACGTAGGTACTTAGGTAGGTCGGGAAGGCGCCGCCTCTTCATGCGAGTGTGTTCTTAGGTTACTATTGTTACATCTTCAGGTCAGGTCGTCAGCCTAGCGCGGGGCTATTAACCTGGACGGTGTAGTAGTTTCAGGACTTTTTGTTTATTTCTACTGGGCTAAGAGTTTAAAAGAACTTTGTAATATTTGGGTCTGATTAGCTTGTTTTTTGGAGCATGGTTGACTAGAGTTCAGGCATCGTTTTGTAGACACGATTTATCTGATGTAGACATGACTACCTTTATTTTTAAGGTTTCGAATAGTACCTAGGTGTAGATGATATTATTTTCCTGCCTGTTTCTTGTAAAAGATAGTGAAGAATTTTCTTAGTAACCGTAAAACTATCGGATTTTACTGCTAATAAAAATTAATCTAAATTAAAACTTAACACGTACAAAATACATGTGTCGCACACATGTTTGCGAATTCCTAGTTATGTTGCTTATAGATGGAACAGAAAGGAAATTGCAAATAATTTTAGCTCATTACACCGACAGCGCCTAGACTGAGTTGTGTTAGTGTGTGTGTGTATGTGCACACGATCTACGCAATTACACGTAAAGAATAGTGACAACGCACACCAACGCCAGTGTAATCGAAGGACTGCGCCGCGTCGCATGCATTTGCAGAGCTAGCTAGGGCTGCTTCTAACTGCATTTAATACGCAGTTGTGGATGACATTAAAAAAAATATAATTGCTGAAACAGGTGTCGATTCTGTTGTGCACAAACTAAACTTAATTTAGGCTATTGCTATCTTTTACTATAAGGCAGTGCGAGAAAAGGACGGCTATAGCTCTAAACTAAGTTAGAGATGTCAAACTAGTTTATGCCTTGCGCTTCACCGTGTTTTTAGTCGACATGTTTTTACGTGCACCCTTCATTTGTATGGAAATATTAGTTCCAACTAAATTTTACAGCTCTAAATTACGTCCGTCTCTTTCTCGTTTTATTAGATAGAAAAAGATAGCAATAGTAAGTTTAGTTTGTGCACAACAGAATCGACACCAATGTATACCTAAGAGTGAATAAATTAGACACAATCAACTGAGTGTCTCCAATTCTGGGCGTGGTTTATTAATGTCTTTTCTTTTGTTCTATTGAACGATTTATAAACTTTCTTATAATGAAAATGTACGTTACTTAGGATGCCCTGACATCGGGCGTTGGTCCAGCGTAGGCGTAACGTTTACGGTGCGTAGGCGCTGAACAATCGCCAACGCAATGCTACGTAAAGTGTTACAATAATCTCTATGGGCTGTCAAAGCAACGTCTACGCCACTATAAACACGGTTAGTACTATTTATATGGAATATTGTCTAATCTAAGATAAAGACATCATAAAAAGAAACGTATCTCCGTTCATTTCTCTGTCTGATAAACACAAAACTATTTCGAAGTAAAACTGCATGTCGGTTCCAACCCTGCGATGCGCCGGAGTCGCATAGCCGTAACTCATACACGCACATAATGTTGGTACTCGCGGGTACTTCCATCTATTTCGTGATGCAATGCACTCTTGCGCACAGTTTTACGACGACCGGCGTTATTTACTAGTTATTAAGTTTAATCGATTTTAGTCATAGGTATCCTAAGTTTTGTTTACTAGACTTATTTATGAAAGGGTCCAAATTGCTTTTCATTTCAAGATTGAAACCATTAATCGATTAATGTATTGTAAAGATTCTCACTTCTTCTTTTAATCGTGAAGTAAAGCTATGTATAAATTAAACATTTGTAAAATTATGGAAACGCTTGAGACATGCTTAGTAGCTTTTTGATTAAGATGCGGTTTAAAATCGTTAAAGTATCTTCTTCTTCAATCAGTCCCTCGTGTGTAGACTGGATGGAATATTGAAAATAAGAACTTAAAAGAGATAGAACTTCACACTGTGTAAACACTTCTTTCACAGGTACCCTTACCAATAGCGAGACTCAAATTTTCTATTCCATTGATCCGCTAACATTTGAACACGCGAGTGTTTGCGCGTGTGAAGTGAGTTTTCTGTGGGGTGCCTAATGGAACGTGCTCACGTGCTCGCTTTAACGAACCGATAGATCGCCGAGCTCGTTTCGGGAAGGTGCTTATATTGTATTGCATGACTTTCAGTACAAGTTATTGCTAAAAGTTGTTAGTTGTGTGGAAATATCTTAAAATGGGCATTGTTTTCTTATCAATGTTAGTAGTTACGGCTGTTTTAAATATATAGTACCCCAAGTATCAGATTAAATTAATACACATAGAAATGAGTAATGTGATTGAAATATTACACCAAAGTGGGGACACTTCCTTCTAACGCGGTTACGGTAAAACAAAACTGTTCACCCAGATGAAATAACGAGGCATTGAGTAATCGCATAGACAATATAGACGTCGACTAGAAACAAAACAGCTCACAGATCAAAACAGTTTGTAAAAAAGATTATAAACTCCTCTGACCTAAAAAGTTGTAAGTCGAAAGAGGTTTTCTTTCAGTAGGTATAAAAGGGTGTATGAAAGCACCGGCATGTAGCATGAAAAGCTTGTATGTGTCCTTTAACGAGCCAGTACTTGGCTGGTGTAGGGCGCGAAGCGGGGGCGGCGCCTATTCCTAGCGCGAAACTAGGCCGGCCGCCGACCGCTGGGGGATGGGCTAAGGGAAAAGAGGTTGGCGGGATTAGCTGCAAGGTTGGAGTGTGGTCGATGCCTGGTTGGATTATAAGGGATCTCGTGCACTGCATGGCTTGTCGCATAACCAACCGCTATCTCGAACAAAACTGGTCGACTGACCAAATTTTCTTCTCGAAGCTTCTGCGACCAAAGGTTGTGGTCGTGGCTGAGTAATGCGTGAAGTCCCTAAAATGAGTCGAAGCAAAGAGACTGCTTTTGCCATGACTGCGTAGTTGATGAGATATAAATATCGTGCTTATGTCAAGCATTTATTGTAACAACTTTCGTGATAATATAAACTTATAACAACGGACTTTAAAATTCTGTGGTCAAATTACAGACAAACGTCGTATTGTATTTATTTAACAAGTATTTTTTAAATCAAATTAGTTGTGTGAAGTGCTTAACTTCTCTGTGTTTAAGTGATGACTACTAAGTGCATACAAATATGTAAATAATCTGTGTTTATTTAGGTCAAATTGTCAATAATTAAAATAATAATGCATCACTGCTGAACATTTTTTGATAATGTAGTCCTTAAAATATTAATTGAAAACAAGTTTATCTTGGTCGGCACACTTTCATACATGAATCATAGTTAAATATCCGTGAACGCTAAGTTCAATGTTCTAGACGCATAAAAAGTAGGCCGGTATATAACACAGAAAGTTATTCAGCACCTTGGCAATGTGTATCTGAGTACATAACCTTAATAAGGAGTTACTATTTCTTTGTTATAACTATTACGAATCATCTATGACACATTCATAACTTTTAGAGCGTCATAATGGCCTTATACAAGTACCTTCAACTTGAACTACGCGAGCCGCCCGTGGCTTGGGCCACACGACGTTTTAAACTCCGGACGCATGCAGTGCCAACACAAAAATTGTTTCTCAGAACAGAGGTTCAAGAATCAAGATCTATGTCGTTTGAGAAGACTTAAATATCAGATCCTCTTCCTAACGTATTTGTGTCAGAGAAAATAAATCGAAACATTGGAAAAAGTGTTTGTTTGTTATTAAGGTTACCAGGAACCATCGGGCCGATTGTTTCTTTTTTAAATCTGTGCCATTTTTTTTTTGTTTTGCCATGTGGCTTTTGTATCTCAGGGAAGAGAGAAATGTTACAGATTTTATAATTTGAACAAGCATAGCATGTTGATACTAAAACATGAATACTGCCATTACTTACAACAATTACACTTGGTAAGTTTAAAGCTTCAATAAAGATTATGCAGTGTTAGGGTATTTTTTTAGTTTGACTTAAATGAACAGAGATACATACAGAGATACATAAATTCACGCCTTTTTCTCATGGGGGTAGGCAGAAACCACAGAACGCCACCTGCTACGATCCTTACATACTCCTTTTGAACAGAAATACTCTGGTGTATCTAAGATTTAAGGGTTTTGAAAAGCTCTAAGTACACTGTTAACTAGGAAGACGATGTGGCTCTAAGAAACGTTTTGGATCTTCACAATAGGCAAGACTACAAAAAAAAACTAATTAGTCCGTCAGTTAGATTATCAAAAAATATTTGACCAGTGTTTTTTCTTTTGTTAAGTAAACCTAAATTGACGAAGATATGACGCTTTTAAAATTTTCAATACGTCACGCCTAAGTGCTGCATAGTTTTTAGCTAGTTCTGACGTCACTAGCCCCGAGTTTTGATGCGTTTTATCTTTGTCAATATTTATAGATTTACAAAAACAAAAAATACGTGTCCATTTATTTCCAATACTCTAACTGACGGACTAAATAGATTTGCTATTTTTTTTAACTGTCGTCATGCCTACTATAGTAATCTTCGCTATATTTAGAAATATTTACGTAAAACGAAAAGACAAACCAATCCTCATACAACAACTAGTTTTAGCTTACATACACCTACACAACGCAAAAACTAGAATTGTAGGTGCACGTGTTCATGTTTTCTAAAGAAAACATATTTTTCTGTTTCGCTCCGTGAGCTGGAAGTATTTATTTATGTACCAGATCTCGAATTACAGCCATTTGTTACATTGATATATTTGCGTTGAATGTCGTCTTTAAAAATATAAGGTCAAAACAGACAAACATGCTTAATTACGAATTTTAAGAGGACAACGATAAAGAAGAGTGCGAAAGCTAAAACTGTTTCCAAACTCATGATAAGACTGTCATTCTTTTAAAATGGCCATCAATCTTTTTAGGTCCTCATACTGTCTTGAAGACAAGAGGAGCTCTTCAGGTTAAGCCGCGCTTGCCTTGGTTGGTTCGTGGATGGGTATTACATACCGAGTTTCCTCTTATACCTCTAAAAGCACGTTAATCCATTGGTACCGGCAATCAGCGGCAGTTTGTGTGTTGATCTTTGACATTCGTTACAGATACTCAGGGACCCGAAAGTCTGACAACCAGTCTTACCAAAGGGTTATCGTATTACCCAGTACTGACTGGCTTCTGGAAGTCAGATAGGCAGTGGCTCCATGTAAAATACTGGTATTCAGCTGCATACGATTAGACTGGAAGCCGACCCCAACATAAATGTAAAATGGTTAAAAGACTAGGCAGATGCAGATGATGATACTGAGTTGCAAACAATTCTGCTACAATTGAGCTGCTACATGTTATTTTTTCTCATAATTGACATGTTTCTTTTGAGTCGATCAAAGAAAACTGAAAGTACGCTGAAACTACAGCTACAAAGTACTAAAGTAATGGTGCCACTCCACTATGCAACAAGTCTTGTAATATTTTTATTGCAAGGTCAGTTATCCTGACCCAATGCTGTATCCACTACCGACCTAGTCTTTAGTCGACCTTGATTGCAATCGTGATTCTACATGTTGGAATTAAACTGTATTACGAGTTACGACAAAACATGGCAAGTAATATTTAATGACAGCATTTTTATTATTTGCTTACGTTAATAAAAACATTCCAATTACTCAGCAAGTGCAATATGCATAAGGTCTGTGACCCGACCTCATCCGTGTAACGTGGCCTTACAGCGTAATGAAAACTGTGCAAACGCAAGCCGAGTCCGCCAATTATACTCCCGCTTGTTAATTTCAAACGGCCAATGGTTGTGCTTCTATGATGCTACGAGCCAATGAGAATCATTCGTAAAATTAACAAACGTTTTTGTTGCAATTGAAGTGCAATGGTTTCGTCTTAATGTATCTAGAAATTGAAATTAGTTCTGGGAATCAATTTTAATTCGTTTTTCTGAGTGTGCTGATATCATTTGACTTAATATTAGTCACAAAATCATTGATTAAATTGTTAGGAAATCAGTGCATGGCCTTTAATTTACTATGAGATAAATCATATTGCCTAGATAAGCATCTTTGCTGAAGTCTTAGATAAAATCAGTCCGTTTGAAATAAAGCAGCCGTACCTACAATGAGCTTTACAAAAGTTATTTCAACTTCACGTTAGAGCACAACTCACAAGCACTGCGTCAAGTCAGGTTGGCTTACAACTTTACTTAAAGTTAGGTACATAACTAGATAGTGTAGATAAAAGCACTCTTCATGTGCAATGTGAAATGCATTTCTAATTTTATTGTTTATCTCAACTCTCTAGTCTCTACAAGCATTCTAAATGTAGAGATAGGCGATTAGTAAGCACGTTGGAATAGGGATGGTCCCAAAGCTCGTTGTACTTATTTAGCTTAAGGAGGCGTGGAAATTACACACATCAACACGGTCTAGGGATATTTTAAAAAAAGCGAATTACTATCAATGTGTTAATTATTTATATGACATGTATATATTTAAAAGATACGTTATTTAATATTCTACCATTTTTTAATAATGGTTAAGGTATAGATTAAAATTTCAGGATTTTATGGAAAAAAAATGAAGCATAGACGGAAACCGTATATGAATGAACTTTTAATTTGTGAGTAAAAACTGAAAAAAATAGAAAAATCATTTAATTTGTGTTTATAAACTTGAAGTTAGTAGTCTGAGAAAGCGCCCATGATGTTCATAACACATCGGCAACGATTCGGCATGCTCAGAACAAGGTTGTCAATGTCTTGCTGCGGAATATTGTCCCATGTCCTTCTGAGGTGCGCAAAAAGTTGATCTTCTGTAGCCAGATTTTCAGGAACTTCCTTCAGAGCTCTTCTTTGCAGCATATCCCACGCATGCTCAATGGGATTTAGATCTGGCGATTGAGCAGGCCAGTCTAAGGCCCTAACATTATGTGTATGTAACCAAGCTGCTACCGTTCTCGCCGTGTGTGCCCGGGCATTGTCGTGCATGAGCAGGAAATCTTGCCCCATTTGTGTTCTGTGGGGCAAGATTACGGGCCCCAGCACCTGTTGGACGTATCGTTCTGCCGTCATATTGCCCCGCACCCAAACGAGATCCGTCCGTCCTCCAAGACGAATTCCTGCCCAAACCATAATTGTTCCTCCTTGGTATGGGTGAACTTCTGAGGGTTCTGGAGACGGCTCCATCGTCCAGGAACTCGCCAAACACACGTCCTTCGTGAATCTGGATGGAAGCCGAACCTGGATTCATCCGTGAACAGCACATTGGACCATTGGTCACGGCCCCAGTCCACGTGGTTCCGAACCCATTCTAATCGTCGTCCACGATTGCCTCTCCGTAAAGGTGGGACCCGGAGTGGTCTACGAGAGCGTAGATTGCTTTCATGCAGTCGCCTTCTTACAGTTTGGTCACTCACAAGCACTTGGTGTTCCACTCGCAGCCTTTGGACCAATTGAGTCGCCGTTGCATTTGGTTGTGCTCGCGCAGTAATTTGCAAAAATCGGTCTTGTCTGGGGGTAGTGATGCGATCCACAATCTTGAAATTACATTTTGATGGGTCCCTATGGCCTCAGCAACATTACGCTGAACAGATCCAGCTTCCAGCATTCCCACAGCTCGTAACATCTCCGCCCTCGTCAAATGTCGGCGTTGCATGGCTACAATACCTCAATTTTAACTTTATCTTTCGTTTAAAAATGAAAAAAAACTGTAACTAAACGTAATTCGTATTGTTTTCTAAATTTCGCACAAATGAAAATTCCCTCTCCTATACATCAAGACATTTTTATGCCACCGAAACAAAAGAATTTTCAAAAATTTGAATTCGGAATTAGTCTGAGATAAATTACAAACAAATCGGTGTATAAAAGATTCCAATGCGGCCAGTACTTTTCGAGTTATTTAATTGAGTATGAAATATCCCTAGACCGTGTTGATGTGTGTATTTATGACCGAGTTTGATATACGAGCATTTAAATATGCCCAGTTTAGTGGAGTAAAACGGTTTTTTATGAATCATAAAACAAAATAATATTGCATGATCAAATAAAATTAGCTGTCAACTACGATTACTAGATTTTTGTTTCGAGGCAGATATATCCGTTGTTCAAGTCATGACGATTAGGAATGGATAGAATATAATATTCGGTTACAGACACGAGTTACAGACACGAGCTCATCAAGCTACTACATTCTGTTAAATTTCTGTAATAGATTTTCAACTTTATAACCAAAGCATTAGGTCTAAGGCTGATTGAAAAAATTTGTCAGTTTCGGGTAGCTTGATGTGCTGGCGTCTGTACCAACACAGGCGTGGTCGAATGGAGTACAATTCGAATCGAACACAAGTGTGTAACGACTGTGGCGAGCATCGACTAGCGCACTCACTACATCGCCAGCGCTGTTGCGAAACATCCGCATTCGTTAATGTTCTCCACAGATGATCTATGGAGCGCGAACAAGATACGCAATTGAACCACATTTCGCTTGCACTTTCGAAAGTAAGTCTTTGTTTTCACTTGGTAGCAGCGGTAATTTATAGTAATGAGGAGAGATCATTGTACGCACTTTTGTAAATCGCTTGAGTGAAGTCTCACCGTATTTGGCAGTTCGCCAAATGTCGCACATTACTTTTTGATTTAATGGTTTATGGTGAAGTTTTGATTTAAATTACTCGACGTTTAATATAAAGCTTGAGAGGTAACAAAAATTGTGGTCGATTTTATGTCATGAGGCTGCAGTTTTAATCCTAAATACGAGTACAATTGTTTTTTTGGTAAACTTGCATCTTTGTCTTTTTGTTTTATATAGCTACTTACGTAAAAGGTACAAATATAGATTTAGCAGCTGCATTTCTTAAGTTATACAGATAAGTTTTTTTGCCTTTTAGGGTTCCGTACCCGAAGGGTAGGGTAGAACCAACGGTTTTACCCTATCCTTTTTTTTCTTAACGGTTACCAACGGGACCCTATTACTGTCTGTCTGTCAGCGGGCATGTCGGTCTCATGATCCGTAAGCAGTTGAAATTTTCACACAATGTTTATTTCTGTTGGCGCTATAACAACAAATAATAAAATAAAAATTAAATTCGTATTCGTTCGTTATTACGATGGTACGAAACCCTCCAAGCAGTCCGACTCGCACTTGGTCGGTTTTTAAAACCATGCTTTACCTTCAACTTCCTACAAATAGCTTGTTATAAGAATGTGTGAGTTGTAACGATTCAATGCAGGTGTTAAAACCTTGGCAGTTGCTGTAAACGCACTTTCACTAGAATACGTTCGAGTGCGGGAACAAATGGACATACGGAATATAGGCCAGCACACAAACGAACGGAGATAGTACCAGAGCCGCTCTGTATTCTTTAGCCACACAATAATATACAAATAGCCTTGAATACTAATACGAATGTTAGTCATGAAAAGGTTTTTTTTTTAATATAGGTGCCTAATAATCAATTTAACTGTGTTACCGCATTCAAAAAAGTAGTGAATATGCGTGAATACTGTGTGATCTTATCGCAAAAATCCTTCGTCTTTTTAGACTAGAAGATATAGTTCGTTGTAAATAGAGTCATGGCCGGTTGTCGATCTCCTAATTTGATGGTCACTCGTTTATCATTGCTTTATACGCGTTGCCTTGAGATGATAAAACGGTTAGTATATAGTCTAAATATAACATAATAACCACAACATTTGAATATGTCTACATTAGGATTTTGTAACGTTCTTTGGAATCTATATCTACTGACACATTCGTTATTGGCAATAGATTTTCAAGGTCTGCAAATGCAATTACTAAGAAATACAGTTAAATTGGAAATGTTAATGTAGAGACTTTTCTCTTTTAATTTCACGATCAATCCGAAAATTGGCAAAAATATGGAGTGTTTACACAGGCCACGGTCTCGGGCTCGAACTTGTCCGATTTTTATTGCGAGTTTAAAGAAGCGAGCGAACTTGCCCCAGTGACCACGGGTAGCGGTTGATATAAATAATAATACATAGGCCCACGTCCAATAATAGAATTGGTCGGTGGCACATTGCCGCCGCTCTACGGTCCTGAGCCCAAATTCCTAACTATAGTTACCAACTCCTCCGTTGCTAGTCGATATGCAGCTACGATGTACTTTGACATTTCAAAAATGGAATGAAATTTTTAAGTGATTCGCTATCTGTCCAGAATCGATTACTGTCTATAACACTTTCAATTACGTCTATTTACCCACTCGTTAAATTGTGCAATCGATGTGTTTGTAAGTTTAGTTAATACGATGTTAGTTACAAAGAAGCAGGATGTTCAAAGGCGTCCCTGTTAACCTATTTCTGTCTGTACCTGCGCAGTATGCATCAGTTCTTTCCAAGGAGTGTGCATTTGACATTTTCTGTTGAAAAGTGCACGGATCATAGAAGTAGTTGCGTGGTGTGCGGGGCGGTGGGGCGAGGGGGGAGCTCGCCGGTTCGCGCGGTGTAACCTACATACCGGTCAACACTCCGACTCAGTCAACACTCGCTACAGGGACATTTGGAGCGTTTGATGAGCCAGTGCACTTGTACAAGTAATTTGGCGAGTGCCAGTAGGGTAGTAAATACAGTTTAGTGGAAATATTACCACCCATTAACCAGAGCTTCCAATGTTCATCATGCTAAAGATGGCGTATATGTTCAAGTTCGTGTTATTCTCCTAAAAGATAGATGATTTCCAAAACAAAGGATTAGGTTTTCGCGGAAGCAAATAACCTAAATTATTTAATTAATGATGATTAGAAACTTCTTTGTGGTTTGCCACGTTTTTTGTTCCAAAAACTTACGTGTTCTTCACCTCGATCTCAGAAAATAAGTCGTACTCACCTGAAACCAAATGAAAATACTGGTAAATGAAGTGCTTAACACAAATATCTCTTTCCGCTTAAACTTACTAAGTAACCATGCCAATGACCGTAAAATTTGTTTTAGCTTGACATCTGTTTACACATAATTTTTTGAAATAAATACTCTGTATAAGTGTGTAACCTACTAAATTAGTATTAATTGGAGTGTTTTAGTGTGTGACTAACGCGACAATCTCACAGTGAATAATGTTTCACTTTTAAACTAAAATACGAATGTTCAAGCTAGTTGCTGGGGCAAGTAGCAGCGCGATGTAAACGGACTAATGCCAGCATTAGATGCGACTAGACAAGGCCATAGCTATCAGTGAAATGTCGAGAAGGAAAGAGATGGATACATAAAGTATTTATTGCACACATAACAACACTACAAGTGCAATTCACGCACACATGTACAACTCTTCTATTTCTATTACATGGTCTAGGGTTGACTACTGGTGTTAATAAAAACGGTTAAACTAACTACGTAAATTTAAATTGTTGGTATTAATACTGAACTAAAAATCTTGGAGATAGCAAATACATGCGCTAAAGTGTGTCACGGGCGCAAATACACTCCACGAGATTACAGTCTTAAAATATCCAGTTAATTAAAAATATGAAAACTCTTGGTTTCTTGAAAATTTTAGTTTTTCAGCTAAAATGGCTTCAAGCAAAATATCACAAACAAATAACACTAACAAATATAAATTTTAATGACGTCACATAGAATATATACATATGTATATCTTCGAGTTCAGTAACTATGAACTTCCTGTTTATTTGTTAAGTTTCCCAGTGTTCTTAATGCAATGATCTATTCTAAAGACTGTACAATATCATGTTAGTGTCCAACTTTTTAGCATAAAACAATATTTTTGACAAACAACTCATAAGAAAGTCAGAGAGGGCATCGAAATACTGCTAATAATACTGATTAAAGCAGGAAAAAGGTGTTTCACCATCTAGGTCGGTTAAGGAGGTTACCGACTATCTTCAGGAATTGGGTGAGCGAGTGTATAATGCGCACTTGATATACAAAATACCTATCTTGATAGCGATAAGCGTTCCGAACTTGCCAGTTGCGACAGACTGTCCTAGAACCCGGTTTGAACTCGAGTACCCTCAATAGCTCAGCCCAAATTTTTATAATAATTTATCGTATCAGCGTATTGCGCGTGATTGTCCGTACGTCGTAAGTACTTGTTGTTCGCGGATGCGGCAGTGCCATAGTTGGTGGTGTGGACTGGGTCAATTTGATGTCGGTTGCTCAATCATAGTCGCGTGGTTGTCGTGGTTTAGCAGGTGCTAGCGCACCTTGTGTTAACGGTTTGAAGTTCTGATCAATTATCTGAAAGGGAGATAAGACCTTTAATTTTTAATTTATTGTTAAATCCAATTGGGGCAATTTCTTTAAATATTAAGAATGTTTGTCCGTTATTTTGACAAGTAAGAAGTAAAGAAGAAGACATGCTGCGCCGACCCCAATATTGGGATAAGGGCAGGAGAATCATCATTCTCCATCACATTCTCCAAACATTCTTCATCATTCATCATCATGAACGATGAAGAATGTTTGTACCAAGCATTTAGAACAGAAAACTCTAAAGTCAGTCTCCAAATATTTATTTGCGTGCCAAATTTGTTGTGAGTCATACATCGTATGAAAAATTTAAACTTTGTGACTAAAAAGTCAAGTTTTAAGTTATTTATTAGTTCAAAGTAGTATTAAAAATTCTTAAACCTAATTAGGCATGATTGCATATGAAATAATTAATCTGTATAACTTACGTAGAACCATATTGTAACTTAAATAGAATATTTCTCAAACCCAACATACTTTTATATGTTAGTCATCAGGAAGTGATATTTCGGTGTTGTGAAAGACAGTGGCTTCAACAGATGGCACCCAGATCCTCAAGTTGAATGTCTACCTCATTAAGTATATGCAATCTAAACTCCGAATAGGATAATTAAACTTGACATTATACGAAAAACGAAATATTTATGACGGATTTAAAACGATCAACGAGTCAAAGTTTGGAACTTTTTTATATCAGATATGATTTTGTAACATATACATAACATAACATCACGCCTGTAATCCCCGAAGGATTAGGCAGGGATGTATCTAATAGTACACTCACATTTCGCCGGTTATGTCAAAGCCCCTTGTAATAAGTGGGTGAGCCTATTCCCATCAACCGGGCGCAAATCCAGACTCCGTGGCTGCTACTGAGAAATTCCTAATGGAACTTTGCCTGACCCGGAAATAGAACCCAGGACCTCTTGCTCAGCAGTCATGCTTGCGAGATGGATTATTATGTTACCTTATTAAAGTAGGTAACTCCGCTTAAAAAACTGGAAGGCCAGTTGCACCGTTCTTTTGTAAACCATGTTGTTTGGCATAACATAACTTTATGCAATATTTGATCACTTACAGTTTCCATCTATGTGTTCCTCGCACACAGTTCCCATAGAAATTGGGTTATCTTGATAGATTGCCCTCTTGATTTCGAAACACGATAGTATTCGCTGAAGAAAGTATCAAGTGCTGAAATCTCAACTTTGATATATGGAGTGTGTTCGACTAGTTTCGAAACAAAGCTAGAAAGATTTACTATATGATGTAAAGCTTCTTCAAAGAAACAAAACGTGTGATTTCAAGAAATTAATGGATGTTGAGAACGACGGTGGCCCAGTGGTGGCGGCCCTGACTTACGAGTAGTAAGTCGTGAGCTCGTACCCAGGCAGGCGCTTTATTTCTCATTACTTTGTGTAAATTATTTCATCACCACTGCTCTCAAAAACGGTGAAGGAAAACATTGTAATGGAAACCCCGGGATGTCTTAGAACCAAAAATTCGAAGACATGTGACATCTACCTACTCACACTGGGCCCATTCCTTTTCATAGAGAGGCCTGTGTCCCAGCAGTGGGAACATTATAGGCTGATTATGCTATGCTAATGGATGTTGATAATATTTTGTTACTCCAACAACGTTATTCAAGCGTGTCGTAAACACTCTGATCCAGTTCATTCATTCTCCGTGTCACAATACGCCTCTTTCGTAATCGAAGCCATAAAAAATATAGTTAGATTCGTCTGCGAGCTTATTGTGTCAACATCATTATATTTTATGACACTTGGACTCGTCTGAAAGTGATGCACGGTAACCTTTGGGAAGTTTTGTGCATGGAGCAACAACGCCGGACGCCCTATATTCACATTTCGGGCTGTCGCTGGCAAATTGCCCAAAAATAATTAGTCATCAACCGCTCAATTCCTTAGTCGCGATCCTAGGATAGGACGCTTCTCAGAACATGTTATGGTTTCAGCGACCACAAAGCATCTACTGCATTTCGGACGAAATATGAAAATGGGACATTTATGTGGGTTATTAAATTATGTATTGTATTTTAAGATTTAGTGGCGTAAACTGTAGTCTAAAGTACATAATAAATGGATTTTGCCTTTGACTGTTATTTGTGACTAAGAATATTTAATAAGCAAGTGGATATTCCTAATATATTTATGCTCTCTATTTTAAGAACTTCTATCAGATATTGTTAAGTGAAAAAGTAGGTATAATAATATTATGATCATAAGCCATAACATAACTTATAATTGCATATTTTCAAACATTTTCACTTTCAATTTCAATAGCACTTTACAAAATTGCTTTATACAACTGCCCTCTAGTGTAGAATTGCCGAACTTTCGTTGTGTCCGCTCACCACTAGATGGCGCGAATAAACGAATGGGTGTTGTTGTAGCATTTCGTAGCATACCTACCGTCCGCATCGTATTATAAATTCTGGCTACCACAAGGAACGTAGTAAACCAACCGTAATTTAAATATTTATTATAACAACTGTTACTTAACACCTACCTCTGTTTTTGCTAATTTAAATACATATTAAACAATTGTTGAATAAAATTTTAAACTTTAATTTTCATAAAAAAATATCAGATTTAAAAATTACAATTTGTAGTAAATAAACAATACACGAAACTTTACGCAGCAGAGAAATAGTAAAAACATTCTTACGCAAACTTCGTAGCAAGTGCTACGGCGTAGGCATTGAAGCGCGACACTTGAAGAGTTACATCTTACGTTAAAGTTGGGCTACGAACCGCTACGAGCAATAGAATAGCAGTTAGTAAGTTAATAAGTTAGTTAATAGTTTTGATGTTTAAATTTGTTTAAAACTAATATTGCTTTATATATGTTTCACGCACGTGTTTGGTCCGTATCGTATAACATTTACAAACAGTAAAATATTTCCGGTTTGCTTACGATTTGATCTCGTTTAAAGTTATTTGATATTTTGTTTACACAAATAAGGATTGGAATAACGTAATTTCAATATCATGTGGTTATTTTCGGTTTGACGTGTGATTAGACTAATGTAAATTTCGTGTTATGCTTCATATTCAGTGAAATGTAATTGATTCATAGTCTTTATCATTTTCGAGAATAAATATCATACTAACATTGCATCACGCCTGTTATGCCCGAAGAGTTAGGCAGAGGTGTACATAATAGAACCCCTACATTTCGCTAGATATGTTTTAAGTCGTATGTAGTATGGGGCGACCCTATTGTCATCAACCGGGCACAAATCCGGACACCTTGGCTGCTACTAAAAAAATCCTGATGGAAAAACCCAATAACACTTTGCCCGACCCGGAAATCGAACCCAGGACCTCATGCTCAGATGTCAAGAGATTAGTTAAAAAAGGTTGAGTTTTCAATAATAGACAGTAGATTCGTTCAATCACGAGATGTGCTGTTTTTATCGTATCGTACCAGATATCATAAATCACTTTGTCAATAAAAAAAAGATAGGAAAAAAGTTTCCGACGAATTGAGAACCTCCTCCTTTTTTAAGTAGGTTAATAAAGTATTGCCAGCAAAACTTAAACAAACAAGTATTTTGTCCTTGAAACAGAGTGCAATAAAATGCTGAAAAGTTCAAATTCAAACAGATACATGTAGATACCAAGTATATGTCTCCTCCCTCTCCAATAGCATAATTGAACTTCACGTAAATATTGTGGGCGTGTGTGTGTGAGTTCTGCACACAATACGTACTAGGCACACGGACTTAGGTCTCAGTGCGAGTGCACCGAGCTATGTTAGGGTAGGTCAGGTACTACGCGAATTACTTTGCCCGTACGAGATTCGAAACGCGATGAATTTGTTATTATGTTTTGATTGCTCGAGGATCGTAATTTTAGGAATGGTTGGCTTGGTGCTTGCTGCTATAATGACATACTTGATGTCTGTTACGATAGTGCAGTTATTTTAGGTTATAACACATTAACATATCCTCACGCCTGTAATCCCCGAAGGGGTAGGCAAAGGTGTACCTTATAGTGCACATTTCACGAATTTTGTTTAACTCTCATCGAATATGGGGTATTGCCATCAACCGGCCACGCCCGACCTGGGAATCGAAACCCAGGCCCTTATGCTCACCAGTCGTGCTTACGATTACTAGACCGAGGCAGGTTTGGTAGGTTATAAATGGTTAAAAATGATGTGTAGTTCTTATTGTACGGTCGAACAAGCTATTTGTTTTACAGTTTAACCAACAAATTACATTGTAAAATGTAAACCAAATAGCTTGTTCGACCGTACTGTACTCGATTACTTAACACGAGCATGAGTTTTCCTAGTGAAAAACTATGTTAGTAACGGTTTAACTGCAACATAGTTTTTCACTAACCAATTAAAGTTTTCCAAGTTTTCCACGGAACTCAAGAATATGCCTATGTTGGTACATAGGCATATTCTTGAGTTCCGTATTCAAACTTCATGTACAATAGTGGTCTATTGTACATGAAGTTTGAATAAATAAATAAAAATAGTAGTTGCTGTGTTTATTTCTATGTTAGCAATTTCCACGATTTGTTTTTCTATTTGACTAGCAATGTTAAACTTGATCTTAGGTTGGAAGCTACCGGAACTCACAAAGTTCTTGACTATTACATGAATATTAGGATCAGGCAAACTGATATTTGCAAATTGTGGATTGGTTTAGCATGCGTTTTCGTACACCTTACAAAATACCCGTCAGCTTCCAGTGTTAGCATCCAATCTGTATCAATTCTGACCCTTCAATCTACGAACTTCGATCGACTATTATCATCAAACATGTTTACCGCACTACAGTAATAAATACTTAAAACAAAAAAGCTGTGAGCTTATAAAGTGCACGGCATCCTCATATTAAACAAATTGTGTTGGTGGTAAACAAGTGCTGCGGGACCTACCCCCTACCTATAGATATTGTCAACAGGGCATGACATAGACAGCGTGCGTCAGTGTGCGTGCGCGAATGTCCAGACGTCTATCTAGATAGACATCTAGATGTGGGTGCATCGGTGCAGTGTTGGCGTAGGTCCTGGAGGGTAGGTCGGGGAGCTCACGCCCCCTATGCGGGGGGCGGGGGCACTGGCAATAACTACCATCACGTAATCAAACGCGATGGTGGATGCGCCTGCTATGGGAATCCAGTTTATTTTTCTCTATAATGAGTTTTTGTTGTTCACTCGTCGTGGAACGTATTTAATTTAAAATGGCAGTTTGTTTGCTGAAATATTGTCCGTATAAAATTGTGGTGATCTTTGAATTAAGTCGAACTGATTTGATTTAATGTCTGTTTCGCAGTTGAGATTCAAATGCTGTGGTAAATTGCAAGTTCTATTAGTAACATGAAAGTTATATCTAATACGTTAGCTTATGCCCCCGGCTTCGCCCGAGTGGTATTCGGTACTATCCTACCCCACGGGATCGTAGTACCGGGTTAAAAAGTGTTCTATCCTATATGTTAATCCGGGTAATAAACTATCTGTGTGCTAAATTTCATCCAAATCCTTTCAGTAGTTTTATGAAAGAGAAACAAACATCCATCAATCCATCCTCACAAACTTTCGCATTTCTAATATTCGTATCTAATATGAGTTGGGAAAACCCTCTGTTATAATACTTCTCTGAGCTACGGTTTTCTCCGCTTTCGATTTGCATACGCAATTTAGTTTTATTCAAAAACTTACTTCATTGTACTACTTTTACTGGAAGAATCTAAATAATAACAAATACAGTTACCATGCTTTTGATCTTACATTGACCAATCAGAGAGACACTTTCTTTTTGAAAATTTTTGTGACAGCTTACAACTAATTACAGCTTTTATAGACTTTAGGTACAATATGACGTTAATACGAGTCGGTAAATTACCGATACAACCTTATGAAATGTTTATTAATAAAACACATAGTAGGTATATATTCAAGGTTCAAGCATATCATATCATTCTCTCAGATTACCTTTCACTGTTATTACATGGATCTTTTATTGATTGATTTTTATGACCTTTTAGTCCTAGAAAGCAAAATCTTTAAAATAGATACTAATATCTCGATACTTATTATTGGTATTGTAACTGGGTACCAGCTATTATATGTGTACTGCGTTATATCGATTTATCTATACAAATCAATAAAATAGAAGTGTCTGTTTCTTATATCAAAATTACAGTTTTTTTACTGAATGCTGAAAAAATACGGCACTTTTTGTCCGTCTGTCTGTCTATTTGTTCCGGCTAATTTCTGAAACAGCTATACTGATTTTGACGAAACTCTTACGGGCAGACAGTTGATGTTATAAGGAATAACTTCAGTTACTTTTAGTATAGAAAAATAATTAGGGTTCCGTGAAAACGTCAATGAAAACCCCGTAAAATTTTCTTTTAATAATTTCACGCGAACGAAGGTCAACGGCAATAACTTTATATAATTATAATCATGAATCCAATTGCACTTTGTTACTAGGTCCAAACTATTATTAACTCAGCTTAGATATTTCTCCCCTCTAGAGATTGTATCAGCCTTGAATATTTAATTTTGAAGGATTTACAGAGAGCGCAATGTTTTCAGTAATCATACCTCTTGAAACTAATGAGTGAGTGAGTCATGAGTGAATGAAATGACTGAATATTGTATGATGAATACAATACTTTATGATTGGATATTTTATTCATTGTTATTATTACGTATATCCAAGAGGCAAGGGGAAAGAGGTCCTGGGTTTGATCCCCGGGCCAGGCAAAATGTTATTAGGTTTCTCTACTGGTAATTTCTCAGTAGCAGCCACGAAGTCTGGGTTTTGCGCCCGGGTGATAGCAATAGGCTCGCCCCCTATTACATGGGACTTAAACATAACTGGAGAAATGTGGGTGTACTATTAGGTACACTTCTGCCTAACCCTTTGGAGATTACAAGCGTGATGTTATGTTTATGATGAGATATTTTATTCATTGTTATTATTACGTATAGGTACCTATATAAATGTGAGTCACAACGTAAATGGGAAGAAATAACCAAGCTATACAGTACAACACTACACATTAATTCAACTGCGTCCGAATTCGGGATTCCGTTCGTGTACGCATAATTTGTTTCTGAATATTTTTCACTAAAAATAGAACAGAAAAAACGAGGCATTTCTTTGGATATTTTTGTCGTTGTCTTTTTATGAGACTAATAGCCTTAATCAAAGCATCATTTACGTACAAATCTATTTTATTTCGCTGAAACCTTACAGTTTTTCTTACTTAAGTAACTTCAATGTTGTATTACGCTAAAATGAATGCAAAATATTCAAAAACAAATCCCCCGCCGTTCCGATAGTCAATCAAATCAAAACGTGGAATCAATACCGACTATACATTATAATTGTTATGTAACCCAGCATCAATGTTTATTTACCAATACGTATGTCGTTGCAGGTCGTCGACCCGGGCTCCTGGTCGGGAAATTTCGGCGGTGTCCGCACTTTAGAGAGGGATAGACTTATGCAGGGTGCCAAGGGTGCGAGTGCACATCCTGTGAGGGTAGAGACCTTGAGCTGGCAAAATCAAGGGTAAGGTGGTGTGGTGGTGTGCGTGAGTCCTCGGACCGGCTCTGTGTTGGTGCATCGATAACTATACCCACGTGCGCGTATACCTAATAATATATTCAGCATACACACAGAAAGAAGTGACTAATACTTATGTGTGTATATATATTTGCAAGTCGTCTCCTGTCCGCTGAACCTTGAGAATAAGAAAATGTTAAGCAGTTTTGTCTGGATATAAAGTGCTGACTCAGACAGATATACTTTTTAAATGTTATGAGTTCGAGTTAGAATGTTAGTGCTTTGACACTTCTTCGGTTGGTACCTATTGCTGGTAGGTATGTAGCTAGATAGCGATACCAAGAAAATTAAAGGAAATCAGTTGAAAATTAAAAAAGTTCATGTTGTTTATTCTTTGAAGCCTGATTATACCGACTTGGACTTGGTAACAAATGTTTTGTGAATCAAATGTTGTATTTAAAATTGGATATAAAAAAGTATTTTATTTCGTTCATTTTTGACGTGTGATTTGGGTTGTGGATACTGGAGAAATCAATTTACAACCTCCGATGGCTAATTAAATAAAAAATCGAGGTAGTCCGAGAAGTCATGCCAAATGCTGATAACGAGCTCCTTTAAATGTGATGACGTCAGCAAAAATGTTTTAAGATTGCAATCAGTCTAATGGACGAAAGTCGTGCTCAAAATATATCGATAATTGCATATTTGACATTCCAACAATCATTTCTTTTAAATTAAAGCCACTTTAAAAAGTGTGAAAACTGAAACGAACACTCCAATTTTCCAAGAAAAACCACATAGTACACCACACAGTACATACTAGGTATACAGTACATACTACACTACAACAGTGCGCATAAATCACAAGGACAGAAATTACAAACAATGATGCAATTCAATTAACCGATCAAACCGTAAAGCCGCCATAAAAATAAAAACGCATGTCAACAAGCAACAACTACGACCACGTGCTCAACCCAAAATAGACGCGGTCGCACACACGCGTACTGCTCGCACACCACACGCACACACGCGCACGCCACGCGGCCCGCCGAGCCCGCGGAAAAATCAATATTTTGAGCAAAACTACTTCCCTTAACGCAGCTGTGTGCTTCGGTTACCTCCCCGAATCCAAACTCCAAAAGCTCTATCACCGATTTACAACACAAACTGAATCATACCTTATCTGTTACGAAACAAAGTGTTATTTCCCCTATTAAGAGCGGGGGTAGTTAGATCGTGAGGGTATGAAGAGGTAGTGCCGTCCCGCTCCAATCAATCGGATGGCTCGGTCGCTCGGCCGCGTGGCGCCGGCCGACGACCCCGGCCCGGTCGTTACCCCGCGACAGTTGCACCCTGCTACCCCGTACCGACAAGTACGCACCCTTGTTCTTGCCGAATCTTGGACCCACGCCTCGCCGCCGCTGACATTGACTCGACGAACGGTTCAACGACCTCCGCTAACGCTTCCGCCTTCCGGTGTGCTCTACCGAAATCCTTACTAATGTTCCTAAAGAGGATTTTTTGTTATTGCACCATACAAATTTCATGAGCACACTTATACAAATAAGACAATAAAATAAAAAGATCTTTAAGTTTTATAAACCTTTCATGAGTCATCGTTTTTCACCTTACTTTGAATATTGGGGAGCCCATAGACGAGTCTCGAGGAAATAAATGTAACTCATGTCCCGTCACATGAGTAACATGTGTTATTGACTCCACGTCTTGAACTTTTGTTGAAATGTATTCTATGTAGTATGAAACTAAATATAGAGTATGACTGTGTGTACTAATATTTTTTTGCAACGTACTAAGAGTTCGAGATAGAAAAAGTAGAAATCCTAATGTTTATAATAGATTCAGTGACTCACGTCCAATTAAGTCCAATAAAAATAAAACACAATCCGTTACTCAATGAATGAAAATGAATGACCGTCCATGCGTGTGGGCACCGGAGCAAACAGCCGCTAATGCAATGAAACCAGCCACAAATCATTCCATATTCAAAACGAATTAGGCGCAAAGGCTTGCTGGAACCCGACACTAAACAAAAAAAAGAAGAAAAAGTTAAAACAAATGTGGCATCTCCGTTCAGTCAGGCAAAAATTAAAAAGAAGAAGATTCCAGTGTACCTTCCCCAAATTAACGAAGTGACTAAGTGAGCATTTGGGAAGCGCTTACGCATCCTTTTAATACGAATTATTTTGAACCGAGACGAAAGATTTTTCTGTGGATATGGTCTTTCGTCGAGTGCATTAAAAGTGAAGTTAATGTGAAGCGCATAAATTAAAAGCACAATGTAATTTTAAAACCGTGAGATATTTTTATGTTGACTTATCAAAGTTACGAGGAAAATTGAAAGTAATTTTTAAAACAAGCTTTTATCTTTTCGTAAAGATCGCCAGTTTGTTGAAGCTAAACTGCAGTAAGAATGCGCTGAAAACCTTGTTTTATACTTTTCACCTTACTCAAGGCAAGTTAGCTTTGCATCAATAGCTCACCAGACAGACAGATGTAGTATGCAGCATTATGATTACAATGGAGATTGCATTTTAAACTATTATTAGGGCTGGTCCATGACGCAGTATCACATTTTATAATCTTTTTTCATGTTAATTTGAACAGGGGACTTTTATTTGGCACCCCATAAAGACGGCAGAGGAGTGAACGTTCACCAGACTATTATGAAAATAGAAAAAAACACGTTATATGTATAAATAATAGTATACTTTATTGTACTGCTGGCTGTCTGTCTATGATTATGTACAATAAATGGCTACTAATTCCCCCTTACCACTGAATTTAACCGACGAAGAAGCCTGAAAATTAGTAACAGTAACAATTTATTGTTATATTCTTATGTATATTGTATAGACGATAATAAAAAGAAAAAAGAAAAGAAAGATAAAAAGAAGCAGGGGGTGCTTTTGTATAAAAGTTTTGTTAAAGAAGAAAAAACCTGAAAATGTTTCAGTACGTACGTTTATGTATAAAAGGGTAATGAAAAGCAAAAATGAAAAGAAGATATCCGCATTAACATTGTTGGCGTTGTTTACGAATCATTTCGCGGTATTGAAAGATAAACTTTTACGCAGCGTCTTTCTAAATATATTTGTCAAAAGTCTCGACGCGTGCGCAGCGCTTTAAGCTGGCGTCAGCTTTAATTGGCTTTAAATTTGTTCAATAAATCTCTTCCCGGACACGGTTAGAATGTCCCGGGATTGAAGTTTTTATCAGATTTTCCGGGATCATTTCTTTTAACGTTTCCCTGCTCTTGCGTCGGTTTGTTGCGTAAGTTAACAGAACCGATCAATAAACTGACATAACATAGACCAAGTTTTGTGTAATAAATACTGTTCCTTATCTTATGTAATTGTGGTTTATGACATTATAAAATAAAGTTTTAGTTATAATAATAAACTGTGTATTAGTGAAAAGATATAGACAACCGTTTGCCTTCTTAGTTTCGCAAAGGTAAAAGTGACTTATTTAAAGCTATATGCTTTTCTGCATTGCTGCTACATTTGACGACTTAGAGCTTACAAAGATGTCTGGTTACATCACACAAAACAGTTTAACACTCACCCAGACAGGTCGACATCGTATTATTATCTAGTTAGTACAAAATTCGCCATTAACACCTAAGCAGAGTCAGTGTGCAAGCCATTGCATAATTCTCTTCCGCGATCCAGATCAGAGAGTCGGCTTGCGGCTAGAGGCGGTTAAACGTGTGTGCTGTAATAATCCCTAATATATGTACTGATTACGGCGAACACTCGTAGTCGTAAAGCTTGTTCTATTTTGCCGTACATTTATCGGCTTGCTAGCTAGTATAATTTTAATCCAGGTATGACCAGGTATTTTATTATTAATTTATTCAGAAAAACATTCTAAGCTTACAGTTTCGATACCTGAGACGATTCTCGTGTTTTTAATATCGGTCGCATCTCATCAATGTCAGTCCCTATCTGTCAAAAAATGTTTTTGAAATTGATTGTTGCTGAGAAACATTGGAAATCTAGTTGCAATCCTATAACTAGATTTTCATTAGTTTTACAGAAATTGACACTCTAATGATGACGGGATAAATTCCGAATCCAATATCTTTTATTTAACTTCATTAAAAATATAATGCGAAGCTGGTGCCGACATCAGTGTAGCGACACACCTGCCACCTGCCGTGACGGAAGTTCTGTATACTTACAATGCTTTTTAAGTTATTAAAGTACGTCTCTTAATTTCAATTCTAATTAAACTTCAATTTTATTTTTCATTTACTTTCAGCAGGTGTGTTGATGCTTAAGCACTCTTTTATTAATTCATACATTCAATACTACGGTTAGAGGAAATAGAAAAAAAAAACTGGTCAAGTGCGAGTCGGACTCGCGTATGAAGCTTCCGTACCATCGTAGTAGGGGAGCCCCCTTTATTAATTTACTTTTATTATTTGTTGTTGTAGCGGCAACAGAAATACATATTCTGTTAAAATTTCAACTGTCTACCTACAGACAGACAGAGGGACAGACAGCGGAGGGTCCCGTTGGTTACCCTTCGAGTACGGAACTCTAAAAATGATATACATAACTCCGATCTCAGCCATACGTATCGTTCAATATGCAGTAAAATATTGGTAGATGTTTGCGACACGAAATGTGGACAGTTTTGCGTATTATCTTATATTTATTACTACTGGTTACGAAGGACATTCTACGTTGGAGATAATTAGCAGCTTACACGTCTAAACACTTGACAAACCAAGGATTAGCGTGAAATGTAACTAACTGCTTATGTTGCAATTGTAGATTTCTTAGTAAAATATGGAATGCGAAATGAGATTAAAATGTGTAATTGGAGGAAATTGAGCATTATTTTTTGTCTATATTTATACATAGGTCAGAACTTAAGAAGTCGACGCCACAGAAGTATTTTCAATTCACATGACCTTATCATGTGAATTGAAAGCTTGATTGTATTTCAATGACTGTTTTTATTCAAGGTCGATTTTTTAAGATAGCTCCTAATTTCGATAATTTTATAGACATTTATCGACTTTCGACAGTGCTGGAAATCCTGAAAATCTATATTTAAAAAATCTGATGCTTGGGCCTCGTTGATTAATTCATTCATTTTAACACCGTAATCTGTGTTTATTTACCCGTGTTTCTAGTAGACTGCTGGTAGCTAGTTCCAACTGACTTTAACAATAAGTTTCGTTTTTCTTTTTAACCGACTTCCAAAAAGACGAGGTTATCAAATTCGTCAGATATTTTTTTTCCAATCTATCCTTAATATCCCGACTATAACAATATGTAATATAATAAATAGTTTGAAATATATTTAGAGTATTTATATATATTTTTAGTATTTTATATCTTCTTGTAGTTTACCTTACTATTAATTAAATTATTTTCAGATGTACACCTACCACTGCTTGTCTCTGCATCACCATTTTTCTACCAGTCAACCATTTCTCTTGGTTGACTGGTAGAAAATGCCACTGGTAAAAAAGACAATATAATATACACGAGAGGCCAAGTATGGGAAACTTAAAGTGTCTTCTCCCTCGATCAATCATGCTCATCTTAAGGTCGTCCAGCGAGGGTGGCTCGTGGCTACTGTGGCTACTGGCTAGTGGCTACACCAGGCGCAGGGAGTGTCGTCTTTAGATTGCACTTTCATTAATCACATACGCTTCTGATTTCATTAAGTACTGGTCGTGAGAGTAGAAAAGGTTAGTTTTGTAGGCAATTTATCAAATAGTGCCTCAAGAAGTAAAGAAAAATTCAGTGATTGCAATACTTGGTAGTTGGATATAGTTAACGTCATCTAGTGTTGAAACGAACTAATTAATTAATCTAAACCTAATTTTTTACATACAGTCACGAGCAATGACATTCTTAGCAAAATTTAAAAGAGATTTTCTAGTGAAACACGGATTTTATTTTGAGAAAATACCTATTTACTGATCGGCTTCCAAAATACTTGTTCGTAAACGTAAAACGTTAAACAATACAGTAGGAGAAAATCGCTTTTGAATTTTGTTAACTTTTTACATTTCATTGCTCGTGTATACACAGTTAAAAAACAAATTCAAGCAAGACAGACTATGGGATGTGTTCCTTGATGTACTTATTGTATACCAATATCCGTCCTAGCGTGCAAATTCAGACAAGCAACGTTCCCCAAAATCATTTGTAGTTGTTGAAAGCCTATGTACACCAGAAGTGTTTAACCTTTTATGTACATTTAAACAAGCAATATAGCTAGGATGATTCTAATCAGGAATTGCAAATGTTGCTACGGGTGTAATTAAACAGTTTCAAACATGCAGGTTTTAAGTAACAAGGCCGAATATAGAATTTCTTTTGCGTCTGTCGATGGCATACGATCAATGGCGGGTCTTTTCCTTTAAGATCTCAGAAGTTTCATAAACGGCAACATGTTTTATGTTTATGTAATAAATTACACGCCGCCGGTAACATTATTGATGTGTTATTAATATTTATCGGCATTTTCTGAGATTTATTAGATGACTTTTTATTAGGTTACGAAAATTATCGTATTTCTTTTTAATTGATGATTCTGTTAACATGTTTTGAGGTTCTTTAAGGTGTCTTTTAGTTTCTGTACAATTACTGTACAGCTAGTAAGAATGTTCACCCACAAAAAACGTGTTAAACGTCCACGTGGTTAAGTAACCAAAGAAAAAGTAACCAAAAAAATTGCCACGCGTAACGTAGCTTAGTTTATATTAATATCTGGCTCTTAATGCGGCATTTATCTAAGATCTATGAGATGTATGTAGTAGGTGGCGGCGAACATAAATAAACGCATCACGAGATGCACCGCGCTAGATTCTGTAACAGCTGTGTGTTCAGGCAAGCCCGCTCGGGGTCAATGCCCACCCGTATTTTCAACATGTGCCGACGTTTTCCGCGTTCCACGGAAAGCGCTCGCTTGTCATTCCTTCGGGAACCTCCGCTACGCTTCGGAAGTCTTCGGGTTTCAGTACTTCTTAGTTTCGTAAACGAGGGAATAATGGCCGCTCGAAATATAAAGTGTTTCTTTTAAGTCTCCTGCTATTTTGCGTGCTCATCAAATTGCTTTTAGACGTGCATAACAATGCTTCTGTGTAATGGCTTGTTTATGCAACGCGGTGGTATTGGTCGGTGCAGCATCCTATCCTACAGATAGTTTTCTTGGAAGAAATAGATACTGAAGACTGTGAGATTCTCATGATACCCACGCTGGAAAGTTGTTAAAACTTTTAAGTATAAAACCAATTTTACAAAAATAAATACGAATTTTTTCAAACCGCGTAGAGAAAAATTTCATCGCTAACATACAACCTAATGGCAATCACGCCTACATTACAAAAAACCTAAACATCCATCGGTAATAAAGCGACCTTTCACACCATATATGCAATAATGTATAACACATAACACTTGTGCACAGCAGACACCTTGCAGCTCAAACACAGAGTGGTCAAAAACAAAAATGTTATCAGTTTATGTCCAAGTGTTTATATAACAACGTCTGGGACCACCGGCCGCTGACATTGGACACGCTGTGACATCATTAACACCTTATATTATGCCAAGGTCTTGTTTTAATAAGGTATTTGAGTTGAGATTGGTATTCTAAAATGGGTAACCTTTAAGAAGTAGATGTACATCAGTATAGATAATATCTGATATAGTGATAGTGAATTAGATTTTGCTCGTAGTTTCGCTCCCGTTATGTGCAGAAATTAACGCATGGAAACGGTTTTAAATGCCATATGACACTTGGGGATAATGTTGCTTCCTGTTAGTAAAAGAATTTTTGAAATCGGATCGGTAGTTCCGAAGTACCCCCTACATACCTACAAACTTACAAACAATTTTTATCTCTTCATAATAATATTATATGTAGTATATAATTATAGTGTGAAAGTATAGATAATGATGGAGGAGCTCGTGGCTAAATAATAACAGCCGCTCGGGTCGATCTTTAGGTTAAGCTGTGCTTGCCTAGGTTGGTCTGTGGATGGGTGACCACCCATTACATACCGAGTTTCCTTCGTGCCTCGGAAAGCACGTTAAGCAGTTGGTCCCGGCTGTCATTTGTGATCTTTGACAGTCGTTACAGGTAGTCAGTGGCCCAAAAAGTCTGACAACCAGTCTTACCAAGGGGTATCGTATTACCCAGTACTAACTGGGTTGTGGAGGTCAGATAGGCAGTCGCTCCATGTAAAATACTGGTATTCAGCTGCATCCGGTTAGACTGGAAGCCGACCCCAATAAAACTTGGGAAAAGGCTAGGCAGATGATGATGGAAGTATAGATAATATCGGCTCAGATTAAAGCATACAATATTTCTAGAGTTTTAGTTACTGATATGGGATGTAGCGTAGTGCTTATAGTATTCCCTTACGTTTTGTGCTACTATGTGCTAAGAAATCAATATTATTTTAGAGATCATAACTTGTATTACTGGATTATTTGTGCATTAAGACAAACAATCTTTCTCTGGATTCACAGATAGTCAACCCTTTATCTGCTACTATACTACCAGTATCTAAACTAACCTGAATTATAATTGCAAGACCCACAGTCATGCATGTCTTAAAATCTTGGTGCATAAGAATGAATATTATGTTCCTTGTTCAATGCTCATTTACTCCGCGGCGCCGTCGCAGTAGTTAAAGGATGCTCAAACAAAAGCCATAAAATTATGTGCATCACGAATGAATGAAAGTTCTCAGAAGAAGTGTTCTTCCTCGTATTCTATTAATGAAGTAGGCGCTTAGCGTTTAGCTAAAGCTAACTTGGCAAAAACAATACAGTAAGATCACATCATTATCGCGCCAAACGTCCACTGTTGAATGTAGGTACTAGGCCTCCCAATGACTAGTGCACCTTGTAAGAAAGTACTATGTTTGCATTACTGGGAAGCATGAACATAGTTGTCAATCTGTTACCTATATTGCGTTTAAATATTTCTTGTGTGTTTATTCTGCACATATATTTGTAAGTAATTCCAAATACGAATAAGAAAATAATATTGATCCCTTTAGTTGTAAGTACTCTGAATCGAAATAAGAGGGTAGGTCCTCTTGTTACAATTGACAATAGTTTTGAAGGCGTTTCGTAGTATTTCTAAAACGACTTTCAACAGTTCAGTGGCTTAACATCATTTGCCTCGGTAGCCTTTTACCCAACTAAGGTGGGGTCTGCTTCCAGTTGTATCGGATTCAGCTAGGGTGTAAAAAGATTCTTAACGAAGCCGAAAGGCACTTGTTTAGTTACGGAGATATTGGGGGTCAAATTTCCAACTTTTTCATAAGTTTTTTTTTTTTTAAACATGTTTTTACTGTAAGATTTTTACTTTAAACACCTCCACGACTCCCGTACTATTCAATTCATCCATCAGCACAATGTTTTAAGTGCGTTACATTGAGTCCTACCGAAAAGTCCGATTTTTCACCCCAAAAAAAAAAGTTTGATGAACAGAATGCTTGGTTGACGGCTTCGTGACGAGTCTGTTTACACCAGTATTTTACAAGGAGCGACTATCTATCTGACCTCCAGACCCCAGTTAATACTGTATAATACCACACTCCTTGGTAAGACATTCCAGCCAGTAGCTTATGTTATGTCAGTCCAATATATTTCTCTCGTCTATAGCATTTTTTTTATTTAACTCTAAAACAAAACTGCTCGTGCTTTAAAACCGTTAGTTAAACTAAGAATATCATCGACCTCCTATAGTTTAGCTATTCTGAAATACGATGTCGCTCTGCCAAGGTTACACAATCTTACTATAGATAGGTACTATGTTATGTCTGTATCCGTTTATTTGACGTTTATTACGTAGAGCTGCCCTTGAATCTTTGAACTCATTACGAGTGAAGGATCGCACGGTTGCGGTAAAATATTTGGCAGTTGTGAATTAGAACTAAAGTTGATCATAATGTTGATAAAAGATGTATTGGGTTTCCCTATTTTAGGAAATGAAAACATTGGACCATGGAGTTATTTCTAGAAGACATTCAGATAAGTTCTCCATTTTACCTTATCATATCAAGTTTAATTTAGAAAAGTTGACAACATTAGTTCAATGAGCATGATAACTACTTTTGACGTAATACTAATAATACTTTCACGTAATGAAAAACTTAAATACGTTAAACATAGTTAATCTTCTTTAACTTCTAAACAAGTTTACATCTATCTGTGACCACAAGATTAATAACAAATAATCAAACATTTAGCTGTTCAAAGAATAATGTTAGCATAGTTTTATTTACTTTAGTTATCGTTATGTTGAAAATACTGTACGCCATTTAACATTGCCAAGTCAACAAACACGCGACGCATACGCAGTCAAATGCGAAATTATAATAACACAACAATGCAGATATTTGAATAAAGAAAAACAAAAACACATCGCGTCCTCAAATATTCCTGGATAGCAACACATGCCATCAACGACCATTACGTACCCTCGAAATTACAGGGTGAAAACATTTTTAGGCATTAATTCGAGTTCTCTTTGATTGGCCGAAGGTAATAAATGCCAATGAATCTCAATCGCCAAGGGCGGGCGTGGACAATGGCCGCCTCAATTGCATTCAGTTGCATTCGCACAGATGCTCAGTGTTTATGGTTTCGTAACTCCGATGGTTGGCATGCGTGAGTCATGGCCGGCCAAGTTCATTGTCGTCCGCCCGAACTTGAACCCGCTGACGGCATGACAATTACTACACTACAAGATATAGAACATACCGTAATATAGCGAGCAACACACTATTTGTAGCCGAGCTGTGAAAAGGTATGAATGAGAATATAAATGAAGGAATGAGGAAAGTTATTTTGGGTCTGATGACGACCTTGCGAAATTTTTTTTATTACAGAATCTGTTAATAATTAAAAAAAAAACACACACAACAAACAAAACGTCATCGTTACCCACAGAAAGTTTTGAAAACAGAACACATTCATTTATGAGGACACCGAACCAAAAATGGGAAAACCGTTGACCCCTTACAGATTCGCAGTAACGGATATTCGTCACCGAACTTGAAACTTTCCATAGTTTCCAACTGTAATGTAGACGGTGATAGGTAAAGAGTCTGTCTTTCGATAGCATAGCTCATGTACAGCTGGAGGTATAGCACCGGAGCTAGTATGTTATTGATAAGGTTGGTAAACAGTAAGTCCACAATGGTCGCTCGCTGTATGCACAGTGTACGTGACAATGACTCCACAGGGCTCGTCTCCAGATATCAGCCGTTACACATGTTCAGATAAACGTCCAATCACACCAATGTTTACACGCTAATGTGAAAATATTACCACTGCGCGTCTATACATAACGTTACGTGTCACTATAGTATCAAGACTGTGCAACGAACCGTATTGTTTTGAATACTTCTTTCTGCATTTTTATTATGACTTCAATTTGAATAGTAGTTTCACAATGTAATCGAATTAAGTCATTATTGTAGAAACATGTTGCTCTAGTACGTAAAACAAGTTTTTACTTTGTAAATTAGATATTCTATACAAGCTAGGCATTATTGATATTCACAAGTTGAACTTACTTGGACAATCTCAAGGTTTCATACATAGGTTTTTCGTTACTTTTCTTTTCTGTTCATAAGGCCATGATTAAACTGCAGCTTGTTTTAAATACCGCTATGTTTGTGTTATGATATGTATTGTATGCAGAATTATCCTCAATGTCATCAGGGAAGTGACGCAGATGTCCATGAACCTGACGACTTTGTGTCAAGATCCTCGCAATATTTATCGTTATAAATAAACATACAAGTTACTGTTTATATAAAACACACCGAGAATTGTGTGGTTTTAACTTTACTTTAATCTACCAGGTGATATAAATCCATGTCGGTATCATATGCATACCACCTCCAAATTGTTAGTAACTTGAATGCAAAGATAACCTAAACCGTTCGTGCTAGAAAAGAGCAGAAAAGATTGGCTATTATAAATATATTTGTCCCATGTGAAAACGACAGCACGACCTTCGTCAATTTTCTTCTGGAAATGGACTCGAACCACGTGACTTAGTTTTTTAAGTTAAATACTAACTACAATTTATCGACTCTACTACTATCTCCGTAATTAAAATAAGAAAATAAATAAACTTATCTTTGTCTATATTTAAACGCTTTTAATCAAAACCTTGAGGTCTATGGCACGCCCGATAAATTGTACAACCAGAAATTATTAATCATTGTCTTTGTTGCTATTGTTTTAATTATTATTTGTATTAATGAATAACCCGGCTGTATACCGGCGCAGGAGTCGTCACCGAGGCAATGACCTCGCATTATACTATAGGAAAAGAATTTAGGATATGTACCGATGATGACGTCAATTTCAATGTCAACGTCAGCTTGTGGTGTTAATGCAATGGGTGAATTAGAATTAGGGACATACATAAATTAATAATATGAATCTAATGTTAATTGCTATGAGGAATTAAATATAACGGAAGTTATTATGAATTATTCTACTATTGTATTGATGATGACTGTGACTTTTATAGACAAAAACTATGACATTACAAAAATATGATAATAAAAACATAATAAACAATCCAATAAAATTAATGAGACTGTTCAAATATGTAATTGAAATAAATCGACCGTAAAAACCAAAAAAAATGACATAACTGAAATATTTCTGTTGAAAACATTAGCTGTTTAGCTTAACAACGTTCCACGAAACGTTCTAAAGTTACATACAAGCGACAAAACTGAAAGCCGATATTGCAACACAAATCTATTAGAAATAATTACCTGGGATCTCGTAACAGTACGTCAATCAGCAATAGTGCAACAACGACGGAATTAATGAGCGGGACTCTGAGAGTGGACCAGTACAATAAATAAACGCGCACGATAATATTCGGAGTTCACTCGCGGCCGTCCGTGGGGTCAACGACCGTCCTTAGCACAGCTGCGCGGTCCTCACAGACGTATGTCTGTCTCTTTCCCGCGGATATTGCGCGCTACCGTACTGATTTCCATATTATTCAAATCAATTAAACACTTCGGTTGTGAACGAATTTTTATACGGCATCTATAATGTGTTGACTGAATGATTTATTTATGAAACGACCGATTAATGTAGCGTCAGTTGGTAAACTGATTTGTAACTGAAGTTTACTGAAAAGGCTGGTTCTGTGAAGATTTTTCATTGAAAACAAAAGAAAAATTGCGTTTTGTTAGGCTTCTTTATAAACTCAGTGTTCTGAAATAAAACTTCCTCTTAAGTTCTATGACTTTATTAAGATTCAATGATAATAATGTAAATATCTAAATATGCAAATACCGACGATTGCTATTCATTGAAAATACCTTTTACTTTGGTATTCATTGGGTCAGGGAGCTGTCGTGCGGCTAGTGACAGCCTCTAATTACCCACTTAATATAACGATATACAAATATACTGTTCTGAATCATTCCACAAATAAAATGCCTCGTTAGTCATCAATTATCGAATAATCTAGACTTTCAGAAGATGCAAAGCAGAGTTCATATTTAAAATAAGCAAACGACGCATCATTGTTTTAGAAATACACACACGGAAAGAACTATCACGTCCACCCACGCCATCTGCAGGCTTTCAGTCGAACAAAACACTAAATCCAGTCACCTGTTACATATACAGGGACATTGCCAAATCAGTTGTGCAGAATAAAATAATGAGATTATAATAAATACCACGGAAAACGGGAAATAATGGTTGTCGTGTGAACGCACCTGGCGGAGACGATGAACCCGTGTCGGCCGGGCGGCGCTCCCGACTCCTGTGACGTCGGCGTCTCGCACCCGTCTACGCTGACGTGTCATCGCTCCTACGCAACCACTATTATATGACCATTCAGGGGCAATGGTTCTTGTTCCGGGTACAGGTCGAAGATGAATGTTTCCCTCAGACATTGTTCCTGAAGCCAACTGCCACGTCAACCGTATTTTTCAACGGAATTGTCCATTCTTGCCCCTTATTATTCTTCTTGGAAATATTAATACCACAATCAATAACCTACGTAACTCCCTTTGACTTCCTCTTTATTTATTTATTTCAGTTTGTAGTCCATAAAATTCTAATTAAAATTTACGAATGGTTTTCACATCTATCTCCTATAATAGACTCACATCTCCTGAGGACAATCCGTGACTGTATTTCAATAGTGCAGCCGTGGAGTTCCCGGCGCAGTGTCTCGTTTCATTTTAGATTAAATTCTCTAAAGGCTCTCCAAAGGCCCTTTGCGTGTTACACTCGTGAGCACCGTAAGCCCTATTCAAAGACCGGGATGCTACTTTTGAGGATTACTCGTCAAATAGACGAATAAACGGCAACTGATATGCTCGTCACTTTGTGACAAATGTTGGAAGATGTTACGATGATGCATTCGATTTTTAGCATTATTTCTAATTGGATTCGGTTCAATATCGAAAGGTCGGGGAAGCGGTAGACCGGAAGTAAACTTCAACATAGTGTTCAACACACTGTTCCGTTCTGTTATATGTTAAACGTCATACAAGCTTTGTACCTGTGTTTTGCACGTCATGTGCCTGCGGCAAATAAATATTTTTTCTTTCTTTCTTTCTTCTTTCATAGTAGAAAGTATATAATACACATTACAATAATAATTAATATACCGCAGAGCTTGAGCAATAAATAAATATTAAAGTTAAATAGTCAATTCAGTATTGGTAGATAATAATTAATGAAATTACCATAAGATTGTAGGACAGAAAGGTGGCATTTAAGATTTCTATGATTAGTATGCATTATAACAAACGACAAATATGTATGAGCCTGTCAACTGTTAATATGAAAACATTGTGGCATAAATATGTAAAGGAAATTATGTGGATTCGTAAGAAAGCTAGGTAGAACTTAAGCTTGGTATGATCATGAACTTCAGAAACCTCTTGATGCGTCATAATAATATGTATTATTGTGATCCAGTATTTCTGAAGTTGTTGAATTAACAACAATGAAACAAAAGATTTAACCAATATAAGTAGCTCATCTTTTACATGACTTCAGTAGTTTTGATGGCTCCCTCGATTTTGTATCTTTACTGTGCTTCTTTATATGCTTATATTTCAATAGAGATTTTCCTGAGAAGCCATTCATGCAAGCTTGTATCATCACCACGTCTAGTCTCTAGTCTAGTCTAGGCAACGAACCATAGCTCTCATACAATCGGAGCTATTCCAGCATTTACAATATCAACAGCATCTGCTCTACCTTTTCCCAGCTATGTTGGGGTCGGCTTCCAGTCAAACTGGATGCAGCTAAATACGTGTATTTTACATGGAGCGACTGACCATCAGACCTCTACAACCCAGTTAGTACTGGGTAATACAATACACCCTATAGTTGTCAGACTTTCGGGCCAGTGACTACCTAAGTACCTATAACGACTGTCAAAGATCTACAAATCACAAAATATCATGACTACCAAAATAATATCGTTCATTTCCAAGGACCAACTTTCTTCATGATAAACTTCGTCAGTAATGCATGTCCTGCTGTCTGGCGACATGTAATGCATTTCCAAGCATCGAATGGATGACGCTAAGCTTGTTGCCTGATCCCAGCCTTAAGGTCGCTCCATACGTGTCCGGGCGTATTCGGAGCGCGACCAGTTAGGAGAGAATACGTGAACTGCTTGTATGCGGTGTCAAGTGCTGTTTGGTAAACATGTTTTATGTGTTAAAACTATGGACACGATATTTTTATATTTAAGATTGTGCGAAATGATAAACATCATTGTCAATGACACGATGCATCAGCCCTTTTATAGTGAGTAGTCCTTGTGAGTATTTAATGCAAATCAAAATAGTTTTCTTTGAACCTTTCCCAAAACTATCTCGATACTGCCACATCACATTCCAAGGAATGGTTAGCAAATCTCTTTAGCAATGCTTGAAATCTTGGGCAGGTACAGCCTTTGAGCTTGCTCTGGTATTTTTTATAGACTAGACTTTATTAGCACCGTAACTACCCAGTTTCACTCGGCAACGCTCAAATCCAGTACATCGAGGCGGTCTAATCTGTAGATCCTATGTGATCTGTATCTGTGCTGAGTCGGAAGCCTAATACATTGCCTTTAACTTGAATATATTTACGAGCGCCCGCGTCGCTACAATGTCGCCATTACATGCGTGTACTACTTTATAGCACTAGTGAAAATAACAAATGAAAATCTTGCGAAAATGACTTTCTAAACTTGATTTCAGAATTTTTATTCTATTTTCCAAAATGTATTATCATGAAAACTAAAGTCAGTATGTCAATGCTTGGACATGGACACTATGTCATTTCATTGATATATGAACTCAAGAAAGTTTTATTTCTTTTGCGATAGCATTTCAAACTAAACCTAAAAAATACCAAAACAAAAGTGTAAATTGTTACGCATATTGGTGGGTGTTTAGAATGTTCAAAATGTATGGTCCTGAATAAACGGTTTTTATTTTCACCTTCTATCATTTATCTGTGGAAACTGCAATTCCCATGTGCTATACCAGCCTCATAGTAACAAATAGAATCGCATATCTAATAACCCATTAATGGGTGTGCCTAGTTAGTTATATCATTCATTACTTCACTCACTCGCATTCACTTAGTTCCTATTTAAATGTCTACGCGGCTTGTATAAAGAACATTAGAAATTTTCCAGTGAAAGTGTAGTAGACGATACTCCTGACTGTGCAAGAGAGTACATATAGGGAAGTAGTAAATTAATAATAAGTATTGGAGACGCAGACGCCAAGAAACTGGAGAATACTTTCAAGACTTGATTGTTATTCAAATATTTTTCCGTATTGCGATCGTTCTGCTGTTGCGCTGTCTATGGGATTATGTTTATAATTTTATTTTTATTGAATAAAAAGCAATAGTAAAATTACCAGAGTAATAAATCGTAAAATGCAAGATTTTGTTTTAGTTGAATACATTTTTTTAAAGACTTTTTTGGAAGGTAAGCACGAGCCGCATGCGCATATTTCTCGGCGTTGCATCAGGATTTTTCTGACCACGCCGCTGCGCACGTTTGATTTTGGTCAAGCACTTAGATAGTTTAAGTAAAAAAACCAAATTCTCATGTATCACGCCAACAAAACAAAAAACAAACATACCGAATAAAGGGTCTAAAAGATGCAATCAAGAACATAATGCAGGCATTAGATTTCTCGCGGCATTTTCCTTCAGCAAAATAATTCTGCAGTAAACATTCAAAGCGCAGCGGAGGCGGAGAAAGTGCAAGCAAATGCGGAAGAGTCGAGTTGCACGGCTGCACGGAGCGGCGGCAACGCTGGCCACAGTTCACACCGACGCTTTGTTGTGCCACGGTAATGAATACAGTCGATTAACGATCTCGGATGCGTGTCTGTTGTCGGTGTAACGGAATAATTAGCTTGTTTATTAATGAAACTGTGTTATCTTAAAATGTGATCGACGGTACGTCTGTTCATTTGTTACCGCTTTAGTTCTAAAGTGAAAGTAATAGAATTAATTGAGTCGGCTAACTATTTTATTGAGCAACTTATTTCTCTGTTTACAATTTTCGCAAAATTATAGATTTCATCTGATTATGGATAGCAATTTATTTGCGAAAACATCTTTAGATACGTAGTTGTATAAATTACGAATGAATTGAGAAATTACGACGCAATTTTCTCATCAGGTTTCATGATAGTAAAATAATAGTAATTTTCCTAAACAATAAGTTATAATATCTCGCTGAGTGTACACGATGATGGCTTGTTTCCGTCTCGGCGAGAGTGCATGACGAGACGTTGCCGTCCAATGAAAGTAAAACCGATGATGATGAGCGAATGCTTCGAGACGAGGCTAGCCCCGACAGCCTATAATTAGCCTAATTCACTTGATTCGAATAGTTCTTAAGTTTCAGGTGGATTTTGGAGCAGTTGAGTGCAGTAGTTTGTGTTGGCGGGTCTAATTAGCGGCTTACGGTTTCCTTCAAGTTGACTACGGATATTTGAGAAACTTTTACCGTAAGCTCATGTTCACTGTTCCCAATTTTGGAGGATTGCTATTTGCAGATTCTAGATCGTTAGTGCATTTTAAAGTTATGACTTCTGTATGAATTTGGGCAGAAAATTAAGTATATTTTCTGGTTTAGTTTTTTTAGACAGATTTAGGAAATTTTACTAAGGTTTCCTTGAAATTGTAAGGTTGCCAAAACTTTATACATTGTATTTTTATGAATTTCAGGTACGGTTAAATTAATTTTACCAAGTAAATCGTTACTAGCTCTAAGTTCGGTATTGTAAAATTCTATTTATTGGCAACACCTCCAGGTGACATTCACACAAATAGCATTTGACTCACAGACTGATAAATGAGTGTCTCAGCTAGAGTGCGTCTATGCCTTTCACACTAGACTCATCGCTAGATGTTGCAACAGTAGTCGGTGCAGCGACGCGAACTACAGTTACGTATAGTAAACTAAACGCTTCCGCGTGCGAGCAGGAAGCCCCGAACACTTTCCCTTTTGCCCGTGCGCAGCAGCCGACCACTCTATGCATCACTATAACCCCACTAAACCGAGACACATCAATGTTCCACCACTACTCTCCACCACACGAGCCCTCCTCAACTCCGCCGACTTATAATGCAGTTAACCAACAAATGAGGTTAAGTGTTCGCTGCTCCATGATGCGTAGCAGCTGCTAAGCATTTGAATTAAGGTATCTCATCGAACCTAACGATGTGATCAGACATGTGGAAAATTGTCAATTAAACCAGGTCCACTTCCTATGGGTTCATTGACCACTGTCGGCGAAGCTATTGTCAGTCCACAAAATATCAAATGTTGCATTTTTAAATAACAATAGAGGTTAACGGTCTAGCTTTCTAATCCAGGTTGATCAGGATATATTTTGCATGAAATGTTCCATAATCCAGTTATAATTTAACCCCTTCCGTACAACTGGCGACTTTATAAATAATTCATGATTAAATAACCGGTTTATGAATTGATGTATGAATGTCGTGTTCATCGTAAAAGTCACGAAAGAATATGAAGTAAAATTGACAATAGGTACCTGTTTTAGGAACGGGTTCCGAAAGAATTTACTAAAAGTTGTTAAAGCCAAAATCGCGTACCATTAGCGAGGCACAGCAAGGCTGACATAACACAGACGACGAGGCGCCTTCAGTTGACCTATATACCACTCGCGGACATTGACCCCATCGCACAGACTCGTGCGGTTGGCCGAATCGCGATGGGGTGGCTGACGAAATCTTTCTCTTAGCTGGGAACATGAGCCACTAAAAAGAACTTTATACGTCGCTACCTACGCAGGTATAATGACGTCTAAAAATAACTGTCGCAAAAGAGTTCATTCGAATCTCATTCTCATTAGCGACGTTTTTTTTGGAACCAAGTTTTTCCCATAGCAATTCTACACCGATGATATTACGACTAACAATCATTGCAAAACTTATAGATTGTACATTTATTTTGCTTGTTACCAAAAAAAAATACGGAAAACCGCCTGCATAGGCCTGAAAATGTTAGAATAATAAAAACACGAGGGCGGTAGCGATCGAACGGAGTGCAGAGTTCACGATCGGGCGGCGACCTCCTGAAAGTGGGCCGGGCTTAGTCTGGAGGCCTGCGGAACGCCATCGTTTTCACAATCAATCCGTTTTATCTCCGACGAAGCTTCGGGAAATTCTCGGAACCTTCATTCAGTTTCAAATTCCGGGAATTAACTCGGCAACGAAAACTTTTGACAATTAGAATCGGTAATTTCGTAACATTTTTCCGCTAAATATATATTCAATTTTCTAACAAAATTTATAGCAATTGAACAAAAAAATACGATGCGAAGGGCCAGGCTGAGAATTTCATTTCGGGAACGGATGTTCTGATTAAAAGGAACAAACCTAACATATACGGGGCGCGGGAGCGATTTAGCTAAGTCCCGACTCAGAGAAATTTCATTTACTGCTTCATAAGTAGCTTGGCAAATTGGTGCCTGCTTCCTCTTTGCTTTAACGACCAAGGCGTTGGCCCAGTTAATAGAAAAGTAAAGCTCTTATTAAAGTTTGCGTATCAGTGAAGTAACATTGATTGCATAGATGTGGGACATGAAAACAGTAAATTAATGGCAGTATAATATGCGCTACAATAGTAAATCGATAAGAAGCGGAAACAATGCAGTTCGTATCGAGGGCGCGTTAGACCTTAGGAGCAGAGCGTCGAAGAAAATCGTAAACCTAGTATTTCTGCGACGCCTTCTTATATGTAAATACTAGTTTTCTTCTGGGAATCGCCTGTTAAGGTATTACCCGCTGACATTTTAAACTAACATGATGTGTTAAGTGATTATTGCTGCATGCATATGTAACGATGCACTATTTAAAATAAAGAGTAATTTTTCACGGTTCGTAGTTTTCTCGTTTACTAAGATATTTTGTTTCTGTTTTTTTTTTTCAAATTACAAAAAACATTGTTTTTAAGCTAGGATATGGTTTCATTACACAGACATTATTTTGTAAAAGTGGGCGTCGTCGAGTAGGTGTGCTTAAAAAATAAAACGTAGCGTTTTCTCATGGACTGTCTTTGGTTTATCTGTTCGTTGTCCTTTCGTGATACGCCCTCATTTTAGATCTGGTCGTAATGATGAAAGTCTTAAACAATATTAGTGTTTATATGAAGACATGGAAAGCAACACCGCATACCGCTAACAAATATAGACTAGTTAACTGTTTAAAAGTCTTTCAAGTTTCAAGAAGCACGGAATTCGAAGACTTAGTTTGGACTTGCTCTCAATTAATGGTCATAGACTCGCCTCCTGGTACGAGCGACCCCTCGTGTACAAACATACATAATAGGACCCCTTCGCTAAGCACAGGTGTGACGACTTTATAATGTTTATGTACTTATCTCATGTTTACAGCTTCTGGTCCGTTCGAGAACATTCGTTGCTTTTAAATAATGATTCAATCTCTCTCCTAGACTGCTTAGGTTGGTATTGATTTGGTGGTACTGTTTATGTAAATTTCTAATCGCATAGAAAAATACATAATTTCACTGCGATAGTGACGAGTACTAGTCGCGGGGAGCGTTGCTAATCTAACTGACCTATATAATGTGGCCGGTGAAAGACCTCGTAAACTACTGCCGTCAGTGCATTATTCCTGCAACAATGCACCGAGCTGCTTCGCCACGCAATTCCATATCCTACTTCACTCAATAATAGATCTATTATTGCTCGCAGCTGACGCACAGAATGCGTTGTGCGTGTATGTACTGGTCGGTAATAGTTTCACAGAATAATTTTGTTTAGAACACATTTATAGTTTCAACTAATATCTAAAATTGAGAACGTGCAACTGAAATTAATACCTTTTTAAATTCGTCGTTGCTTTCCGCTTATCCGCTGATGAAAATGAAACTGTGACTATCTGTGTGCGTTAGTAAAAGTCTATTGTGGGTACACCGATAGGGTTAGAAAGCTTTTCCAATTTGTTCCTTATTACCACCATTAAGTACACGGTGTTATAGCCGAACATGGCTGTAGTGGCACCAACACAGATTAGTCTCGTTTAATCTTGGCGAAAAGTGGTAGGAAAAACCAATTTGTAATGATATATTGTTTAGTAATATTGTCGCATTCAAATTGGCTGAAAGCACTTTGTATAGCTTTATATTGAAAGTAAACATACTGAAGTTGCCGGTACGATTTACAGAGTATCTAAAAGGATAATAAGAATTTTACATCATGGTTGTACACTTAATTTTTTCTCGCTGGCAGCAAAATGAAACTTTGACTTCACTTCAAGCTTTTAATTTTCAAAATTTTCCCGTCATACCTGCTGCATATTACGGTGGACATTTTAGTACCTACTACGGGACCTCCCATGTTTTTAAATAATAAACAATCTCACACAGTCTCAACAGTGTACCGTAGTTTTCATTGATTTTACTAAGAAAACCGTATTAGCTGAGAAAACAGGCCGTCCTGACTGACATTATCTGACAATTTGAGGTTATTTAGGCGTGTAACCGGTGTTTCATGATGGACAACCCGCTATTTGTACTAACTTATTCGCTAATTATTTTACATTCCATGTTGCCACGATACCTTTAAGGCATGGTAATAAGCTGCTTCGTCGATATGTTGCAGATTATTTAAACAGAGCGGCAATTGTTTTATTTAAATCTTTTAAATAATATTTGACATCGAGGAGCTCGTGGCTAAATAATATCAGCCGCTCGGTTCGATCTTTAGGTTAATCCGTGCTTCCGAGTTTCCTTCGTCCCTCGGAAAGCACATTAAGCTGTTTTTCCCGGCTGTCATTTGTAGATCTTTAACAGTCGTTACAGGTAGTCAGTGGCCCAAAAAGTCTAAAACCACTGACTAAGGGGTATCGTATTACCCAGTACTAATTGGGTTGTGGACGTCAGATAGGCAGTCGCTCCATGTAAAATACTGGTATTCATTTGTATCTGGTTAGACTGAAAGCCGACCCTAACATAGTTGGGAAAAGGCTAGGCAGGATGATGAAGTAAGTACGTTACTACGAGCGTTATTTCAACCTCTACAATTTCTGGTATGACATAACATAACATAACATAACATAACACAACATCACGCCGGTAATCCCCGAAGGGTTAGGCAGAGGTGTACCTAATAGTACACCCACATTTCACCAGTTATGTTTAAGTCTCATGTAATTGGGGGTGCGCCTATAGCCATCAACCGGGCGCAAGTTCAAACTTCGTGGCTGCTACTGAGAAATTCCTGATGGGAAACCAAATATCACTTTGCCCGACCCGGGAATCAAACCCAGGACCTCATGCTCAGTAGTCGCGCTTGCGACCACTAATCCAATAAGGCAGTCTCTGATACGAGTTCAGCGTAATGCAGAGCGGTCTTTAGTATCCTTGTTCTACGAATCCATTAGTTGCTCTTTGACAATTTTAAAACAAAAGATGACGTGTACAGTCAGGTGCCGGACGAAGTCACCAAAACCGCGTGCTTGCAGAAACGTCTCCTACGATTTTATCTCATGTCACCGTACACATCGGTTTAACGACCGTACAAGAATGTGCAAGTATTACATTAAATTGTTATTAATCACTGGAAGAATACTTTACGGTAATTGAATACCAACCTTCTTCAGTTAACCGCAGGTGTGTATTTTCATTTAAAACTGGACAATATTAACTCAATATACACTTAACACAAGTGGTTTAGCTTCGTTTGCATGATTTTAATTAAGCTTAGATATTGCAGCTCTACAGGTTTCTGCGTATTTTGTATGAACATTGTCAATTTTCCAAACTTAGGAGCCATTGCGCCGAGTTTTTCTTATTCGAAATGTAGACACTTTTGAACCTTAAGAGTAAGTACAATATGAATTCGTCGAATTTGAAATTAGTCACATACGAAAAAAAAATATTCCAAATAAAAATAATAAAAAAAAAAAGCTAGCGGCAAATTTTTTTTTATTAACTTTCTTCTCTACTCCTCTAGGAACTCAATAAAAAAACTCCCATGAAAATCCGACCACTACAAACTTCGTTCCACCTTATTATCTAATTGCACTCGACTACAGTCCCAATGCCAAACTCGAACTGTCACTGCGCGATGTCGATGCGATGTCACTGTCATCATGTCTACTAATTTCAACTGTTACCAAATATGTCTTTTTCCATGCACATGTTTGCTAAAATTAAATATAAGTAAACATAAAATATCAATAGTGATGAAGTGACATCGCTAAAGCTTCTATTAATCTGCTATTTTTACGTGTTGATGACATTACTCAGCCTTTTAAGGAACAGGTAAGATATACCTGATAATATACATCATACATGTATATTTTGATTAAATCGCACGCGTGCGCATGTGAGTTTAAAAATATATTCGCGTCAGTTTGGCTGAACCGCGTAATTCGTGACGTGGTGGTAGGTATTCAAGTTCGTGTCGAATCGTCATGATGAGCTCATAGTCTTCATAGTCTTTTGACCGTTTACACGAACACTATGCGACAACTAAGTGGATGCCTTTTTGTTGCACTATTGGAATGTCAAATGATCACTGATCAGAGTGTTGAAGTTGTAAGTTTCGATTTAGGCATTAATGTAAATGTCGCCTAGTTTTCATGAAATCGGGCATTATTCTCGTGGAACATTGTGTCGTCCATAGAGCACTAGCTCACATGTCTCAGTACATAAATACACTAATGTACACTTGAGAGCAATAAAATCGCACACATCTTGTTATTTGGTTTATAACTGTTTTTTTTCTTAAATCTAAAGATATTGGGTACAAATCATTAGGCAAAATTAAAGAATACAAGCTTAGCTTTAAAAAAACACAAAATTAAAATCATTGACCTTCACGTAACTTACAAAAACCAGCCGTACACCAAATTCCCCAAATTCACCCGTTAGCATTGTCACTACTTGCACCCCTTACCCGCAGGTATAAAAGGGTCGGTTTTTTTGGAATTCTAATCAGTTGCATATCGAAAGTCAACGTGATAACATCTCTACTGAAAGCATACGGAAAAATATGGATGCCACGCCCGCAGAAACCGCTGCGACGAAGAACATCAGAGCGTGATGACCGCTTTCTTGTGTCGAGGTCTTTAAGAAATCGGCAACTGAATGCGGTTCAACTGCGACAAGAGCTTCGAGAAGTTAGCAATGTCAGGATAAGTCGGTGGACAGTCAGAAGAAGACTTGGTGAAGCAGGACTGACTTCACAGCGCCCAGCAAATGGTCCCAAATTGACCACAGCTCACCGACAAGCCCGACTACAATTTGCCAGGGAACATTTAAATTGGACGTATTGGCGGTCTGTTATGTTCTCTGATGAGTGCAGAATGACATTACATGGTCATGATGGACGCTCTAGGGTCTACAGAAGGTCATCAGAGCGATTTTCACAATGCTGCATATGCGAACGTGTGGCTTTTGGCGGTGGGTCGTGTATGTTTTTGGGGTGGCATAATGTTGGACACTAAAACTTACATTGTATTCATCACTGGAGCGAATACCGGTCGATACGTCGAAGAAGTGCTCAAAGGACATGTGGCTTATGGGAGAAGATTTTCTCCTAATGCACGACAACGCGAGACCGCATGTCGCTAGAACAGTTTGCGACTACATGGAAGACGTTGGAATCACCGCGATGGAGTGGCCAGCTCGTAGTCCTGATCTCAATCCGATTGAGCATGTCTGGGATGAGCTAAAAAGAAGAGTTCGAGCAAGAAGCCCTGCTCCTACGCGCCTCCGAGAGCTTCAACTTGCCATTGAAGAGGAGTACGCGGAACGCTATACCACAAGATTTCATGGTAAAATTAATACGGTCCATGAAAAACTGATTAAGAGCTGTAATTAAGGCTAGGGGATATATTACTAATTATTGTTTATTTATTTGTCGGAAGGCGGCTTTAAGGACTTTCAATGAAAACCATTATGTAGACGGACCATCTTAATATATATAAATCTCGTGTCACAATGTTTGTCCTCAATGGACTCCTAAACCACTTAACCGATTATAATAAAATTCGCACACCATGTGCAGTTCGATCCAACTTGAGAGATAGGATAGAATAGAAAAAAATAAAAAGTCCACCCGTGCGAAGCCGGGACGGACAGCTAGTAGTTTAATAAAAATATATACTTAGTCAAGACATGAAGACAAGAAGAAAATAACAAACGAACGGCGGCTATCATACATAGACAAACTATCAAATAAAGACCATAGATTATAACATGCCCCTTTTTGAGACTTTGACATTAAAGAAGAAATTACTTTGACAATTATGACATTGACATTAAGATTTGAAAGTAAATACTTCAAACTTGTTTACAATAAAGTTTTACAAAACAAATTCAATAATTGGCCTAGCTAACACAAATATTATTATTTAAACCTAAAAGAAAACATTTATTTGACAATATGCTCTAACCATATAAAATAATTATCAATTAAACTCTATTATAGAAACTGAAAATTAATGTTTTCATAGGCAACAAAGTTTACATTAAACATTTAAATATCAAATGATATGATATATATATTTCTAATTATATTAGCTATTTTATATACTCGTACCTTATTATTAATAAACAATTTGATCAAGAATTTTGAGTTTGATTTTCATTATTTCTTTAGCGAAATTGGGTAATTTTACCCGTTTGTTGGGTTTTGTGCCGTAAAACCTCTTATGGGTATTTTTTACATTGTATTTGATATCATTAGAAAGGTAATGAGGTAGACTTTCAATTAGTGTGTGTGTTTTTTTAAATATTTATTCAGATTCACGAAAAAAAACTGCCTTAACAAAAAAAAGTCAAGGTGTGCGGTTTATTGCTCTCAAGTGTATATTCGGTAGATTTTGGTTTATGATAAAACTATCGATTTTGTATTAAATGACCATGTATCAAGTTTCTGCTTTACTTGATATTGATTTAACTGTGTTCAACTATGTTCAGCTATGTTCAACTATGTTCAACTATGTTCAACTATGTTCAACTATGTTCAACTATGTTCAACTATGTTCAACTATGTTCAACTACGTTCAACTATGTTCAAATATGTTCAACTATGTTCCGAGAAGCTTTCTACCGTAATTGGGATCTAGTTCTCATGAAATGCAATCTTCCATCAGTAATAATTTCAGGAAAGCATCAAAGTTAGGTGAAAATGTAATGGATCCGGATTGCGGATCGATCACAAGTTTCTTTGAATCTTCTGTAGTTTCTTTTAAGACTAATGATAAACGTAAAACATTACGAGGACACTGGCATGTCGTAGAATTGATAATTGACTAAGACTTGTGGCACCCACCATCACCAATTGACATTGGGTCAGCGAGGTAGATTTCATTTCTAGAATCGAAAAATTCTAAGATAAATGATGCATCAACGATCCCGCGCTGGTTTTCTTTTTTTTTTCAAAACCTTACCCCGTACTAAAATTTTTTCTCGTATCATGGGTTCGTTAATAAACATTTAAACTCACATACACAAACAGCCCGAACACAACGACCGAAACAAGTACCGTTAGGCCATACAAATAATTGTTCCGTTTGGGAATCGAAGCCGTGACACGCACCGCAACAGCCAATCGCTCAACCACTGCGCCAACCGTGGCGTAAACTAGGTAGGCCCGCGTAGTGGATGACGGACCGATCTCTCTCACAAACAGAATCAGAAGAGCAGTGACAACTATAAAAACTTATGTTTCAAATAAGAGACAGCCTCGTTGGTCTGGTGGTTGCAAGCGTGACTGCTGAGCATGTGGTCCTGGGTTCGATTCCCAGGTCGGGCAAAGTGTTATTGGTTTTTTTTATCAGGAATTACTCATTAGCGGTCACGAAGTCTAGATCTGTGCCCAGTTGATGGCAATGGCTTCGCTCACTATTACATGGGACTTAATCGTAACTGGCGAAATGTGGGTGCTCTATTAGGTACATCTCTGCCTAATCCCTTCGGGGATTACCGGCGTGATGATGTTATGTTATGTTTATGCTTATAAGATAAGTAGGTCTTTGCGTTTATCACTTTTTTTAACTGCATCCTAAAGATCTCTTGTCTCCAAATCGAGGTTAAAATGCGCAACTCAGACCATTATGTATCCATTAAAAATATGCAACTATTATAAAGCATAAAGACACAGTCCATATTATCATCTAAACTATTTATTATACTCATCATCATCATCATCATCATCATCATCATCATCATCATCAGCCTATTAATGTTCCCACTGCTGGGACACAGGCCTCCTCTCTATGAGAGGGAATGGGCTATAATCCACCACGCGGGCCCAGTGCGGATTGGTAGATGTCACATGTCTTCGAATTTTTTGGCTCTAGGACATGCCGGTTTCCTCACGATGTTTTCCTTCACCGTTTTGAGAGCAGTGGTGATGAAATAAATTACACAAAGTAATGCGCCTGTCTGGGTTCGAACCCACCGCCACCACTGGGCCACCGCTGCTCACTTATACTAGTCGCTCACTTATACTGCTCTTTATTATACTAGTCGTTTCAAAATATTTCAGAATGTTCTGTATGGCTAATATCCTTATAAGATTTCCATATAAGACTGGCTTTTCTGTAAGGCAATAGAAGAAAAGCCTTTGAGTTCCACCGAGCATTACGAGTACAAATAGGGTTGAGTGGACCGACCCAAGTATGATCCGGGTTCCGGCAGTAAAAAAAATACAGCTAGTACTTACATTTTTATTCCTATGCCACCAAGGTATCTGTTCAGCCTTTCTCTCTCATCTCTAAGGGTGCAGAATGAAGGTTAGGTCTCACGGCTGCGGACAAAATTCATACTTTAGTATTTTTTATTACGAGAACAAAAGTGAAAGAAGTCCCGGGATCTGTTGTATTTTGCCAGCAAGCACATGATACAAACTTTTCCATTTGAACAGTGTTAACAATCGCTGTAATCAATAATTTTTAATAACTTAAAATACCGTAGTTTATGATCCCGTTAACTAACTCGAGATAATGAAGTATATGTTTTAATTTGTAAACGCAACTCCGGCCCCGAGATACAGGCGCAGCTTAGTTTGGGGACCTCGGTTTTTAAATTATGAGAAATTCTGCTTGTTACGACTATGTCATGAGCGTTAAGTTAGGATGAAAATGTTTGTAACAATGGTTCAATAAATGTATTCTATAACTTTCTCCTATAACATTCCCCCCCTCTGTATACGTGCCTGTTTGCCAATTTGAAACAGTACAAGAAACTTTAAACAGTAAATAAATAAAGCCCCAATAAAAATCATCTTCTTTTTACACTCACTCAAGTTACACCCTAAATACTTTTTCGTATAGCGTATCTGCGTCTTTAGAATTTTTTATGTTTTAATTAAAGAAGCAAAAGAGAATCTTCCTCTTTTTCGTGTAGTTAGTGCCTCACCTGGTGCCAGTGTTTTTACGCCGACCATGGGTCGGACTGGATATACATGAAGTCGAGAAATATTTATATATTTCTTTTGCAAAGAGGATTATTTCTGAAAATGATTATGTTTATTAGTAATTTCATTGGAATTCTGAATATTATATTTTGGTCCTTTTGTAGCCGCATACAAGAAATGTGGTCCATATACCACATTTTGAACCTTTGATGACGTCATAAACAGTATAGATATATACGAAGATTATTTACGTTTACACGTATAATTTAAATTGGGCTATATAATAGTAGAATTTCCTCAAAGAACGAAAAACTTCCTACATGAATAAAACTTTTTAGCGGATTCAGAGGTCAAAAGTTAGTTAGAATTTTCGTATTGGCTCTATTATTATGTCTATTCGTATAGCTGATCGATTCTGATCACTAAAAATATTTTTATTTTTTTACGATTTTATAATAAAAAAATGTTGTTATTCGTATTATAAATGTTGCTACAGAATGTCAGATGATAATTAATCCTTAAAGTCTCTTTAACCCACGGAGTCCGGTTAAAAACAACAATAAACATGTTGCCAATGTAATTGGGTATCTGCGGATGTCCAATAAATCAAGTAATCACATAATTATCGTTAATGTTCCGATTTAATTCGATGGCCAAATAACTGCCCGATATAATTATTAATAACTTAGGTAAATGGTATACTTAATAGTTACTTGAGGAAAACAATAAGCGGGGCAAACACTTTTGTTTTGAATTTTTCACGTTTGTATGAATGAAGCTTCAGTGGCCTTCAATTATTTCCTGAACAATGATTTATTTTTAAAATGTTAGTTATTCTATATAAATTAAACACTTATTACTTAAACATTCAAAAAAGTTCACAAAATAACGACCTGAAGTTATTACTGCAGAAGTGTCCTCTACAGCAGTCCCGGAAAAATCCTCAGTAACGAAAATCCTCGGTAGCAAGTCACTTTCCACTATCTTACACATAAACGGTCACAATCCACTGAAAGATAGAGGCACTAGTCTGAAAAACAGAAAGATCACGTCACAAGTTCATACTAGACGTGCCATGCGTACCAGGGCAGCAGATAAACATAGGAGGTGTCGGCTACTCGGAATAGTCGGAACAATAGCAGCGCGGCGTGGAGCGGCGCAAGACGACACAGCAGCGAGCGCGCGGCGCGCCGGCAGAGCGGTGACTGACCGGCACACTGCCGCACCACCCCGCCTGGAGCGTTCCTCCGGGACCCTTCCGCCGGGAATCAGACCCGCAACACACGAGTCAGAGACGCTTTCCTCACGCGACCACACTGCACATGTGCTCGACTGTTCGCACCACTCTTTGTGCTTCATTGTCTCAACAGGTTTATGCAATATCGTCTGGATCACGCTTCAGTTCCGACCTCTCATTTCGTCTCAGTACATTTCGGCGTTGCGATAAAAATTCACAGCGTGTATACTGCAATCTATATAAAAGTATGCGGATGGTAAGTTCTCTTTATCTGTCCGAATCTTACGTGCAGCACACGGTCGTTGACATTAGTGTTCATTTGTTTTTCTTACAATATCGAGAAAATGGTTGAGTTCGCCATTTGCTTTGTGTATTGTCATACAATACCTATGTAAATAATGTTATCTGGCGGACCTCCCTGATCTCGTAATTGGATACTTATTAAAAAATTGCAGTAGTTGACGATGACGGGGTTGTAAGAAATGCATGTAGTATGGCGTGTCAGGTTTCACCCGTCAATCTAAACAGTGATGCGACTGTTCCAGCAAGTGTAAGCGGTTCTATAATGGTATCCAATGGTCTCAGTGGAGAGTGAAAGTGGTCGCGGTGTAGGCGAGCGCAGCTCGCGGGGCGCGGGGGGGCGCGGGTGCAGCACTACGCGGCGCGCCCTGCGAGACCTTGAGCGAACTGTTACTGAACCAAAACATTTCTGGACTATAGAAAGTCCACAATATTGCAAAATTCTAGTTTTACATAAATTAAACTAGTTCGGTCGTACATTTAAATAAGGGTTAATGACCACGGACGTCCCTAATTCATTGACCCCCTAGAGTACAGAACTTAGTTTGATAAAAGGTTAGAGAAGCGTGACATCGCAAATCTAGCAGGCAGGACTTGCTAAGGATTTTCCTATTAATCTGCGAGAGGGCATGACCTCTTCTGTTATTTAATAGTATGAAACTAGAAAATTATTTTCATGAAATGTATCTTCCTAAATTGTTACATGAATTAATTTATATGCCTGAAAATATAACAACATCATCTGGACTGGTGAAATTTTTTTTATCAAAAATCTCTACATAACCCTGAAATGCTAAAAACTGATAATTGCGACTTCTCAGACCACTTCAACATGTTGGTGAACAAGCATCTCCTTGCTTAAAAGGTGATCTCTAACTAATGTGTGTTAAAGCATTATGTAATTGAAAAAAAAACTTTTTTTTTTTACTAAATACAAATAAGTTATAAAGAGGATATTATAAAGAGGGTGGAAGTTCAACTGGTTGCCAAGCAATTACTACGAGTTTCCCCATTGAACTGTATCCATAGAAATTAATCTTCTTATTTTTGCCCTCTGAAGGATAAAAATAGGATATTATAGCGAATTTTATTTTATTTCCTTTTATTAACGCACAGTTAGACATAATAAATATTGTGTAATATTTAATTTAATATGTGGCTTCATGTTCATTAATATTTTGCGACAATAAAACCTTAAGAATGGGAAAAAATAAAATAAAATTCGCAAAAATTACAAGTATTTGGATATTTCCAATATGATTGCTGGAGGTATACTCGTAGTAAAGAATTCAAGAGACTGTGCTATTTGAAACCATCTGCTGAAGAAAGTCATACATTTTAGAAAAGAATTGAATCCTTGCCACCGTTTTTTCTTAGATGTATTTTGCCTTTCTTCAAGCAAAACTCAGAAGTTGCCACAGCATAGGTGAAACTTATTGGAGCATCAAATAGAATGAATTACTTTTGTTGAACCGTCCCGTTACATTGACAGTACTTAGTTCGGTATACCTTGCAGTCACAATTTCCGGAGTCAACGGGTCATTAGCCGGGTTTTGTCATACGTAAAATAAATGTATTTTTTAATTTTCAATAAAGGTGACACTCTTACCAGATAATGACTAGCAAAAAATATTTTTCGGGGTATTTTTTTTTTAATATTGACCATATTTTTTTTTAAATTCACTTTTGTATTCTGAAATACAAACTTTGTTTTTTTTTTTTAATAGAGACTCAAAGAAAACAAACTTAAATTTAAAGAAATGCCAGAATGCAACAAACTAACATCTTTTTCAGAATTACGTTTTGCATAACTTTACACGCACTTAAAAAAAAATACTACTTTAATAAATCGGCGTCATTTAAAGATGCGTCTGTTAAGCTTCGTTTGATTACAAAATCAATTAGAAAACCTATATTTGTTTTGTATTCTTACCTTGTTTATTTATCTACGTAATTGATTAATTAATCAAACAATTATTATTTTCGTCAAAGTCAAGTCCAACCGAATGATTATTTAATGATCAAGCAAATTGTGATTGTAAACAATTGTTTACTGTAGAAACACTAACTTAATTAGTGTTATCAGTAAGTCGTTAGGGCTGTGCAGATATTTTTAGGCAGTTATTGACCTTGTAGAGTCGTAGCACAACAACTTTGTTTTCAAAATAAAGTTCAACGACCAAGAGACAAAAATCTGAACTACTTTTTATTCCTTGTAGCGTAACACTTCGTATGTTTTGATTGTTTCAGTCAAATTTTGCCTCGTCCAGCGCTGATCTTTCACGTTTTAAACAGATATTAGCATATTGAGCCTCATAATCAGCCTATTAATGTTCCCACTGCTGGGACACAGGCCTCCACTCTATGAGAGGGAATGGGCTATAATCCACCACGCGGGCCCAGTGCGGATTGGTAGTGTCACATGTCATATTGAACCTATGATGTTCCAACTGACTGCCTCGATGATCGAGTGGTTGCATGCGCATAGCAAGTATGAGGTCCTGGGTTCGATTCCCGGGTCGGGCAAAGTGTTATTGGTTTTTTCCATCAGCAATTTCTCAATAACAGCCACGGAGTTTGGATTTGTGTCCAGTTCATGGCAAAGGGCTTGTCTCCTATTACATGGGATTTAAAATATAACTAGCGAATAACGGGTATATTTTATTAAAGAAAAAAATTGGGTTCCGTGTAAATTGTTAACATATTCAAATATGGAAGTAATCTCGTGTCACAGTGTTTGTTATCGAACTCCTCCGAAACGGCTTGACCGATTTTTATTTAAAAAAAATGCGTATTTCGTAGGCTATTTTTTAGAATCACACACACATCAAAATTTCCACGCGAGCGAAGTCGCGGGCAACAACTAGTATTTTTATAATAATTTTACGCGGACGAAGGTTCCCGGCAACATTAGTTAAGACTAAACTCTTTAGGCTTTACTGCCATGTATGGTTTAGTGAGTGCCCTGGAGCTATTCTTAATAGGGCTATCACATTTTTTCTTGTATTTGAGTGTTTTAAGAGTCTAACACTCAAATACAAGAAAAATTTAGATTTTTATTTTGAGCGCTCCCTAGAGAAATAATCAAACTTTCTCGGGCATATTTTTTTTAATTTTGTGGCCATATCTAAACCATAATCACACATCTAAACTGAGGTTTTTGATGTGTTATTATAACGATCAAATTTTTCTTGTATTGAAGTTATTGAGTGCTAGCTAGACACTTAAAACACTCAAAAACAAGAAAAATTGTAATGGCCCTCTTAATATCAGATCATAATCAAAAAGCTGGTCAGATCAAGTGATTGCATTTCAATGCTCTTTGGTAGTTCTTAATCACAAATAGCATTCTTACATTAATGAGTCACTAGAGATCTAAAGAATGTCAAATTACAAGTATTGTTGATTCTTACTTGGAATTCGCCAACTTAAGGAACTTTACAAGGAATTTAGATCTTTCTTGTAAGAAGCGAGGAATACAATTTGACAGACAAAATTAAAGTATACAGGGTGTAAATAAACTCATCACGAAGCCGTCAACCAAGCATTCTGTACACCAAACTAAGTAACCCTACGCAAAAATTATTGCTGGGAAACGACTGCATTTTTGGGGTGCTAAATCATGCTTTGTGGTAGAACTCAATGTAACGCACTCAAAACATTGTGCTGATGGATGGATTGAATAGTACGGGGGTCGTGGAGGTGTTTAAAGTAAAAATCTTACAATAAAACTGGTATTGAAAATAAAACTTGTCAAAAAGTTGGAACTTCGACTCCCAATATATCCGTAACTAGGCATGGTGTAGAACAAAAAAATGATCGCAATGACATGGAGAACAAGTGCTTTTCGCCTTCGTTAAGAGGTTTTTTTTTACACCCTTCAATATCATAATGTTGATAGAAAATACGCATCCGAAAATACGACTGTTTCGTTGGTGTTGTGGTCGGTACTGGTGAGCATTAGGTCCTGTGTTCGAGTCCTAGGTCGTCATGTCGTTTTTCTATCACAATTTTTTATTAGCATCCTAGGGTCTTGATTCGGGGACTCGTCCTCGACAGCCGATGGAACTTCGTGGAGCATTTCCGACGTTTGGCCCCCAAACTGGAACGGACCGGGGCTGCCTTCAGGCGGCTCCTGCCCAACCTTGGGGGGCCAAACGCCTCCTGCCGGAGGCTCTACGCGGGAGTCGTGCGGTCCATGGCCCTTTACGGGGCCCCGGTGTGGGCGCGTTCCTTGAGGCTGCGTGCAACCCACTACCTGAACGCGCCCCAAAAGGTGGTAGCCGTAAGGCTGGCCCGTGGGTACCGCACGATCTCCCGTGAGTCGGCGTGCCTCCTTGCCGGATTGCCGCCATGGGATCTGGAGGCGATAGTCCTCGCGCGCCTGGGGCCACCACGTGGCCCCCGGCCACCGTAGGCGCGGGCCTGTGGACGGTGGGCTATGGGCTAGCTCGCCGTCCGTTCGTCTCATGACGACAGGCCGTGTCGACGGCGCGTTCGTGTTCCACGCGCGCCTCAAAGAGAGTCAGCAAAAAGGAAGGGGTCCGAAAGGACCGATGGTTGCGGGACTATTCGAAAGAGATACCGTGGCCCCGGAACACAAAGGGCGATGAAGGAACATGGATGGGTTTTAGTCAGTAATAGTCTGACACTCCCTCCTGTTCCGTCCAGAGCGGGAGAAGTCATTTGATGATTTCCCATCCGAAAAAAAAAAAAAAAAAAAAAAGGGTCTTGATTCGTGCCCGGTTGACTCGTCCCCCATAACATGGGACTTAAACAGAACTGGCAAAAAGTGGATGTATTGTAGATACACCTCTTATATGCCTTCGTTTAATAATAATTTACTTTTGCTATACTTTCAACATTTCTTGAAAATATAGAAATTTCGGATTTCCATGCATGAAATCAGATAAACAAAATAAAGAATTATATTTTTATATTTTTTTACGAAAATGGTTAGAAACCCATAAAAATATCATTGAATTAAAAAAAGGAATTTCCTTATGAAGTACACAATATACCTGTTCAGTTGAGGTTATTAAACTTTAACAGACGTTTTTTTCCAGAAAAAATCAATATTCAATTTTTTTCTGTTATTGTTCTTTACCAAGTGAAGCTATTTACCCCATTTTCATAGCGAGACTGTAGATTTGTTACACACACGTGTAAAATTACCTTAAAAAATAAAGCGTTCTGACATATTGGTCAGGATTGCTAATTCACCAAATCAACACCTTTTTAGAGTCAAAATCTAAAATCTGTAACAGCAATTGTAACTAATTAAAAAGATTTAATCACATAAAATTCAATTACAATTAATTTCTTCCTCCGATTGGCGACAAACTAACGAAACACACTCTGCTTGAATGGTTCACTACAATTTCCTTGTACAATTAATTTTAAAAAGTACTAGAAAATGTTATCAGAGAGTTCATGACGAGTAGTGTAGTTGTGTGCGTGTTTGTCTGTGTGTGTGTTTGTTATGTCGGGGTCTGCGTACAGTACGCAGGAGCGATTACGCAAACCGCGCTTCCCCGAGGACTGAGGTCGTTGGCAATGGACTCGGTTCAATGTCACCAAATATATCACCGAGTTGTATAGCGCGCGCGACGTGAGTTGATACTTGTGGGGAAATACGGTACTTTGAGTGGAGGCGTATCGCGTTTGTTCAAAGTCAAAGATTTATTTGCCGATAAATATGTTTACAGAAGTGGAAAGGTATGGTTAGAAAATGAGTAGTGATTTAAGGAAAGTTAGGGGTTTAGTTTTAGTGTTATTTGTTTGTAAGCTGCTATGATAAATAGAATAGATACACAGAATACTCTTAACATCGTATGTGATTCCAGATATAATTTTACATAACGTGACAAAATGTACGGATGGTGCATTAACTGGAAATAAATAAATGGTATACAGTTTAATTTATCTTGCATATAATTAAAATCACAGACACACAAATCAGTTTTTGGGCTCTAGGGCATTCTGTCGCATTTTTAATATCATACTTATATATTTCATATTGTAAAAATTTTATCTGGTTTTCTACAGGGCAACCTGCAGCGACTCTTGCGGAAGCTCCTAAAACTCGTCGTTTGACAGAGGGGAGGAATGTGTGCACGGCACCTTTTTCTACCCGTCTGCGGTGAAGCCCAAAAGGAGGGTTATGTGTTTGACCTGAATGTATATGTGTATGTCCGTTTTTTTGTTACCTACCCCTAGTAAATCCCAAACTGATAAACCGATTTGGATAAGTTAGATTGCACCGTAAAATTCGTTTTGGTGCCGCTGGTGTCGCTAGTTACTTTAAATTATAAAGAAAAATGGCGGATTTTCGGCGCCATGTTATAGAATTACGATTTTTTTCTTTAAAACCTAGCGAGTGGGGTTTTAAAAGGTGATTACAAAAATTTACCACTTTCATGTTTAAAGAAATTGTATAAAACGTCGTAAAATCTTACAGACTACTAAACTAAAAAGTTGGAAACAAAAAAAACTAAAAAATCCGACTGAAAAAAACAGAAAAGTAAGCAAGACTCATAAAAATATGAAAATGTGAAAATAGAATGGATCCCGCCTGCTCCCAACTTTTATTTAATTTAAAATGTGTTTATTTTTTGCTTACCAGCTTATTTAGTTTTTAATTCCTTTCATGTGAATGTGCTCAATGCACCTCTTTTTATATCAGTCAAAATGTTATCAACCAAAAATTTCGGAATACAATAAATCCAACAAACATGACGGATTTTTCATTCAACGCATCCAAAACAGCACTCACAGCTGCGTGAGACAAAGTATCAACGCTAGTCGCGCGCGCTCTACGGCCGGGCTCTTGACCGGGTCGACGACCGCATTTTCGGCAGGCGCCCCAAGTTTCAGCTGTAACGCGATCCTGACGCACACACGCGCGGCGCCCCGTGCGACTACACGTACGCACACACGCATACCACCGCGATACTACCGCCGGAAAACCATTGTCGAAATGTCACCGTTCTCTGATATAAGCGCAGTAATCAGAAAAGGAATTTGATGCAGTCGCTAAGAAAGAGGAAAAACACATACTATAATATTTTATTACTTAAAATTTTAAAGTATACTTGGACAATATCAACTTTTTGACTGCCAGCGCCAGAGTAATGCATCGTTTTATCCCTACGCACTCCCGGAAACGGAAACGGTTATCCTATATAAGATTTCGGCAGACAAAAGAAAGTTCAATGCTTGACGAGAGAATAGAATTTGTTTGTGAAGTTTTTGGCGAATTTGGTTCAGCCCTGACCTCCGTGACCTTTGAACTTGGAGGAGTTAACGTACCCTTGACTCGAGCGGAGTTCCCTCTATAATTAGACGTAGATAACGCCGATATTTTCCTTCATCTCTGTCAGCCGACGAACTATAATAAACGTGTGTCACTCGGCAGCTCGACAATGACGCACTTCCAAAAAAACAGCGTAGGTAGGTATGTAGGTAAACGCACCGGGAAATCTAGCTGGGTGACTTTGAAAATTTGTCAGCGGCCTTAAAAAGCGCTCTATTAAAAACTTGGAATGGAAACTTTTTATATCTATGCCCAATTCTATCGTGTCCACAGTCGTAGATACGCGTTGAATGGTAAAAATAAAATGTCTCCTCAAAGCATTAAGAGGTTGTTCACCCAATATTTGGGCATCGCGCTCCTCCCTTCAGTGACTATTTGTCAAAGGATACAGTCTTGTCGTCGTGCTTTTACTTTCTCATTTCACGTGTTAGAAACTCGTAAGTTGGATTGAGAGGTGCCACCTGTCCCACGACACGATAATGCAACTGTCTATATGTAACAATTATGTTGCCTGTTGTAAAACTTTTGCATGCTAGCTTTAAAAAAAATGTTCTTCATGAATGACATTAGTTTCGTTCACATTGTCTACTTTGCTTGCGTAATGTTACTGTTGTGTTATTCCTTCTGTCTGTACAATTGATTATTACGGCTTTTTTTGTATAGGGGTAAAACAATTATATTATATACCTATATAATTAATTACATTATAAATTATTATAAATTGAGCACAATGTACAGCTAATATCCTGAACATAAGATAACACAATTTACGCCATAGCAAGCGATACCAAATTGTGAGAAACTTTTTAGGGTCACGGTAAGAAAATATTTTACTTTTCACTTTACCACCAAATCTATATGATAAGGATAATATTAACAAATTCAGCATTTTTGGAAGTTCGATTACAATTAAAACAATTTGAATTGATTGAATGAATTACCTTTAATTAAACTAAGATTTGAGCTCATCCGCGGCGTTACATGTGTTACCTATAAATAAAGTTGGCACGCGCGTACAGCCAATTTGTACAATAATAAACCATCTTTATGCTAAATATAAATTTCGATGCGCTTTCCGATAATGTGGCTTAACCGCTTCATAAGCGTTGCATAATAATGTGCAGCTTACAATACGAGTACACGGCGCAGACGCAGGCGCAGCCGCACACACGTGCATGCACACATGCGTGCGAGATAAGAGCACGGTCATTGAACCCGCATAAGAAATAGCGCCTGAAATTGGTATAAATCTTATAAGGTAGTCTTTAAAGTTTATAAATAAACAAAGGACTTTCTTGCCCGTCAATCGAAGCTCTAAGTAAAAAAGCGTTTAGCCTAACTAAAATGGAAATCGAGTAATCTGTGATCTCAGCCAATAAACAATCAAAGTAAAATGGTAAATGTAGACAATAGCTAGTTATTGTCTAGAACTGCGGGCTGGCGCGAGGCGGAACGAGCGGCTGTGATCTTGAATGGAGTGAAAGTGGCTTCGGATACTTCCTGACACGTGGAAAAGTGAACGCTCATGAGCACCCAGACACGACATGATCAGCCCTGCCTAGTGTCTGGTGTCTAGCCCGCAGATACACATCTTCCGTGCTAGGAAATACGCGGGAAATACAACAGTTTTCATTCTACTAAACGTTGATTTTAGCTGATACAAGAAAAGTTTCGTGGCGCATTGGCGTTTTGTAGAAATCGTGGCACGCACGTTTTGGAGGAAGAACACGTTACTTTGTTTTGACGTCTCTGTCTCCCTAAATACGCAAAATATACCACACTTAGATTGTCACCGGTGTTCTTATAAATACTTGCATTGGCTAACATTATTAGCCAATGCAAGATATAAGCCAATAGTAACGTGAAAACATTCAATGTCAGTATCGTTAGGAGAAAGGGAACCTGTGGAAAACACGAGAGTTATTGGCTAAACGCCGTACAACCTGTAAGTGACCACGCGGATTTTATTGGATGGATGGTCTGTGATGTCAGGCCGAAAGATTTAGATTGACAGGGTGGATACGGTAAATGGGGCAGTAAAAAAATGTGTTTTGTGTAAAATGGCAATTTTCTTTTATATGTATTTTTTTTTTCGAAAATCTGAATAGCGATCGTTATTTCACGAAAAAATATGGAAAGTCTCATAAGACCATTTTCGTGTAGCTACAACGGTTAAGGTAGTTCCACTTACTGCCCCGTTTACTGTATCCACCCTGTAAACACAGCAGTAGCACTGGAAATCTGAGAATTAGTATTTTCTCGCAACGCGGGAATATTTTCGGAAAATCCCAGGATAAAGCAGAGAGGTTAGGCATAAGTTGACAGTCCCAACTTAATTTCACTGTTTGATTAATGCTGGCTTCCTCTTCTTCGTGTCGCTGGCATGACAGTATTTTAATTTCTTTTTTAGTGCAGAATTTCGCTACTTTCACGGCGTCGTTAATAGCAGCGACATCTACGATTATTACTCGACATCTGTGGATAGCATGAGAGCAGCGGTGGCCCAGTGGTGGCGGCCCCGACTTACGAACAGTAAGTCGGGGGTTCGAACCCACACAGGCGCATTACTTTGTGTAATTTATTTCATCACCACTGCTCTCATAACGGTGAAGGAAAACATCGTGGAAAACCGGCATGTCCTAGAACCAAAAAATCGAAGACATGTGACATCTACCAATCCGCACTGGGCCCGCGTGGTGGATTATAGCCCATTCCCTCTTATTGAGAGGAGGCCGTGTCCCAGCAGTGGGAACATTATAGGCTGATGATGATCTGTGGATAAATAAATATACTTATTGTATTGTACATTAAGAGAAATTACATTAAACCTATTGGACTTATGGTGGACATCCTATATACAACCTCATCACGAAGCCCGGCTTCGTTGACGGCTTTAGCTGTCAACCAAGCATTCTGTACATCATAGTCTAAGTAACTTTACGCAAAAATTATTACTGGGAAACAACTTTTTTTTGGGGTGAAAAATCATATTTTGTGGTAAAACTCAATGTAACGCACTCAAAACATTGTGCTGATGGATGAATTAATTAAACAATACGGGGGTCGTGGAGGTGTTGAAACCAAAAATCTTACATTAAAAACTTGTATTTTTAAAAAAACTTGTCAAAAAGTTGGAACTTTGACCCTCAATATCTCCGTAAGTAGAAGGTTTCCAGGTATGGTGTTGAACGAAAAAATTACCGCAATGATGGGGAGAACGTTTTTTACACCCCTTAGAACACTTTTGCTCGAAATATTTCTTGGGTACCTAGCTCCATGTAGCTCTCGAAAATATACGTCAGCTGTGTACATGTCTAAAAAATCAAATGCCTTCCCTCTCTTAATTTATCTTGCATCTTTGATAGTAAAAATAATTACAAGCGATGTCGGCAGTCTCGGCCAGATTCCAAAGGCAATGTGACCATTATTAAATCTGCGAATCACATTAAATTTAAGAATGTGAATTATTTTGAAGCTCGCTGTGTCATCGTCGGATGAATCTGTAAGTATACAGTTACACAGTATCACATAGTACGAGGGTACTACTTTTGGCCGGTGAAAACTATTTTAACAACAAGTCTTGTAAGTAACATCAACTTAGAAACTTATTAAATTGTTAGGTTTTTTTTTGTGACCCTTTCAAAAACATCATGTAATTCTAAGACTAGGTAATTACAACTGAGGCGTTTTAAAACAACATATTTTTAATGCAGAAAACGCATTTTAATTTCATAAGGATTTTGACTGACACCAGTCAAAAGTGCTTTTGACCGATTAACAGTTTTGACTGTAACATATATACACCTAAAATAATAAATTGTGCAAATAAATATGTGCAAAATTCCATTGCAATCGGTTCAGTAGTTTATAAGTCTATCGGTTTCGAACAGACGAACCGAAGTACATACTAGTATAGGACAGGATAAGATACGATTTACCACATAAGTATCGGTATATCTTGTAAAAGTGATAAAAAGAAAATAAATTCAAATGCGGTTTCTGTTTTTATTAATATTTTGGTTCCCGTTAATTGCTAGTAATGCTAGTATTAGCTGTGGTGTCAAAAATGACCAGATGGATGAAGGTGGACGAAGCGAAAGGATTATGCAGGTGGCGTCCTGTAGTTTCTGCCCTACCGCAATGGGTAAAAAGAGTGAGTTTAGAAATGTAAATAATAATCTATTTCATATCACTTGTATCACTTGTAGGTCGCTAAAAATGCTGTTTACAGCCCTTTTCTATAACTTACTTACGTATAACTGTTAGTTAATATGCCTACGTCTCGAACTATCGGTGTTTCTTCAAGCAAAGTTAGCTTGAAATATCCTATCCGCGTTACCTACCTGTCACTTGATTCATAGAAAAATCAAAGAAAGCATTTCTGTGAAGTTTTGTTTCTAAACGTCCGTAAGCTAAATGTCAAATAGACAGAGATAGCAACCTACCGTTACCTGTTAGTAAGTTTGTGAAAATGGCCGTACTTACTAACTATTCACAAAGTTCGATCACGGTAAGTTGTCCCTTGTTGCTAGCTACTCGTATTCGATCCGATCTCATAGCTACAATGCAATAATTCAGTGACGTTGACCACAACTGGAACTTCATTCACTAGCGGTGTTTACGCCCGCCACTGCATGTCTCGAGCGGTCAATCGATTTTACATGTTGAGGCGACCGCTGTAAAGTCTCACTTGATTGATGGTTTCCGGAACAATGTAAAAAGGTAAAATATTGAGATGGATTCGCCAGTGTGTATGAATGAGGTGAGGAATTATTCAGTAGATAGATGGGTAGGAGCGTTCACCTCCGGCTGCGGGTCTTCGACCGGCCGAGTTTCACACAGCTGATCGGTCCATGCCGGCCCGCAGCGTCACTCGCTCCCGACGTACTTATGCGACTTACGTGTATTAATAAATATTTTAGTTCGCAGTCTTTTATGGAACCGTTATTTCTCAATCCGTATGGATTGGACCGGAATTATGCAGCTAACAGAAGTTGACACTTACAAATAAGTTATCAACTACTCGACAATAGATGGCGGTGTAATCAAATTTGTACTATGGTCATTGGTCCTATAGTATAAAATGCCCGAAATCAAACCCATTCCTGTGAAATTATAAGAAAACCTTACTTTCTTTTACTCTATTTTTATAGTAATATTGGATGTCAATCTTAGGCCTAGTTAAGGGGCTACCCCATGCACACAAAATCTGATTGACAAAATCAATCATTTGGTCTTCTAAATTATTTACGTCTGCTTAACTCATTGAAACATAGCTCGCTGTCGTTACAGATACAAAATAGAAAAAAACGGCCGTTTTTAGCAATTATTCTAACTGTAACTACAGTGAAGTATATTTTAATGAATTAAATAGACGTCAATAATCTAGAACTCTAAAGCATTGATTTTGTCAATCAGATTTTATATTAATTGTGTATTTAACGACTTCTGTTTTTTTTACTAAAGTGGCGCTAGTGTGCCATGGGGGAGCCCCTTAAGACATTCCCCTTTGTCACCTTTGCTTAAAACTTGATAACTTCTATTTCGATCCTTGATGCTGGTTGATAACAGCATTTTTTTATGTTACATAGGGACGTAGACCATAGAGCATCATATAAATACGGACGTTGACATTTTATTTAGTGTCACTCACAGTGTCCAGAGAATTGGAAGTTGTATTTTTTTTCAAAATTGCAGTATCATCGGTCATACACAAAAGTAGGTACCTACGTGGTATTTACGTATGGTATTTAGAAATTATTAATTATTTCTGAAAAGGGAAACATGAGTAAGCGCAAAAATGGCGAGATGGGCCGCGAAGAGCGGGTCCGACAACACCTGGAGCTATTGTACGCGAGGGAGACTTGTCAGAGACAAGTCTTTGTGGAAGATCTTAAAGATTTTCGCAAGCGCAAACAAAAAGCCATGATTAATAGCATTGTAAATGCAGTGGGGCCTAAATGGTACCAAGCTTTAAGTGTGCCACAAAGGATTGCATTAGACTCTCTAAAAATTTCCATTCACCAAGATATACTGGAAGGACGTCCTGTCCGGACGACCGTAGTTATACATAAGCTTGGTCTGGAACCTCGCCCGTCTAACCTGGAACTTATGTCTTGTGTCATGTTAGGTGCTGAAGACCCCAAAGAAATGCTTGCACAACTTTACTTCTCAATGTACGGCTACGCTATAAATGGGAAACGTATTTCTTACAGTCTCAATGCCAGACTTATATTATCAGCAATTTTATATTTAGGACTTGATAACTTGATTTTGCTGCTTGAGGAAACATTCGCTCCAAATAGATCAATTGCAAAACCTGAACCTAAGCCGAAACCGCGACCACCACCTAAACAACCTTCTCCGTATCTTACAAAACTGGTTGCAACATTGTATATCCCGGCCCGCCACCGTCGCGAGCCGCCCCCTCCCTTGCCGGACCTGGCTGCACTCAATGAGCCCTATGAGGAGGAACCGCTGATGCAAAGACCACCGCCGCCACCTCCTCCTTCGCCACCACCGAAAAAGCGATTGCCGATATCATATTGCGAAAAGTTAGCTGGCATCCAGACTATAAGGCCTTATGCATCGCCCATCGAACTTCCACAGCCAAAAAAGTTGACCCGACCCTCAAAGAAAACAATGACAGCTACAGAAATGCATGCTAAAAAAAAATACGGCATTGGCATTGATATGACACCAAAAAAAGGTACACGTAAAAAGAGACACCCGCCCCCTTCGACTGGTTTGTGGAATGCACAATATACTATAAACGGAGTTATTCAAGTTCAGGGCAAACTCTGTTATATTTTGGGCAATGTAACTATTCTACCCGCACAAGGAGAACTCATTCACGGAGGATACGCCGTCTCGGGTGGCCAGATAATTACCATACACTGTGGTTTTCGTGGATGGCCGCCAGATCAGATGCCGGATCCCTGTGATTGTGTGAAGCAATGGCATGATGCTACTTTTCAATATGTTAAAAACACTAAATGCTACTGCGGTCATCACTTCGATCTTGGCAATGAAGGCAGCTTTTCACAAGAAGAATTGCCCTATTTTACAAAACCAACTCGTCACACCCCGTTACAGTTTCATTACGACACAATATTCGATACTGATGCAGAAAGACTGTACATAAGAAAAGCATTCAAGAAGATTTGGGAGACAGAGAGTACGTTGCGAACGGCAGAAGATACAGTAAGAATGGAGCAGATGCAGAAAAAGAAGAAAGCAGAGAAAGAAAAGGAATTAAAGAAGGCTACTCAGACGCAGGGCAAGGAAGAGGCGAGTAAAGTGAGTCAGCCCAAAACAATATTAGCCGTAACATCTCAAACTTGCTTAGGGGCGCACCCCAAGATTACCGATTACTTAAAGTGCGCACTACGGTTGATGCGAAAGGTCAACATCGCAGCACGCCTGCCTGAGTTGTATTTGGTTCCAGAACTAATTGAATGGATGCGATATAGACTTTATGGGAGATTCACTGTTTGTCAGAAAAAAGAATACTTGCGGAAGAGCACCACATACTGGAATATGTTTAAGACGCTTGCAGATCATAGTTTCGGCCACGTGAATCCGCCAAAAGAGCCGAAGTACGGAAGGCACACCACTTGGAAATATAAACAGAGTTTGAGTGATCACTTTAGGCTGTATACCCAGAGGTACAAACTGTCTATATTTCGGTCGCATGCTTACGTCATTAACCTGTTTTGGAGAACTATGTATCAGGCTGAATTCCCTGATAAAAAATTTCGAGAAATATTTTTCTCCTATTTGTTCAGTAGAGTAGACGACATACAATTAATACATCCTTACAGTACGAAAGAGACACTGGAAAGAAACACGATTTTAATGAACAATCGATATATTTGTCTGCCAACCGGATACAAAGACAAAGATTAAAAAATGTGTTGTCCTTGTTTTTTGTCCATGTGCTGTTCCAGAATTACAATAATTGATTGATATATTTTCTCGTTATTTATTAAATTTTATAAGGAGGGGAAATAAGAATAAAACTAATGTAGGTATTCGTAATTCATAATTTAATGTGATAATTTATATACCTTTTGCAGGTATAGGTATTAACTTGAAGTTATGGCTTAAATTACATTTTCGCTGTAACTATGTTGCACAATACGACATAATAGTTGTGGTTCGAAACATTTTTAAATTTTGATACAGACGTATACATAATTCCCATAGTTTAATACTCCAAAGGTATTAAAAAAATAAATTTCAATTTCATACCACATTTAACTTAACGTATATCTTAAGAATATTATGATACAAGTCTTATTCTATTTATTATAAAATCTATAACATTTTATTTAAAAATACAACACTAGGACTTCATCGCAGCGGATTCGATTGGACCACTACAACTATAGTCTAAGGGATATTCAATCGTCTTTGGTATCATTGTTACAGAAAACAAACATGTCGACACATGGAACGAACGTTTCATCGAGTTTATATGAAATACTGATATTTATAGAAAGTTAATGTCATTTAAAGCATATTTCAATAAAACTAACGAAACATAGAAACAAAAATAATAAATGGCAAAACAGTTATTGCGATCCACGTTTATAAAACAATACTACTAATATGTTTAGTAAATATTCGCTTCCGCAATGAGTTCATTCATATTGCAACTCATGCAGACATACAGTCGAAGAGTTAAATTAGATAATATAGATAAACTGCGTGCAATACTTGTTAATTGTGCATTTAATTAACTGTATGAAACTAGACAAACAATGGTAGACCATTCATTACACTACCACACCACCAAACTGCTGTACCACTTGTGCGTAAAACTATGAGAATACAATTTATTTAAAGACGAGTACCGAACAGAAACGCAGAAAATGTTTTAAAATCTTCTTTACCGCTCGAAATAAACTAAAGGAGCTGCGTAATGATCTAATACAATACACAGTAGCACTGAGAAACGTTACAATACTCGCAAATATAAAGTTGTTATAACGGTTTACACAAGGATATCTTCATTCATTAAAATCAAATGCATCAACATCTCAATATGCCATTAGTCATTCAATAAAAACGGAGATCAAAATTAACCAGAACGTAAAATATATTATGTAGAGACAGTATTACCCGGTGTTGTTGTTGAGACTGAAAGAATGGAGGTTTAGCCACATATCAATAAAGGTGGACATCGCATTTATTGATGTTTTCGTCCTTTAGAAGGAGTAATGCTTTCGTTGGGAACTTTTGATTATTTAAATACCACCATTTATATTTACCACGTTATTATCGAGATAGTAAGAAACCGTTATAGTGTTTCGTCATCTTACTTCATTTATGTTCAAATAACAATGGCTGGTAAGTTTGAGGGCGACTGCTACCCCTAAAAACGTTTATTCTACTGGCGATCTCGCTACATCCCCTCTGTTTATATCCGTGAGGTAGCGCCGTTGTGTTATATCTGCAGCTCCTGGTGCGAGTGTTGCGCGGGGTGCGCGTGCGGCGCGGGGAGCGCGGGGTGCGGGGGGTGCGGCGCGTGCGGGGGGTGCGGGGCGCGCTGCTGCAGGTGCACGAGCGCGGACAGGAGGCGCGTGTTGGCCTCGTCCAGCGCCGCGATGCGATGTTCCTGCGCCTCAATCACGCGCTGCTTGTGTGACAGCGCCGCCGCCATCTTGCGCTGCTCGCGTCTCAGCTCTTCTTCTACACAGATCAACCTGGGAATTAAAAATATTTGGTAAGTTTGTATGTGTGTCTACACTTAGCTTAATTCAAATCATTTTTTCCAAAGAATATCGATCGCAACTTTGAGATAAGATTGATTTATTTCATAATAACATAAAATAACACAGAAAATCACTTTTTCAAAAGTTGCTTTATACTTTATTTAAATTTAATAACTAATTAAAACCTCTTAACTCTCTGTGTAAAAAAGCTTTTAACGAAGCCGAAAGGCACTTGTTCTCCCCGTCATTGCGATCATTTTTTTGTTCTACCTGGGAACCTTCTAGTTACGGAGATATTGGGGGTCAAAGTTCCAACTTTTTGACAAGTTTTATTTTTATTGTAAGATTTTTACTTTAAACACTTCCACGACCCCCATACTATTCAATCCATCCAACAGCACAATGTTTTGAATGCGTTACATTGAGTTCTAACACAAAACATGATTTTTCACCCCAAAAAGAAATTCGTTTCCCAGCAATAAGTTTTGCTTAAAGTTACTTGGTTTGATGTACAGAATGTTTGGTTGACGGCTTCGTGATGAGGTTGTTTTCATCCTGTATACAGGGTGTGGCGTAAGTAGTGGTCCACCGTTCAGGATTCGATGAACCAGATAATTAACTATAACAATTAAAAATTTAAACCATTTATACCCAAGGGTTCCGAAAATATTTCCTTTTTGTCTTTTATTTACGCAATTTCTACCCTTTATTACAAATTTGGTTGTAGTTTCAACAAAAGTCATTAATCTTTCATTTTGATTTCTGTTAATTACTGCTGAATACTAGAGCTACCATGACAAATTATTTCTCCGCCATTTTCCCGCCATTTCTTTACCCTTGCCTGACCGTGGACAGACCCACAAAGCAAAATTTGTGAACAAAATTGACTTTGAAAAACTAAACAATGACTGCCAAAATATTGATTTTAATAGTGTATACGATAACAGTATAAATCCAAATGACCTCATGAATTATTTTATTCAAAAGATACAAAAAATTATAATAAGCAATGCAAAAAACATCAAAATTCCTAGAAATAAAATTACCATAAAACCGTGGATAACTCCAGGCCTCCTGAGGTGCATTAGAACAAGAGACAGAATGCATTATAAGCTAAAACACTATCCTGACAATGACGTCTTAAAAATATCCTACAAAAGATATAGAAATTTTTGTAATGACATAATAAAAAAATGTAAGAGACAATATGACAGGAATATACTTGATGCGGCTGGAAGTGATAACAAGAAACTTTGGTCCGCTATTAAAACTATTACCAATCTGAAAAAATCAAACGCACCACCTTTGGAACTTTTACATATTAAAATATCCCCACAAGATTCAGTTAACGCAGTAAATTCCTATTTTGCAAGTGTGGGTATGGAGTTGCAAAGTAAAATTTCAACTAGTGTTTCTCCACTCCCAACGAACGCGGCAAATTTCAAGTCCTCTTGTAACTCTTTTGTGCTTTTGGAGACATCTGAAGAGGAAGTAGAAGGAATAATCAGCAACCTTCGCTCAGATTGTGGAGCAGGGCCAGACAATATTATGTCAACAGTCCTTAAAAATCTAAAAAAATATATAGTCCCTCCCCTCACCTACATCCTGAATAGATGTTTATCAGAAGGTATTTTTCCAGAATCCCTTAAAAAATCAATTGTTATCCCCATTTTTAAGAGCGGCGGCAAGGACGAAGTGGCCAATTATCGGCCAATTTCGTTGCTTACCTCTATTTCAAAGGTATTTGAAAGGATTATAAATAACAGATTTGTAAAATATTTAGAAGATAAAAACATCTTATCACCAAACCAGTATGGCTTCAGAAAAGGAAAATCCACAACTGATTGTATTCATACGTTCACTGAATTCATTGTAAGTTAATTAGATAATAGAAAAAAATGTTTGACTATCTTTCTGGACCTTCAGAAAGCTTTTGATACTGTGTGCCCACGCATATTAATTTCCAAACTAGAACAAATGGGAATAAGGGACACACAATTAAAACTATTCGAGAACTATTTACAAGATCGTTATCAATCAGTTCGGATAGGCAATACGCTGAGTGAAGAAAGACCGATTAATATTGGAATCCCACAAGGCAGTATCTTAGGCCCCCCCCTCTTCCTTTGCTATATCAATGATCTTTGCCAGCTAAACATTAGAAACTGTCATGTAATGTCTTATGCCGATGACACCACCTTAACATTTTATGGTGACTCTTGGGACGAAACTTTTGTTGCTGCCCAAGAAGGGTTCAATATTGTAACTTCCTGGCTTGCTCTCAACAAACTGACCTTAAACGCCACCAAAACTAAATATATAGAGTTTACAATACATAATGTAGCATCAAACACTAATAATTTCAACGTTTATGCACACACATGTAATCCAGTAACCACCAACTGTACCATGTGCCCAATGATAGCAAAAACTGAATCAATAAAATACTTAGGCATAATGATCGATAAAAACTTATCTTTCAAACAACACATTGCACATCTGGTTCAGAAAACTAGAAAACTCGTTCATATATTTAAAAATCTTAGGCATGTTGCAAATTGGAAACTGGTTAAAAATGTGTACGAATCCCTTTGCCAATCAATCTTATCGTATTGTATCTCCACCTGGGGCGGCTCGTATAAAACAAATGTCCTAAACGTTAAAAGAGCTCAACGACTTCTTCTAAAAGTTGCTCTCTTCAAACCACGTTTATACGCTACAACAACTCTCTACGAAGAAGCAAAGGTATTAACAATCAGACAACTTTATATACTGCAAACGGTAATAAAAAAACATTCCTCTATAGACGTTTCTACGGCTAAACAAAAGGTTAATACTAGACGATTCTATGAAGTCTGTGAAACAACTCCAGTAAAAACCTCTTTTGCCAAAAATTTCTATATATTCAGATCAAGCAGACTGTATAATAAAATTAATAAGATTCTTGAAATTGTTAATCTGTCTAGGGTAGAATGTAAAAAGAAGCTGACACAATGGCTTTTAGAACTTGATTATGAAGAAACTGAAAAACTGCTCACTATATTATCCTAGTCTAGCGTTTCTCATAACTACATACTGCCACCGCGCACACATTTGTATTTACATCCATCTATGAACGTACACACACATTACACTATCTTACTCTCGCTGTCTCACACACATACACACACACTACACCACACCACACCACATATGACACCTTCCACTTCACACTCACACTTCACACGCAAACACACACGCATTTTTAGTTTTTGTTTTATTACATTAGTATTTTTTCTTGTAATTCTTTTTTTTTAAATAGTCCTACAATGACATGTCTCTCTAAAATTGTCATAATGCCAATCTCGGCGAGGGGGGCCAGGAGTCCATAGCACAGGGTATCATCCTAGTTTGAACTCCTGACTCCCACAAACCTTTGTACCTCCAATATTTAATTGTAACACCTCTATATTGTAACTTTACTTTGTGGGAGAAAATAAAAATTTATTATTATTATTATTAATTAAAAAGGAAGTCAAAATGAAAGAATAATGACTTTTGTTGAAACTACAACCAAATTTGTAATAAAAGGTAGAAATTTCGTAAATAAAAGACAAAAAGGAAATATTTTCGGAACCCTTGGGTATAAATGGTTTAAATTTTTAATTGTTATAGTTAATTATCTGGTTCATCGAATCCTGAACGGTGGACCACTACTTACGCCACGTATATATAATTTAATAACTAATTTTATTAAATTATACTTGGCGATTATACCTGAGCTTATCCAATATGTACAAAATTAATGTTATATTAAAAACGATTATGCTAAAAATTATCTATCATCTATACATTGAAAAATAATTACCTTGAAATGATAGCCTTCATTTTGGCGTCAGTGTGATCGACTTGTCCTGGTTCAGCTGGCCCCAACCTTCCTCGTAAAAGTTCCACAGAACATTTTAACCTTTCGATTTCGCGTTCGTACTGTAAAATAAATAGAATTTAGAGTTAGTCTTCTATGTCATACTGTAAGTCCGAGATGATAATGACTGGTCGGTATAATATGGAGTTGGATAACTTGTGAATGTTGCTTACCTGTTCAATGGTCCTCTGATGTTTGGAGGCGCGTCGTCGGCCCGTCGTGCTGTACAGCGTGTCCTCCAGCTCGTCCGAGCTGTCCGTGAGCTCGCGCGCCGACTCCAGGCTCAGGCGGCGCTGCAGCTTGTCGCGCGCCCCCGCCGCCCCTCCCACGCCCCCGCCCCCGCCGCCCCCGCCCGGGACCACGGCGGCGCGCTCGCTCGCCTCGCTGGACTGCGACTCGCGACCGAACATAACTCTCGAAGGAGACTCTCGTCTCTCCCGAACCCCATAGTATTCCTGATGCCTCTCCAGATCCTCGTTCAGTCTACTGCTCGACATCTTCGCGCCGGAGTACGTCCGATCCAACGGATAATTCGTCTCCGGGATCGCACTCTCCGTCATAGAATATTTCTCGGGAGAGCTTTTGGAGGTCTCCATGTTGTAGAGCGCCTTCTGGCTTCGTGAAATCTGTAACCTGTACATTTCTTTGTTCACTTCCTCTACGTTCGAGTCGGACCTGCTCATCGGGTAGCCGGAGTCGGTTGAGATGTGATGAGGCTTGCTTTCGTACAGCGATTCTCCACGTTGTCCAAAGTGTTTGAAGTTGAGTTGATTTTGATTGGTGGAGTAAGAGAGCATAGGGTTTGTTCTGGGCATTCGCGTTTTACTACTTTTCCGTAGACTAGGCGAATTGCTCGACGACTCATCGTCCCGTATCCTCGGGGAGTGACTGTGGTTGCTCCTCTGATACATATCATCATAATTACAGTTATCTCTGGTGAGTTTTCGGTGGGAATTGTTGCGATTCTGTTGGTCATAGTTTCTACTATCCTCGTTGAAGTTAGTAGAACCCTCTTCAGAGTTTGTCTCGACGTTGTCTGTGCTCAAACCCTCCTCATCTATAGATGAACTGGATGAGCCACAAGGACAACGTTTTGAATTTCTGTTTTCATTGTTCTTTTTCTCTTGCGCTTGACGGTTGTCATCCATGTTGTACACCGGATTCGTGAACACTAGCGGAGCTACCTTTGGATTCGCATTGGCATTTGTTGGAGTATTATCCGCAGTTGTAAAATTTTGAATTCCGTACTTTTGGATGTCATAATCAATTTTCTGTTGCACTGGGCTCTTTGGATAGAACTTTTCGTTTTTGCTGTCGTAATACTGCTTGTCTCTCTGCTTCTGGTAGTTTATTTGCGAGTACCGACTCATGGGCTGTCCGCCGTTCTCGTAGGGCTGATGAAGGTGCGTCGTGTTCTCGATGGGGCTTGAACTTTGGCTGTACGTAGCTATACTTTGGTATCCAGAACTTGCTACGTTTGATAGACCACTGATGGAAACGTTCGAACCATTGTTTGTGTAATTCGTTTTATTCCCATTTACGACATTATTGTTGTTGGAAACAGACTGTGACAAGTTCTTCTTGTTCATGATGAGTTTGTCTTCGACTATTTCCGAGTCATCAGCGTACTTCAGGAGGTCGGACAGTTCCTCGAGCGTGGCGGTTTCCTTCATGATGTTCTGCATGTCGACGGAGCAGTAGTTGTGGTTGATGCTGTCGCTGCTCGGTGATCTCTCCGTGCTGTTATAATTCGAGTTGTGGAAGTGCGATTGTTGGTTGTTATAGTTGTTGTTAGGTTTGTACCTCTCCTGGAACCTGCGCTCCAGGCTCTCGCTGATACCATTGTTAATGCCTTTCGGGTACTGGTCGGAGCTGAACCCGATCTGCACGACCTTGAGATTAACGCAATGTTCTTGGTTGTTGTATTGCGAGCTGTATCTATCAGGGTTAACGGACTGGCTGACGGGACTGGAGCCGTAGCCGTTTCTGGGCAGCGTGGCTGACCGTAGGTTGAAACTAGGGGACTTTGTGACTGCAGCATATCCAGGCTTGTACTTGGACTCCTCCGCGTTAGACTTTGACGGACTGATGTTGAACTGAACGCCGTTCTTGTTCATAATAGGTGAGCTGTGAGCGAAGTTGTTGTTAAGCTGACCGTTGGTCGCTGGCTCGGTGGCCTGCTTCGTGGGAGTATTGCACGTGGGGTCGTTGAACCTGCACGTAAAGGTTTGGTTATTAGATTGTCGATCAATTAGGCAATCACAGACAAGTTTTGTCTTCCGTGTGTGATTTTTGCTTACCTAAAGATGTTATCAGCGGCAGGGGGCGCAGGAGGACTGACGTCATTGCTCAGTAGCCTTTTGCTCAATTCATCCAGTATATCTGATAATGGGTCCAACTCCTGCAAAGCAAGAAATATTTGGGTACTTAAGGAAATAAATCTAGATCGCAAATGTTAAATTGTTAGAAATTTAGTTAATAATTTAATCAAATTTAAAATTAGATGAATGTAATTCGTAGAACAATTAAATTTCATTCTGTTTGGCTTAACGAACTTAATGTTATCGATACCGCCGTTGTTTTAATTATTTAATTGTATTTTTATTCTTTCTTTTTGTGTTCACTGTTTAATAGCTATGCGCATAATATAGTGCAAGCAGTGCTCTTCTTTCAGTAATGGCGCAGTTAGACTTAAATTTGAAATGTTTTACTATATATTATGTTATCTAGTGTACTCATTGTTGAAGAAGCAAATAAAATAAATAAACAAATAGATCAACATACCTGTATCTTATTAGCAGGCAGCTTTGGCAAACTGTCAACGAGCAGTGAATGCAGCGTGGCGAGTTGCTTGCCGAGGTCCACGTGAGGCGCCCACTCGGGGTCGGGCTCCACGTCGCGCGGCCCGTCCGGCGCGCCGCCCTGCGACGCCCCCGAGTTGCGCTTGCTGCCGTCTTGTTGCTGCTGGTCTTGGGGACGCGTCTGCCGATTATAGAAAGGGATTTTAAACGATTCACTCTTACGCCATCGAAACATTGGGTAGCTAGTATGTACGAATTTCACTAATTTTACTCGCGATGAAGTGAAGACAAATAAATTAATTTTGTAGCACGTTCGGGTTTTTATAGTTATAGACAGACAATCGTTATCGATAGACGTGACTAGAGGCCAAGTTAGAATGGTAAAATATTATTAACTATGATAGAATGATAGGTTAATCGGGACTATACACTCAATTCTAAGAACATTTTATATCATTTTGGTATGCTGAATGTATAGGGTGTGAAGGTGGTTGCGTAACATACAACCAACAACAAAATTAGTGGTCACCGTCAAACAAACACACGCACACACACAAAATATGCAAACTCCAAGAGGCAGAAGTGAGTTAAGTTAATTTTTAATGCTGAGATGCCTTTAATTACACACAAACTAAACTTTAATTTAATTGCCTACTGTTTAGCGAACTTATTTACAATGAAGCTCCTGACAGATTTGTCATTTAGGTATGACATACTTTTCTTTTAAACTTTGCCCCACACTATTTCTCTTGTATCGTGGGTGCATTAACAAACATTGAAACTCACATTCACAAATACAGATATTAGTTCCGTGCTAAGATCGAACCCGCGACACGAAGCGAACCGTGCCGTTTAAGACTCACGATGGGTCATTCAATATCGTGTCCTACTCCTACCTGTCCTGTTGCCTGGACGTTACAGAAACAAATGGACGCTACTGAAGGTGCAATACTCTTCGCCAAATTATGGGGCGGTTCAATATAGATTGCCATCGACGCACTTATGAGTAGAAGAAGATATGCCTTACCGATATCGCTCTAAGGAACGCCTTCATATTAGGTGCCTCTTGCTCCAGGAAGTCGTTGAGGAACTCCATAAAGGCCTCCTTGCCCTGGAAGCGTGTGAAGTTGGCCAGGGTCTGCAGGGTCTTCGCCACCAGCGTCAGGTTACGGGCCGCACGCTCATTCGGGTACTCTGCAATAAACATGAAGGATATGACTTGAGTTCGTGAAACCTGTAGTTGATCGAGGGATCTTGTATCATGTAAGCAGCCAAGCTGGATACATTCAGAATTCTAAGTTGAAGAATTTTATTCACTGATGGCGTCTCGGAAGTTAGCTGCGAGCATCGGTCCATAAGGGTCGTAGGGACATAACAACAACAACAACAACAGCCCATATATAACGTCCACTGCTGGACATAAGCCTCTCCCATGATGGGAGGAATTTGCCGTGAGTATCTAGGTTGTAATGAATGTTTTGATATGATGCTAATAAGATATTAATGAGATTGTGGTCTTGTTGGAAAGGAAATATAATCTAGTTTATTTTGATATAAAAAAATGGTTAAGAAGTTAATAGTTGTTGAGCAAAAATAATATTTTATTAGCAAAATATCCGTTTTTATCACTGTTTTTCAAGTTCTACATTATTATTGAGTATCAAATTATAATTATTTATCTTGAAATTTGGTTAAATAGATAACACATCTATTCAGCTATCCACTGTAAAGTTTATTTAGCTATATCTCTTGTAGTTTGCGATCGTCAAGTGTTTATTAATAATTGCGAATTATTCGCGTTTAGTTCGCGAATTTAACGCGGTTCGATGCAAAAAATTTGCGCGTGACGCTGTCGAGTGGTTAAGGGCCTATACTACCTCAAATGGCTTAGCATGATCCTCCGTTACGCCTAAAATACTGCAGCATTAATTTTGAAATAAATATATGGTAAAGTGAGGATTAATGTTAGGTCCTATATTTAGCGAAAACACGATTCCATAAAATTTTATCGATAGAAAAAAATCCCAAAGTTAGCTCTTAACTTAACTGAACAATAAACCGCTGGCAATCATAAAATACTTCTAATTAGATCATGAAACTTTTTATACTAACTGAACTAATTATAAAGCAGGTCTCATATTATTTTTTTTTTTAATCCAATCAATAGTTTTTTTGTAAATCGCAAAAAACCACTAATTTCACACTATTCGGCCCGCAGTGACTGACATAACAACCACTTTGTAGTGCAAGCTGATTAGAACTTTATTCTAACAGTATTTCAAACGAAGTTTGAACTACCAAATATAGAGTTGCTAATTTGAGGTAGTATAGGCTCTTAAGTTTGAATCGAACTATAAATGCAATACGTAAACAAACAAATACGACCATAGGTATCCTACAAAGTAAACCGATATCAAGAATCCATTGTTGATATCGGTTTACTCAAGAAAAATGTAGTGAGGAAAATGTTGAGTATAAACGTAGATGGCTATGAGAGTAGAGGATGACTAAAGAAACGATGGAGGGACTGTGCGATTTTTTATTTTGATTGAAAGGAACAGCAAACAGTCACATTATAAGGACTTACGAGTTTAACAAATTAGCAATTTGGTTATAACGTAACACAACGCTGTCCACAAGTAGACACAAACTTAAAAAAAAAGAGCTATTCGCTAGGAACATTGATAGCAATACGTGTAGCAATAACTTAATTAAAATTAAATGGTATAATAAAAATATCAACTTTTAGAAAAGATAGATAACATGATTTTATAATATTACTTTAGTTAGGAGCACTGGTTATATTTAATAGGGAACGGAGAATGAGGCTTTTAAATTTACATTGGGTGATATGGGTAGAAAGGAAGGAGGTGACTGCTGAGATTTATTTATTCGTTTACACGGTGTTCAAAGCTCAAAAGAGATGCGTTCGTTCAATATTTAAAATTAAACATACTGATAGTTGCGTGCCTTACTTTAAAAAATATAAAATTCTTACTTTGCCATGTCTGTACATTTTGGAGGTAGCGGTATTTGTCAAAACAAATCCACTCCAATTTAAACTATTAGATGACGTAGTGCCACGTAACAGGCGTGACAACAGTAGGATATGCTCTCATACTGCGAGAACATCACTTATGCGTAAAAGTTATTTCTGTATGGCTCCTACGATATACAATAAATTACCTAAAAGTTGGAGAGAACTGCCCTTGTCACTTTTCAAAAATAAGCTGAGAATTTTTCTAGTTAATAAAGCGTATTACAATATTTTAAATTTTTTGAATGAAAAGGACTTTTCTATTCCGACTTCTAATACACATGGTTAAGAATAACAATTTAATAATGTAAATTTTAATTTATTTGACTTTTGATACTTTTTGAATGCATAATAATGAATATACTGGACATACTTAATTTAATTTATTTTTTGACTATTATATACTTATACAATAATAGCTTGACATCAATTATTATATATTTCTTATGTATTTTGTAATTAAATTTCAAATGACTATACGCAATGAAATGTAATTTTTAAACCTACAAAATTTGTACGCCGTTATTGGCAAAGCATGGACGCTCACAACATAGTATTTAATACCTTGCATGTCTAATCAGACATGCAAGGTATGAGAGAGAATGAGGCTTTTAATTGAAAGAGGAGAATGAGGCTTTTAAATTTACATTGGGTGATATGGGTAGAAAGGAAGGAGGTGACTGCTGAGATTTATTTATTCGTTTACACGGTGTTCAAAGCTCAAAAGAGATGCGTTCGTTCAATATTTAAAATTAAACATACTGATAGTTGCGTGCCTTACTTTAAAAAATATAAAATTCTTACTTTGCCATGTCTGTACATTTTGGAGGTAGCGGTATTTGTCAAAACAAATCCACTCCAATTTAAACTATTAGATGACGTAGTGCCACGTAACAGGCGTGACAACAGTAGGATATGCTCTCATACTGCGAGAACATCACTTATGCGTAAAAGTTATTTATGTATGGCTCCTACGATATACAATAAATTACCTAAAAGTTGGAGAGAACTGCCCTTGTCACTTTTCAAAAATAAGCTGAGAATTTTTCTAGTTAATAAAGCGTATTACAATATTTTAAATTTTTTGAATGAAAAGGACTTTTCTATTCCGACTTCTAATACACATGGTTAAGAATAACAATTTAATAATGTAAATTTTAATTTATTTGACTTTTGATACTTTTTGAATGCATAATAATGAATATACTGGACATACTTAATTTAATTTATTTTTTGACTATTATATACTTATACAATAATAGCTTGACATCAATTATTATATATTTCTTATGTATTTTGTAATTAAATTTCAAATGACTATACGCAATGAAATGTAATTTTTAAACCTACAAAATTTGTACGCCGTTATTGGCAAAGCATGGACGCTCACAACATAGTATTTAATACCTTGCATGTCTGATTACTCAGTTTATGTAAACGCATGTTTGACAAATAAATTATCTTTCTTTCTTTCTTACTCTAAACATACAAATATCCTTACAGGCTAGACCCAATGCGAATTTTTTTTTTTTAGCACACTTATAATTTAAATAATTTAACTGTTTTTGACATAGCAAATTCTATAAGTAGCTGTTCTTGTAAATTCAACCAAAGCGCAACAGAATATGCGTGACAGAGATGCATGAGCACGTGTGAGTACCGTAAAGCATGTATTGTAAAGCTACCATTTGCATTTAGTTATCTTTCATTGACTTGAATATGCCTTGGTGGCTGAGAGAAAGTCATGCTCACTCAAATGTCTCGCGGATGGTGGCGGGTGTGTCGGGTCATTTAGTTCCCTTCAATATGGTTGAGTTGAATGGCGCCGATACACGCGTCTTGTTCGTGATCGGACGCTGTCAGTTGGGACTGGTCATCTCTTAGCTGCCACGGTTCATTTTAATTACTTTATTTTTAAATTGTTGATTTAATCTTTTACTCTGGATGCTCTTAATGTGCACGTCTTTCTACATCGTTCTCACATATATGTATATTAAATTTAATTCTGATCTTAATATATCTTTTTCTATAATAAATAACTACAGAAGAAATTAAAAAAAAACAAATATTATAAATAATAAAGATATTCAATCTAATAAAACTATAATCTGAACATGAATGATGTAACCAAGATTTTGTAAAAATATTTTGATTTAAAAGAGTGTCCATGGAGTTTCTTGCCTGTTCTTCTTTATAGAGATCTACGCTAGGGAATGGGCAACTACAGTACTTTCTCAAGTTATTATGTCTTGTATCTGGGACTGTAGCTTTGTTTTTTTTTGTACTTTTGACATTCAAAAGTGCCGTAATGGTATAATTGAAATAAATGCTTTGAGTTTGAGTTTGCTTTGAGTTTGAGTTTGATGACGAGTAATAGAGAAGTATAGAAGAAGAAGACATGCTACGCAGACCCCAAATAAATTGGAATAAGGGCAGGAGCATGTTGATGATCAGTCATAGTTGAAACAACAAGAGATTAACAAAAGTACATACCATGTGTGATTCCAAAGAGACTTGGAGACAGTATAGCTGGACAAAGGAAGCGAAGGAAGATCGATGCACTGATCAGGTTGTCCGAGATGTCCTCTCGACCCATCGCCGTCAGTCTGCAACGGGCATACACAACGGTTTAGTAAGACCAGTGTCGATAACTTATATCATAATATGATGTATGTTACATTATTGTCTATCTTGACGAATGTTCTTTAGGAAACACTTTTGTAGTGGTGACCTTGAATGGTGAGCTGAACTCCGTCTGTCTATCCTGACAGTGGTGGCAGGGATGAATAGATAAAGCTCAAGAGGCGATGGCAACGGTTGGTCCCCGGATGAATCCAAAAGGAACAAAACGGTTCGTCCGCGGATGGATCCAAACGGAACAGAACGGTTCGTCCCCGGACAGATTCAAACGGAACAGAACGGTTCGTCCCCGGACGGATCCAAACGGAACAGAACGGTTCGTCCCCGGACGGATCCAAACGGAACAGAACGGTTCGTCCCCGGACGGATCCAAACGGAACAGAAAGGTTTGTCCCCGGATGGATCCAAAAGGAACAGAACGGTTCGTCCCCGGACGGATCCAAAAGGAACACCCCAAACAAGACAAAAAAAAAACATAAGCAGAACTCAAACATGGTCCTAAGATGTATGAATGAAAAAGCATGTCACCTCTCCCGGAAGGTAGCGAAGCAGTCCCGGAGCGGCGGCGGGAAGCGCGGCGCGGAGTGCGCGATGGAGGCCCAGGCGGCGCCCACCGCGTCCCGCAGCGCCGCCTGCTGGCGCCGCAGCGCGCCCGCGCCGCCCGCGCGCAGCGGGTCCACCTCGCACTCGGCCGCGCCCGCGCCCGCCGCCTGCGCCACCGCCTCGCACAGCGTGTCCTGCGGGGAACGAATATCTTGACTAGTCACGTCTACATTGGTGGCCTTGCTCCAGCCACTGCTGACTAATAAGTTCCTGAGGCCCTACTCTCTAACGTTTCGTCCGAATATTCGGATCTATCCCTCCCTCTCGCGCACGTCTGCAGATGAGTGCGAGTGAGAGAGACGGATAGATCCGAATATTCGGACAAAACGTAAGAGAGTAGGGCCTCTGGTGTGCGCAAGACTCAACCAGGTCTGAGTTCTGACCCGTGATTTCAATTTGCAATATTCACAATTACCTTTTGAGATTTGCAATTCGATATGCCGCACAGCGCTTTTTTGTAATTAAGAAAACATGCCATTTGTGAAATCTGGCGTCAAAATTAACGCCACAAAGCATTTTTACTGCAAGAATCAACGGCCCATAACATTCTGTTATGATGTTCACCCATGAATCTTAATCAAAATTTTGTATCGCATTAAGAATGCGACGATAAAAATAGGGGCCCTATTTATATTATTATTTTCTGTAGATATAATGAACGCACCTGCAGGTACTGGTCGCCGACGAGCTTGAGGTAGGCCTCCATGCTCTTGGTGGCGAGCGAGTTCCCGCGGAAGGTGAGCGAGTGGTCGCCCGTGCGCCGCACGTCCAGCGCCACCACGTCCGCCAGGTAGCGCGGCGCCAGCCCCGCGCCCGCCATGCACAGCACCAGCGCGCACCCTATGTCCTCCTTGGCCTTCACACCTGCAAGTAAGCATCTCGGTCACTTACAGTGCAACCACACCGCACTTACTTATTGTATAGTAGAGCAACGTTTCCAAGTGTTATTTATTGTTAGTATATCAATGCCGTGAGATGTTAAGTCATGTTGCCTTTTGAAAACAGTCAACACGTGGTAACAATTGATAACATTGTCAGAGAATGTTACCTAAACATGCGGTGTGGATGCACCATTACTTATATTAGAAGGTGGAAGTGGGTTGGAAAATAGATAAGGATATCAGTATTATTTAAAAGTGTGACGTTTCTGACGTCTTAATAGTGATGACCGGGAAAAAAATACTCCATAGTCGTTGAGCTATCGGGACAGGCACCTCTTTTTAATGGGGTTAGACTCATTCATACAAATTAGATGCTGTTAGATCCGAAAATTAAGAATGATGGATGGACTGTGTTAAAGATGGTATACCTTGATGAAAGTGGATGCCTATTGAGATGCGCTGAACCTAAAGGTCAGAATTGATAATTGATAAAGCTTGATTTGTTTCCAATAGTTTTCGTTTGATGGTACCATCTTATACTCTTAATAGATAGAAAAAAGTCAAAACTCACCAATAACAGGCTCCAAATATTCACAGAGCCTCCTATAATTCCTCTTCAAATAGTCCAGGAACCTGGCATAATGGTCGATGGGTAGCACGTCGACGCTCTGGTAGCGGCACTTGATGCGCAGCGCGGGCGCAGGCGCGGCCGGGGACGTCGGCTTGTCGCTCTCCGTCAGCGGGTACCAGCGCTCGTTCAGGTAGCGGGACGAGACGTCGTCCACTGGGATGCGGACTGTACCTGTGGAATTAGATGGTAATTGTTTACAACTTTTTTTGAAGTGAAAACTTCTTCAGGCGCGTTGGGCACTTTTTGGGTGAACAAAAATCATGGATCTCGCATGACCGTCACGTACGCATTTCGTAGCACTCGTAGCCGATCCGCTACGGCATAGCACCACTTAGGCGTGCGCGGAGCTCAACCCGTAGCAGTGCTACGATTGGGGCGGAGCCTGAGGGTGAGGGGGAGGGGGAGGAAAATATTGAAAAGAAACGAAAAAATTGCAAATACACAAGTCGACGATACAATTCATAAGTTACTTAGGTTTCACTTCTATCGGTAGTCCCCAAAGACTGCCCCGCATATTTGTTTTTTATCAGCAGGAATAGATTAGTAAGCGGTTCAAATTTTAGCAACACTTGAAAATTGCTCGCATTGGTTCTTAACAGATTTTTTCTTCTTATACTCTATTTTCCTACTGCTGGGTAAAGGCCTCCCTCATAGCCTTCCATTCTTCTCTCTGTCCGGTTTTCTTTAGCCAATCTGTCACAAACGCTTCTAAGTATTAACAGATACTACATTTTTATTTCATCGACCATCATGGGGTCGGCTTCCAGCCTACCAGTATTTTGTTAAGGAGCCACTGCCTATCAGAACTGCACAACCAAGTTACTAGATAATACTAACTATACAGGGTGTAAAAGACCTCATCACAAAGCCGTCAACCAAGCATTCTGTACATCAAACTAAGTAACTTTACGCAAAAATTATTGCTGGGAAACAACTTTTTTTTTTTGGGTGTAAAATCATGTTTTATGGTAGAACTCAATGTAACGCACTCAAAACATTGTGCTGATAGATGGATTGAATAGTACGGGGATCGTGGAGGTGTTTAAAGTAAAAATCTTACATTAAAAACTTGTATTTTAAAAAAAACTTGCCAAAAAGTTGGAACTTTGACCCCCAATATTTCCGTAACTAGAAGGTTCCCAGGTATGGTGTAGAACAAAAAAATGATCGCAATGACGGGGAGAACAAGTGCTTTTCGGCTTCGTTATGAGGTGTTTTACACCATTTATACCCCTTGGCCAGATTGATTGGTTATCAGCCTGTAAGACGGTCATTTTTTGTTTTTGGTAAGCTAAGATTTTAAAATAAGATTTAGATAACTTGTAAAGCTCTTTGAAAAGGAGCTCATCTGCAATGCCTCTTATAATGCAAATGTGCATATTATCATAGATGTCGAACATTTATCACAGCTTGGTCGCATCCAAAAATAAATAAATATAAATATCGCTGGACATCACACACAGCGCCATCTAGTGCCACACTAAGCAACGACGCTTGTGTCGTGGACACCAGATAGTTGATATACGACACATATACTAAAAGGAAACTAACCAACAAGCGCATGTTTGTCTCTCTTCCGTGAGCGCCGCTCGGGCTCCCGGTACACGTTGACGTGTATGGCGCGCACGGCGGGCAGGCTCGCGAACTCGTACACCTCGCCCCAGAAGCATAGCTCTGTCTTCAGCTTTGATGATGACCTGTAATGCCAATAAATCTGTTACTACTCAGTTGCAAATATAGTTTACTATAGTTGGTGCCAGTTAAGATTAGAATAGCGGTCATTACCCTTTCCCTAATTTCTCTTCGTACGAACCAAAACAAATAAACCATGTATCGTTTTTCATTACAAAAAATGTTGAAAATCACGGTTCAAATACGACAGTAGCTCCACCTAATATATTTTGTGTTAACGAGAATAACTGCTTGTATTTTGGATTAATTCTCTATGGACTTGTCTGCGGTTTGTAAATGAAAACCGAATAAACGGGTAGTCTTGTCGCTACAGCTATTGTGTTTTATTAGATTCAAGACTTGAACAGGCCTATTTTTGGTTTTCAAAGTTAAGAAGTTTAATAAATGTAGGTGGGTCAATGACCGCTATTCTCATCTTAATTAGCACCAACTATAGTGCCCGCAGCTCCGAACGCGTGGAGTTCTACAGTACTTTCCCAAGTTATTTAGTCTTGTCTGGGACTGCAGCTTTGTTTTTTTTTTGTATTTTTGTCATTCAAAAGTGCCGTAATGGTCTAATTGAAGTAAATGCTCTCAGTTTGAGTTTGAGTTTCAGTTTGAGTTCAGAAAAGTACCTCACGGGAACGTCATTCCAGAACAATAAACTATCCTATGTTTTAAATGATTTATGACCTGTTTTTTTTTGTTTTCTGAGACGATATTATTTGATTATGGTTTATTTTAATTATTGCCAAGTCAGAGGCCCATGGGTGGCATAAAATCTCTGACACCAGGTTAAGCATTAACCACACGATGAAGAAGAAGATAGTTTATTTCTTTGAGTTCATTCTGCTTGAAAAAACATCTGAAAGAACCCGAATTTCAATAACCACTGCCCAAGACAACAATATTTTCCTTTGTCCTCCACTGGGTTAGGACGCAGTTTTTGGAGCTAACAATCTTTTCAGTCATATTACGACGGGCTGTCAATAAAAATGGTGGCCCTAAAGAAGCATCTTATCGTATAGTACTTTGAGAGAAAGTATATAATTATGATATTAATACTTATATCAACAAACACATTCCTACTACAAGTATTTGTAAAAAGAAAGTTGTTTGCTTACATAGACTAATACTTAGCGCTATAATGAAACCTAGCTGAATACAAGGAATAGAAAACACGCAAGGGTCAAACATAGTCTTTCGTTTGACTTAAGCATATATTTGCATAGTAATAATACCATAGAGAATATAACCAGGCACGATATGCCACAGGTAATTACAGGTTTGTTTTATACTACGCTTGTCGTTGGTGAAGAAAATTGATCTTACATGCTGCGTTTATACAAATGAAAGTGAACGATTTTTATCATGCAAGGTTTGTACCCAAAAATTTAAGGTACAGCAATTTATTTTATTGAAGCGGGAACCATGGAATCTCTATTAGTTAAAAATACTGTTATGCGATTAGATATGGGAATGAAACTCTGTTGAAAATAAACTCTCACGGTAGCTCCAACGGCCGTTTTCTATAACTTAACTTACTTACGTTTAACTGTTGGTTAATGTGCCTTCTTCCGTAGCTATCGGTGTTTATATAAACAAAGAATATCTTTGACCCTACTCTCTAACGTTTCGTCCGTATATTCGGATCTATCCGTCTCTCTCGCCACGTCTGCAGATGAGTGTGAGTGAGAGAAACGGATAGATCCGAATATACGGACGAAACGTTAGAGAGTAGGGCCTCTTATCCGTGTCACCTACCTGTCACTTGATTCATAGAAAAATCAAAGAAAGCTTTTCTGTGACGTTTTGATTCTAACCGCCCAGTAAGCAAAATGTCAAACAGAGATAGCAACCTACCGAAACCGAACAGTAAGTTATTGAAAATGGCCGTTAGACATTTACAGGCTGATTAAACAGTTTAAACAGATTATTTAAATATTATTAATGATGTAAGTAAGTTATAATGTTTTTAGGCCACTATCAACCACACAATATTAAATGCATCTAAATATCTTTTTCAACACACTTGCTCATAAAATGGCTCTAATTTCACCGCAATTAGGCACATAATGACACCTATAATCAAACTGTGACTTTTTCATTACTATTATTCACAAGTGAGATATAGGGTTTTTTTTTTGGTTGAGGTGCTTGTTGCTTTGTTGCTACAAAAGTTTCTATATAAAATAAATCGTGTTCAATAGTACAAATAAATTAATGTACTTATTGCTTGCTCACTGAAATGTAACTTTTGTTTTCTCTGTAATAAAGAAAACTTTGAATTCCCCATTTTGTACGTGGATTCGCTATCCGCGAAAAGCCAAAAAAACAAACCTCAGTATTTTAGTCTATGGCCGATCGCCATTGTTAGATGCGCGCGCATAGGAAAACTGATTAAATTTTCCCGCCATTGCGAAAAACTTTTCATTACTCGTTTTCACTGTTGAAATTATAGTTATTTATAAATAAAAAATGTCTACAAGTACTAGTTATGAAGAAAATGATTTATGCTGTACACCGCCCGTTATAAGATGTGAAGCCCTTAACGTTATGGAAAGTTTACTACCTGAAAATTCCAAGGACAAATATCTATTATCTACTAAATAAAATTAATTTTTTGTATTATTTTATTCACAAGTGTGTTGAAAAACGTCGTATGACACACGTGTGTATTGATGATTACCGTCCTCGGCTCTCTTAAGACCCTCGCCTGACGGCTCGGGTCTCAATCGCGCCTCAGCGGTAATCACCAACATTACACACTTGTACCATAATGTACTATTTTATATCTCTGTAATTTTTTTGAAAATGACGGAAACGGAATGATGTTTTGAATAGGTACGTTTAGTGTTAAATGTGTTTACCTAAAGTAATTGGCGCAAGTAGGCCTAAAAATCTGTAAAATAACATCGTCCAATAATAATATTAGTTATGACTTAGGTATTAAAGTACATATTTACCTAGCATATAACGTATCGTCGAGCAGGATCTCGCAGTAGTATCTCTTCTTGGGCGGGATCGCCTTGGCCTCCAACAGCCACAGCTTGACGGTCCGCTCACACCGTCGCGTGCGCAGCTCGTCGGGTCGCGCCGCTTGCCGCAAGCTGGCGAGGGTAAACAAAGAAACATTGTTATTCCGAATATTTTTGATCAAGTAGAGAGTAAATAGAAATAATTCTCCCTAAGACAAAATGAAACATTCTTTAAATGTAACGTCGGGGAAATTAATTAAGCAAGTCGATGCCCCACATCTTTGTCGTGTTCTAGCTATTTCATACAAATGCCAAAGAATGACTGTTGTGACTTTGCTTTGTTGTTAATAATCTATTTATTTATTTAGTTTATTTTCTTATGTTGTGAATTAAATCTATTGACTCATTGAAACCTTTCGCTTACAAAAAAAGGTACAAAGGTGAACTTAACGCTTTAAGCATTCTGTACCAGTCAAGTTAGGGTGGTGTGGTGGAGACATACTTGAACAAGTTGCAATTAACTTGTATTCCATATCTAAGGGTCAAAAACATCCGGGGTTGCGGGACTGTTCGAAAGAGATACCTTGGCCCCGGAACAAAAAGGGCGATGAAGGAACATGGATGGGTTTTATTCAGTAAAAGTCTGACACTCCCTCCTGCTCCGCCCAGAGCGGGAGAAGTCATTTGATGATTTCCCATCCGAAAAAAAAAAAAACGGTCAAAAACATTACAAGAAATAATTCATAGTATCATAGACAATGTTCTAAGTAACAATAACGACAAAGGGTACACAACAAACATGTTTAAGATAACACTTAACCTTCCGGATCATTTTGTAATGAGTGTAAAGATTTATCTGTCTCATTACTAATGACCATTTCTTTAACCTCTAGTTTAACTTCCAACAGACTAAACACATAAAAGCATTGCAATGTAATAGCAGTCTCTAGTTTTGAATATACTCCTCACAAACTTACTAATTTTGCTTGTGAATTGTATGCTTTATAGCATAGAGCAACGCATTATTTCTTTGTTTTTGTTTATATTTATAAACATCTAAACAAATATCATACAAAAATGCAACACATTCACGGTCAAAATGTATGAAACAGCAACAATTTTTAGTATACTAGGCGAATAATTTAATCGCTGGTTGGTCGAGAATCTTGTTCCGTCACTATCCCTGTCCCTTAGGGCCTACGCAGATGAGGCCTTTTGTCCGCCAGATATAGAAATGACCGTTCCTGTTCATTGGTTATTGTGTTGTTTTTTCATCTATTAGTTGACGCAAATTACGTCGACGTGCGACTTGTTCGCGGACAAATTGTCCCTCGTCTGCGCAGGGCTTTAGGTACACCGCGTATATTGGATACCTATTTATAGATAACCAATTAAGCAGTGGGTGTACAGATACTTAGAAGCGCTACCTACACCTTCGGAGAATGGCTGCTGACGTTACAAAGAAAGTTACGTTTACTTTGTACATGATACTGTTTGATAGCGATATCGACGACCTACTTAATAGGGTGGTAATGGGAACAGCCTTATACAAGCGATTCGGAATTGCTATTATAGACTTTTTTAAGTCTGTATTCAATCTGTGGATAATATAAGGCTTGTTTGCGACATACATATCTTATCTCAATGTATTTAGGATCAGAACCACTTGAGGATATTATGACTGTATCAGCGAGGGAGTTCGCGTAGCTGAGTTTTGGGCAAAATATATTTGACGAAAATTTCCCATCGATACGCTATGAAGAAGCAGATTTTATGCGCCATACACTTCTATCAGCCGTCATTTCAATCTTCGCTTCCTTCCTGATAACTTTCACCATCTGCCACACAAACCATTCATCTTTTCCTCTCTTATCCATCCTGGTTCATACTACACATATTCCGCGTGCTCCTCATTCCTCCACAACACATGTCGAAGGTCCATGCCGCGGTCCTTGTCACATAATATCTAGATGGTGTATCTACCTGTATATCCAGCGGTCCCGCTCCTTTCGTGAGGCACAGGCGAAGTAGCGAGGAGCTCGACTCTCAGCACTGAGCGCGAAACAATGTGGTCTGCCCAGCACTGACGAGTGGAGAGATCGAATTTCTACCTGGAAACATTAAATAAAAAAGTTAGTTTGCACCTCTTACTCTTGTAAACATCTAGCGTGGTGATCAAGCTCATTCCTTGTCATCTGTATGAGAAGTGCCCGATAATTCCGATATAATAAAAATAATCTAAATACGTTATAAAAGTCTCCACGTAACTGAAGATCTGTCTACAACGAGCATATTGAAATACATTCCCTAAGCATAAAGGTTCGAAGGCATGTCGAGTCCGAAGTTACGAAAGTTCTGAGTCAAAGGATGCCTACGATGGCATGTCATACTGTCTAACAAAGTCTGTCGGCGAAAGCCAAAATAGTTTCAGTTTGGAATCCATTGAGGTTGGAAAACCGACTCCTTTAATGTAAGATAGGTCAAGATAAAGTCAAGAAGTAAGCCTAAGTGCATTAAACTGATTTATAATACTATATTCCAATTTTCTTATATTCTGTAAAATTACAAAGTCATATAAAATAACAAATAACTTCCATTAACTAGATTTAGGTTTAAATTTTGAATACGCACTTGATTAGGTGGTCCCAAATCCATAGTGGAGACGGCAGGTGAATGTGCAGACAGGAGGCTTTCGTGAGATCTGAAACAAACAGATTTGATTACCGTTAGAGCTCTGCTCTTCAAAGGGATTACTTGGGCGAGAATCGAACGACGGATTTCGGTCTCCCACAAATGTGAATGGTAAATGATATCTTGTAGTACCTACCTACTCTAACCGATATTTTATTACTTGATACAAAATTGAGATCAGAACTGTGTTCGAAACACGTTCCTGTTTAATCCATCTACAGATAAAGCAAGACCATTTAAGGAAGTGATTCCTTTACAGTTTACGACCTCCATTGTTTATGTATACGTTTACACTACGTGAGCCTTTCCATCTGTTAGTTAGAGCAAAGCTTCAATAATCATTGGTCTATTTAAAGCAGGCGTGAATTGGCCGCCAAGTTTCACTATTTAATTAGGTCTCGATGAAGTTGTCGTGTTTGTGTTGGGTGGGAAGTAATTAAGAATATTTGGTGAATAGCCGTGGGCCAGACTGGGCGGGGCGACACTCCTACACGTTGAAATACGACACCATACAACCTGGATAACGTTATACAGTCACGACATATCGCTAAATACACTCGACAGTTGTTTTACTGGCTAATTTATGTCAGGACATACTGCTGACTATAAAGTTGAGCACACGTCATTGCTCTGTGAACGAAAATTTCGGAACTTTTACGACATAGCAAACTTTGTGATTATGCGTACGGATAAAGTTGAAGCTTGCCTAGATTTCTAAATATTTATAGATAGTAGAGCTAAGTTGGTGACGAACAAAACACGTATTAAATAATGTTTATGTAAATTATGGAATGTTTTCAAATATAATATGTAATATTTTGATGGATATCATATCAATAACATGGGAAACATTACGCCAAAGGAAGCTTCGATTTCAACTTAATCGACGAGACATTATGAGGACTGCGTAACTTTATATGCTACAATTTCACAATAAGAATTTGGGACTGTTTTACGAGCAATTCGTCGGCAGTACAACTGATATTTCTATCATAAACTAAGTTATGAGGTGACAAGAGGGATGTCTCGTATTACACAGATTATTTTATTCGGGCCATAAAACAAGTTATTGTTGGCAGCAATACGTTTTCTAGTAATCCACTGCAATAGCGACATTTTATAGACATCAATAAACTGGGCAGACGGAGGGATCAACAAACTGTGAGAGCTGTTCTGTGAGAGAATAAAAATGAAATATTCCTGAGAATAATTTCTTCAAAGAAAAATTTAATCAGGCTTACGTGACTCCGATCAATTCTTCGTCCGAACTTCAAAGTCTATTGTGTTTTATATCAAGCTGTATCTGAAAATCTCGACGACCTCCAGCTATTGTTTTTAAATTGCGTTTGAAAACGATTTCTGTTTTACATTTACGAAAAACACCAACAAGCGACTATGGTTGTATCTAGTTATACTGGAAGCAAACTTACCAACACCTATTACTCGAATTACAACTAGCTCAACACCTAATTAGATGCACATATACAGAGGTACCAACCTTGATGTCCGCAATGCATGTGTAGGTGGATGTGTAGGTGCGGCGGCCAAGGCTCGTTCCCTCTCGAGTTTGGTCGCCGACTTGGTCCTCTTGAGGGGGTTGCTCCTGAAGGATCGCTTGGAGAAGAAGAAGGAGGCGAGGCGGGAGGGACTGTGCTGCGCCTGCGCTCCAGGCACTGGCGTGCTCGGTGCTGAACCCCGTCGACATGCCTTCTCATATGAGGTGTCTGTAAATAAAGGAAGTACAGGTCAGACATTGTTTTTTTAAGTATACTACACTCTACACTATTGGCAAATAGTCAGTTTTGCCAATGAAAAAAGAGAATGATTGTTTAAAAATCAATTAAGTTAAACATTACCTACACAGCCCAACAAATGATAAAATAAATACTGCCTCATATCCGTTTGATCGAACAACACAATTGACACTGATTTACCGTCAACCTTGCAAGAAAATTACTAGAACTGTGTTGCCAATGCGCATGTAATGTTCGCGAGGTTTCACATTACGGCGACACATTACAGATAGATATGTAATATGATATCAACTACATAGCAGGAGCCATGTACGGCGTGGTTTCCGCCGGAAGTTGCGCGCACGCCGCCCGTGACCGCTGCGCATGCGCCGGCAAATGTATGACAAAAAGTTTTGAGCAACAAATTATTATGGTGCCCGCGTCCAAAATATGTATTAAACATTCAGCGATGTTTTTGTGAAGTGCCTCAGTTGAACTAGTCCTTTGTTTACGATTACTACGCTACGCTTTACAAAAACCATTGACTTTAATTTGTGCATAAATATATTGTTCTGGGAAACACGATAGTCCATTGGTCTGTGTTTTCATATTGACAATAAACGTTTATGACAAATATTTGTGTCAACTATTAAATGTGATGGCTGTTTATGAATAAAGTTTCCTGTTTGTTTTGATTCGTGATGCCACAAAATTATTGTTGCTAAGTCATTTTTATAGAATAATAAATGTGGGGTAGTTAAGTTGGCAACAGCCTGCAATGTCAACGACTCCTCGACGTGTGAAGCAACAGATGTTCTTTCGGACCCATTATCGTTATTACTTCGGTTTATGTGTTGTACTCTGCGTTATGAGTTATGGCCTCTGTTTACAGACCAGTGAACGAACGGTAGCAACTACACAGGTGATGTTACACTGTTACGGCTACTGTTTCCAATGCAAATCAAGTGCAAAACTGTTTGAAGAGAATAGTAAATAATATTTAAGCAGCGGCGCGACAACGTGACAAAATGGCGCTAAGTCACAGATTTCAATGTTTTCATGGCTAAAACTTATTGTTGTCTAGAGGTCTTTAACGTAATTTAAACAAAGGTTATTTGTAAACTCGGAAAAACACTGTATTTCCGAAATAAGGTAACCTTTTAAATTAACAAGTAAACACTTGGAGTGGTTACCAAATTACCAATGCTATTTGAAAGCAATTTTAAATAAAAAGCCAGCGGACTCGATTCTCTGCGCAATCATTATGCGTACTTTTGATAAGGAGACGACGACGATAACAGACCACGAGGAAGTGCAACACGACGATACGATAGTGACGGTACATTAGCGACATTTTTATGTTTGTGTTACGAAACATTTATGTACGTAAAGTACATTGTTTTGAAGGAGCAACCGACTTCGATTTTGTGGCGCAGCGTTTTTGAGCTAAAGACGTGTGGTGAATATTTAATAGAAACGGTAATATTATAGTCTTTTGTTTACAGTTTTTCAAAGCAGACAAAGATAGTCATATTATTTTAGAAACATTATTAGAATCTAGAAGCTACAATAGTAAAGTTAACCCAAGTTTGGCGAGCAGCAAAAAATGACTTATAAATACGATTGGGCGTAGTAAATAGACCTACCGAGGACCAACGTAAATAACCTTGGTTCAAATATAGTTTAATATCAAATATGGGAAACACTTTGTGCATTCGTAGCAATTCTTTGTCATATAAATAGGATGATGACACAGGGGAGTACGTTGCAGTGTCATGGGATTCCATCCAATCTTTTTGCGCCCAAGTAAGGTAACTACATAGGTAGAACTGTTGAGGAAAAAGTTGAAAATAGCGGTGATTTACGAGTTATTAAGCATTGTTCTCTATCGTCATTGCCTACTTCTACTGCAATGTATTTTAGATTTCTCACACCTATGGGAATCTTTTAATTGTGAAATATTTAATGTGTTTCATAGAATTCAATGCAGACGTTGTATCGTAGGTACTAATCATATTTTTATCATCTACCTGATTATCTAACCTTGAAGTTAACTAAAATAAATATGTATTCAATTCTGGAGTTTTACTCTATTATTATCTGTTCCAGTTATAACGATAAATCAAGTACCGATCAACGTTGTACTAAAGAACAATTTGAATAAACCATTGTTTATAACGACAGTCACTTAGATATAATGGGCTTTGAATAACAAGATGACTTCCACTTTTCGTAATGCCAACTTTAAGACGTGATGTATCGTTCGCTAAAGACCTTCGCTTGAGATCCTTGCTATGTAATTAGCGGACATTGTTTGCCGTTATGAACAACATCTAGTGGAAAATGCCACACACTGGTAGGATATTTCGAAAGTGTTAAGTCATCCGTATTAGGTACTCGCTCAGTAAGGGCTTTCAAACGCTTTCTCCTCTCAAGTGTCAGGCATTGTCCACTAAGTGCTCCAGTGTGTACGGTGTTAGGTGAACGATCAATATACTAGTTCGTATAGGATGTACAACCAAGGTATGGTATATCCAGAACATACAACTCACCGAGTGGAAATGTGAAGAGTTGTAACGTAGTAGTAAAAACATTCATTTAATAGCTGAAAATTACTTAAGTGTTACAAGTTTGAATTGCTTTTGATTGACTCATAATATTGTATTGTATTCGTAGCTAATTTATTTTAGAAAGGATTATGGTTATTCATTCAATATTATAATTTGACGATCAATGTCAAACAGGCGCACGCCTCCATATTTCACTTTACGCAGCGAAGTTTAACGCGCTGTTTCTATTATGGTATACATTATGGTCAACGAACACTGCCGATGGGAAGTAAATTACAATTTACTCAAGGTTGGAATGAATAAAGATTTTATGAAGGCAAATATCTTACCAGAATGTACAGCTACATCATCGTCCACATCAAGGTATGCCCGTCGTATGCTCATAGGGCTGTTAGCCATCTGAGCTTCGTTTTTCTTAATCAGAGCACAAATCACTTCAGATTTGCCCCCATTACTATCTACAAAGTTATCATAATTTTCAGTCAGGTCCGTCACTACAGCGGCATGTTCGTCAAGCCCCTCTTCGATATGTCTTGCAGTAATACTGCGCAATAAGGAGTTGCTTCGTGACAATTTTGTGCTTCGAGATCTTCTAATAAAATTCAGTCCTGACATTTTACCAGGACTTTTATTAGGGCTTTCAGGAGTGACAGTTATTCTAGGTGTTCTAAATATAGACGTAGAACTACTGCTACCTCTAATAGGCGATGGCACATTAAGATTTTGTGGAAGGGTTTTTGATTTCTCCTTCGCAGGAGACAAAAGCTTTGGCGAATCAGGAATGAGTGACAAGTTGGAATTCATTATTGAAGTTTTCGAGGGTATTTTGCTTCCAATGTTCGTGGTGGAACTATTCAGTTTGTTTGATGAAACTGATCCTCCGATCGGTGAAAATATCCGGTCGTAACGAGGTTCGCACGATGTCGTGCTCCGTAATCTCGGCTTGGTATTTTTCATAAGAGTGCTTTGGGCGACGAGTCTCGGGCTAGTCAAATCGCGATGACCCAATCTTGTCAGCGCCTCGTTTGAGCTCGCAGTTGATGACAAAGGCCGACGAAACCGTCTTTCTGGACTAAACGCGCTCATGTCACTTTCACTTTCCGTAAAGGATGAATCACCCCGAGATGGGATTCGCAATCTGCCGCTGTCTGACGCATTCCTCCTTTTAGTTTTTGTAGAGATGCTATCTATATTTTCGCCAGATATTAGAGCTTCTTTTTCTTCTGGCGTCAAGGGCAAATAATTGTCGAAGCTCTCAAATAATGGCACGTAGAAGACGGAGCGTCGTCGCGCCGGCTCGTCGCCGACGTCGGAGGCGCTCGGAGACAGCGCACTCGACATGGCTGGCTGTCGCGGCACCCGGCGGATGTACGCTGCGTTAACGCCTATTGGCCTCCGCTAAGTTCTCTCGCCGCATCGCCGCCGCCATTCGTTTCACTGTTCCTCTTCTAGTTATCCTTTTTCTGCTTTCATTTCACACTTTGCAACTGTTAATTGAAACCCAGAGTGCACTTTTGATTACTCACTGTTTTAGATCACTTGAAATGACTCGTTCTACAAAACAAGGACGTACATGTTGGAGTATTACATGGCCGTACAACGCCATAATGGATACTAAACATTTTTCGCGTCTATTGTAAAACTAACGAATAACTGAAAATGATTTACGGCAATCCAAAGCGAACTGATTCATAAGTGGGTGAGGTACTACATGTATACAAGTATTGATCGAAGTAAAACTGTTTTGTTTTATCAACTAGCGATAAGATTATGCACTAACAGCAACCAATGAAAATGTCGCATCGAATAAATGGAAGGAGGCCAGGCAAATGTCACACTTGTACTGTAATGTACTTATGAATAAAATTACAAGTGGTATATTTGGGTCTGAGAACAAACATGCTTCAACTGAACTAGAAAATATTGAAAGTTCAACCATGATAATGTGACGGAAACTCATACATAACCTATTAATTAAAATGACATACAAGAGAGCGCAATTCCCCATAACGTGACATGTAAGTAATTGTATGGATGGCCGTTAGCGCGTGAGCGAAAATAGGAATGTTATTAGGGCAACATGTGTGTTCGTTTGTGTTTGTGCTGAGGAGTGAGTGGTGGTGTCGTGCGAATATATTTAGATCCGCCCTAGCCCATCCGCACTCGCAATTAGCTTACGACATACGAATCAGTTTAATTAAATTAAAGCACGCGTGTGTACCGAACATTCTATTACAACTTAGGGCGTAAAGACTATGATTTATGCAAACTCGTTTTGTTCGTAAATAACTTTATGGTGGTCGTTTTTCATTACAATTTTCCAGGTCAAACTCATTTCCGCGTAACTTAAGTGCAGGTAATGGCGTCACTTAAAAAGTTAAAATGTTTGCTTCCCTAATCAGAGAAACTCAATTTTTCATAATGACAGGGTTCCTACATCAAGTAGATCTCAGCCATCACGATGGTAATTTGTGCAATCACAGTCACGACGTGTTAATGGCTGCAAGTTTGAGCGGCGTTGAACTAAGCACACTTTAATAACCCCGGAATGGTATGCAGCCCATCACTCCAGTCTGCAGACGAATAGAACTTAAACAGTAAACAAAAACTTAACGACAAAACTACGAGCGCGTGAAATAGTCATAATTTTAAAATATTCGTACAAAATCTGAACAACGTGGCCGTAATTGTTCCCCATACGAGCCTGCTTCAAGTTCGTTGTACCATGTTCAAAGAAACGCAAAATAAAATACCGGATGTCGTGAATACAGAGGCGAGGAGCGAATGAGATCTGAGCTTGTGATCGCACGACGAAAGCGAAGCCTGCGGAACGAATGCACATAGTCAAGCACCACAATGTAGTAGCTTACTGAATAAAACAAGTTTACTATCCACGCGATTATCTACGCTGATGTAAGAATTAAAAACAAGAGTAGCTATCGGGTCTTACGATACTTGAGACACTTCCCATCCAATGGTACTTCATTGAGAGTACCATTTGTATGTAAATTACTTTATGACTTTAGTAATAGCTAATAGCTTATAGTAATTTATTGATGCAATCTGAAATTTGTGCTCACAACATATTACCACATCAAGATGTTTTGAGGTAGGTATCTGAGCATGGATGGAACTCAGTTATGCCTCATAGAGCGAAAAAGAAAGACAAGCCTCACGTATATGAAACACTTAACATTTATAACGTCTCTAAGGTATTTCCTAAAGCTTTGCGGAGATGTGGACCTAAACAAACACGCTCCCTTCACAGATTTAACAATTCCAAGTATTTCAATAATTTCACTTGAGCGACAAACGAGGGCTACAAAGGACGAATGTGAGAATTAGCGAATACAAACGAAATTTCACAATCAGCACTGGTTTGTTTTATCAGCGGTTTTTAGTATGAAATGATAACGATTTCTATCAATAACATAGAGTAAAGATAGAGATAGTAAACATTATAAATATGTGGATAGAAATGGAATTGGTGTGTTCTTTTATTTATTATATCTTGTAAACTAATCAAGATACAACAACCTTTTATAAGCCTTTCAATGACCTAACCAGCAACCATGTAATGCAATTTCTAATAACTAAACATTTTTTAAATAGCAATGTAAACTATTTGTAAAACGCCACCAGGATCGCATAAAACTATGGAAAATAAAAATAAACGGTGAGAAATGGAAATATGAGCCTTTGCTGAAAATGGCCGAGCGGTGGCGTGACTAACGCGCGCGGACAATCATGATTCAAGGCAGCGCGGCAGCGCAGGCGCAGGGCTACGCAACTTTGTAGCTATGAGTGTCCCTCGGTCTTTCAACTCGGAGGAAAGTGGAATATCTGCTTACGTAAAGCTAGTAAGAACCTACTACGCTAATTATATTATTATGCATCAAGTAGGCCTTATCTTATCTTAAGACTTCAAGTTTGTTGTTGTTTTTGAAAGTATTTTAAACTCCGTATTGAAGTTCTACAATTAATTGTTTAACAAGCTTTGGAATATAAAATCAACACCAAAAAGCTAACTTGGAAAGCTAACACAAAGTTGTAACAACACAAAAGAGCATAACAAAACAAACTTCAAATAAATACTTAATCATAACATCTAACACGCGGAGATCTCCGAGTGTGAAATATGGATACGAAAATAAAACGTCCAATATGGCTGCCAGGGCATTTTTCTCACGCAGTCCTCGCGAATTATACAACACGCAACTTAGTTAAGCAATTTGCTCGTCACTTATGTGAAGGAATAATAAATGGATACATATTCCTTTTTTATCATTGTCCTTATGGGAATATTGTAAGACGAACCGTTGGAAGTAATTTGTTGGCCATTACAGATACAAAACACATTAAGGGTTTGAAAGGTCATGACTGTAACTATCGTAACTGGGAACGGAGTCGATGCCAATTGGCTGGCAGTTACTATCTCCATTACTGTACAGAAAATAGATACGGATCCTAAAACAAAACGAATGGCATAACTACCCACATACCTACGTCCAGGAGCATAATAGATATATTAGGTAATGGTTAGATGTTAGCTTGACATCTACTTAGAGATGTCTACGGCTTTGTTCTCAGATTTATTGAAAATATTTTAAACAATCTGGATACTATCCATTCAATAATAGGTGTCTGAATTCTCATTATAACCACAGATACTACAAAACAACAATGATAAAATAAAACACAAACCTTAAACAATTACTACTATTTTGTAGTCATTTTACCTGTGGTTATGTGGTTATGTCGTGCTTCATTTTGACGTATTATAATTTAATAATAATATCTCAAAATAACGCACAACTGTTATAGTTATTGTAAGCATAACTGAAAAATAAATGATTTTCCTTAATATGGCGAACACAAATGGCATCTTAATTAGGACAGGTATGTGCTTAGTATGTTTAAATAGAACAGGATAAGGGGGGGGGGGGGGTTAAATAAAGGAAATAATAAGGAAAGAGGTGGCGAGACGATCTGGACTCGTACCTACTGTAAGGGCTGGTCCGAGGAGGCCAGGGATAAGAGCATATGGAAGGAATTGGGGGAGGTTTTTGCCCAGCAGTGGAACATTATAAGCAAAATAAAATATACATATATATACTCAGGCGGATGATATTGGAAGAAACCAACAGTAAATAAAGGCAAATGAAGAAGTATTTCTTAATATTATCATTGAGCTCGTATTTATAGTAGATGAAATAGCACAACAAGAAATAGAAGCCTTATTTGTAAACTGAATGGACTAAAGATTTAACTGATGGTTTAATTGGATTGCCAATTGCTATGAGGATATAAGAGCGAGTTAATTTGTGATTTAGAATCGGCCTTAATGAACTGGACAAGAGTTCAATCAAATTACAACAGGACTGTGATGACTGTTGACGGTGTACACTTAATAACAACGACCTAGAAGATCAATGTACTGAGAAGAATCTTGAAAACTGTCCTCATGTATGCGGTTAAGACATTTCAGACAATGATTAGTGCTAGGCGGCGCCAGACGCATGAAACTAAAGCGGTTGCAAAAGTTTCCTCTGGACTTTCGCAAGTTATTCCGACCGCATGCTCGGCGAATGCAACGAATACCATAAAACCACAGAACCGTTACTCTTTCGCAATCAAAATATTATGTTCTTTGAGATCATATACAAGAGCACAGTGACGAAAAACTTTAGTCAGAAACTACTTTTGAAAGGTAAGTAGCGGCACAGAATTCGGCTCAGATTTTTAATTTTAGAATTCTTTGTGAGACGAAACACTGTTTTAAAGGCAAAAGACTTTCAAATACTTTTGGTAACAAAGTAACTCAATATTTCATACTTATTATTCTTGTTTCTAAGCCAATGGTTGATATAAGCGTTCTATAAAATAATTATTGCAATTTGCAGCAGTCATTAGTATGAGCGCCTTCAATTCATAATTCATGCAAATTATACTGCTCTGAATGAACTCTGCGGGTTTTTCCGAAAGAAAATCTCAAAAATATTTTTAACACTTCATTTTAGACAGAGATATTGCAACACTGAAATAACATGATGGATTTTATGACCTGGCAACATAATGTTGCCTTAAGGCTATAAATTATTTCTGTAGGAGGCAAGTCGATACTAGATTGAACGGTCTCATTATTATGTGCATCGGTGTTACATTCGCAGGCTAAGAATAAAGTTGCGGGAAAGCCAGAACACGGAACACAAGCCGGATTTAATTACTGCGTCTAAGTGCACAAGTCCCGGAAGGCAAATGGTGTCAAAACTAGAAATGGTATCCGGTGACAACGTTACAGTATCTGGTAATAGCTCTAATAATCATAACTCAGAGTGAAAATGCTATTACTCTGAAACAAACATGAACAGAGACGCTTATAGTTTAGAAACGCATTGCGTTATGTTGGTGCTAGCCTACAACCAAACACAGATCTACAAATCCAAACCTACGACACTCTCTTAAATAAAGTACGGGTAAAAGCTTTTCAACTGCATCATACAAGCGTAAACACACCTTTCCTTTTACACAAAGACTTCTTTCGAACGAGTAAAATAAAAATCCGGTTTTATCGACAGAAATTATTGACGCAATTATCAATACCATGGATGGGGCTGGATACTTCAGTAGTAAGTGTGTGAACGGCATAATCATACGAATAAAAGTCGTCGCCGTGGTCGTTGCTAGGCGACATCGTACAGTGCGGATAGACTCCGATACTTCCTTAGCCCGCCCGACAAGATTACTAGCAATAGATACAGGTTTGTCGACCGGACATCGACGTGTGAGTTTAAAGGTAGGCGTAATAACGTTTGATCAAAGATACTCATTTGAATCATACTTCAAATTAAAGTTATTACTATCAATTAACCGTATACCCGTTTTCAATGTGGCCCTATTTGAGACGTCCGTCTCAAATAGGGCCACATTGAAAACGAGTAATGAATATAATTTCATGTCTAAAACCGCATTCAAAGAGAACTTTCTGATAATCATCATTCATTTAGTTTGAAAGCTCTTTGGTAGAAGGGTTAAGTAGCGCGTAACTTCAATAGAAATCAAGTTTCTGATCAAAGCAAATCACCCAATTGAGGGGACGGCTGCGAACTTACGTCAATTTGATGTAGGAAGACGTTCAAGCATGTTAATCACGTGTTTTCAACGAAAAGGGTCTCCGCTTGTCAATATGTCGCGCATTTACGCAGGTCCAATTTATTTAGGAGTAGTAATGCTGCTGTGTCGATTCTTCCGAATTGTAACTTTCTTGGAGTAGAAATCGACGATTGCTAAAAATTATGTCGAATTAAGGTCGATTTCTTTTACAGTATAGGAAATGCGATGTTATGCAATGCAAGTTAGAGAAAATAATATCATGATATAAATTTTATCGCTGGTTTGGAAATGCCAGATTAGTCAGCAATTACAAAGTAACTTGTATGCATTACCCCATGTATTTGGGAGTCTATTTTATATGATAATGAGGAAAATGTTCAGTATGAAATGAATGTGAAGGGAGACCAAAGAAACGACGGATGAACAGTGTGAAGGATGATATGGCTTTAAAGAAGAAGACATGCTGTGCCGACGCCAAATACATTGAGATAAGGGCAGGAGCACTCATATGAAAAGAATCCAGCTACATCTTTATCAAATTAGTTAAACCCTATTGAACTCAAGTTAAGGTCCATAGTATATTCCTGTTTCAATATTAATATTAATAAAGAAAAGTGCTTGATTTATTATTTTATAATCTCCAATAAATGTCTTCTGTAGACAAATAATTAAGTAAAGCGTAGTTAAGGTGGCCGATAGAGAAATATAGTAGAAGCCTGATATATTAATAACAGATATAAAGTACCGTTTTGAACAGGGAACGGTTGCCCTGGTCGTAAGTCAACCAAGCACGAGTTAGCTCGAACAAGTTACCTTTAATACGTACGTGCCAATGCATCAGGCCGTCTTCTAGCAAGTCTATTGGGGTCAGCGTGTTGCACGGTTTGGAAAAACAGTAATTGGACGAAAATTAATAGGTTCTAAAGCTTTTTTCGAAGTTTAGTCAATAAATTATTCACTAGTTGTCAGGATACAAAAAATAGACCTTCATAAGGCTTAAGTAGCGTTAATTAAACCATCTAACATAGAAAAAAATATTCCCAACCAACAATAGTACATTACTGCAGCGGCCAGCAACAGAGACATTGATGGACGAACGTGTAAATGTGAGCCGAGGCAAAGTTGAAGCACACATACGTAAGTCCATTAAGGCCTAGTTGTGGCCAAGGCTTGTATAGTACTTTTCTCAAATAATGTGAGGAAATTAATACGATTACTTTTCAAAATCAATGATGTACATTTTTTTTTTCATTGGCTGCTAAACACGACAGATATGGATTTTCATACAACTTTAGCCAGCCGCTGGTCGCATGTATCTGGCCAGTACAGCAATTTCGACTTATCTCGAAGAAGGTTGTCAAAATAATGCTCAAATTTCCAAGCATGTTTGAGAAAAAAAATATTCTCCTTAATCACTTCCATAAACGTGCTGCAGAAAACGAAGCAACAAGCATGGCAGCGATGGCGTCCCGTTATATAAGAGTAAAAGACTGTTTAACGAATGAACTGTATTCAGAAGACTTGAACTCTCATACACACGTGTTTGTAGTAACTTGCCCAAGAGAACAGTTATCTGTGGCGGCCAATATTTCGGAGCTGCAGTACAAATATTGTTCGAATGTATTTGTATTGTTGTAATAAATAGCAACCAGTTCGACCACTTTCTGTTCACGACACGTGCTACGTTTTGCAGTACAACTGCTTGGGTTATGTTTCGATTAATATTTCCTTTATTGTATTTAGTACTGTTCTTTGGCGACTGAATACTTTCTCCGCTGATCTAATAAATCTAGCCAAAAAACGAACCGCCCTTCAATTCCTCTTCTAAATTCAATAACATCTTTTCACGTTCTGTCAAAAGGAGAATTTGCCTTCGCCAAATACAATTTTCTTTACTACATTTTCGTAAAAGCCCAAGTGCTAAAATGTATTCGAAATATGGCCCCGTTTGTCAAATATGACGTGACGTGACATCACAGCCGCGGGATATAGGGCAGGCGGTGGGTCACGTTAAAAGCTCTTAGTTACAGTGCACCTCAACAAGACTACGAAACGAGGGCAAGAGCGTGACTACCAAGTACCAAGTGCAATTTGTACTAACAACACTACCGTGCATGCTCACCAAATGCGTTTTACTACGTATATGGAAGAAGCCACGGTTAAAACTACCGCGGATAAACAACCGCTAACATTTCGAAATAACTTAAACCATAATCTCCGTGCATGTCTTTATACGTAACACAATATTGACTTACTACATCACGAAGATCTGTTTGCTAAGTAGTTTGCTAGGAACATGAACATCTAATTCAAATATAGAGGTACGGGAATTTGTAGGCGTTACTACTGAAGCTAATAATATAATAGAGAGAAAATTGTTTCGAGGAAGTTCAAAGGTGACACGAGCAGGAATGATTAGAGGCGATGCAAACAAAGGTGGCCAGGGAACGGAACGTGTTCCGAAGGTAATCACAGTTGCGTTGTGCAATAACGATTTTCTACGCCACGCCAGACATTGTTTGAACAATGAATGCATGAAGCCAAATATTTACAGACGTCGTCGTCAAAGATTTCACCAGTGTTCCTTAGATTTCGAAACGACAGATTAGGAAGAAGAATATGGGGTTAATGCATAAGAACTAAACAGGAAATAGTATGAAATGCAATTCCAAAAATAAGTCGATGAATAAATTTGAAATGTCGCACATGGTAATGCGGAACCAGCGTCCAAAACTACGCGATTTTAAAGATATTGAGTACACAAAAGAAAACTAAATCAAATGGTAGATGGAATCGTGCCGAGGCTTGGTTGCTTGCGTAGTAGATAGCCCAACATTCACCGACGCAAGGTCACGATCAGCCAGTATGACGGCACTTAATGTTGCTACTTATTTAAATGCAACAGCCCAAGTCCGATTGCAAGCGGGTCGGAATCCGCATAATCGCGGAATAGAACGACCACAGAACATGCACATTCATGCAAATTCACCCGATGTGGATACTTTCGGAACCGAATGCTGTTTTTACTTTAAAGTCGATTTAGATTTTATCAAACTATTTAAAGTCCTCTTTTATCTTAAAACAACTGCTTCAATTAGGAAATGATAAGATAAAAACAAAGACGCGACAAAAACGGATACAAATGGCTATACGAAAATGCGCATAATATGCTTCTCAATATTCATTTGTTTGACGAGGTACAACCTATTTATTTATTACCCGCTCTCAATGACACCTATCGAAGACAAATTAGAATGGTAGTTAAAAGGTCAATATAATAATGCAGGCCTATTTTTATGTCAAACATCAGAGGTTTCTGCGTTTCTACATCAATAAAGTTATTTTCAAAGACTAGCTGATGCAGTACAAAATATGTACATTGTAATTACACCTTCATTAGGAAGCCTAAATTATTAATATTTGCTTACGCTAACTCAATGAATTATAAAATTCTGTTAATCAATCATGTTCATTAATTAAAGTAAATAATTGCTGTTCACTCCGATAATTAGGACATTTGCTATTGACAATATAATTGCTTAATTCTTCTAACTCGTAGTTAGCAGTCGATTATGATAATTAGAAAATCTTTATGCCAGCTGCCGTCTGGAGAATGTCGACAAAAAATCTAATTAAGAAGCCGAATTCTGACAGAGCACTTATCATCTATAATGGACCAAACGATTTCCCTCCGTCAATGTTCACTGAATTTTCTCTATCTAAAATTCGTTTTGGGTTCCGTTTTGCAAGTAAAATAATCAAACTGTAGAATGATGTTTCAATTGGAATCAATCGCATCAATGAAAACAATAATTGCATCGCTCGTAACGGTTTCTTCCGGCGTTTAGGCGCTGATCGAGATGATTCAACACATAAAAGAGCCGATTACCGAAGCGCACGGGTCGCGTGACTCACAAGTCACAAGTCTATACCTTGAACGTAAAGCTATCGAAAGGATAATGAACTGAACTTAGAGGAACAAAGCATAGAATTATTAATAATGTATTCGTATTGATAGTAACACCAAACACGGGTGGTCGGTAAACAACGAGTCATGATCATAATTAAATTAAGTCATAAACATTGGGAGGAAGCGTAAAGCATTTTAGTTGTCAATGAGATAACCCGATTTCCTGCCAAATGTTTTTATGGTCTGTTATTGGTCAGTAGTTGGGGTTAGTTCGATATATAACTACGAGTATTACTCTATAATACTGTTTTATTACAAACATAGTTCTTTTAGATTGTTTTTTTCAAAAAGAGGTTGTAATTCTGAAATTCAAAACCTTAGTGCTGTTATCCACCATTTGGGTAAAAGTTTAATCTGTTTTCGGGTTACAATATTATTTAATTAAAAATACACGAAAAAGTGCATCCAAGACAGGTGATCGGAATTTTTTTGTGGTCGCCACTTTAATTACGGATATAATATACATACATGGGATTATATTGGGGAGGTTAATTAGATACATGGGATTAATTAACCTCCCAATATATAGTTTTTGTGGAACATACATTCAAGGTTATTCGTTTTTCGAAGAATTTGAGAGTTGCTATACTTGTTATCTTTAAATTATGTAACATTACACGCACTAAGTCTGTGTAAACTCGGCCCAGTCCGTACTGCCAAGTGTTTCAATGCAATCGCATCAAATGAACCGTACCAACAGTAACAATAGGCAATAATTTACACATTAAATGCACTGTTACACACTGACTTTACCATTTATTTTAAATGTTACGCACTTACAACAGCAGTACATCTCTTGTTCTTAAAATCTTTTGAAATGTTTCTATTCATGTGAGGTTCGAATAATCTACCTAAATCGTAAAACGATTCCTTCTGTTTTCTGTTTGGTTGTTCCATGCAGAAAAACTGTTCCTAATTGCTTTTAAGGAACTCGTGTTTAAGTACCACTAACGACCAGAACGACATTGGCATATTTGGAATGCCAAAATATTAGAAATTTGCATATTGACACTGGTTTGGTGGTGATTCACATACCGTGAGAGAAAACTCAAAAGTGAACGTTATTTGAACAACAAAATATTAGTTCAACATAATAAATAGTAGTTAATGGAGCTTCAAGTGTAATTAGATCATAAAAATGTACCGGTTCTACAGCTTTTGCCTAGATAAACAAAATCTAGTTTACTAATAGTGTGGATTGATACGTTATTAATAAGAAAAGTTTAATAAAATATGGAAATTAATTTAAAAACATCACTTAGTTTATCAATAACGTCGTTCTTTTATTATAATTATGTACATGTTTCTGATAAAAAAGATAAAATTTTTATCTATATGAATGAAATCTATAAAATATTTCGATTTAATAGTCTTTGGTATAACACCATATAGTTAGAAACTTTGCAACTTTTTAGCATTGCTGTACTAAAATATTTTGCTTTAGCACTTAAAACGTATAAAGGGGTAGGTACTTGGCCTCGTAAAACTGGTCAATACTTTTTGCTAAAAGTAAACTTTAGTGAGCATAGATTGTTATTTTAATTGCATTTTAACACACACATACACTTAACACGGCAAAATGGTGACTGCAGAATTCATAGGTATCTTGTAATTTTTATTAATATAACCATGATGAGCATTATAATGAATAGTAATGATGAGTTCAAATAAATGAAAAAAAAAAATGATCTAAATGCGCAAAACAAAAAACTTTTTGATTCTTCTTCTGATTCTGATTCGACTGTAATCGTATTAATCATTGTTTAAATTGATATGAGTTCTGTGTGAATTTTAATCGATGTATTAAAAAAACCCGATTTTTGTCTTATTTATAGATAAACGGCAATTTTCTGTGAATACTCAAGGGTTTTTAGTAACATTAAGATGCTATGCTTGAAATAATAAATGAAATGAAAAAAACATTTAAAGTAATTTGCTTGTAAAATGAAATCCTATAAACATTAAATCATAAAGATTTAATGCTGTATCAAGTTCTCGGTGGATTCCGACACCGGAAACGACAGGCCTTATAAATTGAATTCAATCGTTCTTCGCTCACATAACACTTAAAAAGCAGCAAAAAAAAACCTAAGAGTAAGGAAAGCGAATTCAAATCACCTGCTTAGTATGTAAAAGGACACCTGTCTCGGCAGATGGTTAACGAAAACCGCCCCCTTTATGATGGGGGTACGAGGCCTACAGCGAACTTTTACCGACTCAAACATAATATGTGATCCACACAAAGACTTTGAAATAAATATCTTTTGGTAACCAAATACCTGTTACATATCGTAGTACTACGGGTTTCCTCAAAGATTTTGCATTCCTTTTTTAAAGAAGTAACGTGATTCCGCGATACGGCTTATTTAATTGAACCGTTGCAGATTGGTGCTTCAAAGCTTTATTACGTAAACGGAAAAGGTAAAACAGAAAAAGGAACGCATGTAGTCGCGTGGGTCCGGTTTGGTGCGCCCGCGCCGGCTCTGGCGGCAGCCCTGGAATGTGACCCAGACCTCGATGGGACTCGATGTGACTCATATGAAGGCATTTTTTTTTAAACTACAGTTCGTCGAGACAACATCCCGCCGTTTAGAAAGTCCAATAAGATCCGACGTGGGTGCATATGTAAACAGGATTACACACGCCTACACGCTTTTTTTAAGTCATAGAACATCCCACATGCACGTTTGATTTGAGTTTATTCATGCTTGTTATTATTTTTATCCGTCAATCATAGTACGCCTTCTATACAAAATCTAATCAAACGCCGACCAAAATGGAACTGCTCTTTCCTTTGATTCAATTAGTTAGGACAACAAAAATCTCAAATGCTAACGAGGTCAAGGGACTGTTCCAAAGGTGCAGACTGCAGAATATAATAGATCTACAATTTCCTCAAAGACATTCCTGAGTGAGAAAAGAAAACAATACGGCCTCTAAAAGGACATTAATTTAATTTGAATTAATACAATGGCGTGTCTGAAACTGTTATCTCAAAGCTTTGAAGGATAAGACGGGGCGGTGAGCTGCAAACTCGCTAAGAAGATTAACGCCAGACAACGAGCTGGCTCCGACGCGGATTTATCAAGCGGTGAAGCGGCTACTGAATTTATGCACAACGCCTAGAGACGGATTAACTCTCTTTATACAACGCATTTATCTTATCAAAGGAAGTGCATTGGAGTGGGAATAGAGAAGGATCGGAAGATTAAAGGATCGACTGTAATTTATGTCTCTATTCAACACAACTTTCCGATAACTTATGTAGAGATACAGAATGCTTTTTGTTTGGGAATAACTATCGATTTGCATTTTATTTATTTCGTGCTGCCAAAGGATCTAAAGCTCATGTTTATTATAATCCAAAAAAAGAAAAGCTCTAACTATTATTTTCTCTCCTATCAGGGGCGTTACAACTATCTCGAAATCCAATTCGGAACGTGACTTTGATGTGGGTGTCACGTTTCGCGCATTTTTTCCTAAATGTTCCAGTGTAATAGCTGTCTAAACACGCACGTTGGTCCCTCGGGGTGACGCAGGCGACACACGGCCTGACCATCAGTTAAACTGCCCTTCGGTGGAACCCGAGAATTGGTAGAGCTTCGACGGTACCGACATAAACTAAACACTTGGAATGTTTACCATCCGGGGACTTAAGACGATCCTCATACAAGATAGTCTTGTCTTATTTATTGACGCATCTAGGGACCGACAAAATGAATGTTTCCTCTATTTACTCATATTGCTGTGACACACTTGAGATATGTGACAGGAGTCGGTTTATTCGATATTTTCTGTCTGATCTTATAAAACATGAATGGGTCTTATCGGAATATCTATTTATATTCTCTTTGGAAATTCAAGATGTATGAACATTTCTCTCTACTAAAGCAAATAGTTACAAGGCACGTTCAGTTTTTCTGTATTTGGAGAAAAAAAGTTTTAAAAGAACAGTTCAAAGAATCCGTCACATTATTTTAAGATGTATGACCTATTGTGTTTGCTGACAATGCATCAAGAAACGTGAGGGATCGTTTTTATGCAACAAGTTGAGCACGTGCGAGGTTCGGGCTTTGGGGAAGAATAAATAATTAAAGAACAGTGTTGCATGTCCATGACGTCCCGGAAAACAGTGTGGGCAGGCCATTAGTTAGGGGGAATGTATTACTATCGGTAACAGTATCCAGTATGCTAATATGTTAGCATCTACGACCGGCAGTACTGTGTTTGGGTGAAAGTCACCGTACAAACTATGTAACTTCGATAATATATTTAATAATCGGTTAGATCATAATTTAAACAAGGTTGGAAGCCCGGACAAACAGTTTTGTAATATTTAAAAACTACTTTGAACTTGTTCCTATTTTTTATGTAACCATGATTAAAAAAAAATGCTCTAACTAATTTAAAAAAATATGCTTAAGTAGGTAATAAATATTAATTCACAATAAATATTGCAATCATACGATACGACGTTCTACGGCCCTCAATACTCCAACATTCCTTTTAAACACGTTAACATACCACTTTTTATTTAAACGAACTATCAGAAAAACAAATAAACACTATTTTCAAACAAATTGAACTTGTTTTATTCACTTTCACACTTTTTACACAAAATGCACTTATAATTCGCAGTTAGGGAACGGAACACGAAAGCGCGCGACCGGTCAGGCGCTCCAAGTCGAGTAAGTTTGTTGACAAGCGCCAAGCGCACCTCCGCCGCCATGTTTGAAGCCTTCGGCAATCTCCGGCCGCGCTCGGCCGTCTTCGGGAGTGTACACTACCAACGTTACTCACTGATTCAACGGAGTGGTTCAAGTGAACAAGCCCTCCTCTTTTCAAATATCTTTACGAACGCATGGAATGCTTATGGTCTTATTTTTATTTGAAATGTTCGCATTTCATGGTTACACAGTTACACCAGGTTATTTTCAATTGTTAATATTATGTATTATGAGGTACCTATTAAATATTGTTGGTAAATAACAAGCTGTATAAGTAGTGGATAAATAAAAATTAATAAACGTTACTAAAAATAATATGTCAAGTTGACCTACGGTCGTAGAATCGTAACCCCTTGCTACGCGGTTCCAGGCTAAGCCATTTTTTGGGGTTTTTACTTTTGAATTTATAAGACAAGTCATACTTATTATTTCATTTAACTTTCTTCCCCAGGTTATGATAAATTATTATAAAGATAATACAATCACAAATTATTAAAATAATCTATGTCTCGAAGTGTATAAATTGTAGTGTGTAGAAGTGTGTAAAAAAAAATCTTACGTTAACTTGCCCCTGAACCAACATTATGTAACATTACTAATGTCGATAAAGCATAATGAAACGTGTATTACAAGTTTTAAAGAAAGAATTTACCCTTACATTGTTAAGAATGAAGCTTTTACCTACGAAAGTTCGTAGCGCTACGGGCTACGACACAACTCGTAACCTTTGTAACCCTAACAATAGAAAGTAAACATGTAATCTTTTTATTAAAAAGTATAAAAATATATTCTAGAAAACATATTCAAGGTTAGATATTTAAATAATTTTATACGTTTCCGCATTCTACGACCGGTACGTCTAAGTCGCTACGTCGTAAGTATGTACCTACTTTTATTTTCAACCAGCAAAGTTTGATCTCTAGTTCCGCTACAAAATATACGTAATGAGCTTTTTATAAAAGAGCATGTAGGTCTAATAAAAGTGGTAACAAAGTGCGGTTCCTTTCTTGGCCAGTTTTTATTCGCCGCAGGGCACAAGGTACATGAATAAATCACGACAAGGCTCGGCATTATGCGAGAGGCGATCGCGTCGGTCATGAACCTACTAAACTGGTTCTTGTGGTATTGTTCTTAGTTCACATCAAGGTAAAGACGTTACAGACCTACATATTTCTATAAATTTGTACGATATTGGAGGTTACTGATGAGATTTTTTCCAGATTCGATTGGAAATATTTTCTATAGAATACAATTTTATACTTTGTACAAACTTAGAAAAAGTAAAATATGTAATTGCCTTACCTAATATGTCATTGTCATAATAAGGATAGGGGATTTAGTATAAAATATTACGAATGTAACCGTATTGTAGAGACTAGAGACATTGTGTTGTTATGTGAAGAAGCGCTGCTACTGCCATCTCGCGTCAAGTAGCAGAACTACAGTTGCTTTACCTTACCGTAGAGGGCGCTACCAGTAGTTAGAGTACGGTAGTTGTGAAACTTACCTGAAACAATAAAATTAAACCATGAATTCAAAATCAAATTCAAATACAGTCAATATAAATACAGTAGCTACATACTTTGACCCATTTTAATACAAGAAGCCGCCACGAAACTGATTTATTACTTTCCAACACCACACTATAATTACGTAGCCACAGTTAATAGGAAAATTATTATGTAGATTGAAATGAGTGTTGTTGGTACATATCGGTCGGCTGGTATTGCAAAATATGTACTAATTTACATAGAAACTATCATTTCCTGCGTATGGCATACTTTTTACATGCGATAACAGTAGACGGCTATGGTTATTGTACCGGCTTATTCCGCACTACATTTTTTTACTAGTCAATAATTATTTCAAATGAAAACTACGAACTGAACGTTATACGTGCGCACAAACAGGTCAATTATGATCATTATTTTGTAGCTGAATTATCCTTGAAACTATAGGATTTTACAACGTGCGTAATTGAACTTGAAAATTATGATTCAATCGTACCTAGCTTATGAGGAAAAGATAGTTTTAGGTTAGTTGCTCGTGAGAGGTATTGCAAAAACATGATTTTGCATGCCCAAACTTTGATGACAAAGAAAAAAGCTACCTCAAAAGTTCTACATAATTACATTGTATAGTAGTAAACATGCTTCCGTCAACGAATAAACAAAAATAAACATTCGAACAGAAATAGAATGCGCTTTTCTTTCATTCACTGCAGATATAAATTAAACTGCATTGAAAAAAAACTGAACGCTCAATTACTAAAATAATGTTATTTCATGAATGACGTTTGACAAACGCTGTTCATATCAAAAACCAGCGGTTTGCCAAGAAGGAGATATTAATAGAAGACTAGAGTGCAATGCACGGGACAAATCAAAACATTTCTGACCAACGGCGGACTTGTGTTTTACTCACTCAAAGAATTAGGTAGATAATATATTTATCTTTCTGGAATTGGGAAATAATTAATTGATTACCTAATACTTTTACTTATTCGTTACGTCAAGTGTTCATTTAATCAACTATAGGTTAATCCGAAACTTCTTTTGATGTACCAAATGCATAACGAGTTTTTCCCGTAACGATGCAATAACTCGTTTGAAATTTTCGTACCGTCATTTAGTTGTCACCTTTTGTGACCTGCATGGCAGAACAACTGCTTGGAATAATTGTTTAAACAGAAACTAGGGAAAGCAGGTTACTGTAGTACCTCTAACAATGGCCTTTATACCTACTTGTACTGGTATACACTGTTAATTCGCACTATTGACATGTAAGTCAATAGGTTTATTGCTTTGCTAAGTAAAAACACATTTCTTACGTATAACTTGGAATTTCACTGTGAACGCAGCTTAATATTGTTGTAATTTCAGAGCGCAAAACTTCAACGTTGTTATAATGACAGATGAACGTCGATAAGTATGATAATTGTGATATTTTGATGAGCTCACGAGTGATCTCATGCGCGTCTACAATACGCGCTTGAGCGAAACGAACGTTTTAATTGTCACAATTTACTTTATAATTGAACATGGCACGACGAGCTGAGACGAGGAGCTACTCCAAACCTAATCGTGATGAACCATAATGAGATGAAGAATGTTAGTGAGTTTGTAACTGAGAAAGTAAACCTGAAGTATTCGTGCTACAGCTGTTTGTAATGACAATTAGCACGTGCACGTATTTCCTGGCTTCTAAACGTCATGCGTATCACGACAAAGGGTTACGCCGGTATGTTGGCTCTTGGCTCACAAGTTACCATGCAGCTTCCGTCAGTAATGGACGTCTCACAAAAACCAGCCCCCGCAAGATGCTGGAGATAATACAGGTAACAGGATTGACAATATTGATGTCGACGCACTGAGCGGATGCTAATAATTAACGAAATATCTTGATTCTACGTGACTTTGTTGAGACGACTAGTGAGGCCGCTTTTTGTATGTTGAAATATTACTTGGTGGGAATGGAACACGATTTTCCTACGATAAAAGGTAGGCCACCGTTGTGTTAATGTTACTGCGATGTAGATTATTGTTTTGCCCACTATGGACTTAAATTGCTAACGTGAAAAATGATACAATAAGCTTCTTTATGTGAATTAAATTCGTATCTCAAGACACCAATTATGATTTGCTTTTAAGTAGTTTTACGGTAACACGGTTACAATTTTGATTTACTTTTAACGGAATCCGAGTACTATGCTATCAGAGATTATTTTAGAGAATAATAACACAGTTAGCAGATAGTATAAAATAAAAATAAAACTACATTAGATTAGTTAACCCCCCCCCCCACAAACTCATCTCTTTGATATGATTCATTGTTTGTTTAACCTTGATATTCATAATTTGGGGCGGAAGCCGTGGCTGGTACTGCGAAGGGTGGTAAAGGCAGGAACACAGGAAGCGGATGTGCGGCGTTGCGCGCGCGCATAGCAGGCACAGGTGCGGGGCGCCCGCGCACCATGATTCAACTTCAAACTTTGACGTGAACTAAACGTAAACACGTGACTTTTTTATTTTAATGGGACGTGCTTAGAATATATTTAAGCTATGCTAAAATACAGAATGTTGAAAAGATCCGGTTGCTACGTCTGAGGATACTGTTTATGCATTCAGAAGTCATGTTCACACATTATTAGTCTGTAATAAAATTGTTGCTAAGTAAATCGATGATTTCAACCACATCTTAGATGAGTAGATGAATATTTAATTTATAGTGAATTCTAGAGACTCGACATGCAACTAAACTCATCGTTATTTGTTCAAAGTCTGCAGCGATAAACAGATAAAGCCCACTTGTTATGAACACAATGAGAAAAACTATAAGTAGGTACCTAATACACACAAGATAAGATAAAACCACATAAGGAAAACAACGACCACATGGAAAGACGGTCTATCAACACTTCCTATAAAACAGATGATATCAACGTACACCAGCATACACGGGAACTTGATCTCTATTGTCATGGAGATACATTGAAAATCAAGTCAGATGCGGATCGGCGGTAAGTACATAATACGTCAGGCTACCTACGATCATGTAAGAAGGACGCAATATTCCTATCCGGTGTTACAATGAGTCATAGTTAGCGAACACGCGAATATTATTGCGAATCAATGTCAAGATCGTATCATTGATATTATCACCTTGAATTTTTTAGCGAATAATGTTTGTAATAATGTTAGCGTTGATTGTTATGTTAACACTTTCGAGCGACGATATTTTTTATGGATTAAGAGACAGTATTACTGCCTGCTTAGCATGACCACCGAAAAAACGAAAGGAAATCGACAAATCTTGTTCATCTGTCATTTTGTCGATTCAATGACAGCAAAATGACAGATGAACAAAAGATTTGTCGATTCTCTTTCGTTTTCTTCGGTGGTCATGCAATGCGGGCTGGTTTTATTGGTAGTAATATTACATAGTAGTATTACGAAGTTGGTCACACAGTGGGTACCTGAAGACGGCCGTCGTAACCGAGGCAGGTAGAAAGAAAGAAAAAGAAGAGAAACGAAGAAAGAAAAGAAACGCGGGCGTTACGATCTGGATTCATTCTTAACGGATTGGTTGGAGAAGACAAATTAAACATAATTGTAAAGCCATGGGGGAGGCCTTTGCCCAGCAGTGGGACGGAACAGGCTGACATAAAAATTACTGGTTTTATTAATTATTAGCCTCTGCCTGCAACTTTGTTCGCGTGAAGTTTGTTGTTATATCATAGAACATGACACTGGGCGATAGCTTTACTTTCAGTGAAAGGATTGTTTAAATCGAAGTAGTTTCGGAGATTACGTCTTGCATTCAGACTTATAAACTTCTTAACCCTTCATTTATTTTTAAACTTAAACCTTAATTTATTTTTAAAATTGATTTTGATTTCTTGTAGAGTATTCCATGCTTGGTCAAGTTTTTCATACGTGCCTCAAAGTCCATAATTATACATACATAATTCTTTAGATGATTAAACATTAGATAACTTCTTAAACATTTCACCAAAACGCTTCAGAGATATTTGTTAGAAATCCCTAAACTTATGGTTGTAAACTAACTACAGTTTGTTTGTAAGACTTTGATTCTTTACACACTACTGTTTAGCTTACTCTTCTGTTTAGCTTACTCTTCTGTTTAGCTTACTCTTCTGTTTAGCTTACTCTTCTGTTTAGCTTACTCTTCTGTTTAGCTTACTCTTCTGTTTAGCTTACTCTTCTGTTTAGCTTACTCTTCTGTTTAGCTTACTCTTCTGTTTAGCTTACTCTTCTGTTTAGCTTACTCTTCTGTTTAGCTTACTCTTCTGTTTAGCGTCACTCTATTGTTTAGCTTATTCTTCAGCATATTCCTCGCAGACACGCATTGAAAGCTAGTTGCATCAACAATGTTATTTCCATCAGAGTTAAATTACACACGTATAAAGTTAGACACGGTTTTACTTATAGCATTCACAATCTGCGGTTAGCGGTCAGGCTGACAGTTAGATCAGCCGCCTGTGATATGCCGTAAATGTACGTAATACCTTCCTTATGTGTCAGGTATATAGCAGCTTTTCTGTTTGTACTCTGGGCATATGGGACCATCTGTCTTTCTGAACCTTGTATACATGCTGTTGCAGCCTGCCTACCCTTTTCTATTATTCCATTTAGATATTTTCACAATATTTGTAAGATATTGCACAACGTCAAATAATTAATGAATAGCTGGTATTAAAATATTCTCCAAAAGTAGTGATCCTTAAATGTACCGTAGCACCATCGACAGTCCGCACCTACGCTTTTACCGACTTATATGTTACTACCTCGTCATGCCGCGGCAAGCTGCGGCTATAGCTATTCATGTCAATACGAGAAAAGAGAAAATGTTAATCTACAGCAATATTTTTACTAAATCCTCGTAAACCGCTTAACTTCTTTTAACCGTTCATTAAGCTACAAGGTGCCAGGCTAAAAAAGTTGCTTCTATCAAGTAAATACGGGGTGGCATGGCACATTAATACGGCGTCTGCCCCTCTTTTTGCGGCCTGGAGTCACAATCTAGCCGAAGGGTAAAAATACGCTACTGGCACATTGTGAGATGGTGAAGATATTTTCAAAAACATTGTATCTAACGTGAGGTTTTTGATTTCTGTAATTTCTTGCTGGTTGGTGGCTTTTCGAGAATGGGTACATAAATAGCAAAATATTGCTTCGATCGGATTTGGAATTCTGAAATCTATTCCCGAAAGACTGTCATCAAATGACCGCTGGCTGCGGTCCACTTCAAATGCGTTGGCCTGGGGGTTGACTGGTTGAGCAACCTTGATCTACCCCATTAGTTTTCTTCTGACATGTCCATATAATCTCAGCCTACTTTCCAGTAGCTTGTCCTTCCTTATTTGCCAGACACATAGCCAATTCGGTTTTATACCATAGGCATATACGACGGAACCACTTAAAATACATTTACCATAAAAAGGATGTATGATTTACATAATAACAGAGTGTAGTAAGCTTATGTAATATTACAAGTTACTTTTAAAGGACCGGTTGAAAATACTGGTTTTAATGATGGAGAGCAAGCAAAAAATGTACTCTCATCTCTCTATTTAAGTATGTAGTTAGTTAATTGGGAATACGAGATCATTTGTTAATTAATTCGCATATAGGTACTACTGAGTTCACTGACGGTTTTCAACCTTATTACTTAGGGCATAAGGATGAACTATGGTAGTGGCAGACCGTCACTGAACTCGGAAGTACCAACTGCTTTGGTTACTGGTTATACACAGACCACATTTCATCTAGGGATATCATAATCCCAGTATCACCTGAGGGATTTCTGAAGGAAGGATATGCTTAATACAAAAACTGCAAATTAGATGCAGCGTACTTTGATTAGTGATATTATTACTCTACACCAGTGCTACAAGGTGTCGGCGCCAACACAACTAGTTACTAGTTTGTGTGTTATACATAAATAAATCATTTTATTGGTAAGCTTCTATGTGGTTTCTAAAATAAAATGTCGTTAAACATAGTTTCAGGATCCTATCAGTTATGTAAATTTACACTTCCACCATTTTGTGCCTTTCGCAAAAGTATTTTTTAATAATCACATTATTGGAAACTTGTTTGTCAGCGAGATACATTTCAAACTATCTCTCTCTACCTACAAACATCATGCTATAAGAAGTGCCACACGTCTATCTCAGACATACCAACGAACACATCCGGAAAACAGAACGCCATCGCCAGTTCACCTAACAATAATAAAAGAATCAAACACGATGATTTGTTTGTTAAACTAAATAGAGAACTCCTGAACAGATTCAAATAACAAATCTTCCGAAAGAAGCCAAACATCATCCCATTTATTACGACGGTGAGAAACATAAACACCGGTGATTATTAATATAAAAATATAGTCGACGGAATTAAAAATATAATGATGGGTTCACTGACGGATAGGCCCGAATAATGAGTCCGTTAATTAATAAATTATTCGATCTTTATATGTCAGACCCCTTTGTGGGTCAGCGGGCACATTACGTTCAGCCCAGTTGTCATAGGAGTATTCTTGATCGAGGTATAGATAGATATGTATACCTTCTGCTGGAAGTTTGACCATATAAATATTATAAGGCATTTGAAACATACAAGCTACTGGGAAAATCTGGGGATATTTAAATATATTTGGGTATAAACGCGAATGGATAAAATAAGGAATGAGTACGTAAGAGGAAGTCTGAAAGTGGCGCCGGTGAACGGTGAGTGAAAAGTGTGGTAATCTGTTATCGTAGTATGGACTTGTGATGTGAGTAGACTGTAGGCTATAAGAGTAGAGGAAGACCAAAGAAATCCCAAATAAATTGGGATAAGGCCAGAAGAATGATTTAAATATATTTGGTTCGTTCATTGTGCTCTTGCAGTGTTTTCATTGGTCAAAATACAGTCGGTAACTCTCATCGAAACTGCAAGATTCCAAAAGGACCACTTTGGCATTGAATAATTCCCTTCTAATTGCAAAGCTCAAGATTGTCTTCCATTAATGAAGAGAATCCCAATAGCTAGGAATTAAAACAACGGAATGTCAACAGCATTGCATTATCATTAACCATTTTATAACCAGAATAAAATGCATAATAATTACTTCTAAATGTCAGGCACGTGTTACTAAAATGTTATTCGTTTGTGTAATGTTAGCTTGTTGATAGCAGGCAATTCAAATTTACGGTTACGACCGATGCATAAATTACGTTTCGATAATTAATTAAGGACTGATGAGTAATTAACAAATGAGTTGTCAATTTGAAGACGTAAATTAAAACATTTAATGAAATGGTAGCTGTTCTGGGGAATCGGGTTATTGTTAGCAATAACCTTAAAACCGTGACATGTGTCACGATATTTCAAAGAATTTGAACGACAAAATCAGTGACTAAAATACTGTTACGTGTTAGAACTGCCTAACAGATGATTCTACAATAACGTTTTGAATTTTGCAGTAAGTACATACCATTTTCATCCTGTGCTTCGAAATCGGCTAAGGATATATTTGTCAAATCCTCCACATAGACTTGCGGCTGTGTCCGGTTCAAAGAGTGCCTCCCTCCGAGGGAGTGGTAGCAGCTTTCCTCATCGTCTGCGGCCTCCTCCGTGGAGGAACCCTTCAAGCACGAGTGGAAACTCCGGGAGAGGCGCCTCTCTGTACTCATCGTCACTCATGTCCTGAACCACGCACTAGTTTTAAACTTCACCACGTTTAAAACAAGCAACTGCTCGTTATATTTCATTCACTGTATTTTGTGCAATTTTCTTAACACACTTAACCTTCTACTGATTAATTGATTTCGTATATTACGTCACTTTTTGTATCGAGTTCTTGCGATTTTTCGATTTAGCGTTAAATGTTCCGTGTAAACTGCACACCTTTTTAGATAACACTGTTTATTTCACATTGTCGTTTCCGTATCATTCGTTATCGCGAAGGACTCTGTAATCGTAACGTTCAATTATGTACTACTCAAATGGTCTACATGCAAATAAACAGCATATAACTTTTTATCGTATAATAATTCATTTCTTGCGACCAGCGATGCTTTAATAACTGGTGAGAATGCTTGGTGTCACGCAGAAGTAACTGCATCTCCATCACCGGTATCGCAATGGGGGTTAAATAAATATTACGAATAATTTCACGTCTGTTATCTCAATATTATTTGCCTACAATTTGGGCTTTTTACATCACGAACTCACAACAGTCACGGTTAGACGAGCCTATACAATCAGAGTTCACGCCATCACTAAAGGATTGGACATGCGTTATTCCCAGTTCTCACCACTACTGAATAAACCATCATTTTATTTCAAGAACGCTTAAATAATATCATTTCAGTTCCGAGTATAATGCATAAAGATAAGAAGAACACATTTAAAGCGAAAAGAAATCTCTTTATCTCAATTTGTTGAATCTCGACATGGTGAGCGATTGCAACATCGAAACGTACCAAAAGCGCGTCAACCCGTAAAACACGTTACATGCGGACACGCAGGAAACATGACAGTTCAACGCACTCCCCAAGAATGGGGACCATGCCACATTCGGCTAATGAATGGCAGACGAACAAAGGAGCACATCTTTGTGGCGCCCGCGCCGGCCGTGGACCTATTCACGTATGCTTGCGACTGTCGAGTGTGTTGTTTCAGTTTTTAGTGTCGTAACTTTTTAGTACAGCCGCCTCATCGTTAACTAAAAATATAATACACCCTTTTCGTACAGCACATCACCCGCGAAAACAGCGTAATCCGATATTTCCCCAGTAGTCGTAGCCCTGACCGTTGCTTAAACAATGTTAATGACGGAACCAATGGCTGAATTAACCATTAAGCTATTACAAACCAAAGATTTCATGACAATCTACCGAAGTTTTAATTAGACAAGCATTATGATTTACGAAATAATGTAGCTGGTAGTCAAATAATGTAGACATAACGGATTACACTTTAATTACCTATATTTATTACTTTCCTTTGCACATAAATCATAAATTTCTAAAAATCTCAGCTGACCATGATTTGCAAATCACATTGAAAGACATTGCAAAATATTCCAATCTGAACAAAACTTTACTGACCACCAACAATCATGGCAGTAGCAGTATTTGTTTCCGGAATCATTGTTAATGTAATTAGCATTGAAAATACAATAGCAGAATAAGCTCTATCATGCAAGTTGCAGTAACATATAGGAACTGAATATCGAATGATACGCCGCTCACATCAGGATTATGTTAACGCAAGAATACGGAAGTGATTGTGAAAAAGTGAAAAAAATTATATGACAAAGCTTGCACGCATTGCAGTACTTAGCCGTGTGGGAGCTCGATGTCTTTACATAACAATTAGTGAAACAAAATGTAAAACCTGAATCGGGGAAGAGACTGTTACGGCTGATTTTAATTAACACCGGATTGCGGCAAGTTGATGCGTTGACAAAAACAGTGAAATCTTCAACGACCTATTGTCTTAGTGGAAAGTTCTGCGTGGGACCCGTTGACGACTTCAATCGTGCTGTCGAGAAAATTGCGGAATCAAGCAGTGAAGTTTCATGAGTGTATTTGATGTAGAAAAAATTGGTGTTCTTTTGCTTTCACACTTCTTTCGTACATTACATAAACACAGCCTCTCGCAATCGTTTGTTATAAACAAGAGCACGTTGCTATTTTTGTTGCCGATTGGCCCTCGCCAAGGGGCTCCCTGTTGTAAAGAATGCTACCAATTTCCCATTGTTCCGAAGGTCGCCTCAAGGTGTCAAACCACCCAGAACAATTCGATATATTATTTAATACCTTTATAGTAATATTTCCATTCAACTAAGATTAAACAATGGAAGTTCAGATGCCGTAGCCCTGGCAAAACGTAAAAAGAATTTTATAATAAAGACGCAGAGTTATGGCTGTTGTATAATTCGTTAATGAGCTCATTATAGACGAATTTACTAAAAGCGAAAATAGACTCTAAAAACAGAAATCCATTTGGCATAGTGCAGTTAATCAAGCCTAGCGTAACCGTAACACAGAGTCGGTACAATAATGGAAACGCGCGTGAGGACGAGGACTGGCACGACGCCAATATTTTCCGTACGAAACTGAGATTTTCCCAAGATAAAGTGCGCCAGGGCTCCGACCAGTGGCCTCAACATCGCGTGTGCCACCTAAATCATTTTCAGATTATCAACACGAAAACGCCAACCGGGTTAAATCATAAACCAACACTAAAACTATATACATTTAAGTATGTCATATAAACGACAACCTTGTCATACTCATAATCCAGATAAAGAAACCTCTGATTTGATAACTCGAGTGTTTTCGATGTTGACCTTTCTCTGAGATTTCCGTCGGAGCAGTATGCGATAAGATTATAAGGACTGCCGATGTTTTATTTTCCGGAGTTAAATTCAGAAAACCGTATGACAAGTCTCGTATGAATAACACATGAATAGCGACGGTTAATCCTCTAAGTGAGACCTGTTAAGGTTCCATTCTTATAGAGCTGGTTATAAATAGAGTTGGAGCAAATAAAATGCATCCGCTAGCGACAATTGTTGACATGTTAACTAATGATGGGTCAGGTATAAATCATTTTTATAATAGCGAGTCAACGCGAAGATGGTAGGAGGAAACGGCCGATTTGCGACGGATATGGCGATTGGAGCAAGTGGAGCGGCGTACGCGTGGTGAACTCGTGAACTGACTTATTAATCTCGCTCATTATGTCGGCCACATTACAATGCCGTCATTGTCTCACTCGCTACTGTCTGCTAATCATTGAATAGTTCACATTTTTTAAGATATTTATTTTGTTTAGCTCAACGTATACGTATGAATGTCAGACATGTGTTTTGTTCTTGTATTGAATAGCCATATACATTTTGTACGCAAAAACCAGTCCACATTGTCTGTTTATGGTCTTTAGCCAATCGGGTATGGGGAGCAAGTGCAAAAAGTTGAAGGTTGCTTTTTTAGCACAAGCATTTTAAGGTTACCGCCACTAAATGCATAATGATAAGACCTCATTCACCTTTGTATTTGTTACGGTTCTAGAACTGATTCATGGCGAAACGTCTCATATTTCATACTAAGTGAACGACGCACTAAAGTAGACTTCTTTACGGCAAAGTCGTGTGTAACCTTGTATGTTGTATGTCAGCCGTGATAGGTACCATATTTTCATCACCTTTATCGTCTATTAGCTTATAGGTGGTCTCTTCAACTTTCTGTGCCACTATACACTATATATAGAGAGCGAATACTAATTTAAATGCTAATCAAACTGTTCAAGCTATACAAGAAATAACGATGCTGTTTAATCACACGAAGAACATCACCACTAAAATAGAATTTACCCAGAAATAAATGTACACGTCACAGTCGTGTTGAGAAACTTTAAACACAACACAACACTGGGATCCGTATGCGGACTGGAGGTTAGGATATGGGCCTTATCCACATACACACGGATTCGCCCGACTTTCGTACCACAACGTAATTATAGAGTAGCACAGAACGCCGCGTGACTGTCTCCATTGACAGATAGCAACACACTGAGTGAACCAAGCGGCGAGTCGGTGAGGCGCGAAGACAAGCAAGAGCGGCGCGCGCGCACGCCTGTGCCACCAGTGTGCCCTCCGCTGCCAACCGTTTATTTACTATTCACAGTTTAAAATTCGAACGTGCTCTAATAATCAACATGGCGCAGATAGATCGAGGATACCTCAAGGTACTATCATAGGGCCAAGGGTGTAAGTATTCATATAAATGAAAATAGTAGAAATAAGACAAGAAACACATAGATAATGTTGTCTGTATAATATTGAGTTGAGAAAATGCTACTGAATGAAAGAGAAATGAATGCAAATAATGTTAATAGATAAAGTTAATGGAAACCGGATCAATAATACTAGGTAGGTATATGGATAAAACCGAAAGTGAAAGTCAGGTCGTCGCCACACACAAAATCCACTCGAAAAACCTGTTAAAAGTTTGGAGCACTTTTACTCTTACGAGAAAAAAAATGCCAGGTAGCTAGGGCCAAGGTGGAAGGTAACCCCGGGGGCAAGGAACTCTAAAGGGTGGGTTGCGCCAACGCACTTGTGTAATTATTTTAAGCCCGCTAGACGAGGACGGGTAAACAGAGAGACCGACTGGAATGTCAGCCGCATATTTAAGGAGGGCTTCCATACTGTACGTCATAGAAAGAACACAAGAGCAAGACAATACACACTCTATACACACACATGCATATATTTGTATAACTAGAACATGAATCAAATGTAACTATACACCAAGTTTATCAGCGTTTTGTTAGAGTAAACACGATTATTCTACCAACACGTCCCTACGTGTAAACTTGCTCAAATTTCAGCTTCTTCAGCTAACATTCCTTGGCTATCTTGTGGTGATCTTTTACAAAACAATATCAAACAGAAAGCGTGGTTATCAACACAAAAGAGCCTGTGGACATTAAACATTCTTTATTTCCCAATGAAAGTAAAAACAAGAAATACCAAATACATTTTAGGTAGATTTCGTCAGGAAAAATTAGGTAGATTTCGTCAAAAAAAATCTACCTATTGGTCTTGCACCTAAAGTCGAGTTTTATGAAAATTTCATAAAACTCGACGTTGGTTCTCGGCTCGGTTGTTTTGACCCCTAGAGCCCAAATCAACCGCTGGTTAAAAAGTTAAATATCTAAATATGTATACGTATGTATGTGGGCGCCAAGAAAAATTTAGCCACACTCTACAGGTCGCAATTATGCACCGATTGCTTTCAAACTTGGCCCAAAAATTGAAAGGGTCAAAACTTAAATTAAGTTCGTGAATGGGCGGAATTCGTCCATGGGGGGCGGCGAGGGGGTGGTTTTTCGAAAATCAGTTTTTTGGCCATAACTTTTTTCCTTATTTTCCTATTTTTGAACCGTTTAACATTTTTATCATTCAGTGTAAGAATACGGACAATTCGGGGTTGAAATTTTCAAATTTTTTGGAAAAAAATATTATATCTCCGAAACGGTAAACATTTTTAGCGTCGCAAATATATTTTTTTAAAGCAAATTGTTTATTCTACAATTTTTACTTTTAAAGTTTAGCAATAAAACTTATAGTTTTCGAAATAAAAATAATAACTGAAAAATTAAGGGCGTTTCCATGCTAAACTCTTATGGGAGGATTTTAAAATTTATGATAACCATTAAGACGTTTAATTGTCAAAGTCGTTGCTATGACGACCAAGTCTTTAGGCATCTGACGTATTCATAAAGGAGGTACTGCAAACAAAAAAATACTAACAAAAAATCGGCCAGCGCAGCTGTGGCTAGCTATATATACTTAGCCTCTGAATTTCCAGAATAAATATGGGTGGAACCTTCTTCGAAATCTACCTCCTCCTGCAGCTTGCGAAAGGGATTTTTTTTATTAAGCGGTAAATAAAAATAAAAAATAAATTTACGGACCCTAAGCATTCCTTAAACGGAGTCCTTTATTATTATTATTATAAATAACAATAAAAACTATATCACAGTACAGTTAATCCTGCATCACAACTTCGAAAGGCAACCCCATAGCAGCAGGTGGTACGTCCAATGTCGCACACCGGTTTTCCTTTAGCCCACTTTTATTTGCAGGAATATTTACAAGAAATAATAAAATATTTTTAGGGGCTCGTCGTGGCTCGTGACTGTCCTGTAACGTAAAACCGTTGAACCCTGCTGTCATGTTACGTAAGTCGATGCAGGCGAACGCATAAAAGGTATAATATAAATTATCCTCCCAAATACTGGCTAAAACTAACCTAGTGTAACATAAATGGGTATAATAGATTCAATGGCGTTGTGTACCTACATACTTGCATTTTTCCTTCCAAAACAAAATGTGTTATTACATTTTCCTCAAACTCTAATATTGTACAAAATTATATATTTTTCATTATACATTGCATATTTTACATGCAGTTGCGGTTAAATCTAAAGTAGTCTGAAGGTTCAACTCATAAATTCAGCTAAATATAAACACTTCGTCAAACCGTTCCACCATTTGAACAACAGAGTTAGTTCCACTTGACAAGGTAAGGAACGCTCCAACGAACACTCTAATACTGCCAACAACTTGAACCAACCAGAAATCACGTGCAATTGAAATTCGAAGATCTCAATTGGCCGTCGTGGCAGGACAGGACACACCCAGTAACTTCTCCCAGTCAATCACGCACAGGATAATAAGCAGCTGTTACACTGCATTTATTTTAATCGATCGGTATGTGCATAAGTAAAAAGCAAATTTTTCCCATGGCAACACTTGAAACTGAAGGTATGTCAGTAGCTCAAGACGACGGCCTTGAGTACAAAACAATGTTACGATTACGCTGCTATACATCTTGTTTCACTGGTTCATGGACACGCGATATCTCGTCTCGTCCAGACATGCGAAATGCAATCGATAAAAATAAACGGTAAGTAACATTTATCATGGACACAGGTGCGAGTGGCTTTGGAAGGCAGGACAATTTTGACAGAAACCTTGGTGCAAGTAAATGTGCCCATCTCATGACTTTCCCATTTCGACAACTAAACAAAATAGCATCACAAAAGTCCCATTTCGTAACTATTTTGATCTTCATACATTGAATATTTGAATCCCATTGGGAAACTTTTTGTTCGGCAAGTACAGTTAGCACTCAGAAAAGAAAGAAAGAAAAGTATTTATTGAACTTACACAGGACGTACAGAAACAAAAAGGAGAACAGGAGAAGAAATAAGAAGAATCACAATTACTGTTCGATATTATTTCTTTCTTTCTAACTTATCGTAAATACTAAAGCAATATATGTATGCATGCCGGAAGACACATTGGCAGGTACGAAATTCAATGTTAAAAACTTTATAGGTTTTAGTCATAACTACGTACGCTGACTATGTTATTAATATTATGCTTGGATTGTATCTGAAATAAACCTTTTATTATTATAACTTCATCAGAGAATCTTCATAAATAATGTTTGCAATGCCCAAAAGGACTGATATATGGAGACGTCATCACTAAACGATTAAGTTGAGTCACAAAAACAAATCATTCGATTCTGTTTTTTCTGTTCTCAATGCCATTCTTACTACTAAGTACTTAGTATGTTGTTTACCGACCCAAGCCCAACTCTAACACGTATATCGTCTGTCCGCCTGCCAGCTCCATATTTGAGATAGGCGTACAATTGTAGAACATTAACAGTTATCTTATGTTGATCGTTACAATCACAAATCCTAATGGATGCTAAAACCAGCTTACCGATGCTGCGTAGGCACATGTTTGGGCGGAGGTGGGCGGCTGAACTTGGCACGCCGGCGACTCTTGCGCAATCAATACAAGCCCTTCTATATTCAATGACAACTCGAAAAGGATCGCAATTTGTCCACAATACAAGTAAACATCCACTTGTTCAATACAAATAGCTATTATTGGATCGATGAATACACCTTTTAAATGACAGAAGGTTATTTTACGATTGCTATACAATTCTTATGTCAAAGCAATTATATTGTAAATAATATTAAATTAAATCGGATAAAACTATGTGATTAAAACAAAACAAGGTGCATTTATTTATTTTTATAATCCAGTTACTGTAAATAAGTCATTAAAACTGTAAACAAGTCAAAAAAAAATTATCAATCTTAAAGACTTTGATAAGTGACTAACACGGAGCAAAATACATGGCGCGTGGCATCAAATCAATTATTAAATCAAACTCTTTAATAGAACACTGGATCAATGAAGAAGTCAGTGGCAAGGAAAGCGCAAAAAGTGGAATAAATAACAAACTTTCGTTGGAGAGAAGTGTGCCAAATTGCCAATAGAATGCCGAGGGAGTGTGCGTGTGCGCAGACAAACGGCCGACGCATCCGCAGCCGTGCAAATGTACTGAATAACTGCATGCGTAAATACTTCAGCAAACGTAAGTGAAACTGATGCGTTCCAGACACAAATACAGAATAATCGTGTAAATAATTAAACGAGTGTGAAAAACGAACGCGATGCAGCGGAATTACTATTCAATTATGTAATAAGAGCAAGAAATAATATTAAGAAACAACATCTAGAAATAACCAACAACTTTAAACAGAATGTTAACGATAAACAAGCAGTCGTACTCATGAATAACATTTTAAATGCTTAACAGCGAAATATAATGCGTTACTCTAACATTTACGAGTATACGCTAGACGAGTCAATCAGGGTAGTAGGGTAAAAAGAATGCAGCCGCCTTACAAATGCTCAATGGAAGAGATTAAGCACGCACGCCGAACGCCGACGACGCATTACCGTTGCATTACATACCTACTCAACTACTGTATGTGTATGTTTACACTGACATACATATAATAATGAGATCATCCTTATTGCTAAGGGGAAAATACATAAACACTATAACTACCTTTGATGTTAAAAATCTCGAATTTGAAACACTCTATTAATGAAGTTCAAATCGTCTGCCTCTCTTTCAATTCAGCATTTTTCAATCGATTTATACGACTGAAAAATGCCAACGACGAACCAACCCATTACACTCACGGGTGTTGTATAAGGCGACTAATGTCTGAGGCAGAACACCTTGCGCCTCCGTAGACCTGAGAACGGGCAGCAGCGTTTTGTGTTAGTCTTTCATTACTGCGATCTCCAATCCGCCTGCCAAGCGTGGAGATTACGGCAAATTCCTCCCATCATGGGAGAGGCTTATGTCCAGCAGTGGACGTTATGGGCTGATGTTGTTGTTGTTGTTGTTGTTATACGACTGAAGAATTCATACAGTACCTATTCTAAATAATTGTCGACATGACATGACCCTTGCTATACAATCAATATGACAAGCCAAACATGGCCAAATTACAGAACATAATATTTACAATGCAAAACGAAAACATCACTGATGATGATACACAATTTCGTTAAAAATGTATAGCGCACCATTTCTACGCTGATTGCAGTCAGCATTTCCGCATCCGACACGAGTGGAACAACGCGTTTGGGTTCAGATAAAGGCTTGTAAAGCCGGGAACATATTTAGGTGACGGCTCGGCTCGGTAAACAGTGTCAGCTATAAACTGTTGTTTGGACGAACGCCAGCGTTGATCCCGATCGGCTGCTCCCAGAATCGATGAAACTGTATCTGACTTTGCAATGATATTGGAACATTCGTGTATCGCATCGCGCCTCTCAATTTAGATGGCCTTACGCTGGATAATGGATGAGATAGACTTGACTGGAATGAACGACTCCCACAGAATGCAGAATGGTACAGTACTGTCCCTATTAACAAAGTAGACTACAAAAATTAGGAAAATGTCACAAGACGGGCTAGCGGATGTAGCAAGTGTATGATCTATTAATGAGAACGTTACTAATGCAACAACACATTATGAAATTAGGAAGTCTCGCTTACGACTATTTAAACTCACATTTATTGAACATATATTTAAATAATCAAACAAAGTATAAAAGCAAGTGAAGACAATGAAATACAGTACTACACTACCCAGATTTTCAAATGAGCTTAAATCATAACTTAGTCTAATGAACACGAATAGAGTGTGTATTGCTGCAACCTAGGATCATAAACCGACATCATTGTCGATTCGCATAATGTTCTATCAGAATGGTTTCGCAGAATTAAACCAAGCTTAGTTACACAGCAATGTACTAATGACCGAGGATACGGCGCGTTCAGAATTTTAAAATAAACAAGCATAATATTATGTTTTATAAAGCGTAAAGTGTACATTTATCAAGATTTCCTCTGACAGGACGAGCTCTGCAATTATGTTGAGATTAGTTTAGGCTTCAAATGGATCCGGTATTACGTTAGATATAGAATAAGAAGTTTATTTGTGTGTTTATTTTGTTATAACACTCACATCCCTCTTTCGACGGATCAGATTTCGATTTCTTCAGATGATCTACGATACGAATCATTATGCGAATGAAAATTCTGATCATATTTATCACAGGCAAACTGTTGATATAGATTTAGAATTATTCATAAGATTATGAATGAGTTCGAAAACAATCATGAGAAATATTTGTAGCAAATTCTGCAGACTATGACTAGACTAGTGATGTATTTTTGCATCTCTTTCTTCCAACATTTTGTTTTTTTCTTGTGGGAAAATAAACATACGTCTAAATTCAATGATATTTCATTTTCACGTACGTGTAAATGCACCTTCCGAGATTTATGACTGGCATTTCAAATATTATAATCTACTGCAAGTCAAGACTCAAGATTGCGCCAGAGCAGCATATTTGTATTTACGTTCTAAACATAACTCGGATGAACCATTCTGCTGGCAACGTGATGATTACACCAGTTCTATCTAGTAATATAACTTCAACGGAATGCCCGCAGGACATCAATAACATATTATTACACGTAGTTGCCTTTAAAACTGCATCTAGAAGAAGATAACGTTGTTTAGTTCTGTCTTGTCTATTGCTTGTGTTTAAACATTTTTGACACATTGTTCTAAAATATTTATGTATAGTTGCAATATTGCAAGCTGTCAGCATTTTCACAAGTTTCGGTAAGTCAAAGAATTTCACTTAAAGTGGCACATGGGCAAGTACTCCGACAAGTTCCACATGCGGTCATAAAGTGCGACTCGAGTCCCGTAATTGACAGACCTTAGTGAGCTACAAGAGTATAAGAACACACGACTATACAATGTGATTTCTCCACATTTACAACTCACTAAGATCAAAGAAATCTTTTTGTTGGTGTACCTTCACGTAATAAGGCTTTAAGTGCATTCGAAATTTTCATAAAAGTGAAAGCTCTTGTATAACCGTTACAAGAACAAAGTAAGCCGTAAAAATTTTGAAATAATACAATGTTTTATAATTTTATGTAGATTATTTCCATGTTTCCCACGTAATTACAAGAATTACTCTCATTATAGAGCGTTCCCAAACAAGATTGAATTCGTGACTATCACTAAACGTGTATAAGTACGAAATTTCTATAAGACATTGCACGTTTTGTACCGTTTCCTACTTGCACAATAAAATGGGCCCTGTGTAGTAAACTACCAAATATCGACTTCTAAAAGGTTAGGCGTGCAAGAAGTTAACAATGGTTTGCAGTAAATTGCCAATAAAGAATAATTACACGTCGGAGTGAAGGCGTTTAGAAAACATGATACTTTAGTGAACACAGTTGCAGTTCAGTAGCAAATCACTTTGGAAAGCGAATATAAAGTACTCGACACTTTCCCTCGCTAGCTGATGTCAGTAGACATTAGCGTTAAGGGTACTATCAATATTTATTAACAGACTCCAGCGTATTCGATATGTTCTTGATTCACATCATTTTATTGCTCACAAATCAAATGCTAACGGAAAGAAACGTCGACTTTCTAGTTGTAAAGTCTAAAACTGTTTGCTGTCATCTTGTTAACTGAGATAACAATAAAAACTCAAGATTGATTAAGGGATTGTGCGGAAAATACTTAAGTTAGTGACTAACTCTGCAGTACCCACAATTCCAAATACATTTCGAAGCTTAAGGTTGCACAAGGCGGACATTCTTCCATACAAACGTAGTATGGTCATTACTCGTCTTTTTGACGGTGTAGGTTTAAAACTAAAAATTGTATCAACTCGTCTTGTCATTATCTAGACCTGTATGGAAGCTGAATTAAAAAAAAATTGGTTTGGAAGTTATGAGCGTCGAAACTTTCATATACCAACATTAATTTTAACTCATCTTTGGGCGTAAATACTACTACTATACTTATGTAGTATGAAAATGGAAAATTTATAAAATAATTTTTTATAAACTATTATTATTATTATCCAGTAATTTTTCCATAATATCTATACGCCTAAGGGTCAATTTATAAAATTTTACGCGCTCATTTTCGTTATAAATTGTCGTATATTTCACTAAATAAATAAATAAAAACTAGATAAATGAATACTAAATAAATTAAACTAAATAAATTCAAACTTTATTATGTAGCATGCATACGCCAACGAGTTCGAGCCGTCGATTTGGAAAACAACACATATTTTGATGCAGATGACATTATATTCCAAAATTTTTCCTATTACTATTCTACTCATAGCCCCAAAAACATAATAATTCAAGGATAATGCGATGATATTGGCCAACAGTGGTCTGACTGACACCAAAGTGTACGTCAATTTCCGGCGTATACAGGTGCCGGAACTGCGGGGGAATGACCGCGATCCTATCTGACAACTGACCACTTAAGTCTGCTGCACGCTGCGAAAAATTTACAATAAGTACCGTTTGCTGCCACACTTTTAAGGGAAAGATGTTAAGATATCAGTGCTTTTATGAGCTTAACAATCGGTCTACATTTAACTTTTAATTGACTCTCATTTCCGCAGGCTGAGCAACGGTCTTTTCTCTTTCCTTCCAAGCCATTCTTCTTTGAGCTGAACGTTCTTAGATCGTATGTTTTGTGCTTAACATTGAAGTATTATATACTGCGTATGTTATCAAATGTAATATTATTGACCATGATTACTAAGCTCAGGTTACCAACACATTTCATTAGACATCAATCAAGCTCACGCTCAGTGCAATGACTTCCATGTAAGTGATATCTCCCCCTACATTCAAACTATATGTATGAAATAGTTGTAAAATTCAAGCATGTGTTGATCGAGATAGCCGTAGAATAGTAAAATATCGTTATCGGCCTATTTAAATAGATATTTGATAGAAGAACCCAAATAACGATATAACGTTTCGATTATTATAAAACCTGACAAGCTGACATTGTACCGCACATCCCTTAAATCTAAGGAAAGCTTCTATCGTAATCAACTTGAGTTATGTTTATTGGCCTTAAATGTTCCCCAAAAATCCAGGATTATCCCCCGAATGCGTGTTCTCACGGCATGTTATCGGCTTCTCGGGGAATTCGGTTCAGTGACGATAAGCACGCACTTATCTGTCGCCGGAGACCACGACACCGATTTATAAGCTAGTGACGATACGCAAGGGGGACTCTTTAGTCTGTTAAAGCACTATTAATTTTTTCAAAACATTCCGTATTACGTGTTCGCTTTGCTCAAAGAAATTAATGTGGACCGCAGCTTTTATCTTCCGTACACAAACATTTAAGGATTCCGGCGGTGAATTACGGAATTTTATTTGTAAGCGGGCTTCGTAAAGTATTTTTTTGCCAAACAGCGGTCCCCAAAATAAATTTCTATTATGAACACAGCGATTAAAATTCCATCGCATATGTACAGGCCCAAATCGGATTCTCTTTGCATTCAACGTTGATGCACGGTGTGGGTAAAAGACGTGGTGCGATTGACAAAACAGCCCATTGGACTATTATGAATCTTTTACCTGTATGCAAGTATCGCGAACACATACAACTTTATATTCTCTCAATGTTTGCAACCTCCTGCAGCCGCATGACAACACACGCATTTGATTTGCACTATGTAATTGCGTTGATTACTCAAAAGGAGCTGTGCTTTATTAAGCAAGCGAGTAGTAATAAACTATAAATGGCACGACGATGGCGACGACGCGACGGTGCAAGCTGAACTTAACATTCTACGAATCAAGTGCAGCTACGATGGCGTACTTGAGAACAAAACAACGTGTTATTGTTGTTCTAAGAACAAAACCAAGTAAGAAGGTCCATTATTACCACGAGGAGGGATAAGAACAATACGTGGCGAGAGGCAGGTAGCGGGATACGGGCCCCAAGACGTCTTACGACCAACACACGACATGTGCAAGCGTGATTTTGGAACACCCGGCACGACAGATGCTTCCTTACTTTTTTGAATCACCGTTCAAATATTCGCCGGGATTAAACTCAACATTCCGAGCACTTGATCAATAGAGAAACCGAAAGCTATTGCAAGTTTTTTTTAGCAAATGTCAGTTGTTATTACGTGAAGATCAAAACACGAATGCTTTTGTTAAAAATATTGGATACCAAATCGTTCGTGTGTATCTAAACTTCTCTTCATTGAAGGCAATCGAACCGCGAAGTGTCGGCGCTCAGTCACGCTACTAGATCAGGAGATTTAACAAAATTCTTCAATATTTTGAAAACCGAATAGTTAACGCGTTCCCTGAGACTACAACTAATTCATTTCTAAACGTAAAGGTAGTTATCAAATTTTAACGGCCATAACGAGCAATCATAGAGTGATAAAAGTAATGTAACAGTGAGGCGAAGAGTTTAAAACAAACTGAAGTGAATTGATGATACCAACGAAGCATCAATAGGAGATAGGAGCCTAAAATAGTAAATAGACGAGAGTTACAAGAAGTTAGTAGTATAACTTGCTGAAGCCAAGTTCGGCTATGAAGCCAAACTTTACAAAGGTATCCGTATCAGAGCAGGTAGGTTAACGGCATCTTTGTACTTAAATCCAACGTGACCGTCCCTCTCAATTGTTTTGGTACTACCTGTCTCCATGCAGAACAGATGACAAGATCTGTTACAGAAAGAGACAAATTGTACCATTAATAAAACGTTGACACGCTAATTAAACGCGCAGCATCTATGTATGTAGATGTCAACGCAAAGGGTGACTGTGGTGACCGCCACACTCTGGCCAGCTATATTTAGGCTCCTCTTACACGGTGCGAACCACCGACGTGTGATGCCTGGGCCACTGGAGGCAATCAATATACTGAGTGATTAATTGATTTATTACAGAACACTGCTCTACCAGGGCCACTGTCAACTTATCGGTTGACCTTATAATTTATGAAACCTGACACATGAAGACTTATTTGCAAGAAACGCAAGACGATTCGTCAGACGCTTTCGAAAACGTAAGCTGCGTAAAGTTCAGAGTGGTTTCGAATTTCTTATCGCAGTTATGTAAGTTGAGGAAACTTGACTGGTTAGTCTTGAAAGTTTGCATGTAGTCATTCGATGGATCATCTAAGTAAAATTAAGTTAACAGTATACACCATACAACTGACATACAAACTGTTGAAAATGGTCACTGAACAAAACCACGAGGTGTAACACTTGACAAAAGCACGTAATGATTCCACAAAACAAGCACAATGGTACGGTGGTTCATTGGGAGCAGACCGCAGAGTTCCTGCGCATTGTGGCGGGTACACACTGGGAGACGGACACGAGTGTGTGGACGCACCTTGCACAATGTCGGACAAGCGAGGCGCGACGTGCACGCGACACGGACCGATGCCAACTGTTTACCAACGCGCCAGCGTGCGGCCGCGCGCTCGGTGTGCAACCCAGCCAGACCCACCACTACCACAGGGCTGCCACGTGAACATTCAAATGAGGATATTGTTGTATGTTTACTTTAACCATACGGATTAAAATGGTATTTGTAGCGGAAACTAAAACGATGAAATCGAATCATTCCCTATAAGGAAAATTTATGGTTTTATTATTTATCATAATTACCTTGGGTATTATTGCATTATTAAAACTTTAAAATCGAATGCATATAAATTATTATATATATTTATACTAATTTATTATAATACTTTATGAAGAATTTCTGATGGCCAAAAAAATCAAAATATACACTATGTGGAGCAGTGGAGCCCTTGACACAGCCAGAAGGCGTAGCGGCAGACCTCGCAGAAGATGGCCGGACGAGCTGGACAAATGGCTCATGAGGAGGGGCCCAGCTGAGGGATGACGCAGATAGACAGCAGAGCAGAGAGACAGTAATTAAAAATATTGAAAATCAATGTCAATGCACGCTGCACTTCTAGACAACCCTATTTAAATCATACAGCTTATTTCACATAAAACTTGGTCATACACGATAAACATTATTATACGCGTCGGAACTTCGAAGTTTGTGTTATCATTCCTAGTTGGTCATAGAAATACAATATTTTTTCTATTACACATAGTATTGATATTTTATCACATAGGTAATGTTTATGTGGTGCGGTCTAAGTAAGCTAATAAAACTGAGTGTCATCCTGAACTTCGACAGTTAATTATTTCGACACGGTCTCAATTTCGAATAACAATAGTTCGACTACTCATTGCTTCGACAGAACATATAATTATTCGACTACCATTAGTCCGACAGCTAGTGTCGGTATACTGAACGCTCTTGATATAAACAGCTTACATCTGTGACCATTTAGCTTAGCATCACAAACAACTGTTGTTAATATTTTAATTCACGCTTGACTTTTAGCGGCTTACGAAGGATGATAGTATGCACAGCCTCAAGGCAAAGTTTCAGGACCCAGCGAGTGAGCTGTGGCCTGTGCACAAGATTGTGGCACAAGTTTATAATTATGGAACAAGGCTTGCTTGCATAGTTTCGTACAAAATTAAAGCACTTTAATTTATTACTTTTGAAATTAAATACGTTTCACTCGTAGTGTTGTTAAACAAACGATCAAATATGTTAAACATAATTCGAAGTAATAATGCACGTGTCCAAAGGGAACCGAGCAGTGCAAGCAAACACGAACTGTGTGAATGGTGAACGTGTCGTTTACTTATACATAATTGAAACTTCACTTACACAAATTGACACTGATAGAGACGAAACGGGGTCGCACGAACTCGTAACAACGATAATTTTGACGGCAGTTTTCTTTAGTCTCGTTTGCATAGCGATACGGCAGAAGGTTTGGAGCCCATCGTATGTAAATATCGATAGGACGTAGTCGACATGTGTTCAGCGCAGTAGCCCCCTTATCTGAATGCAATGATAATTGAGCCATACATTGCAGATAGCACTAAAGTGGGGGCCGTTACAACACACTTATTAAAGATTTAAATTTAGAAATAATAGTTATCTTAATTAACCCAAAGAAAGTAAATTATGAATTTATCACAGATTCAGGGCAGTTTATGTATTGTTTAAAGTTAAACTACGAATATTTATAGCAATCGCCGGAAGAAATAAGTAAACATAAATCTTGGGCTAAAAATAGCGTGGAACACACAGTATGGCCCCGGTAGCTTAGTGCTGTGTGTGTACACAACACAAAAAAAAGGAAAATTATTATGGATAGGGCAGCAATACAGCAGTGCGTACGTCGGTAAGGGCCGAGCCCATTGAGTCACGTTTTCACAGTATCTTATGAGTTTTCACGCACGCACTTAAGCACGTCCAAAGATAACAATGAATAAATAAATCGCGATAACAACAACTTAATCTGACTTTAAGTTATAGCTTCATTGAGATGGTAAGATGTATCGACGAATCTACATTTTATTTCACAATTTAAAAACAAAATTTATAAGATTATTGATGATCATGTCATGATGGCAGCACGCCACATTACTTTTTCATGCTGATACATTTTTACTAAATTGTTTCACATGCATGATTACTCCTATTATTACAGTAACACATTAACGTAGAAAACAAATCAACGCAAGTGCGCCAAGAGTGCTTTGCCTAACCAGAAAAAGCGAATGCTGTTCGTGAAAATTTTAAAGTTTTAAAATATTCGGTATATGAGCTCAGTATCCAGCTGTGTCCCAATTTGTATGCGTAAAATGGCACATCTGCATTGCCGTTGAATGTGGGAATAATATTTTTGGCACAGAAGTTTTAAAATCGGGCCAAATCGCCATAGCACCGAGCTATTGGTTTTGACGTGCAGGAAACGCTGCGTTTTAAATTTTCTTGGTTGGATGGTGATGGTCAAGTTCATATTCAATTTAGCAGTTAATGGGCAATTAAATTGACCAAATAGCCATTTCCATCAACTCAATGTTTTCCAAAAACCATCACGTTATTGGAAATGTACTTGTTTTAATTTTACTAAGAACCATTTTACGGCCCGTTCAAAATGCGTATTTGTATCTAAATTCTCCATATAAATGTGAGTTTTAGTACAAACTGTTCCAAGACTCCCACACTCCTTATGCGTACAGAATCGTTAATGTGCGTGCACTATGGCTTATAGAGAACGTTTTAAATATCGACTGTATAACGATTCTAGGAAAAATTGTACGGAGCAGGCCACGAGAGCCATTCTGTTATGTGCCTCGCATAATTAACACGTATAATTTAAAAGAAATTCTGCGTTGAATGACAGTGAAGGTGAATACTTTTGAATAAATAACTTAGAAAATACCACACTTTGCAACAGGTTCATAAGTATTTAAAATTCATAGATTTTAGAATAAAATGCAAAATTCCATAAACTAGGTGGAAACGAACCCTTCACGAAGCCGTCAACATGCATTCTGACGTCAAACTAAGTAACACTACGCAAAAATTATTGTTGGGAAACGACTTGTTTTTTGGGGTGAAAAATTATGTTCCACGGTAATAGGACTCAATGTAGCGCACTCAATACAATACATTGTGCTGATGGATGCATTGAATAGTACGGATATCATGGAGATATTTAAAGTAAAGTTATAAAATATATAAAAAAAAACTTGTTAGAAGTTTGAACTTAATAACAATATCTCCGTAACTAGAAGGTACCCAAGTATGGCACAAAATAAAAAAAAATACCGCAATGACAAGGCGAACAAGTGCCTTTCGGCTTCGTTAAGGATCTATTGACACCCTTTATATTCCATGTTACATTGTAAGCATCTCAAGCTCACAACTATGCAGATCGTTTCGATCAAACGTAATCCCGTTTGGAACGGTGCTAACAAATTGTCACTGGCAGGTCATCATGACATAATCACACCAGAAATCAATACAGACTAACAGTGGCTGTTGATTAACTCGGGTGATTCAATAACGGTGAGACGGTGGCGACACTGACGACAGAGCACACACACGCCTGCTATCAACAAGACGAACAAAAATAACTTTGTAAACATCCTTGGGATCGATGTCGGATGAGGTCGTAAAGGTGTAACAAGGTTTTTTTAAATTTAGAAATAACATAAAATCACGCCTGTAATTCCCGTAGGGTTAGGCAACATTGTTCCCATTAGTACAACCACATTTCGCCAGTTATGTTTTAGCCCATTGATATATTAAAAAAAAAACAAGTCTCATGTAATAGGGGGCGAGCCTATTGCCATTAACCGGACATTAATCCAGACTCCGTGGCTGCTACTGAGAAATTCCTTATGGAAAAAACCGAACAACACCTTGCCCGACCTGGGAATCGAACCCGAAACCTCACGGTCAGCCGTCGCTTGCGGCCACTAGACCAACCAGGCATTAGAAATAATATGAACAGAAATTGGGTTCATACTAAGATGACGATTGACAGAGATGACGGGTAATGGCTGATGACTATACATGGATTGGCGACATTAGATTGCACGCGAGTACAATTGTAATACTTCTCGACATGAGTGACTGAATGTCATTCGAATTACCAAAGATGATTGCGCGGTGGTTTGAGCCTTCATCCATGGTCATCAAGTTTAATCTGTGAACAGGATTTTCACAGACCCAATTACGCACGTCAACCAGATATCTTGTTTGCGGTCGAAACTTGGCACGTCAGCTTGAAAGCCTGGACTAGCCGACCGTGTAACCCTAAGCTGCTCTTGTTTTCACAGGCATCCGGCGACCGGTGAGGTGGCGCACCGGACGGCCTCGCCGGACTAACGCGACACACGATTCAAAAGAGCGTTAATTACACCAGTAAATTGCTGCACTTTATTGCATCCGTTATACAATATATTCTCTTTTATTAAAAGCGTCATGAAATTATCATTTTTAAAGTGGTATTGCATAACATTCTTTACAAAAATGTACTTAATTTGTTTTTAAATATTAGCAGTAAAAGCTTATCGGTATACGACGCATTTTGAACTGTATTACATAAATGTCATTTAGGATGCCATAAATAATCGGATTATCGTAAACAATATCTTAACGATTCACTTGATACGATTCAAAATAGAATTAGCAAGCAAGTATCAGAGCAAAACAGTGTTAAACAGTAAAATTAAGAGATAACACATCTTGATGGAAACAGTAAGATAATAGCGGTCAGTCACCAAATTAAAAGTTAACTGAATTCGCACCGTGTGAGAGATGAGACCGCGACCGTAAAGACCTTTGTTTAGAAAGCGTAAATATACGATAAGTTAATCTAAGGTAAGCAGTACTTACCCTGTAATGCCACAATTAATTCGTAAAGCAATCGACACTTACCTGTAACAAAAAGATTACATAATTAGTGAAAGCTTATAATTATAATTTAAATATTTAAGAAAGTGTTTGAATATATAAAATGGTAAGCCATCATGGTAGTTCATCAAAAATGTTGGTAAACAAACTCGTAGCATTTAGCAATGTGCCTAATTAAAAGTTTACAGTCGGTATGGAGTCGGCAGGCTGCGCTAGAGTATGTCAATTAGAGTCAGCTCTTTCAAGCATTTACAATTAGTTGCTAACATGCAAACACTACAAATACCGGTACTTAAGGGAATACAGAAGCAGAATACGAGATTATCTTTGCTAAGAAAAAAGGCAAGGATAAAGTGCAGTATGGCCTCCACAATGAGGTGGGAAGGTGACTCACTAACGAGCACTCCGCTGATTCATTGTTTTCATCGCCATAATGAAAAGTTATATAATTTGCTGCGAGACCCCACTCAGACACACTACGCATAGGACGAGGATACAATCATGTCTACCAGTCTACCCACACTCCAACTGGTAACTAATCCTACCTACATCAATTCACAATTTATTTAGTAGGTCAGGCTAAGCGTAGTCACTGACTAACAGCTTTATAACTAAATCTTTTAATCTTTGTTTGACATGGTAAATGTTTATTCCAGAGGATACATCAGAATCGTTTGATGTCACAATAAATAACGCCTTATTAACAGCCGGAAGCTGTGTTCTGTAAGCGTAGTACGGAACGGTAAAGTAATTTAAATTGCAAGAGAAAAAGATCGTTAATCGATGGCTAATCGTATATTCGCATCCTGTTACCCCCAGCTGTGTCGAAGTACCCAGCGTCTCCCATATGTCGCGACCGAACAATACGTAAATAAAACAAAACACAGCCGACGCTAATAATCATGTTCATACCATTTGACTTCAGAAAACAATCTCTAATTTTCGATGAGAAATCTAGGGCGTTTTTAGGTAGCATAAACAAAAGAACAGGTTTCTGAGACACATCAATAGCTTAATAAAGCATTTGGGAAATACAAACAGTGACTTAGGCAATCACATGACGTCTTAACAGATTGCTAACTAGGTAGTAGGTACTACTCAGTTTAACAAACATATTAAAACAACAACCAGCTTTTCAATTAGGTCTGATCTCTGTCTGCCTGTCAATCATACAAGCGTTTGATCGTCTAACAGATCGTCGCCCCTTTAATGGCAATCATAAAATTAAACTACGTGTTAACATTATGTAGGTACTTTTAAAAAGTCGAACAACGCCATAATTATAAAGAAAGGAAATAAAATGGACCATAGGCACGAATGGGCACGAAACGCTCTCAACTCTTTCCTCAAGTATACGGGCACTGTAGAGATCGGTTTTCCGTATTCATCGAAAGAACGTAATTGGAATTGCTTCTGAGAGCTTAGTCGAATAAAAACTATGGAGAATTTAGTAATGACGGCCTTCAGAGCGTAACTATTTTTTTGTGGAAGTAGCTCTCGCTTCCACATCCACAGTTGGAGGTTGTCTCTTAAACGAGCTTGACATATACGGAGAATTAACTTGAACTCGCAAAATGGATATCGGAAGATCAAGAGCACTTCAGATTGCGTTTTTGTGTTGGCAAATTGTTGTATTTATGCTAAGTATAGTCTCACGATTCGACATTACGGTCAGTAAACGAAACATGACTATGCAGCCCTTACTGACCCTTTTAGTAATCAAGGTAAAAGGATAAGGTGTAATAGAAAGACCCTATTCAGAGAAAGCCCTTTATGCGAAGCTCGTAAGCTAACCGCAAAAAGATAAAACACTGAGTTCGTAGCACTACAGTATAAATTCGTCATGAGTCAGTTCTTAGAAAACGGATGCGTTAATTTGACACAATTTGAACACAATAGCAGGAGCTGTTCATTATCCGTGACGCGCTCGGGGACACGGCCGCAATGGATTTTTGCGAATCTCGCATTGGATCGAGAATTATTCACCTATAAATTAATGTTATCATCGAATTTGTTGAAAATGCATTCACAATTACACTGAACGACGCTTGACTGACAGATCTACCTACAGAGTAGAAAGCTACTCGTGTGAATCACAAGCCTACAATTTGAACACAACATTAGATAACATAGTGAGGGGAATTACCAAAACTGTAATTATTCTGTAATTGCAAATGACTTCCGAATGTCCCAAAATCATAATAATCAAGAACGAACCGCAATGCTTCTAATACGACCGGATGCACTAGAAAATGTTGGCCTCATAAACTAATATATGCAAACCATTGAAGGGACCCATTATGCCGGTTATTGTTGATTCAGATATGCATAAATACATTCAAGAGTATATGTACGTAGCTGTGTTTGATGTCCCGAAGGAGGCGGGCGCGGCGCAGACGATGGGCTGGCTAAGTATGTGGGTCAGACCTGTACACTGACACCGACCATTGAGGCTTGCGTGAGCGACATTCAGTCACACATGTGTACAAACAAATGTTGCACGAACATATGTACCTATGGAACATAATAAACATGAACGTTTCACAGAGGAAATAGAATGCTTTTACAAGAAATTAGAGACATAGGAGTGGGTGGAGCTCTCAAAGTACAAAGATAACAAAAGAAAATAGCACAAGAAAATTCTACAACAGACTGGATACATTGCCAAGTTGAAAGACCTTCGATTTTGAATGCATGTAAATGTGTTTCATGATTGATGTTTCCTCTGTGTTCATTTACATGATACCTACATCATATATTTCACATTTCCAGAACCTCAAATGCATAGGGAACACGAGGTATTTAGGCATATTCGACCGACACGTCATTGTTACAAGTAGGTACATTAGGTAGGTGCTAGCCTTTATAACGGGTATCACTGGGCATTAAAATATTTTCCATTATTTATGGAAATTTTATGTATATTAAAGTGAGGAAACATATCATTGTTATGTCTAAATGCTCAGTAATTAGCAAATTTACGTAAACTCATGGAAACCATGTCGTGGGAGCCATATTGTCTGCGCGTGGGCAACGTTCTTCGCTAGTGTCAGTTTCTTTATAGTCAGCGCATTCTTAAGTAGTACCTAAAGATTACCTTTTCGCATTGCCAACTGATGTCCTTTCATAATTTTTACTTGGAACAATGACAATTGTTTCGGAATAAGGATGGGGAATGAGACGAGTAAGCTAGGAAGTATTATTCACTGGTATTTACAGTTTACTTGGAGAACGCTGGCTTTTAAATTAAGATTTTCATTTTAAAATATTATACAGGCGGGACCCTCATCGACATCGACTTGGAGAACGCTGGCTTTTAAATTAAGATTTTCATTTTAAAATATTATACAGGCTGGACCCTCATCGACATCGACTTGGAGAACGCTGGCTTTTAAATTAAGATTTTCATTTTTAAATATTATACAGGCTGAATTGAATTGAATTCGAAAATTAGATGTTTCATAAATTTTGAAAAAAAAAAAACTGGTGTTTCCTACAAAATTGCAATACCTACAGATTCAGAATGATGTACCTACTGAGCACGTGGTAACCATTTGAGCGTGTATGTCCCTTTCACTATACTATACCATTCAATATGTTTAATATTTCACAAAACTGAGATATTATTCTCAAGTTACAAAATAATAAAAACTATTTTCTAAGATCTTGAAGATAATAATAGTAATGCTTCAGTGGCGTCGGTTGTCGCAAGGGCTTCGTTTGTTGTAAAAGCGTGGGTCACGAGCGTTAGACTCGCCAGAAATGTAACAAAGATTGACCTCATTCAAAGAGCGGCAACGTTTGACGCGGTTGGTATAGTAAACACAATGGTATGAATCATATTTTCCCATAATTGAAGTCCGAGAGGAAGCATTGGCCACGCCATTACGCGTCTCCACAAAAAATGCACACAATGTCATCGTGTTGATTTTCAAGTATTGTACATGATATTTGAATAAGTATTACAAGATAATGTTTTTTGTTTTGTCAGTGCGTTAGGTGTCTTTTAAAAAAAGAACTAACCTCTAAAAAGAAATAGTTATTTCGTAAATGTAACTTGAATGCCACGACTAAATAATTACTAATTAGCTTATCCAGTGATGTTTTAGATTAGTAATTGCTACTTCTAATAATCATGTAGTAAAACCATAACAACGCGAAAACATTTTATTGTACGAACGCTACCATAACAAAGACAATAATATTTGCACGGAACAACCAGTGCTGCCATCTAGCGTCCAGTAGCGATAATACTTACATGCTCTGAGCGCGTCAAGAGATGGCGGTAGTGTCGCTGAACTACCTCCCTGCATTGCCGCTAGAGCGGAGTACGACTCTCGATCACCTGGTAAAACTTCGCTGTATTTCCTCTTCCTGTGTAGAATCGCCTTCCACATATTAAATTTTGTACGCTTTTCCCTTTGAAGACTCATTACATATTTTTTAAATACACTTTTATTAATAAAACACCACTCACTGAACTTACTACTTTTTGAAGTTTATTTTAATCGGTTGTGCATTGCTGTTTGAAAGAAATTATTTGAGTGCCTGACAGTCATAAAGTTTCTGTTACAAATAGCAAGTGAGTTCAAGGGTCGAGTGAATAGATGCCGCCGACAATTGGCGTGTAAATCACTAGCATTACGACACGACGATGTAACGAGATAACGATAGGCAATGACGATAGGGGTGCTGCCCTCAAGTGTCTCTCTCCGCATCACTGGAGGAAGTTATGCCGTCATTTCACTTTAATTTGTCTAGATATATAAACTACTGACTGAACAACGATAAAACCCTGTTTTCTTAAAAAAAAATAACTTGTCAAAAAAAAAAATCTAAAATTAGTTATTTGTTAGTTATTTGTCAAAAATTAGTTTTTTTTATATTCAAACAATTAATATGTACAATTCAACAACGATTTATTAGTGGAACGGGTCGTGTTGCTTAATGTGTTTTCATTTACCTAGTATGTCAAATGACAAAAATATTGAATAAAAACATCAAAAATGTGCCTGAAATTCACCAACGTTTTCCAACACGGTTCATGCCTGAAACTATGTGAACTGATGACTCAATTGGTAGATCGAGTCGTGTCTAACGAGTAGGTAATTACTCGTGTTATTATTAAATTACAGTTCACGTTATAGCTGTAATTATGTACACAATGATACTTCTCATTTCAGATGTCTTCATTAATCTTTCAGAGCGTGTTACGTGAACAAATGATATCGTTCGGTTAATTACATGTTTTATAATCAAAGACGTATGAAAGTTTGTTTTTTCACTTCTTTAGGTACATAGTATCAAACAGAGCCGCTCCCGCTCTGTCTGTACGCTTCGATCTTTTAAACTCCGCAACGGATTTTAATGCAGTTTTCAGCAGTAGATAGTGATTCAAGAGGAAGGTCTATATCTACATTGCACCCGTGCGAAGCCGGGGAGGGTCGCTTCTTTATTACAAACACAAGAAACATTGTTTTAATAAGGGATCATCATCATCTTGCCCTTGGGGTCTAAAATAGCACAATTTTAAAAATGGTCACAGACACAGTTAATATTGTAACGCAATTCATATTATTATCCTATTATGATTTTGCTAAAGCGGCCATTTTAGACCCTATCCCATGCTATTGGGTTGGTGGAACACATTTTTTTGATACTTGTAAATAAATAATGCCGTCCTTGAAGTACATTACCTACTCATTAGGTACCTAAAGATGGTTTGCCTGTGAGGTCACTCCTTAAAGTCCTACTTGAAGCACTTATGACAAAGTTATCAGGACGAATAACGGACTCCTGGCATTCCGTAAAAAGCGACGACATTAGTAAGCTCTCTTGACGATTAAAGTTCTTTTAAGGTAACGGAATACAAGGTCAAAGAAAGCTGATTAGATATTGTGTAAGATTATTGAAAAACAAAGTTTTAAGCAAGGAAAAACAAAGATAAAGTTAACAGAGGTGTCGCAAATAGTTCATCGATATTACTTCAATTTTGTTGTTGTTTTACCGTAGTAACTGTCAAAACTACTGTGATTTCATAGATTTAAATGACAACGCTTTTAAGAAAGAAGGTAGTTATACTTATACATAAGTAAAGTGCATTTACAATAATTTAGGGCTTACTTATCTAGTGGCCTGTGAGGCCAGCTCGAACGCTTAGTAGCCCATGGAACTGGATCAAATAACTGTCTGTGACACTTCAAACGATAAAATCACAGGTGCACACTTTGCATTTCGATTAGGTGTCGATAATTAACAATTACTCGTCCATTTAAAAGAAAAGCACGTCCCACCGCATTTTAAAAAGTGCTGCAAATAGCTGTATTTGTTTTACAATTAAGTAAATGAGGACGCGTGTTGACACGCTCCGCGGACCCTGGACTGCGGCCAAGAACAAATCCTAATTAAAAATCTGATGAGATGTAATCGTCACGTCGTTCACAGAATTAATGTACGCGCTTTTCAAATCCTACACTAACAATGGACTACGAAAACCTTTGACAGAAATTATATTTAATTAGCGATATTTTAAGATTAGACAAACAATCAAGAGAATATGTTTACGAATGATTGTTCACAAAATCAACAATGGTGAGAACACAATTCAGTTGAATACTGTGTGACGTTCAATCTAAAATTATTCAAATTCGGCCTCTGTCACAGCTATTGTCCACTTCATCAGAAGCACACCGCACTTACAAAACGAAATTACGAGATCGGGATTGCGAAAAAAAATCAATTAACATATTTATCTTAGCTAACGGAATTAGGACAGCACCTTGGTCTATCTAGGTTAAAAAAAAGTTGGGGGAAAAAATAGGCGGGTAGGTTACTTAAGTGTAGTGTCTCAACTTCCTTGGTGAGGCATGACCAAGCTCAGTGCAATACCATAACAAATCATTGGTTCTTTGTCTTAATGTACCGAAACTAGCAGACGTCACTGCGGCAGTTTGCATACAATGCCCCTAACTACTGAAGATGAGTCAACTGTACGCGACTGTACTGCGGTTTGTGGAAGGTTTGCATCATCCAGTAATTTAAATTTTGTGATTAATCAATGTGGTTGCGGATGTACTTCACGTGACGTGACAGGAAAGTTTTGTTTCCAAGAATTAGAGCGAAATGGTGGGTTTTCTACGCAAGTCCTAAGGAAAAACTTTTGAACTACTTTTATGTGTGAGTTTTTGACTTGCCACGAGTGGGTGGATCCCATCTACCATCTCGTAGCAGTACTACTCGCTCATAAAGATGTCAATAATTTCGTTTTTATCGTCTAGGTGTGGTCTAGGTCCTGATCCGTTAGTTTTTAGGTAGGTAAGTTCTACTAGTTGGAAACTGCAGGAAACTCGGAACAATTAAGTCTCCGAAGCATTTCAAACAACTTTACGTCCAACTTTCACAGACTATTCACATTAACAACTCACTGCGGAAACGGTAAACGTTTTACAAGTTACCTGTTAAATTCCTTGAAACCAAAGTTTATTATTTGACGGCAGTAAACGAACCCACCCAAATAAAGTTTTTTTATTGTCTGAGGTCGTAGTAGTCATAACATGTTCAGAAACGCATTGATACCAGAAACACATTGTAACAAGTCCATGATTGAACCCACGACATCTAATATCGTGTTTTCATCCGATAACCTACAGCGTCGCGGCTTCTAATATGTAAAATAAATATAAGTAGGTAAGTTATACCATCAAGTAAGTTTTCAAAACAATACTTCAATAAGCGTTCAATATTATCGGTTCGCGAAACAAATTTATGAATAGCCTATAAACGTGCGTACGTTAGATATTTATAGAGCTGATTATTATGTGGGTATAACAAATCTTCGCGCCTGCGCAGAAGGCGGTGCTGCCCATCCTGCCCACGCTAGTAGATGAGTAGGTACTCGATCTCTTAACAAACGCTTTACTAATAATACACTTATGTTTAAGGTAACTCATTTTTTAATTTAAGTCCCAGTATAAAGCGGTCTTCATTATAAATTGCTCTCAGTGTGTAAAATGTAAAAATCAAACAATATACCTACTTAAGTAAAACTAAAAATAAACTTTGCAATCATTTTCAATTTGGGATGCATTTTTAGGGATTGGGCGGGATGTCTTCAACGTCAGTAAACGATGATGAAACGTTTAATGCCTTCCTTTCTACATTTTCTTCATCGAGCTTTTATGAACGAAGGCATGCTTGTCATAGAAGCTGAGCGAGGCATGAGTAGCTCAAACCATTTATGGGAGATTGGTCCAAGGCAACGCAAGAGGCAGACTGTAAGGCTATGGGGGAGCCGTTTTCCCAGCAATGGGGACAATGACATGTTGCAGACAAAGCACAACCTTAGATGTGATATTAAAAACCAATCGTGATTTTAAATTTTCTTACTGTCTAGTTATTGAAACAGACAATTACATTACTGTCAATGTTTGTAAACAACTTGTAAACAATGATTGATTATCTAGCATACTACGTTGTCATCCGTAGTATTTTTGTAGACGAGAATGCATTTTACAGTCTGTTAGTCAGTTATACGCTGCCTGCCTGAGATGTGGATGTTTTGAATAAGCACCAGATAAATGCACCAGACTGATAAATATATAAGGAACTGGGAAGGAAGACATGAACAATTCGCCACTGAAACTAGAAGATGTTTTAGACATATTTCTAAGCTTTGAAATTGCGAAAATCAATCTGTCAATTGTGGTATCAGGTTTCTAAGGCTGATGAGCGTAGTTTTGCCACAAACATTTCTTGAAACTTTGAAAATATTTGATACACAAGAAAGCTAGCTAGTTTTCTCAAACCCCATAATTATGATGCACCGGATGCACGTCACTTTAGCGTGGAGGTGGGATTACAAATTGCATCAGTAAGATTTGACAGGAGGATACAATAAATCAAGTCCTACATACATTGTTGGCAGAGTTGATAATAACATTACCTGTCTGTACTATCATCGCTAATGCAAGTAATTACCACTATCAGCGTCATATCCCTGCAATAACCTTGTATTAGTCATCAGACGTTCGAACAGATCGCCGGCAGATGGCGCCGCGCCAACACCATTGTTTACTCTGCCATCGCCGTAAAACAGAAATAAGGCCGTAATCAAAAAGAATACGGTTACTCTAACATTTGATACTATCAATGAAAATAGATGCAGGAAATGTTACTGTGTATTACATTCTTGCCCAATTATTTATGTAGGTAAATTGAATGTATTTGTGATCTACATAATGTGGTCGTTGCTCTCATTGCCTGGATTTTCTAAACGTTATATGGAGTACCTACTAGGTACAAATCTTGCAGTGGTGGAAAATCCACTTGATCATTTAATAAATTGACCTCAGGAGTTGCTCCTACTTAAATTCTTGTACTCTAATTAATTAACGTGATTAATCAAAATAATGGCGCCTTAGATATTCCTTATTGCATACAGGGATGGCCGTGCTGACACGCGGTAATCGTTAACTTGTGAATTGTGATACTTATATGAAAAATAAAATTAGAACTGAAAATTGTCTTATTTTCTTGTCAGTGTAACCACACCTCAATGTAACTAGTCATTGTTATAAAAATTAACGCATTTGACATTGAAACTTCAGGGTTGCATACTTTATTTATACTTGCGGTTTAATATTAATGGCGAATATAACTGAAAGACCACGAACTGTAGTTAATGTCATGACCTGCTATCTATCCTATTTGTGTACATACGGTAATTTACCGATACATTTAATATTATGGAGATGACCACCTACTGCGAGCTACGACGCGACGTAGACTTTACTCAAAATACATGTTTAGCTAAAAACACATTTTATGGGCTAATAATACGACCCATATGAAGTCAGTCGCCGGAAACAAGTCTTGTAAAGCTTTTATTAAACTTTCGTTAATATGAAGACTACGTTATGATTTGAAATATAGCACGTTGGTTAACAATTGTTTGATTCAGCAGGATTTAGGGGCCACGCCACGACCACGCCTTTTGGTTGCTTTTGGACAAAGAACGACTTTTAATCGAAACAAGGAAGAAAGTTTTGACTTTTGGTCGTACGACCGCGTGGCCAACCAGTTTTGTTCAAGATAGCGGTCGGTCATAGTACGAAAAATCGTAGTCGTGAGCGCATAGTGTGGGAGATCACTTTATTGGTAAAAGCATAATTAGCAGAACAAAAGGGTTAGTCAGATTCTGCCATGTTAGAGTAAAAAGGGGAAATTCGCCCATGACGTCAAGTTACAAACGCTGATCATAACATCCCGACTTGAACATCCTTGCTGAACGGATGCTGGCAGCTCGCCAAGACCACGTTACGAACATGAGAAATGATTTAACGCTTTATTTTCGACAGTTACACAGACTCGGCAATATACACTTTACTACGAGAACTTTAGTGGCTGCTGAAGTATAATTTTACAAGCTATTCTGTAACTACCGTACGAGACGTCTACAATAGTTCAACTGGGTAAACTTCGTCAGTTTCCTGGCTTTAAGTGTCGCGGTCTACTAGCATTGGAAAATAAACAATCCGAAGACATTAGTATACCGCCTATGCGCATCCATCTTGCTTGCACACAACACCTCATAAATACGGTTCTATGTTCGACGTAACGGCGGATTAGAAGGTGAAGTACTGAACGTCGATGACTCATAAGACGTATGTACTATTTCCTTAAGATTCTCCCATAGCAAATTTGTCAACGTTTTTATAAAACCCATATCGCACCGATTCTGATTATGACGTCACATGTCGCGCCCATAGAGTAACGAATGAATCAGATTAGACAGCAAACCTCTACCAGAAAAAAAACAAATATGGATTCTAAATGTTGACATATCATTTTATTATATGTCAACATTTATATACGTAAATTAAATTAACCGTCTGTTTTATCTTTGTTTGACGACCCAGAAAACAAGTGTATATCTTATCTTGCACGCAACTATGACAGTAGTTGAAATTGTATTGCATTTGGTCATTTGAATGTGCATCCAACTCGGTGCTGGGTAAAGTTGTGATATGACAGTGACGTTCTCTAACATATACACATAGATTGTTTGGCGCGAAATGTAGACGAAATTATTTTGCACTTATAAGTAAGATTCTTTTGAAGATACATTTTTTGTAGATTGATCGATTGATTGATTTGTCTGTTATTTGTTTCGTGTGTTATTACAATTAAGTCAATTATTTTTATTGTAAATTCATATACAAATTGTTAAGGAATGAATAACCTAACTATGTACATACATAATCCTCTTTAAAGGTCTAGTAAGTCGAGATAAATTCAAATTTTCATTACTTGACTGTTTTCTATGTGATGCTGGTAATGAAACAATAATACTTTGGATGTGGTTTGCGGGCCTCCCATACAGACACATGACAATCAGTTTGCGAAACACGTGCTGAGCCTGAGACCAGCTCAGCTACCTTTATTTACCGGTTAAGAAATAATACATAGGCACATTAATATTTATACTTGACGCAGGTTATTGAGTCATTCCATCTTAAAAATGTATGGAATTTTCGCACTTTTCTGTAAATAGCAGTTAGAAGGCATTACTTTTTTGTAAATTCGACTCAAAGCACACGAAAGTCGAATTTCTCTGTATCTATTTTGATCTGATAAAGAAACGAGAAAAGTAGTTGTTTCAAAACAGCTTGCACAGCTGAAGATATTGACTGCAACCGTCGTACCCTCTACGTAAGTATTTTCAGCCCCTTTAAAAATTTTGCAGACTGACTAATGTTTTCCTCACAGCAAAATCTCTACACATAGCTTACTCTCCTATAGAGATAAATGGTCCATACTAGTCCTACTGGGTGGCCTTTCAATATTTACACCCGCCCATCAATAATAATGCAAGTGATAACTTATTCACGATCAAGTCATTCACGCAATCACCGTTATCTATATGTCAATCACGTTTAGTCTATTGCCGCCGCGGTCAAGACTTACGACGCAACTTGGTATATTAGAATCTATTAAAGTAGATAAGTTGGCTTGAGGAATATTGATGTGTTAACTTCTTGCTCCAGGGGTTACACGCGCTACTGTGCTATGCAAGTTCTTGTTCGCTGATTTTTTTTGACGTAGGGGTTTTTACAGAATTCGGGCGACGTTATTTGTTAATCACCAAAAGGGACAATTAGGTTTTACAGTTCTCACAAACAGACCTCCTCTATGAGAGTGAGTGGGTGTTTATGTTGAATCGGACCATCAACTACTCCATACATTGGTCTAAGCACAAATCGGTAAAGAAAAAAGGAGTACTAGCTTATGCGTGGAGTTTGGTATAGTCACCGAATTCGGGACAATGTCCCACGGGACCGTACTACCGGCATAAAAGTATTCTATGCCGGTAGTAGGCACACATATAGTTTCTAACCTGGATTAATATCCAGGTTACCAAGGGGTATCGTATTACCCAGCACTAACTGGGTTGTGGAGGTCAGATAGGCAGTCGCTGCATGTAAAATACAGGTATTCAGCTGGTTAGACTGGAAGCCGACCCCAACATAGTTGGGAAAAGGTTAGGCAGATGATTAACATCCAAGTTAAAACAATATATATGTGCCTTTCATCCAAATCCGTTCAGTAGTTTTTGCGTGAAAAAGTAACAAACATCCATCCATCCATCCACCCTCACAAACTATCCTAAGATGATCTTGCGAAATTATCAATGGTCTTGACTATTTACAGCAAGGACTTTACACTTATTCCTGTTTTGTTTTGTTTGTAAATCTATTCATCAAAAGCAGTCAATGGTGTCGATTCTGTTGTGCACAAACTAAATTTAATTTAGGCTACTGCTATCTTTTACTAAAAGGCAGTGCGAGAAAAGGACGGCTATAGTTATGAACTAAGTTAGAGATGTCAAACTAGTTTATGCCTTGGGCTTCACCTTGTGTTAGACTACATTTTTTACGTGAACCCTTCATTTGTATGTAAATATTGGTTCCAATTAAATTTGACAGCTCTAAATTACGTCCGTCTCTTTCTCGTTTTATTAGAGAGAAAAAGATAGCAATAGCCTAAATTAAGTTTAGTTTGTGCACAACAGAATCGACACCATTGTTTATCTTGCGACAAGGACCAAGAAACTTTGCTGTCTACAAATTGTATAGGTAACAACACATTAGTACTGTCTACGCCTTTCAATCAGTTTCAACAAGCAAATGACACTTACTTCTACAAAGTAAGTTAAGACCACTTGAACAAATACACTGCTCCTCATATGGAAGAGTTTATTGTGTGGAGAAGATTGTACAAACTATCGGCATTGAATCCATGGCTGCCGAGACCTTGGCATCGATATCTGCCATTTAGCGTAGTTTTAGCACGATTAGATAAAACTCTTTAAGTGAACTAGTTTTAATAAATAAACATTACTGCAATATCCTAACGTAATACTATACGTATGTTTATTGAGATTAAGTATCACAATACTTAATCTCAATAAACATACATTTTAAGAACGTTACTGCACACCAGAACGTGACAATTGAATTATTGCTTCAAAGGGTTATTCTGAGAAACATTGCACTTGTAACTCGATATTAAAACTTCTACGTCTTCTTAAAACATGGATACTATGTTTGAAATATTCGTGTTTCATCAAAACAAAAAACCTAACACTATTCTAATCGCAAAAAAGAACTCCTTAATCCTGTCAATAGGGAACAAAGACCCTAACCTCATAAATATGTATGTACCACGTACCAATTACGAGCTGCACCCATTGCAGTTGATGCTCATCTAAGCATATCGACTGCACAAGCGGTTTCAGAGGGCGTCCTCCCGCAGGATTTTACTTTGGGGGCCTAGGTCACCCTCCAGGGGTGGCAAATAATGTGACTACCTAATGAATTGCGTCGGAGTTCCCCCAAACTTAATGGAAAGGGTTCAATTTGCTAAGCTAGCGAATTTGGCAGTGACAAAAGAGAAGCGCAGTTAAAATACAATGGAAATTAACTGTTTGTACGAGGCTATGATTTATCTTTTGTACTGGGCAAGCGTGTTGATTAGTATTCGTGAGCCTCGATGCCGAGAACCGTATATAGTTTAAAGTATTCGTCAAAATAACGAGCTTTAACTCACAGTGGCAATCAGCTAAAGCTCCATTCCAAAGGCGAGATACTATTCTTCCAGTCGCGTCGGCTCACCAATAGAAATACAAATTAAGTGCGCGTTCAATTCAAGGATCAGTTAAGATAGTTATCAGGCAGACATCTAAATAGAGGCAATAAAATTAATTATGAACGTGATCTCATTTTAATTGGAAACAATCTTATCCGTGTATTTGCTTTCACCAGTTCGCTACGCAAGATATCCTACGTCTAATATCCATTACTGAGTTGACAATAGAGATAAAATGTTGTAACATCTATTTCCTGGTATCCTACTATCAACATTAAACGCATTGTACGCACTCGTCCTGTTATTGATTGTCTCGTGTCTTTGGCGATAAGAATCAGTCATGAATCAATATTTTTTATCACATTCTAGTTACTTAAATATCTAGCTAGGCTGACATTCGATTCTTTCTGACAAGAAAATCTTTGGTCTTTGTTAAGGTTTAATGTCAACACATAGCCTTTTCATATTTTTCCTACTTCTCCGCTATATTTTTACTTGATAACGTCTTATAAATCGATGAACATCGGCTGCACGTACAAAAAAGTGTCACACTGTTTCGCGCGTCAGTCGATCAACGCCCAGCCCAAACCCTTGGACTTATAAAACTGATATTTTGCACAGTGGATAATGTAGACAAGGAATAAGGAAGGATTTTTCGAAATTCAACCCCTAGGGGAGTTAAATAGGTGATGAAAGTTTGTATGAAATTTTGTGTTTAGGCTGACGATTGAAAATAAATTTACACGTGTCTCAGCGTTTTTGATAATTCTACCTCCAAAGGGTTAAAAAGGGGGATGAAGTTGTGTATGGAAAGTCATTAATTTTCGAAGTAAAATCACAAAATTTATTATCTAGTTTGGTTGAAAGCTAACGCAACAGCGTTGTTAGAATTTCAATCCTTGAGAGGGTGAAAAGGGGATGAAATTTTGTTAAGTTAAAATCACTAATATCATGAAAAAAAACGTTATCACGTAAAAATATCGTCCGTACATTCGGACCGACCATTTTTTTCTGATTAATTTAGTTGCAAGATCCAAGACATTGTTTCTCTGGGACTTCGTCGAGCTTCATTGTCTCGGCGCTTTTCTGGTGGTCGCAACTGTTGATTCTGGCTTTCAGGAGTTAAAGTAGTTTGGGAATAGTGCGGCGGGCTTGTCTCAAAAAAAAAGCTTTTTCATATTGTATTTTGAGTGCAACTCCACCTCATTCAGCAACACTTCCCAAAACTTACCAAAACAAACCTTTTAATTATATTTACAATTAATTACGGTTCAAGGCTATTAAAACACCTATCACAGATAATCTCATTACGTTTTAGCACAACGACCTCCGCCGATTGCGTCTCACACGCCATTAATGTTTACTTTATATAATAGAAGGGAAAATGTTTCCACAATGTTAATAACGTATCGAGTCAACTTTCGCTAAAGACATAAGTTTCACTGCGGTGGGGAAATTGCGGTTTGACAAGCTGCGCATGAGTGCCTGCTGATTATGATAAGGCTTTAGATCAAAAGATATCGTTGCGTAATATATCGATACAGAAACGGTATGGGCTTTTTCTTTTCTCTTTTTGAACTGAGAAGATTAGTTGTAAAAGTCACGTACAAGATTGAGCAATAGAACTTTAGATGAATCTAGAGTATCGACTTTTGAAGGGAAAACCGACCTTATTCTTAATGTGATTGAGATGATTTAGGAAGAACGAAATTGTTATCAGCCTAGGGTAATTTAGAAACAGTCACATGTATAGATTAGTTATGCTCTAACAGTTAGAGCAATTACATTACTATAGTTAGATCCTTATGTTACGTAGTTGAATTGTAAACAAGGTAGATTGTTCTAAAAAAAACTGCTCAGAGAATCACGTGGAACAAGGCTGTCAAAAAATGCATCTAATGCCAATTTAATCAAGTTTTTTTACTCGTACCAGGCAACATTGAACAAAAAAATAAATACACATAAAAACTCCTTACAAAAACTGTCACCTTAAATTACCGTATTAAAGACCCGTAATTACACAATTCAGTGCTAATAAACATGACTACTTTGTTGTGATTCCACATTTAAATAAGGAAATTACAATTTATTGAATTAAGATCTTTATGACTTCCTGAAATACATAAATTGACCACAATGTAGACCTTGTTTACCTTTTAATACATTATTCGCTGTGATTTTATTGTTATTAAGTGCTTTAAATAAAGTGCGTTTCTCCATCATATTAAATAAAAATGACAAGCCTAAAGCACATGGTGGCCAAGGTTTGGCCAATGAAACCCTAAACCGTACCGTCCTAAAGCTCGTTGAGTTGACGATTTCGTCAAAGTCGCGGAAAACACCTGGATCAGGGACGCACAGAACGGGAAGTGTGGCAGAAGAAAGGGGCGTCCTATATCCAGCAGTGGGTGATTAAGGGCTGATATGATGATGATGATGATGATGATGAAAGCACATATATTATAATAAAGGTCCAATTCAATCAAAACATATTTGTATTAATAGTAGTAGTTGGTTACATTCTAAACTAATGGGTAGTTTTTTACTCCACATTTATTATACTATTCATAAATATCGAAATGTTGTATGCAATATATCGAAATATTGTATGCAAAAAGTGGAATATTACAACAAACTACAAAACTAAATTGATTTAGTCGGAACGTATATTGTATAACTAATCTTATTAGCATTACTGCTACAATTCACTACGGTTAGTTTCTTGCGATGATTCGACGTTGTCACGGCTTCTGTTTATCGTATTATATAAGTTTACGATGCAATAACATAGCTACATACATTAGAATAAGGTACAATATGGAAAACTGTATCATCATAATTTAACCGGAGACAAAAAAGCATAAAGCTGCTCTACATTGAAGAAAAAATAATAATTTGCAAAAATAAAGAAGTTTTTTAAACTTCTTGAGATAAAGCATGCGAAACAATAGAATGAATCCGTTATCTGGTAATATAATCTGTTATTCTAAGAGTTTATTAAAAAAACTCATTATTGTTTATCATTCAGACCAAGATGTCTGACAATTACAATGAAAACCAAGGTTCTGAGAAGTGTGCTAGATAATTAAAATTTAAAAACCAGTGTTGAATCTATAGGCTGTCTAATTATTCACGTTTTAAGGTGAAAGAAAAAATAACTGCGTGTTAGCTGCAATTAAGTAATTAATTTGCATAGTTTTCACTTACTTGCCATCATTATAATATTTATTTACCTCACTAAGTATAATTAAGTATGCATTTACTGCACACCTCTATGACTTTCATGCAGCCAGCCATGAAACGTACGTTTCTAGCTAAGTACCTACCAACCCATAAACAGTAGAGTTTCTTGCACATTAAATGGCAATAACTCGAATACAGTGGCCAATCAGTCGTAACTGTCACAACTCATTTAGCATTTATCTATCACATCAGAAAGTGGACACGTCCATATCGGCAGTAATTTCCCCTCGCGTGATCACATCTCCGATTACCTGAGTATATACTCGTACGTCTCGATAGAAACTTGCGTATCAAACTAATATAAGATTAAAAGCAATAAGTGCTATATTTGCCAAAATCATGCATGCTAGTTTATCCCCTGTTGTTATTCGGATAACGTTCAAATGGCATTTGCGATGTGATGAGCTAGTCTCTACAATTATCGACATCAACGGGCAAGAATCGATTGAGTGAATTCAGATCTAGAAAAATCAAAACAATGCTCGATAACCAACCTTATGGGTGATGCTCAGATGTATCGTGACAGTTATTGATACTCGTCATATTCATAACTTCGTGAAGACATTCGTAGAACGAATCGGAACGAATCGTCACAGTTACTGTTAATTGCATCACACACGTCAGGAAGTAGTCATTAGAACACTTTTACAAGGAGCAGTGCTCATGCTCACTGATCAATTAACAGTTGTTCTGATCGAGTTTGACACGATAGGTACCGCACGGTATTTTTATGCAATACCTTACTATCATAGTGGTATGTTACGTAAACTATGAAATATGCTGTAACAATTACAAGCCTAGTGGAATGTTTAGACTTATCACTACACCGTTTCGCGTGAATTAGTAATCTCGAACAATTAGTGACACAGTGATTATGATCATACTTCTATTTGCTTGGATAACGATATAAAGTGGGCGATAAATCTTCAACATGCAATGGAAAACGTCTGCGCCTAGATTTATTTACGGCTGTCCATCTTCTACGGTTTATCAATGAAGCTCGTAGCTCTAATGAGTTTGAATATGTCTCGAGCAAATGGTAGCGTAAACTGCTTAAATAAAGTCAAATATCAAACACGGAATTCCCACTCGCGAGCCTTGACTCATCGGTACTGAATTTTATCAGAATATCTAAATGTTTTTAACTTTTCACTTGCGTTCCTGGAGCAAACACTTTGAGCTTGAATGCAAAAATAAATCCTACAAATACTAAGAATTCTCACGGGTACAACACGTTGATCTACATAGACTTCCAATGTGCGTAATGATAATGATGGTCGGGTCAGTCATTAAGGTAAACTTGGACATTACCGTCGCGAGAGCCGCTAGGTTCACTCTCTAAGTTATTACAAACATCATTACTCATTACTACGACAATTATTACTTTAAATTCCCCGGAAACATGTATCAAATTGTGTCAACTCGACGTGTTTTTGTATACCGACATATTATTTGCGTTATGTTTATACTTTTATACTCATAAACTACTATATTAGCACGGTATTTCACAACACTGCTTGGAATATTTACTGTTTACATTCAATTGGCATTTCATTGGTGTAAAAACAGAATAAGAAACGCACCTGGTACCGACAATAATACAATTCTGAGATTCCAATAAGAATAAACAGGGCTCAGATTGACATTAATTGGAGAAGAGAAACTACTTATAAAACAAAGTCCTCCGCCGCGACTGTCTGTCTGTCCGCGATAAACTCAAAAACTACTGCACCGATTCATGCTGTTTTCACCAATGGATAGAGTGGTTCTCTAGTATATTTATAAAGGTGTCTCTCACGTGGTTCTAGATTTCCATTGACTTTCCAGTTTTATAAAATAACGCTGAGCCCAGTGTTAAATCTTTCTAGCTAGAACATGGCTAGAGCATCATATCAGTGACGTATGCTAAGGTCATCTTCCAATTATTGACTGTATTGCTCTATCATAAGCCACACACTTGAATGAAAACCTTATCTCTTACATTACTAGATTCATTCTTTGAAGGATTAACAGCGTAAGCTGTGAGTTGAGTATGTTGAGGCCTCATCTCGAGGCATCGTGTCATGGCCTGCTTGTGCATCACTTATAATTATAAACATAATTATAATACTTATAATCAATTAAGACAAGGCGAACTGTGAGAACGTAGTTGACAGACTCCTACGCATGTACTTGTACGCATGTGTTGCCGGCGGATGCTGATCCATAGTCCTTTTTTATTTACTCTGCCAACGTGCGAAGGTTGCATTACAATATCAATCTGTAAAAACGTAATAGTATTCTAGATTCCAGTGCTCTAGTTTTTGCTACTGTTTTTCTATAGGAAATAGGTAAATAAGATTTTATATCGCGGAAATTAATGTGCCCATCTGGATGCGCAATATGTGCCTGATAAGACGCATAATACTACTAGATTGCTTAATTAATTGATACATTCGAGACGAAGAGGAATATCTATGTTCTCTGATGAGACCTAGAAGGTCAACCAATAGGATTAATTCCTATAATTTATCATTCGTATAAAATGCTCTGTATTTTTATACAGCCAGCAACACCACCAAATAGTGAAGTATGGCACCAGAACTGTGAGATCAGGAAGATTGATTTGTACTTAACTAATGGTAAGCTTTGACGCTATAACATTTGTTGCCGGCAGTACATCGATTATGAGTTAATAACAATCAATCTAACACCTACACGATACCTTTAGTTAATAATACATTATGGGTAACTACAGTTCTTTCTCAAGTTATTATGCCTTGAGACTGGGACTGTATCTTTGATTTTCTTTTTTGTATTTTTGACATTCAAAAGTGCCGTAATGGTCTAATTGAAATAAATGCTTTGAGTTTGAGTTTGAGTTTGATTAAGAAGGCATTTCATGAGTACTGATAACATTCAATTATAAACTAGGTACTAGCTTATGGCCGTGGCTTTGTCCGCGTTGATTTTGGTTATTGTCCCACGGGATCATTGTGCCGGAATAAAAAGTAATAATACTTATCCAGGTTATAAACTATCTGTGTGCTAAATTTCATCCAAATCCGTTTAGTAGTTTTTGCGTGAAAGAGTAACAAACATCCATACATCCAAACTCATAAACTTAATATTTGTAAGATTTAAGTAAATAGATAGCTACAAGATTTAAGATAAATCTGGGTTCAGACTTGACCATAAAATACATTAAAATTAATGCATTCTTAAATACCCTGCTGAGCCTCCAATTGGAATTTAATGGCAGCTGTCAATATTATTGTTTAGTCAACGAGCTATTTGTTACAATCAGTTGAACTCGTCTATTGTCTTCGCCGAATGTCCGTATAGGTTATCCACAATGAGTTTCCAGTCATTCATAGAATTCCGCAGTGTCGTATTGCTACTAATATATTTCGTAATGAGTGTAATTCAAAACCAATTTGTTGCCAATGTTAACATAGAACAACAGAAACCTTATGATGTTAATTCCAAAACAGCTGATCGAATCACAAAACACAACACAATAACACCACACACTATCAGATTTTATAGCTTTCAGCCAATTTCCACGCACTGAACTTTACTTTCACTCACAAAAGCAGAAAGTACGTTGAAAATTTCAAAAGAAGAAAATCGCGCCCGATTGTTTTCGAAGTTTGAAAATCCGATCGGTTTCGGCTCCTCGGTGTGGCGAGTCGGAAGCGGCGTCGCACACTGGCGCGGACGCCGCGTACGCGCCTCGCGTCTGCCGCCATTGACTCAGAGAAAAGTAGGGGCGTCACTCACAATCATCGCACATATAATTTTCCGCTAGTTAACAATTAAAATCCAAACCGCACACGATTTTTCAGCGAACTGTCTCTATTGTCGTATGCACGCCCCAGAGAAAGCACATATAATTATGGTTAATTGCAGTCTTTAACTACGTTTGTTTACTTTCATTTATTTTTATGTGTAGAGCTAAATATTTCACACACCGATTAAGAATAATTGTATGCGGTTTTATGAAGTCTTTATTTGCTACTCTTACATTTCACACCTATTCTAAATACGTAGGAGACAATGAATCTAAAAAAGCTATTCACTTTTTCCCACCAGCGATCGCAGTGGGTCTGTCTACGGCGTACAGCCCTAACAATTCATTACGCAGGGACAATACACAGTAGCTATATCAGCTCTGTCTCCGGCTGATATCAACGGACACTGGAAATGCATCGCATCCAATATTGGAAATGTTATGATGAATCACTCGCTGCATCCAAAAAGGCCGCGAGCTATTTTTGGCAGGGTTGAAACGTTATGGATGATATTCATTAATGTCGCAGACACCCCGCCTACATGTGATGCGGTCTGCACTTTTGTATCATGTTTTACGACAGTATAAAATTGTGCATCGATATTTAAAATAAAAAAAACATAGCTACAAAGACATTCAAATATTTACGAGCGATAGACGGGACAAGATGACCCAAATCGTAATCCAATACTTGTTACTACGAGTACTTAGTAACAAATCGCCCTGTCTAGTGTCATACGCCCGCTTGGAAAGCATTCGAAAGTCAAAATCGAAAATATCCGGGATCAAAATTTTTGTATGAAAAGAAGATCGGCTTTTTGGGGCTCTCCTAATTCCAGAAGCGTTCATCATGAAAGTATGTACATTATATAAAGCAATTATGGGGTTTTCTTTTCATGTAATATCTCTTTTACTGAGCTGTACAGTACAAAGTAAAAATACTTTATTGAATGAAAGGTAAATTGCGGTTTACGATTTATGACGTATTAAAAAAAAACTTATTGTTTTTTTCTATTTGTGTAAAGATCTTAATGCGGTTCACAGAATACATCTACTTAACAAGTTTCAACAGCATAGTTCTAATAGTTTCGAAAAAAAAGTGGCTGTGACATACGGACAGACAGACATGACGAATCCATAAGGGTTCCGTTTTTTGCCATTTGGCTACGGAACCCTAAAAAGAAGAAACAAATATTGTACTAAATCTGAACATCTAAACGCAATCATTTGCAACATCGAAACGTAGAATCAGTGACGGAAGCAATGGAGTTACCAGTTCAGCAGAATATTGAATTTCTATAAAAATACAAATTAGCAAGATTTTTCTGGTGGTAATAGTGAGTCTCATGAGACATTTGCTTTCTAGTATTACAAGAGAAGCCGTTCACAGTGCTGCGTTAGCTTGTCTGTTCTGTCCCGTCAAATCTAAGTAAGTGATTTTGGGTAAGACTCCTTCTATCTTTGGAAACATTCGATTCGCAACATGATGTGACTAAATAATTGTGTTATTTACTAAATTATTAATTAGTGACCGCTGTTATTTAAAACGAAAAGTACGTACGTAACCTTTTTTTGGAGAATTTACCTTAAATGGCAACATTCAAAACCTATGGCGTCTACAAAAACGGAAAATATTGTCAATTCTGTCTTGATCAATTAAAATCTTAATGTGTGGTTTTGTTGTGAATAGTTGTGCATATTATTTGTTTACCAGTTTTATTTGTTTCGTGGTGAATACAACACGAGAAATGTACGGTTATTGTACACCTTGACTGTACAGAGATGATAGAGGCTAAAACAATGCCATTGAGTTGCTGCTAGTATGTGTGAAGAGCATCGTATGGTTAACATAGAAATGCCGATGAAAAGTTCTTCCAAGATTATCTATCTCTCTATTATAATGTTATGCTTAAAATAAATGTTTTATTTAACTTCGTAATTAATGTTTCATTATTGCCTAGTCCAATTACACATGGTCGTTCAAACGACGAATTGATTAAACGACCAAGTGTAAGTACGCGGTCGAGTACGCCCGTCTTCGGACAAACTCGTCCAGCTTCATTCTTTGTTTTTTTTCGCAATTGTAAGCTTGTATTTATTACATTATCGTATTACCCAGTACGAACTGGGTTGTGGAGGTCAGATAGGCAGTCGCTCTATGTAAAATACTGGTATTCAGCTGCAGCCAGTTAGACTGGAAGCCGACCCCAACATAGTTGGGAAAAGGCTAAGCTGATGATGATGATGATGATGATGATGACTTGTGTAAGTATAACCAAAATCATAAGACAATGTGATGGGTTGTGCAAGTGCGGGCTCCGCAGGCTAAATACCTAAACGGTCCATAAAATCGATGTAAAGTACTTGCAAGATATAAGGTACATTTTGATTGTAAAAGAAAAATGAAAATATTTTTGAATTAAATTACGGCTGACGTAGTTGTCTATCCTCCAGTGTTATATGGATCTTTTGACGCTCCATTGAGGTTGGCAGGAGAGCGCTGTTGCTAAACATTTGTGAAATGTACAAATTGAACAAAAAACTTTTTTGCAAAAAATAAAACCGACTTCAAAAACACAACAAAGTGAAAAATAACTTTTTTGAAGTCGGTTTAATTTTTTGAAAAAAAATTTTTTTTTGTCATTTTTAGTTGTAATATCATATACAAATATTAGCTATACATTTTATTTTAACATAACATAACATCACGCCTGTAATTCCGAAGAGTTGGTCTGAGGTGTACCCAGTAGGACCTAGACCCACATTTCGCCAGTTATGTTTAAGTCCCATGTGATAGGGGGCGAGCGCTGGCGCAAATCCAGACTCCGTGGCTGCTACTGAGAAATTCCTGATGGACAAACCCAATAACACTTTGCCCGACCTGGGAATCGAACCCAGGACCTCATAAAAGAAAAAAAAGAAAAACCAAAGAAATAAAAATCGCTGAGGTACGAGATTTTCTTTCATAACATGTAATGTAATGTAATCCTCAACGGCTAATAATGTAGAGGTGTTCTTAATTGTACACCCACATTTGGGCAGTTATATATGTCCCATTTAATAGGGGGTGAGTTTATTGCCATTAAAGGGGCACAAATCCAGACTCCTAGGCTGCTACTGAGAAAATTCTGATGGTAAACCCCCTTACACTTTTCCCGACCTGGGAATCGAACCCAGGATTTCTTTCCTTACTTTCAATTGTGTTAGAATTAATTATGTTGCGGTTTAAACTGTAAACGTTAATATTATAATTGCGAGGTCACATGACCAACCGGAAAATCAAGTTCACAACCATTACTTAATGGTGGGCGAGCGACCATTACTAATACATAAAAATAGACTTATATTCTCTGTATTTATTATAGTAGATATTTCCGTTGTCATCATCATCATCATCATTTCAGCCGAAAGACGTCCACTGCTGGACATAGGCCTCCCTCAAGTGTCGGCAGTGTCGCCACATTGACCGGTCCCGTGCGACTCGCATCCAGCGGATTCCCGCAACCTTCACCAGGTCATCGGTCCACCTAGTGGGAGGCCTTCCAACGCAACGTCTTCCGGTTCGCGGTCGCACTCCAGAACTTTTCGGCCCCATCGGCCACCCGTTCTGCGAGCAATGTGCCCTGCCCACTGCCACTGAAGTTTGGCAATTCTTCGGGCTACGTCGGTAACCTTGGTTCTCTTGCGGATGTCTTCATTTCTGATTCGATCGCGCAAGGAAACCCCAAGCCTCTCCATAGCCCCTTGGGTGACTATTTAAGCCTTCTGATGAGGCCCATTGTGTGCGACCACGTTTCGGTCCCTATGTAATCACTGGCAACACACACTGGTCATAGACTTTCGATTTGAGACACTGTGGTAAGTTGGACGAGAAGATACCGCGCAACTTCCCGAACGCTGCCCAGCCGAGTCGGATTCGACGATTGACCTCTTTCTCGAAGTTAGACCTACCTAACTGGACCGTTTGTCCCAGGTACACATAATCGTCTACAACTTCGAGGGTAGTGTCTCCGATCTTGATAGGAGAGGGTGTGACATGGGCATTCAACATGATCTTGGTTTTGTCCATGTTCATTTTAAGACCCACTCTTCCAGAAGCTCTACTGAGGTCATCGAGCATTGTACTGAGGTCCTCCATGGCCTCAGCCATGACCACTATATCGTCAGCATACCGAAGGTGAGTGATGGACTCGCCATTGACGTTGATGCCTAGCTCTCTCTAGTCCAGAACCTTGAAGACATTCTCCAGTGCAGCGGTGAAGAGTTTCGGAGATATGACGTCTCCCTGTCTCACACCTCGCTGCAGAAGGATAGAAGTCCTGAAGTCGGACTGACATGGTGGCGTTTTTGTACAAACACTTCAACACCTCGATGTACCGGTAGTCGATTTGGTACCGTTGGAGAGACTGCAGTACAGCCCAGGTCTCGATCGAATCGAAGGCTTTCTCGTAGTCCACAAACGCCAAACAGAGAGGCAAGTTATACTCTTCCATAGTCATAGGTTAAAGATTATTCAAGGGTTTAGGTAATCGCGGTTTCACCCGCGTAGTTCCCGTTCCTGTGGGAGTACGGAGAATATAGCCTATGTTACTCAGTAAAGACGTGGCTTTCTAATGGTGGTAGAATTTTTAAAAATAAAGTAAAGTAGTAAGTAAAAGTAGTTTCAGAGTTATATCGTAACAAACAAACAAAAAATCAAATCTTTCCTCTTTATAATATTAGTATAGATGTGTCAAGGTGTTGTTGAATTTGGAGATTGTATGTATGGTATCAGGTATGGGACAGCTGATTCTTTCACGATTACGATGTTGCTCCCATAGTCAAAGTTGTTCAGTTTGATTGGTCTTAACCCACGACCTTAAATATGATCACACCTTTATGATACGTGCTGTAGCTGTACATATCGATGCTGTTACACGGACCTACGGTGCCTTATAGGGAGCATATGAATCACGCATTGTTATATACGTTAGTATATTCCACTGGGTATAGACAACTGAGCTGTAATCCTTTCATGTAAGTTCAATAACGTACGTCTGGCACTGAGGAGCGAGGGCACACCTTTTATGGTCGAGTCATGCTTTCCAGTTTTAATTCTCTGACCATTTTGAGTGTCGAATGTTTTGGTTGGTTTTATTCTAAGTAGAGAGAATCAACTTCCTGGCCTTGTCTCATTCTTCTTGGGGTCGGTTCATTCTCCCCTGTCAGACGTCACGGCAGTCTTCATCATTTACTTCTTTCTCTTTCATATCATGCCTCCCATCATCATGCTTTTAATAATAATATTTCATTAACTGGTTTATATCATATGTGATAGGGTGTAAAACACCGCTTAACGAAGCCGAAAGGCACTTGTTCTCCCCGTCATTGCGATCATTTTTTTGTTCTACACCATACCTACAACTTCAAAGATCCAAGTTTTTGACAAGTTTTTTTTTTTTAAATACAAGTTTTTAATGTAAGATTATTACTTTAAACACCTCTACGAGCACATTCTCCATCAGCACAATGTTTTGAGTCCGTTACATTGAGTTCTACTGTTCTACCACAAAACATGATTTTTCACCCCAAATTTTTGCGTTAAGTTACTTAGTTTGATGTACAGAATGCTTGGTTGACGGCTTCGTGATGAGGTTGTTTACACCCTGTATATTATCATGTATTTGCTATCAAGTATTTGTGTATAATTCCACGGAGTGTAGGTATGTTATTGTTTTCAATACGTTTTCCTGCTTGGTAAATAAATAAACTGGCATCCTATACAGTAAACGCAAAGTAAGCAGCATAAATATTTCCATTCACAGCATCATCATTGTATCGTGAACCTCCTAAGTTTGAAAACTGATTGTGTTTTAAATTATAGGTAGTAGAATTTATAATTTCACAGAAAAAAAATATTACGTGAACTTATTGCAGTAACGTGCCAACGTTTTTGCTTAACATTCTGGCAACACTTAACAGTTTAAGCTTGTGATTTACTGGCTTATAAACACAGAGTTGTCGACGGTAAAACTTGAAATTTCTCGCTCAGTACTTTCGCAACTCGGGTATTAACCGACTAACCGACGCCAGGTCTATTAAGAATTCAGTTTTTGTTCGGATACCAGCCGGTCCTTATAGACAGACAATGTGTTGAATACCAATTAATATTCAGGACAGGCGTCAGTTCATAGGAACTTATGTATAAGCGGTGAGACTCCTTTACTTCCCTATCAGTCCTACTGACTCACACAAAATTTTATTTAGGTAATCGTTTACCTAAATAAAATTTGTGACATGGGTTCGATACCACGAGGTATCGAACCCATAACTTCAGAATTATTCGTAAAAGTTTTATGCGTGTAGCTTACTCACAAATCAGACCTAAATTATGTTTCCAGTGTAGTCACAAAATCGAGAAATAAGACAAAAGAATCACGACAAACGGAATTAATCGCTCCACTCGTTAAATTACAATTACCAGAAACAGTGATAAAATTTATCTACATTCTTAAGTTGTAATTAACACCTAATATAAACGAGCGAGTCAAGCCACCCAGTGTACTTTGGCAGTGACATCTTGAAACGCTTCTTCGTAAACTCCATATAATGTGCCCAAGAAATAAACATTCCTTAATCAGGAAGTCTCCAAAAAGAGTAACAAATTATAGAGGAAGATCAATGGTTTTTTTCCACGCTTAGTGCTAAGGCCGCCGCGGTTAGTCTCCAACCATCCAAAATAATAGACAAGAAAAAAAAACTCCGGTTCGAAATTAGAATTTCTTTTTAGTAAACCGTTGCTCCTCTATTTCGGAGTCGTCAATCGACCCGTGTTCGCTTACTGACAAAGTTCGTGTCGTGCAAGCGTGCGACAGGTTAAACGTTAAACAGTTTCAGTTTAGTTTGTATTTTAGTTCTCTTTGTAACGAAAATATGAAAGCTGAAAACTGAGTGACGGTTGGTGCATTTAAATCCCGCCGCTGCGATCTATTTCGAACACGAGCTTCAAAGACTGATTTTCTGGAATCGTATTTTACTCTAGGAAGTCAATGAATGCAGTTTGGTTAGAAGATTTATCGTTTAAAAGTATTATGTTAAATAGGTATACTGTATTGGTCTTTGAGTGTTCCAACATCCGTTATACAATGGATTTATTCACAACATGGACTGGCCTTCATTCTTGTACAAATTAGGGCTTACGATATAGATAAGATAGCCATAATAGTGATCGGACTATCATCATGTTTTTATTATCAAGGTCAAAGCTGTTAATATTTTGCAAAGCAATAAGTTCCGCCTACGTCTATCCGACCAGTATTGCCTATTATTAATTACTAGCGTTTTCATTGGGCTACACGACATTTAACAATAGGTACAACGTAAATAATTAAGACCAATAAGGAGGAACAACTTATTAATTCAGTCAACATTTATTTTGTTCAAATATTTTTTCGAATTTTTGACAAATATCTCTAAAGTACTTACTTACAGACTTTATTTATTTACTTAAACTTCATGTACAAGAGTAACTCTTGTACATGAAGTTTACTACATAGGCGGACTTATTAAGGTTGAATAGTGACTCGCCTACGTTTTGAAACTAATGTTGATCCTACGAACATATAAGTGTATGTTACCTTTTCTAGAGGCCTTTTCTCCATTATATATCACAGATACACTTTAGTCGTAACAAAAACCTATCACCATTGGTGAAATAAAGCTCAACTAACAAAAACCACCCCTTTGTTTTGTTTCGTGCCGTAGCCAGATAAAAATCAAGTGATATACATATTTGCGTATCAAGTCGGAGATTGATAGGCAACGGGGCAACGCACACGAGTCGAGGGCCGAGGGCCGATGTCAATTAAAAACTGCCGGGGCCCTAATTGTGCCCATTTTAGCTCGATTGCGCCAGACGGCCGAAGGGACGCCGAACGCTGTCGCGTGTCCAATTGCATTACAGTCGCGTATAGTAGAAAAACATACGTTTTATATACCTACTTCATAAATTATGGCAACTATTTGTCAAGTGGCTTTACAAGTTTTTAGGTGGAAACTTTCTGTTTGTGTTTTGAAGTGGGACTACCATTACGGTTCCTGTTTTGTAAACAACTTTTTACCTGGTCTCTTAAAGTATTCGTACGCAGTTCTTATCTTTTAAGGTACCTAAGTATTTTGGTTAGGCGTTGCCCAATGCTAAAAGATTATAAAACTATTGTTTCCTAAATGGGAACAATAAAAATTCAAAACTTTCCTTGTCCACGTCAGCAGCAGTTCCCGAAATTAATTATGAGTTGTGCCTCTTAGAAGTCATGATGCAATCAAAGTATAAAAGAAAACTGTCTATAAGTTCAAGGAAAAAACATTTAACTGAGGGTCCTCAAAAAGATAAGACAATACCCGCCACAAAAAATCAGTTACTGTTTTACAACATCAAGGCAACGAAGATAAAGAATTCGATAAAGAAGCTAATACTCTCACTAATTTTATGAGTAATAAAAAGAGTGACAAGTATGAAGCAGGGGCGTGAAACATTTGGTTGAAATCGATTGGTGACGGGTGCGCTCGCGTCACGGTGCGCGCCCTTCTTTCGTTATGTTGGTGGCACTGGACAAAACGTCACTCAGCCGACTTTACTGCATAGTAATGAAGTGAAAACTTGTTAATGTTATACATGATTAATGTCAGTTTTATGGAATTACATGCTTTCGCGGAAGTTTAAGCTAGTGGGTAAATACGTTAATACGTTTGCCCTACTTCGTCCAATTAACAGTTTCCTGAAAGTTCAGAAGCGAAAGCTGTTTCATAACTGAGCTTTCATTAAAACTCGGAATTTCGAATCTGTAGTTAATTAGACGGATTAATCAGAAAAAAAACTTTTCTCATTAATATTGCTAGAAACCTAAACTTGATTATACGTACCTCTCGAAAATAAATAATTTCCTAAATCCGAATTACATCAAGGTTGCATAATTGAAAAAAAAAAACCGCTGGAAGCCATTGTTTAAATAAATAGCAGCTGTAACCTACTTCTCACTCGAAAAGGTTTTGTCAAAAGTTTCCTTGAAGTTTCTGAGAAAATAAATAGGTGTACAGTGAGTGACATCTGTGGCACAAAGCGTGAACTGATAAAGCGCCATCTAGTATCGAGTAGAAACGAACCTACGGTCTCAGTAGTCAACCATCCAACAGAGGGCGTTGATCGTTAGTTGTTCCTATTCCACACTAGATGGCGCTGTAATAAAATTACTACATACCTTGAACAGGCATTGCTCGTAGTGAGACTGCATCTTCTTCGATTTCTTCTTCAACTTCTTCCTCTGTTATCGACGGCGGTGCAGCCCAACAGCGGAGTCTTACGCCGGCATTGCCAACGTTTGCTCCGTTGTCAAGCCTCACGCGAGGTAGGCTTCGGGATGAGTATTCCCCGTTATTATTAGTCTGGCAAACAAAAAAAAAACGATTAGTTTTTGTAATATTTCGTTGAATATTGAAATGATCAAATTAGGTTACTACTTCGTGAAAATAATTAATGTCGACAGTTATCTGTCTACAAACGATTTACACTAATTACCTAAGTACTTGGATTTGGCTAATGAATGATGACAAAAATAAAGCAATAAAATTAAGTTAGCGTATGCAAATGCTAAACTGAACCTAATCCAAACACATTGCGAACCAAAACAGATTCGATGCAACTAATTAAATGGTAACTGAAATAGGAAGAAATAAATTGTCTGAAACACTAGAGCGTTAGAAAGAGGCAGTCACAAGCATAAGGAGGAAGATTCGGGGAATCAGTGCTACACAGTACAGTAGTTAGGGGAACAGTCCTACTGTTCTAAACTACTGCCACAAATGCGTACATACTAGGCATGCGAAACCCGGTTTCGGTCCCATAAATTTTAATTTTAATTCGTAACACCCGGGAAAAGCCGGTTTTACTATAGGACAGAAACCCAGTTCCGCATGCCCTAGTACCTACATATTTAGCCTCTTATTGTAAAATTGTGTATTTATAAAAGTATGTGTTTTAGAAGCAAGACCCAACGGGGGTAAGAATTATGGTATTTAAGCCCTTATAACAGGGGTTCCCAAACTTTTTCAGTTCGTGGCGCACTTACAGGTTTAATATTTTACCTCGACGCGCGCGGCGCCCTGCTAGTCGAAAAGGCAGAGTTTTTATAAGAGTGTTGACACACAAGAATACCTACATTTGAAAATCCGACTTCACATAAATAAGTTTGATATTAATTTTGTATAAATATCCAAAACTCCATCAAATCGGAATACGTGAACCTTGTTTTAAGGCTGCTGTCGCAATAGTTCGATGAGACTCTTCTTCTTACGAAGAAGGCTACTTGGCTTAACAATAACAACTTAAAAATTAATCTAGGAAAAACTCAAATTATGCATTTTGGTCATAGAAAACCTAACACAAAAATGAATGTGAAATTTCAAAACAACGTAATTAATAACGTAGACAGTACGAAATTCCTAGGACTTATAATAGATAGACAGCTTAACTGGAAGAATCATATCGAAACATTATGCAAGAAAATAAGTTGCTCATCCTATGCCCTATATAAACTTGCTCCAACTGTTAACACGGATGCACTACTTACAGCCTATCATGGTCTTGTTGCATCTGTGTTAAGATACGGCATTATATTTTGGGGTAACTCAACAAATAGGGAAGCCGCGTTTAAAGCGCAAAAGCGCTGCATAAGATCTATGTTTGGGCTTCAGGTGACGGACAGTTGTGTACCATATTTCAGAAAGCACAAAATTCTGACACTACCAGCTTTGTATATATATGAAACTGCCTTATTTGTGAGATACAATCCAAATTTGTTTTCCTATTTATCTGATACTGTACAACGTAACAGGCGAAATGATATGCTACGCGGACGCAGACCCAAGACTGCTCTTATGCGGAAAAGCATATTCTGCAGAGCCCCACAAATTTATAATAAAATTAATAAATCCATTAGAGAGTTAGATTTGGCTAGATTTAAGAAGCAATTTAAAGATTTTTTATGTTATAAATGTTATTATAATTTGAATGACTACTTAAATGACACTGACATATTAGTTTAAATCAATTATTTTTATATATTTTTTTATTTGTAACTGACATTCCTTTTTGATTTTTAAATATTATTATTTATATAATTGATCACTAATGTAACCTAATAACATTTGTACGCCCATGTGGTAGAATGTGATGACACAATATATATAAACTCAAGACCATGTAATATACATACCGACCATGTTCTCACAAATAAATGATTTGATTTGATTTGATTTGATTTGAAGTGAATTCTGGTGGATCTTGTGCATGGAAAGAATTTTGGATTCTTGAAAAGTTTTCGACATCGTCTTTGGCAAAGTATTTTAAAAACCAGTGAAAATGGATATTAACTTTTGTGAGACAACAAGCTCATCATTAAACTTTTATCGAATACTTAAAATTTGTTTCCGGAGAATAGTAAACGGAAGATTCACGGCGCCCTTCTTTACTGTCTACGGCGCGGCGCACCAGGGCGCCGGCCGCGGCCCAGTTTTGGAATCGCTGCCTTATAAGATGTATTTTTATAAGGTCCGGTTGACCGATATTAATATACGGTCTACGCGCGGACGCTCTACAAACCAGAACTTAAAAAACTCGATGTGGCAATTGATTTAAGACGTATTTATTACATTAGGGTACTTAAATATATTATTATACAGGGTGTAAAAGACCTCATCACGAAGCCTTCAACCAAGCATTCTGTACAACAAACTAAGTATCTTTACGCAAAAAATATTGCTGGGAAACGACTTTGTTTTTTGGGGTGAAAAATCATGTTTTGTGGTAGAACTCAATGTAACGCACTCAAACCATTGTGCTGATGGATGGATTGAATAGTACGGGGGTCGTGGAGGTGTTTAAAGTAAAAATCTTACATTAAAAACTTGTATTTAAAAAAAAACTCGTCAAAAAGTTGGAACTTTGACCCCCAATATCTCCGTAACTAGAAGGTTCCCAGGTATGGTGTAGAACAAAAAAATGATCGCAATGAGGGAGAACGGGAAGAACAAGTACCTTTCAGCTTCGTTAAGAGGTGTTTTACACCCTTTATATAAGAAGGTAAATAAATGCAGTGGTTTGTAATCACACGCAGCCGTCGAATGAACGACTCACATTTACTTTGTAAGCATGAAATAGCACCTGGCTACTGATAATGACACGTTATGAAGAATAAATACTGCTTTAAATAAGGTTATGTTGGGAGAAGGGATTTGTTAATCAAGCTTCGCTGCTTAGAGCACTTATCGGTGCAATACTGAGATAGACACACGAAGAAAATGATGCGTTGACTTGACATTTCATTGTTGTGGAAATTTAATTATTTGGGTACGTCCCATCTCGTAACTTTCCCATTTCGACAACTAAACAAAATAGCATCACAAAAGTCCCCGGGGTATAAATAAGAACGGCGTTTTTTAGTAATACTGTGTGAAAACAAAATTAAGATAGGCAACTGTTTTCACTGAAAAATACTTCACTACGTAATTATAAAACAAAGTCCTCTGCCGCATCTGTCTCTCTGTCTGTCTGTTCACGATAAACTCAAAAACTCTACTCCGAAATCATGCTATTTTCACCAATGCATAGAGTGGTTCGCGAGTAAGGTTTTAGTATTTAATTTGTTTAGTTTTTGTATACTTTGGCTAAAATATAATGATATTTGTTGGAGGTGTCGGAAAAAAATATGCCGTCTGGGAGCTTTACTTTTGGTCGCGATAACCGACATCCACGCGGGCGAAGCCGCGGGCATCAGCTAGTAATTTATTAAAGTATTACTCAGTGAAAACAGTCACCTATCCACCATCACCACTACCACTACCACAGAATCATTGATTAGAATTTAAATTAACTAAAACCCAGTTTAAACAAATGGTGATCGTAGTCTAGACCTTGAACGTCCCAGTCGCATTAGTGATGTGAAAACATTTAATTATTCAAATCCTAAGCTAACATGCGGATCTGTATGTAAATAAAAAACCTCGGCTTGTAACTGCGTGTGTTCCCGAGGATGTCACCAGTCACCAGTAAAGTGTATTCTATCGCGCTGAGTAACGGGTCAACATCCCGTCACCGCTTGGCATTATCGCTGTTTTTTTGCTAAGTTATTTTAGGAGATCCTGTCGTACGACGGATTTCGCGTAAGTCACGGTGAATGAAACTGTCTTATATCTACATTTCTTTACATAGTATAAAACAAAGTCGCTCCCGCTGTCTGTACGCTTAGATCTTTTAAACTACGCAATGGATTTTAATGCAGTTTTCAGCAGTAGATAGAGTGATTCAAAAGGAAGTTTTATAATGCTCTTTAAGTGAGGAGGTATTCGTTTAAGTTTACATGGAAAGGGGGGTGGGTGGAATAAGGGAAAAATGTCCGCCCGTGCGAAGCCGGGACGGACCGCTAGTATACGGTATAGGAATGATATAAAAATAAGCTAGGTGGACGAATAAAAAAATCTTAGCATGTTGGCATAGGGCTTGAGCTTTTACTCCACGTACGAGGACTAAATAGCAAAACCTTGGCTTTTGGCTAGTTTTTTTTCATAATACATAACATCACGCCTGTAATCCACTAAGGGTAATCCAGAGGTGTACCTTATATTACACGGTACACCCACATTTCACCAGTTATGTTTTAAGTCCCGTGCCGTGTAACAGGGGGCGAGCCTTTTGCCATCAACCGGGCACAAACGTGACTGAGAAAATCCTGATGGAAAAACCCATTATAAAGTACTTTGTCCGACCCGGGAATCGAACCCAGTACCTCATTCTCAGCAATCGCGTTTGTGATCACTCGTCCAACGAGGCAACGAAGGTTTTTTTAAACGATTATCTAGTACTTAAGGCTGATGCTCCAGGGTAGCACGCGAAATTCAAATTTTCTTACGTTTATTGCAATTTTCAGGTCAGTACTAGATTGTATGTTGATTAAAATATTGTTCGCGATTGTAAGACGTATGTAGTTACAGAATTATAATTATCAAAATCATCAATACAACCCTCCAAGTTCATAAAGGTCGAGGAACGATTTTTTCAAGGTCAAAGTCATTGCTAGACCTTTATGAACTTGGAGGGTTGTATTGATGATTTTGATGATTATAATTCTGTAACAACATACGTTTTACAATCGCGAACAATATTTTAATCAACGTACAACCTAGGACTGGCCTGCAAATTGCAAAAAACGTAAGAAAATTTGAATTTCGCGGGCTGGTTGGAGCATTAACCTTAATGAAAAAGCTCTAAAGAAATACAGACACAAACATAGAACCTATTTCAAATAAGAAAAGGCCTAAAGACCTATAATACCTGTATGCCTAATGCACCTACATAGGTAAGTAACAATTCAAATGCTTTGATTACACAAATGTTTATTTAAAACAAGCACGTACTCAGTCAACACAACAGTGTTATGTATGATGAATAACCGCAGGCTTAACATGCGACAATTAATTATCTAATTAAGTGCTCGAGCAAATTATACCGATGTCTAATTAGCTGGTAGAGCCTATAATGCGGGGTAATATAAAAGTAATTAGGTACAATGTAGGTGAGCGGTATCGGTATCGGTATGGATACCGTGGGAACGCCACTGCATCGGTACACTATATTACTGGTACCGGATTATTTCAAGGCCTTATACGGGTCCTTTCGACTCAGAGATCATCTCACCCAGTGAGATAGTGACGTGAGTGTACGGTATAGGTAGGCTACCGAGAACTGCGTTAAAACTTAAACTTGATTGGATTGATTACAAAATTGTTGTTGCCGTTGTTTATACTGTGTTGATGTTTACAAGATTTGTAACACTGTATGGGAAGAATAGAGTTGTATTTTGAAGATATTGTCCCAGTTTTAAAACAAATGCTTATGTTTTTCAGTTTATATTGTGTGATGAAAACGCACACTACCTAGTAACCGGTTTTCACAATAATTAACGGCCTGAAAAACGATGCACGATGGACTTTTGTTTCAGATAATGAACCCAGTAATTAACGAACGCTTGAAACACAATAAACATATTTCACTCAAACTCACTATTCATAACTCTTCATTAACACACTCACATCCATCCATTCATAACTATTCATGTTCATTACCGCCAACGTTGAAAATCTAGAAAATTCTCGGTAGCATTTATTAATCACCTATTCTGTACAACAAAATTAAATGAGGTAAGTATAGAAAAAGGTCACAATCACAATGCTTCCATATCGTAACATAATAATATTGCACAATATCGGTGAATAATGTACCTATGTACAGTAACGGGCACTGATATGTTTGCACTTAGCAAAATCCACAAGTGATTTTCCCCTTCTGTATTAATTGCAATCACGATATTACGAACATTGCATTCTGGAACCTATATATATATGTAAAAGATATATCTCATCTCAAACATGCCATCGTTATTCCACGGGATAATATTAGTTTTTGTATTTTGATTTTGCTAAAGTGTCTTATCAACAATAATGAATACACCACCTCTCGTGTGGTGTCTCGGACCATAAACTGATCAACTTTTGTTCTACGAGTTCTTGAAAATCGCAAAAAAAATTGGACTTTCTTAAAAATTGCCGCGATCTGTTGATCAACATGTAAGGTAAATCTAAAGAAACTTATGATTCGAATTTCCAAAAATCATAGAACAAAACTTGTTCTGTACCATGAAGAAGAAAGAGAAAAAAAAAATAAAGAAAAAATTGAGAAGAAGAAGAAAGAATTGAAGAATTGAGTCACCCCATGAAAGGTTGTGCTTTATTGTCAAGGTGTAACATAATAAAGCACAGTCGCGAGCATATGTATGTACTATATGCTCGTACAAGTAGGTACAATACATACCGTATTGAACAAATGGCATACAATAGAAGTGTACTAACACCCGAGCTCTGGCGGAAGAATCCGAAGCACGCGTTTATTTCCCATTATACCCCGCGTATATGACATGCCGCGTCATGTGAACGGACTAAATGCTTGGACCGTGACGCTGATCGCCACCTGATACTAAGTCACTCAGTGTCCTTGCTGGACGGTGTACCTCTCTAATGACACTGTGTGACATGATCACTTGGTCACATTCAAACATGCAAACGGATTTAGTAAATAATTACTTGTGCAGTTTGCTAAAATGTTAGTCTAAAACTGGCGATAAAGAAGTTGTACAATTTATAATATTAGTCCACCTGGAAAACAACTCACTCAAGCAAGTCGAATTCTTGACTTTTAAATCAATTAGTTAGTACGTACAAAAGTACAAACAGTCTCCCAGAACGAAACAGCAGTCCAGTAGCACAGTGTGAGAACACTGCATTTAATTAACTTGTATGTATTTGTATCACATAGAGACACTATCTCCAACCGTATCACCGTTCCGAGCCAGTGACAGAAGCAACAGTTCCGAGTTTCACGATAGAGGTCGAGTATAGTTGACAAGTTGCGACAAGGCCTACAGGGATAACACAACACTAGTACATTTGCCTGTGTTGACACTTACAGCTGGCGTGGGCAGATATAGGTAATAAGTAGCTGATCTTAACACGTCAACATATTTTAAGAATTTAATTAAGAGCGAATTTGCACTCTGTACGGCGTTCAAGAATGTCATAAATGATAAATGATAAATGAATGATAAATGATAAATGATAAATGATGTTTATTTTGCAAGTAGGTTTTTACAAACACTTTTACACGTCACTTTTTAAAACTAGATGGGGCCGGTGTTTCGTACCTGACTACTCTGAGAAGAAACAGCCGAAACAAACTCAGAGGTCATAGTCTCTTTTGAAGTCCAGACATAATCTTGCTCAATTCACATGTGGACTTTGCAGATTAGTGTCTGAGATGGTCTTTTGAAGAAAGAACCACACAGATTTGAGTGGACCTGTCCAGTCATTGCAAGCATTTGTCAGTTATCGTGTAGCTCGACTTATAACTCAAGGAGCTCAACGAAACGACGAACAATACCAAAGAAAGGACATTTGGGTAGGTCGCTTATAGTACTCAAACTGCCAGACAGTTGTGGGAAAAAATAAACAAAAAATACAAATGTGACCCACATGGTCCCCACATTCACAATAATCAAATAAAATTAAATACAAGTTCTTTTCAAAATGAATGTAAATAAAAATCAATTGTCATTGGTGCACACACCTGTTGAAAGCAATCTATGTAGATTAACCTTTCGACCGCCATAGTCACATATAAGTGACAAGCAAGAGCGTGCCCTGTACGCCAAACGACACAAATATGTGACAAAATTGTAGATAAAATTGTGGCTGGGCATGGAGTGCGTTTATGCTCTGACGGTTAAATATTCTATAGAGTTCGGTTTCATTGGTTAATATTGCCCTAAATAATAAAAAAAACTCTTTTAAACTTATCAGGTTCGTTCTGAATACCACCGTTTACTACAAAATAGCAGTTTATATACCTCAGTAGCAATATAAATGGAATAGCGACGGGTCCACTTATGTAGCGCTCGTGTTATTGTTGTGTCGGACAACACATGTCTAAACACCACGAGCTAGTCACAAGTTCACAACATCGTGTCCGGTTTGCAAACAAACAAACTGACATACAATTGTTTATATTTTATTTTTATAGTTAATAAAGAGAACAGATGTTAAAAGGGATTTTCTATGGGTCTGTGTGCCATAATATTGTATCAATTTGCAACCATAATACAAAATTACACATTGGGTAGTTTATCATCTGCCTAGCCTTTTCCCAACTATATTGGGGTCGGCCTATCTAACCTAATACAGCTGAATACTAGTATTTTACATGGAGCGACTGCCTATCTGACCTCTACAACCCAAAACAACATTGGGTAGTTCATTGTAACTAAATATTGTTACAACCAAATGAATTCTTGACGGTATTTACATCTTTTTGATGCTGTCACGAAGAAGTAATACTTAGGTCCTTCGAGGGAAGGGTTCCAAGGCAGAAGGGTTCCAGTAGGAAACAATTAAAACTATCTAATAACCTAGATAGAGCGAGTAAACTGCTCGGTATTTCATAGATGCAGAATAATAAAGAGAAGTGCCTTCCCAATTGACGAGCATACATGAGTAATTAAATACCACTGGCGGATTAATGAACGTGAATGATAATGCCAACAAAGGCACAGTAAAGTAGGACACTGTATTTAAACAATGTTCTAAGAGACCTATTTGTTATACATAATTAGACGAAATATAATTGATATTTCGAGCTTGATTAAATGATTACCTAATCTAACGTTACTTAAAACATTATTAATTCTATTCTTAAAGTGCCCTTTTATATAGTGAGCTATAAATGTCAGATATTATGGGATCCCCGTAGCTAATTTCTCAAGGTATCTTCAAGTAATTAAGTAGGTATAACAATTAATCATATGCCTAGTCTTTTCCCAACTGTTCCAGTCTAACCGGATGCAGCTATGAATATCAGTATTTTATATGGAGCGACTGCCTGTCTGACCTCCACAACCCAGTTAGTACTGGGTGATACAATACCCCTTGGTAAGACTGGTTGTCAGACTTTTTGGGCCACTGACTACCTGTAACGACTGTCAAAGATCTACAAAAGACAGCCGGGACTAACTGCTTTCCGAGGCACGGAGACCAACCTAGGCAAGCACGGCTTAACCTAACGATCGACCCGAGCGGCTATTGAACTTTAAAAAAGGCGTGTAACAATTAACATATCTAGGGAGCGTGTCACGATAAATAATGAACGAATATATACATACCTACATTACATACATGTACTACACCAACACATACGTTCAGTAACTGAGCGCAACAATCTTCAAGACGAATTTCACTAATAAAACTGAATGTGTTTTAGCCCATAATATTGAAAACTGACAGCTTATAAACGCGTTCAGTTCTATTTGTGCATTTCGTCCTGAAAAGAAGATTGTCATACGGAACATAGAAACGACGTTCTACAAAGCCAATTAAAAGCTGGTCTGCCTAATACTCGGCCAGCAACATTAACAACCCGGTACTGTAATGTTACTATACATACAACAGTCAACACAGCATAATGTTCCAACAAGTTATCAGCTGTACCGCTCTTTCCGTTACCTAGAATCTAGGTCCAAATCGAGCGATAAATAGCTTAACCAGTTAATATTCTGCGTTCACTCACTGTTCATATAAAATAACAGAAGCTATGGCACGTTCAAAGCAAGTTGTATGCATCAAACGGGTAATAAAAAGTGAACGAGCAACATAATTCACGATGTTCAGAGAGCTACATACGTGACCTAATTAGGAGGCTTCCTCCTTGTGACGGGACTTGTTCTGGAAACCATTGAGTAGCCAATGTGTGGACGTTTCTTTAGAAAACTTGTTTAACCTACATAAACTTAAGAACAAACCAACATTAGCTTTACAATGGAAATATTTCAACTGTATCGTGAATTCGTGACTCTATTTTATTCGCAAGCTTTCGGTAATTTTAAGTTAATAGTTTTACTAAGAAAACATATTATTGCAATTAATTTAAAACGCTTTGAATTCATACAAAATTGATCACTGTCCAACCTCATAAATATTTCAATCAGTCTAGCTCGAACTTCTGAACAATCACACAATTCACTTTAATGTAGCCATGAAAATTAACATAATAAGATACAGTGGACATTATAAACTTTAACATAACAATGCGCCTGTATTTATGAAGTGGTAGGCAGAGAGATATGGTACACAAATATTTGGCTAGTATTTAATGCTAAAGTCCCATGTAATAAGAGCTAGGAGAGCCTATTGTCACTAACTGGGCACAAATTCACATCCAGGGCATTCGCCTAACCCGTGGATCGAACCCGAGCTCTTCACTTTCAACTATATCTACCTAGTACATATATCATAGTCCCCCTTTGAAGCTATTTCCTTACGTGTGCCCTTATATGACTGACCAGCCCGAATTTTCTATAAGGATGTGCTCAAAAGGTATCTTGACGCTTGCGCTATAGATCCAACCGGTTGGGAGAGGCTCGCTTTGCATAGTTCTTGGCGTTCTACTATTTACTATGTAAACACATTCGAAAAACAGCGAGTCGATACATAGAACGAAATGCGCCAAATACGTAAAGAGAGACCTAAAGCCTAAAGCCCTTCTACATCTCTATCGGATATCTCTACTGCTTTAGTTGTGACCAGGTATTTAAAAGCAAATCTACCTAGTAATCTAGCTAAAATAGTGCTTTTTTCTAAAGATCAGATCTAGGGTACGTAATGTACGTAATGTACGTAACATGTAACACAAAACTGGCGGACATTGCACCTTGTAATAGACACTTAAAAATAGGCCGGAGAAAGCTGTATGAAATTAGAAACGCCGTCGAGAGCCGCCCTTTGATATGTAGGTTCATAAATTGTAGCCACCGCTTTGAATTAGCTTTATTATAAGACGTCATAATCACAGATTATTTTGTAAACAAGTCGTTTAGAACAGAGGAAAAGCTAAGAAACTTAATATGAACAGCGTAGCCACGGATGCTGTCAATTGTGATCAAATGTTTGTCGTCTGATCTCTCTTACATGCCTAGCATGACAGACAGATAAACAACAGAAGTTGGATAGAATACACATATATTATTATGGAATAAGCATGTAACTTGAAATGAGTTATCATACTGAAATTAGATCATAACCTACTTAATAACTATTTTGAATTGATTTACTCATTGTCATACAATAAAAGCATGACTTTTTGGGAAGCATAATATATTGTCAAGAATTTCTTAAGTAACGAATATGAGCAAAACAAAAAGGAAGGAAAGGAAGGAAGAAAGGAAGCAAGGAAGGTTCTCTTGCGGATGTCTTCATTTCTGATTCGATCACGCAAAGAAACTCCGAGCATAGCCCTCTCTCTCCATTGCCCTTTGGTTGACTTTAAACCTTCTGTATGGGTTTAAGGGTTCTGTATGGTGTCGGACGCAAAGAATAGCACCATCCCATATCTTCCCGTGGGTGTCGTAAGAGGCGACTAAGGGACTTACCAGAGAATGGGCAGCAGCGTTCTCTGTGCTTTTGTGACAACCGCACTGCGATCGCCAACCCGCCTGCCAAGCGTGGCGATTATGGCAAAACCCCCCTTTGGGGGAGGCCCATGTCCAGCAGTGGACGTCTTTCGGCTGAGATGATGATGATGATGATGAAGCCTTCTGATAAGGCCCATTGTGAGCGACCACGTTTCGGTCCCGTATGTAATCACTGGCAACACACACTGGTCATAGACTTTCGATTTGAGACACTGTGGTAAGTTGGACGAGAAGATACCGCGCAACTTCCCGAACGCTGCCCAGCCGAGTCGGATTCGACGATTGACCTCTTTCTCGAAGTTAGACCTACCTAACTGGACCGTTTGTCCCAGGTACACATATTCGTCCACAGCTTCAAGTGTAGTGTCTCCGATTTTAATAGGAGTGGGTGTTACATGGGCATTCAACATGACCATGACCATGGTTTTGTCCATGTTCATTTTTAGCCCCACTCTTTCGGAAGCTCTACTGAGGTCATCAAGCGTTGTACTGAGGTCCTCCATGGTCTCAGCCATGACCACTATATCGTCGGCAAACCGAAGGTGAGTGATGTACTCGCCATTGACGTTGATGCCTAGCCCTCTCCAGTCCAGAACCTTGAAGACATCCTCCAGTGCAGCGGTGAACAGTTTCGGAGATATGACGTCTCCCTGTCTCACACCTAGCTGCAGAAGGATAGGTTCCGAGGCTTGGTCCTGAAGTCGGACTGACATGGTGGCGTTTTTGTACAAACACTTTAACACCTCGATGTACCGATAGTCGATTTGGCACCGTTGGAGAGACTGCAGTACAGCCCAGGTCTCGATCGAATCGAAGGCTTTCTCGTAGTCCACAAACGCTAAACAAAGAGGCAGGTTATACTCTTTGGTCTTCTGTATAACCTGCCGCAGCGTATGTATGTGGTCCACGGTGCTAAAGCTTTTTCGGAAACCGGCTTGTTTGGGAGGCTGAAAATCGTCAAACCTGCGCGCGAGACGATTCGTGATGACTCTTGAAAACAACTTGTAGACATGGCTTAGAAGTGAGATGGGCCTATAATTCTTCAGACGGGCATTGTCACCCTTCTTGAAGAAGAGTACCACCACACCCCTGCACCATGAATGTGGCGTTTTTCCCTCGAGTATGACGGAATTAAACAGCTTCTGAAGGGCCTTAAGTACCGGTTTTCCACCCGCCTTCAGGAGTTCGGCCGTAATTCCGTCATCACCCGGTGCCTTGTTGTTTTTTAGCTGTTTCAGAGCCATCCTTATCTCGTACAGGCTGACGTCCGGGATGTCTTCCGTATAGTGTCGGGTCAGTCTAGCTCTTGGGTCGTTTGCTAGATCTACGACGGGTTCACTGGTTGACGTGTACAACTGCCCATAGAAGCTCTCGATCTCCCTCAGAAGCTCCGGTTTGGCGGATAAGATCCTGCCATCGTCGGTCTTCAGTTTCGTGAGCTGGCTCTGCCAAATAGCCAGATCTCTAGTAAATACCTTGGAGCCTTTATTCCACTCGATCGCGTCTTTAATACGCTCGGTATTAAAGCGGCGGAGGTCGTTCTTCAAGGATTTAGAGATCCGTCTATTGAGCTGCCGGTATTTCAACGCCTCGTCTGAAGACTGCAGAATCATCTCACGCCGCTCCTTCATGAGCTTGAGAGTTTGATCGGAGAGTCTCTTGTTCTGATCTGTACGACGTGTCTTAAAGAACTTCGACCCGGTCGTATGGACAGATTCCACGAACCCATCGTTGTATTTGTCCACTGAGCTTCCTAGGCACTTGAAACGATTCTGGAGTTCAAGCTGAAAGCTCTCGGGGTTTTGGATTTGGATCTGTGCTGGACGGAGCGTAGACTTCATCAGTCTAGACCTTTCTAGCTTGATATTGATGTTCAATGTGCCTCCTACCATGCGGTGATCGCTCCCGGTTTTCACCGAATTGATCACAGAGACATCATTGAACATTTGCTTCTTGGTTGACATGATGAAGTCAATCTCGTTTTTGGTTGCACCATCGGGGCTCTGCCAGGTCCACTTCCTGTGCTCACGCTTTTTGAAGAAGGAGTTCATCATATAGAGGCCCTCCTTCTCCATAAAACTAGCCAGTTGGTGGCCCCGGTAGTTCTGACGTCCAACTCCAAATTGCCCCATCTGCAACTCATCCCCGTCTCGTTTGCCCAGTTTCGCGTTTAAGTCCCCCATGCCAACGGTGAAGTGAGTTTTGAGACTATGCATGGCTTTAGAGATATTCTCATACATGGTCTCCACTTCGTCGTCGGGGTGTGCCGAGGTCGGGGCGTAGACCTGTATGACCTTCAGCGAATATCTTGAGGATATTCTGAGTATAAGGTACGCCACCCTGGTCGACACACTCTCGATCTTCACCACGTTGTTCACAAGGGACTTGTGGACGATAAACCCAACACCACCCTGGGACTGCCGGTCACCCTCTCGGAAATAGAGCAGGTTGCCGGATTTCAGGATTATCGTGTCCCCCTCTCTTCGGACTTAAGATAATCCCACAATACTCCATCGCAGCCTGCTCAATTTCTCTTCGAGTTCCGCTATCTTCTCGTCGGTCCGGAGTGTGCGTGCGTTATACGTTGCCAGGTCCAGTCGTTGGTATAGGCAGCCGGATCCCATCCGGGGATACTTCGCACTCCTTGCCACGCCGTAACCTCGACCGCTGCCGTAGTCGAGGGTAGACGGGCTGTCGGGTACTAGGGGCCATTTTTGTAATGCCATTTCCATTTTGGGGGGTTTTGCAATAATCGCCACGCTTGGCGGGTTGGCGATCGCAGTACAGTTCTTTCAAAAAGACACAGAACGCTGCTGCCCATTCTCTGGTAATCCCTTAGTCAAAGTCAAAGTCAAAGTCAAAACATTTATTGCGAACCAAGTGTACAATGTGGTGTTAAGTTATGTTAGTACTTATGACTTAGCAGCCTTTTACAAGCATTGCAATTTCATATTCGTCTGCTCTTCTCACTTTAAATTAGCATGCATTAAACATTGTTAATACGTAATCTTTATATTTTAAATTAGTACAATTCAATAGCGATAATAATACCTAGTTATGTCAAAAAATTAAATGTCAATGATAGTGATAATACAATTCTATATAGTAGTTATGTCAGCATTTAATGTCAATAATAGTGAATGTAATACAATTATTAGGAATGTCAATGTAATCCTTTTCAGGTAGTACAAATTTTAATTTTATATGTAGTTAAATAGGGTAGACTCAATCTTACTGTTTGGGTAGGACAGATCGCCACTTTTGTACATGAGAGAAAATCGTTATTTTAAGCTAGACTCTAAATATTCTTTTACTGAATAGAAACATTTTTGGATAAGGTATAGTTTTAGCCTTTTTTGAAATATTATTAAAGATTTTTCAGTTTTAAACATGTTGGGCAGCTTATTATATATTTTTATTGCCATATAGTATGGGCTATTACTTAACATTTTAATTCTTGAGGATGGAGCGCATAACCTCTTTTTATGGCGAGTGTTGACGTTGTGTGTATCCTCAATTTTGGTGAAGTTGTCGATATTTTTGAAAACAAATACGCAAATGTCAAGTATGTATATTGACGGCAGAGTTAGCATCTGATACTTTATGAAGTATGGTTTACAGGTCTCCGTATTATCAATTTGGGCTAGAATTCTCAAACACTTTTTTTGTATTAGGAGTAGTTCCTCTACGTTAACACTATTTCCCCATAGCATGACGCCATATCGCAGCCAGGAGTATGCGTATGCGTAGTAAGCAGCCATAGCTGTTTGTGTGTTAGTGCTTTGTTTAATTTGAAAAAGTGCGTATGTGAATCTGGAGAGTTTGGTTTTTATATGTTCTATATGTGACTTCCAGTTAATGTGTGTGTCAATATATATGCCCAGGAGGCTAAATGTATTAACTTCTTCTATTTGCGTGTTTTTGAATGTTGTTTTTATATTAAGAGGTGGTTTTTTATATGATCTAAATTGTATTATTTTAGTTTTATTGCTATTGATTTCCAAGTTGTGGATCTGGAGCCAAGTATCTACAGTTTGGAGTGTATTTTGTATTTGTAGACTAGGATTGTTTACGTTTCCACACTTGATTAATATTGAAATATCGTCTGCAAATAGTACTGGTAAAGCGTTTTCTTTATCTAATATTTTGGGAAGGTCGTTAATGTAGATTAAAAATAGTGGGCATCCTAATACGCTTCCTTGAGGGATTGAGCAAGTAATTTGTCTTTCTGGTGACCTAATATTTTTGATCTCATTTTTATCATGGTCGTAATTTTCAATTTGTACTATTTGTGTCCTATTTTGTAAATATGATTTAAACCACGAATAAGCTGGTCCTCGTACACCACAACCATATAGTTTAGTAAGTAAGATATCATAAAGGACCTTGTCGTAAGCTTTTGTCATATCTAGTAGTAGCCCAATTACATATTGTTTGTCGTTTATATGTTGTAGCGCTTGTTGAACATATTTATAAACTGCTAATGTTGTTGATCTACATTTTCTAAATCCATTTTGTGCGTCGTCAAGAATATTAAACTTTTCTAAGAATTTATATACCTGATTACACATAGCTTTTCAAATATTTTGGAAAAGGTTGGTAGCAGTGCTATGGGCCTATAATTGCTAGGGGTATGCTTGTCACCTTTTTTATGCACTGGTTTTACTAAAGCTACTTTAAGTGCGTCTGGAAATTGGCCATCTTGGAAGCTTTGATTGATCAAAAACATCAGGGGAATGGAAAGTTCTATTGCACATTGCTTTAATAAAATTGGCGGAATATCGTCGATACCGCAGCTATGTTTATTTTTAGTTGACCTTATTATGTTAACGATCTCTTTTTGGTCTACCGGGCGTAGATACATGGAACAAGTAGAGGGGTTGACCACGGGTTTTCCAATGTTATTGGTCGAGTTAATAGTTTGACTTTGCCCTACCGTCGCAAAGAATTCGTTAAATATGTTGGATACATTTAACGGGCATTTTACTTCTTCATTGTCTATCTTCAGTGATATATTTTCGCGTCTATTTATTTTTGTCTTCCCTGTTTTTGTGTTAATTATATTCCACATTGTCTTTATCTTATTGTCAGATTTTTGCATTTGTTTAATATATGTTAGTTTTTTTGATTTTCTAATAGTCAATTTTAATATTTTACTAAATAATTTATAGTGTTTTTTTATGACACTACTTTTGGTTTCATTAAAAATAGTTCTTAACACTCTTTTATGTTCGCATGATTTTTTGAGACCTTTAGTAAGCCATCCTTTCTTTGGTTTGCATTTTATTCTTATTTTTTGCAATGGAATGTATTTATTTAGATTGTGTTTTATTATTGTAATGAAGGATTCGTAATTTGTGTGTACACTATTATTTTTATTTAGTATTGTTTCCCAATTTTCTGACTTTAGCGAATTTTTAAAACCTTCGACGTTATTTTTTGTAAATAATCTCTTTTCGGTATACCGAGTTTTACTATTGTTTTTCGATAAATATTCTACATTTAACTGAACATTTATTGCTTTATGGTCCGATAGTCCATAATCTTTGACAGTTGCTTTGTTTATCAGCTGTGGGTAGTTTGTAAAAAGTAGGTCAATGCAAGTGGATGTTGTCTTGGTTACTCGTGTTGGTTCGCGGATTATTTGTTGCAGGTTATATGTTTTCATAAAGTTTAAGAACTCTAGAGTCTGTTTGTTTTTATTATATACATTTATGTTAAAGTCTCCTCCTATTATTAAGTGTTTATGTGATTTTTTAATATTAAATTTATTTAAAACTTTTCCCAGTTGTTGAAGAAATATATCAATATGACGATCTGCTCTATAAAGTCCTTTAAAAGTACAGTTTAGTTTGGGAACGTCAATAGCACTAAATTCGATAACATACTCCTTTGAATGGTTAACAATGTCTATTCGTTTAATAAAATCTAATGAGTCTTTAACAATAATACAAACGCCTCCGCCTTCGCGAGTTTTGCGGCAATAAATGGACGCTATTTTAAATCCCTGTGGTAAGATTGATTCACAAAAATGTTCACTTTTCCACAATTCGGATAGTGAGATAAAATCAATTTCAGAATCTAAAAGTAATTGTTCTATTAATTCTACCTTGTTTCCGATGCTTTGGATATTTTGGAAGATTAGTGTAAACTTAGTCTGTTGACCTATTTTGTTTCCTTGTGCTCTGTTTCGTTGGTGCAATTCGGTGTTATAGAAAAAACTGAGGGCCGTCACCTACTTTTCTTTTTGTCTTTGATTGACCCTCTTGTTCGAGATCGTAGTCATCGTTTGTCATAAGGTTTACAGCAATTATATCTTCCATTTGCCGTTTTATATCGTCAAATATGGTGCGCATTCCATTGTTATTCAGTCTTCCTGTCAAGTTGCTAAACATGCTACTGTCATACGTAAGATGTAGGTTAGAATCCAATAGGTATGCATGTAAATGTGTCATTATATCTAGATACAATAAGTTGGCAAAGTTTTCGACTCGCCAGTTGAACAGATTTGAACTGCTATTAAACTTAAAGGTAGGTAGGCATAGAATAATATTTGTGTTGTCAATTTCTTTCAAGTTGTTTCTTAAGTCATAGATTAAGTCAAAGTAGTCATTTGTTGTTTTGAAGTCGTCTTCTCCAATTAATATTACACAAAAATCTTCCTTGGTATAGTCTTTAACCATGTTTTTTATTCCTTTAAGTAGTTGTTGGGTTCCGCAATTTGTTTTAAGGTGATGATAGATATTATAATTGGCTATTTTTTCCTCTGCAATCGATAATACTTTATTAGATTTGTTGGTACTGATGATGCAAATTTTATTTTGTTTGCTCTCATTGTATTGCACTGTAGTTGCGGTCTTTTTTTCTATTTCATTTAAAATGATTGATTTGCTGTCTTCGACTAAATCTTGGTTTACTGGTGTTTTTAATTTTTGGGAACTACATGTCATATCTTTATAACGTTCATTTTGCTCAAGCAACTCCTGATTAATACGCTTGAGGTTAGTATTTTCTAGAGATAATGATTCTATTTCATTGTGAGCTTTGTTTAGTTCTGTTGTTAATTGTTCAAGTTGTTTTTTAAGTTGGATGGTTTGGTTGTCTTCGTCATCAGAAATGTCAGGTAAGCTTGTTGTGGTGCCATCTATAGGCGATTCAGTTGAAGTTTTACTTTCATTCGCAATGCTAGTAGTGCTTGAGTCGGATTTAGTACGGTTGCGACGAAAGGTGATGTTATCTAAGAAATTCATTTTAAATATTTTTAGTTTACAAAAATATTTACGCTTGCTGAGGTTTGAACCCGGAGTCGCACGGTCGTGTCAGATGCAATGTCCTTACCGTAGCTAATTAGCCACTTGGTTGTTACTCACATATGACGAAATTGTCGAGTGCTTACTTCTTCGTACAAAATTTGAATCAAGAAAGTGCGTTACCGTGACTCATTAAGAAAAAATTTTTGCCACACTATGACACTTCACTTTTGTCTTTGTTTTGATTGTTTTATTTAATTGTTGTGGTTTTGTCTCTGTCACTGGTCACTTGTATGTTCGTTTCTTGTCTATATTTGTCGATTTTACTCACAATTTTAAGTTTTTGACAACTTACTAGTGAAGTTGATGATGATGGTGATGGTTTTCTAGGCGTTTTTTTTTATGATTTAACGCGTCACAGTTCACTCACTAATAATGTCACTAGATATTTAGATCGCCTCTTACGACACCCACGGGAAGATGGTGCTATTCTTTAATTCCGACACCATACGGAATCATCCGTTGGATGCGAGTCGCACGGGACCGGTCAATGTGGCGACATTTGGGGGAGGCCTATGTCCAGCAGTGGACGTCTTTTGGCTGAAATGATGATGATGATGATGAACAAGGAAGGTGATGAGGCGTGTAAATAGCCTGCACCTTTGAGAAGGTTGTTTTTAAGAACACTTTGAACTGGAACCTTTGATCAATAATAATTTGATAATAGTTGATCGAATATCAGAACAAAGACAACACAGTCCCAGGCACATGGCATAACACTGTGAAAGTACCTACTGTACCAAAAATTTGAATTAAGAACCTATGATAAAGGTGTAATGGCGGACCGGACCTCAAAATAAAACCAATTTCCCGATTGATGAATCCTCGAGAAACCAATATCAAATACTTAATAGCAGCAAAACTTGCCCACGTACCTCGGCAATCCAGAGATCCCATCTCAGACCCAGGGAGACGGGAAGCTGACTGTAGAATGGTTAAAACTCCAAAAATCAACACTGCACTATAAGTTCTCAATGAAGCACAGATGCAGGTCCATTTATTTTACAAATATCTTCAAGGTTTCACCAAAATGGAATTTTCAAAAGGCGGAGCGATCCGCACACACAGTGTATACGAACGACGGCGGGAAGAGATCTCTCTTGCCGCTAATTTGGGCATGCAATCTGGATATCCGGATATCCGAGTTATTCGGATATCCGCCCAAATTCATATCCGAATAATGAAAGCACCTGAATCCGGATAATACGGATTTTACGGGTAGTCAATTTTTTCGAATTTACTGTGTATATAGCCTAATAATAAGTTTTGGCATTGTGTACAGTACAAGTAAATACATGTACCTATCTACTCTACAGTATTACGAGTATCTACATGTTTTTCGTTCAAATTTGACTAAATCAACGTAATTTTCTATTCTGATCTTCGTCATTTTCAAAATCCGAGTACCGGAACTGAGTGGGACTATCTTCAGAACACGAAAAGCTTTTATGATGAAGCAAAAGTCGACACCTCTGATAACCCTTCAAATGCATCCATTCAACGAACAATCGTCCATATTATTTCTGCTTATTTTGGAGCACAAAAACGTGAAAATATCCCTTACGAGCCTCAAGTAACTGAAGTCACTCACATCGTAAAAGGTTCAACTAAAGAACAATAATAAGATAAATAAAAAATACTTACTGAGACCATCATCTTCACAAATTTTGCGAGGGCAATATGCGCAGCCATCTCCATCCCGTCAAAGCGATTTGCTTACTACAACAATGTTTACAACAATGTTTTGCTGGGATTTCCACGTAGATGCCTCTACACGGAAATCCCAGCAAAACATTGTATGCCCGAAAGAGTATTTTCTGCCTCTGGCTATCTATGTAACCATTTACGGACAACCCTGAAAGAAGACTCTCTGGATTGTTTAAGCTTTTTGAGATCTCACTTTCAAATTAAAAATTGCATGAGATAATGATTAAAGTTGATTTAAGAAGAATAGTAGTTTAGTATTTAGAAGGGTAGTTGGTTTATTCAAGATTCCTCATTACATTAGGAATAAAAAAAGGGGTTAAACATTTTAATTTTTTACTGTTTACTATTTATTGGTTTTATTTGATTTTTGCCTAATAATAAAATTGTTTGTTTGTTAATTTTAGATGAAGAACTGTTTAGTTGTTAAAAATACTGATACTTTTAACAATTTCCCATGTTTTAATTACCTGGGTGCTATAGGGCGAGAATTGTTTTTCATATTCTGGTTTTAATTTTAATTCCTTTCTAAATAATTCGTATTATCCGCATTATCCGGATATTCCGGATAGTAAAATATTGATATCCGTATTATCCGGATAGTAAAAATAAACGGATATTGCATGCCATCTATCGGCCACGTTGAGAGAATACTCAAGAAAGCCTTGATACGGGCGCTCTGCGGCAACAAATATTGGTGCGAGGATTCATCAATTGAGAAGTTAAAAATATTTATTTTGACATGATAATCTATTATATTCTATGAGAATCCTAAAATATTTTTTTTATATTGAAAAAGGCATTGACGCTTCACCAGAAGGATTATTTTAAATTAGGGAAATTGGTTCAATAGGCGTTAAAAGTTTGAACGGAATTTAGTAATTTGTCAATCTGCTTTTATGCATTACTATGTGTATTATTTACAAACTTCAAATATATCTAAAATAATAACAATAATATGTACAAGTATTACAATGGGAAAAGAATTACGGGGCGTCAAAAAATTCGTCCACATCACTGTCAACAGGAAAAGTGCCCACTAGGCCGGCAGCGTTGGGTGGCAATACTGATTCTTTAGCCAAAAAAGAGGGCAGCCCTCTGGTCACTTGAAGAGTTGACTCGATCTGTCAATTGATAAAACAAAGCTACACTCTCAGTGCGAGTATAATTAAAACATATTACTTTATTTACGATCGATGTGATTTTGATGAACATAAGTACTTGTACATTATATTACAGTAATAAATAACGGTAAGTACCTATTCAGTAAACTTTGAACTGGCGTGGTCAAGGAATTCCACTAACATTTAATTTTGCTTCTTTCAATTACCTCATGAACTTAGGTAATAAATTATTTTACTAAAATTGTTTAATACCTTGTAATAAACTTCGCAGTCATTCATTACTTCAATATTTTAATGTACTGCCACGCTCACTGACGGTCGACCACTTTTCAACCTTATAAAGGTCACGGCACAGTATACCGGCACCGCAACTGCACCGCTGCAGCACGGCGGGCGCCGCCGCGCGGCGGTGTCCGTCGCCTCGAATTTAGGCTACAGCTAGCCGCCAGCACGCTACAAGTGCGCGCGGAACTAGTTGGCCGCGCCTTAGGTGCGACAGGGGTGAGGGGGCGGGTTGCCTACTGCTCGCAACGCACATGAGATTAGACAGTGATGACCAATCTCGAGATAACGTGAACAATAATTGTTCAATTATTGAAAAGAATAAATAAAAACAATTGAACTTTTAGAAGTTTATATTGTACCTATCTAATTATATTGTAATTAATAGTAAAATAAACCAAAAACAAATTAAGTATATGAAATTATTCTGACATATTGTAATGATATATAAAATTATTTAATTAATATATATTTAAATGAAATTACTCTGAATCACTTGATTCTGAACTCTCTGAACTTGATTCAGAATCATCTTGTAAGTTTATAATGATTTCGTCCATCATAGTATCAAATCTCATTTCATGATTCCAGTATTCTTGTTCGTTTTTTTGTACGTGGTCATCGCATTTTTGCCATTGTTCGGCAGAGAATTCGGAAAATAGCCTTGTTAGTATTGTAGTTTTCTCGTCCAATGTTGCATTAATGTGATCTCTGGCCAGGCAATTTTTAATATTAGCCCAGACAAGCTCGATCGGGTTGAGGTCTGGATGATATGGAGGTAGTCTTAGAACAGTATGACCTGCAGCTTTCAGAAGTTCATCAATCTTGTATATTTTTTCTGATTGGGTCGTATTAATCAACCTCAAGAGTTCGCCTTGACCATCGTGGGAGAAAATGGCACGTTATGATTTTACAACCAGTTCTGCATATTAATTTTCAAACTGGGCATAGTCGGTTTCTTCTCAACTCGCACACAACGATAGGCAGCATTATGCATAATTATGACCGAGTTAGGTGGAAGTTTAGGTTTTAATTTTCGATCAACCCAGTTGTAAAAATTTGTAGAGTTCATGTCTCCATGATAATCCCTCGTTTTTGAATCTGATTTAAAAATTAGCAAAGCATCGTCAAGTAACCCGTTCCGGCTACCAGCGTGAACTATTATTAAACGGCTTTCTTTGCCTATATCTGTATAAATTCCAGGCTCCGACGAAGATTGCCAACATTTTTGGACATTGAGACTTTGGTTAACGTAAGTTTCGTCCAAAAAGAATATATTTCGTTTGTCTTCTCTGGTTTTTGCTTATGGCCCTCAAATATTTCACTCGCCATTCAACAATGATTGGTCTCTCAATTAAAAGGGATCTCTTTGATTTTCTTTTTTAAATGAATATCCCAGTTTGTGCAAAAGTTCTCTTAAAAAAATTAATCTGCAATCCAAAATATTATCCTCTTTTAACAGCATTTACTTTTCGTAGACTTGGATTTTTTTTTCTCTACCGTATAAAACTGATTTGTTTTTCTTCTTATCACTCCTAAATCAAAATCATAAACTTGTATTTTCTTTTTTATTTTTTTTGGTCTCCGCGGAGAAATAAATTTTGCTTCCCCTGTATTATGCAAGGAAGTTTTACTTTCAGCAATCACTCTCCTTACACTTCGTTCTGATATCCCTGTTACTTCTGCTACTAATTTATGTATATGCGCATCAGTTTTATATTCTAAACTATTGACATCGGCTTTCCGTTTTTTAAAAAACGTATGCATTTTAAATATTATTTTCTTAGATTGTCTTTTTATCGGCGGACTCATCTTGCAATTGCAATCTCATGATCGTTTTGTCTAAATTAGCCGGAACTTTCAACGCGTGTTGCGTCGCGAAGTACGGCGCCGCACTGAGTAATGACAGCACGCGCCCCGCCTCTCCGTCCCACCGCTCACATGCCTAAGGCGCGGCCAACTAGTTCCGCGCGCACTTATAACTACGCGGCGTCCGCGAGGTACAAGCTCGCGGTACGCGCGCCGGCCGCGAGGTGTTCGTGCTGTCACCGCGAACACAATTTGTTATAAAGCATTTTTGATCGGCGGTGTTTCTCTGGTGATTTGGAGTCGGCGCGCTGTAAGCACGCTGTCGGCGCGCTGTAAGCATGCGGTCCGCTCGCTTGCAGCGCGCGGACTGCGAGTCGAGTTGTATGGTAGCGGCAAGCACGCTGATTGCTCGCCTGGGGCCTTTTCATATTGACTTTATGAAATATATTATATGACACACGATTTAATGCTCTAATTTGAATGGCAAGTTAATTGCTGGGTTGGAGCGGTGCCGGTATAGTGTGCCACGACCTTAACTCAAAAAAAAAAAGAAGAGGTGAAAAGTGGTCAACCGTCTCAGTGAACCTTGTAGTACAAAGACCAAACTGCATTGCAGTCGGCTAGAGACAGAATAAGTATGTAGGTATTGCCCATTTATTTTTTGTAGCACCCGCGTAGCACCAAATTGAACTGATTTAGGAAAGTGATCTTTATCTAATGGGTGTAAAACACCTCTTAACAAATCCGAAAGGCATTTGTTCTCCTCGTTATTGCGATAATTTTTTTGTTCTACACCATACCTGGGAACCTTCTAGTTACGGAGATATTGGGGGTCAAAGTTCCAAATTTTTGACAAGTTTTTTTTTAAATACAAGTTTTTAATGGAAGATTTTTACTTTTAACACCTCCACGACCCCCGTACTATTCAATCCATCCATCAGCACAATGTTTTGAGTGCGTTACATTGAGTTCTACCACAAAACATGATTTTTCACCCCAAAAAAACAAAGTCGTTTCCCAGCAATAATTTTTGCGTAAAGTTACTTAGTTTGATGTACAGAATGCTTGGTTGACGGCTTCGTGATGAGGTCTTTTACACCCTATAATAATTTTGAGTAAGATATTAATTAATCTGTAATTGTACTCTAACATTTCTATGAATAAAGATACAAATGTGAGCTAGGTAAGAAAGTGGTGGATAATTAAAACCATTTTTTCGTAGCAAGTGTAGCGGCTGGTAGCGGTCTTAAACCGAAACTGGATTTTTAGAGCATTATTTATGTAACTTGCTGACATTCAATTCATATTTTCGTCAGGTTTTTTATCATATTTCTAAAAACAATTTACTACCATTTCTTATACTTTTAAATAAATAAGTTGGCAACGCGAAAATGATTCATAAAGTCTTCTAGGAAAAATAAGTACAGCGAAGATTGTGTATAATTCCACTATAACTGTTGTATACAACTGTCTAATGAATTTCACATTCTCCTATAAAAACTATTAATACCATATAGGTACGAAAGTAATGCCATAAACGCAATTTATCTAAAATCCATAAAATTGCTAAAAAAGGATCGTAATAGAATATTTATTCTTCATTTTATTTTGAAATAGCCCTTTATCACACTTTATAGCGGTTTGTGGCCATTCTGAGATGTACCAGGCATGCATCAGTGAGGGGAGAGTGGCTATTTATGAAATGGCGTCATTGAGGTAGGTACGCCATGTTTTGTGAAGAAGTTTTAATAATTTAAAGTTATACTTTTAGCAGTCTCTCTTAAAAAAAATCAGCTGTTCCCTACAATATGTACACATTCATTCGTCAAAATATATGGAACAGCTGATTGTTTTTTCGCGATTCAGGGTTTGGTCCCATAGTAAAAGTTGCTCATATTGACGAGTACAATGACCGGTCAAGTTTATCGATATCGTCCAGAAACACGGTGTATACTCGTATACAAGGGACTAACTAAGCATAGACAACTAATAAAAATATAAAGATAAATAGCATAGGTAGCTCCAAAGATTGATTTGCCCATAAAGCAAGTTTGCAGTTCTTGTCTGAAACAACAAACATATTCACCCATAACCTCACACAAACCTATCTTAATAGCTCCTAACAATAATAAAACCCACAAACAGATAACAAAAAGCAACATAGTCTATAGAAATCGTTTTACATACAAATCATGCAGAAAGCACAGAATTCCTTGACATAAAGCTCTTCACACATCGGCGCGTCGCGTCTGTATGCAAACGAAGCGACGACGGACGGACGCGGACGCACAGGACGAGACTACAATGTAAGTAATACCATGTAGTCGTTGCATAACGTGCACATTGCACGTGTGCTCAGCTATGCGATTGAACGCATAACGCATCGGCTTTTTTTTTTTTTGGGTGGCAAATCATCATATGACTTGTCCCGCTCTGGGCGGAGCAGGAGGGAGTGTCAGACTTTTACTGACAAAAACTCATCCATGTTCCTTCATCGCCATTTGTGTTCCGGGGTCACGGTATATCTCTTTCGAACAGTCCCGCAACCCCGGACAGTCCCGCAACCCCGCATAACGCATCGGCTTCGACCATATTTCAGATGCCATCCATGTTTTTATTGAAGAGGAAACTCGACTGAGAATTTTATTGCGAGCGCATCGTTTGAGAAAAGTGGTGTATGCTTAACTGTATCTATCTAGAATTCTAGATAGTGGATACATATAGAGCACTAACTTCTGCCAGCGGCTTCGCCCACGTGAAGTTTGATAATTGTCCCATGCGACTTACTACCGAGATAAAAAGTATTCTATGTTTTAATCTAGGTTATAAACTATCTGTGTGCAAAATTTCATCCAAATCCGTTCAATAGTTTTTGCGTGAAAGAGTAACAAACATCCATACATCCTCACAAACTTACGCATTTCTAATAAACTAGCTGATGCCCGCGGCTTCGCCCGCCCGAAAATTATATACTAGAACCTTCCTCTTCAATCACTCTATCTATTAAAAAAAACCGCATCAAAATCCGTTGCGTAGTTTTAAAGATCTAAGCATACATAGGGACAGACAGACGCGGGCGAGTTTGTCCCGTAGTGATATATATATTAAGTAGGATTTTTCTGTTTATAACACTGCGAAATATTTTGCAAGTAAACTATCGACTATGACAGTTTATTTAATACACTTGAATAAGATGGGGACGTCTATCATGTACTACCGAATTCACTAACGGTCGACCATTTTACACCCATATGCCCTTATAATGTAAGGTAATAATGTAGTAATGCTGGCACATCTCAGGAGCTGATGGACGCTAATGAAAGCGCCAAACTCATCGCCAAGTTATGGGCTGATTCAATTTAAATTGTCATCGACACCGTCATTGAGCGCGGTAGTACCACCTACAAAGCAATCTACAATGATAAAATAACTATCACATTGATCAAAATATGAACAAAAACTTGAAAATTCAATCAATACAAATCCTGTTCATATTATTAAGTCATCTTCTGACGACATGAGCAAAGAATTTTTAAATTGCTTTTATCAGTTCCCAAACACCAATCACATGATTATTATCTTAGTTGTTACCGAAAATATTTCAACTGAAGAAAAAATAAACGAAATTACGAGTACGTGTGTGCCGAATTCGCCGTGGTCAATCAATCATTGAACTACCGCACTCGTAATTAGGTAGTTTATTACCGAACCATTTAAATAAATTACTTGGTTCCTGGGGCTTGCGTAGATGTAGATAATTATTTTAAATGTTATTCATGTTATATAGCGATAAGGTACAAGTTTATTTATTATTTTTCTGATTTTACTCGCTACAAGCTTTAGTCGGAAATGGGCAATTAGTACTATATTAGGCTACTAGACAGTTAGACATACAACACCAAAACAGCATTAGTAACATAAAATATTGTAGCTTTGCTCATATTTGAAATCATCATCATTTCAGCCGAAAGACGTCCACTGCTGGACATGGGGACACCCCAAGAGTTGCCACATTGACTGGTCTCGTGTGACTCACCGGTTACAGGTCATCGGTGCACGTCCACCTAGTTGGAGGCCTTCCAACGCAACGTCTTCCGGTTCACGGTCGTCACTCCAGAACTTTTCGGCCCCATCGGCCATATTAGAAAATGTTGTTAAATAATATTCAAGATGAAAATCAACACTGAAGTAAAACTAGTTTGAAAGGATCTAACGATGTGAAACGCAACAACTTTTCAGTTCAAGTCTCACAGTTTATCAAAACACTGTTGTTAATCATTGTACCCGACGGAATACATAAATAGCTCTAACAGTGGGCACTGTGGCACCAGTGTAGTATTAATTGAGAGCGTTTGTTACTCGATATTCAAGGGACAAGTGAGTCTACGCGACTGTGCCCGTTGTACCCACAATTCACAAAACATGTTGTTTTATTATTAGACATCAAACTAGTCCCGGTCTAGCTTTAATTTTATTAATTTGAACTTTGAACAAAACACTATCGCGCAACAAAAACTTTTTGCTTTTTTTTACATTTTGTTGTAATATCCTATACAAATATTTGCTAATTGAGAACTTCTCCTTTTTAACGTCGGTTATAAAAAAAAACAGATAAAAATCAATGCGATGACCTTACCTTTATTTTTAGGTATTCCGATTAGGTATTTCTGTAATGTGTAAACTTTTAAAGGTCACGTTCCATGTCTGTATTAATTACAGAACAATAACAAGCCAATTGAATGGCCTTTGTTTTGTTAAAACCAATGTGATTATTGTACTGTGTGGCATAAAAACTAACAAACGTCTATGTAGCTATATACGTTTCAAAACCATTTAATCCGTTATTTTATTATACCTAGTTGGTGTCAGTTAAGATTGCAATAGCGGTCATTGCCCTTTACCTAATATCTCTTCCTACGAAACAAAACAAATAAACCATGTATCGTTTTGCATTAGAAAAAATGTTGAAGATCACGATAGATGACGATTCAAGACTTGAACAGGCTTATTTTTGGATTTCAAAGACATGAACTTTAATAAATGTAGATGGGTCAACGACCGCTTATGCGATCTTCACTGGCACCAACTATATAAACGTTAAGCCTGCTATTATTCTTAGTCTGAAATTAATATAGTTTTAAACGCAATATTTCATCCTTGGTACATTTTTTTAATTGAACTGTGCGTAGTGCTTTATTTCGTGGCGATAATATCTCTGAGAGCCGAGTTCGGACCACATGTAATGGTAACGGGCGTCGATGGTCAGGTACAAACACCAATTACGCACGATTTTATAAGCCACGCGATCAAGTACTCGATAACCCGATTACCTACTTCAGTTTTAATGGTAAAACATTTACCAATTGTTCGAAAGGTCAATTTAACGTGAGAGTCGGTCGGTTTCATGTTCCACAGTTCCACCAGTCGCCTGGGAATAATCTGTCCTTGCCTTTACTCCCTTGAAAATACAATTTCAAGTAATTATTACATCAGAAACTTACGTACAATCTCTGCGTATGAGCGTACTTATTCCATTGAATTTAGTTAAGATTTATAGGTTCTAGAACTAACTGACATGCAGTTAAATATGATCAATTTAACCGGTCTCTCTGGTTCTAAGTGCGGTTGAAAATTAGAAGCAACTAAATCATAAAAAAGAACAAAATCGATTCCAGCTGAGCTATTCCACTGGTATAAAACGTGCTGACGAATTAATTAGGGCAAAAAGATTCTAAATATACACTTTATATAAAAATAAACTCTTTGTCCGTATCCCTCCATGGTCCACCGCGCACATGGCCTTTATAAGTCCATGACATCACCCAATGTGGTTCCATTTACATCGGCACCATGATCTAAAAGTACTTCCGAGAATCAGGACAAAGAGGTTTGACTTATAAAAGCTTTATACAACAAGTGTGTTTTGAAAAGACATTAAGTTATTCGATTATCGTATGTAAGTGTTATTGCATTAACGCGAGCTTGATTAGTCATTTCATCACTCGTTGTAGATAGTGTGTTTATGTGATCATTTATTGGATAAGGTATATAATTATGTTTTAAACTTTGTGGGAGTGAGTCTCAGAGCGGACACTTATTGGTGAGCAATAATGCTTATTATTATTCGTAAAACTGGGATAATAAAGTCGAGCTACACGATAAACGACAAATGCTTGCACTGACTAGACAGGTCCACTCAAATCTGTGTGGTTCTTTCTTCAAAAGACCATCTCAGACACTAATCTGCATAGTCCTCATGTGAATTGAGCAAGATTGTCTGGACTTCAAAAGAGACTATGACCTCTGAGTTTGTTTCGGCTGTTTCTTCTCAGAGTAGTCAGGCACGAAACACCGGCCTCAACTAGTTTTTAAAAAAAATTACGTGTAAAAGTGTTTGTAAAAACCTACTTGCAAAATAAACATAATTTATCATTTAATTACGTCTAAAACGTAACTTTATTTAATTACTGAATAGGTTTGCGTTTGGCCGCAACTCGCCTGTTATGCAGCGATGATGCAGCCTAGGGTGGAAATGTTCACAAAAATAAACTAAAACTACAACCTACATGTGAGAGCGTGTACTAATAATTTCATGCATGTCATTGGGAAAATTTGCGACGAAAGAAAATCAAAAACACAACAGGTGACAAAATCAAACTTACAAGGAAAATCTCAATTAAACCGGTCAAACAACGAAATATTTACACTCGTCTAACGACATCCATGAATCAGGTGATAAAGGAGTGCAACAATCGTAAAAAGCCAGCGCACACATCTTACCTTGTCCACATAAAACCCGGGGAACGACTGTCCGGCCGCGTGCAACAATACAAGTCACAATCAGTGATTTAATACAATTAATACACAAATACATAGAAGAAATTGCAGGTGAAAACGTCCCTTTATAGCTCTATAATGTAGTTCTCTATATCTTTGTCTACTTTTCCTGAGCTATTGACTATTGTCAGATTCGTCTGCTTATAGTAAATTCATTCTTAAGTCACATAATTATATCATGCCTAAGATGTCAAATCTAGTTGCCAATGTGCTTACTTGGTCTAAAGTAATCATAACACAAAATTTCCGCTTCTTTCAATCAAATATCCGTAGATATTAAAAAGACATACAAACATTATAATCTTGCGGAAGTAGTAGTAAGAGTCAACGAGAAAAGCAGACGGTAAAGAAAACGCAAAGGAAACTACACACATCAAAACTGTCTAGGGATCAAGCATTTTTATGCGGATTTCTTGAGATTGAGATGTGGCTTTGTAATAAATTTATGATTTTATAAATTTATATGGATCCTTTTTGGTGCATTTCATAATTTGAATCAGGAACTCTCAATCAAATTCGAGTAAAAGATGAAAATAAGCTGTCAATATTTTTCCTATAAAAACATACAACGCATTGAAGACATTATTAGTGCTACTGTTTCCCTACTACTGATTAAAACCAACGTTATTATGGAGCGGCGACGTCATTTAAGCAGGGAAGAAATGCTCAGAGCCGTGGGAATGATAGAAGCTGGTTCCCGGCAACGTACTGTAGCTTTAGCTCTGAATACAAGTCAGAGTGTTATCAGTCGACTTTGGACACGTTACCGAAGCACTGGTACCGTGGCTGAGCGCCATGGAGGACGGTATCGCTGCACCACACGGAGACAAGACCGATACATTCAAATCTTAACTCGAAGAGCTCCAACAATAACCGCCATGATGTTAGCCGTGAGGCTTCATCACTCTTCAGGGAACTTAATTAGCGACCAAACAGTCAGAAACCGCTTGCATGAAGTGAACCTTCATTCCCGAAGACCGCTACGGGTACCACCTATAGCAATGCACAATCGTAGGATTCGATATCAATGGGCTCTTGAACACAGAAATTGGGCAGAAGAACAATGGCGTTTCGTGTGCTTTTCTGATGAGTCTCGTTTTGGTATGAGACCGGATACAAGACGTATACGACACTGGAGAACCCCTGGACGCCAACAGCGATTAAAATCCTGCCAGGAAGTCCATCCTTATAGTGGTGGAACCATCATGGTATGGGCGGGTATTTGGATCGGCGGAAGAACTGAGTTGATTTGGATCAGAGGCAACCTCAACGCTCAAATTTATGCTGAGACGATTGTATCAGACGTCATCGTTCCTCTACAAGTGCAAATCGGTCCCTTATTTCAGTTAATGCATGATAATGCACGACCGCACACCGCAAGAGTTGTAAGACAGACTCTCGCCGCAGCTAACATCAATGTCCTGCCCTGGCCTGCTCAGTCGCCAGACTTGAACCCGATTGAGCATGCATGGGATATGCTACAGAGAAGAGCTCTGCCGAATATGGAGGGTATCCAGTCGCAAGAAGACCTTTTTTTGTTGTTGCAACGAACATGGGCGGCCATTCCACAGCGTGATTTGGATGAACTCATTTTGAGTATGCCAAACCGATGTTCTTGTGTTGTTAGTGTTCGCGGTAGAAACACGGATTATTAATTGTTTAAGTTACCCAATAAAATTTTAAAGAAAACTGTTATTTCAGTCTTTTTTTCGAACTTTAATGTTAGTGGTTCAAATGTCAAAAATCCCTTTATTAGGAAAATGGCAAATTTCTTTATTAATGCAAAGGTGACTTGGTTTATCGTTACTGTGACAAACGAAAACACTTTATTTGATGAATCCTTAAAGAAAATTTTAATTAATATCAATCAGGAGAAAAGTTATTGCAAAAATATATGTTGATCCCTAGATACTTTTGATGTGTGTATTATTATGGAGATCGTGATCGTAAATGATTAGCTAACTACCCGACTACGCCATAAATATTATTTTAATCTCGCTTGACACGTCTTTGATATTCATAGTTAATTCATAATTATTATAAAAAATAAAGAATAGTGTTATAACGGTACCCCTGCATTTTTTTATTACAGCTGGCTTTATTATTGACTTTTAAAACCTAAGTAATGAAATAAATAATCATTAATCTTTTGGATGAGAAGTACAACAAAAACAGCTGGCTTTCGTCCATATAAGAAAAACAGGTTTATCAACACCTTCCGAATTCCGAATCAAGAGTCAAGTTGACACTTATTCAAATATTGAATGAATGTCAATTTCACACACATTTGTACGAAATGTATGTCAATTTGAAAATCATTTGAGTCTGATTCATATTGATTGAAGATGTCAAAAGTTGACCCGCTGTTCTTTTCTACTTTTAAAATAAATCCAAACTTTTATGTTTCCTTTTGTAGTTGAACACATACAATGAGATGCGATCATGCGACCCAATCATCCGAAGCAACGCCTACAAGACGACACAACGCATCTTCTACTTCATGATTCAGCTAGAAAGCGATGCGTCTTCGTGAGAAGCGGAACCCAGTCACTCCACATTTCCGTCCTCATTGTTCCAAGGCATCCTGCCTTTGATTAATAACTCCATGTATAGGACGTATTTTACTATGTTCTAAACATTTGGCCATAAAGTTCAAAGGCTCAAATTACTTCGCCCAAAAGATGGCTTCTTACTTTGAAGAGGAATGTAAATTTTTGGGACAAGAAACTCATTATGAGTCATGATTCGCGTGTTGGCGCTCTCATCATGTTATATGTGATTTTGAATAACGTTGAGGTTCAACGGAACAAATACTGTTTAGATCATTATATGGCTATAATATGAGGCTAAATGATTAAAGATACAGTAGCAGAATTATTTGCTTTTTCTTAGTTTTTGTTTGGCCTAGTAAATTGTGTGGTTATGAGTTCTAATGGACAAACCGATTTGAGTACCTACCTAGTACGTGTGATTTGAGTTTTTATGACATGGTCTCTCAAAGTTTAATATTTATTAAGTCATTTGCGTCCTTACATTTTCGCATTAAAACCAATAAAGAAACCTTTTTCACCATGAATCCAAGCCGCAAGCAGACATTGTACAAAGCCTTGAGCTCAGAAAAGAAACATCTTCATTTCAATTCACCACAAAGTGGCTAACAAGTATCAAATAGGCCATAAAACTGCGGTTCAAACAAAGCTTTAACTGCAGAGTTCATTCGTCTTATCCTGCGGCCGGGCGGCAAAAAGCCGCTCTTAGGCGCGCAACGCATAATTTTGATTTATGCAGAGTACCGGCCGGCCGCGCGCCCACGCCTCGTATTTGTCTGTTTGTACTCAGTGCGCAGGCGCACGACAAAAATATTGTGGCCCTATTCTAACAAATAGGAAATTCATACAAAATAGGGAATTTAATAACATTCTTTGCTTTGCTTAGCTTTGAGCTTTTGTCTGAAAACATTATACTAATGGTTATTCCATGAAGATTACTCGTACTTTTTGGCGGGATTAGATTAATTTAACAATAACACTTGAAACTTGAAATATACATTCAAAAATGATAAACATCAAAAGCAAGTAATAAACAGTCAGCGAACAGATTAATAATTTCCTCAAAAATATGAAATGTGTTAGAGCAAACTATAAATCCATCCACTAACTCATTATTACTTTATTAAAGTACCTCAAATTACTATCAATCTGTCCGAGGCCTACAATTAAGTCTAAAATGTAAATGAGTAAATCCATCTCATTGTAGATCATCATTAAAACTGTTCATGTGTTGGTGCCCGTTTCAAACGCGTACGAATCGCGTTCTCTGTTACAGCACTTAATCTAATTTCCCACAGAATGACGTAACATCACTCGTTGCTCCCAACTCCCATAGTTATCATAATGAGTGTAATCAAAACTAAAATAATGCTAGGCTGTGCTGTCGAACGTATCGTGGTGGTATCGGTATCGATGATTTTCAAATTATAATCGACTTTCACTTTTCTCATTAGGGTTGAATATATTTTACATAATAGGTAACCAAAATACTAATTTCTATCAACGAAAGTTAAGCGACATTGATCTTTAAGATCTGTTCTTTTAAACTACTTCCATCCTTTGAACTTACTGCTCGTACAAGTAATTAATAACACACATTGAACTACATTATGTATTCAATTACCACTAATGACATAACTTTGTTTTCATTTGATGTTATTTTGAGCTAAACACAAAGAACTTCTTTTTTGTTTGGTTGAATGCTCTACAAATTATTATGATGTGTTAACGGCAGCCCTGTACAAAATGTGTAAGCATAATGGCCCGGAATGTTCCCTTAGCTGCCCGATGACGATGAGCCACTCTGGCGCACGCGAGCTGCGCGCACGCAACCACAATCGGATCAGATCAACACTCAAATTGAGCTATTTCTAACGCTAATACATTAAGTAACTGCATTTGTACTTTGTGTTTTATTAATCTTTGTTTTACATGTGTATAATCTCAAGCCAGGAAAAAAATAATTCTTCTTCTTCTTTCTTTCTAACCCTGTCGATGGCAATCTAAATTTGAGTTTGGCACTTGGTTGCGTCCATCACCTCCTATAATATACAAGCAACAGGACAGGCAGGTCACGATAGTAAGGGTCCCAGCGTTTGTGGAACGATACTACATTTGCACTCCAGACGTCAGGGCAGAGTAATCTATGAATATCCACCTAAACAGGTTTTACGTGCTTCGGCTAACCGGTGTCTGGAGTATATTTAAAGAGTTCCAGGTCAGCCATGGCAACTCGTGTCCGTGGAAAATTCTCATGAAGTGGTACAAATGGGTTGGGCAAGCAAACACTTTCTCGTCATAGCTTGAGTCGTTGCTAGTAACCGGGGGCACACTATAAAAATGTAAAGGGTGGTGTGTGTAGGGGAGAGAAAGAGCCAAAATGGTTTCCGATACACATATCGGAAACCATTTTGGCTCTTTCTCTAGAGCTTGCCACCGGTCTGCAAACTTTTGGTGGCGCTATACCTGCCAGCATCTGAACTGGGGTCGGTTTGAGGCAACTAGTTATTTGTTTCAAAGCAGTATCCGATAACTTTGCATAGACTGAACGACTCCAAATTAATTCCAGTCAACACTTGCAAGAAAACCGAATAGAATTTTCTTATTTTCATGTTAATAAAAGAAAAGATATTTAAGTCTCGGTCGTCGTTGTCTGTTCAAATATGACTAAGCAAATGACTTGCTGTAAACACTCCATCACTTTAAAACCCATCAAACGGACCGAACAAGCAATTTCCACGAGATTAGGAAAGCGGAACAAACGAACCGACGGATAAATCGCAATTTCGAAAATAATAAAGCAACTTATGTATGTGAGAAAGTGACCATCATTACGTATAACGAGAATTACTCTTTTTTGGTAAGCGATAAAAAACCTTTCCTGCGAGAAAAACTCCATAACTTTCGAAAACTAAAAAAAGTAATGAAAAATTGGGCACATTATAGCAAGTAGTTTGAAAATTAAATGGCATTTATTTTGTCTAATATCCATTAAACCTTGCCAATCGTACTGCCGATTAGCATAAAATATGCAAAAAGGACTAATGCATTGTGGATACATAAAAGGATTTATGTGCCAAATACAAAAACCTAAACGTGTTCGACAATAGTCACGCTCTATTGCACTCAGATTTAGTAACATCACCGCATCCGGTTTTCTATGATTATACGGTAATAAATAAAACCTTCGTGTTGGCATTAGTTACTGACCCATACGGAATGCTAAACTACACGATTTGTCTACATAAAATCGACATTAAAACTGGCAAAAGTAGGAAAAAATTAGAACGTCCTGGATACAACGAATTGTTTCTTTTTTCTATATATTAAACTCATAGGTAATTTGTGAAATAGAGCGTGTAAACTGAAATTATGATAATAAATGTAAACTAATCCATTTTTGTTCACTATTATGGTAGTTTCAACAGTAATGCCACGACCTTTAGCTATACAAATTGAGGCGGTTTGATAATTTTATTTGTAAGTGACTGATAGTTCCGTTTCAGTGAACAACGTACGCGTTAATTTATTGATCAAAATAATTGTACTGGAAGCAATGAACGCTTTATAGCTTCAATCATGTTTATGCCAAATGCAATCATAATAAATATGTTAACAAGCAAGTATTCTGCAATTCTTTCTACGTATCGAGGTTTACGAGAATACTTCTCGAAGTGGTTTAATTTTAGCAATTCCTCACGGTTTGTATCAGGGATCTTAGCCTAGGCTATATAGGTACGTAGATTATTAAAGGGAGTACTTACAGCTAGCTCTTCGCTGGTGTAGGCGGTGAGGATGCGGCGGTCCTGCTGCAGTACGCAGTAGAAGGGCTCCCAGGACAGCGGCACCCCCACAGCCGCGCCCGCCACTGCGCTTGATGCTCCATCTGGTGAAAAACACAAGGTAACTTTAGATACTCGAAGGTAAATAATCATCACTACATATTATAAAACAAAGTCCCCCACCGCGTCTGTCTGTCTGTCTGATCGCGATAAACTCAAAAACTACTGCACCGATTTTCATGGTGTTTTCACCAATGGATAGAGTGGTTCTTGAGAAAGGTTTTAGTATATAATTTGTCAAAGTAGTTGTAATTGTTGGAGGTGTCGGAAAAAAATAAGCCGTCTGGGAGCTTAACTTTTGGTCGCGATAACCGACATCTACGCCGGCGAAGCCGCGGGCATCAGCTAGTGTAACAGGCGCGACGACAAAAAAAAACTAATTAGTCCGTCAGTTAGATTATCAAAAAATATTTGACCCATGTTTTTTCTTTTGTTACGTAAACCAAAATTGACGAAGATACGACGCTTTTAAAATTCTCAATACGTCACGCCTAGGTATAATTTTTAGCTAGTTCTGACGTCACGAGCCACTCCCGAGTTTTGATGCGTTTTATCTTTGTCAATATTCATTGATTTACAAAAACAAAAAACGTACGTGTCCATTAATTTCCAATACTCTAACTGACGGACTAAATAGATTTTCTATTTTTTGATACTGTGGTCATGCCTACTGTGTAATAATAAAGTCTAGTCCAGCATGACGTGTTGTGTGACTTTTGATGAATACAACAAAACACGATCACTGATTCGTTTTTCAATTCATTCATATTATCAAAAGCACCCGGGTGTCATTGTCATTCATAGATATGGCAATCGATACGGGTAGCCTAGCCTGAAGCCTAACAGTCAACAACCAGTCCTTTCATGGGGTATCGTGTTATCCAGTACCTCTTGGTTGTAGGGGTCAGATAGGTAGTGGCTCTATGTAAAATACTGGTTTATCTGACTCAGCTGCATCCGGTTGGACTGGAAGTCGACCCTAAGATAGTCGGTAAAACGGTAGACAGGTGATGATCATATTAGAAGCCCCAATAGTTTTTCGAAAGATTCGGTTGGGTCAAGAGTTCACCACGAAAGTTGAGTAATATTTTTGGCGGCGAGACCTTTTACGCCATATCTATTTATGCTTCATTAGCAATAACCATCGACCGAATTTGGGCACCCAACAAATCAATTAGCAGATACACAAACATTTCATAACATGTGGTTCGTTGATGTTGACATTTACGCAATCATCCATTTGTAATATCGCTCATCTTTATCTATCTAAAAGAATAAAATAATCTATCTGCAGCGCTTTAGAGGTTTCTGTTCAACAAAGAAACTAAAGAAAACTTATATTTCAGTTGAGTGAAAGTTATGAATAATAGAACAAAAGTACTTTGAAAAACTTGTTTTTGCACAGCTTCTTTTACAGCCTAAATTTCATGTTAACATAAAATGAAAAAGTGAAGAAATTCTATAAGTGTCCAAGAGAGATTTGAGTGCTCGGTCATTTAGCTCGTACTTGTCAATTCTTTACAAATATAATGTTCATACTTAGCCGAAGCAATAAAAGTAATGGTGGAAGATAATATTTTCGTAAAGTACTGTAGTTTCAATGCGTCTTGATCTTTTGGAAAAACATTTTGTAACCCATCGTTGGAACATCGATCAAGTCTTCCGCTATCTTTAGCCTAATTTTTTCAATAGTTATAGAGTTTATGATCCTTTGTTATGACCAAACTTAATTCACCATAACAACAACATAAAAATCTAATTAAACAACAATGTAAACGTAATCAACATAATAATTCAATAACAAACACACTTACGTTACTTTAAGGTACTGTAATATCAAGTGAAAGGTACTCTACCTACTTATTTAATTGTAAACATTACATTACATGCCACGAAATACCATAAGGTTACGTGATTTTAGTGATACAGGTAAATTATATACGTTCATACTTGTATCGTGTGCCGACAGTTTTTAATTACCGTATACGACGTTAGCTCGAGATATTATGGAAAGTGGGCCGTTCATCTATCAGATAAAATTGGAAAGAACTGAATTACATGCACGCTTTGCGCCGAGGTGTGGCGTAACGTACATGTAAATTAATTTCACTGCACACTATAAGCTAACGTCTCGCGTCTGTTGTCAACGGCTTTACGAAAAGCTCTCGTGACTGTTTAGTTTGTAGAGAATACTGATTATAAAGACATCTATGCAAATAAATAAAATTGAAGTGTCTGTTTGTAATCAATTAAAAGCTTTTTACTGAATGCATATGAAAACATATACCGTAGGTATATGCTACGTATAGCAGAAACACATTTTTTTTTGTTTACATGTCTGTCTGTTTGTTCCGGCTAATCTCCGAAATGGGTGGACCGATTTTGACGAGAGTTTTACTGAATGCTAGCTGTTCTTATAAGGAGTAACTAAGGCTAATTTCATTTGAGAATGAGAATTAGGGTTCCGTACAAAAAAATGAAATTGATAACAAAATCCGATTCAAATAGGAAAATAATATTTTTACAATAATTTCACACGGATGATGGTCACGGGCAACAGCTAGTTTGCAATATAATCTCTTTTGCAAGAGCACAGGCTGCCTAAAGGTTTCTTAAAAGTTTAATGATATTCAAAAGAGATGTGATGTAACATTATCATTATAATTAAGTCATTACTCATAGTAAACCCATCAAATCAGATACACCCACAATATAAGACAAGACTAACAAGCTGCCTCGTTATCTTCTAAGTTATAAAAAGGTTTAGTTTACAATTTAAATAATCACGATGCAACTTGTCGGCAACTAAGTAGTTTATGCAATATATTACGGCATCGATTGCCGCGGAGTAGAAAAACGAGTCAACTCGACTGATGATGGACCAATATCTTAGCTGCGGCACGACTGATCTATTATTACAGGCTCCACATCCCATACATATTTTATTATAAACCTTTCAACGCGATCTTAATCAGTACTTTATAATAGCGTGCCCACACGTAATTAGTCACACTACGCATATAGGTAAGCATAAAGTAACATCACAACAAAGACAGTATTTTAAAACAATCGAATTTCAATGGAGCTTGTGCTTCGTTCACACTGTTCTTCCTTACGAGGTAAACATACGAGCCGAGAAACACAAATATGAGGTGTCCGTGCCTCTCAAAGCCACATAAGGTAATGGATGTAATGATGCTCTGAGCTTTAAACCTATTTGTAGAGACGCAGCTGCAAATTCATCACTTGTGTGAATACAACAGAAGCTTTCGCTCAATTTACTGTCAGAGATGCTTAAGAGAGTAAGCGATGACAGGAGCAATCGTTGATTAATGTAGGCTAACTACATACTTATAAATAAGTAGAAATACACGTAAAAGTTTAGAAACGGCATCACACATTAACGTGAGCTTATAACCGTCCGGATACCATCATTGTCTACAAAAGCTTTTTTCTCCAAGACAATTAAGATCGGCGATCTGAAAATAACTTCTGTATTTGTCTGCCATTGTGTCTGCTATCTAAAAATATCCCTAAAAAAAATCCTGCAGTCGATTTTAAACAGGACAAAGGCAGTAATTGAAGTACTTGTTCAGCTAATAAAAGCCAGCGCTGGTGCGACGCTGCGTCCACATGGATTAATGCGTTCCATTTAATCTATTAAATAGTGACTCATAGGGAACAACGATTCAGTACACGATCATCAAAAGGGACAGAGATATTAATTTCGAGCTAAAAACAAAGGCAAAGTACCTAGTTTGTTCGCGAAATTAGTCTATTTAAAAGTCAGACAAGTGTACTTGACGAGTTATCGTCAAAACTCATGATATTAAACCAAGCATAGGAATACTTCGAAAGGCTTAGAATATTTAAAATCAATGCTGTTGCACTGAAAAGCTTAACTTCTAATGCCCATAAAATAACAGACTAAGACAGATGCACGCAATGTACTGTACAGTCTACGGTAGTGAAACTGTGCAACAAATAAATTTTACTCTCTTTGGGTTATTGTTACTTAGTACAGTTCGGCGTGACTCAAGTCATACAGTTGCGGCAAACGTTATACGGCACTGAATTATGCTCGTAATATCAATCGTTTTGCGTATATTTGTCTCGTGGAGCATGCGAGCTAGTAAACGGTATCAACGTACTACATAATACTGAATTATTAAGTGTAGTTTAGGCAAATTGGTGGAATATGCAGTGATAAAGCAGGATAGTGCAAAAACAGTGTGAAAATCTAAATCAGGCGGTGGAATAGTATGCAATGAACAGGGCTTTAAAGCTAGAAGGTAATAATATTTTTAGATACTTTCTCAGTGGGCAGAAGGCAAATCTCGATGTTATATGCGTCCTAAAAGATCACGATATTGCGTAAGTGTATGTAGCTAGTCCCATAGCCGACGAATATGATCGTAAATCGTTTCCTTTCGAAGCTTACTCAACTTGTACGGAATGATAAACAGCTGCCGTAAGATTTTCGTTGACTGGAAGATGCCAATGCACCTACTGGCATATAAAATGTTACGTTGGTATTTCTAAGCTAGTACAGTACCCACCCACGGCGACGTTGTGAATTTTTGTGATAATCTATCGTGCAAAGCACACCTACTCGAGCCAGCGCTTGAGGCAAGTCGGCAAGTCGTATTGAATACGCGAGAATGTTTAATCGTGTAGAAAGCACATGTATTAACGCCCATAGAGCTTAAACTTTTAATACCGCTTTTATCTATTGTATAAATTTAATTAATTGTTCTATTGGTATGGCGAATTGTGTGAATAAAAATTATCAGAAAAAAACGTAGAAAGATAATGGATTAATTATTGATTTCATGTGTCAATTTATTATTAAACTGACTGGTTTGTTGCATGTTGATAAAACTGGTTTATTGAAATTGATTAATGGCTTTATTTGCACAGAAATTTATTGAAACTTTTATTATTACACGTCAAATGTGATTATCTTAGATAGGTACTACTTATCCTGTCGGGCCATTACAAATACCAATTGATACGAATCTATAAGAAAAATATTGGTCATACACCGCTGCCGTGAGGAGTATTCGAAATACACGAACATATAAACGAAAAGTATGTATATACAATCACACCTCCATTACAAAAGGTGCATAATGTTCATAATTAACATTAATTTCACATGTTATCATTGCACGAAATGTTAATGCGTTGAGTTGCGTAAACATGAAACACAACCAACACACCTTTGCTGCATTGGTTCAAAGTCGCCAACTTTTTATATTTCCCCAATTTCAACAGTAAAAAACCTTTCTATTAAATAAAAAAGATGTTTTAAAAACTTGTAGGTGCTCAAATATAACTTAAGTCCGCCATTCCAAAGCTAAACACTATCTTATCTGTTATTTCATTCAATAATTCCTCTATGCCGCCACAGAATACTTATAGATAATGAGCGTAAACCTAGAATCGCCTTTAAAAGCCCGTCGTGATTCGAAAATAGCCGGCGGCTATCAAAATCACTATCTCCGTCTAGTCACGCACGCTTCGCCTCCCATGATATGGCTACGAGCTAGGAGAGGAAAACCCCATTATAATGGATATTCAACTAAATATTAAGAAACTATTGTTAGATAATATTGCTTAATAACTGTTGTAGCTTTTTAATAAAGATATTATTACGCTTTATATAGCATCTAATTATTAAAATTACATCATTAATAAGCTCCTGCATTACGTATACCGTGACATTGCATTTTGATGCAAATTATTTTTACCATCGCCTAATGAATTCAAGACACATAGCTCATAATTCTGCCGGTGTACCTTTCACGTAGGTAGGCGTATCCGGCGATCGTATCTTAGATCGGCGATGGCCCTGATTACCAGTCAGTGTGGTAATGCCGGTGGCACCTAGTTAGCGCCAGCGCCAGCCGACGGCAATGATTCAGCCGAAGCGGTTGCAGTTCGCGACTCGTCGACGAACAAGAAAGACTCGTCTGGGTACAAGTTGCCTTATAATAACATTATACAACCGAGCTATGGGGGACTCGATTGGACAAAACCTGTACTAAAGTTTTGGAAGTCTGTCAATAATAACGAAAGCTTGAGAGGCCAATGCAAAAACGAATCTTAAACACCGAGAACTGCACTAAAAAGTTTTTATGCGTTCCATAAAACTATCCACTTTAGCGGATATTTAAACATGTAAACTACAAGAGACTGCACAGTATCATTACGTTTCGACTTAACTACAGAATCCACTTTCCAGTTTATTATTCCCTTCTCTGTTTAGCCTTATGCGCCCTAAATGTAAACAGTAAGCAGAAGTTCATTTTTAAAGACAATGTACAGAGGCATATTAACGGCTCCCTCTCCAATGAGAGGAAGCTTTTAAGTTCGTGTTAAAATAATTTCAGTATTTGTGTGAAGGGGTTCGGTTGCGTGGGAGGGCGGCGCAGGCGCAGGCGGCGAGGCGGCGAGGCGCGCCTTCACGCGAGATGCCGCACAACAATGAACTTGAAATAAACAGGCGAACCTCACGACCGACGCAACATGTTGCCCGTTGTTTATTTATAAACATACCGACACCACGACAGATAGATAAACGGATAGCTACCGATGGTGGCACGCTGGATCGATCTAACTTCGAACGTTGCAAATATTTTACTGCCCATTGTCGTATTTCATCTGCACGCTATCGGGACTATTATCGGGGAAAATTCATCAACCAATCTCTCATCAACAATTCATAAATTAACATAACAGTGCTCCAATTCCGATGATACACCACATTTATAGTCTACCTCTAATCTCCTTGGTGTAATCTTGTCAAATCTCAAACAAGGCAGATTCAGACACAACGTTGCCTAATTTGGTAACTAAACGACCGTTATTATTCTATTTATCTTCAAAACAATGTTAATAACTTGTTATGTAAATACATTGCAAAGCAACGAGTGAATATAACAATAATTGTTTCTCACGGAGGTGTTGTACTTACGCTTAATTTATTTTATAAATATGTCATTAAGATTTGAGGAATAGATTAACAATTGATTAAACTAGTTAACCTTGAGGCTTGAGCTCGTTGACTGGCCACAATCAGGTTGAAGGGAGTTGAATGAAGTGTTTCTAGCAATTATTATTAATCTAGGTATCTCATGTTTAAATATGATTATGTTTAAAATCAATTTAAATGCTGTCCATAGCTAGAGTTTTTGACTTCCTTCGTCGTATTTATCAACCTCATATTGATTGACCCCGTTTCTTTAACAAGTCTTCTGGATTTACTAATGCATTTTTACGATATTCCCAACACAAACATAAAATAATTGCTGAAAGAACGATTTCATGCATTCTCGAAGATTACTTACGGCCATTTTTAATAACTTACTAACAGGTAACGGGAGGTTGCTTTGCTATCTCTGTCTGTTTGACATTTAGCTTACGGACCGTTAAAAACAAAACGTCACAGAAGAGCTTTCTTTGATTTTTCTGTGAATCAAGTGACAGGTACGTGACGCGGATAGGATATTTCAAGCTAACTATGTTATAGAAACACCGATAGCTACGAGATGTAGGCATATTAACTAACAGTTATACGTAATAAGTTATAGAAAATGACCGTTAATGTTATGTATGTATACGACATTTTACATAAAACTTCATTACAACTCAGTTACCAACCATGATTTACCCTGGAAACAATAATTACAAAAAAAAACAATAACTAATTAAACGTAACGTAATTAACATATAAACCTCAACAACGTGTTACGTTATAACTACTTACTTATAACATTAATTTAATTTGCTACATACGTAACTCAATGAAAATCAAATGTTAGGTCAAACAGACGCAGGTTTTAACACTTCAACCACATTAACTGTATGTAACATTCATGATTGACATCTGCCATTACGAAAATGAACACACTATGTAAAATATGTTTTTTTGTTAAGTTAACCAGGAATTATGGTTCAAAATTCTCTATCAGAATCGACACTTTTAAAAACCCCCTAAACAGAATTCAAGAAAATCATTTAAAAGGCTTCGAAATAATACTAGAAACAATCATTATTTATGCTTCTCAGTTTTTTATTATAAATTGTATTAATCTATACTAATATTCACAGACAGATTCGAAGACATGTGACATCTACCAATCCGCACTGGGCCCGCGTGGTGGATTCACGCCCATTCCCTCTCATAGAGAGGAGACCGTGTCCCAGCAGTGGGAACATTATAAGCTGATGATGATGATGATACTAATATTATAAAGAGGAGGGTGAGGTTGTATGGGGTAATCTCTGGATCTACTGAACCGATTTTGATTTTTTTTACCAATAGAAAGCCACGTTATCTGTGAGTGGCATAGACATATTATTATAGTATATTTATTACAGAAAAAAATGTCTAGTAAATACATAATTTCATATACTGTACTTAGTGGTAATCAATCGTGTGTTAATAGACAAATAACTTTTTAGAAAATAAGTATCCCTCGTAAGAACTTGACCCCCACTTTAGAAAAAATGAGGATTCCTGCATCTAGGTTTCCTGCCCTTAGTAGACCTAAAGGTCAGTTGTCGGCCGGCTGTAAAGGTCGTCGCCCTTTGGAAGCTACGCCAAGCGGCCACAATTATAAATTATACGTTTGCACACACGGATCTCTTTATACACGTAATTATATCACCCCATATATACATACGCACATATACACACATCAACACGGTCTAGGGATATTTCATACTCAATTAAATAACTCGAAAAGTACTGGCCGCATTGGAATCTTTTATACACCGATTTGTTTGTAATTTATCTCAGACTAATTCCAAATTCAAATTTTTGAAAATTCTTTTGTTTCGGTGGCATAAAAATGTCTTGATGTACAGGAGAGGGAATTTTCATTTGTGCGAAATTTAGAAAACAATACGAATTACGTTTAATTACAGTTTTTTTTTCATTTTTAAACGAAAGATAAAGTTAAAATTGAGGTATTGTAGCCATGCAACGCCGACATTTGACGAGGGCGGAGATGTTACGAGCTGTGGGAATGCTGGAAGCTGGATCTGTTCAGCGTAATGTTGCTGAGGCCATAGGGACCCATCAAAATGTAATTTCAAGATTGTGGACACGCTATCGTGCCACAGGTGAAGTAGCGGAGAGGCACCGGGGGCCAAGTCGCATCACTACCCCCAGACAATACCGATTTTTGCAAATTACTGCGCGAGCACAACCAAATGCAACGGCGACTCAATTGGTCCAAAGACTGCGAGTGGAACACCAAGTGCTTGTGAGTGACCAAACTGTAAGAAGGCGACTGCATGAAAGCAATCTACGCTCTCGTAGACCACTCCGGGTCCCACCTTTACGGAGAGGCAATCGTGGACGACGATTAGAATGGGTTCGGAACCACGTGGACTGGGGCCGTGACCAATGGTCCAATGTGCTGTTCACGGATGAATCCAGGTTCGGCTTCCATCCAGATTCACGAAGGACGCGTGTTTGGCGAGTTCCTGGACGATGGAGCCGTCTCCAGAACCCTCAGGAAGTTCACCCATACCAAGGAGGAACAATTATGGTTTGGGCAGGAATTCGTCTTGGAGGACGGACGGATCTCGTTTGGGTGCGGGGCAATATGACGGCAGAACGATACGTCCAACAGGTGCTGGGGCCCGTAATCTTGCCCCACAGAACACAAATGGGGCAAGATTTCCTGCTCATGCACGACAATGCCCGGGCACACACGGCGAGAACGGTAGCAGCTTGGTTACATACACATAATGTTAGGGCCTTAGACTGGCCTGCTCAATCGCCAGATCTAAATCCCATTGAGCATGCGTGGGATATGCTGCAAAGAAGAGCTCTGAAGGAAGTTCCTGAAAATCTGGCTACAGAAGATCAACTTTTTGCGCACCTCAGAAGGACATGGGACAATATTCCGCAGCAAGACATTGACAACCTTGTTCTGAGCATGCCGAATCGTTGCCGATGTGTTATGAACATCATGGGCGCTTTCTCAGACTACTAACTTCAAGTTTATAAACACAAATTAAATGATTTTTCAATTTTTTTCAGTTTTTACTCACAAATTAAAAGTTCATTCATATACGGTTTCCGTCTATGCTTCATTTTTTTTCCATAAAATCCTGAAATTTTAATCTATACCTTAACCATTATTAAAAAATGGTAGAATATTAAATAACGTATCTTTTAAATATATACATGTCATATAAATAATTAACACATGGATAGTAATTCGCTTTTTTAAAAATATCCCTAGACCGTGTTGATGTGTGTAGTACCTAGTATCTTTATAAAAACTAACCATTAACGTAGACTGGACTAGGAACGTGGGAATCATAATAGTATGCAATTTTCTTCGTGTAGATAAAACTATAACATTCATGCCGCCCATATGCTAAAAGAGCTTACTGATTTTTAATGCATTACCTCCAAGTTGTAAAAGAGCATTACTCTCTGGCAAGAGGCAATTCTTGTTGCCGCTGAGACGAACAGGTTGAGCAAGACCATATTTTTATTAGACTTTAACAATAGCACAGAAAACTAAACTTTTATTACGTGACATTAGTAACAATTCCAATGAGTTGAATACAAACACGGTCCTTTCATCACGACGACGGCATACTTACATTTTCATTAATCATATTTGTATGTGATTCACGTCATGTTCTAAGGAACGTCTTGAAGTACTAACGAATCAAAATCGCCTTTATATCTCCATCACGCTTGCATTGGGGACAATGTAAGCTTCCCGTCAGGCAGATTGTCGCGTAGGAGTTAATCTTCGTATATTATAATGTTGGGCGTTAAAAATGTAAGCGTTTTGACAGACGATTACGTAGGCATGTGAACGCCGCGCCCGCGCTTGGGCACCGTTTGTGTCGAATTTCATGTGTTACATCGTGAGCTGAATACAATTACAAAGTGCTTCGAATACAATTACAAAGTGGTTTGGATTCTTTTGGGTATAATTCAGTTGAGGAGCTGTTATTTGTGGGCTATGAAGAATCATGTTATCGTGTAACTTTTTATAGTTTGTGCGACAGACAAGATGTTAGAAATCGAAGTATCCACCGGTTAACGTAGTCCCTGTGCTAGCACGGTTGTCCTATTCGGTATTGATGCTTATACACGGACTGTAAATAATAATAATTCACAAAGGCATTGCCTGAAATAAATTGGGCTTAAATTGCTTAATTCGACACAAACGGTGCCCCCGTTTGTGTCGAATTTCATGCGTTACATCGTGAGCTGAATACAATTACAAAGTGCTTCGAATACAATTACAAAGTGGTTTGGATTCTTTTGGGTATAATTCAGTTGAGGAGCTGTTATTTGTGGGCTATGAAGAATCATGTTATCGTGTAACTTTTTATAGTTTGTGCGACAGACAAGATGTTAGAAATCTAAGTATCCACCGGTTAACGTAGTCCCCGTGCTAGCACGGTTGTCCTATTCGGTATTGATGCTTATACACGGACTGTAAATAATAATAATTCACAAAGGCATTGCCTGAAATAAATTGGGCTTAATTTAAAATACAATACGTCAGTGCATACCAGGTGATAATTTCTGAAGTGCGTAGGCGCAACATGTCGACATCTCGCGCGACTGACTTTCAAGCCCTTCACGCGCTGTAGAGAAAGTAGATCAGATTATTCCTACGTTTTGATATAAGCCAACATTGTGTTCAATTGTATTGTCTTGACGGTCGTCTGCGGCGTGAACATAACATCAACATCAACCACAACGGCTATTGAGTCAATAACAAACAGAACGCAATTCATATCCATGAGAAATATTTCAAATCTATCCCAGTTGTATAATCAATCTTACGTATATAACATGAAAAGCTAAAGGAAGAATGTCTAAGCAATATAATGCTTGTAAAACAATAGCAGTTCGATGTACATGATTATCATACAGTGCATATAGGTTGCGTAGGTGCTCTTATTACCTAGAAAGAAACCATAGTCTAACAATACTGTGATCATTACAAACGTTTGCAACAGTTCCCACAATTGCACGGTTGATGTAACAGATGTGGCTTTGGATAACCGGCATTATTTGCAGCGGAAGCCCTACGACCTTAAAGCTGATTCGATGCAACATACACATCACGCGAGAGAGCAATAAACTGATCGAGCCGAGCACGAAAATCACAATCACACAAAGGTTTGAATTACCTTTAATTCCACCTCCAAGGATTTCCTCATAGTAGGAATGTTCCCTGGTCGTGCTAGTAATACGATCTGGGTATTATAAATTCCTTTGTTTCCCTCAGAAATAAAGGCAAATTAGATAGTGGTTCTCATTTCATAAGTCGTGTTAGCCATTGTCAATGTGATGAACATTTAGCTGACAACGACGGCGTATCCGTTGGCGGTGGCTATTTCACACGCATCGGGTTGGAACATTAACTTGTGCGCGTTTTACTTATTGTTCATATTTCGTATCAGCCACTACATCTATGCTCTTTGTGTGCAGCCATTTCGCCTTTAAACTCATGCATGTTCATAATGTTCAAGTCTTTGTAGATCAGGGCATAATTATAATCCTGTATTGTTTCGAAACCTGACCTGCCCTGAAGCAACATGTGCATCAGCTTAGAATTTCCTGTGAGTATGTCTAAGATGTGCAATGTTTGTTATTGTACTAGTCTCTAAATTTGTAGCTGTGTAAACAAGGTATTTTAAAGTCCAATGCCTGAAACATCTTTGCTGCATATTCCTATTTCCTATTTATGTGTGTGTGTGTGTGTAGATATTTGGCAAAGTCCTCCAGAAAGACTAAGCTGTACTAGAACAACACAAACCAAGGAAGCATCGATTTCTCCATCATAAGAAGCTCATTATTTTAGGATAAACGATTTACTTCCTACAAAACCAACGGTAAGATCGAACGTAAGTAGTGTAGTAATGTTGGCGAACATCAATCACGTCGGTTTTTTATGAAGAACTCCGATATTAGTTTCATAATCTTTTCCTACATCGACTAATCATCCAAAAAAATCCGGAGACATGATGTAATGGCAAAATGCTAGAGCATTGTTAAGAAAGAAGGCTTGACAACTTTCTCTATGAGCGACTGCTCTGCCTGCCACCGGAAACGCATTTGTTTGCGCACGAGTCACTCGTGTGAGCTTCCAAGAAGTAATACTCGGACTTCCTTCGTATTGTGTGCATAATATAAATTGATATTAATGCTTGAATTTCATGAAAACCCATAAAGCATCAGGCGAACATATACTTCCCGGGTAAAGGGCCATTATGAAAACTCCACAGGTCACACACTCGATAAGCTATTATATTTATCTGCTGATTTAATGAATTATGGAAGCTTATGAATGAAACACAGAACAAAGATAAAAAGAGGTCATTCCTTCCACGACGCTGAGTATATTCATTCATATAAGAAGAAATCAATTATAATCACATGAATAAACTATTCAAATTGCTATGTGCTGCACACGCGAGCTCTGCGACTTAGTAGAATTGAGTGGTACGGTACAGTTGACACAAGTCACGAACTCTCCGCCTTTACATTCAATGCATGAATAACACTTTTGTCGGCTGTACCGAGGGGTTGCAGATGTGCACAGAATTATTTCAATGCCCATTTAAAAATCATTGATCATCCGTCTTCACTGTATTTATACGAACTTGACTTTTAAATTTATTTATAGTCGACTGTTTAGGCGTCGTCATTTATCTCTTGTCATTTTAAACGGTTTCCGGATTATTTAGTTTCCTCGCGCAGCTATTTTTATTACAAAATGTATTCTTAGCTTTAATTCTGAATGGTTTATTCCATGTAATGTACGCTAAACATGAAATTTGTAAGTCTAAACGTACAAATAATATCAGTATTATGTAGATTAAAGCCGTTGTATAGTACTTCAAATGCCGTGCATAATTTAATGTTACTTTCGTGAGACTAAATCCGACATTTGAACAACGCACCGTAAAAGTAATATAAATTAATGAATTTACAATTCTTTGCTCGTCTTTTTACGTTGAATGTATACATATGTTAAGATATTATAAATGTTAGATATAAACTGGTTCTTGAATGGAGACCACGTACCGAAATGAGCGTACATGACACGCACAAGACAGCTAAAGTTATACCTATGTTACGACCTAAAAACTTATGTTACTGCATGTAAGACAAGAAAAACGTGAGTACCTAATAGAGATATGATCAAAACGCCTCACAAAATCTCCGTGCTAACATTCGACACAATTAAGAAACTGGGCCAGTTGTTTGGATACAAACATTATGAGTAAGCTCAACTTGCGGTGCAGGTTTAAAACAAACAATCAATGTATCAGTCGGCCTTGACTTTTAGTTAGTCACTATCACTTTGAAAGTTTTAATCGATAAGTATGTGGTCGGTGACGTCAGCGTTGAAGTGAGCTGGGGAAACTGGACCAGTCGGGCGAGTGGCCGCGCTGGTACAGGTGCGCCCGCGCCGCCAACCGACGCGCGTGCCCTAACAGCTGCCGACCGCTCATTGAAAACTATTCGGAAAATTCGTAAAGCAGCAAAAAAATCCTATGAATACAATGCAAACTAATTTTCGATCCACACCTATCGCAACTAAAATTTTACCTAACCAGTTTCAGCTGGTTGTTCATGGTTGTATAGAAATAAATCTTCGTTAATAGTAAAAGATAGTAAAAGGCTCTCAATACTCGTATAATCAACAGTTATGCCATATCAAATAAATACCAGCCGGTGCTTAAATCAACCATACCCAGTCACATATTTGAACATAATATTTATGATATGGAAATAAATCACAAGGGTAGGGTATTTATCTCACGTACCAAAACACCATAAATTGTTATAGGACGACGATGGATATCGGTACCCCTAATTTATTTACTAAACGCATTCCGATTCCCAACAGCATGAAAATTATGCGATATACTTCCTTCCTTCTTACTGCATTCTAGGCTTCGTAGTCCGTTCCCATGATAATCGAGGATATTTGTCTCTCAACGAGTTGTAAATTATCTGCAGATAGCAGTTATTTAAAGCGCTTTTTCATTGAACAAGATACCCGCAAGACGAACGACTTCATTAAATTCCAGAATCGTACACATTTTTCTAACACGATGATTCCTAAACATTTATAAAGGATTTTTCGAAGGTTAGTGAGTGATGTCGGTACTATCATTTGACGAAATCTGATGATACTGACGTTGATCAATGAAGACTATGAGGAGCTGTGTATTACTTCAAACATGTTGATATCTCGATGAATCATGATACCAGAATTCATTAACTTATTAAGTTCCTCTTCGATGACTTGGACTTATTTGTAACAAGAGATCATAACCATCATCATAACGTCAAGCAAACGCATGTTATGTAAACACATTCGCACGTAATACACGCTTAGTTCTTGGAAACAAATATTAGATGTCATAATAGACCATCAACGGCCAATATCCGACAAATGACATTCATTATCAGAGATGTGATTATAGTAATTATTTTATATGTCATTGCTATACAAAACGTACGCACATTTCACCATAATGGAAAAATTACGCAATACTAGATGTATACTCGTATGAAGGTTGAATGATTGCGTTGAAATGAAAAATTGGTCAAATTAGTCTCAATCAAGCCTCAAATTATTTCATTTCACAACCACACGTCACGTCACTCAACAAACAATAGAGACAATGCCCCTTGGGCAAATGAAAAAACCGATAGACATATTTACGCAATCGAAACGAACAATATACCGGTATTCGGAATCGATATTGAAGATGTCTTCATTGTAAGACATTGCATTTCCAAAGAAACGTTGTTCATTTTTATTCTCGGCTCTGAAAGGATGCAGCGGGTCGTAAAAACTTCCTTCAAACAAATTCAAGTAACATTCTTGGGAAACGCGAACTCAGTTGTGAACTTTAAGTCAAGACTGATAAATATTTGTAAGGCGTTTCCTTTATCAATAAGCAAATAGAACTCCACAAACGCTCTTACCTTGAACGCAATGGCAAACTTACTGATTAAACTAGACTAAGTTGTCTGAGTCATATACACGACGTCGATTATGTATGTACTGCCATAATTTGAAATATGTCTGCATTAAGAAAACACTCGGCCTATGTCGAACGAACTGCAATTGGCTAAATCGATAAAACAAACACTATAATTTTCGAAACTTTTGAAAGGTATTTGTACACTAATCCTTGTCGAGACTCAGCAATCCTTCTTGTGTAACTTATGTTCATTGGCCTGATGCCAGGATCCGCTTTCCTAATAGACTTTCTCCGTTGCATACAAGTAAACAGCCAACAGGACCAAGATTGCGTTGCGACAGAAATAGCCCTCAAGACGTTATATTGGAAATTGTTTTATGACTACATACTATACCTTAGCGACAAGTTTCTTTGAATTTTCATTTAACTTTGTCTTCAGCATAAAATTCTACACATTTTGAATTATACAAAACTTAGTACAAAACTTCAGTTGAATTGACATATGCTGCTGAGCCTACAGTAATAACGTTATGTGTATGTTAAAACGTTAAAAGTCCAGTGCCAGTCAGAGGAACTCGAGTAACTGTATTAGTTACTTACTCCAAAATACACAACCGCATATAATCATTATGACATAATTAGATACCGTACACTCAATTCCGTATCCGTATTGTCTGTGAGTTTCTCATACAAATTGCTGGTTATTACGCGAAATTGCCACTACGGCAGTAGGTGACCGTCCTGGTATTTCTTTTTCTATTATCGAAACGTAAGAAGTTCTCAATATTGTTGTGTGTTCCAATTTGGTTTCGATCTCATTAAAGATAAGTAGTTGTAATCACATACCTTGTATCACATATAATATTATTGTATCTATCTACATTTTGCTTTTCTACGTTTCTTATTTGCTTTTAGAATCTATGCACTTTTATTAATTGGTAATACATAAATGTCTTTTAATTCAAACTAAAGTAACTTTTATTTTCATGTTGAATTTAATAATTAAGTTTGCATTCTGTGCGCTTGTCGCGACGAATATAATCACCAGGTTATTAATTATTCATATTCAAAATGCAGGTGACTGTCAAGCGAATTATAGAATTATTCGCAAACTGACCGACATTTAAAGTCTTGTTTGTATTGAAAATAACACTAAAACTTTCGACATTCTGACATCTAAAAGTTGCAAAACTTGTATTTAAATCAAAACATCGCCGTCGTGTAGTGAAATGTTAAATCCTGTGCTTGCCTCACATTGCACCGCATTGCACGCGAAGTGCTAAGTGCATGCGCGAGTGGCTTCCTTCAAGAAGCGGCTTACAGGAAGGGCAAGCTCATTAGAAAGTATAAGCAAACGATTGCATCACATACATAACTGGACAAGGATGCGCACCCAGTCCCTAATCGAGTCTAGCGAGATTATTGACGTTACAGTCTCGGGATTCCATATAAGAAACTTGAAAGAGCATGTGAGGTTATAACTGAGCGGGATTTAGTGCTGGTACCGAGGCTTGTTATTGAATTTAATCGTCCCCATCTTATAGTAGGCTCGGTTTATGGCTGATGACGATCATAACTCGGATAGACCAACGACTCATTTAGCTAGTGGAGGTATGTAAGTCTCTAATGTCTTGTATATTGCGGACGTGTCGTAATTAAACAGTACGAATGTTAGGATATTATTTGCATATAGTATTAAGATAAGATTACTTGTCGTATTGGAGCTTGACGGCTTGGGGTCTGATTGGTTTGTAACAAGTTGTACGGGAGCGGCAACATTCTTGGGTATCGTAGAGGTGTCTAGTAGTGAGTTGTTGAAGTTGATGAGCCGCCGGAAACCGACATGAAGTAATTATTGCCGTTTATAGCACTGAACGAGTGCTACTGCGCATACATATTGATGATCTCCTGTAATTATGATGTTGATATATCGCAACGATTTGCGACTTTATTTTTAGTTTATCTTACGTAACAAATTGATAAATCTGATTCCAGATTACTACTAGCTATGAGATGAAGATTGGAAGGCTTATAATACACAGACGCTGATAAAGCTTTCCAAACAACAGCAACAAGAAGTTAACAAACACAAATCAGTGAGTAAATTAGTTCAAAACACACTGCGCGAAATTAGTTCATAAATCAAATCAAGTTCAACAACAATAGACGCATAAACATGATGAATCACTTTTCGCCTAAATCCGATAAAAAAAATCTTTTCAAAATAATACTTTGCAGTTTTGAGTCGGGACGTCGCGCGTCGGCGTCGGCACAAAGCGGTGTAAATCAACATTAGTTTCCTTGTTTTGGCCTTTTGGGTACGCAAGTATTATGACGCAGAGGTGATCGCTCTCACGGTGGCAGGGTTTTTTAAAACATTTGGAAAAACTGGAAGAAAACAAACACAGGGTACAGAAAACTTGGAAGTCAAATCAAATCATATATGTTTATTTGCAAGAAAAAGTTTTAAATGATTAACAAATCGACTGCTGCTACTTTCACACTTAAAAAGTGGAGTAGCGTAGAAAGAAGTTGTAAAATAGCAAAAACCTGAATTTGTATATAGTTAAGTCTAGAACTTAGAAAATTCTAATTTATGTATCAGTTGACATCTAAATCATACAATAAAATAAACACTAAAAGTGAAATCCGATTTTATAGAAATGAAAATAACACAGATGTATATATGAAACGAAAGAGTAGAGGAAGACTAAAGAAACAATGGATGGACTGTGATGATGATGAAAGGATGAAATGGCTAGAAAGGAGGTGGCTGATGAGATGACGAGTAATAGAAAAGAAACGAGTAGTAGCCGACCCCAAGTGAAGTGGGATAAGGACAAGAGAATGATGATATACAACGAAATAGGTATTTCGGTTATACATATTTCAAAATGACGTTTCAATTATAAATACAAACCGCTATTCCGAAGTAAAGCCAAAGGATCTTTACGTTATAACCGCGACAAACCCTCGTAAAATATTAACAGCAATGACCCCTTAACTTTCCCACGTATTGTAAAATACTTGTTTATATGGTAGGCCACGTCTCGCGACTTTTAGCTCTTTCAACAATGAACGCAATGACGTTTGTTATGAATGTTCGCCACTCCACAACAATGTCACGAGAATACCATTCCATATTCGTACAATTCACCAAACTATATCTGTCTGTACTCTGTATGTTATCTGATAACCTTGAATTTAACGGTTTTTTGTTGCTAGTCATTTATTCTTAACTTTAGCAGTCAGATCTGTTGATAGGAGGGTACTACTGATTTTTACATAAATTATGATGGAACTGTAATAGCTTGCAGAATTGTATAAAGATTTGCGATAAAACTTAGACTGCGCCTATAATTTTCGGTGCTTAGAACGATTTTATCGCCTATTCATCAATCATGATGACTCAGACGATGAATTAGCAGACTATACTGAATTTGTTTAACCCAAAGTTTCTATTATCTACCATAATATTCTTTCCTTTAGATTCAGTCATTGGCATTATTGCTATTTTTATCATACTCCATTACAAACAGAAGCATCCAGTTGAATATGTCAATGTTTATATCAAGGATTATTGCAGTATTAAAAAACGAGCCAAAAAGTCAAATAAATATAAGACCAGAATGTTTTTCTCTACCTGTCTGATCGTCGAACACAATTTTAGCCCATTAAAAATCCATTGGAGCATTTTAATGGTACGTGCTGTTTTTAACGTTTAACGACCGGTATTACAAAATTTTTGTTCACACGGAAATAATTACTTCAACGAGTACGCTTAAAATTATGAACTCTATAAGGTTGTAAGCTTTAGAATTCTCGTTATTGCACTAATTTATGGCGTATTATTTCATTGTATTTTATAATTTCGCATATACCCATTTTGACCCAAACCACGTAAGTGTCCGTTACATTTTCTCCACCGTGTGTGTTTTCAACGGGAAAAATACAGAGCATTAACTTAGACCATATGTTTGCTTGCTTGTGTATCTCTCTGTATCTTTGCTTATCTGCTCCGGTATCCATCGGATTTGCATGAGGCAACAATCGCCCTCTATCGCTACCGGTAATTAGAAACTTGCTACTAACGGTACGCAATTTGTACGTATACCGCTACTACAATATCAAAGCTTCGTTGGCTGTTGGCTTCCGCATTACAGAATGCTAACAGTTTACAGATTTTTCCTACCACGCGACGAGGTAGCACATCCCGTGATACCTTTAAAGATAACTTTTTTCACACGTAACTAGTTTTTAGCCTATCTCATTTCAATTCAAATATCGATTCGTATACTAATGAAGGCCTACTCGTATCAACAATGTTACATCTAGTAATAAATAAACAGCCATTCGATCAAGATCAAGTACATGACTTTGAGGTATGTAGGTAACGTTGCGTGTGTTATGATAAGTACCTTTACGGTCTATTATGCTTGCTTGCCGATAGCTGGCTCTGTTGTCACTACAAGTATGACAATGCTGCCAGTGATTGATGCGATAGTAATTTCCCGTACACCGTTGTTCGTATCGGATACGAGTCGGATTGACGCAGACCACACGGCGGTACAGCGCGGCTGCTCTATTCGCTGTGCTCCTAATCACTATAATTGAGCGTTATCACAACAGCGGTTCCGGGATGCCTGAGCTTAACTGCGAATAAATTAGTTTACACGTCACTTACCAATGCTGCTGTCAGGGAGCGCGTACAATATCCCGCACAATGTAGCTGAAGCGGATACAGCGGGGTTTCGAGTGGGTCCCTCACCGCAGTCTTCAGACTCAGTTTGCGCCGGTTCAAACAGAGCCAGGTCCAGACCGTCCATATCACTTCGGTTTGACACACCGTCATCTTCCGCCACACGATCACAAAAGTGTTCTGGAGAGTCGACATCCTTAGGACTGCGACTACACACACCGTCACTCAATGGATCGCAACAACACGTGTCCGAGAAAGGCTCAAAGTCTCTGCAGTCAAACTCACATCGTTCAAAACTGTCACAAGTGCATGATGACAATGCATCCGAATCGGACTCTTCCACAAGAAATACATCATTGCTTTGCACCACTTCTTTGCGTGATGCGGTGTCAGTTTTTGCGGAGATGTAAAACACACTAGAAGTGTATGGCACCTTCTGAACTTGTAATGTTACATTTTCTGTCGAATTTTCATCAGTGTAAACCGGGTCTTCAGTTTCAGACAAGATCTCTTCGATCTGCGGGCGGCAGTCTTCGTAGCGAGCAAAGCTTGATGTATCGGTTAGATTGGACGAACGGTCTACAGAGTAGACGTCTGCATAGGGATCTATAGAATCGCTTTGCAGAGCTGGTAATCTGTAGGGAGCGTGATGAGAGCGAGCGCCCAGGAATATGGTGGTGTAGGGGCAGGTGTGGTGAGGTCGGCTGCGGTCGGCGCGGCGCGGGTAGCTGGCGGCGAGTGGGTCCCGCATGGGCGCCCCTTCAGTATCTATGTACGCCTCGTTGGTCGAGAGCACGTTGTATCGCCAATCTGGCATTGCTGATTACCACCATCACTTTACGGCAACACAATAAAGAACTGTTGGTTTCATCCCAAGGTCACGTACACACTGGTGAGCTAACTAGCCTTATATGCACATTATGTCACTCATTGTTCAACCTACAGAAAATATTACCTCAATAATTTTACTACTGTCGGTGTCTGCAGCTGTACAAACATGCGCTCAAGTAGGTATATTTTGGATCGTTTCACATTATAAACTGACTCATTTGCGAATATGTTCTAGGACTATTTAGACTATAACATTGAACACATACCTAATAATTAGGTCTGTTTTCAATGTTGATAAAAATATCAAAACAGCTACTAAAGAAATGAAACCGTAAAAGGCGACAGGACCGCATACTGTCGTCGCCAGCACCATAACAAATTTTAAATCTCATACATAACCGCTGCTTTATATGTCTATAAACTGTCCCAGTTTACATAATAGTAATGAACTATAATGATACATGATATGAGCAATCGCATAATTTCTGTTTGACTGATTAATTTCAGCGACCACACAAACGCTAATCGAAAACGCGTCACCACCGTTAATGGGTGAAGCAGCTCCAAATGCGACAACGGCTATGTAGGTCAGCTGAGCAAGTGAGCACAGCAACTCGGAATAAAACCAAACAATGAACATATGCATAACATGCACACAACATGTCTCACGAACTCTGATAACGTTACAATAACCGTTAAGAAATAGTATCGGAATGGAATAGTAACCATTGATACTATATTTAACCTCGTAGATATCAATCTTTATCAATCATTGAGAGGTATCAAAGGATCTTCTATATCTATAGAGATAGTTCTATTTCCAATCTAGAGTATCTAAGTACATTAAAATATGTAATGTGTACAAAGAGGCTTTTGTTAAAGTTGCCGGATGTATTTGAGACTGGTTGTAGGTACGGTAACAGGTCCAGTACGTTACGGTATCGTATCGGTAGACCCGTTACATTACGAATAATTTTGACTCACGTCCGCTCCAAAATGTTTACTCTTACATGGCTCCTGTACCTAAGTGGTATGTAATATGATCGAAATGTGTATGTTCTTTAAGATTTAGATTATTTTAGATAGTAATTCGTTCGGGCCTAGTTTGTAATTGTTGACCGGATTCGTTTCCTTCCTTCCAAGGAAATTCCTTGTGTCAAGTTGTTCTGCATATTATGTATTAGATTTAATTTGGGAATTTGTTTAGAAGTATCGATTTAGTATTTGTTGATTTCGAATGGGTGACGCTCCGCCCTAGAAACGATGGTACTATTTGAACTGTAGCTAAATAAAGGAGTGAGTGAGGAGCCCGTATGTCCAACTACATAGTTTGGGATCAATTGAAGCTCTGGTTCAAATTAATTGTCATCTGTTCGGGTATTATTATTTAATCAAACGTGCTTTTATCTACCAGCTTCTATTTTTGGTGCCCTTTTTTTAAAAACATCGTAAGATACAAAATCAAACTATACTGTTATGAACGCAACATGGGACCTCATCCTTACAAAACACTACAGGCAGGCTTTACGATCTGTAGATAGATACGAATGAAAAATCGCAATTTTCCAAACTATCAAGTCATTTGGCAGCACTTAAACTGAGCTTCACTTTACAGCGAAATAAAAAGCATATTTTCTTCCATGAAACAAACGCCAGTAAGTGAATAAGGGTCAACGCCTGCGAGTCGTGCTTAGAAAACGCAATTATTTTGTAAGTACGTTGGAAATTGTTATAGCGGCATGATAATAAGAGATGGGACTTCGTGACCACTTGGGGTACTGTGCGCTTTGGAAAAAAGTCCACGAATACCAGCTTACTGAATCATATAAAAGTCTAGACTAAGGGCGGTTTCAGTTTAGCGTATTTTAGCTCGTAAAAGCTTGTTTTTGGACGCGCGTGTGTACGCGCTCCTTTTGCCACATACGTAGTAGCGTTGATGCGCGTGTAAGCTCATTCAAGCGCGAGTCGCGAGATAAGTCGTTACTTCTGCTGACAGCTGAAAAGCTGGACAAACGCGTATACGCGCGTAAGCTGGTACGAGCTATTACGAGCTACAAAATACGCTAGTCTAAAACCGCTCTAAAGACATTTCGCGTAAGCTAAGCCCACGCTTCAACGCTTTCGTCAATACAATCTTAACAGATAATTTGATCGCCATAACTAGAAGTTCTCATCGAGCACAAGATCTATTAAGAGCTGTTATAACAAACTAGGTCAAAACTATTAAGACTTTAAAGCTGAACATACACTAATTAGTTATTATCTACACATTTATCTTGTGCCTGTGAACAATGACTTTTACTTGACTGCTTTGATTTAATTAACGTAGAATGTGTAGATAACAAATAGGAACACTTCACGGGTTGTTAAATATTTAATTTGCAACTTATTAACATACGAATTAAATTCTTTTAAAAGTTTACTTATTTATTTTTTAAATTCAAACAAGTGTAACTTTGTGCTTAATTTACATGTTAGAGAAAAGTTAACATATGAAATTAATTCTGTGAAAAAGTTTTATTTTTTTGATTTAAACTAATGTTCCTTAACTTCTGTATATAATTTACATGTTAGAAACAAAATCGTTGTAATATATCGGCGCAGGCGCAGGCGCGTAGCAGTCGTAGGCACGTGCTACAATTCCTGAGGCTCGATGCGGTGGGCGACAAAAACATCAGTTAACCACGGTCAATGAACGAAAATAACCAACCATTTTACTCGTATACCTGCGCACGCGTCTGATACGAATAGGAAATGCTCTACATCTATCATTAAATAAATCACCCTACGGAATAATGGAGTATAAACGCTTTTGTTATTATATGAATGTGCTTTGCGTCTGCGCTGTATAGAAAGCATGTATCTAAAGTCGTTGATCTTAAGTACATGTCGGTGGAAAAGCAACAATTAGTTAAAAAGCTCGGCCAGTAATTAATTACAGCGAAGTGCACTTAAACTGATACTAACTTAGACAAGAGAAAATAATATTTATATTTATACATTTGTTGTAGAAGACTTATTTTACGTAATGTTAAACTTAGAAAATATTTCCAAATTTCTTTATTACTTTTAACATTACACTGCAAGTTAGAATATTACGAAAGTTTTTACAACTCCTAGTAACTTATGTTATGTAATTCGAAAAACTGGACACTTTTAAATGTTGTAAGCCAGTGTTAAGTTAAACAATCAATGTTTAATTTACCACATAATAAATATGTATTATGATTGTATAAGTTTTCTTGCAAACTGCGAAAATAATATAATATATTCCTAATGCACTTGTTATTTACGCATTATCCTAAAGTATTGAATCTTAAAAGCTCCTCGAGCGATGTATCACGTACTATTTTATTGTATGATACAATAAAATAGTACGTGATATAATTTGTATCGAAAAACAAAGTACGTAGGAGTAGTAAACTCATTAAATCGCTATATTCCCTTAATGATAGTAGATAGAATAGTAAGTTAGTAAAGTTTATAAGCCATTTGTACCACGTATAAAGTAGTGCTGATTCTTTTTAGTCGTTTTTGTAGACTATGACATATCATGGAGGTTTTAACTGCGACTTTACCTACTTCATTTGTGATTTGTTTCTTTAACATTATCATTGAATAAGAACCTATTTCTGATCGGTTGCTCTCCAAGAGTAAGGACAAGATGTTTGGTTTCAGAAGCCAGGAGCAATTTTAAGGACATACGTGTTTTACAACAGACTATATGCAAAATGTTTTAAAGGTAAGAAAGTTGCTTGAGTTTATTTAATCAAATAGTTTGTGATTTATGATTCTTGTAAGAAAATAATCCTGTTTAATTGATGCCTCGACACGCAAACCAACTTTTCTAAGCCATTAATTAATCACTGTATATCTATTTTTTACCCATTTACCCAATATCCACGATATGGCATTCACTTTCTATTTTATAGTTATTCGCGTATCGTTTTAATAATGAACATGTAAATATAAAAATTTAGCATTCCGCTGTTCGATATTCGAAATGTGAACAAGGAAAGTTGGCCTAGACATAGACAATCGCGGCCTCTTTGGAAAAGCTCCCGAGAGGTTTGACGACGCGGGGCCACCATTAGATATTGCATGGTAAGTAGCGGTGAGAGTTGCACCCACTGGGCCAGTATTGGGGATTATAAACCAGGTTTATTGTTGGCATTGCCTGGCTCCTAGCAACGGCCATCGATATTTTATAAACTTGTACTATCAGAGCAGCGCCCCTCGTGCTTGGCGTAGCAATAAGCGTAGGCCAGAGCTTTCGTAGTTCGCACATTACTTGCGTGCATTTATAAGGAATTGAAGAAAATTTATGTTTTTCTCATTAGTATCAAAATATCTCTGTGACACATAAACCAAGATTCAATAACAGGACTAGAAATATATTGATATAAAAGTATACCATACATATATTATGACTTGTTTACCTCCAGAACATTTAGGTAGGTATGTACAGATCTTGCTAACTTCTAAAGTTAAAACCTTAGTTCATTTTTATAACTACATTTGTGGTATTTCAGAAGAATTTCATGATTAATCTCTACAATGCAATGAGTAAACACTTAGCGGAAAAACTTTTTCCTCAATGTCACACAAAACTCACACCTAACTGCACGTCACATGTCATCTCATACGACGATTTCATAAAATTTACTTTTTATAACTCAATAAATATAATAATAATAGTTGCCAGCATAAGCTGAATTTGAACACAGAAGCACTAACGCAGCGAGTAAACATGCACGTTACCAATGGTAAATAGGAACACGGAATAAATCAACACCAGACCAAACAAAGTAGGTAAACAATCCGTGAAATTGAGCGCATGGACATACAAAACATTTTCTTCTCAAATACTTTCAAATGAGGTAAATCCGTATGACACGTAAATTTAAGACGCCGACAGTAGTAAACATAAACAATCGACTGCTAGGAAAGTCCAACCGAACGCAAACACTGAACTTGACACTGGACATAAAGCTGTCACTTTTCAATAGTCATTTGACAAGACAGTTGACCGTTTTATTCGAATGTTTCGATAGTATTCGTTTCGTTATGACGCGCGGTACAGAGGTGCGCGTGGCGGGTCGCGCTCGCACCGACTGTGCGCGCCGCGGCTGCGCGGACCGCGGAGGGCGCCCGCTCGAGACCCGCTCATCTGTTCGCAGCTGGTCGCGACGTACGGACCGTTACCACTCGTGAGGGACACCAATTTCAAGTCACAAACAAATCCCATTTGATATTCATGAATTCATATCAACTATTAAACATGCACGCAACAAAGGATTTGAATCGAATGCGCCTATCCAACGAGTATAGTTGTCAACACTTTTTCAAAACTAGTTTGCGCACCTAGTTTCACAATCGGCTAGGGCAGGGGTGCACACGGGGGCACAACATCATTACACCGCTTTTTGAATCCAGTGATTTACAATAGAAGGCAGATACATGGTATTTTTATTCCGTTTAAGTATAATAGGGGTCGATACAGTCCCCAAAATCTCGTCTATTAGTTGAGAAAGAGTGTCAAAAAGTTTTTTATAATGGCACAGTATTGCTACTTGGCACATAAGCGTTACTTATCGTTGATTTCAAGCGAGAGACCGGTTCTGTTCTGATATATTTGCATTGAACCGCTTGTGGGATCCTACGAGGAGAGACAACAGCCGATGCCTGTTAAGCCGAGATAAAAATAGTACAAACAAATGAACATGCAGTGTGTAAGCAATTTCACACTGAGCGTTTATAGCACTTGTGCAAGGAAATTGTATTGTGTTGCTTAATTGAGCTTAATTGAAAAGTCAAAGGTCTCTTATCTTGGGCCATTACGGGCCACAACGATTACTGACGCGTTGTTGTACAATTACTGCTCGTACTCTATATTTACTAATTGCACAATTATATTTTCGTTGACATTCGTTCGGTGCATTTGCACAAGAGTTTTTAAGCCATTCTCATAATTAGTTTCAATGTAAATGAGATTTTTATTCATGAACGTTGTTTTCGCGACTTGACATTATAATTAAAAGGTTCTAGTTAAAAAACGCTTAAAAATTACAAATAAACCAACTACCTTAGAGCTTTTACAAATAGAGAGCTTTTAAACAAGACCAGTTGAAATCCAACCAGTGCAGTGCAGCCATCAATACGTACGTATATGTTTGTAGAAAGTTTAATTAATAGGGGTGGAAGGGTTCGCAATCTCTGAATCCCTTCATTATCCGAACATCAGGGATTAACAACGCACAAGAATTTATCGAAGCACTTCACTGACGCATCCCAACAATTACCCACTATCACCCAATTTCTGATTTGAGTATTCAATTATGGTATTACTTTAAAACTCTACTCTCTACTCTCTCTCTACTCTAATAGGGAATATGCATTATTTTTTATTTTTTTATTTCGATACGGAATCTTAAAGTACTATAAAAGTAATGACAAAAAGCGAAAACAAGACACAAATCGGCCAAACAACACAAAAGTTATAAGCATTTAAACTTTTATTTCTATCTCTATCTCTAGATAAACGGAATTTAGTATGGATTTTGTACGTCGATGCAGCGAATGACGTCATTCGCTGTATCGGATCTCTCTGTCTAATCATCAGTTTCAAATGCTTATAACTTAATATTTTTTATAGATATTTAAAAAAACCACTTCGTTATTTCTGATGTTAATAGGCTTTGATTAGAGTGATAAAAAAAATCATGCATATACCATATTATGCTGTTTCATACCATTGTCACCCATTACACCCATACCATTTTCATACAATGCAATCGAGATTTAAAAAAGTAATTCTTGTTTCAAAATTTTAAACTTATGTAGGGTTTGACAAAGTCTAATAAATTACTCATTCCGAAGCCGACATTATTTCTACTTTCTAATATTTAACGTTCTATGTAATTGAACCGTATATATTATTGTCTATCGATACAGCCACAATGTTGCTAAGTAAGTGATCATAGATGTAATCTTTCACACGGGAAGCAATTGTTTGCGCAGAGCTCCAAAGCAGATGGTTACTCGTCATTGCTCCGTCAATATTGAAGTTTACAGTAGGTCACCTAAGTAAATAGTTCTGGACATGTCATATTCTGTTGGTCACCCTCTGTTCAAAATATCAAAAAGAGGTCGTTCTAAAAAAGCTCTCTGAAATGGAGAGCTTTACGACGATAAGTACCGTTTTTATACTTAAACATACTTAATTCATTTATCCCGTAAATTGATTTTGTATTTCCGTTGCTTTGACATTGCAATAAATTATTGAGATGCTAAAGATGATAGATAGATAGATGATTAGAATTGATTCCATTAAGGGCGGCGAAAATCTAACTAGCACACATTATACTAATAATTATATTTTATATTAAGATCGGTAGTTAAATAATCATCCAAAAATAATAATGATGATGAGAGATTATTATTATTTCTTTTAAAATCAGTTGTATCACTTGCATCCTCAATTTATTCTGACATCAACCACCACAGAACATTACGTCAGCGCGCTCAGCGCCTCAGCGGTCAGACCAATATCTTGGATACCTACATTACTTAAAAGGACTCGTTACAAATTAGCTCCATGAGTCAGTCTATGTACTTGAACCGAACTTAACTAAAATTAGGTAGTTCATAATGAGAAAAATTGGTAGGAAAAGCAAATTATTAGATTATGAATTCCAAAGCACATGTAGCAGCAATGCGTGATAAACTATCAAGAGTTTTCGCCTTTTCAATGAAAATTTTAGAGAACACTTGTAGTCAAAACTAACTTTACAAAAGTTTTCGTTCAAAGTTCTATTGACTTGCAAGAGTTGCAAGATGCGCGTTCTTTTTATCCTATTTCCTACTAATATTACAAGTGCAAAAGTTTTTGAGGATGGATAGATAGATGGATGTTTGTTCCTTTTTCACGCAAAAACGGTTGAACGGATTTGGGTACACATATACTTTATAACCTGGATTAGTATAGGATACTTTTTATCCCGATAGTACGATCCCGTAGCGGGACAATTACCGAACTCGGCGCGAGCGAAGCCGCGAACATCAGCTAGTATTCCTATAAACGTGACACTGTCTTCTTCACATGATCCTTCGTCATAAAGTTAGTAAGGTTACATGGTAAACTTGGCCCTTAACCAGGAATTATTTAACCACAGGAGCTGAATGAATACGTATTGCTTGTTTACGTCGTCTGCGGCGTCATTTGAAATACATCACAATTTTCTAGTCAAAGGAAAGGCATTTCACGTAGCCATAGTACAGTCTTTCCACATTTATTTTATCTCTGATAGCAACAGCCCAACAGCTACCTTATTGGAAAGAGAATAAAGATCATTGTTATTTTCACAGCTTTGTCAGTGGCAGCAAGCCAACAAATTTATTTGCATCCTTATCGTAACGCAAATAAAGTATGATTCTGACAGTGATGCAATGTCAGAGTTAACATAATCGTGAAACGACTAGGAACTCATAGCTAATAGTAGTGTCATCTTGTGACAGCAAGCAATGAGGTCGCAACGCTTGAGGCCTAACGTGTTCTACACGAAGTGTTACAATGCGGATCCAACGATCTGCCTTGTAAAGCTTGTTTCTCAATATTATTATTAAGCTTTTTCAGATTAAGTTCCCATGAAACATGAATCCCTCTTCGAAGTAGGTGTTGGAAATATTCCTTCTTTATTACCTATCGTATGGCCAGTGCCTAACCTGGCGTCTGAGAGAGAGTTTTCGGCCGCCACCGCGCATGGGCCTCTATCTTGGCTTTACATGCCGTCGAGAAATATCTCTCAGATATGCTGGTTTCCTCACGATGTTTTCCTTCACGGAAGCATGTGATAATTAAACAGTACGCACATGAATCCGAATAATCAGAGATACTTGGTCTTGGGTTCGAACTTGAGTCCTATCCTTATCCTGTTAAAGAACGCTCTCTGGAAAAATTAAGAATGCAAGATTTATTGTTCCTGCTTAATCACCAAATCAATATTTTTGGCGTCACTAAATTGTAATTTTTGGAGTGATGCTGAAGACATTATTTTAGAGCTACAGACTCGGGGTTCGAAACTTTCTTGGCAGACAAATATTGCTCGAACTTTTTTTTATTGTCCCGCCCTCGCAAGTACACCAGTATTTTAGGATTACCACTATTTAAGGATGAAATCAGGGAACAGAGAATATTTCACACCAAACAAACAAATAAACGTAGGCGTACTGACGCGGCGCGAATAGCATTCTCGCAGAGGTCCTCAATCCTGCACCAATTAGTATGAACAATAACACCCACGGGGACTAAATAGGTGCTTTACAAATCATATTTTAATCACGATGTCGTTGACCGAGCAAACAAAAGCGCTGGAGCTATGATATACTATACGATATATCTTTCTATGTAGCTGCTCACATGTGGTAGCCACATTACCTACGAGTGGTACATAAAGAGAGATGAACTCGATGTTATTTATGTGTGTGCCTACCACAAAAACCAACAAACCTACAACAAGCAATGATAGGTACCCTATTTATTTGGGAATGTTTTTGTAGCGTTATTCTGGTACTCGGATCCTTTTTTGAAAATTAGGACACAAATCGAATTTTGTCAAACTGAATTTGTATTGTATAACGGGCTGGTGTCCGCAACTCCACGTCAAAGGGCGTATTTTGCGTACGGAGAATTTTTATTAAATCTTACATTCTTACTTGGCTTTTTCGGGTACGGCAGCATTCAGTTCATTCAGTATTGCCAAAAATATTTCAAAAAGGTTTTACACTGGCCCCAAACTTGACAAAGCCTATATCTTGGGCACCAATACCTATAGATCGAGCCATCGAGGACCTAGGAGGAGGAGGATAGTTTTACCAATGGAAAACTTATACTTAACATATTTGGTGAATATCATAATAGACTTCAAAAATAAACGTCACTTCAAAACGAACCATCAATCAATTAATAAAGGAAATAAGGAAGAAACATAATCAACCTTTAAAAAAAAATCGAGAAAACAACAAATTGACCCAACAAGGTATACCAGCGCCATCTATCTACGAGTAGAAGTCAAGTTTAATCGTAACCGCGAAAAGCGCCATCTAGCGATACGCTTATGAAACACATTGACATTCAATTAAGTTCCACTTGTAATTGTTTCGCTACTCGCTATTAGGTGGCGCTGTACATAAACTATTGCACTGACTGTGATAAAACTGTATTTCTTATATTATTTAGGTGAACTTGCAATAGCATCTTATGGTGGATGCTCCAGGGTAGCCCGCGAAATTCAAATTATCTTACGTTTTTTGCAATTTTCAGGGTGCTAGGTTGTATGTTGATTAAAATATTGCTCGCGACTGTAAGACCTATGTAGATAAAGAATAAAAAAACTGCAAATTGCAAAAAACGTAAGAAAATTTGAATTTCGCGGGCTAGTTGGAGCATCCACCTTAAAGTTTATGTAGATTATTTGGGCAGATATTTTTACAAACAAACAAACTTATTAAAAACAGTGTAAATACAACACAGGTAGGTACAAAGTGAAGTGCGGTCACCTGGTTGACCACGGCCGTTCGGCGTAGGTTAAGCGATTAGCTTTCTGCCTGTTGCAGATTCGATTCCCAGGCGGAAAAAAAATACCTCACCTGTCTAAACAAAGTGATTGCGCCTGTGACATTGTGTCAACTTTAACCAAGAAACTGGACAAAAACTATTTGTGATAGAGCCAAACGATAAGATCCATAAACATAAAAACAAGGGGGTGGATAATTTCCTTGCACTTTGATAAAATATTAAAACGTTTTATTGACCTTCAGGTAAATGGCTTGTGACTCAGTACGCATGAGATCATAAGATGTGTGTCAAGAGCTTCTCAAGTTAAAATTAATTCGCGCCATGACTCTCGCCAGTATTGGTCAGGTCTGTTGTATATGTAGACAGGTATACCTACTAAGTATTCAGACCTTTAACGGAAGACTACCTATGTCTATCAATCCAGTGCACATTAATATCAGGTTCCGAGTATGGACCAATAAGAACGATACCGATCTGTACCGATCGGTGAAAATAGTCCCATACTTTCTATATTTTATGCGCCCGAACATAAAGAAAATGGCAAAAAATACAGTTCTTTCCGATCCCAATTTTTCAAGACCGGAAATCCTGTATCTTTTATACAAGTACACGTCCTTAGACACAATTATTAGATATAACGCAAATAAACACCTTTGCTTAGTTTCGGTTTCATTTCGTATTTGTTCTTTTTTGTCACGCGCCATGCGCGGAAATTATTTTCCGGAAAGGTTCTATAACGGGAAGATAAGTAATCGCTTTTCCATTTGCGTTATTGCGTATCCGAGATTTGTTAACATTAGACCATAACATGATTCATCATTGATTAGGTACTTACTTTGTGTAAGGTGTGACCGAAAAGATATTATATTATCTGTGTAGCGAAGTGTGTACTTACTATTTTACTACAGATGAGCACTTTAACTTTGACAATGTTTTACACAGACACGTCGCAAGTGACATCTTACAAGACTATCCATTAGCGACTTGTCCTCGATGCTTACATTCTACGCATAGGTAAACCTTTATAACTAACAAAGCTTTGTCATACAATTACGTATGTATGAGTTCAAATAACAGGTGGCTTAGCGTATAGCCAAAACATGCTCATTGCCTGCGGTTAGAATGCGCAACGGTTACGAATAGTTACGATGAGGTCACTGTATTAGCGCTGCCCCACACGTCCGGCAGGGTATCGCCGCGGCATGGCAGGACATAGCCCGTCCTTCCATTCCACTCCTTCCTCACCCATCCGTCACAAGCACCAGTTTTGCGTACATCACTCACTTACACACGGTCACACGACATGACGACAGTACCGTTAGAGTATTTGCACATCGCCATCGCGCCGACCGTTTTTGGGAGCACAGCCATTAGAGCTTGCGATTTTTGAACACTCTTTGTTCATTGATCTGCGTCGTAATGCTCGTTGAATAGTTAGGTCATTATTCTCGGAAAACGTTGAGCGTCTAACATTGGCTACATTGTTCGATGTATCTTCACGTGTTGATAACATCACTTCGAAAATGTAAGAGCTGATTACTATTTATTGAGATTGATACGAATTGATGGCCAGACCTTGTATGGACAGCTCGCTATTATTCTATTGATACCCGACAAATTGTCCTTCACATAACGGATGAACAATAATATAAAGACTATATGCATGCATCCTTTGTGGGCGTCACGCAATAAACTGTTTTGAATACATAAACAGGGTCTCTATTCAAATTAGTGTGAAGCAGCCTTTGATGACCCCGGGCGGACGTTTCGACATTCGCGGTATGGTACCTAACACAACGTTTGGTATAAAAATATAAAGGCAGAAGAGTATCCATGAATATTTATGAATAAATTAGCAGGTACAGTCATTAAGTCGTTAAGCAAACGATCGCCAAATTGATTTGATAGATCAATTTTATACTACACCTGCTTGGAAAGTACCTTGATACTTTATCAAATTTACGGTAGAAAGTACGTCATTGCATATCGAACAAATATGCGGGGAGAAAACGCATCTGAGCGGGAGAGAAAAGTGTATGAAAATCCATATCTTACGTGGTTTTTCTTTTTTAATTTTGGGTTTTTTTAAGACTATGCGGCCGGTAACCTAAATATCAAAAGCCAAAAAGTTTTACAGTGAGTTTTTATCTCCAAGTTCGCAAAATGACACTGGCCACTAGCTGTGTGTTGGATGGTGTCGGGCTGGCAGTGCGACCCTGCGGCGGCGGCAGGATAAACAATTTGAAAAAAGAACATGTGAAATTTCTCCTACATTGTCGCAAACATCTCAAACAAACATTAATGGAAAAAGTGTTACATTAAGCTTCACTAACTGCAACAATTTCAATATAAATTTCAATTAGTAAAGATTTTAAAGGATTAGTAAAGGTTTTTTATTTTCCTCGTAGGTCTAGTATAAAGCACTATGTTTCACTCGAGAAAAAGTGCGATTCCCGATCTCGGCTGTTTTAAAGCCCTCGCCTACGGCTCGGGCTTCAAACGACACCCTCGACGGTAATCGGTCACTTTCTCCTCTCGATGAACAATGTACGGTCGAACAAGCTATTTGGTTTACAGTTTAACCCACAAATTACATTGTAAACTGTATACCAAATAGCTTGTTCGACCGTACTATTCTTTAAAAATTATTTAGCATCGAATTGTTGTATATTTTTATTTAAACAAAGCTTAAAGTTACTACCTAATCATAATATTATACGAAATAAGGAAGTACCTACTTATTTTCCATCATCCCCACATGAAAGATAAAAGCTCAATTTTAGTAAGTATTTAATTTCCCGAAGGCCGGAAAATCCGGACATTCCTTTGTAAAGTTTTACTTTTTGACACACATTGTAAGTTCGTAACAAACAAGGTACTTACATGAGGATGATGAGGTATCTATCTATACCACATGAAAATTCTGCCGACCTCGTGTGCAAAAGAGACCGTGATATTAAACGCGTCTGTCAATAAATCTTCTATGACTAAACATAGACACAATAACGTAACAACACATCTATTTGATTAGCACCAGAGTTTACGACTTACGAACTCTAAACGTTAGCTTATATTCGAGATTTTTATGCATTATATTCTCTATTATGTTCTGTCGACCAACACATTAATATACATATAGTTTGCCTCATTTATTTTTATTTTTAGCGATCCACGCGGAAGTCGAATGCAAGTCTATTCAACAGATTGCTTTACAAAGCGCTTTTGCTATTTGGAACACTGGGCATTTTCCAAAGGTTTCACAAAAACTCAACGGGTTGGGCTGTTATTGGAGCATTTCAATACATAATGGTAATGAAATTGCGCCAACTGCAAGTCACAGTACATATTGTCCTAATTAATATAGGACGTGGTAGGTTTTGTTTTAATTCAATTTGATAAAAGTACGACCTAATTGGATTAGCACATTATCACGTTCGACTACGACACGTTCTGTACGACAAACAGAAACAGTATTAAATGTACTTATCTTCCCGCATACAAGTCGTAAATAACTGAGGGAAATCGTTATAAACGACTACTGGTAACAGTATCTAACACAATTTGCAGCTAAAACATAATAGCTGTGGGCCACCCATCCCACACACGTCATATTTCCGCCTGGAGAATAGGCCACTACTGTATCTGTAGCAATCAAAACAAATGCCTAAACCTACTATCTTGCTTCACTTTGAATCTAGTGTTTTTCTATTACACAATGTTCTTATAAGCCATAAGCACTCGAAGTAGGCGCACGTGAATACCAGGAAAATGTAAACGCATTCAAGTTCTCGTCAACCACGGCTAAAAATAAACTATTACAAATTAGTAAGGTCTAGCTGACAATATTAATAAAGAACTGCAGTTTGTCAAAGTTATCTACAGGCACCAAACCCAACAGTTTAATAAAGAAAAACTCATAAATGGAATCCGCCCACGGTCTATACAAAAAAGAAAAACTGCGAACATTTTATTGCGTTGCATAAAATTTGGATATTCATTTGATGAAAATAGTATATACACAGAGGGATGAGCGCTGGGGAGGCATCCGTCAATCCCTCCGGAGAGAAATTACGTTACACGCTCGGATGGACACTGCCTGCACCCAGCGATTAACCGGAACGACGCAGATTAAGCTCACATACCCAGCCTCATAGCGTCATAATGCATAGTAAGCCTATTCCAATTTATGCTGAGATCGTCTGCCTCGTAAATTGAAACAGCCCTACAGTCGACCTTCCCAGAAGGATATGATTTTAGTTCCTACACTAATGGATTTCCGTACCTGCGATAACATGCGCCTCAATGCCGTCGGTCTTCTAATATTTGAATAACTTCGGACAAACGAGCATATTATGTTTGTTCGTAGCGAGTACGTACGTTATTCAATGTACAATGCATTGCATGTATTAAGAAAATATTCTACCGAACCACATTGCGTGGAATTAGAATCAATACATCAGGATCGAACAAATATTTTCAATCTTCTTAAGAATAAAGTTTACATAATATACATTCAAAAGAATGCCACGAGAACCAGATCCCTAATTTGTGTACCTACATTTTGTATGAGCTTTTATTCTGCCTACGAAATTGTAAACCCCTCCGTAGCGGTCGCGTAGACCTTGCTACGGAAACTCCTAAAACGTAGAGTCCCTTTTTAAATGGGATTGAGGCACATCCGTAAACACGTTTACTCTCAACTTATTTGACTACTTAGTTTGTATGCAAGCCCGCCGCTTGCCGATTCAGTCCTCGGTCGTCGCGTCCATATTGAATAGTCATCGTTGACGCAGCGGTTTATTTACAATCCAGTCCACTGACTTTGAGTTGCATTTCAATATCCGTGTCAAGGGCTCAGTGGGACGACAATATAGTTACATTCAACACTATGTTTATAAATCGCACATTAACAAGCTACATTTATTGCCCAATCTATTTCATTGTGAAGTTATTGCGAAATCAATACCGCAACTCGCGCAACTCGCAAGGTCAACAACCCCTCGCAGTCGAACTTGTTTATGATTTTACGCAAAAAGCTAATGTCAATATGTCCCGAGACCATGAATATAGATTCTAAAATCCGTGCAAAGTAAATGTCAGCGTGCGCAATATCGGCTGTTAAATGAATTAATAGATTTCTATTACATATCATTAAACTCTACGCACATAGCTTCAAGAATTTCTAATGTAAGATGCGTCAGTGCGTCATTTATTGTACTCGCTGCAGATTTGTGTAAATGTTACCTACTGCAAATTAACACATAACTTTATGAACGTAGAGTATTTCAATACATAACTGTAAAAGGATTTTAAAACATTCATTGTATTATAAGATTTCATTTTAAAATGCAACGAAATACGCAATCAAGAAGTAACCTGAAGCCTGCAACATGCCTGCCGGGGTTGCGGGCCTGCCGGGTTTGCGGGACTTTTCGAAAGAGATACCGTGGCCCCGGAACACAAAGGGCGATGGAGGAACATGGATGGATTTTAGTCAGTAAAAGTCTGACACTTCCTCCTGCTCTTCCCAGAGCGGGAGCAGTCATTTGATGATTTCCCACACGAAAAAAAAAAAAAAAGAAAAAGCCTGCGACATGAAGCATATTATAAATTATGGGTTCCGTAATAAAACTCATCCGTTCCTTTCTTTTGATCATCATAATGCTCAACATGATTATGACTTGTGCTGTCTGTCCTAATTTATGTGATTGGCGTTTTTAATTTCACAGAAACCACACGGTCATTTAAGTATTATATTCAGCAAGCCCAAAACAAATTACTGTTAAGTATTCACCAACTTAACCCTTGTTAAAATTATGCTTGGGAATATGGCAGATGCATTCACAGTTCACACTTTAAAAAGTGGCAGGCAATAAACATCCCATTGGGGATCGGACAATGGCAAAGAAACCTTATCGGTAATGAGCACGTCATCACTGTGGGGACGTTAATTCTTGTAAAAATATATCACTGGAGGCAGACACGCGTGTAACACTGCGACGGGTGAGGGTTGTTTCGCTCTGTCTACTCCGCGTCTGTCAATATTCGCGGGAAGCGGCGTTGTCATGGCGACGAGGGAGAGCTTCCTACATGACGGTCGCTGCCCCCTGCACAATGCGTCGCAGAGGGTCGGAGGGCGAGAAGCGAAAGAGGCCTGTTGTCTGGGATTTATGCAAGGGCGTCCCCCGTGACGCGCTGCAAAGAGCCCCGAGGACTTAATGACGTCTAAAATATTCACAGAAGGATGATGTCATACCGTGCACCGAGTGAAATCATGTTATTAATAAATACTAAAGCTGTCTCGATGGCTCCATAAATCTTGGTTTTAAAAACTAATAAAAATATGGCTCAACTTGAAATATCCTATTTATTGAAATATTCGAGTAAGCGATGCAAGAATTAGGTTTTCCCCACATTTGGTCTCATGTAGCTTAGCTGTTCCAGTTCCCTTTACCATTGCGTGACAATAATAATAGTACAATAACTCCGTTAAACTTCGCCTAATCATTTTCGAATGCTACATGCATGCAGACTGTTGGATAGCATTACTTGTGTACATAAAGTTGCTATGTAAAACGACAAACACCCAACAAAATGAAACTTCGTTCTCTACAATATTTTCTACCAATTTAATAGAACAAAATACAAAAGTTATACTATACGCACTGGACTTAAAACTTCATAATTACGGTTGTAAGGTCAGTAACATATTCGCCCACGAAACGTTATGAACCCATGTCACGAAACCTTTTAAACATTTCTACATCGTACACCGAAATAATAAAAACGCACATTATGAATGGAAATTAAATTACATCCAATCCGTTGTGGCGTATAATTATTATTGTCATAATCACAGTACGTGGATCGAAGAACGGTGTAATTTTGAGGTAAATGTGAAATTAATATGAGTAGAGTGCGGCCAGCCTCCCACGCACATGAAGACGCGTAGTGTCACAAGATGCGTTCTCATCGTAACACGAGATACTGTTCTAGCAACAATAGTCGCGCTTGACCGCATCACAGGCATTCACTCGTCAGTGAAAAAGTCGTCAGACATTGATTTGTACAAATTATAAATAAAAAATAAAGCTGAATCTAATAAGTAACAGTATTACCAAAGTGGTCCGACCAGATTCGATCCACTGGTCATTAAACTATCGAAATAAATTTTACATTTGCACTCTTTTCGAGTGGTCCCAGCCTTGCTCGCACCCGGTACAGCAGCGTTAATGAATAAATAAATTTACCGCTAACTAAGGTGCCAGGTTTAATATTGAAATTATACAAAAGCTTAAATGACGCTCAAAACCATTTTCGATACATTAATTATCTGCAAACCGCGCAGCCGGAATTATCGGAATGGCGGCCTGAAAACGGAAATGGGAAATGTGTGTACTTTGGAATATCGATGATGGCAGAAAGCATATTATTAGTTTGCACCTTTACAGCCGTATTGATTTTAAGTTTTGGTGGAGGCCGGGCTTTATTCAATATTGATATACGTAGGTACGTACTTATTAGGAGTATTTTGATTTAACCTTTAGCATTTAAATTGCCTACCTGTTATAATAGAAATCATGTATCATGCTACTGACTGACAGTTCAACAATCCATAGCGTGAAGCCATTCACAACTTTTACTAAGTGTTTGTGCGTGAGATGTGAATGTGAGCTTTATTTGGTGTGCACTCCGAACTTAAACCCATAGAAATAGATTAATAACCTCCATTGATTTTAATCGCTCAAAAGATAGGACAGACGTGACAGTCAACCGATAACTACGCAATTTCACATTTTACGGTTTCCTATTCAATCTCAAGTAAACAATACAGATAATTACAAAAGTAGAATAATGTTTTTTTTTATATTATAATTTTAATTACATAGTTTATACAAGCATAACAGTTACAAATGTTACAACCAATACTATCTGCTATGTCGGATCTGGTACAGGTCTGTAATTAAATTATGAAAGAGAGACTCGTAACTCGTAACGACGTTATATAACGTCGGTGCATTTTTAAAGTTCTTTATGACGTTAGCTTATTATTATTAAACAAATATGTATTTATATTTACACGATGCACAAAAAACTTGAGTAAAAATTAGAAAGATTCTTTGATGAGCAAAGATATGGAAAGTAGTTTTACCGCATCTGGATTTTTGGGAAATTTTCAGGCAGATAATCCAGATTTTGTTCCATTTGTTTATTTATTTGCATATCCGGACAATGTGAAACTGGTCTTGAGAATAAAGTTTTATTTTAAACAGGTGTTCAGCTAATAGTCACTACAATTTAAAAGCAGAGAAATATTCTTGATTGTTTTTAAAATAAAAGGTACCTAAGTAAGCATGCTGTCACCGATCGCCAAAAAGGCAACTTGTATAATATTGGAATAAAAACAAGTGTAGAAGAAATACGATATCCAAGCTAGTGTCACGAAGTCACGTTGCATTGATCAACAGCGAATTCTTCGGTTTCGATTACCGCACATTGAGCTTTGAAATAGATCTCTAGGATTATAGAAATTGGAAACCCATTCTGTGAACATACGTTTATAGTTCCCTTATGTTTTAAGCCTTTTCGAGGTATCAACAATGTGCGTCAGAAAATGTAAGCGTCGAGTTCTTTCAGGACTTAAAGACTTGAGAATTTGGGCATTAGGGTATTCAATTTCAAATTGCATTATTGGAAGTTGGAATAAGACTTCTTCATCTGGACAATCTACTGTTCCATCCACTTCTGGGCAGTTCTGGGCAAGTAATGCACATAAGCAGAGCCCTTTCTGGAGTCAAATAAACCATACTATTTACACAGCTTTTTAGTTATTCATATAATTTACTATATGAAATCCAAAATTATCCATCCACGCATACCTCAAAATTGCATAACGTAAGAAACTTTTCTCAATCGCTATAACAAAACACACGGCACCGACAAGGGCAGATAATACGTTACGCGTGGCAACATAAAAATACTTTACAAAACTGCACCACAGTATAATACTGTGACTGCACTTTACGAAATCGTTGGCACGGAAAACAGTCGGTTTCGACGTCCAACGAAGAAATAAAACTTGTCGCACGCCTTATCGTGATTGAAAGTGTGAAAGTAAAAATATATCAAGAGCCGGCACAACCACCAGTCTACCGCGAGTTAGTTGTGTTTTCACGACAACTTTTATAAGCAAGTTTTTGTTTATGTAGGTACACATCTACGGGGCGTGACGTAATGAACATTTAAAAGCTTAAATTAAAATACTTAATTGGTATCTTTTCCACCTGTCCGCAAATCTACAGGTGCTTCAGCAATCATCAGCGACTGTGTTAATGACTTGTATTTTAATTTATATTTAATGCAACTTCTAAATGAATTGAATACGTAGACAATTAAATTAACATAGAATATAGATACGCTTAAAAATAGATACATTTTAATGGCATTATTATTTAAAAGATATTAGCTATTTTGATTTTATTTACGTAATATATTATTGAAATTATGTAAAGAAACAGACATCTTTAATTTAATTAGCTTAAGATTTTATTGTTCTCTTTCACGCATTATTATTATGAAAGCATTGTTGTTTAAGATATTAGCTGTACCTATTTAATTAACATTAATTTTAAATGTCGCGGTCTTTCAACTTAAATAATTCGAGGAAAACTTACTAGCAAACAGAAACAGTTCAAACAACGGCACCCAATTCACGAAATACTTGAAACCCTTACGTATTTAAATAGCTGATTAACAAAATTTATAGCACGGCTGCGATGATATCCAACAGATTGAGACTAAATGTCCAGCTGACACGTAAAATCACAATTAGAAACGGATTGCCGTTGTCACATCAACGTAGATGGCGGCCGCCTGGCCGCCGACCCCGGTCCAGTTCTGTTGATAAGCTGTGACCGTGGGAGGATACTCCATGACCTCACTATTCTTCTAATTGAATGATAGGGATAGGCCAGTATTTCTCACTTATCATTATCATGAATGTGCCTGAAATGATACTTTTCTTCTGCGTTCCATTTTCTTAAAGGCGTTCTATTTACGCTCGAGTTACCGACTGAACAATGCGACGAGGACCAATCAGCGCTCACCAGCTAAGTTCAGCCGTTGCATTTTTCAGGCTGGTGTTTCAGACGGTCAATGCTTTTATTTTAGTTCGACAAACCATTATACCAATAGGTACGTAATCGACTCGACGCGACCTAACATGTAATGTAATTATTATACCTTGAGGCGATTTGGCGTAGTTGACGCATCACGTAACAGAAAAGTTGTACCCACAGAAAAAAACTATGGAGAGAAACAAATAATACCAACAATTGAAATATCATCGTCGTTAGATTGAACAACTGAAATCGACATTCAAATCTTAATTATTTACCGAATCCGGTAAATTTAAATTAAATTTATTTTCAATAAGTATAACTTAGTACTTACAGGATCAATTGAAAAACAGAACTGTTTTAAATCAACTTAAGCTAGACGGTATTCGATAACCAAGTTACACAATGACATAAATACATGAAAAGAGCATACATATATACGTATAGGAACGTAAAGTAAAAGTATATTTAATGGTATCGAGTAGGTGTGGTTTAGAGAATATATTTATAGGTTAACGAATTAACACGATTAGTATTGCGTTATTTATTTTATAAAATACAAACGACAGAAGTAGGTAGGTATGTGATCTATTAATAAAAGAAGCTCTTTTTGGTACGGTCTACTATATCACCTTTCCTAAATTGGCTTAGTGTAAAAACCTTGATTGAAGACTCAATAATACCGATAAATACCCAACCATAACAATGACCTGCTTTATCACAATCTAAACTCAACGTCCATAAATGCATTGGCATTATCTTGTAAGCTATTTGATTTGAACACTTAAGTCTTAAACCTCTTGCTAGCAGGTATTTAAACTGAATGAGGATTAGAAAAGCCAATACTAATGGTTTGTTTACCCAGCTTGACTTGGTATTACGAGGAATTGCCGGTTTGCGCAACACTTGCCCATGTTCGTAGGTGATGCAAGCCGGGTGTGGACACTGTAGCCACAGATGAACTGTCCTTTTGGCGTGCCCAAATATGAGACATAACCAAGCCTTTAAACATTCTTACGTTTCATATAACACATTCGTGTGATTTGTCAAGCTTGTTTCTATATATTATATAAGGAATATATAAAGAACTTGAATTATCAATAATTTAAATACAAGGAGCTAGTAAGTCCTTGATTGACATTTGTGCAAGTACAAATAATAATTTCGTATTTCCTAATTCACTGAATTCAAACAATTAAGTTTGTTCAGCTCTGTTGAATGATACCTTCATAACTTCACTGGCATCGTCCCAGTTAGTAACTTCATCAGTGACGTTAAGGAGAATCAATTTAGTTGAGATTCCGATAGCGTGATCAGCTAAGCCGAGTTAGCAGTGATTTATATCCAAAACTCCAGAGAGCCCCTTGAAACGTCGCCCTGGGGCGTAGAGTAATTACCCAGCGATTCGAAAAGACCCCTACACCAGAACATTCATTAGATTGTTACCACTCACCCTACGACGGCCCACCAAATTACTAAGTTTCGGGGAAATAGTGCTACAAACGAATTGTTTAATTATATAGTTCTTTAGATACAGTACAACAATTAAAACCAAATAAAATTAGGAATGACACGCATGAGAATTTGGAAGATGACACAATATTAACAACTTTCTAACGCAAACAAAAGCCGAGCAATTAGCAAAACGGTAGGATCATTAGTTAATTGTGTCGTAAACTGTGTGAAAATACATAAAACGCTAAAATTCTTTTATTTTATTTTTGTAGAAAGTCGGTGGTAAAATTTCACGAGATAGAGATGTCACTTTGGAGAATAAAACAATGGTCTCTGGTCAGTGTACCAGGGTACAGTGAACTGTGGTATCGAGGACTGTGGCTCATCGAGGCAGGGCGTGCCTACGTTAATGCGAGAGTTTACTTTCTACCGAATGTCATTCGCAGGCGCAGCACGTGCCGGGTCTCTATCCAAGTCAGTATTAAAATAACGGAGCTTCTCTCGTCACACTGAGAATGTATTACTCGTCGCGAACAGGACGGAACTACCATATTGTTGTCACTGTCCGATAAGATGTATTACCGATGGCATAAAATAATAATTATACTAACGATATCTACCTCATTTCCATTGATATGACATTAACTCTAAATGGCACTGATTGTAATCGTCGATATTCGCAATGATCTGACACGCATTGGATTATTATTAGCTTATAAGCATAATCACGACTTACTTTTCCGGTCAGGCCGAAATCCAGACATTGGCTGAGATGTAATCTGAGATAAATACAGCTTACATTAGATACTATCAGATAAACTTACGACTTATTCTCACGCTTAAAAGCTAATGACCGCTAATTGTTTTACGGAACGGTTTATTACATTAGCAACTGAGTTTAGTGAGACGTTTCCTTTTTAGCGTGCTATAATTTGGAACTAACCTCAAAAAGGAGAATACATCATTACCAATATTTTAATGTTAATGTTTCATCGTGCATTTTACATTTTTCATGCGTATGTAGATTATTATTTCAATAGATGTTTAAAATAATTTTGTAATTTGTATTCTTCATATATACAGATGCCTTAGAGTGGTTTAGTTCCTTTCACGATAGGTAATATGACTGCGTGTTAGTTGTAATTAGTTCATTGATTTCAGTAGGTTCGTAGGTTGTTTATGTTAGTACTCCCAGCAGGTACTTAATCGTTACATTGTAAGTAGTTGGAGCAATTAACTTAAAACACACTGTAATAAAATTAGGAATGTTGCCTTTGTTTTAAATGGCGTTTCGCAGTTCAACCTATGAGGCTGGCTTCTGCTTAACCGGACTATCCTGTGGGTACCTTGAGTGTAAGGCCTCTAGCCAGGGGCAAAAAATATATAAACTAAGCAACAGCGCGCTAAGGGTACCTCCTGTGGGTGTGGGGTACGAGCCTCGGCTTGCGGCGGCGTCGCTGGGAAGGACAGCAAAGGAACAGGACTAGATGTGAGTGAATCATTATTTAGGGGCTGATTTAATACTACTGGCTCAGCATCGTCGACTGGCTCGAGAAAGGGTCGGGGGGGAAGGAATGTTGCGAATGTAGACGCAACAAAAAAGTCGCAGTCGCCTAGCGCTCGGGAGTCAGTTTTCAGCATGGTCGTTGAACCTACAGATTCGTCGTGACTTTACTGACATGACTATTTTAGTTTTATAATAAAATTGTTTTTATCCGCGGCTTCGTTCGGGTTATGATCGAAAATTATTCCACAGGAACAGATTATGTAGCTTCTCATTAGTGAAACAATTTTCTGTTTTGCATTAGTAGTTCGGAACTACTAATACAAAACCGAAAATTGTTTCAGATTACCCCCTAAGCCTAACTTACAAAATTTACGTCGTGATCTTCTGTTTTGTGTGGTTATTAGTGCTTAATCTGGAACTCTTTAGTCAAGTGTCACAGTTTTTATGCCGCACATGGCCTCTGACTGCGTTATATAAGATGTCGAGAAATATCTCTCAGGCATGCTGGTTTAGTTTCCTCACCGATGCAAGTGATAATTATAGAATACGCACATGAATCCGAAAAATCAGAGATGCGTGTCTTGGGTTCCAACTCGAGACTAATGTCTTGGTAGACCAAAGGTCACACCACTAGGCCTAGATAGAGGCCTGAAGTCAAGAAGGAAATAACAATGAATTTCCGAATCTGCTACAAGTAGATAGGTACCTATTCCCCCAAGTAAGGTGGGTAGGCACAAACAAACAAGCTATGAAGGGCACAGTATGACATCACTCGTCCACAAAGTTCGTATTCAACATTATATACGGCGTGACAGAAGTGATCGGTAATAGGCATTAATTTGATTAAGGCACAGTAGAGCTACTTTATTATTATGTTACCGTAAATTTGTTACGTCGAATAACAAGAACCTAAATTCTGAGTGTTATTTATTCTTCTCTATCAAGTGGTGAAAATTAGATTTAACGAGTGTGATGTAAATAATCGAAAAATCGGAGCAGAACCAATTCAAATAGATTAGAACGATGATCAAGGTGAATGGTCCTCGCATCCGTATCCACGTCCAGACGTACAAGTGATTGATGTGATGGAAGGTCTACTTTAACTAAAGCTTACCTACACATATAAAATTCTCTTTTTGGGAACGGTAACGTAACGTTATAATAATTATTTCCTTTACTTTAGCAACTAAAACAAACACAAAGTGCTGCGGGACTGTTCGATAGAGATACCGTGGCCCCGGAACACAAAAGGCGAAGAAGGAACATAGGATAGGTTTTAGTCAGTAAAAGTCTGACACTCCCTCCTGCTCCGCCCAGATCGGGAGGAGTCATTTGATGATTACCCATCCGAAAATAAAAGGCAAACACAAAGTAATCTATAAAATATATACATATTATAAGCAGAATACAGAAAACTTTCAGGAAAAACCAACATGTTATATTTTAAGAGATTTCAGCGAAATGTTGAATGGTGTCACTTCAAACACAATAACTACATATTTAAACACAATGATAGGTAAACAATGAAAATACGAGTATACCTGCAAAATTAAATATGAGTAATACATATTAAAAGACCAAGTTACAATGAAACTTGCGGCTTCTGAATGTAACACTGGCATTGCGGTAAGGGACCTCAATATACTCGTAATACGCTTCGTAGCGTATAACACCGTTATTTGAAAAAACATTAAATTAGTATTCCTGAACATTTTATAGCATATAAAACATTTATAGTTATACCTAGTTGTTAAAGGTGCTTGTAGTTGTATGTATGAAACATAGGCATAACAATCATTCAAATTGGAAGCCAATTACTGCTGAACAAAGGGAAAACGTTGGCTTTGATTTTATATGACTAATTTTACAACACTAGAAATTCTTCCTGCTGTGTCCATAGTGCATTTTGTTTTCGCTAAAGATTTATGCACATCACGCATTTTACAATATACACTGGCTCGCAAAACTAAGTACTTATCACACTTTTAAAATTTCAATTTTTTCTAAACTATAGAAGTTAGATATTTAAAATAACAACCGTTTTATAGCAATTTTTATCAGCTTTTTTAGTATTTATGTACAACATTAAACTCTTTTTCGAGTCCTTTTTGTTTCGAAAGTATATCTTGTGTACTTAAAAAGTTATTGCAATTTTAAAAGTGTGATACTTAGTTTTGCAGTTATTACCCTGCACTGCCTTGCACTGGTAACGGAAACCGAACCCCCAAAGGTTTTTTAGCATCGCACTTTTTTAGTCAGCAGGACCTCGTGGCTAAATGATAACAGCCGCTCGGGTCGATCTCTAGATTAAACCGTGCTGCCTATGTTGGTCCGTGGACCACCCGTTGACCACCTTACATACCGAGGTTCCTCCGTGCATCGGAAAGCACGTTAAACCGTTGGGAGCAACGGCTTAACGGCTGTCATTTGTAGACCTTTGACATTCGTTACACCTGTAACGAATGTCAAAGGTCTACAAACTGTCTACAAACTGACTTTCAGGCCAATGACTACCTAGTCATTGGCCTGAAAGTCTAACATCCAGTCTTACCAAGGGTTATCGTATTACCCAGTACTAACTGGGTTGTGGAGGTCAGATAGGCAGTCGCTCCATGTAAAATACTGGTATTCAGCTGTATCCGGTTAGACTGGAAGCCGACCCCAACATAGTTGGAAAAGACTAGGCAGATGATTAATTAAAGTTGTTAGACAAATACTAATAAAATAAATAAGTTGCATAATTTATTTAAGCTATTTGGACATAAAAGTAGTGCGTGCATAAGCGTAAAATTAATGATGGATTGGATATTTTATTAGCATATCACTGAATAATGTAAATAATTTAGTTTTGAAATGATGTAAGAAAATATGCAATAATGATCCACTTGGCTACACATACAACATGCCTGCCTATCACTAGATGCCCACTGGTCCGTGTAATGCATTATTTGTTCGAATTACCGGATTTTAGGTGAAATATCTTCGGTCTAATTAATTAAACCAGTACTGCGAGTGTCGGTGAACGATTATGTATGGTATTATCAATATTTATGGATGCTGTAACACATTGTGAGAACTTAAGACAGCGAGATTAATCACGGCTTCTATGAGGGCAAAACAGGCATCATTGATAGTTATGACGTGGTTTGAACGAACTTCAATCTAGGCCATAGTACCAACATATCAAACACTAGCGAAGCTATTTGAAAACGTTCCTAGTTCAACCACTAAATACTCATGCTACTTACTGTGTGCACTTCTACGCTACTAATCCCATTTTTTCCCGGACACTTGGCGCTAATCATTCTCACGGATACCACAGTCCCTTAATTGAGACTAGAAAGTGAGTCAATTGGTCCCAGCCTGATGGACCGAAACTCGATAGAAACCGCAGAGCGGCGTATAGTTTTCACTGTAAGTGGGCCATACGCGAACGACCTGCTGCTCTCTTGACGATAAGGTCCGTCATTGTATTAATTACTCTAACGTTTATATTATTATAGTACGCACAGAGAGTAGTAAATACTAACTTGTCAGCTGCGCCGTGGAGACGTTAACCTTTAGAAACGATTGATAGGTAATTGCGAAACTGAAATATTGATAGATATGTTGAAACATTTTCAGAGTTCAGGTTAATATTAGATTTTTTTTATCTGCTTTCCACCGGCATACTATAATTAGGCAGGGTCTACTTGTAAACAAAGCCTGCAAAAAAATGAAAAGTTACAAACAGTTTTCTAGCATCATCTAAGTTATTTTGATTGACGCGAAACTGGACAGTGACTGGACAAAGCAAAAAGCTTTGTTTGAACACTTAGCATACCAAAGAACCTTTCTAGTTGCAGTTAGAAATTTCTTTTTTAGTCATTTGCATAACTGAATTGTTGTTACAAATGGCAGGAAAAGAAATAGTAAGTACACAAAGCTTCTGAGCGTCCAGCCACACTCATATCAATTAAGATAATTTCAGCGCTTACTCAATCTCTTCAGAAGATCAGAATGACTAAGCATTCCGCACGTGGTTCAATTTAGGCTTAAACAATTACTTGTAGGTTCGCGTCAAGTCAATATACATAATTACCGGATGACGGGGACAATCGACGTGGCTGTGGGACGCCTAACACCCACTGTTGTGCAATACGACAATTAAACACAATCACAACATCTCGGCCACAAATCAAAATCAATTCACGCAATAGTTCCCGTTTATTAGTCATACTGTGAAACGTTTTCATTGATGAATTCGGGTAATGAAAATTGAATACGATTTTTTTTCAAAGGTTTTCTTTTTGTGTCTAAGCTTTCGGAGGACCAAGATAAATAGAGTAAGTATTTTTATTTTCCACGATTCACTTTGGACCAGAAGCAGATTTCATTAATTTCTAATCTGGGTTATGACATGATTGTATATTTTGTTTGTATTCGTAATTGCCATGAAAATACGAGAGAGGTGTAGTTGCCAAAGCCCGCGACCTTACTCACTTGCATACAATCATCATGATATCTACATGTCACTGATTGAGCACATTACGTAAAGCGCCCCGAATAACTTGCGAATAATTTCACGGTAAAAATAGCAAGCGTTACTGAACGTACACTTTGTACAGAGTGCATTGAAGTGTTCGTACTTACCACATCGGTCGAGCCAGCCCTCGGCGCGGCAAGGGAACGATATCACCACCAGCTGATCATCACTCCTCATCTTGGTCACAATCACTTGTCAACAATAAACACTCGTAAAAGTCCCGCTGACGATACATACATCGCTTTACATTTCACTATACACCGGACAGCTTGTCTGATCAAGCGCTTCAAGCACTGGACTCCACGGCTGCACAACACTTTCACCAGCTGCCGGTAAAAAGAGAAGTATGTTAATCATTGGAAATAGCAGCGCTGCAGCGGTAAAACGATAAAAATTGAAATGCTCTATCTTCAGCACCTTCAGCAATGCACATTCAGAATCTATTTGTTCAGTGCGTGTTGCGGCTTTTATTTTTAGTTGGCTTAAAAAAAAATCGCAACTCATTCAGACATTTTAAGATTTATTGCCCAAAATAAGAGTTATTTTTTCAACGAAGAATTAGAACCTTGTTTAGGTACTTGTACCTACATAAAATATATGTAGATAAAGTTATTTATATCATGCATTGCAAACGGTTAGACCTTTTCTCGAAATATTTATATTTTGCAATAAGAAAGCAAATAGAAAGTTTACAATAACGTACATATTACATGCTTAATTAATTTATTTTTTGGCAAGCAAAATTATCCCCAATTGAATTACTTTTAAACATAATCTTCATCTTACTTTGATTGAGCCACTTCATAACTTTGTTGTCAAATTATTACTTAAAGTTGAGGGTAGATTAAATTTTGCTTCCCCAACCATTTTCAAGTTTTCCTACCTATTCCTGTTTATCAATTTAAATAAAAACATTTACAAATTCAACAAAAAAAAATATCGAAAATTCTGTGATAATTACCTTAACTGTTTGACCGATTCTGTATCCTATGTTATAGATTTTGAAAATTCACGCGCACGTGACAATTACATTAAATCGCTAACCATCAACACACCCACATCCGACACCAACAAAGAAAAAACTACTGAATTGACGTTTCCATTCTGTTTTCCGTTCTGGTGGGAGAGTGAAACAGGTATATGTCCTATCCCTTTCACTTCTTTATTGACCCGCCTTCTTATCATTCATGTTATCAAAATGCGCGCGCAACTAAAACGAACGTTTAGGAATTTGATATTTATCTCTTTAAATTATTAGTGTAAGATTTTCAACTCTACATTAGCAAATAAGATAGTTCGACTCTCGCTACAGTAAAATACTAATACTTTACCCAAAACATAATGACTGTATGAAAACATTTTTCTAAATAATAATTGACATTTTGAGCCATAGACAAAAAAAATACTTCAATGCATGGGGATGGGGTTGCCATCCGTCCGGGTTTCCCCGATTTGTCCTAGTTTGCAGGGCGTCAGGGAGCCATCCGGGCGGGGTTATAAAGAGTCCGGCTAAAAAAAATGCAAAAATGATCGAGCTCGCTTCGCTCGGTCCTATATTATAGGTCCTCCTGTAGTTTTCGAAATACTTTGGTCGATTTTCATAGCATAATTCTGTTTGAATGTTAAAAAGTAAGTAACGTTAAGTTGACAACTATTATCTGTAAATTAAAAAATTTCATCCGTAACGATTCAAATTCAACCGTATCCATGCCAACTCTGCCCCAGCAGTCTCGACAGAGATAACACCCTGTATTTCTCCACCCCCTGCCCTGGATTTCTCTTTAATTTTACCCAAAATGTCCGGGGTTTTTAAGTATTTGTCCGGTATTGTCAATTTAAGTGCTGGCAACCCTAGCAATGCATATTGGATCATGGGATTACAGAATCGCTGCAGTTATTTTATTTTGCGATACGGCCGTTATGCTGTACACCGATTATGTACATTTAGTTAGATTTAAACTATTGTTTTCACAGGATCATGTTAATAATTTTGGCGTACATGTACATAACATAAAATTGAAATTGATAATTTATTTCGTGTAACAGGGTTACGGGGTGTCTGTTATCAACTTCGTTCTTTGACGTTTGACAGTTTTCACATTGCTCTATTACTCTACGGTTCAAGATGGCTCTCAAAGCACAAGTCGGGCAAAGTGAGTTAAAAAAATATGATTTTAACAATATTTCACCGCTTTCAACACAGTATTACCGTTCATTTTAGAAGATAAATATAAATTACGTATTTGAGTATATATTTTTTGTTCACTGTGTAACATTTTCTATGATTTAATTCCATCAACAGTTATCAACGTATCGATGACTAATAGTTCTATGTGTTTTTGTTGAATTATTATGATATTTTTATCTGAAATTGCCTGGGAGTGAACTTATCACACCTACTTTTTTGTTTTGCCTTATATTTATTGAGTTGCTTAGCGGCTTATAAACAATGGGTTCTTGTAGCTTTATTAATAATTATACAAAGGTAAAAGAAAATGTGCCATAAATATCGATATATCTCTTCGATACGATATTATAGTTAATAAAGTATTGTATTAAGTGTAAAAAAGTTACGTGAAAGGGCAGAAAAGCTTCACACGTAATATTGATTTTCTTGTGTCACTTGAGCAAGGGGGTGGGGACTGGGGTGCTATGTATACGTCACGAAGCGACTACGAATAGTGCGAATCCAGAATGTATTGTTTTCAGCCACTTTTATGTTATAAACTGATGCAATTTTTGTGAGTCATTGTATCAGAAAACTAGCTATTCCTGCCTTGCTTCACAAATGTAATACACCAGCTCCATAATATTGGTAGCATAACAGAACCTCCATGACAAAATGGGAACAAAATTTTTTTATGACACATATCTTGGATTTTGTAAATGGAGAAAACCACCATATAACCTGGGAGTCAATTAATAAAATAAATTAGGCCAAACTGACATCATCAGTGGTATGATCAACAAATGTTTATCAAAGCATCAAGATTATTCTAATGTAATGTAACCTTATTTTGGATGAGTTCATTCTCTGACAAAGATATTATTGCTTCTTGGTACCTTTGGACAAAGAGAGTGGCAAGAGAGGAAATAGGAATAGAAAGAGAGGCCTTTGTAAGCTCTGGGATAATACAAGCGTGTAAAGAAAAAGTCAACTTAAAATATAAATTCTGAAAAGATCAATTTTACTGCAAAATCTGACTTATTTTCATTGACATTTAAACATAACTGTTATAAAAGCTGCTATTGTGCCTTTCTCTTCACAGAGATTATGAATGAGGTGATCCGGTATCGGTCAAAAGGAAAGGATAAAATAGAATGGCGCGTGTTAGTGGTGGATCAGCTGTCCATGCGCATGGTGTCTGCCTGCTGCAAAATGCACGACATCTCTGCAGAGGGCATCACTTGTGAGTATTTTCTTATGAGAAGTTATAAAGATGTACTTTTTACACAACTCACCAAAAAAAATATTGTTATATCAAATAACATAAAAAAAAATGATACTTGTTTGTTTATTTAACCATTACATGGATGCTGACTAGTATTAATTACGTGAATTATTAAAGAGATACTTTGTTGGTGTCAATAATTAGAATGCCCTATTTACTAACTTGTCTTCTTGCGCTCCATGTAAAATAGTTTGATCAAGGCTACACAGATGATTATGACTCATGCCCTATTTACTGTAATACCATATCAACTCATGGAGAGTAGCTTGTAGCTACATAGTTGTAATAATTTATGTATGCCTAGATAATCAATAAATCATTTTTCTTCATAACTGTTTTCAATTGAATCCCACTGCATCCAGAGAATAGTTAAAATCATGTATTAAAATTAATCATTATTATTTTCATATTCCAGTGGTGGAGGACATCCACAAGAAAAGGGAACCGCTGTGCACCATGGATGGAATCTATCTCATCACACCATCTGAGAAGTCTGTGCATGCTCTCATCAATGACTTCTCTGTGGGGAACCGCATCATGTACAGAGCTGCCCATGTGTTCTTCACCGAAGGTAGGTTTTTTAACCCTTTACTTTAACCTTTAGTTTCTGTTACTTGGCTTGGGTTTATATTCAAAACAATGTTGAATGGACTGGAAATAAAATTAAGATAATGCTTTTTTTTTTCATTCTGGCTAGTTTTCATTTTTCAACCGACTTCCAAAAAGAGGAGGTTCTCAATTCGACTGTATATTTTTTTTTCATTTGGCTTCAATTTTTATTTGCAATTTAATTTCTGTTTTTACAGCTTGTCCTGATGCACGATTTGACGAATTATCACGTAGTCCTGTAGCTAAATATATCAAAACATTAAAGGAAATCAACATTGCTTTTATTCCTTATGAACAGCAGGTTTGTCAAATTCTATTGTTTCTAAAGAAGGGAGAACTCATCTATCAGGCTAAAGTAGAACTCAATATATGAAAATAAAAACCATTTTAAAATGGCTCAGTTTTTTGGAAACATCTTTTGGATTCTTTTTTAGTCATGCCTAAAACAGAGTTCAACCTTAAAACTAATATCTAACACTTGTTACACGCTGCCACTAATTAGTATGCCCTGAGGAACTGTTCAATGAACTCTGCAAGTCTTCGGCAGCAAGAAAAATTAAAACTTTGAAGGAAATTAACATTGCTTTCTTGCCTTATGAAAGCCAGGTCAGTATATGAGACTACCTTAGTATATTCATTAAGAGAGTTTCCTCTGAAACATACAGAAATATTATTATTCTCCTAGATTCTAATTTATATGTAAGTAATATTAAAATAGTATGGTGACATTTGCCAACTAGCAATCATGATAGAGGGGCTTAACATTCAAGATGCGCTGGTTACACCTAAGTTTCGTCACTAGTTAAGTTGAGACTCTTTTACACAGTAGTATAATAAATATTTCGTTTTACATTGTCAGGTATTCTCCCTGGACTCGCCCGAGACGTTCCAGTGCATGTACAACCCGGCGCTGGCGCAGACTCGCAACGCTAACATGGAGCGCATCGCCGAACAGATCGCCACGCTCTGCGCTACTCTCGGAGAGTACCCTTCTGTGCGATACCGCAGGTAAACAATTTTACAAAATTTTATTTGTTAATGATTGTGAATGATTTTTTATTTAAATAGGCCATTAAATGGTATTTTGAAAGGCAAAACGAATAAGTCAAACCGAAACCATAGCCTGTTAGGTTAGGTCTCAATAAGTTCATGATCTTATGTCCTAAAGTTCTAACATTAATAAATATGCATGTGTCCAGAGATATATTTTGAATTAATTAAACAAATATTGTTTTGCAGTGACTGGGAGCGCAATGTGGAGCTTGCCCAGCTGATCCAACAGAAACTGGATGCCTACAAGGTAAATATACTAAATATTATCACTCAATCGCAAGCCAGACTCGAGTTTGGGGGTATGAAGAACTGGGTGAAAGCTCTTCATCCCCCGTAGAAAAGGGAGGATTCTCCGACCAGACGGTTGTTATGTCTGGTGGGCCACTGGCCGACAATTGTTGTCGGGTTCTCGTATATAGTCTTATGTCGCCGATAACTTTGCTTGCGCGATGTAAGAATTCTGACGTGTTTGGCTGTAGTACTTTTTGTCCAAAGTAGCTGTAGTACTTTTTGTAGTGCCGCTACATCACTCCCCCTCGGAGATCAGAGTCGATTGTAGACAGTTGTGCCATAGAGAGGTGCCGTAGAGAGTGGCGCTGCGATGTGGCTCACTGCTGGCGCTGATCGGGAAGATCAGCACTCGACCGGCCGAAGGTGCAGTGCCAAGGTCGCTAGGCTGAAGGTGCTGACCAGGAATGCGCTTCTGCTGCATGTTGGTGGTCAGGAATACCCGTTTGAATGTCTCGCTGCTCGAAATCTTAAGGAAGTGATCTTGATGATGATCACGTTGGGGTCACCAATTTTGCGGGTATGAAGAACAGGCTGTAAAGCTCTTCATCCCCGTAGAAAACGAAGGATCCTCCCTTTTCTATGAAGGATGAAGGACACACCTTTCTTCCTTTTCTTTTTTTACACCCTGTTCTTCATTCCCAAACTGGTGAGGGTTACTGAAATTCTATAGCCAACAACACAATATCAACATATCGTGTATTCGTGTTGTACGATTAACGATCCTGATTAATAAAAAAAGACCTGAGCGTAACTTTTCTTTGCTGCCTACTTCACCACACACGCCTATTGTTTTTGTTCTCTAGGCTGACGAGCCGACTATGGGCGAGGGTCCCGAGAAGGCTCGCTCCCAGTTGCTGGTGATAGATCGCGGCTTCGACTGTGTGTCGCCGCTGCTGCACGAGCTCACGCTTCAAGCCATGGCATACGATCTCTTGCCTATTGAGAATGACGTATACAAGTAAGATTTTTAGAATTCTTTTATAATAACTTTCCCCAGCCCCAGCTATAAATGCTGAACCTATTCAGTATGTTTATTTTGAGACTATAGATATTTAATATTTGTACACCACATATTTTGTATAGAACATTAAAAAATATTAAAGTAGTAGTAAAACTACATTCTTACAAATAAATAAACTCTAATTTTAATATAAAAGAATGTAATTTGCTGAACACGAGGTTTGTAATTCAATTCCAAGGTTGAGCAAAGCTATACTGGATTTTCTATCAAGAATTTCTCAGACACGGAACTTAGACTTCTGTCTGGTTGATGGTAATAAACTTATTAGGTACACCACTGCCGAATTCTTCGGGAATTGGCGTGATGTTGATAATAAAGAACAAATCATAACTTTTAAAGGTGCAACAAGTCAATTCCAAGTCTCACATTTGACCTGTTTATCTTAGATACGACTCTTCAGGCAACATGAAGGAAGTGTTATTGGATGAGAATGACGAGCTGTGGGTGGAACTCCGACATCAGCACATTGCCGTCGTGTCTACGTCGGTAACTAAGAACCTGAAGAAGTTCACTGAGTCAAAACGAATGGGCGGAGGTAAGTTGCTAAATGAGTCCTGCTTTATTCATTCTGTTTGAGTTTTAGTAAACCAAAGAGAAAAACTCGCAAGGAAAACTCTAGCATTACATAAAAAGGTGACTTGAATCTTTCTTACTTAGAAAAGGAAAGTCTTATGAGAATGAGAACGAAAGAACGACCGCAGAAAACCTCTAGACAACGCAAAGTGCGTAATAATTACTAATCTACTTTCATCTTCAACAGGCGACAAGCAATCCATGCGGGACCTCTCCCAGATGATCAAGAAGATGCCTCAGTACCAAAAGGAGTTGTCCAAGTATGCCACACATCTACGTCTGGCTGAGGACTGCATGAAGTCTTACCAAGGCTACGTCGACAAACTGTGCAAGGTTGAACAGGTGAGATACCTATTATTATACTGGCCACCTCACCTTATCACATTTTCTTCAGTAACTTCCAACACGTAAAGATTTAGGCTCTTATACATGACAATAACGTCCTTACAAGCCTTTTTAATTACGGTTTTGTACTAACAGGACCTGGCTATGGGCACTGATGCTGAAGGCGAAAAGATCAAAGACCACATGAGGAGTATTGTACCCGTGCTTCTTGACCAGGTATGTAAGGAGTCTTTAAATAAATATTATCTCTCTAAAAAAGAGTGTTCTATTTTCGCAATAAAGCGTTACCTAACACGAAAAGGTTGTCAGAAATTACAGTAAAGGATTTTTTTAGGGTTCCGAACCTAAAGGGTAAAAACAGGACCCTATTACTAAGACTCCACTGTCCGTCTGTCTGTCAATAGGCTGTATCTCATGAACCATGATAGCTAGACAGTTGAAATTTTCACAGATGATGTATTTCTGTGGCCGCTATAACAAATACTAAAAACAATAAAATAAATATTTAAGGGGGACTCCCATACAACAAACGTGATTTTTTTGCCGTTTTGTATAATGTTGTATAGATAATGGAACGGCACCCTTTGTGTGCGAGTCCAACTCGCACTTGGTCGGTTTTTTTTCTTCAGGTTAAACTCTTTTGTCTGTTTATCGCTTTAATGAACTCCCTCTTTTATTGATACTTTTACTTGTAGTGTATATCTTACTGGCTGACTGATCACCCTTTGAAACACTTGCAGGCAGTGATAAACTTCAACAAGATGCGGATCATCGCGCTGTACATCATGTCCAAGAACGGCATCTCGGAGGAGAATCTCAACAAGCTGGTGACGCACGCGCAGCTCGAGCCGTCGGACAAGCAGACACTCCTCAACCTCGCCAACCTGGGACTCAATGTCGTTGTTGATGTATATTTACTATATATAGATATATTTATGTATTTTTTGCATGTAGCATGTTATTTGGTTGGTTTTGTTTTGTTACACTAACTGTTGTGATACAATTTTCACAAAGGTTCTGTACTACAGAAAGTCGCTCAAGACTCGAGATTCAAGGCATTTGATTGGTTGAAACTAATCTATACTTATCACACTAATATTATAAAGGCTAAAGTTTGTGTGTGTATGAGTATGTGTGTATGAGTATGTGTGTATGTCTGTTACTCTTTCATGCAAAAATTACTGAACGATGATTACCACATAGGATACTTTTTATACCGGTAGGTAGTATGATCCCGTGGAACCTTAAGGTTGATGCTCCAGGGTAGCCCGCGAAATTCAAATTTTCTTTCGTTTTTTGCAATTTTCAGGCCAGTGCTAGGTTGTATGTTGATTAAAATATTGTTCGCGGCTGTAAGACGTATGTAGTTATAGAATTATTATCATCAAAATCATCAATACGACCCTCCAAGTTCATAAAGGTGTAGGAATAAAAAAAAAGCAGAAAAAGTCATTTCTACACCTTTATGAACTTGGAGGGTTGTAAAATTTGAATTTCGCGGGCTACCCTGGAGCATCCACCTTAAGCGAACTCCACGCGGGCGAAGCCGCGGGCATAAGGTATGTAAATAAAGAGACAAAATTGGTTTTTAAGTTTGTATGTTAGGGGGTAATCTTCGGAACTACTTATCCGAATCCGAAAATTCATTCACTAACGGGATGCTACATTAGCCCGCGAGTGTAATAGGCTACATTTAAAACGTTCCCGTGTGTAAATTCCGTACATAACGGGAGCGACGCTGCGAGCAAAAGCTAGTCTAAATAATGCTGGAGTCTTGAGTGATGTTCTGCAATATAAACCTTAATCCCATTGATGTTACCTAAGATACAATATTCCTACAAACTTACAAATATGTTGCTTCAAATAGTTTACAACAACAGACAAACAAATTAAAATTACTGCTATAATGTAGTTTTTTGAGCACAATCGAGTGCTCAGTTTCAGACTTTTACTCTCTCCAAAGACGTTGATTTTTAAATTCGTTGTTTGAATGTGTATCTTGGGTTTTTCGTATAATTATCAATCTCTAACCCGAATATTCAATTATTATTTTATTAAAGTTTATATTTTTCTATCCTTTTTTTTATATTTAAATTTAAGTGTTACATAGTCGCTTCAATTGTGAAGATAAGCTAAGGTTTCCCTAATATAAATATTAGCAATTAATGTTACCATATAATGTTCATTCTACAGGGGAACCGAAAGAAACAGTATCAAGTACCAAGGAAGGAAAGGATCACGGAGCAAACATACCAAATGTCAAGATGGACACCTGTCATCAAAGTTGGTTGCACTCATTATTCCTAATAAAAGAAACCACAAAATCGCCGCAAGGTTGCCTAATAATTATGTTTTGTTTTAGGACATCATGGAAGACGCTATTGAGGACAAGCTTGACCAACGTCACTTCCCATTCTTGGCTGGTCGCGCGCAAACCTCTGGATATCAAGCACCAACTAGGTAAAGCCGCAAATCTTTGAACATGTCATCATCATGCCTTTTCCCAACTATTTTGAGGTTGGCTTCCAGTCTGACCGGATGCAGCTGAATACCAGTGTTTTACATGGAGCGACTGCCTATCTGACCTCTAATACCCAGTTAGTTCTGGGTAATACTGTACCCCTTGGTAAGACTGGTTGTCAGACTTTTTAGGCCACTGACTACCTGTAACGACTGTCAAGATCTACAAATGACAGCCAACTGCTTTCCGAGGCACGGAGGAAACTCTGTAAGGGTGGTCACCCATCCACTAGGCAAGCATGGTTTAACCTAAAGATCGACCCGAGCGGCTGTTATTATTTAGCCACGAGCTTCTCAAATCTTTCAACATGTTAGTGTTTCATTGCTTGTTAACAATACTTAGCAAAATTATTTTTTATTCCAGCGTGCGCTATGGACACTGGCACAAGGATAAGGCACAGCAGACTATCAAGAACGTACCGCGTCTGATCGTCTTCCTTGTCGGAGGTAAAAATCTGAATATTTTACTGCTTTCTACGTGAGATAGTGGTATCTTCGGTTGCCTCGCCTTACAATAGAATATTCAATAACGGACCCTATGAAGTGTGGCTCACAGTATAATTTACATTGCTTCTATTTCAGGCGTCTGTTTCTCTGAAATCCGCTGCGCATACGAGGTGACCGCCGCGGTAAAGAACTGGGAAGTGATCGTGGGCTCGTCTCACATACTGACTCCAGACAACTTCCTGTCAGACCTGAGCTCTCTAACCGCCTAAACACCGACACTTCAGGAACCGGCTATCGACATACACATGAAATTTACAAGTGAATAACGCCTAAACTTGTTTTTAGTTGTCGAAGTAAACATTAGCAATTGCTTAGGTCCTTTATTGTTTGTATTTATTACATAAACATTAGCATAGCGTTGCCGTACTTCGACCATTTATTGTGATATAAGCATATTGTAACTATGCAATTATTAATGGCTAAACTTAATTTATTATAAGGGCCACATTATTTTATTTATTGCTTTTACTTACAAGTTTGACTTACCTCCATCTGAGGATGATAGGAGCGTTTTGGAATACAAATTGTGCGTACTATAATAACTTAGTATTTTAAATACATTTTAAGATCAAAATAAGTGCAAAATATGTGCTTTGTAATCTATGTTAACTATATTTTACGTTTTGTTGTACAACAGAATGATCAAAAAAGTTTATACTGTTGACTTTTATTTCGAAATAATGTTTTAATCAGAATTATTAGTTTTTAAGAGTTTCAATTTGTATTATTTTGTTGTTGATAGGGAATGTTAAACATTACATGGCATGGGTTTGCGTACTATTAATATAGACTGATACAGATGACATGCTATTGTTAAATTATGGTACATTTAAAATTTCTATTGAGGTAACGACTTGAGGGAAAGTGTAGGAATAGTTTAAAAACTAAATTGTCTACAAAATTATAGTAAGGTATAATGTCTTTTTAATGTGTGTGTACTAGATGTAAAATTTTGCTTCCGAAAACCGTTGTGCAGTTTATTTAATGCCAAATGTTAGAATCTTTACGAGTTTTAACCGTAGATATAATTTGTTGACAGGAATCGATTGTTCTTATAACTTGCACCTTCGTTGTCACTGTTCAACGCACTACTGTCGACGTCGCGTGGTCAACACGTGGTCGCACTCTCGACACGCTAGAGATTTCCTCGTCATCCGTATATATTCTTATCTATGATATTATTCTGCGTGTTTACTAATATTTATCTAATATTAACGGATGCGTTTACATTGATACATTCCAACTATCTCGATATGTAATTGTTAGACAGTCTTACATGTTACTCTTGAAATAATTGAGTGTTTACCTCTTTAACGTTTTCTGAACTATGTTAAGTACGTTTAACATATTGGTGATTTACAAAGTATTCATAAATAATAACATGTAGTAATGGTCTTGATAGGGGATTATAATTTCATTTCATTAATATAATATCTATTGATATCTTGATGTAGTTCACTGTTCAAGCGATACAAGTCACGTTTTCATCTGGCCACTATAGCCTTAAAAATGTTAAATCTATTAATTTGCAAGAATGTGTGTTAATAACGGATTGTGCAATTATGTAGGGAGTATTCGTATTAATAACCAATCTAATCATAAATTTAAATATCAGTATTGAATTGTTAACAATTTCATTAAATTATTTAATCATCAAATTCGTATTTTATTAAATTTGTTTTAAACCTTGCTGAAGAACTCTGTATATGTGGAAGATTAGTTATTTTATTGAGACGTTCATTCTTATTAAAGTTGGTACTTAAGGTTTAAGCTCCAGGGTAGCCCGCGAAATTCATTTTTTTTGCAATTTCGTGGGCTACCCTGGCGTTTCCATCTTAACTAAAGAAAAAAAAAGCGAGGTTCTGGATGCGACGCGTATATTTTGTTTGCTTAGAAAAGTTGGTATAGTAATTCAAGACAAACACTGATTTGGAGCGTGATAGTTTGTACACCTCTACCTAACCCTGCCGGGATTAGAGGCGTGATGTTATGTAACCGAGTAAAATATACAAGCTGTAATCGACAGTCATTTATTTCGTTATTTAGGCCAAAACACGAGAACGTTGCGTGCGGTGACACGGATATCTAAAACAAACATCAAGCACTTCTTAATAATAATAGATCTGATAGTAGTTACCTATGACACAATGATGTGTATTTCATAATATCATTTATTTGAAAATAAAACAATAAATCATGTGATTAACAAAGTCTTGGGGGCATTAGCCGCAGGTTATCAATTGTGCTGAGGAGTGATGCGGTCACAAACAACTTGTCTGGAAAATGTGAAACCTACTATGTAGTGAGGCGTACAATACTTGATAAGGTATTTATAATAGTTAGACGTACCGTATAGATATGGGTGTTAGCTATTTTGTTTATTTGTTTTCCAGCAGTCACTGTCGGGATTGTTTGTTCGTTATTTGTATCGTGTGGCCTAGTGGACGATCGACTTTACGCTCTTGTATACCTTCCTCTTAATATCATGAATTTATTATGAATAAGTAGCTAAATTGATATTTTATATTAATTTTTCGGGTCATAAATCCGTAATGTCTAGATAGTCTTCCTTTAGGTCGTAGGTAAATAGAACTCCCTCAACGGATACGTCCGTGGAGCTTTGACTGCACTGACCATAATATAAAGCCTGTAATTCAAAAAGGGTTAGGCAGAGGTGTACTTACCTAAGCCTCCTCACATAGTACAGTACATGCCAGAAATAATAATACACCCAGATTTCACCAGTATGTTTGCTTTCTGTATAAATAGGTAGGGGGCGCAAAAAATCGGAGCTCGTGGCCATGGGCGTAGCCAGCCATGGGCTCGGGGTGGGGCAGCAGTCGTAAAATAATATGTAACTAGCAAACTATACCCGCGATCTTACCCAGGTTAATTTTTTCATACAAAAAGGTTACACCCTTTAGCACCCTGTATCTTGTATAATTCGAATTATCCAAAACACTTTCTTATTGCTCACCTACATACACCACCGTTTGGGCTCTGGGCGTATTATATCTGCCAATTTGTTAATCAGTCAATTTAGAGGTTTATATCTATCTTTAGATAGTACTTTCAGGTATGTACATTAAGAAAACAATTACACATAGGTATTATTGTATTGATCGCATTTTTTTTGTGTCGACTGTCGAGTGTGAACTTTCTTACGGATATTTTAAGTACCTACTGTAGTTAACTTACCTAGATAATTTATTTTTTTAGGTTTGGTTAGGTACCTTACAGGTCAGAGCCAGGGTGGGGCCAGCACAGCGCCCCATCCTGCTCACCGCGGCTACGCCCATGCTCGTGGCTACTACTGAGAAATTTTTCTTGATAAAATCTAACAAAACTGCTTAACCTAGGTATCGATTCCAGAACCTCGTGCTCATTAGTCACGCGAGTATAAATAATAATAGTACGGTAGCATTTCTCGTTCTCTCTCTGTACTCATAAACTCACAAAACCGGAACTGACATTATTAATGTGCCATAATAAAACACGCCCACTGTTTACCAGCATTCTGCGTAAACTGTAAAACTTCTCAAGTTCGATTTAATTAATGTATTCGATCGGATATCACAAAGAGCCCGCATCACTATTGTGTTAACCTCCCAGGGTTATCAACCCATTCGCGACAGTTCATCGTCGTTTTCAGTCTATCGACTACTGTCTGCAAGCAATCACTCAATAATCGTAATGGCGAAAGATCTTGTTATTCTTGCCTACTCTGGTGGTCTGGATACCAGCTGCATCCTAAAATGGTAAAGTAAACCCAATCTTCGTTTGTTATCATGCAGAAAGTTTAGAAAGTCACTGTTTTCTTCTCTTGGTCTTGTATCAAACAATGACGAAGGTATATAGGCTAACGAGACGTAGTGCTAACAACATTCTGCTGTTTAAAAATGAATGCTCAGAAGAATACATAACTAAACATAACATCACGCCTGTAATCCCCAAAGTGTTAAGCAGAAGTGTACCTAATATTACAGCCACATTTCGCTAGTTATGTTTAAGTCTCATGTAATAGGGGGCATTGGGACAAGCCTACTGCCATCACCCGGGCACAAATCCAGACTCCGGGGTTGCCACCGAGAAAAAACCAACAACAATTAGCCCGAACCGGGAATCGAACCCAGGACTTTATGCTCAGCAGTCGCGATTGCGACCACTAGACCAATGATGCAGAAGAATGAACTAATTATTAAAACGGGTAGTTATTCAAAGCGTATGTGTTAACCGTATGTTTCCTATTATCACCATTCTCTTGCCGAGTATCTGATTGGATTGTAGCATGAGTAGCATCCCATTCAACTGTAAAACTTATATACTAACCATTGAAACTATTTTGGTTTTCCAGGTTAATCCAAAAAAACTATGATGTAGTATGTTATATGGCCGATGTTGGTCAAAATGAAGATTTCAAGAAAGCTAAGGAAAAGGCTTTGGCAGTGGGAGCCAAAGATGTGAGTATTAGTCCTACCTACTTACTTCAAATATTTATATTTTGCACTTTTGCAGTAACTGGATCGAGTACCCTATACATAACTACATTAACGAAACAATAATTTATTTTAGGTGATAGTAGAAGACCTGCGTAAAGAATTCGTGTCCAACTATATGCTGCCTGCAGTTCAGATGGGTCTGGTTTATGAAAGTCGTTATTACTTGGGAACTTCTCTTGCACGACCATGCATCTCAGTTGGCCTTGTGAATACCGCTAAAAGACTAGGTGCCAAATACATCTCTCATGGCGCCACAGGCAAGGGAAACGACCAAGTCAGATTCGAACTTAGTGTGTACTCATTGTGGCCCGAAGGAAAGGTAAGGATAGCATACATCAAGTAGATAGACTTAAAATAATCTGTTACGCTAAGCGTAGGTACCTACCTACTTTATTTTATAAAATATTGTATCCAGGTGATAGCGCCCTGGCGGCTCCCGGAATTTTTCGAAAGGTTCCAAGGTCGCAGTGATCTTATCGAATTTGCAAAACAGGAAAACATCCCAGTTTCTGCAACTCCCAAAGAACCCTGGTCAACAGACGAAAATATTATGCACATCAGGTAAAGATAACATTTAAATGAATTCTTCTCATTTAACGCGTTGTACTTATAAAATAATATTAACGAGTAATAAAGGTCGTTATAATAATTGCTTTCGTTGCACTCATTCAGTTACGAATCTGGCGTACTTGAAGATCCTGGGGCAATTCCGCCTAATGGCATTTTCAAAATTACTCGGGATTTGAAACAAGCTGAAGATTATCCAAGTGCGATTGATATCAATTTTGAAAAGGGTGCGTAAACATTTATTATAACTTCTCATATCATGAGTTAAACACGTAATGAATGTACTTATACCATACTACCTAGTCTACAGAATTAATATCCATATAATCATATATGTATTACTCGATAGGTATACCCGTCTCCGTGCGAATCCCTAGCGGGCACGAGAAGTCCCTAGTGTTGACCGATCCACTAGCTATATTGGAAACTCTCAACAAGCTGGGAGGCCAGCACGGTGTTGGACGTATCGACATTGTGGAAAATCGCTTCCTAGGATTGAAGGTTTTCGATTTTGCTTGGCATCCAAAAATAACCTTTTTTGATTTTTATTAATTTTGAGGAAACCGTTTTTGTCACAACTTTGATCTTCATTACCTTGCTTGATATTTGTCTTACTCTTTATTCTTGCGTTGGATTTGAAGATCTGTTGACAAACCTAAAATGATGTACTTTCTTACAGTCCCGCGGACTATACGAGACTCCTGCGGGGACAGTTCTTCACGTAGCCCATCTAGATCTAGAGGCCTACGCCCTTGACAGAGAAGTTTTAAGGTAAGGAGGCCTACCATGATCTAATTAAAAACGATTCACAAGCAAGTCATTTCAGTTTAGGTTCCCAAACTGCATCGCTAAAACTCGTACCATGACGTCCTATACGCTCAGCGGCATTTGGATCGTTAAAAGTGAATGAAAGATCGCAATTTGTGGCTGAACCGCGTTTGAAACGTTTTTGGTGAAAAGAGAACGCTATTAGTATCAAATAACTTTGTTTCGCGTCCATTTTAGTATCAGACACGCTCAGAAGCAAGTAACGTTTTGTTTGTTTTTAACTCAGTAACGTAACTTAAAGTAAAAAAGACACTCAACAGTTGTTTTTAAGATTCCACGTTAATACGGTAACTATAGTTAAAATAATTTGTAGTCAAAGTAGATATCTATTTCCCTTTTGCTATACAGGGTGTAAAAGACCTCATCACGAAGCCGTTAACCAAGCATTCTGTATATCAAACTAAGTAACTTTACGCAAAAATTATTGCTGGGAAACGACTTTTTTTTTTGGGGTGAAAAATCATGTTTTGTGGTAGAACTCAATGTAACGCACTCAAAACATTGTGCTGATGTATGGATTGAATAGTACGGGGGTCGTGGAGGTGTTTAAAGTAAAAATCATACATTAAAAACTTGTATTTAAAAAAAAAGTTGTCAAAAAGTTGGAACTGTGACCCCCAATATCTCCGTAACTAAAAGGTTCCCAGGTACGGTGTAGAACAAAAAAATGATCCCAATGACGGGCAGAACAAGTGCCTTTCGGCTTCGTTGAGGTGTTTTACACCCTTTATAATATAAGTTTTTTTTTTATTTCGACGTAATAGAACAAATTAAGTTTCTATTTCGAACGTACCAGAGTAAAAATAGTTGTGCGAGTACTGCAAGTTGTCATGTCACCATATTACTTTACTCTATGCATGTCACTGTCAGTGTCAGTTTGACTAGATACGTAGGTAGTCTGTGCAGCCGTGCAAGTACGTAGGAATCGATTCGATAAATCTGACAGTCATTCTCGACAAAATGAGTTTATAACAAAGATAAAAAGTCATTTTGTCGAGAATAACTGTCAGATTTATCGAATCGATTCCTACGTACTTGCACTGCAGTTGTGATTACGGTGGGAAACAGGCATGTAAAAAAGGTATAAGTTTAGACATAAAAGAAATATTAAGGTGGATGCTCCAGGGTAGCCAGCGATATTCAAATTTACTTACGTTTTTTGCAATTTGCAGGCCAGTGCTAGGTGATTAAAATATTGCTCGCGACTGTAAGACGTATGTAGTTATAGAATTATAATCATCAAAATCATCAATACAACCCTCTAAGCTCTTAAAGATGCAGGAATTACTTTTTCAAGGTCAAAGTCATTCCTGCACCTTTATACGCTTGAAGGGTTGTATTGATGATTTTGATGATTATAATTCTATAACTACATACGTCTTACAGTCGCGAGCAATATTTTAATCAACATACAACCTAGCACTGGCCTGCAAATTGCAAAAAAATAAGAAAATTTTAATTTCGCGGGTTGTTTGGAGCATCCACCTTAAAGTACACTTACATTGGTTTTTTGTGAAATTCCACTAAAATAGAACTAAACAACTTTATTACACTTCCCTGTCCCTGCGGGCAGGGCCCGATAAATCGTGTTATGTAATAAGGCCTTAAATTGAATCGTTAAACTGACGTCATGGTACGAATTAGAAGAACAGTTCAGTTTAGGTCCTAAAATGGATCGCGTTGAGAGCTCGTGGTAGGCCTCAAGGTAACACATTATGTAGACCAGAATGGTTCTTTTGGCTCTTGAGTGACATTGTCTGGAGGGCGCTGTTGGTAAACATTTTGTGAAATTATATTGAAACAAACAAAATGGCGGTGTTAGTCCCGACTATGGCCACCCGCCAAAAGAACCATACAGCCTAAAGCACTACTATGCATTAACATAATTATTATCACTCAAATGACATTTAGAATGTAAAAAAAACAGCTAAGTGCGTGTCGCTGTCGGGCTACGCGTAGTGTAGGGTTCCGTAGTAGCCCGTTTTCACATTAAGAAACGATTCTGTTGTTCTTTATTCTGAATAATAATAAGGATTTTGTATTTGGTACAAATTATGCAACACCCAGATTCAACGACTATTACGGTTACACTAATAAAGTTATCTTAACCGCTATAATTTTCCTTTATACACACATCAAAAGTATCTAGGGATCAACATATATTTTTGCAATAACTTTTCTCCTGATTGATATTAATTAAAATTTTCTTTAAGGATTCATCAAATAAAGTGTTTTCGTTTGTCACAGTAACGATAAACCAAGTCACCTTTGCATTAATAAAGAAATTTGCCATTTTCCTAATAAAGGGATTTTTGACATTTGAACCACTAACATTAAAGTTCGAAAAAAAGACTGAAATAACAGTTTTCTTTAAAATTTTATTGGGTAACTTAAACAATTAATAATCCGTGTTTCTACCGCGAACACTAACAACACAAGAACATCGGTTTGGCATACTCAAAATGAGTTCATCCAAATCACGCTGTGGAATGGCCGCCCATGTTCGTTGCAACAACAAAAAAAGGTCTTCTTGCGACTGGATACCCTCCATATTCGGCAGAGCTCTTCTCTGTAGCATATCCCATGCATGCTCAATCGGGTTCAAGTCTGGCGACTGAGCAGGCCAGGGCAGGACATTGATGTTAGCTGCGGCGAGAGTCTGTCTTACAACTCTTGCGGTGTGCGGTCGTGCATTATCATGCATTAACTGAAATAAGGGACCGATTTGCACTTGTAGAGGAACGATGACGTCTGATACAATCGTCTCAGCATAAATTTGAGCGTTGAGGTTGCCTCTGATCCAAATCAACTCAGTTCTTCCGCCGATTCAAATACCCGCCCATACCATGATGGTTCCACCACTATAAGGATGGACTTCCTGGCAGGATTTTAATCGCTGTTGGCGTCCAGGGGTTCTCCAGTGTCGTATACGTCTTGTATCCGGTCTCATACCAAAACGAGACTCATCAGAAAAGCACACGAAACGCCATTGTTCTTCTGCCCAATTTCTGTGTTCAAGAGCCCATTGATATCGAATCCTACGATTGTGCATTGCTATAGGTGGTACCCGTAGCGGTCTTCGGGAATGAAGGTTCACTTCATGCAAGCGGTTTCTGACTGTTTGGTCGCTAATTAAGTTCCCTGAAGAGTGATGAAGCCTCACGGCTAACATCATGGCGGTTATTGTTGGAGCTCTTCGAGTTAAGATTTGAATGTATCGGTCTTGTCTCCGTGTGGTGCAGCGATACCGTCCTCCATGGCGCTCAGCCACGGTACCAGTGCTTCGGTAACGTGTCCAAAGTCGACTGATAACACTCTGACTTGTATTCAGAGCTAAAGCTACAGTACGTTGCCGGGAACCAGCTTCTATCATTCCCACGGCTCTGAGCATTTCTTCCCTGCTTAAATGACGTCGCCGCTCCATAATAACGTTGGTTTTAATCAGTAGTAGGGAAACAGTAGCACTAATAATGTCTTCAATGCGTTGTATGTTTTTATAGGGAAAATATTGACAGCTTATTTTCATCTTTTACTCGAATTTGATTGAGAGTTCCTGATTCAAATTATGAAATGCACCAAAAAGGATCCATATAAATTTATAAAATCATAAATTTATTACAAAGCCACATCTCAATCTCAAGAAATCCGCATAAAAATGCTTGATCCCTAGACATTTTTGATGTGTGTAGTTCATTATTAATGCACTTTATTCATGATTTTTTCCAGTTTTTTCAAGCCACCAGTTTAGCTTTAATAGGGAGGGGGGAACGCCCTACTGGAACAAAAAAAAAGAACTTTAAAGTTTAATATTTCGTAAATGAAGCATTAAGGGGCTCCCCCATGCACACTAGCGCCACTTTAGTAAAAAAATCAGAACTCGTTAAATACACAATTAATATAAAATTTGATTGACAAAATCAATGCTTTAGAGTTCTAGATTATTGACGTCTATTTAATTCATTAAAATATACTTCACTGTAGTTACAGTTAGAAAAATTGCTAAAAACGGCCGTTTTTGTCCATTTTGTATCTGTAACGGCAGCGAGCTATGTTTCAATGAGTTAAGCAGACGTAAATAATTTAGAAGATCAAAAGATTGATTTTGTCAATCAGATTTTATATTAATTGTGTATCTAACGAGTTCTGTTTTTTTTACTAAAGTGGCGCTAGTGTGCATGGGGGAGCCCCCAACCCCTAAGTCATTTGACACGATGGGATAAACGACGAAAAAATAATTCAACACTTCACAGCTACCCTAAAAAAAAATATTTTCCAAAATTTTATTTAACCTGTTTGTCGACGTAGTTGATATACACACCCCTACAACATTAAAGCTTTCTAGTCACAGAACACTATTACTCCTAGCGGAGTATTTCTAGTACTAACGGTCTCTTAGAAAAACCACGGACAGACAGACGGACATAACGAAACCAGGAATAGGTAACCCTAAAAATTAAGATATTGAATAAAAAAAATTTTTATATTACAGAGTAAAGAAATATCTTCAGGATAAAATGGCTGATTTTGTTTACAACGGATTTTGGTTTTCCCCTGAAGCCGCCTACACTCGAAAATGCTTAGAATTGTCTCAAGAATCTGTAAATGGAATGGTTACAGTCCAAATATATAAAGGAAATGGCAAGTTGCAATCATCTACACTTTTTAATTTATTATTTAAACTTAAATTGCATTATCTGATGTTTTCTTTATTATAGTTACAATATTAGCAAGGAAGAGCTCAGCAAGCTTGTATAACAAAGATCTGGTCTCGATGGATATTTCCGGAGGATTCTCACCTGAAGACAGTACTGGATTCATCAATATTAACGCTCTTCGTCTGAAAGAATTTGCTAGGTTTTCGAAACAAAATAAATAATTTAATTTTCACAATAATTGATCTTTTCTGTCAAAATGGTACCTAATATACGATGATTTAGCCTTAGGTAAACTAAGTATTTTAATTACCTATAATAATTCCTGTTAATTTTATATTCGTTATACAATCCTTGGGATTTCGTGAGTTCGAAGAAGGTTCGAAGAGACTGACTACAGATGTAGGTAATCATCTGCCGAATTCGTTTCCGGGGTTTCCCCGAAAATTGAATTTAGTGCTACATCTGCATGAAAAGTGTTCTACAAGGGTTAGAAGAACATCTTACAGCTGAGGAGCTCGTGGCTAAATAATAACAGCCGCTTGGGTCGATCTTTAGGTAAAGCCGTGCTTGCCTAGGTTGGTCTGTAGATGGGTGACCACCCTTACATTCCGAGTTTCCTCTGTGCCTCGAAAAGCACGTTAAGCTGTTGGTCATTTGTAGTTCTTTGACGTTACATGTAGTCAGTGACCCAAATGTCTGACAACCAGTCTTACCAAGGGGTATCGTATTACCCAGTACTAACTGGGTTGTGGAGGTCAGATAGGCAGTCGCTCCATGTAAAATAGAAAAAAAAGAAAGAAAAAGCATTTGTTAGCCTGCACAGGGGTTCTAAAATGTGGCCGCTTTATAATAATCGTAATATGAATCCGTTATGAATCACGTTAAAAAATTTAAATTCTTAAAATGGACTAGGTTTTAAGAATTTTATTTTTTTTATCTCAGCATGGTGCTGTAACATTGAAAAAACGTTACAGCGCCGCGCTGGTATTCTGATAGGGCCCAGAGCAGAGTGATGCCACGTCAGTTACGGATAAAATAAAAAAATACATCCCACCAAAAATGAATCACGTTTGTCTACAACAGAATGCCTTTTGGTATTGCAACAGCGCCTTCAATTTTCCAACATTTCCTTGACAAGTTACTTCAAGGTATAACAAACGTCGCTGTATTTTTTGATGATATCGCCATTACTGGGAAAAAAGACGAAGAACACGTACAGACTCTTTCAATGGTTTTTAACAAATTGAAAGTAAATCTAAAAAAATGCACTTTCTTGCAACCAGAAATCGAGTATTTAGGACATTTTATTGACAAAGATGGAGTACGACCAACAAAATCTAAAATAGAAGCAATTTCTAAGGCACCACCGCCAACAAATACCAAAGAACTTAGGGCGTTCTTAGGACTCATAAACTTTTATGAACGATTTATCCCACACCTACACAGCGAATGCGCCGATTTACATGAACTAACCGGTGACCTCCGAAACTGGCAATGGACGAATCATGAGAATGAAATATTTATTAAAACTAAGAGATTAATAACAAGATCTAAATCGCTTGTCGCGTTTGACGAATGTCGACCCCTTTACCTCTCCTGCGACGCCTCAGAGAAAGGAGTAGGCGCAGTCTTATACCACAAGGATAAAGAAATCGAACAACCTAATGCATTCGGGTCAAGAAAACTTAAACCGGCTGAAAGCAAATATTCCGTTATAGACCGCGAGGCATTAGCATTTTAGCAATATTCTATGGCATTCAAAAATTCGACCAATATCTCAGAGGTACAAAGTTCACACTTGTAACTGACCACAAACCACTTATTCACATATTGGGCCCACAACGAAATCTCCCAAAAATTGCCAATAGACTTGTGAGGTGGGCACTCGTGATTGGAAATTATGATTATGACATAATTTATAGAAAAGGGGAACATAACATCATTGCTGATTACCTATCCAGAATGCCAAATAGCACTGAACAGCCGAATTGTCCAGAGGTTTCGATATGCAAAATCACTGATTTGATACAGCATAATAAAATTAACGACTTGACCTTAAGTGAAGAGCATATTAGAAGAGAAACGAAACACGATGCCACACTAAAGCAAGTCCTGCAATTAATCAAAACCGACTGGTTTGACTGTTCACAGACTGATCTGAAACCGTTTATCAGAAAACGTAGTGAACTGTAGAAGAAGACTGACTGAAGACTGTGACTGTGAAGATAATTATGTGGCAAGGTAGAGTTGTTATACCTAGTACATTAAGAAGTACAGTACTGCGTTATTTGCATATTGGCCATCCTGGAACTTCTGCAATGAGAGCTCTTGCGCGCTTCTATGTTTGGTGGCCAACACTCGAAGAAGACATTAACAATTTTGTAAAAAAATGCCAAAATAGCCAGGAAAATAGACCTAACAACTCAGAACTTCCTGTATACTCTTGGTCGATACCAGAAAAGGTATGGGAAAGAGTTCACGTCGATTTTGCCGGACCTTTTGAGGGCAAGTATTGGCTAGTGCTGGCAGATGCATTATCAAAATGGATAGAAGTTAAACCTATGGCAAAGATAACCACTAAAACGTTATGCGAGAAACTAGATGGCATTTTTACTACTTTTGGATTGCCTCAAATTATTGTCTCCGACAATGGACCTCGATTTACTTCCAAAGACTTTCGAGAGTATTACAAGTCAAAGGGCATAGTGCACATGACATCTTCACCCTACCATCCAAGAACCAATGGATTGGCCGAACGACTCGTGCGAACTTTGAAATCCAGAATGGCGTCAAGTGAAGCAGACAGAGTCAACCTAAAACAGAGGCTTCAAAACATTCTCTTTACATAACGCAACACACCGCATACTACTACAGGAAAGTCCCCAGCCCAAATGATGTTCGGCAGACAGCTAAACTGCTTACTGGATAATGTGAAGCCAAATATGAGATTGCGATATAAAAACGTAAAAGCGAATATTCAATCTGAACAAAAGACGCCGAATTTCCAGAATGGGGAAGCAGTGTACATTCGTACCAAAATGGAAAATAAGTGGAAACCGGCTATCATTGAGGAAAGAAAACACAGGTATTCTTATGTGGTTATAACTCCAGAAGGCGTCTTGAAGCGCAGACACGCCGACCACATACGTCCCAATGCTAGTGTAGCTCAGTCACCATCACCAACCAACGAGCCAGACATTTCGATGAAACCATCGTCATGCACTTCCACACTACATGAAGTACTACCTCGTGCCAGTTCAACTCCATTCAGTCAACCTCCAATTGAAACCACCTCACAGCGAACACTCGAGCAGACGCCGGTGTTGAGGCGTAGTAAGAGAACAGTACGCCCACCACATCGCCTCATAGAGCAAATGGACTAAGGCCGGGAGGAATGTTACAAACACCTTTGTTTTCATAGATTTATATTTGTTGTCTAAAAACTAAATGTCATCAGTTTATTATCTGACGTATGTCTTTTAAAGAATGGAAATAAAATACAACTTAATGTTCAACAAATAACTTTATTTTAACATTTATTCTCTAATTTCTTCGATTGCCCTGTTCCAGACGCAATGGCTCTAATTATTATCACTAAGTTCCCTATTTTATATTTTGTGCTTTGTTTCCTATTTTATCAAATTTGTCCTTACTAATTTTTTGATGGTTGCATTCCGTATTAGAAAATATCAAAGTAATCGCTCACAGCGCTCACATCTATATTTTGCGTTCCGATGTAGATATCACGATTATGACAGCTAAGAGCTGTCATCAATTCGGAACGCTTGTGAATGCGTTGACAGTGAACATAACTCCAAACCAAAACCTTTCACAAGACCTATTTTTGAAAATGGAAGTTATGTTGGTTGACTCTGATACTCACAGATATCATCTCAGATTTTGAGATAGAGAACGACGATTTCTCCAGTGATGAAAAGGTTGACGGAAGTGTTAGTATTAGCGTATTTTGCTCCCGGCAAAGATTTACCCCCTAAAAAAATCCCACGAATTACAAATTACATAGATGCAACGATAATTAAATATAATGTTTAATTAGATGCGACTCCTAAGTTCTTATCAAAACAACACAACCTGTCAGCACAACTGTCGTTTTTGACAGCGCTCACGGTGATATTTATTTGGGGCATGGTCAGTGTAATCGCAAGATGGCGCATGTCATGACGTCATCTATGACGATTCAAGGGACATCCATATCGCGCTCACAGTAATTCGGAACGGGTTTATATATGGACGCTCAAATCGATTACAGCGCAATTCGGAACGCGGCCTAAATATCACCGTGAGCGCTGTCAAAAACGACAGTTGTGTTGTTTTGATAAGAACAGAGTCGCATCTGGTGAAAGCTATACATTATATTTAATTATCGTTGCATCTATATAATTTGTAATTCGTGGTAAAATACCACGAATTACATTACATTATAATTACACGAATATTATAGGGGTAAATCTTTTGTGAAGCTTTATTTAGTTACTTATAGCTTAAAATTGTTATGTTGCCGTAGATGCAGAATTAAACATTATAATAAAACTTTGTTTTACTATGTAGAAGGAATATATTTTTAAGGTAAAGATGACAAGACAAATATAACAAACATTGCTAAGCAACCAACCATCGACACTATAATGAAGGTTGTATATCTTCACATCCACGATACTTTTTTAGAGCTTGGACAAATCTTGAAGTCAATTCTACAGCTTAGCATGTTTAGTCTTGGTCCAAACAACGGCTTCGTAAACATGTCCGCCAATTGCAATTCTGTAGAGACTTGTTTGACAGCGAAGTCTCCATTCTGAATACATTCTCGAATGAAGAAATGTTTTATCTTGATATGTTTTGTTCTCATAAGGAACTCATACGGTGGGTTCTCAGACAACCTTATAGCAGACTCATTGTCAACGTAAATTGTTGGTTTTCCATTCAGGTCTGTTAAGTCCGTTAATTCCTCCAGGAGTTCTTTTAGCCATAAGGCTTCTCTCGCAGTTTCTGTCATGGCTACGAGTTCGGCTTCCGTTGAGGAGATTGCTACTCTTGGTTGATTTTGGCTTTTCCACATGATGGGACCGGAGAATAGGAAAATCATCCCTGACGTCGAGTGGCCAGTCGTTGTGTCACCACCAAAATCAGCATCACTGAAACATATCAGCCTCTTCTCCCGGCTTTTCGCGAAGACAAGTCCTTTGTCTAAAATAAAACTAAATCTAAAAATTCGCTTGACTCTCATCACATCAAACTTAGTAGGACTTTCTAGATGTCTTGACACAACACTCACAGCATAGCTTATATCTGGCCCTGTAGCGACCATGAGGTATGCTAGGGCTCCCACAGCTTGACGATAGGGAAATGACGAATTTGATTCATCATCTTCTTCATCTATGCCAATTCTTACTGCCGGCGTTGCAGCAGCTTTGCAGTTAGTCATTCCAAACTTTTCAAGTATCTTCTTACAATAAGACCTTTGGTTTAAGGTAACACAACCATCTTTGGTCTTACTAATTTCAAGTCCAAGGAAATAAGACGCCGGTTTTGTGGTTATTTTAAACCTTTTTTTCAGCTCTTCAATAAATTTTCTTCCAGCATTTTCACTAGTTGAAGCCACCAAACCGTCATCTACGTAAAGCGCAATTATGACTTGTTCACTTAAGTAAAGGCAAGGATCTTTTGTGCTTTGCTTGAATCCTGAATTAATAAGATACTCTGTTACGCAGACATTCCAGCATAGAGGAGCTTGTTTCAGCCCGTAGAAGCTGCGTTTAAGTTTGCACACTTTCTTAGTGCCATCATTGAATCCCTCTGGCTGCTTCATAAAGATTTCCTCTTTTACAGCTCCGTTTAGAAATACATCGAACTGTTGAAGTACCAAATTTTCTTGAGCAGCTATTCCTAAGACAGCTCTTATAGTACTGAGGCGGGCTACCGGACTGAAAGTCTTCTGATAATCAACGCCAGGTTTTTGTGAAAAACCATTTACTACTAATCTGGCCTTGAGTCGCTCAATTGTACCATCTGGATTGTTCTTTATTTTGTAAACCCATTTACATGGCAATGGTTTACGATTTTTCGGAGGGTCGACTAATTCCCAAGTCTTCATTTCTTTCAATGATTCCATTTCATTTTGCATAGCCTCTAACCATTTGGCCTTATCCTTGCTATTCATAGCATCTTTAAACGTTTGAGGTTCTGTCTCATTATCCATATCCATGGCTGCCATAATATAATCCTCAAATATTTTAGGTCTGTCAATCTGTGATCTATCACGAAGATTGTATGACCTCCGTTCTTCTGGGACAAGAACGGATGTATCGACATCTATGTCGTTTTCATTTGGTTGATCACCAGTTTCACTACCGTCCTCAATCCCGAGAGTGTCTTAAAACAACTCATTATTTCCATTTTGTATAGGTACTTCGTTAGAGCTTGCAATAACATTATCTTGTACTGCTTGCTGTCTACTTGCAATAACATTATCTTGTACTGCTTGTTGTCTACTAGTATTTTCTTTTGTAGTACCTTCTATATATATTTCTGTTTCATCCAGTTCACTTTCAGTCTCGTTTGATCGCTTGTTATCATTTAATTCTTGAAAAGGAACAGAAATTACATTTTTACCATCTTCGTAGAACATTTTCTTTAAAATTCGAACATCCTTGGAAACAAGAATGCGTTTCTTCGATGGGACGTATATTCTAAACGCTTTTGAAACTTCTGAATAACCAGCGAACATACCTGGAATTGCCTTTGAAGCAAATTTCTGTTCATGTTTTCCTTTCTTTAGGATGAACGTTTTAGCACCAAATACATATAGATGATTAACGCAGGGTTTTCTACCTACCCATCTTTCGAATGGTGTTTGGTTTTCAATACTCTGGTTAATGCTGCGGTTTGACAAGTAATTTGCAGTATAAACCGTTTCTGCCCATAAACACATAGGCGCTTTTGATTCCAACATCATGCATCTTGCTTTTTCTATAAGGGTTCTATTTTTCCTTTCAGCGATTCCATTTTGATGTGGAGTGTATGGTGCAGTCAATCTTCTTGCTATACCATTTAGCTTCAGAAATGAGTCAAACTTCAAATTCCGGTATTCCGTACCGTTATCGGTCTGTAGGCATTTAATTTTGTTTCCTGTGAAGTTCTCTGCTTCTTCCTTGAAGTCTATGAATTTTCGTAATACTTCGTTTTTATTTTTAATAAAATATACTCGGCAGTATCTACTGTAGTCATCAATAAAACTTACAAAATACCTGTTGCCATTCAGTGAAGGTTGTTTAAGTGGTCCACAGACGTCACTATGTACGATCTCAAGACGCTGACTCGTACGTGAATTATTTTTGTCTCTCTTCTTGCTAGGCACTCTGCTCAATTTCCCTTCTATGCATATTTCGCATTCACCTAAAGAACTATTACGGTTGAAGTATAATCCAATCAGACTTTCATTCTTTAAGGCGAGCTTCAAGTCCCTTTCGCTCATGTGTCCCATTTTACAGTGCCATTGTTTAATAGCATCTGACTCCACTTCTTTTGCTACGTCATTACTACATTCTGTAGCATTGGCTCTATGTCTGTCAACATTATTATTTTTGGTATGGAGATAATATAGATCATCGTCTTCTCTCACTGCTTGCATTTGTACTCCACGCTTGTGATCATTAATTATTGCCTTCTTCTTAGTGAATAGAACAGTGAGTCCTACATCAGTCATTTTCCCAACAGATAGAAGATTAGCACACAGGCTTGGTACATAAAGTGCATCAGCTATTCCAATTTTTCCTTCTTTAATTTCTATTTCTGCAGGCCCTGACCCTTTTATCTCTGCAGTTTTGTCCTTTGAAGCGAGTTTAAGGGTTTTTGAAATTTTCTTTATCTCAATAAAAGGCTTATCCGAAAATGTCATATGTGACGTACATCCACTGTCAAGTATCCAGCAATTTTGGGTTTTGTCATTTATGAAGTAGCTACTGAAGAGGTTTGTTTCTTTTTCGTCCTTTTTGGTATAGCTGTTCTTAGGCTTCTTATTATTTTTCTTGCCTGTATTCTTATTTTTAGACCAGCATTTGGACGTGTCATGGCCTTTCTTTTTACAGATCTTGCAAAAAGTGTAGAAACTTTCTTCAGTGTCATTCTTTACGCTAGTACTAGGAATGTCACGACGACGTGCATCACTCTCTTCTATAATTTTAATCTTTAGCTTTTCAGAATCTGGAAGAGAGTCTTGAGATTCAATTGCAGTCCTGAAATTTTCGTATTCTGAAGAAAGGCTATAGAGCATCATGATTGACAATAGATCACTGTTGATATCAATATCTATATCTTTTAATTTATCAACTGTATCCATAAATCTCTTTAAATGCTCGCTTGTATCTAAACCTTCTTCTAGTTTTGCTAATATAAGTTGCTTTAGTAGGGTAGCCTTTCTGGCTGGACAAGGGTCCAGCCAGAAAGGCTACCCCTACTGCTACTAAAGCAACTTATATTAAATCTCATATATTATATTGAATCTATCTATGCTAGTAAGGACTAGCATAGATAGATTTAAGAGTTGTCCACACATCTCTGGCAAATTTATAATTTTTTACCTGTTTCAGTTCTGAAGGCGCTATCAACAACATCAGCTCCGATTTCGCCATTTTGTCATCGTCAAGATAATTTTTTGACGCATCTTCCTTTGGATATTCTTTTACACATGCCCATAGTTTATCTTTTATTAGGTATGCTTTTGCATGTATACACCACGTATCGTAGCTTTCTTTTCCTAAAGGTTTTTCGTGTTTTTCCTTTTTCGTTTTTATTCCATTACTTACTTACATTTATCGCTCTGCTACACATTTTACATTTTGAAATATAAAATGACATTGACATATTTTCAACCAAGGACGATGTTTGGTTCATGCGCTGCTAGCGCTAGCGCCATTAGTTTCACCAGTTGCCCACCCCATTCGGAACGGGTTTATGGACGATCAAATCGATTACAGCGCAATTTGGAACGCGGCCCAAGTCTTGCTTGTCAGTCGGACAGTCGAGCAGGCAGGCAATCTAATCTGTCAAATGTTTTAATTTTTAGGTGATAGTCGTAGCAAAAAATGGCATCGAGTTTATTCAAAAAAGCTATCTTGTCCAATCCTGCCACTGTGCGGAAGACATTTGGAATAATTTGCAATGCTACAAGAAACCGTAAGAATAATAAATACCCAAACTATGCTTGTTTTTAGAAAATGTCCAGTGTTGTGACTGTTACGTCATTTCATTTTAGATTGGAACTACCAATACATGCCCGGTCCGTATCCTAAGACCATAGAGGCGCGGGAGGCTGCGGCAAGAAAGTATGGCATGACCATTGAAGAGTACCAGCCGTATCCCGAGAGTATGGGCTATGGAGATTACCCGAAACTTCCTGATATTGGAGAGGATTCTAGGGATCCACACTACCCTTATGATAATCCAGAATTGAAGAGAAACTTTAACGAACCTGTAAGGCTTAAAATGTCCTATAATCATTACAAGCTACTACCAGCCTGCAGATGACCACTGCTATAAACTATGTTCATTGATTTTCAGATGCATGCAAGAATGGAAATATTTGGTGGTGACCGTTATGATCCATCTATGAAGAGGAGGTTCTCATTGTTGCACCAGTGGACATGGTTTTTGGGTGTTGTCGGAGGATCTGCTGCATTGTTCTTCTTTTTGGAAGATTATAAAATTGGAAGGCCTGTAATAGCCAAGCAATATCCATCCCAGGGACCTCACTTTGCATTCAAATGAAACATCTTGTTCTGGTCTGTTCAAATTATTTTAGTTTATTTAAAAAAATAGTTTCAATAAAACAATTTTGAGTTTAACCTTTTTTCTACCATAATAATATATAAGTAATAATAAATAAGTACAACATTGATTTTACAACCTGTAAGATTGTACCCATTAACCTATTGACACGTAAATTCTCAATATAGATATTGTAATTATCTCTAAATGTGGCCACTGGGTACGGCAAACCAATTAACATATTTGGCTATGTATTGTATGACTTAAAAAAACTGGGATGTAGTATATTATTGTCCTTACTTATTTGTACTCTCAATATTTAGTGTCTTAATAAGCAATAAAGTAAAGGCTTAAATTATTTAAGGATGTGTACCTGCCGAGTGCTGAGGGAGCAGGGGAGGGGATTAATATTACAATTGATTGTAGCATGTGGCATTTTGTAGTTTTACCTACAACCATTAGATAGAAAAATATTTTAACAAAATTACTAAACAGAATGGACTCCTCTAGGTGGCCTGAGCGGTGAAAGTTTGTAGCAAAACATTTACAAGTAGACCTAATAAACTTTACAGTGACCAGAGAATTGCATGATACAGGCAATTTTAAGTTTAAAATCTTTTTAAACATTAATTAATGATTTCACTTATAAATACTAGTAAAATATTCATCTTCCAAGTCATAGAGATCAGCTGCTATGTCATCACGGAGAGACATTAGTTTCTGGTCACATTCTTGTTGTTTTGTGCGAAATAATTTGGAGTTTTGCGTTATTGCCTCATTGACTGATGGGAAATCATTCAATATTAAATACTGTTTTATGTCTGATACCAGCTTCATCAGGGATTCACCGGCTCTCACTGAAAGAGAAAAAAATATTGCAACTTGACTTCTTCAATTGCTGTACTTACAAATTTTACTAATGTGGTGTTGCATGCACACGGAAGGGGGGCCAAGAAATTTATTATATAAAGATTGCCACAAAGTGTTAAACAATAACATTGTCATAAACTTACCAATGTTGGCAGCCCGGACTTGCATTTCAAATGTGTCTTGCTCAATCTGTGTCATTCTATTGAGTTGGGTTTCATTTTCTAGCTTTGCAAGTTTTATGATTTCTATAAAAAGAAACAAATTGAGTTATGGGCATTTTGTATGTTATAACGAATAAAAAAATAACTTGTGGGTGATAAATTATTGAAACATTTGTTGCAATTTGTATTGATTTAATAGAAGGCAGAAAAACTGTTATGTCCCATCTGCTTTTAAAAAATCTATCAGATTTAAATATATAGATAGAGCACCGGTAAGATGGCCAGACGTGATCAAGAAGGCTATTGGAGGCAGCAGGCAGCCTACCGAGCGGTCCATACTGCAGAAGACAAGAATTCGGACACTACAGCGGGCGGGATAGTATATATTTTTAAATTATTCTCAAGTTAATTTTATTTATTTGTGGTTCAATAAGCCTATTTCAGTTTAAGCTCAACATGTACCTACTCTGTTACGTTGTTCTAATATCTAAACTAACGTGTTTATTAAATAGCAATAGGTATTTAAAAGTAGTCTAGTCTAATTAGTAGAGTGCTGCAAGACCAAGACCAAGACCAAGACTGAGAGCCTTGAGACGCGTCGGTGGTGGTCGTGATACTCAGCATTGAGGTAACAACGAAGAAGAATAAGTAGAAGTCACCGACAGACCGCGATCTATTTTAACTTTAGTCATTCATCCGAAAATTACAAAAGCAAGAGCTGTTATTTGTTACTTACCTTCAAAGTTTTCTAACATACTCTTTACATCTTCTTTTAGTCGGGTTGTATATGATTTTAGCAATGCTTCTTTATTTTGGGGCAAATTTCTTTGCATTTTGACTTATTTTTTAACAATAAGAAGCAGAAGCAGCAAATTCACCAAATCAAAACAAATTCTTTGACAGAAGAGTAGAAGATAGAAGTATTTCTATGTAGTCTGTGGGCAGAAGTAAAAATTGCCATTTAAAATTGCGCGCAAGATAAGCTTGCGCGCGGCCAAAATCGGAACTAATCGTTGGCCGCTAGGGTTGGGCGTTGAATCTGTTAGGTCTGTATTTTTCCTATGTCTTGTCTATGTTGAGTCTATGGTGTAGGATTGACTTTTCAATGTGTGAAGTGAGTTTGGGTACCTGATGGCTGTTATAAAATAAATATGTGATCCTGGAAATATAATCTTTCTCTAGTACTTAATAATGATCAATATTATCATAAAAGGTTATGGGCTATAATTGTGATAATTTATAATATGGAAATATGGCAAAGTAAATGAAAATAGAAAAATACGAAGAACATTTTAAACTGTCAAAGGAAACAAAAGAATAGAAAAATGGACATGAGAAAGTACGAGGCTATGCCATTTCTGAAAGAGGGGGTGAATTTTCAAACATGGAAATTTCGGCTGAATTTATTGTAATAAGGAAAAAGGTGTCGTAGAGGCGATTAAATCTTCAGACGTACAGAGTACACTGGATATCAAGGCGAGATCGATTATCGTACAATGCGTGTCAGATAAGTACATTGCATAATTATATAAAAAAATGTGACAAATCATTAGATATGATGAAGTGCTTGGAAGCAATTTTTGAGAGAAAGTCAGTTTTTAACAAATTGCAACTAAAGAGAAGATTGCTAAATTTAAAATGTCAAAAAGATATTATACTCCAAGACCACTTTCTAAGGTTCGATGAGATAATAGCAGAAATTGAGATTGGAGAAAAGATGTCCGAGTCCGATAAGGTGTGTCACATGTTATTAACACTATCAGATGATTATGAAAATGTAATAACGTCATTGGAAACAATGTCAACAGAAAAGGAAATAACAATTGATTTTGTGGAAGCGAGATTATTAGATGCTGAGATGAAACAAAAAAGTGTAAATGAAAATAACAATAACAATCCTACAAATACAGAAACAAGTTTTACAACTGAAAATAATATAGTATGCTATAAATGTAAGAAAAGAGGCCATAAAGCATATCAATGCAGAAGTAACCACCAAAGAGGTAGGCACTTAAGGGGAAATTTTAATGGAAGAGGAAGAAGAGATGAGAGAGAACATGCAAATATGTCAAAGTATAAGTTCACAGCATATGATGAAACAAATTTAACGAATGAATAGAAACGTAATAGAGTTCATAGTAGACTCGGGAGCCTCAGATAATATGATACAAGACAAATACAGAGAATTTATGACTGAAATAACAACACTGACAAAACCAATAAAAATAAAAGTTGCGAATGGTGAGTATTTGGAAGCCAAGGAGAGAGGAATGATAGAAACGGAAGGAAAAGCCAGAAACTCAAGTATTGAAGCCATAATTGTGTCAAATCTCTCACAGAACTTACTGTCTGTGAGTAAACTGGTTGAAAGGAATTGTAATGTGATATTTCAAGGCAATGTGGTAAAGATTATACAAAATAACATGAGATTATATGGACAAAAAGATGGACAATTATATAAAATACAATTTAAAATTAAAACTGAGAATGAATGTTATAGGACAAAAAACGAAACCAATTAATGGCATCGACGACTAGGGCATTTAAATAGAAATGGGTTGATCACTTTAAATTTACCGAATAGTGACAAGAGATGCGATGTGTGCATGAAATCCAAGTCAACTAGATAACCGTTTCATACAGTTGAGATGCCAAGATCGGAAAAAGTGTGCGAACTCTTACACACTGATATTTCAGGTCCAGTAAATACCCCAAGCCTGAATGAAGAGAGATACTATCAAGTAATTGTAGATGATTATACTCATTTTGGAGTCGTATATCTGTTAAAGTATAAACATGAAGCAACACAAAACTTAATATATTATGTAAAATATTTAGAAAGACAGAAAGAAAACAAAGTAAAGAGAATTACATGTGATAATGGTGGAGAATTTAAGAATAAAATAATAAACGAATTTGCAATAAATCATGGGATAAAAATGGAATACACAAACCCATACAGTCCACAGATGAACGGAGTATCTGAAAGGATGAACCGGACAGTATAAAATAAAGCAAGGGCATTAATGATGGAATCCAACCTTCCTAGAGAGTTATGGGGAGAGGCAGTGAAATGTGCAATGTATCAAATAAATAGATGTCCATCAGCAGCTATCAAATTTAAAACCCCAGCAGAGTTGTATTATGGTAAAAATCATATAGCAAATATGAAAGTATTTGGATCGAAAGCATGGATGATTGTATTACCAAGAAAATCAAAATTTGATGAAAGAGCAAGAGCTATGAGATTTATTGGATATAGTACAAATGGATACAGATTGTGGGATCCAGAGAAGAATGAAATTATAATCTCGAGAGATGTACATTTTGATGAAACGAATGTAAGATACGATAGAATTAGAGAAATAGAAAAAGACAATGAAAGGTCAGTGGTATATAGAGAAATAGATGAAGAAGGAAAAAGACCAAGTACATTAAGAATAAGAGTTAGAGAACGTCCTACTATGTCTGAAAATACTCAAGACAGTGATGATGATGATAAATTTGATGATGCAACTGAACAAGTGAAAGAAATAGTAAAAGAAAAGTTACCACAGGAAATATATACAAGAAGTGGAAGAAAAGTAGTTAAACCAAAAGAACTACAAGAATATGAGACACAATATGCTTATAGCGTAGATATGGAAAATGTTCCTAAAAGTACAATGAAGCTATAAAATTGGGCTGGAATGAAGCAATTGATAAAGAGTTGAAAGCATAAGAAGATATGGAAACATGGTCAATAACTGATTTACCAAATGGAAAAGAAGCAATAGATGCTAAATGGATTTTTGTGAAGAAAGACAATAACCTAAAAAAGGCGAGACTGGTTGCAAGAGTTTTCCTACAAAGAGATGATGCTTTTACAGTGAACTATTCCCCTGTCGCAAGAATAAGCACAGTCCGCACTTTCTTATCACATGCAGTACAAAATGATTTTGAAATCCATCAATTGGACATCCCAACAGCATTCCTAAATGGGATACTAGAAACAGATGTATACCTAAAGATACCAAAAGGAGTAAAATATAAAGAGAAAGGTAAAGTTCTAAAGCTGAATAGAAGCTTGTATGGTTTGAAAGAGAGTCCGAAATGCTGGAATGATAGATTAAATAAATTTATTCTCAGAATTGGACTAAAAAGATCAAAATACGATTTTTGCATGTACTATAATGACACATGTTGGATGATAGTATTTGTAGATGATATTTTAGTAACAGGATGTAAAAAAGAGATAGAGTACGTAAAAGAAGAGCTAAAGGAAGAATTTAATGCAAAAGATTTTGGTGAAGTTAATAAGTTTCTTGGAATGGAAATACAAAGAAATGGAAATACTCTAAAGATAACTCAGGAAAGACAAATAGATAAAATGTTGGAAAAGTTTAATATGACTGAGGCAAATGGAACGAAGTGTCCTATGACGAAAGGTTTTCAAGCAGATACTGATAGTAATAGTGTTGATGTACCTTACAGAGAGTTGATTGGACGTTTAATGTTTTTAGCGACGGTATCAAGACCGGATATAGCCTTTAGTACAACATTTCTGAGCCAGTACCTAGATAATAAATCTTTGGACGCAAGCAAAACGAGTGCTACGATATTTAAAAGAAACAAAGACAAGTGGATTGACCTATATCAAGAACAACAAGAAAAATGTGATTGAAACCTACTCTGATTCTGATTGGGCAGGTAATCACGTCGATCGAAAAAGTATCAGCGGTTCTGTTACTTTATACAATGGTCATGTTGTGGCATGGTTTTCAAGAAAACAAAACTACGTAGCGTTGTCGACAGCAGAAGTGGAGTATGTCGCTGGAGCCACGAGTGCGTGCGATAATATCAATGTAAAGGGACTGAGCAAGAGTTTCAATAAAAGCAAAGATGTGCAGTGTGTTCTCTACATGGACAATAAAGGAGCTATTGACATATCTAAAACATTTGAGAATAGCAAGAGAACCAAACATATCGATATAAAAATTCATTTTATAAAAGATTTGATATTTAAAAAGGAGCTAAGAATTGAATATGTTAATACAGAAAAAAAATTAGCTGATATTGTTACAAAAACATTAGCAGTTGACAGATTTAGACAAATATGTGAATGGTTAATATAGATTGTAAAGAATAGGTAATTATGTTACTTAGAGTATAGATATTTACATGGGTAGACAAGCACCATGTGTGAGGATTAGGATGTTAAGTCTAGGATAGTATTCATGAAAGCTGGTAGATAAAGGGTTTCTATCCTGTAAAATGTTGCATGATAATTACCTATTGTTTCTCATGTATCTTCATGTAGTAGGGTGACCATGATTTTTTTTTCTCTTGGATAATTATTATAATAATAATTAGTGTCACCATATATATATATATTTTTTTGTTTTGGCATTGTAAGCGGATTGTTAATTTGATTTCAAGTTTTAAAGTGAAAATTTGTGAGCGATTAACAGTGTTTGATTTTTTTAAAATAAAAGCACTATTAATCGAGGTGGGGTGTTAAGTCTGTATTTTTCCTATGTCTTGTCTATGTTGAGTCTATGGTGTAGGATTGACTTTTCAATGTGTGAAGTGAGTTTGGGTGCCTGATGGCTGTTATAAAATAAATATGTGATCCTGGAAATATAATCTTTCTCTAGTAATAATGACCTCAATATTATCATAAAAGAATCAACGAACTAGTTGAATCAACCGTTAATCTCCTGTCAACGTATTACAACGTATTACGTTAACTATTTATGAATCAACTAGGTAGTTGAATTCGTCAACGACGTTGAATTTAACTCGTGCGTACGACGTTGAATTTAACGCAAACGCAACGAATTAAAAAACTTACGTTGAAAATAATGTCATAGCTTGCGAGAGACGGTCATGTCATATAATTTGAACTCTTTAAAACGTGCAACAGAGTTGATTTTCGAAATATTTATTTTAAGAATAGTACATAAGATGCTATTGATGGAATAGCGCGCCCCGCTCGTGCCGCATGCCGCCGGTTAATACTAGTTTGTTTGTTTACGTCATCATCAGCCTATTAATGTTCCCACTGCTGGGACACAGGTCTCCTCTCTATGAGTTACGTCTCTATTGTTTACGTGTGTATAGCTAATTGTATTCTATTCAGGCAGTCCTCATAAGCCTGATGAAAAAGTATGAAGGGAAGGTCATTTAATAAGTAGAACCAACAATCAAACGTTTTCCAATACAAACATTGAATCAAATTGTTTCTAACTCAAATTGAACGTCCTAGCGTTGAATAAAAACTGTTAAATTAATTAACGGTTTACGTTGCAAGTTGACATTAGTAGTAAATTAACTCGTCGACGAATTTTAACTAGTTGATTAACTAGTTGACAAACGTAAATCAACGTTAACGTTTCGTTAACGAAAAAAACCGTCAACGACCCATCGCTATTGGCCGCCATCTTGACGTTTATGTCTGGTGTCAAGAGAGCAGTAATGCCAACTTAGCAACTTTATGGCTAGATTGAGGGCTAGATTTGGTTATTGTTCTGAGGGCTAGATCTAGCTATTATTTGCTGACAGACAGCTACAATTTAATTAAACTTGTAGCTGAACTTTTTAGCTACTTTTTCTAGCAACTTTTCATTTCATCATGAGAAAGTGGTAAATCCTTTTAGAACTGTGTTTTGCCTAAAGACTCACTGCATAAAATGGGCATCGCTGAGAAATATTCAAAATCAACGAAAGATAGTAAACCCCAGCCATCGACATCTTCCTCTTATATTGATTTTTTTTTTTATTTAATTTTTTATTCAGTGACTTACACAAGACATTTTTATCTGTCTTGTTGGAATTAATGAAAATAAAAATGATTGTCAGAAATTGACATTTTATTGTAACCTACCTATCATTAGGTAACATTTAGCTACTTCTAGCAACTTTTTGGGATGAAAAAACTGGCAATCTAGCAACATTTTAAAAATGGGGATCCACGCGCAAAGCTAGTACTAGTCTAGCAACTGGGTAAAGCTCAGAAAGCATCTGTAAAGCTGTCGTTGGCAACACTGCAAGAGTGTGCAGTTGGCAACACTGCAAGAGTGTGCAGTTGGCAACACTGCAAGAGAGTGTGCTATGCTGTGTTCCGTGTTTTTATTCGTTTTCAAAGTAAATAATCGCTATCGTTATGCCGAAAGTGATTAAAACTGCTGGTAGTGACATTCTCATGAAGGTCAGACGGGCTTGTGAAGAAGAACGCGAGAATTGAGGCTACTCAAGAATCGTCAGGAAGAAAATCGACCTGTCATCTAACTTGATGAAACATTATTATATCCATGCTTCCTAACACCTCGAAAAATGTTGGCAATCGGAGAAAGAGCCTGGTATTCTTGGATTATAGCCCATGCTGGAGGTAAAACTGGGTTTGTTGAAAACGACTATGATGACTATCATGACGATATGAATTCTGTAAATTATTCGATGGACGAAAGAAAAAATTGTGCCGAATTTCCACCAAATTGCATTGTAGCAATGCATCATACCACTGCACACAACTAAAAAACTACATTACAACTAAAAAATGACATTGAAGTCGATGATTGTTGGTCCACAGTGGGTTGTGTTGTTGTTGATCCACAGTATGAAGTAGAAAAATGTTAAATGATCATGGACATGAGGTTCTGCGATTACCGCTATACCACTGCGATTTAAATCCAATCAATTGAGAAGATTTGGGCAATTGTAAAGAGGCATAGTGCAGAGAAAAATGTCAATGAAGCTCCTAGCGAAATAGCCTCGATTACTGAGTCGGCATTCAGCACAGTAACGACAGAAGAATGGCTTAATGTGTGTCTACATGTAGAAAAAATAGAAGACCAGTATTTCCAATCGTACAGGCTACTGGATACGGAAATGGACCAATTTATAATTAATGTTACTGGCGACACTTCCGACTCTTCTGATGAAAACTCAGACATGGACTCCGATGAAGATTGTCCAATGGAAGGTATTAACCCACTGCAGGACCATTCATAAACCAAATTTAATAGCACTACAAGGTATTCATTATAAGATTTACAATAATCTCATGAAGTTATTTTTTTATTCTAGTGGCAATAACATTAGATACCATTATAACTCTTTAAATTTTGAGTAATAAAAAGTTAGTATTTAATTTGATTAAATAAAGGAAAAAAGATTAGTTAGGCTGGCAACATTAAACACGCCACCAGTAGCGCGCAATAAAATTTGAATTTGCGTGCTGCCCCGCAAGCTCAAGATCCAATATTAAATCCATTGTGTCGATCATGATGTGTGCTGTGCAACTGTGCACACTCTTCAAAGATCGCGGTCAACTGAGCTTGCTATATACTATAAATGCTTGCGATAATATCGCATAATGTGAACGCCAAGCTATATAGTATAGCAATAAGTCCTTCTTTGCTATACTTTATAGCCACAATAGTATAGCGTAGTTTGAATGCCGCTCTAGGCATGTGCGCAAGATGGGCGATCGCTAGAGTATATATGTTCTGTGGGCGGGCCAAGCGGACGCTGCTTTATATTTTCATGGCGCTGTGTTCAGCAGATAAGGTAGACGGCGGTAGACCAGAGAGGTAGACGCAATCGTCACTTCTGTCAAGTGAAGTGTGACAGTGAATGTGTCAGTTTCGAAATGTCACGTTGAACTGCGACACTGCGTTGAACATTTCGATCATGGTTTTGATGTTTCTTGTTTCGCCGTAATATAATAATTATTCACGAAGTTTTAATTCGTATTATTTGAAATGGTATATATATAGTTAAAATTCTAAATGATGGGTAACGACAGTTCACAGTTAAGTGGCCTAGAAATTGAGGAGAAAGCAATAGAGATAACCGATTTTTGGTGCCACTATCAGGCCACAATTAACGACAGTTGCAGGTATTTCAGTCTTAAAGGGGATGGCTCAGTTTCTGTTTTTAAGGGAGAAGCCGCAGTTGGTCCGCTTTGGTCAATATCGACACCACTTGAAAAGTTTTCAAATGTATGTTTTCAAATTGTCTATTTATCTTGATCTAACCATGTTTGTGAAAACAGTCGTTAATATTTTTAATCACTTTGTAGAATCTTCTGAAGTACCGTCATCCATGCATTGTTCGATACATTTCCGCTTGGCAACAGCGCTCAACTTTCCATTTAGCCACTGAATTTGTGCAACCACTGTCGCACATTCTACAGTCATTAACACCGCTCCAGATATGTATTGGACTCAACAATATCTTAAGAGCTTTAGTGTTTATTCACGAACAGGTTGGTATATAATTTAAATTTAGCATGAAACTACAATCATGGTATTCCAACCTATAAAAGTTGAGTAATGATTTCATTAAGTTTCAACCAAGTTTATACAAACATTAACTAGCTTCTATAAAATCATATTTTTAGGCTGGTATGTCCCATAATAATGTGAGTGTGTCAGCAATTTATGTAACTGGAGATGGACAATGGAAGCTTGGAGGACTGCAATACCTATGCCCGTTTACCGAGCTGACAGCAGCTTATTTAAGACATGCCAGGATTCACAGGTAGAATTTAAAATATTTAATTTTGTATTGTGACTGGACCATACCAAACTTAATACTAATGTTATATGATATATCAGCCTGGCATAATTTCTGAACAATTATATGTGGCTGATTTTTTATTTCTTAATTTACTAATAAGTTACTGGATAGAGAAAATGACCATCTGATAATTTGAAGTTAGACTTCTTCTTTCTTTATTATTTTTCTTTATAAACAAAACCAAACATCTTTGTCACATTTTAGGTATGATAAAGCAGTTGACCCAAATGAAGATTCTTATGAGATTACAACAAAAGTGGATCAATATGCATTTGCAGCACTGGTTGAAGATGTTTTCAAAGACTGCAAAGATGGTATATTACCAAATCAATATTTTAATATCAAATTGTATTTTGTTGTTACTGTTTGCTTTCATCATTTGCTTTATTTTCAGATGAAGTACCTCATTTACAAGAATTTAAGAAATATTGTCGAGATTACTTGCAGCATCAAAATCTTGCTAAAAGGCCTAACTTATCTGAGATACTGCAACACAATTTTTTCAATCATGAATTTATTTCAATCTATAAATTTCTTAATTTTCTTCCTTTAAACTCAGAAGACGAAAAGAGCCAGTTTTTTTCTAATATTTTGGATAATCTTAAATGTTATGATGAAGAAACTGTAGCAAAGCAACTAGGAGGCCTTTTGTTATCCAGGCTTACAATGTTAGACCAAACAGCAAGAAGAGATGTTATCCCTTACATTCTCAAACCAAAAAATGGTAATAAGCCTGCCTTTTACAGTATACATTATACCTTATTAGTCTAACCATAGCAAGTGCATCAATCAGTGTTCATAATTATATCATTTTAAATTCCAGAGCGCACACCTAATGCAGAAGTACCAGGATTTTTCAGTCTTGGTGTGTTCAAAGAACATGTTAAACCTAGACTAATGCAGTTATTTGGAGTGAGAGATAGTCAAATAAGGATGCTACTTTTGAGACACTTTTCCAAGTTTGTTCATGTATTTTCACATGAAGAGCTCTCTCAACACATCCTTCCAGAGGTTATTTCATAAATTTATAATGAAACAAAAATTCTAATAGTACCATAAATTATTAATACTTAACTGAATGCTTGCTGCAAGAATTTAAAACTTAGTGAAATTAAAAAGAAAAACTATTATAAATGTTATTTTTTTTTTGTTTCAGTTACTTTTGGGTATCAAAGATATAGATGACGGTTTAGTGTCAGCAACCCTTATATGTTTAAGTGAGTTGGTACCAATATTAGGAGCTGGTACTGTCATAGGAGGAAAGAGATCGAAATTTTTCTCAGATGGCAGACCAAATTCGAAAACAAAGCCTTTGTTGCCAGTAGCCAGTTCGGTGACTGAAACTAGTGTATATCTACCAAGTAAGTCTTTGCGGGATTTGCCTTGTTCTGGAGAAATTTACGAAAGTGACGATAGAAATGAACTAATATCATTTGATAAGTCATTAACGTTAAATGAAAGACCTTCCCCAGTTGGTGGCGAATCTATAGATGATTTGATAACAGCAACAGAATTACTTACAAAGATAGGAGACAGTGAAGATGACTGGAGTGACTGGGATAATAATCGCCATTTAACAACAAAAAGTGCATCTCCAATTTTGGATGGAGATAGTTCACATGAAATGTTAGTTCATATCAAGGCTGAAGATGAAACAAGTACTTCTAACTCAAACATAAATGCGAAAGTTGTTTCTGAATCAAGAACAAAGTTACTGCAAAAAGCTGCAATCGAAGCAAAAAAGAATATCGTAGATATTTCTGAACTAGACATAAAAAATCAAAAATACGATTCTAAAAAGAACTCAGACGAATTCGATTTTTTTGCTGATATGACGCCTGTAATAAAAAAGCCGACTATGGTAGATATTGGTCAAAACAGCGATTCGCAAAACTTAAGCAGCAAATTAGAATTTGTTCCAGATGAAAATGTTGATGAAAATGAAGGCTGGGGTGAGAGCTGGAATGATTAGTAGGGAACTGAAATATTGCTGGATTACAAATAAGGGATAATATTATACAAGAAATCTACATGCAATGTTTGAGTACCTACTTCTACACTATAAGATAAGATGTACATAATTGTAAATCAAATATTTAATGTAAATAGAAAATTTGGTAATAGATGGACCCAGAGTTCTCGACTATTCTGTTTTTAATTATTGACGCTCCATTTGTAACCTTGGTTTATATATTTGTTGGATAACATTTTTACATATTAAAATTGATTAGGTAATGATGGATGTCGAATGAGTTGCGCTTTGTTTTAGCCTTGTTTAGATTTTCTATACACAAGGAATTTAACTATTGTACCTATAATAATAAATGATGCTTTCCAGTTTCCTTAAGTCTACTATTAGCATGAATTAATGTTGGGTTTGTGTTTGAAGATGGTAGTAAAATACTGTTTATTTTTTATGTGCATTATTTATTTGCTATTTTCTCCGCACAAGTACCTACTACATATTTGATCACGTGTTAACATAATGGAGACAATTTTGTAATAAGAATGTACGGTCGAACAAGCTATTTGGTTTACAGTTTTACCAACAAATTACATTGTAAAATGTAAACCAAATAGCTTGTTCGACCGTACCTATTCCAAAATTTGTGACAAGCTGGTAGGTAGGTGTATTTAAAATAGAACATCGAAGAGTGTAGGAAAATAAAAACAAATTTAGTTAAAGGATATCTCATGCACAGAATGTAAAACAATACCTAGGTGGCGTAGATACTTTATAGATTTGAAGGAAGAAATCAATTAATTAAAAACGGTCAGAACTAATCCTATTTCGTAACAATTATTCATATTTTGACAATAGATAAACTTTGTCTAAATTGATCAATAATGATCAAGCCTAAGATAAATTATTAGGCACCATGAATTGATCACTCTCTCTCTTGAGAAAGGCGTCTAATATCAGAAACGTAGGTACAGCATCAATATTTTTTTTTTTTTTCAAATTCCGGTATGGTAACACGTGTATTGCTTATTATACACCAATTGGCTTTCAGTGATAGGTATTATCGCTACTAAAATCTCAAGTAGGTACTTGCCTAAGTAGAAGTACTAATTTTTGCGCCTGTTAAATCCATACCGTTTTGTCACGTGATCGGTAACACAAAACTAATTGGTGTTTTTTAGTTTGTCAAAATTGCTTCACGTTCATCATTGCTGTAGATTATAATCTTGGTGTATAAGCTCAGTGCAATTATCTATGTGGAATTTTAACTCACAACCTCACCTTACAAAACACTTGGGACTATAGCTTTGATTTTCTTTTTGTATTTTTGACATTCAAAAGTGCCGTAATGGTCTAATTGAAATAAATGCTTTGAGTTTGAGTTTGAGTTTGACTTATTGTTTAGTACCTAACTCTATACACAGCCCAAACAAAAAAATAGATTGCAGGATTTATTGGCTTAGCCAAATAAATATTATCTAAGATTCTATTATACTTGTTTTAGTAAAATATCATACCCTAACTAAAGGTTTAGTCAGAATCTATGTGGCTTATTTACTATTTCGTGTATAACAAAGTGAATGCTTGGCGCGAAATGCGGAACATCGCATTGCGCTGATATTCTTGCACGAGTTAAGTGTGTGTGCAAGAACAAGTGTTGATGCTGATTTGCAATTTAGTTTTATCGACAATTTATATTAGGCGTTTGTTTCACATAGTCATAACTAAGAACTGTATACAAGAAGTAACATAATTACAACCTCTTGTGAGGTATCTCAGACCATAAAACTGAACAATTTTGTTCTACGAAAACTTGAAATTCGCAAGAGATAAAAGACTTTCTATAAAGGAAATGACGCGATCAGCTGATCATCATGTATGGAATTAGAACAAACGTTATTAATTTTTAAGTCATAGAACAAGTTCTTCAGTTATGGTCTAACGCGTCACAGAGGTAGTTAAAAATAAAACTGCTCCTCACTAGGAATTGCTACTGTATCGAGTGTGTTTACAATTCTCGAGTACAACAGGCAGACCTACCGATAACTACCTACCTGTATGTCATACAAATATTTGTTCCGGGCGGGAATCGAACTCGCGATACGCAGTGCACCAGCTACTGCGCCAACCAGGCTGATAAGTTGTTAGACGTTACTACTTGTAAAACAAACGCAAATCTTAACTTTATACCGCGGCGATTAATAAGATCGTAGAAAAGGCGTTTTGGTATAGAAAGAGAACACTTTTTCCAATTTTGATAGGTTGGTTAAATTAAAAATATTATAATCATAATTTGGTTGACTTACTACATTACAATAACATTATCTTACAATATAAATACTTTATATTAAAACCTTGAAAGAAGGGCAAACAGGAAGATCAAATATTTTGGTATTAAATCAGTCAATTATATGGTGAGTATTATAACTTATAAATATGACTAGTAAAGTAATAGGAAATAATCCTCTTAATAACTACATTCGTCAACACATTTGACTAGACAACAAAACAAAAACATGACTAGATAAAATGTTTACAAAAGGAACAATGTAGGAATACCGTAGTTTATATAATACTAACATAATAATATGGCTTCTTGGAGTAAATTTAAGTAATCTTGTGTCAACTGAATGCTTGGCACTTGTCTCTATATATCACATGTCCACTTTAATATTTGTGAACTATGTTTTGACAAATCACAAATACCACACATTCTAACTTAACATTCTCATTCGAAAAATTGCAATAATTGATTACAAAAAAATAATAATGAAATAGCTCTTAATTTTCTAGGATGAGATTCTAGGAAATATTTTTAGTTTTTATTTATACCAATGGAATGTAAGGTGGGTTAGGATATTGTTTAAATTGCAATTTTCTTTTGCATAACTAGATCTTTAGAGCTCTCATGGAAAACATCAATCATTTGTTGACGAGCCATTTCAGATAAAGTTTCAACATCATTACGTGTCATTCCACTTGTTGGTATAGGAGGCAATGTAGAGATGACCACCTTTCCTGTAAATAATTTTCAAAAAATATACATATTTTAGCACTTATGATGTTGATAATTTTAAAGTAATTGGGATCGAAATATCATCAGGTAAACAGACCAACATACCTGGTTCAAATGTCTTAGTCTCGCTGTCTAAGAAGTAATATTGACTAAATACAACAGGCAATATTGGTATCTGAGCATCAATAGCTAAATAAAATGCTCCTTTCTTGAAAGATTGAATACTGCCTTTGTTGTATCTAGCACCCTCAGGAAATATCCAAAGCTTTGTCTAAAAAAAAGTTGGAAATAAGTTTTGGAATATTAATAAGAATCATGAATATGAGGAGAACATACTTTTTCGCTAATGACTCTTGCAGTTGCATCCTTCATGAGTTGGCGAGCTTTCTCCGTTCTTAACCGGTCAATAAATACTAGACCGGAGAGCCAAGCACCAAATCCAAAAGCCCCAGTGAACATTAAAGGTCTCTTTGCCACCACAGTGCAGCGCTTCATGTGAGGCCACATTTCAAACATACCTGATGTAAAAAAGCATTGTAAAAAAACGTAGCATTATGAGATAGTGTGATAATAATTTTAAAGGATATTACCTAATATATCTAATGAGCTTTGATGATTCGATATCACAATGTAGCACTGTTCGGTATTCCAATGTTCCATCCCCCGCAATTCCCATTCTATACCTACTATATGTGATGCATAACGACAAAATCTGGAAGCAACTCTGTAGAAAGAAAACAATTTACATAAACACTTGCATAATACACAACATTCGTGAATAGACTATTCGCGAGCACGAAATAATAAATCGATATCTTACACTAAGTTTGTTACGTCGCGAGGATATATTAACACTACGGGCAAGAGCACCGTGCATGTTATCAACACATAAGCGTAATAGAGAAAAAATTTCAAATAATACCGAAATAGATTACTTTTTTCATATAAAAATGGCAAGGTAAATATAAAACCCGCCAAAAATAATTCAGGATATGAATAGGAGGAAGCCATAGCGAAGATTTAATTATTTGACATTCCATTTCTAAGGGTTCCCACACTAAATTAAAAAACAATAAACAAAGGTTGACAATATTATTGTTTTCGGTTATTCTCATCTTGCTAACGGCAAGTCCTTGTACAGACACAATTTTGTGGATAATGTAGTACCATAACATTACATTACTACAGGTATGTGCCTGAGCCAGTTCTCGAGGTCGGTCATGCATGATCTATCATCACATTCATCACTATCAGCCTCAGGACTATTCTAGCAAATAAACCTGTTATGTAAATTTGGGCAATCTGTCTAAAGCTGCGCAATGAGAGCACATTGTGCAGAAACAGTATTCGGACATGCATGACACACAAGATTTGCCGATGAGACATAGTTTTTTTTAATTTTTATAGATTTTTATTCTTAAAAATATTTAACAATGAAAAATAATATTAAAAGAAAAGTAAAAGAAGAACCACATCGCCGCAAAAGCCCTAGTAAAACTAACAAAGTGTAACTAATTTTGTCCATATGTGCTGGCAACATCCCAGTTTATGTCACTTCTCAGCTTTAAAAAAAGTTTCTTTTTCCGGTGGTGTCCTTTCTCGGACGCCCGATTCCTAAATAGATTAGGAATTAATAAAAATGGTGAGCAACGGTGCTAAAATATTTTCAATAGTACTTAGTGTGGTTAAATCTTGTGTGTATTATGGAACGTTATTATAAATTTAAGTTGTGATTGTGAAAATATGAATTGATAACTCTGCCATGTCGGAAGAAAATTTACACTTGTTATTCAGAACAATAACTTATTACACTTCGTTGTTTGTGTACCAATGTTACCTTTTTTAACCATTAGACTGCTCTTTAATTAATTAGTTTTTCTGGTTTTTTAAACCTTAAGTGAGATACTCATTTTGAAATATTCCTAACCTAAATGATGAAACACCGACACATGCGCGTCATCTGATGCTGCAGAAGAAGCAAGATTGATGTGTAGTGCCATGTTTTATGTGTACTACAACATTGGTTTCGTTTTAGACTGCAGCACTATTGATTATAAAGTGTCTCTGATAACCTAAAACAGTGAAACGATAGTGTTTATGTACAAATCGGTTGATTAAACCAAAGCTATGTTTTAGGGTTTCGTGAAAGTTGTGAAGAACAAACAATACTTCAAGAGGTATCAAGTTAAATTCAAGAGGCGTCGTGAGGGAAAGACCGACTACTATGCCCGTAAACGCCTCGTTGTTCAAGTAAGTTATTGTTTTTAAGTTTTATTTTAGGTTACTTTCATTTGCCTATGTTCTAAATTTAGTTATGTTTTTAACAGGACAAGAACAAGTATAACACACCCAAGTACCGCCTGATCGTCCGTCTGTCCAACAAGGATGTGACCTGCCAGGTGGCGTACTCACGTATTGAGGGTGACCACATTGTGTGTGCTGCCTACTCTCACGAACTGCCACGCTACGGCGTCAAGGTTAGTCACCTATTTGTGATTATAAAATCATAAATTTTAGCAATTCTGTACACTTGTAGAAATATCATAATGTACCCATGACAAGATGAGTCCTGTTCAATACTAGGATACCAAAATGGTATGATGACTTTTGAACTATTTGATCATTTATGTGAATTGTTGAAAGGGCTCTCTTTGGGGAATCAGGCTTTAAATGATGATTTTGAACGGGCGGTCTGAAGAGACGTACAAACTCATACAACCCTGTTGTTATAAGGTTCAATACTGATCTTTTTAAATAATTATTATTGGAACAAGATACCCTTTCACAAGTTATAGTTATAATAAGAATAATTTATATTTAGGTTGGTTTGACAAACTATGCCGCTGCCTACTGTACTGGGTTGCTGCTCGCAAGAAGACTGCTTCAGAGGCTCGGCCTTGACTCCCTATACAGTGGTGCTACTGAGGTCACTGGTGATGAGTACAATGTAGAACCCGTTGACAATGGCCCAGGCGCTTTCAGGTAATTTTTGTGACTGACAATATTTATTTGAGTATTCTTATTTGATGTTTTCAAACAGTTCTTTATAATATATTATGATGAAGTCATTACGGGCGGTCTGAAAGCACGTACAAAGGCTAAAAAAAAATGTTGTTTCGTAATTCTCTGATTTTATTTATTAAATAGATAACCATACAATTTTTGTCGAAGTGGACATTTTACATAATTATTTACTTTATCTATGATAGATGTTACCTTGATGTGGGTCTTGCACGCACCACCACTGGTGCTCGTGTGTTCGGAGCCATGAAGGGTGCAGTTGATGGTGGCCTAAATGTTCCTCATTCCATCAAGAGGTTCCCAGGATATGATGCAGAAGCAAAGAAATTCAATGCTGAAGTACACAGGTGAGCCTCCTGTTTGTTTATCATATTTATGACATATATGTCTTTAGTATTTTGTGTAGCTAGCTCCATTCATCCTCTGAATTATGGTTTATCTATTGTTTGGACAGCGTTATTGGAGCAACAGTAAAATGTTAAGGCTATTGGTTGTGATAAAAAATGTCATTCAAATTTTTTTGTAACCGGTCTTATTAACATTTATTCAAGAAAAAAAAGAATCTGCAGACTAGGTTAAAAATGAAATCAAGCATTCAGTTTCATGCTTTAGAAATTCACTATCAAAAAGTTTACAATATTTTCAGAGCACACATCTTTGGTCTACACGTGGCTGAATACATGCGCAGTCTTGAAGCAGATGATGAAGACTCCTTCAAGAGACAGTTTGGCAAATACATCAAACTTGGTGTAAATGCTGATTCTGTAAGTACATCCCACTACAAAGCCTATTTTTAACAATCAACGTCCAACCAAATTACTGTTCTAGTGAATATATTATGACAGTGTCGAAATTGGACAATATTAATGTAATATTTTTCCACACTTAAATCTTCCATGATTTTAAGTACTTAAATATTGCTACAGTTTTTAAAACTTTAAAATGAATGAACCAGGTCAGAGTGAATCTTAGAAATTAAAAAAATATTAACTTCTACTTTGATTTTTCCAGATTGAAGCCACTTACAAGAAAGCACATGAATCGATCCGCGCAGACCCATCCCACACCAAGAAGGAAGCTAAGAAGAAGGATACTGGCAAGCAGAAGCGCTGGAACAAGCGCAAGCTGACCCTGGCCGAGAGGAAGAACAGGATCAAGCAGAAGAAGGCATCCTACATCAAGAGGCTTCAGGCTCAACAAGAGGCGTAGGCTCTAAAATCAATATATGCCTGTGGACTTTAAATAACGTATTTTCATTACCAACCTCCCCCTTCCCTTTCCTTCCTCCTCTTTTCCTTTACTATTCATAAACCCAAGTTGTTATACTTAAGAATAACTACTGAAACTGAAGATTCTGGTTCTTCAGGTTTAGGCCACGATAAACACAATTTTATTAAAGACTGCATGAATCATTCAATAACTTGCATGTTTGGTTAAATAGATGTGAATGTTGGGGCGAAATTGGTATATTACAGCATTATGTATTTGCCCCACCATGATTATTAATAGCTTATTAAAAGGGGACCACGTGTCATTGACACCGGCTTGGCCACCATCGGGGATTTTATTTTAGTGTTTGTGGTCCCTCCCTTCAAGGGTTTACGAGAGGGACCATTGGTAAAAAGCCCTTAGAGTATATACTACTCTGTCATGAAAGTACCGGGAAAAGATCAATAATACACAAAATGTCTGTTATTCATCCAAATTTATTTTATCACCTTCAAAGTATGCTCCTTTAGAAACGATACACTTGCGCCAACGAATAATCCATTCATCAAAACATTTTTTAAACGCTGCTTCCGGAATTGAGTTCAGTTCTCGCCGCGAATTCTCCTTTATGTCTTCTATCGATTGAAAACACCCCCACGAAGTGGTAATTTGAGTTTAGGAAAAAGAAAAAAGTCAGCAGGAGCCATATCTGGTGAATATGGTGGTTGCTGGATGGTATTTGTTGAGTGTTTGGTCAAAAATTCGTTCACAATGATAGCCTTGTGCGAAGGCGCATTGTCGTGGTGCAAAATCCAAGAATTTTCTTTCCACAAATCTGGCCTTTTTCGTCGAATTTGCTCTCTTAAACGCCGCATAACGCTCAAATAATATTCTTTATTTACCGTTAGACCTTCCGGTAAGAATTCAGAGTGCACAACACCGCGATAGTCAAAGAAAACAGTCAACATGACTTTGACTTTTGATCGACTTTGGCGTGGTTTTTTCGGTTTCGGTTCTGTTGGAAGGCGCCACTCCGAAGCTTGTTGACTATTACTGTTTCATACCCAAATGATTAGTTAAAATGGTACGGATCGACTCGTGAGATACAGAAAGTTCGGCGGCTATCTCTCTCAGAGTTGAATGGGGATTTTCAGTCACTATTTTCTTCACTTTTGCGATGTTAACTTCAGTTGCAGACGTTGACGGCCTACCAGAGCGAGGCAAATCTTCCATCACATCTCGACCGCTTTTGAACGCTTTGAACCACTCATAAGCACGAGTTTTTGATAAAGTCGATTCACCGTAAGCCTTCTGTAACATTTTCAGTGACTCCGAACACGAAATTCCATTGGCGATGCAAAATTTAAGACAAACTCTTTGTTCGATATTTTTGTCCATTATGAAATTCGCAATACACTATATATGATATTACTAAAACCAGCACTGTATTTAATATAAAATAACAGATGCAACTCAAACTCCGCGCCAAAATGGAAAACAGTTGTGCCAATCTACCAACTACAAAAAAACAAAAATTTGAATTTGGAACCATAAACAAATCATCCATTCCCGATACTTTTTTGACTGAATGTACACCGCTGCCGTGAGGAGTATTCGAAATACACGAACATGTAAACGAAAAGTATGTATATACAATCACACCTCCATTACAAAAGGTGCATAATGTTCATAATTAACATTAATTTCACATGTTATCATTGCACGAAATGTTAATGCGTTGAGTTGCGTAAACATGAAACACAACCAACACACCTTTGCTGCATTGGTTCAAAGTCGCCAACTTTTTATATTTCCCCAATTTCAACAGTAAAAAACCTTTCTATTAAATAAAAAAGATGTTTTATAAACTTGTAGGTGCTCAAATATAACTTAAGTCCGCCATTCCAAAGCTAAACACTATCTTATCTGTTATTTCATTCAAGAATTCCTCTATGCCGCCACAGAATACTTATAGTTAATGAGCGTAAACCTAGAATCGCCTTTAAAAGCCCGTCGTGCTTCGAAAATAGCCGGCGGCTATCAAAATCACTATCTACGTCTAGTCACGCACGCTTCGCCTCCCATGATATGGCTACGAGCTAGGAGAGGAAAACCCCATTATAATGGATATTCAACTAAATATTAAGAAACTATTGTTAGATAATATTGCTTAATAACTGTTGTAGCTTTTTATTAAAGATATTATTACGCTTTATATAGCATCTAATTATTAAAACTACATAATTAATTATTAATTACTTTTATCTAATTAAAAAACGATAAGTTGACTATTTTTATTTTTAATCGATTATCATTACGTTCGATTTAAGTTACTTGGCTGTGTGATGCTGCCTTTACCTATTAACTTAAAAAAAAAAATGTCATCGGGTGACAGTACGGCCATCTTTTTTTCATAGTGACAGCTTTGTAACACTCGCAATTCATTTTCAACGAAGTGAGATTTGCCAGTTTATATTCATTTCAGTTAGATCTTGAGTTTTTTTTCACCAGAAAATTGTAAACTGCAAAGGTACGTCTTCAAATTTGTTGATAGTTCATTAATTTTTAGTGGATATTTTGTAATTTACCGAAGATGTGAACTTGTTGGTATCAAAAACGATACTCCATGCACTAGCGTCATGCTTTAGGTACGTAAATTGCAGTTTTGGCTTTGCTTGATTTTATACATTTTGCTACAGAATGGCTGCTAGAAATATGCAAGATAGAGATATAGAAGATTTGCTTGAGCGGTTAGAAGGCGGTCAGATCTCAGAGGATGATGCAGAATCGGATGGGGACGATTTAGAATATTAACCTACTCGTGAAGCTCTACAAGCGGAGCTTGAAAGTCATGACATGGAAGAACAGGCAGGAAATGACGAACCTGAACTTGACCTGCACGAACCGCCATTGATGAGTGAGTATGAAAATATACCGGATAACATGCCGCCAGGTCCTAGCTCTCGCCAAGATGCCTATCGACCAATAGATACACAAAGACTACTCTGGAAAAAGCAGTCTGTGGTATTTTGCGATAGCCAAATACAGTTCAAAGGTTCTACAGATTTACCTCCAGATATTATGGCCCTTGAAACCCCATATCAGTTTTTTTTTCATATTATTGTACCCCAGACTTCCTGGCAAAAATTATTGAAGAAACAAATCTATACTCTGCACAGAAGCAACCTGAACGCCCTGATAAGATAACTGTATCTGAGTTACGAAAGTATTTTGGAATACTAATGTGTGTGAATACTTATGTCAGTGTATCATTATCCCAGCGTGCGATCGTACTGGAATAATAAACACGGCTTTGTAGCTATCAAAGAAGCAATGCCAGTGAACAGGTTTGAGAAGATAAGGCAAATACTGCATTTCAATAATAATGACCAACATAAGCCAGTGGACCATCCTCAGCACGATAGGCTACATAAATTACGACCAGTAATAGACCAACTAAATGCGAAGTTTTCTAGTGTACCTATGGATCAGCGTCTATCGATCGACGAACAAATGTGCGCCACAAAAATGGGACACTTTATGAAGCAGTATTTGCCGAACAAGCCTCATAAATGGGGCTTCAAGCTTTTTATGTTGTGTTCCTTATCAGGTTACGCCTACAAATTTATAATTTATTCGGGAAAAGATACAGAACCGATGCATACCAATGAAGCAGATGTGGGAGCAGTTGGCAACACAGTCATAAAACTTTCAAGAGGGATTCCTCGAAATCAAAACCACATCGTGTATTTTGATAATTTTTATACGTCTCTGCCACTATGTCATTTCATGGCAAAGGAAGGGATATTGTGTTTAGGAACGGTGCAAAGAAACCGCTTAGGCAAAGCCTGTAAATTACCCACTAAGCAAGATGTGATGAAAAAATCAGTGGTGCGAGGCACATTTCAAGAATATATGACGAATTACGAAGGAATTGACATGACAGTAGTGAGCTGGAAAGATAACAAACAAGTTATCCTATTATCGACGTATGTGGGAGCATCACCTGTAGGAACTATAGACAGATATGACAAGAATGAGAAGAGAAGAAAGGCCATCCCGTGTCCAAAACTTGTCAGCGAATACAACGCCCATATGGGCGGAGTCGGCTTGATGGACTCATTCTTAGGTAGATACAGAATTCGTATGAAGACAAGAAAATGGTACATGCGCATATTCAACCACCTTTTGGATCTTTCGGTTATCAATTCATGGGTTCTGTACAGACAAGTATGTGCAATAAAAGAAGTGAACCCGAAGCAGGTCTAAAATTAGCAGACTTCAGAACAGAGTTAGCAGGTACGCTGTGCAAATATGGAGCTTTCCCACAACCGCCAAGAGGCAGACCTAGCACCAGCAGCCTGGTAGAAAATCCACCTCCCAAGAGAAGGCATATTCTGCAAGTCATACCATCAAACGATGTTAGATACGATGGAATTGGCCACAAACAAATAAGCCAAGAAAAACGCATGAAATGCATGATGCAGGGCTGTCATCTTCTCAGCAGTGTTATGTGTGAAAAGTGCCAAGTTTATCTTTGCTCCAAAAAGAATACAGATTGCTTCAATAAATTCCATTAGTTCATAATTTGCTAATTTTGTAAAATTTTCTAGGACAGACATTGTTGACTTTTTAGACTTCTTAGTGCATATAGTATCGTAAATGATACTAACCTTTTTTTTATTAAAAAATATTATTAAATTGCTTTGGGATTTTTTTATTATTTTTCCCTTTTCTATAATATATTTCTTCATATTATATATTTTTTTTCCACGAAAATAAAAAATCATGCATTTAAGGGTTAACTTCAGTTGCAGAAGTTGACGGCCTACCAGAGCGAGGCAAATCTTCCATCACATCTCGACCGCTTTTGAACGCTTTGATCCACTCATAAGCACGAGTTTTTGATAAAGTCGATTCACCGTAAGCCTTCTGTAACATTTTCAGTGACTCCGAACACGAAATTCCATTGGCGATGCAAAATTTAAGACAAACTGTTCGATATTTTTGTCCATTATGAAATTCGCAATACACACTATATCGTCGGTTCAAAGGTAAAACTCACTAAGTGACATTTTGACTCAAAATGAGATTTTGCTACTTTTGCTTCTTTATAGAGAAAATCTACGATAGGAAAAAATCACTAAGTGCGTATTGTGCTCCCTAACAAAACTGTGAAGTGAAAAAAGTCTTTAACTCCAAATCCTCTGTAATCCATTTGCAGGTAAAACTCATTTGGCACTTAATTTATTTTACCTGAAATCTTGTAGGTCAGTCTTAGAGTTATGTTTAGCATGTAAAACTCACTAAGTTGCTAATGAATTTTACCTGGCAACTCTATCGTGACATTTGTCACTTATGAATTGACATTTGGTTTGAAGGTTAAATTGAATTTTGGCGGCAGACACAATATTGCACAGTTTGTTTCGATTTCACATTATTTTTCACATAAAAATCGGTTTTAATTGTTATAATGAGTGATTACCGAAACAAGAGGGGTAAAGAACTAGTTGCTCTCGCATTGACGGACTCCATTGCACAACGAGAACTTGTAAGTTTTTTTAGATGTTGGTTTAGCTTGGTTTTCCATTATAGTGTAATTAATCTATAGCTAATATTGATTAAAACATTACAGAACTACCGCTCTGTACTGGAAGCGCAGCGTGACTTATTTGAAAGTTATACCGAGCATGTTGAATTGAATGGTCAAAGAGATGCTGAAGTCGAAATTCTAAATAAATCAGGATGTCTTATAGAGGTAAATCTGAGTAACTATGTACTACTTAATACTTACCTACTGCATATTATGAACATGGGAAAAAAGATTTTATTAAATGTCTCATTTGTTTTTATTTTAATACAGGAACAAATTGAAAATGTTCAAAAGTGCAACAAGGAAAATGTTCAACCGGGGGATATTAATATAACGTCAGTCAGTCAATCTTTTGATCCAGAAGGACTTAATAATGAAGAAGTAAGTAGCTAGTAATAATCAATAATTTTTTGCTGATTTTTGTAGCTGGTCTCTCTGATGTTCCCCTTTAGTCTTACCTTTTTGTTCTTAAGTTTTTTAACATGTGATTCGTATTTCAACAGGTTGTAACAAAGAACAGTGTTATGGAGTATGACAATAATAATGTTTCCAACACAGAAATTGTCCCGATGGAGTCCGAAGTTGAAGCCCCATTTATTTCAGAAAGTAGTTTTACTGAAAAGGTTAGTATTTACAGTTTTATTATTACATTTTCCTGTTTTACTTTTCTACTTTTAAGTTGCTATAGCGGACTTAGCACAAACTATTACAAATACTATTTTTTTTTCAGAGAGTTATTTCAAATTATAACAGAACACAGCTTGTGGATTATCCTTTAGAAACTGATGATGAGATGGATGACTTCAGTGCAGCATCTGATGACGATCCTTGTTACCAGCCACCTCAAGAAACTGAAGATAAAATGTCTGACATTTCTGATTATGAAATAGAAGAGGGTAATGTTAGCAATTTAACAAGATGTAGAAAAAGAAATACAGCAAATTGGAAAGCCAATGTAACAAAAAAACACCGAGCAGAATGTCTACCATATAAAAACAAGAAAAAGGAATGTGCAGCTAAAAGCTCAAAACCAGTTGATTGCACAAAATGTAGATTTCAGTGTACACTATTTTTCACAGAAGAAGATAGAACAGCATTATGTAAAACTTTTTGGGGATTTGCAGATTACAATAGACAGAAAGATTTTATATTAAAGTACGTGGTTGTGGTGGCTCCTAAACATAGACGAAAAGAAAGATCAAGTGAGAATCGTACTTTATCAAAAATGTATTATTTAGAAAATGCTGGTGGTAAGCATAGAGTGTGTGCTAATTTCTTTGAAAAGACTCTAAATATTTCAAATGGGCCTATAAATTCGGCCATAAAGGGCGCAGGTCCAACAGGATGTTTCTCTGGATCAGACAAGAGAGGACGAAAAGTACCAGGAAACAAGACCAGTGAAGCAGATGTTTCATTAGTGAAGGAGCACATTGAAAGCTTTCCCGTAATGGAAAGTCACTATGTTAGGAAACAAAGTCAAAAATTGTACCTTGAAAGTGGCCTGTCCATTCTTAAAATGTATGAGCTATATCAATCATTTTGTTTGGAAAGGAATGCAACACCTGTAAAGCAATGTACATACAGGCGCATATTTTGTGACAATTATAATTTCTCCTTCTTCAAACCAAAGAAGGATTTGTGTGCTACTTGTTCAAAGTACAAAGAAGCCAGTTCTGAACTAAAGAGTGACATGGAAACCGATTATTCTTTACATCTTATAAGAAAAACAGAATGCCAGGAAACAAAAGCCAAAGACAAGTTAAAAGCCAGCGAAGACCCAACATTTGTAACAGCCACATTTGATTTGCAAAGTGTTTTACAATTGCCATATTCTGATGTTTCTCTATTTTACTATTCAAGGAAAATATGCGTATATAATTTGACAATTTATTTGGCTAGTGGAGAAGCTCATTGTTCTACTTGGAATGAGATGAATGGAAAGAGGGGAAGCAACGAAATTGGTTCCATATTGTTAATGTTTTTGCAGTCGCTGCCTGCTACAGTAACAAGTGTTTCCTTGTTTTGTGATACTTGTGGTGGGCAAAACCGTAACCAGCAAGTGGCCGCCGTTTTGTTATATGCTGTAAAAAAAATTGAGCATTTGAACCAAATTGAACTAAAGTTCCTGGAATCTGGGCACTCACAAATGGAGTGTGATTCAATGCACTCCGCCATCGAGTCCGCAAAGAAACATAAAAGTGCATTTACCATGGCAGACTGGATTAACATTTTCCGTTCTGCAAGATCCCAAAGAGGTAAAAATAAAACCAATGGTGAGTACATAGTGCACCATTTAAAGTATACGGATTTCTTTGATTTACAGTCTTTAGCGTCATCTTCGATTAAGAATAGAAATAAAGACGAAGATGGAAATACAATCTCATGGTTGAAGACCAAATCTATAAAAGTTGAAAAAGGGTCACCAGAGATGAGATGAGACTGTTCTGTCGGTATGATCATTCTTCAGAATACAAGAAGGTAAACGTAGTTGGTAGAGGTCGCAGAAGAACAGCTGCAACTCTAATTTTGAACCCTGCATATTCTGGTCAACTGCCAATATTTAATGCAAAGAAAGCAGACTTAGTTAAACTTGTGAATGCTGGCCACATACCAGAAGAACTTCATCCTTGGTATAAGAACTTACCTGCAATAGAACTTAATGGTCCGGAGCGCTTGCCTGAGCCGGATGAAAATGAAAGTGGAGATGAAAATTAAACCTGAAGCCATATTCATAAAAAAAATGAAAGATATTAACTTTTTTTAAATTATATTTCTATAAGATTTAAACCAAGTTTTTCATTAAATACACTATTTTACCCAAAAAGAAAGAGGAAAAAATCATTAAGTACATTTTTCTTATTTACATAAAAACTAAAAGAATTTTGACAAAAAAATGAAAATACTATTTTAAAATACATACTTTCACATGTTTACAGAAAGTTTCAGTACCTGTTAACATTCTATTGATTTTTCGTACAATAAAAACGCAAAATCTTAATTATCTCCATTAGTCAATTAAGCTACTAAATGAGTTTTACCTTTGAACCGACGATATATGATATTACTAAAACCAGCACTGTATATAATATAAATAACAGATGCAACTCAAACTCCGCGCCAAAATGGAAAACAGTTGTGCCAATCTAACAACTACAAAAAAACAAAAATTTGAATTTGGAACCATAAACAAATCATCCATTCCCGATACTTTTTTGACTGAATGTATTATTATGTTTTTTGTACAGTGCCATAATGCTACTTATGGCACTTATGCCATGATGTCTTTCGAGCCGAGCCAATTTTCTAATAATGGGATGAAAGGAAGTAAGTAATAATAATAATTCATTTATTTTCTCTCAACATAATTATAAGCTATAAAAAATACCTTTCTCTATCTTCTCCAATTCACCGTTCCAACAAACTCCCCATATTTAGCAGCAGTTATGATAGTTTACACTTCAACCCCAACATAAATTTTCACTGTAAAAGTAAATCTGACCCCGTTTGTCATATAAGTTTCAACAATTTTCTGGCCGAACACTCTGAATACCTATCATCACATTTTTACGGATGCTTCCAAGCGATCTCAAACGGGTTGTGTAGGAATTGCCACGTACCACTCGCAATACAACATCGTTCAAAAACTAAAACTTCCTCCGGAGACTTCCGTTTTTACAGGAGAATGTTTTGGCATTTTGAAAGCCATTGAATATAGTCGGGTCTATAAGCTCAAAAAAGTTATAATTTTTTCAGATTGTCAAAGTGCTCTTCTAGCCATCAACAAATCTCCACTGACACATAAATTCCAGTAACCCATAATTTGTTTAATAAGGGAATTTGCGTACAGAGCCTTTTCTGAGGGCAATACCTTGCAATTCGCATGGGTTCCAGCCCATGCTGGAATCGAGAGCAATGAAGTGGCGAATTCTCTCGCTGGTGAAGCGGTGCAGTGTGGGGACATAGTTCCATACATAAATTTCAACTCGGATATTGCAAATTTACCTAAAACTTTTCTTTTGGACAGCTGGAAGGTGGCCTGGGAAATCAGCAGTAGACAAAAGGGTCGTTATTTTTCTTTGATTCACCCCGACGTTTCGGAAAAACCGTGGTTTGGCAGGGCTAAGTTTGGCAAGATGGAGACCGCCGTTCTCATACGGATGAGACTCGGTCACGTTTGCTCTCCAGCGCATCTTGCCAAACTTAAAATTACAAACGATCGGAGTTGTTCGTGTGGCACAGATGTGGGCGACTTGAACCATATTCTTTTCTCCTGTCCTCTTTATGACCGTTCTTCCTTTCTCAGTGATCTATTGTCTCTCCGTATTCCTTTTCCTACTTCAGTTCTTTCTTTGTTTTGTACAAACAGTTTGCCTGTATATAGATGTATAGCTTCATTCATTACCATTAATAATATTAAATTGTAACCTTTATATATATTTTTTATTTCTCGTTAATTTATTGTATCTCACCATTCATTAATAATATAGTTAGATAGAATCCTACTGATCCTATATCCCAAATTCCGTTTTAAATAATATTTATAAATTCCAGTTTCCCTACCTTTGTCTCATAGTAAATAACTTGACATTGGCTAAATGCACAAACCGTGCGAAGCCAAAAAAAAAAAAAAACTATTTTTCTCTCTTTACGTCGTGCTCTAACGTCCAAAGAGTATGTAAACCTAACGGTAAGAGACGGAGTGCTATAGAAAAAAAACGATATATGAAACGTGCCCTCTAGACCAATATCAACTTAACAGAATCACGACGTAAAACATACTGCCAACATAATGTCATTATTAGTGATGTGACTGTGGTGACTGGCGAAAACGTATCGATACCGGCTACAGCAGATTCTGGATTTCATTTTATTTTCAGGAAATAAATAAATGAAAGAATATTTAAACTCGGATAGTTTTTATACATATTTTATTCAAGGCATTAAACAACTTCCCATGCTATTTATTTAGTAAGTTAGGAACAAACAGTTCACTGTTACACAAAAATATCAACAAATAATAATAACCTTTTTACTTCAGGCTTACCATATACATAATTATATTATTGAAAAATTATTTTGCAACGCCTTCTTTAGCGTATCTGCAGAGGCCTCTTCACTGATCGCGAATGACCTATTGGTCATGTTACAGTGATTTCTGATTAAAAGTAGGCTTACGCGCTGCAATAATTTTTCGACCATGTACTAGTATTGACTTCTATATAGAAATAAATAACGAATTATGCTTACCGTTCTTCATCTAATGGAAATTTTGCCATAAAAACACGTTTGTTATCACTAACCCGGCATGTTTTTATACCACCAATTTCGCACGTTATTTTTCTCATATTACTTCATATATGTCTAATTTCTCATATTATCTCTCATATTACTCAAATTTCTTCCAACACAGTGATTATTAATACACTTTTATGCAATTTATACGCGAAAATAATAACTTTGGAAAACCAAACAAACTAATTGTCAAACGCTAGTGACAGTCAGTGACAGTCAAAATGGCCATTTTGACTGTCACTGACTGTCACTATTAGTTTGTTTGGTTTTCCAAAGTTATTATTTACGCGTATAATTTTGAAAATCGTGGTCGATGTAATCCATCTGTGTTGAAGAGTCATAGGCCGTTATAGCCCCAGAGTTATCAAGTGTTCTTCTTAATTTTATCGGATTATGGCCATTAAAAAGGACGTCCGTTTCATACATCGTTCTATCTGTAGAGGAGTTTCGCCAGACTGTAACGTCAAGCAAGACAAGACGTCAACAAAGCTCTGACCGCTGACGCCCAAGTGTTTAATTTATTATAATTATGTTCTGTGCGTGAGTCATTGTAACTAGTGATGGTCGTTGACGGTTTTTCCGTTAACGAAACGTTAACGTTGATTTACGTTTGCCAACTGGTTAATCAACTAGTTAAATTCGTCAACGAGTTAATTTACTAATAATGTCAACTTGCAACGTAAACCGTTAATTAATTTAACGGTTTTTATTCAACGCTGCGACGTTCAATTTTAGCAATTTTAACAATTTGATTCAATGTTTGTATTGGAAAACGTTTGATTGATGGTTCTACTTCATAGATGACCTTCCCTTCATACTTTTTCATCAGGCTTATGAGGACTGACTGAATAGAATACAATTAGCTATACACACGTAAACAATAGAGACGTAACACATAGAGAGGAGACCTGTGTCCCAGCAGTGGGAACATTAATAGGCTGATGATGACCTATACAAACAAACTAGTATTAACCGGCGGCATGTGACGAGCGGGGCGCGCTATTCCATCAATATCATCTTATGTACTATTCTTAAAAAAAATAGTTCGAAAATTAACTCTGTAGCACGTTATATAGAGTTCAAATTATATGACATGACCGTCTCTCGCAAGCTATGACGTTATTTTCAACGTAAGTATTTTAATTCGTTGCGTTTGCGTTCTCGATTATTGAACGAGACGCACGAGTTAAATTCAACGTCGTTGACGAATTCAACTAGTTGATTCATAAACAGTTAACGTTAATACGTTGACAGGAGATTAACGGTTGATTGATTCAACTAGTTCGTTGATTCAACGCCCATCCCTAATTGTAACACAGAGCATCTATAAAGACGGGCATTGTAAAGTATAACAAACGTTCAACGAAATAATATTGTACACCATAAATCTTAGAAAATTCGAGCCGACATGGTAAATTACTGTGTCGTAAGTGGGTGTAAGCGGAAAGGTTATCCAGGTTGTGGAGTATCTTTCCATAAGTAAGTTTAATTGATTGTTTTTGAGTGCCCACAATATTTGCATATTTAGTTCCATGTTTTTTACACCACCACAACAGCTGTACAGTGTGTTTGAAAACTGTTGACCAAGAAAAAGTTTAAACAGTAGGTAGTAAAACTCATAGTATATATACTAAGTCTATGAGTAAAACGTGAATAAATTAAACCAAATATAGCACTTGACTTGTTTAATTTTAACGTGTTGATCATTTCATTCTTCAAACCAGTCGGTAAGACTCGGCCTGGTCTCCACTGAAGCTATGAGAGACGAGAGAAGCGATGTAGATTTCAACCAATGTGATTGGTCGGTTTTCGCACGTTTCCTGTATGCTCTGCTTGTCTTCACTTTGGTAGAGTCCAGGTTTTAGTGTGGTGTAAACATGCCTCAGTTTTAATGACTAGTGTGTTGCTTTACAAATCTCATAATGAATGTTTTTTCTTTCTGATATAGCTTCAGTTTTGTTTTCAGAGTTCCAGCTAATGAGGAGCGGAGAGATTTGTGGATAAGGGCCATGAGATTGAAAACGAATGTGTCAAAAAGTGCATATATTTGTGGCCGCCACTTTACTGATGAGGATTATTTTTCACTAGCTAAATGTAGATTAAAACCTGATGCTGTTCCATCAATATTATCACCAATGGTAGTGTAATGTATTTGTTGTCTTTTCTCAAACTGTTATCTACATTTTCATGCTTATAGAAGCTGTTAAACCATGGGAAGACAATCTGTAATCAGAACAAAATCCAGGCATTCTGTATAATTGGGTAAACGTAAATAAGAAAACTGGTAAATGTAAAAAAAAAATACAAAATACTGTTCTTCTGGTTAGTTGTGTGTTTAGAATGGGATGGGATAAATCTTGTTGTTGTGGCAAAACTTATTGGTCCCTTATATTATACCTTATAGGCTTGACTTACTTTGGCTAAAACAGGTTATTTATAAAATCCATTTAAACATTTAAAAAAAAGGTTATTAGTAAAGCAAAGTAATGTGGATAAATTTATTAAGTATTTATGTAGGTACATATTAAGTATACTGTCAAAGATTTCTTGTTTACTGAAAATATTTCTTCCAGGTAGTTCCAGTTATTAAAAATGTTGTTGTGGGGTCCAATACATTAGAAGTCGGACTCTCTGATAGTGATAATTCTATGACTGAATCTGATACTGCTCATGAAGGACCTGAGCTACCAGGATATCATGAAGCAGTATGCAGTAGTGAAGATTTTGAAATTTTAGATAAACCATCAGTCAAGAAAGTTGAACTAGTGGATATAGGCACACAAACACAAAAAATACCATCACCTGAAACAGAAAAATTACGACGGGATATTAAGGTTTTAAGACTAAGACTTCGCCGCTACGAGATTAAAATTGTAAATTTAAAAACAATTTTAGATGTAGTATTGAAAAAAAAGAAAATGAAAATTATCAAGAGTTGAGGTTGTTGTTTCCTAGTAGTTTTAATAAGAATAGTGTTTATTTTATTTTCAAATTAACTTGCGTGACCACGTCCCAGTGGCGTGCAGTGGTTCTCTACGGACGGTTGGCCACGAAATAATGATAGCAAAAAAAAAAATTCATCGGTGCCATCTTTGATTTTCATTTTAACATAGCGACCCCAAATACCTCGAAAACGACACCCATGAAGAAAAAACTATAAATTTTCGTCGGCGCCATTTTGGATTTTAATTTTGATCTTATTTTCATTATCAGCGACCCCAAAAACCTCGAAAACGACACCCATAAAGAAAAAACTGAAAATTTTCGTTGGCGCCATCTTGGATTTTCATTTTGACCTCATTTTCATTATCACCAACCCCAACAACCACGAAAACGACACCCATGAAGAAAAATATAATAATAATATTATTCATTAATATAATAACAATACGCGCCAATAACCCCCGGTAATCATTATTTTAATTAACATACAACTTAGCACTGGCCTGCAAATTGCAAAAAACATAAGGAAATTTGAATTTCACGGGCTGAAGAACATCCACCTTGAATCCTGGCCTTGTGTTTTAGCAGCCAATCACAGCCCAGCTACGCTCGCAGGAGTTACCTCCCTAAAATAACGGCAATCTATACATGTGTGCGGTTCATACACACGAAAATATGCACCAATGTGCCGCTGTGTGCTTAAAATTATTAATGGGTTTTAGGCTAGTCGAGGGTTTGCTTGTCCGGCAGAGCTCCAAGCTTCGTAGTAACTTCCAGTATAGTGTTAGTTACGTGACACGGAAGCGACAAATTGCTATAAGTATTCTAACAGGTTTTGAACTTTTATATTTTGTACATAACGTATTATTTTATTACATAGTTAATTAGTTATAATAATTGCCCAGTCGGAAGGGTAGGCTTTGCCTAATTGCCTTTTAGGAGCGCACGCCCATGCCACGTCCTGTACTGACACCAGAATTTATCAGGTGTTTTAGTGGACGCCTGGTAAGATGCAAGCGCCAGGATAGCCGCAAAATTCATGTTGAGAATTTGCATGTAGTTTTAAAGATTGTATGTTGATTGCGAGTCCATCCAACTAATATTATAAATGCGAAAGTTTGTGAGTATGGATGATAGCGCTGGAAAATAAAAACAGTACCACAGACTAAGACAAACGTCATATCGGCTGATGACGTAACGGAAATATGAATCAGTGCATTAAATAAATAAGTGATTTTGCATTATATTATCAGTCTCAATCATATTAAATTAGGTATTGTTAATTTTAAGGTTTGATTTATTTTAAAACTCAAAAAAAAAAGGAAACTGGAACAGTTTTACTGTTAGTTCATTTTAATAAAATGATTGTAACCTCAATAAATTCAGGATTTAAAATATTTGAAAGTGTTATTAATTACAAATCAAATCTTGTGCGCAATTATATTATTTTTACTAAATTCAATATATTTTATTGTAAAACAAATGTCAACGGAAGTCGTTGCTGTGTGGCAGTTGACAGTTGTTTAAACGTATAAATAGGCTCGCTCTAGTCTCGGAACGGGCAGTATTCATTTGTATTTCGAACTGTGTGTATCTCGTGGGAACAAACTAAGTTTTGTGAATTATTATTTGTTGTGAGTAATAAAAAGTGTTTACAAGATGTCTGATCGTTATCATTCGAGATCCCCGAGCCCCCCGCTCTTACATCAGAAGAAAGGGATGAGCCCGAGCCTGAACTGGACCCATCAACGTACTCGCCTACCCTGCCGACCTCTCGACCAGGAAATTCGGAGGAACTGAATTTACTTCGCTGCCAGATTAAGTTGCTGGAACGGATGGTTTTTCGGAACCAAAACACGAGTACCCACAAGCTAAGTGAAATTTATTTACCTAATTATGATCCCGACGAACATAAAATAACAGTTGAGGAGTGGTGTAAACAAGTTTCCTCTTTAATCACCCTGCGAGGTTGTTCACAGTTCGTTGCTATGATGAAAGGATTAGCATGTTTGCAAGGACGCGCCAAGCAATGGGCAGACACTAATGCTCACTCTCTTGCTAATTGGGATTCACTCCAAAGGGAACTCATAGCACAATTTAGTGGCGAAACTAGGTACATTGTGTACGTCAATGCTTTTCGGGAATATACTTCAAATCAGGCTAAATGTTTTTCTGAATATGTTGCCGAATCATGGCGTTTGTTTTCAAGAATTTCTCCGAATGCTCCAAATGACCTCATGGTGGAAGCTGTAATATCTGGCATAAGACCAAAATTTTACCAAGCTGAACTCCTTAGGTCAGCGCCAAAATCGCAAGCTGAACTGATTGCCACATTGGCGAACTACCGTAAACGACCTGCCGATGCAATATCAGATGAACCCCGTGCTAAACAACCAAGGCTTGACCTTGCAACAACTTCAACGTGTAACAATTGCCACAAACAAGGGCACATTTCTCGTGATTGCAGGTACAGACTTAATTGTGAAATCTGCAAGAAACCAGGTCACACATCTGACCGCTGCTGGCATAAAAAGAAAAACGAATCACAATCCGAGAAGACTTTTGTTTCTGCTACTGCTTTAACAGCTGCACCACAACCTTCACGTCGGGAAGTAAATACAATCCAGAAGGAAAAGGCGCCTAACGAAGTCCAACTACAAATAGGTGATATCGTTCTTTCTTGTTTAATTGATAGTGGTGCCGAATGTTCGCTTATTAAGAAAAAAGTTTCTGGGTCAATTAAGGGTAAACGCCAAATAGAACTTTTGCAATTACGAGGGTTTGGGGGCAGTAGCATACCTTCGAGTGAATCAATAAATACTGTAGCCACATTTAATGGTGTGACATTCGAAGTAAAACTTCATGTCGTTAACGATTTAAATTATGATGTCATTCTAGGACTAGACTCTATCAAAATACCGGGAATTAAAATTTCAATCACAAACGAAGGAACTTCAATAGAAAGAGTAAGATACGTTTTTAATTACGAAGTATCATCTTTGGCTAATATTGACACTGATTTGAAAGATACGTCTCAGTTAATAAGTATCCTTGAAAAACACGCCGATTTATTTACTTTCAATAAAATTAAAAAAGTGACCACGGGCAAATTAACTATCAGATTAAAAGATCCTAATCGTATAGTACAAAGAAGGCCCTACCGACTAGCACCGGTTGAGAGAGAAAAGGTTAAAACAATTATTGAAGATCTTAAAACTAAGGGTATTATTAGAGATAGTTGCTCACCTTTTGCAAGTCCCATTTTGCTAGTCAAAAAGAAAAATGGTGATGACCGGCTTTGTGTTGATTTCCGCGAATTAAATTCAAATACAGTTCGTGACCACTATCCTCTGCCACTGATACAAGATCACATTGATAAACTTGGTAAAGCTCGATTCTTTTCAAGCCTTGATATGGAATCAGGCTTCCATCAAATTCAAATTTCAGAAGAATCAATCGAAAAAACGGCTTTCGTTACGCCAGACGGCCAGTATGAGTACTTATCAATGCCATTCGGTCTAAGTAACGCACCTTCAGTTTACCAGCGTGCCATTAATGCAGCCTTAGGCGACTATCGCGACCATATTGCACTAGTATATATTGACGATGTATTAATTCCCTCGTCTACTGAGCAAGAAGGTTTAGAAAGGCTGGCCTTTGTATTAAAAAGACTGTCAGACGCAGGATTTACGGTAAATCCCTCGAAATGTAAATTCCTCAAGACGTCCATAGAATATCTCGGTAACATTATAAAGAATGGTGAAGTGAAGCCTAATCCCACTAAATTAACAGCACTTAAATTATCAGAACCACCCAAAACACTTAAGCAACTTAGGCAATTCAATGGCCTGGCAAGCTATTTTCGTCGTTTTATCCCTTAATTTTCCCAACTAATGGCCCCAATGTATCAGCTAACAAAAAAAGATTTACCATTTGTATGGTCTCCCGATCACGAAACAAGAAGACAACATGTCATCAAACTTTTGACCTCTGAACCTATACTTTGCATTTTTGATCCAACTCTACCAATAGAAGTTCATACAGATGCTAGCTCCAAAGGTCTCGGGGCTATTCTCATACAGAATGACAATAATCGTCGCAAAGTCGTTGAATACTTCAGTATGCGCACTAGTGATGCTGAAACAAGATATCATTCATACGAATTGGAGACTTTAGCTGTTGTCAGAGCAATAAAACACTTTAGACATTTTCTATATGGCCGCAAATTTACAGTTGTAACTGACTGCAATGCCCTTAAGGCTTCAAAACATAAAAAGGAACTTACACCTCGGGTTCATAGACTATGGGCATACTTACAAAATTTTGACTTTGATATTATTTACCGAAAGGGGGAACAAATGGCCCACGTAGACTTTTTAAGCAGAAATCCACAAACCAATATTTTAACAAAAGATCCAGCGTGGATTATAGTTGAGCAAGAAAGGGACAACGAACTCAAAAATATTCGCGATGCCATAAAGAATAAAGATGACTATGACAGAAAATTTTGTATTCGATCGAACCTCTTGATGATAACCATACAAAATCAAAAAGGAGAATCATTAACTCGTACAGTAGTCCCTGAATCACTTGTTTGTTCACTAATAAATAGATACCACGAAAATCTTTTGCATGTGGGGTGGGAACGTACTTTGGATAAAATTCGGGAACAGTTTTGGTTTAAACACATGACAAAACGGGTACGTCATTTTTGTGATAACTGTTTACAATGCAAAATTGGCAAAGAGCCTTCAGGCAAAAAACAAATGGAAATGCACCCTATTGATAAAATAAACATACCGTTCCATACGATACATGTAGACCTTATGGGTAATCTTACCGGCACAAACAAAAAAGCATACGTTCTAGTAGCTATTGATGCATTTACAAAATTTATACTTCTGTATCCACTGAAAGATAAAAGTACTAATATGATATTAAAAAGCTTCCGCGAAATGATCAATATTTTTGGCACCCCATGTAGAATTATTTCTGACAGGGAATCGGCTATTATGGGCACAGAAATTCAAGATTTTTTTAAATCTTTCTTTATCGAACATCATGCTATTGCCCGCGGTTCGCCTAGAGCTAACGGTCAAGCTGAAAGACAAATGCGCACTCTTAAAGATCACCTTACAGCCATATCTCTAACGCAATCGAGAGTTTGGGTTAATAAAATAGGGGAATTACAATTAGCATTAAATTGTACGATATCTAAAGCTACAGGATATTCCCCTTTAGAACTACTGTTAGGTAAAAGATGCTCTCCCCCTGCAATCGAACAGATATCCCTAGTTAACGAAGACATTAACAAAGATGAAATTCGTTTAGACGCTAAGCACAGAATGGCCGAAACAGCACAAAAAAGTAAAATACGTTTCGATTCTAAGTGCGCCAAAATTAAACCCTTTCTAGAAGGAGACTTTGTTCTTTGTAAAGACACTCAGTGGTCGGGTAACAAACTAGGACCAAAATATCTAGGACCCTATCGAATAATAAAAGTCCTTGACAACGATAGGTACGAAGTAAAAGACCTTCGGTCTCTGCGAAGCAAAAATACTGTAATCACACATGAACACATGAGATTGGTCCCTAATCCAAATTTAACTGAATGAATAGACCGTGATAGCAAGAATAAATAATAATAACGAAAAGGTGAGAAACTGCTTAGTAAATTGTTTATAATTAAAAAATGTATGCTTATGGATAAAATAAAATTAAACGTTTCATTTTGAATTGGTTCATTAGAAGAAAAATAAAAGCCAAGTCAAGCCAAGTCAAAGACGGGTCTCTGAATCTTTATGATCAAGCCACGATCTGCGATCTCTGAGTTTGATTTTGAGCTGGAAAAATGGTTGTATTAAAAGGTCTTGGTCATGGCCATGGTTTCAGTTGGTTGGTTAAATCAATTTCAGTCAAGCCAAGTCAAAGACGGGCCTCTGAATCTTTGTGATCAAGCCACGATCTGCGACCTCTGAATTTGACAGTTTCACCAGACTAAGCAATGCTGCCTCTGAGTCTGGTCTAAAAGGTTTTGCATTTTTTAACATTTCCGTGTTTTTCAGAGAGATTCGCTGGCCCTAGCAAGGTCCGCTCGTCAGTATGGCCGTGATAGCGCTGGAAAATAAAAACAGTACCACAGACTAAGACAAACGTCATATCGGCTGATGACGTAACGGAAATATGAATCAGTGCATTAAATAAATAAGTGATTTTGCATTATATTATCAGTCTCAATCATATTAAATTAGGTATTGTTAATTTTAAGGTTTGATTTATTTTAAAACTCAAAAAAAAAAGGAAACTGGAACAGTTTTACTGTTAGTTCATTTTAATAAAATGATTGTAACCTCAATAAATTCAGGATTTAAAATATTTGAAAGTGTTATTAATTACAAATCAAATCTTGTGCGCAATTATATTATTTTTACTAAATTCAATATATTTTATTGTAAAACAAATGTCAACGGAAGTCGTTGCTGTGTGGCAGTTGACAGTTGTTTAAACGTATAAATAGGCTCGCTCTAGTCTCGGAACGGGCAGTATTCATTTGTATTTCGAACTGTGTGTATCTCGTGGGAACAAACTAAGTTTTGTGAATTATTATTTGTTGTGAGTAATAAAAAGTGTTTACAAGATGTCTGATCGTTATCATTCGAGATCCCCGAGCCCCCCCGCTCTTACATGGATGTATGGATGTTTGTTACTCTTTCACGCGAAAACTACTAAACTGATTTGTATTAAATTGCACACAGATAGTTTATAACCTGGATTAACACATAGGATACTTTTTATCCCGGTAGTAAGATCCTAAGGGACAATTATCCAACTTCATGCGGGTGAAGCCGCTTAAAGAAGCTAGTAAAAAATATGCATTAACAGAAAAAAAATTGTATTACATATTTTTAAACGGACATACAGCTCTACAACCCATGTACAGTATTCCCAAATTAAAGTGACAATTAACGGGCTCGAACTCATTGGTGGGCGTGGCCAAAAAGCACGCTGCTTCACCTGGCATCGTGCCCCGACAGAGATAGTATCAATGAAAAGCAGTTAGACGCTAATCTACACGCACGTCTAGTTCGTACGCACACACACAGCGTTCCAAACCGTGCCGAACAAAAACGAAGTTACACCAACGACACAAAGCTATTCGACGCCGCTCAATTATTACATAGGTATATTAATTATTATTATTAATCTTTACAAATAACTTTTTCTTATAATACTTTCGACCTCGTCTGACCTTTTATTTAAATGCGCTAAAAAGAATAAAATAAACTTTTCCTCTATAACTTTTACTATCAACATAAAACGTCATTACACAATTCGCGAGATAAGTGGCAACAATAATAATGTTTATCTATATTGTTTGTTATTGTTGGCCTGGGGTCACGATGTCCTGGACGCTTTCCGCCAGGTCTGCTAATCCCTCGAGAGAAGTAAATGGCTGTGAAGCCAGCAGAGTCTGGACGTTGGTCGGCAGACGACTGCTTTATACTGTCATCCTGGTACTGTGGATTTCCTTGGCCTGATAAAATTTAGGATTTCCTTTTCAGGGCGTATCACGTCGGGGTCACCAATTTAGTGGTTGTACACTAATTCAATTATATTAAATTTTTTCATCATTCAATACTAATTTAGTCAACACAAGACAGAGAAGTGACAGATCAGAAGAAAAGTAAAAATCATATCGTGAAGGTTTTATGTACATAAAGTTTCTAAATAAGTAGGTCGCTACACCATATTATAGGGTGTGCGTTTCGATGGCGCGACCACGGAGTTTTTTTTTTAAATAAAATTTTGTAAAAATAGGTATGTTAAATTTGGTTCAATTTTCCCAAAATCTTAAATTTGTCAAAGTTAAGGTTACAAAATTATAAGGGTTTGAACGTGGCCACGCCATCGAAACGCGGAGAACCACACGGCCACGGAAATCTTAAAAACTAAGCGTTGCAGAGACCTGAAATTTAGGTAGGTAAACATCAGATAGAATTTGTAAAAAAATTGGAAAGTCCTAGGTGTATAATTTTAGGAGCTGTAAGACTAAAACCCCATGGCTGCGCCATTGAAACGGTAAAACACACGTTATCGCCGATATCTCGCTGAAAAAGCATCGCAGAGGTCTGAAGTTTTTGTAAAACCTAGATTTGAATTTGTCAAAATACACAAAAATCCTAGGTTTATATTTCAGGAGCTGTAGCACGGTATCGCTTATAACCTTCAAAACGTTCTGAATGTGAAATTTAAAATTGAAATTAATTAATCTAATTAATTTAATTTTAAACTCAAATTTTTACAAAATCTTGCCACAGTTTTTTTTTAAAATAAAACGCCATGTTCGCGCCATCGCAACGCACACATTATAGAAGTGCAATAAAAATGCACAGGTCCTTCAACTTCAGCGAAAAACAAATGACGCGTCACTGACGTCATGCATGAAATAAAAAGGACAGAAATATAGTTCTGGTTCTAATAACAAACAAAGTAATATGTGACATAATATATTGTAATATGTGTGAGTGACCGTCGTCCTCCCGCACCGCACCAGGGAGGAAACATTATTCAATGAGATGCACGAAAATTCATAGTAAAAGGCGCGCGCAAAGAAATACGAACAGGCCTTTGGGAAATTGAATTTTATGAAAAAACCACTGCATAAATCATTTACAAATAAAACTTATTGAATTCTTCGATAATTGTGCTGTGTCGGTACGGACTTTGTTTTGGAAATTTGACACTTCTTATAATACTAATTTACGCCCAAAGTTGCGTTAAAATTGGCAATAAAATCGAATCTTTGGTAGCTCGTAACTTTTGAATGGCTTTTTATTTTAATATTCTGTTTCCGCACAGACAATTAATAATGAGACAAAACGATATCATGTTTAACTTTAGATGTACCATGTCAAACAGTGGAGTAATAGCCCCCCGAAATTTGTATGGAAAATATGTTGAGTAGTGCAACCCTAATAATGCGCATGGAGATATTCCCGGAAACACCCGAATCATTGAATCATAAGAGCCCTAAACAATGCATTTGCATTTTGCACCTTGTTTGAAAGAAATAGGAGTCAATATCATGTGTACACAATCGAAAACAATTCGGGCGGTCGCCGGTCAGTCAAAGGTCCGTCAGTCGTCTTTATAAAGGGTGTTAAAGTAGTCGCGTGCCATAGCTTAGGGGTGAGTTCAGTATCGATAAAGGAACCCGTAAAAAATAAAAATAAAATATCTTTAATTTTTTTTTAAAACCTAGAATTAGGGTGTTAGTGTGAACACCGTTATCTTTGGTTTCATTAGTAGAACCTAAAACCATTGAAAAAAGCAACCTTTTTTTTTTTGAAGAAAATCCACTAAGTTCCTCAAGATCATTTCACCTTAATGCGCTCGAAAACAGCTGACCGCCGCCGAACGGACGGGCACTCGGGGTCATCGACCGTGCCGCAGTCAGCTGTCGCTAGAGCGAGCGCGCGACGGAGTGTGCGCCACAGAACACATATACTCTAGGAGGTGTGCGCCGCGCGCCGAGCCGTTGAGTGTACTTATACAAAGGAACTAGACCGTTTTTTTTTTCTCCTCCCTGTGTTCCTTTATCGATACTGAACCTACCCCATACCTACCCCTAAGCGCACGCGACTACATCAACACCCTGTATATTGGTGGTGACTGCACGTGTTCTCTCTGTGTGGAATTATAATAATATAGAGCTGCTATTACACACCCTTCTTGGTTTTGTTTTCAAAGGTGAATTTAATTTCAACTTTAATTATCTTATTCAAATTTAAATAGTTTAATTTGTAAAATAGGTAGGTAAATATACCAACATTTTTCACGTTTTTAATAAAAAATAAAAATACCTACGTTAAATACATAATATTAAGTACTAGAAATAACATTTTAAAAATCAGATTTAGGCTTAAATAAATTTAATAGAAAGATACACATGCATAAATAAACAAATAGATATAGGAATAAATAATATTATAAAGTATATTAGTACATATTGCAATAGTACAACAACTAAATAAAAATATGCCTAACTCTGCCCATACCATTTTCTTTCAGACGAATTCTTCCAGAATGGATAAATTTAAACGTGGAAAGCCGCTTAAGTCACAAGCACAGCAAATGGTATTTAATGTGTACCTTTATTTCGTAAATGAAGCCAATGTTTTCAAAAGAGACCATGGGTTATTTAAAAAAAATACAGGACCGTGTTACAAAAGCTACAGGAATTTCACGACGAACTTTGAGTAATATCTTAAACGAAAAAAAAAAACAGAATCAATCAATAAAATTTTCCACACCGAAAAAAGGAAAACCTAAAAGTAGATTTCGGCTGGCACTTGATGATTTCGACTACTGTGTTATTCATAATATGATATACAATTTTCAGTTGACGCTCAAAGAACTCCCGACTGTAAATAATTTGAGAAAAAAGTTGATCGAAGCTATTAATTTCAAAGTCTGTGCAGAGACTTTCAAAGGCTGATCTTGAAAGAAATGGGGTTTAGGTTTCTGAAAACTGATACTTAATAACAGACGGTTACTTATGGAAAAGCATGATATACGTTTAAAAAGGATCAAATATCTCAGAGAAATACAACAGCTGAGGGATTCTGGTAGAAACATAGTGTTTATGGACGAGTCATACGTGCATACATCACATACTAAGGGTAAAACTTGGCGAGATAGCAGCAAAAAAGGTACCAAACAACCCATTTCCAAAGGAGAGCGAATAATTATTGTAGGCCTTATTCATTGCCTGCGTGTGCAGGCAATGAATAAGGCCAGGGGCTCTAATGTTACATAAATGTGTCGACTCAGAAGGTGACTATCATAAAGAAATAAACGCGGAACGTTATCAAACTTGGCTACGCAATCAATTGATTCCCAACTTGCCTCTTAATAGTGTGTTGGTAATTGACAACGCCCCATATCATACTATGCTGTCTGTGAAACCGCCAAACTCAAATACACCTAAACCACAAATGATAGCTTGGCATGGGCGTGCGCCCCTAAGAGGCAATTAGGCAAAGCCTACCCTACCAATTGGGCATTCATTATAACGAACTAACTATGTAATAAAATATTACATTATGTACAAAATATAAAAAAAAGTTCAAACTCCTGTTAGAATAATTATAGAATTTGTCGCTCCCGTGTCACGCAACTAACACTTTACTGGAAGTTACTACAAAGGTTGGAGCTCCGCCGGACAGGCAAACACTGGACTTGCCTAAAACCCATTGATAATTTTACGCACACATTGGCACATTGGTGCATATTTTCGTGTGTATGAACTGCACACATGTATAGATTGCAGTAATTTTAGGGCGGTAACTCCTGCGAGTGTAGCTGGGCTGCTGGGCTGTGATTGGCTGCTACAACACGAGGCCAGGATTCAAGGTGGATGTTCTTTAGCCCGCGAAATTCAAATTTCCTTACGTTTTTTGCAATTTGCAGGCCAGTGCAGTGTATGTTGATTAAAATAATGATTCCTGGGGGTTATTAGCGCGTATTATTATTATAATAATCAATAATAATATTGTTATTATTTTTTTCTTCATGGGTGTCGTTTTCGTGGTATTTGGGGTTGGTGATAATGAAAATGTGGTCAAAATGAAAATCCAAGATGGCGCCGATGAAAATTTCCGGTTTTTTCTGCATGGGTGTCGTTTTCGTGGTTATTGGGGTTAGTGATAATGAAAATGAGGTCAAAATTGAAAATTCAAGATGGCGCCGACGAAAATTTTCAGTTTTTTCTTCATTGGTGTCGTTTTCGAGGTTTATGGGGTCGCTACTCGCTGATAATGAAAATGAGGTCAAAATAAAAATCCAAGATGGTGCGGATGAAAATTTTCGGTTTTTTCTACATGGGTGTCGTTTTCGTGGTTATTGGGGTTGGTGATAATGAAAATGAGGTTAAAATGAAAATCCAAGATGGCGCCGATGAAAATTTTCAGATTTTTCTTCATGGGTGTCATTTTCGTGGTTGTTGGGGTCGCTGATAATGAAAATGAGGCCAAAATTAAAATCCAAGATGGCGCCGATGAGAATTTTCAGTTGTTTCTTCATGGGTGTCGTTTAGAGGTTTTTGGGGTCGCTGATAATGAAAATGAGGTCAAAATGAAAATCCAAGATGGCGACGCCGAAAATTTTCAGTTTTTTCTTCATGGGTGTCGTTTACGAGGTTTTTGGGGTCGCTGATAATGAAAATGAGGTCAAAATGAAAATTCAAGATGGCGACGCCGAAAATTTTCAGTTTTTTCTTCATGGGTGTCGTTTTCGAGGTTTTTGCGGTCGCTAATGAAAATGAGGTCAAAATGAAAATCCAAAATGGCGCAGACGAATTTTTTTTTTGCTATCATTATTTCCTGGCCTACCCTTCGTGGAATACTACTGCACGCCACTGCATGGGCATAAAATTATACGAAGGCCACCATATCATCCCGATTTTAACCCCATTGAAAATATTAGTTAAAGTAAAAAATATTATTACCCGAGCCGTCAGGCGAAGGTCATAAGAGAGCCGAGGACGGTAATCATCAATACACACGTGTGTCATACGACGTTTTTCAACACACTTGTGAAGAAAATAATACAAAAAAAATCATTTAGTTAATAGATATTTGTCCTTGGAGTCTTCAGGTAGTAAACTTTCCATAACGCTAAGGGCTTCACATCTTATATCGGGCGGTGTACAACATAAATCATTTTCTTCATAACTAGTACTTGTAGACATTTTTTATTTATAAATAACTATAATTTCAACAGTGAAAACGAGTAATGAAAAGTTTTTTCTCAATGGCGGGAAAATTTAATCAGTTTTCCTATGCGCGCGCATCTAACAATGGCGATCGGCCATAGACTAAAATAATGAGGTTTGTTTTTTTGGCTTTTCGCGGATAGCGAATCCACGTACAAAATATGGAATTCAAAGTTTTCTTTATTACTACATTAATTTATTTGTACTATTGAACACGATTTTTTTATATAGAAACTTTTGTAGGAACAAAGCAAAGCAACAAGCATCTTTTTTTTTTTTTCGGATGGGCAATCACCAAATGACTTTTCCCGCTCTGGGCGGAGCAGGAGGGAGTGTCAGACTTTTACTGACTAAAACCCATCCATGTTCCTTCATCGCCCTTTGTGTTCCGGGGCCACGGTATCTCTTTCGAACAGTCCCGCAACCCCGGCAGGCATCGGTCTTTGCGGACCCCTTCCATTTGCTGACTCTCTTTGAGGCGCGCGTGGAACACGAACGCGCCGTCGGCCTGTCGTCATGAGACGGACGGACGGCGAGCTAGCCCATAGCCCACCATCCCGAGGCCCGCGCCTACGGTGGCCGGGGGCCACGTGGTGGCCTCCGACGCCCGGAGCGTCTCCCGCGGCGGCCGGGACGCTGTGAGGTTCTCTCCCTCTCACGTTCCGCCACCTCCTTCTCTAGCATTACTGCTTCGCAGAAGGAGGTGACGGCGTCCCATTCCGTCTCGCTCCGGACCATGGCTTGCACCAGGGCCGGACGCGAGAGGTCGCCGCCGCCAATCGCCGCTTCGAGGACACGGCGGTGCTCCGCCCACGCGGGGCACACCTCCACCGTGTGTTCCACCGTGTCCTCCGGTCGACCCCCGCAGTGGAAACACCCGGGCGTTTCCTCCCGCCCGATTCGGTGCAGGAACCTCCCGAAAACACCGTGTCCGGTGAAGACCTGCGTCAGGCGGAAGGTAGGACGCCGTGGCGTCTCTCAAGCCACTCCTCAAAGAGGGGACTTACCACGCCACTATTGGCACGCCACTATTGTGGCGTGCCCTGCACGGGGTTGCGACAGTCGCTCTCTCCATGTCGCCATGAGTTCACGCCGGAAGTCTGTCCGCTGCGCGACAATTTGCCGCGGCAGCGGAGTTTCCCCCCGGCGTAGCACCTCCGTGCGCCATTCGTGCAGGCGCGCGAGGACTATCGCCTCCAGATCCCATGGCGGCTATCCGGCAAGGAGGCATGCCGCCTCACGGGAGGTCGTGCGGTACCCACGGGCCAGCCTTACGGCTACCATCTTTTGGGTGCGTTCAGGTAGTGGGCGGCTTGCCGCCTCATTGAACGCGCCCACACCGGGGCCCTGTAAAGGGCCATGGACCGCACGGCTCCCGCGTAGAGCTTCTGGCAGGAGGCGTTTGGCCCCCCCAGGTTGGGCAGGAACCGCCTGAAGGCAGCCCCGGTCCGTTCCAGTTTGGGGGCCAAACGTCGGAAATGCTCCACGAAGTTCCATCGGCTGACGAGGACGAGTCCCAGGTACTTCAGCGTCGACTCGACGCCGACGGATACCCCTCCTACCGTCAGTGAGGATCCCGGAGGTGGCGCATTCCGAGGCCCATGAAAGCACATGGCCTCGGACTTGTGCAATGCCACCTCGAGACCCAGTTGCCGGATCCTCTCGACGACTATTGTAATCCCGCGTGTCATTATGTCCGCCGCCTCGTGCGACCCCCCTTGTGCCAACACCAGCGTGTCGTCTGCATAGCAGACCACGCTGACGCCTCTAGAGAGGTCGGCGCGCAGCACCCAGTCGTAACCGATGTTCCACAAGGAAGGCCCTAGAACCGATCCCTGTGGAACACCGCACGACATCTCAGCAACAAGCACCTCAACCAATAAAAAAATTGTGATTATTAGTCATGAAAAAGTCACAGATTGATTATAGGTGTCATTATGTCCATAGTTGCGGTGAAATTAGAGCCATTTTATGAGTAAGTGTGTTGAAAATAATAATGTGGAACTGGTTATAATAAGTGTGTGTCTAGTTCCACATTATAATTTAACTTGTTGGATTGAGGCTTGGCGTTCTGTAGTTTCTGCTTACCCATAAGAGGAAAAAGGGGTTAAGGGTGTTTATAAAGAAGGTGGGCAACATCGCAAATAATGCTCCAACCAGCCCGCGAAATTCAAATTTACGTTTTTTGCAAGTTTCAGGCCAGTGCTAGTTGGATACAGCTTTGAATGAAACGTGCCGGCTGGGATCATCACCGGTTGCCTTAATCCAACCGGCCGCGGTACAGAATCAGAAGCTGCATCCACTGGCAGGCATAGCGCCAAGAAAATTCGTAGAGAGGTGGCAAGGTCTAGCGAACACACACGACACCCTCATTATTCTTCTGCTCTTATCCTGTTTTTTTTGGGGTCTTATGCAGCGACTGCGGTGCGGCTAGGAGTGCGTTCACCTTTATGACTGGCTGTGACGAGACAGTGCATCCCTACCAAATCCATTCATATTCGTTCCACCTGCGGAAAATGCCCCACATGATGACATGAGTTGTCATAACCTAATCGCATAGCTATTCACAACCACTCAGGGTTATATATAGACTCTGGAAGTCCGGACCCAGGTCGCTGCACCTGGGTCCGGACTTCCAGAGTAGCAGCAAGGAAAACCTGCTGAGATGGAAATTCATTGATGACTCTTCCATCTAGGAAGAGTGATTTCCGATTTTTTGGACTTATTTATCCATAATGCCCAGGCATTTGGAGAAGTGTCCAATAGGAAAGGGCAATTTGATTTTTTTGATTGATGTGCGATCAATGGTACGCTTTGTGATCTGAATTATCTATGGAATGAATAAGTACTGCGTGCATTCACGGACTGATTTAGTTAGTTTCATCTTTTATATTCTGTGATCAGCAATGCTTTCTCATTTTGTTTACTGTCAAAACTTTGTAAACAACGATGTTTTTGCGTAGTTGCTTTATTTGGTACATTTGGTTTAAATATTCTACTCTTTGCTTGCTATGCTGTGTTCTATTCAGCATGCATTTGATCTAGTATGGTCCATTGATTATTTTCACCTTTCCAGTAGCTATCAACACTTGTTTAATACAAGAGTGTACTTATACTTAAACTTACTGATTGGGACCTCAGACAACCCGTGCTATCAAAGTCATTCTTTGGTTTTGGAGTAAAATCAACAGGATTACGGGAAAACAAATAATAGAGCGTTTTAATCTACAAGTAAATTACCAAGATAGACGAATAGTTACCAAATTTAAAATTATGGAATACAATAATGAACCTGATAAAAATAATGACATGCAAGGATTGTGTAGAATTTGTTTGCGGAATGCTAAAGAAAGTATTAATCTGTTCTCAGGTAGTGATAATTCTCAAGAAATTCTAAATAGAATATATCTTTGTTTTCAAGTTACTCTATTGCATGATAAGTTCATGCCGTTTCTCATGTGTGGTGATTGTTTACAAGAATTAAACAGTGCTAACAGTTTTCGACTCAAATGCATTACACTTAATGAACGAATAAACGAACTATGTGACAAAGAACAACAAACCACAGGACAAGGGACCACTTTTAAGGTTGAGAATGACTTAACAAATAATGATGTCCTAACATATGACGAAAATACTGAGACAGTTCCATTTCCTAACCACTTTTCAGAATTTAATAATCTGTGTACCAAAGCTACTGAAAAAGCTGAAACTAATGAAAGTGAAATAATAAAAACAATGAATAGTTTTATATGCAATTTATGTAACAAAGTTTTAAAGACAAAAATAACTCTACTGAAGCATTATAATTCTATGCATGAAAAGAGAAAACATGTTGGTAAGGTGTCAGGATTTGGTGCAGCCAGAAGATACCATTGCACATCGTGTTCTTACTCTACACCACACAGCCAGACCTTGGTCAGTCACATGAGAACCCACAATGGAGAAAGACCATACAGCTGTGAATGTGGTAAAAGTTTTACACAGTCATCAAGCCTTGCAGCTCATCGTAAAACACACAGTACAACCACATATTTTACTTGTAGTTCATGTGGAAAGCAGTTCAAACACGCATTTACAATGAAAAAGCATATGCGTGTCCATGAGAGTGCTAGTTTCTCGTGCAATATTTGCTTTAAATTATTAAAATCAAAGGAATCACTCAAAGCTCATATGCATAGACATTACAAAATATGTAATTATAACTGTGAAGATTGTGGAGACACATTTGTCACATCAGCAGAACTACATAATCACAGAAAAAAACATAGTCTAGAAAAGAAATTACAATGTCATTTGTGTGGATACAAAACACATACAAAGAAAAATCTAATTATTCATTTGAAAAGGTAAGACTGGTTACATTGCTTTCATTATTTAATGCAATGCAAGCAGTCTGGAATTGATTATATTTTAAACTGCTTGTTCTGTGTATTTTGTGGTAGGACAAAATACCTGAAAATAGTAAAACATACCTTTTTTTGTTTCAGACATACTGGCAACAGAACTTTTAAATGTGACCTGTGCCATGTAGGCTTCTATACACAGAGCAGCCTTCAGCGACATTTGAGAGTACACACTGGTGACAAGCCATACTCATGTCCAACTTGTGGGCAAAAGTTCAGTTACAGTCCAAGTTTAAACAAACACATGAAAACCATTCATGGAGTTGACTATAAATGGGCAGACTGGAAGGAAACTTTAGGAAATGTACCTAGCTCATCAAAATAAGTCAAATAAAACACCATATTTTAAACATAGAAATTTATTTATTGATGCCAAAGCACATACTTAAAACCCTACTAAACTAATTCTACATACCTAAATTCCAAACAACACTGTTTTGATGTCTAGTGGTAAAATAGTCAAATATATTATAATAGAAAGATTTAATGTTCATTGCCACAAAATATGTAAAAATAATGCAACCAGGAGTTCAGGCTTACTCTATGGGCCTCACTGTCTTTTTGTCTGCCAGGCTTCTTGCTATAATGGCCCAAGTTGTTGCTATGCATACAAATGTTACATCCTGGCCTGCCACTGAAGTCCATATTTTTTTTTTTAAAGTCAATTTAATGCTTAACTATAAGTATTATTCCTATTAATATACTTAATCACTAGTAAGAAGTTACCAAATGAATGAATCTAATCTTGGAATACCCTAACTTCTTTCTTCTATCTTAAACATGAAATATTTTTTGTCATAATAAAAGCTGAAATAATGCATACAATTAAGTGCAACAAATACTAAATTGGTTCTACTAATAATAAAAATATTGTAAGATATAATCATTGAGAATACATGGTCAATATTGCGATAAATTATAATAATAGAATTTTGTCTCTAATAGGCTAGTAGTTTATGATATTGGTGTCGATTCTGTTGTGCACAAACTTAACTTATTTTAGGCTATTGCTATCTTTTACTAAAAGGCAGTGCGAGAAAAGGACGGCTATAGCTATGAACTAAGTTAGAGATGTCAAACTAGTTTATGCCTTGCGCTTCACCGTGTTTTTAGTCGACATGTTTTTACGTGCACCCTTCATTTGTATAGAAATAATAGTTCCAACTAAATTTGACAGCTCTAAATTACGTCCGTCTCTTTCTTGTTTTATTAGAGGGAAAAAGGTAGCAATAGCTTAAATTAAGTTTAGTTTGTGCACAACAGAATCGACACCATTGTCTATGGAGTTAAAAGTTCTTACTTAAATATTGTTATATGATTAACCAATGATGTCTTAGTATTAGAAGGGTGGTACACTGAGTTTAATCCTCTTCATAATCTTCGTCGTCAGATATATACTTTCGCTGTTTCTTCTTCCTGGATGGTGTGCTCTTGCTCTTACCCTTCAACTTGATCTTCATTTTGACGGAGCGGTTAGATTCACCATCAGAATCATCGTCATCTGTAGACATAATTTTCTTTAAATAATTTTGGATAAGTTGAACTTTGGACAACATACTCTTGGGAGTTTATTTATGTATAGAAGGATGATACTCGTATGAAACAATTTCCACTGAATGTACTCTGCGACGTGGAAAAAGCGAAATACATGAAAATAAAACCTGTAGGTTACTGACCTTTCTCATTATCTTCGGAATCGTCGGAGTTCTGGCCGCTTTCGTAGCGACGTCGCACTTCAATGAACACGTTGCGCAGGCGCACCGAGTCCTCATATATTAGTGACTGCTCTTCGTTATATGTTTGAGCGTTGGCGCATAACGTGAAGAAATCACGTTCGAGGTCCGATATGTCGGTATACTGTTGAAGGTAACAAAAAAAATGTTAGTCCCATTGAGAAAGTTTACATGGTTGAATTTACTTCACAGCATTATTCATGCTTCACCAACAGTTCCATTTATGTATTTACCTTGCCTTCTTCAATTCTATTCATAATTTTCTTAATATCCAAGGGTTTCTTGATAACGTCATAATAATCTGGCAACTCGCGGCGTGAAGGAAGTTTCATAAACGGCTCAGATAGAACACGCCCAGCCCTGAAACATGTCATTGTTGAATATTGTTCGAACGTAGGTGCTTTCAAAGATCCTGCCAGGGTTGCGGGACTGTTTGAAAGAGATACCGTGGCCCCGGAACACAAAGGGCGATGAAGGAACATGGATGGGTTTTAGTCAGTAAAAGTCTGACACTCCCTCCGGCTCCGCCCAGAGCGGGAGAAGTCATTTGATGATTTCCCATCCGAAAAAAAAAAAAAAAAAAAAAAAGTTGCTTTCAAGGGGGTACCCACATCGTGAAGCTGACTTTACTAATAACTAAAGATTTAAGACTATGTTACATTTTCGTTCGGGTAACACGAGGCGTGATGTTATGTAATATCAGAATCTCGATACACTGTAATTTACTTACTCATCAGTATAATCAATAACTTTCTTCATTATATTCTTCCATCGCTTCTTCTGTTGATTGATTTCTGTTTTACTCTTTTTCTTAGATGAACTTGGTGCTTCTTCTTCATCAGACTCTTCTTGGCGGCTGTAATATAACGTTCATTTCAAAATCTTTCATTTACTTTACAAGCATGTTTAACTGAGCTTACATTGAACTAACATTTTGGATAAATTTTGAAAATATAGACTCAATTATATATAGACCGATTCCGCTAATCCTTTTTTTTGTGTTCTTAATTGTCAGGAAAAGGTTCTTGGTAGTCTCTCTGGCCCGTGCGTACGGTTTTCGGAACGCAGACAATGGCTTTTGTCTGTAATTACGGCTCGGAAGAGGTTAAAAGAAAATTTAGATATTTAAAAAAAATAGCTAGGTAGTAAGTAGGAAAAAGTGCATTGCAACACAACGGTACAGCTAGTAAACGAACAACAATAGTTTAATCCGTGTATCTTACCGTCGCTTGCGTCCCTTCTTGCGCTTCTTGTCAAGCACCTCGTCGTCGTCGTCTTCCTCTTCTTCTTCCTCGAACTCCTCGTCGATGGCCTTCAGCCACTCCTTTTCCGTAAGCGAGTCTGTGTAGTCAACCTCCTTACGTTGCCGCGACCCGCGTCCTAGGGTCTCGTCTTCGTCTAGGTAATTCCAGCCTTGACCCTGAACAACATGAATACGTTGTTTGACTACGAAATCATTTAAAAAAATCGAACCGTCGCGGGACACCTGGCAGATGTGAAACATCGAAATTATTTTGTACAAGTAATATGCTTAAAAAAAAGTCAATATAAAAAACAAACAAAATAACTCGATTCACAAAAAGAAAATCATTGTTCTAGAATCTCAAAGTCACGAGATTGTAAGCCAGCGCTCTGTGCCCCGAGACCAGCTGGCTTGTTGTAAATCATGGCAAATATGTAGTTCTTATGCTGCTTCAACAGGTCGGGCGAGCGTGGCGATCGAAACCGGCCGGCTTGTTCGGGCCGGTTTCGAACGCACGAATTTTTCATTTGTTTTTTTTTGTTTACCCGCGCATATAGCTGTTTCAATTTCACATCAAAAAGTCAATACATGGAATTAAAAAGTAGAGAGATAATATTAAACTAGATTTGGCTAATTCTAGCTTTGAGTGTGTGTCGCATCGCTTTCTATAGATAACGATGGCTTACCTTGTTGCAAACGACCTCGTCTTCATGTTTGACGAGCCAATCGGGTAGTTCCGACTCCTCAATGAGGCGGGATTGCGTTTCTGTCTTCTTGCGCTCAATGTCCACCTGTTTGAATATCTCCAGTTCTTCCTCTGACCGCGCAATCATTTCGTTTATAAGATCGTCATCTGGTAGCTCGTTCTCTTCCTAAAAAATATTTATTTTAATGTTCCTGTTTTATCTACAATGCTTTACGGTCATTGAACATGTCATTGAGAAAATATTTCAGTGAAGAAAGTTTTCTTTACAAACCTCTTCATCATCGCCATCTTGGTGAAGGATACTCTGCAGGAACTGTTGACGCTCAGAGCCAGTCGACTTCTGATCGAACATACCAGCTTGGATGACCTTCTCGTCCATGTTCAGCTTATACCTTTAAATTATACATGGTGAGTTGTTATAGAACATCATTTTATCATGAATATGGCCCTAAATGTCGCAATTATCTCAGAAAACAGTTATGAGGAGGTCCTGGGTTCGATTCCTAAGTCGGGTAAGTGTTATTGGATTTTCCATCAGAAATTTATCAGAAGCAGGTACGGAGCCTGTATTTGTGTCCCGTTGATGGCAGTAGACTCGCCTTCTATTACATGGGACTCAAGCATATGTGGCGAAATGTGGGAATTACAGGTGTGATGTTATGTTTAATGTTGAAAGTATTGCAAATGTTACCTAGCTGCTGCCAGAATTCTCTCCTCCACGGAGTTGACAGTCATAAGTCGGAGCACTCGCACCTCGTTACGTTGCCCGATACGATGCGCACGATCTTGCGCTTGAAGATCCTATTAAAAGCAGGAACACAATTAGATATTGGTATTTATTATTTATTACATCAAAACTAAATAGCAAGCAAAACAAAGCTAGTAGTTTAGCTTTGTTTTCATACTGCTTGCTATTTAGTTACAAATATTTGTATTTTTTGTTCAAATATTCTGGAATCAATGCAATGATACAATCTTGTATGACTTCTATATGGCGCATCCACACCGCATGTTGAGGTAATATTCTCTAAAAATGTTATCAATTGTTACATGTTGACGACTGTTTTCAAAAGCAACATTACTTAACATAATATACAAACGGCAACATTATACTAAAAATAAATAACACTTGGAAATGTTGCTCAACAAAAAGTAACTACGGTTTGAATGCATCATTAGATTTTTTTTTTCACTAGAGAAAACGAGTTACAGTAACAGCACAGACAGGTTACAGGTTATGGCAAGTTCAGTCTTTCTAGATTTTCTTACATTTACACGGTATTTTTTCAACTTCATTAACGATTTCAATTACTACATTACCTGATGTGGATTCCAGTCGGAATCAAATATGATAACGGTGTCAGCGCTCTGTAGATTGAGACCAAGACCCCCGGCGCGCGTCGACAGCAGGAAGATGAAATAGTCTGACCCAACGTCGTTGAACTTCTTCAGTAGCTCGCCTCGGTCTTCCGCCTTTGTCATGCCGTCCAGCCTATGAGAGAAGTATTCTATAGTTGAGTAAATATTGTCGAAAAGTACGATTTTTAAGAGATCTACTCGGAAATTATGTCAAAGAATGTAGGTAACTTGGTTTATTAACAATTAAAGAAAACCTTGTTCGACATCAAGAGGTGTCCTTTATAAACTTATTATCCCTTCGTCTGTGAAGCCCGACCGAATCGGTCTGACGCCATTGTTTAACTATTGTGTCTACTTCGCTAACAGATGAAGGTTTATAAGCGTTCAGCATCTTACCTCAAATATTGGAAAGCCCTCCATGAAAGGTAATCTTCAATGATGGTCATACACTGCGTCATTTGACAGAACACCAATACTCTGTGTCCTGTTTGCTTGAGCTTCGGCAAGATACGATCCAGAAGTTCAAATTTACCAGAAACACGGTATAGGTCGGGCCTGTGAATAAAATAGAAAGATCAAACATTGTGGAAATGGAAATCTTTCAGAAGATTTCGTTACTATTGCTGTCCATCTCGGCCAAAATACGCGTATTATTATACTAAAGCAACTTAGTTTAGTATATTTTATTGTGTTTTAGTCTTTTTATGATGATTTTCTCTCTCTTCGCTAAAATAGGCGAGACGAAAAAAAATCGAATTAGTCCGTCAGTTAGATTATCAACAAATATTTGACCCGTGTTTTTTCTTTAGTTACGTAAACCAAAATTACGAAGATATGACGCTTTTAAAATTGTCAATAAGTCACGCCTTGGTTTAATTTTTAGCTAGTTCTGAAGTCACGAGCCCCCACTCCCGAGTTTTAATGTGTTTTATCTTTGTCAATATTCATTGATACTTTAACTGACAGACTAAATAGATTTGCAATTTTTTTTATACTGTCGTCATGCCTATTGTCTTTATCGGCAAAAAGACACTAAAAGATACTCATTAAGAATTAAAAAAAAAAAATGTTACCCAGAAACAACTCCGCCGCCTGTACCGATGTGGTCGCAGAACTTTTCCTCGATGTGTTGGAACATGAAGGGATGGTTGCAGAGCTTACGCAGTTGTACAATAGTGTTCATGAGCGCTTTGGCACCGCCCTTACCCTTGTTGCCCTTTTCTGATCCATCGGTCAACAGGACTCCCTTAGACTGCATGTGTCTGTGGCAAAATTATTTTGAATCAACTCCAGGTTTACCGGAAATAAGGCTGATTCAAGAATTGCGGTTTTAAGGATGATAATTAGCATATTATTGTGTGTTAGGCCCGTTACGCTCTACTGAGCTCATTAGAAATACTCCAAGAGGTGTTTAAAGTTTAATTTGATTTACAAGTTTGTTGGATGCATTAGGTTACGAACGCACAGACAGGTGGCCTAGCGTATATCGACGAAGTAGCGCCGAATGCAGATGTACTTACTTGTACAGCACTCGCTGCAGGCCGCTCATGTCACACTTGATGATGTACTCCACCTTGTCGGGCAGTTGGCTCTCCACCTCTTTCTTGAGCCGACGCAGCAGGAACGGACGCAGCACTTTGTGCAGACGACGGATGATAAGGATCGTCTCTTCCTCGTTCAGTTCCACCTGGTAACATTGGCAATGGCAATAGGGATCATGACTGACTAAAAAAACATATGATTCTGTTTAGTCCGTCAGTTAGATTATCGAAAAATATTGGATACGTGTTTTTTTGTTTTATCAAATTAATAAAAAATTACTAACATAAAATGTGTCAAAGATCATGAGTGGGGGTTGTGACGTCACATCTGAGTAAAAAAAATGTACTCAAACGTGATGTCACACGAGTTTTGCAATGTATCGTCTTCATTTTTTGTTTACATGAAAAAAGAAAAAATATGTATTAGTATTTTTTGGAAATCTATCTGACGGACTAGTTTTTTTTGTCATGACCCTATTCACAAGAAAATTAAATATGAATATTTTTTTAGCAATTTATAACTAAAAACTTTTCACGATCATTATGCAAAGACGTCGCGTAAACCTTTTTTTTAATCGAACCTTTTCACCGGTAGTAGCGAATGGCGCGTTGAACCACTGTTCGAAGGTAGAACAGCTCTTGAAGATGGACGGCAGAAGGAAGTTCAGCAGCGCCCACAGCTCGGGCAGCTTGTTCTGCAGCGGCGTGCCCGTCAGCAGCAAGCGGTGAGGCGCGATGTAGTGCGTGTTCAGCACCTGCGTCAGCTTGCAGTGGTGGTTCTTCATGCGGTGACCCTCGTCGATTATCATGTACTTCCATTGCACCTGCGGATTGTGGAGATAAAGATAGGCTTGTGTACTGAACAAATCTAATTAGTTCGTCAGTTAAATTATCAAAAAATATTTTTTATTACGTAAACCAAAATTGACGAAGATACGACGCTTTTAAAATTCTCAATACGTCACGCCATGGTATAACTTTTAGTGTGTTCTGACGTCACGAGCCCCCAATCCCGAGTTTTGATGCGTTTTATCTTTGTCCAATATTCATTGATTTACAAAAACAAAAAATACGTGTCCGTTATTTTCCAATACTTTAACTGACGGACTAAATAGATTTGCAATTTATTGAAGGTGGAAACTAGCTTATTGTGATGTCAATGAGTAAAATCAGATTAGTTCTGATAGTGATACTTTTTCTTTGTATGGATTAATACTCATACTACAAGCTGTTTTTACCCGACTGCCAACGAAGAGTTATTATTGGGTATTGTAGCACTAACCTTAGCCAGCACAGCCTTGTCCTTGATGACGTATTCATAGGTGGTGAGGAGCACATTGAACTTAGTGGATCGCATCTGCGTCTGCACGAGGCGACGCGACTGCGGGGAGCCCTTGTATGACACCACTTGTACTGTTGGCGCCCACTTCTCGAACTCGAGCACCCAGTTGGATAAAGTACTGAAAATTTTATGTTCATTTTAGTTACACAATTTATTTGAAATAGGCATTACCTGTATTGGCTGCTTTTATTACTTAGACTAAAACAAATGATCACAACTATTGATAAAGCAGAAAACAATTAAAGTATTGCTAACCAAAGGAGGCGTCCATTAATAACTTGAGGCGTTTATGAGGGGGTCGAGCCGAATATCACCCAATCTCACGTGGGAGAGGGGGGGGGGGGCGGGCTCTGCAAATGTCACGTAATATTTTTTTTCCCCAAGAAAGAGTGAAAAATTTTGCGTGAAAACTAGGTAATTTATTAAGTAAACATGTTTCTCCACTAAAATACGGCTAAATCCTACACAACAATATTTAAATAACAAATATTCAAAAAAAATAAAAAGCAAATGTTTTTTTTTAAATACATCCGACACAAGCACAGATTATCGTATTTAAACTAAACTACACATTTTGTTAAATGGGGCATTCCACGTGAAGCGGACAGGTAAAAAATTTGATGTGTCCGATTTTAGTAATATTCGATTGAGTTGTACCTATAGTCCTCGATCCAGAGATACAATATTTTTGCGGTACAATATATAGTTAACGAGTTAAATGTCATTGAACTTTTGACTAACTAGAAATTATGCGCTACTTCAAGCCCGAGTACCAAGTGTTAACAAGTTATAATCAAATAAATAAAGTAGTGGAATGTGTACTTGACTTAACAAGCTACCTGACTGCGTTTTTCTTTTTCTTTTTTAATTATTATTTATTTAAAATTATGTGATTTTATTTTTCAAACTTGATTTTTTCAAGGTATGACCAGTTTTTTTTTTTTTTTTTTTTTTTTAAATAGGTATTAGTATAAAGATAATCCTTGCTAAGTTTCATAATGGGCCTAGAAGCCGTTTAGGAGCTAAACTTTCTGTAAGCTGTCGCTAGCGAGCGGGGCGTTCGCCGTGCGCCGGCATTGTGAGTGGTCTAGCTCCTAAACGGCTTCTTAGCCCATTATGAAACTTAGCATGGATTATCTTTCAATTCATTTCAATTTTTTACCTGTCCGCTTCACATGGAATGCCCCAAATCTCACGTGAGATTCAGAGGGTGCTGAGGGGGTCAAGTCAAATCTCATGATATTTCACCAAAGGGGGAGGGGGCGTCAACAATCGCCAAAATTGTCTCACTTAATTAATAGATGCCCCGAAATATATTAAATTTTTTACCTGAGTGGCACGATAATGAGGAACGGTCCGTTTACTTTCTTCTTCTCCATCAGATAGGTGACCAGCGCAATGGTCTGGATAGTCTTACCGAGACCCATCTCATCTGCCAGGATGCCATTCAGATTGTTATTGAACAGAGATACCAGCCATTCCAAACCCTAAAAGGTAAATTTAAATATTTAAAGATTAAAGAATATTGAAAAATTTTGCTAAACTTTTGGAAACGTTGGTGATAAATTGAAAGAAGTTGTACCTTGATTTGATATTCCTTCAGTTTACCATTGACCAGAATGCTGGATTGTTCGGTGACAGACTCATGAACAGTGTGGGCAATACTGAAAAAATAAATACATTTAATTACAACAATAGGGAATATGCACGTAATTTTTTCTTCCCTTAAATCAATAAAATACAGTATTATCAACCCAAGAAAAGTATTAAAAGTTAACTTCAACTATTGCTTGTCGCATAAAAATAATATTAAACTCCTGCAATTATCTATGACATTTCAAACATCCGTAGCTGTCGCGGGCATGATGTGACGTCATTTACCACATCTGCCTTGTTTACATCTAATTTTTTGCCCCTATAAGAATAATTTTACTAATTGTATGAACTCTAGTCAAGTAAAAATTGCAATAACAATATTATAATAAAATCTTAGTGACACTTTAAGCACTTTTCAAATAAGTGTTTTTTTGACACATAGACTTTGACGTCACTACCGCCGTTATCGAGGATAACGCGTTTTGAGAGTGCATTCCGTTTCACCAAAAATATGCTACAAGAAACAGTAAATTGTAAAATAAGTGATGTATTAGCAAATTAAACAAGTGTACCACCATGCTTTTATGGGACAATACAAGGCATTTTTAATAAATAAATAAAGTTTTGTATTTTATGCATATTCCCTATTCTGTCATAACAGGCTAATGGAGCAATTTAATTAAGTTATCCGAGGTCAGTTTTCCTTTCACCTCGGCGGGCGCAGGTACTCGACTTCATTCGAACTAATAGTAATCATTAACTCGTATTCTATTGCGATGACCAGTGTAATAAATGCATCGGGTGTCCGAATTTTAGTTAAGTCATCACCAAAATACGGGCTAACGACTAAGTGTAATCTGTGCCTCTAAGGGGCCGCCTCCACGAGCGAGAGAATCGCAGCGATTCAACGTATTTCTATACGAAAATATCGCCACGATTCTCTCGCTCGTGGAGGTGGCCCCTAAAGAAAGCACTAGCGAACAGTATTAAAAACTCTGTCCAAGTTTATTAACGTAGAACATACCTGTAGTAGGTCTGTTCTTCAGTCTTGTACTCATCGTCCTCGACTTTGGCCTTCTTGATCATTTCCCGCGCCTTCTCCTCATCAGTCTTCTCTTTGTCAGTCCTCTCGTCTCTGTGGCCTCTTCTCGCTATTTCAATAATAAAAAGAAAACAAATTAAGTTGGCAAATCCACGTTATTTATTTTGAAAACAAAAAATAAAACGAATCTTCTGATGTTCAAGTTGTTTGTCTGACTAACAATATTATAAAGAGGAAAGATTTGTATTTTTGTATGTAATGAATAAACTTAAAAACTACTACATTATCAGCGAGTAACATATATTTTATACCCGTACTCCAACGGGTACGGGAACTACGCGGGTGAAATCACGTGACGTCCGCTAGTTAAATATAAAGAACTTAAGTTCTGTAAACATGAGCTGAGCTGTCGAATAGACAAACGACATTGGAAAATTGTTTTTTGCAAGGGTTGGAATGGTCCAAGCTTTATGACAAATTCAAAGAATGAACTGCCAGTCCAAAGTAATAATAATAATAATAAATATCGCTGGACATTAACACACAGCGCCATCCAGTGCCACACTAAGCAACGAGGCTTGTGTCGTGGACACCAGATAGTTGATATACTACATAGATACTTTTTGTTTGTAAATACATACTTATTATACATATAAAAGTAAAAGTAAAAAAAAAAGTTGTAAAGTTAAAGTACTCAATCTGAAAGGAGGTTGTCATGTGGTATTAATGAAAAGTAACTGATCTGACTGATTAAGTAAAATTCAATAAAAGAAAAAAAATAGTAAAATATTTTAATTTTCGAGACCTTTCTTACCATCGTCATCTTGGCTGTCATCTCCCGAGTCTTCAGAATCAGACAGCACCTCCCAGCCAGGATGCGTCTCCATCCAGTCCTTCAGCTGAGACAACAGTGGAGCTTCTTCTCCTCGCAGTATCTATGTGGTATGACTCAAGCTTTTGGTAAAAGTGTAAGTGATTGCGAAATGTGTTTACAACACCTCTGAATTTTCTTTCAGTGCTGTCCCATGCACGGGGGTATCAAACTACCAACTTCATGACTCCAGGCTGCTACTGAAAAATTGCTAATAGAAAACCCAATAACACTCGGACGAAGGAATCGGACCCAGCGTACCCATGTTCATCAGTCCTATTTTCTTACTTCTTTACTATTACCATGATTATTAATTAACCCTGTTACATAATCGAGAGCCCGGACCGTCTGTTTGTATTTCTTTTACGTATCATGTTATACATCTGGTCATTAGAGGCAAAAGGTATGGTAAGGATCTTAGTAGGTGGCGTTCTATGGTGTCTGCTGACCCCCATAGGGAAAAATATTTTCCAAAAAAAATATTTTACCACTTTGTCGGCGTAATTGATATTCATACCCCTACAAAATTACAGCTTTTTAGTACTAAAGGTCTCTTAGCAAAACCTCGGAAAGACAGACGGACGGACATGACGAAACTATAAGGCAGCCTTTCCCAAAGTGGGCGTTAACGCCCCCTTGTGGGCGCTGCAGGCCTAAAGGGGGGCAGTAAGAGACCCAGAAAAACAATGGGGGCGTTGTGTAGAGGCTTAGGGGGCGATTTGTAATTTCATCTAGGAGGACTCCCATACACCGACTGAGCTCTCGGCTCTCGACTACAACTTGTGAACAGCATCATATTCATCCATCACATTAGTTTTTATATTAGAATTCATTGTTTGTTTTATTTTGAAAAAAAAAAGATACTCTGTCTGTATACTATAAAGTTGCATTTCAATAATCAATCTCATTGGCAGGTGTAGCCTGTAAGAGTTAACTTGAGACCTGAGCGCCATTGTGTACTACGTACTGCGCTCAGGTCTCAAGTTAACTTTTGTTAGAATAAAAGTCTCATTTAGAATGAATGTGTAATCTCCGCTAATATAGCTCACAAAAATTAATTTAATTTGAAGTTTGGTTTTTAAATAGGTGAAAAAATGGGGGCGCTAAAAATAATTTATTCTCAAAGTGGGTAGTAGACAAAATAAGTTTGGGAACCCCTGCTATAAGGGTTCCTTGCAGGCCCGGACTGGGACCCAAAACCGGCCCGGGCATTTTAGAGACGGTCGGCCCTCCACTGTCAAGAGAAAGGAAAACTACTAATGTAAATTTTGAATCAACCGAAGAAACCATCTAAAACAGAATGTTAGGCTGAAAAGTAGAGAATCGAAACTAAAAGAATACCGACGCTGTCGAACAAGGGCGTCGCCAGCTTATGAGCCAAGGGGTGAGGCAGAAAAGTGCGAGTAAAAACCATGACCGAACCATAGTCACACCAAATTGCACACCAGTGTGACTATGGTTAATTTTATTTATCCGTAGTCACACTGGTGTGTCTACGGATAATTTAACCTGGTCCGTAGTCACACTGGTGTGACTAAGCATAATTTAACCTGATACGTAGTCAGTCACAGTGGTGAAATTTAAATTATATATTTTTTTAAATTAAGGATAGTCTCTTATAAGAGACTATCCATAATTTTTCGTGAAATTTCACGAAACCCGTAAAAATAAAAAAAAATCCAAAAGAAATATTTGATAAAAAAAAAATCAAAACAAATAAAAAAATGCAAGATCAACCTAATTTAGTACCTATTAACTTTAAATAGCAATATAAAATAATTTAAATTCTAAACGATTGCTATTTTAAATTAGTAGGTCCTAAATTAGGTTGATCTTGCAATAATTTTTTTAAGTTTATTATTTTAAATATTTTTTTTTGGATTTATTTTTTATTTTTTACTACTGAACTCACTCCTAAGCTATAGCACGCGACTACTTTGACAGCTTGTATAAAGCTAAATTACCACTGACTCACTCACTCACTGACATAATTGTTCTCCCAGATGGTGGATGGGGAGGGGGGTATATTTTGACAGAAACGTAAACAAGTAACTCTCGCGAGAAGGAGAAAAGTGCTAAATCTCCCCTTTTCGCCCCCTTCCTCCTCCTCTCTATCGTATCTCGGAAACTAAGAGACCCGTACTTTGACTTTTTTTACGGATTCGTATAGAGGAGGCTCGGAAAAGTAAAAACCAGTTTTCAAAGTTGCCCCTTTACGCCCCTTCTCCCCCCCTTTAGGCGGATCTAGACAGTTAAGAGACTTGGAACATTTTTTTTTCAGGTTCATATAAAGAGGCAATCCGTTAGGCAAAATCATTTTTTAAAATTCGCCCCTCTCACCCTTTCTTTTATTACTGAAAAATCTTTTGATTCTTATTTAAAACTATTGAGGGGCGTTGAAATATGTATATCCTACCCTCCCCTCCCTTACCTAAAATTGAAAGGGCTGTAACTTCGTAACGGTTAGAGATAGGCATTAGGCGTTTCCGGTGGTAGGTAGGTCCTGAGCGAAGCGAACCTGCGAGACCAAGTGGAGCGAAGGGGAGAGGTGGCGAGCGAAGCGAACCGGCGACCTCCGTAGCGCCACGAAGGTTGAGTGGGTGAAGCGTAACTCAGGGTGACGACAAGCAAACTTTAGGGTAATGATAAGAGACCCGTATTTTAGTTTTTTTACGGATTCGTATAGAGGAGGCTCGGAAAAGTAAAACCCATTTTTCAAAGTTGCCCCCCTTCTCCCCCCTTTAAGTGGATCACGGAAGTTGAGAGACTTACATTTTTTTTTTTCAGATTCGTAATAAGCGGCCTAGAGTTGGTCAAAATCATTTTTCAAAACTCCCCCCTCTCCCCATCGTGTCTCGGGAACTAGGACACGTAGCGGCTTTTTGATTTTTACTATAATTTATTATTGAGGGGAGTTAACATTTTAGTACTCTCCCCTCCCCTCCCCACTCTCCCCTAAAATTTAAAGGACTGTAACTTCGTAACGGTTAGAGATAGCCATTAGGTGTTTGAACAAAAACTATAGTAGAAAACAAGAAACCCGCGAGCTGCGCGCAGCTCGCGCACCCACGCAAATACTAGTTAATAATATAAAGACGAATAATTTATGTAATTTGAGATCACAGCGACAATCTAAAGGCAGAGAAATCTTGAGCCTCAAGGTCATTGAAATAGGTGCTTGGCTTGACGGTAGAGGACCTTATTTTAATCGATGTATTGCATTTTTTTTTGTTATAGCAAAAGAATGTCGACCGCCAATCGGCCACACCGGCCCATCAGGCGTCCGGCCCTTCAGGCGTCCGGCCCATCGGGCATTTGCCCGATTTGCCCGTATGGCCAGTCCGGGCCTGGCTCCTTGTCAGAACTTATCATCTGCCTAGCCGTTTCCCAACTATGTTGGGGTCGGCTTCCAGTCTTACCGGATGCTGCTGAATGCCAGTATTTTCCCAGAGCGACTGCCTATCTGACCTCCACAACCCAGTTAGTACTGGGTAATACACCCTTGGTAAGACTGGTTGTCAGAATTTTTGGGCCACTGACTATGTGTAACCACTGTCAAAGATCTACAAATGACAAAAATGTTTCTTGTCAGAATTACGGAACCCTTAAGTCGTGTGAGTTTATGTATGTATGTATCATGTCATAAGCTTTCCATAATAGAGAAATTTGGTGTAAGGCACGTTACTAACCTCGCCAGTCTTGGGATCCATGACGTTGACGCGCGAGTCCGACGTCTGCGAGCTGTCGTCCATCGCATCGATGTCGCCACCTTCCAGCAGTTTCTTCTTTCTCGACTTCTGCATTTGAATTATAAACTATTTAAATTTAACTTATAGACGTTCTTTTGCATCCAGTCCGGCGTCCCAACCTAACCTAACATAGGGGAAACATTCAGAAAAAATATTAGAGCCACTCTTCAATTCTTCCTATCTTTTTTTGTGATATCGGATGGCAACATCCCGGCACCAGCCAATTTGATTGTAAGAGGCCACGCCTGCCTATAGACATTTGCATCACTAGATGCGTTGCCATCCAAAATCGACATTGCAACAGCGAATTAGAAGATCAGTGATTGTGTTTTGTTACATGGCTGTTTAAGATAGGAAGAGACACAGAGAGGCCCATAGCAGCATGTTCTAAAACCAACCCTTTTCCTGCGTTCCTCTTCCTGTTGTTTCTTGCGCTGCTCCTGCTTATGCTGCTTGACCATCTCCGTGAGGCTGGCGATGTACTCGTCGGTCTGCGACAGAAGGAACGCCAGACGCTTGTCTTTCTTCTGATCGATAAGTTTACGGTAACCTTCTTCATCTTCCGCCATCAAACTAGAATAATGATATGACATTTCGATATTTGGTATGATTTCATTAAAAAAACTTTCGGTATGCCTGTGTTGCAGTAAGTACTGTATATCCTACTGACTTAGTCTTTACTGACCTTAGGTACAAACCTAAGGATTTGTTATCAAAGTTCTCAAGACTAATAAACAAAAGCAAAGACATCGAATCGAGACCTAAGCACGCCATGTTTATACACATATATTCTTCTGGGATCTCTGAATCTTGGATGCTGTCAGTTAAGTTCTAAAAGAGTTGCCATTTCAAAAGTTGATATTACCGTCTCATACGCTCTTTCTCGATGCGTTCTTGTTCCTTCTTCTGTTCGCGCTCGGCGTTGGCATGGTGGTTCATGATGGCTTTGTTCATACGGGACAGCTTCGCGATGTTGTTGCGGTGATACTCCTTGAAGTCCTTAGCTGAATTATAACAGTAGTTGAGCATCACCCTATAATACTATAAATGCGAAAGTTCGTATGTGTGTTTAGTTTTCAGTCTGATTGTTACTCTTTCTCGCATTGCCAAAGAGTAATTTTCGGGCATAAAATACTTTTAAGTTTAATTTTATTTGATTTTACTAGCTGCACGACACAACGGTACGAAGTACGAAGCACGTCAGAGTTAACAAAAAATCGAATTTTTGCTTAGAATGACGCTATTTATTAAACGGAAAATATCGGATAAAAGTATCGTAAGTCACAATCTGTTATTATATTACACAAATTGGCACAACGTGGCTATGGTGTTTACGGTTTATACAACACAAATTCTTCACGAAATACAAGCATCATCATCATCAGCCTATTAATGCTCCCACTGCTGGGACACAGGACTCTTCTATATGAGAAGGAATGGGCTATGATCCACCACGCGAGCCCAGTGCGGATTGGTAGATGTCACATGTCTTCGAATTTTTTGGTTCTAGAACATGCCGGTTTCCTCACGATGTTTTCCTTTACCGTTTTGAGAGCAGTGGTGAAATAACACAAAATAATTCGCCTGTCTGGGTTGGAACCCACGACATACTGTTCGTAAATCGGGGCCGCCACCACTGGGCCACCGCTGCTCTGGAAATACTAGCGTTAGGTAGTAAATATAATGAGTGACCATGTTGCAGCACAGTTTGCAGGAACTCCTGGTGCTTTTGGCGCCGCTTCCTCTCGGCCTCGAGCTTCTGTTGCTTCTCCAGTTTCTCCGTGGCGCGCGCCTCGCGCAGGCCCTGGCGCTTCGTGCGCTTGTACGCCTTGATGTTCACCGCCGTCTCCAGCGTCGTGTCGCGCCGGACTTGACCCAGGACCTACCAGTATAGACCACGTGATATACGACTAAGGTAGCTATCAAATCATCATATCGATATCTATCTCAAGTTAAAAGTAATAAAAAACTGATACAGATAGTGTTTTAATGGAAGTGGTTAATCTAAACTATCTATAGTATACTATAGATAGATATATAAGTACTAATATTATAAAGAGGAAAGATTTTTTTGTTTGTACCGAATAAGCCCCGAAAATCAGGAAGTAACATGAGCTATAAATTATATTGATATCATGCAAATTAGTCGCGGACGAAGTTCGGGGGCGAAGTACTAGTAATACATATTTTTTATAAACATACATTACTTCTTGATATTTATGTGGATTATGTTTCGCAACCCGGTGCGCAAGTCACTTAGAGCTTATACAGAATAATATAATGGTACTCCTGTGCATAAATAAGTAAAAAAAATACCTCAGAACGTAATTGTTTTTGGAAGTTGAGAACTCGAAGAGCCCTGAGCTCAATCTGTGCTTGCAAGCGGAGGTCATCAGGTATACTGGCCGGTAGATTGGAAAGCATCTCGATGCGGTGGGCGATGCGCGCTGCTATCCTAGAATTTTACAAAAAATAAAATAGAACATTTAAATGTAACAGCAAGTCTTGAACATCAATTAATATAGTAAAAGTTTATTTAAATATTAAATGTTGACTTTATGATATCACTTACCTATTCTCTCTTTCATTCAAGATCTGAAGAGGATCAATGCCTACTGGCTTAGGCATGCTGGTAATACGATTCTGTTTCGCTCCTGGTATTGGTACGCCCGGCTGAGGAAAATTTAAACAAGTCATGTGATGTTTTATGTGATAAATATTTTAATTATAACCGGCCAATCCCATCGGCCATTACAAGAGTAAGTTTTGCACTATATTAGAGTAGAGTAGAGTAGAGTAGAGTAGGGACTCCATTTTCCGCACTTAGACTCTCATTCGGTCCGTTGTGCGTAGGTGTCCTGGCTAGGTTAGCCAGCCTAGCTCCGTCCAGAAGCACAGAAGTTTCCTGGGATCTTCACAGGCTTCGCGGAGCGACCTCACCGTTCCGAGGATTTGTTTGCGTTGGGTAGCCACAGCCTCGCATTCCAGGATGACGTGGGCAGCTGATTCTTCGGCGTCAAAGCAGCCCCTGCAGAGTGGGCTGTCCGTGGCGCCTATGTTGAAGAGATGTTTGTTAAGGGGGCAATGGCCCGTTATTGTCCCTATTATTATTCTGAGGTTATTTCTGCTTAAGCTGAGCAGTCGTTTTGTTAGTCGTGGGTGTAGACTTGGCATCGCCATTTTTGACTGTCTACAGTCTGTAGACCGTGACCATTTGTTGTTATGAAGTTCAGTTGATCTCTGGCGAATCCACGTACGGAAATGTGAGAAAGGTAAGGGAAGGAGTGGGTACGGGCCTAGCACTGCCATTTCGGAACCTCTCTTAGCAAGTTCGTCTGCGGCGTCATTGCCTAAGGATCCACTGTGCCCCTTAATCCACTGGAGAGTGATTCTGTTAGACAGCGATATACTCTCCATGGGTGACATTCAAATGTTAATTTACTTTTGGTTTGTTTGTTTTCTAGGGCTTTAAGCACAGCTAGGCTATCAGATACGAATCTGATTGCGTAATTGTGAATCCCCAGACGCTTTACGGCTGTTGCAGCTTGTGTTAGGGCGACACACTCGCATTGGAATATCGAGCTGTGTTCGCCTAGTGGTAGGTGAAAGTTAATGTTGAGGTCTAGGGAGTGTACGCCAGCCCCTGAGCCGTTTTGAGTTTTAGAGCCATCTGTGTAGATGCGTACTTCATTAACTCCTGACTGATCCCTTAATTCCTCTGTTGTTTGTATGCTATAGCTTTTGTTGAACATGGGTTTATTATGTGTCCTATCACACGGGGCAGCGATGAGAGGTTGATACTCGATCGCCCGGTCCAGGATGCCTGCGTGGGGACTGGTGTGGTTCTTTCCCCATATGCCCAAGTGCATAAGCCTGATAGCTGCTAGTGCTGCCTCCTGCTGTATGTACAATTCAAGGGGAGTTAATTGTAGGGCTATCTCCATTGCCGCGGTTGGGATTGTCCTCATACAGCCCGTAATAGCGGAACAGGCCAGCCTTTGGAACCGCTGAAGCCTAGAGACGGTGGTCGAGAATTCAGTTCTGGTCCACCAAACCAAACCGCCATAAGTCAGCATTGGTCTGATCACCGCTGTGTAAAGCCACATCGTGATCTTTGGAGAGAGCCCCCACGTTTTTCCTAACATTTTTTTGCATTGGTACTTGCACTATATTATTTCCTGCGTTCTTGGCTAATATCTGTCGAGACAGGTCGCCGCGCATCGTAGTCAAATTTAAATCAGGATATTGTTACAAAAAAAAATTAGGTAAAGAGATGGTCTACAATCAGTGATTAAATATGCTGACAGTTTTACCTGATGTTGCGGCTGGGAGCCCGGAGCTTGCGGGCGCAGCGGTGCGGGACCTCGCATCGGTGGGCCGCCGCTCATGGGCTGCAAGTCACAGTTACAGTCAATATTTAGTTATGTACTTTGGACATCTGTCTCTGTCCCACCGCCGACGATTAATTAGCGAAAATTGAGTAGTTTGCAACTAAAACCGAGTTGACGAGTAGCGAGTATAGTGTGTGTAAATACCCTTAATGAAGTCGAGAAGTACTTGTTCTCCCCCTCATTGCGATCTTTTTTTGTTCTGGACAATACCTGGGAACCTTCTAGTTACGGAAATATTAATCTTACCGTAAACCGTAACTTTTCACCCCAAAAGAAGTCGTTTCCCAGCAATTATTTTTGCGTAGTGACTTAGTGTGTGACGGCTTCGTGAAGGGTCCTTTTACACCTTGTATAGTTCAGATACTTATGATAGCTTTTTAGTTACACAAATAATGTGAGTCGAAGGAGCAGTAATAAGTAAGTACTGATGATATCAAAATGATTCGAAACTTACCGGATTTACTAACGGTGGAGTCAGTTGCGTAGGAGGTGCCATCTGGCCGGTCATGGGCAACGGGGTGGGGGGAGCCCCGCCGCCACCCCGCGCCGCGTCCCCCCCCGCGCCCGCCTTGCCGCCCGCCGGCCCGCCCGCCAGCCCACCCGGCCCGCCCGCCGCGCCCTGGCCCTCACCGTAGGGCGGTGTCGGGCACTCCGGCGGCGCCTCGCCGGTCCGCTTGCCAGAGGCCATCATAGCTGTCTGCTGCGACAGCGGCTGGTTACGCGCGAGACTCCGGTAGGCATTTATTTGTGCCCTAACATAAGATTGTTGGTGATTAAGTTGTACCTCAATGGGGGTATAATATAATAAATCTATGTCCCGATACTTACTTAAGCTGGCAGAGCTGATTGTTGCTGAACAATCCTTTGCCGGGGTCCTGAGGGTTCGAGCGCGCCCTTAGAGCTAGTAACTGCGAAAATCGGGGGTCCTCTTGTAGCCCTTTCTCTTCCATAGAGTCAATAGTCCGTTGAATAGCGTGCAAGTTATCAGGGCCGGGAGTCGGCAGAGAACCTTGCATTGGGGAGGACGCAGGTGGTCCGCCGTTAGCCGACGACGTGGAGGGCGGCGCCTGGCCGTGCGGCGGTGTCTGAGCGGCCGGCGGGTGCGGGGGAGCTCCCGGCGGGCCCGCGCCCGTCGCGCCCCCCTGGGAGGCCGCGGGCCCGCCGGCCGCGCCCGCTGGCGGCGCGTGTCCGTAGCCGGGCGAAGCGGCGTGCGGCGGCGGGCCCTGGCCGGGCATCATGGCGTGGTGCGGCGCCATGTGGCCCGGCGCAGCGGGTGGCATGACCTGCGGGTGCACGCCGTGCGGCGGCGGGCCCGCAAGCGGCAGCGGGACGCCCGGCGGACCTTGCGGCCCATTGCCCGGCGGCGGTCCCCCACCCATCGGCATAGGGGCCTGCGAAGTTCAATTATTTAGCTGTATTGCGGCGACTATAATTAAGGTAATTTGGATTCCATCATTCTATAAATCATCAAACAGCAAAGAGTAAGTACAAAAAAAAATTCAACATTTAAATTTTAACTATTTTTGTCAATGCCTCAATTGTGCCATAGCCTAACTGAATAAGAAGCTATAAGTGCCACATAATATTATGTCGAGTTTTTTAATCATTTATTTATGCATATCAGTATCACAAATATCATGCAAATCTTTTGATAACTACACATTATATGAAGTGACAGCCTTTAATTATAGAGAACGTGCTCTCTTATATTTTCTTTATGTAAGAAATGCAATGATAGTATTTCTTAATGGGATTACTAATGAAGCTGCTGTCCCAATGGATGTCGTAGTTGATAGTTGTTGCACAAAATTTTTCGAAGAAAAATTGCAAGATAATGATATAGAATATGTTAAAATAGATAAAAATAACTTGTAAGTTGGAAATTTTAAACTCAATTAATATAGAATACAACCGGTACAGCAACAGGTCTTCTCTGCGAGATTGTCAGCAACATCAAGGCGCTGCTGGCCTTTCTCGGGAAGTTAGGGTGGATCGAATGAATTTCCGACCTGTACGCAATACGCGCTTTGACGAGGAGTTGCGGACACCAGCCCATTATACAATACAAATCTATACTAATATTATATTGAGCTACAATTTGTTTGAACTACTGATCCGATTCCAAAAATTCTAATTTCACTAACGGGAAGCTTCATTATCTTTCATTAACTTTTTGTTGGATTTCCGTTCATAACGGGGCGAAGCCGTGAGCAAAAGCTAGTATAGAATAAGTCTTATCGTGATGACAAAAATATGAGATGTACTACTACAAAACAAAACAATTATTTTACAGAGTTGACGTTTTATGGGACCGTCGCGTTTTAAAAGCTACATACAACAACAAAGTGCCTAATATAACCAAAGCATTCCATAGTTGGGAGTCACTATTGCTCTGGATTGAATACAAACTACACAAATTTCCAGTTTTAAAAAAAGTTCACATAGCTAACACTTTTGAAAACAGAGAAGTATTTGTATTAAAGATATCTACAGGAAGAAAGAATACAGCTGTATTTCTAATGGGAGGTGAAGAGGGAAGAGATTGGCTTTCTCCAGCAATACTTTTAAACTTTGTTAATTACATTTTAGAACATCAACTAAATGTTGAGCTACTGATAAAACATTATGATTTTTACATTCTTCCACTGTTCAATCCTGATGGTTTTGCATATAGCACGATGGAGGTAAATATTATTTTACTAGTACTTCTCCCGCGACTTTGTCAGCGTATTGTTACACCCATTCCCGTACTAATTTCAACACCCCCTATAAAATAATAAACCTTAAAATAATAAACCTTACAAAAACTTTTTGCAAAAAATAAAACAGACTTTAAAAACACAACACAGTAAGTATCCATCTTAAAATATATATAAAAGAAGAAACTGACTGACTCACATATCAACGCACAGCCCAAACCGCTGGGTCTACAGATTCCAAATTTGGCAAGTAGGTTCCTTATGTGGTCTAGGGGTGCACTAAAAAGGATTTTTTTTAATTCTCGGGGCTCCAAAGTTTGTATGGGGAAACAAGATTAATTGGACCATTATATTAAAAACTTCACAGTGCTCCTATTGATAAATGAGTAGAATCGGGTTTCAGGTTTTTTCAGAATACAACCCCTAAGAGGGGGAAATCATCATCATTATCGCAATCACCATCATCGTTATCACGATCATCGTCATCACAATCATTATCATCGTAATCACAATCATTATCATCGTAATCACAATCATCATCATAACAATCATCATCATCATTATCACAATCATCATCATCGTTATCACAATCATCATCATCACAATCATAAGAAACCTACGCATGCTAAATATTGAATCTCTAGACTCAGTGATTTGGGCTGTGCATTGATTTTTAGACTTTGTCACCCGACAAAGTCTAAAATCAATGCACAGCCCAAATCACTGAGTCTAGAGATTCCAAATTTGGCACATAGGTTCCTTATAAAGATTAAGGGTGCACTAAGGATTTTCAAAATTCACCCCCTAGGGGGTTGAATCGAGGTTCCGAAGATTACATGGGGAAATAAGATTAGTTAGACTATTTTATTCGAAACTTAACCGGAGTACTCCTATCGTTACTGTAAAAAGTCTGAAAATCAACGTGATGTATTGTTTGTACGGTGTATGGGGTCGGGTGTATTACAAAAACAACGATTTTAATGTGGCGGACCTGAAATACCATCATTCCCTGTTGGTGCGATGGGGTTGAAATGTCTAAAAAGCAATATGGGTTTCGATACCGAGATTATCAGGGGTGGTGATTACGAAAATGGCATTGACAAAAAAAAACTAATTAGTCCGTCAGTTAGATTATCAAAAAATATTTGACCCATGTTTTTTCTTTTGTTACGTAAACCAAAATTGACGAAGATTCGACGCTTTTATATGATATACGGCCAATACGTCACGCCTAGGTATAATTTTTAGCTAGTTCTGATGTCACGAGCCCCCACTCCCGAGTTTTGATGCGTTATATCTTTGTCAATTTTCATTGATTTACAAAAAATACGTGTCCATTCATTTCCAATACTCTGACGGACTAAATAGATATGCAATTTTTTGATACTGTCGTCATGCCTATTCGACTCAATATCAAAATATTTTATTTCACATATGCCTACATAGGCACTTATAAAATGTCGAAGAAGGTGCACTTCTTTAGATAACGATGATGATGAACGATGATTGTGATAACGACGATGATGATTGTGATGATGATGATTGTGATGACGATGATTGTGATAACGATGAAAATTATTGTGATTACGGTGATAATGAGTGTGATAACGATGATGGTGATTGTAATGATGATGATTGTGATTACGAGGATATTGATTGTGATTACGATGATAATGATTGTGATAACGATGATGGTGATCGTGATTGTGATGGTGATGGTGATAGCGATGGTGATGGTTATTGTGATGGTGATAGTGATTGCGATGATGATGATTGTGATAATGATGATGATACTTGTGATGATGAGATTGTGATAATGATGATTGTGATAACGATGAAAATGATTGTGATTACGGTGATAATGATTGTGATAACGATGATGGTGATTGTTATGGTTGTGATGGTGATTGTGATAGTGATGATGGTGATAGCGATGGTGATGATGATGGTGATGGTTATTGTGATGGTGATTGTGATGATGATGATAATGATTATGATTACGATGATGATGATTGTGATAATGATGATGATGCTTGTGATGATGATGATTGTGATTACGATGATAATGATTGTGATTACGATGATAATGATTGTGATGACGATGATTGTGATAACGATGATGGTGATTGTTATGATGATGATTGTGATTACGATGATAATGATTGTGAAAACGATGATGGTGATTGTGATAGTGATTGTGATGGTGATTGTGAATGTGATAGTGATGGTGACTGTGACAGTGATGGTGATTGTGATAATGATGATGATGATTGTGATTACGATGATAATGATTGTGATAATGGTGACTGTGATGGTGATTGAGATTGTGATAGTGAAGGTGACTGTGATATTCATGGTGATAATGATTGTGATAGTGATGGTGGTTGTAATAGTGATGGTGATTGTGATGATTATGAAATTTGGCACATAGATAGTTTATAACCTGGATTAACATGTAGGACACTATTTTTCCACGCGGGCGAAGCCGCGGGCAACAGCTAGTATACCTATATACTGTGACAACAACGTGAAAAATAACTTTAGGTTCAGAAGTCGGTAACTTTTGTTTGTTTAATAGTTTTATTTTGTCACAGACTTCTTGTGTCCCATAAAAAACTAGTTTATATTCAAAAGAATAAAATGGCGGAAGTTAGGCAGGCTATTTCATTCAAACCCCTTCCATGTTCCAGTAGTTTCAGCTGTACACTTGTCAGTCAGTTCTTCTATATAATTATAATTATATAAATAATACCATTCATTCATCTAGAAGTGGCAGACATAATATTATAATCTTGGTTCTATTTTACAGTACCCGTATTGGGCGCAAAATAGAAAAATATATTTTCCAAAAAAGAAATGTGCTGGAAATGAATCAATAATTGGTATAAATGTAGATAGAAACTGGTTTTTCAACAAAGATATAAGTAAGTAAATTTTTTCATAAATAAAATGAATAATTTGGTCATGGAACATAATAGGAAGGATTTCAAATTAAGAAGGTACTACCGATTTCACCTTCGATCAACAATTAGCAACTAGATATCGGGTCGGCGCAAAAAATACGTCTCGGTAAATAACAGCTCACTTGAGAAGTGAGATCTTATTTCATCTTATTTTGTTTAGTTCGCTTGAAACACAGCCAATGTAAACACGTGTCACAATGCCGCAGTGTGTTTTCAAAAGTCGCAACAATAATGCCCGAAAGAGCAGTTTAACTGCCGGAGTGTCTTACTTTCGGTAAGTACATGAAGAATAATTTGCGCGTGTGTGGGCGAACCCATTTTTTTTTTTTTGTGAATGGGAAATCATCAAACGACTTCTCCCGCTCTGGGCGGAGCAGGAGGGAGTGTCAGACTTTTACTGACTAAAACCCATCCATTTTCCTTCATCGCACTTTATGTTCCGGGGCCAAGGTATCTCTTTCGAACAGTCCCGCAACCCCGGCAGTGTGTGGCTAGGCACAAACTTTTGTTTAACAGAACAGTGGATGCATGGAGCAGATTTGTGTTGTGATAATTTGTTACCAGAACTTTAAAATTGGTTTATGCTACTTTTGTGTCTGTTTGTTGGACTCTTATTAGATACTTAGCTTTCCCCCTTTGTATTTTAGCTTTCCAAGCAATCCGTTTACGTGTGCAGAATGGATCTCGATTGTCGCCAGAGAAAGAAGAGATGATCAAATTGGTAGTTGAAAAATTTATTGACGTAAGATACATTACATATTATGTAAAAAAGAAACGGGAGATATCAAAAACAAATCCAAACGACAATTGTATAACAATCTCAACATATTTAAAGGTAGGTATTAATTCAGGTACGCAGAATGGATAAAAATCTTGAATGTTGAATCGTTAAGGTGAACGCAGACTTAACCGCACCGCAGTCGCCGCATTCGAATTTTTCTATGCAATCTCGCACACAGACATAGACACAGATTGCACACAGACACAGATTGCATAGAACTTTATACGAAGAATTCGAATGCGGCGACTACGGTGCGGCTAAGTCTGCGTTCACCATTAATAAAAAAAATGATTTAATTTATTTGTACTGAACTGCACTTGTATTATGAAGATTGTAAAGATGATTATAAAAATGTGGAATTTAGTGATATTTTTATTTGTGACATCCAGCAATAGACACCTATACCTACCTACCTATGCTAGCCCGGATACATTTAAAACAACCATACTTACATTTTTGTGTACGACACATAAAAACACTGATAAAGTAAATAAACATCTATTTATACACGAAAACGGAACGCTAATAAAATACCTAATAAGTAATGTATATATATATATAAGAAACATAGATGCCCAAAACAAAACAAGTACACAAGTGTACAAGTACAAGTATTATAATCTTTTATTACGTTCATATTACCTACTTATAAATTATTTTAGTGTTTAACGCGATGCCATACCTCCTGTAGTAAAATTCGAAGAAGCAACTTTGTTCTTTTTTCGAATTTTCTTTACACGAAACAATACGTGTACGCGTATATATCATGCATAATATAGTAGAGAAACACTGATGATTGTAAAGGTTTCTAATGTGATGCCGTAGATAAACACATTTTTTTGCGCTTACATTGTATACGCTGGCTAAACTTTAAGTATCTTAATTACATTGTGCATTTTATATAGATCAATATGGCCCTTTGCAGCATGTAATTTTAATGAATATTTTCGAAGATATTACAGATTTAAAATGCAGGGACATAGCGCTTGCGGCGGTACCGGCCGGGGGGCTGGCGGCGCGTGCCTATAAATAGCGCATATAGCAGTCTGGAGATTCCAAATTTGGAACATGGATGGATTTTTCAAAATTCACCCCCTAAGGGGTTGAAACGGGGGTCTCAAGCTTACATGGGGAAATAAGATTAGTTAGACTATTTTATTCGAAACTTAACAGGAGTACTCCTATCGATAAATGAGTAAACATTTGTGTTTAAGGTTTTTTTCAGAATTCGACGATATTGAGAAATGGGGTGACAATGTCTGAAAATCAACTCATAGCCCAAACCACTGGGTCTAGAGATTCAATATTTAGCATGCGTAGGTTTCTTATGATTGTGATGATGATGATTGTGATAATGATGATGATGATTGTTATGATGATGATTGTGATTACGATGATAATGATTGTGATTACGATGATAATGATTGTGATGACGATGATTGTGATAACGATGATGGTGATTGCGATAATGATGATGATGATGATTGTGATCACGATTTTAATGATTGTGATAATGATGAAGGTGATTGTAATAGTGATTGTGATTGAGATGGTGATAGTGATTGTGATTGAGATGGTGATAGTGATTGTGATAGTGATAGTGACAGTGATAATAATGGTGATAGTGATGGTGATTGTGATAGTGATTGTGACAGTGATGGTGATTGTGATAATGATCGTGATTTTGATAGTGATTGTGATAATGATGGTGATTGTGATGATTATGAAATTTGGCACATTTAAAGTTTATAACCTGGATTAACATGTAGGATGCTATTTATCCCTTTAGTATGATCCCCCGCGGGCAACAGCTAGTTAGATAATATTTTGAAGATTTGTGACTTTAGTAATAGGTACCATGGTTGTAATTAGGTTGAATTTAAAACTGTTTTAAAACATTTCTCTCCGTATACATATATATTCACATGGACAGCATTTAGCTTTGACTTTGTATGTGACACGGTATATAGTTGCTAATTGTTGATCGAAGGATTTCACGGATGGTCAACCACTTTTCACCCTTATGTCCTGAGTTAAAAGGTGGTTGACCATCAATAAGTGGGGGATAAGTACATTTATGCATTACTTAATCTATACATATTTTTTTCTTAGTAAGAAATAACGAATGTGATCCAGTTTACTCTGGTTCTAAATCTATATCTGAGAAAGAAACTGAAGGCCTGGCTAAGTTTTTAGACAGCATTGCTCTTCAAATGTTGGCATTCATCAATGTGAGAAGTTTTGAATATCTTGTAACAATACCATATGGAAATGATCATGAGTACTGTAATAATTACCCTGTATTGGTAAGCACAATTTAATTTTTTCCTAGTTATAATTAAATAGAAATTATGATGATTAAAAACTATGCTCAATCATCATCATTATGTTTAGTGTGAAGTTTTACCACATCTTTTAAGTACATTGCGCTTGCTCATCTTTGATGAGTGAGCGCACTGTACTTAAAATCCTTAGCCATAGCTCATATGTTACTTTTCAGCTGGATATAATAACATCTGTGCATGATAGAATAAGAAAGGAGCATAATAAAACCTTTTTTTATGGGACCACTGCTCAATATTTATGTGAGTCCACGAATATTTGTTTATCACCAGTAAAATATAATAGTAAAAATGATGGTCCTTCTCTATCCAGGATGTCAACAGATCCAAGGGAACAGCGAACCGATAAGGATCGAGTGTGGTATATTTCAAGGTGATAGTCTGAGTCGATTGTGGTTTAGTCTAGCCTTGAACCATCTCAGCACACTACTGGAGGGTTCAGGTCTAGGCTATCAGTTGAGGAAAGATGGTCAGGTCATATCTCACCTTCTTTACATGGATGATCTGAAACTCTTTGCCCCCAACAATTTGCAACTGATGAAGCTACTGAAGGTAAATAAATGGTTTGGTGTAGATAAATGTGCAATCATGCGTGTGAAGCGAGGGCAGATTATGGAATCCATGGGAACTCAACTCTCGGAATCACTACACCTTAGATTCCTCTCCTCAACAGACCCCTACAAGTATTTGGGTATGTCGGAAGCATTAGGTATCAATACTGCCGACATGAAACAATCGTTGAGGGAGCGCTTCATTGGCCGCCTTTTGTTAGGCGGAAACAAGGTGCGCGCCTTTAACGTTTGGGTAATGCCGGTTTTGATGTATTCTTTCGGCATACTCAAATGGACTCAGACGGAACTTGATGTCCTGGATAGGAGGGTATGCACACTGCTGACCGCAAATCGAATGCATCACCCACGGTCATCGGTGATGTGACTGTATATCCCGCAGAAGTGCCGGGGTCGTGGCTTCTGAAATGCTAAGAACCTGCATAACCGTGAGGTATGCAATCTCAGGGAATACTTCCCGAAGCCGACGTGGCGATGCACCCAGATGTGGTCTCAGTGGAAAAGGCCCTAACCCGCTCTCCCTGGCTAACGAGAACTGGCGCTAACCTAAAGTATTAGACACTGACGACTGCAAGGAAGTATTGCAGGTTAAGGAGCTTCACGGACGCTTTTACGAGGCCCTACATGGGCACGATGTAGACTTCTTAGCATCCATAACCTGGCTGTGTTTCGCTTCGGTGACCTATTGCAAAGGTTTTGTCTGTGCAATAATGGATAAAGTTATGATGACGAATACGGAAATACATTGTGAAGGATGGCACGGTTGACATATGTCGGGCTTGCCACTGTCTGGCAGAATCAATCCGACACATTATTTCCGGGTGTTCTAATCTGGCTAATGGAGAGTACTTGCATAGACACAACCTCTATTTTTAAATGTTTTTTTTTAATATATTATTGTTTGATATTCGAATATTTAAAATGTAAATATTATGTATATAAATGAATAAAATAAAATTGCTTGATAGAAGCTCAACAATACCTTTTTTGTCTGCAGATAATTTCACTGGTAATGTTGCTGATTGGGTAAAAAGGAAATTAAACACTCCCATAGTATATACATTTTACATGAAATCTGATGATCACTTATTTCCAAGTGCCAAGGATATTCAGCCAATGACAAAACAATTTTCAACTATGATTAACGAAATATTACTCTTGTCTAGCAGCATCTACAGTTCACTGTTCGACAATCAGATAAGACATTCCATTCAGGCCATTATTATTATTATAAATATATGGTGTACTTTGATAATATAATAAAATATTACATCTACTAGTTCTATTTCATACTTGAATAACATCAAATTAATTCCTAATAAAGACCTAAATTTGGTGTTCACACTGCACTCATGTCTCAATGCCATATAAAACATAACAAAAAAATGGGAGTATTTGATAGAAAGGAGGAGTGTCATATTGAGGGTGTTATTTGGCCACTCCTGCAGTTGATAATACAAGCAATGTGAACTAGACAAGATTACTTAAATACTAATATTATTATTATAAAAAGGTCAAGTTCATGAGTTTGGATTTAGGTGATATTCTTTAACTACAGTACAGTGCTGTTCTTATTCCTAAAATTTACTAATGGGAAGCTATTACCAAGCGGCTTAGCCTTGTATTTAAAATGTTTCTGTGAGATAATTTTTTAAGCCACAGGCAAAAACCAATAAATAATAAATTTAAATTAATCATTAATCACCTGTCCAGGCGGCATATGTCCAATTTGATGCTGCATGTACCCATGTGGTGGACCTTGCCCCGGCATGTTAGGATGTTGTGGTGCACCAGGGTGACCGTTAGGTCCAGGTGGATGAGCACCACCAGGACCTATTGGATGACCCGGACCTGGCATGTGTGGGCCCACCATGTGCGGAGGCATCTGATGTCCACCTGGTGGCATGCCAGGATGTTGTTGAGGCACACCAGGGGGGCCATTAGAGTTGGACGCGATTGAATGCGCTGGCCCTGACGGCGACATGTGATTGGGCATCGGAGGCTGTCCACCGCCAGGAGGATGCGACGGTGGCGGTCCGTTGACATGTTGCTGGTTGTAAGGGCTGTGCGGAGACTGTGGCGGAGCCGGACTCTGCGTTGGTGGGCCCATTGGGCTCGGCGCCTGTGGCGGCGGCATTGGGCTATTCTGGGGTGACGGACTAGCCATCTTTTAAAAACAATAATCACTGAATGCACATATCAATTTGATCTGATAGCAGTTACACACGCTAGCTCTGACTGTTCAGAGAAAAGGTAATGTCAATGACAGTACACAGTATTTTATCGAACAATTCCGTAGCTTTCACACGGTAAATATAATTGAGAGTATAACATTTATCCCTCTGATCACTGATGACGAGATTTTCCTACATAAAACAGTAAAATAATACAACATCCCAATCAATGCAACTTCACACACAATGTTACCACAACACAATTCAATTTATTTTTGCCTTGCCACATTTTAAAGACGAAACCACAGCCTACACCGCTTTGTGCTTGCCGCAAACTTCCCAATTTCCCATAGAGTTTGGATGGGTGATGATCCTTTGCACTAAATAATGAATGCAAACGCTTGCTCGACGAAGAGTCAATCACATTCACATAGCTTCTAGTGACTTCTACAAATGAGTATAGTTTTGGAGCAAGTAAGGGTTTTGTTTATAAAATACAAAAACTTGAGTACCAAAAATATTACAATAAGGTACTACAATGGGGGCTATCGCGCATGAATTCGCCGCTAGAGGCGTTTGTGTAGAGTAAGGTCTTCTGAAATGTCAGAGGCCATAGTGTTAGCTTTTTTATCAAGGTTTTTTTCTAATATTCACGATTGTGGTCAAGATTGAGCGATTCCTGATTATTTAAGTAGCAAGTTTGGATCTAATTTGTTAGTACTGAAGAAGAACGATTTTAAATGTTTAATGCTTGCTAATTTTAGGGACAATATTGTAAATATGTATCTGAAGTTTAACACTACGTTGTTAAACGTAATAATATAAACTTTTTATGAAGTTAATAGTACTGTAAAGCAGCGGTCGGCAACCTTTTGGCAGGCAAGGGCCACAAGGTGGAAAAATAAACTAAAGACGGGCCGCACTTGTGATATTAACGTAGAAGCCCAATATATCTACGTACTCGTCCCAAATGGGCCGTGGGCATGTGGGACGAATTTATGAATTACTCGTATATTTGGTCATATCCTATAGAAAGAAATAAAAGCACGTTCTTAAGGTTGCACTAGTCGCGGGTTCGAACTCCCTGGTGGACGTGGCCAAAAAGCACGCTCTCACTCTCCCTGGCAACGTGCCTGACAGAGTTAGTTCAGTGAGATGCACGATAATTCATAGTTAAAGACGCGCATAAAAAAATACGAGAAGGGCTTTGGAAAATCGAGTGTTATGAAAAAACTACCGCATAAATCAATTACAAATAAAATTTATTGAATTCTTCTTCTCATTGAGGGTTTTTTTTTTAGCTCTTCCCTAGTCGCTGGATAGATGGCGCTGAACTTAGTACGTGAATGCAAAGAACGGAACCTAAAAAAACTGATTTTAACAAAGTGCGAGAAAACTAGGTTATATTCGGAAGGTGAAGCAAACGAAAGTGTCAGTCAACGAACGTATGTGACGTGACGGAATGATTTTTTTTCACAAGCGTTTTGGCTTTGGCACCAACTATCGTAGTCAGATCAACGCCATCTATAGAGTTCTTGAAAACTAAGTTTTTGTTTAAAACCTCTAAAAGAAAACCTCTCATTGTGCTTTGTCAGTAGGTACCGGCTTTGTTTTGGAAATTTGACACTTCTTTTATTACTATAATTCACGCCAAAAGCTATGTTAAAATTGACAATAAAAACGAATCTTTGGTAACTCGTAACTTTTTAATGGCTTTTTTTAATTTTACTATTCTGTTTCCGCACAGACAAAATCAAAATCATGTATAACTTTTGATGTACAGTGTCAAACAGTGGAGTAATTGCCTTCCGAAATTTCTATGGAAAAAATGTCGACATAGTGTCACCTAAAGGCTGGATCCACATTAGGGTATACAGGCGATTGCGGTTCGTTCATGCACTTATTTTGATAATTACAACTTAATAAATACAGATCGATACAGGGAGCACTATTTAATTTTTCTTTAAATACAATTTTACGAACAATATCAATTTCACATTTTTCACATGACACAAGTCTTCAATCAAATATTCGAACTGACACTTCTTATTTTTCTTTACTTAATGAGGTCGCATATTGCAGCAACCTTATCATCTTCTCTCAATAGAGACCCATTAGATTCAAGAGCTTCTGCAGCCTTAGCCTAATTCTTAAGCAAATTGCTTACATCACATGACTGGTCTTGACATTGGTCTTCTGTTACGATTGGAGTCATTACCGGTTTGCAATTTTCCATACCGAATCTCTTAAGCAATTTCTTTGCATAACTACCCTGAGATATCTTGGTTCCATCATCAGTCTTCTCTATTTCAATACCGAGGAAATATGACGCTGTCTTCGTGGTTATTTTAAAATTAGTCTTCATTTGTGCTACAAACTGATCAATAAGGTTCTGACTTGTTGCAGCCACCAAACCATCATCAACATATAGTGCAACTATAAGTTTTCCTCCAGACGACGTCTTCCTGATAAATAAGCATGGATCTGAATCACTGATTTTGAATCCAATCTCCTTGAAAAAGTCCAAGATCCGCTTGTTCCAGCATCTTGGAGCCTGTTTCAAACCGTAAAGGCTCTTATTCAATAATCATACCCGACCAGAACTATCATCATAGCCTTCAGGCTGCTTCATGAAGATTTCTTCATCGAGTGTTCCATACAAAAATGCCGTAGAAACATCGAATTGCAACATCGACATTTTCTCATTAGCTGCGACAGCCAACACACATCTCACAGTTGCCATTTTTGCCACTGGACTAAATGTTTGTTCATAGTCGATACCTTTCTTTAGACTAAAGCCCTTTATTACAAGTCTGGCTTTATATTTGTCCACTGAACCGTCAGCATTCAGCTTTACTCTATACACCCATTTACATGGTATAGCCTTCCTGTTCTTAGGAAGTGGCACAAGGACCCAAGTCCTGTTTTCTTTCAGAGAATTCATCTCACAATCCATTGCCTGTTCCCAAAGATCCCGTTCAGAGCTTTTGATAGCCTCTTTGTAACAACTTGGTTCTTGGTAACCACAGCTAGCCATATTTAAAACATAGTCCTTGAGTTTCTCAGGTGGACGAAGCAACGTTCTGTCTCTAAGAACCCTTCGACCATGTTCCATAATTTCCTGTTCAGGAATTTCATCATGGGTACGATCGTCAACTTCTTCTTCTATATCTCCCCCTAACTCAAAACTTTGTTCTAAATCATAACTCCTTGCATCATCAAATGCATCAAAGTCTTCAGCTGGAATGTCTTCTCTATCAACAAACTCTGTGTTTAGATCTTCTCTAGCAAAGAGCTCAGTGTCCCCGAAAGTTCCGGTACCAACACCTTCATTGCCACCATAAATTCCATCATTGTTGATTTTTCACTGCTGCCTGAATCTTCTGCATTCTGAGCAACCCGGGGTTGACTTACTGTATCCGACAATCCCAAAGGGATCTCTATTTCAGTTATTCCTGAAACATTAACTGGACTTTCCGCACCCAAAGGTTTTTCATTAATTTTTACGTCCCTTGATCTAATAAACAAGTTGCTCTGCTCATTCCACAGCCTGTATCCATCGTCATTGTCATAACAGACAAGTTTACATTTCACTGCTTTCTTTTGCAACTTCTTTCTGGACTGCTTCGGTACATGCGCATAACAAGTTGATCCAATTATTCGCAAGTGCTTTATTTGTGGCTTCTTACCAACCCAAAGCTCAAATGGTGACTTGTGTTCCACTGTAGTTGGACCTGTCCTGTTCAAAATATAAACAGCAGTATTCACCAACTCTGCTCACAGTGTCTGAGGTAGTTCCTCGTGTGCATGCATCATAGCTCTCGCTGATTCAACTAACGTGCGATTTTCCCTTTCACTACACCCATTTTGTTCCGGGGTGTATGGCATAACTAATCTTTGTTTTATACCCATATCCACCAATACCTTCTGTATCTTCCGATTATTAAATTCTCCACCGTTATCACTCAATAACTCCTTAACTGTATGACCAGCTACCTTGGCAGACGCCAACATTTCTTTGAGCTTCTCATGTACTTCTGACTTCTCTCTCAGGAAATACACAAATCTATAACGCGTAAATTCATCTTTGAAGAGTACAAAGTAGCGATACTTGGATAGCGACAGAGGGAATGGACCACACACGTGTGAATGCGTTCTCCAGGCTCATTGGCTTTCTCCCGTACACCAAACTTCAGTCTGTCTGACTTCCCAAATATACAGCCTTCGCATAATTCTCCAGTTTCCTTGGTTTTTATACCGAATTCCCTCTCGATTAGACTTCTAACATGCCTCTTGTTTTGATGTCCTAAGCGTTCGTGGTAAAGTTGCAGCATATCTACTTTCTGTACCAAATTCACAGCAACTTTAGATGGTGGTACAATCCTACAGTTGAGCCTGTACAGACCTCCATACCACTCTCTATTTCCAGTAACTGAGATTTTTCCACCAATCTTCATTGAACAAGTAGTGACCCGGGACTCAGAAACGCTACCTGGATTTTTAACTTGTGTCGACAACACCGAAAACCAATTCTTACTAATCTTCGGAACGTACCAAACATCTCTCAATGTTGACTTGACAACCTTCATGTTAACTGTAGCTTCAATGCTTAGTGATTCTTGCCCAATAGCCTTAATCACGTTTTCATCAGCTGTTGTTACAGTATGATCTACATCAAAATATCTGAAATCTTGAAACAAATCTGCGCGCATCGTCACATGATTGGTAGCGCCGTTGTCCACGTACCAGCTATCACGATCTGATTCAGATTCTTCTGTATTTACAGATTGTAACAACATGTTAACTCCTTTGCCTTGACTAGAAGCATTCCTTATAGGACAGTCTTTCTTGAGGTGTCCAACTTCTTTACATTTGTAACATCTCACTTTCTTATTTGACTCTGGAGTGTCACCATTGCCCTTTTTAGTAAATTTATTTCCTGTTTTCACTGCTAAGGCATCACAACTAGACTCACCGTCTTTTCTGTTGTTTCCAAGCGCCTTTTCATGTGCAGACAACTGCCTTGTGATGTTCTCAACCGTCCGATCCTTTTTTAGACATAAGCAATCAACTCGACTTAAATGAAAAATAGCTCTCTGGTAGTGTATCCAGTATCTTGCAGATTAACAAAATGTCAGGAAGTTCCTTCAACTCCTCTTCTTTCATTAACTCCTGCCTCAACAGGAACCAGACATTTTTCAATTTTGAGATGTGCGTCGCCATATCCCAAAACCTTGATCCTTACCTTGATCTTTTTTGTAACCGAAGAACTGCAAACACAAATCATACAGACGATCTTCGCTCACGCCTTCATACAATCGATGTAGTTCATCCCATACATCCTTTGACGTTGTGAACCTGATGACCTTATCCAATGTGTCGTCAGTAATATTGTTACGAGCTGGGTATGGGATAAATTAAATACTACCGAAGAAACAACAAATAACTTTAATAATCACAAAACACTTAAAACTTAATCACAAATACACTACTGATCACTATTCGCTTAGATATCGCACTTCTAGTTCACTTCGATTCGCTTCGTTGTGTAGCCAAAATCAGACTGCCTGCTCCCGCAAACACGTCGACTATTTATATGGCGATCGAACGTTCGAGAAATATCCACGACTTCCTAGAATCTTCTAGACAATTCCACAACTTGTACAGAAGAAAGAAGTAGGTACTTTATGCCCTCGGCGTACGGTCGAAATTACAATGATGTTCTTTTGTAGGTAGTTTGCGAATTTGTACCTACATCATTCGGGACTCGTATTACCTACCTACCTACTATTAGGTACCTACTACCGTAACTGTAGGTAAGTACGGGTACGACGTAACACTGCCCCCTCCTTAGACATGGTCGTCCCGAGCATCATTAGCCCCGTAGTATCGCGCCAATCGGTCTACATGGACAATCTTAGGCGCACCTCGTGGACCCTTTTGTCTTCGGTAGGTGACATCGTTGATCCTAGTCACGACTCATGAATGATGAATTTCGGAGACTTCCCCTTGCTCCGTACTGGGTTATGCAACCACACCAGTGAACTTTCGTCGAATCCCCTACTATTTGCCTTCCGGTCATAACGGGTCTTCATCTTCTCGGACATCTGTTGGCCGGATTGTCTGATATGCTCATAAACATCATTCAACTGGTTAAGCAAGTCAATCGCATAATCTGTTACACTACGTGGAGCGTCAGGGGGAGTTTCAGTGACTAACTAATCTGCAGGCAATCGTAATTCCCTTCCAAAGTTCGCGAAGGCTGGCGTCACACTCGTACTTTCGTGGACGGCGCTACGATAGGACAGAAGAAATGGCTGTATGTGCTTGTCCCTATCCTTTTGTCTGCTTTCCACCACTTTTGCCAGATATCTTTCCAACGTTTGGTTGAATCGCTCCACCATTCCATCAGATTGTGGGTGGTAAGAGGTGGTTCTGGTTTTGTGGGTACCCATTAATCGACAAGTCTACTGAAATACTTGCGATTCAAAATTCCTTCCTTGATCGCTATGTATTTCTAAGGGTACTCCAAAACGACGGAAGACTTCCTGAACTAATTTATCTGCGACAGTTGTAGCTTCTTGGTTAGGAATGGCAAAGACTTCTGGCCACTTTGTGAAGTAATCCATGACCACCAGGAAGTACTTGTTCCCGCTCTCACTTTCTGGAAATGGTCCCGCAACGTCTAGTGCTATTCGTTCCCAAGGGGCTCCAACGTTGTACACTTTTAATGCACCTCTGCTGCGTGTGTCCCTTTCACGGCCGCACAACTGGTACATTTGCGACACCAGTCCTCCACATTATCTCGACAGTGGATCCAGTAAAAGCATTCTAGAATTTTCAGTAGAGTCCTTTTCACCCCCATATGTCCTCCTGAACACCCATCATGGGCGAGCCGTAGAACATCCGGTACCTTAGCTTTAGGTACAATAATTTGTAGATGACAGCTGTCTCCTCGAGTGTTTTCCCATTTACGGCACAAGACTCCATCCTGGATCACCAAGCTGTTCCATTGTGCCCAATAACTCTTCGTGATGGAACTCATTGCAGCCACATCACTCCACTTGGGTTTAAAAGCACCAGCTTTGATCCACTCGAAGATCGGTTTGATGTCCGAGTCATTTTGCTGAGCCTGCTGTATTGTTTCCTTCCATTCATCGCTGAGATCCGTTCTTAGTGTCCTCACGGGCATCACTTCCTTTAACTCCTGTCTGGGACTGTGCTTACGATCTTCAGGCAAAGGTCTTCTTGACAGATCATTTGTGTTGCTGTGGTTTCTCCATTGTTGCTTGGCAGTCATTCCAGCCGCTTTTCCTTGCAGGGATTGATCTTCTCTCGGTATGCTTCGCTTTTTACAGTTTGACCGGAGGTGACCCCTTTCTCCACAATTGTAACACTTAGGGCTGTACCCTTGCGAACGCTGGCGTACAGGTGATACCACAACCTCCCTGACGTGGTGTGTTCGATGGTCTTGCCTCGCTGCCTCTACTTCCAAGGCATGAGCCAACGCCTCTTTCAGTGTCTCATGATGCCCAAGTCGCACAGCGGCTCTAACTTCCAAGTCGCGTATTCCATCAACGAATGCTTGTACTAGATTCCCATTGATAAGTGCAGGGGCAGACTGGTGTGCTTTTCGAACCAGCTTTTCAACTTCCAGGGCCCACTGCTGCAGGTTCTCGGCACTACGTTGAACACGATCCTTCAACTTAGCACGAAATACGTGCTCCAGGTGCGCGTCGCCGTATCTGGACTCTAACGCCTCCAGCAGCTGCTCGTAGGTTACATCCTTGCCGACCGCCTCAAGAATGTTTAATGCCTGGTCTCGAAGGCCCAAGGTGAGCGCGGTCATGGTTTGCGGTTTTGTCCATCCATTCGCCTTGATAACGGCCTCAAATTGAATTTTATAAGCCGACCACGAAGATGTTCCATCGAATGGAGGCACCTTAAAGCCCCGCGCTGAAGGTGCAGCAACTACTGAAGCCACAGTCACGTCTCCAGTCTTCAGTTCTCCCAAAGCCTTTTTCACCCCAGCGATCTGAACTTCGGCGTCTGAGATACGGTTCTCGTGCTGGTGAAGCTGATCCTTCATCACTTTCAGATCTTTGCCAAAAGTTGCATGAAGATCCTTTATGAGGAGCATCTGTTCATCCTGGCGGCGGGCCTGCTCCTCTTTATCTTGCTGCAACTGCTCTTCCAACCGGCGAGCCTGCTCCTCTTGACGGCGAGCCTGCTCCTCCTTATTTCGTTGCAACTGCTCCTGTAACTGGCAAGCCTGGTCCTCTTGACGGCGAGCCTGCTCCTCTTGACGGCGAGCCTGCTCCTCCTTATTTCGTTGCAACTGCTCCTGTAACTGGCGAGCCTGGTCCTCTTGACGGCGAGCCTGCTCCTCTTGACGGCGAGCCTGCTCCTCTTGACGGCGAGCCTGCTCCTGCAGCAGCGCCATTAAAGCTGACAAGTCTGGCGCCACTGATGCTGGAGAAATTCCGGATGGGCCAGCGACTGTTACTGACGTGGGCTGGACACCACCCGGTGTCTGTGTCGGAGAATCTTAAACCGCCTTTGGTCCATGTCCTGCTGTCGCTGACTCCTGGTACGGATACCGTCCGTGTCATCCTTAGGTAGAATCGGCATAATTTAACCCTCACTTCTGACACCAAATTGTTACGAGCTGGGTATGGGATAAATTAAATACTACCGAAGAAACAACAAATAACTTTAATAATCACAAAACACTTAAAACTTAATAACAAATACACTACTGATCACTATTCGCTTAGATATCGCACTTCTAGTTCACTTCGATTCGCTTCGTTGTGTAGCCAAAATCAGACTGCCTGCTCCCGCAAACACGTCGACTATTTATATGGCGATCGAACGTTCGAGAAATATCCACGACTTCCTAGAATCTTCTAGACAATTCCACAACTTGTACAGAGGAAAGAAGTAGGTACTTTATGCCCTCGGCGTACGGTCGAAATTACAATGATGTTCTTTTGTAGGTAGTTTGCGAATTTGTACCTACATCATTCGGGACTCGTATTACCTACCTACCTACTATTAGGTACCTACTACCGTAACTGTAGGTAAGTACGGGTACGACGTAACAATATTGTTCGTTATCAGTAACAATGCCGTACTGTCCAATTTGTTAAAGTTTTTAACCTTTTCTTCATATAGAGCCAAATCTGCAGCAGCTTTATCACCAGCCCCACTTGCAGGTATTTCCGGCCTTTTTATGTTACCCAGTACTATATCTTGAAGGTTCTCCACTCCTCGTAGAAGTGCCGTCATACGATATTTCCATTGTACCCAGTTAGTACCCTCTAGTTTCGCGATCTGAATTTTACCGAGATCCATGCATCCATCCGATCTTTTAAGGGCCCATAACCTAATAAATACAGATCGATACAGGGAGCACTATTTAATTTTTCTTTAAATACAATTTTACGAACAATATCAATTTCACATTTTTCACATGACAAATTCATCAATCAATTATTCGAACTGACACTTCTTATTTTTCTTTACTTAATGAGGTCGCATATTGCAGCAACCTTATCACAACTTATTTACAAAACATTCACGGGCCGCAAGAAAGACGTCCGCGGCCCGAGGGCCGCGTTTTGCCGACCGCTGCTCTAAAGTATACAATAGAATGAATGACAGGACCTTACTCGACAGCAGCGCCATCTGGTGAGCTCTAAAACGATAGCCCGCACATTGTCTCCAAAATATGCAAAGCCTGGCCCGTATCTTGGCAATAATACGGTGGATCGGTAGCAGGCGCCAGGCAGGTACTTACAAGAATGTAAGCCCACATCCCATGATTTGAATTTTGTAATGGTTTACAGCAGTCTTCTGAGTTTAGTTTAATATTTCAAATCGGTTACAGTTTTCTGTTAAATTATATTTCCTGTGAACGTGTTTATTATTTTTGTGTAAAACAACTCATCTCCTTTCCATTTCCATATTATCATTTCGCGAGTACTTGATTCTTACGTTTTGTCAAATAAAATATTGTCATTGGTAACTAATAGTGCAGTGGGGCAACGCCAAAACAAAACAAAAAGTAAATGTGAAGTTATTGTTGTGACACTTGTGATTGTGACAGAACAGGGCTGTTGTGTTGACATATCAATCAAAAAATAATCGAAATAATCGAATACACATTGCATTCATCGTTTTACAAAATGTGCCGAAAAGATTTGAAATCTCATGCGCTAGATTCTTTGCATTCAATGGTGTAATAATCCACAAACAATAAAAACAAATCAGTTCCTAATATAAGGATCGTACCATGTCAAAGTAGCTCTAAACTTATCGAGCACGAAAGAAAGAAACCGGTTTGATACCGGTGATAAAACATGGACGAAGAAGACGAATATCCTGAAACTGCTTGGACCTACATAGCTTTATGTGGTGAACCCACTCTCTATGAAGGACTCCGATTTGCCAAGGATTTAATTATCGCTAATATAACTCTGCGCCTCATCATACAGTTTGTACCACTGCCGCATAATGTTCGCCATAGTTTAAGTTTAGTTATTGGAAGTTTTCTTTTATATCATAATATTGGACACCCTTTTATTTGGACTGTAGGTTTAACAACTGGAGCTTACATATTTATTATATTACTATCATTTGTTACAAAAAAATGGAGAGGACTGTTAATATCCTTAACTGTCATTGCATTCTTGTTATTAAGCGAACTTTATGTACTTAACCCAAAAATGTGGCAACAAATAAGAGGCATCCAGATGATAGCAGCTATGAAAATAATATCCGTAGCTATTGAACTAGACAGAGATTTATTTAAAAAAATGCTTAACCCAGTGGAATTTGGTGGGTACATACTTTGTCCAGCTAATTGTATATTAGGCCCATGGATATCATTTCGCAATTACAATCAATACCTTGAAGTTAAGTTCTTGTCTAAAAGATGGATTAAAATAATTGTGATTAATCTATTTGTGGCTATGGTATTCTTGGTTTTATCTAACTGTATAGTGCCATGGTATATAGATGATGAAATGCCTTCATGGTTATTAGCATTTAGAGATGCACAAGCATTTAGAATGTCACACTATTTTGTGTCATCCATGTCTGTTGTATCAATGATAAGTGCAGGATTTGGACTTACTAATGATTGTCGCTCTGAGGTTCATGTCACTAAACCATTTTTCATTGAATTGCCGAGATCCCTAGTCCAAGTGGTAATTTATTGGAATATTCCTATGCATCAGTGGTTGAAGAACTACGTTTTTAAGACTTGTCAACCGTATGGTCAATTTACAGCCGTATTTATTACCTATGCTGTGTCATCATTGCTTCATGGATGGAATTTCCAATTTTGGGCAGTTCTTCTCAGTATAGGGACATTCTCATATGTTGAATACAATCTACGTTATAAAGTAGCCTCAACCCTGGAGGTGTGTTGTTTAGCAAATTCTTGTAAACAATGTGATCACAAGTATAAATGGAACAGTATGCTTGCTTTATTCACAAACAGCATATTTTCTATCATTACTATTATTCACCTTGCTTATTTAGGTGTGATGTTTGAAGCATCATTTTCTGTGCAAGAATCAGGTTACTCATACTTCCATACTATAAGTAAATGGGAAAATCTTGATTATTTTAGTCATGGTTTTGCTGCATTTTTGTATGTGATTTATTTACTGATGTGATTAGTTAAAATCCCTAGTGAGTAAGCATCTTTTCATAGTATTTTCTGAATCTCGTCTTATGATCTCTTACAGTATTATTTATACATTTACTTTTTCTTTTAAAATAAGGAATTTTATTGAACAAAATAGATTTATTGATTAATTTTTCTCCATCATAGAAAGTTTTATAGCTTGAATTTAGATTAAAAGTCTAATTACATTTATTCATTTTAAACCATTATTAGAGACTTAAAGCAACTATGTGCATTGTGGTGTAAGACAATGACTAGTCTTTTTTACATAGGTGAAACCCAAAAATATACCTATTTATTTAAATAAAATTTTGATGCACTATATTATTATGTCAAACACACCTTAATTTAAATCTCCATAAACCTTCATCTGTTAGCGAAGTAGACACAAATAGTTAAACAACAGCGTTAGACCAATTCAGTCGGGCTTCACAGACGAAGGGATTGTAATAAATTATAAGTAAAATTGGATAAAAATAATACAAGATAATATTTCATATTCACTGCCAATTTATTTCATTGTCTTTTATACTCATACATTTCTTATAATATAAATCAGGTGTTTTAACATTTACTTGATATGTGTCTGTAATATTATTATCAATTAAATGAACTTTAAAATTAACACATTCTGAGATTTGAACCTCAGCAATATTTCCTGAATCTTTGCTTGAACTGAAATATCCTGGTCTTGTATAGATTAATATTACTTTATATTCTTTAGAAACTTTTTGTATCATTCTAAGTAAATTTTTGATATATAAATCCATCTTTGTTATTTTTGATCCTTGTTCCGACCAATAGAAAGCCGTTAGAGTATCAAAAATTAGCATTGAAATATTTTGATGTTGTGCTAATATGTTGTCCAAATTATGTATAGTTGTATAGAATTGTGTTGCATCATAAACATCTAGTACAAACAAATTTTTAAGTATCCTTTGAAGAATTGTGTCTAATTCAGCATCACAATTAATAGTTGTATTCACTGATATCTTTTTTTTCAATGCATTAATTAGTTCCATGAAGTCCAGTTTTCCAACCGTGTTAAACACTAGGACACTTAGTGGTTCTACATTAGACCTGCTTGGCATTAATGCATCACTTATCAAGTCAATTATTAAACCAGAAGTATTATTACCAAATATTTCAACAACATCCTCATTTTTTAATCCAGGCTGGAATAAATTTGAGTAAAAGTTTTCAATTACTGGCTTCTTTAACAGTCTTGCTAGTAGTTGCACTCCGGACTCGACCTTATATTTAGTCATGGCCATTATGTGGTTCCTGAATTTTTTTATAATTATTTTAATATGATGTGGTGAACTAATATCCTAGATTATTTTTAGTTAGTTGCAGTCATAGGGTTCCTATAATTGAATATGAATAATGAAGATGTAGATAACTAAATGCCGATCAAACAAATAAGCGCTCGCTCACTTATTTCTTTTTTTACAAATAAAACTATTTTCAAGTACGAGTACACTGTCCAAACAAATCCCCTGTATCTGTATATATACTATATAGATGCTCTGTGAGTGTCCCTGTCCACGCTGTCCTTAGAGTACTTTGAAGTGTCAATGTCATTGTCAATGGAATTATGCATGGATAATATGGATTACCAGAGTATGGAACTTATAGGTACATGTCATTGATGTTAAGTCTGTATTTTTCCTATGTCTTGTCTATGGTGTAGGATTGACTTTTCAATGTGTGAAGTGAGTTTAGGTGCCTGATGGCTGTTATAAAATAAAGTGATCCTGGAAATAATTAATCTCTCTCTAATGACCGTTAATGACCTCAATATTATCATAAAAATTGAGTCAAGTCAACTCACGGCAATGTTTATGATGTGAAACATCTATAGGCGCGGGTAAAACCAAAAAGTGGCGTGGCGACGGTTAACCGATTCGAAGACGTGACATTTACCAACCCGCACTGGGACCACGTGGCATGGTGTATTAGAGAGGAGGCTTCTGTCATAACAGTGGAAAAATAATTACAGGCTGACAATGACGAAAATGTGGCCAATGTGGCGACACACAAGGGAGGCCTGTGTCGTCCACCATCTTTCAGCTGACATGATAATGAATACGATAAAAAGAGTAAAATAAATTATTCCTCAATGATATTTTAACAAACAGGTATGATAACTATAAAACCACAACTTATCTATTTAATAGAATATTGTTACGAGCTGGGTATGAGATAAATTAGTTACTACCGATTAAACAACAAATAACTTTAATAATCACAAAACACTTATAACAAATACACTACTGATTACTATTCGCTTAGATATCGCACTTCTATTTCACTTCGATTCGCTTCGTTGTGTAGCCAAAATCAGACTGCCTACTCCCGCAAACACGTCGACTATTTATATGGCGACCGAACGTTCAAGAAAGATCCACGACTTCTTAGAATCTTCTAGACAATTCCATAGTTGGTCATTGTCCTTCGAGAAACTTTCACAACTTGTATAAAGGTACTAGCCCTCGGCGTACGGTCGAAATTACAATGACAATTCCTGATGTTCTTTTGTAGGTAGTTTGCGAATTTGTACCTACATCATTCGGGAGTCGTTTTACCTACCTACTACTACCTACCTACTTGTAGGTACCTACTACCGTAACGAAATGGTCCCGCAACGTCTAGTGCTATCCGTTCCCAAGGGGCTCCAACGTTGTATACTTTTAATGCACCTCTGCTGCGTGTGTGGGACCCTTTCACGGCCGCACAACTGGTACATTTGCGACACCAGTCCTCTACATCATCTCGACAGTGGATCCAGTAAAAGCGTTCTCGAATTTTCAGTAGAGTCCTTTTTACCCCGTAAGTCCTCCTGAATATCCATCATGGTAGAGCCGTAGAACATCCGGTACCTTAGCTCTAGGGACAACCATTAGTAGATGACAGCTGTCCCCTCGAGCGTTTTCCCATTTACGGCACAAGACTCCATCCTGGATCACCAAGCTGTTCCATTGTGCCCAATAACTCTTCGTGATGGAACTCATTGCAGCCACATCACTCCACTTGGGTTTAGGGGCACCAGCTTTGATCCACTCGAAGATCGGTTTGATGTCCGAGTCATTGTGCTGAGCCTGCTGTATGGTTACCTTCCATTCATCGCTGAGATCCGTTCTTAGCGTCCTCACGGGCACCACTTCCTTAAACTCCTGTCTGGAACTGTGCTTACAATCTTCAGGCAAAGGTCTTCTTGACAGATAATTTGTGTTGCTGTGGTTTCTCCATTATTGCTTGGCAGTCATTCCAGCCGCTTTTTCTTGCAGGGATTGATCTTCTCTCTGTATGCTTCACTTTTTACAGTTTGACCGAAGGTGACCCCTTTCTCCACAAGTATAACACCTAGGGCTGTAACCTTGCGAACGCTGGCTTACAGGTTATGCCACAACTTACTTTTGAGAGCTTGACCGAAGATGATCCCTTTCTCTACCAGTGTAGCAGCTAAGGCTGTACCCTTGCGCAAGGCGTACAGGTGATGCCACAACCTCCCTGACGTGGTGTTTGATGGTCTTGCCTCGCAACTCCACTCCAAGGCAACTCTACTTCCAAGGCATGGGCCAACGCCTCTTTCAGTGTCCCATGATGCCCAAGTTGCATAGCGGCTCTAACTTCCAAGTAGTGAATTCCATCAATGAACGCCTGTACCAGATTCCCATCGATAGGTGCAGGGGCAGACTGGTATGCTTTTCGAACCAGCTTTTCAACTTCCAGAGCCCACTGCTGTAGGTTCTCGGCACTACGTTGAACACGATCCTTCAACTTAGCACGAAATACGTGCTCCAGGTGCGCGTCGCCGTATCTGGACTCTAACGCCTCCAGCAGCTGCTCGTAGGTTACATCCTTGCCGAGCGCCTCAAGAATGTTTAAGGCCTGGTCTCAGAGGCCCAAGGTAAGCGCGGTCATGGCTTGCGGTTTTGTTTATCCATTCGTCTTCATTACGGCCTCAAATTGAATTTTATAAGCCGACCACGAAGATGTTCCATCGAATGGAGGCACCTTAAAGCCCCGCGCTGAAGGTGCAGCAACTACTGAAGCCACAGTCACGTCTGTCAGTCTTCAGTTCTCCCAAAGCCTTTTTCACCCCAGCGATCTGAACTTCGGCCTCTGAGATACGGTTCTCGTGCTGAGTTGAGAGCATATGGCGTTATTGTTGCTAACAAGCCAAGAATCTTCTGCTTCTACAAAAAGACTTTGGGTCCATGATATTAATAATAGAAGAGAGGAATGCAGTGAATATCATAAACTAAGCCGGGAGCTTGAATCTTATGAAGATCGTTTTTATTGGTATTTTCACATCTCGAGAAGCTTTTTTGAGGAGCTACATGATTTGGTGAAACCTCACATCTATTGGAACCAGGGAAAGATTGGTGATTTGTTTAATTTTTTTTTAATATAAATTTATATAACATTCGAGATTCTACAACTTTATTTCTCTGTAAAAAACAAGTCATTTAAATTAAGTAATAATGTGTATTATGTTCGAGTGCGCTTTTCCTGTGGAAGGGTTTCGGCGATTGTAAACAATAAGTCCAGTTTGATTGCACAATGATTCCTCAATATATTGTTCAAAATATCTTGCAGAAAATCGTATGATTGTCGAAATAAAAATAAATTAAAATATCGGTACATTTACAAACATGCGGGGAGCAAAAAGCTAAAGCTATACACTTGAAACGTCAATGTCAAAAAAGACATTGACAGCTGCCACAGTGTTGCAATATGTGAATACATACAGTGGAGACAGCAAACAAACACTCAATATTTAACATATTTTATGTAAATATTTACAATATTATTTTTTTATTTTATTATATGTATTTGCATGTATGTTTTAATAAAGTTATAGTTTTGTTTTAAGTTTTAATTTAAATTTTCATGTCTGACTTTTCTACACACTGTGTCTACATTTCTTAACCAACTTTCCTCTCGCAGGTCTGCTGGAAGAAATTTCCGAAATAAGCAGTACCTTTGTGCTTTTCTGTGTAAATATATTGTCATATAATAGTACATTACTACGGAATCCAGTAAGTTAGCCTTCCTGGCCAAGTATGAGTTAACCGGTAATATACGAGGCCCAGGATGGCTTTCTTACAGGTTGAGGTTTGTATAGTGCTTTTCTCAAAAATGAAAAAGTTTAACAACAAATTCGTTCAATTAATATTGAAGGTTACATTCTTAATAGTTCAATTACTGATAGATATTGTGATCGATTTACCGGGGGCATATATATTATTGTTTTTGAAACTCCATGTTAATTTTAGAATGGAAAGTTTTAATCCAACATGATTTATAAACTGATATTACTAAATACAAACATAAAATCCCACATTAGGCTTCTACAACATTATTATGTACAAAACGCAACGTGCATACTTTTTCTGCGTCGCGTTAAGTGTCACAGACTATAAAATGGCTGTATAAGGCTCCAAAAATAATGTACCTCATAAAATGTCATGCCAAAAAGAGAGATAGATAGTTAACCATTATAACATGGTTAAAGGAGGGATCCTATAACCGTGTTAAAATGGTTAAACTCTAATCTGTGTCTGGTACTATATTTTTTTCTAAGCAGATCTAAAGAGAATGACCTACTGTCCAGTAAGTAAACTACATGCTTACTTACTGGACAGTAGGAGATTCCAAATTTAAAATCTCGCTTCTTACTGGACAGTTGTGAATATGTCTCCAGTGGAGTTCACTTTCTGGATACTTTTTAGAGATGTTATGGAAACATTACTTACATACCATTTTTGAGAAAAGTATTTTGTGTACATTTTTGTTTATTTATTTTTTGTTTTTTTGTCTCCATTGCGAAAAAAAGCACTCGTAAACTATATTCTGTTTGTAAATAAATACAACCTGCCGTGCGTGCGTACGTGCAGCAATGACCGATGCGAGTGCGTGCGTGCTGTGCCCGGTCTGGCATCTAACAGGGAGCGCCATATAATATAACGTCATCAATGAAGGCGCGTGTGCGACGCGCGACGTTGCCGTTACTCTAAACACGCGCGCGGACTCGGTTTGTCAGTAGAAGATGCGGCTGTGCAATCTGTGGGCTCTGCGTGCGTGAGTAACGAACGTGCACACGTCACGCATCTGGGTCTGGCATCTTTACAGTTTCATACATTACAAATTTACAACTGATGCGTGCCCGCGTCACGTTTCGCTACGCATCCGGTGTGACTAGGCTTTAAATAAAAGCTTGTAATGATGGAAGTTAGGCAGACCACGCTTCATTCAATAATAATTCTTATGTGTGAACCATTTAAGGTTTATAATAATTCGATGGCAGTCAACACTGATAAAATCTCAGATTTTGAGATAGAGAACGACGATTTGTCCAGTGATGAAAAGGATGACGTCAAAGTGTTTTAGCGTATTTTGCTCTTAGCAAAGATTTACCCCGTAAAAAAATACTACGAATTATAAAATATATAGATGCAACGTTAATTAAGTATAATGTATAGGTAGATGCGACTCACGTTCTAGCAAAACAACACAACCTGTGAACACAACTATCATTTTTGACAGCGTTCGTGGTGATATTTATTTGGGGTATGCTAATGGTATAAGGTTATAGGTTATACACACATTATTATTGGTCAACATGACCTTATGAAATACACATTATAATGGCTTGAATACCAAGATTATTATTTTGCTTTTAAATACACAAAGTTTTACACACTACGCACATGTAGGGACGGTTTAGAACAGCCCTGCCCCTAATCACTGTCTTACTGTGTAAACACGGATTCCCTAAAGTCAGTGTAATCGCAAGATGGCGCATGTCATGATGTTATGATGTTATAAGACGATTCAAGGGACATCAATATCGTGCTCACGGTAATTTGGAACGGGTTTATGAACACTCAAATCGATTACAGCTTAATTCGGAATGCGGCCTGAACTGTCATTTCAAATGTCAATGTCAATCATAATGTCATTGTCACAGGTCACTGTCACTACGTAGGGTACGAAAAAGGAATCCTCCCTTAGTATTATTATACTCTTTGAAGGAATCTACTCATACTCTTTTGCGGAGATTTTCATAGTATTTTGTACTTACAGAAATTGTTGCGATCTTCCAAAATTGCATTGTTAGAGAGTAGATTATATTGCTCTAAAATGAACTATAAAAAATCATCGAGGTTGAAATACTTTGTTTATTGATCGTGTCAATATAACGTGTTTATTCATTATTCCCGCCTGTCAAAAAATCCGTTCTTCAAAATGTTATTTAAAAATTTCTTCATCGTTTTATCATTTTTATTTGCGTTTTTGCAATGTGCTTTGGCGGAATTCATAACATTGTCCATAATTGGTACTGCTGCTACTATGGCAGGCTTGTACAAATGGAATACTATAAAAGATAACACTTATTGTCGGTATGTGGAATGTTGTAATGATCAGCATGTGCCTTTCGATATAAATAGTGAGTGAAATCATAATTAATATAGCTGTCCTACAAACCAGTAAATGTTATTCTTAATCCCAACATTTATTATTAAATTATAAAAAAAATAAAAAGCATTTTAAGTAAATCATTCAATAAATTGTGGGAAAATTGTTTCATATCAGTGGGACATCTTAGGGGTGGAGTTTCAAGATTGTGGATTTTTTTTACAGAGTTAAAATTATCATTATCACAAAGAATGTTTGGGCAGCCATTGGTTGATGAATTAGTTAACATTATGCATGCACACAAGGAGGCTGTTCATGATGAGAATAAAAAAAACAAAAAGGCTTTAGTTATAAGCCTACATGGTTGGCCAGGTGTTGGTAAAAACTATGCAGCTACTATGATAGCTGAGGCACTTTATTCTAAAGGTATGCACAGCAAATATGTGAAGCTGTTTATGGGGAAAAAAGATTTTGACTGCTCTAACTTGGAGAAGAAAAAAGTGAGTGAGTTAACATGATATTATTATTAACTTTTTCTGTCCTGCTGTCGCGAAATCGCAGCTGGCCAAAAACTGTTCTGTGTGTCCTGAAGACTCAATATCGCGTTCTATGACATTGCGGGGTGCATTTTGACATTTCGGGTGAGCGGGACGGCAAAGGTTGAACTATGAATTTTGCTAAAACTTATCACACCAATTTGGAGGCTGTTTTTACCTATCCTCAGTCCCAATCCTCCTATACTTTTGCTTTGATTTCTTTTTTTTTCTATTTTGTTTCACGTGTATATCTCAAGACTGGATGCTGGCAGCAATGTACAAATTGCCAAAAAAAAAAATATGACTATGCATTTTACAATAATTTTGGCATTCTCTTTTATTATAATCATCTTCCTACCCTAGCCCCATGTTACTTGGGAGGCGGGAAACACATATTTTATCATCATCATCTTCCTACCCTAGTCCCATGTTACTTGGGAGGCGGGGCAACACATATTAAATCATCATCATCTTACCCTAGTCCCATGTTACTTGGGAGGCGGGGCAACACATATTAAATCATCATCATCTTACCCTAGTCCCATGTTACTTGGGAGGCAGGGCAACACATATTAAATCATCATCATCTTACCCTAGTCCCATGTTACTTGGGAGGCGGGGCAACACATATTTTATCATCATCATCTTCCTACCCTAGCCCCATGTTACTTGGGAGGCGGGGCAACACATATTTTATCATCATCATCTTCCTACCCTAGTCCCATGTTACTTGGGAGGCGGGGCAACACATATTTTATCATCATCATCTTCCTACCCTAGTCCCATGTTACTTGGGAGGCAGGGCAACACATATTAAATCATCATCATCTTCCTACCCTAGTCCCATGTTACTTGGGAGGCGGGGCAACACATATTTTATCATCATCATCTTCCTACCCTAGTCTCATGTTACTTGGGAGGCGGGGCAACACATATTTTATCATCATCATCTTCCTACCCTAGTCTCATGTTACTTGGGAGGTGGGGCAACACTAATTTTTTTCTTCCATTTACCCCCCATTCTACCCCCCGCCTCCCAAGTCCCCTCTGTCTACTGTCACACTATCATTCAATCCATTTTCTTTGACCGTATCATTCCACACACAATCTATCTATCGTTTATATAGTATTTTATTCTGTAATAATCTTATTTATATTTCAGGAAGAATTGGTGGCAACTTTAAATAATGTTGTAAGGAAATGTTCAAGATCACTCATTATTTTTGATGAGATACATGATATGTGTCCTTCACTGTTGGACACCATCAAACCAATGCTTGACCATCATCATGCTGTAGATGGGATAGACTATAGGTGAGTATTATAGATGCAAGGGGTCACAAAAGGTCATCCATTGAAATCACTTGTAAAAGTTGCTAATCCAGTAATCTTCTAATATCACTACATATTATGAAACAAAATCGCCCGCGTCTGTCTGTCCTTATGTATGCTTAAGGTCACAAAAGGACATCCATTGAAATCACTTGTAAAAGTTGCTAATCCAGTAATCTTCTAATATCACTACATATTATGAAACAAAATCGCCCGCGTCTGTCTGTCCTTATGTATGCTTAATCTTTAAAACTACGCAGCGGATTTTGATGAGGGTTTTTTTAACAGATAGAGTGATTCAAGAGGAGGGTTTTAGTATATAATTTACGGGCTGGCGAAGCTGCGGGCATCAGCTAGTTTATAAGATAAAATATGTTTGCTAATATTTTGTGTGACATCACGTATATCTGTTGCAATAAACCTTAGTCAACATAAAACTTGACAAGGTTACAGGCATATTATTAATATATTTTTGTATAAATTTGTTAGCAAGTTAACCTATAACGAATCTAAACTTTTACTTGCTTATCAAGTGTTTCTAAATCAACCTAATGAATCACTCTCATGTTTATATTTTGTTACAGAGATAGTATATTTATATTCATATCAAATATTGGAGGTCAAGAAATAGCAGCAAAACTGTTGGATCTGTATGAGCAAGGTGCAAAAAGGACTGATGTTGAATTTCATCATTTCGAGCCAATCATTAGGAGGACAGCATATTTCCAAGGTTCTTTTTTTTACAAAATTGCTTATTTCTTTCTTTACCATGAATGATTTAAACAATAATTCTTTTTTTTAGGAGGGTTTGAAAAGGCAGCTGCAATAGCAAATCATTTGATTGACCACTATGTGCCATTTTTACCATTGGAACAGCAACATGTAGAAATGTGTGCCCTGGCTGAGTTTCGTTCACATGCTGTATATCATCCTACCAAGGAAATGATGGCGTGAGTACTCTGAATTATTAGGTACTTATGAACATTGTGTTCCTATAAAAAAATATTTTAAAACACATTTATAATTCAAATATATTTTATTTACAATATTAAGCTTATTATAACATTCTTAATTATTAACACATCTTTTACAGGGAAGCTTTGTCTGTAATAACATATGGGCCGAATGAAGACCAGCCTATATTTGCTAACAATGGATGCAAGCGTTTCACAAGACACATTCCTTACATCATCCAAAAGAATAAACAGAAGATAGAGTTGTAATAAATCTCTAGTTTAAGGGTAACCTTGTGATATTTACAACTGATAAATATGATTTGTTGAATTAATTATATTTATTTAGCTTTAAACCTTGTTTGTACAAAATAGTTGTTATTTCGTAAGATGCAAAAAAGAGCAGCATTTTGATGTGCATTTGGTTTTTAACATTCTGATTGGTAGACGAAACTATTTCTTTTTTTGGAAAAATCATGATTGTATTATTTATTTCTTGGAAAAAAAGTTGCTATGCACCAGTGATCTAACTCTTTATTTGAATTAATTTAAATAAGTACGTACTAATAAATGATCTGTAAATAATACCTCAGCTTATTAAGTTTGTTTGCAAGATCACTAACATATTATAAAACAAAGTCCTCTGCCGCGTTTGTCTGTCTGTTCGTGATAAACTCAAAAACTGCTGCACAGATTTTCATGCTGTTTTTACCAATGGATAGAAGGTAATTTAAATATGTAATTTGTCAAGCGGGCGGGCGAAGCCGCGGCCATCAGCTAGTAATATATAAATAAGGAATGCTCTCTCTGTGTAAATTGTGCTTTAAATAATCACTGAAAGTGAATTCTTGCAATAAAACAATTGATTATTATACTGTCTATGATTGAATTGTTGTTAACTAGGAATCACGCTTTGGAAATTAAGTAAACAAAAGTTTCAGAATACACACAAATGTAGGAAATTGTCTGGATAACTCATATGTTCAGAAAGCCACTGTAGTGGTGTGTCTGAAGGTATCACTACACCATGTGTTCTCAGTCGTACTGAAAATAAAAAGAATTATTAATTTTACAAAAAAGAAATATGGCTTTATGTGAGGTAACTTGTAACCCACTATAGGAATCTGTAGCAATCCATATGAGGATAAAAATAATTTTACGAACCATCATGTTTATCAGGGTACAACTCTGCCACCATCTGTTGCAATGTCTTCCTACTGCCATCGTTGTTTTTTGGATTGACTAGGCGTTGACTACAGGTCCCATCATCTGAGTATAACTTTATTGGAATGTGTTTGAAACCTTCATTATCTCCATGAGATTCCATCAGTCGCCTGTTAATAGCCCAGAACTGGTCAAATTTGTCTGAAAGGAATGGGTAAGTATAAAAAATCCCATATTTGGTTGTGACCCACATAATACCTCCCAAGAGACGAAAGAAGCATCAATTGCATAATAGAGTATAATCATTACAAAGTGGCAGCAAATCTACTTTTTAAATTTAAATCCTTACAGAAAAACTTCATGATTTATTACCATTTTGTAAACCAAGCCATAACTGATTGTGATCTTTCTTCTGCATAGTGGACATTACTTGTCCTCTATGTTTTAGAACATCAGCTTCTTTCACCGTTGACATAAAATGAGCTTCCACAACATCCCTGAAAAGATTCATAAACATTCATTTATGGGCCCAAAACATCTAAATAAACAAAGAATTAATTCATTTTTTTTTTAAGTCTGTATAACTGGTATTACTTGTTATTACAATGGAGAAGGACGTCTTCAGGGAATTTGGTGAAGTGCACTGTTAGATGCCATGGCAGTTGGGGGTCATTGCCACAAAACAGATCATAGAGGAAGCCTATGGGGTAGTGCCATTTGAGTGGCTGTCCATTATAATCCAACCACATTTCACTGTCTGCATTTTCTTGAGATATATAGCGCAAAAAGTGCCTTTTCATCTGAAAATATCGATATACAATCAGTAAGAAATGTTTAGACTGTTGACTGCGTCACTCAACACGGTTTTATAAGGTAATTTTAATCAACCAACTTTGTCTGTTACAAGAGGGAAGTAGCTTAGTCTAGGGACCATAACATAAAATGCATCAGGTTGTTGTATTTCCATAATTTCTTCTTGATCTAATTGAAAACAAATTGGTAGTTTTCCGTCCCATATTTCACGTAGAACTTCTCTATCGTTAGCCATGAAGATGCACTTATACCAGTTTTAGAACAAGATCCAATTTAATTGCTAAGACAGGAGAAAATAATAAAGCGACACTTAGAATTATTATGATTCTGAAGATACAGTGTACTCTGTCTGTGTTCTGAAGTATGTATTACAATCAGTATATTACTTCGATAACAAAGGGAAGGGGCGAGGGGGCGCTTCACTGATGGATGACTGATGATGACATTGACAAGTAGATAATGACATTTTATCGCAACTATTGCCATTCTGAATATAATAGGGTTGCTTAATTTTTTCAAAATCCACTAGCTAAGAAATTATTTAGAGATAGGAAAAAAATTATCTCTAGTTACGAAATTCTAAAAGCATTTGAAAATGCTGATTAGACAGAGAGATTCGATACCTTTCATGACGTCATTCTTCATTTCGGCGTACAAATTCCATACTAAATTCCGTTTGTTTATAGAGAGATAGAAACAAAAGTTTTATTGGTTAAAACTTTTGTGTTGTTTGGCCGATTTTGGTTACTGGTGTACAGCAGGCATCGACGACGTGAAGTGCCACTGAAGCTCATTTTTACGTTATAATGCCAGCCCTGTTTTGTTGTCAGTTGTCAACAGTTCCTCTGCCTAGCCTTTTCCCAAGTTTTATTGGGGTCGGCTTCCAGTCTAACCAGATGCACCTGACTAACAGTATTTTACATGGAGCGACTGCATAGCTGACCTCCACAACCCAGTTAGTACTGGGTAATACGATACCCTTTGGTAAAACCGGTTGGTAAACTATAATTAACTACATAAAACAATTAAAAATTTAAACCATTTATACCCAAGGGTTCCGAAAATATTTCCTTTTTGTCTTTTATTTACGAAATTTCTACCCTTTATTACAAATTTGGTTGTAGTTTCAACAAAAGTCATTAATCTTTCATTTTGATTTCTGTTAATTACTGCTGAATACTAGAGCTACCACGATAAATTATGATTTTTTATGTAAATTCAGCTCTTTTGAAGAAAAAGTTGGTTCTTCTCTAATTTTAACCCAAATTTTTAACACACCATCAAGTTCAAGAGCGATTTTTGTAAAAAAAAACGTACCACATTGTCAGTGCCCATGTATTTAATAATATGCCTACTAAATGCTGATTTCAAAATGATATCATTATAAAAACAAAAAATATATAAAATATTTGAAAATATATAAATACTGTTGACAACTGACAAGGTAGTCAGTGGCCTATCTGGTTCATCGAATCCTGAACGGTGGACCACTACTTACGCCACACCCTGTTTATTGGATTGACGAAACATTTAAATAAGAAAAAAAGAAGACATGGCTTATGCCTTGATTAAAGGATATTAGGATAAGAATTTACTGATGACTTGCCTTTGGCCTTACTTTTATTATTTAGAGAAGAATACGAAAATATGACGAGGCTGAATGGTCTATAGATCGATGCCTGCCCTTTTAGGGCGAACGAAAAAAAAAAAAAAAAAATGGTCTGTGAAGTGAATGTCACTGTTAAATTGTAAATTGTCAAAAACACGTGCGCTAGATTCAACAAAATGCGTTGTTTTTTTGAAAATTCATAATTGTGCTTGTTTATGCATAAAAGTATCGTAATAAATATTATTTGTACAATAAATAAACTTCTACTCTTTGTTTTTGTAAACGAGACCCTGTGAATCATGGGAAAGAAAAGGAAACTGGGAGCGAAAGATGATGAATTTGAATTTGACCCGATACCAAGACATTTAGTCACGTCGCACATAAAAAAGCAAGAAAAACGCCTCGTTGTAATTTTAGAAAACGCTCAGCTGGAAACAGTTAAGGTAAGCAAAATACTGCTGTCTTCACATTAACTTAATTTTTCAGGTTTTATACTTTTCTAACTATTTGTTTTGATTTCAGACTGGCAATAGTTTTGAGCTGTTAAACTGTGACGATCATGCAAATATTCTAAGAAAGAATGACAGAGATCCTGGATCATGCAGGCCAGACATCACTCATCAATCGCTTCTTATGTTGATGGACTCACCTCTAAACAGGGCTGGCTTGCTGCAAGTTTACATTCACACAGAGAAAAATGTTCTTATAGAAATAAATCCACAAACCAGAATACCAAGGACTTTTAAGAGATTCGCTGGATTAATGGGTAGGTTCCAAATAAACAAATGTCTTAATATCAACAGCGAAGTGCCAATAACACTTTTTAAAGTTAGTTAGGAGACAATGCCATAAAATAAACAAAGACATACACAACACACATACAAACAAACATAATACATACACACATACATACAATAATACACACATACATACATATAATAAGTATTTCTACATTTTAATTAAATGCTATTGCAATTAAAAAACACTTAAGGGAGATTTCACTAAAACATGTGAATAATGCCTTTAAATTCAAATGATAAAGAAGTGAATTTCTCGAAAAATGTCAGGAGGTATTAGCAATTCACCGTCAATATGAGTAAATAACATACTAAACATTTGCCTGATTATCTATCTTGATGCTTTTTTTTTCAGTTCAACTTCTTCACAAGTTTGCAATAAGAGCTTCAGATGGCCCAATGAAGCTGCTCAAAGTTATAAAAAACCCAGTCACATCACATTTACCTGTTGGTGTGAGGAAAGTGACCATGTCTTTCAGCTCAACAGTTGTGAAGAATTGTAGAGAGTTAGTACCTAAAGATGAGCCAATAGTCATTATTATTGGTGCCATGGCTCATGGTAAAGTAGAAGTAGACTACTCAGAAGACATTATTTCAATCAGTAACTATCCATTGTCAGCTGCCTTGACTTGTGCTAAATTATGTACTGCCTTTGAAGAAATATGGGATGTTGCATAAATAAAATGTTGAAACTTCCTGTAGATTGTTTAATTTTTTGTTAAAAGTTCAATGAAAGATGTTATAGAAGTAAACATGAATTTGTGTGGTAAACTACAACTAAAACCCAACTACTGAAAAAGCATGCTCTATTTAAAATTCGAGGTTTACAAGGTAAAATTGACTCCTGTTGTTGAAGTCAGTAAAATATAGCCTATGTTACCTGGGCCCTAAAACGAATTGATTGACACCTTAATCATCAAAATCGCATCAATAGTTTAGGCTCTACGGGGGAACATACGTAATAACAAACATACATATGGCTAAAATCATAATATCCTTTTGGCTTCGCCGTAGTCGGGTGAAAAGAGGTTCATTACGTTCAGCGCCATCTATTGATTACGTACGAACGTGAAACTTGCTTAGTTTTTATGGTAATCGAAAGATGGCGCTTCACAATAAATTATTGGAATCAAAACAAATACTACCGGCCTATGTTCGCTTCGCTTAGTTCTTGCGTTTTGTTGCATTGCCTATCATCTGAAATAACGGTAGTTGCTTATCAGCAATAGATTTAAATTAATATCATTAGTTTCTGGGACTAAATACATAACTCCTCACCTCTATGCACTCCTAATAATAGTTTGTCTTCGTAGTACTGCCAGCTAAAGATTTACGGGTAGCCTGTACATCAAAATTTCTTATTAGCATGTCAGTTTTTCCGGTAGTTCCTGATAAATAAACATGAGGCCTAGGAGAAAAAAAACCACGTCATAAGATCAAAAGAAAGTAGGTAGTCGTTAATTAAGGTATAATTATGATGTGAAAGAGATGGTGACAAACGTACTAAGTTGTAACGTAAACGAACATCAAAATAATAAGACTCGGAACCATGACATCTGCTCAGAACATGCTGGCTGAGTGCGAATGCTATGCTTGCAAAAACTATTTCAACAAAAACTCCTTTAAAATTACTAGCAAACGGAATCACACCCTCTTGAACTAGCTTTATTGTCTAATTAGTTCCAAAAAGCATGTAGATAGGTATACAAACGGGCGGGAGAACATTAACGTTTCGTAAGAAGAAAGTATGTCAAAAGAAATTACAAACCTAAAATCATTGAGCTATATATGTACGTAGTAATAATAAGGTACGTAATAATAGCTCAATGCCTAAAATAAAATAATTTCATGGGATAATATTGTTCAAAGTTAACGGAATTTTATAATTAGTAGGTGTGGTGCGTTGGTAACGTGATATTAATTTGCAATCAAGAACTTGAAGGGGCTATTTAGGGGTATTTTTGATAACATCAATCTAGTTTTTGTCGAGATTTGATCCTTGAGAGAACTATCGTCTATCTCCAACTATCTCGAAGGAATGCGAGGGCGGGGCGGAAGGCCGCGGGAGCTATGGAATGCGTTCATAAGGTTTTGTTTTATTTTTAAGTGAAACAAAAAGGAGGTATAACACCGCCGCCTATTATAAAACACAATCATATCGTATTCTTCGATAAAATGCTGCTCAATGCAGTGTTACAACCAAGCTATCTTGCATACCTAAGTCATGAATGTCATACCCTATCTGTTTGTTTTTTCAACACGATCATGCTAGTTTATGGGAGTGTCCAGCGATTATTTCCAAGTCGTTGTCCACTATCCACATACGCGTCATGCCAACATTGTGCATACCTACTTGTAAAAGGATAATGCTTGACATAAGTAATCGTGGCATGATGAAAGCGGTTGGCCGGCCGCCGCCGCCACCGCGCCGCTCGCCGACTTGTGGGACTAGATTCTCGGCAACTTGCCTTATACGGTGTATGGTCCGACTTTGTGAGCCAATTAACTGCACAATAATGTAAACAACTACCTACTAGAATGTATGTACTTAGCCACTGGACATACCGATGAACTAATATAACGCGTCATGAATAACACAAGGACTAGCATGAACACTGAACTGAATAGAGAGCTGCGCGATCAACGAGGCAATTCCGAATAGTGGCTGTATGAAACATTCAGAATAATAATATTCTCCGTCACACTTTGATTGTTTTTCTTCAACTACAACTTTTTTTTGACACAACTCTGAAGGACTGAGGTCACGCGATGCTCTTCGATACCGCAGAAACGCGACGTTTTCACACCGATACCTAACAACAACGGACTAGGTACTGGGAAAAGTGTCCACCCTACCAAGCGGTTGCGGTTGAGTTGGTTAGATGTAGTCGGGAACTTAACTTGGTACAAGAAGTGAAGTCCACTCTACGATGAGTTCTCCCATAGCTTTTTATTTCCGTTCATTCGTCATAATTATCAGGGAATACGTCTACACCTTTAGTAGACTAGTTGACGTCGTCGGTAGAATGGCTACTCGTCTGCTAAGCTGTGACAAAGAAATGAAACCGCCAATGCAACTAACGCCAAACTGGTACGCTGTGACTACAAAACGAAATGCCTTTAATGGCTACGCGACGGCAAATCGGCTGAGCGTCTGCTACGAAACCGCTACGCAACGACTACGAAGCGTAACCGCCTACGTGACTAATCTTCTACGAAACTGCGACGCTAGTACTACGAAGCGTAACCACCTACGCGGCTACATGACGGTAGAACGGCTATGCGTCTGCTACAAACTGCTACGCTGCGACAACGAGCCTTAACCGCCTACGCGCTACGCGACCACGCCAGAGGCTATAGTTGCGCGTTTTACGTTAGCGTTACTATAAGCGACGCGGCAATGCCACCATTTATGTTGTTATTATCTTGTATTTTTTAGCATTTTTCTTATTTCTTTTACCTCATTATGTTCGTTCATCATGACTTTACTTCTTCAATTACTTTGTACCTAACTAGGGACCTGCCTCTGCTTCGCACGGGAGCATGGCGACATGTCTTCACATAAAAATGTTTCGTGCTCCTCAGTGTAATAGTATATTAGACACACACACAAGCCTTTTGGAATAAATGCCCTAAGTGCTCGATGCTGGTGAAAACCGCATCAAAATACATTGTGGGAACTTAGCGGTCACACAGACACGCATGAATTGTTTTATAATGTTAAGTGAGACAATATTAGGGTTTCATAATATTTTCTAATTCATGTAGTGGCAGCTGGTATTAGTTAATGATTTATTAAAACATGTTGTTATGACCACAACGACTTGTGTGTGAAGTATTAAGATTAAAAACGCTACGCGATTGCCACAAGGCCAAGCGTAATTTCTTGGAATTTATCGAATGCACAGCTCTGCTGACTAATTTATATATCTAACGAATACAGTACAGAGTATAGTTACTAGTGCTGTAATAAAGACCATATAAATCATATGGTAGGTACAGCATAGTATATTTTATAATTATGGACAAAGCATGTAACATACACTTGAGAATAAGTGTTCTGTATCAATAATAACCGCATAAGTATCTGGTTACGCGGTTCCTTGAATTTGGTTGCTCACAAGCAAGCAGATATCGTTGTAAGATAAGTTGTTGTTTAAATGTTCATATTACACTTTATCAATGTTGTTTGTATTTTGTTAGTAGCTTTATTTCTAAGTTGGATAGAGAGGTAGAGTATCTAAGCTTTATTGACTGCCTCGTTGGTCTGGTGATTGCAAGCGCGACTACTGAGCAAGAGATCCTGGATTCGATTCCCGGGATGGGCAAAGTCATATATAGGGTTTCTCCGTAGAGAATTTCAGTAGTCAGGAATTTCTCAGTAGCAGCCACGGAGTCTGGACTGTATTTGCGCCCGGTTGATGGTAATAGGCTCGCGCCCTATTATATGTAACTTAAACATAACTGGTGACAAGTGGGTGTACTATTAGGTACACCTCTGCCTAACCCATCAAGGATTTCTTTATCCCTATCTACGTACCGTATGCTGAAAGGTAAGCATTCCTAGTAAAATACCCTCACGGCACTCAAATATTCCCCGGTCATGGGTCTTCTCCAAACATTTTCAAATTCAAACTTTACCCAATTCGTTCTGTTCTCTATTGCACTTCTCTCTCGTCGTATGCCTATGATGCTGTATATTTTCCTTTTTCTCCGAAATTATAATTTGCGATAGCATCAGATCAGAGCAAGACAGCCGGCCGTAGAAATGTGCTTGCAGTAATAGTCGTACATACATATTGTATTTGGCCTTACCTCTTGAATCATCTTGAATGCACCTTTGTTGTGAGCGTTCATTCAGTTATTTTTTTGGTGCGTATTGAACAGTTCTTCTTGTGCTTTAGTTTCTGGTCAACTGAACATTTACTTTATCTTGTTAGCGGCAATGCCCGGCAATGGGCCGGCTCCGGATGAATGAATAGAGTACTTACGGCATTATGGTTGTTTCAGATTTTTTTAATGAACACTATTTCAATTTCAATGAATAAAAACGCTTGGCCATAAAACAACATAATATAGGTATTAGTAAACTAAACACTGTTGCTATTTGCAATGTCGTCTGATTACCTACCTAGTGACACAAGGTCGGAAGTTCTAAAGTACCGAATCACCTTCTAGGTACGGAGATATCCCACATTCCTGACGCATGAGAAAGATAAATAATTTCTTGCTCGGTAAAATATATGTTATCAAGCGCAATCGACAGGAACAGAAAGGTATGCCGCGCATTTTGTTGCGTCACTGACTGCATGTCCTTCGTTGACTCAGACACGTAGCACTTCATGGGCCAAGTCCTAGTGGTGTGATGTGTGACGACGCGACGCGGCGACGGAGCTGAATCATGACGATTATGTAGGTAAATCCCGGGACATTGTTTATTGCTTTTTTATTGTGAAGTGCTCGTAGGTAAATCATTTACCTATCCACAAAAGTCCACGGCAATTTTCTCGTTTTAACCACAATACTGTTTATTGAGTTAATCCTCAAAACGGAGCATCATTTATTAAAATATTCTCAGCTTCTGGTATAAAAGTATAAGACGAACATTGTATTGTGTGTCGGATTAAATTCGTCGTAAGGGGCGCTGCGCTCTATCACGTGGAGGTGTACGTGTGCGTTGCGCTTGCGCATCAAGTTGACGGGTGAGAATGGTTCGGTCGCGGCGGGGATAAAGTGCCGCATTGTATGCAGATGCAAGCTCGCGCCACGGCTCTAGTCCACCCGCCTGCCATATCGGGATCGTGGACGTGCGTGATTAAGCGCCCAATAGAACGACGAAGTACACACATATAGGAGCGAGCGCGAGCGCGCCAGACGAAGCGGCGGCGTCGTGCGCCTGCGCCGCCAGACCGTTCGGCGCCTGCGCTCACAAAGGACTCTATTGTATTCCTCGCCGCCCGATTCTATAGAATGGACCCTTAGCTTCTTTCCCCGAAATTCCTGATACCAGAATAACAGTCAAACAATGGGTTTCCGTCCCTTTATTGGCACCTTATTTTTTGTGCCACCTTATAAAACGGACCCGCCTAAGTTCTAAACAAAATCACAACCTGTTCTAATGTCGGTGAAGATTTCGCCGCCATTCCTCAATTTATTGCTTTTTCATTGTTTCGCAACGTTTTTGATTTTTTGAGTTTTTTTTTTTTAATAAGTACTTAGTTTGATATGCTATTGTTCATCAAGCGGTAAGAAATGCAAGAGTTTCCAACTCTTCTTGTAAAGCACGGCATTTCTTCACGGTATTAGTTAGGTACTTATAAACAATTAGATGTTTAATGGTTATGCTAAGACGCATTAGCATTAGGTGTGGCCGGGCCGCGGGCTCGTCAGACGCCCACGAGTCCCACGACCGACATCAGCTCTCCGACCAAACAGGTTTCCTCTCACGGCTCTCACTGGCAGCACCAACGACCACGCCACGTTCACAGGCCGCACCGCGCTGCGCTGCGTGCGCCTCACCCAAAAACTACGACACCAAACGTTTTAAAATGTCTATAAAATTGGAACTAATGGTTAAATGAAAAGGTTCGCTGCGTTTATCAATAGGCTAGATGCTAGATACAGCCTAAGGAGGTAGAAGAAAACTGAAAGGGTTTTATAAAACAGACTGAGTTTTGTCGATTTTGGATTTCAAAGTAATATAGATACAGATAGTATACGTATACGATAAGCTGCATATTGGAAGTCCTTGCACCATAATTAACAAAAGATAAGCATATACCTAGATACTAAGTCCATGCTCCAGTGAGAGCATCGAGTTGACAATATTTATCAGCAAGTTAAAATTGACACATCAGGAAACATTACGCAATCACATAATGGGGGCTATCGCGCATGAATTCGCCGCTAGAGGCGTTCGTGTAGACTAAGGTCATATTATAATACAGTAGTGTAACTCGACGCATGATAGAAATAAATGCCTACAGCCGCGCGGTACGTAAACATGCGTTAGGGCTGCCCGCCTCCAGCATTTTAATTACATTTGCCTACTTTCTGTTTCTATTTAGTTTTGTGATTGTAAACATCCTTTTCATACAAATAAATAAAATACTTTGTATATTGAATAGGAAGTGTTCAAAAAAATGCGTGTTGTTTTTTGATTGGTAGATTTAATTTAAAAAACATGTTACTCTATTCGCTTTATTTATTAATCCAAACACCTTTTTTTTTCGTGAGATAAAAGGAAATACTTATCCATTAAAAAGACACACATTATGTACCTACCTACTAGTAAGTAAAATTATTTTATAGTCTTACCTTTCAGAGTTTCCAGGTAATTTAAAAAAACTTATGTCTGGATGCGTTATTGACGAATTCATACAACCAAAAAAAGCACAATATTTCCTAGTCGTCATATTAACTGATTTTTAGAGTAAAAATCGCGCGGTTATTGTTAAAAAAACAACACACCACACACAACACACGTTCGACACTGCGGTACAGCCGTGACTGTCTGCGCCCCAAGCGCACCCCGAGATCGAGGCGCGTAGGTATAGCTCGCGTTTCGTCCGTTTGTATGAAGTTGGAGTACTGTATTATAATATTACCGTGCTAAGGTCTTCCGAAATGTCAGATGTCATACAGTGTTCGCGCGTTGCGTGCTTTTTAATCACGTATTTATACTTACGATTGTGTTCTAGACTGATCCATTTCTGATTAATTATGTCTTGAAGATTTTAAGTAGGTAGCAACTTAGGATCTTATTTGTTAGTACTTGGAGGTAGAATGATTTTTAAATGTTTCACGCTTGCTAATATTAGGGAGAAAATTGTAAATATGTATCTGAAGTTTACACTATTTTGTTATACGTCATAAAATGAACTTTTTAAGACGTTATGGATACTTTAAAGTATAAAATAGAATTATTGACAAGACCTTACTCGACAATGGCGCCATCTGGTGAGCTCAGAAACGATAGCCCCCATTACGCAGAACTATTCTAATTCCTTTTACTGTCGGTTACATTTTCCCCGTTATCTTGAGTTATAATATCGGCTCTGCAACTTCAGTTGAATGATGTCAACGCAGCGAAATGTTATCTACATCCGCCTGTGGACTCCTCTGTGCCGGCGTACATGGCGTACGGCACGGTAATATACTAACGGTTTGCTACTGCACAATGCACATGAATTGTACAGGCTGTGACGTGTCGTTCTCCTACAATACAGATGTTTCACGTCGTAGGTACGTACCGTTATCATTTCAATTATTGTCATTGACCATTACAAGGTGTAATGAATAGTTTTTAAATCCTATCCTACTAAGATGCCTACTAAATATATTAATAAATTGTGAGGATGGATGGATGTTTGTTACTCTTTAAAACACAAAAACTACTGATCGAATTTGGATGTAATTTTGCACACAGATAGTTTATAACCTGGATTAACACATAGGATACTTTTTATCCCGGTAGTAAGATCCCTTGGGACAATTATCAAACGTCACGCGGGCGAAGTCGCTAGCAGAAACTAGTAACTAGTAATTGAAGCGATGATTAAAGGTGCTAAATATTGGGACAGCGGAGCTGAGACTAGTTTGTGTCTACAAATAACTTGTTGCATCGGATGGCCATGATTCGTCGCCTGGCGAGGCGCCACCGTCACTGTTGCACAATAGGTGCGAAATCTACCGAGGTAACTCGGACAGGTTAACACTAGCCAATATCTAGATCGAGTAAACTAAAATTATCTAGACTACAATTTGCATTTTGGCTAACTCAGTCGAGGCTTAGGTAGGAGGTAGGTACTAAAGATACCTGTTAATTAAAATACATAAACCTTAAATTAAGTTTTAGTTCGGCTTGCATTTTGTGCGGATTTTCTTTAAGTAGTCAAGTATGAAATGATAACAAAATAAGTTCTTATTTTTATTGGATGACTAGGTACGCCACTGCACGCTGCACGTGCAACATTATTTTGTCCTCTGGGCGTAAAGTGCGAACATGTTTTGTCTCATTGAAAGACGCGCGACGGCGTGGCTCGAACCGCCAAGCCGGTGAGCGGTGATGGCGCCTGCATCGCGTGTCGATCGATGACGTGCGTACGCGCAGACGCGCACCCGCGCACAGCCACACTTGCACAACAGCCACCCGAGCGCAACGCCATCGCATCAAGTTCATTAGCATGACAGAATTACATTCATTTACCTGCCACTTTTGAACTGGGAGGCTGAAAAAGACTTCTACTTAGGTACTGAATGACTGATTCCACCTGCTCGTTTAACTAACTTCTATACGACCATTAGATATTTAATTGGACTCTAAATAATACCTTATTTCTTTTTCATTACTGATAAAGTAAGACAACTTCTAAAATTATGTCATTTTAGGCTCCACTATTTACTATGTCATTTAGGTAGGTACAGTACAGTTTAGATTTCAGGTCTGATTCAAGTTTTCTTGGAAGTTGTTGTAAGTGCCAAAAAACATTGGTGATAAGAACTATGAGCAATTTTACAATTCATTCATTGATACTATCATCAGATAAATCATGAAAATGTGTGTAACTATACACACATTTTCATGTACTTAAATCGTCCTAAAATATCGCGTTGATTAAATACTTTGTTTTGTGGTACTCAGTGGCGGATTTACAAATTTTACCGCCCATACTGAGCACTCAAAATTAAGTTAGCTCTTATAAGATTATTATACAACCCAACGATTGTGTCAGGATTACCCAAAAAAATAGTTTTTGGTATTTTGAATACTGAATTTGGAATGCTTCGACACACTTGATTCCATCGAGAAATACTTGAAATTTTCTCGTTCAGCAACAAAAAACTTGTTAATAAACACGGGCAACAATGATAAAACCTACGTTATAAGCCTGAATTTGGACTATCACTTAGTTTAGTCTTTCCAAAATAACACTTCCCTGGCAGTCGTGTAAAAACCTTCCACATTCACGTCGTCGCTTTTTTACGATAAACGCGATTCAATAACTTGTAGAAAAATAGTACATTTTGATACAAGTGGAGAAATTTTGTTATTGTATTCGAGGCGGAATGAACACCCGAGCCGCAGGTGAGAGTTGTTATTGAGCCGAGAACTGCAATAACAAAAATGTCCACGTGTATCTGTTCCACTTTTGAAGAAATAAAATAAAAAGACGACAAATATTTTTGTCATGAATTATTAGGAAACTTTGGTTTAAATTTTCTTTCTTTTTCCGCTCTTTGCTTTCGCCAGGTTGAAGGAGAAGCAAAAGTATAAAGCCGCTAAACAACCTAATATGAAAAACAGAAAATTCAAATATTTTTGAGTTTAGAACACAATTAAACGTTAATTTGTTCATAAACGGTTTTTATATTTTAATAATCATGGTTTTGTTGATATTCTATTTGTAAACATTATTTAAATATTCAAAAAATATTAACGCCCTAAAGACGCTTAACTCTTTGCCGAGAATAAAAAAACAATAACCGCCGACTAGGCATTGAACCAATTTGGACTAAGTATAGGTTTAATTATCTGTGGCAATTTTCATTCCCGCACACGTGTTGAAAAATGAGAAAAAACACACGTGTGTGAAATACATTGCATGTTGAACCTAATCGTAGTGCGAAAAGAACCAGTTTTCGAGGAAGTGTATTGAAAAATATCTAAATGGTGAAACATTTACATACTGAATTGTTATAAAGGAATATAAACTATTTTAATTTCGAAAATTAGCCCCATATTTGCGGCCCCTTAAATCTGCCGCTCTAGGCGTCCTACTTATCTTAGTTTAACGTGACAGGAAGAATGAATTTCCCATGGTCGTCAGGAAGGTCGGGTGGCCGTTGAAATTCAACGAAACGAAGTAAGTTAGTCATCACTCTTCAAGTGCATTTCTGATTATTTCATTGTCTTTGTTGCAGCATCGTACTGTATGTCAAGTGGTAGGTACGTTTGTTATCTATCGCACAGTTGTAGATATATTTTATTTACCTATAGGTGCTGCGTAATAATTGGCAACGCGAATTACTGCACGTAGGCGCCTACTCGTGGTGATATGAACTCTAATACACATGTGGTTATCAATATTTCTATATAACAATAAGTACTCATTCCCTTTATGTTCTAACAACGAGGCATGGCTTGACTCAGAATGAGTTTGTTTGCTCGGAAATGTACCGGATGTAGCTTAGAGTCAGAGTTACTAAAGCGATTCGTTAGTAAAATCAATAAAATGCTGGCCCTTTTAACTACCAAGCCCGATGGTATGATTAATAGTTACTTACTCCGTACTGAAATTTTCTCTCATTACTTTTACTTATAGATGATACATAATAATACGTATATGGCACACCGTGATACGACTTAAACATAGGTAACGAAATGTGAGTGTAGGTACACGGGGTACACCTCAGTCAGCCTGACCCTAAGGAGAAAAACAGGTGTAATGTTATGTTTTCAGATGATAATAATAATTATCGCCGTTTTACAAAGGAATGCGATAATGCATGGATATAAAATATTCATACCCAGGTGCGAAGCGAAACCGAATATTTTAATATCTAAATGAGGTGCCATAGAGCCGCTGAATTGGTTATAACTTATAATAATATCACGATTGAGTGAGAATTGACTAGCCAATCACCTCACAACGCGATATTTTAGTAGATGGGAACTAGGCAGACAGATTGAGGGACTAAAACATCAAGTTTTATAAATATTTTACGTTTCTTGATTCATCGCAGATGCATGAAACTTTTGCCTCTATTTGAGTTAACCCAGTACGATGTATCAAACGAAGCACAACCGTATATCAGTCAGTAGGTAAGCATAGCAACGTGATCACCTGAATCTTCTCCAGTAGACCGTACAAATTAATTATAGCTGGTTTCAGAAGAAAAGAAGAAGAGAGAAGTTCAGAGATCTTGGTTTGTTCAGTGAACATGAATTTTTAATTTGAGCTTGAAAGTGTTGGTTCCACCAAAGAGGTTTTTCTTGTATCAGCAAAGTTATGGGTGATCGATTAATTGATTTGTGATGATATTGATGTAAAATAATAAGCCCCATGCATATTAAATTAGTTTCTCTGTATCCTGCACTCCTCACGAGAGATCGGATTTCAGTTTCCAGATCGTTGCGAAAGCGGAAACCTTTTCTTAGTGCAATGCAACGTCAAGGACGCCAAGTCCCGCATATTACCTGATAAAATCATCAGTATTTAAACAAATAAAAATAAAACAATACACAGTGTACTTGTACTGCTTTATATCATGCTGTAGTATCGATTGCCAGTTGAGTATTGCGACAACAAAGAAAAGATCGTTATCGCGCAGTGATGAACGCTGCGCTTCACCAAATTCGCGATTATCGATGCATTGCCGGATACTTGGTGAAGTGATTGGCGCTCTATCAACGCGTGACCGCTATATTTGGACGTGATGCAATCGCGCGCAGTCTGATTGGGTCGGTGAATGACTGCAAAATTGTATCACAAACATTTGTTGAGCTCGTATCGCCTTCTCTAGTTTACGATGATCTGAAATCAATAAACCAATCAGCATCCGGTACTATCGAATGATCTGACTCTATTATTTTAAGGTCGAAACAAAACGTCTCTTTTAGTAAACAATCGCAGGTAAAAGAAATTACTCACAGGTGTCGCATGTATTATACGTACCTACCTATATTGCTATAAATGCTACGAATAACCTACACAACAAATACTTACTGTAGGTAGGTACCTCAATTCCTTTGTTTATAGTATAACGAACTCTAGTGAGACAGTTAGATAATTCCGAGATGTTGCGTTGCAAGAATTGCAAGTCAATTAATGCGTATAAATATTAATTAGATTAAATAGGTCGCAGCACAAGCTAGAGGATAACGGTTCGTTTCTATCTGCTAGTCTAGCATAAACTATGATTAGCTCGTAGTTGTAGGCGGCGCCAAGCGTGATTGCGCCCGCGCCGCAGCCGCCGCTTGCTGCGCCACCGCCGCCCGGTCGCGTACGTCCCACACGCATTCATTAAAATATCTTTCAAATAATCACACATAATAACAACATGCTACACAGAAACACTGACTGACATCCTAAATAGGTACACGTTAACGTCTCGTACCAGCGTTTCAGAAACACCAATACTTACATTTTAAGTAGCTGATCTACTGCTCCATTTTACAATAGTGCGTTGAAAAGTAATGGCTATATAGATAGATTTGTTCCGGGCGTCAGAAGAAGTGTCCGTCAGATACCTAAATAAATACATAGTTGCTAATAGAAACGTAATCTAGCTCATAATTAGCGCTAAATAGTTAACAGCTGTGTTAGTTCTGTCAACGATAACATCACTAGTTTACGAGCGAACCGATGACTTGTTAATATAGGTACAGAGCAGATAGTACCTACATATACATAACACACGAGTATCTACCTCATAGTAGAAGATTAAACGCTTTTCATTCTGTTTACTATGAATTTATGTGATTAACATAGAAGTTTTCCTCGTGTGTTCGCCGTAGAAAGCTAACGTGGTCGTGAATGAGGCGAGCAGGCCTTGTGTGAGTAGTACCTGGCGATGGCGTGCCTCGACCGGCCAGCGGACGCGCGAGCATGGGCCGGGCGCGCGGCGCGGGCGAGAGGAAACGCGCAGGTGAGCTGAGATGACCACAAACCGGTTGCCTCGCACCAACGTATCGCCACAATCTTCACATCCACTCCAAATCAACTAATACTTATTCAAATTATAAACTTAATAGCTATTTCTTTTGATTTCGACATTTTTCGTCATTTCTTGTAGGTACTTATCAAAATAGCACTCATCTAATTCTTATCATAATGCTTTGCCCAAGTGGCCGATGAGAAAGGCGGTTGATGTAATATATTAAAATCAAATCGTCTTATTATTATTCCTAACATTCGTGCAGAGCTTAGCTTGGAGTTTACATAAGCAGGTGAATCATACTTGATCGCAAACAGATCCTGCCAACAGAAGGAAAATGTAGCTAAACACACAGAGATACCTACAGTAATATTCTAAAATAAGCCGCATTTAACAATTTAGATTTAACTCTCCCAAGTTGAATCATTTAACATTTTGAAGGTTTTGATTCACTTGTAGATCGAATTAACAAACTTACCCACAAGTAGACGTAGCATTCCTATTTTTACTGCATAATTATGAATTAATGCACAGTTTTTTAATCTGAAAGTTTCATGTAGGTTGAGTAAGCGCTCTCTCTAGCTTCAGTAGCTACTGAAACCGAATCTTGCACTGTAACTTAGTGATGTGCCGATGTCGATCCAAGGAGTCCCAGGAATATTGGATACTTAAGGAATTTTACTAATTGAAGTAATATGGAATCTATTGGGTACTTTTAATTAATTTGTATTGGCATTTGTCATCAAAAACTAAAATGTAAAAATACTAAAATATGGATACTTGTGGATTGACCAAAATGACGTCTTATGATGTTTTTTCACGTTAACAAGCTGAATAGCTGATGTGATTCATATAAAACAAATGACTAACTGCGCTAAGCCGGCTTCGGGGGCGTCGGGCGCAGGTGCCTCGACCACTGGGGGCCCAAGCCACGAACCCAAGAAAAGAAGGTCAAATTATTAACACAACGAACCAAATGCAACACTCGAAACAGATGACGTAGGAGCTCCTCCTGTTATCTTATGTATGTCGTCATAATCTCCGTTTATATTATTAACACTCTGGCTAATAGTGAGTCCTCGTTTCACTGCTTACCTAGTGCTTATTGACTCTAATCGGAAAGGTAAACTGATTGGCGCACGCGCATCGCATTTGTTATGAGAGTGAGAGCGTAGTGTCCACTGTCTAGTGTGTTTAATACTTACCTATTTGTTCAGGCGAATGTTGTACAGCTTTTTAAAATTGTAGAAATGCTCTGATGAAATCTTTTGCGGAGTTGTAAAGATCTGAATTACAAAGTAGCTACAGCCATTCCCCCAATCTACCATTTAGTATTCCTTATAGAGACTATCATAGTGCAAAACATTCTCCCAGAGAGGCTATTAACAGTTTTAAAACTCTCGGTCCACAGGATGTGTCTCACAAGTCCCATAGATATTAACGAAGCAAGAAACAGCCCACATTAAGTCTCGACAGAGGCCGGTATTGATACAGTTATCAATGCTACGATCTCAGGAGATATATTATGGAACTCTAACTGGTCCCCATTTGGGTGACGCTTGAAACACACGTGTGCTTGACACTCAAACCTCTACAAACTCTAAAAGAACATGCCACGAGAAAATACACCTTCCTAAATCAACTAAGGACTCTGCTTCCAACGCAACATGTTTGATATAAGTCATTATTGCTATGGGATAATGTTTACGACTGAAGTATTTTATAGCTTCGGAGCTTGGTTTTGAAGTTAGTATCGTATCGCCTTGGCACAGAGTTGATAATGCGACATGTTGTTCCGGTAGATAAACCACTTCGTTATCGTGAAAGACTCATTGGTATGGCGAACAGGCAGCGGCGTCGATGTGTCTGTAGGTTTGATTAGCTGATTTTATGAGCGGCGACTGCTTGTCTTGTCTCTCTGGGTTGGTGCTAGGCTCTCAAATGTTCCACGACAAAACACATATGAGGAAAACATTCTAGTTTTTAAAGAGCCATTATAATGATCACAAATAGCTCTGAAAATGTCAAGAACACTTGCACGTGCTTTTAACATTCAGAATATTCTGTGCTAATGGATTCCGCAGTTGCGTGTTTTATTCGTGTGTAAATTTGTGGTAGAAAACAATGATTTAGCAGAATTCAATATATGCAGCGTGCAGCGTCATCGAAGTTCATCTGAGATTTGAAATCCATCTCCAAGTAGGTAATCCAATATCCAGTACCTACCTACGGCTAGTTAGGTGTCTTTATTCAAGTTCACATAAAGTAGGTACCTATATTGTTACAGTCAACTACCTACATTAGTAGCTTACTAGCTTCGCTATGAGTGTTGTGGTTCATGGAGTATTTTCTGGGTTGCGTGGAATGCTATGCTTTGTCAGATGCAAAGTTATAGCTCCACGCAGTACCTACCTAAGAGCTCTAAGAAAGTTCTTCTTGACCAAACCATGTATCAATTTGAATGGCCCACAACACAAACTTAATAAATAAACTGTGGCCCTTTTACTTCATAAAAGTTGTTGCTATGGTATTCATTAAGTAGGTATTCGTCGTCCGCGTAGCAATTAACTAACCTGTCTAAATGTGATGTGAGCGGCATAGCGTGGCACCATGCAAAAACTCGAGCCAGCTCAGTGGAATATTTTACAAACGCCATGATGTCATGGTGGATTAAATTACTGAGTACTATGACCTTGCCTGTCAGTTGTAGGTTGTTAGTCAACGAATATTATCGGGACAGTACTTACAAGTACTAGAGTACAACAGCAATATTACTTCAATTGAACGGCAAGCCACAAATCGTGAGCCGTCACTGTTCTGCATAAGTAATCCAATATTCCGTTTCACAGTTTCAGAGAAGTGGTAAACTGGTAACAGAATTTTGACGCAAATTCCTAATTGCAAAAAGAACGCAATATTTTAAGTAGGTATATTTGGAATAACAATACGTTAAAGATAGCTATTAAATTTTATTTTTAAGTGATTCGATTAATTTTTATCTATCTCGAGAGATTACGTTGATGATCTTTTATAACGAGTGTAGAACTCGTTTTGGCATGAGCAGTTGTCGCCTGGAGGGGCCTCATATTAGCATGGATTAATTTCAATCAAGTGAAGTTGGTCCGCAGTTGAATGAGCGGTGATGGCGGAGCGGCGCGGCCGACGACGCTTGCGCACACCGCACCGGTTTGCTGGTTCTACTGTCACCATCCTGTTGCTGTTTTGTAACATTATTGCATTAGCTACCACTAAAAATATCTGGCCATAGAAAGATGCATTACCTACCTCCTATATTACCTACTATGTAGATACATTTCTTTGATGTTTTGCTATTTATAATTATGCTTATTACCTTTTCTTTTACTGTTTTTATAGAAATTGGACTACAACGTCCACAACACTTCATACTATGAGATTTTTATACCTGATCTCGAAAACCATAGTCCAGATTGGAGATATCATTACTAATGTCTTACTTGAGTTCCATGGTAGAAGGAACTGCTAAGTAGTAGTAGTGGGAAAGCTCAGTAGGTAGGTAGAATTTTAACATAAAAATCATAACGGCTACAACAATACTTAGTAATTGTTATTTTGATTACCGCTGATTAAGCGTTTATCTGTACCTAGCTCCTACCACGTAATAACATGGTCAGTAGGTAGAGACATAGCTAGTAGCTACACATAATGGATTCGACCATACCAAGTTTCTTAATATTCACAACATGAAAAAACTTCCTACATAAGTACTTACATATACCCATTACCCACCTGTCAACTTTTTGCTTACCGTTCTTCTAGCTGATTGCAAACACAAACGTTCATAGAATTAAAATATAATTATCTGAAACATTCTAAGTAGCAAGCAGTATTATGTTACATCACAGACTTAGTTGTATCTTGAACATAATAATATGTAGATATAACGTTGCTATATGATATATTATATTTGTACAGGTAGAAAGATACTCAAAACTGCAGCTGAATAGACCTAACCAACCCGTAGGTATATATTCGTAGGTATATGCCCAAAGCCCAAGCCAAAAGTCAAAGGTTTTATGCCAAAGTTCGAGGGGTTATTGCTTTTCAACCAACTTTACGAGGAACCGGGGTGGGGGTTCCTCGTAAACAAAAGTTTGTATTACGAAACACACTTTCAGTCAGAAAATTCTAAGCCACTGCTTCATTTATTGGAAAAATTCGTTTGCGTTTGCGTTTGAAAAAAAAAACTGGAATGAATGCTGTTAATTGTTAAAATCATTGCATTGCTATTATAAGTGTGTTACACAGCTACCCTACCCACATCTCTTCATCACCTTTTTATTCAGCATCTTAGCACGGGTTTGGACTAGGAATCAATCAGACCATTTATCCTATCAGGTAGTCTATCATCACCACCAAACTTTCTTTGGTTAATAATTTGTATGTTTACAACAACAACACCATCACAACAACAACAACAACATTAACATTGTTTTTATGAATAATTTATGATAATAGTACATTATGGTACAAGTGTGTAATGTTGGTGATTACCGCTGAGGCGCGATTGAGACCCGAGCCGTCAGGCGAGGGTCTTAAGAGAGCCGAGGACGGTGTCATACGACGTTTTTCAACACACTTGTGAAGAAATTAATACAAAAAAAAACATTTTATTTAGAAGATAGTAGATATTTTTGTCCTTGGAGTTTTAAGGTAGTAAACTTTCCATAACGTTAAGGGCTTCACATCTTATATCGGGCGGTGTACAACATAAATCATTTTCTTCATAACTAGTACTTGTAGACATTTGAATTAATAAATAACTATAATTTCAAATGTGAAATAGAGTAGTGAAAAATTTTTCGGAACGGCGGAAAAATTAATAAATTTTCGATGGCGATCGGCCATAGACTAAAAGAATGAGGTTTCCTTTTTTGGTTTTTCACGAATAGCGAATCCACGTACAAAATGGGGAATTCAAAGTTTTCTTTATTACAGAGAAAACAAAAGTTACATTTCAGTGAAATGAGCAAGCAATAGGTACATTAATTTATTTGTACTATTGAACACGATTATTTTTATATAGAAACTTTTGTAGGAACAAAACAAAAACAAGCACCTCATCCTCAACCAAAAAAAAAAACCCTATAACTCACTTGTGAATAATAGTAATGAAAAAGTCACAGTTTTATTATAGGTGTCATTAAGTGCCTAATTGCGGTGAAATTAGAGCCATTTTATGAGCAAATGTGTTGAAAAAATGTATTATGTTAGATAGAGGTGCTATCACCTTTTAACAAAATTTAATTCTATTAATAATTTATTATTTATATTTATTATTTCTATTAAAGGTAATATTTGTGGCGTACAAATATTAAAACAAAATTAATAGAATTAAATGACGGCAAAACATAGCGATTTTTTAATTTTATATTTACACCTTTTACACCTATGTTTAGCAAATAAAAAATTTGACTTTCTTCTTGGGTAATGGGGGTGCTCCAAAACCAAGTAGATGAAGTAACTTACTAGATTTTGATTGCCAATGGTGTCGATTCTGTTGTGCACAAACTAAACTTAATTTAGGCTATTGCTATCTTTTTCTCTCTAATAAAACGAGAAAAACGCGGACGTAATTTAGAGCTGTCAAATTTAGTTGGAACCAATATTTCCATATAGATGAAGGGTGCACGGAAAAAAAAACATGTCGACTAAAAACACGGTTAAGCGCAAGGCATAAACTAGTTTGACATCTCTAACTTAGTTCATAGCTGTAGCTGTCCTTTTCTCGCACTGCCTTTTAGTAAAAGATAGCAATAGTCTAAATTAAGTTTACTTTGTGCACAACAGATTATTAGATTATGTAAGAACAAAGACGCAGAAAACAACCAAAACAAAGTATCATAAGTAAGAAATGATCCCTGTACCCTCATCATCTGCCTAGCCTTTTCCCAACTATGTCGGGGTCAGCTTCTAGTCTAACCGGTTGCAGCTGAATACCAGTATTTTACTTGGACTGCCTATCTGACCTCCACAGTCCACTTAGTTCTGGGTATAGGATCCCAATACCCTGCTACCGTGGGATACCAAGAATACTGAAATAATGATGATGAACCTGCCAAATAACTGTTACAAACGACGATCTCTATTTGTGATGTCATATAAGGAATGGAAGGACTTGTGCCTGTAGTTAGATAAAAGATAATCATGATAATTATTATCTAAATTTTAAGTGTTTGAAGGTAGTGTGATACGCTTTGATTGTAATTTATGTGCAATTATTGTCGTATATTAGTAGATTTTTATTATTTATTTATATTTATCTACTGATGTTTTGGTACCTGGAAAATTTACAATTTTCTTAATAAAGTTGATTGAAAAAAAAAATCGAATGCTATCAAAAATCCAGGGAATGGACATCACTATTCTTGATACCGAAAAAAAACGAGAATAAACCCGCTAATGCTAAAGATGTATTATTATCATTTTAATAAAATAAAAAAAAGTCTCGTAATATTAGAAAAAATCGTATCGTATTACCAGTCTGTAGTTCGTTCGTATCGGATTGGAACCCTCCAAATTCTCCTACCCCTGGCCCTGCAAAGTTACCGGTCAGCTGTTCAACATCCCAGTTTACATTTATTAAGGTGGATGCTCCAGGGTAGCCCCCGAAATACAAATTTTCTTTCGTTTTTTGCGTAATTTGCAACTCGATTTAACGACTATTTCATGAAATAGTCATTCAATCGAGTTACATGAATTTGGAGGGTTGTATTGATGATTTTGATGACAATAATTCTGTAACTACATACGTCTTACAGCCGCGAATCATATTTTAATCAACATACAACCTAGCACTGGCCTACAAATTGCAAAAAACGTAAAAAAAATGAATTTCGCGGGCAGCCCTGGAGCATCCAATCCACCTTAAGAAGGCGCGGCGGATAACTATAAGGTATAAGTACATATTTCTGTAGAGTAGTCTCATAGAAGTACCTATTATTAAAAAAACCATGTCCCAAAGATATTTTTAATAATTATTTTTTACTAACTAAGTACATATTTTTTAAATAAGTTTTCTTCAAAGATTTAATACATACCTACCTATAATATAATTTATTATTTTGTAGTTTTAATGTTAATTTCATAAGCTGGTACCTACTTGGACATTGACTTTCCTTAGTACCACCTACTTACTTTTTTATTCATACACAGTTCCTAGTATTCTTCGGAAAATACCACAGTTTTCCTCTAAGCTCAGTTGGCGATGACGTGATCTCTATAGATACGTCCGTTCTAGAGAAATTGTTATCTAGATGAGTAAGTAGATGTTTATTTAATAATGTTGTACTTATCTGCATAATTATGTGCGATTGTGTAACTCATGAAACACGTAAGCATGTTGCAATAGATGGGTATACAATGAAACATCCACATTTTTATTATCTGTGATTTTATCCCTCTGAATATATAGATCTAGGTGCCCAAGCCCATCTGCTACTAACATCACCTCATAAAAAATCATTCACGCCAAATACACGACCTCCTCCTTTTTATAAACCAATTATAAAATGTCTAGGACATTGAAAAAGATACTTTAAATTGAAAGATGGTCATTTTATACGCATGGAAGCAATATTGTCTGTCGTGAATCGGGACGGCGCGTTTACAGCTGGAGTTTCGCTTCAATGCGTAGGATTATTCCCATGATTATATATTGTTCAATAAGTGTCAATAAAATGGGAGTTGAACCATCTTGCTGAAGGTTCCGTTCATTGACAGAAGGTGACCCTCAAGCCTAAATCTTAATTAGAAATTTTGTTTGTTAGGTCGACGCACCGATAATATAATACTTAGCCCGTACTTAATGGTTAGCCCGAGCCTAGTCCCTTGAAATTAATAAAAAATCTTCAGCTATAATAGGGGGGTAAATCTTTCAAACAGACCGAAGAAATCATATATATTTTTATGTAATTATCAAACTAACTAAAATCGCGCAATCAAACTAAATCTGTAGGGAAGACAAATGGCGACGCTAAAGCTCGGGACCCAGTTGAAAAGCTACCTCATTGTTAATTGCTATTTTCATCAGTGAAGACATTTAAAAATATCATAGTAAGGTTGGTACTTACAATATTATATAAAAGAAATAGGTAGGTTAATGTTTTTTATTAAATTAAAACCCATTGATTTCATAAGTCCGTGTAAAAAATAAAGTCTGAAGTCTATAAGTACTCGATTTATTAGAAACAGAGCACAACTTCCTACGTGCGATTGCAACAAATCGAGCAGTTAGAGATGTCCGAAATACGATAAATGGTATCGGTATCGGTATCAAGACCAGATTATGATAATAAGATATAAAATTCAGCTTCAAAAGAATTTTATCAAGAAGTCAGTAATTAATTAGCTTCCAAATATATGACGTAGGTATCTAAACCTACTTATTGTTAAAATGGGTTCATTGAGTCATTTTTCGTTTACTTGTTTAGTAAATTAATTAGAAATATGTGTGTAGTATTTTCGATTTAATGACTTTCCTGTAAATTTGAACTCGACCAGTTTGTTTTACTTGTTACTAATTCTATAATTTATCATTACATAGTACCTATTATTTTCCATAAGTAGGTACCGAATACTTATTAAGCAAACACTGTTTTAAGCTTTCACGGTTTATAATTTATAATTGTAACTAAACCGTGAAAGCACACAATAATTGAAAATCACGGAAGATATCCCGTACCTACGTATTAATTGGCCCGCATAGTAATGGCAGTGTAAGATTAATTACTTAAGCACTTATAATTTTAATATTTTCAGTTGAACATTTTGAAACTTATTTGCCGTCCTTTTTGGAGTTGGATCGCTATTTTCACGGTCGCCGGACGCGAGCGAGGCAGGCGCAGCAGGCGGCCGCTCAACAAAAAAACAACTTTCCTCGAAACAGCGATGGCGCTAAGTTTACAACGAAACCTAAAACGTCGTAACTGCCCGCTTAAACCATGTTACTTGAGATCTTTTAACAACGCAACAGGCTGGGCCGAAATAACTTGTTGATGTGCGTTGCGGGTGGGACGGGTGCGCGCGGGTATAAGGGGGGGCTAGCGCCGCCGAGCGACGGCCTGTCTACGGCGGCGAGTCGGCGACACCCTGTCTGCCACGGTCGGCGCCGTTGCCGTTCCGTGCGCATTCCTATCCGCCCGCACCCCTCGATGCTCGTGAGCCGCCCGCGCGCACACAGCGGCAACACCGCATGCAAACTTGTTTCGTAAACGGATGTGGCAGCGACCGGGGCAGGGCATGTTTGTCTGTCTTCTTCTGTTATGAGAAATTCTACCAGTTTGAAAGAGATAGAAATGGTGGCGCTACGTGCTATCGGCTCCCACTTGCGGCATTTTTTCACGCCGAGAATGAGGCGAGATTACTGCCCTAAGCAACGTACACATGCGATTTAATAATGATATTTTGTTTTAGAAATTGCGTATTAGTTATCAACTATTTTAGTAGATTATGCCAATGCGGAAATAAAGCCACACTAAAATGCATTTTCAGAGGTGTTATGTTTTATCCTCAACTCACAATCATTCTTTCTGTAATTTCCTACTGAATTTATATTTTTATGGAGATATTTTGTGATTATTTTAGCATTAATAAATGCTAATAAATGGGATATTTACATGCATGCACGTTCATCAAAATATGATGGAAAACACAAAAATATATGAATAAATTTAAATTATAATTAATAGTCCACTAAAACGAACAGTGTGAACAGCGTTTTATTATGTATACGAGACTCACGTCGCACACTCACGCACGTTGGACAGGCAGCGGCGCGCCACCAACATCCGCGCCGTGCCGAGGCGAGAGAGCAGCCACAGTCAGTTCGGCGCCGTCAACCGCCACGCGCACACGTATTCTCCTCAGAATGGCCGCCGCCCACACGCACCCGGCCCCCGCGCCCACAGACCGTCGCTCAGAGGGCCGCGCCGGTTCCCGCCGTATCTTCCCACCACAATTTAAGCTGCAAGTTCTCGAAGCGTATAGGCGCGACTCTCAATGTCGCGGAAATCAACGCGCCACTGCCAGAAAGTTCGGTATACATCGTCGTCAGATCCAAAAGTGGCTTCAAGCGGAACCTGCACTTCGAGCGGCACTCCTGAGGCGAGCACCGCAGCCGGCGCCGTCACCTCCGCCTTACGCAGCAGGGTCTCCAGAGAGCGCTCGGTTGCCTACGCCACCGCCAGTGACAGTACCCACAGCGGTGCAAGTGCCCACGCCTCTACCAGTACCAGTGCCTGTTCCTGTGCCTATGCAAATCGCCGAGCCTATCGACCTCTCTGTACGTCGACCTACACCACCACCTGCGCCTCAACCGGCATATGTGCCTCCCACAGCACCTTGTCCACCACGCAAGCCTTTTAAATTATTCCGGCCGTATCTCCTCGGGGACGAAGAAGAAAAGCGGCCATCGCTAGCGTCACTGCCTGTTTCTAGCGGCATGTATGTGTCAGCGTTCGTGCCGGTGCAGAGTGCAGCGGGCTGCGCGCAAGCTGCCTGCTCCGCACCGCGTTGGTGCTCGCCAGTTCCCTCCTTCTCGGCTCCGCTCAGATGAGAGTATGCCACCGGAGTCCTGCTCCGTAACTCCTGTGATCTAGTCGCCGACGCCCGCCTGGCGCCGCCTGGGGCTTAGCCCTCTATCATCGTGCCTTAATGTTCACGCCGCCATAGTGCATTATGCCGTCATCACCCGATGACAGATATTTTGTGTGTAAAGTTTAAGATTGTATTTTTATATGTGGGGTTTATGAAGCTTACCTACATTTATAAAGAATAAATATTATAACGTCTATTATTATTATTAAATAAATAAAGAAGATTGTTTATTAAAACGTATTTTAATTTATTAAGAAAGAATCCACTGGCCGCTCTGGAGCAGGTAGCGCCGGCGCCATCCTCCTGCCTACCTGATGTAATCCCCTGTTCTATTATGTTTTACATAAAACTATGAAAGACCTTTTTTCTCTATGAATGAACTCTCTTGGTTGAATACTCAATTTTATTGAATCTACTTTAAATAATAAAAAAAAAATGATACTTACTTTGTTCCTTTTATTCAAACGTACCTACTAAAGACGATAAAAGATTGCTTGTAACAGTTTCTTGAATTAATTTATATTACAGAGTTTACTATCAAGTACTTTTGTGAGTATCTGAAATCCTAAATGCCTAAAAACTAAAGCAAGTCCATAAAGGTAAAAAAAAGTTGACCTTTTCAGAACCACGTGACAATACTAGCCAACGTGGACCGATTGTTAGACAATCGCTATTTACAATATTGTCTGTGGCACATACAATTCATAATCAGGCTAAACATAATATCATAACACCAGGCCTGTATTTCCTCGCAAAGTTAGGCAGAGGTGAGCCTAATAGTAGGCACACCCACATTTTGACAGATAAGTTTACACTAACAAAAGTTCGAAAGCACATTAGTTTATTGTAACCACTTAGAATACTTTACAATGACGTTTTAGGCGAAATTACATCTTCAGGTAATTCATTCATAGCACTGAACAATGAGTGATTAATTTAAAAAAAATGTTATGAATTTATGATTCACTAGCTTTATTCTTTCGCCTTTAGAAGACATTCATTCACACAATGACAACAGATATCATCATCTGCCTAGCCTTTTCCCAACTATGTTGGGTTCGGCTTCCAGTTTTACCGGATGCAGCTGAATACCAGTATTTTACATGGAGCGACTGCCTATATGCCCTCCACAACCCAGTTAGTACTGGGTAATACGATACCCCTTGGTAAGACTGGTTGTCAGACTTTTTGGGTCTCTGACTACCTAACGACTGTCAAAGATCTACAAATGACAGCCGCGACCAACGGCTTAACGCTTAAGCTTGCTCTCCGAGGCACGGAGGTAACTCGGTATGTAATGGGTGGTCACCCATCCACAGACGAACCTAGGCAAGCACAGCTTAACCTAACGATCGACCCGAGCGGCTGTTATTATTTAGCCACGAGCTCCTCAGAATGACAACAGATAGCAGAGCATATTTTATATTGTATTGTGATCAATTCATACGTAGTGTGAGTTTTCATAAAATTCTAACACCGAATGAGTTTTGAAAACATCCAAGAAAATTCGAATATGTTCAATTTGGCAAATAAGATAAAAACCACACAACAGGATTTCCTCAATTTGTTATTCAAATTAGGACGAAAAGTTAATCTAAATTCGCTATACAACAATACTTCTCTTTGATTTTTAAATCAGCATGATAATAATTTCCCAATTAATGGTAAAGATTACATAGTGCTACCAACATTTAATTACAATCATGTCCAAATGCTTTATTTTTTTTCTATTAAACAACGACAGTAGCGCCAAACACACTTTGGTAACAAAACTTAAGTTTGAACATAATGATGGGAAAACCCGGTATCGATCGATACCAACAATTACCATTAAAAAGAAATATATTGGTATTATAGTGCTTTAATTTTATTTGTTAATTGTATTTTTATACAATCTGAATCTTAGTAGCTGAATTTATCTATGTTTTGTTTTATAAATAATATAAAATAAAATATAAATATAACTAAAATCTGTACTTATTGTTATAGATTTTTCTCATTCTCTAAAATAATACCTATTGATAATAATTGGTGTATTTTTTTATATTATATTTTAATTATATATTAGGAAAAATTGATACGAGTAATAGTACCTATCAAGCCACTTTTTGAAGACCAGGGGTCCTAAAAAGGCTAAAGCGGTCTCTTTAGGCCCCATGAATCCTGAAGCAGAGTCAGGTAAGTAATAGTTATTAGTTAGCCGATCAAATTGAGTACAGTCATGATAGTGATATTGTTGAAGGTTTACTATCTGGGTACCTACAACGTTACTCACTGGAAGAGTTAAACTTATGTATTTACTCGGTACCTGCTGGCTTTGGATCTGATGCTCATCATGATGACAAGCTCCTCTGCGGTTTTACAAATGGGCTTTCTTTAAAAACAGTATGTTATATCTACACTTCTACACTAATAATATTATAAAGAGGAAAGATTTGTATTTTTGTATGTTTGTAATTCAGAATAAACTCAAAAACTTCTGCGCCAATTTCAAAAATTCTTTCACCTTTAGAAAGCTACATTTACGCTGAGTAACATAGGCTATATTTTATCACCGTACTCCCACGGGAACGGGAACTACGCGGGTGAAACCGCGTAACGTCCGCTAGTTTTAAATAAAAATGAACAGTGTTTTAATAAGTTTTAAATATAATATTTAGGTAAAGAAAAGAAAAAGTAGAGTACCTAACTACCAAGTTATGTAGGGTCTTTCAAATAAAGCGGGTCGATGTTAACAGTTTGTGGCGGCCAAGTTGTCTTGGCGGCATCTGTCAAATGCATTGTTATTTCTTCAGTTACTGATGCCAAATCACCATGGCAAGTTACACGATTGAGCAGCACATCCAAATGATAAAACTTTATTATCAAAATAAGTGTTCGTTAGTGCAAACGTTGCATGAACGGTTCGAGGGTAGGTTATCTCTCGCAGAGGTGACGTGAATTAGCCACCAAGATCGTGCGATTTGACCCCGCTAGACTTTTTCTTGTGGGGTTTTCTCAAGTCGCAGGTCAATGCCAATAATCCGCAATCAACCGATGCCCTGAAAGTCAACATAACGCAGGCCATCGCTCAGATTCAGCCGGATCTATGCAGTAGAGTAATTGAAAATTGGACCTCACGGATCCGTGCCACCGTTCGAACCCGCGGTGGACATGTAAACGATGTCATATTTCATAAATAATGGCATAAATGGGCCTTTCAAATAAAAAAAAAAAAATATTTAATATCTCAAATACAGCTTGTTTTATTTAATTTCAACATCGACCCGTCCTTGTTGAAAGTATATATAGTACCTATTATGGGTGTGGAAAATATTTTTTATGGAACCTAAGTATAAGCACCTAAAAAGAACACAAAACAAATATAGTTACATTTAAACAAGAATTCTAACTTGTTAGTCTTCTATTAATCCAGTCCTCTGCCCAGTACATTAGCAGTGCGTGCTCTCTTCTGCAATGCTTATGTAACCTACGAATTTGTATTTTATTAAGGAGCATTACGGCGTACGGTCTTATTTTCCAGCAAAAGCATTCAGTGTGTAGACTGAAACAATAAAGTAGTTGTTTTATTATTGAATACATTTGCGGTGTGGGGTAACGTAATGGCGACGAGCAGTCTGCCGCGGCAGGGCGGCACGAGGCGAGGCGAGCACGCCGCGCGCCGCGCCCCGCCGCGGTCCCCGCTCGCATACCCGCAAGCCCGCAACACATGCGGAATGCCTGTATCATATGCCGCACTAGGGCCGCCACTCTATAGATATTATGGAGGAGAAAAAAACTCCGCCACTTGGCAGTCACTGGTCATTAAAATAATTAGTTTAGTACTCTTCAATTATAACACGTAACCATTGGAACTTTTAAGAACGTAGATGTAGGTAGCTACAGGCTACCAGTTTTCCCCATTCGTTAATAGGCAGATCGCAGAAGTTTTCGTTTTTAGGGTTCCGTAGCCAATGCCATGGCTAAAACGGAACCCTCAGAGATTCATCCAGCCCGTCTGTCTATACGTCCGTATGTCACAGCAATTTTACTCCGAGACTGTTCGCACAACACGGTTGAAATTTGGAGAGTGAAATGTCTTCTATAAACCGCAACACAAAAGTGAAGTGAAGTTTGAAAAAAAAATTTGGGTTGGCTCTCCAATCTCCATACATGTCATTTATTTCCTAAGGAAACGGTTGATGCGATATTTGCTTCTAAAGCCTATTTCCTCTAATTTATCTTTATAAATTAGAGGAAATCTCACTTTTAAGAGGAGGATATTCTGAAAAAGTGTAGGTTAATAAAACGTATAAAAAAATCGAAAATCGGTTTGAATAAGACTTCACATGTAGTTTTTGCGATTAGGGACTTTTTCGTTAAACTGCAGCAGTAAGTTTGTTTTTCATTAACATACTATGAAAAACAAATTTTGATTTGCTGTAAAGTGTAAATTTACATATGAATGAGCGGTAAAATATTTATTACATAGTTTGATACTACGGAACCCTGTGTGTGCGAGTCCGACTCGCACTTGGCCGGGTTTTTTTTGTGGTTGACAGTCCATAGTCCACCACACTAGCACCCGGCTTTTGATAGGCTTATTAAACTGTCAAGTGATTTGGTTGGCTGTTGTTATTTCAAGAAGCGAATCGCAACAGTTTACATGAGATAATTTTGTATAGCTAGTTAATCATTCGGAGTATTATTTCTATTTGTCTTGAAGTATTCCTTGTACGCAATAATTGCAGATATTTCCACTCGCTAGTGGTAGGAAAGCCAGTAATTTGTCTAGTGTTGTGCTTACAACACTGACAATTCTCCGGTCAATTTACGATTATGCTTGTCCTTTTTTTTCGGATGGGAAATCATCAAATGACCCCTCCTGCTCGGGGCGGAGCGGAAGGGAGTGTCAGACTTTTACTGACTAAAACCCATCCAAGTTTCTTCTTAGCCGTTTGTGTTCCAGGACCGCGGTATCGATTTCGAACAGTCCCGCAGCCCCGGCAGTACGAATATGCTTATCTTATGAAATGAAGGGATCAGTGAAGACAAATGAGGAGCAGTGGTGCCAATATTCTATCATCTAACAAGTTTTATTTTCCACAAGTTAAGATGGCCTTGGTAGGGAAATCTGGGTGTCAGGCAGTCGCAATCAGGTGTATACTTATGCTAAATTGCTATACATTATACTACTAGCTGTTGCCCGCGGCTTCGCCCGCGTAAAGTTCGGTAACCGTCCCACTGGATCATATTAAAGGGATAAATAGTGTCCTAGGTACGTTTTAATCCAAGTTATGAAGTATCTATGTGCCAAATTACATAATCATCACAATCACCATCACTATCACAACCACCATCATTATCACAATCATTATCACAATCACCATCACTATCACTATCACAATCACAATCACAATCACAATCACCATCACTATCACCATCACAATCATCATCATCATTATCATCGTAATAACAACCATTATCATCGTAATCACAATCATCATCATCACAATCTCCATCCTCGGTATCACAATCACAATCACAATCACTATCACAATCACCATCACTATCAAAGTCACAATCACTATCAACATCACAATAACCATCACCATCGCTATCACCATCAAAATCTCCGCCACTATCACAATCACCATTATCGTTATCATAATCTTAATCATCGTAGTCTTAATGATTATCATCGTAATCACAATCATCATCATCACAATCAACATCATCGTTATCACACTCATTATCATGGTAATCACAATCATTATCATCGTAATCACAATCATGATCATCATTATCGCAATCACCATCACAATCAAAATCACCATCACATTCACCATCACTATCACAATCACCATCACAATCGCCATCACAATCACAATCACAATCATTATTACGATCACAATCACCATCACCATCACAATAATCATCACCATCACCATCACAATCAAAATCACAATCACCATCACAATCACCGTCACCATCACAATCACAATCACTATTACGATCACAATCACCAACACCATCAAAATAGCCATCACCATCGCTATCACCATCACTATCACCATCACCATCACAATCACAATCACCATCATCGTTAGCACAATCACTATCATCATTATCACAATCATTATCATCGTAATCACAATCATAATCATCGTAATCACCATCACAATCACCATCACAATCACCATCACAATCACCATCACAATCATCATCACAATCACCATCACAATCACAATCACTATTACGTTCACAATCACCATCACCATCACAATAATCATCACCATCGCTATCACCATCACTATCACCATCACAATCACAATCACCATCATCGTTAGCACAATCACTATCATCATTATCACAATCATTATCATCGTAATCACAATCATAATCATCGTAATCACAATCATCATCATCACAATATCCATCCTCGTTATCAAAATCATCATTATCGTTATCACACGCATCATCGTCATTACCACAAACACCATCACTGTCACAATCACCATCACAGTCACAATCATTATCACCATCACAATAACCATCACCATCGCTATAACCATCACAATCACCGTCACTATCACAATCACTATCACAATCATCATCATCATTATCACAATCGTCATCACAATCATCATCATCGTTGTCACAATCATCATCATCGTGATGACAATCATTATCATCATTATCACAATCATCATCATCGTAATCACATTAATTTTCATCGTAATCACAATCATCATCATCGTAATCACAATCGTTTTCATCGTAATCACAATCATCATCATCATAATCACAATAATTATCATCGTTATCACAATCATCACCATCATCATCATTAACACAATCACCATCATCGTTATCACAATCGTCACAATAAATCAACAATAACCCTGTACAGAAGTCGAATCCGCCCTCTTCTGGATCTCAAAATAAATGCCATTTTCGTAATCTGCACCCCTGATAATCTCGGTGTCGACACCCATATTGGTTTTTAGACATTTGAACCCCATCGCACCCCAACAGGGAATGAAGGCATTTGAGGTCCGCCACATTAAATCTTAAAATCGTTGTTTTTGTAATACACCCGACCCGATACACCATACAAACAATACCGATGTTGATTTTCAGAGTTTGTTACCCCATTTCCCCCTTTAGGGGTTGAATTCTGAAAAAACCTGAAACACAAATGTTAACTCATTTATCGATAGGAGTACTCCTGTGAAGTTTTGAATAAAACAGTCTTACCTAATCTTGTTTCCCCATACAAACTTTTGACTCCCGTTTCATCTCCTTAGGGGGTACATTTTGAAAAATCGTTTCTTATTACACCCCTTAACCTCATAAGGAACGTATGAGCCAAATTTGGAATCACTAGACTCAGCGGTTTGGGCTGTGCATTGATTTTTAGACTTTGTCACCCCATTTCCCCCTCTTAGGGGTTGAATTCTGAAAAAACCTAAAACTCATGTCTACTAAATTATCAATAGGAGTACTCCTGTGAAGTTTTTAATAAAATAGTCTAATTAATCTTTTCTCCCCATACAAACTTTAGAGCCCTGTTTCACCCCCTTAGGGGGTGACTTTTGAAAACACCTTTCTTAGTGTACCTTAAGACCACATCAGGAACATATGTGCCAAATTTGGGATCTCTAGACTCAGCGGTATAGGCTGTGCATTGATTTTTAGACTTTGTCACCCCATTTCCCCCTCTTAGGGGTTGAATTCTGAAAAACCCTGAAACCCGTTTCTATTCATTTATCAAAAGGAGCACTACTGTGAAGTTTTGAATAAAATAGTCTAACTAATCTTGTTTCCCCATACAAACTTTGGATACCCGTTTAACCCCCTTAGGGGGTGAATTTTGAAAAATCCTTTCTTAGTGCACCCCTAGACCACATAAGAAACCTACTTGCCAAATTTGGAATCTGTAGACCCAGCGGTTTGGGCTGTGCGTTGTTAGATGAGTCAGTCAGTCAGTCAGTCAGTCAGTTTCTTCTTTTATATATTTAGATTGAAAACGGTTTTAAGTCTTTTGTATATTATTGATTGTAATATTTAATTTTGTGACAAACGGGTTTAGGGCATATATAATTATATTTAGGGATTTCTATTTGACGGCATGTGATATTATGTGATACAGCTGTTGCCCGCGGCTTCGCCCGCGTAAAGTTCGGTAACCGTCCCACTGGATCATATTAAAGGGATAAATAGTGTCCTAGGTACGTTTTAATCCAAGTTATGAACTATCTATGTGCCAAAAACATAATCATCACAATCACCATCACCATCACAATCGCCATCATCATTATCATCGTAATCACAACCATTATCATCGTAATCACAACCATTATCATCGTAATCACAATGATCATCATCACAATCTCCATCCTCGGTATCATAATCACAATCACTATCACAATCACCATCACTATCAAAGTCACAATCACTATCACCATCACAATAACCATCACCATCGCTATCACCATCAAAATCTCCGCCACTATCACAATCACCATCACAATCACCATTATCGTTATCATAATCTTAATCATCGTAGTCTTAATGATTATCATCGTAATCACAATCATCATCATCACAATCACAATCATGATCATCATTATCACAATCACCATCACAATCAAAATCACCATCACATTCACCATCACTATCACAATCACAATCACCATCACAATCACCATTACAATCACCATCACAATCACCATCACAATCAAAATCACAATCACCATCACAATCACCATCACCATCACAATCACAATCACTATTACGATCACAATCACCACCACCATCACAATAACCATCACCATCGCTATCACCATCACTATCACCATCACAATCACAATCACCATCATCGTTAGCACAATCACTATCATCATTATCACAATCATTATCATCGTAATCATAATCATAATTATCGTAATCACCATCACAATCACCATCACCATCACCATCACAATCACTATTACGATCACAATCACCACCACCATCAAAATAACCATCACCATCGCTATCACCATCACTATCACCATCACAATCACAATCACCATCATCGTTAGCACAATCACTATCATCATTATCATCGTAATCACAACCATTATCAACGTAATCACAATGATCATCATCACAATCTCCATCCTCGGTATCACAATCACAATCACTATCACAATCACCATCACTATCAAAGTCACAATCACTATCACCATCACAATAACCATCACCATCGCTATCACCATCAAAATCTCCGCCACTATCACAATCACCATCACAATCACCATTATCGTTATCATAATCTTAATCATCGTAGTCTTAATGATTATCATCGTAATCACAATCATCATCATCACAATCACAATCACGATCATCATTATCACAATCACCATCACAATCAAAATCACCATCACATTCACCATCACTATCACAATCACAATCACCATCACAATCACCATTACAATCACCATCACAATCACCATCACAATCAAAATCACAATCACCATCACAATCACCATCACCATCACAATCACAATCACTATTACGATCACAATCACCACCACCATCACAATAACCATCACCATCGCTATCACCATCACTATCACCATCACAATCACAATCACCATCATCGTTAGCACAATCACTATCATCATTATCACAATCATTATCATCGTAAACATAATCATAATTATCGTAATCACCATCACAATCACCATCACCATCACCATCACAATCACTATTACGATCACAATCACCACCACCATCAAAATAACCATCACCATCGCTATCACCATCACAATCACAATCACCATCATCGTTAGCACAATCACTATCATCATTATCATCGTAATCACAACCATTATCAACGTAATCACAATGATCATCATCACAATCTCCATCCTCGGTATCACAATCACAATCACTATCACAATCACCATCACAATCACCATTACAATCACCATCACAATCACCATCACAATCACCATTACAATCACCATCACAATCACCATCACAATTACCATCACAATCACAATCACTATTACGTTCACAATCACCATCACCATCACAATAATCATCACCATCGCTATCATTATCACTATCACCATCACAATCACAATCACCATCATCGTTAGCACAATCACTATCATCATTATCACAATCATTATCATCGTAATCACAATCATAATCATCGTAATCACAATCATCATCATCACAATATCCATCCTCGTTATCAAAATCATCATTATCGTTATTACACGCATCATCGTCATTACCACAAACACCATCACTGTCACAATCACCATCACAATCACAATCACTATCACAATCACCATCAATATCACAATCACTATCAATATCACAGTCACAATCATTATCACCATCACAATAACCATCACCATCGCTATAACCATCACAATCACCGTCACTATCACAATCACTATCACAATCATCATCATCATTATCACAATCGTCATCACAATCATCATCATCGTTGTTACAATCATCATCATCATTATCACAATCATCATCATCGTTATGATAATCATTATCATCATTATCACAATCATCATCATCGTAATCACAATCATTTTCATCGTAATCACAATCATCATCATCGTAATCACAATCGTTTTCATCGTAATCACAATCATCATCATCGTAATCACAATAATTATCATCGTTATCACAATCATCACCATCATCATCATTATCACAATCACCATCATCGTTATCACAATCGTCACAATAAATCAACAATAACCCTGTACAGAAGTCGAATCCGCCTTCTTCTGGATCTCAAAATAAATGCCATTTTCGTAATCTGCACCCCTGATAATCTCGATGTCGACACCCATATTGGTTTTTAGACATTTTAACCCCATTGCACCCCAACAGGGAATGAAGGCATTTGAGGTCCGCCACATTAAATCTTAAAATCGTTGTTTTTGTAATACACCCGACCCGATACACCATACAAACAATACCGATGTTGATTTTCAGAGTTTGTTAACCCATTTCCCCCTTTAGGGGTTGAATTCTGAAAAAACCTGAAACACAAATGCTAACTCATTTATCGATAGGAGTACTCCTGTGAAGTTTTGAATAAAACAGTCTTACCTAATCTTGTTTCCCCATATAAACTTTTGACTCCCGTTTCATCCCCTTAGGGGGTACATTTTGAAAAATCCTTTCTTATTGCACCCCTTAACCTCATAAGGAACGTATGAGCCAAATTTGGAAACTTTAGACTCAGCGGTTTGGGCTGTGCATTGATTTTTAGACTTTGTCACCCCATTTCCCCCTCTTAGAGATTGAATTCTGAAAAAACCTGAAACTCATGTCTACTCAATTATCAATAGGAGTACTCCTGTGAAGTTTTTAATAAAATAGTCTAATTAATCTTGTTTCCACATACAAACTTTAGAGCCCCGTTTCACCCCCTTAGGGGGTGACTTTTGAAAAACCCTTTCTTAGTGTACCTTTAGACTACATCAGGAACATATGTGCCAAATTTGGGATCTCGAGACTCAGCGGTATAGGCTGTGCAATGATTTTTAGACTTTGTCACCCCATTTCCCCCTCTTAGGGGTTGAATTCTGAAAAACCCTGAAACCCGTTTCATTTATCAAAAGGAGCACTACTGTGAAGTTTCGAATAAAATAGTCTAACTAATCTTGTTTCCCCATACAAACTTTGGAGCCCCGTTTAACCCCCTTAGGGGGTGAATTTTGAAAAATCCTTTCTTAGTGCACCCCTTAACCACATAAGGAACCTACTTGCCAAATTTGGAATCTGTAGACCCAGCGGTTTGGGCTGTGCGTTGATAGATGAGTCAGTCAGTCAGTCAGTATCTTCTTTTATATACACACATCAAAAGTATCTAGGGATCAACATATATTTTTGCAATAACTTTTCTCCTGATTGATATTAATTAAAATTTTCTTTAAGGATTCATCAAATAAAGTGTTTTCGTTTGTCACAGTAACGATAAACCAAGTCACCTTTGCATTAATAAAGAAATTTGCCATTTTCCTAATAAAGGGATTTTTGACATTTGAACCACTAACATTAAAGTTCGAAAAAAAGACTGAAATAACAGTTTTCTTTAAAATTTTATTGGGTAACTTAAACAATTAATAATCCGTGTTTCTACCGCGAACACTAACAACACAAGAACATCGGTTTGGCATACTCAAAATGAGTTCATCCAAATCACGCTGTGGAATGGCCGCCCATGTTCGTTGCAACAACAAAAAAAGGTCTTCTTGCGACTGGATACCCTCCATATTCGGCAGAGCTCTTCTCTGTAGCATATCCCATGCATGCTCAATCGGGTTCAAGTCTGGCGACTGAGCAGGCCAGGGCAGGACATTGATGTTAGCTGCGGCGAGAGTCTGTCTTACAACTCTTGCGGTGTGCGGTCGTGCATTATCATGCATTAACTGAAATAAGGGACCGATTTGCACTTGTAGAGGAACGATGACGTCTGATACAATCGTCTCAGCATAAATTTGAGCGTTGAGGTTGCCTCTGATCCAAATCAACTCAGTTCTTCCGCCGATCCAAATACCCGCCCATACCATGATGGTTCCACCACTATAAGGATGGACTTCCTGGCAGGATTTTAATCGCTGTTGGCGTCCAGGGGTTCTCCAGTGTCGTATACGTCTTGTATCCGGTCTCATACCAAAACGAGACTCATCAGAAAAGCACACGAAACGCCATTGTTCTTCTGCCCAATTTCTGTGTTCAAGAGCCCATTGATATCGAATCCTACGATTGTGCATTGCTATAGGTGGTACCCGTAGCGGTCTTCGGGAATGAAGGTTCACTTCATGCAAGCGGTTTCTGACTGTTTGGTCGCTAATTAAGTTCCCTGAAGAGTGATGAAGCCTCACGGCTAACATCATGGCGGTTATTGTTGGAGCTCTTCGAGTTAAGATTTGAATGTATCGGTCTTGTCTCCGTGTGGTGCAGCGATACCGTCCTCCATGGCGCTCAGCCACGGTACCAGTGCTTCGGTAACGTGTCCAAAGTCGACTGATAACACTCTGACTTGTATTCAGAGCTAAAGCTACAGTACGTTGCCGGGAACCAGCTTCTATCATTCCCACGGCTCTGAGCATTTCTTCCCTGCTTAAATGACGTCGCCGCTCCATAATAACGTTGGTTTTAATCAGTAGTAGGGAAACAGTAGCACTAATAATGTCTTCAATGCGTTGTATGTTTTTATAGGGAAAATATTGACAGCTTATTTTCATCTTTTACTCGAATTTGATTGAGAGTTCCTGATTCAAATTATGAAATGCACCAAAAAGGATCCATATAAATTTATAAAATCATAAATTTATTACAAAGCCACATCTCAATCTCAAGAAATCCGCATAAAAATGCTTGATCCCTAGACATTTTTGATGTGTGTATTTAGATATCAACAACAAGGTTGTATAAGTCGTTCTGATAAATCAATTTTGGATCGTGGTTTTGACTAGGTATTTTCAGATGAACGAACTCTTTAGTTTTCCAGTTTTTATCACAATGGTGAATTAGATTTTCTAACTAAATGATTATCACGAATATCAGGATAAACGGCAAAGTGATAAACAGATGTTCTAAAATTTGACTATCATTCCAAATCCGATACAATTTTTAGTATTTATTATCCTTCTAGTTCCAGTCTTTGTCATCTCGATTGTTTAATGTTATTCTGACAATGTCAGGACAATAAGCTAATTTCGCCAGTAAAGTCGGCACAAAACAAATAGAAGATTATCAGATTGTCCTGGTCACCAGATTATAAGTAGGAGGCATAGGAGCCCAGGTTTTGTAAATTCCAATAGGCTTGTGTCCTGAAAAAAATCTAAGTCTAATAATCTCGTCAGTTAGATTATCAAAAAATATTTCTTTTGTTACGTAAGCCTAAATTGACGAAGATACGACGCTTTTTAAAATTCTTAATACGTCACGCCGCGCCGTGCTATAATTTTTAGTACGTTGTGACGTCACGATTCCCCACTCCCGAGTTTTGATGCGTTTTATCTTAGTCAATATTCATTAATTTACAAAAACAAAAAATACGTGTCCATTATTTTCCAATACTTTAACTGACGGACTAATTACTTAGATTTGCAATTTATTGATGGTGGAAACTAGCCTATTATATACTTCCTTATTTAAAGTATAAGTAGGTATATATTTATATATTATATTAATATATATATTTTATAAGTATCAGACGCCGGGAGCTTGTATACAGGACATTAAAGTTGGATTAGTTTGTTTGGCAGTTACATTACAATGTTTAAGGATTGGTCATATAAATTAAACATTTTAATAACTCATTGAATGGTTCAAAAATGAGTTAAGTAAACTAGGAGAGACTCTCATTCTAGAGAAAATTTAAATTAAGTTAATATAGTATAGTTTCAGTCATTTTTAAGTTCCGGAATGGAAAACACAAAGTAACCAATTAGGAGAGCTGTACGTAAGGGGATACATCCCAAATTTTTCTTTGTGAACACAAAGTTTAAACTGAAAAGCATATAGAGATAGACGAAGACTGAAAAATTATGATTTATGACGAAATAGCAAAGCTTAGCAAAACCTTGCTTGCAAAATATCCATAATACCGCATAATTCATAAAGGTACAAATAGAAAATAGTATGGGAAGTTTAGAAACAAAAAATTGGTACAGAAACAATAAAAGAGGAGGATCGATGTTGGAACAAAAAGTTATTAAATAATGTCGAGAAAAGAAAAGTTTAGCAACATCGGAAACTGCAGATGTAAACACTGTACGTAAATGGAAAAGCATTGTTGTACGGAAACGTTAATAAAACAAATGACAAAAATGTATCGATAGGTAGGTACCTTTACACGCTAAGCGTGTATGTCTCAAAAGGCGTAAACGCCAAAATGCCACTTATCAGGAAAAGCAAAAAAAAAAAAACAATCGTAACTTTTTGTTTCACGACTAAGTTTATTTTTGGCCCAAATTATTACATTTTGAACATAAACATTGCGATTATATAATATTTAGGATAAATTAATAGATAAAGAAAATAGGATTGATAAAGTACGCCCCAAAAAAATTAAAAAAATGTTGTTTATAACCCTTAATTTTACATTGTCTGTAGAATGCTTATGGTATATAGGTTAAGTACTAAAAGAGTCCTTTCTTGCTGAAAAGGGGTGTATATAGGGCTTGCAATATCCGTTCATTTTTACTATCCGGATAATACGGATATCAATATTTTACTCAAAAAAAAAAAAAAAAAATCAAAGCATTTATTTCAAGTAAGCCAGTTACAGGCACTTTTGAATTGTCGAAACAAAGATGAAAATTAAATGTAGCTACAGTCCCAGTCACAAGACATAAAAACTGTGAAAGTACTGTAGTTGCCCATTCCCTAGCGTAGATCTCTATGGAGAAGAACGGGCAAGAAACTCCATGGACACTCTTTTAAATCAGAATATTGTTACAAAATCTTGGTTACATCATTCATGTTGAGATGGTATATTATGTGAGAACAATGTAGCAAGATGTGCACGTTAAAAGTGTCCACAGCAAAAACACACAAACAAAAAAATACAATTCAAAATAATTCATTCAAATAAGCCATGGCAACTAAGAGATGACCAGTCACAACTGACAGCGCCCGTTCACGGACATGACGCATGGATCAGCACCATTCAACTCAACCATTTTGAAGGGAACTAAATGATCCGACACATGCGCCACCATCAGCGAGACATTTGAGTGAGCATGACATACTCTAAACCGCCAGGGCACATTCAAGTCAAGAAAAGACGTAGGTTTCCAGTGAATGATAGCTTTCTAGTACATAGTACTCACACAATATGGGCTATGCATTTATATAATACTAAGGAGATTGAATCTATACAATGCAAAGATAGTTGTACAATCTTCAGCAGCTCCAACAATACATTTTAATGCTATCAATTTATGCGCCCCTGTCCTTGTGGAGCAGGACCAGCATTGAGCCAAGCATTTTTATCAGCGATATAATCGCTCAACTTGTAATATGCTTGCTTACATAGTGTGCGTTTAATGCATGTTTTAAATTTCGTCTCATTCAGTTCAAGAATACTTTGTGGAATTTTATTATAGCATCTCAAACAGTACCCCATGAAAGATGAGTCTACTTTAGCGAGTCGGAAACCTGGCTGAACTAGTTGGTCCCTATTTCTAGTACTGTAATTATGTCTGTCACCCCTTTTACCAAAAAGGTGCAGATTTTTTCTGACGTACATTATGTTTTCGTAGATGTATTGACAATGTACCGTCATGATGCCAATATCCTTAAACAGTTCCCTTAGAGAATCGCGCTTACGAAGATTATATATGGCCCTGATGGCTCTTTTCTGCAGAATAAATATAGACTCAATATCTGCAGCCCGTCCCCACAGTAAAATGCCATAAGACATTATACTATGAAAGTAACTAAAATAAACCAGTCTAGCGGTATCTACATCAGTATACTGACGGATTTTTCTAATGGCATAGGCTGCTGAACTTAGCCGCCCCGCAAGAGAAGTCAAATGAGAACCCCATTGTAGCCTTGAATCAAGCGTAATCCCCAGGAAAACCGTTTTATCTACGAATTCAAGTTTCTCTTTATTCAATATTATATCACAATCACTACTTTTAACATTCGGTAAAGCAAATCTTATGCATTTGGTTTTTTTTTCATTTAATACCAAATTGTTTGCTGTGAACCAATTTTGGACCTGAAGTAGGGCATTATTCACGTCATCTAGATTTTGGGCCCGCCTATTTATTTTAAAAATTAGGGAAGTGTCATCAGCAAATAAACCATATTTTGCGGTTGGTTTTTCAGTAAATAGGGAAGATCATTTATATATACTAGAAAGAGAAAAGGACCCAATATTGAGCCTTGTGGAACCCCCATTTTTACTTTTAAACCCTGTGAATTAACACCATTTATTTGAACATTTTGTTGTCTATCATTCAAATAAGATTTTACCAAACTAAGTGCAAGTTTACCCAGTCCGTAATGCTCAAGTTTCAAAAGTAATGTGTCGTGATTTACGCAATCAAACGCTTTGGAGAGGTCACAAAAAATTCCTATGGCGTCTTGAGACTCTTCCCACGCAGTAAATATGTGCTTTAATAAGGTTACACCGGCGTCAGTTGTACAACGTCCCTTGGTGAAGCCATACTGTTGATCATGTAAGATTCTGTTGGTGTTAAAATGATAGAGCATTTGATTAAGCATTACTTTTTCGAAAACCTTGCTAAAAACTGGTAACACGGATACAGGTCTATAATTATTAGTATCTTTACTGTCTCCGGATTTGAAAAGAGGTATGACTTTACTGTATTTCATTAAATCAGGGAAAACTCCTTGGTCTACACATAAATTAAAAATTAAAGCTAAGTAAGGGGCTATAGTCTCAAGTATGGATGTACAAACTTTGACAGACATTCCCCATAGATCTTCCGTTAGTTTGATTTTTATTTGCCGGAAAGTTTTAATAACTATCATAGGGTTAATGTGTTTAAATTTAAATTCAGCCAGGCAGCCAGACACATTCGCCTTTAATAAGCCAATTGAGAGTTCAGGTGAGGAAATAAGAGCCTCCGTTGTTTTTAGTTGTATATCGGTAAAGAAATTTACAAATTCTTGAGCTACTTCCTGATTTGAGCTTTTAGGACCACACGCTGTATCTAATGTGTAGCTAGTGTTACGTATTTTCTTCCTGTTAGTCTCGTTATTTATAACTTTCCAAACTGTCTTTATTTTATTTTCTGCTGTTTTGATCTTGTTGCTAATGTGCAGTGCTTTAGCAACCTTGCACGTATTTCTAAAAATTTTTGAATACTTAGCAACATACTTGTTAAAAGTTTCAGTGTTTATAAAAGGCTTAAGGCCATAAAGCTCAAATAGTCTTTCCCTACTTTTTCTGATACCTCTAGTTGCCCAATCACTAAATATGAATTTAGGGCAAATACTTTTTGTCTTCTTTTCAAAAGTTTTATTGAATTCCGTGTGAACTATTGAAAATAAACGATCATACAATTGATCTATATTAATATCATCAAGGCTCATAACACTTAACTTGTTCTGTAGCGAAATATTATACCTATTTAATCTGCTAGAAGTTATAGGTCTAAATTTAATTTGAACTTTTAGCAATGGGGGTGTATTACACCTAAAGGTTACAGTTTGTCCGCTATGGTCAGAAGGCAGACAATTTACTTTTGCTTTATCTAAGTAATCACAATCGCAGAAAATATTATCTATTAATAGGTTCTTTAAAAGTGTTGGTCAAGTCAAATGACTTAAAAAGATTTAATAAGCGACTGCTATTTGAGCATTCTTCTAAAATATTGATATTAAAATCACCACAAATAATTATAGATTTATTACTGGCTGCAAGTTTTGCCATCACATCTTCCATTATTGATTCAAATAAGGAAAAGTTTTGATAGTTTGGGGGTCTGTACACACACACAATTACATGCTTATCTAGCTCAACACAGGACAGTTCAACGCAATGTTCAACCGAGAGACCTACTATGTCATTACGTTGCTTATATTTAAAACAATGTTTTATTAATATTAGGGAACCTCCACGAAGCATAGTTTTACGGTTAAAGCAGCTACCCACGATATAGTTCTCATAATTGATAAGCATTTGGTAATCCTTTAGCCAATGTTCAGTAAAACAAATAATGTCAAACTTACTATTTTCTAAAAACAATTCAATTTCTAATAATTTGGAAGAAATGCCTTGGATATATTGGTGGAATAATTTTAAAGTGTTCTGCTGAGGCCCTTTTTTGCTAACTAATTGAGTGCAAGAAGATACGTTGGTAGGATTAACAATATTGTTAATCGTACCTCCTATTGTCTCATTTTCTAGTTTAAATTAATATTTGGAGTGAGGCCGGAGACTCCCGTGCCATCCTCAGACAACAAGACCCTATCACTAATACTAATAGACCCTAATTGAGAATTCTCCACGGTGACACATGGATCCTCCTCAGTACAATGTTTGTAAACATTTATAGCATTAATGCTATATTCATTTAAAGTCACCGGAATATCCGGATTTAGCGGATAATACGGATATTTTTTAGTTTTTATTCTAAACTAGCGACCCGCCCCGGGTTCGCTCGAGACCAATTTAGAACAAATAAAGAAGTGCGCTTACTGTAAAATTATTTTGTAATGCCTTTATTTCCCAATAATTTCATTTTTTTTGGGTGGTAAAATTTATAAATGAGTCCTCCCGCCCTGGGTGGAGCGGAAGGGACTGTCAGACTTACTGACTATGACACCATGTTCTTTCGGTTGCCATTTGCGTTCCAGGGCCCCGGTACCTTGTTTAGACAGTTCTGCGACCCCGGCAGCTGCTATAACTCCTAATACATTCATTTAAATTGAATAGTTTTTAGGGTAAATACGTTCCAAAAATAGATATTAAAGATAATCTATATAGATTTACACCATAAATAAGCTTCTAAAATAATGCATTACTTTTTACGCAAAACTGAAAAGGTGAAAATGGTTAAAGTGACCAACTGTTACACTAAAAAGCCACCCCATTTGTTTCGCTGAGAATATTTTCAGTCGCGCGTAATTTTAATTCTGTGATATCTTCTAAATTATTCATTTAAATGATACACTGTTAAGGGCCATATTGATCTATATTACATGCACAATGTTTTTAAGGTACTGAATTGGATAAGGATTAATGCTGTATTGCTTAAAATCGCTTCGTAAATAAGCCATGATTTCTCGTAAAAAGTAAAGGATTAAAATGGTTATTGTGGGTTATCCCTAAGAGATAGACATATACCATTGCGGACTTTTTTGTAGACTTTTTTAAGGTCTACAATACTGTACTACATTATTTTGATCTATCTCGTAAGGTTCAGCCAGCGTTTGCAATGTAAGCGCAAAAAAATGTGTTTATTTACGACATCACATTAGAAACCTCTAAAATTATCAGTGTTTCTCTACTACATTATGCATGTTAAATACATATAAACCTTCCTATACATGAAATCCGTTGCGGAGTTTTAAAGATCTAAGCATACATAGGGACAGACAGACAGAAGTGACTATGTTTTATACTATGTAGTGATAAAACTAACAAACTTTTGTAACACGTTTTAATCAGTCTCTCAAGGAAAATGACAAAGAAATAATAAACTATACCAATATTTAAAGAAACAATCACATAAGAAAAATAGTTCACTCTTTAAAATTATGCAATAAAACACCGATACCGCACAAATAATTTGTATCTATTCTTCTCATACTTAAAACAATTCTAATTAGAAATCAGATCTTACATTAATCACAAAATCCTAATCAAATCAACCATATTAATTAATTAAAAATATAACTCTCTTTGGCAAATCAGCTCAACTATTAAACAATACAACTATCCGTAACATCCGAAAAATCCGGATAATGATGCGATTAAATCCGAATTTGAAAATCAGCGGATATCCGTATAATACAGATATCCGAATATCCGGATTGCAAGCCCTAGGTGTATATGACAGTCAACGGAGAAGTGTGTACTTAATATGCACACTATTGTAATAAACGGTTAGGTTTTAAACGTCACTACAAGCATCTATTTTGTCAAGAAGGGGTGTTTAGGACAGTCACCGGAGAAGTAATAGGTACCTAATATTCACAATGCTTTTCACTTCTTGATTGTTATTTTTAAATCAAAGTCATCTCCTTGTTATTTATATTCTTATAAACCTCTACTAAAAAAGTTGGCCATCGTAATCTCAAACTTTTGGCTTAAGATTACGCAAATACTAGTTTTTATTGAAAAAACATGGCTAAGATTTACTAGAACTAAAACCCAGACAAAAGCTCGATAAGGAATCAGTATAATGAATATAAAAAAAACAATTAATTATCTCTATTTTTTTATTCTCATTATGACATTAATTTTAATTACGGGCACTTCTACTGTAGTCTCTTAGACCGATCACGTGTTTGTCGACGGTCTATAAGCTTCTTATGTCATGTTCTTCATAATGTCAGCCTTTCAAAATGGATGTAGGAATGTGTGCCGCGGCACTAAGGAGCTACTCTTCATCGACATGGCCAGTAGCCAACAGGTTCGTCGTTCCCGCAAAGATCTGTCAAGTGTCGACATGTTGGATAGATTATAAGACCGCCTACGACTCGGTGCCACATACATGGCTCATGAGGGTGCTGAAGTTGTACAAAATACACACATCAACACGGTCTAGGGATATTTTTAAAAAAGCGAATTACTATCAATGTGTTAATTATTTATATGACATGTATATATTTAAAAGATACGTTATTTAATATTCTACCATTTTTTTAAAAATGGTTAAGGTATAGATTAAAATTTCAGGATTTTATGGAAAAAAAATGAAGCATAGACGGAAACCGTATATGAATGAACTTTTAATTTGTGAGTAAAATCTGAAAAAAATAGAAAAATCATTTAATTTGTGTTTATAAACTTGAAGTTAGTAGTCTGAGAAAGCGCCCATGATGTTCATAACACATCGGCAACGATTCGGCATGCTCAGGACAAGGTTGTCAATGTCTTGCTGCGGAATATTGTCCCATGTCCTTCTGAGGTGCGCAAAAAGTTGATCTTCTGTAGCCAGATTTTCAGGAACTTCCTTCAGAGCTCTTCTTTGCAGCATATCCCACGCATGCTCAATGGGATTTAGATCTGGCGATTAAGCAGGCCAGTCTAAGGCCCTAACATTATGTGTATGTAACCAAGCTGCTACCGTTCTCGCCGTGTGTGCCCGGGCATTGTCGTGCATGAGCAGGAAATCTTGCCCCATTTGTGTTCTGTGGGGCAAGATTACGGGCCCCAGCACCTGTTGGACGTATCGTTCTGCCGTCATATTGCCCCGCACCCAAACGAGATCCGTCCGTCCTCCAAGACGAATTCCTGCCCAAACCATAATTGTTCCTCCTTGGTATGGGTGAACTTCCTGAGGGTTCTGGAGACGGCTCCATCGTCCAGGAACTCGCCAAACACGCGTCCTTCGTGAATCTGGATGGAAGCCGAACCTGGATTCATCCGTGAACAGCACATTGGACCATTGGTCACGGCCCCAGTCCACGTGGTTCCGAACCCATTCTAATCGTCGTCCACGATTGCCTCTCCGTAAAGGTGGGACCCGGAGTGGTCTACGAGAGCGTAGATTGCTTTCATGCAGTCGCCTTCTTACAGTTTGGTCACTCACAAGCACTTGGTGTTCCACTCGCAGCCTTTGGACCAATTGAGTCGCCGTTGCATTTGGTTGTGCTCGCGCAGTAATTTGCAAAAATCGGTCTTGTCTGGGGGTAGTGATGCGACTTGGCCCCCGGTGCCTCTCCGCTACTTCACCTGTGGCACGATAGCGTGTCCACAATCTTGAAATTACATTTTGATGGGTCCCTATGGCCTCAGCAACATTACGCTGAACAGATCCAGCTTCCAGCATTCCCACAGCTCGTAACATCTCCGCCCTCGTCAAATGTCGGCGTTGCATGGCTACAATACCTCAATTTTAACTTTATCTTTCGTTTAAAAATGAAAAAAAACTGTAACTAAACGTAATTCGTATTGTTTTCTAAATTTCGCACAAATGAAAATTCCCTCTCCTATACATCAAGACATTTTTATGCCACCGAAACAAAAGAATTTTCAAAAATTTGAATTTGGAATTAGTCTGAGATAAATTACAAACAAATCGGTGTATAAAAGATTCCAATGCGGCCAGTACTTTTCGAGTTATTTAATTGAGTATGAAATATCCCTAGACCGTGTTGATGTGTGTAGATGCAACTCTACGCGCTTTCCTTTAGTCATATATGACGTCGACAGATACAGAGGAACGATGGGGAATAAACGGGGAATATTCCAGGATGACAGTCTGAGTCCACTTTGGTTCTGTCTGGCCCTGAATCCTCTAAGCACATTATTGGAGGATTTAGGTCTGGGCTATCGGTTGAGGAGAGATGGTCAGGTCATATCTCACCTTCTTTACATGGATGATCTGACACTTTTTGCACCCACCAAATTGCGACTGATGGAGCTACTGAAAGTACTGAAAATTTTAGAAGCGCCATCACGATGGAATTTGGTGTGGACAAAATTAAATGTGCATTCATGTATGTAAAGCGAGGAGGGGAGATTATGGAATCCAAGACTTCAGCTCTCGGACTCGCAAGTCCTTACACCTATGATCCTTTTCCTCATCCTAAAGCTAGTATGTATTTGGGTTTGTCGGAAGCGTTAGGCATTAACGTAACAGAAATGAAGCAATCGTTGAGGGAGCGCTTCTTCGGTCGCCTGAAGAAAGTATTAAATAGCCTTCTTTCACCGGTTGGGTGATGCCGGATTGAATGCACTCTTTTGGCATACTCAAATGGACTCAGACCGAACTATATATAGTCCGCCTATGTACCACCCTTGTACATGAATTATAAATAAATAAATAAATGAGACTGTACATCCCGCGGAAGTGCGGAGTTCGAGGCTTTTTAAATGCGAAGACCCTCCATAATCGCGAGGTGTACAGTCTCAGAGAATATTTTTTAAAAGCCAAGGTGGGTACTCTTATGCACCGAGATGCGGTCACAGTGGACACACCCCGTTGTCCATGGTTAAAGAGAACTGGCGCATCTTGGTGCATCCCCACTAGGGCTTGCAATCCGGATATAAGAATTATCCGGATATCCACCCAATTTACATATATAATTCGAATAATGAAAGCAACTGAATCCGGATAATACGGATAATCATTTTGGTACAGTACAAGTAAATACATGTATCTACTCTATGATATTATCTATATATTTTTCGTTAAAATTTGACTAAATCTACGTAATTTTTTATTCTGATCTTTGTCATTTTCAAAATCCGAGTACCGGAACTTAGTGGGACAATTAAATATCTTCACAACACGAAAACCTTTTATGATGAAACAGAACTTGACACATCTGATTACCCTTTTCGGAATTCTAATACATCCATTCAACGGACGATCGTCCATATTTTTTCTGCGTATTTTGGTGCACAAGAACATGAAAATATCCCTAACGAGCCTCAAGTAACTGAAATCAAAAGGTTCAATGAAAGAACAATAATAAGAGGTAAATAATTACTGAGACCATCATCTTCATAACTTTCGCGAGCGCAGTATGCGCAACCAGCTCCATCCCGTCAAAGCGATTTCCTTACTACAATACTGGTAGAAATGGCGCTTTATGATCAGGGAGGCCAAAGGAGCAAGAACTTGGAGAGGGCATACAATGTTTTGCTGGCTTGGTTTATTCAAGAAGAGTTCCTGTTTAGATTTTAGAAATAAAAAGACGTTAAACATTTGTTTTTTTTTACTGTTTACTGTTGGTTGTATTTGATTTTTGCCTCATAACAGTATTGTTGGTTTGTTCATTTTATTCGTTTGATACTTTAAGCCATTTCCCATGTTTTAATTACCTGGGTGCTACAGAGAGGGCATTGTTTTTCATATTTTGGTTTTAATTTTAGTGCCTTTCTAAATTATCCGAATTATTCGGATATCCGAATGGTAAGGCTTCCTACTATTCGAATTATTCGGATACGAAAATTTAACGGATAATGCAAGCCCTAATCCCTACGTCGACTTCTAGGAAGTTTTCACTGACACTGCATACTAACAGTTGTGCAGGTTCTTAGCATTTAAGGAGCCATGACCCCCCCCTTAAGAGCGATAATATGACCTAAATTAAGCGGCATCAACGTTAAGCCGTATGAGTCAACTTTATTTTTATACGAGAACTAGCTGTTGCCCGCGGCTTCGCCCGCGTAAAGTTCAGTAACCGTCCCACTGGATCGTATTAAAGGGATAAATAGTGTCCTAGGTACGTGTTAATCCAGGTTATGAACTATCTATGTGCCAAATTTCATAATCATCACAATCACCATCACTATCACAACCACCATCATTATCACAATCATTATCACAATCACCATCACTATCACTATCACAATCACAATCACAATTACCATCACTATCACAATCACCATCACAATCACAATCACAATCACAATCACAATCAGAATTACCATCACTATCACCATCACAATCACCATCACCATCACAATCACCATCATCATTATCATCGTAATCACAACCATTATCATCGTAATCACAATCATCATCATCACAATCTCCATCCTCGGTATCACAATCACAATCACTATCACAATCACCATCGCTATCAAAGTCACAATCACTATCACCATCACAATAACCATCACCATCGCTATTACCAATTAAATCACCGACACTATCACCGACACTATCACAATCACCATTATCGTTATCATAATCTTAATCATCGTAGTCATAATGATTATCATCGTAATCACAATCATCATCATCACAATCACCATCATCGTTATCACACTCATTATCATGGTAATCATAATCAATATCATCGTAATCACAATCATGATCATCATTATCACAATCACCCTCACAATCAAAATCACCATCACATTTACCATCACTATCACAATCACCATCACAATCACCATCACAATCACAATCACAATCACAATCACAATCACGATCACAATCACTATGACAATCACCATCACCATCACAATCACCATCACCATCGCTATCACCATCACTATCACCATCACAATCACAATCACCATCATCGTTAGCACAATCACTATCATCATTATCACAATCATTATCATCGTAATCACAATCATCATCATCACAATATCCATGCTCGTTATCAAAATCATCATTATCGTTATCACACGCATTATCATCATTACCACAAAGACCATCACTGTCACAATCACCATCACAATCACAATTACTATCACAATCACCATCAATATCACAGTCACAATCACTATCACCATTACAATAACCAATACCATCGCTATCACTATCACAATCACCATCATCGATATCACAATCATCAATTCATCATCATCGTAATCACAATCATCATCATCATTATCACAAACACCATCACTGTCACAATCACTATCACATTCTCAATCACCATCACCATCACTATCACAGTCACTATAACAATCACCATCATCATCGGTATCACCATCACAATCACCGTCACTATCACTATCACAATCACCATCACCATCACAATCACTATCACCATCATCGTTATCACAATCATCATTATCGTTATCACAATCATCATCATCATTATCACGATCACCATCACTGTCACAATCACAATCACTATCAGCATTACAATAACCATCACCATCGCTATAACCATCACAATCACAATCACAATCACCATCATCGTAATCACAATCATCATTATCATTTACACACACCATCACTGTCACAATCACTATCACAATCACAATCACCATCACCATCACTATCACAGTCACAATCACCATCACCATCGGTATCACCATCACAATCACCGTCACTATCACTATCACAATCAGCATCACTATCACCATCACCATCACCATCATAATCACCATCATCGTTATCACAATCATCATTATCGTTATCACAATCATCATCATCATTATCACTATCACCATTACAATAACCATCACCATCGCTATCACCATCACAATCACCGTCACTATCACTATCATAATCACCATCACCATTACCATCACTATCACCATCACCATCACTATCACAATCACTATCACGATCACCATATTATCACAATCATTATCACAATCACCATCATCGTCATTATCACCATCACCATTACTATCACAATCACTATCACAATCACTATCACCATCACTGTTATCACAATCATCATCATCAGTATCACAATCATCATCATCGTTATCACAATCGTCATCACAATCATTTTCATCGTAATCACAATCATCATCGTCGTAATCACAATCATCATTATCATTTACACACACCATCACTGTCACAATCACTATCACAATCACAATCACCATCATCGTTATCACAATCATCTCAATAAATCAACAATAACCCTGTATAGAAGTCGAATCCGCCATCTTCTGGATCTCAAAATAAATGCCATTTTCGTAATCTGCACCCCTGATAACCTCGGTATCGACACCCATATTGATTTTTAGACGTTTCAACCCCATCGCACCCCAACAGGGAATGAAGGCATTTCAGGTCCCCAACATTAAATCTTAAAATCGTTGTTTTTGTGATACAATACACCCGACCCGATACACCATACAAACAATACCGATGTTGATTTTCAGAGTTTGTTACCCCATTTCCCCCTTTAGGGGTTGAATTCTGAAAAAACCTGAAACACAAATGTTAACTCATTTATCGATAGGAGTACTCCTGTGAAGTTTCGAATAAAACAGTCTTACCTAATCTTGTTTCCCCATACAAACTTTTGACGCCCGTTTCATCATCCTTTCTTAATGCACCCCTCATAAGGAACGTTTGTGCCAAATTTGGAATCTCTAGACTCAGCGGTTTGGGCTGTGCATTGATTTTTAGACTTTGTCACCCCATTTCCCCCTCTTGGGTTGAATACTGAAAAAACCTGAAACTCATGTCTACTCATTTATCAATAGGAGTACTCCTGTGAAGTTTTTAATAAAATAGTCTAATTAATCTTGTTTCCCCATATAAACTTTAGAGCCCCGTTTCACCCCCATAGGGGGTGACTTTTGAAAAACCCTATCTTAGTGTACCCCTAGACCACTTCAGGAACATATGTGCTAAATTTGGGATATCTAGACTCAGCGGTATAGGCTGTGCATTGATTTTTAAACTTTGTCACCCCATTTCCCCCTCTTAGGGGTTGAATTCTGAAAAACCCTGAAACCTGTTTCTACTCATTTATCAAAAGGAACACTACTGTGAAGTTTCGAATAAAATAGTCTAACTAATCTTGTTTCCCCATACAAACTATGGAGCCCCGTTTAAACCCCTTAGGGGATGAATTTTGAAAAATCCTTTCATAATGCACCCCTAGACCACATAAGGAACCTACTTGCCAAATTTGGAATCTGTAGACCCAGCGGTTTGGGCTGTGCGTTGATAGATGAGTCAGTCAGTCAGTCAGTTTCTTCTTTTATATATTTAGATAAGAAGCGTAAGTTTTGGTTAATGACTTTATTATACGACCTTTAAGTTTTTTTTTTTAATAATTGTGCATGTTATTTAAATAACCAATAAAATAACGATTTATATGAACTACGCCCCATGTCTTCAAAAATCTCCAAAAATCACGTGGGCAGTATTTGACTTAAATTTGCGAATTTCTCAGTTTTAACTACACAGATGGATAGAGAATAAAAACTGAACATACTCTATCAAAAAGTCATTTTGGTAAAATGGTGTTTTACAAATTTTCGCGAATTACAAAAATAATTTAAGAAATTGCTCCCTACAAAAACACTAATAGTAATTTTAAGATGGAATCTGAGATAACAGAAACCATGTCACAGCTTAAAATAATCGCAAACTACTTAAGTTGCCAAATGTTTCCCTTCAGCTCACATTAAAAATATGCTTTAGGACCTGCAAGTATTTCTGTGGCTCGGCCGGGCTGACGCCAGCGACGTCAACTGACGTGTCTTTGACGCATTGGAATATTTCGCCTGTTCTTGAGCTGAGCCGGATAATTAAGTGCCCCGCAAAATACCTAGTATTAGACTTGCATTTGCAAATGTGAGTTTGATATTTACGATGCGCTGCCGGACGGCGCGATGGGCCGTAAAGCAAGGCACAGCATCAACTATGAAATTAAGGATATTTTTGGCACACGCGAGCACAGGATACACTCTCTGTTATAGTTCACGGGTCATTTAACAATAGTGTTTCTTCGGGCTTGACGCAGTTTCGCTTGCACTTGCAGTTTTGAATTGTTATTTTCTAGTGAACATCTGGATTCCGTAAAGTCGTAAAATAATAAAAAGGTCTTGACGGCAGGCTTTGTAGCCGTCTTATAAGACAAGTAGGTACTCATGCATGTCTGCATATGCATGTGACACGTCTAGATAAGAACATTAATATTTGCGTGGCTATCTGTCTTATCTGCAGGGAGGTATTGAAAAATAACAATGACGCATGCACGACGTCAGAACAAAAATTCTTTGTAAGTCCAAAGCTCGTCACTGGAGGCTAAAACTCATATAAAGGTTTTATAAGACACAGGACTAAATCTAAGCAGACTGCTAAAGTTACTTTTACAAATATATTGATACACAAGGATATTCGATTCAGGCTCGTTAAACCAATTTTAACAATAATAACTATTAGGTTTATTGTTATTTTCTTTTTAATTTTTGGTATTTGTTAAAATATCTATTAGTTTATTTTATCTGTATATGTGTATTAGTATCAATCTAAACTCTCGTTAACAAAAAGTTTTTTTTTAGACATTACTTTGTACCCTATCACTATGTTTTCCTATTTAACCCAAAGGTTGACTGGTAGAGAATGCCTTGTGGCATTAAGTCCGCCTATGTACCACTATTGTACATGAAGTTTAAATAAATAAATAAATTTTACTAGATTGTTTAATAAATGATAGTTCACTATCATTACTGTTAGGCCATGTCATTGGTATGGTATATTTTGCCTTGCATGAAATAAGTAGTTCTGATTTTTTACATGTTGTAGGTGATGAAGTAGTTATGTCAAATCCAATTTTTCGACCTCCAAAACACTTCGGATCATTGTTAAATTTTTGAAAAACCTTTAATTTTTCCTATTTTTCCACCAAGAACCTTTGCTACGGTAAAAGTCACAATGAAATTTGGTTATGTTAGACCAAATAGCTTCTGAGATACAGCTGTTCAAATAAGGTACAGTCGTGGTCTTTTCCGCCTGATCAGTTAATTTTTTTTTCGCTTTAATCATGCGGAGGCGCCGAGCCACACCCCCTTAAAGTTTAGGCCTATTAGGAAAGCGTCAACTTTGGCGCACAAATTAACAAAACTCTCGTTTGGCGTGCGTTGTCCGTGCGCTCGACCGAACGGTATCTTTTTATTCATTATTTTTTACAATGTCAACGGGGCGGGGCCAGAGAGCGTTTCTATGTTGTAAGTGCAAGCATACATTTGCTTAGTGGTGATCAGGCGGTAGTGTCCTTGATAGTACATAGTTCTGATTTTTTTTGTATTTTGTAGGACATGTAGGTGATGAAGTAGTTATGTCAATTTCAATATTTCGACTCTTTTACCATACCATGGATTATGTTATTTGGTAGGTAATTTTGTAATATCAAATATTCCCTTTCAATAATTCGCTTATTGTGATTGTGCGCACAATGAAAACACAACATGTTTATATATTCAATTGATTCTTTTTCATAGCTGACATTATTTTTTAGTTTTACAAAAGTGTAGGTACAAATACTAATAAATAATGTAATTGTATACCTTTGCAACAAAACAAGTATCGAGTGATACTAAAATACAGCTTGTGTACAGCTTAAGGAATAAAACCGGCTTGAAGAATCACAAAATACCAAACGCAGTTTATTAAAGTTGACATATTCTCTTATAAAGGCAAAAGCTGCTTTTAAACCTCTTATACAGCTTTAACATTAAAAACATGAGTTAAGTTCTAAATGTACTACTTCATTGATGTTTCCAACGCTTGCGTGCTGTTGTGTAGGACACAAAGTTCAAAGAATGAACCAAAAAAATTGCAGCTCAGTCAGTCACATCACAGCCCATACTTGGATATCATTTTCCATGATGTTCAGCTACGACTCCTTTACCAACTACATATTTGTGTGAAAACACTGCAATATACCCAAATTAAAACCTAATAGGTACATCTATTGGGTTGTATTTTTCACTGTTTCACCGTTTCATTGCAAACTGACCTTCACTACTTTAACTGTAATAAAAAAATATTTTTACTTGTTTTTAGGGTTCCGTACAAAAAATGAAAAAAAGGGATCCTTATAGGATCACTCGTGCGTCTGTCTGTCTGTACGTCTGTCTGTCACAGCCAATTTGCTCCGAATCTACTCGAACGAATCAGGTGAAATTTGGTACGATGGTGTAATCCTATGACCCAAACACAGGTGTGTTTAGGGGTTGGTGTGTTTTTTTTTTTAAATAAGGGTAATTTTCGGGGGACAAATTAGGAAATAAAAAAAAAAGAAGTAAAAAAGAAAGGGCTCGTTATGAGGATCTCAAATAATTATATTCTTGTTATTATTGTAAAATATATAGTTTTGATTTTATTCATGAAAGAAGTTGAAAATTGACCATTCCCCCCTGATATCCGAATTCCGAAACTACTGAGCCTAAAATAAAAAAATAAAAATACAAAATATAGTTCATTGCTTGTAGATTACAGGAAAACCTATAAGAATAGGCTAGTGTCCACCATCAATTAATTGCAAATCTATTTAGTCTGTCAGTTAGAGTATTGGAAAATAATGGACACGTTTTTTTTGTTTTTGTAAATCAATGAATATTAACAAAGATAAAATGCATCAAAACTCGGGAATAGGGGCTCGTGACGTCAGAACGCAGTAAAAATTATACCACGGCGTGACGTATTGAGAATTTTAAAAGCGTCGTATTTTCGTCAATTTTGGTTTACGTTACAAAAGGAAAAATACGTGTCAAACATTTTTTGATAATCTAACTGACGGACTAATTAGATTTTTTCAGTACACAAGCCTATATTCTATCAATTGAAAATAAAGTGGTAAACTAAATATAATACGTTTACTTACAGAAAATTTGACTTTGGCATTGTGCGGAACCCTTTCCACGCGAGTTCAACTCGCACTTGGCCGGTTTTTTTAACAGTACCTACATAAATACCTAAGGTTTTTTTTCCTGAAGTGACCTGAACCTTGAAGGTGTTTGAGTAACTTATTTGCACGTTGGGCAGTGAAGTGCGTTTATTTTCCGTTTTTCCACATTACGTTTACGACGCCAGGAGCGGTATATTCTTACTTTTGTTAAATTAATTCCATGACTACTTAACCTACTATAATTGTTTAGTATCCGGATGTGTGCGTGTCGGCATAAAGGATATTCACTTTGGTGTTGTCTGTCTTCAGAGCGCGTTTGTTTCTTCAGCGCAAACACACACTAATTAACCGAGGTGCCTTTGTTTGCCTCTTCCAGAAATTGCTTTAAATGTTAAGATGTTTGAATGTACCCGTTGCATCTCGATTTCTAATATCGTTTGCTTTGATGTCAGAGTCCAGTCCAGCTAGTCGTAATCACACAGAAATATCTAACTCTCACTGCTTTGTTGGGGTACCACTCAGATGAATGGAATGTTGTCCTTCCACCTTTATTATTTCAATCCTAACTTTGATTGTTATCAACATTACAACCAATACATTTTGTTCACGACCCATGCATGAATATAAAACAATATGCACACGGCAATACCTAAAATATTTAAGTTTATGTAACAACTCACCCACCATGTAATAAACTTAATGAACGGTAAACGGTTTGTTGTACTTACTGCCAATACTCAGCAGGTACCTACTCGGGTACGCATACTAGGACTAGTTTCTAAGAAGCCTTATACAGTGCAATGCGCATTATTGCTATGTATACGGTCTTAGATAACTCTTAAATACTGGGCATTGGCAAGTAATTATGTCGGTACTTATTAATTTAAACATTTTGTTGATTAATTTAATATTCATTGCTGCACTAGACGCTTACTAGTGATCTTTAAACTCAGATAATTAACTCTGAAAAATTGATTAGGTAAGTATTTTTGCTTCCTTTTCACTTACATAATAGTGTCCAACAGTAGGCCTGAAGTTAGAACAATAATAGAGCAACCTTTAAGTCTCCGTGAGGTGATCTCCTAAATAAATCAGCTCAGAGTCACGTCACTCCTTAGCACATAAATAGCTCAAGTCACAAGACAGACCGGTCGGCGCGGAGGCGCGCGCGCAGCTCCGGTGGGATGCGCGGCTGCGCGCGCGCTGCGCTTGTGTGCGGTGCTCGATGGCCGCTCCGCTTGGCGCCAACGCCACCCGCGTGTTATTTCCGACGCCATTACTCACACCGGCTTCGACTAATTATAATATTCAGCGAGCTCACATCGGCCGACTGTCCGACGAGTCCGTTCACATATCCTGCACGCACAGCACAGCCAAATTGTTTTCTCGTGAATGTTATTTTGAGGTCTACGTAGAATTTTACTGTCGTACTATAGATGCGATAGGTATATCTACCCAAACTTTCCACACAAAGCAATCGCATGATCATCCTCAAAACAAGGCATTGTTAAAAGTCACACAAGCCGGCCGGTTCTGTTAATTGATGTCGTCTGGCTTTGATAGCGGCCGTTCGGTGAGATCAGAGAGGTGTCGGCGACGTTGAAACGGCTCTTCTCTGTAAACACGCCTGCTGACTGTGTAGTCGTGTAACACAATCAGCACGCCCTTTGACACCAGCCTCAGTACCTCTGATAATGTAGTTCGAGCTCTTCGTACCGTTTGGCACATTAATAGCAATATTAACCTCATTCAATTTATTTTCTGGTGAACATTTGTAACACAAATACATATTATGTATGTGTAATATAGAGAGTGAGTTCGAAATATTTAAAAGACATATACCATAAAATAAATTATTCAATCACCAAATATCGTTACTCTTTATTCTTTCTACACTACTAGATCTGCAAAACCAAAACTAAACCACTTACAGAAGCTGTTATAGTTTGGCCGGGACCGGTGGAAGTCTTGAAGGAAGTGTTTAGAATAAATAGGAACATTTTGATGACTACACGCTTATGTTGTTTGCAACATTTGTTTACAGTACTGTAATAACACCTTTAAATCACAGCAGTTATAATGGCGCAGTTACAGATTTTGCAAGTTAAAGAAGAGCAAAGTTCGTCACGCTCTTCTATGATTTCCAAAGTTCTTTAATACTGTAAGTAGTGTAGGTCTATATAGGTACCTACCTCTTTAGGTTTATGTCGATTAAAATTGACTTAGATGTATGTCAAGGCTAAAATGAAATCCTTTTTTTTTCTCGTTTTCTTTCTGTAGTATTTAGTCACTACAGATCATCCTGTTAGTTTTCCTGTCGGAAGGGAAACACGTTTTGTTTGCAGCATGTCTCTAAACGGTAATGATGAGTGAGCTAATGAGGCACTGCACGTGAACTACTCGGTTGCTATGATATGTGTGCGGTGATAGCCGATGTAATAAGTTTGATCGGAAGATTGGATGCGACACTAGAGGTCAAGGTTATCGCATTCAGATCAGGCGCATCCGTCACTAGCTCAGCATTTTTTGTCAGGGTTAATATTTTTGCAACACGATGCAGATAATGGAAAGGACTTTTTAATTTCCGCATTTTTTTATTACGCAATAGGCCTGCTCATGACCTAGATTACGGCTGATGGAAAGCGATGGATGAGGTCTATGATGGAACGCGCGTGCCCAGAAGATGCCTGTTAAATGTGGGTTAAATGTAGGAGGGAACACAGATGCCGGCAGAGAGTTCCACACTTTGGCTGTGTGCATAATAGAAGTGAAGGAGAAGCGCTGAGTATGACTCGTCGGGATATCAACCAAGTGTGGATGGTACGCCGCACGTCTGCTAGTTGACATGACATGTTAATTTGATATTCAACTTTATTTGCTAAAATTACGGTGTTTCAGATAGTAATAATGCAACAACATTTAAGTATTTATAAAAGCGTTGCGAAATAGAACACCCTAGATATGAGCACGTCAATGAGATAAGAGATTTTCAATACCGATGACCGACCATGACGTACGTGTGACTGTTGCCAAAATAATGGTGTATGTGTCGTTTGTCACATCACCAGTTTTAACGAATATTAGTAGCTTTGTTAGTCATCACGTCCCGTCGTTTAGTCTACAGTGTTTATACATAAAGGCACCTACTGTTTGTTAGTATTTACTTTATGTTTATAATGCACTGCTCTAAGACTGCGTTTATAGGACATCATGATAGGTATAGTTACTTGTCCATGTTTCCACCACTTACTTGAAAAGGCTAGGCAGATGATGATTTTACATTAGCGTTTGTATCTAGTATCTACGTCTGCGTGGATGGGGTTTGGGGCCACTAAAATACTATTAATAATAAGAGGGCCATCTGAGCCTTCATAACAATCCTGCTGGGGTTGGCTGGTATTATAAGTAGGTTTAATACGATATTCCACCTTGGTCAACTAGAAAAGTTTTGTCTCTTTCGCAAGAGGGAGTTCATCACCCACGTTGAATAGGACCTAAGTTTTTTCTATGAGCCAGAGAAGACCCCAGTCAAGGATCGATCATTAACAATCAGCCATAATTCATATAACTTTAGCAATTTAAGCATTACTATAACCTCTTTTCGTATAGTTGTCTTATAAAAGTCATATAAGTAGGCTGCTTATTATGGTTTCTAAAATGTAACTGATCTGTTAGCATTGGTCACAATTCTTTATTATCTCGGATTATATACGACGTTAAAGACGGTTACAAGTAGGTGCCTATGTACGGTTTGTGCTTCATTCTTCAACGCAAATTAGCATTCTCGAGAGAAAAATATGCAAACAGTCGCTTATCCGGTTAATTCTAATGTTTTAAATTGTACATACCTACAAATAACAATTAATGCCAACACGTTTATTCAGAATCATTGCTGTAAGAGCAACGGTCAGGGCATAAAGGGCAACAGATCATTCTACCTTTCCAACGTTCGTAAAGTGTTCTTCGAAATAATGCTAGAGCAATTTTTCTCAAGGGAACTTGTCGCAGTGAACTTTACCTTTATGACAAAGGTCAATTGTGTGACAGTGGAGATTTTTCGCGCAGTTTCAGGAACGGCGACCGGCCATGACGCAAATGAATTCGTGCCAATGAAAGCACTAATCACTTACATTTCTTCTTGTGGGCATTGTTACACCTACCGAATGTCAACGTGCCAAGACATAAATATTTTTGTCATTCTAAATTTATCGTTACCAGGCTAATTTCTGATTCCATGATGTAGTTATTTCAAATGCTTAAGAATTCTCTTCTCAATATTCACTAATACGATTCTTTTCTGAAGCATATAATTCTGTTTTACCGATTTACTATTTATCTACGAAAACATAATTGCCTTGATACATACTAGGTATATTAACATTAAAATAGAAACATTTTTAAAGGGATCTCAAGTAAACTTAGTGTAGTGACTTCATCATTTTATGTATTTGTGTTTGAAGCAAGCGCTACAGGCTGAGATCATTAAAACGGGTTCATATCAGTTTCCATGAGTTTTTAACGGTTGCCCTCTTGATAAACTCCTGTTGATTGTGCGCCTCCGCCACACGGGCGGACCACCCGAGCGTCACCGCGCGCAGTGAACGAAGTCATAAATATCTGTGGCGCAACGAGGATCATCCATGATAGTACCTTGAGCCCTGATAAGCCTAAGATACTGACATGATAGCGCACGACCACCAATCTGTTTGGATTTATTAATCCTCTTTGTTAAGGGTGATTACAGCACAGATTTAAACCTGATCCATCGTGCTACTTAGGCACTTGCATCATAAAGTTTAATAGGTACTCAAGTAAATGCAAGGACTATAATGAATAGTTACAAAATCGTTATTCTTATCAATTAGTAGTAAATCCATATGGAGTAGATGACCCAGTTTCAAACAAAGAATGAGTCAGGCCCGTTGTCATTGTGGAAGAATGCCCGGCCGGTCAACGTAGGGTGCTGAATATTGCACAAAATCATGCTCAATAAGAAAACATTTTAACTACTTGAGAACCTTATACTGGTGTCAATTCTGTTGTGCACTAACTAAATTTAATTTAGGCTATTGCTATCTTTTACTAAAAGGCAGTGCGAGAAAAAGACGGCTATAGCTATGAACTAAGTTACAGATGTCAAACTAGTTTATGCCTTGGGCTTCACCGTGTTTTTAGTCGACAAGTTTTTACGTGCACCCTTCATTTGTATGGAAATATTAGTTCCAACTAATTTCGACAGCTCTAAATTACGTCCGTCTCTTTCTCGTTTTATTAGAGAGAAAAAGATAGCAATAGCCTAAATTAAGTTTAGTTTGTGCACAATAGAATTGACACCACTGTTTCTCTTGTAAAAATGATAGTACCTATTATATCTTATAAAGTCAATTTCTAATAATTTTAGATAAACTCAGTGCTTTGTGTCGCTTATGTTGCTTCGCATGGAAAAGCGAGTGTTATTTTCACGCAAATAACGCATGATTTAAAAACTTTCTTGCCGTGTCGTTTCATATAAAAATTCGTTCTGATCGTAATGATGTTATCGATACCCAATTCCACATAGGTTATAAACTGGTTAGTTAAGAAGTTGGGTGCGCCAAGTAATTTGCTGCGAGCGGGTGCGCGGGGCAGGGGAGGCCACTGAACATCGGTTCCGGGGTTCAGCGACAACTTGTCTGGCAGGGCCGGCGCCCGGGCTCCGCGCCGCGCCCCCACCCCGCATTATTATAGGCTTGACGCCGCCGCCGGCCTGTGCCCCTCTTGCTCCTCACCGCACCTCCTGCCGCTGCGCCCGCGCCACCGCTTCTCAGAAAACGAATCCGACGATATGGTGACGCACACATTGACATTTGGCAGTTGATACGACGGCACAGTTTCTTAGACGGGAAAATTGAATTGATGTGCCAATGAATTTAGAAGAAAGCTTTAAGGTGAATGCTCTAACCAGACCGCGAAATTAAAATTTTCTTAAGTTTTTTGTAATTTGCAGGCCAGTGCTAGGTTGTATTTTGATTAAAATATTGTTCGCGATTGTAAGGCGTAAGTAGTTACAGAATTATAATCAACAAAATCATCAATACAACCCTCCAAGTTCATAAAGGTCTAGCAATGACTTTGACCTTGAAAAAATCGTTCCTCGACCTATATGAACTTGGGAGGGTTGTATTGATGATTTTGATGATTATAATTCTGTAATAACATCCGTCTTACAATCGCGAACAATATTTTGATCAACATACAAGCTAGCACTGGCCTGCAAATTGCAAAAAACGTAAGAAAATTTTAATTTCGCGGGCTACCCTGGAGCATCAGCCTTAACATAAATGCTCAGATGCTTTAAAATAATCAGGATACGAAAGTTAAGTATATTACAATGCGGGCCCTAACAAGGATAGCATTCATTCTTTCCAAATTTCCTTGATATACTGCAACAAGTGCATACTTCTACCTACGTTGGATGATGACAGTGGTGGATTTTACTTTAAATATAATAGATTTTATTTTTATGCCTTTGTCATAGAAATACAACGTTAATAAAGCTGGCGCAAAGAAAAAAATTCAAGAAACGTGTCGATCACGAAAGATGCATATATCAACTTTCAATAAACAGGTGGCGACTCGCGGCTTTTTACAATACACGTGTAGGACATAAATAAAAGTAATCATGCACTGTGTTATGTAACCAGAAAATATTGTAACTCTATATGACTTGGGTTTATCAGAATCTGAGATGTGAGATGGATTGCTATGTGAAGAAGTTTGCTTTATTTTTAGCAGACCTTAGAGCTATATTTGGAAGATTAAGCAATAACAGATTTATCTTTAACTTCATAAACTGGTTCATCTTATTGAAAACCAACTAGTTAAAACTATAACTATTAGCTATTTCTAAACATATGCATAATTTTGGAATGATCTAAGCAAACTGAACCAATCCGTCGTCCAAGTAGTGGCTTTATCTTTGACTAATCTCTTAGCAGCCATTGAATCGAACCGATACGTTTGCATCATGTGGATAATGTCCGCACAAAGGAATATTATGTTCAATGCTCGTGCAGCGTGGACGCATCACAGCACTCCAACATAGATAATGTATTGGCGTTACATATAAATAGGTGTGTCAAAGTAGGTGTGATTCTGTCCGTGTGTGCGTTGTCGGTGCGAGTAGATAATTTATCGAGTAGTGAGCACCGCTTGCCGCTACGCAGCAACTTGCCCGGTGTGGTGAGGTGGGTCGCACTTTATATGGAGAGTTGTCTAATCCACTGAATAAATTACCATTGGGCCTAGGTTTCTCCTGAATGACTAATGGACATTTAAAGAATTAGCTCAAAGCTCATGCCGTTCGCTTTCCAATTTTACCTATGTAAATAGCGACATGCTAGTTGATATTTTTCACTTTAAGGCATTTAGAGTAGGTAATTACTTAGGTACCTAGTTGTTTTCATTTATTCATCAAGACAATAAATACAAAAGTGCTGGATTCGTCAGTTAATAAAATGACTCCACGCAATGTGACTATTGTTTGGCAATAGTCTATTGTTGGGGTGTGTTATGGTTCTTCATGGAAGATCCTTATATGAACTCAGTCACTAATCACTGCAATATGCTGGGCTGAGCGGGTCCTTTGAATTCATGACTCGAAGGCTGAATTGATCGACTGATTGATGTTGGAGTAATGAACAGCCGGTAGTTGTTAGATTACAACACGACCACGTGCCTAGCTGGTATTGTTAAGTGTCAAGAGTTTAACAGTAATATCGCAGGATGCAGTCGATGAATGCGGCTTTAGTTCAATGATGGTGGCGCTACCAGTTAGCGATACTTTTATTGCGCATACATTCAGTGCGTGTATATATTTTGTGCTGGTTCTCTATACAATCAAGAAACTTAGAAAGCAAATGAAGCTAGTCCAGTCCTGCTGATTTATATTAATAGTAAATTAGTAATAGGTACTATTAGGTACTAACAATAAAGCCCAAAAACTCATTTGAGGAAAGCTGCATCCACAATAATTTACAGTTATCTTAAGAGGAATCCAAAGGAGACAAATAGTAGAAATGTATCAAACTAAAGACCGAAATAAACGAATAAGATATTTTGATCAAGTTGGATATCTGTGAAATGGAGGGGCGCGAGCTGCGCAGGTAGGGTCGCACTTCGTCGAAAGAGAAGCAATAACGTAGTCGAATCAAAATGAAGGCACAGACGCACACTGTTTTAAAATACTAACCTTTGAACAAATGCATGTATTCTAACATTAAAAGCCCTACATCAGAAAATGCAAAGCAAATTGCCGTAAATACTATGGGTCAGGATTTAGTTAACGGACAGTTTAAAGTAAGCTGTTTTTAGCTGTGAAGATACCTTTTATAAAATAAATAAAATGATCCTTAACATTAAAATTACAAGCAAGTACCCACATTAATAAGTTTAGGTACATAAACTCACCGACCATGTACGCAACACGCATCAGCAACGTCAGTAATTTGTGCGCACACTGCGCTCCAAAACACAAATTACTAACATTGCTCAAAAAGCCGCAAAGCTAAAGTAAGACTGGGCTGGCTGACTGAGCTGTGGGCCAAAATAACCACTATGTGGAGCCCTGACACAGCCAGAAGGCGACGCGGTAGACCTTTCAGGAGATGGCGGGACGAGCTGGACAGAACCACAGGTCCACATTGGCCCTGGATTGATGAATTTGGAAGTCATGGGGAGAGGCCATTGCTCAGCAGTGAAGTTACAAATCACCAAAATAAAACTGTGTCAGTAAAGCTCTAACACATATTAAGCTATTTTATCCTCTACGGGGTTTACGTTAATTCAAACAATACATTTTTGTATCGTCTCAGTATAAGATAAATATTAAGTAAGTATAATTATGTTAATGTCATAATGCAAAGACTGCGGGTTTTCATAAAGCATTATATTTAGAGGTGGTATAGCAGTTTCCCCTATGACCGTTAAACAGCCATTGTAACACCTGATTTTTGGCTTTAAAAAGTGTTATACTGGCTGCTTAGTGGTTCATTTCTAGAGAGGAAATTTTGCTACACAAAGGTTATTGTGTAAGGAATTATGTCTTTCTGTATAATGTACCTACATAACTATACTTACCTACCAAGCTTGTCTAGTACACTATAAGTGTAATAGGCACCTTAACACCTTTATTATTTTCACACGTTTTATTTGTAACGTTGATGCCTAAGTTTAGAACCTACCTACTGCATATAAATAAATAAATATAAATATCGCTAGACATTACACACAGCGCCATCTAGTGCCACACTAAGCAACGAGGCTTGTGTCGTGGACACCAGATAGTTGATATACTACATAGATACTTTTTGTTTGTAAATACATACTTATTATGCATATAAACATCCATGACTCGGAAACAAATGTCCATGCTCATCACACAAACATTTGCTTCTACCGGGATTCGAACCCGGGACCCTAAGAACGTAAGGCAGCCTCAGTACCGCTGCGCCATTCGGGTCGTCACACATATAGCAGAGCTGTCCTTATGATTAAGGGCAAATAACTATTATGGGCATTCTTCAGTTATTAAGTTCAGAGACACGAAGCCAGCGAACCGTTGAAGGTCAAATGCTCAAGTTACATTACATACTAAATGAAACTAACTTAATTCGCTGTGTTACTTCTGCAGTAGGTACAAAAGAGTTCAACCCCAGGCTTGTAATCTAGGAAAAGAGGATAGTTTACCTCTAATTCTGACCTAGGAATGGACTCAATGAGACTGTGGGATAATCCAGCAAGGTATTTGGGTTGCCAGTGATAAATAAATAATGGAGAAGCCACGTTTAACTTGTAAATTTTAATCAGGAGCCTCTAATGACTATTTCATTACAATTTCCAATTTGATTAAATGCAGATAGGTAGTGCGTCGTATAAATGTGTGTATCGCACCATTTTCTCTTGTTAGCTTACCTACCTACAAAAGATGAGGCTAAAATCCTTTATTATAGTATTCGCCATGTTTAAGAAGCCGACTTCGAACAGGCATGTAATACTCACAGTTCAACTAGTAGAAAATACTAGCACCTTTAACATACCCACCAGCATACACCAGCAGTCACTGGCAGGTAGGTAAGTACAGGAAAACTCAGTCAAAACTGTAAAGACAGGCTTTTAGTGTCACGTCACGTAGCTTCGTAGCCGCGTAGGCGGTTGGTCGTCTTTTGTTACTTACGCAAATTGGTCAATCTCCTTTGAGATTTTATCAACGATTGAAATATTTAAAATGGAGCTACAAAGAAAGTACCTATGTATTTATTTTGATAAAAGAGATTTGAAAAACAAAAAATTCGGCAGAAAAAAAAAACAAAGTTCCTTGCTAGGTTATACACTTCTACCTACCGTTATTAAAAAGCACATAAAGCAAAGGTACTTTTACATTATATACCTACAGTTTCCTATGAATTAAGTAGGTAGGTACTCTAAGTAGGTGTCTGAGTAAGTACCCATGTTAAAATTAGAATATTATTAAGTACCTACACAGTATTATTTGTAATAGCTGCCAACTGCCAAGCTACACACCCACACCCGGTACCCACCATGGAAACTGCTGCCATTCCCCGAGTCCGCCATTGACGCGGGACCGCGTGACGACCTACGCTAATACATAAGTAAGTACCTATCATGTACCTACTTTGTTTTATTTATTCACCAAGTTATTATTATTGTTCAAAAGAAATAGGTAAGTATGTAGGTACTTTTTATGACTAGTGATTGACGTATTGCAATTTTACCCGTTTTTCGTTATTATTTTCCGTATTTGCTACTGCAATGACTATCTATTGTGGTCACTGCTGGTAATAGTTCGGTTCAAACTTAATGGCGGCTCGGACGCGTTATTCGCACTCGTCGCCTGCGAGTGACGGTCTGCGAAGGCGATTCGGAACATCTAGCTTTAGCTTTTAACTTTTAAACTTTTGTAATTAAGTTAGCTCTAACTTCCGAGCCGCCATTACGTTTAAACCAAACTATAGGAGGCTACCACAGATTCATGTTTTCCCATTTGATATTGTATTTTCACATAAGTATTTTTATTTATACTTAGTCCATACAAGACACCAATACTAAAAGTATGAACGGTTGCTGCTCCACTATATTCCGCTGACTAGACTGACCTGTTATAATCACCATGCAAACTCGCCAACCTACGTGCACAAAAAGTTGTCGATAATTATGTACTGTTAGAGTTTGGATGATAGGCAATTATACACTTTTATTGCTTATCATGATGCGAGCTTATCATTGATTGCTATTTGCGTTGCTTCACCGTCAGCAAGGAGGGGTACCCACCTATGTGCACAATCGCACACAATTATTTTCACAACAGCAATTGGAAATCAAGCAACTCAACCATCAGTTTTAAACGCATAATTTGAAGTACCTAAGTATCAGTATTTAAGGGCCCTCCAGCTTGAGTGAGCGTCAAGGTAAACCGGCACGGCTGCGCAGCGCCAGCGAGTCTGGTGCGGACACCACCGACGCCCCCCCGCCCTCGGCATCCTCCCCGCCCGCTCCCCGCAGCACCTACCTGTCATGCTACCCACGCAACCGATCGGCCTACGCGCCTTTGCTATGTTCATAAGTGTCTACGCATGATGCATAATAATGAGTAATCGTGATTCGTGCGTAAAGGATGTCTAATCAATGTTGACAGGAGTCGTTGAGTTGAGTGAGATATTGGAATTGAGCCTTAAGTTTCCAAACGGGAACTTTGCTGATCAGAGAATAGCACAAAATATATATATCAATCCTATTAGCCATAGCCAAGTTAGTCAAAACAAGTTTAATGGAATTAATGGCAACGTATTTTCCAAACAACAAAACAAACCAATGAGCTGTGGTAGAACCGTTTACCTATCATGAAGCAATCACGTTGTACCGGCCTTTCCCACTATCTGGTAAATACAAAAACACCAGTCAGATACAGAAATAGTAATTAAAGGACTTGGCAAGTTGGCGCGTCTTATCTATACCTTGAGGTCAGGGGGTGTGCATCTCATTATTATAATGATATAGTGAGTCATCAGGCATCGTGATACAGCGCACGTTCGTCGCCATTCGCTGCCACATCACTACCTACCTTGCTGTCTCTTACAGTCGTTACACATCCATTTTTAAAAGCCGACGGATCTCTTCAACGGACCTGTCTTTAACGTTACGTAATAAGTAACTGAGACGTAGCTGATATTAAAATTCTGCCTGTTAACTTGCAACTTAGAAATAAGTATACCGAATCGTCTGTAGGTAAGTGTAACTACAGCTACACTCAAAAATTACAAAATCAAATCTCAAAGAACATAAGTAATAGACTTCGTCCATTGTTAATTTAATTATTTCGATTCCATAATTTCCATATGAGCATTTAATTAAATGATAAGAAAGTCAGAAACTACATTGAACAATTTCTTTTTATTAGAAAAATATGGATGTAAGATTGGATTTTTGGTTACTTTTCTTTGTTTTTAGTAAGTTTTTTTTATTAAGAAACTAGCATAGTTATGTCTACGAAATGTTATGTTTTTAATGATGTTCCTTCAACAGGTGCAGTTGAGGCTTACGAGGAACATAAACTAGCATCTTTAAAGGAAAATACAGACAACTACAGGTTGTATTAGTGTACTAATAACATTTAAATCAGGTATATATTTCCCCAAAACATTTTCATTTGTTTTGGTAAGCTAGTATGTACCTAATTTGATAAAGGGAAAACTGCGCTTTCGACTATGAATGATCAGTGCAACCGTTTTGTCATGTCAATAACAAAGGTCCAACGTGTATTTACTTGAATAAATAAACAATTATTACGTCCTACAGATGCGGCGTATGTCCCACGTATTTCCAAAAGATATGTGCGTTCGACGTCAATTCTAACGCCACTCATATATTCGACAATCAGTGCATAATGGACTTGTTCAACTGCATGGAAGGCACCGGTTTGTTTCTTAAGCATATTATTAGCGTTTCCATGATTTGTGGGTAATTTATACGTAATCATACATTTTAGTTCACTTGCCAATCACTACTGGTAAAATAATGGACTAGAAACAATGACTGATGTAAGGCACTGAAAAAATAATGGTCAATTTGGCTATTCTTTTTATATATCCATTGGTGTAACCCACTCTGGGAGTTTCCAGTATGGCTCATGGAGACCTCTCGAGTAGCGAATTGCAAAATCACTCTTATGAAACTAGTTGTCTAAACCACCATACCACTCTGGTAAGGTTTAGAGTAGCAGTAGCTACAGAAATGTGTAAGGAGACTTATAACCAAAATAGGAAATCTGATCTCTAGCTTCTTGTAAAGAGGTGCTATACTGCAGCTTGTATCATTCTACGGCTCTGAAAACTTTATATACGTATGCTTATACAACGATTGACTTTGAAAGATAAAGACGATGCATGGTACGACGACTACAATAACGGCACTTACCTACAATCGTAAATATTTTTCAGCATTTTTCAAGATAAAATACGAGAGATGTCTGTACTTCGGTAACTTCGCTTACGTTCACGGATACAAACACGAAGATGAGGACTACGGGGAGGATAATTTCATAATCAAACATTCAAAAAAGAACCCAGATTTTATATTGCATTAAATTATTTTAATTACGGTGATTTAATATAAAATTAAACCTAGGTATTCCTAGAAGAATATCGATCTGTCATCATTCTTATTCCATTATTGTATGGAAAAGACTAATCATTTACACAAATGTATCCCCACTTAATATTAAGTTATTCTGACATGAACATTGGTTTAACTTAACTAATTATTGTATACCATAGACATTGATTAATAATACCTATCTTAGTTTTTATTTAACAGCACTATTGTTTAAACAAACAAATAACGAATTTAAATATTATTATCACTCAATAAGAATTACATATTACTGCACATTGGGTCGTTATTATTATCAAATAATTGCTGATACTGTTGTGTTTGTTTGTTGAACATTGGTGTGCAGTTAAATTATTGGGCACTGGTCAATACTGTCAGCATTGATAATAAAAAGCCTATCCAAGTAAGTTATTCTGCACTTCATACCTTTTTACAGTATTACATAACAATGCTCAAATAAATGAAAATCCATTTCTATTATGGAGCTACCACTACCACATATTTTCACAACTAAGGCTGTCTTGACACTGACCTACATTTGTGTCCAGGACGACGCGTCGGCTAGTGTGAGGCCAGCCGGAGCGAGAAACATGGGCTATGTACCGGCCATGTGCCCGAGCCGCTTGTAGTCGATCTTGTCGAGTTGAACAAGGGGGCGCAGCTGGTCGGCAAATGCGCGCATGTCATCTGCTATCATATCCTGACCTTGCGGCGCAAGCACCTGAATCGTAAATTAAAAAGTTATTTTATACCAACAGTATAAAAATATTGAATGCTTAAAATGTATGATATTATACAACACCAAGATTTGAAATGAAAGACATTTTCAGCTTGCATAGAAGAAAAAATTGAAAGATATGGCTGTATACAACACTGGAGGCACAAACCAAAGTTTCAAAAGCTGCATGGCCATTTTCACTCACAATAAAAACACCTAAATGGCTACTCAAATATTGATGCACTGTTGGCATGTCTGAGCTGCGTATCGAAAATTCAACAGTACTTTTATTCAGGCATTGTAGTAAACAGAGGCCTCCCTCGTATAAGTAACGTGCCTGCCTAGGTTCCACTAAAATGGCCCCTTTAGCAGAATCATAATAAATTACATAACAATTTGTATAATGGGCACAAAGCAATCACAAAGTGACCATTCATAATATTAACTGCATCTGTGACCATTTTAAGAATTTTAATGTGATTCATATTATTATCCTATTATGATTTGCTAAAGCGAGGAGGCCTGAAATGGCCTTTCAGGCCTCCTCATCAGTTGGATGTGTTAGTGAAAATGGGCCTACATAGTTTGATCTTCATCTGAGCCACATTCTATTAACAAAAATAAATGATCTCAATGGCACTCAAGACAGCTGAGTTGCAGCTGGAGAATCATGGATTTTATCTGACATGTTATACTTACAACTGTCAGAAAACTGTTACTTACAGATAGCTCCACCAGATAACTCTGAGATATAGGCTCAGGGGGCATTGACCCTTGGGATATCTTGAACACCTTTGCAACTGTTATCTTCATGCGCCCTTTTCTGAACATGTAACCTGTGAAAGTAAAGATCAGACTAAAAACCTACTTTCATAGAATTGAACAAAAAAATACAATGTCTTTGAGCCTATTTCTGAATTGTGAATTTGAAGTTAGGGACTAGTCAAACTCTATTTAATTTTTTTTTAATTTTTATAGGAGTACCTATATTGCTAAAGTAGAGTTTCACAGGTTCTCAATACAGAAACCAACCATTTTCTTAATGTCATTGGTGTTCATAATTAACTAACTTTATCTGTGCTATAGACAAAATGACATTGGGCATAAATTATGTACAGTATCTTTTGATAAACTTTGTAACACACAATATGAGTTGAAACAGTGCATACAAGGCCTAAATAGAATTCCCCCATATTATGCAATGTGTAAGTCTCACCTTCAAATTGCATACAAGTGATCTGAAACTAGATTCTAGATAAAGGTATAGACGTGAAGGACACATTGGCTGCCAGCACCCAAGTTTCAGTTGTCAAAAAAAAGATAAAAAACAAAACTATGAATCAGATTGGATTCAGTAACTAATGGCGCTAATGACTATCAGACAAATGCTTTTCTAAATTCAAAAGCGATATTTCATCGAATAAATGATCAAACAAATTGAAATATTAAAGATCTATTTCATAATAACATGGGTTCCAAAATACTATGCTCATAACAGCATGAAACTGCAATTAATGCAGTAAAAGAAAATCAAGCTTGAAAGTTGCTAAGTGAGTTGGTGCTTATGACTGTTCATGTCCACAATAGATTTTACCAAAATATTATTACCTTTAACACTGTATTCAAATTCGATTCTACAGCCCAGTTCATTCAGGAAGTCAATAAGCATTCCACTGCAAGCTATATCGAGGCTTGATCGAACTACTGTGGGCCTGTTTTTATCTCCCAGATCTGGCTGTCCAATGTACCGGAGCTGGAATGGCATGTCACGGTAGTCCAGAGCTTTTCTAACCCGCAGCATCAAAGGTGCAGCCTGGAAAGTTGAAATATACATGTTACAAAGGCAACGTTTTATTTGCTGAGTATTTATTGTATTCATTTTTAAAAACAAATATTTTTGAACATATTTTCATTGATTGAAAAGTAACTTTACCTGCTGGTTGGGATCTCGCAAACTAAAGCATACTTCTTGATCATCAAAGGTCTCTGGTCCAGCATCGACATTATCGCATAGCCCACGCAGGCGATGAAGTAAAACCTCTACAGCCGAATCTAAAACGGAGCCCTAAACAGAACATTACATTATAAATAATCCAATCTCTATTGAATGTTTTATAATTATTGGTGCAGTTACCCGCCTGTAGTAGGTATTCCTGATTCGGAATTATGTTAGCCTTTAACGCTTGTGATAAGCTGTCGGTGGCCGTAATAGGTGCTGTATTTGAAGCTGGTATTCCAGCCATTTTTCAATTATAAGTTAGTCTTTATTTTCTATTTTCACTATTTTAATTATTTGCAATAATTTTGTCGCTGAGATGACACTGACATTGACACTGACACTGCACTGACAGATCACAGAGTGACGGACTAGCCAGGATTTGTTTTTTTTTGTCAAAACATGGAAATATCAATTTCAATTACGGTCAGGATGAGATTCTCATTATATTCCGCAACTTTGTGTAAACAAGCCAGAGTTCAGTCCGATTGGTTTGACTAAATCAAGAATGTAACTTTTGCAGCAAAAATGTTACATTTCAGGAAACGAAACGTAACTTACGACTCAAGCAAGAGCCGGCAAGTGGCAAGTTGGCAGAACTGGTTGTCGATGTCGATGTCACGACATGCTTGACAGCTTGATTGATTGATCAGCTTGATGTTTGAGATCACAGTTTGAGATCTTAGCACAGCACAGTTTTTCAGGATCATTGAAAAATATTATCGTGTTGTTTTGTCTACTAATTTGATTGAAATTATTTTCTGTCTAAGTTTCTGTTCCAAAATGACGAGTCATGTTAAAATACGTTTAGCCTCCGAAAGAGTAAATCATTCGGTTTCAACTAATAATGATTTACCTCGATTTTATACTCCCGGTCAGGTTGTTACAGGCATGCAAGATTTTATGCGGTAAGATTTGTAAACTGTTTTAACAACTGAAAATACAATATTTCATTAAACACTTCATCATTATTCGTTATTCCGCTGCCCATAACCCAATTTATTTGGTGTCAGCGCAGCATGTCGTCTATTTCCGTAGTATTATTTAGTTTTAAAATTGTTTTATTGCAGCGGCCACGGAACATACGCTGTAGATGATTCTCTAAAAGCTGCAGTAGCTGGGGTTATGCAAAAAGTTAATAAGTTGATATGTATTCGTCCTCTAAAGAATCGGTACGTTGGTGAAATAGGAGACGTTATTGTAGGACGAGTAGTTGAAGTCCAACAGCGGAGATGGAAGGTGGAAACCAATTCACGTTTGGACTCTGTTCTTCAGTTGTCAGCTGTGAATCTTCCTGGTGGGGAACTGGTATGCGATTGTTTATAAACAAATTGTATCTTAAAAATTGTAATACTATATTGTTTTAGTTCCACATATTAAGTAAAAGAAGGCCAAAAAATATTTTACCATGTGAAACCTATTTTGAAACTTTTCAGAGGCGAAGATCAGCAGAAGACGAGCAGATGATGAGGAAACATTTACAGGAGGGAGACCTGATCAGTGCAGAGGTACAGAGTGTGTTCTCAGATGGGTCCCTTTCTCTGCACACCAGGAGCTTGAAATATGGGAAGGTAGGCCCATTCTTTGCAGTCTTATGGCTTAATAGATATTACAATAACAGCACAAAACTTGAAACTTGTAAGGGCAAAGCTATTTTACAGCAAAAGCATAACAACACAACAATGTTCCCACTGCTGGGACTCAGCACCTCTCTAGGTGAGGGTGTGGCTTGCCATCTACCACATTTTTTTTTATGGATGTCATAGTCATGTCTTTGATGCTTTCTAGGATAAGCTGGCTTCCTCAATATTATTATCAGAAATTACATAAATCACTGCTTTCAGAGTTGAAACCCGAAACACATAAGCCGGGGCAGTTTCCACTGCTCCACAAACATATTCATGTATAAATTAAATAATTATTTATTTTCAGTTATCACAAGGGACATTAATCAGAGTATTTCCCTCAACAATTAAACGCAGAAAGAACCATTTCCACCATCTGCCTTGTGGTATATCAGTGATCATTGGAAACAATGGATACATTTGGATCAGTCCTGCAGAACAAAGTAGTATGGTTGAAGGAGACAAAGATGAAATTGCAAATGTTGAGTCACAGGTTGGTTGACTAAAACTTTTGTAGCATAACTGAGCACAGGAAACAGGCCTCCTCTCAGCAAGAGGGAATAGGCTGCAATCCACCATGTGGGCCTAACGTGTATTGGTGTATGTTGCAGATTTTATGACTTGGCCAAGTCTGCTTCTTGTTGATGGACCCAAATTACAGCCAACCTACATACTTAGCCACCAGCATGGCTCTATCGTTGGCATGTTTAAATCCTTGAAAGTGCAGAGCAGCTTCACGCTGACATTCTATTTGTGGTGGGCCAAGGAAACCCCAATATTTGCCACTTGACCAAGTGATACTTTTATATCTAGCCAAATCTAGCCTTGTATTCCCTAGAGTACATTTTGATCAAGAGTTACTTTTTTGCTTTCGTATAAATTTAGTAGCTGATATAAAAATCCTGTCAGCAAGCCGCAAGAGGAGGTAGATTTCGAATCCGCTCCCACCCAAATTTTTTTGTTCATGTTTAAAATCTTTAATTAACGGGCAGATGATGATGGTGAAAAAAGGTTATCATAAATTAAAAAAAAAACTCTGAAACACCCTCAATTTTTCAGTTATAATTTTTTATTTCAAAAACTATAAGTTTTATAGTTAAATTTTATTAAAAAAATTGTAGAGTAAATTTGCTTTTTAAAAAAAATATTTTCGATATTGTTTTTTTTTTTTTCAAAACTTTTGGAAATTTCAACCCACTCCTGGTTGTTTTGTCAAAAAAGATTAAATTTTAAAGTTGTCCGTATTCTTACTCGGAATGATGAAAATTTTAAACGGTTCAAAAATTTTCCACAGAAAATAAGTTATGGCCAAAAAATTAATTTCCGAAAAACGAGAGAAGGTATGGTGTAGAACAAAATAATCGCAATGACGGGGAGAACACGTGCCTTTTGGCTTCGATAAGAGGAGTTTTACACCCTTTATAACAACAACAACAACAACAAAGAAGCAAACAAAAGCAAACAAGTTTTTTTTTAAAAAACAACTTTTTAATGTAATATTTTTACTTTAAACACCTCCATGACCCCCGTACTATTCAAACCATCCATCAGCACAATGTTTTGAGTGCGTTACATTGAGTTCTACCACAAAACATGATTTTTCACCCCAAAAAAAGAAATTCGTTTCCCAGCAATATTTTTTGCGTAAAGTTACTTAGTTTGATGTTCAGAATGCTTGGTTGACGGCTTCGTGATGAGGTTGTTTACACCCTGTATAATGTATATATATAATTATATAAACTTTTTAACCGGCGGTTGATTTGGGCATTAGGGGCCATAACTAGACTTATGGTGAAATCTCAAAACTCGACTTCAGGTGCAAGACCTAAAGTCATGAATAGGTAGATTTTTTCTGACAAAATCTACCTAAAGATTTATTGGCACAAAAACCTTTGAATATAATACCAATACATTGCATTTTAGGAAAAGGCTGTACAAATAGTTAAAAACCCTGCAACCTAAACTAGACATTTATTTGTGTTAATAAATTTAAAACGACCTCGTTTAACTATGCTTGCATAGGATGTGAATGTGGGTAAGGGGGGGATGGCTGTGTGAGTGGGATTGGAATGTGGTGTGGTGTGGCGTGGTGTATGAGAGGGGCGGGGGGTGTTCTAATTATATAGTTGACATATATTATTTAATCAATATTCTATTTCTTTTTGCAGGTTGTTAGCAGATCCGACAGAGAAACAATGGGGAGAGTGAAAAATTGCATTATGGCACTTGCAGCTTCCGATATGATGCTGGATGATACTAGCATCATGTTTGCATATGAAGAGAGCTTGAAGTATGACGATGTTAAAGAACTGCTGGATCCTGAAGCTATGCTAGATGTAGCCTTCCTAACTCAGCACAGAATAAACTATGTTATTGAAGAGTAACAGGTTAACATTTTATTTTCTCTTTTTTTTTTGTACCTGATGGTGGTTTGTTCGACAGCAGCATAATAATACTAGTTATTTTTACTTCATATAATTTATTTGCAATATCACAAACCACTTAATCAAATATAAGAAGTGGAGTCTTTTCTCAATTTATTATAAAATATCTCAGTATCTCATAAAAATGGTGTGATATCCATCTTCATAAATTTTTAGAAGGTACATAACAAAATTATTATTTGGTTTTTTATATTATAAACTATGGTACAATACTGTAAAAGAGTACAAATCTAAATTAGTAAAAATATTTTACACATAGAAATATCTTAAAAAATCCTATAAAAGGTGTAAATTGAAGTACAAGAGTGATAATAAAAATTGTGAAAATGTTTTTTCAAAAGTTTGACACAGTTAACTTATTCTCTTACTCTATACATTCACAACACTCGTACTTTCATAATTTTTGGCACATTAAAATTTCTTATTTCTTTTCCCAAGAATTTTCATAAGATCTTTCGACATGAAATATGGTTTTTCTGGCGAACCATCGTTTCTTTCGCAGTCTTCAACTGAAAGAAAAAAACGTATAAGTTGAAATTTATTTGTTAGGAGCAATAATCAAGTTACTTCGGGTTCTATATTGTAACTCTCGAGTGATATACTTACGGAAACAAAGGAACAAGGTGTCAACGGCCATCTCATAGACGTTGAAGAATATAGTGCAGATGAGATAGGTGGCGATACTCAATATGATGGCAGGGATGTAGTTGTAGTGCAGAGGCTGGCCCTGCGTCACCTCGTACAGCACGTTCCACTGCAGCAGGTAGTACACGGCGACGCCCACGCCCACGGAGATCAACAGCTTGGATAGGAAGAACAGGAAGTCTGTCACCTGAAAATATGCAAATTAAACAGTTTACTTTCGCAAAAACGGTTTCTCATAACATAAACCATTATCATCTGCCTAGCCTTTTTCCAACTATGAAGGAGTCGCCTGTCTAACCAGATGCAGCAACAAATATTTTACATGGAGCGACTGCCTATCTGACCTCCAGAAACCGGTACTGGGTAATACGATATCTTTACGGTTCTTTATAAACCAACACGTTTTATTTTATAAAAAAGATCTACAAATGATCATAAACTTGAAAACATACCTTGTCAATGACGACTACTCTTACTATATTTCTCATCAGCAACGAGAAAGCGTCTCTCGCGCTCTTACAAAAACTATTTCCGTGTACGGCGCACATGATGTACGCGTTCTTATTGATGAATCTGAGGAAGTTCTCCAGGCACCAACAGAAGCATTTGCAGCAACACATGAGACATTTAGTGAGCGGGTTGTCGAACTTCTTGAGTTTCTGGTCGATCCACTCCAGGATGACGCGGATTACTCGCACTATGGCTATGATCAGCGCTCCCAAGGCGACTGTACCCAGGTGATACCTGTAACATGTTTTAAAGAAGCGTTAAGGAGCCACATTTTGCGAACCTATGATTGTTTGTTTTTAGCACAGAACGAACCGGTGGACAGCGTGACTCTCAGGATATTAGGACTATTGTCAGAAATCTTCGTGAATGGTCCAGGACCAAGATAATTGACCTGAGCAGACTAGGGGACCGGTAGTAAAGCGAAACAGCAATAATATCACAACAAACATTTCTAAATTACACAAAGTCTACATGTAAACATTACCGTAAAGTTCGTAAAATGCCAGAAGTAAGAGTGAAGAATGGAAGGTCGCTCTTCTTGTACGTCCAGTACCACGTGGAGAATGTGCTGGCGAGCATCATGTCCGCCACGCCGCTGATGAAGAACATCGTCCAGAAGAAGGCCAGCAAGTTGGCCACTGTGGGGGAGAACGACGTTGGATAATAAAATTATCTATTCTAATATTATAAAGCGATAAAAACACACGATTTAAAAACTACTTTTACTGATAGAAAGCAAGATACTGTTATAGGAGTGCCATAGGATATTAGGTTTCTTCGCTGCGGACGAAGTCGCGGGTAGAGGCTAGTGTTTGATAAATTGAAATCCAACAGGTATTGCTGCCAGCAGCTAGTAACAGCACTACTGTTTATTGATGCACCAATTAAATTTGTGTCGCAATAAATAGGAGGGTACAGGGTACTAACAGTGCAACCACACGACGCTAGTCGGACTGTCTAGGCCAGTGAAATGGCACGAGGCCAATTTACAGGCTCTTCCTGTTATTTGATCTTTACACCCTGCCAAGAAGGAAATTGGATCGCAAGCTTCATTGTCCTGAAACAGAATTCAAACATATTATTACCGTGGTATAAAGCCATGTGACTACTTGAGGTATGTTTTTCACCGCGAAGCTATGAAGCTACAGCTCTACACCATTTTCGTATCGTACCTTAGTATAATGTGCAAGGATTTGGTCGCAGGCGCACGTGTCGTTCGCGAAATTAACTGTTTTGAAAGCCGGGTCTCCAATTGATAGCAAGTACATGAGCACCAGGACGCCGTAAGCAATCACAATGCATTGAAGAATCCAAGGAAATATCGGGAAGAATATCGTAGATTTTATGGCAGTCACAGCTCTGCAAACAATAAAAAAAAACAATGTTATTGTAATGCAGGAAATTTCTACAATTTGCTGGTGTAGGTATACAGTTAACTAACAAATGGAACATGATCGGACGAAAGTAAGTCATATTAGTAAAGTGTAGGATTTTGTTTGAAAGGCTGAGTTTAACCAATCGGGAGCAGATTATATCGTATCGTACACTTTTATCACAAAATTGACAACCGGTCAATGCCACATTGACCTTCCGACTTGATACCAAATGGCAGACGGATGCATCAGGGGCGTAGTTTTGGGAAAACCATACGATCAGGAAACTGCGAAATTGGGTTCTATGATTTATTGTCTGATTTGCTAAACATGCATATATTCGGCTTTTGTCTCCAAAATGGACTTACTTGCTTCCTTCGCGAATAAGCGCAATGGCAATAGCAATCCGGTTTCGTAAGAAAATGACAATTAACACCAGGATGAGTAGCAACACGGCAACCAGGATAAGGATCACCATCCAGGTCTCTGGCTTGCTGAACATGGACTCTGCGTAGCCCTTGAGATTTGTTGTCTGATGCAACGTTGGGTGCTCCTTGTAATACGCATAGTTCTTGTAACATAGGTACACGCCTGGAAAAAATAAGACAAAATGATGTAAACCAGTTAAATATGTACCTATACTGCGTAATAATTTGCTTTACTGTGCTTGTAGGTAGGCTGATTGTCGGCGGATTGGCGTAGTAAGACAATGAGTAAGAAATGAAATGAAAGAATAATCCTTGGACGATGAAACAATTGCCCGGACGGACTCTTCCCTGATAACGTTCAGAGTATTTTTATTTATTTTAAATTGGCTGGTTGTATGTACGAGTACAAAACGAACAGAAAAATTAACTTACAAAATCCCATTAGGCCGATGAGTCCAACGATGGAGGCCCACACGACTGGCCCTACCACCCAGCGCAAGAGCAGGATGTACACGAAGCATAAGATCACGACTCCAAACACTGCACCGAGGAGGTACCACCTTGATTGCACCAAGTCTTGGACTATTTGCGCCGACAGCTGATCATACACAAGTTTAATTATTATACACATCTTATCTTCCACGATACTTGCTTATTATAATATGTTAGCCAAACGATTTATATCATAATATTCATAGTTAAATGCGTAAATAAGCACGAATACATTTGTTTTTAGTAATAAAACAGTTTTGTAAACAATATCTTCACCATAAAAGAAGACACCTTCACCAAGCTGAGTATAAAGTTAAGTAAAAGTTACTGGGATGTTCCTAGCTTCTACGCCATCTTAGTGGCTGAATGGAAATGAGCAACAAGTAGTAATATAGTGGTATAGTGGAAGTCAGTGATCTCACTGACTTCTAACTGACCGCGCTAAACAAAAAACAATACTTAAAATAAGAAATTACTGAAATAGAGCAGGTAATAATATCTGATTGTGCTGGTAATCATTTTAACCGACTAAACTCACTAATTTATTCACAACTACTGTTCTGAACTGGTGGAAATATTTGTGCCTACCGCTTCTATTGCTAGTGCACTACACTGAAGTGGCGCTCCCGGTATCTTTGCTTTGCATTGTTTATTTGATAAATTGATTGACGCGTCCATACCTCACAAATACTTTCTCCAGATACCTATGATTATGAGGATCGTTTTAGTCAGTCAGAGGAAGAAATTGCTATTACTTAAAAAATCCTCCACTTAGTATTTCAGGAATCCATATTCTTTTTTTTTGACACTTTTAATTTGAATTTATTTCCCCCTGTCTAGATACACCCCTTAATTATACACCACCAACATGATACATACTTGTACTAACCGTTACACATGTTATAATTATGTAATTACTAACCGTTACACATGTTATAATTATGTAATCTAACATGCACAATAAAAGTAAAGATAAATAAATTGTTAGAAAGTAATGAGCTACAAAATGAGTTCTATCTACCTGTTGGAACTGCACCAGATTTATAAGTTGTGCGGTCACCTCCTCCGCGGTCATTTCTCCCAAGGACGCTATGGTATTCTGGAGATCGCCAACGTTCACGAAACACCGGCCCACCACTGCTCCAATCACCAAACATGCACAGCAACGTCGACCGCAACGTTAAAGTATGGAGAAGTGATTTGAGTTAATTAATGACATGAGAATGTGAACAAGCTGTGAATTGTGTGAAACTATACCTATTAAGTAAGTATGTAGGTACACTTTGGGTGGGACAGAGAGCATTCTATAATCTATTAAGACGGTTATGTTAGTTATTGTTTGTCAGTCACAGGTGCACATGCGCGAAGGTTAAAGTCAAGCCTCTACGCGTGCATCAGAATCATGCGCGGCGGAGTCGCGGCTACATACAATGTGAGTGTCGCGCTCGTCCGTCTTAGTGAAGAAGGACATCCAGCTGGCTACGATCCAGCCCACGTAGGAGTCGAGAACCGTCGCTCTGTTCACCAGCGACTTGCGAGCCTCGCTAGGGTTCCTCACGCAGCTGGTCACAGGACTCACAGAGGGAGTCGGCCTGCTGTCCCTTTGGCATTGTAGAGTCGACAGATCGCCGATGCAACGCGATAACACTGTAGTTAATATACAATATCTAACACAGGTCAAAGTTAGGTCAAGCGGACAATTAGGAATATCCGGAGGGACATGCCGCACATTAAAGCACGTGGTCCAAATACTAAGCATCACAAAAATTAGTGGCAGTGTCACTCAAACCATGACACCCAATCATCTGTCATTTTCACAACAATCATGTAAATAATATAACTGAAAAATTACCTGCTTGACTTTGCAAAACGTACGGAGCGCATTTTCCGCTTTCAATGTGGGCCATTGCTGCCGCGTAGGACAAAGTGTTAGCGTCGATGTTGTCCATGCACACCATTTGTGACTTATATTGATCAAAGTTGGCGGCAGTCATTTGCGTTTGAAACAGTAACGTTTGAGTCGGGCACTGCTTCACGCACACCTAAAAAAACGGGAAAGAAAAATGTTTACATACGCGTTCTCGCTCGATGTCTCATGAAAGTACAAAATTCTGAGCACAAATTCTGATTTCTGGATACAAAAGTACTAAATATTGATGCCATCCAGGAGTCTGTAGCATTCGCGGGTCCTACTGGCCTAACGGATAGTAAGTTATATCATTGACTAGCATAAGAGCGCGTGAAGTTCGATTATTGTGCCACAGGATCATACTACCGGGATAAAAAGTATCCTAAGTTTTAATCCAGGTTATAAACTATCTGTGTGCGATTTGTGTAGGTAATTTCATCCAAATCCGATCAGTAGTTTTTGCGTGAAAGATTAACAAACATCCATCCATCTATCCTCACAAGTTCTGCATTTATAATATTAGCAGGATGAGGGGCTTTTAAATTTCTGATAACTTGCCTGTGGCGTAGGACAGCCGACGATGGGCGTGCCGGGTGACAAGCATTTGGAAATGTCGAAGAACACGAGGTAGGGCTTGTCCGCGACGTCGGAGTCCATGCCGCAACGCGCGCCCTTTGAGTCGATGGGTGCGAGCAGCTTCTGAATATTGCCCCTGCTCATACCTGGAATTTGATTAACGATTTTAGTCAGCCATACTTATAATGTCTTTGAGATTTTTTTTTAGTTTATCGAATCCATTGAATGAGTTCTAGTTTATCAAGTTGTAAAGTCCTCAATTACTACTACTAGGAGCCCAGAATCAATTTTCTATCGTTTTAGTTTTCAAGGACCTAGGTATTATTGACGTTATAATTTTAAAATAAGACTTTTATATATTACTCACCATGATAGCCGACATATCCCCATACTCCAAGGAAGAGGATGAACAGTACTAGCCATATAATGTCCGTACACGATCGGTTGTGGATAGGACCGTTGAAGTTCGGATCGTACCGAATCGGCTCTCCTGAAAACATAATAAATAATATTAAATATTTATTTAACAGAAACAATAATTCCCTACTTCGCCAATAATGAAATTTATTTATTTACAAATAATTTAATAATTGGCTATGCACAAAGACAAACTGATAAAATAGATTTTAGGGATTTTATGAATGTATGTAAACTCACAATTTCATGATTTTTTACCTTTATAGAGCTCCTTGAGCAGGCTTGAGCCCATTGATTCTAACAAATCAAATAAGGTTTCTAGTTTTTGTTTAACTCTCAAGGAGCACAACTCAGTCCTGAGCCGACTTTTAAACAGTTTCCTTTGGAATTACCCTATTTAATCAGTACTTCATGAAACCATGACATGTTAGACCAATTTTAATGTAGAGCTGTATTGCGGATTGTAATTCAATACACATCCTAAACATTTATATTTCTCGACCTTTCCACTTGACTAGACCGATTTCCATAAAGTCTGGCAGGGTCCTATATACGTCTTTATCTATACCTTTAAAAACATCAGGTATTCAGGTGTGCAGTGTGATAGTAGGTAGTATTAGTGGCCTTAGATATCAGATTTAAGTATTGTAAAAATTACTAGATCTAAAAATAGTCCTGTGTGGCTTTTCCGTTATTTATTAGTAGGTAACATTGCCTTCAAACTAAGTGTGCCGATAACGTGTTATCAGCTTTCAGGATAATGCACCTACTTAGTAGGTTACCAATGAGGAGGTACCTATTTACCTTAACTATGTAGTAGTAAACTGACACTCATAAGTTGGTAAACGGGACAAAAATATCAGGTTGTATTATATAAGTATAATCCAAACAAAACTATGAAAAATATTGTTACTTGATGATTGGTAGGTAATATTAATAATTTTAATACAAACAATATACAGAAAACAATGGTCAAAGCTTATCAACACTTACTGGACTCTTTCGGCGGTATACAGCAATCGGTAAATCCCATTTTGTTAATAATTTATCATTTATTTATTTTATTTATTTATTTTATTTATTTATCCATTTATTTAGTACTATATAAGATGATTGTTTTCCTCAATAGTGTCATCACATCACATCACGGTCGTAAACCGGCCACTTGTTGCAATTTTGGTTAAAACGAAATAAAGTTTCTATCACATAATCTTGAAGTCGACCGTCTATCGTGGACGCTTATCGCTACAGATTTTGATAAGAATTAATCAACCAATAGTCTTAGGCTGAAGTTTGCTTGAAGTACCAGTAATGTTTGGAAAGATATTTTTATTGCCATATATCTAATTTATTGGGCGTCGGTAGCCTACTCGTTTTTTATTAACCGACTACGGCGAAGCAAAAATGAAGGGTTATTGTTTTAGCAGTCTGTATGTTTGTATTTACGTATGTACCTCCGTAGCGCCTAAACTATTCATCCGATTTTGATGAATAAGGTGTCAATCGTTAAATTTATGGCCCGGGTAACGTAGGCTACATTTTAACCGACTTCAACACTAGGAGGATTCGATTTTACCTTGTAAACCTCGATTTTAATTTGAGCGGGATTTTTCAGTAGTCGGGTTTTTTAGTTGTTATTTCAAATGAAAATCTTGTTCACTGTAGTAAGATCAATTGAGCAGCAAAATACTCCGCGTAAGTACAAGAGTACCGAGGTTGTAGTTAAGTGGTAGAGATGTTAGATTCGGTGATATCATTGAAGAAATAAATAGTCATGACGCTGGCCAGTAACTAGATCTCGCCAAACATACAAACATCGAGTTAACTAATATTTTTATGAGAGTTATTTATAGATCGCTAACATTGGACGCAGTCCACCATGACATGACACTAGGTAATAGTGGGTAGATAGACCTTCATATTTTTATTTTAGTCCTTTGATGTGTTCTTTTCTCACTGCCTCATTGGTCGAGTGGTCGCAAGCGCGACTGCTGAACATGAGGTTCCGGGTTCGATTCTCGGGTCGGTCAAAGTGTTATTGGGTTTTTCCATTAGGAATTTCTCAGTAGCAGCCATGGAGTCTGGATTTATGCCCGTTTGATGGCAATATCACCACTTATATATAATTTATAGTTTAAAAAAGTTGCCCTTAGCGCCAAAATGTTTATTGGGCTATTAGGTACACCTCTGCCCAACCCTCCGGGGATTTCAGGAGTGATGTTATGTTTTCTTTTACCCATAATATATTTTTCATTATTTTGGGTTTGTGCCTAAGTCCGCTAATCATTGAGGTTCACTGCACCTGCACGGGTCGATTCAAGGCTAAGCTATGCTTGCCGAGGTCGGTCTGTGGTCGGGTGACCATTGGTTTTATCTATCTATTAGGTACATACAGAGCAGAAACCCCTCCGTGCGTGCCTCAAAAAACACGTTAATCAGTCGAATCCGGCTGTTATTTGTAGAGTTAGATCTTCGACAGTCATCACCCGTGATAATTAGCTAGCTCAAAAGTCTGATCAGTCTTACTAAGGGATATCGAATTAAACAGTAAGTGAGTTGCGGAGGTCGGATCGGCAGTCGCTCCATGTAAATAACTGTACTGTACTGACCAGTAGTATGCTACATCCAACTAATCCAATGAAACTGTAAGCCAACCTCAACACACTTGGGAATAGGCCAGGTAGATGATAATGTGTTGTTTGAAAAGGCTTTTATAGTAAAAACACTTAGTGGATTTTTCTTGGGTGCAATATTACGACGGCGCTTTGTTATTATTAGTTATCTATGTATGGAGTTCACACGTAATTTTATGCATAGCGTTCACATTCCGACTGCATTGGTATTATTTCCGTGTTCTCTCTGACATAACCAGTGTTCTTAATTCGCTGATGGCTTGATGCATGCATCCTGATAGATTGATTTCATGATTTGATTCCTATTCACATGACTTTTCGTGTTTCATTCTGATTCTTTGCTTTTCTTTGTTTAGTGCAGGTAGAGCTCTAACGCTCTAACTAAAATCAAAATCAAAGCGTTGATTTAAGTTCATTGAGTGCCTACACTCAGTATCAAAATAATAATGTACCTAATGCATTATGTGCTTACCTGTAAGAAGTTGGTGCACTAGTCTGTGACTCAATTGGATGTATCTCATATCTTGTAGCAGTGTATTCAATTGTTGGTGAGCCAAATAAATAAATGAATCGACCACTTAGAGGCACTTTTTAATTTCCAAACACAAACATTATGAAGCTACAGTCCCAGTTACACTAGGCATAATAACTGTGTAAGGCTGAGGCCAAACGAGCGTAATTTGTAAAAACCGAAATTACGCAAGTCACAAAAATTACGCTCGTTTGGCCTCAGCATAAGGACTATAGTTGCCCATTCCCGATCTCTATGAAGAAGAACAGGCAAGAAACTCCAAGGACACTGTTTAAGCTCTCTAAACTTATCTTTTAGAAAATATCTACACGTAGAGTAGATTTCTGTATATTCCTACCTACCTACCTAATGGCTAGGTAAACTGGTGTATAAGTTATAGGTACTATTTATTTCGATTTTATAGTAGGGAATATGCATGTATTTTTACCTTCACTTAAATCAAAAAATTACACTAATATCAACCCAAGAAAAGTATTAAAAGTTAAGTTCAACGACTGCTTGTCGGTCAAAAATAATATTAAACTTCTGCAATTTTCTACGACAGTTCAAACGTCCGTGACTGTCGCGGCCATGATGTGACGTCATTTACCTCAATCTGCCTCGTTTAAATCTAATTTTTTGGCCTTAATAAAATAATTTTAATAATTGTGTTGTGCTCTATTCAAGCATAAATTGTAATAACATTATTGTAATTAAATATTCGTCAAAATTTAAGTACTTTTCAAATAAAAGTGTTTTTTTTTGACATATAGACTTTGACGTCACTACCGGCGTTAACGAGGGACGATGTGTTTTGAGAGTGCGTTTCGTTTCACTAAAAACATGCTACTTACATAAAACAAAAAATTGTAAAATAAGTGACGTTTTAGAAACTTAAACAAGTGATCCACAATGTTCGGCACCAATACAAGGCAATTTTTTAAAATAAAAAGATTTTTGTATTTCATCCATATTCCCTATTACCTTCGCAGACCTAAGTATTAATTTACAATTTGTGGATGGTACCCACGATAACTAACAATGGGAAAACCGTGACGGTCTGGCTATTTTCGTGAAGCTATACTTTATGATTCGTTATGAGTTCAACTTTATATTAAAACATCACAGTTGTGATAATTTATAACAATAGCTATTATAAAAACAGCGCATGCAAACTGAATATTATGGACATGTCGTTTTGTCTTTTGGTCTGTCCGAGTTTATTAGAAAACATTTGAGGGTCCCTTATTTATAACTCTTGCCAGAAACTGAACATACCCAAAATCACCAGCTGTCAAGCAAATAGCTGTAATTACAGTAATAATTAGAGTATGTGGGGTTACTGTTCTGACGTCAAGGCCTTCTACGTAAGCACTTATTGTCACTTTGTTAATTGCAAGTTGATAAAGATGTATCGTCTGACCGGTTTGTGTAATCAGTATGTTATCTTATCTTTAATAGGTAAGGCTAACAATCAGTGCGCGAATGCTAGGTACTTCCCTTGAATGATTAAGTGCGAACATCATTAGATATAGTTTTGATTTCGTGGAATATTTCTTGCATTGTACATAACTAGCACCTACATAAACAACTTACTTTATTTGTGCTCTATTTTCTGCAGTAGGTACGTACCTATCTAATATTATTTTGTTCTCCCTGTATGCCATAGTTACTAAGCCGTGTGGGTATTACTTATGTAAACGTATTTGTTTAATCCAAGTGTTCCCTTGTTGAGAAGCCCTAGGTTTACACTTATAGCTTCCTGTTAGTTCACTTGATAATTGAGCACCTTGTTAACCTACTTCACGAGAATTGTGGTTGTCATGAATTATAATTAGAAATATTCTACTACTAGGAAATCGAAAAAAGTAATGAGGTCAGTTCTTTGTAACCACAGTCTACGCAAATGTATTTTCAAAAGGAAAGATTTCTCACTAGACTCGTTGAAAATAAAAGCAGAGATCCTGTTACCCATGCCAATATTTCAGAATTTCGAGTATACTCCCGTACATGACTGAATAACGTCCTTGTATTTATTCTGTGTGGTGTGACGATTAAAGATAATCGAATTACTCGGAAAAATGTCGGGGACCGGTCGTTGCGACATATATGGACTAATATTAGACGAGTCCTCACCGCCGGGGCCTTAGATCCCCGGTTGCATCCTCAATCTCGTTTACTCCTTGAACAATCTAGTTTACATCGCATAACCTACGCAAACAGTAGGTAGATCAACTATGAATTGTCTATGACTCACAGAAGTTTAAATAGAGCTCTATTGTATCTTTGATAGTCGATCGCATTCACGCAATAATGACATAGATAGTCAAACGTGTAATGTTATCAAATCATGTCTATTAAAACCTGTTTGTGATCGTAAACTCGTTTTATTTTTCTTGTGAGCTGCATACCAGTTTGGATAAAACTCACAAGACATTAAATTAAAAATTCACCTAATAATTTAAAATTTTCATTATCTAGTAAATTAAATTAAATTTTATTGATTATTAATTAATAATCAATAAAATTTAATTTAATTTTTGGATTAAAAGTAATTAAAACTACATTTTATATGTCTATGATATGCACAATGTTTTAAGCGCGTTACATTGAGTCCTATCGAAAAGTCTGATTTTTCATCCCAAAAAAAAATAATTTCACAGCAAAAGTTTTTGCTTAGGGTTACTTAGTTTTATGTACAGAATGCCTTAGTTGACGGCTTCGTGAAGAGTCTGTTTACACTCTAGTATGCTCACCCCGTCTTGTACGGCGCGTAGGGACTAATTGGAAGACGATTTAATAAGATGAATCATATTAATTACTTTATAAAATCGTCTGTCTTTTTACTCTTACATTACATCACGCCTGATATCCCCGAAGGTTTAGGCAGGTTTATTAAAATCTAAAATGCAATTCTTGTTTTAACTACTTACTAAGTATTTCGTATTGTATGTGGTTACAGTAAAGTTCTTTGATCCTTTTCTCATTCGCCTAATTTATCCTGCCTTATCGATCGACTACCTACTACTAACCGCCGAAACCACGTATGCACTAAAATATATCCAGCCAGTTTCCTGGTTTTGAGAATCTGATTATGAATTTTCCTTGTAGTAACGCAATTTAATTAAAGTAGCACTTCCTAGCTATTATACTTATTATAACTGTATTTTCTAGATGTTTTATTTTTTGTTTCATAGCGCAAAAAACAACTTAGTAATGAGAATATTAAAATTAATAACATAAGTAACTATTTTCCAACCGAGATGCCTATTAAAATAACATTAGTACTGTTGATGTGGCCTTCAACTCCGAATTCACAAAAATAATACATATTTGTTACATGTAATATTTTACTAAAGATAAAACCTTTTAATCACTATGATTAACGAATAAAGGCGTTATTGCTCAATAACGCTGTCCTAAATTCAGAACATGAACTCTTCATAAATCCATGCGTTGCACATAGCGAAAATTTCATACGGAAATTTAAAAGAATTTTCGCGCCGACACAGGTATTTATTTGCATTAGTATTAAGTAGAAATTTTTATCACTCTAGAGCACTGTTTGTGTACAAACACCAAACAAACACGTTATCAAGAAAACCGGATTTCGGATTAAAAAACTTAAAAGGATGTTCACAAGTCTTATAGATATGTGCGCGCTTCAGCGTCGCATAGTAAACTGTCTGAAATCGTGTCCGTGTCATACACCATAATGTAAGGTGGATTCCACACCGACCCCCGTGACTAAATAAAGACAATGGTGTCGTATAGTTTTTGTATTATTGTCTTTTATTTCACATGTCAAGGTAATTTTCAAGAAGGTAGTAGCTTCAGAAAACCTCACGGAGAGAAGATTGGAAGGCTACGGGGGGCCTTTGCCCAGCAGTGGGAAATAAGAGGCTAAGTAAAAAATATAATAGTGGCTTGGAAGCCAAACAATTTATATTTTAGCCATAAGTATCTGCCTATTAATAATGGTCAATGGTATCGATTCTGTTGTGCACAAACTAAACTTAATTTAGGCTATTGCTATATTTTTCTCTCTAATGAAACGAGAAAGAGACGGACGTAATTTAGAGCTGTCAAATTTAATTGGAACTAATATTTCACGTAAAAACATGTCGACTACAAACACGGTGAAGCGCAAAGCATCAACTAGTTCGACACCTCTAACTTAGTTTATAGCTATAGCCGTCCTTTTCTCGCACTGCCTTTTAGTAAAAGATAGCAATAGCCTAAATTAAGTTTAGTTTTTGCACAACAGAATCGACACCAATGTTTTCGTCGTTATTTTTTTCATATTCATTTAGATGATTTTCGGTTTATCTTACATACAGCCTAAATGACGAAGGTCTAGGGCAGCTGAGTTTTTTACAATGGCCGAGATTATGATTTGACACAAGCGTGCTCATGCATGCAGCTTATCAAGTTGTCAAATTTATGTAGGTGTTGAACTTCGGAGGTCACAGCAGACAACGAACGGGGCAAAATATCTCATTCGAAATAGATAATGTACGGGTTTTCCTTATGATAGCAATGTGGAATAACCAGTTGAGAAGGTCAGAAGTATTTCGTTTGAACTTTATCTAATTGTGGGACAATTAAAGATTTGACCATCGGCATTGTGTGCGGCGCCTAATATCAACATAAGTGTGAATGGCGCTGACGGTAACTTTATTTACGTCTTGAGGAGCCGATCAGCCAGCGGATAGCGCGTGCCGCAAATATACACAACGTAGTGTACCTACGTGTAGTTTTATGAAGCTATTAACCGGGCACAGATATCCTGACTGGTATTTTATAATATTGGAAAAACCCACCAACCAGTGTTTTTGGCTTTTTCCATTTCAATTTTCTAAGGCGGTCCCAATCTGGAGATAAAAACTATACTACCAAACGCTAATCATAAACCACTTACAAAGCCAAATTTTAAATTAATTTTCGTTGGAAAGAAACAAATGTTCCAAACATGGCTGCCATGGTTGGGCATTCTTTGGAAATTTGTTAGTTGCAATAATGACCTCTTAAATTCTATAACCGCAGCGGTTAACGGAAAACCCAAACAGTGTGTGACACATCATGGTCAGTAAGTACTTTGTTCTACTATTCATACGTCACTTGGACTTTATAAGGACGTCTGATCCATTTCAAATATTTCATTGACCATCTGAACTGGAAGGAAGGCCATTCTTGATGAGAAGGAGAAGGGTGTTGCGTTGTTAGCTGCGCAACAGTTTATACTTTTGCAGCTATCATCGTTTTACTTTTTGTACTTAGTCTTGATTGTTCATTTTTTTTTATTTGACCGACAAAAAAAAGTGCGTCATATATCTTTCTGTTTTTCAAATCTTCTCGTACGAAAAGAGCTCTTTGCTCAGCAATGGGACACTAATAGGCTGGTATTATTATTATAGTTTTTTAAAATGTAGGTAAACACAATTCGATACATAAGTACCTATATTAATTAGATACATGTTATGTAGGTAGGTACTTTATGATTATCAGATGAGATACAAAAGATTTTCGCCCCGATTGAGAAAATATATAGCCTTTCGGACAATAACTTTTCCCTGTAATTGACGGAAACGGAAACGGATGGGCTTAAAATAAAATTAAAACGACCATAGCGAGCCACTAGCTTGACTAGTTTATAAAGCCACACTTGAAGCTATCTTTATTTTGCATCTGCGAATCGATGGAGTTGTATTGTAAGTAGGTACAAAGAAACCATAGGCTTTACTTGACTTCTCGAAAACTTTGGGTTGGCACTAATAGGTTACTTCCTACAGCTCTCATCCATTCATGGTATGCCAAGCCAAGTCAGAGGCCCATAGGCGGCAGAAAAACTCTGACACCAGTTAGGCACTAACTACACGATCAAGAAGAAGTATATATCTTAAAAATATATAATCTATTATACGGTAGTAAACTGGTCTTTATTGATTCAACATCAAAGAGTTTTCTCCTTTAATTAGGCACCTGCGGGATAATTGTGTAACACACTCACAATCCTAATGCTTATTCACTTTGACAATTCGTCAATATTCATCGTTCGTCGACATTACTACTGTTGTTGTTTGTTCCTACCGTAAGAAAGTTACCGTAGTAAATTGTAAAATTAAGAAAACGCACTAGTATTCAGCAAGTTGTGCAATGAGATTAGTTATTTTTAGTTTAATGACCATACCATGAAGCGTAACGAAAATCCATGTAAGTACTAACACAGGTTATTAACTCAAAACCTATAGGTACCTAGAAACACTACTTCACATAACAGGTTAGGTTGCAGTGTCGTGTACGTTACCCCAGCAGGAAAGTATATCCTAGAGTTATATGAGTGGAACGTTTAATTAGTGCCTTAGCTGCTGTAAATGTGTCCCCAGATAAAAAATGTGTGACCCCTGTCGTTTTCGAAAAATACGGAAAAACGATTCCTCTTGGGGTAACGTTTTTCCAGCAGGAAAATTCTAAACGAATGATCAGAGAGAGAAACATTGTGCATGGACTTATAGCTTATATTAGTGCCAAAATGTGCCCCCAAAAATAAAATGTGTTCAGGTTTTCGAGATATTGCATTTCCTGCTGGAGTAACGTTTTGCAGAATCGTATATCTCTAAAACCATTGCATGTGTCCCTGTAGAATAAACATACATGAGTAGCTTTTAATGTGTGCCCTTTAGTGCCCCAATTAGATTTAAGAAAATATTTATATTTTCCAAGTTACCGCGGTTTTATGAAAACTCGAAAACACATCGCAACGCCTAAATGAGACAAGGTATAAGCTCGCTGAAAACTGTATTTGGTCCGCCTTGACGCTAATAATAACCATACAAAGTTTCAAAACTGTTCATGCATGCGTTTTTGAATTATCTTGTTATAAGTCAAAACGATGGTGTAAACCAATAAGTGTGCCTTTAGTCAAAAATATATTGTGAAAATATTTAGCTTGGAATGTTTCGCATTAAGCCATAAACACACTTAGGTGGCGTGGCGTTTGCTGGCGCCACGGTGACTGTGCACACTATTGTGTCGTGTCGTGGCGCGCTCTGGCGTTTTTTCTGAACAGTACATATCGAAGTCGAACCTTTGCAGCGTTCAAACGTGCATCATGTTTTCTTCGGATTCGGATAGTGACTTTGATGAAGACCTACAATTTCTCTTGGCAATTAAACTTCTTGAGGACAAAAACAGAAAAGAAGGTACTGGGTTCACCCCGTAAACAGAGGGCGACAGAAAAAAGGTGAATTTCATCGTCTTGTTAAAGAACTAGCATAATGTTCAGAAGTAAGGAGGCGAAATAAAGCACAGTAAATTACTTTTCTATTTCTTCGTAGTATATTTCTCAACAAATATAATTACACTGGTTATTATAAAATAATGTAGAAGTGGCAACGGCTGGAGAAAGAATGACCCACGCTCAGTTCAGAACGGCTGCCACCTAAACTATTCCCGCCATTGCTTTACCGCCAATTTTATTTAATTTATTTAAAAGCGTAACTTCCGGAATCAGTCATTTTACAAACATACTTTTAAATCAATTGATCAACTGATATGAAACTGCCACAGATAAAAATAAAACACTTTTAATCAATTGAGCAACTGATACTAAACTTAAAACAAATAAAATATAACACTAGAGAGTGACGAAGAGAAATTTCATCAGTAGGTACTTTATAATGAACAAAGCACAATGTGAGGAAATCTAATTAAAGAAGACTACTAATTGAAGAAAACATAAAAAAATACATACCTATTTATTATTTTAACTATATTTTATTTTTTGTATTTTTTTTATATTTTAGAATGTATTGTAATTATAACTAAGCCATACTGATGGCTTAGCTATAATTATTATCACTATGCTTGTTAGTCTTGTATGATTGATATTTATTTAGTTTCGTACTCCCTTTATTTATTTTTCTTACACACTAGTTGAAAATTTTGTACATTATTACCTACCTACTTTCTTAATATTAGGTTTATTCTTAAGATATTTAAAGAAGGACTTGAGCTTGAAAGACTGCCTTATGTTTTATTTCCCTTTTTTCCTGGCGAGTTTCTAAAATGGCAATACTAAAATTACAACACCTGAACGTAGTTGGTGGTACTAAAGTGCAAATTAAATTATTAATCTGTATAACCTTTTAAAAATAATATTTTATAAAAAATGCACTTATAAGAAGAAAAATAAACCTTGGAGTAAATAAAAACGAAAAATAATAGTTTCCATAAAAACTTTTCGCGTGACTATCTCAGAAAAGGCAACAGAAACTACAAGGTTTATTTTCTTCATAAGTGTTTTATTTTTCCAAGTTTTCGTAAAATATATAAATTCTGATAACGCATCATCTCTAAACTTTTTTCGAATCCGTGCTATTTATTAACCGCGGATGATTTTCTCGAGAAGACGTTTCTTACGACTTTTTTCATGGGTTCATACCCACCTGCAGCCAGACATCTGATATGATAGAAATCATGTCTATCCATCAAATATATATAATACGTGTATAGAAAGTTTCATGTCCGCGCTAATTGAATAGTTCTGTCGTGAGGAGACGATCCTGATTTCAGTCTACCATAAAAATAAATTATCTCCTAAACCAAAGGTGGTTTGAAATTCAGTTGCAAGATTTGACAAAGGCAAGTTGAATGTGTCCACTCGCGCCACGAGCCACGTGGTGTAGAAACACATTTGCCTGTTGTGTCGTGTCGCGCCATAACCCGCTCTGGCGCAATCGGCGCCCGGCGCCGGCGGTGAGCAGTCAGCGCCACACCACGCGCCAGAGCGCGCCACGACACGACACGACCTACAAATGTCTCTAACCACACTAAATGTATGGAACCGATATGCTTTCGGCACGCCACGCTACGCCACGTAAGTGTGTTTCCGGCATTAAGTAAATATAAACAAAAAACAACACATGTAAACAACAGCTGGTTATCCGACCAAATCCGAATGACTACTAAAAAGCGACGGATTCATACATATCGATGACCTTCTTTACTTTACTCACTAACCGGTTCACACGTATTGTGCCTGAGAGAGAGTACACTGAAGTAGAAAAGTAATATGTAATAAAATTAAGTAATAAGTTAATTAAGTTGTTATAGGATTATATTCTACTAGCTGTTTCTGTGACTTTGCACATGATTAAGTACATTATAAATAGTAGCATAAGCTATTCCAAGGTAAGCTATCTTTTTCATTCAAAATTTCATTAAAATACATCCAGTAATTTATGTTTGAACGAAAGACATACATCTAAATATATAAAAGAAGAAACTGACTGACTGACTGACTGACTGACTGATTGACTGACTGACTGACTGACTGACTCATCTATCAACGCACAGCCCAAACCGCTGGGTCTACAAATTCCAAATTTGGCAAGTAGGTTCCTTATGTGGTCTAGGGGTGCACTAAGAAAGGATTTTTCAAAATTCACCCCTTAGGGGCTTAAACGGGGCTCCAAAGTTTGTATGGGGAAACAAGATTAGTTAGACTATTTTATTCGAAACTTCACAGGAGTACTCCTATTGATAAATGAGCAGAAATGAGTTTCAGGTTTTTTCAAAATTCAATTCCCAAGAGGGGGAAATGGGGTGATAAAGTATAAAAATCAATGCACAGCCCAAACCGCTAAGTCTCGAGATTCCAAATTTGGCACATACGTTCCTTATGAGGTTAAGGGGTGCAATAAGAAAGGATTTTTCAAAGTGTACCCCCTAAGGGGATGAAACGGGAGTCGAAAGTTTGTATGGGGAAACAAGATTAGGTAAGACTGTTTTATTCGAAACTTCACAGGAGTATTCCTATCGATAAATGAGTTAACATTTGTGTTTCAGGTTTTTTCAGAATTCAACCCCTAAAGGGGGAAATGGGGTAACAAAGTCTGAAAATCAACATCGGTATTTTTGTATGGTGTATCGGGTTGGGTTTGTTACAAAAACAACGATTTTAAGATTTAATGTGGCGGACCTGAAATACCATCATCATCCCCTGTTGGGGTGCAATGGGGTTGAAGTCTAAAAATCATTATGGGTGTCGATACCGAGATTATCAGGGGTGCAGATTACGAAAATGGCATTTATTTTGAGATCCAGAAGATGGCGGATTCGACTTCTATACAGGGTTATTGTTGATTTATTGTGATGATTGTGATGACGATGATGATGATTATGATACTGATTATGATGATTGTGATTACGATGATGATGATTGTGATAGTAATTGTGATTGTGATGTCGATTGTGACAGTGATGGTGTTGGTGATAATGATGATGATGCGCGTGATAACGATAATGATGATTTTAATAACGAGGATGGATATTGTGATGTAATGATTGTGATTACGATGATAATGGTTGTGTTTACGTTGATAATGATTGTGATAATGATGATAGTGATTGTGTGTGATACGATGATGGTGATTGTGATTGTGATGGTGATTGTGATAGTGATTGTGATGGTGATGGTGATTGTGATGGTGATTGTGATGGTAATTATGATGGTGATGATAATGGTTGTGATTACGTGTGATAACGATGATGGTGTTTGTGATGATGCTGATTGTGATTACGATGATAATCATTGTGACTACGATGATAATCATTGTGACTACGATGATAAAGATTATGATAACGATGATGGTGATTGTGATGGTGATTGTGATAGTGGCGGTGATTGTGACGGTGATAGCGATGGTGATGGTTATTGTGATGCTGATAGTGATTGTGACTGTGGTAGTGATGGTGATTGTGATAGTGATTGTGATTGTGATGGTGATTGTGACAGTGATGGTGTTTGTGATAATGATAATGATGATGATTGTGATAACGATAATGATGATTGTAATAACGATAATAATGATTGTGATAATGATGATAATGGTTGTGATCACGATGATGATGATAGTGACAACGATGATGGTGATTGTGATAGTGATAGTGGTGATGATGATTGTGATAGTGACGGTGATTGTGATGGTAATAGCGATGGTGGTGGTTACTGTGATGGTGATAGTGATTGTGACTGTGATAGTGATGGTGATTGTGATAGTAATTGTGATTGTGACAGTGATGGTGTTTGTGATGATGCTGATTGTGATTACGATGATAATCATTGTGATTACGATGATAATAATTGTGACTACGCCTAAACTTTATCATTAAAGATTATGATAACGATGATGGTGATTGTGATAGTGATTGTGACTGTGATAGTGATGGTGATTGTGATAGTAATTGTGATGGTGATTGTGACAGTGATGGTGTTTGTGATAATGATGATGATGCGCGTGATAACGATAATGATGATTTTGATTACGAGGATGGACATTGTGATGGTAATGATTGTGATAATGATGATAGTGATTGCGCTAACGATGATGGTGATTGTGATTGTGATGGTGATAGTGACGGTGATTGTGATAGTGATGGTGATAGTGACGGTGATTGTGATAGTGATTGCGCTAACGATGATGGTGATTGTGATTGTGATGGTAATAGTGACGGTGATTGTGATAGCGATAGTGATGGTGATTGTGATGGTGATTGTGATGGTGATGGTGAATGTGACGGTGATTGTGATTGTGATTGTGACAGTGATGGTGATTGTGATAATGATGATGATGCGCGTGATAACGATAATGTTGATTTTGATAACGAGGATCGACATTGTGATGGTAATGATTGTGATTACGATGATAATGGTTGTGATCACAATCATTGTGATAATATGATAGTGATTGTGATAACGATGATGGTGATTGTGATTGTGATGGTGATTGTGATGGTGATTGTGATAGTTATTGTGATGTTGATGATAATGGTTGTGATCACGATGATAATGATTGTGATACTGATGATAGTGATTGCGCTAACGATGATGATGATTGTGATGGTGATAGTGACGGTGAATGTGAAGGTGATTGTGATGGTGATGGTGAATGTGATGGTGATTGTGATTGTGACAGTGATGGTGATTGTGATGATGATGATCATGATTGTGATTACGATGATAATGATTGTGATTACGATGATAATGAGTGTTATATCGATCGATGGTGATTGTGATAGTGATTGTGATGGTGATTGTGATAGTGACGGTGATTGTGATGGTGATGGTTATTGTGATGCTGATAGTGATTGTGACTGTGATAGTGATGGTGATTGTGATAGTGATTGTGATTGTGTTTGTGATTGTGATTGTGACTGTGATAGTGATGGTGATTGTGACTGTGATAGTGATGGTGATTATGATAGTGAAAATGGTTGTGATTACGATGATAATGATGATGGTGATTGTGATTGTGATAATGATGGTGGTTGTGATGATTATGAAATTTGGCACATAGATAATTTATAACATGGATTAACACGTAGGACACTATTTATCTATTTAGTATGATCCAGTGGGATGGTTACCGAACTTAAAGCGGGCGAAGCCGCGGGCAACAGCTAGTCCAAATATATGCCAGGTCTTTGACCCAAAATATGATTGGGGGATGTTTTAAAAAAAATATAGTTCATGAAATTTGTGATGAATACCTGCTACGAAAAAGAGGTAGCTCTTTTTTGTAGATAAATATAAATCCAATTAACACAACAACAACGTGAGATAAATAAACATTAAGTTTTTCCCTTTTTTCACCTCCCCACCGCTGCATATCTCTGCTGGCCGCGCTCCATCCGCTGACGTCGTGTCGCAACTTCACAAGGGACTCCTTGTTGCTTTGTCTAGTTTGGATAAACTGAGACAGCTAGTACGCATACGGTATTAGTGGGACAGAGACAGATACCTACCTAAACGTCGCTCTATATGAATAATGCGAAGTGTTTTTGACTAGGAAGTGCGTTTGGATTATTAATTAAGTTGAAAGGGAATCGACTGTCTTGGTGATGAGGAGGGAAGAATCGCAGGTGACTAAAAGGGTGATGAATATAAATGTTGATGGATGGAGAGGGAGACGAAGACCAAAGAAACGATGGACGGATTGTGTGAGGCATGATATGAAGGAAAAAGGTGTACTTACTTAATTGATTGTTTGACGGTTGACAGAGGAGAATGGAAGAAAAAAACGTGTTGCGCCGACCCCAAGTAACATGGGATAAGGGCAGGAAGATGATGAAGTGCGTTTGGATTATTACTTGGTATATTGGTAAACAGTTGCAGTTATGACGCCAAGGACACTGTTGCGTGTTTACTTTTTTTTTAAGTTGTATGGTTCATACACGCTCACACGCACACATTTACATCAAACTACAATTAAACTATGGCTCAATAAATGCACAACATGTTTACGAAGCCGGCTTCACTTCTCTGTTCGCAGAGTTCCGTCTTTTCCTTTTTATTTGGTCTGAGCCTGGCTGCTGCTAAAAAATCCCTAATAAACAGAAACTATGAACTCATTAAATTATACACTTTGTCTAGTCGTAAGAGTCAATCCCTGACCATGAGCTGCTTGTGAGTCCTCCTGCGTCCAACCGGTGAGTCATTTATTTTTTAATTAAAATAGTTTTTAGATAAGTTTACCTACGTTCATAAACTGTATCATAGATAATAGCGTTGTGTCGGTGATGGGTTTTAGAAGTATTTATGCTTTATATGCAAAGTGCCTGAGTGGAATATTGCGTGTTGAGTGTAGTCCTTGATAAGCCACTCATATAATGAGAACAACTGAAAATTATTCTTTGTTGTGGTTTCTTCATCATCTACTTTGTTTAGCCGTTTTTTTTATGTAGGAAAACACCTCATGTGAACTGTAACTGTCATTCACTGGAAACCTACGTCTTTTTTTTGAGAGTATGTCATGCTCACTTAAATGTCTCGCTGATGGTGGCGCGTCTGTCGGATCATTTAGTTCCCTTCAAAATGGTTGGTGAGTTGGTGAGTTGAACGGGCGCTGTCAGTTGTGACTGGTCATCTCTTAAAACAGTTGCCATGGCTTATTGAATGAATTAAAATACACACATCAACACGGTCTAGGGATATTTCATACTCAATTAAATAACTCGAAAAGTACTGGCCGCATTGGAATCTTTTATACACCGATTTGTTTGTAATTTATCTCAGACTAATTCCAAATTCAAATTTTTGAAAATTCTTTTGTTTCGGTGGCATAAAAATGTCTTGATGTATAGGAGAGGGAATTTTCATTTGTGCGAAATTTAGAAAACAATACGAATTACGTTTAGTTACAGTTTTTTTTCATTTTTAAACGAAAGATAAAGTTAAAATTGAGGTATTGTAGCCATGCAACGCCGACATTTGACGAGGGCGGAGATGTTACGAGCTGTGGGAATGCTGGAAGCTGGATCTGTTCAGCGTAATGTTGCTGAGGCCATAGGGACCCATCAAAATGTAATTTCAAGATTGTGGACACGCTATCGTGCCACAGGTGAAGTAGCGGAGAGGCACCGGGTGCCAAGTCGCATCACTACCCCCAGACAAGACCGATTTTTGCAAATTACTGCGCGAGCACAACCAAATGCAACGGCGACTCAATTGGTCCAAAGGCTGCGAGTGGAACACCAAGTGCTTGTGAGTGACCAAACTGTAAGAAGGCGACTGCATGAAAGCAATCTACGCTCTCGTAGACCACTCCGGGTCCCACCTTTACGGAGAGGCAATCGTGGACGACGATTAGAATGGGTTCGGAACCACGTGGACTGGGGCCGTGACCAATGGTCCAATGTGCTGTTCACGGATGAATCCAGGTTCGGCTTCCATCCAGATTCACGAAGGACGCGTGTTTGGCGAGTTCCTGGACGATGGAGCCGTCTCCAGAACCCTCAGGAAGTTCACCCATACCAAGGAGGAACAATTATGGTTTGGGCAGGAATTCGTCTTGGAGGACGGACGGATCTCGTTTGGGTGCGGGGCAATATGACGGCAGAACGATACGTCCAACAGGTGCTGGGGCCCGTAATCTTGCCCCACAGAACACAAATGGGGCAAGATTTCCTGCTCATGCACGACAATGCCCGGGCACACACGGCGAGAACGGTAGCAGCTTGGTTACATACACATAATGTTAGGGCCTTAGACTGGCCTGCTCAATCGCCAGATCTAAATCCCATTGAGCATGCGTGGGATATGCTGCAAAGAAGAGCTCTGAAGGAAGTTCCTGAAAATCTGGCTACAGAAGATCAACTTTTTGCGCACCTCAGAAGGACATGGGACAATATGCAGCAAGACATTGACAACCTTGTTCTGAGCATGCCGAATCGTTGCCGATGTGTTATGAACATCATGGGCGCTTTCTCAGACTACTAACTTCAAGTTTATAAACACAAATTAAATGATTTTTCTATTTTTTTCAGTTTTTACTCACAAATTAAAAGTTCATTCATATACGGTTTCCGTCTATGCTTCATTTTTTTTCCATAAAATCCTGAAATTTTAATCTATACCTTAACCATTATTAAAAAATGGTAGAATATTAAATAACGTATCTTTTAAATATATACATGTCATATAAATAATTAACACATTGATAGTAATTCGCTTTTTTAAAAATATCCCTAGACCGTGTTGATGTGTGTATACCATCTCAACATGAATGATGTAACCAAGATTTTGTAATAATATTTTGATTTTGATTTAACCATGATAAATAATATTAATATTTTGTTTTTTTTTTTTTGTATCCATGGAGTTTCTTGCCCGTTCTTCTCTACCTACGCTAGGGAATGGGCAACTACAGTACTTTCACAGTTTTTATGTCTTGTGACTGGGACTGTAGCTACATTATGTTCATCTTGGTTTCGACAGTTCAAAAGTGCCTGTAAAGGGCCTACTTGAAATAAATGCTTTGATTTTGATTTTTTAATTTTGTATGATTACAATCCTAGTCCATACAGTTTATATACACACACACACATACATACATTATTTCAGTTCCACATTTCTTGGCACCGCACTTATTCACCAGAAGACTTATGATAGGTATGAAAAAATATTAATATGTAGGTGTATATCCTAGAACAAGGTGTAGGTAGGTTAGTACTTATATCAACGTTGCGCAATTTTAAAATGAATTGGTAGAAATAAACACGTCGATATGCAATCAGCAATATTTTATGCGACATGTGAAACGGAAGATTTAGAAAGGCGTAAAGCACCCTGCGGTTTTCTCTATTTATAAGTACTTATTACCCACTGTAAAAGTACCTATAACGTAGTAAAGTGAGCCGTGAGCGGTATCTACTTTAGGAATAGTGCAAAATGTTGCGATATCTATGGACTTGGAGCAATATTATTATAATGATAGGGCGCGGCAGGTAGGCACCAAACGACAGGTAACGCATCATACTGCATTGACCAAAAAGGTTTCAGAATACTTATACCCATCTTTACCAATAGGGCATCGACATCTGGACAAAATAATTATGTCGGACTAGCTGATGCCCGCGACCTTCGTTTGAGTGAAATTATTACAAAAAAAAAATTACCTACTTCCCTTTTTGAATCGGATTTTCTGACCAATTAACGGATCTTACTTCATATTCTAAAATAAAAGTAACCTAAGTTACTCCATAAAACATTACATATCTGGCCAGTAAAAGTCCCGTCAAAATCGGTTCAGCCGTTTCGGAGATTAGCCGGAACAAACAGACAGACCGACAGACACACTTTTAAATAATGTATTTTTGTTATAAATCCCGTATATACAGGTTGTTTGGCTTATGGACCGACACAATTTTTCCAGGGGTTTTGGAGGTCATTAGCTAGGTTCTACCCATACACCCTATGTCCTAAATGTCACGGTTGGTTACATATGTTTTTTTTTATTTTATTGTGTCGGTCCATAAGCCAAACATTCTGTATTTTCATATTCATTCAGTAAAAAGCTGTTATTTTGATATTACAAACGGACTTCAATTTTATTTTTTTGTATGTCATGTACAGATAGATTTCGCATACAAAAGCTGTCAAAGTTATGTCACGTAACTTGCTCTCCTGACATTAATTCGTGCTCAACCGGTGCACTAGCGTTGCGCTTGCTACGAGTAGTTGTGTGCTGTCCGCTGAGCCGCGACGTGCATAACATAAACACGCACATTCGACCTTCTAACCTTTGAATCTCCCCGATGCGTCATTGCATAATCATTTCGAAGACATAACGGACATGATACTTGATGAACGGGACGTGGTACTTGCTGGGTATTACTGAGTTCACAATAGAAAGCGGTCTTGTTTTAGTAAAACAGGTAAATCAACGTTGATCTATATTTCATAAACGACAATTTCTAGATAAGTATGAGTGTATTTTAAACGTGCGACAGTAAAGATAATGGTGTCGATTCTGTTGTGCACAAACTAAACTTATTTAAGCTATTGCTATCTTTTACTAAAAGGCAGTGCGAGAAAAGAGAGAAAAGGACGGCTATAGTTATGAACTAAGTTAGAGATGTCAAACTAGTTTATGCCTCGCGCTTCACCGTGTTTTTAGTCGACATGTTTTTACGTGCACCCTTCATTTGTATAGAAATATTAGTTCCAACTAAATTTGACAGTTCTAAATTACGTCCGTCTCTTTCTTGTTTTATTAGAGAGAAAAAGATAGCAATAGCTTAAATTAAGTTTAGTTTGTGCACAACAGAATCGACACCAATGATCGTTAAATACTGCGAATTGGCTATTACAATAGATTAGGGCATCACAATATAAATTGATTGAAATAAGGTCGTTCGTTTATAAGTCATTTGTTTATAAATGACTGCGATAGTGTATAATCTCCAAATGGCTCATTGATGTAAAGCAACAGATTAAAATCCTATCGGCTCTTGACACAGTCAACAGTCTGCTTCTAAAGTTATCTAAATCCTGGTTGAATTTAAACGATTAGAAATCTTAAACGGATATTGGTAAGGAAATATTCAATTAAGGTAAGACGATTATCTGATTTTCCAATAACACACAATTAGCTATGAGGTTTTATCAATTTTATGATGCAGAGCAGTGTTATGTTGCAACTGGATACTTGTGCAATATAGTAAGTAATTTTGTCAGTTATTGTTTTTATTAATTACTGTTTTTATTTCATATTTAATTCGTCATATAACGCACGTACCTATTGTAAGCACCTATTAGCACGATCGATAACCAAAAATAGTTAATGACCTTAAACTATCCTTAAAGATGTAATTTGAACTAGGTAGTTAAAGGTAATTATGTACCTACCTACCGATATTGTAAAACTGTATTAGTAGTAGGAAGGCATTTCATGTGACCATCTCGGTACTACGCGACACGAATGACGCGACGTCCCGCGTCCGTGTGTTAGATAGCGTGACATTGGACGTACATTTCTGGCATTGCAGATGTTTCACACCAAGTCTGGGGGCCTAGTCTGCTATTACAATAGTGTCACAATGATCTATCATTGATTTAATTGTTGAATGATGCCAATCATTTTGTTAAAAGTTCGTAATCTGCTAACGTCATAATGGTCGATGATTGGTCGATCAATGGTCTCGTAATAGAATTGTGTTACAATGACATTGTTGTATTGCCATTATTATAAAACCTGTTACTTAAGGCTGATGCTACAGGGTAGTCCGCGAAATTCAAATTTTCTTACGTTTTTTGCAATAAAGGTCATAGGTCATTAGGTTCATAAAGGTCTAGCAATTACTTTGACCTTGAAAAAACGTTCCTCGACCTTTATGAACTTGGAGGGTCGTATTGACGATTTTGATGATTATAATTCTGTAACTACATACGTCTTACAATGGCGAAAAATATTTTAATCAACATACAACTTAGCACTGGCCTGTAAATTGCAAAAAACCTAAGAAAATTTGAATTTCGCGGGCTGGTCGGAGCATTCATCTTAAGGTGGATGCTCCAGGGTAGCCCGCGAAATTCAAATTTTCTTACGTTTTTTGCAATTTGCAGGCCAGTACTAGGGTTAATGTTGATTACAATATTGAATGATAGAAATAACTATATCTTTTTTTTTTTTGTTTCCTACACCTTTATGAACTTGGAGGGTTGTATTGATGATTTTGATGATAATAATTCTATAACCCCTGCTGATCACTGCGATCTCCAATCCGCCTGCCAAGCGTGAAAATTCCGGCAAATTCCTCCCATCATGGGGGAGGCTTATGTCCAACAGTGGACGTTATGGGCGGTTGTAGTAGTAGTAGTGTAGTAATTCTATAACTACATACGTCTTACAGCCGCGAATAATATTTTAATCAACATACAACCTAGCACTGGCCTGAAAATTGCAAAAAACGTAAGAAATTTTGAATTTCGCGGGCTACCCTGGAGCATCAGCCTTAATGGAAATGATTTTCGAAAAACTAGAATTAAATTTGAACACTTAGTCATGCCAGATTTCATTTATATATATTTTTACATATTATTTATTAGTTTTCTATGCAATCTGAAGTAGTAAGAAGTTCGTAAATAGCAAAAAAACATTAAGTTATGTGTAACGCGGATTAATGTGAAACTATACAATTCAATAATATTTTATCTGTTTAGCTGTCAAAGTCAAATGCACAGGTCAAATGTGACATTACTGCTTACTGACGTTTTATCTGTTTTTATTTCTAGCGGCCGGTGTTTTGATTTATTTTCATTTATGTGTTCTAAATTATCTTTAAGGTGAATGCTCCAACCAGCCCGCGAAATTCAAATTTTCTTACGTTTTTTGCAATTTGCAGGCCAGTGCTAGGATGCATGTTGATTAAAATATTGTTCGCGATTGTAAGACGTATGTAGTTACAGAATTATAATCATCAAAATCGTCAATACAACCCTCCAAGTTCATAAAGGTCTAACAATGACTTTGACCTTGAAAAAATCCTTCCTCGACTTGTTGTTTACACTTCTCGTTTACTTTTTTATATAATTTTGTCATGTCTAGTCTATCTTTTTATTTCTGTTATGTCTTGTGTATGTTCAATAAATACTTTTCTTTCTTTCTTTCTAATTTATTTAATCGTAACTGCTCTCAAAATGGCGAAAGAAAACATCGTGAGGAAACCGAGAACAATGTTCTAGAAGTAAAAAATCAAACACAGGTGACATCTACCAATCCGTACATGGCGTGGTGGATTTGAGACCGTTCCGTCTCATAGAGAGGAGGCCAGTGTTCCAGGAGTAAACATTATATCATGCTGATTATGCTGGTGTCATAGAAAAGTACTTGTGCTGAATTGGTACCCTAAATAGGTATAACTTACGGTTATGACCCGATAGATCTAGGACGTTACCGTCTGTGACTAGAAGAAGTACTCGCCCAACATCAATTAAAAAAAATCGATCCTATAAGATAATTAGGGCCGGTTTAATGTTTAACATATTTACCAAGGTTGAATTATCGGGAAATGGACCGGTGTCGCAACTTCACGAGTGAATACAAGCGAGGCCTTGTTGCGACATTCAGATTCATGGCAAAATGTTATCAGAACCACTATTTGTTGCTACCGGTAATACATGGTTTGGAAGGAAAAAGTTAACTCTACAAGGTAACTTTTCCTTGAGGTTACTCGGCCGGCTGTACCTACTGTACCGGTGTGGTACAATTTTAACGAAACGTTACCTAAACATTGCCGTTTTGCGCACAATCCGGGTGTATCAGTGGACGCAAACACCAACCGTGGGCTCCACAAGCCTCCCTCCCACCAAGGTGACCCCTGTGGGTGACACTTGTTTACAACAGTCTGGCACGGCTTAGCTTACTATGCTGAATTCGGTACTTACCGACCCTAGCTAAAGATACTGAAACTATGAAAGTTAGCCTTACTAGTAGTTGTAGTTAGTTAGCCTTACTCTACGTTTGGGTGACAATGATTTCAAATTTCACGAAGAAAGTAAATACACACTTAAATATTATTACTTGTTTCATATTATTATTTGTTTAATGCACAATGTACTACACACACAACCATAATTATACTCGACCCTGTTTTTTTCCATGTATGAAGTTAAAGCTGATATTTGATAACGGGTAAGCTTTAAGATAAAGGTCTATGTAATTTATCAGGCAGGCACACACAATAATTGCTAGTTTGGTGTTTACCCACACCTCGCTCGACTGTGCAAATATCACCAAATGCAATTATCACAGTTTATCTCCTCTCTGGGTAAATATAGATAATTTCACGCCACCGTAACGCCACCGCCACAGTACTCGTTTTGAAATTTAGTGAAAACATTATACATAGCTTGAATGTTGCGAAACTACTAGTTATGACAACCAAAGTTTCAATTATTTTTAATTTATCAAATTATCTAAACATATACAACACACAATACATCAAATAGATAAAATTAAATAATAATGTCTTAGGTTTGTTTGGTTGTGTTTGTGTCTTATATAACAGACAGAGTTCAGTGATCTGCTCACTCCATTGTAATGGATTTCAATTGAATTAAGCTACCGCACTCTCGTATTACTTCTCTTCATAAAATAATTTCTGTTGAAGTGATATTCAACATTACAAATACTTTAACTCTGATAAATAAATACCCTTTTAATTACATTCAAAAGCAAAATAATGTCAAAAGTTTTTATGCGGTCGCATGTTGGTCCAACAGAAATAGAAATCTAAAATTGTATTAAGCAGGAATAAGGAATAGACGGTCACAGCTTCGAATTGAGAAATAAGGTTTGAAAATAATCGGGTAGTCTGCTATTCAATTTAAATCCATATTATGCAGATACCTGCCTTTTTAAATAAACTATAAGTTGGAACTATAAGTCTAGAATTATAGTAAAAGACGTTGCACCCGCATGATCTTAAAAAGGAAATGCCTTGAACATTTTCTAGGCGCACTATGGTATACGGTCCCCCTTAAGAACGCATCGAAACTGTTCCAGGAACTAATACTAAGTTGGTCCTGCAAGTTCCATTTAAATAAATATGATCTCTGTAACATGAACTTACCATAATCCTTGCCCATGGTAGATCAGCAGCACAGGTAGTTACTTAGTTAATTTACTCACTGCACAATTGGAACATTCAGTCAATTTAATGCTCAACACAGCTCGCGGTGATGCAATCAGACTTTATTACGAACAAATCTCCAGTCTCTGACGATTCTGTGATATTTTCAATTGTTACACATCGTGCAAGAAAAAAAACACCATCAACACTTTTCACCGCGTCTAGTTATTACTCTTATTAATTTGTTTTTTTTTTTTGAGTTGTTTCATAGAGAAACTAATTCATTAATAAAATTGAAACAGTCTATTTGAATTTCCACATATATTTTGTTTGTTTACTGCCGAAGTGAAAGTTTGTTGACATTCGAAGTGGAATGTAAAGCGCGGTATAGCGGTGCTCTCGGGTTGAACGCCGACTGCTGACTGGTTCTGTGTGAGTTGTGTGACGCGCTGGCTTGGGAGCGCTGAGCGGGCGACCGGCGACTGTGTGTGGCACTGGCCTACCTGATTCACTACTCATACAGTCATACAAAGGGAGTTTGGCTTTGTCTTGTCGTAGTACTTGCTCGTTGTTCTTCTTTCTAATCTGCTTCTCCATATCCAGAGCAACAATAAGCTCAATTAAGTCTGTTCCATATAAGTATTCTTTAAGTGCCATTAATTTCGTCTGAGCACCAACTACCTAGAGAAATATTCAATGTGATGTTAACTTTCAATTTGAATTTTCAAATTGGTTTTTACCTTATTTTAATTCCTAAGGGAAAAACGGAGCACAGTCATGCTGGAAATACTCAGTTATTACGAAGTTTCCTTCCACTGGAATTTTATATCGAGCAAAGGAGTAGGTAGGTACTGTGAAAAAAATAAAATAGAGTACCTACCTACATTATTTTATATGTATAGTACCTATTTATAGTTATATTAAAATAAAAGTACTGTTTCCCGTAGGTCTGGCTGGACCTAACAAACAAACAACACCTTTACGATGACTGCGCAGTTTTAGAGTTTGCTGGAATCCTGTAGAGACAGAGACCAGATTACCCGCGCCATTTTGGTCTGAAATCCTTTCAATTTATCTCTTCCTTTGTAATCAGTACAGTACTGAATAAACAAGCACATAAATAGGTATGATGCACGACACAAATAACATGTCCTTCAAATGGTTTCAGATAAAAAAAATGTACCTAGTTGTATTAGCAACACTAACGTTAAATTTATTACAACGGTCAAAGGATTTCATGCGCTCGGTAACTAAGAAACCAACGCGGGCATTGTACCTACCTAATGATTCCCTGCGCTTGGGCATTTACTGGTTCTCATTTTCTTTCAGTTATTTACTATAGAACGAAGGTAACGATTATAACTGTTTTTGAACATAAGTACCTACCTAATAAAGGTTCGCGCTATATTTTGTTTTATAATTGTACCTACGTCAGGTCGGTAAGTCATTATTTTACCCAAATTAAATGCTTAGGAGATATTTAGGCTTTGTGTAGCTCTACACAGAATTTTTACATCGGTTATTAAAAAAACAGCTGTTCCGTACATTTTGACCGTGTAAGTTACGTGGACGTAGGAAACAGCTGTTTTTTTTTTGAATAGGTAACCGATAAAAATTTCTATGTGGCTCCCACATATAAATTTTTCACAGAATGATGTACTTAGTTAATACGTGGTAACAGACGCGCTGAACAAGAACAGCGATGGACAAGATGCGGAAAATATGGAGGAATAGAAACATAACTAAAGCCACGAAGACCAGGCTCGTGAGAACGCTTATATTCCCCATATTTCTTTACGCAGCTGAAACCTGTACCTTGCGAGATGTGGAAAGGCAGAAAATAGATGCTCTGGAAATGTGTGCTGGAGAAGAATGCTTGGGGTTTCGTGGACCGAGTTTCGCACGAACGTCTCGAACTTCAAGAACTCGGTATCAGGCAGCGTCTGTTCTCGGTAGTACAATCTCGCATCCTGACATGTTTCCCGGCGTGACAACCAGTCCATAGAACGCCTTGTCGTCCAAGGAAAAGTAGAAGGCAATAGACCACGCGGAAGGTCACCCACGCGTTGGACTGACCAGATCAATTCCGCCATTGGGGGTTCTGTTAACGAATGCAGCAGGATGACCTCTAGCAGGCAGCGGTGGCGAAATGTCGTGAAGTGCATCACATCTGCCCCTTCCAATACTGCTACGAGTAATGACCACGACCGCTCTGTCAAGAGCATACCGGATAAGAAGAGAACCGACGCGAAGTCGGTGTCTCTAGTTCCTTACCACCCGGTATAGCTTATGACACTAGAAATAAGCTTCTCTTCAGTGAAAGAATTTTCTTGGAATCGAATCAGTAGTTCCGAAGATTACCCCTACACATACCTACAAACTCTACCTCTTTATAATATTAGTGTAGATATCATTCATGTTTTATAAAAGTAGCTTCATGAATGTAAAAGTACCTATGCTTCCCAGTTTTCCCGAAATAGGTAGGTAGGCACTCGTTTTCCCGAAAAAGTCGTAGTATGATTCAATTTTGGTAACTGGGCACGAATTGTAACTTCCAAAGGGAAAACCACATCTCAGATTCAATTGTAAATACCTAACTGTAACAGAAAGATTATGTAAACGATAAAATTAACAATAATAAAATTCCTGATATTCAGTACCTGAGGACAATATGCCAAATAAAGCTTGGCGCAGAGCTGCATTACAATAGGTAAACAAGTGTTCTGTCAGATTGGTTTTTGATAGTGTGATTGTGTTTGGTACAAACAAACACATTGTTACAAACACTTAGGTACAAGAGAATCCCACCAAAAACATTTTCATGTAAAATGTTGCCAAGACTAGACCATATGACTCGCACTGTCAAAGAGTTATCAGATCTCATTTAGAGCCAATGTTCTAACTCTACAAGGTCTAACTTCACAAACTCTACACCTTAGTCAAAATATGTGGCTTGGCCGTTTCGCCACATTAACATGGGCGGGCGTAAGGTGAAGAATTTATCCACTGTTTATTACTTTTCTGTTATACAGTAGTTCTTGTAGTAACGAAACGGCCAAGCCACATATTTTGACTAAGGTGTAGAGTTTGTGAAGTTAGACCTTGTGAATGAGCACGTGTAGAGTTAGAAGCTTGGCTCGACATGATATCTGATAACTTTTTGACAGTGCGAGTCATATGGTCTCGTCTTGGCAACATTTCACATGAAAATGTTTTTCGCGGGATTTCATTTCTTTTTGTAAGTTTTTTTTTTTTGGGCTTGGTTTGCTTGCACATCAGAGACGCCAAGAGTCCCGATATCAATTTTTTCAGACCTCTAGCTCATCAATTTTCAGATCTCTAGTGTCAAAATTGCGGAAGTCTCATTTAAACTTCCATCCCCTAGTTTAATGGGTTGGGGATAAAAGTTACAAGTTTTAATTTTTTTTTGTACTAATAATAGCTTACATACCAAATTTCAGCTTTCTAGGACATTAGGAAATACCCGAAGTATTTTGATGATCATCATGCAGTCAGTGACGAAATCAGGGTTTTTTAGATGTCAATAAAATCTAAAGTATAAGCATAAGAATGCAATTAAAACTTTTATACGTTTAATAAGTCCGCTATTGACAACATATCTCGAGAATTTTGTTTCTCTGCAACACGAACCAACCAATAAGGGTTCAAAAAAACGACGAAGCGCTTCGAGAACAGGTAGGTAGTGCCCTTGCGCTTCGCTTGGCTCGTCTTGGCGGGGGCACTCCCGCCCCAGTGCCCCCAGATCTAAGAGATATCCTTCAAACGTCTTTACTAAAACGCATATAGGTGTAAAACACCTCTTAACGAAGCCGAAAGGCACTTGTTCTCCCCATCATTGCGATCATTTTTTTGTTTTACACTATACCTGGGAACCTTCTAGTTACGGAGATATTGGGGGTCAAATTTCCAACTTTTTCGTCTTTTCCAAGTTTTTTTTTTTAATACAAGTTTTTAATGTTTAATTTTTACTTTAAACACCTCCACGACCCCCGTACTATTCAATCCATCCATCAGCACAATGTTTTGAGTGCGTTACTTTGAGTTCTACCACAAAACATGATTTTTCACCCCAAAAAATAAAGTTGTTACCCAGCAATATTTTTTGCGTAAAATTATTTAGTTTGATGTACAGAATGCTTGGTTGACGGCTTTGTGACGAGTATATATAAACAACATCACTAATTACATCGCTCATTAAAGAAAAAGTAAAATTAACAAAAGCAACAAATCGCAACACTCATATCAGTACTAGATACCTACTCAATTATTGGCATAGTATGTATAAATTGCAGTGACAAATTGAAAACCAATGTTTTTCTTTTAGCATGTCCTTGTTCAGATAACTAACCTTTCGAATGATCGATATCCTTCAGTTTGTTTGTGTGCAGCGATAAAATAAAATATTAAATAGACGAGGTTGTTTTTTAAGTGACGTGAACGGGTAGGTATATATTATTCGGGGTAAATGGCCAGGCGCCTCTCAGGGTCGGAACAAAGCACTTTCATTGCATCCCCGTCTGGTTGTTGACCCGCCTTGAACTTTTATTTAACTAATTGTTTCCATTTTTTTGCAGTGCATTTATTAAAAACGTAACCCTACCCATACTGTTTGTAAAAACATAAATTATAATTCAGTACCTAAGTGCTATCTGGTAAACTCATTATTATTAGGCGCCATTTTTCTGAAGTTTTCGTTCGTAAAACTGATAACGTATATTAATATTAATAAACCCAATAAAGAAAACAACACTTAAGTGGTCATAATTACGTATCACTGTACCTACAATTTATTTATTAATTTGATAACGATAACAAATCAACATATCTGTGTGTATTACCTATACATAGAATTACATTTATATTAATATAGGGTAATCGGGAAATACCTGTCATGCTATGTCATCGTTTGGCTAAACAAAACAATGCTATCTTTAATTAATTTTTCAATAGTTTAAGCTCGACTGCATGACTCAGGCCACCAATCCTAACAACAACACTCATTAAACACTTGCATTTACAGTTTTACAGGAAAATAGGTATCCAACATCATTTTGTAGGTGGTGTTTACTTCAATTGCCACATTTACTTTGTGATGCATGTTTTATGCATGGCCACGCCTGACTAAGTGACTACCAATATTTAAAAAAAAAATTTTTGCAAAAAATAAATAGGCAAAAAAACTGAATCGAACACACAGAAGTCTTTTGAAGCTAAAGTTATTTTTGACTTTGTTGTGTTTTTGAAGTCGGTTTTATTTTTTGCAAAAATGTTTTTTATTTTACCATTTTTAGTTGTAATATCTTATACAAATATTAGCTATACATTTATTTTAACGTAACATAACATCACGCCTGTAATTCCGAAGAGTTGGGCTGAGGTGTACCCAGTAGGACCTACACCCACATTTCGCCAGTTATGTTTAAGTCCCATGTGATAGGGGGCGAGCGCTGGCGCAAAACCAGACTCCGTGGCTGCTACTGAGAAATTCCTGATAGAAAAACCCAATAACACTTTGCCCGACCTGGGAATTGAACCAAGGACCTCATGCTGAGTAGTCGCCCCCACTAGACCAACGAGGCAGTCATTTATTTCATATTGTTTGTTAACAATACATGTCATGGTAATAGGCTTATCCCCAATAAAATGGAACCTAACAGACCGAACTGTCGAAATGTGGGTGTACTGTACACACCTGCATACCCTCTCAGAGCATACAGGCGTGATGTTATGATTTTGTGTAAACAACAAACATCCAGCAATCACGACCGATTTGCTGTCTATAATTGAAGAGTTCCATTGCATATCTCCGAAGATTACAATCAGATCTTTACCAAATTTAAACGGGACCACCTCGAAGTAATTTTCTTCCAAACAAAAAAAGAATCATTGAAATCGGTCCACAATTGAAGAAAAAAGGCTGAAAATACCCAAAAAAAAAACAGACTAATTGATAACCTCCTCTTTTTGGAAGTCGGTTAAAAAGCAGCAAATATCGAACTTATATTTTTCACAATCTAAAGCTTCTCAAAAAAGATCCACGCTATGAAGGCCCCGACGAGATTCGAACTCGTGATCTCCTGTTTACTAGACAGGCGCTTTAACCAACTAAGCCACGGCGCCCATGTCTGATTCCACGAAATAAGATCTTCCGTGGATATTCTACTGCGAATTCTTAAAATAAATTAATAAAATATAAGAAAATTGTCAATACGATTTATTCAGGAGGTTTCGTTGTCATTTTTCTAATGCTCTTTATCGTAACAATAAGCGTCCTAAACGAATGAATCACACTGCCTGTTTACACCTTTTGCAACGATTTTTTCCCTATACAACTTTAATAATTTATTAAATCGTAGGTACATATAATAAGTAGCTCACTAACATGCAATACTGTATGATCGTAATAAGCAACTCTGTACTTCCGCTACCGTAGGCTGGCGCCATCAGGTCGGCGCCGGGCGACGAACGAGGCCCTCCTCGACAGTAACCCTCAGTCGGGGGCGAAGTTATTTTGGCTTTCAGCCAAACACGGATCGTTCTTGTCATAAAACATACCATTTTGTTTTGAAACCCGCTCCGCCAGTGCATTGGAATTTGACCTAATATTATGAAAAGTTGTTACGTTTTATAAATTATAACTAGCTAATGCCCGCGGCTTCGCCCTCCCGCAAATTATATATTAAAACCTTCCTCTTAAATCACTCTATCTATTAAAAAAACCCGCATCAAAATCCGCTGCGTAGTTGTAAAGTTCTAAGCATAGGTACATAGGGACAGACAGACGCGGCGGGACACTTTGTTTTATAATATGTAGATAGTAATTTAGTCATAATTTTGATTCACCCTTTGCTTTGGGTTCTTCCACCAGTAATTTAAAATATGAAGAAACATAACGAATAAGGAATTGGTTTGTTTGAAACGTCGTGCGTCTGTATGACCTCTGCTTACTTTTGGCAATGTAAACCGAAACTATAAAAAACCTGAAAAATATAAATAATATGGTAAATTAGGCGTCATCTACGTAAAACATTTCTTCGCTTGTCTGTGTCCGACCTACAAAACTTATTGGCTATTAATGTTCCACTTCAATACGTGCCTCAGTTATATTTTCCTCTACTTGGAACAGTCGGATGATGTTATTATGTATTGGTAGCTTTTGACAAAAAATGCGGTGCACTATGAAATGAAAATTTTATTTACCAGATATATTCAATTCAATTCAATTCCCTTTATTTCAATCAACAGTTGGATCATACAATAGCATTAGGTACATTAAATAAAAATTATTAGAAAAATAAAATAAGACAAAACACAACACACACCTTCACTACTTATTACTTAAAAATTAAATTGGCAGTCAACAAAACTTAGAAATAATCATAAATGTAAAAATAAAAACTCATATATAAAAAATATTTAATAATTATCATTTATTCAAGATTTTAATATCGTAAAATAGAAAAGAGGGACATAATTAACATTATGTGTTATAATTATTTCATTTTCTTGCAACTACTTCGACTGTCACTACATTAAGCATACAACAATGGTTAATGTAGTGACAGTCGAACCTCTCAGCCAACATCCTCAAGATGGTGTTGGAGCTGGCGCGGACCCTGCGCACCAAGGATGTGCACCGTTTCCGCACCGTCGCATAGAAGCAGTCAATGCGTGACTCAGCGAACGTCCCCCCAGTACCGAGGCAATCTCAACAACATCCTGTAGGCATTGTTGAATTGGACTGTAGGGCGCTGTACTGTTTTTGAGAATAGTTAGCCCACAGAAAAACAGGTGCAATAGGCTCTGAAAAGAGTGTTTTTTGCTTCCTTCGGACATCACATCATCTTCGTTTATACTGCCATATAAACTAAAGAAAGATGTTACGACTTTTTCTATTTTTAAACATTTGTCTTCCTTTAAGCTTGATTTCAATTGTTCTATTCTTTCCAAATCTGTGTTGAAGAGACTTACAATATTATCTGCTTCTTTAATTTTTCTCAATACAACTTCACCCTGTCGTCTACGTGGACCGATTTTTACAAAATACGTTCTTATCTTGTTTAGCTCACTATTTAAGTGGAATAAATGTACATTACTGTTCATAGTGTTAATTACAGTTAATAGTAGGATTGTTACAATCACCATTGGTAGACACTTATACACGCACACACGACTTCACTGACACGCACTGACACTCTTGTGTAAATCGTAGATATCCCGCACTTTCTACTTTCCCGGAATATCCTTGTTGATGGCGCCAGACCGGTAGTTGCACCCCTCACATGCAACCTTTGGATCCCGGTAATTTCTGGTTCGATTGGATGACCGCCGTAAAATATGTCTTGTCAATTGCACCCTCATCCAAGACTGATGGCACTTTTTGTACAGCTTATATACCATATAGGCAACTCCAAGAAGTAAAAGCGTACATATGATCATAACCACAATGCTTATTGTGGACAAATTATATTTGAACTCCTCTATTGTAGCTGAATTGTGACTTCCAAAGGCACTGTTCTGGTTTACGAAAACCTCTTTATTTTGTACTTTTGATTGACTGATGTTCGCTCAAGTGGCAGGGTCGCCATATAAGGACGGGACATTAAGGAGAATGAAACATCTCAGATGCCGAGTAAACACTGAATATATTTGGTGTATTGATACATTTTATATGCCTTCACACAGGTAGAATATAATATACTTATCTACTACATCACAGTGCAAACCTGCGAGCTATCATGTTCGCTCTAACCCATACACTCACTTTTCTTGGTGTTATAGAGCAGGACATGACTAAGAGCATATTCCTCACAAATGCAGAGCAGCTTGGACAGGCCACAGACCGAGGCGGTCAGCAGCACAATGTCGTCCGCATAGCTAATGTTTTTTACACAAACTCCACCAACATGACATCCGATATCCGTATCAGCCTCTCGATGAGTGCGTATAAAAATCCACATACCTACAACAAACAGACACATAAAATAAACAAAACACATAGACAATATATACACACACACGCGCCTCAAATGTAACGAACTACGTAATCGGCGTGCGGTATAGGACTGCCACCTAATATGTAGGGTACTGTGGTACCACTCTCGTACCGCGGTCACCAAGGAATTGGCCGATCGAAGTATGGCGGTGCGTGCGGCAGCCGAGCGGTTCCGAAGCAGCGCCTGCTAGCCGGGTGCGCGGCCGCTGCGAACAGTGCGCTCGCGCTGCACCACCGAGGCAGTCGAAACATCGCACGCCACGCGTCGTTATACTGCACTCGCAAATCGCTCAGTGCAGCTTTGGTGTAGTTTGTCCACCGCTCGACTGTATATGTCAAATGTCCTTTCTTTGGTATTGTTCGTCGTTTCGTTGAGCTCCTTGAGTTATAAGTCGAGCTACACGATAACTGACAAATGCTTGCAATGACTGGACAGGTCCACTCAAATCTGTGTGGTTCTTTCTTCAAAAGACCATCTCAGACACTAATCTGCATAGTCCTCATGTGAATTGAGCAAGATTATGTCTGGACTTCAAAAGAGACTATGACCTCTGAGTTTGTTTCGGCTGTTTCTTTAGAGTAGTCAGGTACGAAACACCGGCCCCATCTAGTTTTAATAAGTGACGTGTAAAAGTGTTTGTAAAAACCTACTTGCAAAATAAACATCATTTATCATTTATAGACGCTTGTGCAGTAGCTGGTAAATAGCTGGGCCTTCACCACGTCGCTACAGCGGCTAAACCGCCTAGCGAGCATGTTGCCGTGCACCGATATCGCTCGTCGCTGTCTTTCTATATCGGCGTGGTCAGAGGTCTGCAGTTATTACGTGACCTAAGTATTTAACTTCGTTGACTTGCTCAAGCGCCGTGCCATTCATTTGAAGTGGCGGCAGATCCAGCCAATAGGGAATATGCATAAATTTTCTTTTTTTTTATTTGGATATTTATTTTATTTTAACGGAATGTTAAAGTACTATAAAAATAATGCAAAAAAGCGAAAACAAGACATAAATCGGCCAAATAACACAAGAGTTATAACCTTTTAAACTTTTGTTTCTATCTCTTTCTATATAAACGGAATTTAGTATGGATTTTGCTCTTCGATGCAGCGAATGACGTCATTCGCGGTATCGGATCTCTCTGTCTAATCAGCAGTTTCAAATGCTTATATGTAACTTATTATTTTTTATCGATATTAAAAGAATAATTTCACTTTGCTATTTCCGATGTTAATACGCTTTGTTTAGAATGAAAAAAAAATCATGCAAATACCCTATTGTTTGGGGTATCAAACACCATGTACACTGACTTGTCCGGACAAGTCAGTGTACAACCCGGGTTGTACATCATGTTGTGGTGTGTGGCGTAATTTTCACATACAGCCCAACAGTTTTCGCATCACTGATATCGACGGAGCTAGAATAACCATATCATCAGCATTATGAAAAATGATTGACCAGGGTCCCGTTAATCGAACAACCTACACCTGTTTGATTGAGTTTATCGGATAGGCCATCCATGTAGACGTTGAAAATTGCTGGGGACATGCTCACCTTGTCTCACTCCACTATGACACGAAATAAACAATTAAATATTTTTGGAATCCCTATTCTTTTTGTATGTATTTGCGGTGAAATTGTTTGGTGAAAAGGAGGGCACGCGCGTGCGTTTATACTCTGGACCTCTGGTGTTGAAAAAGTTAAACGTATAAGTTACGAGCAAATTAGCAAAAGGGATGTATAAAAGTGGTTCAAATCCTATAAATACACATCTGATACAGATCTAGATGAAGCAACCCACCATATGCTTACGATGTGTCTATATGGACTGTAGCTAAACAGAAAGTGCATTGTCCGAGAGACCTAACAATGGACCTAACAGATGAAGCACTGTGGACCGTAGCCACGTAGCACGCGTTGTAGCAAGATCTGTAGCACTGTAGATCCGTAGCCGCGTAGCACGTATTGTAGCGCTGTAGCAAGGTCTGTAGCACTGTAGATCCGTAGCCACGTAACACGTGTTGTAGCGCAGTAGCATGGTCTGTAGCACTGTAGATCTGTAGTCGCATAGCACGTGTTGTAGTGCTGTAGCAAGGTGTGTAGCACTGTAGATCCGTACCCACGTAGCTCGTGTTGTAGCGCTGTAGCAAGGTCTGTAGCACTGTAGATCCGTAGCCACGTAGCACGTGTTGTAGCGCAGTAGCATGGTCTGTAGCACTGTAGATCTGTAGTCGCGTAGCACGTGTTGTAGTGCTGTAGCAAGGTGTGTAGCACTGTAGATCCGTACCCACGTAGCTCGTGTTGTAGCGCTGTAGCAAGGTCTGTAGCACTGTAGATCCGTAGCCGCGTAGCACGTGCCGTAGTGCTGTAGCAAGGTCTGTAGCACTGTAATTTCGTAGTCGCGTAGCACGTGTTGAAGCGCTGTAGCAAGGTGTGTAGCACTACAGATACGTAGCCGCATGGCACGTGTTGTAGCGCTGTGGCAAGGTGTGTAGCACTGTCGATCCATACTCACGTAGCTCGTGTTGTAGCGCTGTAGCACTATAGATCCGTAGCCGCATGGCAAATGTTGTAGCGCTGTAGCACTGTTTTCGTTAGCCTTGTAACAAGAGCTGTACTTCCGTGCCGTTTAGCAAGATCTATAACGCTGAAGATCGATCGTTAGGTGAGTAGCAAAGTTTGTAGTTCCGTAGCTGACTAGCAGTGACCCATTCGGACTGAAGTCTGGCGCACTAGATAAGGGTTCCGTATCGAACACTGAGTATTACGCCGAGTCCGACCGGCACTTAGCAAGTTTTTTATCCTGTGGTTGGTACGTAACAAAGAGGAGCTCGTGGCTAAACAATAACAGCCGCTCGGGTCGATTGTTAGGTTAAGCCGTGCTTGCCTAGGTGGGTCTGTGGATGGGTGACCACCCATTACATACCGAGTTTCCTCCGTGCCTCGGAAAGCACGTTAAGCCGTTGGTCCCGGCTATCATTTGAAGATCTTTGACAGTCGGTAGGTATAGTCAGAGGCCCAAAAATAAGCCTGACAACCAGTCTTACCAAGGGGTATCGTATTACCCGGTACTGACTGGATTGTGGAGGTCAGATAGGCAGTCGCTCCATGTAAAATACTGGTATTCAGCTGCATCCGGTAAAACTGGAAGCCGACCCCAACATAGTTGGGAAAAGGCTAGGCAGCGGAAGGCAGGCGTGGCGGGATGGTGCGTAACAAAGAATGTTTTGCTCTTTGACCAAGTGATTAGTGACACATATTTCTTACAGTGCTCTCTAACAAGACGAAAAGCACGCAAGCTCGAGGAGCTCGTGGCTAAATAATAACAGCCGCTCGGGTCGACCTTTAGGTTATGATGGTCTCTAGCAAGACGAGGGCAATCTAAGTAGCACCGTATACAGGGTGGAAGGCGACACCGACGACGCACAAACGGTTACCACATAAAAAAAACCTGCCAAGTGCGAGTCAGACTCGCGCACGAAAGTTTCCGTACCATTTTCTATATGTTAGAAAAAACGGCAAAAAAATCACGTTTGTTGTATAGGAGCCCCCCTTAAATATTTATTTTAGCTGATGCCCGCGGCTTCGCCCGCCCGCAAATTATACTAAAATTTCCTCTTGAATCACTCTGTCTATTAAAAAAACCTGCATCAAGATCCGTTGCGTAGTTTTAAAGATCTAAGCATACATAGGGACAGACGCGGCGGGCGACTTTGTTTTATAATATGTAGTGATTTTAATTTAATTATTTATTTTTAAAGTGAATATACAAATAAATATTCTGTGAATATTTCAAGCGCCTACCTGTTGCCGTTATTAATATCGAGCAAAAAACGGCAAAAAAATCACGTTTGTTGTATGTCCCCTTAAATATTTATTTAATTCTGTTTTTAATATTTGTTGTTATAGTGGCAACCGAAATACATCATCTGTGAAAATGTTAACTGTCTAGCTATCACAGTTCATGAGATACAGCCTGGTGACAGACAGACGGACAGTGGAGTCTTAGTAATAGGAAATTGGAACCCTAAAAAACAACTGTTTCCTACAAAACTGCAATACCTAAACGGTCAAAATGTATAGAACAGCTGTTTCTATTTTAAATAACCGATGAAAGTTACAGAATGATGTGGTGTTCCGTCGCTTCCGCGGACAAATTCCACAAGAACGCACAAAACATCGTGCAAGTGAAGTGTTACTAACAAAGTTTTAAGTTACTTATACCTACTAACAAAATTTGTTATTAGTATGTATAATTAAGTTAAATATTCCATCGGTCGTTGTTACCTGAAATAAATGTTTTTTTATTATTTACTAGCTGTTGCCCGCGGCTTCGCCCGCGTGATGTTCGGTAGCTGTCCCACGGGATCATATTAAAGGGATAAATAGTATCCTACATGTTAATCCAGGTCATAAACTATCTATAGGCCAAATTTCATAATCATCACAATTATAATCATCACAATCACTATCACAATCACCATCGTTATCACAATCACCATCACTGTCACAATCACCATCACTATCACAATCGCCATCCTATCACCATCATTATCACTATCACAATCACCGGGCCATCATCGTTATCACAATCATTATCATCGTAATCACAATCATCATCATCATTATCACCATCACTGTCACAATCACCATCACTATTTATTTATTTATTTAAACTTCATGTACAATAGTGGCACATAGGCGGACTTAATGCCACAAGGCATTCTCTACCAGGCAACCTTTGGGTCACTATCACAATCGCCTTCACTATCACCATCATTATCACTATCACATTCACAATCACCATCATCGTTATCACGTTGATGTGTCAGTTAGTCAGTCAGTCAGTTTCTTCTTATGGATATTTAAGATTGGAATACAAAATTTAGCGAATGAACAACTTCAACACAAAACTTCATCTCCTTTCACCCCCTTGTGGATTGAAATGAAAAAAAAAAAACATCAACAATATACGTTGTGTTAGTTTCCAACCCTAAGCCGAAATATTAATGATTTTAACTTAAAAAATAAAGAACTTTAATTAAAAACAAAATTTCCTTTTCACCCCCTTAAGGATTGAAATTCTAACAACACCGTTGCTTTAGCTTCCAACCATACTACGCCTAGATAATAAGTTTTATGATTTTTACTCCGAAAATTAAGGACTACACAAATTCATCCCCCTTTTTCTTTTTTGTTTACTTCTTTGTTTACTTTACGCTTTGGGGGTAGAATTATCAAAAACACTAAGACACGTATAAATTAATTTTCAATTGTCAGCCTAAACACAAAATGTAAAGATCATAACATTAAAACTGGCGGACTTTCATACAAATTTTCATCCCCTATTTAACTACCTTATGGGTTGAATTTCGAAAAACCCTTCCTTACTCCTTATCTACACTATAAAGAGAACCTCTGTGCAAAGTTTCAGCTTTCTAGGTCCAACGGTTTGGGCTGGGCGTTGATGAGTCAGTCAGGCCTTTTGTTTTTATTTATATAGATTATTATGCACCCGCAGTGACTTCCCCTACTCCGTCTCAATTCCTTGAGCATAACCATGCTTGGCGTCTCATTAATTAATTTTAGTTCTACTATGCCACCTTTACTTTGAGAATCGATTTTCCGTGTATTACTTTTATCGATGGATCGTTATATTCGTTACAGCCTGTAACTGCTCGGTGAACATGAGCCGCGGTTGAATGCAAATGTTTAGTTACTGACTATTATGTATACTGCATGATTTAATGTTCGTTTAATAATACCTACTAGCTGTTGCTTGCGCTTTCGCCGGCGTATAGGACGAAAGTTATCCCACACTGCACTCTGCACTGGAAACTGGAATATTCTAATATGCTATCGGGATCAAAGTATCATAATAAAATTATAAATTATCTCAGGTCATGGTCTGTGTTCCTAAATTTCACCGACATCCGCTCAGCCGTTAAGAGCGGGCCTAAAGCAAAATCTTCAATATCTTAGATTCGATTTTTAGAGTAAATCATGTTCAAATTGGAAAAAACGTATATGTCAGAAAACTTCATTATGAATGTGAAGGTTGGCCCTAGCGAAAAACATAATAGGATAAAATAATCTCGATAGAAAACCATCACAAAGTTACCTCAAATTTTCAACATTTTTGGCTTGTATTCTATTTTGGTGCATGTTACTGAACCATAAACTAGATAAATATTATCACTCATCTATAACCTTGAGCTGACCCTAGCAGTTTTTCAAAATATTTTCTATTTTAAGAGATAACAGCTTACGGCTTACTTAAACGTACCCCGTCTAAGTAAGCCGGCGAAATCTTCGCCGGGAAAAATTAAACTAGCGAGGGTTCGCTGAACGGAGTCATTGGTCTAAATCAATGTTAACTATCAAATTCAATTGACAGCTCAGCATGTCAAACAAGTAACAACTATCAATTCAGTTCACGGAGACGATGAATTAAAGACTCGGTAGAAATATTCGTTTCTGGGGCGCGAATCGAGCAAATAAAACAACAAACAGCTCAATGTCAATGTCAATCTGACAGCAGACTAAAATTTTGCGAGGTAAAAAGGTCGCTAAAATTTATCCTAGTCAGGCGAAAACTTATACCAGCGGACGACCGTGAACGGGGCAGATTAAATTATAGTCAGTATAATTTTTCACCTCGCGGTGTGCTTGAACGGGGTGTTTGACGTTTAGTCAGTAACTGACTGGCTAATTGAATATTAAATTTTAAACTGGCTAATTGACTTAAACGCACCCCAGACTACAAAGCATTTGGCGCTTACTACATTTTTAATCCGCGAAATACGCTGTCTTCCGTCTCGCGTGACGCGAGCTTGGGACATCAGTTTGTTTCACCGATCAGTTGCCCTCGCTCTGTTGAGACGGGTAGTCTATGTCACTTTGCTCCGCGCCTAGCCGCCATTATTATCATCTTCAAATCAATTTTTTTTTTTGAGTAACATGGGTAAAAAGTAAGGATCAATTGAAAAACGATAACTAAAACAGTTGAAGACTCAAATGATGGCTGATTGCCGAAGTCGAAGGTACTATGTATTTTTAACGTGCATAAGCTCATAGTTAACGCAAAATAAACGGATGATTGATTTAATCGTGCATTGTTTTTGTCCGAAATTATTTTAATTACTTACAACCCGTCCGAATTAACCTGGTAGGTGGTAGGTAGGTAGTTAGTAGGTAGGTAGTAGGTCAAAATGAAAATCCAAGATGGCGCCAAAGAAATTTTTAGGTTTTTCCATCATGGGTGTCGTTTTCATGGTTTGCGTGGTCACTGATAACGAAAATGAGTTCAAAAGAAAATCCAAGATGGCGCCGCGAAAAAATTTAGATGTTCCGTCATGGGTGTCGTTTTCATGGTTTTCGAGGACGCTGATTACGAAAATGAGGTCAAAATGAAAATCCAAGATGGCGCTGAGGAAAATTTTTGGTTTTTCCGTCATCTGTGTCCGTTTTCATGGTTTTCGATAACGAAAATAAAGTCAAAATGAAAATTTAACATGAAGCCCAGGAAAATTATTGATTTTCCGTCATTGGTGTCGTTTTCATGGTTTTCGGGGTTGCCGCAAAACTAATAATTTTTTGGGCGCCGTCTTGGATTTTCATTTTGATCTCATTTTCGTTATCAGTGACCACGTAAGCCATGAAAATGACACCCATGATGGAAAAACCAAAAATTTTCCCCAGCACCATCTTGCCTTTTCATTTTGACCTCATTTTCGTATTCAGCGACCCCGAAAACTATGAAAACGACAGCCATGACGGAAAAACCGAAAATTTTCATTCCCGCCATCTTGGATTTTCATTTTGACCTCTTTTTTGTAATCAGCGACCTCAAAAACCATGAAAACGACACCCATGATGGAAAAACCTAAAAATTTCCTCGGCGCCATCTTGGATTTTCATTCTGACCTCATTTTCGTAATCAGCAACCACGAAAACCATGAAAACGACGCCCACGACGGAAAAACCAAAAAAAAAACCACCTTCAAGTAATAACAGGCGTGACGTTAAGATGAAATGGAGTACTCAAAACTTTTATTTCACGACATACAAACAACATAGGAATGCATTGTATAGAAAGAAATGTTAAAAAATTAACACAAAAAAATAAAATAAAAAAAAAAGTGGTTTTATCTAACTTTATTGCTTGCATATACTACGCCCTGCCCGCTACACTATACGCAAGCTCGGTCCCGCGCGTCGCGCGTCGTGGCGCCGCGGCCGCCCCGTGTTTGTTATCCGCACTAATGCGGGTGTAGCGAGACGCGCGGGGGAAATCAGAATTTATCCTGGCGTTAGGCCCGCTCTTAAATCGTAAAAAACAGGTAGACTGACACATATAATAAAAATAAGTACGTTTATTGCCATAATATTATAAGTTTAACTGCTCCAAAGAATCAGCCAGGGCTTTCTTCCACATTTGACACCAGCTGTTGCCTGCAGCTTTGAAAGCGCGTGAAATTATTATAAAAATATAACTACCATCCCTTATTTGAATCTGATTTTGTTAACAATAATAAAAGTTTTAATTTTATTTGTTAATCATTGATTCTAAATAGAAGTTACTTTCAGCTGGAATCAACGAGCCCTTGCCATAACCACGTAACAAATCCACACTGCCGCTACCGAGACAATACCTGATGGAAAAATATAATGCTAGATTAATTACAGTTCCGCAATCGCATTTGCGGAATGTGTTGACATTGCTCGCTAAATTCGAAGTTATATTTTGGAGCGCCAGAACGTGGTCAAACACATTCTGTAAGATGGTGCGATTTTAAAGAAATGTTCGCGCACCGTTTCCACCGGCAAAGCTGTGCGTAACTTTTGTTCGCGCACAGTGCTGCACATTTGTGAGCGAGTACGAGAGCCAACGTCCCAAATGTTTGCCCCAACGTTTTACGACTAAAACCGTACATCATCGTTAGATTTGGTTATTCTGAAACAATTACTAGTTACTGCTAATAGGTTAAGGTTGCAAATAAAAGTATAAGTGGTCAAGACGCACAGTTGTCGCAATTTATGTACAAGCTAGAATCGACGCACAAACGGTTACGTACCAGTGGCGTGCTTAAGGGTCAACAATACGGAAAGCCCATAAGGCAAGCACACTTCAGAAACCCTAACATTATGAAGAGTCAAGGAGAGGGTAAGCCAAGATTTTAGGCGTGCATGAAAGTACCGCGTAAAGTACATTCGTGGAAGGTGTGGCTGACACTGGCAGAGCCACCATCAGGGATTTAAATTTTGATAACACAAAAATTTTGTCGAAATTAGTCGCCAAATATCAGATTTGTAGTTTTTAGACAGGTGTATCTACGACGTCTGGAGGAATTCTATAACTTCAACCCACCAAAGGAAAGCAGTATTCATTACCTAAAAACAAGATCTACAATAAATAAATCTACCACGAGTGTGGCTGACACTGGCCGAGCCACCATCAGGGGATGGTGGCTCTGCTAGTGTCAGCCACACTCGTGGAAGACATCATTTCCAAATAAAAAAATTACACGGGTAATTTATAAAAAAAATAACCAGCTGTTCCATACATTTTGACCATGCAGGTATTGCACTTTAGTTTGAAACAGCAGTTTTTTTTAAATAGCCGATGAATTCGTTGCTCCCAAAGAATATAATTTTTATACCAAAAGGATGTTGCTTCCCCAATACAAATAATAAGCGCCCTGTGTAAAAGCACAGTTTCTACGTCATTAGTGTCGGCCGCTGTCATCCGTGCTGTGGTTCAGAGGTCGATATGTGAAATTAATGTAAAATGATACGAAAATTAAAAAACAAATTCGGTCATAATAATTTTATTCGCATATAATAATATTAATTGATTATGATACATGGAGCGTTAACCCGCGTCGATCGGCAGACGCGCCGAGCGGCACTCGGCCGTCTGCGCTCCAAATTATATTTATTATTCGGTTACATCGCATCGACATTATTTCTGCAAAATCCGTAGCTACATATTCACTAATGAGAAGTCTCGAGGCAGCATCGGACAAGGACGCGCCGTCCCCGGGGTACTCCGGTCGTCGCAGTGGAGTCGCCGACCGGTCGCGTCTATATATACTTAAATATAACAGTCAAGGAGTCGGATGGCCGTCCGATCGACATATTTACATACGAACTGAACGCGCCGCGCATCGTCGCGGCCGACTCGCCGGCGGCCGCGAGTCGAACGGCTCAGAATCACTTCCTAATTAAAATACCGAAAATCTAAAGTCGGCGACGTCGAGATGCGTACGCCTCGCGCGGGATCGGCGCGCGATAGTCTCCGTGCAGCGGCACGGGGCGGCACGGGGCGACACGGGGCGAGGGCTCGCGGGCGCGCCCTTCACTCCGCCTTCACGTCGGCGGGCGCGGGCGCGTCGGGCGCGGCCCCGTCGCCGGCCTCGTCCCCGCCCGGCGCCGCCTCTGCGCCGTCCGCGCGGTCTCCGCCGCCGTCTGCGCACACAACACACGGGTGAGCTCGGGAGCCGCGCGCACCGGGACGCGTGCTAGCAGTGCGACGGGTACTAACTGCGCTGGTGCTGGTGGTAGTAGAGGTTGGGGCGCGACTGGTGCGCGTGGTGGCGCGGGGCGGGCGCGGGCGGCGCGCGGTACAGCGGCAGCGCGGGCGCGTGCGGGCGCTGGCCGATGGGCGCCGGGTAGCGCGGCGCCACCATGCCGCCGCGCGACATGCCGCCGCCGCCACCGCCACCGCCACTTCCGCAGCGCCCGTTGTTTCCTCCGCTCACCATCTGCATCATCGTAAAATAAATCACAAGCGCCAAGAGTCAGTTCGTTCAGTTTTTAAATAATAGTACGGCACGTAATATTCGACATAATCAGCCCATAGGAACAGAATACATCGAATCGTACATTTCCAAGTTGAGTTAACCGACAATATTAGGTTTATACTAGGTTGGGAGATTGTGGCAATGGTTACTAACCTGTTGCTGATGGTGTTGGTGCGGAGTGTGAGCGGGGGGCGGGTGCGGGGGCGGCGCGTGGTACTTGTGCTGCGGCGGCGAGTGCGGCGGCTTCTGCGGCTTGGCGGCGCCTTTGGGCGTGGGCGAGGCCGCGTCGCACAGCGGCGCGAAGCCGTTGGCGTGTTCGTGCAGCGGACTCTTAAGCTGCTGCGGCGGCGGCCGAGGCTGCGGCGGCGCGTACTGTTGTTGCAGCGGTGCGCGATACTGCTGCTGTAAATGTTCACATTTAGATATAGTCTCCGTAGATTTTTCAATTGTAGACAAATCTGTCGGTACCGTTACATCACAGTACCTGCATCTGCTGAACTGCCGCGGCGACCTGCAGTTGCGACGAGAGGAACTGCGAGCCGAAGGCGCCCGACTGCGCCGGCTGCGTGAACTGCAGGGGGTAGGTGGGCGCGGGCGCGGCAGGCGGCTGGTAGGGCGAGTAGTAGGAGCTGGCGGGCGGCGCGGGCCGGGGCAGCAGGCCGGGCAGCGAGTAGGGCGCCTCGCCCACGGGCGCGGAGTAGCCGAGGTACTGCTGCTGGTATGTGCTCACGCCGCCGACTCCGCCTACGCCGCCACCTTTGCTGCCTGAAAGTTATCGATTGTTCTGACTCCCAATTTCCAATTTCTATGATATCAAGTAAATGGACGTCGAGTCTTTTTTTTTCAAGATAATTTACTAATAAATGTTAATCCATAATTTTACTGCAACTTAAATTCAGCCATTTTGAAAAAAGATTTATAAGATGTTGTGTTTTTATATCAGATTTCATTTCTGTTTTCTCATTTGTGAGATGTTATACGCACCAATAGCGCCTATTTGTTGAGTGGAAGGCTTGACAGTGGCTGACATGAGAGAATTAGAAGTGCTCGAGATTAGAACAGTACTGGGACTATTACCCAGTTGGCCCGACTGGCCGAATGCTGCGCCACCACCAGCGGCTGCGGCCTGGACATGGGATGAAACAAACAATAAACATTATTTACACAATTGAACATTATAAAGTGACGCTTGCAGTAGCCACATATCTCTACTATTAACTTTGACATACTCGGGCAAATGCTGCTACAAACATTAAATCAGTATTTTAAAATAACGAAACCACCCGGAAAATGAATGAATTAAAAAGAAATCCCTTTATTTCGTGACCTGTGTAAGGCTTTCATGATTGAGGACTGCAGTCAAGCCCGGAACAAGTCGGCGACAGAATACACGTTAATACTCCCAAATATTTCTAAATATGCAGTAAAATGAAAAGTGTTTGATCAACTCTTCAACTTCACATTCAAAGTAAAACTTAAATATGTTTTTATTTCTTAAAATCGATTTAGTGACAGTTTACGTTATAACTGAACAGGTAAAATTGCAACAGAAGAAGTTAATTCTCACCATGCGGTATTGATTAGGTAGGCTCTGGAACATGTCCGGGGGAGGCTGATAGTTGTATGGCGCGCCTGATCCGGCGCCATACGGGGAGCCCGGGAACCCTCCGAACTGACCACGACTCTGGTCTAAGAAGGCTCCGTACAGACCGCTCTGCTGAGGCATCTGCTGCGAGGAACTCAACAGCTGCTGGGAAGAATTAAACATGACGGCAGGCGGCGAGGGCACCGACAGACCACCGTAGCCGCCTTGGTACCCAACGTGGTTGTAATGTTGGGGCGGCGGCGATTGTAATTGTTGCGTGGGCTTCACCTTGCAAACGTTAGGTGGAGCAGTCTCCGTATTATTTTCTTCAAAACCTGTGAACTGTATATCTTCGGTGCCTTCGGCTACTGCAGGCATCTCCCAAACTTTCTTAACACTGGCGATTTTTAAATTGAGATCAGCTGCCAGTGGAGAAATTGTGTTGGATGTGCTCATGTGTACGCCGCGTGGCAAGCCGAGGGATTTCGCAGATTTATCTTCAGTTAATTGTCCAAGGTCAGAATCAAATGCAAAATCAAGTTTCATGTCAGACGAATCTTCTGGCTTTTGTGATGTATCGAATGTCATTTGCAAACCTAAACCAGCAGCTTCAGCATCAGTTACTACTGGTCTGTCAGACATAAGTTCTTGTATAGATCTAGGTCGCGGGCGTGGAACTTCTCCATTGAATGCTAGAGCTCGATTTTCTAATTCTATATTTATTTCGTCTGTTTGAGTTTTGGGAATAGGGGTAGGGATTTGATATTTTTGCTGCAGTGTTTCATCAGGTGTTGCAGACTTGTAATTTGTATTTTCAAATATAATCGTTTCAACAGGAGGCGTAGCACCATCTAACACACCACTTTTATCAGTAACAATAGCGCATGTAGGTTGGGCAGCTGTTTTAGTTTCTACTGTTGTGTCGCCGGGCGTACTACGTTGGCTCGACTGAGCTGATTTGTTTTCTACTGTTTCTACAGGTTCCTCTACATTGCCACGTAGTGTTTGTGATATAGGTTTGTCCCATGCGTTGACGGGCGGCGGAGGGGGCGCAGCGCCAGTGTCGGGGCCGAATCCAGACACCAATCCCATCTGTTGCTTCTGTCTTTGTTTGACAAAACGCGGCGCTAAGTTAGCCTGACGAGGACGATCGTACTGAGCATTCGTTTTGTTAGAAACCGGAGCTGAACCACGTGGATTTGTTTTATCGTTCGGATTTCTGGTTGTTGATCCATTTCTGCCACCACCTTGATTGGAATGAGATCTGGGCTGCTTTGCTGAGTGTTGATTGTTATCCTCTTTTGTAGGTCCTCTCGCATCTTTAGAATTCTTTTTATTCCTTACTTCCTGAAAACCATCATCAACAATTTCTTCATCTTTTTTGCCAGAACTAAGTTTGAGATCTGTCATAGCCTCTGTAATATCACCAGTTTTATTATCAGTCGTAGCATCTTTTTTAGTGGACTGTGGGTTGCGTCCACTGTTTTGACGGTTACCAGAATTTTGATTACGCCCGCCTTGCCCTTTCTGGGATTGGCCAGATGGTCTTCCTGCTGCAGAACGGCGGTGACTAGATGTACCACCACCTTCGGAATGTTCAGATGTAGTTTCCCAATTTTCATCCTCACCACTTGGGGGCCCAGTGCCTTTCGGGCGTCGATCGCGACCCCTTCCTGTAGATGAACCTGCCCTTGACTTATTATTCCCTTTAATTTTATCTTCAATCTGAGAGTTGTCTTTAATTTCATCATTATCTTTTACTGCTCGGTTAGCCTGGCTAAACGGACTTTTAGTATTGGGAGGTCCATAGCCAGTTACTCTTTTAGCAGGAGCAGGTGGGCGCGAAGTTCCTTGAAAACCTCCACGACCTCGTCGAGACGGTTGTCCACGTGGTGCAAACGGTTCTCTGTTTTCCATGCCATCAGTTACTGGAGATGGTTGATCCATTGTCGGAGGTCGATTGGCATCGTCAGAATTCTTAGGGCCACGCGGGCTTCGTGGTGCTCTTCGTCTCTCTTTGCGTTCTACATTAGGGGCACCATCAGTAGAGCCATCAGATTCACTGGCTCTGTTGTTGGACCGAGAGCTACGGTGAGAGCGTCGTCTTGGTCCCCAACCTCTATTGTAAACAGCATACCCACCTCCAAGATATCCTCTGCCTTTCTTCTCAGATCCTGATCCACTTGATTTGCGTTCGACGGGTTCTTTAGCAGGAATTTTATTTAGCTGCTCATTGCTTATTCTTTCATTTTTCTTTTCATCAGCTGAACGTTTTTGGGAAGCTGCACTAGCATGAAGAGATTCTGCAGAGTATGTTTCACTAACTTTCATTCCTCCTAAGCTTGAAGGGTCAGTGCTAGACTTAGAAGCTATGGATTCAGATTCTGAAAGTTCTTTTTCGGATTTTTGCGATGAAAACATGGGTTTCGCAATATTCTGTGTTATAGGTTCAGAAAGGGCTTGTTTCTGGGTTTGAGAAGTGTTTGTCAATGCTTCTGATGGGTTATGGTGTTTAGGAACAGTTTGTGAAAGCGCAGGTTTATATTGGTTATCTGTGAATGAAGTTTGAGATTGGTTCACAGGTACTTGTGACTGAAAGTTAGTTGGAGACATTTGAACATTAGGGCCATGGTTATTTTGAGTCTTTTGAATTGGAGCTTGAGATGTCGGCGGATTGGCTGGCTGCTGTTGGCTTGATGCGACTTGTGTTTGTTGTAGTGAATGAGTTCCATGAGGCGGTTGAGAACTAAGCTTGGTATCATCATTCACACTTTCGCGTTCAAGTATTTCTTTTGGATTTGGTTCGTTATCTTTCGTTACTGAGGCTTTTTCTGCTGATAACTTCTGTTGAATGGAATTATTTGGTTCTTCCTGAGTTACTTCAGCCCAGGATGTTTTGCCAAAATCTCTTTCAATGGATTCCCTTTGCGATAAAGTCGAAGAATTGCGTCGCTCAGGAGCAAGTGTTTGTGATGTCAAATCCGACAATGCAAAAGGTTCAGCAAGTCCTATACTCTTTCTTTCAAATACTTCAGTCAGTTTATCAGCAGCAGTGCGACTGCTAGGTTCAATAGTATCTATTGGTTTTTTATCAGATTCATGTCTCCTATCTTTATAGTCACTATATGAATCTTTCGAATTTGATCTGTCTAACTCGCGGCCAGATCTTTCATAATCTTGCATTTCAGACCGCCATTGCGGCCCAGGTCCATCTTTTTGATCTCTTCTAAAGTCATCCTCACGGTCTGAATAGTCCCTAGAAATGCAGATAAAATAATGTAAGTATGCATCTATGTATTTCCTGAATAAAACCAAAAACATCTTGAGATAGATAGAATAACTTACCGTGAATAAGAACGACGGCCATTCTGCGGTGCATGTCGTGGTGCATTGTAAGACGGCGGTTCTTGACGCCTAGGAGCTGGTTTCCCAGAGAACGCCCAGCCTTTGTGATCATCTTGCTGTCGGTTTTGCTGCTGTTTCAAAAACCGCGGTGGTATATTTGCTTGGAACGTTTTCGAAAATGCTGGGTTATTTTGATCACGGTCGCGACCACCAAAGTCGCGGTCCCTCTCTCTGAAGTCACGTTCACGATCGCCCCTTTCGCGATCGATCCGCTCTCTGTCTACGCGATCACGATCGCGGTCTCTGTCTGAGCGCTCTCGTTCCCTGTCAAACCTATCTGTGCGATCTCTGTTTTCATTGCGATCTCTATTATCGTTACGATCCCTGTCTCGTGTCTCAATTCTTTCTTTGTCACTCTCTGCACGATCCCTATTTTCAACACGACCTCGATCATTTCCTCTATTGTCTCTATCACGGTCACGGTCGCGTTCCCTATCGCGGTCACGATCACGCTCACGGTCGCGCTCTCGGTCACGTTCTCGGTCCCGGTCGCGATCGCGTTCACGATCACGATCCCGGTCTCTTACATCCCGTTCACGATCTCGATTATCATACCGATCCCTGTTATCAATGCGATCGCGGTCCCTGCTTTCGACGCGATCTTTTTCTCTGTCACGTATATCGTTACGCTCCTTGTCTCTAATGTCGATGCGATCCCTATTATCGGCACGATCCCGGTCCCTATTATCACCTCTGTCCTTTTCCCTTCCGTCCTGCTCCCTGTCCCTATTGTCGTTGCGGTCTCGGTCAGGCCCCCTGTCCATGCGGTCGCGCGCGTCCTTGGGCGGCTGAGGCGCGGAAGTATCACGAAGCTGCCGCCGTTGCTCCTCTTCCTTGCGCTGGCGAGCGCGGGCTACGGCCTGGGCTACCTCGTTACTTTGCTTCTGCCTACGTTCTGCCCAAAGCTGGTCTTCATCGCCAGGCTCGTGATGCTTGGCGTCGGTACGCTCGCTGTCGACGCTCGCGCGGTTGCCACCGCTCCTACCGTGCCCCTTGTTAGGAGCCGAAGACTCGCCGTCGGAGAAGTCCAGCTTCTGACTGTAACGAAAAAAAATGGTTCAATCCCAGTCCAGGGTCAGAGAAGCCTTCGCGAGGGTGTCGGCGTCGGCGCGACTTACTCATAGTCGATGTCATCCTGCTGCGCCCATCCGGCGTCGCGGGAGATGTCATCGAGCGAAGAGATCTGATCGTCGCGCAGGATCGGGCGCGCGGTGAGCACCTCCACGGCGCGCGGCGTGGCGGGCGCGCGCTGCTGGCGCTGGCCGCCGCTGCCGCCGCCGCCGCCGCCCCGGCTATCGCGCAGGGCGCCCAGGGTACCCATCCCGAGCCCGCCACCACTGCTACCTTTCATCTATGCACATAACATATTATTTCAATATTACACAAAAACTAAACAAAAATAATTTAAATTATCAGAACCAATCGATCTGTGCATCGTCATAATAGTACGTACGAAGGATGGCAGAATCGATCTCGGGAGGCATGCAGGGCTCTGTTGTGAGGCAGCCGCGGCGCCGGGCCCAGCGGCGGCGGCTGACGTGGCTTCCTGGCGGACGCCCGCCGTCCCACCGGACGTCCAGCTGCCTTCCGCTGCAACAAGGTTATTGGAAAAGGTAAGGCAAGGCATATAGGCATATTACTCCACATTGTAAAACACTAACCGATGACCGTCTGATGCGCACATACACAGTTTTAATATATTTTTTGATTTCTCCAGCTTAGGGGCTGAATTTACCAAAAAGCTTGGCAAATGCCTTAGTCATAATAGCTATCTGTACGGCGGACCATATCCCAATCTGTCCAGAGTGGTTTGACCTGAATATAAATAATCAGTCAGAACAAATAATTTGATAAGTTTAGATTATTTAAAATGTCTTTTATCCATGGTTTGTTAAGTTTGGCAAGCACAATACTTTGGCAAGCTCACCTTAAAGCAGTATCAGTACTTTATACACAGTTATTGAAACAACTCCAAACCTGAAAAGGGGTCAATGAACTCATCAATAAGGGCAACTTTTACAATGGGACAATGAAAACCGGTTTTGTCTTTATAAAATGACAAAATCCTTAATTATGGGCACGTTATTATCTAATAAATTGGATCTTATATACAGGGTGTAAAAGACCTCATCACGAAGCTGTCAACCAAGCATTCTGTACATCAAACTAAGTAACTTTACGCATAAATTGTTGCTGGAAAACGATTTTTTTTTTGGGGTGAAAAACCATGTTTTGTGGTAGAACTCAATGTAACAAACTCAAAACATTGTGCTGATGAATGGATTAAATAGTACGGGGATCATGGAGGTGTTTAAAGTAAAATCTTAGATTAAAAATTTATATTTCAAAAAAAAACTTGTCAAAAGGTTGGAACTTTGACCCCCAATATCTCCGTAACTAGAAGTTTCCCAGGTATGGTGTGGAACAAAAATGATCGCAATGACGAGGAGAACAAGTGCCTTTCGGATTCGTTAAGATGTGTTTTACACCCTTTAGAAGTAATATTATTGTTATTATTGCAAAAGTAACTTCCTCTGTCTGTATATTCTTTTTTCACACCTTAGCTGTTGCATGGATTTCCAAGGTATTCAATACTCAAGGATTTCAATGGTAGATCGACAAACACTTGCTTACATCTTGTCCAATGTCTCTTTATTGGTAGTTTTTGTTTTCAATATATAATTAAACTTACTTTGTGGTCTCAGTTGTGGTTGTGGTGTTGCATGCTCTCCTGAGCGATGTGAAGGTTGGGCAGCTGCCTCCAGTGAAGGGAACTCTGTGCGGAAGTGTGGGGATGACGGTGGGGGTAGTGCCACCCATCCTCCGGGTCCAGTACCAGCAACCACACTGCTGCTCGACGTTGTTGACTGAAGATAAATACATATTTACTACTAACACAAGCATTTTGTACAGAAAAGATAAGTACTAATGAATCACTAATGCCTTTTTTAATATTAAGTACAAGTTCTTTAACTAGATTATAAAAACAACAGTCAATGAACTTTGATGATAAGAATTTTGCTAAAATGCAAGGTAAAACAAAAAAGACTTCAAGCCACCTGCATTCCTTTGTTCAACTAATTCAAAACCAATTGTGAAACAATATAGATGACTTACTGTAGTTTGAGAGGTACATGTTGAAGTTGTAGACACAGTTGTAGCAACAGCAGAAATAGAGCTGAAAATAAATTGATTGCTTCAGTCAGCATATGTCAAAAGGTCAAAAACCTCAACACAAAACCATTCACCTCTCAGTAAAATATAGTTTTGTATATGTAAACCATATTACTATATTCACTATTCCATAAACAAAATAACACCAAAGGGTGTTATTTTGTTTGACTGTTTGGACTCCATGTCCAAAGCAACATGGAGTTGTGGACACCAGCCCGTTATAAAATCCAAGTTCCAGGACAAAGAAACTCAGGCTAAAAAAGCACCTTGTTTGTCACCCTGTATCATGAACACATTGGATGTTCTAGGTGGCCATTCTCTAGATTACATAGTTCACTTACTTTGTGTTAGGGTCTTGACCAGTTTCAGTTTTCAAAGAAGGCAAGTTGGCAGGAGGCCGCCTAGCTGAAGGTACTTTTCCAAGACTTTGCATTCCATGTTTGCGGCTTAGTTGAGACTTTACTGAGGACGGCTCTGAGTTCTCGTTCTATGATACAATAAAACAATTATTTTAAACATTATATTGTTTTTAAATCTTTTTATGGCAGTAACAAAAATTATACAGCAATGTAAGGTCATTATTTCACAACATATTTGTGATGCAGCATACATCTTTTTATTCCAAATTGTCAACATTTCCAGTGAAAACTGTATACATTTTCTTCCAATCTTTGAACATTGCAAATCTCTAAAAAAACAAGGTCATTGTCTATTTCACTGTTGCAACTAGATATGCACAAGGCAACTGAAGGTCAATTTATTCAACTGTGACTACTGCAATAATTCTACAGCTGCCTTGCACACTGTTAACATGATCAAACCTAGAAGAAAATCTAGTTTCAGGACTGCTGTTTATAACACACAAGATTTAAAAATCGTGTTAAAACTACCAGTACCCACAAGAATGACTACCAGATATGGTATACCAACAACTGATTCAGAAAAGCTTTTCAGGTCAAAAAGAATGTACTGGTGGGCGTGTGCTCCTTTAACATTAACATGAAATTTATGGATCAGGAGCAGTACTTACCCTGTTGGCGCAGTACAGGCTATTGATGTCCAACTTCTGATATCTTTGCTTGCCGGACGTCGGCTTGCTCTGCGCCGTAGTGCCTCCGCCGCCCGGCGTTGAGAGTGCAGACATGCTGCGATGTACACACCATCAGGAGATCACCCTCGCAACGACCAACAACTGCAATCAGCGAAAACCTCACTATAATGGCCACACAGTAAACGCAAATCACTGTAATCAAAAGCAACTAGCTACGACCAAAGACAATCGTCCTTCAGTAATCCATTCCAATTCGATACTAGCATTATCAAGAAATATTCGTACTATTTCGAAGCACTATGTAATATTCACACTATTGATTTCATTCACTGAAACACAAAACACTTTCACAGCACTGTTAAAACAATAAACTCAGCCCTGCCCTCAAAGGTTTATTGACGTGTTACATCCGTCTGATGAACGCTGGATCGATGACTTCAATAATTTCACTTACGTTTTTCGTTACACTCTCTAGTCCGTTATTTTTCTATAACTTTCTAGTATCTAGCCCAAAATAACGGTACTAACAAGATTGAAGTATAGGAACGGTAAATAAACTAATTTTTATCTATAGAATAGAACAATAAAAGCAAAATACATCAGTACCTTGGTCCGTTACACTTGATATCACGGAATAAAAATTAACTAAGCTCGATTGCTAATTTCTTAAAGAAGATTACTTTAGATTTAAACTATAATCTACGCTACCAAAAACTTATATCACTTTATTTTAAGATGGCGTCTCCAAAAGACGATCTCCTTCCTTTTTACAATCAATAGCGTGACGTCACAAAGACGCGACACAGCGCTCTCTGGTGGATAAACACACAAATCTAGTATGAGTAAAGTTTGCTAGACGAATAAAAATATTTTTACTGTTATTGCCAATTGTAGAAATGAAAGCGATGAAGCGATCCAAAATGTAAGGCCGTAAACACATTTTTTGGTCAGTGGCTCGTCTTAGGGGGGGGGGGGAGAACTACTGTTGATTCGCCATGACTAAGCCTTGACAGACCAACCACGGCATGGACACCGCCACCGCGCCTTCTTTCTATATCAATAAACTAATAAATCAATCTATTGCACAGCAACTCTCTACAATAGTCGGAACTCGCTTATGAAGGGTTCCGTTGGTCCCTGAAAAGATGTGTGTACAAGCGGCTTTAGTTTGAAGCACAGTCGAAAGCGGGTTGGACGGCCGCGAGTCCAAATAAGCAAATATTTTGCACATAAATACATTTTTTAACAATTATGTAAATCGTCTTTGTTCAAAATAATTTGCGTATTTTATTACGGTAATTAAAAAGTTAGTAATTGTTAGTTATACGGAAAGTGGTTCCAATGGGTCATTGGACCAGATGAATGGGTGGTGGGCAATGAGATTTTTAATATAACATCATTGATGGTGGAATAGGGAATGACAAATGCAAAAAAAAAAAGGTTGGTTCATCGACTAAAGCTCGATGATTTAATCAAATCGATTTTGTAGAGTATTTTTTATATTACTGTAACTATTCTAACTGATAATTTTGTGATGCTTATAAGCATGTGTAATTGATTTTAGTCACGCAAATCAAAAGTAAAAAATTAACACTGAGATAACGATATACTCGCTAAAAATGCTTTCAAGTTTTTTCCCTTCACGCCTGCGCATGGGGACTTTGCACTATATTGATGAAAGAAAAATCAGTAGGCGAGGATCTGCGGAGAAGCTCATAATACGAGGAGTGTTTGAGAAAACCGGCAGCCATGGCCGGGAATATGGGAATGGAACAATTGATTCCAATCGTTAACAAGCTGCAAGATGCTTTCACACAGCTGGGTGTTCACATGCAGCTGGATTTGCCGCAAATTGCAGTTGTGGGTGGACAGTCTGCAGGCAAAAGCTCTGTTTTAGAAAATTTTGTGGGCAGGTAAGTGATTTATTAAGCTTAAATTGTGTCTTTTTGACAATTTCAATATGATTTTTGGGGTAAGGAGGACTAGAGGGACCCTGTAAAGCTTTTTCGAAAATTTACATATCCCATAATCTACGTATTCTTGATCCCAATAATTTTAAATTGTTAGGGTTCTCAACGTATTCATAAAAATGAGTTAATTACGTAAGCAGTGGAAGAATTAAGTTAGTCTTTTAATTAGCAATGTGCATGCACTATACACATTTCTAACATTTTTACACAAATAATCTCATTTCTCTGTGGGCAACTATAGAAAGCCTGGTCGTCGATTTTTTTTTGCGTTTAATTATTCTAACTATCCATAACATAATGTCCCAATTAAATTAATAACTATTTCGAAAATAATTATTGAGAGGAGATATTTTTATATTTTGGCCTAGATTTAGTGCGCATGTCGAGCAGTATTGATTTACTAATGCTCAAATGTCAATGGTTGCAAAGGGTCAATACAATCGCTAAATAAAATAAAATATGTTTGATTTTGTTGAAATATTATTTGTAATAATTTTATTTAACTGCTAAATTACTGAATCGGTGTCTAAATTTATATATCTTTTTAACACATACTTTGTCATAAGCTTGGAGGCTTGATACGCGTTGTACAGACTAGAGACGGAGATTGTTTTGAAACGTTCTACACTACGCTTAACTTTATGTTTGACTGACTGAGTTGAGTTTGACAGTCATCGAATCAAGCTGAATCGAAACGTAACGTAACCACCTACCACCATTTTGAAAAATTAGTTTATCGATGATGAATTGATGATGAGCAAGTGTTATTAGTGTTTTATAGTGATAAAAGTTTAATGTATCTTAGAAAAAATGGCTGGAAATTTCGGAATGCAGCAGTTAATCCCTGTTGTAAACAAATTGCAAGATGCATTTGTGCAAATGGGCGTGCACATGTCTTTAGATCTTCCCCAAATTGCAGTTGTGGGTGGTCAGTCTGCAGGAAAGAGTTCAGTGTTAGAAAACTTTGTAGGCAGGTAAGAATTCGAATCCTGTAGGAAGTGGTGTTGTATAAGAGAACGTTCTGATGTGCGAAGATATCAGAAGTATTTAAACCTTCTTTGTTTATTGTAGAGACAATGATCTATTAGTTCAATGCGTGGAAAAGTCGGCAAGATTATAGCAGTTCCTTGGTGCTTATAGTGCAGTTGTTAAGAACAACAATAAGCTAATCACAGATTCTACAACATAATTTACATTCGTTTGTGATGAGTCATGTAACCTTTCCAAACAACAATAATAATATCAGTGTATATTAAAATTTAATGGGCCTTTCTATGAAGTAGTGGTATACGTCTTGATATAAGGCAAGCAAAACTTTTTTTTACACAACATTAGCAAGAGATATATAGTTGAGAGGGATAAAAACATATGGTTTTTTACACATAAAAATCAACATTTAGAGAGTAATGTGCTATGGCATGCTATAGTGAGTCATTGAGTTATGAGATTATGGGCTCATGTTTTTTCACCCTTTTATTAGGTGACCTTCTATTTACGAACTAGCTGTTGCCTGCGAACATCGTCCATGTGAAATTATTGTAAAAATATTACTTCACTATTTGGATCTGATTTTGTTAACAATTTAATGGGTTTTAATTTGTTTGCCCGGAACCCTAATCTTATTCTAAGTAAAAGTAGACAAGGTTTCTCCTTATAACATCACCTATTTGCAAGTAAAATTCCCGTCAAAATGGGTCTAGCTGTTTCGGAGATTAGCTGGTAGAAACAGAAAAAACAAAAACAAAGATTTTTTTTACTGTATACTTTTATATGCATTCAGTAAAAAGCTGATATTTTGAAATCACAAACAGGCATTTTATCTATTTGTATAGGTAAAATAATGAGTAACATGTTATCAATAATAAATTAATAGAAATATTCAGAAACGGTAAAACAATTAAATATCATTAACTGCCTTATTTGTACACATTCAGTGGTTATTTTCCACTATTCAAATAATACTATTACATAAACCATTGTTTAAGAAAAAATATTATGTTAGAGTTATTTGTATTGAAGGAACCTATGGTGACTGGCTTGACTCAAAAATTACTGTCTCTTTAAACTAATTTTCCAAGATTTAAATAAATTGAGATTAGGTATTTTTAAACAGTAAGCTTAAACTTCTACTTGTGGCCATTATATCAAGAAGTCTATCATTTTCATAAGGGTGGAGTATTGTTAAGCACAGATGCCAATGGAGATATTACCTACAACATTTCTAGCCACTAAACTGTGATAGCACATGACATTTTTAATAATATTAAAATTGTTAATAACATTGTTAATTGTTGTTGTAAATTATTATTGGAGTGCAATTATATATGTTTTACTGGATGATACAGAATATGAATGTGGTATCTTCATTGATCTGCAATGTAGGCTTTGATTAGATGTTGAAACACATGCGAGGGATGCATTTGCGACATTGTGTTAGTTACTTATTATTTTGTCTAGGCACAAAATTGGGTACTTTGTATGTAGTAGAAACAGCAATTCAAAGTAGCCTCTCACAGTTCACTGCCGGAAATATGGCTTTCTCAGATCTCACCTGGATTTGCCTTACACATAGTCTGTTTCATCCGCCTTTTTGAGGTCCACGTCCATTTATCTTGGGCGTGTCCTGCGCCACATAAGGACATGTTTGCTCCATTCCAATCACTACTAGCCCTTCGACAAATGTGGTTAGTCCACTACCACCTCAGTTTGCTATCTATTTTGGTGAAACCAGTTTATTTTACGTACTACTACTACTACTACAACAGCCCATAACGTCCACTGCTGGACATAAGCCTCTCCCATGATGGGAGGAATTTGCCGTAATGTCCACGCTTGGCAGGCGGATTGGAGATCGCAGTGATGAAAGACTAACAGAAAACGCTGCTGCCCATTCTCTGGTCTACGGAGGCGCAAGGTGTTCTGCCTCAGACATTAGTCGCCTTACGTATTTTACGTATCGCATATTTATCATTCACAGGAACACCGAGGATAGCTCTTTCCATCTATAGCGCGCTAAGCGACCTAGAACTTATGGGCCAACTCTTTCAGCGTCCACATCAAAGCCCTGGACTCCACGCAGCCGAGAGATGTGCAGAAACCGACTAATCACATTGGTTGAAAACTACATCGCGTCTCTCGTCTGCCTTGGGATTTGTCGAATCTTGCACATTTCCTTTCCGCTCCGCTCGCTTCCGCTCCGCTCGCTTCCGCTTTCGTAGAGTCCGGGCCTAAGCACCACATTTCAAACTGGACAGTTTACAAAAAATGTCGACAAACTTAATTTGTCACCTTTTTTCTCGAAGTTGTGTGTACCGATATCAGCCGAATGACGTGCTCTACTCGACATACTTCTCCACAAAGCGTCGCCAAATCGACCGGATCTTTTGCTTCCTGATCCAGCGGATTCCCACGGCGTCGTCAGGTCATTGGTCTACCTTGTGCATTTCATTGCTGCGCTTACCGTAATGTGGTCGCTACTCCACAAGCTTTCAGCATCATCCGTTCTCTGAGCAATGTCCCCTACCCACTAAGTTTGGCACTTCTTTGTCCTATGTCCACGTGTCGGACACTTATTCTCCAGCAAAGCCATCTTGAAACCCTGAAATTCACTAACTAATCTCTTTGACGACAATAGTCGCTGAACGTTGACTGTATAAAACGAAGGGTGGGCTCCGCTGGGACCCTACACATCATTTCATCTACACCCACCTGCTTATAGTCCACACGACTGATTGCATGATAAGAAAAGAAGAAAAAATAATAATAATAATAATACCTTAATGTTGCCTTGCCTTCCTTGCAAAGTGTCCAAAAGAATCGCCAAGCTTTACTCTAAAAGGTGGTAGGTATAAGTTGAGCTTTAGTAGTTGTGCTTCAAATAGGATTTCTAGACAGAGATTCCAAAACCTTTAAATCACTTCAGTATCTATTTGTCTATGTATTTTAATTTTATCTTATTTTACTTATGATTTTAATATTAATTTTGATGGTAATTTGTTTTAATTTATGGTTTCATATTAATTAATTTTATTTTTAAACTGATTATTTGAATTACTGTATGGATCAAGCTATCAAAAAGAAATGAATTCTATTTATCTATTATTTACTAAACAGAATGAAATTAAAATCAATTTATACAATATAACATCTTTGTAATTACAAATTAAGTAACTCACAATATAATCAAATTAAATCAAATTGTGTTAGGTATAATAAATAAAAGGCTTTTTTATTTATTTTATTTGTCTATTAAAATTTCGATGTACTTACTGATATTTTTAAAGAAATTTTCAGAAAACATAATTCAGTCTATTGCTGTCCAGAGTTCGATAGTATTGAAAACGTACGTTACGAAAAGTGTACGTTAGACACAACGCAAAATGTAGATTTGGTTAGCGCTAAAACGAAAAATGTAGGTCTCATAATTATGATGGCAGTCTTGCTTGTGCACCTTTCTCTGAATGAGATGCATTTCAGTACTTTATAGAACAACAGCCCGCTCATATTCTTTGGCACCTTCAGGCCCCGACTCCCTACCCGACAGGATCCATAAAGGAGTCGTAAGATCTGCAACCATATCGGACGTTCTGCTGCGTAAATCAGTCATACTATAACATCATAGTCGTGCACTAATATTGTCTAGTTCTAAAAGCGCATCAGGTACCGACGTTTTTTTTCTGAAATCACTGTTATTATTGCATGTATTACCTACTGTGACTCATTTATCAGTTCGCTATGATTACATCTGGGTAAATTGCGTGACATCAACCATCTTTACTTTAGGTTTAATTTTCTGTTCAGAGATTACAAATATTTTCCGCAGAACATTTTAGGTTGTCATAATACCTAGAAAACTAGGGGATGCTTAAAAAGGCGACCTTTATTAGCGATGCTAACTAAATGTTCCTTCTTTTGGCGTAGCCTAACCTAGGTAGTATAGCACGCTACCACCTTGCTGGCTGGCGAATATTTAATTCTGCAGCATTAACATAATGTTCGTGCCGAAAGAAGGTTTTACCTGAAAGTCCTAAAAATGTACCTACAGCTGCAAAAAACGTGCAAGTCTTTATGTTAATTATTTTGTTTCAGGGACTTTCTTCCCCGAGGTTCCGGAATAGTAACGCGACGTCCATTGATTCTGCAGCTCATACATGGAAACGCAGGTACGCTTAATGATTACGATCAGACAAAATGAGGTGTTACATTAAAATTACATATTTTATGGGGAAAATGATGCTCAATACGTACATCAGTTTATTTTTACATCTGGCTGTGATGTAGTTCATTATTGTGCAAAGTGTGATCATTAACCTTCAGCTGTATTCTGAATGTTAAAACAACTAATTGGCTTACTAATACGCGCTATGACTGTCTGCATGTACTTTGTCAAAATTTTAAGTGTTAATAGCAGTGTTCTAAGAAGAATATTACCGTACAAAATAAAATATTGTCTGTTTTGGTATATTTAAAACTGATATTTTTTCCGGTCACGTACTTAGAGGTCACTAACCTTCCGTTCTGCATGATTGGAACCCTACTTTACGAGATTTATTTTAATGACAGGCAGATGATTTATAAAATTATAAGATATAAAATAAATATTTTGTAAAAAATAAAGAATTTGATTTATGTTTAAATATGCTTCGGAAAACCTAACCAAAACCCACGTTTTGTTGTTTGATAATATTGTTGTTGTTAGTGATTATCGTGGAATTAAAAAAAGCAAAACAAAATTCAACTGCTTATAGCTGCTTATCTTCAAGTTGATTGACCAAGGATATTCATTGACTCGAGGAAAGACGGTAGTACGAGCACATGATGGGTTTGCTAACTGTCATCGCAGCTGCTTTTATATGCGGCGAAGCCAAAGTTGGTGTACGAAGCCTGCCTGATTTTACATAAGATCGGGTATGCTAAAAGCAGTATTTAAAGTGTAATTTAAATATTTACTTTTTTTCCTTAGAATATGCGGAGTTTCTGCATTGCAAAGGCAAGAAGTTCGTTGATTTCAATGAAGTGCGCTCAGAGATTGAATCAGAGACGGATCGCATCACCGGCTCTAACAAGGGTATATCACCAGTGCCGATCAATCTTCGTGTATATTCCCCAAATGGTAAGGTTCAAAATGGTATAATTATCTCAATGACTTAATTTCCAAAAGAGATAAAATTAATCACTCTTTGGTATATTTCATTATCCACACTTTTAGTAGATTAAAATAGTCCGAAAAGCCGTTATTTACTTCAATCTTTGCACGTAAGCCAGAGGCTGCTTACGGTTGATAAAATCCGTGAGCGAAAAGTCAAGACTTTAATTTGACACCTCAGACCAAATAAAAAACCAAGACAGCGCTGCGAACAATAAAGTGAGGCCAGCGCAAAATTACGTCTCGCTCTGTGCATAAACGCTCACAAGCACACATTTACATCAAACTACAATGAAACTACGTCTCAATAAATGCACACTGTTTGCGAAACCTCACTTCTCTGTTCGCAGAGTTCCGTCTTAACTTTTTTGTTATTATTCTGAGTTTGACACTTTATTTTCAACGTTTTTTTTACATATCATACAGGAGATGCGCTAAAACAAAGTTAGGACTAAACCGGAAGCATCTTGATACGCATGCGTAACGTTATAGATTGTCAATTTTATGAAGTCATTGGCCGACAAATGCGTGACACTCTTTATCATGTCACAATAACGACGTTATGATTTACTGTTGCTTTCTGTTTAGCAGTTAAAGCAATGCATTGTCGAACAAAATTCATGAAGTTTCTTATCTGCGCAGTAAATACTTCTATGTACAAAAGGGAATATACCAAAGTACTTACAAGATCAATGGTGATGCAAGGCCACAGTTGTTCACCTTTGACATACCTTATTTACAGGTTCCAGTTAACAAAAGAAGATTGCTCTGGTTTTATTTTGTGACGCTTTAACGAAAATGTCCACGAAGGCGACTTGTAGCATTCAATTGTTGTTCCATTACAGATTAATTAATATACCGACTGACCCTACTGTTGAAACAATGTTTTTTTGTTTCTCAATAAAGATAAGGCTGATTTATTCTTTTTAATTATTATTCGACAAGTTTCATCTTTTTTAGGTAATCAACAACAGCGGGTTTTTGTTTTGACAGTTTATCCTATGGTAGATAATAGAGATTCTTCGGAAAATAATCGATAAAGATGTATTTGTTACCTTTTAACACGATACTAAAAAACTTATCTAGAATTTCAACGCGTACATATTATATATATATATTATGTACGATGATAAAGATGTCTCCCGGGCCTGGTAATATAATAATGAGTCAGTGTTAATCATCTGCTTTAGATAAGCCAATACCCAGTTAATTGATAATACAATAATAAATTCCATTATCAATTTGCTGCTAATACAAATATGGTTTTTGTGCCCATTTGCGAAGGAATTATTGAATGTTCATTGATAAGTTCATTCATAATTTATTGTCTATGCATTGAAGTTTCTACCTACCTACCTAGAAGTTCTGTTGTAGTCATGAAAAAATAATTAGGTGTCAGTAGAATTAATATTTCTTCCACTGCTTATATGGAGAGAAGACGATTATTGTTAAGTAGTTTGTACTACGTATTGTGGTACTGACATGGATGCGTGTGTGAGCATCTCAATTACCTACGCAATCTTGATTATAACATTGCTTATTTGATATTCTTGTGTAGTTTGATAATGACCTACATAACTAATACTTAGTTGATTTGCCTTTCAATAGCTACACTTTATGGTATTTTCTAAGTTCTATAATTATTTTGGTGTCTGTCTATACTTTAGACAAGGTACAGCAATATAGTAATAGATTTTTATTCTAGTTAATGCAGCACTCGATAGTCGAAATTCCTTAGTTTGTGTTCCTATTTTTGTGAAGGTCATGGCAAAACACAGATGCAAACTTAGTGAACTAAAAATGTATTTACGTCTTACTATTGAAACGAGGATTTTGAAGTTTGCCTGAAACCATCAAATGATATAAATCTTCCGTTATCTACCCTTATCATGTAATACAATATTATCTATTGTACTGATCGTTACAGCGCTTATGAAATGTTATTTTCTTCTATTGTACTACAAACATTTTAAAGCCTAAACATATTCAGAACCAGTCTGTCTCTGTTTTTTGAAAATGATTGACCGAAACAGAACGATGCTTTCGATGGGTGCGTTTAAGAAGTCTAGTAAGGGCTAAGGCCTCGTGTCGTCTCTACTGACTTTCATTTAGGACTTTGAAAGAAAATATTATAACTTCGTAAAAAAACATCACTACGCAACTGATTTTGATGCGGGTTGTTTTAATAGATAGAGTGATTCAAGAGGAAGGTTTTATATGTATATAACATGCATAATATAGTAGAGAAACACAGATAATTTTAGAGGTTTCTAATGTGATGTCTTAATAAACACATTTTTTTGCGCTTACATTGCAAACGCTGGCTGAACCCTACGAGATAGATCAAAATCATTATTTTAATCTATCTCGTAGGGTACTACAGTATTGTGCACCTTAAAAAGGTCTACAAAAAACCCCTCCGCGATGCTATACGTCTATCTGTTAGGGATAACCCACAATAACCATTTTTTATCCTTTTCTTTTTACGAGAAATAATGGCTTATTTACGAAGCGATTTGAAGCAATACAGTATTAATCCTTATCCAATTCGGTACCTTAAATACATTGTGCATTTAATATAAATCAATATGGCCCTTTACAGTTTATCATTTAAATGAATAATTTAGAAGATATCACAGAATTAAAATTACGCGCGACTGAAAATATAATTCTCAGCGAAACAAATGGGGTCGCAGTTTAAAGTGTCTTTTAAGTTTTGCGTAGAAAGTAATGCATTATTTTAGAAGCTTATTTATGGTGTATGGTGTAAACATATATATAGACTAGTATTTAAGTTGTGCCAGCTCGCGGGTTTTGTGTTTTTGAGAAGTATTACCCTTATAAAACTTTGAGAATCCGTAAGAATCCTTACATGAATTGAAAAATCCATTAAAGTCCTTAAAAGATTTTGTAACCCCTCATACATTATGAAAACACTCCAGAGCCCTTTAAGCAGTCTAGCAACCCTTATGAACCTAAAACATTCTAAAAACTCATTCAATAATAAAAAAAAAGTAAAAAAAAACCCCTAATACAATCTAAAACCTGATTTAACATTACCCTAAAGTTTGCTTGTCGTCGCCCCTGAGTTACGCTTCACTTGAGTTTGCTCCACTCAGGACCTACCTACCAACAGACAGGTTTCGATGCATACTATAATATTTGTTCAATCACCTATTGGCTGTCTCTAACCGTTTCGAAGTTACAGCCCTTTCAATTTTTGGGGAGAGGTTGAGGTAGTGGAGGGTATACAAATTTCAACGCCCCTCAATAGTTTTAGGTAAGAAACAAACATTTTTTCAGTAGTAAAAAAAGAGGGGAAGGGGGAGAGGGGGAGTTTTGAAAAATGATTTTGGCTAACGCATTGCTCTTTATATGAATCTGAAAAACATGTTCCAAGTCTCTTAACTTCCGAGATCCACCTAAAGGGGGGAGAAGGGGAGCAATGGGGTCAATTTTGAAGACTGGTCTGGTGGTTTACTTTTCCGAGCCTCTTCTATACGAGTCCGTAAAAAAAAACAAAATACGGGTCTCTATACGTTTCTCTTAGTTTCCGAGATACGACAGGGAGGGGGAGGAAGGGGGGCGAAAAGGGGAGGTTTGGCACTTTTCCCATACTCGTGAGAGTTACTTGTTTACGAATTTGTCAAAATTATCTACAATATCTATTTTAGAACGTATTTATCCTAAACACTATTCAATTTAAATTAATATCTTAGGAGTTATCGCAACTGCCGGGGTCGCGGAACTGTCTAAACAGGGTACCGGGGCCCTGAAACCCAAGGGCAACCGAAAGAACAGGGTGTCTTAGTCAGTGTGTTTTAGTCAACCCAGGGTTACAAAATAATTTTACAGTAAGCACTTCTTTTTTTGTTCTAAATTGGTCCCGAGCGAAGCCGGGGCGGGTCGCTAGTCTTCAATAAGCTGTAAAAGTATTTATGTAAACTATTACTGAAAACATTAATTTTGTTGTTATACAGTATGTATTGTTAATTATGAAGCTATAACAATGACCTTGTGTTATTCTTCAACTGCAAACATTCCGTGATGCCTAACATATGCAACTTACTCACTATTAGTTAAAGAATCAACAATAAGAAATATTTTGGCACGCACCGCAGGTTTATAGGTCAATTTAGCATTTACGCTTAAGTTGCTATTTATGTCATGCTTTCTGACAGTAACGTTAAATTTTAGTTTAATGGTATTTTATTGTAGGGACAGGTTTTTCCCGTTAACCATATCATGACATGACAACGTTTTAAGCATAATTAGTTTGTAATATCAACGACCCACAAAGACTGATATGATCATATGAGTGATCAATAATGATGCTAACATGGACCTTAAAAGGAATAGAAATGATTTAATTAGTTATTTTCCTTTTAGTGACGGTGCCAATGTACTAACATTTCAGTGCTCAACTTGACCCTGATCGACTTGCCGGGTCTGACGAAGGTGCCTATCGGCGACCAGCCGATAGACATCGAGCAGCAGATCAAAGGGATGATCTTCCAGTTCATCAAGCGTGAATCCTGCCTCATACTTGCCGTCACGCCCGCTAACACTGACTTGGCAAACAGCGATGCCTTGAAACTTGCAAAGGAAGTCGACCCACAAGGCTAGTAAATATAGTTGTCTTATACTTAGTACTATGAATCATTAGCCCGGTTAGGATATAAATAAAAACCCCATACTGTAAATGGTTATTTACTTCTTTATTTAATAAAAGTAATTGATGTAGGCACAATTTCCTTCTATTATGTGTGAAGCATGGATGGTCAGCGATAACTAATTTGCAACAGCAGACTTATTACTTTTCAGTTTTTTGTTTTAATCTAAACAGTGTTTTATTCTCAGTTCTTACACGTTTTTTGTCTCACGGGGTCTTTCAACTTGAGAGGTCAAACTGCCTTTTTCGGCAGCACACTGTTCGAACTTGTACCAAAAAAGATGTAAGCTGCCAAAAAAGGATGTTAACAAATGCTTTACAAACATTCCCTAGTCTAAGCATTTGAAGAACGCAAATATTTACGCTGTAAACATGTCGATGTTACTCCAGGTCTACGTACAATCGGTGTGATCACGAAGCTAGATTTGATGGACGAAGGTACGGATGCGCGCGACGTGCTCGAGAACAAACTGCTGCCCTTACGACGAGGATACATCGGCGTCGTCAACCGGTCGCAGAAAGACATCGATGGACGTAAGGACATCGCCGCGGCTATGGCTGCTGAGAGGAAGTTCTTCCTTAGGTACGTATCTTAAGCTAAAAGCTGTACTAATGAGTTGGATTGGCGCGTGGGCGGCTTGGAGTTCGATATCTAGTCATGTTTGACCTCTATACCAAATTTGGTTTGAAAATTTAAAAATATGTAGGCAAATTATTTCGGAAACGATTAGAATACAATCTAAACATTGAGATAGCGCTAGACATGAGTGATTCCGAGACAATCAACTGAGTCATTACTTTTGGAGGACTTGTACTCAATGACTCATGTCCTCCTTAATTTATCACCATAGTAAAATCCTATCGAAGGCCAATTGCTACTCGTACGAGAAGTTGCAACTTGCAATATATATTCTGATAGACATTATATAGGTTGCTCTCGACTATCGGACTGACCTACTTCCGCACTTCGTCGATTGCATTTGCAATTTGTGAAATGATAAGAACGTATTTGATCACGAAGTTTTAGTTTACTTTACGTTTTAGTTTAGTTTTAGTTTACTTTTCGTATAATATTGGAATATAGGATAAGTAAGAATGTTAAGTAGTAATATGTAATAATTAATTGGGTGAGAATGCGAAAAGAGGAAAACTTGTAATTTCATTGTTTTGAGAATTCGCAAAATTTGATAAATGAAACAATAGGCCGAGTTGAATGAGTCTAGTTTATTTAATTAGTAAAGTATTACGTCTACTATTTCCCTATAATATATATTCCCATACGAATAGCAAAGAGATTACCACTTTTTAAGTAGCTTATGCCCGCGGCTTCGCCCGCGTAGAATTCGCTAATTCTCACACGGGATTGTTTAAAAAAATAAATGTATGTTGGGATAGTAGATATGAAACTTCAAGGGACAAGTAGAAAAACGAATCGCAACGGACAAGTGGAAAAGGAATCGCAACAAAATTTTAACTTGAATTTTTACTCTCACCAAGAGAATATCGCCTCCGTAGCAACTGGAACGATTCGAAACTGGATAGATTCTCAGCTGGACAGATAAGTGGCCGTAACGCTTTTTCGTGACTACCTATTCTCTAATAGTCCGTCTATATAGAAGTTTCACTTCAAAAAGTATCCCATGTGTTTTAAATCCGGTTATAAACCAGGTTTTTACGTGAAAGAGTAAGAAACATTCATTCTTACAAACTTTCGTATTTATAATAGTAGTACTAAGATTGTACTCGTTTATTACAGCCATCCGTCCTACCGACACTTGGCAGACCGGCTCGGAACCCCATACCTCCAACGCGTACTGAACCAGCAGCTGACCAACCACATCAGGGATACGTTGCCCGGCCTTCGGGACAAGTTGCAGAAACAGTTGCTTGCGCTCGAGAAGGATTGCGACCAGTACAAACACTTCAGGCCCGATGATCCCTCCATCAAGACTAAGGCTATGTTGCAGTGAGTATCAGCGTATGGTTATTGATAAACAATGCAATAAATAAAGGGTGTAAACAACCTCATCACGAAGCCGTCAACCAAGCATTCTGTACATCAAACTAAGTAACTTTACGCAAAAATTATTACGACTTTTTTTTTTGGGGTGAAAAATCATGTTTTTTGGTAGAACTCAATGTAACTCAATCAAAACATTGTGCTGATGGATGGATTGAATAGTACGGGGGTCGTGGAGGTGTTAATAGTAAAAACCTTACAATAAAAAATTGTATTAAAAAAATAACTTGTCAAAAAGTTGGAACTTTGATCCCCAATATCTCCGTAACTAGAAGGTTCCCCCCAGGTATGGTGTAAAACAAAAAAAATATCGCAATGACAGGGAGAACAAGTGCCTTTCGGCTTCGTTAAGAGGTTTTTATATCCTTTATGTAGTAAATTCTGTATGGTTGACCAGACTACGAAATAAAAGTTTTGGCAGAAGATTGAAGAAGTAACATTGCTTATATTGCAGGTTTTACAATTTGTAATGGTTATTCGTAAAATCTTCAATTTAAGTAATAAATCTTTTTTAAGAATTAAAATTGGTGGAAGCCTCGAAAACTATTATTAAATAAAATAAAATTCATTTAATTTTTTTTTTCACACATTTTCAAAATTAAATCAAAAACCGAAAAACAAATGAAATAAGAATGAAGTAAATTTACATTATTGTTATCCATTAATTTTATAAAAATAAGTTAAACATATTTAAAATTTAATAATTACAATTGCATTAAAAAATTATTGTCTGTCTGTTTTTTAATTCATACTAAATTTTAAAACTTATTTATTTTTAGGATGATCCAGACTTTGCAAACGGACTTTGAACGCACGATCGAAGGTTCTGGCTCGGCACAGATCAATACAAACGAACTGTCTGGCGGTGCGAAAATCAACCGGTTGTTCCACGAACGATTCCCCTTCGAGATTGTCAAAATGGAGTTCGATGAGAAGGAGCTTCGTAGGGAGATTGCATTCGCTATTAGAAATATTCACGGTATTAGGGTAAGCATGCACATTTTATATGACCCTACATATCAAAAGGATACCCCGTGCTTCTCAGTTTTTGTAAAATTACGACATACACTGTGAAATGTAACACCTCGCGTCGCATGTCTCGTTGTTGAAATTGAAAGTGCTGGACTTGCGGTGTTAGTTACCTCACACCCTCGAGGCTGGTGGTGTTAACAGGGATAATTCTCTAGAAATTCAACCTGGCAAACCGAAGTTTGAAAATATGCATGACATTGGCTTGTATCTTATAACATGGTACTCAAAATATAAACCGAATTTTGAAAATATGCATGACATTGGCTTGTATCTTATAACATGGTACTCAAAATATAAACCGAATTTTGAAAATATGCATGACATTGGCTTGTATCGTATAACATGGTACTCAAAATATAAACCGAATTTTGAAAATATGCATGACATTGGCTTGTATCTTATAACATGGTACTCAAAATATAACTGGCTAAATGTATACATTCAACACATCTATGAAAGGTATCAAAGGTATCACTTCTGAGAGTATAGGCGCAACTTTATCTCATTACTAGCTGACCCGACAAATGTTGTCCTGTCTTCACTTCTTACTACTCTACCCTAATTACCTTATCTCCTCTACCTACCCTCCCTACCCTCCCTACCCTACCTACTCTACCTTCTGACAATAACAAACACAACAAAAAAAGAATTAGCGAAATCGGTCTAGCTAGCTGTTCACGCGTGATGCCGTGACCAAAGGAAATAGGGATTCCTTTTGATGTATATAGATGTCATTTTAAAATTTTTGTAATACCGTCCTGTTCCGCAGGTGGGTTTGTTCACTCCGGACATGGCGTTCGAGGCTATTGTAAAGAAACAGATCGCGCGGCTGAAGGAGCCCAGTCTCAAGTGCGTTGACCTCGTCGTGTCTGAACTGTCCAACGTCGTTCGTATCTGCACTGAAAGGGTAACTATACGAACTCCCTAGTCACTATTATATTTTAGTTACTTTGGGTATATGAGAATAAAAAAGTTATCTTTCATCAGGCCGAATTCTTAGACGCAACTCAATTTTAAAACGCGTCTTGTAGCGATACTAAGACACAACTACTTGTGTCTTAGTATCGCACTATTCACTTTGTACTACTACAAAGTGAATAGTAGTTAATAATTCAAGGACCTAAAGTTAGCAACCTTGAGTTGTATTACCTGCTCGCTTTGCCCATTTTTGGACTTGTAAAATATTCCTCTGACACATGAAACTCGTTCATCTCATTCCAGATGTCCCGATACCCGCGGTTGCGTGAAGAGACGGAGCGTATAATCATGTCTCACGTTCGTTCTCGTGAACAAATGTGCAAGGATCAACTGGTAATACTGATTGACTGCGAGCTCGCTTACATGAACACTAACCACGAGGACTTCATCGGATTTGCCAAGTAACTTATTTTTCTATATTTTGAAGCCTGTAAAAAGAAAAACAAAAACGAGGAAATTATGAAACCTCTTGCCTACCTTCCACTGCAAGCGGAACGGGCTCCGTACGGACTCTGTCGAACTGACAACAGTACACTTTGAACTAATATTTCTACAGTAAATGATGAGCGAAGCGGACTAAACCGGGAAAAAAGAGTCGCAGAAGTGGTCAAAGAGTTAGCAGATTTCCAACGGATTCCGTACGGATCTCGTTCAACTCTTAGCACAAAACTTAAATAAAAGTGCTTCCATTGTAACCAAATGAGGGAAACTGCCTGAATGAGTAAACTAAAAAATGTGTTATGACATGGTGTCAAGAACTAGTTTTGAATGGACTCTGCATGCCCCCGCCCCCCAGCAGTCGCCGCGACATTACAAGTGACAGTTATTCTTCAAACTGTTCTCTATTGACACTGAAATAATGTTTAAAATATTGTCTTGTAAATCGTAGTATATCGCCCTTTAACAGGTCTCTCTCTAATATGGCTGCTCATCCACCATCTAGGTTTGTTACGCTTCTTTTTCTTATTATACCTGTAGAGTAGCAAACATTTACTTATTGTATTTATGAAATCACCTTCACCAGACTTTTCGAAACCTACAAACACATGTTTGTGCCACAACGCGCTGTCTGGCACTGGCGCTCACTCCGCAATTCCCACTGATAATGGAAGCAAAGTCCCATCCAACCCATCTCATTTCCCGCCTAGTTCACTCCGCGATACCCGCTGGCAATGGAAGGCAAAAACCAGTTATCTATAAAACTCTTGACTCCGTTCCGCTTCGCTATTACCTGCTCATTACTCTTTCGTTAGGCGTAAAATGGAAAACGTAGTAAGTTATAAGAAAAAAATGACTTTGAATTATCTGGTTTTGTTATAGTGCTCAAAATCAGTCTGAGAATTCTACAAAGTCAGGACATCGCGCACTAGGAAACCAAGTCATCAGGAAAGGATACATGTGCATTCATAACTTGGGAATCATGAAAGGTGAGATGCTATAGCGTAATTATCATTAATTCCTTGGAAAAGTGTAGGCACAATCATATTATTGTGTCTGCAGCTTCAAAAAGTAAGAATTTTATTCCAAACAACGAACTTTATTCGAACAAACGAGAAAGTATATCAACATGAATATCTTGCTTGACTTTGAAATGTATTGATTAAAACCTTAGTGAAAACAAGTTGCTAAGAACTGATATTATTCGTCTAGGAGGCTCCAAAGACTACTGGTTTGTCTTGACTGCTGAGAGCATCTCCTGGTTCAAAGACGAAGAGGAACGAGAGAAGAAGTACATGCTGCCTCTGGACGGACTGAAGCTGAGGGATCTGGAGCAAGGGTTCATGTCGCGGCGGCACATGTTCGCGCTCTTCAACCCTGAGGGCAGGAACGTGTACAAGGTACGAGGGATAAAAGAATACGGTAATAGTAAATAAGAAATTTTGTATGCTTCAATACGTCCCTATCTGCCAAAGCTGTCTTCTTTCTCGGTTGGGGGCAAAATGTTCTTTAGGTGACACAACTCACGTGCTCGAACTCATTGGTGGGCGTGGCCAAAAAGCACGCTGTCTCACCTGGCATCGTGCCCGACAGAGATAGTATCAGTGATGAGCAGTTAGACGCTAGTCTTCACGCACGTCTAGTTCGTACGCACACACAGTGTTCCGAACCGTTCCGAACAAAAACGAAGTTACACCATGCACACAATGCTATTTGATGCCGCTGATCTTTACAATATTTTAAAATAACGTTTTCTTATAATACTTTCCTTTTACCTTTCCTTACTTTTTATTTAAATGCGTTAAAAAGAATAAAATAAACTTTTCCTTTAAAACTTTTACTATCAACTTATAACGTCATAACACAATTTGCGAGATTAGTGGCAACAATAATATTGTATAACTATATTATTGTATAACTATATTGTTTGTTATTGTTGGTCACGATGTTTTGGACCCTGTCCACCAGGTCTGCTAATCCCTCGAGAGAAGTAAGTGGCTGTGAAGCCAGCAGTCTGGACGTTGGTCGGCAGACGACTGCTTTAAATTGTCATCGCGGTACTGTGGATTTCCTTGGCCCGATAAAATTTAGGATTTCCTTTTCAGGGCGTAACACGTCGGGGTCACCAATTTAGTGGTTGTTGTACACTAATTAAATTAAAATTTTTCATCATTCATTATATTTAGTCAACACAAGACAGAGAAGTGATAAATCAGAAGAAAAGTAAAATATAATATCGTGAAGGTTTTATGTATGTATAAAAAGTTTCTAAATAAGTAGGTCGCTACACCATATTATACGAGTGCAATAAAAATGCACCAGGCAACTTCAGCAAAAAACAAATGACACGTCACTGACGTCAGGCATGAAATGATAAGGACAGAAATATAGTTCTTGTTCTTCTATCAAAAAAAGTTAGTGACATGTCAATATCGCGTGTGACATTTTGTACATATGTTTGCGTGAGCGTCGTCCTTCCGCACCGCTCCGGGGGGAACATTATTCATTGAGATGCACGAAAATTCACAGTTATCGGCGCGCTTAAAAAATACGAAAAGGCCTTTGGGAAATCGAATTTTATGAAAAAACCACTTCATAAATCAATTGAAAATAAAATTTATTTAATTCTTCGATAATTGTGCTGTGTCGGTACGGACTTTGTTTTGGAAATTTGACACTTCTTTTATAACAAATTTACGCCCAAAGTTGCGTTAAGATTGGCAATAAAAACGAATCTTTGGTAGCTCGTAACTTTTGGATGGCTTTTTATTTTACTATTCTGTTTTCGCATAGACGCAATTAACAATGAGACAAAACTATATCATGTTTAACTTACACGTATCGTGTCAAACAGTGGAGTAATACCCCCCTCGAAATTAGTATGGAAAAAATTTCGATTAGTTCAACCTTAAATTAATGTATCTGCACAAAAAGAGACGATAATTTTCAATTCTACTTATTCACAATAATGTTCAGGCGCTTAACTTGTGACAAATAAAAACTAGATTGATTTTGTTTCCACAGGATTACAAACAACTTGAGTTGTCGTGTGAGACACAAGACGACGTCGACTCTTGGAAGGCATCGTTCCTCCGCGCAGGAGTGTACCCAGAAAAGACGTCCGAAGCAGCTAACGGAGATGAGGTGAACATAGCTTATGCATATATCATTCTTCATCTTATATATTTATACTGCCTGTCTTATTATTATTATTCCGAACTTTTTTACCCCTCTACATTATTTCCCCACTTTCAAACTATTGCGGACATAAGTTATTTTTTCTATTTGAGCTTATTTACTTACTATATGGCTTTATTATAATGGTATTTGATATAATTGTGAATTATATATTTACATATACCTATTATATGTCAGTTTTATGTTATAAAATCTGTTGTTTTGCCATGCTATTCAGAATGAAGGATCAGAGGTTTGTTAATACAGGCTTATGAAACATTTACACAAGTACATAGATCACACAACACGGTGGTCGCACATTTAACACTGCGTCCGATGTGGATTTCAAGAATAACTAACTAAATCTACAACATCTTTACTAACAATTTTTTAATATGTTATTAATTTTCTTGAAATACATTCTAGCCGATGTAGCATGAGACGTAGTAGAGTGCTGTTTTGTCATTATTAGTCTCACATGCACTTCATTATCATATTGTTTGCGCTACCCGCTAACAACTGTTTGTAATAACACAATATACCTACCACAAAAATGCCACGATTAATATCTGTTTATAATAGTAGGAGTAACATCTGAATGTCGTGCTTCGTTTGTTCGAGCATATTCTGCAAGATACTGAGAGGTTTTTTCGGTATTTAATTTTCATAATATTTTCGAAGTTTAATTCAATTTTGTTTTAGCATGTTTATGTTTTTATTTTTTAGTTATTTCTGCCTTCCATGGGGTTGGGTGGAAATAAATCAAGAGTAAGTGACTCGTATTTTAAAGCTTGTTTGCTGGATTTTTGACTTGTTACAAAGGTGATGTGCGATATATTTAGGCAGTAGTTATCAATTTGTATTATAAACAATTGCATGTGCAATTAATAATTTACAAATGATAGCTCTGTGCATTAGTAAAGCATATCATATGGGAGCGTCATAAAAGGTCCAGTATCATGGTTTTGGTTTTTTTTTGTAGCACTGACTTTCATGATCCATTGCGTGGTTAGTGAGTATGGTAGTGCTGTAACCTTGCATCGTACAGGACAAAACATGGTTTGCCGTTTTACCATTAACCATTATTATCGTCTTTAGAAAAGTCTTGGTTGTTTTAAACTTACAATACTAATACTACAAATAGACGTCATTGGTGGAGCATGCCGTAATACAATGTGCTTTTGGTCTTCCTATACCAACAACGCTTATTTTGACGAATAGGTAGACTCAGATTCAGATAATATTCCTGTTTTGATTTGGTGTGTGGCCGACGAGATACATGCTATAACTATTAAAATGTATTTCTTTGTAATGAGGCGTATTCTTCTATATTTAATTCTATTGGCCATCTACAGTACATATAGACAATTTGGTGAACACATGTCATTGTATTTATAAGAAAATATATAAACATGCTTGTTGATGCCTTTGATACAACGACGCTTACTTCAAGATGCGTTTAGACCTAACAAAATTCTTGATTTTCGAGTCCTCAGCGGAACTTATCGGGGGACAATGTTTGCTTCGTCTAAACGCACTTTCCCTGCATGCTATTTGATCGTAAGAAGTTTGATTTAACGAGTTCGAATAACATCTTCGTATTGATTGGCAAAGCCGTACTGTATCTCGTCTCATGTGGTTCGCTCGGCCAGGCTTTTTGATCTACTGCGAAAATATTCGCGAACTTCGCTGGCATAACTATAACAGATTTTACTCTTTGTGTTTTCCGTTGTAGAAAGTTCTTGTTTTTGTAAGGTTCAAAGCTTGAACGTTAGCGCGTTTATGATTATTAGAAAATGTTATATGTAGTTGTTTTTCATCATTGCAAGATTATCATGTCATGGGAATGCTTAAAAAGGGACACACCTGTGATATCAGTCGACGGAAATGGGTATTAGTGAATTTTTTGTCGTTTTTTGAATTGGCTCGGAAGTGTGATCACTTTGTATGTGCCGTTCTTAGTTTTTAATTTGTTCATACGTTTTAATGACCAATGTATTATAAACAACGAGGCTAAATTGTATAAAGAGCTTTGTGGTCATCAATATTGAGGTGTCAGGAGTTCGTCATCAGAGAAAATTTCAATGATATCTGTTACTGCATGAAAAAATAATCTGGTTCCAGAGTTCGGACAGCTCAGGCACAAGTAGTATGGACCCTCAGCTTGAGCGGCAGGTGGAGACCATCAGGAACCTGGTGGACTCGTACATGCGCATCGTCACCAAGACGACGCGGGATCTCGTACCCAAGACCATCATGATGATGATCATCAATAATGCCAAAGACTTTATCAATGGGGAGCTGCTTGCACACCTCTACGCTTCCGGCGATCAGGTAAATAAACTCATGAACCAAACAAAAGTTTTGTTTTGTTATTATGGCGTAAAAAGTGAGCAGCCGGCACTACCATTTTTACTTTACCTTCACAGTCACAAATGATGGAAGAGTCCCCTGAAGAAGCACTGAAGCGCGAAGAAATGCTGCGCATGTACCACGCGTGCAAGGAGGCGCTGCGGATCATCGGCGACGTCTCCATGGCGACCGTGAGCACGCCCGTGCCGCCGCCCGTCAAGAACGACTGGCTCGAGAGCCGCCTCGCCGCCGCAGACTCCAACCCGCGCCTGTCGCCGCCCTCGCCCGGCGGCCCGCGCCGAGCCGCGCCTGCGCAACAAGGTGACATACTCGCCCACGCAGCGCCACTCAGCGCCACGCAGCGCCACTCAGCGCCACTCAGCGCCACTCAACGCCACTCAGCGACTGAGCGCCGCCTACTTTACCCTTAAAGGCCAGTCGTATGTCGAAAAGGAATTATGTCTTCACATTCATTACTTTTTAAACTAAAGATGAAAGCAACCAGAATAGCCTTGTAATAATTTACGACACATATATTATAATCTCATTCGGATCTCCGTCTGACGCTCAACGCTCTAACGCTCTAAGCTTATTTGGCTTAGGGAGAATCAAGTTATACGGTGTCGAGAGCTCTGATTCCTACCATTTTGGTGAAGAATGAAGAGCCGCCTTCAGCTGCATGCAGAATCCGAATGGGAGACTACGGTGTCGGCAATTCGTTGCCGGCACTTCACCAATTGATTTATGAATGCACTGAAAGGCGAACACGCCGAGTTAAGATGGAGGTGACTTCGCAGGGTCGATGGGGTCCGCGGCGCGCCCCCGCCCCCGGGCGGCACGGGCCGCCCCGCGCCCCCGCTGCCGTCCCGCCCCGGCGGCGCCGCCCCCGCCCCGCCCCTGGGCCGCCCCGCGCCCGCCCAGCCCGGCCTGCCCGCGCCGCTTGTTCCCACGTGAGTACAGCCTTTCTATTCGCGGGAAACTCTTCCTACTCAATAGCACAGGGTGGTCTCCGTTTAGGTTGTAAGGAGATCAGTTTTGTCATGTTTACCTGGATTACACAGATAACCTCCACTAGATTCCGCATGTAGAACATTTTGTTTGTGTTCGAGTTTCACCAAATTTAGCGGTAGGCACGCGGTGCGCCAGTCTTACCAAGTGGTATCGTATTATCCAGTATGAACTGGGTTGTGGAGGTCAGATCGGCAGTCGCTCCAAGTAAAATACAGGTATTCAGCTGCATCCAGTTAGACTGGCAGCCGACCCCAAAATAGTTGGGAAAAGGCTAGGCAGATGATGATGCACGCGGTACGCTGGAAATGACAAGTGCAATCCTATTGGCTATTTCAAGCTGACGTCATCTGTCGTAGTGATGGGACATTAAACATAGATTCTGACGTCGATATATTTTTAAACAATGTTGTATAGGTAGGTCCTACTTCATTATCAATATCTATGTAATGATTACACCTAATATTCCGAATGAATAAAGTTTTATGTTTATATTTCTACATGCTGTTGTTGGCTTAATTGACGGTTGAATTCACATAAACCTGATTAATTTTTCGAAGACACCGCAATTGTGTGTATTTATATAGAATCGATATTTTATTTTTTTAAAGCAGAACGTATTGCTGTCTTTTTCTCACCATGACACTATTGTCATGGTGAGAAAAATACAGCAATACATATACCTAATGAGTGAAAGGGAAAGACATCATCGAGAGTCACTGCCTCGGCCACAATAAGTTGAGCTCCTTTTAAAATGGGTGATTTTTATAATTTTACTTAACAGTTGAATATTATCCCATCTTTTTTTTAAACTCGAGGTCTTGGATAATTTTCCACACCATTTAACAGCATAGGTAGCTCTTTTTTAAGTAAACTTTACTTTATCAAACTTTCATACATAATGAATTCTCTAAATTGCTAGCGTCATCACAGGTCTAACGTCTGTTCGACACTGAAGAGATAAATTCGAGTAATATTTGTGCTAATTCATGATGTGCGACGCGCATAAGTTGCCTTCCAAGCCGAATCTAAAGGAGGTTATATCTGTACCTGGGTTAGTTAAAAAATTGGATTGTCCCATAGAAAATGGGCTTACTTGTTTAGTAAAATTATAACTTATTCTGAGACTCCCTTAAATCTTGCTGGTTTTAAGAGCTCGGTGTAATAAATAATATAAAGATTGGGGATACGTAGATTGCATTCGTTGTTTGAAATTGTAGAGCACACACACGGTGGACGTGATGAGTTCTCGAACCTTGTATCAGTATGTCGTATTGCAAATTGCAAAAAATATATAAATTATTATAATGCCGCGGCACTATCTGTGTGAGCTTTGCTTGAGTACAATAGGAGGCATTTGTGTGGGTGATGTACAGCCATAATTTGCAGTAATCACGTATTGTGCTTTATATATTAGTATCTATTAACGTAACTTTGGACTATGCATTACATATGCACGTTAATAAATAAATAAATCCATAAAGGAACTAATGGTTTGGGAACATATTCTTATATTTCGGTTTGTGTTTAATTTTCTGAGGTGTACTAATATAGATAAATGAAGTATGCAGAGTGAGGCAGTGTGTGTATGTGTTCGCAGGCGGCGCTAAGCGGGCCGGCGGGCGCACTAACACACTAACATAAGTTACACGTATCGACGTAAGGCACTAACTACGAACTTGTTAACTTATTACACAATCACAGTACACCAGTTTACTGTTACATTTTAATGAATAGCTGGACATCGCGAGACAAAGTAAACTCTTATCAGTGTGATCCATTTCTTCTTCTTCCGAGATACTTGGATCTGTAACGAGATTGTAGTAAGTTAACAAATATCGACAAATTTATAAATAAATTATACATATGTTATATACAATATTATTATTAGCCATGTAAATGATCAATACTTATGATACGTATGAAAAAAAATGTTGCTTCCATAAAATTATAAAAATAATAGTGGAATTTATTATTACCTTTTGGTAGAATACAAATTAAATGATAATATTATCTGCTTATGAATCCTCTGCCGGCAGCCTTTCGTAAGATTAAACCTATTTTATATACGTTGAACGCTTTATTTTTATATTATATTTTTATTCCTTAATGTGTAATGAACTTTCCGAATATTATATTTTTTGATGAAACTGGTTGTGTACTCATCGAACAGTACAGGCTGCCTACAGACCGATACATATTCCACACAAACAATATCGAGTATAATATTACGATAACAAATGTCTAACAAGGCTATTACTTTCAATATTTGTGACTATGATGAGAATCAGCTAAAAGGAGAGGCTAACAATAACTTACTTTGGTTTTTGGCTGTAATTAACAAAAAGGTATTATATTCATGATATTATTATGTTAAGTTCGACTTTCCAATGTGTTAACAATATCGAAGCACCGCATGCTTTTTGCACTAATTTGTGTGATCTTCATGATTTCAATAATATCGTTATCGTTTCTCCTATGGTCATGTATCAATTTTTTTGTCTATTTTCGTCACCACAAACACGCTACTTGACAGTTAAGTAGGTACACTTTACAATTAAATATAAGGTATGTGTCTTTCTGTTTTATATAATTCCGATAAATTGCCAAAGAAAAATATTGTTTAGCCGCTAAATTTCAATGCATTAAATCTATACTATGCTGTAGAAAAGATGGATTTACACTTGATAATTTGTGACGTGATTTGTAGATAATTGTTCTGTGTTAATTATTACACTCACAGTTACCCTGTAAGAGTTGTATGTAAGTATTATATCACCACTTTTTCAATACAAGACATTGCATTATTATGGCGGTTACGTTACCTCGGAATGTCTTACAGAGAAGTTGTGACAGCTTTAGAAAATTCACTTACGATTATAAAAAAAAAACAGTCTATACGCACTTTCTTCGTCTGTGTATGTAATCATCTTGCCTATGTGTATAAAGATGTAGCTCGGGTATGCCCTCTTGTTGTACTTTTTAAATAAGGTAACTAAATTACACCCAAAAGTACTCTGTACGATGTCGTGAGACGAGGTCCTAACAATCATCTTAACCCTCCTCCCTACATTTTGCTTGTGTATGTTTTGTCATGTTTGAAAAGGAAATGTTCCCAATAAACCGATTAGGAGGCCGGGAGGAGCGGTGCCCTTGGGCGCCGGCGCGGCAGCTGGCGTGTACAACCAGATGCCGCCGCACATGCGCCAGCAAGTGAACCAGGCCGTGGGCCAGGCCGTCACCAACGCCGCCATCAACGAACTCAGCTCCGCCTTCGCCAGATTCAAGTAAACACGACTATGTTGTCCGTTACGACTGTATGTAATGTACGCCACGCATTTGTTGGAAACGTCGTCACTTCGACCAGCCGCTGTCTCCAATACATTGACACATATCAATAACATTCCTAGTACACGTATACAGCCTCACGGACATATCAATGTTGTTATCCCCACTGCCCCATGACATAATATGCGGTATCATACTAATTTCTTATTAAAAAATAAAAACTTTTGAAAATATGTGTACCAGTAGAATCTTTCGATTATCGATACGTTATTATAGAATTAGGTAAAATGATTCGTTTTTATTCGAAGTGACTACGTTTGTTACAAATAAAGTCTGTGTTAGCAACCAATTTTCTCCTTGGTATAAAAAAAAAAACTTTTGTAAATGATTGAACACGCATTAAAAATGTATTCAATTTAAAACATCGCTTAAATAACCCTCTTTAATATATTTCGAATCGTATGTTAGTTGTTACTGCTAAGTCCTAAGCGTTATGCAATGCTCGAATCTTTAAGCGATGTTTTAGAGGTTATGAGATTTTCTGTTGCTTATAATGATTTACAACTTGATCCAAGCATTTTCAAAGCACATTGTTTAACCGCTTGAACGTTTAGTGTGAACTAAACCTCTTGTACATGGGTATAGAATGCAGTGTTGTGTTACATTGCTTTTCGTCCAAACGTCTAAATGTAATCCAATGTGCCTGTGTAACACTGTACGCTGCACATCAACTCTGCTTGTGATACATAACCAACGTTACCGTAGGGTTATAATTATAATGGATTTAAATATTTTATGTTAGAAACTTCTTGTTTATTCACTCCAGTGCAATTTGATGCTAGAAATTGATTTCGACGCTAAAGTTTTGCTCAAACTTCACAATCAAATCACGGAGATCACACATGCTACAAAACGTTTCAAAAATAAATAGACCCTTTATGAAAATTCATGTATTTGTTACCAATTTCGTGGCATAGTTTTTCTGTGTACATTCCAATGGTTATATTTCGATACGAACAGATGTGTTTGCAAGGTCCTCAATGAATGGTGGAACCCGGCCAATGATAACGTCGAGCACTTGCAGACTTATCTACGCTTTCGTACATGTTGTTTTATTTATTGGAATTTAGGTTTTAATTAGTTAATTAGGGTTTTACCCAAAGATTTATAAAACAAAAATAACTAAGTAATGTATAGCGAGATAAATCAAAATTATAAAACGATTAAATTATTCAGTATTAACTGTGAACGAAGTATTGTTTCACAGTGCTTCATGATTATGTAACGATGCATACGTATACTGGAGCGCGGACGCGCCGCGGGATGCGTAGTACTTTAATTATACTTACTTATGATGTAATTAAATTTATGTTACGATTAATTGTAAATGTTACATTCAGTGGCTTAATATAGGTGTATATTGGGATTACGTACTTGAGTTGTTTCGCAGAGGGCATTACGGGCTCCCCGAGTTCGGTAGAGTCCACGAGCATATCATATTGTTTTGTAATGTGCTAGTGCTAGGGTTGTTTGTACACTATGTAAAGTCAAGATTACAGTTTGTTGATGTTGCCGCACCATTGTCGCGTAGAACTAGCTGCGTAGTAACAGTCGTCGCAACACGTACTCATGTACTCACGTCAGTGTCTAGGTGTTACTGTAGTTTAGAACTTTGACACGCTCGTCTAATCTTTCCGTCTTCAGTAGCGACGATGCGTATTTAACGTTTATGCATTTACTCAAAATTGTACCCAGCTTGATTGTTGTTGTATATATACAACTATGTCAGTATAATCTGGTATTTAGTGACACTGGTAACACGTTACTTATGAACTCGTAACGATATATATCTATCGATTAAAGTTTGTATGTAAAATTATTATGTACTTATATTGGATAAGACCAAAGCAGTTGTCTCATATATTGTTGCTGTTAGCAATACCTTTGGTCAATTATTAGAACATTTTATTGATGGTGATACAATATGAATTCGTTATTAAAAATATTAAATAAAGCTTATCGATATTTTAATCTTGGAATCATCTTGCATCCAATTTTCATCGTTAACGATTGCGAGTGTCAGTGATTCGCAAAGAGTCAAAGAGTCGTCACTAAACATGATATTAGTGGCGTTGCAATACGTATTATGATAGAGTGGTTCCACTGGACATTTTGAGTGTCACGTGAGCGGAGTCGCGGTGGGACAAGAGGGTCGCCGTGCGTCGCGTACGTCGCGTACGTCGGCCGTCAACCAGTCGAGTTCCTACACGTAATGAAGTGTTTCACGTTAGAGCTAACTCATTGCTCGATCAACATTAGCTGGAAACTATACAAAAGTAATCGATCATTAAACGTTTTGCTCTCTCTATCTTGTTAATAGCGTTAGTACCATCGAAAAAGGTATAGGCAGTGATTGTTGGATTTGATATAGTTTATGAATATTGTTAATCTTATGCTGTATAAATAGAGTAATTAAATGCTATATGTGTACTAAAGACGTTTGATTTATTCCAGTAGTTTTGGCAAACATAATGCCCATTGGCTTCAGTATGTTACTAACAGTTTCGGATAATAATATCTACAGGATGTAATATTAGGTAAGCTGAGTTTAAATAATGTTAGAAATATTTCAATAAGAATTGTGCTTTGTTATTTCAGTATTTGTCAATTTAATATATGTGAAGCATTCTAAATCCAGTATAAAACTGATGTTCTTGCATACGTTTTCAATCAATTTTTCGTTTTCATACAACTTTTCTGTACTTGTACTTTTATTATAAAAGCCATAATTTTTATTTCTGGAGTATGTGTCTCCCTGAACGTATCTCTAGCCACGGAATTTAACGACGTATACAGATTTAGTTCTTATTGAAATATTTACCTATTAGCTGAACCGTTACGTAGGATGCTTGCGTTGAGTATCGGTTCTAGGTATTGCTGCATGCGATTGATACCAGAAAGCCTATGTACATATTAGGGACGTATGATTATAATAAGCATTGCTCTTTTAATAGTTTATTTGAAATGTAGCATGGTGACATGAACATACTTTTGTATTCGATTAGTACGTATCATTTTATCCGTAAAACTCCTGCTGACGGTGCATGGTATTAAGTGTACATTTCGTGAAGTTTCCCATTTCGCTTTATGCTTATGAACGTGACTGCGTACTAACGGAACCGTTTCATTTTCAATCTTATTTCCCCGTGGCACAGTTCACAATTTTATTTGTTAAACTATCATTGTACATTTTCTGCGTAATTAGATATCACTGTAAATAATATTTGCATTGTATGTGTTTGTTCATTTGTGAAGCAGAATTTAATATAAATTTTGTATGTCGATAGCCGCCCGGTGCCGAACCAGCCGCCGAAGCTGCCCGAGCGGCCGCAGAACGGTCGGCCATTTTGAACTCGCCTGATCTTCGCCGCCATCTTGTGATACTAAGCGTCAATGTAAATATGTTCCCTACTATGTACCTATATTGCTTACAATTATTTAATGCTTAGCATTGACTAATGACTTTAAGTCGATGAAATTTGTATTTACCTTTGTAATTAAAAAGGAAGTAGTTAATTTGTATTTACATTTATATCTTAAAACGAAGTAGTTAATTTTTTATCTTCACAATAAGAGCCGATAAATAAACGAGCGCTTGCTGAATGCGTAATGTTATTGTTGTAAGGTGAGAAACTGTCATGAATGACTAAGTTACTGCAATACTAAATATTGGTAGCGTTTTGAGCTGCCGGCGTGCCTTTAATTCTTAAAAATTATAACCTTTAAATGATGTTAGTCCTATGTTAACCAAGTCAAGCTATTACATTGTGTCTGGGGCCCTACTCTCTAACGTTTCGCCAGTATATTCAGATCTATCACATATATTTCAGGTCTGCAGATGAGTGCGAGTGAGAGAGACGGATAGATTTGAATGTACGGACGAAGCGTTAGGGAGTATGACTCTGTACGTAAATTACATGATTGTATTTGACGGCACTATCACGCGTTCTTGTAGATGTACGTATGTATGTAAGTAGTTACACTATTACAATGACCTATTTTCAATTTTACAATTGATTAAGAAAATAATGGAATTCTAGTATCTGGTTCTGATATGTTATATATTGTGCAATAAATTTAAAATGTCCTTGTGCTGGAACTAGGTGTGTAGCAAGCAAGCTGTCGGATTTCGACTGATATTATAAGTAGGATATTGGCATGTTTGTGATAGAAGAGGCTACTCAATAAAATGGTCGCGCCTTCAAGTAGAAATGAACTGTTTCACATTTTAATCGTGTTATTGTGGCATTTAGTATTAAAACCTGGCACGTGAGCAACGAGGTAACGCCAATGCATCGAGTTCAAAGAGATTTATATGTACAGACAAAGCATTTATAAACTGAGTTATCTGATGTTTTCTCACGTCTGTGCATCCCTTAAGACTAGTCAAGCGTTATCTTTTACTTTATTCGAATAATATATATATTTTTAAATATTATTATCCCAATTTGTCTTTTAGGAAAATACTTTAGTTTTCATACATTCCTTAAGCCTCATGGTCCCGCGCCAGGTTATTACATGTATATAAATGTATAAATATTATTATAGACCTGTTTATACTTGTGTACTGTTGTATGCGACTGTAATAAATGTGTAAATAAAAACATATCTAGTTTATTTTCCCTTGTAAAGCACAGCACTATTTATCAAACATGATGGAACCCATTATCGGGGCTGGGGAGTTTTTGAAAGGGTTAATGTCCTGAATGGTTTCAGTTGTAGCAATAAAGGTAAATATATTGGTAACATTAGTATTGGGTTATAAAAGTTTTTACACAAATACAAAAATATTTGCAATAAATCCGTTTATGATCACATCATAATCGGATTTATTGCAAATATTTTTGTATAACTTATGTCGTGGTTCTAGTGAGTAATAAGTTGATATGACAACCTTTTATGGCAACTGAACAAACAAATAATTCATTGCTTAATGCTCAGTAAGACAAAAATATAGTCGTTATCATCTGCCTAGCCTTTTCCCCAACTATGTTGGGGTCGGCTTCCAGTCTAACCGGATGCAGCTGAATACCAGTATTTTACATGCAGCGACTGCCTAACTGATCCCCACAAGTGTCCACAACCCAGTTAGTAGGTACTGGGTAATACGATACCCCAGTGTGGCTGATACTGGCAGAGCCACCATCAGGGATTTTAATTTTGATAACACAAAAATTTAGTCGCTAATTAGTCGAAATTAGTTGCCAAATATCAGATTTGGTCGGTGACTGGTTCAAAAGATATAAGGGTTTATAGGTGGCCCTTCTGGAGAGAGCCTACCCCAGCAGAGCCACATTAATATCTCGAAAACTAGGGCACCTAGCGAAGATCTGTTTTCTCCCATATTTATTCGCTAATTAGTCGAAATTAGTCGCCAAATATCAGATTTGGTCGGTGACTGGTTCAAAAGATATAAGGGTTTATAGGTGGCCCTGCTGGAGAGAGCTTACCCCAGCAGGGCCACATTTATATCTCAAAAACTAGGGCACCTAGCGAAGATCTGTTTTCTCCCATATTTACTCGCTAATTAGTCGAAATTAGTCGCCAAGTTACAGATTCAGTCGGTGTGTCATTAAAAAGATATTAAAGAATTCAATTTCCCCATACAGTGGTAGAACCAAGTACAAAATACTTAAAGTAGTTTTTAGACAGGTGTATCTACGACGTCTGGAGGAATTCTATAACTTCAACCCACCAAAGGAAAGCAGTTTTCATTACCTAAAAACAAGATCGACAATAAATATATGTAATTATTAAACTTTAACTTAAACGTTATTATATAGGTAAATACACACATCAAACCAACTTTTTGGAAATTAATTTTTATAAAATAATTTGATTTAGATTTATATATTATTTCCGGCATTTATATACAGTTCAACATGTTGTATTTCTAAGGAACAATAAATAAACTTACCTATTAAACCTTTATTAGAGCCGTTAATGCTCATATTAGGTATAGTAAGTATTTACATCTTTGATTTAAGTTAAGTATGTATTTTTTTTTGTAGTGTATTTCAAGCAATGGGTTGATACTTACCTACATACTTACAATACGTTTTCAACGTTTAAGTATTACATTTTACTAAAGATACGATAATTTTAACGTATTTATTATTCTAACGTAAATTAGAGCTCAACATTGTAAATTAGTAAAACAGTTGCATGCGACTGTACATCTTGACACTAAATAGACCAAGAGCAAGGTTTAATGGTTTCAAAGAAGTTTAAGCCACTCTAACTTAATAATTAAAAACATTAAACATGTATTTAATAGAGAATTTATCTCTCTCGGTCATTTCTAAGGACTTTAGACCGATAAAACTAGAAGTGTATTACACATATTAATAGAAATATTTTTTCTTGGCAATGTTTCGTGAACTCTTCGATCTAGCTCTTGGACTATACCTTAATAATTGAACTCATTATATCTTCTGAACTAGGACCCGATTAAATCTGTAACTTGGCGACTAATTTCGACTAATTAGCGAGTAAATATGGGAGAAAACAGATCTTCGCTAGGTGCCCTAGTTTTTGAGATATAAATGTGGCCCTGCTGGGGTAAGCTCTCTCCAGCAGGGCCACCTATAAACCCTTATATATCTTTGAACCAGTGACCGACCAATTCTGATATTTGGCGACTAATTTCGACTAATTAGCGAGTAAATATGGGAGAAAACAGATCTTCGCTAGGTGCCCTAGTTTTTGAGATATTAATGTGGCTCTGCTGGGGTAGGCTCTCTCCAGAAGGGCCACCTATAAACCCTTATATCTTTTGAACCAGTGACCGACCAATTCTGATATTTGGCGACTAATTTCGACTAATTAGCGAGTAAATATGGGAGAAAACAGATCTTCGCTAGGTGCCCTAGTTTTTGAGATATAAATGTGGCCCTGCTGGGGTAAGCTCTCTCCAGCAGGGCCACCTATAAACCCTTATATCTTTTGAACCAGTGACCGACCAATTCTGATATTTGGCGACTAATTTCGACTAATTAGCGAGTAAATATGGGAGAAAACAGATCTTCGCTAGGTGCCCTAGTTTTTGAGATATTAATGTGGCTCTGCTGGGGTAGGCTCTCTCCAGAAGGGCCACCTATAAACCCTTATATCTTTTGAACCAGTGACCGACCAAATCTGATATTTGGCGACTAATTTCGACTAATTAGCGATTAAATTTTTGTGTTATCAAAATTAAAATCCCTGATGGTGGCTCTGTCAGCCACACGATACCCCAAGTGTCTCTACAAGGAAAGTGTATCTACGAGGAATAATTCCTTGGTAAGACTGGTTGTCAGACTTTTTGGGCCACGACACAACGACGCTCAAAGATCTAGAAATGACAGCCGGGACCAACAGCTTAACGTGCTTTCCGGGGCACGAAGGACCAACCTAGGCAAGCATGGCTTAACCTGAAGATCGACCCGAGCGGCTATTATTATTTAGCCACGAGCTCCACCTAAAAAAAATACAGTAACGTACAAAATAGCACAAGGGCACACTACATCATTATAGTACATCAAACTAAGTAACTTTACGCAAAAAATATTGCTGGGAAACGACTTTTTTTTTTGGGGTGAAAAATCATGTTTTGTGGTAGAACTCAATGTAACGCACTCAAAACATTGTGCTGATGGATGGATTGAATAGTACGGGGGTCGTGGAGGTGTTTAAAGTAAAAATCTCACATTAAAAACTTGTATTAAAAAAAAAAAACTTGTCAAAAAGTTGGAACTTTGACCCCCAATATCTCCGTAACTAGAAGGTTCCCAGGTATGGTGTAGAACAAAAAAATGATCGCAATGACGAGGAGAACAAGTGCCTTTCGGTTCGTTAAGAGGTGTTTTACACCCTTTATTTACAAGTAGAGAAGACACCATGATGCAATGGGTTAAAGTGTGTGTGTTCGCTGGGCCCACTTACTATTTGGATATAGAAAGACAAATTTGACACAGGGCAGTGTGACGAGAGATGAAATGGTGAACGCGATTGCATTTTACTAAGCGATTCACTGGTCCGTTTGCACAACATCTGAGTGATCATAATAAAATACGACAACGACAGCCATCTCTATTTATTTTCATGTCGGCACGAGCTTAAGTATAAGCTCTCATAACTCGTGGCACGATAAGCAGAGATCGAAATAGTAGTTCATTTGAAAAATCATTCCGGGATTTTATAGGGACGTACTATTTACATGTTACTTCCTTAAAGTTTAGGCAAACTACCTATTCCGATAACAACATCACGCCCTGTAATCCCCGAAGGGATAGGCAGAGTAGGTACTCTGCCTGGCGACATGTGGGTGTACAGCTGTTAGGTAGGTACCTAACAGCTGTACACCCACATGTCGCCAGTTATGTTAAGTCCCGTGTAATAGGGGCGACCCTATTGCCATCAACCGGGTACACAGACTCCGTGGTTGTTACTGAGAAATTCCTGATGGAAAAATCCAATAACCTATTCCGATCTCTGAAGATAAGTCATTCAGCTGGAATGGTAGCGAGGCGGTCAACCCTAGGTGAAGGAGGTCTACACTCGTAGAGAGGCTGTATCTGGCTAAAGGTAAGTAAACTGCAAGTTACATATTACCTACGTATTGTCTTAAGTGAACATATCACCAATATGTACCCAGCTACATAAAATACAGGTGATTGGCGGGTTTAGTCGGAATATTAGGTACACAAGCAGCTGAATCAACTAACTGACTGGCAGGAAGATGTACGGCAGTTGGTTGGTAATGAAGCCCACCTAAAGACCATTACGTAGTTAATTGATTGGAATCAATAACTCGTTGGCAGCAGGTCTAACTCTTCATATATCGGGAAATTAGTACCTACTTCCTGTATGTAACGAATTCTGATAATTCCAATAGGAAAGTTAGTAGGTACCTGCCGTCTAATGTTGGTAAAAAGATGTAAGTAATAGGCCTAGCTATTTGTTCAAATATGAAAATTTTGCGTCCAACCCATTTAATAAGTATTTTATAAATCCTGTGTACTCAAACTCAAACTGAATGTCAAAAATACAAAAAAAAAAAACAAAGCTACAGTCCCAGACACAAGACATAATTAATCATTGAGTTAACATATAATATATGTTAACTCAATGATTAATTATGTCTTTCTCAATTTATTAATTACATAGATATATTATATCTATGTAATTAATAAATTGAGAAAGTACTGTAGTTGCCCAGTATCCCTAGCGTAGATCTCTATGGAGAAGAACGGGCAAGAAACTCCTTGTACACTCTTTTAAATCAAAATATTGTTACAAGATCTTGGTTACATCATTCATGTTGTACCTATGTAATGGTCAGTATCTGACACAAATTCGGGCTCCAGGCTGTTTCAGCAACTGTGAGGATCGACCGGAGGACACGGTGGAGGTCTGCCCCGCGTGGGCGGAGCACCGCCGTGTCCTCGTAGCGGCGATCGGCGGCGGCGACCACTCGCGTCTGGCCTTAGTTCAATTCATGGTCCGGAGCGAGACGGAATGGGACGCCGTCACCTCCTTCTGCGAAGCAGTCATGCTAGCGATGGAGGCGGAACATGAGAGGGAGAGAACCTCACGTCCCGGCCGCCGCCGCGGGAGACGCGCCGGGCGTCGGCCACCGTAGGCGCGGGCCTGTGAACGGTGAGCTATATGGGCTAGCTAGCCGTCCGTCCGTCTTATGACGACAGGCCGTATCGACGGCGCGTTCGTGTTCCACGCGCGCCTCAAAGAGATGTCAGCAAATGGGGTGGGAAGGGGGAATGCAAGGGCCGCTGCCTGCCGGGGCTGCGGGACTGTTCGAAAGATATACCGTGGTCCCGGAACACAAAGGGCTATGAAGGAACATGGATGAGTTTTAGTCAGTAAAAGTCTGACACTCCCTTCCGCTCCGCCCAAAGCGGGAGGATTCATTTGATGATTTCCCATCCGAAAAAAAAAAGGCCGTTTCAGCAATTTTCTAAGCCTAACAACATTTTATAAGCTGTGGCTCGATCCGTGTTCAGGAGGTGTTCTTGGGCTTAGGTAGGTATGTACTACCTATAGTACAACCGGGCACACATCCAGACTTTGTGGATGCTACTGAGAAATTCCTATTGGAAAAACCCAATAACAATTTGACCCACCTGGGTATCGAATCCAGGACCTCATACCCAGAAGTTGCGCTTGCGACTACTAGACCAACGAGAAATTATCCATTGAATTTGAGTGAGTAAATTTGTTCTATTATAATCTACCTTTTAAAAGTAGATGCCCTAACCACATAGGTACAGTACCTACGTCATGATAATTAATTGACAGGTAATGTTAAAAAAAAACCTGTCCTGTAAATTTAGAGATAGAGGTGCATGAACTGTTCTTCTAAACATTAGGTAGGGAAAATGTAACCGGTAAACGGTATGCAATAGTAGGTACACGTACACCTATAGCACAACTATCAAATATATACATAGGAAAGAATGAAATAAAATACATTTATTTGGCACATGCCACAAGCAGGTAGGGTAAGCAAGGGGAATAGCGCTCACTGGGTAATGCCGCGCACCCATGTATCTCTGTCAAAATGGAACGTGGTAACACACCACGTCGGGTGTAGCGCGGGGAAAGGGAGCTTCTAACAGACAGCGATGGAAACGGACAGTCAGCTTGCGTCGTGTGACCGTGAAGTGCGTTTGTTTGTTTGCGGCCGCGCTGATCTAATTTTTGGTTACGTGTTTTTTGTCGGTTAGTCCAAAACTTTAATGCTTATTTAATTATTAATTTTACTGTTCTGACAGTAAAACTATTCTATTTTGTGATAATGCAATCAATTTTCAACAGTTGTGTATGATTTTTTTTATTTCAAATTAATTACAAAACAACCGTTTCGGGTTATACCGCTCATCTGAGCGCCATTACCCCTTAGTGACTATTGATGGGATTCGCCAGGTGGATACATCTGTGATTTATGTGCCCAAAAATAAGATATTACTATTTTTAATTTGTCTTACCTCTACTTCATAGTAATTATTTTATGTTATACACACATCAACACGGTCTAGGGATATTTCATACTCAATTAAATAACTCGAAAAGTACTGGCCGCATTGGAATCTTTTATACACCGATTTGTTTGTAATTTATCTCAGACTAATTCCAAATTCAAATTTTTGAAAATTCTTTTGTTTCGGTGGCATAAAAATGTCTTGATGTATAGGAGAGGGAATTTTCATTTGTGCGAAATTTAGAAAACAATACGAATTACGTTTAGTTACAGTTTTTTTTTCATTTTTAAACGAAAGATAAAGTTAAAATTGAGGTATTGTAGCCATGCAACGCCGACATTTGACGAGGGCGGAGATGTTACGAGCTGTGGGAATGCTGGAAGCTGGATCAGTTCAGCGTAATGTTGCTGAGGCCATAGGGACCCATCAAAATGTAATTTCAAGATTGTGGACACGCTATCGTGCCACAGGTGAAGTAGCGGAGAGGCACCGGGGGCCAAGTCGCATCACTACCCCCAGACAAGACCGATTTTTGCAAATTACTGCGCGAGCACAACCAAATGCAACGGCGACTCAATTGGTCCAAAGGCTGCGAGTGGAACACCAAGTGCTTGTGAGTGACCAAACTGTAAGAAGGCGACTGCATGAAAGCAATCTACGCTCTCGTAGACTACTCCGGGTCCCACCTTTACGGAGAGGCAATCGTGGACGACGATTAGAATGGGTTCGGAACCACGTGGACTGGGGCCGTTACCAATGGTCCAATGTGCTGTTCACGGTGGAAACCAGGTTCGGCTTCCATCCAGATTCACGAAGGACGCGTGTTTGGCGAGTTCCTGGACGATGGAGCCGTCTCCAGAACCCTCAGGAAGTTCACCCATACCAAGGACAACAATTATGGTTTGGGCAGGAATTCGTCTTGGAGGACGGACGGATCTCGTTTGGGTGCGGGGCAATATGACGGCAGGACGATACGTCCAACAGGTGCTGGGGCCCGTAATCTTGCCCCACAGAACACAAATGGGGCAAGATTTCCTGCTCATGCACGACAATGCCCGGGCACACACGGCGAGAACGGTAGCAGCTTGGTTACATACACATAATGTTAGGGCCTTAGACTGGCCTGCTCAATCGCCAGATCTAAATCCCATTGAGCATGCGTGGGATATGCTGCAAAGAAGAGCTCTGAAGGAAGTTCCTGAAAATCTGGCTACAGAAGATCAACTTTTTGCGCACCTCAGAAGGACATGGGACAATATTCCGCAGCAAGACATTGACAACCTTGTTCTGAGCATGCCGAATCGTTGCCGATGTGTTATGAACATCATGGGCGCTTTCTCAGACTACTAACTTCAAGTTTATAAACACAAATTAAATGATTTTTCAATTTTTTTCAGTTTTTACTCACAAATTAAAAGTTCATTCATATACGGTTTCCGTCTATGCTTCATTTTTTTTTCCATAAAATGCTGAAATTTTAATCTATACCTTAACCATTATTAAAAAATGGTAGAATATTAAATAACGTATCTTTTAAATATATACATGTCATATAAATAATTAACACATTGATAGTAATTCGCTTTTTTAAAAATATCCCTAGACCGTGTTGATGTGTGTATTATAATAATTGAAGTTGATTTGACATCGAAGATTTTACTATATTTGTTCAATTGAAAAAGGCTAATCTTACGTACAAATGGGGATAATTGATGCTAATTTGTGATTGTAGACTTTACTTTTATTGTATAAAGTTGATCTCATTAACATTTCTTTAATTAAAATGTATCTTACTTGTTATATTCCAAAAAACATGTTTGAGCGTCATTTTTCCGTACCCGTAGTGGCATTACCCAGAGTCAGGGGCAATGCCACTAAAACATGTTTTTTTTTCAAATAATGTTTTCCTACTACTAGTAGGTCAAAGAATATGCTTTTGTTGTTAAATTGTTGTATACTAGATAGTTTAAGACTTAGTTATTTTTCTTCATTTTGATTTATAACAAATAATTTAAAAAATACACTATGTTTTCTTTAGGTGAGCGCCATTCAACCTCCTTACCCTACACACAATACACCTAATAGAGCAAAAAAGAAGGTACATAACATCTTGCATATATTTCCTGAGGAGGAAAAGCAGAGAATGCACCTAAAGATAAAACCCATTCGTAGATTTCGGTAGTTAGTAGATAGGTATCTATGGTATAGGTACGTGTAACTCTACTTAGGGCCTAAGTGGAGTTACACATAAAGCCTGAGTCTTAGGCTATAGGGGCAAGCCTATTACACAGTAGGTATAAGTTTCAAACTAATATGATCATTAACACTGTCATACACACAAAAACGGGATACCCTGTTTACCATGTTTACTACTTACCTACTTAATTTGAGTTCCCGATATTTCGGCACTGTTGCAAGCACCATAATCACGGATAAACTCTTTATTACACAGTAGGTACCTACTCTACTACAATACCTACTGTCGGGCAGATCATCCGGAACCATCGAGAATTTTTAGAAATACCGAATAATACACTTAAAACACTTAAAAATCGCTTAAAAACAACCTTCAAAGTAGGTAAACGTATTCAAAAGATATTTAAGTAGGTATACCTACCTAAGCAAGACGCGACGACAAAAATCGTTAATTTGAAAAATTTCTTAATATTGTGCGTAAGAACTTCATATGCAGTTGAAAAACATGTTCCCTCATACGGAATGTATGGAACTCTTCATTGTGCGTGTTCCAACACGCACTTGGCCGGTGTGTGAGCGGAAATGGTCGCAGTAACTAAGCTAGGACACCCCAACCAAATGGGTTGGGTTAAAAAGATCAAGAGACTTCCAACTTGTTTGCATCACTTGCACCATATCAGCAGTAACAATAGTAAATAATTTAAAGCCCACTTCTGATGAAGAATGTTCACGGTGGCCGGCTAAACTTAAATTTAATTTCGTTTATCTTGACACACATCTATAGCAATAGTCTATTTAATCTTAAACTATGTATAGGTACATAGTTTAAGATTAAATAGACTATTGGTTTATATAGGATCAGTAAGTACGTTCTGTGTCCAAGATCAATCAGGACTGGAGGAAATTCATTCCTATCGCTCAAAAAGGTGGTGTGAAAATGATGTAGCGTGGCTCTGAATTACTAGGTAGGTAGATAGATAGCGTGAGCACTCTTCAGCTCGGGCGCTTCCTGAAGGGGGCGTATTTCAGTACGCTACGTAAGCTTTAGTGAGCGTCTTGCTTGGCATAAAAGAGAATTTGAGTCACAAAGAATTTATTCAATCTGTTTTTGAGTGGACGCTTAATTTTTTGTGGACTAACTTTATATTTGTTCCCAACCCCTAGGTGTTCTCGCTAATTGTCAAATCGCATGTCGAGTAGCACGTTTAACTACGTGAAAACGTTTCCGAAAACAAGCTAGTTCTTCAACATAAATTAGGTAACTTTGAAAAACTTAACGTTGATGAAAATTGTGATTTAGGTGCTAATGTGACTCAGATACACATCAAAGTCGTTTTTGCACGTCAAGACGTTTTTAGGTTTCTAAGGCAAGGCAATTAGGTAGGCATTAGAGAATAAAATATTTTTGATTATAACGGTAGGTAGCTTTGTTCTCAATAACATCAAGAGGTCGGTAGGTACAGATCATTAGCTGTATTAAGCTGGCCCCGCCCAATATCCACCGCAAAGACAAAAACAGTGTCCATTATTACAATTTAATGAAGAGAGAAAGCCATTAGGAACTGGGACTTGATTAAATCGTCGGTGAGCAATTGTCGGGTTTGTGGCGGCGCGGCGCCCTCTGTCGCGGGCTGCGGGGGCCTAATCGCACCGCCACGATTCTGATTACGTGTGATTGTTGTATCAATCATTTTCCCTATCAAATTATTCAGTGGCTGGTAATTGTATCAGCGCCGTCTCGTAATGGCCGTGGAGACTGGACCAGCGGAAACATTCGGCTGCACTTAGTCTCGCTTTGTTACCCGAAGGATTGTAATTCATATGCTATTACCAACGAAAATTAGAGAGAAAATTGTCGTAGACAGTCGTTTGTTGTTGATTGCCGTGTCTATCATCAGATCTACGGAGTAATATTGAAAAGTCTTGTTATAGGCGTTCTAATGGATTTGAATTTGAGTGGATTTATTTTGTCGTTATCGACAGTCATCATTAGTTAGAGTTAGTTCCGGGTTGTTCAAACCTATCTGATAAATGAAAACTAAAGAAAGTAGGAACACTTACCTTACCATGTTAAAGCCGCATTAATTAGCACGAAAGCCACAAATTGCCTTGTTATGTCTTATAAATGTGCTACTTAATACCTTCGAAGTACCGAATATAAATCATTGAACAGCATATTTCCCTTATCGTTGGCGTGCGTGTAGCTAACCAGTCGATTAGTTATGCAAATCCGAGGAATTTACTATGAGTGCTAAACGGTGCTGTACCGACGGAGCTTTGCATAACGCTACTAAACGTTACCTTAACGATCTGTGGTTTACAAGTTTATTTTCGTCAGCTTTTAATATTTTTATGACTTTCATATTGGTATGGTGTTCCTACCTACGTAGGTACCTAAACATAAGTACCTACTTACTTAGTTTGCCTAGGTCAGTTCGAATTTAGAAATTTAAGCTGTCATACTTATAATTATAATAATGATTATGCTTATCGGATATTACCTACTTAAAGACCTCATTTATTCTCAGAATGAAAGGAAAGAATGGAAGAAGAATGGGAAAAACATGGGCCAAGGACAGGAAGATGATCGATGATCTGTTCTGTGCCCAAATCACAGCTACCAACCCAATTCAATGACCAACTTTACCTGGGCCCGGCAGTTTCGATTGCTAATTACTAATAAATTCAGTTGCAATAATGATGCTTGCGAGTAACGCAAGTCTCTGCGTTTCTCGCTAGCATCATTATTGCAACCGAATTTATTCGTTATTTATTATCTCTGTCGAGACTCGCCCAGGCAGAATGTTTGCTCTAAAAATATTGATTTTTATAGCATGCAACAAACAGTCTGTAATACAAACTGGCACACAAATATCCTACTAATTGCCCTCTTTTACAAAAGAATAAAGAAAAATAGGGCACGAAAGAACTTAAAATCTTACATAATACCACGTTTAACGGTCTCCAATTAAAGAAAATCAGCTCATTTCTGTAACATTACCAACTCATTAAATCACTCCCCACATAGTATAGAACGCCTAATAATTCGTAGATAACTATCCATAATAAGTTAGTTACCTACTAGTGCGAGTGACAGTTACATGGGCCTCAAATTAGCGGCAGTAAGAATCGAAGTAGAGTTTATAATTAAATACTTGTCTAATTTAATTGGCAATAGGCGAGTTCCCACAAGTCAGAAAGTCACCCTCGCTCATTACGTTCGTTCCGAATTTTCCCAACAATTAACATGCGAGGTAGTATATGTAGTAATTACAGGTGTGTGCGGTAAACGGTGGCTCAATCACGCTACAGCCCCACAGCCCGCCTTGCCACTGCGTCGGTCGCGGTCGTGAGTTGCACACATTGATTTATAGCAAGAATGACGGACCATATTGAAACGTTCAAAGTATTTATGAGCAATTCGTTTGACAAACTCAAACATTCCATTTTTGCGGATTGGCACATGGCTTCGATTGTTTTCTTAATCTGCCTAAAAACTAATTACATCAACACGAGCTTTTAACATCAGTTTATACTTGTTTCGGATAAAATTCACATTAATTTCTCATTTGGCTGTAGTAGGGGGGTACTCTAACAGTGGTCTGACATGTAATTACAATTATTATTTCACTGTTACGATAATTATGCCCTGCCACAATAATTGAAAAAGTTTGCCATCGATAGAGTCGGAACAGCCTGAAATTACGTTCTTTATTGTTATTTCTTTTCTCTCGATTCCTATCAGCTTTATTTAGCGGTTATTACTATTTGAACTTTTAATAATACGACCGCGACGTGACCAAGGATTTCATGTCGAATTCGACGTAATAACTCGAAGCGAGTGTAATTTATAAACTTACAAAGTGATTACATTGTATTTGATGGTTTTGCTTCGTACGAATTAACTCCGTCAGTAACGTCAGAAGTTGCAGTATAAAATAATATTTGTACCTAATTCCATTACGGAGAACTTTAGACCGCTGTGGGTGTCTAAAAGAGTCTAACTACTAACTACATGTTGTATACAACGTCATTTTATAGTGAAGTGGAGTCGAGTCAAGTACTCGTCATTAAACAAAAGTTCGACGGTTACCGAAACAGGCAGCGCCACTAGAACGCTCGAATAGCGGTTTAACTTTTTGTAAAGTGCAACACTTTCCCAGCCCCCGCGTAGGGCCCTTCAAAACGCTACTGCGTTTAGACAAATGAACAGCGTTGCACCCTTCGCGGCACACGACACGCGACATCGTGCATGTTTCAATGGAAGCGACTGGCGATGGCGTAGTTTTGTGCCTGACGTGAGCGTACTTCGAACCGGAAATAATGGTTGTGAAGAAAACCAACAACAGAAAGCTCTATCTGCTTTTGTTAAGATTTTTTTTAAGAAAGATTGAAGAAGTATTTATTTGTCTCACAGGACAAAACAAAATGGTTAAATAAACAATTAAAAAAAAACTATATACCTAAAAAGGAAACTTGAGAAAAACTCAGCCATAACTCAGCGTGGATGTTTGCAAGACTTTCCCAAAATTATATATTGGCATTTATTATTTTCTCCATATTTTGGGTCTTCATCGGATCCAAAAGAGATTCTACTTATCAAAATTGCACGTGAATTTTACAACTCCAACTTCAGGAAAAGTTTTCTCTTCCAATAAACCTTAGGTACGTTCCTGGAATACCTACTTCTAAATACTGCCATAATCACTACAAATGGATTCTTGTTTAGTATAGATTTCTCTTAGCGAAAATTCTGTTTTGGAAAAAACCTGGGAAAAATATCATTCCAAAAGTTAGCCTAAAATGTCACTTCCAGTGAACAACGATTAGTTGTAACACACATCCGCCACAAAATGGCGGAACTCGTAGGACACAATAAATCAATTGGAGTGGGTGGTTGACTTTTCACTCAAATGTGTGGTTAATTGTAACCGAAAATGACTGTTGATCGAGCCACACTTAATTTGAGTGGTGCTTTAGTACGCAGGGGTTGCTCAGTGGGGTGACTTCCAAAGTAATGGTCCCGTTGGTTTTGTGATTATTTCGATACTAATTTCCTAAACCTGCCGGAAATAGTACAGCAATTATACTTATTTTTGTTTGTATATCGTGTGTCATGTAGTTGTTTCAGACACAGATTTTTAATATCATACAATGTGGGCTTGTAAAATATTTGTGGATTTTTGTGGAATAGTTTGCAAAGGTCATCTCCTAGTATGCTTACCAACCATAGATTAGCATAGGTATCTATGCTTCTGACTATTCACTGTTGGTGTACTAGACTAGACTACCCTTAAAAAAATATAATAATGGTGTCGATTCTGTTGTGCACAAACTAAACTTAATTTAGGCTATTGCTATCTTTTACTAAAAGGCAGTGCAAGAAAAAGACGGCTATAGCTATGAACTAAGTTAGAGATGTCAAACTATGTAGTTTATGCCTTGCGCTTCACCGTGTTTTTAGTCGACATGTTTTTACGTGCACCCTTCATTTGTATAGAAATATTAGTTCCAACTAAATTTGACAGCTCTAAATTACATCCGTCTCTTTCTCGTTTTATTAGAGAGAAAAAGATAGCAATAGCCTAAATTAAGTTTAGTTTGTGCACAACAGAATCGACACTAATGTCAGTCGAAGTGCAGAAAGTTGTGGCGCCAAATAAATTAGGTAGTACATCTATTATTTTATTAAGTTGTGTTTTAACTTATCGTTTTGCTTTCATGATCATACATCAATTTCTAACATTAAATTGATCAACCCATCTTAATCGAAAGTAAAAAATTAAACTTTATTAATCGTTAGGATATGGTATAAAAAACTAAAACTAAATAATTATGTCCTTTTTCAAAGGATTTAAATGCTAGTGGGGTTACAGTTCTTCTGGTCAGTAGACCTCGATCATCTTCTTGAGTCTCTCGTCAATCTCCTTGCCTTCCGGAGGCTGTTTGCCCAGGATGAAGACGAACTTCTCATGACAGTCCATCATGCCAAGGTACTGCCCTTCGATGACCTTCAGCCGCATCGGGTAGCGGTGGAACTCTGCTAGATCTAGTTTCGCTGCGACATATTGTTTTGTAATTAGTTTTTTTTTGTTAGTTGCCCTACCCTTGCGCTTTACAATACAATAAAGACAGGTGTAGTCATCATAATGACTGCCCATGCAGTCACCTGCTCGAAATCAACGAAGTTGTATTGTTATACAGGAATTTAAGCCTGCAACTGATTATAATATACTATCATTACCCATAACTTGTTCGATTGTTAACTGTTGAAATAAAAAATAATAACTACTACAAAACTTTCCAACGCAAGAATAAAAATAAATCAATCACCCGTTTGTCTGGTTCGGATGTCAGATGATGATTTTAAAAATCTGCTAGGTGCTCTATACAACATTGCAAACACTTTCAAAATCGAAATGTGCAGAACAGCAGATTTTTTTCTAACCTAACCTAAACAAATCTGTTCACGTCATCTGTGATAGGTGTATGCCTAATTATCTACTGAACTAAACTTAATCATAAACCTGCCATTGTACATTATTACATTAATTGGTATTTGTACCTACCTGTAGATGGTGGCATTTGCAGAGTCCTGTAGGATCCATCACCCTCAAGTTTCTCCAGGAAGTAGTCACGTGTCTTGTTGGTCCTCAGACTTGAACACGGAATCTGCATTTTTAGAACGAGATTCTCCCATTTAAGGTTTTCCACGAATTTTCCGATCAACTCCTTCAGCTCTTTGCGTTCCTGTTAATGTAAATAAACATCATCATTTGCCTAGCCTTTTCCCAACTATGTTGGGGTCGGCTTCCAGTCTAACAGGATGCAGCTAAATACAAGTATTTTACATTATTTTTTGTATTTAATTAAACAATAATTAAGTAAAATCGTATATCTAACAAGATTTTTGATTACAACTTATAGAAGACCTGTCAATGAACTAATAATGAGGAAGTCAGTTAAACCAAGACAGACAATCTTCTATACAATCTAAGAGTACAATGACCCCTTATGAGATTTCGTGTATGTTTCGTGATACACCTTATATTGTCTGTTTTGTATAGAATTAGTCAGTATCGAGAAACCAAACATACCTAAGTAGTTGTACAAATATTCCGTCGGGAATGAGTGGGTGAACTGCGCAGTTATTAGATAAACGATATGGCTACTACGCAAGGTTCTTGTGAAGACCTATAAAATTGATTGACCTTTGTCGTAACCGGTATAGTCAACAAAGTAAAACAAAATATCTGTTAAAATGACTCAGTCTTGGAACCATTTCCTCGGCGTGGGTTCAAGTCTGGGAAGTACTTGCAATGTCAAAGGTAAAGGGTAATAATGTTAGGAAAACGGAGATACTGGATTTAGATTGTACTATCCATGCTTGTTCTTTATTTATTTAGCATTAGGTATAGCTGGCTGATATTACGCATCATCATTATCATTAAGGCGAAAGACGTCCACAGCTGGAGAAATGCCATCTCCTAGCATCATGGTCTCAATCCACAACAACCGTTCTTATATGCAATAAAATAACTGTTCATACCTGATCGTTGATAAGGTTGAACTGAACGCAATGTGAATCTCCTGATCCTTTGGTCTTCTCCGTCCTATAGTGCAGAAGGTGCCAGGAGCCGATAGCCTGGCTGTCGTTGAATGAGAGGCCCTGGGTGAACGCCTGGCATGTTGGGTGCTTCTCTGGCTTGTCGTGTCTATCGGGTTTGTCGTGCGAGTGATGTGCTACGGCATCCACTGCCACGGTCAGCAATAGCGCTGAAATTAGCATCGTTATAGTCTCAAACTGGTATAGGGTTTGAGTAAAGTAAAAAGATGTAATGTAGAATTGATGGAGAATTAGTTGTTTTAGGTTCAGCAGTGCAAGTACGTAGCACTCGATTCGATACGATTCGATAAATCTGACAGTTATTCTCGATATTATGAGTTTTTAACCAATCGAAAAGTCGGATTTATCGAATCGTATCGATTCGATCGTTATCGATTGCTACGTACTTGTTACTTGTACTTGCAGTGCAGTTCAGATAAAATCGAACGTAGGTAAGTAATAGCTTGTAACTTTAAGACACTACTAATCATCAATTGGAATACTAAACAATGTTTTAAATTTAAAACTTGATACAAAACGACAAAGAGTAAAAGAATTAATAAGGTCCAGGAAGAGCTTTATGATTCAGACTCGCAGATTTCCATGACCTTGTGAGGTAAATATAAAACTAGTGTTAAAAAAATTATAAGTATTTCAAAACATGCAAAAGTCAGGACAATATGAAAAGTGGTTTGTACAAGTACCTGTGACAATGAACGTGATCCTCGGTGACATGTCGGGAGCTGGAGCGCGCGCGGCCAACTGCGGTAATGAACTGAATGACTTGATTGCGACTAACGATGCCGGGATTAACTCATGTTGTGAACCTCCGAAAATAGGACACGGCGATAGCTTTTTGTTAGATAATAATATTTATAGAATAATGTAGCAATCACAATGTAGGACAAAGGGTCTTCCTATACGGGAATGTAACTAACAATGATCACCACGCTTCCTCAGTGCGTGTTTACGATTTTATACGGTTAGTAGCTTTTGCCCGCGGTTTCGTTCGTGTTGTGGAGAACTTTTTTAAATATAGCTTACAATACTTGGTGATATTCTCACTCCCATTAGTGAAGTCTTCCCATTGGATAAATAGTTCCGAAGATTACCCACCACATCTAAATTTAATACACACAAGCTTAAGGTCTTTATAATCTTAAGTCAAGTTAATGTGTGTATGTTTGCAATAAACTACCTAACTCCTATGTACGAAAACAGAGTCAAGTATGGAACTTGCTGGAACGCTCCTGACACTTATTACAATAAATAAGTAGTAAGAAAGAACCTACCTGAATGAGAGTTAAGTTAATACAAACTGCATGATGATAATAAAATATCAGAAACAGTCTCCTAAGTGTGATGGATATAAATGTTGACGGATGGAGGAAGGAAGACCAAAGAAACGATGAATGAATTTGTGTGAGGAATGATATGAAGACAAAGGAGTAAATGAAAACGTGACGGTTGACGGGGAGAGTGGAAGAAAAAAACGTGTAGCGCCGACCTCAAGTAACATGGGACTAGGGCAGGAAGAACATGATGATGAGTCTGTTTCCGTTATAGTTGAAAATTGAAGGAAGTCTCTTTACCGATCACCTTAGTAATTCAGAAGGTGAGAAACCTTTAAATATAATATAAACTCAAAATGAAGTTACGATAAGGATGCCCATTGCATCCTTTGAAAAAGTCCTTTTTTATGTAAATTAAAATATGTGTGGTGTACATAATAATGAATATTCCATTTATCTACATATAGAAACACTCCAGAATAAAAAAGAGACTCATCCACTGATCCTTGCGGCGCATGCGTCAATGACGCGATGACCGCACGGTAAACAGAATAAACAGCCACTTCCCGTCTCCGTCCTCAGCGAGACGAGACAATTCTTCGTAATGCGATAATACTAATCAATCCTCCCCACTTTTAGCACGAACATGATTTAGAAAAGAAGGCCTATTTATCCTGTTTGCAGCGAACATAATCAAGTTGACAAAAATAACGCTAGTGACATCTATGACGCAAATTAAGAACTAACATCTCCGATTTAGATATCCACGTTATTTTGAGAGAATGACACACCGTCTTGGGAGTTTGGGATTATGAGTAGCGGAATATTATGAAATATGTTTTATTGGGTTTTTCCATTACGAATTTCGCAGTAGCAGCTACGGAGTCTGGATTTGTGCCCGGATGGAATTTTCGACGTGCCCGATTTTACTGACACTAAACTAAACCTAAATTAATTCCGGATTATTATTAGATTGTTGGAATTAAAACTCATGGGTCTGCTAGGAGCGTTCATAATTTAACAGCGGGCTTGTTTTAGGCACTTGTTTAGGTATCACCTAGTGTTAGTGTTACCCTATCATAAAAGAAGTTGCTTTATGAATTCTACGACGCCGACGTATGCGATATTTAAATATATATTTTTATTATAGGACAAGTCCGCCACACTGTTCTTAAACCACTGTAGCTCCTGAAAGCCAGAATCATAAGCGGCGACCACCAGAAAAGCGCCGAGACAATGAAGCTAGACAAAGTCCCAGAGAAAGAATTTAACTGTGTTGGATCCTGCAACGAAATTAATCAGAAAACTATAGCGGAGGAGTAGGAAAATCCGTAATTTCCACTTCCCTCCATATCAGCAGGAGAAATAACGAAACAAGGCCAATAGGCACAAAGGGACGTTTACAACTGGGATAGGCCCAGTTGCCTAGCACCACGGATAAATATTAACAATCTTAGGTTGGTTGTGAGCTGTCATTTGATTCCAATAATAGGTATGGCAAAAACGCTTGAACGCACGGTGTTCTATTTTCTACAAGGTCCGTTTAGTAAATAACTCCGGATGTAACCTGTACACTACCTATCCAACATAATATTGCGTTAATTCTGCCAAAGACTCCACTCCCATAAAATGTGATGTGCAGATTGTATTGTTCATATTCGCAGTCAGATGTAGAACATTGACATTTAAGTCTGTTTAAACAATGATTATTGCATTGCGAAATGCTTAAAACATCATAAGTGTTGTGTTACCGTTGGACCACAACCTTTTCGAAACCTCCTGTGTGGTTAAAGACAAAGCCAAGCGCATGTCCTTTGTTTTGCGTTTATCCATCAACTGCTTGCAAATTGTTACCATTGTCATGCACAATCGAAATCGATCCTTATTCCAACGAAAAAGGTACTTTTTTCCAATGGTAATAGTATGGATTCGTATGGGGTTGCGGTTAGGTGCGCACGCGCTTCTTGTATCGAACATTTGATTACCATCCTTTGTTGCGTTGCACGAAGTGTGACATCTGTCGTTTCTTTTGATTTCAAGAAAGTCGTATGAATTATTGTATAATGTTTACTTTAACCGGAATTCTTTTGAAGTGAATGTAGAACATGGATATATCAGGTTCCCAACATCTCTATGGGTGCCAGCTAATGAGACGTTGATATCAGCAGATTTAATTCTAGGAACATCAAGGGCTGGCAGTCTCGACAGAGATAACGACAAAATCGCTAATGTATGATTGCTAATTACTAACGAATAAACTGGGTTGCAATAACGCTGCTTGCGAGAAACGCATCTTGGATGTAGGGACTTGCATTTCTCGCAAGCATCGTTAATGCAACCGAGTTTTTTCGTGAGTTATTAGCAATGGAAAGTTAGCGATTTTGTCGCTATCTGTGTCGAGACTGCCGCCGGCCCAGATAGTTCTGTATCTTAGCGTAAGAACATTGTTAAATATATTTTTTACATTACATTACAAATATGAAATTATTATAGTAATTACAATAGGCACTATGACTTTTTCTTGTCAGTGCACTGAGGCGTTTGCCAGTGCCCAGCATAGGCGTCCGCTGTAGATAAGTAAAAAAGGTACGGGTGTCATGTAGGAGTCACATGACGTTGCGTAGACGCACCACTAGCGCTGCTTAACGTGGCGTAGGCACGCGTAGGTTAAGTTGTTAATGTGCTAGCTTGGCGCAGCTCGCGGAAGGCGTAGCAGTCGCATAGTCCCACGTAGCCGCTTTACTAGCGTAGTACAGTCGTAGTTTAGGCGCAGTAGGCCTGTTTAGTTGTTGTGTTACTGTTGTGCAGATGCAGAACCGCTATGGTGCGTCTTTCGTATGTCTATTGTTCTATCGAATTGATGAGGAAAAAAAATATGTAGGTACTCAAGTTAGACAATAAGGTATTATATTTCACGCGGTGTTACAAATCAAAGAAGAGTCAATAGAATAATGAATGGTTTGGCTTCGTAAGTCAAGTCGAAAGAGAAAAGAAACACATCATGTCATAGAGATGCCATTACCTACTGTTTTACTCACAGTAGCAAGTTGCATTCTCCAAATAAGCTAAACCTCTGGGAAATAGAGCCTGGCAGAAATTAGTAACACTCAACAAGGCACGCAGAACCAATTACCCACATGAGCGTTTCGTTGCTTCATTGCCAATTTATATTGGACAATAAATCATCGGACGTCGATTGCGCTCATTAAATCTATTATAAGGTGCTACACACATTTACCTACATACACATGCGTGTCTAATATACAAAATGTGGCTAATAACTGTGTCATCAATCAACAAATTTATTGACACACATACACTGTTGGAACTTTCTAAAAATGACTGAATTCAAATTAGATGGTATCATGACAAGTTGTTTCGTATTAACTTTGGATGATTGTTTTATTAACTTGGGAATATTGAATAAAGGGTGTAAAACACCTCTTAACGAAGCCGAAAGGTACTTGTTCTACCCGTCATTGCGATCATTTTTTTGTTGTAGACCATACCTGGGAACCTTCTAGTTACGAAGATATTATAATATGATATGTGTGATATGTATTTTAAATGTAAGATTTTTACTTTAAATATCTCCACGACCCCCGTACTATTCAATCCATCCATCAGCACAATGTTTTGAGTGCGTTACATTTAGTTCTACCACAAAACATGATTTTTCACCCCAAACAAAAAAATTGTTTCCCAGCAATTTTTTTTGCGTAAAGTTACTTAGTTTGATGTACAGAATGCTTGGTTGCAGGCTTCGTGATGAGGTCTTTTACACCCTGTATAATCAGGTACCTAATTTAACCAATTTATATAATTATATTAAGTTAAAATGATTTTACAATTTATCATTGGTACAGGTTATCTATGACAAGTAGGTAATTCATCAAATGCATATCAAGACATAAGTGATCTAAAGGATATATTATGACAGTGAAAAACCAAATCTAAAGACTAAAATAGATACGTAACATCACGCCTGTAATCCCCGTCGGATTAGGCAGAGGTGTACTACCTAATAGTACACCCACACTTCGCCGGTTATGTTTAAGTCCCATGTAATAGTGGGCGAGCCTATTGCCATCAACCAGGTACTAATCCAGACTTCGTGGCTGCTACTGCGAGAAATTCCTGATGGAAAATCCCGATAATACTTTGCTCGACCCGGGAATCGAACCCAGGACCTCTTCTCAGCAGACGGGCTTGCGACCACGACCAACGAGGCAGTCTACTGCACGTATCTACTAAAATAGATAGTTTTTTCAAAATCTACTGCATCGTCATCATCATCTGTCTAGCCTTTTCCCAACTACGTTGGGGTCGGCTTCCGGTCTAACCGGATGCAGCTGAATACCAGTATTTTACATGGAGCGACTGCCTATCTGACCTCCACAACGACTGCACCGTGGTGACAATTAAATCGTAGGCGCAGCAATGCTTTTTGGTTTTGAAATTGTATTTGAGTGATCATTGCGACATTTGGATTTATTTTTTTATATCTTGGGACGGATGCCTTCTTCGTCCTGAGCGAAGATCACCAATAAAATTTAACACGATCAATGCATGTGCGCCGCGATCCAAAGCTGGCAATATCAATATTCCATGGAGATGATGACACTGACAACTTTTGAACGCAGATTAAAATCATCATCATCAGCCTATAATGTTCCCACTGCTGCTACACGGCCTCCTCTCAATGAGTGGGAATGGGCTATAATCCACCACGCGGGCCCAGTGCGGATTGGACATATGTCACATATATATGTCTTCGAATTTGACATGCCGGTTTCCTCACGATGTTTTCCTTTACCGTTACCCGTTGGATCAAATTAAAATGTTCAGATTAAAATATGCTGATCATATTCGGTGTCGCCCTTAGTACCTATGTGGTGTGATTAGTATGATTAAGTGGGTATGCACTAGGCACTTAATGGTTAGATCTCCTTTTTAACCGACTTCAAAAAGGTTCTTGAAATAACTTACGATCATCAAAATACAATACTCCATCCAGAATATAAAAAGCAGTATTAAATGTTCCAGTACTCGTAGCTACATTCAGTTACGTACGTCAGCGCAGCGTTGCCGCTAGTTTATGTGGCTCGGTTATCTTCGGAGATTAGATCGCGCCTCGTCGGGACATCACGCCCACCGCTGGCCCACCAGGGGATCAGCAGAATACAACGTAAGAATATACTTGTAGAACTGAGGAAAGCTCGCGTGATAATGTTGTTGTTTTATAATGGTTTGAGTTCTTTGAATGGACAGTGGTAATGAATTGTCTTTTTGTGTGTATTATGTATGGCTGACATGACTAGCTATATGGTATTAGGTAAGGAAGGACTTTGTATAAACCATCTTAAATAATAACAATATTTTTGAAACATTAGTAGTTTTCATTAGGTACATATGATTTATCTATTCAGATTTTTGGATAATTATCCACTACTTCAATTAGCTCAATCACAGTCTTTGCAGCAGCATGCACTAAAACTAAGACTGAATGAATAATATATTAGAAATTATATCTTGAACACTTAATTAATAATAATAATAATAATTTTATTATCAGGCAACCAAAAGGCCCATAGATACAAATACACAAAAATACCATTTCTCAACAATAAACTAATACATAATTAAAACCATAAGAAACTAAAACTATTCACGTAACGTTGTCGGCGTCGTGTTACGTTGCGTGGTGTCGCGTAACCGTCCTCGGAAACGTCGATATACGACACCCTTCGCCCAAAAGTCTTCCTTCATGCAGGTCTGTAGATGGTGGGTTGGAACTCGTACCACGAATGACTTAATGTTGATGTTGTGGCGCGATTCCAACCTTTCGACCCTCAGAGTCCAGTTGGTCTTCAAATACTGCACCACTTCTTCAAAAAAAAAAGTAACTAGCTAATCTAAACGCATTGAAGACAGTCACTTAATTATATTTTCTATTAGCTGTAACTTAATCTAATTAAATACCCATTGGCTGGCAGTGTTTTTAAATAAAAGTAATGTTAGAAAGCCATAAATATAATGAAAAGTAAAAGAGTTATTATCTAGCTTTTTTAGAAATGGCTTTTATCGCGTTTTCTATTTGCGTTTAAATGTCTCTCTCACCGATGCCCGTGGGCATCAATAAATTTAGCGCAGATACAATCAAATAATTACTTGTTAATTAATACTTCTAATATTGCGTAAAAAGTCATACGAGCAATTTCTTACGTACAAATAGGAAAAAGTTTTCTTTTAAAGATTGTATCTCTGTAAGGGTTCAACGAGTAGTAGTGTTATGTCTCACATTATATGTTTTTATTATTATTTATAGATTGAGATTATACAGGGTGTAAACAGACTCATCACGAAGGCTTCAACCAAGCATTACATCAGTACATCATATTAGGTAACTTTACGCAAAAATTATTGCTGGGAAACGACTTTTTTTTTGTGGTGAAAAATCACGTTTTACTGTAAAACTCAAGGTGGATGGATTGAATAGTACGGGGGTCGTGAAGGTATTTAAAGTAATAATCTGACATTAAAAACATGTATATTAAAAAAAAAATTGTGGAAAAGTTGGAACTTTGACTCCCAATATCTCCGTAACTAGAAGGTTCCCAGGTATGGTCTAGCTCAAGAAAACAAAAAAAATGAGGGATAACAAGTGCCTTTCGGCTTCGTTAAGAGTCTTTTTACACCCTTTAGATTCGAAGGACAAAACTTGTGCATTTATACCAGGAGTTTATTAGTAGCGGTTATCTTATTTTCACAGTTACTTAATTATATCTTGGGATGTTTGATGGCTACCGCCTTCCTGGGCAGGGCTAGTGGACCTTCCACCTGCTAGGAATCAATAACTTTCTTTGGTGAATCACACAAGTTTACAGAGAACTTTCCTGAAAACTTGTATTGAACTTGTGTTGTGTTTGTACTTGTAGCTAAGCCGTGTTTTAAAAGATTCCACAGAAGCACATTTGTTTAATCATAACTTGACCTCTCAATCTCAAGTTACGTAAAGAATGAAAGCAGGCTGGACCAATTTGTGCAGTACAAAAATAAAACGTACAGATTAATCAATGATATTTTCTCTATTTCAGCTGCATCGTATCTAAGCAGGTGATAAGCCAATCGTAGGCGGAGACACCTGCATGTGCATTAGCGAAATCATTTTTCTTCTGCTTCCATTTTAAAACTGTTTTAATTGATGTTGTCTAAACCGCAGTCTTTTGTTCATCGGCATCCGCGGACATCCCGCCGTGGTTTTAATTACTCCCGGCCAAATGCGTTAATGTAATCAAAGCTCAATACATCATACTCGCGCTATCGCCCCGCCTCGGTTTGATTAATAATTCTAATGAGCGGCGGTGCCAAACGAGTTAATTAAGCGTCGTTTTTTACTGGCCGGTGCCACCGCGGCTGGTAAACGGCGCATCAATCACCGCTTTGTGTCTGCCGCCGAACTTCTTAATGATTGAAATGATGCCGGCGAGGCTGCGCTGCCCTTTGACCGCCGGGCGCCTGCGCAGCCCCGGCTGTGGGCTGAAGGAGCGGTTGCAAAGTGTTGCGATTATTGTGCTAAAGTGTGGCTTCTATCTACTTAGAAATCAGGAATCTTAATATTCAACTGATTTGACGAACAGAAAGCAACAATAACCTTAGGTACCTATTTTAGCTTATGAACTTTTTAAGTTCGAAAAATATGTTAACAGAGTTAATAAATATCGGTTTGTCTCTAACAAAAACATAGCCAAAATACCTCCCATCCCATGTAACAATAAAACGAAGATTTTATAATAAAGTATCAACACAAAAACTGTAGCAATTAAGACAATCAGTTTCTCAATATTAAAATGTAAGAGGTATAATAAAAAGAAGAGCTGAGATAAAAAATACGATACCCTAATGTAATATCTAGACCGGTAGCTACAAGATTTCGGTACGTACTACGTACCTACTTACATTAAATAATATGGCCTGAGGCTTTATCTTGCTACCGGCACAGCTACCGGTCAACTTCTCCAACATCATTTTAAGATTTACATAAAATAACATTTAATAGTCTTTCCGCCAATCAGTGCACCGCTTCTCATATACCATGTACCTAAATACTTTGAAAAAATAAGTTATGTTACATTTGTACAAAACAAGTCTTCGACGCCGGTAAAACTCTATCGTACCGCCAAGTAGAGACGTATTTGTAGGCGTAAAACACGTATTTTATTTTTTGCTGCAGGCTATAGGCGTTCTGAATACCAAAATTAAATTTTCATCATTTATAAAACGACAAATCAAAATATCTTTGCCCGGGGATGATCTACGAGACAAATGGCAAACATTAAATATGAATCAAAACAGTTTATTCTGTAAAACTAGTGGGACCCGTGTTCGTCAAACATTATCAATCATATTCGCTTCGGCCGCGGGCAGAACAGCTTTAATTTGATAAAACGCAATTAGCTACCAAAAAGAAATCTAATCTCAAGAGGCGGCTCCAACTTTTTTGGCCGCCATCTTTTTGGGTTCCACATTGACGCCTCGAATAAATAGAATGAATTACAAAAGTTAACTGTAACGAATGGTTAATAGAAACAAAGCTTTAACTAATTAAGAAGACCGTTTTGATAGATTGATACCTAATCGAATTACACATAAATCGTTACTTATGTACTTTTTATTGCGTCTGCACAGAAAATTATTGCAGATGAGTTCTATGGTGTGAGCTTTACAAAGTGCAGACTAAATGAATAATTTTATTTTCTTATATTATAAACGCGTGTTTTCTACGATTGAATGGTCCTTCAATTTAGTGGCAAGTCATTCCAGTGGCAGTATCAAGTGGAACGCGCGCCGCGGGGTTTAATGTCTAATTCACCGCGCTACCAACAGGTGGCGGCTGCGCGGCTTTTCAAATCTGACAGACGCCATTGCCTTTACGTCAGAAAGCCGCGAATAAAATTAATGATGTTCGCGCCTTAATGACGTTTCACGACGCCGCTCCATTGTGTCCGTAATACAACAATTATTGAGATCATTTATTAAGTTTATTGATCTTTTAACTTAATCTTTTATTTCGTAATTTAGCTCCATGCAAGAGCGCGAACTCTGAAAAAAACATCTCATATGCGGAGGTATTTTTTGGACTATTTTTGTCATTATACGGCGTGATGTGAGCGGGGTCTTTGAATATAGAGGCAATTACTGCTCCGCATGTGGTTTGATTATGTACGACGGTTCCATTCCATCTAGCGATGAGGCTATAATACGTTGGTAAAAACATTACTAAAACCTTTGCGAGCCGCAGTTTTTGAGCTTCCGTTGCTAAATTGATGCTGATGTTAAGAGCTATTGTTATGATTTTGTGAACGTTAGAGAGTAACTGTCTGTTTTTTGTATGTTCTAAAGTAGATTAAGTTTTCGGATGGCTTCGGGTTTTGATAGTTTGCGGTATGGAGATGTGTATGTGTGTGTGCACTTTGTGCAGCCTGTGGCAAGTTGATGCCGCCAGTGCAGACGTAGTTAATTAGCAGTTAGTTGACAGTTAGGTTCCTTTGACGCCGGGTAATGTCGAAGCTTTGCCATCTTAGTGCCATTAAGTCTGAGCTCGACTGGCATGCTAATACCTCTCCGCTTGTTGCAAATTAACCAGCGTCTTCTTCTTAACGCATTTGTGATTAGAAAATTCTGGTAAATTAGGTACATTATGGGAAAATAATAACAGTGTCGTAATTTGAGAAAGGTTCTATATTTTAGGTACTCTTAGAGAAGGTTTTCTAAGTAATTTATTAGTCAAGTTATTTGGATTGCACCAAATAACTTAACTAATAAGTTGGGACTTTTTAACTGATTGTAAGCACCTCAAACATGCCTGAAATACCTATAAGTTTCAGGTGCTGTAACGATTTTGCCGTGGAAACAAAAGAACGACATCCAAATTTTTTTTTGCTTAGGAGAGATGACTTAACTAAATTATCACCAAATATTCTAAACCACTGAAGCTGGAAACTTGAAAATAGGACAGGTTTCTTTTGGTGACACAGTTTTTAATTCCTATGACATTGATGAAGTAAGCGGGTTAAATGTGACAAGATAGTGGCCATGAGAATTGATATCTCTGCTTTTGTTTAACATTCTATGAATATGTTTTATGGATTTCCGAAATCAATTCAAATGCAAGTTTTAATGAATGTCAGGATTTTCGAAAATTCTAACTTTAAAGGTGTCAGAACAGTTTGAGTTTGAGTTTTATTGGAAATCACACATACAATTTCAAGTGTAATATACGTTCTATTGATAATCTCATTAGATATAGTAATGCAAAGAAAAGAGATTAAAATGTAGGTTTTATAAGCAATTGTGCAGCATTTTTTTGGGAATAGTTACCTAAAATTATAACCAAGTACCTACGAGACTTTGTAATATGTTGGTGTTTATCTAATTTAGCTGATGTTGTCATATTCAAAAACTTTGGGAGATCAGAATCACGCTGAACGCGAAAAAACAAGGAAAAAGAAAAATTGTTTCATTTTGGTACGGAGCTGAGTCTGAGACGCCCTAACCCGAAACTCATACCCCAGAGGGGGTGCCCTTAGCGTGCAGTCGCTTAGTTTGAAAGTTTTTGAAGGATAGTGCAGTTAAGCAGACGACAACCTCCTAGGTTGACCCGCGAGAAGCCATCTACAAAAAAAAGCTGTGTCCGAAAGACCATACCGGTTGGACCTTAAATTCTAGGAAAGATAAACAAGATTCCACATTATTTTAACTCCAAGCTCCAGATTCCGTTACCTTTAAACAAGCGAGCATCGAATTAGCGCGAAGCGACGAAGGAAATCGCCTGAACCAATTTCAGCGCTGTTATTACTTTGTAACATGCTGTAAGAGCACTTCGCGCCATCACGTTACAGGCATTTGTTGGCCGCAAACGAAGGCAAGGGAAACACGTACCGCAAAATGATATCTAATAAGGCAGCGTTAAGATTATCGACGAGATACGCTTCCCTCAACGAGCTCCGATTTCCCAATAACATTCTGCATCTTACCTACTATAATTTCAAAGAGCCTTCATGTAGGTACCTACGTACCTACGTATACAATCCGTAATTCCTTGTCTTCGGACCACGATCGTCGGAAACCAGCGCAATTAGATGCAATCGTGTCGGAATTATTGTAATAACCAAAAAGAATCGATGGTCTAACGATGGGCGATCGCTGCGCGGCTATTGGCGCGGCACTCACCAATGCGCGCGCGCACGACTCGCGTTGTTAGCCGATCTACACGAGATAAGCTAATTATACAACAGCGGACGTTGATTGTTATTCTACTTTCCTCCTTTATTTTTCAGATGTTAAGCTTTCGAAGTATATCTTAATCGTTGTACGCATACACAAAGCTCAAAGTGGTTATTAAAATATCGATCGGAAAGAGAAACACGTTATTATTGTACGAATCGTCTAATCATTACCGATTGAATGGACCACCGACGATAGCCATTACGGAAATTAAAACGGGGCCTACATGTACAAATATGTCTTTACCATACCTACTAGAACCAACATTGAATTAAATTGATATTTAGGAATATGTTTTTTACCATTTACCTTCGTAAACTATACAGACTTTAGGGATATTTTAAATTTTAATTGCCCGCCATTGTTTTCGGTATCTACACCACCATATTCATGCATGTTTTGTTCTTATAATCTAATGAACATAGGTATTTCATTTATCAAAAAAGTTTCCTCTTCGTGAGTACCGGAGTTATTATTGGTTACACCAAATGTGGCGTTCCTACTTACCTACTTGATACTTTTTAGAAATCATGCTATTAATAAGGAAAACTCTGAGGAAGGCCGTCATAGTAGTTGGGAACTGGAAATTGATTAAGGCGACTACAGGACCTAAATTAGTAACTCTATTTGTGGTGGTTCAAACTTCGTTTGAAATACTGTTAGAATAAAGTTCTAATCGGCTTGCATTACAAAGTGGTTGTTACGTCAGTCACTGCGGGCCGAAGAAGAAGATTTACAAAAAATCTATTGATTGGACCAAAAAAATAAAACACTATGACGCTAATATGTTGCTTGTAGAATTATTTGCCAAAAATCAGAATGATCGCATGTATTTTAGTATGGTTTTTACTCGTTAAAAGAAATTTTTAGCGATAAGTTCGTGATGTTTTTTTATCGAGTAAAATTTGTTGTATTAGTTTTCAAAACACTATCGTACTAGCATATATCCTGAAGAATATCATATATTTTTCTTGTTTTGTTTATTGCAGTGAATCATATGCTTTTTTGCATTCTAAAACTCGCGTTTAGCTCCTGTGGTCCCCTTAAGTCCTCATTATCCTCTTGACCTTATCCCAATTTATTTGGGGCCGGCGTAGCATGTCTTCTTTTTCCATACTTCTCTATTACTCGTCATCTCATCAGACGCCTCCTTCGTTTCTTTGGTCTTCCTTTACTATACCCATCCACGGCATCCACATTCATACTCAAAACTGTCCTCACGACAGTTTCCTCATTCCTCCGCATCACATGTCCATACCGATTACCGAAACATTGGCTTCATCTAGTTTTTAAAAAATGACGTGTAAAAGTGTTTGTAAAAACCTACTAGCAAAAATAAACATCATTTAATTTAATTTCATTACAACTTTTCAGTCACCATCTGCAGCGACGCCACTTTCAGACTTGACCGCGTGATAAAGTTCAGTACCATTATTTAATGAGAAATAAGACCTGTGCAGCTGCTGCAATGATGTGTTAGAAATTAGAATAATATGAAGTCTGAAAATTTTCAAAAAACTGAAATGATCTCTTAACAAAACATGTGCATGTTTATGAAATTTCGATTCTCTTTTCCAATCAATTAAGTTTAACGGGAACTGATTAGGTACATGATATTTAAGGAAGTATGTGACGAAATTTAAACAACGTATATAGTATAACTTATCATCCATTTATTAAACTACGTATATGAACTTCTTACCTGTTTAGACCAATGCATTATTTGTCGACGGTAACTGTTTTCATCGAAATAAGATAAGGGTGCTTGGTTGAAAACCTACAATAATTGTTATTTCTTTTTATAAATTTATAGTTTTTACTTAAGTTATTGATATGGCCATAGGCCATGGTAGGTTTTATCTGCCTGGTTTAATCTTTGGAAGTTGGATTTCGGTGTACCCAGATGCAGCTGAATACCAGAATTTTACATGGAGCGATTACCTATCTGATCTCCACAACCCAGTAAGTACTGGGTAATACGATACCCCTTGGTAAGACTGGTTGTCAGGCTTTTTGGGCCACTGACTACCTCTAACGACTGTCAAAGATCAAATGACAGCCGGGACCAACAGCTTAATGTGCTTTCCGAGGCACGGAGGAATCTCGGTATGTAAGGGTGGTCACCCATCCACAGACCAACCTAGGCAAGCACGGCTTAATCTGAAGATTAGCAGAAGCGGCTGTTATTATTTAGCCACGAGCTCCTCCTATAGAAGTAAAAGAATTTCATTTATATTCACATGACATTAGAAATCGTTCTGGACAAATTAAATTAATTGAAATGCAATGAAACGAAACGTGTCACGAATCACTGAGCGGCATGTCGGCATTGAGTTTACAATTTTGTGATATTAAGGCGACATTTACAAGTATTAATTCGTCGTACTAGCACTAGTTATAATATCTCTGTATTGAGTCTAGGGTTGCTCAGTTGCTCACGCAACCTTGCTGCTGAAAATCTAGATTTTAGTAATTTGAAGAGCAGATCTTGAAACTGGAATCCTATTTGATTTAGGATAGGCACTGAAATAAAAAAAAATACATTAAGGGCTTTAGTCGACTGCAAATGCAAAAGATCATATCGTTATCGTAGACTGGCCAGAAGAAGAATACAATAGTTGACTTAAGAGTTTCATGATTCTATTAATCTGAAGAAGTATTTTGTGTGTAGACTCATGAATAAATAAACTGAAACAACTGTCAGAAACGAAAAGAACTGTTCAAAATCCATGTTTACCTCACCGACGGGCGAGGCGCAGTTGAATTTGTGGTAAACTTATATATCACCAATTATTTGAAATCGCTTGTAAAGAATCGCGAGACAATTGCCATCACACATTCCGGCTCCTGGCTGCTAATATCCAAAGCCGGAGGAAAAAATAATTGTTGCCAAGTAGCTAAACCAAATTCTGTAGTTAAGAAAATCTTTATTAAAATGAAAGGAAGAATTTAGGTTTATCTATCAACATTGAACGCGTGTACAAAGTTTCAGGCCTTGATATTAACCGTTGAGGAGTTCTCTCGTGAGAAGGCGATTCTGGCTGCACGATAAAGTCATGTCAAAAATGTACTGTCACCAAAACCAATGGTACTGCAAAATTTCAGCTCAATCGGTTGGGGAGAACTGGTTTGAAATTCAGTTGCAAGATTTGACCAACAACATTGATTTGACAAAGGAACTAAATTTAACTACCGAAAGAGTGATCCTACTCATTAAAGAAACGATGGATGGATTTTGTGAAGGATGTTATGGCTAGAAAGAAGGTGACTGCTGAGATGACAAGTAATAGAGAAGTATCGAAGAAGAAAAGTTGCTGCACCAACACCAAATAAATTGGTATAAGGGCAGGAGAATTATGTTATGTTTTTATTAATGGCATCTCGCAAATCAACCTATGCGGCTGGCTTCTGCTTAACCAGACTATCCTGAGCCTTGAGTGTAAGGCCTCTAGCCAGGGGCAAAAATCATATAGACTAAGCCACAGAGCGACAAGGGCACCCTTTGTGGGGTACAAGCCTCGGCTTAGGGTGTCGCTGGCAGGCTGGATCTGAGTGAGATCATTATTTAGGGGCTAATTCAAAACTACTGGCTCAGCGTCGCAGGCTGGCTCGAGCAAGGGGATTAAGGTATACGAGAACGATGATGAGTTTAACCACCTATTTATATAAAATATTGTTAATAGGGCAGGTTCATGAATCATGCCTGACAACCATAGCCAGGCCTAGCATTATCCTGGATCGTGGGCACAGCGGTCACGTACTCGTACGCCCGATTGGGCCGGCTCTCTTCATTGCGAGGACGTGTGCGCGCCGTCCGCGCATGCGTCGTGGACTCGTGGGTTCTCATTAAACGCGCCATGTGTACGCGCAGTCGCGCAGCCATTATGTGAATATCGTACATAATCGCTATATGCTCGTGTCAATTGTTTTGCTTAAAGCGAAGAAAGCTTTAGTAGACTATTTAAGTCCGAAATTCGTTTCTGAAAGTTTTAAGTCCCTTGTTTTCTGTTTGGTTTTATTTGGGCATGGGAGCAACTGGACTTGGGGACAAAATTCCTAAAGTTAATTCATTGGTTTTCTTTAGCATTAAAAATAATTTAATTTTTAAGAAGTCAGTTCAATTGACCACACCCAAATAAATACAGAACCAAAAAAAAAACAAGTCCTGTAGTCACTGGACCTACAACATATTCAGCAACAGCAACATATTCATTACTGTAACTCAGTTTTCTTAATTACCTGGTGTCTTGGAAGTAAGAAGAACCAACAGAACCTTAAAACAGATGGTTTCAAATTACCTATTTACATAGAATAATAAGAATCTAGTTTTTTTTCCATTTACCAGGTGAAGGAAATGCCTTCAGTGCCTGAAAAGCGGTTAGAATCACTGCAGCTCATTCGTGTCGTAGCTGATCGGCTAAGCTGCTACGAAAATAGAATAACTGAAGAAATAAGTACCTTAAAAAGGTAAAAATCATGAAATATTGAATAAATTAAGAAGACTTGGAGAACAGCTCTATTTCGCCATACTGATAATTTTTCTGGTATTCTGAAAAACGCTGTCACGAATATTTTTCAACTAAAGGTGCTAGAGGATGGAAGAAAATGGGGCAGAATTTTGCTTAAAAGATAACTGATGTAACATTAAACTATGATCAGTACCTTTACACCTTCAATCCATACTTATTTTAAAGAAAAGCTACGTCAATAGCATTGACGTAGCTAAAATCAATAGCGCTTTACCACACCTGGCCTAATTTAACGTTATCGAGTCCCAATTAAAGCTAACTGCCACCAAATGGCGGAACATTGCCAGTGTTTTAACAAGAGCGACTTCACTCAACCGCATGTCATTTTATTGCTCCCCCATAACACATAATTGTCTGCGGTTAAACCCACCCTTAAATACTTAAGCGAATCGTGCGCACTTCGGCACTACGCATCGCAAATAATTCCACAAACAAGCGGTAATCATACCTATACATAATTTGTATAATTATTTGTCATTTGTAAGTAAATTGCTTTGAATTTTATTTAATGTCATCTTCCGTAGCTTCGGGCCCTTAATGTTTCGAGTCACGCCCTTTTCATTGTATACAACATGTGTTATAATAAAAACAAATATATTTTTTTAACTGTCATGTTCGAATTGGTTTTAATTTGTCTTCCGGACAACGACTCAAGCATACCTAAGCCTAAGGTAACTGCGAATTACATTCAGGAGAAAGAATAGGAATGATGACTGATCAAATAAAATATGACTCTGCTTAGTCCGTCAGCTAGATTATCGAAAAATATTGGATAAGTGTTTTTTGTTTTATCAAATTAATAAAAATTGACGAAGATAAAACGTGTCAAAGATCATGAGTGGGGGCTTGAGACGTCACATTTGAGTAAAAACTGTACTCAAATGTGACGTCACACGAGTTTTCGACGCACTGTATCGTCTTCATTTTTTGTTTACGTGAAAAAAGAAAAAAATATGTATCCAATAATTTTGGAAATCTATAATAGTAATCTACTTACCGAAATCACATAAAACCTCTTCGAATTGCATAAAATAATCGAAAAGTGTCATTACAAGTTCTAAATAATAATTTAATCGTTGGTTATGAGGAGTTAAATGTTTGAAAGTGTGGATATAAAAAGTGTGGCGAGCGCGACGGTGCGAGCGTGGGCGGCGACAAGCTCAACACATTTGTTCCGATGACGACCGCCGCGATTTTATTATAATTCATTTACCGTGTTCTAAACAGATACAGTTTTAGGCTATCGCATTCCCCATTCAATTGTTAAGATATCAGGCCACATGAGCAGATCGACATTTCAATTCAAAAAGATAGTAAAGAAAATTTAAATATAAAATATGTCTTACCTCAACTTTTAGACACCTTTAGATTTTATGAGTTGGAGCTGAGAGATTACACTTATAATAAATGGGATGAAGAAATAGTACTGTCTTTAGTAGCTATAAAAAGATCTATTCGATAACACTTTAATATCAATTAATGATTGAAAATTGCCGAACAGTCGCCGCAATTCATTACAACAACTGTTAACATCTAATCATGGAGTTATACGGCTCCAAACTACCTCCTATACGAACAGTAAATTAAATTGAAATGGACTTGACTTGAGACACGAAAATTGGTAAAAAAAACATTGTTGTCTTCGGCATGCTCACCCACGGGTAATAATTGGCGTATGAAAAAATACAGGAAGTCATTAGTGGCAAAGCGAGCGAGCGGCATCTATTTCACGAGAATGGTCGTTCCAATATCGGGACTGCATGTCACACCGGACTTCAAGGTGTGAATAGGGTTTGTAGATCTTTTCTCACACACTGTTGTTCTTTTTGTTGTTTTTTTTTTGTCTTGAAGTACTATTTAAAAGTTATTTCATAATAGCATTTGAAAAATCGCCAGTAGCATGAAATGTACTTAATGATGTGTCATCAAACACTGATAAAGGCTCTCGGGAAGTGACGCTTTAAATTTGAAAGATCACACCAAGCAGTGCACAGGCTTTTGGTCTAGAATCTAGACCAAAGCCTTACTGTGCAGTGCTTGCATTAAACGCTTCACCTGGACTTCTAGATCAAGAGTTCAATTCGTATTGTCAAAAGTTGTAAGCATATGAGGATCAAGTTCAAGTTACGCTACATTCTGACAGGAGGCGAACAACATTCGTCACTAATAAGCCTTGTGTCCTCGCAATTTGACATTTCAGACATTTTAATTCACTTTTAATTCGACTTATGAATAGCTCTTTTACGCGGTTTGTACATCATTTTATATTCATTAATATGATACTAATGTGTCTCGTTATATGTGGCCAGTGTAGTGGCACGGTGGCCGTTACCGATCTGTGTCACCCATTGTTGACTGTTCCTACGATCATTTCGGCAACAAATCTTTTTGTTCGCCAGTTGTTTTAGTGGCTGTACGGAAAACGGTTACAAGAGTAATTTGTAGCAATAAACGGTATTTAGAGCGTATCTAATTTCGTATTTTAAACATTATCTTTATCAATTTCTCGAATCGTAGATGCAGTAATTCATGTCTTCTGGAAGTTTTTTGAGACTTTGATGTTAATGTGTCTTATTATGGGCAATTATTTATGCAAAGATAATAGCTCACAGCAATAATTTTTAATTACACATCGTTAATTTATGTAACACATTCAGAATTTAATGCTTTTGTAAGCTGAGTTTAAATATGATAATGTTATACACAAAATCGTTGGATCTGTAGCCGGATTTACGTACACTGACTTGTGAAATGTTTACTTCGACAAACAAAAACTCTGTTCGTAGTTCGTACACTATGCGTTTGTTCCTAATTACTAGATGGACCAAATAAGAAAATATCCTAAACGTGTTCACTCGTACCCACTTTAACCATTCTTACATTGAGAAATGTTTTAGTGATAGTTTTATAGACTGTTTATACAACAAATGTAGTATTGCGTTGGGGTGGAGAGCGTCGAGCGGAGACTCGGAGAGCCAGCACTGCGTCATAAAGCGAGTATTCAGGAACGACACCCATAAAACCTTTATGATTAGTCAAACCGCTGGCGAGGACGATTCATTATGGGCCATTATCCGTCGTGTTTATCGACTTACTCTATACAAGCCAATAAAATAACGAACGACCGAGATAAGAGGTGGACAGTCCTCTAATCTCCGGAACAAGGGACACTAATTCGATTGTGGTTTTGGTCGAGCCTTTTTTGGGGTTTACGGCACAAATTGAAGTGTTAAAAAAACTACAAATTGGCTTTTTCGAGAGCCATTCATTAGTTCCACGCTGAATGGCGTTCGTTGTGTCGTTTTCGCTCAATTAGTTAAACGGAAATTCGAGCTTCGGCGGCGGTCGAACACGGCGCGCGCCCCGGCTCTGCGCCTCCCGTGAAATATTACGACGTTTTAAGTGTTGCCATCAGCATTACGATTATACTGAAATGGAATAAACTATGTTATAGTAATTTGTCGCCTCATAAATATAAAATTTATACCAGCAGGTTTAGATATCTATAAGTTGAATGCAGTTAGCTAATTGAATTAAGCATTCTACTAAAGGTATCATAATTTACATTTGCATTAGTGTTATTTGGTGTTTTATTTTATACATATTAAATCTAGATTTTATTACAATGATTTCTCCGAAATCAATTTACAAATAGCTATAATAAAGGAGTTATGAACTTTATGAGACAGCCAGTGTTTAGAAAATATAAATTCTGTTATGCTCAATGGTTAAGAATGTTATTGAATCATTAATTAGATACAAGAGTTGAGTTGAGAGTACTTGTTTGGCACGGGCATGTCTGCCAAAGCCGTTAATTAAGTAATTCATTGAATAAATTAGTAACTTGTTCCTCACAGTCAATCAGGCTGTATTATCGTATCGGTGATAGATTGCTGACAAAGTTATTCGAAATATTTAACTTTCTATCTACCTACATATACCTACATACTTTGATACTTCTATGGAATGTTACGAAACTTATTCGCAATAATAATATAATATATGCTGCTTTCACAGTCGTTGTATATTTCTAAAAGGTTTGACAGCAAACATTACAATATTGTAAGCGACAAATTGACTTCATTCGCTAATGGTGAAAGTTTTCGCGTATGTGTACATAATAGATAGGTACTTTATTCTAAAACCGTAGCCGTGTGGTATCCGGCAGAGTAGAATAGAACCAACCCATTACACTCACGGGTGTCGTATAAGGCTAATGTCTGAGGCAGAACACCTTGCGCCTCCGTAGACCAGAGAATGGGCAGCAGCGTTTTCTGTTAGTCTTTCATCACTGCGATCTCCAATCCGCCTGCCAAGCGTGGAGATTACGGCAAATTCCTCCCATCATGGGAGAGGCTTATGTCCAGCAGTGGACGTTATGGGCTGTTGTTGTTGTTCTTGTTGTTGTTATTCTAAAAAGTATCTTGTTTTTTATAACATAATTAATTTATATTATAATGTAGGAACAAAAAGACCCATAAAATTAAAACACATTTGAGATAAAAGCTTTACAATTTCCGGTATTTTTTACCATGCATTGAAAGCACTAGATGGAGAATAAGGTTAATAATGATGGCACAGGTGTATGATGCACTATTAATATAATAATAATAAACCATTTATTTCAAGTAACAAAGACCCATAGATAAATACCTTATCATAAAAATACATACTATACCTACATACTACCTACATATGTGGGTAAAGAAAAATATGTATTTGAGAAAAACTCACATGAAAAGTTCACATAAAATGTTCGCTACTCTGTGAAAAGGTTGAGAAGAATAGATTTTTCTCTAGGTCTTCTATTCGTGTTTGAAGAATAAACAGTCCTGAATCACAAAAACTGTTTTTGTTTATTATATGATGGACCAGTTTCTAGTTGTCAATTTTTCGCGATGATTGTCTTGTTTTGTTTGATTAGAAAACTAAATGCATGGTGACTAAAATAGTTTTAGATCTTCCAGATAAGTATAGCAAGCATACTGTAAGTATGTGAAAGTTTCAGTTTAGTCAAATGTTTTAGGTAAGTCTATAGGTGAATAGGTGTCTAATGTGTGTTTATTTAAATTCGCATCGCATCGTTAATGCAAATATGAATGGATAATTAACGTTTAACTTATAAATTGCCATTTAAAGACTCACAAATAAGAATCCATAAGAATCTATTTGTTTCCCGTTTCATTGAGCCCACGCACATCCGCGCAGGTGACCAATCCACTTACACATTCTTTTGCCTTAAAAACACACACAATAAGTTGATTTTAACACATTTAGCGTATCGTTCGTATAGTTAAAAGCTGTATAATAGCGTTATCTTAGGGCCGGCACTAAATTGGGATGTCTCGGGTGAGCGTGGCGGGGCCTTATCAGTTTTGTCGTGTTCATCTTGAGTTGTGTTAGGCTTTACTCGGGATATTTATGTCGCCCCACGTCGGGGTGGCGAGTTCTGGCGAGCGCGAGCCTACACGCGACAATGTCGAAAACTTATTGTTGACGTCGCGCAAGGAATGTAGAATTCTATTCTGTTTTCATACAGAAATTGTATTGATATTTACAAGAGAATGGCGTAGGCTGGAGATTTACCTATGGCTTACTCTGATTTTGATACCTGCACCTAGTTTAGTATTTGATAAGGCGCGAAGGCATCATTCTGACTAATGATTCAACACATGACAACAATACGTCGTAATTTAAACAAAGATGTCGTTTATGATCGTGGGCGCATTATAAAGTGACAGTAACGGACGGATAACAGGCGATAGCGCAGCGACAACCCTTGCCGGACGCATCGGTTTGATGAAGCGCTTTTTTGATACTCTTTCACATTTTTTTTCACCTTATTGTCCGTGGTCCATTGATAAACGGACAGGTATACGTACTCAGACAGGCGCCAACATTCCTCGCTCCGACCTCACACTTACTCGTTGCCTTATAAAAACGGGCACACTTTTTTATATTAGCACTTTTTGGACTTATTTGCCTTCCTTTGTGTTCGTCGCTGTTGTTTGTTTTGGTTATTAGAGCGACTGTAGGAAGTGGACGCGATAAACCTATTGGGCCTAAGCGTTTTATTGTACCAATTTTGGATATCCGTTTTCATTTCACTTAGAGATACTGAGAGTCCCGATGTCCGTTCGTAGTCACTTATTTATTTGTGTGAGCCAAATGATTATCCATTAACACCTCGCCGAGAACGTTGTTAGGTAATAAATGTGTGAGAATGTCAGAAAAACTATAGGGTAAGTAATGTTGTTAGTTGTCGTGTTCCAAGACGCATGCACCTATATTTATTAGCATAATGTGTTCATATTAAATGTTTTTGCCAGGTGTTAATTATAAAATGAATGGCATAAGTTGAACAGGTTGGTGGGTTTGTCGCTCCGGGCAATAAATTTAGCAAAAACAATGCGGAACTAATCACATTAGCATTTTATGAATGGGTTGTAGCGTGTGACAAATATTTGAAAGTTGTGATGTCGCCGGCTATCGTCCCTGGCAGCCGGGTGTCCGGAGTGACCAGCTGACGGACAGCTAGGTTCACTGACACCCATAGACTTAGCCCATCATTAATTATTAGGAAATTACCTACATTTAAAACATAAACTTTAACGATCCCGGATACTATCGTATGTCTCTTGTTACCCTGACTGATAGGTTTTACGTTCTGGCATCTTTTTGTGTAGCGACTGAAATTCTTTCGTTTTATTTACGAAGTGTGAATGATCAATGTGAAATATCCTCTTTGATTGATTTGATTGCTGTTTTTTTACATTTTAGTGTGTATTTCTTGTACTAAATTAAGAAGTTTTCTAAAAAGCACTAAAATTAATGTGTAGGTAGGTATTTATTTAAATTGATAAGTTGTAGATATCAATGAGTTGCCTCAGGCGACGTGAGCCTCCTTGGCAGCCTACAGCCTGTCTACTTGGAGCCGTGTCTCGAATTAGGCACAATTAGAGCGCGGTGGGTTCCGCCTCTGGGTTCTCGAGAAATTAATAAATAGGGCGCCGCATGAGCAGCGTCACCGGGTCCTTTGCAAGCGCCGCCTAATCGCTGTGTTTACGGTCCTAGTGCAATTTTGATTTATTTGCCAAACGGGTCATTTCCGGCACTAAATGACCATTTTGGATTGTTTAGACTTCATTCATGGGTTTTTATGTTTCGACTAATTTGTGGAATGAAATGTGGGGAAGTTCAATTACGACGGTTTTTTTTGCCTTTTCAATAATTTGTTTGTTTCGAGTTTTATGTGAATGGCAGGTACCTACGTTAATTCAATTCCAAACCTGATTCGATGTCAGTTTTTTAGATTACTACGGTTTTTGTGGGAACTGGTGCTGCGGCCTTGCATCTGTCTCTACTCTACTCAGATGATTTACTAACATATAGGTAATTTGCAATATACTTACATAGATAAATAGATACTCTGACATGGATAATTACCTATGTAACCACATTTTATAAATTGCAAGCAATCTAATGTTGTTTGTAATGATTTCTCATGATTGCGTTGGCCTTAGAATCTATTATTTGTTATTAGGAACGAAGTCAACCACAACTAGTGGAATAACTAAGAAGTAATTTTCCATATCGAAATCATTTTTGATTCGTGATTATGTGTAAGGTTATACACCTAGCTAGTTAGGTACTTATTGTCTTCTGCTTAACGTTGTTATTATACGTATTTATATCTAATATAAAGCTTGGAATGTGCACTGCGGGATTTTTCTTTAATTCTGTGGAACTTGGATTAAAAACAGAACTACTTGATTACTTACCTAATCACCCATGAGCGCACGTAAGTGTCTGTATCTATTATTTATTTATTCATCCTCTAGTTATGTACCTAGTTCCTAACATCTTATATTATTTCATGATTCTGACTGGACTAGATGGGGCTTCTAACAGCATGATTAAGTTCAGCTCTTCTTCCGTATTTTATTGGCCTCAAAAACATTTGAATCTGTTTGTTGGCCACTGGAAGTTATGAAACCTTTTTTATTATATTTTTGTTGGTTACTATATATTTTCGCGGTTAGATGTTATAATGACCTTTAGTCGCTACTTCTGACACCTTAAAAGCAACGTGAAACATGCTGTAGCTTGATCAAAACAGCCTCCACCAAATCTACTTCATGACTATTAGACTGACTGATCAATGCCAGATTATTCTACAGATGCAGTCCCTACCCACAAATGCCAGCAAATTTTAATCTAAATTCGATTCTCGATTGCTTTACAGCGATGCGAATACCAGCACATCCCGAAGGCGCCTATATCGATTATATTGACGTTAGCTATTGACATAGGACAATGTGCCTGTTTGATTAGCCCTGCCGAGCAAACACGACATTAGCTTTGTTTTGCTGACGATCAATCGGTAGGGGTCGTGTTATTTGTACGGGATCGCTTTGCGTTACCAAATACGAGAATTTTTGACACACGGCCGCAGAATTTAGAGGTAAATTCGAAGTTATTATGGATTTAAATGGAATGACAAATATTTTGGATAGTGAGTAAGAGTTCTGTTGTGTTGTGGGGTTTGTTTCTTCATTGAATTATCACCTTTTAACTGAAAATAGGTATCCTCTTGTAGTTTTCTTCAGGAATTCTAAACATTCTAGACTTTTTTCAAGGACCTGTTACCTGTAGCTGCCTAGGCTGTTAGTGTAGTGCTGTTGTATATACCAGTAGGTCATTAGTGATAGTCGTACTTACCTCCTTATCGATATAAAACAGTACCTACTTTTCTACAAGGGTATAAAAATACATACATCCATTTCAATATGTCGGAATATATTTCTTTTAAAGCCAAAAAAAAAAAGCTCTCTAAAGTTCTTTCTTTCATTCACAACAGGCACGGTAAAAATACCTTTTAAAAAGACACGTAAACGTTGTACACATCGATTAAATCAATGAAAACCACCACTCAAACATTGTGTCATCGAAATCCTTGGTACCTATTGAATTATTCTTATCTCTCCACTTACAATACTGCGTGTGATGTCATCGGAGCCCGAGCAGGTATCATTAAGTACCTTTAACTTGACATACTTATTTTTACAGTTATTGAAAGAAACCTCCCAGTCTTATGTATTAGAGATAAAGTTCAATATTGAAGAGGAAAGTGTTCGGTAATCTTAAATAATTTTGTATTTGTTATCTGTGTCCCGACTTGTGACACCTCGGTCAGACCGGACGGATGGAGTAGTGTCCGACTAGGAGACTCCAATAACTTTTTAAAACGTTGTTGTAACATTTATTAAAAGGTTTCATAAAATATATTTCAGTCTATCATAGTACCCTTAGGAGCTGTTCCCATGCTATGAGTGCCGTTTCATTAGAAAAAACTCCGAAACAAGTTCTCGAAGGAAATCGAAGACAAACTATAGATAATAAGATATATATACATTATGCAAGAACCACTAATATTTATCTAATATCCTATGGGTCACTCTTCTATCGGTGCTAATATGGTTGAAGATGCCTACACGATTTCCCAAAAACAATTTCCACTGGCAACCTGCTTCGCTAAGAAAGTTGCTACCGAATAGCTAATGCTATCCTGGAACCAGATAAAAAAATCCATAATTAAATTAAAGAAGAATTTGAGTAAGATAATTTCGATTACCATGTCCCAAACATGATAATCGAAATTTTCTTACTTTTCAGGTTATCTCAGAAAGCAGAAACATTAAGTAAACCTAATGAAATAGCTATTCAATCTATTTATCTACAAAAGGCAGCTTTTATCTCAACATACTTAAAAATCTGTACCCAAGTTTGAACAGGGACATGCGTAAGAGGCGCCAAGCAGATTAGACGGCCACGCTCGCTTCAAATTAATTTGTTTTAAGACTCATAAACAGACTAATTAACCAATTTACATTAGATTCAAGTGTGAGTGCGATAATACTTCTCGATGTAACATTGAATGAGTAAACAAATCGAATTTAAATTGGTTCGAAGAGACATCGATATATGTCTATCAGCTTACGATACCAATTTTATTCACGCTAAAGATAAGTCTGACGATTAATTTTGTACAAGAATTTTATTTTATGTTTATTTAATTGGTGAATGGTGCTTCCTTATTTATGTGAAAGCATTAATTCTTCAATCAATCCTTCGACAATCTATTAATCAATGTACTACTTCAATGTTATGGCACTAATAACATTAAATATTATTTTCAAGACATTGAAAATCGATATCAATAAAACATTAGTCGAAAGTTTGAATGATATTCACAACGTCTAATGATATGTTAACGAAATATTAATTCTGCTCCAAAATAAAAGCGAATCACGGATCGTAATAGTTGAATACGATCATAAACCTTCAGTTATTAAAGTTTTAATAGTCAAATCCATCATAACAGAGCATCAAAAGCCACAGCAATTTATTCGGTCAATGGTTTCGCTACTCACTTTTTATTAGTTCACGGTACATTCCGACGCGTAGGCGAACTCAAAAATTCTCACAGAAACGAACATTTAATAATACGAATGAATATAATGCGATTCAAACGATTTATTTTCCATGTAAGCACATCACGTACGAACTAAATCATCGGTCGGAGAGCCGAAAAATATACCAGAATCGCTCCTATTAGCTTACGATGGGATCATTCGATACAAATCGTATGAAATCGATTCGTATCGAGACTAAACACTACAATCAGCGACGACTCGTTGCAGCTGTTAGTTATGCGATCGGCGTCATCCACTAAAATAATATGACACAGCCATTTCTGTATCTCCTTCGTGCACCCAAAAAGGAAAACTATTGATATAGCCATAATTAAGTGTAGTGGTGTAGCGATCGCAGAAAAACTTCTTAATCCTCAATCAAATTTAATGTTTGGACATGAATTTGCAATTTGTGATACTGCATAAACGGTAAATATGTTTAGTATGATGGAAGTACCGGCTACTGAATTTTAAATGAAAAATACCCGGAGCCTGCAGTATGGTAGTCAGATTCATAATATAAATCATAATAAAAACACATGATTGATTAATAATACGTCAGCATAACCATATATTTTTATTTTCTCATTCAAAACATTGTTTAAAAACAAGCGCAACAAAAACTTATTGAACCTAAAATATTGATTTGAATATTCAAGCATGAACTTGGTAACTCCAAACCATTCTTGTAAAATAAGGTCGTGTTGTAATATGTTGACGCTACTGAGGCCAGGGATCAACGGCAGACATTGTAAGTGGTTACCCATGCTTTCAGAGCCTATAATTTGACAATATTTTGTGTCATTTGGGGCTTTATTATTACTTACGCCATTACACGACTGTGGATATAACGTTAATACACGAACAGCGCCGTCCGAAGGCCCGATTAAGGGCGCTGTAACCACAGGTTCCCCTAATTCAATATTAAAAGCATCCTACGACGTGATCGCCAACTAATAATAGTTTAATTTGAAGAAATGTCCCTGAGAAAATGACGGAATGTCAACCTTTTTGTAATGTTATTTTGAACGTCAAAATGAAATGGCTCGTTTCGAATTTTTTTGATTGGAATTACAGTGTTTACAGACACGAATTTTAGTAATAATGCCAGTTCTATTGCAGTTAAATCGGACATTACTGCCTGTTATGATGTATCATTAGATCAGTAATGTGTTTCGAACATATGTAATGATTCCTTTTTTCGGAAAACATCGAAAAACGAGCTTTCAGACCTCTCAGCCAAACATTTAATGGTGTGGGGTCTGTCCTAAGGGCAAGCACGTATACAAACTTTTGGTTCGAGGGGCGGGGAGTGGGGCAAACATTGAAACAATCAAAATATCGCTGTAATTACTGTACTATAATTTACGCACTTTGCAGCGATTATGATCCCGTTTATTTTCAGGCAGATTTCGGGGGTGGATAAATCCCAACAATCCCCCCCCTGTATACGTGCCTGCCTAAGGGCCATTTAGGTCCTATATTTAAAGGCAAATTAATGGGATATTCCGTTAACTAGTTTTGATTTCTTTAATCATCTATTACCTGAGTAGTTACAAAAATGACTATACCATATAAAAAGTTCTTGGAAGCGCATATTTATAAAAAGAAATTTGTGGTCTTTTGATATTCCTTTTAAAGAGTGTCTATCATACCAATATTTACGCAGTGAAAAAATGCAAGTATCACTTGATTTCATCAGTTTGTTCGATGTCCTTGACCACCCACCATATTCTCCGGACTTAGCACCTAGTCATTTTCACTTATTCCCAAAATTAAAAGAGCCTATTCGTGGAACTAAATTTCACGACGATGACGCGGTTATGGCTGCCATAGTCCCGTAGAGGAGTTTTTTGAGAGTCATAAAATGTTTTTTTTTCGCAGGGAATAACAAAGTTAGAAATGTGTTATTCTAAATGAATTGCATTAGAAGGAGATTATGTCGAGTGTTCAATTTTTTTGTTTCTTTTTTTGCATTTTTTATATTGACTCCAACAACTTTTTGATTTACCCTCGTATATGTATTTTCAATGAGAGAAAATGCGTTAGATGTGGAAACACTCACTGAAAAAAATTCAGTAGGATTAGTTCTGATCTTTAAATAACAAAATCTATATCTCGATAATGAAAAGCAATCCTTAGCCCCAGATCAACCCACAACCAACAAAACTAAACAAAAGCAAAACAGAATCATGACATCACGTAATAAAATCTAAATTGAGTCGGTCTGCATTCAGGGGTGGTTGGCTGAATCTAGTTAGGTGTAAATGGAGGGATCGTTTATGTACGGAGCAACGTAATGCAGTAGGGCGCTGGGCTCCCAAGCCATGCATACTAACGCGCTGGGTAATAAGTAGCCTGATCTCATGTTTACCCTCATCTCTGTCTCTGGCCTTCGCCCGACGGCAACCGCTCAATATACTGCGAATTTGAATGTAAACGGAAAATTTCGCTTGTGACTGGGTTTGATTGTGTGGTGTGTGATTCGAATTGTTTTTGAGTGCATTCGTCGGATTTGGTTTTGTGGGAACTTTGTTGCGGTTTGAAGTAGGTAGTAACGGAGAGGTAAATTCTGAAAAAAAATACCTCGGTATTAGACGGTAACCGAAAGAAAATCTGGGGACACGGGAGTGCCCCCGCCAAGACGAGCCAAGCGGAGCGCAAGGGCACACCTACCTTTTCTCGAAGCGCTTCATCGTTTTTTTGAACCCTTATAACTTGGGGTTTGGAGTATACCAGATATACAAAATACTCGGGATATATTGTCAATAGCGGATTTATTAAACGTATAACGTTTTAATTGCATAGCTCTTATACTTTAGATTTTATTGATATCCAAAAAACCCTGATTTGTCGCGGACCGATGATCATCAAAATACTTAGGGTATTTCCTAATGTTGTAGAAAGCTGGAATTTGGTACGTAAGCTATTATTAGTACACAAACAACAAAAAAATTATAAAACTTGTAACTTTTATCCCCCAACCCCTTAAAGTAGGGGATGGAAGTTTGTATGAGACTTCCGCAATTTTGACGATAGAGGTCTGAAAACTGATAAAGGAACTCCTGGAGTCTCTAATGTGCAAGAAACACATTGAAAAAAAAATGTTTTTTTTTTTTATCAAAAGTGTGAAGTTAGACCTTGTAGAGTTAGGGCGTGTAGAGTTAGAAGCTTGGCTCTACATGAGATCTTATAACTTTTTGACAGTGTGAGTCATATCGTCTCGTCTTGGCAACATTTTACATGAAAATGTTTTTGGTGAGATTGTTTATTCTTCGGATAAATATATCAACACAATGTTAAGAGTGAGCTAGACTTAAAGACCGACAGGCAATCACGATTTTTTTCGACTTCAAACAATTTTCAGGTTTTTCAATTTTTTTTTTGTTGTTTTTACAATTACAATGTTGAACATCCATTGGAATTAACCAGTTCAATGGAAATAAAGCATACTACATAATTTGAATTCTTATCTTACTAATAATGCGAAAGTTTTTGAGGATGGATGGATGGATGTTATGGAAAACTCCTGAACGAATTTATGAAAGGCACACAGATCGTTTATAATCTAGATTAACACAAAGGCTACTTTTTATCCAAGTACAGAACTACGATCTCGTTGGACAATTAACGAACATCATGCGGGCAAAACCGCGGGTATAAATTAGTTTTTTTTTAATGTAAAAGTAACATACCTATAACGACCAGCCTTCGATTGTATGTGATGCGAACAGAGTCATTAAAGCAAAAAGTGTTGCTTCACAGCTAGGCCATGGGCAGTCATGGTTTATTACGGACCTAAATGCAATAATACTTGTGCGAGTTAGTGTTATTATATAATATAATAACTACGATAATAAGATGCATATAAACTTAGTATGATGGTGGAAATCGACTGGCTATATCATGAGGCATTGAAAAATGGAACTAAAGCATAGTATTTTGGTCAAGAAAAAAGTGCGAAGACGAAATAAAGATCACAGCCGGGAAAACATGGATGACAACGTAAAAATAAAACGGAAAGAAATGGAGAAGGCCTTTGCCAAAGTTGGGCAAACAGACCGGTTGTCGGCGTCACCGACTCGCCAGAGTCGTTAGATTAAGATTTAAACTAAATGTAAAATGTATGTGTCTGAATAAAGGCTTATATTATTATTAGTATGATGGTAGCATAGACAAAAAGTTTCAGTCCAACGATTTCAGGCAACAACTATGAACTTATTTAGTGATAGTTGGAGCTGTTTTATGAATACCTATTCTGAAGGGTAATAAAACATTAATAATAGGCGAAAAACGTTTATTTTTTTTCTGAAATCCATTACGCACTACGAACCTCGCAATACTAACACATAAAGTACCCAAATAAATCAATCACGGCATGTCTGCCAGGGCACCTGAGCGATACTGCTGCAAAACCTGGTTACCAACAAGTGGTGATTTAAGAGGGGAAGTAACTAACTCGCGGTAATCACAATAAATACAATTATGCAATGAACACTTTTTAACAATAGAACATAAATCGACGCTAGGAACGCGATGCGGATGTACGACATGACACTCTAATGCAGAAATAAATATTGTCATTAAAAACATAACAAAACGGTTATTACAAACGTAGTTTTTACCGATAAAATGACATTTAATGTCTGTTTGATGCTGAATTAAATTCTTATTGTGGTTGCCGGCTATTATTTTATTAATAGCATTATAAATGGAGGCGAATTGTCATAGAGCGGATAATGAGGAGAGTTTTTGTCATGTGTCCTTTGCCGTCACCGGCTATTAAGTGCGACCCTGCGGCCTGCGCCCGCGCCGACCGCACCGCGCCGCTCCCAGCACGTATCACTTACGAGACATTATTTAGGGCATAATTGACGAAAACAGTCGCATGTAGACGAAACTTTTTGCTTCAACAATACTTAGATATGTTTAAAAAGTTTTTATAAAACGGTCACATTTTTCCGTTCTGTGTCTAGTAATGGGAATTCTGTTTTTAAATTGTACGACAAACTGTAATAGTCCAAATGACTTTAGAACATGGCAACCTGCGGCGTCGACGAGCTCGGGCGCCCGGCGCACGCGCAGTGTTGCGTAAAAAGCACTGCGAACGGCGAGCGGTGCTTAATGCAGATAATGAGACCATCATCGTTTACAGAAGTAAGTTTAATTAACGTAAAAAAGCGCGTTTACTCTAACCGCCATGTTATCGCGACCATCTCGCCACTTATAATGACTTTTGTTCATTATTTTGTTGCTCGCTGTACGTGTCTGAGCCGTTTCCGGTCGCGCTGGCCATCTAAACACCAATTTTATGCTTATGTGACTGTTTGATTTCATATATGCGCTCATTTTAGTTTCAATTTGGGATTCTGTTTAATTAATTTTCAGCCATAAAACATAGTCTATTAGATAACATCGCTGTGGAAAGTAGGATTTAGGCACTCGTAGGTATAATTAGCGTAATTGCTAACTGTTATTCGTAAGTAAAGCGCTGCGGTCTCGGCTTTGTTAAGAAATTAGATAAGTTTTACATTTTGAGTTTTATTTTATCGTTGTAATTTTTTCAAGAGAAGGTAGAGTCAGTGGTGTTCGGTCCACATTCAGCATCGGGAAATACTAATTCGATATTTCAACTTTTAGAGCTGATTTCATAATCGTATAAGGAAACGTTGATGTTTTTACTGAACAGTTTTAACTTGCTGGACATTAAGTACATTTCATGAATTACATTAATTTAAAATGTTGAGTTTTTACAAAGTACAATGCCTACATATTTAAAATAGACGATGTTCGTCTATTTTAAATATGTAGGCATTGACAAACCTTGTATTTTCATCATCATCATCATCATTTCAGCCGAAAGACGTCCACGCCGACGTCCACGACGCTGGACATAGGCCTCCCCCAAGTGTCGCCACATTGACCGGTCCCGTGCGACTCGCATCTAGCGGATTCCCGGAACCTTCACCAGATCAAATAAAATACCAAATAAATAGGTCCTTGTATTTAAGTTTAAGTGAAATATTGTTAGTATTTGTGTATTTGGTATATCAGTTAGCTATAATAGGAATACATAACCAATGTCATAAAATACAGCTATCCTAAAAATACGGAAAGAAAGAAACCTGAAATAATAAACTAACCTAGGTTTTTCTCTATTATGTACAGAAGTAGGTACCTACAAAATGAATAGTCATGCACACACATGCCATTACATTTTCACGCTCCGAAGCGTACATTGCTCAACACAAGTTTCGGAACTAACGTTCATGGTGATTCTTACATAACTAGGTACACATTATGTGCCCGATTGTACATTGTACATAATGTTACCGCTACTCGTTTTATCATGCAGTGAATTGTTTTTAATGACTATATTTAGGTTTTATGTTTGTGTGTTACGGGCTCTCGTAGTGTCTACCCTATTGCCCATTGCCTGAAGCGAAGTAACAATATTGTGTCTGAAGATGGAGCGACTGAGAACCCGAAATTATCCTGCTTTTAGTTCCATACAAGTACTTAAGTACAGTTGCAGGCAATTAACACACATGCAATTAATGACCTGACTCAAAACTCGTATTTAGGTATGGTAAAGCATAATCTATTTTATTTATATTTATGTATTTATTTACAAGATTAATTATAATTATAGACAGTAATTTATTGGTACTGTTCTTCTTCGAAGTACATACTTAAAAAAAAAAAGGATCCTATTATAAAATTGAGTAAGTAGGTACCTAAAACCTGTCTCGTGTACATACGATGTCACCATAGCTACTAGTCGACAGTCAATTTACAAAACGACAACATTGAACGCGTGTACAAAGATGTGGTTAATTAGTTAAATATTAACCAATTACCTATTTACAGTAGGGCCAATTTAACATCTGTCAGTTTAGTACTACTACATTTTAAAGTTACCATAAATTGACATTATTACAATGAATATGTAATCGTAATTGAAAAAAGTTAAGAAATTGTGCAGTTCTAACTTCGAAGAAATAAATAATATCTTATGCCAGCCCGTTACGAGGTTACGTTGTCGTATTTTGATGAAATGTCAAATCTGCAGTGCAAGTACGTAGCACTCGATTCGATACGATTCGATAAATCTGACAGTTATTCTCGATAAAATGAGTTTTTTACCAATCGAAAAGTCGGATTTATCGAATCGTATCGATTCGATCATTATCGATTGCTACGTACGTGCAGTGGTGGTCTATTAAATTGGCCCTACTGTAGTACACGTTGTGTTAAATAAATATATAGTACACGTTGCGTTTAAGATATTTTTTTTTACAAGTGTTTATTTTACTTTTTGCCTACTTATATCTAAACATGTATTGTATTTTCCCAATCATATTATAACTATTTGAAGAAAAGGGATTGGATTTAATAAAAACCCCTTTGCCGGTTTCTCGTTTTCCTGATATCTGGAACCTTCTTTGTAAAATATAATTCAGTCGATATCATAAATAAATATTTAATTGTTTTATTCTTTGAATTAATTGTCAATATAACGCCGTGACTCTGTTAATAAATTTTATGACTAAGCTAAAGGTTATAGAGTTAAATAAAAAAAAAAAACAAAGTTAATGACTTTATCGAATAGCTACCTTCCAGATCAGCCTTTCTATGAAAAACCATAAATTAGTGCCAACAGCAACACGATGAAGAAGATATTATAATGGAAATACCATCACCGCAATTAAAGGTATATATAGACCACGAAACAATAACCTGCATGTCTTTGAAAATTAAATTTACTTCGAATTTCGATTGTCTCGTTACCTAAGTACACGAGCAGTTGCACCAATATGTCCTTTTGTAGGATATAATTTTATTAACAATTCAACTTACCCGACCGCAGCAGTAATAGAAAAGATCAAAAAACGCAGTCGAAATAAATTCTTGAACGCACAACAAAAAAATATTTGAGCTAGTATCAAACAGTTTTACATTTGCAAGTGTGGGTATTAATGTGGGTTACACACAGCCTATTAAACTGTCAGGGAAATACTCAATAGGCGCGTAAAAAGAAATTAGTACCGTGGTTGTGTAACTGGCTTTATAACTAAGTTAGTGCATTTACAGCAAAGATATTGTCAGCGAATCACTTCAAGACACAACAAAGAATATCTGATTAAGGGTACGCGAGCACGCGAACTATCTCGCATGCGCAATGTAGCTTCAACTTTTTACTCTTCCCAAGATTGCTTGCACAACGATCAAAATTGTGTGATGTTAGTATACTGTATAACCGTGTTGCGTCACCAACCTATTACTGTTGGTGGAACAAAGACGAGCAATTAAATAAGTATTTGTTAAGCTTGCTGAAGTAAAAACTCTAAATTAATGTGCCAAGCTTCCTGATAATGAGTAATTATTGCAATTAGAGTACGGTCAGCGAGTTAGCTGTCAGGTATTTTATTTGTGCTCGCCTTGTTTAATTTATTATAATATTTAATTAACGCATGTCATGCTGCTGATCTTGGTAGGGTTCTTTTTAAATGGACCAATTAGTTTTATACAAATTAGATAATTTTAGTTGTTGATTGATTGCTGCTGTATTAAATACAGGACGTAGTAACATTCTGGGGTATGTTGGGAAGTGAGTAAACCTAGTGAAATTTTGTGAGTTTTTTTCCATTGGAAATAAAATTTTAGATTTGAATGTAGAACATTAAAAAGTAAAACAATACACGTATGCACATGCTGACGCTACAGCGAGGGGAAGAGCGGGGTGCGCGGCGCCCGCCGCCGCGCCGGTGCAACTCGCGACACAATTATGTCATTCAATTACAACAATTACGTGGGAATACATGCCATCTCTATACAGTTATTGATTTTGTTAGCTGCGCCCACGATGATTATAAATCGCATGTGAAATGATAATAATCTCCTAGATTATACGATCAATTGCGCTTTTCTTACACGCTGATCTAGGTGAAAGGAAAACGTTAGTAGAATAAATAGCTTTTGGTTCTAGATGTTGAAAGAGGAACATCGGAGGCAGGAAGAGTAACTTAAAACCTGTTCATCATTTATAAGAGCGCTCGAGCCTTGCGCTTGAGTGATTTTTGCTCTAGGTCGGTCCTGGCTGTATGCCATGTGGGGTCTGTTATGCCAAAAATGGTATACTTTTAGAAAGTCAAGCAGATATCGTATGGAAATGAACAATTCTAAGTTTAGTATTTATTTTAGCTAAGATTAGGTGTTTAATGGTAGGTTATTGATTAGGTTTTAAAGTGATCTTTACCTGCAGTGAGATCCAACAGTTTTATTCGTTAACGATTTTGTATTCTATAACATTATCATACGAAGCGACATTAAAAGTCGCGTTCAACAAGAATGTCGCCACACGGTCTACACATAAAACATTCATTAACAACTAAAATAATAATTTAATAACTTATGAATGAAGTAGAAATTGCCATGATATCAAGAAACCGTGACTGATTGGCTACAACGTTTGATAACACTTCCGGAGCCACATCCGATGACGTACCTAACCTTGCTGTATTTTTGGAAGACTTCATTAACAAAGGGCACATGAAAGACCAGCCGCACCGGATAAGTGCAGAAACACAACACGCGCGTTACAATTGTAATTAAAAGCAACGATTCCTTGGAAATCGATAGCAAAAAAAAAATAACTGAGCGCGACTCAATACCGAGAACGGAAACGCTCGATAAACGCTCTAGTTTACCGAGTACGAACTGCTAATATATTTATTATCATTTAAAATTATCATATTTGTAATATAAATTGCGAGTAGGAGCCATAAAAGTGGTGTGATTAGAGTTTTTCAGGTGCTGGCTGGCGGCGGGAAGCGTGAAATTAGTGCGGACGCACACTCGCAGCAGTGCTCACTGCTGGTGTGGGTGCGAGCCCGAGCGGAGCTAGGGTATGCGGAGCGAGTGCAGATGCTTCTACTAACATGGTGCTGGCGATTGAGATAGATGTCAATTCTAACCTCATAATAAAACGACTTTTTTCGCCAAAAGAATAAGACAGAGGTTTAGTACCATAGTACGAAACCTCACACACATTTCGTCAGTAGTGTTCCATCTAGGTATTAACATCAATCCAGGATCCGTGCTGCAAATGGGAATTTATAGTGAGAAAACCCAAAGTCAAAAATTGCGAGTCCAGTCGCAATTTTTTTCTTTGGGTTTTAGCGTTATTAGATTATTAATATTTCCCTTGTTATAAGGGACATTCGTGAGGAAACCAGCATGCCTGAGAGATATTTTTAGATGGCATATGTAAAGCCAAGTCAGAGGCCCATGGGCGGCATAGCAACTGTGACAGGCACTAACCACACGATAAAGAAGAAAAAGGATTATTTATAGGACGTTTGACCTTTTTTCAACGTATCTTCTACAAAACATTTTGACAATGACCTTAAACTTGAACAAACAACACTCATTTTCATAGCAAACATATCTTATGTAGGTACCGCATACCCAACTTCTTCACGTAAATGCCGCCTGTGTGAGTGCAAGCACACATCCGTGGTACTTTCAATAAACGCTTAGGAGCATTTGTACTATTAAATACCCTAACATGCGATTAAACGTCCACGCGAGCGTGTAATGAAAATTCTAAATGCAGTATACAGATGGAATTCGCTGGAAGTAGTTTTTTACTCCATATAACTCATTTAATGGTTCTCTTGACCCAAGTATTGTAGTAATGGAAGCGTCATGTATGAGGAATATTATCCATTGCTTTATTACCAGTTAGTTGAGGACACTTGGTTATAAATATTCATCGACGTAAGCTATGATGTGATAAAACATGTTGTATAGATAGTTTTCTCAGGGGATGTGGATAATCTAGTGGCAATTAACGTAAAATACCTAGGTTTCGATGTGTTGATAGCACATTTTGTATGATAATGTTAAAGTTTTTTGTGCATCAGCACACGAAGGGATCTACGTTTGGTGCTATAAATGTTAACCTATCTAGAATTCTAGACGTAGTAAAAACATTAGAAAAAACAAGTAATAAGAATCGCTATAACAAAATGCAAAATGTACTCATCACGTCATTACTGTTGCTTCCAAATATAAATAAGTGCAGAATTTCGTTGGCTTTTACAAATAGAAATATTTAAATTGAGAACGGTAGGAACTTTTTTCAATTAGAGTAACGGACGAAGAATACGTCTCTTTTATCCCATAAACTTTTTGATTTCATCTGTCTGAAATTCTGAAGTGTTTCATCTGATGAATAGGTAGTGCAATGTGTGAAGTCATATTTGTTGTTTGGCTCTGAATTCGGATGTACTGGTCATTGTTAGCTAAATGGTCTACAAGTAATGATTTCTCTCGCTGGTTCTTGTTACCCCAGAAGAATACTGAGTCACCTCACCTTCATATAGATGACACGACTATACGTATTGTTAAAGATATTGTATTCGTGTGTGTAGTTTTAATTGTGTATATAATCGCTGGCTGCGCCTGAGTCGGTCTACTGTGACCTAACAGTAATTGCAGTACTTTGCCGTTTTTTCCTTCGGCCATTAGTGCTCTTTACGAGTTGCACTGAGCATGCACGAATTGCACGATATAAGCATTACCATTTATATTAGCGTATTCGTTATTTCGTCTGCAAATGTGGAAATAACGTATTAGTTTCCGTGTTGTTATCTAAGAGTAAACTATTTGTTAGTTGTGTAAGTGTTTCATGGTTATTGTTATTTTTTAAATAGATAAAAAAATATGTCTGTTCTTCGATTAAGTAGAATGATTATGAAAACTTTTAATACCATTCTTTCTATATGTATCTATACCTATCAATAACTATAACTGCGAGTTCTTTGAATGAAATACGTATGTTAGGTAAGATTTGCCGACTTGGCAAAAGAAAAGTAAGACGCTTCCACGCTAGGCGAAGCAATGATTTTCCTAAGGTGGCTAGTAGGAACTGGACGAGAGTTACCAGAATCGTGATGAATGGCTTGCGATTAGAGTGTTCTAATTCTGCAGTGGAGGCAGATTACTATGAGGTTGGGCAAGTTATTGATTGTTCAATATCCTAAATAGATAATTAATTTGTAAAAGACGCGGTTGGAATGACAGTGACTGAGCGATTAACTGCTGCGCTGCGTGTCGCGGGTTCTATCCCCGCACGGAACAAATATTAGTATGACCTTCAGGTAATTGTTCCGGGTCTGGCTGTTGTTTGCGCATGTGAGTTTTAATGTTTGTAAACACACCCACGAAACAGGCAAAATCCTAGATTGGGTGGGGAAAAAAAAAGTTAAAAAAAAAAGTCCTTCCGAAGGGATCCTGATGTAACTGTTCCTAAAGCTCCTAGGAATGATCAGCTTGGGAAAATGGTTATTAGAATGTCCTCTGTATCAACCCGGAGTCTGGATTTCTATCCATCCATTTGGTAGTATTAGCGTAGTTTAGTATGCTTATACATGGAATTAAACATCACGTCAGAAATCAGAGTGCTGCACGCTAGCTAGACTACACAGTACTGCACTTCTGTCAACCACTTCGGGGAATACAAACGTTATGAAATTAATGTTCTGTGTCTACACAGGTTTTCTTCAAGAAAAGGGAAAAAACATACAAAACACTATAAGTTATGCGCTGCCGTCGTAAGAAAAAGTGTGCGTCTGAGGGAAGGGGTAAGATGCAGATGCGCCGTTTTTGTTTAGTTCAGCGTAGGTAGCTATTTTTCTTAATCTTTCTCCGCAGACCCTCTTCTGCTTACGGCGAGCTAGTTTTGGTTCTGTCTTCAAGAATTAGAACGACACAAATATATGTAACGCGCTATCGCATGGAGTAAAGGGCTTGAAAACCTTTGCCTCTGATTAATATACAGTTCTTTTTTTTTAACATGAATGTTGTACTCATTTATATTTGGTTTAGGTAATTTTTAAATAATTCTGATAACAAGACTATTAACTGAATTACAAATTAAAATTAGTTAAGGCTTTTTAGCCAAATGCTAAGTAACCTACAGTAATAAGGAGGTTGATTATGTGGCATTTGGTAAAGGACATTTTTTTATATCGAAACAGAAATGCATTTTGAATAATTATGTAGGTACAGACCATATCAAGCTACTAAAATCTGTCAAATTTCTTTAATAGATTTCCAACTTTATCGCTAAAGCACTAGGTTAAAGATTGATTGGGTAGACAGTTTCTGCTTGCTGGTGTCTGTACTTAACTTTATTATAACGCGAGCCATCAGTAATAATAAAAAGGTAACTACAATGAGTGAATCCCAAAATAATACAATATATCCCAAGAATCAGAACTACGTTACAAAAGGTTTCATAAGGATGTTCTGCCAGAAACCCTTATTCATGTAGAAGAACTGGAATGTGTTCCATATTCCAACCAACTGATTAAAACCCTTCAAAAACGGACAGACCTACTCGCCTACATGCATGCCGGAATAATATGTTATAACTCTCCCACTCCTGCTCTCTGATTCTAAGACATGCTGGTTTCCTTCACGGGCGTTATAACCATTCATATCGGTAACTTGTTTTCCAAATAAGGAATATAGCGTTGTAAATACTAATACCCGGTTTCTGAACTTGTCTAACTCTATTTTAGCATTACCTACCATGGAGAAGTTTCCTATTTTTTTATTATTAAGTTTAATCATTGAGCTGGACAAAACCAACGACCAGTGGTCCACATTGGCCCTGGATCGAATGATTTAGAAGTAATGGGGCCTTTGCCCAGCAATCAGATGACACATGCTAACGGTAACAGTAAGTTTAATAATTTAAACAAGAAGAAACAAAAATATGCAAACATTAATAAAATATCTCTGGTAATTTATTAAAACAAAAGTTGTGAGACTTTAAAGTTGCGTTTGCAATGTGGTAAAGGGACGTTACTTCGCCGTCCTTCGTCTTCCGTCTTGTCGTTATTTATTCTTGATGTGTGGCTAGCGGAACAAAACCAAGAGAAGGTAGAATTTCAGCACTAACATAAGACGTATAAAAAAAATTGTCCAATAGTGTGTAAATATTTTTTTTTCGATTTATTTATTTAATTAGATTTTAATAATCTATTTCTCAGCTCATTGGTGAATTTTTTTTTTTCAACGATTTCCAATTTTAATCTTTATTTTTTGAATTCCATTTAGTTGATTGCAGTGTCCGCGAAATATTTGTTTCAAATCGATACATTTTCATGAAATAGTCTTAGTTGACTTTGCCGTCCAGCGGTCAAAAAATGTCCGTTTAGATCAGGGGTTCCCAAACTTAATTTGTCTACTGCCCACTCTGAGAATAAATTATTTTTAACGCCCCGTTACGCCCCGAGATTACACATTCATTCTAAACGAGACTTTTACTATCACCCGCAAGAGTTACCTGGAGACCTGAGCGCAGTAGGTATAGTACACAACGGCGCTCAGGTCTCAAGTTAACTCTTATGGGCTACACCTGCTAGTGACAATGATTATTGAAACGTATTCAGAAGGAGTATCTTTTATTCAAAATAAAACAAACATAATCGATTCTTCTCTCGATCTTGATCTCTTAATTAATATTAGTTGATGTTCATAAGTTGTAGTCGAGAGTCGCTCAGTCGGTGTCTAGGAGTCCTCCTAGATGAAATTACAAATCGCTCCCTAAGCCTCTACACAATGGGGACTTTTCTGGGTCTCTTACTGCCCCCCTTTAGGCCAGCAGCGCCCTCAAGGGGGCGTTATCGCCCACTTTGGGAAAGGCTGGTTAAGATCGTTTCGTTATTGTACCAAAGAATAAAGAAGGTGTAAATCAAACATCAGCCGTTGGCGATCGTTGTTTTAAACGCTATAAAAAGTGAACAAAAACAGCTTTTATTATAATAGAGACAATATAATTATTGTTGTTTAAACCCGATAAGTCATTGTTGTACTCCGATAGCTTCCAGGGACATGTGAACTTTACACTATAACAACAGTTTGGTGGAAAGAACACGACTATATTTCATTGGACTTAACGAGAACAATTTCTTCTATGAAATGTTATTGTTCGTCTTTTCAGTGTTTTTAAGGGCGATGGAATTAAACCAAATTAATGTTTTAGGTAAATGGGGTGCGATTGATGAGTACATTTCTAGATATATAGGCTGATGAAGGAGGTGCTCTTGGCTAAATAATAACTGCCGCTCGGATTGATCTTTAGGTTAAGCCGCACTAGCCTAGGTTGGTCCGTGGATGGGTGACCATCCATTATATACCGAGTTACCGTGATTCGGAAAACACGTTAATGGTCCCAGCTGTCATTTGTAGATATTTGACAGTCGTTACAGACAGTCAGTGGTCGGAAAGTCGGACAACCAGTTTTACCAAGGGGTATAGCCCTATTCAGCTGCATCCTTTTAGAAGTTGTTTTTATTATGGACCATATCTTAAAAACTTTTAGTAACAGAGATATTGGAGGTCAAATTTTCAACTTTTAAATATAATAACTTTATTTTGAACACCTCCATTACCCCTGTACTACTCAATGCATCTATCAGCTCAAAGTTTTGAGTGCTCTCCTACCGTAAAACGTAATTTTTCACACCAAAAAAAAGTTGTTTCCAGCAATAATTTTTGCGTAGAGTTACTTAGCGGTTTACATTTTAACATGTAAATTGCATTGTAAAATGTATAGCAAATAGCTTGGTCGACAGTACATAATGCTTGGTTGACTGCTTCGTTAAGGGTCCGTTAACACCTAGTATATCAGCTACAGCTATACTATGATATTCTTACCCTTGGTGGGTATAAGACAATACTAACTGGGTTATAGAGGTCAGATAGGCAGGCGTTCCATATAAAATACTGGTATTCAGCCTTTTGTTTAAGCCGACCCCGAAGCTGTGTAGGTAACGATTTTGGTGTATAAGTACGTAAGTGGGAAGATTTTTATTTATTTATCGATGGGAAGCTATAAATAAAGCAAAGTAAATACATAATTTATAAAAATGGGTTGAGAATAAACGAGCCCTTCATTTTCCCAAATTCTCTCCTAATAAAAATATTATTACGATACCTTTTGGTATGTAGATAAGTAGTACTCATAGTAGGAATACCTGTTATACTACTCTATCAAGAAAGTACCGGGAAAAGATCAATAATACACAAAATGTCAGTTACTCATCCAAATTTATTTTATCACCTTCAAAGTATTGCTCCTTCAGAAACGATACAAGTACGCCAACAAATAATCCAATCATCAAAACAATTTTTAAACGCTTTTTCTGGAATTGAGTTCAGTTCTCGCCGCAAATTCTCGTTTATGTCTTCTACCGAATGAAAACGAGTGCCACGAAGTGGTAAGTTGAGTTTAGGAAAAAGAAAGAAGTCGGCTGGAGCAATAACAATGCGTTTCATGAATGGTGGGTCGGAATTGACTCGTTCTAGCATGTCCTCAGCGACTCTTAAGTGATTGAGTTTTTGGAGAAAATTCAGGTCTTTTGGGACTAGCCGAGCGGCAACATGTTTTAATACCCAAGTGATTATTTAAAATGGTACGGATCGACTCGTGAGACACAGAAAGTTCGGCGGCTATGTCTCTTAAACTTGAATGAGAATTTTCAGTCACTATTTCCTTCACTTTTGCGATGTTAACTTCAGTTGCAGACGTTGATGGCCTACCAGAGCGAGGCAAGTCTTCCATCACATCTCGAAAGCTTTGTTCCACTCATAAGCACGTGTTTTTGATAAAGCCAATTCACTGTAAGCCTTCTGTAACATTTTCAGTGACCCCGAACACGAAATTCCATTGGCGATGCAAAATTTAAGACAAACTCTTTGTTCGATGTTTTTGTCCATTATAAAATTCGCAATACACACTAGATATGATATTACAAAAAACAGCACTGTATTTAATCTAAAAAACAGATGTAACTGAAACTCCGCGCCAAAATGAAAAACAGTTGTACCAATCTAACAAAAACAAAAATATCAAAAATTGAATTTGGAACCATAAACAAATCATCCATTCCGGATACTTTTTTGACTGAATAAAATACCAATATACCTAACAAAAAATATTGTAGGGATGCAATGCAATGATTACTCCAGTCTTTGACTGGGTACAACAAATTGCTGCAAAAAGCACGGTGAAGCAAGTTATGCATATGTCAACTTTTTGAATGCAATTATTTTACAAATTATTGAGTTACCATCGTGAAAATGAAATTATTATAAGTTTTATAATGTTCTAAACTCTGTTTTTCGAGGAACATAACATAACGTTATGCCTGTTTTGTACAGAAGGGTTAGGTAGAGGTATACTTTGTAAAACCACATTTCGCAAGTTATAAATAGGCGAAGAGCATAATAGCATCAACCGGCCTCAAATGCGGCTTCTTCTAGTTTTGTACTTTTTTAACCATGCTCACTGTTTTTGTTTTCTTGTTTGTACGAGTATAATTTGTAACTTGTGTGAGTCAATAAATTGATATATTTATTACTAGCGGACGTCACGCGGTTTCACCCGCGTAGTTCCCGTTCCCGTGGGAGTACGGGAATAAAATATAGGCTATGTTACTCGCTAATAATGTGGCTATCCATTGCTGAAACAATTTTTCAAATCGGTCTAGTAGTTTTTATGTTTATTCGTTACATACAAAAAAATACCTAAATACAAATATTTCTTCTTTATAATATTACTATACATTTATTAAATTCACACTCCACAGAGGTGACTGAGAAATTTCTGAAAAACCTAATAATAGTTTTCCGCATCTGGGAATCGAACCTAGAACCACACGTTCAGCAGTCAACCAGACTGAATAATATTTTAACGTGGCAGTATTTTAAAATAGGCAGGTAACTATGTGTTTTAGTGTTTTCATAAAACCATTAAAATGGCTTAATAAATATACCTCTAGGTAAAAATGTAACCGCAACACAGGAAAACGAGAGCAGTCGATAGTTTCATTCGTTACAAATATTTAAGTATAAGTGTACATTACATTTATATAATTGTTTATTAATAAAAATAAATAACAATAATCCTATTATACTTTTGAATCGTCTTTTAAAACGGAACGTTTACTATAAATACTTAGTTTGTTAACAGGTAAATTAAATACCAGTGCGAGATAGACTTAATTAACATTGTTTAAATAGGTATTTTTATACCATGAAGGTAAATGCCCCGGCATATAATACTATAATACCAATATTTGGTCAAAGGTTTTTGAATGAACGATTCTTTTACTATATTAAGAACAAGCGACCCGCCTCGGCTTCGCACGGGTGCAATGTAGACACTAATGCCTGTACTCATCTAATCATCATCTGCCTAGCCTTTTCCCAACTATGTTGGGGTCGGCTTCCAGTCTAACCGGATGCAGCTGAATACCAGTATTTTACATGGAGCAACTGCCTATCTGACCTCCACAACCCAGTTAATACTAGGTAATGCGATACCCATTAGTAAGACTGGTTGTCAGACTTTCGGGTCACTGACTACCTGTAACGACTTTCAAAGATCTACAAATGACAGCCGGGCCCACCGGCTTATCGTGCTTTCCGAGGCACGGAGGAAACTCAGTATGTAAGGGTGGTCACCAATCCACAGAGCAACCTAAGCAAGCACGGCTTAACCTAACGATTGACCCGAGCGGCTGTTATTATTTAGCCACGAGCTCCTCATTAGTACTACTCGACAGTACTCATCTAATCTAATATATAAAAATGTCGTGTCACAGTGATTGTTATCGAACTCCTCCAAAACGGCTTGGCCGATTTTTATGAAATTTTATTTGGTAGGTCTGAGAATAGGCTATTTTTTAGTCTCATAAATACACTTCAAAATTTCCACGCGAACGAAGTCGCGGGGCAACAGCTAGTATATACATATTTAAATCTTCCTTTTGGATCACTCTATCAATTGCTGAAAACTGCATTAAAATTCGTTGCGTATAGCTTAAAAAATCTAAACAGACAGCGGGAGCGACTTTGTTTTATACTATTTGTTTATTGCTTTTGATGAAGACAATTACAAGGACTTTCTTTTAAGTCGTAAAATGGGGTTATTGCAGATATCCGAGTCAAAGTTTTGATCTCACTCATTGCAGCGTTTTATTCGGTACGTAATCTTTAACTAAATTGCACTTTATAAGAGCTTGTGGCTAAATAATAACAGCCGCTCGGGTTGAACTTTAGGTTAAACCGTGCTTGCCTAGGTTGGTCTGTGGATGGGTGACCACCCATTACATACCAAGCTTCCTGACTTCCTCCGTGCCTCGAAAAGCACGTTAAGCTGTTGGTCCCGGCTGTCATTTGTAGATCTTTGACAGTCGTTACAGGTAGTCAGTGGCCCAAAAAGTCTGACAACCAGTCTTACCAAGGGGTATCGTATTACCCAGTGCTAACTGGGTTGTGGAGGTCAGATAGGCAGTCGCTCCATGTAAAATACGGGTATTCAGATGTATCCGGTTAGACTGGAAGCCGACCCCAACATAGTTGGGAAAAGGCTAGGCAGATGATGATTGTGCACTTTGTAAGAGACCTCTTGGTAAAGAGGTAGGTATACCTACTAACAACGCCTAGTAAAGTTTCATCATCCCCAGAAGAACAACCCTCTTAGGAAGTCTTAAACAACTAACACGCTATATCAAACTAAGTAACTCTAAGCTAAAATTTTTGCTGGGAAAGTACTTTTTTTTTTGGAATGAAAAATCACCATTATCGGTAGGACTCAATAAGCCGCACTTAAAACATTGTGCTGATGGATGTATTGAATAGTATACGGGAATCGTCAAGGTGTTTTAAATAACATGTACCTATTTTTAAAAAAAAGTTGGAACTTTGACCCCCAATATCTGCGTAACTCGAAGGTTCCCAGGTATGTATGTATGTATGTATCTAGAACAAAAAAGCCTAAAAATTATCGCAATGACGGGGAAAACAAGTGCCTTTTGGCTTCGTTAAAGGTCTTTTTGCACCCTTTAAAACTCTTTGCCACTTTGGTTTGATTTTTATCCCTAAATCATTGTTTTATGTTATGTCGGCACCAACCAAAGACATTCAAATATTTACGAGTGATAGACGGGATAAGACGAAGAAAATAGTAATCTACCATTTCTTTGTAACAAGTCGGTCTGTCATGCATTCGTGTGTCAAAATCGAATATTGTTCGGGATCAAAATTTTTGCGTCAAAATATTCCCAATGTCCGTCCTCGGACTCTTTTAAATCTCTTTGGCATCAACATAAATTCATACATAATTAGGATCGACATTTCATACATGCGAATGCTGAAATTCAGATTTTTTTGATGCAAAAATATTTTTTTCATATCAAAAAATGTTTTTAAATGAAAACAAGAGATAAATAACTAACCAGTCTGTATCATAAATATAAGTTATTCATGTTCGGGCACAAAGCTGCGTTGGCTGACATGCTAGCCTCAATTTGGCGGGCGTGAACCAATTACTAGAGTATAGTGTCGCCAACTTTCAGTAAAACGCCGCCATAAAGTGCGATATCCCGCTGCGAGAACGCTTTATTTTCCTATAAAAGCGTTTTATCCACGTATAAAAGCTTAAATCCGCGCGGAGCTTTCTCCCGGCGGGCGGCGAGTTGGTAAAAAGAGCATTAAGTTGGAGCGGCAACATGGCCGGGGCACGCCCCGCGGCGGCAGGCGGCGGTTGGCTGGCGGCGCGCCCTCCCGCCGCGCCATTGGCGGGCCCGCCTCCTGCCCATCGCGCCAGTCGAGCCGAGCCGCGCCACCGCGACGCACACTCCGCCGCCGCGCCCGCGCATCTCACACGCGATCCGTAGCGCGCGTACCGCGGAACATTTGTAACAGTGCTGCGCTCGCCGATTCGTACTAAACTTTATTTCGTGAGAACTACGAATGTGTAAACTTTGTTGCTCTGTGTCTGATAACTGTTATCTGGAGTTTCACTTTTAATAAATTAAAATAGACGTTGCGAACATTCGGAAGAAAAAGTGAAAAACAAACTTATCTCAATCGGAATTTCGGGAGCACGTGACTTTTGCAAGAAGAGGACTGTAACTTGGTGTGCCGGCGATGCCAGTTCGGAACTAATAAGTGTTGCTAAAGTTAGATAAAATTGTTTTGGAATTAATTTGGACTGTGATGGTAAGGTGATTGCCGAGCTGGGGGCGATCGAGCTGTGCGTGGGGCGCGCGGGGCGGGGGTGGCCCGCGCTGGATGCGGTAGGGGCGGCGAGCGGCGGCGGCGCGGGCCCCGCCGGCGGCGCGCTGGCGATGACGGTGCAGCGCGACGAGCGCGAGCGCGCGCCTCGCACGCGCTTCATGATCACGGACATCCTAGACGCGCCCTCCCGGGACCTCAGCGCGCACCGGGACTCCGACTCCGACAGATCCGCTACTGATTCACCAGGTTTGTTTTTAATTTTAAGGTTTCGAACGATAAAGATGAAGTAGATCACCCATGTCAGCTCATATTTTGCTACGAATATGCCAATTTTTTTATCATTTTCACAAAAATATGTTTATCCTAAAACAACCGCAGGCTATGCTAGAACTTTCCGTCATATTAACAGTTTTACCTACATGTGATAATTAATACAGTTGTTGATACAAATGCGATTGTAGATCAATAAGAATTGTTGGTAGCAAAATTAGTTTAATTGTTGATTATAATACCACAAAAAAGTTGATAATATAGAATGGTGGTCGATGGTTAGGTACCTACTGTTGAAATTAACTCAGCTATTGGCTGAATTAACCCTGTAATGATGTTAACTAATAACTATTAATGTCAGTACTAGAGATCAGTCACTATGGATAAAACTTGCTGAAGTAGACATTTAGTTATAAATTCAAACCACATAAGAATTAGATAATTAGATAGTATGTAGATAATGTGAAGTAATGTAGGTTTTTACATTAGAATTTTTCATCAAAAATACAAGTTATAAAATATAGAGTGCATAATTGTGTGTGCAAAGTTTATTCACGAATATGAAAATGACTAAATGGAATAAAACATCAGGGAAGTGAAACTAGATAAGACAAACACAAAAAAAAACCAAAAAACAAGATACCAAAAAAAGAAGTAGAAAAACATCAACAAAAAACGAATCACAGGGGTTGCTACGAAAATCCGAGATTCGCCTACAGGAGCGCTACGTCGTAGCACTTAAGATTTAAGAAAAGACATCAACGCGACAATGCACTCATTACACCTTATCTTTCCCGGAGACGGAGTTAAACGTTTTCCTGCAGGCTCCATAACACTCACACAGTGTACAGTGCTCATTATGAAACCAGCAACACGGTAAGCACGGTATTATAATTTGATCTACTTCGATTGCTGGGAACCGCGATAAAGTGGCGCGCGGAGTCACGCGACGACTCAAGGTGTCTATTAGGAGACTTTACTTCGAAACGATTGTGATAAACACGTAAACTTATATAATGTGTTTACGTGTTAAATGTGCTTCAAGTGACTGCCATGGTGTTGGTATGTTTAATATGGCGTAGTTGAAATTGAAATAAAACAATATTTTTGTTCTATAAATCTTATAAAGCGCTGTGAGGAAATAACTTTGGTAGGTTTTACTTACCTATTTAGTTTTTCTGGTCACAAAAATAATGATGTACATACCTATCTAACCTCTACCTAACTAGTAAATTTTAAGAGTTTTTTTTTTTTTTTAGATTTTTTTTTTAATTTTTTTTTTGGCTTTTCTTAATTTGGTGATACGATCGAAAATGGTGTGTTGCTAAATAACTTATAGATTTGTAACTTTAACATTTTGACATGCTTAGCTTTAAGTACCTAGCAGGCAAAGAATTTAAATTAAGTCTACCTATACAAGTCGAGCTCGCACTTAAATAGTTTTTAGCGTTTTGTTACTTAATAATTGAACGAACTAAGTAGAAAATTGAAAACCGGAAAAAATGGTAGTGAACAGGTGGCTAAAAAATGTTGCCCATTTAAAAACTAACTTTGACTTCTGACGGACACTGTTTAGATTTAGGTCTTATCTAGATTTAAAATATAGGTATTATTATACGACGTGTTTCCGGACGATATCGATAAACTTCGACCGGTCATTTACTCATCATTATGAACAACTTTTGCTATGGGACAAAACTCTGAATCGCGAAAAATAAATCACCTGTTCCATACATTTTGACGAGTTATACGAACATAATTGATCACGATTCAGGGTTTGGTCCCATAGTAAAAGTTGTTCATTATGATGACTACAATGACCGGTCGAAGTTTTGCGATATCGTCCGGAAACACGGTGTATAGGTGCAATAGATTTTTTTTAATGTAAATTATTGTTTAGATAGTGCTTAATTGGATAGACAACTTAGCCGGTGAAGTTCGGTAATTGCCCCACGGGATCGAACTACCGGGATAAAATGATCCTATTCAGGTTATAAACCATCTGTGTGCCAAACTTCCAAATTCGTTCATTAGTATTTGCATGATAGAGTAATCCATACATCCACCCATCCTCACAAACTTTCACATAGATTAGGCATTTAGTAAATAAGATTAAAAACGTGAAACTACATTCTGAAAGTTGGCGTACCTTCCTGTTAAAATAAAAATGTTCCTATCAGTGTGTAGGAGCAATCCTTATTAACCTTTAAAATTCATTTTTAAACCATCTACAAAATAGAAAATGCGTAGACATTTGTTGTATAAATGGTTACTGCAAACAATGTTACGTGTAACATAAAAACTATGAAATCCAAAAATAAATTCCTGTAGGCCATCTCGGGACTTTAAAACATATAGATCTACCTTCTGTATGACTTCGCAATTAAGAAAGAAGGAAGATCTGACATCATAATTAAGTTGCAAAAGGAGCTAGCAAAGCTTTCTCTTTTTTAATTTCGGCAAAAGCTATTCCGCATTAAAATGGCCGCTGCACACAGCGACTGGACAAGTTCATACACATCCTTATCAAATCGTTAGTGCAATTTTGAATTGTAATTTTGCAAGTAGGTAGAGCAGAACTGTTATGAGCAGGGATTGTTATAGGTGAATTAATTTGAATTAAGGAATTAAGCAACATGTGCTTCTCTCTTTGACAGCTTTATTTCGGGACTTGAAAATCATTCCGGGATTTTATAGGGAAGTATTCTCCACAAATGAAATTTAGACAAATAACATTTTCCCCATTCCGATCTCTGGTTTTAAAATAGTATTTGCAACCAAGTAAGTCGAAAACGACCAAATATCACAAATTGTTGATAACCCATAAACATTTAAAGTGTTGTATAGCTCCTTATTTGCGTCAACTAGATTGAACGCCGTTTTTGTCCCACCCACAACCACAGATTTAATGGATCTTCTACTAAGTAGGTTACACCGAAAACGTTTACATTTCCATAGACTCGTAGCTGTCAGACATCTCAATTTGCAATAATGTTACAGAAGGATTGGCTTGGTTTTAGTTTGTTTAACATTACTTAAACAGAGGCGCTTTTCGGGTATTGCTTTGATGCAAATTTTACACAGCATAACCTTTTAGACCCACAAGAGATGTCTTTCTTTAAAAAAAAAGCAGCATGCAAGAGTTATCTTAAGTTCTTAATTGAAGTCAATTTTACAAATGGTTATTTTATTAAAACAAACTTAATCCGATCGGAATAATGTCTTTACGATGTTGTTTTTCGACCTTGTTAGGGTCAAACGTCACGCAGGTGCAGGTTCTTATGACAAGGGGGTGTCCGGTGCGGGGCGGAGGGGGATGCAACATGATCCGGAGGGTTTTGTCACAACCGACCTCTTCCGATGCCAGCCGCGCGACCGACCGGCACAAATGCTGTGTGACTCCCATTTTTATTGTTTTGATTGAACTTTGAATATCGAAGATTTCAGGTGTTCTTTTTTTCATACGAAGAAGTTTGAATTACTTTTTTGCTGGTGGTATTATTTTATGGCATTATTATCCCTATCCTATACACTTAATAGTTTAACATGCTAGAAAAGTAAATACCATAAGGGAAAGAAACTGTTTTAGCTCGGAATGCGGAAGTTAGGTAAAGTCGGCAATTAATTTTATTAAACAAAAGACATTCTTATAATGTGAGTTCACATTGAGATGTGTTGAGTTTAAGACGTCAGATAAAAAGGAAACAATAAATGAATAACAAGACACACGGTGAATCTTCAAATAGACACACAGTTCAAACCAAAGTCACGTTCGTAGCAGAAGAAAAACCAGTTTTGTTTTATTATATTACAGAAAAAACAATACAATGCCTGAGCGCTAAATGTATCTAAACCTAATAAAATATTACGGAAACTTTTATGTGTGTATACCTAATTAGAACTTGAACTATTCAAAGTTTTTACGACTAAACGAAGGCTTATTAGCAAACATTATTTAATTAAGTGTTCTTAAGAGTTATTACCGTATAATTATTTACAGTTTTTTCAAATAATAATGACAAGCGAAAAAATTGCGGTGTGTGACGCGGAACCGAACTTGTGCCTATAATTCTCATAATTTGTTTCTAAATAATTATCTGCAAAACTAACTTACGTAACTTAAGTAACTTTATATTAGTGCCCATACCCGGTTAGTGCTCTATACCTTATGAACACTATTAAAAAAATAAAAAAAGCTTTTTTTTTTGGTGCACAAGCCAGGCACCGATGAGGAACCCGTGGGGCTTCGAACCTTTACAGCTGTATGGTGATGGTGACAGCCTGAGAAATGAAACCAGCCAGCACGATACACGACGTATATTCTTCCAAAATACATTACATGAATCGATCGTCTTATACATCCAACTTAATATCGATACTTGATGCTTATTACTACAATGGATTACTTTGATAATATAAAATGCAAGCAACATTAATAAATTATGTGTGTACACGTTCACAAGTCAAAGGAAGGAAGTGACAGAGGACATAGACAAATAAAGTAGACTACCCACACAAGCCGAAAAGATTTAAAGGCATAGACAATTACTATTGCTCTAATATTTTTAACAGAACCAAGTTGCACGGTTCTGTTAAAAGAAGCTTTTTTATTTTATTTTTTGCTTTTTTTTTAATTTATGAAGGAAACACACATTGCTAACTAATTTTAATCTAGTTTTATTAAACCTTTGCATTCATAACCTAAAAGTTCAAGTATTTGCGTGTTGTTACCTACTGACTGTTTTTAATACAAAAAAGGTCCAACAAGCTACAGTTTCAATAGAGACCGAAATAAAAAGATGTCTGTTGACATTCAGTCTTATTTAGATACACAATGAAAGGACGCCGTAACAATTCCCGGTTACAGAAGCACACAAGTTTATTAAAACGTTTCGATCACAAGGCTGTTAAGTATAACATTGGAAAGTTACATTCAATAAACTAGCGGGCACTTAAAGCGGCGTATTAAGGGCACTGCATATGATTATTATAATTTATTAATTTAAAGCCCCGACCATGTAATCCCAGCTTCATTATAATTCCTCATTAATGTTTAATACCGCTCGGCTTCAAACTAATTAATGTACACTAAGACAAATGCTTGTTATCAAGATTGTATATTTACAACACGCGTTATTTGCATAAAATCTTTTAAATTGCTATAAATTAAAATTAATGCGATCCTATTTTTGAGAACAGCTAACAAAATCAACTCATCGTTATTGCATTTGACACCAACAACATTCCCATTAGATACCACTAACGTCCCAATCTCTAAAACAATTTTAATCACAAACGAGCTGTTGGAAAGTTTAATATAAATAAATTAACAAAACAACGCATTTAAGACTAAGTAATGTTTGAGTTTAGATCGCATTATCCCATCGACGATTTAATAGTCAAGCGGCTAATCCTGAAGCGTTAAATAAATTAAATAATAAAATGTATAATGGGTTGCGATAAATACAACCCGTTCCTAACACTCGGCTTCGAGATAAGTAAGCCCTTATAAAACGGGCCAAATTAATCCTGGCTCAAAGGACTCTCGTTGTCACACGGGGGAAAAAGAAAAAAACTGACGTCATAATCAGCTTTTGTCAAATGTCAAGCTACGTTCGCTTTTTAAATTTTAAAATAGCTCACCGAAATCCAACAGATCTGTATGAGCTCGGTACAGTCAAGTACAGCTATATTTTATGTATTTTCGTGCGTCCATCAAATTGTTTTGTACATAGGCCACGTAACGACACCCCATGCTTATTATATTTTCTTAACGTATACGTTATCTTACGAATTTACCTCCCAATTACTGTATTTAACATCCGTTGGAGGCAATTAAACGTTTCATGCAACTGTAAATACAAAACCTCTGGCATCGTAATTTGAAAAACCCCACTTACCGAGAATGTGAAAAAAACACAACGTTTACAGCAATTAGTGACCATACAAGCCAAGACGATTTAACTAAGTAATTAATCTTTGAGTAATGACAGCGTACTCAGTCGCACGATCAAATTGAATGTTTGGTTTTTACGAATTGAGCGAAAAAACTGCATTGAAATAAACATATTAGTTACGATGCATATTTGTATTTAGCTGCACAAATATCGTGTTTTCCTTGACATTACTAAATGAGTATCTTATCTGAACTGAGCGAGCAAAGCGATTAGTTTTCATTGCAAAACTTATTTATTAACACTGATCACGTGATCTGAACACTGCAAAATATCTCACAAAGGTTTAGTCGTTGTGAAATACATTTTCGTGCATATCAAATAGCAAGGTGTTTTATGTTTAACAGGTGTTTATTTCTCACCCAGTTTCCTTAGTCACGATTACATTACTACAATTTAATTAATTGTCACAAGTTGTTTGTCGTTGGTTGTACTTGTGGTGCACAACTGATGCCACTGGATCGACTCGTCACTCACTCGAAACGTCAAGCTCGAGTCCGCGCCATCGCATCACTAAGCTGCTTAGCGTACCTTCCATGAAATTACAAGCTAATACAATTCTTATCGACTGAACAATAAAGTCTCAAGTAACGTAAAGATTGGAGTATAACGTGACTTTTGGCATCGCGATAAGGACGAGAGGAAGGTGATGATTCTTTCATCACTGCGAGTTGATAACATCAAAAGTTTTATTGTGACAATAAATAGATTATCATTGATATAAATAGGGTCAGTTTGAGTTCTCTCATAATACGGCTGCGATTGGCTTTGTGTCACATTTGACAGGCGATGCGAGCTGTGAAATTGGGTTCGATTTAAAATATAAAGGTTCGTCTCAAGACTTTGAAATTAGCTTTTTTTCCAGAGCGGATTATTTAAAGTTTGTTTAGTTGTAGCAGTGTTACAACTGTCAACCATATGCTTTGATATGTATAATGAGAAATTTAATCCGTTATCATTAATTTGTTTGTTTGAATTGGATTTTTGTGACTATTCGAATATAGGGGATCAGTTAATATCAAGTAAAGAATAATTTATATTTATAGCACAGACAGATCTAGTTAGACATAAAACCGAAGGCTGCTAGCAGATGAACAAACTCACCGAAGTGTTAAGTGGTAGAAATTATACCAAGATAATCTTAAACAGACAGTGACTAATATTTATTTTTCTAGATTTAAGATTCCGCAATAATTTATAACACACCCGCTCATACTTTATATGCGAATTTTTTAAATTAGACTTTAACAACGTCAGGTTTTAAATGGATTTGGTAGTTTACTTAATACTTACTAAGTAAGTAAAATTAAGAAGATCTTAGTTATTTATTAAGTCGCATTTATGTAAAGTTATAACTACTTTTAAAAATCTATTGTTATTGATAGGTAAATTAGACAAGTAACGTTTCAACTAAATTCGACACCGACCGCTTTCCGATATCCATCTATAAATTAAATATACCGTTTACCGATAGGGCATTAGTAAATTGTAACAATATTTACAATTCTAGCAATCGTATTAAAAGAAGTTGACTATGATAACAACTGTTTTACTACCACTAATAGGTTTTTCTACTAGTGGCGTGCTACGGGCCAACAATCTTCTTCTCGACCAAAAATACGGCCAGCCCATACCTAAGGCAAGCAAGCTCTTCAGAAACCCTAACATCATGAAGAGTATAGTAGTTTATAAGGGCAAGCCAAGCTTAAGACCTAAACACAAATGGCGAATTTAGGTGTACTGGTGAACCTCAGCCTAACCCTTTTTTTTTTCGGTTGGGAAATCATCAAATGACTTCTCCCGCTCTGGGCGGAGCAGAAGGGAGTGTCAGACTTTTACTGACTAAAACCCATCCATGTTCCTTCATCGCCCTTTGTGTTCCGGGGCCACGGTATCTCTTTCGAACAGTCCCGCGACCCCGGCAGGCATCGGTCCTTGCGGACCCCTTCCTTTTTGCTGACTCTCTTTGAGGCTCGCGTGGAACACGAACGCGCCATCGACACGGCCTGTCGTCATAAGACGGACGGACGGTGAGCTAGTCCATAGCCCACCGTCCACAGGCCCGCGCCTACCGTGGCCTGGGGCCACGTGGTGGCCACCGACGCCCGGGGCGTCTCCCGCGGCGGCCGGGACGCTGTGAGGTTCTCTCCCTCTCACGTTCCGCCACCTCCTTCTCTAGCATTACTGCTTCGAAGAAGGAAGGTGACGGCGTCCCAACCTCAGCCTAACCCTGCGAACTACAGGTGGGACACAAACAAAATAAATACAGCCAAACTATACATTGAAACAGAGATCTCTGGAAACAAAAGATGTAGAGCAAGAACGATGTAAGTTTACGAGTATTTACGATTGCTTATCGAACCTTATCTCATTGTACATAAGTAGATATTAGCGTGGCCTATGCACACGTAATGTGTGTGAACATACCGTGTAATGGTCTCTCAGAGTCCACTTGATGAAAGGTAGCTAGAAAAGCTGTGAATGTAAAAGTGTTTTATCAAACAAATTTACAGAGATACTAGTAAATATTATTTAACAGCGCTACCTACGGATTTGCGCAAGGTGTACAAGATCCTAGATTTTCCAAGACGACAAAGGATTTACTTCACAAAATTTACTTTTACCAAAGATGAGAGATCAGAGCATCCACCACCAGAAATTTTATTTTTGAAAACAAAAGATGTAGAGGAAGAACGAAGTAAGTATTTACGATTGCTTATCGAACCTTATCTCATTGGTACTTAAGTAGATATTAGCGTGGCCTAGGTGTACACGTAACGTGTGTGAACATACCGTGTAATGGCCTCTCAGAGTCCACTTGAACGGTACCTAGAAAAGCTATCGGAAAATGCATAATTTTTCATTCGATTTCACATCGACAGGCCCAAATATGACGCGAAACGAAAGCAAAGCGATATCGCTTGGATATGTCGTTATTTTGTATTCGATACATTTGATATCGATATGTTTTTTATGATGAAGCATTACGTCCCTTTTTTGAGGTTTAGTTGGATGTTTAATCAAGCAGAGAGGATATTAGAGGATGTTTTGGCGTCCAGTTTTGTTTATAAACTTGATTTTGCAATCTAAGCAAGTGATTATTGATTAAAAATATATTTTAAAATAACACGTTGAATTTTCTATTTCACATAATTATAATGCCGTACTAACAAATGAATAATCTGTTTTTTATTTATTTTTGTAAAATACATATATCCACAGAATGCATGCGAGGAATGTCTTATTATAGTATTTTCGTTACATTTTATAACAGTAGAATAATTGAATAAATACGGCTCAATTGGTTTGGAAAATGTCAGACATATGTGGCAGTCGAGGCATTATATGTGTACAAAACTAAAATAAGTACATACATGAAAAAGTTAATGTCTGTAAATAGTTCATGACGTTTCCGGATTCAATTAGACCAGACAGTCTTAATACATTTCTTTAACGGGGAAAATTTATTGAAATGCATGTTGTAAGCGAACAATTACATTAATCACAATTGCACGTAATTGCTGCTAGCGCAAAATCACCGCATTGTTAAGCAGCATGTATTGACTTACGTGAACAATTAAATTATCGTATCTTATAGTTAACTGTTAAGTTGGTTCGTAGTTAACGTTCCTAGCGACCGCGTGTTTCTAGCAATATCATCATTGTAGTTAAAGTTCCCAATGTATTTTGTTGCTACCAAGTCTTTCCTCATGTATAAGGTGTTTTTTGGGGCCGATAAGTTCTGGAGTGGCGACCAAGAACCGAAAGACGTTGCGTAGGAAGGCCTCCCACTCGGTGGACCCACGTCGTAGTGAAGGTTGCGGGGATCCGCTGGATGCGAGTCGCACGGGACCGGTCAATGTGGCGACACTTGGGGGAGGCCTATGTCCAGCAGTGGACGTCTTTCGGCTGAAATGATAATGAAGGAAGAATTTTAATACTGGTCAGTATTAAAACACTATCATCCGTAATCATGTGTCCGTCATTATGTTTTATATGTTACTTACATTCAACAGCTTTCCACAATTTTCTGTGAATAATCTCTATACCCTTCTTAAAGGACATAGCCAGACTCTAAAACGCAACTGACTACGTTTTGAACTAACACTCTAAAGCGGTCGTCCATACTGCTTCCATTATATGGTTTTACACTAAAATATTACTTTCAAGTTGTTAGTAGCGCCAAGGGGCACAATAGATAATTGTCAGGGGAAAACCACTGCTAGTTTTATTACTAATTGGGGTATTTAAGTGTAAACTAGGAAGTTTCCGTGTGGTAAACGCAGAATCTTCCATAATACATTGAGAAAAATACCAAAGGGTCATCTCCTACTACTACTACACTACAACAGCCCATAACGTCCACTGCTGGACATAAGCCTCTCCCATGATGGGAGGAATTTGCCGTAATCTCCACGCTTGACAGGCGGATTGGAGATCGCAGTGATAAAAGACTAACAGAAAACGCTGCTGCCCATTCTCTGGTCTACGGAGGTGCAAGGTGTCCTGCCTCAGACATTAGTCGCCTTATACGACACCCGTGAGTGTAATGGGTTGGTTCTATTCTACTCTGCCGGATACCACACGGGGTTCAATCTGGTTCCCCAAGGAAAACTCCGTGACAGCTATAGCCATTCACATATTGCACCACCCATGTGCATTCTGCATGTCTATAACTTGTCTGAAATTACTGCTAAAATCATTGTTCACCGCTGTTTCAAGCAGATCAAATGATTTCCTTGACCAGACATAGTTCAAAACGAGTAAGACCCCATAAAACAATAAAATTCAGCAGAATGCTAAGTGATGTTGAGCATGGGTTGCTTGGCTATGATTGCGCGTGTTATGCCACAGTCGTGACATAACGCGCATGCGCGGTGCATTGTGCGGTGTCCGCGCCGCTCACACGCCGCGCCGCCTGTGCCTGCGCACCCATTGTGCATCAATTCATTAAGAGTTGGCACACACTAACGAAGAAAGCGATTTAAGTTTTATTGCAGTCTTTTGGTTAAGGAACTTTAGGGTTTTGTATTATCGTTTTCAAATTTTATACCTATGGAGGAAGTTATTTCCCGAAAGGAAAATTCCTCTGACAATATTTTTAAGGAAAATTATTCTGAAAACACTAATAGAAAATTGAAAAAACTGCAGTATTTTTTTTCTATTTTCCACTACTAACTTAAAAACATGATCAGATCAAAATAGACAGAAGGAAAAGGCCAAATATAGCGAAGTAAATGTGTAGGTGGGCATAAACGCTATCGCTCATCGCATGTAACCGCTACAATATTCTTACATCGCCGCTCTGGAAAGCAAGCGTTACAGTAATTAGGCAAATTGTATAAACGGCATATAGACTATTATTTAGTTGCACGCTACCGGTTTAGATTTTAATTGCCATTAGATTAGATATCTATTCCACAGCAATGCAACTGACGTTCTAACTTTATGTAATACTACCCAAAATAAATATTTAGCAATCCGTCTCTTTTGTAACTTGATTAATTAATTCCTTTGTTTCAAGAATGTCGTCGTTAAGAACCAGGAGGTTATCTAAGCAGTTATTATTACTTAATAATACTTTAATCGTATCCTAAGTGTTTTTTTTTTAAATTAGTTAGTAAAATTACACCATACGTTTTTCTTTTCTTTGTATTGTTTCATAAGCTAGATTATCTCAAAATGTACCCTACATTTACTACTATTGTATTTCATTTCTATAGGCACTCATTTTAATTTTTAATTTTAATCTCTCTTAGGCTAACACTTAAAATAAAAAAAAAAAATAAAAATTTGTTTATTTCTTAACCAAATCAGAAACAACAAGTTGATGATTGGAGCCTCCTTTTAAGCAAAGAAAAAGCCTGTATTAGGAGACTCCGCTCTTTATTATCTAGACATTTTTTTTTTTTTTTTATCGTTACAGAATCCTTACATAACATTTATATAATTTTTATATTATAGGTACACGTGTAAGTGTATGGGGATGGAGGGGTTGTGTGTACTTAGTGCGTGTGTATTTCATGTACTTGTGGTGCTTAGAGCGTGTGTGTGTGTATGTGTGTGTAGGTGAGTGTGTGTGTAGAGAGAAATGGGTGAGTTAAACTATGTGTTTTAAAAGTGCCTCAGTATCATCATAAGTAAAAGGTTTTATCCAATTTGTTACCAATTAAACTTATATAACTTATTTTTGTGAATGTTGGTTAACCTGTAATTGGCGACTTGTGTAAGTCCAAGACTGTAAAACCTATGTATACCTAAATGCTATACACAGAAGCTGTTGGTGAACCTATACTAATAAATAAATAATATAAAAAGGTTTAACTTGACTTCAGTCAGTATCGTAACTGTAAGTCATGTCATGTTTGATTAACGTCCTCACAGAGCATGAATAGAAAATAATTCCCACTTATCGAACGATTATATTAATTACGTAGTTAAGAGTGGGAGTACCTATATAGTGATTAAAACAATCTATTGTTAAATGAATTTCCTACAGGGGATTACAGTTAATTAAACGGCTGAGAAGCCTATAAATCTATGTTCTTCTTTCTAGGTTAAGTCATCATTGTATTGTGATCGATGTGCCTATTCAGTTCTTGGCAATTTTCTCCTTTTGGGGACGTCTGATGACGGTGGTAATGATAAGAAGACAATATGCCATGATGATCAGTCATTTAATTTGAATAATGTTCGTAATTTATTGCTTCGTCGTTACCTTGTCATTGTTTATTAAGTGCTACACTTGTTATCTGAGAAGGAATAGGTAGAACCGCAGAATGCTTTTTACGCCCACTCTGAACAATAACGACATTTTAGGCGCCAGCACCAGTTTTATGTAACATCGATTTAGGGTACCATTTTATCGCGCCATATCGAGCGCGCTCTATCCCTATACAATCCAAAATGTCTACTTTTCTTTATCTTCATATCTTGCCACAATTTTATTGTATTATGTTTTTAGAAGCTAGAAATAATTCAGTCACTTCAAGTTACCCAGCCTTGCACAAAATTCAGACGATGTTATCACTAGTTGTCATTCTCATTAATCTAGGTTGTCATTGAAATTCAACGTCTCTGAACACACCTGCCTTAACACTTTTAATTACTTAATTGCAATCACTTGATATAAATTATAACTATTGCTTAGCATTGTGAACGTTCAAACGTAATTAAAATAGTACAGTTTTTTTTGTCAGTCGATTCTAAAAGTTTAATTAGGATAATCGTTATTAGATTTAAAGATAAAATTGTAGCTAATGTTAACGTCATATTCAATTAAAATGGATGATAAAATTGCTTTTTACAATATCTGTGTGTATGTTTAATTGATTTACGTATTCTCGTGCATATTTTAACGCAAGAATTGTTCGTGTAGGTTTATAACAGGCCACTAACCAAAGCTTTTAGCGTGTCGTCCCGTTTGACAAGTACTAATACCAAGGCCTTCACTACCAGATTTGTTAATCGAGCTATCGCTATAATTATCGAATAATCAAAACTAGTTTCAAATCAACCGCGCGCACCTAAGTAACTTAATATTCAATTAGCGCCTAAACTTGTGTAGATAGATAATTGAATGTACGTATTGGATTGTCCTCTAAGAGTTATTGCGGGGATAGACAGACGGGCGAGGCCACAAATCGTCACACGTTGGCAGTATTTAGCATCCATTGCCGAGTGTCTTACTCCTTCAACTAACTTCTTGTCCACAAATCCTGCAGTGGACGTCACTCAGGCTAGTGAGTGCCGACGTGCAGGGGCAGCATAAGTCATAATTTCAATTATAAAGCCATTAGTGTGCCGCTCCTACGCATATTGTTTCATATTCACATTTAACAGAGGTCGAACCAGTGATTATTCTGTCGACGACAAAAAACACAATTATAGTCAGTTATTGAACGGGTTTGTTTTAGCGGATTCAAAGGTGTTATTAAATAAAGTAGAGTTAATAATACCTATGATTTTTAAGGCACGCAGAATGACTTGGATTGTATGTGTTTAGGCTGAGGGGACACCATGTGAAAATTGTATCTGATGAAGTTAAATAGCTGGGGTGTCGTGTGGTGGGGTTCTTGTATAACGTGCCTACGTGATAAACAACTCGTGTCAAAATAGAAACGATTAGGTAACGGCATTGTTAAAATTATCAACTTATATTATTTACATTGTTATACCATACGATATAGGTATGTGGAATTCCCAGTGGTAAGATTAATTCAATGTAGTGCTAGGTAACAGGTCGCCATTCGCATCGAATAACATTCGATACAGTTTTCAATGATCTCGGTACAATCGTCAACAGCGAGTGTTGCGCCACAGCCGGCCGGCCGGATCGAGTGTCCGTGCTCCGATGCCAACTGAACCATTTAGCATTTGCGTCACGTCACCATACCGATTTCTCAATTAGACGATTGAAATCCGTGTTCATGTAGATTGTGAACTGGATAATATACAAAGCGCTTTCAGCAGCTGTGAAATAGATAAGACCCAATCGATTTAAGTCCCACTCGAATAGCAGCTAAAATGAGGTTCTTATTCAACTGGCTGTTAACAGCATTTTTATTTCTTCGAAAACGACCCGCGTATTAATGTACAACAAGAAGGAAAATGATGCATAATACCTATATCAGCGGCCATTTCAAGTGACGTGTGTTTATATAAGCTTTAAGAGCAGTTCTGATAAGGGTAGTAGCTTAATGTGTGCATTGTGTGGTACATTACTGGGCACTAATGATAATAATTTTCACGGTCGAGTAAGTGCAGTCGGCAGTTGCACCTTATTATAATAAATTAGCGGCGGTGTACCCTAATGGGCTGCCTGTACATAATTATACTCAATATTACAAACGGCTAAAGGGTCGTTTGTAAAAAATCAGCTCGAACCTCCAACGAGCAATTTATATCCAAGGTTGTTTTATTACGGAAAACGTTTATGTGTAAACATTTTAGCCGCTTGTAATTGAAAACAAAGTTGTTTCTGATCTGCAAATTGATTGCGGTACATTTTGTTATAAAACGATTTTTGTTTAAGTACTTTGCTAATGAAAATCACGTAAGTCTTGCTCCTTTGTTCGTTTAATGGAAATATAATTAGACTTCTTTGAATAGTTTAATAAACTACATGTAACATCTACCTTAAAAAAATAAGAAAAATATGTCTTTAAATAATTATGTTTTCCCGGTCCCAACAATATTCCGATCATTTCTGTCAATTTCAACTATAGATTATACTTTCCTCCTCCTACCAACAAAATATCAGATCATCGAATAGTTAACGTAAACGCACCGGTTTGCGTTACTGCTGAGGCTCGAGTAGCGGGGAACGCGTACATGGGTGGCAAGCCGCAACGGCCGCAACCCGCAACCGCAACCAGCGCTCCACTGCGCTAATACCTTACGCATTATACACTTAATCTTTGTCTCCTCGCTGTGTTTAACACGTATTATATTTTGTTGACTTTGAGGATATTAGCTGCTTGTGGATAAGGAGCTTTTCTTTTCTTTTTAGGTCAAGAAAATTCACAGAGGGTTAGCGTAAATATAGCATTTTCAGTTAAAGAAAAACTTTAGCTTTGTAAAGGGTCGTGCCTGTCATTGATACTTTGGAGACCAAGATAAAGGAAATTCTATCAGTGACTGTAATATAAGAGTCGAAAATGTTTTGAATTAACATAAGCTACCAAAAAGCATTTGTTAATTTTGTTGAGAGTCTTTGTAGATAGACGAAACGTCAGTTCCTTTCTTAAGCTTGGTGGGTCATTTTTACATCCGGATCCTGGAAAGTACACTCAATATATTTACATAAGAAGTTTCCAGTTAGAATTTATTCGAAATCACTTCAGCTCTTGTCGGGCCTCTCTCTCGTATTTCGATTACCATTCAATTAAAAAACTCTAACTCGTTTTATAGGTACTGTAAACATTTATATGAAACGTGCAAGCCGCCCAATAAAATCCTAATACCTATACTAACTTGTTTATGAGCCATATAACAATAAGCAAAGAAAACGACTATAAATATTTACCGTGAACTCTGAATTTATAAGTCATAAAAAGCTGAAATACACCAGCATTTAAATTCGCATTAAGTATCAAAACTTTTCGGCACACTATATGTTATACTAGGAGGCGATTATGAACCTAGCCTGTAAACAAACAAACAAGTATTACCTTTCAAAAGGCCTTTCTGTACCCTCTTAGATACTCAAACGGTAGGCGTAGCGAGGCGTAGCGTCTTTGAGCTACATAGTAGTCCGTAGACACCAACATGAAATGTACTGCAATACGGTGCAAAATGAATTTATTTCAGCATAGAGCACAGACATTTTACAGCATAGATTTCATCAATTTGTGTGGTAGAAATAAACTAAATAGTATCTATAGTATTACGTACTGATTAGTGTTCTGCCGCAGTTTTCATTCAAAAGGCGTTTGAACGGATTAAAAACAAATTAGTAAGGCACAATCGGATTACATAATTAATGATACCTGTGCATTAAAACAGACACACTGCATTTTTGCATTGGTATCAAAACTAATTACAAAGTTTCTCAATCGGGTTAATTCATTGACATAGATTAGAAACAAGAAAGCTCCTACTACTTATTTAACCCAATGGAATCCATAGGATAGGTAAATATTGATACCAAGATTTGTGAAAGATGATCACCCCATGGTGATCGGAGATCTTACACAAATCTCGGCATCAACATTTCATCACCCCATGGTGATCGGAGATCTTACACAAATCTTGGCATCAATATTTACTTATCCTCTTGAATTATATTATTTAGTTTAAAAGACATACACTTATTTCTAAGCATCATCTTTATTGAAAGGAAATTTCACATTTTAACTACTGCCACACAAGTAAAGGTATTGAATGGCAGACTAAAACCATTTAAGTCGTTTAAAATCAAAACCTAACTTATAAGTAGGTAGTAGGTATGTCATGTGAAGTGAAGACAAGACAAGTGTGAAGGAAGCGACCGAGGCCCAGTGACCGCAAGAAGCCCTACTGCGAGGGAAGGCTTCGTGGTGACTGGTGACCGAGGACAAGCACTCTCTAATGAGAAACACGTTTCAGTGAGGTCGATGACTGAGGCGTGGGGTTGAGGACTAAATATGATTATCGTAGTAGACTTAACATTAAAGCTGTACGTTGCGTTATTTCAGTGGTAGATCGGTAGTACATTATCAAGATGTGGTCACACCGCATTTAGAGGTAGCTTTCTCATGTGGTCAGATTTTCAGCCGAAACTATTCGGTGTTTTATAGTATTGTTCTAAGCTAATGCTAGGGTATCCTCGCAACAACAGTATAAAACTTGTTACCTGTTGATAGTTTTTAAAGTTAAGGTACAATACGGTTTTTAAGTTTATCATACAGCACAAAACTAAACCTAACAGGGTTCAAATTGATACAAGTTGTTTATTGAAATTTTTCAAATTTGATTTATAAATCAAATTTGAAAAATTTCAATACAACTAACTCTATACATTATTTCGATTAAACAAACTAAAATAACTAAACTTAACCAACAACAAACTATAAAAGAGTATCAAAAAACTCCTCAACTCTGTCAGCTGGTAATGTGTCCAAGAGACTGGCGGCGTTGTCAAGTTCTATGGCAACATTTATCTTCTGACCAAGTCAGCCTTTGGAACACTGGAAGCGTTAACTATAGATCTTTCGAAATTTCAACGCTGTGACCACTTGGACCCCACGGCCCTGGGGCCGGCGCAAACGGCCGAAATATAGTTTCCGCATTACTATTTGCTTCTAGAGCGCGAAGATTTATAATTTATTCTTCTCCAACAGGTGTAAAAGATGACTCAGACGACGTATCAAGCAAGAGCTGTGGGGGAGACTCATCGGGGCTGGTGAAGAAACAAAGGAAGGCGCGGACGGCCTTCACAGACCACCAGCTACAGACCTTGGAGAAATCCTTCGAGAGACAGAAGTACCTCAGCGTGCAGGACCGAATGGAACTGGCCGCCAAACTAGGGCTTACGGATACGCAGGTCAAGACCTGGTATCAGAATAGAAGGTTAGTTGGTTTGACACTTTTTTTACACTTTTTTTCCTAGTTGATCATCAGGTATATTTAGTGACAAAGTCGTTAAACAATTCGCTTTTTTCTCTGGTATCATTTACTTTTTAGTACCACTGTTACAAACAAAATCTGATAATTGGTTTATTATACTACTGTTTTCTAAATATTCTTGTCATAAAATTATTTTCTGAACTGTGAAAAGTGTTAACAATGTGTAATTTTTATTTTCTTTTTAGGTATGTACTATGTACAAGATTGTTATGTCGATTTCCCTAACAAAATACCTATGTTCTAAGGCGACGAACCTATGTTACGCAAATCAAATATTTGCGACAGCTAGAACAAATAATAGGTTAGCGTTACGGGGTTTTCTCCGGAACTATTGATCTAATTCTAAAAAAAATGTCACTGTTAGAAAGCTACATTATTCGTGGGTGATAGAGGCTATAAAACATTTTTATATGATGCATATTAGCCGAGCTATCAGACTTATTGTGTGGACAAAGTCGCGGGCAGTGCTAGTAATCCATACATACACATTGAACTTATGAACGATTTTAACAATATAGAGCACGTGTTTGTGCGTATTTTGGCAGTGCCAATAATGCGATAAATTACAAGGAAATTAACCAAATACATACATAGGTACGTGTTGTTAGTTCGTTTATTATGCCTAATCAGGTTCCTAAAGTCAACTTGATTAGGGTAGTGACGTAAGCATCTAAGATGGTCGTCTAGCTGTTATGAACCCATAATATTATTTTAGCTTTATGCTTTCTGTAATGATATTATTTTTGTCAGTGGGTATAGTGAACTACTATACAAAGTATTCTATTTTAAAATCCTAAAACTCTAAGGTTTTACTCTACATTTAAGTAAAAATAAGACAAAAACTCCTAGAATAGTTGTCCAAAAATGCATAGCTCCTAGTAGCTAAAATACTAAACTACAAAAGCAACAATAAGGCTGGCATTAATTTCTCGTGGAATAACGATTTTAACCATGAGATATAATTAGAGGTTGCAAAAATTCGATAATTGTGATTTTTGAATATTCAAATATTTTTTCAGTGCTGTTCGAATATTATTCGAATTTTCGATTATTTTCAAAAAATAAAAAAAGCACTTAAAAATTCAGCTTTTATTGCTTTCGGAAAAGGCTGCTCAACCCCAGGTCCGCGGGCCACAATATGGCCCGCCAACGCATTTGAATTAGCCCGCTAACAGTGGTCAACTGACGACAGTCTTTTGAAATCAGATTTCAACCAGATCGATCAAAAATTGTTTCTCCATAAGAACCCATTCTCAGCAAGCCAACATCCAACTAGAAATTACAAAAATCACATTTTTTTTTTTACTGAAAGTGTATATAAAGCCACAGTCATCAGAAATTAGTTCAAAAGATGGCCCGCCGGTTGACACGAGAACAAAATGTTGGCCCATCTTCAAAATAAGTTGAGCTGCCTTGCGTTTAGGAACTATATATTTATGTAAGTACCAGCTACTTTTTCATCAAAATTTAAAACAATTATAAAATTCTTATAAAAATTTAGAAGTCTTAAGTTCCTCTATTATAAAACAAATTACTGAAATTAAAAATAAACAAAATTTTTGTCAATGGTATATTTTTTTTTTATGATTGCATTGATGCATTCTTATTTATCATTGCAAATAATGTAACATAACAACACGAATAGAATCATCATTTATCTTTAAACAATATAAACTCAGTGTTTACTAAAATAAAAAATATTATCAAATTCTTAAACATAGGAGGAAACCTATGTTCTTATAAATCTCACGATTATACATGAACATGGTAATCAAGACAATAATAAAATTCTCAAACAAATTAAAAAGTCTTAAACTCGTTAATAATAAAAACAAAAAGCATATGCATAGCACAAATGTAAAGGTGTCGTAAAGACATTGCAGTATCATTTTCACATGCAATATTACACTAATAAATCTGGTTCATCAATAATATTTCAGAATTAGATCAGATTTACCTATTTTAATATCGAAAATCACCACAGCGCATAATAATTATTATTATTTACGTATTCTATGAAAGTGAGACCTGAGGATTTTCAAGGCGTATAAGGAATCATTAATTTTTTTGGTAGTATATTTATATATTTATTTATTCAATTCAAAAAACCTCTAGATATGATCTATTACAGAATAATATACCAAAATACCATATTAATAACTTACAGACCAATCAATAAAAAGGGTGTAGGTACGAGTATATACCTATAATGGACCCTTAACGAAGCCGAAAGGCACTTATTCTCCCCGTCATTGCGATCATTCTATTGTTCTACACCATACCTGGGAAACTTCTAGTTACGGAGATATTGGGGGTCAAAATTCCAACTTTTTTTACCTCCACGACCCCCGTACTATTCAATCCATCCATCAGCACAATTTTTTGAGTGCATTATATTGTGTTTTACTGAAGAACGTGATTTTTCACACCAAAAAAAGAAGTCGTTTTCGTTCATTGTTTGATGTACAGAATGCTTGGTTGACGGCTTCGTGAAGGGTCTGTTTACACCTTGTAGTAGATGAAACTTCAAGAAGTCGCTTAGTGTTTACATATTGGTGCCCATGACTGTACCACTTTCAGTACCTACCTCCTGTACTAAATTGCCTTATTATGAACTTACTAAGTGAAATTGAAAATACGTCTCGTACGTAACATAGATAGAGGTAGACTGAAGAAAACAATTAACTAACAATTTATTTTTGCCCGACTGCGGCGAAGTCCAAAAGGAGTAATGTATTTAACGTCTGTGGTCCAAATCATAGGCGGTACCCTTGTATTACTGTTCTGTCATTGTAATTTTCCCTCCGATTTTGCAGTAGGTACAGCAGTGACATCGATGCCATAAGTCAGAGGTGTAGTCCGCCATGCATTGTACTATTTCTTTACGTAAAGTTTCAACTTCCGTTGATTGTCGGTTATGACTTATCCTTGGTCTTTTTGAACCATGGTTATGTGATTACTTGTTCTTCCAAAATTGGCCGTTGTTCGTCTTATTGTTAAATATTCTCCTAAACCATCCTGAAAACCTGAAACACCAACAATGGTGAAAGATTACGAAATAGGTAATCTACCTAATTTCGATATTCCATCTTAATTAAATGGCTAATTAGACCGTCCCATTTCACCAGTCGAACGCTATGTTGTGTTTTATTCAACATCATTTTCGCCCGTAATCATCCACTGTTGGGTATAGGCCTGCCCTTTTTTCTGCCACAATACTAGGTTTTATTGGAATCGTCTTTTTTAAACTTTCACGATCAGAACACTATAAAACATCTGTAAACGAGTATCAGGCTTCAGTCTTCCCGCGACCACGGCTGGTGCAATCCGGTCGAAACGTCGGGCTTATATTAAAGGTAAAATTCGCGAAAATACCCGTTTAAATATGTTTTATTGAAATCATTAAACGCTTGTAACTTGGGACAAACACCAACAGAGGTCGTGAGATAGTCGGCGTTCTTCACAGAGCAATGCTGAGTCAGCGGGACCGTCGACATGTTACAGCTACTGCCTAAAACTGGGCTCAATCGCCGTTTATAATAGTACTAGTTTATGCCTGCGGCTTCGCCCGCGTGGTTTTCGGTAGATGTCCCACGACATAATGGTACCGGGATAAAAAATCCTTTGTGCTATTCCAGACTATAATCTATCTCTGTGCCAAATTGTATCTAGTCGTTCTGGCGTGATTGAGTAACAAACATCCATCCATCCAAACTTATTGACTACTTTTACAATTGTAGTTTATTAGGCTTTTGCCCACGGCTTGGAATGTCCTCCTTGGGGTCAAAAGTATTCTCTGTCCTAACCTAGGTCATGGTCTGTCCGTATGCCAAATTTTATTAAAATCAGTTCAGCTGTTAAGGCGTGAAGCAGTCACAAACAAACTCATTTCCACATAATAGGTATAGGTTTTAAATTAGTTTGGATACAAGAATTATGGTTATGGTAATTAACCATTTACTTCCTAAAACTACACGTGATTTTTTGCCGAAACTTTTTTTTATTAAACATTGTTTCACAGCAAAAGGTTTAAAAAATAAATAATGAAGAATTAAAAACGACAACCATTAAACATTTTTTTCTACAAACTCGTTTATCTTCAAGTTCGCAATAAAGTTATAAAAATAATGTGACCTTATACCTAAGCAGAATTATAGCTACTATTCATTGTTTACATTATTAAGATTCTGAAGAATTTTAAAAGAAAAAAATATTGTAGTATGTACAAAGAAATTCAAAATTCTGTCGACAACAGTACGGCGGCTATTTCAAAAACAAACGTTTGTATAATAATTAGGGTCTGAGCGCCGCCTTCGATGCGTCCCTTACAAAAAACTACGGTAGCTAATAACGAACTATTACTAATTTTATATTGATTGAATACCATCTTTCTAATCAAGATTGTACTGTATTAAAAACGTTCTAGCAGTACCTAATATGTTGTAGTGTAGTAGGTTTTTTTGCGTACGCTACTTGGGGCAAAGACGGTATGTGGTAGCTTCAACACTCGGCTCTATAGAGTCCAGTTTAAAAATTAGATTCGGTAATCAAAAGCTACTTGTGAAAATATTGATTCGTTTTCACCCGAGTGACTTCGTGATCGCAACTATGACAATAGTGCCAAGTCCTGCGCAGACGCCGCACGGTGTTAACGCCCCCGCGCCGCTGTCTGCACCTTTTTGTGGCACTTTTTGTTGATTTTCTATAATTTCGGTTAAACTAATGTTTGGGCTTCGATTTTTCGGTTCGTGAAAGGGTGTGAAATCGTAGTTAATTGAAGGATGTAATGGGCTTTTGTGTGCGGTCACTTTCCTTTGGATTTGTACAGGCTGCCCAAATAGATTAGTGCCACTGCCTACTAATAATAGGCACCGATTTTCTGGTTCCCGGATACAGAATAAATTATACTAATATATGGATTATTTTTGAACAATGGTTACTCCTAATTTGGAAAAACACAAAGCTTTTTAATAACGACCCAAAGTGAAACAATTAATTTTAATTACCTATTTACAAGACACGCCGTTTGCTTTTTGCTTAATTATAAATAATTACACAGCTACATAACTTCTTGCCTACTTGCTTAGTGATTTTCAACAAACTATTTAAATGAAAAACATTATCATTTTGATTATTTGCTGCGATCAGTTTTAATTGGTATTAGATAATTTGTTTCACACATTCGCAAATTTTGTAATTAGAGAGTGTAGTAGTTTCATTTTGAATTGCATTGAATTTTTCGCAATTAGATCAGTAATTTGTAGTGTTGTTAAGTCGATATGAGCTTGATAGTAACATTACCGACTTAAGTGTCCCGGCTGCTAACATTCCCACGCGACAGGTGTAAGAACCGAGCAGAATTACTTGCTAGCATGTAATTCTTTTCAGGGTAAAGTTTGTATGTCGTATCACTGCATATTATACGCTGAAAAGTAAAAGTTTCAAAGAAAAAGATTAAGTATGTAGGTTAGTTGTCCTTTTGAATAGAATTCCTGAATAAATAAAGCATTGAACTTGAGGGTGAACATTGAAATTGAAGCTAAACTTAGTTCACTTTATCATATAGACGCAGTTTAGCAGAACCGTTGGCCCGTTTAGTCTCATTTTGCATCTGAAAAGTTGCTAAAAGCAACTTGTTTATATAGTATTTGTAACCCATCCTTCGCGCCACCGTGTGACCGTCGGCTTGCTCTCATCACAAAGGCTGCAAGTCACCGGCGGGCCGGCGCCGGCGCCGCACACACCTCTTATTAATCACCACACCGCCGACAATCTGCCTCGACCGACCATCGCACACTGGTGTGTCTTTACTTAATTGTTTTCAAATAGCTTCCTTATTTGGTGAGATAAATGTGTGATGCTAGCCGAATTTGAAGCTGAAAAAAAAGATTAGGTAAACACGGTAACAAAAATGAAACTGAAAAATTTAGTCAACAACAAAAATACAAAAACAACTCGATGTAGGATTAAAATACAATACACCTTGGCTACACAATATGAACCAAAACTAAATCTAAATTAGGTACTTAAATCTAAATTTATTTTTGAGTGCAGTACCTGCATTTAAGTACTAACTAGAATTTGTTTACAAGGTTAAATATAACTGAAGTTTTGAAGGAAAACGTGGTTACATTCCTATCTATTATATACTAGCTGCCCGTCCCGGCTTCGCACGGGTGGACTTTTTATTTTTTTCTATTCTATCCTATCTCTCAAGTTGGATCGAACTGCACATGGTGTGCGAATTTTATTATAATCGGTTAAGTGGTTTAGGAGTCCATTGAGGACAAACATTGTGACACGAGATTTATATATATTAAGATATATTATATATCCATTCTTCACTTAAGATAAACCCTCTAATATTTTCCATAATAGTCCATAAACAAGCAATACAACGTTTTGATATGGAACTAAACAAACACAGGTATAGAAGCTCAATACACTGATTCACAGCATGATTCATCAATAGTTATAATATTCTGTCGGAACTATCGTGAATTCACAATAAGCCGGGGGCCGCGAACAAAATGTCGTTTATCGGCGTTTAGTCGTCGAAACGTGTAATCCATCGCGATTACCTAATGACGTATTCTGTAATGACGCTCGTAACAACACCTACCTGTGTTGCGACTAGTTCAGTCGCACGACTCTGTCTGTTATTAAGTCTAGTCGTAATGATACCTTCACGGAATTGTTGTAGCTGTCGATTTTATTAGAAGTGCGATATTGTTTGTCGTGGTTAACAGAAAGACAGATTTCTGTGTAATACCTACTTCTTACTAACACTTTTTACCGAATATTTGCAATGCTTAGATTATAGAATTAGCTTTTAGATTAAATCACCCTGATTCTGAAATCAGGGTGATTAAATTTAAAAGCTAATTAGCTAGCCCTGAGGCTAGATTCAACAATTGTGGAACAGCGTGCGAAACATTCGATTGCCTTGTAAATACGATGTTAGAAAACCCAACAAGATAACCTATGTGAGAAAGTTGTGTAAAACTCACTGTGAGTTACACAAAAAAATATCACATTTTTATTAAAAGGCGGCGAACATTCATATGATTCTTTATTTTCCCATATGGAAACTGAAACGTACGCGTAAGTTTGAATGCGAATATCAGTTAGAGACTAAATGGTTAACGTTTCTCGTAAATTCGTATCATTTGTATAAACGCTGCCGATCACCCAGGCTACGTGGGAGCCTCGAGTCACACCACATGAAACACTGGATACGCATGACTACTGATTTTGTTCGAAATTCTGGTTTCATTTAGTGTATTTTGCCCGTATTCACTGAGAAACGAGGTTTTGGTCTCAGGAAATGGATGCCAAGGCTTTACAACTGATTTACGGTACTAATACCAATCCAATTAGTGTCGATATGTATTAATAAGATTCATGCAAAAAACCGGCGATGTACCTAAATTGATATGATTTCAGCTGACTATAAAATGAATATATGAAGACTGCTGTAAATATACCCATAGAGGGAGCCATTAAACAGTAATATGCAGCTAATTTCCTATTGTTGCACCATTTTAGTCTCCCTCGTCTATTACCAATCGCACCGTACCTAAAGAATCGTTAACAAGTCGATAAGTCGTAAATTACATCTAACAATCGGAACGGCGCGTGCTTTTTAAACAATAGATTATTCAATTGATTGATTCTAGCATCATAAATAGCGGCTGCTTTATTAAAATTCCGTACGTGTGCTTACACATCTCTAATGACATAATGCGCGGGTTCCGCGACTCCGCGTAGCTACCGAGAACCAGACTAATCGGTTATAGCGAACCCTTCCAAATTACACAGCAGAGACACGGGATTCGAAGCAAGGACGCTCCGGTCGCCCGGCTTATCATTTAACCACTAATCATTATACTGCAAATGCCATTTCAGTTTTGGCCGGGTTTTAATAAGCGGATTGCGAACCCGGATTATTCGTTCTATAGCAATTTTGCAGTTCTAAGTCTGGTGCATGATGCAATCTGATATTAGTGAACGTTCCAGTTGCAGGAAATGTTTTATTGTATACCTACCTACTTGTTCATTAAAATAAGATTACGTATTTTTAGATGTAGCAGACAAATTGCTACATTTGTTATTTCTTCAATTAAATGTGGTTCATATTTTTTTGCCAGTCGCGCTACGGTAGTGAGTAATAGCATCAAATAGTTAATCGTTTAGATGACCTTTGCAATGTATAATTTCAATGGGTCTGTATAAATGCCGATAAATAATCTAATTATCTTTTCCTACCTGTAATATTCGCATCACGGTGATCGCTTTTTCATTGGAATTCGGAGTTATTATCCATAAAATCAAACTAAAATGATACCTAGGTGTAGGGTAGTCTCTTGTCTCTGGATTGTTATTATATTAGTAGACTCTCATTGATCTTGATGGTGAGGTTCTTCAGAAAGGTCAGGTGCGTAGTACTCGCAACCTGCGTGCGTGTATGACTAGATACAACGTGAACTAGATATGAACTTGGACGAGGCAAAAGTAATATGTAACCTGTGGTTTCTATCTGCCCCCATGGGAAAAAAGGCGTGAGTTTATGTATGTTTGTAGACTTTAATTGATCAGGTATAATAAGCTGACCATCATCCTCGCATACTCTGAACAATTTGACTACCCATACGCAAAATACGCGCTTTGAGGTGGAGGTGCACACCAGCCAATACAATACAATACAATTTGAGTAATTTTTTTTTTTTTTTTTGTTTTTTAATTTAACTAAATATGTATATATATACATATTTAGTTATTCGTAGAGTTGTAGCGGCGTACCTCGGGTGGGAGAATTTAATTAAGTAGTTAAATATAGTTTAAGAACGAACTTGAAAAATCAAATAAAACCATTCAATCATTAAGTATGTACTTACTTACGTATGCAACACATAATGTTCTCACATGCAGACAGGCTAACCTTGTAATGTTTAGCTAAAATTAACTTGCAGTTGGTTCTTACTTTTTGCGTTACAGATGTCTTGTCAGAGCAGAAATGGATGCAAATAGTGTACAGGGATGTAAAGGAGAGGCCACTTTATCAAAGTGATCAGGCTATAAGTCACACTAAGTTTCACACGTCTCTATGTACGCTAGTATAAAATCGATGTATGGCATGTATGTTCTAATACAACTTTAAAGCAATTTTTTATACGGAATATTTTATGAGTTAGAGAGAGTTTCCTCTCGAAAATTTGTGGAAAAGCCTAAAACAATTGTGAATGAAACAAAAACGTTTGGAAAAGAATACTTTGATGCACATTTGTTAGGTTCTTACTTGCATGACAGTTAAATCACATTTTAATTTCTAATTGACTCTATCTACTGCCATTCAATTCATTATTTTGACAGCTAAACGTCAGAATATTTTCAATTTAGGTACTTGCTTATTTCTTGTTAGCTATTTCTTTTTTATTAAAAATACCATCCATCATTGCATCATTAACATCGGCAGAAAAGTTAGAACAACAAAAAAAAAAAACGATTTCAAGCAACTTAAATAAATGAGATATAATGGTTATAAAATATCAAAGTGTATTTTAATTTTCATATTAAAATGCAATTTAGCCCCAAAATAGCCATCGGTAATACTTTGCACATATTTTCATGCAATTGTTTTTTTTTAAACAATTGTTGCGGTCTTAAAACTATTTTTAAAATACATATTACAAACTCCATGAGTCAACTCTGCTCAGCTGAATCCAAGCCTAAAAAGCCATATATTTAAAATAAGTGGGCAAAAGTGGCACTACTCCTACAAAATTACTGAAGTAGTTTTCCTTAAACCATACCAAAACCGTCTTAAAAGCCATTAACTGTATAGCTGGAGGCACAAAAATTGTTTCAGATAGGCATGTGTCATGTTCACAACAATAAAGATGCTTAAACTTCAAACAATTCCCATAAGAGCGCTCACACAAACATGTTTCTGAAACTTTCTAAGATGCGTATAAATAACGTTCGATAAAGTTCAAATTGGGCCCGACTACGCGTGGAGCCTTAAGAGCGTAAGCGGCCGGCGCGCCGCGACTCGTTCCGATCGATGAAAGTGCTCTTTGTTTGCCGGATATACAAGCCGAATTCGCATCACGTCGCCGAAAAACGCAAACTGAGATAAACAACCTCCCCCCCGGAGAGGTCGTAAGCGGGATCGTTTTACCGGACAATTTTCGTCTTTAACAAGAGCTGTTAAGGCCCGTTTTTGGACGGGTCTCCTCCAACAACAATTGAATCAGTTCACGCAGCATCAAATCACTAAACCACTGGGCGGGGCGTACTCAGAACCCACCGGGGGACGGCGGAACAGGGACGGAGGAGAGCGGCTCTCGCGTCGCGCCCTCGAGTTAGACAGAGAGGAGCGTACTGTCTGTCGAGAGGTCTCGACTTGAGATGGCAATCCAAATTTAAGTGCGCTCCGAGAGCTTTTTGTTCGTAGCCCGCGGCGGCAATAAAAAGAATAGTGTCACTGAGCAGATTGCCCCTCATTCAGCACTTGACAATTAAATAAGTGGTCTCGAGTGACGTACACTAAGAGCGAGCCGTCATAATAACATGATTAATGAGAGCACAGCTTTCTATCGATCATTTGTCAGCTACTGATAATTAAAGTGTAGTATTTAAATTAGGATCGAGTTTAATACGGCTTAAAGTGTTAACGTAACATCCGAAGCTAAAATGCTTCTATTATGAGGCTGGCTTATGTATTACAGTATGAAATAACTAGACAGTTGATAATAAATGGGATTATAGAAATGAAAATTATTCAAAGAATGACGAACATTAAACATGAACTCCCCCTCATTTGCATTTAATAAAATTAAATGATCCATTTATAGAAATTAATTAACGAGGTGGGCAGTGAAGCGTCTGGTTGTGCGGCGGTAACAATGGGCGCACACTACGCGACTGCGCGACTAATAATAGCAATGATAATACGACGACTCCCTACGAATTAATAAAAAGCTCACTCGACGACAATAACCACTTCGGAACTAATCGAGTACCCACAACGAAATTATATTAAATTTTCGAATGGGGATGCGTTTGTTTGTTTGCTGCGTGCGGAAAATAAATGCGAAATACAGAAATAGAGATCTATTTTTATTTTTATTGTATTATTATTTATAATGCTTAGTTGCGTTCATGAAATCGTGAATCGTTGGTGAAGGGCTAATTATAACTTATAATTATTTGAATCAAAACACTGAAAATGTATCTATAAGAAAGTTTCATAGCATAGGTATCATCATATGTCCTAAACAAAAAAGTAGGTAATTAAATTTTCTGCAGTTTTCAGGGCACGGCGTGATTTTAATAGCAAGTTCAGTTGTCGATTGTAAATTAAAATTATACTTTCTTTATCGTGTGATTAGAGCCTAACCTGGTGTCAGAGTTTTTATGCCACCCATGGGCTTCTGACTTGATACTGATGTTAGTTATAAAGAAACTCTCATTTAGAAAGTCCTATAGAATTTAGATCATCATTATTCAGGAGTATGCAACCATTAAACTTTTTGCTAAATAGCATTGTGGGACAGAGCAGTTGTAAACTAAAGTAATAACCGTGGGTATTGTAGCGTAATTTATACGCGCTTACCCTTTCCCAACCGAATCAAATAAATCAAATTAAAGTACTCGACCACGCTTCGGCGACTCCACTAGTGCCCAAGACGTTTTGTCAAATTTATTATTTTATTTACATTTTTTTTATTAGTTTTACCACAGTCGTGTCTCCATTGTACTCTCGAGTGCACTGTGACAAATTTGATGACGATTGGGGTCACAGCGCGTGATCTATCGCCCTGGGGTCCGTAAACGGCAGTTCACAGAATTTTAGAGTCGATTTAAGTTTGTAATGTGACATAAATCGTTTCTCTGTACTTGTGGGATTTCTCGTAACGATTTATTTCGATTTCAAATGGACTGTGAACTTTTGTTGATCATACTTTTTGCAATTCTACTTTTTTTTTTTTTTGAGTTCTTATTAGTTGTCATAGATATTATTTCGGAGTTTTATTATGTGTAGATTATATTATTGTTTGAATTCTAAATATTTCCACTGAAAATTTTGGGAGAGTTACACCAATCTTTCAAACAACAGACACTCGGTAGAGTAACTACTTTCAATACACGATACAAATTTCATGGAATTTTCATTTCAATACAAATTTGCGTAGTCTTCTCTAACTAACAGACCAAACCCCATTGTAAACTGATAACGTCGCGTCGGTAACATCTTAGCGATTACCCATCTGGTTCTAACAGATAGGTAGATGTGACAGGACTGAACTATCTCAAATGGTATCGAATCTGCATAAATATACTTTTATACATGACCTCTTCTTTCACCAGAACAAAATGGAAGCGACAAACAGCAGTGGGACTAGAACTGCTTGCTGAGGCTGGCAACTACGCAGCGTTCCAGCGGCTATACGGGGGGTACTGGCCTGGGGTGCCGGCGTACCCTGCGCAGCCTGCGCCCGCGGCGGCCGACCTGTACTACCGACAAGCTGCTGCAACTGCTGCAGCGGCTGCGTCAGCCAGCGCTAACACGCTGCAGAAACCCTTGCCTTACCGGTGAGTTGTCTTTTAGAAATTCACTGCTTTCATTTACTGCGAAAGCTGATGAGACTTTATCAGCTTTCGTAGTGAATAAACCTGTATGAATTGATAATGATCTGTTCTTCGAAGATTTTCCCCAGTGTTTACAGAATTTAGTAGCAATAGACCTTCACGGTAACTGCGGCTTTTTGGTTGACATCATCTAGTTTTGCAGGATTTGTGTCTAATGCAAAATTTGCAACGTCTCTATTTGAACTTCTGCTACCTAAGTGATTCGTCCTACAAATGTGTTGTTCTTTGTTACCAGGTTATACCCCGGTGCACCGCTAGGAGGCGTCCCACCTCTGGGTCTAGGCTTGCCCGGCCCGTCGGCCCACCTGGGCTCCCTGGGTGCGCCCGCGCTCGGCGCGCTAGGCTACTACGCGCATGCGCGACGAACACCCTCGCCTGACCTTGACCCTGGCAGTCCCGCGCCCCCGCATCGCTCACCCCCTGACACCCCCGCTGACAGGCGCTCTGATGACGAAGACGACGATGAGCCCATACACGTATAATGTGAACAAACCCTTACCCACAACCCTTACGACAAGTGAAAAATTCCATCCAAAGTGATTATTACATTACAAAAACAAAAAAGTGAAACCTAAAACAAAGTGATAAACTCTACACAGACGAGTGCTTTGGATATTAGGTAAGAAGCCATTTCTTGGACTACTCACACGTTTGGCTATGGTTTCTCTCGACTCGGTTGTCGTCCGCTGCACTGTTGTTTTGCACGAAAATTTCATGTTCGAATATTACATTTCGAATATTCTTTACTTGAGACGGACGTTGCCTGTCCGAGATATGTGATATTATAAGAAGATTTGATATTAAGAACGTGTAAAATATAATTGATGTCGTGTTAACTACTTAATGATAAACTAGTGACTAGACAAAGCTTTGTAAGTTACGATAGAGAATAAATAGGCTGGAATCAAACATTCCGTTATCGATTAATTTATATTTAAGAAATGTTCCACAAGGTTTGCTTCGGTGTTGCATCTTCGTGATAAAGATATATTATCCATTGAATTATAAATAATATCAGTGATCTACGATTGCCAATTCGATCTCAACTCAAGGATTCATCCATCAACCCATTAGTTCCAGCCATTAGTTTTACGATAACTATGCGTTTTCCCGGTTCATGCAGCAGGTTGAACTGCAAATCTGAATTAAATTATTTCTTCAAATATTAGTGTAATTTCCATTTTCCACTCAAAATAATTATTGTAGTGTACTTAATTACTTAGATCGATTTGAAAAGCCGTCTAATTTATAAGATCCCGAAGTAATCTTTAGAACCAAAACTTGTGAAAAACAAAAGAAAAATTGGCAATCGTTGGTAACAAACAAATGAATCTCATAATGAGTGATATTCTGACGAGTGTATTATGATGTGGCACTGAAGTGTACTGTACAGTATTTAGTGACTCGGAACGCCAGTCGACATTGTGCAAACATACTGTATATTATAATATAAATATATAACTATTCATATACGATGTATGTATTGTTAGTATTAAATACACAACTTACAAGTATTAAATGTATGTAATAAAGTACCTAATGCTATAATAGTAATAACACAGCGATGTTCTTAAGCAATCCGAGATGTGGCATTTTATGTCCCATAGATTTTGTGGTGTTTTGTAATTAAAATGTTGTCAATTAAAAATAGCAATTGTTTTTTTGATGTCACACCTTTTACATATTACAGATGTTCGCTTTCGATTTTGTATTACAATGACGTTTATATTTGACAGATATCAATTTTATTTACGGAATTAAAGAAAAAATGCACTCTATCAATTGGTTTCAATGTAGCATCAAGAAGTCGAAATTCGGTAATTAATAACTTTGACACCATTGCATATATGCAACAACACCAACAACAGTTACATATTTCTAGTGACAAGTAAAACAGTAAAAAAAAAAAGTTGCCAATCGACTTATAACATGCAAATATACTAGTCAAGCAAACAGAGGCAAACGAGGTTAAAGCAAAGATTAATTAGAAGTAATATATAAAAGCAAATTTATTACATTCTCTGTGGCACTTTACCAGTTGTAACGAACACCTAGCGGGCAGCCACGCGGCGTGCAGCTAACACCGCTTTGACACGGTATCGCCGCCATAGCCTCAGACTCGGTTAATAGACCCGTGTTAAATTGTGTGTGCTATCTCCATTTGCAACTGCTCCATTAGGGCTGTTACCAATATGAGCCTATATACGAGCATTACGAGCCAAGCTATGTGCAACGTCCTGATTGCACGCAATGTAACTTTACGTCTGCGAATAAAAGTGTTTGTGTGTACGCCAATTTATTAGCGTGCTTGTTTAGTTTTTTTTTGCCGCTAATGCCAACTTTTCACCGACTTTGGACATCCTTATTATGGTACACTACTTTTGTTGCACGGCTTCATTCATCCACGGTGGTTTGTTTTTTAATAGTTTAACGTGACGGACTCGTCAGAATTTGAAATAATTATAAAGCCGTAGATTACGCTGCACATCACGGGCACGTCTAGGGCACGTCACGGTCGTCACGCCAGATTCGCGTTTTATAAAACAACTTGTCCTCGGTCGCGTTTACACAATCGGCCCTCACGAAAACTTCTCTTTGATTTCCTTCGAAACATTTTTAGCGGGCATAAAACCTATTTAAAAAGCAATCAGTCAGAGGCCGCTGATTGCCCACGGGGCACGCCACCGACCGTGTTCACAAAACGGAGCAATTAACAGCACCCCTCCCCCCACCGCTGCACACCCCAGTGTTTCCTCCTGCATAGATCTAATCGCAAAACGACCGTTTTCTAGAATCGCCTCTACAAAGCATTGCGTGCTTCAGCGCGTTGGGGTAACGCAGTGACCACCATCAACAACCATGTTACTTTGAAAATACAAACATATTTTACTAGATGCCTGGCTTGATGGTCATCATAACTTATTGGGAACGATAGGATCATAGCCACCTGTAATGTGGGGGCAGTAAAAAATATCCAATTAGCTATTCACAGCGCTTGTGCAACTTATTAGCCTTACGTTAAATACAGTCGACTGCTTTAAACAATCTTTACCATGATCATCAATATAAGGCGCTCATAAAACTATAATTTCTAAGTTCAACTGTTTGCTCAAACCTTTTTTTTTACATAATCGTTTACAGCAAAAAAGTTGGAGCTGATATAATAACAGGGTATACATGCAAAGTATATTTATTACAGATATTTACGTAGGAACAACGCGTTACATAAAAACTAGGCTGGTATCACGCTACGCCACGCCGATAGGCACTCGTGCCGTATTAATATTTATGTTGTTTAAACGATGTTTAATCACAACAGACACGAATAGTTTTTGCTGTCAGCTATAGTGAAATGAATATTTTCTGATTGAAATCAATACCTTATTTAAAGACACGAATTACAGCGTAAAAGTGATGACAGTTCAAGTTCATCCTGAAAATAGGGACACTTTGGTAAAACACCTTCCGTTATTTCTTCGACTTTTCTGAATGCTGAATTGCTGACTTGGCACTGGCTGCAATCGAATCATTTATTCTAAAATATTGTGTGAATATAAAAACTTGATAAAATTAAACCCCTAAAAATGAAAATAATTATAGAAATAAATGTTTATTACCACATAATTTAATTAGAAAACATTGACCGCTCCAGAATGTCTTGTAATAAAACATATAATTTAATAGGCATTTAACTTATCCCTTTATCTGCTGTCTGTATCTATGGTCTACAAATCTGTTATGAGTAGGAAAAAAATATACTAAAAAAAATACGCTACTATGGTCAGTTTACTTAAACGACTTCCTCGCGTTGCATTGTTGCCGTTATAAGATTGTTTAATTGAGTGAGTTATGGCTGATGCTTCCTCAATTCGCGTAATATTTAACATTTTATTGCTGTTCACCTACTAATGTTTCCTGCGCTTTCGGTAAGTACCCGTTTTAACAAAGCAAAATACGATCATTAACTGTAATGCGCGATAATCAACGAGTACTACTCATTCTGAGAGGTATATTTGTAGATTAATTCTCAGAATGGCTGTATTGGCCCGGATACATCGGAATGAGAGTAAAGTGCCAATTTTGGCTAATCCACGGTAACAACTGAGTATTACATGTGTTAATGAGGTTTGAGGAACTGCAAACTATGTTACATTTATTATTTTACGATGTAAACGTAATCGTACCAACCTTTTTCACAGATTTTTAGAACAATAAACTTCTTAAACAATATGAAACCAAACTAAAACTGAAACAGCATGACGCTTGAAAATTCGGCGCTTAAAATCTGCTCAGTCAAAGTATTTTAGCAAACACCGCTCCATATAGTGAAGGTAAAGCATTTAACGAGTGTTTAGCACTAAATCAATGGGCAACAAGCGCGCCGGCGGCGCCCGCGCCGTTGCGTTGTAGATCACTATCTGCTTCCGTCGCTGCCACCACTCGTAATTACTGATTACAAGCGATTTTAGGCTTTTTGTCCAGCGAGCCGACTACACACGGCCATTAAAATACTGACTCACTTGTTCGTACGTTTCTTTTTTGTAAAAACTTTAACGTTGTCACTTAAGGGCTGGAAGCGATCGATTATTAAACTGGTTTGTTAAGTCAAGGGCGCCACTAGCATTTGAAACCAAAAATATCTTAATTAAGTCGATCATGCCGTATGCAAAAACCGGTCTTTCTGCAAATAAACATCAAAACAAACCACTTTTAACAACACTTGTGTAAACATTGCTAATGCCGAAAAAATTACAATTCTATGAATTCAAATGTTTTTCGAATGCCTCTATAAATCGTTGTATGGTGTTTAAAAATGTCGTGTCAAACTCTTATCGGTACATGGCGAAGTCAAACAGACAACGATTACTGTGGACTAGGCCCGGCATTAGTTCGGTGTAACTGTATTTGTGATCGATGGAGGATAGAAGGGTGAAACTTTTTTATTGTGACAGGAAAGCGATAGAGTGTACATACACAAGTTATTTTTGAGCAGTGAAGTGCTCTACATCAACAGTTTTTATGGAAAACAGAAGTGCACTCATACGGGCGATGAATTGATCATTGCTGACAATATTGGTCTTATATTTCGTTACAACGAGAAAAAGCTGTGTTGAAAGCAAGAAGCAAACTTTGTTGTGTGAGTTTAGAACTCCTCCACTATTATTTTCTGATTAATTTCGTTCGGCGCTTCTCTGGTGTTCGCCACCGTTGATTCTGGCTTTCAGGAGTTACAGTGGTTTAGGAATAATGTGGCGGGCTTGTCAAAATACCAAAAAAGAAGCAAACATACACCACTCTGGTCTTGAGAAACATGGTAGATTGCATCAGTACCTCCGGCAACTGTTGGCGGCAAAAGTTGCTGAAAAAATCGCCAGTGTGTCCGCTACTTTATATCTAGATGAGCATCACTCGTTTATTGACAGTGGGAAAATATATTCTTTATATATTTCCTGCGGCATGCGGATGTACGTTTACGATGCAACACTTACGTTATCATGTCTATTTAATAGAGCCTGAAGAATTGCAGTTGTCTTTATGTTTGTGTTTTTTTTTTACTCGATGATGTTCATTTATTGACTTATAAGACTTACTTGGAAGACTTATGTATAAGTAAAGACAGAATCTTTTAGTAATCATACAATGCTTTGAGTTTACGTGTGCTTCATTCTCAAATCATCATCAAATCAAATCTCATCTAACATCTATTTTGACAGTGGTAACGGCGTGGGAGCTATGGTGGCTCAGTGATAATGGCTCCTACCTGGGTACATGTGATGAGTTTGAACCCTTGAACACAAGTGAGCACTTTAACACGGGTAAATGAAATTATTTCAACAGCAATGCTCTTCGTAATAACACAATACGCTCAAAAACTGGAAACTGCGATGTGGGCAGTAAGACTGGAGTTTGTAGAATGTATCTGGACCAATTGGCTAGCCCATTGGTCCTGTCATTCTATCAGATTGGCCGTAGAGTTCCGCACAGAGAGAAGAGTGGAAGGTTATGGGGGAAGGCCTTTGCTCAGCAGTAGGACAACATAGGTGATCAAAAATAAATGTAAAAAAGGCTCTAAAAACGGTGAAGGATAATATTATGAGAAAACGACACGTCCTAGAATCATGAACTCCAAGACATGAGTGATCCACTAACTCGGTCTGGTGAGGAGGATCATAGCCCACTCCTCTGACCACGAGAACGCCGGAGTCCCACCAGTGGGAACGTTAGAGGCAGATCTTACCCCGATTTACCATATACCTTAACTGTAATGGCATTCCTTAGGTCAGCAGATAGAGACGAAATCTTCACGACTTCCCTTTTATTACTTTCCGTAACGCCTATTACCGCCAAAACCATAAAGTCTAACCGTAGTTTAACGCACGCTTTAAAAACTAAGGTGAAGAAATAAAGAGTAACGATATGTGAAAGTGGCACCACTACCACCAGACCACCACATTCAGCCACCGCATAGGGATATTAAATTATTAATGTACACTATACTTTAGCATATTAATCAGGCCGGTAACGTAAACGCAGCTAATGGGCGCCATTAAAACAGTCGAGCGGTTCATATTGTATGCACTTAATGCATTGTTACAATGCAGTGTGTGAATTAACACAGGATCTGCATAACAGGGATGTAGCTAAGTGAGGAGTTAAATATCCTTTGTTGGATTAGGTTTACCTGGAACTTGGTAATCTTCGTACGGTTTTAAACGAAGATTTCCATGCCCTGGATGTCTGTCAATTTGTTTGATTGAAACGATTATATCATCTTCGACGTAAATCTCCAAAATATGACATTATCTTGTAGAAAGTGCAAAGACTAACTTGTATGAGCTTTTTGGTAAGTGATCAAAAATCTGAAGCTCTCCAGCTTTTTGATATAGCTGGACCATTCTATAGTCTTGTATGGTCAGAATTATTCTTCAGGAACCGTTTTCAATGAACTTTATATATTATAATCTTAACACATTCGAAAACAAAAAACGTCAAAACGTCTTTATATCATTTTATAAGAAGCTTAGTAAAAAGGGCATAAAACAGGCATGTACGAGTAGGTTAATTTTAGATTGTTTTTTTTTCAAACACTCTACGTTGTAGTAGTAATTACAAGCACTCACAATAATCATCGGAATTAATGGAATCGACTGCAACACCTGTCTCAGTCGAACAGAAAAAAATGCGTGTGGCAGCACGTATTGTGATGTATTTACTGAAACGGTAACAACTACGAGTGGAACTGTATTCTTAATAACAGCGGAAGAATTCATTATTATCATGACAAGGAATAGTATTAAGACCCCGGGAAGAAATTCTGTGTTATGGCTAAGATATACAATACTGTATAAAAAGTATCCATCGATATTTTTTTTTTTAAATCTGCTGTTTCCTTCAAAAGTCCAATCCGAAACCTACGCGGTCTTTTTTGTTTTTGTGAAGTCGGTCTTATTTTTTACAAATAAGTTTTTATTTATTTTTCCATTTTTAGTTGTTCCCAAACAAGTCGCCATGAATTTATTTTACATTATTAACAATACATGTCATGGTAATAGGCTTAACCCCAATAAATGGAACTTAACATTTATTTATATATTTAATTACAACGATTGTATTTAAACCAATTACTATAACTAAAACTAGAACTAAAAGAGTAAGAAATAACATGAAATTAAATGAAGTCGGTTAAATATACAAAATAACAAAGCAAAGGTTTTCAAAAAAAAATACATGCACACGAACATTTAACCTCCTCCTTTTTTGAAGTCGGTTAAAAATGTATGGAACAGCTGTTTTTTTTTAATTACCGATGAAAATTTTCTATTTTTTCATCGGTAATTTTAATTTATAAAATATTAATCAGTTCAGGGTGATGTACTGAGTATGTGGTAACCGTTTGTGCGTCGGTGTCCCTTCAAAACAATTAATTACCATTTCCAACAACATAATATTAAACTTAAACATCATGAAAACTCAACAAGAAAATATGCATTCTTCGGAATTTCAGCCAGTCGTCGCAACCCTACGCACCGTAGCGGGTAAGTGCTACATAAACGCTATTTTATACCATTAATTGATTATAAAGACATTTTATTTGCACGCAATACTGGAAGTAAGCGGAACAGGAGCGCTCCAGTTAATGATATCTCACCATTAAGATATGTAATTGCAGACACCGCGATTTGAATAGCAAAGCAGAGCGATTTTATTTTACACCCGGCGATTCTATCGTTCTGTAATTAACCGTAGCATTTAGTCGCACCGTAAACGATACGGCCACGTTTGTAACACGAATAAAATCAGTATGAATAATAAAATATTAGGCATTAGCAAGCATTGTTATACTAATTCATTATTAATTACAATTGTACGTATCGTGGCATGTTTACTGTAAGGACGCAAGATTTTCTTTTTCATTTGGTTTGCTTTCAACAACTTGTATTCAGGAATGAAATTGAAATCTTATTCTAGTTTCAGCTTTCTACTGAGAGCAGCGGTGGCCCAGTGGTGGCGGCCCCGACTTACGAACAGTAAGTCGTGGGTTCGAACCCAGACAGGCGCATTACTTTGTGTAATTTATTTCATCACCCACTGTTCTCAAAACGGTGAAGGAAAACATCATCGAAACCGGCATGTTCTAGAACCAAAAATTCGAAGACATGTGACATCTACCAACCCGCACTGGGCCCGCGTGGTTATAGCCCATTCCCTCTCATTGAGAGCAGGCCGTGTCCCAGCAGTGGGAACATTATAGGTTGATGATGATGATGATTCTACTTTCATGTATGTTTACGTATTTGGGTTTGCTTCGCTGAGCTCTGTTGTAATAAATATTTGGCAGTACCTACGGACTTCGCAACTTTTTTCAATATAATACAAACGTTATTATTACAAAGTTTGATATACACAGGCATGCATAGGTACTGCATAGGTTATCCTTTTAAAGTTCATATCTACCTTTATGGGCTTACATTGTTTTTTTAATTGTCAGTCTGTGTTTCCTTTCATTTCAATCAAAATGATTAACAAAGTGTTGTGTTTAAAACCGCCGTGTGGCCGGTGAGGTCGCGGTGCGGCGCGGCGGTGCGCGATACGAGATGCTATCGCGCGACCACTGGGCAATTAGTCGTTTCATTTTAGTCGCGTCGCGTTCTGTCGCGATAACTGGCTGCACGCTTTGTATGCACTTTTTTGTGATTAATTTCTTTGAATCGATTGATTCACCGCGTATTATTTGTGCCACGCACGTTTTGATTGAGATCTAAGTAACCATTTATGCAGCATTATGCAACCAGAACATACAGTTAAGTCAGTAAGTCCTGTTATTACAAGAGCAATTAGTTTCGTTACATTTATATACAGAATGCGTACCATTTATGGCCTTTTATTATTGTGATTGGCTAGGTATCGCGTCACGTCATGCGCTCGCGCAACGTTTTTGACAAGCAAATTGGATAATACGCGGGAAACGCGGCGTGGCGCATTGTTCTGTCGGCGTCGCGATTGTCAGCGCTGTTTTCGAATTTTAATCTGCTATTTTGTGAAATTATGGAAATGAAATGGACGTTTCGCGGTTAGCTGCGTCCGAACCAGGCCGGTACCGACCGCGTGTCATTTTATTGTTATGATATTAAATTGTTTTTAATAAACGTCGTAATTGATTCGGTAGTTAAACATTGGGTGTAGGTTGTCGGAATTTATTAATCTTAATTCGTATGAACGGTAAACACTTTTTTTATGGTGGCGGTACTAAAACATTTTTTGGTCTAATTACCACGAAAACCGTCACAACATAAAAATAATGATTTCCCTAGATTTCTCTACAAACAATAGACAACTACCTCCACCAGAATTTCACTTAAACTGCTTTCAAGAATTGTGATCATTAGGAATTGCTTGTATTACGATATCGGCGAAATAAAAGCGAGATGGTCTGTAAATATCCATTATGCGGGTAACCTGTGTCGGTATATCGGTAATGAGCGCGCGATATCGTCCGTTTTGTAGCGCGTAATCGCGATGTTATCGCGGCCCCCTCGCCCCCCACGCCCTCCAGCGGACACCCCACCCCCTCCCTCGTCGGACCGTAGCCCCCTGCGGATTTTATCACCGTTTTTAAACCGCTCATTTGCCACTCACGTCTGTTTAATGTGAAGTACAAGAATTTAAAAAGGTAAAATTATACTTTCCGTATTTTTTTCAGCTTTTAAATTAAATACGTAATTGTTGTTGTTGTTTCTAGTTGTTATTTAAATTGTTATTTGTTTTTTTTTTATTGTAAATTAAACGTCGTTGTTTTTTAGATTAGATGTGATCTATTCACTTATAATATTTATTCATTTATATGCAGATATGAAATACGAACTTGGCAAACATTTAAACTCTATCGTTGTTACTTCTCCCGTCACATTTATTAATGCATGTTCTTCTCAAAAATGTTCGTAGCTACATAAAAGGGTGTTCAAACCTGTCAAATTAAACGAAAAGTTCACATTCAAGAACTCATTGTTACGTTAAAAATCGATTAAAAAAATTAACAAGAACAATGACTCTCCCATAAAAGGAGGTTTAATTATCATACAAACAGGTTTAGTTTTAACTTCACTTTAACGTAACGAAATTATGAATAATGAAGTTGGTTTTTAAGCTTCGTTACTTCTTGTCCAAATGGTTTTTGAAGAAAATGTTGTAAATTTTATATCATATGATGAATGATATTTATCATTTAATTAGGTACTCGTTGTTTTACAAGATTTTTGGTTTTTTAAATATTATCATCATCATCAGCCTATTAATGTTCCCACTGCTGGGACACAGGCCTCCTCTCAATGAGAGGGAATGGGCTATAATCCACCACGCGGGCCCAGTGCGGATTGGTAGATGTCACATGTCTTCGAATTTTTTGGTTCAGGACATGCCGGTTTCCTCACGATGTTTGTGATTACACATTGTAATGCGCCTGCCTGGGTTCGAACCCACGACTTACTGTTCGTAAGTCGGGGCCGCCACCGCTGGGCCACCGCTGCTCCATAAATTATTAAATAAGTATGATACTATTTATTGTTAACGAATAGACTATTGTAGGCAAGAGTGAAAATCGGTTTTAATTTCATGAACTTTTAAATTTTCGGACAAAGCTCATTGAAACTTATTTGTTTCATTCTTCTCCACGAGATCTACGATTTTAGAATGGGCAACTACAGTCCGTTCACAGTTAGGTATCATGCCTGTGGTTGGACTGGAGGTAGCTTATTTTTGACTATGCAAAAGTGCGGGTCACGGGTCAATGTGAAATAATGTGCTTTGGAGTTAGAGTTTAAAATATTTTTCACTAAATCTCCTGTTTAGTCATTGACCAAGTTTTTGGTCAAAAATATTTTTTACCCAGTAATATAATAATGATATTCATTTATTTGCGTTTCACAATGTAGGTCTTGTATAAAAAGGCTTGCATGAGGCTAAAGCAAAAAACAATCATGGACTCGGTTTAGGCACAGCAACATTTATTATTAAAATTGAACACTATACAATTAAAGAATTCTAATTGGGTATACCTAACTAACGTACAATCCACGGAATAAATTGAACATCTGAATGAGAAAATCCTAATTACAATTCAACCTAGTGCCTCAATCGACCTCTCCACCCCAGAGCTACACGGCGAAATAATACTTTTACATTCAAACAAAAAGGTTTTAATTCCAATAAAACAAAACACAACCTCAAGCCTATAATCCCTGAAGAGTTTGGCAGAGGTCCTATTTCGTAAATTATGTTAAAGACCCATATAGTGGGGGCAATCCTATTGCTACCAATCGGGCACAAATCCAAACTCAGTGACTGATACTGAGAAATTCTTGATAAAAACCCAGTAACACTAATAACCTGGGAATGGACCTCGTACCTTACGCTCACCACCACTAGACTAAAGAAGTAAATCCTTTTACATTCACAGAAAAAGGTTTTCATTCAAAACAAATTACTTTTGTGTTCTATGAAATATGCAGGAACTTATTCATGCAACCGTTTTTACCGTTACTGTATAATCATTGGCGTTAATTACGAATTTAAACAACCGATCGCGATTGAAATAACCATATCGCTTTAATTACGATGTTGATTTTCTATGTGATTAGGATTTGGCCTATCATCATAATTATCTTACCCTGATCACAATTCATTTGGGGTCGGCGCAGCATGTCTAATTCCATACTACCTACTATATTACTCGTCATCTCCTCAGACATCTTATTTAGGCTTATATTATTCTTATTTCAATGGGAAAACTTCAAATTTATTTAATGACGAAGTTAAAACAGCATTTTTCTAATTCCAACATTAGAACAATTTATGGAGGCTAAGAGAACACTGTAATGAGAACACACATTTAAGAAATATTTTTGAATACAAGTTTATGTAGTCAGTAACGCAGTTGCTTCAAAATGAACACTATCATTATTACCCGAATGGCGCAGCGGTACTAAGGCTGCCTTACGTTCTTAGGGTCCCGGGTTCGAATCCCGGTAGAAGCAAATGTTTGTGCGATGAGAGGGCATTTGTTGCCGAGTCATGGATGTTTATATGTATAATAAGTATGTATTTACAAACAAAAAGTATCTATGTAGTATATCAACATCTGGTGTCCACGACACAAGCCTCGTTGCTTAGTGTGGCACTAGATGGGGCCGTGTGTAATGTCCAGCGATATTTATTTATTTATTTATCACTCTCTTTGCTTCATCAACAGTCAAACACCTGACCTTTTTAAAGAACCTCATCAATAAGATAAACAAAAACAACTGAAGGCAAACAAACAAAACACTACCAGGTACGGTCAACCACACTTCTGTAGTAACACTTAAATTACGCTTACGCAAACATGGGTATATTAGACACACTGGTAGGAAAAAGGTACCTCATGACAAAGTCTAATTAATAGATAGACTTAAGAGCACTAAGTATGTATAAAACTTAGCAACTTTTACAAGTGATTTTCTCTGTGTTGATTTAAATATTATTGTATGTTTTAACAAACATAGAATTCTGGGACCCATACTATTGTGAAATAGGTCTTATCCCAAAGTTGAAATCGTTACTCCACGACAAAGTCTTTTGCTAGTAAGTGTAAACATATTAGTGCACGTAACTGTACATCTTGTATTAGTCGCTAAACAATTAGCAAGCTAGCTTCTAGACACACGTGTAAGTGGCCATATCGGGTGCGTGTATATGTGTGGTGTGTGTCGGTAATTGCCGCGTCCGGCGGAAGTGGCCGGTTCCGACGGAGTCAGGTGACGGTCGCACCTGTGTGTGTCAAACACACAGCCATAGGACATAGGGCTAGGGAGAATGACGTAGTGTTTTCTAGCTTGATCATAAACACCGTGTTAGGGGAAATTGAAGTTTGGAGATCCTGAAAAGGCTTAGCGAACGAGAAGGTCAATCTGGTCCTTCGTGGCGCATACGCCAACAATTGCACACGTAAAGGAAACAAAACAACAAGGTTTCACATCATGTCCCGATTCACCCAGAAGCCGTCAACCAAACCATACATCTCTTCAATCACGCGTGTCACTCTCATCACAACTTTTCAAGTGAAACCAAGAATTTGGTCCTTATGAAAAATACCGGAAAATATTGGTTCATCCAAAATTAAATAATATATCAGTTAGAAGCAGTATTTAATTAATACAATTAACGTAGTCAACACAAAACATTATCAAACGCTAAATTACAAATCTAGCTAGATTACCGTAACAAAAAAAAAAACACATAAAATAAAATAGACCACCTTCCCACACACGACAAAACGCGAAACTTAATGTATTCTGATAGATGATATAATAAATTACGGACAAGCATAATATTACGACACAACAGTGCATTTGTGTCCACTGACCATTGAAATTGCATATGTGTGGTGTACACACATGGTTTCTTTTCCCCTGTGTGAGTGCGACTAATTAGCTATTCGTCGATCGAACGATAAGGACAACAATTAACTTTTGTTGCTAACATAATAATGTAAAAAGTAATAACGTTTATGATAAAATTTGAAATTGTTCCAGAATAGTTTTTGTTTCTTTTTAAGTTTGTGGAGCAGTCTGTCAATTGTGAAGCCAATTAGCTGTATAAGCAAGAATGTGACTTCGTATCTCGTGTTGTGTGTTTCGTTTTCGTTCTTCGTATCGTGTGTAGGGTGGGTTAGCTCAAAATTATTAAAAGAATAAATAGGTATACTTTTTAATATGGAACATGATGGTTTATATGGTACCTACTTACTTCTTTATACAGTATTCTTAGTTGCCCTAAAATTAACTGAAACAGAAAAACACCTCGACTGCAAAAAAAAAAACATTCGATAATCACCCATCTTTACACAAAAGAAAACCACTCAATAATCTAGACAACGTTCGATCTATAAACAAACAGCTAGCTATGAACTCGCCGTTAACATCAATCCCACCAGAGAACCAGCTATTATGTGATGTAATTAAGCATTTTAGTCATCAAACTCATATTTTAAACACTCATGCATGACTTTCAATTTGCAGAATAAAAAAATATTACGGTGAAGAAATGTCGTGAGCTAATGTGTCGAGGGCGAGCGCAGGGAATGCTCGCCATTTTGTTTTTTTCTCTCCTTCCCCATAATTACGTAATTAGTGGCGATGCGAATTGGAAGTGCATTTGTTGTGGGTCCTTTTGTCCGCGATCGGTGTGCCTGCGCCCGCGCCGCACGGAACAGCTGTTCCACGGCCGGTTGAGTTGCGACTTTCTCGTTTGACAATTACGAGCTTTTTATAATTGATACGTAGGAATTGAATGAGCTCAGTTGTGTTTTTAAATACTTTTAACGAAGCATGTCTATTTATTTTTTTAAATGGTTGAGTAATGATGGTTGTACTTAATGAAATATCCTTTTTTATTCATATTTGTAAGTTTAGTTTACTTTAAGCTGATGATCAGACCACCACAGCCTATCTAGGTGGTATCTACAGCGTGTCAGAAGAATATGGTCATATTTATGGGTGTGTTACAGGTTACAGTCCAAACAGACCATCAAACTGAATGACTTTCCCTAAGGGACCAACATCATAATATCACATTTAGTTCGAGTAAGCATTTTTTTTGGGACAGCTGATTATTTCATCGATCTTTTTTTTCTGCATAATATTTCTTCTGACACGTTCTATTGTTAACTTTAGCGTTCTTTCAAACCTTTCTTCTTGAAGCGCTATGCACTGTGGCACTGTGCATAGCGCTTCACATGTCAATCCATTACTGGACTATCATCACACAATGTATTACCAAAACATGAGAGCAGTGTTCACAAGTCGATTGGCCACGGTTGCGAACACGGAGGGTAGAGTACTTGCCGCGACATTTGGCGCGCGGGAGTCCGTCGTGCCGTGTCGTGCCGCGCCGCACGCCACGCCATCGATCGCTAATCGATTACTCCGATATCAACCTTTGCTTATGATAATAATATCCTATTGCGAAATACTACATCGAGTGCTAGAAACTTTAACTTTAACTCAATGCAATTTAAAAGCATCCATAAATACAATGGTGGAGTTCATATATTGGATTTACCCATTCAAGATTTCAGATAAATCTTCTAAAACTGCAAAAAAGATTTAGTAGACTACCCAAGAATAGAACATTGATTTATAACTGTAAATGTGGCATAAATGCATAGAAACTCAAGTACCTACGCCCCAATTTGTATTAGATTTATAGCAGGATGTGGTGTGATGATATATTCCTTTTCAATTAGCACTCAATGAATGTAGTAGCCGTGTGGCGTTGGAACGGTTGCACGATTCGATACGCAATATCGACATGAACAACAACCGATGCTTCCATTCATCATTATTATAAATGTGCCACACTCGCTTATTTACGGAAATCGATATTTTTTTCGGTATCGACTTTGAATGCTAGATTTCGACACGTCGATAAACGTAACGCTATTGTGTGGGATGACCCCGGTATTGTTGTGTTGCGGTGGCGTGGCGGCCCGCTGAGCAGCGCTCTGCTCGTCACATGAAAGTAGGAACGGCATCATTAGTTCTGCGTCTACATTTTGTTATATTGTAATTATTGATTATAACAGGTCACGGTTATTGGTGAGTAGCGTTTGTAAAACAGACCGACTTAATTAATGATAGGCGCTTCTTTGTAGTTATGATTAGTTTAATTATCAATAACAAAAGCGACAAGAGAGCTGTTACGTGCGTCTAATTTTTCATCTGTCGCATGTTTCCTATACAATTACTCAATCTATGACATGATAGCGGGGACGGGTGCGGTGCGGTGGAAATGGTAGCTGCAATATTGATAAACGTCGACGGGCAATCAGAGGCCGGGCAATTTGCGAGCGATTGTCCGTGGTGAGATGCGAACACACGCAAATTGGAAGCGGCTGCACGTTCAAACGGAGCTGTTTAGAGCTCACATCATAGTTAGTGCCGGCCAGTTACCGCGGAATGTTACTATTATTTAGTTATGTTTACGTACGGCCTAATTGACTTCACACATGATTTCGATGGAGAGATAGGTATTTGCACCATTTTATTGGTTAAAACTACAAGATAATAAATTACATCAGGTCTTTTTGAAAAGCATAAATTATACATTTTAAGAAATGCTTTTCTCGAAAATCTAAATTACACGTGCGAAACATTTCCTCATTTTCCTCAACATTATATCATCAATAACGCTAAGTTCAACATGCACATTACGGTATCCATTATTGTGTAACCGAAGGCGATCGTGAAGGAAGGAAAGGGCTCTCACGGGGTCACACATAAATATCTAATGAGAAATACGATTACGCAAGAAAATGATATCGATATCAATTCGATATTCGTTCCAAAGCTAGCAATCACGAAAACAAATTTGCGTTCATTTCCTTTCCCTCGGAACAAACGTATAGCGAATCCGGCGTAGCAATATCTTTTATAAGGCGGTAGATCGTAATGGAAACCATTTCTCATCAATTTTCTAAATAAAGGCGCACAGAAGCTAGCGGATAAAACAAAGCGCGAGCGCTCACGACATAGATTGAGCTGAATTATCGCTTTACCGCAGAACACAATCTACCCTCGAGTGTACTCGCACCGGACTACTATAGGTACGTACACCAGCTACATGCGTATAGCGTGGTATCGGAGCGCCGAGCCCGTACGCCTGGTGCACTCAGCCCGGGACCAGATAACAAGTGTGAATTATGTTAAATCTAGACAGTTTTTCTCTCTTTTATCAATTTACTACTTCACTAAGTACAACGTTTGGCTCTGATCAAATTTAAACAATAATTTCACCTTTGCAATCGCGCTCGCTAACTTTGAAATTGTAGCAGTACGGGTGTACAGCTTGCGAAGCAAAATACAGAGTTAGGTTTAAGCTATACGTAGACGTACGTTGAATGAAAAGAGTATTGTAATCATTAGATATTAATTGTTTAATACCTTCTGCAGAAACCTTACGTTAAGAACAGACAATGAAAGGTTAGACAGTCAATGTGTCAAGATTACGGAAACCCAGCTGCTCACATCGCATATAACAACAAAACAACACTTTTCGTACATTAACCGTTCGCCTGTCGTAATCAAATTACATTTAATAGCGAATTTTCTGTCATTACAGCAACAGCATTAATAATTGTAAATAAAAGAATTACAGTAATTTCACTGACAGGCCAATCAAAACGTCGAGTTACAAAACCACCAGCAAATTGGGTGAAAGTGTGACGTTAATATTCGTACGGATGACAAATGGCCGAATCTTGCGCAGGAGAGGTAGTAATGAGACCAAATCAAATGGTGGACGGAGTAATTCGCATGTTAGTGGAAGCTTTGTGAGCGTTCGTGCTGGGAGGCATTACCGTCACTGTCAAATCGTCACTAAGAATAATGAAATCAAACATACTTAGGCTTTATCTAGCGACCTTCGCCTTCGTACAACCTTTCACTACGAGGAAATAATATTTCAAGAAAGTTTGTATGTTCAGGTTCACATGTAACGCTGAAGTTACCTTCACTTTCATGCATGACGTAGTAGGTCATAAATAGCTTTTGAATGAGCTTGCGGAAATTCAGTTTTTTTATTTTTTTAATAAACTTTGCCCTACACGGAATTTCACTGTGTGGGTGAGGTGTGGGTGTGGGTATCAGGACACTTGCGCGAAAGACATTTGCGCAAAAGACTCTTGCCGCGAACCCACTTGCGCGAAAAGACATATGCGCGCATGGACTTTTGCACGACTGGACTTTTGACATTTGCGCCAGGACACTTGTCTATTCGCGCAAGTGTCCTGGCGCACAAAAGTCCAATCGCGCAAAAGTCCATTCGCGCAAGCGTCCATGCGCGCACATTTCTTTGCGCAAGTGGGTTAGCGCAAGTGTCTTTCGCGCAAAAGTCCCAGATCCGTGGGAGAGTTTACAAACTTTTAAGCTCACAATACACAAACAGCAAGATCCCGAACCACGGCTCTTCAGTCAACTGGTCTCACTTATTTGGGACCCGCGGGATGAGTTTACTATAGGTCTTACAAACATTTGTTCCGTGCGGGAATCGAACCCGCGACATGCAGTGCAGTAGCCATTCGCTCAGCCACTGCGCCAACCGTGTCGCCAGTTAATTATTTCGCTTAAGGGTTTTTTTTTTTTTTTCGGATGGGAAGTCATCAAATGACTTCTCCCGCTCTGGGCGGAGCAGGAGGGAGTGTCAGACTTTAACTGACTAAAACCTATCCATGTTCCTTTATCGCCCTTTGTGTTCCGGGGCCACGGTATCTCTTTGGAACAGTCCCGCAACCCCGGCAGGCATCGGTCCTTGCGTGGAACACGAACGCGCCGTCGACACGGCCTGTCGTCATGAGACGGACGGACGGCAAGCTAGCCCATAGCCCACCGTCCACAGGCCCGTGAGTAAATGAAGGCCTAAGCTTAACATCGTCAATAAAATTATAATGTAGGTAAGGCTGAAATCTTGAAATGGGATTTCATTTTAAAAACAACTAATTTGACAATATCATGTAGGTAATTGAATTTGCCGTACACTAGTCTTACTTTCCTGCTAAACTATACAGTTCTAATGATCAAATTAATATGACGAATGGTACATTATTCAAAAGCCTATTACATAGCTTGTAGCAATAACTAACCCGTATAGATTACCCCAACGGGATATCATACAACCTTTTTATACGAGTCCCAATAAATATTCCCGAGCCACTATCATTATTGACGAATAAGGTTGAACTTACAGACAATTAAATGTGTAAACGTGTGATAAATTGTTGGCTGGCCAGGTTTTATGGCGACCGATAACGGAGCGCTGTTCGTTTTATCGACACAACTTATTGAACTATTTACTATTAATTTAAACAGACTTCGACTGATTAAACCGACATTTAGTAGAAACGTGCTTTATTGTTTGGTCTGATTTATTTTTTTAAGTGTAGGTGTGTTTTTTTTTGTTTTAGAGGATGAATGGGATTCAATGAAAATGCTGTTTTGATTCTTATGCTTGCTACACAAGACTTCGTGGGGCAGTGCTTAGGATATAACGTTTTCAATTTAGATGCAAGTAGAATGATTGCAATTCAATGTCTAGTTTCTGAGAAACACATGTAAGTTTTTAAACTGACATGGTCACTGACACAAAAACGGGATATTTACCATGTTTACTATTTGTTTTAAGTTCCAGATTTTCTAAGAAATAGGTACTTAGTAAATACATACATGCACTTATTTGGACAATTTTAGACACGTGCTTAGGAGCTCACTCACAGATACTAATGGTGCAGTTCCACCAATATTCCACCATACATAAGGGTCGAATTGAGTACCTTATTTTCTGAGGTCAGTGTAATTTTTGTGGGATTAAACTGCATAGGTAAATGGGCACTTGTATTCCTCTAGTACACTTCTTATATGCATTAAAATGAAAAACATTACACTGGCAGCTGCCACCTAATTATCATTAAATTCCAGCTATTTCTAACAGCTTCAACTTTAAATAAAAGTAATTAAACTAACAAAAGATAATTGCTTCATTAGAAACAAACGCTTATATTTCCATGGCTTACCATATTTTTATGGGAAAACATTTAAATACATTATACTATAAAGAATTGTATCTTACATAATATAAGGGTAGGGCTGTCAACATTTAAAATGTCATTGTAGAAGTAGAGAGAGTGCGAGGGAGAGGCTTTACAAAGTCGTGCAGTTTGCTACATGTAGCTTGGTCACTTTTCAGTAAAGTTTCAGGCAGATAAAAGGTTTTATCATCAATTGAGTCTAAAACTCCTTTGAAGATAATATCCCACGCGTCACGACTGTAATACCCGAAGAGTTAGACCGAGGTGCAGTCCCTAATAGTACCTACACCCCCATTTCGCCAGTTATGTTTAAGTCCCGTGTAATAGGGGGCGAGCCTATTAGCATCAATCGAGCACAAATCTGCTGCTGAGAAATTCCTAATGGAAAAACCCAATAACAATTTGCCCGTCCCGGAGATCGAACACAGGACCTCACGCTCGGGTAGATGACAAAAAAAAACTAATTAGTCCGTCAGATCGATTTCCAAAAAAATATTGGACACGTATATTTTTCTTTTTTCGCGTAAACAAATAATGAAGACGGATACAGTGCGTCGAAAACTCGTGTGAAGTAACATTTGAGTACATTTTTTACTTAAAAGTGACGTCACAAGCTCCCACTCATGATCTTTGACACGTTTTATCTTCGTCAATTTTTATTAATTTAATAAATCAAAAAACACGTATCTAATATGTTTTGATAATCTAACTGACGGACTAAACAAAGTTATACTTTTTTTTAGTCAATCATCATCCCTCTAGCTAGACCAACGAAGGAAATATGTTTGAACTATATTTATTTAAAAAAAAAAACCTATTGACCAACCCTACAAGTGCCAAGTACCATTGGTATGGGTCATTTGACGTAGTGGGCGCGTAACCGGTGGGCGACTCGTAACGCATCGCGTCCCCGTAGTTGGAAAATTAAATAAGTCCGATTTTGGCGATATTGACTTTTCCCTATTTTCAAAACACCTAAAACATGCCGCATATTTGAGCCTTACAGGCATTTTCGTATCTTATTCAGTTCCAAAAAGATAGCTATTTTTGTCGGACAGATGGATTAATAAATATCTTCAGACAAACACAATTTTTTTTGAGGAAAAATAAATAACTCAGTAAATAAATCAATAACTGTGGTCAATGATAAGTTGAATGTCAAGTAAATTAAATCACATGAGTTGTTGAATTTTTCGTCAACTTAAAAATTCTTTCACAAAATTTGCTACGTTCTAGGAAAACTAAATAACTATATTTATTTAATTCTGCTATTCAGAATTCTGATATAACGTACCTAATTTATAAATACTTGATGTTATCTATTTTTTTTACAACTAGAGAATGTTAATTAAAAGATGCTAGGCAAATAAAATTAAATAAATTAAGTTGTTTATAATTGCCATAAAACAAAATGCATCTGAGGAAAGAATCAGCCCTGCTCTGGAAAAGCGAAAAGATCGAAATGCCAGACAGTTACGAGACAGCACTCAAGAGGCTCGTCTCAACAGAGAAAAATCTCGATAGCAACCCTGCTCTTCGAGACAGATATACAGAACAGACGAACTCGTACATAAGTAAGGGATACGCCGTAAAAGCACCCAAGACAAGCACAGTTGGTAGGACATGGTACCTACCCCATTGTAACGTGTTCAATCCCATGAAACCGGAAAAACTCCGAATAGTCCATGACGCCGCAGCCAAATCAGGAGGGATGTCACTGAACGACTTCCTACTCACGGGTCCAGACCTACTACAGTTGCTGCCCGGCGTCATGATGAGATTCCGCCGACACCCGATAGCAGTTGCCGGCGACATAGCAGAAATGTTCACGCAAGTGAAGGTGCGAAGACAGGACAGAGACGCCCTTCGTTATCTTTGGAGAGGCGATATAAGAGAAGGCGCCCCTGAAGAATACCGCATGACGTCTATAATATTCGGCGCGGCAAGCTCACCGTACACAGCCATCTACGCAAAAAATTGGAACGCGAAACGGCACGGCGAAAGTCAACCAGAAGCGGTGGCAGCCATCATACAGAGTCATTACATGGATTACTACCTCGCCAGCTACAGAACCGTCGAAGAAGCGACACGCATAGCAACAATGGTGAAGAACATACACCTACAGGCGAAGTTTGAACTCAAAAAATGGGTTTCAAACAGCACAGAAGTTCTAGAAACTAAAGACCCGACACAGAACAGGACTGAAGTAGTTAACATCGGGAAAACAGACAATACAAAAAAGATACTCGGACTGATATGGAATCCGAGTGAGAACACGCTAGGCTTCAACCTTACGCTCGAACGTCTATTGAGCGTCATCTTGGACAAGGAGGCGCCGACGAAGAGAGAAGCACTGAAAATCGTCATGTCACTATATGACCCGCTGGGCCTCGCTTCTCCGGTAACTATTCGAGCCAAACAGATTCTCCAGGAGGCTTGGAGGCGAGGAACCAACTGGAACCAGGCGCTCGAACCAGACCTGTCCTCCCAGTGGAGAAGTTGGGTGCAACATCTGCGACAGCTCAAGAACGTCGACTTACCAAGATGCTATCCGGGATACAGTGAAGCTACAGAAACAGAAGTCCACGTCTTCACCGACGCGAGCGAGATGGCGTACGCAGCAGCAGTCTACTGGCGATCGACAACAGCAGACGGTAAACAGCACGTCACTCTCGTCATGGCAAAGGCGAAAGTGCCACCAATCAAGCTACAGTCAATACCGCGCCTCGAGCTACGGGCCGCGGTATTGGGAACCCGCGTAGCAGCAGCCGTCATAGAAGAACACGGCATCAGTGACGTACTGGACAGACAGCAAGACCGCCCTTACCTGGATTCGAAGAGGATTACGAGTATAAAAACCGTTTGTCGCCCATCACATAGCATCTATAGAAGAAAACAGCAAGGTCGAAGACTGGCGATGGGTACCTACGAAAATGAACATAGCCGACAGCGCCACTCGCGACGTACCACACTACTTTGACTCGCATCATGAGTGGTTCCGTGGACCTAGTTTTCTGTACAACGAACCGTCGACGTGGCCAACAGAGAAACCTCCAATCAACACAGAAACAGGGGACGAAAGAACACTCACAGTCACCGATAGAAAAGGTAACAACAGCTCTTCTCTGACAGAAGTTATTCCAGATGCAGTACGATTCTCGAAATGGGAGCGACTATTTCGTGCTACAGCGAGCGTCCTACGCTTCATATATCTCTGTCAAAAGAAAACGGAGAAAACGTTCTACAAACGAACACAGAAAAATACAGAAAAGGATCCTGACTGGAGAAAACAGAAGAAGGCGACCAAACCCCTTCCCAAGATGACGGCGAAGACATCAGGCACTCGGGTCGAGAAATACACTATTGAAGCAGAACTTCTCCGAAAAGCAGAGATACTACTAGTACAGGTCTCACAGCAACAGTCGTTCTCTCAAGAAATATCAAATCTACAGCAACAGAAGTCCATAGAAAAGGACAGTCGACTGAGGCCGCTTCGTATAGAATTAATAGACAATGTCATACGGCTCTGTTCTGTATGGTGTCGGACGTAAAGAATAACACCATCCCATATCATCCTGTGGGTGTCGTAAGCGGCGACTAAGGGACTTGCCAGAGAATGGGCAGCAGCGTTCTCTGTGCTTTTATAACAACCGCACTGCGATCGCCAACCCGCCTGCCAAGCGTGGCGATTATGGCAAAAACCCCCCTTTTGGGAGAGGCCCATGTCCAGCAGTGGACGTCTTTCGGCTGAAATGATGATGATGATGATGTCATACGGCTGAAAAGTCATATCGCCGCCATCCACGAAATAGCCGACGATGCGAAGCAACCATCCATTCTACACGGTGACCATCGCATCACCCATTTATATATAGACTGGACACATAGAAGCCTACAGCACAGCGGTACAGAGCTCACCATCAACGAGGTGCGACAACATTATTGGGTCATCAGGAGAGGCCGACCACGAAGAAGATACTGGCACAATGCCTACAGTGTCGTATTCGCAAGGCACAACCCTCCGTGCCTGCGACCGGCGACCACCCCAGAACGCGCCTAGCACATCATCAGAGGCCGTTCACCTACACCGGGCTTGACTACTTCGGCCCACTGTCAGTCACCGTTGGTCGTCAGCATGAAAAAAGGGACGTAGGACTATTCACGTGTCTGACCACCAGAGCGGTCCACCTCGAGATCGCCGCCAGCCTGGGGGCGACGGAGAAGTCCGGACTGCTGAGCTTCAGGTACGCACACAATGTTATTTTTGGTTTCAAATTATTTTCCGTTTTGATTTGAAAGAATACTTTAAGTTAATTTGTTTCCTCTTGTTATAATTGGTGTAATTTTGTTTATTTTTTTAAGTTTGTGGTAAAATGATTAGTGTATTGTAATCATTTTACCACAAACTTTTTCTAAATTTTATTGTACTTTTCCATTTCTTCCTTAAAACTTTATTAATATCATAATACAGCTTTTATTTTAAATGAGACCAATAATAGTTAAAAAAAAATATCAAAGTAATAATAACGTACAAAGCCACTAAATTTTACATTTAAAAATATTTCGAGTTTAATGAATTCAATAACTGCATTTATTCCACCAAATTTTTCTCTACCAAATGTGTTTAGGTTGTAGGAAAACTAAATAAATAGCCGAAATAAGTTGCTAATTGTAGTTACGTTATAAATAACAGTTGTGGCAAAATTAAACAACTTGATTTTTATGTGTTATTTAGTTATACTTAAAGATAGACTTCAGTTTGTTAAAGCAAAATGTAAAAGGTAATCAGGTCCACAAAATATAAAATTACCGACGGTAAAATTGTCTCACATTTTTTAACAAATGTACATTAACTAAAAAAAAAACACTAAATCGCGTTTATCTCAGAACTACAAAATCAGAGTTATTTAATTTTCCAACTACGGGGACGATCGGTTATCTACGCGTCATTTACCTAAGAACTGTTTGATGTGACTGTCCTACGATCTACGTCTTCCACCAGTAGCCGACGGTAGCTGCTTCCAGACGTTTATTAACCGTTACTTGTCAAATTATGAGCGTTTTAACTGATTTTGGGAGTGCTATGTTGGTGCTACGGCGGTCGCCGTTTATACTCTTTTACGTCAAATAAAGACCATTTCAACAGATTGCAGTTTTGTGAATGAAATTATATTTTAGTAGAAATGGTAATCTATTATAGTTTAAGTGGGTTCATTTACATACATTGATTATGAACTGTAAGTTCATTGACGTAACGTATTTATCTAATTCAAAAATAATCTGATAGATCCTCTACATTTACACAACTGGATTCACACTATACAAAATGTTAGTTTACTTTTAACGTCAGCTTATTAAACCGAAGTAGTAAGTCTACCTCTCTCTGCCTTCAGGGTGTTACAAATAAGACGGGGATAATTTCCAGCTGCGTACGAACGAAACCTAAACACATACAGCAGACTCGATAAACGAATAAATCCCGGATAATAAATAGGTGAAGTCTTCCCCTGCACCTTACAATTTAGAATCCTACACGTTCCTACAAAGATATCTCTGAATGCAAATCAGTAATTTATCTACTTTTCTTTTTCAGAAATCACACATCTGCAAAAACAGTCGACATCAAGAAGGTTGCAGATTGAATATTCATAGTAGGGCCTAATCTCCATAGTATTACTGCGGGTTGAAAACCGTAGATCAGATTTTTAGAGTACTTTTGAGTCTTGATTGAATTAGTCTTTAGCTTTTAGCCACATATGAGCTTTTTATAAGTTTTTCTTTTTCAATCACAAAACTTTTTTCATAGGCAGAAATTATAGAATGCCACGTGCTTTTGATCCATGATTTTCCTGCAATTAATTAGCAATAAACATATTTAATACATAATATAATCGTAGTTAAATTTGCAAATTAACAACGATTATAACATAACAATAATTTAAATTTTCTATTTAACCACCCTGCTTGAAAACTGGCAGACAAGTAAATTTTCTTTTTCATCACCTCAACTTTACGTTCATCTTTGTATAAGTGGTGGTAGTGTGACACAAGCGTGTCTAACGGGCACACCTGCGGCTGCTCTAATGCGCCTGAGCCCGTAATGCGACGGCTCTGTCTTACGGTCCACGGTCCACCATGTCCGATGCGCGTGATTCGGTCATGCCGCCTCACCCCTGCGTTTACGCGACCTTACGGACAAATGACAGGCTGACGATTGTCGTTTGTCTGTGTATTAGTGTAAGTACTTAGTGTGTGTAAAAGTTCTAGGAATAGAATGATGCATTGGTTTTAGTCCTTCTACGGTGAATTTATTTGGAACGGCGGAATAGTGAGTTAATCTGTAAAAGAGAAGTAGTCTGCATAATTGTCGATCAGGCACAAAAACATTCTTAATCGATAGATGTAATCATGAAACTGGCTGAAAAGCAAAGCTTCTAAAACTTTTAAGTCGTTACTACGATATGATTTCACTGACATCGACGTTATTTCCACCAGTTGATATGTCGGTTTATCAGTAACTTAAACTGAGGATGAGGTAACGGTGCCTACACCATCAAATAAAACAAAACAATAATATAACACACGAGAAAAACGTGTGATCAATAAAAAGCCAGCCCATGGCCGTAGAGAAGTATTTATTACAGTAACCAAATTAAAAGAGCATTACACGACAACTCCAGCAAGGAGTCAACAAACAAAAAGTCTACACTGACTTCCTTTTAAAAATGTAATCTGCGTCAAGCGCGCGGCGCGGCGGCGCGGCGGCGCGGCGGTGCGCGGGGTAATCATCGAATATTCCGTATCTAACTACAACTTTATACCGCGCGTTATCATGGCCGTATAATGAGTTATGTGCTCTTGCTCGTTTTGTGTCCATCACGGGGTATCGGCGAAGGGCGTCATCCATCATCCGCTGCGACTAATTGCCTGCTACCTTGCTTCGGCTCTCTTATCCTTTTAATTCGTCCTCCGAACACCTATACGACGTCGGAGCGAGCTGTTACGAATAATTGCTTGCGAGATACCGACGTCCACTTGATTGCAAAATTAAAATGTAAGAGCAAAAAGTGCAAGGTGCATAAGTTGTTGTTTAGTGAGCATGTTATTTATCCTTTATGTATTATTAACAGCACCCTTTTACATAAGCTTTTGCAAATCTGCACCTTAACACAAAAAAAGTTTAACAGAAATTATTGTTTTCAAGCAATATCAAAACCAAATATCAGTATTAGGCGCCATTACCAATCCACGATCTCTCATACATCAACGGACCGCTTAATGCAATACAAAAATCGTGCTCGACCAATTCGTAAGCAATCCAGCGACTCCGCTAGTGGCGGGGCTAGTCACGAACGATCGCCGAGTCCATTGGCAAATAAAAATAAGGCCGAGGACAGCGATCCCGAATCCCGCCGAAAGGGGTAGCTCGATTAAGTGTCGGTTTGAGTTTTATTCGCGCGGGGCGAAGGGGACGTGTGGGCCCGGCGCCGCATTAATCATTAACACAGCCTGCCTAATGACACCGCCGAAATGGGCCCAATAGTGTTGCACCCGGCGTTGTCGACAGTTGTGAGACGGGGTTTATAGGAGAAATGATGAACTAGTCTGTTATGTAGAGCCTTCAGTTCGCAACAATGAAAATGCTTGCATCTCAACTAAGGCTATAATGAACATTAGTGGATTTAGACTTTAGTGCTTGAGATATATTTGCATTCAAAGTTTTTTTGTTAATTAAGAGAGCTTTTTAGAAACATTATGTTAATGCAAGGACTTTCTTCGGTTTCTCCACTTTGTTATGGCTATTACAAAACCATAATGCCTGAATATACAATTACCTACTCAAAAATCTTGTCAATGAATAAAATTTTGGTTATATCATTTGCATTTAAGCAAAAATCACACATTCCTGAAAGTTTACTTACAATAAAATTATCGACAAAATCACGGGCACATCACTACGCCCGATATTAGATGTCGCTATTAACTCCGCAAAACGTAATTAATCGAATAAGTTTATGATTGATATAACCAGTTTGTGGGGCGCTTAATTCACTTTCCCAATTCCTGGAGACCCACTCGCTTTTATAAAGTTATCCTTTAAGAAAATTGATTGGCTCTATCGCTACTTAAGTGATTTAGTAATGAATCAATTCAATTACTATAATACCTTCCAGAGTAGCGATCGAGGAAGCGTAAATAATAAGTGAAACTTAATCAAAAGCAACTTTATAATTGCGTTATGTAGTTATTTTGTTATAATAATTATGGTGAGATTTTCTATTGGCGTCTGTGCACTTCACTGGTTTTGTGACTACGTTAATCTGACTTTGTTTTACAGATCAATAATTTATTCATGAAAGAATGTCCAACAAGTTTAGTTTCCTGACAAAACATACAATAAATTCGATGGAAATTAAGAGAAAATAGTTTTAACTTTCTCTTACAGCATTTTAAAGTACTCAGCCATTTTTTCATTTGAAAAGGCAGTCTTTCAACTGACTGGGTAACGAATCAACCCTAGTGGTTCATAGTAATTTAATTTTGTAAAAACTTCTTAAAAAATAAAATGTAACCATAATAAAAATAAGGAACATTAACCTAAAAAAATTGACGACATAGCGGATAAAAACACAGCTCCGTACATCTGCTAATTGGAAAGCAAGTACCAAGTATATTACACACGATCTTGCGAATAAATGTAAAGTGAGATAAAGGAAATAGATTATTATTGTAATGTAGGAAACGGCAATGAAACTCTCACTATTAAGTTATATTAGTAATCTAATTATAAATAGATCATGATTGTTTGATGTTGATTGATGATTAATTGATTTTTGGTTGATGGTTGATGATTGGTGTTGATTATTAATTATTATTATTATTTTATTATATTTTAATTATTATAATTATTATTATTTATTTTTTATTGTTATTATTATTTTCTTATTATCTATACATATTATTAAGTACCTAATATACTTTTGGAAACAACCTGTATCATTTAAAACTTCCTCCACTACTTCTGTTTCTTGTGAACGGACCGTCGGATTGGTCACCGAGGTTCGCTCGTTGGTATGTATTAGATATTATTTCGCCAAATATTCGTTGTAACTGTTTTAGTTGTTTCTTTATTTTTAACTAAGTAGTTAAGTACCCACTTAAGTTGATCTAATTCTAAATTATGTAGTCGATGATTTTGGTGCACGGTAAAACTCTAATGAGTTTATGTTGGCACCAACTTAAATATATAAAATGTATGTATACTACTGAATAAATAAATAAATTACCTCGAACTATTCGCAATGCATTGAGCTAAGATGGCTGAGAATATTATTTATTTTCTTTATTCGTCTTTCAAACACATTCATTACATTTTTAAACATATCTGAAAAAATAGTGGTCCGCCGGTGTCGGGACCAGGGTCCAAGCTACTGGCGGTTAGAGCTCCAGAGACAGGAAGATCCTCCCAATGCGTGCCGTATCGAGGACTGCCTTTTGAATCTTGCCCTTGATCCAACCGTCTAAGAAGAGCCTCGTCATTAGTTCATCAAGGCTCTTGGCCATCAGACCATTGTCCGCAACGTTATTTATTATTTATTCAAACTTTATGCCTAAGTACAACCTGTACAAAGGCTAACTAGCCTTGGGAATTTTCTACCAGTCAACCTTAGAGTGATGCAGAGACAATACACAGTAGGTGCAATATTATATCAGAATAAAATACTAGAAAATATTCATAACTAAAATATAAGAATAAATACATTATACTTACAAAATAATTGAAGTTCATACTACTAACACTACTACAAATACTACAACTTAATTCTGAGACGAATCTGCCAACTTCTTGTGTATTTCTTAGATGTTGTGGATATTACTCATACGTATGATCAATTCTTGACACAGGAAAACCTAATTACATTATAAAAACTGCTATATTTCCGAAAAGCTTATGCACGTTTCTGAACGAATATTATAATCGCTATTCTCGCTCGTTTCACCAACAGCAAATGAGAGTGAGATTGTTAAAACTCACAAGTATTTTTGTATCGAGATCTGAGAACTTTAAACGCTACTCACATATTACATACTTTGGTTTACTTATAGTACATTACTGCAGAATCCAGTAAGTAAGCTTTCCTGGCCAAGTATGAGTTAAACAGGTTATATACGAGGCCTACAGGATGGCTTTCTTACTGGTTGAGGTTTGTATAATGCTTTTCTCAAAAATGAAAGAAAGTTTAACAATCAATTCGTTTAATTAATATTGAAGGTTACCTACATTCATATTAGGGCAATTACTGATAGATATTGTGATCGATTTACAGGGGGCATTTATATTATTGTTTTTGAAAATCCATGTTAATTTTAGAATAGAAAGTTTTAATCCAACATGATTTATAAACTGAAATTACTAAATACAAACATAAAATCCCACACTATACTTCTACAACATTACTAAGTACAAAACGCAACGTGCATACTTTTCCTGCGTCGCGTTAAGTGTCACAGACTATAAAATGGCTGTTTAGGGCTCCAAAAATATATGTATCTCATAAAATGTCATACCAAAAAGAGAGATAGATATATATTTGGAGCCTCCCTCCTATAACCATGTTATAATGGCTAAACTCTTATCTGTGTCTGGTACTATGTTTTTTATTTCTAAGCAGATATATAGAGGATGACCTACTGTCCAGTAAGTAAATTACATACTTACTTACTGGACAGTAGGAGATTCCAAATTTTAAAATCTCGCTTCTTACTGGACAGTTGTGAATAAGTTTCTGGTAGAGTTCACTTTCTGCAAGGAATTTTTAATAAAGCTATAAATTCCTTGACTTTCTTTTCCTCCACTTTCTTTCTTTTCTTCTATACTTTTTAAAGATGTTATGGCAACATTACATACCATTTTTGAGAAAACATTATTGCTGTCAGTGTCACATAAATGTCAAACTACAAATGCAAGACAAAATCAGGAGCATGTCAAAATTTATCCTAAGTACCTAACGTTTAAAGATCTTAGCGTTAGTCTTCTATCAAGTTTTTAAAGTTTCCTACGTTACATAGATCCATAATTAGAGTGTGTTGTATAAGGACGGTTTTACTGAAAAAATAAAATATAAAGCTTTGTCTTAAACTCAAAATATTGTAATTGTAACACAAAATATACTTCATTTAGCACTTGATGATCGAGTACCCCTGATGTAGCAGCGTGAAAAAGGCAGTGTGAAAGTAGAGGGGGTGTACAGACGTGAGGGGCGGAGGGGTGGCGGGGACGCAATTTGTAATATTTCACGAGCCAGTAGACGCTTATTAACTAGGCGTGCAAAAAATCGACGCCACAGTAGCGCTCAACCTTTGATCGCAAATGGAAAAACCTAAATCGCAATTTTAATCTCTCTTAGTGAAATGAATGGGGTGATAATTTTCCTGTATACGAATATGATTTTAGCTATATAACTAAACAAAATATCCGTTTTGTTCAGTTAATACGATTGAAAGGATTCCTATGGCACCTGTTAAAAACCACTAATATTACAAGAAGTTACATAAAGCATTACGGTCTTATTTGAACATATCTTACTTACTACAAAACTATCAACTTAAAAAAATGTTAGTGTTACTATAGATACTAAATACTTAATTATCCTGGTATTTCAATGACCATAGACAACGGCGCAAGTAACAAGCCATGGTATAAAACTGTGCAGCACCTCTGGCTAATGCAAAAAGTCGTATCTAGTCAGGGCCAGAGTATTAAGGGGCGGAAAATAACAGAGACGTAATTGGAACCTTACTTGATTCCTTATTATTTTATAAATGCACTATGTTATACGTATTTTTCTAGCTTCAATAGTTTTCTGGTAAATTTTTAGTCTGACACAAATTTAACAGTGTCTACAGTGTTAAATTTACTTTCTTTTTATAAAATACTCACATGACGTCATATTCTAATAGGAAATATTACATACCATCATCCCTGTAATCCCCTAAGGTTTAGGCAGAGGTGTACCACTTTACCTAACATAACCATCGCTTCTAAAAGTTTCTAATAGGATCAATAACTTAAAATTCTTAACATTTTCTTATTATCATACAAGGAAAACTTATTCTTAACACGAAATAAGAAAAAGTAGATTTCTGATTGGAGTTTTATTTAGAAAAGTACCCAAATAGTATTTTAAGAATAAAGGTTTTAGTCTCTAGGTTGTTTTTCCATCAGAAAGTTGACACTATTGATTCATTCGATCTGTTGGTCACTCATTCTGGCCTTTAGCCAAAGAAAGACGAAAAAATACGATCACTTATTTTTATTTGACCTAGAGTATTTGTCCGGACAGGCGAAGACATTTTGTTGAAATGTCGAAAGAAAATATAAAATGTTTTTCATGAACAGTAAGTCTAGGCTCAGTTAATATTTATTTTAATTTATTATGTCAACCTTCTTGATGCTAAAAATGTTTTAAAAGGCCCTCCTAGTTATTAAGTTGTACAGTTATATTGTTTTAAGAGAAAATATGTTGATATAATTCTGAGGGAAAAGTATATCTGTAGAAATAAACATTCCTAATAATTAGTGCCTAAAGACAGTACGAAATTATCTGTAGCTATAGCTTTTGCGCACGACTTCGCTGCCCTTAAGGTTGGAAAATAGTTATATTTAAAAGTTTTTCACGGGAACATTTTAAATATAACCTTTGGAACTTGGGGATAATGTTGCGGCTTCGTATTATTAAACGAATTTTTCGGAATCGGATTAGCAGTTCCGAAGATTACTGTAAGGATTTTGGATGTATCTAAAATTACAAACATACTTGACCTTTGACCTTTTTTATAAAATTAATATAGAAGTAAAGATGATATCATATTATTACAATGGCCACTTTCACGTAATAAAAACAATAAGAAATATTACTCTATGACAGTCAGAGAGTTTCAACCTTAGTGAAGTTTCAATTTGTTGAAAATTATTGTCTTTTATCTTTTACAAGGTTGAGTATGGATACAAATCGGTATACTTTACTTAAGTCGCAGCTTCCTAAGCCGTCCCTGTATCGTGCACGTACTTTTTCTGAGAGGCTATTAATCGCGGGAGAAGAGGAGGAGGACATTTAGCCACCGCTAGACCGCTGGCCACAGTGGCCACTCAATAAGCGCTTTGCAGATACTATGTGTACCGACTAAAGCTGTGCGATCAATAATAAGGAAGTGTGATGGTATCCTTCCGTGATTATACAGAGAAGAGACTTTAATTGGGAACATTGTTTGTGGAAAAGGGAGCAGGAAATTGTTTTAGATGTTCATTGCTCGTATGTTTAGAGATAGTGTTGTGTGCATATTTACTTTAAGGGGGAAGCGCCAGAGATAGTCAGGGTAGTATAATTCACAATCGTAACAAATATTGCTTCACAGTTTAAGGCCTGAATTCCTGTCGCGAGTATACATTGTGTTATATATATCACCATACTGCGACGCTGACGTCAGCGGAGCGTATTTGCTACTGTTTTTCTCGCTGAATGACGTACGCGACCGGCCGTGCACGACCGACCGTGCTCGACCGACCGTCAGCGTGACAGGAATTCAGGCCTTAAAATCATTAAAATCATCAACAACCTTCTAAGTTCATTTAACCCCATCGAATGAGTTTTTCATTAAATAGTAGATTGGGACTAACTAAACTTTGAGGGTTGTATTGATGAATTTCGCGGGTTACCCTAGCGCTTTCACCTTAAAACCGAAACAATCGATGATGTAGAGCCTAAATACCTGAATCTTTATTAAATCTATTCAAATCTCTAGCAAAAGTAGGTATCACGAATTCTAAGAACCCACATGAAATCACTATAAGCTGTGCTTCAGTTTTCCGTTTCCCTTATCTACATAAAAATAAGTCAAGTAGCTCCTTACCTCTAAGAACACATCTCCAAGTTACTTTGTTTCCCTCACCATTTACAACTCGAGAAAGTACATACAACTTCAATCACTGCTAAGTACATAAAAGGGAAAAAAGGAACGCCCTACCTAATAATAGGTAGAACAAACGTTTAAACTATACGTAGAGACATTTATGCATTTTTACTTAGAGAAAGTCCCACAAGGTTAATATTAAGTCAAGAATGAACTGTAAGTTTTAAAACATAGGGTTGAAATTGGGAATCACGGGTGTTGTAAGTGACTTTGTCGTATCGAAGTGCGTAGGGCGGGCCGCCCAAACGTTTAGCAGCGTTTAACGAAAGCCTCGAGGTGGGCGCGGGACACACCCACGGGGTCGAACTCTCGACTCATCCATATTTCATATTAGGTAAGTTTATGTTCTGTTGAACTTACTTACCTAAACTTGGAACCAGCAATTTACATAATAAACTAAGTTTTTAAAACATAAGTGACAATACAGCAATATAAACACTTAGGTATGTCAGTTTACTGTATGTACTGTACTCTGAATAAATGTACGGTCGACCAAGCTATTTGTTGCCATTTTAACGTGCAAATTACATTGTAAAATGTAAACCAAATAGCTTGGTCGATCGTACTATGAATCTAGGAAATAGAACACTTAACTGCCCTAAGCTCCTAGCTTCCGTTGAAAGTTTACTTTTTACAAATAATTGACCGGATTTCGGTCATCACAATCTCAGCGAACACTATAGCTATATAAGCAGGAGATATTGCACAGCTGTGTGCGTAAACACAATTGCCCTCAATCTCCTAATCTGATGAGACGGTCATACGACACGACCAGAGAGAGATCAGTAGCACGTAGTAGAACCCCACGTTTAGCAGTACTACCTCTTGCAACTACTCGACGAAGTCAACTTACTTTTTTTTTGTAGACTTTTAGATTAATTGCTCGATTGTCACGGTATGTCAGTAGAGATATAAATCCTGCTCACGTCTTGGTAGTTTTTAATCAAATCACAGGGTTGCAAAGTTGTCTATCTCAGCGAAGACAAGACTGGTTGCTAGACTATTCAGTTACACCGCCCAGTGTTATATACAAAAGCTTATGCCTTAATACCACCCCTTCTTCACACCTATCGCACGTAGATGTAAATAATTCAGGCACTAGTTGGCACTGAGCGTCGAGGGTTGCACTTACACTCGTTCCAATTTAAAATGTCATTTATTTCTGCGAATGCAACCCTGCTACTACTTGCAAGCTTGAACCTTCTTGATACTTTGGGACAATGGCGAATTTGAGAACTTGTAAATAGGGACAATTAAGTAGGTCATAGTTGGAGAGCATGATAGTCCATGATTCTTCGTCATTTCGCAAGTCATTTGCGCAGAAACTTGTTTTCTAGATAATATACTTACTCGTAATTAATTGATAATCAACACGTTGACGTTTTATCAAACAAGTGGTTTTCCGGATTTTCCCAACAACTATTATGTCATTCAATTCAGACACCTCAATGATTTGAGTTTAAGTTAATATTCAAATGGTAGAAGTAAAAATTTGTTTGTTTTGAATATTGATTAAAATTATGTCGATTTTACCCACAGAAAGATACAGCGTCTTAAGTGGCTTTGCTTCAATGACATGAAGCTTGTTTTCTAAACGTCAAATCTAGGTTTACAATCTCAATTATTCTTATAACGTGAGATTTCATTGTAACTTCATACAATGGTTTATTGCTTTTCTCACTGTAAAGTTTAAATTGTTTGTAAAACGAAGTATTTGACGTCAAGCAACAAAGTAAATAATAAGTAGGTAAGTACCGTCAAAACATTTTAACAAAATTCTTGTCTTACGGTATTTTTGCGAAAGATACCTATTGAAATGTTTTTGAAATTTGAATAAAAAGAGTTTAATTCTATCATCAAATGCACTGTTCGATAACTCACTTAAAAATCATAAAAAGCTTCGCTCAGAAGATCTCATACAGAATATTCACTGATAAATTTCCGTTAGAAACTTTACCTAAGTACTTATTCGACTAATATTCCCAAATCAACATTGGAACAACATTGTCCTTTCAAGTATCAAAACTCTTTGGTCACGGTACAGTAGGGTGGTGTAGCGAATAACGAAGGCGCGTTTGATATGTTAATTTATATAATTCGTAGCTTTTCACTGCTTTTACAAGCTGTTGCGATACGTTCTTCGTGTGAATATCTATGTAACACAATTTGTTACTGCTATTAATAGAAATGGAATTAATAAATGGACATGTAGATCTTGCGTGATGTTTCCATAGGTAAGTGTAACTTAATACGAAGTTATCTGACGTACCTAGGTTCCTACATAGGTACTCGTGTGACCAGCCAAAGTTATCACACATGATCCTCTCTTAATCTTGCCATTGATAAAAATACAAACCTGTTGTTATTCAATGATTTTAAAGAACCTAATAATAACTACCGATACTTAACTGGCTCTTTATTCCTGATTTTTTATGACCCTTGTGAACAATTTATTATGAATTACAATCTATTAAACCTCCTATGAACCGTAAAACACCTGCATACGGTTCTCATTAAAAAAACATAGAAAATCGTAATTTATTACATGTAATCATTGCATGTAATGATTATTGTATCAAACCCGCTATTTCCAGCCAGACGTTGTCGCCGCATCGATTTAATGAATAAAGTGGTTGAAATCAATTTGCGACACTTCTGTCACGATACAATAATGTAATTTTAATATTTAAAAGTGACAACATTAAACCCACGCTCGCTCTTCTCTGATTCCACGTTCTGAATACGAAATGTAAACGGGAAGCGCGCGAAAAGGCGGCTGCCATGTTGCTTTTAGCACCCTTTAATGGAAAATATTTGAGAATAAAACGAAGCGCCCTGATTAAAGTGTAAATGAAAGTGAATTGATATTTTAGCAACTGTTTGTAGATGCTTTACACGATGACGATTGTGTTTAATATTAAAGAGGCACGATGTTTTTATTTTTGACAAGTGCTACTTGGTATTTTGTTTCGGCATCAGATTTTCTTCCTTTTTGAGTAGTTTCCACCTTACTTTGCGGTCAATACTTTGGAATTATTTCTTTACCTACATTAGGAACACCAATACACATATATAATTGGTTAAACACCATTAAACCATACTGTTTTCCTCAATTCGTGATTGTCTAGATGAATTCTCTTATTTTCATTGAGAAACTTAACCTCAAAGAAAAACTATGAAATAAATTAAAAAATCAACATAACTAAAATCTATGTCCCTATTAACATATTGAAGATTAACCTGAGATGATCTCGAAATCGCAAGCTTTTCAATTACCAACCAATTCAAGAGAAAATCTTTCCAAGAAGTCTTAAGTAGTAAATTTCGTCAAAGCAAAGCAGGCAAGTTCGTGTTACAAATCCTCAATTAGCGCGCACATAGCTCAGTTTAAGCCGGCGTTTAAATTCGTTAGAAGCGGGCTGCGTTGTTTTCGTTCGCGGGTTTCTCATAGACTAAAACTTATAGATATGCAACATCAAGCAAGAATTAACTGGCATCTCTTTAGCTGGTAGAGAAGATTAAGGTTCATTTCAGATTCAAGTTACGCTTCTTCAACGGGTAAAAAGGCTGAAACACTGTTTCATACTTTTTAACAACTTGTTTAGTTAGTTCAGAACTAAATAAACGAAAGAATTTTCTTTGAAGAAAATTACAAACCTTTGGTAACAAGCTTGGGCTATACAAAATATCAGTGCATTATAATAAAACAATTCTCGACATTTTAAAGAGGCGTCTCGCAGATTTTATTGCTATCTCGTCCCCTCTACAATTAAAATCTTTGGCGGCGCCATCAATTGCGTATGTGAGCTGCGTAGCCCGCTAAGTGGATCTCCATTTTAACTCCTGAAACAAGCCGGTTGAGGCTTTCAGTCGGATCTCGGCATTTGCATGATTGGCATTACGCTGATTACCCCTCCCCCCGCACGCCCCGCGCCGGTTCTTCCGTCACGCTTCACCCCGCGCTCCTCATTCGTGGCTCGTGCCGATTTCAGAAAGCTAAACACATGCAAATTCGTTTCAGTGAATAGTTCTAAAAGTAGTGGTGTTTCTTTAATGGCCTGATTACTGACCAAGACTGTGGTTAGTGAGTTCTATGTTGTAGTATCATGATTGTGTTGGTGGCGTGGATGATCGGCTGCAGATGGTTGGTTTCGGTCTCTTCAATTTGGAAGAGATGCAGGTCTCTTACAGTATAAAAGTTTACCAAAAAACTTGATAAATCTAGATGTATGATAGAAAAAACCAGTAGAAAAGAGGAAACTACTGCGTGTGTAGTCAGTTTGTACAGATTAAAACGTTAATTTGCCCCCCGCCCTGCCCTGCTTTGCGTCACCTCCTCCCCCCCCACCCGCCCGCAGTACCGACAGTTGAAAGTGCTCCAGAAAGTGTCGTTTATGTACTCAAAGCATATGCAAATGGATGTTTTAAAATTTTAGGGAGAGAACGCCACTTTAGTCCCAGAAGCACTTGCGAATATCAAAATGTAAATTTACCCTTTTATGTTTACAAATCTTGTACCTAAATGAAAGCGTTCATTTTATTGACTTTAGCCCGACAAACATTGAGTACACGGCCATTTTGATGTAAAGCCCGTTGAAATATGCATAAACAATTTTCATATTCACGTTCACGTTCATATTTTATTTCCTTATAAACGTTTTTAATTTTTTTTTGACGTGCCTTGTAGTTGGTACTTTTTTAAGTGGGTGCTACTTTTATATCAGGTACCTACCTATTCTACCCTTATGTGCAAATAACTTGAAGACCATAATAATCATATCTAAGAACCTACTGAACTGTGACCCAAGACTAAATAAACCTTGATATCAATTTAGCACCGTAATATAGTAGAAAATATTAACATGGCGTCCATTTTGTTTTGACGCGCATCTAAGTTACAACGAAGTATCAGTCTCACGCAACAAACTGTTAAATAATACAGATTATGTTTTGGTCAAACTGCGTTTACCGGGTGTAAAGTGAGAAGTAGGAATAGGAAGACGGTGTCGCTCGGTCCGGTGCGCGCGCGCCGATCTCAGCCGATCGAGTTACTTGTAGGTATTCCATGTATAAATCAGTTTCCAATTGATGTAAATTGCCTTAATAACAAATACCCACTTGAATGCAGTATAAACTAAGTTGATTTCAGAATGACTTTAACTACTTACTTTAAAAGTCATGAAGAAGTTTTAAATTGCAGTGCAGTCTGAACTTTACGTATTTAAGTTTTCAAATTCACATTTTTGTTTACATTTTAGAAATTAACTTACAAACCCATCTTTTGAGAAACGACTTGTATGAGAAAATCGTCGACAGTTAAAAGTTCTTATTAGTTACCTCGCATACTCTTGTAAGTATTAAGTTTTCGATAGAAACGTGACGATTACATTGATTTATCACTTAATTTTGGCGGAAATTATGAGAAATGATTCGCGGTTACACGAGGAAAAATTCTTGTAGTCTTAGCGAGGAATTAAAAGCGAGAAATATTTAGAAACATCATTCTGATCACTTCTTTTGAGGTGTTTCGGAAAATGTGTTAATAGTCAGCTTTATCTACGACCACCACCACAATTCCTTAGTACATGTACCTTGTCTTAATTTTTTTAAATTAATATTCTAAAATATTGCATTAACTTGACCGATCACAATTTGGTAAGTATTTGTGGTGGAATTTGTGAATAGGACTCCACTGGCTGTATAATGATCTTTTGCCCTTCAATAAAAGGAATTTTAATTAAATATATTGAACACATTTAATGGAACACATTCCATACAAAAATCCTTACCAAAATGCAAAACCTCCCAAGGTCACACTGCAACTGGACATATCTCTGCACATAAATACAGAACATAAGGATACCCAAAGCCCAGCTCACTCACGAAAACATCTCTACTAAAAATTAACCATAATATATTTTTCGACATGACTCTTAATTAATATCATTACCATTAATTATACCTTTACAATTTCTGGTATCAAGTGTCCTTTGTAGGTGTTCATTACAGAATGTCAGATTTTTCGTTCGTTTAAACTCGTTGCGGAGCAGTGGTGCGAGAAACATACGTTACGCCCCATGGCTATATGTGACGATATCAATGCACTCTTTGTATCCGATTACTGTAATAATTTCAATAAATCTTCCATTACACTCATTAATACAGTGTTAATGGTCTGCTTCAACGAGTCACGCCGATACTTCATGAAGATCTTAGACGGTAAAGAAGTGATAGATAGCGAAGCTATTGCTTTTCTTATTCATCAGGAAAACAAATGAAAATCGCTCATAGAACTTCAATACACATTGAGAAGAATATTGACAAAGTTCATCACGCCGGAAATTTAATGAAAAGATTACGAAACCAGGTTTCGTAATCTTTAAGTATGTATACATACTAGGTTTCGGAAACCTAGTATGTATACATACCTATACGTGGCTAACGGGCACTTTAACATATTGTCTTCTGACTACTTTCCGCCTTTTTAATATGGAAACTATGGACATTCATCACCAATCACGGATATTTGTCGATATGTCAGTCTCAATTAATTTGATACCAACCATAATCCAAAAAAAAAAAACAATATCTTTTCACATTTACCAAGCAGCAAAAAAACGCAGTGTTTTTACAGCAATCTAATTTGTTCCCTTTTGTCTGTTAAAATAAATCAACGGTCAATTAAAAACAAAATCATTTGAACGCAAGTGATCGTGACCGCAACGTCCCTTCCTGTCAGGCCGATACGAAGTAGCGTTCACGTCAAACCAATGAGTTGAGAGCCCAGTGGCTAATACCAACTGGATATCATGTTCACATACTCTATTAAACATGATAACCATCGCACCGGGTGTTGACCACACTTTGTTTGGATTAGAATTCAGTCTTTCATTCGTTGTTGAATGAGCAACGATTTCGGTCGCTGGCGGTCGGTTTTTGTTCGTCATCCAGTTTTTAACCGAAAACATGGAAAGCTTAGCGGATTTTTTAGTTTCTTAAGTGCATCACAGCCTCCGAAAATACCCTCACCAAATACAATTTTTATCATATACGAGTAAACTACCAGATCAGTAGAGCTATAGCTACTAATGTATGTCGCTCATCGAGTCTTCAAAGCTAAAAATGACACGGATTAGCCTGCTACAGTAAATTATTTTAATATGATTATTATCGCCATTTTTTATTTCATAACAATCAAACTAACCTAAATCCAAACAGAACCCAAGAATTAACTGTTCACAGCAGTATTAGCTTCGAAACCAATCAAGCGTACAGAAACTCTAATACAATTTCCTTACATGTTTAATTTCACAATTTGCCTGCAGCACTCACACTGGCCCAGCTTGTGTACACACATGACCACTGGCATTCGCCAGAGTGTGCTCGGTTGCTTGTGGTCGCCGCGGCTCCATTGGTAAACGGACGTAATCTCGACTAAACACTGATCAACTGCTAATACACCTCTGTGTTGGGCGGTTGAAAGGCTGCATCGGTAGCATGGAGTTCGATTACTGAGTGAAACTTTAGAAATTTAGTCGTATGTACAAAATTATGTTGAATTCTCACATCCTACTATTTTTGAGGTTGGATGTAAGAATACAATAAATTTTTAAATTGAAGAATTTTCGTAGCAAGCTCGTAGACTGCTACGCAGCGTTGATGTCTTTTTGGGGGACAATGGCATACCTAATTTCTTACTTTTCGTGGTGATATTTTAACTTCAGAGATATTTTATGTTTCCTACTCTAGTTTGTTTTATAGCAGTTTATAATTCAGTGTAATACATAAGGCGAGGCAAGAAAGCTAAACTAAAATAATGGAATCATGATTAGAGCGTCAAGAATACCTGATTTCAATTATTTCATAAGCTACGTGCACGCAGCTTCAAAATCAAACGTAATAATGTTGCCAATTTATGAACTCATAAAGACAGACAAAATTATCGGAAAGATATAGGCTAAGGATGGGACCATTTCCTGAAAATAAAACACTCATAGTCACTAGACGCCAGCGCACCCTAAAAAAGAAAAAGGCATGTACTTAGACACACCGCTTCACTTAGTTTATGCATCACTTAATACAATCTCAATATTAATGCAAAGTTGAGTACCTTGAACAAGTTATCGTAGATCCTCTCAAGACATAATTACATACATTAGAAATACATATTCCTTTTAAACGAGACAGTGAAGCTACATCAGCGGGTCATAGTAAATCGATATGATCAAGTTAAACTATTGGTTAATGTATCAGTGACGGGTAAAGTGATACGCGGTGTGGCTACCAAGACACAAGTCGCACACATCAGTATTACTCAGTGCGCTGTGAGCATGAGGTATGTGGTCTGACAGTTATAATGACAACATTTAAAAATGTGAGCTTCTTGATGGTATAAATTATGCTACTTGTGATGGACGGGGAATCTGACCGACCACGCAGCTTTTCACAATTCATGTCTCCATACAAATGTTTTCCGAAGAAATGCGTCTACCAAAAAAGCTTGTGGATGAAATAATGAAACGTACATACGAATACCCAGAACTTCCAGAATTTAAATTGGATTTTATAATGTATTGGTCAAAACAGACAAATGCAAGCTAGCTTTTCCTCAACTGCCGACTTCTAACTAAAGTTTAAGTACCTACTTAATTATTTCGCAGCAAAAAGCTACACGTACGTCCACATTAAGTGCACACACAGTACCACATATGACAGCTTACGTGTCGTGCAACTATGTGTGTGTTACGGGCTGTGCGCACGCGCAATTTCGCAGTGTTTTGTATCGTCGTGCGACCGCAGGCTCCGCTCAACTGATACAGCGCTCTCAGGTTACACCCAAGTGAAATCGTTTCATAAAAGGCCCTTTTGGCTTCTGCGACACTTTGTAGGATTCTGGCACGTCTAAGAATAACGTACACTCGAGTACACAATACAGACTATAGAGTCTGCCAAATTTCTTTAAAAGATTTTCAACTATATCGCTAAAGCATTGGGTTCTAGGTTGATTGGGACAATTTGAGTGTCGGGTAACTTGATGTGCTGGCGTCTTAGTTCTGTACATAAAGTCGTCATTCCTCCCATGGGGGTAGGCAGAAACAACAGAAAGCCATCAGCTGCGATCTTTACATATTCCTTTTGCTTCGTCCATGGTCATACAAGCACGAGGTTACAAGTTTAAGACAAAGTTGAACACAACACGGAATCTTAAGGTTAAATTCGGTGCAACAATGAAGTTGCTATAAAAGTTTCCGTGAGATTAATGAGCTGTTACCAAGTTGCGTGAACACTTTACTATGTTGATTTAATCAATTAATTTTTTTAAGTACATTTTCCTATCTTTCTTGAAAGCTCTTAGCAGACGGCTTGATATTAGGTAGATGTTATAAGTAGATAGTTATGTGGTCAGCTTAAAGAAGTTTTGGTTATAGTCGAAGCTACGTAAACAAAATTGATTGTTCCTCCTCCTTGTAGCCAGCAAAGTAACAAGATTGGACATTAACAGCAATCAAAATATTATCACTTTTTACAACACGTTTTCCCCTCTCGTAATGTGCTTAGCGTACGGCTGCGTTTGTGTGAGAGCACTGCCGTTAATTTGCTCATGAATAGTAACAAGTGGGGTCCGACTCGAACCATTAATAGCCTGTTTTTGCCACCTACACTGTGATTATTTCTAGTAAAACGGTTGTTTCTTGCTATTATTCAGTGTTATACAAAGTGACTAGTTCAGCCTATTGTTTTTTCCTTTCGTGGCTGTCCGACTGTTTCCACATCATTAGATACTGCGCATGTATACCGATATTGCTTCGCGATGCAATTGCTATTTTATTATTCATTGTTTAAACGTACATTAAAAACTGTTTTGCACGATCTGTTTGCTATCAACCGCTGTTTTTAAAAATGTTAAGACGTTCAGCTGTCGTATTATTCAGTGCACTAGCTCTTATATCCTAAAAACGTGTTTTGAACTTAATAAACGATATTCAGCACTTCGTATAAATAGCTGAGATTGTTCTGAAACGTTTAATATTATCTAAGAATTTCCTAACAAGAAGTTTTCCAGAGACACCGCTCGCGGCGCTACTCTATGAGGCTTTCTATGGAAAACGCTTATAATAGAGTTTCTACTAAAAGTATGCGTCGTAACAATTATAATTGATAACGTTTCTCATTCGCTCAATTATATTAAATGGAGTGAATGTTAGCTGTTTCCCGGTTTGAAACAATAACGATAATCAGATCGCAACATCTCGCGAACAATGACACTGCGCGCCTGCTACGGTGACCATGATGGTCGGTAAACAAGTATTAGAACTTAGTGATGGAATTTTCATGATCTCCATAGATTATCTTTATATCCAAATATATGTTTTCAAATAAGTTTTTTTTATATAATGTGCGTAACGTACATACCTTAATCTTTTAACTGAGCATCTACAAAAATAATGTCATACTTATAGATTATGAGTTTTGAATTAGGAATTACTCTGAGGGAGGTCCTCAAGGATCCAAGGTGATAGTTATAGAATGCCGCAAGGAAATATAATCGTCCCTTTAATGTATGTAGCCAACATTCTTTAAAAAGTCTCGGTAGGTAATTATGAGTGGAAGTAGTTAACCAAGTAGGTAAGTATACTTATCCACTTCAACGATACATAAATATCGAGGCGATGGCAGTAAATCAAAGGAAGTGAGACGCGGCTGCGGCGCAACGCAACACTACCACGGGATATCATAAAACGCTTATAGTTTTCCTCCATACGCACATTACGCACCCATTTGAATATCCAATGCGTTTATAATTAGCAATTCAATAAACAGTTAAACACTGACTTTGTAAGTGGGTATACAGACGACTAGTTTTAATCACAGTCATGAGCCGACAGTTGGTTTATGTTGCACTTGCACATCAAGCTAACCGAAACTGTCAAATTTTCCCAATCAACCTTGAACCTAATGCTTTAGCGAAAAAGTTGAGAATCTATTGAAGAAGTGCCAAAGTCCGTACCTAACCCCGAGTCTCCAACAATACTTAAGTTACACGCGTGTTTATGAAAATTTATATTGCTACCTATAACAGTTGGTCTATCTACATCTGTGTTAGACCTCATAAGGCTACCTAAGTAGGTACCTACCTACCTATTCAAAATTGAGATGCGCGCGTGGCTTAGTCGTCAACTGGCGAGTGAGAAACTCGCGAGTGCGCGCGATTTGGCACCTTCCGATGTTAATTTATTCTTTGTTGTCACCTCGATCGACCTTGAAAATCTGACGTAAAATACGTTGCGCTTGAGAATTCAGCCATTACTTACCGAAATCTTACACAAATCGTATACCTACTTAACACTTTCTCACATCGTGACGAATGCAATGCCACCTAACGATTTTCTTCTACTCTGCCATCATTTAAATGGAGAAAACAACATAAAAACGACTAAGCAATGGGTCAGACCCCTAGTAATAACTTTGCATGGTGTATCCCCATAAATCTACAATAACTGCAATAAACAACATTAATTTTAAAACCTTATAAGCAAAAGTATTATTCGCCTATAAAGGGACTATCAGCAGTTGACGCCAACAAATCGGTAGGGTAGGCCGATTAATCGGTCATCGCCTGCGACAGGCCTCTATTTGAATATGGAACGCTATCCAACCGATTCATTGTAACATGCAAATAATGCACTGTTATTTTATTTTAGCATGTATAAGGCTGCCAACAGACGGACTGCATCGCACTCACAGACGGACTGCATCGCAGCAACCGCATGCAGTCTATATAGGTACTAATATATCGACATGATGTCATGACGTCAACTTCACGCGGTCGGTTGCAGTCGTGTGCAGCAACCGCATACAGATAGTGTGCAGCCTAACTGCATGCGGTTTTTTTTCACAAATTTATTTTCTCATAATTTTGCACATCTATTAAAGAAAACTCCTTTTTTCAGTACCTATTTGTAACAATCCTAGATAACCCTGAAAGCGTGGTGACTGTTAGTTTTTAGCCGAGTTCCCACGGCGCTGTTACTGTTAACCTAACTGCCGGTAAGCGGTGCACTCATAATACTTAAAAATTAAAAGTTATTGTATTTATGAAACGTGTGAGAATGTTTAATTAAATAAGTGGAATAAACGGAACTAAGCACTTATTATAGCTAATGAAAGTGACGACACACTGGTAAACATTGTGGAAACAACACGTAATGAGATTTAACTAATCCTCCGAGTTCTCAAGCCGATTAGGCAATATGAAACTATACACGAGTTACTTAAAAACGCATTGGTGTTTTAATTTATGGCGATACAATGAGCCAATTAAAAATATTTTTCCTACCTTTTGAAGATATTCATCGTGGTTAATATTATTCTGCTCTTTTTAGCCAGCACCATCCTATTTTTGGGCAAATGTCTCCCCCATGACTCCCCATCAACATGAAATTAAGTAGAGCTACCTTCACTGCATTCAGTGGTACGATGAGAAATGACAATTCCTTCTCGTGCCACTGGTGAAACAAGTTAGTGGCACGACGAGAAAGCAGGGAAAATGGTCGGACGCCCGGTTGTGCGACCAAGTTTCATCGTGGTCGAAGCTCCTGCGGCCAAAAGTCGTGGTCGTGTCCTTGTCCCTAATGGTCTGCATATTGTCAGCTTCTAGAAAAAAATATATAAACCGGCGATCGGTAGCACAAACAAAGATTAGTTCCACATTATTTGACGTGTATCCTGGACTCATCGGAAATTAGTTGCGCGATCTGACGGGAGTACGCCCTCGGCGTCATGTGTTAGAGCCGTTCATTAATGAGTTACAGCAAAAAAATATGTTCGTCTACACAATACAGGCGCATGACTCGCCGCTCCGCGATCAATTATTAATAAAAAGCGGGCCGCTTCATTGAAAGGGCGATTAGCTCAATATTTATATGGAATATTCGGTATCAACGGCGCTTTGTGGCCATAATTCGGTGGGTCGTGACGCGGCGCGTTTGACTCTCCCGCCCGCGCCATAGACCAACTGCTTCAGCTGATGCGTAGACTTGATACTGCGTTAATTACCTATTAATAGTAGGTAGTGTTATTGAATTTTATCATCAGGAATTTCTCAATAGCAGCCCGGAGTCTGGAATAGGCTAGTTTCCACCATCAATAAATTGCAAATCTATTTAGTCCGTCAGTTAGAGTATTGGAAAATAATGGACACGTATTATTTTTTTGTAAATCAATGAAATTGACAAAGATAAAACGCATCAAAACTCGGGAGTTAGGGTTCGTGACGTCACAACGCACTAAAAATTATAGCACGGCGTGACATATTGAGGATTTTAAAAGCGTCGTATCCTCTTCAATTTTGGTTTACGTAACAAAAGAAAAATACGTGTCAAATATTTTTTGATTATCTAACTGACGGACTAATTAGATTTTTTCAGGACACAAGCCTAATGTGCGCGGTTGATGGCAATAGGCTCGGCCCCTGTTTCACGGAAGTTGGGTGTTACAACAGTAATGGCGGAATATCCCCCTGCCTAACCATTCATACGTGATGTTATTTACAAAAAAAAATACAGACATCATATAAATAAAAAAGAAAAGTCGAAACGTGTAGCACAAGAGACTACCTCATTTTAAATTACGCTACTGAAAATCATAAACTACCCTCTTTTGAGAGAATTTTATGAATAAGTAGTCAAACAACTTTCATTAGGCCTAAACTTCACACATCAAGACGATGGATTATTTACGTAGGTATACCTATGGCTACATAAAGAATTGAACAGCACACATTATTTAACATTATAGCTTCTTGATATAGAACCTCTAAGAGTTTCAACAAATACAGGCAAGATACTAAATTAGGTACGCGTTCCTCCATGCTAGCGGTACGGCCCGGGCCACCACGTTCGACTCATTGTCCTACCGAATTGACTCGCCGACTCTTTCAATAGAATTCTTCGCCGTGAAAGCAGCCACTATGTCGGCATAAATCTATTTAATCTGATACATTTCCCGAACATCAATCAAACTATCACTTGACACTAGCGAATTATTGGATCAAGATGAGATGTGTAATTTTATTTCGAATAAAGTTGCGGTAGTAGGTATTCAAATAGCCCAACTAAGGAATTATTAACATAGAACAATGATGCTCATGATAATTTCTGGTATGTGAATACGGTTTGAACCTGTGAAATAAACTAAAACAAAGCGATAACACGCTCTATCGAGTCTATCCGCTAATACCTCGCGAACATACTCTTCGGGCGATAAATGAACTGTTTATAGAATGCTAAAACAACGGTCTTATGCCTATTAATTATTTGTATAATTCATTTGGCATTACCGATTTACATAGCAACCAATGGATGCCAAAACAATTTTTCAGTAGAGCTGATGTTAATGAAAAGGCATTTTCACGAGCTTTGGCGCCGGCCGACATGCAAATGTGCTGTTTAATGACGCGCGAAGCCACGCTATACAACTATACTGCTTTGCGGACACAAAACGTTACATTACACACAGTTTATTGTGAAAATTCGGTTCAGAACTGGAAACGTAAACCTATCTACGAGTTCTACGACTTTACCGATACCTAGATACGATCCGTGTCGAATCACAAGCAATATGACTTTTGAATACATCTTGACCCCTCTCTGGCCTGTATTGACAATCGTAATTTATGGTGAGAAACACGGAAAAACACATTGCAAACAGAAAATAAAGTTGAGACACAAAACACTAGCCATGAGAACTGAAAGCACACAAAACACATTGTCCGTCTAGCGGCGCCTATTGACTGATTTCAACTGAATGTTTTACGACTCGAGCATCAGTAAAACGACTACATCCTTAAATAAATGTCACGATTGAGTTATTCGATCCGCCTTCAAAAAGAAAAGCCCTTCAACCTTGAAAAGGCCAGAGAATGCGGCATGAAAGAGCTTCACAATACTCTTTTAATTTGTCATTATGCAGCAATAAAAACATGGTAAATGAGAGCGACAAAAAACTCGTTCAGAGACAAACAAAAACCGCGAGCTGGGGCGAAATTCGCAAATCATTCTACGATAATGACGGCCGCTTGAAAAAAATTTAAATATCAAAAGGCCGGACGGGGCACGGTAATGGTTTAAAATCATTTTTCATTCGAGTCACTCGTGAGTCAGAAATATGAAAACGGTAGCCATCACATCGGGCGCGCTTCCATTAGCTCTAGCCGACTCGCGATTAGAATTTTGGACGAGCTCCATCTTTCATTTGTTACCTTCTTCGGAATAAATAAAACAAAAATGTTGATCAATTACGGTGTTCGAATGAAACTACATAAGTACCTGCGTCGTTAATGGTTTTTATTTACAAAGGCCCTTTTTAATATTAAATCGCATGACTTATATTATTTAAATGTCATTTGTTCTTCTTTTTCTTGTTCTTGGGTTGCGATTGGTCGACAGGGGGCAGTCCGCTATCGAATTCGCTCGCCGTATGCATGGAGCTCTGTTTCGATGTTCGAGGACCAAATGAACCGAATTTAGCTTTTGGGAACCTGTTAAGAATACACATTTTTGCTGTAGAAATCGAGTCATCATCAAAATCATGTACTAAACCCAATCAACAAGCCAATCAGCTGAAGACTCTCTCTTTCATTCAGATCATAAACGGACAGTTGGAAAAAATACTATAATCGTCCGCACCAAGGTAAATTACGTTATTTTAACACATGCAAATCACACGATTATATTCTCAACATGGAAGTTCTGAAACCGAACAGTTCAATGTAATTTCAAATGCTCACCCTGGCCTCTTCTTCTGTTCATCCTCGTGAACAGTTAGCCTGTTGCTCGGCTTGTCCTTATTGGTCGGGTTGGACTTGACACGCCGGGCGAGCGTGGCGGGGGCGTCGCGAAGGGCGAAGGCCTTGGCCGCATGACCCAAGTGCAGCTGTTTGGAGTCCAGATAATCCTTCACGTCGCGAGGGTAGCCCGAGTAGAAACGGACCCAGGATGTGTATGCTAGGAGGAAAAAGGCTTGTTTGATTAATCTTTTCTATGGAATCGTTTACTTGGTTGGGCCATGTTTTCACTGCAGAGATTCAGGGTCCTTTTCTGTAATGTGGGTTACATTAGATGTTATTACAATATGTTTTGCCGATTACAATGAGGCATCTGAAACTGAGCTTATTACGTCCCGACGCGGCCGTCACCGTCGTCCGAGCACCACAATGCGACGTCTGACACTAGGGTACGACGTACCTCTGCTAGCTCTCAGCAGCCAGTCTCTGTTGGTGTGTGCGGTGTGCTCGAGCCGCGCCTGCACGGCGACCGCGGCGCGCTGTGGCGTCCCAGCCGCGGGCACCACAGTGCGCAGCGCTTCAAGCGCTCGTGACTCGTCTCCTTGACGCAACCTGAGATGATACTTGGTGTTTAGTTACTAGGTACGAGATAAAACCATGTTGTGATGAAAATATTAACTCATCAGCCAAATTTAATGTGGCGCTGATTGCACTGAATGTGAAACGAAGAGAATCGTCACATTTGAAACCTCTACTAAATAGTAATGCTGAGGTATAGCTAAAACGCTAGAACGCTCACCTGATCCTCTTCTCCTCCAAATGCCTGATATAGCGTGCTTCGCTAGGTAGAAGGAACATCACGGCGGCACCCACTTGAGCTGCACGCCCTGTGCGACCCACTCTGGATGAAGCAAATAGATTTGAGAATGTGATCATAAAAAACCGGAAAAACCGGGACTCATAACACCAGACGAAAGAAGTCGTAACGAAAAATTGTGACGAAAAAAATCTTAATACTTCATTCATACCTGTGCACATAGTCGGTAGCTGATGCCGGAACACAGTACTGTAGTACGAGGTCAACTCGTGGTACATCTATTCCTCTGGCGGCGACATCCTGACAAATCAAAAACATTGAACAACGAGAAGCGAAAAATTTGTATTTTAAACATCTTGGGTTAAACTGGTTAGTCGAAATTCTTCAGAGTTAACGCAAGATTGCCGGGTATTTTAATGCTGCAGGGTCGGTCGGTACGGACGCCCAAATTACTATAAATGTCTATTGCTTTCTATAATAGTACTACAAAAAGATTTAATGTCAAATCCCCATGCTAAACTTAGTGCATCTTAGGTACACTAAACAGAAGCGTCGCGCCGCGTAAGCGAGTGAGCGCCGCCGCCACCGCGGTAGCTACCGCCCGCTGCGACCGAGATTAAAGCCGATACCATCTCGCCTTCGCGCCGTCATTATCTACACTATGGAGGACATTACACTGCCGCTATTGCTGTATTAATGCAATTAAAAACACACTACCACGTACAAAGTATTCGTCGTGGCTAATTACACGATTAGAAAATTATTTTAGGCATCACCTACAGCGCTGACCAACCGTGGAAAATTTTCAAATGATAATAAAGCGCTTTCTATGAAATCTGCGATATAACCCTTATATACATGTAGTCGATTACTAATTAAGACTGGAATAGATGCACTATCAAGACGTTTAGTTTTTGTTGTATCATTAATAGAGTATATAGTAAAAAAATCTTGAAAAGGGTAAAGATTTATAAAAACTTAATCCTGAGGTAGAACCAATTGGCTCCACTTCATTAAGTGTCGAATTTACTACAGAGACCGAATCTATAAATATATCTATAAATATTACATAATTCAGGTGTAAAAAAACTGCAGCTATCATCAACCTTGTCCCAGTATCCACTACCAAATTAAATGAACAATTTTACACAATAAACTTGTAATTAGAATCCCTACCGTAACAGTAAGGTACCGATGTCGGCGTTGATAGATGTAATAAACACATATAATAGTACATAATGGTCGCGTATTGTGGCGGCGGTGTGGGAGCGCACAGAGAGCTAGATGAATGACCAGCTAATAGGCAGCGAGCCACAATAGCAAGCGACAAAGGTGAGCGGGAATACGGCCGCCATTATTGAACTAAGAATGTGATGATTAATCTGGTAGCACGTTTTCGAAGATAATAAATTGAATAGAAATTCAATTTATTATTTTGAAAACGTACGCGTAAACAAAATTAAAAAATATTCAAGAGCTCGGAATTATTAGTGCTGTGCGCGGTAATAACAGAAGACAATGATGGAAACGGTGAGATTGGAGATTCATGAACATCGAAAAAGTTTAACGACTTCAGAATTAAAAGCACTTTACGACATGCATAGAATTATGATGTGAAAGCTTTAAATAAAACTATATACCAAGATTTACCGGTTTTCTTTCCCAGACCGTTCACGCAGTGCTTCCAAGTATGTAAATATTCTGTGAGAAACGATGAAACAGAATAGGGCGCAATACAAAAACATCGATAAAACACATCTATAACATTTAAACTCACCGTGCAAATAAGAACTCCATTCCTTGCGGCGCGGAACTGCTTGAAAACCTCCATCCTTTGTTCGTGAGGCATGGACCCGTGCAGACTGAACATGTCCAAGTCGACGGGTACCAGACCACCTTCAGTAGGCTCTTCGTATTCCACTTTAAAATCCGAATCGTCTGATGAGGATGCACCTTTGTACTGAGAAATGCATTTGGGTTTTAAAATGGTCTTTGGGAATATTTATTCACAATTTACTAGATTATAGATAGAATTTTGATATACTTACATCGTCATCATTATCATCTCCCGATTTTCTTTTTTTTGCTTTAGATTTATCTTGGCTTTTCTTTTTAACTTTAACTTCTTTTCCCGTTAGCGCGGTTTCTATCAATTCTGATAGATAATCTACCATTTCTAAAGTCGCCATGAAGACTATCATTTTCCCACCTTTCTTGTTTATAATGCAGTGTTCCACTATGAGGCCGACCAATGTGACTAGTCTTAGTTTCATGGGGACTATAAGGAATGTTTGGTTGACTGACGCCGGGAGAACTAATTCGTCTTCACCTACAGCTGATTTTACTGCTGCCGCAAAAGTATTGACAGCTGGTACCGTTTCGCTCTCACCTTCATCGTCATTACTCCCGTTTTCTTCACTGTCATCGTCTTTCTCTACTTTAGGGTTCTTAAGTTCATGATCTCTTTGTGCTTTGAAGTATTCGTAGTCAGAATCACTGTCACTATCTTCATCATTATTGGCGGCCACAACTTTGCTTGGTGATGGTGCTGTATTACTTTGTTGATTGCCCTCACTTTTGAAAAATTCTTTGTGGTTAAGGCCAGTAAATGCTTTCAATCCTAAAGTAATAGTCATAGTAGTTTAATAAATTGTATTTCAGATAACAATATTTATACCTTTAAAATAATTTGACTTACCTCTTCTAGCCTCTGTGTTCTTTTCTTCAACAGGTTGACCAGCTGTTTCTTCTTCTTCCAAATCTGATTCTTCCGAATCTTCCTCTTTCGAATCTTCTTCTTCAGAACCTTCCTCTTTCGAATCTTCTTCAGAACTTTCCTCTGTCGAATCTTCTTCTTCAGAACCTTCCTCTTTTGAACCTTCTTCTTCCGAATCTTCCTCTACCGAATCTTCCTTTATTTCTTTTACTGGCTTAGATTTTTCTGGTTTTGACTTTTCAGGTACAATTTTAACTTCAGGTTTACTCTTCACTTCACTTACTTTTTTAGTTTGAGTAGTTTCTAGTGAATCTGCTATAACAGCCTTACCTTCGGATGTGTCTACAAAGACTGGAGCTACTAGAGTAATTCCTGCTAGATTTTCAACAGCCTACAAAACATAATAAGTAAGTATTTGTTTGACTGCAAATACGAAATAACAAGGACAAAATCATTATCATGTTTAAGCATTGAACATATTACCTTTGTAAGAGTGGCAGATAGTAAAATAGTCTGTTTCTCTTTAGACAAAAACACATCAGTAAGATGATGTTTGATCTCGGCTTTTTCTTCACTACTTTCGTTATTTTCATTTAGATTAGCTTCCTCTGTTTCATCATCTAGAATTTTGTTTTTTGCATTTTGTCTCATGAGAGCCATAGGATCATATGTAGCAGCTTTCTTATGATCCTCGATAGCTTTAACAATAGCCGCGACATCCTTTTCGTAACCCATGTCTAGTAAACGATCTGCTTCATCCAAAACTAAACATCTGCAAATATCACATGCAGGATCTATAGCACCATCCTTTCTCATTTTAAAATAACATGAGATTTTAAAATATCACAGTAAAACTTACCCAGTTTTGGCAAAGTTAAAAGAAGCAGTGTGTCTTAAATGATCATTGATGCGTCCTGGGGTACCAACCAATATGTTGATTCCTTTCCTAAGTCGCGCTTTCTCTGCCTTTCTCTTTTGTCCTCCACTTAACAGACCAGGAACGATCCAATGAAATGGCTAACAATGAAATAAGAAACATTTGAGTTGATTTTCTAGAATAACCTCTAAACATAGTAGTAGACATAGTATTTTACATAACTGGAGTTATTATCAAAACCGTAAGTTACAATTTTAACAAATTAAATTAGCTCTGGATTCTAAATCACTATGAATAAAATTAAAAACTGAGTTTAGTCAATTATAAACAGATAACCAGAACAAAGGTGAAGGTGAATATTACGGGATTCCGTTGGATGCGAGTCGCACGGGACCGGTCAATGTGGCGACACTTCGGGGAGGCCTATGTCCAACAGTGGACGTCTTTCGGCTGAAATGATGATGATGATGATGAACCAGAACAAGTACTATAGGTGGGTACATCTGCCTGTGGTGTGTCACCCTTCAGAGGCGTAGCTTAAGAGGCGTTGGATAAATAATTAAACAATAAATAATTAAACAGTGTTACATTCACCTTGACTAGCTTAATAAATAGCTCATAGGTCTGAACTGCAAGTTCTCTCGTTGGTATCACCACAATGACCCTGACACCATCATTCCTGCTTATCTTAGGTCTTATCGCCTGCAGCCCCTCTATGATAGGCAATGCATATGCCAGTGTCTTGCCTGACCCCGTCTGTGACCTAGTTACAAAAAAGTACAAATATTACAAATCTTGAATATAAAAACAATATTATCTATTTTAAATCAAATAGAGTATGCAGCATGTCACAGGTTACAGGCACCTATAAAATGACCTTTAATTGCACAATCAATTACACAACAAATAAAATATTATGCAATATAATATTGTTTTAGCAAATATTAATCTGATCAAGCAAAGGTACAATTTAAACTCACCTAATGAGAACATCTCGGCCCTGCAATATAACAGGTACTGCATTCTGTTGCACCGTCATTAGTTCTTTCAAACCTAAATTTTGTTGCAAGTTTGCAACACTATGTGGATGTATATCTAAGTCTGAGAAGGTCTTGCCTGCGAACACCTGCTCCACAATCGGTTTGACAATCCGCTGCCCAATACGGGGCACTTGTGGGTTGTTCTTGAATAGTGATGATATCCAACCACCACTTCTAGGCTTATTTTGCTTCAACTGTATAGTGTCACTAAGATCTTGATAGTTCTTTCCTTGATATTTGCCTTTGTTTTCACTCAGATCTCGTAGTTTAGACCCCAAATCATCAGATTTGTCTACTGCAGGAGGTGACACTTTCGCTACCTTTTTAGGCGGGCCTTCTGCATTTTTTATGACTGCACGATTGGTTGCAGCCAAGTTCTGGGGCCTTTTCCTTGCTATGGTCCTACCAGTAAACTTTGGATTGGATATAAATTTGTATTCCCCCGCATTCTTTTGAGGAGCACTTGGTTTTTTCTTATCCTATCAAAACAAACTGGTTAACACAAAGTCTAGAGGAGAAATATAAAAGTTTACAGCCTTTTGCTGCACTTACCTTCCTGGGCACCGATATATTCAATTGCATGTCATCCATATTTCACTATTTTACAAGTTATTTACATTTCTTGGGCACATTAATTTAAGGTTATACGCACGTTTTGACGTTTATTGTGTTGTGGTGTTTTGACGTTCAAAATGTTCGTTCTGAAACGTCTTCATACGGCTACTGTTCTGAGAAGCGTTCGGAAAAGTAAAATATATGTTCTTTTCCAACTTCAAACATTTCATTAGTTTCATGGTTCATTTAAAAAAAAAACTCGGCCAAGTGTGAGTCGGACTCTCGCAAGAAGTGTTCCGCACCATTATCTACACAATCTATCTAAATATATAAAAGAAGAAACTGACTGACTGACTGACTGACTGACTCATCTATCAACGCACAGCCCAAACCGCTGGGTCTACAGATTCCAAATTTGGCAAGTAGGTTCCTTGTGTGGTCTAGGGGTGCACTAAGAAAGGATTTTTCAAAATTCACCCCCTAAGGGGGTTAAACGGGGCTCCAAAGTTTGTATGGGGAAACAAGATTAGATAAACTATTTTATTCGAAACTTCACAGTAGCGTTTCTTTTGATAAATGAGTAGAAATGGGTTTCAGGGTTTTTCAGAATTCAACCCCTAAGAGGGGGAAATGGGGTGGACAAAGTCTAAAAATCAATGCACAGCCTAAACCGCTGAGTCTAGAGATCCCAAATTTGGCACATATGTTCCTGAAGTGGTCTAAGGGTACACTAAGAAAGGGTTTTTCAAAAGTCACCCCCTAAGGGGATGAAACGGGAGTCAAAAGTTTATATGGGGAAACAAGATTAGGTAAGACTGTTTTATTCGAAACTTCACAGGAGTAATCCTATCGATAAATGAGTTAACATTTGTGTTTCAGGTTTTTAGAATTCAACCCCTAAAGGGAGAAATGGGGTAACAAAGTCTGAAAATCAACATCGGTATTGTTTGTATGGTGTATCGGGTCGGGTGTATTACAAAAACAACGATTTTAAGATTTAATGTGGCGGACCTGAAATGCCTTTATTCCCCCTGTTGGGGTGCGATGGGGTTGAAATGCCTAAAAATCAATATGGGTGTCGATACCGAGATTATCAGGGGTGCAGATTACGAAAATGGCATTTATTTTGAGATCCAGAAGATGGCGGATTCGACTTCTATACAGGGTTTTTGTAGGTTTATTGTGATGATTGTGATAACGGTGATGGTGATTGTGATAATGATGATGATGGTGATGATTGTGTTTACGATGATAATGATTGTGATTACGATGATGATGATTGTGATAATGATGATGATGGTGATGATTGTGATTACGATGATTATGATTGTGATTACGATGAAAATGATTGTGATTACGATGATGATCATTGTGATTACAATGCAAATGATTGTGATTACGATGATGATCATTGCGATAATGTTGATGATGATTGCGATAACGATGATGATGATGATTGTGATAGTGATGATGATGATTGTGACAACGGTAATGATGATTGTGATGACGATTGTGAAAACGATGATGATGATTGTGATACTGATGATGATGATTGTGATAACAGTGATGGTGATTGTGATAGTAATGGTGATTGTGATGGTGATTGTGATGGTGACTGCGATGGTGATTGTGATAGTGACGATGATGGTGATTGCGATAATGATTGTGATAATATGGTGAACGTGATAGTGATGATGGGGGTGATTGTGATGGAAATGGTGATGGTGATAGTGATTGTGATAGTGATTGTGATAGTGATGGAGAATGTGATGGTGATAGTGATAGTGATAGTGATGGTGATTGTGACTGTGATAGTTATGGTGATTGTGATAACGATGATGGTGATTGTGATAAAGATGATGGTGATTGTGATTGTTATGGTGATGGTGATGGTGATTGTGATAGTGATAGTGACGGTGATTGTGATGTTGATAGCGATGGTGATGGTTATTGTAATGGTGAGTGTGATTGTGATTGTGACAGTGATCGTGATAATGATGATGATGATTGTGATAACGATAGTGATGATTGTGATAACGATGATGGTGATTGTGATTGTGATTGTGATAGTGATAGTAACGGTGATTGTGATGGTAATAGCAATGGTGATGGTGATTGTGACTGATAGCGATGGTGATGGTGATTGTAATGGTGATGGTGATAGTGATGACGATAGCGATGGTGATGGTGATTGTGATGGTGATGGTGATTGTGATAGTGATGGTGAATGTGATAGTGATTGTGATTGTGATGGTGATTGTGATAATAATAATCATGATTGTGATTACGATGATAATGATTGTGATTACCATGATAATCAGTATGATAACGACGATGGTGATTGTGATGGTGATGATTGTGATTACGATGATAATCATTATGATTACGATGATTAAGCGATAATGGTGATTGTGATAGTGCTTGTGATGGTGATTGTGATGATGATTGTGATAGTGGCGGTGATTGTGATGGTGATAGCGATGGTGATGGTTATTGTGATGGTGATAGTGATTGTGACTTTGATAGTGATGGTGATTGTGATAGTAATGGTGATTGTGATGGTGATTGTGATGGTGATTGTGATGGTGATTGCGATGGTGATTGTGATAGTGACGATGATGGTGACAGTGATGGTGATAGTGATAGTGATTGTGATTGTGATTGTGATTGTGATAGTGATGGTGATTGTTATGATTGTGATCATGATGGTGGTTGTGATAGTGATGTTGATTGTGATGATTATGAAATTTGGCACATAGATAGTTCATAACCTGGAATAACACGTAGGACACTATTTATCCCTTTAATATGATCCAGTGGGCCGGTTACCGAACTTTACGCGGGCGAAGCCGCGGGCAACAGCTAGTATTATACAAACGGCAAAAAAATCACGTTTGTTGTATGGGAGCCCCTCCTAAATATTTATTTTATTCTGTTTTTTATTTTTTATTATAGCGGCAACAGAAATACACCATCTGTGAAAATTTCAACTGTTCTAGCTATCACTGTTCATGAGATACAGCCTGGTGGTAATGACAGACAGACGTCCAGTGGAGTCTTAGTAATAGGGTTCCGTTTTACCCTTTGGGTATGGAACCCTAAAAACCAGACAAGTGCTAGTCGGACTCGTGCATGAAGGGTTCCGTAACATTGTAGTAGATCATCGAATTTGGCGAGCGTAATTTTTCTTTCGTTTTCTACTAAATATTAAAAAACGTCTGAGATTGGAGATAAGTTGTGTAGATTTATGTAAATATTGATTAGATTATTTAATTTAATTGTTTGTAGGTAAAATTCTTTATTTATTAGGGTAGGTTTTTTATATTTTATTTTTTCTGGCCACAATGGACAATGAACCGCCTGATCCGGGGGACACAGTTCCCTCGGTCGGGCATAATAATACAATATATGAATCCAGTATGGATACAGACTCGTCCTTAACCAGATCGGAGCGGAAAAGGGCTAGAGCTCCACGCAAAATTTGTAAAAATTGTAATAAAAGAAGGCGAAGTGGTCATCATTCAACAGGAATAAATAACGAAACAAATTGTCATTGTAATAATGAATCAGTAGTCAGTCCAAAAATAACATCAGACGTTCCGGTACACTCAATTTTAGTTCACGAAGAAGCCACTCCACGTTCTGTGGATGGTCCTCAGACTGAAAACCTTTTAAAGTCAGATCTTCCCCAGAAGGCACCACAGGTTTCTAGGGCTTTGTACGAAGCCACAGACCTGTCGCCATACGTTGTACACATCCAAAAAAATGTTGATACACAAAACTCGGCTCAGACATTACACCCAGTAACTTTAGGGCATTTCCTGAAAAACCGCAGACACAACAACATTATTAACGGTTCTCTAAAACGCATTTGTCGAAACAGAATATCTATAAGCTTCTCCCGTTACGTAGATGCTAACTCTTTTATAAATGACCCAAGTTTGGCCAAGGAGAAATTGAAGGCATTTGTTCCATCAATTAATGTGTGTCGCATTGGAATTATTAAAGGCGTACCTACCGAATGGTCTCCGGAGGAGATAATGGAAAATATATCTGTCCCCGCTGGATGCGGGAAAGTCATCAAAGCAAGGCGTCTCAACTATAAAATACACGAACCGAACCCTGTGTGGAAACCATCCCAAACAGTCGTGCTCACCTTTGACGGACAAATTTTACCAAAACGTGTGTTTTGTTGTTACAATTCCATGCCAGTGGAGTTGTATACATTCCCAACATTGTTGTCGTTTTGGCCATACAAAGGTACAATGCAGGTCTAACCCTCAGTGCTTCAAGTGTGGGGAGAAGCATTCTGCTGACACTTGCAGTATTGAAGACGAGAGTAATAGTAAATGCTGTCATTGCGGTGGCATTCATTACGCCATCAATAAAAAATGCCCAGAATTTGAAAGACAAAAATCAATTAAGAATTATATGGCCCATAGCTGCGTGTCATATGCTGAAGCGTCACAGCTTCATCCACCAATCTCAAAATTGTATGCAGATGTGGTAACATCTGCCCCATCACATACCACTAAAAATTCTTACTATTCACCCCCCCAATCACGTAACACACCATTGTCTCATCACAAAGAAAAACGGTATTCCTTAAACCTCGGGATCCCCCAAAAACAGCCAAGGGCAGCTCATCAAGCATTACTCAGTAATGAAGTTTCTTTAACAGGGAATGGTGTTGCATTCCAAAATAAAACAACAAATAATAATGAGAATCAAATTTTAAATTTAATAATCATGTTAATTAATACCTTATCTAAAAATAATAATATTGAACCGTCCAACGTTGCCATTATATTGATACGCTGTCTAACTTATTTAACCTTGATCATAATGGATCCAAAACTACTCAAGATTGTCCAGTGGAACAGTCGCAGCATTGTGATAAAAAATCTGATCTGTCCTACATATTGAACAAACACGATCCCTTTGCAGTCGCTCTCTGTGAGACATGGCTTAAACCAGGGTTCTCTTTTAAAATTCCTGGCTATGCGTGTCTAAGAACAGACAGAAGCGATGGGTATGGCGGTGTCGCCATACTTATTAAAAATAACTTGTCTTTTCAATCTTTTCCTCTTCCAAGTCTCAGTGACGATATATCTGCTGTCGCTGCTATTGTTAATAAATTCTGTTTAGTATGTATACATACTAAACAGAATTTTTAAAGAATATTTATAGTGGGACGCGAATAATATATATATTATTCGCGTCCCACTATAAATATTCTTTCTGAAATAAGTAATCTTCTTTCAGTTTTACCTAAACCATTTTTGGTAATGGGCGACTTAATACACAACATCAGTCCTGGGGTAGTTCTAGTTCCAATCACTATGGGGAAATGTTACTAGAAATTCTAGACTCTAATAATTTGTGTATTTTAAATACATTTCTCCCAACACGCCAAACGAATCCAGATGAGGGAGTAAGTGCCCCTGACCTCTCAATCTGCACACCTGATTTAGCATCGACATTATCCTGGTCTCCTTTACCATCTTCTTATGGTAGTGATCATTACCCTTTAATAATTTCTTTTCTACATAAAAAACCAGCTGCTTTTAATCCAACACCACGATTAAAGTATAGACTTCAAAACGCAGATTGGGATACATTCAAAAACTGTGTAGAAGAAAGAATTCTTGCTTTAACTAATTCCTTACAACTACATGATCCTCAGGTATTATCTAATCAAATAACAAAAATTTTAATAGAGGTGGCAGATAATACTTTTCCTATTAAGAATGGTGCTACAGGCAAAATTCCTTCACCACCTTGGTGGGATGCTGAGTGCACTCAGGCCATTAAAACAAGAAAAGAAGCAGAAAAAAATTATAGTCATACTATGACTCGTCACAATTTTGAGATATACCTAGAAGCTGCTCGTACAACTCGTAAGCTCCTTAGGAAAAATAAATTTGAAGGTTGGCAAAGATTCTGAGCATCTATCTCGCCAGAAGTTAACGCATCTCTAGTATGGCAAAATATTAGGCAATTCAGGTCAGCATTCAGTGACACAACAGCCTCAAAACTACCATTAGAATTAGCCAATGAGTTTATGGATCATTTAGCTCCTCCTTCAGCCCCAGAACAGAGATCTTTAATGCATTTTCCCTATGTTCCTATTCCTAATTCTGAGTTGAATTCTCTCTTCACACTAAATGAATTGAAAGGAGTCCTTTCACATGTTAAGGATTCAGCTCCTGGTGAAGATGGTATACCATATTCATTTATAGCTAATCTGTCTGACTCTGTTCTCTTAATATACTTAAATCTCATCAATACAGCTTTGATATCTGGCAACATTCCATCAAGTTGGAAGGCTCAAACAATTATTCCTGTTCTGAAACCAAACAAACCTTCTAATGTTGCTTCTTATCGACCAATTGCACTTTCTACTGTTCTTGCTAAAATTGCTGAACATCTCGTTAAGGATCGTTTGAAGTGGTTCTTGGAAAGCAAAAACTTGCTAGCTACATCACAGTTTGGTTTTAGGAAGGGTAAAAGTACGATGGACAGCCTTAGTGTGTTCACAACTGATATTCGCTTTGCCTTCACTTCTAATAACTCTGTAATTGCTGCTTTCCTGGATATTAGCTCAGCTTACGATAATGTCCTGGTATCAATCCTAGAACAAAAGTTGAATTCATTACAAGTTCCAACAATGATGTCTAAGTTCATAATTAACATGCTTTCAGAGAGATCTTTACATCTTCATATTGAAGGGTATACATTTACCCGTTTAGTGTGGAAAGGTCTTCCTCAAGGTTGTGTACTTAGTCCAATTCTCTACAATATTTACACTTATAATTTGGAATCCTCTCTAAATCAATCAGTACAAGTCCTTCAATATGCAGATGGTTTACTTCTTTATTTATCTGGTCACTCTGTTGCAAATATTTGTACTTCCTTAACCTCTTCTCTAGGCTTACTGAAGACTTGGCTAGAAACTAATGGTCTAGACCTGTCAATTGATAAAAGCAACATTGTCATGTTTACTAGAATGCGTAAGCCTCCTATATTTACAGTAAGGTATAATAATATCCCTATGCCCATTAAAAACCAGGTAAAATTTTTAGGTCTTATTTTGGATACACATCTTACTGGTTTACCACACTGTGATTATATAGCTGCTAAATGCGAAAGAAATATCAACATAACTAGATGTCTTGCTGGTGTTTGGTGGGGAGCACATCCCTTTTCCTTAAAATTACTGTACAACACCTTGATTAGAAGTGCATTGGACTATGGGACTTTTTTGCTGGAACCTGCTAATGTTGCTGGTCTTAAGAAACTGGACAGTGTTCAGTCCAAGGCACTTAGAGTGGTTTCAGGTGCAATGAAAAGCAGTCCTATTAATTGTCTTCAGGTGGAATGTGGAGACCCTCCACTTCATTTACGCCGTCAATTTTTAGCTGATAGATTTATGGCTCGGTGTTTGCAATTTACGTATCATCCTTTGCGAAATAAACTTTCCATTCTCACTAGAGAAGTAATTTCATCCACTTACTAGAGGCACAAAGCTACTCCGTGTTTAGTTAAAAGTTTTAGAAAATACAATTTAATTGAAGCTCCTTGTCACCAATCTGAGTTTCTTCCTTTATTTCACTGTAATTACAGTTCATTAATTATGTCACCGAACATGCATTATAACCTTAACATTTTCCGAGATGACGTACTCGTATGTCATAATCTTAACTTCAACTTCACTATGGATAGAGACTGGAAGGGCTGCCATCTCTTGTTTACAGATGCTTCGAAGCATGGAAGAGACTCATGTGTGGGAGTAGGTGGATACCCTCGCATTGTGGTATTTTAGGTAATGAGAGAGCTAACCAGTTAGCTAATGATGCCGTATTGTGTGGAGACGTTTTTCAGTACAAAAATAACACCCAAGATCTGGCAGCTCTGCCCAAGGTTTATCTACAGAAATCCTGGGGTCAGCTTTGGTCCGAGCAATCGGTGAAAAGGAAATTTTATCGTAATATTCAGCCATCCATTTTTGTTAAACCTTGGTTTAGCAAGTACAAGTTAGGCAAAAAGATTACAACAATTTTCATACGTATGCGATTGGGCCACGTGTGCACTCCTGCTCATCTTGCCAGGCTTGGCATTGTGCAGAGCCCTGCCTGTGAATGTGGCGCTGAAGTGGGAGATCTGAACCACCTTATTTTGTCTTGCCCCCTTTATGACCACTCCTCACTTTTCCAAAGTCTTGTTTCCATCCGAGTCCCTTTACCCACTTCTATCTCATGTATTTTATTTAATTTTAATGTAGATATTTATAAAACTATAGCTCTTTTCCTTGTAAATAATGATATAGCTATTTAAACATTTTTTAGAAGTTAGATAGTTTACTATGTAGTTCATAGGCACCGAGTCGGCCTTTTTGTTGGGCCACCTGGTTGCGTTAAGGTTAGTTTTATGTTGTATTATATTTCCCTCAAATTTCCCTACTGTTAACGTGTTTTTATTATATTTATATTTAGCAACTAATCTCCTTTCCATTTCCAAATTTTCCGTTGTTATATTTATCATTTCGCGAGTACTTGATTCTTACGTTTTGTTATCAATTATAATATTGTCAGTGGCAATAAGCACGAATAGTGCAATGCCAAAACGAGAAAAAAAATACATTGTAGTAGGGTTAGTTTTAATTTATTTTTATTATTTGTTGCAGCAGCAACAGAGATCACATTCTGTGAAAATTACTACTGGTACTATTACTATTAGTACTGGGATGAGATAGGTACAGACCGCAGACGGACAGCAGAAGCTTAGTAATAGGGTCCCGTTGGTTACCCTTCGAATACGGAACCCTAAGAGAGGAGGACGAACATGATCTCAACGAGTACCCATTTTCTCTTCACCCACAATTAGTGCCCATTTTTGAGATACTCACGTAAACAAGCAAAAATAATTGTGAACCGTCACGGGACGCCTGGCAGATGTGAAACATCTAAATTATTTGTACAAATAATACCTATGCTTAAAAAAAAAACAACAAACACATAAAATAAAATAAAATCAAAATGACTCGATTCCCCAAAAAAAAATGGGAATAAATATAAAATAAATCCCATAAATAAAGCCGGGTAGGCTTCATTGACTTGATTTAAAAGTGATGATGGTAGTATTCCAGTGAAAATCTAATTAATCCCGTGCGAAACGTAATCGTTCTTCTGTAGGTAAGTCTTTCTGTCAGGAAGGGCTTCTTAGCTTGTCTTCTGTGATGCAAGCCTTCAGCATGGAGGGCACGGCGAACAGTTTGCGATGAGGTGTCAAATAATTCCAGAAAGTGTCTCGTAGGTGTGAAACCATTTGCTTCATACTCGCCTACCCTAATATGTCGTCGCTGCGCATCGCTAAAAAGCGACGGCCTTCCACTTCATTGTCGACTAGCAAGGCCTTTTGATCCAGACACTTACAGTATTCCTCTAAAACAAAAACAAAGAGATGTTAGGCAGCTATAACAAAATACTGAAGTGATCATTCACTCTGCATTAATTATAAATCCAATAGTTAAACACTAATTATTTATCTTTTATGCCTCATGATGGATTTAAAAACAATTAATTAATCCGTATGTCACCAAATAAATAAACAATAATAAATTAGGTTTTAGTCCTTTCGTTTTTTTTTGTGCCAAGAGGCCAGGTTGTACAATGGGGCCGCGCGGGTCACTTGCGTTCGTAAAAGCAGTCGAATCCCTGTCCCTAGGCCGCCTACAGGCTTCTGAAGTGATCGAGGGCATGCGGGCACGTGGTGTCCGACGCGGACCCCTGGACCCGCTATACTGGCGGTCACAACGTGTCCGCCGCGGCCCACTGGCCACATGGTTTTCAGTCTGGCGTTCAACGTGATATGAGGGCCCTTCCCGGCCCGTCTATCATCAACGCGAGCATGGTCGAAAAGCTTGTTGTTTCATCCAGAGCCATTGCGGCGATATTTTTTCAACTGTGCGTCTTAAGGTGAAAGTGTCAGGGTAGCCCGCGAAAATCAAATTTTCTTACGTTTTTGGCAATTTGCAGACCAGTGCTAGGTTTTATGTTCATTAAAATATTGTTCGCGACTGTAAGACGTATGTACACACATCAAAAATGTCTAGGGATCAAGCATTTTTATGCGGATTTCTTGAGATTGAGATGTGGCTTTGTAATAAATTTATGATTTTATAAATTTATATGGATCCTTTTTGGTGCATTTCATAATTTGAATCAGGAACTCTCAATCAAATTCGAGTAAAAGATGAAAATAAGCTGTCAATATTTTCCCTATAAAAACATACAACGCATTGAAGACATTATTAGTGCTACTGTTTCCCTACTACTGATTAAAACCAACGTTATTATGGAGCGGCGACGTCATTTAAGCAGGGAAGAAATGCTCAGAGCCGTGGGAATGATAGAAGCTGGTTCCCGGCAACGTACTGTAGCTTTAGCTCTGAATACAAGTCAGAGTGTTATCAGTCAACTTTGGACACGTTACCGAAGCACTGGTACCGTGGCTGAGCGCCATGGAGGACGGTATCGCTGCACCACACGGAGACAAGACCGATACATTCAAATCTTAACTCGAAGAGCTCCAACAATAACCGCCATGATGTTAGCCGTGAGGCTTCATCACTCTTCAGGGAACTTAATTAGCGACCAAACAGTCAGAAACCGCTTGCATGAAGTGAACCTTCATTCCCGAAGACCGCTACGGGTACCACCTATAGCAATGCACAATCGTAGGATTCGATATCAATGGGCTCTTGAACACAGAAATTGGGCAGAAGAACAATGGCGTTTCGTGTGCTTTTCTGATGAGTCTCGTTTTGGTATGAGACCGGATACAAGACGTATACGACACTGGAGAACCCCTGGACGCCAACAGCGATTAAAATCCTGCCAGGAAGTCCATCCTTATAGTGGTGGAACCATCATGGTATGGGCGGGTATTTGGATCGGCGGAAGAACTGAGTTGATTTGGATCAGAGGCAACCTCAACGCTCAAATTTATGCTGAGACGATTGTATCAGACGTCATCGTTCCTCTACAAGTGCAAATCGGTCCCTTATTTCAGTTAATGCATGATAATGCACGACCGCACACCGCAAGAGTTGTAAGACAGACTCTCGCCGCAGCTAACATCAATGTCCTGCCCTGGCCTGCTCAGTCGCCAGACTTGAACCCGATTGAGCATGCATGGGATATGCTACAGAGAAGAGCTCTGCCGAATATGGAGGGTATCCAGTCGCAAGAAGACCTTTTTTTGTTGTTGCAACGAACATGGGCGGCCATTCCACAGCGTGATTTGGATGAACTCATTTTGAGTATGCCAAACCGATGTTCTTGTGTTGTTAGTGTTCGCGGTAGAAACACGGATTATTAATTGTTTAAGTTACCCAATAAAATTTTAAAGAAAACTGTTATTTCAGTCTTTTTTTCGAACTTTAATGTTAGTGGTTCAAATGTCAAAAATCCCTTTATTAGGAAAATGGCAAATTTCTTTATTAATGCAAAGGTGACTTGGTTTATCGTTACTGTGACAAACGAAAACACTTTATTTGATGAATCCTTAAAGAAAATTTTAATTAATATCAATCAGGAGAAAAGTTATTGCAAAAATATATGTTGATCCCTAGATACTTTTGATGTGTGTAGTTACAGAATTATAGTCATCAAAATCATCAATTTCATAAAGGTCTAGGAACGACTTTTTCAAGGTCAAAGTCAGTGCTAGACCTTTATGAACTTGGAGGGTTGTATTGATGATTTTGATGATTAAAATTCTGTAACTACATACGAGCGCCTCCGTAGACCAGAGAATGGGCAGCAGCGTTTTCTGTTAGTCTTTCATCACTGCGATCTCCAATCAAAAGAGATTACGGCAAATTCCTCCCATCATGGGAGAGGCTTATGTCCAGCAGTGGACGTAATGGGCTGTTGTAGTAGTAGTAGTAGTAACTACATACGTCTTACAGCCGCGAACAATATTTTAATCAACATACAACCTCGCACTGGCCTGCAAATTGCAAAACACGTAATAAAATTTGAATTTCGCGGGCTACCCTGGAGCATCAGCCTTAAAACAATGTTTTACTTAATTAAATTGAACTAATCTAAGATAATAATCGTTCTTTCATTTATTAGAGTTAATCTATCAAGGTCAAGAGACGGTAGGTTAACTATGACCTAAGGTGAACCTAGTTAGAGGGCCAGTGGCTACTTTGTCCGACCATGCTATGCTCCAATGCTGGGATCGAACTCGAACACAAGACACACCCAGCGCTGTGCCCCGAGGCAAGCTGGCTTGTTGTGAACATTGGCGAATATGTAGATCTTATGCTGCTTCAACAGATCGGTAATGTCATTTTTTGGTTTTACAGGCGCCTATAGATGTACTTTCACATCAATAATAGCAAATAAAACCTGCAAATTTAATGGAATAACTAATCGATCAATTCAAAAGCAACGGGTAGGGAAAACCAGAGATCGAACTCGTGGAACTGTTCAAATATCGGGTCGGGAATTGGGATTGAACCCACGACCGCATGCTCGACAACCGTTGAACTAATGCCGATGTAGGGTTAATTCACTCGTATCTTATAGTAAACTAAACCGATTTATTTTCCATTTTCCCATGCACTACTAATACGCACCCCCATCTGCTTTAACAGCCTATTATATAACCTAAAGTGTAAAAGTATTTTGTAAGCAGTGTACTTATAAACACGTGTCCAAAACACAGTGATGATGCGAATTACGCAGAGATCACGTGCCGACGCGTGGCGCCAAAATATCCCTTTGTGCCCTCTATGGAGTGGAACAAATATTTAAATTTAAAACCCCTGTTTAAATAGATGCCTTTTTTAATCGTTTTTATTGTGGATTAAGTATTGGTACTATGATCCCTTTTTTCTGTAAGTCCTGTGAGTAACCTGTGGTAGTTAATTGGTAAGTCACATCAACCCCACCTTACCTAGTACCAACTGTAGGTACCTAGAAGGAAAGGTACTTGGCTACAATAATAAGGAAGGTACCTACCTACCGCCGCGCTGATGCCCAAGTAATCGAGTAGACGAAGACCGAAGGACCAATGGATGGACTGTGTGAAGGATGCTATGGCTATGGTAATAGAGAAGCATGTTAGAAAAAGGCATGCTGCGCGGACCCCAAATAAATTGGGCTGAGGGTAGGAGAATGAGGGGTGCGATGTCAGAAGTCCTCCACGTGTGTCTGGCGGCTGCTGGTCCCTCTCGATACGTCTGGAGGGAAGAGCAGCTGCTGGGCCGGTGCACCCTGGGCGCGGCAGTCTCCTTCTCCGGGGAATGAGAGGAAATGAGAATTTCCTTTTATCCCTCGGGGAGTGTTACTGCCGCGGCTAATTATTCTGACATGGGTGGGGTCCATCCAGGACCAACGGTGCGTTCCTCTGCGTGTCTCTCTGTAAAGCAGAGGGCATAGCAGAGAAGTGAAGGCGGGCTCGGTGTGCACTCACCCTGCCTCCGAGCAGACATAGTAGGATGCGTCCTTCTTTGTCACCGTCAGTCTCGTAATCCCATTGTCGAAGTGCTGTGGATCACGTCTCGCGGCTTCGATAGGGACCGAGGGTCTTGGCGTAACCGCCCGGACTGCGAGGTAGAAAACCTCTATAAAAAGTTACCCCGAATCCCAAGCGGCGGCGCACCGCGAGGGGATGTATGGCTGACGGGTGTTCCCATGGAACGAATCAGTCGCTAGTGCTCACCCTCGCCAGGGTACCTGCAGACCCCCTGGCGAATAAAAAATGCTAAAATCTGCTTATCTTGGGTACAGGGGTCTCTGCCCAGATTGACGTTTATTTCCCCCATACTCGTGGGTTCAAATATGGATGATTTAACCAAAAAAAAATCTAACACCGCCGGCAACGGCAAAACAGAGGAGAGGAGGGATGCGGGAGTCCGACGCCGCATCCGGCGATGTGAGTGCGGGAGGCTCGGAGAGCTCCCACTGCGTGAGGGCCGGGACTGCAGCGGAGAACGGTAAGTTCTTCCGCAAGCAGTCTAGGAAGTATGGCGACCAAGTCTCGTCATCCGAGGGAGAGACGAGAGAGAGAGAGAGAGAGAGAGAGAGAGAGAGAGAGAGAGAGCCGAGAGATGGCCTCGGCCCGCAAGATCCCCACTAGCAAGCGCGGTGGGATTCGAGGCAAGAGGGGGGGGGGCTGTCAACTCCGAGAGGTCGGCGAGACCAGCTGAGGAGGGGCGCCACCCGGGCACGAATGCTCACGGGTCTGGCGACGAGGCGGATGCACCTGGCGGCTTCGAGGTGGAGCGTAAGGCCAGGTTTGCAAAGGAGGTGGAAGCCGCGATAAGGGGCGTGGCCTTGAAGATAAAGACATCGTCTAAACTCAAGGCCATACCCGCGGCTTCCGCCTCCATCATGGCGGCAGCGGAGGCCAACTTTGCGGGGCCTTCCCCTCCTCCTCCGATAGGTGGAGAGGAGGTGGCCAAACTGCGGGGCGGAGTTGGCCCGCCTGATGGCTGCGATGGAGGCTCTCCAAAGGGAGAACGCCAAGCTCCACGCAGACCTGGCCAGTCTGCGTGAGTGACCCGCGTGGCGCCTCCAAGTGGGGGCCACCAGCAGCAGCGACAAGCCAAGCCGGTGCCTGTTGAAAATCAGGTTCTGAACCTGGTGCGGCGGGAGCTGGCTTCCTTCCAGGCGCGGTTTTCCGTCCTGGAGGGAATTGTTCTGCGCCCCGCCCTGGGTTCAAACAAGACTGCCGCGGGCCCGAGCACGATGCCGACCACGGTGTCGTACGCGGCTGCTGTGGCTGCCGCACCCGGACCTGGACCGTCGAGTCAGTCCTCCAGTCCAGGAGGAGGAAGGGCAAGGCAGCCCCACAGGCGGTGACTTTGCCGGTGACAGTGCCAGCACCTGCGGGACAGCAGCTGCCGCCGCCGCCACCGCCCCCCAGCTCCCTACACCTCCCGCGGCTGAAGCCGGGTGGCAGGTGGTCGGCGAGAAGAGGAAGGGGCGCAAGGCGGCCAAAAAGGCCAGAAGTGAGGAGCGGCAACGGCAGCACAGAGCGAGAAAGATCGCTGCTAGGCTCCGCGCCCCGAAGACCGCAGCTGTAGTGATTACACTACAGCCGGAAGCGGAACAAAGGGGCGTGTCCTACCGCGACCTGCTGGCAAAAGCTGAGGAGACGGTGGATCTCCGGGAGCTTGGGATCACCGGGGACCTCCGGCTTAAAATCACCGCGACGGGAGCTCGGTTGTTGGAGATCCCCGGTGAAACCAGTGGCTCGTCCGCTGACGCTCTGGCTGAAAAGCTAAGAGCGTCCCTAAACGCGGACGAGGTCCGAGTGTCCAGGCCCGTCAGATGCGCAGACCTGCGCGTCCTGGGTCTGGACGACTCAGTGACCGAGGAGGAGGTGGTGGCCGCCGTTGCCAGGTCCGGAGGGTGCCCTGCCGATCAGGTCAGGGCAGGCGCCCTTCGTCCGGACTCCACGGGCATGCGAACCGTTACGGTAAGCTGCCCTGTGACGGCGGCCAAGGCAATTGTGGAGGGCCGTAAGCTACTGGTGGGCTGAGTGTCAGCGCAGGTGAAGCTGCTGGAGCCCAGACCTCTGAGGTGCTACCGCTGCCATGTGGGACACCATGTGTCGGTGCAATGCGCCTCGGAGGTCGACCGCAGCGGCCTCTGCTTCCGTTGCTGTCAGCGCGGTCACACATCCGCGACTTGCTGCGCCACGCCGCACTGCGCTGCATGCGCGGCGTCTGGCAAGCCGGTTGATCACCGGGCTGGCAGCAAGGCCTGCGCTGCACCCGCCAAGGCCAGGGCCAGAGGCAGGGGAGGGCCCTCCACCGCCACCACTACCGTCACCGCCGCCACCGCCGCAGCCGCAACCGCTGCCGCTGCCGCTGTCGCCGCCACCGCCGTCGCGACAGTCGCACCTGCAGAGGGGCCCTCACAGGGGGCCCGAGTGGAGGAAGCGGTAATTCGGAAGCCGGGGCGCCCTGCGGACTCTCCGTCCGCATACCGGCCCATAATGTTGCTTGACGAGGTGGGCAAGCTCTTTGAAAGAGTAATTGCAAACCGCCTCGCCGAGCACCTTGGGGGGACGGGGCCGGATCTTGCGGAACACCAATTTGGTTTCCGCAAGGGGCGCTCTACGGTGGACGCCATCATGCGCGTGAGAGCCCTCACGACGGGGGATGCGGTGTCCCGGGGTGGGGTTGTCTTGGCGGTTTCTCTTGACATCGCCAACGCCTTCAACTCTATTCCCTGGAGCTGCATTAGGGAGGCACTCCGGTATCACCGGGTGCCGACCTACCGTCGTGTGGTCGGGGATTACTTGACGGACAGAGCCGTCATCTACCCCGGTCGCAGCGGAGAATGGAAACGGCGAGAGATGTCGTGCGGTGTTCCACAGGGATCGGTTCTAGGGCCTTCCTTGTGGAACATCGGGTACGACTGGGTGCTGCGCGCCGACCTCCCTAGCGGCGTCAGCGTGGTCGCACGAGGCGGCGGCCGAAATAATGACACGCGGGGTTGCGATAGTCGTCGAGAGGATCCGGCAACTGGGTCTCGAGGTGGCATTGCACAAGTCCGAGGCCATGTGCTTTCATGGGCCTCGGAATGCGCCACCTCCGGGATCCTCACTGACGGTAGGAGGGGTATCCATCGGCGTCGAGTCGACGCTGAAGTACCTGGGACTCGTCCTCGACAGCCGATGGAACTTCGTGGAGCATTTCCGACGTTTGGCCCCCAAACTGGAACGGACCGGGGCTGCCTTCAGGCGGCTCCTGCCCAACCTTGGGGGGCCAAACGCCTCCTGCCGGAGGCTCTACGCGGGAGTCGTGCGGTCCATGGCCCTTTACGGGGCCCCGGTGTGGGCGCGTTCCTTGAGGCTGCGTGCAGCCCACTACCTGAACGCGCCCCAAAAGGTGGTAGCCGTAAGGCTGGCCCGTGGGTACCGCACGATCTTCCGTGAGGCGGCGTGCCTCCTTGCCGGATTGCCGCCATGGGATCTGGAGGCGATAGTCCTCGCGCGCCTGCATGAATGGCGCGCGGAGGTAAGTCCCCTCTTTGAGGAGTGGCTTAAGAGACGCCACGGCGTCCTCACCTTCCGCCTGACGCAGGTCCTCACCGGACACGGTTGTTTCGGGAGGTTCCTGCACCGAATCGGGCGGGAGGAAACGCCCGGGTGTTTCCATTGCGAGGATCGACCGGAGGACACGCTGGAGCACACGGTGGAAGTGTGCCCCGCGTGGGCGGAGCACCGCCGTGTCCTCGAAGCGGCGATTGGCGGCGGCGACCTCTCGCGTCCGGCCCTGGTGCAAGCCATGGTCCGGAGCGAGACGGAATGGGACGCCGTCACCTCCTTCTGCGAAGCAGTAATGCTAGAGAAGGAGGTGGTGGAACGTGAGAGGGCTCAACCTCACAGCGTCCCGGCCGCCGCGGGAGACGCCCCGGGCGTCGGGGGCCACCGTAGGCGCGGGCCTGTGGACGGTGGGCTATGGGCTAGCTCGCCGTCCGTCCGTCTCATGACGACAGGCCGTGTCGACGGCGCGTTCGTGTTCCACGCGCGCCTCAAAGAGAGTCAGCAAAAAGGAAGGGGTCCGCAAGGACCGATGCCTGCTGGGGTTGCGGGACTGTTCGAAAGAGATACCGTGGCCCCGGAACACAAAGGGCGATGAAGGAACATGGATGGGTTTTAGTCAGTAAAAGTCTGACACTCCCTCCTGCTCCGCCCAGAGCGGGAAAAGTCATTTGATGATATCCCATCCGAAAAAAAAAAGGGTAGGAGAATGATGATGATGATGATGAAATAAGGTACCTACCAACACCTCAGAAGGATATTATCGAGTTTCTGGCAATTTGGTCGTATACACGGTTAATTTTAGATCGTGTGGTACCGAAAGCCATAAACTCGATCATCGAACCCAAAACGATTGGGACTATTTTTTTCAAAAAATAACAATGAAAAAATATTTATTGTTTTTTTTTTTTTAAACTCGTTCCGAGTTCGATAATCGCTTTCGGTTCCAGAACGACCTAAAAATAATGTTGTATACAGTACGACCCCATTTGTTCTAAGTATTTTAACAGTAAAAACTAGAGACAAGTATTTCACTGCATTTGAAAAACAACTTTCCAAATACTTAACTAAACATTTAACATTACCCTAAACAGATTAGATAGATAGATACCTTATGTCCTAAACATCAACATCTACCACCTAATTAAACACCTTATACTTCCCATGTTTGCATAAACTCCATTGAAAGGAAGAACCGCTAAATCCGTACACTTGAAATTCAGCAAACGCACGATTTCGGCACACAGGGAAAATGGCATAGGGGCCAAAGGTCGGCGAAGGCGTGAGGGCGCGTCGTGATTACTGGCGCCCAACCGGGACGACCCCGCGTGCCCGGTCCTAACACCCTTCTCTTATTTAAAGCAAACACGCTATGATTTTTGTATATCTACCAATGTTGGGGTCTTTCAAAGTCCATAGGTTACATGTCTGTTTCAAAAGACAGTGTACGTATACTTTTTATTTTATTTTGAAACTACACAGCTATGTCCTGCTTGTGTGGTAATGAACTAACACCTAGCTTGCAACCTAACAAATAGGTTTTACATTATATTTTTTTACGTAGGTAGGTGAAAGATAATGTTAAAAAAAATAAGATGGATGCTAAGCATGATATAAGTAGGTACAGACAAGTAGGTACGGATACCTACGGCAAGGTAAGTCTTCACTATTCTTAAGAGAAGACCGTATATTGTAGAAGTTTTGATATCAGAGGTGCGTACCTAATCTCTGAAACTACTTATCTTTTCAACCGACTTCCAAAAAGAGGAGGTTACTGGGTAAACCAATTTTGATGATTCTTTTTTTATTTGAAACCTGGTGCTTCCCGTGTGGTCTCATTTAATTTGGTGAAGATCTGGTGCTGATCTTCGGAGATATACAATGGAACTCTTAAAAATAGACGGCTAATCTGCAGTGATTGCTGGAATTGCTTGGATGTTTATTGTTTTTACAACATCATGACGTAACATTATTATTACGCATTTCATTTTTATTATAAACATGTTTCATTTAGTACGGACCAGCCTATTTACCTACCAAACTACTAACCAAACACACACACACAAACTCACACACCCCACACACACACACTCACATGCACATACTGCACAAGTTAACACACATCGGAAAGGAGGCAAAAGCCGTGGTTTACTGGCAGAAATTTCTTAAAAAATAAGCAGTTCCTATGTACTCATATTTTTAATGTATTTTTCTCTTTTGTATACTGTGTGTACATAAATAGTAAAATATATAAATAAAATAAGTCAATGATTTCCCAAGAGTGGTGCTTGCAGCACCTCTCTAGCCCCCGGATGCTCCGCTGCCAACGTGGCGAGCTCCAGTGCGGGTACAGGTCCGGCAGTGGTGAGAACCGCAGTCAGGATCAAAACCAGGTCCCGTAATAAACGGAGGACGACCACTAGCACTTCGCTAGTGGTCAGGAGGCAGGCGGACATCAAGCGCCGGGTAAGATGCGGTATCTACATTCCTGACGACAGGGGATATTCGCGGAGCCGCCCGACATTGGGCGTGCTATGTGCTACCAGAACCCTTGGGTTGGCATCAAGGAGTGGGTGTTGCTGGGTGCCAACAAACAGGCCGAAGCATGGTACGTGATGGTCGGGGTCCCTGAAGACCAAATTCCGACCCTGATGGAAACCGAACGCCGTCTCTCATTTGGTGTAGGGACGGTGTACCTTAACGGCAGATTTGTCGACGTCCCTCAGGGATATCCGACCGCCGAAGCCAGCGTGGAGACACAGGTAGTGGAGGCAACTCCCCCTCCAACAAACACCGCGGAAACACCCGCGGTTGAGCCTGCAGTAGCAGCGCCAGCCGCCCCTACAGCCGCTAGCATGGGCGCCGTCCTCTCGCGGTAGGAGCTCGAGGACATCATCCTGTCCTCGGCCTCTGACCTGGAGGGGGACGGCTTCGACGCGGATGACCTGTTTGCCGGGCTGCGGCTGGCAGCAGATGAGGAAGGAACGTCCAGTGATGGCGTCCCCTTCGTCGACCTGTAAGGTCCTGCAGGCCAACCTCCACCACAGCCAGACCGCGACGGCTCGGAAGTGGCTGGAGGTTCAACACACGGCCATTGCTTTGATCCAGGAGCCGTGGATTAGGGCGGGCCAAATACAAGGACTCTCCAATCTTGGTGGTAAGCTTCTAGTTAGCACAGATCATGATAAACCCAGATCGTGCATCTATGTGACACGAAATATTCTGTTGCAGGGATGTTTCGGCAGCTAAGCTACTGATACAGCGGGGGGACAGTAGCAACTGTGGTCCTCGCCTCCGCTTACATGCCCGAGGCAGAGGAGCCGCCGCCGCATGACTTCGCCCGCCTTGTGACAGGTTGAAGGTTGTCATAGGCGCCGATGCGAATGCTCATCACCCTCTGTGGGGCATGGACACACAAAATGCAAGGGGTAAGGCGCTGGTAGATTACTTGTTTACAACTAACCTAACCCTACTAAATACTGGTTCCGAACCAACCTTCGTAAACAGAGACGTAGCCAAACAAACATAGACCTCTCTCTGGCATCGGAAGGAGCAGCGGCCATCACCACCGGTTGGCAGGTCTCCAAGGAGGCCTCCTGCTCGGACCACAGGTGGATCCGTTTCGATATTCAGGTCTGTGTGACACCAACACTGCCACGGCGAAACCCGCGAAACACTGACCGTGCTGCTTATACACCCATCCAAACGAAACCAAACTTGCGTCAACAAACGACCGAATGACCTACAAGGACACACTGCAGATCGACGAGCGTGTAAGTCATCTCACGAAATCAATGCTAGACAGCTACCATTCATCCTGCCAGGAGACCACTCCTCCGACAACACCAGGGAAGCAACCATGGTGGGGAGCGGATCTGGAACGCAAGCGTGGGAAGGTAAGGTCAGCCCTAAACAGAGCCATGAACACCTGTGCTGAAAAGGATTGGGACGCTTACTATGCGGCCAAAAAATGCTATAAAATGCATCAGATTCATGAGCTCCACTGGATGGCGAAAATACTGTGGCAATATCGAATCCTGCCAACAAGCAAACAGGGTAACTACTACACCAACGCCAAACACTACCGACCAATCAGCCTGACCTCCTTTCTCCTTAAAACTATGGAGAGAATGTGCAAAAGAGAGCTGAGGGACGGCGTTTTGAAAACTATCCCACTCCACACTAACCAACACTCATACAGCTCGGGCAAGTCCACTGAATCCGCCATCTAGTGGTCGGCCGGATAGAAGAGGAGATTCACCAGAAGGGCATCTGCCTGGGCACTTTCATAGACATCGATGGAGCCTTCGATAAAACAAACTTCTCCAGCATCAACACCGCGCTCTCTCGTCACGGAGTAGAACAGGTACTGACAGACTGGATTACTAATATGTTAAGCAAACGAGTGGTTCGACTTGAAGGGGAACAGCAGATGGCCTTGATAGCCAGAGGCTGCCCCCAAGGTGGAGTACTATTCCCGCTCCTCTGGAATCTGATGATAAATGATCTCATCACAAAACTTAACGCGAAATGATAGGTAAGAAGTGGGACCTATCCTCTAAAATTATACTTTGGTTATACTGCGCGGTAATCCAACCTATGATCACTTATGGGGCAGTGGTCTGGTGGCCCCGCACCAAACTAACTACAGCCTCCATCAAACTGCAACGCATGCAAAGGCTTGCCTGCATGGCGATCACAGGCTGCATGAGGACCTCAGCTCTCGAAGCCATGCTGGGGCTCTCACCGCTCCATCTGTTCATACAGCAGGAAGCGACGATGACGGCTGTACGCCATAATACACTTCAACTCTGGGGTAAGAAAGAAACCCAGCACACCGCGGTACTGGAGGGATTTCACAACGAGTTTCCCCTGGCGAAAGCAATAAACGATCGGATACCAAAACAATTCGTATTCGATAAGAAGTACAAAATCCAGCTCCACGAGGATCACCGCTGCGAGGGATTAAACCCCGCGGAACTACGGATCTTCACGGATGGATCTAATGACAGGTACTGGCGCAGGTGCTGGAGTCTTCTCGGAGGATCTCAACATCCACATAGCCTAACCTCTGGGGGCCCACAACACGGTATTTCAGGCAGAATGCGTGGGAGGTTTGAGATTAGCCAGGGAGATTGTGGACCACTCAATTCGTATACTCTTAGACAGCATGGCTGTACTGCTAGCACTAAAAAAACAACACAGTCAATTCTGGGTTAATACACGAGTGTCACCAACGCCTGAACCAGGTTGGTAATCTCAATAATATAACCGGCGTAAAGAAATATAATGCGGCGGAAGAACTCGCTAGAAGGGGATCGAGCATGGCAGCCGTGGGACCCGAACCTATCGTACCACTCCCTTTCGGATACCTACTAGTACCGAACTAGTGAACAACACCACAAGCTGTGGTTAGACCACGGCGAGTGCAGGCAGGCCAAGGAATCACTTCCAACTATCAACGGCCGCCTCACCAAACGCGCGCTTCGGTTGACCAAACCGCAGCTGCGCACAGTTACAGCCGCCATTACTGGACACGGCTCTTTTAATAAACACCTCTTTGTCATAGGAGTCACAGACAGCCTCCTGTGCCGTGCCTGCATGGAGGAAGACGAGACCGCCGCCCACGTGCAGGGCAAAGTACTTCGGTAACCCAGGTACTCTCCGCGAGATTGTCAGCAACATCAAGGCGCTGCTGGCCTTTCTCGGGGAGTTAGGGTGGATCAAATAATTTTTCCACCCGTACGCAAAATATGCGCTTTGACGTGGAGTTGCGGACACCAGCCCGCTGTACAATATAATACAAGTCTATTACCATGACATATTGTTAACAATGTAAAATAAATTTATGAAAAATATTTGTTTGGGAACAACTAAAAATGGAAAAATAAAATAAAAATTGCAAAAAATAAAACCGACTTCAAAAAACACAAAAAAGAGAAAAATAACTTTAGCTTCAGAAGTCGGTGGCAAAAAAAAACTGAATCAAACAAACAAGTCTCAACTTCTGAAGCTTAAGTATTTTTCTCTTTTTGTGTTTTTTGAAGTCGGTTTTATTTTTTACTGAAGATACTCATCTTTATTAAAAAGTAGGTACCTATATGGATTTTGCAGGTAGGTTGGAACTATGTATGACAAAGTAACAATACTTTGCAATGCATGCGGGATTTAATGATATAAAAACCTCTTTTAAAAATTTAAAAGAGGTTTTTATAGCTTTAATTCCACGATTTGTTTTTTTTACATACAAAAACAAACAAATCGTCAATCGTCATTATATGCATGTATAACAAGACGATATGGAACGAATGTCATTCCAGAATTTAGCAAAACGTCAGTGACTCGTCACAATTTGCTAACATAAAGCCAAAAAAGTCCATTAAAAAACTAAGAAAAAGCGACCTCAGTTTCAGGTAGTTATTCCTAAATGGATCGACGCTAAGATGACCTTGTTCTTTAATAAAGTCTAAATCTAAAACATGGGACAAGCAGAGGCAGAACAGACAGGAAATTATATAATCTATACCTACTTCTTCCTAACCAACTGCAATTTGAAAAGGTTCTACGGTCTAAAGCATACACAAAAGAATTCTCCTGTGCATCATATTCATGATACAACTATAACTTCTACAACAACGTCTTCCAAAAAACCACGACCGTTCTTTTAAGTAGTTTCAATGCCCTTTGAAAAAAAATCCATCGCTTTCTGCAGACACTGAGTACCTACCTACTGCATACAATAGAATCAATCATTATTGGTCCCTTCATTTCAACAGAAGGTAAATACTAAGTAATGGCAGCTTTAAAACCGACTTCGTGTAAAGAAGCAATAGCCCGCTGGGAGAAGGCGAAAGGAGAAAAAGCCGAAGAAGCCAAAGTAATAGAGTTGCAGTTCCAGTGGCCTCCCATAGAAAAAATGGATGGGGCTCTATCTACTCTAGTAAACTGCGAGTAAGTTTTCTTTTATCTTGGGTCTAAAATACACGTCCATATCACAAAAAATACTAACACAGCAACGCATAGCACAGCAATTTGTAGTGTGGAACTCAGTGGACCTTTACATAATGTCTATATTTCCGTGGATACAGGTCCATACGTCATCATAATCAGCCTACAGCATTCCACTGCTGGACATAGGCCTCTTCCTCTTCAGTTACACGCCACTTAGCTCGATTCTTGGCAACTCTCATCCAGTTACTACCAGCTACTCTGCGGTGATTGTCGCTCCACCTAGCCTGAGGATCGCTTGCCGATTCGCAGTCTCCACTCAAGAACACGTCTACCCCAACAGTCATTCTTCTTCTCAGTCAGTCAGGCTTCTACGGATAATATACCGTACCATCACTATCACTATCACTATCATCACTATCACTGCATAGTATAAAACAAAGTCGCTTCCCGCTGTCTGTCTGACTGTCTGTCTGTCCCTATGTATGCATAGATCTTTAAAACTCCGCAACGAATTTTGATGCGGGTTTTTTAATAGATAGAGTGATTCAAGAGGAAGGTTTATATCATGCATAATATAGTAGAGAAACACTGATAATTTTAGAGGTTTCTAATGTGATGCCGTAGATAGACACATTTTTGCGCTTACATTGCAAACGCTGGCTGAACCCTACGAGATAGATCAAAATAATGTACTACAGTATTGTACACCTTAAAAGGTCTACAAAGTTCGCGATGATATTGTCTATCTCTTAGGGATAACCCACAATAACCATTTTTTATCCTTTACTTTTTACGAGAAATAATGGCTTATTTACGAAGCGATTTTAAGCAATACAGCATTAATCCTTATCCAATTAAGTATCTTAAATACATTGTGCATTTAATATAGATCAATATGGCCCTTTACAGCATTTATTTTAAATGAATATTGAATATTCGATAAATGAGTAAACATTTGTTTCAGGTTTTTTTCAGAATTCAACCCCTATTAAGGAGAAATGGGGTGACAATGTCTGAAAATCAACTCAAAGCCCAAACCTGGGTCTAGAGATTCTAAATTTAGCATGCGTACGTTTCTTATGAGGTCTAAGGGTGATTGTGATGATGATGATTGTGATAATGATGATTGTGATTACGAGGATAATAATTGTGATTACGATGATAATGGTTGTGATGATGATGATTGTGATAACGATGATAATGATTGTGATAACGATGAAGGTGATTGTGATTGTGATTGTGATAGTGATGGTGATTGTGATAGTGATGGTGATTGTGACAGTGATGGTGATAGTGATGGTGATTGTGATTGTGATAGTGATGGTGATTGTGATAATGATGGTGATTGTGATAGCGATGGTGATTGTGATGATTATAATTGAGATGATTATAAAATTTGGCACATGGATAGTTTATAGCCTGGATTAACATGTAGGATACTATTTATCCCTTTAGTATGTTCCCTGTGGACAGTTACTGAACTTCACGCGGGCGAAGCCGCGGCCAACAGCTAGTTAATTATATAATGCCTTTCATGAATTGTCCAATTACTCGATTGATAGCATACAAATATTTATTAATAAACCTCACGCGATAAATATCGAGCGTGGATCATTCGCCATTGAATGTACTTGTGCCCTTCCCTCATCCGCGCCTCGCTACACATTCGTTGTTTTTTTGTTCCGGACTAAACCTGAACCTTCTAGTTATGGATATATTGGAGTTCAAAGTTCCAAGTTTACACAAGTAAACAAAAAAAAAAGTTCTTAATGTTATAACTTTAATAAATACCTCCATGACCTCTGTAGTATTCAATGCATCCATCAGCATAATGTTTTGTATGCGTTACATTGAGTTCTACCGGAAAACGTGATTTCTGAAAAAGAAAAGTCGTTTCCCAGCAATAGGTAATTTTTGCGTAGAGTTACTTTGTTTGATGTACGGAAGACACAGATCACACAGAGCCCGATTATTCTCTTCGCACTTCTGTACCTGTCGCACTTTGCGGATTTAGACAACATCGTGCTGTATCTTTTTCCAAACCCGGCCGGGCGGTGGCTAGACGTCGTCGAGTCTTCGCGGTGACGATCCGTACGTGACAGGGGGGGGCCCTCTGTCTAACGATTCGTCCGTATATTCGGATCTATCCGTCTCTCTCGCGCACGTCTGCAGATGAGTGCGAGTGAGAGAAACGGGTAGATCCGAATATACGGACGAAACATTGGAGAGTAGGGCCCAGAGACGAATGCCATCCTAGCTCTAGAATGTCAAGCCGCCTACCTACCTGCAAGATTTCAGAAACTCGATGTGCCTTATTTACGGCCGCGAAGTTACTCAGTAGGTACATTATGAAATGGCAATGTAATAGTCAAATGTTTTCTACTTTCAGGAAATTAAGCCTTTCATCGAACATGATAGACAAAATAGCCGGTATTGCTGGTATGAAATGTCTCAAGATTTTATCCGTAGGACGAAATTATATAAAATCTTTAGCAGGAGTGGTAAGACTTACCTAATTGTGCTGATCGTCACAAAATTGTATATGAGTAGCTAATCAAATCTATTATGATCTCCTTTTTAAAATTTACCAATAAAATATTTAGATAAACTAAAAATCCCAACTGAAAACCACAAAACAAGCCTATTTGGAAATAGGCGGAAGCCATTGACATATAAAACTATTAAAACATGGTATGGGTAAACTTCGAAAAACTTGTGCTCGTTGAGCACCATGCGATAAACTGCGAAATGCGGCTTTTTTCACGTTTTGCTCTAAAACTCAAAAATTATGCATTTTCGACGTCGATCATCGGGCTCTATGAATCTCAGGAGCATTTATTTCCTTTGTGCGGAGGAAATCACTGAGGAGTTATTCTAGCTCCAAAAGAAATAAATAATAATAATAATAATTTACTATCAATTTAAGTTTCACAAAAACAATTTTCAAATAAAAATGAGCATTTCAGACAAGAGTGAATCGTTGGTGCTTGCAGTAATGAAAAAAAAAAGAAACAAAATAAGAACAGTCACTCAGTTTGTTATTGTACTCGAGGCGGAATTAACACCCGACCAGTAGACGAGGGCATTATTGAACTGCAATAACAAATGTCCACGTGTATCAAACGACGTTTTTCAATACACTTTAGAAGAAATAAAATAAAAGAACGAAAAATATTTTTGTCATGAATTGTTATGAAACTATGATTTAAATTTTCCTTTTTTTTCGCGCTTTGCTTTCGCCAGGTTGAAGGAGAAGCAAAGGTATAAAGCCTCTAAACAGCCTAATATGAAAAACATAAAATTCAAATATTTTTGAGTTTAGAACACAAATAAATGTTAATTAGTTCATTACCGTTTTTTTATTTTAATAATCATGGTTTTTGATGATAATGTATTATGTCAATGTTTTTGATTTAGAATTATTCTATTTATAAACATTATTTTTAAATATTTTTTTATAAATAGAATAATTATCATCAAAGAGATCCAAGTTGGTTCGATGCCTATAGTCGTCGGTGATTGATAAATATAAATATTAAAAAAATATTAACGCCTTAGAGACGCATTCTCTTTGCCGAGATAAAAAAAAAATAATCAGCGCCGACTATAGGCATCGAACCAATTCGGACTAAGTATACATAGATAACTGTGGCAATTTCTATTCCTGCACACGGTGTTGAAAATAGAAAAAAAACGCACGGGTTAGAAATACATTGCATGTTGAACCTAATCGTCAGTCATCGTAGTGCGAAATGAACCAGATTTCGAGGAAGTGTATTAAAAAAATGCGGTGCACAAAATTGAATCAATGACAGAGAGGGAAAAAATATCATCTATGAACGGCCATAGCTTGGTCACTACAAGAGAGCTGGGCTGATGGTTGGGCTTAAATTGTTGCAAATTCAGTTAATTTATACAAATAATGAATGTTATTTGTAAGTTTTACAAATTTGGATTCACATCACCCTAATTTTACTGATCTATATGTCACTGTAAAAGCCCGAATGCCATGTAGGTAAATCTTAGGTTTTACTAGTAAATCCTAGGATTTACCAATATGAGTTAGTAAATGTAAGGAATTTATTAGATAAAAAAAAACGAGCTTTTACTAGAGTTTGGTAAATGCTAGCACATAGCACACACAGTACAGTACAGTTGGTGAATGTTCGTTTTGAGAATAATACAATCAGTATTTTCAATACACTTCCTCGAAAACTGGTCCATAACGCATTACGATTAGGTACAACATGCAATGTATTTGTTATGCGATTTTTTTCATTTTCCAACACGGGTGCGGGAATAAAACTGCCACAGATAATTATACCTATACTTAGTCGAAATTGGTTCAATGAGGTGAATGTTTTTTTTTTTAATTTCGGCAAAGCACTAAGCATCTTTACGGCGTATTTTTTTTTTTAAATATTTAAATTGTGTTTATAAATAGAATATCATAGTTTAACATGATTGTTTAAAAGTAATAGTTACTTTTACAAACAAATTAACATTTATTTGTGTTCTAAATTCAAAAATATAAAAAAATACTATTTTTCTTCATACGTTCGCTTCTCCTTCAACCTGGCGAAAGCAAAGCGCAGAAAAAAATGGAAATTAAAATCATAGTTTCATAGTAATTCATGACAAAATAATTTTTCGTTCTTATTAAGTATATTTTATTTCTTCAAAAGTGTATTGAAAAACGTCGTTTGATACACGTGGACATTTGTTATTGCATTTCTCGGCTCAAAAACACCCTCGCCTACGGCTCGGGAGTTAATTCTGCCTCGAATGCAATAACAAACTTTCTCCACTTGTTTCAAAATGTACTATTCTTATATACCAGGCGACTGATGATGACATACTGTAATAGGTACTAAACCGACCGAAAAACTGACAGAAATATGTTAGAACCATGAATCTGCGAGTCGAGATGGTCGCAGTAATTATGGTAAGGCACCCCGAGCAAATAGGTTATGTTTGACCACACGCGCGCGAAGTTAGAGTAGCGAGCGGTTCAGCGGCTGGCGAGCGCTTCGTCCTAGATGGTTGCGAATTTTTAGTCGCCCTCTTCACGATTTACTGTCACTTGGAGTTATTCGCCCTTTTTTTCGGATGGGTAATCATCAAAAGACCCAGCTCTGGGCGGAGTGGAAGGGAGTGTCAGACTTTACTGACTAAAACCCATCCATGTCTTAGCCCTTTGTGGCGCGGTGATCCGACCTATGATCACGTATGGGGCAGTGGTCTGGTGGCCCCGTACCAAACTAACTACAGCCTCCATCAAGCTGCAACGCTTGCAAAGGCATGCCTGCATGGCGATCACAGGCTGCATAAGGACTAATCCGACTGCGGCTCTCGAAGCCATGTTGGGGCTGCCACCGCTACATCTGTTCATACAGCAGGAAGCGACAATGACGGCTATACGCTTTAAAACACTTCAACTCTGGGGTAAGAGAGAAACACAGCACACCGCGGTACTGGAGGGATTCTACAACGAGTTCCCCCTGGCGAAAGCAACAAACGATCGGATACCAAAACAATTCGTATTCGATAAGAAATATAAAATCCAACTCCATGAGGATCACCGATGCGAGGGATTAAATCCAGCAGAACTGCGGATCTTCACGGATGGATCTAAAACAGGTACTGGCACTGGTACTGGAGTCTTCTCGGAGGATCTCAACATCCACATAGCCAAACCTCTGGGGGCCCACAACACGGTATTTCAGGCAGAATGCATGGGCATTTCCCTGGCGGCATCTGCCATCTTAGCCAGGAAGGTTGTGGACCACTCAATTCGTATACTCTCAGACAGCATGGCTGTACTGCTAGCACTGGACAACCACACAGTGAACTCTGGGTTAATACACGAGTGTCACCAACGCCTGAACCAGGTTGGTAATCTCAATAATATAACTATCCAATGGATCAAAGGACACAGCGATTCCCGTGGTAATGATGCGGCGGATGAACTCGCTAGAAGGGGATCGAGCACGGCAGCGGTGGGACCCGAACCTATCGTACCGCTCCCTTTCGGATACCTACGCACACTGGTAAGGAAACGAACTAGCGAACAACACCACAAGCTGTGGCTGGACCACGGCGAGTGTAGGCAGGCCAAGGAAGCGCTTCCTGCTATCGATGGCCGCTTCACCAAACGCGCGCTGCGGTTGACTAAACCACAGATGCGCACAGTTACAGCCGCCATTACCGGACACGGCTCTTTTAATAAACACCTCTTTGTCTTAGGAGTCACAGACAGCCCCCTGTGCCGTGCCTGCATGGAGGAAGACGAGACAGCAGCCCACGTGCTTCTGCACTGCCCAGAGGTTGCAACATACAGGGCAAAGTACTTTGGTAACCCAGGTACTCTCCGCGAGATAGTCAGCAACATTGGGGCGTTACTGGCCTTTCTCAGGGAATTGGGATGGATAGAATAGTTTCCCACCCGCACGCAAAATACGCGCTTTGACGTGGAGTTGCGGACACCAGCCCGTTATACAATACAATACAATCACCGTACACAGGGCCGCGCCCACGGTGTGGCCCCCGACACCCTGGGCGTCTCCCGCGGTGGCTGGGACGTGAGGTCCTCTTCCTCTTACGTTCCACCACCTCCTTCGCTAGCATGACTGCTTCGCATTCCCTCTGGCTCCGGACCATGGATTGAACCAGGGCCGGACGCGAGAGGTCGCCGCCGCCGATCGAGGCTACGAGGATACGGCGGTGCTCCGCCCAAGCAGAGCAAACCTCCACGGTGTGCTCCATCATATGCTCTGGGCGATCCTCGCAATGGTAACACCCGGGCGTTTCCTCCTGCCCGATTCGGTGCAGGAATCTCGAAACATCGCCGGATTTAGGGCAGGGCAACAGGGGCACTTGCCCCAGGTCTCCACAAGGAAAGGCCCTGCAAAACTTATCTTTTTTTGTACATAAGAAAAAATACAATCTTTGTGTCCATGACCAGGTTTATGGACCGAGACACCACACGAGAGGTTGTATGATTAAGTCTATGTTACACCTTGCATACTTATTTTTTTCGTCTGTTCCAAAAAAAAATCCGCGTCTATTTTTTAAAATTGGCCCAGGGCCTTCACACCTTTAAATCGGGCCTGTCCCGAAACACAGTTATTCGCCCTCAACATTACCGTGTCTCTGAGGTAAAACCTAAGATTTACCGAGTGAATGGTGGTATAAGTTCGAAATAAACCATGATCACAGAATAGTTCGGGGTTTAACCGTTTAGAGTTGTTAAATCTTAGGTCTTACTGGGAAATCTTAGGATTTACCGTAGTTCGGGCTTTTACAGTAACAAAATATATACTTAAGTACAACAAATCGAAAATGCAGTACTACATCATGCTTTAATGTTAATTTCCACTGGGCTCTTAGTAAGGGCTTAAAGCTGATGCAACTATGGATAACTGGTTTAAAAAATCCCTAGCACTATTTATCCAAATATGAGGCCCACTGCAGTACTATTCACACTTTTTATTTCCTACCTATCAGGAAACTGTGGCGGAGACATTGGAGGAGTTGTGGATAAGCTACAATCCGATCGATAAGCTGAAAGGCATCGGAACACTTAAATATTTAAAAGTTCTGTATATGTCCAACAACAATATCAAGGAATGGGTGGAGTTCAATAGAATACAGGTTTGATTTCCTTTCATATCATCATTCCCCTGCTGTTATCCCCGATTTATTTGAGGTCGGTGAAGCCATTGTCTTCTTCCCAGGCATTGAGCTAAATATATTTAGTTCCCAGCTTGTTTTCCTTTCACATAGTTACCAAAGTCGCACATCGCAGTCGATGCATAGTCGTCTTTATGCGTATTCTAACCAGGCCTTTCGGAAAGGGAAGTCAATAATATCGCAGTCGGGCAATATACTTAATTTCATTATCAATGCTCCTATAATGGTGAAGGAAAACATCGGGAGAAAACTGTCATGTCACATCCAAACTTAACCTAAAATTGACAAAATATAAATAAGATAATACTCGTCTATTACAGGAGTGTCCAAGTCTCCGAGACTTCGTTTTTATCGGGAACCCAATAGTTGACGCCCAACCAGACGTTGACACATGGCGCCACCAGGCCTCCACTCGACTGCCCCAAATAACCAAGCTAGATGGCATACCTATAATACGGGATACGGCATAATTTACTCTCAATATTAAAGTTATCTACACTTTCATTTAAAACATGCAAATAAAGCATTATTTCTTGTAAATTTAAATTTAGTGAAATAAGTGCCATAAAAAAATACCAATTACTTATAACATTTCTATCCTCGTAATGTCAATAACATTACAAAACTAGGTGCCAGTTTATTATTTCTGGTCTTCATAAAAGTTCCTCGAAACTGAATTCTCTGAACAAGAATTTTGATTGCGCGACACTTTCCGTAACAATGGGTGATAGAGGACCACTTGTTTAGCTTACGAATTGAAATGACGATAATATTCGAAATAATAGTCTCGTCGCATCGCCTCGCTTGCTTGACATTTATGACAGATTATGACTCTGGCAACACTAATAACTGCTGCACACGCCATCTATCTATTAGGTGACGCAACTATACATGACAGCGTTAAGATTGAATTCCATTAATCGAATAATGATTGCGATGGGCAGATTGAAGATTACAGAATAATTCAACTAGCTCCGTGAAGCGATTAATTGACTCTTTGTTGATAAACTCTATCACTAGTTCACTACATCTATCAAAAATTTATCAATACGTTGGTACAGTAACATTTAAGAGCTCTTAATTATGTAGTTAATATTTAGATAGTTAAATATATTGATTCTTATTATGGACTAACTGACTGCTAACATTTCCTCCGGAAATAGAATGCTATAGAGAAAAACGTGTGGAAATAGCTAAATAACGTAAATGACTCCCCTGATTTGATACTAAAAAGAAGCTTATTTTATTCGTCCAAATCTTCATGTGAATGCGTCGCTATTGTCCGTACGGCTTTATGATTCGTCATACGTCTCAAAGGCGACTTAATAGCCTGCTTAATTCGCGCCAAAAGGAAATACGAATTGGCCGGGAGAACGCCATTGCCGGCGGAAAAGTCCCTCTCTCCGTAGATGCACGAATGGCCCCGCTATTGTGTTGCTACTAATAAAATTTAATGATGTAAACGGATAGCATGAATTTATCTAACTCAGAACTCGTAGGGAGCGGGGCACTGAGGGGAAATCAATTAACGACAATATATCAGCTGTAAAGCAAATTGAATTCGGTATTGTTACACGATACTGTTGGAGTTTGTTAATAGGCTCACTTATTTGTATTGCTGATTTGTATTTTTAAGTGCACGAATTAGGTAACTTTTGGACTGAATCCCACCAAAACCTAAGTGGTTAGAATGCAAATGTGTAAGAAAGATATTGGTACTTATTTTTAGATCCATCCATCTTAAATAAAATTATATATTTGCGTTGTTTTGTGATACTTATATAAAAGAGCCTAAAATACTTGCTAGGGGTTATACACGTTTTATTTATTAATCTTTATTCTTTAACTTTTATCCAAGCATATAACTTGCTGATGCTACCTTCGTTGTTACAATAAGTATCACCTAACATACTTATAAATGTACAAGTAGGAGTAGGTGCCATGTGTAAACGAGCCATCGGAGCCATGTGTACCAGCACGTAAGCGACATTTGAATGGAGCTCAATAATTTAATGGAAAACCGGTCATTGTTTACTCAGCGTAATGGACCGATAATTGTCCATCCAAACAGAAGTAACTCTGTTAATCAAAATGAAGCTCGCACCTTCCCTACGCATTATAAATGAAGTAAGCTCCCTCGTTAATGCGTACAAATGCCGCCGACCGCCACCTAGCCCGTCATTATTTAATTATTAACACTACAATCGACCTAATTTTGATTTCTATTTGACATTTCGATTACGCGGCACGTAGCCGCCGGCGAGCAGGCATTTTGTGACATCTGTCCTCGAATGTGTTACGAACTATAAAATTCAATTTCCCCAATCGGCCAGCTCGACACATTTATTATTCATAGGTCGGTACCTAGATGCCCGGCCACTAACAGATGTGATCTTTTACGTGAAGGAATATCAAAAAAACATGACTTCGATATAAAGAGCAGTGATTCTAAGGGACATGAATTTAATATAAGATCATGTGAATCCAATTTATGGGAATATTCGGATAGTATAAAAGAAAGTCCAAAAACATTCACAAATAAGCTATTCAATCGCGTGACATCAGAGTTTTCCCGTTGCGGGAAATGAGTTTTCATTTCAGTTATTGAAAATTTTACTCAGTAGTATTGTTTCTGAAAAGCTATTAATATTGTAGGAATGTGGCTCGTGCTTTATTGGCAAGCAATCGACTTCAGGTCACGCTACTGATCGCGTTTAATACTTGATTCGATTGACTGATAGTCATGCAGTAATGACTGTATTTGTTTCGTCCCAGCTGGTTGAAAGTTTCCACTCTAATTGAATGTTCGAATGTTGCTTTTATAAACGCACCTACTTACGTAGCTAGTGAATATTAGGCCTGTGTTATATTAGCCAATAAATCAATCCATGTCCTCGGTAATGCACAATCCATTTGTTCGCATGTAGCCTAATTGCCGTTAGCGCCGCCCAATAGCCGCATTAGGTTAAAACGCTGCTCGACCAGTCCGCCCCCGGACCCCGCTCGTACGTAAACTCATGAAACTCCTATATATTCGACTATAATGGCTGATTTTCTAGCTCACGAGATGTATCCCCAGCAAACGGTCGCGCTTACGCCACTCAAAGGCGGAGAAAATGGCTTAAGTGCTTTCTCTATTATGCTTAAGGTCGTTCATGAAAAGGATAATTTTCAACTCTCCAGCGCCCCCGTTTCGTCCGGATGTGGAATTAGTGGGGATGTGACAACGCTTCTAACACTTTCATGTACTTACAGTAAATACTCGTAATATGCTCAAATTTTTTTTTTTGGTTCTAGAGAAATAAGGTTTTAAGAATCCTATATGACCAGGCTAAACTTTTCTTCGAGGAAACAAACTGGATCAGTAGAGTCAGAAAAACAACGTTCTTGTCGAACCGATCATAGCTAGATAAAATAAATATTGGTTTTAAATTTTTCACAAAATTAGTATTTCTACTAGCCATGTTCATACTTTCCCAACGTCAAGTATGATAATATATTTTTAAGTTGGGTAACCTATTGTCGCGGCAAGCGTCGAGGGTAGCGAAATAAAGCTTTTCCAACAAACAATAGTTCCGGCCCTTTGTCGCACTCGGGAGTTGAGTAAACATTAGTAGTTGAGGGCATTGTGAGAGGTTTCCTCCGAATGCGACCTCCTTCGAGCCTCCGCCGCGCTCTGCTGACTCCAGGCCTAACAGTTTACGGCCAGATAACTCCCACTTACCCCTCATTACCTTTTGTTTGATAAGAATTGTTTGTTTTGTTTAAGAAATACTTAGGTTTGTATACTATAGATATGGTTGGTATATTATATATTATTGTGTACTTACATAAACTAAGTGAGTTTCAGTTAGATTTCAGTCAGTTTCTTCCAAATTGTAATTATATAGGTTGATGTGTACCTTTTGGATTAAATTATTCGGCTGAATCTGCACAAAGAGTTATGAAATGTATTATTCAATAAAACGGCTGTAACAGCTATATCAATGAAGTATATAGTGCAAACAGTAGAAGTCACGATCGTATCATAAATTTCTTTCAACATTAACACCTACTTTCCATAATAGCCGATAAACCAAATTTAGTTTTCATGTTACGCACCCTCCACAACTACTTATAATAAGCAATGATCAATGGAGAATAATCCTATTGTGTCGCGCGCACACAAAAAACCATGTCTGAATTATTCCGCTACGGTTTCGCGCTAATATCTCCATTACATTAGAGTCGAACCTCATTGTTAGCCGCACTACATCTACATGAAAAAGATTACGCGCCAAAATGTTGACAGTTGTCGCAGAGACAATAGAAAAGTGAGTGCATTTCGATAGACGCATAATGGTTTGTGTTTATTTAATTTAAGTCACTGGCAACATAGAATAATGGCGTGTTTTCGCCAGCGGCGCTGAGCGTTCCGACTTGAGCCGGGAGCGCCTCGGGGCAATAAAATTAATGAAGCGTGGAGATGGGACCATTTTACTTGTATTATTCGTCTCCTGCGGCCTGAGACTGGAGCGAATGTCCATTAGTTCTGTTTTAACATGTTAGCGAGGTTGAAACGTTGTAAATGCGATTTACTTTGCAGAGAGGGTGGAAAAGTAGCCGGAGAGATTTGATCACGATCAGTAGCCAAAGCGATCGGAAGTGATCTCAAATACCAATTTGTTCGTTGTAAGAGTTCATAATTTATTTACGGCCAACTTTTAGATGCCTCCTTCTATTTACGTTTTCAAAGTAGTTCAGTACACTCTATTTATTGGGTTTCCATGAACAGTGAACACATGTCATGTTGGAGTACTTAGCAATATCTGTGAGTAATAACCATGTGGTAAATGCTTCAAATAATACCGTAACGTGAACAAAGAGCGCATTACACCGCATTAGATAGTAACTGATGATCAGCCGATGGAGGAGCACGGCGCGGTGGCGGTTACGCGCGTCAAATTCCCGCGATATTCATCTTAATCCGCCAATATAAGTCCTGCACTAACGGCTCATTGTACGCATGTGTGAAGAGCGTTTATTTTTAAGCTTCCAATGGATATAATAAATTATTATATAACGTGACGAGTTTGTGACAGACAGGACGACTCTACATAACTTTAACTATATAGATTCCTACTAAGATTTGGTGCGATTCATTTTTTTTATATTTTACTAACGTTGATTTTCAAAACAAGCGACGAATGTTTTCTTACAAAGAATTGCAATCCATGAAAAAAAACAAAATACAATCACGCCACACCAACATTCTGCTAACTGTAGAAAATTACATAGAAGTCATTCCTTCACAAAAGCCTCCTCGAGCACAAAGGGTATATCGCAGGCGCTAAACCGTCGCACGCTCATTAAGCGAACATTTGCTACCACTATTAGCATATCAAATGCTCTTATCAGATGTAACGGCTGGCGCTCTGCGCTCGACCGCTGCACCCGACTAATGTTCCTACGAGACAATAACGCGATTAGCGATATAAATACAGTAACAAGAGCATACATAACAAGGGATTTTAGCAGGAAATTCGTATGTTGATTCTTATCAGGCGTCGCGTTTACAAGGGTAAAGTATGTGCTTTTTGAGATTCAAACGTATTGGGTTACTTGAAAGAGTAGGTATTGTTGATGGCTGTTAGATGCGACGGAAAAATATGATAAAATATAAGCAATCAGAACATAATTGTATCACTGAAAAATATGATAAAATATAAGCAATCAGAACAATTGTATCGCTGAAAAATATGATAAAATATAAGCAATCAGAACATAATTGTATCACTGAAAAATATGATAAAATATAAGCAATCAAAACATAATTGTATCACTGAAAAATATGATAAAATATAAGCAATCAGAACATAATTGTATCACTGAAAAATATGATAAAATATAAGCAATCAGAACATAATTGTATCACTGTTTAATCATCTAGAATTCTAGATGACTAAAGCAAAAAAAGCAAGTATCAGCCCGAATTGTAGAAAGACATAATTTTATGTCAGCTCTAATTTAAGCATCTCCGTCACATTACGGGATTCAGATTCAGCCCTCTATGCAGATTCGCAGAATGCGATCCCATTCTATTACAAGTCTGATGATAATTTTATGATACAGTTCGTGACGTAGGGTATATACGTTTTATTTATCCGAAGGAGAATCTACAATTCTACATCCCGCATCCGAAACAGGGCTTGCAAAAAAAAAATACCAGCGGAATTTGTTTTACACGCGAATGATAAACTTTTATGAGGTTGTTACGTAGCAACAATAGTCGGAGCGCTCCCGAGGCCCGGGGGTTTAGTGCGTCCGATTTCCATACAAAAACTTCTATTTCCCCGGCTAAATGGCACGTGAGAGGACATAAAACTGCGGGAAAACTACACACAACTACCGACTAGTTAGCTATTCGCTTTTTGTTTATTTTTTACCCTTTGCAGGCAACACAAATAACTATGGCTGCAACGAGATGTATTATTAGATAGTGTTATCAGGAAATATTCATAGATACCCAGTAGTGCTGCGTTTACTTTAGTAGAATGTAACTTCAAAATGGAATGTTCAAGCTATTAAAACATTGGCAGCTCAACCAAACTGCGGCGGAAAAATATTTCCGTCTGACATCATATGCAGAGCCAAGAAAACTTGAATTAATTGCACAAGACTTCGCAACGTTATAAATAATAAAAATTTAAGAATACGAAGTAAATAATTTTCGTCTCATAACAATTTACAACTAAGATAAATAGCTACTGAAGTTGTCTTGACGAAAACACGTCGAATGTTACAAAAACATCAAGAAAAACATTTGATGTACCAACGACATAGAAGTCGATAAATTGAAATAATCTAACAACACAGTTAAGTCATACCAACTAAACCCAAGAATGTTAAGTAGGCATCATAAAAACTTATAGGGACGCTGGGTACGAGACGTATCCTACACGCGTCAAGCTGATCTCGAGCCCACCGACTTGTGCCATCTCTTAGGAAGTGATTTGTCAGCGCCGCCCCCTCTCGATTGAATAATTCAAATAATCGAGGTATTTATATGTAAATAGCGAGCCACATCTCCATACGAAAGGGCCGATCGGTACATAAATTTGGCAAGACGACGAGAAAACTGCGACGCACCACCGATCTGATTTATTCGCTAAGTTTTAGAAAAAGTGGCGCGCGTCAGGAAATGTTTGTCTAATCGCGTTTATTGCCCGACCCGGGATTTTGCGCCCCACAGCACACAGGGGTGAGGCCGACTACGTTATATTCTGATGTTGTACAAAAACAACCAGATACTTATCATGAAAACAAATAAGAACACGGGAGTACAAACCAGATCAAACCACAACAAATAATAAGGAACACGTAATTCAGAAATCCCTACCCCTTAAAAACTTAGGATACATGTAACATAACAAAGTTATCGTCAAAGTAATATTGTAACAAAATCCCTAGTCAGGTCATAATAGTACAGTATAAGTGCGGTAAGTTGAAAATTACAGCCGAGGCGATATTGCTAGAAAGCAAAGGCTGTAATTATCAAAGCGCACGTATGTCATACAACGTTTTATAACATATTTGCGAGGAAATAAATAAATCTCGGACTTTCCTGAACGAATACTTAAATCTTTTACTTGTTCACAAATTAGCAATGCGCGCGCATCAGCGCTTTTTTTTTAAGTCAAAGACACAAAAAACAGCCAGTATTACTAATAAAGTAAATTAATATTTTTGTGTGTTTGTTACAGATGTGGTTGTAATTTATTGTCAAAATTAATTAAATTAAAGAATTAAATGTTTATCTATTATATTTCATCTCCCAAAGTTAATTTTATTCTTAAAATTTTGACCACTTCTCTGTCATAAAAACTCTTTGCTAAGATTAAAAAAAAGCTAAAAGTACCGTTCGTTTTAGACGGAGCATCTTGATAAACCGTGCGTTTTACATTACATTACTGCACTACTTCGTAATGAGATACAATACGATATTGAAATGGGTGAAATAAGAGTCCCTTTACGAGCAAATTTGTTATAAAAAATAAACACGTTCTTAAATAAACATTACACATCGATTTATAGCCTAATATTTTCGGGTTATATACAAGAAAAGAAAATCTCATAGGGTGGGTTAATTTACCCACTCAAGGTGCTGCTGATCACGGACATAAATACAACTTAGGCACTGCACTTCTTAAAAGAAAGCAATCCCTAAATGGTAACATAACGGCCTAATAACAGCAATTAATATCGCTCTCTCAATTAGAGCAACCTATGACACTTATCCGTGGAAATATAATAACGTTGTTTATGAGCGGTGCTAGTTCAGTTCACAACAGCGCTCATATGGCGCTACACTATTAGTCATAGGAGCTGGCAACACCGGCTCATCAATCATTTTGGTACGAGCGGGGAGGAACGGGTAAAGTGTTAATAATCGCTACCGCCACTATTGTTCATTTCTAACTAAATTCACGTACGGAATGATATCACTAACTCGACGTACACTGTGGGACTTCATTAGTGGTTAGATAGAAGTTTGGATAAGTTTTTTTCTTGTGAGGGCTGCTAATTTGCCTGATGAAGATAATATGTATGTGGCTATTGAAGGTAGGTACAATGTGGTCTTCTAATGTTGTGCATAAAAGAGTTAGGTTCTCGCCACTAACTTGTTAGGTACTCAAACTTTCTACAGTGGGTTTGAGTGACCTATTAATTTGTGCGTTTAAAACCTAGATTGAAGCGGGTGGACTCTAAAAACAATTAATTACAAATTCCTACCAAAACTGCGCCAGGATTGTACTACATAATCATTGAAATAACAATCAAACTTGGTTTAAAATTTACTTGAATTGAAACCTTCACCAGCAACATTAGTCTCAAAATAAAATCCACGAATATTTTGTTCAAAATTCTATTCAAAATCTGCTCTAGACTGCTCTCGATAAATAACGTTCTGACCTGACTCAAGGGTAAAAAGTTCAACCCTAAAAAATACATTCAGCTTTATAGAACACAGAAATAAGCAAGTGAGCAACAAAACGCACTTTATCAGGTGGCAGCCGCTTTATCCCGCTAATGACCAACCCCTCTGGAGTAATAAAAGTCGATATCAGCCTCCCTAGAACCGCCCCTGGCGAAGCGATCTTGATACTTTGGGTTTTAACACTTTTGTTGCTAATTCGGATTGTTGACTATGTAATTGATTTAACACTAACACCCGTATCTATAGTCAAGTTAAACGTTTTCATGCAAGCAAGAATTTAAACAAAGTAAGAACCGCCACCAAAGAAAGCAACGCTAAGAATTCTAACTTTGCACCTATCTATAATGTGGTGTTAGGTATAGAGACGTCAATGCCATCGGTACCTAGTTATCTTGACAATAGAATAACTTAGATAGGCTAGGATCCTTTTAACCCTTTGGAATTTTTCACTCGTCCTACCAAGTAGGTAACGAATTCCATTAACTTTAAAAACAGACTCCCCACACTTCTTCCAATATCGTTGTTGCCAATTTAGGGATTGCAATTACGTAGAAAATTTTACAGAACTTATTTTCTTCGATGCAGTGCCTAGTTTATGAGATGAAATAAAATGACAAAAGGACCAAAAATATAGATTGGCGTACATGCCCAGCGAACCGCGGCTGAGAATTAGCGGCGGCGGGAAAGAAAAATGATTGTGACAGTCCGGCGAACACCACTAATGGAGTCTGCGTCTGCGAAATATCCCCACTTAGACCAGTAGTGGGTAGCAGCACTTTACCCACGTTTATAATTAAAACAACGGTCGTATGAACTATCAAACATTCATATTTTATAACACTTCCATTATCCATGATATTCGAAACTTCCATGCCAGTTGTTAACGCACTAATCTTTAGTTTAAAAGTGATCAATAGCCAGATAACACTGTAATAGGGTACTATCTGATTCATGTATCTACTTAAATTCAAATCGCCGTCGAAATACACATAGGGCAATTCGAATGTAGCAATAACGGGGCCCCACCCCTACGATACAATACAACACTCCCCTCACAAATTAAGTGTAAAACAAACCTAATGAAATTTAAATATCTTTTCGGCGACGCAATAACTGCACAAATAAAATCATGTCGCGGGGGAGAGTATAATCGCTTCTATTGTGTACACATTGTATAAAATTATTCCGTTGAGAATTTTACAACCCTGCCGCAGTGCGATGGTAGTGTCGTCCCCTCGTATTGTTAGCTTTGTGCGTGGGATGGTTAGTGTGACAAGGTAACAGGGGCTCGTGACGTCGTAAGAAGGGGCGGGAATGCTCTCCAGACAGTAATAGGCTCTTGCGGTGATGATAAGCCTCTCATTGTTGGCTTGTTAGTGGATAATTCGCAGTAATGTGTTTAGTGTGCGTGGAGAGAAAATCTGCGTGCGGTGTTTGTTTTTAGAAATTGTTTTGGTTAACTTAGATGACCATGGCATGCAGGTACTTATTATGTGATAGGTATATGTATGTGCTCTTTTTGGTTTTAGGCTGTAAATGGGACTTTTCTAATCTTTCTTTTCTCTTTTTCTTTTCTTTATTTTTCTTATATTAGCTAAATTATTCGAAAACACTTGGCTAATCACGCTTACAAACAAACACCGATTTTCGTCAATAAATATTCATTCAAAATGAGATAAAAGAACGTGGACAATATTTTCACGTAATTGGACAAGTATTCAGCAGCGGAAACATTATTATTCTAGCAGATTAAGTCGAGTATCCAAATGAATCTCTTAAAAGACGCGCTCGCCCCTCAAAGGGGAGGATACTAATTTTCTTTCAACTTTAAAAGAAGGTTCCTTTCAAGAAGTGGAAAAAAGTTACAATCGAAAAGGAAATTTGCGTTTTAAATCCTCTAATGAAGCCGAGAAGTTTGTAATGGAGGGGCGAAAGGCTGCTGGCAAATTGAGGAAAAAACTTAAGCTCGGGACTGAACCGGGATTGTTGGATATAAGTATTAATTTTATTAGTAGGTATAATCTTTTTGTGTGGAGTGTGGACCCTAGACCCATATGATAGGCATAAGGATGTTTATTTAATTTCTAATACCACTTATTTACATTAAGATGTACTTTAAAACCTTTAATGAATAGGTAGGTAATGCAACAATAGCGCGGTGCAATAAAAAATCGCTTTAGGCGTGCGTATCGCACCTATCCATGTACAAGTAAGTCCGGAAATGTTGCTAGTCTTAAAAATATGCCAAATATGATAGACAGGTAATTCATAAATACTTTTAAAATTATAATAAAAATGTAAGTTATTGTTTAACAGCTAAGGTACGCTACGTAATGTTTTATTTTACAAAAAATAAAACATCAGCGCGATGTAAACTTGCCAAACCTTTTAACGAACACTTCAACACATTGCTCGCTCGGAACATACCGATCGCGCTTCGAAGGCACACCTACCTACCAATTAGACTATGAATTTAATAGCCAGCCTATTGTTTAAAGATAATTTATCACCAGACTTCAATGGACTGCGTACAGGAATTTATTAAATATTCATTCACGTAACCGTTTATTGAATATCTATTTATTTATTTTTTAATCTTTGTGCATAAAACTGTACAAACGTGGACTTACTGCCTTGGGCCCCATATTCCACAATCTTAAGTAAAATGTTCGACTCTCATATCAAACGAATTTATTTTTATTATCCAAACAAAATTGCACTATAGTACATTACGATATTAGTGCGTTAAGATGGTTATAACATGCGAGGCGGAATTTCGAAATTTCGTAATTGAGCCGAGCATGTTATAACCAATACGCACGTATATCGTACGACGTTTTTTAACACATTTGCGAGGAAACAGAAAAAAAAGATATTCACAATACAAGTACAAAGAAAAGAAAATTTGAGAAAAATGGCGCGAGGATTATTTTCTGCCGTGGCTGCGTGAAAATGTTGGCAAAGACGCTAGAGCATGCAGCCAAGTTTTTAAATTACCGAATAAACTGTTTTTATTTTTATTTTAAATAAACTCAATCTGTGAATGCACACTGTTGCTTTCCCGCCATTTTAACAGCGCGCTAGCGCTGCCTACTGACTGGCGCCATACCTTCATGCTGGCGCCGCGCGGCGATTAGTTCGAAATTTGAATAGCAACAGCGCGCTGCTTACTAGCTGGAGTCGTGCGGCGGCGATCAGTTCCATATTTGAAATGGCAAATAATACTGTTATGGAATTTGTATAACTTAACTATTTGCTTTGGTAACACACGCGTTTTTTATGACCCGCTTTACATATTTAAAACCGGTGGAATTACATCAGCTTTACGAGCAAGGATGTTAAAAAATATTTCACATAGATTTTTGCTACGAGTGCTACGACGTAGCGTATGTTGTTCTCTGCGTAGCTGGCTACGTGACGTGTCGTAGCAAATAGTTGAACCGTTACCGTTACAGCTAGATAGCATAGATGCGTACGCGTACGAGACGGCATTGTATTGTATCGTCACACCTGCCAAAATGATGTAGCTAAACCTCGACGGCTAGAATTTTGTACGCCGACGCATTTATTTATTTAAACTTCATGAACTTATTTATAGTTTCCTTATTATCCGGTTGATTTTATTACGATACAACATGATGAAAATAACGTGTTTTCTTGTCGAAATTTTAACCGACGTGTTTTTCACGGCTACGTGACAATATGAAACGCGATCGTCTTGTTCAACTGACCGCGCCCTCTCTTGGCACAGCGCCGCGTTCGTAAAAACAAAAGTTCGCGACGATCGCTTAATTTTGGCACGACCTGAAGTTATGGGTTTGATAATATGTTACTAGTAATTTTAAAACATTGCAGATGTAGATTGCAGGCATACTTAAGTACCTACGCCTATTTGGCGCAGCTGTAACTGTCAATGTTATCCTTCTAGTTTAATTTTATTTTATTTTGTTGGTTTATATTATGTGTGCTTGTAGCTTGTAGCAAGTGGCAAATAAATGTATTCACTTACTTTCTTTCTGTAGAAATGTCGATCAATAATTATCATTTTGTTCTGCTGGGACCTCTCTATGAGAGGGAATGGGAATGATCTGGAATAAACCACACGCGGGCCCAGTGTGAGTTGGTAGGTGTCACATGCCTCCAAATATGTATTTTGATTCTAGGACATGCCGGTTTCCTTACGATGTTCCTTTTTTTTTCTTTTATCGTTTTTCCTTTCTTTTATCGTTTTGAGAGCAGTGGTAAGTAATATAATATTTTTGAAGTGATAACTTCATATGGGCGACGCGGCGAGGGGGGCGGGGGGGGGCGGGGGTGACGGTGGAGTTCGGGAACGAATTAGTTTCTGAATGACTGACTGACGGATCAACGCACAGCCTAAACCGCTGATCGTAGAGACCTAAATTTGAAGGGTGTGTTTTTTGTATGACGTAGGATAAGAAAGGATTTTCTGAAATTCTACCCCTAAGGGGGTGAAAAAGGGGGGCAAAGTTCAATCTACTTCAAATTTTGCATAAACCTTTTTTAACAGAATTGATGGAAGACGTGTTTCGTATTTTATTGAAATTCATCCCTTAGCGGGGTTAAAAAGGGGTAGAAAGTTATTTTGACGGTGATTTGCTTCGAAGTTGATATAAATATCCACTCCTTATTGCTTTTGATTTTAATTACTTTTTATTTTGACCTATGTATTAAAACTCAATCGGATTTTATTCAAAAAATTTGTTGTGTATACTATAGTGTTATATGGATCTTTTGACTGTACAAGGATCTTTTGGCGCGTGGCCAAAATTTGAACTAACACCACTATTTTGTTGTCTATAATAAACTATTTTGCAAAAAAAACGGGCACTTCAGATTTTTTTCTCTACTTCAAAATTTGACGATGTATTGGCATATTGTTATTTGAAGCATTAAATTCTGGCATGATTCTTTACGTTCCAAATTTAAATTTTAATGATTAATGTGGATTATTGTAAAATTTACTAATGGCACGAATTGCTGATGCGATTTTTTACTTATAACTAAAATTTTAAAACTTTTTGGATATTTTCTGCAATGTAATCTTTCTTTTTACATTAAATACCACTTTTTGATATGAGTGATAAAGCGATAAGGGCCAGTAAAATAATAGCCCTACTTGAAGAAGGTTGTTCGCAAACTTACGTGTCTCAGCGGCTAAATGTGAGTCGTTCAACTGTCCAGAGGACTTGGCAACGGTATCAAGAGACCGGTTCGGTCAAAAGAAGACCGGTTCGGAAAGAAAACAATGCACAGAACCAAGAGATGACCGCTTTTTGGTGAGTCAGGCGTTGCGGAATCGTAAGGCGTCATGTGTGGACCTGAAGACGAGCCTTGGAGAAGTAAGAGGAGTAGAAGTTAGCTTGTAGACGGTCAGGAGGAGGCTTTTGGCTGCCAATATCAGGAGTTACCCGGCTCGGGGCCCTAAATTACTCCGTGAGCACCGTGTTGCTCGACTTCAGTTTGCTCGAAACTGTGCTTCATGGACTCTGGAGGACTGGAATAAAGTATTGTTTTCTGATGAAGCTAGAATCTCTTTAGGTCTCCACCTAACGTAACGAAACTGAAGTCCGACGCCGGCGAGTGCTGCGAAGACCACGGGAACGCTATGCGGAAGTGTGTATCGAAACACACTGTGTGTTTCGATGAAATCACTCCTTATGGCGGAGGGTCCGTTAAGTTTTGGGCAGCAATTAATTCGACGGAGCGTACGAAGTTAATTTTCATAGAAAATGGAATATTATATGCATTATATGGTACATAACGGAAGTCCTAATTCCATATGCACAACCCGCATTGACTGCACTTGGGGAAGATTCCATTTTTATGGATGACAATGCTCGCCCGCGCATGCAAGGAGTTGAGATCCGTCGTTTAGATTGGCCAGCTCGAAGTCCTGATCTCAATCCAATTGAGCATGTCTGGGATGTTCTAAAGAGACGGGTAAGATCAGTGCAACCTGCTCCACAAAATATCAGGGAGCTAAAAAGACGAGTCATTGCAGAACAGTGGGGAACGTATTCCTCAATACGTTATTAAAAACATCGTGGAAATCATGCCCAGAACAAAAAAGGATTCAAGCTGTGATTTTGGCAAGAGGAGGTCAAAATCGTTATTAGGTTTTTACATTTGTAACTTTATTTAATTAAAAAAAGGAAAAAAATCTTCTTGTATTTTTTGCCGACCACTTCTTATTGTTTGGTCGTTTTTTTTTTTTTAATTGCCAGAATTCACTTCACGCGTATTTTACACGATTATAAGTAGTATACAGACTACGTACCTACTTACTAACAATTAAATTTAATTTAATTAACTGAAATCGACCTTAGAACGTAAATTTCCTTAGGCGTCCGTTGTTTTTGAAAAAGAGTGTAGGATTTCGTAGGTATTCGTTATAATGTTCATTGTAGGGTAGAAGTAAAAATGACTTGCAAAATGCGTCACTATTCTATCGTATCCCATCCTTTTCACACATGCACATCTGGACTATCGCTGTTCTTGTCACCGCCGACGGTGACTGTGTGAAGACTCTCGCTCACTTGAACGAGAGTAGCGTTACCAAGAACATGTTCCCTTATTAATTTATTACTAATTTACGGTTGCGAATTACCGCGAGTGCATTTACGAACTTTAGTCTAAAACAGCGGAAAGTGCGAGTTTATGTGATGAAAGGCGTCTGTGCGCCCCCTCGTGCGCTGCCCTGAATCCAGCAATGACTCGAACCCTCTGCCGACCGACGCGGTGGATAGATATTGTAGAAGTATATAATAGTTATATGGATCTTTTGACTGTACCGGATCTTTTAGCGCGTGGCTAAAATCTGAACTAACGCCACTATTTTATTTATTTAAACAATTTAAATAATAAATAGTTCAACTTACCTAGATTAGTTTAAGTTAACACTTCTGTCGAGCGTCACGAGACGCACACGTTTTTTTTTAAGGTAGAAGCGCCAGTGTAGCTCGAGAAATTGCATTTTTCCTAAGTTTTTTGCAAATTTGCAGGTAATTGAATGACTATTTCATGAAAAAGGCATTCAATGGGATCAAATGAACAAGGGTTGTTTGTTGATTTTAATGGTTATATATCCGTTTACAAAATATGATTAGCAAATCAAATAACAAATCAAATCATATTTTGTTCAACATACAACCTGACTGCAAGTTACAAAAAAAAATGTATTATTTTTTATTGCATCTTCCCCAGGCGCGGATACAGGGGGGGCAATGGGTGCAATTGCCCCCCCCCCCCTGAACCGGACCCAATACGTCGTTAGCCAAGCTTGAACTACCTAGTTTGACGGAATTGAAACGAAATATTCTAGTTGTAGGTATATCTTATCATGGGCGTCCCCAGGAAGAGGCAGCTGCCCCTATGGAGGCTCAGGATTTTTAAAAGTTATAGCTTTTCCTGCCTGATGCCATAGAATGATATTTTACGTAATACATTGTGGCGTAAAATGAAATCACTCAAGTTAAAATATTGTTTAACCCTGCGGAAAAACATTTGCCAAAAAGGCTCCTTTTTTCTACCTCTGGATTGGCACTCCTATTGGATTTTTGCATGATCGACCGGTATAAACAGAGCCTGAAAAAAAAAGAGCTCCTTACCCCGAGGCCTATACCTATGCAATTATAGCATAATTATCTTAGGCAATGATGTAAAAAATTGCGAGCTCGCTTCGCTCGCTCTTGCACCCTAGTTTTTCTTGAGTCTTGACTTTGTTTATGAGGCCCAGGTAACTCCAGTAGGTCGAAACAATTCTAATCTGTTCTCCGTTTTCATCAAGGTAGGTAGTGTTAAAATTTTCGAGCTCGCAGACTACTTTCTCTTGAATTTATCTAAAAGTCAACCAAGTAACTCCTATATGAAGGATCCAAACTATTCTAACCTGTCCAAGGCAAGGTGTCATAAAAATTTCGAGCTCGCTGCGCTCGCTCTTGCAGCCTACTTCCTCTTGAATGTTTCCTTTGTCTGAGAGTCTTATCTAGTAACTCCTGTACCATTCAGGTCCAAAATATAAACAATTGTAACCTGCCCAAGGTAGAGTGTTAAAATTTTCGAGCTCGTTTCGCTCGTTCTTGGAGCCTTAGTTCATTTTGTTGTTAAAATTGACACCATAAGTCAATTAAGTAATATCATTTTTTTTATGAGTTTTCCGTAAGATAAGTAAAATCAAACAAAAATTGTTCCCCCTAAAGGAAATCCTGTATCCGCGCCTGATCCTCCCTATGAAAATTAGTAATGCCTGCCTTGGGGCCGACACCACCGAGCCACCACAGCTGTCTGGCGACTTGGCGAGGTAGTAATTCGAGACAAATAATATAAAATGAGAGTGGTTTAGAATTTTGTAACAAAATTTATTCATGTATATAAGTATTTCAAATATGTTACATTTAAATTCAATTGCGGAGAGGAAACATTGCCCAACACAGTATGGGTAACTGGCTTATCAACAGATACAAACAGAGAGACAGAATTAAAATATAAGCTATTAAACAGTTACAAAATGTGTTCTAAAACAATTGGTATAATTTTTCTAGAGATCCATATATTTTAAGCTTCCTTTTGAAGAATGTACTATAATGGCCTACGCAGACCGGGACGACATGGCAAGGGATATATTTTTATGCCAATGGACATTCAAACTATTGATATAGAAATACGACTCTGGCGCGTCTTTCAGTTCAAATCCCTTTCGATGCCACGGCATCATTTTAAAAAGCAATTTGTCGTATTTCGATGAATGTGTTCGACGTTTGAATGTGCATTGGCAAAAAATTAAATCTCTTGCCATGCCGTCCCGGTCTGCGGAGGCCTTAATTTGACAACGGTAAAGTCAAGGAGAACATCATCGTCTCAACTTGATGAAAAGTAAATTATAATGGAATCGTATGATATCATGAACAAAGCAGAAAACTTTTGAAGACATACATCATGAAACTAATTTAGCTATCTCTTTCTACACTGTATTATATGACATGGATCAATGAGTAAATACGTGTAAACAGACCCTTCACGAAATCGTCAATCAAGCATACGCAAAAGTTATTGCTGGGAAACAACATTTTTTTTTGGCGCGAAACATCACGTTTACGCTAGGACTCAAACGCACTCAAAACATTGTGCATAAAATGGAGGAATTTCAAGTAAAGTTATAAATAACATTAAAAACATATATTAAAATAAAAGTAAGAGCTTTGACCACCAACATCTCTTATTTCCGTAACTAGAAGGTTCAAGGTATGGTCCACAACAAAAAAAAAATCGCAATGACGTGGTGAACAAGTGCCTTTCCGCTCCGTGAAGGATCTTTTTACGACCATGATGATTAGTTTCCATATATCTTTACGCCAGATAAACACAAGGACGCCATGTAAATTATTATAATACTTTATTTTCGGTTAAAATACATTTTGATTGTCTTAAAATGAGTGCATACTATACGGGCAGTATTGATATTGTGCACTATGAACATATGCACATGAAAATTATGCCACACTCTGTAAAAGCTTGTGATACAATGTTACAAAATTATTGGTTCGATTATTAAGTAAAATTTTAAAATATTCAACAATAATAGAGCTGTACTATTTGTCAAAATTACTAATGGCACTTGTGGTCTTTAGATTTACATAAAATAAACCTCACGCCTGTAATCTCCGAAGGTCAGGCAGAGGTGTACCTAATAGTAAACCCACGTTCAATAAATACCTAAAATGACGCATGAATTACAGTCAATCAAACAAGTAACTATGCTTAATACGCTGATACGGTCGCCTAATTTTTTTTTTTTATTGGATGTAATTTATACTGACTATCTTGATGGTTTTGGGCGCGCTAGTTAATCATAATAATGTAAAAACAGGCCGTTCGAGTCGGATTCGCAAGCACCAATGTTTACGGCTACAGAACCAAATATCTCATAAACTTAAAAAAAATTTGGAGCCTCAAAATATTCTTTTAAGAGCTGTCAATAGACACCCCACAAAGTTAAATACGTAGATTTTTTCAAAACCTGTTACATGTATGGAATCCTTTATATTTTTTTTCATAATTTCACATCACTTTTGTGTAGCAGTTTATAGAATACTCCTAGTTTCCAAATTTCAACTGTATGGTGCCAACACTCGCGAGTTGAATGGCTGCGACATACGGACGGACAGGACGAATTGGGCTACGGAACCCTAAAATCTTTAGATTTGCGCAACACAACCTTAAAAGCTCAGGAAATAAACATCAAAGCCGGAGAACTATGACCATTTAAATTAAAATCTTGCACTATAGCCCAGACAAACAAGAAAGTTCCATAAACTGACCTATTTACAAAACAATGTGTTAGCGACAAACTTATAACATTTTACAAAGAATTTATCTAATTTGTCTTTACAAAAATTACAACCCTAATAAATACATTACTTTACAAAGATAACTTTTGAAAATTTATTGAAAAACTAAAACAATAAGTACATACAAATTAATTTTAACAAATCGTACAACGGGTTGCGTATGTTCAGAGGGCTGATCGCGACCTCTTATAGAATTATTACTTTACTTTTACTCCAGTCTTACCAAGGGGAATCGTATTACCCCATAACATGGTTGTGGAAGTCAGATAGGCAGTCGCTTCATGTAAAATACTGGTATTCAGCTGCATCTGGTAAGATTGGTAGCCGACCCCAACACAGTTAAAAAACCGGCCAAGTGCGAGTCGGATCCGCGCACGAAGGGTTCCGTACCATTATCAAAAAATCACGTTTGTTGTATGACAGCCCCACTTAAATATTTATTTTATTCTGTTTTTAGTATTTGTTGTTATAGCGGCAACAGAAATACATCAACTGTCTAGCTAAGCTATCATGGTTCATGACATACAGCCTGGTGACAGACAGACAGACGGACAGTGGAGTCTTAGTAATAGGGTCCCGTTTTTACCCTTTGGGTACGGAACCCTAAAAGCCAAGGCAGATGATGATAACTTTGATCTTACTTCAGTGTGAGAAAGAGATGACAATATACAGAACGTAGAGCTCCATCCCTTTTTGAGAAGTTAGATTAAAATAATAATTATATAAGAGGTGGTGATAGTGGTACAGTGACTGTTTACTGTTGCACCGCTGCGTTCGCTATGATGGACGGAGAGTTGATGACCTCTCCCAGACTGTCCAGCAACTCTCTACGGTAGTCGTCGAAGTCGCCGTCCACCTACGAAGAAAAGAACATAATGAATAAACTAACAATATATATATTTTTATTGTTTTACTACAAACAATGCCAAAAGACAGTGGGCAAAAATGCATGGGAGTGGTCCAAGCTTCTCGCGATGATCGCGCTTTGGTTAAGGCGTGGCATAACAGATTCTTACAAAATAATACTTCACTATTTGCAGAAAATTTCAAAGGATAGTGGGCAAATGTGGTCTAAGCGTCGCCAAGGATGAATCATATACCAAATGAAAGGGTACAATGTACTGTTCAAACATGCAGAAGGGCATCAAAATCTGTCCGAGGCATTTCGAGTTCTAAACAGGGGCTGCGGGACTGTTCGAAAGAGATACCGCGGCCCTGAAACACAAAGGGCTAAGAAGGAACATGGATGGGTTTTAGTCAGTATAAAGTCTGACACTCCTTTCCGCTCCGCCTAGAGCGGGAGGGGTCTTTTGATTGATGATTTCCCATCCGAAAAAAAAAGGGTTTCTAATAGTCTGCTTGCCTAATGGGCTTGCCGTATAGTTGGCCTTTAGGCACGCCACTGAAACATAAGCATACCTCATTGATGGTCTGGTCCTCAATGACGTAGAGCGCGCAGTCAGTCTCCCTGATGAGCCGTTCGTCGTGGGACACTATGACCACACCGCCCTTGTAGTCATTGATCGCGTCCGCTAACGCGTCTATACTCTCGATGTCCAAGTTGTTCGTAGGCTCGTCCTGTGGTCACAATCGTGTTTTGTCAATAAATCTTGTAGTGAGAAACTTATAGAATCCTTATACATTAATATTATAAAGAGATTAAGTTCTTCAGTTTGGATGAAGGAGGTAATCTCCGAAAATTGACATCAGTTTTCAATAATTCTTTCACTTGGGATTTTTCTTTTTCATGTTAAAACTGGTATTTTCTGAAGCTAAATAAATCATTGAATAAAGTATAACAAGTTTAACAGAACGGACAGTCAGTACCGAGTATATACTTTTAGCGTAGCGTAATATTTTTAGTAACTCCACAAGAAAAATACGATACTTTTACCCTCTTTTATACGATACTTTCCCACCTCGGTGATATTATATGATATAAAAAGTCTATCTCGATGTAGTTGGTCTTAATGGTCTTTCGAGAGTTTCACTTAAATGTCTCGCTGATGGTGGCGGGTGTGTCGGGTCATTTAGTTCCCTTCAATATGGTTGAGTTGAATGGCGCCGGTACATACGTCATGTTTGTGAACGGGCGCTGTCAGTTGGGACTGGTCATCTCTTAGCTGCCAAGGTTCATTTTAATTACTTTATTCGTAAATTGTTGATCTAATCTTTTACTCTGGACGCTCTTAGTGTGCACGTCTTTCTACATCGTTCTCACATATATGTATAATCTCAAAATTAATGATGTAACCAAGATTTTGTAACAATATTTTGATTTTAAAAGAGTGTCCATGGAGTTTCTTGCCCGTTCTTCTCCATAGAGATCTACGCTAGGGAATGGGCAACTACAGTACTTTCTCAAGTTATTATGCCTTGTGACTGGGACTGTAGCTTTGATTTTCTTTTTTGTATTTTTGACATTCAAAAGTGCCGTAATGGTCTAATTGAAATAAATGCTTTGAGTTTGAGTTTGAGTTGAGTCATAAGCCAAATGTAGAACACTCAACTACCACGAAAAATAGATATAGCTTAAATCTCACCAAAATAACGACATCAGGTGCCATAAGGGTCAGTTCGGCTAACGCGACCCTAGCCTTCTGCCCGCCACTGAGGTCCATCATCTTGATGGTGTGCGCGTGGCTGGCCAGCCCGAACGTGCCGAGAGCCTTGCGCGCCTTCTCGTACTGGAGCCCGAACAACCGCTGGAGGTACTCCGCCGGAGTTTCTTCTGCAGTCAAGTGCTCGCCGGAATGCTGGTCGAAACGACCTATCCGCTAAAAGAGTCATTTTATGGGTTAGATTTGTGTGAAGAAGCATTAGAAAAAAAGTGAGCCGTCACGGGACGCCTGGCAGATGTGAAGCATCGAAATTATTTTGTACAAGTAATATGCTTAAAAAAGTCAATATTAAAAAGTTTGTTTTTATATTGACTTTTTTTACATAAAATAAAATAAAAACACAATGACTCGATTCACAAAAAGAAAATCCTTATGCTGGGGATCGAACTCGAAGTCGATTGTAACCCAGCGCTGTGCCCCGAGATCAGCTGGCTTGTTGTAAGCCGTGGCGAATATGTAGATCTAATGCTGCTTCAACAGGTCGGTAATGTTCGGGATTGTTCGGCCCGAACAATTGGTTGACAACTTGACAGTTGGCGACGCGTCGCCACGGCATGCGTCGTCACGCTATTTTTTGGTTTTACCCGCCCCTCTAGATTTTTCACATCAAAAACTTTTATTTGCAATTAACGTGACGGATAATAAATAAAATACACAGAACACACAAAAAAAAGTTGGGAATAACGCTACGACCGCATGCAGGCCAGATACACTAGTTTTCAGCAACAGCCAGCGTATGATTTGCCGTTTATTATAGCTTTTATTTCGTTTCTTTAGTGAAGATGTTGAAAAGGTAGAATAATTCGCTTGATTTGACGCAAAATATGCAATGTTAGATGATAATCTGCTGGCAAGTTTCATGTCAACTTTTATTATTGTTGTAATTATTGTGACATTATTTAGTTTACATGAGATCTGACCTTAATTTAATTTATAATTTTCATTCAAAAACCGTTTAGAATACTTGAAAAAGAAAAATCTACTAACCAGTCTATGATTCCTGATGAGTTCTCCTTGTACGGGCGCTATTTCACCAACTAGCAGTTTGAGGAAGGTGGACTTGCCCACTCCGTTGGGGCCCACGATAGCAATACGTGTGTTCAAGTCTATGCCGAAGTCAACGCCACGGAACAGAGGCTTCTGCCCGGGGAAGTTGAAATTTACGTCTGTTGGTAAAAAGAGAAATGGTGATAATGGAATGTTGATAATTATGTGAGAATAACTATTGCAGATGAATGCTGAAAAAAGAGAAATGATGATCAACAAATATCATTTAAAGTGCTTTAAATGATAATTGTTGATCATCATTTCTCTTTTTTTTTTTTGCAGTTGACCTTCCGGCCTATTGACCGTTCTTTAGTTACCTTTGCGGACAATAGGAAACCGACTCTTTATTGATTTAAGACCGTTTTCTATAACTTACGTATAACTAATGGTCAATTGGCTTACTTCCGTAGCTATCGGTGTTTCTATAAACAAAGAATATCCTATCCGCGTCACCTACCTGTCACTTGATTAATAGAAAAATCAAAGAAAGCTTTTCTACGACGTTTTGTTACTAACTGGTCAGTAAGCAAAATGTCAAACAGACAGAAAAAGCAACCTACCGAAACCGGCTAGTAAGTTAGTGAAAATGGCCATTAACAAAATCTAACCGACTTGAGTTTTCTACCTTATTTGGCCATTATAATGTTGAATTTAATCGGGAGTAGATACGGCACATCACAGTTTTAGAAATAGTTCAACTTGTACTAGTGAAAGATACAGGATTCTATGTTTAAATGCACTTGTTTTTTTTTTAAAGGAATGGTACCTGATCGGGGTTACCAATTATTTACGACTTCTAAATACCAGTATTTAGAAGTCGTAAATGTGACCTGAAGTGAAACCTGTATCATTATGTAAACGCTTTAGAGCAAAGGTCAGTCACACATGAAATTCCCTTTCCAGAGGTATATTTTTTTTTATTACAAAATGGTCCTGCTCTTGACCTCGATAGATACTCGTAGTTCTATTATCTTGTTAGTACGTACTGAGCAAGCCAAGTATTGGTGGCTGCAGCGGCGGCGGGTCGGGGAAGGAGAACTTGACGATGTACTCCTTGGGCCGCTGCAGCAAGGCCGTGGGCGCGGCGCTGTCTTCGTCCTCGCGCTGCGCCTTGCTACGGTTCTTTTCTTGTTTGCGGGTCAACGCGTCCTTTTGTTTCTTTTCCTGTTCATGAAGAAGTTTGGATTTTGTTAATGATGACATTTTGTAAGAAAGAAAGCGAAGAAATGATTAAGTGTTCCTATACTGAGGTATGGTGCTGGATATTAATATAATGGGATTTAGAAACAATAGGCGATAAATCATATTTATTTCTGTAAATTGGGTTTACGAAACACTTTTACATGTCACATCATGTTATGTTTTAAAACTAGATGGGGCCGGTGTTTCGTACCTGAGGAAACCCAGAGGTCACTGTCTCTTTTAAAGTCCAGACATTGATCAAGCCATATGAGGACCATGCAGATTAGTGCTGAGTCCTATCCTCCGAGATTCTCATTTTCTTATAACTCTTTCTCTTTCTGTCCCTCAGAAACAACCTTCACTGTCTGAAGTAAAGGTATCTCATAAACCGATTCCAGGGAATGGGGGCTATCGTTTTTGAGCTCACCAGATGGCGCCACTGTCGAGTAAGCTCCTGTCAATAATTCTATTTAATACTTTAAAGTACCAATAACTTCATAAAAAAGTTTGTTTTATTACGTATTTCACAACATACTGTAAAGTTCTGATACATATTTACAATATGGAGAATATTGTTCTAAAATTAGCAAGCATGAAACATTTAAAAATCATTGTACCTCCAAGTACTAACAAATAAGATCCTAAGTTGCGACTTAAAATCTTCAAGTCATAATAAATCAGGAATGGCTCTATGACATCTGTCATTTCGGAAGACCTCACTCTACACGAACGCCTCTAGCGGCGAATTCATGCGCGATAGCCCATATCGGTTGCTTTTTGGTTAGAACAAGCGATGGAGATGCGAATGGAAAGGGAAAATGCGAATCCGGGTGTATAGATCTGGCACAGCCCATAATTCCTTTTTTATGTATTGTTTCCACATTAAAAAAAAAAGTACCTGTACCCGGCAATGTGTTACCAACGCGACGTAAATTTTTTTTTTTTCGGGCAAGGATCTCAGGCGTACAGAAAAACCCACTAGTTTCATCACAATCGGATTAACGGTTTGGAAACGCAAAGAGAAAATAAAACAATAAAAAAAAAAATACGAAATATGTTTTTGCCGCGGTCTCAAATGGAACTGAGCTGTCCACATCTGTCGCATGCCTGAGGAGCTATGGGCTGAAGTGTGGTTACAATAGGTCCACAGCAGCAACATACAAACATTCATTTTTGTTTATAAAAATAAAAGAAACTTATTAACAATACAGGCTGTAAACAGACCCTTCACGAAGCCGACAACCAAGCATTGTACATCTAACTAAGTAATTCTGCGCAAAAAATATTGCTGGGAAACTACTTCATACATTGCGCTGATGGATGCATTGAGTAGTAAACGGGTCATGGAGGTATTAAAAGTAAAGTTATACATTAGCATATAGCATTAAAAACTTGTATTTAAAAAAAAAAGTGTGAAAAAGTTGGAACTTTGACCCCGTATATCTCCGTAACTAGAAGGTTCTCAGGTATGGTCTAGAACAAAACCATGATCGCAGTGACGAAGAGAACCAAGTGCCTTTCGGCTTCGTTTCTGGTTTCGGTGGACCCTGCTACATTTTTTCAAGCCCGTTGACCAAAAAAGAAAAGCAAGAAATTTGCAATATTATTATTTCGCACTATCTGTTAGGATTGCATGAGGACCTGTTTTTGGCAAAAAATCTGAAAATTAGAATCATTAAAGCTTTGACATGCTTTTTTTAAAGTCTCAATACGACCATTTTCACCGAAATACAACCTGTCATAAATCACCGAAACATTTGGATTTTTTTACTGTTTTTAGTAAGCTTACATTGACAGATAAACCCAACATTTTTGTTCTTTAACACACATGACATGGTGCTGCTGAGTCCGTCAATTAGCACTCAGGAAATAGTTGGCGGTCTGTGAGGCTTATGCAGAAGCGCACGGGCTTGTTAACAACGTGCAAAAAAGCAAATTGCTTGTGTTTAGGGCGAAGCATAAAAAACCAGCACATAATATGCCACCGGTTATGTTAAGGGGAAAGAGTGCCAGATTTTAAGTACTTGGGGCACATAGTTACGGAGGACTTAAAGGATGATGCTGATATGGAAAGGGACCGGAGGGCGTTGGCTGTCCGATGTAATATGTTGGCCCGCAGGTTCGCTCGATGTACACCAGAAGTAAAAATAACTATTTTTAAGGCTTTCTGACAATATTTGTACACGTGCACTCTGTGGGTTCGATATACGCAGCGGGCATACAACGCCCTCAGAGTTCAGTCATCATCATCATCATCAGCCTATTAATGTTCCCACTGCTGCGACACAGGCCTCCTCTCTATGAGAGGGAATGGGCTATAATCCACCACGCGGGCCCAGAGCGGATTGGTAGATGTCACATGTCTTCGAATTTTTGGTTCTAGGACATGCCGGTTTCTTCACGATGTTTTCCTTCATCGTTTTGAGAGCAGTGGTGATGAAATAAATTACACAAAGTAATGCGCCTGTCTGGGTTCGAACCCACGACTTACTGTTCGTAAGTCGGGGCCGCCACCACTGGGCCACCGCTGCTCTCTGCTATCTGCTCAGAGTTCAGTATAATAATACTTTCAGGATGTTGTTGGGGCTCCCACGTTACTGTAGCGCATCAGGAATGTTTACGGAAGCACGTATTGACGGTTTCAGTACCATTCTACGTAAGAAGACTGCTTCTATGATGCGCAGAGTGCGTGGGAGCAGTAATGACATTCTGAAGGTCATTAGTGATAAGTCGTGCTGCACCATTGAGGCGCATTGGGTACGTGTACATGTACATATACCCGGTGCGTCTGGTGAGTGCAGCAGATATATGAATTAATTCACGTTTTTCGTTTGTTACTAACATAGTTTCTAAGTAGTGTGCTGTGTGTATTATTAACATCATATGGATCAGTCTGAAATAAAGTAATTTTATTGTATTTTTTTAATTTTTTTATTTAGTATCGAAACCAGATAAATTTTCGTGGACCCCCTTACAACTTGTGAACCCCCAATTTTTTTCACGCCATCGTAGACCCCCGTCGGGTCTCCGTGGTCTCCTAGTGGTCCACCTGGACCACTTTGGGAATCACTGCTTTATTTATATCAATGGTACTTACAGCTTGTTTCTTGGACTGTCCATGCGCCTTCAGCTCCTTAATCCTCTTCTCTTGCTTCTCGTATTCCTTGATCATCTCCTTCCTCTTCTGTGCGTGCATCTTCTTGAACATTGAGTAGTTGCCTTTGTAGTAGTACAACTTCTGGGTGTCCAGGTGAACGATTTCGTTACATACATTGTCTAAGAAGGACTGGTCGTGGGACACTACCAGAAGCGTCTTCTTCCAACCTTGGAGGTAGCTGGAAAAGGTTTCATTTTGTATTTCTACTGATTACACTTTTTGTTACATTTATCTGCCTAGCCTTTTCGGTCGGCTTCCAGTCTAACCGGATGCAGCTAAATACCAGTATTTTACATGAAGCGACTGCCTATCTGACCTCCACAACCCACTTAGTACTGGGTAATATGATAGCCCTTGGTGAGACTGGTTGTCACACTATTTGGGCCACTGACTACCTCTAACGACTGTCAAAGATCTACAAATGACAGCCGGGACCAACAGCTTAATGTGCTTTCCGAGGCACAGAGGAACCTCGGTATGTAAGGGTGGTCACCCATCCACAGACCAACCTAGGCAAGCACGGCTTAACCTAAAGATCGACCCGAGCGGCTCTTATTATTTAGCCACGAGCTTATCACTCCACTTTTTGTTACACTAGCAGACGTCACGCGGTTTCACCCGCGTAGTTCCCGTTCCCGTGGGAGTACGGGGATAAAATATAGCCTATGTTAGGGTGAATGTAGCTTTCTAATGGTCAAAGAAAATTTTATTTCGGCGCAGTCGTTTTTGAGTTAATTCATTACAAACATAAAAATACAAATCTTTCCTCTTTATTATATTAGTGTAGATTAACAACGTAAAACAGTATTGAGGCGTGATTATACGCCAGTATGAGTGACCAAGGTAACGCTCTATACAGAGTGATATCAACGCAATAAGTAAGGCCCGTTTTCTATAACTTACCTAACAGAAGGTCAGTTTTACATAACATCACGGTTGTAATCCCCAAAGGGTTAGGCAGAGGTGTACCTAATAGCACACCCACATTTCGCCAGTGATGGAATAGGGGGCGAGCCTTTTGCCATCAACCGGACACAAATCCAGACACCATAGGTGCTACTGAGAAATTCCTGATGGAAAAACCCAGTAACACTTTGCCCGACCTGGGAATCGAACCCAGGACCTCATGCCCAGGGGTCGCGCATGGCCGCCGTAAAAAAAAAAATATTACCTAATTTTAAATTTAATGATTCACTTACTTGTCCAGCCAAATGACAGCGTTCAGATCTAAATGATTCGTAGGTTCGTCAAGCATCAGTAGTGTGGGTTCAATGTACAGGGCTCTGCAAATAAAAACAAATTAAATTAATGAGGTTCAATATTATCTGTCTATGTATGAGTGTCCATGCCAGATAGGTTTACCGGGACTTGGAGCAAGGTGAAGTACGCATAATAATAACTATTTAGATAATACACTACAAGCCGGTAAAACAGGCCACTAACATTTCTTAGGGCCTATTTCACGATGTCCGAAAAGCCACTACTTACTTACCAAATAAATTAAAAAATGAAACAGAATTTGTATGAAATTATCTACATAGTGAGTTAAAGTGAACCTAATCGCAGGTGGTGGAACAAGCCTTTAAGGTGACACAAGTCGGTCCTTCTTTTATACAAACGCAGTATGGTGATTACTCGTCTGTTTGACGGTGAAGGTTCAAAAGTAAAAATTATACATATTAACTGGTCTCGTCATTATCTAGGCCTGTATGGAATCAGAATTGGAAAAAAATATTAGTTTGACCACGCCCGCTAACGAGTTCGTGCCGTCGTCGACTAGTACAACCTTAATGGATATATTACAAATGTGAAAGTAAGTTTGTTTGTTTGTCTTGCTTGCTGAGTGAACGTTTTTTAATGACATTTGGCATACGGATACTGCATTACCTGTGTTAGGACATCTGGTAGTTTTTATCCTCATAGGAGGTTCCCGGGAAATACTTCCCGATCTCCACGCGAGCGAAGCCGCAGGCAAAAGTTGGTATTACTTAATGTATTAGCTGCGTACCTAGCGAGTGAGACTCTCATACGCCAACCTCCAGAGAAGTTCTTGGTTGCCCTGTCCTGCATCTCGCGACTGAAGCCCAGACCCGCCAGGATGCGGCGCGCGCGCGGCTCCGCTGAGTCCGCGCCAATCGCCTTCAGTTCAGCGTACACCTGACGAACCAATCTATGTTCAAAACGTAAACTCTCATACGTGACATCACGTGTGTAATCCAGAAAGGTGAGGCAGACACGTACACACACCAAAAAAAGTTTATGATCACTAGCATGAGCTGATATAATTTTTTAAATTGAACTTTATCAAGAAAAATTCTTTGTTGTGTGTTTTCTTTAAATTTAATACCCTGTTTGAAATTAAAAAATAAAACTATTTAAATATGTATTTAAAAGAATCTAAAAAGAAGAAGAAATCATAATATAATCTACCGTAACAAAAAAGATTTAGATTTTTCAAAGTGATAGCAAACTAAACAACAAACTTTTTTTGATGTATGTACGGTCGAACAAGCTATTTGTTTTACATTTTACAATGTAATTTGTGGATTAAACTGTAAAGCAAATAGCTTGTTCGACCGTACACAATCATTTCGCCAGTTCCCATCAAATGTGCACAAATCGAGACTACAGGTTGCTACTGAGAAAATTCACGTGGGATTACCGAATCCCACAATTTTTATCTTTCACTGTTGTTATTACTCACCTCACTTAACTTATCTTGTTTGTTGAGATCTCCTTTTTCTATTAAAGCTTCTAAGTCTTTGCATTCCTTTAGCAATTCTGAAATAGAAACGAGATAGATTTTAATTCTACATCGTGCTATGTATAAAAGAATAGGAAATTATGTGCTATTTAGTATTAAAATACATTAGAATCTTTAATAGATTGGTTGATTGATGTAGAATCAATTGATCAAACACCAAACAAACATTTTATATCAGATAAATAGATTTGATTTAAACTTAAGAAGTAGAATACTTCATTAATTAGCCCGTACGCAAAATGTTGCGGACACCAGCCTGTTACACAATACAAATTCCTTACTTAGCATTTATTAACATGTATAAAATCTCACCAGTCCTCTTAACATCAGCTTCAAGCAGAGTATCAACGGCGCTCATATCACTGGCGGTGACCTCCTGCTCACACAACAGTATATCTATATGGGGTGGGAGAGGGAAGGCACGCTGAGCCAGATGCCGCAGTAGCGTGGTCTTGCCGTGACCGTTCGGGCCCACCAGACCGTACCGCCGCCCGTTCGCGATCAACAGGTTGGCGTTCACGAACAAATCTTTGCCTTTAGCACTTATTGAGAAGTTTTCGACTTTTATGTCCACTGCGTTTTCTAGGGCTGCCATTTGACCTGAAGTGTGGTAATGAGTTTAGCAATCGGTTATCTGGATGGATGAACTGCAATAACAAAACGCACAATTCTCTTGGTGTAAATCTCTAACATAACATTTACATTAACTTGGTACAAATCCTGGCTCATCACCATCAGCCTATTAATGTTCCCACTGCTGGGACACAGGCCTCCTCTCTATGAGAGTGAATGGGCTATAATCCACCACGCGGGCCCAGTGCGGATTGGATTAAATCATGGCTACTACTGAGAAATTCCTGATGGAAAAATCCAATAACACTGTCCTTGGCATATTGCTAGCAATAAGAGCAATTCCAATGAAGAAAAATTTCCTATGTATTCACAAAAAAATACGCCGCAAAAATATATATTTAGTTTCTAATGAAAAAGCTTGCTACCTACCAGCAGTTTTCTGTGCCTGGCTGACAGTGAAGTTGGCGTCAAGATCACTGTGTCCCTGACCACCCTTCTTGGTCAGCAGTTCCATCTGTTTCTCATACTCTTGCATTTTCTTCAACTTTTTCTTTTCTTTGTGACTCATTTTCTTTTCAAAGAGTTCTTCTTTATCTTTATCGGGAAGATCTGTCACTTTATCATCAGTCTCCATGGATGCTTCGTCAGCCGAACCTTCAGGTTCTACTACTTCCTCTTTCTTAGGTTTCTTGGTTGTTTCCTGTTTGTAAGGTACAAATAACATATAGAAAAAGATACAACATCATCTGCCTAGCCTTTTTCCCATGTTGGGGTCGGATTACAGTCTAACCGGATGCAGCTGAATACCAGTATTTTACATGAAGCGACTGCCTATCTGACCTCCACAACCCAGTTAGTACTGAGTAATACGATACCCCTTGGTAAGAATGGTTGTCAGACTTTTTAGGCCACTGACTAACTGTTACGACTGTCAAAGATCTTCAAATGGCAGCCGGGACCAACAGCTTAACGTGCTTTCCGAGGCACGGAGGAATGTAAGGGTACTCGGTACTCGGTATGTAAGGGTGGTCACCCATCCACAGACCAACCTTGGCAAGCACGGCTTAACCTTAAGAACGGCGAGCGGCTCTTATTATTTAGCCACGAGCTCCTCAACAATAGAACAACATTACCAGTTTTTAAATTCCCACTGCTGGAACGCGGGCCTCAACAACAACATCAAATCACATATTTTCGAACTGAATTAATAATGATTTTCTGTGTAGCAGACTAGAATTCCTAAATCATCATGATCATATATGCCTAGCTTTTTCACTTTGATGGGGTCTGCTTCCAGTCTAACCAGATTCAGCTGGATGCCAGTTTTTTTTTATCCCTAGCTCTCTGACAAAAAACAAGCGAATTTTGAGTGTGACTGGTGTTTAGTCCGTCAGTTAAGATTATCGAAAAATATTGGATTTGTTTTAAAATAGGATAAAACGTGTCAAAGATCAAGAGTGGGGGCTTATGACGTCACATTTGAGTAAGAAATGTACTCAAATGTGACGTCACACGAGTTTCGAAGCACTTATCGTCTTCATTTTTTGTTTACGTGAAAATGAAAAAATATGTGTCCAATATTTTTAAGAAATAACGACTAATTAGATTTTTTTGTCATCTACCCTATTCCTTTAATAATAACTAGCGGACGTCACGCGGTTCCACCCGCGTAGTTCCCGTTCCCGTGGGACTACGGGGATAAAAAATATAGCCTATGTTACTCGCTGATAATGTCTATCCATTGCTGAAAGAATTTTGCAAATCGGTCCAGTAGTTTTAAGTTTATTTGTTACATACAAAAATACAAATCTTTCCTCCTTCAAATATTAGTATAGAGTATAGATTTAGAACATACCTTAGCCTTAGCAGGTGGTGGAGGTGGTTCCTCAAGTTCTGGCTCAGGTTCAGGGTCTTTCACTTCAAACTTCTTTAATTCAGCCTCTAAATCATCCATATTGTTCTTCTTTTTATTTTTACCTGTCGAAAACAAAAACAATTCCACTTTAGCTGTGAAATTGGTATCAGTGTTTTGACAACCAGTATAAAAATACTGGTTTACTGGTAGGATTTATAAATTAGTAGGATGATAAAAAAAAAGGTATTTTTGAGTAAAGAGTTTTTACTCTTTACTCAAAAATACCATATACTAATATTTTTTTATCATCCTACTAATTTATAAATCCTACTAATATTATAAATGCGAAAGTTTGTGAGTATGGATGTATGTATGTTTGTTACTCTTTCACGCAAAAACTACTTAACGGATTTGTATGAAATTTTTAACACAGATAGTTTATAACATGGATTAAAACATAGGATACATACTTTTTATCCCGGTAGTAAGATCCCATGGGACAGTAGGGTATTTTACTCTATAAGATAAAAAATCTAAAAATATATTATTGAGATAGCTTAGGCAAAAGGCAGTCGGAAAACGTTAGATTTAGTTCATAAAATAGCAAACTAAATTTTAAAATTAAATTCAAAGATTTCAGCTTTTTTAATCTGTTTAATAACACCATTGTAATAGTCGCCATGTTATTACGGGTTAGTATCATTTCGTCTAAAAAAGCAGCTGGTCTAATTAGCAAGTGGTCTAAAAAGCAGCTGGTCTAAGCACAAACTGGTCTAAAACAAAAATCGTCTAATTGGCAAACGGTCTTAAAAGCAGCTGGTCTAAGTACAAACTGGTCTAAAGCACAAATGGTCTAATTAGCAAGCAGTCTAAAAAGCAGCTGGTCTAAGTACAAATTGGTCTAAAGCAAAAACGGTCTAATTAGCAAGCGGTCTTCAAGTTTCTATCAAAAATTTAATTTTTGAGACAATTTTTATTACGGACCGATTGCCGATTGGCCTGCAAGTGGAGATAATAATTATTCAAACTCCTTTAAATCGGAAACATACTGGCCATTTTAGATTATAATAGATACCGTGTTTGATGAAGAACAACTTCATTCCACTACGTGATGTTTTCCTGCCTTTGTGCTAAATAACTATTATGTGAAAATTGTAAAATGGTTACATATTAAATATAATTTAAATATGGATCTTGGACCAAGTAATGGGTAACAACGTCGACAACAAAAAAATGAACCTCCTCTTTGACTCTCTAAAAATATCTAAAATCTTTGAGTCTCCAAAGAGTATTGCTGTGTTTATTTGTTTTATTTAAATTATATCTATTATTATTTAAATAAAACAAATAAAGACAGCAATACTCTTTGGAGTTGTACAGTAAACCGTGCCGAATGTAGTATCTATTAAGTTGGGCCCACGGCGAAACAATGTTGAGAAACCTGCAACCCCACATCGCAACATCGCACCACAAACAGTGTCGAAGCATGGCATAAGAGGTTGAATAGCCGAGTGCACCCAATGCCAACATTCGTTCATTTTTTGCAAAAAATACTTCAAGAGTTTAAAATACAGGACATTAAATTAACTACAAATATTTTTAATGTCAATAATAAATAAATAAATAAATATCGCTGGACATTACACACAGCGCCATCTAGTGCCACACTAAGCAACAAGGCTTGTATCGTGGGCACCAGATAGTTGATATACTACATAGATACTTTTTGTTAGTAAATACATACGGAAACAAGTATCCATGCTCATCACACAAACATTTGCTCCCAACGTAAAGCAGCCTCACTACCGGTGCCCCAAAAAGGTCGATATTAAATTCAACACTGAATACAGTATATAGTATACATACAATACACTATATATATATATATATATATGTATAGCTATTGACTGCTTTGGAGGAGGGTTTGAATTCACCATTTGACGGAAGAAGTTAATAAGTATTTAAATATACACAAACAATAGTTTTACACTAAGTGTGAAATAAAAAAGGCTGCATTTGGAGCAAGAAAACTTTTAATATAATAAGGAGTATTTTTGTTTAAAAGAAACATTTTAGTTTGATAAAAGGCTTAGTACAATAGTTACGAAGTTATTAAGAATAAAGTATAACTTTACTGAGGTAATTTAATTAATTTTTGACAGGATGATATTTAGACAAATAACGTTTTAGACAAGTTGCATTATTGACTGGTAGCTTTTAGACCAGTTGCGTTTTAAACGACATGTATTTTTAAACCAGTTGCGTTTTAGGCGAGAAGCTACTTAGACCATCTACCAGTTGCGTTTTAGACCAATTTGTACTTAGACCAGCTACTTTTTAGACTACTTGCTAATTAGACCAGCTTCTTTTTTAGACGAAATGATACTAACCCCGTCATATGGCTATGTAAACTTAGAAGTGTCAACTGTCAACTTCAAATATCACTGCGTTTGTTTACAAAGCCAACTGACGTCATGACCACAGAGCAAAATAGCGTCCACTGCGTCCAGCGATTTCGTCAAATTACGCGCGAAATTTGAAAATGCAAAATTTAAATGCATTTTTAGGCCACTTTACGATTGAATTTAATTTGTTATTTTTTTTTAATTAGCATTATTGAATATAATTGAGACACTTTTCAAAAATGGGTGTAATACCCTATTATCAAACTTCACTTCACTGGCAGAAGCTAGTTATAAATACCTTTACTCTTAACTACAGGAATAACAATTTGTTCCTCATCCTCTGATGGCTCCATTTTTAATTCCTTGTCACTCTCTTCATCTGGCCAGTCTTCCTTCTTTCCTTTGCCTGAAATGATTTCAATAACAGGGAATATGCATAATTTTTATTTTTTTTATTTCGATACGATATGAAATGTTAAAGTACTATAAAAATAATGACAAAAAGCGAAAACAAGACATAAATCGGCCAAACAACACAAAAGTTATAACCATTTAAAGTTTTGTGTCATCTCTTTCTAAATAAACGGAATTTAGTATGGATTTTGTACGTCGATGCAGGGAATGACGTCATTCACTGTATCGGATCTCTCTGTCTAATCAGCAGTTTCAAATGATTAAAATAATTTCACTTTGCTATTTCTGATGTTATTACGCTTCGTTTAGAGTGATAAAAAAAATCATGTATATAACCTATTAATTGTTATGCAAGATATAAAGCCCACTACATGATGCTATTGCTGATTAATAGTTCTATCATCATCATCTACCTAGCCTTTTTCCAACTATATTGTGGTTGGCTTTCAATCTAACCAGATACAGCTGAATACCAGTATTTTACATGACAACTGCCTATCTGACCTCCACAAATGACTGTCAAAGATCTACAAATGACAGCCGGAACCAACAGCTAAACATGCTTTCTGAGGCACAGAGGTAACTCGGTATGAAATGGAAATGGATTGACCTAGGTAAGCAGTGCTTAACCTTGAAGATCGAACCATGCAACAGATATTGTATAGCCACTAAACTAATATTAAAAAGAGGAAAGATTTGATTTTTTGTTTGTGTGTTTGGTACGATTTAACTCAAGAACTACTCAACCGATTTTAAAAATTGTTTCTCCATTATTAAGCTACATCTTTACCAAGTAACATAGGCTATAAATTATATTGATATTGCTAAGTGCTAGTTTTATATTATACTAGCGGACGTCACGCGGTTTCACCCGGGTAGTTCCCGTTCTCGTGGGAGTACATTGATAAAATATAGACTATGTTACTCAGGGTGAATGTAGCTTTCTAATGGTGAAAGAATTTTTTAAATCGGCGCAGTAGTCTTTGAGTTTATTCATTACAAACATACATACACACACACACAAAAATACAAATCTTTCCTCTTTATATTATTATTATTAGTATAGACTAGCACTTCGCCCGCGACTGCGTCCGCGAAAAGATGTTTTGAAATCCGGGCCAGTAGTTTTTAAGTTTATTCAATTAAGTTATTAAAAATTATTAAGTTTACTGAGGAGCTCGTGGCTAAATCATAACAGCCGCTAGGGTCGATCTTTAGGTTAAGCCGTGCTTGCCTAGGTTGGTCTGTGAATGGGTGGCCACCCTTACATACCGAGCTTTCTCCGTGCCTCGGAAAGCACGTTAAGCTGTTGGTCCCGGCTGTCATTTGTCCATCTTTGGCAGTTGTTACAGGTAGTCAGTGGCCCAAAAAGTCTGACAACCAGTCTTACCAAAGTGGTATCATATTACCCAGTATGAACACGGTTGTGGAGGTCAGACAGGCAGTCACTCCATGCAAAATACTAGTATTTAGCTGCGTCTGGTTAGACTGGAAGCCAACCCCAAAATAGTTGGGAAAAGGCTAGGCAGATGATGAGTTTTTAAGTTTATTAGTTTCATACAAAAATACATAAATGCAAATCTTTCCTCTATAATATTAGTGTAGATGTAGAAAACATACATACCTTTTTTGTTTTTTGACTTGGCAGCAGGTTTAGCTTGATTACTAGAAACATTGCTCACTACTGACTTGGAGTCATCATGATCCTCATCATCTGATGATTCAGCTTCTTCTATATTTTTCTTTTTATTTTTTGCTGCAAAGTTCAATTTAAAGGAAACGATTTGTGCAATTTTACTTTTTTTTTTGTAGGTAACTTACAGAAGCCCCACTATTACTGTGTAGATTGACAATTCAGTGCATGTGAGTTTGAAAGCAATACAATGAACCCATTCCTAATACTATATTCCATAAAACACAACTATGACTCAAGTTTAACATTAAAATAATGCATAGTCAAAACACTTTTTACAAAAATTTCCACTTACTTTTCTTTTTACTAACAGATTTTGCAATTTCCTCTTCAGATGCTTCTTTGAGTTCAATGTCACTTGCTTCTGAACACCAGTCTTCATCTTTTTTACCTTTCCCTGCAGTAAAAAAATTGTGTCAGCTGCCTTGGCAGAGCAGAAATTGAAACATAGCCAAATAATGGCAATCATTTTATTGGAACTAACAATCTATAAGTATTTTACACAATGCCAAGTAACCAAACTCAGTCTGTTACGCCCCACCCCTGCACATGTGCAAATCCAAATATTTGCCGGCCTGCTAATAATATTACTAACATTACCTACCTGACTTTAAAGTCAAATCATTTATTGCTATATCCATACTGTATACATAAGGAACAATAGGGAATATGCAAGAAATCTCTAAAAATGCCTTGTATTGGCTCATACAAACTTGTGGTACACTTGTGTACACACAGAAGTGTACCACAAGTTTTTCTAAAACATCACTTTTTTACAATTTATTGTTTTATGTAGCATGTTTAGACGGAACGCATTCTCAAAATGCGTCGTCTTTGATAACGCCGGTAGTGACGTCAAAGTCTATGTGTCAAAAAAAACACTTTCATTTGAAAAGTAATGCTTTATCGCAATTTTTGCTTAAATAAAGCACATTCAATTAGTAAAGCACATACAATTAGTAAAATTACTTCATTAAGGCAAAAAATATAGATGTAAACAAGGCAGATTGAGGTAAATGACGTCACATCATGGCCGCGACAGTCACGGACAGTTTATCTGTCATAGAAAGTTCCAGGAGTTTAATATCATTTTTGAGTGACAAGCAGTAGTTGAAGTTAACTTTTAATACTTTTCTTGGGTTGATAATACTGTATTTTATTGATTTAAGTGAAGAAAAAATTACATGCATATTCCCTATAATGGACCCGTCGGGCACAGAATTTTTTTAAAATAAGAAGAGCGCTTTATTACTTTTCCTTGTTGTTAAGTTTGAATTATTTTATATCTAGGTAGGTAGGGTAGGGTGTAGGTCAAAGCGCCCAGGTAGCCCAGGAAATTCAAAGTTACTAGTTTTTGCAATTTGCCTGTCAGTCAGGCTGTATGTTGAACAAAATATGATTCACAACCGTAACATGTCCGTATTTACACAATTATAATGATTATAATATCATCAATACAAACCTTGAAGTTTATTTAATCCCATTGAATGGCTTTTTCATTAAATAGTTATTTGATACGATTATATGGGGTGTAAACGGACCCTTCACGAAGCTGTCAAACAAGCATTTTGTACATCAAACTAAGTAACCTTACCCAAAAATTATTGCTGGGAAATAATATGTTTTTTTGGGTGGAGAATCACGTATAACCTACCCAGGTATGATTGCAATGATGGGGAGAACAAGTGCCTTTCGGCTTCGTTAGTGGTCTTTTAACACACTTTGTGATAAGTCATATTTGTTACAGTCAAGACCTGCAAATTGCAAAAACTTAAGAATACTTAGATTTCACAGGCTACCCTGGCGCTTCTCACTTAACTTTTTTATCTATTGTAATATCAACAAACAAAATCTATGAGATAATCTAAATAATCATTTTAAATATTACCTTTTTTCTTTTTACTAGACTTAGTTGGTTTTGATGCAGTGTTTGTTGCATTGCTTACTGTTGACTTACTGTCATCTTGTTCTTCATCAGATTCCTGACCCTTCTTTTTATTTTTCCCTGAAATTATAATAATTAAATTGCTTTCAAATAAAAGAGCTACAGTCAATAAAAATATTGCTGTACATTTAAGTTTTTTTAAGGGATAGATGAGTATTTTATGTCCGCAAAACAAAAGTTAACATTAGTGTATCATTATTATGGTGATGTGACATCATAGCAGACCAAAGACTGTGAAGTGTGCTAAAAATATTTGTGTTGCATCAGACATACGAAAACATTAAGTATTAGAACATATCCCTTTTAAATTTGTAGTTTTGGTCTGCGATGAGCCTACTTGCAATGCAAGTTATACCATTCCATTTTTGTTAGCATATGTGCACCTTTCTTTTGTGATTTCTTTGCCGCAGGCTTGGGGACGTCTTCGTCATCAGATGCTAACACCTTCTTCTGCATATTTCCTTCGTCACTGTCGCTCCAGTCGCCGGCGTTGCTTTTACCTTTCTTCTTCGCTTTTCCCTTACTTTTAGAGGTTACCTCATGATCGTTTGTTACAGTCTTTTGCTCTTCAAAATCATCATCGAAGTCTTGGTTTTTCTTGGTGCCCTTCTTTTTCGACATTTTATTGACCTAGTTTAAAGAATTACCGAATAAAAATACACAATCAGCCAACTCACTATTTTATGAAATTCACGAGAGTGATCAAACTGAACAGATTTCTGTGAATAACTGTCAGTACTGCTGATACGACTGACAGTGGACGTCTTTATTGGTCACTGTCAACTGTCAATGTCAAAAAACAAAACGTACTTTAATCAACGGTCGTCTTAAGGCTGATGCTCCAGGGTAGCCCGCGAAATTCAAATTTTCTTACGTTTTTTGCAATTTTCAGGCCAGTGCTAGGTTGTATGTTGATTAAAATATTATTCGCGGCTGTAAGACGTATTTAGTTATAGAATTATATCTTTGAGTTAAATATACATAATCATAAAAATCATCAATACCTACAACCCTCCAAGTTCATAAAGGTGCAGGAATAACTTAGACCTTGAATATATTATAATACATTATATTACAAAATTTACCTAGTACGACTAGGGAATGCAAATCCGTTCTGTTTTGAAATCCGGATTTTTTAGAACGGATTTTTGGTCCAGTTCGGATTATCCGGATTTTACGGATTTTTCATGAAAATAAACAAATTTAATCAATACTATAGGTATTTGGAATTATTCAAATTAAATACCATAATTTTGGTGTCCGAAGTGACATATCAAAAATGCATCATGTTTTGCGATTTTAGCCCTTTTTAGCGTCGATTTATACTGGGCTAATTACGTCTGTATAGATCAGTTAGGTTGATGTAGATCTAAATTTAAAACTTCGAAAAACTTGTGCTCGCTGCGCACTAAGCAATAAACTGGGCATAGAACGAATAAATAGTTCTCACCATCTTAAAGAAACAAAAAGGTCAAAATGGACTTTTGAAGAATTGAGACATATAAAGATATAACATCATGTAAAAACGATGATTACTTTTTAATTTGTAGGCTAGCCCCAATGAAATGAATGTTTGTTAAAAATGCTCAATTTTTGAGTTTTCGAGCAAAAAGTGAAAAAAGTCTCAAAATTTCGCAGTTTATCGCGTGGTGCGCAGCGAGCACAAGTTTTTCGAAGTTGCACATTTGGATGCACATGATTCTAACTGATCTAAACAACATATCAAAAATGTAGAACTACATCACGCTTTTCGATTTGAATATTAATTTCCACTGGGCTTAATATTCTTATTATTAAAATAATCAGTCTGTGACTCGCGTGCTGAGTAACGTTAGTAAAATATTGAATAAGTACAAATTAAAATAAACTCTGAAGAACAAAAATAAAGACAAATTAAAAAACCGGAAAATCCGGATTCGATATTTGAATCCGGATTTGGAAGTCGATTAAAAATGTGCGGATATCCGGATTTTTCGGATTACGGATAGTCCGAATTGCATTCCCTAAGTACGACTCATCTCTAGTCGACGCTCAACAGATGTGAGATGGTCGGAACTAGGGTTGCCACCCGTACTAAAATATATAGTATCGCACTCTAATTCAGTTAATTGTACTTTATTAAATATAAATAAATAAAGTACGAAAAATACTACATTATTCGGCATGTGACGATGCACAGTATCGGTGAGAGGGCTCTGTATACTCCCCGTTAGTTGTTAGCCAATCACAGCTTTCGAAGTCACGTGGTTCCGGTAGTCACGTGGTCCCAGGTGGCGTGTTCGCTAGTGGCGGACTTTTACCTCATAGCGTCGTTACTTCTCGAGCAAGCAACATCGAAATTTAGTGTTTGCAGCTACTTTTTAATGCTTTGAATCTTATTTTATTTTAAAAAGTGCTAAATGTTTGTATTGTTTTTTATAACGGGCTGGTGCCCGCAGCTCCACATCTAAGCGCGTATTTTACGTACAGAGTGCTAAGTGTTATAAATAAATAATAAAATGAGTAAAAATCAAATAAATAGTGCAAATGTGAATAATTGTGGATCGGATCAAGAAGTGCAGGTAGGCGACGACTTGGTGTCTTCATCGAGTCTACCCGTAAACGTGGGTACATCCGCATCCGGCTCGATTCCGAATAATCATACAGCGGCCCAGGTGTCCGAACCAGTTCCTGGACCTAGCTCCACGTTACCGTTGGACTTTCATTTAAATCGTCCGCCGGCGGCTACCAGTACTATATTCAGTGAAGTTCCGCGTTTAAATTTAAGCATTAAATTGTTAATACGTCTCTAAAGGACCTTAGGGTGCCTCTCTCTATAAAAATAAATGCTTTGATTTTGATTTTCTTCCAATAACTATATATGTCGGCGTTGCGTTGCAATAATGGCTCCGACAAATGAGACAGAATTCTTTCTTTCAAAACATTTTTTTTTATTTCCAGCAGATCCAGTTATCTCTTCTATTTCATTAGGAGTATTATCATGAGTATCCCACAGACTCTAATTTTTTTATGCATGTTGGAGTCTAGCAAGACATATCCAGGCAGACATATCCATATCTGTTGAGTTATTCCCTTGAACTTATACAATAGTATAAGTTCAAGGGAATAACTCAACAGAACCAAGTAATATATCTAATGAATTCTATTCTATTACAACTTACAACCTATTTATTTTCTTCTGTAGAACAAGACTCTAATGAATGCCATAAAAATACATCACCATTAATCATAAGGAAAAACAAATACCTAATAATGTTTGTGCGAGAAAAACCACATAACCTCAAATCATCACGATCTTGCCGGCTAGCGAACTCAACTGGCAATCACGTTTACTCACTCGAAGTTAGCCGAATGATGCGCGACAATTCACGAACACCTAGTTTCGGCGGGGCCGAAGATTCGGCCAATTATTGGCCGAAACCGAAACTGTGGCCGAAACTAGATTTTTTTCCCGAAACTAGCCGAAACCGAACCTTAATTAATCTGTGTACGAGTGCATAATTCTGTTCAAATGTACTTCCGAAAAGGGTGGAGACCAGTAGGGCTATTACGTATCTCTGTTGACAGCTCGAAATGATAGTAACTGGGCTCAGTGTCCATCAATTAACTGTCAAAAGGTTAGTTTCGTATTATGTATGACCAGTCGCGATCAAATATGACGTCATTGGTTGTCATCGGGGCTGATAGTCACCGTATGTAAGCTTAATGGACAACAAATTGATGATAACTGAGTTTGAAGTGGCTTTCGTGAAAGATGTTATACCGTGCCCGGGCTGTTAGTCACCGTAAAGTGATATCCACTCAGTGCGATACGTAATACCAATGGGTCTACCCTTTATAGCAGAACTTTTTATGTCATAATAAATTTTATTTTGGATAACAGCGGATAGCATAAACTTCATTTCGCAGAAAATCGTTTGGCAGACACTCATTTATCATACATTCAAACCTCATAATTTTGTAAGTCAGAATCATCTTTAGGCATAAATTTCATTTGCATAAGAATTAAAAGTAGAACCATCTTATGGCAGAAAGTTCACAGTCAGAATCATCTTTTGGCATTTATTTCATATCGATAGACATCAAAAGGCAGAACTATCTTAGTTCAGAAAGTTTACAGTTAGAATCATCTTTTGGCATACATTTCCTATGCATAATAATGGAAAGCCTCATCTATCACATTACAACAAACATGCAAACAAGCATGCAGTATGCAAACATGCAAACCAGAATACACCATGCATGCATGTAAGCATGCAGCATGCAAACAAGCATGCTGCATGCACGCGAGCTTATCGTCGCAGAGGTGTTTTACGCTCACCACCGCAGCTTCGGCTTGCTGGCCGGCTAAGCGGGCCGCCTCTCCCCTCCGCGCCTACGCGGATTTAAATTACACTCTAGGGGTAGGGCAGACAAGACTACGTGGAGTCGGTTTTGGAGCGATTCGTTTCTGTCACTAAATTTTGTAGCACAACATATTGACTTTTTAAGACAGAACGCTATTTTATAGAAATGGCAATATTGCCAAATAAAATTATTCCAAATGAAATTCTGCCATCTTCATATTAAGCCAAGTGAAATTGTACCAAATAATCGTCGCTCTAAATTAAAGTTATTCTAAACGAAATTAGGCGGAATTTGAACAATGCCAAAGGTTTTTTTTTATGCCAAATAAAATTCTGCCATCTTAACAGTATGCTATTGTAAATTCTGACACACAAACATTCGGCCAAACAATAACTATATTAAATTATTTTTATGCCTTAAAAATATTCGTTTAAAGAAGATTATGCCAAGTGTGTTATGCTAAACAAATTTCGGAGCATCAAGATTCTGCCAGAAAGAAGGAACCCAATACCAATATTTTGACATTCTCGGTTTTCATCAAAGTTCGGTGTACAACCGAAGCTTGATAGTCACTGGATATCAGAAAGATACGTAATAGGCCTACTGGTGTCATGAAATACAGGCTTTCGTCTAGCTTATGCACCAGTCTCCCACAATAACAAAAAATCGCATGTATTGTTCATGAAACCTAATAATGTACCTATGTATTGTGGCGAGAAATAAATCTTTATCTTAACTTATCTTATCTTATTTTCAGGTGATCGACCGGTATAGTCCGAGGCTGAAATAAATTGCCTCGAGGCCTTAATTGGCAATTATGGCACATAATACACAAGGTGGCAAAAAATAGAGCATGCGGACATTTTGATCTCAAATTACATATTTGAATTTATTCTAAGCAAGATGTAAAAATTTTCAAGCCCGCTTCGCTCGCTCTTGCAGCCTACTTTATCTTGAATCTTCTTTTTTCTGTGAAGTCTCCAACCTGTCCAAGGTTGGTACGGTGCGGTGGTCAAAATTTAGAGCTCGCTACGCTTGCTTTGGAATAAAATTGTTTCGACCTACCGAAATTACTTGGGCGACTTATTAAACAAAATGAAGATTCAAGATAAAGTATGCTGCAAGAGCGAGCGAAGCGAGCACGAAAATGTTTACATCTTGCCTAGAATAAATTCAGATATGTAATTTGAGATCAAAATGTCCGCATGCTTTATTTTTTGCAACCTTGTGAATTATGTATGCTATATAATTGCCTATTAAGGCTTAGAGGCAAGAACCCTTAATTTATTTCAGCCTCAGACTATACCGGTCGATCACGTGAAAATCGAATATTGAACGACAGAAAAATAAAATTTATTTTAGGTTATAGCGGTTTTTTTTTTTTGCCTGGCTTTCGAAAGTGGGGTTGTCACCTGCGCGCGCGCTTTCAATCATACTACGCATTTCTCCTCTGCGCCTGCCAGCCAATATACAATGCTCTATGCTGTCTGCGTGAGGAGACGTACTATGCGTCAATAAATCAGTGAGTCCGAACTCCGGCGGCACACAAACGCTGTGGCAGTGACACGTTGTCGCACAAATAGGGCATGCTAAACCTGGTTTCGGTCCCATTGTAAAACCTGGGAAAAACTGGTTTTAATATGGGACCAAAACCCGGTTCGGTATGCTCTACGCACGAGTCTTGTATGCTCACGTGACGTGTCTCGCGTGACTATTTACTAGGGTGTTGCCGATAGCTACCTTGCTTTGTACGCACGACGACCAATCAAGCAATCCAAAATCAAATTAGTAACTAATAGTCTCTGTCGAGATAGATTTTAAACAGGACTATTATTATGCCGGCTGTTTATAAAGAGTTAAAAAAAAAAGAAATAAAAAATGATTATGACATAATGATAGATACGAAAAAAGAACAAAGATGTTCTTCTAGGACGAAATAGCATATTTTTGATGATGAAGACTGAAAACGTTTTTCTGCATTTTGTAGTTACCTTTGTGTTTGTATTTGGTTTTCTAACTACGTGTGCTGCGGAAAATGTAAAAAAAAGTGTTGATGATAATAGAGATGACAACGGCGACACAAACGATGACTCAAAAGACGAATCCCTGGACATCCCAATTGAAACGGAACCCGCTAATCTTACGTGTAGGAGAGGTATTAATCGCGCAATGCATGAAATACGGCCTGCTGCCATATACAAATTTCCATTTATGGCCGCTTTAATGTCTCAACAAAATGATTATTTGTGTTCTGGTACCATAGTCTCCAACGGAATGATACTAACAACAGCTCAGTGTACTCAATCTGCTCTAAGTTACGCACTTGTGAATACTACCACTGACAAGAAGGAGGAAACCACGATATCGCTTCATATTATAAAAACTGAGAAATTCCCTACTTTTACTTCATCGGAATCATTAAAAGATGTTGGTATTGTTTACACCGAGAAACATAATAGTAGTGTTGCAACAAAAATAGTTCTCAGCAATTTCACAAACCCTCTTACCCTTCAAGATGGATTGGTTGGGATAGGGTTTGGATTGAATGCTGATGTTGGGCAAACGAAACAACTTCAGTATATCAGCATGGAAAACCGTACCCCAGACCCAGTAACAGACAATGTGAAACTGTATTTTGATTGCGTTGAAACTAAAGTATTAACATGTTTCAAAGACACGGGTGGCCCAGTGTTGTTTGATACACAGCTTGTGGGTATTGTTGTTAAAGGTCAAGATGAATGTACCAAAGAAATGTCTGCTACCTACGCTGTAAACAAAAAGATGGTAGATGTTTTACCACTTTATACGTTTAAAGCGTGGCTTGATGCAAAAATATTTAAAAATGAAGAGCATGAAGTAGAGGCTCTAGTACAATTTCCGACGCCACTTCTCGATCATGTAAATGATATGAACGAAAAACTACAACGTCGTCATATAATGATGGCCGCCAAGTCAGGAACACGACTTAATGTGAATCCTACACATCATATTATTACAGGATGTGTGTGTTTGTTGGCGCTTTATTAACTTTAATAGAATTTAAATTGTTGGTTTTAAATATATACCACACAGGAGTTAACAAAAAAAAATAAAAAAAGAATTTAAAAAATTGTTGGTGTTTAATTAAAGTTTTCATATCTACATAATAATAATTTATTACGACTATGAACGATCCTCAGAAAAACAGGTCTTAAAATTTCCTAAAAACGTTTGAATATTGTGACCTGTGAACCCGGAGTAGCAAGGTAGCCCAAGAAATTCAATTTTTCTTAGTACTTGTTCACGTTAACTCGCGGGTGAGGTGGCGGACGCGGTCACGTAATATCAAACACTTAACATCAGTAGCGAAGGGTCAATATTTGTCCACCGTAGGCGCGGGCCTGTGGACGGTGGGCTATGGGCTAGCTCGCCGTCCGTCCGTCTCATGACGACAGGCCGTGTCGACGGCGCGTTCGTGTTCCACGCGCGCCTCAAAGAGAGTCAGCAATAGGTAGGGGTCCGCAAGGACCGATGCCTGCCGGGGTTGCGGGACTGTTCGAAAGAGATACCGTGACCCCGGAACACAAAGGGCGATGAAGGAACATGGATGGGTTTTAGTCAGTAAAAGTCTGACACTCCCTCCTGCTCCGCCCAGAGCGGGAGAAGTCATTTGATGATTTCCCAACCGAAAAAAAAAAAAAGGGTCAATATTTGTAAGAGGTAAGCCGGAGTCCATATCTTTAATGTTATTGTAACATACAACTCACATTTTATAAATTTAGATATTTTCGCTCTTAATCAGAACATATTTAGAAAAATAGCTATTGAATTACTTTCCGGTCATCCTTAACGATGACTGATTCTTGCTGACGTGATGTTGTGATCTGGACGGGGAGCGCTGTCTAGAGTTGGTCTGTGGGGCCATTCAGGTTTATAAGCTTTTTTATTTTTATTTTCTTATTGTCCCTTCCTGTATGTATACGTCTGTTTCCTTATTTATTTTAAATCGTTATGATTCCGTGGACAATAGTGTGGGTTATGCGTTTGTTTACTATTAGACCTAAGCTTACTATTAATATTGCAACGTGTAACTGTTTTTTGTCCCAAATAAATAAAATAAAATAAAAATTGTATATTATTTGGTCTCAACGCGCTCGTGGAAACCAACCCTGGATTGGACTTGTTTGCTGATGAATGTAAGAAGATAATGTTGGAATGTTTGTGGTTCTGCGAGAAGACCGAGTAAAAGGATTAGGTATTTAATTTAGTGTTAATGGTTTTAAATACTGTACTAAATAAATAATAATAATTAAATAGACCTTGAGTATAGAATAATGACGCCATTTTTCAAAGGGAATCCGCTAGGAATCGAGTTGAATGAAACCTTCGCCACTGCTTATCATACAGATGACTTTTTTATCACTTTCCAAAAAACATGGGTATGGGTATGGTGGCATGGGTGGGTTGAACGGAGTAGAAGCAAATGGCATAATTAGTTTTTTTTTTTTTTATCTGCAAAAAAATAAAATAAAATAAAAGATCAAAAAAAATCAAATCATCAATCATACGCGTATTGCGTATGATTTGAAATTCGTTATTTAAAATTGATTTTATTTTAATTTCTCTTTCTTTGTTCTATTACGAAAAGTTTACTTGAAATTTGTAGCATTTTTTGATGATGGATCAATTTTTTTCTAAGCTGTGGAAAAAAGACAAAAAAACTAGGTATGATGGCATACCTAGTTATTTTCTTTTTGCCAGTGCTTAGAAAAAATATAAAAAAATGGGTATAATTATTAAGTGAACGGCGTAGAAGCTTAAGGAAGCTTCTACTCTAATATACTTACCCATTTTTTTTGGAAAGTGACAAAAAAGTCTTCCGGTATTAAAAGTGTTCACGTAAAAAACGCAGGTGCGGTGAAAGTAGCGGCCAAACTAGCGAAAGGCGCGTGCGGCGCACTCGCGGCAAGATCAAACGTTTGATGTTGTTTGTGTGTTCACGTCGAACTATCGGCGCGCGGCGGGTCGCGCGATTCACTCGCGGCATCAGGTAAGTTTAACCAGTTTGAACGTGTTGCTACAAACGATAGCACTTTTTCATCAAGTCTTTCAATATAGAAGAGTCTGTGTGCTGTTTAGGGCCGGCAGCCTCGACAGAGATAAGAGAACTGTGCATGGGCGCCGGCAGATTTTTTTCCAGGGAGAGGTGCACCTTCAATTCCATGAAAAAAGCTCGAATTTTTTTGCACTCCGACTCGGATAATTAGGTACTTATGTTAAATTAAAGGAATAACTTGGCCAATCTATCCAGAAAAGCTCATCAATTAAAAAAAGTAGGATTCGAAAAGCGAGCGCAGTGAGCTTGAAAATGTTTGCATCCACCTCGAATTTAATAGGTTTTCTTTTGTCCTTTATTAAAGAAATACGCCCACAACAACAACAACAGCCCATAACGTCCACTGCTGGACATAAGCCTCTCCCATGATGGGAGGAATTAGCCGTAATCTCCATGCTTGGCAGGCGGATTGGAGGATCGCAGTGATGAAAGACTGACAGAAAACGCTGCTGCCCATTTTCTGGTCTACGGAGGCGCAAGGTGTTCTGCCTCAGACATTAGTCGCCTTATACGACACCCGTGAGTGTAATAGGTTGGTAATACGCCCAATTCTGCCTAATAAAAAGAAAAGCTTATGAATGCAAAAGACATAATACCCGTATGTCTGAGCACACTCATATATTTTGTGGTAAATTAAGTTAATTTGGTTATCACACTCAGAAAGAAAAAAAGGAGTAGTCGAAAATTTTTGCTTTCTGGTTCGAATGGTTTGGTTTTTCTATGTATTTTCTTTTCCTTTTTTTTCCGCAAGTGCACCCCCTTGCTCCCTGCTGCCGGCGCCCATGACTCTGTAAAACATCGCTGTAATCACTGCACTATATTTACGTACTTCGCAGTGGATATGATCCTGTTTATATTCAGTCAGAATTCTAGGGGGGATAAATCCCAACTATCCCCCCCCCCCCCACCCACGGGAACTACCATATAGGTTTTCGACCCAAAACCTATAGGGTACTTCCGGTTGACCTAGAATTGTCTAAATATAGGGAAAAAAAAAAAGTTGAAAATTAAGGTTACTTACAAGTTTTCACTAAAATCGAAATTTGCCCAAATCTTTTTATAGTGTTGACTCAGGACCTGGATTTTTATACACTTATTAGGGACCATAGACTTAGGGTTGCCACCTTTATTTTGAACAAATATAGTATTTTTCCCAAAAATGCTGCAAAAATATAGTACTTAAGGGAAATTTAGGAAAAAAAAAGTATACATTTATGTTTAAACTTTTTTTTTTCTTTTCATTATTTTTTTTTATGGAAAAATAAATAATGAATAATACATTATAGGAATCTGAACAATATAAGTAGATTCATATTAAAATAAATTAACAATTGATTTTTAATTAAATTAATATTTATGCTCTATAGCTTTCTTCTTTCCATTTCACATGTTTGTTAGGTACTTATTAACATCTTCTTTGCACCATTGGTAGTCGAACTCCCATTCGGTCTTATATTTTTAAAACCTTTTATCTTTTTTTGCTTTTTCTTGAGTGCGGTGCAAGAACCATCATAATCCATGTTTTTTTATTTATTTTAATAGCAGAAAATAAACACAAAAATCGGGTGGCATTCATCAACTACTGTTCAGTTACTGACCGTTGACGTTTTGTTGCCGCGAATGTGTTTCGTTCTGAAATTCCCCGTGCAGCGGGTACGTTCCAGACATCCAGTTACAGTTAATATAAAAAAACGCGACGGTTGAATTAGGGATAAAAATATAGTATTTTTCGTACTACATTATTTTTCTATAATATATAGTACAATTGACTGAAATATAGTACACTACTATATAATATAGTACGGGTGGCAACCCTACTAGACCTCAGCGGTATAAATTTCAACTACATAAGTCCACCCGTTCCTGAGAAAATCGGTGGTGACAGACGGACGGACAGACGTCTATTTTATACACATAAAAAATCATTTATTCCACACAAATTTAAATAACAATCATTCTTCAATGAACGGATTTATTACTAGAAACAAAAACTAAAAGCGCCATCTAGTGAGCGATAGCGTAAGCGGAGGGGACATTGAGACAAGTAGCGCCATCTAACACTTAGGGTACACAGTTTTTTAAAACGAAAATCTCAGTTGCACATCTATCTTGTATTATAAGTGTATTATCTATGGTGATGCCAGATCTACTGATTTAGCAGTAGATCTACCAGATTTTTTAAAAATCTACTGATCTACTGCCTTGATTGATATTATTTAAGAAATTTACCTGCTTTTTCCAAATATCTATCATCTAGTTATTTTAGTGTCGTGTCCTAGAGGCCTAAATAACATGACATTTGTTCAACAAGTTTTGTGAATTCGCGGTATTTTTTATCTGTTGTGTGTGCAATACCGACCAATCACTGACGGTACTCTATATAATAACCTTTTTTCTACTAATTACTGAATGAGTCTGCCAACTAGTGATTTGATTTATATGTCAACTGAAAGTTTAAATTTTTAAAAGTTAATCTTTATGGATAAACTTTATGTGGAGAAAAAGTTCATGTTGTTCAAAGTTCAAAGTGGATTGATAAATTGCTTTCGGAGGTTTGTGTTGAACTTGTGTGTTTCAAGAGACTGGACTGCGTTAACAATATCAAGCATTTAGCGAGGTAATTTATTTTTAAGTTCGTTATCATTAAATAGTTTAAGTAAAGGTGATGGTTTTCTATCTTGGAGATGGATTTGAAGTTAAAAATAATAATAGGCACATACCTACGAATTCAAAGTTGCAGGCGATGCGTACATATCGTCTACAATATGTAAGAAGACAAACTAAAGAAAATTTTGAACCAAGTTTTCATTAGAAACATAATAGTGTATGTGTGTGTGAGCAAATACATTTTTAATCTACTGATGTTTACTTCGATCTACTGCTAAAACTTTAATTTTGTCTACTGATTTCTTTAGATTCCATCTGGCAACACTGCGACTCAGGCAGAGGCAGGCGTCAATCGGCCACTCGTTTTTATTTGCTTTTGTGAAATGGGGAAGGCTGGTCAAAGCTGATTGTAGATGGGGCGTCCATAGCTTAGACCCAATCTGACCAATGAGGTCAATCTATTTTGAAATATAAAATGACATTGACAGATTTTCAACCAATGACGATGTTTGGTTCATGCGCTGCTAGCGCCATTAGTTCCACCAGTTGCCCACCCCATTGTTTTTTCCAGCAGGCCTATTACTTAACTTTCTGATATCCAGTGACTATCAAGCTTCGGTTGTACACTGAACTTTGATGACAACCGTGAATGTCATAATATTGGTATTACGTATTACACAGAGTGGATATCACTTTACGGTGACTAACAGCCCGGGTACGGTGTAACGTCTTTCACGAAAGCAAACTCAGTTGTCATCAATTTGATGTCCACTATGCTTACATAATCGCAATATTAAAAGTATCGATACGAAAGCGTCTGTCAAAATGAGTTACGGTGATTATCAGCCACTATGAGCACCAATGACGTCATATCTGCAGGCCTATTACGTATCTCTGTTGACAGCTCGAAATGATAGTAACTGGGCTCAATGTCCATCAAATAACTGTCAAAAGGTTAGTTTCGTATTATGTACGACCAGTCGCGATCAAATATGACGTCATTGGTAGTCATCGAGGCTGCTGATGATGATGATGATGAGTGAACGTATATATTCGAATGCAGCGACTGCGGTGCGGCTAGGTCTGCGTTCACCTTTAATCATAATTGCGATATCTACAATCGATATTGATGCGTAAAATGAAACGGCCCCTTTGTTTGTTGTTGACGTTGACTGCTGGTGTGAGAGGGAGGATAGCCAATACCTGTGTCCCTGTTATTTTATGGATTAAAGGACTTGGTTCCACGCCATAAAATATATGAAAAAAAAAGGAATTTGTTTTGTTGTGAACACAAAAACTTGTGAATCAAATAATCGATTATTTCGTTATAATCAAACACATCAAAACTTCTCAGTCAAGTCAAGAAAGCTCTTGAAGTAGAGGAATTTTTAGTGACACCATATGTATTGCTGCCCGGCAGGTGAGAGATATTTTTTAGTGTAGGTTTTTATAGTTTTTATTTTGTTTTTAATATTTTTTTTTTAATATTTTTTTTAATGTACCATGGTTTTTTCTTAGGTGCCTGAATTTTGACAGGCCGGTGTCATAATTTTTGAGCTGGCATCTAACCACAGAGTACTTTTTATTTATAGGTAAACCCATATAACTGAATCTAACATCCAAAGACTACAATCATACAATGTTTAAAGATGGGAACTAAGAAGACCTCCTAGAGTATATTGTATTCTGTGAGGGAGATTAACATCCCTGTAGAGGAGGGCTCGGGATTACAACAAAGATTGTATGATTAATGATCGAACAGTGGGGGTAAGATTTTTTTTTCAGTTTTGTTGTTGTACTACTTAACTTAGCAAGTTAGTACAACTGTAAATGATTGTAATGTGTTTTTTTTTTGTGATAAATAATTAATTAATTATTATGGATGGATCGGCTATTCGGCGGTCACTCACTCATTACGAAATATCGAAAACCTCTTGAATAAAGATGAAATTTGGTAGGGAGATAGAAAATAGGCTGAAGGTAGATAAAAAAGCTGCACTGCAACACATGCCAGGTACAGTTATTAGAGACATAGGTACTTGTGGCAATGAGAGCCTATTATTTATTGTATAATTTTCATTAATGTTGTTTCTAACAAAGACAGTAAGTATCATGATTTTTTTATGAAAACCACAAAAAAATATTATAATTTTCAGAAAGGGGGGGTTCCTAATCCACAAGCACGGCGACCAATTCATAGCTACAGAGTTGAGAATCCAATAATAAATGAGATAATGGGAAGGTATGGATTGAACAAGAACAACCAGAATGAACAAGATACAAATGACCAGATCAAACCAATGGGAGTGGATGTAGTGGACAATGTGATGAGGTAATAAACTACGTAACTAGTAACTATCAGATCTGGGTGACACCGGTGCACTCTGCAATTACATGCGCTACCGTTTCCTCCACCTCCATGCAGGGGGCTGTCAGTGATACCTAGGATGTGAAAGTGTTTGTTCATGAAGCAGTGTCCAGTGTCAGTCGTAGGCTATCTCTCTCCAGGAGCAGAAGGCGCTTGGTCAGGTCCGTATACGGGTATGACATAGTTTCCTTGGACCAACTCCTTAGCTTGGAAGGAATGGGCACAATTGGTTCAGGTCCAAAGCTTTTGTGTTGGATTCCCTTCTCACTAGTTCATCAGCAATTTATTATACATATCCAGTGGGTGGGTATGATGCAGGTTAACAGCATCAGTGTTGCAAATTGTCTGCAGACAAATTGTCCATCATCTTCTCGGTGCTTTATGGGAGTACTTCTATTAGGGCCATGTTCACCGAAAAGAAAACAGTCCGATTGAAGCTCTCTCTCATTATATTTATAGATTAAGACCAGCTTGCATTGAAAATCAAAAACAAAATATTTTATTTCTCATATGCCTAGATGGGCACTTATAAAACGTCGAAAAAGGTGCATGGTTCGCGTTGGTCGTTTCCATGGAGAAGAACCGGCAAGAAACTCCATGGTCACTAAATACATTCATTTTTAAACACACAGGGTGGCAAGGACACCAACATACAAACGGTTACCACATATTCAGTGCATCATTCTGAGTGTCCTCATAGAAATTTGTCATCGGTAGTTTAAAAAAAAAACAACTGTTCCATACATTTTGAAGTGTAGGCAAAGCCCTTCTATAGGAATCAGCTTTTTTTTTTCTTAGCTTAGATTGATGTAACCATTTGTATGTCAGTGTCCGTTCCACCCTGTATATTTAAAACATAGTTCTTTTTCTGTCAATCGTTTAAAAAAAATCAGTTACAGAATTATTTTAATATGCAGTAAGTACACATTTAGACATTTATGGTACAAATGAACAAATACAATTGTAAATTTTCATTTAAAGGTGGTCCCTTATCATGTAATTATGTTTGGCTGCAGTCGAGGATGCAAAAGAAACCGATATAATTTATGTAAATGTTTCCAGCAAAATGTCTCATCAAACCAGTCCGCTATCAATACTAAAGAAAAAATTACCACGAAGTAATTCCTATTCACAGGATGAGGAAAATACTGATGACATGTGAGTCATTATGCTTTGTTATGTTGCTATTATCATTATTATGTATTATTTCAGTAAGTTTAACTGTGATGTAACAAAACCTTAAATAATATTTTGAAATAACACATTAAATAATTTTCCACACATACCTTAAGTATTTGCCGCACAGCATTGTTCATTAATTTTTTTGTCAGAATATCTAATTTGATAACAAAACCAGCTTAGTTAATTGTCTGCCTTCTATAGTTGTACCTGCCACAGCCATTTTGAATAGTATCTTTGAGATACATTTGCCCTCATTTAAAAATAACCAGTTCTTGTAGCCATTATTCTGAATCTATGTTTAACTTACCTGTCTATGTACTATACTACTACTATGTCTGTAATATGTATAGTGTCTGGTATTTTTATTGTTGGTGCCTTTAACAAATCGTAAGCTTTATTGCCACAAGATCTTGTTTATCAATGATATTGTAGCATCTCTCACATTGCTGCCTCATAACATATCATAAGCTTTTATCAGTTATCCAATTTTTATTTGTCTCATTGTGTGATTAAGCTTTTGTGAAAAGTCTATGTGTGTTTCATTGCAGCAATGTGCATTCAAAATCTTTACCTGCAACTCTCCCGTCCCATTTGCCTTACAGTGATGAATCTGAAATAGAGGATAACTCTATGAACTCTTTAACAAAGTCAAGAATTGAAGAAGAAAGTTATCATGGTATGATAAATAGAAGTAATAGGAGTAACAGGAGCAACGTGAGCTCAGAACGCCTCCAAAGCTCACCTTACCAACAAAAGTTATCAGTTTCATCAAGAGAAAAAAGCCCACCTCAGTCGAGCAACACACTACGATATATTTTTCTCACATCATTGTTAGGTATTTTAGCTGTGATGATACATTGGAAGTTCCCTAATATATTAACAAACAACACTCAAGATAAATCAACACAAACTGTTGATCATGATAAAATTTTATTTGAAAGCAATATGAAAAACCTCCAAGAAAAATATAATATTGATGATAATTCTATTCTAAAGCTAAAAACGGGTGAGTGATGTCTATTTTCATAGAAAACACATACCTACACTAAACATGGTAGAATTTTTCAAAGCCACCTGGAGGGAAAGTAAGTAGGTACAATTTTACTCAAAGGAAACATTTCTTTATTTTTTAAAACAAACAAATCTGATTTTCAAAAATTCGCTTACATTCGCTTACAATCGAACCGACTAATATTCGAAAAAATTATATCCTGTACTTTAATGACATCGATCGAGAAAGGCAATCATAAGGATCAGAACTTTCTAAAAACATGATAAATTAAATTAAAGGAAAACCATGATGATTGACCCTGTCTAGAGATGCCATAGAGGTACAGGATGTTATTTTAAATTAGCCGGTTCGATTTCCGAGTTTGGCAATAGAATTGTCGAAAATCTTTGAATGCAGATTTATTTATTTAAAAAAATGAATGTTTCCTTTGATTCAAATTTAGGGTCGTTTAACCGAGTACCAACTGTGCTGTGGAGGTCAAATAGTACGCGCTCCATGTAACATACTGATTTTCAGCTGCATCAGGTTTATTCTGGTTAGACTTCAAGCCGACCCCGGCTAGGCAGATGCTGATGAACAGCCCTATTGAAGTCAGATGAAACAGATCTATTTCAGGATAGTCTTCTATCCAGTCATATATAAACTCATCATTGAAATGTATTCGTTGTATTGTTTCAGGTATATCAACAATCTTCTCAAGAATGGATACTGGCTCTTTCATGTTTGTTTACAACAGTAAAACAAACAATTTCAACCCTGTGAGATTCGAAAAATTTGCAGATGAAGTTGCGTCTACAGCTGCGAGATTTTTACGTAAGAATCACTACATGTTGTGAATTTATTTTCTTAGATGGCCAACTAGTTCAGGTATTTGGTAGTTTTACCTGGAAAGTTAGCCCGGCAGATAGCTGTGTGGTATCCGGCAGAGTAGAATAGAACCAACCCATTACACTCACGGGTGTCGTATAAGGCGACTAATGTCTGAGGCAGAACACCTTGCGCCTCCGTACACCAGAGAATGGGCAGCAGCGTTTTCTGTTAGTCTTTCAACACTGCGATCTCCAATCCGCCTGCCAAGCGTGGAGATTACGGCAAATTCCTCCCATCATGGGAGAGGCTTATGTCCAGCAGTGGACGTTATGGGCTGTTGTAGTAGTTTCCGAATTTCAAGTTTGCCACCTCGTATCTTTGCCGCCCGCGCCATCGCGCCGCCGCGCCGTATTGGAAAAATGGCGCCTAAACGCAGTTTTTTTTAATAAAATCTTTCCGACTCATTTAACGATAAAATCATTTATTTAAATGAAATTAAACTAGACAAAATTTCCTAAAATTTATGTCATGACCATTTTTTTTCGTAAAATCAATAGTTATGGCATACGAGCGCTGCAAAGTGTATGTACTTAGAAATCTATATAATATTAAAATAATCTCATCATCATCTGCCTAGCCTTTTCCCAACTGTGTTGGGGTCGGCTTCCAGTCTTACCGGATGCAGCTGAATACCAGTATTTTACATGGAGCGACTGCCTATCTGACCTCCACAACCCAGTTAGTACCGGGTAATATTAAAATAATCTATATAATTTAATATATATAAAATTACCCCTTTTCCAAGACTCCCGGAATACTTTCCAGGTAACCTCTTTTTTTTTGAACCAATTAAACTGTACTTAACCTCAAAGAAATAATTGGGTAAGCATAATAACTTATAGCTTACCCAATTATTTGGCCACTGTTAATAAATCCAGACTTAAAGAATGGATCAAAAAAGGCGGGTGCTTGTCCAGTAACTTACCCGTTTCCATACTCCTGACCAAAAACCTCGCCCTCTTTCCTCGATGTTAGGCTGCTACTCGCTATTACATAAAGAAGCCATCCAATCCATCCGTCTAGCTAACTTATCTGATTTAAACCTTGCGGTCTACGGACTCTACGGGTCTAGTTCATAATATCGACTCCAGTTCATAATATCGACAGTCACTAGATCGACGGTCGCTATATCGACTACGTTCCATCGACGGATTAATGAATCGACAGTACCCCAAATCGATGGTACGTTACATCGACAGTACACCCAATCGATAGTACGCCACAACGACAGAACACTAAATCGACTGTACGCTGTATCAACAGTATACCATATCGATAATACGTAGATCGATGGTAAGCTGCATCGACTGCCCGCCCCGAACCAGATTTAATAAAAAAAAAACAAGTTTTTTTTAAGTACCCTTAGTACTGTCAATGTTATAGTTATTTTGAAAGTTATTGTAATAATAACTAAGGGTACTGAATACGAATTTATGATTGTACAACCATTTTATGTGGGTCAAAAACAAGCAATAAGTAAGTATACAAATTTAACAATTAGTGATTAAAACTTATTAAGTTCTTTATTTAAATGTGGCTCGGTTCGGGCAGTCTATGCAGCGTACCATCGATATGGTGTACGAATTGTCGATACATCGTATTATCGATATGGTATGTATACTGTCGAGTGTCGATACAGCGTATCACCGATTTGGTGTAGTGTCGATGTAGCGTACTTTCGATTTATTGTACTGTCAATTCATTATGCCCGTCTATGAAACGTTGTCGATACAGCGACCATCGATGTAGTGACTGTCGATATTATGGACGGCTGAATGTGCTTGTCCCAATCCCGTTGTCTGCTTTCCACGACTTTTGCCAGATATCTCTCCAATGTTTGGTTGAATCGTTCCACCATTCCATCAGATTGTGGGTGGTAAGAGGTGGTTCTGGTTTTGTGGGTACCCATCAATCGACAAGTCTCCTGAAATACCTCCTGAAATACTTGCGATTTAAAATTCCTTCCTTGATCGCTATGTACGAGGTGCATTCAATAAGTACCTAGCCTCATCGCCAGAGGGCGCTGTAGTTTCAAAAGAGTTTTACCACAGTGTAGCACATTATTTTTTAATTCTTTTTTCAAATTTTCATTCCAATCCCTTCATTTGTTTTAATTTGACAACTTATGGAAGCGAACGTGTCGATCGGTTTTACAAAAATGGAAAAAGAGCAATATCGTTCGGTGATTCGATTCCTATTTTTGGAAGGGAGAACGCGCATCGAAATCAAAGAGCGCTTGGATGCTGTGTACGGTGACTCTTCTCCATCGATGGCCACCGTCAAGAATTGGTTCAACGAGTTTGCACGTGGCCGTACGTCGGTTTTTGATGAACCACGTCCAGGTGCACCGAAAACAGCTGCTACGGAGGAAAACATTAAAAAAATCCATGATTTCGTATTGGCAGATCGCCGATTGAAGGTTCGGGAGCTAGCTGAGACTGTAGGCATTTCAGAAGGAACAGTGCATCATATTCTTCACGAGGAACTCGGCATGAGAAAGCTGTCGGCGCGATGGGTGCCGCGTTTACTCACACCAGAAAACAAGCGCAACCGTGAGACCACATCGGAGACGTGTTTGGCGCTGTTTAAGCGGAATCCAGCGGAGTTTTTGCGTCGTTTTGTGACCGTCGATGAAACCTGGATCCACTGGTACACACCAGAGACCAAGGCGCAATCAAAACAATGGATCCAGACCGGGGAACGTGCTCCAAAGAAGGCGAAAACTGTAAAATCGGCCGGAAAAGTTATGGCCACCGTTTTCTGGGATTCACAAGGTGTGATCTACATCGATTACCTCGAGAAGGGTAAAACAATTACAGGGCTTTACTATGCCGATTTATTGGGCCGATTCGACGCCGAATTAAAGAAAAAACGACCCCATCTGGCGAAGAAAAAAGTGCTGTTTCACCACGACAACGCACCGGTTCACACGTCTGCCGCTGCCATGGCCAAATTGGTCGAATTACGCTACGAATTGCTGCCCCATCCACCGTATTCTCCAGATTTGGCCCCTTGTGACTTCTTTCTGTTTCCTAATCTGAAAAAATCACTCGCCGGGAATAGATATGGATCGAATGAGGTCATCGCCGCCACGGAGGCCTATTTTGCAGAGTTTGACAAAAATTATTTTTCCGACGGGTTAAAAAAGTTGGAGCATCGCTGGGCTAAGTGTATCGAACTAAAAGGAGACTATGTTGAAAAATAAATTGCCACTTTTCCAAAATTTTCGTTTACTTTTTGTAGGCTAAGTATTTATTGAATGAGCCTCGTATTTCTAAGGGTACTCCAAAACGGCAGAAGACTTCCTGAACTAATTTATCTGCGACAGTTGTAGCTTCTTGGTTAGGAATGGCGAAGACTTCTGGCCACTTTGTGAAGTAATCCATGACCACCAGGAAGTACTTGTTTCCGCTCTCACTTTCTGGAAATGGTCCCGCAACGTCTAGTGCTATCCTTTCCCAAGGGGCTCCAACGTTGTACACTTTTAATACACCTCTGCTGCGTGTGTGGGGCCCTTTCACGGCCGCACAACTGGTACATTTGCGACACCAGTTCTCCACATCATCTCGACAGTGGATCCAGTAAAAGCGTTCTCGAATTTTCAGTAGTCCTTTTTACCCCCATATGTCCTCCTGAACATCCATCATGGTAGAGCCGTAGAACATCCGGTACCTTAGCTTTAGGGACAACCATTTGTAGATGACAGCTGTCCCCTCGAGCGTGTTCCCATTTACGGCACAAGACTCCATCCTGGATCACCAAGCTGTTCCATTGTGCCCAATAAATCTTCGTGATGGCACTCATTGCAGCCACATCACTCCACTTGGGTTTAGGAGCACCAGCTTTGATACCCTCGAAGATCTGTTCATGGGCGTGCGTTACGAAGAGGCAATTAGACAAAGCCTACCCTACCAACTGGGGCAATTATTATAACTAATGAACTATGTAATAAAATAACACTTTGTACAAAATATTAAAAAAAGTTCAAACTCCTGTTCGAATACTTAGAGCAATTTTTCGCGCCCGTGTTACGTAACCAACACTGTACTGGAAGTTGCTACGAAGCTCGACGCTCACCCGCCGGACGCATCTTATAGGCAAATAGTCTGCTGGCCTACAACCCATTGATAAATTTACGCACACAGCGGCAAATTGGTGCATATTTTCGTGTGTATGAACCGCAAACATGTATAGATTGCAGCCATTTTTGGGCGGTAACTCCTGCGAGTGTAGCTGGGCTATGATTGGCTGCTACAACACAAGGCCAGGATTCAAGGTGAAAGTTCTTTAGTCCGCGTAATTCAAATTTCCTTAGGTTTTTTGCAATTTGCAGGCCAGTGCTAGGGTGTGTGTTGATTAAAATAATGATTCCTGGGGGTTATTGGCGCGTATTATTATTAAGATAATTAATAATATTATTGATATTATATTTTTCTTCATGGGTGTCGTTTTCGTGGTTTTTGGGGTTGGTTATAATGAAAATGAGGTCAAAATGAAAATCCAAGATGGCGCCGATGAAAATTTTCAGTTTTTTCTTCATGGGTGTCATTTTCGTGGTTTTTGCGGTCGCTGATGATGAAAATGAGGTCAAAATGAAAATCCAAGATGGCGCCGATGAAAATTTTCAGTTTTTTCTTCATGGGTGTCGTTTTCGAGGTTTTTGGGGTCGCTGATAATGAAAATGAGGTCAAAATGAAAATCCAAGATGGCGCCATCGAAAACTTTCAGTTTTTTCTTCATGGGTGCCATTTTCGTGGTTTTTGTGGTCACTGATGATGAAAATGAGGTCAAAATGAAAATCCAAAATGACGCCGACGAAAATTTTCAGATTTTTCTTCATGGGTGTCATTATCGTGGTTTTTGGGGTCGCTGATAATGAAAATGAGGTCAAAATAAAAATCCAAAATGGCGCCGACGAAAATTTTCGGTTTTTTCTTCATGGGTGTCGTTTTCGAAAATCCAAGATGGCGCAGACGAAATTTTTTTTGCTATCATTATTTCGTGGCCTACCCTTCGTGGAATACCACTGCACGCCACTGGGTTTGATGTCCGAGTCATTTTGCCGAGCCTACTGTAGGGTTTCTTTCCATTCCTCGCTGAGATCCGTTCTAAGCATCCTCACGGGTAGGGCTTCCAAAATTACGGAAATATCAATTACGTAACTAATTACGCAACTTTTTTCTTCAATTCCGTTATTACGTAATTTTTCCCTAATCGAATATGATTTTTTGTAAATATTGTAGTTACAGTTTACAATTATCTTGTACTATCTCAAATTCAAGGTATTATCAAAATAAACACAATAATTAAGCAAAAAAAATATCTATTTAAGAACTTAGCATCATAGTTTTAATCAGTTTAGTCAAACCATTTTTTTCCTCCCGAATATAATCTCTCTTCTTGAAAATATGATCTCATAAATGACAAGGCATTTAAAGTTTTGTCACCCAGGGAACTTCTTAGTTTATTACAAAAATATCCGGCAGATGAAAAGGCTCGCTCGGCTTCTACACTTGTAGGCGTTATCGAAAGCTATTTATTTTTTGCAAGATTTAACAAACGATAAAATAAGCTGCGGGGAATCCCCTGTTTGTATAGTTTTGATGTAGATATATCGTATAGTGTTGCCGCATTATAAATGGTACGTAGTTGCTTTTTTATTGGTTGACTATTTTGATTGATTTATGATACCAATTACGTAAATTACGTAAGTACGGAATTGACATCTTCAGTTACGGAATTTAAAATACTTTAAAATGAGTTCGTAATTACGTAATTGCGTAATTACGTAATGGAAGCCCTACTCACGGGCACTACTTCCTTAGTCTCTTGCCTAGCACAGTGCTTACAGTCTTCAGGACAAGGTCTTCTTGACAAGGCGTCTGCGTTACCGTGGGTTCTCCCACTGCGATGTTCAGTTACGAAGTCAAACTCTTGCAGTAGTTCAATCCATCTCGCCACTTGCCCCTCTGGATTCTTGAACTGTAATAGCCACTTCAATGCAGCATGGTCAGTTCGTAATTGGAATTTACGTCCCAACAAATATTTACTGAACTGCTGCTATGTCTTTACTACGGCGAGTAGCTCCCGTGTTGTAACGCAGTAATTTCTTTCTGGTTTGGATAAAGACTTGCTGAAGTAAGCTATCACAACCTCTTGGTTTCCTTTCCGTTGAGACAGCACGCCCCCAATTCCAGTATTACTTGCATCTGTGTCAACTATGAAGTCATTTTCAGTGTCAGGATATCCCAGAATAGGCGTATTGCACAGGCGTTTCTTTAATTCCTGAAATGCGACGTCGCAGTTCTCGTCCCAACATAATTGCCGCTTTTCCTCAGTGAGTTTGTGCAAAGGTTTTGCAATGTCGGCAAAATTCTTAACAAACCTTCTTTAGTAGGAGCACAAACCCAGAAATGCTCTGACCTGTGTCTTGTCTTTCGGAACTGGCCAATCCTTGACGGCGACTACTTTTTCTGGGTCTGTTTGAACACCTGCCCCCGAAACTATGTGTCCTAAAAAGTTCACTTCTTGTCTGAAAAACGAGCACTTTTTCGGACTTAACTTGAGATTTGCTGTTTGGATTTTCGACAGCACTTGGTTGAGGTTTTTAAGGTGATCTTCAAATGTACGGCCACCATGATTATGTCGTCTAGATAGACAAGATATGCGTCTCCAATCAATCCGGCGAGTACTTGCTCCGTCAGCCTTTCAAACGTCGCAGGAGCATTGCACAAACCGAATGGCATAACTTTAAACTGCCACAACCCTTTTCCTGTTGAAAATGCAGTTTTCTCCTTGTCCTTGGGGTCTATTTCTACTTGCCAGTAGCCACTTTTCAGGTCAAGTGTGGTAAACCACTTCATACCAGTCAGCGTATCCAGTGTGTCATCGATCCTAGGCAGCGGGTAGCTGTCCTTTTTCGTGACATCGTTCAGTCGTCGGTAGTCCACACAGAAGCGCATGCTGCCGTCCTTTTTCTTTACCAGGACCACAGGAGAACAGCATGGACTGGATGAAGGCTCTATAACACCGTCCTTCACCATTCCCTCAATCATGGTTTCCACCTCTTTTTCACGTGCAACTGGCAGTCTTCTTGGTCGCTGACGGATTGGTAACTCGTTACCTGTATTAATCTTGTGCTGAACTAGTCCAGTTCTCCCTATGTCAGCATCATTTGAAGAGAAAGTGTCGGCGTACTGAAGTAACATCTTCTTAGCCTTGTCCATTTCTCCTTTAGTTAAACCGCAGTTTTCCAAAAGCGTTGACACGTCAAACTTCGGACTACGAACTTTATTTCCGGTAGGCAGATTTTGCAATTGACGCATCCAATCTACTTCCTCGCAAGTGCCGATCAAGGTGCCCTTCTTAATCACTTGCTCCTTGTCACTTGGATTCAGTATGCGGTTTGACCAGAGTCCGTGCCATCTTCCATGGAAAGTCATTGTTCACCCTTTCTATCAGAACACTTCGATCTTTTTGTCCAGAATTCCGTGGTAGACTAATTGGCACAATCGTTTCTGATCTGCGAGGAAGAACAATCTCCTTCAAGCAGTATACTTTTCCTGATAGTGCACCTTCCATGAAGACTTCATCTGAACCACATTTCAATACTCCTTGATTAACGTCGATCTCACAACGATATTTCCGCATAAAATCCAAGCCCAAGATGCAATCATCCGCTATGTCGGCCACGATGACAATGTGCTTGTAAAATCTGTCACCCAATTTTAAATCCACCTCCTTGCCTCGGACGGTTATGTGCTGACCGGTAGCTGTTAGTAATCGTATACGGTCGTGGTTACCGAAGTAGTCCCGAAGAAACCGACTTGCTAGGTGAGAATTGACGACCGCGTGAGAAGCTCCAGTATCCAACGTCAGTTTGCATGGTGTTCCGTTGATTTCGCCTTTGATGGTCAGGCTGTTCCCGTCATGTGTTTGCGAGATCAAGATTCTCGGGGTCTTTCATTACCAGCCAGCACTCGCCCCTGGCATTTACTCGTTTCCCTGCTGTGGCTGGGCAGTCACTTCAGCCACCCTTCCCTGCTGATCTTCTCTCGGGGTGCTGCGCTTAGGACAGCTTGACCGAAGATGACCCCTTTCTCCACAAGTGTAGCACCTAGGACTGTACCCTTGCGGGGACGGTCGCGTACTGGTGATGCTACAACCTCCCTGACGCGGTGCGTTCGGTGGTCCTGCCTCACTGCCTCTACTTCTAAGGCATGAGCCAAGGCGTCTTTCAGCGTCTCATGGTGCCCAAGTCTCACAGCGGCTCTAACTTCCAAGTCACGTATTCCATCAACGAACGCTTGTACCAGATTCCCATCTATAAGTGCAGGGGCAGACTGGTATGCTTTTCGAACCAGCTTTTCAACTTCCAGGGCCCACTGCTGCAGGTTCTCGGCACTACGTTGAACACGATCCTTCAACTTAGCACGAAATACGTGCTCCAGGTGCGCGTCGCCGTATCTGGACTCTAACGCCTCCAGCAGCTGCTCGTAGGTTACATCCTTGCCGAGCGCCTCAAGAATGTTTAAAGCCTGGTCTCGGAGGCCCAAGGTGAGCGCGGTCATGGCTTGCGGTTTTGTCCATCCATTCGCCTTCATAACGGCCTCAAATTGGATTTTATAAGCCGACCACGCAGATGTTCCATCGAATGGAGGCACCTCAAAGCCCCGCGCTGAAGGTGCAGCAACTACTGAAGCCACAGTCACGTCTCCAGTCTTTAGTTCTCCCAAAGCCTTTTTCACCCCAGCGATCTGAACTTCGGCCTCTGAGATACGGTTCTCGTGCTGGTGAACCTGATCCTTCATCACCTTCAGATCTTTGTCAAAAGTTGCATGAAGATCCTTTATGAGGAGCATCTGCTCTTCTTGGCGGCGAGCCTGCTCCTCTTTATCTTGCTGCAACTGCTCTTCCAACCGGCGAGCCTGCTCCTCTTGACAGCGAGCCTGCTCCTCCTTATCTCGTTGCAACTGCTCCTGTAACTGGCGAGCCTGCTCCTCTTGACGGCGACCCTGCTCCTCCTTATCTCGTTGCAACTGCTCCTGTAACTGGCGAGCCTGGTCCTCTTGACGGCGAGCCTGCTCCTCCTTATCTCGTTGCAACTGCTCCTGTAACTGGCGAGCTTGGTCCTCTTGACGGCGAGCCTGCTCCTGCAGCAGCGCCATTAAAGCTGACAAGTCTGGCGCCACTGATGCTGGAGAAACTCCGGATGGGCCAGCGACAGGCACTGACGTAGGCTGGACACCACCCGGTGTCTGTGTCGGAGAATCTCCAAACCGCCTTTGGTCCATGTTTTGCTGTCGCTGACTCCTGGTACGGATACCGTCCGTGTCGTCCTTTGGTAGAATTGGCATAATTTATCCCTCACTTCTGACACCAAATTGTTACGAGCTGGGTATGGGATAAATTAATAACCACCGAAGAAACAACAAATAACTTTAATAATCATAAAACACATAACTCAATCATAAATACACTACTGATCACTATTCGCTTAGATATCGCTCTTTTAGTTCACTTCGATTCGCTTCGTCGTGTAGCCAAACTCAGACTGCCTGCTCCCGCAAACACGTCGACTATTTATATGGCGATCGAACGTTCGAGAAATATCCACGACTTCCTAGAATCTTCTAGACAATTCCATAGTGGGTCATTGTCCTTCGAGAAACTTCCACAACTTGTACAAAGGAAAGAAATAGGTACTTTATGCCCTCGACGTACGGTCGAAATTACAATGACAATTCCTGATGTTCTTTTGTAGGTAGTTTGCGAATTTGTACCTACATTATTCGAGAATCGTTCTACCTACTACTACCTACCTACCTACTTGTAGGTACCTACTACCGTAACTGTACGGGTACGACGTAACAATATCATTCCTCACACGAGCCACATAACTACAACTCCCTTTTTTTTACTACAACTTTTTTTTCAGGTAACGACATTTCGTCAGTACGACACACAGTCGTTGAAAGTTCTAACCTCGATATGCTAGAACACGGAGAGCTGATCACGAGGTACCGGGATGATGTCGATAGATCCGGAGTGATGCTTGTCAAAGAAATCGATGGGGTGCCCTCGGACCTTGCAATGGCCTTCCATTACTATTGTGATGAATATGATCCACTCGTCAAGAGAAGTGCTATATTCTTCACACTAAATATGGCAAATTGTTCTAATACATCAGGTACAGTCAAAGTTGTGTTATAGCTTAGTAGAAAATTTTTGTCTACATACAAGGTCAAATTAGATTAGCTAGCGAAACTGCACAGCCGTGATGAGTATCGATATCGAAACACGATGAACATCAACAAAACATATGCAATTTAAGTTTTTTATGTCGAATTTTGCGATTTTTCAAAATAAAACAAAAATTGAAATTAAAAAGTCCGTGGGGCCAAGGATGAGTTATTGGGGCTCAAGAGATTACAAATGACCCCTACTTTCGGCCTGTTCAATTTGGCAAACGATGCACCAAACACCTGTATACCGTGCTGGTGTCCGCAACTCCAAATCCAATGCTCGGGTTTGGCATAAAAAACGCGTGGCATAGAGAAACGCCTAATATAAAATACTGCATCTTCACCAGCAATTTAATTTATTATGTAACAAATATTTTTCAGTTCCAAAATCAACGCATGATTCCATCGAGAAATGCCTTGCCAGGAAATGGAAGACTGTGCCTTCAGAAAACATGAGACCGTTACTAACCAGAGTGGTGGATGTAATAATTGATGTCACCAGTGTGTTTTAAATCAGTATTTTTAAATAATGTATTAATTTGTCATCTCATTACGATTTTTATTTATTCATAAGTTTTAATTTAAATTATTGAGAAAATTTTGGTTTTCTTTTATTGTTCTTGTAAGGAACATTTACAAATCAGAGAAACACAGTCGCACATGTCACAATCCAAATAATTAAAAATGAACTACTTATTAGAATATTACATAGGATCTCATTAAGATCTTACTGGATCCCTCCTCGCAATAAAACTCGACATCTTAATTACTTATACACATAAAAGAAAGTTTTTATCAAACTATTGAATGGGCCAAAGTGCACTCTGGTCAGAGGTGTTAAGGTCTGGCCCATCATTAAGGTCATCGAGACTGTCGGGCTCCAGCTCATTGTTGTTGCGGGCAGGGGAGTAAGAGGCGGGAACATCCTCCTCCTCGTCTTCATCATGGGACTCCTCCGACTCATCGGATTCGTCATTGCCTGGAAAATGAAATAAAAGACAGATAATTGAAAATTTTGTATTTAATCAACGTAATTTTCCACTTTTTGATTTTGAGTACCTAATTGTTTTCAATAATAATAATATTTTTGGCAAGTCTTAGCAATAACAGTCAGTAAAAAAAAAATCGCATTATTAATAATAAATACATTGAGTTTATAAGCCACTGTGAGCTGCGAAATGGTGTTGCTTGTGTTAATGAGATATTATTGATTTCTTTCGTATTCGGCCCACCTTCCATCTTGCACTGCATGCCCTATGATGCTCTATGGCCCTATCACCTGCATCATTGAGAGGGGTTGAGTTCTGGGTAAACAAATTTAAACTTTTTGCCATTGATAAGCTAATAAAAAGAAGCAAAGTTATAACCTAAATATCCTTATAGCCAGTCGGCAACCTCTGCTTCTGGACTAGGTATCAAAAGACACTGATCTCTGATTCTCAAATGCTGCCAGACTTCTGGGCATGTCTGCCCGGATGACAGCAATGTGGAGGAGTACTTTGACCCAAGTGTAATATTGTTGTCGTTGTATATATATCTAGGTATTTAGTCTTAATTTAATCCTTGTTTGGTAAATAGTTTGTATATTACACTTAAAGTACTTACAGGATAATATCCGTGATTTTCTTTTTCTATAAGCTCTATATTAAAAAAGAAAATCGCGGATATAATCCCATAAGTAATTTAAGTGTGGTGAAAAACGGTAAAAGTCTAAAACAGTTTGTATATTTATATAAGGTTGTTCTAAACAGGGAAAAATCTTTGGAGTTCAATCCAATTCTAAAAATGATTTCACAAATGGGAAATAAGGGAAGCTACATTATCTCTGAGTGTCAGAATAGGCAATATTGAAAAGGTTCCTGTGGGATAAATTCCTACCCTTACGGGAGCAAAGCCACAGGCAAAAGCTAGATTACATTAACTTCTTTGTACCTTCTTCTTCATCAGTGTCTGCTTCTTCTTCCATAGGCTCAGGGTCAGCTTTGCCCAGCGGAGCTCGCTTCATGTACTGTTGTCCAATCGAATTCAACTGTAAGATTTAAACTAATTGCATTATAAAAAAGTTGTAGTGTTTGTTGACACAGTCAAAAGTTAAAAACATATTTTTAATTCTCTAAAACATGAAATAAGGCTTAATGATGGGTAAGTTTCTGATAACTCGAAATAATAAAATTGTCCTTGGCTCTCTCATTTTAAGCCAGTAGCTAGTACTGGCTAGTGGGAGAGATTATGGTGACCAGAACATTACGATGAATGTTGTTCCATTCAGTATTTCTTTTCTGCTCCTAAGGCCGAAAGTCCTCTTTTTTTAAATTCATAGAAGTAAGTAAAGCCTGGTACTTGCCCAATGTTGATTTGCCTGTTCTAACGCAGTTAATTCTGTTTCTTCGTCGCATGGACTATCAGCGTTGAACCACAACGGATCTACTAATCGAGGAGTTAAGACTGGAAAAGGAATATTCATTGTTAATTTCAATAAAACTGTAATGTTTCAGAGTTTTAGCATCTGCACTCTGCACTGCAGTAAACAAAACAATTAAATGTCAAGTCAAATGACAAATATGACAATTGACATTTTTTTTTTATAAATTAGTTCTTGACGGAACAGGCTAAAGTCTGAGACCATGCTGCCTACTAGTCATCAGTCACAATTTTTATTATTCTTTTAAATACTGGTCTTTTATCACAATTCGATTATATTCTCATTATGACTACTAAACAAATAAAAGGTCTATATTATTATAGAGTTCTCTAATTCAACTTTAACAACGGAAAAAAGTGTTATCAAGTTTGGCTCCGCTTGTAACAGTTAATTATAACTTATTTTATAAGAATACGATGTTTTTTTGTACGGTTAACTTTATGTTCTTAGTCAAGTAAATTCTCATTTTTTTAAAGGGTGTAAAAAACAGGGGTAGTCGACTGTAACTGTCGAACCAGTAACATACCTATTGGGGCCAATTTTATGTTGCCAGAAATATATTAAATATTTTTTAAATGTTTTGTGGCAACATCAAAAAATAAAAAAAAAACTGTTCAACCTTAGTGTTGCTATAATTTTGACGTTTACCTCAATCCTAGATAAAACCTATCGTTTTACTCCTTGGTAAAAACGTTGATAACAATAGTTATAGGAGCACCTTTCAAGTATTTTTTTTTTTAAACGACATAATAATTTAAACAACTCGTAATGATTTGAAGTAAAATATGGAAAGATTTTGAGGAAGGTTTAAAACGTGACATAGCAACACAGCTTATAAGACTAAAAATGTTTTCATGTTTGGCTCGTGCTCGTAATTTGTTTAATTTCATTGTGTTTTGGTACTTTCTGGTTACCACGATGAAAGACCACAAAACGAAGTGCTTCATGTGTGGCAGTTCAAGTGAGAATCCAGATATAACTCTACATCGGTTTCCTAAACCGGGAAGTAAGAACTATCTCCGGTACGTATCTTCATAAATTTTGCAGACTGTTGCCCTTACTTATTTATTTATCTACAATTTTACACACAAAATTCAGATTTTTAATTTGCTACATCAAAATGCCAGCTGCGACCGACGTTTTTCATCAGTCAGTTTAGTTAATATAACGATTTGCTTTGTTCGACACCTCCATCTACCTTCTTTCAAAAAAACATTCAGTGCTAAACCTTGTACAGACCTCCGCCCCTAAGGCGACCCACCGACCTACCAAACATAACCTAACCTCACACCGGGATAGGCATACACTGTCCAAAATTCAAAACCGGTACAAAAACATAATTAAAAGATGTATTATTCATACAAACATTAATTGTTTCTTACAGCTGCGAACTATGGGCGAAATTCTGTTTCCCTCATGGACAGTGGTCTTCACCAGATTTACAAATGAAGCTCTATAATGAGCATTGAATGCTGTACCACACACATTTTAAAGAATCTTCTTATGTGGTTCACTACCAAGAAACTACATAGGCATGCTGCTCCTGAAGAAAACTTTGTACAGGTTAGAACTTTATTATTATGGTTCTGTATCAAAAGTGTAAAAATATTTAGTTAATCGAGTAGTAAATTGAAGTGTTAATTTTTGTTAGAATATCATGTCCCACCAGCTAAAATTATAGGTATAAAGCATCATTAGTATGGAAGTAAAGGAAAATTGTTTAAATTAAATAACTGTTTATACTTCCTAGGAAGTTACGGAAACCTCAGTTAAAACAGTTTTTATTTTTATAAAATGACAAATGGTGTTAATAAATTGAAAAAGGATAAATTAATAATAGTTTTTTTGATTCAGAGAATGTTCCAATACATACTTCAAGTTGTTACTGTTTTAACAAATAATCATTTTCAGATAACACAAACTCTATCACAACATTCCAACGTGGTTCTCGCACGTCAATGGGCACTGTCAGATGTCACAAACCAGGCACAATCAACCAGAAAAAGTAATGAAGGAGACTATGATAAGGTAAATTAATATTTTAATAGGGTTCAATACTGAAAGGGTGTCAATGGAATTATTACTAAGCCTATTATGTTGGTTCATCTGTCACACACAAGGCTTTATCGCATTATTGGTAAGAGATAGACAATTGAAATTTTAATTATTTTTTTCAGATAACAACCTTTTCCACAACATCTCATTGAACCTGTGGCAGGTCCCTCACATCAATTGCCACTGTCAGATGTCATCATAAACCAAGTAGGCAGAAATTACAGGTATTTATTTTCAGTACAGTTATAAGTAATAACAATGATTTAGATCTAGAATTAATCATCATATCAGCCGAAAGACATTCACTGCTGGACAGAGGCCTCCCCAAAAAGGGGGGATTTGCCATAATTGTCACACTTAGAAGGCGGGTTGGCGATCGCAGTATGGTTTTAAAATGCATAGAGAACTCTGCTGCCCCTTCTCTAGTAAGACCTGTAGTGGCAGTTCCAGATATTACCCCCTACATACAAACAAACTTACAAACAAATACCTCTTTAAAATATTAGTATAGAAGATAGCTAGTTACTGATGCTATATTTTAACTAGAACATTATTAATCTTACGATGGTGCAAGACTCAAACTGCAATGCGTTTTTGAACGAGGTTTGGCGTGCCAAGCAATACTTTGAAAGCTTTGTTTTTAATCATTTTTTTCTATATTTCAGGTTTAAATACGACACTGCTTTGAAGCTGGTCTAAACATATCTGCTTCAGTGTGCGACCAAGATGGGGTTAACAGAAAAGCATTGCATTGCATTGAGAAACATCATTTATCGTGTATTAAAGCTAACATTAAAATATTATTGGGTGAAATAGACTATAATTTTTTGAATAAATGTCAAAAACACAAACAAGGTACTATACAATTTATAGGAAACAGTGTTTTTCACATTTGTGTCAAAAGATACTGCATTCTAAGAAACAGAGAATTTGTAGAAGTAGCCTCGCAGGCAGCTCTGAAAAAAAAATTGCCAATTTAAAACATGTTTAAAATTAAAATCTGTAAAAATGAAGACATTTTATTGTTAATAATTAAGAAATGTTATTATAATTTATATGAATATTTGAATAATCCCATTTTGTAATAATTATTACTTTGTAAAGGTGTACTGCTGTTTATTTTATAATATACTTCTATGACATAATTTTATCATTATTTGACAATATACACCTACAATTCCAATTTCAACTCTTTTGTGGTTGTAATGGCAATCATGTATTTTTTATAAATAGTTTTTTATTTTTAGAATGTTATTTATCTTTTATTCCTATTCTCTGATATTTTGTGAATGTGAAAACTTTGTAGGCCTTGTAGACCATAGATTTGTAAACCATTTTCTATTTTATTATGTACCTGGTACTTGTTGACAGGCCTACACTGTCCTCCCATACCTATTAACACGAGTTTAAAACATTGTAAAGGCCAATTATTTTTAAAAGAGTAATCGTGGAGTTTCTCGTCGTCTTCTCCATAGAACGACTATTAAGAACTTTGCACCTAGCTTCTGACGTTTTATAAGTGCCCATGTAAGTTTATGTAAAATAAAATATTTTGATTTGATTTGTTCTCATCTTGCTAAGGCGAGTTTCCAGCATGTGAATTATGGACTCGATAATTATTATTATGTCGTCGTTAATCATGTCAGTATATTAATGGTCTGATTGCATATAATTTTTTTTCTTTACAAACTTTATTTTACATGTACCACGGATATTGTAATGAAATAAATATTTTTTTACATTTACAATCAACACATACTGTTTTTTTTTTGCTCCAGCTGGCTTCTGCACTTGCAAGAAAACTGAAAAGTTATCTTGCAGGTGCAAAAGCCAAATTTTATCCAAATAATTTATCCAATTAAAAAAAATAAGATTCGAAATTCCCGCTACATTAACTTCTATTTGGGTATAACAAGAGATGGCGTGTCTGTGCACCAGTTTTTGTCCTCAAATTTTTTGTATTGAGTTGACATTCTTCTCCTAGAGTATATGTGTTCTGTGGTAAAAAACCTCTTAACGAAGCCGAAAGGCACTTGTTCTCCCCGTCATTGCGATCATTTTTTTGTTCTACACCATACCTGGGAACCTTTAGTATTCTTCTTCTTATGTTACGGAGATATTGGGAGTCAAAGATGCAACTTTTTGACAAGTTCTTGATAACTATAAGTTTTGTAAGATTTTTACTTTAAACACCTCCACGACCCCCGTACTATTCAATCCATCCATCAGCACAATGTTTTGAGTGCGTACATTGAGTTCTACTAGACACATGATTTTTCATCCCGAAAAAAAGTCGTTTCCCAGCAATAATTTTTGCGTAAAGTTACATATTTAGTTTAATGTACAGAATGCATGCTTGACGCCTTCGTGATGAGGTTGTTTACACGACCCTGTATATTCAGCAGCCTTTATTCCTAATCGTGAGCTAGTTGAGTTACACGGTACCATAAGCTGCTACTTTTAAAGATTGCACAAGGAATAACACGCTCATATTCTGGATTATTAACGTACCTACACAAGGTTATGAGTAGTTAGATAGTAGACACGTCCATGACAACAACTTGACGCAGAGAGTCCAGTTTTCGTAGTTCAAGTTACAGTAAACAAGGTCAGATGCTATCCAGCTAGTGGGACCAAAATCCTGGTCCGGACAGACCAACAGTAGAAAGTGGAAATCGAACTTGCAACATCTCAGCGAGTTATTGTACATTCGCCACAAAGTAAATTCGTCACGAAGAAAGTATGTACCTATAAACTTGCCAGCGCCTCGCCACAGCTCTATTTTAATGAAGAAAAATTCGCCATATTGTTTATTTCCAGACAGCAGAAAAATAAAAAAATATAGAATAGGTAAAACGTTATTTCTTTATTTTTCATAATCACAGAAATTCACATGGAAATCACAACGTTTTTTTAATGTTATTTACATCTGCTAAAATCACAGTTTTACTTTTAACTAAATATATATTCATTGCAATAGGCTGATTTGCCTGCAACATAACGAAAGATAAATAAGTTTAATATTAAAACTTATGTACTTTACATCTAATTAAAAAAACTGGATGACTGTTAACTGGATGATGACTGGAATAATAAGTATCGATGCATTGACCCGAGTATATATGTTCTGTGCATTGACCGGTACGGCTAGAAAGAGATAGATACAGCGAGCGAGCGAGCGCGTGATAGCATGCGCAGGAGAAAAGAAAGATATTTTTTCATTTCGAGCGGTAAAAACCATTATGTAACTTTGTTTGCTACCAGTACTAATTCAAAAATTATGTACCTATGAAGACTTGTGAAGTATTTACATATATTTTTTATGCATGTGGCGAAAACACTTTCAATTTATGGAGTTTGTGGCGAATATACAATAATCCATTTCAGCCAACATTAATAAGAAGTTAGAATAATAGATGTGCAGGTATCGGTACCTTAATGTCGTTCGGATTGTAACCTCACGGGATGCAGCCATAGTAATGACACACCACATCCAGAACCGATTATAATATTACAGATGTTAAAAAGAGCTAGATGAAATAAAAAAATAACAATAAAGTCCTTGACACGCTAAAAACATAACATTCAATACGACTGAATCTCCTTTTCTTATCACGATCGTAAAGTTTTTAACGAGCGCTTGTTCATTGTTAATTTTGTAAACATTAACAAGATAGGCAACTATTTTTATGAGAAAGAAGCTATTGAGCATTCAGCCGTTAAATTAAACTTGCACCAACCGCATATGTGTTCTTTCTTCGTAACCAACATGTTTCCGTATTTCAGTGAATCTATGATTATATGTTTTTCTTATTTGGTAAGTCATATTATGTCTTGTCATTGTTGGTACCTATTTTAAAAGATGTGTGCAATGTGTGTATTTATAAGAAGGTAGGTAGATTTTATTCATGCACTAATTGGAATTTTAATCTTGTAGTAAATGTGGCATTTTCACTAGATACTAGTTTTTTCTTTTAAACAAACATGAAATGAATTCAAGCGAATGTTTTTGATTACAAACTTTTTCAAAAATGTAACTGCAGATAGACACAGCGTTATCGATGTCGTTACTAATGGAAAACAATCCGATGTACTCTGTCGGTAATGAGGCTGAAAACGATGTATCGCAGTACATCCTCGCCAAAGGGTATTTGCCGATGGAGAAAGATTTACCAAAGACGTCGATTCTACAACATGGTAAGCCAATAACGAACGTTATTTCCATTCTAATATAAGTAAGAAATAACTCCGATAGAAGGTCGTCTTAAAGGCATAATTTCGTTATACGAAGAGTACTGTTTCTTTTATGCGTCATCTCTAAAATGTACCGAATGGTTCAGATAATATCAAGTCAACGGAAATACTACATTAAATAGGTACCGTAATCCATGCGTTATAATTATCAACAACTCTTACGGATATCGAAAGGTAGAAATTAAGTGCCAACTGCAGGGAATAATATCGACTTAACCAGTCATGCATAGAGATTATAAGGTAGACTGGTAGAAAATGCCCAAGGCATTAAGTCCGCCTTTGTACAGTTTTTTTTTACTTGTGCATAAAGTTTTAATAAATAAAAATAAATAAAATAATACCCAAGATTGTTTTCAATTTAATATTTTCTTTTTTCAGATGGCGACGTTACATATCTCCTTTCTAAACTTTCTGACGATGAACTCATTAAGCTACTTAGTGACCAACCTACTAAGAATGAATATAATTTGAAAGACATAGTCAAAATTGCAGCAGAATCAAACTTTGCTCAAGATAACAAAGCAATAGTTGACTTACCAAGCAAAAGTTTACCAGCACTTAATGATATCTTCGAAAATCACAAAAAAAATAAGAGATTCCAAAAAGTTTCAAGCAAACCTAAGCCCGGTGGAGCATTCTTTCGGTTGGAAAATAAAGAGGTGGATCCATTTTCCCAAAACAGAGTTGGGGATCCTCAGTATCTTGCCGGTCAAAAACTGCAGAATTTATTCTATAGCCGTCCCTCAGAAGTGGATGTAGACAGTAAGAGTGACGACGAAGACCAAAAGAAAGAAATGCTTTTTGATGTTCTTGTAGCCCAACTAAAAACACTTTGTTGTAAAAAAAGTAAACCAGCAAAGAAGAACAAAAGCAACATTAAACTCAAGGCCTTACTAAGTGACATTATGCCAATGATGCAAGAAATTGACCAGAAATCTTTCGTGCCACAGCATAAATACTCACAAACTACAATGCCTAACGAACATATGTTTTTAATTATAAACGACGAATTAAAAAGTAATGAGAGTGATGATGGGCTCATTTCGGTAGATCCGGATAGTCTTGGGTCAAATAGCAGTGTCATGTTTCTGGGTCCAATAGCAACACCTCTTTCAGAAGCCCAACTAAAAATAGTGGTACGTATTTGTTTCATCGGCTTCTAACAACTTTCAATTTGACTACCTTTATGGACAAAAACTTAAACCACCAATCGGTGTTAATATTCACTTTTATGTTATTTATTTTTTTACTTTGCAGATGATGCGCATTACAAATGAACTATCAAAACCAGAATATGTGCCACTTTTGCAGCAAATAGCCGATGGCACTCTTAGTGATGAAAATGTAAGACTGGTCAATTCCTTGGTATCTGGACCGCAAACACGAAGATATATTAAGCCCCACAGATGCAACCACCAGTCCAAACTAGCACGAATATATGGTGGTCCTAAATGGCTAGTTTGTACAGGATACTTAAATTTAAACACACCCAGCTTGTATGATTAAACTCAGGTTTAGTTAAATAAGCAGTAACATTACTTAAATAAGGAATACTTTTGTCGTAATTAAGGCAAAGTGAGAGTATTAATCAAGGGGTAATAATACTTTAACTCTTGCTTAAACTGAGCAGACCGTGTTGCGTTATTTGTAAAGATTTGGTCAAACCGCGGAAGCGGTTCCGGACGACAGACTAACAGATAATATATTTGTAGTATCTGTCAACGTCCAATATCCGGAGCCGGTGCGTATTAGGAATCTATACCTTCACACAACGCTCATGATGTCAGAGACCGTGTTGCCGTCGGGTATGTTTTCAAATCCAGAAATCGAGAATTAATCAATTAAAACGTACCTTTGCCTAACATTTGTGACGTCACTGGCCGGGTTGACATCGGGTATACTTTCAGAAAAAGGATTTCGCGCGTAGGCATTTTAAAACATACCCGACCGGTTGTTTATATCAAGAGAAATTGGATGCAATTGGGACTTTAGGGCACCCCGACTCGGACAGGTTAGGTTAGAAGGGGATGGCGGGGTCGTGTGAGCGAGCGAAGCGAGCGAATAGACCCCGCCATCCCCTTCGTGGTTATTTTTTTATAAACCACACAGAAGTAGGAGCCCCGCGAAGCGGGGCTCCGTCGACCTAACCCACCATCAACCATGCACAGAAAAAAAAACCATGCACAGAATAAATAAGTTTATTCTTATTATACCAAACATTGCGCACCCATCGACATCGACAGCCAGAAAGCTAATAAGTAGGTAAGTATTAGAATTAAAAACAAGTTTCAGACAGTGAAACGGGTATACATTACAGTATAGCAAAATGGAGTATCCTACATGAAAGTATACACCAGAAAAATGTTGCGGTCGGGTATATTTTGAAATCCCTAGCACGAACGTATATATTTTTATTGTATACCCGAACTCAACACTATAGAGCGTTAGCTGAAGGTATAGATTCCAAATACGCGGAGCCGGTCCACAATCTGTTAGCCGAATCTTTAGAAAAAATAATCTAGTAAGACCTCACCTTTCGTTATTTATCCAATCAAAGACGTAGGGTATGTAAGCCTAAACCAAGTGAGCGCTGATTGTAGTATCTACAATCGACAAAAAAGTTATGGTTAACAGTATCCATTCTTTGTACGCGAACCCAGTGCGTAATTAAAATTAGGTAATCATTATTTACGACTCACTCACTGAACTACATCAGATGCAGAACATTCAAAAAATAAAGTTAGAAAATGCGATACACGTGCTGTTATGCTAGAGGCTGAGTAAAAAAAAACGATTGTCTGGATTATCATACCAATAATATAGGTTTTAGACTTCTTACAATTTCATCTTTGAAATACTTTTATCGGGGAATGGGCTCAAGTCGCAACGTCTTCTCAATCTCAACCAGATGTATGCGGTTGTAATTACGGTTACGTGATTTGGGTAGCCGCAAGTTTTTTCGCAGACAGCTGGCCATGGCGCTGTTTTTTTAATGGGTTGAAGCTTGGAGCTGTACCGTGTCCGAATGGTGACATCAAATTATCTGCCTGTTGTATATACATATATAGAGTCAATTTGTAATTTCTATAACAGGGCGAGATGATTTACAATAAAACTACGAAAGTGATTCATTACCTATTGTATATACTGTGAATAACTTTCGCAGAAAGTGGTACCTACCTACACAATAAAAATGAAATATTTGCATATTATCAGGTTTTTTTTACCTTTTTTTCATCTGTCGACCTCGTAATGCTCCAGGGTAGCCCGCGAAATTCAAATTTTATTTCGTTTTTTTGCAATTTGCAGGCCAGTGCTAGGTTCTATGTTGATTAAAATATGATTCGCGGCTGTAAGACGTATGTATTTACAGAATTATAATCATCAATACAACCCTCCAAGTTCATGTAACTCGATTGAATATTTGATGACTTTTTCATGAAAAAGCCATTCAATCAACTTTCATGAACTTGGAAAAAAAAACGCAAGAAAATTTTAATTTCGCGGGCCACCCTGCAGCATTCACTTTAAGGTTACACAAGTTCGTCATTTTTCCATACAAACAAAGTATGGTGATTACTCGTCTGTTTGACGGTATATGTTCAAAACTGAATTTGGTTGGAGCATTCACCGGCTGATGCTCCAGGGTAGCCCGCGAAAATCAAAATTTCTTACGTTTTCTGCAATTTTCAGGCCCGTGCTAGGTTGTATGTTGATTAAAATATTATTCGCGGCTGTAAGACGTACGTAGTTATAGAATTATTATCATCAATTATTATCCCTCCAAGTTCCTGAAGGTGTAGGAAACAAAAAGAAAGCAGAAAAAGGTGCATCAGATCGATGTGCAGTATACACCAAGTGGATTCATGCAGACCACATTTCACAAATTTAAAAATATTAACTCTCCCTTGTGTGTACATTTATGAAACTGTAATGTTCATAAAATCAAATCCAAATTTGTTTGAATTTTGCAGTAGGGCCAGACACAGACAAGCTGCGCATCGTAGCCAGTAAAACAAAGCTTTTGCACCAAAGCATCTTTTGTATGGGCCCACCGTATCTTTAATAATCTTCCACCATTTCTCAGAACTATGAGCGATATAAATACCTTTAAAAAAAACTACACGAATTATTGATAAGTAAATGTTATTACTCTATAAGGTGCATTGGGGCTATTTCGAAAATGGGTATATTCCGAAAGTGCAAAAAATCTACAAAACGCAGCCATATATTCCTGCTAGCAACATAAGGCAAAGCGCCATCTTAGATTTACTTGGCGCGACAGACGTCGCGAGTCTCTCGCGCTAACATCAGGCGAATGTCATCAAATTATTCAAAAGAAGTGATTTCGCGCCGAATTTTGGTGATTCGTAATAACCCCAAGATAGTTTTCTCGGAATCCTGATAAGTTATTTCAATGGTTGTTTGTTTTTATGATAGGTTTTTGTTTTGTGCTTAATTATAATAGGAATTTATGGTTCCAACTGTGTATTTTAATTTTTTTCTGATTTACCCCTCCGGGTTTATTTCGATATGATTGTTTCGCAATAACCCCACTTACGTTATCCAACTGTAATTGCCAGTAGTAAAAGACATTATGAAAATAAGTAAGTACCTAAACGTAACTTTGTTTGTCCATCGTGCAGTTTTAAATTCCCTAAAGACTCAAAAGATAATGTTGAGAACCACTGTCGCATATGTCTGAACATCAAGTTTTTTCTGGGGTAATTCCGTAATACAAAGTTATAGAAATTCAAATTAACGGTTATTATTTAAAAAACTTACAATATCAAAATCTATGGGGTAACTACGATGGAAAATTAAATGTAAACTCTGACTGAAATGCAATAAAGGCGACTTTTGAGCACTTCCGGAATTACCCCGCGATAGTTCGCAATTATCCATAAGACCCAAAAATATGGTTCAGTATATAAAATACTTTCTTTATCAAATCCAACGATATATTTAAAAATCTAATTTATGTTTAACAAAGGCTTTTCAATATCTATGCAGATCAAAATCAAAATCAAAATCAATCAAAGCATTTATTTCAAGTAAGCCAGTTACAGGCACTTTTGAATTGTCGAAACAAAGATGAAAATTAAATGTAGCTACAGTCCCAGTCACAAGACATAAAAACTGTGAAAGTACTGTAGTTGCCCATTCCCTAGCGTAGATCTCTATGGAGAAGAACGGGCAAGAAACTCCATGGACACTCTTTTAAATCAGAATATTGTTACAAAATCTTGGTTACATCATTCATGTTGAGATGGTATATTATGTGAGAACAATGTAGCAAGATGTGCACGTTAAAAGTGTCCACAGCAAAAACACACAAACAAAAAAAATACAATTCAAAATAATCTTAAACAGTAAGACTCGTAAAATAGAGCATTCCCGAATAATCAACTGAAATGTTCACCTCTAGTCATCTCGCAGAAATTTCTATCGGAATTGCCCCAATGCACCTTATGAGAATTTCTAGATGACAATACATTGAAGCATATCCATTGACTAAATAATTTGTTAATCTGACATAAGTATTTTATAATTTAATCATAATGTATTTGCATGACAAATTGGATGTATTGTATTTTAATTTTATTGTTATATAATCTAAGTTTAATTTTAATTTAATTATTTTTTAGTATTGAATTTTATACCGAACTTGTGACATGAATTTTGTATGGCTCAATGTCGGGACATAGCAGACACCTGTATTTAACACAACATCTTATGAACTTAAGATCCACAATAAACTGTTTGAATTTGAATTTGAAAAAAGTCATTTCTACACCTTTATGAACTTGGAGGGTTGTATTGATGATTATAATTCTGTAACTACATACGTCTTGCAGCCGCAAATAATATTGTAATCAACATTAACCCTAGTACTGGCCTGCAAATTGCAAAAAACGTAAGAAAATTTGAATTTCGCGGGCTACCCCGGAGCATCCACCTTAAGGGGGCACGATTCCACATGACTTTTCCATTGGTCACTTCCAGCTACTTCCTTCATTTACTACGATTAATAGATAAAATACAGTAGGTAATTATGTACCTGCTAAAACATCTATATTAGTCAATAAATTAAATAGAAAGCCACGAAAGTTATTATCTTAAAAAACAAGCACATGTATCGTTTAGTCTGTGGTAATTGAAGAATAAGGTTAGAATTTTATTCAACTGTTACAAAAATAAACTTTACTCCTTGCACAACGGAAAAATGCTAAAACGACTAAACAAGTGAAACTTTAAGCTACAGTACTACAGAACATTCACTGAGTGAACGTGATAATGACTGAAAGTAAAGTTCTCCGATGTGGATGGCAAACAGAAGATCCACTTTACATAAAGTACCATGATGAAGAATGGGGGCAACCACAATATAACAACTATGCCTTGTTTGAAATGTTATGTTTAGAAGGACAACAAGCTGGTCTTTCGTGGTTAACAATATTGAAAAAAAGAGAAAATTACCGGAACATTTTCCATCATTTTGACGCCCGCAAAGTATCAAAATTAACGGAAAAGGATGTGAACACCTGCTTAAAAGAATCAGGAATTGTAAGGCATAGAGGAAAAATAGAGGCAATAATAAACAATTCCAAGTGTTTTGTAAAAATGGAAAACGAAGGCGAAGACTTTTCGAATTTTATTTGGAACTTTGTGGACCATAAACCCCTAACTAATACTTGGAATCACTACAAAGAAATTCCGTCTGAAACACCAACTTTTTTTTTTTTTTTTTTTTTTGGTGTGGCACTAGTTAAACACCAACTTCTATAGCATTATCGAGTGCTTTGAAAAAGAGGGGTTTTAAGTTTGTGGGGTCTAAAATTTGTTATGCTTTCATGCAAGCTTGTGGTCTTGTAAATGATCACGTCATCACCTGTGTCTGTTACAATAAAAAATGATTTAATTTTGCAATAGAAGCTTCTTTATTTATTTACCCCGGCCGGCCAAACAAAAAAACTCCAATACTAACACCGGATCCACGACCTAACAGAGAATTGAGAATTCGTAATAAGTACTTTTCTCCTCTAGTAAAAAACATTTTGGAAATAATTATTTCATTTTTATTTTCTAAGAGAGTACTAGCACTTGCTCGCGACTTCGTCCGCGAAAATTGTGATAGCTCGGTTAATTTAAATGCAAAAATATAATTTATATCACCTGTTTAGTTCCCGTTCCCGTGAAAATACGGGATAAAATAATAAAAATAAAATAAATGTGCTAAATATGTTAAGCGCTGTGTAACTTTCCAGTAATGAAAGAATTTTGGAATTATGTGATTGAGTTAAATCAACAAACAAACAAAGTCTAATCTATTAAAATATACTTAAATTTGTTTTTATTAAATGAGATGGTAATGATAGTTTTATTTGGTAATCAGTACAAGTATCGAGAATACACAGCCACGTTCTTGCCATCTATCAAAAGACAACAATGCAAAAGCAATGAATCGATCTGCCACTAAACCGCGATTAGGCTCCAATGGGATATGAAAAAGAAATGATTCAATAGTCAATTCTTCAAAAAAACTTAGTATAACTTGTGGTAATCAATGAAACAATTAGAAACCACTGTTTGATAGTTACTAAGCTATTTTATAAAGACAAATCTACGTTTTTTTATAAATAAAATGACACATAGGATTATTCTAATCGCGAATACGCTAAACGTTTCTGTATTATACGCAATCTGTGGGTGATTTCGTGACGCGACACGATATCTTCCTTTTTCGTATGATTGCCACTTTGCTGTACTTTTTAATCCATCTCAGACGCGCCGGTTACACGTTAATAAAAGTCATAATGGCGGAACAACGTGAAAGAACTTTCCTCATGATTAAACCCGACGGTGTCCAACGTGGACTAGTTGGCACCATCATCGAGCGTTTTGAGAAGAAGGGATTCAAGCTGGTCGGCCTTAAATTCATGTGGCCCTCAGAAGAATTACTGCAGCAACACTACAGTGACTTGGCGTCCAGGCCATTCTTCCCTGGTCTAGTGAAATACATGAGCTCAGGACCTGTCGTTCCCATGGTATGGGAAGGCCTCAACGCAGTAAAAACCGGCCGTCAAATGCTTGGTGCTACAAACCCAGCTGACTCACAACCCGGCACAATTCGCGGCGATCTCTGCATCCAAGTTGGTCGCAACATAATCCACGGTTCTGACAGTGTGGAGTCTGCAAAGAAGGAAATCGCGCTTTGGTTTGGAGAGAAGGAAGTCGTCGGATGGACACCAGCTGCCGAAAACTGGGTTTACGAGTAATCTATAACCACTGTAACAAATTTCCGTTATAACCTTGCACCACGTGTGTAGGTTATGTATGTAATAGGTACTTTTAAGTTTAACCCGTGATACAACAATAAAATCTTAATTTTCTACATAATTGTGTTTTATTTTCACTCTCTATTCCCAGCTGAAAAGTTTTAAAATTATCATAAATTATTTTTTTGTACTCGTCTAAGTCAAGATAAGCCCCCCAACTACATATTAACAGTAACAAGCCCTGTCACATTGTAATAATTTTATTCATTCTGGTGTGGCTGACACTGGCAGAGCCACCATCAGGGATTTTAATTTTGATAACAAAAATTTAATCGCTAATTAGTCGACAAATATCAGAATTGGTCGGTCACTGGTTCAAAAGATATAAGGGTTTATAGGTGGCCCTGCTGGAGAGAGCTTACCCCAGCAGGGCCACATTTATATCTCAAAAACTAGGGCACCTAGCGAAGATCTGTTTTCTCCCATATTTACTCGCTAATTAGTCGAAATTAGTCGCCAAGTTACAGATTTAATCGGGTCTTAGTTCAGAAGATATAATGAGTTCAATTATTAAGGTATAGTCCAAGAGCTAGATCGAAGAGTTCACGAAAAATTGCCAAGAAAAAATATTTCTATTAATGTGTTTATTCTTCTAGTTTTATCGGTCTAAAGTCCTTAGAAATGACCGAGAGATAAATAATTCTCTATTAAATACATGTTTAATGTTTTTAATTATTAAGTTAGAGTGGCTTAAACTTCTTTGAAACCATTAAACCTTGCTCTTGGTCTATTTAGTGTCAAGATGTACAGTCGCATGCAACTGTTTTACTAATTTATAATGTTAAGTTCTAATTTACGTTAGAATAATAAATACGTTCAAATTATCGTATCTTTAGTAAAATGTAATACTTAAACGTTGAAAACGTATTGTAAGTATCAAACCATTGCTTGAAATACTTACACTACAAAAAAATACATACTTAACTTAAATCAAAGATGTAAATACTTACTATACCTAATATGAGCATTAATGTGACTCTGCTGGGGTAGGCTCTCTCCAGAAGGGCCACCTATAAACCCTTATATCTTTTGAACCAGTGACCGACCAAATCTGATATTTGGCGACTAATTTCGACTAATTAGCGACTAAATTTTTATGTTATCAAAATTAAAATCCATGATGGTGGCTCTGCCAGTGTCAGCCACACTTCATTCTGAGATGGCATTTACATTAAAATAATCATACATGTCTTTCATAGACCTGTGTGGTTGGTTGGTTCATTTTACAGATTGACGTGTCACATTCGTTTCGAACCCGCACCCATCGTAGGCTTGAGAAGCGGGCGGCGCCAACCAACACACTCGACATAATTATAACAAGCTATCTTTCCAACTGCCTAAAGCCAAATCAGAAACGACCCATCTTTTTGGCGAGTTGCTCCTGATGGAGAACCAAGGACTTCACAAACTTGCGTTATTCACTTTGCTCTCAGCTCTTAATCACGTGAAGAAAGTTGTATAACATTAGCGCCAATGCATCGTAAACACTTATGACCCGGAAATGATAAAGTAGATTATAATTTTCCTCTCGCTATAATTATGCGTAATTAATTGTGCCAACGTCACCTAATCGAACAAAATGATTACAAAGGCCCAGCGCACACCGCTATACTGTCGATGATATACGGTCGCGCGCATGCTCTTGTAGTAGCATGAAGGCGCTCCGAGTACCGCGTGCGAATTTATTCTTATAGGTATTTACCTTAAATCAAGGTAGTTATTTTATATTAAATTGTTGTCTTCAAATGCGCTCCGGTGTGCGCTGGGCCTAACGTGAACAGGTACACTAGACCAGCAGTATGCTGAGGGTATTCGTGCAGAGGTTTGATTATAAAAGTTACAAAGAAATCGAAATATTTACTGCTATTTTGTTGATAGAAGGTAATGTGTTATTTCGTGACCCTTTGTTGGTTGAAATAAATGCTTTTATTCTTAGTATTACATGATAAATACCATAAAATAAAACAAAATATAGACAAAATTTTTACTATATAATCCATAATTAAAAATTCCAGGTTTAACTTACAAAACGCATCACTGTGATGCGGGTGCTTCTGGATGAGATGCACTTACTACAATTTTATTAGATATTTATTTATTAATGTCTATACACAAAAGAAAATAAAGAGTAAATTGTATAGCAGCTAATCTGAACATTGTATTGTAGAGAACCATTTACCTATAACAAAGTATTGCTTCTAATAATATAAGTAAGTTCACCCCATCCACATTCTATTACAACAAAAATGTATTGACATTGCAATAAATATGCTAAAATACTTTAATCACATAGGCTTTGTGACGCACCTAAATTCGTTTTATGTACATCTCTGAAAATAAAATAAAGGGCTAAATATGGAGCCTTTTAATAAGATTTTACAATCCACAGCCAATAATTTATGAAGGCTAAATTCTGGATTTTTTAAATTATAATAACCTAATAAAATTCCGAGTAAAAGGAAACCTTTACATGCATAACACACCTGCGTTTTACGTGAACACATAAATAAGTCATTAGTGCCGCAGCGTTTGCCATATAAAAAATTAATTCAATCATCGTCATTGAAGAGAAATACTATTGAATTTAATCACCAATGAATGCAAGATTGGGCATCTTATATCACAATATTATGTCCTTCACATATTCACAAGCGCTCGAGTTTAGACACACTTGTCATCAATGTTATTAAAATTAACTGACATGGTGGGATCATCTTGAAACACAAAACAGTTGTTAGGCTTAAAGTGTTTGATCTGCATGGTGTTCAACTTCGACGGCCGGTGTGCTTTGTTGATCATTGTTCTGTGTTTGCTGTTGGTCTTGTTGATTTTGTTGTATTCGTGAAGGTAAAGGCGCGGTTTGACCTGGGAAAGAAATGATTTCAAAGTCGTTGGATTTGTTGCGCGAAGTCGTTGGATTTGTTGCGCGTATAGTGATATAATATTACAAACGAGTACAAATGTACCTTACGTATTTTAGATTCAAACTTCGTATTTTCTATGCGTACCATATTTGTCGTGAATCCCCCGATGCCTCTTGAGTGCAAATCTATCTGCAAACGCAGCCGTACAAATATCGCATTTGAAGGGTTTCTCTCCGGAATGCACTTTAGCGTGGTTTTTGAGGTGGGCTGCTTGACTGAACGCTGATCCGCATGTTTCACACCTGCATTGCAGACGCAAATTTTAAAATAATCAACAAAGGGAAAGTTCCGTATAGGTCTGAGCTAGCATTTTAAAGTATTATCAAGACATTCATTCTTCCAGTTATGTCAAAACCAAATATTGGTGGCATTATTTAAATTGTCGTCATATATGTAATCAGAATACCATCATCATCAATTATCAGCCTAGAATCCTCACTGCTGGGTATTTACCCAGCGGTGGAGGATTCTATAATTGAACATTGTTCTCATCCAATAATCGGAATATGGTGTAGTCACTTTTAGTTTACCTAATCTATGATCAAGCTCAAGCTAAAATATAACAAATTAGCTGATGCCCGCGGCTTCGCCCGCCCGCAAATTATATACTAAAACCTTCCTCTTGAATCACTCTATCTATTAAAAAAACCTGCATCAAAATCCGTTGGGTAGTTTTGAAGATCTAAGCATGCATAGGGACAGACGCGGGCTGGCGATTTTGTTTTATAATATGTAGTGATGCCGCGAATAATGCGTATGAAGAGACTTCCAATTCCTTAAAGTTTCAGTTAGCTCATGGAATAATAATTAGGACTATCACACCTGCCCTCACATCGCAAAGGTGGGCTAAAACCTTCACAGCTCAGCTAATAGAATAAACATTTATACTAAGGCATGCAAGGTACTTACTTGTATGGCTTCTCCCCGGTGTGTATACGTCGATGATTCCATAAGGTGGCGTGCCGCGCAAATCCCTTGTCGCAGACCTGAATAAAATAAAACACAGTTTTATTTTAACTTGCTGTTGCCCGTGACTTTCGTCCGCGTGAAATTATTATTCAAATATTACTAGATTGTAACGATTGTCCAGTGTCCTTGTCAGGACTACGGAACCCTAAAAATGACGAGTAAAATAAAATGACATGTGAAGCGGGGATGATTTTTTTCGTCGTCTACCCCATTTTGTGGGGTATCGTTGAATAGTTTTTTTAAAATGACTTAGGCGTAGCTAGTACTATTTTTCGATTTAAAGCTCCATTTACGAAATATTAAACTTTAAAGTGCAATCTTTGTTCCAGTAGGGCGTACCCCCCCCCCCCTAAAAGCTTAACTTGAAAAATCTGGCAAAATTCATGATGATAGTGCATTTCATGAACTTTAAAGGAAAACTTAAGGGAAGCAGTAATAGTTGAACTTGGGTGTTGGATAATTTTGTACCAATTATAAAATTAGAATAAATCCTCTAAAAGTCTAAAGTGACTAAGATTAGTTGCTTGTTTTTATCGGGTGAAGACTTGCATTGAAAAACAAAATCTAATATATAACGGGCTACTACGGAACCCTACACTGCGCGTGGCCCGACACGCACGTGGCCGGTTTTCTAAAATAAAAGTAGCCCAAGTTACTCATTACATTTTCATCTGCCAGTAAAAGACCCATCAAAATCGGTCAAGCCGTTTCGGAGAAGAGCCGGAACAGACAAAATAATAAAAATAAAAAATGTACTGTGTAAATTATACTTTCACAATATGCTTTCAGTAAAAAGCTGTTATTTTGAAATTACAAACAGACTTCTATTTTAAAATTTGTATAAATGATGTAAGAGATTTAAAGGCTAAGCTGTATTTAAATTTTGATCAAAACAGGGGATAGTCTAATAATTTGAAGCTTATTGCAGAACAATCATATTATTACAGCTTTTAATGTACAAACAAGGTTCAAACCCGAACACCGACTGTGTTGTCGTATCGTCAAAATCAGCGAACCAATCTGTGGTCGTGTAAGGACCTTTTTATGCATTCCATGTTAGCATCTTGATTTTGAATTTTGGCCTTGAGTCTTATAAAATGAAATCTTGCAGTGCTTTATTGTACATATTCATCACCTTTTGAACGCCATTGTCATATTTATATGACAAGTAAGCGGCGTGCCCTGTACGCCACCGACACAAATTTGACAAAAAATGCGGTGCACTATAACACGGAATAAACAATTAAATAGTTTTGGAATTCCTAACATTCTTTTTTTAGGTATTTGCGGTAATTTGTGGCTTGGCGTTGACGGCACGCGCGTGCGTTTATGCTCTGGCAGTCAAAACATTAATTCATGTAACATCAATTCACCATGTGGGTTCTTGGTTTTGTAAGACCATAAAATTATAATAATTTGATACCCTACTTACTTCACAAACATATGGTTTCTCCCCTGAATGCGTTCTTTCATGGTTTTTCAAGTGTGGTGATTGTGAAAACTGCATACCACAAGTATTACATCTGAAAATTTAATAAATTATGTATGTTCAATTGGGTAATCTATGAATGAGACAACAAGACAAGTAACAACATTTGCACATTCTGTTTACTCTTTTATCAATTTATTCAGAAACAAAATCTTTTTTAAAATATGCATACCTATATGGTTTTTCTCCTGTGTGTATTCTTGAATGATTCTTAAGATAAACAGCCTTAGCAAATGCAATTCCACATATGCCACATTTAAAGTTCTTCTCTCCCGAATGCAACTTTTTGTGTGACCACAATGATGAATATCTGGCAAAGGAACCCCCACAGATATTACAGTGGAATGGTTTGTCCAAATTTGCATTATTTAACTTATTCTTATTCCCACCTACGAAAATAATACCTGAACCATTACAGTTCTGACATTTTGTTACTGATGCTAAGTTTCTCCTCTTCACGGGGTGGTGGCCGGGTACTGAAACAATTTGTGGCACTATTAGAAAGTTTTTTTCTTGGCACTTTGATAGTTCCCTTTTTATTTTTCAAAATGCGAAGTTCCAAAGCCGTCGAAAATTGCTACTGTAAGTGTAACATATTACTAAAATATGTCCAAAGGAGACCATCATTAAGTTTTTCTGATTTCAAGTCTATAGAGATAATATTATACTCACAAGGTTTCTGTTGTTGTTGTTGCTGCTGTTGTTGTTGTTGCGTTTGTTGATTGGTCTGCGCAGTCGACAACGGGTCTGAGGCCGGCTGCACCGCGCTCACTTCAAACTTTACGTTGTCTTCCGCCGCCACGAATATTTGGGTTGCATTCACTAACAAAACATGAATGACTTATGGTTAACACAAAGAAATAACCAGTCTTTTTAACAATTAGGTTAATTAATAGATATCATTCAGTTCAGACCAAGGAACAGAACCGTAACTGACGAGACGAAAGGGTTAATAGAATTAAGAATAAAACAGTGTACCTACATTGATTATTTCTCTGGTCTACAGAATCTTGTGCAATGCAGTTTTCGCAACGGATTAGCTTGGGTCCTTTTCTCTTAGGATTATTAGCAATAGGTCCTCCGCAAGTAATACATTTTTGTACCTTTTCTATTAAAACTGGTTTAGCTGAAACAGATGGGAACATTGATAACTGTCAATCAGAAGGCCTAAGGATTGAATGTGCAAAATAAACATGCAGTATCTAAGCTAGTAACCAAATAGGAAATTATTTTATTACATTTTTGATTAAGCCTTTACCTCAAAATTGAAAGGGGCAGTGCTAGTATCTTATCAATTAGTCAAAGATCAATTTAGGCACAATGAGATTTAATGCAGTGTTACAAGTAATGAAGCTGAGCTTTATGGTGTAACAGAAGCAGATTACTTGTACTGAACATAACAACTTAGAAGCCTATTTGGCTAGAGAATATTAACAGGTTTTTAGATAAAAAGTTATGGAAAAACAAGGATTAAAAAATAAAATAGTGCCTACTAACTGTCTTGAATTGGTACGTGGTGTTGCTGCTGCTCATTGGGATCAGAGGAGAGGATCTGAATGTGTGGAGGCATGGCAACATCATTTCCAGTACTTACACCTGTTGCTACAACCGTTATATTGTTTTCTGGAATCAAAGAAATGTCAGACATCTATTAGTCTATATGTCAAAAATATTTTAAAGGCGCTCCCGTTCACCAGGAGCATTTGCCCGTAATGTATCAGATTCAAACATCACATCAGTGAGTGAGGGGAACCAAGCTTTTTAGTGTGTCCACCAGGAAAGATACAGTTTGTAACAATACTTGTTTCGGTTCAAATTTGAATCTCCAATTGTTATATTACAGGTCTGGTGAAGAGAGCTTCTTAACAATAACTGTATTGAAGTAGGTTTTATCTAAGTTTTGTTACATTACATTATTTTAATTGCTGTCAATCTGCTCTAATGAATGCACTGAAAATGCTGTATAAAAGCTGGCTGGCTTTCTTTATGGGATCTGTACATTAATAGTTTTTTTTGTTTCAATATCACAGCTATAAGTCTCTAAGTAGGCATCTGGTGCGTACTCAGAACTCTTGAAAAAGGTACAATTTAATCAAGAAAAAGTAAATTACCTGTATCCTGAGCATGTATTCTTTTATGAGCATTCAGAAGAGTAAGATGCCCAAACATTAGGCCACAAACATCACATTTAAAACTAATATTTGATATTGTATTCTGAATTCCATTTGGAGCAATTTGCATTTGATTCACTAATGCATAGTTGTATGAAAATGGCTGGGCTATGTAACAAGTCTTATCGTCGCTGGTAGTCAGCTGAGTTATATTTACACCACTGGTCACGTTGCCAGCTCCACTGGAGGCAGCTGTGCCTAGTTTGCCAATCATATTCACGTTGGTAGTATAACAAAAGGTAGGAAACTCCTGAAATTCAAAACAAATAAAGTTGATAAAATAGTGCTGATCAAAAAGTTACAATTACTTTTCTATAGGGTTATATTATTAACCTGTATTTTTCAAGTACTAATCATTAGAAATACTCTTGAGTAAAGGTAATGAGATTTTCCAATCAACTCAGCAAATTATCACTGTTTGCCAAAAATTTGGCTCTAAAGATAATAATAATTGAGATTCTTAGAGATAGTAAAACTTGGTACTGTATTTCAGTTAATAATGTATCTTTGCAGGAAATTTTGTTTATTAAGTCATGTTTTTACCATATTATGAAAAGGTAATTTAACTTTGTAAGTTCTTCCTGGATTTATTTTGTTTCGGTTGCGAAAAATAAAATAATGACCGATCTAATATTACCTGTTGTTGTTGTTGAGTTTGTTGAGTCTGCTGAGCATTCTTTTGTTGAACGTTTTCAATGTTTTTGCCTTGAGACTTTTGTGTTGGATGCTCTTGATACTGCAGCGTCGGCACTGTGCCGGTTTGAACGGTGTTCGTAGTGAACATATCGACACATCAATTAATTCATCACACAATTTCAATCAGCTGCACATTGTAAATATCTGATAAAACATAAAATACACACTGTAGTTAACCTTTTAAACATCTTTGCGCGTTCAACAAAAGCGCGGCTAGTAGTACGTGAAAGAGAAACTCAAACACAAAGTGCGAAGGTAACGGGGAATATTTCTTATCAGTCTGCTCTACTCGTAAAAAGATCATTCGTTAGAAAGGCAGTGTCTCCCGAATAGTCGATATATGCAAGAAAAGGATGACGGAATATCCATACGCGCTACGAGTAAGCGGACGCCATTGTACTCGAACAAGAGGTGAGACGCGGTCACGATTAAATAAAAAAAAAAAATTACACGTACTTATTTCTAATAATTCACTTTTCTTAACCTGATTTCAGTTTTCTGTATTCATTAGAATTCTTCCTATCAAAAGGATTCAGATTATTTTTATTTCTGTCTCACTTTCTTGTCCAATTCTCCATCTCACGAAAGAAACGAAATGGCGATACAATACAAATAAAATGGCGGCTTTGAGGAGGGGCGGCCGGGGCGCCGGGCGGGTGTAACCATTGCCAGTGAAAAATATGATTTAGCGAAACTTATGAAAGAAAGTAAAAAAAAAAAAAACTGCAATTATTTTCAACCTTTTTTTGTAACAAAAAGTTATTGCTGAAAAGTCTTAATTCTAAAACTGTTAGCAATAACAATCAATCTTTTGCAACGGCTGGAAGTACACGGATTGCTTCTGCTAAAGTGCTCATGGACTACACTGGTGCTCAGTATATTTTGGGAGTTCTTATCAGAGGCGATGCTGTTTGGTGTTTGCCAAAACGGCCGCAGTAATGACTTTCTGTAGGGCTAATAGGTATCTCTGTTGACAGCTCAAAATGATATTACCTGGGCTCAGTGTCCATCAATTAACTGTCAAAAGGTTAGTTTCGTAATTTAGGTATCTCCAGTCGCGATCAAATATGACGTCATTGGTTGTCATCGTGGCTAATTGTCACCGTAACTCATTTTGACAGACGCTTTCGTATCGATACCTATATTATTTCGATTATGTAAGCCTATTGGACAACAAATTGATGAGCCTATTGGACAACTGAGTTTGAAGTGGGTTTCGTGAAAGACGTTACACCGTACCCGGGCTGTTAGTCACCGTAAAGTGATATCCACTCAGTGCGTTACGTAATACCAATATTTTGACATTCTCGGTTGTCATCAAAGTTTGGTGTACAATCGAAGCTTGATAGTCACTGGATATCAGAAAGATACGTAATAGGCCTGTTGGTTTCAACTTAACATCTCGTCACTTTTAGAAGCATATTGTTTCATTGATTAATTGAGAAATCGTCGACGAATCGACGATGATGTTATAAAATTAACCACAACTACTTAATATTAGTAAAAAAATAAAAATCCCCTGACACAAAAAATAAACTCTCAAAACTAACAAATAATATTTTTATCGTCACTTACATTATGTAAGTTCAAATATTTTTATTTTCCAAGCGTCGTCGTAGGGACGGGGGGGGGGGGTACCGCCGTGTTATTATTATATAATCGTGTATTTTTGTCGTGGCTTGTGTCTTTATATGGAGGTGTTCACATGACGACGCTATTACTGTTGCCAACTAAAACCAACGATAAACGTTACGACATAGTGGGCCTTAGAGTAACAGCCATTGCTTTGTCGTGGGAGCTCATGTGACATCGTGACACCCAGTGCCTACAGACTTTGTCTGCCGTTGCCGACCGCTGTTAATACAATGATCGATAAAGTCAGCGACTAGCAGTGAAAAGGCGCATAGCAGCCACAGTCCACAACATGCATCATGAAAGTCCTAGGTCGTTCTTTGTTGTGGTCCCCATCGCCGACAAATCGCAGCCTGAACAAAATCTTCAAACCACTAGGGTGTGCGTGGGTCCTTATACTTTCATGTTCCTTTTGCCAAGTCCATGTTCATACATTGAAAGATTAATTTAATGATAATAATATGTGTCTATGTTGTTAATGTTTGGAGGAGTCACGCTCAAAGAGCCCGCTGCGCTGCGGTGTGGTGTCGCGCCGCGAAGATTTTGGTGCACTGGCGTAGAAAGAAAGATGTGTCGCGACTCGCGGCACCGTAAGGCTGCGTTCCCACTAGAGATGGGTAGCTATTCCAATAACTAGCCAAATAGCGGCTATTAATGAAATAGCCACGGCTATGATATCCGTCAATACGATAGCTAGCTATTGGCTACTGGCTGGCTAGAATACGGCACAGCAGCGGATAGCTGCCCCGCTGCGTAGCCGGCTAGCCGGAGTAGCCGTTAGCTAACTAGCTGTGTGCGTGCTCACTGCGCTGAGTAGGTAGTGACGTAATGTGAGACGCGAGTGCGAACTTCATTCACATCGCACATCTCTTTCTCACAATAGTCACAAAATAGAATAAAGAAAGAGAAGGCATTGTATCTTAGTAATTTCGTTCGGTTAGTGTATGAATTTACGAAATACGATAGTTAGAAAGGTAGTAGCTAATTACAGTTAGATGTGAAGGAATTTTAACTATACGATTTTAAACCTAATTTCAGTCTAGAAATGGGTTGAAATCGTTTAAATTATCAGAAGCGCGACATCTGTACTTTACTTGCCTACAACTAAAGTCTGAGTCGATTTAAGTACGTAAAGTTAAAGTTTTTTAGTTCATACAAACAGAGATGACGCTACTGTAGATTTTCGTTTTCCTAAAATAGTAATACGTACGACCTACGAGGGGAAGTCAATTCTTTTCAAAAGATTATGAAATAAAATAAAAAGTAAATAAAAAACGAAATTATGACATTACCTAACTTATTGACATCTAGACTTGTTGCCGCGGCGAGGATCGAACTCGAATCGCAGGGCAGTTGACTGTTATTCCCGCTGCGCCGCTAGCCGCTAGCGAGCGCTAGCCGTTATTGTTCAATAGCCAAGTAGCCAAAATAGCTGGCTAGCTAGCTGGCTATTCCACCACAAATAGCCGGCTAGCTAAGCTATCGAAATTTCGGCTAGTTACCCATCTCTAGTTCCCACTATGTCGTGACAATTAATTTATCGTTGGTTTTTAGTTGGCAAAATAGGGATGTGACATTCTAAATAAAAAAAAACAATTTTTTAAATAATCGATTGTTTTTCTTAGTATAAAAAATCGATTATAAAAAATCGGTTAATCTTTAAAAAAATATCGATTTTGTTATATTAAGCGATTTTTTCCTAATTTGTCAAATATAATCCGAAATAAACGTCAGAAATATTATATTACTAAATCAAAGTTTTAATAAATAATAAAAAATAAACAAAATTTTAAAATAATCAACACAAATTATAGTCTTAGAATAATCGTTAATCGTATAATTTTCGTTTAAAAAATGAAGTTTCAACAATGAGCAATGACTATCGAACGTCTCATAACAAACGAATAAAGTAAGTAAAAGAGTACATTAGCAATTGAATGTTTGATTAGGTACCTAAACGAATGATAGCCTAATAGTAATTTGCGCTCCGGGCTTGAGAAGGTCTGACTAAACGTCGGGGGTTGCAGATGAAAAAAAAAAAGAAGCTTTTTAAATCGATTTTATGTAATAATTAAATCGCTTAGAAAACTCGATTTTTATTCGATTATATTTTCACATCCCTATGGCAAAAGTCGTGGTCGTGAACGACAGTAATCGCGTCGTCCTTTAAGTGAACACCTCTATTTAAATACACAAGCCACGACACTTAAATGGTTAAAACTACACGATTATCTGTCGTCAGGACAAAGTGGGCACGCGGCCTAACGTGGCTTCGGTGCCGCAGTGGTGGCAACAGAAGTGTTGGACAAACAGTAGTTTACTAAGAGGAGTGGTACCACTCTCGTACCCCTCTGCCCGCTGGTTAGGATTCGCCACCGTCAAAGCGCTTTGTTTAGCATATCATGGTCGGACTCGGATCCGACCCTCAACGCAACGGCAGCACCATTTAGGCACTGCGTCGCATCGTGTGGACAGGCCATAAGGGCCATAGTGGCCGGGACACCAGGGGAAACCCCTTTTGCAAAACTTAATGTGCCACAGTAATAAAGTCGGGGCTTAGTTTTTAAAATGATTATAATAATATTTATTCGTATTTTATTTAATATTTTGTACATACACCTATCACTTAGCTTAAACTTATTAGCTTTACTTATGAAATAACAGAGTAAATATTGAGATTTGGACCGATTATATTTTTAACATTTGGTTACAAGAACAACCTAATGTAGCCGGCATACTAATTTGTGTTCGTGACGAGTGGTAAAACAATGGATAACAATACAACATTCATCGAGAACTTTAGCCATTTTAGTTTTACTTTACAGACACTTGTTTTGTAAAATATTTTAATACAATATTCGGATTCGTCAATTTATTTCGTTCTATAGCATTGATTATGTTAGATATTCGATTACTCCAATTTTGACACGTTTCCTTTTTAATTTTCTCGAGAAGATTGTGATCGGAGCACCAAAAATTTTTAATAGTTGCAATTTCCAAACAATCTTTTAATTTTTGTAACATATACAGTACCAAAAAACTCAAACTTTTTTTCCAAAAATCATCGTCCTTTTCTATAATTTCCCATAAAAATAATGTTTTAATAAAATAGCTAGCCAAATTGTTAAATTCTTGAATGTCTCGAAATAACTTCAAAAGTTTTATAGCGCTTTTTAGATTATTCATGTTGTCTGTATAATATCGTTCTTGATACGGAAAAGCTAATCTCCAACTAAAATCATTATCACTAGGTTTTGGTACTGCAAAATAATGGCAAATTTTTGTCTCTCTCACTTTCTCAAAATCAATTTTTGAACTAACAGGTACTTTTGGTAACTCAAACGCTAACGTTGGAACCAAATCGACATCAATAACGTAATCGTTTTCCATACATATTGTTATGGTATTAGCAGGACCCGACATCTTGTATTGAATTTTAAAATATTTATTTTTCACTTTTAAAACTCGTTTACCGTCTTCCAGTGGCAATTTATTTAAGGCAGCATCTACTACACTTTGCATCCAGGATCGAAAACTTTTAACTGATAGGCGGAACGATCTATCGCACCAAAATTCTGTCTTCTTGAAACCTTTCATGGCAGTGGCAGGAGTGTTCGACAGTCTGCGGAACTCTTCTGGCATTATAATACTTGTGTCACCGTTTTGAACTTCATGGGCATCCAAACTAATCTTATTGTAATTAATATGTATAGTCAGAATAACATTAATGTCGTATTCATTAGGTTGACCCACGCGCATCCCATCAAAGTAGCTGCCTAAATATTCAAGTTTCGGGTTCATACTGTCGAATAAGCTGTCACATTTACGCATTATCTTCAGAAGTTCTTGCAGCACTTTGTAAAGAATAGAATTATTGTCCTTTCTGTCCTTTCTTTTAATTCGCACATGTCTTCTATTCACCTCTTGGAAAATTTCTTCCAATGTTTTCACACGTCGACTTCGATTTCGACGCCCTGAGTTTGTCATCTTACTGAAACAATTAAATTGCTTGTGAATATTAAGAGTAAGTATATCTATCTACCTATCTGTCTGTGTGTGTAACGAAAGGAATCTGTAAAACGTAAAAAATGATATTATGTAAAATATGGCTGGAGAGGGGTCCTCTTTCCTATGTGTCTCGTGGTCAGATGACGATAATAGAGACGTATGGATGAAAAAGACATACTGCGCCGACCCCAAATAAATTGAGACAAGGGCAGTAGAATGATGATGATATCTTTTAGGGTTCCGTAGTCCTGACAAGGAACCCTTATAGTTTCGTCATGTCCGTCTGTCTGTCTGTCCGAGGTTTTTCTAAGAGACGGTTAGTACTAGAAAGCTATAATTTTGTAGGAGTGTGTATAACAATTACGCCGACAAAGTGGTAAGATAATAGTACATTATGATATAAGTGCTGTAAGTTGAAAATTACAGCCGAGGCGATATTGCTAGCCCGAGCCGTAGGCGAGGGCTACAAGAAAGCAGAAGCTGTAATTATCAAAGCGCACGTATGTCATACGACGTTATAGAACATATAAATTTGCGAGGAAATAAATAAAACTCGGACTTTCCTGAACGAATACTTAAATCTTTTACTTGTTCATAAATTAGCGATGCGCGCGCATCAGCGCTTTTTTTTAAGTCAAAGTCACGAAAAACAGCCAGTATTACTAATAAAGTAAATTCATATTTTTGTGTGTTTGAAACAGATGTAACAATGGTGATGGTTGTAATTTATTGTCAAAATTAATTAAATTAAAGAATTAAATGTTTATCTATTATATTTCATCTCCCAAAGTTAATATTAGACCACTTCTCTGACATAAAAACTCTTTGCTAAGATTTAAAAAAGTACCGTTCGTTTTAGACGGAGCATCTTCTCTGTTATACCGTTCGTTTTACATTACATTACTGCACAAGTACGTAATGAGATACAATACGATATTGAAATGGGTGAAATAACCTTAACCCTACCGACCCCCTACCCTTACCCTTAACGAGCAAATATGTTATAAAATATATTTTTTAAGGTAAGTGGGGATGATTTTTTTTTTGTCGTCTACCCAATCGTCTGGGGTGTCGTTGAACAGGTCTTTTAAAATGACTTAGTTGGTTGCTAATCCTATTTTACGATTTAATGCTCCATTAACGAAATATTAAACTTTAAAGTGCAATTTCGACGACCCGAATGGCGCAGCTGTAGTGACGCTGCCTTACGTTCTTAGAGTCCCGGGTTCGAATCAGAGTAGGAGCAAATGTTTGTGTGATGAGCATGGACATTTGTTTCCGAGTCATGGATGTTTATATGTATACTAAGTATACATTTACAAAAAAAAAAAACTACGTAGTACATATATCAACTATCTGGTGTCCACGACACAAGCCTCGTTGCTTAATGTGGCTGAATAGATGTGTGTAACGTCCAGCGATGTTTATTTTTATTATTTATTTTATTTATAAATATTTGTTCCAGTAGGGCTTCCCCCCCCCCCTTTAAAAGCTAAACTGCTGGCTTGCAAATTCTGTAAAAAATCATGATGATAGTGCATTTTATGGACTTTGAAGGATTAGTTTAGCAGTAATAGTCGTTGAACTTGGGTGTTGGATAATTTTATACCAAATACAAATTATTAGAATAAATCCTTTAAAGTGACTTAAGATGAAGTAGTTGCTTGATATAAAGGGTAAGCACTTGCATTGAGAAACAAAATCTAAAATATAACGAGCTACTACTGAACCCTACACTGCGCGTGGCCCGACACGCACTTGGCCGGTTTTTTGTAGGTAACAAGCAGCCTAGTGTCCTAATAGTCATCCCAGGCACGTATACAGGGGGAGGATAGTTGGGATTTATCCCCCCTGAAATCGGACAGAAAATAAACGGGATCGTAACCACTGCAAAGTACCTACGTAAATTATAGTACAGTTATTACAGCAATTTTTTGGTTGTTTCAATATGTTTGTCCTCTCCTGAACCAAAACTTTGGATAAGTAAGTAGTACGAGCTTGAGTCATCCTAAAGAATCACAAGGACTAGGATCATAGTATCACTATTGCTGTGGTGATGCAGCGGTGTCGGGTCGGGTGGTTCGATACCCGATCACAGCCTTTATCATAAAATAATATGAGTAATGTACAATATTTAAAGTCCTAGAGAGAACTATTGTAATACCTAGGTCACATATCTACGGCGGAGTTCGATTCGCGGCCTTGCTTATATTGAGCACATGACTAATCCCCGTTCGAGAGCAAACCAATCGGAAATTACCGAAATTAATGTTCAACGAAAATTGTCATAAAAAATAACTAATCGACGAGTATTCTTCCGTATGTAAGTAGGTACCTCTTTATCTATGTATGCTTCCTGTCAACGGTAGACTAAATAGTAGTTACTAGTCCAAATAACCAAATAAAAAACATAATCAGACATACTATAACTCCTACTGCTGGGATACAGGATTTGTGAGCTATAAAGCGGGCCCAGTGCGGGTTGATGAAATGTTACACAAAGACTGTGCCACCTACTTACTATAAGCCTATAAGTAAGTCGAGACCCTTACCACTTGGCCAGCAGTGCTCACTAAATCTACAAGGTATAAACGGACCCATCACGCAGCCGTCAACCAAGCATTTTGTACATCAAACTAAGTAACTCTACGCAAAACCTTGCTGGGAAATGACCTTTGTTTTGGGTGAATAATCACGTTTTACGGTAGGACTCAATGTAACGCACTCAAAACATTGTGCTGATGGATGAATTGAATATAGTACGGAGGACGTAGAGGGATTTAAAGTTTTATATAAAAAAATAACTTGTGAAAAAGTTGGAACTTTGACCCCCAGGTACTAGAAGGTTCCCAGATATGGACTACAAAAAAAAAATGATCGCAATAATCAAGAGAGAGAAAAAGTGCATTTCGTATTTTTACACCCATTGTAATACACAATTTATGACCAATTTAAGATATAAAGTCAACTTACCTATCAGGATTAAAACAAACTATTGGAAGAACACACGAGTTATTAGTAGCAAGTATGAAACAATATTGAACAGATAACTGTTTAAGAGTCACAATAATGAATGACAGAAACTGTTTGAGCTTCGTAGCTCTGCGCTTACTTGCATATATCTACAGCAGCCAGTAACTATCGACCACGTGTTCGCGCCACACTCGATCCACGCGCATAGACGGACCAACAAACGAGAACTCATACTTTGTAATTAGGTTTGTTTACCATCGCAACATTCTCGCTTGTTCGCGGTTTATCCCCGTATTTTGTTGCAGGGGTCTTTTAGTTTTTTAAGGCTGATGCTCCAGGGTAGCCCGCGATATTCAAATTTTATTACGTTTTTTTTTGCAATTTGCAGGCCAGTGCGAGGTTGTATGTTGATTAAAATATTGTTCGCGGCTGTAAGACATATGTAGTTACAGAATTATAATCATCAAAATCATCAATACAACCCTCCAAGTTCATAAAGGTCTAGCACTGACTTTGACCTTGAAAAAGTCGTTCCTAGACCTGAAATTAGAGGGTTGCATTGATGATTTTGATGACTATAATTCTGTAATCAACATTCAACCTAGCACTGTAGGCATTACGTATCTTTCTGATATCCAGTGAATATCAAGCTTCGGTTGTACCTACACCGAACTTTGATGACAACCGAGAATGTCAAAATATTGGTATTACGTATTACACAGAATGGATATCACTTTACGGTAGTCACCGTAAAGTGATATCCATTCTGTGTACCATACACACCGTACCCGGGCTGTTAGTCAACAGCCCGGGTACGGTGTAACGTCTTTCACGACAGCCACTTCAAACTCAGTTGTCATCAATTTGATGTCCACTATGCTTACATAATCGCTATGTTAGAAGAATCGATACGAAAGCGTCTGTCAAAATTAATTACAGTGACTATCAGCCACGATGGGCACTGATGACGTCATATGTGATCGCGACTGGTCAAACATAATACGAAACTAACCTTTTGACAGTTATTTGATGGACACTGAGCCCAGTTACTATCATTTCGAGCTGTCAACAGAGATACGTAACAGGCCTGCTGGTCTGCAAATTGACAAAAACGTAAGAAAATTTGATTTTCGCGGGCTACCCTGACGCTTTCACCTTAATGGGGAAGGCTGGTCAAAGCTGATTGCAGATGGCGCGTCCATAGCTTAGACCCAATCTGACCAATGAGGTCAATCTTGAAATATAAAATGACATTGACAGATTTTCAACCAATGACGATGTTTGGTTCATGCGCTGCTAGCGCCATTAGTTCCACCAGTTGCCCACCCCATTGCTTTAGTTACAATTACAATGAAGGGACTTTTTTGAACAGTAACAGGGGGGAATACGCTAATAATTTAAAAAATGGGTATTTCTGGAATTTTGACCCATCGACGAAGAAACAGTTAGCCCGCGAAATGCAAACTGTAGCTCTGTATTATTCTTATAACTTTCGCGAATAACATATTTATCATTAACTTTAATATAGGTAACTATTTAATGATAATTAAATAGTATTAAGTGCATAATGTCTAGTCATCTGGCCTATGTCTAGCAGTGGATGTCTTTTGGCTGAAATCAGGGGGGTGAAACTTCCATACATTGGCTTCAAACAAAATTTTCATAGATAGTGCTGCCATCTGTGGGGTTAGGTACGCTAAGTTTGGCCGTAGTTTATATTTGATAGCAGTACAATAAAAGTAAAACTAAATATTAATAAATAAGTATTACACATGTTTTACATGACAAATACATTTTAAAATATCATAGCAAAATAAATAACACCTGTTCACTTCTAGTAGAAAATTTAGTAAAACAAACCGTGTAATCACGGCAGAAACAGTAGCAGTAGGGTACATTTGAAAACTTTTTTTCGTTATGATGATCTGTTTTAAATAAAAATAAAATTTATTATCAGAAAAAGAGACATTTATAAGTTTTACAAAAACTTGCGCGCATGTTTTGTGCTCTTACGACCTACTGTGCTTGTTTTTTTAATATCTGCTATAACCGTTTGACCCTGCTTCTCTCTTGGACCCTGTGATAAAATACGTAAACGTTGACCCAACGGCGCGGCGTTTTTATTGGACTTTTGCCTTTTTGATTTGAATTCGACGAATCTTGCAAAATGCCGAGAAAGACGGCCTTTAAGTGCCATTTTGGATGTATTTTCCTTCTAAAGGTATGGTTCTCATGCAACCTGCGTTTTTTGCAATTTGCAGGCCAGTGCTAGGTTGTATGTTGATTAAAATATTGTTCGCGACTGCAAGACGTATGTAGGTACAGAATTATAATCATGAAAGTCATCAATACAACCCTCCAAGTTCATGTAACTCGGTTGAATGACTTTTTCATGAAATAATCATTCAATCGAGTGAAATTGCAAAAAACGTAAGAAAATTTGAATTTCGCGGGCTACACTGGAATATCAGCCCTTGCATTAATGTAGGTAGGCAGGCAGTAAGGAAGTAGGTAGTACTTTTTCCAGTGGGAATAGATGTCTGAATATAATGGTGCATAGAGATTGATGAAAAAAGGGCTTTAAAGATTTCTCATGGACTCTCATAGATTGTATATGGCAATAGCATGCTAGGGATGTGAGATTAATGGAAAACAATCGATTTAACAAAAATCGATTATCTTCATTCAATTTAATCGATTTGTCAAAAGTCGATTTAAATAAAAATAAATTATCGATTTCTGCGAAAAAAACGATTTCTTCTATTGTTTAAAAATATACATGCGTTTCATATTCCATAAACCTAAGAGATTCATATTAACAATTTATCAGATTAAAAATCAAATAAAATTATATGAATCAAAATAAAATAACCAATTAAAAAATTGAAATCAAAGCGAATGTTCCTTTATACTTTCAAGGTAAGAAATAAGACTAGCAAATACGATTATTGGTACTTACAAATATACAGTACCATTAAACGTTTTATTTTAATAAAAATGAAATGATGAGCATCCCAACAAAATGAAAATAATAATGTCTCAAAAACTAAAACAAATAAAAAATCAATCAAAAAGCAATCAAATAAAAAAAAAAATACCATAAATTTCCAGAACTATTTTACATTTGACTAGTATTAAAATAAAGTACATATAACGATAATTTAAAAAACCTAAACGACTACGTTATGGTCTCAAAAACTAAAATATAAAACAAAATAAAAAATAATTATTGTCACAAATGTCCAGTCCTATTTTACATTTGACTATTAGTATTAAAAAGCAGGTTATGAAAATCGATTTAAACGCGTAATTTATATAATCGTTTTATTAAAAATGGATTAAATAAAAATCAACTATAAAAATCGATTATAAGAAAATAATGATAGAGTTAAATAAAAATCGATTATTTTTAACATCCCTCCATAGAGCACGCTGTGACGTCACTGTTTGGTCAACTCAATGACTCAAACTATGATTTCAAAGCAACTATAAATCCAATTTGGCAATTATTTGAAAATAAATCAAGATTTCAGGACCAAAATAAAGTATATTTTTTATGAGATTGGTGTCTTGGAATTATTGTTTTACTAGTTGATGCCCGCGGCTTCGCCCGCTTGACAAATTTTATACTAAAACCTTCCTCTTGAATCACTCAATCTATTAAAAAAACCGGCATCAAAATCCGTTGCGTAGTTTTAAAGATCTAAGCATACATAGGGACCTACAGACGAGACGCGGCAAGGGACTTTGTTTTATAATATGTAGTGATGATGGTGTCATCTACCCTATTTCCACCAATTTATTTTATTTTTTTAAACGGCCACGCATTAATTAAACCTGTAATAATCAATAACTGGCATCAAGACAAACAAGTATTATAGGAGAGGAAACTAAAGCGTCACAAAAATAAATTAAATTGGCGGAACATAAGCTGGCTGTTTCATACAAATATCTTCCAACCACTTTATAAGTGGGATCATCTGCCTACTAATTACTAGACACAAAAAGCAATATTTTTTCAGAAAGGTCAGGTGCATAGTACTCGCAACCAGGCGGCGTCAGGCGTGCGTGTATGAACGTGGACAAGGCAAAAGGAGTATGTTAAGGAGCGTAGCCGTGTGGTATCCGGCAGAGTAGAATAGAACCAACCCATTACACTCACGGGTGTCGTATAAGGCGACTAATGTCTGAGGCAGAACACCGAGCGCCTCTGTAGACCAGAGAATGGGCAGCAGCGTTTTCTGTTAGTCTTTCATCACTGCGATCTTCAATCCGCCTGCCAAGCGTGGAGATTACGGCAAATTCCTCCCATCATGGGAGAGGCTTATGTCCAGCAGTGGACGTTATAGGCTGTTGTAGTAGTGTAGTAAGGAGCGTAGCAGGTGGCGTTTTGTGGTTTCAGGTTTGGATGGCAGGTGGAGTTAGTAAGCTGTGAGTTCTGTGGCTAAGTTGTGTCCAAGGACTGGAAAGAAGTGTTAGTCATCCGGTGGCGAGAAGGGCAGACGACATTATTGCCATCGCAGGAATATCCTGGATGAGGCTGGCACAAGCCAATAGAGCCCCCAGCAGTGGGTGAAGTCGGACTGTGGATTATCATGATGATGTTTGTTAAATTAATTTACTTTGCATGAAAGTAAAACACCAGCTTCTATCTAATTTAAAATTGCCTTATGGCTTACTGTACATTTACTAAACATAATAATATTATACTTCCACCAGCCAGAATTTATTGTAGTCAATGATATTTTAATCGCGCTCACAACATATCTGTTTAATAGAATATCATTGATTGTAGTACAGAAGTCTGCCTTGTTGTAACATTTCAAACATTAAAAAGCACACTCCAAATTTTGCTATTGGTAAACTGCTTCAGTTTCAAGATAACTTGTTGGCCCAATTTAGCCATGATCAAAAGTTGATTTCCATGGGTTGGTCAAGTTGTTCCTACTTGCTTTAAGGGTCTATGATTTCAGTGACTGATTCAGCTTCAAAATGATTTTTAAACTTCTCAATGGCTTCTTGTAATGTCTTAAAATTGACAGGTTCTATGTTGTCATCAACTTCAAGCTTTGTATGTTGCAGATCATGACCTGTAAAAGAAGGTTATTTAAAAAAAAAAACAATTGCTTTGAAGCTTTTGATTTCTTTTTAGATCAACTTGGTTGATGCCAACATATTCATGACTGGAAAGGTGATTTTTTTTCAGGTATACATTTATAATTATGAATTATGTTGCAATAGAGTTGCCAGTTTCAATCTCTGAATAGCCAGTAGGTACTCATGTGTTTGCTGAATGGGGCCAAATTTAAATGAAATCATATTGTATTAAGTAATTTAAGGGGAATGTTGAATTTGACGTGAGATAGAGAAACAGGGGCGTGTGCACATGTTAATTTTACCTTCCTTAGGAGTAACATAAGCATGTTCCATATTCAAAATTTTTTTGGTGTTGCAGAGGTATTTTAAATTCTTTTCAGGCAATTTGTCGAATAATGGATCTTCCGATTTTGGTTCTGGATCTTCTTCAAAAAACATGTATGTTCCAAGAGCATTTTCATATTTTCCTAATGGGATAAAGTTAAAATTATGAAAGAAGACATGTTGCGCCGACCCCAAATAAATTTGGATATGGCCATGAAAATGATGATGATGGATAAAGTTAAAATTAATATGAATTTAATTAATATTTTATTAATCCAAAGGTTGTTTGTTTATAGTTTATTATCTTTTATCTAACCTATGACTCATATAATAAAGCTCTAAAACCTGTGAAAAATGTATCATCCATTTGTCATAATTTGTAGATCTGTGACAGTCGTTACATGTGGCCCAAAAAGTCTGTCAACCAGTCTTACCAAGGGGTATCGTATTATCTAGTGTTAACTGGGTTGTGGAGGTCAGATAGGCAGTTGATCCATGTAAAATACTGGTATTTAGCTGCATCTGGTTAGATTAGAAGCCGACCCCAACATAGGAAAAGGCTAGGTAGATGATGTTGATCTTTTATCTGAAGAACAAAACTAGAGTTTTGCCAAATTTTAACAAAAACTACCACACAACCCAATTTTAGTCCTCAGTTATCTTGAATGCACTGCCATCAAATAAAAATAAGTATAATCATAATGTGTCATCAATTGATTATGCCACGAAGATATAGTGGTAAACCAGAGCACCTATTTATGACTCATATAATAAAGCTCTAAAACCTGTGAAAAACGTATCATCCATTTGAATGATGGGATTTTTTTCATTAACGCCTAATACATGAACCGCTCGATACTTTTCAATGTTAACTGTGTCTTCAAACTCAGCGTACACTAATATTTCCTCTTCCGAATCAGTTATTTCGTCACTCATTCTTTATTTTAGTTGTTTAATCGGTGGTTATGGTTTATATTTATAGGTTATAGTTGTGTTGTGTTGTGCATTAATCATTTACTCATTTACTTTCCTATAGGTAAGTAACGTCAGTGATAAGTAACCATCTGATCTGTCAATCTGCCTTGACTGTCAGTGTCACCTCGCTTTCACCAATCACCATCGTACAGATAAACAATAATGTCGGATATGACTATCCGACATTATTGTTTATCAGATTTCACAGAACCGATTTCGATTCCCATTTCGATTTCGAATTTACTTATCTGGGCCACCCTACAGTGCATGGCGTCGGTTATCCAACAAAAAAGCTGCACGTAAATCACTAGCTAATCAAGCACCATTAGGAATTTAGTCACATAAATAATGCATTAAGTGTCCTCATTACATAAATTATGTTTTACACTCACACACTACAATACACATCTCACGCAAACGCACTCTCATACCTACACACTACATTCCACACGTTTACACACCCTCATAATCATAACATACCTACACATCCTTCACTCTACACTCAGGTTAAAGAAAAAAGGGAAGTGTTGCGTCCACAATACTTCCCTTTTGTCTTTAACCTCTATCTCTGATTGTTTAATATTTTTTTGGATTTATGCGTTTTTAAAAATAAATAAAACTAACTATTTAAAAGAAAACATCGATTGGAATCGATATTTAATGATAAAAATCGATGTCGATCCCATCTTTATTATTGAATTCCCTGCCCTAGTGACTAGTAACACTGTAACCACCAGTGCTGCCAGGAGGTTACTTAGGTAACCTTTTAGGAGATTTTTAACTCCTTCAGGTTATTTCTAGGTTACACGATAACACGACACAAAAGGTTACATATATTTATGTGATGTTTGGAATTTGTGTGCGGAATGCTTTCTTAAATTCCCTTCAGTGGCAGTGGATTCATTATTATTATTCTGTGGCAGTGGTGCAACCACAGAATCAAATCAAACATACCTTTCTCTTTCACACCAATGCTTAGAACCTTCCGTTACACTTACTCGCCCGGTCAATCCGATTCGTTCGTATTCTGTAGCTCGATCTTCGTGACTCGTGAGTTTCGCCACAGGTGTTCAGAAGTAGATTTTGTAAATATTAAAATACAACTTAAATATAAGGAAGATTTTTACATTACCCATAATTCAGTAAGTTACTTTTTTATGCTTTTGGTCATTAGATGTAAATGGTTACTTTTCTTACAAAAATGTTACTTTTTTGTGCATTTCAGGTAACTTTTAACAAGATCTCGCTGGCAACACTGACTGTAACAGTAAGTAAGTAGTACAGACGGCACACGCAAGGAGCAAGCTGAAAAATTTTCGTATACACATTCAGTAATTTTGTTGTGAAACCAGTGTTACCTTCTGCGCCAAAATGTCTGACTGGGATACAGTCACGATTCTCCGTAAAAAACCACCAAAGGCATCGGCTCTGAAGACTGAACAAGCAGTAAATGCGGCGCGCCGTCAGGGTTTACCAGTTGATACTCAACAAAAATATGGAGCAGGAACCAATAAACAACACGTTACCACTAAAAATACTGCTAAACTCGACAGAGAGACTGACGAATTGCGTCATGAAAAGGTACCCCTTGACCTGGGAAAGCTTATAATGCAAGGAAGACAGTCTAAAGGCATGAGTCAAAAAGATTTGGCAACTAAAATATGCGAGAAACCTCAAATTGTTAATGATTACGAGGCCGGTCGTGGCATTCCAAACAACATTGTTCTTGGTAAAATAGAAAGGGCAATTGGATTAAAACTTCGAGGAAAAGAACGTGGCCAGCCACTACAGCCTCCTGGAGGAAAGAAATAACGGATTCCCTGGGAGGCAAAGACATAACTCCGATTTGTTTATTGCATAATTATAATAATTCTATCTCATTTTTGCTGTTGAATGTGTTCTTTATTGTATACTTACAAAAATAACAAAGTAAAATGATGTAAGCATATTTTATTTTTCTCTGGAATGTTCCATCTGTGATGAGCAATGTGTTACCACCAAGGAAAAAAATGTTCAGTTCACATTGAATTTGGAGATAGTGGTGAAATGGTGATGTGATATGCAATAAAATAGCTATTTATGATTGTTTTATCTTTCATTTTATTTGTATACAAAAATACTAATTTTTAGGTTAGGTGTGACTATTTCATTCTGCGATGACGAAATGTCATCGTATTCAAAATTTTAAAAATATCAGTGTCAGTTTGGAGAGGTGGCTTTATCAGAAAGTAGCCTAATTTTTTGTGAAAATACTCATTCAATAATTTCAATAACAAATCAGTCGGATCTATGTCATACTCAAATCACGTGTTTTATAAGATTGCAAATAACTGCGGTAACACGGTAATCGAGGTTATTGTTCTAATTATTTTCATGTCGTTATTATACTAACACAACCACTATTTCAGCAACACAGCTGATGACGGTGTTCTTGGTTAAAATCGGAAATAATTTAACTGCATAGCCCTGTAAAAATCATTCAAGTTTTTATATAAAACATTGTACAGTGTTCCTGTTATCAAAATATGGTATAGACCAATGATATTCTAATAAACAGATGTGTTATACAGATACACCTCCAAAACCACCGAAAAAAGTGTTCCGCGGGGCAGAGCCAGCTCACATACACGCAGTGACGCAGAATAAAGGCAAAACGAGCCAATTGGCTCGTTCGGATACAGCTTCGTGGGATACAGTCACGATTCTCCGTAAAAAACCACCAAAGGCATCGGCTCTGAAGACTGAACAAGCAGTAAATGCGGCGCGCCGTCAGGGTTTACCAGTTGATACTCAACAAAAATATGGAGCAGGAACCAATAAACAACACGTTACCACTAAAAATACTGCTAAACTCGACAGAGAATAAAGGCAAAACGAGCCAATTGGCACGTTTTCGAGTCTTCACGATTGCGCGCTCACAACATATTATCTGTTTTATAGAATATCATTGGTATAGACCTGTGTAGGTACTATGTAGGTACCTCTAAGCTACCTATACTGTATGCACTCATGTTATCGGTTGCGGTTGCTTGGCCTTGGAACTAGGTGATAAAGCAACATTTTTTACTTGTTTTCGTGTCGCTTGCGCATGTTTTACTGGCCTTTAACTTCACCATTTTTCCGTGGTAGTGATAGGAGGTGAAGACTGCTGTGTCCAGCAGTGTGCGGGTGTGAACTTGGAGCTGTGTCACACAGCTCTATACCCACACATTGCTGCTGACCTGCTGTTCCGCCGAGGTACCTACTTTCCACTTGAGTCCGCAGACGGTTCAGGGAAGTCCATATGGATCACTGATCTACTGAAGGTTAAACCCTGCAGTATTATGCTTACCAGGTGGTGGGTGGGGCACAGGTATTTTGCTTCAGTTTGCACCGGGCGTCTGCCGAGTTTTCTGGAACAGACGCTAGACGCTACCTACCTAAGTACTGATTGTAGAAACCGGACCTGCTTTTGAGTCGTTGCACGCCAAATACCTAGTTAGTGTCTTCGCCTGCAACTTCTGTTCGGACCTGTGGGTGGAGGTGCCATTTTTGAATGGCTTGTAAAAAAAAAATGCCTTAAAATCTGAGGTTGGTCACGCACGGCGACACGTCATCAAGCTATACCATTCTACTATAACATGGCCTCGCGTACAATGAGAGATTTGCAGACAAATTGGTTTTGTATAGCTCGAAAGACTAATAAATTAATGTCTAATAAGATTTTCAACTTAATCTCTAAAACATTAGGTTCAAGGTTGATTGACAGTTTCGGGTAGCTTGATGTAATCCCGGTAGTACACGGCACGGTGACACATCAAGCCATATATTTCCAGTATAACATGGTCTCGCTTTGTATAGATTTCCCCTACAATTAGAGATCTGCGTAAACTGGTTAGTTACAACTTTTAGTCTTGCGAACAAGACGTAAAATAACTGAACTTTCCCAATCAACCTTGAACCTAATGCTTTGCCGATAAGTTGAAATACTATTAAAGTTTGACAAGAGCGAGATGTGTTGGCGTCTCACGGCGTCTGTATTTGAGAATCCATAAGAATGATTTTGTTAATCTATAAAATCTTTTAAATATTTTGAAAACTCAAATAAAACCATAAAACATTCTTAAAACTAATTAAAAAAATAAAATTAAAGTAAAAAACCTAAAAACTCAGACCTTTTCCCATAAAAAAAAACATTACCCTAAAGTTTGCTTGAACCTGCGAGACCGAATGGAGCGAAGGCGGAAGGTGGCGAGCGAAGCGAGCCGGCGACCTCCGTAGCGTAACGAAGGTAGAGTGGGTGAAGCGTAACCTACCTACCACCAGACAGGTTTCGACGCCTACTTTAATATTTGTTCAAACACCTAATGGCTATCTCTAACCGTTACGAAGTTACAGCCCTTTTAATTTTAGGGGAGGTTATCAGGTTAGGGAGGGAAGCGGAGGGTATACAAATTTCAACGCCTCAATAGTTTTAGTAAAGAATCAAAAGATTTTTCAGTAGTAAAAAAGGGGGGGAGATGGGGAGTAATGAAAAATGATTTTGATTATCGTATTGCTCCAATAGATGAATCTAAAAAAAAAGGTTCCAAGTCTATTAACTTCCGAGATCCGCATATAGGGGGGCAAGGGGGACAACTTTGAAAAATGGTTTTACTATTCCGAGCCTTTATACGAGTTCGTAAAAAAAAAAAAAAATACGGGTGTCTTAGTTTCTGAGATACGATATGGAGGGGCGAAAAGGGGAGTTTTGGCACTTTTCCCATACTCGTGAGAGTTACTTGTTTACGAAGCAGCACGCGTTTCGTGTTTTTGAGAAGAATTCCTTACCCTTTTAAAATTTTGAGAATCCCTAAATGAATTGAAAAATCCATTGAAGTCCTTAAAATGTTATATAATCTTTTAAATATTTTGAAAACCCTTATAAAACATTCTTAGAACTAATTAAAAAAAAAAAGTTAAAAAACCTAATAAACTTAAAGTAAAAAACCCTAATAAAAACTCAGACCATTTCCACTAAAAAAATCATTAGGTACCCTAAAGTTTGCTTGTCGTCGCCCCTGAGTTACACTTCACCGCTTCAGGGCCTACCACCACCAGACAGGTTTCGACGCCTGCTATAAAATTTGTTCAAACACCTAATGGATATCTCTAACCGTTACGAAGTTACAGGCCTTTAAATTTTAGGGGAGTTTGGGGAGGGGAGGGGATGGCCTCAATAATAAAGTATAGAATAAATCAAAAAGCCGCTACGTATCCTAGTTTCCGAGATACGATAGGGGGAGGGGTGAAAGGGGGGAGAGGTGGGAGTTTTGAAAAATGATTTAGACCAATTCTGGGCCCCCTTGTATGAATCTGAAAAAAAAAATGTTCCAAGTCTCATAACTTCCGAGATCCGCCTAAATGGGGGGACACATTCACAGTTGGCCTCCTTGCCCCCCTTGGCAATGGCAGGCAACTGTGAAAAATGGGTTCTAAATAGTATAAATAATAATAATAATACAAACTCACAAACCGCATCGGGCGTTTTGTTTGTACTGTAACTAATAATTCCATGGGTGCACGAAACGAAACGTTAAAAAGCTGTCAAATTGACAATTTCGAAATGTTTGAATTTTGAATGAGTCAAAAATTTGTATGTTTACTTGTAACAGCATAAAAATAACCTCATTTTGTTAATTTATTGTTAACTTATTTCTTACTTACTTATATATTATTACTTACTTATACTTATTTCCAGGTTCTGTGTGTTTAAGTACCTAATGCGTTAGTTAAGTTTCTTCCGCCTGGACAAAAATAATTAGACACAATGGCTTTTTCTTTTGGAACTCCTAGTTCTCAAAGTGCAACCTTTGGCGCTGCTGCGAAACGTAAGTTCTTTGCTTGTTAATTTTATAGCTCAGTTAAAAAATATTACGATTATGAAACCTCTGCTCTCAACTGCCTATAACATAAAATGTTTTGAACGTTTAGAAGAACGTCACCTTGCCTGTCTGAGTTGGCATATTTTGTCTCATTCACCTTTATGGCCAGAGGATTTTATGTAGGTTCTTATGTTTGAATGAGGTACCAACCCACCTGTGATCAAAAACCTTAACTACATCTTCTACAGGGGCTCTAATGGTTTAATGCTCGCGCGCGACTTTGCACCTATTTGCAGTTGCACGTATCTGTACACATACATGACATAGTAAGTAATGACCTGTAGGTTATACGAAAACTGTTATATTTTAACTGTATGTTTTATAGGACATCAATGTGTTTATACAGTTTTAGTTAAGTAGTTGGGTTTTAGTTAAAATTGGTCCAGCGGTTGAGGCTTAAAAATGTAACAGACAGATAGAATTAATTTCATAGTATACTATTAGAATACTGTATGTTTTAGCTACCTTTTCATTTGGGGGTGGTGCAACAACTACTACTACTTCTGGTTTCGGTGGATTTGGAGCCCCGGCCACATCTACAGGTTTTGGTGCATTTGGTGCAACAGCAACTAGCACAGGTAATTTTACTATTATGTGTTTTTAGGGTTCTGTAAAAAAAATGGAACCCATAAAGGATCATTTGTGCATCTGTCTGTCCGTCAGTCCGTCACAGCCGATTTGCTCCAAATCTACTGGACCTAATCAGGTGAAATTTGGTAGGATGATGTAATCCTATGACCCAAACACAGATGCGCCAAGTAAATATATATATTTTTAAATCTTTAGTCATTTTCCGGGGGACAAATTAGGAAATTAAAAAATATGTTTTGCAAACCTTACTGTGTATAATTATATTAAATGAAAGGGTTTGTTAAGAGGATCTCAAAATATATTTTTGTTATTATTGTAAAATAAATAGTTTTGATTTTATTCATGAAAGAAGACAAAAATAAACCATTCCCCCCCTTGATCTCCGAAACTACTGAGCCTAAAATTTAAAAAACAAATAAAAAAATTGTTCTTTGCTTGTAGATTACAGGAAAACCTATAAGAATTCTATCAATTGAAAGTAAAGTGGTAGACTCAATATAAGACTGGCATTGTACGGAACCCTCTCAACGCGAGTTCAACTCGAGTTTGGAGCAGTCAGCCAGTTTTTTATGTTTGGAGCAGCAACTTAGGTGGCCATGAGAGTATAGAAAGGTGAAAGGAATGATAGAGACTGTTAATAATAATATGTCTAAAAGGCTCACCCCTTTATAGTAATTGAGATGTATGATGATATGATTTGATATTTATGACAACTAATACAGAAGTCGTGAAGAGGAGAGGAGATAGAGGAGAGCTGATATATATATGTAGACATGCGGATATTGATATTGTAAAAAATTTAGAAAATAAATAAACATGTTTACTTAAATTGATTTTGTCTTTATTGTATTCATTCACAGCTGCACCATTTGGAGCGCTAGGATCTGCCCCTGCTTCTACAGCCCCTTCTTTATTTGGTGGAGCAGGCTTTGGTGCAACTCCTGCTAAAACTACAGGTACAATGAAAATGCACAATGTCCACTTGCCTGTTGTATTGTGCTAGTAAAAGTCTCGAAAACTTGCTGTTGTAGATGCATATCCAACTACCATTGAATAAGCGACTAACCATCGACTATTTTCTTGCTAGGTCCAGTGGCAATTGGGGAGATGCACATATTAATGGTTGATTGCTGACTTTTTGCATTTACAGCCTTGCCGGAGAACTCTGTTATAAACAACTCTTATTAGTTTATTAGTTACACTTTATTTTTTATCTCCAGGTTTTGGAAATACCTCATTCGGCACTAACACATTTGGTACTACACCAGCATTCGGCGCACCTTCATTTGGCAGCGCTGCACCTACATTTGGCAGTGCTGCACCAACGTTTGGTACTAACACTCTTGGTGGTGCCAATACATTTGGTACTCCATTTGGTACTAGTAGTAGTTTTGGCCAGCCATTTGGAACCAAATCAAACACTGGATTCACTGGTTTTGGCAATGTCCTTGGATCTGCACCACAGTTCGGACAGGTATCTATTTTAATAATTGCATATTTACTGATTACCCAGGCAGGCAGCAGTGGTGGTGTGCTGGTAATGGTAATCTGTAGGTGTCAGTTTCGAACCTGGATGGGTTATACTATTCTATAGTTTGTGTTATGTTGCATTACTATTACTCTCAAGATGCTGAAGGAAAACATCGTAAGGAAACAAGCAATTTTAAGACCAGGAAATACAAAAACAAGTAAAACCCACCAGCACTTAACTGTGCTCTTGTGGTGGATTATGGCCAACTCTCTCTCAAACAACATGCCTGTCCTGCAAGTGTTCCAACACTGGGAACATTTAAGGGCGATAGAAGCGTAATGCTATTCTATGCATGTTGAACCCTCTTCTACTCATGGGCTCACCATTGAATCCTGCTCTGTTCACAGCAGCAGCAGCAACAACAACAGCAACAGCAGCAGCAAGGCCCATCATCTGCCCACGAGGCTCTGGTGGCAGCAGTGTTCAACTGTTGTGTGTTCGGGGATGAGAGGGACCAAGTGCTTGCCAAGTGGAACCTCATTCAAGCACAGTGGGGCACTGGTAAGTCTAGTTATAGTATGCAGATGGTAAAATGGCACCTAGAGTTCTGAAAAAGTTCCCACTTTATATGTAGAGCATTCATGGGCGTGCGCCCCTAAGAGGCAATTAGGCAAAGCCTACCCTACAAACTGGGCATTCATTATAACGAACTATGTAATAAAATATCACATTATGTAAAAATATAAAAAAAAAAGTTCAAACTCCTGTTAGAATACTTATAGCAATTTGTCGCTCCCGTGTCACGCAACTAACACTTTACTGAAAGTTACTACAAAGGTTGGAGCTCCGCCGGACAGGCAAGCACTGGACTTGCCTTAAACCCATTGATAATTTTACGCACACATTGGCACATTGGTGCATATTTTCGTGTGTATGAACTGCGCACATGTATAGATTGCAGTAATTTTAGGGCGGTAACTCCTGCGAGTGTAGCTGGGCTGCTGGGCTGTGATTGGCTGCTACAACACAAGGCCAGGATTCAAGGTGGATGTTCTTTAGCCCGCGAAATTCAAATTTCCTTACGTTTTTTGCAATTTGCAGGCCAGTGCTATGGTGTATGTTCAATGTTGATTAAAATAAAGATTCCTGGGGGTTATTGGCGCGTATTATTATTATAATAATCAATAATATTATTGTTATTATATTTTACTTCATGGGTGTCGTTTTTGTGGTTTTTGGGGTTGGTGATAATGAAAATGAGGTCAAAATGAAAATCCAAGATGGCGCCGATGAAAATTTTCAGTTTTTTCTTCATGGGTGTCGTTTTCGAAGTTATTGGGGTTGGTGATAATGAAAATGAGGTCAAAATGAAAATCCAAGATGGCGCCGATGAAAATTTTCAGTTTTTTCTTCATGGGTGTCGTTTTCGCGGTTATTGGGATTGGTGATAATGAAAATGAGGTCAAAATGAAAATCCAAGATGGCGCCGATGAAAATTTTCAGTTTTTTCTTCATGGGTGTCGTTTTCGAGGTTATTGGGGTTGGTGATAATGAAAATGAGGTCAAAATGAAAATCCAAGATGGCGCCGATGAAAATTTTCAGTTTTTTCTTCATGGGTGTCGTTTTCGAGGTTATTGGGGTTGGTGATAATGAAAATGAGGTCAAAATGAAAATCCAAGATGGCGCCGATGAAAATTTTCAGTTTTTTCTTCATGGGTGTCGTTTTCGAGGTTATTGGGGTTGGTGATAATGAAAATGAGGTCAAAATGAAAATCCAAGATGGCGCCGATGAAAATTTTCAGTTTTTTCTTCATGGGTGTCGTTTTCGAGGTTATTGGGGTTGGTGATAATAAAAATGAGGTCAAAATGAAAATCCAAGATGGCGCCGATGAAAATTTTCAGTTTTTTCTTCATTGGTGTCGTTTTCAAGGTTATTGGGGTTGGTGATAATGAAAATGAGGTCAAAATGAAAATCCAAGATGGCGCCGATGAAAATTTCCGGTTTTTTCTACATGGGTGTCGTTTTCGAGGTTATTGGGGTTGGTGATAATGAAAACGAGGTCAAAATGAAAATACAAGATGGCGCCGATAAAAAATTTCAGTTTTTTCTTCATGGGTGTCGTTTTCGAGGTTATTGGGTTGGTGATAATGAAAATGAGGTCAAAATGAAAATCCAAGATGGCGCCGATGAAAATTTTCAGTTTTTTCTTCATGGGTGTCGTTTTTGAGGTTTTTGGGGTCGCTGATAATGAAAATGAGGTCAAAATGACAAATCCAAAATGGCGCAGACGAAAATTTTTTTTTGCTATCATTATTTCGTGGCCTGCCCTTCGTGGAATACTACTGCACGCCACTGAGCATTGTCATAGAGTGCTCACATCAGTTAATCCTCTAGACCGTGACAGTCTATTTAATAAAAGGGCTTGTAAGATCTTCGTCTGAAGCGTAGCCGGGTTAACTTCCGCCATTTTTTTTTTCCAAAGTAGTGGGCACGCATAATACCTTAGAGCTTATAATATATTTTATAATATACAAAACATTATACATTTACATTTTGCCTCATACAAAACTTGTTTGTATTGATACCAGCTATTGATTAATATAGGTCTTATGGGTGGCCAAAACTTTAAAAAAAAAAATGGTGGAAGTTAATTCCACTCCGGCCAGAAAATTTAAACCCTTTTGAGCCATTAATTATTTGGTGCATGGATCACGATCGCGAAGCTACTCGCCATTATAGCAGAAGAGTAACTGTGAAGCAATATTCACTCATGAAAAAGGTATGTCAGCTGGGTATATACAGCAAAATCAAATCAATTACCAATGATGGTGAAAACTACATAAAAAATCCATAGTATTTTAGGAGAACAGCGGTGTTCACACTTTTCACGAAAAGCGACTTTGTATTATGCATAGATTTTTACGCAAAATACGCGCATTGGACCTGGAGTTGCGGACACCAGAACAATTTGACACCATAGATACTAAACCAATACTTAATTATTTTTACAGGGCAAGCCTACTACAGTCGCAACGCGCCTGCTCTGGAACTGAACGAACAGAACCCGCTTTGCAGGTTCAAAGCGGTGGGCTACTCGCGGCTCGGCGGGCGCGAGGACAAGGACGGACACGTCGCCATGTTGTTTAACAAGGCTGAACAGGAAATCAAGTACGTGCTTACAGGCACATTTTTTAATAATATTAAGTTGGATCCATATTACGTCCTTATTATAGAATGGTGCGCAAGCGAAAATCTCGCCTAGATAGGTTTAAAACATTTGTTTGACCGTTGAAACTAGCTATAAGTAGAGTTTAAATTTGAGAATCATTCTGTGATGTACATATAGGCTAAAATATAATCATTTGAGAGAACAAGCAATATAAAAAAGATTACCCATTAAAGAACCTTCCATAGTCAAGTATTTTTTAAACTTTCTTGGTTTGATGTAAGTATGTGTTTATTTCATGTTGTTTTTTTGGGTTGCGAAAAACGGAATCATTATAGATTTGTCCTGTTAATATTTATTGATGACGCCGTGGAAATTGCGTAGTGTTGGAGATTTCCTCTCTGCAGTATCTTAAAAACATCACGCTGTAACTGTATTAAAAACTTGTCAAAAAAATATTATTGTGATTTTTTATAGAAACAACCAGCAAGCCTTGACGACGTCTCTGCACAGTTTGTTAGGCAATAAACCTAACTTGGCCGTCAATATAGAATGTGTTAAAGCTGTCTCTGATAACAAGACTCAGGTGCGTGTAATTTTATTACTATTGATTTAATAATGTTACCAGTATTTAATTTTGATGATGATTGATTGATGATGCGTGAACTGTCGTGTTCGATTCTCGTCTGTTCTTTTCCAGAAAAAATATTTTTAATTATTTTTTAAATTATTATTAAAATGACAGATTTATTTTCTTCATCTGTCATTTTATCATGTACTATATCATAAACCTAGTGAGAATCATTACACTTGTGTGTGTGCATGCACCGCCAAATTTATGTGTGTGCTAACTGCTAACTATCTAGGTTGTTGATCTGAATTGTGCTGTTGCAATAGCCACACGTTCGCTTTTTAGTAGTGGACAGGAATGAAATTTAATTTAAAAAAAAATGTTTTTTTTTTCATCACTACTAATATAAAACAAAGTTACTTCTCGCTGTCTGTCTGTCCCTATGTATGCTTAGATCTTTAAAACTACGCAACGGATTTTGATGCGGGTTTTTTTAATAGATAGAGTGATTCAAGAGGAAGGTTTATATGTATATAACATGCATAATATAGTAGAGAAACACAGATTATTTTAGAGGTTTCTAATGTGATGTCGTAAATAAACACATTTTTTTGCGCTTACATTGCAAACGCTGGCTGAACCCTACGAGACAGATCAAAATAATGTACTACAGTATTGTACACCTTATAAAGGTCTACAAAAAAGTCTGCGATGATATATGACTATCTCTTAGGAATAACCCACAATAACCATTTTTTATCCTTTACTTTTTACGAGAAATAATGGCTTATTTACGAAGCGATTTTAAGCAATACAGTATTAATAACAAATGGGGTCGTAGTGTAACAGTTGGTCACTTTAACCATTTTCATCTTTTAAGTTTGGCGTAAAAAGTAAAGCATTATTTTAGAAGCTTTATGGTGTATACCTATATATATTATCTTCAATATCTATTTTAGAACGTATTTACCCTAAACACTATTCGATTTAAATGAATATCTTAGGAGTTATCGCAACTGCCGGGTACTGGGTCGCGGGACTGTCTAAACAGGGTACCGATACCGGGGCCCAGGAACCCAAGGGCAACCGAAAGAACAGGAACAGTCAGTAAGTCTGACAGTCCCATCCGGTCCACCCAGGGCGGGAGGACTCATTTAATGATTTAACAACCCAAAAAAAAATGGAATTGTTGGAAAATAAAGGCACCCGTATTACAAAATAATTTTACAGTAAGCGCACTCTTTTTTTGTTCAAAATTGTTCCCGATCGAAGCCGGGGCGGGTCGCTAGTTATATCTAAAATATTATCGATTCTAAATCATCTCTGAAAAATTGGCCGGGAATTGAAAACTAACCAATACAAAAAAAAAAAAAAATTACAAACAAAAAGTATCTATGTAGTATATCAACTATACTATACTATAACTATAGCCGCGTTGCTTAGTGTGGCACTAGATGGCGCTGTGTGTAATGTCCAAAGATTTTTATTTAATTTATTTACATGAGGAATGTTGTCACAATTTGAAGAATGTTGTTATCGTACTAGGTGGTGATGTACGTAGTGGACAAGGGCGCGGGCGGCACGCACATATCGGCGGCGGAGCTGGGCGCGTTCCTGAGCGCGGGCAGCGCGCGCAACGCGCTGGCCGGCGCCGCCTGCGTCTCCGTGTCGCCCGTCACCGCGCCCTCGCCGCAGATGTTGGCTCAGTACCTGCAGACCGCGCCGCCTGGTAAGCGACAATACTTAGACATGACTGATTTAAAGAAAGTATGATTCTGTTTAGTCCGTCAGTTAGATTATCGAAAAATATTGGATACGTGTTTTTTGTTTTATCAAATTAATAAAAAATGACGAAGATAAAACGTGTCAAAGATGTGGTGTGAGGGCTTGTGACGCCACATTTCAGTAAAAAATGACGTCACACGTGTTTCGACGCACTCTCGTCTTCATTTTTTGTTTACGTGAAAAAAAAAAATGTGTACAATATTTTTTGGAAATCTATCTGACAGACTAATTAGTTTTTTTTTGTCATCTAGCCTATTAATTTTAATGCCTGCACATAAAGTTTAGTTTCCGGTATAACTTCCATATAATTATGACAGAAACCGTGTGCTCGATAAGATTTCCCATCGGCAACTTCTCCCGAGCTTTAGGGTTCTTAAGACGAGCGGCACGTTGCCAACTGCAGATAAACTGCAGCCACCTGTCGACGGCTGCCGTTGACGCTTGCAGTTGTGGCGTCGGCGACTGCCGCCGGCGCGTCGACGGCAGCCGTCGACACACATTTACGCGGCATGCCACAACTGCAAGCGTCGCCACCCGTCGCCGGCAGTCGTCGACGCTTCGGCGGCTGCAGTTTATCTGCTGTTGGCAACGTTCCGCTTGTCTGTAAGAACCCCTAGGTGATGAATCTTTAAAAATAATGACGTAACTGTCTTTAACTTATAATCTGCAACTAAGCACAGACTTTCACGTTTCTAAGTCAATAAACTTCCATCCGGATTTCCGTCATCCCTTGGATGAATTTTGAAATTCCTTCATTAGTTTCACATTCGTTAGATACAGTGGAGTAGCTAGTCCTAGTGGGGCTTTGTAAATTTTTTTTGGGGAACCTTTGAATCCGAGTGCGGCGAAGCCCAAAAAAAGGAGAAAATTTATTTCTGCAAAACTAAGAAAATAGCATCCTGACTTGCATCAATTTAGCTGTCATTAATTTTATAATGAGAATGTGTGAGCGAGCAAAGTGAGACAAAAAAAATTTGAGCTTTCTGGACCGCAATAAGTTTTATCTTTTATCAAGAAGAATATTTGAGGTTGGGAGAAGGTTTTGTAATTTTTTTCCTCATCAGGGGCCCTTGTTACTCGGGGGCCCCATATAATTGATACGGCTGATAAGGTGGAAGCTACGCCCCTGGTTAGATAGGAAATTTCTTGTCCAAAATTTCATGCGGCTGTGCACTGTTTGTCCGTAAATCAGCATCACCTCTCCTGCCCTTGTCCCAATTTATTTGTGGTCGGCGCAGCATGTCTTCTTCCATACTTCTCTATTACTCGTCATCTCAAAAGACACCTCCTTTCTTCCTGCATCGTCCTTCACACAGTCCATCCATCGTTTCTTTGGTCTTTCTCTACTTCTATATCCACATACTGTTTGTCCATAAATTAATTTTGGAGTTTTATTTATTTCTCAATTTCAGTTTGGGATCATTGTTTGCTTTCTTTAGCAGTTGATATAAATGCTTTATGGTTTTTCAGTATGACTTTTTTGTTTCAGGTATGGACATGCGACTATGGAAGCAAGCGCAGGCTGACAATCCTGATCCTGAAAACTACATACCTGTGCCTATTATTGGCTTTTCCGAGGTAACAATAACAATCAAAAGTCTCAGTTTAAATCAGTTCCTAGACATCGTAACCTTTTCTGGTGATCATTTTATAAAACAATGGCTGTATTAGTCCAAAATGATTAAAGGATCGGGCATTACTTTTATCTATTTTAAAGTCAATGAGTACGTAAAAAACTACATCGCCTCAACTCTGGCCATTCACCATCCTTTTTATGAGACTCGAAACTCCAAAGCACCGTAGCTATTAGCCGAGTGCAATTAGACAAAAAACACTCAAAAGGTGGAACGAGGTGTAGAGAAGAAAGTAAAAGAAAAATTCTCCGCCTCACAAGCCTTTTTTTTTTAATTTCCTTTGGGTCTATTTTTTTTTCGTTTATGAATAACTTAAAATTCGACGATTTTAAATTGTGGCGTAATAGGGTGACCTGTGTATCCATTTAACTCCAATTTGGTCTGTTTATTTGTTCATTGTTGTCCATGAAGTGTGTATTTCAAGTTTTTTTTATTTCCTATTTTCTTTAATTATTTCCAAATTACTTAATTGTTTGACTAAGATTTCTTTTGAAATTGGTATCTAATACTTTTTTACAGAGAACTGGATCAGAAAATGTAAAAAAAAACTACCAATGAGTGTAGTGACTAAAAAATAATTCGCAAATATCAGAAAAACGTCTCAAAGAATTTTTCAAATCCGATTGGGAGTTCCAGAGACAAACAAATTCTTCAGCTTTATTATATTACTAACTGTACTCGTGCATGTGCTCGTGCCTCGTGGTTTCCCCTGCAGTTTCTCTTTTTCCCAGGCAATGATGTTAAATATCCTATAAACTTACTCAAGAATATTAAATGCCACTACATAAAGCAAAAAATAAATAAATAAATACGACTGAAATTCAAGAGATTAATTCGTTCAAACAAAAAATCTTTTATATCTGGATTGAACTTATCATGCGGGATTACATTCCCTAGATGGCGCCAACCTCATGGCCCATGCAGTTCTGGCCCGACTAAATTTAGATTGCCATCGACACGCTAAGCAGAAAATAATGTGGATTGTGGTATGTATGTTTTTGTTCAGATAAAGTTCCGCAGCCGCTGCCAGTCAGAACAAGCCAAGCTGCAGGCGCAGTGGCTGGTGCGCGCGGCGGGCGAGCTGGCCGGCCTGCGCACGCGCCGCGCCGCCGCCAGCGCGCGCCTGGACCAGCTGGCGGCGCGCCTGCATGCGCGCAGGCACACCTTGCTGCAGGTATATAACATAACAAGCTGCAGGCGCAGTGGCTGGTGCGCGCGGCGGGCGAGCTGGCCGGCCTGCGCACGCGCCGCGCCGCCGCCAGCGCGCGCCTGGACCAGCTGGCGGCGCGCCTGCATGCGCGCAGGCACACCTTGCTGCAGGTATATAACATAACAAGCTGCAGGCGCAGTGGCTGGTGCGCGCGGCGGGCGAGCTGGCCGGCCTGCGCACGCGCCGCGCCGTCGCCGGCACACCTTGCTGCAGGTATACGTCAGCTTGGTCAGGTGGTTAGGCAGAGGTGTAACTGTAGTACACACACATTTCGACAGTTATGTTTTAAGTCGCATGTAAAACAACTTAATACATAACTGGGCACAAATCCAGACTCCGTGGCTACTACTGAGAAATTCGTAATGGAGAAACCATCTGTTTGAAGTCGATGTGGGATTCTATATTTTGGTGTTACGGTTCTCGCCAGATAGTTTTCATGTTATTTGAATAATGATCTCATTTATTTGCATTGTTCTTGAGAACAAATATTAGTTAGTGATAAATCAGATATTATTTCCACACTGACTAGAGTAGCGCCCCGTAAAGCTGAATGGTGCTTAATGTTGGCGCAAGCCATTGTAAGGTAACATTGTTAGCAACATCAGCGCGCTGCTGGCCTTTCTCGGGGAGTTGGGGTGTTGTGGGGTATTGTTGGGGTATCGAGTGAATTTCCCATCCGTACGAAAAATACGCGCTTTGACGTGGAGTTGCGGACACCAGGTCGTTATACTAATACTAACATTTGTATCTCAGGTGGTAGCCCGACGGGAAGTGGTGGGTCGTGTGGGAGCCGCGCTGACTCCTGAAGAGGAAGCCGCCCGGGCGCGTCTGCACGAGCTGACGTCACAGCTCGCTGCACCGCCGCTTTATAATGTAAGTATACAGGGTGTAAACAGACTCTTCACGAAGCCATGAACCAAGCATTCTGTACATCAAACTAAGTAACCCTACGCAAAAGTTTTAGCTGGTGACTTTTTTTGGGGTGGGTGGGGTGGTGGTTTAAAGTAAAATCTTACGTTAAAAACATGTACTTATTTTAAAAAAAACTTGTGGAAAAGTTGGAACTTTGACCCCCAATATCTCTGTAACTAGAAGGTCCCAGGTATGGTGTAGAACAAAAAAAAATATCGCAATGACGGGGAGAATCTACTTACACCCTTTTTTTTTTTAAAGCACACTTCAATATAGTCGCGGACTTAATCCCATAGGCATTTTCCACCAGAAAACCTATGGCTGGTGCAGAGACAAACTGTGGTAGGTGCATTTCACTTGAACAGTTCTTTTAGTGTTTGTTAATTTTTGTGTGGTAGGTGCATTTCACTTGAACAGTTCTTTTAGTGTCTGTTCATTTTTGTTTCATTCTAAGTTCACACACCACCGATAAAGTTACAGGAATCAACGTTTATATAGTCCTTTCATATTCTTTGTTGATTATTCCGTAAGCGAAAGAAAGATACCGAAGCCGAAATCTAACATCGTTGGACCGATTCATTTTAACCTTTGATTAATTTTATGTCCAGAACGTAACATACGTGATATCGGTTTTCACTAAAGTTCATAATGCAAGGGCAAAGTACAAGCCCCTGACGAAACGTTTGATCTCTTTTGGACTTTGTCGGACTGGACATTGTCACCTATCCTGTGTGTTACTATTGCGACACTTATCACGTCGTTGGTTGATGCGACATTTTTCACGTCGCCATCTTTATCGTTTTATGAAAAGACTAGCTGATGCCCGCGGCTTCGCCCGCGTGGATGTCGGTTATCGCGACCAAAAGTAAAGCTCGCAGACGGCTTATTTTTTTCCGACACCTCCAACAAATATTATTATATTTTAGCCAATGTACACAAAAACTGTTCTGTATGGTGTCGGACGTAAAGAATAGCACCATCCCATATCTTCCCGTGGGTGTCGTAAGAGGCGACTAAGGGACTTACCAGAGAATGGGCAGCAGCGTTCTCTATGCTTTTGTAACAGCCGTACTGCGATCGCCAACCCGCCTGCCAAGCGTGGCGATTATGGCAAAACCCCCCAATGAATAGCGCATTAAAGAAATGGCCCCTAGTGCCCGGCAGCCCGTCTACCCTCGACTACGGCAGCGGTCGAGGCTACGGCGTGGCAAGGGGTGCGAAGAATCTCCGGAAGGGATCCGGCTGCCAATACCAACGACTGGACCTGGCAACATACAACACGAGCACACTCCGGACCGACGAGAAGATAACGGAACTCGAAGAGGAATTGAGCAGGCTGCGATGGAGTATTGTGGGATTATCTGAAGTTCGAAGAGAGGGGGAGGACACGATAATCCTGAAATCCGGCAACCTGCTCTATTTCTTTGAGGGTGACCGGCAGTCCCAGGGTGGTGTTGGGTTTATCGTCCACAAGTCCCTTGTGAACAACGTGGTGAAGATCGAGAGTGTGTCGACCAGGGTGGCGTACCTTATACTCAGAATATCCTCAAGATATTCGCTGAAGGTCATACAGGTCTACGCCCCGACCTCGGCACACCCCGACGACGAAGTGGAGACCATGTATGAGGATATTTCTAAAGCCATGCATGGTTTCAAAACTCAATTCACCGTTGTCATGGGGGACTTCAACGCGAAACTGGGCAAACGAGACGGGGATGAGCTGCAGGTGGGGCAATTTGGAGTTGGACGTCGGAATCGCCGGGGCCACCAACTGGCTAGTTTTATGGAGAAGGAGGGCCTCTATATGATGAACTCCTTCTTCAGAAAGCGTGAGCACAGGAAGTGGACCTGGCAGAGCCCCGATGGTGCAACTAGAAATGAGATTGACTTCATCATGTCAACCAAGAAGCAAATGTTCAATGATGTCTCGGTGATCAATTCGGTGAAAACCGGGAGCGATCACCGCATGGTAAGAGGCACATTGAACATCAATATCAAGCTTGAAAGGTATCGACTGATGAAGTCTACGCTCCGTCCAGCACAGATCCAAATCCAAAACCCCGAAAGCTTTCAGCTTGAACTCCAGAACCGTTTCGAATGCCTAGGAAGCTCAGTGGACGAATATAACGATGGGTTCGTGGAAACTGTCCATACGACCGGGTCTAAGTTCTTCAAGGCACGTCGTGTAGATCAGAACAAGAGACTCTCCGATCACACTCTAAAGCTCATGAAGGAGCGGCGTGAGATGATCCTACAGTCTTCAGACGAGGCGTGTAAATACCGGCAGCTCAATAGACGGATCTCTAAATCCTTGAAGAGCGACCTCCGCCGCTTTAATACCGAGCGTATTAAAGACGCGATTGAGCGGAATAAAGGCTCCAAGGTATTTGCAAGAGATCTGGCTATTGGGCAAAGCCAGCTCACGAAGCTGAAGACCGACGATGGTAGGATCTTATCCGCCAAACCGGAGCTTCTGAGGGAGATCGAGAGCTTTTATGGACAGTTGTACACGTCAACCAGTCAACCCGTCGTAGATCTAGCAAACGACCCAAGAGCTAGACTGACCCGACACTATACCGAAGACATCCCGGACGTCAGCCTGTACGAGATTAGGATGGCTCTGAAGCAGCTCAAAAACAACAAGGCACCGGGTGATGACGGAATTACGGCCGAACTCCTGAAGGCGGGTGGAAAACCGGTACTTAAGGCCCTTCAGAAGCTGTTTAGTTCCGTCATACTTGAGGGAAAAACGCCACAGGCATGGTGCAGGGGTGTGGTGGTACTCTTCTTCAAGAAGGGTGACAATGCCCGGTTGAAGAATTATAGGCCCATCTCACTTCTAAGCCATGTCTACAAGTTGTTTTCAAGAGTCATCACGAATCGTCTCGCGCGCAGGTTTGACGATTTCCAGCCTCTCGAACAAGCCGGTTTCCGGAAAGGCTTTAGCACCGTGGACCACATACATACGCTGCGGCAGGTTATACAGAAGACCGAAGAGTATAACCTACCCCTCTGTTTAGCGTTTGTGGACTACGAGAAAGCCTTCGATTCGATCGAGACCTGGGCTGTACTGCAGTCTCTCCAACGGTGCCAAATCGACTATCGGTACATCGAGGTGTTGAAGTGTTTGTACAAAAACGCCACCATGTCAGTCCGACTTCAGGACCAAGCCTCGGAACCTATCCTCCTGCAGCGAGGTGTGAGACAGGGAGACGTCATATCTCCGAAACTGTTCACCGCTGCACTGGAGGATGTCTTCAAGGTTCTGGACTGGAGAGGGCTAGGCATTAACGTCAATGGCGAGTACATCACCCACCTTCGGTTTGCCGACGATATAGTGGTCATGGCTGAAACCATGGAGGACCTCAGTACAATGCTCGATGACCTCAGTTGAGTTTCCGGAAGAGTGGGTCTTAGAATGAACATGGACAAAACCAAAGTCATGTTGAATGCCCATGTCACACCCATTCCTATTAAGATCGGAGACTCTACACTCGAAGTTGTAGACGATTATGTGTACCTGGGACAAACGGTCCAGTTAGGTAGGTCTAACTTCGAGAAAGAGGTCAATCGTCGAATCCGACTCGGCTGGGCAGCGTTCGGGAAGTTGCGCGGTATCTTCTCGTCCAACTTACCACAGTGTCTCAAGACGAAAGTCTATGACCAGTGTGTGTTGCCAGTGATTACATACGGGACCGAAACGTGGTCGCTCACAATGGGCCTCATCAGAAGGCTTACAAGTCACCCAAAGGGCAATGGAGAGGGCTATGCTCGGAGTTTCCTTGCGTGATCGAATCAGAAATGAAGACATCCGCAAGAGAACCAGGATCACCGACGTAGCCCGAAGAATTGCCAAACTTAAGTGGCAGTGGGCAGGGCACATTGCTCGCAGAACGGATGGCCGATGGGGCCGAAAAGTTCTGGAGTGGCGACCGCGTACCGGCAGACGTTGCGTTGGAAGGCCTCCCACTAGGTGGACCGATGACCTGGTGAAGGTTGCGGGAATCCGCTGGATGCGAGTCGCACGGGACCGGTCAATGTGGCGACACTTGGGGGAGGCCTATGTCCAGCAGTGGACGTCTTTCGGCTGAAATGATGATGATGATGATGACACAAAAACTTGACAAATAATATCAGAAGTTTTAACTTCCTCGAGAAATAACCTATCCATTGGTGACGGCATAAAAATCGGTGCAGCAGTTTTTGAGTTTATCGCGAACAGACAGACAGACAGACGCGGAAGAGGACTTTGTTTTATAATATGTGGTGATTATTAGTTGAGTCATGGTTTTCTTAGACCAACTCTACATTTTTGAATTTGATGCAAAATACTATCGAAATGTAAAGAAATCGAAAGTAGTATTTCGGTTATTCCCACCGTTTCAGCTTAATACTAAATAAAAAAGTTGCCGAATGAAGTCTCTTCCTATAAACTCAGGCAATTGACACCATAGTCAACTTATCGAATTTAAAGTTGTTGACTTCTTACTATTAGACATTTAAATAATAATATACATGCATAAACACGGTTTTAAGCTTTCACGGTTTATAACTAAATTTATACTGTCGGTTACGGGATACTCGTATCTTCCGTGATTATTTCCGAGCTCCCGATATTTCGACGCTGTTGCAATCGAGTTGAGACTGTTATAATAGACGAGTCGGCATAACTTACTTGCAAGAGCTAACTGAGTTGCCGGTACAAGTGTAACATGTCACACACTTGATGTTTATGTTATTTCGCTTCCAAGTGTCAGTGATTGTCATTTTTTCTATGCCATTTCTTCTGATGACGCCTATAACATCAAAAAACCGCAGTTTTCCCTCATGAGGCCAAATTCAGGTTTGCCTGTAAACAGAGTTATTATTCGTAAAGACGAGGTCGCACCTCGAACTAGTTTGATAAGAGACCTAAGAGCTAATTGCTGAATTATACGTGAAGTATTATAATTACTTTTCCATACAGAGAGATATCCTTTGTGTTTTGATTGTATTAGGTGCTTGAGATTATAGGCGTAAACGAAGCCGAAAGGCACTGCTCCTTCGTTTCATAGCTATATGTTTTTTGTTCCTGACTGTACCTGTGAACCATCTAGTTACAAATAAAAAAAAAATACAAGTTTTTAATGTTTAACTTTCCTTTAAATACCTCCATGACTCCCTTTACTATTCAATACATCCAACGGCACAATGTTTTGGGTCCTTTACATTGAGTCCACTGGTGTAAACAGATTTTTCACCCTAAAAAAAAAAAGTCTTGTCCTAGCAATAATTTTTGCATAGAATTACTTGGTTTGATGTACAGAATGCTTGGTTGACTGCTTCGTCAAGGGGCCGTTTACACCTTGTTTTAGTACTTACAAGTTAAGAATATGCCTAAGATATCCGATGAGGAATATGTAAGTACTTAGTACTAAGTCGCACTATCGCGCCTATTTGTGGAGCCTACATGTCTTGTGTTCTGCTATGATAAAAATCTTGGTGTTGATTTAATAATATAACTCTTACATAAAACTGTGAGGCCCTATTAAAATTTTGCCGGAATTTTATCTCATAATATACATAAATAGTCACAGTATATTTTGACTAGCTAGATACTAGACTTGATTGATATAAGATGTAAGAATAGGCTAGTTTCCACCATCAATAAATGGCAAAGGAGTCAATTTTTTTTTGTTTGGAGAACAGGCCACCCCATAAATTGTAGTAGATATTAATGAAACGTATATAGATTTCTTTCTTATAATCTCTAGATTACAGTGGTAATATTAGCTAAGCCATGTCTAACCGGAATGATGAGAAATTCGAAAATGAAAACGTGAATCTAACAATAACCATACAAGTTGAGCAGTCTCTGAAAGTAATAGTATTCGCACATTGCGTTGAAATCTTACTGCACAATTGACACAACGACCAGCAAATGCCATTTTCATAAAATAGTTTTTATTATATGCGAAATAATTGCAGAAACACTTTCACGAAAATCGAAATAAACGGAAAGAGTAAATGTCAAATGAAGTTGTCTGTCAACCACCAAAAAGACGGATTTACAACGTTCCGTGCCATGATGACTTTCTATACCATATAAAAGATTTTAGCGGAAACCTTTAAAAATAGCATTAAAAAGCTCACAGTTTTTATATTTTAATATTATATTATATTTCTATTATAATTAAAGCAGATATTACCAATGGATACCGTACTTTTTTAACGTAAGTATTTTCTGTCAAATAACATTGACCACAACAGGAATGATTTGACTCGCAGAAAAATATCATAATATAACTCATTAATTATGATTTTAAGATTCCGGTTTCGTTTCTATGTAATCTTTCGTTTATTGCTATAGTAAAATGGTTACTTTTTTTTGGTGTAATATGAATAATATCTATGCAACATCGAAGAGGGCCGAAAAAAAACTGTCTCCTTTATTTAGTCCGTCACTTAGAGCATTGGAATATAATGGACACGTATTTTTCCTTTTTGTAAATCAATGAATAATTCATTCAGACAAAGATAAAACGCATTAAAACTCGGGAGTGGGGGGCTCGTGACGTCAGACGGCAGTAAAAATTATACCACGGCGTGACACATTGAGAATTATAAAGCGTCGTATCTTAGTCAATATTGATGTACGTAACAAAAGAAAATAAACGGGTCAAATATTTTTTGATAATCTAAATGACGGACTAATTCGATTTTTTCAATACACAACCCTATTAAAAGTGCGCCTATAAAAAGAGAAGCGTATAAAACCCAATGTACCCAATGCACCAAATTACATAGTTACATTATTTTCTATGTGATTTTGTTTCCCATCTATAAGTACGATGTATCACAGGATCCGGCTGTATTTTGATTGATAAGCTAGCAGTGCAAAGTTAATTTTAGTATAGAACGACCTTGTCTGCCCAAATGTTTGGAGCATTCGTCCTACGCGTGGCCACTTATCAGTGACTATCACGTTATCTCCAGACACCAGACAGTGTTATAACACAAGTAGATATATCGGTGTTACGCTGTTGTTGATAAACTAATAATTAACACCAAAGAACAACAATGAGGTTGCTCTATGGTGTACTTATTTATTTTGTTACCTAACTTGGATTTTTAGCTTCAATGCATTCTTTTTTCAAATAGTTTTAAAACAAATAAAGGGTCATAACAATGAGATCGCTCTGTGCTAAATGTATGCTATAAAATGACAATTATTTCTCCTATCTTTGAGTCATATAATAGTATCTATAAAAGTCTTATGAAATTCCATCAGCACCAGATATTACTGGTTTAGAATGTAACTTTGGATCAACAGTTGGTTTGATTATCATGCAGGAAAAGAGTGTACCCAAGATACGAGGTATCAGTGATGTCAAATCTACTTTTATTTTTAGATTAGACAGGTAAAACTGGCTTTTTTTTTTGCTTGGTCATTAACAACGCATTTAATATCGCGATTGGGGGTTTAGGAATATCTAAATTAAATAATAATGCTGATAATTATCAGTACATTATGATAAGGCCATTAATATTTTTTCAATACACTACCTCAAAAACTGGTTTTCTTCGCACTACGATTAGATTCAACATGCAATGTATTTCACACGCGTGCGATTTTTTTCATTTTCCAACACGTGTGCGGGAATGAAAATTGCCACAGATAATTTACCTATACATAAGTCCAAATTGGTTCAATGCCATAGTCGGAGAGGAATGTTTTTTTTAATTTCGGCAGAGAATATTTAAATTGTGTTTATAAATAGAATATATTAAATAAACATGATTATTTAAAACTAACATTTACTTTTATAAACAAATTAACATTTATTTGTATTCTAAATTATAAATATATAAAAAAAACTATTTTTTATATTAGGCTGTTTATCGGCTTCATACCTTTGCTTCTCCTTTAACCTGGCAAAAGCAAAGCGCGGAAAAAATTAAAATCATAGTTTCCTATTAATTCATGACAAAAATATTTTTGTTCTTTTATTTTATTTCTTCAAAAGTGTATTGAAAGACGTCGATTGATACACGTGGACATTTGTTATTGCAATTCTCGGCTCAAATACATTATTAGTTATTTCCTCCTCGGATGCAATAACAAACTTTCTCCACTTGTATAAAAATGTACTATTTCCGCACAAGGATAACAAATAACAAAGATGAGTAATATAACTCGAGGAGCTCATCATCATCTGCCTAGCCTTTTCCCAACTATGTTGGGGTCGGCTTCCAGTCTAACCGGATGCAGCTGAATACGTGTATTTTACATGGAGCGCCTGCCTATCTGACCTCCTGTCGTTAGGTAGTCAGAGGCCCAAAAAGTCTGACAACCAGTCTTACCAAGGGGTATCGTATTACCCGGTACTAACTGGGTTGTGGAGGTCAGATAGGCAGTCGCTCCATGTAAAATACTGGTTTTCAGCTGCATCCGGTTAGACTGGAAGCCGACTCCAACATAGTTGGGAAAAGACTAGGCAGATGATGCACTCTCATCACGCCCAGCTACATAGCTCACAGGTCACAGCCATCAAGTTTTCATTCTGGATATGGATATGATTGCTTTAAAACCTGGGCTCCCCTTTCGACAATTTGTACGTCTGCCCTCAATGAATCTCTAAACTCATAATCTCCTTGTCCCATGTTACTTGTGGTCGGCGCAACACGTTTTTTTCTTCCATTCTCCCCTGTCAACCATCACGCTATCATTTACTCCTTTTCCCTCATATCATTCCTCACACAACCTCCATCTTTCTTTACTTTGGTCTTCCTCTCCCTCTGGGTCCATCAACATTAATAATAATTACTCTTTTAGTCACATGCAATTCATCCGTCCTCATTATATGCCCATACCAAGACAGTCGATTCCTTTTCAATTTTTCTGTTACTGGCGCAACTTTCAAACTTCCTGTAATGAATCTCTAAAATATAATCTACAAATCATTGTTCTTTTGTATAATGACATGGTACTTTATGTTATGAAACTGATTAGAATCTATGTGTATTTGACAAATGGCGCTGACAAAACAATAAATTTTCATTTATCATTTTGTACATTTGCAATGATTAGGGAAAACAGCGTTATATTATATTATATTTACCGCTGCCAAAGAGTGCCTTTGCCGGATAGATGACGATGAAGAAAACTGCCTCTTTGTGTAGTGGTCGCAAGCGCGACTGTTGAGCATAAGGTCCTTTTTTTTTTCGGATGGGAAATCATCAAATAACTTCTCCCGCTCTGGGCGGAGCAGGAGGGAGTGTCAGACTTTTACTGACTAAAACCCATCCATGTTCTTTCATCGCCCTTTGTGTTCCGGGGCCACAGTATCTCTTTCGAACAGTCCCGCAACCCCGGCAGGCATCGGTCCTTGCGGACCCCTTCCTTTTTGCTGACTCTCTTTGAGGCGCGCGTGGAACACTAACGCGCCGTCGACACGGCCTGTCGTCATGAGACGGACGGACGGCGAGCTAGCCCATAGCCCACCGTCCACAGGCCCGCGCCTAAGGTGGCCGGGGGCCACCACGTGGCCCCCGGCCACCCCGCCACGCCACGCCCGGGGCGCCTCCCGCGGCGGCCGGGACGCTGTGAGGTTCTCTCCCTCTCACGTTCCGCCACCTCCTTCTCTAGCATTACTGCTTCGCAGAAGGAGGTGCGCCAGGGCCGGACGCGAGAAGTCGCCGCCACCAATCGCCCGCGCCGCTTCGAGGACACGGCGGCTCTCCGCCCACGCGGGGCACACCTCCACCGTGTGCTCCACCGTGTCCTCCGGTCGATCCTCGCAGTGGAGGCAAGCATAAGGTCCTTGGTTCGATTCCCGGGTCGGGCAGTGTTATTTGGTTTTGTGCCCGGTTGATGGCAATATCCTCGCCCCCTATTACAACTATTTGGTATACATCTGCCTAACCGTTTGGGGATTATAGGAATGATGTTATGTACGGTCGAACAAGCTATTTGGTTTTACATTTTAGAATGTAATTTGTTGGTTAAACTGTAAACCAAAATTTCTTTGTTTAGCTGTAGAAAAATAATTGGCTTCCTCACTTCATTTTGGCCAGCAACTATTTGATGATAGCTCATTAGGTCAGCAACGTTTAACGTTAGAATACGGGCTGCATGCCTCTTTTCGGTTTACTGGACTTTTCAAATTAATTATTTATTTATTATATTTAGTACAGCCTATGCCATTAACACTAAATTAAATAATCCTTTTACTCGGTCTTCTCACAGAACCACAAACATTCTAACATTATCGTCCTCTATTCATCAGCAAACAAGTTCAATCCAGGGTTGATCTCCACGAGCGCGTTGAGCGTCGTAAGCATACGCGGTATAGGGGAAGTGGATCGAGCTTCAGTGCGACTAAATGGGATATTAAACAATTTATGTTTTCAAGACAGACAGTTTACAGTTCGGTTTCACAAGGGGTCGTTCAACTACTGATGCCTAATAACTTAACAAAAATACTGATGTGTTGAACTTTTAGGACACATTTATATTGCCTGGGAGGACAAATGTGATGCTTTGGGTATTTTTTGCGATTTATCTAAAGCTTTCGATTGCGTTCTTCATGAAACATTAATCAGGAAACTACACCACTACGGAATCCGTAACGCCTCTCTGGATCTTCTTATTTCATATTTGAGTGATAGGATTCAGAGAGTTGATGTCAATGGGAAAAGATCTCCCGGATCCGTAGTAAGAATGGGGGTACCCCAGGGCTCAATTCTTGGTCCGTTTTTGTTTCTTATTTACATAAATGACTTGCCTTAACTCATAACGGATAATCATGACATAGTATTGTTTGCAGACGACACTTCTCTTTTATTTAAACTCAAACGTCAGCAGTTAGTTACGGATGATGTTAATAGCGCCCTGGAAAAAGTCGTTAATTGGTTTAATGTTAATAATTTACTCCTAAATGAGAAAAAAACGAAATCTATTAAGTTTACGATACCCCATGTAAGACAAGTGGAAACCACTGTACCAATTAAGAATGAAGAGTTGAAACCGGAAGATAGCACAGTGTTCCTAAGCATAACTTTGGATGCCAAGCTTCAGTGGGGCCCGCATATAGACAAACTGTCGAAAAAACTTAGCTCTGCAGCATACGCCGTTAGAAGAATTCGTGAGTTAACTGATTTAGAGACAGCCCGTTTAGTTTACTTTAGTTATTTTAATAGCGTGATGTCGTACGTTATTCTCTTGTGGGGCAATGCCGCCGATATTCAGACAATATTTGTTTTGCAAAAAAGGGCAATTCGTTCAATTTATAAATTAAGTCCCAGATACTCCCTCAGAGAAAAATTTAAAGAGATAAATATTCTTACTGTGCCTTCTCAGTTTATTTATGAAAACCTTTTGTACGCACACAAAAATATTAATTTGTTTAAAAAATACAGTGATATCCACAACATAAATACGAGGAACTGTAACGAGGCTCAAAAAAATAAGGGGTACGTTCAGATGCCAATGTATACGTTTTTACAATAAACTTCCGAGCCAAATTCAAGCACTAAGCCTAAATAAATTCAAATCGTTTATAAAACGGAAGCTGTGCCTGAAACCCTACTATCATGTTAATAATGATCTCGAAGATAAAAAGGCTTGGGATTAAGCTGCTCCAATGAAATTTGCTCTGTGAATGTCGAAATTTCGGACTTAGCTTGTTTATTATTAATTCCTTTCTTTTATACACTCTGACATTGAATGATTTGACATGAATACTTATTTCAGTATTTTATTATTTTTTACTTTTTATTTTATTTTATGTTACATTTACCTACTGATTTGACAGGAATATTTACGTATCTTACTTTTTTATTATTATTGACATATGATTTTTGTGATTTTTATTGACATTGATTTTGTAAATTAATATTAATTTTATTTGATTATTGTGAATGTGGGGACCATGTGGGGTTTCATTTTTATATTTTTTTTGTTTGTTTTCTTTTTTCTTTCCCCACAACTGTCTGGCAGTTTGAGTACTATAAGCGACCTACCCAAATGTGCTTTCTTTGGTATTGTTCGTCGTTTCGTTGAGCTCCTTGAGTTATAAGTCGAGCTACACGATAACTGACAAATGCTTGCACTGACTGGACAGGTCCACTCAAATCTGTGTGGTTCTTTCTTCAAAAGACCATCTCAGACACTAATCTGCATAGTCCTCATGTGAATTGAGCAAAATTATGTCCGGACTTCAAAAGAGACTACGACCTCTAAATTTTGTTTCGGCTGTTTCTCCTCAGAGTAGTCAGGTACGAAACACCGGCCCCATCTAGTTATAAAAAAAATGACGTGTAAAAGTGTTTGTAAAAACCTACTTGCTAAATAAACATCATTTATAAGAGCGATTATTATTAATGCTACTACAGTCCACGCACCCACCACGTCCCACATGCTTAAAACATATCAAACATATCATACTTTTTAAGTTTGATCATATTATTTGTCTTTAGTTGCCTGCCCCTGACTAGCTAGTCAGGTAGACATTTGTGTAGTGTTGTATCAAGTTCAAATATACAACCTGTTCTTTTTGATTTCCCATAACTCTATGGTTATATTGTGTAGGTAAAAATAATACTAAAACTCCTAAAATAGGTGGTCCAAAAATGCATAGTTTCGGAGATATCATCAATCATAATTGAAACATACGAGTAATTCATTTTAATTCAAACCAATCATTCTTAACCTGTAGTTCCCGCAATTACGTCCACAATTAAAATAACAATGTTCTGTTCCCTTTCGGGAACGGCTGGGGACATACTGGTATTTAAAGCTAAGAAAATGCGACGTTGTCATATTTCACGTAAGGGTGTTTTACGTCCCGGTGTGGGCGCGTTCCTTGAGGCTGCGTGCAGCCCACTACCTGAACGCGCCCCAAAAGGTGGTAGCCGTAAGCTGGCCCGTGGGTACCGCACGATAGCCCGCGAGGCGGCGTGCCTCCTTTCCGGATTGCCGCCATGGGATCTGGAGGCGATAGTCCTCGCGCGCCTGCATGAATGGCGCGCGAAGGCGCTTCGCCGGGGGGAAATTCCGCTGCCGCGACAAATTGTCGCTCAGCGGACAGACTTCCGGCGGGATCTCATGGCGACATGGAGAGAGCGACTGTCGCAACCCCGTGCAGGGCACGCCACGATAGTGGCGATAAGTCCCCTCTTTGAGGAGTGGCTGGAGAGACGCCACGGCGTCCTCACCTTCCACCTGACGCAGGTCCTCACCGGACACGGTGTTTTCGGGAGGTTCCTGCACCGAATCGGGCGGGAGGAAACGCCCGGGTGTTTCCACTGCGAGGATCGACCGGAGTACACGGTGGAGGTGTGCCCCGCGTGGGCGGACCACCGCCGTGTCCTCGAAGCGGCGATTGGTGGCGGCGACCTCTCGCGTCCGGCCCTGGTGCAAGCCATGGTCCGGAGCGAGACGGAATGGGACGCCGTCACCTCCTTCTGCGAAGCAGTAATGCTAGAGAAGGAGGTGGCGGAACGTGAGAGGGAGAGAACCTCACAGCGTCCCGGCCGCCGCGGGAGACGCCCCGGGCGTCGGGGGTCACCACGTGGTCCCCGGCCACCGTAGGCGCGGGCCTGTGGACGGTGGGCTATGGGCTAGCTCGCCGTCCGTCCGTCTCATGACGACAGGCCGTGTCGACGGCGCGTTCGTGTTCCACGCGGGCCTCAAAGAGAGTCAGCAAAAAGGAAGGGGTCCGCAAGGACCGATGCCTGCCGGTGTTGCGGGACTGTTCGAAAGAGATACCGTGGCCCCGGAACTCAAAGGTCGATGAAGGAACATGGATGGGTTTTAGTCAATAAAAGTCTGACACTCCCTCCTGCTCCGCCCAGAGCGGGAGAAGTCATTTGATGATTTCCCATCCGAAAAAAAAAAGGGTGTTTTACGTTAATAATCGTGACTTTGCCGAATTATTTTGTATGAAAAATGAAAAAAAAGGTTGATTGAAACATAATTCACATGCCAGTTGATTCTTTGATATGGTCTCAATCATACCCTAGAGTTATGGGATATAAAAAAAAACAGGTTGTAAGAGACTGATTGTAAGATGCTGACATTATCTCTAAAAATAATGCCTTATGTTAACCTATTTTATAGATATCCTTTGTTCAATGGACGCTGGTAATAAATTATTGTTACTACCTATTGCTAAACAACACAGCCAGATATCCAAAAAACTATCTAATCAATAAATCTAGTTATAACTAGTTATTTTGTACAATTCATTGCGAACGTGCAGGCCAAACCGCAATTACCACATGATTGATTTATCATTTAATAATCGGTACTTAGTAATGCTTGGAAGGAGGTGGACGAGCAGGTATCGTCGCACCACGATACTACCACATCCCGATCACGCACTGCTAAACTGTTGTATCTAAACAAATCATGCATGATACTGGTGTGGAATTGTAGACACAAAGTGACACTAACGGTATATCAGCCACTTTGGTGCTTAGACGTTAGATCTGTTCGAGATAAAAAATTGACATGCACTGTCTTTTGATATAAATTAGCGTTATACGCGTGACTAGTTGCCAAGTCAAATTTTCCTTTGTAGTGGATAACAAACTGAAGCCCGAAGGGATTTTCCATTGGCAACAATTGCTAACTTCCATGCAAATTTTCATTTTCAAGAGTGGTCGTTGTGTCAGAGAATGCTTAGGTATGCCGGCCGGATCTGAAACTAATATTTTCATGGCCCTATAAAGCAGGCAGTTGATTAACAGCTAATATTTTTGTTTAGGGTCGCCTGAACGAGCTGTTGTGTGCGGTGCGTCTGCAACGCAGCGCTAGCGCAGGAGCGTCACACGAACGTTACCACTTGGATCCTGGTAAGATGATTGATACTGTCATTTATATTTTCTTTTTTTGCTACGGATTACTGCTACTTCTGTAACTGCCCTGTTGATCTCGTGGGAGCGTTGAGCTGAGTCGAGCGTGGGATCCTGGATTCGATTTTCAGGTGGGGTAAAAATTTTATTGGGTTTTTCAATCTGAAATATCTCAGTCATGACAGTTTGAGCCCGGTTGATAGCAGTATGCTCGCCCCCTATTCCATGGGGCTCAAACATAACTGGCGAAATGTGGAAGTATTATAGTTACACATATGCCTAATAGGCTTGTGTCCTGGAAAAACCTAATTAGTCCGTCAGTTAGATTATCAAAAAATATTTGACACGTTTTTTTTCTTTTGTTACGTAAACCAAAATTGACGAAAATACGACGCTTTTAAAATTCTCAGTACGTCACGCCGTGCTATAATTTTTAGTGCGTTGTGACGTCACGAGCCCCCAAGAGTTTATAGTTATAGTCATAACTATAAACGCTACATCATAATGTTGGAACTTAATTACCTTTTTCTTGGTGTACAGGTGCACAAGAAGACGTGAAGCAGTTCCTCTCGCTGCAGCAGAAGGGCATGGCTCACTTGTTGGATACCGCGCGCAAGGACCTCTCGGCTCTGGGTACCATTGCCGAAGGCATGTCCCGTCTAGTCAGGGCTTAAGCATAAATAATGACATTTTGAAACTCCATATTTCAATAAGGAAAATATTCCTTATGTTTTTCAATCTTTTTTTGTGTATTTCAGTTCGACATAAGATAATTTTATTATAAAATACTTGTATCGTAAAAATATTTTCGAATTGTAACTTTGTTATTTGACTTCTCAGTAATAATATGTATTTTTCTATGTTTACCTACTATTTGTAATTTCATCAATGTAAGTGTACGGCAGTGTGTTCAATAAAGATGATTGGAAGTTATTTTCGTGTATGAATAGTACGTCACCTAAATCAGACTTATCTCTCAATACAAAATTCAAAGTCACCAGATTTTTCCGGTTGACAAAAATATTCCACAGTTGATCGATACGTTATATGTTTGTATCCGGTTATATTTTGAACTCATGAGTTTTATTTTGTCATCAGATAACAAAATAATCCGCTTGTATGTCTCGTCACGTATACACAATGTTTGCACTTTGATAAAGATGTGCTGAATATGATGAACAATACCAAACAGGTGCTAATATTTATCGTAGACTTCGTACCTTTGCTCAAAAGCAAATTGTTTAAGGAATGGGGATGGCAACTGGAACTAATGGCGCTAGCATCGCTTGTACCAAACATCGTCATTTGTTGAAAATCTGTCAATGTTCATTTGGCAAAATAGTTTGACCTCATTGGTCAGATTGGGTCTAAGCTATAATATAGACGCGCCATCTACAATCAGCTTTGACCAGTCTTCCCCATTGAATGAAAATCAAAAATCAGTTATGAATAAGTTTATTAAAAATAAATATTAACTCTTAGTACTTAAATCTAAAGGTAAGTCTGTACGCCTGACTAGTTCTTCAATAGAAGTGTATTCGCGTCGCTTTGAGCAAATGAGGTTCAAAGGCATCTCTTCGTCCATTGACCTGTATATCTGGGGGCTCTCTTCCACTTTTTTGAGTGAAACATCTTCCAAACGAGGTTGATCCTCATATGTGAATACTTTGTCATTAATACTTGATCCCAATGTCGGGTAGGCGAGGGTACTGGAGTAGTAGTTCCTGTATGCATGCTCATACATTTGTGTGTACTCCATGTAAGACATCTCACTTGTCGGAATTCTTACTGGGTACATAGGTTCTAGGGGCCTGATGTAGGTGACTTGATCCATAGGAGCGTAGGACATTGTTGTAGGGACGGAGTCTGATAGCATCGGCGCGTACGTCGGTAGCGTCGGTGATAGAGAGCTGACGGGTGGGTTGTACACTCTGTGAATCGGTGATGTAGGCTCTATTACAGTATACGATGAGCCATTTTCCTTGGAAGGTGAGAACGTGTCAGGGCTGTATACTTCGTCTGATGATTCTCGCCGTGTGACTTGTTCTGTGGCGTAATGTTTGTATGTTTTGACGTGTTTCCTTAAGCTGGATGGGTCTGTGTAGCGCTTGTTGCAGCCAGGGACTTTGCAGCAGTAGGGTTTCTCGACTGCATGTGTTCGTGTGTGCTTGAATCTGTCGCTTGAGTTTGAATACGCCTTGCCGCAGCCCTGGTGAAGAAAAAAAAAACACAAGTTAAAACACAACTAATCAATTAAAAAATCGTTTTTTTTTGTTTTTTTATTTTTATCGCAGTTGTCGAAATGTACAATATATTTACCTCATAAGGACAGACGTAAGGCTTCTCTCCAGAATGTGATCTGAGGTGAATTTTCAAGTTTTCAGCTCTGGAGAAGCTCTTGTTGCACTGGTTGCAGGTGTGTGGACGCTCATTTGTGTGTGTTCGTACGTGGACCAGCATTTTATACCTGTTGACAAAAACAAAGAAAATAAATAAAATGCTACGAAATCGAAGGAAAGAAAAAGAAAACCATTTTTCTTGTGTAATAATGTATGTAAAATTAGAAACGTACCGTGCATTAAAGCCTCTTTGTGGTCTCGTACACCCCTTCCATCCGCAATAGAAGAGTCCATCTCTATGCGCTAGCGCATGTGCGCGTGCGACGTGCGCGGAGAGGCGCGCCACGCTCGGGAAGTGCGCGCCGCATCCTCGCCATAGGCATACACCCTCCGCATTATCAACTGTGTCGGAATTCCTATCAGGGGACGAACCACCCGACGAATCTTCATCTTCAAACTGTAAAAAATAATTAAATATAAAACAATTGTTTCGTTATAAAAAAGATTTGTTTTGTTGACAAAACATGGTTTGCATATAATACAACAATTCAAAAAATATCGCACCTGTGGTGGATGTGGCGGCAAAGCCACTGGTCTCGCGAAATATGGTGCGAATCTCTCAGCAGGCATCCACCGAGGTACCCTACATCCATCTCTGGGCAAATCCGACCTCCAAGCCGGAAACACTAACATCGTAAACACTTGTTTTGTTCACTAAGAGAATTCTAACAAATAAAAAACTAGTTGTGGTCACCGCGCAGTCGCTACGGACAATGATGGCGGGCGCCCGCGTCGCCTACTTATAAAACGTCTACGAGTGACAACGCGCTGATAAGAGGACGAGTCCCCCGCGAACATGATACCTCCATACATTTTTCGAAATTTTCGCTTCTGATTGAAGAGTGGACATGTTAATCCTTTTCGTAAAAATTAAGATTTTTTTAAAACTTTTTTGGTCCCGAAAGTCCGTTGCAATAGGGGTTAGTTTCGCTTGAGCGGGTCTGTATCATTAAACTCACGTAGGATCGTGTGTATGTGGGGAGCGTTATCAGAAGCCGCCTGCCGCGGCTGCTGTCCAGTTATTACCGGTCCGATAGGCCGCGGTTCAATAGGTGACTGATATCGCAGTGTCGGTGTGAAGCGACCTCTTACTGGTTCTTATTGACGATCTAATTACTAATCGCCTTCAGGACAGTAGTTTCAAGAACAAAGCGTTTGTCTGTCGTGGTCGCTATCACGTATTCTTAGGCGGCACTTGCATCTCGGAAATAAAGGTGTATAAAAGAAGATTGAGATAAGAAAAACATGTCTCACTATATCTTATGAATATGCAGACAAAACTTCTAAATGTAATAAATTATGAAGTGATCTAACATATCACTTTATTGAAGAGCGATCTAAGTGGATAGTCTCGAGTACCTATATCTTGCTACGGGAAATTACGTGTTTCATACAGCTCTGCAGTTTATGTAACCTACCAGCAAAATAGGTACATAAAACATTATCATCATCATAATTCTCCTGCCCTTGTCCCAATTCATTTATTTGTGGTCGGCGCAGCATGTCTTCTTCCATGCATGCTCCATACTTCTCTATTTTTCGTCATCTCATCAGACACTTCTTTTCTTGCCTTATCATTCTTAACACAGTCCATCCGTCGTTTCTTTGGTCTTCCTCTACTCATATACCCATCCACATTCATACTCAAAACTTTCTTCACGACATTTTCCTCATTCCTCCGCATCACATGCCCATACCACGTCAACCGATTACTGCACAACTTTTCAGTCACCGGCGCCACTTTCAGACTTCCTCTTATATACTCATTTCTTACTTTATCCATTCGAGTAACACCACACATCCCCCTTAGCATCCTCATCTCCGCGACATGCAAATGCCTTTCATTCATCCCTTTTGTGGCCCAACATTCTGATCCATACAAAACAGCAGGTCTAACCATTGTTTTATAAATCTTCCCCTTAAGTTAAAGGGGAATGCCGGAGTCGCAGATTGTTCCCGTAACCTGCCGCCATTTCATCCATCCCGTGTTAATTCTGTGCTTTATTACACTACGATCTATTTCGCCATCGTTTTGCACGAGTGAACCGAGATACCGAAAGTCGGAGCAGACAGGAAGAGGCGCGCCATCTAACGCCATGGCTCCAGAACTGGAGAGACCGCCGAAATCGCAGAACATGTGAACATAAAACATATATTATCCGAATGTAACTCGCAATTGCGTCTCAAAAACGACCTTTATACCTGAAAGTTGGTGTTTCAGATAATAACACCATTTCTGATTCAAAACGCCAGACAGATATATCTAGCTGTCTGATAAGGATATTATCAGCTAGGTCATCGGGAAATTTTTGAGGTGCGTTGTGACTTTGCGTTTTATGCGTATGCGTGGCTCGGCAGTGATGAAGGTGGCCCATGGAGCCGGTTGCATCGTGCTAGGCTTATCTAATCACGTGACTGGCTAGCTGGATTACTGATTAGGTACTACGTTCTAACATTACACCTGTGGCAACTTAGATGGGAAGATTACAATTTCTACCTATGAGAGATATGCCACTAAGTAACCCATTAGTTAGATAGCATAGCGGTATAGTTTTTGAAACATTGTTTTGCAACACAACTTCGAAAGGTTCCTGGGCAGCTAGGTTTCCGAGGTTTCCGATGTGAAAATTAATTGGAAATAATGGTTAATGTTTAATAAACATTAACCAGTATGTAATTACTTGTTTTTGCACGTGTTCCTTATTCTTATCTTTCGCAAATCCAGTAGACAAGGGGTGGTCTCATAGGCTTGTTGGCTAACCGAAGCTCAGGTCCTTGCCAACGTTTTGGTAGAATGTAGGTGCGAAACCAAAAAAACAGTTTTCTGTAAATATTCGTGTAGCACATTTGTTGTGCAACAATAAGCAACGTGACATAGCACCAAATTCTCCGTTGGCACACCGTGAGCAAATACACTGCAAAACTGTGCGTCATTGGATACTTGTTCAAACGAGTGAAAATGGTATCAGTGGTAGTGTGTGGTGGTGTGCGTGTGCTCAATAAGTGTGTACGCGTCCGTGACGGGCGCGTGTGAGCCGCTCGGCCCCCTGCGGCCGGCGCGCGGCGCGTGCGCCGGTTACAGCCGGTTCGCTTATCACCGCTGTCGTCTTCAACGTTAACTCAGACTCAGTGCTAAAGTTTATGAAGGACTTAATAAAAATATACCTATATCATGCCACGATACCGACGTGTGCCTGTGCAATGACTATTAGCTACATCTACTTTAAATCTTTTTTATGCACAATTTATGTATTTTCTGGAAAAGTAAGAAATTTTATTATGCTATTATATATTTATATATTGCTATTGAGGGCAGATTGTACTTTTTTGTTAGCGGTGTTAAATATTTAGGTGGTCGAATAACTTGCATGTTCAGTTTATTTGTGATCTAAAGATGACACAATACAATCCTGCGAGGTCATTTCATTTGGAATATCGTTCACAATCGATAACGTTACTTTACTATCTATTTCAGACGCTGAAAACATGTCCATATTCATCCACAGCTATTATTTTAATTATAATTGTGCGATCTATAGATAATAGTTACTTAGGTTATGTAGGTAACTCACGTAAACTTGTTGCAGGTTGAACTTATCGTAATTTTATGAATCTAGGTAGGATAGCGCAGTTAGTAGGTACTGCGCGTGTCCTATAAATTAATGGACTAGTTTATCTAAGCGTGAACTTCCGTCCATTTGTGGTGGCAAGGACCCTAGAAAGCACTTTAAATTCAAGTCTCTACAGTAGTTTGAATGCTGCTTCAGAGTAGGGCACTTTAATTTTAATTTTGTCAACAATCGTTTTCAGTAGGTATACCAAAAAATGCTTTTATAATAACGCTATCGGAAACTTGTTCTGGTAGTCAGGTACAGTTTTCTGAAACTTGCAACACCAGTTTTTACTTATAGACCATCAATCCCAGCCAACAAAAAGAAAAGCTTTGCACTCTAAAAAGATAAACGTAAAGTCGTAGTGCATTGGTACTGTACCTACTTTAATGGGCGCCGTGAACAATTATAAGATTTCACTTTCAAAGTGCAAAAAAACGAAAAAGAAAATAAGAAGAAAGAACAAACAATTATTTAAAACCTGACAGAAAGTCTTGTGCAGCTGTTGTTTTTAAAGCTAGCGGAGATAATTACGTGTTTTTAACTAAATCAATGCAAAAAGTACTCTCTCAATGAGGATGTCTTTATCCAAACCGGGAAATCGTGACCGCTTGGTACTCTGGATTTCCATCACCCGGTGTTAAATGCTTAGATCTACTGATTTCGGGCAGGCGATGGCCAAAATTAAGCCTTATTAGCACTGAAGCAAGTTAAAGCATGTGTTTGTTCACGTGTCGTCAAAGTAGACGTGTTTACTTGTCCGTATCGCAAAGTCCGCCGGGGGCATGCGGACAGGCCGCCGCAGCCGGTTTGCGCTGGTTACCCCTTATCACATTCAGCCTAATGTATTTCATCATCGTGCCAAGCCAATGTTATAAGTAAACAGCTACCAAATATGTTTAAATTTAAATTAATATGTACATAAAATCGCCAAACCGCTTTGAGCAAGTGTGGTGTCAATGCCCCATGCCTTCTCTGTATGAGAAGAGGCCTTTGCCCTGCATTGAGACAATTTCAGGCTGGTATTATTGTAATATTGAGATGTATAAAGGCTGATGCTCCAGGGTAGCCCGCGAAATTCAAATTTTCTTATGTTTTTTGAAATTTGTAGGCCATCAGTGCTAGGTTGTATGTTGATTAAAATATTGTTCGCAAATGTAAGATGTATGTAGTTACAGAATTATAATCATCAAAATCATCAATACAACCCTCCAAGTTCATAAAGGTCAAGGAACGATTTTTTCAAGGTCTAAGTCATTGCTAGACCTTTATGAACTTGGAGGGTTGCAAATTGCAAAAAAAGTAAAAAAAAAAAAATTCGCTTTTACCTTAAAGCAAATGGTTCAAAATCAACTGCTTATGATCCAACAAAAAGCATATCCTTTGAAAAGTTGGTTTCAAGTTCTTTATTATGTAGGGCTCCCTACATGACTTGTCTTTGCTGTAATACCAAGATAGGAGCTCTTACTATTTTATTTCTAGCATACATAGAGAACATTAGACCAAATAAATTTGAATTAAACGACTGATATAGTATAGTGATTTCGATAATTTCTTAACTTGTTGATCAATGAAAGTCATCGTGATGGCGCGAATAAGAGCATGTAAATTCATTAGTTGATAGTGATTTTCAGTAGGTGGTTGATTGGTTTGCAACATTGCTTTAAAACGTCAAAACTGTTTGTGTTATTCTTAGGTCCCGCACACTTTGCATTTCATATTCACTTTTTATATTGGCAGAATGGACGACTTAAGTTTGGCTTAGAATCGACTAGAAGTACCTACCTAGGATTAACACTCTATGTTATGATGCAATACAGCTTCAATAAGTACTTAGTTGTGATTGGCAGCTCAAAGTTTGTTTTCCAGACTCCCCAATAATAATGTAATATCCGGAAAAATGATAACGTTCACTGTTTATGTATTGAATCATTGGTATTGAGTTGAGAAATTATTATTTTCGGTATGGGAACATGAACATGCGCCATTTAAAGCTAAAACTCCAATAACTTTTTACAATAATCACTTTTTAATTTAGTTTTTGGTTTTTAAAATAGTGTAACTAATTAGGGTTATACTAACAACGTAGTAATTAAAAAAAAAAAAACAAACAAAGATACACCCATGTCCCATTTAATAAATAAATAACGGTACGTACGGGGTAATAAGAACCAGGGTAAAGGATAATGAGATCCACCGGGGTAATGATAGCTCAAAATAATATATATACTCTTATAACATTTTCCTTATGTGTGTGGTTCAGATGCTGGGCCTTTCTGACTCGTCTGATTTTACAGATTCACAACAAATCATCCACATGTTGAAATCTACATCCCCGTAGTCACTACTATCATCATAGCAGATATGAATTGACTGAGTCAACTGATGATGGTCTGAAATAGGGTTTTTTTATCTTTTTCATTTGACATGTTAATAGTTATTTTTTTCTCTTCTCTAATGTTACTACCCATCCCCTTTGGTGTTGAGACGAGATATGAGACGTTTCTTCTTCTCCGTAATTATTCCCGTTATCGAGGCACCAGGAACAAATTACCAGCAATTATAAAGTGGGGTAATAAGAACTATTCGGCTACCAATACCCCAAATGCTCTTTTTAAGTTTTCATTTAATTTTCAAATACATTTTATTATTTACTTAAATTAACCTTTTTATTAAATTTTCTAACGATAAAGTAAAAGAGGCAATACTTGTAATAAAGGTTCGATTCCCGGTTCAACCATGTAATTATTTAAATATCTATGAATGCAGCTTAAATTGTTTTTTAAATTCAAATAATGTCTTCTTTCAGTAAAATGTTCCATCTACAATATTCAAGGTACTTTCCCTCCATGTGGCATATCCGTGGGACGCCCTGTATATGGCCACAATAAAATTAACGTATAAATAAAAGCGTGCTGACGGATATGCTTTAATTAAATTATTTTCAGAATTATTAATACTTACACGAAATTCCATTACCCGAATTGTTCACGTAATTTTACACGAATTATCCGGTGGCTTAAATTAATTCTAAAATGCTAATAAGAAAAGGTAATTTTTGTTATTTTACAAGAGAAACAAGATATGTGTACATTAGTGATTCATCATCATCATCATCAGCATATAATGTTCCCACTGCTGGGACACGGCCTCCCTGTGAGAGAGAAGAGAGAAAAGAGAGAGGGCTATAATCCACCACGCGGGCCCAGTGCGGATTAGTAGATATATGTCACATGTCTTCGAGTTTTTGGTTCTAGGATATAGATTAAGTGTAAGAGTGGAGAAGAGCATACATTTTCTAACGTCTCATTTTTCCGCAGATGTTTCTCGTTCGACCTCCCCGCGTGTGTAGTCGATGTTTAACGAGCTCAGGGAGACATTTTTGCTGATGAAAGGAAGACGATAATGTTAGACTGTTTGCGGTTCTGTGAGGAAACCCTCTGTCTAAAGGGAAATAATTAACATAAGTTAGTATTAATTAATGCTGTGCTAAATAAATTATTGATGGGCTGGCTACGTAGAACTTACGGGTCTGATGTAGGAAATCGTGACGATCTAATTCTCTTCCAAATCTAGTTTACGGTGCAAACAGAAATCGCACAAGAGAGGTTTGGAAGGAAAAAGTGGAGGTCATTGCCCAGGTGAGGGACACAAGATAGGTTCTTCTTCTTTTTTTTCGTGTGGTTAGTGCCTAACTTGGTGTCAGAGTTTTTATGCCGCCCTATCCCATGGGCCTTTGACTTGGCTTTACATACCGTCGAGAAATATCTCCCAGGCATGTTTGGGTTCCTCACGATGTTTTAGGATAGGTTAAAAGCATATACACTTAGCCTATTCAAAAAATATATGTCGCAGCATTCGCTAAACGTTTTCATGACTGTCCGTGTGGCAGGTGGATTATTTCAAAGGTATGACGCTGATAGGAGCCAGACACCAATCTCGGTAGTAGTTGATGGCGGGCGATAGCGCCGATAAGAGATAAGACAGGCCTAATCCTTTAGTCTTTGATATCATCATCATGTTGCAGTGTAATCACGCTGTCAATGCGTGATTTATTAATTGTAGCACGCGTTTGAATTTATCAACAATGTACCTCCGTTTATACGTATCACTTAGAACCTAAATAGGCACTTGACAGTCTTCACGATCACGATGATTTTTTTTGAGATGTTTAAAGTTACTTAGTTTAGAGAGACTTTACGTATACAAAAATATGAAATACTTAGCTGTTGTTCTTCGTACCTTCTTCCCAAAGAAAGGTGAAGAACACAACAAAAGCAACAGGTTACTTATTTGTGTTTTTCACTTTTTTATTTCAATTTAATTCTTTATTGCATTTCACATGTGTGTTACAAGATCTTACTTAGGTAAGCATGTATATTTTTTTAAGTAGGCACACAAACGAGCAAATAAACAAACGAAAAGGTCTAGCCTTTTCAAAACAAAGTTGCCATTTTATAAGGAAAGGACACTGGCTCCTGCAACACAGATGAACAATTATACCTTAGCTGCGCAGGAGTCAGAGAATTGCACAAAATATGTGTCTCATATCAATTAATATTTTTGATTAAAGATTGTTTTATCTAATTTTGTGAAAAAACGTACTAAGGTAACAAAGAAAGTTAATGTTATGATAACATTAAATGCCTCTAATTCCTTGGGTACCTATATAAGTAGATATAAAGTGAACTTCGAACATCTTACTTCCGTGACTAAAAACCAAAGTTCAAATGAGGTAAGTAAGGTAATTATTAACCACCTCATAAAATTAAATGAATGATATTGATAACCGTGAAACTGCATGTACTATCAACGTATCAACGGTGTATTTAATTTTTTTTGCAATAAAAAATAGAGACACCTAGATTGAATTTTCTTGATGTGTTGTCGCTAAAATGTGGTCATCCACTCTAAGGCCTCATTTACGAAGTCAGCGGCGCGGAGGACGGCACGGCGTGCGGGCGTCGAGCGGCGTACGAGCGGCGAGCGGCAAACGAGCGGTGCCCTCGAGACTGCATTGACGTAGTGTTGTGCAGAATAAATGATCGACCAAAATTTCAATATGCCCGCTGACGACGTGTTGGAGCAATTAATATGTATGATTTTGGATAGATAGATATATTTTGGATGTTGTCTCTGTTCTTCATAATTCCGATGAAACTCGCCTTTTGCTTCCTCGCCCGGTTGTAGGAATTTATATCTTCTTTAGCCCACAATAAATCCAACTTTAGGAAGGAATTAGAATCAAAAAGATGTTGTCGCTGTTTACACATTTTTTTCGCGAATAAAGATATTAATTTCTCGTAACACAACACTACGCCGTTCGAGCACCGCGCGATCCGCCCGTTGACACTGACTTCGTGAACACTACAGCGCAGCCGCGCCGCGCTAACCGCCACCGCTAACTTCGTGAATGAGGCCTAAGAATGTATTTAACCTACTCCTAAAAAAAGCAGAAGGTTATAATTGCAAGTATTAGGCACGCGGGATCGGGGATATGCCCGCAAGATAATCGTAAAAGGCTCAATTTTATGAAATATAAAAGAAAGAGGGAGCAGCGCCAGCCATACACAAAGGATTATTGTGTGATGAGCATGGACATTTGTTTCCGAATCATGGATGTTTATATGTATAATAAGTATGTATTTACAAACAAAAAGTATAATATGTAGTATATCAACTATCTGGTGTCCACGACACAAGCCTGGTTGCTTAGTGTGGCACTAGATGGCGCTGTGTGTAATGTCCAGCGATTTTTTTTTTTTTTTTAGAAAATTTTAATTCTTATTCTGTAAACTTAATTGTTACTAAGAACAATTAGGTATCAAAAAAAGATGAGTTCAGTACCGTGTTTCCACACCAAAACACTCAGAGGTCTCTTTTAATCAGGAGTTCTTTGATAGTATATAGGTATATACTATCATACTATGACTTCACCTAGATTGTGTAGGTACACAATCTAGGTGAAGTCATAGTGCTAATGAGCACCAAACAGATCTATAAGAGGATAATAATAAATTATTATAATAAGGACTCACCATTATTCCGTCCAAGCTTCTTGGTTCCTTCAACCTTGGTTGCTTCTTGATTTTTGATTTTGTAATTAAATCTGTCTGTGTCAGGACAGCTGCAGCGGCTGTACCGGCGGCCAACGTCAACCATTATGACTTTTCCCGCCAAAACATCATGGCGACTTCGACCACACGCGAACTAAGCCAAAATAAAAACTCAAAAATAGCCGCCTCGATTATGCCGCAGCGAAATTAAAATAGTCATACCGTAATAAATGACGTACGACGTGTTTTCCCCCCCAACTGAGTTTTCTTTAGGGTATGATTTTTTTTTTAAGTTCTTAAAAGGAATAATGGTACCATAGCTTTTTCAGTGGTCTCACCTTTCAAAAATGGAATCGATGGAGAAGTAGGACCAAGATTGTACTTGAGATTGTTATAATTCAAATTAAATAAATCCGATTGTTAATAATGCGGGTTAAAAAGTACGTCCTTTGGGATAAAAAGTAAGTCCTTTCCTCTCTTTTATCTAAAGTTCGAAACCATGACCAGGGTTGGAACCCGTAGTCATGGTCTACCATTGTACCAAATTGCATCGAAACCCGTTCAGCATAATGGTGGACAAGACAGAGACAAGACAAGACAGAGTTGTTTTGCTTTTGTTTGTATCAATAAATGCACAAACAACGTACAAGGTTGCATATCCTCAGGTGTGATGAGCCCTGATCATTCAGTTGCAAACAAAAATATCTTGGTTAAGGACCCCCCGGCGGGACTTCGTCTTTGCTATATTTACTTGCACTGCACAGTTCTATAAAAGAAAGTAAGATAGAAACTCATTGAATAAAGGGTGAAAAGTTGAAACATCGTGCAATAAAATGTTGTTCCGTAAAGCTGGGAATATTCCCTCCCTCTTCTGGGACACAGGTCTTCTCTTTGTGAGAGGTAGAAGGCTGTAATGTAAAACGCCACGCGGGTCCTGTGCGGGTCTGTTTCTCAATTTTTGGTACTAGGAGATGACCGCGGCGGATTCCTCACTTATTACTTGTCCATTGAGTTACTCTGACCAATGCACCTTTCAAGATATAATCAAAAAAAATGATAGAGCTGTGCAGGAGTGCAGGTACTGGTGGTCTAACACAATCTGAGTTCATCAACACGAAAAGAAGAAGACTTGTCCGTTTGAGAGCCGCGGTGATAAAATAATTTACACAAAGTAGAGTACCGGCCTGGGTTCGAAGTGTTCGAACCAACGAGTCGTAATTCTCGGCCGTTTCCGCTGGGCCACCACTTGTCTACATTGTTGTTCTAATTAACAAGAACTGCACTAAAATCGGCACCTTTTCGTGCATAAGTATTTTATTGCATGTAAACACACGTGCATCACATTGGTTGATAAAGGTTACATGGATAACCTGATGTTTTTGTAAATATCTTATTTATTTGTGATTCAAAATAGTGCGTCATTTATTACGTGGATCGATCGTATTTTCCAGCAGTCGAGTAGTAGGTAGTAACGCTACTGAAATGCCAACACAATTAGTGATCGACTGAAGCCGCCCATTAATTGGCTATTGTCACAATCTTCGGCCAAAGCCGAAGATTGGCTAAAACTTATAAAAGGGGTGTAAATAGACCCTTAACGATGCCATTTTTTTTTTGTTCTGGACCAATACCTGGGAGCTTTTTAGTTACAGAGATATTGGTGGCCAAAGTTTCAACTTTTTCACAAGTTTTTGTTAAACTATCTCACATTATGACCCCTTTAGTATTGAATGCGTCCATTAGCACAATAATGTTTTGAGTGTGTAACATTGAGTCCTACCGTAAACCGTGATTTTTCACCCAACAAAAGTCGTTTCCCAACAATAACGTTTGCGTAGTTACTAACAGTGCCGTAAATACTAAATAGCCTTTTATAACACATTTGCTCGTAAAAGGTCTCTTATTTCACCAATTTCAACATCGTATTGTATCTCATTACGTACTTGTGCGTTATTGTAATGTAAAACGCTCGGTTTATCAATATGCTCCGTCTAAAACGAACGGTAATTTTTTAAATCTTAGCAAAGAGTTTTTATGTTAGAAAAATGGTCAACATTTTATGAATAAAATTTACTTTGGGAGATAAAATCAATGATATTCGAGTAAACAGATATGTTGTGAACGCGCAATCGTGAAGACTCGAATACGGCCCAATTGGCCCGTATTGCCTTTAGTCTGCAACACGCATGGCGACGAGCAGTACGCTGCTACGAATTTAGATAAAAATTGTAAAAATTCCATCGTGCGTGTTCAGAAAGTGTACCAATTATGATACCAAAGTAAATAAAACACAAGGGATCTCATACCACATGTTACTACGCAATATACTTTGATTTATAATATTTTTCATTTATTTTCCTAATATTCTGATAATGGAGGATAAAAAAAAGAAAGAGATGGAAAACGCATTTTTGTCGTTAGTACGACAAGGACGCTTGCACTACAGACATAGAAGGACAATATCTGTCTCTTTTTTTTTCGTATTAGTTTTATCGAGCTCTCCCTTTTGTATCATTTGAAATGTAGAACGAATGAAAGGTGTGGTGCCGCTGCTGCGCGGAACATTTTTTTCGGTGGTTTTGTAGATGTATAACATATCTGTTTAATAGAATATCATTGGATAAAATATAATAATAACTTGACAACATTAAAAATGCCAACTGGCCACGTAATAATCAATTTTACATATTATTCAAATTTTTATAACTGCTTTAACAAGTGATTAAAGATTTATTCGTTTAATAAAGTCCGAGTTTTATTTATTTCCTCGCAAATATGTTATAAAACGTCGTATGACATATGTGGGCTTTGATAATTACATCTTCTGCTTTCTTGTAGCCCTCGCCAACGGCTCGGGCTTGCAATAACGCCTCGGCTGTAATTTTCAACTTACCGCACTTATATCATAATGTACTATTCTGCGCCCTGTGCGAGCTTCTGCGCCCTTGTTTTCTTTAGATATTATGGGAACCCTGGATAGAGCAATGCCGATATGCCAATAGGCCTACTTTATTTTATTCAGGGTGATAAAATAAAGCACAAGGACCTTGGTGGATCAATTATCAAAATATTTTGGAAGAAAAATCTTAATTTTTGGGCCACTTTGGTCTTAATACTTCTACAATAAAATAACACCCTGCAAAGTTTCAGTAAACTGTAAATTAATTTAATTTTAAGTACTTGGCATAGTAGAGTTTTGAATAAATTTTGGCCGGCCGGCCGCTTGACTCCAATAAAATCCACTAAACACAAATAGGCTGTGCATGTGCGCTGCCAAAAAAATGAGCGCGATTTAACAGACGTTTTTGATGATACTGGCTGTACCTACGTATGTGTTGGAATCGAGTACTAGAGGCCGCGGTGGGAACTTATCAGGAGCAAAAAATAATAGTCCTGCCTAGTCTGGTCATTCTTGCGCCCCCCAGAGTCTACGCCCTGTGCCTGGGCACCGGTGGCACCGCCCTATTTACGGCACTGGTTACTAAGTTTGACGTAGGTACAGAATGCTTGGTTGACAGGTTCGTGAAGGTCAGTTTACACCGTGTTTACCGGAAATCTGAAGCTATACATACCGAAAAACTTTCTTAAAAAACTTTAGCTTTTTAGAGTTCCGCACCTCAAAAGGTAAAAAAAGGAATTCTTATAAGATCTCTCTTGTCCGTCTGTCCGTCCGTCTGTCACCACCGATTTTCTCAGGAACGGGTGTACCTAGCAAGTTGAAATCGCCATACCTGATATACCAGATACTGAGGTCTATAGTCCTTATTAGGTGTATAAAAATCAAAGTCCTGAGTCAACATGATAAAAGATATGGACAAATTTAGATTTTCTCGAAAACTTATAAGTACGAAAATTTACCTTAATTTTCATTTTTTTTATTTTTCGGAATTTTCCCTTTACTTGTGCTGTAAGACTTGCTTTTAACCAAAATTGACATTTCTACCCTTGGTTTTCGACCCAAAACCTATAGGGTACATCCGGTTGACCTTTGGCGAGAAGGAATGTCCTTACAGCACATGTAAATCTGAAAACCGGAAATATGTAGATCAATAACAAAAAAAAAAGCAATATAATTATTACAAACTTATTATTTGCGGTTGGTGCAATAGCCGTTTCATAGAATCGAACAGCAAAGTTAAGTTTGTCCTTTAAAAAGTTTGTACGGAACCCTCGGTGCGCGAGTCCGACTTGCTCTTGGCCGGTTTTTTTAATGAAAATAAGTGACCTAATATTTAAACATTAGTTGAAGTATCACTTAAAGTAACCTTTCACGCACACAAATTCCCTAAAAATTATACTTAATTGCGAATTGCAGGCGTCTTATTATGCTACAATCAGACAGGAAACTAAAAACTATCTCTGTTTCAGGTTATTACTCCCTAATTATTTATATCCTATTCGAAAATAATTTAGTACTACCAATAAGACAATAATTTAACATGCAAATGCATTGCGTTTCGTCAAGTGACCAGAAAATATATAAATTATATGGAAATATGTATATAGTATAACTATATATAAATTCATTCCAAACAGACAGGCCGCGCCATCTGTTAGGAACTCAATGCAACGATAATAAACTTCGTCAGATTTTGTTTTGGTTTCATAAATTGTGATGATGTGATGTTTTGCTTGTGGGATTCTAGACAAATTGTAACTATGTAGAATCAAATAAAGATGCGTAGCGGGTGTTTAGCTATAGCGCTGACACTCGATGGCTGTGTAAAATCGGTTGGAGTGCTGTAGACCCGTAGTCGTAAAGAAAACAGCGCGCGCTGCTGCCGATCATACTGTCGTAGCAAGGTTTGTGGCATTGTAAAGCGTACTCGCGTAATAAGGGTTGTAGCACAGTCTGTAGCGCTCTAGCCCCGTAGCTGCGTAGTAAGGGCTGTTGCACTGTGGCAAAGTCTAGCGCTGTAGCCGCGTAGCAAGGGCTGTAGCTCCGTAGCCGCGTAGCAAGGGCTGTAGTGCTGTAGCAAGGTCTGTAGCGGTTTAGAACCGTCGTAGCCGCGAAGCAATTTAAGGGCTTGTAGCACTGTAGTAAGGTCTGTAGCGCTATTCAACCGTAGCCGCGTAGTGTTCCGTGTTGTGCGTCTAGTTTATTCCATGACTCTTACATTTTGTAGGTAGCTGCATACTGCGTAAGTAGGTGGTTCCTTCAATAAACTGATGGGTGAATGGATGTCAACGTGAAAACGAAGTAAACAACATTTCCTAGAAAACATCACAGTAGGAAAACACTGAAAGTAGTTTTAAAGCTACAGCTATTTCTAATTGCTTAGTGCTTTGAGATGATTGAGCGATTTCGAGATGATTTAGACACTCCAAGTGAATTAAAAATCTCTCAAAAATATATTCGTAAATAAAACAAACATTTATCTTAATCAGCATGTTATTTAATTTCACTACTTTTAAATGTATTCCATCATTCCAACAGGAACATTGCATAAACAGAGGTAATGTACGGTTTTACAATATTCCTCGAATCAACCATTTCTTTTGTTTGCAATCAAGTTATTAATAATTGTCAAATCAATAGCTTTTATTACCTACTTACATTTAAATTGTTTATAATTAACAGATCGCCTAATTTATGTTATCATAGAATTTTAGGTGTTTGCTTCCATTGTATTTCACAATTATTTTTGTACCCATGTGTATTTCAGCTACTCTTAATTATTATATAAGTCAAGAATACCAGTGTAAGTTTGGCATAAGCATATGTTTATTTAATTATTGGGACACACAAAATATAATGACATTAATAATACCTTCTCAATACATCAATTTAAGTCTCGTTTAAGTATCAACGTAACTGGGTCTTTAAGTACTGATCGTCACCTGTTAAAACTATTAAAAAAAAGTTTAATTAATCCTTCATACTTTCGATGTTCGAACACAATGTTATCGTATACTTAAGTACAGATATAAAATTGAGCTATAAAGTTATCACACGATTTACTTAATAAAATGCAATAAGTAGTCGTGCAAATGTACAATGTATAAGTATATTAATAAGAAAAAAAAAACTATATTTTATACTTAATCATAAAATGCAAGAACACAATTACGAAGAGTGATATAAAAGAATGTAAAGCAGAATACTATTATAATAATATAGAATTTGACTTCACGTCGCTAATTGCTAAGAATAATAATATATTTATAAAATAAGCTAGTAAAATCTGGCGAAAAGCTCAAAGTTAATGAAATTATTCTCTATTTGTGAAATGACACGCTCATGCTGAAATGCAACATTTTCGGGAATGAATAGAATAATAAGTCTTTTGTTTAAAATTCAGGGTTTAGTAGCATATAGGTAGTGGAAAGTGCTCGCACGGTTAGCATTAGGTGCAATGTGATGGATAAGCGAATTTCAAAACCTATACAGGGATAATCAGAAAAATGTGGCCATATTTTAGGATGTGAATACATTTAGGGCGAGTACATTGAATTTATATGGAATAAAACACTGTTTTAAGCTTTCACGGTTTAAAACTAAACTTAAAAAAAAAACACGGAAGATATCCCGGTGACGATATAAGTTTACATGTAATAGCTACACAGTTTTTACTTTTTACGGGTTCCGTACCCGAAGGGTAACCAACGGGACCGTATTACTAAGTCATGATTCGTAATAGGTAGACAGTTGAAATTTTTACAAATGTGTATTTCTGGTGCCGCTATAACATCAAATAATAAAAACAATATTAAATTAAAAATTAAATCCAAACGATGGTACGAAACCCTTCATACGCAAGTCTGATTCGCACTTGGCAGATATTAGGATGTTGGTCCTATGGAGAAAGTTGCTCAGTTTGATGGTCTATATCAGATCCTTCAATACGACCACACTTTTTGAAACACGCTGTATATCTGGGAATCCATAAAGTAAAGTAAAATGCTTTAAGTACTTTATTTTTAAATTAATTAAGAAGTGTAAACTTAAACTATGATGAAACTGTCATTAATGAAACAATGATACAATTACACTAAAGGTGTGAGTGTGAATCTACTTAGATTTTTTATTTGAAATAGGTTCACGATGGAATAATGAAGTTCGTGGGAACTCCATCTTTATTCAAATGCAAATAGTAAGTAATACGTAGCAGGTATGATAGAATAGGCGAGACGACAAAAAATAACGAATTAGTCCGTCAGTTAGATTATCAAAAAATATAGGACCCGTGTTTTTTCTTTTGTTTCGTAAACCAAAATTGACGAAAATATGACGCTTTTAAAATTCTCAATACGTCACGCCTAGGTATAATTTTTAGCTAGTTCTGACGTCACGAGCTTTTATCTTTGTCAATTTCATTGATTCACAAAAACAAAAAATACGTGTCCATTAATTTCCAATACTCTAACTGACGGACTGACTTGACTTTGATACTGTCGTCATGCCTATTGTGCGCTTCAACATCATTGTTCTGTTGTGCTTACTTTTTATTTATCCTTTCGCTAGTTCCAACATAATCTGGTAAATGCGTCAACTTAACCAAAGCTGAGGAAATTAATTGTTTATTAAGTAGACCCTTCTACTTAAATTGTGCGTAAAATCAAATTAAAACTGTAATTCTTGAACAGTTGTGTAAATTGGCCTTATCGTACCCCGATGTGGCCATTTTTTGGCCAATTAGCAAAGTCAATTTAACAAATAATTAATTTCCCTCACTGTACCTACATAGCGAAATAAAAAAACACGGCACGGAGAAATAGACTACATGCCGAACACAGTCAACATCAGTCAGTTATTTTTTGTACAATTTACTAATCGTAGAGTACAATATTTAGAAAAGTAACATAATATAAAAAAAAAAAACTAAACGACGATTCAATTCTCAAATTTACTTTCGTTTCACCAAAATTTACGTGTGTCGGAAAAGTTTTAACCGCAAGAAGAATCGTGGTTAATAGATTTCCCACGCAGTGCGGCGTCAGTGCATTGTACGTAATTTCAAAAATGTTCTCTAGTACTTAGATGATATAGGTAAAATTGCGCACAATTCACTCACAGTTCAGAGCATGGCATAAACTGGGACACCATGGTAGCGCATCCGTGGACGTGCTGCCAAAAAAATGAACTCTCTATGATTGGTTGCGTAGTTTAGGTAACTATTTTGACGCCAGGTGATATAGGTACCCGCCATAAAGCTGTATATATATTTGGAGGAATGTGAAACGTCAAGTTCCTGATCCTCCGTAAAAAGACAGGATCCTCCTTCCAGGCGGGTGTTGTCTGGTGGGCAACTGCCAGACTGTTGGTAGTCCGATTTCTGTATTATGTTGACCACTTGAATAGCGGAATGAAGGATATGGCGGAATAGATTTGCCCACACACACTTTGTGGGCAGCGCGACTATGCTCGTTCCACCATAGTGTTCCAGTGTGATTCAAAGTCTAAGGTGCAGTGTGGTGGCGTGCGAGCCTCGTTTTATAGACAGGTTCTTGGTCGCCACCGTGCGCTAGTCACGCGTAGGTCTCCCGGAACCGTTTCTGGAGGTGATGGGCAGCGTTGAGCAGGCGGTTGTGCAGCGTGAGGTGCGCGTGCGGGGCGAACGGGGGGGCGAACGGGGCGCCGGGGGCGGGGGGCGCCGCGCGCAGGGGCGGCGGGGGCAGCTCGGCGTCGTTGTCGGGGTGGCAGAAGAACGCCACGCAGTGCCGCCCGCGCGCGCGCGCGTACGCGCCCGGGGGTACCACCACACGGTGAACCTGCCGAGGTAGACGCTACTCATTGGCAAATTGGACTTACCTGTACTAAAATAACTATGAGTACTATACCGAATGACTTTTGTTTCACTTTCCAAAAAAAATGGGTATATTAGGTGAACGGAGTAGAAGCTTATGACATATACCTAGTTTTATTTTTCTTTTTTCCACAGCTTAGAAAAAAATTGATCTATCATCAATAAACGCTACTAATTTCAAGTAAACTATTCATATTAGAACAAAGAAAGAAACAGAAGAAAAAAGATAATTTGAAAAAATAATGAAAAATATTAAATTTCAAATCATTCGCAACACGCGTATGAATTGAATTTCGAATTGATTTGATTTTTTTTTTTCGAAAAAAAAAATCTACTACTACTACCCATTTTTTTTGGAAAATGATAAAAAAAATCATCCTATATATTCGATTTGGAAGTGTAGTTAACCAACGAAGTGAAAAAACGCATCTCCAGTTTTCTCCTTACTAAATATTTTGTGTTGCTGTTACTAAAAGTGGGAAAACGACCACCTTATTTTATTTACAAAAGGCATTGGCGTCATAGAGCCACCTTCGTCTCTTTAGGTCTTACTAGAGAAGCCTCCAGTTTTTTTTATATCTACTAATTACTAGCTACAGGCGGGATCAGCATAATGTGTCGAGTTCGTTAAATTAATTCTTATCGTAAACGGTAATTTTAACCCCAACAAAAAAGTCGTTTCTCAGCAATATTTTTTTCGTAGAGTTACTTAGGTTTGATGTTCAGAATGCTTGGTTGACTGCTTCGTGAAGACTCTGTTACCATCTTGTGTTTAGTAAAATACTAACCAGTGCCGGAAGAACGTTAGCAGTCCAAGCGGCAAGGAACTCTCCTGCCTGAACGAGGATCGCTCCAGGGAGGTGTCCCACCTTCTCCCACTTGTCACTGCCGTTCAACTTCACCTGGAGATAAATAAAACAATATTCAAAGAAATTATTTAAAATGTACCCATGTTTTGTATGCACCCATTTAATGAAGGTTTCGGATTTTCCGAACGTCATTGTATGAGGGCAATGACGTGTTTACCCGAAAATAAAAAAATGTACTGCTGTAAAGAACTAATGATTATGACTGAAATGAGTCACATGAATATTTACGCAAACTGCTATGTGTTTTTGAGTATTTTGAAAATAATAAAAGCTGTAGTTAGTCTAATCTGGTTATTACGGGATTCCCCGGTGTGTTGTGTAAAGCCATCTCATAGCATGTGCCTATTCTTATACATTTATTCATCATCATGTCAGCTGGAGTCTTTTACAGCTGGACATACGCTTCCCCCAAGCGTCACTACATCAACCGCTCCTGTGATTTTCGCAGCCAACAAGTTATAGTACCTATGGTCTTCACAAGGTGTTCATTCTTAATTCAATAATCTTACAGTAGTATCACAAGCAAATATGTTCTATCGATTCTCACCTCGAGTCCTCCCTCAGAATCCTGCGCCAGCAGCGTGAAGGTGCCGTAGTCGGCGTGTGCGCCACATCGCGTGTAGTGCACAACGTCGTTCTGGCAGCAGGGGCCGACGTCCTCAGGGGGAACCGGCGGGTAGTACAGCAGGCGCATCGTCGACGCGTTGCGACCCTCCGCCATCAGCATGCCGGAGTGACTCGCCAGTAATGAGGTCGGCGGCACACCTAGAAGCGGGAGAAGGTATCAATTAATAAAATAAACGCGAAAGTTTGTGAGTATGGATATATGGATGTTTGTTACTCTCTCAAAAACTACTGAACGGATTTGGATGAAATTTTGAATATTTTTATCTCGGTAGTAAGATCCCATGGGACCTTATCAAACATCACGCGGGCGAAGCCGCTGGCAGAAGCTATAGTAGTTTAACAGATATATTCTTGGATCTCGTGGCGCGTCAAGCTGACAAAACCAACGGCCAGTAAGAGACCACAATAGCTAATATTTATATCTAAAGAACTAGGAGTCAGCGGGTGGTACCCCAGCAGTGGGATGCAGGCTATGTTGGTATGGCTATGGTAACTATGTTGGTAGAACATTATTTTGAGACTATCCCATTGACAACATGAAGGGATAGAATACTTTAATGCTTTGTAAAAATAATAAAATATTTCTAGGTATCAAAAATATTTGAGAGTGTCAGTTTTAAAACGAGTAGGTTTTATCAATGAAAGTCTTTACGAAATATAACACACATTGCGTTTGTAACTAACCTAGAAATGAGCACATTAGCGGATATTAACATACTCGCACTTCCTAAACAGTACCCATTGGCCTTTACCGATAATGCAATTCAAATTAGAGGTGGCGAATTGCGAAAACAAAAATGTAAATGGATGGCGCTGAATAAAAATGTCACGGAAACGTAGTCCAATAATGCCAAAACAAAATAAGATGCTTATTGGCAGGCATGGTAATACACGTGGGTGGCCAAAATTCAGTGTCCTACTTACAAGACCTCGATTACTAGTTACACGAGTCATAGCGTTTAGAGTTATAATCGTTGGTCAATTATGTGTATTTTTAATGACGTAATGGTCCACTGGTTAAGGACTCGTCTCTCATACACGATATTGTGGGTTTGAAGTTCAAAATTGGACAGTAACAATACGACTTCTTTCTTAGTTTATCTTGGATATCGCATTTACATCGGTGAAGGAATCTGTGAGAAAACATGGACTTATAGTCTAAAATCGCCAATCCGCCTATCATCAACCAGGTGTAGTGATCAATGGTCTCGCTCAAGAGACCTCTGTGGTGCGGGGGATGCTCTGCAGTGGAACAGTAGTGAGCTGGCATTATTGATATTTTTATATATAAACTTGTTAATTCTTACCCATGGCATAAGCGAGGGCCTGAAGCACGACTCGCGAGAGGTTCGTGAGGTCCTGCGCAAGCGGCACGGCGTGCTTCGTGAACTCGGGCACCTCCTCCTGCGCAGGCATCGACGACGCCGACAGCGTGGTGATGTTGAACGAGTGACGCAACTCCTGAGGAAGAAGCGATTTTTAAGTTGACGTTTTTGAAACTAAATCTTTATCACTGTAGAAAAAATGGGAGCTTTACCAATGGCGAGAGTCATGGAATGGAATTGTATCCATTCTCTTTTACAGGCAGTTTATGTCTTATTCTAGTTCAAGTTTGAGCAATTATAGGGCGATAGGAGTTAGGTGTTAGTGCACGTACGAGCTTGTTAGGGTACCTACAGGTGTCTTACAGGCCCCTTATTCACAACGCTTCGATTCGATTTTCGATTCGGAAAGTCGTACGTCTATCTTTTTTTAACATTACGAAATCGAGCGAGATAGACATACGACTTTCCGAATCGAAAATCGAATCGAAGCGTTGTGAATAAGGGGCCAGGGTCCGTACAATCACCAATATCACCATCATGGTTAGGTTAGCCTAAAGATATTCAATGAATATTATTCATTGTCGATTGTCTCTCACATCCCGCAGATTTGCGCAACCTTCACCAGGACATGGAACCTGGGAAAATCCAGTTATTTGTATATTGACGGAAGGAAGATAAAACAAAAAAAAATAGAAGAAAGAGGAAATCAAATTTTTATCGCATTCTAAATATTATCAGTGCCCAATGTGTATAAACAGGAAGCCCAGTCCTAGTGGTTTGGATGGCCCCAAGCAATGTTATAGCCGGAATTAGCATTCAATATTATCGTGCTTTGAACCACCAATAGTTTCTAATTTTGCTAATAGCCTAGCCAAAGTACCTAGTTGCTCCATTTAAATGTCTTGTGAGAGTTTCAAACATTAGCTACATTGCGTATTGTGCTAAGTAATGACAATGAGTATGGAGAAAGTCTGTCTAGGTTTTCTGGTTAGACTAATTTACTATTCAGCCGCTAGATGGCATCACTCGTCTGTCGCTCGTTCGTGTGAAATATTATGCAAGTGTATATAGTTGTATGTAGGTATAGCATTAACTTGTAATTACCAGCAAAATTACCTAGAAACAACGTAATAACAGTGGTCTAAAGAATATTCGAGATGAATAATGTAACACTCCGAGACAAAAGTAGGTATTGTCTGAATTCTAAACTAAATGAAGACATAACTTGGAGTAAGTATTTGAAATAATTCCGAACTGTGGGTATCTGACTTGAGAACGTATAATTTGCATCCTATCACCCCACTATTTTCCTCGAAGGAATAAGCAGAGATGTAAGTACATATAAGTACAACCACTGTTACACCACTACGGTATCCATAATTCCAAACTATAACAAATAAATTCCTCGGCCATTGAAACCAGGATGTCTTCACACTCTGCTCTACCCTACTTCAAACAGAAAATTCTGACCTTATTTTACTTTTAAAACAAAATGTTACCTTCTTCGTGGTGTCAAACTGTTCCATCCCTGGCTTCACGTAACCATGGTTGCTCACGGGGTTGCGGAGGTACTGCTCCTGGCAACCTTCCGGCAGCGCGCAGAAGTTGTCCAGGTCAGCATACACCGCCTTCAGCTGTAAAGTCAAGAACTTCATGTCAAAAACTGGTTTAGGTTGTAAAAGTGTAAGGAACAAGAATCTTCTTCTTGCTTTGAAGTCCGCAGTATGTAGAAATCAGTTGGCAAAGCTGTGTCAATTTTGGGTTAGCTCTATGCTGTAGGTAAAGTTAATCAGAACTTCCACTTGGGTTTAGCTGATGACGATTAACCGTCTACACATTAGTTTCAAAGATAAATATGGTGAATAAGAAAACCTAACTAACCTAACTCAATAGTCCTAAAATGCTAATCAAATAAGAATGTCGTAACCAAATTATTGTTTGCCGTAATCTTAACCTTAGTGTGTGTTGATAGTGACCATTTTTGCTCGTTTTGTTTAAAATGTAATTCAAGCAGCCTTGATCAAATCTGTATGACAGCTTGTCAAGATTACCTAAACGATAAGATATAGGTATATTTCAAACAAACCTTGAGTACTACATTTTTTTTAATTAGTTTATTTGCGGGACCGGTTTAAAGTGAGAACCGTATTCAAACCCAAAGCATTTCTTTGAAATAGATCAGTTTCAGTAACTCTTGAATGGTCACAAATTTGAAAATGAAGATACAGTCCAGCATAATAACTGTGAAACGACTGGCGATTTCAATCTCCAAAACTTTTAACAATCCGAATATTCGAAACTTGACAAATGTTCAGCTGACTTACATTCGATTTCAATTACGCAAATATTCGATAACAGACTCAACTAGCAAACTCTTGCCGATTGATTTGATTTACAGTTGGTAACTCAATCAACCAATCACAAGAGTTACTCGTAACAAGACAAAATCGCAAAGTAGGTATCAAAACTCTGTCAGAAACCGGATGTTTTCTCATACCACCTAATCATTTTTCAAGACTATTGGAGATGATTGCATAGACAGGGAACCATGGCATGTTGTACGAGTACCTTTATATAAGTAAATATTACAAACAGAGTAGTGAGAGTAGTCTGAATTTGGACCCGGTATATGGGATTATGCTCGGCACCTATTACATGTAGAGAAACCCTACAACAAACGTCCTCAAATTTTCCGGACATGTACGGAATTTCAGCGCAGTGCCCGGATACTAAAAACAAATTATTTCGAATTAAACAAACTTATAAATTCAGATAATTTGCACTGCATTTGGGGATTACAGGCGTGATGTTGTTCAAGTAAATTATTAGTATTAAGGTTAGAATCTTGAAGCCAATGAGCCTGATAGTACCGATAATACCTTGAAACGTTAACAGCTTTGAGTTACGTCCACTCATTCAGGAAAAGGCGATACTTTTCTAGATAAATCGATTTTCTTCCTTCCTTCTATATTTCCTTCTATTCATTATTTCATTCTGACAATGGAAGCATTGTTTTAGCAGTTTATACAAGTGCTGTCACTGTCTAAGGCCCGGTTTCCACCAAAGCGGAGACGAGCGGAGCGGAGAAGAAATGTACGGGAACCCACCAATCACATGTAGCTGCAGGTCTCTCGTCTATCCTGCGATTGGATGAAGTATCCACTTCTCCTCTTCGCTCCACTCGTCTCCGCTTTGGTGGAAACTGGGAGCCTAAGAGTCAGGTACACATGGGTGCAGGCCAACTTAAATTAATTAATTCTAAAATGCTACCGTTCTTATGCCTGTTTTCACGAATACTACGTGACACCTAAATGAATAGGTATCCTAATAAAACGCTGTTGAACTTTCAACGCTACGCTCAGGAGTTAGCTATGTAAAATGAGAGTGTCGAGGCCAAGACTGCATTCTTAGTTAGTAGTTACAGACCTACGTTTCCTCATACCATCTTTGAAGATGATTAGAAGGATAACATGAAAACTCCTTATGGTCGAGTTCGACAGGTGACTTTGAAATCACCACTTACTGATGTAGTATTTATCCGACTTAGTTTATATAGCTCTGGGCGGAGCGGAAGGGAGTGTCAGACTTTTACTGACTAAAACCCATCCTTGTTCATTGCCCTTTGTGTTCCAGGGCCGCGGTATCTCTTTCGAAAAGTCTCGAACTGAACAGAACTAAGCTTTTGTGTTCGTGTATTGACCCGAATATCATCACCATCATCATATCAGCCCGGAATCACCCACTGCTGCATATAAGCCTCCCCTTTTTTCTGACACACTTCTGACCGGTTCTGTGCGTCCCTGTCCAGGTCTTTGACCCGAATACAGGGTGTAAACAACCTCATCACGAAGCCGTCAACCACGCATTCTGTACATCAAATAATGTAACGCACTCAAAACATTGTGCTGATGGATGGATTGAATAGTACGGTGGTCGTGGAGGTGTTTTAAATCTTACATTAAAAACCTGTATTGAAAAAAAAAACTTGTCAAAAAGTTGTAACTTTGACCCCCAATATCTCCGTAACTAGAAGGTTCCCAGGTATGGTGTAGAACAAAAAAATGATCGCAATGACGGGCAGAACAAGTGCCTTTCGGCTTCGTTAAGAGGTTTTTTACACCCTCTATGGTTGCATCTTAAACACCTTCTCCTCAATGCTCACCTTCTCGTCAGCAATGCCGTGGTTTACGAGCACCGCCAGCCCTTTGGCGCTGAGCGCAGTGAACAGCTGCTGTCCAATGCGTCGCAGCACTGATTTCATTGGGCATACATCAGTACCTGAAATGAACGAAAAAAAATGGTTAAATAAATAAAGGAAAGTAAGTAGGTACTAATGTGAGTATATGTGTGTGAGTGTGAGTGTATCATAATTGTAAGAATTTTATATTCTAGTCTTCTACTTCAGTTGCGCGCCGCGGTTTCAACCGCGTGGTGGCAATAACGAAATACACCTAGGGGTATAAAAAATAGCCTACGACCTAATCTCAGACCTATCAAATATACACAAAAAAAAACATAAAAATCGGTCTAGCCGTTTCGGAGGAGTTCGATAGCAAACACTGTGACACGAGATTTTTATACCTATATTAGAAGATGATTGATGATTCAGCAACCATAGACAGACACTGGTGAGTGGTGTCGATTCTGTTGTGCACAAACTAAACTTAATTTAGGCTATTGCTATCTTTTTCTCTCTAATAAAACGAGAAAGAGACGGACGTAATTTAGAGCTGTTAAATTTAATTGAACTAATATTTCCATACAAATTAAGGGTGCACAAAAACATGTCGACTAAAAAGCGCAAAGCAAAAACTAGTTTGACATCTCTAACTTAGTTCATAGCTATAGCCGTACTTTTCTCGCATTGCTTACTACTAGGGAATGCAATCCGGACTATCCGTAATCCGAAAAATCCGGATGACCGTACATTTTTACTCGATTTCCAAATCCGGATTTCAAAATCGAATCCGGATTTTATGAATTATAAGAAATTGTAATTTGGGGGCTAAATTATCTCGCGAATATTCGTGTCGCCTCTGGGGAAGAAGTCTGTTTGGCTTTATTTTTGTTCTCCAGAGTTTCTTTTAATTTGTACTTATTCGTTATTTTACTAACGTTACTCCGCACGCGAGTCACATACTGATTATTTGAATAATAAGAATATTAGGGCTATAACATTAGAGGCCCGTAAATTGTTGACGGCATATCGAATGAATTACCCACGTTCTTCGATTATGAGACTATATTCCTCGGAAGTGTCGAGGCTTTTTAAACGCCTGGACTCTCCTCATTCGTGAGATATGCAGTCTCAGGGAATATTTCCTAGAAACCGACGTGGGGATGCATCGAGATGTGGTCTTGATGGACAAAGGTCACACCTCGCTCTCTTTGGCTAAAGAGAACTGGCGCAAGCCTGTAGTGCAGTGAAGTATGGCTGAGTAAGAAGATTCACGGACGCTCTTCCGGGCCCTGCATAGGCCCGATGTAGACCTATCAGCATCTGTAGCCTATCTACGTTCCGGGAACCTATTCGGAGAAACCGAAGGTTTTGTCTGTGCAATTATGGATGAAGTTAAGATGACGAAGATTTATTGTGACGGACGACACGGTTGACATAATGTCAGGCATGCCACCGTCCAGGCGAATCGATCTGTCACATTATCTCCAGGTGTTCTCGTCTGGCTAACGGAGAGTAATTCCATAGACACAACCTTGTAGCCAGAATTATCCATCAGCAACTTGCTCTAAAATACAGCCTTGTGGAATCGGAAGTGCCGTACTATAGGTATGTGCCCGACCCAGTTCTCGAAAATAGCAGTATCACATTGTACTAGGATCAATTCATCATCACTGACAGGACTATTGTTGCCAATATGCCCGATATAGTAGTAGTGGAGCGATCAGAGTGGCTTGGCTTGGCTCGCGAGGTTGCTGACATGTGGGATGTGGACTCAGCGATCATTGTGCCGATAGTCGTATCAGCAGGTGGCTTAATTGCCAAGAGCCTCGATCTATACCGGAGGAGGCTCTCGTTAAGCAGCTGGATCAAGCGCTTGATTCAGAAAGCGGTACTCCTGGACACGGCTCGTATTGTGCGGAGGTACGGCGGCTCTGCGCCGCACCGGTAGCTTGGACCCTGTTTCCGATACCGGTGGGCTACTATTTTTTTAAACGTTTTTATATTTAAAAAGTAAAACATAGGTATAGAAAGGGAATTAGAATATTATGGCTATAATACCAAAATTAGGGCATTTAATTTGTATAATTCCAAATAACAAACACTAAAAAATCATATGATTTGATGTTCATTTACACAAATATAAGAAACGTCATATTAATAAACTAATGGGTAGATTTGTTTATTTTCATGAAAAATTCGTAAAATCCGGATAATCCGGATTGGATTAGAAATCCGTTCTCAAAAATCCGGATTTTAAAATAGAGCGGATTTGCATTCCCTACTTACTACCTACTGCCTTTAGTAAAAGATAGCAATGGCCTAAATTAAGTTTAGTTTGTGCACAACAGAATCGACCCCACTACCATTTTAGGTTCAGCTTTTGATCGACCGATTTGCTGCGTCGAATTTTATACTTAAAGAAAATACCAATACAGTCCTTTATTCAGTGACATCAAAGTGCGCGAGGAAATTATTTATTAAATCATAAACCTTTATAAGTTCTTTGAGAAAACTAAATTCTTTACGTAGCTATACGCGGAATTGTATTTAAATAAATGTTGCCCTGAAAGATGTTGCATGTAAAAAGGCGGTTCACCTCGTCTTTTGCAATATGGATAAAATATACGGCTGTCTGTACATACATTCTGAGTTAGCTGAAGGTCTGACCGTGACACCGTTCTGCCGATGGCATATACACTGGCACTTTTTGCACGGACTTCAAAATGCGGGTGTTTTATTTGATATTAAGTAAACAATACGTAGCCGTGTGGTATCCGGCAGAGTAGAATAGAACCAACCCATTACACTCATGGGTGTCGTATAAGGCGACTAATGTCTGAGGCGGAACACCTTGCGCCTCCGTAGACCAGAGAATGGGCAGCAGCGTTTTCTGATACCTAGTCTTTCATCACTGCGATCTCCAATCCGCCTGCCAAGCGTGGAGATTACGGCAATTTCCTCCCATCACGGGAGAGGCTTATGTCCAGCAGTGGACTATATGGGCTGTTGTTGTTGTTGTAAACAATACGAAGTAAAATAAAATCCTGGCGGAGGTGCTTGGGAGATATTTCGTACGTCTACAGCAATATTTAAACTATTGAAGGTAGATTTGCTAAGGAAGATAGGTATAATGAAAATAATGTTATTTTTTCTTTTTTGAGTCAGTGAAAGGCAGATTTAAATCAATAAGTTATTGACTTCAACTACAATAAAATATTTTAATAAGTCAACTATTTTTAGCCACCTCTTTTCATGTTAATACAAAATACAATACAACAATAACTAGGTATTGTCATATATGTGCTCACATAACCATACGTTACACAACCGTCAACCACAACTCGATAAGATTTGACCGTTAACGGCGGCCGTCATCTGTTGGTGACGTCATCTGTTGTTGACGTCATCGTCACTTCACCCACTGCCATGTCTTGTTACACGTTTCACTTTACTTGTAAATAAATAATACCGTTAACAATTGCACCGTAAATTAAAGCCGTAACGAACGTATGTAGAAGTCATCATCAAAGTTTATGGAGAGTAAATCTCATTTCAACTAGTAACCATCACCCAATTCATTATAGTTATCAGTATTTATGGAAGCGGCGTCTCGTAAATGAGTCATATTTTCTCTCACATTGGGTTTTCATTGTTGTAAACTCAACTCTGATTCATGGACGAACTGTTAACAATATATATTTATGCATTTAGTTAGACTCACGACACGACATCCTATGTGTAAGAGTTTTCATTGTATTTTCATAGTACAAAGATGATGCAGAATTTCCCACGTATTTCCAAGGAAGTAATACGTTCTTGTTGACTCTTAAATCAACGTTTTACTTTTATCTTCCCTATAATGTTTCCATTGTGCATTGATGGGAAACAAAAAAACTAATACATCTTCTAAACAAGCCTGTGTGTATTAAATATAAGTCTAAGTTACATCATTTTTGTTCTAATTTAATATTAGGAATGAGTGTTTTATCCCACATTTGATACCTACGAGAACTGTGTTTTAACGTGAACGTTGTCAGATTGCCGTGATGCTTGACAACTTTGCTTTGAAATACATATTCACAGTTATTTCAGTGTCTTAAATTAATGTTTAAACCAGTTTATTATGAATGGACCTGGCTGCCACCCAGCTGAAGAAAGAATGTTTAAAAGTTGAATTTATAGCCGAGCTAAATGCGTGGGTCTTGTGAAACCCTTCATCAACATTAAAATTCTTAGGAATTTGCTTCGCTTAGTTTAATAAAATTGGTAATTGATCCTTTTTCGAAGCTTTGAAGCTCACGTTTTCATATCGGTCGAGGGTCAAGGCAATTCCATCATTCTCAGTAATGTTTAAATAATTTTATTTACCTCTCAACGGCAGGGCACTTGAACAGCCTCAGGCTTCAGGGAACCGGTTATCTTAATATGTGCATACGTAGGCGTCTTTGAATTTTAATTATTGTTAACGTCGAGAATCTTTGTACAATCCCCACCAGCACGTTTTGCTGTCTCACGGTCTGTTTTTATTCTACAATATGTGGCTGCCACGATTCTAGATTCTGCTTGAAGATCTGTTATTTAGATTTCTTTACATAATATTCTAAGTGGTGCGCTTGCATGTGTAGAGAATACTGGATTATCTGTCTGTTTTATAGGCTCTAGATTGCAGCAATTTCGTCTCTGTTCTTGTAACAATGTCTTCTCAAGAATATCAAGTTACCAGTAACTCTAGACTGATTCCTACGTTGTATCCTTGTTGCCTTGCGTGTATTGATTTCTATACACGCAATACCGATAGCTTTTGTATAGATTTCTATATTACTTGCATTGACACGATTTACTGGGAAGGTCTGAAACTGTGCCTCATTATAAACGGTCCTTTTTGGTCGGCCATATAGATTATTTTAAGTACGGTGTACTTCAATACTTCGTACCTGATCGTCTCTGCAGGAATTATTGTAATTACATAAAGACTGAAAATTTATAATAAGTAACAATTAATTCTTTGTTTAAACAAAGGTCTAGTTTTTTTTATTTTCAGACAGACGTGGATATATGTGAGCAGTGTAAAGTGTAAAGTAAGCATAACATAACTATTGCTTACGTTAAAGATTTCTCATCTAACTCCACAGTGGCACAGGAGCTCTCAACCTCAACAATGATGACAGATGAGTTTTACTCGTCATAATATTTACATCAAAAAACCATTGTGCTTTTATAAAGTTTAATAAATTTATCTATAAATATGTATACTCATAGGTATAGGTCATAATCATAAAATATCACAAGCCTTATTACCATAAAATAGTGTTTTTCAACCTTTTTCATGACACGACCCCCATAGTATGAAAAAATATTTAGCGACCCCCGACCGTTCACTTTTTTTTTTCATTTATTTTATTATATTACAAACATTAAATCCATACAAAATTTGTATGCATTTGCATACTTAGGTATTTAAGATTCGGATAAATATAATATGTAGGTATTTAACACCTTTTTATTTGGAATTCGATTTAATTCTCAATGTAACAAAAACGGATCCAAGATGGGAGAAATTAGTTAATGACAAACAAGCAAAACCTCAATAAGATGGACGAATAATAATAGGTTTTTATTTTGTTAATTTGATGAACATACAAATGTTAATATTTAGTTTAGTTAACATTTTCTTATTAAGAGCGGCCGCCATACTTTTCGCGAGAATTTTGACAAACGCTCGTGCGTGATTATGCCGTTGTTAGACATATATCTTTGAATTTTTTGAACTTACATATCTTGTGGACTATATATAGGCTTCTATCGAAGCAAAAAATAAATTTTTGTAGAAACAAATTCAGTACAAGCCTCCAAAAATTGCTGTTTTGCACAACTTTTACCTCAACTTTGGCCGTTCATAATGTACTCATAAATTGTTATAGTAAAAAAAGCATCCTGATAGAAATGCCTTGCAAATGTAGTGGACATTCTAAATAACAAATATTTATTTCACATACTTGTAAGACTAATTCAAAAACACGTATTTCCTGGAACAAGTTTTATAAATTTTCGAACACTATTTTTCGTTCAATGTCCTCGCATTAGGCGGTATGAGGTGCGCGGGAGACAAGTAGTGCGGAGTCGGGGCTAGGTAAGACAGGGGAGTTGAAAGAATACCACCGCTGTGACTCTGATGAAACAACAAGCTTTTCGACCATGCTCGCGTTGACGAAATGCGGGCCGGGAAGGGCCCTCTTAAATCTATCTTTCTAGGCTTTATTGTTTTGTTTATTGAGGTAGTTTTCATGACCTCTTGCGACCCCCCCTGTAGAGGCTTCGCGACCCCCAGGGGGTCGCAACCCACAGGTTGAAATACACTGCCATAAAATATTCTTGTACTTAAAATATCAAACTGAAAAACAATAAATTAAATGCCAACAAGTTAAAATTAAACTTTGGACTTATAATAGTAGCGAATGAAGCATAACAATTAATTGATAGTCAGGACAATACATATGGTGTGCGATTACATAACAGAGTTGAGCAAAGTGCAAAACCGCAGTATGCAATGTGTTACCTAAAGATGATACTTTAGGTAACACATGATGATGACATTAACAACAAAATATTAGCTGTAGTTGCTAATGTTATGACGTATACAATTGTACAGTGCTTAAACAAAGCACCACGGAAGTTGTAAAACGTGTTAGCCTAAAATAATAAAGTTACATTTTATAGCTGAACGTGACGAAATAAAGAAGGCCATCATGTTTTATCCGTTACTCTTACAGTTGAAATTTTTGAAAGAATATACTCGTCTCAATTGCGATATATTCTTTGTGTATTTGTAATTTATAAGTATTTACTTCCATTAATAATAATAATAATAATATATTTATTCAAATTTAAAATTGGCACGAAAAATACAAGTTAAATCTTAAAAATAATGTTGGTATAACAGAGTTCGATGCCTGTACTAGGTTAAACCTGTATCACAGGCGGCATGTTTCTAATAAATACAATTTGGACAATGGATTTCTTAACAATATAAAACATAATAGTGAAATAAGTTTGTGTGGGTTTAATATATTATGTTATACCTAATGTACTTAAACGCTATTATATGATACGAACAACAAATAATAATTAGGGTCACACATGACACACATGACATGGGTCATTATCTCTGAGTTGTGTGTATTTCATTGGAATTTTTTGTTGGTGCTTCAGCTGATGAAATAGTAGGACAAACAATGAACACTAAACTTGTTTTATTACCATTATTTCATATTATAGTTGCCAGAAATTGTCTTTTATTCCGTAACCCATATTAAAATGATCCAAATCCTTGCCTTTTCATCAATAATGTACAAAATTATTTAAAATAATCCTAGACACAATGCACAGAAGGTACATATTCATAAATCTAACAGCATGCTATGACTAATAACTTTGTACGAGACGAGTTAGTTGGTATCCGCAATGGGTGTCATGTCGAAATCGCTCGCAGTCGGCCGCCTTAGCATTGTGGGCTAGATTGGGTTAGTAGGTCTGGTCTGGTCTGTGTTATTTATTGAGGCAGCTCCATCTACGTAGTTATCTCTAACCAGTTTCAATTTTCAGGTAGGTTTCTGTACAAAAGTTTAGCAAAATTGCGGTAGTGTTTATGTTACTACAGCTATCGTTAAAGTCGCAAGGCGTGAAAACAGCTGCAGCGAATTTTATTAACACAATAATACTAACTTGTAAATGTAATTATGCCTGTAATCCCCGGCTTAGGCAAAAGTGAACCTGGTAGTACACCAATATTTCGCTGTTATAGTAAATTCCCATGGTGGGCAGGCGACCCTGTTGCTATCAACATGCCATAAATCCAGACTCCTTGGCAGCTACTGAGGGAATCCTAATGGTCGAATCCAGGACCACATTCTCCGCAATAGCGCTGGTGACCATTTGACCAACGAGGCATTTTCTATACAAAATTTTAATAATATCATGATATCACGTTTATGCTACTTGCCATTGTTAATTGTTGCAAGGCGTGAAAACAGCTGGTACGAAACATTTTACTATCACAATAAAATATTTGTGTTAAATTTTGCTTCATTGTTTATTATTTAACACCTGGCTTTTAGTATTTGGGTGCTGACAAGTCAACAAAGATAATGATTAGCAGTAATCTGCAAATCCTAGTTCAATTACACGCTAAACGCGATCATGCCTGCCACATGTTGACCACGATGTTATTGGCTGATGGAAAAAGATCCGAAAAGCAAATTAGATACAAAAGAAGCCTTCCAAGATTACCACTGGCTTTTCGTAATGAAAAAGCTACTGAACGAGTTCTCATAGGTCAGTGATGACGAGTTTTAGCTGTCCTTGTTATTTTGCTTCTTCTTATTTAGGTACTTATTATTAATTCGTGATACTTCTGATTAATGTCAAAGTGAACTGTTGTAAATATTATTGACAGTATTTAAAAAGTATTTTCGTACCACTTGCTCAAAAAAGTGACATTCTATGCCACAAAAAGCGAACATAACAATAGTCATTTTTAATCTGTTAAAATCAGGAAAAGAAAATTGTACTGAATTTCATTCATCCTCTAGGGGGAGAATGTGATTTAAATTTGGAATACTTACCGAAATTTATACTGAACTACATCTGTGTTTACACCATTGAGTTTGTATATAAAGCGTTATACATCTTTTTGAAAAAGGAATACGCATTTATTATGCAGTTATGATTATTAAATAAAATTACGAAAACCGACGAGGCCGTATGAGCTTGATGCCTTTGCTTTTCCGACAAAAAAATATTAGTCTAGGAATTTGCCGCGTTTTTGTTTTCTTCAAATACATAAACGTTAAGTTTATTTTAATTTATTTTTATAAATAAGTTAATGTTCTAAAAATATAAAACTTAATCCATCAGAGCCACAACCATCTACTTCCGGGCATCTTATCTTCGTCCGTAACTCACGATGCACCACCACCACTATCTCCGACGTATACTATCTACAATGAAACGCAAGTTCCTCAGACGCAAGAACAGAGAAATACTCAAATCAACTCATCAACAATAAATGTACCAAACAAAAATGTAACTCTCTCTATCAATAATTGGACCAATGTTTCGAATGTTAACTTTTACTTTTCATTGTCATTATTTTTAATAAATGCTTATCTCATATTATTATTGTGTTAATTTTTTCGCAAATGGTACGAAAAGTAGAGTATTTTCCTCAGTGATAAAGCTGTCTTAGTCTTGGGTGAACTTAAATCCCTCGCTACACTCAGGACTCGTCTTAAATACCTCGCTTCGCTCGTGATTTAAGTTTTTAACACCCTCGCTACGCTCGGGAGTAAACCTCGAGTCCTTCGTTACGCTCGCGATTTAAATCGTCACCCGCGACAGAAGACACTGCTTTATCCCCTTGGTTAATAATCTACTATTATAGAAAACAATAGTTACATTTTTTTCTTCTAGATATTGCCGTTAACAGTTATTATTATTATTACAGTTCAAAAGTTATTTGCAGTGTCATTAATTGTTAATGAATACCTATCATTGTAGTTACTAGTTTGTAGTTCACACTGTTTAGCCTCGCTATATTTATTTTGTTGCAAGTTATACCAGTATACATACTCAACCTAGTTATCGCCAACGCTTATATTCACAGTGAGACATTTCTCTTACAACTTGCACTAGAAAGTATAACAAGTCTCATAGGACCATCGCTTCAAGTCAATATGACACACATCATGACATCAATGACAAAGCTATCTTTATAGCTGTGCTCAACTGATAAGCATAAATAAGCTATGGGTGTAGTCCTGTATTATAAGATTAGTCTTAGTCAGTTAGTAAACAATATTTTGATAACCAATTCATTCACTTTTATAGTAGTGCAGTCGTTTTGTACTTCCACCGTGGTATGCCGCAAGGAGCAATCTTAGGTCACCTTTTAATAGAAACCTACAGTTGATAGAAACGACATTGACTTCTTTGATTTTCTATAGTAACCTTTGTTAGTACTGTAAAAGTAAACTGTGGTACACACGGCGATACATCAAGCTATACATTTTCAGTATAACATGGCCTCGCTTTGTATACATTTCCCGTACAATGAGAGCTCCGCATAAACTGGATTTGTAAGCCTGATTGGTCTTCGTGCGTACATGATACATTTTTGCTTGCATTCTGAATTTACCTATTGCGTTTTGAACAAAGACTTCGTTAAATAAACACATGTATTGTAATTACTAGAATAGGTTGTGGGATGATCAATAGACCCTATGTACTGACTTTGCTGCATGCATGGAAAGGATGCCGTTCAAAAATAAATAGGTAGGTACTTACATAGCATAGTACATAATACCATGGTACCTCCAATCTACTGAAGTGCTCGCGTGTTTGTGCTAATCCTAGTCTGTAATTGACCGATAAGGATCGGTGTGCCAGTTTTCGACTAACTATTTCTACTTCAATGGTGGGAATCGTTTTATTGGGGCCACTAACGACTCAGTCTATGTACAGTATTATTTGACATGCTAAATAAACAAAATGGACGATGCTTTAGCCGCTATTTTGCAATATAACTTTCTAAATCGTTTCTAATTCATCAAAGTTTGATGAGTGAACCGAGTCTACATTAATATTATAAAGAGGAAAGATTTGTATTTTTGTGTGTATGTTTATAATGAATAAACTCAAAAAATACTACGCCGAATTCAAAAATTCTTTCACCATTAGAGAGCTACATTCACCCTGAGTAACATAGGCTATATTTTATCCCCGTACTCCCACGGGACGGGAACTACGCGGGTGAAACCGCATGACGTCCGCTAATATGAGATAAAAAGACGTTCTACAATCGAAAAATCTGTTTACAAACAGAGATTTATGTTTAGATAAATAAATAAGTAATACTCTTGAAACCCAATATCATGAGAAGGTGGAACCGGCAATAATATTTATAAGAATTTACAGATACTTGTAAACATCGGGGCATCAACTCTTAGAATTTTTATTTGAATATTGTAACCTCGTAATGAGTGAGACGTGTATTATTAACCTTCAACTATTGATGGATATAGGTACAGACACCAGCACATCAAGCTACCCGAAACTGTCAAATTTTCCCAATCAACCTAGAACTTAATGCTTCAGCAATAAAGTTAAAATCTCTTAAAGTAATTTCTGTATACACACCTTATTTCTTGGAAACTTTAAAGTAGGTAGGTACTCACAGATGGCGATAAGATCACTGACAGCAGCATCAGAGATTTCCCTACCGTGGTGCTATGTCATACTTCATAGGCACACATACAGGCGCAAACAGGATATGACTGTTTTTCAATCACGTGAATTTGCCTAATTCTGTAATTCAGTACACAATAGGCATGACGACAGTATCAAAAAATTGCAAATCTATTTAGTCCGTCAGTTAGAGTATTGGAAATTAATGGACACATATTTTTTGTTTTTGTGAATCAATGAAAATTGACAAAGATAAAACGCATCAAAACTCGGGAGGGGGCTCGTGACGGCGGTAGGCGTGACGTATTAAGAATTTTAAAAGCGTCATATCTTCGTCAATTTTGGTTTACGTAACAAAAGAAAAAACACGGGTCAAATATTTTTTGATAATCTAACTGACGGACTAATTAGTTTTTTTTTTGTCGTCTCGCCCATTGTGACTAATTTAATTACGTATTCCATTTCCTGGCTGGCTTCCCACAGATTATAACGGGTGGGTATACTTAGGTCTTGGACTTATGTGATCTGGATTCCTACTCTTTGATAGTTTTTTTTCTATTTTTTAAGATTAATTTGATAATTTGATAATTTTAATTGATAATTTTATAAGAATACATACATGTAGAAAACATGTGCAAGAGTAAACAGTAACAGTAAACTTCATATTACCTAATGTATTATGTTATGTACCTAGCGGTACTTATTCGAAAGCCAATAAAAACTGTTCTTGAGTAAGTAAAAAAACTGTTCATATCATAGATAATTTATTTATTCCGGTGGGATCGGGGACTACGTCGTACTAAGGGCAATTGTTATTACGGAAACTTTTTTTCCCACGGCCGCGGCCCAGGGAACAACGCCATCGAACGGCCGGCGGCCGCGACGTGGCGGGCGCGACGAACGCCCCTAACTAAAGCCCAACTGACAAACAAGTTATTCTTTTCTAAACATAATAACATCACGCCTGTACAATTTTTTGCCCGCCCTGGGAATCGAAGCTCATGCTCAGCAGTGTAGGATTTACATTAGCAGTTCTTCGTCGTATCGATGATTCCCTTTTTATCCTCAAATTAGATTTGACCAGAACTCCACCACAACGACGGACTTGGTAGTGGCTTCCGACAGATCCTTTAAAGCGCAGGAGAAATTACACATAGAGCAGAACAAGAAGCCATGAGCCAGTTGATTGTAAGGAATGTTTACAAAGCAAACGCTTTACGACTTAGAACTGTGGGACACGTGCGCCGATCAACGTGAATGCTAATTCTTATCAATCCACGAGTCGACGCGAAAAAAGAACACGTTTTTAGTAATGGCAACAAAGAATCCGTAACGTTGACGTTTGAATTTTAGCATTTCAAGATTAAGGCGCCACATAATGATTGATGAGGTACAAGATTACGATTTATCAAATTGATTAAATCAGAGTTTAATAGGTAAACAACAAGCTTTATTTATGACATTACAGCTTACAGCATGTTTCAGTTCTTTTGATGTTTTGGTAGATCAGGTAGACCAGATATTTGTTTTAGGGAGTAGATTTTATTTGCATGATTTATAAATAATACTATTGTTAGGTCCCCCTCCTTATTTAACACAGTGAGGAGCTGTTAAACTCAGTCTGTTTAACTCAGTCCCTTTCCTTTATCTCTTCCTGCGAAACAAAACAAATGAACCATGTATCGTTTTTCATTAGAAAAAATGTCGAAGATCACGATAGATGACGATTCAAGACTTGAACAAGCTTATTTTTGAATTTCAAAGTTAATAACTTTAATAAATGTAGGTGGGTCAATGACCGCTTTTGCGATCTTAACAGGCAGCAACGTTTTCGTCTAGTCAAAGAGTCCAGATATTATACTCATTGCGAACGTTTGTAATTAGGTATTTTTTATTAAAATAACATTGAAACTATATCTATTTGCCATAGAAAATCTATCTTTCGTTACACTTCTCATTGTTTAAGAATTTCCTTTTCTTATATTATAAGTAAATACTACATTCAGATGATACAGGAAGTGCTGCTGCGAACAAAAGGAATCTATCCACCATTGTCTTAGACAGATCTCTTACGTCAGCGGCCAACACAAGGTGCCTTGGTAATGAAAAAAGTATAAAGTGTAAAAATATTATATTAGAAACGTGCTCATTTTAGCATTGAGTAAGATATTTTAATAGAAACTTGAACCCGTATAAGAAATACTCGATAGTTGCTAGGTATAAAAACGTTTTGTGTTATGTAACACCTATTGGTTAGTTCCTCGTTTCACGGAAAACTATCGTGATACATACTAGGCACATTAAAAAAAACCAGCCAAGTGCGAGTTGAACTCGCGTGGAGAGTGTTTCGTACAATGTCAAAGTCAAATTTTACGTAAGTGAACGTATTATATTGAGTTTCTAGTAATCTTACAAGCAATGAACTACATTTTGTATATTTTCAAAATTTTAGGTTCAGTAGTTTCGGAGATCAGGGGTCATGGTCAATTTTCGTCTTCTTTCATGAATATAATCAAAACAGTTTATTTTAAAATAAGTAATAAGAAATATATATCTGAGATCCTCATCAAGAGCCCATAGATTATATCGCTGTCCTAGTTCAACAGTAAGATATCTTAAAAAAAAACAAAATTGAGATAAGTTTTTTTTCATGTGAAAAATTTGCTCTTCTGTCTGGTTCAAAAATCAGATATTTGTAAAACGCAACCAAAGTGCCTAAATTTCAATGTCTCACTGAGACATATAAGCATATTTTTAACGACCTTTAGTTCAAGATTCTGACATCTTAAGATATTTATAAAGTCATGAAGATTTTTACTTTTCTTTTATTTCTACACAGAGACTTCTTCAAATGTCCTTATATGGAATTATAAAAACATTTCTATGTTGAGACATCTTAAATTGTCCCAGTGTTTAACTAAAAAATCGTTAAATTATATTTTCTTTCTAGGACATTTTAAAATAACCTACCTACTCATCCAATAAGATGTCCGCATCACGCGGCTGCGTAAGGCGCACTGATTTTTCGTTCCGTTCGTCGAAAGTCGCGCGACACCCTCGCGGGCCGGTACCCCGCACTTCCAATACAATGCATGCTAGTTTCGCGAACAGTCTGTGCCATGCTGTTGTTGTTATTGGTATAATAATTGTGTCACGTACGTCATAATTAATTGATCTTTTTAAGTATTTTTGTTACAATTTTCGTACGAGTATCAGTCGCAATGAAACGTGGGAGATTATTAGTTCAACTAGCAAACAACCAAACTCGTGAGGTAAGTTCCATAAGATTTAGTTTCAAACAAAGTACCTACCTACTTAACGAAACTAATGTGATTGTTTTTGTGATTCTTTAATAACGGTATTCGCAAATAACATTGTATTTTTTCATTTTGTACCTACCTATTTAATTGTTTTATTGTAATAGATTATTCAAGAACGGCTATCACCACCGGTCGGGGTCTCGCCAATTTTACCGGAAAAACAAAATGAATTGGTACAAGTTGCATACGAAGTATGCATGGAAGAACCAACAAGTGATAAGGTTACGATTGATGACTTACAGGTAAATAATATTTATAATTATAGTATGATGATTATGAAAACTATCTAAAAATTATACAAACTTATTTTAAAAGTTATACCAGACGAACTTGCTTGTTTTCTGTACCCGTATAATTTTATTCGTGTTTATTTTCAGAATGTAGAAATTTTAGAAACAGAAGGAAGAGAAAAATCATTGTCACCATCTCAATTGCAAAATAGTAAATATTGTGTTGAAAATGAGTTGAGTGGAATGTACCTACTTGCAATCGATTTCCATTTTACTCAACTATTACTTTGTTGCAGGGCGCGATTGGTGATTTTAGTGCTTCAGACACAGATGACGATTATCACCCAGACCCTGCACACATCGATTCTTCGACTGATTCAGATATTATTTCAACATCGGTGCTTCGTCAAATCCCTGTACTGGATAACATTGATAGTGAGCGGCTACCCAAGAAAAGAATCCGAAATGAGAAAAATTGGACCAAAAACAAAAGAGAGACCAAAAAAAAAACAAAAAGAGAGATCTGATATCATTGTGTACTGCCAATTTGATACCTCAATGTCATCACAGCTTTTAGGAAAGTCTTAAAACTACAAATAACCAGGAAAATGAAAGCGGCAATAGTGATGATGAAAGCCTGTAACGAGTAGGTTAACTATTAATTCACTATTAATAGTTACTAAATTTTAGCTGCTTTATAAGACTTACCTATTTGTGCCATTAAGATTCACATAAATAGCACTGACTGATTATTATATTAGTTGAACTGACTTGTGCAAAAATAATAATAAGATTTTAACTGATAATATGAGACTGATTTGTGCAATTATGATACTAAGTAATAAATAATACATTACAAGCAAACTAATTTTTCAGTTTTTAATTAATATTCCTATCCCGTTACCAAACATTTCCGCGGATTTAGTCGGACAACTTACATTCTCAAATATCGATGTGCTGTAATACTAAGATATCTTAAAATTATGTCGATCTCTGTTGATTTTCCATAAATTTGGAAGCTTGGTTGGATAAATCTTTAGTATTTCTTAAACAAAACAAAAAACAATAACTCTATGAGTTACAATATAAACTTAATTTTTAATAAACCATTTTAGAGACAACATTAAAAATACAAAACATGTTTTATTTAGTCTGAGTTCAATATAAGGTTATCTTACTATTAAAAGCCTTAAAACTAATATACAAATTATTTTATTCATATTGAAATATAAATAACTCCGTAACACATTAAACCAAACTATAGTTTTAAAAAATCAACCACATTTCAATTAACAACGAGTGAATTAATGACACTAAAATTATAAAAGTATGAATAACTCAAAACATACTTTGTTCAACATATCTTACTGTTGAACTAGGGCAGCGATATAATATATAATGATATATGACTCAGTAAGGTTTGAAAAGTTTTTTTTATAATCTCCTAATTTGTCCCCAGAAAATAACCCTTATTTTAAACAAAATATTTATATACTTTGCACATCTGTGTTTGGGTCATAAAATTACACCATCCTACCAAATTTCATCTGATTTGCTTCTGTAGATTCGGAGCAAATTGGCTGTGACAGACGGACGTACATACAGACAGACGTACGAGTGATCCTATAAGGGTTCCGCTTTTTTATTTTTTTGTACGGAACTCTAAAAATTAAGCCTACAATAGCTAATCTATGGGTTAGATACTGGTTGAAAAATCATTGAATAGGTACCAACCTGATATTATTATTGTGTACGATGTAGTAGTGTACATTAATATTGCTCACGTTTTTCTTTTAATCAAGATACTGGAATTTCAATTAACACTAATTACAAAATCAAAATGCAATTTCAAAGATAAGATTATTTAAAAATATAATAAGTAGGTACACGAGTAAATTATCTAAAAATACATTAAAAGTCGTTCGTTCAATTTACTTTGCAATTTGTTTAATTTTTGCTACTGCAGATAAAACCTAGCGTTGATTAATTTTGTAATCAGAAATATTATGGAAGGTAGATTTTTCATTAGATAATGTGTATATTTGTTATACTCGTAAAATAGTTTCCATTGTGAATTTGTTTACGGTATGGTCTTTAGTTTAAAGTATTTATAATGTAATCATGGTATGTTTAACCAGTTACTGTATTTCAGAAAATATTTTGTCTCTAGCCAATGCTTATGGCTTCGCTCACGTGGAATTCGGGATCGTAATTACGGAATAAAAATCCTTTTCAGACTATAATCTATCTCTGTGCCAAATTTCATCCGCTTATCCGTTTAGCCGTTCTGTTCTGGCGTCATTGAATAACAAACATCCATCCATCCGAACTTTCGGATTTATAATTATATAATAATTATAATAGTAAGCAAGATAATTGATTAACTGTCAGTGTTATATTGAGCAAAAACTTAAATAAACAGCATCAAATTCATACTTTGGCAAGATATAGACTCTCGTTAGTAAAAAGTTTTTTTTTAGACATTACTTCGTACCCTATCACTATGTTTTCCTATTTAACCCAAAGGTTGACTGGTAGAGAATCAAGAATGCCTTGTGGTATTAAGTCCGCCTATGTACCACTATTGTACATGAAGTTTAAATAAATAAATAAATATAGGTATCTAAATTTAAAGGGTGTAAAACACCTCTTAACGAAGCCGAAAGGCACTTGATCTTTTTTTTGTTCTACTTATACTATACCTGGGAACCTTCTAGTTACGGAGATATTGGGGGTCAAACTTCCAACTTTTTGTCAAGTTTTTTTTTTTTTAACAAGTTTTTAATGTAAGATATTTACTTTAAACACATTTACGACCCCCGTACTATTCAATCCATCCATCAGCACAATGTTTTGAGTGCGTTACAATGAGTTCTACCACAAAAAAAAAGTCGTTTCCCAGCAATAATTTTTGCGTAAAGTTACTTAGTTTGATGTACGGATGCTTGGTTGACGGCTTCGTGATGACGTCTTTTACACCCTGTATAGTGAACCCATTGAATATGGCTATTAATCAGACATCAGCTACCAAAAAGTGCCACAAAATAAAGGCGACCGTCAAAGTTAGGGTTTTTTGTTGGTGACCGTACCTAACTAACTACAAGTAGTTAGGTACCGTACCTGTTTAACAATGAGTTTTGTGTGAGACTGTGTGACTTGGGGTGAGTAATTCAGGGCGAATGTTGTGTCCCTTTATCCTTGAAAGGACATTGACAGAGGTCAGTTTCGCAGTGGGACAAAGGATCTTGGGCCTTGAAAAAACGGCTTAACAAAAAGCATTTAGATTCTAAACTTGTAACTGAATAAGTTAAAATTAAAAGTAAATGAAATCAGGAGTCATAAAATGGCTGCTTTTGCAGAGTCTAAGTACATAATTTGAATCACGTTAAAATTCTTAAAATGGTCATTGGTCACAGTTACCTAATACTCTGAATTCTCACTTTGTGACTATTTTACGAATTATAACGTAATTCGTGTTGTTATCAGTGTTCCCTATTTATTATGATTCTGCTAATTCGGCCATTTAAGGCCCCTAGGACAGCTTTGGAAATTCAGCTGTATCCGATAAGGGTGAAAACCGACCTTAACATAAGGTCTGTTTTCACTCTTATGGGATACAGCAACATAGTTGGGAAAAGACTAGACAAATGAAAAAAGAATGAAATCAAACGCGGGGGCGTTTGATTTCATTCTTTTTTGCATTAAAGTTTTAACTTTCAAGGGGTGAGGGGTCACCCCTTGAAAGTTAAAAGTTTAATGCAATAAGGATAAGACAGTGCAAAAGTAATTCCCCTGTTATAAATACTTACTTAAATCTTTGTTTTTCCTCATAAGTTTTCCTTAGATCGGGGCTCTAAGAATTTCTTAAGAAGCGCTTGCGCCATTGTACAGGGAAAAACGTGTTTGTTTAGTTGACAGACCAGAATCTAAAATATTAGGTATGTATTTTGGTGATTCTCTGAATGCAGTAAATAAATAAAATAATGAATGCTAATCGGTAAAACCTAATGGGTGGGTATTTTACTGACATGATAAAATCAGATTATTGGAAGTAATCCTTTTAGGTATTATTCACTCATTACTAATTAAAACATTCATCATCATCATCATCATCATCAGCCTCAATGTTCCCACTCCTGGGACACAGGCCTCCTCTCTATGAGAAGGAATGGGCTATAATCCACCACGCGGGCCCAGTGCGGATTGGTAGATGTCACATGTCTTCGAATTTTTTGGTTCTAGGACATGCCGGTTTCATTACGATGTTTTCCTTCAGCGTTTTGAGAGCAGTGGTGATGAAATAAATTACACAAAGTAATGCGCCTGCCTGGGTTCGAACCCACGACTTACTGTTCATAAGTCGGGGCCGCCACCACTGGGCCACCGCTGCTCCCTAATCCCCGCTATTTAAAACATTACACATACATAGTAGGCTTGCGTCCTGAAAAAATCTAATTAGTCCGTCAGTTAGATTATCAAAAAATATTTGACACGTATTTTTTCTTTTGTTACGTAAACCAAAATTGACGAAGATACGACGATTTTAAAATTCTCAATACGTCACGCCGTACTATAATTTTTGGTGCGTTGTGACGTCCCGAGTTTTGATGCGTTTTTCTTTGTCAATAATCATTGAGGTACAAAAACAAAAAATACGTGTCCATTATTTTCCAATACTCTAACTGACGGACTAAATAGATTTGCAATTTATTGATGGTGGAAACTAGCCTTTTAATAGGTAGATATCTGAATTAAATTGCAGTAGTAAATTCAATAAAAATAATAATAGTAACACTTCACTAACCACAGTTCCACAGTTCATACTCGTAGGTACCTACGTAGATAGTAAGTTTTTCGTAGAGTAGGTCGGTATGCAGCATGTTGTAATGTCGACGTGATATGAAAATGAACCTTTGTTAGTATTTTTCTGCAATAGGTAGGCAGGTATATGAAATAGATTCAAATTGTTCTTTTAAAATTTTGCCTAGTTTTCCTTGTAAAATGCATCGTCTTAAATACTTAGGCATTTTTGTTATTTTCCGTCCAAGCACTTTGTCTTTCCCCAAGTTACCCACTTACACTAACGCACCGGTAATACAGGGTGTAAACAACCTCATCACGAAGCCGTCAACCAAGCATTCTGTACATCAAACAAGTAACTTTACGCAAAAATTATTGCTGGGAACGACTTTTTTTTTTGGGGTGAAAAATCATGTTTTGTGGTAGAACTCAATGTATCGCACTCAAAACATTGTGCTGATGGATGGATTGAATAGTCGGGGGTCGTAAAGGTGTTTAAAGTAAAAATCTTACATTAAAAACTTGTATTTAAAAAAAAACTTGTCAAAAAGATGGAACTTTGACCCCCAATATCTCCGTAATTAGAAGGTTCCCAGGTATGGTGAAGAACAAAAAAAAAACCCAATAACGGGGAGAACAAGTGCCTCACGGGTTCGTTAATAGGTGTTTTACACCCTTTATGAAGTAATCACATCAATGACAGTAGGTACCGAATACTAAAGGTATTTTGCCTTGACATGCGATCGCGGATTCACGAACCTGTCACTAGTCACATTCACTTCGTACAAACTTGGAGGTGTCATCCATTCTACAACACAACAATTTCAATGTTTTTGTTAATGATTTCCAAACGAGAAATGATTGAAACTCATTTTCTAATAATCATCATCTGCTTAGCCTATTCCTAACTATGTTAGGGTCGGCTGTCCAGGCCAGTCTAACCAAATGCAGCTGAATAACAGTATTTAACATGGAGCGGCCGATCTGACCACCGTATTACCCAGTACTAACTGGGTAATACTGGTTGTCAGACTTTTTGGGCCACTGACTACCTGTAACGACTGTCAAAGATCTACAAATGACAGCCGGGATCAAGGGGTTAGCGCGTTTTCAGAAACGTGGAAGAAACCCATCTTTTCTAATAATAGAGCAGCATATTTGTCACACCCACTCTTAAATAAAGGATTAATTACTTATAAATGTGAATACTTTTTTAAGTTTAGGGTTAAAACAGAATTTAAGAATATAGCGATTTCAGGTGAGTGAGGTCATCATTTACAACGTGAATTAAATAAGTTGATTGTATTGATTCATACTTTTTATCGATATTAAGCTTATTGTCTAAACGAAATGCCCTTTTTATTTGAGTAGATAACGACTAGATAATAACATAATGACCTGTGAAACACATTAATTTATCAGCAGAGCACATGTACGTGCACGTTGCAATTGAGAAACCCGAACCTTTCCTTTTCCGAATTAACCTACATAGAAGTTACTGGGTGTCATTGTGGTTTCTGGTACCACCAGAAACCACAATGACACCCACACACCCAACATCATAGCAGTAGGCAGTTTTTTATGAACTCATGCGGTTTGACCACAAAATAATCAAACGCGATGCAGTCAGCATCGATTAAAAACTACATTTTTGACCTATACCTCATCAAAACCAAAAACCAATCAAAAGTAAGTGATACGCTTATTTGAAGGTTACAGCAATGACATATGTGTTGTAATTAACACAATAAATACTCTATTAAAATGAAGGATTATAATTGTTTCCTTCATTCCTAACATACATACTCGTATGTATAAACTGCTGAAACGGGCTCACTTCTTAAGTAATATTAAGGTTTCATTTAGATATTCTATCTCCCTGCAAAAATAGACTATTAATTACTCTTACATTACATTTACTTATGTATTGTAGTGTATTTATTAGCTAGTTTAAGTAATAGCTTATTTATTTTCATTCATGATAAGCGTTGCCAAGGCGTACTCATCGTATGTTTACGTTCAGAAGTGTATAACGTAGACTAGTAGTAGTAGAGTACTAGTTCTAGTTAGTACTTATCTACTATATACGTGAATCACGTAGTACTAAAAATAAAGAAGACGAGCAGAGAATATAAAATTGGGTGAATGGTGTCGACGACCTAGGTAAGTACGTTAGTTTCATATTATCTGTAACGTAGTTCATAAACTGGAGTTTTGAAAACTCGTGAAAAGATACACTTAATTATGAAAAGTCAAATGATAAATATTAGTGTTGTCGAAATCTACGATTGTTGAAAAGTACTCCGTCTATTCCCGGTAGTCACCACTCTGGGGTTCAGAATACGGTGGGTCTGTAACGCGATCAATCATTACCTATGCCCCTATGGAGAAGAACCGGTAAAAGACCATGGTAACCTACTCTTTTAAATAAAATAGTAAATTTTGATACAAGTGGAGAAAGTTTTTCAATACACTTTGTATTGAAAAACGTCGTTTGATACACGTGGACATTTGTTATCAGTTCTCGGCTCAATAACACCCTCGCCTACGGCTCGCGTGTTAATTCCGCCTCGGATGCAATAACAAACTTTTTCCACTTGTATCAAAATGTCCTACTAGGTAGTACTCGGTAACCATTAGTGGGAAGAATCCTTGGTAAAAGTTTGTGACACGATCTCCAATAAACCGTCTACATAAACGAATGCAATTTATATTATATACCTTCCTGCTGTTTACGTCCTTTGAGGAAATGTTTGTATGTATCTTAGGTGCTTACCTGTAACAAAATATAAATAAATTTATTAGTAAATTGAACATAACACTTGAATTTGTTCATTTCATTAGTATACGTGTGATGTTATTATGTGTACAGTGTGTTATTTACAAAGGCTTTCGAACAAGTAACTACATAATAATATAGGAGACATGGTTGTGGCAAACAATTTTGTTTTGATTACCTGTAGGGAAATCTCATCTGTCATTTTAACTAGAAAAATGTTGCGCTTCGGTAATCTTTGCGTCTACAAAGGCTCTCTATGTGATAAACTTATCACATAAAAGGAATCCTTAGGTAGGTACCTACATAATCTGTGGCTCAACTCAACCTATTTAGAGGAGGCAAAAACACTTTTTCGTAGCCCCGACGCAAATGTAGAGGAAAATACTTATTACTAATTCGCAATCTAATCATGTAATCAACAACCGTATCGAAAACTCAATATATTATTTTAGTTACATTAGAGATAGTTTATCTTTACTGTTTGTTCCTATTATCGGTCGCAAATTCCTCTTTATCTACGTATCAATAAAGATAAAACCAGCCATTATTTTTTTGCAGATTTTGAAATCAGAGAAAATTAGGTAGACCTAGTATTGGAGGTCCTCTTCGCGAACGTAGGTAACGTGAATTCGAACGATATTTGAAATTAGAACATCAACGTAAAAAAAAAAAACTTAGTTATCCTATAGCGTTTTGGTTTAGAATTTTTACGGTGAGTACAGGCACATTTAGTACCCCTAGTTCGTATGAATAGTCTAAAAGTCTGCGTTCTCTTAATTTAAGTTGGGAATAAAGGTCATTAACCCCCGTCTACCAATGTATTCCAATATATCAAAACGATACGAAAAAACTGTAAAGGCAGTGTCGCTACACAATCAAAGCAAACGTATTGCGGTAAGGGGCATCCTTGGCGCGTTCACTGGGCATGAGTTACATTACAAACCTTTTGGTCAAAACTATATTTAGTCGCATTTATTTTAGAAGGTACTTATTATTACTTCAATGAAACTCTTAAACCAAATTCAAACTCAAATCATTTATTTCATATAGGCGCGGACCTGTGGACTGTGGGCTATGGGCTAGCTCGCCGTCCGTCCGTCTCATGACGACAGGCCGTGTCGACGGCGCGTTCGTGTTCCAAGCGCGCCTCAAAGAGAGTCAGCATAAAGGAAGGGGTCCGAAAGGACCGATGCCTGCCGGGGTTGCGGGACTATCCGAAAGAGATACCGTGGCCCCGGAACACAAAGGGCGATGAAGGAACATGGATGGGTTTTAGTCAGTAAAAGTCTGACACTCCCTTCTGCTCCGCCCAGAGCGGGAGAAGTCATTTGATGATTTCCCATCCGAAAAAAAAAAAAAAAAAAAAAATGGACCCTTGCACAAATGGACACTTGCGCGACTTACTAGCCGTGGCCACTGAGGTTTACTCTGTAGAGTAAACATAACATCACGGCTGTTATGTTTTACTTGAAGCTGGATTTTTTTTTGGTTTTCCGTCATCAGTGTCGTTTTCATGATTTTTGGGGTCGCTGATTACGAAAATAAGGTCAAAATGAAAATCCAAAAGGAGCCGAAGAAAATTTTCGGTGTTTTAATCATGGGTGTCGTTATCATGGTATTTGGGGTCGTTGATTACTGACCTCCATTTCGTAATCAGCAACCCCAAAAATAATGAAAACGACACCCATGACGGAAAATCCAAAAAAAATCCTCGGCGCCATCTTGGATTTTCATTTTGACCTTATTTTCGTAATCAGCGACCCCAAAAATCACAAAAACGACACCCATGACGGAATGTCGAGAGGAAGAACGCGATGGGTGCATAATTACAAAATGGCGGACAGCTGATGCGCCCCTGACTCGCTCTGACGTCACACTCTGCGCCGAGTATAAGGGCATATCCCAAATAATCTAATTTTTTGGTAAGAACTTTAAAATTCGGTTATTTTAATTAATTGTATACTTCTAGGAATATTAGTTAGAGCTAAATAAATAAATCCAATTATGGCATGTTCTTTTATTGAAATATACGTCGAAAACATAAATAATCTCGAAAAAGAAAAGAAAAACCACGATAATGATCAGACAATAGCAACTACAGATGTCATTGATGAATTATGTATTTTTGAAACTTAAGAAAAATACCACAACTATAGGTGATTCAAGTTGAATTACTTAATGCGGTTGGGATTAGTGTTTGGTATTATGAAACTCGACCGATGCAGTATTAGCGACAGTTTTGAATGACGAGCGATCTATATCGAAAGTTTTGTGGACTTTTTGGTACAAGTCGGATCAATGACCTTTATTCCCAACATAAATGGCGCAGACTTATAGCAAACATTGGTGTCGATTCTGTTGTGCACAAACTAAACTTAATTTAGGCTATTGCTATCTTTTTCTCTCTTATAAAACGAGAAAGATATGGACGTCATTTAGAGCTGTCGAATTTAATTGGAACTAATATTTCCATACAAATGAAGGGTGCACGTAAAAACATGTCGACTAAAAACACGGTGAAGCGCAAGGCATTAACTAGTTTGACATTTTTAACTTAGTTAATAGCCATATATAGCCGTCCTTTTCTCGCACTGCCTTTTAGCAATAGCCTAATGTGCGAAAACCATGAGCAATTCAATTTTAAAACTGATCGATGAGGCGGTGTCATTACCCACTTATCTCTGTCACATTCACATATCTTTGAAGATCAATCAGTTGTAAATACGGATTGATTCACCAGACCATACCATCACACGCTCATGTTTTCAATAACATTGTGAATCACTGAAATATTGTAAGCTTAGGTACTACCAGGTGCATTGTAAATAATTTTTTTTTTTTCATTATATTGTTATAAAAGTTGTAAACTGAGACATTTTAAAACAGCTTTGTAAATAAAATAACATAGTTTTCAGTAAATGTCTGACTGACTGTATAATGTAGGGTGTGTATATATCTGGGGTTGCGGGACTGTTCGAAAGAGATACCGTGCCCCGGAACACAAAGGGGGATGAAGGAACATGGATGGGTTTTAGTCAGTAAAAGTCTGACACTCCCTCCTGCTCTGCCCAGAGCGGGAGGAGTCATTTGATGATTTCCCATCAGAAAAAAAAAGGGTGTGTATATAACCTACGCAGAGCAGAATACCAAATAATAATAATTTAATGGTAATATTGAAATCAATTTCATTGAACTACGAGTATAAACGACAGTTTAACTGATTCCATTTACCATGAGTAACTGGTCCTTACACGTAGAATTTAAAACTTAAAACGAAATTACACGATTCATGAGGGTCTTGGGTACTTGTCTTGGCTAAACACCATGTGGCAGGCATATCTTTTGCCACGTTTTAACATCAGGATTTGACTTTGCAAATACTATGCTAACAGAGTGACGGTCGGTAGACCCAGTTTACCCAGTTTAGCCACTTTTTCCCAATATTATTGTTAATTCGTCTTGTAACCTGTTTCTCTTGTATCAAATGCTGGTCAACTAAGTTATTCAAATGCAAGACACCTCTTGCCGTATGTGAATACTCGTAGGAAAGGTATTTTAAAGGTCTAGACATTCGTTACAAATAATAGTACATTTTGATACAAGTGGAGCCGTAGGCGAGTGTTTTTGAGCCGAGAACTGCAATAACAATTATTAATGTCCACGCGTATCAAACGACGTTTTTCAATACACTTTTGAAGAAATAAAATAAAAGAACGAAAAATATTTTTGTCATGAAATAATAGAAAATTATGATTTCAATTTTCTTATTTTCCGCGCTTTGCTTTCGACGGGGTTGAAAGAGAAGCAAAGGTATGAAGCCGCTACACAGCCTAATATAAAAAATAGTTTTTTTTAATATATTTTTGAATGTAGAACACAAATAAATGTTAATTTGATACTATAATACGAGTATACCATCTCAACATGAATGATGTAACCAAGATTTTGTAACAACATTTTGATTTAAAAGAGTGTCCATGGAGTTTCTTGCCCGTTCTTCTCCATAGAGATCTACGCTAGGGAATTGGCAACTACAGTACTTTCACAGTTTTTATGTCTTGTGACTGGGACTGTAGCTACATTTAATTATCATCTTTGTTTCGACAATTCAAAAGTGCCTGTAACTGGCCTACTTGAAATAAATGCTTTGATTTTGATTTTTCTACTCCACCTGATATTTTGAATGAGGCGCAATTTGCAGAAAACGGTCTCTTGCAATAATTGTTCAAATACTATTAACTTCCAAGAGTAGTGACATAACTGTAGGTAGAATTTCTTATTTGCTATAAAATAGTCTAATGAAAAAGTTTGTTTTGATTAAATATTGTACTGTTTTCTCGCAAATGTGTTGAAAAACATTGTATGACTCACGTGCAGAAATTGGTATTTACAAACTCGTGGCTATGGTAAGCCCTCGACTATTCGTCTACTCGTTTGTAAAAACCAACTTACCGCACTAGTATCATAGATAACTATTAAAACAGTTATCGCCAATACAAAGACCAAGGTGACAAGACAAGGATAGAAAGTGAAATCTATTTACGAAGTGCCGTTCACCGGTTGCATTGCTGACCGGCCGAAGTGTTTATTTAAGGCAATAACTATTTGCGGATACCTATTGTTTATTGTTTAATAGCTAATGTTGGCCTTACAGCTGCTAAGTTGAAGTTGAACTTAGCTGGTCACATCTGCCGCATGACGGAGGCTCCTCCAGCACGGGCAATAAATTACCACTCAGTCTCAAATTACTATTAAGTAGCAAGAAACGACAACCCGGCAGGCCCAAAAGGAGATGGCGGGATGACCTAGTCTATTTCGCAAAGAATTGGCCTACAATCACACTAGATCGCGAAATGTGGAAGGAGGGAAGGGAGTCCTAGTTGCCCTAGGGCACGCCACAATAGTGGCGACAAGTCCCTTCTTTGAGGAGCGGCGTCCTCACCTTCCGCCTGACGCAGGTCCTCACCGGACACGGTTGTTTCGGGAGGTTCCTGCACAGAATCGGGCGGGAGGAAACGCCCGAACTGCGAGGATCGACCGGTGGACACGGTGGAGCACACGGTGGAGGTGTGCCCCGCGTGGGCGGAGCACCGCCGTGGCCTGGTGGCGGCGATCGGCGGCGGCGACCTCTCGCGTCTGGCCTTGGTTCAATCCATGGTCCGGAGCGAAACGGAATGGGACGCCGTCACCTCCTTCTGGGAAGCAGTCATGTTAGCGAAGGAGGTGGCGGAACGTGAGAGGGAGAGAACGTCCCGGCCGCCGCGGGAGCCGCCCCGGGCGTCGGGAGCCAATGGTGGCCCCCGGCCAACGTAGGCGCAGGCCTGCGGACGGAAAGCTATGGGCTAGCTCACCGTCCGTCCGTCTCATGACGACAGGCCGTGTCGACGGCGCATTCGTGTTCCACGCGCGCCTCAAAGAGAGTCAGCAAAAAGAAGGGGTCCACAAGGGCCGATGCCTGCCGGGGCTGCGGAACTGTTCGAAAGAGATACCGTGGCCCCGGAACACAAAGGGCGATGAAGAAACATGGATGGGTTTTAGTCAGTAAATGTCTGACACTCCCTCCTGCTCCGCCCAGAGCGGGAGGAGTCATTAGATGATTTCCCATCCGAAAAAAAAATAAAAAAACTAGTTGCCCTGCAGTGGGACAATATAGGCTTATAATATAAAAAAATTTGTTTGTAGAAGAGAAATACAAGCGGCTTAGCTAAGATTAGGACTAGGCATCAAAGTTTTTATGTTATCCATCGATTAAAATGACGTAAATAGATTCTTTTTCTAAGCTATTGCCATGATAATGTCTTTAATGTTTTGTCAGCTTAGGCACGCTTATGTTCTTTATCAGAAGATTAGAGGGGATTATTGGCACGCGGATGCTTAGAAAAGCCTTTGAGATAAACTGCTGTTGATAACAACTCGTTGGCTAATTCGTTCCTACAAAATACGCAGGTCCTGTAACTATTACGGACAGATAATGGGTGGACACTGAAATTAAAAAAGGTAAGTAGGTATGTACTACAGCCGATATTTTAGACCTTTGACGATTACGGAACCTAAATGAATTAAGTAGGTACTTACCTAATTGTAACCGTAGCAACTGACACTAACTGTAATCCTATTCACAAGAAACATTATACCTAAATACACCACTTCAAAAGAATTAATGTAATTGATGTGTCATAGTCATTGTGTTCTTGGAACTTTAAGCCTGGAATCTGCCCGCCATTGTTGATTGCCAAACCGACTAAATCAAATCTAGAATAGGTTGGTACTTAAGTATGTACCATGAGCTCGGACGAAACCTGAACATTTTTAAAACAAAATCCCGCACACGATCTCCACATCTATTTACCACTCTTAACGAATCATCGACACGAAGAAGAAGAAGAACTATTTTTTTTTTATTATTATTATGAAGTATATTTTCTTTCGACTCTTTTTAACAAGAACAAGGGATCAGATGCTGCGATGCTATTGGTTGATGAAATTAAATAAGCTATTCATTAGCGGCCGAATGCTGCTAGCAAAAACAGTCGTATTGGTGGTGAGATTTCGTCCAAGCTCATTGTACATTTTCTTTACAGTTATACTAAGGAAGATTGCAGTTAATATGGTTTTGGCACAGCTACACGATAAGCGGTTTCTCTAACGGAGGCCAGCCTTGTTTAGCTCCATTCGAACAAATCACACATTGACAAAGACGACTACCGAGAAAGTCTCATTCGTTTGCTTTCTAAACATGTAAAACATTACCTACTCGTATTTTGAATGAATTCCTTCTGTTTGGTAAACGATGTGAATTAATCAATAGGTACTTACTTCTAGTAGAAACGGAATAAGTACCTCACTACTTGTAACAAAGTAAAAGAATAACCATTGCCAGAGAAGTATTTCTACAACTTTGACATGCTCATAATTTTCCATTATTGTGCTCCGATCTTGATAATCTTGTCACGTTTTCAGAACACCAGTTCGTACCTCGGAGTTATGCAACGGTGTCCTCTGAATGAACAAGAAATGCAATTCAATGTCCTTAGTTCTATGCATCTTCGCGGTACCAGCAGCGCATGGAACGAAAACCTAGCGCCTGTTAGGACTTGATTTATGTTCCTATTTCGTCTCGGAAAATATACAACTGGGAACTCGTTGTTCACGAGGACGCATTCATGATACACGTGCCGACTCAATAAACTACTCATAAATCAAATTGAACCAATACAAGGCGCACGGTGTAAGTGCATCGTTGCATACGCACTTGACATGCATCCAATCGGCGAATCTAATGCACGATAAGAATGATTGATGTGTGGCCTTAATTTTCAGGAGGCTTACACAAGAGGCAATCTGTTTATGGTTTATGCCTCTTGAGATGAGGAGGTAGAAATGTGAGTAATCTTTTAGCTCTTCAAACTTTACATTTCTTTGGAGCTTAGAATTGTAATTGGGAAATGCAAATGGCCTCTGAACTTTCCTAAACTAAGGACACGTAATTTCTTTTCCACTGCTTTGTCTGCTTTCGATAAATGAAATAGCGGCGTACATCAATTAGCAATACTTATGCTAAACATTACAAATCACCGCCGCGACATGAATACCAAATGAACAATGTTTCTTTCTCGTACTTTTTGTGACGTCCTTGCTCGACGTGATGTGTACATGCAAATATTCGCATTCGAAGCGAATTTGGTGTACACAGGTGGCATGGTAAACAATAGCAGAACGCACGTCATTAGGATGTACAGCATTTTAGTCGAGGACAATGGTTGGCTGGCTCGAGGTGACCGATTCTGTAAACCGACAACTGCGCGCCGGCCGTCCGCCTTGCTCAGGTGTTGTCTCAACAAATATGGCTTGAATAGAGGCCTCGTGGCATACGTTTTTTATGTCAACACGTTCGTTAGATGATTCTTAAGTTTACATCTCACGGAGACGTGACTGCTTCGAGTGTTGAGAGCTATAATGTCCGGAGACAATCGATAATTGAATTGATTATTTCTAATTGATCGTAGTAGCCAAAGGCTTCTTATAATAATCAATGAGTCGATGACTCGATACATTATTTTTAACAGGAGATTATTATATTTCTGATAAGTTTAATTGAAAAGTTATTATGGACTAAGTAATGTTCAAAAGAAAACAAGTTGGAGAAATACCCACCCAGGTGTCTACTTAATATTCTTTACGCATCAATCATTGATATTTTTTCATTTTGGCAATGGTACATGATATAATCGTAACTTTAAACTCATTTAGGTTTGGCAAGTGTGCGAGAGAACGTTTTCCGAATAGGAGGAAAAGGATTCATTAACACAAATCCATGTTTGCATTTAAAACTTAAGTACATAACAAGTTAGATGGGATAAGATAGGAATTTCTGTAAAAAGCGTGAAGGTGAAATACGTAATGAACGGTACAAAAACCTATGCAAATACAGAGAAAAATATTATTTATATAAGTACCAAGTTGTCAGAAGGACTATTATATTATTCGTATTTCTAAATACTTGGGTGAGACAGTGATTTTGTTCATAAATGCATTTGGTACCTACAATGGTAGAAGCAAAATATGCAAGGGAAAACAGCGGGAAAAACCAATTTGCCGCGATAAAAGCTACTGGAAACTACCATAAAGATAGGTATCCTAACTAGATAGACTATTTGGTAAATACAATACTAATAGTAGGTAATTTATTACCCTTGTCGGTTCTCAGTTGTCACTTTCTCCAGTTTAATGGGCGTACATTTGTAGTATAGATAGGAAACCAACTCGTTTGGCTAGCTCGCTCAGAAGAAAGATCTAACTAGCTCTACTTTTATATAAGTAGATAGGTACTTAACTAAACAACTACCAATACAAGTACCTATTTGAGGCCTACCTATTAGAGGAGCTCGTGGCTAAATATTAACAGCCGCCTGGGTCGATCTTTAGGTTAAGCCGTGCTTACTTAGGTTAGTCTGTGGATGGGTGACCACCCTTACATACCGAGTTTCCTCCGTGCCTCGGAAAGCACGTTAAGCTGTTGGCTGTCATTTGTAGATCTTTGACAGTCGTTACTGGTAGTCAGTGGCCCAAAAAGTCTGACAACCAGTCTTACCAAGGGGTATCGTATTACCCAGTACTAACTGGATTGTGGAGGTCAGATAGGCAGTCGCTCCATGTAAAATACTGGTATTCAGCTGCATCCGGTTAGACTGGAAGCCGACCCCAACGTAGTTGGGAAAAGGCTAGGCAGATGATGATGACAAGTACCTATTTGTAGATACGAGTATAAGATCGAATCTGTCTAGGAATATCTAATCACCATTTATGAGTATCTTTTACCTTGTTTGTGAATAGAAATTTGTTGGTTAGATAGGTAAGTAGGTGCCTATATGTATACAGTATTATCACCCAATACTGATAAACTGAGGGTATAAGCCATTATGCCAAGGACCAGGACAATCAAAAGATCTACGTCATCTACACTTTAATTCTTCCTTTTAGAACCAGATATTTTAATGTCGTTTAATTTATTTTCACGTGTGTTTTATTTAGTTAGGTAACCAATCTGTTTGTTGGGAAAAGATTTAATTTAAATTTAAGATTATTTCTTCGGATAAATTAAGCTTACAAAACATTTCCTTCATCAGTAACTGAAATACTTCCAATGTACCGGGTTTCATACAAGGGAGGAAACTCAACAATACGACCATAATAAATTCAGCAACAGTTGATTCCGCTTCCTCGTGCACATTATTTTCCATCATCTACTTCAAATTATGTATAAAATTGCTCGTCAACGCTACAGAGGCATGTCAAGTGCCATTAGTTTCGACTTCCTCATATCTAAAAACATTACCTACCTATGTTCTGATAACAGGAAAATTATATTGTTCAGAGTAATTTTAAAATAAGTATCGACACATAATGCACTTATTATTTATAGGAAGGTATTCATTTCTCATTTATGGAATAGTTAATTTACAGGTAGGCATTACATGACAGATTTTTTTTTATGTTACGTGTACTAAAGTACCTACCTACAGAAAATATAGACGATTTCCGTGTGTAATAGATATTTATATGGGAACGTTAATTACCTACAGCCGTCTAGTGGGCGAGACAGTTCCCTGACCGCGTGTTGGTTTAAAAGTTCGTGATTAGACGCTATTTAGCAGAACAACACGTCGTCGGCACGAAGTGAAGTGGCCGAGTAACCGACTTTTAGCATTTGCAACATGTTACCAAAAGATAAAAAGAAATATAAATAAACGAGTTCAACAAATTCGGGGAAGTAGCGGAACTATATTACGGTTTTTGAGCGACGAGCCGACGACGATGGCGTTGCCCCTGCGCAGGATATTGAGATGACGCACTGCGCAAGAGCACATCTTAGCAGCAGGGCTCACAGCTGTCAGAGAGAAACACTGTCTCACTATATTAACCCGTCATTAAAATGATCTCGCCTCATCAAGCCGCACGCTATAATAAATTGCGTGTTTTACGCACTGATGCTCCGTAACTATCGCTCCACAATAGATTAGCCTTATCTCTCAATTTCGTTCTGACAGCTTAATTCCACGGAATTACTCACTTTCAGCCGTTTCAGCGGCGTTAACAAGTTGTCTGAAAATAGCTGAATTGACGTATAAATTAGGGTGCTGTATATATTCGGGTAGTCAGCGTGGTGTGACGCAACTGGCGATGGCGCCTAGGAAACAGCGTGAGACATCATCTCCGACGAGATTCACATAATGGGAGAAACTTTCAATTAGTCTCGAGTCTATTTAGGTACCTATAACAAACTGAACGCCATATTGCCGACTTCTATCAATTTATTTGTACTTAGGTACTAAGTTAACGAGGCACATTATTTACAGAAAAAGGCAAAAGCTATGTTTAGATTTTATTTGGTTTTAGTGACTGACAATATTACCTGTATAATGGACTTTGCGACTTAATTACTATACCGTGAGACAGAGTACTTATAAAATCTCACATGTTCAACACACCTGAGATAAGTGTAATAAATAACAATTATCTTGTCAGTAACATAGTGTACAGACAGATACATAATCTTTTATTCATTACTAGAGCTACTGTTTATTTAGTACCTAGGTAATTATTTATTTTACACATTTATGTGGTAAAGTAGGCAGAATTGGCAAATTAATTCTGAAAAAAAAAGAAACGAAATTGTGCTGTAGGCGGCTGTATACTTAGGTATATGTATTTTTTTACAATAAACAGGGGCTGAATTCGACAAGGTTGTAGTTCTGGGAGTTTGATACCAATAAGGTTGAATTAGTTTTGTTTCATATACTGGTCGTTATTGACGAAAAAAAACATTATAAGCCATTAAGGTATGGAGAAAAAATATAAAAGAATAAAAACTGTAATGGCGTCATTCCTTTTTTTACGTGTAAGGGTTCTTACAGAAAAAAAAAAAAAGAAAAAAAAAGGGTTCTTACAGACGAGCAGCACGTTGCCAACGGCAGATAAACTGCAGCCGTCGCCACCTGTCGACGGCTGCCGTCGACGCGCCGGGCGGCAGACGCCGGAGCGTCGACGACTGCCGTCGACGCTTGCAGTTGTGACATGCCGCGTAAATGTTTGTCGACGGCTTATCTGCCGTTGGCAACGTGCCGCTCGTCTGTAAAAACCCTACAGGCCAGAGTGGTTGCGTTTAAATATTATGATTTAGAAAAAAGGTTGCACCAGTCTGATGCAGTCTGCAACTAAGAACTTGCGCCATACAAAAAAATGTATGGCGCAAGTTCTTAGTTCTTTGAGAGTATTTTGGTCCTTCCATTTTCAACTTTAGTTTGCTTCGGCAGCATAATAAAAAATCAGTGAGTCAGAACATTTTTGTCTTAGGTTTCAAAACAAGAATCTTTAAAAATTTACGCTGAAGCATCGATTAGTCATTCCTTTCTCGACGATACAATCATCCTAAGAGATCATTTGACAAGAAATAAACTCGTATTTTTTGTTTGAAATCGTCTGTCAAACTGAAGAATGATGAATGGCCGCGAAAGTGGGTCAGTGGTCGACTGGCGGAGGATCAAATGTGACAGTCCAATTAACACGACGCGCTGAATACGATGTGAATAAAACCTAAGTAATTTCCGTTTTATTTGTGTACATAACCTAGGTAGTAGTAGTAACGGTAAATCTAATCACGGAATTTATCTGGTGGAGGGATAAAACAAAGGCTATGTTAGATGGTAATTTTTGCAATGTTTATTAAGTGCGCGTTTGAAGTGCCCATTATGTAGGCTCGCCTGGCGTAGACTAAACGTAGCAGCGTAGACGAAGCGTAGCAGCGTAGACAAAGCGTAGCAGCGTAAACGAAGCGTAGCCGTGTTCAAAAATAATAAAGGGTTTAAGGCGTAATAGAATAATTTAATACTATGAATATAGGTACTGTTTTTCCGATATTCGGGGACAAATCAAGACACGGCTTCTATTGAGAATTTATTTATAGAAAACCTATTAATACCTTCTTATTAATATGATCAACCTGAGTATGGAACCTAGAACTCTACATCAACACACTCAGTACTTACTTGATTACTTCGTCAATAGATCTTAGGTTAAATAAGACTCTTTTTCCTGTATTTTCCGTCGGCTTAAGTCTTTCCTATGCGACTAGGCGTAGTAAAGTTTGATTTAAAAACAAAGTCAAGTCTTATCAATCGGTTGCTTTTGATTATAGTTTACAATACGACTTTCGTTTACCTACTTATTATCTTATCGGTTTCTGTCCTTCCTTCAGTATCTAAAAACAAATAACATGATAGATGACGTTTCTCGAAATGAAAAGGCGTTCTTCAAATGTCCTCAAATTCAGCCATTGATTTCTTCTGAACGTTAACTTCTTGTAGCAAAAGTTGTTTCAAGGAAAATTAAAAACGCTTACGGATATGGCAAAGTAACCAGGTGATTATGTTCAGGAATGACTTGTTCTGCATTTAAATAGCTTTTGTAATTCCATTTACACGGGGTTTAATTGCGACCCGTATTGCATTGCATTAAAAATCTAAGTGATTGATACCAGTTTTATGTGCGTTTGTAGAGTAACTTAGACATACATAGATATGTAAGTAATGGATACACATTCTGTACAAAAGTAATGCACATGTGTGTATAAGTACACAAATATCTACCTACATTGTATACGTTGGTATTTCCGAAAGCTACGTCATGTAATTATCCCTGGAAATGTCGTTGTTCTATGAATTTAGGACTGAATCGGATTTGTTATTCCGATTATGACTAATTCGATTTTCCAAGCCCAAAATACTGGAAATGCGAGGTCGGATTTCAATCACAGCTAGGTCATTACTTTAAGCTGAGATTTAAAAGCTTTGTTTTTTATTACAAGACGTAATCAATGTAGACAAAGGTAATAAAATAATGACAGTGACGTCTTGATATTCCAGATAGTGTTTTTTTTTTAATTTATCCGTACATAGGGGCGTGGTGCGTCAGTAAATGAATTGATAGCGTGCGTTGCCTACTCCGGTGGACTTACAAAGGGCCGATCAGCCGTTCGTTGCCCCCACATTGCATAGGCTCCTTTTTTATGTCTGCCCCGTTTAGACTTAGTTTCCGACGTATTCATGTGACCAAACAAGTAGTAAGTAATTACAGTAAGTAACATTTCCAAATAAGTATCGAAAGAATCCCGATTGTTTAACTTTTTTATTGGTAGGTATTATGGTAGGTAGATAATCACTTAACAGTTCTTATAACAGCATTTTTCCTGTTATCAAATAGTCTACAGCCTCTACATATTTCTAATCATAACATTGCGGAGTAGGTATCTATCATTAGTACCTGCCTATTATCATGAAAGTGCACTTGTTGCACATTGTTAATGACATAATCAATTCACTTAAACAACTAATTAGCAGCACTTAATGATGTTCACGTAATCGATAAACGTGTTTTAAAATGCAAAAGCGATTGCGGGTAGGACTAGGAACCATGTGCAGATTTTTTTACAGGCAGTTACAAATGGTCTTACAAGGCACCTCTCTTATTTAAACATTTTTATGTGTTTCGCAATATGAGTTTTTTTTCTGTTGATTCACGTAATAACGGCATGCATAATATAAACCAATATAGGACACGCGCCCCACTTACTCATCGCTTCAAAGAATCCTTCATTTGTTTATAATTTATACATAAAACCCTCATCACTTGTTAGTGCCCTCTTTAAACGTCCACAGCATCCATTAGGATGCCCGGATGGTAAAACTTTAATTTATCTCAGAATTAGGCGGATGAACTGCGATGAACGGATCTGGGTGTCCGGTCTTTGAACTCGAGAGCGGGATGCCGAGATTGTTTAATGACAACAAATAAAGCATCGGTGCACAGCTGTCGAGCGGCTGTCGGTCGGCTTGCACGCGAGGCGAGGGGCCCTCTATTATAGCGAAGGGCCTGCAGGTAGCCAGCTCGATGTATTTCATTTTTGTCTGCCTTAACATCCTTTATTACAAGAATATGAATAAAACTGCGTTTTACCTGAACCCCGGACTTACGCGCTTTCATCTTTTGAGCACTTGGGAAAAAAAAATACATACGGCCAACTCATTGATATTTTAAATGATGCCTATCAGAAGCTGATTACTATAATTACGCAATAACGACCGGCGATAAATGCACAAAGTTTTGGCAAGTGAATGTCCAGTAATGTGGCTGTTCAACACAGGACTTTCGCTGATCAGTGTGTCGCGGGACTCGCGGGCGGTGTGTCTGTAAGGTTGATGTGCTATGGAGTATGTTAGTGCAGATGCTCACCTATATGCGCCAGGTCAATGATGGGGATCGCGCAGCGCGCGAGCAGGCTCTCCTCCTGCTGGGCCGCCATTGTCGTTGCTTGATACAACCGCTCTGATTTCCACGCGCCGATAGCTCGTTCAGTCAACACTCCTTATCACTCGACTCCCACAGTAATTAGCAATTAGCGAACGCGACACCGAAAGATAATTTAAGGTAGAGAAACGATAGATAAGCACTTAATACACCGTAAGGATACAACGTAAACGTTAAAGTTTATTGAAGTTATGAATGGTCTTTTGATTATTCCTGGTATAGAAGCGTTCAGAACTCATTTGCATAACCTTGTAGTTCTTGCTCGAGGCGTTCGTCTTTCTGACGTAGCAGCAATAAGCTATACTGACTTGACACATTAAAAATTGGTTTCCGTTGCTTCTCTCACAGTAAGTAACTATGTGTAAAGGTTGATCCCGCGTGTGCGACCCGACGGCGTCGCGCGCCCCCCTTCCCTCACAGCTGGCGAGTTTCGAATGTCTCTCGTCGAATAAACTGGCTCACCGTGTGCGATGAGCGTTACCCTGGCGTCCGATGTCGGCTCTCACTTGTATATCATCGCGCAGACTTTCGCAACCGAGTAGCGTGTCGAAACAGCTCTGCCTTGAGCACGCTGCCGTGTGGAGAAAGCGTATTGTGTGACGGGTGTGCGCGAACGGCTCGGCGTCCAGAGTAACACTGACGAAGCCGAGTGGCGATACTGGCGAAGTGGCGAGGCGCTCGGGCGCTGCTGCGTCGGCGAGACTGACTCACGCGGCCCTTGATCGCGGCTCACTTCGCGCCACTCGGGAGGGGCGGCGGCGCGGCGTTGTCCTGTGGCGGTGTGTCGACGCCGTTGTACCGACTATAACCTCATCTCGTTTGCCATTCACTCATCCGACTTGTAGTAAACGTGGTTTGGCAAACTTTGTTCCTACCTGAACAAACTGAACTGAGTGTTATCCTATGGAGATTAAGGTTCACACCCTAAACCGTTGGAGATATATTGGCTTAGCAGTGTCATCTATCATGTATCACATTAATCACGAGAGTGATGCATATTATCAGTAATCACCCCAAAAATGCGGATTAATTGAATTTCACAATGGTTTAAAAGTTTAGTTAACAATTTAATGAGACCGTTAACGCCATCTACAGTACAACTTGCGTAACTAATACTGTGCTAAGCGCCATCTATGTTCACTATAAACTTACAGCTAAAATAAAATAAAATAGCATTCAATTTCGTGGTTTATATAATTTCCAATTCTACTAGAGTTGCCACTTGGAACCAGCACATCCACTTCGATATAATAAAAAAAAGTTAAATAATGTATAAAAAATATAGGACGCAAACCCTTATTAACACAACGACATTGACCTTGTAAATATGTCAATCCACACTTTTGTTTTCAGTTGAATAATAAATAATTAAATGCTTTAATTTAAAGTGAGATTGTTTTATTTATATAGGGTTGGTAGCATTAATTTACAGTTGAGTGTTGCTTGTTCATTTGAGGCATCTTTCGAAGTACGAGGAGCCAACGTAGCCACCCCGCATTGCTCGCTGTACATGCTGTTCGAACAACCTCCTGTTGCTTTGCAGTTCGTCTGCAGCCTCCTTGTTTAGAGGATCTTCGGGATTTGGTTCCTGAAAAACAAGAGCAAATTGTAAATAAATATCATTTTCTCAAAAATTCTTGGAAATTTGAGCATTATTCTGACAACCTTCTTCGAGATAAATCGAAATTGCTGTACTGGCCAGATACATGCGACCAGCGGCCGGCAAAAGTTGTATGAAAATCCATATCTGTCCTGTTATTTAAAAATGGAACACTCTTTTACTCTGAAACATGGCAACCAATCAGGTAACTTATCAAAGGTTTTATTTAAATATCGAATTGGCTTGCAAATAGAAAACGGTTTATTGAAAAAACAAATGAACTCTTCAACGCGAGAGTTTTAATTTCCTCGCATTATTTGAGAAAAATGAGAAAAGTACTATACAAGCCTTGGCCACAACTAGGCATTGATGGACTTACGTATGTGTGCCTCTGCTTTGCCTCGGCCCACATTTACACGTTCGTCCATCAATGCCTCTGTTGCTGGCCGCTGCAGTAATGAACTATTTTGTAAGTAGTTGTTGTCTGCTCGAGAAGTATAATTGGGTTTTTCTAATATAAATTCTGGTTAACCGTAACGGTTAGTTTATCACATTGCACATAAAGCCTAGTGGCGTAATAAAATACCTACAGTAAACCCGCGTTTACATCCTTATACAAGTTGTGATATACTCAACTATGTGAAAACGTAGTAAGTATTGAACATAATTATTTTAGTTTTTTGTTAGGTACCATTTGGATGTTTTGGTGTAAATGATAAAAGAAATTAGTAGACTCAAACAGTAAAATACATTTTAATGTTTTATACCATGGTGTGAATGTATCACAATATCCAAGGTTAATAGGTTAGATCATATCTAGGTATATAGGATTAAAGGTCTAATCAGGGCAAAGATTAAGCACCTTAGTCCAGTCATTTAGTTTTACCTGGAAAGTTTTTCGGGAGTTTTGAAAATTGGTGATTTTATAGATTTCGACGTGCTCTTTCCGAATTTTCATTTTGCCACCTCGTATCTTTGCCGTTCGCGCCGCCATATTGGAAAAATGGCGCCCAAAAACAGTTTTTTGACGATAACTTTCAAACTCATTTTACGATGAAAATAGCTTTGAACTAAATTAAAGTATAGAACATTTCCTATCGATGGAATTGAAAAAAAAAAGAAAAAAAATTAGCTATCGATTGATACACGTTTTATTCGTGTCTGATGAAATCCAAGTTGTGCTGAAGATGCCATCAGTGGAAGTGGCACTTTAGAACATTTTGCCTCATATAAAACTTGTTTGTATTGATACCAGCTATCGATTAATATAGGTCTTATGCGGGGACGCCACTTTGTACTAAAGTATACTTTCATGATCATTCTCCTGCCCTTATCCCAATTTACTTGGGGTTGGTGAAGCAGGTATTGTATATTTTCGTCTACTTTGAAACGAATGCAAGGAAGCATGACATCACTTAACAATTATAGCTCCATTTAACATTATCAATGTTCACTTGAATTGATTAGTCATTGTCTTTTATCTGTACTAGCCAATTTTGTGAAGTGTCATGTTGTTATACTATTGTGTTACGAGATACGACTTATTTCACTCTATCATTGTTTAAAATACTATGCTTCGGATTGTAAATTGAATTCAATATTCAAGCTTATGATCTTAGGCAGTGGGGCATTGACGGAAAACAAGATCTTTGGCAAAGGAGATTAGGGTTCAGAAGTTCAGACTGTTCAGAGGGTGGCTGGAGAGAGATTTGAGATTTAAGAGAAAAGTACGGTCTATGAAATACCCAAGGCATTAAGCCCGCCTTTGTACAGTTTTTACTTGTGCTTATAGTTTTAATAAATAATAAAAAAAACCCTTATTATTCCGTACGCGAATTACGCGCTTTGAACGTGGAGTTGAGGATACCAGCTCGTTATACAATACAATGCCCTTATTATTTTTTGCAGCATTGGAAATATTAAAGAGTATAGTGTAGTTATTTATAAAACCAAAGCCATTATTCTAACACATAATTCTAAAACATAAAACTTTGTGTGACACAAAGTTTTATGTTTTTAATTCCTTTGATATTATACTAGTCCATATGAACATAATATTATGGTATGTTTAAAATATGTCTATTATTAAGATTCCCACTACAATGATATTTTATACATAAACTCAAAACCGGCCAAGTGCGTGTCGGGCCACGCGCAGTGTAGGGTTACATAGTAGCCAGTTATTTATTTCTGATTTTGATTTTTCAATGCAAGTCTTTACTCGTTATAAACAAACAACTACTTCATCTTAGTCACTTTAAAGGATTTATTCTAAGGATTGTACCTATATTTGGTACAAAATTATCCAACATCCAAGCTCAACGACTATTACTGCTAAACTAATAAAGTTATCTTAACTGCTATAGTTTTCCCTCAAAGTTCAAGAAATGCACTATCATCATAGATTTTCAAGATTTTCCAGCGAGCGGTTTAGCTTTTAAAGAGGAGGGGGGGGGGCACTGGAACAAACATTTGCTTTAAATCGAAAAATTGTATTAGCAACCCCTAAGTCATTTTAACGATACCCGACGGTAGACGACGAAAAAAAATCATCCACACTTCACATGTGCTAGCCTAAAAAAAATATTTTACAAAATTTTATTTTGCCGTTTTGTTGGTGTAATTGATATACACAATTTCTATTACTTTTCAGTTAAGTAATCAGGACATGACATATCAAACACCAAACATAACTAATAAGGCCACAACCATGACTAATACAATGACTAATATAACCTGGTTTAAATGAGGCCGATGCAAAAGGAAAAGGATAAAAAAATATTAAAGCATTTTGATTCCAATGTCTAAAGGCTGAAGCAATGGGATAAAAGTTGTGTAATTGGGTGTGATAAATATTAGCTAGACAAATACCAACAAGTAAATTTGAAGAAATCCTAAAATACGAATCTAAATTTAATACAAATGCAAGATAATAATATACTTGTGCGTTTACACTGGTAAAACGTTATATAAAAACCTGCTGTCTGGTAAAGATAAAAGATTTCAACTAATTGATGAGAGAGAGAGAAATCGAGATTTCATCATGTTTTATTTTATGTTGTCAGTGAGATGGCAAATTAATACATCCGTGATGATTCACCTTACCTTAACTAAGAGCAGAAACCAAAACCCTTACATAGAATACATCCGTGAGCAAAAAATAATGTTTTGGATATAGATTTGTTGGTTACACCAGTCGAATTTACAATACAGTTTAAGCATAATACATACCAAGAATAAATACTGAAGTCCATAAACTATAGAGTTGACAGTAAGCACGGGTTTCCAGTCTTCTCTTAAGATGTTGAGACACACATTGCCCTCCAGGTCTATGTTTGGATGGTATACCGCTGTTTCACACTTCACCTTAGGTGGCTCGTGAGGATAGTTTGGTCCTACCTATAAATGAACAGAAGATGATCATTATATTATTTGTTAATTTTGTCATGTAATGTTAAATATTAAACAAAAAAATAACTACTGCATCATCTAGCATATTGTTAGAGCTCCTGCAGCCTGTGATACAGGATTATCCTAGTACAGGCATCATACATTATTATACCTACATTGTTAGTTTTTAGATTCATATTGTATTTTACCGTCTGAGATTTTGAATAAAGATTTATTATTATCAATAATCCGGAATTTAATGTCAGTTAGGTTATGGTTTAGAAAGATATTTTCATACTATGTATCTGAACAGGTTTTGATGAGTTCAAAAAGAGTCGGAGAAAGTTTTCAGCATTCTACTATGGAACCCATTTTTCTTATAACCTATGGGCATTGCTGCAAGCATTCAAATTTTAATTCCATCTTAAAGTGTAGGTAAGCAAATAAAGTGACTCTATGTTTTGTAAGCATGAAAATAGAACTGAAGTTGGTATTTTCCAACAAGATCATATTCTTAAAACTATAGACCAGCTGTCAACATTACCTTAAAACTAAATACAAATCTTCCTCCTCTATAGAATCCTTCATCAGGGCATATGATTAGTTTGAAATTAAGTAAGTCATCTGGATCTGGAAACTCTGTGTTGCATGTCTTGGGCAAATTCAATTCATTCAAATCTGAAAATAAAATATTTCAAGTTATATTTGGCAAAAATGTAAACACTATAATTTCATAGAACTTTAGTACAGGTGTAAAAATTTGCCTCAGGATCATAACAAGGAAGACTTTGAGAAAGATTTCAGCGCTTTTACAGTCCTACCCCCCAACTTTAAATTCATTGATTGCCAAAGATAAGCCATTGCAAGCTTTTCTATTTAGACTCTTCAAAGCAGAATTAAACTAACAATGAGTACACAACGCGTAAATTGTTCTATTTTCTGAACTTTACCTTTTGTGATCCGCAACTGAGCGGCTGACGCTTTTTTCTGTGAACCTCCTGCTCTTGCTGAGCCTTCCTCATCTTTCTTTTGTTGTTTTAATGAAAAAAGTTTAATCATTGTCCTAACTAATCGATAAAATAGAAATTATTAGAAATAAAACCACGATCTATTTTGACAGCTTAAATTTTTGTACGAAACTTCAATACAAGCAGATTGCTATTTGTAAATAATGTCTCTTTTATTGTATTGGCAAACCTAACAAAAAATAAGTATAATATAATTTTAGTAATTTGACCAATTACATCAATCCGCTCCTAAATAATAATGTACTCTGTGCTCATTCGCTGAACGCCAAGATAAGGAGAAAATATTTTATTTTTAGGAGCGCAATGTTTTTTAAATTATTATATTGTTTTCAGTTCGGTGATTTTCGGTACTTTTTTTCGTTTTTGAAAGGATTTATGGTGTATTAATGTATTATTTATCTTTGGTTATTTTACATAATGTTGCAAATTATTTCACTTGCGGTTATGGTTCTAAAATCATGTTTTTTAATTACTCCTAAATATTCAGCTTTATTTTCGTAAATAAAACTCGTGTGATAGTTATGAACTTGATCTCAGATGTTGGCTTTCCGCAAGTGAGAATTTAGATTTGTGGCAACCCTGTTTGTATAATTTGTCAAACATTTTTCGCTTCGATGTGTCGTTCGTTTCGTTGTGAAGTATTTTTTTGGGATTTATGAGAATGCTGTAACAGACTATCGTTTTTATTTTCCGTTTATTGATCAGTGCACTGTCGTCAAGAAGCTGCAATACTATCTGAGCTCAAACTTTATTTAGATATTGTTTACCTACCATAATTGATACAAGATGGCAAGTGAGGATGTGATAGAATTGGGGTCTTCGGACGACGAAGCAGAACCGGCACCGAAAAAGGTATGCAGTTATAAAATTGCTGTTTATAATCTATCGAGTGCTTAAAGTATTATATTTTTATCAATTTCAAGTGGTGAAAGAAGGAATGTTCAGGGATAAAAAGTCATTTAGGTTTGTCTAAAACCACATTAGTCTACTTACTGAAATGTTTTGTTTCAGAGTAAACCAATGCCAAATGCAATGGTATGCATTCCAAGAAAAATACATGAAGTTACAATAAGGCCTTCTAAACTTAATTCAGCAAAATCACTACCTTCATCAAAAGCAGTAACAACAGTAAAAACAGCACCAACAAAAGTGTTGTCAAAAGTAAAAGACGTATCTGCAATAAAGTTACCTAAAGGAGTATCTATAGTGAAAGGTGCTACATCAAAAGAAAAAACCACAGTAAAAGTACCCCTGGCAAAGAAAAAAACAACAATCACAAAATCTTCAAGTATTGTATCTAATCCATTTGCAAGCAAAACTATCAATGGCAAACCTGTACAAAAGAATGTTATGAAACCCCATCTGACAATGATTAAACCGATAAGAATCCAAAATCCCCCAAAATCTGGACCTAATGTTTTTTATGCCAGTCATCAAACATCAAATATGAATGCTATTATTAGTTCAGAAATGAAGTCCGTCAAGCCGCCAATCAACAAATCTCTGAATAACTTACCCGCAAGCATTACTGTAAAGAAAACTACTCAAGTCTCTAAGTCTCAACCTATAATTTTTATGAAAACAGCAAATCAAATTATGAAGCCCCAATTGAATTCTAAACAAGTAAATGAACTCCAAACTGTGGAATTAGATGATGATGAAGGTTCCTCTGTAACTTCAACTCCTGCTTGGTATTTAAGACCTGAAGAGCAAAAAGAGGAAACTACATTAGAGCAAGAGAATAATGCAGAGCCAGAGCCTCCTACCATGATTGAAATTACTATAGAAGACAGTCCCATAAAACCTGTACGGAATAAAAGGACTTGTGAAATAGGAGCTGAACTGGCTATCACCATAGATGACAGCCCTGTTAAGGCAACTGTCGACAAGAATGCATCACCTAGTGATAGTGATGATGAAGCAACTAGCACTAAAGAACCTAACAGTAAGAAAAAGTTGGAGTATCCCAAAGAGGCTGAAAATCAGAATATCAAAACTGTGGAAATAGAAATAGATTTTCCGTATGAAGTTAGTTTAGAAACAAACAGTAGGGATAAAGATCAAGTTGATGAATATCGAGAAGTTAGTATTGTTAGTGTGCAAGGTCCAGAGCCAAGTAAGAAATATGATGGTGCAGAGAGAAGCACACAAAATACTAACTCCACAGCACCAAAAGAAAACAAAATTGAGATTCCAAGTTGTAGTGGCCCAAGTGAATTTCATTCTGTGTACCAACAATTCATTGATACTTGTTTTCAACTGGAAAACTCTGAAGATATGAAGAAAATAGTAGATAAAAAAATCAAAGCATATTATAGACAAGTTCCAAAAGAGTATTCAGAATCTGAGGAGTTTGTTGACATGGTTGCAAGTAAAATACTTGGTATGAAGGCTAGCCCTGAAAAGATGTATTTGTACATAAAGGATATTGTTGATGAATTAAATATGCAAAGAAAGTTTGCCAAATCACAGATATTAAATACAGACACCAAAAAGGAAGGTATGTAATTATATTTCTGTGTACCACTACTACAATTAGACAAAATGTAATACACATACTAGTAATATCCTGTAATGCTGTTTTCTTGAATGGAAAAAGAACTGTTGGTTGCCCGGTGGCGAGAGGGGCAGATGACATATTGTTGCCATTTCAGGTAAATCCTCAAAGTTGGCATAGGAACTTGAAAATTGGAACTAGCTTAGACAAGCTATTCCTAAAAGTGGGTGAATGGGGTAGATGACACACCAATCAATTGAGATACTTTTTGAGAGCCGTCAAAATGCGGCTCTCTCATAGATTTTGTATGGCAATAGCCAACTGTGACGTCACTGTTGTGTCAACTCAATGACTCAACTATTTATTGATTTTAAAGCAACGAAAAATCGAATTTGGAAATTAATAAAAAAAAACGGATTTTCAGGCACAAAATAAAGTGTTTTTTTTAGAGACTGGTGTCTTGGAATTATTGTTTTAAGGTGTCATCTACCCTATTCTGTTAGGGTTATAGATGATGATGACTCCATAATATTGTTACGAGCTGGGTATGGGATAAATTAATAACTACCGAAGAAGCAACAAATAACTTTAATAATCACAAAACACTTATAACTCAATCACAAATACACTACTGATCACTATTCGCTTTGATATCGCACTTCTAGTTCACTTCGATTCGCTTCGTTGTGTAGCCAAAATCAGACTGACTGCTCCCGCAAACACGTCGACTATTTATATGGCGATCGAACGTTCGAGAAATATCCACGACTTCCTAGAATCTTCTAGACAATTCCATAGTGGATCATTGTCCTTCGAGTAGGTACTTTATGCCCTCGGCGTACGGTCGAAATTACAATGATGTTCTTTTGTAGGTAGTTTGCGAATTTGTACCTACATCATTCGGGACTCGTTTTACCTACCTACCTACTATTACCTACCTACCTACTATTAGGTACCTACTACCGTAACTGTAGGTAAGTACGGGTACGACGTAACAATATTGTCTCGCTGCTAATAGATCATTGTACCTATAGTTCCTCACATTTTAAAAAATTGTATTACAATAATACTTCAATCAACTGCTTTTTCTGAAAACATAAATAATTAAAAAAATTAAATATTTGTTTATTTATGGCAACTAGGCCCAATTGTTAGCTAAAATTATTCCTAAAAACTATTATTAGTAAACAAAACACAGAAACACAAACAAATACAAAAAGAAAAAAAATAATCAAATAAAAAAAAAAACAAAAAAATAATAAAAAAAAAATAATAATCTCACTGTATTTATTTTTTTCTGCAGAGACACACCAGTTTGCATTTGGAGAAGATAAAGAGTATGATTCAAAACGCCAAAGACAGATACGTAAGCTAGAGAAGACCATAAAGAAACTTCACAGAGCTATTCAGAAACTGGAAGACCAAGAGGTTGACTTTGATGATGAAGATGACTCTGTTTATTTGCTAACTGAAAGGTACTAAAACGACTATATCAGCTAACTCGCTAACATTTTCTCATGTGTAGAGCATCTGCCTAACTTCGGATGCGCGCGGAGTAGCGCGCAGTCGCGTTCCTGCGCGCTACCTTTCGCATGTAGTCGCTTCGATGCTCCAGGAATTAATTGTCGTGTTAATTGATTTTAGATTTTATTTCAATGAGGACAATGTCGATAATAGTTTGACAGTGAAAAATGCGCTGCGCTGCGCTCCGCCATATGTGCGCCAGCCCTTACCATTTAAAATTTCGAACTTTACGTCCCTAAGCTATGAGGCCGTGCCCTAAAAGTGCACAATCTTTCTAAAGCTTAGAAACCTACAAATGTGGTACTAATAATAGTACTTCATGAAAAAGTTATTCAATCGAGTTACATGAACTTGGAGGGTTGTATTGATGATTTTGATCATTATAATTCTGTAACTACATACGTCTTACAGCCGCGAATCATATTTTAATCAACATACGACCTAGCACTGGCCTGAAAATTGCAAAAAACGTAAGAAAATTTGAATTTCGCGGGCTACCCTGGAGCATCCACCTTAAACAGTCGCCAATTACAGGTTAACCAGCATTCACAAAAATAAGTGTTAACTTATGAGAGAAAAAAAATATAGCTGTATGTATTTGTGTATTTTTTAAAATAACTTTTTATTGCTTTCAAGGTACAAAGAACGAATGGTGCGCGTTTACGCGAAGTTTTGTCAGTTGACAAATACAAAAATGCCTTCAGAGCCACGTGTTGTAATAGACGCGCGGCCAGGTCAACCAACCGGGCCTGCAAAACGTCTTGAAAAATGGATAAACAAGAAGGTCCCAATTGGCTCACCGCTGCCATTCCCAGACTTTCACGATGTTCTCCGATGTGTTAGAGACGCGAATGTTGAGGAGAAGTTGTGCTGGAATGAAGCTGACATTGTAGAAGAAGGTAAACACACTAATATTATAAATGCGAAAGTAACTCCGCTAGTTACCTTTTTACGTCATACAGCTGCACAAATTTCTATGAAATTTGGATTTGTTAGGACTTTTTATTCTGGTATAGTAAGTCCTGCACGTTCTTTTCTATTTCCGTCATAGATGCGGGCGAAGCGATCACACGTATCATCAAAATCACAAGTACCCTAAAAGTAATAGGATTGCAAGTTTAACACGAAATAACACTTAATGTGGCTGGTACATGACACGAATTTAATAAAGTTATTTATTTATTAGCTCGAGACTTATTTACGAGATGTGGCAAGAAACTTCAAAGGCGGAGACAAGAGAATGAATGGAGACTAGCAGCTTCAAGAATTGCCTTAGAAGTAGATCCCGCGGAAAACAATGAACAGCTGAAATGCAAGCTTGAAGCAAATAAGAAGATAGCGGCAAATAAGGAGACTGAAATATTTAATAAGTAAGTGTTGTTAGGATTATTTTAAAAAAGAAAAATAAAAAAAAATACATACACACGAACATATAACGTGCTCCTTTTTTGAAGTCGGTTAAAAATGATGTACTAATTGAATTAGTACATCATTTTTAACCGACTTCAAAAAAGGCTTTAATATACTAAAAAAGCTTTTTAGCATATTATCGACCGACGAACCCTCTTTTTAATCTGCCAATTAACGTCGTGTATAACCTAGTGATGCAGATCTATACTAATGTTATAAAGAGGATAGAATTGATTTTTTGTTTGTTTGTTTGTTACGAAATAACTCTAAAACTCCTCGACCGATTTTAAAAATTCTTTCACCATTAGAAAGTCACGTCTTTACTCAGTAACATTGGCTATATTTTATCCCCGTACTCCCACGGGAACGGGAACTACACGGGTGAAACCGCGTGACGTCCGCTAGTCTATTATAAAATAACTTAGTGATGCTGATCTATTATAAAATAAAATAATAACAGTACAATAATTAGAGCGCGAGCGGTCTCCTGACGCGACAGTAGTTTTTTTAATTTGTTTTAGGCTTTTTACGTTCATACTATTTTTATTATTTTGTGTCGGGAGTTTTTAATTTTTAATTTAATTTTTTATTTCATTCATTTTGTAGGGCCTCCTTATTTTTTTTCATTTCTTTTATTTTCTTGCGTTTTATTATTCAGGTAATTTGGTGTTTAATCAGGTTTTTTATCCGTCAAAAAATAACAATTATTAATTTATAGTTGAAGAATATTTTTTAAGACAAAACGGATTTTTTTGTTTTATTATATCCTTTTTCTAGTTCTTCCTTTAGTTATTTAACTTTCGTATTTCATAGCTATTAAATATCTTATTTATTTTAGATCTAGTTTATAAAATAATAATGAGTTGAAAATATTTTTAAAGTTAAACGGTTTTATTGAAAAAATAAAGATAATAATAATGTAGTAAATAATGTACTAAAAGCTAAATAAAAAATAATTCGTTAGGTCCTAGGTACCAGTCATCACTCCACTTTTCTCATAAATCTAGGGCATTGATCACACAATTTTTGTTTTCATTTCGTTAGTGTACATTATACTACTAGTCAAGCCCTTTCATTTGATACCAATATTGAAGGAGTTGTGAAAAAAAAGTATTATTCGCCATTTTGTGGTGGCGGCCATCTTGGACCGATTTTCATCAAACATAGCTAAGAAGACTCCCGACTAATTCAACTTTCAAAGAAAAAAAAACAAAATCTCAATTGGTTCATCCGTTCGGGAGCTACGATGTCACAGACTGACACGTCAAACTTTTAACAACCCGTCGTTTTTGCGTCGGGGGTTAATAACTTAGTGACGCTGATACTATTTTAAAATTATTACAGGTATGCAGACAGACAGAATCAACTCAAGTTAGAAGCTATAGAGATTGGAGATAAGGAAGCTGAAGAATCTCCTGTTGAGAGTGAAGAAGAAGAAGCTAATGATGAAAGTGTTTCATTGGAAAACAAAGGTAAAAGGAAGGAAAGGTTGAAAAGACTAATACAGGAAATATCGAAAGGGCCTAACGAAGAAAAACAAAACGAACCATCAAAGAAACTTAAGGTTGAGGCAGATACTAAAAAATCTGAAATCAATGAGGGAAAAGCAGTAATTAAAGAAAATAATGCTGAAAATAAGGAAAATGATGCTAAAGATACAGAAAATAAAAGAGATTTTGGTGAAATCTTAGAGAAATCTAAAAGTAATGACAAAGATACTACAGAGACACTTTCTCTTAGCAGTGGTGATACTAATGATTTAGAGTCGGACATAGACGAGCTCCATCTATTGCAGAAACTGCACTCGTGTAATGAAGCAGAAAGTTCAACACTTGAATCCTCTGATTCTGATAGCCCCATAGCTATTTCTGACTCAATTGAATCTGATAGTGACACTAATAAAAAGCAAAGTGATGTCATCAGTATTGAAAATTCAAGTTATTCAGAAAGTGAGGCAGACAAAGTAGATAGTATACCTGTTGAAAGTTTTGATACAAGAATTCCAGACCAACAGCCAAACCATAATACTGAAGTACCTGTCATTGAAACTATTGATACAGGAATTCCGAAAGGACAGCCAAACAATGAAAGTGAAGTGCCTGTTGTTGAAGGAATGGAAACAGACTGCTCCAATGTCTTAGAAACATCCCATAAAAATGATCCTTTGGACATGGAGAGCTCAAATTCTGATACTAAAAAGGTGAACAGTAAATCAAACAACAACGAATATAGTGAGCCTGTTGAAAATATTTTACTTGCGTCATCAGATGATGAAATTGTCGGCAGTCAAGAAGATGGGCCATCCTCTGCTGGTAGCGTGTGCATTAATCTTAGAGATGATCTCATTTCAATCGATGAAACAATTGTAGGTAGTGTTGCTGATGAACCCGAAAAAGAAGAGGTTGAAGAAGAGTCAAGTGTAATTGTACCTGAAAAGGTAAGTAATGCTGAGGACCCTAGTGTAGTAGAAAATAATACTAATGATGATCACATTAAAGAGGACAATAAAGTCTTAGAGAATACCAATGAATCAATATCTATAGAATCATCACAGGAAATTGCACCCAGTGCATCCAAGGGAGAGTTTGCTCCAAATGTTGTATCTGATGATACCAAATCTGCTGACACAGTTACGAATATGGATGTTGATGAAGCAAACGAAAAATTGAAGACAAATTCAATAGTAAAGGACAATTTACCACCTGCATTATCTTCAGAAATTAAATAACTCAAGCTAATGATATATATGACTGAAGTGTAAAAATCATAATAGGTATACATTTGTATGAGTACACTGTTGGTTTAAGGTGTTTAAACGTCAAGCAAAAGTAATTTTATACTCGTTCTATGATTAATAGAATGACCTGCCTTGTGGACAATTGGCTATTAAAGACTATTTGTTCTGTTTATATTCGATTACCGTCTAAGAACCAATAAAGCCGGTTTTAGTGCTCGACCGACCGTCGGTGCGTACAATCGTTCCTGACGATACGCATAACCGATCGCTAGTTTGTAACGTTCAGTGCTCTCCTGACCAACCAAACTGGCCAGACTGGTACAGTCACAAACACGTACATGATTATCGGTTTATTTGTGTGAGTTTGGCGACAGCGGTTCCTATAGTAATTTTGGTGCATTGCACCTTCACTGTTTTTTTTGCTCCGTGCATATAACAATGTTTTTACCTAAAACAACGTTTATTTTGAATTGATTCTATCGTTAAGTTTTCACTTCTATCGGCAGTCCCCAAAGACTGCCCAGTAGTTTTTTTTACGATGATACGTGTATCGTACGGTTGGTCCACCGATCGGTGTAGAGAAGCACTGAACGCGTAAATATGTTTCCATAGCGCGCTGGTCGACCGATGGCTCGCATGCGGACGCGCTTGTCCGACGGTCCTCGTACGTGGTGCGTAGCAACACGCGTGCGTACGGTCGGTCGAGCATTGTCACGACTTGTGAATTTTCATACTAATGACAAGCGCGACGGTCGGTCAAGCACTAAAACCGGCCTATAGTGTCTTGGAAGAATGCCTAATTGAGTAATGGATATGTTACTCTAAAAGCCCGAATAAATAAATAGCCCGTAAATCTTAGGTTTTACTAGTAAATCCTAGGAATTACCAATATGGCAATAGGGTAAATGTAACCATTTTAATAGATACAAAAAAAATATCGCGCTTTAGAGTTTGGGAAAAGCTAGGTCTTATCAATGACAGTTGGTAAATGTTGGGTTTGAGAGTAAAAAAATTAGTAGGTATTTCTTAAATATCTGGCGACTGATGACATACTGTAATACTAAACCAGGCGACCACTGAGTGAAAAAGGTTAGAACCATGAATCTGCGAGTCGCGATGGTCGCAGTGACTATGATATGGCACCCCGGGCAAATAGGTTAGGTTTGACCACACGCGCGAGCCGAGTGAGAGTAGCGAGCGGTTCAGCGGCTGGCGAGCGCTTCGTCTTAACTAGATGCGTATTTTTAGTCGCTCTCTTCACGATTTATTCTTACCTTCAGTTATTCGCCCTTTTTTTCAGATGGGATTGACTTTCACTGACCCATCCATGTACCTTCTTAGCCCTTTGTGTTCCGGGCCGCGTATCACTTTCGAACAGTCGCACAGCCCCGGCAGGCATCGGCCCTTGCGGACCCTTTCCTATGTGCTGACATCTCTTTGAGGCGCGTGTGGAACGCAAAAGCGCCGTCGACACGGCCTGTCGTCACAAGACGGACGTACGGCGAGCTAGCCCATTACTCACCGTCCCCAGGCCCGCGCCTAAGCGGGAGACGCCCCGGGCCACCCCGGGGCGCCTCCCGCGGCGCCTGGGACGTGAGGTCCTCTCCCCCTCTCACGTTCCGCCACCTCCTTCGCTAGCATGACTGCTTCGCATTCCCTCTCGCTCCGGACCATGGACTGAACCAGGGCCGGACGCGAGAGGTCGCCGCGCCGATCGAGGCTACGAGGACGCGGCGGTGCTACGCCCAAGTAGAGCAAACCACCACGGTGTGCTCCACCGTGTCCTCCGGACGATCCCCGCAATGATAACACCCGGGCGTTTCCTCCCGCCCGATTCGGTGCAGGAACTACCCAAAACACAGTTATTCGTCCTCAACATTTACCGTGTCTCCGAGGTATAACCTAAGATTTACAGAGTGAATGGTGGTATAACTTGTTCGAAATGAACCATGATCATAGAATGGTTCGGGCTTTCACCATTTAGAGTCGTTAAATCTTAGGTCTTACTAGGAAATCTTAGGATTTACCGTAGTTCGGGCTTTTACAGTAAGAGATATACATTATAAGTGTATTATAGATTTATGTAGATAATTGCATTTATTCTTCCCTTCGAAGCTAACACCTAACAGTGTTACCCTTTTATAACCTTGTTGAATATAAATTTCAATAATTTTGTTTGCACATAAGTTTAATTTAGTGTTATTTTAAAATAGATACGATTTAAAAGCTATTTGATTACAGCCCTAATGTTAGTTTATAATAAATTGTGTCTCAGACGTGAATAATCTTTTCTGTTTATTATTTCACCAATATATTTTGTAGTTCCCTTCTCCATGGGGAAAAGACCTTGTTGGCTTGCGGCCTTTAGGGAAGTCTGCGACAAGACGCGACGTAACGCGTACTTGTTTTAAGGGCTTGTCCAGAAAGGGCGAATCACGCGCGAGTCGAGGGTCTGGCGTTATGCACGCGATTTACGCGCGTATTTTGAATTCGCGCGATGCTTGTGGACGCGATGTATTCGTGCCTCGCGAAACGTTTCGCGACGAATTCGCTTCTTCTGGACAAGGTCTAAGGGCGACCAGAAGCGACGAACTACGAAACGGTTGATTCAGAAGCGAGAAGTAATAACCAAAATCACGTAGGACATTTGTCGCGTGGAGCATCGCGTCGTATTGCATCGTGTCGTATTCGTCGCTCAAGCAGGGCACTGCGTTAGAAACGGCAACGGAAGTGAGAGATGTGTGTGTGTGAGGTTTTAAAAGAATAAAATGGCCTCTGACTTTTCAAAGAAAGTTGTCATTTTATTACCTATGTAGTGTTGTAGGTTTATCCTTATCATCTAAAGGTTCACTTACGTAGCAACATGGACATGATAATTTCGTCAATTTCCATCCAATCATTGTTCTTTATTAAAATAATTCAATTGAACGTAAACTAAAAGTCGTCACAACATTTATTTACAATATTTACAAAGGTTCATTCTTAAGTACATAATGTTAAATCTATCCTTATTTACACAAGTCTTTAGCAATGGTATCATGCGCAAATGTCATATGAAGCAGACTGGTCCGGGGGTGAATGTGAACTGGTGATGTGCATCAACGAATGATAGAGGTTGGAAGTCGCTGATTGGCAGTCTGTCCGTCCGGGATGTCTTTATTTCCAACACGATTTCACCGGTTCCCTCCTAAAACAAAAGAAAAACGTAGTATACTAGACGACCTACCACTAGCTCATAAAGCAGTATTATTTTACCTTTCCACCGCTATAGTCACATATACGTGACAAGCAAGCGCGTGCCCCGTACGCCGAACGATGAACACGACATAAATATGTGCCAAAATTGTAGGTAAAATTGTGGCTTGGCGTGATGGGCACGCGCGTGCGTTTATGCTCTGGCGGTCAAAAGGTTAATAATACTTCAATGCGAAAAGAGATGCAAGTTATTCAGAATGTCTAGCTTCCCCACACAAGTAAGATTAGAATTAATAATACTGCTAAATGTTGAGAATGTGGTACAGTAAGTTTCTGTGCTACAGTTTACTGTAAAAATGACTAAATACACTTTAGGAAGAGTGCTGTGAACAGAATTTCATTGAAGTTGTTGAAAGGATTACCTTGCAGTCATCTTTTATCAGTTGTGGGTCTCTGAACTCTACGGAATTGTAACCGAAGAGCTTCAGGTTTTTCTGTCTGGTCAAGTCGGCTGGGATGTCGGATCTGAAACCAAGTTGAGAATTTTAAGAAGTTGAAAATAGTACGCAAACATTTTATCAGAAAACAAGTATTCCACCTTAAGAATACCAAAACGCGGAGTAAAGTTATGAAAAAGTTAATCGCAAAACATAAAGAAAATAGCCAAGTAGTTATGCAAAAAAATGGATAGGTATTGTTACGAGCTGGGTATGGGATAAATTAATTACTACCGATTAAACAATAAATAACTTCAATAATCGCAAAACACTTAGAACTCAATCACAAATACACTACTGATCACTATTCGCTTAGATATCGCACTTCTAGTTCACTTCGATTTGCTTCGTTGTGTAGCCAAAATCAGACTGACTGCTCCCGCAAACACGTCGACTATTTATATGGCGATCGAAAGTTGGAGAAATATCCACGACTTCCTAGAATCTTCTAGACAATTCCATAGTGGGTCATTGTCCTTCGAGAAACTTCCACAACTTGTACAAAGGAAAGAAGTAGGTACTTTATGCCCTCGGCGTACGGTCGAAATTACAATGATGTTCTTTTGTAGGTGGTTTGCAAATTTGTACCTACATTATTCGAGACTCGTTCTACCTACTACTACCTACCTACCTACTTGTAGGTACCTACTACCATAACTGTAGGTAAGTACGGGTACGACGTAACACTGCCTCCGGGGTCCTAAGACATGCTCGTCCCGAGCATCATTAGCCCCGTAGTATCGCGCCAATCTGTCTACATGGACAATCTTAGGCGCACCTCGTGGACCCTTCTGTATTCGGTAGGTGACATCGTTGATCCTAGGCACAACTCGTTATGGTCCATCCCATTTTGCTTGCAATTTCGGAGACTTCCTCTTGCTCCGTGTCCGTACTGGGTTATGCAACCACACCAGTGAACTCTCGTCGAAACCCTTACTACTTATTTGCTTTCCGGTCATAACGGGTCTTCATCTTCTCAGACATCTGTTGGCCGGATTGTCTGATATGCTCATAAACATCATTCAACTTGTTACGCAAGTTATTTGCGTAATCTGTTACACTGCGTGGAGCATCAGGGGGAGTTCCAGTGATTAAATCTGCAGGCAATCGTAATTCCCTTACAAAGTTCGCGAAGGCTGGCGTCACACTCGTACTTTCGTGGACGGCGCTACGGTAGGACAGAAGAAATGGCTGTATGTGCTTGTCCCAATCCCTTTGTCTGCTTTCCACGACTTTTGCCAGATATCTTTCCAACGTTTGGTTGAATCGCTCCACTATTCCATCAGATTGTGGGTGGTAAGAGGTGGTTCTGGTTTTGTGGGTACCCATTAATCGACAAGTCTCCTGAAATACTTGCGATTCAAAATTCCTTCCTTGATCGCTGTGTATTTCTAAGGGTACTCCAAAACGACAGAAGACTTCCTGAACTAATTTATCTGCGACAGTTGTAGCTTCTTGGTTAGGAATGGCAAAGACTTCTGGCCACTTTCTGAAGTAATCCATTACCACCAGGAAGTACTTGTTTCCGCTCTCACTTTCTGGAAATGGTCCCGCAACGTCTAGTGCTATCCGTTCCCAAGGGGCTCCAACGTTGTACACTTTTAATGCACCTCTGCTGCGTGTGTGGGGCCCTTTCACGGCCGCACAACTGGTACATTTGCGACACCAGTCCTCCACATCATCTCGACAGTGAATCCAGTAAAAGCGTTCCCGAATTTTCAGTAGAGTCCTTTTCACCCCCATATGTCCTCCTGAACATCCATCATGGTAGAGCTGTAGAACATTCGGTACCTTAGCTTTAGGGACAACCATTTGTAGATGACGGCTGTCCCCTCGAGCGTTTTCCCATTTACGGCACAAGACTCCATCCTGGATCACCAAGCTGTTCCATTGCGCCCAATAACTCTTCGTGATGGAACTCATCGCAGCCACATCACTCCACTTAGGTTTAGGAGCACCAGCTTTGATCCACTCGAAGATCGGTTTGATGTCCGAGTCATTTTGCTGAGCCTGCTGTAGTGTTTCCTTCCATTCATCGCTGAGATCCGTTCTAAGCATCCTCACGGGCACTACTTCCTTAGTTTCTTGTCTGGCACAGTGCTTACAGTCTTCAGGACAAGGTCTTCTTGACAAGGCGTCTGCGTTACCGTGAGTTCTCCCACTGCGATGTTCAGTTACGAAGTCAAACTCTTGCAGTAGTTCAATCCATCTTGCCACTTGCCCCTCTGGATTCTTGAACTGTAATAGCCACTTCAATGCAGCATGGTCAGTTCTTAATTGGAATTTACGTCCCAACAAATATTTACTGAAGTGCTGCAATGTCTTTACTACGGCGAGTAGTTCCCGTTTTGTAACGCAGTAATTTCTTTCTGGTTTGGATAAAGACTTCCTGAAGTAAGCTATCACCACCTCTTGGTTTCCTTTCCGTTGAGACAGCACGCCCCCAATTCCAGTATTACTTGCATCCGTGTCAACTATGAAGTCATTTTCAGTGTCAGGATATCCCAAAATAGGCGTATTGCACAGACGTTTCTTTAATTCCTGAAATGCGTCGTCGCAGTTCTCGTCCCAACAGAATTGCCGCTTTTCCTCAGTGAGTTTGTGAAGGTTTTGCAATGTCGGCAAAATTCTTGACAAACCTTCGATAGTAGGAGCACAAACCCAGAAATGCTCTGACCTGTGTTTTGTCTTTTGGAACTGGCCAATCCTTGACGGCGACTACTTTTTATGGGTCTGTTTGAACACTTTCCCCCGAAACTATGTGTCCTAAAAAGTTCACTTCTTGTCTAAAAAACGAGCACTTTTTCGGACTTAACTTGAGATTTGCTGTTTGGATTTTTGACAGCACTTGGTTGAGGTTTTTAAGGTGATTTTCAAATGTACGGCCCACGATGATTATGTCGTCTAGATAGACAAGACATGCGTCTCCAATCAATCCGGCGAGTACTTGCTCCATCAGCCTTTCAAACGTTGCAGGGGCATTGCACAAACCGAATGGCATAACTTTAAACTACCACAACCCTTTTCCTGTTGAAAATGCAGTTTTCACCTAGTCCTTGGGGTCTATTTCTACTTGCCAGTAGCCACTTTTGAGGTCAAGTGTGGTAAACCACTTCATACTAGTCAGCGTATCCAGTGTGTCATCGATCCTAGGCAGCGGGTAGCTGTCCTTTTTCGTGACATCGTTCAGTCGTCGGTAGTCCACACAAAAGCGCATGCTGCCGTCCTTTTTCTTTACCAACACTACAGGAGAACACCATGGACTGGATGAAGGCTCTATAACACCGTCCTTCACCATTCCCTCAATCATGTTTTCCACCTCTTTTTCACGTGCAACTGGCAGTCTTCTTGGTCGCTGACGGATTGGTAACTCGTTACCTGTATTAATCTTGTGCTGAACTAGTCCAGTTCTGCCTATGTCAGCATCATTTGAAGAGAAAGTGTCGGCGTACTGAAGTAACATCTCCTTGAGTTAAATCGCAGTTTTCCAAAAGCGTTGACACGTCAAACTTTGGACTACGAATTTTATTTCCGGTAGGCAGATTTTTCAATTGACGCATCCAAGCTACTTCCTCGCAAGTGCCCATCAAGGTGCCCTTCTTAATCACTTGCTCCTTGTCACTTGCATTCAGTATGCGTACTGCCGAGACGTTGGTAGCCTTGACCAGAGTCCGTGCCATCTTCCATGGAAAGTCATTGTTCACCCTTTCTATTAGAACACTTCGATCTTTTTGTCCAGAATTCCGTGGTAGACTAATTGGCACAATCGTTTCTGATCTGCGAGGAAGAACAATCTCCTTCAAGCAGTATACTTTCCTTGATGGTGCAACTTCCATGAAGACTTCCTCTGAACCACATTTCAGTAATCCTTGATCAACGTCATAAAATCCAAGCCCAAGATGCAATCGTCCACTATGTCGGCCACGATGACATTGTGTTTGTAAAATCTGTCACCCAATTTTAACTCCACCTCCTTCTTGCCTCGGACGATTATGTGCTGACCGGTAGCTGTTAGTAATCGTATACGGTCGTGGTTATCGAAGTAGTCCCCAAGAAACCGACTTGCTAGGTGAGAATTGACGACCGCGTGAGAAGCTCCAGTATCCAACGTCAGTTTGCATGGCGTTCCGTTGACTTCGCCTTTGATGGTCAGGCTGTTTCCGTCATGTGCTTGCGAGATCAAAATTCTTGGGGCTCTTTCAATACCAGCCAGCACCCGCCCCCCAGTCCTGGCATTTACTCGTTTCCCTGCTGTGGCTGGGCAGTCACTTCAGCCACCCTTCCTTGCTGATCCTCTCAGGGTTCTGCGTTTAGGACAGCTTGACCGAAGATGACCCCTTTCTCCACAAGTGTAGCACCTAGGACTGTACCCTTGCGGGCGGTTGCGTACAGGTGATGCTACAACCTCCCTGACGCGGTGCGTTCGGTGGTCATGCCTCACTACCTCTACTTCTAAGGCATGGGCCAAGGCGTCTTTCAGCGTCTCATGGTGCCCAAGTCTCACAGCGGCTCTAACTTCCAAGTCACGTATTCCATCAACGAACGCTTGTACCAGATTCCCATCGATAAGTGCAGGGGCAGACTGGTATGCTTTTCGAACCAGCTTTTCAACTTCCAGGGCCCACTGCTGCAGGTTCTCGGCACTACGTTGAACACGATCCTTCAACTTAGCACGAAATACGTGTTCCAGGTGCGCATCGCCGTATCTGGACTCTAACGCCTCCAGCAGCTGATCGTAGGTGCCGAGCGCCTCAAGAATGGTTAAGGCCTGGTCTCGGAGTCGCGGGACTGTTCGAAAGAGATACCGTGGCCCCGGAACACAAAGGGCGATGAAGGAACATGGATGGGTTTTAGTCTGTAAAAGTCTGACACTCCCTCCTGCTCCGCCCAGAGCGGGAGGAGTCATTTGAAAATTTCCCATCCGAAAAAAAAAAGGCCTGGTCTCGGAGGCCCAAGGTGAGCGCGGTCATGGCTTGCGGTTTTGTCCATCCATCCATCCGACCTCAAATTGAATTTTATAAGCCGACCACGAAGATGTTCCATCGAATGGAGGCACCTTAAAGCCCCGCGCTGAAGGTGCAGCAACTACTGAAGCCACAGTCCCGTCTCTAATCTTCAGTTCTCCCAAAGCCTTTTTTAACAAACCGTTTCTCGTGCTGGTGAACCTGATCCTTCATCACCTTCAGATCTTTGCCAAAAGTTGCATGAAGATCCTTTATGAGGAGCATCTGTTCTTCTTGGCGGCGGGCCTGCTCCTCTTTATCTTGCTGCAACTGCTCTTCCAACCGGCGAGCCTGCTCCTCTAGACGGCGAGCCTGCTCCTCCTTATCTTGTTGCAACTGCTCCTGTAACTGGCGAGCCTGCTCCTCTTGACGGCGAGCCTGCTCTTCCTTATCTCGTTGCAACTTCTCCTGTAACTGGCGAGCCTGGTCCTCTTGACGGCGAGCCTGCTCCTCTTGACGGCGAGCCTGCTCCTCCTTATCTCGTTGCAACTGCACCTGTAACTGGCGAGCCTGGTCCTCTTGACGGCGAGCCTGCTCCTGCAGCAGCGCCATTAAAGCTGACAAGTCTGGCGCCACTGATGCTGGAGAAACTCCGGATGGGCCAGCGACTGGCACTGACGTAGGCTGGACACCACCCGGTGTCTGTGTCGGAGAATCTCCAAACCGCCTTTGGTCCATGTTCTGCTGTCGCTGACTCAGGAGTCAGCCAAAGACAAAAGAAAAAAGAAAAGAAAGAAAGAAAGAGTCGGAATTCTACCAAAGGACGACACGGACGGTATCCGTACCAGGGTACGGATACCGTCCGTGTCGTCCTTTGGTAGAATTGGCATAATTTATCCCTCACTTCTGACACCAAATTGTTACGAGCTGGGTGTGGGATAAATTAATTACTACCGATTAAACAATAAATAACTTTAATAATCACAAAACACTTATAACTCAATCACAAATACACTACTGATCACTATTCGCTTAGATATCGCTCTTTTAGTTCACTTCGATTTGCTTCGTTGTGTAGCCAAAATCAGACTGACTCTCGCAAACACGTCGACTATTTATATGGCGATCGAAAGTTCGAGAAATATCCACGACTTCCTAGTATCTTCTAGACAATTCCATAGTGGGTCATTGTCCTTCGAGAAACTTCCACAACTTGTACAAAGGAAAGAAGTAGGTACTTTATGCCCTCGGCGTGCGGTCGAAATTACAATGATGTTCTTTTGTAGGTAGTTTGCGAATTTGTACCTACATTATTCGAGACTCGTTCTACCTACTACTACCTACCTACTACCATATCTGTAGGTAAGTACGGGTTATGTAAAGGTTAGGTACTAAAACCACGGGTGCCATTCACGGGTGTCGTATAAGGCGACTAATGTCTGAGGCAGAACACCTTGCGCCTCCGTAGACCAGAGAATGGGCAGCAGCGTTTTCTGTTAGTCTTTTATCACTGCGATCTCCAATCCGCCTGCCAAGCGTGGAGATTACGGCAAATTCCTCCCATCATGTGAGAGACTTATGTCCAGCTGTGGACTTTATGGGCTGTTGTTGTTGTTGTTGTAGGTACTAAAACTGGTTGTTATTTTACTCCGGTGGTGTGAGACAAGTTATTATGTAAAAATGCCAATTATTGGAAACGTACCTTTGTGGGGCCTTGGTATTCACACAGGAGTATGTGAAGTTCTGCCTAGCCCCATTTGACAGCAATCTTAAGAATCGAAGTTGTATTGCACCAGATCCTTCACCATTGTATGTTAACTGAAAAAAAAATGTAATAAGTATTGCATACCTACTTTGTTGTGTATCTATATAAAAAATCTAAAGACTATATTTACCCTGAAACCATTTTCAGATTGTGAGAATTTGTGGGCGGTGCCATCAGCGGTGTATACAGCCGGTTCCCTTTCGTCTGGGTACAGGCAGGTGCTATGGCCCTTGCAGTACACTCGGATGGGCCGGCCGCTGGTTGCCCCTCCGCGAGCATCTATCCAGTAGTATCCTAGGAACAGGTATATATTCACATTAATAAATCGGAGTTCATGGTGGTAAATGTTTTTTTTTTTGTAGAATGTACTTAATTGACGGCATGGTTGGCGCAGTTGCTGAACGATTGACTGCTGCGGTGCGTGTCGCGGGTTCGAACCGCGCACGGAACAAATATTTACATGGTTGTTCCGGGTCTGGCTGATGGTGTATGTTTATTTATTTATTTAAACTTCATGCACAATGGTGGTACATAAGCGGACTTAATGCCACAAGGCAATCTCTACCAGTCAACCTTTGGGTTAATTAGGAAAACATAGTGATAGGGTACGAATTAATGTCTAAAAAACTAACTTGTTAACGAGAATTTACATACTTAAATTGATACTAATACACATACAGACAGATACAATAAACTAATAGGTATTTTAACAAATACCAAAAATTAAAAATAAAATAACGAGAAACCTAATTATTATGACTAGACTTCAAGTTGAGAGCTATTTAGTCTGACTTAAATAGTAGGCACGAACTTTTCTTTTGAAAGTGAATTTGCTTTTAGCTTTTTTAATGCAAAAAAAGATAGCGTGTTCCAGAGCTTTATAGTAGAGATAGCGTAAGAATTATGTTAGTTTAAATGTTTGCAAACGCACACACGATACAGGAGAAATGCCAAATGAGGTACAACGTTAAAAAAAAACGAAAGTTTACACAAAAACCGGAAATTTCAAATTAATCGTTTATTATTGATGACATGACCACTATATCGTCGGCAAACCGAAGGTGAGTGATGTACTCGCCATTGACGTTGATGCCTAGCCCTCTCCAGTCCAGAACCTCAAAGACATCCTTCAGTGCAGCGGTGAACAGTTTCGGTGATATGACGTCTCCCTGTCTCACACCTCGCTGCAGAAGGATAGGTTCCGAGGCTTGGTCTTGGAGTCGGACTGACATGGTGGCGTTTTTGTACAAACACTTCAACACCTCGATGTACCGGTAGTCGATTTGGCACCGTTGGAGAGACTGCAGTACAGCCCAGGTCTCGATCGAATCAAAGGCTTTCTCGTAGTCCACAAACGTTAAACAGAGAGGCAGGTTATACTCTTCGGTCTTCTGTATAACCTGCCGCAGCGTATGTATGTGGTCCACGGTGCCAAAGCCTTTTCGGAAACTGGCTTGTTCGGGAGGCTGAAAATCGTCAAACCTGCGCGCGAGACGATTCGTGATGACTCTTGAAAACAACTTGTTTAAGCCATGTCGGCTTATAAGTGAGATGGGCCTATAATTCTTCAGACGGGCATTGTCACCCTTCTTGAAGGAGAGTACCACCACACCCCTGCACCATGCCTGTGGCGTTTTTCCCTCGAGTATGACGGAATTAAACAGCTTCTGTAGGGCCTTTTGTACCGGTTTTCCACCCGCCTTCATGAGTTCGGCCGTAATTCCGTCATCACCCGGTGCCTTGTTGTTTTTAAGCTGTTTCAGAGCCATCCTAATCTGGTACAGGCTGACGTCCGGGATGTCTTCGGTATAGTGTCGGGTCAGTCTAGCTCTTGGGTCGTTTTCGTAGATTTCTACAACGGGTTTACTGGTTGACGTGTACAACTGCCCATAGAAGCTCTCAATCTCCCTCATAAGCTCCAGTTTGGCGGATAAGATCCTGCCAACATCGATCTTCAGTTGAGCTGGCTCTGCCCAATAGCCAGATCTCTAGTAAATACCTTGGAGCCTTTGTTCTGCTCGATCGCGTCTTTAATACGCTCGGTATTAAAGTGGCGGAGGTCGCTTTTCAGGGATTTAGAGATCCGTCTATTGAGCTGCCGGTATTTTAACGCCTGGTCTGAAGACGGCAGTGGCGTGCAGTAGTATTCCACGAAGGGTAGGCCACGAAATAGTGATAGCAAAAAAAATTTTCGTCTGCGCCATTTTGGATTTTCATTTTGACCTAATTTTTATTATCAGTGACCCTAAAAACCTCGAAAACGACACCCATGAAGAAAAAACTGAAAATTTTCATCGGCGCCATCTTGGATTTTCATTTTGACCTCATTTTCATTATCACCAACCCCAATAACCTCGAAAACGATACCCATGAAGAAAAAACTGAAAATTTTCATCGGCGCCATCTTGGGTTTTCATTTTGACCTCATTTTCATTATCACCAACCCCAATAACCTCGAAAACGATACCCATGAAGAAAAAACTGAAAATTTTCATCGGCGCCATCTTGGATTTTCATTTTGACCTCATTTTCATTATCACCAACCCCAATAACCTCGAAAACGACACCCATGAAGCAAAAACTGAAAATTTTCATCGGCGCCATCTTTGATTTTCATTTTGACCTCATTTTCATTATCACCAACCCCAATAACCTCGAAAACGACACCCATGAAGAAAAAACTGAAAATTTTCATCGGCGCCATCTTGGATTTTCATTTTGACCTCATTTTCATTATCACCAACCCCAATAACATCGAAAACGACACCAATGAAGAAAAAACTGAAAATTTTCATCGGCGCCATCTTGGATTTTCATTTTGACCTCATTTTCATTGTCACCAACCCCAATAACCTCGAAAACGATACCCATGAAGAAAAAACTGAATATTTTCATCGGCGCCATCTTGGATTTTCATTTTGACCTCATTTTCATTATCACCAACCCCAATAACCTCGAAAACGACACCCATGAAGAAAAAACTGAAAATTTTCATCGGCGCCATCTTGGATTTTCATTTTGACCTCATTTTCATTATCACCAACCCCAATAACCTCGAAAACGACACCCATGAAGAAAAAACTGAAAATTTTAATCGGCGCCATCTTGGATTTTCATTTGGACCTCATTTTCATTATCACCAACCCCAATAACCACGAAAGCAACACCCATGTAGAAAAAAATCGGAAATTTTCATCGGCGCCATCTTGGATTTTCATTTTGACCTCATTTTCATTATCACCAACCCCAAAAACCACAAAAACGACACCCATGAAGTAAAATATAATAACAATAATATTATTGATTATTATAATAATAATACGCGCCAATAACCCCCAGGAATCATTATTTTAATCAACATTGAACATACACCCCCTAGCACTGGCCTGCAAATTGCAAAAAACGTAAGGAAATTTGAATTTCGCGGGCTAAAGAACATCCACCTTGAATCCTGGCCTTGTGTTGTAGCAGCCAATCACAGCCCAGCAGCCCAGCTACACTCGCAGGAGTTACCGCCCTAAAATTACTGCAATCTATACATGTGTGCAGTTCATACACACGAAAATATGCACCAATGTGCCAATGTGTGCGTAAAATTATCAATGGGTTTAAGGCAAGTCCAGTGCTTGCCTGTCCGGCGGAGCTCCAACCTTTGTAGTAACTTCCAGTAAAGTGTTAGTTGCGTGACACGGGAGCGACAAATTGCTATAAGTATTCTAACAGGAGTTTGAACTTTTTTTTTAATATTTTGTACATAATGTGATATTTTATTACATAGTTAGTTCGTTATAATGAATGCCCAGTTGGTAGGGTAGGCTTTGCCTAATTGCCTCTTAGGGGCGCACGCCCATGGAAGACGGCAGGATCATCTCACGCCGCTCCTTCATGAGCTTGATTGAGTTTGATCGGAGAGTCTCTTGTTCTGATCAGTACGACGTGTCTTGAAGAACTTAGACCCGGTCGTATGGGCAGTTTCCACGAACCCATCGTTGTATTCGTCCACTGAGCTTCCTAGGCACTCGAAACGATTCTGGAGTACAAGCTGAAAGCTCTCGGGGTTTTGGATTTCTATCAGTGCTGGACGGAGCGTAGACTTCATCAGTCGAGACCTTTTTAGCTTGATATTGATGTTCAATGTGCCTTTTACCATGCGGTGATCGCTCCCGGTTTTCACCGAATTGATCACAGAGACATCATTGAACATTTGCTTCTTGGTTGACATGATGAAGTCAATCACGTTTTTGGTTGCACCATCGGGGCTCTGCCAGGTCCACTTCCTCTGCTCACGCTTTTTGAAGAAGGAGTTCATCATATAGAGGCTCTCCTTCTCCATAAAACTAGCCAGTTGGTGACCCCGGTAGTTCCATCAAAAATTCATTATTTCCGACGTCCAATTCCAAATTGCCTCACCTGCAGCTCATCCCCGTCTCGTTTGCCCAGTTTCGCGTTGAAGCCTCATGGCTCAACGGTGAAGTGAGTTTTGAGACCATGCATGACTTAAGAGATATCCTCATAATTGGTCTCCACTTCGTCGTCGGGGTGTGCCGAGGTCGGGGCGTAGACCTGTATGACCTACAGCGAATATCTTGAAGATGTTCTGAGTATAAGGTACGCGACCCTGGTCGACACACTTTCGATCTTCACTACGTTGTTCACAAGGTACTTGTGGACGATAAACCCAACACCACTCTGGACTGGACTGGACTGGACTGCCAGTCACCCTGTTGGAAATAGAGCAGGTTGCCAGATTTCAGGATTATCGTATCCTCTCCCTCTCTTCGGACTTCAGATAATCCTACAATACTCCATCGCAGCCTGCTCAATTCCTCTTCGAGTTCCACTATCTTCTCGTCGGTCCGGAATGTGCGTGTGTTATATGTTGTCAGGTCAAGTCGTTGGTATGGGCAGCCGGATCCCATCCGGGGATTCTTCGCACCCCTTGCCCCTTGCCGTAACCTCGACCGCTGCCATAGTCGAGGGTAGACGGGCTGCCGGGTACTAGGGGCCATTTTCGTAATGCGGTATCCATTTTGGAGGGTTTTGCCATAATCGCCACGCTTGGCAGGCGGGTTGGCGATCGCAGTACAGTTCTTTCAAAAAGACACAGAGAGCGCTGCTGCCCATTCTCTGGTAATCCCTTAGTCGCCTTTATTCACATTTTTTGCTACAGTATTTTTTTCTCCTTGTCTACATTAATAGCATTAATTCACTATTTTTAAGGTAGATACAATTATTATGAATTGTACCATTATCAAATCTACTTGAAACCAACATTATTTTAAAATGATTGGTCACTCGCATGTATGCATTCATTTTTTTATACCCAAGATGTTTAAACTTTGTTTAAAAATTAATTCATACTACTACTGCTAATGGTAGATTTTTTTCGTAAATGGCCATAAGTTCTACTATGAGCCATTTCAAGGTTATCCATTAATTACCGGACATCCTGTATAAAACAAACATGATGTATGTTTCTTACCATCAGTGAGATTAACATGCGAAGTCCTGAGATCACGGCAAGAAAGTGCTGGATAGCTCCTGCTTCCACGAGGCCTCCTCGCTGCCTCGAGTGCTCCGCGCGCAGCGAACACACCCGTCATCACTTCCTTCACCCATTCTATGTCTTCCTCTGTCAAGTAAAGCAAGCAACAAATGTTTAAACAACAACTATAGTTGGTGCCAGTTAATATGAGAATAGCGGTCATTGCCCTTTCCCTAATATCACTTCGTACGAACCAAAACAAATAAACAATGTATCGTTTTTCATTACAAAAAATGCTGAAGATCACGATAGATGACGATTCCAGACTTGAACAGGCTTATTTTTGGTTTTCAAAGTTATGAAGTTTAATAAATGTAGGTGGGTCAATGACCGCTATTCTCATCTTAACTGGCACCAACTATATATACAAAATCCTCTCCTCTAAAAATAGGCTTGTCCAAAATCCCTGTACTTGGATCTTGGTCTGCTTGTCGGAGGCGACTTGGTCGGCGAAGTGGATACTGCTCACTAGCATAAAAACAAGTCCTTACAAATATTCAACAATGCCCGAAAGAAAGAAACAGATCATAATTATGTCAACAACTATATGAAACATAATTTATTAAATGATAATAATAGGCAATACAATTGAAATATTACCTTCGTCAAAGGCATCTTCGGTAACAGACTCCATGGATTGCAATTCTACACTGCGACGTCTCCTAGTGTAAGACGAGAACAGTTCAGGAGGTATTTGTGGCGCTGGAGCGGGCGGGCCTGGAGGTCCAGGTGTTCCAGGCGGTCCAGGTGAGCCTAGCCTGCCTTCTGGTCCTGTTGAGCCTTTTGGTCCAAGTGGGCCTTCGGGCCCTGCCGGTCCTATTGGTCCTGTGTCTCCTTTCAGTCCTGGAGGTCCTATGGGTCCCTGAAATAACAGAATAATAGAAATAGAAATATAAATTTTGATATGAATAATAATCTAGAAGAACATCTGAACACACCATTTCCCCTTTCGGTCCTTGTGGTCCAATCGGGCCAGGTAGACCTTGCTTGCCAAGTTCGCCTTGATCACCTTTCAGTCCCATTGGCCCAGTGTCGCCAATGTGTCCTTTTGGCCCTCGGTTGCCTTTGTCGCCTCTTATTCCTTGGTTACCTGGAGGCCCTGCCTTGCCTGGTGGTCCTGACGGTCCCATTATTCCTGGGGCACCATTTTCACCCTGTAAAATGAAAAATATTATCATCTTTTTTCCGTTTACTATGGGTTTGCAGTTTATGGGGTTAGGGAATGTTATTAAATTTATACCTATCGCAAGACAAGTATAGACACATATATGTACTTACAATAGGACCTGGCAATCCTCTTAATCCCCGTTGTCCTTCGAGCCCTGCTGGTCCGGGGGCTCCATTTGGTCCTTGCTCTCCGGGAACGCCTTTTGGACCCATATCACCCTTTTCACCAGTTAGACCGGGGCTCCCTTGAAGTCCTGCTGGACCCTCTGAACCCTGTTGATGAAAAACATATAAATCAGCAACTTGTTGAATTACGGTGTGGTGAGTGCTGAACGGGTTGTATTATTTTGTTGGGAAACTTACAGGATTGCCGGGCATCCCAGTTTCTCCGGCTTTTCCTGGTGGTCCCACCGGCCCAGATGACCCTGGAGGTCCGGTGCTACCTTCAGGTCCGTCAGATCCTGGTTCTCCCTTGATGCCTTGTGGGCCTGTTTCTCCTCTCTCTCCCGGAAATCCAGCAGCGCCAGTGTCTCCTTTAGGGCCTTCGGGACCAGGTGGCCCTTTAGATCCAGTTTCTCCTTGTAATCCTGGTGGACCATCATCGCCTTTAGGCCCCACTGCTCCTCTAGGTCCCTGTTAATATGAATTGATAAATATTTACTCTTTGCAAAGTTTCAAGTCCATTATTATTTTTAAGAAAATAATAAATTATAACCAGTTTTCCTTCAGGGCCTTGAACGCCCGGAGGACCAGGTGCCCCGGTACTGCCGACATCTCCCTGTTGTCCCTCAGCGCCACGCGGTCCTGCTTCTCCTTGGACACCTTTGGGTCCTCGTCGCCCTGGCGGTCCTGTTGGACCAGCGGGTCCTGTGGCACCTGATAACAGAAAAAACAGGTGTTACTATGGCATAAATTGTGTTTTAGCAAGAGAGAAAAGATCTCTTTTAAAAGATCACCATTACGGAATTTAATATGTGACATTGATGCTAACACTGCTTTACCACGAATTGAGTGTAGTTGTTAAATAGCCCTCCCACCCTCCGTTATATCCTCTTTCATATCCTTTTGACTGTGTAGGTTTTTGGTTAGGTGCACTTTTGTATGAAACAACTGTTTTTATTAACAAAGAACATTTCTATGTTAGGTTGTCTAAAATTATGTGTTCGCCTGCCGATGTACTTTACACCGTGTATAACCTAACTGATGCAGCTACAGAATGCAGTGTCTTAATTGTTATGTGACCGAAGTTACAATATGATGTTAATTTGACACCTAAAGCTCCAGCATCTCCTAAATCTCCTTTGGGTCCCTGTTGCCCCTTTGTCCCTTGTTGTCCAGCTGGTCCGTGTGGGCCCGGTGGGCCTCGGGCTCCATCTGCCCCCGGCTGCCCCGGAGCGCCTGCTTCACCGGGCGGTCCCTTATCGCCGGGTAAACCTACTGTCCCAGCTTCTCCTCGAAGACCTTGTGTACCGGGAGATCCGGGTGGACCCTGGAAACGAAAACGTTAAACAGTTAGCTACGACTATGTTCTGTGATAGGTACTACTCGTAAATGTTTTATTTTATGATAATGTTGTATGCACGAGTACCTGTGGCAGGTTATTTCTGTCTTTCCATCGAAGTGGTAAAAAAGGGTGGTACATTTTGAAGATTACTGTTGTTACTGGGTACTATTGTACTAATCAATTATTTCCCAACATATCATACTTACAGATTCTCCCATAGCTCCTTTGAACCCTTTTTCGCCTGGTGGCCCAGCTTCTCCTTTGTCACCGTCTTCGCCAGGTGGGCCTACTGGGCCAGGGGCTCCAGTTAAACCTCTTGGCCCAGGCAACCCATCACGACCGATAGGCCCTTGAAGAAACATTTTGATTTTAATTCGAAGAGTTCCTTTACCTTCCTAGTTCATAACTTGTAAAATTAATCCGTAACAATCTTTAAAAAAATAATTTAACAATTAATTTGTGGAAAAGAGTTTTTTAGAATTTACGGAATTGATGAAACACTTATACTGGTTTACTGACCTACTGGTCCTGCTTCACCAATCTCGCCTTTCTGACCCCCAGGTCCTGGTGATCCTCTCGGTCCCTCACGGCCCTGCGGTCCCTGCGGCCCTTCGTTACCGGTCTCGCCAGGTTCTCCCTTGTCTCCTCTGATACCTGCTGGACCAGGAGGACCTAAGTCGCCTTTAGTTCCAGGAATTCCCTGTGACAAACGCATCAATATTTTAGTTTAGATAATTACATTATATAAACAAATTTCTAGCGTAGTCATATTAATTCAACTGAGTAATGCCTCGATCACTACCTCAGGTCGTCCCAGGACTTGCGCCAACTGGAGGCATGCTCTTAGTATTTTTTTCATTTGCTTTTTGTAGTCGCTGTCACAACACTCGCGCTGCCCGAGCATGTAACTCGAGGCCAAGCGGTAAGGAGTTAGATTAAAATGATTACTGGCTTCACAAGCCAATTACTCACAGCTGCCCCCGGTAAACCAGGCTCTCCGTTATTTCCTGGTGGGCCTGGAGATCCAACCGGCCCTGGTTTCCCTTCGGGGCCTGATGGTCCAGGCGGCCCCTCTTTCCCTACTTCTCCTGGAGTGCCCACGTCGCCAGGCGTGCCAGGTATGCCCGAAGCACCGGGTGGGCCCGGAGGTCCTGGCTCGCCATTGGAGCCTTGGGGCCCGACAGGCCCTGAGGGCCCAGTTAGTCCTGTAGCACCGGGTTCGCCCTGTTTAAAAACGTAATTATTATTAGTGTTCTCATTTTTTAAATAATGTCGTAAGTAATTTAGAATTTATTATACTACTTTGTGGCCGAGAAGTTTTATTAATATGTGTATATTTATTTCTCACCGTCGGTCCTCGTTCTCCAGGCGGGCCAGGCAAGCCTGGTTTCCCATCAGGTCCGGGAGGACCCATGGCACCTGGAAATCCTCGTACACCTTCTAACCCTTGTGGCCCTCTCTCGCCTGTTGAGCCCGGTGGTCCTGGTTGACCTGTATCTCCTTTCGGTCCTGGAGGCCCGTCTGAACCTCTACGGCCGCGTGGTCCTCTGTAGCCCTAAATTGACGCAAATATTTATAATCATAACTTGTAATTACTAGATTGTGCTATGGCAAATGCAAAACGGGGGCTCTGGTTTAATCAAATCTGAGAATTAAATAAACTTACTCTTGGTCCAGTTTCACCCCGATCTCCTTGCTGTCCCACTAAACCCTGAGAGTAAAAATTGAATAATCAAACAAACGTAAAGTAATCACAAAAATCATAATTCCTATAGTAACGAATATTAAATACCATTAATCCCTTTGTGCCCCGTCTGCCCCTCCTTCCCGATCCACCCTTATCACCCTTTTCTCCTTGGCTGCCTGGATATCCTTGCGGGCCTTGAAGACCAGTCGCTCCCTTCTCCCCAGCTATACCTATGGGACCAGTTTCGCCTCTTGGTCCTTCTACGCCCTAAAATGAGGAATGAGAATCAGTGGCCGATACAAAAGAAGCCGTGTATTGAGAAAACTTAAAAAGCTGTTTTACCTTTTGTCCTTCAAGTCCTTCAATGCCAGGGGGACCGGGTTCTCCTGTTAATCCCCGTTCTCCCTTTGGTCCCATATCACCCTTCTCTCCTTCAACACCTGTAGGTAAGTTAAAATCGATTTTTGTATAAAATTAGATCCTTGTAAAATAACAGCGACATAGACATTACGGCAAACAACTTGAAGTTATTACCTCTTATTCCTTTATCCCCTTTGTCTCCTGGCAAGCCACGTGGTCCCTCATCACCTTTCAAACCTCGACTTCCAGGAAATCCCAGCATTCCCTAAAATTTAATTTTGAATGGTAGTTTTTTTTACAAATGTAGCATTGTTACTGCTGGTTTTAATACTCCACGCTTAGTTTTTATACCAACCTGTGGACCTTGTGGGCCTACGTCTCCTGGTGCTCCCTGTTGCCCTGGATTGCCGGGTGTACCTGGTGACCCCTCAGGACCGGATAGCCCTGAAATACCTGATTTTCCTTGTGGTCCCTGGAAACACACATTAACATTTCAATCAACATCATTACGAACAATCTAATCTTACCATAATTCTCGCGAAATTGGAAAGTTTGTGGTGATTGATGAATTCTTTTTCATGCAATTCTTTTTAACTAATTTCGATGAAACTTTATGATAATATAGCTGTACATAGGCTGTGATTAACTTAAATAGATATTGTGTAAAAAGTTGAATTTGAATGAGGAGCTCGTGTCTAAATAATAACAGCCGCTTGGGGTCGATCTTTAGGTTAAGCCGTGCTTGCCTAGGTTGGTCTGTGGATGGGTGACCCGTTACATACCGAGTTTCCTCCGTGCCTCGGAAAGCACGTTAAGCCGTTGGTCCCGGCCGGTCATTTGTAGATCTTTGACAGTCGTTAGGTAGTCAGTGGCTTAAAAAGTCTGACAACCAGTCTTACCAAGGGACATCGCATTACCCGGTTGTAACTGGGTTTGGAGGTCAGATAGGCAGTCGCTCCATGTAAAATACTGGTATTCAGCTGTACCCGGTAAATAAAATAAAAATAAATATCGCTGGACATTGCACACAGCGCCATCTAGTGCCACACTAAGCAACGAGGCTTGTGTCGTGGACACTAGATAGTTGATATACTACATAGATACATTTTTGTTTGTAAATACATACTTATTCTACATATAAACATCCATGAGTCGGAAACAAATGTTCATGCTCATCACACAAACATTTGCTTCTACCGGGATTTGAACTCGGGACCCTAAGAACGTAAGGCAGCCTCACTACCGCTGCGCCACTCGAGTCGTCGTCGTAAGATTGGAAGCCGACCCCAACATAGTTGGGAAAAGGCTAGGCAGAGGCGAGGCCACAGACGTAAGGTATTTTTTTCACATGTTTTACTGTACCTGAATTCCCGGGGCTCCAGTAGGTCCTTGTGGTCCCGATGAGCCAGGAGAGCCAATAGTGCCAGGCTGACCTGGTGGGCCCGGGGGACCCGGTTGTCCAGACGAACCTTTTGCTCCATGGGGCCCTTCCAGACCTGGTATACCTGGGTAGCCGATTAGTCCTGGAAATCCCCTAGGCCCCATAAAGCCTCGAGGTCCCTAGAATAAAAATATTTAAAGCATTTTGAGTACCTAATTTACCTTACATTTTAGAGGCATGAGGGACAGGGTGTGAAGTTGCTCCTAGAAAAGGGAGGATCCTCCATCCTGACGGAATTTGTGCCTGTTAGACCACTATTCGACGGTTGTAGTTGGGTTTTTGTGCATATCGGATAACTTTAATATCGCGATGATATGCCAATTTCGTTCATAGGTAATAGTGTAGATGGTAACACAAATTTCCCAAACACCATCAAGAATTAGGAAGTTTTACCAGTTCTCCCGGAATCCCAGTTGACCCAGGAGGTCCGTCATCTCCCGGTGGTCCATCTTGACCAGGCGCTCCCGCTTCACCTTGCAGACCCGCGCTTCCTCTCTCTCCTTTGTCACCAGGCATTCCCTGCAGTCCTGGGTAACCTTGTTCGCCTTTAGTACCGGGAGCACCCGTTGATCCCCTCTCTCCATCTCTGCCTGCGTGACCCCGTCGTCCTAATCTTCCGGGTGGGCCTTGTAGGCCTCTAGGCCCTGGTGGACCCTAAAATCATAGTCCAAACGTTATACAATCAACTACTTAAGTAGATTAAATATTAGGTCGTTACATATGAAATTGGCGTTTCGTCGTACTGGCCATTCTGATCTCAAATAACTCCTCATTGGTTAGGAATTCCAAATTCAAATTTGTACTTCTATTTACTCATGCATTTGTGTTTTGAAAACCATAATTCATTTGTTTTTCCTCTTTTGTATTTTTCCTTGCGTCACTCAGTTTGAAAAATGGAAAACTTAAAATATCGCGATATTTACGAGTACGAGTTCCACCGTGGCACCAGTGCTGCAGAAACGGCTCGAAGGATTAAGGATGTGTATGGTGGCGGTGTCGCAAAAGAAAACACAGTGCGTTTTTGGTTCCAACGTTTTCGTTCTGGAAATTTCGACCTGCAGAACAAGCCCCGTGGACGGCCGGAGACCAAAGTTGATAATCAAGAATTGAAGGTAATTGTGGAAGCGGATCCATCGCAAACCACGTCCGAGTTAGCTGTAGGCTGCGGTGTTAGTGATAAAACTGTTTTAATCCACTTGAAGCAAATTGGCAAGGTGAAAAAGCTTGAAAGGTGGGTACCTCACGAATTGAGTGAAGCAAATCGACAAACGCGCGTCGACTGCTGCGTTACATTACTCAACCGGCACAATATGAAGGGATTTTAAATCGAATCATTACCTGTGATGAAAAGTGGATCCTATACGATAATCGGAAGCGCTCATCGCAATGGCTGAACCCTGGCGAACCAGCCAAATCATGCCTCAAGCGAAAACTGACTCAAAAAAAGTTACTTGTGAGCGTTTGGTGGACCAGTGCCGGTGTCGTCCATTACAGCTTTCCTAAATCTGGCCAGACGATTACGGCAGATGTCTATTGTCAGCAACTGCAAACCATAATGGAAAAGCTAGCTGCTAAACAACCGAGGCTGGTCAATCGCTCTAGGCCACTGCTGCTTCAGGACAACGCTAGACCACACACTGCTCACCAGACGGCTACCAAATTAGAGGAGCTTCAATTGGAATGTCTAAGACATCCACTGTACTCTCCGGACTATCTCCAACAGATTACCATTTTTTCGAAATTTGGATAACTTCTTGCAAGGGAAAAAAATCAACTCCGATGGGGCAGTCCACACCGCCTTCAAAGATTTTATTGATTCCCGTCCGAATGGTTTTTTTAGTAAAGGGATCAATGAACTACCTATGAGATGGCAAAAGTGCATAGATAGCAATGGCACATACTTTGATTAATTAAATATTTTATATAAAAAAAATCGACTTTATGTTCCTCTCATACAAAACGCCAATTTCATATGTAAAGACCTAATAATTAAAACCTCTTCTAACTTTAAAAGGCTATTTCAGCACCATGTTCTTGAGAATGTTTAAATTGTGAATGCAACGGTTTTTGTAACTTAATTTTAGTTTCATCTTCCGGCGAAACAGTCGCTTATCTGACAATTTTTTATTTTTTCCTCCTGAATAGTAATAATGATTGCAATATTTTTAAGTAAAATCAACATCATCATTATCCCCTTATCCTAATTTATTTGGACTCGGCGCAGCATGTCTTCTTCTTTCTTACTTCTCTATTACTCGTCATCTCGTAATAGACAACTTAAGTGAAACAAATATGATACGATTGTCATACTGAGTAAAACATGATTAAATTTTGTAAACTTACTGGTTCTCCTTGCTCTCCCAATTCTCCCTTAGTACCTTCTGGGCCAATCTCACCTTCAGGGCCCGGTGGACCCGTCAGACCCATGGGCCCTTCTGCTCCTCGCATGGCAGCCTGAATTATTTTTTGAGTTATTAACATTCGAGGAGTTTACTCAATTATCACATTCATTTTATGAAAACCTTTGTGGTAAAAGGGGATTTATTTTGAAAAAGGTTTCACAAAAAGAAAAATGTTTGAACAGACGTACCATGTGTTGTGAGAACATTTGTCGGAGAGCTTCCGATTGAGCGTCTGGTCCTTTGTCGGTTGACGACTGTTGTAACTGCAAATAATATTTATTTATTCACTGGGTAACAAAAATACTGGAAATGAAAATGTATAGCAGATCAATGAGAAATATTCTCTCGTTAAAGATTATTATGTTACTTACAGGAATAACAAAAACGTTGCCTGGGGGCCCTGGGAATCCTTGCGAGCCTTCAAAGCCAGGCTTTCCCGCTTCTCCCTTAGGTCCCCTTGGACCTTGCGGACCTGGTGGGCCAGGGTATCCTCGAGGGCCCATGTAGGTGCCAGAACTGCTATAATCGTAGTCGGTCTCTGATGAATCGTAGTTTATTGTTGAATTGTCCTGAAACAACCATCACTAGTTGCTAAAGAATTGAATAAGATTGAAAAATATCCCTTAAATTTTCCTACATTTACTAATTAGGTAGTAAAACAAAGTAAAGAGTTAATGTATGTGAAGCATCAATGGTTATTATACCACAAAATAATAATATCTTTGTACAACTGATACAACTTTAAATTCCACAAAAAAGTATCGAGCTGAAAAACAAAAGAATAAACGAAAAATAAACACGTTATCTCACTTGGATAACGTCCGGGGGATGTGTGAGCCAATCTGTGTCTTCCGTAGTTGTCATAGGGATGTACGTAGTCTCGGTGACGACTAGGGTTGTCCCCGACACATCCGCTTCGTCATCGTCCCCTCGTTTAGACTGGAACAAGATACGTTATGGAAATAATCTCACATCATATAAAAACATGATAATTCCATTAAAAACCCCATGTTGAGGTGTAGGTATTAAAGGCAAAATAAAATGAATGGAATGTTTTTGTTGTACAAATGAGCTTTTTAGGGTTCCGTACCCAAAGGGTAAAAGCAGGAACCTATTACTAAGACCACTGTCCGTTTGTCTGTCACCAGGCTGTATCTCATGACCCGTGATAGCTAGACAGTTGAAATTTTCACATTTGATGTATTTTTGTTGCTGCTATAACAAGAAATACTAAAAACAGAATAAAATAAATATAGTAGGGCTCCCATACAACAAACGTGATTTTTTCAGATAATTTTACGGAACCCTTCGTGCGCGAGTCCGAGTCGCACTTGGCCGGTTTTTTGTACATTATGATTGACATGACAAACTTATTCATGTGCGTTTCCTTTCGATTCTCGAAATAAGAGGTAGACATGTTCTGTCAATGCTCCAAAACATTCACGAATCACTTTTAAACGTCACCAACTTTTGAAATAGACTCGTTTGGAGAAAACCACATCTTTGTCAGATTTATTAAACTTACTCTTGGAGTAGTTCGTTCCCAAGCGCCTTTAGGTTCGTTATCATTAGTAAGTGTAGGTGCAGCTATGACCTCGTTATGACTCGCAAATGTACCGAAAATGTCATTTTCATCTGAAATAAATGCACGGACTTTTAACAACAGAAAATAGTACTCTTTAAAATAGAAAGGTCTTTAAAATGTATACATTTGATACCTGAATCTGTAGATGTAGGTGGTGAATACTGATTGATTGGAATTGAATTATCGACCTGCCATACAGGTTCAGCGGTAGTCAATACCCTGGTAGGCCACAGATTATCCGATTCGTTTCTATCAAAGAATCTGTTCCTGCTGTAAGTTCCGTATCTTCTTCTTACATCGTCTTCTGTAAAAGTCCCCAAGTTTGGATGTTCCGTGGATTCTGGTTGAGGTTCAACGTAGAGAATTGGACTAACTTCGGGTTCTGACTGAACTGCTGGTAATATAGGGACGTATGGCAGTCCAGGTCCTTCTTCACAGTCGGGAGTTATTGATAAACACATGTCGTAAGCCACGTCCGGTTTGTTTGCGAATTGTAGTAACTCGATTTCACCCTAGAAGATAAAAAGAAAAAGTGTAGGCTTCTCTGAAAGTCGTATGTAAGTAATATATGGTAAGTTGTCTGCTTTTTCCTACTTAGATATATTCTTGGTTCGTTAGTAATGTTAATCGAATTAAAGTGAAAATGTGATTCGAAGCGTTTTAGACCTTTTTGTGCAAATTAAATAATTTCGTGTTAATTAATGTACAGTACTCTAGTGAGCGACTAAGCTGTATTTTTTGTCTTATGTATAAAAGTTATTCAATGAATTTGATTACCTTCATAATGGAACCTTTTAAATGTATTGTTGCAATGGGAAGAATAGTACGATTTTGATTACGTTCGTAGCGGGAGTAGTTTTTTTTTTTTTTTTTGTTTTTTTTTTTTCCACGTACCTCGTAATACTGGTCGGCGGTGACTTGGGAGCCGACTACCAGGGCTCCAGCCAGGTTGAATGAGCTGCCTGGCTTGCGATCCAGTCGTAGTGTTCCTCTCACTTCACAATCCACTAGAAGAGTTGCTGAGTCCCCTTTTATACTGATCGCTATACGATGCCATCTGAGAAACCACATTATGTTAAACTTTTAATAACCTTAATAGGCATCTACCTCATTATGTAGTATTGATTTTAAGGCAGTGTGCAGTCGGTAAAATTAAATGTTCGATCAAATTGACACACTTCGTTAATGTTCCTTTTTATACTTAACAACTGAAAAAGAGATTTAATTAAACTGACAATGTAAACATTGACATTTAAAACAAAAATAATATTCTAGGCTAAATCTGATAAAAAATGGCTACTTTACACAACGTCACAAAAAGTATAGGTAGAGCCACTAAAGTAAAAGTTACTTTAATCATCATTTATTGAGAAACATTGTGTTCTTATTTGGGTGGGCGACATTCCACAGATTTTTGTGTACTCAAGTATTCGGCAATTGCATCAAAAGTTTATGTGGCTGAAGGTTCACAAAGTAATATAAAGTTGTTTCTAGCAACTATCTAATCGAAACAAATACATATATTGGATCGAAGAATTTAGTGTATCTGAAGTCAGACCGAAGCAATCAAAATACATTCAGCTACCTAGTCGTTATATATCATCATCGACTGTGAGAGAGTAGTTTCTACTTAGAACGTCGCTTCTGTCTCTCAATTCTGTTTTTAAAGCTCTCGATATTTGCTTTCACTGCAAATACTGTCGAAAATGTAAAATCTAAATTTTTATTTATGTGCACATTTGAATCGAGAATTTACAACGCTAACAGAAAAACAAGAAAGGTTATATTTGACGAAGTTTTTAGAAGAATGCACATACCTTCCATCAGCGATATCGACCCGGTACGTGAGCAACTCATGGTCGGCAGGGTCACCCCTGGTGTCCTCGTAGTACAGTTCTATCAAGTTGCCCACCACCAGCTGCAACTGTTCGTCCCCAGCGTCGGAGTACAAGATGAATATCGGATTTTGATCTGTTCCTGTTTCATATAGATTTTAAAGAAAAATAATTAAATATTCAAGGTGTAGCTTCCTAAAATATTTCATCCAAACATGTGGGTGGACGTAGAGATGATTTATTTTTTTGAATATGCATAGTTAGCTTCCTAAAATGTTCGTCAACGTAGCTATTACGCGCTACGCGCTATACTACGCGTTACGCCGTAGCAAACTACCCGCTACGCCGTAGCGCCCTCCCTTGTAAAAAATACCACGCGTTCGATATGTAGTAACTAAATATAATGTATAGTTTTATATTGCTTCGATATCATAAGTTAATTTCGTTTAAGACTAAAATCAGCATCCTGTAAACTAAAATGAAAGTATTTCGCATTAGGTAATGATTACACAAATTCTTGGGGTAACGCGAATTCTTCTCGTTATTACGCTGTTGTGTATTGTCACACGATTTGAAGTACCTTTGTAATGGCGCCGTTTGAACCCTCTTAATAGTCGGAAAGCCGGAAAATCCCAGAGAGAAAAGTGATTATGTTGTTTGGGCTATACCCGAGACGCGTTTAGATAGGTAGTAAGGAGGTGTTAAGAGCTAAAGGTTTTTTGCGATTAGTACTAAGTACAGAACGTTTGAAAATGTGTCTAACCTGGCAGTCGAACGACGGCCAAAATTGAGAAGTCTTCTGGAAAACTGTTGTAGAACATTCCAGCGGCCAGTCGGTGTAGGGTGGCGTTCTCATTGAGGGCGATGGCTGTGTAGTCGGAGGTGTTCTCTAGGGGTGACTGGCACCGCCCCGGGGCCCGAGTGATCCCATCAGGGAGCTCCTCGTTGTCCCAAACCACAGACAAAACGTCGAAAAATTCGGTCTCATTCTCATCTGAAATACAAGTTTCCATTATAATAATTCTGAATAAGTGAGTAGACAACTTATCTACGAACATAGTCCTATGGGAACGAACAGTTTATTAGGTGACATCAGCTCCAGGTTCGTAACAAATACGATGTCGATATCTCTGACTTAATCCTGTTGACCTCTTACGTGTACTACATCTTCGATTCCCAGTGGAGGCATACGCCTGATCTAACCACTATTTGGTATTACAACTTTTACTATTTATTTTTAGAGCTACTGCTTTTCTCAGAAGGTTCCTTCAACTTTTCTTGAAATTGTATGCGTAGTCATGCGTCTCGATATCGAAATAAAAGCATTTAAACTAATAATATTTACTCACCGTCCCCGGTGCCCCCGTTGAGAGCGCAGAACAATAATAAAAGGAGAAATAGTCCCTTTGTCTGTGGAGCCATTGCGGCCCGAATAAATATGTTAGGTGGTTTATGTTTATATTTGGTCCCATCCCGGTGGGCGCGCTAGGGGTGCTAGTCAGAGGCGGTGGGGTGTCGCAGCCTCTTGCCGACCTCGCTGGAGCGGCGCCACATGTCGGCTAGCCACCGGCGGCAGGGACGATACTGAGCCTCCGAGCCGCCGGCACCATATCACATCGCTAGCCATCTTTATTGCATTGGTGTCAAAATAATGAACGCTAATGAATAGACAGAGATCGTAAACTGCGTTCATTGAACGCTATTTGAAGCAATTATAAATGAGGCATTTGCTACTGCTATCTGTATGGACCTTAGTTTGTCATGATCAAAATTGTTCACGCGTGTGTCTAACTGGGTTCAGTCACTGGCAAAGAATAATAGCTGTATTAAAGTTCATACATCTAAACCTAAATAAATCATTAACCGGAGTAAGATGAACAATAATAGTTGCTTTGCTTTTGTAAAATGTTGTAGCCGCCTGACTTGCGTGTATTGATCAAATCCAATTCGGCGCTATCAACTCTCTAATAGAGATTCATTTGTTCTGCGACTAAACAAAAAAAATTATAGGCACTTAATTCGAACACTCAAATAACCGAAGTCGATGTACCTTTAAAGTTCTTCTAAATACAAAGGTGTGGTGCCCAGCCTACTCATTATTTTTTTTTTTTTTTTTTTTTTTAATAAATATCGCTAGACATTACACACAGCGCCATCTAGTGCCACACTAAGCAACGAAGCTTGTGTCGTGGACACCAGATAGTTGATATACTACATAGATACTTTTTGTTTGTAAATACATACTTATTATACATATAAACATCCATGACTCGGAAACAAATGTCCATGCTCATCACACAAACAATTGCTTCTACCGGGATTCGAACCCGGGACCCTAAGAACGTAAGGCAGCCTCAGTACCGCTGCGCCATTCGGGTCGTCAAATTGTTGTTGGTTAATTAGTTTTATGTTAGTGTAAATATTTGTGTTGAATGAGTAATTGATTCGTAGTCGTACTAGGTATTTTAACTTAGTAGGTACCTATTTGAATAATTGAATGGCAGGTAATTTCTATCTATCGAATGCAGACCGGGGCAGAATGGCACAAACGTGAAGAGGCCCTTGGTGAGAAGTGTGTGTAACAAGGCTGTCGATGATGAAGACGATGAACGCAGGAGATCACACATAAATTCGCTTTTTAGGCTCTTAAAGAAGACCTTTAGGTTCTTCTCGGTTCTCCTCAGAAATGACTAGTTAGCAATTGCAATTATAATTAGGATCGCAATTTGACATTCTTTTGCCTTAGTCAAGCTACGCTACCGACTGCTGGATCCCGAGTAGGACAGATTGATCTGCATTTCCTATGCGGGGAACAAGTGCTGCACCGTGTCTCCAAGGCAGTATCATACGTCGACTTTCGTGTCGATGGCACATCAAATTACGTGGGCCCATAGGTGGCCACTTAAACAGCGTCAGTAGCATTTTTATAACCTCTAAAGTGCAAATAATCATACTAATTGCAATCGAGCGTCAGCTCTCAGCATAAACGACATAACTAGCTTAGGCACCTCAACTTACTGCATGGAAAACCTTATACCCTTGCCTCATGGGGACAGCAGAACAAAGGAGCGAAGTTTGCCTCTGCATTACAGACTAAGTGCGACGTACTAGTAGTTGGCGCGTATATTTGTCACGGAAGTCTGTCTTAATGAACTTTCGTATAGTTCCTGATACGCTTAGCAAATTTGTCTTGTGAACTGTACCTACCTCTGTGAAAGATATAGGCCACTCTGTGCCTTCTTCGGCCTACTTATAATATTACCCCCACCGGTGAGATTTTCTTCTTGATGCAGTTTCAGACCTGTCCGTTTGTTAAGAAGTACTGAAAGCCACGACAAATAATATTTGTTATATTCCGAAATCGTAGTTTGATTTCACTAGCGTAGCTGGGTAGGCAATTTTGTCAATTCTCAAGAACATAATAAAATATACCGTAAAGGATTTTAGAAAATAAAGGCTTAGAGCTTTGCACATAATAATACGGTTAACAGAACAGCGTCGATGTGCACACATAAAAGTTAACGGTTCCCTCGTTGGCAATCAAAAGGAAATCAAAGTAAGATCGGCTACAAACTTACCTCGTTCTGACCGTTTCTTTATCTTTTTTCAAAATCAGATATTGCAACACCATGTAGATTTCTCAGAATGTATTAAACTTCTTAGGGAAAACTTATTTATAGCGAGATATACGTCTTACTCACATTGCTTAAGTAGGCTTACTACTTAAGCTTTAATTAGAATTTCAGGATACGATTGAAGAATATTGTCCGATACTAACGGGTCAGTCAGTACGATGTGATGATGCATTTAGACATCTGTAGTGTGGGAACGCTGATTGCGAAACAAGATTTGCGTGGGTCGCTGGATTGTTGAAGCGGGACCTTTGCAAATATAGTCGTGGTAGACCGAGCGTGACCACTTCGCTGTATTCTAACCGAAGAGATTTTTAGAAAGCTTTTATTGGAAAAGGCCGTTTCAAATGTAATGCAGGCAAATGATATGAGTCTCTCAGGAGTAGATACCTAGACGCTCAGGAATCTGAACACAGGCTGGCTCCGTCACGAGTTCACAACGTTAATTTGTGAAATGCACGTTATGCAGAGCCCCGAAACCCGACCCTTTTCAAAACTCAACCAATTTAGGTAATCTAAAACCTATATAAGGGATATTTTACTGCAGTTCTTGAAGAAAAAAAATTCTCACTTTCATCATAGTAAAAAATTAAGATTATTGGAAAAATAATTGATGAAGGCTTGGTATCGAATTTATTTGACTTGAGAGAATTTTACACATTTTGAATTGTATACACGTTCAGCCTGTAAAACGAAAATAAATATTTTTCTATCGTGCACTCGCTTCAGGAGTAAAAGGTTTTGTTCATTTATAAATGTCAGTGGAAGGTATGGAAACCTGCTTGGCATTAAAGAATAACATTATATGACTCAGCACATCGACCTGATTTACGACCACATTTCTTAAGTAAGTAATTGTAAAACCCAATACCTACATCGTTCACATGGCAATGTGTTGCACGTTTTTTGCAACATAAAGGTTTGGTTTCCACCATCATCTCGCTTAAATAGGTGAATAGTATCCATATCTACTGTAAAAACGTTGTGGCTCAGTGGTAACAGCCCCGACTTACGAATTGTGGGTGCAGGACTGCTGTGCAGGCGCGTTTTTTTTTTATATTAGCCTGTTATGTCCCACTGCTAGGCAAAGTCTTCCCCTATTCCTTTCCAACTCTCTCGGTGTTTTGCCTTCTCCGGCCAATTAGTCAGGAACGAGTCCAAAATGCAGGCAGGCGCGATATTTTGTATCCACTACTTTCAAAACAGTGAAGAAAAACTTAGAACTGGTGTTCGAATAAAACAGTTTGAAATCTACTTCTAAATAATTTTAATTCTGAACTTCTCATTCGCGACATCTTTGCGCACACACACATTAGAACGGAAGGGACGTTTACATGACATATTATAGACCATAGTGTTGTCCATAGACAGATGTCCGCCTCAGTATAAGTGCTGTTACTTCGTAGTGGCTGTATGAGCATGGGTTGTGTGTTGTCCAAGTTCACCGTGTGATCAATGCGTATTGAAAAATCAACTAGGCCATCCAGCATCTGCAGCAAGTCATACAGCGATTGCCTGTATGACGATGTCATCTGCAAATCTCACGTGTGCGATGAATGAACTCGCCGTGCCCGACTGCCCGCGTGGTGGGTTACATCTATCACCCTATTTCTTTCGGAACATTGTCTTGTGAACGTTATAGTATTACAAAGGCCTCCAATATATATAATATATCTATTCAAAAATGATATCAATAGCTGGCGTAGTTACAGAGTTCAACAGAAAACATTACGCATATAAGCGTAATTGATTTTTACCGAAGAAACCTTGGATCAATTGTTCGATATAATTACTTAATGGAAGGAATTTACGATACCTATAACTGAAAATGACATATCATGTTTACAGCGCTAGTACCTACGAATTATGTTTATTTTTTTATTTATCGAACACACCGTTAGATATACCAAAGAAAAGTGATGATGAACTGGATGATTGATAAGAAGACGAAGATTATGATCTTATTGAAGATAATCTTGGTATCAAAGTTGCAAGAGTAAGTACCTTCTATGTGATGCCAAATAAAAAAAATAATGTCACGTTGTGTGTAATGTCTGTAAACACATGATAGATGTAGGCTATCGCCTATCAGTTTAGAGAAAGATTAGTAGCGATATGGTTTTTCTGGTAGTGTCACTAAACATCACTTCGACATTCAATCGTTGTCGACTGTGTCGTGATGATTTTCAGAATGACTGAAAGGAATATTAGAAACCTAGGCACTTAGATCATATAATTCAGCGAAAACTATGAAATTGTGTGGTAGTAATGTGGGTATAAGTAAGTAGTCTTTGTAATAGTTTAACTGAGGTATCTGCGGGTACAGTAAGGTACCTACCGACATCTACTTTCCACGGTACAAAAGACGTGCATTAACCACAACGAATCTATTCAAAATTAAACTGACATTACCCATTGATGTTAATCTTCAGAAACATTTTATTGTAGCCATTATTTAGTACGTACAATGAGAATAGTGGCGAATAAATTCGCGTTTAGCTAAACAGTACGTGGTAGGCAATCATGTTAGTATTCACAAGGCGTAATGTTTCTTATTGCAGCTGTGACCTAAATATGTAGAGCAAGTCGTAATTTAACGATTTATGACAGCGCGACGTCATAAAGGCTTCGTTGTATTGAAAGCGAGGCGGCAGTCGATAATGGTTTGGCTTACGCCGTGGAGGCACTCGATACGAATGCTATATAGGCCAATAGCTCGACTAGCAGTTATCATAGGTATGTATGTATATATTTACCCCCGGGTCGTGCAAATGATAGCATAAGCACAGGTGCGCGTAGAGATTCCGAAGCTGTAAATGTGCTTTAGTAGGCTGACATAATCCTCCGCATTGCCCAGACCAAAGCCACAATTTAAGAGATTTAAGCCTGGTTTTGTGAGAAATATCGCCACTTAATAAAAGTGGTAGCAAGCGCGGCTGCTGAGTTTAAGGTCCTGGGGTCAATTCGGCCGGGCAAAGTGTTATTGGGTTTTTCCATCAGAAAATTTCTCAGGAGTACACTTTATCGTCTCAGACATCAACAAAAAACATCTCGTTTTTTTAAGCCAGAGCCCTCGAAGACGAAGAATTTCAAGAAATTTTCTCAGGGGCAGTCGCGAAATCTGGATTTGTGCCCGATTGATGATAATAGGTTCGCTCCTTTTTGTTAATTACACGGGACCTGGCGAAATGTGGATGTAGGTACTATAAGGTACTTTAAGGTACTTAGGTACACCCTTTGCGGATTATAGCCGTGTGTTATGTTTATGTTAATTAAACAGTACTTATTGACGTGCCTACATACGTCTAGACGCTATTTCATCTTTCAACAGTGACATCACTCATGGTTTCCCAAATATACTTGTTGTTATAAACAGGTAAAGTTTCAGGACAAATTTCTTCAAAAGTATATTGTAAAACGTCGTTTGATACACGTGGACATTAGTTATTGCAGTTCTCGGCTCAAAAACATTAGTTAATACCTCGACTGCAATAACACATTTTCTCTACTTGTATCAAAATTTACTATCACTCATGGAAAGCTACATTATCCATGGGTGTTCGACCGATCCCGTCAGTTAATTACCGCACATAACGGGAGAAAAGCCACGAGCAAAAGCTAGTACTTATTAATCTTCTTTTTCGTGTCACTCTTGCATGTGAGACCGGTCGTGGTCATGAATGTAGCGACTGCTGTACGGGGCAGTTGTCGACGATCGTTCACCACTTCTCCCGGATGGCCGACATCCTAGAATTTCTAGGGCCTAGTGCACTCGTCCAAGGGACCGTCCGTACATCCTACAAGGTAGAAAGACACGCCCAGCGGTCTATGTGACCCAGGCTTAAAAGTTCGTTAAACTATGTTGGGAAGTTCTGTAAGAAAGAACATTCTGCGTAGTTATACTGATGTTATGGCTCGTTAACATTTGTTGATGTGGCGGAAATTCAGGACATCCGGCGTAAGTGCAGCACTTTGGTAACACGACATGAGGGGCGTGATAAATAGCCATCATGTTAAATGATCTTGGTTGTACGTAAATGCAAGTGATTTCAGGCTTGGAAATAAAAAGGAAAGAGAATATACATTGATTTGTACTAAACGTGACGCATAATAATAAAACGATAAAATTATAATTTGGGTAAAAGATTCGACGCAGCGGTTTGCGCAGTGGCTGAACGATTGGCTGGTGCACAGCCGCACTGAAATAATATTTGTATGGCCTACGGTAGTTGCTCCGGGTCTGGCTGTTTGTGTATGTGAGTTTAAGAGCGCACCGAGCTTCTGGCGCTAATGGATTTTAGGTATTCCTAAGCAGGACGAAGCAGGACTAAAGCGGATAAGGGGGAAGCGTGGTGGCTCTGGTTAGAATGGGCGGAACTAATTTAGGTATTTCCTTCATATTATTCAAACAAATACACATTTCGAAAATGTAAAATGTATGCTTTATAGAAAACATGTAGTTTTGTTATTATTCAAAATCTGATGATCTTCCGTGAAGTGTTTACGCCGTACTTAAGGTTTATTTTGTTTTTTTAGAGCTAACTTTGGTTTTTTTTTCTATCGAGGAAATTAAAAGTAATCGTGTTTCTAAAATGTACGATGTATAGAGTGAATCCTTAAATATCTTACATATTATATAACTAAAGGATGAGTAATAACGATGCAGCAAGGGATCAAGCGAATGCAATTATTTAGGAATTATGTATCGTTTCCTCGGTGCGCTCTTAAATGTTTATAAACTACGATACAGGAGAAATTTCTATAGAGTCCCGGCAACGTTTAAAATATATCACAATACTGACTGTACCACTATATCTACAGGGGACAAGAAAACTATTATATTTAGAGGGACAATGACAAGTATGACCACCAATACAAGCGATTCTCACTGGTCATATTAGTATGACATGTGTGTATGACCACTAAGAAACGGGGATAATTATGCGTCGCATCTACGCAAAACGGCCATCATCTGCCTAGCCTTTTCCCGACTATGTTGGAGTCGGCTTCTAGTCTAACTGGATGCAGCTGAATACCAGTATTTTACATGGAGCGCCTGCCTATCTGACCTTGATAACCCAGTTAGTACGTGGCAATACGATCCCTATGGGATTCACTAGGACATTTTTCATTGTTGTTTGTTTACAGATAAAGGGCCTTTGCTAGAAACCTTAGGAACCGGAACCAAGCATTAAAATCTATTCCAGATCATTGCCATTTCGAATGCAATGGCTTGTAACCTTGAAATGAAACCTTCGCATTTAACGCCTTTGATTCAACTGATGTATAAGGGGCGCCTTCTAAGGGTTGCAAACGTCCCTTAGACCTACCTACTCTCATTGTTTTCCAAAAGTGGGGCAGCCTTGACTGTGTGACAGATAAATGTAAACTTAATTAATGCAAGGCGAGCAAATGGGGTACCTACTGTTTGCTGTATAAGGACTTTGAGAAAAATTGCTTCAGGTTTGAATTTTCTAGATTAAACATTTATTCACTACATTATGTGAATGGCAACCGTTTTTATTTGTGTCTATTGTAGCCTTTTGTAGTCTTGTACGAAAGCCTAAGACGGCTTTTTAGTAAAAGAAACAAAATACGTGCGAGTAAATAAGTTAACCATTACTCGTACATCAGTGGTAAAATTTTGACACAGTGCGTTTATGTCGTAACAGTATGTGATTCTTGTAATGTCAGTGTTACCGTGTAGACGGATTAAAGGAAATAAATAAAATAGAACTTAGGTAGTGTACAGTTTATTACAGGTCTCAGACATCCAACTACAAAACATCTCGGTTCTTAAGCCAAAGCCCTCGAAGACGAAGCAATTCAAGTAATTGGAGGGGTTTAGTTTAATTTAATATAACATTAATCTTAGAACCCCATCTGGGCCTAGAAACGCACCTATTAATTTTTGTCCCCGAAGACAGTTCGATTCGTTATTAGAAATTAGATTTATATATGCACGTTTTAGGTAATTAAGTAGATACAATTTTAGGTTCTTTATATTGTGCATCGAATGGTCTCCTAGAACTAAATATTGAAGTGCGCCTCTAGGTTTAAATTAAGTACAAAGCAGTGCAGTGCAGTGCTGTACAGTGCAGTTTATACTTAACGTAGTTTTATATTTTTCGTAGTTTTATATTTTTGATTTCAAGGTTTCAGGATGAGTTTCCTGAAAAACTTTTTCATTTAACAATGAATGGTATAGTTTTGAAACTGTTGGGTACTTGCTGATGTCCAATTTATGTCTGAAAAAGAAAAACAAAATAGATTCAAAACTATTCTCGATTATTTTCAATTGAAACTTTCATGAAAGTTTAGGTGCTGTTTCAGATCACAATTTTCAGATAAAGAGTGAAGAAATGGAAAATAAACAGATTTGTCAAACCTTCGTGGTAAAGTGAAGTGTTTTACATTTCTATTGGGCCAAAAGCTTATAGGCTCACTTGTTAAAATATTGTCTATGGAAAAAGTGAATAATGGAATAAAAACATGGCCTGTTAGCTTTGTGTCTCGCTACCAATTTGTGGGCGTCGAGCGAGGCAAGTGGGAACGCTCAACTTGTAATATTGCCCGACGTATTACTGTCTAAATTATAATTATGCGTATAACTTTAAAGATTGCTTAATTAACAAGTTAATTACCAACTAGGTCTATCATCAGTAGGGTTCTATTTTGTAAATTGAAGGGCTCTCGTTGTTTAGTGGTAAACTGTTCTGTTATTGACTGGATTCCTGTTTTATGAAAATGTAAATAGGATGGGCTGCTTATTACGGTTCCGTACACAAAGGGTCAAAACGGGACCCTATTACTAAGACTCCACTGTCCGTCTGTCCGTCTATCTGTCACCAGGCTGTATCTCATGAACCGTGATAGCTAGACAGAATAAATTTTCAGAAATGATGTATTTCGCTATAACAGCAAATACTAAAAACAAAATAAAATAAATATTTAAGGGGGGTTTTTTGCTCGATATTAATAACGGCAACAGGTAGACGCTTGAAATATTCACAGAATATTTAGTTGTACTTTCACTTTTAAAAATAAATAGTTACATTAAAATAAAATAAATATTTAAGGGGGCTCCTATTCAACAAACGTATTTTTTTTTCGTTTTGTCTAATGTTGTATAGATAATGGTTCGGAACCCTTCGTCCGCGAGTCCGACTCGCACTTGGGTGGTTTTTTTTTTATTGGTAATATTTATTCCATATTTATGCTTTTTTTCGAGGCTCTTCATAGAGACAACATCGCATAGCTGCCCGCTTAGCATGAACGCCGTAGAAACGAAAGAGAATCGACAAATCTTTTGTTCATCTGTCATTTTGTCGATTCAATGACAGATCAAAAGATTTGTCAATTCTCTTTCGTTTCTACGGCGTTCATGCTAAGCGGGCTGGACTATGGCGTCAAATATTCTTAAAAGTGGTATAAAATGTATGTTTCCAAACCCACCTGGTCACAGCATTGTAAAGCTGGGGCACAAGACATAAGTCAGCGATGGTGAGCTGGTCCCCAACGCAAAATCTTCCAGTCCCAGATGTCTTCTGCAGCAGAGTTTCCAAGGTCTGCAGACCACGATCTGCCCAGTACTTTGTGAACTTTATGTACTGCTCCGTCGTCTCGAACTGGGGCCGAAGACCGACGTTTTGTAATGGCTGGATGCCTGAGACTACTATCTGCAAAAGAAAATATTTTCGTATGCCTTCTAAACCTTATAGTAGCAAGATCTTGACCGTGAAAGGATTGAAAGTGGTTTGGCAGTTCTGTAAAATTCTATACTGAATTTTTACGTGTGGTTGAAAGAAAATAGGTGGAGATTTGCTCATTGTATTTTTGAGATGCTGGATAATTTTGTGTCGAAAAAATCCTGAAACCTACTACAGTAAATTAATCGCAGAATATAGTGTGGTAGTAAAAATGCGAAGATATTTTTACATAATTTTTTTCTGCTGACTTTTAGAGGGAAGCTAGATAATTCAGAGCTTCATGATAATTGCCGCGCAAACGCGAAAGGGGTGCCGTCGAGAAATTAACACCTCGAATACCCTTTAAATGCGGACAGGTTTAATGGCAAATTCAATTAATTAAATAATTCGGGAGACAGTTAGTGAAAGTTGAGCCATTAGCCCTTTTTATTTTGTCGGTGTCGTAATCAGGTTGGAATTAATGGTCCATAAGAGCCTACATAGTATATAATACATGCTTACTTCATTTATTTTTTTATGAACACCAATTTTCTGACTAACTGATCGACTCATTGACATTTGGTATGGTGATCAACGGGCACGTTATTATTATTTTGTTGAAAACTACTACTACTACTAATCTCAAACCCTGACGTTGGCAAAATTAATCAAACCTTCCTCGATGGAGATGGATTCCTTTAAAATATACATTAAATTGACAATACAAAAGTACCTGCACTAAAATGAAATAAATGCTTCTCTCTAATCTAAATATAACATTATCTTATACAAACCTCACAAAGCTCCCTCATCCTGGCCTTCTGTAAAGGAGATTTCGGAGTCAGGGCTGGCTCGGGACGAGTATCCTCTAGGTACTGCACGATAGCCATAGATTCCACCAGCATCTCATTGTCTAAACATAAAATATAACATTATAATAACAGAAACGCTCGCGAAAGTCGCGGTATTGAAACGTAGGAGCGCGATGACACGAGACTCAGTCACACCCTGAAATCTGGTACGTGCCAGGCCCGAAGTTGCCTTCGGGCCTGGCACGTACCAGATTTCAGGGAGTGACTGAGTCTACCCGGCAGGAATCGGCTTCTTAGTTGCCTAAGAAGCCGATTCCTGCCGGTTTCCCTTCGGGAACAAGGCACTCTATGTAGTGTGTAGGTGTCTACTGTAGTACAATAGTATATTACTACTAAATATTCACAGACCTACTCGCATGTTTCATTACCGCCAATACTCGGAGTAGTGATGTTTATTGTGACTTTTTAGTCGATCGGCCATAACTAATATAGGCAATGACTAATTAAAGAAAACGTTAAACATCTCTATTGCTGGGTAGTGCGTCCACAAACGATATCTGTCGTTTTTGGACGCACTATACCCAGTAATAGAGACACGATATTCCAATATAAACATGATGCAAGTAATTGTTAATGATTGACTGGCCATCGACTGAATCAATCGTTGACAAATGGTGTGTCATAATTGAAAGCAATCAAAAATTGACGACACCTAAAGATAGCATTTCGCGAAAACTGTTCAGTAAATCAAAATAATTATTTGTTTCCAGAGATTCTAATTTGATCCTGAGTCGGTTGATCAGTTCTGTTGTGACTACAGAACCATTTAATTTGTTAAAAGGTCTTACTACTCATTGATCGTCCTATAACGTAGCTCTCCCAGAATTGTCAAATAATTCACTTAAATCGTCTTGTATTTGATTTGCAGGTAAACTAAGCGAACTTTACAAATTCCTCGAGGCGGAAAGTTTAGGCAAATAAACTTGCTAAATGGTAAATTATTTTCGTAAGTAACACTCGGTGTGATTCAATTTGAACCTTGTGATACGGCGATAAATGTGTTTATGCTGTGGAGATTATCTTTTGTTTTCTGTAACAGCCTTGATCGTTGTCCCGAGAGCACGTATACATAATTTCTGACAATATTATTTCCCACACTAGTTTTCTACACAGGGGCTTGTCGTTCGACGTGTTTTATTTTACAAGCTTTTATTTAGTTTCACCTGTCCCGATGTTTGTTGGTCTGTAATCAAATCTTCCAAGGTAAATTTGATCTACTTCCCGGTAACCGATTGAGCTGAAATTTTGCACGCATATGTATATTGCGGGGCAATGCAATATTATAATAACATGAAGCTGATCTGATGATGGAGCTGGAAGGTGGCGATAGAAACTTTGTAATGAAATGACGCAACCCCATCGAATGTGCACTCGTTTGATTTGTCTTGATGAGTACTTTGTCTTTAGATGGTATCCAGGGTCTGATGATGGAGCTGGAAGGTGGCCATCGGAACTCCGTTATAAAACGACATAACCCCAGACTCGTTTGATTCGTCTTGATGAGTACTTTGTCTTTAGATGGTATCCAGGGTCTGATGATGGAGCTGGAAGGTAGCCATAGAAACTCCGTTATAAAACGACATAACCCCATTGAATTTGGACTCGTTTGATTAGTCTTGAGGAGTACTTTGTCTTTAAATGGTATTCAGGGTTTGATGATGGAGCTGGAAGGTGGACATAGGATCTCCGTAATAAAACGACGTTACCACATCGAGTTTGGGCTCGTTTGATTCGTCTTGATGAGTACTTTGGTGCTAGATGGTAACGAGGGTCTGATGATGGAGCTGGAAAATGGCCATAGGAACTCGGTAATTAAACTACAGAACCCCATCGAGTTTGGACTCGTTTGATCCGTCTTGACAAGTACTTTGGATCTAGATGGTAACGAGGGGCTGATGATGGAGCTGGAAGATGGCCATAAGAACACAGTAATTAAAAAATAATATTGTAATATAATTTAAATCAAACATTTAGATGTCAATGTCATTGTCATTGGAATATTTTTTAACACAAGTTTTCTTCGCAAACTGAAAAACGCCTAATTTCGCGGATAAATAAAATTTAATAACGTTTTAAATTGCCACCTGAAAATACTGATCTTTACCAATTGGTTAAAAAAAAAAAAAAAATCACCGTCATACTCACACATGTCAAAAAAACAATACAAAAACTTGCCGCTTCGGTTTTCCAAGACAAGAATCCGACGTAACTCGGATAATTGATCAAACTTAAGACGAATATCTCTGTAATGGTGGTAGAATCTGTATTCTAAAACAACGCCTAGAGGACAAATGGATTAATAATTATAATCCCACATTATTAAAGGTTTGGAATGGGAATATTGAATTGCAACCGTGTGGCTCAAATGAAGCGATAGCCTACTATGTTGCAAAATATATATCTAAATCAGAACCAACCGCATTGGATTCAAGCCTAGCCCGGCAGTGTGACAAATACAAAGTGAAGAAAGTGACATCTCGCAAAATCTTTAAAGCATGTATGCGAATTATGCAAGAACGACAAATCTCTGCTTGTGAATCCGCATTTCGATTGTGTCATCTGAATCTTCGCGACAGCTCAAGAAAATGTATTTTCTTAAATACTCGCAAGCCTGAAGTCAGGTACCGAGTATTAAAATTTGATGACAGCGGGCAAGCAACGGGATATTGCAATTATATCTTTGACAGGTACGAAAAACGTCCATTCAACACCCAGAATTCGACTTTACTAATATGAGTATGCTAGAATTCGCAATGCTTTTTGAGCCTTATATTAAAAAATAGAATAACGTTAGCAACGATTAATCCGTAGATGCCCATCAGCCTCAAGAGGAGACTACCAAAAGACGACTCATCACACTGACCGATAAAACTTATAATTCGAAATATTCCAGCAGTAGTACGAGTTCCATACTTTGTAGCTGCAACAGACCCCGAGAACTGTTATTATAGTCTTTTACTACAATATATGCCATATTGTGATGAATGTGAGCTACTCGAAGAATACGACTTCGCTCAGGAAGCATTCCTAGCAAAAGAAAAATTACTTCGCCAAACCAACGAGCGTATGCAACTTTTTAGAGAACGAGACCATCTGCTTGAAAATGCGTTTAACCAAGTTCACGCATTTCGCATTCTCGGCGAAGAAAATCTACAACCTAACGATGAGCCAATTGATGATATCGAAGCACCAGAACAATGTATGGCTAATGATGAGTTCAATACTTCTTGCAGAGCTATGAATGCTGATCAGGCAGAAATCTTTCGGTTTGTGACACGAAATATTCAAGGGCAGATTCAAGAAAGTGACAACAGGCTAAGACTCTTCATTACCATTTACCAGATCCCGCATTACATTACATTCATTACCATGCGGGATCAGGTAAAACATTTTTGTTTAAATTGCTGAAAAATCAAGCCAACCGTTGCCATGCCAAGACTGTCGTTAAAGTGTGCGCGATAACAGGGGTCGCAGCGCGTTTGATTGGAGGCTTTACACTTCATACTGCACTTAAGCTACCGATACAAAAATATGGAAAAATTTCCCAAATGCCCATGCTGACGGGAAATTTCCTCAGATTGATGCGGTTACAGTGGAAAGATATACAATTTCTGTTTATTGACGAAATATCAATGGTCCCGTATGAGATGCTTTGCATGATTGACTCCAGATTAAAACAACTTAAGAATAGTGAAGAAATGTTTGGTGGTCTTAAAATGCTCTTGTTCGGCGATCTAATGCAACTGCCACCGGTACGAGGAAACCAAGTAATCCATCAACCAACAAGAATGGTCCCAGCGACACATTTGTGGCGCTTATTCTCATTAATAGAGTTAAAACAGAACATGAGCCAAAAGGTTTCGACAAGTTCGTAAATATATTAAACGCTTTAAGAGTAGCTAGGTGAGATGACTACCGAACACTTTTCCGATCTTATGCAGAAAGTAACTTCAAATAGTTCTGGAGAGTTCTCGATTGAAAAAGCTCTACGTATCTACCCGACCAACCAGCAGGTCAATGAACATAATGCATCCGTTCTCAAACACTTTTAAGAAGAAAAAAAAATACACAAATTTTCAAAATAACAGCCCAAGATCAGTTAATTGATTTAACTAAAAATAATAAATATTTAAGAAAATAATTTGAACCTGATAAAAAAAATAAAAGCGTGTTTCATTTTTCAGCATGTACATCTTCATTATTTTTCTTTTGCAATCAAAATGTAACACCGTTTTATTTTTTTTATCAGGTTCAAATAATTTTTAACTTTCTAGTTCTTTTTATTATTATGTAATAAAAGCTTGTTTTAAAAAGTTTTTTTTTTCTTTTTATTTTATTTCATTTAAACTTCGAATCGCCTGTTTTCTTTTATCGTCTCTGGTGTCATTGCTTTCAATATTATTTACCTACTTGGTTCCCAAATTAATCGACACATTTGTTGTGAGTAGGCGTATGAGGTGGGTAGGTGCTTAGTGTGTCCACAAGTTTTGTGGACATTACTTCGTCGCTTATTTACTAGAAGTCCATAATGGATGAATAGATATTCGAAGTGAATTGAATTGCGCAGATATTATCATATCTAGGTACTCGTATTTCCATGATAACTGCAATATAAACAGCTATTCAAATCTTGAACTCAATTTCACACCGAAACTGTTGAAAAAACAAAGAAACACAGTTTATTTCCATAGTCAAATAAGTACGTATCCCAAGAAAAAGTTTGTCAAGTTGTCATGCGATTAAATATATTTTTGTCTAATGCCAACATTTAGTGGAGCGTCCCAATTCAAAAGCAAGCACTCAGCAGATTGAACACAAATTGCAGCAATAAGTTCAATTAAATCAAAATTGGTCCATTTAATAAAGTTGTTACAATAATTGCGTATCAGATCATTAAAATATTTTACAATCCCTCGCAATTTACTATTGTCTTCACTCGTAAAGTTGAACAAACTGATGAGATAAATAAATGGGGAGCCGTCGCACTTTGCAGGATTCAATGACCTAAATAGTTACCAATTTAGCCAGAGTTTTTCTTTCTATGTGCGATGTTATTAGATGGCGACACATTCATTAAATAGCTATTTGCAGAGTTATTGACCGGTCCACTTAAACAAACGGTCGATCGCCTCGAGTACGCAAATGATGTTTGATTGTACCGGACCGCGGACCGACGACATTGCTTGAATTTTTAATATTGCAGACCTGAGTAGAGAGAGGCCCGACCACTTGGCAAGAAAATAAAAACAGTTTTAGGTTCTCATTTTGAGTGCACTCTTATGGGTCAATTTATTTACGTGCCCACTTGCCCAGATTAACAATTTAACCAACTTTGCAAACATTTTATTGCGCTCACAGCTATTGAATAAATATTAGGTAGGTACATGTCCTGTTTTTGTGACATAGCTAAGTACTTGTAAATTGTTATCAAAAAGCTTTGAAGATTGCATTTCAAATAAATATTTATTCAAATAGCTTTTACTTAATCACACGCAGAATTCTCTGAATCAATTTATTTACGCTGTGATTACACAAAACAGTTTACCAGATAGCTACGTATAAAGTTATGTTCTTAACATCGTCTGTGATCTTTGCTGAACTGTTCCATACCGGCTAACGGATCTTTAATAACAGAGATAGCAAATTATGGGGTGAGTAGATTAGCAGCTCTAATGTGTTGCTGTTGGGTCTACCTCAAAGTAATGGGACTGCACTTATCAATCTAAAGCTGTAAATAGTAATACGGCAATAAACTTGGAGTTCTGTGATAGATTTATCTTTCTATTTTGTATACAATGTATTTTGTTTACGACTGAGCGTTTTCCTTGAGGATTTATATGTGTGTACTTACAGTATTCTCTGCGACAATCCCAAATAAATTATTGGCATGTGATGCCTTGCTTTTGTCTTTGTATGTAGATACCTAATCTAATGTACATAACGTTGGTGTTTTATATCCTGATCGGAAAAACCCAGTGAAAACCTAAACGAAAGAATTAAGTAAGTAAAGACAGCACCGGGCAAATGACCCGTGATTGCCAAGCTTTGATCTATTTTCCTCATTCAATTTATTATTATCCCTTGTTTAACTATTTAGTCTTTCTAGTACCTTAATCGGATGTAGGTAATCCATGCGGGTGCTAGTCTTATTTGTATCTGTGACTAAAGAGATTGCTTCTCGAAATCGTGCCACAGATGATAAATCTAATGTCAAGAGCTCTCCCTAAAAGTACAATACCATTCATTTCAATTTAATATCGACATCGCAATTAATATTGCAGGCTGTCGATATTAATTTTGGCAAATTATTAACGTCTGTGAGTATAATATTGGATTTTCATAATGACGCTCTTATTTGAGCCTCGCTTTGTGGCTAAATCTATATTCTGAAGATAGCTCTGTTTATTATTTATTTGCTTTCGCCAACACAACGAAAGCACTATCACAGTGTACTTTATCTAGTTCAGGCAAATATCAAAATCAACTGTGTCACCTATTTTAATTATAATTGTTAAGATGTTTCAGTGTAATTGTGCCCCTTTTTATAAATAAGCGACTTATTTATTTACTATAATTATTATTATTTACGTTTCTTTATTTATATTCAAAACAGTTTTTAATGTTATTTATAATGTTCTACTAGAGGTTCCCGAACTTATTTTGTCTACTGCCCACTTTGAGAATAAATTATTTTTTAGTGGCCCCCATTTTTTCACCTACTTACCACCAAAACTACTATAACTTCAAATTAAATTAATTATTGTGAGCTATACAGGGTTAGTTTTCAATGACCGGCCAAATTTTCAGAAATGGTTTAGAATCGATAATATTTTAGACATAACGAAAAAAAATATATATATATATACAACCTCCAAAAATGCATAGTTTCGGAGATATCATTAATCATAATCGAAAATGGTGCTGTAATGTCTTATGCAGATGTTACTGCTCTGTTGTTTGCAGCTAAATCAAGAGCTGAGGCCTACAAACATGCTCAGAATGGTTTCAACATTGTATCTAATTGGCTCCAGAATAATTTTTTAACACTAAATGCTGATAAAGCAAAATACATTTTATTTAAAATGAAAATTACTAACACACCGCTTACTAACCCAATCATTTACGCGCATACCTGTAGCACGTACGCTGACACTGCATGTTCTTGCCCTACATTAGAAAAAGCTGACCATATGAAATGTCTTGGTGTCACAATTGACTCCAATCAAAATTTCCGTAAACATATCGAGTTACTATGTACTAGAGTTGCTTCCGATAGGAGAATAAAGGACCTGGTTTGCACAAAGCCTCAAACTAGACATGCTTTTGCTAGTCGATTCTATGTGTTTTTAGGACCATTTCTGAATAATAGACTCAACAAGAAACTAAACTATAGTCTTAGTTATAGGAAATGTAGTCTTGTAATATCAGATTATTTAGCGATACTTAATTACACGGACACAGAAAAACTTCTAGAAGTTCAGCAGGCCTAGCCAAGTTACAAACGTTTTGTATCGATTCTCTTTCTACAATCGTAAACGCCTCGGCGTAAGCGATTGTAGAAAGCGTTAAATTGGTAGCCAAGTTGACACGACTATGTCGATCGCTCGTTCTCTAATGTCTGTAGAAAAAACCTACACTATGGTGAGCGTTCCTACCAAAGAGTTTAGCGATCAACATTGTAGAAACGATAACATTCTATTCTATCATTTTGAACGATGTAAACTTGTCTACGAATTTTCTATTCGTTTGTGTTGATCACGTGATTTATCGTTGAGATGATGTCATTCCCATTCATTTGAATAGTTTTCTACTAGCGTTAACGATTGTAGATTGTCAACTTGGCTAGGGGTGCTGGTTTGATTATTGTTACTTAAGTTAGTTTTAATGTTTAATTTAATGTTTTTGTACCAATTTGTTTTACTCACTTAATTAAATTATGCAATGTAAAGTAATGGCCTGAAACACAGGTTTAAATAAACCTAGATTAGGCAGGTCGCTACCTAACATTTGAATTCGATATTTTCGTTACTTCAACTGTTATTATATATTGTAGTTATAGTTTACTTTTATGCACTAATTATACAATACTTTAAGAAATAACACTGTTGCACCTAAATGTACACTTTTATATCTACTTTTTAAATAAATTATTCTTATTCTTATAATTATAAAATACCTATGTATCTCAGTTTAATTGATAAATACGAGTAATTCATTTTAATTCAAACCAATCATTCATATTTAAAGCTAAGAAAATGCGACGTTGTCATATTTCACGTAAGGGTTTTTTACGTTAATAATCGTGACTTTGCCGAATTATTTTGAATGAAAAATGAAAAAAAAAAGGATGATTGAAACATAATTCATATGCCAGTTGATTCTTTGATATGGTCTCAATCATACCCTAGAGTTATGGGATATAAAAAAAAACAGGTTGTATATATTCCTGTCCACCACTAAAAAGCAAACGTGTGGATATTGCAACAGCACAATTCAGTTCAACAGCCTAGATAGGTAGATTAGGTAGCATTTAGCACACACATATAGGCACATTTGGCTGTGCATGCAAGTACACAAGTACATTGATTCCCACTACGTTTATGATTTAGGAAATTTTTATCACACTTTCAAATGAATGCTATTATTTTATTTGTGTCGACAGTAATATTTAAAATGCACTTTTGGTTTGATATCTTATCTATAGATATTAATTTTAAATTTTGACTGGTCATTGAAAACTAAACTAACCCCTGTATAAGCGGAGATTAAACATTCATACGAGACTTTTACTATAACCCGCAAGAGTTAACTTGAGACCTGGGGGGTTACCATGACATCTTAATCACACAATCTTTTAATGTCACTGCAGTGTGAGAAAGTGACGGAGCTATAGAGGACGTCTAGAGCTATCTCTTTCTCACTCTGGAATAAGATAAAAATAGTCCTGCTTTAAGACGTCATGGTAGGCCACCTGAGCGCAGTAGGTAGTACACAACGGCGCGGGCGCTCAGGTCTAAAGTTAACTCTGACGGGCTACACCTGCCAATGAGAATGATTATTGAAACGCAACTTTATAGTATTCAGACAGAGTATTTTTTATTCAAAATAAAATAAACATATAATCGATTCTAATATAAAAACGAATGTGAAGGATGAATCTGATGCTGTTTACAAGTTGTAGTCGAGAGTCGAGAGCTCAGTCGGTGTCAAAGCGCCCTCCTAGATAAAATTACAAATCGCCCCCCTAAGCCTCTACACAATGCCCCCATTTTTTTCCTGGGTCTCTTACTGCCCCTCTTTAGGCCTGCAGCGCCCACAAGAGAAAGGTTTGGGAAAGGCTGGTTTAAATGATCAAATTTGTTACCTACCTAAATGTACTCGTAAACCAGGAAAGTGAAGAAAAACACCGTGATCTGTATCACTAGAAACATAGGTAATGCCCCAACTTAACTAGTCGCAGTTAATACAAGCACCATGTCGACCTCATTTCCCTCGATTGACAGCTTATCAATCCGAATCGAGCGAAAATCAAATTTAGATGCAACGCAAGAGTACCTTACGTCGAGAATTTGTGATTGAAGTGTGACGTGGCTATTAGCGCAACCCAGAGTGCACTCCAACGGGCTAAGAGGCCATTGTGGCTACGATGACATCAGCGAATATAGAACCGAATGCATGAACAAACATTCATCGACCTAATATGATGAATAGATACTCGTAATGATAATTATGATGATATATGCTTGTTTCGTGATTATGTTATGCTGATTTATTGGCATCTATCCTGGCAGTTATTAGACGGTTAATGTTGATGAATGGGCTACTAATTTGTTTTTTGAATAACTGTTTCTCGCAACTGTCTCGCTGGTCTAGTGGTCCTGGGTTCGATTCCCGGGTCGGGTAGTGTTATTGGGTTTTTGACGTGTTATCGTCTTATAAATCGACAAACACCGGCTGCACGCACGAAAAAGTGCAAAAGTCCTTAATTTTCGAAGTTAAAATTACAAAATTTATTATCTATGCGTATGGTTGGATGCTAACGCAACGGTGTTGTTAGAATTTCAATCTTTAAGGGGGTGAAAAGGGGGATGAAATTTTGGTTTTTTAAAGTTAAAATCACTAATATCATGAAAAATGACGTTATCACATAAAATTATCGTCCGTAAACCGACTTTACAGTCAGCCATTTTTTCATCAGGAATTTCTCAGTTGAGTCTTGATTAGTGCCCGGTTGGTGGCAATAGGCTCGCCCACTATTACATGGGACTTAAACATAACTGGCGAAATGTGGGTGTTGGTACTTAGGTATGGTATGTTATGTTTCTCGCGACTGCCTTTGCATGAAGCCTGTGACAAGGTTTAAGTTTGTAAACCTTCAGGTGTAAAATACAGGGTGTAAAACATCTTTTAACGAAGCTGAAAGACACTTGTTCTCCTCGTCAGTGCGATCATTTTTTTGTTCTACACCATACCTGGGAACCTTCTAGTTACGGAGATGTTAGGGGTCAAATTTCCAACTTTTTGACAAGGTTTTTTTTAAATACAAGTTTTTAATGTAAGATTTTTACTTTAAACACCTCCACGACCCCCGTACTAATCAATCTATCCATCAGCCCAATGTTTTGAGTGCGTTACATTGAGTTCTACCACAAAACATGATTTTTCACCCCAAACAAAAAAGTCGTTTCCCAGCAATATTTTTTGCGTAAAGTTACTTAGTTTGATGTACAGAATGCTTGGTTGACGGCTTCGTGATGAGGTCTTTTACACCCTGTATAATCACGCTCTCACGCAACTCTAAATAATTTGCTGATTGGACACATTACTTTTATAAATAAAAATGTTCTAATCTTATTTGCGACAAATAACAGTGGGAGGTACTAAGGGTATTTCCGTCCCTTTAGTTTCTGTAATAAAGAAACAATCGGACTCTCAAAACTATGTCAATACAATCGAAACACTGAAAGTGTATTTGGAAATGAAGTCATGTGGAAAATAGTCGTCCAAAGCCAACAATTTCCTCCCCGCAACTTAATCTGGACAAAAGAGGGTTTAACAATTATTATACGAGTAGGTAGATTAAAACTATCTCTTAACTGCACCGTTTCACAGACCATACGTTTCAGTCAGCTGTTGTAATAAGGTTTTCCGAAAGTTAATACCTACCTAAATCTATACAAATAAATAAAATTGAAGTGTCTGTTTGCAATTTCAAAATAACAGCTGTTTATTGAATGCATTTGAAAGTATCATAATATATGTATCATACTTGCGACAAAAAAGCATTTTAAAATTTTTGTCTGTCCGTCTCTCTATTAGTTCTGACTAATCCCCGAAACGGCTGGACCAATTTTGACGGGACTTGCAGATAGCTGATGGTACAGGATACCTACTATCAGTTGCAGGCAACAGATAGTAGGTATTTCAATAAAACGGAAACTTGAAAAGGACTTTTGAGGACTCCGAAAAAGTTATAGGCATCAAAGGTAACGATAGAAGATAAGACAAGATAGCATTGCCATAGCTATGGTGAAGCTTATGTTATTTATTTATTTATTTATTTAACACTTCAAGCACAAAGTACAGAGGCGGACTTAATGCCATGTTAATCCTTGAAAGCGATTAGATCATACCTCTTGTCTTAGATCTTCTCTGGTAACACCCTTTACATTTGACAGGCTTATGCCTGACGTTAATTCTGGTAAGTTCTGAATACGTTTCGAAAATTAATTACTTACTTAAACAAATATTGGTTGTATGAAAATATTTGCTGTTGCTACATATGAATTTGTTTCAGTCAATTCGTGTTGGATGATTGGAAATTAAGTTTTAAACGAATGTTTATTACTTAATTAAACCATTTCATCTGCTAACGGAATTTAATGAAAGAGAAAATAGTCATCCCATAAATAATAACTACTTTCATGAAAATACGTGAGGTAAGGTTATTTAGTGCCTAGTTTTAATAACCAGTGTGGATAAATTATGAATAAATATATACAGGAACAAATACGAAAGTATGTAAGCCAAAGGTGCCTTCGTACGTATTATATTTTGACAACTCGACAGAATATTGGAATGAGTTATCGCATTTGTAAAATTAAAATGCTCCACCATATCCTATCGAGGCGCTGAACATTTTCAACTCATTTCCTTTTCGTCAAATCGAACGGATATCGGTGTGTTAGGCGCTTTTATCGTGACACGAACGTGTGAATATCATACACCTCCAGGACGTACGTACGTACAATACGTTTCTAAGACGTAGCTCGTATAGCTACGCCTTAGAAACGTATCCATATCTCTAAGACGTACCCACGTCTACACCCACCTGCATAAACGATGGAGGGAAAAAACGCTCATAAATTCAATTATGAAAATGAAATCGGAAAATGCTCACTCATTCGTGAATTTGTGGCACACTATGAATTTTGTTTGTAACAATATCGTGGTAATCCTATGCAAAGGGTGCTACAAAAGGGTGACATTGCAGGTTCCAAACCTGGTAACTAAGTATCAATGTGGTATTTTCAAATTGTAAAATGTACGTATTTTCTAAGTTTCATCACCAAGAGAAGAAAACATAAGTATTGCGGAAACCTGAGGGTCTAAGCGTTCCGTATTTCTACGACTTTCCAAAGGATTTTACATTTAGCTTTTATGCAGTCTGTGTCAGTCCAATACATTTATGGTCTTTTGTTTATGATTTTTTCCGTTATAGTTGATAGGAGATATTATGTCACATTGTCTACCCTTTGGGCTTATTAATCGCCAACCCGCCTTGACCGCGAGTGCCTTGAGCGAGCAGATGATCACTCGTGCACTTTTTCTAAGAACAAAATAATATTGTAAATAAGTACCAAATACAAAAGAAATTCTGAAACGTGTAAGTCCTACCTACAACTTTTTTTACATTATGTTACCTGTAAATTTTTGTTCTGAGAAAACCCCATTTAAGTACCTACGTGGGTTTTTCTAATCAACGTCATCACATACAGTCATATTTCATAGTCCGCGTGATTTAATCATATTCTGTTGTGGAATCTTTTACAAGAATGACTTATTATTTCTTTTGCCTAGGGGAAATTACTTTTTGGTCCTTCTGGGATACTGTGGGCACAACCAACCCACAGATATTTACAGCGAAAACGAATGACATATTGTGTTCCTCACAATGGTGAAGTAATATTTATTTTCATCCTTCACCTCTGCTATGGAGCGATATTAATTTAAAATCATTGGACAAGCCGCCTTATAAAAATGTGGAGGTAAGTTAAACTTTCCTTTGAAATGAAAAAGTTGAAAAAGGAATTGAATTAAAACGACCTATCGTTTTAATACAGAGGCGAAGGAGCCTTTCCACAGGTTCAGCTAGAATTTTTTTAACAGCGAGCGTTATGTTTATGTCATACGGATTTAAGTTCTCGTTATAAAGGGTGTAAAAAACCTCTTAACGAAGCCGAAAGGCACTTGTTCTCCTCACCATTGCGATCATATTTTTGTTCTACACCATACCTGGGACCCTTCTAGTTACGGAGATATTGGGGGTCTAAGTTTCAACTTTTTGACAATTTATTTTTAAATACAAGTTTTTAATCTTTGATTTTTACTTTAAACACCTCCACGACCCCCGTACTATTCAATCCATCAGCACAATGTTTTGAGTGCGTTACATTGAGTTCTACCACAAAACATGATTTTTCACCCTAAAAAAAAGGTTACTTAGTTTGATGTTCAAAATGCTTGGTTGACGATGAGGTTGTAGATTTTGCGCATACGCAGACCCGTGGGTAAGCTATGTCTCCTAGGTATCCCCAAATTATACCCACTCATATCCAATAGTCATAAGATTTATACAAAATGACTAGTCAATGCTGTAACCGATATAAAACTGATACAAAAAATCAACAAAAGATGATTCGTCATTATCATATCAATCGATGATTTTTCATTTTCGTATCTTAAATGATATCTGGATATATCTAGATTTAAAGTAACATTTCAGTGACTTGCTGAATTTCAGACATCGCCTAGTCTAAACTGAAGTCCGCATGGAATTAAGATAAAAGAACTCAAGACTTCAGTTCTTTACGTCTGTTTTCACTCACAATTGAAAGCTCAATGTTGTATAATTTTCAATTTTCAGCGTTGAGTCAAGAGGTTGAAAATCCAATACTTGGCATTAGGTACAACTTAGTCTTGTTTCACTATAGATTAGTTCTTAACGGGATTCTAGACTAAAATGTTAGTTTAAAGCAAAAAAACAGGCATTTCAACAGCTATCATCATAGTACAAGATTAGGTGAGTCTGAAGTATTTAACAGGTATGAGTAACTAGTAAATACTTCAGACTCACCTAATCTACTCGCCTAGTATTTGAATAATATGCTGAATTGGCTTTCGGTGTAAATAAGCACTAACCCAAGGTACCTAAGTACCTCCTGAAGTACACTCACGGGTGTCGTATAAGGCGACTAATGTCTGAGGCAGAACACCTTGCGCCTCCGTAGACCAGAGAAGCAGCAGCGTTTTCTGTTAGTCTTTCATCACTGCGATCTCCAATCCGCCTGCCAAGCGTGGAGATTACGGCAAATTCCTCCCATCATGGGAGAGGCTTATGTCCAGCAGTGGACCTTATGGGCTGTTGTAGTAGTAGTAGTAGTATTTGTTTATTTATGGCAACTAGGCCCAATTGTTAGTAACAAACATTATTCCTAAAAACGATTGTTAGTAAACAAAACACAGAAACGCAAAACAAATACAAAAAGAAAATTGTGAGGTTAGGTGTGGTGTCTTCTGACCAGCACCTCCACAGCGTGTGACAACCAAGGTGCATCGAACTTCTCTATCAACATACTTAGGATGCCGTTAGAACTAGACCGCGCTCTTGATAAGATGGAGTTTGTCTTTTTGCGCATTATGGCATAAAAATCATCAGTATGCGCAAAAGCGAACATACCGGACTACAATAGCGCGGCAGTCCCAACAGCATCTTGAAGCAGTTATTATATTGAATACATATTATATTGATTAAAATATTATTCGCGGCCGTAACAAATATGGCTTAACAGAGTTAAAATCATAAAAAAACCCCCAAAACCTTATCAGTTCATTTAATCCCATTAAATGACTTTTCCATGAAATAGGAAAATTAGATTTCGCGGGCTACTCTGTAAAAAAACCTAAATGGTATATTTTTGGTGTTTCTCTGAGATCTTTACAGATTGATAAATTAATACAAGTAGGTAACAAACTCAATGTTCAGAGCTAGAAAATAGTTTCCCTCTTTTTTTTTTCTTACCTATCAGCAAGGCGGGTACTTTCTGATGAGGGTTGATAGCCTTGTACTCCTCAGTGTTCTGCTCGCCTTCCTTCACGATGTCCACGGGTCTCTCCTCGAAGGGAATCCGCTTCAGATGCAGGGCAGCTCGCACCCGCCACGAACATGATGACAGCCAATAGGCGTAGAGTATCGCGCGGTTTTCAGCCTTCGAAAGTAGGTCATAAATTGTAGTTCGACCTTTTTACAACAGTTTGTGGGTATCGATGATTTTATGTAGTGTAGTCTAAAGGGGTTAAAGTATGAAATTGCCGATTTGTACTGAAAAATTGAAACTCGTTCTTTTCCAAGATAAAACATATTTATTCAATTAAAATATTTACCCTCACTAACATACAATACATTGCTGCCATCTAAACGGAAGTTCATTTATGCCTTTACGATAGAACTCTGAGGATCTAGATTCGACAAACTGTGTGAAAGCATTTTGAACTGCCTCCTGGGAAGAAAATTTTTATCACGTAGAAAATTGTCCAAATCACGAAAAAATTGGTAATCCGTTAGAGCAAGGTCTGGCGAGTACGGAGGATGACGTATAGTTTCTAACTGCAGCTCCTGTAGAGTTACAACGGTTTCTCGTGCAGTGTGAGGTCTAGCGTTATCATGGAGCAATAATGGTGAAGATCGATTCACGAGTCGGGGCCGTTTCACTGCCAGTTTCACCATCATTGTTCGAAGTTCGGCACAGTAAACATCTGCTGTTATTGCCTGACCAGACCTGAGAAAGCTATAGTGAATAACACCATGAAGAGACCACCAAACAGTTACCATTACCTTTTTATTGGTAAGCGTTGCATTGGCACTGTTGCGGCGTTTGACCTGGGGTCAGCCATTGCATTTTTCGCTTACGATTATCGTAAACAATCCACTTTTTGTCCACATGTCACAATTCGATCTAATATTCCTTCATTTCTGTACCGATTCAACAAGGAAACACAAGTTTCAACACGCACTTCTTTCTGCAGATCAGTCAAATCATGAGGCACCCATTTTTCATACTTTTTTATCTTATTGATTTGATGCAAATGAGTCAATATTGTAGGTAGGGTTACGTTAAACCATGCCTCTAATTCCTGGGTAGTTTGACTCTGATCGGCTTCTACCATCTCCTTCAATTCAGCGTTATTCACCTGTGTGGGCGGTCTACCACGTGGTTCGTTCTTCAAGTCGAAGTTTCCATTACGAAAGCGGTTAAACTAAAAACGTACGGTGCGTTAATTAGCAGTCTCCTCTCCAAACGCAACGATGATATTGCTGGCCGTTTCTGCCGCGTTAATTTCACGTCTGAACTCGTATTCAAAAATAGCTCGGATTTTTGAAGTATCCATCTTTACGTCTAAGCTGAATAAAAAAAACAATTGAAAGTCGAAAATCGAATGTTGCACATTTTATAAAAGAAGAACCTCATAGGAATCACGTGAAAAAAGTTTCAATTTCATACTTTAATCCCTATTATTTATAAGTATTTGCAGATGGGTGCCAGCTTCAAAATTCTGATAACTTACACTTTAAAAGAAGAATAAATGAATCTTTATAGCTTTGATTACGGTCCAGAGAAAATTATTTGGAGGTTTTTAAGTACTTATCCTAAATTACATAACAATCTGTTTACATTGCTCTACAGCTAATTCGTGGATTCTGTACGAAGGCATTCGTCAGATTTCCCTGCCATGAAGGCATGCAATATAGTCTGTACCTAATCAGACTGCTGCTAGCGATGCAGAGTCAACATTCTTACATTTCCAAGTATAATCAAGTCCAAGTGTGTATTTCCAATCGTTGACTTTAGAAAGTGGTGATGTGGGTCCAGTAGTTTACTCAACAACAAATAAAACTTGTCTAGACAACCTGCGAATATATTTGCATTGACTTTGATTAAAGTCAGAGTTAGAAAATTGCACTAAATTTTGTTAAATTTACACATATTGATTCAGACTAAAATCTGCCTTAAATTGAGTTTAAAATCTCAGTCTGCCATATTAGGTATGCTTTTTAAATTAAGAAATAGGTATCTATGTTTATTTATCTATGTATTACCGTTAAACGAGTATTTCTTGTATTTAAGTAGGTTTAAAAAGGGTGTAAAAAGACTATTAACTAAGCCGGAAGGCACTTGTTCTCTCCGTCTTTGCGATTTTTTTGTTGTTCTAGACCATACCTTTTTTTTCCGGATGGTAAATCGTCAAATGACCTGGAATGGAGTGTCAGACTTTTACTGACTAAAACCCATCCATGTTCCCTCTGAGCCCTTTGTGTTCCGGGCCCGCGGTATCTCTTTCGAACAGTCCCGCAGCCCCGGGGAACCTTCTAGTTACGGAGATATTGAGGGTCAAAGTTCTAACTTTTCCACAAGATTATTTTTAAATACTGGTTTAGTGTGTACTGGAACCCCGTAATATTCAATCCATCCATCAGCACAATGTTTTGAGTGCGGTACAATGAGTTTTACCGTAAAATGTGTTTTTTTTTTACCTAGTATGATGTACAGAATGCTTGGTGGACGGCTTTGTGAAGAGTTTGTTTATAACCTGTATAATCTGAATCTCGGAAACGGCTCCAACGATTTTCATGAAATTTTGTATGCAGCGGTTTAGTGTGTAGTTTCGGGGGCTACAAATCGATCTAGCTAGGTTTCATTTTCAGAAAAAAAATACCGATCTGTCATCCAGATGTTTTTATTTAACCTAGCCTTAATACTGACAGCTGTTCCAAAATACTTTTAAACACGATTATGATTTTAGATTGTCAATTATGGTGGTCTAGACACCATAAAAAAAATACAAAAAAAAAACAATTTCAAAAGTCATTTTGAGGTTATGTTTATCCTAAATACTTGTGTGATTAGATAGAATATTATTGACGTAGATGAATATTTATCGATTAAACTTTTACTTAAATCTTGTAAAAGGACAACTGGTCTTTTTAAGTGCTTATCAACAATTATTAAAATAAATTTCAAATCGTAAAATTATAACTCTTAACACATCATATTATTTACCTACTAGCTGGCCTGGGGTTAATTGACGTAAGCTAAAAATAAAAACAGACTCATGCTGGACTATCAATCATTATCTACTGTTCGTTTGACACTTGAAGTTAGCACCTAAACATTGCTAAGTAGGTAACTAGATTACTGATGTTGTTAGGTCCTTAGCTACGCTAGAAATCGCATTGCCTGAATGATTTGGCCTAACTCTATGAATTATGTATATTAGTAAAATGGTTAGGTACTTACCATGTCGGGTGTCTGTTTATTGCTAAATTTTCTGAAAGACTCGATCTTGTATTTATAAAGAGTACCTATTGAGATAACTCTTATCAAAACTTTGGTTGAATTGTTGTGAGCGAAAGTGACAGTCCGGCTGATTGCTGATTTTATTCAAGAACACCTGTAACTTTGTCAGTATTCAATTTCGTATAACCATTTTCAAGGTGTTTTTTATTTAAGTTGTTAATTTACTAAATTAAGTTATTTAATGTTGTGAAAATAAAGTCGACTGCTTGTTTTCGGATATCTGTGGCATTACATTCCATTTGACGTAGTTCTCTGAATAAAATCTAGATGTCACTATTACCAGCAAAACTTTTTAGGCGGGAAAATTCAATTATGTAGGTAATATCAAAACTACTGAGGTTGTAAATGAAACATTAAAGCTGATATACATTTTATTTATTTACATATATAATGGCAATATACGTAAATATTTTATTATCACTATTATATTATTCAAATACTTTTTGTTTTTTTTTTTAAACCGTATAGACACAATAGAAGTGGAAGTTATACAGATATTACATTCTATGGATTATTAAAAAATAGTAATATTTCAGAAGACAGCAAGCATTGATTTTGCGCACAAGAACAAAAATTGTATGTTCACAGTCAATAATTATAAATATTTATTCGATTAACATACTTAACTTATTGTAATATTGTTTTCGAATGTATAAACAGTCATTACAAATACTTGTTATAAATTATTATTTACTACCAGACAACCATCAAAAACGATAGTAACGATTTGGTCATTAATTTTATTGTACTATTCAGCATTTTAAAGAAATACATGAAATGACTCAGTCAACTTCATTATTGAAAGATTTGACAAGAAAATACTTAGCTCTTAGGTTAGAGACAAAGTTTTCATGAACAATAGTGCTATAAAAATAATATTGTGCTTCTTTTTATGCATGCTTTGTGAACAAGTTCCTAAAACGTCGATTAAAAATATAATAAAACTGAGCAAACTTCAAATTTTATTGCTATAAATACACATTTTTGTTATAAACATGATGAGACATCTATCGCTAAGACAATGATAACAACTGGCTTGAGATACTTTTAACTTACAAAGCGCGTTAAACGTAAATGAACCAGCCAGAGACATTTTTCATTCTACCGTTTTAACACTTTTGAGTAGACCTACACTGTTACTACTTCCATCCAATTTTTTTCCTATGATGTTCCTCATTTATTTATCTAACACGTAACTGCAACTCAATCGGAACTTAAAGAAGCTTCAACAGTCCTAGTTTATTCAACCCCATCGTAGTGGTGAGCCTGGTGGTCGCATGAGAGTCGCTCTAGTCTCCGCTGTAAGGGTACCTCCTCCATCAGAATCCGGTAGACCGTAGAACGCGTGAAGGTGTCGTCGATGCTGAAGTTCGTGCCCTTTGTGGTTTAGGGTCTGCAGACGACTCCACAGAGAAAAAATCCTCTTGTTTACCATTTTGTTCTGGGTTGGATTTTCTGGAATACAAAAAACATTCAGATGTTAGTTACAATATACTTGAACTGTTCCTGTTTGTTCAATCTACCACAACTGTAGGCAAATAACATTAGTAACATAGAAAGTTTAATTTAACCTTAACTAGCGCAGTCGTGAGGCACAGATTTCTGTTACTCTTTTTTGTGCGTATTTTGCAGAATTTTTTGTGCGTCTTACCTGTGTTAAATAATAGTACATTTGGATACAAGTTGGGAAATTTTGTCATGGCCAAGGCAGAATTCACTGTTATGGAGCCAAGACCTGCAGTGACGTTTTTAAATACATTTACGAAGAAATGTATTAATTATCGAATTAAAATAGATTTATTGTTTGTCACAGATGAAATATCAGTTCTTATGATTATTATTAAAGAAAATTTCTCTCTCTTATAACTGTCTTTCTATGTGTCTAACAAATTGGCAGTTCAAAATTCAAATAAATTAAAGTTTTAACTCACCTGTTAACTCATTATTGTGCGTACTAGCTATGCCTTCCCGTTTAACTTTTATGATGTTCACTTCGGGGTTTTCATTCACGAATTCATTCTTTTCATCCTCTCTCAGATTATTAAATTGTAGTCCAGAATTTATAAGATTAGCGTATTGTTCATTAGCATTGTCAATGTCTTTATTTAAGCTTGCTAAACGCATTTTTAGTATTATAAGGGGGTTCGTCGCAGCTATCACTGCATCGTAGATATTGTTCGTAGCAGGATTGCTGTCTAAGTAGATTTCGTTGGTTTTATCATTTGTGTCTTGATTATCAAGTGCAACTTCTTCAGCGTATTCTTTATTGGGGTCGGGGTCGAAATTTCTTTTGCCAGTATTGTGTTTATACAATTGATGGAGGCGATCCAATTGCCTCGGATAGTTATGCCACTGTTCTTTCCGAAAACCTTCTCCATTGTAGTTGTCATCTTTACTTATAATATTGAAAATATCATCATTTTGATTATTGTCACCACCTGCATATTTGAGTTGTAGTTTATTCAGAGATCCTTGTTTATTCTCGTGCGCGACGTACATTTTGTATATTTCATCAAGAACATTTCTTGTTTGATATCTATCACTAAATGTATTGTCATTATGTTGGCTATCAAAGCTGAGTTGTTCTTTGTTGAAGTCATTTTCGGACATTGGAAGAACATTGCTCGAGGAGAGTTCCACTATCGCAAGCAGCAGCGCGGGGACGATGTAGTGCCGCATCTGTAACAAGACAACATTATATTTGTGACATATTATGACTTTAAACTTTTCGTCGACGATGGTGTCGTTCGTCTGCATTTGTTAATTAAAATTCTAATGTCAGCTGATTTGCGTCTGAATAGTTGAGAATATTCAAAGATTAGGTGCTTCTGCACATAGAGTGAGTAGGGGGCATAGCAGCGTTGAACAGAGGTGATTTGCATATCTTTTGGTCACGTTTTCGAGATAATATGGCACATGGCGAAGTTGTGTGCAAACCTCTCAACATTAATAAGGTTTCGGCAAACAGCTCGGCTAAGAGAAAATCAATTCACGTTTATTTATCTTGCTGCGACGCGATTTCTAACTTTTAGGTTGCTTCGTTAAATTGTGTAAAGTTTACTTTATTTATTGAAACTGTTAATATTTTATTTAATGCCCCAAAGGCTTAGGTAACGAATATCAACCCACGCACAAAGTTTTTTTTACTTTCAGTTTACCTTTAATTCATTTATCGAGGTTATTTATTTTACTTAGAAAGTAAAAAGTCCTGGGGTCGGTTCCCAATATATTAGTCAATATCGTACTCTTGAGAGTGTTAATATATAGGTAGCGATCCAGATGTCAGAAAATAAATATTTCAACTGAAGTTTCAGTGAGACAGTTATAAACACGAAGTCTAAAGAGGGGGGAATGTTACGTGTCGTTGAAGAAATTTTAATATCAGTAAAGTATTCATACCTGGGGAGTGCCAGAGATTCGGCAAATAGGTATACCGGACTTCTGGCACTAAAGGCTTTTCTCATTCAATGATAGGGAACGAGCACACTATTCATCATACTTGCTGGAAGCAGTATACCGTCGTACTGCCAAGTCATAGGTCTCGAGTTTGAACCCAGACACGTATACCTTAGAGTTTTCGGATTCATGTGCGTATTGTATAATTATCACTTGTTTCGATGAAGGAAAACATAGTGAGGAAACCAAACCAGCATGCCTGAGAGATGGTTCTCGACGGCATGGTAAAGCCAAGTGGGGGGGCACATGGGCGGTAAAAATACTCTGACACTTATAGGTTAGGCACCACACGAAAAAAACACTCTTAGTCAACTCAGACCCAGGCTTAGCTTAGTTTTCTTTATAATGGTTTCCTCCACGGGCAATAAGGTTAAAGCTTAATTTAGATGTAAAGCACATCATTTGAAATAGTACTCGTATTGGTCAGGTCCTAAGCTGGAAGAGGATCCCTAAATATCCTCTTTGGGCCAACACGACAATGTGTTGTGTACCTAAAAAGTAATGTTAAACGAGAAACTTAGGAAGTCACGAGTCACCCAACGTTATTTACATCCGTTTCCGTCGGGCAGACAGTTGGCGTCGGTATTAAAAAGCAATAAAGGTTATTAATGGATCGCAGAAATGTTCGCAATTAACGCAGTTCCGACATTTCAGGACGTTAACGAAAGAATATTAAACAGAAGCGACCTAATAACCATCGGATCGCGATACTATTCTTTTTCTATTTTTTGTTCACTGCGCTATAAAAATGTATTTTTTTTGAATGCGGAAATAGGATATTATTCCACGCGAATGTACCTTTTTTTTTTTTTTTTAACCTACCCATTACCGGAATAAAAAACGACATGCACACTAATAATATTAGTATGGATTAGACAAATAAAAACCTATTAAGTAATGACATGGCAAGTGTTGATAAGTTCCGTGGATACAAGGCGGAAGTTGAGAATGAGACAAGTAAATCTATTAAATGTCTGAGATCTGATAACGGCGCAGAGTACTGTAATGGTAAATTTAAATCATTTTTGAAGTCTGCAGGCATAAAACACCAGACGACTGTACCGTACACGCCGGAACAAAATTCTGTCGCAGAAAGAGCGAATCGGACTATAATAGAAAAGACATTACTGTCAGAATCGAACCTGAGCAAGAAGTATTGGATCGAGGCTGTAAATACTGTTGTTTACCTAAAGCACAGAAGCCCCACGAAAGCATTGAATAATGCGGTACCAGAGAAGCTTTGGACTGGAAAAGATGTGGATGTGAGTCATCTGAAAATCTTTGGTTGTTTGGCATATAGATTGATACCAAAACAAAAGAGACGCAAACTGGACATGAAGACGGAATCGATGTTTTTTTTTGGATATCCAGATATTCAGAAGGTTTATCGTCTGATGAATCCTAAGACAGGTGAAGTGATGTCTGCGAGAGATGTCAAATTTCTGGAAAACGTCTTTCTCCAAAAGGAAAACGTAGAAAAATCGGAAGTAATCATAAACTTGAATAAAGATTCTGTTCCTTCCAGTTAACCCAACGGATCTACAAGCAAATCTGAACGCTTGGAGGCTCACGATGATATGTATCGTGGTACTGTAGATGAGAACGTAGAAGTATCAGAGAAGATAGGACCTGATCCTGTAGTACCAGAGCGAGTACTTGATGACGTATTGACTGAAGAAAAAGTAAGAATACCTGAATCAGAAAGAAGGTATCCTGTAAGAGAACACAGACAAGTCGATCGGTGGGGATGCAATGATATGTATGCCAAGGAAAGCAATCTTGATGGTGATCCATTGACTATTAATGAAGCGTTGGCGAGACCAGATGGTGATTTATGACAAAAAGCGATAGATAATGAACTTACGTCACTAAAGGAGAACCAGACTTGGACGTTGGTGGATTTCCAGCTGATAAGAAGCCTATCCAATGCAAATGGGTGTTCAAAATCAAAAAAGATAGCGATGGCAAGGTAACGAAGTACAAGTCTAGACTTTTAGCAAAAGGCTTTACACAGGTATGTGGTGGAGATTATACTGAGACTTATTCTCCTGTAGTTAGAAGCTATACTCTAAGATTGTTGTTCTCGCTAGCTGTTGAATACGGTTGGTTTATTGATCAGTGGGATGTCACGACTGCCTTTTTGTACGGCAAAATTAAAGAGGACATTTACAAGCTCCAACCAAAAGTAGCAGTAGTCAAAAGTCAAGAAACCAAGGTAAGCAAACTGCAGCGTTCTTTGAATGGATTGAAACAAGCTTCAAATGCTTGGTTCAAGGAATTGGATAAAGAAATGTTGAATTTAGGCTTTGTACAATCAATAAAAAAACTTTTTTGCAAAAAATAAAACCGACTTTTTTTATTTTTCCATTTTTAGTTGTAATATCCTATACAAATATTAGCTATTCATTTATTTTAATATAACATAACATGACGCCAGTAATCCCCGAAGAGTTGGGCTGAGGTGTACCCAATATTACCTACACCCACATTTCGCCAGTTATGTTGGGGGCGAGCGTTGGCGTAAATCCAGACTCCGTAGCTGCTACTGAGAAATTCCTGATGGAAAAACCCAATAACACTTTTCCTGACCTGTGAATCGAACCCAGGACCTCATGCTGAGTAGTTGCCACCACTAGATCAACGAGGCAGTCATTTATTTCATATTGTTAACAATACATGTCATGGTAATAGGCTTATTCCCAATAAAATGGAACCTAACACACCTTACTGTCCAAATGTGGGTGTACTGTGCACGTGCACATCTGTATACGTCCTCAGAGCATACAGGCGTGATGATATGTTATGATATTGTGAAAACAACAAACATCCAAGCGATTGCAGCAATCACGACCGATTTGCTGTCTATCATTGAAGAGTTCCATTGTATTTCTCCGAAGATCACCATCAGATCTTCACCAAATTTAAACGGGACCACCGCGAAGCAATTTTCTTCGAAACAAAAAAAGAATCATCGAAATCGGTTCACAATTGGCGAAAAAAAGGCTGGACATAAACACAAAAAAAATAATTAAAAAAAAAATCTGACGAATTGATAACCTACACTTTTTCGAAGTCGGCTAAAAATAGAACCGTGTTTGTATCAAAACCAGCTTAAAAACAATAAGAAGTTGATTGTCGTTATTTACGTAGATGACCTTTTCATTTTTGGAAATTGTGAACAAGAAAAGCAAAAATTAAAAACCAATTTGCTTGACAAGTTTAAAGTGAAAGATTTAGGGTAGGCTAGGCATGTTCTAGGCATGAGGCTGAGGAGAGACAAAGATGTTATTTGTCTAGATCAGCAACACTTCATTTCGGACATTTTAAATGACTTTAACATGACAGACGCTAAGCCAGTTTTGACCCCAATGGAAGTCGGTATGAAATTAGAAAGATCGACAAATTCCCATAGTGATCTGCCATATCGAAGCTTGATAGGGTGTCTAAACTATTTGGCATGTAATACGCGACCAGATATAGCACATGCGGTAAGTGTACTTTCACAATTCAATTCGTGCTTTGATGAAATACACTTTAAATGTGCGAAAGTATTTATTTAAGAGGTACGCCTAACCTTTGTCTCACTTTTAGGAAGTCGGGAAATTTAGACTTACGAGGCTACTATGATGCAGATTGGGGAGGGGCACTTGATATAAAGTTTTTCACAGGATTAATTTTCAAGATAGGTAAAAATATAGTGTCATTGGAGAGTAGGAAGCAAGCGACAGTATCCTTGTCCACCACAGAGGCAAAGTACGTAGGATTGAGTCAAGCTTCGAAGAAAGCTCTTTATTTACGTAGTTTACTGAACAGTCTGACAGCCGTGGGTAGTAAAGCGGTAGTAATTTACAATGACAATCAGTCGGCGCATAAAATTTCAGCTAACAAAATGATGCATAATAGGACAAAGCATATAGACATTAAGGCCCTGTCTAACCCTCAATTTAGCAACTCTATTTGTGGTGGTTTAAACTTAGTTTGAAGTTCTAATCAGCTTGCACTACAAAGCGGTTGTTACGTCACTGCGGGCCGAAAAGTGCGAAATGAGTGTTTTTTTTTGCGATTTACAAAAAATCTATTGATTGAACTAAAAAAATAAATAACATAAGACCTGCTTTATAGTTAGTTCAGTTAGTATAAAAAGTTTCATGATCTAATTTGAAATATTTTATGATTGCCAGCGGTTTATTGTTCAGTTTAGAGGTATTTTTGGTTTTTTTTTGCTATTGAGAAAATTTTATGGAATCGTGTTTTCGCCAAACATAGGACTTAACATTAATCCTCAACTTTACCATATATTTATTTCAAAATTAATGCTGCAGTATTTTAGGCGTAACGGAGGATCATGCTAAGCCATTTGAGGTAGTATATTTCTATTCGTGAGTGTGTACTGGCAAACAAAGTTGAAATAAGGTACATGTCAACTGATAAGATGATAGCGGACATTTTAACTAAAAGCGTTCACAACCCGAAGCTAAGAGAATTTTTAACGGATTTATCCCTGTCAAATTATTCTATTAAGGGGGCGATGAGTCATTTAATGTTTTGATGTTTTAGGTTTTGTAGAAGTGCTTTGTGTAATAGATTTCCTATTCATTCATTTCCTAAACGTAGTTTTGTTATGCATACTTTATTTGGTAGATTTCTTCTGTTTTTGTTCTATACTTTTGGATACATCGTAGTACACAGAAGTGCACACAGAAGTGTTAGTGATTTATTTAGTTTTATGTACCAAGTACTGACAAGTACAGACACATACGCATGTGTAATAGATTAAGGGGGCGTATTGGAGGTCGCATATACATGTAAGCACTGGCCTGTGAGAATAATCATATTTAACACATGTCTGTCACTGATTTTAAATTAGCAGAGTTACGGTTTGTTTATGTTGTAATACATGGTAACCGGTGATTGTATCTTGCGTGTAAAATTATTGGACCACGAATGAATATTATACTCTACCATCCCACTGTTGCTCTTATCATTATTCCAATACAAAAAGCTATAGGTACTTTAGCGATAAAGTTAAAAATCTATTTAAAAAAAATTACAAATAGTAGTAGCTTGGTATACTGGGCTGCTGGCGTCTGTACCTAATTTCGTGTTTGTTTCCTGCATGAACTTTCAATCAAAAGGAACTGAAAAACTTGATTCGCTACATACAGAAATGCTTCAAAAGAAATTCGTGTACTTATTTATGTCACCGTAAAATTGTAAACATCGTTGGTTTATAATCTATCTCGCGGTCGCGAGATTGTAAACTCTCGAAAGATTATAATCCTGTCCCTGATTGGTCGGTCTTACAGTAGATACCTAGGCCGTTCTGTTTGTCACAGATTCATTTTATCACAATTTCATATAACTACTTAATTCTAAAGCTGTGAGTTATTTTCAACACGAAATCAATTTACAATCACAAAAACACTGTTCATTTACATTCGACAACAAACGAATTAAAAAACAAATATGGCGGCGTGGGGCACATGGCGTTCAACCAATTAACGCGCGAGGTGCGTTCCGTGTTCACAATCTTTCGAGAGTTTACAATCTCGCGAAATAGATTATAATCTAACGGTATTTAAAAATTTTACGGTGACAGATACATACATACATAGGAAAGTTTTATCGAATGCTGTAATAAATGCATGCTTCACGAACTTATATGAATGGAAAGAGGATGCCTTGTGAAAAGTCAGATGAGTACCGAAATCGCCAAGTTTTGGGGGATTGGATGTAAAAACTTTTCTCGGATACTTTATTGAGTAGTGTACTTATAAATAGACTTCTTGAACTATAAGTTAAAATTCCGAATTCGTTTTTCTATTTTTGTTACTTATTCCGACTTATACAGGCTGCGTTGTCGGCGTGCGACTTTAGAGGAAAATTATGAAATAAACTGTGTATGAATATAATAATGACTTAGATACATAAATATTTCCGCCATTTTTCCCATAGGGACAGGCTGAATCTACTCCTTTTGCCAATTATCATACTCGCACACCGGTTGCGAGTACCTTGGTACAACGCAACTGACTTTTCTGAAGGCTTCTTTATTTTGTTCCTTAATGTTGTGTTGCTGGTCGAGTGGTCGCAAGCGCGACTGCTGAGTATGAGGTCCTGGGTTAGGGGTCGGGCAGTGTTATTGGGTTTTTGATGTGAAATATCATAGGCGCGGGTAAAACCAAGAGTAGAGTAGAGTAGAGTAAGGACTCCATTTTCCGCATTTAGACTCTCATTCGGTCCGTTGTGCGTAGGTGTCCTGGCTAAGTTAGCCAGCCTAGCTCCGCCCAGAAACACAGAACTTTCATGGGAGCTTCACAGGGTTCGCAGAGCGACCTCACCGTTCCGAGGATTTGTTTGCGTTGGGTAGCCACGGCCTCGCATTCCAGGACGACGTGAGTGGCTGATTCTTCGGCGTCAAAGCAGCCATTGCAGAGTGGGCTGTCCGTAGCGCCTATGTTAAAGAGATGTTTGTTTAGGGGGGGCAATGGCCCGTTATTGTCCCTATTATTATTCTGAGGTTATTTCTACTTAGGCTGAGCAGTCGTTTTGTTAGTCGCGGATGTAGACTTGGCATCGCCATTTTTGACTGCCTAAAGTCTGTAGACCGTGTCCATTTGTTGTTATGTAGTATCACTGGCGTATCCATGTACGGAACTGTGAGAAAGGTAAGGGAAGGAACGGGGGGGTACGGGCCTAGCACTGCCATCTCGGAACCTCTCTTAGCAAGTTCGTCTGCGGCGTCATTGCCTAGGGATCCACTGTGCCTCTTAATCCACTGGAGGGTGATTCTGTTGGATACCGATATACTCTCCAGGGCGAGGTGACATTCAAATATTAATTTACTGTTGGTTTGTTTCTAGGGCTTTAAGCACAGCTATAGGCTATCAGATACGAATCTGATTGCATAGTTGTGAATCCCTAGACGCTTTACGGCTGTTGCAGCTTGTGTTAGAATGGAAAATGGAATATCGAGCTGTGTTCGCCTAGTGCGGGTAAAACCAAAAAACCGGCCAAGAGCGAGTCGGACTCGCGCACCGTGGGTTCCGTACAAACTTTTTAAAGGACAAACTTAACTTTGCTGTTCGATCCCTAGAAAGGGCAATTGCACAAACCGCAAATAATTAGTTTGTAATAGTAAAATCGTTTTTTTTTGTTATTAAACTACATATTTACAGTTTTCAGATTTTTCTCTTTACATGTGCTGTAAGACCTTGCTTTTTGCCAAATTTCGTGATTCTAGGTCAACGGAAACTACCATATAGGTTTTCGACCCAAAACCTATAGGGTACATCCGGTTGACCTACAGGGTGTAAAAGACCTCATCACGAAGCCGTCAACCAAGCATTCTGTACATCAAACTAAGTAACTTTACGCTAAAATTATTGCTGGGAAACAACTTTTTTTTTTGGGTGAAAAATCATGTTTTGTGGTATAACTCAATATAACGCACTCAAAACATTGTGCTGATGGATGGATGTAATAGTACGGGGGTCGTGGAGGTGTTTAATGTAAAAATCATACATTAAAAACTTGGATTTAAAAAAAACTTGTCAATAAGTTGGAACTTTGACCCCCAATATCTCCGTAACTAGAAGGTTCCCAGGTATAGTGTAGAACAAAAAAATGATCGCAATGACGGGGAGAACAAGTGCCTTTTGGCTTCGTTAAGAGGTGTTTTACACCCTTGTAATTGTCAATTTTGGTTAAAAGCAAGGTCGTTCAACACAAATAAAGGCAAAATTCCGAAAAATAAAAAAAGTTGAAAATTAAGGCAAATTTTGGTACTTACAAGTTTACGCGAAAATCAAAATTTGCCCATATCTTTGATTGTGTTGACTCAGGACCTTGATTTTATATACATAATAGGAACTTGTAAATTAATGAATATTGACAAAGATAAAACGCGTGCTCGTGACGTCAAAACTAGGTAAAAATTATACCTAGGCGTGACGTATTGAGAATTGTAAAAGCGTCGTATCTTCGTCAATTTTGGTTTACGTAACAAAAGAAAAAACACGGGTCAAATATTTTTTAATAATCTAACTGACGGACTAATTCCTTTTTTTTTTGTCGTCTCGCCTATTGCTCACTGTCAGGAATTTCTCAGTAGCAGCCACGCAGTCTGGATTCGTAGCCAGTTATTGGCTATGGGCTCGCCTCCTATTACATGGGACTTAAAGCATAACTGGCGAAATGTGGGTGTTCCATTAGGCACCTGCTTAACTCTTCGGGGATTACAGGCCTGCTGTTTGCTGTTATGTAATGGATGTTCCTTTTTATACGCCCTTGACCGTGTTACTCGTTAGCTTTTTCTACGTTTGTTCTATTACGTATGTTGCTTAACTTTTACAAACAAATATTACCAACCTCAGATTCCCGCATTTCTAAACTTAAACCTAAATGAGGTTTTCAAGCCCAGCAAAGCTACGAAGGTAACGTTAATTGTAAAAGTTACCAAACCTTAAAATACCTCAAGTAAAGCCGCAGAGATTACAACTGTTTTGTTGACTTTAATCTGTTCTTGAGCCCCTACTAATCCTCGTTCAGGAGCCTGGAGTCACGCGATTAAAACGTAAGCATATCATTTACTTAAGTAAACATAAACAAACTGATTGGTTGGAATGTTTTTAAGTTGTTTAATGTATATTTTATTAAATACTAGCTGACCTGCGCAACTTCGTCTGCGTCACATAAGAGAGAAAGAAAGAGTTTTAGAGAGAGTGTGCGACAACATTTTAAAAAAAAACATGACATGAACACACAGCGCCATCTAGTGTCCACACTAAGCAAGGAGCCTTGTGTCGTGGACACCAAAAAGGAATGATTTTTTCCGGTTGTTATAACGATAAATATGCCATCCAAATAAAGATATAGACAGATAAAGATGCTGTAAACTCTTGATGACCTCTTGCAACTGCCTTCCGTTTCCATCGTCAGACCTTCGATGAAAGACATACTCTAGTTGGGTTTAAAGTTCTCATCATGATGCATGTAATGAGGCCAATAATCTGCGTAAACTGCGTATGGATTATTGATTGTTGCGAATATCACAGCACAGTTCATGCACAGCAAGAACACGTGAATTTATCAGGCTTCTGTTCTCTATACTACTTTTTGGAGAAATCATCATCATAATCAGATTCCTGCCCTTATCCCAATTTATTTGGAGTCGGCGCAGCATGTATTCTTCTTCCTTATTTTTGTATTACTTTTTGTAAAAATATTTGACCAAAAAAATGAAAAATATAGAAATGCAAACAATTTCAATACTAAAAAAAATATTAAAAACCTCACAACAAAAAAAAAAAAAAAAAAATTTAAACAAATCATAAAAAGTGAAAACAATGTTGTTTGAACTTACAACCCCGTGGTTTACAGAGCGGTCATGAAACCGCTAGGCAATTTACTTCGTTGACAAACAGCCGTACAAATAGCCGTTTTCATGTACGTCATGACTGAAATGTCAAACAATTGAAGAATACGGAAAATTGCTTACGCCCTTAAGCAAGTAGCGTGATAATATATAGCATAAATGTTGAAGAAGCCTGTAAATAATATTCGTGCAAAATTTGAACAGAATCTATGCAGTAGTTTTGACTTGATGCGCGCACAATCGACGACGATTTTATTATATGTATGTTACCGGAAATGAATAAAAACTAGGAATTGTACACAATTCCTGGGATATGTATACAATTCCTAGGAAATGTATACAATTCCGAGCCTACTTAGGAAATGTGTAAAATAATGTTTCAAAGAATGCATTTCCTAGGAATTGTATGTAATTCCGAAATGATACTAGGAAATGTATAAAAACGAATGCTCTCTGTGAATAAAATAAACTATACACGTTTGAGAACTGAAATCAGAATTTTTACTAAGATGGTTTGCACTATAACTGTTTCGAAATTTGAATTTGGGTTGGTTTTTTGTTTGTTTGAGGTTAATTGATAGGATTACTGAATGGTTTTTTATGTTTATAAAAAATGTTTAAAGCTAAACATTTTAAAGTGTGAACCATTATTTTTAAAGTGCTTTTATATATTCCCCCTTAAGAACATCAAGAATGTAACACATTTCCGATCACTCTTTAGGAAATGTATAGATATCCTAGGAAAAATGCATATTATAAAATATATCATACATTTTCTATCTATTTTAGAAATTGTATACATTTCCTAGGAATTGTACACAATGACGGATTTCATACATTAATTATTTATTATTTCATTCATTTCATAGATAGATAGATTACCAACTACTTATCAAACTCAAACTCAAACTCAAATTCAAAGCATTTATTTCAATTAGACCAATAAGGCACTTTTGAAAGTCAAAAATACAAAAAAAAAAACAAAGCTACAGTCCTAGACACAAGACATAATAACTTGAGAAAGTACTGTAGTTGCCCATTCCCTAGCGTAGATCTATGGAGAAGAACGGGCAAGAAACTCCATGGACACTCTTTTAAATCAAAATATTGTTACAAAATCTTGGTTACATCATTCATGTTGAGATTAAAGATATATGTGAGAACGATGTAGAAAGACGTGCACATTATGAGCGTCCAGAGTAAAACATTAAATCAACAAATTAAAAATAAAGTAATTAAAATGAACATTGAAAATGCTGCCAGCTAAGAGATGACCAGTCCCAACTGACAGCGCCCGATCACGAACAAGACGCCTGTATCGGCGCCATTCAACTCAACCATATTGAAGGGAACTAAATGACCCGACACACCCGCCACCATCAGCGAGACATTTGAGTGAGCATGACTTTCTCTCAGCCACCAAGGCATATTCAAGTCAATGAAAGATAACTAAATGCAAATGGTAGCTTAACAATACATGGTCCTCACACATGTGTTATACAAATAATTGTAGAATGTGGGGAGGTATTTTATTGTAACATTTTAAACAGTACCCCATGAAAGATGAATCTACTTTAGCAAGCCTGAAACCTGGCTGAACTAGTTGGGCCCTATTTCTAGTAGTATAGTGGTGTCTGTCACCTCTTTTACTGAATAAATGCAGATTTTTCCTAACGTACATGATATTTTCATAGATGTATTGACAAGGTACTGTCATGATATTAATTTCCTTAAACAGTTCTCTTAGAGAATCGCGTCTACGTAATTCATAAATGGCTCTGATAGCTCTTTTCTGCAGAATAAATATAGACTCGATGTCTGCAGCGCGTCCCTATAGTAAAATACCGTATGACATAATACTATGAAAATAACTAAAATAGACTAGCCTCGCGGTATCAACATCAGTAAATTGACGGATTTTTCTAACAGCATACGCTGCTGAGCTCAGCCGTCCTGCAAGAGATGTTAAATGAGGACCCCATTGTAGCCTTGAGTCGAGCGTAATTCCCAAGAAAACCGTTTTATCGACAAATTCTAGTTTCTCTTGATCCAATACTACGTCACAATCACGACTTTTGACATTTGGTAAAGCAAATCTAATGCACTTTGTTTTTTTCACATTTAGAACTAAATTATTAGCGGTAAACCAATTATGAACCTGCAGTAGGGCGTTATTTACGTCGTCCAGATTTGTAGCACGTCTGTTTATCCTAAATATTAAAGAAGTATCGTCTGCAAACAACACCAATTGCTGGTATTTGTCAAATAAATTGGGTAGGTCATTTATGTACACTAAAAAGAGGAAGGGACCCAATATCGAACCTTGTGGTACACCCATTTTTACTTTTAAACCCATTGAATTTACGCTATTTACTTGTACATGCTGCTGTCTATCGTTCAAATATACAGAGGAAAGCTGATTTTCTTGAGTTCCGCTATTTTGTGCGCAAAACTGAGAAATTATATTTACATGTATTAGATTTGAAGTTTAAGTAGCAACTTTAAAAGGTTACACTTCATTAGTTTTTATTGTATAGGTGTATGAAGATAATTAATTTTAAAAACAAAACCCTTTTTTTGCGTCAGGATTAGATTAAAAAAATGCTAAAACAGGTACTTATTTCTATATTTTCATTTATAAGTATTAATACTGAGTTTCATGATTCTAGAACAATCAATTTTTTTTTTTCATGCAAACTTTACCCCCCTTTTTCCAAAAAAAAACACAATTTCTATAGCCTAGATGTTATTCTGAATTTATTTAAATAGATTTGTGAAAATTTCAACAATATCCGTTCAGTAGTTTTTACGTGATGCGCGGTCAAACAAACAAACAAGAATTTTAAAAATGGTTTTAATATGTTCAGTTACTTATTTTAAGTCACGCCCCTGGTCGGTTATTTTTTAATCTTCAATGTACAGATTTTTTGGTCTCAACGATTTTATTGTATGTATTAGATTTAATATTAGGTAGGTACCTAATTAGTAGTAATAACAGTAGTTTTTAAATACAAACTGCACTACTTAATGTGTTGCAGGGCAACAAGCACATAAATTCAAATTCAAAATTCAAATATTTATTGCTCAACACAGTACATTTTATACATTTCCAGATGTTAAGTGAATGCGCAGTCCACTGTATTATACCAATATAGGCATGCAAAATTCATAATTATAGTTATACAATTTCATAAATCAAATTAAATGTGATAAATTCAAAAATTATAGCTTGTACAATGATATAAATTCAAATAAATAAGTAAGTAATGTCATAGATTCTAATTAAAATAATGTCAGAGTATCATTATAATGTCAAAAACATAGTGAGACATTACTGATAAAATTTATTGAAACATGTGTTTGAATTTAACATTTTTAAACTGGCTGGAATTTTGAGATGGGGCAGCAAGGAGGATACCTTGCTACAAGGGCACGGTCATAAGAGACTACCTATGTGTAAATTTTTGAGAAATTTCGATCGGCATTCACAGATTTTGAAAAAAGTGTCTGTATGAAAATAGTCAATTTTCACAACTTTACTGGCATTATTATCGATTGAATCCGCTTAAAGTACATATATTTAAAGTAATAATAACCATAGTTTAAGTAGATTCACATAATTTTCCTTCAGCTTCAGCGTAGCCAAATTCATATAATTTTCCCTCTTCGTTTGATATTACTGCGACTCAACCGCAAATGACTTCTGGAATACCTAGTCATAAAAATAGATGATTTGGAAATTTTTAAGAGCCGTAAAAGTTTATTACTTGCCCCGAGGAGCTAAGCCTGCGTGATATTTGAACTTTCGTTTCATAAAATGCATCTGTGGATGACTGACAACGAAATGTCTTTTTCTAGACGAAATGGCAAGAAATTATGTGAACCTCGATGAAAAATGGTCACCGCTTTGAAGATGGAAAATGAAATAGTGATCGTACTGGAGGATCGAGTTAGGGTTTAACGATATCTTCATTTAAAAAACAAGCAGTGATAGCGCAGTGGTGTGACCGTCGGCTGTGACTGCCAAGTAGTACGCCAGGTGGCCTACCATGACGTCTTAAAGCAGGATCGTTTTAATCTTGTTCCAGTGTGGGTAAAAGACGGAGCTATAGAGGACGTCTAGCGCCATCTCTTTCCGCACACTGGAACAAGATTAAAACGATCCTGCTTTAAGACGTCATGGTAGGCCACCAGCTCTGATTTTTGGATTCATGTGCGTATTGTATAACTATCACTTGCTTCTGTGAAGGAAAACATCGTGAGGAAACCAAACTAGCAAGCTTTATTTCTCTTTGGCATGTACCTAAAGCCAAAACAGAGGCCCATGGGCGACATAAAAACTTTGACATCAGGATCAGGATACTAACCACACGAAAAAGAAGGAAATAAAAAAACTAACAATCTTAAAATCCGACCTATTCTAGCTTGTAACATTGTAAAGTCCTCGAAAATCCAAATCCTCCATAGGTACATATACAATGTTTTCATTTGTTTAATTGCAAAAAAATAATCTGTGTGGTCTTTAATTACTTGGCTTATAATTCCCTTAGCCTGAGGATTACACTCTTTTGATCTTTCGTAGCATAAAGTATTTAAGGGACCGAATTATTTCACAAAAACCAAAATCACCAATAAGGTGTTTAAACTTTTCTCCCCTGCCCTCATAGTATTATTAACCGCCATCTTCAATGGCGCCATGGCCAATAATATCTTCCCACAATCGTGGAAACAGGCTACCGTTATTGGTATTCCAAAACCGGGCAAGCCTAAATCCTCCCCGAGTAGTTACCGCCCCATTAGTCTCCTCAATGTCATAGGCAAAATCTACGAGAGGCTCATTTATAAGCGTCTCAAGGACTACGCCGAAGCAAAGAGTTTAATTCCAAAAGAGCAGTTTGGGTTTAGACCCCAACACTCCTGTGTCCAACAAGTGCACCGCATTGTAGAACACATCAGCGAACGCTTTCAGCGAGGCATGATAACAGGTGCCTTGTTCTTCGATGTTGCGAAAGCATTCGACAAGGTCTGGCACAACGGGCTGATATACAAGTTGTATCGGCTCGGTGTGCCAGATCGTCTCGTTCTCATCCTCCGAGACTTCCTGTCGCATCGCACCTTTCAATACCGCATCGAGGGTGCGCTCTCCGCCCCTCACCCGATTCGCGCCGGTGTCCCTCAGGGCTCGGTGCTATCCCCATTAATATTCACGCTGTTCACTAGCGACATCCCAAAGAGTAATACAACTCAGTTAGCCCTTTTTGCTGACGACACGGCCATTTACTACTCTGGAAGGAGTCTCTCAAAAATATCTAGCACCCTCCAAACCTCCGCAAACGCCTTAGGCGATTGGTTCCGGAGATGGAGAATAGAAGTCAATCCGGACAAGAGCCAGGCGGTACTCTTCACCAGACCCTACCACCCTATCCCCACGAACCCCAGTCCGATCACCATGTTTGACAAGCCGATCCCTTGGGAGACGCAAGCCAAATACTTGGGGGTCATCTTAGATCAACGCCTAAACTTTCGAGAACACATAAAGACGGTACGCTCGCGTGCCGCCTTCGCTCTCAGTAGGCTCCACTATGTGCTGAATGCACGCAAGTGCAAATTGCGTATCTACACCGCGTGCATTCGGCCTATCATGACATACGCGTGCCCCGTGTTCGCGCACTCAAAACCCTACCTAATCCACAGGATGCAGACCCTCCAAAACCGTTTTCTCCGAAGGGCCATGGGCTCACCGTGGTACCTTAGGAACGAGCAACTTCATGTAGATCTCAAAATCCCAACCATTCAACAGTTCATGAAACGTCTCTCTAAGAGTTTCTTTGATAAGGCCGAGAAGCACACCAACCCCTTGATTCGTTCAGCCGCCCACTATGCCCCATCTAAAATCTCTAAGATTCGCCGTCCTAGGCATACACTACTCATCCCCGATGACCCCACAACCCTCATTCAAGAAAGCTGTAGGGAAAGTAGCACTCTACGCAAACACAAATACAAACCGCGAATCCGTAACCGACCACGCCGCCGTGACGTACCGCGAACGCGACCCCCCTGTAACATCACCGACCGACCCTTGCTCGACGAGCCAGCCCGCGCCGCTGAGCATGTAGCTTTAAATTCCCCAAATAATAATCCGACCCAGCCACCCTTGCTGCCCTCCCTCAATGACGCACTAAGCCGAGGCCCGAACCCCACAGGGGGTGCCCTTAGTGTCGCTCATTTAATGAAAATCCATAGTTTATAAGCCCTGGCTGGGGGCCTTAAAGTAATTTTTGGCCACCACAGGATAGTCCGGTTAAGCAGTTTGACAACCTTAACGTGTTGTGTCTGCGAGTGGTCCCACCTAAAAAAAAAAAAAAAAAAAAAAAAAAAAAAAAACACAAAAACCATCAACATTTTTTTAGCTATACTTACATTATTCTTAGGTTGTTCCTAGAAACTTTCAGTTAGCTGAATATATGTGCTTACAGTCGAGGACTTTAATTGATATATAATATATTAAATATTTGTAAACATGTTTATTGATTAATAGATTAATAAAAAAATAAAAAAAAATGATGAGCCATTTGCCACTATTCGTATTTTAGCTGTGTATACAATCATGTAGAACGCTGGTATTATTTATTGTTTTGGCTTCAGTCGGTGTTTCATAAAAGTTGAAAGAAAGAATGAGTGCCTGAGTCAAAGCTAGTAAACAATGGGGTGGTGGGTGCCACCTGATGACCTGACACGTCATTTTTACAATCAGGATCGTCCAAATACATCAATAAAATCTTAAAATTATTAAAATATTACCTATGTGTGAAACGAGTGTTTTTATTTTAATTTTAAAATCGACGTATTTACTTTACGTAAGCACCGCGGGCGTTCGTGCTGGGGCCTTGGTTCTGCGATTTAAGGGCTATATATCCCTCAAATGGCTTAGCATGATCCTCCGTTACTCCTAAAATACTGCAGCATTAATTTTGAAAAAAATATATGGTAAAGTTGAGGATTAATGCTAAGCACGATTCCATAAACTTTCCTCGATAGAAAAAAAAAACCAAAGTTACCTCCAAATCGAACAATAAACCGCTGGTATTCAAAAAGTACTTGAAATCAGATCATGAAACTTTGCATACTAACTGAACTAACTATAAAGCAGGTCTTATGTGTTTTATTTTTTTGTCCAATCAATAGATTTTCTGTAAATCGCAAAAAAACTTATTTCGCACTATTCGGCCGCAGTGACTGACGTAACAACCGCTTTGTAGTGTAACCTGATTAGAACTTTATTCTAACAGAATTTCAAACGAAGTTTGAACCACCACAAATAGAGTTGCTAATTTTAGGGTTAGAAGGGCCATAGGTGACTCACAAACATGTAATGGCTTACAATAACGTAACCCATTACCTACACTACCATTCACAAGTTTACGAATCAATTTAGAAAGTAGAACACTCGTATTATTCCAGAATGTATTACGAAGAATCGTTAATATTTTTTTCATCGAAAATGAACAATGAATACATTTTTATGACGCATACTAAATATTTCGGTGAATCGATCCTTTTGGCGTTGCCCTTTAAGTAAATACGTGAATCAGGTAAACTTTCGGGTTAAGTGAGTTTGTTTCCCAGAATTACATATTGTGAGTTCTTTTTATATTGATATTGTTTGTTCGTGTTGCTTGGGAACTGAAAACGGTCAACAATAAATGTGCCATCAAATATTTATTTGAGCCTACCATACTGATTTTGATGAGATGACTCGTTGTACTAGTAGTCACAAGTTCGACTGTTTAGCATCATGTCCTGGGTTCGATACCCAGGTCGGGCAGTGTTATGGCGTTTTTCTAAAAGTATTAGAATTTTTTCAGTAGCAGTCACGAAGTCTAAACAAGTGTCCGGTTGAGGGTAATAGTCGCGCCCCCCATTAAATGGGACTCAAACATATGAAACATATGATAATAAATAAAAAGTGGGTATAATATAGGGTGCACCGTGCACCACTGCCTAAACATTCAAAGATTTCAAGCGCGATGTAATGTTATGGTCAATTCCATCTTTAGTGCTCAAGGAATTACCATCCTCTTCAAATTTTTTAGTTTTCTTTACACGATAGGCGCAGTTAAGCAATAATTATTACCATTCAGCAGAAAGCAGGTAAGTACAAACAATAGGCGAGACGACAAAAAAAAACTAATTAGTCCGTCAGTTAGATTATCAAAAAATATTTGACCCGTGTTTTTTCTTTTGTTACGTAAACCAAAATTGACGAAGATATGACGTTTTTAAAATTCTCAATACGTCACGCCTATGTATAATTTTTAGCTAGTTCTGACGTCTCCAGAGTTTTGATGCGTTTTATCTTTGTCAACTTTCATTGATTCACAAAAACAAAAAATACGTGTCCTTTAATGTCCAATACTCTAACTGACGGACTAAATAGATTTGCAATTTTTTGATACTGTCGTCATGCCTATTGTAGTAAGTTGTAATCCCGAATACATGAATAATGATTACATGAGGCCCAAGCAAAACTGGTGAAGTAGAGGTGTACAGTATTATACTGATAGAGGTGTACAGTATTATACACCAACATTTCTCCAGTGATGTATTATTATTTACCTATAGTCCTATACCATAAGCTCTTCCCCTTCGGAGAATACAAGGGATTTTAGGTACTTATGTGTCAATAATAATTATCGTGCAGTTTAGAGCCAGTAAACGTAAAAAAACATTCTGTCTACCGCTGCGCACTGCGAAGTGCGGCGCGCAAATCATAATGCTCAAGCGATGCGAAAATGTTGTGTAGTATGTTCTATAATGACGCATATCGGTCGGCTGCTACTCTGTGCGATAGGCGCCGCTCACACGGCTCACAGTAAGCGTCTGTCTGCGGCGAGGGCGAGGGGGCGACTGCGGCGGGATGCGGGGCGACTGCGCCGGGGCTCGGGGCGACTGCGGCGGGGCGCGGGGCGTCACGGCCGCCGCACATGCCGCCGCGCCCGTCGCCCGCCGCCATGCCGCATACCGCCGCGTCGCCGTAACCTTCGCGCAACGGAGCGCGTCCCATCTCATTTAACCTTAAAATGAGCATGTTTGACGACGATTTAATCGAAAATGTTAAGAAATACCCAGTTTTATACCGCAATAAGTTGAAGAACTATAAGAGCATGATCAAGAAAGGCAACTGTTGGATCGCAATCGGAGAGGCACTAAATAAATCACGTGAGTAATTTCTCATAAGTAACATAATACATTTTGTTTACCTTATGTTTATATTTTGCATGATTGTAACTAATAACGTGGCTCATCGTAATACAGTCCGATATCTGTGTTGTTATGAACGTGTGACTGAAGCGGCCAATCACAATCGAGTGTTCGTAGGGGGAACAGAGATAGCGTAGAACGAAACGTTTGACGAGAGCCGTACCTACCTAATACCTATCGTGCGTGCATAGAAACATAAACATGTTCTGTAGCACGGCCGCAGCAGGTGGGTCAGTTCCGATGTGTTTTTCTGGGCTATTGAAACTTTGTCAACGTTTCTTGTATTGTTGTAGTTGCTATTTGCTTGGCGCTTGCGCCGTACAGAACTACTGATGTTCACTAGATATTACTACTAACAATGACTTAATATGTGAGTTTGGTGTATTAATGAGGGTTAAATATAGAAAATAGGTACTTTATTGTACACCAAAATTAAAACACAACTGGTTCTTCTAATTTTTTAGTTGCAATAGCGGTCTTATCGCCGATAGCCATATCTTCCAGACAATCTTTGGATGGACTGTACTGACTGTACAAACATGTGCGTTGCTGATTCTTACGCCCTTAACTCAGCTTGTGTTGTTGTGTTATACCGAGTTGTTTTGCGTCTTGTTATACCGAGTCTTGTAAACGATGTTGTTAAGTTTAAACGCAATCCAAATTTCAGTTTATTTATTTCAACTAGCAAAAACAAACATACAAAAAACCCTACTCCGATGTCATTTTTATTATCTTACATTGTCTTGTTTTCTCTGTGAGTGAGTTTGCTCATTCTCTTGAGGAAAACAACATTAATTTCTAAAACTGTAACGTGACTCCTAATGTGTAATATGACTATGTATGTAGTAAAAAATAATGACATCTTTGTCTGATTACATTATCCTGTGAGCAAGACTATAAAAAACCTACATCTACAAGTTGTAAATGGACCCTTTACGGAGCCGTCAACCAAGCATTCTGTACATCAAAAGCAACTCTAGCAATTTTTTATGGGGTAAATAATCACGTTTTACGGTAGCACTTAAAACATGACAAACATGATGGATGCATTGAATAGCACGGGGGTTTTATAGGTTTTAAAAGTAAAGTTTTTATCATCTAAAAACTTTTATTTAAAAAAAGAACTTGTGGATATGTTGGAATTGGAACTTTGACCCCCAATATTTCCGTAACTAAGTAGAAGGTTCCCAGGAATGGCATAGTCTAGAAGGGTTACAAAAAATAAATCGCAATGACCGGGAGAACAAGTGCCTATCGGCTTCGTTAGGAGTACCTACTTTTACACCCATTCTAAATGATTCCTGTGTAAGTTTCTTGAAATGTATTAAAAGATTGTTTGTTACAGCTGAAGAATGCAAATCGAAATGGCGCAATATACGAGACAATTACATAAAAAACAAAAAGAAGAAGACAACGGGAGGCGGCTCTTCATATTCCAAGTACGACGACGAGAGGCTGAACTTCTTATCAGATTCATATGAAGATGGGATGGATGAAACTTCTAACACTAGTAATCTGGAAAGTGCAGTAAATGAACCTATTGAGATAACTTTCGAGTGCGTGAAAGAAGAATATGATTCGTCCGAAGAGGTGCCGTTGTCAGAGTCACCATTCATACTTGGAACTTCTAACAGGAGCACTTCAGAGCAACCTGATGCTTTTCCTCCTAGCCTGTTAGCTGCTACATATGATGCCAATCCAGGATTGGATGTACAACAGCTTTTACCCGTTCAAGACCAAAGTGTAGCCCCACCGCCAAAAAGAGCTATGAAACGAAAGATAGACTCCATCATAGAAGAACTGAAGAAGGATAGGGAAGAAAGGAATGTCATTTTGCAACAATTGGTTACTAAAGCTACTTGTCCAGCAGGGAAATCCCCTATCCACAACTTTTTCTCCAGTATGGCTGACGTTGTTTGTAAATTCCCGCCGGAAAAGATTGCAGAAGTGCGTTTGAAAGTCTGCAGTATGATCAGCGAAGTTGAACTCTCGGTTTTGAAAGATAAGCCTCAGACTGGTGCAAGGTTATAACTTTTATTAATATTACTTTTTATGATTATTACTATTTTTGTAAGACATTTAATTTAAAGTTGTATTATAATTATTCTAAATCTGGAAAAGTGTTTTATTTTTTTAAGGATAGAGTTGAATGTTGCTATTACCAAATATTTGGCGTCACTTTTTAAAAAGCTCAATTAATATTAAGAGCAACTGCAAACTGCATTTAGGATAATGTTTGAATGATTTAATCAATCAATCAATAAATCAATAGTCTTTATTTGTAAACACAGGTAACAACAGTGTCCGGGGTTGCGGGACTGTTCGAAAGAGATACCGTGGCCCCGGAACACAAAGGGCGATGAAGGAACATGGATGGGTTTTAGTCAGTAAAAGTCTGACACTCCGTCCTGCTCCGCCCAGAGCGGGAGAAGTAATTTGATGATTTCCCACCCGAAAAAAAAAAAAAAGGTAACAACAGTGTGCAGGATGGTACAATACATTTTAAAGTTTCTCCATATTTTGCCATTTGGCGTACAAATTCCTAATAATAACCCACGAGTATCCTATTCCTATTCACGAGTGTCCTATTTAATTCCTTGTTCCCTGCCAAATCTCGTCGAAGAAAGCGTAGAAACTTAACTACAATCTCCAATCAAAATAAATTAAATCGGTTTGTTGTATGCAAATAGTTTGGTCTTTCAACACCCACACCCAAGGCAAGGCATCCGAGGGCGGGGGTAATACATATTTAATATCAATTGTAGATCTGCCTGAATTGTTCCCACAGTTGGGACACAGGCTGTTCTTATATGTATTACTACCTAAGTTTTGATTGTATTAGGTAATTTTATGATCCAAACGATTCAAGTAAAATATCTCAGGTCTCTTAGACTTGAGATATTTTTTCAGCACACCTAAAAATATTAAAATCCTAGGTTTGAACCCACGAGTTACACTCGTATGTCCAAGCCATTATCACTGGGCCTCCACTACTTTCAAATCACTCTGATGTACTGCTATCATAGCAATTAGTATAAGTAGTAGTACGTTGCCTGCCAATACCCTTGCACTGTACTATACAGTTACCGTTGTCGCCTGGATTCCCGATTCGGATGTTTTCGGTTGGTATTCGGCGGGCGTCGCGTCGCTTCCGAAATGTAATGTAACAAGAAGTGGCGGGAATTTAAAAAAATGTGTAAGTTTTTGTTTGCCGTGTCAAATTAAGGATTAAACGTCATTTTTTGGCTCACTTTACACAATTCGATAAAGATACCTGAGCAACATGTGTGTGTCATTATGTGTTTTTTAATTGATGCTTGCAAAATGGTATTTCTCTTATTTATTTTTGTTGTACTCTATCACAATGCTATCCTATTTGACCCAAAGGTTGACTGGTAGAGAATGCCTTGTGGCATTAAGTCCGCCTATGTACCACCCATGTACATGAAGTTTAAATAAATAAATAAATAAAAACATATCTAATGTTGTTATTTTGGAAGATAATAACAAGAAGCTAAATAATTTCAACAAAATTTGAATAAAAAAGTGAAAGGATGCCTGGCAGATGTGAAACATCGAAATAATTTTGTAGGCAAGTAATATGCTTAAAAAAAGTCAATATAAAAAACAAACACAAAATAAAATAAAAGGAAATAAAAACAAAATGATTCGATTCGCAAAAAGAAAATCTTTTTGCTGGAATCGTACTCGAAGTCACGAGATTGTAACCCAGCGCTTAGTGCCCCGAGACCAGCTGGCTTGTTGTAAATTGTGGCGAATATGTAGATCTTATGCTGCTTCAGCAGGTCGGTAATGTTCGGGATTGTTCGGGCCGGGTTCGGTCGCCACGCTCGCCACGAATTTTTCACTTGTTTTTTTGGTTTACCCGCGCCTATAATTGTTTCACATCAAAAAGTCGTGACAAAATTGTGGAGTTTTCTTAATAAAAAAAGGAAACATTAACAATTGTTCCTTAGCGTTTAATGGGCCATTATATAAATACTCATTTTCTTAGCCTTAAGAATTCAATTATTTGTTGTATACGACATCTCGTGTATGTCTTATGATCTTATTTACATCTAGGAAAATAAGATTTTAAGACATTGGTAACTTAAAACATTAAATTACCCGGTGCTGGGTGTTACGAGTACATTAGTCATTTCATGAAATAATTAATAAGCATAACAAAAAAACAGAATTAACGTTAGAAATGAAGGTCTAACGTTAATTCTGTTTTTGAAAGGTTAGTTAATTCCATTTATTCTGTGCTGGACAGGAAATTTTACCTTTTATCCGTGAATGCTTATTGCTTTATGTCGACAAACGAATGTTTTGAAGGCGTTTTCATTACGACTGCCTTTCTAGTTTCTACTATTAGGGGTATTTAGTACCTATGGCGGATAATTACGAAAATGCCGCTCGTTTTCTCGTGTCTTCGTGTCTTCTCGCATTTTCTCAACCTTTTTCAGAAAAACCCGAAAGGGATAATATAATTTATAGGTACGAATATATCAGTCATGTTGAACCGGTTTTGAAAGGCCGTTGAAGCATAATTATTGTATTATGAAAGGTTTATTACGTTACAAGCCCTTTCTTCTCCTTTCTGACTAAAACCCATCCATGTTCCTTCATCGCACTTTGTATACCGGGGTCACGGTATCTCTTTCGAACAGTCCCGCAACCCCGGCAGGCATCGGTCCTTGCGGACCCCTTCCTTTTGCTGACTCCCTTTGAGGCGCGCGTGGAACACGAACGCGCCGTCAACACGGCCTGTTGTCATGAGACGAGCGGACGGCGAGCTAGCCCATAGCCCATCGTCCACAGGCCCGCGCCTACGGTGGCCGGGGGCCACGTGGTGACCTCCGACGCCCGGGGCGCCTCCGGCGGCGGCCGGGACGTAAGGTTCTCTCCCTCTCACGTTCCGCCACCTCCTTCTCTAGCATTACTGCTTCGCAGAAGGAGGTGACCACGCTCCGGACCATGGCTTGAACCAGGGCCGGACGCGAGAGGTCGCCGCCACCGATCGCCGCTTCGAGGACACGGCGGTGCTGAGCCCACGCGGGGCACACCTCCACTGTGTGCTCTACTGTGTCCTCCGGTCGATCCTCGCAGTGGAAACACCCGGGCTTTTCCTCCCGCCCGATTCGGTGCAGGAACCTTCCGAAACAACCGTGTCCGGTGAGCGGAAGGTGAAGACGCCGTGGCGACTCTCAAGCCACTCCTCAAAGAGGGGACTTATCGCCACTATTGTGGCATGCCCTGCACGGGGTTGCGACAGTCGCTCTCTCCATGTCGCCATGAGAACCCGCCGGAAGTCTGTCCGCTGAGCGGCAGCGGAGTTTCCTTTCGGCGTAGCGCCTCCGCGCGCCATTCATGCAGGCGCACGAGGACTATCGCCTCCAGATCCCATGGCGGCAATCCGGCAAGGAGGCTCGCCACCTCGCGGGAGATCGTGCGGTAAACCTGGGCCAGCCTTGGCCAGCCCAGGCTACCACCTTTTGGGGCGCGTTCGGGTAGTGGGCGGCTCGCCGCCTCAAGTAACGCGCCCACACTGGGGCCCCGTAAAGGGCCATGGACAGCACGACTCCCGCGTAGAGCCTCCGGCAGGAGGCGTTTGGCCTCCCCAGGTTGGGCAGGAGCCGCCTGAAGGCAGCCCCGGTCCGTTCCAGTTTGGGGGCCAAACGTCGGAAGTGCTCCACGAAGTTCCACCGGCTGTCGAGGACGAGTTCTAGGTACTTCAAAGTCGACTCGACGCCGATGGATACCCACTCCACGTTACAAGCACTGAAACCCTTCCAGTGTTTTTTTTATTTACAAATAATTTGTTTAGTATAAAATATGGAAAAACATAGGTTTTTTTTCGGAAACCTTAGTTTGGGTTACATAAAAAATGTAGATCAAATTGCACACTGATGTTATCTTGTACAACTTTTTGTTAATTGTTTATATAGTGTGTAACTGTTTGTTTTCCCCAATAAATAAAATAAAACATAAATAATAGTAAAACGAGAGTATTTACTAACTAGTATTACTACCTAAGTTTTGATTGTACTAAGTACTTTTCTGATTCAAACGATTCAAGTAAAAATATTTCAGGTGTCCTAGACCTATGAGATATTTTTTCAGCACACTTAAAAAAGTATTAAAATCGTAGCCTCGTAGCCTCGTAGACTCAGCTACGTTACGTAGGCTTACTGTTATTATTTTAAAGGTAACTTTCTATCGTTTTTACATAAAAGTCATAAAATGACGTAGGTTTGAAAACGTTGAATAAACTGCAGTCGGTCTGAAGTTTTACATTTACAAAAAAATAATCAGACTTACAAATTCTCAATAAGTAATGAGCATAGACATTATTTTACTCTTTGCTAATTTGTACTGCACTAGCTGTTGCTCGTGGCTTAGCCGGTGGAGTTTGTTTGAAATCATCCTGCAAGTACTTACTACCGGAATAAAAAGTTTCTATTGAACCGTTTATGTGTAAAAACGGAACAGACAGAAACAGTTACTTTTGCATTTTTACTACTAGTTAGGTAGTAGACGACAATCATAATGGTTCGCGCCTTAAAATACGTCAAACACGTATTATACAAGTCACTCTGTTCACAAATTATAGTCTCACCCTATGTGACATACCTACTTACCGTAGAACTTTTGTTCAGCAAAAAATATATTTAATATGTATACTATACAGTTTTCTTTAGTCACAACGAATACACTGGTGTCGATTCTGTTCTGCACAAACTAAACTTAATTTGGGCTATTGCTATCTTTTACTAATAGGCAGTGCGATAAAAAAAGCGGCTATAGCTGTGAACTAAGTTGGAGATGTCAAACTAGTTTATGCCTTGCGCTTCACCGTGTTTTAGTCGACATGTTTTTGCGAGCACCCTTAATTTGTATGGAAATAAATTCAATTAAATTTGACAAATCTAAATTACTTCCGCCTATTTCTCGTTTTATTAGAGAGAAAAAGATAGCAATAGTCTAAATTAAGTTTAGTTTGTAAGTACGCAACAGAATCGACACCATTGGCTGCAAGAGAGTCTGTTTTCTATTCAAATGATGTGGATTTCAGAAGATAGCAATGAATGATGAAATCCTAGTTGCCTTTGACTACCGGCGCTAACAATTCTTTAGCAAAATGGAGCTCTATCATAATGAAAATGCTTTTTAAAGATAGATTTTCCAATATTTCCTTGACTGAGGAGAAAAAAAGAAGTCGTTTGTGGTCAGAGGAACGTTTATTGCAGATAGTGGATCGACTATCAGATACTCGACTATATATTCTAAGAAAAGACACCACTTAAGAAGGTTACACCACAGGAACACAGTATTTTGATGTAGTGAAAGCAAACTCGCCTTTATTTCAGTACCTTTCCTTGGAACGATGTTAGTCATGTTTTGAATTAGTTTAGTATTTAATGCATTTAGCGATTTATGGTGCAATGATGCTATTCATATTAATCAGCCTATGTTGTCCCCATTGCTGGGACACCAGCTCCCTCTCTATGAAAGTGACTAGACTATAAATCACCACGCAGGCCCAGGGTTCGGGTCCCCCTTAGCAGATGTCACATGTCTTCGAATTTTAGGTTCTAGGACGTGCAGGTTAGGTATGTTTTCCTATAACACTTCTAATATGTTTAGTGGATTTAAAATTACTAGTGTAACAAGTGCATTTGTGTGAGGAAGGCTTTTTTCGCTTGAGCGACCAATGAGCCAACCGCTTTGAATGGGTAAATTAGCTAGTTATTATTGTATATCTGACCAGAAATGGTTGGTTTAGGTACACAAAGCACTCAAATTAAGTTAATTTTGCAGGTTATCCGAAATGCTAGAAAGTTGTGCATAGAGAAGCTAAACTAGGTTGGTGGGTATTCAGCTTTTACAATATTTATGTTACTTTTAGGCAATCCGCCCTCGACATCTCTAAAGATGCCTACTGACCTCAATCGTTGGTCAGTTACATCTATTACCAGCGATCGTCTGATGAGTTTGGCCCTAAGATTTGCCGTAGGTTGCGTCCTAATAGAAAGCATTTTCCGCCATTTATACGAATCATCATCATCTGTTTCTAGCCTTTTCTCAACAACGTTGGTGTTGGCTTTCAGTCTAAACGGATGCAGCGAAATACCAGGATTTTACATGGAGCTGCCTATCTGACCTCCACAACCTAGTTGGTACTGGGTAATAAGTACGATACCTCTTGGTAAGACTTTCGGACCACTGACTACCTGTAATGACTGTCACAGATCTATAAATGATAGCCGGTACCAACGGTCTAACGTGCTATCCGAAGCACGGAGCAAGCTCGGTATGTAAATGGTGGTCACCCATCTAAACCAACCTAGGCTAATGTGGCTTAACCTGAAGATCGACCCGAGCGGCAGTTATGTAAAAACGAGATCAATCAAGTCGCGTTCGTACGTCATGATTCTCATACATACCTAAACGCGACGCTCGCTTTCTGTTAGGACACGGTTTCTACTTTACGCGAGTAAAAACCGATAAAAGCCTTTATGACTTATCGTTCACAAGCTTTTAAGTAGAGTCGGGATCGTGTCGAAGGGTGCAATTATTGGTGCAACTTTACAGGCGGAAGAAGCCAAGAATAGAGAGTTGGTTAAGTACCTTATGTGTCGGGTTACGTTCGGAACGAATATGAGTGACAAAGACTTTAACAGACATAAATACCGGGTCATTAGTTTCAGGGAGAGCCAACTTTATTAGAACGTCATTTCTTAGTTCAGAGCCCTATCACGAGCGCGCGGTGTGAATGTAACATAATTACCTACGTCGAATTTTAACCGACTTAAAAAAAATACAGTTTTTTTAATTGAAAATACAATTTTCCTATAACATTTTAGTTAAATTGTTTGCAACAAGCATAATCAGTATCATCCATAGATATTAATAAAAATAAAATTCTATATTATAATATTATTATTTAATTATTCTTTATTCTACATTTATTCTTAAAATTACGAAAACATTGTACGTGAAACGAGTATTTTTAATTTTAAAATCGACCAATATACCAGTTTCTTTAAGATTCATGACAAACTAAGTACTTTAACAAAATTTTTCGCATTAAATATTAAAATAATGCCAAAATTGAACACGAAACGCAATAAAAAGTTCGACCAATTACAAAACAAAGCAGCTCGGCTGACGAATTCTCAATTTCCACAACTGTACGACGAAGTCTTTAAACAGAAACTTTCTTACTTTTCTGCTCAATTCGCCGTGTGGCACAATGAGTTTATGCTACGAACCATTAAATTACTTCTAAAATGGTTAAAGTTGAACTTTTGATTAATCATGTGTGTCTGGAGCTTAGCTCCGTTCGAGGCTATTTATTAAGTTGCCAACCTACGTTAGACTGGGGGCTTTGCTTAAGTCGGGCTTCTGTGCGGTGATATTCAAGGTACTTAAATGCTTCTATAAAATGTATATCGTGGTTACTTTGAAGATCAAATGTCAAGATATTGGCGTTTAGCATCTGAACAGCAAAATATTTAGTAGTTTTTTTTTGTCCGATGAAAAAATAATATTGTTCTGTATCATGTGTTTATTATGAAGTAACGACTACTTTTTTAAATGGAATGAACAAATCGTTTTACGTCAGACCAAAAAGAGGGCCTAGCACCAGCGCGCGGTTTAGATGTAACGTAATAATGTCGATTTCAAAATCAAGAATACCCGTTTCACATAAATATTTTCATAAGTTTAGGAATAGGTATATATTTTTATTATATTTTTTTCGGATGGGAAATCATTAAATAACTCCTCCCGCTCTGGGCGGAGCAGGAGGGAGTGTCAGACTTTTACTGACTGAAACCCAACCATGTTCCTTTATCGGCGTTTGTATTCCGGGGCCACGGTACCTCTTTTGAACAGTCCCGCAGCCCCGGCAGGCATCGGCCCTTGCGGACCCCTTCCTTTTGCTGACTCTCTTTGAGGCGTCCACAGGCCCGCGCCTACATGACGGATGTCAAACAGCCATAAGCTCTTTGTGTTCTTCTTCTCGCGAATAAATAAAAATACCAGTCTATATAAATACTTCTGTCAGTGCAACTTACGAATAACATTGTTATCTAGTGTTTATGTGTTGATGCCCACCGCGTTGCCCGCTGCGGTGGACGCCGCGTTGGACGCCGTGTGCATCGCCGCATCCGACGTGGCGTTCGACGCTACATCTCAAGCAAACGCGCGTAAAAACGCTTCTCCGTAAACGCTCTCATACATTGCCATGTTTGAATTTTAAGCGGCCCGCGCCGCCCGACGCGACACGCGACTCGCCGCCTCTCCGTAAATGAGCCCTGATGCTTGCAACAGTGTCGAAATATCGGGAGCTCATAGAAACAAAAGAAAATTACGGATATTATCCCGTAAGTACTCTAAGGTATATTCATATCTGTGAATGTTACTGATTGTGCTTGTTACAAACTGTTTAACTAAAATCGACGTATCGTTCTGTTTACTCTGCGCGCTCGGGCTAACTCAGAGGTGAGTAGTTTTTAATGTAAGTTCAGTGTCTGAAAACTTACAAGTAGTTCAAGATAAAGTAACAAAAGTTTATTTCAACTTACTATAACTCTTTTTGATAATAAAACGGCCATAATAAACACAGAGAACAAGCAAAACATTATTATTACCCCTCAAAGACTTGGCTTGTGGCTTCCCGAGGCAAGTGCGCCGCGGTCGCGCGGTTCGAGCCATTGTTTCTGCCAAAGTTTCATTTACTTAGTTTGAACTTAAAGTTTGCGCTATATTTGATTCTGAACCACTGTCAAACAACAATCAAACTCAATGTTGTTTGTTGGGTTTGTGTCTTTAACTTTTCTAAACCCCGATGTAAAACCAGATTCAGTCAATATACTACCCGATTTTTGTATTTTTGAAAGTAATAAAAATAAAAAGAAGACAAGTGACAAAAGAAAGTACGTGTTATCGGTGTCTCTGACTGTCTTAAAATAAATGACTATAATACATATTTCGTTTTCTAAAATTGTGCACCTCAATATTTAATAAAGTGGACTGTGTGGTTGCCGGAAATTATTATCAGCTCATCCGACTGAGGGATTATATCAAACGTTCAGCGTCCGGTGTAAATGAATTCGTTTGCGAAGCGAGGATATCTCCAACATTTACCTTGGTTCCGTGGCTGGTCGTAAATGTGATACAGTTTTTAAAAAAATACTGCCACACACGTATGAGTCACAAAAACGATGCAGTTTAATGACAAATAACGCAAAAAAACGAATTCAAATAGTAATACTAACGAATTCAAATAGTAATACTATTTGAATTCGTTTTTTTGCGGTGTAACCTCTTCGTTTATCAAGTATTGAACTGGCAGAGTAGAGTAAAATATGTGCAGTGCCTAGTTATGTATTTTTAAAGGATTAGGTACTTAATATAGTACACCCACATTTCGCCATTTATGTTAAGGTAAGTCCCAACAAGGAGCGAGCCTAATGCCTTCAACTGGTCTCAAGTCCAGACTCTGTAGCTGCTACTGACTAAATTTCTGATAGTAAACACAACAACAATTTACCCGACCCGGGAATCAAAACCAGGACCACAAGATCAGCAGTTGCGATTGCGATTACTAGTTCAACGAGGCAGATGTATGTAATTTTAATAATTATTTACCTCTTTAATATTACAATTACATTGTATGTGTTGTTGCTAGAGCCGAAATTAGCCAGTAAATCCAACAAACCCGTGGGTTAGCAAAACCGGACACGGTAATGAACTTCTAGATTTAATGGCTTTACTTAAAGTTTATTATTGTAAGTAATGGCGTAATTACATCAGACAATGTTGGACCTTTTAAAACTTGTAATTCTGCAAAATAATTCGGTTAGCCGTATACAGGAGGTAAACATTTCAGCGTAAAGATTTAAAGCCGTAATAAATATAGAGGGTCTTGCTTTCTTAAATGTGTCTCTACTTGAAAATAATTAGAATCATTAAGTGAAACTGTTACTATAATTAGAATTATTTAGTTCTTTAAATAAGACAGATATACTGTTTATTTAAATTCAGTATGTGTATTATTTACAAACTATAGATAGATCTAAAATAATAATAAAAATATGTACAAGTAGGTATCAAAATGGAAAAAAAATGACAGGGATCAACAGGCCAACTCTAACAGGCATAACTGCTGCCACTGCTCTCAAAGTGGTGAAGTAAAACATGGTGAGGAAATACCGAAAATTCGAATACAACATCCACCAATCCGCTCTGGACCCTCGCAGTGGCTTATGGCCCACTCACTATCATAGAGAGGACGCCTGTGTTCCAACAGTGGGAACAGAGGCTCATTATGATTAACATAACTGGTGAAATGTTTGTTACTTAATCTAGCCTGACGATGATGTTATGTTATGCCTGTCGGCAAATACATGTATACAAATGTTACATGAGCAGGAGCAGCGGTGGCCCAGCGGTGGCGGCCCCGACTTACGAACAGTAAGTCGTGGGTTCGAACCCAGCCAGGCGCATTACTTTGTGTAATTTATTTCATCACCACTGCTCTCAAAACGGTGAAGGAAAACATCGTGAGGAAACCGGCAGGTCCTAGAACCAAAAAAATCGAGGACATGTGACATCTACCAATCCGCACTGGGCCCGCGTGGTGGTTTATAGCCCATTACCTCTCATAGAGAGGAGGCCTGTGTCCCAGCAGTGGGAACATTAATAGGCTGATGATGATGATGATGAATGTTACATGTGAAATAATTAATGCTAAAGCACACAGCAGCATGTGAAATAATTAGTGCTTCACACCGCAACAAACCTGAATTCGCGTCGGGCGCGAGAGGCCTCTTTTCAATACCCGATTTACGCAACAAGAGCGAGTTTTACGAACTTTATAAAAATATATGTGGTTAATAAGCATTACCTACCTAACATTATGTTGCACTAAAAATAATTGCAATTCATTAATAACTTTAGTCAAAAAAACAATGTAAACCTGTGCGAATATTTCGATGGGCTTACAATTTTGCTGGACTGGGCCCTTATGGGCTCCGTTTTTGTTATTATTCGAATATTTTACGTCTACTACGCATTTCGGTTCCGGATTTGGGTCACAAGTCACAAAAGCACGTGAGGGTTTTGCTGGATATTGTGATGGAAATCCGAGATTATACTAAAAACGATTTCCGTTCAATCTACGTAGGAGTACGTTGTGGCATCAAGCCGTCACAACTCACACTTGTGTTGGTGTATAGTCATCAATCATAGTACCCTTTGATGCTGTTCGTTTTTATCTAGATGTCTTTATGAACTGATTGTGGGTTCGTGTTTGTGTCTATTTCTGGCGTTAGGTGTGATAAAGCCAAATCCATTCAAATAAGTACAGGAAGTAGGCTTTGAAAGTTATGCCTGCTTACTGCATTAAATGTAATTGTATGCTGTAACGAACTTAGTATTTAGGTGTTCGAGCCTACGCTCGACCCACTGTGAGATTACCCCCTTGAACTTTGAGCGTTTGCAGTGTGTAACTACCCTCTATATTTCCTTCACATTTACGGTATGGTGGATGCCGAGGTGTCATCGCCGGTTAGCTTGGCATATCAGTACGTCTTTGATCTTTGCAGTGAGCAGTGTGTTAAAAAATATAATATTATATAAATAATATCATATTCTAGTACACTATATCTAAAATGGCACAACACGAAGTAAATGAGGTAAGAAAACTCTTGTTATTAGGTGAATGTGATAAAAGCGATTTATCACATTCACCATTACCATCGGTAGTAAGTGCACTCGTTGCGAATGCCCGCTCCCAGGACGGCAGACTCGAATTCCTGCCAAAAATCAAGCCTCAGTTAATCTCACAAACTGAAGCATCTAAACTTCTTAAGTCCCGAGCTCAAAGATCAATCTCACCCTCATCATAGTGGTAGGTAGGTAGGACGAGTCTCAAATGATATAGGTTGTACCTACAAGTAGGGAGGTAGGTAGTAGTAGGTAGGTAGGTAGGGCGAGTCTCGAATGATGTAGGTACCTAAAGAAGGTTCGAGGAAGTCGTGGATCTTTCCCGAACGTTCGGTCGCCATATAAATAGTCGACGTGTTTGCGAGAGCAGGCAGTCTGATTTTGGCTACAGAACGAAGCGAATCGAAGTGAACTCGAAGTGCGATATCTAAGCGAATAGTGATCAGTAGTGTATTTGTGATTGATCCATCTGATTCGGACATTCACTCCCTCACCTCAGGTCGAGAGGTGGTCACAGCCGTTTGCTCCTTCCGGAGTGGCTGCGCCGGCGGCCTCGACGGCCTAAGTCCTCAGCACTTAAAGGACCTAATTTGTTCAGGCGCCGGATCTGATTAACCTTCTACTCTGTGAACGAAGCCGTCATCGGCGTCTTGTACGGGGCCAATTTATGTGCCCTGCGCAAGAGGGATGGCGGCATTCGTCCCATTGCCGTGGGTACTACTTACCGTCGTATGGCAGCCAAGACTTGTTGTAAATTTTATTGTGAGGCTGTTTCGAAAAGAGTCAGCAAAAAGGAAGGGGTCCGAAAGGACCGATGCCTGCCGGGGTTGCGGGACTATTCGAAAGAGATACCGTGGCCCCGGAACACAAAGGGCGATGAAGGAACATGGATGGGTTTTAGTCAGTAAAAGTCTGACACTCCCTCCTGCTCTGCCCAGAGCGGGAGAAGTCATTTGATGATTTCCCATCCGAAAAAAAAAAAAAAAAAAAAAAAAAAAAAATTCAGCCCCTGCAGCTAGGTTTTGGTTCTAAAGGGGGCTGTGAGGCTGCCGTACACGCTTTGTCGACCTATCAAATTCTGACAAAGGTGAGGTCATCCTGAAGGTTGATATTAAGAATGCCTTCAATTCAGTTAATAGCGACACCTTGTTAATAGAAATTAAAAAAGAATTACCTCAAATTTATAGTTTTCTTTGGCAGTGCTACAGACACCCATCTAAATTACTGTATCGTGACAAACTTTTGGAATCTGCTGTTGGCTGTCAACAAGGTGACCCCCTCGGGCCTGTGATATTTAGTTTAGCGATACACCCAATTGTCAGACAGCTAAATTTAAAATTTAACGTTTGGTATCTTGACGATGGAACCTTGGGCGGCGATGTAGAAACAGTTTTAGATGATTTAACTTTCTTAAAAAATAATCTTCACTCCATTGGCCTTGACATAAACCTTGCAAAATGTGAACTACATTTAGCAGACTGTACCGACAGACAACTGACAATTCCTAAATTTAACGCAATAGCCCCTAACATCAAAATTAATGAAAAATGTTCTCTTCGTCTCCTTGGGTCTCCAATCTTCGAAAATTCCTTTCCCGATTTCATCGAGGAAAAAATTCAAAATTTCAATGATGGAAAGGTTACTCCAAATTAACATGCATTCGGCCATCACCATTATCCGTTACTGCTGTTTCGGTCCTAAATTAACATATTTCCTACGTGCTTCTCCTTTATGGAAGCACACTCATCTTTTAGACAAAATGGATCAAATTATCAGAAATACTTTATCATCCATTTTAAATGTGGCCTTGGACGACCGAGCCTGGACCCAAGCTACTCTTCCCATTCGTATGGGAGGGCTCGGCATCCGCAAAATTTCTAGTATTAGTTTACCGGCTTACATATCCTCGGTCCACGGCACTGAGAAATTAATCAGGAAAATCCTGGCTTCCACACTGATTGATTTTGATGTGCCGTGTTTCTATCGGCTATCAACGCTTGGAAACTCGCTTGCCCGAATTCTGAAGAACCCGACTACCCATTTTACCAAAGACGGTGGGACGAGTAGCTCTGCAGAGTAGTTCAGATCAATCTACTAAACACGTCTGTTACTACTGCTGAGCGAGCGCGCCTGCTGGCTGTGGGTGAGTGGGAGTCGGGTCTTTGGCTTCACGCACTACCGTCGTCGAGCACAGGCACGTTGCTCGACGACACCACTTTCCACCTCGGTGTTGCTCTACGCCTAGGCGCCCCATGTTGCTCTGTCACTGTGGTGAAGTTGTCAACAGCCTTGGACACCACGGCCTGTCATGCAGCCGAAGTGCGGGCCGTTTTGCACGGCACGCGAATTTAAATGACATCATCCGTCGATCTCTTGTGACCGTCGGCGTTCCAGCTTTATTAGAACCCAATGGCTTGGCACGCGACGATGGCAAAAGACCGGACGGCATGTCTTTGTTTCCATGGAGGATGGGTAGGCCTTTAGTGTGGATGCTACATGTGTCGATACTCTTGCGCCTTCCCATCTTCCTAATTCGTCGTGCTGTGCAGGGGCTGCTGTTTTGGCAGCGGAGAACCTCAAGCGGCGAAATATAGTAACCTTTTTGGTAACTATATTTTCGAGCCGTTTGGGGGTGAAACTCTAGGACCGTGGGGTCCGAGCGCTCACAGCCTTTTCAAGGATATTTCAAAACGTTTAGTTGACAATTCCCGTGACCCTAGGGCTGGCTTTTACCTTGGCCAAAGGCTTACAGCGTGGTAACACCGCCAGTCTCTTGGGGACATTACCAGTTGAAAGTGTTGAGGAGGAGTTTTTTGACGCCATTTTTTAAGTTTTTTGTTTAAGTTAGTTAGTTTAGTTTATATTAATAAATTTGTAAATGGTAAATGAAGATTAAATAAAAATGTAGAACCAGTATAAAAAAAAAGTGTGAGTTATAAGTGTTTTGTAATGAAATAAAGTTATTTGTTGTTTAATCGGTAGTAATTATTTTATCCCATACCCAGCTCGTAACAATACTATTATCTCTGGAGTGTGGACCATCTTCATTGCGAAAATGTTGAGAGTTTTAGTTCCATGGTTTTTCCGCAAAGAAGGTAGAAATTGTTAATCGGTGACTGGTTTAGAGGAAATAACTGACCGCGAAACATTCAGAATTTTTGTCGAGTGTAAAATTGTTAGGTTTTAAATAAATTTCTTAGGAACGTCCAGTGACAGTGTAGAGTTTGACGTCGAGCAAAGAGCAAAAGATATAATGGACAATCTTTTGCCACCAAAATCGCGGAAGATTTACCTAAAAACTTACGAAAGATTTATGGACTGGAGGAATAAGAAACATATAAATTCTTTCACAGAAAGCGTCTTTTTGGCATATTTTGATGTATTGTCGAAAAAATATCAACTATCGTCGTTGTGGAGTACGTATTCATGTTAAAATCGACAATGAATATGAGGCATGAAGTGCACATGAAGATATTCACAAATTTGACTTCGTTCCTGAAACGCTTATCCAGTGGTCAAAAAGTTAAAAAGTCCAAAGGATACCCTCGGTTTCATGTCAAACCACCTCTGGTATATTATGGCTTCGTTTAGTCCCTCGATATAAAATATACCATACATACCATACACCTGATTGTAGAATGTCAATTTTTTTTGATGTTATCAAAATACCAACGACCAGGAGTTCAACGGCCTACAGCATAAAGATTAAATTCGTAAAGAATAGAGATTTACTTGATATATAGTAATTGTTTCGGCTTACCGCGTAATTTTCTAGCAATATATTATGTCTTTTATCTCAGAAATCAATTGGAATATGCAACTAGATATTATATCAGCGAAATCGGGTATTTATGAAATACCCATGATATTGAAAGGTGATTCGGGATTTGAGAGTGAAATTGATACTTAGTTTCTCACTTGTTGGTATTGTTCTTGAGTTCAATTACTTTTTAGTTTATTAATTGAAATCATTAGTAATGTTTCAGGCATGACTTTTGCAGATTCGTTTTCTGGACTGTTAAATCTAAAGAGCTTGAAGTTCCAAAGTTAATCTTAGGCCAGAATAATGAATATTTATTTAAAGACAGACAAAATTTACGTTATTTGCTAAGCATGCTCGCATTTAACTCATCTCAACTTTTCAACTACCTTTGATTACGACGCGAATGATAGAAATGCGTGAATCACGAATGTTGAGAATGCGTTGGAACCTTGTTCGACGGATTAACTTAATTTTAAGAGAATTTGGTGGAATTTAGGGAAATCTCGTCGTTTTCGGTGCTCTCGCCAACTTCATTGTGGAATTCGTAATTCTTATTTTCATAATCTATTGAATCTTCTCAAAGGATTAATTCTTCTTTCTCTTTTTTCAATAGAATTTGTAATCCCTCGATTTTCATAATCTCTTTTATAAAACGTTCATCCGATTGTATTTTTTTCTTTGTAATTTGGTCTTTTGTGTGGCAATAAAGAGTGTTTGGAACGGTTGGAGCTATAATTCAGGAAATGTCAGCTAAGGGCTACCGCACACTTAAGACAAAACTGTCTTGAGACAGACTATTTCCCTAGTAGCGCGAGCGAGAGATAAATAGTCTGTTTCGTTCGCACTAGTGGGGAAATAAGAGACAAGTCAAGACAGTTTTATCTCAAGTGTGCGGTAGCCCTAAGTGCCTAATTTATTTGAATACTACCAAAAATATTTATAATAAAGAAACCGGCCAAGTGCGAGTAGGACTCGTGCACTGAGGGTTCCGTATAAACTTGTAGATATTTTGTTATTAAACTTCATATTTAAGTACGGTTTTCTGATTTTTACTTTACAAGTGCTGTAAGATATTGCTTCATGCCTTTCATGATTCTAGGTCAACGGGAAGTTCCCGATAGGTTTTGATTCTCTTGTAAAATCGCAAAATATGCGACATAAATGGTCATATATTTTGAATACGTTTGATTTTTTTATCTGATTCAAGGGGTGGCAGATCTGCGGGCCTCTGGACGGTGGGCTATGGGCTAGCTCGCCATCCGTCCGTCTCATGACGACAGGCCGTGTCGACGGTGCGTTCGTGTTCCACGCGCGCCTCAAAGAGAGTCAGCAATAGGAAGGGGTTCGCAAGGACCGATGCCTGTCGGGGTTGCGGGACTGTTCGAAAGAGATACCGTGACCCAGGAACACAAAGGGTTTTAGTCAGTAAAAGTCTGACACTCCCTCCTGCTCCGCCCAGAGCGGGAGAAGTCATTTGATGATATCCCATCCAAAAAAAAAAAGGTGTGGCAGATCTGAGTATTTGATAGGGACTTGACAGACGGACAGAAAAACGGACCACCAAGTGGTTCTATAAGGGTTTCGTTTTTGCCGAAATCTGATACAAAAGGTAAATTAAATGGTGTGGACAAATCAATAGTAAGTAATGCAAGAGAACCTAGATTAACCGCTTATATACGATACGACCCTCTGAACCCGGGGACGAATGTAACGTCTTCCAAGTAATTACTTGGCGTGATATCCCCCTTCAGTGCCTCGTAAAGGTCGCTCGACCGGAATCCTTTTAGGCAACGTAACTCAATAGTGTTTAAAATCGACTTACCCCAACATTATTCAATCAGGACCATTTGCTATAAAGCTCAACGCTCATTGGCGGAACGGCTTTAAAAAATTAGGGTTCTATAAGGGAATGAACTACCCGCACTATGTTTTATGTTGTGGTCTGTGTAAGGCATAATGTCAAATGTTTTTTGTTACCTTTTCAGTTTTGAGAGCAGCGGTAGGTACTGAACTGTACACCAACGCGCCTGCATGGGTTCGAACCTTCGACCTACAACATAGTAAGTACACCGGCGGTTACACCTGGGCTACCAGTCCTCAAACGAATTTTAAACTACTGAACCAATTTTGATGAAATATTTCTAAATACGGATACGCCAGGAAAGGTTTCTAAAAACAGGCATAGCAACGCACATTGGGGTACAACTAACTTAGTATAATGCATACAAAATATGACAAAATATTAATATTCCATAACCACATACTGTTCCATAAGCGTTGCGCCTAAGGTTCGTATCAGAAATGATATTGTTCGTAAAGCTTCGGGATATCGTAAATGTAGGTCGTAGGTTACCGATAGCTGGGACAGTGGACAATTGGATAAAATATGATAATATTATCTTTATTCGAAAATTCGATATGGCTTTAGACAGTATTTAGTTGAATACGAGATCGAGACATTAGTTTTGTTGTATGTTTTTTTTTTTAATAATTTGAGGAAATTGAAACACACAATAATAAATGTATGTACTTAATTCTACAATACACGAAGATCTAATTATCTGTGTCGTCTGGTCTTTCAGCTCAAATCTTCCACTCTTCTTTACTTGAAAGTAATAATACATTCAGTCAAAAAAGTATCGGGAATGGATTATTTGTTTATGGTTCCTTTCAGACCTTAGCCTGTTCCGTCAGGAACTAATTAAGCAAAAAAAAAAAATGTTTATGGTTCCAAATTATTTTTTTTGTTTTGTTGTTGTTGTTAGATTGGCACAACTGTTTTCCATTTTGGCGCGGAGTTACCTGAGAGTTACATTACATCTGTTATTTAGATTAAATACAGACAGATAGATCATAATCTAGTGTGTATTGCGAATTTCATAATGGATTTGTATCGCCAATGGAATTTCGTGTTCGGAGTCACTGAAAATGTTACAGAAGGCTTCCGGTGAACTTTATCAAAAAATGTAGTACGTTTTTTAAATACCATACCAACCTGAATACGCAAATAGTTCTATGTATGGCTATCTAATTTAATAATTGAAATGTCAGTGTTCAGTAATTTGCCGGTCGGGTCAGTCAATATGAAATGCGCAAATTCAATTATTTATCGGCTGCAGCAAACCAAATAATATTAAATAATAACGCTGACTTTCAGAGTTTCATTCTATTTTATAACTTTGCCACAGAGTTCTTGAAATAACATCACCTATGGCTTCATTGGAAACAGTTCAATATCTATTCATAGGTTACTAACGATAGGTGTATCTAAAGTTTGTAACGTTGTTAACTAATTAATTAAACAAAAGGCAAACAAATAAAAAAATGACATTTTAATATCGTTTCCAGCCGACACTGAAACCGAAACAGCCGTGCATGTACGTAGTAATCGATTCGATAAATCTGACAGTCATTCTCGACAAAATGAGTTTATAACAAAAATAAAAACTTAAGATAAAATTCTTGCGGCGCGGCGAAGGTGGTGTGACGATCTGATCTTGATTGCGGGGCAAAGATATCGCACAAGATAGTGAGGTTTGGAAGGAGAAAGCGGAGGCCTTTGCGCAGCAGTGGGCCACATGACAGGCTCAGGGAAAAAAATCTTGTGGGTTTGAACAGAGGTGGCCAATGTATAAGACAGGTACGAGAATGCACATATTATTTTACTCTTTAGTTTAGTCTGCAAGTCGGTTTCAAGTTCTGACTCCGGGCTGCTACTGAGAAATTCCTGATCCTCAAAAATACTTTGCCCGACCTCGGAATCGAGCCCAGAACCCTATGCTAAAAGGTAACGCTTGCGAAGACTAAAACAACGAGGCAGTCACCTTAATACTTTGAAGGATCATATATCTGACAGGCCTCCTTATCATAAGGCGATTAACACACTGCCACGCACCACGCAGCGTAGCGCGTGAATGCTATAGGCGCGTAATCTGAATGAACGCGCGTGGATGCATTTTCTGTGTGTTGGACTGTGCGTGTTTTCTATACAAACGGAAATACTTACAAGCAACGTTTAAAACACGCATTCACGCGCTACGCTGCGTGGTGCGTGGCAATCGCCTAAGAGTGATCCTGAAAACTAGTCTCCAAACCACATAAAGCGTGTGTAACGTTTTAATTATTTACTTTTTCTTACATTTCAACGTTTATATTTATAGAGTATTTTCTTGACCTGACTGTGATACTAAATAACTATCTAAAATGACTGAAGAGAACTACCAGTACGAGAGGAGAGAAGATTTACCCTGCCTGAGGCCCTTAGATGAACATAATAAGCGTCTTTTTGAATCGAGTGTAGTAAGCCACATTACCTCCCTCGTTTTCTTAAAGGCCCTTTGATCATCAGATGACAGCTGTTTTGATTGATTGCTATAAATAATAAAAGCCAATCATAACACTTGACAGGGGATTTGGAAATGTTTCAAGTAAGTAATTGTTGTTGCGTAAATCTGGGACGTAACCCTGCTTTACAGAACTGAATTACGTAGGTAGATTTTCTACGAAATTGGATGGAATAAGCTTCCCAAGAATAATTTTCATAAAATTTTAATCTCATTCTACAGGTACCTGGAAATTCCTGACGCTAAAGTTTAATAATACTAGCCGTAGACGCAATCAACTGCAAGTATTCGCGGTAAGGAAAACTCATAAGAGCACGAAGCGAAACAACACATGTCTTGTATTTTATTGAAAAAGGAAACAGCGCAGATGTGCGATTGTGCAATGGAAACCACTGAGAATGTTTTCCTGGTCGGTTTTGTTACCTCGCCCGCTAAAGGGTTATGTTTCGGGTCATTCACCCTGAGTTAAGTTTCAGATGAAAGTGACCAGTCTTCGGGAGGCCCTTTTTATTTAGCTACATTCGAAAACTTATCCAGGTGTAATATTGGGTAACCTATCCAAAACGATTTTTCAGAGAGATTTTTACTATATTTTAAGTTTATAATATGACTGAGGTTTCAATATTTTCATATTTGTTCTTTAAAGCAGTTAAACGATCTTGAAATGTAAATAAATGGTTCGACAGAATCGCAAAAAGCTGAACATTTTGCGTGTCAGCCGATGTCTACATCGTTATCATTAATATGCCTTCTATAACATTTCTTTTAATTTTAAGAAATGGGTACCTAAGAAGAACTGGTTACCCAGTTATTTGTAAGAATAGGAACGAAAATATACTAGAGTTACAATTAACTGACTGCGTGAATAAATAAATTCGTTGTTCGGCTTTGTTCGGGCCGTCGAAGTCAGATCCGAATTGGATAGACTTTCTAACAACGATGTGACGGGTCTAAACCTCAAAGTTGGCCTTCTGTAAATTTGACGCTTTAACGGCACCTGAGTTAATGGCACCTGAGGTATTCCACATATCTGGGGCTGCGGGACTGTTCGAAAGAGGTCCCGGAACACAAAGGGCGATAAAGGAACATGGATGGGTTTTATTCAGTAAAAGTCTGACATTCCCTCCTGCTCCGCCCAGAGCGGGAGGATTTGATGATTTCCCATCCGAAAAAGAAAAAAGAAAAAAAAGGTATTCCACATAAGTCAACTATCGATATATTTCGCAGGTTTTTGTGTGCACAATTTTGGAAAACTTTTCAGAGATTTTGTTTTACAATTTGTGTTTTTGTGACTTTTTTTTGCTTTTCAGTTAATTCTTTTAAGTGGGAATGAGATCGTGCAAATTACTTTAAAGTCAGAAAGTAAACCCCACCGCACATACTTAAATGGTAAAATGACTAAAAGCTGGCCTATCGTAGCACGAAGTTTCTCTAGAATAAGGGGCCAGGCCTACTGATTTGGTTACCATAGTAGACGCGTTGGCCGTTGTATAAAAAGCTACAAATTAAATAAACAGAAGGCAATAAATAACAATTTCCGTCAGAGTGGTTCGGGTGTTAATTAGGATAATTATTTATCTGCTTATCAAGTCATTAGTATCTGTGGGATTGATCCTGCCATCCATTATGGCGACTGCATTGTGTTGAGGACAATATGTTCGCGACCTAGCTGACGGCGGTGACTTGTCTATGATTAACGTCTTTAGTGAAGCGTTGTGACGTCACACCTGCGTGTCTATGAATTGGAGTGTTATGTTAAGCTGTACTGATATTTCAATAATACACCGACCTCGTCTAGTTAAGGAAAATGACTTTTAAGAGTATTTTACCCTTATTACAAAAAAAAAAATCATTAATTCATTAAATCGTTCCATTACTTCAATTTTTTTAATCAATTTACTAGAACTGAAGTTTTGTGCATACCTATACAGCGTGCTGACTTATTTATTTAATTACAACGGTTGTCTATATTACAGTAACTAAAAGAGTTGTAATATTTACTTTAAATATACAAAATTACAAAGTAAAGCAAAATTAAGTTGATGAAAACCAAGCATGATCAATTATGCTGTACCTAAATTGGTGTTTAAGACGCTTTTATCATTATCATGCTTCAAGACTAGATGAGAGAGAGTCGGTGTTTTCTAACCGACTAAGAACTAATAGCTGAATATACCAAAGATTAAAAGAAATTGCACAAAGACCCAAGCGCGAGCATGTGGGGTAAACGTAACGTACGTCGATATTTGAATCGAAAATACAATTATTTTATAGCATATTAGCTAAATGGTTTGCAATATCAGTACCTCTCTATTATCTATTACAATATATTTTTAATATTTATAAATTATCCATAAATAAGAATAGATTTTTAAAATTATGAAAATGTTTATGAGTAACGAGTATTTTTACTTTTTAAAACCGACGTACTAAGAACTCAAAAGAAAAATAAGTCTGTTTTTTATTGTTACGAGTATTTTGCAGTACAGTGACCTTTATTCTCATTGACATAAGGTTTATTTTAGAGGTTAAATAACCGTGAAAGTATTATACCTATGTTATTTCACTTGTTGACCTGTCTTGGAAGCACTAGGAGTTATTAAAGAGCTTCGTCGTGTCGTCGACAAGTCTCGAGAAAGCACAAGTTAGTTGTTTTGTAAAACATTCTTATACTACGACTAAGACAGCTAAGACAGGATTATTTGTAATTTTAATTAGCTGCGGATTATTTACGAGGCGTTAGGTTCTTTTTAGTAAAAGTAACAAAAAAAGGTTAACTACAAATATCATGTTTTTGTTTCACTGCGCCCGGTTGAAGAAAAACTTGATATTTCTATAACGTGGAGATAGTTATATACCTATGTTGATACATTGTTTGCAACTTTTTAATTTTCTTTATATTTGTGGCACTATTTTTTTTATTATTTTTTATTATTATGTTTGTAAGTTGGATGCACACGTGGAAACAAACATGGATTACTAGGAATAGTAGTTGGCTAATGTTACCATTTAAACTTTTGTGTTTTCTCCAAAATGCTCATAATAGAGTAAATTTGATTTGTTGACCACCAGACAAATAACTACGGAGAAGCGGGAATTCGTCGTTAAATTAAATTCAACGTCGCCATATAAGCAACGTTTCCAAGCAAGCAGCCCCAAGAGATTCAAGATTGAAATCTGCTTATTAAATTAATATTTCATTGATTTTCTTAGGACCAGCTAAATGTTACTCTTAGGTAATCTGATTTTTAAGGTTAAACATAACATAAAATCACGACTGTAATCTACGAAGGATTAGGCAGAAGTGTACGTAATAATAGCACAGACACACCTACAATCACCTATAATACCAGCGAACCAATTGCCATCAACTGCGGGCATAAATCCAGACTCCGCAGCTGCTACTGATAAATTTCTATTGGAAATACACGATAACACTTTGCTCGACCTGGGAATCAAACCCAGAACCTCATGTTCAGCAGTCGTTGCTTGCAACCACTAGACTAACGATTGTTTATCCTAGAACAAAACCCCTTTCAATAAGAGGTTTTATAAAATGTAAATACTTATGTAAGAAGGTTTTGAACAATGTACTAGGGTCGCATGAACACAGGCTTGGCAGTGATGTAGGACAGCATAGAGCTGCCTCCAAAAAGTTAATAGGATACTTGTTTATGTTTACCTAGTGATTAATCAGATTAAAAGTTATTAATTACAAAAACGCTGTTTGGGACTTGGGACTACAAGCATGAACCACTGTTTGCGAGGGACCGAGGGACTCTCTTCGCCAGATGAGAACGTAGGTAAGTCGGTGAAATTGTGGTCTCAGAAAAAAAATTGCATTTAGAATGTGACAAACCATTGAAAGTTTGTTTCAGGTTAACAGTTTTTTCTCGAAAACATAGTTTTTTTTTTACTATAACACGTTGGAATATTGTAAATTCAATTCTCACGACACTTTAAAGACTTTATTTAGACTATCATTTAGGAACCGCTTAGTGTGAGGGAAAACGGGCATTAGTATTATTTGCACTAGCCCAAATCACAAGTGTCCACACAAAAGTTCAAATAAATTGCGCTCGATTTACACTGGTCTAGTGTTTATCGAAGTAAATAAGTACAGTGGGTAGAGACAGTGGTGTATACCGCAGGCTTGACAATCTACAGTCGTTAACGCTAGTAGAAAACTAATCAAATGTATGGGAATGATATCATCTCAACGTTAAATCACGTGATCAACACAAACGAATAGAAAATTCGTAGACAAGTTTACATCGTTTAAAATGATAGAATAGAATGTTATCGTTTCTACAATATTGATCGCAATACCTACTCTTTGGTAAGAACGCTCATAGAATAAAGTGTAGGTTTTTTATACAGACATTAGAGAGAACGAGCGATCGACTCAGTCGTGTCAACATGGCTACCAATTTAGCGCTTTCTACAATCGCTTACGCCGAGGCGTTTTCGATTGTAGAAAGAGAATCGACATGAAACGTTTGTAACTTGGCTAGGCCTGCCGATCGGACAGTACTTGCCACTGTACTTGTAGATACTACTCGTCACTGTCCTTGACTAACGTAAATCAGGCGAAAAGCCTAGTTTCCACGCAAACAGACAAGGGAAGAGATATTTCAAACAAAAAGACTTAGATTTACGTCAAATCTCCGCTTAGCATGAACGTTAAACTGTAACCTATTGGTTGTTTACGCAGCTCTCCGCTCCAGTGGAAAGCTTCGGGTTTGTGTCGCGAAGTGGCTATTTGACATCCGGTGGGCGAAACTAGTTGGTAAGTAAACAACCTAACTCTGGATGAGTGAGCTCGGAATCTGTCATGTATTTAGGTACGTCTGTCCTGTTTCAGTTGTTGGTTAATTCAGATAGATAGTTACCTAAATATAGCTACAAACATGCAAAAATTACGTATTTTTGTATCTGTATTATGACTTCCCTGTTTAATCAGCAGAATATTAAACAAGAAATTAATACGGTTAATTACAAAATTAAAGAAACTACAAATCGCTTCCTGCTACGACCCTTACATACTCCATTTGCTTCCTGTACCTGACCTAATTTTGAAGAACATCATCTAATGAGGAATATTCCTTATTTTAAAACTGACATGTTCAATAACACTACCATTAGCATTTAAAACGAGATATTACCATGTTTATTACTTTTATGAGTTTATTCAAGTATAAACTATAAATGCGCATATAAATCGAAGTATAAGAAGCATTGACAAGAAAATCCATTAACAGAAGATACCTAATCATCTAAATAAAAAATAAAATAGTTCATTGACGAGGCATTTAACAGCAAATCAATAAAACTCGGGCGCCGATGGGCAGCGACTCAGCGAACTGTAAAAATTTAATGCCCTTGTACACTATCGATCGACTACTGTACGAGAGTTTCACACTTGCCATGCTACGCTAGTTAGGACTCAATTACATTACACATTTGACCGCACAGAGTCAGAAACAACCATCGCGTACCAATTTTGGAAACGGTTGTCCTTTTTACACAAGAATCTTATTTTTGACAAATATATCCCTTTTCAAATTAAAGAATGAAAAACAACCTGTTGAATGGTAACAGACACCTGCATTAAAAAAATAACACACAAAAATTGGGTCTATTCAAAAGATATTTTACCAAGAAATGGGCGTACCTCATGTGAACGCTTCAAGAAGTAACTACTCCCGGCTATTGTAGATAACCTAGGTAGCAACTTAGTAATAGATACTTGTAGATATTTAGATTCGATTGATACGATATGATGATCAAAGGTGTGCTTCGCCATGTATGAAAAGTTATCCACTTCATTGTAAGCATGCGCCGAAGTGCCTAAGATTTAGCTACGAACAGACTTTATTGTATATTAGAGAAGGCTATTTAAAGTTCAGTCGTTTCTATAGATAGAGACTGAAGATACAATTTTGTAAATATTGTTACATACTCAGTCGAATTAATCAAATATGTCTGTTAATCAATAATAATTGATTTGAAAGCTAGCCCCAAAACACCAACTCTGTAAACAAACGACGAAATAAGATATCAAACGTAAGTAAGAATCAATTAAAATATCTTTAAAATGACCGCAGTCGAGCAACTCCTTAATTAAAGTAACCAATCACAGCGTAGATTCAGTGGCAAAATTGAGAATATTCGTATAAAAGCCTTTGATTGGATAGGATATCTATCAGGTCTCATCGAGGCTCGACCCGATCCCGTCCACAAATTATAATTTTGCTAAACACTGACACAAACTGTGCCAGTGGGACATCGAAAATAGCTTTATGTTGTAACACAAAATGTGTATTGGAAGTGAGGGACTACCGCTGTTTAATCTATTATTGAATGGTACGACATGTTCAGTCGATAACCTTTTACCGATGGCTGGCCGGTGCCTTTTTATTTTACACATGGTTTTTGTGGTCGCAACTGGCATCGTTCATAGAGTGTGACATGTTTTGTTCTAAAACAACTGGCCGCTTTCATTGTTTGGTTTATAGGGCGACCTTTGTCTATGGTTGCGTGTAAAACTAGAGAATTCTATTTTTATTTTAAATTCAAATTGATTCCCTGTTGTTTGGATAATGTTGAACTGTCAATTAAATGAAAACCATAATCCAATAAGTAATTAGTAACGACTGTCTTTCGCTTGACCAACAGAACCTGAAAGATGTATGTCTCAGTTCAAACAACTTATACTCAAATACTTTCACTGAGTATCTAAATAATAATAATAACATTTAACATTATGTATTTTGAATCAAAAAATGCTATCAGAAATGAAAAAAATACTTTTATTTTCCTCCACTGTTCCAAATGAAGTATCAATAAACGCCACGCCTTCTACATTGAATACCAATATTTATTCAAAATTCGAGATGCCTAAAAACGTTGCTCAAGTAAAAATATAAATAAGCCAGCGACATCGGGCATGACATCATTTCAACAAATGCAGTTAGGCGCAATCTTCTCCTAATTCAGTCGGTGGAAAATCTCATCGTACAATCTAGCCTATTTGTGGTGCACCGTGCTCCAAGCTGCCCTTTAAAACAATATCTTGGCTCAGCAATATCTGAGCTCTTATCTCTATAAAGGCACTCCATTCAATGGTGCATTCTCTTTAGTGTTTCATTTCATTAAGCTAGCCGGGCCATCAATTCTGTTGTTAGTGATACATTTATACTTCAAATATTATTCATATAAGTATTTAGACTAGGTTATCGTAATATAATCTCAACAATTACTTTCGAGCTTAAGTTAGCCTTTGCATAATTTGATAAGACGATTGTTGAAAATATCGTTATTTTTGAGGATATAGAGCTTCTATGGAAAACTATATGACATTTCCCCAGCTTTGTCGTAAACACAGGGTTTTTCTAATTCAAAAAATATTCGTTTGGCCAGTATTCAACTTCTTCGTTTAAAAAAAAAATAAGTTTCTGTTTCGAGTTGCGTTCCCATCACGTGCTGCCTGAGCTCTCAAATGTTAGTTTATCATTTGTTTTTCGGGGTTAAAATGGCATATTTTCTACATGGTATTGTAAGTTGGTACATTCTTGCTAAAATACCGCCACAACAGCTATCAAAAGGCCATATAATAAAAGGCATTTATTCGGAAATATTCTTTAGATCGACGACCAAACAATGACAGAGCGGTCTTATTGAACTCAGAATACGACGTGTGTGAATGTGTGAACAACGGTAAATTAAATGAAATATTCCCACATAATATATAACTACAGCTATATTCTGTATTGCAGCTGGGACCATGCTCCCTATTTCTCAAGAATCGACGAATCGATATTTCTCGTTCAACATAGGCGTAGATATATTATTAAATGCCATCCATACCCAGTCTAATATAATATTCATGCGAGAGGGTGTTTGTTTGTTATGCTTTATGGATACGCTGAATTGGAGGTAAGATTAATGAAGAGAAGAAAGAGAGATCGCATCAACCCTGACACAAAAAATGGCAACCAAGGTGGCATAAGAATGAAAAATCTCTCTCTTGTGTGTCTCTCCGTCTGTTACTGCTAATTTACTCCGAAACTAGTAGAGGCTAGTAGTTTTGGAGTAAATTCTGTTACTGTAGTAACTAGACTAATAAAATTGAATTTTGGTACACATAATTATTTTAAGGGCTATATATACTTCAAATGGCTTAGCATGATCCTCCGTTACTCCTAAAATACTGCAGGATTAATTTTGAAATAAATAGATGGTAAAGTTGAGGATTAATGCTAAGTCCTATGTGTGACGAAAATACGATTCCATAAACTTTTCTTGATAGAAAAAAAATCCAAAGTTACCTCCAAATCGGACAATAAATCGCTGGTATTCAAAAAGTACTTGAAATTAGATCATGAAACTTTGCATACTAAATGTACTAACTATATAGCTGGTCTTATGTGTTTTTTTTTTTAAGTCCAATCAATAGATTTTTTGTAAATCGCAAAAAACCACTTATTTCGCACTATTCGGCTGTAGTGACTGACGAAACAACCGCTTTGTAGTTCAATCTTCTTTCATTTGTATTTACATCCATGTATGAACGTACACACACATTACACTATCTTACTCTCGCTGTCTCACACACATACACAAACACTACACCACATATGACACCTTCCACTTCACACTCACACTTCACACACAAACACACACGCATTTTTAGTTTTTGTTTTATTACATTAGTACTTTTTCTTGTAATTCTTTTTTAAAATAGTCCTACAATGACATGTCTCTCTAAAATTGTCATAACGCCAATCTCGGCGAGGGGGGCCAGGAGTCCATAGCACAGGGTATCATCCTAGTTTGAACTCCTGACTCCCACAAACCTTTGCACCTCCAATATTTAATTGTAACACCTCTATATTGTAACTTTGCTTTGTGGGAGAAAATAAAATTTATTATTATATTATATTAATCTGATTAGAACTCTATTCTAACAGTATTTCAAACGAAGTTTGAACCACCACAAATAGAGTAGCTAATTTTAGGGTTAGAAGGGCCTTAAGTTTGTATGAAGAATGGAGAAATCAATAAATGTCGACAGTTCTAGATTTAAAGAGAGAAAAAACTAGATCTTCATAGACCTGAAGAGATCATTCATCATAAAAATGTCATCGAACATCATTTAGCTAGACACTTGTTTTTCACGCTCGTCATGGTCTGTAACAAAACGTGAAGAGAAGATAATTATGTACCGAATCAACAATTTATTAGCTCCTTAATCATTCAGCCGTAAAAGTCGTCGACGAATGACTACGACGTACGAAAGCTAGTGGTTTACTGTGAGTAGTAGTTACTATTACGCCATATTGCAGTTTTATTGCCTGTAAAAGTGTAAACCTATCTTGTTTACACCAAACGTTCTCAGTTTTGAGTAGTTGTTCGTTACGACTTGGTGTGTTCATTATGCATTCCGTAGAAGAATAACGTGTGAATTGTTGTAGTAAAGTGTAAGTTACTTATTAGGGTAATTTGCAATAAACATTTGTTGGATTATTATAATTACAGGTATCCTAAGTACTAGTTTTTGATCGTGGCTTCGTCTGCGTGGATGTCGGAAAGTATACCTCGGCGGATTACCACGCTGCGTTTACAACACAAATGAGCGAGAATGCGTAGCGAGAGATGTGAAATTGAAATTGAAATTGAAATTGAAATTGTTTATTGAAATACAAAAATATTACATTAAGGCCTTTAAAACTATAGGTATACAATAAATGGATTCTACCTGAACTAGGAATAAACCTGTATCTCAGGTAACTCACCCAAGCGCTTATACATAAATATTATCTAAGATTCCTTAAACAACTAGTAAATAACTTATCTATATATATGCTAGGTACATAATTATTATGGGTCTATTCAAAGTAAGAAAAAACATTTTGTTTAGCAACTTCTCTTATTTTTGCAATGAAGCATAATACAAAAAATCCAGGGCACGTTTACTTTTTGTGTCTACTGAGAAAAATGCTATGTCACTAAAATGTAAAATATACTAATATTACAATAACGCGACAATTAGTAGGTACATAAATTCAGCGGCGTTCTCACGCGTCATTATAATCAATGGAATTGACATATCTTGCCTCAGCTATTTTCTTGGCGGGGCACTCTAGATCGCCTGTTTTGTGGTTGCTCGGCTTTTTAAAACGCAAGCATTTTGCACACTGTGGCAGTACAGCATTTTTAGTGCACTCATTGGATTGATGACCTTGTTCTCCACAATGTCCACAAGTGTAGGTAGCTTCCCGACAAGTCTTTGCAGCTTGTCCATACTGTTAACATTTAAAGCATCTGGTCACAAGTGTAACTAACCAATAATATCGCTTATTTTTCACAGCTTTTTTAGCTATGAGATTAGGTAGTAAGTTACACATCCTTCGATACACATCCTTGCTCATCTACGTGGAAACAGCCTAAAAGTGAAGATTTCCTAACCCAGGCTATAGTTTATCTGTGGGCCTAATCCATCGAAATCCATTCTGAACAGCTTATAGACATTTATTATGTATGTTTATGTACGTAGGACACTACACACTAATAGACACTGTTAATTAGGCATTAATAAAATTAGTATGGAAAAACAATGAGGAGCTCGTGGCTAAACAATAATAGCCGCTCGGCTCGATCTTTAGGTTAAGCCGTGCCTAGGTTATTATTATTACATAACGAGTTTCCTCCGTGCCTCGGAAAACACGTTGAGCAGTTGGTCCCGGCTGTCATTTGTAGATCTTTGACAGTCGTTACAGGTAGTCAGTGGCCCAAAAAGCTTGACAACCAGTCTTACCAAGGGGTATCGTATAACCCAGTATTAACTGGGTTGTGGTCGTTGTGGAGGTCAAATAGGCAGTCGCTCCATGTAAAATACTGATATTCAGCTGCATCCAGTTAGACTGGAAGCCCAACCCAATATAGTTGGGAAAAGGCTAGGCAGATGATGGAGTAGGTATGGAAAAAAAATCACATCACATAGCTATGGTAAAATTAACAAAGTTGACTAAAATAAGCTGTGCCTAGATTTATAAAACTTAAGAACTGAATGCGTAGTAAAAACTAACCTAATCCAATTAGACAATGAAAACTAAATTAGCAATCAGTCGAAATGTTCAGATCAGAGCAAAATCGAAGAAGCTATCGTGAAAGTCTCGTATCGCTTTATTTAATTAGTCTTGGATTGACTTAATTTAATAATTGAATCATACGATTTTTCTTTGTCTCGACTAGCTCTCGAATATATCGGGGGATTTTATAATCCCTAAGAACTTATACTTTGAAAAATAATGGCACAGGTGCGGTTCAAAAACTGGTTATAACTTTTACCTAGAATTTTTAATTATTTCGGTAAAGCTTTGGATTTGTTTCTAAAAATGTATGATATGATTTATTATTAAAAGTTGGTTTAAATAATAACTTATAAAGAAACTAGCTGATGCCCGCGGCTTCGCCCGCGTGAATGTTATCGCGACCGAAAGTAATCATGAAATTTTGATCCCATTCCTGCAACCCATGGGAACCTATTCCAGAACTCAAACTCAAAAACTCAAACTTAAAGCATTTATTTCAATTAGACCATTACGGCACTTGTGAATGTCAAAATTACAAATAAAATACAAAGCTACAGTCCCAGTCACAAGGCATAAATGTCTTATTCCAGGCTATAATCTATCCCTGTACCAAATTTCATCCGTTAGAGCCTGATTAAATAACAAACATCCAAACATCCAAATATCCAAACATGTTTACAAACTTTCACATTTATAACACCTATTAGTAGGAAGTAGGATAGGATTAGGAGGTAGGAGGATGGACTCGAGAAGCGCGGCGCTTGAATTTTATTCTCGCGTCCGTAATTTTTTTGCGATTACTCGTAAGATATTCGTTTAAATTATATGGTATTTAAGAGTAAAATAATGTGCATTAAATGCTTTAAGCCTATAACTTATTTCAAATGATAAGGATATCGTATTTGTGTAAAAAGCTTTCCAATTACCGCTTTATAATTGTCCATTTTATAAAGTATTAAAATGGATATAGTATGTTATCCTTAAGAGATAGACATATGCCATCGCGGACTTTTTTGTAGACCTAAGTATGTAACGTACACAATTCCACTTAACATTATTTTGTTATATCTCAAAGGGTTTAGGCAGCATTTTTGTTGAAAGCTCCCAGACGGCTTATTTTTCACCTCCTGGCAGCTCCAACAAATATCATTATATTTTAACATACAAAAACTTAACAAATAATATACTAAAACCTTACACACACACTATATCTATCTAATAAAAAAAACCTGCATCAAAATCCGTTGCGTAGTTTTAAAGATCTAAGTATACATAGGGACAGACAGACGCGGCGGGGGACTTTGTTTTATAATATGTAGTGATAGTGATAGTCAAGCAACGGCAAACCTTTGGCTGCTTGTGACTTTAAAATCTGAATTCAGTTTGATATAGTAAAAGCAAAATAATTAAAAAAATTGAAAAACCTGACCGCGTAAAAAATAAGTAACCCATATTGGATGTAAAGATTTTAGTCTAGATTATTTAATGGGTTGGGTCCCGACTGTTGCAGTCAATATGTCCTGTTTCCTGAACTTGTTTTTTTCTTTTCAGTTTTTATTTAAAGTATTAGTTATTTTTTGCAGTCGGGTTTTTTATTTTTTTATTTTTTTTTTATTTTACACTTTTTAGTTAAGTACTTGATATACCATTTTAAAATCCTCATGATGAGCCCTTTATCGAGCCGTTCAGGCTGCAGAGCGTGCCAAACATTCGAATTTGGTGCGATAAATCCTCCATTTTGTTTTTATTTTTTATTTTGATATACCCAGTGTCATTCTCACAGTAAATACAAATCTAACGACACCTCTCAAGCTAAAATCGTTCGAGCCGTTCAGGCTGCAGAGCGTGCCAAACATTCGAATTTGGCGCGATAAATCCTCCATTTTTTATTTTTTTTATTTTGATATACCCAGTGTCACTCTCACAGTAAATACGAATCTAACGACACCTCTCAAGCTAAAATCCATCGAGCCGTTCAGGCCACAGAACGTGGCAAACAATTACAATACAATAAACAATACAATACATACATACTCTCGAAAAACATAACCCTCCTTCTGGCGCAGTCGGGTAAATAAGGCTGCACCAGAGATGAGCGAAAGTGCGAAGCTAGGGATGTGTGTGAAACTGACCAATAATAACGCTTCTTTTAGGTACTCTAGTTAGGTGATTGGTTAGTTACACATGAATCTCTGGTGAATCAAAGATTGAATCAACCGCTTATCGTATACAAGTCGGTCGTGAAAAATGGATAGATATTGTTTCCATTAACGGTTTTGTTCAGACTTACTGATAGTTACATTACGCTTTATAAGTATATTTTCGTTGTTATGATTTTAATCATGTATAAACGTTAAAGCCAGGTAAAACACAAATCAGCTTGCACTTTCTTGGCTTTTTGTAAAGTAAGGTAGCTTTTAGGTCGCTGTATGCTCATCTTACTTCTAGCTATATTTTGTGTCACTCACTGGATGGGGTGCCCTTATTGTTGGTCAGAGACTGAAAGAAAAGTTCCGTAATACCCACATACACACACATATCTTCATGTGTTCCCATTCTACACTTCATCTTGGTCTTGAAGTAGAAAACCATGGAAACAAAAAAACGTTTGCATTTTTTCTGATGATTAGCACCCAGGCTTATTGATTATATTGAGCTTTAGAAGGAGACCCACAATGACATAAGTGACACACCATATTTATACAAATAAATCAAATTGAAGTGTCTGTTCGTAATATCAAAATAACAACTTTTTACAGGTGGCCTACCATGACGTCTTAATAAAGCAGGATCGTTTTAATCTTGTTCCAGTGTGGGAAAGAGATGGCGCTAGACGTCCTCTATAGCTCCGTCTCTTACCCACACTGGAACAAGATTAAAACGATCCTGCTTTAAGACGTCATGGTAGGCCATCTGAATGCATTTGAAAATATACTTATACGGCATTTTTAAAAGAAAACATTTTCTGGCTGGACAGCTGGACCGATTTTGACGGGACTTTTAATGTCAGATAGCTGATGTTATAAGGTCTAACATAGGCTACTTTTAATTTAGAAAAATAATTAGGGTTCCGTGCAAATAAAACCCTCGAAATTGGTAACAAAATTCAATTCAAGAAGGTAATTGGGTAATATTTTTTACAATAATTTCACGCGAACGTTGGTCGCGGGCACCAGCTAGTTCTACATAAAATACCGATGAAGACGGAATGACCTACATCACCTACTTGATGTTACATATTTACGGCCTATTTTATATAAGGTAAAATAGACTGATAACTTACTAGACCTCAAGTACTATTTAAATTACATACCATCATAATCTCTCCTTACCCCGGGCAAGCGGTAAAACTACTGAAAGACATTAATAACAATAAATTAATGCCGTAAATACGTTATAGCATTTTCAGGTGGGACCAACTTCAGCATAATCAAGCCACGGCTGCTGGTGACTTGGACAAATGAATGCCGAATTAGGGTCCTCCGTAAATTGTGAGATGTCATGTATGTAGGCTGAGTTGAGGACAATTATAGCGTAGGTGGGTAAGCGACGAGGCTCATAATGTGACTCATAGCTACTAACGGTTGCCGGAAAGAAACTCATCGGTGTGTCAAAATTAAACGCAAGTTGCAATAGGCTTGACGTCAGTATCAAAAAATTGCAATTCTATTTAGTCCTTCAGTGGAAAATAATGGACACGTATTTTTTGTTTTTGTAAATCAATGAATATTGACAAAAATAAGGCTCGTGACGTTAGAACGCACTAAAAATTATACCACGGCGTAACGTATTGAGAATTTTTCTGCTGATAATTCACTCAAAATTCACAGCAGATAACGCGCGCGTGTTAGCTATTTTTTTTTTTTTTTTCCAAAGACTGGACGTTTGATAGAGAAAGAAGAAGAGCGTACTGAACAGGAGATAGTGGATTATGTAATTGTTTCTGTGGTCAATTTTGACTACGTCTAGTTGTTAACGAAGAACTAAATATATTATAGTGAAGCATGGTTCTTTGACATGTGGCCATAGTCGGAACTAAAGCCACTATTTTATAAAAAAAAAAACTATTTTTGTTTTTTAAATACAATGTCCTTCAAGCGCCACATGAACCACGCTCGTTTAGGCTCAGTGGCACCACAAATGTCGAGCGCTTAGAGATGACAGAAACAGAATTATGTTTTAGAAATGTATAACGTTTAACACGTGTGATTTGTGGTGTAAGCGGGCCTTAGAGTAAAATAGTACATAATAGTAATAGTAGGCGAAACTTTGTTATTGCATTCGAGGCGAAATTTGCACCCAAGCTGCAGGCGAGGTTGTTATGGAGCCTAGAACTGTTGTGATAAATTAAAAAAATCCACGTGTGTGAAATACATTGCATGTTAAACCTAATTGTAGTTCGATAAGAGCCAGTTTTCGAAGAGAAAATATTTTAGCAGGTTACCTATCTATGTAGTAGAATGGTACTGTTTACTGTAGAAGTACCTACATTTTTACTATGGGACCAAGTACTCTAGAGAAATATCGAAACACTTGCTATTGATTACCTACATTTTGATCAGGGATCTGTCACGTTTGTTTTTTTCAACTGCCGTTAATAGTCTTGGCTGAAATGACTCATAAAAAGTTTTCTTAATACGAAAAGTAGGTAAATATTATGTATGTTTCTACCTTAAGGAAGGGAAATGTTTTCATTAGAATACGGTTATCGTCACGTTAAAGCAAGTGGGGCAAGGTCATCCCATGTTTACGGTTTATGTTAATAACTTAGCTATCTATATTTTGTAGTATTCCATCTTAGATCAAGTTTTAGATAATGTACTTACCTACTTAAAGTGTGTTGTTTCTTGTTAAAATGTGATAAGAAAAGAAAAGTGATTATCATACTTAATGAGTGTTTTACGTATTTAGGATTTTAAATTCTACCTAATACGTGAAAGTTCTGGAAAAAGCCTCGCTATAACAGACTGAAAACAAATGTTACGGCAGGTGTTTTTTATTGTTTGTGTATTTATCTAGGTATCAATCGCTGGGATACTTCGTTTGGGTTATTTCTAAATTATTAGCTGGATAAATAGGTACAACTGGCAAAATGTGTGTTTACCCTTCATCTCTAGGTAGTCTATGCAGGTCTACTCCTACAGGAACTCAAGTGTTATGTGTCATACAACAGTTACAGCCTAGGTTTTGGAATAAATACCTATGAAGCTTTGACGCCACAATTTGCACATTGGCTGAGCGGCGGGTTTCAACACTATACTGACGTGTCTGGAGTTTGATTCTCTTAAAAAGTATGTGTCATTAACTTGAGTGCGAGTGCGGCGCTCCGGACCAAACAATGCCCCACCTGCTGGAGTGTCCCGGGTGTCCGTCTACCTGCAGTCTTGACGACCTGTACAGCGCATCTACCGCTGGAATAAACGTGGCCACTTACTGGGCCCAAACCGTCTAATTGGAAGGAACATCGTTACGATAAAAAGAAGACTTAAAATTTATTTAGATTATACAGTTATTCCTGCCAAACCGTAATCGTCTTATTGTAAATAAATAAATATAAATTATCGCTGGACATTACACACAGCGCCATCTTGTGCCACACTAAGCAACGAGGCTTGTGTCGTGGACACCAGATAGTTGTTGTAGTTAAACAAAAATTATCTATGTAGTATATACTACATAGATAATTTTTGTTTGTAAATACATACAAGTTATTATACATATAAACATCCATGACTCGGGAAACAAATGTATGGAAATTAGTTTCCCGAGTCATCACACAAACATTTGCTCCTACCGGGATTCGAACCCGGGACCCTAAGAACGTATGGCAGCCTCATTACCGCTGCGCCAATCGGGTCGTCAACGCCAATCGGGTCGTCATTGTCATAGCAAAGAGTTTAGCTAGCCATAATTATTAAAGTACGTAGCATACCTATACTAAGTCTATGGTACGTAGGGATACAAGAACGTGGAAATGGTCATTCTCCTTCCTTTTTCTTTAAAGCTTCGCAGTTTATGGGTTTCTTGTTCAATATCAAAGGGTCCGTTAATGGCTAAAGAAATAACAATAAAAATTATTGAAATCAATTGAAACGACCCCGCCCTTCTCCGACGTCAAATGTTTTATAGGAGGGTCCGTTTTTATTATAACTTCACGTTTATTTCCACAGATATACCTACCTACAAAGAAATGTACAAAAATAGCTACCGAGTTTTGGCACCAAAAAGTTTTCTAATAAAAAGGCAAATAAATCAAAGAATTAATTAAGTTACGTTAAACAAAGGTACGTTTTAAAATGTCCCTGTAACAATAATAGAAAATCGATAGACATAGTATGTAGCTATTAGCCGTTGCATGTGGGGAAGGGTTTAAAGCAACAGATAGTTATCGTAAATAAATAAACTAATCTCGGCCATATAGGATTTTAAACACAATTGCGAAATCTGGTGTCCTCTATACTAACTCTGCGTATCCCTTTAAAGGTTTTTACATACCTGTTATTTATATTCAGAATAGATCCCCAAAGTGCTATTGTCTAACATAGTGGAACTTTTTATGAACAATTTTCATAGGAATTCTGCTATGCGTGGGATCCCGGGTGTACGCGTGAAACGTGTGCCAAAATTCATGTTTTCGGAACGCGTAAGGACGGAATGCAAGTAATTAGAAGAAAACCCTTAACCTTTTTAGATGAAACTTTCTAATTTACAGAGGGACATATATTTTTAGACGCCCTGTGATGCAAATTCCTTAAGTAACATCAAAAGCTGATTCATTCAGAATTCATATCTTGATGTTGAAACGAGGAGTGAATTTCGAGTTAGCTTTTAATTAGGGTTCTTACAGACGAGCGGCACGTTGCAAACGGCAGATAAACTGCAGCCGTCGCCACCTGTCGACGGCTGCCGTCGACGCTTCGGCGGTTGCCGCCCGGCGCGTCGACGGCAACCGTCGTCGATTGCCGTTGACAGGTGGCGTCGCTTACAGTTGTGGCATGCCGCGTAAATGTGTGTCGATGGCTGCTGTCGACACGCCGGCGGCAGCCGCCGACACCACAACTGCAAGCGTCGACGGCAGCCGTCGACGGGTAGCGACGGCTGCAGTTTATCTGCAGTTGGAAACGTGCCGCTCGTCTGTAAGAACCCTCGAAAAATTAAGAACACGAACAGAAAACTACATCACACCTGTACTTTTTCGAAGGATAAGTTGTGGTGTACCTACCTGTAGAATTGTAGATAGTACATAACGATGGTACCGTTGGCGCAGCTGTTGAACGATTGGCTGCTGTCGCGGGTTCAATTCCCACACGGAACAAATATTTGTATGGCATACAGGTTGTTGTTTCGGGTCTGGCGGTTTCTGTATGTCAGTTTAAATGTTTGTAAACGCACCCATGATACAGGAGAAATTCTTAGTGGGGGGCAATGTTAAAAAAAGAACATCATTTTCTGTCTAATGTTTAACCAATTACAAATTAAATAACAAAACCTTTTTATCGAACACTTTCCAAGGATACGAGCAATAAGCGTCATTATGGCACAAAAAACTTGTATGGGGAAAAACATAAAAGCTTTGACTGATGTTACGTTAATGGCTTCATAAAGATGGCGCAATTTGCCGGGATAAAGGAGTAGGTATTGTCTTTTATGCTCAAGGCGTTTTGGAGGGTTTTGCTCGCCTAGCTGACATGTCTTGGTTGTTATAAGAGGCGATTATGAGCCGATTGCTATACTGTAGATAAAGTATGGATTGATCATTTGATGCACTCTTTTGTCAAAAGCATGTGTGTTAAGTTAATAGATACCGACGTACGATTAAAGGCTAATTTAAGGCAATTTTAAGGGACAATGTACATTATTCAGGAGTAGTTGAAGTTCTTGCTTAGATTCACAGTCAAATATTCCAAAAAATGTTTTAGGATGGTTCATATTGTTCTTTAGAATTTAGGTTGTATGAATCATCGACGCGCAAACTGAACCATGAATTCAGCACATGGTTCTAAACTAAAAATAATTAACTGTTCCATAAATTTTGAACCTGGGGGAGGTTCAAAATTAAGGTTAAGGTTATTTATTTTTAAAGAACCGACGTTACATTTTGACACTGGAGGGTCTAGATTTGATTAATTCATGGTAACGGTTTGTGTATCAATACACCGTGTATACCTAGGTACAAAAGTACAATCCCCTTTACTAAGCCAAAGGGCATGCTTTTCTTTCGGCATTTGTTTTTGGGCCATACCACGAAACCTTCTGGTTACGGAGATATTGGAAATCAATGTTCCAACTTTTTCATATGTTTTTGATGTGAAGTTTACTTAAAATACCTCCATGAACTCATCAATGATCCATCAGTACCTGCAGTGTTACGATTGCATTACATTGAGTGCTATCCGAAAAACGTAATTATCACACCGAAAAAAAGTATTTTCCCAGCAATATTTTTTGCGTAGTGTTACTTAGTTTGATGTACAGAATTCTTGGTTGGCGGCTTCGTGAAGGGTCTGTTTACACCTTGTATATTTAACCAAATGGATGTGTATACGAACATTTTGGTTAGTCTGGCCTAACGACCCGAGAAACTTGCTTTGTGTTCATTAGCAAACGCATCGTTTGTCCGCCGTCAGACCGTGAGTAGGTTAAGTGCCAAATTATTTTAGTCGCTTGACTTAAGGGGACCAGAGGAGCTAAACGCGCGTTTTATAATGCAAAAAAGCATAAGATTCACTGCAATAAACAAAACCAGAAAAATATATGATGTTCTTCAGGATATATGCTAGTATGATAGCATATTGAAAGCATAACACCACTAATTTTACTCGATAAAAAAAAATCACGAACTTGTCTCTAAAAATTTCTTTTAACGAGTAAAAACCACACTAAAATACATGCGTGCGACCATTCTGAATGTTTGGAAAATAATTCTACAAGAAACATATTAGCAAGATAGTGTTTTATTTTTTTAGTCCAATCAATAGATTTTTGGTAAATCGCAAAAAAACACTCATTTCGCACTATTCGGCCCGAAGTGACTGACGTAACAACCACTTTGTAGTGCAAGCTGATTAGAACTTTATTGTAACAGCATTTCAAACGAAGTTTGATCCACCACAAATAGAGTTGCTAATTTAGCTCCTGTAGTCGCCTTAATAATATATCTTAGTCATCAGTACTAGAGTTGTGTTAATTGGAGATCAGATTAGATCAAAATGATTTCTCTCTTCATCCTAGGTTATTATTCACATATTATTCACATATTTTTCACTCATAAATAAGTCATCCTTCACAAAGAAATATTTTGTTTCTTTGGCCTCCATCTCTTTCCCCATTCAACGACAATTTAATTCCTGACTTCTCAAATCAAATGCGTTTCATCCCACCTCATTTTCACTTGAATTCATTCCCTCTTCATCTAATAAATCAATAAAATTACGTTCAAGTAAATGTTTTCACTCACATATTTTTGGATCCCATGCTATATTTAGAGCAAAGTCAAAGGCTGTCAATGAGACATCAAGTGTAATTAAATTAGTTAAGTTTCTCTCGAACGGTTGTAACGTAACGTAATACAAGTAGATATATGTAGGTATGATACATGTATGTAATACCTAATACGGCCCTGTCTGACGTGTCGTAGGTCGTGACTTCGGCACTGGACTTTTACTTTTTAATTGAATTATTTATACATATATCGGACTAGCTTTGCTCGCGCGAAACCGCGAGTAATATCCCGTTATATACGGTAATTAATCCACGGGATCGTTTTAAATTTATGACACTCGGGGCTAATGTAGCTTCTCGTTAGTAACTTCGAAAGAATTTTCGAAATCGGATCAGTAGTTCCGAAGATTACCCCTAAAAACTTAAAAAACAAATACCTTTTTATAGTATAAGTTTACGAGAAGCAAACGTATTTATTCGAATTGCACTAAAAGCCTCTTGAATGGGACACAAAGTTTTATGAAAGGTTCGTTAAAGTTTAAAAGTCACGAGAAAAATCTTTTAATAAAACGCTATATTGCTGGAATTATGCAAATTCCAGACACACTAAAGTTTGGAGGGGGAGTGTTTGTGACGGTGCTTGGGTACTTACAGCTTAAGTAGTCAAGAGTCGGGGAAAGTTATTGTTAGAAAGAAAAAACTCTCAGTACTTCGGTCAATCTGTGACAGTACGATTATTTGACCAGCCTGTGCGGCTTTTGGTTTCAGTCTTTTGTTTTATTAAGTTTTTTACTTTAGGTTACGTTAGTTGTTTCTTGTTGAATGGCAATTTACTAATTACTCTTCATGAATTAAAAATATGTAATTCAGTCTTCTGCGAAATACTTCAAAGTTGTTCCAAAGAAACTTTTATTCACATTCAAGAAAATATATAACTGAAAACCCGGATAATAATGATGTTTACTTTATTTTGCTTCCGGTTACCTATTTAGATTTAAATTATTTGACGCAAATACGCATGCTACGCGACTGTGTGTGCACAACGCGACAACACCTGCTACGCGACTACGCTCGCTACGAGGCTACGAAATTACGTTCGTAGTACTTCGTAGCAAGTCCACCATTCATTTAAAACGAATAAAATTCAATTGAGTTTTAAACTCATTAGTAGCGGTAATTCCACTGAGCTGCTTAGATGAATTAAAAACCGTTCAAGCACACCTGAGTACATAAACGTAAATAATCAATAACTGAAAAGATGCTAGCAAAAAAAGTAGGATCAATTAGCAGCCGGTCATTAACGTTCAGCCGTCACTAATGACTACTGCATGAATTTCTGGAAAATTCCTTGAGCTCATCTCATTTATACGCTGATGGACGTTCACGGAGGCGTCGGCGATGTCGGCATTAGGTAATTTTCACGTTTAATGAACTGCTATATAGCTACTTCTAATTATTTCTGACGTCATTAGGTACACTCGGTTTATTTGAGTTTTATCAAGCGGAATCACTTTTGCATCGAAATTGTAAAGTAAAGAAAGTAATCCCCGAAGAGTTAAGCGGAGACGGGCGGCGGCCTCGCGAAATATGGGTGTACTATTAGGTACTACATGTAATAGGGGGCGAGACGATTGCCATCAACCGGGCACAGATCCTGACTCCGTGGCTGCTATTAGGAATCCCTGATGGAAAAACCCAATAACATTTTGCCAGACATGGGAAATCAAACCCAGGACCTCAGGCTTTTCGCGCGAGCCACCACTAGACCAACGAGGCATACTTAGTACTTATTAGTTACATGACAAATTGTTCAATAATAGCGCCCCTTTGTCTTTCGAGACCTAAAACTCTAAAAGGTCTAGGACCTTTCACAGTACTCCACAGAGTCGTCAAACATAACGATAGACAAATCCTAAATTCGAATATCGAATTCCGAATCCGAGCTAATTCGATTCCACAACTTGTTTTGGTTTCGAATCCCAACATTACGATTCCCAATTACATTTTGACAAGCAAGTGGGACACGTTGCGACTCTCATGTATTCAGGACGTAATGGTGCTGCCAAAGTTTAAGAGCTTGTCGGTTTAAATTGAAAAGCTAAGCCAGTCAGACTCGAATAACGGCTTTTTAGAGTAAAACATTGGTTTTTTCTGTCGATTTTTCTCAGCGTAACCGAACTAAAAGGTCAGTTTTTTTTGGATAGTTAATATGGGTTTACCTTTCGTAATCATGTGGAGATAGGGTAAAAGTGGCCGTTTCAGTGAAGAAAAGCGGAACGCTGTGGTTTTCTGGGATAATAAATTAAATTTTGTTTGCTTGGGACTCAAATAAATCTCATAAAAGATCTAGTTTCTAAACACACATGTAGAAATACTGAAATTAAAAAAGTAATAGCTTATAATTTGTTAATTTCAGTATTTTGGAGAATCCAAAGAACAAGGCTTTATCAGTTGTAATTATGAACAAAAAAGACTTTTCGATGTCTTTTTTGTTTTGTTTACTATATTAGATTGAAGAAACGATGGATGGACTGTGTGAAGGATGATATGCCTAAAAAGAAGGTGACTGTTGAAATGACGATTAATAGAGAAGTTTGGAAGAAGAAGACATGCTGCGCCGACCCCAAATAAATTGAGATAAGATCAGGAGAACGATGATACTGGGAATACCAGTCAAAACGGCTTTATGTCTGTTAAAAGTAAGATATTCAATAAATGATCCAAGAATTTAACGACCGAAAGTTATCCATTCATAATTTGCTAATATTAAACATAAATGCGAAAGAACCTAATTCTGTTTTTGCCTTTCTATTAACTTTTCACAGCTCAATGTCAAAACGGATTTTGAAGAAATTTGGCACTGAGGTGGACCATGACCTGGATTAGGTCGTAAGATATTTAGTCAGACTTTTATCTCGATAGTCTGTTCCCTTGGGTAAACTGACTTTTACGTGAGTGAAGCCGCGCTAGTCATAAATGCGTTTTTTTTAATGTGACAGATAAGTAGTTGCTGACCTGCAGGCCTAGCCAAGTTACAAACGTTTCGTATCGATTCTCTTTCTACAATCGTAAACGCCTCGGCGTAAGCGATTGTAGAAAGCGCTAAATTGGTAGCCAAGTTGACACGACTGAGTCGATCGCTCGTTCTCTAATTAATGTCTGTAGAAAAAACCTACACTTTAGTCTGTGGTGAGCGTTCCAACCAAAGAGTTTAGCGATCTACATTGTAGAAACGATAACACTCCATTCTATCATTTTGAACGATGTAAACTTGTCTACGAATTTTGTATTCGTTTGTGTTGATCACGTGATTTAACGTTGAGATGATGTCATTCCCATTCATTTGAATAGTTTTCTACTAGCGTTAACGATTGTAGATTGTCAACTTGGCTAGGGGTGCTGGAGAAATAGGCTTTTAAGCATCGTGATATTAAAATACCAAATACACGTGATAGAGACGAAGTCAGTCTCTTTCAAGCTTGAATGTAAATGTAAGGTTAATCATTAGCGCGGGCCTGTGGACGGTGGGCTATGGGCTAGCTCGCCGTCCGTCCGTCTCATGACGACAGGCCGTGTCGCGTTCGTGTTCCACGCGGGCCTCAAACAGAGTCAGCAAAAAGGAAGGGGTAAGAAAGCAAGGACCGATGCCTGCCGGGGTTGCGGGACTATTCGAAAAGAGATACCGTGGCCCCGGAACACAAAGGGCGATGAAGGAACATGGATGGGTTTTAGTCAGTAAAAGTCTGACACTCCCTCCTGCTCCGCCCAGAGCGGGAGAAGTCATTTGATGATTTCCCATCCGAAAAAAAAAAAAAAAAAAAAATGTTAATCATTAGGGAATATAGCAGTATTTTCTATCTGAATCGTTCTGAAAACCCTGAAAGGCAAGCGTCAGCAATCAGTCTAATGAGATATCATAAAAACGGCCGCTTAACCTTAGGAGGGCGCGAAATATCACATTGCATCCATATAATTATTATACCGTTGTTGCTATATTTCATTAAGAAGACATTGATTTATGTTGAGGCAAATTCTGAACGGCATCCGTTGGATACAAAATAAAGCTTTATTTTTATGAAAGTCTTCCTATTTCTTTGATTAATGGTGAATAAAATATGGTGGCGGCGAATTGTTTATATTAGGGGAGTAACTTATAGTTGACGTGTCTGCACATAACTATATTCCTGAGATTTAGTTGGTACACAAAGCAGAATATTAGTGTCATATATCTCAATTCAATTTTATGAATTATCGATGATAAAACATAAAACAATTTTTCAGTGGATTTTATCATATTCCCATTTTAATTAAAAGATGTTATACACGTTAGTTATTAGCACGTGCTTTTCGAAGCGTTATTTCTGACACCGTCGCAAATCTGTCAAACCAGTGCAATATAGAGACAGGATCATCCAAGTCAACGCACATGCTAATTATCGATTACAGATCTCGGTCTTAAATTGCATACCAGTGACTGGAAAATTATGCGGTAATCAGTTGAAACAGGGCCATGTGATGCGAAGGAATGAGAAAATCTCGGAGGAGGAAAAAGAGAGTTTCGAGTACGAATATGGATGGTTATAAGGCTTATATCTCACTAGTCTATTGGTGTCCAAGTGTGATAGACGCCTAAGGGCAGGAGAAGACCAGAGAAACAACAACAACAACAGCTCATAACGTCCACTGCTGGACATAAGCCTCTCCCATGATGGAAGGAATTTGCCGTAATCTCCACGCCTGGCAGGCGGATTGGAGATCGCAGTGGTAAAAGACTACCAGAAAACGCTGCTGCCCATTCTCTGGTCTACGGAGGCGCAAGGTGTTCTGCCTCAGACATTAGTCGCCTTATACGACACCCGTGAGTGTAATGGGTTGGTTCTATTCTACTCTGCCAGATACCACACGGCTTGACCAAAGAAACGATGGATGGATTTTGTGAAAGTTGATATGGCTAGAAAGGAGACTCATGAGATGACGATTAATCGAGAAGAAGAAGAAACATGCTGCGCCGACGACAAATAATTGGAAAAAGGACAGAAAAATGGTAACGGTCTTAAATTGTATCTAAATAAAGCGGCAAGGTCAGCTATAAGCAGAATGTTTCTTAAATTAGAACGGGTAGTCTTTCAAGAATTTACCCACACGTTGCACAGATGAGTAATTCTGCTGTAAACAAACAATACCTTTTCCTAGTCCCCGACCCACCTTTTTGATTCATGAGAATAGGCTAGCTTCCACCATCAATAAATTGCAAATCTATTTAGTCCGTCAGCTAAAGTATTGGAAAATAATGGACACGTATTTTTTGTTTTTGTTAATCAATGAATATTGATAAAGATAAAACGCATCAAAACTCGGGACTGGGAGCTGGTGACGATGACGTCACAACGCACTACAAAATTATAGCACGTGACGTATTGAGAATTTTAAAAGCGTCGTATCTTCGTCAATTTTGATTTACGTAACAAAAAACAAAACACGGGTCAAACAATTTTTGATAATCTAACTGACGGACTAATTAGATTTTTTTTGTCGTCTCGCCTTTTGTGTGTGCTTCGTAGCAGTGAAAGTGTTTGTTTTCTTTCTTGCGTGTCAAATTCACTTCGGTTTTTTTTCCGACCAGCATTCCACCTGCACAGCTCTATCATTCATATCCTGGAAGGTGCTGGTACATTAGCTCGCTCGTGTTTGGGTTTCGTCGAGGATAAATAATTTGGTCAGTGATTTAAACATTGCTTCTTTGTACTAACTGCATTTATCTTATCGAAAGTATCTATACAAATAAATAAAATATAAGTGTCGCTTTGTCATTTCAAAATAACAGCTTTTATCGAATGCATATAAAAGTATATGTAACGGTACTTGTAAGTAAATTTTTGTCTGTCAGTCCGTTTGTTCCGGCTAATCTCCGAAATGGCTGGACTGATTTTGACGGGACTTTTACTGGTAGATAAATTTCTTTTAATTTAGAAAAAGGTTAGGGTTCCGTGCAAAAATGCATATTTTTTTTAACGAAGGTCTAGTACCTATTAAAATTTAAGTAAAAATATTCTAGGGTAGTAAATTTTAGCATTTTATTTGTGATGGCGGGGCCGACTGAATGTTACATGAGCCTTGACACCATTTAATTCAAATGTATCAAAACCAAGGCTCAGACCATTCGATGCAGACTGCAGTTCCACACGTCGGGCTAGAATTAGGTATACTTTTGATGATGTGATTTGTTTCATGCGGTTTTATATTTTCAGGATTGTTTTTAAGGGTTCCGTACCTCAAATTAATAAAAACAAATAAAAAACAGTCCTTCTAACATTCTTGGAAACCAAATTACTTATTTTGAACATAAAAGAATCATTAGAACTGCCTTGTTAACTAAAAACTTATGTAACACGGATATTTAATAGTTTCTATACCAAACAAGGAAATATCCAAATCATGTTTATTTGTGGAATTAAATTCTCTTGTCTTTAATGAAATTCCAATCACCCCCCCATCCGTCTTAATTTTTTAAATGTTAGATAACATATCGATTTTGGTAACATATTAGTGTCGGTATGCCAGTCGCACTATTACTTAAGTTAACATTTAGTATTAACATTCAAAACGGATTTCGTCGTACAATAATGATTGCAACATCAAGATAAGACCTAGTTCATAACGGCATGAGTTCCAAAATGCTATACAAGGTGTAACACGGACTATTCACAAAGCCGTCAACCAAGCATTCTGTACTCACATAAAACTTTGTAACTTCATATACGCAAAAATTATTGCTGGGAAGCGACTGTTTTTTTTTGGGACTGTAAAATAATGTTTTACGGTAGGCCTCAATGTAACGCACTCAATAGCATTGTGCTGAAGAATGAATTGAATATTCGCTATACACCTTAAAATTGCAATAAATCCAATATGAGAAAACCACGTTTAAAAATTGCAGAGTGGACACATTAGTGTTGGAGACTGTACTCCCTTCTGTGAATTCATAAAGAGAATGAAGGAGACGTGATGTTATGTTATTTTATTTTATGACAGGCCAAGAATTCCGTCCGAAACAGGCGCCGTTACTGAGAAGTAGCGTGGCACCGTCCTTGCCATGGTGTGGGCATTTGGGCATGTGATGCGGAGGAATGAGGAACCTGTATGGAATGCTTCGAGTTTGTGAGATATCCGGCTATGATAGTAGGCGAAGACGAAAGAAGCATTGGATGGACTGTGTGAAAGATGACAAAGCGAGAAATAATGAAAGAAGACATACTACACCGATTCTTAATAAATTGGGAACGAAACAGAGACTATAGATATCAATGGATTCCTATTGACTTTCAATAAATGTTTTTGGTAATGAAACTTTACGTTTGTAAGACCATGCGCATCAAAATGTTCGAAAATAATAACACAAACTCTTTTTATTATTTATGAGAACTTATTTTGTTTTCAATCATAATTTCATCAACTTTGTAAATAAGTATTTATTTATTATCTTTTTCATCTTTATTCGATGAATATAATTACAATGATTAGATTTAAAGTTGTATAGGGTTTCCGTGCAGTTTATGGTTATTAACAAACTCACCCAAGGGCTAAATTACTCGTATTTGCTTTTCAAGTAGGAAAACAAGCAGAACGTTACTACCAGGTAATAACGTTTTAGAGATCTCTAAAATTAATTTTTGTTTTATTTTATTGTTTAAAAATTGCTTTGTACTGTTTTACTTTTTTTAATGACATTATTGCTGAAATGCAGGCTTAAAAACGCGTTAATAACTCAACAACAATGTTTAAAATCTCAAGTTTTCGTGCTTAAAATTAATTCTCAACTTTAGTCAGAAACAAATCGGTGACAATTTTTTTTTAAGTTATTAAAAGTTAGAACTTAATAAAGACAACAAACTTACCTTTATAGTAGACAAAAAGCACAACAACAACTATATCGACATTTACTAACACGTAATAATACTGGTGTTTAGACTTTAAAACTACTTTAAACTTTATTTTAAAGGTATTAAGAGTGGTATTGCTTCGCAGCCTCACGTTTTAAGAACAAGGTGTTATTGTTGCTTATATTATTTCAGTAATATAATATTGTTTTAGTTAGTTGGACTTTGTACGATCGCATGGTTGGATCACATGGTGCGGGCGCGGTGTGGCCTGGGCGGCGGTTCGCGACTCTCTGCCGCCCGCCCAAAGCCCGCCCAATGCTAACTTGCACAGTAACTTTGTACGCAGTTTCTAGTTTTGGCGGATAACTTGGAAATTTGGAATTAATTATGTTTACGTGCTGGTATTCAGAATTCCCAAGGACTTAGGCTTACGCGATAGTTTTAAAGCTTGTTTAGTCAAGCTTTTATGTATCTGGTCTATAGTAATTCTTGGTATTTACTCGTTTCTGGCTACAATAACTCCATTGTTGGTTTACAACAGAACAAAGCACATGCGGGTACTTTGGTAACATGACAAACTGATGCAGATTGTCCTCTCCGTGTGTGGTGTACTGTGGCTTTGTTCATTGTTTATATTCGTAGTTAAAAATACACAATATGATAAATTGGTCGTTTACGATATGAATTACTAATGAGGCATTATAACGCCATTTATTTATTTAAGGGTACCAATAAGTTCCATTGTGCTTGTAAATCTTTGACAGTCGTTACAGGTGGAACCAGTCTTACCAAGAGTATCGTATTACCCAGGACTAACTGGTTTGTGGAGGTCAGCTGGCAGTCGCTCCATATAAAATAGTGGTATTCAGCTGCATCCGGTTAGACTGGAAGCCGACTCTAACATAGTTGGGAAAAGCAAAAAAAATGCAAAAAAAAACAAAAAAGAAAAGAATTTCGCGGGCTACTCTTGCGCTTCCACCTTCAAGTGCTGATCACGGTCCTACTAAGATTTGTGTTTCGTTCTGTAAAGTTAAACAGTACTAAAACCTACTTTGGATTTGCTCAACTTACTTTTTTAAAGGGTAAAAACGGGACCCTATTACTGTCCGTCCGTCTGAGCGTCTGTCTGTCACCAGGCTGTATCTCATGAACCGTGATAGCTAGGCAGTTTAAATTTTCACAGATGATGTATTTCTGATGCCGCTATAATAAAAACAACAATAAATATGTAAGGGGGGCTCCCATACAACAAACGTGTTTTTTTCCGTTTTGTCTATTGTTGTATATATAGTTAATGGTACGGAAACCTTCGTACGCTAGTCCGTCTCGCACTTGGCCTGTTTTTTAAGAACATTATTCATATTCATATTCATTTTATTTTGCGTACCATAAGTTTAAAAAGATGTTACAATGGGCTTACGGCTAAGAACAGTTATGGACCCTGTTAGAGCACAGCAATAAACAAGATTAGCATTAAATTTTCAAGTAGTTAAAAATAGATATTATTTACAAACACATTGACTATTATTTACAAACAAAACACATTGTTCAGAGTAACATACTAGGTACAACTAATACACGATAACAATTATAGACATAGTAATAACATAAAGAATTAGTGACATCATTATTTCAATACTAATTATAACTGAGATCAATATATTATTGTAATTATTATCGACATTTATTTATAAATCTTAAGAAACATTGGTGTCGATTCTGTTGTGCACAAACTAAACTTAATATAGGCTATTGCTATCTTTTTCTCTCTAATAAAACGAGAAAGAGACGGACGTAATTTAGAGCTGTCAAATTTAGTTGGAACTAATATTTCCGTACAAATGAAGGGTGCACGTAAAAACATGTCGACTAAAAACACGGTGAAGCGCTAGGCATAAACTAGTTTGACATCTCTAACTTACTTTATAGCTATAGCCGTCCTTTTCTCGCACTGCCTTTTAGTAAAAGATAGCAATAGCCTAAATTAAGTTTAGTGTGTGCACAACAGAATCGACACCATTGTATTATAATATAGTAGATATTTATTTGTAATTATTGAGATCAATTTATCTTAAATTATTACATTAGTATATGGCCCATGTGTAGGCAGGGAACATGAATAATTAAAGTATATTTATTTCAAAGTGTAAGTGTATTTTTTAATATTTTTATATTTTTAATAGAGTTAGTGTGTAATAAAGTTATGTAAGATTCGAATAAGTGTAAAATGGTTAATTCTCAATTAGTTAATATTATTAATTAATTAGTATTTAAAATTATTGAATTTAATTGTAAAATTTAATTATAAAATTTAATAAACAAACAACCCGTATAACAAAATTATAATTAGGTACAATGTATGGTGTCTGTTTGTGTTAAATATATTTGTTTGTCAGCTAAGTATTAAGTTAAGTTTATTGTGTAGTATGCTTTTTGAATTAATAATTGTTTGAGTTTATTCGTAAAAGTTGTATCGCTAGTATCATTTTTGATTGCATCTGGTAGTTTATTAAATATTTTTATAGACATTACGTCCCTACGTAGGGACTATTCGAATGCAGTTTCATGTGCGAAGAGGGAAACATTAACATATTTCTGTATCTGACGGATCGGTTGCTATGTTTAGCACCGCGTGTTGTAAAGAAGTACGCGTATTTTCTAACAAATTTGCATATTTCTAGGATATAGACGATTTTATGTTTTATGAAAAAGGGTTTACAGCTATCGGTTTGTTCTATTTTAACTAAAATACGAATTAATTTCTTTTGGAGAATGGAAAGTGGTATTATAATGAGGTGAACATACCTGTGACAGCTTTCCAGATTACTGCGAACCAGACTAATTTTAGTCTTATGGTGCGATTCCACCAAAATTGTTTGCGAACGTTTGTGCATCATATTTGTTCTCGAACATTTTGTGCGGCACATTATCATTTTGGAACCACCATCTATAAGATGGTGTGTGTGGTTCAAAGAAAAAAGTGTATGACTACAACTTTTACTTTTTCTGTTCGTAAGTGCTATAATTATGTGTTTGTCGAAAATTTTCCAAACATTCTGCAAATAAATGATACATAGACAAACTCGGAGAAAAGTGCAAATTCAGCATCATAAATCATTAAGTACATTAGCAGCTATTTCTTACAAATCTACTTACTGTTGTGATGTGCTTATTTACGCAGTTACTTGATTGCTTTTTGTAAGGAACCGTTACGGGATATGTAAGATATTTGTTTTATTACTCTAGTAATCATTCACGGCTTACACAGCCTTTTATTATTACTTTTATTTTATACTTTATATTATATATATTTAATTATTTATTTATTAAATGAAAGTTTACAAAAGTCTTAAATTTATGACGATACCTCACAAAACCGTTTTCATGGTTTGTCTGTGGGAACGGATCACGATAACGGAACGGATTAACCACTTTAACTACAGTAAATAAAGGGTGTAAAACACCTCTTGACGAAGCCGAAAGGCACTTGTTCTCCCCGTCATTGCGATCATTTTTTTTGTTCTACACCATACCTTTACATCACGAAGCCGTCAACCAAGCTTTCTGTACATCAAACTAAGTAACTTTCCGCAAAAATTATTGCTGGGAAACGACTTTTTTTTTTGGGGTGAAAAGTCATGTTTTGTGGTAGAACTCAATGTAACACACTCAAAACATTGTGCTGATGGATGGATTGAATAGTACGGGGGTCGTGGAGGTATTTAAAATCTTACATTAAAAACTTGTATTAAAACAAAAATTGACAAAAAGTTGAAACTTTGACCCCCAATATCTCCGTAACTAGAAGGTTCCCAGGTATGGTGTAGAACAAGAAAATGATCGCAATGACAGGGAGAACAACTGGATTTCGGCTTCGTTAAGACGTGTTTTACACTCTTTGTTAGAATCTAAACAAGTAAATATTTTTCAAAATAAAGCCTTCACTAATTGGATGAGCCTCAAACAAACAAATACCAAAAAAATTAGATAGCCAATTAGTGCAGCCATCCGTACATTTTTAGACGAAGAAAAAACTAAACTAGGTAGGGATGTACCAATTCATTTCATGCATAATCCATCAATCAACTTTAGATTAACATGTTTTACAAGTGAAGACATTATTTTCCGCTCGAGTGGTTTGATTACACCGCATCGTGATTCTGTTCAAGAAGTGTGCTCAAATGTTAGGCCAATCCCTAACTGAGTACATTGGAAATCGCTGAGGTGTGAGACGGCTGAAATATGACGTAGGTATACAATCTTATCTTGCTTACATTTTCATTTAAATGTGAAAGTTTGTGAGGATGGAATGTATGAATGTTTGTTAGACTTTCACGCAAATACGACTAAATGGATTTACATTAAATGTAGCGCACTGATCTATATTAATATTTTAAAGAGGAAACATTTGGATTTTTGGATTTTTGTATGTTACGAATAAACTTAAAAACTACTGGACCGATTTGAAAAACTCTTTCAGTTTCAGCAATGGATAGCTCTTCAAAAAGTATTCTCCGCGTAATTTTCGTGGCGAATTTTTTTTTAGAGGTATCTTCAAAGTAACGGACATACATTTAAGACGCTGTAAAACAATACACAGACTTTTTATTATATGAAAATTGGTGCTTATACTACAGAGATATTATTTTTTGAAATTTTGGTGCCCACGAAAGTTACCAAAAATTGAGCAAGTGGCATTTTTGTGAATTACCATTAAAGTTATATGTAAATTAACAAACAAAGTACTTGGGAATAATCTACAAGATCTATTTTATTCCTTAATTCAAAATCATTTGGAAAATTATAAACCATTATCCTTCAAAATATACACATGAAAGTTTCTTGACCATGGCTACCTGAAAATATTCAAAGAACCCCCCACTGACGCCAGGATACTACAGAGTAGCCGTGCAGCTAAAAAGTGTAGCGTCAAGTTGGCGCTTTTGGAAGAGAGGTGCAGTTTTGTTTTGTTTTCGAAACTAGCAAAATCGTGTGACAGAGACATAATGTCTATTAAGTATTGTAATATAAGAGATACAATTGTGTGTATGTGCTTTACTATTTATGATGCATAGTTAAACACGATTAATTTGATGTATAATATTATATGCTTATGAATTGAATACAAAACTTAACAAAGTTTGCCGTGAACGCGAACCAAATGTGACACGCGAAGAACATCTATTTTGCTCCCGTTTTTGAGATTAGATGTTTATTGTTATAAACATTAGGTATAAATAATTTTAGGGGTACTCCCTTAATTCTCCTAAAAATATTTGTCCGAAAATCATTATCCATTAAACGTTTGCTATCAACTTCAATAACCATAATGTTCAAAATCCCGAAATTTTGTTTTACATAATTATCTTTATTTCTAAAACTGTTCTGTCATAATATCAAATACTATAATAATTGAATCTTCTAATTTTACATGCCACAAAGTCAAATGTCCTAAGTATTTTATTATATAATGTGTATTATTCCGAATGTTCATATAAGTATAATAAAATGTTTGGTCATAAAACAATTGCTAAAAATTAGGTTTTAGTGACAGAAACGAATCTCTGTAAATCCGACCCCACGCAGTCTTGTCTGCCCTACCCCTACAGTGTAATTTAAAATCGCGTAGGCGCGCAGGGGCGAGGCGGCCCGCGAGTTGAGGAACAGTTTGTTGTAACACTCGCCGCCGCTGCTGAGGCTGGCAGGCGAAGCCGGCCAGCAAGCCGAGGCTCCGGTGGTGAGCGTTAAACACATCCGCGACGATAAGCTCACGTGGGACCGACCACCGGAGCCCCGTAGCGCCGGAGCCGTGACAAAAACCATGCCTGCTGCATGTTGCTTGCTCGCTTGCATGCTGCATGCTTGCTCGCTTGCATGCTGCATGCTTGCTTGCATACTATATGCGTGCTTGCATGCTGCATGCTTGCTGCATGGTTACTGCAAGCTTGTGGCATGCTTGCTGCATGCATGGTGTATGTTTGTTTGCATGTTTGCATAGTTATTACAGGGAAAAATAAAATCCACATAATTATGTTCATACTCAACCGTTTTATAATGATTGACGTTTTGATTGATTTATTTTCTGCCTTTTAGTGACTACCGATATGAAATTTGTGCCAAAAGAAGATTCTAACTGTGATCTTTCTGCGATACGATGGTTCTAGTTTTTAATTATAACAAATTTCATAAGAGCAATATTGTATAAAAATGTGTTGTGTTGAGAGAAGTTCATAGCATAGCAAAAGCTAAGTAATACTTAACCTGTAGTTACCCGTCATTACAGACACAATTAAAATAACAATGTTCTCTTCCCTTTTGGGAACGTCTGGGAACATAAAGGTTTGTTTTAAAAATATTATTAAGATCATTTTTTTTTGTTTTTTTTTTTCATTTATAACTATTATTGAAAACGGTTTTAAGTCAATTTCAATATTAAACACTGTGAAGAGTAATGTTAAGTGAAGAGTAATCGGTGTTTGGTTCTAACACGGCTCTATAGTGTAGTGTATCAGCTCTACAGTATTCTGTTCAATCCTACAACCCCCTCTTATCTAAAAGAACGTTTCAAGTTCCTTCATGACACACATAATAGATATCTGAGGTCATCGGAAAACTTAAGACTAGAGATGCATTCCACCAGTTTCTATGACAAGTCTTTTACAGTTCAAGCAGTTCGGTTATGGAATGCCTTGCCAGTGCAATTTTTAAAAGCATGATAAGAAAATACATACATATACATACATAAAACATATTACACTTATATAAATAAATACAATATTGTAAATAATTAAACGTTCCACTCGTGAAACTCTAGGAGACACTTTCCTGCTGGGGTAACGTACACATTTTAGACCCCTAGTCTAGTTACGAATTTACGATGCCTGCTAATTCCCATCTATTATCAGTTGTGGACACTAGCTCACTATCTAGATATTTGCCTCCCTTTTCATTTTTATTTTCGTTTCTTTTCCATTTTCATTGTTTCTGATGGGTTTGAAGTTCCATAAAAAAAACAATAATTTAAGGGACAAGAATGTTAACCAATATTCAGTACTTATTGTTCATGTATGTATCCATGCTTACGTGTAAATATTGCCAATATACTCGTAGGTAGATTAGAGTACACTAGAGCTTACATTCAGACATGAGATTTCAATAGACACATAAGATTGCATTTGTTTAGGAATCACTGAGAGTAACGCTTCCGAAAGTAGTTATTATATAAATAGGTGGCTAAGCACAACGCCAATTTCGAAGCAAGCTTTTAAATATCCGGTCATGTGATAAATGCCGAGCAAAATCCCATCCTGTCCTACAAGTAACCTGCAATATTGAGGTCCCCTATTAGGATAGGTGACCTCAATATAAACAACTTTTTGAATACAAGTTCAGTTCAGTTTTTAAATTATCATGGTATCAAAACATTATCATTAACACTAGAAAGCGGTTGTTTACGGTTGGTTGTGAGTTCCCGATATTTCGGCGCTGCACGCTGTTGCATCGCAAACACCATGATCACGGATAACATATCATATAACGGGAACTCACAACAAATAGTAAACATGGTAAACATCCGCTTTAGTGTTAATGATAGGTAACTTTGAATAACGTTTATGTACAGCGCACTTAATAAAATTGTCATAGGTGTAATAGGTACCGACGTATACAGTGATGTTGATTTATAAAACAGATTATGAATGTTGCGATTTCTACCTCTTATATCACTAGCTTATGCCCGCGACTTCGAACGCGTGGAGTTCGGTAATTTTCCCACGAGATCGCAAGTATCCTGTGTAAATGAATCCAAGTTATAAACTACTAGCGGACGTCACGCGGTTTCACCCGCGTAGTTCCCGTTCCCGTTGGAGTATGGGGATAAAATATAGCCTATGTTATTCGCTGATAATGTAGCTGGGTGATTCTTCGAGGTGCCTCAAAACGCGGTCACACGGTCTTAGTTCCTAACCTATTGAATAGAATAGAATATAATGGTTTACTAATGTTTGCCATAATTTAAAATGCAATAATTGTATTTACCATACTTGTATTTGGCATAATTTCATTAGAAATAACGCTTCAGTTGCCATAATCGTGAAATTACATAAAATCATTTTCACTTAAATATTTCATTGGTCGATATCGATCAAGTGTTATTATAATAATATTTTAATCCATAAATTTATTTACTATATTTTTAATTTTCAATAATGTCGTTTTCCGTTTACATTCATTTTCCCATACTAGCACAACAATGCTAGTTCAGTACAAGCGCAATAAAAATTCACAGTTCGAATCTTTTGGCATACATTTCACATCGATAGTAATTAAAAGGGAGAAAAATCCATCAATCAAAGCATCAATCATTATAAAACAGTTGATTATGAACGTATGTGGTTGTTATTTCCCCGTAAGAAACATGCAAACATGCAGCAAGCATGAAGCAAGCATGCACCAAGCATGAAACAAGCATGCAGCTAGCATGTCGCAAGCATACAGCAGGCATGCAGCATGCAAGCAAGCATGAAGCATGCAAGCGAGCAAGCAACATGCAGCAGGCAACCACCTACTCCTCAACTCGCGCTTAGTATAAATGATAATAGTGCAAGTAAATATTATGACGGGTGACGATTATAGAACACAATAATAGTACAAATCATTTTATGGAAAACAAGGTATTACCGAATAGAATAGAATACTCTTTATTATGTACACCATAAAAGTTACAGATACAAATGTAAAACATTTTACAAGGGATGACACAATGGGCGGTCTTATCGCTAAAAGCGATCTTTTAAAGACAACCTTTGGATGGATTTAAGGGGGAAGGAGAGACAATACTGCAGGTAGCATGTGGTGTACCATTTAGGTACTACCATTGCCATTACTGGTAGCACGGATACAGGTCTAAAATTATTAGTATCTTTACTGTCCCCAGATTTGAAAAGAGGTATGACTTTACTGTATTTCATTAAATCAGGGACAACTCTCAAGTCGTCTCAGTCTCAAGTATGGATGTACAAACTTTGATAGACTTTCCCCATAGATCTTCGGTTAGTTTGATTTTTATTTGCCGGAAAGCTAATAACTATCATAGGGTTAATGTGTTCAAATTTAAATTCAGCCAGGCAGCCAGACACATTCGCCTTTAATTAACCAATTCAGAGTTCAGGTGATGAAATAAGAGCCTCCGCAGTTTTTATTGGTATATCGCGGTAAAGAAATTTACAAATTTTTGAGCTACTTCCTGATTAGAGCTTTTAGGACCACATGCTGTATCTAATGTGTTACGTATTTTCTTCTTGTTAGTCTCGTTATTTATGACTTTCCAAACTGTCTCTATTTTATTTTCTGCTGTTTTGATCTTGTTGTTAATGTGCAGGTCTTTGGCAACCTTGCATGTATTTCTAAAAAAATTTGAATACTTAGTAACTGGGTTTTGTGATTCGAAGTGCATTTTTTGTCAATTTTGGTGGCAAAATTTATTCTTCAGTTTTAGTGAAAAATAAAGACCTGGTATAACAATAGAAAGAGCCGGGGGCCACCACGTGGCCCCCGGCCACCGTAGGCGCGGGCCTGTGGATGGCAGCTATGGGCTAGCTCGCCGTCCGACCGTCTCATGACGACAGGCCGTGTCGACGGCGCGTTCGTGTTCCACGCGCGCCTCAAAGAGAGTCAGCAAAAAGGAAGGGGTCAAGGACCGATGCCTGCCGGGGTTGCGGGACTGTTCGAAAGAGATACCGTGGCCCCGGAACACAAAGGGCGATGAAGAAACCTGGATGGGTTTAAGTCAGTAAAAGTCTGACACTCCCTCCTGCGGGAGAAGTCATTTGATGATTTCCCATCCGAAAAAAAAGGACAAATACTTTTTGTCTTCTTTTCAAAAGTTTTGTTGAATTCCGTGAGAACTATTGAAAAGAAACGATCATACAATTGATTTATATTTATATCGTCAAGGGTCATATCACTTAACTTGTTCTGTAGCGAAATATTATACCTATTTAATTTGCTAGAAGTTATAGGTCTAAATTTAATCTGAACTTTTTGCAATTTTACACCGAAGTTACAAAAGTTACAGTTTGTCCGCTGTGGTCAGACGGCAGACAATTTACTATGGCTTTATCTAAGTAATCACAATTGCAGAAAACATTATCTATACAAGTAGCAGAAGATGGAGTGACTCTAGTAGGTTCTATAAAAGTGTAGGTAAAGTCAAATGAATTAAAAAGATTTAATAACCGACTACTATTTGAACTTACTTCTAAAATATTGATATTGAAATCACCACAAATAATTGTAGATTTATTACTGGCTGCAAGTTTTGCCAAGACATCTTCCATTATTGATTCAAATAAGGGAAAGTTTTGATAGTTTGGTCTGTACACACACACAATTACATGCTTATCCAGCTCAACACAGGACAGTTCGACGCAATGTTCGACCGACTGTCCCCACTGCCAGTCATGGACCAGAACTGCGTTCCTGGGGCGGCATTAGAAAAAAAAGTCCAAAATAAACTAAGCAAAAACAAACTAGGTACAAAGAATTCCCTTTTTACATCCATATACCGGGGGCACGGTACGATAAGCCGTGATATTCTCTACACCTCTCGGTGTGTTTATAGTTTATACCCCAACCAGATTTGCGCATCTACTAAAGTGTTTAGTACCGCGTCTAGAATAGCAGCTTCAGCAGTTTCAGCTTCTCAGAAATGTTGTTGACTAAAAGTGCCTGTGATTGATTGTATAAGAATCTGCTGTTCGGTACTAAAGTGCAATGCATTTTTACCTTCACAGTCAAATTGGCTTAAGCTGTACAAATGTAATAAATAAGTTACGACAATGCGCCACGAGGCTACAAGAAGGCCCAAAGTCACGGCCCTCGTGTTCCATCTGTATAATGTTATTACGTAGGTCCTGTTTGCACATCGTTGTTCAACTTCTTTGTTGCTGATTACTTCTGATTTAGTTATGAAGGTTTAATTTTTTTACGAAATTGTTTTCTATTTCATTACATTTAGGTTCACATTTCCTGGAATAAAGTTTTTGAAGTCAGTGATGTGTGTGAAAAGTTTCCTTCGTCGTTCTTTTTTACTTACGGATGAATGACTAAAATTAAATAGTTTCACAAACTTTGCTTTCTCGTGGGAAATTATTATAAGTAAGTAGAAGTAGTAAATACCATGAGCTGGTGATGTTTAAATTAAAAGTGGCTTTGAATCGTAGCTTCGAAAGTAACAATTTTTTTTTTAAAAGTCGTAACGTTGTAAGGTATGCCAATAGATGGACTTTAAAAATATAAATGATGAAAAATAAATGTGACGAGCAGAGAAGTGATTTAATATTTAAAGCTAATCCAGAAAGACAAAGCAATGAAAATCCATGCTTTTATAGCTGTCTCGTACTCATCTGCCTAGACTTTTCCCAACTATGTTGGGGTCGGCTTCCAGCCTAACCGGGTGCAGCTGAATACCAATATTTTACTGGATAATACGATACCCCTTGGTAACACTGGTTGTCAGACTTTTTGGGCCACTGACTACCTGTAACGACTGTCAAAGATCTACAAATGACAGCCGGGACCAACTGCTTAACGTGCTTTCCGAGGCACGGAGCCAACCGGAAGCCACCCATCCACAGACCAACCTAGGCAAGCACGGCTTCAGTGCAGTGCGATGCGCGCTCGAACACGGACGTGTTTCCACTGTGCACGGCACGAATTTTATTCCGTGTTGCGCGGCCATAGCCGCTGCTCGTTATAACTATGAGTTCAAAACAACTTATAGTAAATGAATTGCTGGCATTCCTAGTCCATGCCATCGACTACATGGACGAGGTGAGCATCCTGCAGATTTGCCGGTCCAATTTCAAGGAGGATGACATCAGCAGCGGAAAACTCTTTTTGTTCCAGTCCCTTGGAAAACTGGACCAGATGCCCTCTCGGCGCAGAGATGGAACTGAGAAGAGCCTTCAAGATATCATCGATATGTTGAAGAAGACTGACCCGGACGACGTGCCAGATTTCGTGGCGAAGGAGCTAAGTAAACTGCCTCCCGTCACTTTCGATCACGTCGACGTTACGCGGCTGCTAAAGGACATCACTACCTTGAAAGCGGAGATGACCAGGATGCAGTCCAGAATGGAGGTTTCAGAAAAAACTAATACTGAACTACGTGCAGAACTTCAGGTTCGGAACTGCAGGTTCGGAAATTGGGTCACCTGAGGCCTCAAAGGTGAACACACGTCGAGGGGCGCAAAATGCAACCATCGGCAGTTTTGAATCGGCGAACACAAGTGCGTCACCAGCTGCCGATAGCGCTGAGCAAGCGCCGCTCGCCGCCGTCGTCGCCCGCGCCACAACACCGGCTGCGGATACGTCACGCGTAGGTACGTCGACCCCAAAACGTGCCTATGCTGCTATTGTCACCAGCGGTAAAACTGATGCGTCGCAGCCTAAGCAACAAACCAGGAAAGGGGAAAAATTGAAAATGGGCGCTCAACCAGCCCTGGCTGCGGTCCGTAGCTCCGTGCCAAGAACGAGCCAAGTTGATGAGGAGGGCTTCACTAAAGTTGAAAGGAGGAAGAAGAAGAAGCCCTGTCCTCGTAACCTGTGCGGTACCGCACCGAGTGGACCCAACATGCTGCTGCGTCCTGCTGTGCCTACGACGCAGCTGTACATTTCACGTCTGCATCACTCCACTACAACTGAGGAAGTGGTGCAGTATTTGAAAGTGAAGACCAACTGGACTCTGAGGGTCGAAAGGTTGGAATCGCGCCACAACATCAACTTTAAGTCATTCGTGGTACGAGTTCCAACCCACCATCTACAGACCTGCATGAAGGAGGACTTTTGGCCGAAGGGTGTCGTATATCGACGTTTCCGAGGGCGGTTACGCGACACCACGCAGCGAAACACGACGCCGACAACGTTGCGTGTATAGTTTTAGTCTCGTATAGTTAAAAATATGTATTAGTATGTTATTATTGTTAATTATTATTTTGTGTATTTTACCTATGGGCCTTAGTTGCCTGATAATAAAATGATTATTATTATTATTATTATTATTAACCTAAAGATCGACCCGAGCGGCTTTTATTATTTAGCCACGAGCTGTCTCGTACTACGAAAGACATTACCTACCTCATCAAAGAACGTGTAACGTTATGGGTTTCCGTGGGGATTGCAGCAAGTAAACCACGGAACCTTGTTAACATAAAATAAAATATATTCAGAAGAACATGGGTGTGGGTAGGTTTATGGTCACAATTTCTCCTCCAAGCCCGCCTGGGGGTAGGCACGGTACTCTCCTGGCTCAGCCCGGTGTGACGATGACCGAAGCGGTGTGCCACGCTGTAGACGCCAGGTAGGTGACGGTCGGCAGATGCACGCGCCTGACCCGTTGACTTGTCGCGGCCCGCAGGTAAAAAAAGGTACCCGCTGAGGAGCTCGCGGTTAACCGGATGCCGGAAAAGAGTCGTGCTGGGTGTCAGCCCGAACTTTGGACCCTGGAAAATAACGTCCAGCGTGTCACTGGTTGGCTGGGAGTCCTCTCCGCTGATTGTGACACCTGGGCGTAAGCATAGCGAGAAATACTCGTGCGCTAATGAAGGTGATGTGAGGTAGTCACAATCAGTACGGAGTTTACAAGACTGTAGTGGAAAGCACGACATAAGTTGCACATTATGAATGTAATGACAAGAACAATAAACTGTACATGCACACGGCTGAAGGCTACAATATTTGCCGATTAAGATGTGCATGGCGGGAAGGGTGATAGAAGGTGGACGCACATGTTGAGTCCACGTGCTAAAGGGTTACACAAAGCATAAAATAAACGAGAATTGCTGTTCAACAACTTACCCAGTATGGGGTTATGATGTCACTTATTTAGGTTAACTTGTTCTTTACGATCAAAACCAAGCTGCCTGCTTGTAGGCCGAATTTTCTAGAACACGTATGTGTCACCGATGGAGACGAACTGCAGGTGAGACGCGCCTATTCTTCGGTAGCAGGATCTTTCCAAAAAGGAAGGTCATGGCGGGTCGCCGACTTTTATAACGCGCGACTACGCATAGACAAGTCCACACTCACTAGTGCGGTGCGGATACACGGAGCGCGCGCAATGCACTGGAACGCAGCTAATTTAGTCGCATAGTAACAGTAACGACCCCAACAAGTTTCCATAATCTGTGGCATTTGTTTTGACATTGACGAAATATTTGTGTTGAATCAGGTTATGTTTACAATGTAACGAGTGGTATTTATTTTAGGATTCCACTACGTTACAATACCCCCCCGCTTGGTTAGGGTTTTTACCTCAGTAAAAATCCTTTACTTCTACTATACCTCGCATCTGATTTACGACCCCTTTTGTCCATCCTCATTCATCCATCATATCACCAAACCGTATCCTATCAATTCTAACAGACCACCTTAACATGAGGTGAGTCCGCAACCTATCAAGTACGTGAGAGTATCATGTCCGTAGTTGACGTAGTACTCGCGCAAACAGATGTGCTAGCAGCTGTAACCGCTTACAAGCAAGTACGCAAAGTTAAAGAAGTCTACTGGGTTGTTACATTTGAAACTGGATTAAGGCTTATTTAAGGAGTATCCACCCGCTCCTGCAAAGGCTTATTTAATGAGTTGCAACCGCTCAGATATATTAAGTTAAAATTTACATTATAAAGAAAAAAAAAAAAAACTGCCATGGATTGGAGATGTTGAAGTTTGGTTAATTAAGATTTATTACTATTAATTATGTTGCCTACCAATTTTAGGTCCTTTATATGCCAGGAACCTATGTTTTTCCCCGTCATATCCTGAAGAATGTAGACTAATGGTGATTTCTTGGCTATGATCTTTGCCTTTATAAATTTGGGAGCTAATTTCTTCGAGAACCTGTTCCCTTTGTCGCTTAAGAAGAAGGCGCGTTTCATGACCACGTCACCAACGTTAAACTCGGCAAACTTACGACGCAAGTTGTAGTGCGAGGTGTTTTTTACATGTGCCTGCCATAGTCTTAATTGCACCGTGTCGAAAACGCTGGATAAGCTGCCTAAATTTTCGGCGTAAGCATCTCGTGGTAAAAACACTATTTCGTCACCGAGGTCGTTGTCCGTGTAGTGAGTGCCGCAAGTTACAAGTTCGCGACCGAAGACTAGGAAAGCTGGAGTAAATCCAGTAGCTTCGTTCACGGAGCTGTTAATGGCGAATTGGACTTTTGGGATATATAAGTCCCAAGATCTGTGATCATTATCCACATAAGTTGATATACATGTTATAATCGTCCTATTATAGCGTTCCACCAAATTAACCTGTGGGGTATATTTTGGGGTATAGAATACGTTTGGAATTGCGTATTTCCTAAACAAGGCATCTGCGACCTTCCCCGTGAATTGGGTTCCATTGTCCATTAATATAGCTTGTGGTATGCCGTGTATAAGAAACACTGATTCCTCTAAGATCTTCGTTATGATATCTGCAGTTGCTTTTTTTATTGGGTAAATGAAGCAATACTTGGAAAAACAACATGTAATCACCAATATGTAACTATTTTGCTTTCGCGAAATTGGGAGTGGGCCCATAAGATCAATTGAAATCATTTGAAATGGTCGTGAACAATGTTTTGGACGACCCATTTCTCCCAGTATCTGGTGATTCTGGGACTTATAAGCTAAGCACTTGTCGCAAGTACTGATGAATTTTACCACTGCTTGATACATGCCTGGCCAGTAGTAACGTAATGCAAGACGTCGGTATGTTTTGAAGATGCCCATGTGACCAGCCGTTGGCTCAGAATGGTTTTCATTGATTATCTGCTCTTGTAATTCCGATGGTACGACTTCCTTCCACGCGAATTCTGTAGTTAAGTTGTGTTTGTTCTTTGATATTCTATATAACGCGTTATTTTTAATTATGTAGTTTTTAAATTTTGTTGGATCTAGCAAACAACCGTCATAAATATTCCTGTACCAAGAGTCTTTAGTGTCCAAATAAGAGTTGGTAGTACTAATGGTACCTACTGAGACGATTCTAGACAAGGCATCAGGAATGACGTTATCCACACCACGACGATGTTTGAGGACGAAATTGAATGCTGATAAGCGAACTCCCCAACGAGCCAACCGACCGGTTGGGTTGCTTATTGAAAGAAACCACTTAAGCGCGCTGTGGTCAGTATACACTGTGAATTGTTGACCATTCTCTATGTAACAACGCCAATATTCTAAGGCGGTTACGACAGCCAGCGTCTCGCGTTCAGTTATGCTGTAATTTTTCTCAGCCCCAGTCAATGTCTTACTCATGTAAGCGATTGGATGTTCTTTTCCATCAACTGTTTGTGTGAGCATTGCGCCGAGACCAAAATCGCTTGCATCCGTATGCACCTCGAACGGTTTGCTGTAGTCTGGGCAAGATAACACTGGAGCTGACACTAGGCTTTCTTTTAATTTTTGGAAAGCGGCGTCGGCTTCTGAGGTCCATTTAAATGGAGGGGAACCTTTCTTAGTCGAAGTTAATTTGTTTAAGGGACCAGCTATAGTACTGAAGTTGGGAACAAAACGTCTATACCAGGTTGCAGTTCCTAGGAAACGTTTAAGATCCTTCCTACTGGTTGGTGTTGGGTATTTCAAAATTGCGTCGACTTTGCAAGGATCGGTCCGCAAACCAGTGCCATCAACTACGTAGCCTAAGTATTTCAGTTGGGAACTGAAAAAATTACATTTCTCTAGGTTGATTGTCAAGTTCGCCTTTTTCAGCTTTTCTAGTACACGCAGTAGTAGGTTCACGTGACTATTGAAATCGCTACTAACTATTATTATGTCATCTAAATATGCGAAGACCTTAAGATCAAATTCAGTGAACAACAGGTCAACTAGGCGCTGTTGAGTAGCCGGGGCATTCGTAAGGCCAAAAGCAGTCCTTTTGAAGCGAAAGGTGCCCCTGCCTGGGACATAAAATGCGGTTTTATCGCGATCCTCCTCGGCTATTGGTATTTGCCAAAATGCTTTGGATAAATCAATGCTAGAAAGGTATCGTGCGTCCCTGAGGTTATCCAGGATCTCCGATATGTAGGGTAAGTTGTACGCATCGCGTTTGGTAACAGAATTTAACTTCCGGCTATCTAAACAAAATCTAGGCTGTCCGTTTTTTTTGGTGACAAGAAGTACAGGAGATGACCACGCACTTTCGCAAGGCTCGACCACGTCGAGGGAAAGCATCTCATCCACTTGCTCTACTAGGATACGTTGTTTTTCTGGTGATAGACGATAATAACGCTGACGAATAGGTTGACTGTCACCTGTGTCGATGTGGTGAGTTATTAAATCGGTCACTCCGAGACCTTTGTGTTGTGTTGAAATGTTTTCAAACTGCTTTATCACGTTATCAGCCAAATGCCTTTGTGATTCATCTAAGTTACTGTAACCTGTAATGAAAGTTTGTTTACAAGTTTCAAGAGTGCAATTTTCTAATGAATTATTTGAAATCATTACACTACCAACGTACTTTGGACACAATTCGAATTTCCGCCAGAAATCTACGCCTAGAATGAGGTTTGATTTGATACCTGGTATTACAAAGGCCTTGAGAATATGAAATTGGTTTTCAAAATGAACGGGTATATGAATATAACCATCGCTTTGTAAATTCTGTCCACCTGCCGCCCTAACCGTAATGCGTTCCTCAGTGATAAGAGTCAACCCGCGGTCCACTAAAACCGTGTGAGCATTATTGCCCAAAATTGTGACAGCCGAACCGGAGTCTAAAAGTCCAGTAGCTGGAACTCCTTCAATCCGTACTGATACGTAAGGTCTGTTATCTAGATCATGTTCTTTATCGAGAATTGTGTGTACCTTGAAAGACTTGTGGAACATTTTTACCGTATGCAACCATTTTTCCCAGTCTTGCCTATCAAAGTGGTTAACGACACAATTCTCGTTTATTAGTTTTTTTTAGTGGCAGGACTTTTCTTGCCACATTTCTTGCAAGCAGGAAGCTTAACGTCCTTCTGTCCGCAGCCAAAACAAAAGACCTCGTCCGTCTTTGCAGGACACTGCCTATAATGATGTTCGTTAGAGCGACATCGTGGACAATAAGGAGACTTCCGTTGCGAGTTTTTATCAATTGCGTGAACGTAATTAGGAGATATGTTGGAATCGTTACCGTTGTCCGAACCCTTTTCTTCCGTTTTATTAGTACTGTTGCTATCCCTATTATGACTGTGCCTATTGAACTGGTTAAACTTTTTATTGTAATTGTTGTTTGCTTTGTTTACGTCAGGTGAGTTCCCTGAATAAGCAAACTCTGGTGCTAAAGTATTTGGTGTTGGTCGTGGTGGTTCTTTGAATTGAGCAAGACGCGATTGTATGTTCTCGTAGTTACGGCAAAGAGTCCTCAATTGCTCGATTGTTTTAATCTCGGCTACTGATGATAGTATATTAGCATAGCAAGGACGAATATTATGGAGGAGTAGCTCTAGCTTATCTTCCTCAGATAATGCTTTTGATAACCTTGAAAAGAGGCCTGCCATTATTGACAAGTAAATGACTATATTTTCTGACTCCCCTTGAGTTCGTGCCCTGATTTCAGTTAGCAGTCTATAATCATAGTCTGACTGATCAAAGTCACGTTCTAATAACTGTGCAAGTTCGTCCCAACTAGATACCGAATCCCTAATGCTTCTGTACCAGTGGAGTGCGCCGCCCGTAAATATCTCGGTCGCGTGAGTGAGGACCTTATCCGTTAGAATTCCTTTCGAAAAACAAAGCTCATTTACACGCTGTAAAAAGGAACGCACGCAGGTGTTTCCATCAAATTTTAATTTCGCAAATCTATTTAGGCCGCCATCACATGACACTGATACGTGAATCGGAGAAGTTACGTTGAGTGGTGTTGAAGGAGGCTGATTACTTGAAGTTGCTAAGGGGTCTGATGCTGATGCGAGAAACGCGTTTGATTTTACCACCATAGACTTGTAGAGGTTTACACAATCGTTGTAGGCTTCTTTTTCCGTGCCTTCACACGTGATCCTATTTAATCTGTGGTAAATATGATTCAAAAGATTTTGTATTCTTAGCAATGTATTTTTGTCTGTAGTCGCTGACTCAAAACTCGAGTCCGCTTTTGTTAATACCTCTACAACACCGCTCAAATCCACCGATACTTCAAATGGGCTCGTAAGAATGTCCTCTGAGGGAAACATTGGACCGCATTTTGCGATCTGTTTTCGCAATTCCTGAACAGTAGTGGCGGGTGTTTCACCTCTGATAGCTACCTCGTATTCGAGCTCTGTCTTTTGTAGCGACATAAATTTAATTGGATAAGCCATTGTATGTTGTGAAAAAAAAATGAATGTTCCGAAATAAAAAAAATTAAAATATGTCAAAATTCTTAACCGTTAAGTGTTGAACAGCAATGTACAAGGTATGAATAGCGGAGACGAAGAATAGCGTCAATACTCCGACTGTTACAAATATAAGCTAAAAATAACGTTTGGGTTGATATCCTAAGAAATGATTAGCGATATGAAGTTCTAAAAGAAAAAAAAAATCGCAAATTAAATTTAGATTAAGTTATAATAATATAGTCTAAAAATGACAGGTGCAACTAATGTGTACGCATTTAGTTTTTTTTGTTTTTTGAAAATTAAATTTAAAAAAAAAAAATTGTAAAAAAATTTTTTTTTTTTTGTTGACTGTACTCAAAATATGTGAGAAACTAACAAAGTCATGAAACTGTTTAAGTTGCTTAATGAACAATATGATTAAGACAATTGTTGTAACTTAATGATTCAATAAGAATTGACTAATGTTGAATAGATACAATCTTGTAATTGTAAATAAGAGGTGAATGTTTAATATGTCTAATGTAAAATGTTAATGTAAATAAGAGGAGAAATGTTTAATGATATTGATTCTAAATGATGTTGTTTAAGATTAAATTGTTTAGTATGAACTTTATAAAGAAAGGTCTATTTGTTATGTATTACTATTAATTTGAAGGGTAAAAGAAAAAAAAAAAAAAAAAAAATTTGACACCTACGAGCAAACTTGTTGTTTAATTGTACTCAACAAGCTGCATAAATTGTTGGTGACGGTTGAGACAAAGTTGTTAAGTCTTGTTTTAGCCAGTAATTTATACCCGGCACCCAAACTCTTCAGCCGGCACACAGCACTGCTGATTACCGGAAGAATTAAGTTTGGTGGTAGTACTTCCCCGGGGCGAGCCGTTACTATCGGCCCTACTACTACAACGAGAAAATGAATTTAATGTTTTTTTTTGTTGTCTTCTTCTACCTTCACTAATACGGATTTAAAAAAAAAAATATTACCGAACAGAATATGTGTACGGTTGGGAACTTGGTACTGTAGCGTACACCTTAGTTGCTGGCAACCAAGCAAAACGTTTTACACATCAAAGACAACCACACAAAAAAAAATCACCAACATATAAAAGTACCCTCAAGTAAACTTGAAGAAAAAAATGACCATAAAACCACGTTTTAGGGCGCCAATGTAACGTTATGGGTTTCCGTGGGGATTGCAGCAAGTAAACCACGGAACCTTGTTAACATAAAATAAAATATATTCAGAAGAACATGGGTGTGGGTAGGTTTATGGTCACAATTTCTCCTCCAAGCCCGCCTGGGGGTAGGCACGGTACTCTCCTGGCTCAGCCCGGTGTGACGATGACCGAAGCGGTGTGCCACGCTGTAGACGCCAGGTAGGTGACGGTCGGCAGATGCACGCGCCTGACCCGTTGACTTGTCGCGGCCCGCAGGTAAAAAAAGGTACCCGCTGAGGAGCTCGCGGTTAACCGGATGCCGGAAAAGAGTCGTGCTGGGTGTCAGCCCGAACTTTGGACCCTGGAAAATAACGTCCAGCGTGTCACTGGTTGGCTGGGAGTCCTCTCCGCTGATTGTGACACCTGGGCGTAAGCATAGCGAGAAATACTCGTGCGCTAATGAAGGTGATGTGAGGTAGTCACAATCAGTACGGAGTTTACAAGACTGTAGTGGAAAGCACGACATAAGTTGCACATTATGAATGTAATGACAAGAACAATAAACTGTACATGCACACGGCTGAAGGCTACAATATTTGCCGATTAAGATGTGCATGGCGGGAAGGGTGATAGAAGGTGGACGCACATGTTGAGTCCACGTGCTAAAGGGTTACACAAAGCATAAAATAAACGAGAATTGCTGTTCAACAACTTACCCAGTATGGGGTTATGATGTCACTTATTTAGGTTAACTTGTTCTTTACGATCAAAACCAAGCTGCCTGCTTGTAGGCCGAATTTTCTAGAACACGTATGTGTCACCGATGGAGACGAACTGCAGGTGAGACGCGCCTATTCTTCGGTAGCAGGATCTTTCCAAAAAGGAAGGTCATGGCGGGTCGCCGACTTTTATAACGCGCGACTACGCATAGACAAGTCCACACTCACTAGTGCGGTGCGGATACACGGAGCGCGCGCAATGCACTGGAACGCAGCTAATTTAGTCGCATAGTAACAGTAACGACCCCAACAAGTTTCCATAATCTGTGGCATTTGTTTTGACATTGACGAAATATTTGTGTTGAATCAGGTTATGTTTACAATGTAACGAGTGGTATTTATTTTAGGATTCCACTACGTTACAAACGTCTTCTAATCATTACATCCTTTGATAGACATCACAATTTTCCGAGAGATTCGTCCCAATCCCAAATAAGTAATTTACTTCTACACTCTGTACACAGCTGAGATAATTTTGTAAATATTTGTCTTTTTAAATCAGGTCTCGTGTTAAAAGCTTTCCTAGAGACAAAATGAAACGGAGGTATGTCGTCAGACAGATTCATTTAATTTTGATGGAACAGCTGGAACCTACCTGAATGTAGGCTTTATGAGTTTAATTACAGGAAAAAATTTTTTTTCGGGATTCTTTTGACAAACAGAGACGGTAAAGAATGTTCCACTGTTGTTTCTACTTTGCCCGTAGGTCCTAATTAATTTACCCTTTTGTTAATTCGTTGAAGATAATTACTCATTGTGAAGGAGATCGCACGAGGCTGTGCTACGTAACGTACGTACACACCTATTCCTGGTTTCTGCTGTCCAGCAGTGTTTTTCTGTTCGGATTTGGATGTCGATGCAGGTACCTATGAGAAATTAGTCTGGGAAGGCAACACATTTGGGGTTTCTCTGGTATTACAGATGATAGACGGCGGTGATCTTTTATACGTACTTGTTGGTAAGATTAACTTAAATTGTTTGCTATCCAATAGCATAGCAATTTAGTAGTTGACCCTTAAGGCGGTTCCCCGAGCTAAATTAGCAACTCTATTTGTGGTGGTTCAAATACTGTTAGAATAAAGTTCTAATCAGCTTGCACTACAAAGTGATTGTTACGTCAGTCACTGCAGGCCGAATAGTGCGAAATGAGTGGTTTTTATTCCTAACAAAGTCAAATTTACTTCTTTTGGAAAAAATAAAACGACAATTATGTTCATTATTAAATTGTCTATCCATTAGTATAAGTAGCAAATCAAAATAGTGGTTACTTTAGGAGGAGTGGCATTTTATAAATCATTATTTCTCATTTCTGTGGTTTCGTTGTGAGGGGATTTATTAAACATTAAGCTACTTAAAAAAAAAAAAAACGACAATTTTCGAGTCAAGAATATCATGTAGTAATTTTTGTATTTTTTATTAGTTGGTATTTCTTTTGGATAAAGAAAGAAGGAGTAGGCTCCAAAAAACTGCTCGTTCAAGGCCATTTGCTCGGGGAGGCGCCTTAACCCACATTCATAACGTAGAGCGAAACTATATTTTTCCGCACCCTTTTATTAATTACCTATTGATCCTTCAGTTGCCTACAACCTACTAACACCCACGTAAAACAAGGGTGACCTATACCTACCTCATTTGGGAATAAGTATGTCACTCATTTCTATCGCGTGGGATGGCCCTATGTTAATAAGTTACTTTCACCCTTCAGAAAGCAAGAAAAGCAACCCAACCCACTATTTAGCTGTGAAAATTAGATACATTCCTTTTTACTCCAATGTTTGTTTTTGCTGGCCACAAAATATTATTTGACCAAAGTAAGGAGGTCTTAGCCTTTGTTGGATCACATTTATGGCGGGAATACCAAACTTTTTGCGCAGACGATCAACAATGAACGGAGCTAGGTCCTTTCTTTTGCACGTAAGGCCTTTGTGTTTCTCTTAGTTATTGGATATAAGTGAAAGGTCGCCTGTTAGTAATAGTGCTATTTTTGATCCACATTTTGGGTTAGAGACGGTCATCTATATTAAAAGCGTATTTTTTAAATGCCGACCCTAAATATTCTTCTATTGGAAAAAGTGAGAAATCAAAACTTCAATTTAATCATGAAAATAAGAAGTCTAGTCTTAAATCTGGAAAGTCATACAAAATACAGTTGGACAATATTATAGGTAAATCAAACAAAGCTACAATGTTACATAAAACTAGGTACTTACTTATTTTAATAAATGACAAATCTAGAAAAGAGTATTCTCTCACTTTGCTATTTATATCCCTACAGATTTCCATTAGGACCTTTTAACTTTTAAAATCTTGTCACTTCTTATTTTGTTTGACTACAGGGCGCAGAAAATGAAAGTTTGAAAACTTTGCTCGATATACTTCGTACCTAAGTACCTCGAGCTTTTGAATGTATGAAAGTTACAGTATTTATAACCGGCCGTAAATATCGCACATTGAGTTTAAGCTAGGTTTATTGTCTCCTCTCACCTGATATGACAGTGTCTTTTCGCATAGGTCAATTTGACATAGGCATTTAACGCCCACGTAAATCAGTTTCTGCAAAATAAAACCTTAAGACGAAGTTCAGTTTTTTTTTACGTTTTTGTAAATTGCAGGTCACTCGGAGCTGCAAAAATTAAGTTTAAGTTGTAAGCGTCAGGGTAACCCGTAAAATTCCAATTTTCTAACGTTTTTTGCAATTTTCAGGTCAGTATCAGGCGTTATACAGGGTGTAAAAGACCTCATCACGAAGCCGTCAAAAAAGCATTCTGTACATCAAACTAAGTAACTTTACGCAAAAATTATTGCTGGGAAACGAATTTTTTTTTGGGGTGAAGAATCATGTTTTGTGGTAGAACTCAATGTAACGTACTCAAAACATTGTGCTGATGGATGGATTAAATAGTACGGGGGTCGTGGAGGTGTTTAAAGTAAAAATCTTACATTAAAAACTTGTATTTAAAAAAGAACTTGTGAAAAAGTTGGAACTTTGACCCCCAATATCTCCGTAACTAGAAGGTTCCCAGGCATACCTGGTTCATTGCGATCATTTTTTTGTTCTACACCATAGTGTAGAACAAAAAAATGATCGCAATGACGGGGAGAATTCGTTATCATCATCATAATCATATTCCTACCCTTGTAACATGTTACTTGTGGTCGGCGCAACACGTTTTTTTCTTCCATTGCCCCCTGTCAACCGTCACACTATCATTTACTCCTTTATTTTTCATATAATTCCTCACACAATCCATCCATCGTTTCTTTGGTCTTCCTCTCCCCCTCCATCCATCATGAACATTTAGGTATATTCATCATTGAATGACTACCATGAAAAAGTGTACGTGTTATGGTCGCATATCTTTTTCAACATACAGCCTGCAACTGACCTGCAAATTGCAAAAAAACGGAAAATAAATAATTTCGCGGGCTTACCTTGGCGCTCCATCTTAAATTTTTGCAACTCCGAGTAGTCCTATCTATGACCTACTTCATAAAGTTAAATGCGGCTTACCATGTGTCTCATCTGTACTGTGCTGGGCAGGGCCTCCACTACGGCATGAATTATACCTGTGTCGTTACACGAGGAGAAGACTGGAAAATTTCCGTCGTGAAAGTTGCTTTCTGGCCTGGCTTAGCGAGATACGACAGTCCTGGGCTATTTTTGAGGCTTCCTGAAAAGATAGCCCCAAAGACTGGACGATCAGAACGGCCCACCGTTTTAGTCTTCTTTCTTTATCGTGCGGTTAGTGCCTAACATGGTGTCAGAGTTTTTATACCACCCATGGGCTTCTGACTCGGATCATGCCATCGAGAAATATCTCTCAGGCATGCTGGTTTCCTCACGATGTTTTCGTTCATCGAAGCAAGTGATACCTAATAATACAATTACGCACATGAATCATACTGATCTATATATATCATCTTGGGTCATACTATAGGTCTCAAGTTCGAACCGTTGTGGTAGAACGCCCCTTGGTAAAGACCAAGGGGCGTTCTACCACAACGGTTCGAACTAGTTGAAGTCTAGATCCTAGTCTCTTTCTATCCAACCCTTCAATTAGCAAAACAATAAACTGTCAAACATAACAAAGTCACTACTCCGGAATGTTCGGTGCGTTTCAATTAAACTTTAAGATCAAAAGGAACAAACGGCTTGTAGAGGAATTAATTCACTCGTCAAGGAGCGGTCGTTTCGTCCCTTGAATTAGGATCGGCGTAATTTCCGTCGCGGCGTAAATAAGATGTAAGGGGCATCAAGCGCACTTAACGAAGTGAGAACGAACTTTGTAGCCGGCTGACATTTTAAATGTCAAACATTTTTTTATGTAATTGGAAGGAGTTTTCCAGTTATTGTTGGTAATTAAAAAAGGTCATCATGGATTTATTAAACCAAATAGCTCTCTTTGTTATTTTTTGGTTTATATAACATTAAGCTTTATATAATATATATCATAATATCACGCCTGTAATTTACTAAGGGTTAGGTAGAGATATCGGAGTACCTACAACATGTCGCCAGTGATGTTTAATTCCCATTTAATAGTGGGTAAGCCTATTGCCATCCATCACCGAGCATAAAAAGAAAGAAATTCCTGATGAAAAACACAACACAATTTTTTTTATCGAAACCAAGACTTCTTCTCTCTTGAACGAGACTAAGGAGGTTTTATTTTCGTTTTTATCTTTTATAAAAAAGGAAAAAAAAAACCTCCTTGGTCTCGTTCGAGATTCGACCATACGAGTTTTCGACCTTTAATAAAATAAAATTTACCTTTAATGACTCGCTCAAGGTAAAATTATGAAGGTAATACTATTTTTATTTTGAGCTTGTCTAATTTTGAATAAAGTGAAGTTGTAAATCAAACGCAATTTAATCTCGACGTCAAGAATATTAATTATAAAATGTCTGTACTTAAAATATTGTTTGAAACAAGCCGGGATAAAATAAGTTCAATGAAAAAAATATAATAAAATAAGGCTTTGTTTAAGTAGGAGCTTAAAGTTCAAAATAAAATATTACAAAAATATGTTAAAAGATATACTACGGGCAAAGAAAAGGTTAAAAAAGATAAAGATTTGGAGTTATCTAGCTACATATTAAAAATCTTAAATTCACTGACATACAACGAACCAAATCTACTGGGTCTAAAAGCATGATAATTTGCGCAAGAGTTTATTTCAAATATTAAAACAAAGCTGCTCGGCTTTGTTTGAAAATTCGTGTGACAAAGGTTGCTCTACTTGGTGGTTAGAGTATTCTTACAATGCGTTACCGTGCTTCGGGTGATAGATCTCGGCGATTAAGCGTTAGTCCAGGGATGTGTGGCCGGAGTGGCGAAGGTCCCATACAACTTGATTCCTACCGGATTCCCTTTGAAAAATGGCACACTCAGTATTCTATGACATTAAAGATGATACGTACTCCGGCTTACCTCTTACAAAAAATAACCTATCGCTACTGCGGACTTGGTTCATCTATATAGGTCTCTTGGACGCAAGAATGTCGCAGTAAGTTTGGAGAAAGACATCTGAACGAAATTATTATTTGTATTGCGAGAACTCTTCGATATTAATCGAGACTAGGCACAATGCCGGTTTTATAAGTGGACTTCGGATTGCCAACGTGGTGTAAGGATACTCAAACAGTGTGGAAACTCACTGATTGGTCGGGGTGCGTATACTCGTGGCTCAATAAATAGGTACACCGTTTGAGGAAGTACCTTTCATGCGAGAAAGGATTAAAGGAAGTTTGTATAGAACGTTCATCCTTAGAAAATTTCATTCGGCACAAGACTTATTGATAAAATAAATCCCAAATGAAAAAGTTCAAATTCGATTTCATACTGGTAATCAACATTGACAGCCTATATTCTATCTACAGGGGTTGTTTAATACCTACCCGTACAACGATGTTTGAAAGGCGAATTGAATCCCAGATATACATTCTGTGTGTTTTTGATATTGCATAATTCGGTTATTTAGCGACGCGGCTCAAGTTCCAAAGTCAAGTAGGTGTGGATGATGCGCGCTCCGGCAGGACCATAAACCAGGGCTAACGGAGTAGTAGTATCTTACCGTTCTCGTCTCCGTTTAGCTTTTGTGGACACAAGTAACAGTTGAGCTGAGAGGAGAAGAAATGTCTTGTAATTGTCCGCACTCGGCGGCCAAGCGCACAGCGGACACGAGAAGAAGCGTGACCCCTCACGTCTTTTCGACGTGCGGCGAGTGGTGCACATCTGTGGATACCTACACCCTAGCTCTTACGCATCTCCTCTCCCCTCCTCTCCGCTTCGCGCATCTCTGCTTTGGTGGAGTCTGCGCCTTAGGCCTGGTTTCCACCAAAGTGGAGATGAGCGGAACGGAGTGGAGATGTGCAAGATTCGACCAGGAGAGACGAGAAACGCGATGTACATTTCAACCAATGTAATTGGTCGGCTTTTACACTTCTCCTCTCCGCTCCGCTCGTCTCCGCTTTGGTCCGCTTTAGTCTTGCTTCTGGAATGACAACGCATCTGCGACGCCTTTGTCGATGTCTCAATAATAAGAAAACCGCGAATAATGTATAAAAATGTACCATTTATTGTTTTTTAAATGAGCATCATTACCCTACTTACAAACTACTCAGTAACAAGTCCAATGACATTGCAAAAACACTTAATATCTGATTATTTTGATTAATATAATCATTACGACTATGGGTAAAGTTTCGAAACGAATGGTTTGAGTTTTAAAGCAGGGTGTCCACTATATTCACGATTACAATAGTGATACGCACATCATTCTGCGTTATAGTGTGGGCCGAGCACACAGGAGATACGCGAAACATTTTGGAGTGCGAACGTAGTGTACACTCAGCTTTACAAACGTAGGTACATAATATTACTTCGAAAATTATTTTTAGCGACTAGTTATAAAACATAGGTATTATTTTATTATGTGTTTATTCGAGAAATATTCAATTCTCATACAGACTATCCAAGACGAATAAAATGCCTTGATATCAACATATAAACGTCATCGTAGAATATACGACCATAAAGATATTTATTATTAAACTTAAACTAAACATACAACAGTTTTATGACCTAAATATATATTAGAAAATAAGTCGGTATATAAAATTTGCATCACTCTATTTTAGAATCCATAATATATATAATGGTACTTAAGTAATATACTACCTAATTATTAATAATAATATTATTCCAAAAAACATGTCTAATTACTCAGGCCGGTTAGCTGTCAATTCCATCATAAGAATAATAATTAAATTTCTAATTTTAGCAAGAAGCTTATTAAACACTTTCTTGCAGAACTAAAATTAGTTCTAATTCAATTACAAATATTTGTTCCCAATTCATTTCATTTGGTATTTTTAAATCACAAAAAATGCATTTTTAACAATACAAAGTGTAACTAGGTGTAGGCACATATACCGTGATTACCAATAGAGTAATTTACATCAAATGCTTACGAATATCATGAATCAACAGATTCCTGAGATAATTGTCATCATTCGCGAAGCATTCGACAATGTCAAAGTGATCCATGCCGTCTTTGATCTCTAAATACATGTTCTGCATTAAGCAGGTGTTGTGTAAGATTTCGTAGAACTCCCTGGATTGTTTCTTGAAGGTGGGGCTGTCGTGTTGTCCTGCTAGAATGTATAGACGTATCCTCCTTCCTTGCAGGTGGGTGAAGTCGTCAAACTGTGGGGACAGGGGTACTGCCCACTCGTTGGGCAGCTGTACTGCGTCGTTCACGGAAGTGTGGACTATCTCCCTGAGGTCGTACACCCCTGAGACGAGGAATGCTCCCTGAAGGCGGGAGGATCCTGGCGTGTTCTCGAAAAAGTCTGCGCTAGATAGAAGCTTGGCGACGAGGTGAGCACCTGCCGAGTGACCCGCGAAGTACACGCCCCTGGAAATTTTAAAGATGGAGTGAATATTATATGATGACAAATTAATTAGGATCTATATATGAACCTACCGATTTGGTATGTTTATGGGAAAAGAAGCTACTTGGCAAAATACAATAAATTGCAACATTTTCAATTGGCTCTATCTCTGGTCTCCGGCGATTATGGTATCTACTTGTTGCAATAGTATTATATGAACTGGAGTACTAATTGTCAACTTTGACTTTTGATTTGCAATATATTTTAATTTCGTTCGTCTAACGCCCATTTCGAACATGAGTCAAAAGTAGGTAGTTATAGGATTCCATCTGAATATCATCAAACCAGGCCAGCGAATATTCAAGTGATCATTCGCTAAATTATTGAATCATTTATTATTGTCCATTCGAACTGAATATTTCATTCTCTAAACAAAATGTATATTCTTGTCCGCGCTTATCTGTTTTCGGTTCATTACATCACAATGATTAATCTAGGTGAAGGGTTATCTTACTTGGAGGCCATTTTTTCTGCGTACTCGAACACGAATCTCGCGGCTTTTTGTATCTGACTGACGATGTCAGCGAGGGTGGCGGTCGGGCAGAGGTCGTAGCCAACGACGATGGTCTTCACTCTGAACTTGTGGAGGGGTCCCGCTGGGTACCTCGATATCTCTCGTGATAGTTCCTGCCAGTAACCGCCGTGAATATAGACGAGGATTGGAGCGTCTGGGGAGCAATGAAAATGGGTTTTATTAAAGTAACCGTTATGTGACATCTGTCGGGCTTACAGTATGGTATTCTACCTTTGTAAAGATATGTTCTAGGTTTATATCTGTTAAACATTTAAAAATACCGGATGACATTTTTATCACTTTCCAAAAAAAAAATGGGTAGGTATATTAGGAGAACGGAGTAGCGTATGGCATACCTAGATTTTTTTTTCTTTTTTCCACAGCTTAGGAAAAAATTGATCCATCATCAAAAAACGCTACAAATTTCAAGAAAACTTTTCATATTAGAGAAAAGAAAGAGAAATTTTGAAAAGAAAAATGAAAAATATATCGAATTTCAAATCTTACGCAATACGCGTATGATTTGAATTTGGTTTTTTTTTTTATTTCATTTCGCAAAATAAAAAAAACTAAGCAAGTATGCCATTTGCTTCTACTCCGTTCACCTATTATACCCATTTTTTTTGGAAAGTGATAAAACATCACCTGTTGTATACAGGTGATTGCTTGCTATGCATGATGAGGTAACACTAACAACACACTGCATGCAAGCTGACCCTAACCTAGTTGGGAAAAAGCAAATAATGAAATATCATTGAAACACATAATATCATATTCTGGTCATGACCAGTTTGTCTGCCAAGCAAGTGGTTATTGTCATGTCCCGAAAACAAACGCACGGTTCATTGTTAAAAATTTGCTGAGATCAGAAATGAATTCAACAATTACTCAATCAATGCTATCAGCAAGTTTTGAAGTACATAATTGTATCGTATCAAAGTACATTTGCATATTATTCAATTAACACAAAACTGCATCAATCATTATCATTCGTAGGACATTCGCACTAATAGGATTGTCAATGACTCTGCATCAATTAATTCTAATTTCATTCACTATTACTGTTAATTGTACTTAATTAAAATGTGCCATTAATTTGGTTGTCAGTAAAAATTAGGTGAAATTATGCCGACACAATGAGGCTATTGATCAATTTGTTTGGAACATAGGGGTATTTTTTTTTTTCTTGCACTAGGTACGTAGATTGTTCGCTGATAAAAATGCGAGGTTGTTCCTTTATCACTGTCTATATCGCGTGTGGAAATAGACTCGCTGGTTTTGAAGAGCCATCTTTTTCTATACGGTTTGCATGCGTTCAGTGTTTCCTATATGTCTACTCGGAGAAGAAACGCATGCGAAACCCGGTTTCAGTCCCATAGTAAAACCCGGGAAAACCGGTCTTGGTCAGCTCATGTGGAAGACCATGCAGATTGGCATATACCAATAACTTAGTTTACAGATTTATACTACAGATTTCATCATCATCTTTAAAAATCGCCCTGTTGTTATAAAATTGTAACATAACATCCCAATGTCAAGATAGAAAATAACATTAGTCAAGAAATTACATACAAACCTTCCCTTCGATCTCATTTACATTCTCACAGAGATATGAATACGTCTCTTCTCAATTTATTTGGGATGAATAAGATCCTACATTGGAATTTGTAGTAATCCACATTGGGAGACAAGATACTTACGTCTGACGGGTATTCTTACTGTTTATTTTTATGGTTTTGCTCGGAATGTGGCCACATCTGTTGCACCTACAGCAACGGGTTTTATAACGTGCCACAAACTCTTTACTACTGTTACTGTAAACCTTATAACGTAATACGTACGACCACACAGTTGTTTTTATTTATGTTTTTATGCGTAACGTTTAACGATTGGAATATTCTTGAACGAAATGAATGTTGACGGTAGAGTACAGGTTATCATAACTGGTAACTGCACCTTTTAGCATTTAGGAAAAACCTGAAATAACTTTTTTATTTTTGACAAAATAAGTCTTAAATTTATTAGGTTTTAGGTATTACATTTTATTGATGTGTGATTGTGCAACTACCTAACACATATAACATCACTAGGCCCTTATGCGCTGTCTGCATTTATTGCGAAACAATATCCAAAAATACCTAACTGTAATAAAAATTTGTTTATTTCTCTTCCACAAATAAAAAAAACATACAGTACTTATGTTGTAACATATATATATATACAAGAAAAAGTATTTTATTTGTGGGAGACTGGCGCCTAAACTAAGCCGAGGCCTGTATTTTAGGACACCAGGTCCCCACTAAGATACATATTAGGAGATCTAACAAAAGTAGTGCCATATACTTATTACAAAATGCATCAAAGTTTTTAAACCAGATAGGCAAACTTATATTAATAGTACTACATAATTAAAAATGTAATTTCCGGGTAGAGAAGAGTCTAGGCTTAAAGAAGGCAACCTTTAAAATCAACCTTTGAGCTCGTTCTAGCTCCAACAATTTTGTTTTGTCCGTGCCAACCCATGTAGTAATACAGTAGGTCACAATGGATTGGATCAAGCTCTTGTAAACCATGATCAGCTATGTGTCTGAGTTGTCTAAAAATGTACGTAAGTTTACGCACTTTCTGCGCGATATTATGAATGTGTTCTCCAAACGATAGTCTATTGTCAATAGTAACGCCTAAGTAACGTATTGATTGGACAGATTTTATTTGCGGACAGTTACTACACTGTGATACGGGAGGAACTGAACATTGGTGGGCAAATATTTGGGATACGCTTTGTGAAGTCACTGCTAGGTGACGAACGGAAAATTGCATGTATTTGGTCGTGTCCGCATTCAATGTTAGTGAATTTGCAGACAGCCAGTGGCAGATAGTGTTAAACCCAGCCTGCGTTTTAGCATAAACCTCTTCCCAGGGATCACCTACAAATGTCAAAGTAGTATCATCTGCATATGAGATAATATTACAGTCTTGGATTTAGAGCTGACAGAGCTCATTTATATAACATAAAAATAAGGTGGGCCCAAGAATACTCCCTTGCGGTACTCCAAACGTCATTTTAAGATCATCACTCGCGTAGTCACCGATACTCACACACAGATCTTCCCGATAAATAATCAGCGAAAAGATCAAGCTGTTTCCCCCGAATTCCCATGCTGTTTAGCTTGTTTAAAAGGTTGGAGATACAGACTGTGTCAAACGCCTTGGCCAGGTCAAGGAAGATGGTAATACATTTCTTATTTGCATCCATTTTCTTAACTAAATAGATGGTGAAATTATGAACAGCCTGATTAGTAGATTTGCCTTAACGTCAACATGCAAATTGGCTAAGTTACTGCAGACAATTTAAGGGCCCATACTAACTCAAATGGCTTAGCATGATCCTCCGTTACGCCTAAAATACTTCAGCATTAATTTTAAAATGAATATATGGTAAATTTGAGGATTAATTTTAAGTCCTATATTTGGCGAAAACACGATTCCATAAAATTTTCTCGATAGAAAAAAATCCCAAAGTTACCTCTAAACTGAACAATAAACCGCTGGCAATCATAAAATACTTCAAATTAGATCATGAAACTTTTTATACTAACTGAACTAACTATAAAGCAGGTCTTATACCTATTATTTATTTTTTTAGTCCAATCAATAGATTTTTTGTAAATCGCAAAAAACCACTAATTTCGCACTATTCGGCCCGCAGCTACTGACGTAACAACCACTTTGTAGTGCAAGCTGATTAGAACTTTATTCTATCAGTTTTTCAAAAGAAAGTTTGAACTACCAAATATAGAGTTGCTAATTTGAGATAGTATAGGGTCTTATGAATAAAGTACGGTTGTCATTACTTAAAATTTTCCATGAACTTTTGAAACGACCTATTGGAAAATTTACTTACGTCTCTACGTGCTATCCAAAATTATTAATAATTATGAGTGCTAATTAATATTGACTCAATAAACATTAATTTTATACCAATGAATGTTTGTTAATTAAAACAAAATCAACTTCGAATGCTACGTGGCTTTCATTATAATTTAATGGGGATTCTGTATTTCTGTTGGTCAGCTTTCGACTTATGCAAACAAATATTTATGATAATGAATTATTTAATGAAACTTACAGGTGAATTCAGGTGATGTGAGTGTGACCTTGTTTATTTATACAAGATGTAGGTAAACGGACCCTTTACGAAATCGTCAACCAAGAATTGAATAAATGATTCGGAATACAAGTGCGTTCGTTCGAATTAAATTAAAGTTCTATGTTATAACATCAAAAACTTGTATTGAAACAAATATTGGAACTTTGACGGTAAACATTTCCGCAACTAGAAGGTTCCCAATGACGACGGGAAAACAAGTGCCTTTCGGCTTCGTTTTTTTGTTTGTTTACGCCCATTATTAATAAAACAGAATATAATTTTGTTAGCTACGTAAAACAAAAGGAAACCGTAGTCAAGAGGCCTTGTCCAGTATAATCATATTATTTATTTCTTAATTTACTTGTTAACTATTTATTTACTTGTTACTTTATTTCAACAAAGCCTCGGAAGTATACGAAGGTTGTTACCAGTTTAAAAGTATATGAGTTGATTATAAAGTCATTGACCGATTTAAAACTTAGCTGAGCACGTCATTATATATTAATAATGGTTGTTGTATCTACCTGATATGTTATTTTTAGATATATAGACTTTTTTTAATAAGATTCATAAAAGTTTGACGGACTTAAGGTCAGTAGGAAATAATTTGGTCACAGGCGCTACCTACGCTAAACAAAATGAGAGAAAACATATTATTAGGGTACCGTACCCGATGGGTATTATAACCAACGGAACCCTATTACAGCATTAAGCCTCCGATGTCCGTCCATCCGTCTGTCTGTCAGCGGGCTATATCTCACGATCCGTAATAGGTAAACAGTTTAAACAGAATGTGTATTTTTGTTGCTGCTATAACATTAAATAAAAAATTAAAGGGGGCTCCCCTATTATGATGGTTCCGTACCTAACCTTCATGCGCGAGTCAGACTCGCACTTAGCCGGTTTTTTTTTGTTTATAGAAAACATTACTAACTCTATAAAACGATGCTGGTTTTATCTTCCCTGACAGCTATTCGTACAATCACATTCACACGGTATCTATATGAGGGCCTTAGTTATAGCACTTATAGCAAGCTACCTTGAAACGCCAGTATTATCTGTTTGTTTTTCATTTAAGTACCTAAATGTTCTCTACTTGAATCTCAAATTAATGTATGCAATGAAAATAAAAACCAGCCAAGTGCGTGTCGGCCCACGCGCAGTTTAGAGTTCCGTAGTAGCCCGTAATATTTTTGATTTTGCTTTTGAATGCAAGTCTTCACCCGTTACAAACAAGCAACTACTCCATCTTAGTCACTTTATAGGATTTATTCTAAGGATTTTGTATTTGGTACAAATTTATCCAACACACAAGTTCACGACTGTTACTGCTAAACTAACAAAGTTATCTAAACCGCTATAGTTTTCCTTTAAAGTTCATGAAATGCACTATCATTATGAATTTTTCCAGATTTTTCAATCCAGCACATTCCCCCCCCCCCCCCCTCTAAAAGCTAAACAGCTTTTAGAGGGGGGGGGGGGAATGTACTGTAACAAAAATTTGCACTTTAAAGTTCATCCCCATTTCACATGTAGGGGAACTATAAGGGTTCCTTGTCAGGACTACGGAACCTTAAAAACCGTTATCACTTGTTCACTGAATGTTTTGGTAACACACGACACACGTTTTAGTTTTGGTAACATGATAGTGGTGGCGTTCCGTGTTGCATATTTTACATTTTTAGATTAACCCACTGGTAAATGCACTATCAATATCCTGCACTGTATAATTATGTAAAACAAACTTAGTATAAAACAGAAAAAGTTTGTACAACTTACCATCTGGTAAATCTGTTCCAAGAATGTCAAGTTTCTGTCCAGGTGTCGATCCATACTCGATCTCCAGTTTGTGTGGGATGTTGTTTGTTGCTTCATCGCTTGCTATCAGAAAAAAAACTTTCGTTAAGGGGCTGACAATGGTGTCGATTCTGTTGTGCACAAACTAAACTTAATTTAGGCTATTGCCATTTTTTCTCTCTCTAATAAAACGAGAAAGAGACGGACGTAATTTAGAGCTGTCAAATTTAGTTGGAACTAGTTTGACATCTCTAACTTAGTTCATAGCTATAGCCGTACTTTTCTCGCACTGCTTTTAAGTAAAAGATAGCAATAGCCTAAATTAAGTTTAGTTTGTGCACAACAGAATCGACACCAATACTTAGTTCATGTTATTTAAGCAGTGTTTTAAGACAAACTATTTGTTCTAGCAAATCAAAAAATATATGTTAATATTCATCATATTTCAAAGACCGTGGACGGACTCGTTAGATACATAATTGGACGAAATCGGCTCGATAGAAAATAATTGCAAAGAGTGGTCTTTAAATCATCATTAAACGGTTCTATGTTTATTTTTTTGACGTATGGGTCTGCAATTAAAAACATGATGTCAACATATTCATACCTAAACCGCTAACGAGTCATATTTCACAAATAATCCACACTTTTTTTATTTCATGTAACTACTTATTTGTTATTTTCTTCTAAAACCTGGCCGCCCGCGATACAAATAGAAAGTGTGCGCGCATTTCGGTGTTGACATTCCGTTAATAAGGACCAAACTAAAACAATCGATATTAGACTAGGATCCCCATGACATCAAACCTGAATTGAGTTCATTACAATGCATGAGGCAAAAATATGAAAAATCTGTTAAGGTGCAACAAATTGCGCCAAAATACGTATGTATACATGGGTTTGGCCACTATGTAACTGTAACGTCAACGACATGGTAATGGCATTTCTACCACCGTAAGCAACACTTTTTTTTCTTGTGGTAGGGGTCGGTCGGACTTAACCTGTGAGTTAACCCTCCATGGTCCACACAGAAAAAAGTTATAGCAGGAAAAAACTTCAAGGAGTTCCACGTTGTAAGGAATAAGCAACCTGCTCTTTCTTACCTGCTGTAACACGCTTGACGTGATTCTGAAGCACTTCTAATGCCGTGGGGAACCTCGGAGACCACCTGCTGGGGGAGTACTCCCGCTCAAGATCGATGGCATCCAGGATCATCGACATTGTGCTCTGCTGTTCTGTCTGAAATTAGAATAATAACTTTGGTTAGTTTCACGTATTATAACTGATACTCGCGCCTTCTCTGTTCGAGTTCGCCTTTGCCCAGCAGTGGGACAGTAATAGCCTGGTATTATTATTTAAGGCAACGTGTGAACTTCTTAACAGCAGCTCGGAGTTTCGAAGTTCACGGTATGATGACTGACTAAAATAAATATGATTCTGTTTAGTCCGTCAGTTCTAATATTATCGAAAAATATTAATACGTGTTTTTTGTTTTATCAAATTAATAAAAATTGGCGAAGATAAATCGTGTCAAAGATCGTGAGTGGGGGGCTTGTGACGTTACATTTGAGTAAAAAATGTACTCAAATGTGACTCACACGAGTATTCGACGCACTGTATCGTCTTCATTTTTTGTTAACGTGAAAAAAGAAAAATATGTGTCCAATATTTTTTGGAAATCTGACGGACTAATTAGTTTTTTTTTTGGTCATCTACCCAATAATTATATTAATCAGAGATTCCTACGAGTATACAGTTTTATAACAAGTGTATTTGAGACGAAAAGTACATTGTAGTTGTACGGTTCTCTAAATCTGCAATTGATTATGGTGGGGTGCTTGACGACCATTCGGATATGACACCCTTTATTAAAATAGTGGTGGATAACGGCCCTGACTTACCTACGTGTCATAGCTGGGTTCGAACTCAGCCAGGCACCTCACTCTCATCTCCCTGCCCGTGCCAGCGCAATTTTTTTTTTTCTGCTCTCCCCAGAAAGGCCTATTTGTTTAATTTATTTCATCACTGCTCTCAAACGAAGAAGGAAAACATCATGAGAAAACCGGCATGTGCCACAAACTCTCAGGAGTCACACAGGAGGCCTGTGTGCGTTATAGGCTGCTTAAATCACTGAGACTACCTAGTAATTCGTTCATATACCTAACAGTCAGTCCTATTTAGGGATCCACAGTTTTCATTAGTATTTTCCCACACATTTATCCATATAAAGATGGCATTTGAGTCGGGCTCTGCTCAAACCATGGGTAGGATAGGTTTTGTGTTTTGTTGTTACCTAATCATATCGAAGCCGGCGACCGCTTATCCACGATGATTTTTAATCTGACTCAGTGGATTCGATACGTTCCCTTTTTGGTGATCAATACCTACGTAAAGGCAGGTATTAATTGTAAAGGCAGGCAATGCTTACAACTTATACCTGTGCTCATTTTAAGTAACATTAGGAGTAGATTCCCAGCGAGTCACACCCAATCGTGTCACAGTGTGACTCGTTGGGATTATTGTTCCCATCGAGTCACACACGGGTCACAGTGGGACTCGTTGGAGTGGGAACCTTTTTTTCAAGGAGGGTTCAACACTATTGCACATTGCAATTCTATTATTCCGGTTCAATCACCTATTTAAAAAGGTTGAGTGACTGTGGTGTTGGAATTTTACTTTCGGTGCGGTGGTAGTAGAGCGTAGAAAAACCCTCTTTGTGGTAAAAAAAAATGTCGCACATTCATATCTTTTGACTGTTGGCTAAGGAAAACACATGGGCTAGGTTTTATCGCGTTCAGCGATCTTCAAGGTCGTGCTGTTTATCAGTAGCTGAAGCAACCTTCAGTTTTAAACCGACGTCCAAAAGGTGAAGATGCACAATTCAACTAAATATTCTTTTATTTTGTTGTCTACAGTTCTTTTTAAATCGCACAAATACCTACCAGCTAAAAATATTTTTCATTATAAAGCAGATTTCAGTCGCTTCACTTTATGTTCATTTTTGTCTCAAAAATTACATCAAAAGAAAAATTAATGTGAAATGAAAAATTAATACATAAGTTACTGATCCAACGATTTTGAATTTCGGCACTCGGTATCATTTACTCACTTGAATCGAATCGAAAATCGAGAACAGAAATAAAAGGCGCAGATAAACGTTCAGCCACAGGGGCATACGGCAGGCCTCGTTAAAGATGGAGGGATGAGCTGGACAAAACCAACGACAAGTGGGCCACATTAGCTCTGGATCCTTTCGATCCAGAGATTAGAAGTCAGATTAATCATGGAGGCCTTTCCCAGCTGTGGAAGGCTTACAGCTTAACAGTATGCATGAGGCATTTGATGATTTTATATTTTAAGTTAATTGTCCATATTTTAAGTTAATTGTCCAAAAGTACTGAATAAAGGCAGTCATAATGAGAGATACAAAAAGGAAAAAATCGAAAAACTTTTTAGTTGGGTTAGGTTCGGTAATTATCTCATCAAAATGCGGTGAATCGAAAATCGACAACAGAAATGAAACGTTCATTCACGTTCGCAAGTGAACCATACATTCGAACAAAGCGTCTGATACAAGCTCAATCACTTTACCTTTATCCCTTCCTTGATCTTCTCGACTTTTCTTTTCCGTCGAATCACTTTCAATGCGGTCCTGAACAACTCTCGCAGTCGAACCATGTAACATTTCATGGCGATAGCTAACTATTCCGCAGCGATCGTTATCGCGGCTATTTCAAGTAAATAGAGCGAATGCGAATCCAAAACATCAACAAACTTCGCGATAAGCGTACTAACAAAGTGTTTATCAAATAATTACATCATAGCACAGATGTTTTATGTGAACACCTAACTGCTATCTAATCTATGTGCTAAATATTGTAGCTTTATTGGTTTTTGAACTGAATTTGAACTGTTCACAGTTGTTCCCGTCGGATTTTTAGTCTCTGAGCTACGTTTAAGACTAGTTAAGTGATGGAAGGTAGATTATAGCCCTCACTGAATGTTCCGGAGAATATGAAAGTTACCGAGAGACGGTAGAAAAAGTGTTAGCAAACCAACATACAGCCCGATGACATTCAGAAGATCGCGGGTAAGACCTGGTTCAGATTCAAACAGACCAGGGAAGAATATCAACAAAGGGGAGAAGCTTATTAGCCTAAACCTAAAGCCTTAGCTGTGGGTGGAACAAGACTGATGAAGAGAAGACTGAGCGGAAAAACGCCGCAAAAAGTCGTCACAGTTTTCCGCTCCGATTAAAGTTATACCGTGTGATTTTATCGGTTTATAGTCTTTTGTCCTTGCAAGCCAACAAGATTTTTTATATCTACCAGTCAGAGGTACGGAAATAGAACATAGGTAGGTAATCGATTTATATAAAAAATATTGGACGAAAACATTAGGTACCTACATTCCTTTGCTATTATTTTTTGTGGTTATTTTTTATTTACTGCGTACTTTTGACATGATGTTACGGTTTAACACCGGATATAGAAGTCAGTTACCACCAAACTTGACTAAAATTTAAGCTGGCACACTAACACTTTTTACTCACGACACTAAAGTACCTAAGTATGTATTTTTTTAATATAATCCTCAATTCCTCGTTAAACTATAGCAGTTATTCTTAAGAGTATTGTTTTTTTTATGAACTTATCTTATTTTTTATAAACTTTTAACTTTTTTTATAAACTTAACTTTTTTATACACTAAACTAAATACTAGTGCGCCTAGCGCTCTACACTAAACAATACTAAGTTATAAATATAAAGACATTTTGTAATACTTTCCTTCTCCCTAAGTATCCATTGATTTCGACGTCACTTCGCGTGATAACAGTATCTTTCATGATAACAAATCGTTATTATTTATCCTAGTTTGGAACATTTGTACAGTTTAAAGTTTAAAACCTAACGACGTGTTTATCAGCAATTACCAGACTATTATAGAAGTAATTAAGACTTATTTCCAAGCTTAAAATTATATGCACGCCAACGCCATATTGTACAAGATACGAGGCACATACCTAAATATTTACTCCGTTCATGATACGATAAAGCTGTTTCTGCAGTAAAGTTATAAATCTACGTCACATGCATCACACACATAAATATTTTTCAGCTAGATTGCATACAATGTTGTTATCAATGATTGTAACGCAGTACGAAGATTCTATGAATATATTTATCTGTATTTGGTACTGTACCTACAAGAGGTTTGATTGAACAGGTACTATATACCTGTATTCATCTCTGTTCATCCAGCACCAATAACCACTCAACACTCTGAATCTGCTATTAAGCAGACGCGAATGAAGAGCTAGTAGTATAGGTCATGTAGTGAGGACCCAATGAATGTTTTAGAAAGAATGAGAGAAAACCCAGTGAAGGATGCAAAACAAATCCTCCATCTACACTTTAAAGAGGTGAAGTTTGTAAGATTGAATGTAGGGATTAATGATGAATGGTTTATTACGGATTTGATATTTGAATGTAGTTGAATTTGAATTACACCTACTCTACCGCGACCGAAGCCGCGGGCAATAGTTAGTCTGAAATCCTGTACAAAACAGCGTTGGTTGGAGTATTGATTAATCCACAGACAGTCAAGATTTTCCGTATTGACTTTTATTACTTTAATGATAATGACTATAAAAATTACCCGCTTCTGTGAAATGGGAAACCCAAGGTTTACGTGACACGATACCGCACTAATTTTTGCTAGTTTTGCAGTTGAATTAATTGCATTAATTTGCATTATTTTCCGTGTAAGTACCTACCAAGTTCTTTCCAATTAAATGGTTATGTACTTACATCATGTTTTATTTCGTGGTGTGCACAATTTACTAATATTGTATAACAATGGTGTCGATTCTGTTGTGCACAAACTAAACTTAACTTAGGCTATTGCTATCTTTTTCTCTCTAATAAAACGAGAAAGAGACGGACGTAATTTAGAGCTGTCAAATTTACACGGTGAAGCGAAAGGCATAAACTAGTTTGACATCTCTAACTTAGTTCATAGCTATAGCCGTCCTTTTCTCGCACTGCCTTTTAGTAAAAGATAGCAATAGCCTAAATTAAGTTTAGTTTGTGCACAACAGAATCGACACCAATTACAAGTATTACAACTTAATATGGGGATAAAAAATTGCTTTTTGTTTGGTAAGAGTGGGTTTTTGTGAATGTCATCGGGAATTATCTATGTGACGTAAAGTGTCGTCATCTACTCGTATACCGGATGAATGGGGGCGAAAGATATCGCGCGGAGTTCCACAAGGATTGATCCTGGAATTCCTGGAGCCAATACTGTCGAACAATAACGGCCCATGACTGGTGGTGCTGGGTACAGTCGGTGGAGTTCGGCTTCTTAAGAGGGCCCTTCCCGGCGCGTCTATCGTCAACGCGAGCATGGTCGAAAAGCTTGTTGTTTCATCCAGAGCCATCGCGGCGATATTTTTTCAACTGCCCTGTCTTACCTAGCCCCGACCCCGCACTACTCGTCACCCGCGCACCTCATACCGACTAACGCGAGGACATTGAACGAAAAATAGTGTTCGAAAATGTATAAAACTTGTTCCAGGAAATACGTGTTTTTGAATAAGTCTTACAAGTTTGTGAAATAAATATTTGTTATTTAAAATCTCCACTATATTTGCAAGGCTTCTACCAGGCTATTTTCTTTAGTTTTACAATTTATGAGTATGTATGACCGGCCAAAGTTGAGGTAAAATTTGAGAAAAACAGCAATTTTTGGAGGCTTATTCTGAATTTGTTCCTACAAATTTTTATTTTTTGCTTCGGTAGAAGCCTAGATATAGTACACAAGATACCTATCAGTTCAAAAAAATTAAAGATATATGTGTAACAACTTCATAATCACGCACGAGCGTTTGTCAAAATTCTCGCAAAAAGTATGGCGGGTTGGCCGCTCTTAAACTACACTGAAGACCACAAGCGTCAACAGGGAGGTATGTAGGTAGCCGAGTACTTACAGACAAGAGAAGCCTATTGATGTCTACTATGCTATTGGCAACAAGCGAACAGTGCACTGACGGTAGCTAAGTGTATGACCCTTCGATCTTCGACCCTTCCTAGCGCGGAATGCACAATTGCACATGGATGGACTTCTATTGATCAGAATCTTCGGTTCACTATCATTTCAAACTGCGTCTTTAGCACCATCCGAAGAACAAGCTACTGTGAACAGGGCAAAACTTTGGAACATTTCTATTTATTTTGAGCTCTCAATAAACCTGTTTACGGGAGACTTGGGTAAGAAAACACTCCGTACAAACACTCGCACGCACGCTCTTGGTAAACAAGCTTAGGAATAGTTATCACAATGAGGAAGACAATAACATTCGATCACTTGTCTCAAATCCTTCAGAAACACTACACAGTCCACACAAAAATAATAAAGAACCAAACAACTTTACTACACTACCTATTTCGTATAACGACGAACGCAGCGGTGCTCATACTTACTATCTTTAACAAACTCGTTTCATAAAGTCGACCCACTAACGACTGATGGCATTAATTAACATATTTTTATTAGGTACCTACCTCTACCTACCGACTTTAAATGTCTATGGAAAATCTTTGTTTGTCTTTGTGGTCAATGTATCCGTTGTAGAGCATAAGAGCCCTAGCTAGGTGACTTCATTAAAAGTAAATAATTTATAAATATATTCTGCTTCATCTCTGGGCCTTGTTTAACTGCATAAGTGCATAATGATAAAGCGTCCAAGGTGAAGTATTTACGGGCGATATTATACCGTTGCCAACATGTCACCCGCGATAAATGAACAATGACCCCTATTTTTCAGCCTCGTAATAGGTGGGATGAGCTGGACAAAACCAACGACAATAGTGAGCCACATTAGCTATGGATCGAAAGGATTGGAAGTCAGATTAATCATGGAGGCCTTTCCCAGCTGTGGAATACTTAATGCAGGCTACAGCTTAATTAACAGTAACTGATGCATGAGGCATTTGATGATTAAATTCTTAGTTAATTGTCCAGAAGTACCTACTGAATGAAGGCAGTCATAATGAGATGCAAAAAAGAAAAATCAAAAAACATTTTAGTTGGTTTTTAGGTACATAATTATCTTACCAACACCCATTAGCTCATTATGAGGTTTGTCGCAAGCATACCGTCACTGTTGGGGTGATTGTGGAGAAAACTGTACTTACACGAAAAAGTTCCCCAGCCAGAAGTGAAAAGGAACGAGACCGTGTGGTTTTAGTCAGTAGGAGTCTGAGAGACATCCATTGAGGATTACCACACGACAAAAAAAAAATGAAAAGGTATCTCATCAAAATGCATTGCCTTAGCGCAATTAATAGTAGGTAGGTATGTAGGTACTACCCATTCAGTGACAAATCGCTGGAACTAAAGAAAATAGTAATTTTCCGATAAACCTTCATTAGTTGCGTAATTAGTGTACTCTAAATATTACTGCTAAGTACTACTCGCATTCCCGATACATTTAAACATTTTCATCTGCTCGGCTTTAATGTATTCCTGGCTTGTTCATCCTAAGAATATCTTTATCTATATTATTTACAAAATCCTTATCTAAACCAAGGCGTCTATGTTCTATCAATCCATTATTGAATCAATACGACGTAGTGCATTTGCCTTGAACCAATTTATTTACATAACAATTTAGCAAAACCAGTTAGTAGAATCTAGAGATTTGTAAGAACGCTGCCGACCGGCGCCGATAAGCGCCAAACGTCGCCGATAAGCGCCAAACGTCGCCGACAAGTTCCGACCTTCTTACGCCGTTGGAACTTGTCGGCGCTTATCGGCGCTAGTTCGGCACAAAGTATAGAGACTGCCTGCGCGGACCGGTTCCGATAAGCGCTGGCAGATCGGCGCCGGTAGCCAGCTTTCTACGTGTATACGCAATTACGCACTTACGTTTGCCGATTTGCGAATGTGTGCAATTTTGTTTTAGCCACATGCGAATGTGTAGATTTTTAATTTTAGCATCCAGATCACATCACATGCAGATGCAGCGCAGTTTCTGTCAGTCAGTGCGTGTTAGGACTTCCAGTGGATTGTCTAAGGGTCAACCTTACGGTAAGCTAGGCTAGGACATGGCCTTTTGGCAAGCGGGCTGTCCAGAATCATTGATATTATAAAGCGTCGTCGTAACTACTGCTACTATTCCCAACAAATAATAGGGTAAAAGTACACTTGAACAATTATATTTAATAAAGGGAGATACAATAAGAGAGGTAAGAAATACAGCTTTTTATAAAAAGGACCTACCTATCACGTACTCTATGGGAGGTATGAAGGTGATAGTTTAAAAAATACTATACTTCAGATAGTGTCAGATCAGGTCAGCTCTGTACGCCAGGCAAGATCAGGCGTTAAGGCAGATCTGATGGAAAGGCGTCAGGGCAGTTCTTTGAAGGTCAGGCGTCAGGGCAGCTCTGCTGGAAAGCCGTCGGCGCATTTCTGAAGGTCAAGCGTCAGGGCAGCTCTGTAGGGCAGGCACCAGGGCAGCTCTGTAGGGCAAGCACCAGGGCAGGTCCGAAGATCGAGAGTAGAGATCCCAGGCGAATCTGTTAGTTGGACCCCCTGGGAAGTGTTGGGACGCGTCAGTTTGTCAGCGTCTCTAACACTTGTTCAGTGTTCACTCCATATCGACGTGAACTCTAGTATTCTAGATAGTTGGCTTTCCAATCCCAAGCTATGACTGCCTCTACTCCACCGCGGCTCTCTGCACGTTTTTCAAGTAGTGTTCTGTCCCAACCCTTTTCAAATATTAGTTTTTACAGTCATATAATCATCTCATCTGACAAGTGTAGTCGGCCAAGACGTTTCAAAACTCTTTCATAAAACCAAGAGTGCGTTAAGAATTTTGTAATATACTTAATTTAGAATATAATATTCTATAATATGTAGACTTCAGTTTATCACCAACAATATTTGGGTCGACAACCAGTTTAACTGGATACCTAAAGCTAAATACCAGTATTTCCAATAGAGGCTGCACTATCTAACCTTACTGGATAATACGACATCCCCGAAAGTAAGATACCAACGTATATAGGTAGATAGGTACCTATATCTTTGAATAGAATGCTACAATTACGGAACGGAACAAAATACCCAAGAAACTCAAAACCACATTCCTTGCCTTTGTAGGGACAGTCGACCGCAACAAATCAATTGATACCCAACTCGGATATTTAATACAGTATCGATATGAAATTGTAAGCGTAGCTTGTATTACTCGAGTGTACTGTGCCGTAATCGAATCTGGTTTATTCGGTTCCGAGATATGTCAAAAGCAACAGCGTTAATTTAAATCTCAAGAGTACAAGTGCGCCAATCACAGTGTATTCATACTTTTATTTTTTGTTTATACCACGTTACTCGCCTTCCGCTTCAGCGCTGAGCGCGGTAGATAATTTTATAAATCGAATAAAATGGTTAAGCAGGGTTTGGGACATGAGTAAGTAAACGGAACAGAGTATAAGCTTCATACAACCGCGGGTATCGGTTGCACTACTACAAGCACGCGGGGCATGTGTGCGTGACCACTGGCCGCTTGTCGCGTACGCGGCGAGAGTGGAAAAAACCGGTTTACGCTGTCACAGCCAGTTGACAATCTCAGGGTTGTCAGGGTAACACACGTTGTTTGTTTTGTGACAAGTTTGAATATTTTAATGTAAAAACGTGGTATTTATTAATAATACTAGAAAAAATAAAAATATATCATACTATAAGTATTCCAAAGAGTACAATAGCTAAGTAAATATTTGATTATTACTTTTTCAATCTGAATAGAATAAAGTATTTATTTTTTCTTATTTTTGTATTACTTATAAGCACACATAAAAATTAAAAATGTTTGACGTTTACCGTGACAGTTATGACAGGTTGTAGATATGACGTTTACCTAATCTAGAAATAGTCAAACCTACAAAATGCCATTTTGAATTATTCGTTCAAAAGTACACTTCAAAAAATCTAAATATATAAAAGAAGAAACTGACTGACTAACTGACTGACTGACTGACTGACTCAAAATCAAAATCAAAATCAAAGCATTTATTTCAAGTAGGCCAGTTACAGGCACTTTTGAATTGTCGAAACAAAGTTAAATGTAGCTACAGTCCCAGTCACAAGACATAAAAACTGTGAAAGTACTGTAGTTGCCCATTCCCTAGCGTAGATCTCTATGGAGAAGAACGGGCAAGAAACTCCATGGACATTCTTTTAAATCAAAATATTGTTACAAAATCTTGGTTACATCATTCATGTTGAGATGGTATATTATGTGAGAACAATGTAGCAAGATGTGCACGTTAAAAGTGTCCATAGTAAAAACAAAAAATACAATTCTAAAATAAACATACAAATAAGCCATGGCAACTAAGAGTTGACCAGTCACAACTGACAGCGCCCGTTCACGAACATGACGCATGGATCAGCACCATTCAACTCAACCATTTTGAAGGGAACTGAATGATCCGACACACGCGCCACCATCAGCGAGACATTAGAGTGAGCGTGACATACTCTCAACCGCCAGGGCACATTCAAGTCAAGAAAAGACGTAGGATTTCAGTGAATGATAGCTTTCTAGTACATAGTACTCACACAATATGGGCTGTGCGATTATATAATACTAGAGATTGATTCTATACAATGCAAAGACAGTTGTACAATCTTCAGCAGCTCCAACAATTCTATTTAATACTATCAATTTATGCGCCCCTGTCCATGTGGAGCAGGACCAGCATTGAGCCACGCATTTTTATCTGCGATATAATCGCCCAACTTGTAATAAGCTTGCTTACATAGTGTGCGTTTGATGCATGTTTTAAATTTCGTCTCATTCAGTTCAAGAATACTTTGTGGAATTTTATTATAGCATCTCAAACAGTACCCCATGAAAGATGAGTCCACTTTAGCGAGTCTGAAGCCTGGCTGAACTAGTTGGTCCCTATTTCTAGTACTGTAATTATGTCTATCACCTCTTTTACCAAAAAGATGCAGATTTTTTCTGACGTACATTATGTTTTCGTAGATGTACTGACAATGTACCGTCATGATGCCAATATCCTTAAACAGTTCCCTTAGAGAATCGCGCCTACGAAGATTATATATAGCTCTGATGGCTCTTTTTTGCAGAATAAATATAAACTCAATATCTGCAGCCCGTCCCCATAGCAAAATGCCATAAGACATTATACTATGAAAGTAACTAAAATAGACCAGTCTAGCGGTATCGGACTGACTCATCTATCAACGCACAGCCCAAACCGCTGGGTCTACAGATTCCAAATTTGGCAAGTAGGTTCCTTGTGTGGTCTAAGGGTGCACTAAGAAAGGATTTTTCATAATTCACCCCCTAAGGGGGTTAAACGGGGCTCCAAAGTTTGTATGGGGAAACAAGATTAGTTTGACTATTTTATTCGAAACTTCACAGTAGTGCTCCTTTTGATAAATGAGTAGAAACGGGTTTCAGGGTTTTTCAGAATTCAACCCCTAAGAGGGGGAAATGGGGTGACAAAGTCTAAAAATCAATGCACAGCCTAAACCGCTGAGTCTAGAGATGCCAAATTTGCCACATATGTTCCTGAAGTGGTCTAAGGGTACACTAAGAAAGGGTTTTTCAAAAGTCACCCCCTAAGGGGGTGAAACGGGGCTCTAAAGTTTGTATGGGGAAACAACATTAGATAGACTATTTTATTAAAAACTTCACAGGAGTACTCCTATTGATAAATGAGTTTCAGGTTTTTTCAGAATTCAACCCCTAAGAGGGGGGAAATGGGGTGACAAAGTCTAAAAATCACTGCACAGCCCAAACCGCTGAGTCTAGAGATTCCAAATTTGGCACATACGTTCCTTATGAGGTTAAGGGGTGCAATAAGAAAGGATTTTTCAAAATGTACCCCCTAAGGGGATGCAACAGGAGTCAATAGTTTATATGGGGAAACAAGATTAGGTAAGACTGTTTTATTCGAAACTTCACAGGAGTACTCCTATCGATAAATGAGTTAACATTTGTGTTTCAGGTTTTTTCAGAATTCAAACCCTAAAGGGGGAAATGGGGTAACAAATTCTGAAAATCAAAATCGGTATTGTTTGTATGGTGTATCGGGTCGACAAAAACAACGATTTTAAGATTTAATGTGGCGGACCTGAAATGCCTTCATTCCCTGTTGGGGTGCGATGGGGTTGAAATGTCTTAAAATCAATATGGGTGTCGATACCGAGATTATCAGGGGTGCAGATTACGAAAATGGCATTTATTTTGAGATCCAGAAGATGGCGGATTCGACTTCTATACAGGGTTATTGTTGATTTATTGTGATGATTGTGATAACGATGATGGTGATTGTGATAATGATGATGATGGTGATGCTTGCGATTACGATGATAATGATTGTGATTACGATGATGATGATTGTGATTACGATGAAAATGATTGTGATTACGATGATAATCATTGTGATTACGATGAAAATGATTGTGATTACGATGATGATGATTGTGATAATGATGATGATGATTGTGATAACAGTGATGGTGATTGTGATGATGATGGTGATTGTGATAGTAATGGTAATGGTGATTGTGATAGTGATGGTGAATGTGATGGTGATTGTGATAGTGATGGTGATTGTGACTGTGATATTTATGGTGACTGCGATAACGATGATGGTGATTGTGATAAAGATGATGGTGATTGTGATTGTTATGGTGATGGTGACGGTGATTGTGATGGTGATAGCGATGGTGATGGTTATTGTAATGGTGATAGTGATGGTGATTGTGATTGTGACAGTGATGGTGATCGTGATAATGATGATGATGATTGTGATAACGATGATGGTGATTGTGAAAACGATGATGGTGATTGTGATGGTGATTGTGATGGTAATTCTGATGGTGATTGTGATGGTGATTGTGATAGTAACGGTGATTGTGATGGTGATAGCGATGGTGATGGTGATTGTGATGGTTATAGTGATTGTGAATGTGATAGTGATGGTGATTGTGATGGTTATGAAATTTGGCACATAGATACTTCATAACCTGGATACGTGTTACATAGGGCACTATTTATCCCTTTAATATGATCCAGTGGGACGGTTACCGAACTTTACGCGGGCGAAGCCGCGGGCAACAACTAGTTAAAATATAAAAGTATTTTTATAGCATTAATACTTACATCACTCTTATTACTTAAAATAAAAATAAATAAGATTGTAAATTTGATATATGCCATGTGAGTGTTTCCCGTTAGATTACTTGAAAAAGCTTTATCTCAGATTCAGAATTTACCACACGATTAAAAGAAACAATAAATAATTAAAAAATAAAAATTATAAAAAGAAAATTATTTGAGTGAGTAATTTGTAAAGTATTCTATCATACGGAATAATAAAACTATTTCACAAATGTTTTGTTTAATTTGTCTTCACCTATTGTGACAACCCTACCAAAATAGGTAACAATTTTGCACGTTCTTACGAAACTTATACTCTGTTCCGTTTACTTACGCATGTGGTTTGGGTTAGGTTAGGTCATTAAACTTCCTGTAGGAGTTAAATAATATTAAGTATAGAGAGATATAAGATAAGTATAAGCCGTGTGGTATCCGGCAGAGTAGATTATAACCAACCCATTACACTCACGGGTGTCGTATAAGGCGACTAATGTCTGAGGCAGAACACCTTGCGCCTCCATAGACCAGAGAATGGGCAGCAGCGTTTTTTGTTAGTCTTTCATCACTGCGATCTCCAATCCGCCTGCCAAGCGTGGAGATTACGGCAAATTCCTCCCATCATGGGAGAGGCTTGTGTCCAGCAGTGGACGTTATGGGCTGATGTTGTTGTTGTTGTTGTATAGAGAGATAAAAGCGCTGTTTTGTGTGTATAACTCCTGACAAAGTGAACCAGTCAAGAAAGACGTTAGTTTATTTGAACAAATATTTCTGACTGAACCTGAACACCAAGGAAGTAAAAAACGGAGCAAAATCACTGGCAATATTTGCGGAACCGCAGAGCTTTTGACTAAGCTCAAAACAGTTGCTCTTCCTACAAACTGAACAAACAAATTAACCACAACAAACCGACCATCGATTCCTTTGTAAGCCTTTAAAAAGCGCTGTGAAGAGTACTCCACATAAAGAGCACGGATACTTAATAAGTAGGACGTTTTTACCCGACTGCGGTAGAATGGGGTTTTTAGGTTTATTATCGATCATTACCAGCACCAAAGTTCATTTTAAACTGCCTTGATGGCCTAGTGGTGGTTTTTTTTAATTTTATAGGTACTAAAACCTTCCTCTTGAATCACTCTATCTAATAAAAAACCCGCATCAAAATGCGTAGTTTTAAAGATCTAAACATACATAGGGACACACAGACGCGGCGGGGGACTTTGTTTTATAATATGTAATGATAGTGAACAGATGATAGTGATTTTACAGCTCTTCAAAAATTATATCGAGGTTTTTCACTTTTTTTCTTAAGACGCTACAGAACCCTTTGTGTGTCTGACGTGCACTTGGCCGGTTTTTCTCTAAAACCTATCAGTGGTAGTAATGGTACCCAGTAGTAAAGGCTCTGACTTAAGTAGGTACGTGTTGTAGGTTACCAGCAAGGTACCTATGCGTAGGTCATAAAAAAAACCCGAATACGGGACGTCACGGTGTGCGGTCCGACACGCTCTTGGCCTCTTTGTTGTTGTTTTAAATGCGTCATTCAAACATTTACCAGCCAATTTTAGATAGGTTACGCCAATAACGAAAATTAGTTTGAGGCCAATTATTTCCAAATATCTATGTATCCAGTTCTACTTAATCCTATATATCTACCTACTTACTTTGGCTCATCATACCTAGATAAGAAAATCTTCGCAGAACAAAATAATTATTTTCACAATTCAATCTAACTAGCTAGAACAACATAATGATTTACCTTATTAGCTCATTACACAATGTTCTAGGTTAAAATCTAGATAATTATCTAAGTATGGGGAACCCCCAAAATTTATTGTTTTTTTTTTTCTATTTTTGTGTGAAAATCTTAATGCGGTTCACAGAATACATCTACCTCCTTATTTATGCTATACTTACACTTCATATTCATCATTCATAATACTATTTATCATCCTTTTTCATTTGTTTCTATGTTTACACTCAGCAAATCGATCTAAATACGATAGTAAATAGCCGAAATAAAATATTATTACTCATAAAATTCATGTAACACTTACGTCAAATTGTCAAACTGTCAGTACTTAACTTTTTTATTTTTCTTTCTGGCTTAGTATATTGATGGTTACTTTTTGGTTTAGATAATTTAAATTATTTTTATCAATATGTGCAGCTGAAATTTTGTATTTTATAGAATAATACGATTGTTTACTAAATAACTTAATTTTAAATTATATTTCGACTACACTTGTCACATGAGATGATGACCACAAGAAAAAAACTAATATTTGAAAATTGGAAAAGAAGACTACTTGAAAACGAGCTTACGAACCGCTCTGGGAGCAGTAGCAGTCTAGAGGTCTAATTAACACAGACATCGATAGGTAGGTAAATAGATATGTACCCTTTTTCCTCTTTGCAAATAACCTGATGTCAACTAATCTACCAATATCAGGAAGATACTTATCTACCGATTAATGGTTTTTGCCACAGATCTATAATAATTTCAAGACTTTAATTAAATGCTCTCATTATGGATAATTCTACAACTTACGAAGCTAATAATTAGTCTGTGAACTTGCGTTTTTATAATGTCCCTCACTGAATAAAAACTTTTGTAAGTGCCATAGTTTAGTAAGTATATTAGTAGCAAGTGCACACAAAAGGCACAAGGTAGAAAGATCGATGCTGAAAATGTTATATTGGGTAATTAATATTTTATGAACTGGTAAAAATTAGACTTATACAGTAGACTAGGTACTTAAGTATGTCTACCCCATTGCTCTACCCACAGCAATAAAAAAATAAATTCAAAAATAAATTAGATAATAATTATTAATAAACAATTTCGCTACTTATTTGCCTAATGGCAGGCCCGGATCTATGGGGGAGCAAGCCTGGGTCCATTCCCCGGGCGGCAAATTCAGGGGCTGCAAATTCAAGCTTGGCAGACGTATGGTCAAAGTTGCGTCAATTATGAGTTCATGTTGAACTCATTGATTTCTGTAGAAGACTGGAAAACTGTTCCTGTTGAAGAAGAAGGAGTGCCCTGCAGGCTCCCCATATGCATACCAGCCCATCGATTTGGATGAGGTAGACAAACTCTTTGAGAGACTAACTTGACCGTAACTTGACTAAACTGTAGACCGCCTAGTTTAGCACCTGGCGGACCCGCTTAGATGCCACTGCCTCCCAAAGCAACTGCGCAGTTGTCAGACTCCTCGACTCTCCCCAGGCCTGACCTGAGGATTTCCACCTCGAAAAAAAAGAAGATTCACTGCACTCTTATACCATGCCAAACCTATGCCGTACCAACTTCTGCAGCATAATGAAGGCCTATCTGAAGGATAGAGATATCATCTACCATTGTATCCGGGTCAAGTAGGATGTTGCGCTGTCCCACGGGACAGGGATTCGTTCTGGGGCCGCAACTAGGGAACATCGGGTACGACTGGGCGCTTCGCAGTGCGCTTCTTAATGGTGTCATCTGTTATGCTGATGACACGTTGGCGAAGGCACGGCACGGGGGAAGATGTTTCGGCAGGTGACCATCTTGGCGACAGCTGGGATCGTGATGGGATCCGGCGGTTGGGTGGCATTGCAGAAATCTGAGGCCCTCTGTTTCCATGGACCTCAGAAAGTGCCACCTCCGAGAGCGAACATCGTGCCAGGAAGTGTCCATATCAGCGTGGAGTCGACGATGAAGTACCTGGGACTCGTCCTTGATAGTTGGTCGGACTTTGGGCCGTACTTTCAGCAGTTGGGACCCCGGTTGCTGGGCACCGTGAACCCAATCTTTTGGCTAGGCTACTGCCCAATCCTGGGGTGACCCAATTCCTCCTGCAGAAGATTCTTTATGGGGATCGTACGGTCCATAGCGCTCATACGGAGTGCCAGTATGGGCGGACAACCTGACGACCTAAATACCGTAATTCAGCAATGCCTGATGCGTCGCCATGATGTCGAGGTGTACAGAGCTGTGCTCCACCAGGTCCTAGTGGTGGAATGAGAGGCTCGTGCAACGAAACAAGTGCACACCACTTTTACGGCGATGAGACCCGTGACGAAGAAGTGGCTTGAGACGGCATGGCGCCCTCATTTTCCGTCTGACACAGGTACTCTCCGGGCATGCGTGCTTCGAAAAACACCTGTGCCGTATACTTCGGGAACCGACGCCCTGTTCACTTCTGTGGAGACTGCTCCGAAGTCAACACAGAACTTATTAAAAGTTGTTTCAGTTGTCAGTAGTTGTTTTCTTGTGCTTTCCTAACCACAATATGTGTCCGACACGTCCATGTATGTATATTTGTAAATAAATATTGTAATAACCATAGATAGAGCAGCGCTGGATAGGTCCTTGTGGCGTTCTATCCGCGAGGCCTATGTCCATCGTTAGGCGTCTAATAGCTAAAATAATGATGATGATAAAGGTAAAAATATAGACGGGCGGCATTTTTCAGTTTTTGCCCCGCCTCGAAAAAATTCAAGATCGGCTGCCTAATGGTCAACTTGTGGTCAACGTCCACTTTATTTTTCAATTATATTCCGATATGGTCTGTGTACGGCTGCAGTTAGTCCCAATCTAAATAAAATACTGCACCGTTTCTATGAAAAAGTCAAATTTCTGTTCCGAACGCCAAGGCCAAAAGATCGACGTGCCTGTTAAAATACTTTAATTCTTCCGGTATAATCAAATCTACCGCAGGCTCTTTGTCAGACATAAATAAATAGTTTTAAAACGTAATTTTAGAGTTGTACCTACTATAGCTAAGGTAGTGTCAATGCCTTTCATTAGGTAGGTACCTGACCTTCTTCGTCTTCTTTATAATGATTAGGAGACAGACAAGGACACTGATTGTAGGTACCTGTACCATCTACCTATAGTTATGATTATAACTTTTTAGTTACGGACTACGATAACGGCTTTGGTGTAGTAGTTGCAATCGCGACTGCTGACCATGAAGTCCTGGATTCGATTCCCGGGTCGGGCAAATTGTTATTGTGTTTTTCCATCAGGAATTTCTCAGTAGCAGCCACGGAGTCTAGATTTGTGCCCGGTTGATGAAGATTTGACTCCTATAACATGACTCAAACATAACTGTGTACTTTTAGGTACACCTCAGACTAACCCTTCAGAGATTACAGGCGTGATGTTATGTTTACGGTACCTAGATATTCAACACTACAGCGACATCGACATTTAAATTTCGCGGGTTCGGCGTTTATTTGTATCATAGTATCTGAGTGCATTGATATAGGACGTTGTTCTTTGAATCTATTTTTGAAACTAGTTCAAATGAACAACATGGGTGAGCTTAATATAGTTTAGTTTGAAAACGTCTGTATGTTGGTGGGTACCTGAGTTTGGCCAAATTTTATTTGCTACTAACCTAGCTATTTGACGAATTATTCGTTATCGCAAGAACCAACCGAATTCATGTCCTTCTTGTACATAAGTCGGATTAAAATAATGAATGATAGTAGGTATGGGGTATCCGCCTCACTAGTTAAGTACGTTAAGTACCTATGTCAATAGTCAGGAAAGTGATAGTGATACGTCAATACCGGGAGAAGGTATTGACGTTTTATTGTGGTATCATTACCTATACAACAACAACAACAACAACAACATCAGCCTATAACGTCCACTGCTGGACATAAACCTCTCCCATGATGGGAGGAATTACCTATACATTCCTATAAAACAAGTCAATGAACTGTTAACCTTGCGTTCTAGTACTTTGTAAAAACTAACCTTAACTTCATATTTTGGTTTTTTAACCGGAATGAAAAATGTGGTTCTTTTCTTTTTAAATCACTGTGTAAGTATACCTATACAATATAATTCTACTAATATCAAAGATTATTTGAACCTAGTTTACAATTTAATAAGTAACCTCTTGATATACCTACTATACCTATAAGTAGGTACCTACTTACTTATTATTATACCAACTGATGATCAACAACTTCAACAGCACTAAATGATCACAAGCAGCTTTTTGAACTTTTGTTGTATGTACTTTTATTTTTAGACTTTACCTTTTGAAACTCATTAAAAATCAATGACATTGAAAATCCAGCTTCAAAACAGACCAATGAACATGAACGTTGGTAAACAAGACACAAATACGCAGTTAAAACTTGGTTTTTAAAATAAAAAGAAACATGTTTATTTATTTAGACCGTTAGTGCTAATAATAAGAATAACTGATTAACGATTACCGAAGGTAGCTAGCTGCATCAACACTGTAGTCACTTAAGATAATGTCGGCTATTAATACCGCAAGTAAATACATTATAAAGCGCTAGAAACGACGCTGTCTCGCAAGTGATGTGTGAACAAATCATGCATCATACATAGGCACACCCGCCGTGTTGTGTACAACGTTTGAAATCATATATGATCGGCATAAATTTTTAGCATCAAAATCCGAAACAGGCACGCTAGACACAAAAGATATAAATCTGACACATTATTCAGTGAATCTATATAAATCAGCACCTTTAGAAGCAAATCGAACGACCTACCTTTAACACAAATGTCAAAATATCACGAGTTTTTCGGAACGTAGCTTGTTTGTAAACAAAGAGGAGTGGAACGCGCGCGCACCCGCGTTCGAATTTCGAATCGAATTGAGCGTCGTCGATTCGCCCGGTCTCACCACGCCCGCGCAACGAATGACCACGACTACAAAACCCGTCTAATAATAAATCGAGTAGTTATTACAGCCTGCTCGAACTTCTGCCGATAACAATGTTATTGATGTTTACTATGTGCAGTCATAAGGCAGCGAAATAAAGTCCGATAAGCTAAATGAGAGGCAGCTGATAAAAAAAGATTAGTAATGCCCTAATGACTGGTAAACAATACAATTTATTAATAAGTATATTTAAGTAGGCATAAAAACAAGACCACAGTTAGGAATATTCTCTTTCATCATGTAAGTAATACGATTGCAATTGTTGCACCCGGCTTGTGCTGCATCAGGGCGATCTGAAACATTTGTGCGACATAAAACTTTAATCATTCGACCAGTGGTCGCAGATGTGACTGCTATGCGTGGGTTCAATTCCCAAGTTAAGCAGAGTAGGTATTTAGCTCGTAGCATCAGTATGTTTTCTGTTACTGCCCAATCTGAATGTAGGTATGCCCGAAAATGGCAAAAGGCTCATCCGCAGTTGTCTACCTAAGAAAAATTGGCGAAAAAGTAGAAACTCCTTTGTACTTTTTCGCCAATTTTTTTTTAAGCTGTCTAAGCTATTATACCGGCAACTGACTTTATTTACTGTCAATGTCAGAAGTTTCAAAAGTCTTTTAGCTATTTTAGCAAGAACAATATTTCTCAAATAATTGATAAGTAACATTACGTTAAGCAAAAATGCCACTAGCTATAGTTACAAGGTACACATTTCCGTTATTTTATAATTCTTACTTTAGTAACAATTAAAATGGAATCGAATGTGTATTTTTGCTATTTTTTTCTGTCAATAATGGATACGATATCTCAGGAAGAAGCTCAAGCTGTAGCACTTCTTCAAGCAGGCGTTGCGCAACGTGAGGTTGCTCTAAGACTTCGAATCAGCAGATCTTCGGTGCAACGAGCTTACAGACGATACCTAGAGACTGGAGCATTGGATCGCCGTCTTGGTACGGGCAGAACTAGGGCTACATCAGCAGCAGATGATCGTTATATCCAACTTACTGTTCTGAACGCAACGAACAACTAGTGGCCATAAGTTCCGATAATGTCAGGAGACTTGCTGAACGGAACCTGACTCCAAAGAGAGCTGCAACAGGCCCAGCATTAACGGTAGCCCACCGTAGAGCACGACTCGAATTTGCTCGAGAGCATAGGGGATTTGGCATAAGAGCCGAGCAGTGGGGCGCAACGCCTGCTTGAAGTAGTGCTACAGCTTGAGCTGCTTCCTGAGATATCGTATCCATTATTGGCAGAAAAAAGTAGCAAAAATACACGCGTCAGAGCAAACGATGGACAAAAACTAAAGAAATGATAAGAAAAATTAGACTAATCTTCTTTGTAGAAAAAAGTAACGCAAGTCGCGAACTCTAGTCAAAACAGGTCAAATCGTTACCATTGTGTTTGTAGCTTGATTACAATGTGAGTTGACGGTACTTTCGAATAAATGTATAGTGATTTTAATCAGCATGAAACGCACTCTCTGTAGCTATAACTTTAAAAGTTGTAAGTTTTATAGTTTTACGAAAATCGAATCAGCGTTCTAAAGAAGCGGGTGGCCCCGGTTTATTTGCTGGCCAGTGTTGTTTGGGTTTCTCACGATGTTTTCCTTCACCGAAGCAAGTGATAATTATACGATACGCACATGCATTCGAAAAATTGGCAGTCCGACGGTAACAAGACTATAGGCTATCACTGCTGATAAACAGACAGCCAGACAGACAAAATATGATCGTTGCATACGAGCAGTAATCAATGCTCTTGTTTGGCGTTATGGCGTATCATGTCTGTATTTCCGAAAAGGTCAGGCTGAGGTGTATCCCTTTCCCCGTCAAATATTGATATACCTTCTGGTCTCTAATTTTAATGATAAAATTCCAGTGACGAACAATCGAGTCACAACTATCTCTTAACGTTGAACATAGCTGGTGTCTTGATTTTCACCTTTTTTGAAGTTCTGCTTGTGCTAACTGCTCTCGGTAAGTTTGTGAAGCCGGCGCACATATGGTGGAGCGCAGCGCAGAGCTGCCCGCGAAGTTTTGAGAGCATGCTCGCGCATCCGTGCGCAATTACGCGCAGTCGCAGCAGGAATGAATTCTCGTGTTAATTGATTTCAGATATTATTTCAATGAGGATAATGTCGATTACACGGCAGCCCATTTTTCACTGTCAAACAATTGCTTGACAGTGAAAAATGCGCTGCGCTCCGCCATATGTGCGCCGGCTCTAGGAGTAGGTACGGTGGAAATTTCATGACGTATTTATGTACTTAGATATATCAAATTTCACTATGGCCCGTTTTCTATATTACTTACAACTTTCAGTTAATATGTCACGTCTCACAGCTATTGGCGTTTCTATAAACAAAGTTAGCTTGAAATACCCTATTCGCGTCACCTACCTGTCACTTGATTCATAGAAAAATCGAAGATTTCTGTGACTTTTCTTTCTAACCATCTCGCGTCTGTTAACAAAATGTCAAACAGACAGAGATAGCAAACTACCGAAACTTAACAGTAAGTTATTTAAAATAGCCGTTAGTGATTTTCAACTTTCAGAATCCTTACGTTCCTGTTCCCTTACGGCATTTTTCCATCGTCGACGTTTTAATATGTTTAATGCAAAACTTTTTCATTTACAGGTGTCATATTTATAGAACCTGATATTGCTCCAGTTTTGCAGCACCACCTTAACACTTACGCTCTATCATGTTTAGAATTGAGTGCAAGAAGTGGTGATGGCCCATGTGCTACTCAGGTCTTTGAAGATGCGTACTTGTTTTACCTCAATTCAACTAGATAGTTTGTTTCGCCAACACTCGCGCGAGTGCACGCGTGCCTCTGTATTAAAAAAATGTATGAACAGCGCTAATGGCGCAGGCGCGTGCTACAGGTTTTCTAAGGTAATTTAGTCTCTCCGTGCAACCGCGCGAGTTTTAGCGGAAAGTACATTCATATAAATGTTGGTTCATGTAGAGTGTAACTCCTTCCTTTGTACATAAAATGAAACCAAAATATTTATTGTAACTTTATTAACTTCAAATAAAAAGATAATACAATGTTTGCAATTATAACGCCGGCTGTGCTATTACAATCTATAGATTAAAACTTCAACATTCTTAGTCATTCAATCGTAACTCTTAGTCTAATAAGGCTACCCTTAAATTCTACAACTTTCACTCTTAAGTAAGGGCCAATTAATGCAGTTTAGTTTTATTATTGCTTGCATAATTTATTATCCGCACGATATAAAAAAAAGTCGATATAATTATTAGGAATTCTGAATCTAAGTAGAATTCCTTTATTATGCATTGACATAAATTCGCTAGCATCCTTACAAAAATCGACTATTTTATTACAATTCCACACCCAGTACAACGCTATAAACGCACGCACCTAAACCTGTGCTCTAATAAAAATATAAGAATCTACAACCAATCAAAACAATTGATTCGATACACCCAAACGAACTAAATACAACTGAAATATCACACGATCCATTAGAACATAGCATCAATAATTTACTTAATGTTTGAAAAAAAAACTTGTAATGAATAAACATTTTACAATAAGTGTATACCTTATGATATGGTAATGATATGATAAAAAATCTACACTGGGTCCAGCCAGCCACCAGAACGTTTATATTATAAATCATTATTATTTATAATATGACTAACATGCAATTCAATAATAAACCTTACCTATAACTACCAGTATTTCGTTAAGGCATAAATGAATATTTTATATTGTCCAATCTATCAGGAAGCATGTTATCTTAATTAGTAATTGATGGCATTTTATTGACATTAGGTATTTTGTAAGCTTCGTTTCTTAGTCCTGGCGTCCATGAATGTAACAGTAAATAGATATGCCTGTATACACTCATGCTCACCAGTGATTATTGTAAAACTAACTAGTTTAGAGAGACAAGGTCAAAATAATTATAATACGTAAACAATTTAGTTTTTTTATTAAAATACATACCTACTAATGCTTTGAGTAGGCAAGTACAGTAATATTTTAAAAGCTATAGCTTACATTCGAAAATAAAGTACTTAATACAGTACGGATCAAGAAAATTTCATAAAATTATTTCTTTACACAGAATTGGAAAGTGTCGGTTTTAATCATAATGGCCCGTTTACACAGAGAGACAGAGAAGAACAGAGAGTTTTCGTCCGATCCGTCAGCGATAATTATCGCACGCACTCATGTGATTTTTGAAGCAAAATATACTAAATTAGCCTACGATTATGTAATATGAGACTCATCAGGCAGTTACAGTAGCGATGCGCGATGGCGAGAGGTTTTATTCGATTGTTTCGATTGTTCGAACATCTCGATGGTTCTCGATTGTTTCGACTTGGACTCGAGTCCGACTCTGTCTGTTATTGCGTCTGGCGCATGGCGCGTTCATTCGAGTTGTTCCTCGATGGTTTAGAGTTTCGCGAGTTCTTCTTGACTTGCGTTGTGATTGCGAATTCATACTACCTAATTCTTTCAACAAGAGCAATCGAAAATTATCAGTACCGCGACGGAAATAAAATGTACCTAAGTAGGTTAACTTACGTACGAATACTTAAGATAGCTGGAGTCTGGCACGCTCTCGCCTGTAACTAACATGCAGCTCGACTCGATGCTTGCAATCGACTGACCCCGGTGATCGAAGAGTGACTGATTCGAAAACTAGCGGTCGATTCCGTTGACTCGGAACAATCGAAAAACATCTCGATTGTTTTGTAGAACGGCGAGTCGATAGTTGACTAGATGGTTTACTATAACGACTCGCGATTCTTTCGATTGTTAAAACATCTCGGAATCGCCCATCGCTAAGTTACAGGCCAACTTTCCACATGCGACAATGACTTTTCGATAGCCGCGTCTTTGAATCTAGAACCATTCTCTTTGTAAACGAGCCCTTATTCAAACAACAGCTGCAACAACAAAACGTCAGAGAAACTTGTAATAAAACTGAATACATCCAAATACAACGTTGTTGATTTAATCAAATATTTTAATCCTAATTGTTACTACTTTATAATCAAGTGCACTTAATGAATTCTCACTACATTAATAGTTCCATTTGTTTGAGTTATTATTAGCGTACTTATACCTACAGAAATACTAAATGTCCCATGTAAATGGTCCACAGTAACTGAAAGTCACAAAGAGAGCTTCGTCCCTTTATTGTTTTATATATGAGCATTAGCACTCGTCATATAAGTTTTGTTCCCTACGATGCCTGCTAGAATAGTACCTACCTACCGCCCCAGTTGAACATCTAGGATCCAACTCTACATGGGTCACTAAGTACCTCGCAAATGACGTATACGCTTGTAGGCAATGTTTTTCGATCATTCAATATAACAACTGTGAGCATGATAATTTCACTTTTGAATTTATGAACTTATTGTATGCAAAGCATTAAAATCCCAAAATTCTTCTCTCCAATATATTTTCTAAAAGCAAATGACTAGACCTTAAAAAAATCCTTTTTTAGTATAGAAATCATAATATGAGCAGTATGTGTTTTTGTAATGGGACATCAGGGCAAACATTTATTTATGTAACACTGATTGCTCAGACCAAAATCTTTTTTACTCTCTTCTAAACAGAGTTTATAATAAATCAGCCTGTAATCTTATTGTATCTGTGGTAAGTTTGTCATTCGTTACGTATAATTCACTTGAGGAACTCGACGGCTGGTTGAGGGGCCGTTCAAATCGTGAATCGTATTATATCTCATGGACGGAGATTACGTTCAGTTACTAATTTTGTTCCATAATGTTTACATTAACATGTAACGGGGTATCGGGCAATATCACACGCGATTTGCTAATATTATGTATGTACTTATTAATTTGCGTAGTCTAATATCTGTATCACAATAGGCTTAATGCCTGAAAGCCTCGGATTGTCAATCTCATCGCTACTCATACAACTATTCATTAGGTTTATTTAGTGCCTAATATAAATTATGTAACCATTATTTGACATAATTTTCATTTAGATTCATGAAATAGAGGTTCAGTATAAATTACGTAGTTTGAGTTTTAACTTGGGTCATTGAGTATTTTTTCAGTTACGTTTGGTAATGGACGATTCTACTCTCAATATTAGTTATTCTCCAAATGAAAGCGTAAACCTTTGCACAAAGAGAATATTGATGTATAAATATTTAAAGCAGCCCCCACTATACCACAGTGTACCTAACCACTACTTGCAGTAAGTTAAAGCCTTCACTGTTGACATGCCATAAGATTGCACGGCATAAAGCAATCAAATATATAAGTATACATGAGTTCAGTGAAAAACTGCTTTAAGATGATATTCAATTTGATAACGCTCTTATAAATTAACAATAACAATTAACAATTTACATATTATTATATCCTGATTAGTTTTTTTTAGCATTAGAGAGCACCCAAACTGTGGGTGTGGGTGTGGCAAAATGATGGGCATCATGAATTCATGAGGATTTATATTCGTATGCTATCTTGAAAGATAAGAAAAGAGTATTTTATTCGTCAAATTGATTACCTCTTTTCGGTATTATCCCACCAAAAAACCAAACGTAAATATCCTTACAGATGCGCCCATAAACCTCCCAACCCTAGATTGCTTTGCGAAAACGCCTGCCATGACCTACCGAAAGTAGTTACATGTAGGTAAACTGTGTTAACACTAACAGGGCTTCCGACTACCGACTAAATAGAATAGCATTGTTTCAACTCTTACGTGTTAATAGTTGGTAAAAAATAATGCATCTCTAAACTGTACGTGTCTATAATGGAAGCATCAACAATCGGTCAATTCCGTGAGTGCGAAGTTGCCTAAGCTTAATAATTAAATGCATATAAGGAGTAAAATTGCTTGAACATAACCTTATTCGTCGATGAGTAGAACATTGAAGTCGTTCAAGCAATTTTGACCCCTACATCATTATGGTCCATCTTTTACATTTTGATATAACGACACACCCGCAGTGCTATACACAACCAGAGTTCACTAATATCTTATAACTACCAAGTACTTTTTCCCCATTGGAATATAATGTAAAAGCGCAAACTTGAGTCGTGTAAAATGTATGGAAGATTAGAATCTATAGAAACACGGTCAGTCTTAAATATAAATAAACAGTAAGAAAATTAACTAGCATCGGTCTTATGTTAGTAAATAAATTAATAATAACCTATATTGCATGCTATTCAAGAGATTCGATGTTTAATTTATAATGAGATTACAATAAATAATATATTTATACTTTCTTGAGCTAACGATACGACATTCGTCAAAATTCATTATGCGGTCTAAGACCAATGTAAAACAGATACACACTAGACACACTTTTATAGCATAATTAAATGAAAGTACACGTTCAGAAAATGTACGGTTTTAAATTGCCAAGTCAGTGTCTGTCATAATGACGGTCACCGCGTCACCGACCGTGTCTGCATAGTCAATGACGATTATAAGCGTCCTATGCCAGCACACATGGTTTGGATAAATGTCGTATCCTCAGCGTCACCCTATGCATTGCGGTTGTAAAAAAATCCTTAAGCGATCAGCGTTTATAGTTGCGATTAGTTTGTCTCTTCGCGTAGAATCGGCGTAGTTAAGGGTTTTTTACACAAACACAGCAGTACATACACACACATGGTTTGGATAAATGTCGTATCCTCAGCGTCACCCTATGCATTGCGGTTGTAAAAAAATCCTTAAGCGATCAGCGTTTATAGTTGCGATTAGTTTGTCTCTTCGCGTAGAATCGGCGTAGTTAAGGGTTTTTTACACAAACACAGCAGTACATACACAGTTTTACATACGATAATGTGTTGATGGTATTATTTAACTGTTTTTTTCAACCTCCAAATAATTTAAAATAATTTCTTCACATTCTTTAAAATACAATTCAGCTTTTGGACTTATTGAAATAATGAGAAAAGCCAACAACTAGGCCTCAGATAAATACCTTAAGTCTTGCAATAGCAACGCCACTCTAAATATTAGGAAACAGCCAATTCTTTTTTCTGGAGCAAAGGTAATGGAACACTTTCTGAAAAGTAAAAAGAAAGCGTTTTAGTTTTGCTAAAAAATATATATTTTGGTGGCTTCACTACAGTTTAACTCACAGCCAGATGATATTCTACTATTTGTTTGTAGGACTTATAGAAATTGATATCCAAAACCGTCCGAAACCGTCCTAATAATAATTATTAGGTTTCTTGTTATTTTCTTTTTAATTTTTGGTATTTGTTAAAATATCTATTAGTTTATTTTATCTGTATATGTGTATTAGTATCAATCTAAACTGTCGTTAACAAAAAAAATTTTTTAGACATTACTTTGTACCCTATCACTATGTTTTCCTATTTGACCCAAAGGTTGACTGGTAGAGAATGCCTTGTGGCATTAAGTCCGCCTATGTACCACTATTGTACATGAAGTTTAAATAAATATCCCAGGTTTGAACGCCTATATACCGGTGTGAATGTAGGCGCAGTCAAATAGCTATTTATCATCGAAGATATAGCATTGGAGTGGGCCGCTCCCGGCACAGTTCTACTAAACGGTTTTTCGAAAACATTCAGACCAGACACATTGGTTGTCTGCACTACAGATGTGAGGGCAGCCACATACATAATCAATTGAGAATTTTTCATTGCTAAATAATAATAAAAAGTTGTAAGCAACAAAACTCGTACTTACAAGATATGAATCTATTTACTCCTCATGTGTATATTATGTAAAATTCGAAGTGAAATGTTCCATTGTTATAGAGAATGTAGAAGTTAGAATTCTGGTATCTGTGAGATTGTATAATCCTCTATGGGGTTAAAATCTTTGCTTCTCATGTGGGTCTCGTTGTGCGCCATCTTATAACCCCACAACAGCATAGCTTCTTTGCACGCCATCTGAAACATTATATTGATGATTGATTAGTAAACATATCATCTCAAAAATGCGGTTCATATAGGTTCTCTCTTAAAATGCTTTTGTTGTTTATCTCGCAGCGCGTGTAAAATGGTTTCGTCTAAACAATAACGTTGTGGTTCTATAAATAACGTATACTCTGAGGCGTTTTCGCTCCGTTACGCTAACTTAAAATATTTAACGTCACACTTGAACACACGAAATAGAAACCAGATGAGCAATTAAATCATATCTTTGATAGAATCTTCTTAAAGACCTTTGACATGATCATTACACAACAGAACGTGATGCCTGTAGTCCCCGAAAGGTTGGGCAAAGGTGTACACTGTACCTAATAGTAAGTAGGTACACCCACATTTCGCCAGTTATGTTTAAGTGCCTATTGACATTAATCATTACAATACCCAATAAATTCCCGTCAAAAATCTTCCCCAGAAAATGCTACGTCTGCGACCAAAGAAGCATGGCGGCGGCGCTTATGTTTTGAGTTTTGATATCGAATTATGCGAATTCCATTATTCGCCGCCGTCCGTCCGTGAGAAAACTTGTTACCCGCAATGGTTGTCTGATACTCAGACTTGAAAGCGAACGTAGACTAGATATCAAATTGAATTGAGAATTACTAGGTTGATTAAACTCTCAAACCAGTTTGAGCAAAAGCTGAAATGTTTGCAATTGACCTAGTCAGATTTTGTTTTTGCTTCACCGATAGTTATAGTATAGACCTCAGTCCGGTTTCATCAAGTAACGCTAAGAGATAACATGACTGTTTTGATCAGCCCGATTAACGAATGTGTAGACGGCATAATGATATTTCTTTCTCAGACTTGTCTCCATATAAGCTCAGTTTTGGAAGCGCGTGTTAAGCACCATTAATTATCTTATGGAACAATTACGGAAACCATCGTAAGTGACCTAACTCCACATAGCTATCGCATCAGCCTGGCGATGGCGGTGAGAATGTAAGTGCTGAGCCGGCGCAACGTGGCGCACAATGGCGACCGGACGGCGGTGTCGCGTTCTGGGAAGGCAACTTTACTTTCAGTTCACAAATCGAACGATTATAACATATTGTTCCATACGTGACTATGCGCGTTAAAGCGCATATAAGCGTCATAACCCAGTGCCGGATTAAGCAAGCGCGGAGCCCGTAACAAATTCTATCGAGAGACCCTTGATCTGCCAGATTTGATACCACAAACTATCCACTGGCCATTTGTCCATTGTATGGAATTAGGGTGCGTAGGGCAGTAGATTTATTTTGGGGGGCTTACTGTAAACGAAAAAAAAAAAAAACAAATGGGGGTTAACCAATGAAAGCTTACCGTTTGAGAAAACGTAGGATTCACATTGTATTTTGGGTGAATTTAAGAATGTACGGATTTTTTTACACTTCTCCTGGGGTAGGTTATATTTTCGATTGACCATTCTTCAGTATGAATTGTCACAAGAAAATTACTTAGAGAAAACACTCGTTTGACCACTTATGCAATAACGACTAACTTTGTCGACTTATACAGAAAAGCTTATTAATTGAGAAAAACGTAGCTCCTAAGACCATTTTCGTGTACAACGGTTAAGGTAGTTCCCGTTACTGCCTCATTCACCGTATCCACCCTGTATACTACCCAATTAAAAGTGCGTAGGTATATTTTTTTAAGATTCTGTTAGTTTCTGCAGGAAACAAAACCTACATACCAATTACCAAGCAAAAGGCATTTGCTAATAAGGATCAAATACTACAACGAAACAAATTCAAACAAAAGTAATTTATATTGCAATTTCTGTCCGTGCCAACAACGATAACGATTTTGAAGTAAGCACTTAAATTTTATTGATACTTGGAAACATTTTAATAAGTCTTGTAAACCATAATTGAAATAATGTACTTAAAGGAAATTATTTTTACGATTGATAATCTGCAATAGCCTGTTTCGTCAAGTGCTACTTAGATTTAGTTGCTTTGAAAAGATATAAGTATATTTTCGTATCTATATTTTAAGTAGAAGAATAAGAATGCCGTTCATTCGAATAAAATTCTCTAATACTCTTTTGATGAATATAAACTGATTATCCCTTAAAAACGAATTATGATAATATCTACATTACAATACAACAATAACACACTACATCCATGGAACAATCCAGAACTTTTTACAGCCTTTATGGCCATAAAATATAGTCCCGGAACGCCCGGAAGGTTTAGGCACAGGTGTACCTAATATTACCTACACTCACATTACAACACAGTACAGCTATATCAGTAGATATAAATAAATCTATCTACACACAAAACTACACACTTTCTCATATTACCACAGGGCCAACGCAGACCTCGCGATCACAGCGCAATGCAATAGGCGAGACGACAAAAAAAAACTAATTAGTCCGTCAGTTAGATTATCAGAAAATATTTGAACCGTGTTTTTTCTTTTGTTACGTAAATCAAAATTGACGAAGATATGACGCTTTTAAAATTCTCAATACGTCACGCCTAGGTATAATTTTTAGCTAGTTCTGACGTCACGAGCCCCCACTCCCGAGTTTTGATGCGTTTTATCTTTGTCAATATTCATTGAATTACAAAAACAAAAAATACGTGTCCATTAATTTCCAATACTCTAACTGACGGACTAAATAGATTTGCAATTTTTTGATACTGTCGTCATGCCTATTATCACTGGCAAACAAAATACAATGTGAATCTTTATAATGTGCACATATTAAAACGAGGAATTAAGCATAGATTCCCATCTATGCTTAATTTTATCGAAAAAAGGAAAAAATATTTAAAAATCTTTTTTTTTATGGATTTTTTAATTTTCTTTACTCTTCTGAGGTCCCCCAGTGTAAACAAAACGATGTAACTTTTAAACTAAATGATCTGTCGCGATGAAACAAACTCCATAATGATTGTAAGTAATTAGGCGTCTTCTAAAATTAAAATATAACTTTTTGTATTAATTATCATCCCAAATAAACCATCCCTGATCCCCATGATAACAATAAATGGCGCGTTCAGCATTACGATGAAGAATAACTTAATGTAATAAAAAAGGTAGGTACTGGGGTAAGGTAAGGTACGTCTTATTAAGAAATTTTACGATTAAAGGGGATGTCAACACCAGAATGCGCGCACACTGTCTATTTGTATCGGAGTAAACGAGATCGAGAGAGTTACTGGGCGGCCAGGTTTTAGAAGAAAATAATTAATAAATATTTAATTAAAAAAAAGTGTGAATTATTTGTAAAATATGACTCGTTAGAGGTTAAAGTATGAATATGTTGACTTCATGTTTTTAATTGCAGACCCATACGTCAAAAAAATAAACACAGGAACCGTATGATGATTTTAAGACCACTCTTTGCAATTATTTTCGATCGAGCCGATTTCGTCCAATTATGTCTAAAGTCCGTCCACGGTCTTTGAAATATAATGAATACTAACTTTTTTTTTGATGTGCTTGCAACAAAAAGTTTTTCTTGAAAAACTGCAAAATAACATCAATTAGGTGTTGTCAGCCCCTTAAGTATTGAAAAATAAAATAAAAAACATGTTTGTTTTTAATTGAGGGCGGTTTTTTTCCACGATTTTAATTTTAGGAGTACGGCTAATTACTTCCAATCATTATTAATAATCAAAATAGTTTGTTTCATCACGGTAGATCATTCAGTGTAAAAGTTTCTTACACTGTTTTGTTTATTTTTTCGTCAATAAATTATGCATAGATTCCCCATTTCGATATGTGCACATTATAAAGACACACACTATTACACCGCGCCAGTTGAAAAACCATTTAAAATAAATAAACTTTTCACAGAAAGAAAGCATCAATGGGAGATATGAAGTAAGAGTAAATTATTCTCGACGTTATTTCAAGAGTATATCAAATTGATATTAATTTGTTTAGCATAAAGAAATGCACTTGGCCAGGTCTGGGTCAGCCTCTAAAAGAAGTTTAGTCAAAAGTAAGACACTGATAAAATGTTTCTTGCTAAGAGTAAGTTTTATAACATGTATATTTTTTAATTTGGAACTAACTGATCTTATCCGGCTCAAGGTGCCGTCCATGGCTTCATAAACTTGGGTTTATTTTTCATTGGAAGACATTTTGTCACTGTAAAAAGCAATTATTTATGTTTTAAATCTTCTGAAGCTTTCGACAAGTATATAAAATGCGTCCACAGAAGACAGCTAAATTAACTTATAAGCTTATCTGCTGCTAATTGTAAATGTTGCTGTAATATTCCTGTTAATCGTTGTCTCACTTTCAGAAATATGTAGGGGATAAATAGTGGAGCAGTAGTACCATACTGTAATAACATACCTGTATCTCATCCACATAGTCGAAGTCCAGTGCATTCTTCCATCTAAAAGGCACATCTCGAGACACTCGGAAGGTGGAACTGACACCGGCCACCTCCACATTGGTGTGTGACTGCAGGAACTCATCAATCGATTGTGTGGCACTAAGCCTAAGGAACTTTAAAATTTGATGAGTAGTAATATTAGGCTTCAGTGCTAATTCTTCATAGCGCAACACCCTGTAAACATCAAAATTGATTAAAATTTTGCCATATTTATATGATATGCCATACTTTTAGCCTGCGGCTTCGCGCGCATAGTATTCGGTTAAACATCTTATGGGCTAACCCAATGATATTCTAGTAAACAGATATGTTGTGACCGCGCAATCGTGAAGACTCGAAAACGGCCCAATAGGGTTGTATTGCCTTTATTCTGCGTCACTATGTGTATGTGAGCTGCCGCTGCCGCGCGGAACACTTTTCTCGGTTGATTTGTAGGTGTATAACATATCTGTTTATTAGAATATAATTGGGCTAACCCTACTTTTGGCGCGCAAATACGCGCTTTAGACATTGAGTTGCAGACACCACCCCATTAAACAACACAACTCTAGTCTTAGTATACCGGTGTGTCAAATTGAATAGAAAGCTGTTCAGCTTTATATAAGGCGTAACTCACTAACAAACTAAAAAAAAAAATCTAATAGAGAGAAGTAAGGATTATAGAAATAAAAGTTCATAATGGAATAAATAACAAATAGTCTACATGAAAAAGACATTTGAAAGACGACTTATACAAAGACAATCTCCCTTCTCTCACTCCCTTTTTTATATGAGACTAGCGGACGTCACGCGGTTTCACCCGCGTAGTTCCCGTTCCCGAGGGAGTACAGAGATAAAATATAGCCTATGTTACTCAGGGTGAATGTAGCTTTCTAATGGTGAAAGAATTTTTGAAATCGGCGCAGTAGTTTTTGAGTTTATTCATTACAAACATACATACACACACAAAATACATGACAGACTTAATAGATGTCAACCCATGTAGTATAAATTAAACAGCCATTGTAGTTGTTTAACTTAAACCCTGATGATACAAAAAAGTCTGTATATGTGCATGTTATTTATACAGACTGATGGAACTAAAGTCATGAAGGCCATGTTCACTTTTGCACACATGATTTGAATAAAAATTTAAATAAAATGATGCCATGTGTGGATCATGCTAAAGGGCTTGGAATATTTTTGTATGAAGCGCGGCCGGATTAACGTATGAGGCAAAATGTTCTAAACTTTAGAACATTTTGCCTCATACAACACTTGTTTTTAACGTTACGTTAAACGTGACACTTTAGAATCTAAAGTGTCACTTTTCCAAGGTATGAGCTATAGTTACTGCCAGTTAAGATTGCAATAGCGGTCATTGCCCTTTCCCTAATATCTCTTCATACGAACCAAAACAAATGAACCATGTATCGTTTTTCATTAGAAAAATGCTAAAGATCACGATAGATGACGGTAGCTTAGTATCCACCATAATTATATTGCAAATCTATTTAGTCCTTCAGTTAGAGTATTGCAAAATAATGGACACGTATTTTTTGTTTTTGTAAATCAATGAATATTGACAAAGATAAAACGCATTAAAACTCGGGATTGGGGGCTCGTGACGTCACGACGCACTAAAAATTGTACCATGGCGTGACATATTGGAAATATAAAAGCGTCGTATCTTCGTCAATTTTGTGTTACGTAACAAAAGAAAAAATACGGTTCAAATATTTTTTGATAATCTAACTGACATACTAATCAGATTTTTTCAGTTGACAAGCCTATTCAAGACTTGAAATGTAAGTGGGTCAATAACCGCTATTGCGATGTTAACTGGTAGCAACTATTATAATATCAAAGTTTAAGTCCATTCACTGATGGCATCTTCAGAACAACTTTGATTTGATCAGACACGCAAAAAACGTGTATCAATCGATAGCTGGCATCAATACAAACAAGTTTTGTTTGAGACAAAATGTTCTAAACTGTCATGTTTCCGAAATATATGGCGATCTGATCGCACAACTTTGATAGCTTAAATCTCGGAAACGTGACGCTTTAGGAGATTTTGTCTCAAAAAAAACTTGTTTGTATTGATGCCAGCTATCGATTGGTACACGTTCTATGCATGTTTAATCAAATCAGAGTTGTGCTGAAGATGCCATCAGTGAATGGACTTTCAACCTTGATAGCTCATATCATGGAAACGTGACACTTTAGAATATTTTGTCTCATACAAAACTTGTTTGTATTAATACCAACTATCGATTAATATAGGTCTTATGCGTGGCCGCTATTTTGAAAATAAATCAAAACTGCGGAAGGTAATCGGGCCAAAAAATTAAAACCCCTTTCCTTCGATGTACAAAATATGCTCAATTTTCTTATGTACCCTGTGTAACAATAAGCAGTTTCTAACTTGTTATCAAATCTAGTTTATATTAGTTTTTTTCTTAATAATGTACATTTTTCCTCATAACATCCGTCTTACTGATAACATTCATATTATTGTGTGAGACTAATCAATAAATTCATTAAAATCAATAGGCAAGTTCATTGTTGGTAAAATTTCTTTTTAAATAAAACATAAACAATCACATGTTAAGTCAAGAAAATAGTTTTTAATATGTGACCTCAGAAAAAGCATGTTTTGTATTCTACTCAATAACGGTTAACTGAATTTTTTTATAAAGCAAGCCTGTTGGAATTTCCCTTTACCTATAAATATGAACTATTTTAGAGGTTGAATTCTCAAAAATGCTGCCTTATTGATATTGCCGAGTGTTGTCCGTCCACATGTGAATTTGAAGGTTACTCTTTTAAAATAAACGATAATTAAATAATCACTTACATGAGTCTATCAGGATATTGCTGCTGTATGCGACCTGCTGCCACATAGTCGCTAATCATGTCGGCACAAACAAGTGATGGCTCCCAGCAATCTGGAGCAGGCTGGCAAAAGTTCCGGTGCTGCCTGGACTGCATCACACCACGAGGGTCACGGATTAACAGTATCACCTTCACATTTAGCCTTAAATTAAAAACATGTGCTTTGTTAATAATTTTAATTTTTTTAATCTTGTAATAATTATATACTCAAAATGATAAAAGCTGTGAAGCTCGTTTTGATGGAACTCTAATATAAGTTAAGAATATGGTATTTCTTAGTAATTTTTTTTTTGCATTATAGTTTGAATTTCAACAAATAATTTTATATTCAAAACATAATATAATTTTAATTTAAAACAACTTATTTTCCATAATCTGCCACTAAACCAGTATATTGTGTACAGGTGTTTAGAATAAAATCTAGTCATTATTTATTTATGTTTGTCTCGCAACAAGTAAATGCTGGTAAATTTTAAGGCAACAATATTAATGCAATAAACTCACTCTTTGTCATCCAGTATTTCATTGATGAGCCGCAACCTTAGACGTACAACCTTCATGGTGTGGAAAGGAAAGAGCTTACATAACCGTGATGTGAACTCAGCATCATAACACAGGTCTTTCTTATATTTACAATGGTCCCAAAGTCTGGTGTTATGGCTAAACTGATTCAAATGCCTACTTCCATACACAAAGTAATCTTCTAGGCCTTCATAATTACATTTCAACATAGCCCTGATGGTGCTCAAGGCTCGATCTGCCTCAGGTGGCCCCCTTATTTGTATAATTCCATACTTAAGTAATGGTTCATAATGATAATAAGTACCTGGGATTGCATTTAATACTTCTCCAAGAAATGTGGTTCCTGATCTCCATGTTGATATAATTAAACTCTGCAGGGGCCGGCCCCCTGATTCAATCACTAATTCTTCCAATGCGTGAGCACCAGATTCTGAAAAGTTGTACTTAGAGAGTTGATATTTGATTTTTGATCGCGTTTTTTCCAGTAACTTCTTGATATCTGGCGAACCATCATACTGGAGTGTGGGGATATGCACCGTGTAGGTTTCCTCTCCATAATCAACTTTTAAAAAGTTCCTTACATTTCTCCGGCTTTCAGTGGACGGACGATAATATGTGTTATCTGCATATCGACTTCCAGCAAGAATTAGAAGAACACTGAGACCAAACGCGAAACATATTGAGTAAAAGTTAACTCGCCGCAACATCACGCTAAAAACGAACAAAACAATTTCGTAGAATTTGTAAGAATGAAGATAATTTATTATTATATGCGAGTACTACCAATACACAATCACTGTCATTTTTTTATTGGCTTTGATTGCATTTAAATTATAATTCCATATTTTTCGTTTCCGCGGAAACACCGCATTGCACCTTCACCGCCATTTTGAACGAATGACGTACGATTTGTCAAAAGTTACTTTTTAATTTTTCTTTGTATGACAACGGAAAGTTATATCACTGCACTAGCTTTTAAAAGCTCACTTATGCTACACTTGGAGAAAAAATTGAAACAACTATAATAAATGCTACAAAAATAATTCTAATAAGTTAAATATATAAATACAACACGATAGCACTGCCGAAACTATTTACGTGACCAACTTATACCGCGGATGTTCTTGTAGTAAGCTGTGAACGTACGCAGCGGTTTGATTGAGTATTTTACCTATTGTGATTCAATGATTGGCCAATGCAATATATACAAAACGGACAATAATTAATACATAAAACCCGAGAGAGAACGTATATAATATACACCGTTCATAGAACGTTCTTCAAATTTTGTGATGTGCTGCACCCATTTCGTCTGTCTGATGAAAGGTTTGATTAGATTGATTTCTTCATGGCATTAAGGCATGAATGGGAAGGATTAGTTAGAAGGCATTAAATTTTTTTTTCTTAGACCTATGTTGGTTGTCCCATTGCTGGGCATACTGGGTCTTCTCCATATTCTTCCTTCCTTTCTATATTCCACCTTCTCGGGTCAATCTGGTAAGAACCGCCAGCGTTTCCGCCCGTCTTATAGAACTCACTGTCTGACGATCCTGCTGACACATCTGTTTCTTTGCAACCTGTAGCAGTGACCCGCCGAGTCCCATTTGAACCTCGTAGATTCACCTATTACCTATAATATCTGGATGACAGGTTGGACCGGTCGTACCTATCTTTACTTGGTTTTTTTTTATGAAACCTTGCTAGATCGATTATTATCGCCCCCGGAACCCCCTGTATACCTACTAAATTTCATGAAAATCGTTAGAGCAGTTTCCGAGATTCAGACGTCTAAAGGTTAATACCTACCTATATACGAGCAATTGACAAAACTCAAAACTCAAAGACAGGCAGACAGCAGACAGGTCTGTCTTTGAGTTAGGTTAGTCTTGTAGAGACCAATTAACGTAGGTAGTTAATTGGTCTCTACAAGACTAATCTAACTCAAAGACAGACCTGTTCAATTTATTTGATATTCTGACCCAATTTATTTAATAACGGTGTTTTATGCAATAGAAGGTTTGTAGAAGGTCGGCCGGGCAGGTGCGTTTCTGTTCACTAAGCGTTAACTCAAATTAATATATCCTCGAGTAGCGCTAGCGACAGGCTGGGAAAAAAATAATTTGAATACGACAGCATGTATCAGAAAGGTGAGACTCTACACTCGAAGTTGTAGATGATTTATGTCTACCAGGTACAAATGGTCCAGTTAGGTAGGTTTAACTTCGAGAAAGACGTCAATCGTCGAATCCGACTCGGCTGGGCAGCGTTCGAAAAGTTTTGTGGTATCTTCTCGTCCAACTTATCGCATTGTCTCAATACGAAATTCTATGATCAGTGTGTGTTGCCAGTGATTACCTACATACGGGACCTAAACGTGGTCGCTCACAATGGGCCTCATCAGAATGCTTAAAGTCAAAGGGCAATGGAGAGGGTTATGCTCAGAGTTTCCTTGCGTGATCAAATCAGAAATAAGGACATCCGCAGGAGAACCAAGGTTACCGAAATAGTCCGAAGAATTGCCAAACTTAAGTGGCCGTGGGCAGGGCACATTACTCGCAGAACGGATGGCCGGTGGGGCCGAAAAGTTCTTTGTGTTGGAAGGCTTCCCACTTAGGTGGACCGATGACCTGGTGAAGGTTGCGTGGATGCGAGTCGCACGGGATCGCAATGTGGCGACACGTGGGGGAGGCATATGTCCAGCAGTGGACGTCTTTCGGCTGAAATGATGATGATGATCAGAAAGGTGTGGTCATATTAAATAGGGACTAATATCGTAATAATCGGAGTAAAGAAAGCGTTCAAAGATTTAGAATCGAAGAAGAATTGGATGCCAAATATGAAGGATAAACAAGGAAAATGTAATAGGTACAATAAGATCAGACATATTAAATATTGCTACGGAATAATTTTAGGGATCTGTATAAAAGCAAAAATAATAAACTTGCTACGACTATGACAGAGGAAACGCAAGATACTGAACCTATATACCACCTATTCTAAAAGGAGAAACAGAAAGAGCTATTACTAAGCAAAATTTAGGAAAAGCACCCGGTCCTGTAGGCCGATTACGTATCTTTCTGATATCCAGTCACTATCAAGCTTCGGTTGTACACCGAACTTTGATGACAACCGAGAATGTCATAATATTGGTATTACGTATCGCACTGAGTGGATATCACTTAACGGTGACTAACAGCCCGGGCACGGTGTAACCAATTTGTTTAACGAAATAATAGCAGAAGTTATCCCAGAAGATTGGACGAAATCAATGATAGTTTTGTTGCACAAAAAAGGCGACAAAGGAGATATTAACAAAAATAGGGAAATAAACTTAATGTCTAACATATATAAGGTTTTTTCTAAAATACTATTGTTTAGACTAACTAACACCCTTGATGAAAACCAGCCGAAGGAGCAAGCTGGATTTAGGAGCAATTTCTCGATCATTGACCACATACACATCCTACACCAGATATTATCATTCCATTTGTTTGGAGAAATACAGAGAATACAACAAAACATATTATTTGGCTTTCGTAGACTTCAACAAGGCGTTTGATTTCCTAGAACATAAAAAGTACATACGCATACTAAAAATCATTTATGGGAAAAGCACAGCACAAATAAAACTGGAAAGGGCACCTGCCCTTTGCAGCACCGCCTGCAACTCTTCACGTGAAGACTTCCCAATAGAAAGAGGAGTCCGTCAAGGTGACCCTATTTCACCAAAGATATTCTTAGCTGCGTTGGAGTTGATTTTAAGGAGACTGGGTTGGGATAATTTCGGACTTAACGTGAGATTCTCTGATGATTTAATAGTTTTCTCCGAAAGCCCGATAACTTTGGAAAAAATGCTACAGCAATTATCAGATGAAATTGCAAATGCAGGGCTCACAATGAATATAACAAAGACAAAAGTAATGAGCAATTCCTCACAAAAGAAGGCTATTATTATATTATAGTTGACTATATCTACTTTGATAATTTGTGGTTCAAAACATGATATCGGAAACTTCACTCGATTAAAAAAAAATCCGAACAGGAGCCTAATTCAAATATTTTGGTATGTTTTCTTTATTTTTCTTGAAGAATATGAAAGTTTTACTTCCAAAAAAAATATCTAAGCAAAGTGAATAACATATAGAACAATAATTTGTGGTTACATTTTGCAAAAGAGTTTAATCCTTTTAATAATAAATTACTATATAATAAAGCGGCTTGCGTACGTGGATCCAGTCGCCCGCCAGGCATTGACGAGGTAGGACCTATGTCCCTTTTGCTGGCGCACGGCTGTCCCGCCGATTTATCGAACTATTTATTCATAGGACGTAGTGTAAATATAACAGTATTGTCTTTTTTAACCGACTTAAAAAAAGGAGGAGGTTTCTCAATTTGACCGTAGGATAACTTCGTCGTTTATGAACCGATTATCATGATATTTTTTTTTGTTGGTAAGAAGATATTCCAAGGGTAGTACCATGACCATGAAACCAGGATCTGATGATGGATCCAAAATGTTCTGTTCGTACAAAAATAATACCTAATTAAGATTGATGTTTGCATAGCAAATATTTGTATAGGATATTACAATTAAAAATGTGAGTAATGGTGGCAAAATCAAACAAAACAAGTCACCAACTTCTGAAGCTAAAAATATTTTTAACTTTTTTTGAAGTCGGTTTTATTTTTTGCAAAATTATCTTTTGCCATTTGTTAGTATGTGGTAGAAATACATTTTTAACCGGCTTCAAAAAAAGGAGGTTTCTCAATTCGACCGTTTTTTTTTTATGTGTCGCGCATAACTTCGTCGTTTATTAACCGATTTTGATGATTCTTTTTTGTTGGAAAGGGTATACCTCGAAGTTGGTCCCGTTCAAACTTCATATATATGGATTTGATGATGAGTTTCGGAGACAGACAACGGAACTCTTCAAAAAATGACAGGCAAATTAACCGCGATTGCAGCAATCACTTGTATGTTTATTGTTGACACAACATAACATCACGCCTGTATGCTCTGAGCGGGTACGTAGATGTGTACGATACACCCACATTTCGACAGTTAGGTATGTTCCATTTTTATATTTTTTTTACTCTTATTATCATGTAAAATAAATGCTTAGCAAATATTTGTATAGAATATATTACAACTAAATAAGGAAATATAAAAAAAACTTTTTAGTAAAAAATAAAACTGACAAGAAGTCGGAAGTTTGTGTGTGTCATGTAATGACGCTACTCATCTTCACGCAAACAATCACAGGGTGTTTATAATACCGTTAGATTATTATCTATCTCGCGAGATTGTGAACTCTCGAAAGATTGTGAACCTGTCCCTGATTGGTCAGTCATGTGACAGATACAACAAATAAAGCGGGTGTCACTTCGTGAGATAAAAACAATGTAAGAAACTTAGTCAAATAATTGAATAAATTACGACTTGCAGCATTTTGCATTTAAAATATCTATTCAAATTAATTTATTACATTTAAATGTTAGGTTTTCGCAATTACTACCTATTATAATAAATCAAGCTGACAATTTAATAAAATAAGTTGACGTACTGCCTACACGACACGCTTACCTATACTGTGACACTTTGCTCGGCTTGGGTTCAAGTCGGCGACGCGTGCGCACGGCTCGTTTCGCGTAAAGGGTGGTAGCGTTAAATACCTACTTTGCTTGGCGTAGCCGGCCTTAAGAGGGGAGATAAGCCGAATGCCGAGAATATGTTTTAGTTTAAGTTAATTCATAGTTTTCTTACCTCTCATCATTTCAGCCGCAAGACGTCCACTGCTGGATATAGGTCTCCCCCAAGTGTCGCCACATTGACCGGTCCCGTGCGACTCGCATCCAGCGGATTCCCGCAGCCTTCACCAGGTCCTCGGTCCGCCTAGTGGAAGGCCTTCCAACGCAACGTCTTCCGGTTCGCGGTCGCCACTCTAGAACTTTTCGGCCCCATCGGCCATCCGTTCTGCGAGCAATGTGCCCTGCCCACTGCCACTTTACTTGGCAATTCTTCGAGCTATTTAAGCCTTCTGATGAGGCCCATTGTGAGCGACCACGTTTCGGTCCCGTATGTAATCACTAGTAGCACACACTGGGCGTACACTTTCGCCTTGAGACACTGTGGTAAGTTAGACGAGAAGATACCGCGCAACCTCACGAACGCTGCCCAGCCGAGTCGAATTCGACGAACCTAACTGAACCGTTTTTCCCAGGTATACATAATCGTCTACAACTTCGAGTGTAGAGTCTCCGATCTTGATAGGAGTGGATGTGACATGGGCCTTCAACATGACCTTGGTTTTGTCCATGCTCATTTTTCAGACCCACTCTTCCGGAAGCTCTACTGAGGTCATCGAGCATTATACTGCAGAGGTCCTCCATGATCTCAGCCGTGACTACTATATCGTCGACAAACCAAAGGTGAGTGATGTACTCGCCATTGACGTTGATGCCTAGCCTTCTCCAGTCCAGAACCTTAAAGAGATCCTCCAGTGCAGCGGTGAACAGTTTCGGAGATATGACGTCTCCCTGTCTCACACCTCGCTGCAGAAGGATTGGTTCCGAGGCTTGGTCCTGAAGTCGGGCTGACATGGTGGCGTTTTTGTACAAACACTTCAACACCTCGATGTACCGATAGTCGATTTGGCACCGTTGGAGAGACTGCAGTACAGCCCAGGTCTCGATCGAATCGAAGGCTTTCTCGTAGTCCACAAACGCTAAACAGAGAGGCAGGTTATACTCTTCGGTCTTCTGTATAACCTGCCGCAGCGTATGTATGTGGTGAGTGGTCCACGGTGCTAAATTCTTTTCGGAAACCAGCTTGTTCGGGACGCCGAAAATCGTCAAACCTGCGAGCGAGACGATTCGTGATGAGTTGATGACTCTTGAAAACAACTTGTAGACATGGCTTAGAAGTGAGATGGGCCTATAATTCTTCAACCAGGCATTGTCGCCCTTTTTGAAGAAGAGTACCACCACACCCCTGCACTATGCCTGTGGCGTTTTCCCCTCGAGTATGACGGAATTAAACAGCTTCTGAAGGGCCTTACGTACCGATTTTCCATCCGCCTTTAGGAGTTCGGCCGTAATTCCATCATCACCCGGTGCCTTGTTTTTTTTTAACTGGAGCCTTTTCAGAGCCATCCTAATCTCGTACAAGCAACAAGGGTCAGTCTAGCTCTGGGTCGTTTGCTAGATCTACAACGGGTTTACTGGTTAACGTGTACAGTAGCGTTCATAAGTGCATAGGCACGCTAAGGATTGTATTGCTGTGAACGCACGGTCGAGCGTCCGTGCGTCTGTATGTGTAAGTGGTCTCAATACACTACGCACACCACACCCACAGAGTTCGCCCAATCGCATGTCGTCGCGTCACACTCCAAGAAACATAAAAATATATTTCCGTCTATTTTGTTATACACGCAGCAAACGCATGATCTTATTTGTGTGGCGACCTGTTCTTACCATTGGAAGGATTAAATTCACATTTGTTTACCAAGTTTTGGTAGCTGTTTGTTTGGGCTAGGCATTGGGATTACGATCAAAGAGATTTGAGTTCGAACCCCGTTTACGATGTGTGGGTCTTTTGTTTCTTGGTGATATTACTTTATAATGGATATTTTTTATAATGTTTTTTTTTTTTTGGAAGTTAAATATTAGTAATAAAACTATAGTATTATTATTTAACTATTTAAGTGATTATGTATTTTTCTTTTCGGTGTTGGACGGTGGAAATAAAAAAAGTCGTGCTGAATGATACCAAAAATGTTTATTCGTTTTATTTATTTATAAAATTACGTAACAAACTTTCATGAGAATTGTAACGTCACATTTCTATTTAGATATAAAAGAAGTTCTCTTGTAACCGTTCATAAGATCAGAAAAGCTAGGCATAAGCTTCTGCATAGGTTCAAGCCGAGCTTCAACATCTGCTCCCCCTACAATATCAAAAGTTGCGCAAAGTGGGTGCGAGTTTATAAAAAAGCGTCGTCTGGCGAGAAATATGACGGTGTTGAACCATGAATGTGTATTGAACAAGTCTAATTTAATTATTGCATACCCACTTACTATAAGTCAATTCATAATAGCATATCATAAGTAACAAGCAAAGGATATTTTAATCACACAAATATAATAATCATTGTTGATAGTTGATACCACTTATTATAGGTATCGGTATTCAGCAGAGTTTATTGAAAACTAACATAAATGATTAAGACCTGTTAATATTTTTTTATGTGACGTCACAATAAATGTAACTCGTATTGAGGCTAGAAAAGAAGATAGAAACTAAACCTCAATCTAAGATCATGAATTATTGACGGATAAATTAATATCACTAAATATTTTGTTACACGTCTAATTAAAACTAAAACATCTTGGGATTATTATTTTGTAGCTTGACATCTTCTAATACTTCTACATAAGTAGAACTGTTGGCGCGTTGAGGAATACAAGCCAGCTCTCCTGGGCCTGCTGCACTTATCCACCCTAATATGATCCCCACATATTAATAGTAATTCGACCTGAGTCTTTACTATGGATTATGTTTTTACCAGACCAGCGAGTGTTATCCTTGCGCCATAAATTAAGCCTACCCTTTTGACTTGATTTAAAAGTCTTCATCTGAAAATATGGCAGTATTCCAGTCAAAATCTAAACAATCCCGTGCGAAACGTAATCGTTCTTCTTTATGTCTTTCTATCAAGAAAGGCTTCTTAGCTGGTCTTCCGTGATGCATCCTTCAGCGTGGAGGGCACGGCGAACAGTTTGCGATGAGGTGTCAACTAATTCCGCGAAGTGTCTCGTAGGTGTGAAACCATTTGTTTCATATTCGCCTACCATATTATGTCGTTACTGCGCATCGGAAAGTTCGGTTTATGGCATGAATCACGGCACCTCGGTCCCGAGAGGTTAACTTCCGCTCGGCCCCGCTGGCATGAATTCATGCCACCTTGCACCAGCAAATTCCAACCTTGTTTTCACTTTACATAAGGCTCTAAGTCGTTTGCAAACGATTTGTCTCTGGGGCCTGACAGTAGTCGATTAAAACGATACCAAACACTAGTAACTTATAACGGGCAACTATTAAAAAAAAAATAGAAGCGTCAGTCACTAACCAACAACTACAACCAAACGACAACGTTCATACAGATCAAGTTATAATATTCATAAAACTCATGTCTACCTCACAGAAATCTAAATTCTTGACTTAATTTTCTATGATCTACCTTCCTATCTTTGTGTGCTCAAAGCGATCAAGATAAAGAATATAATATTACTGTCCCATTACTTCCAATCGAGTTACAACGTGAGATTTGAACTCACTACTTACTGATTCGCTCATAGATCTATCTGCACGCGTCTAACCGCTAGGCCATCGTGACTCATACAACAAAGTTGAAATTGTGAACTACAATTACTTGTAGACGACAATGTCTATTTTCTTGAAAGTAGAAGGTAGTAAGTCAAACTAAACGTCAAGCCATTGCTTTGTGAGATTGCCTATGGACTTTAGGTTGACACCGTACAACAGTCCATAGAAGCCCTCGATCTCCCACAAAAGCGGCGGACAAGATCCTGCCATCGTCGGACTTCAGTTTCGTGAGCTGGCTCTCCCAATAGCCAGACCTCTTGCAAATACCTTGGAGCCTTTATTTCGCTCAATCGCGTCTTTAATACGCTCTGTATTAAAGCGGCGGAGGTCGCTCTTCAAGGATTTAGAGATCCGTCTATTGAGCTGCCAGTATTTCCTCGCCTCGTCTGAAGACTGCAGGATCATCTCACGCCGCTCCTGCATTAGCTTGAGAGTGTGATCGGAAAGCTTCTTGTTCTGATCTGTACGACGTGTCTTGAAGAACTTAGACCCGGTCGTATGGACAGTTTCCACAAACCCATCGTATTCGTCCACTGAGCTTCCTAGGCACTCGAAACGGTTCTGGAGTTCGAGCTGAAAGCTCTCGGGGTTTTGTATTTGGATCTGTGCTGTACGGAGCGTAGACTTTATCAGTCGAGGCCTTTCAAGCTTTATATTGATGTTCAATGTGCCTCTTACCATGCGGTGATCGCTCCTGGTTTTCACCGAATTGATCACCGTGACATCATCGAACTTTTGCTTCTTGGTTGACATGATGAAGTCAATCTGATTTTTAGTTGCACCGTCGCGTCGGGGCTCTGCCAGGTCCACTTCCTGTGCTCACGTTTTTTGAAGAAGGAGTTCATCATATAGAGGCCCTCCATAAAACTAGCCAGTTGGTGACTCCGGTGATCCAACGACGACGTCCAACTCCAAATTGCCCCACCTGCAGATCATCCCCGTCTCGTTTGCCCAGTTTCGCGTTGAAGTTCCCCATGACAACGGTGAAGTGAGTTTGGAAACCATGCATGGCTTTAGAGATATCCTCATACATGGTCTCCACTTCGCCGTCGGGGTGTGCCGAGGTCGGGGCGTAGACCTGTATGACCTTCAGCAAATATCTTGAGGATGTTTCCGAGTATAAGGCACGCCACCCTGGTCGACACACTCTCGATCTTCACCACATTGTTCACAAGGGACTTGTGGACGATAAACCCAACACCACCCTGGGACTGCCGGTCACCCTCTCGGAAATAGAGCAGGTTGCCGGATTTCAGGATTATCGTGTCCTCCCCCACTCTTCGGACCTCGGATAATCCCACAATACTCAGCCTGCTCAATTCCTCTTCGAGTTCCGTTATCTTCTCGTCGATCCGGAGTGTATGCGTGTTATGTTGCCAGGTCCAGTCGTTGGTATAGGCAGCCGGATCCACTCCGGGGATTCTTCGCACCCCTTGCCACGCCGTAACCTCGACCGCTGCCGTAGTCGAGGGTAGACGGGCTGCCGGGCACTAGGGGCCATTTTTGTGATGCGCTATTCATTGGGGGGTTTTGCCATAATCGCCACGCTTGGCAGGCGGGTTGGCGATCGCAGTCCGGTTCTTACCGAAGACACAGAGATCGCTGCTTCCCATTCTCTGGTAAGACCCTTAGTCGCCTCTGACGACACCCACGGGAAGATATGGGATGATGCTATTCTTGACGTCCGACACCATACGGACACCTCTATTGTTATAATTTTTTTAAGTAGGTATTGTTTGGTAAAATAAGTTAACAGCGATAAAATACTCAACTGTCCCATATAAAATTGTAATACGGACAGGACACTCAGCTTCAGCTAGCACTACTACCATCCTGTGTTGTGTTTATCTTACCACATGGCTAGTAGGTAGAGTTGACGTCAATGATAAAACATTGACCTTGCTGCTGCCAGCTGTCCCAGGCCCCAGCCGAAAAGGTACCTACCTACTCACGGAGTTTCAGTAGAATTCGGCTGTCTGCTTAATAGGTGGGTGGGAGGTGGGTACCGTGCTGATCACGGTTTTGTTGCCGATGAAGTGCAGTCGATTAAGAGTCCCTATCAATTTCGTCGCAGTACGAAGTAGTTACGTAATTTCGGAGCAATGTGCGCGTGTGAGCGCTCAAAATACCGCTAACGATCTTACTGAGCGTAGTCTCATGCAGTGCAGCGGGAGCAAACAATCTTGGGCCGTAACCGTATTTAATGGAAATCCAATTTGCATTTAAGCTGCATATTTTTTAATGTTACTTAGATCGTAAAAACTAAATTAAAATAGGAATAATATTTTAGGTAATACAATATGTATAAAGGTTGGGTGATAGTATATTTTATTTATTTATTTTGTTATTTATGTACACAAAGTAGACAACACAGGAAAATACATTATAAAATATGAGTACATAGGTGCTGCTTATTTCTTAAGAAATTTCTGCCGGCAGACCTGCAAAAGGAGAAATGTAGACAATAGTGTGAGAAAAGGAAGAGAATAGAGATTATGTGCCTTACCTAACTTAACCTATTAAGATAATTATATAAGACATATATAAGTAAATATTAATATATACTTATATAAATACATAACAATCATTAACATTTTATTTGTTTTGCTTTTTTTTTTTCAATACCTACTTCGAATAAACAGCTAAAATTGTCGTAAAAGTCTTGCTAGCTAGCATGAGGAGCGTAGGCCGAACTCGGCCGAAGGCCGGCGGAGGGACGATGACATTTGTGATAGAAAGTGGGTGTGTAATGTAAAATGCGAGTGTAGCGAGCACGAATCACGGAGTCGTAGCAGGTTCTAAATTTGCTTAAATGTATCTCGAAAACGGTGCATCCTATATAGGATGCACCGTTTTCGAGATACATTCGGGGCAAATTTTTCGTTATTTTTGCGATAGGAATATTCCTATCGCAAAAATAACGAAAAATTTGCCCCTTTTGTGTAGTGTATGTAGCTAAAAAAAAAAATTGAAAAATGATTTTTAATGTTTCGTATATCAAATAGGTCGGATTAATGAAATTGGGTATTTTGAGAATAGTAATTACAAACGTTCGGAATATTGAAAATTCGGAATTATGAAAATAGAAAAATAGGATTAAAATCGGAATTGTTATATTCGGAATTTTGAAACATTCGGAATTATGAAAATCCATATTTTGAAATTTGGAATAGGAAATATGCACGTAATTTTTTCTTCACTTAAATCAATAGAATACAGTACTAGCAATCCAAGAAAAGTATTAAAAGTCAAGTTCAACGATTGCTTGTCGCTTAAAAATAATATTAAACTTCTGCAATTTTCTACGATAGTTCAAACGTCCGTAGCTGTCGCGGCCATGATGTGACGTCATTTACAACAATCGGCCTTGTTTACATCAAATTTTTTGACCTTAATAGAATAAATTTACTAATTGTATGTGCTCTAGTCAAGTTAAAATTGCTATAACAATATTATAATAAAATCTTAGTGAAACCTTAAGCACTTTTATTTATTTATTTATTTATTTGGATCTCCAACAGATACAATATAAGTCACAGTTATACAAAGGTTCTTTTAAGTGTGTTCCTTCAATTTCAGGATACCACAGCATGCACATAAAACTAGATGTTAACATAAAAAAAATGAAAAAAAAATATAAATAATTCGAAAAACAATATAAAAACCAAAACAATAAAAAGCATTTGATGACAAGAAATCATACGTATTCAAATTAGAGTTTTATTAATATTGAATTACAATTAAAATCAAAATCAAAATTAAAATTAAAATTAAAATTAAAATCAAATTGCATTAAAATTAAAATCAAATTGCATTAAAATTATATCAAAATTGAAATTGCTTCACATGAAAGTTATTTTACATTAATATTGCAGTGGTCATATTTTTTTTGTATTTAGAGATGGGGAAGGTTATGTCCATGTCAGATTGCTTGCTCGCTTGCTTGCTACTTTTCAAATAAAAGTGTTTTTTTGACACATAGACTTTGACGTCACTACCGGCGTTATCGAGGACGACGCGTTTTGAGAGTGCGTTCCGTTTCACCAAAACCATGCTATACAAAACAGTAAATTGTAAAATATGTGATGTTTTCGCAACTTAAAAAATGGTACCACAATGTTTTATGGGCCAAGGCATTTTTAATAAATAAAAAGAGTTTTGTATTTGATGCATATTCCCTATTCTTTCGGAATTTTGTTTTTCGTAATTATGTAGTGTACCTATATGGGTATGTATGTACATACCTCCTTTTTGACTTAAATATGTAGAGCACCGAATGTCCATAGACCGTGCTTTTCTGGAATCAACGATTTCGGGCAATAAACATGTCATACACAGGGTGTTAGTGTGAACACCATTATTCTTGAAAGCAGTGGTTTGGTTTCATTTGTAGAACATAAAACCAATGAAAAAAAGCAACAAAGAAAATCCACTATTTTCCTCAAGATCATTTCACCCTTATGCGCGCAAAAACTGCTGATCACTGCCGACCGGGCACTCGGGGCATACCCGCCGCCCGCGCGCCCGCGCCACTAACGAACGATGAGTCACGACCTCAGTCAGTCAGTTGTCGCGCAAGTGAGCGCACGTTATTCGTCGGAGCGTGCGCCGCGGGCCGAGTTTATTGTTCTGGTAATTTAATGTACTTATTGAGTGAGGAGTGCTGTCTTAGGCTGTGTTCAAACCAAACGTATAGTTGGCCGCCGACTTCGCAAATGTTTGAAAAACAAAAGCGAATCAGTCGGCGGCTGAAGTAAATCTTTCGTACATTTTGTACTGGATACTCATAGTCGGCGGCGGACAATACGTTTGGTGTGAACGATGCCTTAAGGCCTCTCTACTCTTATCCCGCGAATCACGGCGTGAAATTGTGGCGCGGATCGCGGTGCGAATCACGGCAAAACTGCCAAGTTCCACATTCGCAGAGGTTCTTGCCATGTTCACAGTATAGTTCGCGCACTTAACAAAGGTGGACGCCGAGGTTGCTGCTGCGGGTGCGGCTACTTTGCGCATTAGCGATTTATAATTACGGTTATAGCTGGAAAGCAAAGATTCTTTTTTTTTTTAAATCAAGAACTGGTTTCTCCATCAAAACGCTGATTCTCATCCATGCGTCGTGAATTTTCAATTTGTTTATATGGTTCATTTGGTTAGGGTTCCACAAAATAGGTTCTGCATGATAGTATTCGAGAAATTGTTACTCCAACTTGTTCGTCCACGTTACTCTCATTTTTTTGACTTTCGACATACGTCTCTTAGGCATCGGCTCAATCAACACTTGATCAACACTGATCGTCGCGGAGTGCGAGTGTGAAGTCATACGGCGGGACAAAAAACCGACAAAAATCGGGGATGAAAGCGCGAAACTGCGCAGAATATGCGAAACGGCTCCACACTTAGCCTGCTGCGGCTTTTACGCGCGATCCGCGGGATAAGTGTAGAGCGGCCTTTACACAAATGAACAGTGAACCGAAATGGTACGGCTTTACGCCATCGCGGAACCAGTCTCGTAGGTTAAAGCAGAGGTCACTCGAGTGCCTACGAAATGTGTGTGTGTGTGACCTTGTGTGGCCGTAAATGGTTCCCATTTTGAACAGTTGTTGAGATAGGTAAGTGTAGATAGGTATTCAATCTGTTTAAATTTAATCGGTGAGATTTAACTGTCCTACATAAAATTGAGATGAACTTTTAACCAGACCTTGTATTTTGATCTAACTAAATCAATGCGAGTCGAGTACGAGACATGATCAACTTTTCCGTTAATGAAATAAAAAAAAAATACATAATTATCAATATTCTAAAATCAAATTGTACGTACTTATTTAAAATAGGTAACCAAGAAAAATAATAATAAAATAAAATAGTGAAATCCCTTGTGAAAGAATTTTCGGAATCGGATCAGTAGTTCCGCCCATTACCCTTACATATTAAAACACATTATGTAGTAACATAATTATATATTAGTATTGAAGACGAAATAAATTATAACAATAATAATAAACAACTAACCTAATAAAATAATTACTGGATCAAAATGTTATAGTCGGCGTATAATCTCGGAAATACATTTACATAAAACTCGCGAGCGCCTGCGAAGCAAAGTGATAAGTACTCAGTACTCATGCTGGGAGAGCCCGGTTATTGCTGACGAGTGACGGGATCGGGTTTGAGATATACTCGTAGTTCACTTTGCCTTTAATTTACGAAATGAAGTTGTTTATTTAGAAATTAAAATTCAGATTCTATTAAAGGATTGTCTTGAGATTAACGAGTTTTTTTAATTTTTTTTTAAAGTGTTTATAAGGTATAGAAAAAAATACGAGTCTGGCCAAAGAAAGCTATCCAACAAATAAGGCGGGAATTTAAAAAAATCAAGAGCTGTTAACCCTGGCTATACACTGCTTAAACGGAGTTGATACTATTTATTATTCAGCAAGTAAAATATTTTTTATATGTTTTATGAGCTGTAATTTTCGAGTGTATTATGAAGAATATTAAATAAAAGAGTACTTTTAATTCTGCCTTTTTATTATTTACAAAAAGTCCATAATTTTATGTACACGTTTCCACGCCACGTAAAATTCAATTGTTTCCTTCAGCTCATTGTGCAAGCTTCTCAGTGTTGGGACTTGTTTTTTAACTCCATAAAATTTGTATATTTTGTTTCATGTAGCTGAAATATCAAAATTGACCAAATTGGAAACTGTTGCTGAATGTGGACGATTTTTCCCGGGAGTATTCCACTGTCCTTAATTTTTAGACCCTTCAATTTTAATTCTTCTTAGGGTTTTCACACTTACATCTGAAGAGAACAAATACAATAAATTATTTAACAGTATATTATTACTAATCAGTCATTAAAATCAAAAACCATAATGAAATCCAAAGATAGTATATTTGTCTGGCTCGTAATGGTCGTGTTTTCTTTAAAAGTCTAATTGTTGATTACTGTAGTGACTATCGCCACACAAAAAACCGTATGCAACAAACCCAACAATTCGGAAAATTATAATTTTAAAATTGTGGGTTAGGGTTGTCAATCAAACCTGTGTGCAACATACAATACTGTTGGGAAGAAATGAAGTTTTACGTAGTATTAATATATTTTATTTTTAATTATTTTATTTTATTTTAATTTGCTCTGTATGGATCACGTTACCAGTTTTTTTTTTTATGAAGAAATGAGGTTATACGTCGCATAAGTTACTCTCTACTAGACTCTTGTTGGGAATATTGCTATGATTTATCAATCCTATTTTCATAATTCCTAAATTTCAATATTCCGAACGTTCATAATTACTATTCTCAAAATACCGAATTTCAATAGTCCGAGTCCGACTTACTGATAATACGAAACATTAAAAATACGAATCCAATTTTCTATTCATTTCTTTTTTCATATTTTTTTTTACCTTCATATTGAGAATTACGCGGCAGGGGTTCCTAAAAGGGGGCGAATTTTTCATTTTTGCGATAGGATGCATCATTTTCAAGATATAAGCAAATTTAGAACCAACCTGCTTCGACTCAATGACGCGCGCTCGCTACGCTCGCATTTTACATTACACACACCCACTTTCTGTCACAAATGTCGTCGTCGCTCCGCCGGCCTTCGGCCTACGCTCGCAAGACTTTTACTACAATTTTAGCAGTTTAATCGAAGTATTGAAAATCGGAAAGTTTTGCGGACTAACGATACATCGAACATTTGATTCTTCGGACATATGAAAATCGGACAGCAAAAAATTCGTATTTACGACTTTCAGAATTATGGATTCCGGGATTTTAAATAATAGACATTATAATTCTTCGGTATTATGAAATTCGGACTTTTAATAATCGGAATATCGAAATTCGGAATAAAATATTTCGGAATTTTTGGGTGTTGCCGAAACAGACATCCATGACGAAAAGTGACCTAATTTGAGTCAGCGCCATCTTGGATTTTGGTTATGATCATAATTATATCCGATACCTGCGACCCTTAAAAACTACAAAAATGACACCCATGACAAAAAGTTGTCAAATTTTTATCAGCGCCAACTTGGAGTTCGGTTTTGTATCCATATTCGTTATACATACATACAAAACTGTTAAAATTATAACTCTCCTCCCGCCCATCCACTTCCAAACCTCATCGCCAACAGGTTGACCTTATCCATGCAAATCCTAACCTTACTTAGAGCTGCTTAACCCCACTCATCGATTTTGCAACCTTGTCAACAACTGCTTAACCTTACCCATCCAAATCCCGATCTTACCCAACATAATTTCTAACTCATATTCTAATAATAAAAGACATGAACCTCGCGCATACTTTTTTTTATTTTAGTTCGCAAAAGTATCAACTTCTTCCGATTAAGTTATACGACGACGACGGTACTCACACGCATGCACACTACAATATTTTCTAGTAATTTTATCGTATTTCTTTTTTGCGAGAGAGCGATACACCCGTCCTTCCACGAGCGCTTCTGAGCGCGGAATGATGAACCGCGAGTGCAAAATGTATGAAGAAGTCTGCAAATGTTTTTATTTTAGATAAAATAAAAAAAAATATATATATATATATGAAGAATAAAATAGATGAAAGAATAAAACATGTTGATTTTGATACAAAAAAATTAGCTGCACCTTTAAAGGACTATATATACCGCAATTTATTATAATTTTTAAGATAAAATATGCTGTAAATGTACCTAAAATTGTACCTATTCTTTTTACAATTTTCTGCGATTATTGTGATGGGAAAAACGTATTTGTGCGAAAATTTTATATGACGACATTCAATTTTTCAGATGGTGATCTGGAGAAGAATATATTATCGTTAAATTAAGACCATGAAATCTTCACATAATATGATTGCTTATACATTAAAATGGTACAAAAAAAACACTGTTATTTGTAGAAAAATGTAAAAGCGTCCTTAAGATCGTTCGTACCTAAATGTAATGCCGGAAACACATTTACGTGGCGTGGCGTGGCGTGGCGCGCCAGAAGCATATCGGTTTCATACATTCAGTATGGTTAGAGACATATTTGTAGGTCGTGTCATGTCGTGGCGTGCTCTGGCGTGGCGCTGATTGCTCGCCGTTGATTGCGCCAGAGCGGTGGTGGGGGTTACGGCGCGACACGACACAACACGCAAATGTGTTTCTACACCACGTGGCTCGTGGCGCGAGCGGACAGTTGTTTGAACTGTTTGCAGCGTGTGAAAAATGGCTGACGAGCTTATTGAACTTGTACCTACGTCAACGAAAAGTTTTATGTGATACAAAGAGTAATCAAAAATAAAAATAAAAAATTATACATAAGTTTTTATGACTCCGCCACGACCGCCACGCTACGCTACGCTGCAAAGGTTCGATATGTACAGTTCAGAAAAAACGATAGAGCACGCCACGACACGACACATTAGTGTGCACAGTCACCGTGGCGCCAGCAAGCGCCACGCCACGCCCCGACACGTAAGGCCCAGCGCACTCCGCTGGAGGTGCAGCGGAGCGCATTTGAAGACAACAATTTAATATAAACCTTAACTACCTTGATATATAGCCGCGCGTATGCTCTTATAGTAGCTTGAGGGCGCTCCGAGTACCGCTTGTGAATTTATTCTTATATTGTCCATATATCAAGGTAGTTAAGGTTTATATTAAAGTGTTGTCTTCAAATGCGCTCCGCTGCGCCTCCAGCGGTGTGCGCTGGGCCTATGTGTGTTTCCGGCTTAGTCCTCTCAGTCCCCTCCCAAAATAACGGGGTGACAGCGACGACCCCGTCCGGCCCGCACAATTACGTCATCGCGCGCGTCAAGTGGGCCGCGATCACAAAAATGCTTATTGCTCCACATAAAATGACTCTTATCTCAAACGGTAAACAGTTTCGTATTCCTAAAGAACGAGACCTTTTATTACTATGTAAACAACACTTGTAAAATCACTTTAGAATGGGAGGTTTTCTTTTTGAGGGATTAAAAAAAAAAAAAAACCAAGAACTCTCTAGATGGCGTTGAACTGACTACGTTAGTTGGTTTGTTAAAATCAGTTTTTTTTTAAGTTCCGTTCCTTGCATTAACGTACTAAGTTCAGCGCCATCTATCCAGTGACTAGGGAAGAGCTAAAAAGAAAATCCCTCATTAGTTAATTTCGTGCACGGGCTCTTAAATTGTACTAATATGGAGGTGAGATTCCTATTAACATTATACAATACCTCTTTCATGATTCTGGCCTCCGTAGTTTGTGAGACTTTGCTATAATGTGGGATTTTCTTTTTCAATTCTTCCCTAGTTGCTGGATAGATGGCGCTGAACTTGGTAAGTTACTGCAAGGAACGGAATGTCACATCATTTCATTTGGATGTTATGGTAATATTCGGAAGCATAAGCAAACGAAAGTGTCAGTCAACGAGCGTATGTGACGTGACGCAATGGCTTTTTTCCAAAAGTTTTGGCTTTGGCACCTACTAACGTAGTCAGTTCAACGCCATCTACCGAGTTCTTGAGAACTATTTTTTTTTATACTCAAAAAGAAAACCTCTCATTGCTTCTCATCTCAGAATGAGGGATTTTCTTTTTAGCTCTTCCCTAGTCCCTGGATAGATGGCGCTGAACTTAGTACGTTAATGAAAGGAACGGAACTGATTTTTACAAAGCGCGATAAAACTAGGTTATATTCGGAAGGTTAAGCAAACGAAAGTGTCAGTCAACGAGCTTATATGACGTGACGCAATGTTGTTTTCCAAGCGTTTTTGCTTTGGTACCTACTAACGTAGTCAGTTTAATGCCATCTACCGAGTTCTTGGAAACTAATTTTCTTTAATACTCAAAAAGAAAACCTCTCATAAAATTGTCATTGCTTTCTTTTAGAGACACGCGGTGGGATAATCTTTGCATTCAGTCTAGGTGTGTTAAAATTATATAATGGGAAAGAAAACGTGGCATTGAGTTAGTGTTACCTGTCCGGATATTTTCGGATAGCAGTGTACAACAATTAGTGTAATTTAATGAAATGAACTCGTTAGCAATGTCTAGCAAAGCGTATGTTTTGACGGCTACAATAAAAACAGCAAAGTTGAAAAAAAAAAAATTTATTTGTTTATAATCTCATCTAGATAGGTAGGTATCGAAGTTTGGGTTGTTGTAATTTTCTCACAATGTAATTTTGCCACAGTTTCTAATTAAATTCCGTCGTTTTATTACGTAGATTGGACAAATGTAGATTATTTTATTTTGCAGAAATCGACGTAATCGTTTGACATGTTTTTTTATGCTTACCTAAATCAAAAATCAATATATTTTAAAACTAACAAAGTTTTACTACCCCATTCAGAGTCGTCACTTAAAGGTAATGAATCAATAATTAGTTAGGTAACTTTACTGACCAACTATCTATCTTAGGTACCTACCTAGGTATACCTACATCTCTAAGTTTAATAAAATTGAAACCTTGTACCTAATTGATAGATTTTGAAAGTGACGTCTTTGAATTAAGCTTTGAATTACAGTGACAGTACAGTCAATTACATGTCAGTGATAACACGTTGGATTAAATAAAAGGACAAGAGTCTGGTGGCCTACCATGACGTCTTAAAGCACGACTGTTTTAATCTTATTCCGGAGTGAGAAAGAGATGGCGCTAGACGTCCTCTATACCTCCGTCACTTTCCCACACTGGAGTGACATTAAAATAATCCTGCTTTAAGACGTCATGGTAACCCTCCAGGTGTCAAATTGCTACTAAGAATGTGGGGTTGTCTGTATGTTAGAAAATCTTTTTGCAAATGAAGAAAAAGAATCGCGACAAAATATACAACTTCCCTTTATAGAAGCCAGTTAGGTATATATTATGACTTCTATACTTTGTAGCCAACTATATGGCCCTTTGCAATAGTCTCTCCAAGGAAGAACCACAAGACTATTTCCAATCCGACCAGGAACAGGAGCCAGGCTTGCTTCACCGTTATGTACATGTAGCAATTGTTTTTCATGAAGTCTTTTATCAATTTTATGTCGTTCATAAGTTTCTGCAACAAAAGATAAGATAATGTAGGTAGGACCGAATACTGTTAGGGATCTTCTTACAGGGGGAAGGAGTAAAAAAATTCACCAAATAAATTGTTATGGTGGGCCTACACTCTCGCGAGACACAACGAGGCAGGGCGAGTGGGAGAGGTTAGGAAATAGGAGCGCTCGTCTAGTTCCTCTTTTAGCTGTATACACTCGCACTTACCCTTCTTCGGAGTTATTGAGCTCGGGTTGCATGTCGTGGCGAGAGTGTACCCTTATCGTATCATGAATTCAGTAGGTACCAACATGATTCAGAACCACCAGTGCCGAAACTTTTAGGTCGTCTACGTCCCTTACATATTATATTATAATCAGGCACGTATACGGGGGGGGATAATTGGGATTTATCCCCCCCCCCCCGAAATCTGACTGAATATAAACGGGATCATAACCACTGCGAAGTACGTAAATATAGTACAGTGATTACAGCGATTTTTTACACAGTTCCATGGGCACCGGCAGCAGGGTGCAAGGTGCCCGCCGTAACGGGAAAGAAAATACAAAGAAAAACCAACCATCCGAAAAAACCACAAAGCAAAAATACAAACACAAAAGCCGGAAACAAAAAAAAAATCCTACTCACTAACATTCTGAGTGTAAATTTATCAGAAAATATATGAGCGTGTTCAGACATAATGGTGTCGATTCTGTTGTGCACAAACTAAGCTTAATTTAGGCTATTGCTATCTTTTTCTGTCTAATAAAATGAGAAAGAGACGGACGTAATTAAGATCTGTCAAATTTAATTGGAAGTAATATTTTCATACAAATGAAGGGTGCACGTAAAAACATGTCGACTAAAAACACGCACGGTGCAGCGCAAGGCATAAACTAGTTTGACATCTCTAACTTAGTTCATAGTTATAGCTGTCCTTTTCTCGCACTGCCTTTTAGTAAAAGATAGCAATAGCCTCAATTAAGTTTGTGCACAACAGTATCGACACCATTATGTCCTTTGCGTTCATAAACTTTTCTTTATGAATAGGCAGAATTAGGCATAAATATTTCTTTAGTCAAAAAAGAAAACCAATCAAATTCGAGGTGGATGCAAAAAAATTAATTGATGGGCTTTTATGGATAGATCGGCCAAGTTACTCCTTGAATCTAAAAAAAATATCCAAGTCGGAGTGCAAAAAAATTCGAGCTGTTTTTATGGAATTGAAGATGCACCTCCCAGGAAAAAATTGTGCCAGCGTCCGTGTACAGTTTTCATAGCTGTTTCAATGTTTGTCCCCCCCGAACTAAAAGTTTGGATACGTGCTTGTATATAATAATATTTAATTATAATCTCATAGTCCCAGCAGTGGGAACATAAATAGGCTGATGATGATGATAATGATGTCCCTTACACCATGTACAGGATTTCTATAAAATGCACACTCTAATTGACTATGATGATATATATAAGAAGGGGGTTCCGGTAAACTAGGTGATTTGATGTATCAATACAGATTTGTACATACTCCTGGTGAAACCAATTTACCTAGGTGTAGATAAACCTAAACTAGAATAAATTAATTCCGGTTTGGGGTCGAAACCGGTACTGTTTTCAGAATTCTGATTTTATTTCTTACCGACATTGGAAAACCCTTTCGTCAGAAATGTCCGAGTACCATGTAGACGACAGGGAGTGAGCCTATTGTCACCAACTGGGCGCAAACGAAATTGCTGCTATTGGACAAATTCCTAATGGGAAAAACCCAATACTATCAGCTGTCAGCTGTTAGGTGGCAGGTACATATATGTGCTAGGTATAGTTCTATAGAATATCTAACTTAGATACGTTGTTTGTGTGATAATGGCATAATATAAGAACCTTATGGTTATGATCGGAAGATTACGTGCAGAACATGACTACAAGCCATTCACTAGTGGTCGTTAGGTCGTTCTGTGTAGGTTTGTTGATGCTCCTTTGTTCCTTTACTGGTCTCATATGACGCACTTTGGATATCAGAACACGAGGTGACAATGTTCTTTGAGAATAGGAATAGCATGTTAGTGGTCCAAAGAATCCATGGTTCCATAGAATCTGTTTAGATATTCAAGAAACTAAGCAACAAAGGGGGTTTGAACTTTTTTTGCAATGGACGTTGCGAGTAACTGGTACAGTTACAGCCATCGCCATTTTGATTTCTTTCGTTCTTCTCTAATGATATAAGATATTGCTTTCAAATTATGCGTTGTATGCGAACAACCGCGTCACTTTAGAACAGCATAACTCTGGAGATTTTGTTATGTGTCTTTAAACCAGGGCCGTCCAAAAGCGGGTCAGGTTGACGATCATTATCGTCACAGTCGCGGCAAATAGATGGATTCTGCGTTTCTGTCTGTTCTGTGACTCCGGACTGAAATGATTCATCGTGCGCCCTAACTTTGAAGAATAATCAAGATGGCTATGGGGATACCTATTCTATGTGAGGAATATTGTGAAGTATATATGAACTATGAACCTATGAACGTCCCATCGGGGGTTCCCCAAGGATCTTTGCTGGGGCCACTGTTGTTTAATATATTTATCAACGACATCTCTTCTTCATTCCGGTATTCAAAATTGTTACTATACGCTGATGACATGAAGATAATGAGACAAATTAATACCCTGGCGGATGCTCATCTATTACGGGCGGACCTTAATAGTTTTCAAGCCTATTGTCTTAATAATAAGTTGGATTTGAATGTCTCCAAGTGTTATGTTTGCTCCTTTACACGGAAACCTAATCAGATCATCCATAACTACACGCTTTTTGATACTGCACTAAATAGGGTCAACACTATCAGGGACCTGGGAGTTACCTTTGACGCTAAGCTTCTATTTGATGCGCACATAGACAATGTAGTCAAGAAAGCATCAAAAGCACTTGGTTTCATTCTTCGGGTGTCCTCGGAGTTCAAAAACATAAAGACCATTAAAACATTATACTGTTCCTTTGTCCGTAGTCATTTGGAGTATGCTTCTCAGGTCCGGAACCCCAATTATAATGTCTACATAAATCGTATTGAGAGCATACAGAAAAGGTTTCTAAGGCACATTCAACATCGGTCTATAACGTTTTCAACGAATTATACCTACCGTTGCAAAAAAATTCACATCCTTCCGCTAAACGAAAGGCGAAAAATATGAATGCCAATGGAACAACTGGTGTTTCCGAGTTGCTGCACAAAATCGGGCTGGGAGTGCCGTCTGTGCTCTTACGTAGACCTCATTTATTACACACCCCAGTGGTAGCCACAACGTACAGACGGAACTCGTACATGGTGAGAGCGAGTCGTATGTACAAAACAACCGCAACCTGCCGGGAGGCTGCCATCGACATTTTCAATACTAGTACCGCTAAATTGAAGAAAAATTTATCTAATAGCTTCTTCGAGCGAATTTAGTAACTGTTTTGTTTGGTGTTATATAAACTGTATTTATAGTCTTATCTTTTTTGATGTCATATTATTTATATACTTACTACATGTGGAAACTTGTAATTGGCCATATTTTGTCTAAACTATTACTCATTATCTGCTGTAAGTTTTCCCAAAAATTTAATAAATAGAAAAAAAACAGAAATGAGACTTTTTACCCTACTGCGCGACGCAAAGGAGGGTAATGTGTTTATCAGTCTATGCATGTATGTATGTATGTTTGTTTCTATGTGGCGTTCTAGAGACTAAATGCGTAGGCCGATTTTGATAATTTTTACGTCAATCGATTCGTCTTAACCTTGCGAGTGTCACTAAAGACATAACAGTAACAGTGTGGTGAATTTTGTAACAATCAAAATTCACCACAGCGACAACCAGACGCCATATTGTCAAAATGAAAAAAAAAAAAGTTGATGAACTATGTCAAGCGGGGTGTCGTTGAATAGGTATTTTAAAATCATCTTTAGGTTCCTTTTATCATTTTTCATTATAAATAGTAGTTTAGGAATATAACGATTTAAAGTTGTATAACAAAGCAATCATTTTCGCTAATTCTTACTTATTGATTTAAGTTACTACTTTGGACCGAGCTGTTGTTGACTTAAGTTCACGTATTTTTGCTAAAGGTCAAGCATATGTAGCTTTGAGCCGAGTTAGGTCTCTAGAGGGACTAATCATCAGTAGTTTAGACCACCGCAAGTTACTTAATAATCCCACGATATTAACTCCCTCAATGAAATGACTAGATTGCGAAATTTACCATCTTATAACGAAGTCAATGAATCCTTGAAAAAACCTTGGGAAGATTTGATTAGTAAAATTTAAATGGGCCCCGACTGTGAGTCGTTCTGTCCTGCATTAGAATTTATGATTTGTTTTATGTGTGTATCGATTATAAAACTATTTCAATTGCGTAGTTATTTAGTATTACTTAACAGAATTCTAAACTACTGGGCTTGTTTCTTTCTTTTTAGTTTTTATTTAAGTTAATTCTTTCACGTATTTTTTAAAATTAGTTTTTACGCAGTCGGGTTTTTTGTTTTTCTTTAAATTATTATTTTTTTGATCTATACTGAGTTAAGCCTGGTTATTTTTAGTTTCGTTTCGTAGGTTGCGAAAGTGATATAATTTTTTTCCAGTGGGATTTGTGCCCAGTTAATAGCAATAAGGTCAACCCTATCAACCTGGCATAGGAGGTAAAGTAGCTATAATGTGTTTGACCACTAGAAAAATTGTGCACAACCACAGCGCTACGCAAAGTAAGCAAGCATAGCCCAGCATATCCCAGCACCAATATTTAACACACGGAGACGGACACAGCTTGGCCGAAGCAAGGAAAATCTGTTCAGGTAGAGATTCATAGAAGATTCTGCCCTGGAGTGTAAATGTGGAGACGGACAGAGGTTGGCCGAAGCAAGAAAAATCTGTTCAGGTAGAGATTCATAGAAGATTCTGCCCTGGAGTGTAAATGTGGAGACGGACAGAGGTTGGCCGAAGCAAGGAAAATCTGTTCAGGTAGAGATTCATAGAAGATTCTGCCCTGGAGTGTAAATGTGGTGTTGCCCTACAAACGATGGAACACTTGATATTGTGTCCTGCCTGTCTAGTTGTTTGCACATCACAGGAACTGATGGACGCTACTGAAAGTGACAATTTGAACTGGCATCGACACGCTAAGAAGAAGAATATTTAAACCGCGGTCCCGTAAGGCTGCTGTTAGGTGACTTGAATTTTAACAGATTGCTTTTGAGTAGCGTACTGTTCGACTTACTCCTTTGATTTGACATCGTGAGACGGCTTCTGTTGATAATGAACTATTTTAAAAATAAGTAGCTACTAAAGTTAGTTAGGTACCTCCGCTTCACCCCCTCGAAATGGTGAACATTCAACGGTGTAATATCCTTTAAGAACTCGCAGTTTTTTTGCAAGCTCAGACTTGGCCGCAGCTTCTGCTTTTTCTAAAATAAAGCAATCAAAATATTAGTTAGAAGAAGACATAAGTATTTAAATGTAGCAGGGATGACATCTAACGTATAATGGGATTCTCTTAGCACCTGCTGAATGCTGCATCACGGCAGATCATGGCGAAAATGGTGGGACGAGCTTGACTTCCACCGAATGAACTAGCTGACGACCAACAAAAGACAGAATTGTGTGGAAAAGAGAAAGGAAGACTGCCCTTAAGTGGAGGACAACATGTTACTACAACTAACCTGATAATATATCCTTACAAGCGATGTTCCGTTCACCTTGACGGCGTAGAATATGGTAACGGTATACCGCTATCATATCCTACGCCTCCGGTCTGATGATCCGGTGATGGCTGTGGTCGCCTTTATCGTATGTATCTACATTCATCTTTATTGAAATCGGTTCGGTGCTTTAAGCGTAGGCCACACCGCCAGCTGGCGAGCGGGCGAGTGAGGTCAACGCGGCATCGTTTCAGCTCTTTTAACACTTTGGTTCTCACCGCGAATAAATACATCGTGTCTTTTGATATCCCATAACTCTAGGGTTGTAGATAAAATAATACTAAAACTCCTAGAATAGGTGGTTCAAAAATGCATAGTTTCGGTGATATCATCAATCATAATTATAAAATATGTATCTAAGTTTCATTGATAAATACTAGTAATTCATTTTAATGCAAACCAATCATTCATATTTAAAGTTAAGAAAATGCGACGTTGTCATATTTCACGTAAGGGTGTTTTACGTTAATAATCGTGACTTTGCCGAATTATTTTGTATGAAAAAAAAAAGTATGATTGAATCATAATTCATATGCCAGTTGATTCTATGATATGGTCTCAATCATACCCTAGAGTTATGGGATATCAAAAAAAACAGGTTGTAGATAAAAAGCCGAACGAAGTATGAAAAGTGCTTCGTTCTCCTCGTTCGCCCGCCCGCCATCTAGCGGTGTGGCCTGCGCTTAAGGCCAGCTGAATACATGAAGGAAGGCTGCCTGAAGGAAAATCGAATCTTACAAAAAAATCGAATCAACCTTTCATTACTTCCATCAGTTTCTCCCTGGGTCTGGATATGGCTGGTTTGTATATTCCCGTCAATTCATGCATCATCATCAACCATCTGCCTCCTGCGGATAACATTGGTTTATCTAATTACTTGTAAATTTATTATCCCTACATCGATGCTCATTATGGTTAACAAAAGTTGCACAACATATTTTGTGAACAACATGTTGATCACAAAACACTGCATGCAGTTTTTCTTTTTTTAAACGACTTCCAAAAGGAGGAGGTTATCAATTCGTCTGAATTTTTTATTTTTTTTTATTTTGTGTATGTTCAGCGATATCTTTGCCAATTGTGAACCGATTTTGATGGTGCTTTTTTTGTTTGGAAGAATATTATTTCGCAGTAGTCCCGTTGAAGTTTGGTGAAGATCTGATGCTGATTTTCGGAGATTTAGGTACAAGGGAACTCTTCAATAATAGACGGCAAATTGGTCGCGTATGCTGCAATCACGACAGATTTGCTGTCTATTATATTGAAGAATTCCCTATAAATGGTTTTATGAATGCGTAGCTGCACCAAACTGCTGCAAGGAAAATAGGTACAAAATACTTACGGACGATATTCGCCAATCTTCCTACATTTAAACTAGACATTTTGAGGTTTATGTGACAACGTAGGGGGGCTAAGTATTATTCTTTGACAAGCGCAGGCTTATTTCAAAATGTTTAATCGAGATTCAAGTTGTTTTTCTAATTTCTATGAGTGACTTCTATAAAAACTGTCAAAAAGTGAACCTACATTAAATTTGTAATGCATGTCAAAAAATTCAGTTTTTTTTTAAATCTATTCTGCAATAGCTACATGAAGTTGCCATTCATTTCCACCTTTTTCTTTTCAGTAGGTACAGGTCGGTTTTTGCCTAGAATGTGGGTTTAGGTTACTGGCTCCTTTACACTAATTCAGCGTTTCCCATTTGCCAGGTCGCGAACCGATACCCGGGCCACCAAAATAAAATATCGGGTCGCAACATTCCCGGCTTGTTTTAACAATAATTGGGGATATATTCTACACAAGACTATTGATTCAGATTTTTGGTTATCTTGTCGTGAAGAATACACAAAATTAGCTTATCACAAGCCATAACTTTTTTAATGCCTTTTGTCGCAACGTAAAAAAATGTGAAGCTGGGTTTTTAACACCTTTAGAAACTGACTTGAAGTGGAGTGCTCCACTTCACTGCTTGACTTCGTCCGACCCGTTCTTCTCCATAGAGATCTACGCTAGGGAATGGGCAACTACAGTACTTTCACAGTTTTTATGTCTTGTGACTGGGACTGTAGCTACATTTAATTTTCATCTTTGTTTCGACAATTCAAAAGTGCCTGTAACTGGCACATTTGAAAAAAAAAGAAACTTAGTTTCTTTTCATTTTTTTATTGCTCCAAGGGGTAGCAGACCTTCGGGAGTCGTGCGGTCCATGGCCCTTTACGGGGCCCCGGTGTGGGCGCGTTCCTTGAGGCTGCATGCAGCCCACTATTTGCTACGCCGGGGGGAAACTCCGCTGCCGCGACAAATTGTCGCGACAGACTTCCAGCGGGATCTCATGGCGACATGGAGAGAGCGACTGTCGCAACCCCGTGCAGGGCATGCCACGATAGTGGCGATAAGTCCCCTCTTTGAGGAGTGGCTTGAGAGACGCCACGGCGGCGTCCTCACCTTCCGCCTGACGCAGGTCCTCACCGGACACGGTGTTTTCGGGAGGTTCCTGCACCGAATCGGGCGGGAGGAAACGCCCAGGTGTTTCCACTGCGAGGATCGCCCGGAAGACACGGCGGAGCACACGGTGGAAGTGTGCCCCGCTCGGGCGGAGCACCACCGTGTCCTCGAAGCGGCGATTGGCGGCGACGACCTCTCGCGTCCAGCCCTGGTGCAAGCCATGGTCCGGAGCGAGACGGAATGGGACGCCGTCACCTCCTTCTGCGAAGCAGTAATGCTATAGAAGGAGGTGGCGGAACTTGAGAGGGAGAGAATCTCACAGCGTCCCGGCCGCCGCGGGAGATGCCCGGGCGTCGGGGGCCACCACGTGGCCCCCGGCCACCGTAGGCGCGGGCCTGTGGACGGTGGGCTATGGGCTAGCTCGCCGTCGATCCGTCTGTCGTGTTCCACGCGCGCCTCAAAGAGAGTCAGCAAAAAGGAAGGGGTCCGCAAGGACCGATGCCTGCCGGGGTTGCGGGACTGATCGAAAGAGATACCGTGCTCAAGGTGAGAGAGCGCCTTTAAAATTAGTTTTAAAACGAACTCGTTTCGATCATGCAAACGGAGCAGAGTACGGACGTCCGCACGACGATCAACCAGCTATACCAAACCAGTTTATGTGGATCTCTCTTTGTACGGGAAATCTATACAAAGCGAGCCCACATTGTACCGGCAAAGTATAGTTTGATGTATCGCCGTGTGTACGTGTGAACTCGGGACTAGCAATCCAAAATTATATAGCAGCGCTTCCTTTTTTATCTTGGTTTTTTACAGTGGACGGCTAATCATAAAATGGTCAAAATCAGGCTCTGTCCAAGGACCAGTTTCGTAGAAAATAAAATTTACTGGGTTCTCAAAAGTGGCAAATTAATTAAAGGGCATTAATTAAGTGGCATATAAATAAAAATAAAATCTATTCTTTTTAAATGTATCGTCATTTTCATACATGATATCAAAATAAAACATATTTCAAGATTTTACTTAGGTACCTACAAAATACGCAAACTTTAAATTATGTTGGGGTGAAAAAGACCCACCATATATTTTCGTCTTTCATTTAATCGAAAAAAAAAAATTGACAGCCACCAGATGATGGCTGTGTGTACATTGAAGGTAATTCACATTTATTATGCTATTATATTTCAGTCACTCGTTTTGTCAATTTACCATAATGGGCACAATTCCAGAATCCAAGCTGCTACAGAAAAATTCCTAGTGGACAAAACCCAATAACACTTTGTCCGACCTGGGAATCGCATCCAGGACCAATGCTTGCTCAGTTGAAGCGGTTGCACTAGAACAGCGCAGTAGTCAGTTGTTACGTTATTTTTTTTCTTTATTTTGTCTGACCCACTACCGCGGGTCTTGATTAAGAACTAAGTTCACTTCTTATTTGGTTCCTTAGCCTTTTTTGCTTTTGCCGGAGCCTTTTTCGATGGAGCTTTTCCTTTTGGTTCTTCTTTTGGTTTATCTTTTGGCTTCTTAGCTGCCTCCTCAGCTTTCTTTGCTTCAGCTGCAGCTGCGGCTTTTTTAACAGCTTCAGCAGCCTTCGCTGCTATTTCTTTGATACGCGCGGCTTCTCTCGCTGCTGCTTCAGCTTTCTTCTTTTTTTCGTGTGCTAGTAACGCGGCTTGTGCTTCTCGCCTTGTTCTTTCTGCTTCAGCGTCTATTTCCTTGATTTTGCCAGCCACAGCGTTAATGAAACCGTTTGATATTTTTGCAACCAACTGCTCCATTTTTCTACCACCCGGTCCACCAAAGAAACTTACTGTCATAGGCGGTACCGCTTCAACTTTTAAGTACTTCCATGCTATAGATCCAAAACTATGTACGGATTTTGCGGCACCTACAATGTACGTATAATATAAAGTAAATTATATCCTGCTAAGTGGTTTCTACATCATGTTTTTTTTTCTTCTAGTCTCTTTTTAGCGACTTGTAACTGTTTCTCAAGATAAGGGATTTCCTTAGTTAGTTGTTGGTCACGTATCGCTTCTATTTTGTATGTCATCTTGCAGACCAGTGTATCTAAACTGGTTTCTATTTTGTATACAATATTATTGTCCACAAGAGGTTTTGCAGCAGTACTCATAATGAAAGTCTTAGCTGAGCCCCAACCGTTGCTAACCATAGGTCGAACTTTATCCAGAGAAACTGCGAACAAAACAAATGCGGACTTATTTTACGGTTTTTGTATCAGGTGTTGAAGTACCTTATTTAATTAATCAAACTAAACTCAAGGCATAATAATTATATAAATACTATAATTACTTGGTTGCAACCACTTTTGTTTTGCAACAGTTTCTTAAAATGAAAACATACCTACATACCTAATGTTATATCAAGGACCTGTCTAACCGTCCTGCTCATCATTTATAGCAAAAACACGGGCTTCCAAATACTTCTTAAAAAATACCAATAATTTGGTTGTAGATTTTTTCAATAAATGTGCCACTTTGAGACTAAAAATGACAGTTTGTTGACGCTGTCTAATTTGCTTTTCATAATTTGCATTGTGTTTAGAGGGCAATGTGCCTGTAAAAGTTAATGTAAGGATCAATTATTACTATTCAAAAAAACCCTTTTTTTGCTTTATTTATTTCTACACAATAATTTAAATATTAATAAAAAATAAACAAAAAAAAAACATATTAAATAAACATTAAACAAATATTTAAAAAATGGCCAGGGCTATAGAGAGGGGAACCTCCTAACAATATGAGCCGTGTCCAGGAGTACGGTTTTCTGAAATGGGCTGATACGACTAGCGGCACAATGTTCGCTGAGTCACATCCTAGATGACGACAAGTACGCGAACCAAGTCAAGATCGTTATTTGTCTTTCTTGGCTTTCACGAGGTTCTCATCATGTGGAACCGTTATGTCAACAATCATTGCGCGCCGCTCTGATCGATCCACCACTACTATATCAAGCTTATTGGCTACAATAGTCCTGTCAGTGATGATGGATTGATCCCAGTACAATGTGATACTGCCATTTTTGCGAACTGGGTTGGGCACACACCTATAGTACGGCACTTCCGATTCCACAAGGCTATGCAAGTAAGTACTCTTCGTTAGCCAGTTGAGAACAGCCGGAGATAATGTGACGGATTGATTCTCCTGGACTGTGGCATGCCCAACTTAATATGTCAAACGTACCGTCCTTTTTATTTGGGTCGGATTTTGCTAACAATTTCATGGATTTTTTTTTTTGCACGAAAGGCTTTTTTTTCGGATGGGAAAAATTCAAATTCAAATTCCATGTTCCTTCTTAGCCCTTTGTGTTCCAGGGCCGCGGTATCTCTTTCGAACAGTCCCGCAGCCCCAGCAGGCATCGGCCCTTGCCTCGCCTCAAAGAGATGTCAGCACACACGAACACGAACGCGCAATCGTCGACACGGCCTGTCGTCATAGGACGTACGGACGGCGAGCTAGCCCATTACTCGCCGCCCACAGGCCGCTCCTATAGTGGCCGGGGGCCACCACGTGGCTCCCGACGCCCGGAGCGTCTCCCGCGGGTTTGCACGGAAGTCATAATAATATATGTGTTTTCTAAATTTAAAGTTACCCCTTAAAACATCAGCTATAAGTATGCCAGTAAAAGTTCCGTCAAAATGGGTGCAGCCGTTTCGGAGATTATTTATAAGTACCGTATATTTTTTCATATGCATTAAATAATTAAAGTCCCGGGGATAGTCCGGGGGATTATGCACCGAGGGGCTAAAGTAGTGTCTAATGTCACGGGCGTCATATTGAATCTCGAGCGCAATGAAGGATTCGGGATTTAACTCCCGAGCGCAGCGAGGGAGTTAAGATTTTAACTCACGAGCGAAGCGAGGGAGTTAATACGAGAATCCTGAATTGCGTTGCGTTGCGAAATCCATTGCGCTCGAGATTCAATATGACGCCCGTGACACAAGACACAACTTTAGCCCCTCGGTGCATAATCTACTATTAAAAACCCGACTGCATAAAAAATAACCAATAACTTTAAATAAAAACTGAAAAGAAAAAACAAGTTCAATAATAAATTATAATAGGCTAGTTTCCACTATCAATAAATTGCAAATCTATTTAGTCCGTCAGAGTATTGGAAAATAATGGACACGTATTTTTTGTTTTTGGAGAAACTCGGGAGTGGTGGCTTGTAACGTCACAACACACTAAAAATTATAGCACGGCGTAACGTGTTGAGAATTTTAAAAGCGTCGTATCTTCGTCAATTTTGGTTTACGTAACAAAAGCAAAAATACGTGTCAAATATTATTTGATAATCTAACTGATGTGACGGACTAATTAGATTTTTTCAGGACACAAGCCTATTTGGAACATATTGACTGCAACAGTCGGAACCAATATTGGATGTGTGAAGGTAATTTAGAAAAAATCGGCTGTCCACCCTTTAAAGCGCTTGGTCTCTGTTGTATTATCTACTCAGGTGGTTGAAGCCATGTTATATTGCTCACACATAATTTACTCAACATAGACTTATTGAGCAATCTCAGTTTTGCGAACACACTGTAAGAATCGTTGACCCAAATAAATTGTCTTTTTATCTGAATTGTATTGCGAATTATGGTTGCAAGCATAAATTAAATAGGCGTTTATTTAGAATGAAAACGGTAAGTGCTAGTATGGAAACGAGCGTTTGCGCTGAAGTACAGGCCAGCGCATCAAGTTACTACAACCTGTATTAATTAACAGGTTGATTGGGAAAATTTAATAGTTTCGGGTAGCTTGATTGATGTGCTGGCGGGCGCCGGCGTTTGTACAGTCAACTTCACGTCATGGTAGCAAAATAGGGTAGAAGACAAAACATTTTTTTTACACACAATGGTCCACTATAAGGACTAAGTGCGGAAACCTATGGATTATGTCCAGCAGTGGACGTTATGGGCTTTTGTTGTTGTTGTTGTCGCGGAAACCTAAACCCCATGATAGATAGATAAAAAGACAAAAAAAAAACTAATTTTCTTTTTTCACGTAAACAAAAACTTAAGACGATACAGTGCGTCGAAAACTCGTGTGACATCACATTTGAATACTTTTACCGGAAAGTGACGTCACAAGCCCCCACTCATGATCTTTGACGCGTTACATCTTCGTCAATTTTTATTAATTTTATAAAACAAAAAAACATGCAATGTTTTTAGAAAATCTAACTGACGGACTAAACAGAATCATAATATTTTTTTTAGTCAGGATTTTTTTTAGGCTACAACAAAGAGCTAGTAACCAAAATCATGCTTAAAAGCATTTTATTTAACCACAATCCTTCTTGGCGGTCATGTAAAAAGCGCATGCGTTTCAAGCGAGAGGTATACCTACGCCATTATCATTGCAATTTGAATTCAATTTCGACATTAAAACAAATAAAAATCCCAAATATTTGGATTTCATTTATTAATGATTGCATTCACTTACCCTAATTACTTTTCCGCTTGAAGATTGCGATTTCCTTGACACATACAAATATAGGTATGTTGGTGTTTTATTTGTGAACCGTAAACTAATTAACCTAATTAAAAATACCGCATTAATATGTTAGTTGGTGTTAATTCGTTTAAGGTTGAACCTGAACATATGCATGAGAGCTACTTTTGGCCCTAGATGTATCTGTTTGCTTTGTCAGTTTTTTATTGAAACTTTCTTCAAAATCGTATCAGTTTTTTTCAAAATTAGAAGCGACTTCCATAGTAAAAATACACGCAGTAAACATGAAATTGTGGGAATTCAGATTAACAAAAACTAGAAAGTCTTTTGTTATAAACAGTACTTATACACCTTTAAAAACAAGTTGCCAAAGTCAGTTATAGAACTGACCGATGGAAAATTAAAAACCTATATCAAACGTGTCCTTATTAAAAAAGCATAATTACAAAATCAAGGACTACGTTGAACATAAAGAAGTTTGTCTCTAGTTGCTTCTGCGCATGCGGCTTCCCTGGTAGCTCATAAACGGCACTTTGTGGATGTCTCTAACTATTCTCAATCTCATTTTTTCTTTTCCCTCCATTCAAATTTTTACAATAGTTTTCAAATCATTTTTTTTTCATCTATTGCTCAGAATAGTTACAGCACTGATGACAATATTTGTGTCACTTGTTTTTTTTTTTTATGTACAAAATTTTCTTATCTTTGTACAGATTCTTTTTTTAACTTTTATTTGTGAATGAGTGAACATTGTAGGCTTTGTAGATCCCTAGATGCTTGTTAACAAAAGTTAACTTTTGTTTAATATTTTTCTGTTTTACGTTTTTTGTAAAGTAAGCAACGACCTATTGTCAGGCCTATGCTGTCTCCCCGTATTTAAATACTAATGCTGTAATAAATAATATTTTAATACCTACCTAATGATTTGAAAAGAGTAACCATGGAGTTTCTTGCCGGTTCTTCTCCATGGAAACGACCAACGCGAACCGTGCACCTTTTTCGACGTTTTCAACCGACTTCCAAAAAGAGGAGGTTCTCAATTCGACTGTTTTTTTTTTGTGTTTGCTTCCTCAGAACTTTCGACTGGGTGAACCAATTGTGATGTTTTTTTTTTTGAAAGCTGGTGTTTCCCGTGTGGTCCCATTTTAGTGATTTTGTTGTTTTTTTTAGACTTATTTATAAGAATTATCTTAAATTTGAATGTTTCAAGAAAAAATTACATTCATTGGCTAGCTGTGTGATTTATTTCAAGGTTGCGGAGAATCGTTTTTAGCTGACTTCCAAAACGAGGAGGTTATGAATTCGTCTGGATTTTTTATTTTTTTGTGTGTATGTTCAGCCTTTTTTTCGCCAATTGGGAACCAATTTGATGATTCTTTTTTTGTTTGGAATAAAATTACTTCGCGGTGGTCCCGTTTAAATTTGGTTAAGATCTGATGCTGATCTTCGGAGATATACAATGAAACTCTTCAAAAATAGACGGCAAATCTGCAGTGATTGTTTCAATCGCTTGGATGTTTATTGTTTATACAACATCATGACGTAACATCACGCTTGTATGCTCTGAGGGGGTACGCAGATGTGTACAATACACCCAGATTTTGACAGGTTTAGGTATGTTAAGTTCCATTTATTGGGGATAAGCCTATTACCATGACATGTATTGTTTTTTTATTTGAAAGGATGTACTTCAAAGTTAGTTTGATGAGAGTTTGGTTAGGTTCTGAATATGGGATATATGACAAAGTAACGGAACTCTTCAACTCTTAGGAGCAAATTAATGATACTCGGCCGAATCTTATATTTAATGTAAAATAAATTCATGGCAAATATTTATTTGGGAACAACTTAAAATGGAAAAATCTTCTGAAGCTAAAGTAATTTTTCACTTTTTTGTGTTTTTTGAAGTCGGTTTTATTTTTTGCAAAATAGTAGATTATTAACCAAGGGGATAAAGCAGTGTCTTCTGTCGCGGGTGACGATTTAAATCGCGAGCGTAACGAAGGACTCGAGGTTTACTCCCGAGCGTAGCTAGGGTGTTGAAAGCTTAAATCACGAGCGAAGCAAGGGATTTAAGACGAGTCCTGAGTGTAGCGAGGGATTTAAGTTCACCCAAGACTAAGACAGCTTTATCACCGAGGAAAATACTCTACTTTTCGTACCATTTGCGAAAAAATTAACACAATATTAATATGAGATTTAAGCATTTATTAAAAATAATGACAATTAAAAGTAAAAGTTAACTTTAGAACATTAACTTATTTATAAAAATAAATTAAAATAAACTTAACGTTTATTTATTTGAAGAAAACAAAAACGCGGCAAATTCCTAGACTAATATTTTTTTGTCGGAAAAGCAAAGGCATCAAGCTCATACGGCCTCGTCGGTTTTCGTAATTTTATTTAATCATCATAACTGCATAATAAATGCGTATTCCTTTTTCAAAAAGATGTATAATGCTTTATATACAAATTCAATGGTGTAAACACAGATGTAGTTCAGTATAAATTTCGGTAAGTATTCCAAATTTTATTAAGTAATATTTAGTAAATGTTTTTGTAATATATTGACTATTTTCTCATACTCAAAGTGAAAAGTACAGTGAAACACATGGCGCTAAAATCCCATTATAACTCGGTTCCTATTTACTACCTCGTATATAATTGGTCATTTTAGCCCCTTGTATTACAATGTACTATTGGTTTTGAAGTTACATTGCGAAATGTAATGGACTGTACACGCCAAAGCCGACATGGCAGGCTTTTGTGTGTAGAGTCCATAAAGGTACCAGACAGATAGAGATACGTTCACATTTTAAATAACAGTACGAAAATAGATACCAAGATTTTCTCAGGAAACCTGCAACGTCCGATCTGTTCGTCTCACGCTTCTGTGGCAATTATCTATTCTGTGTCTGTGGTCACGAGCGGCCTACTAGAACTGTATAAACTGTTAATAGGCCAGCTAAATTCGGTGAGATAATCCATCATTTGCTCAGCCCTTTTTTCAGCTTGTTGGAGTCAGCTTCAAGTATAACTATAAACAGATACCAGCGAATAGTCGAATACCAGTTTTTTACTTTATGGTGTGGTGTGTAGTGAGATGTGTGCAATTGTGCACTAGGGTCGCGCGCGAAATTCAAATTTTAGATTCGCGACCGTTATACCTAAGCATTAAAATCATCCATACAACCCTCTAAGTTCATTTAATCCCATTGAATGACTCATCATCTGCCTAGCCTTCTCCCAACTTTGTTGGGGTCGGCTTCCCAATCTAACCGGATGTACTGAATACCAGTATTTTACATGAAGCGACTGCCTATCTGACCTCCACAAACCAGTTAGTACTGGTAAGAGTGGTTGTCAGAATTTTTGGGCCACTGACTACCTGTAACGACTGTCAAAGCCGACAAATGGCAGCCGGGACCAACGGCTTAACGTGCTTTCCGAGGCACGGAGGAAACACGGTATGTACTAGGTGATGGTCACCCATCCACAGATTGGTCTGTGGATGGGTCATCCCATTGAATGACTATTTCATGAAATGTCTCGTCGAATCGTGGTTCATATTTTGTTCAACATACAAATGTAATTAATACAAAAAAAAAACCGGCAAATTAAAAAAAAAAAACATAAGGAAATTTGAATGCAGCGGGCTACTTTGGCGCATCGCCTCTTACCTATTTTATATGATTTTATTATGCAACAGCCTTTTGCCTTTGGAACCTCCACGAACCAGTTAGTTACTGGCTATTTGACTAACACGATACTACCTGGTCTTACCAAGTAGTACCTTTTGGCTTAAGACCAGTTAATGCCTATCAAAGATCTACGAGTGACGTGATGTAGATAATTAAGTTATTAATGTGGGTCGCTATTAAACTGCTAACCGGAATAACCGGCCATAAGAAGCTTTATGCCTACAGACACGCTATGATTTAAGTCTAGCAACTGCTTAATTTAAGATGCCAGCTTTATGTGGATTTCATTAAAAAAAGACACAGTCGCATGCACATCAAGTCACCGCAAACTATCAATTTACTCCAAATTATTTTAAACCATAAAATGTCGGTGGTTAAGTTCAAAATCGAATGAGAAAATTTGACGGTTTGTGGTAACTTGATGCACGGGCGACTGTCTCAAAAGCTCAATGATCAACTGTAAGGCCAGAATTCCTGTCGCGCTGACGTCGATCGCGCGTACGAGTACCTGTACCTACTTTGTGTTCTTTATAGCACCATACTGCGACGCTGACGTCAGCGGCGCGTATTTGCTACTGTTTTTCTCGCTGACGTAGCGACCGACCGTCATCGTGACAAGAATTCAGGCCGGGTTACACTATCTGCATCTGCGTATTACGAATCTTCTGGTAGCTTACCTCTATTAGAACCACATTCGCTTGAAACATGAAATCGTTTACTTAATTAAAATGCAAATGCTATCAGTACCCAAGTCCGGTCTACAGCGGGCACTACAGCTTCAATGTGGCTGTTGGCTTGCACCAAGGTTCGGCACTAAGCCCGTATATCTTCCTGGTGATAAAAGACGCACTTACTTCGGACATCCAGGAAGAGGCTCCCTGGTGTATGCTGTTTGCCGACGACATTGTGTTGGTTGCCGAGAGTGGCCTAGAGGTCCAGAGCAGACTAAAGGTGTGGTGGCAAAGACTGGAGAATGTTGGCTTGAAATTAAGTAGGTCCAAAACTTCAACTGCTGTCGGCTGGCTGCAGTTCACTCAGTCGCTTGCTCGTCACAGCATCTATATATACGGGGTTAGCCGCCCCCCGCGCGCCCCGCACTGCGCACAGATTTTGTTCGCGCTGTCTTCTCCTATACGTAGTAGAATTAGCTCAATGCATGTAGCGGAGATGAGAATGTTGAGGTGGATGTGTGGTGTGACAAGAATGCGGATAAAATAAGGAATGAGTATTTTAGAGGAAGTTTGAGAGTTGCGCCAGTTACAGAAAAGTTGAAAGGGAATCGACTGTCTTTGTATGGGCATGTGATGAGAAGGGAAGAATCGCATGTGACTAAAATAGTGATGAATATGTTGATGGATGGAGAGGGAGAGGAAGACCAAAGAAACGATGGATGGATTGTGTGAGGAACGATATGAATGAAAAAGGTGTAAATGATTGTGTGACGGTTGACAGAGGAGAATGGAAGAAAAGACGTGTTGCGTCGACCCCGAGTAACATGGGATAAGGGCAGGAAGATGATGATATCAAAAGCTCAACACTTTACTCGGGTTGTAACTCGAGTTGTACAAGTTTCAAAATTTGAAAGGTTTTTGGGATTACCAGGATTACATGAAAGGCCAGCAAGTAGCATTTTCGTGATACAAACTGTAGTCATCGATAAGTCTGCAACATGCAAGACCATTCGGTTATTGAGAGATTTATGTTAAGCCGTAGTAAAGGCATAAAATCAGTAGTATTTTCATGATACAAACTGTATTCCTCGATAAGTCTGCAACATGCAAGACCATTCGGTTATTGAGAGATTTATGTTAAGCCGTAGTAAAGGCATAAAATCAGTAGTATTTTCATGATACAAACTGTAGTCCTCGATAAGTCTGCAACATGCAAGGCTATTCGGTTATTGAGAGATTTATGTTAAGCCGTAGTACAGGCATAAAATCAGTAAATAATGATGGAGCATCGTGAACGTACCGACAACAAAGAATAATAAAATTTTAAGTAATTATTATTTAAAATTATTGACAAAACCTTGATTCAAACGATGACTTCGTTTGAATCAAGGTTTTGTCAATAATTACTGTCATATGGTACGTAGGGACCTTAAGTTGAAAGGAAATTCTATAAGTACCTCCCGCAGTCTACCATTTAATAGTCCACTCATCGTGAGTCATAAATTAATAGTACTAAATTACTATGATTCCATGCATAAATTACACAATTTTATCATAATACGTGGTAAACGGGGACAAGGATGTCCCTTATTGTAAAAATAAATAGTTAGGTATAACTTGTAGGTTCGTGTCGCAGTAATTATAAGTGAAACGGTCTTGGTCAATGGGCTCTTCTGATAGAATAAATAAATAAAATAAATTAAGCTTTATTTTCAGACTACATTCCATAACTTTGTTAGTATTTTAGTGTTAGTAACAATGGTGCTTATGTAATTAGGTTAGTATTGTTAGTGTTTACAACTAAATTATTTATTTAGTTAGACCTAAGACAGTCCCCACCCAGTGTCTCTGGAAGGGGCAGTCCAGATTAGATAATATAAACTTATTATGAAAGATCATACGTTTATTTATCGTTAAAGGCTTAATTCCTATTAATATTGGCTAGAAGGATTGCGCTGGAAGCTGCCCTACTAAAGTAGGTACCTAGCATTTTACTGGAATGGTCCACACCATAGGCCGTTGGTGTGAGTAATAGATCAGTATTTGAGCAGAGAACGCAGTGAAACGGTATGCCTAGCATTATAAGACCCAGCCCCACTGCCTGGATCGGACGATTACCATGACAATGTATACATAGTTGGGACATACTGAATACGAAATCTTGGGAGATCGAGGATATGCAGGCCTATGTCCAGTGAGTTATGGAGACTCTACTTCCACAAATGACAGACGCTGACGTAATTGCTAACTGAAAGACGACGTAACGTTATTGAGAACTCGTCATCCATCGGTCAGTAACACGTCATAACCTCATAAGTCACATAACAAGGTCTAATAGCTCTGTCACAACGCGCAACGCACGACTCTCGTGCTGCAGTATGTACTCTACACTTTCGCCGCGGTCAATGTTGATGCAACAACAAATTGTCCCCAAAACGTTGCGAGTCACGTTACATCTTACTGAATTACCCAATAGGGTAGATGAAACCATAAAACAATAATTCCAAGACACTTATCTCAAAAAAAAAACTTTATTTTGGGCCTAAAAACCCGTTTTATTTTGAATTAATTGCCAAATTCGATTTTTAGTTGCTTTGAAATCAATATATAGTTGAATAATTGAGTTGAATAAACAGTGACGTCACAGTTTGCTATTGCCATACAAAATCTATGAGAACCGCGTTTTGACAGCTCTTAAAAAGATTGAACCAATTGATTGGTTTGTCATATACCCCTTGTCCTACCAGACGGTCAGACAGTGAGCTAATGTGATTGGTGTACCTGTACAGTCACACGCAGAAGCATAAGTATGCAGAGCAGCAGTAACTGCCCGGCTTACGACTTGTAAGTGTTATATTTGTTGGAATGAAAGATATTGTTGAGTAGACTTGGTTTATCAAGACGAGGAACATATTATATTAAAGATACAGTTTAGTAGAAGTATCACAGACGGGATCAGACATAGCAGTGCCGGAGTGACAGGCATCAACCGGAACCATAGATAACATCTAGTGGTGTGCATACTAATTGTTTACTAAATAGTGATGTTACAACATCCCCCTTATTGAGTTCAAATTAGACCCCTGACAAACAATTATTAAAATGTACTATGATAAGCGACTTTACTTAAGGTTCGCGACTGTAAGACGTATGTAGTTACAGAATTATAATCATCAAAATCATCCAAGTTCATGTAACTCGATTGAATGACTTTTTCTGAAATATTCATTCAATCGAGTTACATGAACTTGGATGATTTTGATGATTATAATTCTGTGACTACATACGTCTTACAGTCGCGAACAATATTTTAATCAACATACAACCTAGCACTGGCCTGCAAATTGAGAAAAAATGTAAGAAAATTTTTATTTCGCGGGCTCGTTGGAGCATTCACCTTAAATGACAACATGCTCTATGATACTTATAGGTATATTAAAACTAGACAACATTGTTATTAATACTAAGTTACATTTAATCTAGACAACATTCATAATACTACTTAGTTAATAGTTAATCTATTTCCTCTATTAACCATCTTGTAGGTTTTACAATTCGACCTGACCTAGTTGTTACGCTTGAGGATTTTTGAGATGATTCTTTTTGTCTAGACTCCTGTCTGTCACCTTCCTCTCTCCCCTGTGACGCAGTCGTAGTTGAACCCACGCAGGCGCATTACTTTATCTAATTTGTTTCATTACCACTGCTCTCAAAACGGTGAAGAAAAACTTCTTGAGGAAACCAGCATGTCCTAGAACGAAATTTAAAAGACGTGTGACACCTACCAACCCGCACTGGGTCCGCATGGTTGATAACATAACAGCCCACTCCCTCTCATAAAGAGGAGACCTGTGTCCCAGCAGTGGGAACTTTATAGGCTGATCAATGATAATGCATGCACCAGCGGAAATCCGAAACTCCATAATGTCTGTTATGGGTTTGTGACAAGTTGTAGTAGCAAATGTCTAGTCAGAGATATTAATAAACTGATCATAAACTTCAGGCGTTTAACGCTGAAAGGTAAAATTATTATCCTAACTTCCATCCATTAAGACTGTATCTACCTACCTACTATACATATAAACTCAAATGTTATAGGTAGATGAACTAGTTTAAGGTTAAACCGAGCCCGAAATAAATACATATCTACCTACGTGAGTAAACTGTAAACATGAAAACTGAATAGGTGGTTAGTAGTACCTGTGGTTAGTTCTTTAGTTATCTTAAACTAAGCGATAAAACTTGGTACCCAATTCTGATCTAATCCTAAACTAGGATTAACGGTAGAAACTGCAGTACGATAAGAACCGAAAGTCAACTCAATTGTCACTCTAACATGTATGGATACAATCGTAATTGCTTTTCAGCATTGCCTGTAATATTCAGGACACACACACATAATATCACGCCTTTATTAAATTCCCGAAGGACACATCCACTTTTTTTTCAGTTATGTAAAGTTCCATTTAATACTAACATCAACCGGGCAGAAAGCGGGCACTTATATACAGGGTGTAAAAGACCTCATCACGAAGCCGTCAACCAAGCTTTCTGTACATCAAACTAAGTAACTACAGGGAAACAACTTTTTTTTTTGGGTGAAAAATCATGTTTTGTCGTAGAACTCAATGTAACGCACTCAAAACATTGTGCTGATGGATGGATTGAATAGTACGGGAGTCGTGGAGGTCTTAAAGTAAAATCTTACATTAAAAAGTTATATAAAAAAAAAACTTGTCAAAAAGTTGGAACTTTGACCCCCAATATAGTAAATTGTAGAACAAAAAAATGATCGCAATGACGGGGAGAACAAGTGCCTTTCGGCTTTGTTAAGAGGTGTTTTACACCCTTTATATGACTTCGTGTTACATTATCGCCAGCTTTCTGCTGCTACTGAGAAACTTCTGTTGGTAAACATAATAACATAAGATAACATAACATCTCGTCGGTTCTAATGGTACACCACAATTTCGCTATGTTATGCTAAACTCCCATGTAAAAAGGAGATGAGCCTGATATTGCTATAAAGCCACAAAGCCAGACTCCGTGGCTGCTACCGAGAAATTCCTGATGGAAAACCCTAATAACATTATTCCCGAAATGGAAATCGAACCCATGACCTTATTTATGCTCAGCAGTCGCATGTTTTCCATTGAATAAATTGAACTGCTAACAGTTTCGGCACTGACTGTATAAACAATAAAAAGTGTGAATGAAACAATGTGTGTGTCTCGTAAACAATAGACGCAGCATTGTAGCGAAGCTCGAAGGTCTGATTCAGCCGTGACTGCCAGATATTTGAGGTTAATCAGTTACGTAAGGAAACCTCATCATTATCAAATACTTGGTAATGTTTAAGTGTGTCAGTTACAGTCATACACTTTTTCACATCATTGTGATGGTAAGGTTCTTGCTGCTGACATTGAACGCTTTTGATTTAGTTTTGCACAACATTTTTTGATGAAATACTGGAAATTCTCGTTGGTACATGTTGTTGTTGTAACGCGTTTACGTCAAGGTATAAAACATGTTATCTAGTTATACAGTTTATATTATTGTTGTGGGTACAGTTTTGCTTATCGCTAACAGAAGTTTTAAGGACTCTCCATAATCATTATCTTGGCCTTTTTCCAATTCTTTTGTGGTCGGCGCAGCATGACTTCTTCTTCCAAACTTCTCTATTTATCGTCATCTCATCACACACTTCGTTTTTAGGACTCTGTCGTTTGTATTTAAAGCTTGTTGAAAACTTGTCAAAAAGGTGACGACGTTACTGAAACGTGTTTTCTGTGAATAATAATTTAGACACTTTCCATCAGGTTATGGGCCCAGGAATTGCCCAGGGTGTTGTGTGCGCAGTAATTGCACGATATCGTAGATTTTAAAATTTGGAAATACGCACTTTCGATAATGACGGATGACAATAGTTCGTCAGGTTCCATTTTTGGAATCGGGAAGCTCAGGGGTTCAGAGAACTTTGAAGTAGTTTGGAAGTTCCAAGTCCAAAACTACCTGGAATGTAAAAACTGGTGGGTGGCCGTAGAAGCCACAGAAGTCTCTGCAGAACTCAAAGATGCTGATCGACAGGCGCGTACTACCATGTGTCTACTATTGGAGCCTTCATGTTTTTCAAATGTCTACAATTTGAAGACTGCACATAAGGTATGGCACAAGCTGTGTGGTGCATACGAGGATAAAGGCTGGGGTATACGAATATCACTGCAGCGTCAATTATGGTCATGTAAGTTGGAAAACTTTGCGAATATGGAGAAATACGTCTCAAAAGTACCATCCAATTAGCTGCAATAGACGCGAAAGTCTCAGATGATTGGATCATTTCCATTTTGCTTGCCGGATTATCATCAGAGTACAACCCGTTGATAATGGCAGTAGATAATAGTGGAAAGGATATTAGCCTAGAGTAGATCAAAACCAAACTGCTACAGGAGGCTAATAGACAAGCTGAAACAGCTGGAGCTGGTGAGTGTTGTGATTCAATGTTAGCATAATCTATGGTACTGTGTAGAGGAAAAAACTGAGGAGCCGAGTGTCTGTGGTTACTCTGAACAAATGATTATTACTGATTGAGTTACGTGCGTAAATATTAAAAACGTTATAATAATAGTTTAAAGAGATGAATAAACTTAAAACTGAACAACAGTGTTTCTATTAAAATATATAACAGTGGTAGCAGAGCATGATTCACGCCCGCGTCGATGAAATAGAAGTGCACAACTGCACACGCTACAAAGAGAAAAAAAAAATGGCGGAAATTATTAAGGTAAAGCAATTTGCCGGCGAAGATTTTGCAATATGGAAGTTCCGTATTAGTAACATACTACGGGAAAATGAATGTTTAAATGCAATAGAAAATAAAGCATTTGCGAGCGTCCCCGAGAACAAAAAATTTGAAGCTCGAGCTCAAAGCATTTTATAAGCGGCGTCGCCGACAGCCATATTGATTATATTCAAGAGGAGAATACAGCGTACAACATGATGTATAAATTAGAGCAACAATTTATGCAAAAAGGCACCAGAAGTAAACTATTCTTACGGCGGGAACTAAACAATATAAAATACAAAGAAGGAACGTCACTCGGAGACCATTTTGTTACATTGTCAAAAATATTCGGCCAGCTAAAAGACGCAGGAAGCCCCCTAGCAGAGGAAGAAAAGGTTAATGTGTTATTGCTATCCATGCCAGAATCGTACGAAATTATTGTAACAACTTTAGAATCATTACCAAACCTGACAGTAGACATGGTTAAGGACAGATTACTAGGAGAGGAAGAAAAGAGGAAGAAGATGGGTCCTCAAATAATAGAGCACCAGAGGAATACATTTTTGTGCTTTGGATGCGGTAAGCCAGGCCATAAAAAATTCGAATGTAGAGCGAGATACCAACAGGGATCAGCCCGTGGACATGGACAAAATTATTCTAGAGGTCAAGGACGAGGAAATTGGGCGCCACATCGGGCAGCATTTGGAGGCAGAAGTAGGTCACAAGGAAGAGGTCGTGGATTTCCAGACAGAAGATCATGGCAACAACAAGGACCTAACTATCCAGGGAATAATCATCAGACATATGCGGCATCAACAGAGAATGAGTATGCATTTCTGACTGGCAATGGACGGAACCAAGAAGTTACTGATCAATGTGAAATATTTTGGTGTGTGGATTCGGGGTCATCAGACCACCTAACAAATGATAAAAGTGTGTTTTATAACTACATTGAACTAAATACACCAAAAGTGATTGCTGCGGCCAAGAATGCAGTGAGTTTATCGGCGGTTGGATTTGGGAACATAAAGGCAAGATGTTATGTTGGTAAAAGATATATAGACTGTACTATTAAAAATGTTTATTATGTGCCGGAGTTGAGGAAAAACTGGTTGTCTGTTGTTAAAATTGAGAGTAATGGTTATAGGATTGAATTTTTAAATAGTAAAGTTAGAGTTTATAAAAATGATCAATTGACAATGATTGGAAACAATGAAGGGTCTTTGTATACTATTCGCATGCAAATATTCAAAGGTGAATGTAATTTAAGTAACAGTAATTTTGATCAAGTGATGCAACTGTGGCATAGACGTTTTGGTCACCTCGGTTTTAAAAATTTAACTTTGCTTTCACAGAGTCAAATGGTAAATGGCATTGATGACTTGACTAAATGTAATAATAATAATTCTGTGTGTGAACCGTGCTTGCTAGGTAAAATGACAAGACAACCTTTTAACAGACAAGGACGTGGGGCTACCAGACCACTAGAATTAGTACATACTGATGTATGCGGACCAATCACCCCACTGACTGAGGAAGGATATAAGTACTTTCTAACATTTATAGATGACTATACTCATTTTGTTTGGGTCTATCTACTTTCTAATAAAAGTGAAGTTTTTGACAAATTCAAGCAGTACTATTTTTATACAACCAACCATTTCAATGTTAATATATTAAAGTTGAGATCGGATAATGGCGGAGAATATGTGTCAAGGCAATTTCGGGAGTTTTGTTACAGCAAAGGAATCCAAATGCAATATACTGTGCCATACAATCCCCAGATGAACGGAGTAGCAGAACGGATGAACCGCACATTAATAGAAAAGGCAAAAACAGTTTTGTTAGACTCAAAGCTTAATAAAGAGTTTTGGGGCCATGCAGTTTTATTTGCAGCCTATGTTACTAACAGAAGTCCGACTGAAGGAAAAAGTCAAACTCCATCAGAGCTATGGGAAGGAAGGAAACCTGATGTGAGAGCTATGAGAGTTTTTGGTTGTACAGCATACAATCATGTGCCTAGAGAGTTACGACATAAACTAGATAATTCAGGAAAGAAAATGATTTTTATTGGATATTTCAATTCAGGATATAAGCTGTATGATTCAGAAACAAAGTCAGTAATATCGGCACGCAATGTATTGTTTGATGAAACAAAACCCGGATGTGACAATAATAATTGTGTGAGGTACACACAGGAGACAATAGAGAAAAAAGAAGATGAAATAAATGGACAGGAAGAAGAAAGTGAGGAGGAGAGAGATAGTGAAAGTGTATCAAGGGACAATATAGAGCGAAAAGTATCAAAGTATGGAGATAAAGGAAAAAATAGAGATAGTAAAGAAGAAGAGACACAGGAAATAGAGAATGATACAGACAGAAAGACAGAGAGTTTAGAAAGAGGGAGAGAAAAGAGACAAATAAGAAAACCAGTGTGGCAAAAGGATTATGAAATTAATTTAGACCAGGATGATACATTTTATGATACATTATATGCATTATTATCAAGTTACCAGGAGGTTCCAACTAATTTTGATGACATTAAAGGGAGACAAGATGAGAAGCTTTGGAATAAGGCAATAAGTGAGGAATTAAAAGTTTTAAAAGAAAATGAAACATGGAAGTTTGTACCTGAACCACAGAAAGAAAAGCTACTGGATAGTAAATGGGTATTCACAAAGAAAAATATAGGAGAAAAATAGGAGTTATATAAAGCAAGGTTAGTAGTGAAGGGTTTTCAACAGAAGGAAAAGTTAGAAAACACTTACTCACCCGTATTGAAGATGCAAACTTTGAGAGTTCTTTTATCAATTGCTGCTCAGAAAGAATATGAAATACATCAGATGGATGTCAAGGGAGCTTTCCTATATGGACGAATTGATGAAACAGTGTACTTAAAACCTCCACTAGGACTGACAGTTCCAGAAGGCAGTTCTAAAATTACAAAAATCTCTTTATGGTTTAAAGAAGAGCCCAAAATATTGGTATGAAAAATTCACAGAAGTTATTACTGAATGTGGCTTTAGGCGATCACAAAATGACTATTGTTTCTATAGTAAAGGCAATCTCTATTTGATTTTGTATGTCGACGATATATTAATAGTAGGGCCTAGTGCAACTGAAATTGGAAATGTCAAAAACTTCTTAAAAACTAACTTTAGCATGAAAGACTTAGGGAACAGCAATCTGACATATCTTGGCATTAGTATTCAAAAGAAACATGATGGTATTTATCTTAATCAATCTAAATATCTGCAAAACGTTCTTGAATATTATAATATGGACAATTGTAAAGGAACTAATTCTCCTATGGACCATAATTTTAAACTGGATTTTGACGAATGTGAAATTGACATGACTTTAGAACATCAGTGCAGGTCTCTTATTGGTTCTTTGATGTACGCTATGGTGAGCACAAGACCAGACTTAGCAACAGCTGTATCGTACTTGAGTAGATTCCAGTCACAGCCAACTTTGAAGTTGTGGCAAGCTTTAAAGCGTGCTCTTAGATATGTGAAACAAACTATTGATTTTAATTTAAAATATTCAAAGTGTAAATATGAAAGCTTAACAGGCTTTGCAGATGCAGACTTTGCACGCGATAATGATAGGAAATCCACTAGTGGATATTTGTTTAAGCTATTCGATAATACAGTAACATGGAAATCAAAGAAGCAAAGTACAGTTTCATTGAGTACAACAGAAGCAGAGTTAATTGCTTTATGTAAAGCATCTGTGGAAGCTTGTTGGCTAATGAAGTTGTTGTGTGACTTTAACATTAAAATTAGCAATACTGTTATTTTTGAGGACAATCAAAGTACTATGAAAGTTGTAAACAATCCAGATCAGAAAAGATTGAAGCATATTGATGTTAAATTTAACTTTATTAAACAAAAGGTAGAGGAAGGATTAATAACTATTAAATATATATCAACCACAGATCAAATAGCTGACATTTTGACGAAGCCCATAACAGGAGAAAGATTTATAAGATTGTGTAGTATGCTTAAATTGTTGAAATGTTAAATAATGTAATTCAATGTGCAAACATTGAGGGAGAGTGTTGTGATTCAATGTTAGCATAATCTATGGTACTGTGTAGAGGAAAAAACTGAGGAGCCGAGTGTCTGTGGTTACTCTGAACAAATGATTATTACTGATTGAGTTACGTGCGTAAATATTAAAAACGTTATAATAATAGTTTAAAGAGATGAATAAACTTAAAACTGAACAACAGTGTTTCTATTAAAATATATAACAGTGAGCACGCCCTTGCCTCTAAACAGGAAAAGGTACCCAAAAACAATGCTCGTAAACCAGTGCGCAAGTGCTATAAATGCCACAAAGAAGGACACAAGGCAGCTGAATGTAAGAAGCTGATTGCCGGTGTGGTCGGTTTGAGCATGAGTACAGCAAATACCAAGAAGAAAAGTGATTGGTATGTGGATAGCGGATGCTCGACCCATATGACTTACGATGCTGGAAAGTTATGTAACTATAAGAAACGAAAGGGTAACTTGACAATTAAAGTGGCTAATGGAGAACAAATACCAGTTGAAGGTAGAGAAAATGCTAAGCCAAAAGTTAGCGGAAGTTCAGATTTCACGTTAGAAAATGTTCTTCATGTTCCTCGACTAAACTTGAACCTGATATCAGTGAGCGATCTTGTTAAGAATGATTTCGTGGTTAATTTTGACAAAGGAGGTTGCATTATAATGAATAAATCCGACGTGCAAAGAAGTTGACGGAATTTTCAAATTAAATGAAAAACAAAATTATAATATATCAACGCGATGTTGTCAAATGTATCTCTGTCAAACTTATGGCATAGAAGATTGGCGCATTTAGGTCAAAATAACATACTAATATTAAAAGATCTGGTAACTGGTATGAAATTCGATACTAAACGGAATATTGAGCCATGTATTCCATGCATTCAAGGTAAGACATGTAAAAGTCCGTTCAAAAATAAAGGCACACGAGCACAACAGATTCTTGAATTAGTACACACGGATATTTGCGGTCCAATGGAAGAGCCATCGTTTGTTGGTTCCTTGTACATGTTGCTATTTATCGACGATTACACACGCAAGACTCACGTTTATTTCTTGAGAAATAAGAGTCAAACTTTCGACAAATTTCGTGAATTTATGGCCGAAGTAGAGAGAGAGACTGGTAAGTCGATAAAATGCCTCGGATCTGATAATGGTACTGAATTTTGTAATCATGCCTTCGACAGATTGTTCAAGTCATCTGGTATAAAGCACCAAACGACTGTTCCGTATACACCCGAACAAAATGGCGTAGCTGAGAGGGCGAACAGATCGATCATTGAGAAAGCAAGGACGTTGCTTTGTGAGGCGAATCTTTGCAAGAAGTTTTGGGCTGAGGCAGTATATGCCGTGGTATACCTAAAGAATCGAAGCCCCACAAAGGCGGTCACAAATAAAGTACCTGAAGAACTATGGTCCGGTAAGAAAGTGAACTTAAGTCATTTAAAAATCTTCGGATGTTTGGCGTTTGCATTGAAACCAAGGCAGAAAAGGCAAAAGCTCGACATAAAGACTGAAGGTTTAATTTTTGTTGGCTATTGTGAGCTTACGAAAGGTTACCGACTGATGAATCTGCAGACTAGCAAGATACTTATTGCTAGAGATGTAAAGTTCTTGGAAAATGTTTTTCCAAGCGATGGTACGAATGTGACGAAGAACGCAGTTGTTCTTTTGTCCCTAGAATAGGAACGAACTGAACCTGCGATATTAGATGTATCTCCTGAGGTCCACTCAAACAGTGAAGACGATTTTCAGGATGCAGATGTTGGAAGTACCAAACCTGCTACGACTCCAGAGCCAAGTGTTGAGACGAGTATCGAGCCGAGATACAACCTGCGTACACGGAAGCCAGTAGACTATTTTTGTACGTGCATCAACGCTCTCGCGGCTATTAACGGCGATCCGACGACTGTAGAACAGGCGCTAGCTAGGCCTGATCGTGAGCTGTGGCAGAAGGCCATGGAGGAAGAGCTGCAATCGTTGAAGGAGAACCACACGTGGACGTTAGTAAACTTACCACGTGACAAGAAGCCGATACAATGTAAATGGGTCTTTAAGATTAAGCGAGATAGCGATGGTAAGGTCTCAAAGTATAAAGCTAGGCTGGTAGCGAAGGGATTTACTCAGGTACGTGGCGTAGACTATAATGAAACTTATTCTCCGGTAGTTAGGAGCTCGACTTTGCGACTGTTATTCTCATTAGCTGTAGTATATGATTGGGACATAGATCAGTGGGATGTGTGACGACAGCTTTCCTTTACGGTAAACTGAAGGAAGATATTTACATGATGCAGCCTGTAGGTGCTATAGCCAAGGGTCAGGAGACGAAGGTCTGCAAGTTAAATAGGTCATTGTATGGTCTGAAGCAAGCGTCGAATGCTTGGTTTCATGAACTTGACCAAGAGATGCTTAGCTTAGGTTTCACGCAATCGAAGATAGAGCCCTGCTTATACCAAAAGTTGTTAGGAGATAAGAATAGGATAGTTGTAGTTATATACGTTGATGATATTTTTATTTGTTGTAGTTCTTTTCACAAAAATGAAAAGGAAAAGTTAAAGGCCGGTTTATTGAAAAAGTTCAAGGTCAAGGATCTAGGTCGTGCTAGGCATGAGACCTAGGAGAGACAATAACAGTATTTACCGTGACCAAGACCAGTATGTTATTAATGTGTTAAAGGAATTTGAAATGACGGATTGTAAACCAGTCATTACCCCTATGGAAGTTGGTCTCAGATTGGAGAAAGCTTCAGATTCCAGTTGTAGGTTGCCATATCAGAATCTGGTAGGATGTCTGAACTATTTAGCCTAAAATAGTAGACCAGACCGTTAGCGTTCTAGCACAGTTTAACTCGTGCTACGCCGAAATTCACTTTTAAGTATGCTAAACGGGTGCTTAGATATTTAAAAGGGACGTCTGATTTTGCACTTACTTTCCGAAAGTCAGGTAAATTAGAACTTCTTGGCTACGTGGATGCGGATTGGGGTGGGTCATATGATAGAAAATCCTTGACGGGTCTAATGTACATGTTAGGCGATAATTTAATAACGTGGGAGAGTCGCAAGCAAAGGTGTGTTGCTCTGTCCTCTACCGAGGCAGAGTACATAGGTCTTAGCCAAGCTTCAAAGGAAGCGATTTACTTAAGAAGTATGTTAAAGAGTTTAACAAATGATAGTTGCAATAAACCCGTAGTAATTTATAATGACAATCAGTCTGCACATCACATTGCGAGAAACAAGATGAACCATAATAGGACGAAACATATCGATATTAGGTTTCACTTTGTTCGCGAAGCGATATCGAATGAGGCGGTAGAGGTGCAGTATGTACCTTCACAGGAAATGGTGGCAGATATGTTAACAAAGTCTCTGCCAGACCCCAAGATAAAGTTGGCTTTAGCGAGATTACCCATTAAGAGGGCGGGTAGTGAAAGTGGTGTAACTTAGTTTTTGATATGTCATATTTGTTTTGTACAAATAGGTTTAGGGTTTTATAATGGTATAATCTGTTTTGTTTATTTTGTATGTTTTAATGTCATGTGTTGATGTGGGTACTGTCGAGTACAACGTAAGTATTTGTGTACACTTTAGTACAAAGTTGCATACACACTTGTACATGTTTTGGAACTAGTGACCTGGTGCGATTTAAGTGTGCATGTACACTTGTTAGCCTTAAGTGTGCGTACACATGTGGCAGATTAAGGGTGCGTGTTGGAGATTGATACCTTCATGGTTTATAATCTGTCACATAGTGACTTTGTACGTAGGCATGACAACAGTTCTCAATAAAATGTCTGACGACTGAAACGTGTTTTCTGTGAATAATAATTTATGCTATCGCAAGTAACGCACTGCTAACAGACACTTTCCATCACATAAATTATAGATTTTTAGGTAAAACCCCAATCAACTTCAAGTATCCTTTATCTATATTGAAAAACAATTGCCATTATAATACTGCGAAAATTAGTCACCGAATGGCACAAATGAGTTTTTTTTTCGGAAACATCTGTTAGCACACAAAAAATAATAAATGCGTATATAAAAAAATACTGCTATTCTTGTGTTACGTCCTTACGACTCTTAGGCCCCGTTCCCACTATGTCGTCACGATTAATTTATCGTTGGATTTTAGTTGGCAAAAGTCGTGGACGACAGTAAGCGCGTCGTCCTATATGTGAACACCTCCATTTAAATACACAAGCCACGACACTTAAAACTATACGATTATCTGTCGTCACGACATAGTAGGAACGGGGCCTTAACCATTCAAATATTTACACGACGTTACGACAGTTCTTTGAGGTCGTGCGACATGTCTAAAACAACGGCAATAGAGAACAATATACAGAGTTTGAAAATAAACTCACCCTGTAAAAATAATTGAACTAATTAGTAGGTATGACGACCACTCAAGCTATACAAAACCGGTTTATACGGATCTCTCATTGGACTGGAAACCTGTACAAAGCGAAGCCATGTCATAATGGAACTGTATAGATTGAAATGTCGCCATGTGTAGTATCTATTACGACAGACCCAAATGTAAATCAGATGTGCAAACATCGTGAAGTATTATTAATGAAGATACGTATTTCGTAATGTTAATATTTAAACATAAGTTATCTGTGTAAATAACACTATTCTTAGCTATCGTAACAATATACAGAAATTTTAAACCAGACATTTCGTTTCGAAACAAATTCCAAAATTGCAAACATTTGTTCAATTTAATTACGCAATTATGAAAACAACATTGACAGTTACTTAGGTATAATGTTACGCAACATTAAAATAAGTTTACACAATATGTTTCTCGACGGGAGATAGCGCAAACAAGTTGGTCGTCGCTTATGGAATTCTTACACACGACCAAGTGTAAATAGAGAGGATCGAGTACACATGTCTTCGGCCAATGTTGTTCAGTTTCATGGTTCGACTTCATTCAAACAAGTCGTAGTGAAATGCATTGAAAATCAAATCCATTGAAAATCAAATGCATTGGGAGCCCGAATTCGAGTAGTTTTTCCGAATACGCATGAACGAACGACCAAGTGCAATTGCGAACAGATTTGAAAGTTATATTATATTTTAAGGTACGTTATTAAACAATAACGAAGTTATCCAAAAAAAATGCTAACCTATTCAACCCTAGTACAGAATAACGGAACCCTTATTAAGTAATTATCGGTCTGTAACAAGCATTGTTAACTCACGGTAGTATTTCACCGGTAACGGAACCATAGTGTGATTCGTGACTCAAGAATCGGCTCTCAACTAACAACGCCATTTAGGTAGGCGGACGGAAATTACACCTACATTCAATTTCTAGTTATTCCAGACGGCGCGGCGGGCCTATTGGCATCAACCGATCACAAATCCAACCCTGACTGTTACTGAGAAATTCATCCTGGAAAACCCATTAGCACTTTTTCCGACCCAATACTCAAACTCGGGTCCTCGTGATAAGCAGTAGCGCTTGCGGCTATTCTAGACCCATGAGGCAAACTCAAAAATACCTATCTATCTGTCAAAATTAATTCAACTTCAATAAGTAATTTTTGGGTGAAAGAATAAAAACATTCATCCATCCTCACAAACTTTTTCATTTATAATAGTGTAAGATTATGACGGCCTATTTAGGTACCAATTTACATGAAATAAAGACAATTTAGTAGAAAACCTACTAACAAGTGTAATAATATTAGAATGTTTGAAAAATAGGCAATAGGTACCTTTCGACAGTTCATTGGATACGCAATTAGGAAGAGAATGATGTCAATTTAGTTACGTGTTACTACAAAATTACGAATTACACGTTTTTATGGAAATATTATTCAAATGGCTGTAACAATTAGCTTTAACATCTACATATTTTCTGCCTCTCTGGTACTTGACGTTGTTTTATGTTCGAACATAATGTAAGGTATTGCGGAATAAATACAACATAATCACGCTTGCAATCCGCGAAGGATTAAGAAGATGTGTTCCTAAAGTACACCCCCAATTCGCTAGTTACGTTTAAGTCCCATGTAATAGGGAGCGGGCCTATTGCCATCAACCGGACACAAATTCAGACTCCGTGGTTACTATTGAGAAATTCCAGATGGTAATTATGATACGTCGCACGAAATGCCTACTACGTCATTTACTTATACCATCAAGCCTATACATACCGGATCTCCTCCACTCTGTTGTCAATAAACCAACTCAAATCTCTCCCGACTTTCAGGCATATACCTAGTGTTCTGAAAAGTTCTGTTGTTTGCCTTGGAGTTGCCCTGCTTTCTCTCATCAGTTTGCCTATATATTATATCCAGCAGGACAGCAGGTAGTTGTGAATGATAAGCAAAAACAGAATATCATTTAGGTCATGTGAAGACCTGACGTCAACATGTCAGCCGAAAGACGTCCACTGCGGGACATAAGTTTCCCCCAAGTGTCGCCAAATTGACCGGTCTCGTGCGTCTCGCATCCAGCGGATCCCCGCAATCTTCACTAGGTCATCGGTCCACGTAGTGGGAAGCCTTCCAACGCAACGTCTTCTGGTTCGCACTGAACTTTTCAGCCCATTCGACCATCCGTTCTGCGAGCAATGTGCCCTGCCCACTGCCACTTAAGTTTGGCAATTCTTCGGGCTACGTCGGTAACCTTGGTAACCTTGGAAGACCTGACAATTCAAATTATAATTATTAGTGTCTCTCAGGTGGTATGTTAGTAAAAGTTCAATATAGAATTTTTTTCACATACTTTCTGTCTACTTATTTCTTTAACTAGTTTGTTAACAGCTTTCTGTCAATGAAGATCAAATGTCAAATAATATTTCACTGAATTTATACCGCCCTGTATACAAAATCAGTTTCTGTGGATATAGTCAAACAAATTAGAAGACAAAAGCAAGATTTACACAAACAAGTCATAAATCTCATTCATTCAATTAGGTTGGACGTCTAACCGCATATTGTCTGGTTCCGTTGTCGTAAGCTCCAATTTTGTTTGATGTTGTATCACAAATTGGTTCTAACAAGCGACGTGATGTAAGCGCAGGTCACACTACGAGCTAAGCTAATGTAGCTCATTAAGCTAATATCGAATTATTTGTATGGTTCCGTAGCCAAATGGTTAAAACGGAACCCTTATAGATTCGTCCTGTGTCCATATGCCACAGTCATTTTATTCAGAGCCTGTTGGCACCGCACAGTCGCAATTTAGGGAGTAAGCTACATAACCACTGAAACGCGCTAATAAATCTATAGCAGTCGTGGTCGGCTCCTTTATAGATTTACGCAGCACGCCACAACTGCAAGCGTCGCTATCCGTCGACGGCTGCAGTGGTATTGCCGGTGGCCAAGTGCCGCTCGTCTGTATGAGCTCTTAGCCATCACAGCTCTTCATAATTCAATTCACAACGCGGACTACAGAGCTACTCAAAAAAAAAGTGAGCCGTCGCGGGACGCCTGGCAGATGTGAAACAACGAAATTATTTTGTACAAGTAATATATGCTTAAAAAAAGGCAATATAAAAAACAAACATAAAATAAAATAAAATAAAAACAAAATGACTCGATTCACAAAAAAAACCTTATCGAACTCTTTGTAAATCGTGGCGAATATATCTTATGCTACTTCAATAGGTTGGTAATGTTCGGGATTGTTCGGGCCGGGTTCGTTCGCCACGGTCGCCACGAATTTTTCATTTGTTTTTTGGTTTACCCGCGCCTATACGGGTCGGGGGGCTTTCGGGACCAGGGCCGCGGTCTCTGTTTTTTTTGATATCCTATAACTCTAGGGTTATATTCTGTAGGTAAAAATAATACTAAAAATCCTAGAATAGGTGGTCCAAAAATGCATAGTTTCGGAGATATCATTAATCATAATTACAAAAAAAAGTATCTAAGTTTCATTGATAAATACGAGTAATTCATTAAAAAAACCAAAAGCTAAGAAAATGCGAAGTTGTCATATTTCACATAAGGCTGTTTTACGTTAATAATCGTGACTTTCCCGAATTATTTCGTAGGAAAAATGAAAAAAAAAAGGATGATTGAAACATAATTCATATGCCAGTTTATTCTTTGATATGGTTTCAATCATACCCTAGAGTTATGGGATATCAAAATAAACAGGTTGTACAGGGCAGGGTGTAAACAACCTTATCACGAAGCCGTCAACCAAACATTTCACATCAAAACGGTCAAGTGCGAGTCGGACCCGCAAACACTGGGCTAGCTTAGTTCGCTGTGTCCTCACAAAGTCTTTTATCCCCACAAAGTTTGAGTAGTATAGATACGAATTTTATGAAAATGAGAAAGCAAAGAATCTTGTGATTCACGAGGGGATAGATCTTCTTGGTTTTTGTTAATTGTCAATGAAACATTCCTACTCATTTTCAATTGACGGCTGTCACACAAAGCGATATCTTTTGCCTTGGAAACTACATATTTCATCGTACGTTGTAAGATAACATTATTCTTTTTAAAACATTCCCTCGCACGTCAAACTTGTATAATCAAACAATACAGCACACACAGTACAGCAATACAGTACTCAGCCTTTCACGGTCTTCAATTGATAACACGGAGAACTTTTCCGAGTTGCACTATAACACTCACTTCAACGCTTTTCGCATGTAGTCTACCCCAGCCACTTTTGTGAGGGCGTTGAAATCCTTCCCACTTCCCAGCATGATGTACCTACCTACTTACTTGTCAATACTCTCAGTCTCCACTCGAGGACTCTGTTCTCTCTCTACTCTCCAGTCGACGTCTACTCCAATAGCCTTCAGTTCTGATAGAAGATAGTCATGGCCGGCTTACTGTCAATTATGGTGCTTCAAAAGGGGACTAAAGGAAAGAAAGGTTTTGTTGGTAAACATTACAGAAATTCTTCCGTGAAATAGTGCTGAAAAAACAATTTGGCGGTGAAAGCTCAGATTATAAGCACACGCCAAAAGATTCTTGCACAATCACCTTTGACTGTGTCGGTCACTCTAGTTCCAATTTGTCAATTCATCAGACAGTGATGGCCTAGTGGTGTAACCGTCAGACTGCCATTTCATAAGTTGCGACCCAAGCACCCAAGACAAGCACCTCTGATTTTTCGGATTCATGTGTGTATTGTAGGTATAATTATCACTTGCTACGATGAAGGAAAATATCGTGAGGAAACCAGGTGGCCTACCATGACGTCTTAAAGCAGGATCGTTTTAATCTTGTTCCAGTGTGGAAAAGAGATGGCGCTGGACGTCCTATATAGCTCCGTCTCTTACCCACACTGGAATAAGATTAAAACGATCCTGCTTTAAGATGTCATGGTAGGCCACCAGTATGCTTGAGACATATTTCTTAACAGTATGTAAAGCCAAGTCAGAGGCCAAAACACTGACACCAGGTTAGGCACAACCACACAGGGCACGCCACAATAGTGGCGGTAAGTCCCCTCTTTGAGGAGTTGCTTGAGAGACGCCACGGCGTTCTCACCTTCCGCCTGACGCAGGTCCTCACCGGACACGGTTGTTTCGGGAGGTTCCTGCACCGAATCGGGCGGGAGGAAACGCCCGGGTGTTTCCATTGCGGGGATCGACCGGAGGACACGGTGGAGCACACGGTGGAGGTGTGCCCCGCGTGGGCGGAGCACCGCCGTGTCCTCGAAGCGGTGATTGGCGGCGGCGACCTCTCGCGTCCGGCCCTGGTGCAAGCCATGGTCCGAAGCGAGACGGAATGGGACGCCGTCACCTCCTTCTGCGAAGCAGTAATGCTAGAGAAGGAGGTGGCGGAACGTGAGAGGGTGAGAACCTCACAGCGTCCCAGCCGCCGCGGGAGACGCCCCGGGCGTGTACCGTAGGCGCGGGCCTGTGGACGGTGGGCATCATGAGACGGACGGACAGCGAGCTAGGTCGCCGTCCGTCCGCCTCATGACGACAGGCCGTGTCGACGGCGCGTTTGTGTCCCACGCGCACCTCAAAGAGAGTCAGCAAAAAGGAAGGGCTCCGCAAGGACCGATGCCTGCCGGGGTTGCGGGACTGTTCGAAAGAGATACCGTGGCCCCGGAACACAAAGGGCGATGAAGGAACATGGATGGGTTTTAGTCAGTAAAAGTCTGACACTCCCTCCTGCTCCGCCCAGAGCGAGAGAAGTCATTTGATGACTTCCCATCCGAAAAAAAAAAAAAAAAGGCACAACCACACGAAAAAGAAGAAGATCCGGATAATTTCATTCTGGATCTTTTCTTTTAAATAATCTCCGAGCGTATCTCGCTGCATAGCGCGCTAAGCGACTTGCCTTCTGTGGTAATGTAACAGCATAGGCTGGAGGTAATCGTTACGATTAATATCAAATATGAAGGAAGCCACGACAATGCACCGCCGCTCACTATTGCAAAACATTTGGACCCGTTCTTTTCTTCGTGTGTAGTACGAATGCTGTTGCAACGCATCTGCAGATGTGCTCATAGAATAACACTCTTAGATGTGTTAATGTAATGCAATTGCTCGGTAAGTGTTCAGTAAAAAAAAAAAGTTTCAAGTAGTTCAATTACTTCTGGCCATTTTTTTTTGGTTCAGCGACATGATCTAGGCCTTCAATGCCCTTCATCAGTATTTTCAGTTCTGTCCGAAGAAAAATAAGGTTTAATACTTAGAATACAAAAATAATTTGTTACTTATTTTGTCCTTCTTGTTACTCTCACTATGTGTGTAACAAAATTATTCGAGGTTCTGGGGAAATCATGGCATATTGTTGTTGAAAGGGCCGTTCAGGTTTAGGCAATGACTACTCAACATTATCATCATTAGTAGCGATTACTGATCGAGGATCCAATCGTAAGAACGAGGACGTAATTGACCTTGTGGGCAAAACAAGGATTTAAAGTGATAAAGGAATACCCCCCCCCCCCTCTATATTATGATCTACGTGTTCAATACCTCGTCATGTCATGTTACACACCATACCACCTACCTACATCATACATATTATGATCAATTCTGTGTTTCTCTAAGAAATCATCAGTTTTAGTGTCAACAATCCAGAAGGGTTTTTTTAGATTTCCACCATTTGGTCTATAAGCCCTCAAGAATCTGGAAACCAGGTTGATACATAGCCCAAATAGGCTTGTGTCCTGAAAAAATCGAATTAGTCCGTCAGATAGATTATCAGAAAGTATTTCACACGTATTTTTTTTTTGTTACGTAAACCAACATTGACGAAGATACGACGGTTTTAAAATTCTCAATACGTCACGCCGTGCTATAATTCCCCCCTATAAGTGCCCCTACTCTCGAGTTTTGATGCGTATTATCTTTGTCAATATTAATTGATTTACAAAAACAAAAAATACGTGTTCATTATTTTCCAATACTCTAACTGACGGACTAAATAGATTTGCAGTTTATTGATGGTGGAAACTAGCCTATTATATTTGTATACGCTTTGATCAGTTACCCTAACATGTAAACATTTTTTCTAGCCTCCAGAATGTTTTTGTGCCTCGTTCACATCACAGGTTCGTTGCCTTCGGCGTCTAACTGGACGGTTTTTTGTTGGCCAGTAGTTACCAGACAATCTCGATTGAGTCTTGATATAAATAGCCAACACGACGTCATAATATTAGAGTTCACCATTTCAATAATCAGTTTAGATAACTATTAGATGATACTTACACAATTTATTATTTTAGCTGTAAGTATTGGCTAGATTTCCTGTGTTTCGTGGTTACGTAAACGTGCATTCTCTACAAATAGTGCAGCGTAATAGAATCTCGCAAAATATAGTTGATCTACTTAGAATCTTCAAGATGCGGTTGCATTTTGGACTAGTATTTCGTAAAACTAAATATCTGCTGTGCCGGTTAGACTGGAAGCCGACCGCGACACAGTTAGACAAAGCAGATAATGGTTTCAAAAAAGTGATAACACAAGTGAGTGCGATACTTTTTTAGTGTCAAGAGTAACTAGGTACCTACTTATTTATTTACACACATGATATATTTATTCACATGGTCCACAAACTGATACAAAACTCTTGAAACTGTTATAATTATCAATTACTTAACGATATCCAGTGCTCAGATAAGCCGTGTGGTATCCGGCAGAGTAGAATAGAACCAACCCATTACACTCACGGGTGTCGTATAAGGCGACTAATGTCTGAGGCAGAACACCTTGCGCCTCCGTAGACCAGAGAATGGGCAGCAGCGTTTTCTGTTATATAGTCTTTCATCACTGCGATCTCCAATCCGCCTGCCAAGCGTGGAGATTACGGCAAATTCCTCCCATCATGGGAGAGGCTTATGTCCAGCAGTGGACGTTATGGGCTGTTGTTGTTGTTGTTGTAACGATATCCAGACAGTCAGGCATTATGGTATTCTGCAAGAGACACACACACACAGGTCTACACAGGTAATATCACTGATACGACCGATGCTCTATAAAGCTAAACTTCTCCTAAGTGTAAATACAGTTGTTGGCAATAGGTTCGCCCCTATCCTATTACATTGGACTTAAACATAACTGGAAAAAGTTTGTGGACTATTAGGTACACTCACATTTCTCTAGTTATGTTTCACCTCTGGCAAATTCTTCAGGAAGCGTGATTTTATGTGATTTTAAATTCTTTAGGCTATACAGCCTAAAGCCTGTGTTAATGTGTCTACTCTTCATAATAATATCCGTAAACGGAACGCAGCTGTGAATGTTTCGAGTTTTTTTACTGTCAACTGAATATGTAAGTTTAAGTGTTGGTAGGTACAGTGATGTTAACGTCATTTTTTCCGAGTTTGCCTTAAATTCTTTTCTCACTACCTACAAACCTACCGAAAAAATACGGAAGTTGTAAGTACCTACCTATTTCGTTTCTATTAAAAGTCGATGTCAAGGCATATCGGAAGACCACTAATTTCAATTAATTAGTGGGCGATTTACCGACAGCTTTGAATAAAAAAAACAACTAAGTACGTACCTACTACTACTATTAACGGTCATTTTAAGTCCCTAACTGTAGTCTATAATTAATCAGTTATAAAATTTGCAATTTGTACACGACATTAGTGGTAATTTTCTACGCTCTAGTAAGTTGAAGCGTTATACCGTATTGTAGACGAAAGTTGTTGTTCACGGTGGTTCAAGAACTACCAGAGCACAGTGAGATAAAAACTAAATAAACTTCTTTAGGGAACTCTGTTAGTTCTTGTAGTCAACTGAAAGAATTTAATTTTTATTAAAAATGTTATAACTGTATATAGACTTAGGACCTTCTGATAATAGTACATTATGGTACAAGTGTGTAATGTTGGTGATTACCGCTGAGGCGCGATTGAGCGAGCCGTCAGGCGAGGGTCTTAAGAGAGCCGAGGATGGTAATCATCAATACACACGTGTGTCATACGACGTTTTTCAACAACACTAGTGAAGAAAATAATACTAAAAAATCATTTTATTTAGTAGAAAATAGATATTTTTGTCCTTGGAGTTTTCAGGTAGTAAACTTTCCATAACGTTTCACATCTTATAACGGGCGGTGTACAACATAAATCATTTTCTTCATAACTAGTACTTTTAGACATTTTTTATTCATAAATAACTTAATTTCAACAGTGAAAACGAGTAATGAAAAGTTTTTCACATCGGCGCGGGAAAATTTAATCAGTTTTCCTATGCGCGCGCATCTAACAATGGCGATCGGCCATAGACTAAAATAATGAGGTTTTTTTTTTGGCTTTTCGCGGATAGATCCACGTACAAAATGGGAAATTCAAAGTTTTCTTTATAACAGAGAAAACAAAAGTTACATTTCAGTAAAATGAGCAAGCAATAGGTACATTAATTTATTTGTACTATTGAACACAATTTTTCATATAGAAACTTTTGTAGGAACAAAGCTTGAGGTGCTTGCACCTCAACCAAAAAAGAAACCCTATAACTCAAATAATAGTAATGAAAAAGTCACAGTTTGATTATAGGTGTCATTATGTGCCTAATTGCGGTGAAATTAGAGCCATTTTATGAGCAAGTGTGTTGAAAAACCTCTTTTGTAACGATAGATAGGATTTCCAATGGACATATCATTGGTCATCCTATCTATCGTTAAAAAAGAGGTATCTATCGTTATAACACTAGGCTAAAGGATAATTTACATCTTCTAATCTAATTTATAAAAAATCTCGTGTCACAGTGTTTGTTATCGAACTCCTCCGAAACGGATTGACCGATTTTTATGTTTTGTTTTTTGTGTTTGTTTATGGTAGGTCTGAGAATAGCTCGACATAGGCTATTTTTTAGTCTCACACATAAACATCAAAATTTAACGATTATGTATCTAGGAAGGTTTGAGTTCTTGTTAATATCCTAACAATTTGAATCGTACTTTTTTTTTGGGACGATCTCTCCACACTTTGCCCAAACCACTGCAACTTCTGAATGCCAGAATCAACAATGGCGACCACCAGAAAAGCGCGAAACAATGAAGCTCGACGAAGTCCCAGGAGAAACAAGTTAACTGTATTGGATCCCGCAACGAAATTAATTAGACAAGAATAGCGGAGGAGTAGGAAAAACATAATTTCCGTATCAGCAGGAGACAGAACAAAACAAGGCCAATAGGCACAAAGGGCAGTTGCCTAACACCACGCATAAAATACCTATAATGCCTTAAACATATGTATATTATACATAGACAGCAAATCTCAGACATGGACAGACATTCCCACGGGAAATCAGAGCGAACGGCCCGCTTCCTCTTATTATTCTTCCTGTGTCAGTTAAATATTGATTGCATAATCACATGAATTACAGGCGTTGATTATATGTCCAGTTAATTGTCTCCTATGATAGACAGTTCCTTGCAGATTGCCGTCCTTTTAATGTCAGTATAAGAATACTTAACTGGACATATAATCAACGCCTGTAATTCATGTGATTATGCAATCAATATTTAACTGACACAGGAATAAAATCTTGAAGATTGAGGATGTTGAGGAAGATAATACAAAATGGCGAAAATTGTATGCCTTTAACAAACCCTTGGGCTGCCAGGGTACCATAATCATTAATTTTGTAGAACAGGCGTCAAGGAAGGTTCCAAGCTTGGTAGAAAATGATCATGTTCTAATTATTTCTAATGTTGAGGGCCTGGACGAAGTCAAACCAATCATCAACCAGTCTTACCAAGGGGTATCGTATTACCCAGTACTCACTGGGTTGTGGAGGTCAGATAAGCAGTCGCTTCGTGTAAAATACTTGTATTCAGCTACATCCGGTTAGACTGGAAACCGACCCCAACATGGTTGGGAAAAGCTATGATTGAGAGCCTGGACACAGTGAAATTCTATTGATATTTTTTTTTTTATCTATTCGGGAAAATAAACAGTTATATACATTAAAATGTTACAATAAGTTATAAATATATAAGGTTTATAAATGTATAACCTACGACATTTTCCACAACATATTTAAAAGTTATATCTAACAGAGCGCTATTCTAAGATTTTAAAACAGAGAGAGAGAGAGAGAGAGAATGAGCAAATATTATACTTAATAACTAAACGAACTATTTTCTAAAATTATTTTGTTGGTAAGATTTTTAAATTTTTGAGCAGAGACAAAGAAGAAGTCGATGCCTTCAAAGATCTTATTATATTGGTTGGTAAGGCGGCGTAAGGGTTCTCGCAAGCCCGGCGTTTGTGCGACAGGAACTTACTGCAAATAAAGGTCTTGCACGCATCCCACGGCATATAGTTGTGCTGGGTACTACGTAGCCGATTTTGTTGCGAATATCAATACAGTCTTAAGTAAGCACAGATCATCAACAACAACAACATCATCAACATTGTTTCCAACATAATACGTCTAGACCTTAAACTTTGCAGGTTATACTTCTGCAACAGATCATTGTAGGATGCGTAGGTACTTAAAAAGGAATTTAAAAATGTTGTCTGTACCTTTTCGATCATATCGGAACATTTACCATAGTGGGGGTTCCATAAATTGAAACAGCATACTCTAGCTGATAGCGAACTAACGACCGATACAAATACAAATAGGTAGAGGACTGTTAAATACTGTAGCCGTTCTCAAAATAAAACCGAATATCATCATCTGCCTAGCCTTTTCCCAAGTTTTATTGGGGTCGGCTTCCAGTCTAACCGGATGCAGCTGAATACCAGTATTTTACATGGAGCGACTGCCTATCTGACCTCCAAAACCCAGTTCGTACTGGGTAATACGATACCCCTTGGTAAGACCGGTTGTCAGACTTTTTGGGCCTCTGACTACCTACCTGTAACGACGGTCAAAGATCACAAATGACAGCCGGGACCAACTGCTTAACGTGCTTTCCGAGGCACGGAGGAAACTCGGTATGTAATGGGTGGTCACCTATCCACAGACCAACCTAGGCAAGCACGGCTTAACCAAAATATCGACCCGAGCGGCTGTTATTATTTAGCCACGAGCTCCTCCTAAAATAAAACCGAACATACGGAAGGCATTTTTAACAATTTTGTTAATATCCGAATCTAAATGGAGTTTGTCATCCGACAGAATTCCAAGGTCACGGACCAGAGTTTCTCTTTTTAAATTTTCGTTTTTTAAGGTGTATTATAGGGATTTAGTATTTAACAAAAAAAAAACTAATGAGATAACACCTGGATAGTTGATACACTAAGTTGAAGTTATTATATTGGATGTAGGTAATGATTTTAGTCTAGATTATTTAATGGGTCCCGACTGTTGCAGTCAATATGTCCTGCTTCGTGAACTTGTTTTTTTTTCAGTTTTTATTTAAAGTAATTAGTTATTTTTTACGCAGTCGGGATTTTTTATATTTTTTATTTTACACTTTTTAGGTACTGAGATATACTATTTTAAAATCGTCATGATGAGCCCTTTATCGAGCCGTTCAGGCTGCAGAGCGTGCCAGACATTTGAATGTGGCGCCAAAAATCCGCCATTTTGTTTTTGTTTTTATTTTGATGTACCCAGTGTCACTCTCACAGTAAATACAAAACTAACGACACCTCTCAAGCTAAAATCCCGCCGTTCAGGCCACAGAGCGTGGCAAACAATTATACATACCTACATAAATACATAAATTCATACTCTCGAAAAACATAGCCCTCCTTCTGGCGCAGGTTGAGAAATTCCTGATAGAAAAACGTTTTGCCCGACCTGGGAATCGAACCCGAGCTCAGCAGTCCCGCTTGCGACCATTTGACCAAAGAGCTATCTAAACTACATAAATATAAGTTCATGTTTTCTTTGACGTATATGGAGCCACAAGCGCAAGTTTATTTAACGACGACCTTAAGAATTTCATCTCTATATATTATTTGTTAAACGGTTCTGTGTCAGAGGGCAATAAAAGCCTGGGCTGCGGGACTGTGCCAGGGCTGCGGGACTGTGCCGGGGCTGCGGGACTGTATCGGGGCTGCGGGACTATTCGAAAGAAATACCGTGACCCCGGAACACAAAGGGCGATGAAGGAACATGGATGGGTTTTACTCAGTAAAAGTCTGACACTCTCTCCTGCTCCGCCCAGAGCGGGAGGAGTCATTTGATGATTTCCCATAGGAAAAAAAAAAACAGGCCCTTATGGCCTGGCCTTTTAACTTGACTTTAATAGAGTTTCTATAGGAAACTCTATTAAAGTCAAGTTAAAAGGCTAGGTTACATTATAATGTAATTATAATTACCCAACTATTTGCCTATTAGAACTGTGTATGGCCCATCAATCGTGCGTGACGCCATTACACATTACTTATGTAGTAGAATCGTGACGAGATGAGCCACACGAATTCTTACATATTTCTAAGACGGTCACGGTATTCAATTCTTTTTTGTTTTCTCATTCACCATCATTCTCATGTTTTATTTATAAGTCTTTAGAAAAATTAAGGAAGCGTTTATGAATGAGGAAACAAAAGTCAAAACTAATATTGTTAAAAAGTGAAGTTATTAGACAACAAGGTAGGCCTTGTGTTCATCTATTTCTATGTGTTCCGGGACTGTAACGACGGTGTTTGTTGGTAATTCATTCTGGATTGATGGACCAATTACGACATACGAACATTCATACATATAGTCATGCATGTGTGTATTTGCGCTCGCTATGATTGTTCGTATTCGGTCGGGGCATTAAAATTAAAATAATTAAACAAATAAACACACACACATGCCCTTTTCACCCCATATGAAACTAAACTAAGGTTGTCTGGAAGATGTCGCTATCAGCGATAAGACCGCCGTTGTAGAAATAGAATTAGCAATATTGACAAATAGCTGTGCATGAATTTTGGTGCACATTCAAACAATTAGGTGTTAAAAGAAAAAATCTAATAATAAAAACTTGTCAAAAAGTTGGAAGTTTGACCTTTGAAAGTGTTTTTCTTCTACTGTTCCGATTATAATTTCATGTTGTTCTAGCTAAGTATTCTTTAACTCATATTTTTATGAAAAAGATCCTATCTTCAAGTTCAATCGTTATATCTCGCGAAATCTGCTTTTAAATTTAGGACAGTGTATACATAATATTGGACTGTACCTAAAACGTAATTATATTCTATCTATCCAAACAAATATAAATTCGGAAAAAGTATTCACTGGCAAAGTAAGTCTAAATACAGTGCAGGCTTTTCTAGCACTAAAGTCACAGTATTGTGCTAAAGTGCAGTAATTCTAAAAATAAAACAACGCTACAATGTAAACTTAGAAGCCATTTACTTAAATAAACATTAGCATCAAGTAACATAGTAGATTCCATTGCGTGTAAGGATGTCCTGCGCGATACGACGCGGCTGCGCAAACGCTAAGCTTTACCTAACAATGTTGTAAACTAGGCCCGTTTTAGTACAATCTTGTTGATTGATATGACTCAGGATCAGGCTAAATGCGTTTCACACATGGGTTGGTATCTGATCTACGCGATTACGTCATTTGCTAATATAAATATACAAAACTCTGTTCGTTCAGCACTCTTACAATGTTCGCAAATTGTTTCATATTTTTGAAATTCATCATCATAATAACATCACGCCTGTAATTCCCGAAGGGTTAGACAGAGGTGTACCCATTGGGTCCGTGGCTGCCCCCAGTGGTCGAGGCACCCGTGCCCGACGCCCCCAAATTGATTAATTTGTTTGTTTGTTTGTTCACCCACGTTTTGCTAGATATGTTTAAGTCCCATGTGGTATGGGGCGAGCCTATTGTCATCAACCGGGCACGAATCCAGACTCCGTGGCTGCTACTGAGAAATTCTTGCTATTGTCAAAGTATTTAGAAGCTTTGAGGTTGCTGTGTTTATACTATTGGTTAATAGAATTAGGCAATGGGAGGTCCCATTGTTCCCATTCCCATTGGTCCCAGAGTTATGGCAAAATGGAAGCAATTGTCTGTGAGGGCTTTCCGCTTTACTTTTTTTTTTTTTTTAAGGGACAATCCCGCCACACTGTTCCCAAACCACTGTAACTCCTGAAAGCCAGAATCAACAGTGGCGACCACCAGAAAAGCGCCGAGACAATGAAGCTCGACGAAGTCCCAGAGAATGAATTTAACTGTCTTGGATCCCGCAACGAAATTAATCAGAAAAGTATAGTGGAGGAGTAGGAAAAAACCGCAATTTCCACTTCCCTCCATTTCAGCAGGAGACAGAACGAAACAAGGCCTATAGGCACAAAGGGACGTTTACAACTGGGATAGGCCCAGTTGCCTAGCACCACGGATAAATATTAACATTAATGGGTCCTAAGTTGTGAGCTGTTATATTTGATTTCCGCTTTACTTGCTTGCAAATTGTTTATGTGTGTGACGAGATCAACAATCAACGCATCTCGACTTCTCTAGCAGTAGGTGATGAGTCAGAAACATACCTACCTGCCCTCCACTCGTTCGTGACTTCATTGAATTTATATAGGAAACAGAAAAAAAATATAATTACAGAAACTTGACTACCATTCAAGACTTCTTGAGAATCTTTGAAATATGCAGAAATCGTGACGACAAAACTTCAAAGGTTTCAATGGCGTCAGTAGTTCGTGTGTTATCATCTAACATCCTTGGGATGATACCATGATGATCTCATACGGATGAGGGGCCATTCTTCTGAATCGTGTTGATAATCCGCAACTTAGTTACTGTGTTATTCATGTAGACAGGTTAATAAACATGGCACTTAATCTTTAGCCAACTAATACGGCGAAGCCAAATGGACTAGGCTTATGATTTTAGCAGTGTACGTACTTATGTATGATTGTATTTGTAATAATGTTCCTCCGTAGGGCCTAAAACCCTAAACTATCCATTCGATTCGTTATTATGGCTCGGGTAACATTATATGCTACATTTTAACCGACTTCAACAATAGGAGTCGATTTTACCTTGTAAACGAAGGAATTCAATTATATCAGCGTGATTTGTACACAGACAATTAAAAAGTTTTTTTGTACAAAAATAAGAATTTGTGTGGATGTAACAACAACTAAAATACCCGACTATAACTGAAAAATCACGGTCTAATTAAATTCAGGGTTTACAAGGTGAAATCGACTCAAAAACCGAATCGAATTAAATAATGAGCGTGATTTTTCAGTAGTCGGGTTTTTTAGTTGTTGTTAGGACCTACCTAACAACAACTAAAAAACCCGACTACATACCACATAAATTCTTGTTTCTTGTACTAAGATACCTGTTAATTGCTCGTGTCAGAACGAATTAACTTGACTGTAACTTACTTATGGCTATAATTTACAGCCAAGTTTATTTCCGAGATGATTATTGTTTTGCAATCTTACACTTACCTAACCTAACCCAAACTCAGGTCAATATAGGCACCGGGGTTGCGGGACTGTTCGAAAGAGATACCGTGGCCCCTGAACATAAAGGGCGATGAAGGAACATGGATGGGTTTTAGTCAGTAAAAGTCTGACACTCCCTCCTGCTCCGCCCAGAGCTGGAGGAATTATTTGATGACTTCCCATCTGAAAAAAAAAAAATAAGAAAAAAGGTAAATATTGGAAAAACTAAGCATATTGAGCCATAAATTACCATAGAGAACCATACCATACCATACAGAACCATAGGCATAAATTACCATATAGAACCAAAAGACTAATGTATTTGGCAGTTTGGCACTAGCAGATTCAATCATCGGATATGGTATAGCCAGCTATGGCAGAACATAATATAAAACATACTTACAAAAAATATATGACATACAAATTAGGACGTTAAAAATTATAGTTCCATATAAAATAAAGCTTAAATTAAAGATTATTATTATTCATTGAAAAATTGTAAAATAATAAATGTCTTTGAAAAGTAAAACTAGCTATAATATCACAATATGCTAACGAAATTGATAAAATAAAATATTTCCTTACAGTGAATTGTTGTAACATCACTAGTTAGTAAGTAATTAGTATGTACATCACTATACATTGTCTATGCTTCCGGTTGGTATCTGTCATTCCTCACTTGATCCAAGCCCGTCTGTGATACTACTGCTTGTTGATATTATATTAAGTCTGTCGTGAATAAACCTAGTCTACTCAACTGTATCTTTCATTTCAACAAACATAACATGGTGTCAGAAGTCATCGAGAAGAAATAAACGAAATCCGTCGTGAAAATGCCGAATACGAGTGGCGTCAGCCCGGTCGCTAACCAAGATGGCGATCACGAACAAGGCTTACGAACCAACATAAAACAACTCCACATCTCGTCAGATCCAGCGAATAACAATGCTGAGGCGTGGAAAAGATGGTGGCAGCAGATGGAACTGTATTTGTTAGCCACAGGCCTAGAAAAATCAAGCGAGAAGCGGAAAATTGCAATTCTACTACATTCAATCGGAGAGCGTGGTCTAAATATATTCAATAAATTTAACCTGAAAATTGATGGGAGCACACTCGACGAGGTCAAGTCCAAATTCGACAAATTCTTCGAGCCCAGGAAAAATGTGACGATGTGTAGATATCGATTCTTCACACGCAGGCAGGAAAAATCCGAAAGCATCGACGATTTCCTCACGGATTTGGAAAATAAAAGCAGAGAATGTGAGTTTGGCACAGTCAGGGAGTCGCTAATCAAAGATATTTTTATTGCAAACCTCAATATAGACTTGTCACATGTACGTCAGAGGTTACTGCAAGAACCTGATTTAACATATCAGAGAATGCAAGAGCTAGCGAGAACGCTCATAGTCGCACAGCAAGATGCAGAGAAAATTGTCAAAGGTAGCGGTGTTGCTGATGAAAATGTCATGCATCTTACTCGGAAGAGCCGTAGTCAAGGCAGGCAGCGAGCTTCCAGTCGCAGGTCAGCTTCGAGCAGTCGCCAGTCAGCTTCGAGCAGTCGCAAGTCAAACAACAACCACACCGGCGACTCGAGGATATGCAATCGCTGTGGGCAGTCTCATCGTTACAAGTGTCCAGCTAAAGGCGTCCAATGCAGGTCATGTAAATCCTTTGGTCATTTTGCTAAATATTGTCTTAAGAATAAAAAAGTCAGTCAGTTGCAATCGTTTAATTCAGATAATACTAGTCAAGAACATTTTGTTGGAATGTTGAGCAGTCAATTTAAGTCGAGTCAAAGTCAAAAAAGTCATTTAAATGGTTATGTAGATCAAAGTGTACATAGCAGTCAGTCACATTCACTCAGTCAAAACATAAAATCACACAGACACAAGGGCACAGTAGTATCACAGACGGGGCGGTCACCGTATCCCAATGATGAGAGCAGTGACATATCTGAGAGATACAAGTCAATATTAAATAGTCAATGTCCCCATTTGTATCATCTCTGTGATGAAATTGTTGATATGTCTGAGAGGTGTGACAAAAACATGAAACACCTCAATGATGAGAACAGTCACATATCTGAGAGATATACTATCCAGTCAAATAGTCAAAATAAAAAATGTCATAGTCCATATTTACATCTCAATGATGAAATTTGTCACAAGTCTGAGGGATATCACAACAACATACAATGTCAGCATAAAAACAGCAGTCAGTATTCAGTCTCACACAATGGATCAATAGTCAATTACTCAGATAACAGTCATAAAGTAAATAATGTCAATACTTTGGAAAGTAATTATTCAAAACAGTCATGGGAAATTAACTTGTCAATAGGAAATAAACAATTTAGATGCATCATAGATTCAGGTGCAGATGTCAACATAATGTCAAAGCAAACATTTCATAACGTCAAACGTCAAAACGTCAATCTGTCAAAACTGTCACTTGACAAATGTCAAATAAATGCAATCCATACAAAACAAAGTCCAATACAAAGTTCCTTCAGATCTTTCACATAATTTTAATGTAAACAAGCGAGACGCATCACTGGCACATAATCTTTCAAAATTAAGATTAAGCAATATGTGTTTAACCAAAATTAATGTAATGTTTTTGAAATAAAAAGTTTAAAATTTTAAAACTTTTATTTTTATTTGCCTATTGATTAATTTGATTGTGAAATTGTTATTATGAATTTCAATTAACCTCATTGTGGTTTTCATCCTTGAAAAAAAAAAAGCGTGGAAACCAGCATGTCTGAGAGCAGAGACCCATAGGTATATGGGCGGCATAAAATCTCTGACACCAGATTAGGCACTTACCATACGAAAAATAAAGATCCTACATTGTGGACAATCAGAACAATGCTAACTGACTATGGACTTTTTATGGACCGCTGAAAACAACTTGGGCGAGTTTATTTAAATATAGATAATGATAATATACTCTTCAATAATGGGGAACAATGAAACAAAGACGTAATTGCGTTTCTCTGTAACAACAAAAGTTTTATTTACAATAGGTACTTACAATATTTAACTAATTACATTATGTATCTGTTAACAAAAGATTCACTCACCTGTAACAACAAAAGAAACAACATTTAAAGTTTTTATGTATAATAAGTATGTATTTACAAACAAAAAGTATCTATGTAGTATATCAACTATCTGGTGTCCACGACACAAGCCCCGTTGCTTAGTGTGGCACTAGATGGCGCTGTGTGTAATGTCCAGCGATATTTATTTATTTCAGGTCTGTTTATATCTTATCAAATAAATAAATTAATAACTGTAACGGAGATTTCTTTCACACTACAATTGATGGCATCCATAATCTTCATAGGTGTTCTTTATGTCACCACTGTCAGTTTTGACATTTAGTGAGCTTTGTCGATAACGCGGCAAGTACGAACGTGAACATGAACTGGTTTTCTTTACATAATATAATAATAATAATATCATATTTCATCACACACACACACGCTACGTTGACTTGGTATAGGCCCGTTAACGTAACTGAAACTAGCTAAACGCTAAGCAACAATATATGTTTTCCCAAAATAATAAAAACTTCATTTTTCTCCCACAAAGTACAGTAAAGTTACAATATAGAGGTGTTACAAATATTGGAGGTACAAAGGTTTGTGGGAGTCAGGAGTTCAAACTAGGATACCCTGTGCTATGGAAACCTGGCCCCCCTCGCCGAGATTGGGATTATGTCAATTTTAGAGCGACATGTCATTGGAGGACTATTAGTAAAAAGAATTACAAGAAAAAGTACTAATGAAATAAAATCAAAAAAATGTAAATAAAATACGTGTGTGTGTGTTTGTGTGAGTGTGAAGTGGAAGGTATGCGGTGTGGTGTTGTGTGTGTGTATGTGTGAGAGAAAGAGAGTAAGATAGTGTAATGTGTGTGTATGTATAAAGATAGATGTGTATACAAATGTGTGCGTGAGGGGGTGGCAGTATGTAGTTATGAGAAACGCTAGACTAGGATAATATATAATAAGCAGTTTTTCAGTTTCTTCATAATCAAGTTCTAAAAGCCACTGTGTCAGCTTCTTTTTACATTCTACCCTAGACAGATTAACAATTTCAAGAATCTTATTAATTTTATTATACAGTCTGCTTGATCTGACATTATAGAAATTATTGGTTTTTACCGGAGTTGTTTCGCAGACTTCATAGAATCGTCTAGTGTTAACCTTTTGTTTAGCCGTAGAAACGTCTATAGAGTAAGTTTTTTAATAACCGTTTGCAGTATATAAAGTTGTCTGATTGTTACCTAAAAAAAAATTAAAGTTCTTTCTTAAAAAACGGTCCAGTTTGGGGTATGTTGTTTGATTGTCAGAAATAATGCACACTACAACTCCTTAACGGATCTAGGTCGACTTAACCAGTAACCATGTATATTAATATCATTGATATCAATCATTTCATTCTTTACATAAGGAAACCTTTTGAACATTGGCCTATTGTCTTAAGCACCGTAGTACCTATGTAAGGTCAATTTCCAGTCTTAGAATTGGCGAATTCATGCTCTCGCATGAACCTCTAGGTCAATTGGGGTCAAGACCATCCTATGAAGGTTATAACTTCGACGATCGGTCGAAGCAGCACCTAGTGCTGTTCTTGTAGTGTAGTGGCTAAATTTTGCTCCAAAAATATTTAAAAGTAACTATTGACGCAAAGATGTATGTGCTCTGAAGATTGGCCCTGAGTAGCTCTAAATAAACAGGAGAGGAGGAATGTCTCGTTGGTCTACTGAGTATGAAATTTTGGGGTTGATTCCCAGTGGGGTCACCATATCCCAGCCCCACCATACCGTCAGTGAGGGCGAAAAAGATAAAGCTTTACGACATGTATAGTGTTTCTCATTCCTAAATTAAAGTAAGATTTATCAGGAATATCAGAAACCATGCTTGCACTCACCTGCTTTTGTATTTGAGGACATTTCCGCTTTACTTTTTGAACGTCAAAATTGAAAAAAGACCAAGAGAGGTAAATTGAGTCGGAAAGTAGAAGGTAAAAGATCCACCAAGATTCAGATTCACTGGCCGTCGCACAGTTCACCTGACCTTCAAAGGATTTTCCCTATCGTGATATAAGCCGTGTCAAATCTGCATAACCTCGCCACGGAGTTTACTTAGTCCATCAATGTTCTTCCTTGTAGTGGCTGATCGTGAGCTCTCAATTATCTCAATAGCTAGGTTGGGACAGCTACATGGCAATAATTGCAGCTAAAACTATTATTTGTTATCTAACGCGTGTATCAATTGTCTAATGTCACTGTGTAGGTACTCAATAACTATCGAAATAACTGGTTGGATAACATGTACATATATTATTTTGTCATTAATAGACTGACCTGTAAATTACATCCACATTTCACTCGTTGTTTCAGTCTCGTGTAATAAGAAGATTCAAAGAATATAGAAAATACTTTTATTTGGAACATGCCACCAGTCATCATCATCATTTCAGACGAAAGATGTCCACTGCTGGACATAGGCCTCCTCCAAGTGTCGCCACATTGTCCGGTCCCGTGCGGCTCGCATCCAACGGATCCCAGCAACCTTCACCAGGTCATCGGTCCACCTAGTAGGAGGCCTTCCAACGCAACGTGTTCCGGTTCTCGGTCGCAACTCCAGAACTTTTCGGCCCCATCGACCATCCGTTCTGCGAGCAATGTGCCCTGCCCACTGCCACTTAAGTTTGGCAATTCTTCGGGCTACGACGGTAATCCTGGTTCTCTTGCATAAACACAATATAGGTACTATTAAGATCTATATTCCCACTCAGTTTCTCGCTCTAGCAAATTATCGGTTCTGAGTGGCAGAAAAAGATAGAAGCATGGAATAGTGCGATTCCGTGCTGCCAGATTCTCATATGGCATCAAACCTAAGAGCGAGCCAATTGCCATAAACCGTTCGAAAATCCAGCGAATCGTGTCTGAGTAATTCAAAATGGGAAAACCAAGTAACACTTTATCCGACCTGGGGATCGAATACCTACATGGAAAAAACAACACAGTATTTTACATTTTTTTAGTATTAGTTACCTGTTAATAAAACGCATAATCTAATCATACGTTGGTATGATTAATGGCATGTTAAGGAGTTCATTCACCAGCCATATAAATCAACACTATAAGCTATAAATACTAAGATGACATGTACTAATACCAACCATAACACTGTATTTGAATATTTATCACGTGTTCCCTAGATACTAATTTGAAACCGTTGGATTTCAACGTAAATAAAGTTGCATGGTAATAGTCTTCTTTTTGTGTTATTTATTAGGGTCTAAAGTAGCCTGAAGTGTCAGCCTAGGCGCCTCTGACAGAATTACTTGTAATAATATTGCTAACAAGTAGCCTGGGCTTTCAGATATAATCGTGTTTGACCACGTGGGTAGTGGGGCGACAAATAGCAGACGCCACCATAACTCAGGAGAAGTATCATGGTCCCATGGACCATGGAGATTATAATATTCCATATACGGGTCCACGAACAATAACATAAATTGTGGATTCCTAGTTTTGTTTGCTGATTGAGGCTCTTGGCTTCTATGTTCGTTTTTTATATGAATATGTTTTGTTACCCGCTGTGCGATCGTGTTTGAAATTATGTATATCCTTTTAACAATCACGAGGAGTTGTAGTGCTACATAAATATTTGTTTTTCAAGTCTATATTTGCTGGTCTCTGACTAAATATTCAGTTGTTGAGGCTTCAGTGACAAACAAACAACTTCACAGACACATCAAACACTGCTCTTTTATAAACGCAACTTCATTCATGAAACTTTTAATTCGCTGCTTTCAAAAAGTGGTGAATGTTTCTAAAACTTCTAAAACTGAAGTCTAACACTGATTGTCCGCCGAGCTTACGTCCAAAAGTTTTAAGTACAGTCTACATACTCGTATACCTATTACAACAGTGAAATGAGGTACTAATAGGTAGGCTTCGGGGATTACAAGCGTGATGTTCTAGGTTTAAAGATATTTATTCTCAAAAAAGACACAAAGTCACTTACATGAGAACAATGCTAAAAGAGAGTAAGAGTAAAAGAACATTACCTATCCATTCCTTCATAATTGCATAAGTATTTATTATTAGTTATTGTATTGTATTTATAGTATTGTTATATGTTTTTCTTTGTATTTATGAGTAGGTATGTATGTATTGTATATTATGTATAAAATAGATATCTGTTTTATGTATTCCATTTTCTTTTCTTTTTATTAACACACTAAGTATGTCTACATCTTTTTTTTAGTATCTCCTTTCGCAGGTATGCTGGAAGAGATTTCTTTAGAAATAATCATCACCTTTGTACTATTTTCTGTTCCTTTCTACTTTTCTTTATATTTAGTGTGTACATAAATTGTTATTAAATAAATAAATGCTTAAAATAAATTGTAATTAAAGTTCGTGACAGACGTCACGGTAGCGATTACATACATATTAGATATACCCATCCACTGCATTCAGATGTTAGGAAGGTTGTTATTTGTCATTAAATATTCAGATAATAGACTTTTGAATGCATTGAATGGGTGCACTTTTTTAATACATGGGGGTATTTTGTTGTATAATTGTGCTCCTTCAAATGTTAACATTTTTTTACCAACCGTAGTTCTCATCTTCGGTAAAATCAGAAAACTAGCTCGGCTATGTTCTAATGTTTCAAATCATTTCAATAAGTAATCTTAAACGATATCTACCAACAATTAATTGCTCGAAAAACATCTTACACGAGCCAGCGCAGTATTATTACTAATAATGGCCCAGCTAGTGATGGTTTTAATGGATGGGTGGAGTAAGTCGAAAATAATTGAACAGTTCCGCATTCTATTGACCTTGTACTTACATAATTGAGATGGAGAGCAAGCCTGCGCTCGCGCAAGTAAGATGACATACTTAGAGTATAACATGATATTAATAGACAGAACTGGGTCAAGATAGAGAATAATTTATAATCCATGGGTAGGTACGTGAAGATAATCTTTGGGATTTTATGAGTTAATCGCAATACAAGCAGTATTATGAATTTGGATCATGAAGATCTCATTATCTTCAGGGCAGAGTTCGTTTTCAAAGACTAGCCAAGTCAGAGATGATCTAGAATTGTTTTTTTGTTAAGGTGGAAGCAAATTTCTTCCGTCAGTGTTAAGGTTGTATGTTGATGAAAAATGTGTCGCGCAAGTAGCACGTAGACCGGGTATGTAGTATAATCAACCCTCTAAGTTCATTTAACCCCAATTCAGTAACTATTTCATGAAAAAGTCATTCAAAGTTTACTTGAACGGGGTTATTGCAGCTTTTAAACAACACGCCAATAATAACGTAATGAATATTGTATTGTATTGCAGTCAAAATAAACAGGATTTTCTTTCCGACTGTCACACGAGGAAGTTTGAAAGAGGCGTGTAATTGAAAAAAGAAGTAGTTTGTCTTGGTATGGGCATGTAATGAGAAGGAATGAAACGCATGTGACTCAAAAAGTGATGGACATGAATGTTGATGGATGGAGAAGGAGAGGAAGGCCTAAGAAAAGATGGATTAACTGAGGAATGATATGAAATAGAAAGGAGTAAATAATGCCGTGACGTCTGACAGGGGAGAATGGGAGAGGAAAACATGTTGCGCCGACCCCGAGTAGAATGCGACAAGAGCAGGAAGATAATAAATAAATAAATATCGTTGGACATTACACACAGCGCCATCTAGCGCCACGTTAAGCAACGAGACTTGTGTCGTGAACACCAGATAGTTGATATACTTCATAGAGACTTTTTGTTTGTAAATAAATAATTATTTTACATATAAACATCCATGCCTCGGAAACAAATGTCCATGCTCATCACACAAACATTTGCTTCTACCAGGATTCGAACGATGACACGCAATGGAGATGCTGATATAACTTCTAGCAATGAAAAGGTAAAGAAAGTTCATAGTTGTACTAAAATAACCCAAAGATTTAAGACTGTTTACGTATTGTAAGTGCATCGGTCATGTTATATTTTGTTAATAGGCCCCTTCTCTCAAACAAAAAGTAGATCAGAGTTATCATAATAGTTCTCTCATGAACGTTGTCTTAAGGTCAGCTCACACCGCTGGACGCGCGGGCGGATTCGCGGGCCCCGAGCGGCGCTGAGAGCCCTCGAGCGGAGATACGCGCGGCGACGCGCGGCGGCGCGCAGCTACTAGCTAAGGCCTTTCTAACCCTAAAATTAGCAACTCTATTTGTGGTGGTTAAAACTTCGTTTGAAATACTGTTAGAATAAAGTTCTAATCAGCTTGCACTACAAAGCGGTTGTTACGTCAGTCACTGCGGCCGAATAGTGCGAAATTTGTGTTTTTTTTTCGATTTACAAACAATCTATTGATTGGACTAAAAAAGTAAAACACATCATTGTCATCATCAGCCTATTAATGTTCCCACTGCTGGGAAACAGGCCTCCTCTCTATGAGAAGGAATTTTTAATAATCCTCAACTTTACCATATATTTATTTTAAAATTAATGCTGCAGTATTTTAGGCGTAACGGAGGATCATGCTAAGCCATTTGAGGGGGTTCCCTTTGATAGTACTGTTCGATACTTTGTACAGACAACTCGCTCTCGTAGTGCGGCAGAGCGCAGAGCAGCACGGCAGCGACTGGAGCAGTCGCGCGCATGCTCTTGTAGTAGCTTGAGGGCGCTCCCAGCACCGCGTGCGAATTTATTCTTATATTGACCGTATGTCAAGGTAGTTAAGGTTTTATTAAATTGTTGTCTTCAATTGCGCTCCGCCGCGCCTAGGCCTCCAGCGGTGTGCGCTGGGCCTAAGAGAACACTTTATTATGATACCTTCGATCATCTTCAGTTTATTTGATCTTGAAATTTCAGTATTGTTTACTCTTTGATGATATTGTATGTTTATATGTGTCGTGTTGTGTTTATTGTATCCCCTTCCGAGGTTCCGGTGCAATAATGGCAAAAATACCGCCCGGTGGGCGGGTGTGGTAATACCGCACGGTTTAGAGGCTAAATTAAGGTCGTACAACATTTACTTACCATTAGACTGAATCATCATCTGCCAAGCTTTATTCCAACTGTGAATTTGAGTCGAGTGAATTTGATATTATTATTTAGAATTTTATCTCTAATAACCTAATGCATGTACAGACGCTAGCACTTCAAGCTTCCTGAAACATTCAAATTTTCCCAATCAACCTTGAACCTAACGCTTTAACGATAAAGTTAAAAAACTATTAAAGAAATTTGACAGATTGCAGTAGCCTAGCTTAATGTGCTGGAGATTGTACTATACTATCGAGGACACTCCTGCCTGATCACCACTAAGCTAATTATTGCTTGCACTTCCAACATAGAAACGCTCTCTAGCCCCGCCCCGTTGATTTTATATAGAAATAATGGATGAAAAGATACCGATCGGCCGACCGCACTGACGACGCACCCCAAACGATGGTTATTGTTATTTTGCGCGCCAAAGAGAATCATCAACATGATTCCGAAAAAAGTTTCGAACCCAGATAGGGTAGAAAAATCTGATGGGGAGAAAATGCTTGCATAATTTATGGAAAATTTTAAAGCTAAAAAATTGCGTTTTCTAACTTAAGATTTTTAAAACAAAAATTATTATTACGTACATGCAATATCAACATACAATATAGTTCAGACTTCCAGAGATAGTTAATCGGTTACTTGCCTTCCACTGCACTACCGATAATAACTGAGACTGGCTGCTTATCTCGACAAGATGGGTAAATAAGAACAGACATCGCATAGTTTACCTACATAAGTTCACGCCTTCTTCCCGGGGGGTGGACAGAAACTACAGAAAGGCACCCGCTACTATTCTTACAAACAAATAAACACAACAACACCACATCATCTTCTATAGCCCCGTCTCTTCCACACACTGTAATTTAAAAAAAACACTGGATTGCCATAAAAACAATGCTGCTTTATGACGTCATAGTCATGAAGCAATCCCCCAGGTTGTATTTTTCGTAGTCCAGACAAAACCTCACAGTCTGCCCAGTGCTTTCACAATTTAAAAGAAAAAAAAAAATTACCTTTATTTTAAACTAGCTGATGCCCGCGGCTTCGCCCGCCCGCAAATTTTATACTATAACCTTCCTCTTGAATCACTCTGTCTATTAAAAAAAACCCGCATCAAAATCCGTTGCGTAGTTTTAAAGATCTAAGCATACATAGGGTCAGACAGACAGACGCTGCTGGGGACTTTGTTTTATAATATGTAGTGATAGTGATAAAAATATTATAGGCTAGTTCATCCGGATGCTGCTGAATACTTATCAGCATTTTAAAGTGCTCGCTAATTATTTTTATAAAACGCAATAACGACAAGATGACTCCTAAACTGGACCTCGTTAGAGATATCAAGCTTTAATAGTTAATATGCTGATGTTTTTGGCCAAGGTAAGAAGAAACTACAACAACAACTTGATTCCTACAGGATGTTCTTTATAGGGAATTTTTCTTTTGTTTTTTTTTTTTTCTACTAGTGTTATGGCCTGATTGCAAACAATACCATGTGTTGTAACTTACATGGTAGTATCTAATATTTCTACATAGACATAGGACCAGCGGGAAGCGCGAGTCAGTTGCGGTCACCGCATATCTAACACCGACTGCTCCGTAACGCGGGCATGTGGTATCAATTCTCGTAACACATTGCGTACGAGCGATACACAATAGACCGATACTCTATTGTCCTACGTATTTGGAAGATCATACGACAAATTTTAATAAATTATTGGCTATGTTAATTTAATAAGACTACAATTTTTGAAGCAGAAGAATCAGCATCGCCTTCCGACGTGGCAATGCTGACAGCCTCCAGGCCACCATTCCACTTGACAGTTATGTAGAGAATTTTTTTGCTTCTCTCCTTTTCACTTTTTTTTTTAGTAGGTAGTTCGTTCGTTTCGTAGTTTAGTTCAGGTACTCTTCTCCTGCGCCACCTCGGACCAGCCTTTGTGATGCGCGTCTAGATCATCACCCTTTTAACTTAAAATGTAATTTTTATATTTCTATTATTATTTAAGTTTTACCTGCGAAAGCCCGAAAGCAAAGCGCGGAAAAAAGGTAAGTAAGTCACATGCCTAAGTATTACAACAATTAATATCTTATAGTTACTGTGACTGTGACAGTAGTCAGATAATTTATCAAAATACCGAAGCTATTTAATTATTTGAAAAATTGATTACATTTTTTAAAAATAGAACTATACTTAGGTAGGTATATCTAATTATTCGTATTCCGAGGTACTGCACAGACCTACGTAATCAGTACCTAGGTATTGAATTAGCATCGCTTTGGTTACTGATGACGTTACACTACCTTCATAGTACCTTAGTATAAATAACATACTCTGTTTTAATTAATTAATACGGAGTTTTATATAAGAACAAACCTATTAAGTATCTATGATTACTTGATAACAGTAAACTGTAGTCATAAATACCTAATAGGTAGGTAGGTACCTACTTAGTAAGTTACAAAATATTCATTCATAGCAGTGCATCTGTATTTACTTAGGTACCTAGTTCAAATAAGATTCAGTCTAGTACTATTCCAACAGATCAGGAAATTGTGCAATACGTTTTCTATTACATTACGTCGTGGCTTCCATGCCGGCAATCCCGGAAGTCTGACACACCCGGCCTCTCGGCTTCACATTAATTTGTATCTCAATGTTACATCCCGGCTGACCCCTCCATATATCCAGGATATATTTGCAAAAGTTCCAAGAACCCAAAATCTTCCAAAATAGACGTGCGGTATCATAAATAACTGATCGAAATCTGGTAAGCATCTCTTGTAAACCTGGCACAGTATTCGTGTAAATACACAAGATCAGATACGCACTAATTTTATCCAAAACCCGGTTACTATACTCTCCACTGCAGGAGATCGGCGGCGGGGCGCGGCGGTTACAGTGCAGTGTTAAAACAATGTGTCATCACATCACTTAGGTACGCCCAATCTGAACCCTTTTGAATGGTCCCAGCCAGACGTTGTTTGTTGCTAATCTTAGACGGGACAAAAAACGCAGTCGGGTTGTGGCCCTTCTTCCACGGTCCCTCGTCCCGCGGCGTCGCCGGCCGCTTCCGAGCCGCGCCGCGCGACTGAACGAGTATGGCCCGAGCAGCAGTCCACCGCGCGCCGCCACCCGGGTCGCCTGTGTCGCTTTGGTACATGTGCATTACAAAAACTTGCTCCATCGCAAGTTTAAACATATAAGTGCATTGAAACCGACTGATATCCCATGTATTTTTGGACAGTGCTCTAACAAGCCGTGTAACGGCACGATTGCGTGCATCCTGGCCACGCAAATGCGGGTTTTGAACATCAGTGGGTGGAAAAATAAACAGAACACTCCGGTAAGTTTATTAATGTTTTAAATGGCTTATCTTTACTTTCTATCTCTTGAGAAGGAATGCTCCTGGGAGGCTGGGGTCCTCTTTTGCTGCAAGTGTCAACTCGACTCCCAAGTTCCCAAAGAGTTACTTTCGAAGGTGTCGTCAAGGTGCTGTTCGTGACATTCCTTTTAAAATCTCGGCGACTGTTTAATTAAGTTCTCAGCGAAAGTGAAACCGTATCTTTTTATCGATCTTTTCATTTCTCGACTGATATGTATTGTTCATTAAAACTGTAATAATGATGTAAAATATGTTCGCATGCGGACTCATGTCTGCAGCTTATCGTCAAAACATCATTCATACTTCCGCGCCGCAATGTTCGGTATAAAACATGAACAAAAAATAAATATACATGTCATGTATTTACTGTCGTAAACTTTTTGCCACCAATGGCTACAAACGGAAACTCCAGTAAGCAGTCGACGTTAAAAACATCTTGTTCGATACAGTAAAGACGAATGGAACAGATATAATTTTAAAAGATTGTTGAACTTTCAAAACAAACACAAGTCAAATTATAAATAACAAGTCTTTGAGAAGGTCACAAAGACGACAAAAAAGTAGCTGCATCAATTCAACTGGCAATCTGGTTTGATTACACAACTATATCTTCGGATCATCTAAGACATTTTTAATGATGCTACAAAGTTGCTACACTCAGCTTGCGAAAGTCTTGAGGAATAGGAACATTCATCCATGCAGTCTATTCTGATTCGAACAAGTAGATAATATTTCTGTACTCAATTGCACAGAGAAGTAACATCTGAGATAGAAGTTATAGAGTACTCGTAGTTTTATTTTTAAATGCACGGGTGCTTAGGAAATATCTAAAGTTGGAGAAGCTTAGACGTCAGTAAAGGTTATAAGCACACAGTGAGTACCAAGTCAAATCGGCTTACCTTGCTTTATAAATGTATTCCACAGCATTAATATAAATCAAGATATGTGAAAGCTTCTCCATCCTAACCTTTGTCAGCAGGCTACTAGTTTACCAGGCTATCGCTTTAAACACTATTAAAAAAAAACGATATGAAGTTTAATTTGTGAATTTTGAATATCAACCTCTCTGGGAATTCTAAGGTAAATGTGAAAAAAATCAGAATTTGACAAGTGCACCATATCGTTCGTGATTCTTGTTTCATGTAAGCCTCATTTTGTTCTTGTTTCATTTTAGAATATAAATAATATCTTACCTGATCACCAAAAGAGGATCAATCACTGGTAGAAAAGAGTTTTGTGCCTTTATTGTAGGATAAAAAGGATCAATATTCGGTATTAATCCGGAACAGCACGCATTTAAAAATATTTTTTTTAATAAAAAATATCTTGAACATCATTGAACTGGAAACTGGAAGCCAATAGTAAATTAACAAACCTAAAGCATAGCAAAGAGTCAAGCTAAATATCGCAGACATTGAAAAATTACAGGTGCCGCAGCAAAATACATCAATATTAACACGCTAGAAAGGGTACGAGACTGTACTTTTTGCAACGGACATGACTAACTGGCCACCCTTCGCCTATCCCCGTTCATAAAACATGCCCTTGAATATTCCAGTATTCCCTAATGAATACGCAGCCATACCTATCGTCACGCTTGAATCACGCCCCTCTGTCGTTGGCCTCACTAAATCAATAGACCGGCACGTATGTACAGACAGACAGACAGTACATACGACTCACAGGACACAATGGACCAGACGGACTAGATAGATGAAAGGTGAATAGCTAAAAGTTGAACAGATTCGGTCAATGAAGCGTGCCATGTAGAAAGTTATTGTCTATTAAAAGGATTTAGGATAATACACTTTCGAGGTTTGTTCAATTGAAGCACGCTTGCAGTATCGGTGATAAAAGCAAACGTGAAATGTGCAAGTACTTATTTTCTGGATTTTTCCCTCATAGAAGCAATTGAATCAAATTCACTTTATTATAATGTACGACTCCCATTAACCACTTGAATTTTGAAACGTCAATGGACGCTCATATGCATAGTGACTCAAATGACACACGTGTCCGAAGAAATTTGATTTTCTGCGATTGATCGGTTGAACACAGAACCGGCAATTAGTTTTTATGCGCTTATTATTAAAGTGCGCATCCTAGCGTAGCAATTCGCTCAGTTGTCTGGTGAGAGTATTCTTATTAGTCTGGCTTGGACAAAGAATTGGGTCTATTCATAAGCTCATCCAACTGACACGAACAGGTAAACGTGACCACTCAAAATACAGCAAATCGTTACGGTTGAACGAAATTGTAATTGGTTTCGGGGCCATCTTACGTTGGTGATAGGGTTTGGGTCCCGGGACATCTTGTGTCTCGAAGTCCCGGGACTTTTCGTAATTTTAGTTGTCTCGAGTCCCGGGACTTTCGGGTCGAGACTCGAGACGAGACAAGATTGTTGAAATTGTTATGTAGGTAATTTTTATTATCATATAATTGTCGGACAAAGCTGTTGACGCTCTGATTTTTTAAAAGCCTATTTTAATAAATCATCATCAAAGTTAATGTGTTAGTTGATTATTTAAAAGACTGATTTATAAATCTGTTTAAATATTAACATTATTTAGTTATGAAACAAATCTGTGTTTATTTAACAATGTTGTGATTATGACCAATGACGAATTTTATTACTAGATAATAGTCAAGTTATTATTTAGAAATTATGAATTACTATGATTTTTAACTAAGTTCGTTTTATAACTATAAGATTTAACTGCTTATAACTGAATCTGTGTGTGATTAAAACAAATTAAGACTGAAATTAACGTTAAAGTTATTAAGATTTAATTTTCTGTTTAATAAATGTTGATTTTTACAAAAAAAAAAGCCTTTTTAAAATACGTTTCACCAGAAATTAACTCAACTAAAATTCTTCAAAAAAAGCTTACCCCTCAAAAAAAACAAAAAAAAAGTCCTGGGAATTTCCGGGACTTTGATTGTAGGCTGTGTCGTGTCCCGGGACTTTGAAATTGTCGGGAATTCCCAAACCCTAGTTGGTGACTGTGCTCTCACCCTTTGCTTTCAAGGAAAGCACTTAACTAGAGCATCAACTTTTCGAATTTATAGCTTGGTCAAAGGGACAGCAATATTATATTGTGCTGATTGTTTACCTCTTCAACTATTGATGGAAGTAATTCTATGGTAAGTAGTAAAAGCCTATTGTTAGGTGAAATGAGACTGTCATAGATGAATCACCTATACAGGGACAGGGACCTATACGTATAGAAATAAAATAACACCATAGACCAGTTCAGAGAGAATAGCTTTTTATAATGTCTTTTCTGCGCGGAAATAGGAATATTTATATATTCCAAACATGCTTCTATCTTTTAGAATTGAACAGAAAAGGAATCTGCCAAACCGTCAATCAATGTTTGTAAAGGAACTGTGAGAGATCTCAAGATACGACACAATTGTTGTACGTACACAATTGTCTCTAGTGCGACGAAAATTGAAGCCATGGCAGGTATTATTAGGTTTTCTATGGCCTCTTACTATAAATATTTTATGAGAAATTATAGGTAACTAATTAGTTTAAAACTACAAAAGATCTTTGTCGTAACAGGTAGTCAGTTGCCCGAAAGTCACACAACCAGTCTTACCAAGGGGTATTGTATTACCCAGTACTAACTGGGTTGTGGAGGTCAGATAGGTAGTCACGCCATGTAAAATACTAGTATTCCACCGCATCTAGTAAAGGCTAGGCAGATGATGAGTTCCAAAATTCAACAGTAGAGACAACACACACAACACTGAAAAAAATACTAGACAATAATATAAATATACAAATAATATAAAATCGTTTTTGTATTTTATTTTATCTTAGCATCTCATCCCCCCCGCTTCTGCTTCGCTTTGAAACTAGTTGAAAACCTTTTTCGCCCTTGGTCCCTTCTCGTAGTCCCTAGAAGGGACCACGGAGGTTTTATGAGGCGCGCTCGCTTCGCTCGCATACTATATAACACTCTTTGACTTCTGTCCCCGAAGTGCCGGAATCCGCCGGCCTCCTTTGTTGGCTTACGGCCCGGTGCCCATGCCGCCCATAAAGGATTAAAAAAAATATAAGTACCCACTTTTTGCCACAAATGAAACAAATCTATAATAAGTAAAAACATGACATAAAATTGAATAAAAATGTCAATGACTGCATTTCAAATATCTAAGTACAATTTAATTTGGCAGTTATATTTCTTGAAGGAACCACGGGCAAAAAAATACTCGTGGTCCCTTCCAGGGACTAAGGGACCGGGACCACGGGCGAAAACCTGTTGAAAACCTTACACAAGTATTATATTTAGTCGCAATTTTGTTGCTGAGCTCCACAAAACTTACTACGAGAACTTTGAGCACAAAGAGATTTAAAAAGACTTATAAGTCTTATGAATGTCTTTGTTTGAGCATGACCCTAAGGATACTCGATGAATATACCTACTTTTCATAAAGATTTGTGAAGCTACGTTTTGGAGATATTCTCTCTTTTCCTCTAAACGTTGGCCCAAGACTGCGCGATAAGGAGTAGATAGTCTATTGTCAAACTTGTCATCAACCACAACCTTGAAGTCTACTGGGCCAAAGAGTCATCATCATCATCAGTCTATAATATTCCCACTGCTGGGACACGGCCTCCTCTCTATGAGAGGGAATGGGCTATAATCCACCACGCGGGCTCAGTGCGGATTGGTAGATGTCGCATGTCTTCGATTTTTTGGTTCTAGGACATGCCGGTTTCCTCACGATGTTTTCCTTCACCGTTTTGAGAGCAGTGGTGATGAAAATAAATTACACAAAGTAATGCGCCTGCCTGGTTAGCCCACGACTTACTGTTCGTATGCCGCCACCACTGGGCCACCGCTGCTCTCCCAAAGAGCCTAAGGCCAAAGAGTATATAGGTTAAGTTTACAAAAAATATTTCATCATCATCATTGACGGCCTCATTCCACCCACTGCCAGAAGGTTAGACATAGGTGTACCTTATAGTTCACCCACATTTCGCCAGTTATGTTTAAGTCCCATGTAATAGGAGGCGAGCCTATTGCAATCACCCCCACATCCAGACTACGTGGATGCTATTGAAAATTTCCTGATGGAAAAACCCAATAAAATTTTGCCCGACCTGGACATCGAACCCGTTGCTTCATGTTAAACAATCGCGCTTGTCACTTCTAGACCAGCGAGGCAGTCTGCTGTACTGATATGTACCTATAGTATAATTTTAACACCAAGTGTAATTGATACCAATACGTAATCACTAACTATAACCATATTCTAATTAAGGAAATCCGTGCGTTATTCTTTTTTTTTTTTTTTGTTTTCAATAAAACCTATTACGGTTTAGTTAACTAGCTGTAGTTAAACCAGACACCTAGGGCCAGCGTCCTAATATACAAGGAACAATTTACAAAACATGACGTTTAAAAAGAAAAACAAACTTGGATGTTCTAATGTATTACCTTTCGACCTCGCATAGGTACTCGTATGCTTGTATAAAATCGGAATCAAGATTGCTTTCGAACAGATTTCTTTAAAATTTGAAAAATGCTCGGGAAAACTGTTTTGTCCACGCCTCTTCTGCAGTCGTATCTTTGTAGCAGTGTGAACAGACCACATGTAACAAAGTACCTGATAAGTTAAAACCTCCAAGAAAACAGAACTATAATGATAAGGGCCGATCCCAACTTCCCAAGCCGCTTGCATGCGTGCCAGCCAATAGTGCCCTAGCATTTAGTCCCTAGTGGCAGGTCAGGTTCCAGTGTTAAGATAAGTGAGTACAATGCGCTGTGCTGCATTCCACGGCCACCGGCTGAAGTAAGGAATTAGCCATAACTTATTTAAGAGCCTTCCGCACCGTCAGCTCGACAACAAGCTTCGCTTCACACCGGCGCGGGCGCGGGCGCACTCGCCGTGGAACCTTTATGGCATGTGCGGTATTGTATTTGCCCACGCCGTGATTTTATCCCTTGGTAGAAATTTTGACCAGATATTCAAATAGGTACTTATCAGAGATTGAGGAAAATAGGGAATTAGTTCAATCTTAAGTTTCTATATAAAGCACCTACATAACGTGCAACGGGAAAATTCAAACGAGAAGGTTTTGGATTTTCCCGTTGCACATCTAACAGGAATTTTTCGACACATGACTCTCAATTACCTAATTTGGAACTTATCATAAAATATGTGTACCAGGTACCCATATGATTAGTTCCAAATTAAGTAGCAATTATCATTTTAAAATATTTTACCTGCTTCGCCATTTTCCCTACGCAGCATTAGTTCAGCGAAGCCCGAGTGCAATGTTCCGACGTTAATCAGAATCTATCAGCGGTACTGTTACATTACATTTGTATAACAAAAGCTCACTTACGACCAACGTTGTAAATAAATTCCTGGTTGGCAATAAAACTCGTGCTATGCGGCATTTACACCGGCCACGATTACAGTAAGTAATTAATAATTAATAGTCTTGAAGCTTGAGGAACATAATAAAACTTAGATTACGTAGATATCTTGATTTTGTGCCGAATTAGTGTAAGGAAAATAAATGCTACATAAACTGCACAGCAGTGGTAGCAGACATAATTGGGGTTAAATACTTAAAAAGTAAACAGTATAGAATACCTACATATAATTTTATTATTTAAATTGGCTATCAAATTGTAAAACGATCTATATAAAAAGAAGTTTTGTACTGTCTTCTGTACGCTAAAGATCGACAAAACCTAACCTAAAATTCACGAAGAATCTTGACCTACGTCTACCAATGTGCCGTTGTCTTCTTTATACTTGGAATTACTAACTTTTTTCTTCTACTTTTTAATATAATGGTACCAACGGTCCTTTCAAGTTTTTTGTCAAGATCTGATTAGAAACGACGGAATGCAGAGTAAAAATCTACAAGCAAATAAAGAAATGAAACCGCGAGATAAGTATTTCGCAGTCTTCCTTGGCGTATTTCGTCGGCTGGCTTTGCTCTTCCTTGCTCATAAGTTCCAAATCCCAATAGCAATCTCGGGGATAAACTGTGTTGAGATGAGTGAGAATTTCTTGACGATAGACACATATCGAGCCTTAGAAGAACTCAACTTAGAAATTAACAAACACTGATATTTCCCCGCAGGACGAAAGAGGAGTACCTAATTAAAAAAAAAAAAACATTTTTATCATTCCATTCGCTAGTCATGGCGTCTGAGACGAGGTATTCCTCGAAGCGCTCCCGTTTTGAAACGCTCCCATCTAAGCGCTCCCGTTTTGTTCCTCCCGTTTTGTCCTGTTCCTTGGAGGAACGATTAAAAATATTAAAATTTATTTCCTCGAAGCGCTCCCATGATTAACTTTCGGATAGAGATGGGACTATACTAACTGAAATTATCGATAATAACAAGGTAATAAGTTTTATTTATAACATTCTCTTTGAATACACAATAACATTAGTCCTTGTATACACATAAGAGTGCCGAAAGCAAAAAGATATTATTCTCTCAATTTCGTAATTTGGTTAAGCAACTTCGATGTCGATGATGCACACATGAGTTTTTAAAAATTATCGATATAATTCATTACGTTTACTTCATGCTTTTCCCTATTTTTAAACGTGGGAGCGCTTCGAGGAAATAAATTTTAATATTTTTAATCGTTCTCCTCCAAGCGCTCCTTTTGGGAGCGCTTGGAGGAACAAAACGGGAGCGCTTAAATGATCGCAATGAAGAGGAGAACAAGTGATTTCGGCTTCGTTAAGAGGTGTTTTACACCCTTCATAAAGTATAATTTATAAAATATTATAATAAAATAAATAAATAAAAATTAAATGGTTACAAAATATTATTTATAAAGTATAATATATAAAATACTGTGTATACTTGCTCAGTTCGCCTGCATTCTCTCTTTTGAAGTAGAATTACTATTTACACGCCGGCTCCTCTTACCTTACTTGCTAACGTAGACAATCCTAATTACCCTCTGTCTACTTATAGCCGCTTCTGTGCGATAAGCAAACATTCACTGTGTTCAGTATCAAGTGTAATTAGATAGCTATGTTTACTTTTTAGTTGCATGGCTTTAGCTGAAGCGATTGATGCATCGATTTTAAATGAGTGTGCAATGTTTTTTATTAGCTTAGTCGACGTATTAATTTATTAAAGGTCAATGAATGGGTTACCTTCAATTGCCTTTTGTGACTCGCTTGACTTTTGACGTGGTAAATATTAATTGTTTCAGGTGTTGATTGTGAAACATTCAATTGGATAAAGGACAATGAATGGGTTACCTTTTTTTTTTTTTTTTTTTTTTTTTTTTTCGGATGGGAAATCATCAAATGACTTCTCCCGCTCTGGGCGGAGCAGGAGGGAGTGTCAGACTTTTACTGACTAAAACCCATCCATGTTCCTTCATCGCCCTTTGTGTTCCGGGGCCACGGTATCTCTTTCGAATAGTCCCGCAACCCCGGCAGGCATCGGTCCTTTCGGACCCCTTCCTTTTTGCTGACTCTCTTTGAGGCGCGCGTGGAACACGAATGAATGGGTTACCTTCAATTGCCTTTTATGCCTCGCTTCACTTTTGTTATGCTAAATATTGTAGCAGTACCAGGTGTTGATTTTAAAACATTCAATTGGCTAAAGGACTATGAATGAGTTACCTTCAATTGCCTTTTATGACTCGCTTCAATTTTATTATGCTAAATATTGTAGCAGTACCAGGTGTTGATATTGGAACATTCAATTGGCTAAAGGACAATTAATGGGTTACCTTCAATTGCCTTTTGTGACTCGCTTAGCTTTTGACGTGCTAAATATTGTAGCTGTTCCAGGTATTTATTTTGTAACATTCAATTGGTCAAAGATCATTTTCAGTTGCCTTTTATTAGTCGCTTCACTTTTATAATAATACCCTAATATTGTACGAGTAGCTGTGCTAGGTGTTGATTATGAAGCATTAAACTTCAGTTCATTTCCCAATACTAGGGTCAGTCCATTTTGCTTTTGGATATTTTCATTCACTTTCGATATTTGTCATTCCTTGCTCCTAGGACTTCGTCTAACGATATTTTTTTTTTGTCCGTCGTAGCTGGTTATTTCCCAATACTAGGGAAAAATCAACTCGTAGAGCTAGTTAACCTAATGGAAGCGTAATCAATAATCATTTATTTTAATGTTCAAAACTGTATGTACCCAACGGTACCGAGGACTGGACGCTAGGCAAGTGGCATTCCTATGGGCCCCGTGCTGCGTGCGGCTGTGACGGGCGGCGCGCGGTGTGCGTGAGTGGCGCCACGCCACGCCACCGTGATCGCCCTACAGATTTGCGCCATTGCACTACTGCATGCAATTTTTACAAAAACTACACAAATGTACGATTTGAAGCGAGTTCTACCTTTAGATAACACAAACCTCCTCATTACATGTGATGACAATTATGCTATTACACCAGAGAAGAATGGAAACGTTTTCCTTTTCAATGGTTATTTGCCAGTTGGCAAAGGGTTCTTAAAAAGTGGTGATTCTTATTTTGAATTACCTATAAATTCTTGGCTTCTGCAACGTCTCCTTTCTTATTGCACGATCTTGTTCCCTTGCCAAAACAAGCTAACACAAAAAAAAAAACGATATTGAAATTAAGTAATGCCCATAACAATACTGCATTTGACATTTATGGCCAGTTGTTAGTGCGTCGTAAGTCGTAACCACATTTTATAGTTTTGATTTGCACCAGACGACGCCAAATAAATGCTTGAATAAGCGGTAAGTAGATACTTAAATGAAACTCATAGAAGTCTCACAGAATGCATGCCACAATGTCTGGAATCACGAGTCATGTTAGAGAAACAATGGAATCCATCCATCCATCATAATCAAAGGTGAAGTGTTGTCATCTTACCATTTTATACGTTGCAATTTAATTATTCATATACAGCTATACAGAAAAAACATCAGCTAAATACGGCGCTGGCTTTGTGCCAAAGCATCGGACATTTTACTGCAAAACCGTTTTCCACCGACAATCAACTTCGACCACCCAGAATGATTTAATGAAAGCCTTTTACGACTAGCCAATGTCCCGTACAAAGTAACAAAAGTCACACCCTTACGGCATAAACCACTAAACTGATGGAAGACTGTTGAAGCTTTCAAAGAACGCTAAGAAGGAATTTTCTTGCGGATGACGACCGCAATTCTCGAATTTGCTACTTACGTTGAATCGAAAAAAAAAATCTATTCCACAAATCTAAATAAGTAAAAACAAACTGTTGCGGTCATTAAATAAGCTTTACTATGAACTTGAAATCGAAGCCTGAAGCTATAACATCGTGGGAATTTCCAACGCAGGTGGAAAGAAATAAAAAGGGTTTATGATTCATACATACCTTTACGCGCAGTTTGCGTACGTCATTGATCAGGAGTATAATACGAAATACTAAGAAATATGCGGTCATTTGAGAGTTCACGTCTGATTATACTGGCACAAAAACTAAATGGAAGTGACGGGGAACTTCGCTATTCTCAATAGGGAGATAATTGATTGAGCATCCATTCATTGGATGCCTAGGACAAGTAAGAATGGACGGAAGGAACTAATACTTATGGCGGACCAAGGTGAGAGACCTTGCCATGTTGATATTTGAGTGACATATAGTATATAGTGAATGTATATTACTTAGACACCTCTCGGACCACTGACTCAGGCATAGTCAAAGATATCGGATAAAAAGTTAACAATCCAATAAGGAAGTAGTTTACTGGAATTAAACTACCCAAAATTGTCTTACAGTCTACGAAAAGCGTTTAATTGAGCAATAAGGCAAGGCAAGACAAAACAAGGCAAGACAAAACTGGCAACTGTAAAAACCAGGAAGCCCTAGAACCGATACCTGATATCCTTGAAAATGGCTGCTGTATTTAAAGCAAGCTGTTGAAGAAAGTCAATTTATGTTCTTGTAATATGATATTTATATTTGGCTTACAGTGTTTTACATTGACATTATTGAAGGCGATTGGTGATATCTTTGCCCATGAAGAAATACAAAATGTTGTTAACAATGGATCATTACTCAATAAAGTTAAACTTAAGATATTTTGCAGCGTTGCCTTCGTTTAGATATGACTTTCCTTATCTTTTTCGTTTTGGTTAGTCTGAAACGTGACTTGGCAGAAGAAATAAAGGAAGCTGTTAGACTCAGACTCTGTTAGTATGTTACCAAAGTAGCGTTAAATCGGGTGCCTTGACCCGACAATGACTGGCCTTTTTGACACAATCGAACATTTTTATACTATTGCTAACGAGAACAGGTAAAAAAAAGAATCCTCAAAATCTGATTACCTGATAGATAATCCGTGTAACAAAGTTGCTGATTGAAATACAATAGATACAATTGAATAGACAATGACATTCAATACGGAGAGTGGAACGGCAAGGGCGTTGATACGCGTGAGCTGAGACCCACTTAGCCATACTTCAATGAATTTCAACAGTACTAGTTGTCTGTCATGTTGCGAACCTGTATTTCCGATCAGATACTCGAATATGGATGTTATGAAAAAGGTGTTATTATTAAATTCTAAATTTATAACAATGTATCCAGACACTGTTTTAAGCTTTCACTGTTTAAAACCCGCAAACGCGCGATCATGGCGCTTGCAGCAGCGTCGAAATATCGGGAGCTGAAAACAAATAGTTTAATGTATCCAGAGGCAACAATGATTTTACACGAAGACAATCTTAGTATAATGATGGGAAGGATAACACAGAAACCTAAGTGGCCAAAGACAGGTAGAGAGGCATAAAAACGTTTACAGGAAAACCCCAAATTGTGTGTTTTGAAAGGCTCTCGTTGAAGCATTCACTTTGTGATTAATATGATTATAGCAAAGTTGAGGATTACTTCTAACTTCTCCCTGCAAACTGCAAATATGAAAAGAAACTATGATGAACAGGTAAAATGTTTGGAAGTTTTGTGTTTACGAATCATTTGCTTAACGAATGGTTTTAAATACTTTTAAATTTACCTACCGGTATGAAAGATTTATGGCCCAAAGATGCAGTAGCGATTACTGTAACTCGTCAAAAGACGATGAAAATATTTCGCAGATGTACCTAATGTAATTTTAGTCTTAACAATTCGTTTTTAAATGAATATTGCTTCTGTTTAATTTTAGTCTTTTCTAAGTTGACTGTTATAAGATATCTGATATTTGATGAACTGATTTCTACATAGTTCACCGACTTCTAAACTACTTAAATCGTTTTCCAGACCAGATAACAGTTCAAACAATGCTAGGAAATAAACATGACCACATTTACCATTCTAAAAGGATACTTAGGAGAACGACTTCACCATTCGAACGTAAAATGGCTGATTAGGGAGGAATGCCAACGATTCTGAGTCACAAGAAGTAAGAACTACAAAATGTATCTCACAGAACCGCCTTGACCCGCGCAATTACGTTGTGTGACCAATCTATTTTATAGACAGAGTGTATCTGTGCTCATTGAATAGCCAATAAGTTTGACCGTGCAGGCAGGCACAATAGGCATGACGACAGTATCAAAAAATTGCAAATCTATTTAGTCCGTCAGTTAGAGTATTGGAAATTAATGGACATGTATTTTTTGTTTTTGTGAAACAATGAAAATTGACAAAGATAAAACATCAAAACTCAGGAGTGGGGGCTCGTGACGTCAGAACTAGCTAAAAAATATACCTAGGCGTGACGTATTGAGAATTTTAAAATCGTCATATCTTCGTCAATTTTGGTTTACGTAACAAAAGAAAAAACACGGTTCAAATATTTTTCATAATCTAACTGACGGACCTATTAGTGATTTTGTCGTCTCGCCTATTGTTGCGCACTGTGCTTTCGTACACCGCCGTCCTTGAATGCGTTTGTGTTGAATATAATCGTGCTGCATTTCAATTGTGGTAATTGGCGCTTTAATTATGCCATATTGATCTTTGCCTACATTTTATTCACATTGCTTACATATATTTATTTAAAACGAGATTGTGAGTTATTAAAAATAATTGTTTACTTCTTATAGAATTGTTTACAGTTTATTCATCGTGGTAGGTGTTTGTTTTAATACCAGACACCGTCAACACTGAATATTAATAACATCATAATTTATATTATTTACTGTAAGGGTAAGGTATTGTATAAGTATATGTAGGTACATTCAAACAAGAAAAAACATTTAAATGCAAAAGTAACAATTCAAATAAGCTAAGATAGCAATAACCTAAATTAAGTTTAGTTTGTGCACAACAGAATCGACAACATTGTCTACGATTGGGTAAAACTGCCTGTGAAATATGATCCTTTGTGGACAATTAAATTTTCTTGAAAATTATGAATAATTGTATTATTTTTAGCTATCCGTGGTAACATTATGAAATTGTCTGCTTACTTATTTTATTTTATGTTTCAGAGTTTGTAAACAAAACAGTAAAAGGCAGGTTACGATATAAATAAACAATTTGTACATCTTATAAATTTTAAAATGTTCATCTTTTATTAAATGCGCTATTCAAATTACCGAAAACTCTAGCAACAAAAACTTACCCAAAATATTGTTTGTTCCAAATTTAACATTAACATTCAAATTAGTTTGAGAGTATTATAAAATATTTACGATGGAAAATGCAAAAGAGTATGGCGGGGCTCCATTACACTTGAGCGCGATTAAAATCGTGATTCTGGCAGTGGTTGGGAGGGCCTTTTTTGTAACTGGTGGTTCTCGGAACTTCCTTAAAGAAGCATCAATTTGCCGCGGCACCGCTTCAACGGCAGGCCGACGACCTTCGCCATAATCGCCATAGTGAGTCATTTACACAGTGATTAAGTTAAGGAAACGAGATTGTTGGACAACGACCACATGGAGGGAATTACGTGAATTAATTCCTTTTGCTGCACCCTCATTGGCAAAGCTTCGTATTGTATCTACTACAAAGAGCAGCAATAAAACCACGTGTCATATTTTTTTATGAAATACCTTTTAGGTAACACTAATAGCTCTGGATAACCGTTTAGGTTTGCTGATCGCGTTCAGATTGTTTAGTGAAACTCGCCCTTAGTCTTTTAGGTTCAAAAACCTCTTATACGCCTCCGATTGTTCATTTGTACCGCAAAATAAAAACTTTTTACCAAATCTTTTCGTTGTACGCTATATGTTCTTTATTAGTGATCGAAGTACGCTACGCTTGTTTAATTAATGTAATGTACGGCCTTCGCACACATCAACTTTATCACGTCACGGTAAATCATATGGGAAAACAGGCGTAGCAATTAAATTAAATTGATACTTACATAAAACTTTATACATATTTAAGCGAAGCGTTATCAAAGATAAAGAACTTTTAAGTGTCCAACGCAGTCTCAAATTCGCGTTCGTTTTTAAATCAGAGGAGGAAGTTTAAAAGCACGTTTAAACGAGCCTAAAAAAAACCATTAAATAAATAAAATAGGAGATGTCAACTAAATAAAATGTAAAAGCGTTTCGTTTGGAGTGCAATGCAAACCGGAATGAATCACGAGTATCGGTACGGGTACAGTTTTTGGCGTTCTTTTGTATAACGGGTTCCAATGCCAAATAACATGTCTTTTCCTTTAGCCTGCTCTGCCCCTGAATCTTTTATTTAATTACCATAAGCTCGGACGAAATCTGGCTCATTTTTAGAACAAAAATATCGTGCACACGACCTCCACATCTGTTTACCACCCTCAAGGCCCTTCTAACCCTAAAATTAGCAACTCTATTTGTGGTGGTTCAAACTTCGTTTGAAATACTGTTAGAATAATAAGTTCTAATCAGCTTGCAGTGACTGACGTAACAACCGCTTTGTAAAGCGGTTGTTACGTCAGTCACTGCGGCCGAATGAGTGGTTTCTTGCGATTTACAAAAATCTATTGATTGGAATAAAAAAAAGAAACACATAAGACCTGCTTTATAGTTAGTTCAGTTAGTATGCAAAGTTTCATGATCTAATTTGAAGTACTTTTTGAATACCAGCAGTTTATTATTCGATTAGGAGGTCGCTTTGGATTTTTTTTCTATCGAGAAAAGTTTATTTAATCGTGTTTTCGTCACACATAGTACTTAGCAATAATCCTCAACTTTACCAGATATTTATTTCAAAATTAATGCTGCAGTATTTTAGGCGTAACGGAGGATCATGCTAAGCCATTTGAGGGGGTAAAGGCCCTTAACGAATCATACGATACGAACAAGAACTTATTATTGACATATTTATTTTAAAAAAAATCTATCGACCCTTTTTTTTCATTAACAAAAATAAGGGATCAGATACTGCGATGCTATTGGTTAATGAACTTAAATAAGCGCTTCAATAGCGGCTGAATGCTGCTAGCAAAAAGAGTCATATTGGTGGTGAGATCTCGTCCGAGGTTATTGTACTTATTCGATACTACTGCCCGTACCCTGTGTTACCCTCGCGGGTACCGGGCGGACCCTTGTCCGCGTGGAAATTTAATAATAAATATTACTTCCCTTTTTAAATCGAATTATGTTAACTATGTATTTCAAGGTTTTAAATTTTGTGCAGAGAACCCAGATTCTTTTTTTAAATAAAAGTAGCCTAAATTACTCCTTATAGCATCAGCTAAATCCCGTCAGAATGAGTCCAGCCGTTTCGGAGATTAGCCGGAACAAACAGACAGGCGGACGGACAAACTAAAATAAAAAAAGTGTTTTTCATATACATTCAGTAAAAAGTTATCGGTTATAGGTAGGTAAGAGGAGCTCGTGGCTAAATAATAACAGCCGCTCGGGTCGATCGTTAGGTTAAGCCGTGCTTGCCTAGGTTGGTCTGTGGATGAGTGACCACCCTTACATACAGAGTTTCCTCCGTGCCTCGGAAAGCACGTTAAGCTGTTGGTCCCGGCTGTCATTTGTAGATTTTTGACAGTCGTTACAGGTAGTCAAAGGCCCAAAAAGTCTGACAACCAGTCTCACCAAGGGGTATCGTATTACCCGGTACTAACTGGGTTGTGGAGGTCAGATGTGTATGTATGTAAATAATGTATTCATTGAAAATTATACAATTACATTAGTAACATTCTACCAAACTACGCAGCAGTTTATCGGCAGACAAGATGGGCAGTCTCTCCATGTGAAATACTGGTATTCGGCTGCACCCGGTTAGACTGGAAGCCGACCCCAACATAGTTGGGAAAAGGCTAGGCCGATGATAATGTACTTATAGGTATAAAACTGCGAAAAGTCCACACCACAAGCATTTGGGAATTTCCATAAAATAATCATTTGCAATTCATGGAAACGATGACTTATAATGAATGATACAGGGAACCAAACCCAATGTTATTATGTTCTGCTTTAAACGTTCATAAACGAGTTTGTAGAGTCGCTGATTCTACAAAATGATTAAGAATAAGAATAATTTATTTCAAAAGTAGGTGTTACACGAATGTTTTAGGTGCAGTAAAAAACAAATAACAATATTTAAACAACACTATTTCTTAAACAAATTAATTATTACATAATTAATTGATTATTAATAACACACATAATTAATTATTAATAATTAATAATTAATTACAATATAATATATAACAGTTGCAAGTAACGTTAATGTCGAATTCAAATATTAGGTCGAAAAAAAAAAAAAGGTAGCGACCTGCCTGATCTAGGTTTAATTTAACATGTTCCTAATTAATTTATGCATGCACAGGTTGCATTGCATAAATTAATTAGGAAAGTAAAAATAAATCTATTACAACTATAACAAAAATCAAATTGGTACAAAAACATTAAACATTAAAACTAACTTAAGTAACAATAATCAAACTAGGACTTCTAGAAGTTTTTATGTGTCCGTGTAATTAAGTATCGCTAAATAATCAAATTATATCATATTATAGATTAATTTTGCCCACCCATCCACCTGATAACCTACTTATGTCAAGTTTTTCCAATTAATTTTAAATACCCAGTATAGTGTATGAAACAATGTTTTCTCACAAGTTTGTCGATGAAATGTAAATGATTAAAATATATATAAATAAATATCGCTGGACTTTACACACAGCGCCATCTAGTGCCACACTAAGCAATGAGGCTTGTGTCGTGGACACCAGATAGTTGATATACTACATAGATACTTTTTGTTTGTAAATACATACTTATCTACACTAATATCTACATCTACAATAATAATATTATAAAGAGGAAAGATTTGTATTTTTATGTGTATGTTTGTAATGAATAAACTCAAAAACTACTGCGCCGATTTCAAAAATTCTTTCACCATCATAAATCTACATTCACCCTGAGTAACATAGGCAATATTTTATCCCCGTACTCCCGGGGACGGGAACTACGTGGGTGAAACCGTGTGACGTCCGCTAGTTATATACATATAAACATCCATGACTCGGAAACAAATGTCCATGCTCATCACACAAACATTTGCTCCTACCGGGATTTGAACCCGAGACCCTAAGAACGTAAGGCAGCCTCACTACTGCTGCGCCATTCGGATCGATATGTAAGTACAATAGTTTTACTTAAGGGGCTCCGCCATGCACACTAGCGCCACTTTAGTAAAAAAATCAGAACTCGTTAAATACACAATGAATATAAAATCTGATTGACAAAATAAATCTTTTGGTCTTCTAAATTAGCTCGCTGTCGTTACAGATATAAAATGGAAAAAAACGCCCGTTTTTAGCAATTTTTCTAACTGTAACTACAGTGAAGTATATTTTGATAAATTAAATAGACGTCAATAATCTAGAACTCTAAAGCATTGATTTTGTCAATCAGATTTTATATTTATTTATCCATTTATTTAGTACAGTATTTAAAACCATTAACACTAAATTAAATACCTAATCCTTTTACTCGGTCTTCTCGCAGAACCACAAACATTCCAATAATATCGTCTTCCATTCGACAACAAACAAGTCCAATCCAGGTTTGGTCTCCACGAGAGCGTATATTAATTGCGTATTTAACGAGTTCTGATTTTTTTACTAAAGTGGCGCTAGTGTGCATGGGGGAGCCCCTTAAGTGTGTGAAACATACTTGAATTTGAAAAGTATACATAAAAGGTACACATAAATTTAATTTAGATAATTGTACTATGCAATATTTATGTTAAAATATTTTCTAGTTTTAACTAAACATTAGTTATAAGGTTAGCCCGTAACCCTGTCGCGTACATTGTACAATACTTAAATAAATTCAAATCGTCTTTTTTGTATGTATGAATGACCAACCCGGCCAAAATCCTAGGTATACATATACCTGATTTATTTCATACTTAAAATTAAACGACATTGGTGTCGAATCTGTTGTGCACAAACTAAACTTAATTTAGGCTATTGCTATCTTTTTCTCTCTAATAAAACGAGAAAGAGACGGACGTAATTTAGAGGCGCAAGGCATTAACTAGTTTGACATCTTTTTTTTTTTTTTTTTTTTTTTTTTTCGGATGGGAAATCATCAAATGACTTCTCCCGCTCTGGGTGGAGCAGGAGGGAGTGTCAGACTTTTACTGACTAAAACCCATCCATGTTCCTTCATCGCCCTTTGTGTTCCGGGGCCGCGGTATCTCTTTCGAACAGTCCCGCAACCCCGGCAGGCATCGGTCCTTGCGGACCCCTTCCTTTTTGCTGACTCTCTTTGAGGCGCGCGTGGAACACGAACGCGCCGTCGACACGGCCTGTCGTCATGAGACGGACGGACGGCGAGCTAGCCCATAGCCCACCGTCCACAGGCCCGCGCCTACGGTGGCCCCCGACGCCCGGGGCGTCTCCCGCGGCGGCCGGGACGCTGTGAGGTTCTCTCCCTCTCACGTTCCGCCACCTCCTTCTCTAGCATTACTGCTTCGCAGAAGGAGGTGACGGCGTCCCATTCCGTCTCGCTCCGGACCATGGCTTGCACCAGGGCCGGACGCGAGAGGTCGCCGCCGCCAATCGCCGCTTCGAGGACACGGCGGTGCTCTGCCCACGCGGGGCACACCTCCACCGTGTGCTCCACCGTGTCCCCCGGTCGATCCTCGCAGTGGAAACACCCGGGCGTTTCCTCCCGCCCGATTCGGTGCAGAAACCTCCCGAAAACACCGTGTCCGGTGAGGACCTGCGTCAGGCGGAAGGTGAGGACGCCGTGGCGTCTCTCCAGCCACTCCTCAAAGAGGGGACTTATCGCCACTATCGTGGCGTGCCCTGCACGGGGTTGCGACAGTCGCTCTCTCCATGTCGCCATGAGATCCCGCCGGAAGTCTGTCCGCTGAGCGACAATTTGTCGCGGCAGCGGAGTTTCCCCCCGGCGAAGCGCCTCCGCGCGCCATTCATGCAGGCGCGCGAGGACTATCGCCTCCAGATCCCATGGCGGCAATCCGGCAAGGAGGCACGCCGCCTCGCGGGCGATCGTGCGGTACCCACGGGTAGTTTGACATCTCTAACTTAGTTCGTAGCTATATACTTTTATCGCACTGCATTTTAGTAAAAGATAGCAATAGCCTAAATTAAGTTTAGTTTGTGTACAACAGAATCGACACCAGTATCACCTGTTTTCGGTATCTTAACCTTTAAATAAAAAATATCGTCAAGCAAAGTTGATTTATAAACCTCAGTGACAGCATCCATTAGAACCTGCCAGTCCCTTAATTATCAAAATGTTTATTTAATTGAGATAAACACATTACCAGCATAATAAAAACAAGCTGTTATGCGGCAATTGAGAGCGCGTCAGCGCGTGCGCTTGCGACCTTTTAGATGACACGCGCGCGCGCCGCTATGACTGTATTGTCCTATTAAATTATACTGATACCTTCTTATCACCTCGCATTCAACAATTATCCAGATTCATTTGTTTCAATAAGGTTCAATAATTCGAGTAATTCATAATAAATAATATTTTCATTCTGCAACTCATCCCACGTCGTACCAGCGCAGTCTGCCTTGCGAAGACCGTAGGACGAAGATCATGAGAAAGATTGGATCAACATTTTCAAGATTTAGTAGTTTTCCTTTTTTTTTATAAATCTGTAACCTGTGCTCGTAAGAGAAACTGGTTTTCTGTCAGTGTCGTAACTTCTCCTGATTTTCGACTCAATTTCCCGAACATCTTGCATAATGCCTGTGAGGCTTTAATAAACACAACTACAGCCTATAAAGTTATTTATGTGGCCATAAATAATAATATATACGATCTTTATCCTCTCTGGTAGCCGATCATCAAGTGTTTATTGCCCAATCGTCTTTGCCTTCACGTCTCTTCCTCAATATACTGATGTATTTATGAGAACGTGATCCGAGTGTAAAAATGGTAACCACAAAACTTCCTTGACAGTCAGCACCTGATACGATTTATCAAGCACGTTACGTTACAATAAGATAAGTACCATAGTGAGATAGTTCCAGGTCACAAATTTCCTCTTATGGCCGGCTGTACACTCTCGCCCGAGAGCACTCGCTGTGCGTCGGCCGAGAGCTTCGGTCGAAACGAGTGACCATGTAGGTACACTCTCGCCGAGCGAGGTCACTCGTCATTTTCAATTGTGGACGCCGAGGGAATGGACGAAACAGAAGTTGCTGCTGCTGTTGCATAGCGCCATCAGTTATTACCGTTACTTAAGTAAATATTATGAAAAAAAATATACATATTTATAAAAAGGGGCGTAAACGAAGATGGTGGATGGTCACAATTCATCGTAATAAAACATTGTACGTAGATTTTAATTTAATTTTACTTCTTATTTGATATATCGGCATCGCAACGGGGAGTAACGAGAGTGTACAGCGACGCGCTCGCAGTTCGGGCGAGGCGGCGCGAGACCCTTTGACTCGCGCGCAAAAACTCGGAATGGAGAGCTAGCGAGGAACACCGAGACAGGCCGAGGCGGGCGAGCGCTTCTATCTACACTCTCGCGCTCGCCCTGCCTCGGACTGTCTCGGCGAGAGTGTACAGCCGGCATTACAAGCACTGTTGACCTAGCACAACATTTTCAACTAAAGCTGGCTAAGGCCACAAAATCGGAAGAGCGTTTCTCGTGGCATGCAGCTGCAAAGATTGAAGATTTTGCTTTAGGCCTAACATGCCTCAAATGGCTTAGCATAATCCTCCGTTACGCCTAAAACACTGCAGCATTAATTTTGAAATAAATATATGGTAAAGTTGAGGATTAATGCTAGGTACTATGTGTGACGAAAACACGATTCCATAAACTTTTGTCGATGGAAAAAAATCCAAAGTTACCTCCAAATCGAACAATAACCCGCTGGTATTTAAAAAGTACTTCAAATTAGATCATGAAACATTGCATATTCATGTGTACCCGGCATTATATTAGGGAATGTGCATAAATTTAATTTTTTTATTTCGATACGGTATGATAAAGTACTGTAAAAATAATGTCAAAAAGTGAAAACAAGACATAAATCGGCCAAACAACACAAAAGTTATAACCATTTAAACTTTTGTTTCTATCTCTTTCTAGATAAACGGAATTTTGTATGGATTTTGTACGTCGATGCATCGAATGGACGTCATTCGCTGTATCGGATCTCTCTGTCCAATCAGCAGTTTCAAATGCTTATAACTTTGTATTTTTTTATAGATATAAAAAAAAAACACTTTGCTATTTCTGATGTTAATATTGATGGAAAGTGTCTAGCAGAGTTAGCAGTGCGTTACTTGCGATAGCATAAATTATTATTCACAGAAAACACGTTTCAGTCGTCAGACATTTTATTGAGAACTGTTGTCATGCCTACGTACAAAGTCACTATGTGACAGATTATATACCATGAAGGTATCAACCTCCAACAAATACGCTTTGTTTAGAGTGATAAAAAAAAAACATGCATATACCCTATTATCGGCAGTTCGATTGAACGCGCGGACAACGCTGCAAGAAACGCTCCTCCGAATTTCCGTCTTTACGCACGGAGGTTCAGTAGAAAAAGAGGCGATATTAAACTGTTTTTTACCACTGACAGCACAATGTACCTATTTGTTTCGCATTAATTCATTAATCGCGCCCATTGCCCATAAAATATTAAACCAATATTACACGCTAGCTTTGAAGTTAATGGAAACAATCGATTTTCTTTAACAGAATGTATTTCGAACTATAGTTTATATTGAAGTTGGTATTCAATCTATAAGCGGAAAGGTGACATTCAAGCATTCTTTGAAAATTTGAAGTTAATAAGAATCAGGCATAAAATACTCTGCTCGATGGACTCGACTGCCTTCGTTGGTGTAGTGGTCGCAAGCACGACAGCTGAGGATGTGGTCCTGGGTTCGATACCCGGGTCGGGCAATCTGTCATGGGGTCTTAGTAGCAGCCACGGAGTCTGGATTAGCGGCCAGTTGATGGCAAATGGTGCGCCCCCTATTACATAGGACTTAAACAAAACTGGCGAAATGTGGGTTTACTATTAGGTACACCTCTGCCTATCCTTTCGAGGGTAACAAGCGTGATGTAATGATGTTATGCATAAAATAACATCACACGAAACCACTATGTGTTAAACATAGGTAGAAACACCCGTCACCTTGTACAACGAGTAATGACAATGCATAAAACCGGCTAAAACAAAAAAACGAAGGGAAAACAGTCGTTATATTTAATGTAGATCCTAATCTCAGCCACAACAATAATGCTGGTCATAATAACGAAACTATGCAAAACAAATCCTTGTGCTAGTTTCGCTGGTAACTTTTATATTCAACAGAACACCCGCATAAACGCTATTCAAGTTACCGAAGTCAGAAGTAAGCCGTAACCCACAAGTCTGGTGACTGCAAACAAAGGATAACCGTGCTATAAGTATCTTGTGTGCAGCGAGCGTAGGGTTGACAGACATTCTAGATATTTCTCCTGAGGCAATCAGTATCTGTGAATGATGGAATTGGCTTTTTAATTAAAAAACCAGCCCGAAACCGAAAGTCACACGGTAACATACTACCGGGACAAATAGAATCCAACCCAGCTGGTTCTAGATTCATCATCATCCTTCTAGCCGAAGCGTCCACTGCTGGACATAGGCCTCCCCCATGTGTCGCCATATTGGCCGGCCTCGTGCGTCTCGCATCCAGCGGATTCCCGCAACCTTCAGCAGGTCATCAGTCTACCTAGTGGGAGGCCTTCCAACGCAACGTCTTCCGGTTCGCGGTCGCCAGTCTAGAACTTTTCGGCCCCGTCGGCCATTCGTTCTGCGAGCAATGCGCTCTGCCCACTGCCACTTAAGTTCGGCAATTCCTCGGGCTACGTCGGTAACCTTGGTTCATAGTATTTGCGTATGCTAATTCATCCAAACAGTCCAGTACAAGAGAGTAGAGAACAGTTACTAAACTTTCGTTTTCATGTGTAATGTTAGTATGGATTTCAACCATTAATCCGTCCAATAGACCTGCTAATCACAGCAGTTAAAGTAGACGATCTATCAGCTCATTTCTGCTAAATTAGGCTTTCTGAAACCATGTGTGCTTCTTACATTTATGTGTTGGGTATGCAGTATGCTTGACTAGAAGTATAGGATATGCATTTGATAAAGTTATGCACTTGATCATTTTTAACCGATGAATGCCGCAATATTTTGGTTTGGTTGGCAACAAGTCTATCCAATTTGATATCCGACAACCCTACACTCAGTATACAGTTGTTCACCAACCTTCTAAGCTAAGTTACAGGTTCCCCGCGGTTGCGGTGAAAGACAACAATTTGTTTCAAATTAGTTTTATAAATTGTGTGTTTCGCAAATTAAATGACAAGGCTGGTTCACGAAGCTCGCGGTTAGAACCTTGGCTTCTGTTGTGATGATACCTCAGCTTTGTTTATTAACTCTCACTTCACACCTTGTACAGTCAGGGAGAGATGTTGTTTAGCAGATTGGCATGGCATACTACTTTAGTTAATTTGCCGTATTGTAGCTATTTTGTTCAAATCATCGAAAATGATAATTGTGATTTTATTAGGCAGATAATTTTATTTCTTAACTTAGCCTTGGTAAGGTTCCTAACGCTTAACCGCTCAACAGTTTTTAAGCTTATGTAAACCTTTTTATTCTTACGTCGCGTTGTCTTTTCATAAGTAACGAGGTAAAAATCTCTCTATTCATTGGTTTAAGTTTTCCAAAGTAAAAACCTTCCTAACAAAGTAATCACAAAACAAATACAGCTTCTGATTGAAACCGAACCACCAAACTTTAAGGATAAAAAATCTCGACCACAAAAATTACCAAAATAATAAGGAAGGCACAAATTTTAAAATAATTCAAAACAAATTTGTTTTGAAATAATACACTTTACTACGAAAAACCCAGTAGCTTATAATAAAACAGAGCCAGGAGATCAGACAGATAGATTCTTCTTACATCTGACCGCGCAAATACGTGATCTAAAAGCATTAGATTCAGAAAATAAACCGTTTGTCCGTTTGTCTCACAAAATGACAGTTCTAGGTCTTTGAACTTTGCCATCTGACGTGATCTATGCAACTGTAGGATCAACATACATAAAACCAGTACAGTCGGTACAGTTATTAGGCTTGGCTTAACAAAGATAATCGACAAATTACAATTTAAAACAATTTGGACGTAACAAGGATGCTTATTATCATTGTAGATATGTTTTATTATACCTGAAGGAGTGTCAGAGAAAACTATAGCTGAGCTTGTACCTTTTTAAAAAAATTACTCGCATTCTTTTTTCTTCTATTCTTTCTTCTTCTTTCTATTTCTTAAATTGTTCTTTCTCTTTCCCATAAATGATGCCTATCTCTTTATTCTTATTAAAATAATACATTATTAAAAACCCTATGGCTAAGTTCTATCATAGACAAAAAAGCCAGACGTAAGTTTCTAACGCATTACCATTTGTCTCTTGCCCTAGTTTGCGTGACTGAGACATTGACTTATATTGGTAAATTACTTGTTCTACACCAGAGCTTATAATTAAATATTGTTACAACCAATGATGGAGAATCTCTTTTAGAGGAGTCTTGTTCTTAAAACTTAATTTATGAGCTATATATGAGCTGCAATGACATCATGCTTGTGCATGCTTCAAAAATTACAGCCTACACATTCATTGATGGCTTCATAAGAAGAGTGATTTTAATTTAAAATAGCTGTGGAGTAGCTGGCAAATTCCTCTCAGCATATTAAAATAAAAAGAGCCGCTTTACTCGTCAACTGAACACATCCTATCCACAATAGAATTGTCCTTGTGACGCGACTCAGGTTTCTTATTTCTACTATGTGATTCAAAGTAGCCAGTGTTGTCTGTCTCAATTCTTATAATCAGGGATTATTTTTTATTCTGGCATTAGAATCCACATTGTTTTATCTACATTACTAATTTCATCATCATAATTATATCAAATCCTTCTGCCCTAATCCTAATTTATTTGGAGTCGCCGAAGCATGTCTTCGTTTTCCAAGTTTTCCATACTTCTTTAATAGTGTTACCTATACTAAACTTATCAGTTAAGTGTTGTGTGTTAGTAGTTATTTGTTCAGAATCAGAATCAATGTTATTGGGATATTCTATCAGAAATTTTTCAGTACCAGCCACGAAGTCTGGATTTGCGCGCGGTTGGTGGCCGGCCTGGCGGTCGGCTTGCCCTCTATAACATGAGACTGGCGAAATGTGGGTGTACTATTAATGGAGTTATGTTATGTGATATCAGTTATATTATTAACCTAACAGTCGTAATACATGTAATAAGTAACGGTTCTTTTAAAACAAAGACCTCCAATCTAATTTGCAAATTACATCATTTACAGCAGTGCCAGCTAAATGCAAAAGCACGGTTTTTTTTCGTATTGTTTAGAGTTCATGGAACCGTATCGCCGATGGAAAGGTTAATTGTTGTAACCGCGAAGACGATGCAGAAAAAAGCTCCTTGTCTACTTCCGACAATCCTATTACTGGAGTTTTAAGTGCTCCGAATTCGTTTGAGCTATGGAGCAAAAAAGGAGGCAATTTAACATGATTGTTTTCTGGACTTTTGGGTATTGTACTAACTGTAGTTGTTTATTTAGGGTTCTTACAGACGAGCGGCACGTTGCCAACGGCGGCAGCCGCTGACGCCACAACTGCAAGCGTCGACGGCAGCCGTCGACAGGTGGCGACGGCTGTAGTTTATCTGCAGTTGGTAACGTGCCGCTCGTCCGTAAGAACCCTGAGTGGTGTGACAGTCAGACTGACAGGCCATAGGTCTCGACTTCGAACCCAACCTCTGATTTTTCAGATTCATGTGCTTATTGTATAATTATTGCTTCGGTGAAGAAAAACATCATGATGAAACCAGCATGCCTAAAAGATATTTCTTGACGGCATGTAAAGTCAAGTCAGAGGCCCATGGGTGGCATAAAAACTCTGACACCAGGTTAGGCACTAACCACACAATAAAATGAAGAAGTAGTCGATTTAACAATTTTGACGTTACGTATGTTTTTCTCTGTCTGTTGTCCATAAGCACCGTTCACCCTATTTAACATTTCACTGCTCCTAACAACAACTAATTTCCGCGAACACATTTCATTAGCCTACTAGACTATTAATGACATTCGTCTGCGTCTTTCACACAGCTCATGAAATCTAGCTACGTTATTTGCATATCGTGAGTCGTCGCTTCCAGTTCGGGGTATAGTTCGTTGCGTATGCGCACCGTGGCCGCCGCTTCCTGTTAATGAAGCGCTATAGCGTCGATGGCGATGTCCCGAGCAGTATAAGGCCCGGACTACACCAAAACGAAGACGTGCGGGACTAATCACATTCGTTGAAATCCACATCGCCTCTTTCTTGTATCACCGCTCCGCTGGTATCCGTTTCTGTGGAGTGCGGGCCTAAGACTGTATAAGCATTAATGCTCTTGCCAGTCATTGATGTTAAGTGACCGGATAAGGCGGCATTAGCAATGACGCCGTATATCTCCAAGTTATTAAGGCTATGATCTTATAAGTAACGCTGTCATTTTATAGACTCTATAGTATAGAGGACTGGCTTGGATGTTGTACCGTGTCAAATGAGATCATTAAGAAGAACATAATTGTTGGTTTTAAAGCATTCTCAAATAATATAAAGTTAACTATATATCCTTTTTCTAAAATAATGGTAAGTTACTCCTTATAACATAAGCTATCTGCCAGCAAAAGTCCCGTCAAAACCAGGCCAGCCGATTCTGAGATTAGCCGGAACAGACAAAAATTAAAAAAAAATGTTTTAAGTAGGTACCGTACAGGCTCCGGCCCATCTCGTAACTTTCCCATTTCGACAACTAAACAAAATAGCATCACAAAAGTCCCATTTCGTAACTAATATTTTTATATGCATTTAATAAAAAGCTGTTTGAAATCACAAACAGACACTTAAATTTTATTGATTTGTAATAGATGAGTTTATTAGCATACACTGATGCACAATAATCTCATTATTTTGTCATCCACGCATCCATTAAATATTTCAATAAAAATGCGGATGATTACTCATTCAATATTGATGAACTATACGTTTCCGAACCGGTTGATTACTATTTTATCTTCATAGTACAGTTGAATGCTCGGGAATACTGGATGGATAATAAATGATTATCGATTTCTATCTGCTCTTCCCAAAATAGACTGTAGTGTGAAATGAGTCTAGGATATTTTTAAAGATATACCTACAGTTAGTAGTTAAAAATATACTTACCTTAAAATATACAGGGTTGGTGTACCTAAGGGAGCGGTGGGTGCCGATGATTAAGTGGCTGATAGTAAAACTAGGAGTAGTTTCATAAAATGTTTTAACAATCAGTATTAATCTCGTAAACAAAGCTCGCAAAGGAGCAAAATGATAATGATTGGCTTCTAGAAATCTCAAACCTGTTTGCCACCCCGCCAACGGACAGAGCGATTACGATGTCGTTGAATATTACTAATGCTAAGAGAATATTACTACTTACTATAGTCTGCGCCAGATAAGTAGGCATAAAAGGTCATTGCTCTTTCCTTAATTTCTCTGCGTAGGTACCCCGACAATACATTACGAGTCGTTTTTTTACAAAAAAAGTCGAGGATCACGATAAAGGTCGTTTCGGGACAAGTTTATGTCATTATTTCTGTTTTCGGAATTATGTATTTGAATAAATGTATGCGGGTTAATGACCTTTAATTCCTAATTATCTGGCGCAGACTATAGTGGCTAAAATCTGTGATAATTAATACTCTTAGCCTGTCGTCTTTTGCTGGGCAAAAGCCTCTCCCCAAGACTTATATATCCTTCGATCCAGGGCCAATGTTGACCACTGGTCGTTGGTTCTGTCAAGCTCGTCCCACCATCTCCTGACAGGTCTACGCTGTCTACGCGCGCCTTCTGGCTGTGTCAGGGCTCATTATCATTACTATTAGTAGCGAAATTGGGTACATTTTGGGTCGTCTACTTCTCGTCGCCTCAGAAATAGACATGAGAACATAAAGTACAAGAAACAAAAGTCATTGAAAATTATGATCTTTAGCACAATTTTCTCCGGATGTTCGAGCTATGTTTGTTGACATGTTCGTATGTATCTTGTTAAAATTATCACTTTCACACCAAAACGTTGTGTTACGTGGAGGCACGCCAAATAGAGCGAATTGCTACTACAAATAAACTGAAATTGAGTCGTCTTATGTAACTTATATAAACATCTTAGTCGAAAATATCAATATTTTTGTTATTTGGAAGCTGTTTTGAGAGAAAAGCCACAGATTTCTGTTGGAAGTAGGTAATACTTTTTCATGGTTCTCCATGGTTAGTGATATCGGCCCAATGGTATAAATTATTAACGTATTACTATTTCGCGCCAAAAATCAGCCATTATGTTTTTTTATCAGACACTTAACTAAGGACACTTGGGTTTTTAAGACGATTAAAACTATGGGTACTTAATTGTCGAAATCCATCCAGCCGTTTGGAAGTTACGAGGTAATAAAGAAAAAATTACAAAGAAACACGCGTGTATTTTGATATGCGCGAAAAACATAACACCCTTCTTTGGCAGTCGGGTAAAAACACAGCGTTATCCCGATTTGTACGTGTGAAAAAAGAGAAACTGTGATAAAAAGTTGTAAATAACTACGTATAAAGTAAAATAAAACCGAATAACTTATGTAATGTCGGTGCTTACGTATAAAGGGTGTAAAAAGCCGAAAGGCACTTGTTCTCCCCGTCATTGCGATAATTTTTTTGTTCTACACCATACCTGGGAACCTTCACGTTACGGAGATATTGGGGGTCAAAGTTCCAACTTTTTGAAAAGTATTTTTTTTAATACAAGTTTTATTGTAAGATTTTTACTATAAACACCTCCACGACCCCCGTACTATTCAATCCATCCATCAGCACAATGTTTTGAGTGCGTTACATTGAGTTCTACAACAAAACATGATTTTACACCCAAAAAAAAAGTCGTTTCCGAGCAATATTTTTTGCGTTTTAATTATTTTACTTAGTTTGATGTACAGAATGCTTGGCGGCTTCATGATGAGGTTGTTTACACCCTGTATAGCCAAACATAAAATTGTAGCCAAGACATAATTATGCAGCAAAACAGTCTTACATAAGTAGGAAAAAAACAACAATTCCGCCTATGTTTCCACAAGAACAAGAAAATGTTAGGCTCTCATAAGGAATTACGCAGCAAAAACTACCTCCAACTTACAAAAGGGATTATAAACTTCAATTAACATTTTACAACGCATACTACTTTATTGCTAGGATATCCTAGTAATAAAATCTACCGAGGATAAGGTTTATATTTAGTAGCTGCTATTTATCGGCTACTGCATATCTTAAACGGGAATAAAATTAAAATACGTAAAGTATTTTACGTCGTTTAAGCACAGTACACACGGCAAACAATCAAGCTATATATGTATAACCAGTTTATGCAGATCCCTTATTGTACGGGAAATCTATACAAAGCGAGGCCAAGTTATATTTAAAATGCTTGATGTGTCGCCGACTTCAATGACTCGTGTCATTACTTTCCACGTATTGCTTTTTCGTTTATGAGTTTTTCGATTTCAGTCGGATGTTTCTCAATAGCAATAGCCTGGTTGATGGCCAAAAGGCTAGGCCCTATTACAGCACCTTTGCCTAGCCGCTCGTGCTTTACAGGCGGGACGTTATGGATTGTGATGTTATTTAAATAACTTACGATCACTACAACGATTGCCAAAAATGAATCATTCTCCGTGCGTCGAGTCCCTTTACGTCGACTCGTGATTTTTCTTGGTTTTGATGCACTGTCTTTTGTTTCGCCTCGACATAGCTGTCACAGAGTACAGTCACATTAAAAACGAAATACGGCTTTTTAATAAAGTTATTTTGTTCATCCGGTGATCCGTATTTTAAATAATACATTGTGATAACCTACCAAAAAGTACTAGGCTAGCATAAGTTCAAGGAGTTGTGTATTTTTATATTCCGGGTATCTGAGTAGTTGTAGGTACTTACTATTTAATATTGCCACATAGTAAACTGTGATTGAAATACCATCTTCAATTCCTGCTAGCCTAGTACTTTTGTTGGCTGGATTGTTGCACGAATTGCAGCAGATACTGGATGGCCTAGTTGATTATTCAATACGCATTCGTCTCAGGGTGAACTTGGAAAAAACCCAGGTTATGTTCAACAAACAAGTCACCCCAGGATCTATTGTTATCAATGGCGGTCCTTTTGGGGTGGTCGAGAATAATTATTATGTTTACTTTGGGCAAACTCTGCAGTTTGGTAAGCACAACTTTGCAAGCTGGACTGGAAGCATTTGGAAAACTTCGTCGGGTCTTCTCGTCACTTATTCCACAGAGCCTAAAGACTAAGGTCTTCAACCAGTAAGTCCCGCCTGTTATGACTTACGGGGCCGAAACGTGAACACTTACGGTACGGCAGCGGCTGGTCCATAAATTCAAGGTCCCTCAGCAAGCTATAGAACGACCTATACTTGGAGTGTCTCTAAAGGATCTCATCCGGAACGAGGTGATCCGTCAGAGAACCAGAGATAAGTAAGTAAGGCCACCCCTTCTGGCTCAGTGGAGCGATCTGCGCACGGTGGCTGGTAGCAAATGGATAAGAGTTGCTGAGAATCGAGAATCGAGGAGGCCTATGTCCAGCAGTGGACTTCTGTAGGCTGATGATGTAATACTTTTGTTAGGGTACAGAACTTATAAAGCACAACGTGTCGCGAACAGAAAACAACTTTATTTAGTAATTATATCCCTTCACGAAGCTCTCGACCAAGTATTCTGTTAATCAAACTAAATAGTCTACGGAAAAAAAAATTGTTGGGAAACGACTTTTTTTTAGGTGAATATACACGTTTTACGGTAAAATTAAATGATACTCGAAAAATTGTGCTGATGAAAACATTGAATACTTGAATAGTATGGGGTCATGGACATATTTAAAGAAGTAAATTACATAAGTAAATAGTAAATCTGAAATAAATAAATTTACTATTTCTTATTACAGGGACTTCATGAGTTTTAAAGAGATTTTTTTCTTTTTCTTTTCCGCGCACGTTTTCCACAAGAGCTGTGCAGTAAACAGATAAGAAGTTCCAAGCTTGCACAAATTGAACATGGTATTTCAATAATCAGTTCAACCCTTATTTCAATTACGTAGTGGACTCCCTAACTCCCTTGAATGTATGCAAGCCTACTATTACTTTCGGTCGCCAAAAGGACGATTTTATTCAATACATATTAGATATTAATTAGATAAATTAATTTAGAATAGCCTTGTCTTGTCTCTAATAGAATAGTACTTAAATTTATAAATTGTGTAAAATAAATATAATTTTATTTGCAAATAAAAGCGTTACACTTTTTGTTTTATGTGTACTTTTCCAACCTCGTGGTCAAGCGTAAACTTTTATAAACTAATGTCATTTGTTTCACGAGTCGACGTAAAGGGAATCGACATAGAGGGAATGATTCCAAAAAATATACTTACGTGTCGAATTGAGAACCTTCTCCTTGACCCTTCACGAAGCCGCCAACCAAGCGTTCTGTACATCAAACGAAAACGTCTTTTTTTAAACTCAATGTAACGCACTCAAAACATTGTGCTGGTGGATGATTGACATTGACATTGACTAGTAAACGTGACATAGAGGTATTTAAAGTACAGCTACAACCTTAGAAACTAGTTTAAAAAAAAAAATTCTGAAAAAGTTGAAACTTTGACCTCCAAATCTTCGTAACTAAAAGGTTCCCAGGTATGGTCTAGAAACTCTAGAATAAAAAAATGATTGCAATGACGGGGAGACAAGTGCCTTTCGGCTTCGTTAAGAGTATATTTACACCCTTCAGGTATCCATGGTATACAAGGGAAAAAAAATCTAACATAATAAACGCAAGACCTCTTGTGTGGTGTCTCGGACCATTTTTTTGAATGGTCCAAAAAAAATGGTCTTTCAATAGGGATTGACGAGATCAGCTGATCAACATGTATGTTAAAACTAGGTTAAAAGGTTATGAATTTTCAAAAGCAAAGAAGAAAAGTTTTTTAGTTTCATGGTTTAAGTCGCCACACGAGAGGTCTTCCGTTTGGTCTGCTACATCCTGTATATGTCATGAGACACATTATGGCAGTTTCCTACATATTTTTAGGTTTTCACTAAAGAAAGACATAATTTTGTTTGTTTCCAAACTAGCACAGGTTTATTTCAAGGTCAATGAAATACATTTCTTTAATTACATTACATATTACACATAAATACATAACAATTACCCCATTAGTAAATTTATATCTAACGTCCATGAAAATTATTCACGGTCGAAATGAAATTGTTTCAAAAGTAAAAATGTTGGCTGGAACACGCATTGCTTGCCCCACTTTCTGATAAAATGCCGCCCATATTTTGAAGACACAAGCTTTTGTGTATAATTAGGTACCTTTTTATCAGAGACAATACAAATTAGATCAAGTTCTAGAATAGGTAAATCATATGTCCTTCAAAAAAAGAAAAAATAAGTGGCGAATATCGACTTCACGACTTGTAATTTAGCTTTAGCCCGTTAGTAACCATATGCGTAAAATCGCTCATTCCAGCATAGGTGCTTTAATTCATTCTATCTTATTCCAGTGGATTATCTCTTGTGGTTTGAGGCATAAATGAGATTTAAAATATAAACCACATAACCTTTCACAAATTGTCGGTTTGTCGGATGAATCTATTCCTACGATTTCCTTCCATATAGAAATTATAATTAAATTCCTGACAAACCTTGACCGTCTGTCGAATGCAGTAAAATAAACATTTGTCATGCTTTCCACGTATACAGACTAGCTTTAACTGGCATTATAATCCGTTTAAGTAAAACACTTTCCCCTGTGAAGGTCGCTCTGTGCTTTGAATGTTACGCTTGCGCCCGCGCAACTGTGAATAAACTATTGCTTACATTTTACATAATGAGATGAGCATAGTTATAAGTATTTTGTCTTCGGTTAGTTTATTATTTATGTGCCCTTGTCGCTTCCATTTTTTGTAATTTTAGTGTGTGATAATTTAAGAATAGAACGCGAACGAACTTTGCCTCTGTCGCATTAGGCATATCTATACGGTTGTTATTCGCGACATATCTGTCTACAGCTTTACTTGTATACTTGTCTGTATCCATGTAGGTACACAATATGATAAGGTACATCAGTATAAGCATACGGTAAGCATCCTTCTTATAATGCACCTGCAAACAAATTAATGTTACGGACGAAGCAACGACTGGTTTGTGCATTAGTAAATGAGATAAAACCTTTTAATTGCAGCACAACCTAGACCTACCTGTATCCTACGTAAATGAAATGAGAATATATGGGCTCAATTCACGCTAATGAATAACTTAAAAAAATATATGACTTCTCGTCCTTAAACTAGAATTTAAGTACCACATTAGCACATTTATTAATAAAATGGCCATTAGGATTTAGCTCATCAAACATAGATACAGAATGATGCGATTTCTATACGTCAGCATTATTTCATTCACTTTATCGCACTAGTGGACTTTTTTAATTTATATGCCCGGACACTTAGCCAGGTGTTGCCATTGCATGTACTATCGAGGACACTCCCGCCTGACCACCACTAAGCTATTTCCTTGCACTTACAAAACAGAAACGCTCTCTAACCCCGCCCCGTTGACTTTGTATAGAAATAATGAATGAAAAGATACCTATCGGCCGAGCGCACTGACGACGCACGCCAAACGAGAGTTGTTGTTATTTTGCGTGCCAAAGTTGACGCTTTCCTACAGCATAGGCCTACCTAAACTTCGGAGGTGATTCGGCACCTCCGCGAAAAAAAATTTTAACTGATCAGGCGGAAAAGACCACGACTGTACCACTGACCGAACGCGAATGTTCTCATTAATCTGTTATTAACGAGGTGCAGCCTTGTGGCTTTCGCTCTTAATTTATTAGTTTTGATAACACATCCATAATTGATAAATTAATTAAAAGTCACCGGTTTCTGAAATGCCAATGCGGACAGAATGTAAAATTTGTGATTTGTCACGTTTGTCAGCAATATTTAGAATCAGAACTGAAAATAATTGACAAATATCAAGTAAGTGGTGATTACTATATATATATGCCAATCATACCGCTTAAAATCAAGTTAAGACGAGTTTTATATTTTTCTCAGCATTAGGCTGTTTCAAAAAGGGAAGAAGACTAAGTATCAGACTACTATTTTTCAAAAACAGGTCAGACATAAAATAATTTTATATAAAAAAAAAAAAATTGTACTGCATTGCACTGTACTGGCAATAAAAATAACATTGTGACACAAGTCGTGTAAAACATTTCTAACCAGTAGCCAATATTACTTTCAGATATATTTAAGTGACTTGCCTTGTAACGTTTTCAAGGATTTAAAATTAGTACCTAATGCGACACTAAACGGTCTACAAATTATAACACTAGTGCATATTTGTGATCATTATGAATTACCACAAAACAAAAACGACATCACACTTGTAATTCCCAAAGGGTTTGGCAAAGGTGTACCTAATAGTTCTCCCGCATTTCGTCAGTTATACAAACATAGGTATCTAAGTCCCATGTATATCATAGATAAATGCTCCAACCAGCGATTTGCAGGCCTAGGTCAACTTCGCGGCTGTAAGACGTTTATTTATAGAATTATAATCATCAAAATAATCAATACAACCCTCCAATTTCAAAAGAGTGTAGAAATTATATTTCGGTATTTTTTGCCTGCAAATTTCAAAAGAAACCAAAATTTGAATTTCGCGAGCTGGTTGGAGCATTCACCTTAAGCCGTTGGTCCTGCACAGCCTGCGGGCCTTAAATGGCCGCTTTAGCAGTTATAAGAATCACGTTAAAAAAAAAAAAACTTAAATTGGACTTTATTTATAGTCATAATTTTAAAGTCCATTTTAAGAATTTAATTTTTAACATGATTCCTAACGGATTCATATTACGATTCTTCTAAAGCGGTCATTTTAGACCCCCTGATCTCTCTCCGGTTGTGTCGGATTGCCGTCCCATCGGACTATGAGAGTAATGGAACAGAGAGTGCACCTGTGCCTGCGCACACACTTGAACACTATAATATCTCCCGCGTCGATGGTTAATCTCCGTTAAGATTGGCCGCTGTGACCGAAACCGGTCAGAAGGACTATTATTATTATATCATAGAGGTGAGGGAGCCTACTGCCACAGATAATATAATACTTCCCTACTGCCATCGACTGGGCACAAAAATCGTCGGTAACCTAAAGTACGGTCGACCAAGCTATTTGGTTTACATTTTACAATGTAATTTGCATGTTAAGATGTAAACCAAATAGCTTGGTCGACCGTACTTCTGAACTACAATGTCAAATAATTTACTTGACCTACGAGGAGGCTACGTCAAACACACATTTCAAAGATGATGGATGGCCGAAGTCCGCCACAAGCCGACTAACCAGACCGCAAAAGCTAACATACCTATTTGCATAGTTGAGGGAAACTGAATCGTTAGAATCACTGGAGGCAAATTTCTGGTTGGCACAAGGACTTACGATCTATTGTCCTGGCCGTCGTGACAATGTAACAGATGGAATGGTCACGAACTATTTTCGCACCTGACCAACTGTTAGTACCTTACACTACGTACGTGAAACAGGGAAAATATTTCAGTTTCTTAAACCAGGGGGTCTAAAATGGCCGCTTTAGCAGAATGGTAATATGAATCACGTTAAAAATTTAAAATGGACTTTAAGGTAACGACTATAACGTCCATTTTAAGAATTTAAATTATTTAACGTAATCCATAGCTGATTCAGATTCAGATTCTGCTAAAGCGGCCATTTTAGACCCCCAGAACGATCCTTGGAGGTACAGTCAACAAAAGAGTTAGGTATGCAGGCTAGCAAACTTGTTACTACGATTATAAATGCGAAAGTTTGTGAGGATTGTTTTTTTTTTTGTTATTCTTTCTCGCAGAAACTAGGTACTGAACGGATTTGGATGAAATGGCAAACAGGTGGCCTACCATGACGTCTTAAAGCAGGATCGTTTTAATCTTGTTCCAGTGTGGGTAAGAGACGGAGCTATAGAGGACGTCTAGCGCCATCTCTTTCCCACACTGGAACAAGATTAAAACGATCCTGCTTTTAGACGTCATGGTAGGCCACCAGATTGATTATAACCCTTCGTTTCGCATTTATAATAGTAGTAAGAAGATTGCTAGCCTGCACACCTAACTCTTTTGTGGACTGTACATACGGGGTGGAGATGACAATACGACGATAAATTAAACTGCGTATACCTCATGACTATAGTATCCGCCAGATAAGTAAGAATTAAAGGTCATTGCTCTTTCCTTAATTTCTCTGCGTAGATACCCCGACAATAAATTATGAATCGTTTTTTATTACTAGTAGTCTGTTTTCGGAATTATGTATTTGAATAAATGTATGCGGGTTAATGACCTTTAATTGTTACTTATTTGGCGGAGACTAGGCATGAGTCATGATGTTCCCAGTCTAGATACAAAAATTAAATAGTAAATATCCAGTAGTAAGTAGTCATAGGATATTTTTCACTTTTATCGTTTTCTACATGAAATAGCTGGCACCAACAGGTTGGGCCGTTGAGGGGGTGTTGTTACCTTTGTCAACGGTCATCATCGTCTGCCTAGGCTTTTCCCAACTATGTTGGGGTTGGCTTCCAGTCTAACCGGGTGCAGCTGAATAAAAGTATTTTACATGGAGCGCCTGCCTATCTGACCTCCACAACCCAGTTAGTACCGGGTAATACGACCCCTTGATAAGACTGGTTGTCAGACTTTTTGGACCTCTGACTACTTAACGACTGTCAAAGATCTACAAATGACAGCCAGGACCAACGGCTTAACGTGCTTCCCGAGACACGGAGGAAACTCGGTATGTAATGGGCGGTCACCCATCCACAGAGCAACCTAGGCAAGCACGGCTTAACCTATGGATCGACCCTGAGTGACTGTTATTTTTAGCCACGAGCTCCTTCCACAACGGTATAAACACATATTGCACACTTGCTACTTCAAAACCCCTCCGCCAAATCCGTTCCTTAAATTTTTTGATGCGACTTAGTGCTAATAATACGAGGGCGGCACTGAAAATTTCGGGAATCAAGGAAGTGACACAACATTACTATTTAAAAATGTATTTATTGCTTTTCGAAGTATTCTCCGCGAAATTTGACACATTTTTCCATACGATGGAACCAATCATTGAAGCAACCATTCCATTCGAAAAGTTGGGGTCTTCAAAATGGCCGTTTTGTAGGCGTCCACAGCTTCTTCAGGTGATGAAAATCTCTGTCCACGCAATTTATTCTTTATTTTAGGGAAAGTATAGAAATTTTAAAATTCGTCACCATGATACGATGTTGTATACAGCATTTGAGGATCCTGCGTGGAATCTTTCGAGAGTTCTGACGCACCAAGTAACGCGAGCCGCTTTTTGCTCTTCACAGAGCGAATGCGGTATCCATCGGGAAAACAACTTTTTACACCTAATTGTTCATGCAAGATTATTTGTATTTGACTCATTCCAATGTCTAAAGTTGCCTGAATCTCGCGGTATGTCACATGTCGATCTTCCTCAATCAGCTTACGCACAGCATCAACGTTTTCTTGGGTGACTGCAGTTTTTGGATGACCTTGGCTGGGATCATCACTGAGCTTGACACGTCCACGTTGAAATTCAGCAAACCAGCGATAAATTGTGGTTTTGGATGGGGCTTCATCACCAAATGCAGAAATCATCCGGTCAACACACTGTTTTTGTGTTAAACCACTTCGAAAGTCATAATAAATCATCGCTCTTGAATTTTCTCGAGTCAATTCCATTTTCTCAACGACTTAACAAGTTTGACAAAACCTTGTGACAAGACCGATAATCATTTTTTTAAATAAATAAATGGTATTCGATTTTTAAAACCAAGGAGTTTTCAATTAAAAAGATTTTAATATGACAGGAACAGTGGAAATATTCCATTCCCGATACTTTTAGTGCAGCCCTCGTACCAACCAATATTTATCAATGGTGTTCTATTTCGTTAACAGTTTTATGCTATTTAGTTGAGTTTTCTTTTGATGATTTATTTTGTTGTTTAAAAATATTAGGTACTATGAACAGTATGAACTATGTACTATGAACCAGTGTTTTCATCAGGGGGGAGACAGTTAGAACATGCACAACTTCAGTGAAGAAAGAGTCGCCATCTACTTTACTTAACCAATAAACTATGTATTTCATAATTAACGATAGATGTCTCTGTTCAATTATAAAAATCAAATAATTAAGTTCTATAATTTAATTTAAAGTAGTTTTTTAAATAATAATTGTTACATTTTCATCAAAATATCACGTTTTTATATTTCATGACTGTTTCGTGTTATCAATTATACCACAACGTTGTCTCGGAAATCCTTTTTGTGTAACATAAACTGGCAACATTATATAATGGCCGCCGCTTTTGCCGCTGCAACTTGCGCTTACGCTTGAATGTGTTTCGTTAGTCAATCTTATGTTTAATTATTTACAAATTCTCTGTGTAACTGTCAATTCTATTCAAATATGAATGTAGCCAGCGAAATTCTTTCTTGTTTTTTGCAAATAGAAGCTGTGTTAACATCGTATAGTTGATCAAAATGCAATTCGCGAATAAAATGATGGCTCGTATTATAATGTATCATCATTATGTTATGTATTCGCAAATTTCATTATGATCAACATACGACATAAACAAAATGGCTGCTATTTGCAAAAAAACAAGAAAATTTGAATGATCACCTTTAAGTAAACAAATATTGACCTATACGTAAGAAGGTATACATACATTCCTATTTCCTATCTACCTATAGTTACCTATAGAGCCTTAGTTCTCGTTAAGAAATCCAGATGGCGCTTCAAATCGGATGCTTCAAAATGGCACAAGAGGGCTCTCTTCTCCCTTATTATTATTATACTCTTTGGTTTTCATTTATTGTGGTATGGTATGGTCGTCTCCCGGTCTCCGCCTTGTATAAGTAATTTTCGCAGCAGCATTTTTGAACTATTAAGCTACGCAACGTAAAAAAATTAACGAATTACCAATGCCAAATTATTATTATTAAATTTGGCACTTTAAAAACTAAAGACTCAAAATCAAAGTATAAAACAATTTTCCATACATAAACGCAATCCGCTAATTAAATTTTACGTTTTTCCCACAAACAGATGATAGATAAAATGGCGCCATAAGAAATATAACCGCAAGATTATATTATCTGTGCCGCAAGGGAATCATTCAATAAGTAATGGCGGCTAAAGTGGACCGGTGGTCATCTAACAACATCGTTCACAGTAGTTTTACGGTCGGATGCTATTATGACCGAAGCCAAGGTCGGATTTCGGTTAACCATCAAAATAATTGCTTTTCTGTGGGTATCGCAAACATCGTGTGTTTTTTTGCCCATGCAAATCATCATTTAATAAGAATTGTATTCAAGAGATACTTTTTAGTGTTAGTAACTTTTTTTGTGTGATTCAATGATTAATGATAATCGATAAAGTATTTAAAAAAAAAAGCTAAAATTATTAACAAAAGTCTCTGTCAATTATAAACTATTTTAAGATTAACATGTTGAAGCAGCCTAAGTTAGATAAGTCAACGAACTATGGAAAATTAAAATGGAAACACCATTTTTTCGTTGTTCACTATTGTGATAATGAAGAACCCCGTGATTCCATTTTTATTCAAGGTGTCTAATAATAATGACGTCACAAAACGTCTATAGCAATGATATAAATCATCACGAAGTACGTACTTTAAAAAAACTAACGATGTTTGATGTCTTCAATAAACAATATTACTTACGATAACCGTCCTCATGACACATTTTCATTATTCATGGGCCGTTCGCGTGTCCTTTGATAGTCGATAAAAAGCCCCAACTAATACTGGCCACTTACGTAGTTAGAGCCCTATACAAATTAGGTCTCGCTTTTATAATTCAGACGTGAATCAAGGCCGAAAACGTAGGTCACAGTCATTCTTTATTCGAATTTACGTCATGGCTGTAAGTTCAAGCATCGATCGTTCGAGACAAAACACGTAATTAAGAAGTTTCTTCAGACAATTTCAAGGAAATAATATCATTTAACAATGACATTATTATGACAAGTTTATTCTCCTAAGACAATAATTTTAATTGATTGTGAGATTTTACTCGCTTAATGAACGTGGGAATGTTAATTGAGCATGATTATATGATCGATATAATAATCTGAAATTAATAATAAACTAAACATTAAATTTAAACTGATCCTAAGATTTTCACTCTGTCGTTGTCTATTCTCAACTCATAAATGAGGATTGCAATTTTAGTTTGCAGAAAAACAAAAGTATAATGATTACAAAATACATAATTATTCTCGTTACAACTAACCAACAATTATAAAATCATGTTGCAATTTAATCACGTCAAATATCGCGAAGAGTAAAGATAAAATCAATTCTCTCATCTCTGCTATAAAATACTAATTAGTCTTAGCCAATAAGACGGCTAACATCTTAGAGCCGCCATAAAGGCGCCTCAAACTAGACTGGATACGTAGTTCAGATAAATCGTCGTTCTTCGGTCCGTCTGGGCACTGCAGCCTAGGCTCGCATGTCCAGCGCATTCGGGAACAGATAAAATATATGGATTAATCTATCCCAAGTCGGTAGATAGCGATCTAAATAACGAGGATTGCGAACAGATAAAGACTAATCAGAACTCAGCTTGCTAATTAAAGATTAAAATGCTTGGAAAGCGCCATTACCGTCGCCCAATTAGCGAAGATGAAACTTTATTATATAGACTTGAGTGTCCGCCAAGTTTTGTGCAGAAATAAAATTCACATTTTATTTTGGCCACTTTTACGGATATAGCTATTAAAAGCATCACTAACTAAAAAGCCGTTGGTCCCGCCCGGCTGTCATTTGTTGACCTTTGACAGTCATTGCAGGTAGGTGGCCCGAAAGTCTGACAACCAGTATTACCAAGGGATGACCCAATACTAACTGGGTCCATTTAAAATAGGGGCATGCACCTGTATCCGGTTAGACTGAAAGCCGACTCCAACATAGTTGAGAAAAGGCTAACTGCTAAAAGGCTAAAGGCTGATGAACTGAAAGAAATGTTGTCGAGCGATGACTTGTAAAAAAAAAAATTGTGAAAACGCAACACCCTTTTCATGTTTGGGGGCTTTAAAAAGACTTGCTCGTCAGGCTTCAGGTTTGAAATTAAACGGTCCTCTTATTAAAATTTGACGTTCAACCCATTGAAAACTTTATAGTGTTCTTTTGTATGTGATCATGACAACATATAACAAGACAGTCCAAAGTAAATATTCCAGGAAAATAGATTTGATGATCTGCAATATACATGTTAAGATTAGATTGAAATTCCTTTTGATCTGAGTTTTATGAAAGAAAATTATAACCATTTCCCCCGGCGCGGCGTGCGCAATCAGTCTCGTTCATTTCCTGCACCAATCTTCGGTAAACATTTTTGTAATAGGTACTCAAACGAAGTTGTGAATGCGATTGACGAAATGAGAAACACAAATATTAAATTGATGTTTTGTTTTGTTCCAGATTGTGGCGCGGCAGCCCCGTGGCGCCCGGCCACACACCAGTGCTGATGACACAATAAATTGTGATGCTGACACGAACAGAAGCCTATAGGAACCTACGTCCTAGAGGACGAAGAAGGACGTTGTAGCTAAAACCCTATAGTTAACACTAGTTCTAATAACCCTCCTTTTGGGCTTCGCCCCAGTCGGATTAAAATGCAAGTGCCTAATTTTATAATAATGTTGGGCAATCGGCGTAACTTAATATTTAGAGTGAGCATCGTGTTCAACATCGCCGTTTTTTTATACGCGGCGGTGCATTACTCCGGGAACAGCGCCCAGGGGGTGGAGTGGGTGCCCATCACCGGGGATGGCGCCGAGAGGCTCGCAGAGTACAGGTATCTCAAAGAAGATGTGCGGAACGATACCTCGATCAAACTATTAGAACCTAGTGCGCGCATTTTTGCGGAATTCACTGCCCAAAAGGTGATTCCGTCGACGATGTCCACAGTTAAAAAGACTGTATCTAGTACCGCGTCGGACGTAGATAAGAAAATAAGTGCAGTGCCATCTGAAGCTAACACAGTAAACGAGACTTTCGAAGCGTACGATGAGAGCATTTTGTCTAATTCCACGCTGCAACAGCTGCGGGTGCTGCTCGGGTGCAACGATAAAGACTTCTTTCCCGAGACGATGCAGCACGGCGAGTACTGGGTGCTGAAGAACTACGTGCGCGCTAACCATGGTGCTATTGCATGTCATGAGACCATCACGTACACCACTCACGGCGGCTTCGAGTTCCTCGACAACCTGGTTCCTCTAATAGACCGGTAAGTACCTACCTATGTTTGTTTAATTATTAATTCCAAGATTGCGATTCAGTTGAAATTGTGACGTCTCCTTTTGCGTCGGCGTTTCATCACAGTACTGAGACTCACTCACGACTTCTTTGGCAACACTCCTCGTCTGAGCATTGATGGCCACGTCGTGTGGTGTCATAAAAACATTAAACAATACCCGAATTAAATTAGTAGAACAATAGTCCGTGCGTATTTTGTTTGCCGGTGCATTGACAAGCCTGCTATTGGGACTAGCTATATGTTTGTATTCAGAAGGTTCAATATTTACCACCACTATACTACTTACTATACTATCCTTTGCATAAGTTAAAGTCGTTATCTTTTTATCGTTAAATATTTAAAGATTTTTTTTTGTTCGTTCATAATAGCGCATTGCGCCACAGGTACGTCGACTTCTCACTACTTCACATCACATTGCACTCCTTGTGCAGACGTAACAGAAAAAATATCATAAATTGTATATTATAGTCATTATTATTTGATACACACTATATTCCACTAAGGATCTTGTTCTCTTTGTGTATGTTTTTTTCAAAATAGGTGACTCCTTAGTAGTGTTTACAAATAGCAATAGCTTTATATTTAAGGCCCTTCTAACCCTAAAATTAGCAACTCCATTTGTGGTGGTTCAAACTTCGTTTGAAATTCTGTTAGAATAAAGTTCTAATCAGCTTGCACTACAAAGCGGTTGTTACGTCAGTCACTGCGGTCGAATAGTGAGAATAATGAGTGGTTTTTTGCGATTTACAAAAAATCTATTGATTGGACTAAAAAAATAAAACACATAAGACCTGCTTTAAAGTTAGTTCAGTTAGTATACAAAGTTTCATGATCTAAGTTGAAGTACTTTTTGAATACCAGCGGTTTATTGTTCGATTTGGAGGTAACTTTGGATTTTTTTTCTATCGAGAAAAGTTTAAGGAATCATGTTTTAGTCACACATAGTACCTAGCATTAATCCTCAACTTTACCAATTATATTTATTTCAAAATTAATGCTGCAGTATTTTAGGCGTAACGGAGGATCATGCTAAGCCATTTGAGGGAGTATAGGCCCCGTGTCGACGGCGCGTTCGTATTCCACGCGCGCCTCAAAGAGAGTCAGCAAAAAGGAAGGGGTCTGCAAGGACCGATGCCTGCCAGGGTTGCGGGACTGTTCGAAAGAGATACCGTGGCCCCGGAACACAAAGGGCGATGAAGGAACATGGATGGGTTTTAGTCAGTAAAAGTCTGACACTCCCTCCTGCTCCGCCCAGAGCGGGAGAAGTCATTTGAGGATTTCCCATCAGAAAAAAAAAAAAGGGATTAAATCTGTGCGATACTTAAACACGTGATTGTACTCGTGATAACAAACAACTTTTACGTAGGTACTGAACAGCAGAATTTTTTTTCACGATTTCAGGTTTGGTCCCATAGTAAAAGTTGTTTGTTATCATGACTACAATCACGTGTTTAGGTATCGGTCACTAATTACCAGTCACCGTATATATACTACTCTGTCAAGAAAGTACCGGGAAAAGATCAATAATACACAAAATGTCTGTTATTCATCCAAATTTATTTTATCACCTTCAAAGTATGCTCCTTTAGAAACGATACACTTGCGCCAACGAATAATCCATTCATCAAAACATTTTTTAAACGCTGCTTCCGGAATTGAGTTCAGTTCTCGCCGCGAATTCTCCTTTATGTCTTCTATCGATTGAAAACGGGTGCCACGAAGTGGTAATTTGAGTTTAGGAAAAAGAAAAAAGTCAGCAGGAGCCATATCTGGAGAATATGGTGGTTGCTGGATGGTATTTGTTGAGTGTTTGGTCAAAAATTAGTTCACAATGATAGCCTTGTGCGAAGGCGCATTGTCGTGGTGCAAAATCCAAGAATTTTCTTTCCACAAATCTGGCCTTTTTCGTCGAATTTGCTCTCTTAAACGCCGCATAACGCTCAAATAATATTCTTTATTTACCGTTAGACCTTCCGGTAAGAATTCAGAGTGCACAACACCGCGATAGTCAAAGAAAACAGTCAACATGACTTTTGATCGACTTTGGCGTGGTTTTTTCGGTTTCGGTTCAGTTGGAAGGTTGAACGTTTTGAACGCTTTGAACCACTCATAAGCACGAGTTTTTGATAAAGTCGATTCACCGTAAGCCTTCTGTAACATTTTCAGTGACTCCGAACACGAAATTCCATTGGCGATGCAAAATTTAAGACAAACTCTTTGTTCGATATTTTTGTCCATTATGAAATTCGCAATACACACTATATATGATATTACTAAAACCAGCACTGTATTTAATATAAATAACAGATGCAACTCAAACTCCGCGCCAAAATGGAAAACAGTTGTGCCAATCTAACAACTACAAAAAAACAAAAATTTGAATTTGGAACCATAAACAAATCATCCATTCCCGATACTTTTTTGACTGAATGTATATATAAATATAGGCATGCAATAATGTTTCCAAAGTCAATTAACATATCAATGAACCGTGTTAAAACTCTTTCTCACGGTTTTAATAGAATGGACTTTAATGTCAGTAATGTGTACTGTTTTATAGATGCAGTTCATGTTAGGCTAACAGATAAAAAACGACACGCCAATATCACGTCTATGATGAAGAAAATAGCGTGGAAAATGGCATGTACAACAGCAGCTATTACTCGGCAAATCGCCTTAAATAAAATAAAAAGTTTTATGCTTTATGTTATGCAGATTACTAGGTTTTTATGTCTTGCGCTACATTATTATTTTCTTGATAAACAATAAACTTTGAAACCATGGATTATGACAGATTAAAATAATGACGATTCACGTTCATGAAGTTCGAAGAAACGATGGCATTATGGTGTCATAAACCAACCATAAAACTAGTGCTAAAGAGTAAAGACTAGACTTACGGCCAGCGCCAAGTAAGCCCGCGAAATTTTAATTTTTATAAGTTTTTTGCAATTTTTAGGTCAGTTTCAGGCTGTATGTTAAACAAAATTGATTCGCAACCGTAACGCGTATACTATAAATATATGTAGTTACACAATTATAATCATTAAAATCATCAATTCAACCCTTTTCTTCTTTTCGGATTGGAAATCATCATTTCATTTTTTATCCTTGGGAGTATCAGACTTTTATTGACTAAAATCCATCTATGTCCTTCATCGCCCTTTGTGTTCCGGGCCACGGTATCTCTTTCGAACAGTCCCGCAGCCCCGGCAGGCATCGGCCCTTGCGGACCCCTTCCTATTGCTGACATCTCTTTGAGGCGCGCGTGAAACACGAACACGCCGTCGACACAGCCTGTCGTCATAAGACGGACGGACGGCGAGCTAGCCCATAGCGGCTGGGACGTGAGGTTCTCTCCCTCTCACGTTCCGCCACCTCCTTCGCTAGCATGACTGCTTCGCAGAAGGAGGTGACATCAATACAACCCTCAAAGTTTATTAAATCCTATTTGATGACTATTTCATGAAAAGGTCATTTCAATGGGATTATATAGGGCTGTATTGATGATTATAACTCTGTAGTGTAGAGCCATATTTATTTCGGTCGCGAATCTTAATTTAATCAACCTTAACAACAAAGCTCTGAGCTCCTAATTGCAAAAAAAAAATAAGAAAATATGAATTTCGCAAGCTACCTTGGCGCTTTCAGTCTAAACTTTCGTCTTCACAAAAATGTGCTGGAATTGGCCGATTATGCCAATATGAAAGGTTAATCAAACCACTGGACATTAGTCTGATATTCTATTATTGTTGTTTTGTATTCCTTAATTAATTAGGGACTCCCAGAGATTGCTCACATTTTTTTTTTATCTCCTGTCTATCATACATAATATCGCGTGCAGTAATACTGACAATAAATCTTATCCTGGCATACAAAATGGCATCTACTCGTACAGAGCGCTAGAGCAGAGCTAAGGGTAATCATGTTTGCGAAATACATTTATAATAATACAAATAGGCTGTAGGTACTGTATTTCATGGATGCCCCCAATTTAGTTATTAGAAACTCATTATTGCTGACTATTTTGTAATATTCATATTATGCATATGAAATACACAATCAAATAAGTTGATCAAAAGCCTGGCATAATGCTCTATAATTATCTACTTCTGATGCAATAATTTTGAATGAATGCTTTGTTCGTAGGTAGGTACCTACCATTTGAATGCATTATTGAGTTGTAATCTTTTGATGTCAAAAGTGAAAGTAGAAAACCTATTTATGGTGCCAAGAAACAAGTTCGATTTTCGAAGTTGGAAACAAATTAAGATATGTGCTTGAAACACAGGCATTCGAAAACACCAAAGTAAAATTTGAATACAAAGGAATCGAGTATTAAAATTGATGTCGTGTCTAATAGTTATCGTGCTCAAACGGACACAATAATGTCGATATGATGTCATCATGACTTTTTTGACACTCCTGTACGCGCGCACTGTTTTGGGATTGCCCTTTCCACAATAACATACAGTTTATTTGTACCTTATCTAATGTTGTATTAAAAAAAAAGAAACAAGACTCAAAATAATAGGTACTTACAATTAAAATTTGTGTTTCTATACCTCCACACCCGGTTTCTCGAAGGCAACACGAGATATGCGATATACGAACTATCGGACGAGATGATGTAGTTTTAAATTATGAGATAGATAATACAACTGTAGCTGTGACAGCCCCTGGTGCCTGGGGTCTATCGTCATCGTCGGGGACACGAACCTGCGTCGACGGCACAGTGGGCGTTACGACGAAACTTATACTCCCAACAGTTTTCTAGTAATACTCCTCTAAATAATATTTAAAAATGCATTTAAATCTTATTTTCAACACACTTGCTCATAAAATGGCTCTAATTTCACCGCAATTAAGCACATAATGACACCAATAATCAAACTGTGACTTTTTTATTACTATTATTCACAAGTGAGTTATAGGGTTTTTTTTTGGTTGAGGTTTTTGTTGCTTTGTTCCTACAAAAGTTTCTATATAAAAAATCGTGTTCAGTAGTACAAATAAATTAATGTACCTATTGCTTGCTTATTTCACTGAAATGTAACTTTTGTTTTCTCTGTAATGAAGAAAACTTTGAATTCCCCATTTTGTACGTGGATTCGCTATGCGCGAAAAGCCAAAAAAACAAACCTCATTATTTTAGTCTATGGCCGATCGCCATTGTTAGATGCGCGCGCATTGGAAAACTGATTAAATTTTCCCGCCATTGCGAAAAACTTTTCATTACTCGTTTTCACTGTTGAAATTATAGTTATTTATGAATAAAAAATGTCTACAAGTACTAGTTATGAAGAAAATGATTTATGTTGTATACCGCCCGTTATAAGATGTGAAGCCCTTAACGTTATGGAAAGTTTACTACCTGAAAATTCCAAGTTCAAATATCTATTATCTACTTACTAAATAAAATGTTTTTTTTGTATTATTTTATTCACAAGTGTGTTGAAAAATGTCGTATGACACACGTGTGTATTGATGATTACCGTCCTCGGCTCTTTTAAGACCCTCGCCTGACGACTCGGGTCTCAATCGCGCCTCAGCGGTAATCACCAACATTACACACTTGTACCATAATGTACTATTATTTGCATTGTTTTAAAGTAGCTAGCTTTACCATTATGGATTTTGTCCATATGACGGACACACCAATCAATTGACAAACTGTTTATGAGCTGTCAAAACGCGAGTCCCCCATAGATTTTATATAGCAATAGACACACATGGCGTCATTAGGATTTGTCAACTCAATTACTCAACTATTTAAAGCAACTAAAAATCAAAGTTTAAATGTAAATCGGGTTTTCAGGCCTAAAATAAAATGCTTTTCAAAGAAGTTTGTTTCTTGGAATTATTGATTAATTTACTATTGATTAATTGATCGATTTTTTTCCTTCTCATCAATATACTAAACCTTATATAAATGCATCTAATCGAACTGAACTTTAATTGGAAATACAAAATTCTCCCATGAAATTCTGATTAATCTGCAATGCCGATGTTATTGGCGACTAATTTGGCTTTGCACCAACATTTAACAATAAATAATGTAATTAATTAAGTAGCACAGAACATAACATCATGCTTGGTTTTTTCCGAAGCGATAGGCAGAATTGTACCTGTAGTTGATACACGATTAGGAAAGTTATGTTTAGTCTCATGATTGTGATAAGTGCGCGCTCATTGCCATTCACCGAGTACAAGAGAAATTCCTAATGGAAAAAACCTAATAACACTTGCCTGACCAGAAAATCGAACGCAGGTCCACATGCTCAAAAGTAATGCTTACTTACCAGATCAACGAGGCAGCCAAGTAGCACAGTTGTTAATGAAAAAACTGTCATATTGTTGGTAGCAAACTGTCCTCTTATATTTTGATGTGGAGCAAATCTAACAAGGTATAATTTCTGTGACTGGTAATAAAAGGAAAATTAGTTTAGTTGATAAAGCTTGAAGCGTAGCGAAGTAACTGGTATGAAAACTATATTAATAATTGCTATTTGCAAGGGCAAGTCAAATCAAGCAATCATGGCTTTTACGAGTTATGTTTTTTTAAGAGAATTTTCAAATAATAATAAACTAGGTGTTGCTCGAGACTTCGTTCGCGTGGAAGTGATTACCTATGTGTACGTGTGAGAACAAGGAAAACATCGTGAGGAAACCGGCATGTCCTAGAACCAAAAAATTCGAAGACATGTGACATCTACCAATCCGCACTGGGCCGGCGTGGTGGATTATAGCCCATTCCCTCTCATAGAGAGAAGGCCTGTGTCCCAGCAGTGGGAACATTAATAGGCTGATGATGATGATGATGACGTGTGAGAAAAAAAAGAAAGTTGAACATGTGCTACTATTCCAGACCCTGATCCAGATCTATCTCTGTCTTTCATCGTTCAGGCATTCTGGCGTGATTGAGAAACAAAAATCCATATCCATCCAAACTTTCGCATTTATATCTAATAGAGACGACTAAGTAAGACTTTCTTTTTTCATTTTTCTTACGTAATTATTACATGTTTAAATATTTTTAGTAATCAAAATAAAAAATAGTAACCCACCGGCATTTTGAACAGGTTACGAGCTACCGGTGGTCAGACACAAATCAAATTACTAAATATTCAGGAAGATTTTGTTTATTCATTAATACACATATTTTAAACATTTTTAACTTTTTTTAAATTTCTTAACTAAACTATATAAAACATTTAAAAATATAAAAAAAAAACAGTACTTAGTATAAAATACGTAAGATGATGCGATTCCACCAAAATTGCCGAACATTATTAGTGCAGGGGATTTGTTCGCGAACATTTTGTACAACACCAAATGAACAGTGTGATGACATTTTGAATGAATTAAAATAAATTTACAACAACATTTTAGAAGATTTCAAATAAAAAATTATGCTAAACAACATTATTTACTGATATTAAAATGCTTCGTGAGAATGGACATGAAACATTAAAATGATTCTTCTTTTGTAATGAATTGACCTCGACAAATTTATTAATGAAAGATAAAATCCATTTCGTAATTGATATTGATGCCTCGTTAGTCAATTTGTAATTAGGTCACGTGAACCTTTAGTACCGACTTTTTTTCATTCAATTATTTGCTGCTAAAAGCTTAAAATCATTGATATTTCAGTAGAGTAATGAATGGCCCTGACTTATATACACGGCGACACATCAATCTACTATACATCTACCAGTAAAACATGACCTCGCTTTGTCTAGATTACAACTTACAATGAGAGATCGGCTTAACTGGTTTGGTAAGTATAGCTTGATCGGTCGCCGCCGCCGTGCGTACGAGTTGGGTTATGGGTTCTAGTTTCGATCCCAGGCAGGCACAGATGGGGCTGCGGGACTATTCGAAAGAGATACCGTGGCCCCGGAACACAAAGGGCGATGAAGGAACATGGATGGGTTTTAGTCAGTAAAAGTCTGACACTCCCTCCTGCTCCGCCTAGAGCGGGAGGAGTCATTTGATGATTGCCCATCCGAAAAAAAAAGAAGGCAGACACGGATTGCGTTTTTAAGCAATTTTGTTTCATATTTCAAGTTTTTAATCATGTAAATAGAGTGGAAGGGGCACCGACTATAAGATTGGTTACCACGTATTCAGTAAAACGAAAATGGTCTTATGTAGGAGACTATCCATAGGTTTTCGTGAAATTTTGATCCCCATTTACAGATGGCCATTTTCTTGCTAACTGTATTTTTTTTTTTAATCTGTGAATGGGGATCAACATTTCACGAAAAATTATGGATGGTTTCCTAAGACCATTTTCGTGGAGCTGCAACGGTTAAGGTAGCTCCCCTTACTGCCCCGTTTACCGTTTCTACCATGTATTCTCGTATTAGTTAATAACTAATTAGTTAATCCAAGAGAACCAAGGTTACCGACGTGGCCCGGAGAATTGCCAGACTTAAGTGGCAGTGGACAGGGCACATTGCTCGCAGAATGGATGGCCGATGGGGCCAAAAAATTCTGACCGGAGTGGCGACCGCGAACGGAAGACGTTAGGAGGAAGGCCTCCCGGAACTAGGTGGACCGATGAGCTGCTGAAGGTTGCGGGAATCCGCTGGATGCGAGTCGCGCGGGACCGGTCGATGTGGCGACACTTGGCCTATGTCCAGCAGTGGACGTCTTTCGGCAGAAATGATGATGATGATGAAGTAGTTAATCTATGCATGATGTTCTGGTACCAACCAATAGTATCAAAGAATGAGGTAATTCAGTTTCAAACTGGTAATTTTTTTCATTAGAACTTACTGAACTATGAACTATGCAGTGGTTCACATTCTACAGACCTTGAGTTTTTTTATTGAGTAAAATCCTTGTAAAACTGAGTCCATATACTATTTCCAGAATACATAAAGAAGCTTGGAGCAAGACATGAAGTATCAAAAATATTAAGACAAAATATTTGAGAGCAATTTATTGAAACAGTTACCTACCTTTAAACCAGCTAAAGGTATCTACACTAAAATAGTTAATGATAAATTAATCGTACTGTACCTATATAAGAACAATTTTGGCATGCATACTATAAATTCTCAGCTACGTACAAGTACGCAAGGTTACGATTACTTACAATATTTATAAACCCATTAAATCCGAAAGCGGGTATCGTCAACGTGCTCGGTCTATAACCGGTGCTGCCGCTGTCCCCGAGTGAGGACAGAGGGCAAACCATCATTACCATCTAGTGACCATGTCATTGCCACTCCGGTATATATCCGTATTCCTGACCTACGTATGGCTGTTAATTATCCTGTCTAATCACATGCAAACGTTTTGTTAAGTCGTTTGACGTTTGTTTGAAGTTTGAGGCTGCATCGCCAAGTAATTTCGTTGCGCAGTCAATTTAGTTCCTGCAACTCGGTAATAGGTATAAAGTTGCAAGAAATGTTAAATGGATGATTATTCATTTCTGCACCGCTGTTGCCTACGTAAAGTTTAAAGGTTATCAAACATGCAACTTTACCATTTTAAAAGAAAATGTGAAAAAGTTTGGATTTAGAATGTTAATCAAAGTTAGGTTACGCTTTTAAAGTGTAACCTCTTTCGAGGCAAGATTAATGTTTTGCACTTTTAAGACGTTTATTTTTAACATTTCTGCAAAATCCTTGCAAGTTGCAACAGTTAGCAATCAATAAAATATAATTATCACTTCTTACTCAGGAATGAGTTGTATTTGGACAGGACCGCATGACGGCCTTCAACAACTGTTATCAAGGTTGTGCCCGTCAATCGTTCACGCATAGAGCTCTGGAGCCAACTGTTGTGCAAGAGATAAGTGGAACAATTTGCGAACACGTATCGGCGGATACGGCCAGTCGGCGATACTGCGCCGGCCCGTAGCGCTGGTAGATTGAGGATTCCTTTCCCTTTTTTGGGGAAAAAACCGTTTAAGGGGAAATTTTGGTTTAATTAAATCTTGTCTTGAGACAACATCCCGAAATATCAGAAATACTGTAAAACTTAGGTACTTAAATAAAAATGGATTTTATTTTATAATCTTATCATAATTAATAAAAAACTATTAAATAAACTAAAATAAATAAACTAACAACAAACTATAAAAGGGCATCGAAAAACTCCTCGTCAACGCTGTCAGCTGGTAATGTGCCCAAGAGACTGGCGGCGTTGCCACGTTGTATGGCAACACTTAGCCTCTGACCAAGGAAAAAGCCAGCTCTTGGGTCACGGGAAGCGTGACTTAAATAAGAGATATTATCTATTACATACATAGACACAATTCGATAGACAGCTAGCTCAGGGAGATAAATGGTAGGGTGGTGTGCACTGCGATGTGTGCGTGTGTGTTCATTTTGAAAATAAACATAGTAAGTAGTTTTTATCTTCCCATTTATTTAAACATTGAAAAAGTTGCAAAATGTACTAATTTGGGGAAAATTCATGAAATCGATCTAGCAGCCCTGGCCGGCCGCATGCGTCCGCGCAGACATACACCGCGTCCACTCGCCGCTCGCCGCGAACATGCGCAGTGCGCACACGCCGGTGGCCCAGTTTCGGTGCTCGTAGCTCGCACACCACCGGATTTACGGATGAATACGCATGAATATGCACTTTCATATTTATATATGAATGCTAATTAATTATGCGTTTGTTTCGAATTCGATCAATATGTCACTGAAGTTATGCACGCTTTTACTTAAAATGAATGAATAAATGAATTACGAAAACAATGATGTAACTGGCAAATTTAGAGAGAGAATTGACCACAACGCGTTTCAGTGTGAATTTGATTATTCGAAACTGTGTTCTTAATCTACTAGATGGTTACCATAGTGATGATCAAATGCCATCAAGCGATGGCAATATTTTTGCTCTATTTACTAACTCAATCTTTACCTAATTGAAACGAGTGAGTTCATATTTCTAAATATTTTCTTCACTAACTCGGATGACCCCGAAATAGTTAATAAAAAGTACGTTGGCCGAATGTTCTTAATTAATTCATCGATCTAATTCGCGGATGAAAACAGTGAAGCGTCACGCACACTCCGAATATCTGAGTTGTCGAATACTATGTTAATAATATGATACGGAACCGGTTCACGCTCGTCTCTAGTTTCCACGACGAAAAGTGAAAATGCGCGCACCGAGGTGTGTTGTGTTGACATCGAGTAAAGTAAACAATATTATGTAGGTAGTCTTCAGCGCATCCCTTTACTCTAACGCCGATACCAGACGCTTCTCTCGAGTGATCTTTGATTTAATTCATTTTTCACACTTGGTTACTTTTTCTTCAAACGTACTTACTTACTTATAAAAAAACATTACGAAAATGAAATTTAACCATTTCATTTAGAATCAATGTCTGTGTTTGTTGACTATTCTCACGCACTATTCCTATAAATAAAACAGCCATCAGGTTTTTGAAAGGTAAATCATTTACTCACAGGTTGTCAAACTTGTGTTAACTACCGTGATTGCTGACTGACCACACATTCGTCTCTGTCCCTTCAAAGGGGCATATGGGAAAATACATCCATCCTCCCCTTTACTAGCGGCCTCGCTGTTTAAAGGGGTGGATGGCACAGATCAACTTTCATTTATCCCAGAAAATATGTAAAACTATTGGATAAGCTTCTATCTATGTTTCTAAACAATCCAATATCTCAGACACCATCAGCACTAGTCCAGCCGCTAAAATAGCCATGATAATCTTTTCCCGAAAACCACCGAGACAACTCATTTCTTCATTCCACATGTCATGACTAAGCCAAATTACCTCTATCGTCTCCAAAACTATCCGAAGTGGATCTAACTGTACACACACGCGAAACTAAACGATATAAAGTAGAACTAGACTAGATTGTAACAGGTAACATCTTTTGGCAACATGCCTCGTGATGACGTACCATGCGTAAAATATTCGTAGCCCGTCTACTACGTTAGTTCATTCAACATTGTGTGAGAACATGATTCGTTTTTATATCTAGCATGTTTCTGCTGTACCATTTACACATGTTATCGTTATCTACAGCTATACCTACTACATTATTTATTTGAAGTTCCTCTCAAAGCGTATATGTTACAAACATAATAATTTAATTTTCAATACACTTCCTTGAAAACTGTTCTTTTCGCACTACGATTAGGTTCAACATGCAATGTATTTCACACGGGTGCGTTTTATCTCATTATCCAACACGTGTGCGGGAATGAAAATTGCCACAGATAACTATACCTATACTTAGTCCAAATTGGTTCAATGCCTAGTCGGCGGGGATTGTTTTTATATTAATCTCGGCAAAGAGTTAAGCGTCTTTACGGCGTTAATATTTATTGAATATTTAAATAATGTTTATAAATAGAATATCATCAAAAACCATGATTACTAAAATAAAATAAACGTTTATGAACATAAGTGAATATTTATTTGTGTTCTAAACTCAAAAATATTGTAATTTTCTATTTTTCATATTAGGCTGTATAGCGGCTTTATACCTTTGCTTCTCTTTCAACCTGGCGAAAGCAAAGCGCGGAAAAAAAAGAAAATTTTACATCATAGTTTCCTAATAATAATGCATGACAAAAATGTTTGTCGTTTTTTTTATTTTATTTCTTCAAAAGTGTATTGAAAAGCGTCGTTTGATACACGTGGACATTTGTTATTGCAGTTCTCGGCTCAATAACAACCCTCGCCTATGGCTCGGGTGTTAATTCCGCCTCGAATACAATAACAAACTTTCTCCACTTGTATCAAAATTATTCATGTTTTATTTTGATGAATAAATTATTTTTGCGATAGTATTATCGTAAATCTTTTATGATTATGCCTGAAATATAGCAACTGCCCACATGAAATGCTGGTCAAGTGCTACTGCTGAGCATAAGGTCCTGAATTCGATTCCTGGGTCGTGTAAACTGTTAATGGACTTTTCCACCAGGAAATACAAAGTAACAACTTGGACTTCGGATTTTTGCCCGGTTAATGGCAGAAGGTTTATTACATATAACTGGCGAAATGTAGGTCTATTATATAGGGTACACCTCCGCCCGGTCTAATCCTTCGGGGAATGTGTATCGTTTAAATCAGAGGTTCCCAAACTTTTTTTTCTGGTAGACCACTTTCAACATTATCGGTGGAAGAAAAAGAAAAGCAAAAATTGCAACAACTACTACCACACACAACTACTACCACACACAACTACTACCACACACAACTACTACCATTCCTTCCTCCCTCTCTTTCCACTCCTTCTACTATTTGCAATATTATTTTTTCGCGATATCTGTTAGGATTGCTTAAGGACCTTAGATTTTTTTTTTTTAATTAGAATCTTATAGCTTCGAAATGCTTTTAAGTCACAATATGACCATTTTCACCGAAATACAACCTGTCATCACCGGAATATTTTTTTTTTTTTACTTTTTCGATTAGCTTATTATTATCTGCCTACCTACATTGATAGATAAAACCAAGCCAACATTTTTGTTCTTTAGTATCGAAACCAGATAAAATTTCGGACTAACAACTAAACTTGTGAACCCCCATATTTTTTTCACGCTCACGGGGGTCGGGTGTCTTCCCGACGGGTCTCCTGTGGACCCCTGGGGGTCTACCTGGACCACTTTGGGAATCACTGGTTTAAATAAATAGCCTTTATTTCACAAAAAAAAATATTTTTTGAAAAGTATGAATCAACATTATATAAGCTTCATTAAAAAAGCAAAGATTTCGTACAACGGTGGACTTTACTTTCTTCGGGTGACAACATAACCGGTTCGTTTAGCAGAAAATGAAAACAATTGCGTAAGCGCATTAGGCCCTCACTTTTACCTAATATTTGCTTTTTCTTTACTTTACCAATAGAAATGGAGAAGCTGAAATATTTTCTTATGTGTTGTAATTGGTAATGAATACTAGACAAATATTCTGCTCAAAATTGTTTACGTTTAAAATAATAGAACATACACACGAAACCAACGAGGGTTTACTCCGAACCTGGGTCCCTACTCTCTAACGTTTCGTCCGTATATTCGGATCTATCCGTCTCTCTCGCCCACGTCTGCAGATGAGTGCGAGTGAGAGAGACGAATAGATCCGAATATACGGACGAAACGTTAGAGAATAGGACCCCTGACCTGAAATACTAGCCTGGTCGCGGGTTAGGTTAGGAACTTGAAAGAAAAAAAGAAATTGTTCCATTACCGGCGCCATCAGCAAAACATGATTGCAAAAACAAAACCCTCTTAATTTATTATATTTTATTTATTTATTTATTTAAACTTCATGTACAATAGTGGTACATAGGCGGACTTAATGCCACAAGGCATTCTCTACCAGTCAACCTTTAAAGCATTGATCGGTCAATGTTTGTGTCTCGTAAAGATAAGTTCTGATTTTTTTACTAATGTGGCGTTAAGTCTGCTTAACTCATTGAAACATAGCTCGCTGTCGTTACAGATACAAAATAGAAAAAAAACGCCCGTTTTTAGCAATTTTTCTAACTGTAACTACAGTGCAGTATATTTTAATGAATTAAATAGACGTCAATAATCTAGAACTCTAAAGCATTGATTTTGTCAATCAGATTTTATATTAATTGTGTATTTAACGAGTTCTGTTTTTTTTTACTAAAGCGGCGCTAGTGGGCATGGGGGAGCCCCTTTAATGGATTATGTTCCTAAAAAACACCGTCACACTAATGCGATGGTGGCGCATTGGTGAAACTTGACAGTGTTTTCTCATATTTTCATCGTGTTTTAAAATTTACTTTTCCCACGAAGTCAAGACTATATTATTTTTCATTTCTATAATCTATTTAATCTACATCTACACTAATATTATAAAGAGGAAAGATTTGTATTTTTGTATGTTTGTAATGAATAAACTCATAAACTACTGCGCCGATTTCAAAAATTCTTTCACCGTTAGAAAGCTACATTCACCTTGAGTAACATAGGCTATATTGTATCCCTGTACGCGCACGGGAACGGGAACTACGCGGGTGAAACCGCGTGACGTCCACTAGTTAAGAAATAAATACACTTGTAAATTAAATAAGTACAGAAAATAGTGGTTAAAGATACCAATATCATTCATTACCAGAGACACCTCTAAAATTCACCAAATTGTTAGTAGATTATGCACCAAGGGGATAAAGCAGGCTTACATCACAGGCGCTATTTTGAATCCTAAAGGCAGCAAGGTATTCTAGGGCTCCCGAGCAGACTACGTTTTAAATCAATAATAAAAGTTGCACAGTACCACAGAATAGTACGTAATGTAAGAAAATTAATACTTAGTAGTATAAATTGTAGTAAGTAATACCCACACCATGTTGCATCGTAAACACCATGTACTTTATTACGCTTCAAGCCCGTGCGTACCGTTTTCGGAACGCAGACAATGGCTTTTTGTCCGTAAAAAACGATTCAATCATAATAAACAGTTGCTTTATTCATTTTCTTATTCAGCCTTAGAATGTTCAATTTCATGGTATATATAAAGCAAAAATATTGTTTTTTGATTCCTTAGTATATTATCTTTTTTTCGTTTGGAAGTAAGCCGTAGTTGTTTTATGGCTTACTTTAGAACGAAAACCAATATTATTTTTTGTAGGTAATCACTATAATAAGCAACATGAAATATATATATATATATATATTAAGCACCTATGCAAGGGGATAAAGCAGTGTCTTACGTCACTGACGGACGCTATTTTGAATCCTGAACGCAGCGAGGTATTCTAACTTAAGTTAAGATGAGCGTTTGTATGAAAAGTACAACTGGTTGGCCGCTATTAAGACTAGAATTCTGAGCCCCGCGGTAGAATGTTGGTGTGCTATTTCAACCCAATTGGATTTAATTTCTTCGCAGTAGGTGTGCAAACTAGAGTATGCTCCTCGTCTTCGGCAAGCTTAAATCCCTCACTGCTCTCAGGATTCTAGTCTTAACTCTCTCGCTTCACTTAGAAGTTAACTTACTTCCCTCGCTTTGCTCGGGAGCCCTAGAATACCTTGCTGCCTTTAGGATTCAAAACAGCGCCCGTGATGTAAGCCTGCTTTATCCCCTTGGTGCATAATCTACTAATAAATAGGTGAATTTTAGAGGTGTCTCTGGTGATGAATGATATTGGTATCTTTAACTACTATTTTCTGTACTTATTTAATTTACAAGTGTTTTTATTTAGGTTATTAATTAATGCTTATAATATTCATCAGGCACTGCGACTAACATTAGCGTAACACAAGTGATACAAAAACTAAACATAATTATGTAGATCATTACTACTACTGCATAATTATGCAGCGTCACACTAGCTAAACTCATACATATTGTATCGTCTATGCCGTAGATGGCTCACAATCCTAAATATAAACAGCGTTCTTCTAGAAAAAGCCGAAAGCTCTAAGTTAGCAGCTCAACACAATTGCTGCCAAACACTTTCACTATAACTTATTCTCCCTTTTAACATTATAAAGTCACCACAATTTTCAAGAAGGTTTAATCGATCACTCCTTACGGATGGCTGTCATTGTAATACCAATTATAAAACAACGTAATAAGGTGGTAATTACAGTAATGTTATAATGATGTAGGTGGCACGCGGGTGTCGGTCGACGGACTAAAACCAGTTGTAGCAAAACAACCACGTGGCTTGCTTATGTTCGTTCAAATTACGAGTTTATTTTAATAGATTCACAAAACCCATTATTGAACAGTTTCAACGTCAATGTAAACCAAATATTAAAATATCCGTATCGAATCCGTTATCAATGTCTCTGATTTAATAGTGTTTTACGAACAGCATCTTAACACTTCTTTAAACGAACGTAGACGAACGTAGATCTAAAACTAGAAATAATGCAGAGGTCTTGAAGATATTTGTTAAGACAATGTACATTTCTCCCTTAGTTTGGTTACCGGTCGGTTGCACAGCACACTGCTATAATAAACTTGTTGTTTGTTAGTTGCACAAACAGGATTCTAATGGTAACCACAAACAACGCGAAACTGGCGAAACTAAGGAGCATTTCGCGTGAGCACCGAGTTCCGACATTGAATAATGAGAAGCCGCAGAGATGGCACGGTGTTGAAGTGTGTTTTATTTTAATGAACCCGATGTGGGTCAACGGCTGTACACAACCACTGATTTACTAATGATGCAACTTACCTGGAAGCAATCTTGATTGATTTAGAATGTAGGAATCCATTAGTGGCAGAGATGTTTATACTTTATACCCGGGGTCTTATCGAATCCTATTTGTACGAGTACGACTGAATTTATGTACAACGAACATCTTGCTACAAAATGACCGGTAACTGTTATTTAGATTACCGTCGAACGCATGCGTCATAAAGCCAACCATTAAGCTGTTTCATTGCAGTCTGCAGACGAATGCGATTCATAGCGCTAGTGCAAGTCGTAGCCGTAAACTGATCTCCGGCTAAATGCATGAAGTGGGCTGCAGGCGCAGACGCAGGTTACAGTTTTAATCACTGTAATGTATCAAAAATGTGGATCAGTCTGATCGAATATATTGGAACATGTCTATTGAGGTAGGAGTGCATCTGGGGCGTCCATGCATACATTGCGGGCGCGCAAACAGGTGTGCGCGGTCGGCGCGGCGGGAGCGCTGCGCGGGCGCAGGTGAGGCTGCGGCGGGCGCTCGGCGCTCGCGTGACGCTTGCGGTCACCCAGATGAGCCAAGTGCACCGTCTTCTCCCATTACGGCATCACCATCTCTGTACTGTTATCCGCATAGCGACTGCGGTCACACATGTAGGTCGAACACTTGAACATTAAATTAAATTTATGGTTTGTAAGAATTCCAACGTTAATTGCGACCGTGTGAGTACGTCCCAAGTTAGCGATGATGGATCGACGGTATTTTGTATCGACGTACGTCAGAACTGTAGAGGCGTCCATATATGGTTTAATCGACACTTTGAAATTCACTGTTTCATTTTACGATATGATCAGCAGGAGTTTCGTAATAGAGTCGCTGTAAGCGTAATCTTAATTTATTGCTCATATTTTGTTTTGTAATCCGCCCATAGATATCGAAGCGCACGGCGCGACGTGTATTGTGCTTTTACCGACGTGCCATGCGAAGGAGGCATAACAATGACTGGAATGTTAGATAATACTAACTTGAGGAAAGATTGTAAGTCGTCAGCTTTACAAAATCAGCCTCTCAATTCAACAAAAGTCAGATTCTCTAAATATTCCAATAGACACTGGTGTCGATTCTGTTGTGCACAGACTAAACTTAATTTAGGCTATTGCTGTCTATTTCTGTCTAATAAAACGAGAAAGCGACGAACATCATTTAGAGCTGTCAAATTAAACTAATATTTACATACAAATGAAGGGTACACGTAAAAACATGTCGACTAAAAACACGGTGAAGCGCAAGGCATAAACTAGTTTGACATCTCTAACTTAGTTCATAGCTATAGCCGTCCTTTTCTCGCACTGCCTTTTAGTAAAAGATAGCAATAGCCTAAATTAAGTTTAGTATGTGCACAACAGAATTGACACCACTAACGATATGCGAAGATGGGGAAAACTCCAGACAATTCAGTTATAGCGGCCATTGACGTGACAAAGCGGTGCTCCTCGGAAAGGGGCTAGAACCCCATCAATCACTTTGTAATCCGTTTTTGACAATCGATCACGTCGCCCCAATGTCACGTCAGGGCTGATGCAGCTATACAATGACAATGGCACATAATGAAGTACCATACAAAGTGAACAAAGGTACTTTTATTGTTAGCAACATCATTAACGGAACAGTTTTGATCGAGAAGACCATGTCTCGAAAGATGTCAATTCTAGAGCTTCTCATGGTCAATTTATACACCTTTATGATCTATAAATAATTATTATGACAAGCATCCTACTGGCCACAATCTGGGTTCGATCTCTGGCTGATGCTCTGAAAAAAAAAAAAAAAACTTTCAGCGAAAAAATTAATGAAATCATTGGTAATCGATAAATGTTGAATACACTATTGACGAATACTTAAATGACGAATCGGTAAAGTCACTTATGCTCGGTTCCTATAAACAAGAAACGAGTCGTTTTGCTTACGGATAGTAGTATTCTACGAGACGTATGCCAACACAATTCCTATAAAAAACGTTTCGTTACTTAAGTTACCGATAGATCAATACCTACGGATGGGAGGGTTTCGAATAACGAACCGTAAGCCAAATGTATGCAAATGACGGGAGATGGCGTTCCTATAACAAAAAAGGTAGGTCAACGAGCTGTCAAAGTTACGAGTCATAAACTACATTCATAATCGACTCCAAACGATTAAATAAACCATAGAAGGGCATCGAAAAACTCCTCAACGCTGTCATTTGGTAATGTGCCCAAGAGACTGGATGGCGGCGTTGCCCGAATGAATTTAGAACTACTATTATTTACTATTTATTTAAAATTGCAAATTTGTACGCCTCTTGGCATAACGTAGCGCCCTGTTTAACTAACCTAAGATCGGTATTTATTGTGTACATAACTTAACAAGTAAATAAATGATTGATTGATTGAAAGATATACAAACGAAAGCATTTTCTGCAACGGTTGCTGATCTGAATATGAAACAATATAAAATACAAAGTACTACCGTCTTGTCTTCACAGGAATCGTTACTCATTATAACTGCTAAGCCATACATAATTAACCAACTGTGCATGTGCAACCGACTCGCACACAATCTTAAACGGTACGTGTAAATGTTATTTATTGCTGATTCCTCTCTGCTCTACATGCGTTTAAGAAGTGTTTATACATACCTAATTGAAGTTTATAAACAATACTGCTTTTGTTGTTCTTAATTTAAAACAGTTGAACATCGAACAGACCAAGATGGCATTTTTTTAAAAACCTGGATGGCAGTTTTCACTTAGCGTAGCCATCGTCATCATAATTTTCTGTCTGATATCACCAACTGCTAGAGCTCCGTTCGTTTCTATCAATCTTTCCAGTTCTGAACGCAGCTCATACTCGTAGGTTCATTGTCCTTATACTGTCTGAAAAAAAAAAAAATTAAAAAAACTGAGATCAACCTCTTCCTGCATCTTCCGAGCGTGATAATTATATACCTTTAACGCTCATTATACATATTAGTCATCGGGAAACCCATGCTCCGTCATGTTCTGCCAAACTTTTTTCTTTCTTTTTATATTATATACAGTCATGTTATATACAGTCATCCGACAAGTTGTCATCAGACCACAATTGGCCGTTTAACAGCAAGTATCCTATCAACATCCACACAAAGTAAATACGTAAAGTTATTCGTCACATCACGTTTTACTTTGATTGTTCTGTGTATACGGCTACACAGAGAGATTAATCGTTTAAAAACCTTTTTAAACGATTGCTCTGCTTTTTCTCGCCACCAAATAGAACGCTCAACTACCATAAGTCGAATTGCTAGATTCCGTACATCATCATTGGTTGAAGCGTTTCCATATACGGAAGACAAAGCGTGGCGAGGACCATTCGCTATCGACTTCCTCTGCGCGAGGTCAATGGCGTAGTTACACCGAAGTATGTCACATACATGAAGAGCTCTAATATCGTAATAATTACATGTGGCTGATACAATACTCATGTTCTATGCCACATCGCCCCTGATTACATTGCAATATGAACTTACATACGAACGAATTTACGACGAAACGTATGTTTGAGTAATCGGAACGAATGACTGTCTGATGCCCTATAAAACGATTGCATTATTCAAATATCGCAATGCTGTTTAATTTTAACTAAATACGGATTTGTACTGACTGAAGTGCAATAGCTGCTAATTTAAAACATACGGCCGAAAATAGTAAAAATGTTAGTCAAACTGCCTCAGTAAGCATAGTGATCAATTCCTGTTCCTTTATTGTATGTGAAAAAGCATCTGCTACATTATACGACAGTTAATTACTTGCTAATGTTAAGTAATAAATAAACATGCTACATAATTGTCAGCACATTTATTATATGTTAATGCCAGAATGCCCCGGCGTGATTAACTGATTAAATAACGTTGCTAAAATAGGTCCTTCTCTAATATTAATAACAGTTTCCGACAATAATTCCGTTTTAAGTTAACATAATATGAGTTTTATGTTAATTTAAATAGGCATTTTGATAAGCTATTCCTGTGATAAGACCAACTAACTACATGTAAAACGTTTTAAAATTGTTTAAACTCATGTACCGCTGGTTTATGTTGAATGGATCGAATCGCTAACAAAACCTTTGAAGATTATTTTGATTATAGGTCGGTTTTTATGTAAGTAGGTTCACCTCTAAAGGCTAGATCTCCACTTAGAACTGGCCTACAAAACGTCTAGCAATGAACGGCAATGGATAAAAGAAAATGATAATGGCACCGACAGAAGAAACGCTCGAGACTTTTTGCAAAACGCATTGACCTCCATAAACGATAAAATATGCGGTTGTTCATACATTATTACGAATGTATGTATAGTTGGTCATAAATCCCGCTTTCCTCCCTTACAAGGTAAGTCGAACTCGGAGCAAAACACGGAGCGAATTGATACTCAATGTTTAACTGTAACTAAGGTTGCCATTTGCCAAGTTGCCTAGTCATCAAAAAGGGGCAAAGCCCTTGACGATCCTTGGTTCCCATTTGCTTTTTTAAGAAAACATTTTGCGTAAATCTGGAAGTTTCTGAATGCATTTTGAAAGTCGAACTATCGAAAATGGTCGTCGAAACAATAACATTGTGATTTTGACTCTTATATCCTGCTTTCAAAGGATTGACAACCCTACCCATAACACATTGAATAGCCAAGAAGAATGATACATGTACATGTGAGCAAACTTTTCCTCCGTTAACTTTTACGATGTGTGCAAGAGCATAACTGTGCAGCCAGCCCTTCCTTAACCTCGTAGAAATGTAGGATCACATCGCATTCTGAATAGGCTGCGGTACTTAGCCGACGAGCTGTGATATGCGGCATTCAATGTGCGCGTTTCACGACACATGTTGTGTTGCTGAACTTATGAATAAACAGCTATAAATCTGAGATTTATTATGACATTTTCTCAAAAACATTTTTGGTAAGAAATAACCCGTTAATCTCGGCTAACAGGAAGTCGGGAATGGTCAACTTGCTCTAAAGTTTAGATATGTGTGTGGTACTCCTAGATCGTTCAAATAACACGTGTGGCATATGAAACAGGCTGTATTCTAGTAAAAGTATTTATTGACCTAAAAACACAATGAAGGTGTCAAGGCGAAGTCCGTACACGCATTAACACATTACGCTACATGACTTGTTAACGCGCGGATTCTTAAGAATTACTTAATCGTCGATTAGATTCAGCATAAAAAGCTGATTACCTCGTCAGACTGTTATTACTGCAGTTAGTATGCGACAACACTTTTTTATTTTTATAGTTCGTTTTATGAACCGCTTTATTTGTCTGGCTTTAGAGAAAAGTAAAGACCTTTTCACACAGCTTTTGAAAACTGTCAGTTTGACACAGCACACAACCATTTGTATAAGGTCTGCGCCGCGCCGCCGTCTACCTAAATTACTTTTAAGGGTAAACTTGGGGGGTGTCTGCGGTATTAAAAGGGCAGGGAACTGCGAAGCTATTTTGAAATTAAATTTTTAGGAGGTCGGATGGAAAACACACACACAGCTCAGGGCTGTTTTTTTTCAATTCTCTTACATCCTTTTGTTTTACCAGACGTGAATTTTCCCAAACAATTCTTGTGAAATTTTATTTGGTCGTGCGGTCGCAGATAAAACAAACAGGATATATTCAGGTAGTAATATATCATTACATCACGCCTATAATCCCCGAAGGTTTAGGCAGAGGTACACCTAATAGTACACCCACATTTCGCCGGTTATGTCCCAAGTCCCATGTGTTAGGGGGTGAGCCTATTGCCATCAACCGAGCACAGGTCCAGACTCCGTGACTGCTACTAAGAAATTCCTAATGGAAAAACCCAACTACACTTTTCCGACCCGGGGACCTCATGTTCAGTAGTCGTCCTTGAGACCACTCGACGAACTATAAGTCATAGTAATTAGGTAGTGATAACTTAAAAAAAACTACTTATCTGGTCAGACAAAGCCACTGTACAATCTGGCCCCTATTTGCGTATGTTTGTAGCTCATATGTAAGTAAACACAGAAAGATGTTTACTCGGTTCAAAGTTTCTGAGTAAACAAACGTCATACTTATCTACCTGCTTAAACAAATACGTAGGAACACGATTACGCGACCTTCAGGATAACGAACATTGTTTGGGTATCTAGATCAGGTTTTTTATGAGCGTTTTATTATGTTATTTTTAGGAGGTCAATATTTGTTCCTTTCTCGTTTTTTATTTTTTCTTTCAAGAGAAACCGTCGTATCTTGGTGAACGGATAAGTTAATTCTGATTGTGGAGTGATTATTACCTACCTAGTCATATGCAAAACGTGAGTTCAGGCGTGTAACAGTATTATTTCGTTAGTTAAGTACTGTGTAATGAGAGCGAGCCTACTTATTGCCACCAACATACAAATCCAGACTCCGCTTTTGAAAAATTGCCCGTCCAGGGCCGGCGGCAGTCTCAACAGAGATAACGACAAAATCGCTGACTTTCGATTACTAATTACTCACGAAAGAATTCGGTTGCAATAACAATGCTTGCGGGATATGCAAGTCTCTACATCCAAGATGCGGTTCTCGTGAGCATCATTATTGCAACTGAATTTATTCGTTAGTAATCAGCGATCAAAAGTTTTCGAGTTTGTCGCTATCTATGTCGAGACTGCCTGCCCTGGACGGGAAATTTTTCAGAAGCGGAGTCTGGATTTGTACGTTGGTGGCAATAGGTAGGCTCGCTGTCATTACACAGTACTTAACTTGCGAAATAATACTGTATACTGGAATCGAACCCAGCACCTCCTGCTCAACAGTCTCGGAAGCACTAGAATCTTGACATTGAGATCAAACATGTTTATATTTACATTTATTATAATAATGTTTAGCAGTCGAGGCTTCAGCGCACACGACGAAAATGTTTGCATAAATTATGCTCGTGAACAACATAATTTGGCAGGTGATGTCCGGCGACCTTGCGTAAGGTAAATACCTAAATAACTGCCTAAATACATAGGCATTAGTGCTGTCATCATTACGTGATGTGCAGGAAACCGACTTTATATCATTAAGAAAATGAATATACACAAGAATGTCATGAGTGTCGTATTACAAGAAAGTTAAATGCGTAATCTTTTCCGTTATTTCGTGTTATTATGTACAAGACAATAAACATTCGGTAATGTTCTCGATCCTGCAATTTGTTTTAAGATAATGTTTACAAGATAATATCCGATTTCAGGAACGTTCTGCATTCATATTATACGTAGTACCGCTTTGCTGGAAAATATCAAAATACATAATTAGGAAGAGCATATTTTCAACAGACGATCATGTATTTTCACATTCAAAGAATTTGAGTAGGTAAGTAGTAAAAATCGAGTTGGCTAGAGAGTTTGCAGTAAACAATAACAAACATGTCTGAATTTCCCCATGTCTAGACTTCTTAAGGGTTACGTACATTATCTCCCTCTTTCGTATGTAGAAGGTCCGAGGTCCGTCAATGAACCTACATTATAATACAGGGGTGTAAACAGACCCTTCATGAAGCCGTCAACCAAGCATTCTGTACATCAAACTAAGTAACTTTACGCAGAAATTGTTGCTGGAAAACGACTTTTTTTAAACGACTCAATGTAACGCCCTCAAAACATTGTGCTGATGGATGGATTAAATATCATACATTAAAAACATGTATTTAAAAAAAAACTTGTGAAAAAGTTGAAACTTTGACCCACAATATCTCCGTAATTAGAAGGTTCCCAGGTATGGAGTAGAACAAAAAAATGATCGCAATGACGGGGAGAACAAGTGCCTTTCGGCTTCATTAGGGATATTTTTACACCCTTTATACAACCACTGAATAAACAATGACTGCATCGTTGATGTAGTGGTTGCAAGTGCGACTGCTGAGCATGATAATTAAAGGGAATTATAGTGGGTGCCAGTTAAGATAAGAATAGCGGTCATTGCCCTTTCCCTAATATCTCTTCATACAACCCAAAACAAAAAAAAACATGTATCGTTTTTATTACAAACAATATTGAAGATCACGATAGATGACGATTCCAGACTTGAACAGGCTTATTTTTTGTTTTCAAAGTTAAGAAGTTTAATAAATGTAGGTGGGTCAATGACCGCTATTCTCATCTTAACTGGCACCAACTATAGAGGGATTTTATAAATCGATGAACACCGGCTGCACGAAAAAGTGTCACACCGTTACGCGTGCCGCGATCAACGCCCAGCCCAAACCCTTGGACCTAGAAAACTGAAATTTTGCACAAAGGGAACCCCCTTTATAATGTAGACAAGAAATAAGGAAGGATTTTTCGAAATTCAACCTCTAAGGGAGTTAAATAGGGGATGACAGTTTGTATGAAAGTCCGTCAGTTTTAAAGTTAGGATCTTTAAATTTTGTATTTAGGCTGATGATTGAAAATTAATTTATACGTGTCTCAGCGTTTTTGATAATTCCTCCCCTAAAAAGTTAAAAAAAGGGGATAAAGTTGTGTATGGAAAGTCCTTATTTTCGAAGTAAAAACTACAATATTTATTATCTAGGCGTATGGATGGAAGCTAACGGTGTTGTTAAAATTTTAATCCTTAAGGGGGTGAAAAGGGAGATGAAATTTTGTTTTTTCAAGTTATAATCACTAATATCATAAAAAATTACGTTATACTAATCACGTACAATTATCGTCCGTTAACCGATGTTTAAACGATAAACGATAACCGACGATTTTTTACGGCGTTAGAAATGAAAATTTACAAGGAACCATTGACTCCATTCCTCCATTCGACACTGATATCATTTTGAAGAGCTATCAATATATACCCCACACTGTTATATACGTAGATATTTTTAGCCTTCAGTTATGTACGAGTATGGAGTAGGAGGGCCTCCCCATTTTTTTAAATTCGTTTTTCACTTCACTTGTCTGCAGTGGTTCTGCTCTCCAAATTTCAACTGTGGGGTGCCAACTGTCTCTGAGTAAAATTACTGTGGCATACACACGGATAGACAGATAGAGAGACCTACAGGACGAATCGGACGGTCACTGTGATTTTGACATTGATTCAAAGTCAGTTCGGTTGCCGTCACTGATAAGTCAGTCAAAATTAAAATGAGCTTTATTTTCGTCAACTTATAGTAACTCTTGGGTTGCAGCTTTCAGATTCAAAATAATAACTACGAAAGGACTGCTGTGCAGTAATTCGTACGCCAAACCAGACGCCCTTTAACGCGTAGACTTTAAAATCGATCTCGCGTTCGCTCCCACGCGATGGCGAGGTATCGTGGCGAACACTTTATTTTTCGTGTGAACTTGATATTACTTCACATTTTCTTTCCTTCACTATATCTGCGCCCGATTGTACTGCGATAGACCTATTAAACGTACATTTTATTTCACTTTTATTGCATGTCGGTAATGAAAATTGCGTGTACAACATTGAGCAATCTACGCCGATCTGTTTTCGGTTTCCCGTGAGAGATTTCAAATATTTAATTGGAGACATAAATCATATACTTTATTAAAATTGTTTATAGCACGATAACTCTCCTATCTATTTGAGTTTAAACCAGCAACAGTCTAAAAGAGTCCCCACATCCTAAGGGTGTCCGAAAAATCAACACGTCTTTACTTAAATAAGTGACCCCGACTGGGGTCAGAATGCACGTGTGATCTTCAAAATCGCTCTTGTTTTAAAATAGCTTAACATTTTCTCATCGCCAGGTGTAAATTACGAATGCAATTATTGATTTACCAGCTGCGTGTGCCTGTATTGCTTTCCCGGCGCCCGAACACCAAACACACTTAGTACCTGCCTTGTTTACATAGAGCCAGTAAAAACCGACTAGCGTTCAAGGCGAGTTGCTAAACCACGGCTCATTGTAAACTTCACCTAAGACTTTATACAAATAAGCTTCGCTTCGTTTCTAATTCTGCTATTTCTTTAAATATTTTCATAACTCTTCTTTTGATAATAGTTTGAAATTTGTTGAGTCTAGACGGTTTAAAAATGATGTTAAATTATGTACTCGTAGTTCCAGTTCCAAGATATCAATACTTCAATACTAATATACTTACTAATAATAGTTTATTTAATAGTTTTTAAGTAACTATTCACCTAATAGGTACAATAGTATAGATTAGTAAGATTTATTTAATCATAAACTAACTATATAGGTACGTATATAATATAAGTAATAATTTATACTTGTAATATTATAAAGGAAAGATTTGATTTTTTGTTTGTGTGTTTGTAATGATTTAACTCTAAAACTACTCGACCGATTTTAAAAACTCTTTCACCATTAGAAAGCCACGTATCTTTGCTGAGTAACATAGGCTATCATATTTTATCCCCGTACTCTCACGGGAACGGGGACTATAAATATTTTAAAGAGGTTGTTTGTAACTTTGTAAGTTGGTGATCTACGGAACTAATGAACCAATTCTAAAAAATCTTTCACTGGCAGAAAGCTACATTATTCGTGGGTGCAAAAAAATTTTCAAGGGTAAATTATATTTATATCCTGCATTTTAACTCAGCTATTACAATTTTTGCCGTCGAAGTTTCAGGCGAAGTGGTAGTTAAAAATAAAGTTTGAGTCCTCGTTTCGCATAATTTTCGTTAGTTAAACAAACCATCAATACTGATAATGTTCAAAGTTTTCATAAAGGTTGGACATAATGATGTATGTTCGTTATGTCAGGTCAGGTTACGTGTTTAAACTCGTGTTCTCTCACAATTTCTTACTTGCTTAAGCTGTATTCTCTAAATACAATTTGTTACCAAGATATTAACATATAAAATAATAGGCGGGATACTTTAACGGTTAAATAACACGCTAGTGCCAAATAAATTCAGGTGTAAACGGTGCATAGACGCGAGGTTACCAGACTGTCGCACCCTCCCGATTAAGCTCCCCGTCCCGATTCGAATGTTCCACAAAATGAGGCTAGCCTTTTTACTACATATAACTAAAATGTACAGTCACCATGTACCGAACCGCTTATTAAATTGTGACCAACCCCTTTCAAATTATAAACTAAACAGGGTGTAAAAAGGGTTTGTTTGAGTCAAAAGCAGATGCAATATTCGTGACTAAACACCGTGTATAATTTGTGCAATGTCGATTGTTTTAAAAAGAGAATGTGGCTGCCTGCATACTTGGTTTGTAAGTATTAAGAAATATCGCGATGTGTGAAATTCGATATTAGCAACAATTAACATCGTAATGTTCCGATGCTGACTTAACGTTTAGCTGCACTTCTTACGGGTCGAGTAAGTGGAGTGAGACTTCCTGTAATCTGAACAATGCTCGTAGATACTGAGTCACCGATTAGATCGTCTGATATCACTTGAAACTGTTTTATATAGATAAGTAGCCGCTGGGATCATTTGCGTACACGTACACCGACTACTATGTAAACTATGTATTGTTAAGCTGGCTCATTCAATATACACTTGTACCTATCATTGTGCAGTCCCAACAGCATTGCTTCGTGCAACATCGCAGTTATTTAAGCCGCGCACCCAGTTATCATTTCATCTAGGATTTCTTCAGACGCGACAGTCCCACTAACATTTAAGAACACTGTGGTAATCACAACCTTTCCGTTACATCACGGTTCATATTCAATTACATAAACAATGTTTTTGTATAAAAAGTTAGTGAAGATGGCAAAAAGCCGAGCGTGACAATGCCCCTTAAGTAAAATGTCACGTGGTTGTGGTGGCAGCACTGTACAGTAGCTTCGTGACCTAAAAAGGCGGTGGCTGGCACCTTGGTCTCTTTTTGTAGCAGGTATTCCATAAATAATGTCTTTTGTTGGCTATAGCAAGCGTTTTTCATTAACGGTGAGTAATCGATTTACATTGTGTCTACGTTTTTAGTTTTCGCGCTTGTCCGCGAGCGAATGATCACTCAGTGTATGAACTGATTATTTTCTGAACGAGTCGTGACTCTTGCAGCAGCTAATTTCGAATGGCTAATATCTTAGAGTTAGATTTCTAGTCATATCTTATGAGACATAAAGTCGAAAGTGTCTGACTGCATAAATTGGAAGCACATCTCATTTGCAACATTTCCAAAACCAAGAATATCTGACTTTATTTTAGACCTAATCATAAACCACAGGTCTTGTACATAAAACTGAAATAAAGACTTGAGTAAATAAACATGAAATCATGGCTTCCCTGTTACACGAACGACACAACATTTCAGCTGGAAGTGTCGGTTTGCGAGCAACCTGTGGCCGCAAATGTCCCCAGTCACGCGAACTGGGCGGCTACGACAGTTTATTGATTAAATATAATTACGCGCTTTCAAACGTTCTTCCCTTCGTTTCAATAACTTCCAGACAGCAGCTCTGGTTAATTAATCGGTATACTAAACAGCCGATAGGAAATATACGGTTCTTTTAATAACAATGACCCAATTGAATTAGATCGATTCGAAAACAGAATTGAAAAGTGTTGACGTATAGAATCGATCAGTGTTGAATAGATCTATCCCCAAATATTACTGGGATTTTCTATCAGAAATTTCGTAGTACCTACCCTTCTTACTAGGGACTCAAAAAGTTACTGAAGAAATGTGGATTCAATACTAACTTTTCCCAGCCCGTTTGAAACAACCGGTCCGTTGTTAATGTGTTTGTTGTACTGTTATACTAAAAGTGTACTTTCAATATCCCCAGATGGATGGCACCGGTGAGTTTGGCAATCCACGCGCCGGGCTCCGACATGATGCCGACGGTGAACAGCATCAGGTACCTGCGGGACTGCGTGGGCAGCGACCTCGTGCAGCAGTTCGCAACCTTCCACATCTTCTTCTCCAACAAACATATTCCTAGCAATGTAAGAACTATTACATAATTTAAACAGCAACGCGTACTTCTCACATATCTCACTCACACGAATCACGGCAAAATTTAATGTATATTTTGCCGCCCGTCTGCGCTGAACCAGTCTGTTAGTGTCAAGTCGACCCAAACATTACTTGTGTGTAGCACTCTTACCACACTGAAACACCAACCCCCAACCACCATACCAGTCTAGCCCTCTGAAGAAAACATCACTTTGGACATTATTCAAGAAAAAAATTAAACTAAAAAAGAGATTTAGTTCACAACTCAGATGCAGCATTACCCTCAATGTAGTTCCATGATGGCTCTAGTATTAATGTCCGTTATGCCGCAGAATCATTCTCCGGACCCCGCTCGTCCGCGCGGCTGTGCGTTGAAGGTGATCTCATCATCTCACGTAGCATCATTGGTTTGTAAGATATCCGTTGATGCCTAACACAAGTAGGTACACCGCCCGACCGCATAACGACCGATTCCCCAATTAATGATCCAACCCAGCCTGTTGTCCCTTGCTGCCCTCTTATCAATGACGCACTAAGCCGAGGCCCGAACCCCACAGGGGGTGCCCTTAGTGACTGTTCATTTTATTTAAATCCTTAGTTAGTAAGCCCTGGCTGGGGGCCTTAAAGTAATTTTTGGCCACCACAGGATTGTCCGGTTAAGCAGTAAAGCAACCTTAATGCGTTGCAACTGCGAGTGGTCCTTTATAAAAAAAAAAAAAAAACCGCCCGACCGCGCGGACGACCGATGTTGTGGGCGAATCACATTCGACAGTCACCATTTGACTTGAATTTTAATATTTCACATCTACCACAACTCGTTATTTATTTTAAAGATTTGACTTAGAAGTCATACCATACTTTCTGCGTTCCTGTACACTCATGATGGCCCGGCTGCTAAACCAATACCTCATGTAATACTTGACCGTCTTCTCCACGTGACAATCTCTTAGTAATTCTGGACACAGCTTTAAAAACAAAATGTGTCATCTTAATTGACTGTGAGGCGCCATCGCCAGCGCGCCGAACTTCGCAGACACATGGTCCGCGAATGTTATGTACAACATGTACATACACACGTCACCTCTGGCCACAGTAACTACACACATAGGTACTAGGTAGTCAAAGTCGTCGACCGCTCCTGGCACAATTCCGGAACATAACAATACTACTGTCTGGCATTTAGCCAAAGAGGGAATTTCTGTTCCTTGTTTGTTCACTTTTAGCTAAAGAGATGCTTTAAATTAATTAAATTAACCATAAGGTACACCTACACACGCCAGCTTATCAAGCTAAAACAATCTGTCTTTCTTTAATAGATTTTTAACTTAATCGCTAGAGTATTAGGTTCAAGGTTGATTTGGAAAATTTGTCAATTTTGGATAGCTTGATGTGTTGGCGCGTCTGTACATAATTTACTGCCGAATATTCATTTTGCTCAATTGAATCATCATCTCATCTTCATTATGCCCATAAAACCATAACCAGCTCATCAGTTCACCTTCTGGGAGGCCTTCCAACTCGCCGTTATGGCAGCCACTCCAGAACCTTTTGCACCCATCGGGCATCCACTCTGCGAGCAATATGCTGGCCACTGCTACTGAAACCATTATTATGTCAACTGCAACTACAACATTCCTTATATTTGTTTCCAGATCCCTGACCCTGAGAAATTTCTGAAGACGCCGTTTAACTGCACGGAAACACCACCTTACGTCGTCAACTCCTCCACGACGTACAAACAGCAGAAGAATCTCTTGTACCCAATAAACGTCGGTAGAAACGTAGCGAGGAGCGCAGCACTCACACACTTCGTCCTGCCATCAGACATCGAACTGTACCCAAGTCCAGATTTGGCTCCCAAGTTCCTGAACATGATCGCTAGAAACGAAGAGCCACTTAGCACTTCCAGTAATCCTAGGGTCTTCCCTCTAACCTTGTTTGAAGTAGATAAAAATCATCTTGTAAGTACAAAATACTAGAATAGTCGTAGGCCCTGCACGTCATGTATCGTTATATTCGTCTTAAAAACCCAAGTATCCTTAGATGGTCGTTTGAAAAAAAAAAATGGTGGATTTTTGGCGCGAAATATTAACCAAACCTATCGAGTAGGGTATTAAACTATATATAAATTAAAAAGTATACTTATAATATATATATTTAAAATATAAGGTCTATCTATTCATACACGAAATCTCATAAGGGGTCATTGTACGCCGGAGCTGCGGGACTGTTCGAAAGAGATACCGTGGCCCCGGAAGACAAAGGGCGAAGAAGGAACATGGATGGGTTTTAGTCAGTAAAAGTCTGACACTCCCTCCCTCCCACTCCGCCCAGAGCGGGAGGAGTCATTTGATGATATGCCATCCGAAAAAAAAAGAGGTCATTGTACTAATCATTATTAACAACTTTTACTACGGGACCAAACCCTGAATCGCGAAAAAAATAACTGTTCCATACATTTTGACGAGTTATACGAACATATTGAAGGAAACAGCTGATTTATTTTTCGCTATTCAGGGTTTGGTCCCATAGTAAAAGTTGTTCATACTTAATGAAAAAATTAGTACAATGACCCCTTAAGAGATTTCGTGTGTGAATAGATAGACCTTATATTTTATGCTTGAATTTAATTAGGAATAATATGATAATATTTGCAATCGAGTCTTTGATTTTTAAATTATATTGTTATACTTTTATAGTTAATTAAAAAAATAAGTTTAAATCTAACTCTATGTCCTTTTTCAGCCGCCTACGACAAAATCAGAACTACAAGTAATGCTGAAAAAGAACATTGCCGTACCTTTCCACAAATACGTGTGTCCTGCGTGCCACAACATTCCGCACGGGAAAGAGTGGATGGCTGCCCCCGAAGAACGATGTAAGAATATATCTATCTTTGATTTCAAGCGAAATGGGGTAGATGACACACCAATCAATCGAGATACTTTTTAAGAGCTGTCAAAACGCGGTTCTCTCATAGATTTTGTATGGCAATAGCCAACTGTGACGTCACTGTTTATTCAACTCAAAAACTCAACTATTTATTGATTTCAAAGCAACTAAAAATCGAATTTCGCAATTTTTTTTTAAATAAATCGGGTTTTCAGGCCCAAAATAAATAGTTTTTTTTTAGAGATAGGTGTTTGGGAGTTATTGTTTTATGGTGTCATCTACCCTATTGTGGTTCAGTCAGCAACCAGTCGTTTGACGCTTCAGTTCAACATTTCAACATCATATCATCTGCCTAGCCTTTTCCCAACTATGTTGGGGTCGGCTTCCAGTTTTACCGGATGCAGCTGAATACCAGTATTTTACATGGAGCGACTGCCTATCTGACCTCCTCAACCCAGTTAGTATCGGGTTATACGATACCCCTTGGTAAGACTGGTTGTCACTTTTTGGGCCTCTGACTAGCTAACGACTGTCAAAGATCTACAAATGACCGTCGGGACCAACGGCTTAACATGCTTTCCGAGGCACGGAGGAAACTCGGTATGTAATGGGTGGTCACCCATCCACAGACCAACCTAGGCAAGCACGGCTTAACCTAACGATCGACCCGAGCGGCTGTTATTATTTAGCCACAAGATCCTCTCATTTCAACATCATAACGGGTGTAAAAAGCTCTTTAACAAAGCCGAATGGAAGTTGTACTCCCCGTCATCGTTTTTTTCGGTTCTGGACCATACCTTGGAAACTTCTTGTTACGGAGGTGTTGGAGGTCAAAGTTCTAACTTCACATCACAATGTTTTGAGTGTGTTACATTAAGTCCTATCGTAAACCGCGATTTTTCACCTTAACAAAAATCTTGATAGCAATAATTTTTGCGAAGAGTTCCTTAGTTTGATGTACAGAATGCTTGGTTGACGTCTTCATGATGGGTCTGTTTACACCTTGTATATAATAATAGTAAACATAGAACACGAGTATTATGAAAATAATGTAATGCAACCATGTACCTAAACTATTCAATATAACGTACAATTCTAAAAAAACGTAATATTTGCAATATTGATCGACTTTAGTTGCTGACCGTACAACGTGCGTAACGGATCTCACCTCATTTGCATTGAAATCTCGCATACTCAGCTATTTATTGCCAAAAGTCTAGGCAACACGAGACGGCCAGTGATGCAGCGGCAATTTATCTAAGTGCTGTTAGTGTCGTGAGCTATTTATGCCGTCTGTAACATGGCGTGGCCGTCGTATGGGGCATTCTAATTGCGTATTATGGTTCAACGACCGCACCTTACCCGCCGTCCCCAGACGACCGGCTTCAACTTCTTACGCCAATTTGCAAAATCGCAAACTTTCTGATTCAAGAATGCCTCAATATCAATATACGTAACATATATCAAACCTATTACAAGTTCTCTGTAACTCATTATTGTCTGAATAACGAATTTCTCCAAAGAATACATGCTAATAATGTCCAATGGACCGTTACAGATATGGGGGTGTTCCACGTGGGCAAGCGGCTAGGCAAGCAATCGCACTGGGAGCCAATCTTCATCGGAACCAACGAAGACCCCTATTACGACGAGAGACTGAGCTGGGAAGGCAAACAAGATAAAATGCCACAGGTAAGGAGAAAACTTGAATTAAGAGGTTACTCACTTGAACTTAATAGGGCGTACGTATTCTTACGTTTTTTAAACAAATTCATTTTGTATTCAATATTGTTTTCAGGGTTACGTCCTTTGCGTTAAAGACTACGACTTCATGATCTTGAACAATGCTTTCCTGGTCCACAAGCCAGGCATCAAGTATTACAAGAAAAACGCCAAGAGGGACAAACAAGGCGCCAAACAGGGCGCCTTCGTCAAGAATGTCATCTTCCCGGAACTAAAGAAACTATTTGGAGTCAAACATGGTTGCGTATAGAGGTACAAAATAGATACCGATGCAGGCTAATATTATAAGCTTACAGGGTTCAATTTTCCGCCTGATTTTGGAAAATGTTATGATGGAATTGTCTCCTGATGAAACATATCACTACGATTAAACTAGAAATGCAAAGTAACGTTGGTAAGATTTAAACGCACATTTACCTACGAAGAATGTGGAATATGTATAACGAAGCTAGTAACTTACTACCCTAGGCGTCCTTATTTACAATGCATAGGATGCATTTTAAAAAAATCACGCTTCAGAGGCCTTAACAAGTAACATTAGGGATATTATGCTCTTATGTTGGCAACATGTACACGTCCGTAATGTCTAAGTCAATGTATGGTATTGGAGGAACCAGTGCTCCTCCATCGTAAAGGGGTGATATTTTATTTGTATTTCCAAGTTTTCGGATTTGGTTTGTGAAGTAGGTATGCCACTTATACTATTTGAAATACCAAATATCAGTTGTGACTAACTTGAAATGATGTAATGTATCTATTAAATGCAAGCTGCCTTTGGCTCAATATACTTTAGTTGTAAAGACATGCTTTAGCTTAGATTTAAAGTGTAAATATTTAGCTTTTAAATGAACAATAGCATCGGTCCGCGAATTTAGTGTAAGAGAGTACTTGACTCATCATATTTAAGTGCTTTTTTACAAGCAGTCGTTAACATCACGAGTAGATTTTATTTTATGTGCTTATATGCTAACATACAAAGTGTAGGTTATTGTATGACTGTCTTTAATTACACCCGTAGCTATAGACAAGTCAAAGTTATAACTTGAGTAACATCAGTAATTATTTAAGATACGATGTTTATTCTGTAGTTTAGTAATTGCTTGAAGTTTAAACTGTAAAACTGTACTGTATAATTCTAAGTTTTGCTTTCTTTGTTGTATATTGCATAAATAATTACTTAAACTCAAGTAATTAAGTACTTTAACTTGACTATAGATGCGGGGTTTAGTGTCGAGATATTCAATGTCGCAATATTGAGGCTCCAAAATTACATAAAATGAAAGCCTATGTAATGAAAACAAGCAAGTCATAAGATATCTAAAAAGATATTGTTTCTATTATAAAGCTTCAGCATGGTGATTCCAATTAAAAAAACCTATTTCCTTACCACTTAAGTTAAAAGTTGTATAAACACTATCGCTAATGTATCTATACTGTACCTACGTAATGCACGTAAGCCTTTTGATGTTTGTATTTATTTTGACTCATTCTGAAATGCATTTTTAGTCTTAACTTCAGTAGGAATATTCGCTAGAGTAAAACTAGTTCTAGAATTTTCAAACAACTGTCTATGTACATTATGGGTTTAAGTAAATGTATTTGTAAAGTTTCTTTAGTTAATTTCCTCTGTGATTTTATTGCAATGTACTTTTTTAAATTCACGTATTAACTAATAAAATCACAGAGAAATTCGTCGTGATATGTGGAAATGCATCTACGATTTGACTTAAATTTAACTGTAGTGTAGTTTTATTGTAATGTAGGTAATTAAAACAGCAGTTTATCCACAAAATTGTATAATGTACTGAATATTACGATATAGCTGTAGAAGAATTTTATTTTTATACGCAGTTCATTTCACAATGGGAAGTCGGACAACTTTTTTGTGGGTAATCATTGTTATTTCAATTATTTTATGAATCTAGACTTTTTCAAATGTTTACGTGATGATCTTTAAAGTTACTTATTCAAAGTCAAATTGAGGTAGCTAGCGAAACCTCGTAGACGTGATTGGTATCTATATATAAACACTATGACACTAAAAACTGATCCTAAAAATAAGTAGCAAATAACGACCTGCGGTATTCGACCCCAAAAAAAAACTTGATCTGACCATATATTTTTAGTTGTATCTTGTGTAGGTATACTCGTACCATCATACATATTACCCAGTCTACGAAGATCTAGCTAGGTAATTCAATTTGATCTTGTATTGCTTTGGCCGGTTCCTATATTATTTAATATACTAACTAATAATTTTGCTCACTGTAGTTAATTTTTAACCAAAATAAATACAATTTTAGACAGTTTATTATTATTAATTACCTATCGTTATTTTTTTTTAGTACGACAAAAAGAGATCGTATTGGATTATTTTAGTCTGGAAAATGCAAAGTATCTGATCTAATAATATTACTACGTATATTAAATGATGCTTGACTCGAATTAATATGAAATTAGTTATATAAAAAAGTCAATAAAATGCAGCCTATGTAGTATAGATTATTATGTAATATAATATACCTAATATAATATGAGACACCGATGTGTGTTAGCCTTATTGTGGTAATTAGAATTAGTTGCTATTTTAATTAATAATTAAATTAAACAATGGCAGTGTTAAGCTCACCACGTTCGATATTTATTTTTAGATTTATTATAAGTAGGTAATTTAAATTATAATAATTTCGTAAATTCCTTGTAGCAGGTATTTTGTATAAAAATATTTTTTTGCTCTGAAAACGCAGGAAAAGTTATGAAGACTTATTTATGTATTTTCATTTTGGAAATATGATAAATGAATCATTAGACTCTTTCAATTTTCAGTTTATTTTCATAAGAGTTGGAAAATCTGGTTTAATTCAAGAGAATGTAAGACCACTCAAGAGTTGATGGAACTCATTGATCAAACGCAGAGGGCAGGTTACAAGGTGTAAACGGACCAGAAGCCGTCAACCGAGCATTCTGTACACCAAACTAAGAAACTCTAAAACATTATTTCTCGAAAACGACTTTTTTTTGGGCTAAATTCAGGTTTTACAGTAGGTAGGATTCAATGTAACGCACTCTAAACATTGTACTGATGGATGCATTGAATAGTACGGGGGTCGTAAAATAAACAAGGTATTAAAATAAAGTTCTAACGTTAGAAACCAGTAAGTAATAAAAAAAAAACGCGTGAAAATTTTGGAACTTTGACCCCGAATATCTACGTAACTAGAAGGTTCCCAGGTATGCTCTAGAACAAAAAAATATCCCTGTGATAGGGAGAACAAGTGCCTTTCGGCTTCGTTATTATTGACTAAAGTGTATTTCAAATTGAAAATATAACGATATTTTCAATACATCACTATATATGATGTTGCACAAATATTCTAGTGGAACTACTTTATGTACCGAATAAAATGTATTCTACTTACATGGTATATGCCAAGTAAGTAGAATAAAATGTTATTCTTTGTGCCAAATTGCATCCAAATCCGTTCAGCCGTTTATGCGTGATTGAGTGACAAACATTTTTACGTAGTTTTGCATATTGGTAGTAATGAAGTAAGGCTAGCTGAATAAGTATTGTTTTAGTATTAAACATTTTAGTTTTATTCAATGGGTCTTGGTTTTGGTAAACGCATGTGGTGAGCTTTCGCTCAAAGGCTTCAAAGTGCCTCTTTAGCTTGTAAGTTCAATGTAAACGTTAAGTCTTTTAAATGTGATCATTTATAAAATATTTATCATTGTATAATCTAAATACTACGTTTTGTAATGTTTTCGTAAGAATCTACAATTATGTAATCTGCCCGAAAATCGAAGTAAAACAATAAAATTCTTACATTATACTTATACTGTGTTTTATTTAGTATGGTAACGTTAAAAAAAATAAAAATAAGTTTTTTATGAGCTGTTAATATCATCATGAATTCATAACAACTAACGAAATAAAAAAAGAAAACTTGCCACACAAAACCGCAACTAGGTACCTACTATAGAAAATTCAAATTCCTCCACAGATACCATCTACACCCGGTTTCACCTCGTCTTATCTTAAATATACATCAAGCAGAGTAGATCGATCTCTGTACCTATGTTCATTGAATATTGGTGTCGATTCTGTAGTTTACAAACTAAACTTAATTTAGGCTATTGCTGTCTTTTTCTATCTAATACAACGAGAAAGAGACGGACTTAATTTAGAGCTGTCAAATTTAGTTCGAACTAATATTTCCATACAAATGAAGGGTGCACGTAAAAACATGTCGACTAAAAACACGGTGAAGCGCAAGGCATAAACTAGTTTGACATCTCTAACTTAGTTCATAGCTATAGCCGTCCTTTTCTCGCACTGAAGAAGAAAAAGATAGCAATAGCTTAAATTAAGTTTAGTTTGTGCACAACAGAATCGAAACTATTGTGTACGAGAACTAAGTAACCAAAATCTACAACAACTCATGTTAAATAACTAACATCAGCATGAAACTCCAGACCATAACAAAACAATTTAGTTTGGGGATCACACTGCACTTGCGTCCGGCCCGGAAAGGACCAGGGCCGTAGTGACTGTCAGGAGGTCTGCTCGAGTCTTTGAACCTCTCAAACTCATCGTATGTTGGTATTCGGCTTGCTGGAGGATCGTCAGCGGCAGGGGTCTCCTCAGCAGGAGGAGCCTCAGAAGCTTGCTCCCCTTTATTGCCGTCACTTGATGCATCACCATGCCCTTTATCATCAGTAGCCAAAAATATTCCACAGTTCAAGCTTTTCTCTTGTAACACAATCATCTGTGGTGGTGCATGGATACCCAGGTCAGTAGTAAAACTTGGAGAGTAATCAGTAAAGTACGTAATTCTGTTGAAGTTTGTCCTGAGTCTCGTGCAATATAAAGAGGCACGGTACACAATAATTAAAATAAATGCGATGGAAATTGGTAACGTTTGGCGCACACATGTCATTTTGACAAAGCCGTTCAAATATAACGTTTGACTTAAACCGATAACTAATAAGGTACTATACCTATTACTTAAAACAGGTTTGAACATCAAACACACTACTCGACGCGGCTTCAACGTAGGAGTCCTCTGCGTAGCTTTAACACCTAATGTGTCGCCTACGTGGCCGTATCGCGTGACGAGTGCGCCTCTTCGCCTATTATAAGTGGCCTCTGCATAGCTTTATCGTCTATGCTTCAATGTTACACGCCGTCTGCATAGCGTCAATGACTACGCTGCATCCGCGAGCTTCATTGTCTACTTATCCTCTGCCCGTATAGCTACAACACGCTACGGTACGTCTGCGTCGCTCAAAGTCTACTCGCCGCCATCTGCGTAGCTTCACCAGCTACGCGGCGTCTACGAAGCATCAACGCCTACGCTGCATCTGTGTAGCTTCATTGTCTACGTATCCTCTTCCCATAACTCCATCTCGCTACGCGGCATCAACGTAGCATCAATGCCCACGCTGCATCTGCGTAGCTTCACCGGCTACGTGGCGTCTGTATAGTTCTAACGCTACGCTACGCGGCGTCTGCGTACCATCAACGCCTAGTGCCTACGCTCGCTAGATTTAAATAGTTACATCTAGTATCTAGTTTGGTCTTACTTTGATCTTCGAATTGTTACCCAGATCTGATTAATTTATGACATTAAAGGCACATTGGTATTGGTTCCCTCCGGCTGGGGCGAGCGGAGGGTTAAGTCGGACTATCATTCTCTTACCCTTGTCTCAATTCATTTGTGGTTGGCGCAGCATGTCTTCTTCCTACTTCTCTTAATTCTCTATTACTCGTCATCTCATCAGACACCTCATTTCGTGACATAACATCCTTCACACAGTCCATCCATCGTTTCTTTGATCTTCCTCTACTATTATATTCATTCACAGTCATACTCAAAAATTTCCTCACAAAATTTTCCTCATCCACGACAGCAGATTACCATGTTATGTCGGACTCTAAGTGTATCGATCTCCGTATGTCGAGGGAGACATAAGTACATTCGCGCGCACCCCCGACTGGTATTAACCCGCTATTCCCAGGGAGTCCCATCATCAAGTGCAGCCCCAGCGACTGCACGATCTCGATGACGTGCAGGAACTACTGTGATTCAGCCCTAAGTTCGCCGCCCGCAGGCCCCTCCTTATGGTGGCCGGATATCATTAAAAGTGCCCTTCGACGCCCGACTGCCCTTCTAATTTGCGGGTAGAGTGAAAGGCATGCCTACGATGCAGTTCAACGTTGATAGGCAGATCAGATTAGTTGATCCGCTTCAGTTGATCAGAGTGGAAAACGAGAGAGAAACTTTTGCAATCACCGGGTGAACTTTCTACTTTCTTCCTTCATTTTCAAAGGAAGTCGTTAGTAAACCGACATCACATAAGTACTAGTCAATATTATTAATTACAGAAAGCAAGTACGAGGTACATATCAAACTTAAAAGACTAAAATCATTGGTTCTACGACCCGAACCACCCAATGCTCGACGTCTGCTGTGATCAGAATTAAATGAAGAAGGGAAATCGTCGTTTTCTTGCATCTCTTCAGGTTCTGCGCTATCACTTGAGTCATCACCACCACCCTCGTTATTATCCACCAAACACACGGGATACTGCATCCTTGCAGCTTCTAAAACCAAAGCCTGTATATGAGGAGGTATCATCGTCTCCGGGTGAAATGTACAACTTGTAGGTAGATTAAGGACACTTGGTAGATATGCAGTACTGTTGAAGTTTGTTCTAAGTCGCATGTTTATCCAATGATAGGAGTTTCGGTAGAAAATTATAATGAAAATCGCGAGAGAAAGCGGTACCATGGAGGCTGTCATTTTGATGACAGTATTTTATTTAATGCAATAAGTAGACAATTCATTGCAAAGCTAGAGAGTAATTATAACAAAAAGTTTATATTGTGGTGAACTGAACCCTAAATACATTTAAGCTCATGTCTTTTTTCCATGGGGTTGGCAGAGACCACAGAACGCTACCTAGGTACTGCGTAACATATATGCTCCTCTTACATCGTCTACGTTCCTCAGACCAAATAAAAAAGTTAAGACGGAACTCTGCGAACAGAGAAGTGAGCCTAGTTTCTTAAACATGTGTGCATACATTGAGCGTAGTTTAGGCGTAGTTTAGTTGTAGTTTGATGTAAATGTGTGCGTCTGTGTATTGTTCGCAGCGCTGTCTTGATTTTTTATTTGGTCTGAGCTACGTTCATACTTATTATCTTGTCATACACGCACGCCGCGCGCCGGTGGCGAGTACACATACAATACAACACAAATGTATACCTGCTATGACTATGAGCAAGCTCGAAATTTATTATCAAGGTTATTAAAAGTTCTCTGGGTTCTACATCAAGTAAATACATATCTGATGTGATTATATTATTGAGGAACCTATTTACCTTATCTGCTCTTTTATAAATACTTGAAGAATTGAAAACATTACAAAGTTCTGGAAAACAATAGCCTGACCTTGTATCCATTTCCGTCTAGATATTTCAAGAATTTAAATTCGTGGAATATTTACAATACAAAAATAGTGAATGCAAGTATTAAATAAAAAATGTTTACTTCGATTAAATCAACAACTGTGAAATCCCAAATTACACTAACATTCCAGACGTGTATCGCGGTGAATACAAATTGGGTAGCGGACAGAAGTAGGGGGACCACACGACACGATGCAGCAGGACTGTCAACGAACAGCGAATATGTTGATTATAGAAATAATGTTTGAACAAAACTTACGCAACGTGCAATGGGAAACATTAGCCAAACAAGCAATCCTAAACACGTAATCCTGGATGTTGAACGTAGCGTTAACCTGCACCTGTTTTACTGTAGGAGTCGTTTCATGATCTAAACGTCTTTGGTAGACGACTTTTCTGATGCTGATGAAGACGATGGTCCAAGTAAAACTCTCAAAGCATAGCCTGCTTTAATGTTTACCTCAAATTATCTTTCTTGACATTCCCTTTCGACGTATGTAAGGATTATAATAGATGGCGTTCTGTCCTGTCTACCCCATGGAAAACTCCGAGAGTTTATGTATGTTTTGAAGTGCCCGTAAGTTTTTTGATTTAATGTTTTTGTCAGTGTATCTTTTTAAACTAGGTAACGCAGTCCATAATTCGGTCATTAAACAAAGTCCTATAAAATTGCGGAGGTCGGTACCAACCGTTTAGTTGGTGACCCTACCGCAGACACGAGTCAGATAAGGAAGTTGATCCAGGTAGACGGCACGTGCCCAGCATTGCACACACACTGCTCCGGTTTTCCCGCAAACTTATATGTCCCTCGCCTTGCTCTAACAAAAACGAATATAATAAGGGCCGACATGACGGCACGTTATGAAGATTGTGCTGAAATTATGATGAATGTGACAGAGAAAGATGGCAAAAATGCGATATTTCAATAAATATTTAATACTCGGCATTTCTCTATAAAGTTTTTGTTTCTAGCTTTTCATACAACAAACATACCTACCATCACGCCTATTAAGCAGAGGTATATATGTGGCAGCCAATTCGTATAACACGCCGTTTTACATAATAGCGCGCCGGATTGAAAAAAGCCGCCGTTATGTAATACGGCGTCCTCACATTTAGCCGGATTGTGGTGGCGTTACGTTTGACAAAGCCAGCATCCAATGTTTAGCCGTATTGTCAGCAATTCCGATACTTAAAATAACCTACTAAAATTGTCCTAAGAGTCCTAGCTGGCATGAGGAGCGTAGGCCGAAGGCCGGCGGAGCAACGACGACATTTGTGACAGAAAGTGGGTGTATAATATAAAATGCGAGCGTAGCGAGCGCGCGTCATGGAATCGTAGCAGGTTCTAAATTTGCTTATCTAAATATATAAAAGAAGAAACTGACTGACTGACTGACTGACTCATCTATCAACGCACAGCCCAAACCGCTGGGTCTACAGATTCTAAATTTGGCAAGGAGGTTCCTTATGTGGTCTAGGGGTGCACTAAGAAAGGATTTTTCAAAATTCACCCCGGGGGTTAAACGGCTGCCGGGGTTGCGGGACTGTTCGAAAAAGATACCGTGGCCCCGGAACACAAAGGGCGATGAAGGAACATGGATGGGTTTTAGTCAGTAAAAGTCTGGCACTCCCTCCTGCTCCGCCCAGAGCGGGAGAAGTCATTTGATGATTTCCCATCCGAAAAAAAAAAAAAAAAAAGGGGCTTAAACGGGGCTTCAAAGTTTGTATGGGGAAACAAGATTAGTTAGACTATTTTATTCGAAACTTCACAGGAGTGCTCCTTTTGATAAATGAGTAGAAACGGGTTTCAGGGTTTTTCAGAATTCAACCCCTAAGAGGGGGAAATGTGGTGACAAAGTCTAAAAATCAATGCACAGCCTAAACCGCTGAGTCCAGAGATTCCAAATTTGGCACATATGTTCCTTAAGTGGTCTAGAGATAGAAAGGGTTTTTCAAAAGTCAACTCCTAAGGGGGTGAAACGGGGCTATAAAGTTTGTATGGGGAGACAAGATTAATTTGACTATTTTATTAAAAACTTTACAGGAGTACTCCTATTGGTAAATGAGTAGAAATGAGTTGCAGGTTTTTTCAGAATTTAACCCCTAAGAGGGGGAAATAGGGTGACAAAGTCTAATAATCAATGCACAGCCCAAACCGCTGAGTCTAGAGATTCCAAATTTGGTTCCAGATTTCACAAACGTTCCTTATGAGGTTAAGGAGTGCAATAAGAAAGGATTTTTCAAAATGTACCCCCTAAGGGGATGAAACGGGAGTCGAAAGTTTGTATGGGGAAACAAGATTAGGTAAGACTGTTTTATTCGAAACTTCACAGGAGTACTCCTATCGATAAATGAGTTAACATTTGTTTCAGGTTTTTTCAAAATTCAACCCCTTAGGAAGGGAGGAAGGGGAAGGGGATATGGGGTAACAAAGTCTGAAAATCAACATCGGTATTATTTGTATGGTGTATCGGGTCAGGTGTGTTACAAAAACAACGATTTTAAGATTTATTGTGGCGGATCTGAAATACCATCATCATCCCCGTTGGGGTGCGATGGGGTTGAAATGTCTAAAAATCAGTATGGGTGTCGATACCTAGATTATCAGGGGTGCTGATTACGAATATGGCATTTATTTTGAGATCCAGAAGACGACGGATTCGACTTCTATACAGGGTTATTGTTGATTTATTGTGATGATTGTGATGACGATGATGATGATTGTGATAATGATGATGATTGTGATAACGATGATGATGATTGTAATAATGATGATGATGATTGTGTCAACGATGATGATGATTGTGATGACGATTGTGATAACGATGATGATGATTGTGTACTGATGATGATTGTGTACTGATGATGATGATTGTGATAACAGTGATGGTGATTGTGATGGTGATTGTGATAGTGATTGTGACTTTGATAGTGATGGTGATTGTGATAGTGATTGTGATTGTGATGGTGATGGTGACTGTGATAACGATAATGATGATTGTGATAACGAGGATGGAGATTGTGATGATGATGATTATGATTACGATGGTAATGGTTGTGATTACGACGATAATGATGATGGTGACTGTGTGTGATGGTGATTGTGATGGTGATAGTGATGGTGATAGTGATGGTGATTGTGATTGTGATGGCAATTGTGATAGTGATGGTGGTTGTGTTAAAGATTTTGGTTGTGATAGTGATGGTGATTGTGATGGTGATTGTGATAGTGATGGTGGTTGTGATAGTGATGGTGATTGTGATAATGATGATGATTTTGATAGTGATGGTGATTGTGATAATGATGGTGAATGTGATAGTGCTTGTGATTGTGATGGTGATTGTGATAATGATTGTGATAGTGGCGGGAATTGTGATGGTGATTCTGATGGTGATTGTGATTGTGACTTTGATAGTGATGGTGATTGTGAGAGTGATTGTGATGGTGATTGTGACAGTGGTGGTGACTGTGATAACGATAATGATGATTGTGATAACGAGGATGGAGATTGTGATGATGATGATTGTGATTACGATGATAATGGTTGTGATTACGATGATAATGGTGATGGTGATTGTGATGGTGATAGTGATGGTGATTGTGATTGTGATGGCGATTGTGATAGTGATGGTGGTTGTGTTAATGATTGTGATAATGATGGTGGTTGTGATAGTGATGGTGATTGTGATGGTGATTGTGATAGTGATGGTGGTTGTGATAATGATTGTGATAATGATGGTGGTTGTGATAGTGATGGTGATTGTGATAATGATGGTGATTGTGATAGTGATGGTGATTGTGATAATGGTTGTGATAATAATGGTGGTTGTGATGTTAATAATTGTGATGATGTTGAAATTTGGCACATAGATAGTTCATAATCTGGATTAACACGTAGGACACTATTTATACCTTTAATATGATCCAGTGTGATGGTTACCGAACTTTACGCGGGCGAAGCCGAACAGCTAATAGAACAGCTAATAACAGCTAATATATTATACATGTAAAATTGTGAAATGTATGCGACGGAACTCACCTTACGCGCTGTGGATGGGGGGCAGGAAGGGGTGTCCCTCCCATTACAATCTAACGGTTTTTACAATGACTCTGACATTTACATCTCCAATGACTAGAACGCAGTATGAAGACCCGCACAGCGCAGCATGTCGGCGCAGCATGTCTTCTTCCATACTTCTCTATTACTCGTCATCTCATCAGACACCTGCTTTCGTGCCATATGATCCTTCACACAGTCCATCCATAGTTTCTTTGGTCTTCCTCTACTCTTATAGGTACCCATCCACATTCATATACAATACTTTCCTAATATTTTCCTCATTATAACCAAAGTCATCAAACGACATAAAATGATTTAATGTAGTTTTTCGTGTAAAAGTAGTTTTTTTGTATAAAACCTCAATGTTTTGTAGACCGTCTGTGTTTCGTAGACCGTCTGTGTTTTGTAGACCGTCTGTGTTTTGTAGACCGTCTGTGTTTTGTAGACCGTCTGTGTTTCACGTTCGCCCCAGTAACCAAATTCATGCTGCACCAAATTTTATGCAGTCAATCGCTTCTCACATTTCGCACTCTAAGAAAAGCATTCATTTTTGCCTTCTATTAAAAATCCAGATTAAATGACTGACATTTAAATGAGTTTGGTATTTAAATACTTATTTATTTATTTAAACTTCATGTACAAGGGTGGTACATAGGTGGACTTAATGCCAAAAGGCATTCTCTACCAGTCAACCTTTGGGTCAAATAGGATAGCATTGTGATAGAGTACAATAAAAATAAATAAGAGAAATACTATTTTATATGCATCAATTAAAAACACATATAAGGGTACATAAATTCTAATACATATAATATTTGTGCTAAAATAAACTGAGCGACGTAGTTCTGTTTAAAAATCAAAAGAAAGAGAAAACAACAGTTCAATTAATTATGGGTACCTATACCTTTAAAATATACAAGTTAATAAAAAAATCAATCCTTACACAAGGTTAACATGAATAATTATGTGAAATTTTAATTAGATTCCAATGGCGTCCTTGACACTAAAAAATAAGACTAAAATGTACTCTCAAGTTTAAAGTTGAAAGGTTGAGATTCGAAATATCGAATAATGACAAGCCATTATAGCTGCTTCCAAGAATAGAACGAGTACATAAATTATCAGCTGAGAATATTTTACTTGCCTAGTGACTAGATACTGAGTACTAGCTACTACTTCTTAGCGTGTCGATGACAATTTAATCTGTGTCAGCCCAAAATTTGAGTTGAAGTCACAGATGTACAGAAAACAAGATTTTTCTACACTTTCTGTAAAGTTACATAATCTGAAGACGTGTGTACCTCCGATTTCGAATAGCAATAAAATATCTCTCGTAACATTTTGCTATAAAAATTCTAACAGTGTTATTTATTTATGTATAGTAAACTTCGTAGGAAACTAGAAAATCCCAAACCTTTACACTTTTAAACCAACTTATATTTTTTTTTTCTTGTTTCTTGTTTCATACTTCGTTGCTTTATTATTAGGTAGTCAACTTGCGCTTCTTACATTACTTATACAACCTGATATTTTCAATTGAATATTTGAGTTATCTAGTGTAGGCACGTCTTATTGAAATAGGATTCGTGTAGAATTATTAGTGATGGGGATGTTGGTACTATTAGGTACATCTCTGCCTTACCCAACGGCGTCCGGAGATTACAAGCGTGATATTATGTTTGTTAATAAGTTATTAGTTCCTTTATTATCTTATTATTAATCCTTGAATATGACATCCTGCGGTTGTAGATGACACCCGTCATCTCCTGTGCTCTTCCGGCTTGAGTGTCTGATCGTAACCGATAGGTAGGTAACACTAGACATATTTTGCAATAGCGTAGATTTTTTCTACATAATATCTCAATGGTACCCCATTGCAGAAGTAGTAGTTGCAGAAGTAACTGCGCAGTAAACACCGCCATCGTCAGACAAGTATGTAATTAATTAATTACATTAATATTGTAATTAGCCTAAATATTGTCCCAATTTTGGTCAAGTGTTTAAACACTTCGTAATTGGTCCCATGCATACATATCCGTTTGTCCCGGCTGTCATTTGTAGATCTCTATTATTAAGTAAGTAAAATTTTATTTGTTAGTAGTTATAGTTGGTCAGTGGCCCGAAAGTCTGACAACAAGTCTTACCAAGAGGTATTGTATTATAATAACGGGCTGGTGTCCGCAACTCCACGTCAAAGCGCGTATTTTGCGTATGGGCTATAATCCACCACGCGGGCCCAGTGCGGATTGGTAGATGTCACATGTCTTCGAATTTTTGGTTCTAAGACATGCCGGTTTCCTCACGATGTTTTCCTTCATCGTTTTGATGGTGGTGAAAAAAAAAATGAAATAAATGATGATGATGAAATAAATTACACAAAGTAATGCGCCTGTGAGGGTTCGAACCCACGATTTACTGTTCGTAAGTCGGGGCCGTATTACTCAGTACTAACTAGGTTGTGGAGGTCAGATAGGCAGTCGCTCCATGTAAAATACTAGTGTTCAGCTGCATCCAGTTACCCTGGAAGCCGACCCTAACATAGTTGGGAAAAGGCTAGGCTGAATCACAAACAAAGTTTCACTGCCAGCTAAGAACATTTAAAACAAAAGAACGGTAGGGAATTAAATATTATTATATCTTGGTCTAATGACCGGACGTACGCTTTTAATTGTGGCGGCAAGCGAGCGTTTTAAGCATTAAGGGACTGGTTATATCCCCATGATTGCCACCCTACATTTTTTTCTAAAGTAAAATTGTAAAAAAAACTTCTGAGGTGGTGGGGGTGGTTGTGCCCCAGTTCAGATTGTTTGGGGGAAACATAAGTGTGTAGTAAGAAGGTCCTTTGTTATTTTTTGTTCGACGACCTTTCAAGGTTAAAATGCCTGGACAATCCATGATTAATATCAAATCTAAATTCGTAATGCAGCATTCCTATGTTCCCAGGACCTTCACTGAGTCCAACTCATCCATGACCTTTAGTGATGATGTAAGACATTTTTTTGTTATTAACGTGTGTAGCATTACAATTTATTGAATGACCATATCGATGAAGGATCACGTTCTGATGCGAGATCTACTTCTTTGTCACTGTCATTGGGGAATATATAAACGCAATTAAAAAAAAATAGGTAATGTTTCACACTTTAAAATAAACTTTTTAAAGTGTGAAATGTTACCTATTTTTTAGCTTTAAAAAATAATTAATGAAGTTTAAAAATAATGGACGGCAATATAGGAGAACTTAGGATACAAAAGCGAGCGAAGCGAGCTCTGAACTTGGGGCATCCCGACGTTAGGTTAGGTTACCTGCAGACAGAAGGATCAGGACCCTCGCGTAGCGTAGTCGCCTACGCCTTCGACTACGCTTTTTAGGCGACTATAAAGTGTTTTGAAGTTTATTTTTACCAACTCACTGGTCTTCGGAGTTGGTTTTCAATACAGTTATAGTGCAAACCATTATTTTTGTAGTTCATTAAATTAATTTTAAAGCTAAGCATATTTATAGTTGAAACCATTATTTTTATACTTCATTAATTATTTTTTAAAGCTAAACATTTTAAAGTGTGAAACATTATTTTTAAAGTGCTATTAAATATATGCCCATTGTCATCTCGTATAAGTTCCGTTTAAGTATGTTTTTCTCTATATTGCGTTCGATTTACGTCTATCGAAAGAAAATGTCGTGAGCAAACCGGCACGACTGCCTCGTTGGTCTTGTGGCCAAAAGCGCGACTGGTGAGCATGAGGTCCTGGGTTCGATTCCCAGGTCGGCAAAGTGTCTCAGTAGCACCCACGGATACTGGATTTGCGTCCGGTTGATGGCAATAGGCTCGCCCCTATTACATGGGACTTCAACATAACTGACGATATGTGGGTGTATTATTAGGTACAACTCTGTCTAACTCTTCGTAAATTACAGGCGTGATGTTATGTCATGTGAAATCGACATGTCCTAGAAACTAAAAAATCGAAGATATATACCTATGACATCCAACAACCTGCGCTGGACTCGCGTGTTGAGTTATGGTTCGCACCCCTTCATAGGGAGGAAGCTTGTGTCCTCTCCTCTAACCCCACCCCACCCTTCAGGGGTTCATTTTCAACTTGAATAGTCCGCTGTACTGGCAGGGGTAGTCAAGCTCTAATGTTCAAATTCCAGGCCAGAAGTACCGAAACTGCCACAGACAATGATTAATTTTAAAATGAATAACGTTCCTAAGCTTATAGGTCATCGTCTGCCTAGCCTTTTCCTAAGTACGTTGGGGTCGGCTTCTAGTCTAACTGGATGCAGCTGAATACCTGTATTTTAGATGGAGCGACTGCCTATCTGACCTCCACAACCCAGTTAGTACTGGCCCTGGGTAATACTTCCGATACCCCTTGGTAAGACTGGTTGTCAGACTTTCGGGCCACTGACTATCTGTAACAACTGTTGAAGATGTACAAATGACAGCCGGGACCAACGGCTTATCATGATTTCCGAAGCACGGAGGAAACTTGGTATGTGATGGGTAGTCACCCATCCATGGACCAACCTAGGCAAGCGCAGCTTTACCTAAAGATCGACCCGAGCGGCTCTTATAATTTAGCCAGAAGCTTTTAGGTACAGTTTAAATCATACAAACTTACTTTCTATTTGTTTATAACAATAAGAACCTATAGATCATATCTACCTAATATTGATGGCATTCGGTCTATAGATAAGTATTTCTTTTTTTTTCGGTGAACACATCGTGCTACGTAACAGTTGATAAAAGGGCACCGTATTTTGAAAGATTATATATCCTAATACCTATCTATTATGTAACGTATCTAAAAATAGTTACAACATTTACTTGGAACAACAATCTTACATCACTTTTTACGACTTGATTGCGAAATGATCATCTTCCTGAAATGTATTGACACTTTGATGTTTGTACAGACGCCAGCACTACAATCTGGCTAATTTCTTTACAAGATTTTCAACTTTATCGCTAGAGCATTAGGTTCTAGGTTGATTGGGAAAATTTGACCGTTTCGGGTAGCTTGATGTGCTGGCATCTTTTCTTTATCTTATTTTTTTTTCGGATGGGAAATCATCAAATGACTCCTCCCGCTCTGGGCGGAGCAGGAGGGAGTGTCAGACTTTTACTGACTAAAACCCATCCATGTTCCGCCCTTTGTGTTCCGGGGCCACGGTATCTCTTTCGAACAGTCCCGCAACCCCGGCAGGCATTGGTCCTTGCGGACCCCTTCCTTTTTGCTGACTCTCTTTGAGGCGCGCGTGGAACACGAACGCGCCGTCGACACGGCCTGTCGTCATGAGACGGACGGACGGCGAGCTAGCCCATAGCCCACCGTCCACAGGCCCGCGCCTACGGTGGCCGGGGGCCACGTGGTGGCCCCCGACGCCCGGGGCGTCTCCCGCGGCGGCCGGGACGCTGTGAGGTTCTCTCCCTCTCACGTTCCGCCACCTCCTTCTCTAGCATTACTGCTTCGCAGAAGGAGGTGACGGCGTCCCATTCCGTCTCGCTCCGAACCATGGCTTGCACCAGGGCCGGACGCGAGAGGTCGCCGCCGCCAATCGCCGCTTCGAGGACACGGCGGTGCACCGCCCACGCGGGGCACGCCTCCACCGTGTGCTCCACCGTGTCCTCCGGTCGATCCTCGCAATGGAAACACCCGGGCGTTTCCTCCCGCTCGATTCGGTGCAGGAACCTCCCGAAACAACCGTGTCCGGTGAGGACCTGCGTCAGGCGGAAGGTGAGGACGCCGTGGCGTCTCGAGCCACTCCTCAAAGAGGGGACTTACCGCCACTATTGTGGCGTGCCCTGCACGGGGTTGCGACAGTCGCTCTCTCCATGTCGCCATGAGAGTAGCCTTACGGCTACCACCTTTTGGGGCGCGTTCAGGTAGTGGGCGGCTCGCCGCCTCAATGAACGCGCCCACACCGGGGCCCCGTAAAGGGCCATGGACCGCAGTACTCCCGCGTAGAGCTTCCGGCAGGAGGCGTTTGGCCCCCCCAGGTTGGGCAGAAGCCGCCTGAAGGCAGCCCCGGTCCGTTCCAGTTTGGGGCCAAACGTCGGAAATGCTCCACGAAGTTCCATCCCGGGTACTTCAGCGTCGACTCGACGCCGACGGATACCCCTCCTACCGTCAGTGAGGATCCCGGAGGTGGCGCATTCCGAGGCCCATGAAAGCACATGGCCTCTGACTTGTGCAATGCCACCTCGAGACCCAGTTGCCGGATCCTCTCATGTGCTGGCATCTGTAAATTTGTTACCGGGAATGTATGAAATCTAGGAATTGTACACAATCCCTAGGAAATGTATACAATTCCGAGCCTACTTAGGAAATGTGTAAAATAATGATTCAAAGATTCTATAATACACACATTTCCTAGGAATTGTATGTAATTCCGAAATGATACTAGGAAATGTATAAAACAAATGCTCTCTCTCTCTGAATAAACTATATAAAACACGTTTGAGAACTGAAATCAGAATTTTTATCAAGATGGTTTGCACCATAACTGTTTCAAAATTTGATTTTGGGTTGGTTTTTTGTTTGTTTGAGGTTGATTGATAGGTTTTCTGAATGGTTTTAAAAAAATAACCACGAAGGGGTATAGCGGGGTCTATTCGCTCGCTCATTCGGCCCCTCTATACCCCTGTAAGCTGTCGGGATGGGCGTAGTGACGGTGGGGCAGGGTGGGGCGCTTGCCCTGGCTTTGACTTGTAAGGTACCTAACTAAACCTAAAAGTTAAATTATCTAGGTACTGGTGTCGATTCTGTTGTGCACAAACTAAACTTAATTTAAGCTATTGCTATCTTTTTCTCTCTAATAAAACGAGAAAGAGACGGACGTAATTAAGTAATTTAGAGCTGTCAAATTTAATTGGAACTTATATTTCCATACAAATGAAGGGTGCACGTAAAAACATGTCGACTAAAAACACGGTGACGCGCCAGGCATAAACTAGTTTGACATTTCTAACTTAGTTCATAGCTATAGCCGTCCTTTTCTCGCACTGCCTTTTAGTAAAAGTTAGCAATAGCCTAAATTAAGTTTAGTTTGTGCACAACAGAATCGACACCACTAACTACAATACTTATTATGCATACAGATACAGGGTGCTATGCTATGCTATGCATATGGTGTAACCTTTTTGTATGAAAAAATTAACCGGGGTAAGACCGCAGGAATAGTTTGCTTAGTTACACATTATTTTATAATATAATATCGCAATGACGCTGACGGGAGAACAAGTGCCTTTCGGCTTCGTCAAGAGGTTTTTTACACCCTTTATATTGTCCCAGTTATGGTAGCACATACATTATTTCATCATTAATAAGTAAAGCCAATAACCAAGTATCGCAAATGTATTTGGGTCCTGTGTTCGATTACCGGGTCAGGCAAAATCTTATTGGGTTTTCTATCAAGAATTTCTCAGTAGTAGACACGGAGTCTGGATTTGCGCTCGGTTGATGGCAATAGGCTAGCCCCCTATTACACATAACTGACAAAATGTGGGTGTAATATTAGGTACACCTCTACCTAACCTATGATGAGGTCTCAGGCGTGATGTTATATTATATATGGTATGATAAAAAAGTACAAGTAATAGCTGATATATTCGTTCGTTTTTAGGTAGTTTTTATAAGTATAAATAAATAAATATATTTATTTCCCAAAAACACAAATAATTATACTTTCAGTTTACAATTTTGAATTAGTAGTAGATAACACTTACATTCAACATTTGGATGCTTTAGAAATCTGTAGGTACACAATAGATTAAACTCTGTCTCTTAAATATAGGGTATCCTGTATCTTAAGACAACAAGACAAGTGTTTCACAATGAGGTTTCAATTGATTGATACTGAGTGGACTCTGTCGATTTACCATAAGAAGGGAGAGAGTTATTGATTACTTTAGTTTTTTTTTTTAATAATGTACATATGAGTATGTGAGAGGGTGAGGGTGAATGAATGTAATTGTGGGTGGGTAGGTGTTTGTGTAGTATCGAGTGGCGTTTGAGTCTCCTTCGAATTAAAATCGTGCGCTACTAGGGAAGCTCACGTTTTCCGAAAAAGGAATGAGTATTTAATTGCATGATTCGTATAATACAATAATGGATAACAAATTAAGGTGGGAACCTATTAAAGCATCGTCTCTAACCAAAACAAAAGCTAACAAGTCTATTGAAGCGTTTTAAGTTAAGTTAGCGAGTCTCCTACGAACAAAAATCGTGCGCTACTTGAAAAGCACACCTTTTCCGAAAAAGGTATAAATGAAAGATGTTAACTGATCAATTATTTTATTGCATAATTTGTTAAGTTAATAAAATAATGACAGATAAATCAATTAAGTCCTATCGCAGGCGGCAACCAGTCACCTACCAAGCTTCTAGCATCGTGTCTAGTTCTGTCTTGAATTGGTGATGTAACACGGAGATGAGCAGGTTTCAACACCGGCCGGTGAGTCCTCAAGGTCGGCAGCGATCGGCCATTCAATACCTGAGTGACACTCGTGCGCAGATCAGTACGGGGTAGCACACAGCATGGACAAGACTTTGATAGTATTTGCGTGCCTTTGCGGCTTCGGTAAGTACCTATACCTTTTTTATGTGTCTTTGAATTTGGAATACGTATACCGAAAAAAAACGGAACAGCCATAAAAAAAATAGAAGCTTTGCTTTTTATAAAAAAAAAGGTCGTAATTATACCTACCTTTTTTCTACCTTCTCAGAAAAAGTTTAAATCTTACATTTTAATAGAGCGTGATACATAGGTACTCACGTTTCTTTCAGTACCAGCTCTGTGTAATATAATCTCACAATCATAAAGTCTAATGAGCTCGTTTTCTCATTAATTAACTAATTAAATCGACACACGTGTCGTATAAATGTTTCATAAGGGTTTAAATAAATCGCCTGCTACCTGTAATTAATTTAAACTGGTTTTTAACAACTAAGTAATTAAAAGACTGAATTGTTTTACCGGCTAGTTACCTGCTAAACAATAGATGAGATTAAAGTTGTAAGCAATTGTTTCATGCTTTTAACTACTTAATTGATCAATTAAACTAGTGTTTTGAATGAAAGAATCTACTTGCGATCTTTTATATGGTAGACGTTTTAATTTTATCACATTTTTTTGTGTTTTGAGTGTAGTGCACAGTTTGTAAAAAATCCTTCAGGAAGGTACCTCGATTAACTTGCAATTTGCACTATAATTTGTTGGTCAGGTAAGATTTTTTGTCTTACGTACATAAAGCACACATCCTAATAATTAATGTAAAGTACCTTGAATTTGATTAACTTTTATCGCTCTTTAATTGATTCATCCAAATCCGATCAAGCCAATCAACATATCTATTTCAGACCAAAGTTTCGAAAATCCGAACCGAACATAAAGAAAACTATCGAAAGTGAAAAGTGCTTACTTCACAAGACAGCGATTTTAAGTTTATTTGATAGATAATTATGTCATGAATGACTATAAATCTGTATAAAAATTACGTTCTCAACATGAGCTCGAAATATATTTTTCTCTTTCAATTTCGACAGTTTAACTAGGTCTAGGGGGACAGTCGATAATAGCTTCAACTTACTCGATTTAAGTTTCATTTATAGGTTGATATCATCAGTGGTGACATTTATCATTAAAAAAAAGCTTCACTTGCTTGTTAAACTAGAGGTTAGAGAGTCATCAATTATCATCAGAAAGAAAACAAAAAAAAACAGATTCATTTAATTTTATTAGAATACGAGTAGTATGTTATTATTACATAATACCCGAATTCACACTTAACTGCATAATTTTATAAATTATCGCAATACTTGAGTATCGTTCTGGAAATCCTAAGAAGCTTTACGTGTACGGAAAATAAATTACTTCTAAATTCTTACTTGGAATTAAGTAGGAAATAATAAATTTTCACCAAGAGTCGATAGTTCACATGGCCAAAGCATAGACCGTTACCTAAGCCTTAACTAACTTTAGTAGGTCTTAACATAGAACCTAAGACGTGTTGTTTGTAAAACTAATAGCTCGTTTACCATGCAGCGTAATATTTTGTAATATTTTGCTCATGCAATTTAGCATTCCATGGAAAATTTTACGTGTTTCTACACAAGATTTCACGTCCTTATGTCGTAAATCGTCCATGTTTTATAAGACATCTTCGTGAACTTGAGTTCATTTAAAATAGAATGCAACAAATATTAGAATAAATTCTGACCTTCAAGGTCAGATGAAATCTACGTAATTGAGTCACTTATGAATTCGCTTTTGACATCCTTAATTTGTAACGCGTTATTACATAACATGTGTTTACCTGCTCACTAAGTTGAGAAGTTTGTTCTGACCTGTTGATGTATCATAAAAATAACATAATCACTTGCAAAAGGTCACTAATGCGTTAATAATTTGTTGCACATCAATACACCTTTTATGTTATTGATGATTATTGCAAGGCTTATAGAATTAAATGGCGATTAGATCAGAAATGTCAATTGCGTCAACCGTCGTGCGTGTATGACCAGGGGTCTACAATAGCCGCTTCAGCAGAATCATAATGAGATAATATGAATCACGTTAAAATTCTTAAAATGGTCTCAAACGCCGTTAAAATTATGAGTTGTCACTTTGTAATTGTGACCATTTTACGAATTGTAATATCATCGTATTATGATTCTGCTGAAGCGGCCATTTTAGGACCCCAGAAGTTTGAACGTGCACGAAGCAAAAGGAGCATGTAAAGAATTAAGGATCGTAGTACCTAGTTGGCGTTTTGTAGTGTCTGCCCACCCCCGTGGGAAAAAAGCACGAGCTTATGTTTTCATGAAAAAAACTTAAGTGGGTAGTGTTTCGGTAGCTGCGGATGCTGACGAATACCTTAAGACTGTAAAGTGAACAAATACTTGGGTGGACCTTGTTGTATATTGTATAACGGGCTGGTGTCCGCAACTCCACGTCAAGCGCGTATTTTGCGTATGGGCTATAATCCACCACGTGGGCCCAGTGCAGATTGGTAGATGTCACATGTCTTCGAATTTTTGGTTCTAGGACATGTCGGTTTCCTCACAATGTTTCCCTTCACCGTTTTTGAGAGCAGTGGTGATGAAATAAATTACACAAAGTAATGCGCCTGTCTGCGTTCGAACCCACGACTTACTGTTCGTAAGTCAGGGCCGCCACCACTGGGCCACCGCTGCTCTCTTGGGTGGACCTTGCAAATAGGCAAAATATTTCACAAAAACTGAGATTCAAGAAAAACCAAAGCCACAGTATATAATAAAGCGGCAGCATGGAGTAATTTCCGAAAAAATCTCACTACCTACTCATTCCAAGATTTGGTACAGTGACTAATACTATAGGGTCTCTTAAGTATTTCGCATATTGTGAATAAGCAAATGATGCAAGATGTGACATGTTACGTGACGACGTGTTAGCACGTCCCGCTTTCACAGTTATATTCTGCGGAGCCAATCTGTGCCTATGGTACTAAGAAATGGTCGTCAGATTCCTAATATTGGGAGTTTGGCATCAATTATGTACCAGACTTGTTTTAAAACTACTCATTTGGAAATTATTTAAATCGTTTTTAGCTTTCAGGGTTAAAGAGCCGTTAAGTCTTTGCAAAACTCAATGAATAATTAGTGGTCTGCTCCCAAAAGACTAGCAATTCTCAGTACATTCAGTAATCCTAATTTACCTACTCATTTTTACCGGTGAAAATTAACATAATAATGTCTGCCGATGAGTCATTTTTTAAATAAATGCCAGCCTAGATTCTTAGCTTGAAAGAAACCATTGAAATTCTTAAGTCGTGTATTGTCTTATTGCAAAAATAGGTACACTATAACAAATGCTTCTACTTAGTCACTGAAGATACCAAACATGTCATGTATGCAAAAAAGAACGACTCATCTCCATCTTCCAATTGTCACCATTTTTCCAAAAGGCTAATTGCGTTTTTCTCTCGACAGCGGTCGCTCAGTTCGGTGGCTTCGGCCAGAGCTCAGCCCCTGCTCTCTTCGCCTCTAGACCCCAAAACCAGCAGCCGAACAGGCAACAGTTCCAGGAAGCACCTGTACCCAAAGCAGTTAACTCTGCTGGAGCGTGCAATCAGCTCAACGAAAGATACCCCGTACCCGGCAGCTGTGACAGATACATTGAATGCATTGTAAGTATAGAATATCGGTAACAATATTTTATTTAGTTCGGGGCATACAATGCATCCTTACTTAATCGTATCCGTTTTGAATGTGGCGCATCATTTCCAGTCGGTTTAGTAACTAACAGCGTGATAACAAAACAAATTCAAAAGTATTTCCAGAAGTACTTACACTGTATTATGCAGTAAATCCCTGTATAAGGCCTGAATTCCTGCTACGCTGATATCGGTCGCGTACGTCGGTCGAGCGTACGAGTATACATTGTGTTTTAATAGCGCCATACTGCGACGCTGACGTTATATGTATGTTGCTACTGTATTTCCGACTTGCTGTTGTTGTTGCTACTGTTGACCGACGCGACCGTACGGACCGACATCAGCGGAGCAGGAATTCAGGCCTTTTTTTTTTTTTTTTTTTTTTTTTTTTTCGGATTGGAAATCATCAAATGACTTCTCCCGCTCTGGGCAGAGCAGGAGGGAGTGTCAGACTTTTACTGACTAAAACCCATCCATGTTCCTTCATCGCCCTTTGTGTTCCGGGGTCACGGTATCTCTTTCGAACAGTCCCGCAACCAGGAATTCAGGCCTAAAGCTGCGTTTTCACGAGTGATGTGTGTGAAACTGACCAATACCTAATATCGTTTCTTTTACACAGCTTGTGCTATTCTAGCTATGTCATTGGTTAGTTCCACACACATCCCTCGCTACGCATCCTCGCTCATCTCTGTTAGAAACTCAGCCTAATTGAAATGCAGGGTAACTTAAATCATAACCACCATGTAGCCTACCTTAGACTCTTTCTATAACCACACAGGACAAACTCCGACACGTTTTTCGATACCAGACCTCCCAGACACATCAATTTCCATGTATATGAGCCTCCATGCTAAATTATTCACCCAGAGTCATGTATGTGGGAAAGTGTTGACACAGACTGGGATCTTACTTTTAAAATAGGTCGTGACTATATTAAAGTCTGCGACTCTGCGTTCTACAAAGGCACTGACATAAGTCCTATTCTTTTGTGCGTAATCATGCGTCTCAGCTCATGAATAATTCGCTTAATAATCACAGATTCTGGTAATAAAGTTCGTGTTATTTGCTGAACGTGATCCGAATGTGAGATTTGGGATGAGTGGTCGAGCTGCGATTATTAATAGATGTCACTACACGGATGTTGCGACTTTTATTATAAAAATAACTGCCCCTAAAATAGTTTTTATATCATCTCCCTTGAGGGTGACCTCAAACCTCCCCCTGTGGCTAGAGTAACTTTCACCGAATTCTAGAGATCCGATTCTCCGTGCCCATCTTGTGGTATAACAAAACTAAACATGAAATAATGGTATAAATTCATCAACAAACACGAAAAGTATTGAAATCGGTATCACTACCCAATCAGTAATATTAATTAATAGATTCAATTATATAATATATTTTTTTACGGAAATAGGCATGACGACAGTATCAAAAAATTGCAAATCTATTTAGTCCGTCAGTTAGAGTATTATTGAGGTTAAGTAAATCAATGAATATTGACAAAGATAAAACGCATCAAAACTCGGAAGTTGAGGCTCGTGACGTCAGAACTAGCTAAAAATTATACCAAGGCGTGACGTATTAAATGTAATTATATATATTATATAAATGTAATTTTAAAAGCGTCATATCTTTTACAATTTTGGTTTACGTAACAAAAGAAAAAACACGGGTCAAATATTTTTTGATAATCTATCTGACGGACTAATTAGATTTTTTTTCTCGTCTCGCCTATTGTGACATGCTCAGGAATGCTCAAGCAATTAAATAATAATTCAGTTCGACTAAAAAGCGACTGACCCCTGACATTACACATCAAGTTAGCTCGGTGCAAATATTTTGTCTGTTATTAGGTCAAGAGAACGGTCGGCAGCATCCTCTTGAAACTGGGGTCACCAATCTCTTTTCCAATAGTTATCATGGTAGAACAGATTGCCTTATTGTAACTCAGGAGTGGAACTCCTAGAACACATACTCTAGCATGTGTTTCCTGATAACTGAGGTGGGTGGACCATCGATGGCCACGCTATCGAATAAACATTATTTATTCGTTTATTTACTGGATAAATGAAGGAAACAAATGATTAAGTAATACTTTGTTTTATTGTGTACCATATAAATCACTTTTTTAACCTAGCTTTAATCACTAATTAATAAACTGAAGTTTTATAAAGCTCTTAAAATTGGCCTTCCAAGAAACAGGGCTCCAAACAAGGCCAATATTATAAAGAAGGTGTTCAACTTAAAAATAGAGTTGTAACAATTAATATATCGGCTTTTCCTAAAACTACATAATATGCTCTTTCATTTAAGCGAAACATTAAATGCTGTCCACCCACCTTGGTAACTGATAGCTGGAATAGGGTCGGCACCTACTTTTTTTTGTAGTTAGCCTCTACTGTCCCACTGCTGGGAAAACCTCATATCCCATAGCCCCCCATAGCCAATCCATATCCGGTGTGCGGTGCGGTTTTCTCAGCCGGTCTCTCACAAACGCCTCGAAAGTCGTCACATCAGCGTTAATTTATCCCAGAAGTACGATCCCGTGAGCGAAGACGCGGGTATAAGCTAGTGCTACATATTATGCCTGCAAAATATGTATAACATCGTGACATTGTCACGACATATTGTGCAATTTATGTGAAAGAAACTTATTATCACCTGTCGGATTCATTTTATTTAAGCCCCTAATTTGATTATGAATGTTTGTATTTGTTAGAATGGAACTTCTGAAGAAAAGCTGTGCCCCGATGGTCTCCGCTTCAACCCCGAATTGAGCTTCGGCGGATACCCGTGCGTGTACCCCAACGAATATGCTTGCCTTGAAAGATCCTCCCTACGTGAGTAAAATACCAGTTTGTATTTTATGACCAGCGGTACTCAAAGTGATTCCTTAATGTTGTTTAAAATTTTACATGACCCGGAATCTCAAGATAAAAGTCGCATGATAACTTTTTCAGGGAACGATAATTTTGAACTGTTAAAAATGTTGTTGATGAAACATTGTCCTTATCGGACGTAAACCGAATATTATTGAAAATTTTGCATTCTTTCCCTTTTCTTTCTTTATCGTGTGGTTAGTGCCTAACCTGGTGTCAGAGTTTTGGCCGCTCATGGGCCTTGACTTGGTTTTACATGCCGTCGAGAAATTTCTCTCAGGCATGCTTGTTTCCTCACGATGTTTTCCTTTACCGAAGCAAGTGATAATTATACAATACACACATGAATCCGTAAAATCAGAGGTGCGTGCCTTGGGTTCGAACTCGAGACCTATGACAGTCTGACGGTCACACCACTAAGCTATCACTTCTTTCCCATGAGGCTACTACTCATTTTAGAGCCTGTTTCCTTTCCTACGTAATATGGTCCCATATTACGGAAGAATAAACTTTGAATATCGCTGACCACTTAATCTGACAACTGATCTTATTCTTCACACCGCCTTGTATCATTACTGATTTTAGACATTCTCAGAAATTTATTACACTCGATTCTATTTCTGATTCTAAATACGCAACTGGAATATTTATTGTGCATTACATAGATAAGTGAACTCTTAAACAGAACCACGATGTATTCGGCTTTAAAACAAAAGGCCAAAAAGAAGAATTTTATCAACTCTTTTTAAATATTAAAATTAAATAAATTATTGAGTGCTGTTTTATCCACTTGGTCTCATTCTTACTTTTGACTAACTACATACCGGTTCTAGTTTTTCTTTTGACCTATTCAACCGGATAATAATAAAATCTGTAACCTATAACCACACGGTCATAAATTCAATCCAACTTGACTGCTTGTTTTATTTACTCAATCCAACAACTGATGATCGATGTTTTCGAAGAATGTTTTGATCATCAATTGGAAATATCTACTATAAAAGAAGGCATTCTTCATTCCAGATCAATGCGTAAAATCCAAACCCAAAGGAATCTAATACGGAACCTAATAATACGGAACAATGAACGAGAGCGTTTCATTTAATGTTCCGTATTATTAGGTTCCGACAACGACAAGGACAGAAAGATGATCATAATAGTGTTGATGATGAATACCTTGTGCACGTGTGAAATGTTTCCTTTTCAATTATTCCAGAGGAACCTCAGCCAACCTACGAATGCGAGCACCAGTTCGGTTACTACAAGCTCGGAGACAGGAGCAACTGCAGCTACTTCAGGAACTGTGTCAGCGGTGTAGCCTACGATTTCCAGTGCCCCGAGGGTCTGGCCTGGAGCTCTGCTTCCTACCGCTGCGACTGGCCCGATGAGGTTGAAGACTGCGATGCTGAAGGTAAGGATAGATAGCTATATTTTCTTTTGTATTGGTTCAAAATATGGAAGAATAGTTTCCAAAATGGAAATAGAATGTCAGCAAGGTAGTCGAGCTTACGGTTCAAGATGTTCCTGAGGTTGGTTCTTCTTTTATATCCGGCACGCACTTTTTACACGACTGCCCAAAAAAAGAAGTGTTATGTTTTCAGGATTCATGTAGCTACATGTATGTATGTTTGTGAGTTTCTTTAATCCACCATAACTTCTAAACGTCTAAACCGATTTCGATGTACGTGGTGTCGTTAGAATCCTTGTGTTACCTCGGGTTGCAGTCAATATGTTCCATATTAGAATTTATTATTAAACTTGTTTTTTTTCTTTTCAGTTTTTATTTAAAGTTATTTTTTACGCAGTCGGGTTTTTTAACTTTTTAAATTATATTTTTTTAGGAATAGTTCTTACATTGCTAAAATACTCAACAGCCTGCAATGATGTGACGGGATTTAGGGTCTAGCTAGAGTGTCTCGAACGTATACATACATAATGCGTTTTAAAATAAAGCTACCTCTATAAACTTAGCCTCTTCCCTCATCAAGAACAAGTTTATATCTGCATGTTAAACAACATTAGTTAATGAATTAGCTCATTTTAATATCTAATCAACATATTTGGCCGTGACAACTAAAGTCATAATGTGATTTTCAAAGTTGTATTTTAATATACATTTTATTCATGACGTCTATTATTTTTCCTGCTTGATATGTTATCCCTTAAACTTGTACGTCGGGCACAAACAGTGTCCTTACTGATTACTCAAGTTAGCATGTTATGAGCTCACACCGTATTGTGAAAACATTTACCTCTTATGAAAGTTATGTCGTAAAATTCGAAAACAACAAAGGGAAGCTATGGTTATGAAGAATCTTAATTTATTGGCATACTTATTGCTAAACTATTTGCTACCCAAATTAATTAAACTTATGTCATAATTTGCTATATTTTCAGCTTTCCTTGGCTTCCGTTGTCCCGAGGTTCCAGAATCAAGGGAGCTTGGACCTCCTGCTGGTTTCAGATTCTACAGGTATTTATTATTATTGATTACTAACCCGTAGTTTCCTAGTCCTGGATAAATGCCTCCCTCCATTCCTTAAATCAGTCACGATTCTGCTTTACCTCTATCAATTGTCAAAGAAGACGTCCCATGTCGTCCCGTCATCTCTTACGTGGTCTATCGTAGTCTGTAGACTAATGCATACTTGTAAGTATGCGTTACATAAATACTTGCAATACTTTGTTTGTTCAAAAGCGTATTATTAAAGTGATAGACATCGAAATGCCAAGAACTGGTTACTTAATAGGCGACCGGTCAGTCGGTGTCAGCGCATGTTTAAATGTCAGCAGATGAGTTGTGACCTTGCTTATATAACCTCGTTATTAGAAATACCAGCGGTTGGCCAACATCCTCTTATGATGTATGTAAGATAATACATAGGTATAGTGCCTACAGTACACATTCTTGCCGTTCCACTTTTTACAAGTCTAAGAAATCTTTTTGTTTTATTTCTGGTCTTGTAAATGTTTCCCAGAATCCGACCTCGGCGCTTGCAATGTCAAATTTTATTGACAAGCATTCATAATATGATCATATATAGATTGGATGCAAAAATGCAGTAAGCTTATTCCGTCAACTTAGGCAAAGATTAAGCCAAATAAAAAGAAACTCAATTTTTATACAAAATGACAAAACTAAATTAGGTTCTTAGTATAGTAAGTGGATCATGTTAACGTGTCATCAACGAAGGCCTTTTTTTGATATTTGTTTTTATTGGCCGGTGAAAGACTACACTACTGCAAAGGACTTGGTAATCTTATCCACTTTTTGTTGTTCTTATACATAGGTCACAAACAGTAAACATTTTTTCTACGAAGATTATCCTATCGACAACTAATTATTTTTATGATGAAGATAGCCTAAAAGATATCATGTTTGTTGAGTTTTGAACTAACAAACTGTCAAAGGCCTATAATGTACGTCGAACAAAGACATTCAAATATTTACGAGCGATAGACAGGACAATACGTAGGAAATCGTAATCCAAATACTTGTTACTACTTGGTAACAAATCGTTCTGTCTAGTGTCATACGCCCGCTTGTCAGGTAGCATTCGTGTGTCAAAATCGAAAATGTTCGGGATCAAAATTTTTGTATGACATTTTTCCCAATGTCCGCTCTATACCTAATTCTTTTAAATCTCTTTGACGTCGAACAAGCTATTTGGTTTACATTTTACAATATAATTTGTTGGTTAAACTGTAAACCAAATCGTACGTTGCAGTATTCATATTAATTACAGGCTTTTTCATGGTTTAGCTTGGACGTCTAATTCAAGGTTTATAACTTTATTTAATTATTATAGGGCCGACAACAACTGCCAGAAGTACTTTCTCTGCCTTGGCACGAAGCCTCGTGTGCTCATCTGTGGTAGGAACACCGCTTACGACGAGCTCAGGAACACCTGCGTGTCGGCTGATGAGGTCGACGCCTGCCCCGTGGAAATCAGGACAGAAGCTGCCCGCGCCAGGAAAGAAGCCAGCGAACTCCTCGCAAAAGAACAGGAGTTCAACGCCAAAACGACCAACAAGAGGCGAAACTAATTCAAAATAGCGCAATACTTTTACAAATAACCTCACAAGGTTCGCAATCTCTGCATCACATCAGATCTTTGATGCACAACCTTTGGGACATGGCCTGGCACTTTACTACCTCTTATACCAGCATTGTTTTATCTACTCTAATGTGGTAAAGCGATGCGGCTTTACAGGGGGCCTAAAATGGCCGCAAAATCATATTTAGGGAAATAATATGATTCATGTTAAAATTCTTAAAATGGTCACTATTATGAATTACTATTGACACTTTGCAACCATTTTACGAATTATAACGTAATTTGTAGTATGATTTAGGCCCCGTAGTTTAAGCCCACGCAGATCTGCTGTCATTGTAATAATACTGCTATGAGAGTGGTGGTTGGCCCCTCGGTCTGTTTCAAAAGTAGTTCTAGTCTAAAACTAACAACTGAGTTACCACAGCATCTGTGTTATGAAGTCATAGAATATGTATATATTTACTTGTGTTTTTATTTTTATTTTTAATGTTTTTTTATCTGCCATCCTGTTTCCGTTTTGTACCAGGCGATTGTGCCGCAAGTAAAAATGTAAGGATCTAGTGTAAGATTTGTCATAAGCATAACTGTTAAGCTACAAGTTTTTCATATAAATATTTTTTGTTAAAATCTTAGCATCAACCCGCATCACCATTTTGTATTTTATTTAACACTAGTTACACTGCATGTCCTTCTTTAAGACGTAGTGTTCCGATACCAAAAATTATGGTATCTATACGTAATGTTGAATGCCTTGTTACAATATTACAATAAAATATCTCAAACTTGAAACGTGTTTTTAATCATTATTGTTCTATTACGATCTAACCGCAGTAATTCAACTTTTTTGTACTGTTAATGAAAGTCAATGAAGTGCCTTTGATGACATATTTTGGTATAAAAAGTAATTGGAACGATGGAAGGTCATTCGGGAGTTTGGGATCAAGGAAGCAACTTGAAGAAGCAACATGTTCTCTTACCTATGTGCCGGTTTGGTGCTCGTAGCTGCCTGTAAGTAACTTTTGTAATCATCTTGAATTTCACTTGTTTTGATTAATAATATACACGGTGGAAAAGAAAATTATTCCAAATTGAAAATCAGCTGTTTCTTACAAAAGTGTCGTAAAATACCTGCACCGTCAAAATGTATGGAACAGTTGATTTGTTTTTATTTTTAAATTGCCAATGAAAAATTTCGATGTGGAGGGGTTTAGATTGATGTAGGTACTGGCACCTACTGCGTAGGTGGTAAGCGTTTTCGCATCGGTCTCTTTTTTTCACGAGTCGACGTAAAGGGAATCAACGTAAAGGGATTGATTCCTCCATTCCACCCTGTTTAAATAACAAATTCATTGAGAGATGTTAATAAACTTACATAATTTGAAAACCTAATTGTTACTTATATTCTGAAAGTGCAAATAGGGACTTACCTATTAAATATTATTCGTGCAAAGCTGATTTGAAACCACAGTGACTACAGTAATACTAATGTCAAGTTGAATTTCGATATCCTTTTGACAGTGGCAATACGATTTATTAATTTAATAAAATGTACTTGGTCGAGCTCTGCTCGGGTGAAAATGAGTTATGAGACCTAGCTCCATCGAATTTTCGCCCCCGTAAACCCATATATTTAATAAGTTAGAAATAATTTATTCATCAAAAACATTTTAGTACATTTCACAATATCGCACAATAGCGCAGTGTACAATAAAATGGTGGGTGAGGTGCTGTATTCCTAGCAAGGCTATTAGATAACCTGTGTTAAGGAGTACAGCGCCGGTCCCCAAGGATGGAAACAATAAAATCGTACACGTTATTCATTTTGGTGCATTATGTTATATTGCAACTTTCATCGAAATCGATAGAGCCGTTTTCGAGAACGTGTTTACAAATATTGCTCATTTAATAGCATAGGATATGATAGGATATAAGAGTTATAATAAACCTAAGTCTGTTCAACGAAGTTATTACAATAGGGTGTCCGATTAATTAATTTATTTATTTAAGGACAACCAACAAAGCATACACCAAAAAAATACATGTTTATGAACTCATGTTGAATTAAACTCATGTTGTTGTTGTTAATGATGTAAAATTTCCCACCAAACAGGCAGCGCTCAGGTTCAGCTGTCAACACTTTCGCCTGATGCTCGGAACACTATCTGCAAGCAAAGGAATGGTTACTACAAGGTGGACTCCAGCTGCGACTCCTACGTGGAGTGCACTGTAAGTATTCCAACATAACATACCATCACGACTGTATTCAGATTTTGCAAATTTTGAGATCTGAAAAGTGGAATCCCAACAGCTCCCATGACCAGTAAAAGTTTTAGACATCAGTATTTAGGAGTTAATTAGAGGAAATCTCTCAACAAACCAATACACCTGAGTACTCCTGGTTTTAGCCTTAGTGAAAATTACTTTTTATCTATCTCTACTCTATCAAATAAGTACCTACTATAAAGGATAGCCAGTGATGTCTAACACGCTCAGATGTTAGCTAATTAAAATCATAACCAGCGGAAAATAAGGGCAACCTATATATTCTTTTGAGGTAGTCCAATCATATTTATACTGTGCCAATAGTATGCCTCAAGGCTCAATTCTAGGACCACTTATATTCTAAGCATACAATGGATTTATGTAAGGATCGTAGCATGCGGCGTTCTGTAGCTTCCACCTACCTCCATGACTTTGGTATCACAAATTCTTTAATCGCACAGGAATTCGTCGCTGAAGATATGACCTGCCCGGACGGGCTCCACTACAACCCTGATGCCAAGTGGCCCGCCTACCCCTGCGGATACCCACAGGACGTGCCCTGCGTAGGACGTGGTGCTGCCCGTAAGTAACTTGGGACATTCAGCCAGGTGGACCGTGGCTGTCATTCATTTGTGTCATGACACTTATAAATTCATAGATAAATCAAAAGAAACGGATTTTAAGAAAATGTATGGTTATAAAAATAGGCGCTAAGGTAAGTAATTAAAGTTGTTAGTTAGAGTTGCAGTAGTCCCAAATTTCCTAATATTATGTCAATGGAGAAATGTTAGGAAACCAAATTTCAGATGATCATAATCTTAGTTTGCTGATTAGAAAATGTCCTGACCTAAGGCGCCTAGTTGCCAAGTAGATATCACTTTTTACGTCTCTTCTATTTGCCAGATAGATACATGATTTATTCAAATTTTCGTTTTGCAGACAAGCTGATACCATTTTTCCCATCATGTAGTATATAGGTTAGGGTGGTTCGAAACGAGTTGACTTGCACGGGACCATCCATCCCAATTCACAAATAATTTATTCTGAAGACTATCAGATACAATCTAACCAGTTTTCTATTTTCTTATGACCCAGAGCCAGCCCAGCCCACAGCCGAGTGTCCCCACCAGTACGGCTACTTCGCGTCGCCAGTCGCCAACGATGATAACTGTGGCCAGTACCGCATGTGCGTGGCCGGTAAGGCCGTCGAGATGATCTGCCCCACTGGTCTGGCCTTCAGCCCTGACGCCGGCCGGTGCGACTGGCCCGACCGAGTCCCTTCGTGCAAATCTGACAGTATGTATATGTAATTATGTACCCTATTATACTTTATAAACTTCCAAAAGGGTTTGAATCTCATAACCATCCCGTGCAAGTCGAGAAAGCTGATTGAGTTCCTTGTTAAAATTCATTCAATATGAGTGACTTTAACTCCTGTCTTTTGGGAAACAGGAGAGAGACCTCTAAACGGATCTTATTCATATGATTCTATGGATCAAGTCTAATAATATTGTATTTTAATACATTACAGAGTTCCTCGGTTTCTCCTGCCCTGCTGCCCCTACTGATGCCGACGGCAAACTTCTGGATATCATCGTCAACTACAAGTAATATACTCAGTTGTACTATACATACAAGAATATCTAATGAAACTTTGAATAACTATTTCTTTCCCAGCCAGTTCATTTCTCAGCTCTTTCAAATCAAAATATTTCTATGGGATTCCCTAATGTAATCCTCTGATGGAAAATACTACTCCTTTAATTGCTGGTGGATATAATAATACTGGAATATTCCAAAACAACACATTCCACATTATAATGAAACCTAAATTTCTCCCATGTATCATTATGATTCACGTTTTCCATGCTTTCGCAGGTACCAGGGCAACTGCTACTACTTCTTCTCATGCGAGAACGGCCGGGCTCGGCTTCTGTCGTGCGATGCCGGCCTCGCCTTCGACCCCGCTTCGGGCCGCTGCGTAGACGCAGATTACGTCAACTGCGAAGTTCAGGACATCGGCGTAGAACCGGTGCCCGACGTTAACGCACTGACCCAATCCCATTCCCAACCTTAAGTGTTAAGGTTCTCATATTACGCTTTGAATCCTATATATTTTTATTATTTATTAAATATTTTATAAAATAAATATTTGTGTGTTATTTGTTAAAGGAGTTCCAATTTATAAATATGCCAACAAAATAGAAAGCTTGATTCATACTGATTGACCAGTGCAATTATGTACGGTCAACAAAAGAGTTAGATATGCAGGCTAGCAATCTTCTTACTACTATTATAAATGCAAAAGTTTGCAAAGATCGATTTTTGTTATTCTTTCACGCAGAAACTACTGAACGGATTTGGATGAAATTGCAAACAGATTGAGTATAACCCTTTGGCATTACTTATTTAAACTTTAAAACTTTAACTTTATTTAATTATTATAGGGCCGACAATAACTGCCAGAAGTACTTCCTCTGCCTTGGCACGAGCCTCGTGTGCTCATCTGTGGTAGGAACACCGCTTACGACGAGCTGAGAAACACCTGCGTGTCGGCTGATGAGGTCGACGCCTGCCCCGTGGAAATCAGGACAGAAGCTGCCCGCGCCAGAAAAGAAGCCACTGAACTCCTCGCAAAAGAACAGGAGTTCAACGCCAAAACGACCAACAAGAGGCGAAACTAATTCAAAATAGCGCAATACTTTTACAAATAACCTCACAAGATTCGCAATCTCTGCATCACATCAGATCTTTGATGCACAACCTTTGGGACATGGCCTGGCACTTTACTACCTCTTATACCAGCATTGTTTCATCTACTCTAATGTGGTAAAGCGATGCGGCTTTACAGGGGGCCTAAAATGGCCGCAAAATCATAATTAGGGTAATAATATGATTCATGTTAAAATTCTTAAAATGGTCACTATTATGAATTACTATTGTCACTTTGCAACCATTTTACGAATTATAACGTAATTTATATTATGATTTAGGCCCCGCAGTTTAGGCCCCGTAGTTTAGGCCCCCACAGATCTGCTGTCATTGTAATAATACTGCTATGAGAGTGGTGGTTGGCCCCTCGGTCTGTTTCAAAAGGAGTTCTAGTCTAAAACTAACAACTTAGTTACCACAGCATCTGTGTTATGAAGTCATAGAATATGTGTATTTTTACTTGTGTTTTTATTTTTATTTTTTGTGTTTTTTTATCTGCCATCCTGTTTCCGTTTTGTACCAGGCGATTGTGCCGCAAGTAAAAATGTAAGGATCTAGTGTAAGATTTGTCATAAGCATAACTGTTAAGCTACAAGTTTTTCATATAAATATTTTTTGTTAAAATCTTAGCATCAACCCGCATCACCATTTTGTATTTTATTTAACGCTCTAAGTTACACTGTATGTCCTTCTATAAGACGTAGTGTTTCGATACCAAAAATTATGGTATCTATACGTAATGTTGAATGCCTTGTTACAATATTACAATAAAATATCTCAAACTTGAAACGTGTTTTTAATCATTATTGTTCTATTACGATCTAACCGCAGTAATTCAACTTTTTTGTACTGTTAATGAAAGTCAATTAAGTGCCTTTGATGACATATTTTGGTATAAAAAGTAATTGGAACGATGGAAGGTCATCATTCGGGAGTTTGGGATCAAGAAAGCATCTTGAAGAAGCAACATGTTCTCTTACCTGTGTGCCGGTTTGGTGCTCGTAGCTGCCTGTAAGTAGCTTTTGTAATCATCTTGAATTTCACTTGTTTTGATTAATAATTTACACGGTGGATAGGAAGATTCTTCCAAATTTAAAATCAGCTGTTTCTTACAAAAGTGTCGTAAAATACCTGCACCGTCTAAATGTATGGAACAGTTGATTTGTTTTTTTTTTTAATTGCCAATGAAAAATTTCGATGTGGAGGGGTTTAGATTGATGTAGGTACCTACTGAGTAGGTGGTAAGCGTTTTCGCATCGCACTCTTTTTTTCAAGAGTCGACGTAAAGGGAATCGACGTAAAGGGAATGATTCCTCCATTCCACCCTGTTTAAATAACAAATTCATTGAGAGAGGTAAATACTTACATAATTTGAAACCCTAATTGTTATATTGTGAAAGTGCAAATAGGTACTTATTAAATATTCTTCGTGCAATAGCTGATTTGAAACCACAGTGACTACAGTAATACTAATGTCAAGTTGAATTTCGATGTCCTTTTGACAGTGGCAATACGATTTATTAATTTAATAAAATAATAAAATGTACCTGGCCGAGCTCTGCTCGGGTGAAAATAAAGAAAACGAATTTTCCCAGCTATGAGACCTAGCTCCATCGAATGTTCGCCCCGTAAACCCATATATTTAATAAGTTAATAATAATTTATTCATCAAAAACATTGTAGTACATGTCACAATTCACAGAATCGCTTAACTACAGTGTACAATAAAATGGTGGGTGAGGTGCTGTATTCCTAGCAAGGTTATTAGATAACCTGTGTTAAGGAGTACAGTGCCGGTCCCCAAGGATGGAAACAATAAAATCGTACACATTATGCATTTTAATACATTATGTTATATTGCAACTTTCATCGAAATCGATAGAGCCGTTTTCGAGAACGTGTTTACAAATATTGCTCATTTAATAGCATAGGATATGATAGGATATAAGAGTTATAATAAACCTAAGTCTGTTCAACGAAGATATTACAATAGGATGTCCGATTAATTTATTTATTTAAGGACAACCAACAAAGCATACACCAAAAAATACATGTTTAAGAACTCATGTTGAATTAAACTCATGTTGTTGTTGTTAATGATGTAAAATTTCCCACCAAACAGGCAGCGCTCAGGTTCAGCTGTCAACACTTTCGCCTGATGCTCGGAACACTATCTGCAAGCAAAGGAATGGTTACTACAAGGTGGACTCCAGCTGCGACTCCTACGTGAAGTGCACTGTAAGTATTCCAACATAACATACCATCACGACCGTATTCAGATTTTGCAAATTTTGAGATCTGAAAAGTGGAATCCCAGCAGCTCCCATGACCAATAAAAGTTTTAGACATCAGTATTTAGAAGTTAATTAGAGGAAATCCCTCAACAAACCAATACACCTGAGTACTCCTGGTTTTAAGCCTTAGTGAAAATTACTTTTTATCTATCTCTACTCTATCAAATAAGTACCTACTATAAAGGATAGCCAGTGATGTCTAACACGCTCAGATGTTAGCTAATTAAAATCATAACCAGCGGAAAATAAGGGCAACCCTATATATTCTTTTGAGGTAGTCCAATCATATTTATACTGTGCCAATAGTATGCCTCAAGGCTCAATTCTAGGACCACTTATATTCTAAGCATACAATGGATTTATGTAAGGATCGTAGCATGCGGCGTTCTGTAGCTTCCACCTACCTCCATGACTTTGGTATCACAAATTCTTTAATCGCACAGGAATTCGTCGCTGAAGATATGACCTGCCCGGACGGGCTCCACTACAACCCTGATGCCAAGTGGCCCGCCTACCCCTGCGGATACCCACAGGACGTGCCCTGCGTAGGACGTGGTGCTGCCCGTAAGTAACTTGGGACATTCAGCCAGGTGGACCGTGGCTGTCATTCATTTGTGTCATGGCACTTATAAATTCATAGATAAATCAAAAGAAACGGATTTCGAGAAAACATATGGTTATAAGAATAGGCCTTAAGGTAAGTAATTAAAGTTGTTAGTTAGAGTTGCAGTAGTCCCAAATTTCCTAATATTATGTCAATGGAGAAATGTGAGATGATCATAATCTTAGTTTGCTGATTAGAAAATGTCCTGACCTAAGGCGCCTAGTTGCCAAGTAGATATCACTTTTTACGTCTCTTCTATTTGCCAGATAGATACATGATTTATTCAAATTTTCTTTTTGCAGACAAGCTGATACCATTTTTCCCATCATGTAGTATATAGGTTAGGGTGGTTCGAAACGAGTTGACTTGCACGGGACCATACATCCCAATTCACAAATAATTTATTCTGAAGACTATCAGATACAATCTAACCAGTTTTCTATTTTCTTATGACCCAGAGCCAGCCCAGCCCACAGCCGAGTGTCCCCACCAGTACGGCTACTTCGCGTCGCCAGTCGCCAACGATGATAACTGTGGCCAGTACCGCATGTGCGTGGCCGGTAAGGCCGTCGAGATGATCTGCCCCACTGGTCTGGCCTTCAGCCCTGACGCCGGCCGGTGCGACTGGCCCGACCGAGTCCCTTCGTGCAAATCTGACAGTATGTATATGTAATTATGTACCCTATTATACTTTATAAACTTCCAAAAGGGTTTGAATCTCATAACCATCCCGTGCAAGTCGAGAAAGCTGATTGAGTTCCTTGTTAAAATTCATTCAATATGAGTGACTTTAACTCCTGTCTTTTGGGAAACAGGAGAGAGACCTCTAAACGGATCTTATTCATATGATTCTATGGATCAAGTCTAATAATATTGTATTTTAATACATTACAGAGTTCCTCGGTTTCTCCTGCCCTGCTGCCCCTACTGATGCCGACGGCAAACTTCTGGATATCATCGTCAACTACAAGTAATATACTCAGTTGTACTATACATACAAGAATATCTAATGAAACTTTGAATAACTATACTTTTCCCAGCCAGTTCATTTCTCAGCTCTTTCAAATCAAAATATTTCTATGGGATTCCCTAATGTAATCCTCTGATGGAAAATACTACTCCTTTAATTGCTGGTGGATATAATAATACTGGAATATTCCAAAACAACACATTCCACATTATAATGAAACCTAAATTTCTCCCATGTATCATTATGATTCACGTTTTCCATGCTTTCGCAGGTACCAGGGCAACTGCTACTACTTCTTCTCATGCGAGAACGGCCGCGCTCGGCTTCTGTCGTGCGATGCCGGCCTCGCCTTCGACCCCGCTTCGGGCCGCTGCGTAGACGCAGATTACGTCAACTGCGAAGTTCAGGACATCGGCGTAGAACCGGTGCCCGACGTTAACGCACTGACCCAATCCCATTCCCAACCTTAAGTGTTAAGGTTCTCATATTACGCTTTGAATCCTATATATTTTTATTATTTAATAAATATTTTATAAAATAAATATTTGTTTTTTATTTGTTAAAGGAGTTCCAATTTACAAATATGCCAACAAAATAGAAAGCTTGATTCATACTGATTGACCAGTGCAATTATGTACGGTCAACAAAAGAGTTAGATATGCAGGCTAGCAATCTTCTTACTACTATTATAAATGCAAAAGTTTGCAAAGATCGATTTTTGTTATTCTTTCACGCAGAAACTACTGAACGGATTTGGATGAAATTGCAAACAGATTGATTATAACCCTGTGGCATTACTTATTTAAACTTAAAAACTTTAACTTTATTTAATTATTATAGGGCCGACAACAACTGCCAGAAGTACTTCCTCTGCCTTGGCACGAAGCTTCGTGTGCTCATCTGTGGTAGGAACACCGCTTACGACGAGCTGAGCAGCACCTGCGTGTCGGCTGATGAGGTCGACGCCTGCCCCGTGGAAATCAGGACAGAAGCTGCCCGCGTCAGGAAAGAAGCCAGCGAACTCCTCTCAAAAGAACAGGAGTTCAACGCCAAAACGACCAACAAGAGGCGAAACTAATTCAAAATAGCGCAATACTTTTACAAATAACCTCACAAGATTCGCAATCTCTGCATCACATCAGATCTTTGATGCACAACCTTTGAGACATGGCCTGGGACTTTACTACCACCTCTGATTCCAGCATTGTTACATTTACCTCAATATGGTTAAGCGATGAGGCTTTACGGGGGGCCTAAAATGGCTGCTCATAAGTAGGTATGTAGTAGGATAATAATATGATTCACGTTAAAATTCTTAAAATGGTCACAGGCGCAGTTAATATTATGAATTGTCACTTTATGAACATTTTACGAGTTATCACGTAATTTATATTAAGCTAAAGCGGCTAGTTTAGGCCCCCACAGAACTGCCGTCATTGTAATAATACTGCTATGAGAGTGGTGGTTGGCCCCTCGGTCTGTTTCAAAAGTAGTTCTAGTCTAAAACTAACAACTGAGTTACCACAGCATCTGTGTTATGAAGTCATAGAATATGTATATATTTACTTGTGTTTTTATTTTTATTTTTAATGTTTTTTTATCTGCCATCCTGTTTCCGTTTTGTACCAGGCGATTGTGCCGCAAGTAAAAATGTAAGGATCTAGTGTAAGATTTGTCATAAGCATAACTGTTAAGCTACAAGTTTTTCATATAAATATTTTTTGTTAAAATCTTAGCATCAACCCGCATCACCATTTTGTATTTTATTTAACGCTCTAAGTTACACTGTATGTCCTTCTATAAGACGTAGTGTTTCGATACCAAAAATTATGGTATCTATACGTAATGTTGAATGCCTTGTTACAATATTACAATAAAATATCTCAAACTTGAAACGTGTTTTTAATCATTATTGTTCTATTACGATCTAACCGCAGTAATTCAACTTTTTTGTACTGTTAATGAAAGAAAGTCAATTAAGTGCCTTTGATGACATATTTTGGTATAAAAAGTAATTGGAACGATGGAAGGTCATCATTCGGGAGTTTGGGATCAAGGAAGCAACTTGAAGAAGCAACATGTTCTCTTACCTGTGTGCCGGTTTGGTGCTCGTAGCTGCCTGTAAGTAGCTTTTGTAATCATCTTGAATTTCACTTGTTTTGATTAATAATTTACACGGTGGATAGGAAGATTCTTCCAAATTTAAAATCAGCTGTTTCTTACAAAAGTGTCGTAAAATACCTGCACCGTCTAAATGTATGGAACAGTTGATTTGTTTTTTTTTTTAATTGCCAATGAAAAATTTCGATGTGGAGGGGTTTAGATTGATGTAGGTACCTACTGAGTAGGTGGTAAGCGTTTTCGCATCGCACTCTTTTTTTCAAGAGTCGACGTAAAGGGAATCGACGTAAAGGGAATGATTCCTCCATTCCACCCTGTTTAAATAACAAATTCATTGAGAGAGGTAAATACTTACATAATTTGAAACCCTAATTGTTATATTGTGAAAGTGCAAATAGGTACTTACCTATTAAATATTCTTCGTGCAATAGCTGATTTGAAACCACAGTGACTACAGTAATACTAATGTTAAGTTGAATTTCGATGTCCTTTTGACAGCGGCAATACGATTTATTAATTTAATAAAATAATAAAATGTACCTGGCCGAGCTCTGCTCGGGTGAAAATAAAGAAAACGAATTTTCCCAGCTATGAGACCTAGCTCCATCGAATGTTCGCCCCGTAAACCCATATATTTAATAAGTTAATAAGTAATAATTTATTCATCAAAAACATTGTAGTACATGTCACAATTCACAGAATCGCTTAAATACAGTGTACAATAAAATGGTGGGTGAGGTGCTGTATTCCTAGCAAGGTTATCAGATAACCTGTGTTAAGGAGTACAGTGCCGGTCCCCAAGGATGGAAACAATAAAATCGTACACGTTATGCATTTTAATACATTATGTTATATTGCAACTTTCATCGAAATCGATAGAGCCGTTTTCGAGAACGTGTTTACAAATATTGCTCATTTAATAGCATAGGATATGATAGGATATAAGAGTTATAATAAACCTAAGTCTGTTCAACGAAGTTATTACAATAGGGTGTCCGATTAATTAATTTATTTATTTAAGGACAACCAACAAAGCATACACCAAAAAAATACATGTTTAAGAAGTCATATTGAATTAAACTATGTTGTTGTTGTTAATGATGTAAAATTTCCCACCAAACAGGCAGCGCTCAGGTTCAGGTGTCAACACTTTCGCCTGATGCTCGGAACACTATCTGCAAGCAAAGGAATGGTTACTACAAGGTGGACTCCAGCTGCGACTCCTACGTGGAGTGCACTGTAAGTATTCCAACATAACATACCATTACGACTGTATTCAGATTTTGCAAATTTTGAGATCTGAAAAGTGGAATCCCAACAGCTCCCATGACCAATAAAAGTTTTAGACATCAGTATTTAGGAGTTAATTAGAGGAAATCCCTCAACAAACCAATACACCTGAGTACTCCTGGTTTTAAGCCTTAGTGAAAATTACTTTTTATCTATCTCTACTCTATCAAATAAGTACCTACTATAAAGGATAGCCAGTGATGTCTAACACGCTCAGATGTTAGCTAATTAAAATCATAACCAGCGGAAAATAAGGGCAACCTATATATTCTTTTGAGGTAGTCCAATCATATTTATACTGTGCCAATAGTATGCCTCAAGGCTCAATTCTAGGACCACTTATATTCTAAGCATACAATGGATTTATGTTAGGATCGTAGCATGCGGAGTTCTGTAGCTTCCACCTACCTCCATGACTTTGGTATCACAAATTCTTTAATCGCACAGGAATTCGTCGCTGAAGATATGACCTGCCCGGACGGGCTCCACTACAACCCTGATGCCAAGTGGCCCGCCTACCCCTGCGGATACCCACAGGACGTGCCCTGCGTAGGACGTGGTGCTGCCCGTAAGTAACTTGGGACATTCAGCCAGGTGGACCGTGGCTGTCATTCATTTGTGTCATGGCACTTATAAATTCATAGATAAATCAAAAGAAACGGATTTCGAGAAAACATATGGTTATAAGAATAGGCCTTAAGGTAAGTAATTAAAGTTGTTAGTTAGAGTTGCAGTAGTCCCAAATTTCCTAATATTATGTCAAATGAGAAATGTGAGGAAACCAAACTTCAGATGATCATAATCTTAGTTTGCTGATTAGAAAATGTCCTGACCTAAGGCGCCTAGTTGCCAAGTAGATATCACTTTTTACGTCTCTTCTATTTGCCAGATAGATACATGATTTATTCAAATTTTCTTTTTGCAGACAAGCTGATACCATTTTTCCCATCATGTAGTATATAGGTCAGGGTGGTTCGAAACGAGTTGACTTGCACGGGACCATCCATCCCAATTCACAAATAATTTATTCTGAAGACTATCAGATACAATCTTACCAGTTTTCTATTTTCTTATGACCCAGAGCCAGCCCAGCCCACAGCCGAGTGTCCCCACCAGTACGGCTACTTCGCGTCGCCAGTCGCCAACGATGATAACTGTGGCCAGTACCGCATGTGCGTGGCCGGTAAGGCCGTCGAGATGATCTGCCCCACTGGTCTGGCCTTCAGCCCTGACGCCGGCCGGTGCGACTGGCCCGACCGAGTTCCTTCGTGCAAATCTGACAGTATGTAAACCATATTATAATTTGTAATCTTCCAGATGGATGTGGATCTCTTAACCATCCCGTGCAAGTCGAGAAAGCTGATTGAGTCCCTAGTATAAATTCTCCAGCGCTACATTTTCACTGTACGTTTACAATTTGTTATCATTATGAGTGTCTGAAACTCCTGTCTTCTGGGACAGCTTATGTTCGGCTCTACGTGCCACTATACGGATGTTGCTTATGATTATTTGGATCGAGTCTAATAATATTGTATTCTAATACATTACAGAGTTCCTCGGTTTCTCCTGCCCTGCTGCCCCTACTGATGCCGACGGCAAACTTCTGGATATCATCGTCAACTACAAGTAATATACTCAGTTGTACAATACATACAAGAATATCTAATGAAACTTTGAATAACTATTTCTTTCCCAGCCAGTTCATTTCTCAGCTCTTTCAAATCAAAATATTTTTCAATTTCTATGGGATTCCCTAATGTAATCCTCTGATGGAAAATACTACTCCTTTAATTGCTGGTGGATATAATAATACTGGAATATTCCAAAACAACACATTCCACATTATAATGAAACCTATATTTCTCCCATGTATCATTTATCATGTATTCACGTTTTCCATGCTTTCGCAGGTACCAGGGCAACTGCTACTACTTCTTCTCATGCGAGAACGGCCGGGCTCGGCTTCTGTCGTGCGATGCCGGCCTCGCCTTCGACCCCGCTTCGGGCCGCTGCGTAGACGCAGATTACGTCAACTGCGAAGTTCAGGACATCGGCGTAGAACCGGTGCCCGACGATAACGCACTGACCCAATCCCATTCCCAACCTTAAGTGTTAAGGTTCTCATATTACGCTTTGAATCCTATATATTTTTATTATTTAATAAATATTTTATAAAATAAATATTTGTGTGTTATTTGTTAAAGGAGTTCCAATTTACAAATATGCCAACAAAATAGAAAGCTTGATTCATACTGATTGACCAGTGCAATTATGTACGGTCAACAAAAGAGTTAGATATGCAGGCTAGCAATCTTCTTACTACTATTATAAATGCAAAAGTTTGCAAAGATCGATTTTTGTTATTCTTTCACGCAGAAACTACTGAACGGATTTGGATGAAATAGCAAACAGATTGATATAACCCTTTGGCATTACTTATTTATTTTTATTATTCTTAGTTGGTATATTAGGACCTAGACAATAATGATGCTCAGTCTACAATCTAGGATATTCGTAGGTTAGAAATACCTAGATTTAAATAGAATCATAACAACAAATGGTCACGGTCTACAGACTGTAGACAGTCAAAAATGGCGATGCCAAGTCTACACCCACGACTAACAAAACGACTGCTCAGCTTAAGCAGAAATAACCTCAGAATAATAATAGGGACAATAACGGGCCATTGCCCCCTTAACAAACATCTCTTTAACATAGGCGCCACGGACAGCCCACTCTGCAGGGGCTGCTTTGACGCCGAAGAATCAGCTGCCCACGTCATCCTGGAATGCGAGGCCGTGGCTACCCAACGCAAACAAATCCTCGGAACGGTGAGTTCGCTCCGCGAAGCCTGTGAAGATCCCAGGAAACTTCTGTGCTTCTGGACGGAGCTAGGCTGGCTAACCTAGCCAGGACACCTACGCACAACGGACCGAATGAGAGTCTAAGTGCGGTAAATGGAGTCCCTACTCTACTCTTAAATAGAATCACCATTTTCGACTGACTTATAAAAGAAGGACGTTGTTATTATAGATCTCATTAGGCATTGACACATTCAAACAAATGGCAAACGGTTTTATTATCCTGTGTGTGTGTGGTATTATTATCCTTCACTTCACCATCTCTTTTGTCTGGTGTAAAACGGTTGTACTTAGGTAATAATAACAAATGCTTTTATTAATTAAACTATCTTCACTAATTGTAATAGAATTAAAACAATAATCAAGTTAATCAAAGTATAATTGACAAAAGATTGGGAACGGTTAATTACAAAAACGATTTTCTTTTATCATTAATAGATAGAAGGGTCCAGACAGATATGTAGACAATTTAAACCCTTGAACTTATGTAAAAATGATAAAAAGACTAATTGGATGCCTCTGGGTAAGAGTATGACCCATTTAAGTAGTTACAACCCTTGCTCAATCAAAGCTTTCAGAGCACTTTAGGGGCCTTAGACCCCCACTTAGGGGCCATGTGAGGCTCGAAAGGGGGGGAGGGGGTTTGGCAAAAGTCACGAAATATCACAAGGGGGGAGGGGGTGTAGTAAGATATCACGTGTATTTATTCTTTCGTCAAACGCGTGATTTCTAAACCGAAAAGCGGCGTGCTGGCGACGATTCTTTGTAGGTACTAGAAAATACACGTGATTTTGGGTGGGGGAGGGGGGATTAGTTTTAAACCTCACGGGGTGTTAAAAAATGCAAAAAAACATCACGTGATTAATGGACGGCCCCTTAATCCATGGACGGCGCCAAGGGAGGGCAGCTGCAGCCTCCTCCTTTTGGTTAATAGTAGATTATTAACCAAGGGGATAAAGCAGTGTCTTCTGTCGCGGGTGACGATTTAAATCGCGAGCGTAACGAAGGACTCGAGGTTTACTCCCGAGCGTAGCGAGGAAAACTTAAATCACGAGCGAAGCGAGGGATTTAAGACGAGTCCTGAGTGTAGCGAGGGATTTAAGTTCACCCAAGACTAAGACAGCTTTATCACCGAGGACAATACTCTACTTTTCGTACCATTTGCGAAAAAATTAACACAATAATAATATCAGATAAGCATAGTTTTTAAATAATGACAATTAAAATAAACTTAACGTTTACGTATTTGAAGAAAACAAAAACGCGGCAAAATTCCTAGACTAATATTTTTTTGTCGGAAAAGCAAAGGCATCAAGCTCATACGGCCTCGTCGGTTTTCGTCTGCATAATAAATGCGTATTCCTTTTTCAAAAAGATGTATAATGCTTTATATACAAACTCAATGGTGTAAACACAGATGTAGTTCAGTATAAATTTCGGTAAGCATTCCAAATTTAAATCACATTCTCCCCCTAGAGGATGAATGAAATTCAGTTCAATTTTCTCCTGTTTTTAACAGATTAAAAATGACTATTGTTATGTTCGCTTTTTGTGGCATAGAATGTCACTTTATTGAGCAAGTGGTACGAAAAAAGTTTTTTCACTTCTCATGCTCTTGAGTACGCCAATATAGCCCTACGAAGCGGGCCTAAAGTGACCCTTTTAGGCCCTAGGGCATAAAATAAATCTCTTCCTCGTGACTTGTTGAGTCACGAGTACCTCGACGTGCTCTCCCCCGGCTGCCGCGACCTGCTGCTGCGTGATGAGCACATTTAGCTTAAAGTAAACAAATCTGACGTGATTTTTATTTTAATAGGTAATATTTAATAAATCTTTTTGTACTAAATTGACTATTTTTCTCACACTCAAAGTGAAAAGTACAATGTAACACACGGCGCTAAAATCCCATTATAACTCGGTTCCTATTTACTAAAACTACCTCGTATATAATGGGTCATTTTAGCCCCTTGTATCGAGTACTATTTTAAATAAGTCGACAAAATGTGTAACTGTTACATAACTAAGGACATATGTACATAACGTAACATCACGCCTGTAATCCCCGAAGTGTTAGGCAGAGGTGTACCTTATAGAATACCCACATTTTGGCAGTTATATTAAAGTCCCATGTAATAGGGGGCGAGCCTATTGCCGTCAGCTGGGAACAATGTGAAGAAAATTTAACCAATTCAAGCAGTTTATTTTTTAAGATTTGGCATATTAGATTCTTTGAAGAGCTACAGTTGCGTCCGGAAATACTTATACAAAACCCTTACAAATCCGATTTTTGTTTATTTTCTCTGAAACTACAACTCCACTCTAACCGAATCCAGCCGAATTCTAGTATTTTACATGGAGCGACTACCTATCTGACCTCCATCACCCAGGTAGACAGAACTGGGTCATACGATACTACTTATTGGTGAGACTTTCGGGCCACTGACTTAGACTGCCTGCAGCGATCACTGTCAAAGGTCTACAAATGACAGCCGGGACGGGACTATAATAGCTAGCTACTAATATCTGATCTGTGGACGGGAACACCGGCTAAACGTATTTGCCGAAGCACAGAGGAAATCACATGTTACATACTATAATATTAATATTTGCACCAATATTGCTGTTGGATTAAAATTTTACAATGTTCTAATATTTGTATGCCATTCTATGGCGAAACATGTAAGTTCATAAACCTATCTATAAGACCTTAATGTACCATGTTTTTACACAAATAAATTATTTATTTAAACTTCATGTACAATAGTGGTACATAGGCGGACTTAATGCCACAAGGCATTCTCTACCAGTCAACCTTTGGGTCAAATAGGAAAACATAGTGATAGGGTACAAAGTAATGTCTAAAAAAAACTTTTTGTTAACGAGAGTTTAGATTGATACTAATACACATATACAGATAAAATAAACTAATAGTACTAGTACTTCTATTCTATTCAAAAAAAATGGATAGTCATCCGTGGACCGACCTTGGCAAACGCTGCTTAACTGTGAAGATGGAACCGTGCGGCTGTTATTATTTAGCCACAAGCTCATTATTTGGTTAGGGATCACTTAATGTTGGTGTAAACGGGCGTTAGGTATTGAGTTAGGGGTTACTTACCTACCTTGAAGAAAGTATCCTTACCGAACAATGAAGGTAATTTTAAATCCCTTCATAACTTATCACAATAAAGACAAAATATAGTAGCCACAGATGAATATCTAATAAATTATAAGTTTTGCTGACATTTACAAAAGCGGTAACATCGACCTACGGAAAAGTTGCGAAAGAGAATCGTGACCAAGAGAAAATGTCCCCCTGAGAGCAGGAGACACAGTGTCAAGGCATCTTGAAAAAAACCGGCCAAGAGCGAGTCGGACTCGCACACCGAGGGTTCCGCACAAACTTTATTGAATGAAAGGTAAATTGCGGTTTACGATTTATGACGTATTAAAAAAAAACTACTTACTAGATCTCGTTCAAACCAATTTTCGGTGGAAGTTTACATGGGAATGTAGATCATATATTTTTTTTAGTTTTATCATTCTCTTATTTTAGAAGTTACAGGGGGGGGACACATTTAACCACTTTGTAAATGTCTCTCGCGCAAACTTATCAGTTTAGAAAAAAAATATATTAGAAACCACAATATCATTTTTTAAGACCTATATCCATAGATACCCCCACACGTATGGGGTTGATGAAAAAACTTTTTTGAGTTTCAGTTCTAAGTATTCGGGAACTCCCAAAATTTATTGTGTTTTTTTTCTATTTTTGTGTGAAAATCTTAATGCGGTTCACAGAATACCTTAGATTTCTCTTAATACTTACCAAGTTTCAACAGCATAGTTCTTATAGTTTCGGAAAAAAGTGGCTATGACATACGGACGGACAGACAGACAGACATGACGAATCCATAAAGGTTCCGTTTTTTGCCATTTGGCTACGGAACCCTAAAAATTAGGTATACTTATAATAATTCTTATAAATTTACTAGTACTTCGCCCGCGACTAGCACGGCTAATTTGCATGATATACCTACTATATAATTATTTTTCAACACACTTGCTTGTAAAATGAGCCTTATTACCTCGTTCTTAGGGCCATAAACCGAACTATAACTCACACGTGCATAATAGAATTATCCATACAAAGTTAAGTTAGTACCTAACTGCAAATTATATGCGAGTAAACAGAGCATTTTCAATGTAACCGGGTAATACTTACAGCTTCTTTTTTTATAACAACAAAGAGGTTTTATGTCGCTGAAAATTCACTTACATTTTTGGAATAAATAAATGTCCCTAGTTAAGCCGAAATAGTACATTGTTCACCGAGAGGAGAAAGTGACCGATTACCGTCGAGGGTGTCGTTTGAAGCCCGAGCCATAGGCGAGGGCTTTAAAACACCCGAGATCGGGAATCGCACTTTCTCTCGAGTGATACATAGTGCTTTATACTACACCTACGAGGAAAATAAAAAACGAATACTTTACTAATTGAAATTTATATTGAAATTGTTGCAGTTAGTGAAGCTTAATATAACACTTTTTCCATTAATGTTTGTTTGAGATGTTTGCGACAATGTAGGAGGAATTTCACATGTTCTTTTTTCAAATTGTTTATCCTGCCGCCGCAGGGTCGCACTGCCAGCCCGACACCATCCAACACACAGCTAGTGGCCAGTGTCATTTTGCGAACTTGGAGATAAAAACTCACTGTAAAAACTTTTTGGCTTTTGAAATTTAGGTTACCGGCGCATAGTCTTACCCAAAATTAAAAAAGAAAAACCACGTAAGAAATGGATTTTCATACACTTTTCTCTCCCGCTCAGATGCGTTTTCTCCCCGCATATTTGTTCGATATGCAATGACGTACTTTTTACCGTAAATTTGATAAAGTATCAAGGTACTTTCCAAGCAGGTGTAGTATAAAAACATTTATTATCATCAAATTACTTATAATTCACAAGAATTTGTTATACATTTTATCATTTTATTACTAAAATTATAATTTTGAAGTAAGCTCTATGACTATTTATGTAATCAATCACCTTATACTAGGCGCGTACAAAAAAAAAAATTGCGCCCCATTTGTCATAATTTTCATATTTGGTTTGTATCGCATTTGTTGCTGTGTGGTAAAACGATTTATTCAATACATGTTTGTTTTTTCCTCGCAAGTATGCTGAAAAAGTGCGTATGCAACTCGGCTGGTTTACGCCCTCGCCCACGGCTCGGGCTGCAACCCACAGCCTCGTGTATAATGAGCAACTTTGCTCACTTGTATCATAATATACTATTATAGCCTATGTTACTTCCTGATAATTTAGCTTTCTATTGGTGAAAAGATGGTTTAAATCGGTCCAGAAGTGTTTGAGTTTATTCGTTACAAACAAAAATACAAGAATACAAATATTTCGTCTTTATAATATTAGTGTAGACTACAGCATAATTACAGTAGTTTGGGCTCTTTCTTTACAAAAAAACCGGCCAAGTGCGTGTCGGGCCACGCGCAGTATAGGGTTCCGTAGTAGCCCGTTATTTTCAAGCAACTACTTCATCTTAGTCACTTTAAATGATTTATTCTGATATTTATATATTTATTGCGATATGTATTATTATTATTTATTCTAAGGATTTTGTATTTGGTACAAAATTATCCAACACCCAAGTTCAACAACTATTACTGCTAAACTGATAAAGTTAGCATAACAGCTATTGAAAGTTCATGAAATACACTATCATCATGAATTTTTCCAGATTTTTCTAGCTAGCAGTTAAGCTTTTAGAGGGGGAGGGGGCCCTACTGGAACAAAAAAAAACATTTTAAAGTTTAATATTTCGTAAGTGGAGCATTAAATTGAAAAAATAATACTAGAAACCCCTGAGTAATTTTAAAAGACCTATTCAACGATACCCCACGAGATGGGGTAAACGACGAAAAAAAAATCATCCCCACTTCACAAGGAGCTACTCTAAAATTTTTTTTTTTTAATTACAGCTTTCCCGTACTAACGGTCTCTTAGCAAACCCTGGGACAGACAGACAGACGGAATTGACGAAACTATAAGGGCGTAACTATAAGGGTCAGGACTACGGAACCCTAAAAAAGGAGTTCGTCCGGGAAAGAACCGAAGAAATACTTTGGCTTTGTTATGAATTTATGGGCATGGGTGTCGATGGACTTACAGGAACCATACACATCGGTATTGGCTTGTTCTTCGTTCAGAGGTGGCAATGCATCTGCAATACCAATAGTATTATTGGAAATAGAAAGAAAGAAAGAAAAAGTATTTATAAACTCACACAGGACAATTACGTTTAGTTACAGTTTTTTTTTCATTTTTAAACGAAAGATAAAGTTAAAATTGAGGTATTGTAGCCATGCAACGCCTACATTTGACGAGGGCGGAGATGTTACGAGCTGTGGGAATGCTGGAAGCTGGATCTGTTCAGCGTAATGTTGCTGAGGCCATAGGGACCCATCAAAATGTAATTTCAAGATTGTGGACACGCTATCGTGCCACAGGTGAAGTAGCGGAGAGGCACCGAGGGCCAAGTCGTATCACTACCCCCAGACAAGACCGATTTTTGCAAATTACTGCGCGAGCACAACCAAATGCAACGGCGACTCAATTGGTCCAAAGGCTGCGAGTGGAACACCAAGTGCTTTTGAGTGACCAAACTGTAAGAAGGCGACTGCATGAAAGCAATCTACGCTCTCGTAGACCACTCCGGGTCCCACCTTTACGGAGAGGCAATCGTGGACGACGATTAGAATGGGTTCGGAACCACGTGGACTGGGGCCGTGACCAATGGTCCAATGTGCTGTTCACGGATGAATCCAGGTTCGGCTTCCATCCAGATTCACGAAGGACGCGTGTTTGGCGAGTTCCTGGACGATGGAGCCGTCTCCAGAACCCTCAGGAAATTCACCCATACCAAGGAGGAACAATTATGGTTTGGGCAGGAATTCGTCTTGGAGGACGGACGGATCTCGTTTGGGTGCGGGGCAATATGACGGCAGAACGATACGTCCAACAGGTGCTGGGGCCCGTAATCTTGCCCCACAGAACACAAATGGGGCATGATTTCCTGCTCATGCACGACAATGCCCGGGCACACACGGCGAGAACGGTAGCAGCTTGGTTACATACACATAATGTTAGGGCCTTAGACTGGCCTGCTCAATCGCCAGATCTAAATCCCATTGAGCATGCGTGGGATATGCTGCAAAGAAGAGCTCTGAAGGAAGTTCCTGAAAATCTGGCTACAGAAGATCAACTTTTTGCGCACCTCAGAAGGACATGGGACAATATTCCGCAGCAAGACATTGACAACCTTGTTCTGAGCATGCCGAATCGTTGCCGATGTGTTATGAACATCATGGGCGCATTCTCAGACTACTAACTTCAAGTTTATAAACACAAATTAAATGATTTTTCTATTTTTTTTCAGTTTTTTTAAAAGTTCATTCATATACGGTTTCCGTCTATGCTTCATTTTTTTTCCATAAAATCCTGAAATTTTAATCTATACCTTAACCATTATTAAAAAATGGTAGAATATTAAATTAATTGATAGTAATTCGCTTTTTTAAAAATATCCCTAGACCGTGTTGATGTGTGTAATTTGTGGGTTAAACTGTAAACCAAATAGCTTGTTCGACCGTACATTATGACAAAATTTTATAAAAAAGTAAACAAGAAAAATAAAAAACAATCAAATAGGCCCTGTGCAAGGCCAAAAGGCTCCTATCTCAGCAAGGTGCTGTGACATTAGGCTCTTAACTTAGCAAGGTGCCGTGACAAATGTTCACAAGAGTTACTAACCGCACCTGTTTAACCATCAGATAGTTAACACCAGCTTGTTTGACATCCAATACAGTAACATACGGCCGGCTTGCATAGACTGCCTCGTTGGTCTAGTGGACGCAAGCGCGAGTCCTGTGCATAAGGTTCAATTCCTAGGTCGGGCAACGCAGTGTAGGTAATTGGGTTTTCCATCAGGAATTTCTCAGTAGCAGTCACGGAGTCTGGATTTGCGCGTGGTTGATGGCAATTGGCTCGCCCTCTATTACATGGGACTTAAACATAACTGGTAAAATGTGGGTGTACTATTAGGTACACCTCTGCCTAACCCTGGGGGAATTACAGCTGTCATGTTATGATTTTATGTAAAGTAACCTATAAAAATATGTTGTATATGTTACGGCTAACAGCCGAAGTGCGGCTACACCTAGTTTTAGCGCGCTACAACTAAGGAGTAGCCGGCAACATGCGGCTAAACTTAGATGTATCCTTTTATCTTCGGTTAGAACTAGGTTTAACCTTCATCACAGCGGCTAGAACTAGGTTTTCAGTTCAGTTAAGCATTTTGGTTTTGTTTTGAGATTCTTATCATGCTTTCACAAATTTTCACAATTTATTTAGTAGCATATAGGATTTCAAACAGTAGCTAAGTTAATGGTTACATTTTATTAGCGTAATAAACTTTTACGTGTATGAGAATTGAGGGCCTATTTTGAACGAAGATATACAAAGTAGGACAGTGTTTTGCGATTATATCTTGTTTTCACAGATTTTGTTTGGCATTAGCTTAGATTTCGGCGCAAAGATATTTTCTGTAGTATCCATAGTTTATCAGGGCCCTCAATCCTCTATGTGAGAACTGAGGGCCCAACTATAAAGTCCATATCTCGCTTATTTGACTTTCACAAAATCTCATTCCAACTTTCACAATTCTTTGGGAATGTTCACTAAATCCTAAGCACATTTTCAAAAAGTTATCAAAGTGGCCCTCACCCCACCCCCACCTGGTCTTCTCAAATTTAGCTAAGCTATTGTTACGTACATAACGAATACATCATTTTTAACTATTATTAGAAATCAACATTCATAACAGTATCGACCTAAACCGCAACTATATCAAACTTCATCATTAAAAAATAATATAGTAATTAGTAGCAGTATATTCAAAAATGATTAGATTCCAATTAATTTAATAATAGACACATTAGTGTGTTCCATATAACCAAATGAAAATAGTCCAGTACTTACAGTGAGGTGCGCACTGTCACATCGGCAACACCTGTGACGAAGCGCAAACATGTTCCGGACACAATTCCTATTAATACTGCCATTGGTAGTAGCTGGTAAGTTACAATGTCTGTTTTGCTATTGTATATGGTTACCATAAGTTTGATATTCTTCTGTTTTCAAGCGTTTCTGAATTATGTTCATGTTGCAGTGACGGTTGGTCAGACAAACAGAGGATACACTTACTATGGGACGTCGAACGTCCGGGATCAGAGGCCACAACCGATCTATGGACGGAGGCCGTTAGTTTTACCGCCGAGACCAATGCCGGTGATGGGTCCGGTAACCGCTGCGCCTATGGCGCCTGCCGTTACTGCTACTCCAGTCCCTGCCGAGCCAGCACCTGTCCCCGAGGGAATTGAAGCCCCCGTCGCACCCCCTGCACAACCAGCCCCGTCGTACAGTCCAGTTCTTCCTTCACGTACAATTTACACCCCCGGATACAGACCACTTCTTCCCCCTCGCCCCATCAGGCCAGCGCCGTCGCCGTCGGTTGTCGCCCCTTCTCAACCCCCTGTCCTTGCTGAGCCCCAGCCAACCGAAACTTTACCGCCAGTAACAGAAGCTGCACCATCTGTACAGCCCGTAGAAGCAATCACTCCTGTAGCAGCGCCTGAACCTGCAGCCGAAAAACCCGAGCCCAAACCAATTCCTATTGAAAGTTTACCTGTTGAGCCCATTCATGACCGTGCACCACTACCACTATTACCTCCTACATCAGAGCCAATTCAGCCATCCGTAGTGTCCGAGCCCATCCTACGACCGGAACCTGTTCGGGAACCTATCCCACAACCCGAGCCGATTCGGCAACCCGAACCAATTGCACAACCCCAGCCAATTCGGGCACCCGAGCCAATCCCACAAACTGAGCCCATTCGGCAACCAGAGCCTGTCCAAGAACCTGAACCCATTCGGCAACCAGAACCTGTTCTGCATCCCGAGCCTATGCCACAACCCGAGCCGAGTAGGCAACCCAAACCTGTTCAAGAACCCGAGCCCGTCTCGGAACCCGAGCCTGTCCCGGAACCCGAGCCCGTCTCGGAACCCGAGCACGGCTCGGAACCCGGGCCCATCTCTCAACATGAACCCGTTCAACAACCTGAACCCGTCTCGCAACCTGAGATCGTTTCGCAACCGGAACCAGTTCTGCAACCCGAGCCTATCTCGTCACCTGAGGTCCAGCAACCAGAACCCACCCAGCAACCCGAATCCGTGGCACAACCGGAACTCGTCCGAGAATCAGAACACGTCGAAAAACCCGAGCCCGCCTTGCAAGCCAAACCAGCGTCGCAGCCCGAGCCCTACCAAGAAATCGATCCGGTCATTCTGGTAGCAGAACCACAACCGGGGTCAGTAGCAGCCCCCCAACCTACCAGCTTAACTCCCGTTGCTCAAACACTTCGGTCTGTCATCGTACCTCAATACTCCAAGCCAGTGGCATTACCACCCCTTCTTCCTAAACCCAAACCAATACGGGAACCTGCTTTTGGTCGCCACCGTCAGCCCTCAGTTCCGCCTACGAATTATTATCCTATTACGCTTCCTCCACCAACTCCCTCACACCACTACGAGACGGTAGCTACTCTGCCACCACACCCGGTGATAGTCACACGCATCACACACTATCAACCACCGGTGACTCAAGCACCCGGTCAATTAAAGTTAGATTTCCAGTGCAAAGAAGAAAATGGATATTACTCTGTTGAACATGAATGTGACACCTATATTGAATGCACGGTAAGAGATTATCTTGCAGATTTACTGCTTCCTCAAAATAATAACTCGAAAGATGACCTAAGATGTTAATTTTTTGACACGAATGCCAAAGACGAGTTATATATTTTTGTTAGTGAGCCCCTGTCGATTTGCAAACCTTTCTATCCTTTGCGATCTCTGGCTATCCAATTTTATTTTTGTTAAATTCCCTACCACTGACCTTGACTATTCTTTCTTTGCAGCAAGGTAGAGCAATGAAATATGCGTGTCCCGATGGTCTTCACTTCAATCCTGCTGCCAAACGTTTCGAATACCCATGCGCTTATCCCTCAGAAGTGAAATGTATGGCAGGTGAACAAGAACGTACGTAGTTACACAATTTTTTTCTAAGACCTTCCTTTGATTGTAGATTCTACTCTTTGAATTCTTATTGAATGAAGTTTCTCATGTTAACTTATTTTTTTAGAGAATCCTAAACCTACGGACAAATGCCCAAATCAATACGGGTTCTACTCGATGAATGATGGCGACTGCAGCAAATTCATCATGTGCCAGGAAGGCTTAGCCACCATAATGAACTGCCCTATGGGTCTTGTTTTCAACACGAAAACAAGCAGTTGTGACTGGCCTGTTAATGTACCACAGTGTAACCCTAGTGGTAAGTTTTTGGTTTTTTAACCAACAGACTAAAAGAGTGCGAATACGTTAAGAAAAACATGATTTCAATTCAGAAGCAAAACTAATCATTTGCCTTTTTTATTTCCAGTATTCAAGGACTTCACTTGTCCGGATCCCCCAGAAGATGAGAATGGGCAAATTTCTGATATCATCCTCAAATACAGGTAGCTACCAATACAATTTGCCCTCTATTTTTTGTACTTATGTTAATCAGCCCATATAACTTCAAACTAATCTTTTGTTTTTAGGTACTATGCAGACTGTAAACTGTACATAGCCTGTCAACTGGGCAGTCCTCGGCTTTTAAGCTGCGACCGAGGGCTTTCCTTCGACGAAGCGTCGCAGTCCTGCATCGATGAAGACTATGTGACGGACTGTGCGGCTCCTTATCTACGAGTACAATAATTAATTATTATTTTTTTAATATAAATAAATAATAATACAGAAATTGCCCTTTTTTTCTGCTGGTTGAGTGGGACTATGGCTCCTAGGGCTCTGCCATCATAATACTGGTATTACCTACTCCCATACTGCTTTGAATGCTTATAAAGTATCAAATTCTTTTCTTCAAGTTTTAACTACGATCAGTGGTGTGTGTGGTGGATCAATGAAAACGACGAAAATGTATTTATAAGCCAGAATAACTCGAAATTATGCGATTGAGTTTATAAGCCGTGTGGTATCCGGCAGAGTAGAATAGAACCAACCCATTACACTCACGGGTGTCGTGTATGGCAACTAATGTCTGAGGAAGAACACCTTGCGCATCCGTAGACCAGAGAATGGGCAGCAGTGTTTTCTGTTAGTATTTTATCACTGCGATCTCCAATCCGCCTGCCAAGCGTGGAGATTACGGCAAATTCCTCCCATCATGGGAGAGGCTTATGTCCAGCAGTGGACGTTATGGGCTGTTGTTGTTGTTGTTGTTGTATGCGATTGAGTCTGAATTCTCTTCGTACAATTCCAAAGAGTTCACAAAAATTTTGTGCAAAAAAGCTTCGCGTAGACCTACAAAACCGTATGGTGTCGTGTCCGTATGGTGGATCCCGCTGCCTATACCAACGACTGGACCTAGCAACGTATAACGCACGCATACTTCGGACCGACGAGAAGATAGCGGAACTCGGAGAGGAATTGAGCAGCCTGCGATGGAGTATTGTGGGATTATCTGAAGTCCGAAGAGAGGGGGAGGACACGATAATCCTAAAATCCGGCAACCTGCTCTTTTTCCGAGAGGGTGACCGTCAGTCCCAGGGTGGTGTTGGGTTTATCGTCCACAAGTCCCTTGGGAACAACGTGGTGAAGATCGAGAGTGTGTCGACCAGGGTGGCGAACCTTATACTCAGAATATCCTCAAGATATTCGCTGAAGGTCATACAGGTCTACGCCCCGACCTCGGCACACCCCGACGACGAAGCTAAATATAGAGACCGCTGATCATCTCTGGAGGAGGCCTTCACCTTCTACTAAGAGGGGTTCTTGCTAAAATTACAATTTACAATCATATTTTATCAAATTTTAATTCACAATTCTAATTTTAATCGTAATTCATAAATTCATATTAAATTAATTCATAATAAATTAATAACAATTTCAATGTTCTCAATAAAATCAAAGCGAATTTCAGTCAAAAAAGTATCGGGAATGGATGATTTGTTTATGGTTCCAAATTCAAATTTTTGTTTTTTGTAGTTGTTAGATTGGCACAACTGTTTTCCATTTTGGCGCGGAGTTTGAGTTGCATCTGTTATTTATATTAAATACAGTGCTGGTTTTAGTAATATCATATATAGTGTGTATTGCGAATTTCATAATGGACAAAAATATCGAACAAAGAGTTTGTCTTAAATTTTGCATCGCCAATGGAATTTCGTGTTCGGAGTCACTGAAAATGTTACAGAAGGCTTACGGTGAATCGACTTTATCAAAAACTCGTGCTTATGAGTGGTTCAAAGCGTTCAAAAGCGGTCGAGATGTGATGGAAGATTTGCCTCGCTCTGGTAGGCCGTCAACGTCTGCAACTGAAGTTAACATCGCAAAAGTGAAGAAAATAGTAACTGAAAATCCCCATTCAACTCTGAGAGAGATAGCCGCCGAACTTTCTGTATCTCACGAGTCGATCCGTACCATTTTAACTAATCATTTGGGTATGAAACATGTTGCTGTTCGGCTAGTCCCAAAAGATCTGAATTTTCTCCAAAAACTCAATCGCATGAAAGTCGCTGAGGACATGCTAGAACGAGTCAGTTTGGACCCAACATTCATGAAACGCATTGTTACTGGTGACGAGACGTGGGTTTACGAGTTTGACATGCAAACTAGTCAACAAGCTTCGGAGTGGCGCCTTCCAACTGAACCGAAACCGAAAAAACCACGCCAAAGTCGATCAAAAGTCAAAGTCATGTTGACTGTTTTCTTTGACTATCGCGGTGTTGTGCACTCTGAATTCTTACCGGAAGGTCTAACGGTAAATAAAGAATATTATTTGAGCGTCATGCGGCGTTTAAGAGAGCAAATTCGACGAAAAAGGCCAGATTTGTGGAAAGAAAATTCTTGGATTTTGCACCACGACAATGCGCCTTCGCACAAGGCTATCATTGTGAACGAATTTTTGACCAAACACTCAACAAATACCATCCAGCAACCACCATATTCACCAGATATGGCTCCTGCTGACTTTTTTCTTTTTCCTAAACTCAAATTACCACTTCGTGGCACCCGTTTTCAATCGATAGAAGACATAAAGGAGAATTCGCGGCGAGAACTGAACTCAATTCCGGAAGCAGCGTTTAAAAAATGTTTTGATGAATGGATTAGTCGTTGGCGCAAGTGTATCGTTTCTAAAGGAGCATACTTTGAAGGTGATAAAATAAATTTGGATGAATAACAGACATTTTGTGTATTATTGATCTTTTCCCGGTACTTTCTTGACAGAGTAGTATAATACGATTTTATCATTGCATGCATGATTAATTCTTATTTTTTTTTTTTGTACTGCAAAAAATAAAAGGCTTTTTTATTTTATTTTATTTTACTATCAACCCAAGAATAAAATCAAAATTTAAGTTCAACGTCTGCTTGTCGCCAAAAAAAAATTAAACTTCTACAATTTTTTACGACAGTTAAACGTCCGTGACTGTCGCGGCCGTTGTCGCGGCCATTCCTGTCAAAGCGGTTGACGTCATTTCCCTCTATCTGCTTTTATCCGTAAGCGGGCTCCACATTCATGCCGTGAACACCTGTGAAAGCCGCGAACCGCGAATGTGGATGGCTTTCGCGCCCGTTCACGGGCTTTGCGCCTTTTGGGGCCTTGTTTCCCGTTCAGTGTCGGTATTTGCGCCCGCTTCAAAGGGTTTGCGAGGTGCGATCCTACCGCGAACGCAAGCGCATCCACTCGCGCACAACTCGCGCGTGAAAGTACATGACGTATGGATGTTTATAAAGGAAATAATGAATATTGAAGTGACTGATTTAAAAAAAAGGAAAATCTAATGTCCAGTTATAGGAAATATAAGAAAAAGGTGAAGGATTCTAAAAAGAAGTCTGGAGCAAGCATATTTATATTTATGTATAGCAATTCTGTTGCTGTTGTATAGCATTCGACGTCCATTCTCGACGAGCGCGCGAACTAAACAACTGTGAACGGTAACGAATGTGGAGGGACATGTTTTTCGCGACGACTTCGCGGCTTAATTACGGCGTGAATTCAGGCAGGTGTTCACGGCGCCATTCGACGTCCATTCTCGACGACTCGACAAGCGCGCGAACTAAACTGTGAACGATAGCGAATACGGACCCGCCGTCGAGAATAACTGCCAGATTTATCGAATCGATTCCTACGTACTAGCACTGCCGAGGCCGACCCGTTTTTATGTGCCAATACAAGGCATTTAAGGTGGATGCTCCAAGGTAGCCCGCGAAATTCAAATATTCTTACGTTTTTTGCAATTTGCAGACCAGTACTAGGGTTAATGTTTATTACAATATTATTTGCGGCTGCAAGACGTATGTAGTTACAGAATTCGCGAATAATATTTTAATCAACATACAACCTAGCACTGGCCTGAAAATTGCAAAAAACGTAACAAAAATTGAATTTCGCGGGCTACCCTGGAGCATCAGCCTTAACATTTCAAGAACTGTGTTTCGAAACTTCAACAGCTTCCATGGCGCGGATTATAATTATAGCTCCAGTTCATATATCAAAACAACCAACCAAGCACACTGGTTTTCACTGCTCTCAGATTTTCAGTTATCCGAATATCCGACGCTCTGTGGTACTGGTAGTTATTCCAAAATCATCATTACACCATCATGTCCTAACATTACCAATACATAAAAATATAACAAATAAATACTTTTTTTTTTTAATTGGCAATGTTATCAAAAAACCTGTGTCTTCTACGCACAAAATAACGAATGCTATTGGTTGATAAGTTGATATTGAATTTAGGACTGTAACGTCCAATCATGTTTTTATTTTTGAATAATCTGTAAAAGGAAACAATTTCAATTTCATATTTCCGCCAAAGAAGCGCGGTTTTGCAGCCTACAATATTTTGAATTTGAATTTTTATTTACAAGAATCTGATTGATATCAGTATGATGATTAAGTGCAAATTGTATATTTTTGCATTAATTTTGGTATTTTGAACGGCGGACTGTAGTGTGATATGCATACGATGACCAGACGATGACGGAACAAACTGCGAATAGTGCGAGCACCGCGAGACATTCCGCTAGCGCAGCCCTGGCGGACATCGCCCCAGTTGCCCCTACGGATCGAGCGGTTGCGTAGTCACTATTCACGGCCGCAGCCTCTGAGCATTTATTTTTTTACAGTGTGTTCCTAGAGTGAATTTAAAAGTTAAAAAACAATATAAAGTCGTTATCCTGTCATTGGTTTTATCTCAAGTATTTCTATAGTTCCATGTCTAGCTGTGCACAAAATGGAAGATTCCTACATTATCGCTAATTTCCACACGCTGTGTCGACTATGTCTGCACAAAAGCACATTCTCGACGTCGTTATTCGCAGCTGCGCCAGACGACGAAACAAATATTGCTTTAACCTCCAAACTAGCAGAATGTTTCGAGTTACAGGTAACATGAAATAATCATTTTTGCGAATTTAATGGTTACAGTATTATTTACATCTTTGTTAATAAATCATGATATTTCAGATTGATCCTAATGATGGGCTGCCTAATAGAATCTGCTACAAATGCTTGTTCAAAGTTGATAAATGCTCAAAATTCAAGCTACAGTGCATTCAAAATGAAAACAGGTTGAGACAGATCACAATAAGAGCTAATGAAATGGACAACTCGAACTCATCAGAGCTCAGCAACTACAACTATGGATCACATTCTCAGGAGGATGTAAAACCTAAACCTGAAGAGTACATTGTTGAAGATAGTGTTGTGATGGTGGTTGATCCCAGCCTTGACTATGACTCCTCTGAGGAGTCTGAAAATATGGAACCAGTTGAACCAGAAGTTATTGAAAGAAACAACACACCAGACGGCGAGCCAATGACTGAATCCTTTTTCAAAAATGTGTTCATGTGTCAATACTGTGATCAAGCTTTTGTTTCACAAGAAAAATGTAAGGAACATGAACATGCTTACCATGATCCCAACTTACCCTTTAAATGTGTTGAGTGTAGTCTAGTCTTTGCTGAGCGTAGTCAATATGTGCAGCACACTAAACAAGTACATGGCAATGATAAACCATACCACTGTCCAGAATGTGATAAGTGTTTTGGGAGACGCTCTGATTTGAGAAAGCACTCTATTGTTCACACTGGTATAAGGCCATATCAATGTCAATATTGCTTGAAAAGCTTTTCCCGCAATACTAATCTTAGCAAACATCTGCGAATACACGCTGGACACAAACCTCATGTGTGCCCTCTTTGTCCAAGGAGCTTTGTGGCAAAAGGAGACTTACAACGCCATGTGCTTGTTCATTCTGGGATGAAGCCTTTTGCTTGTAGAAAATGTCACTTAACATTTGGTAGAAGAGATAAACTTATAAAACATGAAATGCGACACACTGCTACAAGCCCAGTCAAAACAAATCCTAATTCCTTTATTTTGCCTGACCATGATCAAGATACCCATGATATGGTGGTAAATGTAAACCCATTTAGCAATCTTATGACTTCTCCTACCCAGCTACATCTTGATTCATCAAATACTGATTTTGACCTACCCAGAGTCCCAGATCACATCTCGGGAGAGAGCAGTTTCATGAAAGTACAGAAAAATACTTCTGCAAGTAAGCCCATCAACCATTCCCCACCAAAACAGAAAGCTGCAGCAGCAAATAAAAACAGGCCAAAAAATATTAAATGTCATCAGTGCCCTAAAAGGTTCTGCTCCTTAGATTCCTACAAAACACATGTGTCTATTGCACATATTGGATCCAGGGTCTTCCAGTGCAAAATATGTTTTAAAAAGTTCCCCCGCAAAAGAGAGTTGGACCGTCATGCAGCTCTTCATTCTGGTATGAAACCATTTTCATGCAGTCAATGTGATAAAAAGTTTACTAAAAAGGACAAACTTGATAAACATGAGCAAACTCATGAATGCCTGGTTGTGAATATGCCTTGCATAGAATGTGGTGCCACATTTGAAAAGAAACCTGATTTAGTTGCACATATAAAATCACATTTTACTGAAAATTTTGATGATAAGCTAACTGAAGCTGAAATTAAGAAAGAAGAAGAAACTGATTTTAATTTGGATGACAATTTCTATGACCTAGAAACATGAGATTTTGAACTTGATAATAAACTTGCCTGAATAATTCTTAGCACCACAGTGTAACTTATTGTTCACTTGCTAGTACTTAATAGATAGGAATGTTTTAGAGGGATAAAGTGGTGTTTTTTTATATTGATGATTGAATTTTATGTATGTTAAATTTTTGTTCTAGGTATGTATTCTGATTAAGTGAAGTCTGAATCCCATTCTATAAAACGTGGATAATTAAAAAAATATCTGAACATTTTCAATCTTCAAAACGACTAATCCAAAACCTTCTCATATTGAGGAATAATTTAACCAAAAATTATGTTAGTACTTTGTTATGCATCATTGTTAATTTAAGGAAATCTTTTATTGAATAAGTAGGTACAAGCAATATAGTTTGTTAACAAGATTATTGTTAATCTAATTCATGTTACACAAACAATGCCACACACCCATATCTTCAGGTTTTAGATACCTGACTTAAAATGGTCTTGAACAAGTAGTAAAAATAATTGTGAATACTTACGTTATTGCAGTCATTAGATCTGAAATTATGGAAGCTATAGCTGTCTCATACAACTGCCATACTATTGGGCAAAATGCTATAGTCTATCCAAAGATAAGAATGATATACAGACTGTTTGGTGTGAATTTTGCGTGTTTTCAAAATTAAAATATCCTTACGGTCAAGGATGAATGAGTTATTAGGGCTGAAGATGTATAGGTAATGTAAAATTCTTTTGGCCCAATCCATTTAGCAAACAATGTACCAAACAACCTGTATTACTACCTATGATAAGTCTAGTATTTTTGTTTATCAATGTAGGTATGCATGTATTGAAATTGTGACTTACCATAATTGTGTTTTAGGTGATAAAGCACAAATACTGTCGTTATCAAGTGATAACTTAATGTAGGTACTTTAGATAATAATAATGTAATACATAATTAAGATGACTGTCTACTTATTTAGTTTAAAATAATTGAATTGAGTTTTTTCCTGATATTATATTTCAAATCAAATAATTATTTATAGCGAACAACAAGATCGGTTATTATATTATTTCAAAGAAACAAATGCATGCATTTAGGAAAACTAGAATTCTGTTCTTTACAAATGTAGTTACATAGATGATAAATATTTTGTTAAAAGTAATCTAGAATATACAAAAATATTATTGTAAAATAAAGCTCCCTGTTTATTATATATTCTATCTACTTATCTCACTCTTCAAATCTATTTTTCAGCAGGTTCATTCAGTATTACATAAACAAACACTAAACTTGTTCAATTAATATTCAATAATGCATCAGAATGAACATTTTTTGTACATACTAATTGCAAATTAATCAGTAATGTTGTTGTGCAAAAATAGGTAGATGTAAATATTTATCTGCAATAAATGTTGTCCACTAAATTATTGACTGTCTTTTACTAATTTTTGAACAGTAAAAACCTTGTTACTTCCATAATGTAAATTTTCAGTAGCAGCTTTTTGTAAAAAAAAAAAATGTTTAGTCAATCTATCATACATACATAATATGGGCAGACTAATATAATAAATCTGAAGAGTGAACAGGCTAATCTCTGAAACTACCAGAAAGAATTTAAAAAACTCAGCATTTGATAGCCAAAGGTTATCAAGGCTTTTTTGGGCTTGTTGACTCTGGGAGCTGAGTAAAGAGAAAAGGTGGGCAAGCAAGGATCTTGGCTAGTCATGCTTATGGGTCAATGAAACAAAATTACATACTCTACATTATATTGATTGTTTTAACCAGCTAAAGGATTAGCATGTATTGTAACTGAAGTTATTTTTGCTTCTGTAAGTGGCCGGTATGTTTTTGGGTTGACTGCCATTTTTTCTAAATCATCAAGTGCTTCATGTCCATCTATGATTCTGAAACAAAGGATAACATAAGAAAGGGTAAGTAAGTATGACTGAGCAGCAAGCCAATAGCATCCACCTGCAAAATTATAACATTAGGTAGTGATTACATGTGCCAAGCTGATATCTGAAGGTGATTAAAGCTATGGTAGATGAGATAAATGTAGTTTGCCCATCAGCCCCAGTTGAATAAACGCAAATATGTGCAGTATCTACTTTGAGTCCAGTGAGTTCAACAAAAACTTCCATCGCAAATAAGACTTGTATACTTAGCAGCTTTGATAAACTTAATGTTAAGTTAGAATTGATTATTTATGTGTGTCTAACCAAGTGGTATAGCATTACCCAGCAACTAGGTTCTAGAGAAGGTGCAGTTATTAAATTGACCAAATCAACCTATGCTAGCTGTAGACAAGTCTTTCAAGTTGCTCAATCTTATGCAATCACCATCAAACTTTTGGTTTTTGGCAATAGTGGGTTTTGTTCTGCTTTAGAATTATAATTATTTGTACTCCATGCTAAGTTAAAGTAGCTTTTACAGCATATTATCTTACCTGCCAAATAGTGTATACTTCAAATCTAAATGAGGTTGTTCTCCATATGTGAAGAAAAATTGGCTTCCATTCGAGTTGGGTCCATTATTGGCCATGCTCACCATACCTCTTGCATTATGCTGTAAAAGTAAAACATTTATTACAAAATGATTATGCATATCCCTTCGTCTGTGAAGCCCGACCAAATCGGTCTGACATCATTGTTTAACTATTGTGTCTACTTCGCTAACAGATGAAGGTTTATGCCAAGCTAAAGAAGTCTATTCACCCTCCACAAATATAATGAAACATTATATTCTGTGTGTGTGTGTGTATTCTGTGCTTAGTAAAATTGCTACCTTCAACTCTTCCTTAAATTCATCTTCAAACTTTCGTCCCCATATGGACGTGCCTCCTTTACCAGTGCCTGTAGGGTCGCCAGTCTGTACTATGAAGCCCTAAAAACGATAACAACACAAATTGACTTCTTTTCGATATTCAAATTAAAATATATACTTATTTTACATTTTAACGTCAAATAAATGGCACCAGGACTTACCTTAATATTTCTATGGAATAAGGACCCGTTGTAATAATTGCTAGCACATAATGCTAGAAAATTCTCACAAGCTTTTGGACATTGCTCACAATACAATTCTATTTTTATATCCCCAACATCAGTATGCAATGTGACAGACATTTTTTTCTTAAAACTTAATAATTAATACTTTAACTTCTTCTATAGAATCCAGTGAGTCCACAATAGTTTAATAATTTATTTACTTTCAAAAGAACTCTAACTCATTGCGCCGTAGCCAAGCCTGACAGTGACAGACAGTAAACAAAACAAGTCAGACGTCATGTCAAGGCTGTCAATGTCAATCATTGGCATTTCGTTTTAAGCATTACAACAAAACTGAAAAAATTGAAAGACGGAAGGAAACTGACAATAAATCCTGTTGTCTAAAGAAAGGAAACGAGTATTCTATTTTAGATTTTTGGGGTAAATAACAGGGGCTCGTGCCTACGTAGCAACATCCGCACGCAGTTATTTCGGATTCATGGGTCTTATATGGGTCAATAGCATTACAACTACCACACATACTTCGCTAATAAAACTTGATTAGATAAAAAAGAACATTTATTGAGATCAAATTACACAAACAAAAAAAATTATTCACAACCACCTTCCCTTTCATTTTGGTGATGAGCGTCTATGCCTTGGTTTGTGTAGTTGCCAAGTAACCTCAGGCCGTTAGGGTCGAAGGGAGATTTCAAGTGTAAAGTCGCTTTATGCTTCTTTCCCAAGACTTCGATCTCGTAAACGCCTTCTTGCAAATACTCTTTGGTGACTTGTGAGCCTTTGTTAGTGACGTAGCCGATACCGATTGGTTTGTCCAGGTAGAAGGCATAATCTCCTCTTCTTAGGTAGCCCGCGGGCTCACCATTTCTAAATATAGCTTCTTGTCCAAAGACGGCAACCTGCAATCATTAATAAAATTATCAATTAATCATGACATTTATAGAAGCAATTTCATGAATCTTGATCAAGCAAAAGGATTAACTAGTTGGATAAGTAAGGATCAAATAATGTTTTTTGCTTTTGACAATCGCTATGGGACGAAGAACGTGACGTTGAAACAAATTGTGACCGTCTTTATCCTACTACCCTTATTCTAAATGTAGTTAGCACTGGCTTCTTTTAATTTCATCCATCTCGTTCAGTCGTCTTATTGTTCAGGCCCCTTATTCACAACGCTTCGAGTCGATTTTCAATTTGGAAAATCGTATGTCTATCTTTTTTTGACATTACGAAATCGAGCGAGATAGACATACGACTTTCCGAATCGAAGCGTTGAGAATAAGGGGCCAGCTCCTTCCTATTCTTTTCGTTGTTTTCATAATCCATCTATCCAGTTTATTATTTGTTTAACACTAGTGGAGGTACTTTCATACAAGCTTAATAGCTTGTTCTGCCCTTATGACTCTTCAAGATGTTAAGATTTCTAAACAGTCTGCTTGCTTTATTGGCTTGCCGTATGGTTGGCTAATAAGCACGTCACTGATACAAACCTTTATGAATGAACACAAACCTTTTCATCAAGTGTGAAATACGCGTATTTCTTGGTGACCCCGTCTTTTTTCAATCTAGTGACGTGTTCATTTCCGATGTAGTCGCCGTCTTTCCTGCACGTGAAGCCCATACCAGCTTCTATCGGATTGTCATCGGCCCTCAAATCGGAGTTCCATAAGTGGTATCCTGAAATTGAATGACAAACATTTTTTTTATTAGGAGAATGGTTTTGATATTGGCATTACATCTTGTTTGACTAATCAAACAAGATGCAATGCCAATATCGAAACCGAGTGAATTTTACTCACTCACTCTACTCTACTCACGCAACTCTCTACTCTACTTTACTCACTCTTTTTTTTTTTCTTTTTTGGCATTCAAATGCTTGACAATAATATTTTAACTTTGTGACATTACTACCATAGACAAAAAGGTTCATCATTATCATTCAGTCGAGAGCCATCTACAGCTGGCAGCATAGGCCTCTCCCAATCGGTCCTGTGCCGCTCAAAACTAGCCAGAGGGTTTCTGCGACCTCATTAACCAGGGCCCGTACCACCACCTCTTTTAGCATAGCGTATTACTTTAAAGTCACTCCAGTGTGCGAAAGAGGTGGAGCTAGACGTCCTGTGTGTCCCATCTCTTTCGCACACTAAACTAAGATTAAAACAACAAGAGATCTTGGTAGGCCACAAGGTCGTCGATCCACCTTTTACGGGAGGACCCTTATAATCATCATAGCAGCCCGGAATCACCCAATGCTGGTTATAGGCCTCCCCTTTCTTTAGCCACACTTCCCGGTTCTGTGCTTCCCTGATCCAGGTGTTTCCAGATACGTTACGTTTGACGATATCGTCAACCCAACGAGTAAAGCGCGTCGGGTTGAAGACGACCTGGACGGCCCTGGTTTCTTTGGCCAAACCTTGGCCACCACTCGGTCAAAGCCTTGCTCCATCGGCCATCTCCGCGTCTAGCCAGATGTCCTGCCCAGGTCCACTTGAGGCGCACCGCCCGGTCCCCAACGTCGTAGACTTTCGTCCGACGGCGGATTTCGGTGTTACACACTCGATCTAAGAGAGTTATAGAGTTATGCTAAGCACGGCCCGCTCCATGGCCCTTTGTGCCACTCGTACTCGGTGGACAGTCTCCTTTGTGAGCGTCCATGTCTCGGCACCTTACCATGAAATACAAAAATATTACCTTTCTCAGCACTCAACGAGGTCAAAGCCCTCCAGCCAGAGTTCTTCAGTCCGCTGGCGCGGCTCAAGGCCTTGTACACCGAGATGGCATGAGCGGACGGTACGTGGAGCTCCCAGCCCTGTTCGCCGGACCACGTGACCCGAAGCGCTCGGCAGCGGTATCGCTTATCTTCGGGAGAGTGCGGGTTCCGACTCACGTCGATGCTACGGTGCGTGTTCACCGGGAATGCGTCGTTATCCAGGCCAGAGTTTGTGAAGCGTTCCAGGATGCGTCGGCTGTGGAAAGTAGATTTTAGAGGTATTACGAGGGCAGTCCCAGGTCTATCTAAGAAAATACGAAAAAAAAAACCGCTGGACATTACACACAGCGCCATGTAGTGCCACACTAAGCAACGAGGCTTGTGTCGTGGAAAAATCAGTAGCCTCTTTTAATTAATTTGATGTACTCTTAAAAACTCGGCTTTATTGTCCTGAATCTTCGCTTCACTCGACTGAATTCTCTTCACTATACTCTATTTTTGTTCCATTATGAGGAATCGCGGCAGCCATCTTAGAAACATCTTTTTCATGTCCAAAGTGTTCGTACTGACCTGTCAGGTCCCTGTACGCCAAGGATGCACAGCTGTTTGGTGACGTCAGTGATGGTGGCCCTCAACTTGTGCGTCTGCACGATGCGGCGGAGGTGCGCCAGAGTGTGGTACGCACTGAACCCGCTGGTGACGACGTAGTAGCCGCGACCCTGCTCACAGAAACAATTACAAAGAGGAGCATTTGAACAGGGATCGAGTTGGAGATTGTACGATCATTTTTTCTGTTTCTCTGTTTCGAATTTTCCTGGCCAGCCCAAAACTACTACGGCATCTTCGGTGGCAGCGCCGAGGTCACTATTCACGTTTTTGGCTCATCCACACCCTGTTGCCTTTTTATCGAAGTCGCGTTATTTTACGAGTTTAAAGTTACATTTTCCCATTTGAGTTCGAAATTATTAAAGAACGCATACTAAGAATATCATCTTAAGATATTTTACACATAGTTAACGTTTTTTTTTCTGGGTTATTTTCGAAAAAATGCAGTGAATGAAGTAAGAATACGATTCGACATCAATATAATAACTGCTGAGAATCGTGACTCCATTTCAATGACAACTTTTCTGCATTTATTACAATCAGTGGACTGGTGGACTGGTGGAGTGGCTGGTGGTGGTCTGGTGGTCGAGTTGTTTATATAAGTTTAAAAATATGAATATGATCAGTATCAACTCTGGCGCATGCATACCTTAAAGATGGGTTCGTGTAACTGTCCACTGCCGCTGTCTACTATACTGACAGTCAAGTCAGCTTCCACGCCGCCTTTCTTGTTCAACATCAGAGAGTACACCACCCTGGAAATATAAAAACACTAGCATAAGACCGCGTTCAATGTTGATAAACCTAATTTTCTTCTTTACATTTAAATAAAAGCTGGTTTATTTTTTGTCTATCTGTCCTTTGTGCAATAGCTACCTACGCCTCTTTTTGATGGGCCTGCACATAAGTGAAATTCAACCAAAAAAGTATGCAAATAGAGTTTAAAACAGTTTCAGCCTAGTGGTACGCATGTGTACTGACAGTGATCAGGGCAAAACAGTATCGTACATAGATCAATTTAGGTAAAGGTTATCAGCAGTGATAGCAAGTTCGTTACCCAGGAGACGCACCTCTGATTTTTCGAATTTATGTGCGTATTGTATTTTTGTAGAGGAGCTCTTGGCTAAATAATAACAGCCGCTCGGGTCGATCTTTAGGTCAAGCCGTGCTTGCCTAGGTTGGTCTGTGGATGGGTTACCACCCTTACATACCGAGTTTCCTCCGAGCCTCGGAATGCACGTTAAGCTGTTGGTCCCGGCGGTCATTTGTAGATCTTTGACAGTCGTTACAGGTAGTCAGTGGCCCAAAAAGTCTGACAACCAGGCTTACCAAGGGGTATCGTATTACCCAGTACTAACTGGGTTGTGGAGGCCAGATAGGCAGTCGCTCCAAGTAAAATACTGGTATTCAGCTGCATCCGGTTAGACTGGAAGCCGACCCCAACATAGTTGGGAAAAGGCTAGGCAGATGATGATGTGCGTATTGTATTTTATAACTTGCTTTGTTGAAGGAAAAACAAACAGTATGGCTGAGAGATATTTCTCTACGGCATATAAAGCCAAGTCAGAGGCCCATGAACGGCATAAAAACATTGACACCAGCAGGCCTAGCCAAGTTGCAAACGTTTCGTATCGATTTTCTTTCTACAATCGTAAACGCCTCGCGCGGCGTAAGCGATTGTAGAAAGCGCTAAATTGGTAGCCAAGTTGACACGACTGAGTCGATCGCTCGTTCTATAATGTCTGTAGAAAAAACCTACACTTTAGTCTATGGTGAGCGTTCCTACCAAAGAGTTTAGCGATCAACATTGTAGAAACGATAACATTCTATTCTATCATTTTGAACGATGTAAACTTGTCTACGAATTTTCTATTCGTTTGTGTTGATCACGTGATTTAACGTTGAGATGATGTCATTCCCATTCATTTGAATAGTTTTCTACTAGCGTTAACGATTGTAGATTGTCAACTTGGCTAGGGGTGCAGGTTAGGCACTAACCACATGATAAAGAAAGAAGAATATGAGGCCTAGCTAGGAACTAGCGGAATAAAGGCGTTGAACATTACACACAGCGCCATCTAGTCCACGACACAAACCTCGTTGCTTAGTGTGGACTAAGCAACGAGGCTTGTGTCGTGGACACCTGATAGTTGATATACTACATAGATACTTTTTGTTTGTAAATACATACTTATTATACACTAGCGGACGTCACGCGGTTTCACCCGCGTAGTTCCCGTTCCCGTGGGAGTACGGGGATAAAAGATGTATGTTACTCGCTGATAATGTAGCTATACATTGCTGAAAGAATTTTTCAAATCGGTCCAGTAGTTTTTAAGTTTATTCGTTACATACAAAAATACAAATCTTTCCTCTTTAAAATATTATTAGTACAGATATACATATAAACATCCATGACTCGGAAACAAATATCCATGCTCATCACACAAACATTTGCTCTTACCGGGATTCGAACCCAGGACCCTAAGAACGTAAGGCAGCCTCACTACCGCTGCGCCATTCGATATTAAGCATACCTATCATTAGATTTGTTGAGGTCAGCAGTGAACGCCAGTTCGGCAGTGCGTTGCGCGTCCGGCCCGGTCAGATAGAACTTGCCGTAGTAAGATAAGTTGAACAGGGCAGCTGCGTTACGGCATTGCAGAGCTTCTTGACCGATCTAGGAGGAAAAGGTCAAGGTCAAGTTTAGTGAATAATAGGGGTTGATTATAAATCTCACCCGGAGTCGACGCGATAGCTAAAATGTATGGTTTAGCTGTTTTTTTTAAATAACCGTTGTGTTTTTTAGTGTTTACTGGATTTGCGCGTCGATGCCCTATATTGTGTCAAGGCAAGATAGACATCATATTTTAAGTTGCTCACATGCTCCTTTTTCAATCCATCAATAAATTGGAAATCTGTTTAGTCCGTCAGTATTGGAAAATAATGGACACGATTTTTTTGTTTTTGTAAATCAATGAATATTGACAAAGATAAAACGCATTGGCTCGTGACGTCACAACGGACTAAAAATTATACCACGGCATGACGTACGGTCGAACAAGCTATTTGGTTTACATTTTACAATGTAATTTGTGGGTTAAACTGTATACAAAATAGCTTGTTCGACCGTACCTACTGAGAATTTTAAAAGCGTCGTATCTTCGTCAATTTTGGTCTACGTAACAAAAGAAAAAATACGTGTCAAATATTTTTTGATAATCGAACAGACGGACTAATTAGATTTTTTTCAGGACAAAAGCCTATTGTTGTAACCTGAATCGAACTTATTGGCGCTTGGCGCTTTAGTTTCAATAAACCTTGAAAGAATAACAACATAATATAACACCACGCCTGTAATCCCCGAAGGGTTAGGCAGAGGTGTACCTAATAGTACACCCACATTTCGCCAGTTATGTTTAAATCCCATATGTAATAGGGGGCAAACCTATTGCCATCAACCGGGCACAAGCCTAGACTCCGTGGCTGCTACTGAGAAATTCCTGATGGAAGAACCCAATAACACTTTGACCGACCCGGGAATCGAATCCAGGACCTGAAGCTCAGCAGTCACGCTTGCGAGCACTGTACTGTAAAATAGCAGAAATCGAATACTTACCAAGTTGTGGTGTTTAGAGAAATCAAACGAGTGGTCCCCCTTGAGGATCTCTTCGTAGCGCTTGTCGTCGTTCCTGGGGTAGTCTGTGTCAGCGCCGCCCCAGTCGTACGGCTGCACTCTCACCTGTAACGTAACATAGCATTATAAAGTTCTTAGCCCACATAAACAACCGTATACATAAGTTGGCAACCATAATATTGATCCTTAAATATGTCTATCTGCGGATAATGCAGTTGACTGCAACGTTATTACTTGCGCATTGTTAACTTTATGAATTATATATGTTGTAGTTGTTTAATATCCCTTATTAAATAAAATAAAATAAAAATAAATGACTCCACTCCCACCCGGCAAAAAATGAAAAAAAAAAAGCCCATATTTGAATTATATTCTATAATTCAAATATGGGCTTTAAGAATTTCTCTTTACATTGGCATTAACGGCGGTTAGCCCGCTGATAGCGAGCGGTCTGCTAATTAAAGTTGCCAATGTAAATTATATCTACTAATTCTAGCCTACAATGTTCCCACAGGGACACAGAGTTTCGCTCTGTGAGAGGAATCGGCTATTATAATAATCCACCACGCGGAGCTAGTGCGGGTTGGTGGTTAAAAACATTATGTCATCATCTGCGTAGACTTTTCCCAACTATGTTAGGTTCGGCTTCCAGTCTAACCGTATATACCAGTATTTTACATGGAGCGACTGCCTATCGGACCTCCACAACCCAGTTAGTACTGGGTAATACGATACCCCTTGGTAAGAGTGGTTGTCAGACTTTTTAGGCCACTGACTACCTGTAACGACTGTCAAAGATCTACAATGACAGCCGGTTACAAAACATTATGTAAAGCACTGCAAAACCAAGTAATCTTTCCAACAGAACATAAATGTTCTAAACCATAAGAGAATACCATTTTGATACAAGTGGAGAAAGTTTGTTATTGCATACGAGGCGGAATTAACTCCCGAGCCGCAGGCGAGGGTGTTTTTGAGCCGAGAACTGCAATAAAAAATGTCCACGTGTATCAAACGACGTTTTTCTATACACTTTTGAAAAAATAAAATAAAAGAACGAAAAATATTTTTGTCATGAATTATTAGGAAACTATGATTTTAATTTTCTTTTTTTTCCGCGCTTTGCTTTCGCCAGGTTGAAGGAGAAGCAATGGTATAAAGCCGCTAAACAGCCTAATATAAAAATTTGGAACACAAATAAATGTTATTTTTGTATATAAAAGTAAATATTAGTCTTAAATAATCATGTTTATCTATGATATTCAATTATTTATATAAAAACAATTTGAATATTCAAAAAATATTTACGCCGTAAAGACGCATGCTTTGCCAAAAATTAAAAAAAAACATTCACCTCCGATTATACATTTAGGCATTGATTCAATTTGGACTAAGTATAGGTATAGTTATCTGTGGCAATTTTCATTCCCGCACACGTGTTGGAAAGTGAAAAAAATCGCACGCGTGTGAAATACATTGCATGTTGAACCTAATCGTAGTGCAATAAAAACCAGTTTTCGAGGAAGTGTATTGAAATCGAATTTTTAGGTCGATAAAACAATGGTGTAACAATAGGGTAGATGACAAAAAAATCTAATAAGTCCGTCAGGTAGATTTCCAAAAAATGTTGGACACATATTTTTTCTTTTTTCAAGTAAACAAAAAATTAAGACGATACAGTGCGTCGAAAACTCGTATAACGCCACATTTGAGTACATTTTTTACTCAAATGTGACGTCACAAGCCCTCACAAGTCACAAGTCGCCCATCTTTGACACATTTTATCTTCGTCAATTTGTATTAATTTGATAAAACAAAAAACACGTATCCAATATTTTTCGATAATCTAACTGACGGACTAAACAGAATCACATTTTTTTTAGTCGCCTGCTGGATGTTGAACGCTGCATGCTTGCATACTACATGCTTGCTAGTCACCATCCCTATCGAAATAGCTTATCATGACTTGCATCTCGTCTAGCCAAATGTTCGTCGTTGGGCATCACTATGAACTATGACAAGAACAACCCACCCTCTCTCCAGGTAAGAAGAAGGCCGGTCTCTCCCACCCAGCCCTGGACTGCATGATCGCTCCATCGTCCACCAGCTCCTGATGCAGGGCATCGTGGCTAGCGTCGCGTCCCGCCAAATGCTCGTCATTCGGGAACACTATGTTGTAGTTCCGTGCGTACGCTTCGTGACTGCTCTCGCGCATCCAGTGGGCGCGGGACATCTGACCCGGGGTGAAGCGACGGATGTCGAAGTTGAACATGTTGTAGTGTGGTCTGGGGACATTTGTAAAGTTGAAGTACTCCACAACTTTGACATGGAAAAAGTTACACTGGGTAAAGTGAAACGGGGCGCGTAGTACATGACCTAAAGCCCAAAGGCCCATGCAGGCCCATGGCCTAAGGTGATTAATAGCTCTGATTTTAACCCTGCCAAAATAATAAGGGTGGGTATTGTTTATCTATCTGTACTAATATTATAAAGAGGTAAAATTTGTTTGTAAGTTTGTATGTAATAGGGGTAATCTTCGGAACTACTGATCCAATTCCGAAAATTATTTTACTAACAGGAAGCTACATTATCCCCCGAGTGCTACAGGCTACATTTAAAACGAGGTACATTTCCCGTGGGTTAATTACTGTACATAACTGGAGCGAAGCCGCGACCAAAAGCTAGTAACTAAATAAAAGAACACTGTTCTTGTACAATCTACATAACTAGTATATACAGGGTTAGTTTTCAATGACCGGCCAAATTTTCAGAGATGGTTTAGAATCGATAATATTTTCGATATAATGAAAAAAAAAACAACATAAAAAAAAAAAAACATTCCTGTCCACCACTAAAAAGCGAACGTGTGGTTATTGCAACAGCACAATTCAGTGCATTGATTCCCACTAGGTTTATGATTTCGGAAATTTTTTGGACATTTTCAAATGTATGCTATTATGTTATATTTTTCGAGACAATAATATTTATAATGCACTTTTGGTTTGATATCTAGATCTTAATTTTAAATTTTGGCTGGTTATTGAAAAGTAACCCTGTATATAAGGTTGTTTCCATGCATCGTAAACTGGCCAACAGTAGTTCTCTTTCTCTCAGTTGATACCCCATAGTAGAGGTTCTACAGTAAACCCTTTAGTGTGCGTCCACACTGCGAGCCTAGCGAATAGGCCTAACGCGGGCGCGACCGGCTGGCGGGTGCGTTGGCCACACTGACGAGCGAGCTGCTAAAGTGCTTGGACGTATTCCAGTTGTTGCAAACCATGGGCGATGATTTATTATTTTTACTAGACAGTCCGATTTTGACATGGGAGGTGTTAAACACAAGAGAAGGTGTGCACGAAATAAATAAAAACAGCAAGATAAATGGTGATTTTTTACTTTGTACGAAGAATTGAGATTGTACCCTAGAAAATTCAAAATTCGCTCCATAATTTTCTTGTTATTGTGAGATCACAGTGGTTGGGATGTTTACATATAGATTGAATCGCACATATAAACACTTTCAATATTTATCGCAATTTTAACAACAACGAAAATCTAAGACGCGCGTAAGTCGAGCGACAAGATCAAATTGGTTTGATACCCCCGCACCCGCGTCTAGGCCCGTAGTGCGACGAGCCATAACGCGCGGATAGGAACGTTTGGAAAGTAGGCTCGCCGCGCTTATAGGCGCCCCGCCTTCACTACAGTATTATGGCCGTAAACGGCGGTTTCATACGTTTGATAATTCGCTCCCGCGCTAGTCCCTAAGCTCGTGGACGTGGGCTTAGAAACAAAGATAATTTTTTGATACAATAGTATGCTATTCAGATGTAACTTTAACCTGGTTGCTAATTATTATTTTATCATTTTGAAACGATAATTTGCGTTGGTCCACGTCAATATTTAGATAAATTACGTAACCGACGTCATTAAAAGAGAATAATTGATAGTTAATAGTACCTAATTCAGTAATAATAGGGGTGATACAAAATAGGTACTTACCTAAATAAAAATAATATCAATCATTTATAATTACACTGAGTTTTGTGTAAAAGCGATAATGGTCAAACGGCGATAACCTCAAGTTATTATTGTGTTTACACAAACATATGAGTTCACATTCCAGTTTGTAGTCGAAGCTGTATTGTGTTTATAAATAGAGAAAATGCTAGACTTTGAACATGTTTTGACTGAGACAAAGTTCTTTTGCCTATATCTGGGGACGCAACCGTGACCCGTCGACTGCGAAAACACAGTCGAAAATACACCCTATTATCAAAGCAACTCACACTGAGAGAAATCCGCTTTGTATTTCAAACAAGTTTGACTTGTTAGATGGTTTTCTGTTTGAAATAAAAGTATTGTAGTTGTTCGAAACAAATGAAATATTATTTCTATTAGTCAGTTATGTACAAAGAACGAGGTAAAACTAGTTGGCTGGTATTTAATTGGATCAATCAAAAATCTGTTTGAAACAACAAGCTTAACATTGATTTAATAAAATTGGCATGTACCACCAATCAACAGGTAAGCTTATTGCAGTAACTAATTGTTATCTAGGAAACCCAACGAAATTGTGTGATTACCTTAATCGTAGGTACGTCAGGTTTAAACTAAATTGTATGTGTAGTTGAATGATATCTTATTTAAACAACGTTATAGCGATTGAAAGAACGCGCATCTTGAACATTTTGATACTAAAAACATTATTTTACCACAATACGCATAGTAGGCCTATCATATTATAGTAAATAAAATATCCGTAACTTGTTGAAGAAATTAGCATAGATACATTTCCGTCATTTAAATTTGATAGTAGGTAAAATACAAGTGTGTGTTTAAAAACCGAGCAGCAGGCAAGGTTTCTAATAGTTTAATCACACGCGTTTTATTACTTATATAGTTATGTACAGTTTCATACACTATTTTATCTACACTCATGCGATAGGTATTTAAATTACAAAACCAAACTTAAAAAAAAAACAAACACAGTTACTATCCGCGTCCCCGTTACAATTTGCCAACTAGATGGCGCTGTATATTTACGTCACGTTTCTGAATCGCGGTGTTAAGATTCTCCGCCGTTGAACGACACTTGCGCGGTACTATAGTAAATTCATACGTGTCCGGCTAGGAAAAACCGTGATCATATTAGGCGTAGGTGGTTCCCCCAGTGCGAGGCCTTTCCATTGCACTGCGGTTAGTTTAGGTTTGACCCCCTGCGATTATCCCTATGTCGATCTACGAACTTTTATGATCTGGCCTACCCCTTTTTATAAATCCGTGTTGGCTACACTATGTGGATAACTCGGGTGCGAAATTTTGTGACAGTTAGTGGTGGGTATATCGATAACGTGATAGGCATGTAACAACGATATATTTTATATAATGTTACACACTATATAGTCAACATGAACATAACGTTGAAGTTAAGTGTTAGGCAGCTTGTTATTTCAACTTGTTAGACTTAACAAGATGTAACATGTAGCTCTAACCTTAGAGCAGATTGGCGCTATTTTAATCAGAAAAATTATTCCATTAACATGAAATCTGATTAAAATTTCTCTCAGTGCAGACCACTGTTAGAATACAGCTCATTGTAGGTAGGTGTATCCTATTTCCTTTACACAGTATTTCACCTAATCTTACTAATATTATAAATGCGAAAGTTTGTGAGTATGGATGTATGGATGGATGTTGTCTTTCTCGCAAAAACTACTAAATAAATAAATAAATATCGCTGGACATTAACACACAGCGCCATCTAGTGCCACACTAAGCAACGAGGCTTGTGTCGTGGACACCAGATAGTTGACATACTACATAGATACTTTTTGTTTGTAAATACATACTTATTATACATATAAACATCCATGACTCGGAAACAAATGTCCATGCTCATCACACAAACATTTGCTCCAACCGGGATTCGAACCCGGGACCCTTAGAACGTAAGGCAGCCTCACTACCACTACGCCATTCGGGTCGTCAAACCTAAACGGATGTACTAAACGGATTTGGATGAAATTTTGTACACAGATAGTCTAAAACCTGGATTAACACATAGGATATTTTTATCCCGGTAGTAAGATCCCATGGGACAATTATTATCAAAATTCACATAACGAAAAATAAAAAAGAAGTAAATAGATATATATAATATAGATTAAATAGATTGGCTTTTGGAATTTTAGTTTTAATTTATATTATTTTAATGCTGTAATTGTTATTTTATAATTGTTAATTTGTATTTCAAGTGTGTGTGTGCAATTAAGATCCTAAATGGATTGAAATAAATTACACACATCAAAAATGTCTAGGGATCAAGCATTTTTATGCGGATTTCTTGAGATTGAGATGTGGCTTTGTAATAAATTTATGATTTTATAAATTTATATGGATCCTTTTTGGTGCATTTCATAATTTGAATCAGGAACTCTCAATCAAATTCGAGTAAAAGATGAAAATAAGCTGTCAATATTTTCCCTATAAAAACATACAACGCATTGAAGACATTATTAGTGCTACTGTTTCCCTACTACTGATTAAAACCAACGTTATTATGGAGCGGCGACGTCATTTAAGCAGGGAAGAAATGCTCAGAGCCGTGGGAATGATAGAAGCTGGTTCCCGGCAACGTACTGTAGCTTTAGCTCTGAATACAAGTCAGAGTGTTATCAGTCGACTTTGGACACGTTACCGAAGCACTGGTACCGTGGCTGAGCGCCATGGAGGACGGTATCGCTGCACCACACGGAGACAAGACCGATACATTCAAATCTTAACTCGAAGAGCTCCAACAATAACCGCCATGATGTTAGCCGTGAGGCTTCATCACTCTTCAGGGAACTTAATTAGCGACCAAACAGTCAGAAACCGCTTGCATGAAGTGAACCTTCATTCCCGAAGACCGCTACGGGTACCACCTATAGCAATGCACAATCGTAGGATTCGATATCAATGGGCTCTTGAACACAGAAATTGGGCAGAAGAACAATGGCGTTTCGTGTGCTTTTCTGATGAGTCTCGTTTTGGTATGAGACCGGATACAAGACGTATACGACACTGGAGAACCCCTGGACGCCAACAGCGATTAAAATCCTGCCAGGAAGTCCATCCTTATAGTGGTGGAACCATCATGGTATGGGCGGGTATTTGGATCGGCGGAAGAACTGAGTTGATTTGGATCAGAGGCAACCTCAACGCTCAAATTTATGCTGAGACGATTGTATCAGACGTCATCGTTCCTCTACAAGTGCAAATCGGTCCCTTATTTCAGTTAATGCATGATAATGCACGACCGCACACCGCAAGAGTTGTAAGACAGACTCTCGCCGCAGCTAACATCAATGTCCTGCCCTGGCCTGCTCAGTCGCCAGACTTGAACCCGATTGAGCATGCATGGGATATGCTACAGAGAAGAGCTCTGCCGAATATGGAGGGTATCCAGTCGCAAGAAGACCTTTTTTTGTTGTTGCAACGAACATGGGCGGCCATTCCACAGCGTGATTTGGATGAACTCATTTTGAGTATGCCAAACCGATGTTCTTGTGTTGTTAGTGTTCGCGGTAGAAACACGGATTATTAATTGTTTAAGTTACCCAATAAAATTTTAAAGAAAACTGTTATTTCAGTCTTTTTTTCGAACTTTAATGTTAGTGGTTCAAATGTCAAAAATCCCTTTATTAGGAAAATGGCAAATTTCTTTATTAATGCAAAGGTGACTTGGTTTATCGTTACTGTGACAAACGAAAACACTTTATTTGATGAATCCTTAAAGAAAATTTTAATTAATATCAATCAGGAGAAAAGTTATTGCAAAAATATATGTTGATCCCTAGATACTTTTGATGTGTGTATTTTGAATTTGTATTTGAATTTGATAGATTGACGTAAACATACGTTCACGTATTGACGTGAACGCGAGGAGGAAATCATGATTTTTATGTAAATAGCAATCTATTTACATAAAAATCATGATTTCCTCCTCCTGAACTACTGAACCGTTTTTGATCAAATTTTGCACGTTGTTCTACATACGCCAGGGAAGGTTTTTGAAGAGTAGGAAGGTAGTAGGTTCGTACGAAGAGATATTAGGGAAAGGGCAATGACCGCTTTTGCGATCTTCACTGGCAGCAACTATAATGTATATTGCTACTTTTGTTTTGCTTTGAAAATCTCTCTCGCCAAACTGAAGCAGAATATTGCAAACGTTTGGACAGGCCTCCATGACTGACAAATGCTTAGACGACTGGTGGACTGGCAAAACTTTTTAACCGCTAAAATTGTGATTTACCTCGTAGCTAGTGCTAAAAAGAGACGGTACAGACGCCAGCATATCAACCTACTACAAGCTGTCTAATATCTTAAATAGATTTTCAACTTTATCGCTAAAGCATTAGGTTCAAGGTTGATTGAGAAACAGTTGACAGTTTCGGGTAGCTTGAACATAAATAAAGTAGGTGTTCACCTTCCACTGACGATCCACTCTGCCATTTGTATACCACATCCAGCAGAAAACATCATACCGGCTGAATTATAGCCGCAGTTGTGGTACAGACCTGAAACAAATAAGAAGTATAAATTACCCATAATAATATGTTAGTACTTACTACAGCTTCGTTGTTAATCTGTTAGTATTGAAGAAGAAGACATGCTGCGACGGCTACAAATAATTTGGGATAACTGCAGGAGAGTTTAAATGGCAACAAGCTCAAATGGAACTGAGCTGGCCACATCTTTCGCATGCCGGAGGAGCTAAAGTAACCACACCATGGCTCCCAAACAGCAGCAAAAGGCACCGCGGCAGGCTCAGAAGGAGATAGCGGGACGAACTCGACTCTTTTCACAAGGACTAGCTAGCGGACGTCACACGGTTTTATCCGCGTAGTTCCCGTTCCCGTGGGAGTACGGGGATTAAATATAGCCTATATTGCTCGCTGATAATGTGGCTATTCATTGCTGAAAAAATTTTTCAAATCGGTCCAGTAATTTCAAGTATATTCGTTACATACCAAAATACAAATCTTTCCTCTGTATTATTAGTATAGATCAGATATAAATTGGCAAACAACAGCACTGGATAGAAATAAGTAGAAAGAGGGAAGGGAGACCTTTGCCCTGCAGATGGCTGAACTGAGCCAAACTAACCAGGAAAGTAATGATGGATGACATTATAAATCAGTTGTGATCCGTCTGAAAATAAATTGCTTAGTGACAGGAGAACTAGTAACCGTTTAGATAAGAATGGAGATTTAATTATACTGGTTTTCTTATTAAATTTGATAAAGTCAGTGAAACTTTTGATGGGACCCGAGTTTATTCACCTGATGGATGCCTTTGGAAGAGATTAGGCTTGATTAGAGACTAGAAAGAGAGAGAGATAGAGTTTTATTGCTTGGACATAAAGCTCTCAAGACGATTCTCCACGTCGATAAGTATGGTGAATTATACAATTATTTTTTTACGGCCATGTCCATAGCTCACTGAGAACTGGATTAGTAGTTGACCCGTGTCTGTCAGCTGGGTGTGACAAGCGACTTCAAGCGATATGGTTACAAGCAAAATATCATAATTAGTTCATAAGCGTTGCGTCAGATCAATAAAATAAATAGATCGTACATATATAAACAGAAGTGTAAGTACGTTGACCGGCTGACCTACTAAGTATGCTTTTGACGTAGTTTAGATGTTCATTTCACGTTTTTGTTTAATATGTTGCATTTTTTTGCTCGAACTGGTCAAATGGTGTTCCGCATAATTATTTGAATGGGTACTGTTTGCAATATGAAAGTTTGAAATTAAACAGGACTGAAAATTGAGAAAAAGGTGAGTCGTAAATGTTCCCGCCTAAAATTGTATTTTTGTTACCTGAGACCAAGCATCGCCACAACTCAATGTCAAGTCCTGTGCACCCCGCATCCTGCGGATTCATGAGGCTTTTACAAAGTCACGAAGACACATCGCATTCGCATCTTGACATCTCACATTAAGGTGACACTAGTCGCGGGGTCGAACTCATTGTTGGGCATGGCCAAAAAGCACGCTGTCTCACCTGGCATCGTGCCCGAGAGTGAGTTCAGTGAGATGCGCGATACTTCATAGTAAAAATCACGCGTAAAAAAACGAAAAAGCCTTTGAAAAAACGAGTTTTATGAAAAATCCACTGCATAGATCAATTACAAATAAAATGTATTAAATTCTTCGATAGTTGTGCTTTGTCGGTACTGACTTTGTTTTGGAAATTTGCGTTTAAATTGGTAATAAAACGAATCTTTGGTAGCTCGTAACTTTTTAATGGCTTTTTATTTTACTATTCTGTTTCCGCACAGACAAAATTATGAGACAAAACGATATCATGTTTAACTTTGGATGTACAGTGTCAAACAGTGGAGTAATACCTGCCGAAATTTCTATGGAAAAAATGTCGACTAGTGTCACCTTAAGGGGACTACAGGAGCTAAACGCGAGTTTTATAATGCAAAAAAGCATGATTCAGTGCAATAAACAAAACCAGAAAAATATATGATATTCTTCAGGATATATGCTAGTATGATAGTGTTTTGAAAACAGAATACAACAAACTTTACTCCATTAAAAAAAAAAAACACGAACTTTTCTAAAAATTTCTTTTAGCGAGTAAAAACCATACTTACTAAAATACATGCGATCATTCTGATTTTTGGCAAATAATTCTTCAAGCAACATATTAGCATGATAGTGTTTTATTTCGGGTTCGAATCCCGGTTGGAGCAAATGTTTGTGTGATGAGCATGGACATTTGTTTCCAAGTCATGGATGTTTATATGTATAATAAGTATGTATTTACAAACAAAAAAGTATATATGTAGTATATCAACTATCTGGTGTCCACGACACAAGCCTCGTTGCTTAGTGTGGCACTAGATGGCGCTGTGTGTTAATGTCCAGCGATATTTATTTATTTATTTATTATTATTTGTTTATTTTTTTAGTCCAATCAATAGATTTTTTGTAAATCGCAAAAAACCACTCATTTCGCACTATTCGGCCCGCAGTGACTGACGTAACAACCACTTCGTAGTGCAAGCCGATTAAAACTTTATTCTAACAGTTTTTCAAACGAAGTTTGAACCACCACAAATAGAGTTGCTAATTTAGCTCCTATGTAGTCGCCTTAAGACAGCCACTGTATCCAACAAAATTCCGAAACTTACCGAAGACATTCGGGTCCTCTCCGAGCAGCGGCTTGTGGTCGGGCGTGAACGACTCGGGCCCACACACCGTGCTCTTGACGCCGACTTTTCCAAGCTTGGGGCATAGGGACGTGGCGCTGGCCATGTGGACCCCAAACACGTCCCAGTCTAGCTCGTATAGATGGAACTGGAGGTTGTCTGGCACCTAGAGGGAAAGAAGAGTTATGATTACTAGTGCGGTTCTAAAGTATAAATGCATTTATTTCAAGTAGGTTACATGCACTTTTGAACTGTCGAAAGAAAAATGAACATTAAATGTAGCTGCAGTCCCAGTCACAAAACATAAAAACTGTGAAAGTACTGTAGTCTGTTTTAACGTTCCCGGAATAAAGTTCAAAAATCAATAACTGCCTCGAATGTTTGGGTAAAATTATAAAATTGTGCTGATGACGGGCGCTCGTAGAGGTTATTTTAATGCACCCACTATCAGGTCAATAACCTATGTTGATAACAGAACATATAGGGTTCCTCGTAAAGGTCATTGGGCGTTTTGTTAGGACATTTGACTCACGGCGTACACAAACAAAATAAGGCAGACTGTGCAGATCTCTGCAACACAATGGTAAAGGTCCTATTCTTGTAGAGGGAGAGTCCAAAAAAAAATCAAAAAACATTCAAACTTGTAGGAGGATTGGCGGCAGATAAGCACAGTAGTGGTTATTGCTAGAGCTGAGGCCTTGGACAGGCTATAAAGAAATGTCTGGATGGTTTTGAAGCCAAAAACAGCTATTTAAAAAAAGAAAAAGCTAGAAAAAAGAGTGCTAGAGATACATTGCATATTAAATCAAGTATAAAAGAAGAAAACGGAAAGATTTTGACGAATGGTGATTTTAGATTTACGATCGACTAAAAACTTATCTACGTATAGGTGCTGCCAATGAGGGCATCGCGTGTGAATTTGCCACTAGAGGCGCTTGTGTAGACTAAGGTCTTCCAAAATGTCAGATGTCATAGTGTTCGCGCGTTGCGTGCTTTTTTATCACGTATTTAAACTAATTCTCACGATTGTGTTCTAGAATGAGCCATTCCTCATTAATTATGACTTGAAGATTTTGAGTAGAACTTAGGATCTTATTTGTTAGTACTTGGAGGTAGAATAATTTTTAAATGTTTCATGCTTGCTAATTTTAGGAAGAATATTGTAAATATGTATCTATGCTTACACTATGTTGTTATACGTAATAAAATAAACTTTTTACTAAGTTATTGGTACTTTAAAGTATTAGATAGAATTATTGACAGGACCATACTGGACAGTGGCGCCATCTGGTGAGCTCAAAAACGATAGCCCTCATTAAGATCGCAATAGCGGTCCTTTCACTAATATCTCTTCGTACGAATCAAAACAAATGACCATGTTTAGTTTTTCATTAGAAAAAAAAATGTGATCACTATAGATGACGATTGAAGACTTGAAAAGGCTTAAGTTAAGAACTTAAATAAATGTAGGTGACCGCGGTGGACCGCTATTGCGATCTTAACTGGCAGCAACTATAAGCTATTTGTCTAGTTATTTAATTTGTATTTTCACACCCTACCTGATCAAGCATATGCGGGTTGCTCTCATATCCTCCGACTTGACACGATTCTCCCTGCACCTTGATGTACAAGTCGACGTCGTGGTCGCGAATATTGGGACAATCTCTAATTTCGGGCGTAGCATCCATCACTACGTATGCGTGTTTGAACGGTAGTAGTGGTAGATTTGGCACCCCTGCGAATCTGCCGATGCGGGGACCCCATGCTCCTGTTACACAAAGAAATAGTTTTTAATGAACGTTGATGAAGCAAAGAAGTATGTAAGGATCGTATATAGCAGATGGCGTCCTGAAGATTTTGCCTACCCTCATGGGAAAAAGGGTTTTATGTATGCATGTTTGTAGTTATTAATGTATGGCCCAGCACTCTCTAATTTAGAATGTAGACTTTAAGTTTTGGAAACATATTAACACTGACAGTTACATAGAGGCCTCCAAACTTTCGAGCTATTCGATCTTCTTCTCAGTATATCAATGGCAAAGTTTAAAATATCATCATTTATTAAAGACGTCCACTGCTGGACATAGGCCTCCCCCAAGAGTCGCCACATTGACCGGTCTCGTGCGTCTCGCATCCAGCGCATCCCCGCAACCTTCACTAGGTCATCGGTCCACCTAGTTGGAGGCCTTCCAACGCAACGTCTACGTTAAAACTTGTTTAGCCATAAATTCAGCAATGTGAGGTCCGCTCACTAATGCAGTCATGGGTCAAGCTATCAAGTATGCGGTGCAAGACAGAAGGTAGCCAAAATATAAAACATAAGTACTTAATAACTATTTATGCCCAGAAACTGCGATTAGGGATCGCGCAAAGAAACGTATGCGCCTAGAAACCTAAGCTGCCATATATTTAAACGTCCAAGTATTCCCAAAACAAAAAAAAATCTTAAACAGTAATTACCTCCGCAGTTAACGACACACTTGGTCTTGATGACTCCCCTGTCAGTGTGCACCGCTGTAACTTCCTTGTTCCCAAGCGAATTGTGAGTGTAATGGATGTCCAATACTGGGCAATCTTCGTACACCTATGAGAGTAATATTTTGTTACCTTACGTTTGCATGGAATAGAGGAGCGAGGAGATCGTGGCTAAATAATAATATATATATATAATATAACAGCCGCTCGGGTCGATTTTTAGGTTAAGCCGTGCTGGGTTGGTCTGTGGATGGGTGACCATGCACCCTTACATACCGAGTTTCCTCCGTGCCTCGGAAAGCACGTTAAGCAGTTGGTCCCGGCTGTCATTTGTAGATCTTTGACAGTCGTTACAGGTAGTCAGTGGCCCAAAAAGTCTGACAACCAGTCTTACCAAGGGGTATCGTATTGGACGATCTATAACTATCTGACCTCCACAACCCAGTATTAACTGGGTCACTAGGTCAGATAGGCAGTCGCTCCATGTAAAATAATATTCAGCTGCACCTGGTTAGACTAGAAGCCGACCCCAACATAGTTGGGAAAAGGCTAGGCAGATGAAGATGACGTTTGCATGGAATAGCGATTACAGGCCTACCGGTATGCTGTGCCTGCGGTAGCTGCGCGGTGTGTCAGGGGTGTAGACTTGTGAAGTTGTGATGTACTGCGATATTATTATTGTTATCAGCCATTTGTGTCCCACTGCTGGGCAAAGGCCTACCTTCCCTCCTTCCACTTATCATACGCCAATCCTTGTGGAAGGAGTCAAGTTCGTCCCGCCATCTCCTTCTAGGCCTGCCGCGTTGCCGTTTCCTGCTGTTTGGGACCGATTGTGTGGTAACTTTAGCCCATAGCTCCTCCAGCATACGAAGATGTGACCAGCCCAGTTCCATTTCTATTATAAATCACCAGCTGACGGCGTCAACACCCTACCCCCGTGTAGCACAGCACCGTGTAGTAGATACCTTAGGAATCATCAGTAGTTTCGTTACTTTTTTTGTTCTGGCAAAAACAGCAACAACTTTTGCTTTCGAATACAAGATTATAGTATACAAAAATTGCAAAACAACGTTGCAGCAACTTGATTTTGCGCTAGGAACATGCCAATGCAAAAAAATCTGCTTTAATCTAGTTCAGCTGATGGTAATTGGGAGTATTATTCAGGTCACAGCAACACCATCATGCAAGTCTTCTTTCAAAACCGAGACTTACTTTCGCTCCATTTTTCGTGGCCACTTTGACAAGTGCATTACACGCCATGGACGGGTCAATAGTCCCGTCTTCAGAAACATACAGCGCCATTTCAAATACTGATGGGTCTAGGAGTGGGAACTTCTTCTGTGCCTCATGTGGGTCCATGACTATGCTGTGAATATCCAAAGCTTTTCCTAATGTGTGGAGTCTCATGTATTCTTGTGTTCGGACCTGTAAGGAAAATACATTTTAAATATTCTTTATGAATTTTAATATCGTCTCTAAATACCATCGTCGATCTTATCTCTGTCCTTGGACTAGATTAAGGTCAAGAGTAGGCTAAAAACTTGAAGTGTTTGCTGGAGAAACACCATAGACGCCTGCCTACCTGTGGAGTCTCTACATAAATTGACTCAACCTTTTGTAAAAATGTGAAAAAGCAATGTATTAGTGATAGTATTAGTATATATATAGTATAGTATTGCTCACTTTGCTGCGGGATATAAACATTCCACCGTTGTTGGTCCAGCCTGCATAGTCGCCTATCTCTTGTTCCAAGGTACTGTATACATTTCTTGAATCTCGCAACAGTTTCACTTCCAAGTCGCATGGTCTGAGTGACCATACTAGTCCTATAAAATATTGAAAAGCTGTTAGAGATCAAGAGTTTGAAGATTAAGGGCCGGCTCACATATGGCGGAGCGCAGCGCACAGCATTTTTCACTGTCAAACTATTATCGACATTGCCCTCATTGAATTATTATCTAAAATCTATTAACACGACAATTAATTCCTGCAGAGCATCGAAGCGTGTCGTGTTAATTGATTTTAGCCCACTTCCACTTGGCCCGTTATGTCGTGTCATGCACATAAGCAGGATTTGTGAAGTGTCTTAATGGAAAGTGATTGTCAGGAAAATACGTGATTGTTGTCGTATTGTGAGCCCTAACACTTTTATATTAGGACAGTGCCTTACGGCGCTTGAAAGCCAATATTTCCATCTTTACACCAATCAAGACATAAAATATTGTCTAATCAATACTTACATAATTATTATAAACCTCCGCCACGTCTATCTGTCTGTCTGTTCGCGATAAACTCAAAAACTACTGCACCGAGTTTCATGCTGTTTTCACCAATGGATAGTCGTTCTCAAGGAAGGTTTTAGTTTATAATTTGTCAAGTTTTTGTACATTGGCTAAAATATAATGATATTTGTTGGAGGGTTGCGGGAACGGGATCAAAACTTCATGATTACTTTTGGTCGCGATAACTGACAACCACGCGGACGAAGCCGCGGGCATCAGCTAGTGGCATATAATTTGAAGAACCACATTGAGACAGTTAAAATTGAAGGAGTACTTTACCAGCAGTGTGCCACGTCGTCCCACTGGTCAACTTGGCTCTCTCCAGCAGCACAGCATTCACTCCTCGCTTACTAAGTTGGTACAGTGTGTTGCATCCTGCTATACCTCCTCCTAAGAACATCAAAACACAAACCAAATAACTTATTTCTTCTTCTATAGAACTACGGCATACAGGGGTTAACTTAAAGATTAACCTGAACCTTGAACCTAGATTCATTCGCGTATAATTTATCCCTGTGCCAAATTTCATCCAGAGTCGTTCAGACATTCTGGCGTGATTGAGGAAGAAACATACATCCATCCAAACTTTCGCCTTTATAATAGTAAGTAAGATGTACGGCTAATGACAGTAAGAATGTCAGGTCTACCTTCTGGGCACAGTCAGCATTTTTAAATTGATCAAATAGTATTTCTTAGAAGAAAACGCTGACTGACTTGAGACTTAAGAATTAATGAAACAAAAAGGCCTGAGATTGGAGTTACCGCTACGTCAATACATAAACACGAATTAATTTATTACTACAATAAGGCTACTGAAACTTACATGTTTTATTGTATTTAAAGGAAAATATATACCATCAGACGAATAACAACAAGAGAGGTTGAAAAAAAAACTTACCGATGATCACAACATCAGCCCAAGACACAACTTCCTGTTTAGTAGCAAGCAATCGCTTTTCATGCCTTGACAAGTTTTTTAAATAACTCGCCGCTTGGTTCCTAATGGCACCGTCTCTTACTAATTTAAACATTTTTTTAAACTACCTAATAAGGTAAGTAATGTTGACTAGGACACTGCTCATTTACGAATGCTCCATTGTGTAAACACAATAAAGTTTTGATAACCGCCTCACGTCCTATCTCCTCTCAAGTTATCAAAGTTCAAGCTGTTATTTTAACCGTTTATCAAGATGATTATTTTGTTTGTCATTCAAAACGAACGCAAACAGATTAACAAAAAAGGAGGAATAGCTATACATTTATTTCTTAAATATTTACATTTATTTTTACAACTTATAACATTGGCTAAATAATAGCATGTAGGTATAGTATAATAATGTTTACAATATAACTATTAATATAAAATCTAATTTTGCATTAATACTTGTTTCTACAGCATGTATGAGTAACGTGTAGTCGTATTTAAAGACGCCAGCACATCAAACTACCCGAAATTGTCAAATTTTCCCAATTAAATTTGAACCTAATACTTTAGCGATACAGTTGAAAATCTATTAAAGAAACTTGACATACTGTGGTAACTATGTAATTAATTAGCTTCCTCATACATTTGGGTCGATTAGGTATAGAAGTTTTGCTGTATGGGTCAGCTGATATTTTTATGTTTTTGATAACGACTTTGGTCCCATGGAGAAAGTTGTTCAGTTTGATGGTCTATACCACCTCCTTACATATGACCACTTCTTTATTATAGATTCTGTATAACTAGAAAATCTCAATTTAAAAGCCCACAAGACATCAACCAGCTAAGAGCTATACATACATCATACAGCTTATTTGGAAACACTCAGAAGTATATCAATATTTATGATTTCTTATGACTAATTATTAAAATACAACTGTGTTTATACTTTTACATGATAATTTACTTACATCTTTACATTTGCAAACCAGTACACGAAATAATATATTTTAAATGCTTCATAATCATTACTTACATTACTTTTTCATTATACATCATTCGTAACATTGTTATCAACTACCTACATATTTTATGCGATACATATAATAGGATAGTTTCCACCATTAATAAATTGCAAATCTATTTAGTCCGTCAGCTACAGTATTGGAAAATAATGGACACGTATATTTTGTTGTTGTAAATCAAAAACAAAACAAAGATAAAACGCATCAAAATTCGGGAGTGGGGGGCTCGTGACGTCAGAACACTAAAAATTATACGACGACGTGACGTATTGAGAATTTTAAAAGCATCGTATTTTCGTCAATTTTAGTTTACGTAAAAATTTTCGGGTCAAATATTTTTTGATAATCTAACTGACGGACTAATTAGATTTTTTCAGTACACAAGCCTATTATTACATTAATTATATAAATGGAATATGTGTTCCTCTCATACCAACATGCAATAAAATGTTTTTTTATAAAGTGTTTTACATTCAAGCAATTCAAACACACCATTCGTTACAAAATACGGTACTACTAGCTTATCCCACGCTTGGCTTACGGGATCATACTACCGCATGATAATAATCATCAAATAAGTAGTCCCATGTGTTAATCCAGGTTATAAACTATCTGTGTGCAAAATCTCATCCAAATCCGTTCAGTAGTTTTTGCATGAAAGAGTAACAAACATCCATCCATACATCCATTCATAGTAGTATTCATAGAAGTATGATGATATCTGACAATGCGAAAACGATAATACGGTGTCATTTGAAGAACGCGTGAAGGCGTGTTTGAATAAAATTCAGAGGGTGCATAATTTTTTACAAAAGGATAACACTGTCCAAGGATCATCGTAGACGCCACGATGAACCTTGGTCAGTGTTAGCCTCGTTGTAGCAAGCACTCTTCATTTGTTACACATTGTTAAATATCAATAATAATGGTATGGGCAATCGTAAACGAGAATAACATTTTAAAAGACGTCATCGATATAAAAGATAACATTAGGTAAATATCTAAATCATTAATACTCATTAAATTAAAAACAAAATACTTAAATTAAGGTTTAAAAGTTCAATTTTCACACAAATGTGACATGAATTAATATGTAGTGAAAAGGTTTTTGGTATATTTTTATTGAAATTACCTGACTCGAGTCTACCAAAAGTTGTCTTATCGAATAATCTAAATGCAATTTTCTGCTTGGGAGTTCTGTACCATGTCCTGCTCGGTACTTCAAAGAATGCATTCAATATTACTCGTATAGGCTAAACGTATTGGTCATTGTTACAAATTCAAATCTCGAGACCATTTACACTTACCGTAAATGAAACTATTTAAGTTTCTGGATTGAAATTCACACAGAGTTCATGGGTAATAATGGAACAAGATTACCTATTAGTTTTTTTTTATATTATGACATGAAAAAACTTCGTACAAATTCGCAAGACCTAACTGCGAATCAATTCCAATCCTTCCGTCACTGTAATGTTATCCGAGTCGATTATACCTATTAATGCCAAACTTGTGCATGTATACAGATACAACCTGTCTTAGAAATAGTTCTCTTAACATCGACAAGAATCAAGACGTCTGTCCAAGCACCCACCGCACATGAAATTAGGGTGGAATACCGAATATGTGCCACCAAACACGAAGTTTTAAGTCCACAAAGTATTCATCTGTATTACAAGGTGATAAAGTCCATTTTCAAGTCGACTTCTCAGACAGACAGATGGCTGTCGTAGAAGTACAAGTCCTCGTTTCATACGTGGTGAGGGCTGGCGACCCGGGGCGGCGTGAGCCCGAGGCGGTGTTGTCGCGCCGCGTGGTCGCCGGCCGCCGCCGCTGCGGCTGCCTCCAGTTGTGCCCGGATGGCGACCAGCTCGCGGGTGCGCTGGTAGATAGGGTCCTGAGGGGGAGAGGAAATTGTGGCTTACAATTTGGTTCTGGATCATAAAGGTCTTAGCCCACATAAACGACTCCGCTCCCACCCGGCAAAAAGAATATAATTCAAATATGATATATTTATGAATTGCTCTTTAGATAAACTTTACATTGACAACATAAATTAGCAGCAGCACAGCTCGCTGTCAGCGAGGTTACCGCCGTCAGACTGCTCGGTTGCCAATGTAAGTTTATCTAAAGAGCAATTCATAAATATATCATATTTGAATTATATTCTTTTTGCCGGGTGGGAGCAGAGTCGTTTATATGGGCTAAAACCTCAATAGTTTTGCACCTTGTGTTACTTGTTACAAGTAACTCTTTTAAGTAAGTTTGATAATATTTATTTTAAATTAATAATTATCGAAAATATAAACTTGTAATTAACAAAAGATGTGAAAATCTTACAAATGTCCAGCCGTTATCCTATATTTTTTCAAGATTCAAAATTCAAGTTACGATGACCTTATGAAATCTTTGATCTCTTTTAGACTTTTACACAAAAACTCGTTAAACTCAACTCACAACACACAACACGCTCGCACTCAACTCGTTAACTCGTATGAATTAATTTAGACATCTAGACTTTATTACTGTTGTGTGTCGGTGTATCATTTTAGGCATAACATATTTGCATACACACCGCATATGGATTACAACTTGCACTCTTTCACAGAGGCTAATTAAGTGAGTTCAAGGTTCTTATTTAGACTATACGTGAAACTAACCTGTTGCCTCATCGTAGGGTTCCACCGACAGTACAGCGCCTTCCACAGCTTGATGACCCTGAGCGACGCGACAGGCACCAACACGACTTGCGGCCGCGAGTACGGCGAGGGGGGGGGACTGGCGCCGAACGACGGCGGGCCCCAGTACAGAGGGTTCAGGTACAAGTCCTGGCGGCTGTTGATGTACGACCACAGGGATACGGTCTTGGTTTTGATTTCTGTAAACAAGTGTGAGTTTTAGTTTGATATATTTTTTTATCTACACCCATGCTATAAAACCTCTATATAAGTATCTGAAACAGTTAGCTTATTGCCAACATTAAAACAACCGGTGTCTATCATCCAAACGAGTGTTTTAATGTTGTACTAAATTTAATTATGCTACTCATTTAAAAAAATAACATTGTCGCGCACGCGCGTTTCTCTACCACAGCGCCATGATAAAAAAAAACTTATAGCTTAATTCGATTTCACGTCGTATCCCGCCATTTTTGTTCGATATTCAAATTCGATAGAAAATAAAAATAATGAATTGTTCGATCCAAAATGTGATTGATTGAGCACCACACCCTGCCAGGAGCAAGCCTGACCCGGACAAGCCGGATACACCAGGGAGCACTGTTTTGTAAGGAAAGACATGCTCTGGGATGGGAGAGGAAGCCCGACTAACCGCAGCCAGTCGGGCACAACCAGCCGACTATGCATCCTAGAGCCAATTTATGAATAGTGGTAAAGACAGGTACAATCCATAGGGATGAGCATTGGTGTTTTGACCTTCGTTTGATTGGTCTGTTCTATCATTGGAGAATCGTGTTCGTTTCTGGTAGTTGCGATTCCATTCGTTTCTGACACGTCTTATTTAAATATATTAGTTACTCGTATATGTTTCATCGTCAGTACTATTTGTTTCGCTGTCAGTTTCGCTAAATAATTATTACAATAAATATGATATTATTACTTATACATAGTTTGTTTGTATTAAATACTCAGCAATTAAACTTTCCATGAATTTACATAAACTTCTTACAACACCTTATGGTTTCAGAACCTTTTATGGAGGATTCATATCATGGATGTAGATCAAGTCTTGTATGCAACTGTACATAATTTGGTATTAAAACACTCATGTGATACTATTATCACACGAGGCGAAATTCTTGTTTTAATACCCTTTATTATACAACAGTTGCATAAATAACTAATAAGGCCTCCCACCGTTGTATGTAACGAACTCCCAAAAGCTACTAAATTGATGATCGCCGACTTACAGTTTACAGTAGACACAGGCCTTGTTTTTTATTCCGCACTGGAATGAACATTTCAATGAACTGCTTAGTGCCGAGAGTTGAAAATCCAATCCTCGATATAAAATCAACGCGTTAAGAAATCCCCCATGCGCGCGTGTTCTAAGGCCTTGAGTAAAATAAGGATCATAGTATATCATTTCAAAAATATTTTCTAGTGACCCACCTTCCTTGACCCGTTCCCTCTCAGTATTGAACAGGAAGGTTCCAAATCTGCAAGAGTACAGATGGTCCACGATCGTGATCAGCAGTCTCTCTGTGAACTCGAACGCGGTCGGGAACTGTTGCTGCAACTGCCACACGCAGTCCACCCATTGCACGAACACCGGGGAACGATCTGCGTCTGAATGTCGCTCGTCGCCGTGACCGATACGCTGTAATGGAAAACATAACATGTTATCCCTGAAGAGTTAAGCAGAGGTGCAACTTAGTAAGCCAACATATAGTCAGCAACCGGGCACAAAGCAGATGGCCAAAAATTTTATAAGCATGTGCCCTAGAATGTACAAATATAAAATCTGTCATTTAATAGTAAAGATCTTTTTCAATACACTTCCTCGAAAACGGGTTCTTATCGCACTACGATTAGGTTCAACATGCAATGTATTTCACACGCGTGCGTTTTCTTCATTTACAGGCACGTGTGCGAAATAAAAATCCACAAGTACCTAACTATACTTATACGAAGTTCAAATCGGTTCCATGCCTATAGTCGGAGGTGAATGTATTTTTTTTTTAAATTTTGGCAAGACAAAAATACGAAGAACAAACACAAATTTGTTGTTCCTGCAACGAGGCTCAAAAAAATAGGGGGTCTACGTTTAGATGCCAATGCCAACGTTTTTACAATAAACTTCCGAGCCAAATTCAAGCACTAAGCCTAAATAAATTCAAATCGTTTATAAAACTGAAGCTGTGCCTGAAAGGCTACTATCATGTTAATCACTATCTCGAAGATAAAAAAGCTTGGGATTAAGCTGCTCCAATAGTTGGTCTGTGAATGTCGAAATTTCCGCCTTCGCTTTTTCATTATTAATTCCTTTCTTTTAGACACTATGACATTGAATTATTTGACATGAATACTTTAGTTCAGTATTTTATAATTTTTTACTTTATTTTAGGTCGATTTCGTCAGAAAAAATCTACCTATTGGTCTTGCACCTAAAGTCGAGTTTCCCGAGAATTTCACAATAGGGGGTATTTCGTCAGAAAAAATCTACCTATTGGTCTTGCACCTAAAGTCGAGTTTCCCGAAAATTTCACCATAGGGGTAACCCCCTATGGAATGAAATTTTCTCCTAGTCCTAATTTACTCCTAATTTACTCCTAGAGCCCAAATCAACCGCTAGTTAAAAAGTTTATATATATACACACATCAACAGAATCTAGGGATACCTTAATCTTAAATTATTTACGAATTTTTAGTTTAAAATCTTTTTAGTTTTCATAAAAAGTTTGTATACAGATTGAAACCTCATTTATTCCATTATCAAAATTTAAAAAATAAATATAAAAAAAAGAAAAAGCAAAATACGGCGGCAAAATTGTTAGTAATTCGTTACGTAAAGGAAAATTAAAATTGTTTTATTAATATTAATTAATGAAAAGGGATTACATCGTTATTCTTGTTTAATTTAACGTGCCGTGTGAGCTTTAGGAGTCATGTCACGTCGTCATTTGAGTCGAGATAAAATGTTACGAGCCGTGGGCATGCTAGAAAATGGTGCTATTCAACGTGTCGTTGCTGAGGCCCTACACACCAGCCAAAACGTGATATCAAGGTTGTGGTCACGTTATCGCAGTATTGGGGATGTAGCTAAACGGCACACGGGTAGATATCGCGTTACTACGCAGAGACAGGTTCGATTTCTCCAAATGACCGCTAGAAGACAACCCAAAATCACAGCGATGCAACTAGTACAAAGGCTCCAGGAGGACCACCAGCTGCTGGTAAGCGACCAAACCGTGCGAAGGAGGTTGCATGAAGTTGGTCTTCATGTTCGAAGACCGCTACGTGTTCCAGCATTGCGACGTGGCAATCGCGGTCGGCGGCTTTCGTGGGCTCGGGAGCATTTACCATGGAGTGACGAACAATGGTCTTTGGTGCTGTTCACCGACGAGTCCCGGTTTGGGTTTCATCCGGATTCACGAAGAACACGCGTTTGGAAAACTCCAGGGAGAGTTAGCCGTCTACGGCACCCTCAGGAGGTCCACTCATACCAAGGCGGGACAATCATGGTGTGGGCAGGAATTCGTCTTGGCGGATGAACCCAGCTCATTTGGATCCAGGGTATCATGACTGCACAAAAATACCACGAGGAGGTAGTAGAGCCTGTTATTGTCCCACACAGAATCCAAATGGGCCAGGAATTTCTACTCATGCACGATAATGCTCCTTCCCATACGGCGCGGCTGATGTCGGCCGCTCTCCAAGACCACAATATTCAAGTTTTGGATTGGCCTGCACAGTCGCCCGACTTAAATCCTATCGAGCATGCCTGGGACATGTTACAACGAAAAGCTTTGAGAGATTTCCCGCCAAATTTGACGACAGAACAACAACTTTACGAACACTTGCAAAGAACATGGGACCTCATACCGCAGCAAGACATTGACAATCTGATTTTAAACATGAACAATCGATCTTGATGTGTAATTAATGTAAGAGGTGGCAACACTGATTATTAATAATTAGATTTGATAAGATTTTTTCAATATTCATTAAAATGAATAGCTTTATAAGAAGAAATGAAGTTTTTTACCATATTAACTTGCTACGGCGATAAAAAATATTAAAATTTTTATTTAAAACAAAAAAATCACGAAATTATTTTTTACTATAGACCTTAAAATAACCTATCATTCTTCCATTTACTATATCAGAAAATTCTTCATAGATTTTTAGATATTTGATGAAATATTAAATATCCCTAGATTCTGTTGATGTGTGTATGTATACGTATGTATGTGGGGCGCCAAGCAAAATTTAGCAACACTACAGGTCGCAATTATGCACCGATTGCTTTCAAACTTAGCCCAAAAATCGAAAGGGTCAAAACTTAGGTTATGTTCGTGAATGGGCGGAATTCTTTGGCCATAACTTTTTTCCTTTGGAAAATTTTTGAACCGTTTAACATTTTTATCAGTCAGAGTAAGAATACGGACACATTAAATTCAAACTTTTTTAACTTGGGGAGGGGGTAGAAATTTAAAAAAAATTTTAGAAATCAAAATTAAATCTCCGAAACGGTAAACATTTTTATGGTCGCAAATATTTTCTTTAAAAGCAAATTGTTTATTCTACAATTTTTTCTTTTAAAGTTTAGCAATAAAACTTATAGTTTTCGAAATAAAAAATAATAACTGAAAAATCAAGGGTGTTTCCATGCTAAACTCTTATGAGAGGATTTTAAAATTTATGATTACCATTCATAACCATTAAGACGTTTAATTGTCAAACGTCAACAAAGTCGTTGCTATGACGACCAAGTCTTTTGGCATCTAACGTATTCATAAAGGAGGTACTGCAAACAAAAACAATAAAATACTGATAAAAAATCGGCCAGCGCAGCTGTGGCCTAGCTGTGGTATAGTCTCTGAATTTCCAGAATAAATATGGGTGGAACCTTCTTCGAAATCTACCTTCTCCTGCGGCTTGCCGAAGGGATTTTTTTTTATAATTTTATGTTGTGACATTTACTGATTTGACATGAATACTTACTTTATTAATTATTTTACTTTTTTTATTTTCATTGTGACATTTAATGATTTTTTTCCTACAACTGTCTGGCAGTTTGAGTACTCTATGCGACCTACCCAAATGTCCTTTCTTTGGTATTGTTCGTAGTTTCGTTGAGCTCCTGAGTTATAAGTTGAGCTCGTAACTGACAAATGCTTGCACTGACTGGACAGGTCCACTCAACTCAGGTTCTTTCTTCAAAAGACCATCTCAGACACTAATCTGCATAGTCCTCATGTGAATTGAACAAGATTATTATGTCTGGACTTCAAAAGAGACTATGACCTCTGAGTTTGTTTCGGCTGTTTCTTCTCAGAGTAGTCAGGTACGAAACACCGGCCCCATCTAGTTTTAAAAAATGACGTGTAAAAGTGTTTGTAAAAACCTACTTGCAAAATAAACATAATTTATCATTTAAGCAATATGCGTCTTCACGGCGCAAATATTTTTTAAATATTTAAATTGTGTTTATAAATAGATTATCATAGATAAACATGATTATTTAAAACTATTTATTTGTGTTCTAAATTCAAGAATACAAAAAATGACTATTTTTTATATTAGGCTGTTTAACGGCTTCATAACTTTGCTTCTCCTTCAACCTGGCGAAAGTAAAGCGCGGAAAAAAAAGAAAATTAAAATCATACGTTTCCTAATAATTCATGACAAAAATATAATTAATTTAATATTATTCAATATTATAAAAACAGCTGTTTCATACATTTTGACCGTGTAGGTATTGCAGTTTTATAGAAAACATATTTTTTTTAATAACCAACGAAAAATTTCGATGAAGTTACCACGTATTTCCGTTTATTCATTTTTATCACTATCACTAAATATTATAAAACAAAGTCCCCCGCCGCGTCTGTCCCTACGTATGCTTAGATCTTTAAAACTACGCAACGGATTTTGATGAGTTTGTTTAATAGATAGAGTGATTCAAGAGGAAGATTTTAGTATATAATTTGCGCGGGCGGGCGAAGCCACGGGCATCAGCTAGTACATATTTTCCATTTTTAAATATTCTAATATGTAAATAAATAAATAAAACATTAAAAATGTAAAAAATTTAGCCCACCAGAGCTGGGAACAGGGTACGAACTGCCGGTGGTCAGGGCTATTGAGAGAGGAACCTCCGCCGTGTCCAGAAGTACTGCTTTCTGAATCAAGCCCTTGATCCAGCTGCCAATCGAGAGCCTCCTAAGATGTTGGTCGAGGCTCTTGTCTATTAAGCCATTGGCCGACACGACTATCGGCACAATGACTGCTGTACTCACGTCCCACATGTCAACAACCTCGCGAGCCAGATCTAGATCATCATGATATTCCTACCCTTGTTTGTAACATGTTACTTGTGGTCGGCGCAACACGTTTTTTTCTTCCATTCTCTTCTGTCAACCGTCACGTTTATTTTTCATATAATTGCTCACACAATCCATCCATCGTTTGTTTGGTTCTCCTCTCCCCCTCCATCCATCAACATTTATATTCATCAATGCTATGCCATGCAATAGCCAGATCTAGATATTTTATTATTAACCCCTCAGATTGATGTACTAAATAAGTAGTAACCATTTTAGCGTCGCTGTCTCTTCCATCCTTTAAGTATACAACGTTCTGTAAAGTCCTTATAAGTTCCGAGGCTGAACGCTTGTTTAATTCTAATAAACGTCAACGTCAAAATATATTTTGATAACTGCAATTTGTTTTTTTATTTTTTGTATTGTAATGAGCGTAGGTAGGTATAATCTATTTTAAGCATTCGATACCATTTCCCGTTCATTCATAAATATAATGGGAAGCTCGTGGCTAAACGATGACAGCCTAAGCGGCAGGTTAAGCCGCGCTTGCCAAGGTTGATCTGCAGATTGGTGTACACCCATAACATACCGAATTTCCTCCGTGCCTCGGAAAGCACGTTAAGCCGTTTTGGCTGTCATTTGTAGATCTTTGACAGTCATTACAGGTAGTCGCCCGAAAGTCTGACAACCAGTATCTTACCAAAGGGTATCGTATTACCCAGTACTAATTGCGTTGTGGAAGTCTGTAGGCAGTCGCTCCAAGTAAAATACTGGTATTCAAATGCATCCGGTTAGACTGGAAGCCGAACTCAAGGTATTTGGGAAAAGGCTGGGCAGATGATGACAATCAGAATTGGGAAAAAATCACCAGTTATGCTTAAGTCCCATGGAATAGGATGCGAGCCTTTTGCCATCAACCGGGCTCAAATCCAGGCTCCGTGATTACTACAGAAAAATTCTTGATGAAAAAACCCAATAACACTGCCCGACCTGGGAATCGAGGCCAGGACCTTGTGCTCAGCCGTCACGCTTGCGACCACTCCGAACGTAATATATGGTTCGGATAAAGTATAGAGCGGCGCGCGTCAGGGATTAATTGCGACTAAACGGAACCTAATCAACAAGGCAATTGCATATCACATCGTATTTCCTACTCAATTTGTCGGGATTACATTTGCGGTTTGCCCTATTATTGCGGTTTTGCATTGTTGAACAGACGAATTTTTCTACGGAATTCGAGGGAATTTCGATTGTCCTTCAAAGTCGATATTGGGTTGTTATAGACAAGTGCAGGCTACATTCAGATTTACCTTACCGCGACCGCGAAATTCAAACTTTTTCATGAAATTGTCATTCAATGGGATTAAATGAACTTGGGAGTAAATAGAGGGCTGTATTGATGATTTTAATGATTATAATTCTGTAACTACATACATATGAGTTACTGACACGAATCATATTTTCATCAACATACAACCTGACCCTGACCAGCAAATTGAAAAAACGTAAGAAAATTTGTATATTTACCCTTGCGCTTTCAGCGGGGACTGAGCTAAACGCGAGTTTTTTATTGCAAAAAAGCATATGTTTCACTGCAATAAACAAAACCAGAAAAATATATGATATTTTTCAGGATATATGCTAGTATGATAGTGTTTTGAAAACATAATACAACTAATTTTACTCGATAAAAAAAAATCACGAACTTATCTCTAAAAATTTCTTGAGATGAGTAAAAACCATACTAAAATACATGCGATCATTTTTTGGCAAATAATTCTACAAGCAACATGTTAGCACCATAGTGTTTGATTTTTTTAGTCCAATCAATAGATTATTAGTAAATCGCAAAATATTACTTATTTAACTACGTATGTAACAACCACTTTGTAGTGCAAGCTGATTAGAACTTTATTCTAACAGTATTTCAAACGAAGTTTGAACCACTAAAAATAGAGTTGCTAATTTAGCTCCTGTCGCCTTAAGTGACAATATTTTCCTAAAAAGGGATATGGCATAAAACATCCAGATACTGTTGTGACTGTACAAATAATATTAAAACATACCAGCTGGAATTTATGTCCAAAAGAGAGCCATTCCTTCTCGATGAGCACTTCGAATCCTCGGAGCGTCCTGTAGTAAGGGTCCAACATCAACATAGCTAAAGCTGTCAGCTGAGCAGTGCGGTCCCATCCGTCTGAACAGTGGACTAGCACTGAAGTCTTGTGATTCTCCACCTGTATACAATGTATCATAGATGAGTTATTGATGTTTATTTTGTAAATTGTTTTTTATTAACACTTTTAAACTTATTTTTTTGTATATATTGTCCCACTGCAGGGCAACGGCCTCTCTTTTTCTCCTTCTACTTTTCGTGATCAAATGAGATTGGCCTACAATCTTCAACAATCCCTGATGGAAAATCCCAATAACACTTTGCCCGACCCGGGAATCAAACCCAGGACCTCATGCTTAACAGACGCGCTTGCGACCAACTAGGCAGTCAGTTATTAATAGACCTTTAGTTGTAAAATATGCATAATTTTAACATTACCTTGTCAACTATACGAACAGCTCCAGCCAAAATACATTTGATGTGTTTTAACCAGCAACTAGCTTCAATGCCACTAAACCATCTGAAAATTATTAACAATTTTAGACACAACTAGCGGACTTCACGCGGTTTCACCCGCGTAGTTCCCGTTCCCGTGGGAGTACGGGGATAAAATATAGCCTATGTTACTCAGGGTGAATGTAGCTTTCTAATGGTGAAAGAATTTTTGAATTCGGCGCAGTAGTTTTTGAGTTTATTCATTACAAACATACACACACACACACAAAAATACAAATCTTTCCTCTTAATAATATTAGTTTAGATTTACCATGTGCAGTAAGTTAGTATAAATGCCTGCATTTCCAGGAAATAAGTAATACCTCCCTAATAGAGGATAATACTCTAAAATTACGGAATATTTTTAAGTTCTGTAATACAACAGTTAAAATTCCAACGATGTATTATTATTATTATTATCCACTTTTAAAAATATCCGATCAGACATTATGGCGTGGACTAATCATCTACTTTGAATGATTAAAATATAATGGCATACAATTAACGAACCACCAGATTTAGCAAAATGTAACGGCAAAAAAATCACTTTTGATTGCCAAAATTAGTAAATGATCACCAAAATTGATCCCCATTTTATCGTTAAATTAGAACCAAAAATTAATTTTTTAGTTTATGACCACCAGATTTGAACTGTTATGCCTTATGTCTTGCATCCGAGTCGAGGGAGACCCGGTCGACGGTCCTACTTCTGAATGGTTTGTAAAAAAATAGGTGCCCCAAGTCGCAAAACTAGTTTGTAATCAACCACCTCATTAAAATTTGGTGCTCAATTTACCAAATTTGGTGATCCATTGATATTTTAGGTGATAGATGTTAGTGGTCACAAAGTTATTTTTGGTGGTCATTATATTTTCCCCCAAATATAATTACGAATACTGGATCAATAATCTTTTACACGGCTAATATAAGTTCATCATATTTAAAAAGCTCTCCTACAATAACATAAACAATCAATTTTTATGTTTACATTAAATATTCGCCAAGAATAAAAAAGTAAAACATGGCGGTCGCTCACCTCGTCTGGTCTATTTGCGGGAAGCAGAGTTCCTTCAGTTTGCGTAGACTCTCCCTCATCACGTGAATGTTGTGTATATCCAGGAAGACAAGGTCGGCATTCTGGTACGCGTCCTCAGACTCATAACTGTGAAAGATTCATAATTTTTGGTGTTATTAGATTGCAAGATAGCGATATTCGAAGGGGTTAGCGCCGTGCATCATCACTGCTGGACATAGGCGTCCCCCAAGTGTTGCCCATTGACCGGTGCGTATCGCATCCAGCGGAGCCCCGCAACCTTCACGAGGTCATCGGCGCATAAATATCTGAAATATCAGAAGAATCGTAGATGCGTATTCCTCCTTAAGGCGAAGCTGAAGTGTCATGTGTCCTGCGAGGCAAAGTGAATTGAGGTATTGTTAATAGTTCAAAGTAGAAATCGACCACGGACGGGTTTTCATAATAAATACACGATCTTAAATATCTTCACACCTGCGTAAAAAAATTAAAGGCACCTGGTCTGATCTTGCTATTGCTTGACTTCGAGGATACTGACTAACCCTTCATGAGTTACAGGCGTGATGTTATATTACCTAACTCCAGGATTTGAACAAGGCAAACAACAGAGCTGTCCGAGTATTTACATAATGTTCTGACAACATTTAGGTAGAATTCAATCGACGCTAAAAGTAAAAAAAAATAATCGGGGCAGTCTTTGGGGACTGCCGATAGAAGTGAAAACAAAAAGTACACAGGCCCCTCCCAGTCGTAGCACTGGTTATGCCCCGCGCATGCCTATGTGGTGCTACGCCGTAGCGGATCGCCTACGAGAGCTACGAACGGCTACGAAGCGTGACCGCACGTTACGACAAGTGACGATGTATCAATGTTTTTCCTTTACCCAAAAAGTGCTCAACGCGCCTAAGAAGTTTTCACTTCAAAAAAAGTGTAAGTATAGATATTAGTCCTCAGTACTTGGACACTCACCCTCCTCCCTTAGCTTTGTTGGCGACAGCATTGGCAGTAGGTCGAGCATCCATGATGAAAAGCTTATGGGCCTGAGCGTTGGCGTCCATTATTAGTTGTATGTAGCGCTCATCTTCGCGACTACGTTTACCACTTACCTGCAAAAGATTTTATTTATTTATGTTAAACTGGCAAGACGTGTCATAACTTCATAAGTTGTATGTAGTGGAGAAATGAAAGTAGAGCATCATTATTAATATACATTCAGTCAAAAAAGTATCGGGAATGGATGATTTGTTTATGGTTCCAAATTCAAATTTTTGTTTTTTTGTAGTTGTTAGATTGGCACAACTGTTTTCCATTTTGGCGCGGAGTTTGAGTTGCATCTGTTATTTATATTAAATACAGTGCTGGTTTTAGTAATATCATATATAGTGTGTATTGCGAATTTCATAATGGAAAAAAATATCGAACAAAGAGTTTGTCTTAAATTTTGCATCGCCAATGGAATTTTGTGTTCGGAGTCACTGAAAATGTTACAGAAGGCTTACGGTGAATCGACTTTATCAAAAACTCGTGCTTATGAGTGGTTCAAAGCGTTCAAAAGCGGTCGAGATGTGATGGAAGATTTGCCTCGCTCTGGTAGGCCGCCGTCAACGTCTGCAACTGAAGTTAACATCGCAAAAGTGAAGAAAATAGTGACTGAAAATCCCCATTCAACTCTGAGAGAGATAGCCGCCGAACTTTCTGTATCTCACGAGTCGATCCGTACCATTTTAACTAATCATTTGGGTATGAAACATGTTGCTGCTCGGCTAGTCCCAAAAGATCTGAATTTTCTCCAAAAACTCAATCGCATGAAAGTCGCTGAGGACATGCTAGAACGAGTCAGTTCGGACCCAACATTCATGAAACGCATTGTTACTGGTGACGAGACGTGGGTTTACGAGTTTGACATGCAAACTAGTCAACAAGCTTCGGAGTGGCGCCTTCCAACTGAACCGAAACCGAAAAAACCACGCCAAAGTCGATCAAAAGTCAAAGTCATGTTGACTGTTTTCTTTGACTATCGCGGTGTTGTGCACTCTGAATTCTTACCGGAAGGTCTAACGGTAAATAAAAAATATTATTTGAGCGTTATGCGGCGTTTAAGAGAGCAAATTCGACGAAAAAGGCCAGATTTGTGGAAAGAAAATTCTTGGTTTTTGCACCACGACAATGCGCCTTCGCACAAGGCTATCACTGTGAACGAATTTTTGACCAAACACTCAACAAATACCATCCAGCAACCACCATATTCACCAGATATGGCTCCTGCTGACTTTTTTCTTTTTCCTTAACTCAAATTACCACTTCGTGGCACCCGTTTTCAATCGATAGAAGACATAAAGGAGAATTCGCGGCGAGAACTGAACTCAATTCCGGAAGCAGCGTTTAAAAAATGTTTTGATGAATGGATTATTCGTTGGCGCGAGTGTATCGTTTCTAAAGGAGCATACTTTGAAGGTGATAAAATAAATTTGGATGAATAACAGACATTTTGTGTATTATTGATCTTTTCCCGGTACTTTCTTCACAGAGTAGTATGGCGGAAAATAGTTGGCAATGGGGAGGCTAACTGTGGAACTAATGGCGCTAGCATAGTTGGTACCCAAACATCGTCATTGTTTGAAAATGTGGTAATGTCATTTTATATTTCAAAATAGCTTATCCTCATTGGTCAGATTGAGACCAACTATGGTGGCGCCATTTGAGATTTAATTTGCCTTAACCACCCCATTATTACGAAATAATGTTCGTAACTGTTGACAAAATGAACGTTTGTGAAACAACTGTTTACATTTCCGCAAATTCAGACTTAAATCAATAAACAAGTGTTTATTGATTTAAGTCTGAATTTGCGGAAAAAGTACTTACCTACGGGATAATATCCGTGATATTTTTTTAGCTGTTCTGTTCTGCGTTGAAATATCGGGAGCTCAAAGAAAAAGAAAGTCACGGATATTATCCCGTAAGAACTATAAGTGTACTAAAAAACCGTGAAAGTCCAAAACAGTGCATATAGTTGTCCATATTTTTGGATTTTTCATCGCTTAAAATACGACTAAATTTTTTTCCGTTACACTCTGTACAGTATCGAGGAAGGGTATTAGAATAATCAACATATTCTCCAGCAAACGAGACATGTGTTAATTACTCTAACGATCATTGCAGTCTTATGACGTAAGTTTGCTCGTCATAACAAGAATATTCTAAGAAAAAAACTAATAATGAACGTCAACAATTACAATTCCTTGGTATTTTTATTTACACCTACACAGAAATCTTGCAATTAGACGGCATTTATGCGAAACCGGAACCGGTTTTGGCGGTGAAGTCATAAGTATAAATCAATGAATGATATGATAATTTTATTCTAGAGCCATTAGACCGATGATTGACTCTAGGGTGCTTCTACACCAACTCGATCAGGCTCAAACTTCTCAGTATTTTAACATTTTAATGATTGGACAAGCCAACCAGGGCCTATCGAGGTGATATAGAAGCACCGTTAGAAAAAAACATCCCTGACCTGGTTTTTGTAATTCAGTCATAATTGGTTAAAACCCAGTGTCAACTTTCTAAGACAAGAATGACACTTCAAATTCACTGTATAAGAATGACCAATTGAATGACTTCTCTAAAGACCCATCGACCTACTTAGATCTTTGGTAAATTCCCCTAAGACTAGAGTATTAGAACATCGTAAACTAGATTCCGTCACACATTAATCAAAATTTTAGACAAATGATTTATTACCAACTTTGTTCCCAATCTAAGCTTGGTCATAGTAGGTATAATATTTATCATAAGCATGAGCGTTTAACTGATAAAACCAAATACACTTTTCCTGCTGTGGTGAAAATAAAAACTAATATACAAATAGGTCATAATTTTAGGTGATAAAAAAACATATTTCACGTTCAAAGATTATTGTGATGAGTGTAGAATGAAATTCGTTTGTAACTCTGTGCACTATTTTGAGAGAATCTTAAACAACTGGAGTGACTTCTTACTCCAGTTGTTTAAGATTCTCTCAAAATAGTGCACTTACAATAGACCTACTGTTTGAGAACTAAAATTGTTATTAGATGAACAATAACATAACATAAAACACCTATAATTACATATAATGTAAAGATCAGTCTATGATTTATTCTGTTTTGCCTTTCATGTTAGGTAGATTGTTGGCAACTATTTATTTTTATACCAGCTTTACTTTGTATTTTGTTAAACATAATTATTATACCCCAAACAATACTTAAGTTATTTCTCATTATGTCATGGCTCAAGGCATGGAAGACTGAAGTCAGCCTGTTACTCAACACATTGTATAACTCACCCCAACCAACGGCTGGCTACACCGAGTGATAGTGGCCTGAGAGCTGGGATGTATCCACGCCAACACCGGTATTCTTCCCCTGGACCTGAAAGTGGCCACGGCGCGTAGCAGGTCCTCGCCGGCAGCTGCTGGCACAGCCCAGACTGATGGGTAGCTGTCACAAACTTCATACTTGTCATTGATGCGGGCAATCCGCCACATGTCGTTGTTAACGCCCTGGAGACCAAAGAGAAGATTTAATAAGGGGGGATTATGTTTGTTTATTGTGTATAATTCATTATCCAGATAGCTGCTTAACATTTATTGCACACAAATAAGCAATGCAATGGATCAGCATTGCCTAAGTCAAGCGACAATCAAACTCCATAATCAGCTAATAAATTTGTTGAAGTGTTTCTTCTCCCATGCCGTTTTATGTGGTATGAGCTCAAGTACTTGGCTCTATTTCTAAAGTATTCTAATATTAAGATTTAAGTATGTAAATTAATATAGCTGTTGTTTGTACACACAAAAACAGTAAAAAGTTAAATTATATAGCATTCAAATGCTTTTGGTACTCTTGAAAAGTATTGTACCAGCCAGTACTGTATTTCGTAAGTTGAGGAACTATTTCTTATGAACAAGCTATTTATTTTAAATGTAGACGAGGTCTCTGAATAATTTTAATAGAGTTTATAAATATAATTATCTTCTAATTGAAATTAACTTACCATACGCCTAAGCTCTGCAATAGGTTCATACACATGCCATCCATCTTCCGTAAAACTCTCAGAATAGCTAAATGCAAATAAAGGAAGTCTGTGTGACAGTGGGAATGCTAACTGCTGCAATTTCTCGAATATTCCACGTCTAGAGTGGTTCTCTTGTTTGTGTGCAAACCTCAAGTTTCTCATGTCCTGAAATAATTCGATATAGAATGATTAATCAGTAAAATTTCAAGTGTTGCATGTTTTTTTTCTTATTAACATTTTGTTACCTTGCAAAATATTTCAATGCCGTATGAGTTTTCTCCTTTTGATGAAGCTCCACCTACTTTCTCAATACGAGATACCTGCAATCAGTTACATTGGTCATTTTTTATTACTTTTACTGTAGGTCTACTGGTTGTTAGCCTCCTCAGAAAGCCAAGCCAGAGGCCCATGGGCCGCGAAACTCTGAAACCAGGTTAAGCATTAACCTAAAGAAAGAAAAAGAAAATTGCCTTTTGCTCCCCGGGTTCGATTCCTGGTTAGGGATATTAGTATTTCAAAAATCCAATGATACTGTTTTAGTTTTCATCAATATTGGGCTCTATAACTATAATTTTCCTTTGAGTATATTTTGCTATTCCTCATAGTTTTAGATTTGGTCATCCACAGCCATTTGAAAAATTCATCCTGTTTAGAATGACAGATTAGATAAAAATAAAAACAACTTACAACACCAAGAGGCACACTGAGAGTACTCAATAATGCAGCCGTATCCGTAGGTCTGAAGTGCAGCTGATAGTTGGTCACTTTGAGAACTCCCCGAGAAGGACCACTGTATGGGCACAAGTATGTCACATCCCGGGCTAGGCTCATGACTTTCTCACCATCCAAAAGTTGGATGTCCCCCAGAACATGAGGCTGAAAGAAACGTGAATTTGATTACACAGAAGCAAATAAATCAAAAATCGTTTTTATTAACCAACATGATACTAGCCTTGGACAGTTCTTGTTGTCTATGATTGTGGATGCAGTTAATAAATAGGCAAATGTGAATAGACCTATTTCTACTCATTGCAACAAGGAAACACAAAAAAACAAGTGGTTCCACAAACAAATAGTAAACCGCACAGAAGTGACTAATCGCGAGCTTAAACTAAGTTACAGGAAGCAGGGAAGCGGCTAGTATAAAATTAAATATGAATAAATTAATCCTTTTAGGAAACTTACGGAGTCTTGTCCGTGTTTAGAATTCAATGAACTCGATTTGGAGTCAGAGTCCAATGAGTCGGAACTGGCATTCTTTGATAACGAAAAGTCTGAATTTAATAATTCAGAACTGTTGTGTTTATCCATCGTCAACGAGTTTTTCCTGAGTACGGAAAGAAAACTATCAAATCAAATCCTTCAACTTTCTTTTTCAAAACATAAAATTACCAAAATAAATAGTGACAGAATTTCCTCGAAAGGACCCACAAACGTCAATTTGATTGAAATGAAAATGAATGAATGATGTTGTCAGTTGAAAGAGTTTTGATTTGAATTTTAATAATGTACTGAGAAATTAATTAATTTAAAAATTGATACTAATTAACGCATATGAATAAACATGACAAGTCGAAAAAAAAATAGAATCATAGAAATCCGCAAAAACGGCGCCGGCGAGTAAAGAGTCACGGTGTTGCAGTTAATGACATCAACTTTCCCCATTTTTATTTGTCTATGAATAAAACAGCACTTCCGGTATATCATATGTTGTTGTAGTATTGAAAACCAAGCCTTCAGAACCGCGCGTTTAATAAATATTGAACAAACAAAACTTTTGTTTCTATGGTTGCAATCTTCGTTGTTGATACAGTCGGTATTACAAAAATGCTAACAGATTACTTGCAATAATGAAATAATTATATTCAGTCCTCTAATTTCTTTCATGAGTGACCTAGTAATTTTAATCAAAAGGTTAAATCTCGATTATTAAACTATGAAGTTTCCGGAAAGTGTAAAATTCACTACATGTTTGGCATACAAGCATGATAAAATATTAGAACCTAAAAGAAAAATTAAATCAGAAGACTTCGAATGGGATTCAAATATTCCAAAGTCTCTCGTTTCTATTTGCATTGAGCAATTAGCGGAAAATTGGATGGGTTAGTAATTGAAAATTTTTATAACTACTATTAATTTGACAAATTTATTATTTAATTTTTCAATCTGTTTAAAAAAATATTAAATTATTTTACTCTCATTCTTACTATGCGAAAACATAATGTTTTACTTACGGACAAACTTTTCTTACATGATTCCTTTAAGAAATTTCATATCCACAAAATGTTTTATACGCTCAAATTAATATATAAGGGTTATCATACTGACTCTCAATTAACCACACTGGCTAAAAAAGATACTAATTACTTACACATCACTTAATTTACCCAACAAGTCAACTAATTTACATGAAACACATTTTATATTGCAGGCTACCCTAAGCTCGAACAATTGATTACTAAAGATCGTGAACTATTTCTGCAAATCTTGGATACTGAGGTTCCACTTCAGATTTTAGTGGATAATATCAAAAGTGACATATTCTGGAAAAGATGCTACCATTCAAAATTCTCGGATTCACCTCTTTTGGCGGAAGATAAAAAATGGATTAATGTTTTTATGGAACGGCATTTTGCTGACATTTTAGAAAACATGAACCCTAGGCAATACGATCCTGAAAAGGTCAGCTTAGAGTGTGGCTCATCTATATGCTTGTGTGTGTGTAGATATATACTGATGTAGGAAATTTTCAATTTTCAGGGTTTTCCTAACACAGAATGATTTAAAAAGCAGCCAAACGCTGCTGCTCTTTCTCTCAACATAATCAATTAGTAACTTTACGTGACCCAACGTAGGATGTTAAGAAGTTGCAGAACGTTTAAATATATTTCTTTTCGCACTGCAACAATGATAAATTTCACATTTCTCTAATAATATACCTCAAGTAACATTACATCCAACTTAAATATTCACATCGCTCTAAGATAATTTTATTTATATTATTTAGGTGAACACCCTAGTGAAGCTTTGCGGGCCATACATTCAAAAATTATCAATTCGTAGTTTGATACCGACTGATATTCCAGTACAGAGAATGGCTTCACCAGAACTGGCTCACTTAGTTACAAGTCAGCGGCAAAATGGGAATAAACAGCAAGCAAAAGATAAAGAAGTTATCTCGAGAGGTAAGAAAAGAATAAGTGAAGTGTTGGATGAGATGAGTTAATAAAATAATACAAAAAAAAATTGCGTCTATTTTCTTCGTCAATTTTTAATCAATAAATACACAGCTACTAAATTTTTTTGGATAATAAACTTTTTTTTTTTTTTTTGCCTAAATCTGATTGTATTCCTATAGTTTCAAACGCATACATTTCACAAGTCGCTCACTTTCCAGATCATATATCCCTTCATGCTGCTTTGGGCAGTTTGACCAACTTGGTCGAATTGCATATAACATATCAACTGAGGTCTATTGGAGTTGACTACCGAACAGACCAATTTCAATTTACAAATAACGATGCCAAAAAATTGTCACGTGGGTTAGAAAAATGTGCGCAATTGAAGATTTTAAGGTAATAATTAATGATCTCTATATACACCGTACCTTCAATAGTTAGAGATTTTTTTTTTTTACTATATTTTACGTATAACTGTGATTTTATTAATTCCTCTAGAATAACAAGAAGTGATATGAATTGTCAACGAGTTAAATATATACTTCGGGGGCTTTTGGACAACATGAATTTAGAAACAATGGATTTCAGTCATTGCAAAATAGGTGATGATGGTGCTTCGTCAATAGGAAAATTTATTATGAGACGTGATGCTTTGCGAACTCTCATATTGGCGGATAACATATTTGGTAATATTTTATGCAACAAAATACACATCCATCGCAACAAGTGATGGTCGAACTAGATAACACACTACACACACTAAGTACATTCTAAGGACCTTTATCGACCGATAAGGATTTAAGTATCTCTATCTTATATAGGTCTTTCTCAAACAACAGCTTAAGTAAAAACATAATCGCTGTGTTTAATTACTAAAGCATTTTGGCGTTTAAGTGAATTGAAATAGCTAATAACATGTTGAAAAAGTCTTACGTTATAGGTCCAGCTGGTGTTGAAAGTATATCGCATGCGCTTAATCATTCTGGATGCGGGGTTCGCACGCTAGACTTAAGACTTAACACAAAACTTGGTTCTGAAGGAATCGCTCATCTCGCCGTATCTATTGCAAGAGGATGCAATCTAACCAGGTTATGAATATTTATTTAATTTTGTACTGGACGTTGTTTTTGGTTTATAGTATAATTATTAAAAATAATTACAGTTTAAATATATCGGGTTGTGGAATAACACCTGGTCCTTTATTGAAGCCACCAACAGGAGTATGGTCCACTACGAGTGCAGAAAATCCTCCAACTTGTGGCGATTTATTAGCACGAGCGATTGGTTTAGTGAAAACTCCTTTACGTTCACTTGACATAAGTGTAAATGATATTGGTTCGGTGCGTATTATGTTTCTTACTTTTATTAATTTATAGTGCTTATTTTAGTCCAAAGTAATCGTCAGCAAGCTCACGCTTTACCATAGGTCAAATAATTTGATACGTAAAAAAAAATACATCAACTCATTATGTTATTATTTCATATTTCAGCCAAGCGATGCTATCCTGTCAAATGCTATATGTCTAAGTTACATAGTAGATTTAAATTTGAAAAGGTCTGGAATGGGATCAATGGCTAAAGCCATAGCAGAATCAGCTGCTGCTGCTCAAAGATTAAGAAGAGAAGCTGAAAAAGGAATAAGGTTCAGAAGAAGTGCAGGAAAACTTGTGCAAGCAAGTAGAGTTGCAAAAGGCTTGAATATTGGTAAGTCTGTTAAATAATAAAAATACCTTTCACTGCGTTCCATTACTAAAAATGTATGAATAACAGCCCACACATCTCCAAACTTAATGACAACGGCGTGGCGGAGCAATAACTGTGTAGCCATGAACTGCAGTGGCTCATATGGTTATCTGTGAATCAACTGCCAGTTCAAGTTGGTCGAAATCCCACTCTGGCCAGGTGGGGTATAATCAGTCCCAACCGAATATAGGGAGTATGGTCACCGTCACATATTTTGCCAGCACACTCCAACCCTTAAATGAGTAAAATGCCTTACTGGTCGCTACTGGTCGAATGAAATATGAGTCATCAACACAATAAATCTAATACGATAAATGCAAAAAAAAAGTATTAGCAACTTACATTTTCTTTTATATATTACACAATCTTGTTTTATTATTCTAGATGCGGACCCACTTTTATTGGCACAGCAACTATCAGCCCGGCCTTCTATAGTCTCCGTGGCATCGGAAGAAGGAATGCACAGCATACAAACTCAACCTCTACCATCCGATTTTGGTTTTATACCGGCTTTGAAGGTAATTGACAATACCTAAATATAAACAATGTGACATAAAATGGTTATGGAAAAATCTTTATTTTATAAAATACTATTCTTACAGACTCTACTGCCATCTTCACGGGCTTCTTCGATAACAGACCCACTTTCTTCTCGAAGATCAAGTCATCATGGTGTCTTGGAACCGGTCAAAGTAATTATTTATTTTGTTTTTAAATCTGGAGAAGGAAAAGTCGAGAAAGTACCCATAAGAGTAAAACTTCGTAAAAACGGAGTATATGCATTTAAACTGAATAACTTCGTAATCCAAATCTTTTTTCAAATTCAGTTTTATTAGCATTTTTTTCTGATTGCGTGATTTAATCACAATCAGTTGCATTTTGTTAATAACTAAAAACTATACATATGACAGAAGTTGTCATATATTGTATTTAATTTTCATAAAAGTAGATTTTTATGTAAAAAAACGCACTTGGGTTCGGGCTTATAACAACTTTCCAAGAGAACCTTTTTATAAATCTGTTATTACCTTTTAGGAAGTTCGACGGACAGCACTTGTACGTCGAGGTTCTGATGGCTCATTATTGCAACCACGCAGTGCAAACTCGCAAAGACATATTAAAATTTTTGTTTCTTAATTTTAAATTATATGCTTTTTTAAGCACCTTGGAGTTTTATTTTCCTCTTATTATTGGGAATCCTAAAAACCTGGCAACATATTCCATAGACAATCTGCAAAAAAACATCTATTTTTTGGACTTCCGTCCGTCAGTCGCTCAGTGCAATGTAGCCAGTCTTTCGAAATGTCATGTCAGTCAGCCATGTTTATTTCTCTAGAATGTGTTTTGAAATGGTGGTAGTGATAAAAAACAACGTAATAGTGGAAATATTTTTGTAAATTTACTTGTTAACAACTATAGTGTTTTAGTGAAGTTCAATGAGTTTTTTTGTGTAAGTGTTGGATTCTATTGCCGTGAAAATGAATTGGGGTATTGAGCTTTGGGTAAGTGTCTACGACGTTAAAATTCCGTGTCGGTTGTCCAGCAAATTGTAAATTGTATAGCTGCTGTTGTCAGGAGTAAACGTACTGATAACTTATACCTATACCACACCGTTATAATATAATCTATCGACTTTGGATTCTTAGACATTGTACTTTTTTGTGCACAAGTGGGAAGATATTCGCAAGTAGAAAGTTTACTGATAGTTTCGCTGTATTTACAAATAAAATTAACATAAATTAAAGTATTTTAGAGCTATATTTTTAGCTATATTGCGAAACATCTATGCTCTTAATAATTTGGTAAGTTTCTTATTTGATGGTCAAATAGTTTGCCAAACTTTCTACAAGTTGTGCAGATGAGATAAATTTCAAAATCATTCTCATGTTTTTTGGTATTCATTAAAAGGCTGTTTTAATTACTCATTATACACTACTACAAAACACCTGTTAACACTGATTAATAAACCTTTGTTCAAGACCTGGTAAATGTCATGTATTGGGTAACAAACTAAATATTTGAATGGCTAACTTAAAAATAAAAACAAAATGTTTTTTGAGATATCCAAAGTATTGGACAGACCTTAAACCATTCCAGAAACAATTTTAGCTTCAGAAAAAAGCTTCATATTTCTGCTCCCAAGGTTTGTATTTGGACATACACAAAAATATATTTTTTGTCTGTCTGTTTGTTCCATCTAATCTCTGAAATTACTAAACCGATTTTGAGGGGACTTTTAATGGTAGATAGCTGATGTTGTAACTTTATGCTACTTTTACTTCAGAAAATAAGATATGGGTTCTGAGCAAAAAAATTAACCCCCATGAAATTGTTAATAAAATCCTATTCAAATAGGCAAGTAGGTAAAATTTTTATAATCATTTCACTTGGACGAGGGTTGCCGGCACAGTTAGTGTACTATAAAGTAACTAATCCTACACCACAGTCACAATCAACTGTCTACCTAAAATTCTTTAGTTCAATTTAGTAGTTAGTGCGAACCGCATATACAGAGACTCGCTTTCACATTTCTATTATTTATGTGTATGTATCCCGAATAAAATAGTAGAATAATTGGAATAAATTTTATTTGTAACAATTTTAGAATGAGTTGTATCTTAGGTATATTTTAAATAATGTCATAATTAATTTTTAACATTAAAGAGGTGTTTATTGAGATGACGAGTAATGGAGAAGTATGGAAGATTATAACATGCTGCACCAAACCCAAATAAATTGGTAAAAGAGCAGGAGAATGATAATAAAACAGTTAACATTAAGTAAGTAATAATTTAACTGCCATCTGCTAATTATTATTGGCTTTACTTTCTGTTAAAAAAAAAGTAAATTTCACTAGAAACATACTTTCAAGTACCTACCTGATTAAGTCCAAAAACCAGAGAATCCATTTTCAATGACCAATGATCGTTCACAAGTAATAATCATTAGGGCAATTATGGTTCCTTTTAATTTTCTAACAAATTTGCTTAATTACCTACAGTGATTCATGCATCCAACCATTCTTAAAGATTCCATAACATTTTGTGTATGTGGAATAATTCATTAGAAGAAAAAACACTTGATAATAATTCACTGTGTGTCACCAAGTTATCAATCATCATTCAGTACATACAAACGCCTTGAGTTTCAGTGCCACCAGTTCAACATTACTTAGGGTCGGCGCAACACGTTTTTTTTCCTCCAGTCTTCCCCCTTCCCGAACCGTCACACTATCATTTACTCCTGGACTTTTTTCTTCATATCATTCCTCACACAATAATTTCAGTGTCACATTATTCAGTTATATTCCATCTAAATAACTGGGTCAGTGTTCGGATGTGACATGATATCATGTTGTTGTGCCATGCCTCATACTCACAATTTTAATTTATTCAATACCAATAAATTATCAGACCTTTTTATGGAAGCATTACTTACTTATTATCTCTACAGTTTTTATGATTCAGGTTATCAAAACATAATAATTAGTTCCCTGTCTCAAAGTTGTTTTATAAACTGGAAGATATTACCATGTTGTAGTTGTAATTAAATGAATTAATTCTGCTGATAATTGAAAAAAGTTACAAACAAACTATGTATATCAAAGACTATGTTATTCATACTTGGCCAGTTTGTGCTTGATCCCTCAAGCAAACAATAGCTAGTGGTTGAAGTTGAAACATGATGTCTGCCCAGTATATTGTGTGTTAATTATCTTGGCTGCATATAGAGCCTCACAAGGTTGCAAGTCTTCCATTAAAATGTTTGCAAACCCAATCCTAAAAAAACCACTTCAATTGTCATATTGATGTCTGTATCCACTTATTAATTGATATCAATTTCATTCAATATGTGGGCTTGGCATCAGACTTTTCAATATTGATGAAAAGTCCTTACCAGAGAATTAAGCACATTAGGCATTATCTGGCCATTCAGAATATACAGCTACTTGCATAAATATGTAACTATGTATCAAGGTCAAAAATGTAAAAGTGAACATTTAAATTTTTTGGCTTTCGTCTAACGCGAAATGCTAAACAGGTGGAAAACGCGCCTTTTTTCGGCCGACATTTATACAATTTGCATCCGCGAATCGCTTCGGAATCTCGCTTTAATAGGTCTAGGGTGTGGACAAGCTTTTTTAATGGCCTAACCGACCGACCGCGACTGTTAAGTCGCTAATAAATAGCGAAGATTGACATTAGGGTCATCGCACTCGTACGCGTACAGCAACACTTTGTGTCGCTGATAGTGTATCTATTTGGATCTATAAGTGTGCGAGAGTGGTCAGTGTTGGCAAGCTGCAAGGCCGGTGGTGGCGGCCCGCATTCCGCTCGACTTGCTGCCTAGTTGTGAAATGGTCCATTCGTTGCACCTACCTATCATTATGTAGATGGTCTCTCGATGCGAAAAAAAGAGCAGCTTAACATTTTTTTCACATAAGCACGAAAGCGAGAATTTAATATTTTGGATACGTATTTTGAAACGGATTCACAAAGCCGGTCACCTTGCAAGGTTGGTGCTAATTAGGTGGTAATGACTATAATAATATTCGTTTTAGTAGCTCTCTTACTTGAGAGAGAGTTTCGCATGTTAAACATAAATGTTTCCTTCTTAAGTTCCGAGTAACGAAGCTGAAGATTTGCGAAATGTGTTTTGAAACAGTAGTAGAGCATAAAAAAGTGAAATAGCGATAAATTGACATTAGTCAGCAGTCAGTAGCTAGTATAATGTAAAATTCAATTACAGTGCTGTCCCTGAACTAGTTCGTAAGCGTTTTGTAACGCGACCTGGATAGCGGCCACAGTCAGACACAACGAACACTATCACGGTATTAGCCCAGGGCTGTTAGATTGCTTTAAAAAACTGGAGAAAGAACTTGCTAATGTCTTCCGTTCTTTACGCGGTCCGTGTGTCGAAGATATCTTTCTTTTATTCCAAAAAGATCGAATCAAATGCAACAGAAACCCGAAACACTATGGACACTTATGTCATGACAATTGACAACCCTGCATGACCCTGCTTAACAGGCCAACAGCCCAAGCTTTGAATCAATATTTCAGTTTGTTGTTGCATATTTACTTAGTAATCCGGTCACGTATTCTACTCTAATCATACACTCAACTCAAGGCAGAAACTTTCGCCTTAGGATATCTTTACTGATAATGTATGCGTTTTCTAAGGAAATGTTATGACATACCTATTACATAAAAATAAATAACTTTCTATGAAAAGCTGTAGAAGTTATGTTTCTGACTTAACACACATTGCTCGTTTGTACTTATGCACTTGCGGCTGTGCCATTAAAGAGGTCCAAACTTATACCATTAGAACGTAATGCCGAATGTAATTGCGTTTAATATGTACCAGTACCATTAGTACCTAAGCGTTAATCTACAGGTATACACTATGCTTAAACCAAACGACCAGGCGTCAGCACTAGTGTTTCAAACTATGCACGTAAACATGCATTGCTTCATTTGCGTCGGTGCCCTGTCGTTCCCCATCTTATCTCGACCGATTACTTATCTGACTTCAATCAGAATAAACGTAAATAGGTATGTACCCTTCGATTTTGAGGTTCTCTATACAGTTACATTGATTACCTCTGCCATCATCTACGAAGTACTTACCACTTTTATGACCGGTGATGAAGCAAATCTACATAATTCTAATAGGTACAGTTACTTTTTTATGTAATTTTAGTTTCGAATTTCTTTTTTATTGCGGACGTGTCTCTATACCATTTAATTATCGTACAAAGTATGTAGGTTTTAAGCTCAGTAGTGAAAATCTTTTCAAGACTTACGCGTAGATTATCGGGCAATAATTTGATGTCATTACGTACTCGGTAACTTGTAAGAGACGTCGCGCTTGATTGACTTCTATTGACACGTTGTTACTAGGGCACTAGGTTGTAAATGTTGTAATGAGAAACCAAAGGCTCAATAAACATTAAACAAATAGGTTAAACGATTGTTTATTGAAAGATTTTTTATCTGCTTGTAATCGAACCTCGACTGATCCTAGTTCAGGATACCAGTACAAACTTACAGATTCAATACAAAGTTGTCAACCATCCGGAAATCGTTTAAAGTTAGACTAACAAGAAGACTAGACTTGACTGGACTTGTTAGACTTACAAAAACTTCAAATGCCGGACGAACGAGTGGCATTGGAACGTTTTGCCTTACAATATTTTTCCGTTGAAAAGGAAAAAGATTCAATTTTTTCGCAAAGTTTTATTAAGTAGGTACTTACAGCATGTTTTTCAATATCATTGAAAAACATCAATGTTTTCCTTAAAATTATTACGCGATTTTTGATCGATTGCGTGAATGTGTAGTTCATTTACGCAACTGTACCATTTTAATTCAATACGTTGAGATTGAGATTATACACTTTCCTCAATTTGGTTTGGTCTATAGTTTGGTTTTGAATTAATTCAATACAAGATACCTAAAACTTAATTCTACCATTTAATTACAACTCTATATTAGGCAAATAAAGCAGTGTTTTTAACGTTATTTGGCAGAACATTTTGCTCAATGTAAAAATAAAATTTTCGAAGTTATTTAAAATTAAACGAGTTTCCGATTGTGGGTTGGCCAAAACGCAAAAAGGAGCCTACCTATTATGGGTTCCTCGCTGGGCGATGATGTCATCATAAAATGTTTCATATTGTTTACTACGACGAAACGTAGATTGTTTGACGACATAGAATTAAATTGGACGCCGCGCGCCGGCTAAAACGATATAACATTTTAGCAATCAATGTAGCTAGATAGAACCACTGAACAAACAAAAAATCAAGGTAGATTTCATTAATGAAACCATACATTTTTTTCTACATGTTGTTCATTCTGTATTTAATTCAATTCAAACTGGTCTGGTGATCAAAAAATGATTTTATATTTTTATGCCTCATAAAAGAACCTAAAATTCCCCAATAGTAATGGTCGTCGTAAAAAAATGCTGAAAGTGAAACCGTTAAACTCAAACCAATTTGTTTGATTCGTTCAAACAGATGAAAACTACTGCCTATAAAGTTTTATAGAAGCTATGTCTGTTTTAAAGTCGACTAGAACATTTTGAAATAATTGCTACGTTGTATTTGTGATAAGTTTGGAGCCAAGGTTTTAAAAATGCAAGTTTCACTTTGTAGAAGGGCGAGCCGGTATATTGCTCCTACTAAATTGGATCAGGTTCGAGTTACATTTAGGTGGTGACCTTTAGAAACACTACCCTCAATAATCTTGATGGCTGCCACACCTGCGCTGCTCTATTTCACTAAATTCAAAGTGACATTTCAAGGTCTATTGGACGTTTGTTGATGTTAGTTACTAAAATTAGGGAATAGCTTGTGTTTGGTGCGTTTATTTAGTTTCTGATCCGTTGAATACATGCTGCCATAACATATTTGCGACGTAGGCGCGCGGCACGACTCATTTGGCGAGTGGTAGCAGATCCAGTCGCAAAGCCAGGCGGAGAACCGGTTCGACCAGAATAAGCAGGACCGCGCCAAATAATGACTAAGTATAACGTGAATAAAGTTAAGCAAAACACAATTCTATAGAGGACTCTATAAGGTTCCAAATAACTAAATTATGACAGACCCAACGGACGTCAAGTAGTTTTAGCATCTTGCGAACTGTGTTATTTTTGAGATCCCATACGTTCGAAGTTCGAATCGAATGTATCCTCCCTGGTTACTTACTACCGGTCTTTAACGTTACTCTTTTCTGCATGCATAATTGGATATGGATACTCTTCTTCATCTTCATTATGTATTTCTGTTTTTTATTTATGACACTCTTATGTCAAAAGTTACCTGCATACTGTAAAAAAGCTCATCTTTAAGTAAATCCACTGTTTTCGTCCATTAAATAAGGGTTATATTACCACATACAATATCAATAACATTGACGTAGTCATCAGAATTGAGTGATTTTAAATTCAAAACCCATCAAAACTCCATTCATTTTATATGGAAACTGGTGTTCATGGGCCGTTTCATTCTTCGCGAAAGTTAAAACACATGGAATTTGCACATTACGAGAAAGTGTAACTAAATGTATCGGTTGAGATTATCTTCGGTGTCGTACTGAGTGAGACAAGGATAGTGAAGCTTGAAGCATCATCCGCAGTCACAAAGTCAATCGTAAATGTCACGACCTATTCAAGTTGCTATATTACACTTAGACATAAAAATTACATAGCATTGCTTTGTTGTTGATGAAGATAAAACGCAATAAACTTATGTCGCAACAGAAGAACTAAAGACTATACTTGACGAATGTATTGAAAGTTGTGTTTGTTACGTAAGGACAACACGCGAAGTCCAAAATGTTCCCACAGAAAGGGAAGTTAACGAATCAAAAGTCAGCTTGTTAGCATGACGATGAGAAGAACAATGCAAGCCCCGGGAAGTCTGATGGAGGTAAGGTAGCTGGAGTAATTAGAAGCCCACAAAGCAATTCTAGTTGATCTCCGGATGCGGGCGATCGCTTGCTAAATGCGATTCTGAAACGTTGGTGCACACGCAACAAAAAAGTGGATTAGGAAGTGATTTTAGATTTCATTAAAAAAAAAAACAAAAAGGAGGTTATCGTTAACAATTAAAATGTTAAAACTGAACGAATAGTATTTTAGAATCGGTTACATAATGTCAACTCTAATAAATGAATTCCAAATCGTAGCGCGAAAGTTTTGCTTTTCACTATTTTGGCTCGTTGTGATATCATGCACGAATTTATGTTTTGGACGATGTAGGCACTTACAATGTCTGTCTGTCTACGTTCATTTGATAAGTTACATTGTCTCATTCTTGTTTTGATTTTAATGTATCGTGAACAGTGTGAACACTGTCATTCTGAAGGAATCTCTAGGTACGTATGTCTACGTTTAGTTGTACTAATGACGTCTTTTGCCAGTTACTGCGGTTTTGGTATGATTAATCTAAGCTTGGGACATTACCTACTTGGCTGGATTTCAATGACACCTATTTTTTTATACTTAAAAACAAATACTGACCTATTTGTAGAATAAGTCCCTACTACTACTACTTTTGCAGCGACTTCATCATCTGCCTAGCATTTTCTGAACAATTTTGGAGTAGCCTTTTAAAAGGATCTAACTTAAGTAAATTGCATTTATCCAGCTTCAGTGGTTTTAGGCTCTGCGTTGATGAATCAATAAGTATCGACGTGTCTTAAAATGGTTCAGGGTTGTGGGGCTTTTGCCTAGGGTTGGACTGAAAGCTACTTACTAAATCTGTTTGAATGTTCCATATATGTGTGTATGGATTCATGATTAAATTTCTATGTATACTATTCTCAAGTTTAAAGCTAATTAAGTAATAGTATAACGATTAGATATTGTTCTTTGATTACCATCTATAACACTTTAAATTAAGTAATTTTATACTTCGATAAGAATTGGTATCAAATTAATTTCTCACGCCAATGTTTGGCCAGAATTCGAAGGTCAATGTCTGTTTCATTGTAATGACCACCGAAAGATACAAAACGAATCAACAGTGAAACGAATAAGGACAGACAGTGTATTTATGCTAGCATGGTACCCCAGAGATTTAGTACTTACCGTAAAATTTTCAAAATTCAGACAAGTTACCAAGAATTTGGTGTATTCGTATGTACGGTAAGGAATTATCCCATTATTTTTATGATAACGGAATTTTGCCGTTGCGCAGTAAATAAAAGCAGTTCTTGCAAAACCGTTAGTGACGCATTGCACGGTAAGCTTGGAGCAGGAAGTTTCAAACACGTGAACTAACGAGCTGGGTTAATAGTACTAGTTAATATTACTTCGGGTTATCTCACAACTCACAACGTTGCAATCCCGACATCTCGTAAGACAGATCGTGTTACTTTCCTGCCTTCGATGCGCTGCTTATCTTTTGATTCATAAAGTTATGCATTTCAAACGTGATTCTGCTGAAGATTGTTCCTGAAATCCTGACACATTCAACGCAGATACCGCTGCTGTCGAAACAGCAGTGCAAGTACGTAGGAATCGATTCGATAAATCTGACAGTTATTCTCGACAAAATGACTTTTTATCTTTGTTATAAACTCATTTTGTCGAGAATGACTGTCAGATTTATCGAATCGATTCCTACGTACTTGCACGGCAGAACAGCGTAGAGTAGGCGGACATAACAAAACTGGATACAAATAATAGTTGTACGTAGACTCATAGAGTAATATAGAAATAGGCACAGCGAGCATGTTGTGTGTCAGTGTGGTTCGTATCGTACAGCAGAATTTCTCCGCTCGGCACGTGCTAGCTAACGCACGCTCTGCTACCGCACCTTTCGTCAATAGGAGTTTCATCTGCCACACCGCGCTTCTGTTTACATGTGGCAACTGTTTCTACGTTCAAGTTCGAGGTTATTCACTTGCAGGTGCCGTGACCAACGAGCTCTTGTTTACGATAAAAACAATAAACGTATTTCATTGTACGTAGTACATCTAAAAACTTAAATTACACTGAAGGACGAATGCGATCACACAGAAAAACTGCGGAAACGATCTAACCATGTAGAGTTGCAGGCTTAAGTTTTCCGATACCAATTAGAATCTGTATGAACGTGCTAATTATCGTTTGTTTTTGTTTCACGCGAAAAGGCAATTGTTGCGTAATTTAATGCACGTTACCCCTTAACAGGTAACGATTTACTTAAACCAGTGTTTTTCAACCTTTTTCATGACACAACCCCCCCTAAGTATGGCATAATTAGGATTCGGATAAATAATGGGTGTAAAACACCTCTTAACGAAGCCGAATGGCACTTGTTCTCGTCATTGCGATAATTTTTTTGTTCTACACCATACCTGGGAACCTTCTAGTTACGGAGATATTGGGGGGTCAAAGTTCCAACTTTTTGACAAGTTTTTTTTATATACGAGTTTTTAATGTAACTTTTTTACTTTAAACACCTCCACGACCCCCGTACTATACAATTCATCCATCAGCACAATGTTTTGAGTGCGTTACATTGAGTTCTACCACAAAACTTGATTTTTCACCCCAAAAAATAAAGTCGTTTCCCAGCAATAATTTTTGCGTAAAGTTACTTAGTTTGATGTACAGGTGGCCTACCATGACGTCTTAAAGCAGGATCGTTTTAATCTTGTTCCAGTGTGGGTAAGATACGGAGCTATAGAGGACGTCTAGCGCCATCTCTTACCCACACTGGAACAATATTAAAACGATCCTGCTTTAAGACGTCATGGTAGGCCATCTGAATGCTTGGTTCACGGCTTCGTGAAGAACTGATGAGGTCTTTTACAACCCTGTATATATATGTAGGTATTTAACACATTTTTTTTTATTTGGAATTCGATTTAATTGTCAACGTAGCAAAAACGGATCCACGATGGGAGAAATTAGTTAAGTAATGAAAAACAAGCGAAACCTCAATAAGATGAGTACTAATATATTTTTATTAAATCTATCTTTCAGGCTTTATTGTTTTGTTTATTGAGGTAGATTTCGAGACCTCTTGCCTCTGCCCCCCCCCCCCCATAAAGGCTTCGCGACGCCCCAGGGGGTCGCGACCCACAGGTTGAAACACACTGACTTAAATCATCATTGACGTAATTAGCGAGTTATCAATGTCGATCAACAGCAACACTGATAGGCACATATTTATTTGATACGCGTTGCATTACATGGCTGATATAATTGAATGTTATGTTCGAAGGCATTTTGGTCTTGCTTGCTAACATAATGTTAGATAACTATCAGTTGTTACCTATTTGATAATTTTATTCGTCACCTATTCATTCGTATCTTTCAATGGATTCATTAATATTCAGAAAAAAAAAACAAGATCACAGTCAAATGAACTAGTATAAAGTTCGTTATCGATCGTAACTGGATGCGAAGGGCCCGTCCTGCGCCCATTACTGGTGTTTACATAGCCATTAGCCTCTGGCATTAGATCGATTTCCTGTTGCTTCAATTCAGCCGGCGGGCGCTGCACTACATAGGGAGGAACATTATGATGATTGCATGAACTCGAGTTCAAACGATGAAACGACCCAAAGAAATAAACAGTGAACATCGTTTATCTCCTATCAGTCAAACTGTTTAGTATCACCATGCTTGAATACTAAATATAGCACGTTCAAGGAAACGATCGCCATTTCAATATCATTTCGTTGATCGTGAGAATCTTCGTCAGATAAACTACATTTGTTTGATTAGATAAAAAGTTATCTGTTGGATCGGCAACGTGGCTTAGTACAACCTTTTTGTTGATAATGTTGTATTAGCTCATAGTCATCACACGTTGATGTGGGTGCTATTTCGCTCGAGTGTTTCTCCATATTTACGATGCTGCAAGAGGTTAAAGATAGACGACCGGTTTGTCGTAGTCTAGCATGGTGCAGTTGTTGCGGAATTAACGCATCGATATTGATATCACTTGTATTTATTCAATCTCGTGAGTCAACGTTTGTAATTGTAATCATCGTTGTTTTGTTCATTATTCTGTCGTCAGTTTAATTTGCATACTTCCTGATGCTTAGCAAATAGGTCATGATACGTACTGGTCATAACAGAATATTCCGCGGCATCAAGGCCACGTTACTACATACCGAGTACGTACAAGTATGATACTTGTGGTAGTTCATTCTTATTCGTATTCGCAACACCGGCTGCTATAAAGATATTATCGTTATAACGAATGCCTTTGAGTGCGTCGATCTTTTCCAGCGTCATGTTGCATACTAGATGTTGTAGTCATGTGGCGTCGCTTTGTGTCTAGATTTCTTTGGTTTAATGAAGACTGAATAATTTAAAATAACGTCTCTTGATGATTCAGCTGTTGCTTTGACTTAATGTTTCGGCTATTCTTGAAGAAAGTGAATATTTTCTAATATAATATTTAGCATAATCAGTGTCTATGAGTTGTTTAATCAACTTCTGATATAACAGTGATGATGGTTAGCCTGAGCGAAAGTGTCGAGGTGAGGTGCGGCGGACCGGACCTCCCTCGCGCAAGTGGGTGATGTGTCGCGCTCCACCTCCACAACTACCGTCACACCTGACTCGCTTTCCTAGAAATTTTCATGTTTATTATTGCAAACTCGGCCGTGATATCAAACAGATTAGCTACTCACCTTAATTTACTGGTCACGCATTGTTAACGGCGAATTTTCTTGAAAATTGTTTTCAACATTACCTTCCACAATCGAAGTTTTGCTGTACGAATGTACTCTTACGTCACGCTTGATGTTTCAGTGAAAGGTACCAGCAACAACTGTATTGTTGGTCATGTCAATAAAATGACTATAGTATAGTATCTCCATAGTGTTAGGTTCATGCATTCACATTCCATAGTGCAGGTGAACGTGGCTTTTAACTTTGTTGTTGTTCTCATCACGCTTACTTGGAACCCATCCGCTCTATCGTTTGTTAAATGGTAAAGTGGACTGTATTATATCGTGTAGGCAGTTATCGTAGCAGGCGGGATTGAGGAAGTGATCTTCAGGATTAATGTTAGATTTGCTCAGTGAAGCTACGCAGAATTTCATTATCTTTTAATCTCTAAAGAATAGTTGCAAAGGTCGTTTATAATCAACCCATTTTGTCATAGTTTTTCCTGAGGAATTCCACAAGTTTGTTGTCATTAAAATCCTCACGTTCGAAAATGAATTTATTCTCTGTACCCGTTTGCCTCGCTAGAAATTTTCTGAATGATTTCGATGCAAATGTATGTCATTAGTGGAACGCATCATAGAAAAGTTCCCCTTGCTCTTGTGAACAATAGCCTCACGTGGCGCTGTCGACGACTATGTGAATTCCCTGTAAGGTTATGATTGCGCGCATTCCGCGTGAGAATTTGCCTTCGCACGACGTTGCCGATTCAACTCAACGTCTATCCGCGCAGCTGCTTACCACTATATGTTTTCAAGGTTCAATTGTGAAAGGAATCTACGTCAGATAAGTAACCGATTTTACTAGATTTTTTGTTTTAACTAACACGTTTATTTACCATTACGATAGTTCTCGTTTATTGTTATCTTCGATGTTTTTATATAGCTTCAATGCACTATAATAGAAGGGTATCATAAAACACTTGTTCCGTAGAGGCAGGTTGAAAGGTTCGAATGCGTCACTCACTTGTTCGTTACATGCTCCCATGTACTGTTTTGTGATTCAGCCGTCCGAATGAATGGGTATTGCATCGATCGATGTTGCCATAGTGTACATTGAAAACCTTTCCTGATTGAAAGGAGTGTTTAATTTTAAACTCTAGTTTTTTTTATTCACGATAACGTTTGTGTGTAACTATTTAACGCGGGTTAAACGTTTTGGTCGTATTTCTTTTGAGCATATGGTTGATTTGGGACTTTTTGTATAATTTTGTCGTGTGTGCAGTTGGTGCATGACATGACACGTGCTTATAAATAATGAATGCACCGCTATCGGAAGCCCTTCCCTGTATAAGCCAGATGTTACACTAGATATATTGTAGATACCGCGTGTCTTTTTTGACAGTAGGTACCTACATATTTTTTGTAGAAAATCTTTCTTCTTTTCAAAGCAGTTCTCTTTATTGCGATACATAAACACTTCATTAATAAGTTCAATGTGTTTCATTATGCGCAGCAGATGTAATGTTGTTAAAAATATATTTTACGCTTTTTAAATTGGTTTGTTTATTCCGGTATCTTTCAGTGGCGCTGGCGAGGGAACCTGCGTGTTACACATTTAGTCCATATTATTGTGAGCAGCGTCCATCGTCTGGGTGAACGCACTCTTGCTCATCCGATTCCTTGTATACTCTTCCGGGTTGATTTCATTTAGTATTTATTTTTTATTTTTAACACTCCCTTCTCGGTAAAAAAAATACTGCTGAATAAACATGGGTGTTTATAATACGTTTATTCCTAACAGGCTTTTATTTTTTATCAACGACTCATTGTTTCATTCGATCACAGCTAATGCGTCTGCTTTAATACATGACACAATCAGCTTAATGTTTTATCGTGGGAAGTTTTCAGTAGTCCGTACGCAAGTACTTGGTTCAAGAAACAATAAATCACTTATTTGAAGCGTCATCAGCTTTGATAGAGGTATTTTAATGAGGCATGCTATGTTTACGACTGTTGCGTTTAATTTTAGCTTCGATTGTTCATTAATCGCTCTATTCTGGCCACATGAAATACCGAACGTTTTTGCCAGTTCAGTCATCATAATAATACGGGCGCCGCTGAAACCAAAATAGCTGCTCCGGCGAGTTTTCGGCAAATGCTGACGTCATACCGGGCCATTTGGACAATGTTTCAAAACTGTTGTCTTATAGGCACATACTTAAAGTTCTCGCTCGACACAACCATAAAATTCTTTAAAGTTTTTATAGTACAATATTTACAAGCCAAGCCTACCTATCTTTATATGAAGTAAACTGAGTTCCTTCTTGGACATGATGGTTAGTTTTCATATTATTATAAATGATAAAGTGATGTCAGTGTGCACTGAGGATCCCTAGCAACATGGTCGGACGATGCCATTACACCTGCTGCGGTTAGCCGACCCCTCTGACCGGTCCCGCGTCCGTTCTACTGTGAAATTATGCACATCTGCTGTTCACAACCTTTGTAGTACCTATCTCATTTTCATTAAATTTATACGTGGCGTTTTGCAAGCAATTTTATGATTGGATATAATTCTCAAGGTCGTGCATCCTTTTTGTATCTATAAAAGTAATTTTGTATAGTTTTCTGAAAAATTGGAACACAGCTGCGCTGCACATTTTTGGAAAAAACTTCTTTGTAATTTTGTCAATGCTGAGGCTAAGCTTATTTAGATTATCTAGTATTTTAGTCTAGCATCGAATAGATTTCCATCCATATCCGTTGGAATTGGCCAATCTAGTATCACGGAACTGCTACTATTCAGATCCAGTGTTGGCTGATGGACTGGATTGAAGAGTGTCCATATTGCTCCAATACGATCCAATCACCGGTGTCACTGAATTTCAGCGCTGAATTGCCTGAATTAAAACATTTGATCGAAAGCAAATCGGCCTCTGAAGTAAAGAAGTCAACAGAATGTACCTAATGCTATATTAGTAAGTCAATTTGACCAATAATTCGAGGATTAAGGTGGATACTCCAGCCAAGGTAGCCCGCGAAATTCAAACTTTTTTGCAAAAAATAAAACCGACTTCAAAAACACATCAAAGTGAAAAATAGGTAGCTTTAACTTCAGAAGTCGGTGACTTCTGTGTGTTTGATTCAGTTTCTTTGCCACCGACTTCTGAAGCTAAAGTTATTTTTCACTTTGATGTGTTTTTGAAGTCGGTTTTATTTTTTGCAAAAAAGTTTGTATTTCAGGCGCTACCCTGGCTGGAGTATTCACGTTTCTTTTATTTTCCCAACTTTTTTTGACGCTGCGAGTTTTAAGAAGATCCCTAGGTCCCTACCTACGCAGCTACGTCATTTTAGTTGTATTGTAAACATAAAAGTTTGTGTCGTTGGGAACTGAGGCCGTGGTTGATCGACCGGGCGGTCGGTTATACGTTAGTCAAGTGTAATTGCACTACTCGCATTGAAACGTCAAGAACAGTGGGGCTCTTGTGGTCGACCGGCTGGCTGGCGCCTGTCTGACGCACACCCGTATTCACTACTACCGAAAGCACATATTCCTTAGACCATTCATGTCCTAGCTCTATCACGCCAAGGCCTTATAACACCAGTAAAAGAAACGACAAGCAACCTATACAATATGTTAAGTGGAATAAACATATTACAGTATGTTTATTCTTTATGTTCTTGAAATCACCTCGGGTGCTTACGTTTACTTTCCAACAATGCGCTTGCATTTTTCCACGAGAAAGCGGAAACGCGCGTGTCTGTACAATGGCTCGGGACTCGTGCAGAACCACATTCTACGCCTGTACTGTATATTATTCCAAGAACTACGACTAACTTACTATACATTAATGACGAAGGGGCTCGTTTCGGGAACGTTGTTATTGACTTATTGAAGAATTCTAAACAAACTAATGTAACGGACCAAACTATTACGAATCCGGTTCTTATTTAGTTAACCATTCAAGTGGTTGGAATTTACCTAAACGATTGTAGGAATCTAAATAAATGAGAGTGCTTGCGATAAGTGTGCTCGAAAATAATCGATACCGTACCTACGCATTTCGATTTCGTTTCGCATTCTCCCTTAAACGAAGGGGTACACAATCTTAGGGCTACTAATCCAATAACGCATCCCTCTTGTAGGGTCGGTCGCGATGTCGTTAACATATTTACGATACTTTCTAGTAAAACCTTGATTCTATACAATCTTCCCACAGCATTCTCGATGAATGAAAGTGCCGCTATCATCGGCCAACCTACAAAAGCTTTTAAAAAAACCCATAGGTTTTCGAAAACGAAACTTGATTACTTAGTAGATTTTTGGCATTATATCTAGCTGTTTCTTGGAATGATTTATGGCCCAACTGGCACTCCTTAATTTGGATGCCGGGTTTTTTTCCCCAGGATTAGTCAGATAGTTAACCATAGACAACATAACTCATGACGGAATGTTTTTTTGGTATCGTAGTTCATTCGGGATAATGGACAGTACAGCTCTGCGGAATGCACCACAATTTTGTTTATCCTCAAATAGAATGTCACCGAGTCACCGACAGCTACTATCATAAATGTTCGTCCTATTGTAATGTTGCAGAGAATAAACTTAATAACAGGAAACAAGCCCTTTGTGTTTTAACAATGAGCAATAGAATGACAAAAACTTTTTAGTATCCAGGCCTGCTCAATGCACCCGCGGGCTGTCTTCGTCCGCCTTCCCACGTACTTCTCTACTGTTACTGGAAGGATCGTAGACCGTTGCTAAAGTATAATTATCTCCTAAAAGATGAAAATTATTTCTGCATTATGCGAAACGTAAGGACTTGAAAATAATAGGGAGGGATCCCCATTTTGAACTGCTTTCGGACTGTAGCCTGCAAAATTCAAATTTTCTTACGTTTTTTTGCTTGACTACTTGAATGAGTTGACTTGAATGACTTTGACCTTGAAAAAGTAATTCCTGCACCTTTATAAGCTTGGAACATCAATACAACCCGTATTGATGATTTTAATGATTATAATTCTTTAACTACATACGTCTTACAGTCGCGAGCAAAATTTTAATCGACATACAACCTAGCACTGGCTTGCAAATTGCAAAAAACGTAAGAAAATTTGAATTTTGCGGGCTACCCTGGAGCATCCACCTTAACTCATTATCGTGTCCTGTTGTTGTCGTGTATCGTGTTGTTACAGGAACTGATGGACGCTACCGAAAGCGCCAAACTAGTAGCTCAGTTCTGGGACGACAATTTAGAATTAGATTGCTATCCACACGCTAAGAAGAAACAAGGATCGAGGCTAGTAAAAAATCCAGACAGAACAATATTTCTAAAAGATGTAGTTTGACAGATTGCTAGAATTGGATGTCATCTACAGATGCGTATTGCGGTTGCGGAAGAGCTCGGCCGACAAGAAACATTTTCAATCGTTTTTTGCTTGGTCTGGGGCGTAACTACAATTGACTAACTTTTCTCGCCTGTGGTCCGACCATAAAACTGCAGACAAGGATTATTTTGAAACTGGAAACTGCGTTATTACATAGTTTAAGCCTTTGTTGTAGGAATGAATTCAAAAACCGTCTATAGAAAAAGTTTCAGGCTACATGAACAATGGTAGTACTGTTTTACTATTATTTCGGAAGGCTACAATATGGTGTGGTAAAGTGTGAATTATTTCAAATCCTCATTGAGGTTTTATTTTAATGAATGTAAAAAGGTTTTTATTCGAGCGCATTTATTGCTGAATTCATTGGAAGGAAAGACCGTCTATGACCGTACATAATGGCATTTAATCCATTGGATTCCTCGTCGTAACCTTACTTGTAATTGTCTGGTAACCCAACTTGTGATATTATGGTAATAATTATGTAGGTAGTTAGTTTTGGTATTGATTTTGTAACAAATCGATCGCTCCTTATGTAATGGAGCGGCTGTGTCTGGCACAGTTTCGCCCAAGTCGTTGCACCTTGCAGATCTCGTGTGCGACTTTCACAACTTAACTGTTTTGTTATGAAGGCCTTGTCCGTGCATGCACCGTGATTCCGTGAACGATTTACGAATAAACGTTAATTCTCTTGTTTTTCCATAATATTTAGTTCTTATGGCTGATAACATAATATTAGCATTTATTTAGTTTGTGTAGTGCTGTGCAAAATACGAAAATTTTGTGTCGTCGTTATTAATGAGAAACTTTGTCCTCGTGTTACTTTCTACCGGCGCGAGAGCTGCTTTCCACCACTTTTACCATCAGCGGTATGGTATCCCTTACCCGCATGGTCAACATTCACGTGGTTTTCTGGTTCAAAATTTTTTTCAACCTCGTTGAGTGAGAATGGAATCAACTGATTACGCCATTTTTCAAGGTTCATCCTTAGCTGGAACCATAAGTCCATGTGTGCATTATTTATTTCGCAATAACTAAATCTATTGCATTGAATAAATTACCAATAATATAATAATCCAATTACATAATACTAAACTTTTCCCCAAGGCTGTACGGAATTTTGATAGCAAATTAATTTTCTTTAGTGCATTGCATAAACGTGTAGACAACAAAATCAGTGTAGTGTAGAAAGTACCAAAAGTTACGGCCGTAAAAGATCGTACGTGCTCGTCGGATTTGAAATATTTAATGAAGGTGCTGGCTGGTCCATAATCATAGCACGTTTTGTTTAGTCTTTTGCAAGGTTTAGCATTAAATGTCGTGTTTTTTCTTTTCATTCGAAACAGGTATCCATTTGTTATTATTCTAAGTCCTAAAAACCTTCTCACCCAACTTGGTGTTTGTTTTGAGAGCCATTCTAAAGAGTTTGTCTCACTGCTGTGCTACATGTTATTTTGTTATAATGTCTGTGTTTACATTTGTAGACCTGTAGTGGTGGTGAAATATCTACTTTCAAATTTAATATAGTGTAATTCATTTAAACGTAGGTAGGTGTGTGCAAACCTTAACCTAATTGAGTGATGAAATACCTACGTTGGAAATCGGAAATTATAAGGTACCTATTTGTTGTATGATTTTACGGCCAAACAATCTCCTGCTGTTGTGTAAGTTAATTTATATTTTGTTAGTGAAGAATGTGAAGATGAAAGTGAAATTGTTACGTACGCGTCAAAGTATTTTGGGACGTGGCTTGCATTTATTTATATGGAGAACGTACCTTCAGAAAAAGAAAGCTCTGCACCTAAGTTATGTTTAATGCTTATACCTGCAAATACCGCACCAAATATTTAAGCAATGTATACCACACGATTCAGTCTAATTCATTTCATTGCCATAAGTGCATATAATTAAAATACTACGCTGCTTCTTATTTTTATGCTTATCAGAGAGTAAAAATATAAATAAATAGAATGAAGATCTTCCGTAACCTAGATTGATAACGCCGGAAATCGGACGAAACTATGAGATAACATTATTTATCTTGTTAAACATAAGCCCACGACCACAGAGAATATTATTTGATGAAGACTTTTTTTGGTAAAAGAAACTTCAAACATTAGTATATTGGGCAAAGTAAAATGTCACGTAAGTACCTACTATTTTGGTATCAATTTATATTTATTTGTGTCTGAGTGGTTGTCTGGCCCAAGGCGAATGGTCGGGGGCGCGACATTGAGTCACGCAGGGTGACGCAGGCGGGGTGCGCGCCCCGACACCCCATGACGTCATCAATCGTGACTCACACCTACCAATATAGGATTCAACCTCGCTTGGACCGGGCCAAGTTTACACTGCAATTCAAATGTGAAACGCTCTGAAAGGAAGTCGTCTGGTTTTATTGTAATTTCACCCTTTCTAAGTTTATTCTTGCTGACGATGGCGGCTAACAATTTTAATATGAATGAAGCGGCAAAGTTCTGATATCATTTTATCATTCAATGTTCTCTTGAAAATGTCAGATTATCGTATCAATTTGAGTCATGGTCGTAAACTATCAATTCTCATAGCTTTCTAAAGACCTTCATCATCAAATTATTGCTTTGATGAGTTATGCGTGTTGGTTTAATTAAAATTCATAATAATTAGGTATTTCATTAAAACCGCAGTCTATAGCGTAAGCCAGACAAAAGCATGTGTCATCTTTGTTATAGTATAGGTACCTAGTTAAACAAACTTGAACTGTGTCATCGGCCATTAGTTCTCTCAACACATTTACAAATTAGTTTTTAAACACATCGTTGCGATAACATAACAATCAGTATGTAGGCTGACTGACATTCTAATCAAAAAGTAAATTGTGTATAGTTAGAGGTTTCTGAACTCTTCAGATATTTAAAACGTTAAATTCGGCTTAGTGAATGTTGTTAGCAGACCATGAAGATAAATGACCACGTATTAAATATTTTACATAAACCACAGAAATTAATGTTACAACATATGACGTATTTGTTTACGTTTTCAATCTTGATTAATTATAGTAAAGCCGAACTCAGAACTGGTATTGGAAAGTGTAAGTAGTAAGTAGGGTCGGTTGGCATTTGTCGTATTATGGATATAAATTATGTCACCTGTAGTGGGTCGTTATGCAAGTCTACTTCAATTACTTTAAGTAAGAGCAGAACCTGTATTCCGTGAGTGAATCAAAAGGCGGGGGGTTCCTCGTGTAACTGTGGGGCTCCATTTATGACTTTCTGTGTACAAAGCAGTATTTTTAATTTTACACGTGACTGTCGTTGTGCTAATGGTTTTAGCGTTAGTATTTTTAGTAATACGATACTGAGGATTAACAAAATAAAGATAGGTAGAGCCTACGAGCTAGATCAAGTAAACCAATACCGTACCTACACACAATAATAACATTCTATTGTATTCCAGCTATACAGGGTGTAAAACACCTCATCACGAAGCCGTTAACCAAGCATTCTGTACATCAAACCAAGTAACTTTACGCAAAATTTTTTGCTGGGAAACGACTTTTTTTTTTGCGGTCAAAAATCATATTTTGTGGTAGAACTCAGTGTAACGCACTCAAAACGTTGTGCTGATGGATGGATTTAATAGTACGGGGGTCGTGTAGGTGTTTAAAGTAAAAATCATACATTAAAAACTTGTATTTAAAAAAAAAAACATGTCAAAAAGTTGGAACTTTGACCCCGTAATAATATCTCCGTAACTAGAAGGTTCCCAGGTATAGTGTAGAACAAAAAAATGATCGCATTGACGAGGAGAACAAGTGCCTTTCGTTTTCGTTAAGAGGTGTTTTACACCCTTTATAGATAGGTCGTAGTGTGGTGTGATCATAAATCAACTATAATGCATCGAACATAGTGACGAAACTCTTGAGTTATCCTCTTATCAGTAGGAAAATAATCCCTTAGTTGGCTTAAAATGTGGCCGCTGGTTTACATTAGCAACACCTTTGTTGGCAATATGATCTAAAAGTTAGTTTATCCAAGCCACGTCTTTTCAACACCATAACTCTTTATGAGGAAGCACAGGTGCTAACTGTACGCCAGCTGTACATATTGCTTACTGCACTTCTCTAACACTTAAACTTATCCGAAGGAAGGAGAAAACGCATAGGTCTTTCCAGGAGAAACTTTGCAGTATGTGGGACGACTGCTGTTGGTACTTCCTTCGCGCAAAGATTCTTCCCTTTTCGTGGAGGTGAATTGTACAACAAACTAAATAAAATTATAAATATAGCGAACTGTAGTAAAATTGAGTGTAAAACTAAAATTATCAATTGGTTGTTAAAGTTAAACTATACGGAAACAGAAAAATTACTTGAGGTAGCCAAGTAGGCAGGCTTGGTAGTCCATACTTGCGTACACATACTTGTAGGTAAGATTATAGTCACATTATTGTATATATTCCCTATATATAAATACATATAAATATTTGTATATATATATCTTAAAATACTAATTTTGCAATAAATATCTATACATACTTAAATATTATACACTCACAACACACACGTCGTCACCAATTTTCGTACTATTTACACGTCGACAACCACTATTATGATGTGATGGGGGGCCTGGAGTTCTAAAATACAGACCTAGGCTTAGTTTAGACTCCAGATCTTCCACAAATTACAACTTTCTGCCAAACTACGTGTCAACCTATATTATAACAATTACAATGTAACTTGTGGAGATGAATAAACGTTTTTATTATTATTATTATCTCCTTTATTCATCATAACATCTTATTATTTTTACATTTTTAAATATTTCTTAAAAAAACATAAAAACATTTAATAAAATAGTAGTCCGCCGGTGTCGGGAGCAGGGTCCAAGCCACCGGTGGTTATGGCTGCAGAGGCAGGAACCTCCTCACAATGCGAGCCGTATCGAGGAGTACTGCCTTTTGAATCAGGCCCTTGATCCAACCGCCTAAAGAGAGCTTTGATAGATTGTCATCGAAGCTCTTGGCTATAAGGCCATTGGCCGTCACGACAATCGGCACAATGATAACCGAGTTCATATTCCACATGTCGCGAACCTCGTGTGCCAAGTCGAGATATTTTGTTTGTTTTTCTTTCTCAGCTTTCACGAGGTTCTCGTCATGCGGAATGGTAACATCGATTATCATTACGCGGCGCGCTGATCGGTCTATCACCACTATGTCAGGCTTATTATTATTATTATTACATTGAACATTTTTAGATACCTATTATCACCCATTGTACCTAATTGTTATATTGTGACGTTGATTTTATTGTGTTCAATTTACGTGTTTTTTGATTATTTGATCTCAATTGTACTTAATCAATAATAATTTTGAAGATTGAATAATATAATTTTCCAAATTTCATGTAAGAATAAGAAACCAATTAAATTTCACAATAGGAAAAAAACAATGTTAACACTTTATTTATCAGATTGAGATATTATGAGTAGTTTAAAACTAAAAAAGGTTAATATATTATAATGAGAACGCAAATGCATTATATTTTTGGTATTGCTAATTTAAACCAGTGGCCATGTTTTAAGCCAAATAAGGGATTATTTTCCTACTGATATTAAAAATTAGATCATTCTCATTGTCGGTCAGACATGTTCATACTTAAATATTCCACGTTATGGAAATGAATAAAATAATTGATGCATTAAGCAATGTCAGCCCACATTCCACTGCTGGACATGAGATTCCTAAGCGATGTTATAATTTAACTTTGCTACTTTCACTGTCTTTCTTATAATTTCTATCGTTTTGGACGGGATCAATAATATGAAAAGTATGCCAAGAACAATTTGTATTCATCCAATCAATCATTGGAAAGACGGAACAGAAAAGCAGCAAACACGGAATCCACATTCTTCATTTCGTATATTGTTAAAACGAAATAATTCTAGAATCATGCGAAAACGCGAAATTCAAAGCAAATGCTTCGTCGATTCAACATTCTCTGAAACCGTATTTAGGTATTTAATTAACAGTTAGTTTGATGATAATCATCTTATTGATTCCGTAATTTTCCTAGGATATCTTCGTACCTCTCTTATCAACCTCTGATTTTTCCGGATAATTTCCTGATTTTTTTGGCGTGAAGTTAAAACGTACTATTACCCACTTGGTCCAGATGTCTTTGCACTTTTGGAGAAATAATAAATACATATAGCTGCCATGGTTCGCACTTTGAAGTGATTATTGTCATTGATAATTATCTTGTTATTAAAAAAAACATTATCAATGTCAGTTTACGTTTATCCGAACGCCCCCGCCCCCCCAATCTTCGGCCGTCTGCACATTTTCAGCTTGCGTTCATTCAAAAGTTAATTAAGTGGCAATTTTTCTTATACTTTTATTACAACTTTAGTTTATACTCTATACGTAGAAACCGTTACTATCCGATTACGTCACTAGCTCTTCGCACACTGAGCATCAGCAGGCGATGGTGCCATTAAAGCGTCAATTTCGTGGTTAAGGGCTATAGCTTAGGCCATTTGAGGGATATATATATGCTGCAGTATTTTAGAAGTAACGAAGGATCATGCTAACATGATCCTTCGTTACTTCTAAAATACTGCAGCATTAATTTTGAAATAAATAAATGGTAAAGTTGACGATTAATGCTAGGTACTATGTGTTACGAAAACACGATTCCATAAACTTTTCTCGATAGATAAAATATCCAAATATACCTCCAAATCGAACAATAAACCGCTGGTATTCAAAAAGTACTTGAAATTATATCATGAAACTTTGCATACTAACTGAACTAACTGTAAAGCAGGTCTTATGTGTTTTATTTTTTTAGTCCAATCAATAGATTTTTTGTAAATCGCAAAAAAAACACTTATTTCGCACTATTCGGCCGCAGTGACTGCCGTAACAACCGCTTTGTAGTGCAAGCTGATTAGAACTTTATTCTAACAGTTTTTCAAACGACGACGTTTGAACCACCACAAATAGAGTTGCTAATTTGAGGTAGTATAGGCTCTTAACCTAAAACCTTTTTCCTAAAAACATAAAATTGATTTATCAACCTGTCTAAAACCGCATCACAAGCTATCCTTTTGTTGCAAACCGATGGAGCCAGAGCGATGCAGTTAGAAAAACCGTAAGGGGTGCCGGCCGACGTTTAGCGTATTTACCCTAATGTATTTTGTTAACTAACAGATTTTTTGGTACTTTTTTGTTGGGAATTTTAATTTATCAGTTAAACTATTTAGGATCAGAGTGATAATTACGAAAATAGTTACTCATAAATAAACAGCTTGTTTGGACTGAATTAGAGTCCGTAAAAAAAATAAAGCGGTTTGGGTCAAAAATTAAAGAGTTCGATCAAGTTATGAATCAGCTTGGATAATTATCGGACAAATATCAAAGATAAAAAAAATATCTTTATAATAACGAACCCTGATAGCTGGTTTTTTTCTTCGTCGTGATAATGATACCTACCCATAATAAATTTATGGTAAAATGTTTCAACCAGAACTCTCGTGGCTTCAGATAGATTCTGCAATTAATACGGCCACCTGCTGAGGCCAAGTGATTTAAGAAAGTATCATCGGCACGTAAAACAGAAAAACGATAAATAGTATTTCTATCAACATACGAAGTGTATTTCTTTTATTTCATGTGCATTTTAATTAATAAGGTTCTAATAATGTTGCCTGGTCTCATTTTTTTTAAATACTAGTTTTTAGGGTTCCGTACCTAAAAGGAAAAAACGGGACTCTATTACTAAGAGTCTTATCACACTAGCGGATTGCGAGCGGATTCAAAGCAGAGCGGGCGCGCAGCGAATTCGTTGCGGGCGCGAAAAGTATTAGCCGCGAGCCACGAATTCGCCGCGAATAGCAGCGTGAAAGTGCACTCAATTTTCAATTTTTTTTTTTCGCGCCCGCAACGTATTCGCTGCGCGCCCGATCCGCTTTGAATCCGTTAGTATGATAAGGCTCTAAAACTCCACTGTCCGTCTGTCGGAAGGACTGTTTGTCTAATGTTTTATAGATAATGGTACGGAACTCTTCGTGCGCGAGTCCGACTCGCACTTGGCCGGTTTTTTATTGCGAACTTGTTCGCATTCCTGCTTTCAGCTTGTTTAGCTGCTGGTTGAAAGCTATTTTTTTTAAGGCTGAGCCTAATCTAAGTATAAAACATGTTAATCTGGTTTTAGCTAACAAACATTCGTTTGCAAGATTTTTTACGAGTCAGGTCGTATTCTTTCTCGCTCATGCTGATTCTTTGAAATGTACCCTAGCATATTTAGTTAGTTACCTAAATGTGCCATAAAGAAGTAATTTCCGTTCTATCAGAGTTCTTCAAATGACGTAAATAACTCCATAATATATGTTTAATAATTAATTTAAGTTGTAAGTAAGTACTTATAACGAATTTGAGTCATGGAAAAATTAAAAAAGTACATTATTTATTCCAAAATGCATCACGTTTTGTGGTAGACTGTGAATCCAATAAATATAACCCTGATTATGATTAGGAATAACCGGCACATGGAATTGTCATAATTCTAATGAAATATCAGACTATCTTAACAGACCATCGGAATAGAGTAATAGACTATCAGACGTCCATTTTAAGAATTTTAACGTAATTCATATTATTATCCTACATGAATATTAATGATTCTGCTAGAGAGGCCCAATTTAGGCCCCCAGATCATTTCTTAAAATAACAACGTTTTCAAACAATTGTTTGAAATAATGAGTAAAAATTTGTGAATTTAACATAATATTGTTGTTTCCATAAACTTCACATAATCTTATCTATTGTAGTCGTGCGGGCATTGTTGTCTGATTAACAAACGATGAGTAATGAGTGCTAATCAGCAAAGGACAGGGCCAGGGCGTTCCTCCACCGTGACTCATTGACGGACGACCATTCGATCAAACAAATCAGTTTCACCGACCGACCCAGACTGTTCCGGTGTGACACCGCTGTCCTCACTTCCAATAAAATGTTGATGAGCTCGAGACATACCGGAAGTGAACATTGTGCAAAATGCATGAGAAAACTTACAAGCTCCAACTCCCTGCATCAATAACATACGTGCAGCAGGCAGCTATACGTATAAGTGTTTAGTTCTTCACACGTCTGTCCAACTAAGATATACGAGATGCAATCTCGTCAACCATTCGTGTTATACGATACACTTGTCGAGGTGTGTGTGACATTGGCATTCAGGTGAGACGTTCAGATACCTAGAACGCAAGGTCATTTGCCATACCCGTTAGCAGTTTAATTGTATTGTTAACATTTTAACAATTTTCCTATTGACACTAAACAAATGGCTTGATTAACTTGAAACAATTAAATTCATTTCGAGAAATTGATACAGCCGGTTTTTGCAAACTAGTCCACCGCTAGGCTTTTTAAATTCTAGAATGACAAAATCATGTTAGGCAATTAAAATTAACGGATCTGCTAACTTTCAAGATGGCTAAATTATGCATAGATAACGACGCGTATAACGATTACGGGTCAGATTAGTGTGGCAGACGTTGTTGATATTGTGGAGCTATGACAATATTTGGTTATCGCGTGAAGAGAGTGCCAATTACCGTGTATTGATGGCGTCAACCGAGCCGCAGTTGTGCACGAACCACCTCATGACAGGTTCACTGACACCCGCCCCGGCTGCCAAATATGACATACATTGTACATAATTATACTGTATGGGAATTGGAATAAATTACTGTAAAATTTGTTAAGTAAATAGTCAAACCAAGACGTTAAATCCCTTCGTCGATTTGTTCGGTGCATAGTCATAGCAAAAGAAAATAGCAAAATGTAAATGGATCATGAGGAGACGGTTAAAAATAGAAGACCTGTTTATGGACTGTTCTTAAAAAAACTATGTTCAAATTATTTTATATGAATGCAATTGAAAGCCGATGAAGCAATAATCCTTGATAGTAGGATAGCTTCTTTGTTCCTCTAATATTGTACTAATTCTTAAATATGTTTCAATGACAAGCTATAATCAAAAAAATATTACAACGCTTAAATATGGCAAATAGTCATGTAACGACTGTCAAATATGAATTTGAATCGTAGTAATTAGCCAAGGTAGTCGGTAGAACACGTGTCGGTAACCGGCAACCGCGCTAAGTGTGCTCCGCATACTGATGACTGCGATCATGGTCTGAACATTGCGTGTGCGCATTCCTTTGCCCCGGCGCCGCCCACCAACCGCCTTTTTGAACCACACTCGTGTGTAGGACCAGCCACACGTCCATCCAACGCTTCTCGTTAATTTGCCACTTGCGATCTGGTTCACGCATTTCTAAGATTGAAAATACTAGGTGACCCTGTATTCTTGGCTAAGAACGTCAGAACTGCTTTTGGGCTAAATCCATTAAGAGATCTAACGACAAGGCTAATTTATGTGAATATTTTTTTGGCTAATATTTTTGTGTCCCCTTTCTATTTCTCACTGTCTTCAGAATTAGCATGTGACAATCATAGTTCTGCGCCATCCAAAACGTACTTATTCCTCCAATTAAGTGAATTACTCCAGTCTATCAGTATCTAAAGTAATTGCACAAGGTAGGTGCGGCGTATGTTTCGCACTAAAACGTACGTCAAACGTATCACAGTTGTCACAAATCAGGTTCTCCCACGTCCAGTGGAGGCAGTCGAGCGAGTCACTTTCGCACTGGCGCGCGGACTTGCGCGGTTGTGCGATGCCGCTTCAGCATCAGGGTTAACGAACCGACCCACCACACTGACACATAACCATTGTAGTTTTTTTTGCGGACCTATTATAGTACCTACGACAGCGACATACATTCATTTCTTAACTGTAAAGAGACATTGGTAATTTATTATTGATAAAATACACAATCATTTTCACTCAATACCAGTCAAGTACCTCATTCCGCAAGTCAAGTTCATAAGCATCAGATAAGATAACTTTTTAATTTGCGACGTAACGTGTGGACTATGATCGGCTATTCATGTTTGACGTTTAATTTCATATCTCGAAGGTAAAACGTTAATGACAGGCTTTTCACCGCAACGGTACATTCTTTGGTCTGTACTGTAGACCGCATATTATCATAAGAAACACCTTTGTCTACTCTCTGCCACGATACTCGGGTCTCAGACATATAGTTTGATGCCGTTACGTTATAGGTACGAGAACGAGTCATTTTAATTTGAAAATTGATTAAGGCCCTTCTAACCCTAAAATTAGCAACTCTATTTGTGGTGGTTCAAACTTCGTTTGAAATTCTGTTAGAATAAAGTTCTAATCAGCAGTCAGCTTGCACTACAAAGCGGTTGTTACGTCAGTCACTGCGGCCGAATAGTGCGAAAAGGCCGAAATGAGTGGTTTTTTGCGATTTACAAAAAATCTATTGATTGGACTAAAAAAATAATACACATAGACCTGCTTTATAGTTAGTTCAGTTAGTATGCAAAGTTTCATGATCTAATTTCAAGTAATATCTTCAAGCTTAATAATATGGTCTGCAAATAAATATTGTTGAGTGTTTGCGTTTCACAAAACCTGCCATGCCAAATTATGTGAGAATACGAGTAATTTACTGCCCACACGAAATACATTATTATGCCAGTGGTCACACATAATAATATTGTACTGAATACGAATAATTACTAGATACTCACACACAACATCACGCCTGTCCCCGAAGGGTTAGGCAGAAGTGTACCTAATAATACACCCATTTCGCCAGCTATGTTTAAGTCTCATGTAATCGGTACTTAGTATTGAAATAATCAAATTCCATTCTACAGCTAGAGTCTTGCACAGTAAATGATTTTGACATTTAGAAAAAAGTGGACAAAAAAATTTAAAACATTGGAGGTGATTAAGAATTTAAGAGATAAACATATTAATTTATTTCAATTTAGCCTGCTTAGAGCAACGTTCAATAAATTCTTCCTCGTCTATTATTTCTTTATTGTCCCACTTCGCCTTTATTAATTCATCAACTATTCAGACTGTTTGACTCTCTCCATACGGGATCGAGATACTTGACTTGACCGCCTTCGTTCCAGTGTTTCAGAACTTTTTTTTTAATATATAAATGTTTGCGAGACACTGTCATGTCTAAAAATATTCTATTCACATTTCATAATATGCGTGCCCACAAAACGTTCATTGCAGCTGAGCAGTGTCGCTACGCATTCAATTAATGCTATTAGACGCCAAATATTATCACGTCCGTTATTTGTTTGAGCGTGTAACACTGGAGTTATAATATATTATGTTGTTCACGAGTCATTCATAATGCAATATTAATGAGGTGTGCAGGAATGAGCTTTTAAATTGGAGGTGTTTAAAGTGAGAGCAGTGTTGTTGCACTCGGTATACGTAGCTGAAGAGTCAAGGGCGACTGGGAAGTGCAGTCGCGTGCGCATACGGCACGCGAAATTCCCGTCCGGCTCATCACCCTCGCCTTCGCTGGGAATGAGAAGGCCTTTAGCAAAAGTACACCCATTTAATGAATGCTATTCCCACAATAAGTTGAGAACTTTAGTGAAAATAAGGAATTAATTATTGCAAACTCAGTAATGAGTATGAAAACCCTTAGTTAAACAATAGCAGTTATCGGTTTTACGCACCAGTTTCCCGCTGGATGGCCGGCTATCGCACCCGTTTCCTCTGACTTTTATAATCATTAGGTATTTCATTGTTTTCGTTGTGCACTTGTAAAATAAAACGTTATTACTTAAACTATGACAAACTATAAGCTAGCGGTACTGTAATTATAAATATTGTTTTTCTTTGTTCACAGGATCAGTATGATAACTTAGCCGCCCATACACATAAAGGAATTGATTTTTTAGACAAATATGGAAACTTCGTGAAGGAGAGGTGTGCTATTGAATTAGAATATGCAGGAAAACTCAGGTGAATAAACTCATTAACTAAGCATGCAAATTAGTCCAGTTAAGCATCAGTTTTATATTATTTTTCAAAAGGCGAGTAAACTTTGTTTTTTTTTTATGACTAAAACTAAAAATAGCTAGATCAAAACCAACTTATTGTGAGATTAAGATGAAATGTTGTCAAAACTGCGATAAGACGTTACTTTTATCTTACTGGTATTAATGGCGTTATCGTAATTATCTTATAAATAACGATGACTGTTGCGATTGCGATTATTACGCTAATTTCACAGCGTGTTTTTGTTTATAACATGCATACCAGTGTTATTCATTAAACACCTATATAATTTGGACTTATTCAAACTAAATTGTTTTTTACAGGAGGCTTGTCAAAAACTATCAACCAAAAAGAAAAGAAGAAGATGAATACCAGTGAGTATCTGAATTTTATTGAACTCCGTGCCGGATATGAATCATACAGTTTTTTCCAAGAACGTCTTAGTTACCGGCCAGCGTCACAAATACCTGAACTTTTCCTTTGCAAGGACGTTGATTCATCGCTAATCCTAACTTTATAACGCCAACGTTAAAAGAAAAGTTAAATAAACATGGGACTGTAAACGTTGTACTGTAGCATGCATGGCATGATATACGAGTACTTTATGTCATGTTAACCCAAGGCAGTTTATCGGAAAAACGAATTTGGCACGCCAATCGTACGGCCAAGCATTTTTACGGTTGCATATTTGATGACGCTTCATATGTCGCTATAATATCGTTGCACAATATTTTACTTTACGGAAACTGGTTTCTGTTGACCGAAATCAGATCAAGGAACTTTTGTGCAAATAACCCATCTTTCGAAGACTTTCAGTCGACGGGCAAAACTACGGTCGGGTAATACGGTACACAGTGGTGCCTGTCCTTGTGTTGCCATCGCGGATAAATCCTAGATGAGGCTTGCACAGAAGCGTGAATATTGGCACAAACAGAAAGGCCTAGTGGGTGAAATCGGACTGTCGATTATGAAGAGTCCAAAGTTTTTGAATTGCATTGTGCACAACCATTTGATGGAAAATTCTACCTCATTCATAGCCTCATAAAACTTGCAGCATGTTTGTTTACAACTTGTAACAAATTAGTAAGAGTCATTCAATTTTCAGGTATACGGCATGTAAAGCATTTAAACATTTACTTCAAGAGTTAAACGATTTCGCGGGCCAAAGGGAAGTGGTCGCGGAAAACTTACAGTCAAATGTAGTACGAGAGTTGCATCTACTCGCCAAAGAGCTGCGAGAAGAAAGGAAGGTGAGGAAATCATCAATTATTTTAACGAGGTTTAGAGGAGGATATTTACTAGTTAATTCTGTAAAATGTTAATGAACAGTTTCGACTAGTTGGTCTAGACCAGTGGTTCCCAAAGTGGTCCAGGTGGACCCCCAGGGGTCCACGGGTTCACAAGTTGTAAGTGGGGGTCCACGAAAATTTATATGGTTTCGATAGTAAAGAACAAAAATATTAGCTTGGCTTTATCTATCAATGCACGCAGATATAATAAGCTACTCGAAAAAGTAAAAAAAAAAATTGTTTCGGTGATGACAGGTTGTATTTCGGGAAAATTGCTTTTCTAATTTTTTTGGCTCCACCGAAGGAGCTGGGGGCAAAAAAACCACCGAGGGGGTCCACCGAAACCAGAAAATTTTGAAAGTGGTCTACCAGAAAAAAAAAGTTTGCGAACCTCTGGTCTAGACTGTTTAGTTTCTGAGGTCCTGGGTTAAATTCCTTGGTATATCAAAGTAACAGTTCATCAAATTTAGCTACTAGGAAATTTTAAGCAGCTGCCTGCTGCCTGCCTGTAAACCCTGTAGTCTGGATTTGTGGCCCACTACATGAGACCTAAGCAACTGGGCAACATGCGAAATGTCTAGGGTAGAAGGCACGATACCAGTAATCTGTCTTTTTTTCCCTTAAAACAGAAATTGGCACAGCATGGACTACAACAAAGTATCCTAAGTCGTGCAGAAACTGCATTAATAATACCTAATGTTTATTAAGGAAAAATATAATTAACACGTACATGACGACTGGTAGGATGATAAAAAACTGCAGCAACTTACAGAAAAACCACATGTTTGTTTTTATTCGGGATATGTCAACGGAAATCGTCACGTAGACATCTGTGTCTGTGCTGTAATTATCACCTGATGTTATCACCTTTCCGAAGTTTTATTTGCTGAAGTAAACTTGAGGCTTAATGCAATTCGTTAAAGGTTAATCTTAAACGACCTCAATTTTTATTTCACAGCCGTTTTATTGAACATATTTCTGAGTTCTGAGACGCCACAATACAGTATGGCATGGCCGGTACCTTAACGCAGGGCTTCTAAAAATAAACATGACTACACCGACTCGCTTATAGTTCTAATTCAAAAACGAATCATGGGATTCAAATAACTCTGATCTTGATTGTCTTCCTTGAAGCTGTTTTGTTGTTTATCTCTGAAACTTTTTATTTAATTTACAGCAACATTTAAACGAAGGTGCAAAACAAATGGGAGTGCTGAACTCTTCGATAGGTTCTTTGGAGCGAGCACGGAGATCGTACGAGCGAGCAGCTAGGGAATCGGAGCGAGCTCTGGAGACCTTCCAAAAGGCAGACGCCGACCTTAATCTGAGGTGATTATCTAATACACTACTTACTTCACTCCACCGATTACTGACGTGACCCACAAACTGTACAGCTGATTAAACAGTGCGTAAAGTGTACAGCGAATTGTAAACGCCGTGGTAATCGAATTTTAATGCTGTGTTATTTCAATGTTAACATTGGTTTCGTTGTTAAGTGAATTAGTTCTGCGGGTCTTTCATTTTTTTCCTTATGATAAACTAGCTTCTGCCCGCGGCTTCGCCCGCGTGAAGTTTGATAATTGTCCCATGGGATCTTCGGGATAAAAAGTATCTTATGTGTTAATCCAGGTTAAAAACTATCTGTGTGCAAAATTTCATCCAAATCCTATCAGTAGTTTTTGCGTGAGAGAGTAACAAACATCCATACATCCATGCATACTCACAAACTTTCGCATTAATAATATTAGTAGGAAGTAGGATAATTCTTTTATACATATATTTTATCAGTATGTGCGCAAGTTGGCAATAAGAAAATATAATGTATTCTTGACCTCATAAACAAAGACGTGTTGGCATGGGTTCAATCCGTTCAATACTTAATACAGCACAATAGCGAGGGTAAACCTTATGGGGTTGAGGATGCCAGTGTCTGTGCTATTCATGCCAACTTTTCTTTTAAACTCTTAAATAAATAAAAACATGAAATAATGTGGCTAGAATGAAGCTTACTTTAATGGCTCCTTAAGATGGTGATTCACTTGATATATGTGCCAAATGGAGACCATCAGCTTACACCGCTGCCGGTTACCGTTGCGGACAGATGGTTAACCTAGAGAATATAATATTTAACTGACTAAAGACGGAAACCTTTACTTTATCGGCTCCACTAAACGTCCGCTATTTTAATGGCTTTGTTAATGAACACAACCATTAAAATATCTGGGGGACGCTGTTGGCCGTTCTACTCGCCTTATTGTTGTCGTCACCTTTTACGACACGTTAAGTGAACAAAGATGGTCTCTTCTTCGACGGAACCCTACGAGCCATCAGGGCTTGAGACCAGTTAGTATAGTGTTCCATATTTAAGGCGACTACAGGAGCTAAATTAGCAACTCTATTTGTGGTGGATCAAACTTCGTTTGAAATACTGTTAGAATAAAGTTCTAATCAGCTTACACTACAAAGCGGTTGTTACGTCGTCGGTGACTGCCGGCCGAATAGTGCGAAATGAGTGTTTTTTTTGCGATTTACAAAAAATCTATTGATTGGACTACAAAAATAAAACACTATCATGCTAATATGTTGCTTGTAGAATTATTTGCCAAAAAATCAGAATGATCGCATGTATTTTAATATGGTTTTTACTCGTTAAATGAATTTTTTATAGATACGTTCGTGATTTTTTTATCGAGTAAAATTAGTTGAATTATGTTTTCAAAACACTATCGTACTAGCATATATCCTGAAGAATATAATATATTTTTCTGGTTTTGTTTATTGCAGTGAATCATATGCTTTTTTGCATTATAAAACTCGCGTTAAGTTCTTGTAGTCCCCTTAAATAATAAACTTTAATGATTCTAATCGCAACACCATTGAATTGCAGTCGAGCGGAGGTGGAAAAACAGAAAGCGAACATGAAACTCCGGAGTCAAGCGTGCGAAGACGCGAAGCAGGAGTACATGGATCAGCTGCGCAAAACAAATGACGCGCAGCGACAGCACTATGAGCAGCGGCTGCCGCATGTCTTCAAACAGTTACAGGTGAGTTACGACTTTTTAACCGACTTAATAAAAGAAGGAGATTCATCTTCATCATCGTCCAGTTAAAAGACATCTACTGCAGGATATATGCCTCCTCCAAGGACTGTCATGATAATCAGTGCTGTTCATCCCGTCACTTCTTCTGGCTCAGGACTTCGGGTTTACTCAGGGGCTTTTGTATCGCATAAACCTGAACCCTGAACGGAAAGAAAGAACAATTTTCGCAATATTCGTTAATTTCTGATGACGTGTGTGGTATCGGTTGTCTTAGAGCTATATCACACTAGCGGATTGCGAGCGGATTCAAGCGGAGCGGGCGCAAACTCAATTTTCAACGCTAGGCTTTGCAGCCTAACGTTGACAATTGAGTGCACTTTCACGCTACTATTCGCGGCGAATTCGTTGCGCGCCCGCAACGAATTCGCTGCGCGCCCGCTCCGCTTTGAATCCGCTCGCAATCCGCTAGTGTGATAAGGCTCTAATTAAAATTATTTAATAGACGTTTCATCTCAATTTTTGAAATTGACACATTACATAGGTTTTATCCGACAGATAAAATAATCGAAACATCAATTTCTTAGTAGTAGACACGCGCCAAAACAACGGCGCTTTTAGGTTTCCTTAATGAATACCCATATTTCATACGTCAGACCGCTTTTGAGTTTAGAGGATATCTCACTATGGTTTCAAGTTACAAATACCGTTGGGACACAATCTGCGACATCTATCGTATATGCTAAAATAATCTTGTAGAAACGCAACCGGCATGGCACGACGACTCAACCAATAAATTACGATGCTAATGATTTACTGTCCTGTCACGAACGATAATGTACCATATTTAAATAATATGCCCAGTTCCTTTTAAATTTATCACTTTTTCTTCCAATGTTACAAGAACGTTATTTGTCTTATTTAATTGAATTATAATTCACGACACTTTAACACGTTGACTAATGAAAATCTGTTATGTTCCTTGTAAATGGGTTAAATTACAAGATGCTTGCTGTTATTATGAGATTTTCTATGACTTAAAGAGTTGTAACTTTCTCCTGTACGTAAACATGAGTAATTGTGTGAGTTTGAAGAAATTCAGGAAAATGTTGGGCCCAATAGTGCAACCACTTTGTATGGTGCATTCTGGCGCGGCGCCAACTAGGTCAACTAGGAGAGACATGCATAAAACACGTCCACTATTTTCGTATAATTTTATGCGGAAACATGATTATTCTTTTAACAAGTAACCTTTATGTTTGCAGGACTTAGATGAGAAAAGGATAAAAAATATCAAGAACTTCATGTTGAGTTCTGTGGACGTGGAAAGGAAGGTGTTTCCGATAATCATGCAGTGTCTCGACGGTATGGAGACTGCAGCAAATAGTATTAATGAAAAAGAGGTAAGATACTTTTATAACAAACTGCTGATGCCCGCGGCTTGGCCCTGACAAATTATACACTAAAACCTTCCTCGAGAACCACTATCCATTGGTGAAAACAGCATGAAATCGGTGCAGTAGTTTTTGAGTTTATCGCGATAGACAGACAGACGCGGCGGAGGACTTTGTTTTATAATATGTAGTGATTGTATGAGAGTTAGAAAACTCTAAAAAATATTTTTGATCTATTATTAACTCAGATTAATTTAAAATTTGTGTCAAATAGTGAAACCTGCACGAAGCATCAGTCGATCTTATTCCTAGACACGCATACTCATCACTTAGGGTAGATGAGACAGTGATTCATGAGATTGTTTAATCTGAAACTCGAGATAATTACATTCTTCATCATATTGCGTCGTATTTCGGTATTGATATTCTAATAGATAATATCCACTTATGTTTTGCACGTGGACTGAATATTGTATATTTTGTGTAGTGGTCGTAGACATCTTTCAAGTTTACATAACATTAGAATTGGTGTCATCATATTGTAAAATTATATATATGGTTTGTTAGTCAACCGAACACTGACTAAAATAGCTTTTTAGTTAAGTGTCGTGATGTTCTCCTGATGATTCAAAGAAAATACTTTATTAGCAGCATATTAAACATTTTATAAGGATCGTAAAACTAAGAAATGGGTTACAGTAATAATTACGGCGAATTTTATAGCCTATCGAGATCTAACGGCTTGAAGTGACCTAAAAACTAGTGCCAATTAATTCTTGGCATCGTTTGAATTTTTGTTCAATCCATAAGTAATGATGCAATTGTGTTTACAGGACACAAAATTAGTTATAGACAGGTATAAGTCAGGTTTCGTGCCCCCCGAAGATTTCGCTTTCGAGACGGCGTCCGGGGCTGATACCACGGACGCAGCGACCACCCACCACCACCCACACAACCACCTTACGGCGGCGCGCGGGACCGTCTCCGGGAACAAGATCAAGAAGAGAGGAGGCCTCCTCTCCATCTTCAGCTCCAATAAGGTGAGATGAACATATTGATGCAGCCCAGGTTTGACAAGGACAGATTGCTTTGGGTTATAAGGTCATGTTTGTCAACTACTTGCGTAAACATGCGGATAGATTCAATATTTTTATTGATTCTATCCATTGATTCCTGTAGTCAATGGTTCTTTCTATATAATAATAGTCAGTGTTTTATGAAGACAGCATTGTTCCGATTGTTCGCATAGTTATATATATCAAGATTATTCATCTACCGTTATTGAATAACAATAATAATGTGCCGCATGTGTGAGATCTAATGCTGACTTCACAACGTAGTTAGGATTATTTTATTATGTTACAGCTGCTATCTTAACGTATTCAAACATACGTTCAATTTATTTTATTTTGGAAGCAAATTATAAGGTTTTGGGGCTGTGTGCTTGAAATTATGTATGGGCTTCATATCAGCTTAATATTTGTCATGAATTTTTAAATTATTATTACGTAATTGCATGGTATGGTTATATAATTTATTTAGTTAATTTGTACAATACGATTTGATGTTATATCATTTTTATGTTATTACATTTGTTCATTTATTTACACAGCTGGCGTATAGTCATGAAACGTTTTACAATCAAATCAATTGAATGAGGAAAATTGAAAACAGTGACTAAACGCCAGTGAGGTTATTATTTTTTTATTTTTTGTGTAAGTTGGAGGTACTAATTTATTTTTATCTTTCAATCCCCGTTCGATCCCTACCTAACATGGGTACAAATAACAACCAATTGATATTTTGGCTGTCTGCGTCGGTGCCATGTCATGTGGAAAAAGTAAGTCGCCCCGCGGTGGTGGGGATGTAAGTCATTAGCATGAATCACTAGCTTCTGTTAATGTTGATAAACAAAAAGCAATTATGAATAACACCGTCCTAAACAATGTTTCATACAATTACTTTACTTTCTTTTTTTCAAATCTGTCAGTTATTTATAAAAACGTTATTTTATGACTCAAAACGAGCGCGGTTTTCTTTTATTAGCCTGCAGTTTTCTATTCCCTCATTGTGATCAGTTGGTGCTAATTTTTACTAACACTGTTATAAGCTTTTACGGTTTAAAACTAAACTTATAATGCCACTTGCGGGATATATCTTTCGTGATTGTTCATTATTTTTTGGTCCCGATATTTCGACGTTGTTGCAAGCGCCATGATCGCGGGTTGGCCTATATCGGGAGCTCAAAATAATGAACAATCCGGAAGATGTCCCGTACCTAACTGTTGCGGTTTTTATAGTCCAAGTAATGACGAACGGTTAACCGTACATCTTCTGCAACTTCTACTAAACCCAAAGAGCGGGATATTTACCATGTTTACTGTTTGTTTCGAGTTCCCGATATTTCGGCGCTGTTGCAAGCACCATGATGAAAACAAAGCAAACAGAAACTTTTTAGTGTTAATAATAATTTTAGTGACCATGACAGTTTAAAAACTTATAACTTCTAATGAAGTCCATAAAATAACGTTGATAAAACAAAATTTTACGACACATCTATCACTATCAAGCAAACACTTTTATGTTGCGTGGTCTACATTTACACCTCTACATACCTACATAATGTCGCTTGTTGCGGCCGGTCGGTCGGTCGGTCGGTCGGTCGGTCGGTCGGTCGGTCCGTCCGTCCGGTGTGTTTCTACCAACCCCATGTTAATGTTGTTTGTTTGCCTCCCCCGTCCCGCGCGCGCCGCTAACGCTTCTACAGAAGATTGTCGAGGCCTGCAACTCGATCAAGGTCAGTCCGGTGTGACTCGTGTGTCGTGCTGCATTCGGTGATGTGTGTTGAGACTGTTTATTGGATAACTAGTAATGTTGTTTGTTTTCGATTATGTTTTGTTTTGATTGGAGTATTGTGTGATGTATGTAAACCTTGTGTGTTAGATGTGAAGCATGTTTCTGTAAGAACTTTGTTAGTTTGTCATAGCGGTTGGAGACTGCTGTGTCTTGTCATGGCAAGCTGTTCAGAAACCCTAACATCATGAAGAGTAGTAGTTTATAACGGCAAGCCAAGCTTTTAGGCTTGTATGAAAGTACCGCCACTATGATAAGGCTATCGGAACATAAAACGTGAATATATGCTGAGATAGAATTAACGCCAGCGTTTCTAAAATGTTTTTTCCTTAAATGTTGGACTAAGAATTCATGCATTGTCAGTACAGCCCGACTAAAATTCATAAATTGAGAACAATACAGTACTTAAGTCAGTCTTTGTTTTTTAATGTTTGCGTGAAATTCCTCACAAATTGCTCTTATGTCACGATGTTGATATATTTAACAGTGTAAATGAGTAATGTGATTCTTTCATGAGATGACCAATAAACTTTCTCTTTCGCACACAGTTGGTTGGTTTGTATCGCTTGTTCTAACTTCCATGCCTGCACGGCTTCCATTGGTTTCTGCGCACTCGCATTCTGTTTCTATATTAATACTAATTTGTTAATAGATGTCGTTAGTAAGTATTTGTGTAGTTTATATTACAATACAATAATGTATTATGTTATTTATATTTAGGTTTTATAGCTACATGAATTAATTGAGGTCGCTTATAGTAATTTGATTGCATTTGACCGGATAATGTCCGTTTACCGTGAATATCGGACAGTTGGCTACTGAGTCCGACGGAGTTATGTGGTTAAATTAATATTTTAATACATAACCGAGTTTTAGTGATTTAAAAGTAGTCGTAGATCGTTAAGCATGTTTAAAAATTTATTCAAGGGTAAAAATAAAGTAAGATTAAAATTTACAAAATTTACTTTGAAATGTTTTTGACACAGGGTGATATTTAATTGGAGTTAGCAGATTTTGTGGTGTACGGTTGCATTTTTTACTGCCTAATAGTGAAAACTGTGTATTAAAGTGGTGGTTTGCGTTACAGAATAACATGTCTATGGATGGAAAGGAGGATTATTCAGACTTGCCACCGAACCAGAAGAAAAAGAAACTTCAAGCAAAGGTCGCGGAGTTGAGTAAGCAGGTCAGTATGTCCCGTTTATTTATTTTTACAATTATTTCATAACAAAATTGTTTGTTTTAGTCAGCTGGTGTAAAAACTGTATTCGTTTACGTCCTTTGCTATAGAAAACAATCAATGGACGGTAGGTATACGCCTTAGCCATAGTAATATCCTTGAGCATGTTACTCATATGATAGCATAAGGAAAACTATATTTAACTTGTGAAACATGAGGCCGGTCGTGTCACATAGCCGTCCCATTGGACTATGTGAGTGAGGGAAGGGATAGCACAGTCTGCAAGTGTGCACATGAAACATTATTATGCACTTTCATATTTCCTGCGATGATCTAGTATCCTATATTACTACTGTATAGTAACATTGGCCGCCATGACTGAAAAACGTTAGGAGGATGACAATGAAGCCAACATACATTTGTCGGTAACAGCTTGTCAACCCAAAACACCGATTTTAAAGTCTGTGGTCGGATAAAATAGCCAATCAGCAACCGATAACAAGGAGGCAACAATAGGCGAGACGACAAAAAAAAACAAATTAGTCCGTCAGTTAGATTATCAAAAAATATTTGACCCGTGTTTTTTCTTTTGTTACGTAAACCAAAATTGACGAAAATATGACGCTTTTAAAATTCTCAATACGTCACGCCTAGGTATAATTTTTAGCTAGTTCTGACGTCACGAGCCCCCACTCCCGAGTTTTGATGCGTTTTATCTTTGTCATTTTTCATTGATTCACAAAAACAAAAAATACGTGTCCATTAATTTCCAATACTCGAACTGACGAACTAAATAGATTTGCAATTTTTTGATACTGTCGTCATGCCTGTATGTGCATCTACGTGTTTGGTGTTCTTGCCTCGAGTATCAAGGAAACTTGTTTTAGCGATTTTTTAACCGACTTCCAAAAAGAGGATGTTATCAATTCGTCTGAATGTTTTTTTTTTTTGTGAGGCATCTTTGATTTACTTTGAATTCATCGCCCGTCTGTGTCGAACCGATTAATGTCGCCATTGTTGGTCAAATGCGACCTCTAACCGTTACACGCTTGAGTTTATAGTAGTTTATAATGTTTTGAATCTTAACTACACAGGTGTACATGGTACTTCTATAGTTTACCATAATATTATGTACTATTTAACATGCTACATTTACATAAGCAATTGCGTTTCGAATTGATTGATGACACATAAATCGTCGTATTGCATTAATTATATAATATTCTACTATAAACAAAGTATACAACAACAACAACAGCCCATAACGTCCACTGCTAGACATAAGCCTCTCCCATGATGGGAGGAATTTGCCGTAATCTCCACGCTTGGCAGGCGGATTGGAGATCGCAGTGATGAAAGATCAACAGAAAACGCTGCTGCCCATTCTCTGGTCTACGGAGGCGCAAGGTGTTCTGCCTCAGACATTAGTCGCCTTATACGACACCCGTGAGTGTAATGGGTTGGTTCTATTCTACTCTGCCGGATACCACACGGCAACACAAACAAAGTATATGTACAACTTATAATTAATATGATATATTATTAATTAAATTTTGGTAATATAAGGTAACTAAATGTAATTGTGATACTGTTTAGAGAAAAATAATAATAGTCTGCCTGACCGCTTTCGGTCACGGCGCCAATCTCAGCGGAGATTAGCCATCAGCTCCGAAGATTAGTGCAGGCGTGTGTGCACAGGCACAGGTGAACCCTCTGCCCCCTCACCCTTATAGTCCTCAGGGACAGCAATCCGACACGACCGGAGAGAAATCAGGAGCAGGACCAATGTCTTAAGCCGGGTTTTCAAAGTAAGAGTTGGCTCGGACCGAGTACACTCGTACGAGTCGGCTTCATACGAGTGTACACGGATAGTGGTTTACACACGATATGAGTGCACTCTTATTATTGTGGTCATTTGTCTCCTTGCACAATCAAGATGTCGACTAATCTGCTGCTGCGAGGTATAGAACTTTTTATTGTAGCAGATATGTTAATTAAGTCGTTGTCGTAGTTCCTTTCTACTTTTTTATATCTAGTGTATACATAAATTGTTAAATAAATAAAAATATATTTTATTTAAATTATTATTATTAGGTAGTATTGCTGCATTTCGGGCGTCTTTGTTTTTATATTCCTTTAATCGCACGTTCCACAACACTTTCTCTCCTCCGCTTCATATAGTTCTAAAAACCTCACTGTGTCACGTTCAGTACACTTTTTCTTACTTGTCGCCATTTTGTTTTCATAAAAATGATCCGAGTGAACTCGGAAAATAGAGCAGAGTCCGAGTCTACTCGGATTAGATGCCGGCGCCCGAGTGCGCTCGGATTACGTGTTAGCATGATACGAGCAGATATTCGAGCCTACTGTTTAACGTGCGCAGACACCGAGGCACAAGGGTCACATCACCGCCAACTTCCGGGTAGCTATTGACGAAAAACCAGACAACAGTTTTTGACCGACACGGGAATCGAACCCAGGACTTCACGCTCAGCAGTCGCGTTTGCGACCGCGGACCAAAGGATAATTAAGTCCATTTAATAGCTTACTAAAAACACATTGATACATAATGAGTAGTTAGTACCTAAAGTAAAGTTACTAACAACATTGTAAAAACCCGTTTGCGTTACTCGATTGCATGACTGTGTTTTCCTTTTACTCGAACAGAGTTTAACAATGATTAAAATACATACACACAAAAATCATCGTGGTCTGAGCAAACGCCTTTCACATATAAATGTTTTTTGTTAAGTGGAATCCACTATTCTTTGAGACGACCTTCAAAGCACGTGATCTCATCAAAACATTTATATTATATTTTTAAGGTCTACCAGAGGTCGCTTTTTGCTATAGAAATATTTTTAGACCACTAAAACGTAGCAGGCAGACTTTATTTATTTATTTAAACTTCGTGTACAATAGTGGTACATAGGCGGACTTAATGCCACAAGGCACTTTACCTGTTGATATTTAGACACGAGAGTTGAAAACAAACAGTGGTAGACAGATAGATAGATTCATTTATTTGCCTGAAATGTGGTATTTTACAGATTTTATAACAAATACACGGTGATTCTTCATATTCCGCCAACTATGTAAATTCGGCATGCAAATTTTGTGACAATAACAATGATTCTAATTTATCAAAAAAAAAAAACAAAAAAAAGAAAAAAAAAAAATATAAGAACTAAATCAAGAATTGTCTAATCTAAATTATCAAATTACAAATGTCAAATAAAAATAATTAAATTACAAATTTTCTAAAAATCAACTTACAAATGCTAACCAAAGAAATTCAATTACAAAATATGTCAATTGCTTAAAATAAAAATGTCAAATATAATTGACATGTCATGCAATTCTTCCCTTTGTCCTAGAATTCATAAATTCCTTAATACTATAAAAAAAGTTCTTTTAAGCCATGCTCTGAAATGTTTTTATTTGCTTTTTTGGTAACAGCAGGACATGCAAAACAGAATATTTCTTTAACTTACAAGAAAAAACTGACTTCCAAATTTAATATAATTATACATATCTTCGAACATTTTCTCAAACAGTCGATTTTGTTGCAGGTGGCTCAAGAGCAAGCGGCGATGGAAGGTCTTATGAAAATGAAAGGAGTTTACGAAACGAGCCCCGCGCTCGGAGATCCCATGACAGTAGAAGGTAATTTGAAGTTTTTCAATAGGTACTACTTCAACACTAATTTATTTCATAACTCCTGTGTTTGAAACGGTAAAGAAATACATAAGAAAAAAATACGTAAGGTAACCGGCATCGGCAGTTCTAGAACAAAAAACCGGCCAAGTGCCAGTCGGACTCCCGCAAAAAGGGTTCTGGAGTCCCCTATAATTTTTAACTTATTAAGAGTTCATTGTGGAGTAGTAATGCTGAGTTGTTGAAGTGTGACGCAATCGACGTGGTACATCCCATTTTAATTCTTGCAAGACTTCCTTTATGACTTATTTTTACCGCCTAAACGTAGGCGTTTTAATGGAGGGAAACTTAGGAGTTTTCCTCCTTATTTATTATTTTCTTTGCCTTGTTATTTTTGTTTGGAAATAGACGATTTATAACATTTTATTATGTTACCAAATCCTTTTATAAGAATAATTTTGATGGAAACAGGGTCAATAAATGGTGAAGTAACACATTATGACAAAACAGTGCAATCATGAAACCACTTATAACAATTATTGGTTAATCAATGAAGCAATTGTTGTATTATTATTCGCAATATTGAGTAATGATCTTAAATGTTTAAATAAGTAGTTTAAACACGCAAGAATATTAGCAAAATATGAATATTTCGCCATGACGCGCCTAGACATTCAAAAAATTTTTTTTGCATACATCTCTTCTAACACATTCGGTCTTAGGTACTCTATAATATTTCTAAAAACACATATGGTCCTACCAGGTCAACTAAACGAGTGTTGCGACAAGTTAAAGAAGCTTCGCGCCCAGTTGAACAAGTTCGAGGAGTTGTTAGCAGAGGCCAACAGTCAGGTCGGCGCGCCCCCGCTACACCCCACCGCCAGGACCAACGGACAGGCGCCCACGCAGGCCACCAGGTAACCACTGCGGACAAACAAATTAACTTATTTATTTATTTATAAAGCTTTATAAATTTCACACAATCAAATTACAAATAATATCACCCCTTAATAGGGTACCTGCATATTTTTTTTATCATTCTAACTAAACAAAGCGTATTAACGTCAGAAATAGCAAAGTGAATTTATTTTTAAATATTTATTAAAAATTTTAAGTTTTATGCATTTGAAACTGCTGATTAGACAGAGAGAGACCTTTCGTCACTTTCGACATATCGACGTACAAAATCCATAATAAATTCCGTTTGTCTAGAAAGAGATAGAAACAAAAGTTTTATTGGTCACTTTTGTGTTGTTTGGCCGATTTTGGTCTTGTTTTCACTTATTGACATTATTTTTATAGTATTTTTACATTCCATAACGAAAAAAGAATAAAAAAAATATGCATATTCCCTATTCTCCGAATTGTTAGACAGAAGTGTAGTTCACCCATATTTCGCCAGATATGGTCCCATGAATTTCCATCAACCGGACACATCCAAAATTACCGGGCTGCTACTGAGAACCTCCTAATGAAAAAAAAACTAATGACTCTTTGCTCGACCTAGGTATCGAACCAGAACCTCACACTCAGCGGTATTGCTTGCGACCACTAAACAGACGCGGCACTGTTATCAAATCTGCACAGAAACACAAAATCAAAAAAATCACTGAACTGTAATTAGTCGAATTGGGGCCCTATCTGAGTGTGATATACTCCTCAATGGGATAGGCATTTGAAATACTTTATGATATCACCTACGTACAGCAAACAATTTCCAACCTTTTCTTTCAGCATCGGCTCAAACAGCGAATCCCTATCCCGGTCGGCATCCGAGTCGTCCGTGAGTACAGGCACCGGCACGGCCGGGCCCGGCGCGCGCGCAGCCGGCGGCTCGCCCGAGTCGGGGCTGGGCGGGGAGCTCGCCGCGGTACACCACGACCACGCCAACGGCGACCATGACCATGACCCCGAGGACAATGACCATGACAATGATCACGAGTCCGACTTTGACTATTATTATTGTGAGCCTGATCTGCAGCCTGTGGGATACTGCAAGGCGTTATATGCTTTTGAAGGTGAGTTCAGTTTTATTTATTTAACAGTGTGGTAATTATGATCGATTTTGTAAGCTACAAAACGACTCTCTAAGGGCCTTATCATGCTAGCGGATTGCGAGCGTCTTGAAAGCGGAGCGGGCGCGCAACGAATACGTTTAGGCTGCAAAGCCTAGCGTTGAAAATTGAGCTTCAACGCTAGGGGGGGGGGGGGTTGAACGAACTCGCTGCGCATGCGAGTTGTGTCCTTTGAAACGCTCGTAACGTATTCGTTGCGCGCCCGCTCCACTTTGAAGACGCTCGCAATCCCCTAGTATGATATGGCCCTAAAACGTTGTATTTTATTCGCCATTCTCTGGTTTTATGACCAGTTTTATAGTTTGAAAAAGTTTAAAACCGTCATTTTGTTATCACTCACGCCATAAACGCAACGGTTTCGCGTGGTTAAAATAAAATTCACCCAAGGTTGCGTCTTTGTCTTTAATTTGTACACTAAGGGCCCATTATTGGTTTTACATTAGAATAGAGCATAAAAATTTCATTTGCATTGTATGTAGATGTGTACAGGCCATCATGTCATATCCATCTAATGTCTAATACGAGTTAAAAATAATTAAACCATCTTTTCCTTCTCAGGAATCGGCAGCGGTTCCACAATGAAGATGGAGTGCGGCGAGCGGCTGCTGGTGCTGGAGACGGACGCGGGCGACGGCTGGACGCGCGTGCGCCGCCACCACACGCGCGAGGAGGGCTTCGTGCCCACCACTTACATCGCCACCACGCTTTACGCTGACGCCAATGCGCACTAGCTGGTGATTATTACACACGTTGAAATCATTCATCATCACCCTAGCCTTTTCCCAAGTTTATTGGGGTCGGCTTCCAGCCTACCGGATGCAGCTGAATACCGGTATTTTACATGGAGCGTCTGCCTATCCGACCTCCACAACCCAGTCAGTACTGGGTAATACGATACCCCTTGGTAAGACTGGTTGTCAGACTTTTTGGGTCACTGACTACCTGTAACGACTGTCAAAGATTTACAAATGACAGCCGGGACCAACTGCTTAACGTGCTATAAGAAACTCGGTATGTAATGGGTGGTTACCCATCCACAGACCAACCTAGGCAAGCACGGTTTTACCTAAAGATCGACCCGAGCGGCTGTTATTATTTAGCCACGAACTCCTCATCTTGAAATCTGTAAAATTAAGCAATGGGGAAGGAAACTGTGGAACTAATGGCGCTAGCAAAGCTGGTTGCCAACATCGTCACTGGTTGAAAATGTGGTAATGTCATTTTGTATTTCAAAATAGCTTAACCCCATTGACCAGATTGACACCAACTATGGTGGCGCCATCTGAGATTTACTTTGCCTTCGCCACCCCATTGACAAAGACAGGAGAAGATGTAGTGGAAGAAGGACAATTACGTGCGAAGCCGAGATGTTAGAAGCCAACAAATTCTGTTCTCATTTGCCGCCGATTTGCGCGTGTAAACAGACAGTCAGGCACCTTGTTGCGTTGAGTGTGGACATGCACATTTATGTGATCCGTAGTGTTACGCACATGAGGTATGACATGTTGTAATGCTGGAGTTTGTTTCAGAAGTTACGCCCCCCACGCTCGCTTGCGGCGGCGAGCTGATGACGTCGGCCGCACGCACGCGCAACGCGCATACCTTCAAATGTTTTGTGGCCTATATAGTAACAAGTATTTTTGCTATAATTTATCGTATCGAAAATGTTCGCATTATTTTTTTATCGTGTTCTTTCTATTCCGATTGTCATCCTGGCGTAGGCCACCATTGAACAAAAACGGAAACATTCCATGATCTTATTTATTGTGTATATTGTTGGTTTATGGCATACATATTTTCATGTATGAAGTATACCGTAATAGCGTAATGTTAATTGTAATGTGGTGTAACTCATCTAGATCTTCATTGTGCCAGCTGTTTACGTAATAAGTTTATATTTCGTACTTATGATAGTTGTAATCTTGCTTTTATGTTATTTGCCATTGAGTATTTGAAATTATAGCAAAAATAGATAAAGTGTAGGTGTTATGAAATGTGTAAAATATGTAAACTTAGAGTTAACTTCAAATGCTATCGACATATTATAATGATTTATGAATAACATGTAATGTGGAATCTTGTGTCAACTATCACATGCGATGTATTGTATAATACTTACTTTAATTGAATTTTATGTAGGATAATATCTAATAAAGCTAGCTAAAAGTCACGATTAGCCGATGTTATTTTCTGAATATACGCTGTTTGAACGTATAATATATAGTTCATGTATTTATATTTAGGTGAGATGATGTATGAGAGTGAAGCATACAATTTTTCTACAAATATAAAATTATGCGACAATCACAAAGCTCTTTGATTTGTTTCTACACTTATCCCATATACAACACAACACGAATAATCGATTAAAGCGAGGTCGCCGGCCTTACTGATACAAACTACTAATCCATTGTGTGAAATTAAGTGGTCTTAATACTGATTTCGACAACAGAGTAAAAGAAAAATGAATGCAGACGTCTAGCTGTACGACCCTGACCTTCAATAAGCTCTATTCAGTAGACAAACATGGTAAACGGTTTGAAAAATTAGAGTCATTAGTGTAGTAGTCTAAAAATGGTCGAATAAGGTCGCTCGTCTTCGATTAGATTCAAAACGTGATGACCATCTAGCATCACTTACTGTCGTCAATGATGGTGCCTCACATGTCTGCTTTGCGCTCGGAGTTTTTCGAAAATTGGATATAATGCTAGTTGAGTAGATACATGAAAGAGCAGCACACCAAAGCTCTCGACAACTGGGTCTAAAAGCCATCAAATGCTGGTCACTGTGGTGGGCCAAATCGACTATAATTATGGCATTATTAATATAATATTCATCATCATCAATCTGAAAAATATCAGATTTCCCTTCATCGGCATCGCGAAAAGATTTCCTAAGAAATTGGTAGTCGGAATGCGAAACCCTGTTGATAATCCCTACCGGAATTTCATCATATGCTTCATTATAAGGAAACTTGAAAATGAAAAAAAAACGACAATGGTGTCGATTCTGTTGTGCACAAACTAAAGTTAATTTAGGCTATTGCTATCTTTTACTAAAAGGCAGTGCGAGAAAAGGACGGCTATAGCTATGAACTAAGTTAGAGATGTCAAACTAGTTTATGCCTTGCGCTTCACCGTGTTTTTAGTCGACATGTTTTTAAGTGCACCCTTCATTTGTATGGGAATATTAGTTCCAACTAAATTTGACAGCTCTAAATTACGTCCGTCTCTTTCTCGTTTTATTAAAGAGAAAAAGATAGCAATAGCCTAAATTAAGTTTAGTTTGTGCACAACAGAATCGACACCATTACCTAATTTACAAAATCACCAGAGTAGATGAAACTAATTATCGCGTCACGAGTCCATCCATACAAATGGTGTGTATGAAGGTTTGTCATCCGATTGTGCAAGAACGGTGCTGAGTTCCTTTCTAATCGGGGCACCGACATAGCGTGGCCAGACGGCCAGTGCGCGGTGGCCTTACACCACCATGGCCTTAATGCTTATAGGTTCAAAGTACTGATGCAACATGAGCATGACCATGCATATGATGAATGGTTAATATGAGGATCCTTGTAATGTAACATTATGTACCATCTACAGGGTTTAAACAACCACATCACAAAGCCGTCAACCAAGCATTCTGTACGGTCGAACAAGCTATTTGGTTTACAGTTTAACGCACAAATTACATTGTAAAATGTAAACCAAATAGCTTGTTCGACCGTACATCAAATTAGTAACTTTACGCAAAAATTATGGCTGGGAAACTTTTTTTTGGGGTGAAAAATCATGTTTTGGGGTAGAACTCAATGAAACGCGATTGTATAGTACACACTTGTTACTTGATTGTATATACACGGATTGTATAGTACGAGGGTCGTGGAGGTGTTCAAAGTAAAAATCTTACATTAAAAACTTATATTGTTATGTATAAAAAAAAAAAAACTTGTCAAAAAGTAGGAACTTCGCGTTTTTATCTGTGGCAATTTTCATTCCCGCACACGTGTTGGAAAATGAAAAAAATCGCACGCGTGTGCAATAAACACATTGCATGTTGAACCTAATCGTAGTGCGTTATGAACCCGTTTTCGAGGAAGTGTTGGAAGTTGAAAAATAAATTATTTGATTTGGTGTAGGCTTAGGCGTGAAGGGTCCCGTTAACCAAACCCAAACAAACGTCGACTTTGGCAGAAATAATGTGCCAATTATGTAAGTCAGAGGTTAACATGCTAGTGAATCAGGACATTAGAAAAACTAAATCAGGTGGCTGGCCACCGTTACTAATATCATGCTTCTTAACGGAAATGTGAAGCCATGACTCATGCGCTACTAGCAGTAGCAAATACTATTTTTATATACGCCAGAATTTAATAAGTAAGTTGCATTCACTTTGGTAAACTTTAGTTCTGTAGTTCGTGTTCATTAAGATAGATGGCATCCACAGCAAGGAAGCATGCTTACACATACAGCTAGGTTCGCAAAGCGGGAACGTTATAGGTTGGTCATGTTTGTTTTGTGATAGATGGCGCTATGTGTTGCCTGTTCCTAAAACTAAAACGATGGTTTATTTACACCCCGTAAATAAACCATCGTTTTAGTTTGAGGAATAAAAATTTAACAAAAAATAAAAATCTAACTCTCAAGGTGAATAATTGTCTACATTTCACAAAACTGTAATTTAATAAACGATAATATTTTTTAACTGAAATTGTCGCTACAGTACTTTTACTTATAAAAGAAAATAGAGGACCATCGCCATCAATTTGAATCGATTACCTACAATTTAACCCGATTTGAATAGATTTGGCTGGATAGATTGGTGAAAAGTTAAAAAAAAGGGTAGACAGGCAGCTAGTTTCAAGCGGCCGAACGGCATCGTTTCACTGTTTTCATACTTTGGTTCACACCGCAAGAGCCGAACCAGTTATATATTGTAGTCTTTGAGCCGAACGAATTATGAAAAGAACCTCGCCCGCCAGCTGGCTGGCGGTGTGGCCTGCGCTTTCATCATCATCATCATCATCATTTCAGCCGCAAGACGTCCACTGCTGGATATAGGCCTCCCCCAAGTGTCGCCACATTGACCGGTCCCTTGCGACTCGCATCCAGCGGATTCCCGCAACCATCACCAGGTCATCGGTCTACCTAGTGGGAGGCCTTCCAACGCAACGTCTTCCGGTTCGCGGTCGCCACTCCAGAACTTTTCGGCCCCATCGGCCATCCGTTCTGCGAGCAATGTGCCCTGCCCACTGCCACTTAAGTTGGGCAATACTTCGGCCTACGTCGGTGACTCTGGTTCTCTTGCGGATGTCATCATTTCTGATATGATCACTGCCACAAGTTGCAGCCATACGCCTAGCAGCCCGTGCTTTATGTCGCTGTAAATAGGTTGGTATAAACGTAGATAATACGGGGTATATATAGGACATCGACGAGTGTATCATTCTGACCACATAGATATTTTTTTAATATCTATAATTAGGTAAAAAAAACAGCAGTTCCATACATACTAGGTAGGGCACTTTTGTAGAAAACACCATCGATGAACACCGGCTGCTCGCACGAAAAAGTGTCACACCGTTACGCGCGCCGCGATCAACGCGCAGCCATACCCTTGGACCTAGAAAACTGAAATTTTGCACAGTGGTTTCCTTTATAATGTAGATGTCACAGCCAATTCGTATAACAAGCTGTTTTACATAATAGCGCGCCGGATTGATAAACGCCGCCGTTATGTATACGGCGTGTTATACGAATTGGCTGCGACATAGACAAGAAATAAGGAAGGATTTTTCGAAATTCAACCTTGAAGGGAGTTAAATAGGTGATGAAAGTTTGTATGAAAGTCCGTCAGTTTTAAAGTTAGGATCTTAAAATTTTGTGTTTAGGCTGACTGTATTAAGTAATATATCTAAAATTGTGTAATACCAAATAATTGGAAAAGAGTTACCTTGGAGTTTTTTGCCGGTTCTTTTCCATGGAAGCGACCAACCCGTGCAAATTAGTAAATAAGTATTGTGAGTGATATCCTGACAAATTGTCTTAATTTCCCTGGGTTCTAACAGTATAAGCATTCTTCGCAGTCATCAACGAGATGGACACTAATTCAGCTAAGTGATTAACACCGTTTAAAGAAATCGTCGCAAACGTGCAAATTATGCTGCGTAATCTAATGGCTATAAACTTTTACATTTTCACTTCCAGTTACCAAAAGACATATTTTATGCAATCGTCACCAGTCGACATAATATCCTCACGTTTTGGAGAAAAACCGGCACAACAACGTGACAGATGATTAAAAGTTTAACTGAATTTGGCTTCACGACAATGACTATTGTCTTGTCACAAACATTTGGAATCACAGAGCGTCCGTTGACACGACGTAGCGAATAAATATCGATTGATATTATAATCTGATGTAATAGTTTCACGCAAAATTAATTAGCCAATTTATATTAAAAAAATAACTTCCCTCATCGTGTATGTTCGCATGAGACGCAAGGTGCTTACATTGCGTTCGCTGCTCCATTGGCCGACTGCACCGCCTTCCGTGTCTCGCCACGCAATCATTGCATAATTGGATTCGCTAACCATCAGACATTTACACGCATTAAACAACCATTGCAGACTTGTTAGCGTCTCCCGTCGCTATCAACCATGGCTACTAGCCGATGTACATCGGGTTCAGCGAGTTTAACTTCATTACTGGACCACTATAAGTCCCGAGCTAAACGAGTTTTGCGGGAACTGCGGGTACACCATCTCGAGGTCGGGGATTGTGCAAATATTTAAATGGTTTTCCTGCTGTTGTGGCTGAAATGCCTGGGGATGTTGTATAATGACTATCCTGGGAGAAAAAATTAACCTATCATTGGAATGTGCAATTTTGGAGAACATTAATAAGACAGATTTTTAAACTCCAATTATTTAAGGGAGCTTACGGATTTTAAATGTCACGTGATAAAGTAGGCCGAGAAAGTTATATAACCTGAACAGGTTTTCGTTGAATAAGGTGCTAAGGCATCTAAGTACGACCTAGATCTGTTATAAAGTTGTAATAAAGAGAAGAGACTAAACGTCACAAGCTATATAGTTAACACCAGGCCTATCAATTTAAATCATAAAAATAATATTTAAATTACCGACCATCTTGTTTTAATGGCTCAATAAAAACTGTCTCTCAGGTTATGATTTAGTTATAAAGTAAAATAAAGTAGCCATTATGGTGCAAAATTGCAGTTTTTATTATGAGGGTTGTCTGAAGAACATCTTGGTGAGACGACGATGATACACGTATCGTAAATAAATACTTAAAACCTATTTCATGAAGAGGGTTCTTTTAATACAGTATGTCATTGATATTTTATTTCAATACCGACGTATTTTTCTTGCCTATTATTTCTATTTGAATTCAGTTGTATAAAATGGAACAATATTATGACCGGATTTTTCTATGGTAATTGGTACCTGATTTCCATATAAAAACAAAACTCGGGGCATAGCTTGTTACCTATTTATCTACCTACATTTCTTTTTTTAGGTAGGCAAGACTAAATACACGCGTAGACAGTAGGTCCTCCATTGCTTCCAAGGAAAATATCTGGGAAAATCAGATTATTGTGTACATCCTATGCTAAGACATTTGATTAACCGATAACAGATTAGTTAAAAGTTAACACAGTCCGCGGGCGCGTACTAGTTGAAGTAACGTATTATGTAACCCTTCCATCTGTTAAACCACTCCAACAGGTTTTTATTGCAGTACTAGGCTACCACGTAGTCAAGTGAAATGTTGGTCGTAAACGTGCCGCACAACATCCGCGGACCCACTGCGAGAACTGAGACCAACGACCGATTGTTCAGACAATGTGCCGTTTGCTGCGGTTGGCTGGAGTTGCAGAATTGTTCACAACCCACAGGGGAAGTTCGTAGCAACTACGCTTCGTGAACTACTCGCATCTCCAGCACCACATTATACGAATAAAAGACGAGATCACGAACAGGGTTAAGAGCTTTTGAAATAAAATTGTGCGCTACTCAACTTTGAATTGCGCGTGGTATGGAGGTAGTCGTACCTATCCAAGTAGATACGGGGATCCTCTTAAAAATATCTAGCTAGTTATGTAAGTAGGTAGGTACTTTGTCATCATACTGACTCATAAGACTTTCGGTAGAGGTTTGTGACTATCAGTGGTAAAAGTAAGGCGTATCCCCATCCACGATAGAAATTAAATGCTATTAAGATGATAAATTATATTTAACGCCAATCTGACTTTTATTCTGTTGTGTGAGTGTGTATATCTACTCATCATCATCATCATCATTTCAGCCGAAAGACGTCCACTGCTGGACATAGGCCTCCCCCAAGTGTCGCCACATTGACCGGTCCCGTGCGACTCGCATCCAGCGGATTCCCGCAACCTTCACCAGGTCATCGGTCCACCTAGTGGGAGGCCTTCCAACGCAACGTATATCTACTCACAAACGAGTAATTAGATCTAAAAAGTACCTATCGGCTATCTCCTTTAAATGGGTAGATACCTACCTATACTAATACCTATTATTTTTACCTATGAATATTTGCCGATTGAAAATTGCGATGGAATATTATATCCCACCAAAAACATTTTCATTTATTTAATGTTGCCAAGCCGAGACCATAATTATAATATGTTGTTTACTGTGCCGAACTTCGAACAATGATGGTGAAACTGGCAGTGAAACAGCCCCGACTCGTGAATCGATCTTCACCATTATTGCTCCATGATAACGCAAGACCTCACACTGCACGAGGAACCGTTGTAACTCTACAGGAGCTGCAGTTAAAACTATACGTCATCTTCCGTACTCGGCAGACCTTGCTCCAACGGACTATTTGTTTCGTGATTTGGACAATTTTCTACGTGATAAAAAAAAGTCTTCTCAGGAGGCAGTACAAAATGCTTTGACACAGTTTGTCGAATATAGATCCTCAGAGTTCTATCGTAAAGGCATAAATTAACTTCCGTTTAGATGGCAGCAATGTACCTATAGATAATGAGGGTAAATATTTTGATTAAGTAAATATGTTATTTCTTAGAAAAAAAACGAGTTTCAATTTTTCAGTACAAATCGGCAATTTCATACTTTAACCCCTAATAATTAATAGTAGATAATTTTTTCACTTTACGCATGTGAATGTAGCGAAATGGCCAAGCCACATATTTTGACTAAGGTGTAGAGTTCGTGAAGTTAGACCTTGTAGAGTTAGAAGCTTGGCTCTACATGAGATCTGATAACTTTTTGACAGTGCGAGTCATAATTGTCTCGTCTCGGCAACATTTTACATGAAAATTATTTTGTTGGGATTTCATTTGTTTTTGTAATTGCTTGTGACATTTTTTATCATTATTATTAAAATTTATAATAACAAGGAGTCCCTCCTATATCAATTTTCAGACTTCTTTAGAGCGTCAAAATTGCGGAAGTCTCATACAAACTTACATCCTCAAGTTTAAGGGGTTGGGGGATAAAAATTGCAAGTTTTATAATTTTTTTGCTGTTTGTGTACGAATAATAGCTTACATACCAAATTTCAGCTTTCTAGGACATTAGGAAATACCCTAATAATTTTGATGATCATCAGTCAATGACGAAATCAGGGTTTTTAAGATAATATCAATAAAATCTAAAGCTATGCAATTAAAAATTTTAATGTTTAGTAAGTCTACTATTGACAACATATCCCGAGAATTTTGTTTATCTGGTATAATCCAATCCCAAGTTACAAGGGTTCATAAAAAACGACGAAGCGCTTCGAGAAAAGGTAGGTAGTGCCCTTGCACTTTGCTTGGCTCATCTTAGCGGGGGCACTGCCGTGCCCCTAGATACCTACCTACCTATATATTTCAGAATATTCATAAAAAGTTTCATTAATTAAGGTAAATAAAGTTTCAAGTCTACCGCAATGCAATGCCCCAGTGATGGGTGAATCCTAACCTAAATACGGTCGAGTTCCAGGAAAACAAATGGCCTCGAAATCATTAGTTCAACATAGTTATTCCAAAGTCTGGCTGGCTGTAATCGCAAATTATTTATCTTCCTACAAATGAAAACTGTGAAGCAGGAAAATGATGATAGTGTACTTAAAGCGTAGTTTTTTCTAGTTGAAAAAGCTCGATAGAAAGTCAGATATGTTTTTCAATTCTCCGTTGGATGGTAATTTGCAAGTATTAGTACCTAAAGTAGGGTTGTCATCACCTTCAGTGACAATAGCGGACAAAAACTTCAAAACCCCGGACATTTGTGGGATAATATAATATAAATAATTGCGTTTTTTTCCGGACACCCAAAAACACGGCAAATTTTTAACTATGTTTTGTTTTACTTTATTGATTGCATTCGTCGGGTTTTAACCGGACTCTTTTTATTAACCCTGCCCGGACGGCCGCGGCCCCCGGATCCCCGAACTAGGACAAATTCTGGGTAACTCGGATGAATGGCAACCCTAACTTAAAGAGGTCTTTAGTCGTTAATGAGTCCACAAGTCATTTATTTAATAACTGTCATCACTTTTCATATCTTTCGTAAATAGGACGGTAGGACTTGAGAGCTTTTTATAATTCCCTATTTTGATATTCGAGCATACTTAGGTGTAATAAAAACAAGTCTTTTGTATTGGGAATTACAAATAAATCTTGATGAAAGCACCAATATATCATAGTTTTTTTTATTTTAGGAAAACTAACAGACTAATAACATAATAGTAACAAAACTATTTACCTAAATTGCTAATTACAAGCCTCCACAGATAGATACAAAAAAAATTTTAGATTCTTATTACAAAATAATCTAACACTACAAATTACAGTCAGATTATTGATTAATTTCAAAAGTTGGTTAATTTTATTTAATTGTTTATAATTTAAGCTAACTTGTAAAATAAACTGTTCAAGAGCAAGAAGGTGCCTCCTGTACAAAAAGCGGCTTTGCCAATAATTTTCTTACTGTGCTTGTTTATTTAAATTAGAATAAAAAATACTATAGACTAAGTTTAAATATGAGGTAGGTTCATAACTATCAAACACTGAATTACTCAATGGATAACAATGCCGTGTTATCGCTAAGAGTGAAAGCTCCAATAAAATCCACCCACATAGAGTGTGCTGAGAATTGGTAATTCTGTTAGACTAGTACATAAAACATAACATCATGCTTGCCTGAACCCCCGAAGGGTAAGGCAGAGGTGTACCTAATAGTAGATCCACATTTCGCCAGTTACGTTTAAGTCCCATGTAATAGGGGGAGAGCCTAATGCCGTTAACCGGGCACAAAATCTGAATCGGTGGCTGCTAATAAGAAATTCCCGATAGTAAAACCCAATAAGACTGCCCGACTTGGGAATTGAACCCAGGAACTTATGCACATCAGCATTTGCGACCAATGAGGCAGTCAACTAGTATAGTACATGTTTTTCACCTTTCGGGTATATTTAAAAGGTTCCTTCCAAACACTTAAATCTTCTACTATGTCCTGTCCTTTCAGGTATGTTTGATAGTAAAATAAACTATCCCTACAGATGTAGGGATTCTATAAATCTATAATAGCTATAAAAATAATGGAAAACCAAGAGGCGGTGGACGGATTGTATGGAAGATAATATTATGGCAATAAAGGGGGGATACTGTGATAACGGCTGATAGAGATCTATGGAAGAACAGGATATATAATTTAAATAAGAAATATAATTTAATTTCATGTTTTTTTTTTCTTCATTTTTCTGTTAATTTTTTTTATTTTTTTTATTAGCTGTACTGTTAATTTAACCATTTTAATTTGTGTTTTGTCCTGTGCGGGCTAATAAATGTTTTTTCTTTCTTTCTTTCTTTCTTTTTCTTAAAATGCCAAAATAGAAAAAGGGCTGAAGGAGCTTTTTGTATCGAATGAAAAGAAAATACAAACCTACGAGTACAATATCGATTTGTAGAATCGTTTATATTCATTAAATAGCTTCATACGTCCTATGTGGTTTTCCAACAACGAATACTTAATTTAATATGTTAATTCCCTCAACCGATAACTGACAATTACCCGCCGCCAGCTAATTTCATTACTAACCGTAACCACAAATGAGTTACATGTTTCATACACGTTGAAATTCATACTTGTTTCGCATCCCTTAATTTTTGATGTGTCTTTAATTAAATTCATAATTTAAACAACAAAATAGAATTTTCCGTTCAGAAATGAATTTGTACCTCAAATAAGGACTTTAATTTTGTTATATATCTACATTACACCTATTTTCTTTCAGTATAATGAGGGTAGATTTTCGACAATCACAAGAATACTATTGCAGACCCATATGAAACTATAACGTATCACATTAAGTTCATGTAACTCGATTGAATGAATATTTCGAAATATTCATTCAATCCAGTTACACGAACTTGCACTAATTCTGTAACTACAAACGTCTTACAGCCGCGAATCATATTTTAATCAACATACAACCTAGCACTGACCTGCAAATTGCAAAAAAAAATAAGAAACCTACCTCTAACTCTAACCACGTTTCGTCGGTTAGCCAGCAGGCACCAGCCAGAACTGCGGATTATCGTCCCTCCCGCGGGAAAAAGGTCACACCTGAGGTAACATGCCATGCTCATGGCAAATGCGTATTACGGAGGATTACCTACCTTCGCACCATATAGTACATACACAGTTAATATTAGGTCGTTCTGGAACCAGCCATAAACCCGATCATCGAACTCAAAAAAATAACAATACAAAATAATTTAATTTATTATAAATTTAATTTTTCGTGATTTTTTAAATATTTTTACGAAAAATCAAATTTATAATAAATTTGTTTTTATTTTGTTTTTGAATCGGAAACAATACCCCGCAAACAGGGAAAGAGAACTAGGCTGTATATAAGCTGGAAAACAGAGATAGAATAAGCGCATACCGAATATCCGGAATAAAGCCGAATTCATAGAATATTCTCTTGTTATTTGGCTGCTCAGCAACCGAAAACATTCCGCCAATGCAACGGTTAGGGGCTTTCGACATGATATTAATTCAAGACCCAGTAAAAGAATTCAAATCCTTTTGATTGAGTAATCCAAACATCTATCGGGGTTACCTAGTTTAAGATATTTCGAAAAGAAAACTTGTGTTCGTTTCTAGAAAGGAATGACATCAGTAAAGGGTTGATATTTATGCGATGGGCGGTGCTACGGTGGCATGTTCTTGTAATATACGAGAGTAATGCGACTTTCCTCCCGGCGGTGAATACTAAGGGAGCGTAATTTGTCGGCCCCTAAATGTCAGGCGCTCGCGTCATCATCACGGTTCTTTGTTATGCCCGCCTCACTAGGCTCGCTCACGCTTAATAAAACTGAAAGTGTTCAATTAAATTAATTGTTAATAGAGGATGATTTTCAACGATATTAATTACTCAGAGATGATATGATTTAATTACCGATAGGTGTATAAGATCGATGCTATTATGCACGGTTTTAAATAAGTCCAACTAGAGATGGGCATCCGTCACGCATAAAATCTCACGTTGACATAATAGGTGGCAAATGTTAAGGCAATCCGTTGTAAGTGATATTAATTTGATGTAACACACTTTCATACCGGTCGGCGGGTGTTGGTCGGCGGCAGCGCAGTGTCCGCACGACCGTCGACTCCTGCGCAGCACGCGCGACCTCTCCGCTCACCGCTGAGCAAGCATCGCGGTTCAACCCGCATCGGATAAAATTCTTCAAACAAAACTTATAAGTACACACAGTGAAATTGTAGTGATCATTTAAATAACTAGTAAATATTTTACGGGATATAAAACCACCAAATTCAAGGTTCGTATTTTATTTGTATTTTATTAGGAAATGTGGGGAAATAATTTTACTGTTTATCGCTACTATTAAAGTCAGAAGTGGGTTTACGTCGGTTAAATCCAAATGTTAACATCAGATTTATTTGAAAAGTAGAACGGGTTGTATAACGCTGGTCCCGGACAAGGAGCGGCTCTAAGCGACAATAGTCACTAGTTAGTAATGCTCTACTTACGAGTTAACTTACACACCAGTACTTAAGAGCATGTAGTCACTATTGTTACTACCGAAGAAAGTGTCGTTACGTACAAACTTGCGTAGACCTAGAGGTCATAGACGAAAGTTTGAAGTTGTACTGTGATAACATACTGAAAGCTAAAGCCGCAGCGTCAAAAGTGAAAATAGTATCTCAAATTACACTGTAAATTCAACGAATTACCAATCTGAGAAAGTGAATTAACTGCACAGAGATGTCCCAACATACTCTTAGCTAAGCTATAAAGCACTGAAAGTCTACGATTGCTAAATGTTCGGTAAATCGAGGTGTTGTAATCGCGATTGTCACTAAAGTCATTAAGCTTTACTGCCTTGTGGTCGCAAGCGCAGGCTGCCCCAACTTAGTCGACAAGCTCACTGTAACCGAACAAGTTAGTGTAATGGACATAGTTACTGGCTCCGTTAACTACCGCAAGCACTCAGTTGTGATCCTGATACCATTACCTACCTCTATCGAACAAAGTGTCTTAAATAAATTAAACAACTACCAATTTTCCTCCAATACAAAAGAAAAACAATCACTTACTTAATTTAATTATCGTTACCCGATAATGGGCCTGCGCCATTCAGCCAACGAAGTACGCAACAAAATAAAAGCTGAACCGTCAATATCTCTAAAACCAATTCACAATTCCAATTAATCAATGTTCATGAAAAGTGATCCATCTTAATTCAGTGGTGAAACATTACGCTCGAAATAAAACCACAGCTGAAAGTTTAGTTAACAATACATCGGTAATAGCCGCATATCTAGAGGTAGACTAGACTAGCAACTTTATTACTTATAAGTTTTGATTTTATTATCTTGCGTCGTCTTGGGAATATTGATACATGTATATTAAGTTCGACGTTCCCAGAGTATAACATAAAATAAATAAAGTTTATGGCTCAGGATGTCGATTATCCCTCCAAAATAAATAAAAACATAAGGGTGAATCCTGATAGATAGGAAGTTCTGGAATGAAATGGCAGCCATGATGCTCCCCAGAGTGTCATCCGTAAACAAAGCGACGCGCCACATTAACTCCACTGTAAACAAAACCTGTAAAGTGTTTCACAATCAATAAGTGCTTATTCACATTACACTGGAACATTCGAATTATTTCGGCATTCGATTCATTAAAATGCACACGTTGTTTAAAAGTAGGCAGTGTTTATCATAACCGACTTAATCATCGCCGCGGAATTCAGGCAATATTATTGCATCGACCACTTGCGTAAAGTGGAACAAAAAGAACCAGTCCTAAGTTGCCGCTCCATTTCATACGATACGCACTCACGATGAAAGTGGAAAAACATCGAGTATTTGAAGCTATATAGCCTTATACCCTTCGCAATATCGGATGCGCTGTGCGCCGAGCCGAGTACCTAGTGACTGGTAGTGGCTTCTAGCAAATATCGACGTTTGAACAACCGATAAAACTTTAGGTTAGGAACAGGAGTCATCTCCATGAGTAAATAAGAGATCGCCGTCGCATGTTCGCCTCTGAACTTTCACCGTTTGTTAGTTTTGCTCCTCCGACAAAGATGTCAGGTTGCGTCACAACATTTATGTCACTAACAAGGCGCGCACACCTTTATGTAAGTGTATAACTTATTCCACGGTGAGTCTAGATAGATAGCATGACGAGCGACGCCGTCAAAGCTCCTTACCAGTTAATTGTGCAATTCAATCCGGCCGCGGTCAGTTACTATCGAGAGGGGGAGGATCGGTTTTTGTGTGAGCGATTGACCCTATTCGGCGGTGATCGTCCCCGGGCCTAAGTAATGAATCACTTCCAAAAGCTAGTCGCTGACTGATCGCAACATAACAAAGTATTCAGCAACTTATATGATCATGTTTAAGTTTTCTTTAAATTGAACTTTTAGGAGTTCCAGGCGATGTGGGAATAAAAATAAAAACAGGATTTTCTATCTTTTGAGAATTCTTTTTTATTAGGAAAACACCATAGAGAAATTGTAAATCGTCATCTTATCAGACACCTCGTTTCATGCCATACCATTCTTCAAACCATCTTCACACAGTCCATCTATGAGAAAACCAAACGTATTCTCTTTATTATTTGTGTACCAGCCAACCATTGACATAAGGCATTTCATCTCAACCTATCACATTCAAAAAGCTCATAATCATAAAGTAGGCACGAAAAAGCAAGTCAAGGTTGTCGCCCGAAGCGGTACAATTTTACGTCTGAATTTCTTTTAACTTTTCATTAGGCGCTATGATAAATTCATACTTACCTGGGGAAATTTGCACAGCTATCGTATTTTTACCCTTGAGTAGGCAAAACACGACTTTAGCCCATGCAATATTAAAGCAGAGTCGTTTACCCTTTGCGAGTATATTTTCTATTTCACACACTTGTGGTTTTTTCCCCACATTTCCTCTATTTTTGTTGCTCGATTCTGAATTCATGACAGGTTCGTCTGAAAATACGACAGTATTGATTTATCCCAGACTATTGAAGTTTTAAAATGGATTGTTTTGTTCGAAGTTTCGTTTCGAACAGTTGGGATAATATCTTGTCCAGTTTAAGTAGTCTCTTGCGCTTGAGTTTAGCTTTGAGTTTCAGTAATTGGTTTACAAACTTCACAATTTAATTAAGGACTAATCTGGAAAAGATTACAAGGTAAATTAAAACTTCGAGTCCCGGATTAAGATTTAACCAGTGTCTTAAGAAATTGTTTTACGGAATCTTTGCAACTTTTTTTTACACAAAACGTCTTACCCGATGTTTAACAAATTCTGTATAAAATAATAATTGGTTTTTATGTAGGTACCTATCAACTAATAAATCAAAAATGCAGACTAGCGCTGTTTACCTTTTATAGTGTGATTAGTGCGTCTCATTAGACGCACTAATACATACATTTATAAGTACTAATATTATAAAGCTGAAGAGTTTGTTTGACTGAACGTGCTAACCTCAGGAACTACTGGTTCGAATTGAAAAAATCATTTCTTTTAGTGTTAGCCCATTTATCGAGAAAGGCTATACTATATAATATCACGCTACGAAATGTTGCAAAAACGGGGAAAATTCCATACGGAAACGCCGTTCGCGGGTCATCTATAGTATAAAATATTCTTTTATTTTGCAACTTGTAAGTCGAGACTATAAAATAATGGTTCCTTCATTAATTTATAACAGTTTTCTTAGCCAGATTAATAATCCGTGTCAGATGGCCGTGCCGGTGCCGGGGACGGCGACGGCAAACGGTCCGGACTAACCGTCTTATTTCAAAAATAGCTCGTTATCGCGTTTCGCAACTGCTTGTGGACTTTCACTGAGTTCTAACGATAAACATATCCCCATTTGTACCAATTTAGGTATTTGCCCAACAATAGTGGATATGGAACTGTGTAATTTTGTATTTAGCTTTAATCATGTGATTTTTTTGTGACGTAAGAGAGTAATGACCGCGCAACTGGGTTAATGATCACCCCTCGTTCACACCATACATATGTACGTATCGTAATAACATTATATAGTACATGTACATACCTACATACACGTGCTACCGCGCGGCTTCGCTCCACGCGCTTGCTGTTATTGCGCGAACTCAATTGTCATGAGTCCACAATTTATTCATTTTTGTAAGCTACCTGAGTTATGGCGTTGTTAATACTACCTGTGAGCTAAACCCCGTTGTATGCTTCTGTTGAAAACATACCAACCTACATTTCACAAGCTTTCGTTCTAAAGCAAAGTTAGTTCTGGAATGAAATAGGATCTAGATACTATTTGAAATTTGTATGCGCATAGAATAGATTAAGATTTCGTTGATATCGGTTCGCAACTGAAACTGCACAGCATGATTGCTTGAACAGACAGCCATACTCTTGGGCGTGATAATTTATGATAACATATTATAAAGAGAATAAATAAAATAAGTACATGCACATAAATCGCAAAGATAACCTGGATCACAAAGAGTCACATAGAACACTTGCACAGATACGTGCACTGAGCTTCGATGAATACGAATGATAAAGCAACGAGCAGAATACGAATGCTATATGAAAATCGAATACAAAAATCGAAAATTCGAATCGAATTCGATTTTGGCAATATGTTCCATATTTCAAAAAGTTAGTTTGTATAATATGTATTGCATTAAATCTGATCAAAATTATATGATCTACAAACGTTTGCTTGTCTATGGATATGATTTTAATAGACGCTATCGCTAATTTCCTCTCTGAGGCTTTCGTGCCGCGAAATCGATAGCGGTGCAATTGAATCATATCCCTACAAAGATAGAAAATAAGTCTTTTGAACTACTTCCACAGACCGAAGCCCATTCCGAACAGTTCTATACTTCAACTATTACCTTTTCTCATACCACTTATAAAACTTCGAAACTGATCCTTTTTCCACAGTTCGTCTAAAGAAAAACTCAAGCGTTTCATCAGGACAATAAACAGCTAAAAGCTTCACAATACAAATAAAAAACCTATGTAAGTACATATGTACGAACTAGAAGGACGATACATTAACAAGGGACATTTATGTGTGTCTCCAAATTGTACATAAGGAGGATGAGACAATATTTCCTTCCGGCGATGATTCTTTCAGAAATACTCGTAAAACTAGTCGCTGTATAGGCTGTTAGAGGGATTCGTGTTTTCTTTTTTTGAAATAATAAGAATATTGTAAAAATAAAACATCACGCCTGTATTCGGCGAAGGGTTGGCAGGGTTGGGTTTACCTATTACACCCATATTTCGCCTGTTATGTTTATCCTACATTACCATCATCATAATATCATCTGTTGTCTGCCACACTTCCCCGTTCTATGCGTCCCTTATCAAAGTGTTTCCAATGAGCTTTGGGATGGCCCTGGTTTCTTTGACTTAACCTTGGCCACCACTGAACTCGGTCAAAGCCTTGCTCCATCAAAATTACCATAAACCGGACACTAATCCAGGCTTCAGTTGGCTATTCCGCTACTTCTGTAAATATGTTTTTTTACGACTTCCATTCCAGTTTAAGAACCTTCATAAAATAAACACGTATTTTAATTATCGTTCAGTTTTCTCATTATTCTTTCGACGCCGTAGTAATAGGTTGCTTTTGAGCTTATAACATTATTAGTAACTCCGCCGGCTAGGATTAAATATTAACGTTTTTGAGTTAAAATCCATTAATCTATTCCAACATATTCGATGTAAACGAACTGGATTATTAATTATGTACCTATGTAATTAATTACTGAAGTTGGTAATATGTGAACGTAGGTATTGTTTATGTAATGTGAGAACACGAACATGTTATGGTACAGCGCGGATACAAAATTATTAAGTAACTAAGTATTAAGTACATGAGAAAAGTAGGAGCAACTACTGGTAACTTTCGACTGACGTTAACTTGGCTTTAGAAAATCTCGGGCAATCAGATACAATGAATTTCTTTATGAAAGTTAAATCAAGTAGGAGTGAATCGTTCACTATACGAACAGTTTAATCCTGGCGCATCTAACCGATCTCCAGTTAATTCACAAGGCACACAGTCTGCCTGTTTGACCTGTAAATGGAGATCCGTCTCTTGACAATTTTAGTCTAACGTTTCTTTTTGTAAAGTGTAGCCACAGGTCTAGCTAAAATTCTTGACGAAGATGATATTATACAGGTTGTACCTAAATAGACTCTTCACGAAACCGTCAACCAAGCATTATGTACATGAAACTAAGTAACTTTACGCAAAACTTATTGCTGGGAAACGACTTTTTTTTTTGGGGTGAAAAATCGTAACGCTCTCAAAACATTGCGCTGATGGATGGAATGAATAGTACGGGGGTCGTGGAGGTGTCAAAAGTAAAAATCTTACAATAACACATGAATTTAAAAAAAAACTTGTGTAAAAATGGGAACTTTGACCCCCAATAATATGTACACGTAACTAGAAGGTTCCCAGTTACGGTCTAAAACAAAAAATGATCGCAATGACGGGGAGACCAAGTGCCTTTCGGGTTCGTTAAGTGTCTTTTTACACCCTTTTTTGTATTTTTTTATACCGGGCTGGTGTCCACGACTCCAAGAAGATGATGATAAATAGCTCACCCATACTTTTTGACTACAAACACTTTCTATTATAGACATAAAGCCTTAGAGGCAATCCTTTCAGTCTGGTGAAGGCAATCGAGTAAGAACGTGAATGGTTAGAAAAGTTTTGCATGACCTTGTGCAAAGGAAAAGGTGCCATCGGCGTTGTCATAGAAAGCGGCCAAGCATTGCTAAACTGCCAATGACGACAGCACTTCTTGCAGCTCTACGATTCTGCAAGATTACCTAGTGCCCAACTATGTAATTAACTCAACTGTTTATACAGAAACCTATATGTTTGATGAAAACATATTTTGTAATGTTTCAAAACTAGCTGTGCTCGTGGTTGTTCTCGTGATTGCGTATAGATATTCTATTGGCATTTTAAGTTAATAGGCACGTGATGTCATAGCATATGATTCGTAAAATCTTCTAGAGCTTCTTAAAAATGTTAACTAGACTATAAACAAAATAAAGTAGCTGTAATTCTTATTTCAAAATATTAAGATTGGAAAACGTATGATTTTATGTGAATGTTTCCACTATGCCATGTGTTAGAATTTAGAATGTACTACGTGGTCGTCAGCAAATTCCATTTGGCTTCCTATGTAACTACCTACTCCTGAGGGATCAAAACTTATGTAGGCGTGTAAGTTAAGGTGACATTAACTTATGTAGGCTTTAATTAAAATCTGCTTTTCCCTGGACACACATATAAAGCATTTAAAACTATGAGTATGTTCTTACTGAGACACTATGTTGAAGTGACAATACTGGCTTTCTTTAAATGAATCACGTTGTTTGAGTAAAAGTAAACTACTAGTACTAATTCCTCTGCATCTTTATCGTGACATTGGCATTTTTTTCGCTAACTACATATTAGCTCTATCATACCTACATCAATGCCTTAATTATGAAAACGGGGTGCTAGTAATTAAATTGGCAACATTGAACGTTGTTCAAAGCAGAATAATAATTATTCAAAAATTATGTAATTATTATCGTCGTCACGTTAGATGTCGCATCGTGAAAATTCCGTGTTGGTAAGTGTTTAGACATTCACAAAGATGAGGTATTCCAGTGAGCCTTGTGATATATTATTCACAAAGACGATCATGAAACTCACTTAGAACAGAAGACAATTTATACACAAATAATTGTGTCAAGGGACATGTAGAGGAGAATGAAATATTATCTATAGTAATGGAGAAAAAATAGTGTCTACTCGGACGTCGAATTCATATCAGAATTTATTTGAGTCGAATGCTGCCTATTCGATTATGGGAATTCGAATTTTGACAGGTAATCCTGAATACGACTGTGCCAGGATAGTCTGCAGTTTGAATAGATATCAGTATTTAAATCGATTGCTAGCCGAGGGCAGCATTGATGGGTATTTCTTGCCGGTTCTTCTCCATAGGAACTTACTGTTTGGTATGGGCCAGAAGCTTGACTTATTCTTGTCCTTTCAAAAGGACCTGTAGATTGTTGTATTGGAATAAAAGTTTCCAGTTTATCACATTGCTGTAAAGGTCTTAATTCGTTTTATATCGCAAACCACACACACATATCGCCAAAATAAATCCCAGAACTTGACAAAGCGAAAATGGACAAGAAATTATCCGTTGACCGTTCGGGCAGGCTAAGACGGATTAGTAGGGTTCTCGGTGGACAAATGCGTATGCTTATGTACCCGACTTACAAACATTTCTTTATTCAGTATGGCCGTATTTCAAGCGCCAACGGGATAATAAGGGTACTTTCGTTTAAAAATGTTCCGCAAATAAATTCCCTTGTGCGTAAGTAAGACAAAAAGTAAGATATACCTTTCTTGACATGAAATATTAAGTTTAAGGATTTAGTAGACACGTATGTTGTTGGTTAACAGCACGTGTAAGAAAATATACCTTAATATTTGCCAAGTATCAGAGGGTTCTGCCTCTGGGGGTTGAGGTATACTTACTGGTCTCAAATCATACTCAACCGGAGCCTCTGAAGGCCCGTGATCGATCTACGTAGAAATCTCAATAGGTTGCATTTTACTTACCTACATCAGTTAGCAGCTCCGCATTTCTTTTGTCAGGGTCAAACAAAACTAGCGTGATGTCTTTTTTTTAGGTGTTATTTGTATCTGCTCCATCGCGAATGCCTTCAGCAGACCAATTATAAAATCAACGGAAACTTTTTTTTCATTTACACATAGTTCGAAACATGGTTCGTACCTTTCACACCTCACTAATAACATCAAATAAATTTAACAGTCATTTTCGAAACGCACAGGTGACACTATAGCTTGACAAAATCTTTCAACATTGGCTTGTCAAATAAAAAAGGCGTACAAATAATGTTTACACATTTAAAAGTACAGGTTTTTATGAGTATAAAACTACTGTTATTACAGTTAACTACCTAATAAATCCTTGGGATATTTGCGTACCATTCATGAAAAGATGAAACGGAGACAGCAACCCTGCAGTTTTAAGAAGCTTCATGAAACATTCATTTATCTGCCTAAGTCGAGTTTAAACTCGGCTGGGTTCCGTAGATTAACACTGGTTGGTTTATATATTAATTTGGTTTTGGTGGCAGATTCGAGGCTTCATGTAAAATACCTACTGGTATTCAACTGGTCCGATTGGACTGAAAGCTGACCCCGACTAACTAAATTTTACGTCATGCTTACCAAACCGGGATTTCTTGATTTTTGTTTTCTTCGTTGGGCACGATCACATACATTGCCTTGCTTTCTTGCTGCTTGCTGCTCTTCTACTAGCACAATACAAGACAAGAAAGTTTTCTCTTCCAATATTACATCCGATATAAATAATATTTATGTCCAATTAGTGCCTTATTGAATCTCAGTAGTGTTGACAAGGGATGTTCACTGTGTACAGCCCCGAAACAGATGAGCGCCGATATTGGGCCCCGATCAAACTGTATTATATTAGTTCGCAATTACACAACCCTTGCTTGTACTCGCTGATTGATTTAATTATTAACTAATCTACGGAGTTTAGGCAGACAATCTCTGAATTTAGTAGGTATTTAGTAGATAAACTCCTTGGTATATTGTTTGAGAAATCAGAAATACACTATCTAATGCTGTCTTGACAGCATACTGTTTCAAGGGCATAGCAGGCTGAAAAGGTTTTAATCCCCTTGTATGTAAGTAATATTGACTACGTATCCGCAATCCTCTTGACCCATAAGTACATGTCGGTCGTCACTCATCAGTAGGCAAAAGAGTTTCTCAACCTGAAACGTAAATAAAATATCATTACCATGTTAATTAATTATTTTGAGTTCCCGATATTTCGGCGCTGTTGCAAGCACCATGATCACGGATAAACTGAAGTGTTGGTGACCCACTATAAAAACGTATACATCTAAATAAAATAACATTAAAATCATATTCATTTGACAAACCACATAAATCATTAAGCTTGGGGTACATTCAAACAGATTTGGCACAGATTTCACCACAATACGGTTCTCAATTCCTCGTTTTACGCACTCAAAACCATGCCAAACCACTATGTAGACACGCAGAAATAAAACAACAGTTTTTTCAGGCTCTGACCTGACCTGCAATTGTTACAAACTCATGTTTGTGACTCAGAACTTAATACACGGGTAAAGTTTACTTTTGGATGCAGGTAATCCAGTAAACACCAGTAAATTCATTGTGTTATAGTCAATGAGAATTAAAGTTATAGTAATCGTACTATCCTACTAATCCTATTATTATGATAAATGTGAAAGTTTGTGAGAATAGATGACTGGATGTTTGTTACTCTTTAACGCAAAAACTATGGAACGGATTTGGATGAAATTTGGCACATAAATAGTTTGTAATCTGGATAACAAAGAATACTTTTTATCCCGGTAGTATGACCCCGTGGGACAATAAGCGAACTCCACGCGGGTGAAGCCGCGGGAATAAGCTAGTCAAATCATATATTGGGTTGCTGAAGAATCTATAATTTATACTAAAATAGCTCACAGGATTATTCTTAGCAACATAAGTTACGCCCATGTGTGAGCTTAATACCTAAACAGTACTCAGTACTCAAGTATTGATGTTGAAACAGAACTTGGAGTAATATGAACATGAGTTTCAGCTTAGTTGCCCCCATACACCGCAATAACGTGATGAATTCAAATCGCAATTTGCATAAGTCGTAGTTCCGAATAACACGGCACGTCGTGATGGCACACAAGTTACGAGGGAGCACCTGAAACATTCTACTTAATTGACTGCACTAGTTTGTACTAAGCACGTTGTTTATTGAACCGTTTGTTTGTGTTAATTTTAAATTTAATCAAGAGCTGACTTGGGGTTTCTGTTCTTCGCATCTCCTTGCCTCTATTACTTGGGATTCTTTTATTTTCCTACATTTCTATGAGCCATGATCTTTGTATTCACCTTCCGAAATCTGTTTGTTCTTATCACGTTCTTTGATACAGTCACGCTGAAAATCCTTTCGTTCCGACTGATTGCTTTCAGGGGTGGCTCTGTTATAAAATTCTATTAATTCTGAAAACGCCAGGGTAGATGAGAACGCGTAATTCAAATTTACTTGCAGGCTACCCAGGCGCTTCGTGGCTAAATAATAACTGCCGCTCGGGTCGATCTTTAGGTTAATAATAATATAATATTTTTATTAACACAAAGAAAAAAGTTATACATTTCCATTTGAAACCCTGACTCCTGTGCTAGGTGAGATCTGTGTTACAGGAGTCAGTGTCTTCACCCGTTTTTGGTACTAATGTTCACATCATTTAGCATCAGAAATAAAAAAAATAAAAATAACCGTTAAAAATAATGCAAGCGTGCTCTTGTGGTGTGTGTGTGTGTGTATGCGTAGGTGTGGATGGGTGACCGCCCATTACATAGCGAGTTTCCTCCGTGCGTCGGAAAGCACGTTAAGCCGTTGGTCCCAGCTGTCATATGTAGATCTTTGACAGTCGTTAAGTAGTCAGTGGCCCAAAAAGTCTGACAACCAGTCTTACCAAGGGGTATCGTATTACCCGGTACTAACTGGGTTGTGGAGGTCAGATAGGCAGTCGCCCCATTTAAAATACTGGTACTCAGCTGCATCCGGTAAGACTGGAAGCCGACTCCAACATAGTTGGGAAAACGCTTATAGGCAGATGAAGATGCTACCCGGGCGCTTCCTCCTTAATCTCACCTAATTTTACTATTCTCTTTGGTAATTCAACATTAAAATTATAGATAACCATCGCTGTTTTAAGCTTTCACGGTTTACAACTAAACTTATATATTCACGTACGGGATATCTTCCGTGATTGGTAATTGTTTTGAGCTCCCGATATTTCGACGCTGTTGCAAGCGCCATGATCGCGGGTTGACTGGAGAACGCGGGTAGATGGAAAATAAATTGTGCATTGCGGATCTACTGCAGTCAGGGACCAATCATTGGATCGAATTTCATAAGCCACGTATTTTGTCTAGGGACAAACATTACTTACCTAGGCTGACAAGAGAAGCAATTGAAATAAGAAAACGTAAAAATTTCAATCGAGAGGATGGCTTCAAATTGTCTAGTACGTGGAATCCAGTTTTGAGTATGCTCAAAAGTAGCAGCCGGCATCATATAAGGACTCCACAAAACCTGGTGATACTGTGAGTGTGTTTTGTCGTGACTTAGTGGCGAGTTCCAATAGTGCGCGTAGCAAAAGACAAAGAAAGAGGGTAGACAGATTTTTCTGCTCTAAACAATTTATTTTCCATATATTACTATACTCTTTGTTTTCCATCCACCCGCATTCTCCAGTCAACCCGCGATCATGGCGCTTGCAACAGCGTCGAAATATCGGGAGCTCAAAACAATTACCAATCACGGAAGATATCCCGTAAGTGACAATATAAGTTTAGATAACCATCGACCTAAATCAACCACAAGCAACCTACATTCGAACACCTGGTTCCATATCTGACACGAGGCCTTGTTAAATTCGACAGAACTGGAGAGGTGTTCTTCGTCAAGTTCTAACAAACGCTTTCAAAGGCCTCAAAGCCTTTGAAATTCAAAAGTTAGGCACCTTTGTATGCGGCGCCTGTGATCTAATCTGCTCATATACGATATTATACGAACGTATCGTCAGTTACGTAGTGTTAAACCGTATACCAGTATGGCAGTATCATGTTTGTATTTAAAGGCATTGTTTATGTTTAACAAAACTCAACTCACTGCCTTTTTCCACACTAAAGTACCAATACACTTAAATAATGAAATTAGGCAGAGTTGTACTTATTGCCTTATTGCCAGTCAGGTTTGAGTCCCATGATTATATGGGACGAGCCTATTGCCATCAACCGGGCACAAATCCAAACTCCGTGGCTGCTACTAAGAAATTCCATATAGAAAAATCCAATAACACTCGGACCTTGGAATCGAAACCCTGACCTCATGCTCAGAAGTCTAGTCACTAGACCATAGTGATGTGAAAAACTTGTTACAAACTCAATCTGCTCCATTTTTGGTTCCGTAGTCTATTGTGGATTAGGCGCCTCACTGGCTGATAGCACGCATCAGATACGCCTATAGTAATAAGATAAGACCTTCTTCTGTTTGACAAATCAGTCACGTCGTTCCTCCCTGTTGTACTAAACCTTTTTGGACCCTTTTTGGTATGACAGCATTATTATTGTTGTTCTATTTCTGTACCTAGTTAATCATTGAGCTTCATTCTCTTGAGGTCAGAAATAGGAGCATTTATACGTGTCTAGACTATTACATTACTGAAAGAATTTTTCAAATCGGTCCAGTAGTTTTTAAGTTATATACAATAATACAAATCTTTTCTCTTTGTAAAATTAGTATAGATTTCATCCGCGCACATGACCATGGAATATTTAACTTTATAATGTGCAATTATCTAAGACGATTAAAAGTCAATAAAAACTAAGTCTGCAACTGTGCATGCTGTATTTAGTGCGTTATTAGGAGTGTAACGCATACATATATGTATTACGTACGTTATCATAAAAACCCCTGAAGTAATATAAATATTGTGTCCCACATCCGAGTCTATTTGTATACTTATTCCCCGATCAATCAGATCAAAATACTGATATTCGGCCGCATCTGTTTACATTAGGAGCCGATCCCAATAAGCTTGGCAAAAAGACTGGTTTGATGATATTGATTGATCAGTATCAAATAACACACGCTGGGGAAAAGCGAAAAGGGATACGATGTTGTTTTATTTTTATTAATCAAAAAATCAATTGATTACGTTCATACAATGTTCTGTTATTCATGTCTAAACACAAGTTCGGTAGCACAGCGCTGCGGGCGTATGATTGATATATTAATGTTGTTTCAAATAACAATGAAAGTCATGTGAAACGCGAGCTTTGAATGTGACGTAACGTTCGATATTTGAAATTATTTCCACTTCGCTGACAATACGTACAATCTATGGCCAATCAATATCGATTTGGACATATCGATTGTTAATCGATAATTAGCTAACAAAAAGATTCAATTGACCGACCTTTTTTTGATACTTGTAAAATATTTTTATTTCTTTTATAGAGTTAGTGTGTAAATAATGTAAATATTATTAGTCTGTGTTAAATAAAGTTATCATTGACCGACTATTATAAGATCTGATAAATCAATAAAGAAGAAAAAGTTGTTACTTAAACAAACCTGCTTTGAACGATTTTTTTGTTTAGACTCTAAACTATATTCGCCTAAATCTATTGGAGACTGAATAATGTTCCGCTGAAAGTGTTAGTGTAAGCTTAATTACAACACTTGGTTTTGCGGTAAGAAAAGGAGGCGTTGCGAGGAGCTATCGGTCAGAGCCGTTTGTGAAATGGCCCCACTAAGTGTAGACCATTTTCACCGGTTTTCTGTATCACTTTGCCCAGCATGACTACGGGTCAAGGATATTGTGTAATGGACACACAGATATACATTTTGTTCTGAGTCGAAATTGTCACATAACTGAACATTGTTAACACTACACCTTGGTAATGGAGAGAATCTGGTGTGTTAACAAACTACGTGGGAAAATTATTTCCTCAAAATCTTTCTAAATAGGTGACGACTGACTAAAAAAAATATGATTTAAACCGTCAGTTAGATTATCGAAAATTAATGGATACGTGTTTTAGGGTTCCGTAGCCAATTGGCAAAAAACGGAACCCTTATGAATTCGTCATGTCTGTCTGTCTGTCTGTCCGCCCGTATGTCACAGCCACTTTTTTCCGAAACTATAAAAACTATGCTGTTGAAACTTTGTGAGTAGATGTATTCTGTAAACCGCATTAAGATTTTCACACAAAAATAGAAAAAAAAACAATAAATTTTGGGAGTTCCCCATACTTAGAACTGAAACTCAATTTTTTTTTTATCAAACCCGTACCTGTGGGGTATCTAGGGATAGGTCTTCAAAACTGATATTGAGGTTTCTAAAATATTTTTTTTCTAAACTGAATAGTTTGCGCGAGAGACACTTCCAAAGTGGCAAAATGTGTGTCCTTGCCCAAAATATGAGTTACAGTGGCCCTCGTAACTTCTAAAATAAGAGAATGATAAAAATAAAAAAATATATGATGTACATTACCAAGTAAACTTCCACCGAAAATTGGTTAGCACGAGATCTAGTAAGTAGTTTTTTTTAATACGTCATAAATCGTAAACCGCAATTTACCTTTCATTCAATAAAGTTTGTACGGAACCCTCGGTGTGCGAGTCCGACTCGCTCTTGGCCGGTTTTTTGTTTTATCAAATTAATTAAAATTGACGAAGATAAAACGTGTCAACGATTATGGGTGGGGGCTTCTGATGTCACATTTGAGTAAAAAATGTACTCAAATGTGACGTCACACGAGTTTTCGACGCACTGCATCGTCTTCATTTTTTGTTTACGTGAAAAAAGAAAAAATATGTGTCCAATATTTATTGGAGATATATCTGACGGACTAATTAGATTTTATTTGTCATCTATCCTATTAGACAGGACTAGTTGAAACTTAGTCGCTTTTTGTTATCCTGTTCAAAGTTTGAAACTTTAGGCCCGCAATACAGCATCAAGCCTATACTTCCGCGTCGACATACTCAGAACACAAATCGCATGTTTTGCATCTTTTAGTCAAGCTTCTTCTTATCCGGTACGCTCTTGACAGAGCAATCGTGATCGTTAAGTACTCGTAGCAGTATTGGAAGGGGCAGATGTGATGCACTTCACGACATTTCGCCACCGCTGCCTGCTAGAGGTCATCCTGTTGCATTCGTTAACTAAACCCCCAATTGTAGACTTGATCTGGTTAGTCCAACGCGTGGGTGACCTTCCGCGCGGTCTAGTGCCTTCTACTTTCCCTTGGACGACAAGGCGTTCTATGGACTGATTGTCATGCCGGGAAACATGTCCGAAGAATGTCAGGATGCGAGATTGTACTACCGAGAACAGACGCTGCCTGATACTGAGTTCTTGAAGTATCGAGACGTTCGTGCGAAACTCGGTCCAGGAACCCCCAAGCATTCTTCTAGGAACCACATTTCCAGAGCATCTATTTTCTGCCTTTCCACATCTCGCAAGGTACAGGTTTCAGCTGCGTAAAGAAATATGGGGAATATAAGCGTCCTCACGAGCCTGGTCTTCGTGGCTTTAGTTATGTTTCTATTCCTCCATATTTTCCGCATCTTGTCCATCGCTGTTCTTGTGATGCCCATACGTCGTTTAATCTCATCGATGCACCCGCCATTGTTCGAAATTAGAGCCCCAAGATGGATATAAGATTAGAACACGTTGCAATTCGCGATTTGGGTCACTTCAGGCGAATTATTCCTGGCACGGTCAACAATCATCACCTGGGTCTTGCTGCGATTAATTTTTAGCCCAAACTAATTCTCACTCGTTCCATCTTTGACAGTAGCTCTTCCAAATGTTGCGAACTGGTTGCAAATAAGGTGGTGTCATCTGCGTAACGCAAGTTTGCCATCGTGTATCCACCAATTGTTACACCATCCGTCCAGTCTTCCAAAGTGATACGCATTACACAGAGCTATCTGTGTACGCATTGAATAAGAGCGGTGATATAATGCATCCCTGGCGTACTCCGGCACTAGGATGGAAGTCACTTGACAGGACATCATCTGTGCGAACTGAGGCTGTGCCCTCTTCATATAGACGTCTCAAAAGGTGTACAAGATGTTTTGGTGTGCCCATGTCTAGCAAGGTCTTCCACAAAGCCGGCCATTTCACCGAGTCGAATGCTTTGGAGAAATCAACAAAGCAAAGGAATAGGGGCTTATTGAATTCTCTTGACTTCTCGATGATCTGGCGTACGATGAGAATTTGTTCTCGAGTGCCCTTCCCCTTTACAAAACCGGCTTGTTCCGGAGCGACCTCCTTAGACAGGTAAGTTTTCAATCGCTCGTTGAGAATATGTAACATTATTTTGCTAGCGTGTGATATCAGAGCAATGAGGCGGTAGTAACAACATTTCTTCGTCGATCCTTTCTTGTGCAGGGGTGTGAATACGGTATGTGTCCACTCTGAAGACCAAACTCCTGTCTGCCATACCTTGTTGCAGATAAGTTGAAACATCTGGTCGCCACGTTCTCCTAAGGCTTTAATTGTCTCTATAGGAATTGCATCTTTACCAGTTGCTCTTTTGCTTTTCAGGTGTTTTATGGCAGCTCTTACTTCGAACAGAAGGATGTCTGGTTCCAAATTCTCTCGTTCTGGGTCTGTATTTTCAAACTGTTGCGAGTGCGGGTCCAGGAATAATGACTGACAGTAGCTCTTCAACGTTTCAGAGACTTGTTCGAGTTCTGTTACCACTTGATTTTTGTCGTCCTCAATAGTCCAGGTTTTAGCAGGTAGAGATTTAGTAATGAGACGAATTTTGTGATAAAGGTCTCTAGATTCATGCTGCATAGCGTGTTTTTCGACCTCTTCACAAATTCTACGAAGGTGGGAATTGTGGTCTCGCCTGCAACAGGCTTGGATGTTAGCAGACAACTTATTCAGCTCTCTTATGTCTGTTCCCGCAGCTTTCTTATGGCGCCTCTCTTCTATTAGAGCAAGAGTACTATCCGTCATCCAATGTTGACGTTTGCGCGTTTCTCATCTTGGATTAGACTCCACCACTGCATTTTGGATGAGATGTTTAGCCTTATTCCATAGCGTGTCTGGTGTAGCTTCATTGTGGTTCACATCGGTCCATTCCTTCCAATTCCGCTCAATGGCTGTATTGAACTTTTCGTTATCTACAACTTCAATCCGTCTTATTTTCTTGGAGGATCGGACAGCTTTGAGTTTCAGCCGCATCTTTACGATGACGAGTTCATGATCGGAACCACAATCAGCTCCAGGAATTATGTGAGCATTGAGAACTGAGGTGCGCCAGCATGATCTAATCAGTATGTAGTCGATCTGGTTTTAAGTTCTGCCTCCAGGTGACGTCCAGGTGAACAGTCTACGGGGATGGTGCTGGAATAGACTGTTCTCTACCACCATGTTGTTCTCGTCTGCGAACTACATAAATCTTTCACCCCTTTCATTTCGTACCCCAAGTCCGAAATTTGCCACACATTTGCTGTATTGAGCAGCGTTTGCGCCAATTTTCGAATTAAAATTACCCATGATTATAAATATCTCTCTGTTGGGAATTTTATCGACTGTTGCGTGTAATTCTTTGTAGAAACTCTCCAGAACGGAGGGTAGAGCTTCACTGGTGGGGGCATATGCCTGTATTAGGTTTAGGTTTACGTTCACGTGCCTATCTTCTGGATTTTTCGCAATTTGAGGGAGTTTCCAGTAGCATTATTTCCATGCGGCGCCTGGTCTCCTACCCCATCATGGCCGGTAGTCCATTTCCCACCGCTCGCCCCGGACGCGGCGCGGCGCCGCTCGCTAGGCGGTTCCCATGGCAATCGTGATCCTTTTGTGTCTACTTAATAATATAGTCAACATAATAACGATTTTATCGGGAGGTTAGTTGCAGTGGTTTCCCGTTGCCTTCTGCACCAGATATTTTAGGGGTTATTTACACCCCAAGGCCCCTGTAGCCTCTTCTGACCTCTGTTCAGGAATGTGATTATACCGCCACTGCTCGGTCTCCATTGCCTCGTCTGTTATCTAGCAGGGGGACCACGGTATAGGAAAACCGCTGCGGATGATGTGTTGTCCGCGCGTGCAGATGAGGTTTACGGTTGGGGCCGGAAAGATGGTTTGTCCGTTCTCCCCCATTACCCCCAAGTTTTAGTCAAGCTTAAACAGAGCTAAAAGAGGAAATCTCTAATCACCAACCATCGATGCAAAATAAGTTATGGTACAATTGGCTCGCATAAATTCCGGACATAATCGAATCAGCACATTATTCGATTGTGGAGAATGCGTTGTGGTGACGGCCACCGACAACGGGACTGTGGACCACAGATTGTAAGTCTGGCTCCTGACGCGGAAAGCCTCCAGCTATGTAGGTCAGCCATGTTGCCATAGACAAGATATATCAGAGACAAGCCGCAACTACGCGAATGACCACAAATTATTCTGTTCCCACAGTTTAAATGAATTAGTAAGTAAGTAGTAATACTACGCACCTCTATTATGAGAATTTATGTAACTAAGTAGTTACGTATTACTTACTACGGCTGGGTGCTTGTTATTACGATGGAATGAAAGAACACCTGCCCGTTCGGTAGGAGGCCATGGTCAGATATACGATCTGTTATATTGTAATTGTTGGGTAAAAAGAAACAGACTAAAATGAAATGGTGTTATTACATATGATAGAGATCTCTCGCTTCGTTCACATTAATTTTCTTCGTATGAGCTGTATAATATTACAACCGCTTAGAAATTCTAAGAAGGAGGATTTTAATTTAAAAATTTTCGTTTTCAGGATTTGCGATAGGTTTTAATATTCCGCTTTTCTTTATTCGGATACAATTTCAATATTTTTTACTAACTTATTTATGACGTAGGTACGTGAGGTAGTTGTTTACTGTTACTACTTACTTTGTTAGCCTGTGTTATCCCACTGCTGGGCAAAGGCCTCCCCCATGATGTCGAAATCTTTCGATCCAGGGCCAATGTGGACCACTGGTCGTTGGTTTTATCCAGCTCGTCCGCCATCTCCTGCGAAGTAGTTGTATGGAAACCAAAAATAATGGAATCACCTACTTTGTCCGACTATTTCATAAGGCGGTAAACTAACCTACTATCGCAGAAAAATGTAGATCTAAAACTAACAACATAATGTAATTAAGGGAAATGCAATCACCAGTTTATGCGCGTTGCACAATACATTGCATAAACTAATCGGCAATCGGCATTAGAACGCGAGCAACAATCGTGAGTGTGTGCCGATGTTTACTGAACTGTTGCAACAGCAACTTGATGTAGACCGATAGGCTGGTGGTGACCTATTACTTCACTAAGTCTCAATAAAAATACATTCGAAATCGCATGGAAAAGTTTTGTTTGTTTGGACAATTGCTTATGCACTTAAAATCAAAGCCATAATTATGATATTTCGAATACATAACTCGTTCTATATTTCATCATCATCTGCCTAGCCTTTTTCCAACTATGTTGGGGTCGGCTTCCAGTTTTACCAGATGCAGCTGAATACCATATTTTACATGGAGCGATTGCCTATCTGACCTCCACAACCCAGTTAGTACCGGGTTATACGATACCCCTTGGTAAAACTGGTTGTCAGACTTTTAGGGCCTCTTACTACCTAACAACTGTCATAGATCTACAAATGACCGTCGGGACCAACGGCTTAACGTGCTTTCCGAGGCACGGAGGAAACTCGGAATGTAATGGGTGGTCACCCATCCACAGACCAACCTAGGCAAGCACGGCTTAACCTAACGATCGACCCGAGCGGCTGTTATTATTTAGCCACGAGCTCCTCCCGTTCCCGTTCTATATTTACTCTGCTGCAAACACATTAATGTTAGGTAGGTGTGAGCTTAAAAAAATTGAAAACTTTATTTGGTTTAATGCTAATAGTTATTGTTAAAACATTCATTCATATTCATACGGACATAGCGGTTTACCAAATGTTTGGCTACGCGGTTTGCCGCGGCGAATGCAAACCTATGTCTATGTATGTGTGTGTGTGCGCGCTAAAACCGCATGCGGGTAAAAAAATCTGGCTCGTTTATTTTTGATGCCAGGTCACTGAAAACCTTTCATAAAAACGAAATTGAAGCAGTAGTAACTGTATGTGTACTGTAACGAAAGAATTTCATACAGATTCTATAGATGTCACAGCGAAAGCGTATGAGTGATTCTTTGCGAACCCACTAGTGCGAACGTTGTTGTAAATTCGCTTTTCATTAATACAATGACACCAAACTCTTTAACTACAATTTGTTGAACCAAATAGCTTTTACCAGGAACATGCTGATGGCCTATAAACACTTAAAGTAAGTACCTACCTTCCTGCTCAAGCAACTCTGTAGCGTACACAGGTACACTCGTAACTCTTCATTGTCTATTTACTATTAAGTCGCCCAGTTGACAAAAGCTACACATTAGCCGTGGATCTGTGGTAGAACTGCAAATCATAGAGAGAGGCTTTCGTCCAGCAGTTGGACGATGCAGGCACCGAATCGTATTTTTTCATGGCCCTATCTTTTTCTGTTGCTCAGAACCGTCATTTGCTGCTTGAGGGAGAATCAGAGTGGGAGTGCTACAGCTCGCGGCAGCATCGACAATGCCCTCGCCAGCAGGCTCTGTATCTGCACGGCTAAATGCGATTCCGTGGCTCAATCCTATAAGAGTAACAGAATACCTAAGTCACATTGAAATATAAAAATTTATGAAGAATATGAAAGCATGTGCAATAAATGTTGAATATACCAACAACAAAGACATGAGTTTAACATGAAAAGGTATCTAACATTTAGGAAATTTGTTACGATAGGTATAGTTTAAAGTAGCAATAGCGGAGTTCTAAAATACAGGCCTAGGCTTAGTTTGGACTCCAGATCTTCCACAAATTACAACTTTCTGCCAAACTACGTGTCAACCTATACTATAACAATGTAACTTGTGGAGATGAATAAACGTTTTTATTATTATTATATTATTATTATTATTAATGATAAGAAAACACACAAAACAATTCACACATAATTCACCCACGATATCCACCAACCGGAAAACCTATACATATAACTATAACAAACCGAATCGTTTGTTTGTCCACTCAAAGCGGACGCACGTAGACCACTCAAATCACAATTACGTATTCATCAGAAAGCTCCATGTTTATGCAAAAAAGCATCTTCAATAGACTCTAATTGCCTTCGGTTTGGCTCGCCTTTGTGTCGGTAATCAACGCACTGCGATTGTTTAGAACCTATTGTCCTCATCTGTTTGGCCGACCCCTGGCTTTATTACGACATTTTTGGGAAGCCAAATACAATAATAAAAGAACTTGGTAAAGTATTATGTCACTTTGTTTTTGATGCTACTTGTTATATGCTTGTTTCAAGAATAAATTAATTTGTTGGGTCTAGAGGTCGCCCCTTACAATTAATGCGTACTTATGAGGCTTCATATATTAATAACATGTACCTAGTTAAGGGAACATACTGGAACGCCATTTCTAGCCAAGTTGCTTCGAAGTCTTGTACGGTTTTGCAAACATTTGCGACCGTATTTCCATCACTACATCAAGGAAATCCTGGAAAGGGACTGGATTCACATATACAAAAGCTTATTCCGTATAAAATTCGGTTTTACGTTACAATCGCCCTCAGTTTAAACCAATTGTTACTAAAAAGGTTGTTAATTAAAATGGGAATGCTTAGACAAACAACGTATTTTTTTCCATTGAAAGTACTTTGTTGAAAGCATGTGACACGAACGATACTTTTCCAGATCCTAATATTTTTAATAACAGCGACAGTCAATAATAAATATTCAGTAAATGTTGTCCGGGAAACGCAATTTTCCTATAAAATGTTGGCGAAATTTTAATTTGATCGGAAAACAAAATTATGGCCGCCTTCGGATTTGTCCAATAAAAGGGCTTGTTTGTTGTTGTATTTTATATATATATATATATATATATGTACTTTGTTAGACAGTGTGGAAAACATTAGTCGAGTAGATTCACCGTAATATACGAAGGAAAATATATGTACATTTTTCTTATCGCCGATTCCGAAGTTTCTTTGTGCTATTCACAACGTTCTTTGAGAGCTCGCAAGGAAGAAAAAAATATTTTTTGGTGTTACATCAATTACCAACATCATCAGCGAACTCACAAACCATATTTTAACACACTTTTTGCTGTCTATATGTATCTTGACTTCATTTCCTTTTCATTTGTGGTTTCTTGGGCTCTGTTTTGACGGCTGTTTGTATTTAATTCAGAGGATTCCAAATCAAAGAATAACATAGGTACCTATCAGACTAAAATATACACTACACTTAAATGCAATCTCGTCTCAACCCAGATGATATTGCATCTGAAATTATAGGACAATCGTATGCTGCAGCTATAAGTCACGTAGTTGATGGTCTTCATTTAAAGCTTATTTCGTTCCCTTGGCTGTTAAATACAGGTGCAGGAAATTTAAATAAATAGATGGAAAATTTAAATGACAAATATAAATTGCACAATGAGTCGTGTTTTTAATTAAACTATGTTAAATGTGCTGCAGTGCCCTGGGATTATGCAATGTAAAAATTCTTCATTTTCAGAACGCTAAAATGAAGGAGAATTTTTTATAATTGATGAAATGTTCTCATATACACCTATGTGTTGGCTTACTATGAATTTTGTTTGGTTTCAGGTATTACTGCAGTATGGTGAATGTGTGATAAATATTCAAGCACTGTGTTCAAAGGAATGTTTGAGTGATAATTCTAATATGTGCGTAAATACATTTGATTCAAGAACGATGTTTATCGCGACGATACTAGTGTTAGTGAGTGTTGTGGGTGCAAATGTGAACACTACGAGTGTGTCGGGGGCATCCCGCATGGCTTGGATGAAGTCCTTGATGGACCATCACCAATGGATGGAGTACATCAGCAACGGCACCCTGGCCTTGCCCCAGAAATGTGAGACAGATCTGAGGACCTACCTGACAGCACTCAATGACGGACAACTGTGGGCCTCGAAAAGTAAGTTAATCTTTTTTAAAATTCTAATAGTTTTGCAGATTTATTTTTACGAAATGGATTTTTTTTATTGGTGCCATGCCTTTTCTCTTGCCGTCTTTACGTTATGTGTGACTCATGAGATATTAATTTTACTGTAACAGAAAACTATTATATTCGTAACTAATGTAATAGTCGAACCGATTGAAACAAATTGCACTATCAACGTTTATAGTTTCTGCTAACTTGATTTATAATAGTTGTGGTATTCTCGTCAAGTCGGCTCCTCAATGGCGTTGCATAAGATTCGTAAAGAAAGCAGCTGGAAGCGAGCAAGCAGTCGCCGCCCGCGCCCCTAGCCATACTGCATCTAGGTCGCTGCATACCTTACAAGTTTCATATGAAATGCCAGCACCGAAATTACACTTTTATATTTCTGGGCGAAGTAAAATTATGCATTGTCTATGCAAATGTAGTATCTACCTACAGAATTATCTTTGTATGCTCAAAAAGAAGTGAAGTGACTGCTGAAGAAGAAGTTTTCTGTCCGTTTCCTCAAAAATCCATGTAGGTAAGTTTATTATCATAGATTTAGGACCAATTCCATAATTGTTGTAATCCCTTAAATGCAGCCACAATTTGCTAATGGCAGCGCTAAATCCGAAAATAATAGGGGATAATCTCTTTCACTGAGGCCGGTTTTAATTCCGTGATAAGAACTTCCCCGACAGAACATTTCAGGAAACGACGGGGTCTGCTGTTTATACATATAGTAGGTAGCTCCGCCAAATTATTAGGACTCAGAGCAGTCCCCGCCGCCGTCGAGGCGCAGGCGCGATGTTTACATTCGCATCACATCCGATCATTACTGTCCGTTCAACCTCACCAATCATGCATAAATGTATAATTCTGGAATAAATCTTGAAACGTATTAATATTAAACAGGCCCTGAATGTTTATTGGATTTCTGATGGGATTTTTTTTTACCGGCAAGTTGCCTACTTGAATGACATGCAACAACTTGAAAGAACTTGAGTGCAGAGAACTCATTTCCTCTCTAATAGATTATTACTCTGAGCTGTGAGGTATTTTTTTCCTCGCTGCCATTGCCAAGCACCCTTCGTAAGTCGTAAATATCGTCCGACCTCTTGAATCTCCGCTGAACGTGACCAAAATGAGGATCATATCTTTTCGTCACGGTCACTGTTTGATTTCGATATCATTTATCACAGCACTATGGTTTCACATCAGATTCTTGACTGGCTTCATTCGTCTTGTATCTCATCTTGAAGGTAATAGAGCAAACAAACTTTCCCTCACTCCGTATGATTCATCACCGGTTTCGAAACGTTGAAAATCATAAGGGAAACTTTATCCTTACGTGTGTTACTTAAAAATAATAACTTTAAAATAAGTATCTTTCAGCCCGCGCAGCATGAACACCGTAGAAACGGGTTTCATCGAAGAAAGAATCGACAAAATGTCAGATAAATGACAGTAGAACAAATAAAACTGTCAATTTGTCGATTCTTTCTTCCAAGAAACCCGTATCTACGGCGGTCATGCTACGGACGCGGGCAGGTCTAATTACTTACTTTAAATGCCTACGTAAATATGACTGAAATTCGTTCTCTCTTGTATCTATATAGTATATCTATGCGCTCACAATTAATGTTTCAAGTACTTAATGAGTATAGAAAAACAATTACAGAGCAAATAGGTGTGTACTTTAATTATATTGTCAGACAGAAGCTGGTGGAATAATTTCATTCCAAGGCGTTTTGTTACGGCGCTTTAATTTATAGGGCATTCTTTAAATTAAAGCGCCGTAACAAAACGCCCTGCACTCGCACAGTTAAATTACTTCTTTATATATTCCATGGAGAAGTTTCTAAAAGGTCAAGTACTGTGAAGTATAGAACTAAAAGAGTTAGTGAGGAAATCTGCCTCACTAGTTATACCTGCTTTATTCTAGCTTAATATTTCAGAGTATATAAAGTGATATCTCCATAGAAACCTACAACAAAGTAAATAATCACACGTTTATTGCGAAAACCGTCTCTTAGTGACTATTTGCCAATATTCTGTCGTTGTGTTATTTTGGGATCAAGGGAGATTCATGGAAGCAAAACGGTTGCAATATTGTTATTGGTTGCCATCTGTACAAATACTCGTACATTTAATTTTCAACTCAACCACAGAAACGTGAATAAACGGGATGTTGAGGTTTTTCACGCTAACGTCAATATGTATGGCCAAATATGTTATCCGTTAACAAAATTGTACAATACAATAATACACATGTGAAACCACAAATGTACAAACTAGCAATGAATACATAAATGAAATAATCAAGGCACACGCACTTCAAAATAATCTCAGACAGTTGGATTAGATTGATGTTACTTTGATTGTAATCTGAGATTTTAACGGACATTAGTAAGACAGTGAAACGTCAAAGTACGGAACTCGCCTGAGGAGAAAGCAGAGACCTCACTCAGAGCCAGGGCTTAATCGACTGCCAATCATTCACAGAGAATCTTTGGATTCCAATCATTCGATCAATTCGTGACGTGGCAAGTTTCTTGTTACTAATTCTAATAAATTCTTTCCTCAGCACTTTCGCAAGATAGCACAAGCCAATGTCTGGAGAGTTGAGATTTACGTCTATCGCTGCCACACTATAGTAAAGAGGGTTGTAAATAGCGTGTAAAACTTGGGTTATCTGCCCTCTGCAGCACCATGCCTCGGCTGATATTATCTCTGACAGCAAATTATGTCCATCGCTGTAAATATTGCGGATCTAATAAACGTTTTGTATAGAAGTGCAGCAATGGATGTAATCTACTATAAATTGACTGGCTGCCAGTACAAAACGTATTTATTGAAATAGAGAACTCATTCTAGCGAAATTAAATCTGCATTCCCCATCTGCGCCCTTCAGTGAATTTACACGGTTTTACAATGTACAACAAAAGCGGGAAATGGGGGGAATCTATTACGTCACATTACATACAGCGGGGAAAGATTACAGGGAAGTGGTCCGCAGTAAATGAAGCTAAATGAGTGTGCTCAGACAAATGAATAGGCGAGGTGATGCTGCGCGCCCATCCGAGCAAATGTACAACTATCTGGAAATAATGCTCATTGTGCAGTTTCGCTGCGAACATCTCATTTATGTAACACGATTGTTTGTTTGTGTACCTACTGTTGAACAATGCGCAATAAGGATTCGATTAAATTAACATGTCCCTATAAATTACCTTATTTTACAATCGCACACATGGCAGGGCAATTAAGTTCTTGGCATGATGGTGTAGTATCGTTTTACCTACAAATTACGTGATTAGCATCTTACCAAATGGCTGTACAGTGAGACACAATAGTAGGTAAGCTCCAACCAAAGTTTCAAAGGAGAATCATAAATGTAAACAAGCTGAGAAATAAATTACTAGTTTAATAGTTCTGCACTCAAATAAATAACGTTTCTGTCAAGATTCGAAAGGAATTATTCTATAAATTCATGCCGAACTCCATTAGAAATCATCAAAACGCATTTTTAACGAAGACAGAAAGCAGATTCCAGAAAATCTATAAATATTAATGCAATGGCCCCATTAGTTTGTTATATTACCCCAAACAAATACTTCACAATTATAAAAGAAAGAAATAAAGGGCAAAAACGAGCATTTGAGAGATTTATGAAACCTTTTCGAGTTTTGTTTACTCGCAAGACACGAATATGATTATTTCCGCTGAAAATAAACCGGTTTTCCGAACATTGGGGTCCATAAATCAGGCAAGTCGACTTATTGTGAAGTTAACGCGCCCACCTGAAACTTTGCTCGTTGAAGACAGCTTGTATTGACAACTAAACGAAGCTCTCCTGAAACTAAGGGAATACACTCCTTAATTTATGGATAAACCTTTTAAATCAATACAAAAATAGGGATTCATGGACTTGATTTTCATGTATATATATCTAAAAAATCTCTTTATCGTATCATCTTACAGCTTCAGCTCATCTTGCAGTCAATTAACCTAGTTACAACTAAACAAAAAATCGGTGACTGCCCCGTTGGTCTAGTGGTCGAGGTCCTGGGTTCGATTCCCGAGTCGGGCAAAGTCTAATTGGGTTTATCAATCAGGAATTGGTCAGTAGCAGCCACGGAGCCTGGATTTGTGCCCGCTTGATGACAATAGGCTCGCCCCTATTACATGGGACCTAAACATAACTGTCGAAATGCGGGTGTACTATTAGGTGCCTAACTCTTCGGGGATTACAGGCGTGATGTTACACAGCCTTTTTTTTTTTTTTTCCGGATCGGAAATCATCAAATCATCAAGCTCTGGGCGGAGCAGGAGGGAGTGTCAGACTTTTACTGACTAAAACCCATCCATGTTCCTTCATCGCCCTTTGTGTTCCGGGGCCACGGTATCTCTTTCGAACAGTCCCGCAACCCCGGCAGGCATCGGTCCTTGCGGACCCCTTCCTTTTGCTGACTCTTTGAGGCGCGCGTGGAACACGAACGCGCCGTCGACACGGCCTGTCGTCATGAGACGGACGGATGGCGAGCTAGCCCATAGCCCACCATCCACAGGCCCGCGCCAACGGTGGCCGGGGGCCACCACTGGTGGCCCCCGACGCCCGGGGCTCCCTCTCACGTTCCGCCACCTCCTTCTCTAGCATTACTGCTTCGCAGAAGGAGGTGACGGCGTCCTTTCCGTCTCGCATGTCAATCAGCAATCAATCGCATGTTACACAGCCTTCGGGGATTATGAGCAGTACCTATTAATGCTTATGGTCCCATACCAGTGTCTTCATGTGGAAATAAAAGCCACTGAAGCACCGTTCACATACTATCGTTTGCAAAATGTGGTTATTTTGATCCGTTGTACAATTGGGAAAAAAGAAATTGTTCAAACACAGTTATCTCAGAAACGTCAATAGGTTTTCAGCAGCTTTTCTCTTATCAATTCAGAAATGGACTCTTCACAACCTTGACAACCGATTATCATGGGAATGTCTATATTTCGGAAATGTGTCCCAAACACTTGAAATATTCATTTGAGGACTATCCCAGGCTCTTTGGGACCAAGTAGGAGACGCGAAACATTGGACTTCTGGGAATAGGCTCGTGACAAGTGGATTGAAAGGTGTCCGTCCTTAATTTATTTAGTTTGGTTTAGTTTGTGTAAAATAACATACATTAGGACAGTTTTATATTGGACCAAGGAACATTTCAGGCATGTTTTTTCGAACATGCAGTATCATACATCGAACTGTATCATTTTACATAGTACATACATACATAAACTCACGCTTTTTTTCCATGCGGGTTGTCAGAAACCACAGAACGCCACCTGCTCCGATCCTGACATACTCATTTTGCCTCGTCCACCTTCATACATCTAGTCATACACGCACACCGGCTGCGAGTACTACGCACCTGTCTTTCCTGAAGAACCTCACCAATAAGGTCATTTTATGAAAATTTAAATGGTTTCATTGATGGTGTTTTGAAGCTAGGAATACAACAATACGCACGAGTGTTGTTAGATAGGTGCTCTTCGTTACAAAGATCGTGAAAATCCAGAAACTCTCTAAGACAAACATGTACAAAAGACGTACTGTTTTATATCTTCCAGAGTGTTAGTCCCAGGTACTCCCACGATAACCGTTACAAACAGAACAAGACCCACCTAAAACCGAACAGAAATGTTTTACTTGTGTTAATGTAAGAAACAAACACAACAAGAATGTATTCATTGTTTTAGTGCCTAGTAAACACGCTTAGATTCACAGTTAACAAAGTTAAATTATCTTGTAACACTACAAATAGCGTAAGTTTTCATGGATTTGTTTCAGTGTTTGTATAATGTGGCACTCACACTGTTTGTGTGGACATTTGACTTAACAATTTGTACCTTAGTTCGTACCACTGAAGGTTTATTTACAGAAGTTCTACTTTTAGAATGATTAGTGAGTGGTATGTCAAGTCATTTATTCAAGTTATCTTTCATACTTAATGCTCACCGAGGTTTATGAAAAGATTAAAGTTACCAATTAGATCAATTGTTTGCATTAAGTCAAGTTTAATAAACTTACATTATTCGAGCATATTAATAATATAGACTATATGTTATACTGGACCTATTTGGCGCAGCTGTGAGACACACAATATTATCAACAATTTATTTTTCTTGTCATTTTGTGTCGATATTTGATCCTTGATAGAATACGAGTACAACATAGAATAAAGTATTAAAACAATAAAATACTACAGTAAGTTGATTTTCTCTATTTCATACAGCCTATCAGTTAATGATTCCAAGGCACCAATGTGTACAATATGTTTACCGTGATCGTACGTAGCTTTCTGTTTGAAGTCGTGCGGTTTCAGGCGGCAACGTCCCGATGTGTAATTTATTTACTGCCAACCTTTGTCGCAGGTATCGTGTACACGTACTTGTGACGCAACCCTTCGGGTTCACGGCCTATACTCACCTTTATTTCGCAATTATTTACCGACCAGACCCGCCAGAGGACACTTCGCTTTAAAGAAGATTAGTTTTTTAATTTACGTCCCTTTGTGCGAGATACGAGAAAACTTTGTACGTAAACAACATGGTACTTAAACTGTTTATTTAAATATTCATTTATTTTTGAAAGGGTCAATTATTTTTAATGTTGCATTACAGACTATTTTAGTAACTTTTATTGCCTATCTTTTGTTTTCTTTTCTCTTGCACTTTGCAAACAAAACGTGATTAATCTTTTTAATTTGTAATTCAAGAGGCTATTAATTGTTAAATAAGGCTTGAAGAGCTCGTGGCTAAGTAACAACAGGCGCACAGGTCGATCTTCAAGGTTAAGCCGCTCTTGCCGAGGTCGGTCCATGAATGGGTGACCATCCACAAATGACACCGACAAATGTAAATAACCGTCACCTGCTCGGACAGTGAAAGTTATCTGTACAGCGCGAGCTTCGCATTCCTTTACTGATTATCCCAGACATAGAAATAGTATGATTGCAGTTGTGACGCCAAGGTGAAGTTTGTTCAAACATTGTATAGTGTTTATTACTGTTAACTGGTCATCGTAACGACTTCTAGACATATTTTAATTTAACATGTAGTGTATTGTGTTTCGATAAGTTTTGACTCAATTTATTGTTTTGATTTAATGTTCAAAAACCGACAGTAGGTAATATTGTAAAATGCGTAATGTGCATGAGAGTAAAAAAAAAAAAATGGATTTTCCTACGTCATCACCTGCCTTTCCCCAAGTATGTTGGAGTCGCCTTCCAATCTAACCGTGATCGGGTGCAGCTGAATACCAGTATTTTCCATGGAGCGGTTGCCTATATGACCTCCACAACCTATTTACTGGGTAACTCGATATCCCTTCCTAGGTCAGACTGGTTCCTAATCTAGTTTGGACATTACATAACCTCACCCCTGCAATCCTCTAAGGGTTAGGCAGAGGTGTACCCAATAGTGGGTACACCCACATTTTGCCAGTAATGTTTTTCAGTCCCATGTATTAGGGGCCTATTGTGCCATCAACCGGGCACAAATCCAGACACCGTGGCTGCTACTGAGAAATTCTTGATGGAAAACACAATAACACTTTGCCCGACCCGGAGTCGAACCCAGGCCCTCATGCTTAGCAGTCGCGTTTGTGATCGCTCGACTAACGCAGTCTACTTTGGGTGTATATTATTAAAACTCTTGAAATGCTATATAGCAGGTCAATGTGTTAAATCTCAATGAAGTACGATCTTTTCAGTTACGTTTTCCCAGGCGTTTCTTGTATTTCGCAATAGACAGTTTCGTCATTCGTTGAAATTGATTTAATACGTCCGAATACACAGATCCGTTATGCCCTTTCTAATTTCACGCCATTCTACTCGGTGTAAATCTACTACACAATATCCGTCAATATTTAGACAGATTGCATTAAGAGATGATGTCCCACAATCAGTCAAATGTTCACGGAACAAATATTACACATTTTAATGTGTTTGGATTTCAATTAAGATAACATTTCCTCTATTTTAAATCATTGTAATGTTACGTCTATTGTATGTTGTGAAACACAAAATTCATTGATATGTCATTTCCTGTATTAAGTCGATATCCGTTTACACCACTTTTAACGTGTCGATATCCGCGTAAATAACTACGGTCACATTAACGTTGTAGTGAGAATAAGTTTCATAAGGCTGAGGACTACAGGAGCTAAAGGCGAGTTTTATAATGCAAAAAAGCATATGATTCACTGCAATACACAAAACCAGAAAAATATATGATATTCTTCAGGATATATGCTAGTGTTTTGAAACATAATACAACTAGTTTTACTCGATAAAAAAATCACGAACTTATCTCTAAAAAATTCTTTTAACGAGTAAAAACCATACTAAAATACATGCGATCATTTCGATTTTTTGGCAAATAATTCTACAAGCAACATATTATCAAGATAGTATTTTATATTTTTTGTCCAATCAATAGATTTTTTGTAAATCGCAAAAAAACCATTCATTTCGCACTGTTCGGCCCGCAGTGACCGACGTAACAACCACTTTGTAGTGCAAGCTGATTAGAAGTTTATTCTAACATTATTGCAAATGAAGTTTGAACCACCACAAATAGACTTGCTAATTTAGCTCCTGTAGTCGCCTTAACTCAACGCCGAGGTGGACCTACGCGTTAGGTACATATCTTACATAATACACGAACTAGTTTTCGTAGGTATCCAGTTATGAATGAAATTATGAGAGCGACCTACTTGGCGCATATTTCGTGGAGATGATCATGTTTGCGAGATGTAGCGGGGCGGCGCGGCGGCGTGCCGCTGCATCTCTCGCGCGCTTCATGCGCCGCTGGGTTTGTTCCATGTGGAACCGTTCAGTGAAATAATCAAAACAATCACGCAAATCGGACCAATAATCACGGAGTTATGAGATAACAAAAATTAAAAAAAACTACCGAACTGAAGTACTCTTCAGAAGTCGGTAAAAATAAGTTAACATACCTATCAGGCCAGCAATTCCTGAACGAGAACGAACGATAGCACAGTAAGGTCCCCCGAACCACATTTCACTAGTTATTCGAAGATATCACATATTATAAAACAAAGTCCCCCGCCGCGTCTGTCTGTCTGTCCCTACGTATGCTTAGATCGTTAAAACTACGCAACGGATTTTGTACGCAGGTTTTTTAATAGACAGAGTGATTCAAGAAGTAGCTTTTAGAATACAATTTGCATCAGCTAGTTGCTGTTTATGAGGGATTTCCTACAACAGCTGTATTAAAGAATTAATTACGTATTTTAGGATGAACCAAATTACACTAAGATATACGAAATGTTAGTAGACAGTAAACATTGATAAACCGACTCCCATCTAACAAGACCACAACGCGTTCATGTTTAATTAGAGGTATTATAGGAACACCGACATTTCTCTCATGTGGAGCTATGCGGCAGACACAAAGGGAACAGTCTGTTAATGTCTGAATAATGCAAACTGTTCCATCACGGGCTTCACCTCTTTGTTTACCTTACTGTTCGTTAATATTTTTATTCGCTTTAATGTCGCTTTGTCTGTTATTTTCAGCAACATGCGTTTTATACTGCAAATACGCTTTTGTTATACATTATTATTTTCAGGAACTTACCGACTTTCTTGACATTCGTTTTCGAAGCGTTTTGTATTTCTGCAACGACTTCCAGCAGTCATCATTTTCCTGGCCTTATCCCAATTTATTTGGGGTTGGCACAGCATGTCTTTTTTAACCGACTTCCAAAAAAAGGAGGTTATCAATTCGTCTGAATTTTTTTGTGTGTGTATGTTCAGCCTTTTTTTCGCCAATATTGTGAACCGATTGTTTTGTGTGGAAGAAAATTACTTCGCGGTGATCCCGAAATTTGGTGAAGATCTGATGGTGATCTTCAGAGAAATACAATGGAACTCCTCAATTATAGACAGAAAATCGGTCGTGATTGCTGCAATCGCAGGATGTTTGTTGTTTTCACAAAATCATAACTTATCATCACGCCTGTATGCTCTGAGGGGGTATTCAGATGTGTACAGTAGGTACACCCACTTTTCGACAGTTAGGTATGTTAGGTTCCATTTTATTGGGGATAAGCCTATTAGCATGACATGTATTGTTAACAATAAGAAGTAAATGACTGCCTCGTTGGTCTAATGGTGGCGACTACTCAGCATGAGGTCCTGGTTTAGTAGTAGTAAGTAGGTACTGTTAGCCGGATATTTACTATTACTCAATTTCCAGCAGTATTGACATAAAGTATTATATTTTTTACGTTTTTAACTTATGCGTTATCGCTGATAGAGTGCTACTTTGTCTAGTCCTGGTGCTACCTAAATAGTCTTTGATTTTACGTACCTGCTTTTAATGTTTTGATTACCAATTTGGTTGGCTGATAAAACTCACTTCAATTCATATCGTGGGTTTGTGGACTTTCTGGGCAATGTCACCTTACTTAAAACTTTGAACAATTTCCTTGAAAAGCTTGTCGATTTTGTAATTTACTCTACAGCTATATCGGTTAAATGCAATACGTATAAAGCTGGTATACCATCCAGTGGTTAGCCGGCGAATGTTTTCGTTCAAGCTGTCGCATGTTGTAAGGAACCGGTTTTGTTCACGAACAGCCGATGGAATTGTAACGCGAAACGAATAAATTCTAGATTTACCAACAATGCATACAGAGGTTTACCACATAAATTATAATGTTGTAAGTAGGTGTGGGAGAGTACATAGAAATATATCTTATATAAGGTAGTTACGTATGGACTAGGTACTAGATAGGACAAAGTCAATTTCGCAGATTCTAATCTAGTCGTTATTAGGTTAGGCGGCCATTGTATAATATTAATACCGTACTTAATAGCTTGATTAGAATACGCAACTAGAGCGTAGGAAGTTACTCGCATAGTTCGGATATACGTAATATTCTGTGTAGTATACACAGTAATAATAGGTAACGATTTAATTAAAAGACAAAGAGTTATTCTTTATTATAGAGACGAACCTTAGCGAGTTGAGAAACGTGTGCGCACCGGCTGGTGACGTAAGGCGCGCGCACCCGCCGGCGCTGCGGCCGCGCGAAGCCAACTCTTGCGCAAAATACGCCTCATAACGTGTAAATCGCAAATTTCATAAGTAACCCGTGAAAGTAAGCGATTCATTTCACTCACACGCACCGCTGCGGCGCGCGGCGGGGCTTGTTAAACAAGCTACGCTCGTACACTTGCGGTGACATAATCTACGTCAATCTCATTCCATCAGCTGCTTAACGGCCATCTATGTGTATTTTATGTTAATGTTACGATTATTGGATATGTTCTTCGCGTTTCAAATGAGGCGCCAGTGAATTTCTCTTTGGGAACTACGGGTAGTTTCCGTTTCCGTGTTAGTCGCTCTCCACAATATGTTTTTGGGATATGTTCAGCGTTGATGTTTCTTTTCGAACAAGATTGGAAATGGGTTTTCGCCCATAAAAGTTTTAGTTCAGGATTGGAAGAGAACACAGAACACAGAAATGCTGTAAAAAAGCTATGTTCTTACTTATCTTACTGTGGCGGATGCAGTAGTTTCGCCCGACGAAGTATGAGTAAGCGAGTATGCTCTGCATCCACTCCCAGCGGTATAACCGTGACGGTTATGTTATGAAATTAATTGCTTGTTGCATGAGGAAAATTGACATTTCTGACGAATATCTTAAGCAAGATCCGGTTGAGAAATTTATATTTCGAGGAATTGAAATGTTAATATAAAAATCATATAATGTTGCTATAGGTAATAAGTAGCCATTATGTATACAGAACCGACAAAATTAATGATGAAGAGGTAACTTGACTGACGTGCAACTCCAACTTTTTCTACTCCAATCGAAGCACGAAACTTTTATTCGAAATTCTATATTTAGCTACTTTTTGTTCAGGCTAATGTCGAACCATCCTGAGTGCCATTTAAAAAATAATCAAACCGTAATCTAATAAAGGTCGAGCAACTCTAATAAAGCAAATTGAGTGCTTCCTTATTTGATCAGTTTAAGGTATTAACAGAGCTATCGTGGAAGCGCTATCAACCGCGATGTATAATTAATATGGGAGAATAGGTTTAGCTGCACTACTTACGTACTATGTTGGTGTATTGTACAGTGTGATACGAGTTCCAAGCTATCCGTAATTTGATAATGTAGCGTCCGGCCTGCCTTACATCTAATCTGATTCAACTTGTTCTGGCTGAGATAAACTTTATTAGCTTGCGGAAAAAGCTTTCGCGAAATTAGGAAAATGATTCATATTTATACGTAATGGATAGTCCTGAAACCTTGTCGTAAAGCTAGAATTTATTAAATTAAATCTCATAGCGAAAATGTACGATTTCCTTAGTTTCAGGCGAAAATAGTTCTGATTTCAGAAAACGAGGTAAAACCTTTTATTTACTGCGAAACCACATAAATGCTTCGAACTCCACCTTTCACATCCAGTGTACCCAAGTTATCTTCCATTTTGACTGAAGATATTGTTAGACCTCAGTTAAGAAATCCACTAAATCTTAAATAAATAATTGTGGTTCGTGTCTCAAACTGGAATAACCTCAGCGCTGAGCCAACGAACACTCATTGTGAAGATGTTGACACGAAATGTGTGCGTGCATCTACCGAGCACGCACTGCAATCTGTGGTATCAGTGCCGACTGTTGCCGGTTGCTTCACCACGACCACACAGCGCGCAGCGGCCGAGTGGTGTAAGCCAATCGGTCAATTAACAGGAATTTGCCCAATATTTCACAACACGTGAACGTCAATCCTTTGTAATGAAATATTTAATGGCGGCTAGCAAGTGGAACGGATGTATGGACACAGTGATGTTTATAGGTCCCTAGAAAGAGCGAGCGGGTTATTTGCCAACTTTGTTTTCGTTGCGGGGTACGGTTATTGGGCTCCAGCGAATATTCGGGTTTTTGCAACGAGAGTAGCCAGTGCTTTCGTCACGGACATTTTTTTTGTTTCAAGACCAGTTTGATCATAACTACAAAAGAGTATCTGGGTAAATTGTATAAATGTTAGGTTTAAAAACAAGACCATAGTATCACCACTGTTTTAGTGTGTGATTTTAATCTTTCCAATAAGTCACTCACTTTTATCTCGTTACAAAAACCTTGTACATCAATATCTTGTCCTTCAAAATGTTGGTTTAGGAGCAATCCTAAATCATCTTCCACCGATTTGTCAACCCTCGGATATTTTCGAAGAGGGAAACTCCACAAAGTAATAAATAACAACATAATCAAAATATCAAATTGAAGTGTCATCCACGTTGCCACAAATTACTCGTTGTTCGCTGAACGTCATTTTTGAATGTTTTGTTTACAGAGGTATGTATATTGTTATATTGTATTCATGCAACAAAACCTTTTTGCAATAAAGTTATATCAAACCGCCGCGCCGATGGAATACATACAAGCATGTAGCGCTTTCAGGTCAGTCGCTAGTTACTTCTTTTAAAAGTTTAACTGTCTGCAAAGCAGATTCTATAATAATCAACAATATCCATAAAAAAGCCTAGGAAGGAACTTATAGCAGGCTGTCATGTTGCATAATTTAAAACCAATACCCTAGTTTATTCGGTGTATTGGACTCACATTCCCTGTATTTTTGTTTGATTGCCTGCGGAAAACCGAAAAGCTTTTAGAAAGCACCACTATTTTTAATATTGTCATACCGCTGGCGTCATTTATATTTGAGTGAAGTGAAGTGGATCGTATAGTTCCATAAATTAAATCTATCCATCTCCAGTATGATTAGTGAATGTTTATGAAGTCAGAGCACCGAAATATAATATAATAATATTAAAGCGTCGTCGTCGTCACCCCACGGAATACGAAGATACGTGGTGACGCGCGAGAAGTTTCATTACTTACGTAATAAGCATGAGAAAAATATTCAAGCAAGTGCAGAATTGACCGCAAAGTGGGTCGTTGTCCGACCGTGACTGCAGGTGCATACGACGCGAGCCGTGCGCCTCCGCAGCTCGCCGACCACGGCACGGTGTTGGTCGGCGACGCATCCACGACGGTGGTAATTACAGACTTGGGAAACAAATGTACACAAGGAAAACTTTAAATCAAATACACCATTTTCCTCCTTTCCCCTCTAAATGTGAATGTATACGACATTGACAAGGGTTCCTTAAATATGTAACATGCGACCTTTTTATGAGACAAATGTATGCACGTTTTTAAGCCCCTGCCTGCCAGATGGACCTTACAGCAGTTGACCGCAAAAAGGACCTGCGGCCTTTCAAGAATTCACGCTACAACACATTCCAATGCAAACATAAAATTCATGACATTCGGAGAGTTTTACTCCAAAACGTTCTTACGGAACCCTTTGGTACTATGGCTAGCTGCCATCTTTCTTTCTGCCATTTCTTCATTCTGAAAAGTCCAATACGCTTTCAAGATATTCGTTTCAGTTTCAATATCGATCTACTCATATTTTGTTTCTGGACACAGAAATGGTAGCTGAAACTTTTATAAAATTTGAAAATAAACGAAATGCCTGAAGCAACATGTTCAAATGATATTAATTATTCAGGTGCCTTTTTACTCTTTTAAATACTGGAGAGGGAGCGACGCTTTGATTTAATGTTAATAGCATACGATTCTGTGATCTATATCGTGCCTAGCCATGTTGGATTCTTAATTAACTCCACAAAGCAAATGGATGTCAGTGTGCAGGTGAATCCAGATTACATTAATCAATTCATGAGATCTAATATTGTTGTTACCTGTGCCCTGTGGGAAGTATTTCCGGATATAGTGAATGCTCAGTGATGTGGTACGACTCCTGTGGTTATCTGTGCCAACCCACGGATATCTTAAGTTCAAACTTTGGTGTCAAGTTACGCAGTAATCAATATTGGGATACTTTATTGAATATGTATGTTGTAATGTTCACAGTGGATACAACCGTACTGAATAAGTTAAAATAACAGCTGATGCTTGATCAACGAAAGTTTTGTAATTACAAGAGTGTTTAGTGGATATTTGTTCGTATAATTATCAGTTACTCGAACACAAAAACCCACCCCTAGAGACTCGAAGAATGTTTTCCAAGAATCGACTTTGATAACAAAAGTGGTCTTGTTTGATACCGAAACCATCCGGGAAAAGTGTTCGCCCTTATTTGTCAATAAAAGTAAGTTTGATGAGTTATATTTTGTTTCTTGCGTGACTTTGATAGGTCTGACGTCATGATAGAAAACAAAAATAATTCGAGTTAGGGTTTGCCCTCACAAAATATATTACTTTTGCCTCTATAAAATAATCCGTTTGACCATAAGCCTGTTATTCTGTAAAAGCTCTACATTTCATTCTGTGACAGTACCTACTTGTTTTCTCATTCTTCTACTGTTTGTAGACGTTTGTAGTAGCTACATAGTCAACACTTATGAATAATAATCATTATTTACATCCTAGATAGGAAGATTTACTATAAATAACAAAATGTTGAAACAAAGAGAATATTAATTGTAATAAAAGCAACTTGAACAACGTTATATCAAAACTTTCAGATATTAAGCAAAGCACTGTGTCATAGGTAGCACAAGAAACTAAAACAAGGGTTATAGAGTCGCTCCGAGTTTTGCTCTACATTATAACAATGGCTTTCCAGGCTAATTTATTATCAAGAGGGTTATATTTGATACCGTGGCCCCGGAACACAAAGGGCGATGAAGGAACATGGATGGGTTTTAGTCAGTAAAAGTCTGACACTCCCTCCTGCTCCGCCCAGAGCGGGACAAGTCATTTGATGATTTCCCACCAGAAAAAAAAAAAAAAAAAAAAGAGGGTTATATTTATTTAAATATCTCACCCAGAACTGTGATTCCAGCTGTATTCACAGATAAAAATGTTTTTCAAAATAGGCTTTGCATGATTTAATATCTGGCGCGTTGTTTTATAGTCGTACCAACGAGTTTCCCTTATATTGCACCTGCGCTACCTTTGTAGTTTCTGTAGTCGTAAAAGTGTCCCTAATAGAATCGAAATTTTAGACCGACGCGCCTGCTACCGGTTCCCTCGAAGTAAAACAGTTTAAAGCAGAAATCATGGCTTCGTTTTTTAATAAAATAACGCCTTTGTATCCTGGCTTGAACGAAGCCGGTAATGGTTTTCACGAACGAAAAATCTCAGCCCGCTTCCGAAATTTGCTGATAACACAAAATATTGCGAGGAAAATGTGTGGACATCACGCAAGTCCTTTAACAAAAGACGCTTCACCACGGAAGCTTATAATACATTTGAGGAGCAGATAATAGAACCTCCTGCGGAGGCTCATCTAGTGAGGGTCATATTTCACTGAATTAATAAGTGTGAAGACTATAAATCAGTGAGTTGTGCAGCGCTTCACGTGTCGGGGATCTAACTCTGCAGCGGCTGAAGCGCTGGTTTCCGGCCGTCCGGAGCACCATTGTGTCGGAAGCCTCGACTAATCTATTCGAGACTGTAAACAGAAATTTCCAACTATAACAATCGTATTCATTTGACTAAGCCTTAATCTATTTACGGATCAGTATTTGACTTGGTCCTTTCATAGACGGCATAGAATTGAGAAGTTTTCTGGTAAAATAAAGCTTTCAGGTATTTCTAGCTCCAATTCCCAATGCTTTGTTACTGGGAGTATGAATAATTTCTACATTCCTTTTGGACACAAACAAAGGGACACAAAAAGGAAATGTTTATTTAATATTGGGGTCACCGCGCATAATGGTAAAATTAAGAATTTATAAAAGGATCTTGTTCCCTAATTCTTGGTATTAAGCGAATTACGTCGTTTTAAATAAAAACTTCGATGAGATCGCTTCACTTCCTGTTGAAAAGACGTAATTTTCCCGTTTTTCCTCCTTTGTTTAGACCAGATCTATTAATATAAGAACAAAAAACCACCAAGTTGAAATGAAAACGAAATCCAGGAGTGTTGATCTTAATTTATTGCGGATTTAATTTGATTTGTTAATATTTTGCTCGCCTCGCCTTTTTTCGGGAGTTTTATAAGAATTTACGGAGATGAGCAATTCCTCAGGACGGCTTTCACAAACCTAGTTTTATAAATCCAGGATATAAATCTAAGTTTGTTCGGTCTACCAAAATCTTTAGTACCAAGCTGGAAAGAATTTATGAAAAAAAAAATGTCGATCATATTTTTTGGTGATTTTATCTAATCGTATTAAGAATCCTGTTCTGGAAATGGCGGGAAAAGTAGTACCTACCTACTTTTCCTGCCATTTCCAGAACAGGATTCTTCCTTCTTCTTCCTGAGTGTTTGTTGTGAGAAAATAAAAAGCGTCTCTAATTAATTTCCATTCCATTTTGAGAGTGAAAATAAGCAAGCATTGGAATCAGTTTTTAGACCTGTAACAGAGTCTCTCAATGCATAGCTAATACCAATAAACAAACTGACTTCTTGCAATCTAAAGAAGTTGAAGAAAAAAAAAGTTCCGTTGAGAAACAATATTTTGAAGAAAGAACGTTCTAATAACGAAGGAGACAGTGGCGCGGAAGAAAATGAATGTGATACCCGAATGGCGCAGCGGTAGTGAGGCTGCCTTACGTTCTTAGGGTCCCGGGTTCGAATCCCAGTAGAAGCAAATGTTTGTGTGATGAGCGTGTGCGTTTGTGATATGTATTTTAAGTATGTATTTACAAAACAAAAAAGTATCTATGTAGTATATCAACTATCTGGTGTCCACGACACAAGCCTCGTTGCTTAGTGTGGCACTAGATGGCGCTGTGCACAATGTCCAGCGATATTTATTTATTTATTTATTTATTTATTATACCGACAGTGACGAGTCGTACCAATCATTAGGAGAGAACAATCAAGAGCGTGACACATCATCTAGATCAGGGGTTCCCAAACTTATTTTGTCTACTGCCCACTTTGCGAATAAATTATTCTTTAGCGCCCCCGTTTTTTCACCTACTTAAAAACCCCTATCATCATCTCAGCCGAAAGACGTCCTCTGCTGGACATGGGCCTCCCCCAAAGGGGGATTTTGCCATAATCGCCACGCTTGGCAGGCGGGTTGGCGATCGCAGTGTGGTTGTTACAAAAAAACAGAGAATGCTGCTGCCCATTCTCTGGTAAGTCCCTTAGTCGCCTCTTACGACACCCACGAGAAGATATGGGATGGTGCTATTCTTTACGTCCGACACCATACAGAAAACCCCTATAACTTCAAATTAAATTAATGATTGTGAGCTATTAATAGCGAAGATTAAAACATTCATTCTAAACGAGACTTTTACTATAACCCGAAAGAGTTAACTTGAGACCTGAGCGCAGTAGGTAGTACACAACAGCGCTCAGGTGGCCTACCATGACGTCTTAAAGCAGGATTGTTTTAATCTTGTTCCAGTGTGGGTAAGAGACGGAGCTATAGAGGACGTCTAGCGCCATCTCTGGTCTCAAGGTAACTCTTATGGGCTACACCTGCCAGTGACAATGATTATTGAAACGTATACGAATAGTATTCAGAAGGAGTATCTTTTATTCAAAATAAAACAAACAATCGATTCTTCTCTCGATCTCGATCTCTTAATTAAGTAATATTAGTTTATGTTCACAAGTTGTAGTCGAGAGTCGAGAGCTCAGTCGGTGTCTAAGAGTCCTCTTATATGAAATTATAAATCGCCCCCTAAGCCTACACAACGCCCCCATTTTTTTTCTGGGTCTCTTACTGCCCCTCTTTAGGCCTGCAGCGCCCACAAGGGGGCGTTATCGCCCACTTTGGGAAAGGCTGATCTAGATGATGTGTCACGTTTTATGTATCCTGTTTGTTAATATGTAAATGAAGATAATTTTAATTAAGAGACAATTCCTATTATTATGACAATGTAATTGCCGTCGACGTTCGTAGCTGTTTCAAATTATCAAATTACAATTAAGTCTCTTTACTTTGGCTTAATTTGAATCCTGCCTTTAGTGTAAGATCATACTATGTATAAACGATTCCGGAGTCTGTAGACTCATTAGAAGAGTGAAAGAGAGTAATTTGGAACTTATGTTGGGAATGATTTTAATCAACTCAGTTCTTCTTGAACGAATTTGTTTAACTGATATTAAATTACACAATCTACCTTTTTTTAATTAACATCAGTTTGAAATTACAGTTAAATCACTATTTGCTACTATTAATCTTTAATTAGCAAATGGAATGCAATACCTACTCTTTAACAAATAAAATATTGTGAAATACACTGCAGCGAAGTCGGCGTTATTTTAGTCAAAAGTTCGCAGACTTTTGCTTTAACAGTGAACTGACGTCGATGAAAATAGTTGAAAAATTAACAAAGTTTGTTTGGGCCTAGAAGCCAGCTCGCTTAGAATGACCAGTGGCGTGCAGAGGTATTCCACGAAGGGTAGGCCACGAAATAATGATAACAAAAAAAAAATTTCGTCTGCGCCATCTTGGATTTTCATTTTGACCTCATTTTCATTATCACCAACCCCAATAACCACGAAAACGACACCCATGAAGAAAAATATAATAACAATAATATTATTAATTATTATAATAATAATACGCGCCAATAACCTCCAGGAATCATTATTTTAATCAACATACACCCTAGCACTGGCCTGCAAATTGCAAAAAACGTAAGGAAATTTGAATTACGCGGGCTAAAGAACATCCACCTTGAATCCTGGCCTTGTGTTGTAGCAGCCAATCACAGCCCAGCAGCCCAGCTTCACTCGCAGGAGTTACCGCCCTAAAATTACTGCAATCTATACATGTGTGCAGTTCACACACACGAAAATATATAAAATTATCAATGGGTTTTAGGCAAGTCCAGTGCTTGCCTGTCCGGCGGAGCTCCAACCTTTGTAGTAACTTCCAGTAAAGTGTTAGTTACGTGACACGGGAGCGACAAATTGCTATAAGTATTCTAACAGGAGTTTGAACTTTTTTTTTATATTTTGTACATAATGTGTTATTTTATTACATAGTTAGTTCGTTATAATGAATGCCCAGTTGGTAGGGTAGGCTTTGCCTAATTGCCTCTTAGGAGCGCACGCCCATGAGAATGACTACCGTAGACACGAAAGAGAATCGACAAATCTTTTGTTCATCTGTCATTGAATCGACAAAATGACAGATGAACAAAAGCTTTGTCGATTCTCTTGCCTGTCCGGCGGAGCTCCAACCTTTGTAGTAACTTCCAGTAAAGTGTTAGTTACGTGACACGGGAGCGACAAATTGCTATAAGTATTCTAACAGGAGTTTGAACTTTTTATTTATATTTTTTACATAATGTGTTATTTTATTACATAGTTAGTTCGTTATAATGAATGCCCAGTTGGTAGGGTAGGCTTTGCCTAATTGCCTCTTAGTAGCGCACGCCCATGAGAATGACTACCGTAGACACGAAAGAGAATCGACAAATCTTTTGTTCATCTGTCATTGAATCGACAAAATGACAGATGAACAAAAGCTTTGTCGATTCTCTTTCGTGTCTACGGTGGTCATGCTACGCGGGCAGGTCAATCGTTTTAGTATCGCTTTCGTTTTCGTAGTTATTTTTAGGATCCATCCTTAACTGAGGTAGGATATAAATACTTATAATCTATATACAACAATATACTCACACCATTATTTTTAGGTCGTTCTGGAACCGAAAGCCATAAACTCGACCATATTATTCGTGTGCTTTGGGCTATAAATTATTTATATCATGCTTATTAGTCGAGCTATCAGAATTTTAAGTCGCGGGCGATGTGCTAGTTTTCTATAAATTATGAATACATTATACGAGTAGTTTAATGTTATACGGAGCGAATTTCCCAAGCTCGAGTGAAGGAAAATGTTAATAGCCTGTCGTTTACAAGCGTCAATCAAATTTTCCGAAGAAATTGAACTCTTTGACTATCGATATCGCTCAGCCGATCGTTCTAACGTCTAACTATACTTAATGCTTAATGTCTCATAGCCTGTTCAAAGAGTTTTCAAAACGCTTAGTTGACTAGTGACCCAAGAGCTGGCTTTTTCCTTGGTCAGAGGCTAAGTGTTGCCATACAACGTGGCAACGCCGCCAGTCTCTTGGGCACATTACCAGCTAACAGCGTTGAGGAGGAGTTTTTCGATGCCCTTTTATAGTTTGTTGTTAGTTTATTTATTTTAGTTTATTTAATACGTAGTTTTTAATTAATTATGTAAAGATTATTAAATAAATTAACACGTTTCATGTTTAATTGTATTTTGAGCTTAATATTTAATGTGAAAGGTACTCTGCTCTTTTCGTACCTAATTGGCTTAATGAATTTGGGTGGGTAAACGGGTAGACCTGGATGGACCACGGCCTAGGTAAGGACACGAAACCCTTTTTTGTCCTGGTAGTTCGTGTCCGTGGAATATTTCCCGATCTTCTATCGAGAGAAGCAGTAGCCAAATGCTAGTACTTTATTAATGACACAGCTCACAATGTGTAGAGGTAATTTGCGACCGTAGGGAATAATGACGAAACACTAGCGAATTCTGAAATACGTCAAAACTGGCACTTTAGAGCGCCATGCACATTAAACTGAATTAAAGCGCACCGCAGTAAATTATGTTGCACATAGTGTGTAGTGTGAAATAATGTAAGTCTGCAGAGGTACAATGTAAAGCAATTTATCAGACAATCTTAAATGGAATCGTTCTAACAATCAATCGTGCTGCTTGGTTTTGTCAGAGACCTGATTGATGATCTTGACATATTTCGAATACCTTGTCCAATTTTAATTTCTAGGCATGGACTTCATATTTTTAGCGGCGATTTTTATAAGAATGACCCTGGACAAGTACCGTAATAATGTATTGCGAATAAAGGACTTATGGCCTGTATTACGGTGCGTCCTACGGCAGCATAAGTTCTTTATAGATTTGTGGTATACTGTATACCGTTTTTTGTTCCAATTTGTTCCGTGATGTTAGTAGTCGTCCTACCAAAATATGGACATAGTCTGAAATAAATGTTAATAGTAATAAGGACAGATTCCTGAATGATTTCCCAATCGTTTTTTTTTCTGTTTCCAGTATTCGACGCGTCCGGCCATTACACCTCTAACGTGTTGTTCGGGAACGAGTACTGGCTGGGCTCGCAGAACGCCTGCCGCGACCTGCAGCTTACCGAGTACTATGCGCACACGCCGCCCTTCCCCACCACCTTCTATGTCGCCAAGATTAACCTTACGGTGGACAATGATCATCTGCCACAGGTACGATATGTTTGGGTTAAAGTGTTTTTTAGGCTAGCTTTTTTCCACAGTTTCGCCCGCTTGCTATTGCATATTTATTTGGGAACTAGATAATTTTTACAAGTACTTTCAAGAAATAACGTAAAAATTGGAAAAGGTTCTACTGTTATTTAAATCTCTAAAGTAATTTGATAGCTATACCTACTTTTCTATTGAAAAACAAAAATTGCGTTCATAAATTGTCCTCTTCAGGGAAAATATTTCTTATCAAAAACGTTTTTACAATGTTGAATGATAGTAAACGTAAATAGATGTTTTAAGCACCTTTTTATGTAAACTTATTGAAACTGTCACACAGTTACGCCATTTCGAATATTTCATCAGCTATCAACGGTTTTACTTTCTATTTGATTTTGATGGAAAATGTGAACGATTGCGTGAAGATCAAACTTTCTCTCCGTGAGCTCCGTGACTCAGAGTTGGAATGACAATTCTATCTGATTTACGTGATTTCATTGACCTCTAGAGGTTAATCATGCATACGGAGGCGCAGAGAAAATATTTGTTATGTACTCTTAAGGTTCGGTCAGACCGGTTTGGACCAATTGCAGATCGGCTGCGGACGACGCATTCTGACTTCAGTACAATATCTGTAAGAGTCAAGAGTCCGGATCCACTATACAAATAAATACAGGGTTAGTTTTCAATGACCAGCCTAAATTTAAAATTGAGATCTAAATATCAAACCAAAAGTGCATTTTTAATATTATTGTCGTAAAATATAAAATAAAATAATAGCATTCATTTGAAAATGTCTTAAAAGTTTCCTAAATTCAAACCTAGTGGGAATCAATGCACTTGTGTGCGTGCATGCACCGCCAAATGTACCTATATGTGTGTGCTAACTGCTACCTATCTAGGTTGTTGATCTGAATTGTGCTGTTGCAATATCCACACGTACGCTTTTTAGTGACGGACAGGAAAAAAAAAATTAAAAAATGTTGTCTTTTTTTCATTATATCATAAATATTATCAATTCTAAACAATCTTTGAAAATTTGGACGGTCATTGAAAACTAACCCTGTATAAAGGGTGTAAAAGACCCCTTAACGAAGCCGAAAGGCACACGTCTTGTTCTCTCCGTCATTGCGACCATTTTTTGTTCTACACCATACCTGGAAACCTTCTAGTTACGGAGATATTGGGGGTCAAAGTTCCAACTTTTTGACAAGTTTTTTTTAAATACAACGTTTTATTGTAAGATTTTTACTTTAAACACCTCCACGACCCCTGTACTATTAAATCCATCCATCAGCACAATGTTTTGAGTTCGTTACATTGAGTTCTACCACAAAACTGGATTTTTCACCCCAAAAAAAAAAAGTCGTTTCCCAGTAATAATTACAAAAGTCGTTTCCCAGTATTAATTATTATAGTTATAATTTTTGCGTAAAGTTACTTAGTTTGATGTACAGAATGATTGGTTTACGGCTTCGTGATGAGGTTGTTTACACCCTGTATATGTACGACCATTTGTGTCATCATTATTTCAGCCAAAAGACGTCCACTGCTGGACATATTCCTCTCCCAAGTGTCGCTCAATCGCATCTCGCATTTGTGTACCTATTCATATACTAATTAAGTATCTACACACACAGCACACAGCACACACAGCACAGCACATTTATATTTATAACTGGGTTTCATTTAAAAAAAAGGTAGATTAACCCCATTTATATAAATTCAGTTTATATAAAAACTGACTGAAAAAAACAATAACAGCCAAGCCAAACAAACAACAATAAATTAACTTCAAGTGTTTATCGTTAACCCCGTCGTCATTCAATCCTATTAATATTATGGTGTGGGCACAAAAGATAAATAGCACCCAACAACTCGCCCTAACCTTGTACTGTGGGCCTACGTCACGCAAGTTTAATATAAAAGTTTTACTACAACGCGGCAAGTTCCAACCTTCTGCGTCGATAGAGTCAACGTAATTTGCTACGTTTCAATTCCCTGCAGTGCTGTGGGAAAATACACCAGCTTCTCTATAAACGGAAAAAAATGTATCATAGTTACTGTATGCACAGAATAGACACTGACACACAGAACAGTTAATGACACTGCCTGTCAGTGTCATTATCGCTATGGAATATTGACTCCTGAACGAATTTTAGATGCCATTCTCTAACAAACTCAGTTCGTAAGGTAAGGTAAACCTAAAGATAGCTGCTAGGGATTGTATGAGGAGGGATTGGTGGAGAAACCACTAGATAAATTCGGATCTATTTTGGCCTTCAGTAAATGAAGGCAACGAACCTTAAAGCCATGATATGAATTTATATTAGCATCATTAACTTGAACTACTTTCGATGGGTAACGTACTTAGGTAGAAGCCGCGCATTTTAATAAAAAATGATGTCCAATTGAGATAGGATTTCCAATTCGTACGCAGGAAGTGATAAAGATATTTGTGTACTTCAAACTCCGTATTTTTATAAGCTTTTAATCAACTTGCCTTGTTAGTTTGTTAGTATGTATTGGTCAAATCTTGCAACTGAATTTCAAACCAGTTGAGCAACCGATTGAGCGATTTTTTTGCTATTTTGGATAAAAATACCCCCTGGTGTTTATGTACTCTACATGATCTGGTTTTTTTTAGACATTACTTTGTACCCTATCACTATGTTTTCCTATTTAACCCAAAGGTTGACTGGTAAAGAATGCCTTGTGGCATTAAGTCCGCCTATGTACCACTATTGTACATGAAGTTTAAATAAATAAATAAATCTACGTCCATTAAGACTGGTAGCCAATTTCAGCATAGTTGTAATTGGTTTAAACTATTGATATTTTAGATTGATCACAGCTTTTAATCAAAAGTATGATAAATTAATGTCTTACATTTGAATTGGAAACGGTTATGAAGGTACAAATAAGTATATTCTTCGGTACAGTACATGTAATAATGCCATCGGCTTATATACAAGAACCATCGTATAAGCGATATATCCGTAAATAAGAAAGTAATAATCCTCTATATACATAGATTAATGATGGGCAGAAAGTTTCCAACCCCGAGAGGCGCGAGCCGCGAATGAATCAACATTTATTAACGGGATATGGAACTTGGACACGTAACGTATCTTTACTAACATTATGTAGGTATGAAGTTTGTAGGTTTATTTATTAGATACTTTTTATGTCTGTCTGAGATAAATTGATATTAGGTCAGAAGAGAGAGAGACAAGAGGAGAGAACCGAAAATGACGAATGACGAATGATGATGAAAATGACATGCCGTCATATACCTACGTGAACATAATCAAGACTTTTGGTTTCAATAAAAACCAAATAGCAAAGCTACTTTAAAAAAATATTACAATTGAATTTAAAACAGTCATTGTAAATTAAAGTGCGGTATGCAATCAGAAAATTAGTCAACACTTGGTATCAAATTTAAAGATGTTGCGACAACAAGCAACGATTCTAGTAGGTACTCACATGATGTCAGAACCTGTCAGAACATTGTGGCTAATGAGTGCTACGATGCGTAATGACCAGGTATTAAAGTCCACGACACTCTCTTAGTAGGCTGTCAAAATTGCTGTCAAAATTGCTTTCAAATAAATACACGCGATTATTTAGCAAATTATGTACCTTGGCACATGTCAAATCGCATAATCAACCCATATTACAAGTCACCGCAATCCACCATTTGTTTTAACACTGAAAAGTTAGCCTTCAACCCATTAGGTACATTAAACTTTATGATCAGCTTAACTTATTTAACATAGGTGTTGAGTAACAAAGTTGAAGACAACCTTTTATACCGTTGGATTGGCCCAAATTCTTAAACAAAACCTTGTCGGAAAGCTCGTAGACAGAAAAAGAAAAATCCAGAGCATTTGTATACGTAATGCCTTAAAGACGAAGACAAGCGATGGGAACCTCCAGCTGTCGCCTGTTTCCGTACAGCCCACATTTGTACCCGATACATCGTGTGGGTACATTCGTCACGTTGACTGACATTCAATTACCTACGTACCCCAAGATTACGCAAAGGCTATGCGGTGGTATCTGCTCGACTAATGAATGGAACGCATTGAGCAAGCTTAGCTGCAAATTGGTCTTAACACCCAATTATTTGGATGAAATATTTCTTATCCCGGCTCGAAAACCACAAGTTTACACTCTGGACGGGTATGAATGAGCGTTTTGGAGTCGAACCTAAATTCTATCTAAGCATTTTTTAGTAGGAAATAAGAATGATAAAGAAAATTACTCCCTATCAGGCCCTCACTGGCTCTATTTGCTAAAGCAATTGATTGGACCCAGGCTTATAATGGATAACCTTTCAAAACTCTCATTTTGTTTTTAATTGGTGCTTCGGGCAACTGTTTCATTGGCTAGTTTTAATGTTGTTTACGATTTTAATGCCGCGCGTTGGAAGAAAAACAAAGTCGTTTCAGATATTTCTGGTCTGGCTTAACTTTTTAACTAGTCCCACCGATGTCAAGGCTTTAATATTTGAACGTAATTAAACCCAGCCAGCCGGAAATGTTATCTTAATAAAACGCTTTAAGCTTTTTCTTTATCCAACAGACGCTTATGATCGCCAAACAGTGTATTTTTAACACTCTTTTAATACTACCCCCACCCACTTTAATTCCTTTCTACTTTTGGATTGTGTATGTCAGATAGGCAGTCGCTCCATGTAAAATATTGGTATTCAGCTGCATCCGGTGAGACTGGAAGCCGACCCCAACATAGTTGGGAAAAGGCTATTAGGCAGATGATGATGAGTATAAACCTGTTCCTACTGCTGAGACACAGGCCTTTTTTTTTGTCTCCTCTCTATAAGAGGTGGTGGCCTGTAATCCACTTCGAAGGGCGCAGTGTGGGTTGGTAGATGTCACTTGTCTAATTTTTGGTTCTTCTCCTACTAATCTATTTCTATTCAAAATGCAGAGTCGACTGATGTTGGTCGGCGAGTGCGTGCCCGCATCCTGCGACAAGGGCGCCATCACCTCGCTGCTGGGCGCCGCAGAAGGTGCCGCCACTGCGCAGGCGTCGACAGCCGGCCTAGCTGCCTTCTTCACCACCCTAAACGTGCGGCCAGTACCTGGGGACTACGACCTCTTCGCTGATCCTAAGCTGCAGATATTGGCGTAAGATATTGCTGATTATAACATTGGTCAAGTTTAAGGCTGACTTTCCAGTAGAGCTGTTTAAGGAGGTGAGGAGCTCTTTGGTTTGATAAATTATAATAAATTTCGATAAATTAATTTTAAAATAAGATTCACAAGTAAAAAAGGAATTATGTTTTAAAACTAGATGGGTGCGATGTTTTCTATCTAACTACTTCATAAATACATCGAAACAAACTCAGAGATCAAATTATCTTTTAAATTTTAAAGTCATCAAGTAATCTTGCTCAAGTCATAAGCATGCAGATTACAGAAACAGATGCAAGTGGCAGTGGATACTTTGATAGGTCCACTCTATTCATGCCGGAAAGTAAGATTAGATCTTCACAGTCATGCAAGGTCCCTCCTGCGCCACATAATGATGTCCATATAAACAATGGAGTTGAAGAATTGAAAAGTTGCTAGCCTTGCGGTACACGAATTTAGAGAGCTGTGTCTTATTCCTAACTAAGCTGATGTACTTATTTGACATAAAATTATAATAATGACAATCGTGTTCGTAAATTAGAATGCAAATTCATTTGATAGTTAGATACTAACTTAATTGCAAACTTATATTAATTTCGGAACACTGAATTTTGGTAAAATTATTTATCCGTTCATGATCACGTTTCGTGGAACCCACTTTTTTTGTGACTGCAAGAACTCTAAACGACGCAACTGGCCGAATTTTTATTAGTTACACATTTTTGGACACTGAAATAACTACCACTAAACAATTAAACGAATACCTATACACGTTTACACTTATACATATCGTAATTAACTAGGTTAATTTATCAAGTAATGAGATAGGTAATTATATTATGTAGATCTACATAATTATCTAATTAATTAATTCCTCACTACGTATGACGTATTATGTAAATCACTGCCGAAAGCCGGGACTACATTATCTCATCGTCATTCAAAGTTGTATTACAGCCCTGGAAACATTTACCTAATTAATTACAAGGAGCGCTAATATAATTAAATTGTAATAAAAGTAATACCTTCTATATAGATAACTTCGGCTATTTACTGCTTCATGGTTCTTATAGCGCGCGACTTTTTTCGGTACGGTTAGTGCAGTGACTAAGCAATTTTCTGCTGCGCTGCGTGTCGCGGTTTCGATCCTCCCACCGAACCAATATTTGTATGGTCTTCAGGTAGCTGTTCTGGGTCTGGCTGTTAGTTTATGTGAGTTTAAATGTTTGTAGACGCACCCACGAAACAGGATAAATACCTCGTGTGGGGTCCAAACTTCTAAAAAATTAAAACTAACCCCGCCATTTTGTTTTTTAATACTTTTGTTATTTTTATAGAAAGAAAGAAGAAGATCCCTGCATAGTGCCTAGATAACGATAAACTGTTTTTTTTATGTAACTATAAAAAAAACTTAGATCTATGTCGAACGATACCTTATTTAAATGTCAAGCGAAAGTGCGTTCTTAAAAAAAGCTACTTCGAAATTTAAACTTAATTACTTACCTAATGCAATAAGTTAGCATTTAATCTATTACAAATAAAGAACACTTTGTATTTGCACAACACAAATGCACGTAATCAAAACAAAATAAATGATGTCATGGCCGTATTTAAATAATTCTGGATGCAACCAAACGCATGCATAAATTATATAATTTATTAAATTGGTTGTCTGTTTATGTGTAACAGACATATGGATACAAAATATGTATTTAACACAGATAGATCTGTCAAAAGTAAGTACTTCGCTACTTCAACGTACTAAAATAGATTATCTTGAAAAAGAAAAAGTCCGTTCCTTCGAATACTGTATGAATATTCTTGAAAATATGTTTATACTTTTCCTTTGGCGCAATTTCCGTAAACTCATATTTTTGGCAAAGACTTTACTCGAAATAGTTATACATAGTTTCAAAACTTTGAATACATAATAGTTTGTAATAATTTCCCATCCATGTGCTAGTGTGAGTACTTTCGCTATTGTAACAATGATTTTCTACATAGTCAGTCAGCTTTCCGTCTGTTACTCTTCTAAGGAAGTCTGTTGATAATCATGGTTGTTTCTTTTATTTCAATCTCTAGAAGACCATAATAATGTACAGAAGCTAAATACTAATAGTTAAAACCCTAGTATAGATACTAATTTACTGTAATTTGTAATTTTTAGGATTGTGTAAAAAAAACAGTTATGCAAGTCAGACCAGACTGGATATTGGGCTGTCCTAATACTGACAGACACCGGCATTGCGTATTTTGGTCCTGACCTACAGTGACAGACATCACGTAAACATAATTTGTCAAACATTCAATAGAATGTATTGAATGTCACACATTCACTAAAAGTCTATTCACTAAACAAATGTCTCTGTTAAGGTCAAAACTATCATTATGTACTTAATAACTGAACACATTAGTATCGTACGATAGTATTGTCTGCCAAACCCTTTACAAAGACTGATGCTAGAACGTCTGCGACGAAGATGTATTATAGACATGAGCTGTTTAGTAATGCGATACCAGTACAGTACTTTTGTAGTTGTTCTACCTCCGATTTAGCGCTACTGTCAAAATCAAATTGATATTTATTCTCGTTGCAATAACGTTTCTATTTGATTGCTGACATAAAAAGTCGGTCAAAATTACAATGATCTTTATTTTTGTTAGGTACAATAAGTGTCGGTCACAGAGAAAGTATCTGACCACCCCATCTCGTCCCGTGGGTGTCGTAAGAGCCGACTAAGGGAGCTTAAGACCCAGTGCATAATATCATAAAGCAAGCACTGTGGGAAAAGAGTATAATAATAATATGGGAGACTGTTTGTCACCCGCACGGTGGCGGGTAAACCACCAGCAATCGGATTACCAAGCAGTGTCTGGCAGGTGGCCGACTGAAAAGTCAAGCCAAAATATTCTGCAATATGAGTGAAATTTGTATTACAAGTCGCTTTTAAAGATATAATAATTCTAAAAGGACTGTAATAGCAGCTATTACGATCACGTATGTACGGTCACGCACTTATTCCACAAGGAGAAATAAAAGCACTAAACTAATTTTGCTGTATGAAAACACGTAGACCATTAGCGTTCTGGATTTAAAAATAATTTCAGCAGATAGGAATGGCAACACTGCCAGCAATTAAAGTTTTTATGCACTGTACACACTGTTCTCATAGTTTTTATTATTTATTTAAATGTTTGGTTGCTGGCTGTTTTGTGCTGAAGTGTGAGTTTTCCAAAATACCAGTTGTTAAACAAGGTTCTGAACGAGTGCCAAGAATCTCGTTAAAGCCTCTGGTCGACGCTGTGCTTGCATGATAACAAGTGCTTGGAAGCTGTTCAATTTTAAATCATGTTAAAAGTTTTACTGCTAACAATGTCATTAAAAATTTTGTGACAGAATCAGGAAACTAGAAATACATAAACAGTACGCTCTTTGAATATGTGATGAGATTAGGATCATTTGTTTTAAAGTTTGTGTTTTAAGTTGCCTTCGGTGTTGGTTGGTCTATTGTTCACAAGCGCTACTGCTGAACACGAGGTCCTGGGATCGATTTCCAGGTCCGAATTCCCATAGTCCTGTTAAAATCCGGAGTTTATATTTGTGCTTACAGTAATAGGCAAGGCTTGTTGTGTTTTTATGTCGATGTGTTATGTTTCTAATAAAGGTGTCTTCTTACAGAACGGTGGTTACTCTGGTGGGAATCCTGATGTTCTTCGCGTCTCTGTACGAGGGCTACCTGGAGCGCAAGTACCGCCTGATGAAGGACGACGACCTCGAAGTGGCAACAGACGTCAACCATAAGCAACCTGTTGGTACTTTCGTTTATAATATCCTTCTTTTATAATATCCTTCTTATATAATATTCTTCTTTTATAATATCCGTCTTTTATAATATCCTCCTTACATAATATTCTTCTTTTATAATATCCTTCTTTTATATAATATCCTTCTTTTTAACAGCCAGCAGTGTCTGCAGTAGCCGGGCATGCGTATGAGGAATTAAGTTTTAGAACGATACTGGCACACACTACATCAAACTAAGTAACTTTACCCCAAAAAAAAGTCGTTTCCGAGCAATACTTTTTGTGTAAAATTACTTACGAGTAGTTTGATGTACAGAATGCTTGGTTAATGGCTTCGTGAAGAGTTTGTTAACACCCTGTATAGACAGAGATAGAAAGTATTAAACCAAACATTTACTAAAATTCGAGGTGTCATATTTACAGCCAAATCCTGCTAAAATTAAATGTTTATATCTTGTCTGGTTTCCCTGTACAGCAATAAATTACAATGACCTGCAAACAGCATGATTGCGACAACAAGGAAAACCCATTTTCAATCCGCCGAGGTGTTTCATTAAACATACCGTGTGATTGAGCACGGCGTGTAACGGTGTAACAACCAGTCTCGCCTGCGCCCGTCACAGGTCCAAGGGTCGCCGTATTTTTCAGCCAGCGGTTCTATACAAATTAATTTGAAATAAGCCCGAACTTAAACGTGACCAAACGGCATTGTGTGGTCGACGAAACAGTAAAAGGACATTTATTATTAAACCGAAAAGTTCCGTACCCACTCAAATATTAAAATCTCCCAACTTTTTAACAGGAATTACTGAATTTTTATTAAGTCTTTTTTAAACCTTCGCTTTTTCGAATGACTTTCCTGCTTTATCGAAATGGAAGTTCGATTTTTATATTCTTTTAAGCTTTTTACAGCCAGTTAGTAAATCCAAGAGACAGACTGACATAAGGTAGAAGCGCCAGGGTAGCCCGCGAAATTCAAATTTTCTTTTGTTTTTTTTTGCAATTTGCAGTACAGTGTTAGGTTGTATGTTGATGAAAATATGATTCGCGCAAGTAACACGTATATAGTAACATGTATATATATAACCCTTGAGCCCATTGAATGGGGTTTTAGAGGGTTGTATTGATGATTTGATTACATAATTCTGTAACTACATGTACATACGTGTAACATCCGCGAATCATAGTCTCATCAACATACAACCTGACACAGCCTGGCGCTTCCACCCTAAGTAAAACCATATCGAAATATACGCCAAACATGTAAATATGGAAAAAAGCAGTGTCGAAAATAATCGACCTGTTTAACCAGGGCATCGCGTCAACACACTGGGTGTACGGATCTTTTGTACCATTCAATGTTTTATCCAAATTTTTCCTATATTCACACCAGTCAGCTTTAATATTCAATTAACAGGCGAATTTTAAACTCTCTGTACGTCTGTGTGTCTGGAGTAGAGCAGAAATTAATTACGAACAACCAATTATGTTGATAAACCTCTGTACTTACTGGCCCACACTTCAGATCAAACAAAGGTTAGCTCAAAATTATAATTGCTTTCATATTAAGTGTTAGATGGGTCGTATAATTAATTATGAAGAAGCAAATGTTCGTTATCAGTGTAAATGGATTATCATCACCAGGGTATCAGTAGCGATGGGTAAATTTTTGTAAGAGGTAAGCTGGAGTACATATTATCTTTAACCCGTATGTCCCCAGTCGTTCCCGAAGGGGAACGGAGCATTGTTATTTTAATTGTGTCTGTAATTGCGGTTATCTAAAGGTTGTCATATTATGAGTCTATAGAATACTGACTGTGCCATTTTTCAAAGGGAATCCGGTAGGAATCGAGTTGTATGGAACCTTTGCCACTGCAGGGTATCGCTTCTGGGGAGGATGCTGATGTGGAAGTGAAAGGCGTATCTTGGACACGCGATTAACGACGTTGATAAAAACGGGAGAGGATTAAGGATTAAGATTTTATTTTTTAAGCTTAATTTTTTTTATTATTATTTAAAATCTATTTGTAGTTTTTTTTTTTATAATGTACATAATAACATTCCTTTATTAAACAACATACTGTATTTTAGAAAAAAATAGGAGATATTCAAAATGAAATCAGCTGTCTGTATTTAATCTTCTTCAATTTAGCTGACCTTTGTTTTAATCCCAACTTAGCAGACTCACAGAAATACAAACGAAAACTTTGCAGAAATTAAAATTTCTCAGACAGCAAATAATCATACCAATTATATATCTAACTAGTTGCTACAATAATTGGTTGTCAATTTTTTTTTTTCCAAACGAATAATTATGTGAAAAGGGTTGGATGCTGATGGTACCCTATTGTTCTAAGCCAATGAGCAGTTCTGACGTCACGATTTTTGCAGACTAACAACAATGTGCCTGCCGATGGGAAGCCGGTGAGCGCAGACAATGGAGAGAGGGACCTTCGACGAGAGACCTGTGGTGAGTACCAGCTAATGTTATGTGGAGATAGCCACTACACATGTACACAGATACTAGGTAATTAGGTATACAGCGCATATCAATATGCTGTCTGTGATCATAATTATTAAAGGGTGTAATACTGAGTCCCCAAACTGAACCAATTTCCTCGTGGAACCAACATTTAGGTCGAGTAGAAAAGAAAGAAAGAAAAAGTATTCATTAGTCCGCACAGGACAAAACAAACACAAAAAAATGGTTAAATTAACAGTACAACAACATTACATAAAAAGTTAACATGAGAAAAAATAAAACAAACGAAATTGATCCTGTATGAGGCCAAAAGCCCCCTCACCTCCCCCTATCTCAGCGTGGTATGAGTAGGTATTGAAGTTTTGGTTCCACGGCTTTAAACACGACCACATCTTTCTTTAACACGCTGTATAACAGGTTGATTAATTGTGTTTGAAGAACGTTTTATTTTAATTAAGAAAATAATGAAAATTATACGGACTTTTTTAATTGACCCCTAAACAAAGAAAACACAGACAATGGGCCCGGGACGGTATAAGGACTCCGAAATTTATTTGTTTTCTTTCAACTGAGAATTTATCAAAGAAAATGGACCCAATGCTTTATAAGAAAGTTCCCAAAAGATAATTATCAAATTACAAAACTACTTATTCAAGGAATTATGCAAAGAAAATATTTTAAGAACTGGCGAAACTTTCCATTTTGTTCGGGAATGAAAAAACCTGCCAATTCTTCATAGCTACGAAAATAAAGTTCGTTCATAAGCCCACAATTAAGAAGTTGGAATAAGTTGGAAGTCTTAAGGTCAAGGAATATAATCGCTAGGAGGCATAATTTTGCGACCAACTCGCAAATTACAACAATGGGTTTTGTATTTGGGATGAATATTACCTATACGTAGTTGAGAGAGTTGAAAAGATGCTAATTTAGTACGTGTTTTACTTCTCCATAGAGATCTACACTTTGGAATGGGTAATTAAAGTACTTTTACTGTTTTAATGCTTTGTGTCAATCTATTTGTATTTCAAGTGGTTAAATGCTTTGATTTTGATTTTGATTGACTTTATCAATACGAACAAACAACGAAAAATAACGAATAAACAATGTATTTTAGTGAAACTTATTCCCTTGGAAAAGTGATAAAAACTTGCTACTTGTAAGCTTGCTTGGTACATTAAAAACAGCAATAATTTCCATGAATTGGAAATAACGGACTTTACATTCAATGAATAAACCGAAATTACCCCTATACATGATAGCGTTACTAACATGGAGAGTATAATCTACAGGCGATGCCATGAAACATAACTTATAGTCATTCGCAGTGCTATAGCATGTTTAGTAACCCTAATGTTGTGGCTATATGTCTGCACTAAGTAAGTTATCCTAGCCCGTCGAACATTAAGCTGACGGAGACAGCAAGGCCCCCGAGATTACCACTTAATGAGTATTACACTAAATTTGAGCTAATGTGAATGTGTACCTAGGTATACATTACATCGTCATTCCAACTAGAAGTACCTTCTGTAGTAAAAACTGGGAAGTAATTAGTTGAACTTACGGCTTCGTGTTTTGTGATTCATTTCGACAAACCCGTCAAAATAACATCCTTTTCTAGATTTATTTTACGAGACACAACAAAACAAAATATAATGTGGCACTCCACAGTTTTTACAGTTACAATGTTATCCAATACAGTTTCGATCTATTGTTTGTATGGCAACCTTTTAAAATAAACAACAAAGTGAAACAGTCGACTCAATAAATCGAAAACAAGAATCAAAGCAGTTTCTTTGTTCTAGGAAAGCGTTTTCTGCAAAGAACTTGTGATCCCTTAGTGGGAGTTATCTCTATTTCAATTCAAGTTGTTCTTTCAGGAGTATGGTCGGAGGTGCTGTTATCGTTCTCTATCTTGTCGAACGGGCGCACGATCCTGAGTACGGACCCGCCCAACGACGGGGCCCTCACTTGTCTTCATGGAATGAGGTACGTTTTCTTTTATTAGGGACTACGGAACTTTTTTCGTCCCGTATCAGCTTATATGAATGTAAATGTAAATTCCCAATGATTTTGTTCTACGCCAGTGTGTCCGCTTCCGATCGGTCCTGAATCAAGTCTCTTACAAAATGGCCGTTGATCTAAAGTATTTGTACTTGAAGCCTGATTGGAGCGTGTTCTGTTTGTTCTCTTGTTTAGTTTTACGAGCTTATGATTGGATCTCTTAAATAAATCTCTTCATAATGGGTGATTATTTTGTTGTAGCCGTAGTAAATAGTGCTTTCAACTACATTCTAAGCTTTCCAATTTGTGAAGGTATTGATAGATTTAATGCCGATAGTTAGCTCTCAGCGTTGTTTCGTTGCCCGTAACTAAAGTTAATCAAACTTTACAAATTAGTTCCACTTTAATGGTCAGTCTGTAGTTTAGTACAGTAAGTATATTATTAGGGTTCCTGTTTTTAGTACTTATGTGGAGTGGACCTCGTAATTAGTGTTGCACCCAAAAGTAAAATTTTACTTAATTATTGCACGATATAAAATGACAAGTCTATTTTTTCTATGCGACAGTTATACAAGTTCAACCATGTGAAGTTTTAATTAACTGAGAATTCTTGTAAAAAGTGTTAAAGGAAGTATGAAGTAGAATATATTTAAGTATGGTATGCACTTAAGAAAATGCTAGATTTGAACCTGCTAAGCTTAAGAACTGTCAGAAGCTAACAGTACTCACATTCCCAGGTTCATGTCAGTGATCTGGGTGATAATGGTGCACACATACCTGACCATCTTCTACGTGGCCGACAACAAGGTGATGCGCGTCATCACCGAGAGGAACTTCTGGTACCAGTCTGTCGGGAACGCCTCCTACTGTGTTGATACCTTCTTTGTTATCAGGTCAGTAATTATCCTATTTTATGTGTATGTTTTCGTATAATTGTTTGGGTAAGTCGCGGTTAAATGAACATTTGGGACACTAGCGAATTTGGTGATGAATGATTCTAGTTGGGAATGCAGCTCTACCTAGAAACCGCATTGTCAACTAGAATTATGATGTCCTGTGTATAGAATGTAATAAAAATGGTTCACAAGCTGACGACCTAGAAGACTGTTCGGCCTTAGTGGCTAATATCATCAGAGATAGCAATCGACGCAAGAGATATTTTAATGCACAAGTGTATGCGGTAATATTCTATCGCGATACATTTTGAACGATTTAGTTAAAAATGTATTGGAATGATAAGATTTTGTTGTATTCATTATTACAATAAAGAAACTCTTGGAAAGTGACCTAGGCTTGGTCCTATGGATCTGGGATAGGTTAATAATATGTATGAATTACGTTACAACTCATGAAATGGTCACATACGAGCTGTTAACATTATGAATTGTCACTTTGTGACCATTTTACGAAATGTAACTTAATTCATATTATTGACCTATTATGATTCTGCTAAAGCGACAATTTTAGGCCCCCTGGTCAATTATGTGGGTGTAAAAATACCCCCGTATAAAATATAGTTTCAAATGTAATTTAATGATACACCGATTTTGTTATGCTTATTGAGATACGCACATATTCATCATTATTATAGTAAACGTCATGTGTAAGATGTTCACACACATATTTTCATGGTTACATGATTCTCACACACACAATATTTACATAATAATAGAAACTAGGTTTATTTAATGAAACTAATGCATCAACTTGCTAAACATTGGCCTTGAGTTGAAATAGAAAGCAAACAATCTTTATATGCATAACCTCCTAAAGTTCATCGGTACCATTACATATACATAATTATATTACTTATTTAATATGCGTAAAGGAGTTTCCTCAGGAGGCATTTTTATTACCAATACAAATTAATTTTTAGCCCGCAGCTCCTCAACCTTAAAAGGTTTTTGATTTTCCGGTATAAAACGTACTTACCTCATTTACAAACCTTTCCGGGGTTCAAAACGCCGTTCTAACATTCCATTAAAATGTTTTCAAACGTTTAGCTGCAAAGTTTGTAGAAAAACTTTAGTTAACTTTCTTCTAAATGGGAACAATGCCGACTTGACCTCGATTATAAAGTTTAGGAATGTGTTTTATATACCTGAATCAAAATACGTATTTTTACACACGAATTAGATATTTCAAAAGATTTTTATTATGCTAAATGAGTACCAAATTACATTCTATTCCGGTCTCACCCACGGGGCCGTCCACGCATTATCGCTTCACAAACATTTAATTACCATTAAACGCAAATGAATATTGGATCAACGATTAGCTGAGCTTCCATCGGACCGACAACGGAACCCTTATCTGCTTTGATATCCATCAGACTGTTTGACCGTCAAATCCAATTACGACCGAAGGCTTACAAACGCCCGCCTGCATTGTCAATTTAGAATAGTTACCCCGACAGATAGATTTTTGAGCGGTAAAAAGCCGCGGACATCGATTTCAATTCTCACAACTGGTTCATACATAACAACACCTTTATTTTTTACACAGCTCTGCTATAGGGTTGTCAATTTATTTTTGCAACAAACAACAAGGTTGACCTTTTTGTGCGTGTCCGGTATAAATTGGGATATGCCCGCATGACAATTTTCATTACTGTTTTGGGTACACGCAAGAGAACAATAGAAACCACAAAAATGTACCGTGTATTGTTACCTGGCTCTATATTTGTATCAGAGAACACATCAAAACACAAGTAATAATAACACAATTGTTATAACAATGTCCAATTTATTTGGGCAGTTCGACTAGTTTGTTTTTCCTCTTTTTGTGTTTGACAGCCCTAGTGAGACCGGGTGCACAAGGGTTACTTCGTACGTGTTATAAGACGGGTGTAAATCAAATTAATGTGGTTCACTTGGGCGATGTAATCAAGTAGATAAGTTATTTTTATTAGCTATAAAAGAGGATACGATTAAAGAGAACAAAAGGGATGATAGATGATAGTGGTGGGTGGATACTGGCTGAAATTATGGGTTCGTGTGTAATTTATTTTTTAGGGTTCCCTACCTCAAAAGGTAAAAACGGAACCCTTATAAGATCACTTTTTTGTCCGTCTGTCACTACCGATTTTCTCAGGAACGGGTGGACCTAGCAAGTTGTAATTTATACCAGATACTTAGGTCTATAGTCCCTATTAGGTGTATAAAAACCAAGGTCCTGAGTCAACACGATAAAAAGATATTTTTAGCAAATTTAGATTTTTTGCGAAAACTTGTAAGTACCAAAATTTACCTTCGTGTTCTTTTTTTTTTAGTTTTGGAATTTTCCTTTTACTTGTGCTGTAATATCTTGCTTTTAACCAAAATTGACAATTCTAGGTCAACCGGAAGTACCCTATAGGTTTTGGGTCAAAAACCTATACCTATGGTAGTTCCCGTTGACCTAGAATCACAAAATTTGGCAAAAAGCAAGGTCTTACAGCACATGTAAAGGGAAAAATCTGAAAAACGTAAATATGTTGTTTAATAACAAAAAAAGCGATTACAAACTTATTATTTGAGGTTGGAGCAATAGCCGTTTCATGGGATCAAAAAAGTTTGTACGGAACCCTCGGTGTGCGAGTCCGACTCGTTCTTGGTCGTTTTTTTTTTTTGGGAGGTCTTTTCATACAATTTTGTTTTTTTTTTAGCTCCATTTTTGAATTTATTCTTTAAGTAGATTCGGATATCGTGAAATAGGCCCTAAGAACTCTAGATTTTACTTACTATAACAAAGTCCTTCGCCATATCGGGGCGATATATTTTAAAGAATCTCCTCCAGGATAGCTGATAACGGAATTACCTAAAAGGGTCGAACATTAGCTTAACAGTTATCAATTTCCTTTATACGGCCTCTCCCAATATCCATCGTTACATCAACTGACCATCCCGTACGATCTTTCAATTAACTACACCTCATAACGTAAGTCTTCAATAACCTCTCATTTGTTACAGCGGGATACTCGTCACGATATTATTTTTGCGGACAGAAGACAAAAAGGCCTCGAAAGCTGAACAGCAAGACAAACAGGACATCAACAAGAATCTTAATGGCTTCAGTAATTCCGCACTCTCCATCTCTGTGATAAGCCAACAATCTTTTAAGGAGGATTTATTGGACAAGCCGAAGAGCAGCGCTTACTCTATATCAGAATTTGTGGCGATGATTAAGTCTTTTCTCATTTTATTCTCTTACCGATTAGTGAGACTTACCCCAGCTTACGGGTTTGTGATTGGTCTAAATGAGATTGCTTTAAGGTATACACACGATAGATCAGTGTTCGAGCCAGCGATATTTGATCATATCACTTGTGATAAGTACTGGTGGCGCAACTTGCTGTACATCAACAACCTGTACCCTCAGCGGGAGATGTGCATGGTCTGGTCGTGGTACATGGCCAACGACACACAGTTCTACGTCGTTGGAATTATTTTACTACTCATTTCTGTAAAGTAAGTACAAAATATGAAAATCAAATCAGTGTGTAAAAGTCGACATAATGTTACGTACATGTACACAGGTTCCCGTGTTTCCTAGTGTAAAATGTAGGTACAAATTCTCTCTGCCTTGTTTTCTTTGGTCTCTTTTTCCTAAAGAAGAAAAGTTGTTTACTGAATTCTTACAAGTTGTCTGAGGAACTATTAAGCCGATTTATGTTATGAATCCGTTTGTAGAATCTTGAAACGGTATTCAGCCAGCGCGGTCCTAATGTAATTCACTTTATTCAACGAGCTACCTACTTTTCTTGGCTAACTTTGCGTATCATATTTCCATATCTTTTATTTGTTGGTCTTGTTTCTTGTGTTCTATTTACAGTAGGTATATTTCTATTTCCAGGCATCCAAAGTCCGCGATGGTATCGCTAGGGTTGCTGCTGGTGAGCTCCTGGGTAACCACTATATATATATCAGTGTGGCATCAGTACAAGGCGCGGATACAGGAGCCTTTCGAGATGTTCGACCCGCTGTACGACAAGCCTTGGTCGAGGATCGGACCCTATCTAGTCGGTAAGAGGATCTTATATTGAAATAACACATAGATGAATCGTAATCCATTAATAGAGCACGGAAACTAAGAAATAAATAAGTTGTTGCTCGTCGATCTTAGTAAAACTTGTACGAAATTATGAATGGACTGTGATGGATGAATGTTGTAATAAGAAGTAATTACCATTTGGCTAAGTATACCAAACCTCAACAAAGTAACGCATGTTCCTAGTCCCGCACTCTGTCAAGTTGGCTGAGGTTTTTTTAATATCTGTATCGGCAAAGCTTTCAGCTTCTGAAATCGAATCACCCTCTGAAGCAATTTCAACTTTGATAAATTATGAAAAGCGGGCGGAATTGGATGACTGGCTATAATATACTATAACTTCTTTTAAATAAATTCGTGCGTCATCCTCCTTTTTATTAAGTGTTTTAAAACACTCGTGGTTTCAATATTGGGCATCGTTATTTAAATCTTCTTTCTTAAATCGTCTTGATTGATGAATTGTTTCTCGTCTAAGTAATGTTTAACCATTGTTTTTGAGTAAAATTAAAATGCCTAAAATTACAAGCTAAAAATGTCTGAAATACATTTTTAAGTAAGTAGGTAGATGTCCAATTTTTGGGAGTATTTTGAATGTCCTGGTTTATTTTAAACCTGTTATCTGTTACGTATAGTATGTATTATTACTATTACGAAAGTAGGTGTCACGCGCGAAAAACATCCGCGGCGGCATTGCGTAAAATAAATAATGTTGGATTTAAACTGTCAATAAATATGCATGTCATACTTAACATAATATTAACAAGATATTAAAACAACTTTCATTTCCCTGTTGTGAGCTTTATTCTAAATTCTAAAATGTGTGTGTAATTCACCAGTTTTCTGCACAGGCTTCATTATTAAACTTCATTTGTTCGACTTCAGTAGCCTATTGTGTTATGGATACGAAACAATGCCGGATAAATTGAAAAGCGCATATTAAAATAGGTCGAAATGGCCAGCTTGGCTAGCATGCAATAAAAAAAATAAAAGCTCTGTTTAATATTTGGGTCGATCCAAGCCGCGCCGCGCCGCGCCGAGATCGCGCGGAATGCTCGCCGCGCCACTGATTGTGTAGCCCTTCCAAACTCGCCTCTTCGCGTTATCCCTGAAAATGGGCCTTTTACTGAGATTTTATCGATCCTACCAGAAAGCTTTACGCTCACTACATTTAGATTTCCTTTCGCTGGTCAGTGGGGGAATCATAAACGCGTTCGACAAAGCGTAAATGGTAGGCTGAACAAGCCGATAACTTCGCTCACTGCTCAGTCCGCCTCACACTATACACGTACGAACCCAATATGAACATTGATTATTATCAATAGAAACCCTTTTTTTGCGCATTTTGCATTAGAACAAGCTTCCTTTCTATTCTCAAGATATTGTGTGTATTTTGTTGTATCGGACGTCCAATTATGTACCTATATTGTGTTTTTCCTACATTTCCTGCTGATATTCCGTTCCGAATAAGCGATTGTTTGAATATTCTATTTGAGTATTCAACTCGGAACCGATTCAAAGTGAACCTTGAACAGCTTGTCTGGAAGGTAGTCTGAAAGTGGAACGGGGGTGTAAAAATAACAAGCGCAGTGCAAGACAGCCTGACGCGACGCCACGCTGCGCCGGGAGTCGGGCGGGGAGGTCGTTCAAAAATTTATTAGTTTTATTATCGGAGGAAGTACGTCTCCCGTCACCCTCAACCGTCTCATCACTGGGATTTATTCCGCTCATATAATATGCAACACATACGTGAATATCTCTTCAAACCAATTTTGCGTGGCTTCCGATTGTAATCACCGTGGCTCGCCAATTTACAAATATTTACATATATATTATACTGTGGCAGCTTTGAAGTGCTTTATTTGGTATTCTAACGAATAAAAACATACATTCCAATGTTCAAAACGAATCTCTAATTTATTTCAATCAGCAAAATTGCTCAGAATGTTGAGAAGACGACTTATTTTTCAGTTCATAAAAGATTAAATGGATAAATAATATTTATTCACGAACAGCCTTCTTCAGGAAAGTAAAGAGCCTTGTATTTGTTTTAGGAATGGTGGTAGGATGGTACCTGCACAAGACCAGGTGCCAGCTGAGGCTGCCCTACTGGGTGGTAGCTCTGGGCTGGCCCTTGGCGCTGGCCATCATCGGCAGCCTCATTTTCAGTATGGTCGATGGCTACTTTGAAGTGTGGCCCACTGCTTTCTACATAAGTATTGGGCATACAGGTAATTTATTTCTACTTTTATGTTATTAGCAATGTAATTCAACATAGATGGTCAATTCAGAGATTCAAATATATATGTTATCGGTAATATATAAAAGAAATAACAGTTTTCTTTTGCGCAATCTATTAGTGCATGGGTGTTACAAAAGTCTATCAGTAAAATTATATTAGGCACCTCAAACATCGTTGTCATCAAATTTTAAAGAAGTTTGTTACCTCCAGCGCATACTAGCATCCTCATCCAAAAAATCACGATTTCCACATGATCCAGTTTATTAAAACTTCCCCTTGATGTCCCCATTCGTGTGCTAAGTATACCAATCCAATTAGTTGGACAATGGAGTGCTGACGTTCATGTTATCACCCCACTGAGTACCTCGTACCCCCGTCGTCCTCGTACCGTCGGTACCTCGGTATCTTCTGTCCTATCTAAATGATGAAGTCCAAAGACTTTTGGCATAATCAAGATTTCTATAAAGTAACGTAACGCAGCATTAAAAAAGCGAATAGTTGATAAGAGTCGAAATTACAGCCCCCAAACCTCTCGCCAAAGGTTTTTTAAATCTTATCTCAATGAAAAGGTTTGTTTGAAAACCAGAGTACGACATAAATATCCTACCTGTACTTGAATTCATCATTCATCTTGCCGCGGATTCTCGCCTATTTAACAATTTATCGAGTACACGCTCTCTCTCTCTCTCTCCCTCTTCTTCAACCTTTAACCACCCAATGCTGAGTATAGGTCTCTTCCAAATCTCTCCACTTTTGGCGTGTCATGCTCTCTGGCGAAACCACCTTGGCTTTAAGAAGTATAATGTTACATAAAAAAATCTATGGAATGTCTATAAAATTCTAGTCCTATTAAAAAAAAATCTCTCGTTTCGTCGTAAATTTATATTTATAGTGGTTGCGCTGCGGAGTATCCTTCTCGGCAAAACCACAATGATATATCTATTATTACACATAGTATAAGCAAATATATACTATCAAATAATTCTATAACAATTCTATAATGAACTAGTACCCCCAAATACTCAATATATTTTAATATACTAACAAAACGGTGCCTTAAACATTCTTTTCAAAAAAGTCGCTAAGTGCCTAGATTAAAGTTCTTAGCAAATAACGTTTACGTGAAATATATAGACGGGGTATTAGAAATAGGTAGTCACGAAAAATGTTACGGGCGCGTGGAGAGGGTAGAAAAAAAAAATTAAATAAAAAAAAGAGGCACCGTTTTGTTCGTATATTAAAATTAGATTGAGTATTTGGGGGTACCAGTTCAATATAAAATTGTTATAGAATTATTTGAAACTAATTATTTGCTTATACTATGTATAGTAAAAGATATATCATGGTGGTTTCGCCGGGAAGGATACTCCGCAGCGCAACCACTTTAAATATAAGTTTACGTCGAAACTATAGAGGTATAGATTTTTTTTTATTAAGACTAGAATTTTATAGACATTCCATAGATTTTTTATGTAATATTAGACTTCTTAAAGCCAAGGTGGTTCCGCCAGGAAGCATGGCACCTTTTGGCGGTTTTGGGTCATGACAATATTTTGTACAAGCCACATAGCAACACAATACGTTGTTGTCAAAAAAATATTAATTGGAGTAATAAATAGTACTTCAATACGTAGTTTTTTATTTAGTTACTTTAGTTGTTCATATTGACGCATCGTCACTTTGTTAAAATATTATATTTACTCTCTACCAAATGATGGGTGATACTACCAAACTCACAAAGGACGGTTCCGCAATAAACGACCGTAGCACGATGCTACGCCGTAGGCCTGTGCGTAGCAGAGCGTAGCAGAACGCAGCGTAGATGACTGACACGAAAAAAAAATGTTTTTCACTTATTATATTTATAAATCACTTTTCAGCCTCTTACTCTAATAACTAATCACTCAAGTTCAAATTTAATAAACGTTAAAACTTCGTTAATTACTTTGCTCTTTTATTGTTCTCACAGAACATTAAACAGTTTTATTACTAAAGGCTTGCGAACGTGTTTAACATAATCTTTTAATGATCGCTCTGTTATTTCAATTAAACTTGGTGTTTACCCGGAATTGTTTACCGGCGGGGGTCGTAAAAGAGTAAGGTTCCCACAAAAGGATGGACGGTACATTGTAGAATTGTCTTTTCATAAGTGTTAATAGAAAAATTTGTATAGTGCTAAAAGAACTGACTTGCTGTACTATGGACCCTTATATTTAAGCTGTTGCCAAGCGTATGCGATATTTGTCTTTAGTCAAAAATACAGGAGATTAAGAACAGATGTTATTATATTACATGTTACCGCTGCACTTCTTACTTTTTCTAATCGCTTCTATTGTACCGAGTGGCGTACCTAGGGGCCAACAATACGGCAAGTCCCTATGGCAGGCAGTCTGTGGACAGAAACCCTAACAACTAGAAGCATAGTAGGTTATAAGGGAAAGCCAGACTAAGCGACTGCCTAGGCTAGATCTATTGTAGCTCTGCAGTCTAACCGTGCTAATACCATCTTTGTCCCCACCAGCCTGGGGCGTAGCAGTGGCGTGGGTGGCGGTCTCGTGCTGCAGCGGGTACGGCGGGCTGGTGAACTCGGCGCTGTCCTACCGCGGCCTGCTCCCGCTGAGCCGCCTCACCTACTGCGCCTACCTGGTGCACCCCACCATCATGATGTACACCTCCTTCCTGCTCGACGGGCCTTATCACATGCAGAACTCCACAGTGGTGAGTAGAAAAAGTATAGAGTAGTTAGTAGTCATGTCATTCATAAATAATCTAAACCATTATCACACATCTAAACTGAGATTTTTGATGTGTGATTATGGTTTGGATATGGGCACAAAATTAAAAAAAAAAACAAAATGCCCGAGGAAGTTTGATTATTTCTCTAGGGAGCGCTCAAAATAAAAATCAAATTTTTGCTAGTATTTGATACTCAAAAAAAAAAGAAAAATTGTACTAGCTCTCTTAACTGGCAGTAACTACAGATTCCCTCGAAAATAGATTCTCAGTTGTTTTAATTTTTGTTTTGTTATGTTATCACTTATTTTTGTGAATGCTGGTTAACCTGTAATGGGGAGACACGCTGTGGAACTAATGGCGCTAGCATAGCTGGTTCCCAACATCGTCATTGGTTGAAAATGTGGTAATGTCATTTTATATTTCAAAATAGCTTAACCTCATTGGTCAGATTGAGACCAGCTATGGTAGCGCCATCTTAGATTATCTTTGCCTGTGTCTCCCCATTGGCGACTACACAGTCGCCAATGGGGAGACACAGACCAACTGTGGACTCACACAAGTCCAAGACTGTAAAACCTATGTATACTTATATGTTTTACACAGAAGCTGTTGGTGATCCTATATTAATAAATAAATAAAAATTGCCTCGTTGGTCAAGCGGTCGCAAGTACGACTGCTGAGCAAAAAGTCCTGGGTTCGATTCCCAGGTCGGGCAAACTGTAATTGGGTTTTTCCATCAGGTCACAATTTCACAATAACAGCCACGGAATCTGAATCTGTATCCAGTTGATGGCAATAAGCTCGCCTCCTATCATGGGATTTTAACATAGCTGGCCAAATGTGGGTGTTCTATTAGATACTCCTCTACCTAACCCTTTGCAGATTACACGCGTGATTTCATGTTCTACTAGATTCACGAGACAAAATTATATACAAAGGACACATCCTTAAACTCATATGTCAGTAACATGAACACTTTACTGAGAGTAAAGTGTTCTCGCCTGCACAGCATGATAAGAACATAAACTCCCCCAAATTACTCAACAGTCTATATTTAGAAATGGATAAAAACGTAGTAAAATTTGATACCTGCGCATTATCAAGCGAAGGGTGACTCATTAGCCACACCCTGACTTCACCCTTTTCAGCAAATATAGGCGTTAATTTACTGCCCAACACGGTATCATAAATATTCGTAGCGGGTACAGTTACGAGCATAAATATTTACACATTTAAAGAAAATCAGAAGCTATTTTCTCGAAGATTGGTGGAGATTCAAATTATACAATAAAAATTTAAAAGTTAAAATATGTTGCCTGTGCAAAACTTTATGATTTCAATCAATTATTTAAGAGGAAAGCTGTTGAATTTATAAATCATTTCAACATTTTTCTGCTCTTATCCCAATTTATTTGGAGTCGGCGCAGAATGTCTCTTCTTCCACTTCCTACTTCTCTATATGAATTTACAAAATGTGTACAAATTTTACTCGAATATGTACTGCACCACTTAGTAAATAGTGTCGATAGTATGTTTATTTCATTCTGCTGCTTACTTGCAAACGTTCAGTTTGATGTCGTTGAGTGTTGTAACTTTCCAACTAAATGGACCCAACAATTGGCTTGGAATTCTCTTCGGTTTTCATTCCGTATTGAATTTTATTGAAAACACAAACTGTTTATTGTATGCCCTGTTTTAAAACGATACAATAAACACTTTATTTGTTTTAGACAGTTTGTCTATTGTTTTCTTAAAGCGAAGGTAGAATAAAAACCAAATCACCAGATTTTGTGAATGATACTATTTCTAAAGAGCTAAAATCATAAAGCGTAGTTTTGTTACTGCCTCATAAAATACGAACCTGTTGTATTCCCAGAGCAATCTCACAAATAGATTGCCTTTATCTAGAGACAACGTGTATCTTAAAACAAAAAGGCAACTGCTGTCGCTTATGTCTAAAGGTAAAAAATAAATATAGACCTTTCTTTTTTGGTTTTGTTTCGCCATCTAGAACGTTGCGAAACCTGTGTAGCATGCGTACATAATGCCGGCTAAAATCCAGATCGTATTTAAACGAGTACAACATCAGTAATGTCTAGTCAAGTTCCAGACCACACGTTTCAATTCGAAACCATTCCGAAACTAGTAGTTCCAAACTTCCTTTCATTTATTTAATGTCCTCAAGTCGAGACGACGGGTTAGATAAATACAGGGCTCCACGAAGGAATTCGGGACAGTGAGATTAAACTGCAACCGTATCTTATTGCGAACATAAATCTCTCATTTGGGAGACAACGGTAGCACTAAAGTTTACACGAAAACTATCAGTACTACCTAAATGAGAGAAAAACATTTCATTACAGTCGCCTCCTCACGTAAAATGTGTCGTAAAGTATGGTCTGAAAACTCTGAATGCTACAATACGCTTGTATGGCTGGGTACTTGACGAGCGCAGATTTATGCCACGCTCTCGACAGCCATTCAAACGTTGGCGCATGAAAAGCGACCCTTGAATTGTGTGAAAAACTTCTGATCCATTGTAAAGCACAACATTTTTTCGCGACACAAGACTGGCAGGTCACTGGTCTTCTTTTGTCAGTATATTTTTACCGAGTAACTGTACCTTTTATTTGCCAGCTTTCATTAGTTGATGTCAACGTTAGAACTGTACTTACTGAGTAGTTACCTAAGTAGTTATTGGTCGCCCGACACTCCTAATTGACACTCGAGATTTTCGTATCGTATATCTTCGAAACGGATAATTACATTACGTACTGGTTGTCGTGTACAATAATAGGGAATAGGAATAGCGAAGAAAACAATAGTGACGAAAGAATATTATGTGTATATAGCAGTATGCCATTAAATGCTTCACAACAAAGTAGGTGTTACAACCTCCTTAATATTTAATGGATGCGTATACAAAATGTACGTATTTTCACTTTCACCCTTATCTGAAAATGTATCTTTCGTAAGGGATGTATAGGAGTAAATGTGGATTGTTGTTAAATGTGCTGACATAACTATATTGAATAGGGTCAGTGTTGCTCTTATTATCGATGTATGACCGTATCTGTGTAGGGGTGACAGGATGCTGATAGGGAAAAGCCTCCGGTATCCTTCAGAATGACCCATTCAAAGAAATACATTCCAAAATACATAGTATAATAATTTGCTTCGTTTTCTCTTTTTATTTCCGCGCGTCCTTCGTAAGCCTTTTCGGCTTTATTAACCGACATATAAAAGCAATAACGAAGTGTCATTTCATTTAAAATGATATTCAGGAAACCCATTTCGTATCCCTGTTTTATCGCCGCAGAAATGTAAATACGTATGCCATATGTATTTATATGATACTGCTTCTGAGATCATATTATCGTGTCGATAAAAGGTTTCTAAAAATAATGATCACGTTTTAATGTCGCTGTATTTATGATGCCATAAAGATTTCTATCATTTAAGCAAAAAATTGTGTAAAAGGATTTCATAAGATTTTACCATCTCAGGTAAAATATAGTCCTTTTTAGTTGAAATGAAACTTGGCGTATTCAAGTTTGATAGTAATGCGCTGCGAAGTACAGCTGTGCCATAACACAAAACTTGAGAACAACAGCTACACATAACATAGTGCACTGTAATGGTTTCAGAGGAACTTATAGGTACGTAGGTAATGGGACTGTTCTGTTCACCTAAAACGTGCACTGTTTATGTCAACGTAAAGTGTCATTAACAAAGTTAATGAATCTCACTCTCAAATACAGGCTTTATTTTTAGGGGCCGCCGTTAATCAACACTAAAGGGTCAAAATGTCGCATAATTAAGCTAAAACCAAAAGTCGAGGTGACAAGTTATCCCGTCAAGTTTAATCCCGCGCTTCCTCCGGGGAACCGGCACTTTGCGGCCAAAAGATTTATATCACGTCGTCACCTCAGAACTCAGGGAGTTAGTTGTTTCACGTATACTTTACTGTTCTAGTTGAAGGACAGAGGGGGACCCTCCTTACTTGCTCAACCCCACTCCACCCCCTCAAGATGTAACATAAAATTCGTATGGACTCGAATAAATGTTGAGTTATGAAATTGCACTCAAACCATAACGTGAATTTAACTTTAACGTCCCCACATACAATCAGCTGAAATGCTTTCCGCAAATAACATTTCAGTGAATGATGTCGTGAAGTATTCAAAGTTTTCTGGAAGCACTCAGAGCTGTGCCTTGTTCCGACAAGGCACAGCTCTGAGTGCTTCCAGAAAACTTTATATAGTATAGGTGAACTGAGCAGGTACACTCAAATGTTGCTCGGGATCTGTAATCTAAACATATGACTTTAACATTTTCAAATCAGTTTAAGTACATTGATGTATTTTGAATTATAACTAAAATATATGATATTGCTGTATATCATGATCGTGACACAAAAACGATCTAAGTATAAAGTGGTATTTGCTTGGGACAACAAACTCGCTTTGCTCAAAGTGCTTAGGTATACGCTGAATAACAACAAAATTAAACATACAATTAGGTAATAATGCCTTGTATTGTAGTATTCAAGGTTTCCGTAACGGACTCCTCTGTTTACATTAACACTAATTTGGTAATAATTAAGAGGTAATTAATGTTCGTTCTGTCCTAAATTAACGAGCACTTATTTAAGTGGCTTTATGCGGAACTGCGACTCGCCCGGGCGATACTTCCTCACGCGCTCTTCTCTACTCTACACGCACTCCCTCGACTACTATTAATAACATAATATCACGCTTGTAAACCTTGAGGGTAGAGGGTACCTACCTTGTAAGGTAGTGTAGGTATAGAAAGTACACTTTTTACCAGTTACAGAAAAACCTAGTAAGGGACTACTCACACTTATTCAGCTTATGCCTATAGAAAACAACGATTTTGTATGAGACGCGTACGCGTCGCGCGCGCTGAAAGGATGCGTACGCGTCTCATATAAAATCGTTGTTTTCTATGGGCATAAGCTGAATAAATGTGAGTAGTCCCTTATAGTAACCTAGATACCCAGTAATACAAAAAAAATATCTGACTACTACAAAAAGTTCATCCAAAATAGACAAACAACGAAATGCCACACTTAACTACTCCATTTATGTTTTTGTTTTACAGCTCGCAATATACGCCGGGTACGCAGTGATGGCATTCCTGGCTTCGTTCGCCATTTCGCTGGCGTTTGAGGCGCCTGCTGTCCGACTCCTCAAGATCATAAGCGGGGAGCCTCGGAGCAAGAAGAGGTCCTGAACCATCCAGGAGATCACACGGTCGTAGCATTAACACACGTAAAACAAGCGTGTTGTTTACATGCGGTATTTGTTCAACGCGCACTCATTGATTTACAACAATTGTAAATAAAAGCATACTTTTAATCTTTTCAAAAATCTCTTAGGTACACAAAATTGTTAGTTCGTAAATCTCTGCATATCCGTTGTATTTGTAGACTAAATTTTGTCTCTTATCCCAATTACCATCAAACAATCCCCAATGAAGTGCGCTCTATCGAAGCTTTATTTAGGTTATAGTTTTTAAAACCCAAAACGATGAGGACTTGATAGTTACCAATAAAGACTTTATACATGTTACCAATGTGAGTTCATATCATTTTATCTATCGGTTTTCTAGCATAAAGTTCGCCAAATGGTTGGGCCATTGGCCGTTCCCAAGCCGTTCGATGTAATATCGACTCTAAGGGGTGATGTTTTACAGTTTTATCTATAGTTGGCACATTGTCACAAGTCATCGGGAGCTTGCTGACCCAGTTAAAAAGTTAAGCACATGCTGGATATGTACTTAGATTTTGGCAACTGATTGAGTCCCAGTTGAAGTAGTGTCTTAACCAACCTGAAGTTAGTAATTTAGCATCATGGAGTGAAGTTCGGATTGAACTCGAGATAGCACGATATTTTATTCGTGTATCAGATTAGACGTTGTTCTTTGTTCGCTAATTTACAACGCGCAATTTTTTATTTAAGTACTGTTTATTGATGATATGAATGTAATAATTGACAGTTCTTATACAAATATGCATTGAAGAAAACACTGCTGACAGTGCTCACTTATTAAACTTAAAATATAAATGTACTATTTTTTTTTGGTGCATTTTACACGATACATTTGTGAAAAGCTAACCCGTGGCGTGAATCGATGATAAAGCACGCCATCCTCTCATACGTCGACGTAAATCAATAAAATGATTTCTCAAACTGTCGAAAATGGCGTGTCGTTCCAGCATATGATAATTTATTATGATTACCTACCTCCATAGCCGGCTACATGTAATGAATCAATCATGCTGGCTCACCGCACCTTATCTCGCCGCCACATACATAAATCCTCTTTGTATAATAACTAAGTTCTTGTTAGGACCCCCAACCGCACGTACTTCGGCTCCACCGATAATGTTTTTGTTGCTAATTACCAGATAAACGCTACTTGGAATACACCAGCATGGACTTAATTTGTTTGGAAAATAAATGAACTGGGGTCTAAAATGGCCTTTAGCAGAATTATAGTAAGATAATAAAATGTCATAAGTCTGACTATTCCAAGAATTTTAACGTGATTCATATTATTAATCCTATTATGATTCTGATAAAGCGACCATTTTAGACCCCCTGAAATGTTGCATCGCTTGTTCTTAAATAAAACATTACCCCGTAAATTACAATGATTTAAATTAAGGTCAGAGATTATTCACATGTGTTAAAATAATATTGTGTTTAATACAATTTCGAGGACCTATTAAATATTGTCTACCTCTAATAAGTGAAAAAACCTAGTGAAATGCTCAGTTAGTCCTTATTTGACGGTAGTGTAGGAGTGGGTCCAACAGAAACTTTGCTTTCATTGGTAAGCTAGTACAATGATTTTATTTTATGTATTTCTTATCAATAGTTAGCAAGGAACGTTTAGTTTAGGTTTTTATGTAAAATATTTTAACATGTGATATTTCATTGAATATTTAGAGGTCCTTGATAACTTTCGTTCATACAATTCGTCATATTGTCTTGATTAGGCTTCGGAAATAATTTTATATAAGACAACTTTAATGCATGTAAAATAAGCCTATTCATGTACTTTTGTATATAAAGACAATTCATTAATGCTAACAATTAACATACACAATGATCACAGACCTCAACTGAAAAATAAATTGTAAATATTTGAACAAAATACTCTGAAACCACGTTACATAATATTGTAAATAGAAAATTTTATAATAAAGCGTTATTTAATTACTCTATTGTGTATTATTGATCTCCTCCCTGATTGATTGTGCTTAATTAATTGGTAAACAATGGGTAATGGAAACTCTTGACTAATGGTTTTAATCTCTAGCGTAGTAAAAGTTAATTTTGAAAGACAATCATTTCGATATACCGTGCTACATAATTGTCTGCGTATGTATTGTTCACTTTAGATCTAAACAACAAACTAGGAGTAAAGTCTTTAAGTGATGTCGAAGCACTTAGGCTTAAGTCCGTCACTTTGAGCAACCAAACTGGAAGCGTCAGACATAGCACAGCAACAATGTGTTTGTGCTAGAAGTTTGTAGCTCTTGGGTACAAGCAGTGTCTGTTTAAAATACTTTGGAGAAGTTTCCCCCCTAAGACACTGCTGTTTGCTGGTTGTCGAAGACCTAAGCATTTAGAACCCAGATAAGCTAAATATAGGTGGTTAAGCGTGGGTAATGAGAATGCTAGGAGGGATGTGTGTGTTACGCGAATAGATAAAATAAGAAATGAGTACATAAGGGGAAGTCTGTAAGTGGCGCCGGTGACTGAAAAGTTGTGTGGTAATCGGATGTTGTGGTATGGTCATGTGATGCGGAGGAATGAGAAAATGTGAAAAAAAGTTTTGAGTATAAATATGGTGGGATTTAGAGCAGAGGAAGACAAAAGAAACGATGGATGGACTGTGTGAAGGATGATATGGCTAGAAAGGAGGTGTCTGATGAGATGACGTGTAATAGAGAAATATGAAAGAAGAGAACGTCCTGCGCTGACCCCAAATAATTTGGACTAAGGGCAGGAGAGGTGATGAAGAAGCGTAAGTAATAAGTTTATAGTGTATGTGATTATTCCCTAGTGTTGAATAGAGCTATAAAAGCAATAAATTATGTCGCATACCCCGGTTAGAAAAGTAGCCTGTCAGAAAGGTTGATAGCAGCTCGTCTATCGAGCCTAGGGTGTGCCAGACTTAGGTCCCCTACAGGAAAATCCATTAATTGCACTTTAAAGTGTAAATACACTAATATACCGTATTCGCCAGTCATTCAAATCCGAATAAAAGAGGTTATTCGCGCTGTATAATAAAATTACCCTGTATTTCAGCAGAAAATAAAATAAAACTCGGTCGGTTCTAAACTTCACATTTATTTCGAAAGCATTCAACACAACGAAACGAATAAAACTAATGGGCTGTAAGAGCAAATCGCATCAGAATAAACGGAAAAATAATACTGAGCTCTTGGAATGAAATCAGTGGATAGGGTGAGATTAGATACGTGAGCTTCTGTGCGACAGGGAGCCGCAGTGAGCGACGCGGTAGGCGCAGTGTGCGACAGAACAGTCGCGCGATCGATCGAGGCCTGCTGCTTGCCTGCCCCGTAACGATTACCATCGAAAATCGCTTATAAAATACGGATGAGCGAATAAATTGATAACACCATGAAAATTCTGAATTTCACCCAAATAAACGTCGGATCATGTGAAGACGTGAGGTGAACACGAATCTCATACGGGTGTAATTTCGGTAGATTTACTCAAGGTGTAGGTATGTGTACGTACCCTGATCCCCTGAGCCCAACGCGAAGGCAATAAGAAGGAATATTTTAATTCTTGAAGCCTTCGGAGGCGAGCCTTAGGCTCCGACAGAAAAATAAACACCACACACTTTTTTACCAGAAAAGGTTAGGTTATGTTATTCATTTTGGAGCTTTTGGCAAAACACACAGCTTAAAAGATGACCTAATAAAAAATGTTAATAGAGTTACCTAATACTTGATTGCCTTTTTTACGTCCCACATAACGTATACTTACTCGTAGTAATAATATTCTCGGCACAAACAACAACGAAATAAAAACAAAACTTTTACAATAAAATTATCATAAAATAGATGCACCGTAGTAAAATAGTAATAAAGCTAAGTAAATAAATTAAAATAATATTCTTCAAGTACTTGTCCTCTGTCTAATCTGAATTGATTTCAGAGTTTGTTGAAATTAGCTTTCAAGTCCCCGCGGGTCTTTTCTAGATTGAATTTTTCCCGATCTAGGTAAAGTAGCCCACTCGTGATTGTGAAGTGGCGGTATGCAGTAAGGGGCAATTTTGACCGAGGACTCTCATGAATTGTATCTTATTGTTTGTAAACCTTTAGATGCATAGTATCTTTCGTGAATAGTGTTGGTATAGGTTATTGACCTCATTGGAATTGCTGCTATTCGTAGTTATGTGTTTGCAGTGTGAAAATATGAAATAAAATGGGTCGCATCATGCCTTAGCAACGTGAAATACACCTCGTGTAAGACCGCACCACATCTAGCTCGATAGAAAAGGATAGAAGCTAGGAAAAATGCCATTCCATGCTGATAGATGAGGTTTAACCCTTAATAGCTCCTTGAGGCATGCAATCAACTAAAGGGATTTTGAATATACCTACTGAGTTATTATTATTGCTCGATTTCCTCGTTACATTGCAATTCATTTCCCCTATCTGTATCTACGTACTTGTAAACGAGTCCATACATAATGCCAACGAGGGAATACATTATCTGATTAACTTCATGAACTCACAAGTTATACGTAGGTACGATAAACTTAGCTTTATAGCTACATCGTACGGCTTGTTAACAGGAAACTGTTACGTAACGTGTACTTCAGTTAATATCCTTCATATTCAGCATTTACTTGCCTCGGTTTTGATTTTAATACTTATTTACTCGGTTTTGATTCTTAGATTTATTGAAACAATAAATCTAAGATGTCTTCTGGAATCGCTACTTGAAGTAAACCTGTTAAGTAGTCACATTGTTGTGAAAAGTGTATTGTCTGCACAAACACCAAACACCACAAAAGGGACAATAATTGTCACAATAAGTCCAAAAGGACAAAGACGTCGTCATGAAAGGGTTAAAAATATATTTTTATGAAATGAGCATTTCACAAAGCCCGCTCGAAACAGTGTGCGACTGTGGTAGGTACTCCGGTTCACTTCAAGATCCTACTAATTGCTTTGCCGCTTCCGCTGCAAAAAATGGCCCTGACTGTTAATTAAAGACATTTTTGCTCTCTTAATGGGAGCCCAAGTCGTTTGATTACCGACGAGCTCACTGCATCCAGCAGCATGCCAGCAGTGAAACGCGACAACTTTTTATTTCATAAATTATTTTTTTGTAATTAACACTCAGGCTCGAGAAAATATTGAATTGGCGTTAAAACTTTTTTTGATTAATATAGTACGTAGCTGGCCCCTTCTGGTCTTCTATCAGCTGTCAAAAAGAAAAAGAAAACCCGTTCTTGTCTTTGGGAAATATTAACGTAAGCAAGGTATGTACCTACCAACTAATGGTTTAGCGAGATCAACCGTCTAATAAGCATAATATTGCGAACAACGAAGTTATCTTAAGTATTTATCAACTATTAAGATTCGGGTTGTAGTTCAGTGGATGTTATGTGTACTATTTAGCGATAGCAATTTCTTAGCTAAACATTTGGCTTTAACGGAAGATGTGAAGTAATTTTAGGTATCCCAAATAACTTACACCTAAGAAGAGACGTGTATGTGTTATTACTCCCAATTTCCCATTGAAAATTTCATTTAAAAGTTCTTTTGATATAAAATACCTAGCGATGGAACGTATTAGCACTGTTTAACAACTGTTGTGATGATGATTGAGCACCACACCCAGCCAGAACTCCAGGAGCAAGCCTGATTCGGACAAGCCGGATACACCAGTGGGCACGATTTTGTAAGGAAAGACATGCTCTGGGATGGGAGAGGAAGCCCGACCAGCCGCAGCCAGTCGGGCACAATCAGCTGACTATGCAGCCTAGAGCCAATGTAGGAATAGTGGTAAAGACAGGTACAATCCATAGGTATGAGCATTGGTGTTTTGACCTTCGTTTGATTGGTCTGTTCTATCATTGGAGAATCATGTTAGTTTCTGGTGGTTGCGATTCAATTCGTTATTGACACGTCTTATTTAAAAATATCATGTTCGCGTAAGTATATGTTTCATCGTTAGTAGTATTTGTTTCACTGTCAGTTTCGCTAAGCTGATATATTTACTGGGTGGCTGATTTGAATTTTTAACCGAATTCATTCTCTATCTGCTGCTGCTAAAATAAAAGCAAAAAAGAATAGATGCATACATTCTTCTTTGCTTTATTGAAATATTCCATGTCTTGTTGGAGTGACTGTGTGACAGTGTCTTCCAACTTTTAGCCGTTTCGCCTTGTATCTAATAGCTGCGTGTAGTAAGTGAGGCTCTGGTCGTCGGAGGATGTGCCCGTAGTAGCATAACCGTAGGCATTTGTTTTTTTTTGGTTATTGTTTTTCCCATAAGAATTTCGCGTGTTGTTTTGTTTGGGGGGGTTTCGCGTACTCTTTATCATATCTTTAAGAATGAGTCTTTCGTATCTTCTGAGTTTAGATTGGTTTGCCTCGTTGCTTTAAGACCGTTTTTCAGGTTCTATGACCATTTTATAGATTAAGACGCGCAATTTTCCACTCCATTTTCGAGTTATTTATGAAGGATATTATGGCCTTATTTACGATTTCTACAGGCGAGTCGCAAGAAAAAGATAGTTTTCTATTGCATTAATTTTATTAGGATTAGGTTTCACACCGTCCTTACAGATAACATGTCCCAAAAATTCGGTTTCTAACTTCAAGAATTCGGATTTATCCATTTGAATCTTGAAATTAGATTCCCGAAGTCTTTTGAAGACTTTTTCAAGATTAAGGATATGTTCCTGCAAGGAAGTACTGAACACTATAATATCGTCTAAATAGACGAGACAGATACTTTGTAGATCTTTAAGAAGGTTATCCATCACCCTCTGGAAGGTAGATGGCGAATTTTTAAGTCCCATGGGCATCCTTAGAAATTCATAATGGCCGTTTTCAACATTAAAAGCAGTTTTATGAATATCTGCGCTGTCCATTTCGACTTGATAAAATCCAGATGCCAAATCTAGGGTAGTAAAATATTGGCACCTGCCGAGTTTGTCTAAGACATCTGTAATATTAGGTATAGGGTATTTGTCGTCGATCGTTTTTTCATTAACCTTTCGGAAGTCTACCACGAGACGCCACTTAATTTTTCCTGAAGCATCAGGTTTTTTGGGTACTATCCAAATGGGAGAACTCCATGCAGAGTCGGATGGTCTAACAATGTTCTGTTCAAGCATCTTGTTAATTTGGTCCCTAACTTCCTGACGATGAACGTACGGATATCGGTAGCTTTTGGTATGTACTGGAATTTCATCTGTAGTTCTTATCCTGTGTTTGATCTTGTTGGTGAAAGTAAGTGCTTCTCCATCAAGGTAAAACACATCTGCATAATTTTCACAGAGCTGTTCTAAATTAATACGTTCTTCTTCATTTAAATGTTCGGTACGGAGACGCGATAAAACTTCAGCTGTACGATTTGATGAAATTTCAGTACTGTTACTATTAACTTCAAATATTACAGCTTCTACCGGCCTATCCATTGAAAATATGACATCATTAGATGAAGAATTGCTCAATTCAACCCAACCTCTATTGTTCTCTACTTTGGTAAAACAATCAGAAATAAAGCAATTACAGATTATCTGACTTTCAACAAATACCTCACCATCTTTTGCATTAACTGGTACTCTTACTAACTTCTTAGAATTTGCTGGTATAATATCCTCATACAAGTTGACATTACGAGAATCGTACATCTGAATAGGTACTGTACTATTTCGTGTAATAAGTATTTTATTTTTTAGGTCAATAGTAGAATTCCATTCATCTAGTAAGTCTATTCCTAAAAGGCCATCAAAATAGTCGTGAAATTTATAGATGAAAAGCGTAATATCCTGAGACTCATTAAACTCTGAGAAGCAAGGCAAAGATATAGAGTAATCATTTTTACTAGTTGCATGAACCGTAGTAATTTGAAAAGGTTCATAGTTAAGGGGTAGATGATTGAAGTATTTTTGCACGGCCTCAGGGCTTATGAAAGACTGATTAGCCCCAGTGTCAATTAAAAGCTTAAGTGGAGGATTACTTATCTGGACATAGACTAACTGTCTTTGAATATGAAAATTTAGTTCTATTTTGGCTTGACACTTTTCGAAACCTTCTGAAAATTTTCATCATTAGTAGAAGATGGCGTTTGATTAATTTCCTCCATTACAGGTACCTCTGAGCGATAGTCTATTTCATTTTCACAGCTGTACTCATTGACATGTTCATAGTCATAGCACTCATAGTCCGGATAGTTATAATCATTGTCATAGAAATCAAATTCATTAAAATTAGTCTCACGCGATTTGAAATAATTGTTCGGTGGCGGATTTCCAAATCTACGCCAATCGTGCCCACTAGGCGGTAAAACTTTAGGATTAAAATGGCTTACTTCACTCATTGGACGAGGGGTATTACCGGCACCATGTGGCTGATGAGCTTGTGCTCTATTCGGCTATCTAAAGACATTGCTTTGAGGGTTGTAATTAGGAGGGTATGTGCGCATGACCTGTTGAGTTCGTGTCAGACCCTGAGGGGGTAAAGCTTGCGAAGGAAAGTTAGGTCTCCAGCCTTGAGCAAGTTGTGGTCGGCTACCATATTGAGGAGCTGACCCAAAGTTGTTAAATCCATATGGTTTTGATGGTCCAGGCATACTAAGCGGCATAGGTCTAGGTGCGAAATTATTCAAGGGTAGATGCGTGCCATGTAGAGTAGGACGTAACAAATCTTTCCTATTAGAGCCACCATCAGTACGTTGTTGCATGTAAAGCGTGTTAAGTTCATCCTGAACATACTCGAGAGCTTTCTCAATACTATCAGGACGCATGCAACGGATCCTGGATCCTAGAGGATCCTTAAGTCCACGTAAATAGGCCTGAAGAGTAAGCTTTTTATAAAGAGAGCGCTTTGCCTCTATTGTAGTATTCACAGACTCGTGTAAAGACACATAGGTCATAATCGTGCTGAATAAATTTTGACATCGCTCATAAAATTCTTGCGGCGTGCTAGAGCCTTGTGTCTGCAATGATAGATCACTATATAGCGCGGTCTCGTCACGATGGTCTGCGAAGTTGTTGATTAGCGCACTTCTAATTCCTTGCCAATTTTCCGGTATCCCATTAGAATTGATAAGCCTAGCTGCAGATCCAGAAATTTTATTTAAAATGCCATTAATTAGGGCTAGGTTAGTTAATTCGTGCCCAGGCTCAGTTCTAAAATGCGCAAGTACCAATTGATCGCATAAATTTATGAAACGGGTTAATATATGAGAATTTCCATCAAAATCTGGAACAAGGCTAAGTGACTTATAGATTAAATCTACTGGATTACTATTATTATTTGCCATATTTTCTTCCAAATTCGCGTCTAATTCACTATCCTCTAAAATATCTCCTAGATCCCTGCGTTGATCTATCGATCTATTTCTATTGCTATTCCTATCACTAGCTAACCTATTATTCCGTGATTCTCCCGGATGGAAAATCTTGACGGCTATACGTTAAACTAACACCAAAAAATCACTCGCGAAATATTAAAACGCACACTTAAAATAGATATATAATATACTAGGAAGGACTAATGTAGGAAAGCAAGGACTAAGAAAGATTCAAAGTACTTACTGCATAATGCTCCAGTATCTTTCTCCTGCACAATCAATGTTCAGATCACTCACTGCAAAAATCAATGTAGGTTCGGTAACTTGTCTATGATGTTCTAGTTTTTACAAGTATCCTACCGGCTGCGCCATTTACGATTTCTACAGGCGAGTCGCAAGAAAAAGATAGTTTTGGAGACGTAGATTTAATTAGACAAACTTTACATGAATATTAAACATAAAAATTAAGTTATACAAGTGACCATGATCGAAGTTTGATTCATAATGAGAATCACACAGGTGTTCCTCAATTCGGAGAGGTGACCGTGAGAAGATGTCGCCGTGAAGAGCTGACGTTGCGTTGCCGGGTGGTCCATATGCACAGCCGCGCTGGGTACAGTGCAAGCGATGCGATGCGATAGTTAGCTTAGCGTAACACCTTGAAGTTACACATCGCTTGTTTACATCTGGTGTTGACTGTGTTGTTTTTATTAAGTGTCGATGTTATATACGTGCCTAGCCTAGGTACTTAATTTCGTCTACCGGTTGAATACTGGTTCCTCCAATTCTAATAAGACTTCGGCTTCGGTGCTGTGTCTCTGATTACTAGTTTTGTTTTTCGTTTCATTATTAATGTGAAGTCCGACTGATTCCAGTAACGGTTTTATTTTGGTGAGTATTTCGTTGGTCTGAATCAGGTTGGTCCTGATTCTGTAAAATACTGATGTTCAAATTCTACTTAATCAGGCAGCACAATATTAGCTTTTTTGAGTCTCTTGGTATAATTTGGTATCAATAGTGAACGTGAGAGGGGATTTGAATGGTTGCCATGGTTATGGTTATTCTGTATGTATTTTGTGTGTATTTCTCTAGGTAGCGCTTCGTTTCTTCTAGGACCGTTTCAATTTCCAGGTGCTCATGGATTTCTGAGTTGCGAGCGGAACCAGGGCGCCGCTGCTAGGACCCTCAGAATGCTGTTTTGACTTCTTTGAATGCACATGATGTTTGATTTGCTTGCGGAAGACCATAATTAAATCCTTTATGTTAACTAATTAAGATTAATAAGATAACTACATATGATTTATTTTGATAACGAATGAAATCCATATAAAAATTAATGATACAATAACAACTTGCCACATACTAAGTAGACATTGTCCATATCTAAATCTTCCACATCGCTATTCATCTTTGAGCACCGGCGTAATATTCGGACGCCCAATTTTCACCCTCGCCTCGAGCAAAGGAATCGTTTCCAATTTCACGTGTGCCGTTCTGACCGAAATAATAAAAAAAGCTATTCAAGTTTGCAATTATTATACCGAACAATAATGAGCTGAGCTTACTTTGGCAATTATTTTTGAATGTCGAACGTAAGTAGGAAATGCCTATAAAATTCGAAAAAAATAAAGTAAAACACCGGCCAAGTGCGAGTCGGACTCGCGCATGAAGGGTTCCGTACCATCGTAGTAGAGGAGCCCCCTTTCATTTTAATTTTATTATTTGTTGTTATAGCGGCAACAGAAATACGTCATCTGTGAAAATTTCAACTGTCTAGCTATCATGGTTCATGAGATACAGCCTGGTGACAGACAGACTGATGGACAGTGGAGTCTTAGAAATAGGGTCCCTAAATGTTTAGAGTGGACCCTAAAAAGGTTTGTACATATACTCAACCCATAATGTTCCCACTGCTAGGACACAGGCCTCCTCTCTATGAGATCGAGTGGGCCGTAATCCACTACGCGGACCCAATACTTGTTGGAAATAAGGGATTGTAATTAACTGCAATTACCATTAATAAGCATAGCAATTAACCCAGTGAGAACGTGTCAAACTTGGGTAATTAATAGGACGAGAAGTCACGTGCCCTCAGGGATTAACAAGGTCTCGACATAACAGCGGCTGTGCCATCAAAACACTTCAAGTTCCCAAAACCGTTAATCGACGAACGACGTTGATTCAATACCGACTCCTTTCGACTTTCTGCCAAAATTTTCTGAACCGTACGCAAAAGGGACCGGACAAATTCAAAGAAAAACAAAATAAAACTTGTTGTATAACCGAATAAAACGAAGATGGCGAAACGATACAAAATGTAATGACTTTCGAGTTTCCTGAGGAGAGTTTTATACCCTGAAGTCCGTTATACGAGTAGAAAGGTATACATTTGACTGAGCACATGTATTTGAAGTTAGCTTCCAGCGAGCTTTCACTAAATTATAACATTTCAGCCTCTGATGTGTGTTTTCTGACAGTTTGCATGGGTAGAACCTTAAACTTCTCAACTTTTCACGTCGCTTTGGTATCCTGAAATGATAATGAGCAAAAGTTTTCAAAATTGGTAAATCTCATCCAACTCGTGACGTATTTTTAGATTTTTACAGAGGCGGGAAAATAGCTGCGAGGGAAAAAGGGAACGCCTAAGTATCTTTTTTTCGTTGAAGCATCATCTTCTAAAAATAGAGATATTTTTCATCGCGACGGGAGAGTTATTGGATTTAAAGATTGATGGCTAATATTATCAATTGTTTTTGCCTTACGTAAGTACGAGTAGGTAGACGACATTGTTGCCATGGCGGGAGTATATTGGATGAGGCTGAAACAAGAACGTGGAACTTGGCACAAGCAATGAGAGGCCTGTACCCAGCAGTGGATGAAATCGGGCTGTGATTGACGATGATCATGAAGTAGGTAGATAATATATACAGGGTACACTGATGACGCTAAAACGGTTACCATCACCGTTTAGTGCATCATTCTGAACCGACGAAAAATATGTGGGGGACATAGAAACTTTTCGTCAGTTATTAAAAAAAACCGGCCAAGTGCGAGTCGGACTCGCGCACGAAGGGTTCCGTAAAATTATTACAACATTAGACAAAATGGCAAAAAATCACGTTTGTTTTATGGGAAAAATAAGCTTACATATTTATTTTATTTTAATTTAATTATTTATTTTTAAAGTAAATATGCAACTAAATATTCTGTAATTATTTCAAGCGTCTACGTGTTACCGTTATTAGTATCGATCAAAAACGCCAAAAAAACACGTTTCTTGTATGGGAGCCCCCCTTAAATATTTATTTTATTCTGTTTTTAGTATTTGTTGTTATAGCGGCACACAGAAATACATCATCTGTAAAAATTTCAACTGTTCTACCACGGTTCATGAGATACAGCCTGGTGACAGACAGACGGGCAGTGGAGTCTTAGTAATAGGGTCCCGTTTTTACCCTTTGGATACGGAACCCTAAAAACAGCTGTTTCCTACATAACCGCAATACCTTCAAGGTCGAAATGTATGATTATAAATTACCGATGAAAAATTTATATGTGGGGGCTTCAGAAATATGTTTTGATTACGTGGTAACTGTTTTAGCACCTTCCATCTTGTATACAAACATTTACAATCCGAATAAGAGAAAATAAATGATTGAACAAATTACACGAAAAATATTTGACGCTGACATTGCTACCCTCAATGGAAGAGTCAACCTTCGCGAAAGTTACGACTGGGACATTTTGTGACATAGCGATAAAAAAATATATTTTTATATTCCACTTACTTTATGTCTTTAATATGAATCCTTTACTATCCAGTAGCTTATTTACACGAAACGATGATGACATCTGAAAGTTATTCGTAGATATTTAGGTATTACCTACGTGTTTTTTTACTTCAGCGAAGGTATGTTTATGGTTCTCATCAAGGATATATTTTTATTTTATAACCGTTCAGGAGCTCTATAATCCACAGATCTAGGGCGAAGGAAAAATGTGGTTAGCCCCACGTGAAATTATAAAATGTAGAATAATAAAATCAGCTTTCGATTTCGAGATATTTTTAGGCAGTAAAGTTATTAGGGTCTACATGAGCTGACTCTTAAAAATGTTTGGAGATAGGTACTCATTATTGAGATTAAAAATATCTTTATTTGAGTAAAAATGTTTTTTTTTAGTCTATCGGTAACATTAATTGATGATCAACCTACCTACATACATACTGCGACGAGGTAAGGAACACGGAGCCGAATGTTCTGCGACGTAGGGCAGTAAACGATGCCTAACAATAAATCGTCACCGTGGATCATATTCTCAAAGTGATGGATTTAATTTAATTACGTTATTCAACTTTCGAACGTAATTGTTCTGAGATCTTATTAATTTTCCGATAGAAATTAGATTTCATCTCATTTACCTCTTCTGTTTAGTCTATTACAGTCAGATAATTATATTGGTACAGTTCAGTGGCAATGTAGATGTAGGCACGATAATGGACGTCGATGTTTAGCTTACGTGACCATAATGTAACACACGCCCCTGAGCAAACACTACGCGGAGTGAACAGACAGGAAGGTGCCTCAGATCGGGAGCTGGCTATCGAGGCGTTTATCTGATGGTCCCTCATCACATCACTTCCCCCCACCCTTCCACCCCATCTCTACCCACACTCACCCCCGCTAAAATTAGTTGACGACTTGACGCGTTTCACGTCAAACAACGCCGGTTCGTTTGATCGGTCTCCTTTGAAAAAACACTCTTAACGAAGGACATCGTTCAAAGGGCCATTTATTGTCACTCGTCATTATTTCTGTATAGACTTGCGAATGTGAATGGCGGGAAATTGTTTCTGAAAATGTGAGAGGATTTTAAAGGGATTGAACGTTACTCAAGTGTATTTATCTTCAGATAGTAGGTAATACAGCGCCTAATTCAATATATTTTTCGAGAAAAGCTTAGATTAGTTAATGAAAGAAAACCTAAAAAGTTACGAGACAAGGTATTTTAACAAAAGAACTCGAAACTCATTTTAGTACTAAACTAACGTAGACTGCTCGTGGTCATGAAAAGATTTAACTAAAATAAAAACTGTTTCTGACCATCCCTTCACCGTGGCTTCATCTGGAATTTAGTCTATGAAGCTACAGCACGACATTTAACATACAATCTATCTCCCAAAACAAATCGGTACCCAAAATAACTAAATGCTTCACAATCCTATTATTTATGCGATAGTGTAGGTATGTACGAGTATATGTACTAACAATAAGCCTCCCGTGGTTTCACGTCACTGTAAATTCTTGTGTAACGTATAACCGAGGCAATTGAAGTCAGTTTAATAATTAATGCCTGTGTCCCACAGAGGCGGCAGCCACCGGGTCTGTTCGCCAATCCCACTCGAGCCGAATATTAGATTCGATAAGCCTTGCTCCATAGCTCGAGCCAACGGCATATGACTCTCGGGCGAATTGATATTAGAATTTAATTTTCAGTTGAAGTTTATAAATTATCATTCTAGTATAACTATATTTAATTTTGACGACCCGAATGGCGCAGCGGTACTGAGGCTGCCTTACGTTCTTAGGGTCCTGGGTTCGAATCCCGGTAGAAGCAAATGTTTGTGTGATGAGCATGGACATTTGTTTCCGATTCATGGATGTTTATATGTATAATAAGTATGTATTTACAAACAAAAAGTATCTATGTAGTATATCAACTATCTGGCGTCCACGACACAAGCTTCGTTGCTTAGTGTGGCACTAGATGGCGCTGTGTGTAATATCCAGCGATATTTATTTTATTTATTTATTTATTTTATTGTTTTAATTTTCAATCAACAAAGGGAAACCTAAAAATCATAATAATAACAAAATAAACTAAATGCCTAGACTGTTGTTTAAGCGGTTTTCACTAAAACGTTCTAATGACATTTAAAAAAATTTGTAAAATGTTTTGAATATATTTAATTAAAAGTAAGTGGTCACTACGTCCAAAAAATTAATGTGAAGCCATTAAAGTTTTGTTTTTATTTTATTTTTTCAATAAATGACTGAGTTCGTTTTTTTTTTTTTTAATTGGTCTGTTTTTAAGCATAAATTACAAAAAAACCTTTTTGGTCGTATTTAATCTATTTTTTTACATTTTCTTCATCAACAAGGATAGACAAATGACCTAAATATAATTATTAGATAGTGCTAAGTAATTCATTCTGGTGGGTTTGTTCAAACACAGCTACAGCATTTCTATCTAATAATTAAACACTATTTTGATAAACATTGTGACTCATGGAAAACCTGAAAGATACAAACAGGCTTCAGTCAATTTCAGTGACTCGCATCTCCGAAAGCGCAATAAGACAATAAACGTCAGCTCTCGCAAACAATATCCTTCAGTAAGCTGATTCTCTTAATAAATTCAGTGTCGTAATTTTAGAAACAATAATAAATTAAACGGGACGGTTCGTCGCAACATGAACCGAGACGAAATAGTAATCTTGTTGTTGTTGGGGCTCCGTGGCTGATGCCGCGATAATTCCCCCTTAATTGGACCACCAGTGCTTTAATAGAATGAAAACTGGACCAAAGCGGAGGTGGGGCAACAGAACGGACTCATAGGCGGATGCTCGCTTCTCACGACCGAAATTATGGAGCAATTAGCAAGAGTAATCGTTTGCGTACACTTGGAATTAACTGATTTTATATTTCTTACTTATTTCCAGCGCACCCCACAGATGTTACGGTTGCGAGCACATCGACCGTGTTATCTTTAGAAAGAGTTATATGAAGGTGTAAGTACGTAGGTACATATTTATTTATTCATGCAGTGTCTGATCGCTTTCAACCCGCTTCAGCTTCCGTACATAAATAAGTATTTTCCAATACTTTCGAAGTTGAGGTTCATAGTTGAGGAGTCATATTTCGTTTTTATACGATTTTGGTTGTGCGAAGTTTGTAAAATTGCATCAATATAATAATTCTGTTTTATGGCTTACCTACTCTTGGTAATAAGTATGTAAACAATATTACAACAATGAAAGAAAAGCAAATCTAAAAATATTATAACAGACACACACTTTTTGAAAACTTTGAAAACTTTTCGCTTTTTCACTCTTTGAAAACTTTTCGCTTCTACGTTTTTCTTCCTTACGAAGTTTTCAAATTACTATAAGTACAGATTACCGGCCCGTTGCCGCAAGATTACCAAACCATTTATCTTAATACAAAACACGGGTGGAAACTCACAAAGCAGCCACAATTACCTTCCCACTAATAGAACCTTTTTTCAGTCGTAAGACGCTACTTACTTATTAGTTACATTCGTTTTCTAAGACTCTTTAATACTCAATTAGTATTTAAATATCATAATATATCCTTACCTTTAATTAAATTGAAACTGTACCTAACAAAATTTTACTTTTGTCTATGTGGATGGGTACCATGGTATGTGGTGGGTGTGGGTGGGATAAGAGTTGAGAAAGACCAAAGGACGATGGATGTACTGTGTGAAGGATAATATGGCAAGAAAGGAGGTGTCTGATGAGATGACGAGTAATAGAGATGTATGGAAGAAGAAGACATACTGCGCCTACCCTAAATAAATTGGGATTAAGGTGGTTTGCGATTTAGGTGGTTCTAGGAGAACGGTATTACCTTATCTAACTGAAACCCATTATATACAAGATGCCATAATCGTACATTATTGCAAAGGCCGTGAAATAGGCAATTGCAGGTCGAGTATGAGTTTGTAGGCCGAGCTGTAGGCGAGGACTTCACTAATTGCTTTTTTAAAAAGAATGCAGGGAAAAAAAACATACACACTTTCATGTATTTTTCTGTTGGAACTCATTTCAATTATTAAATTTATATTTAAGTATGTAATAACAAATCAAGACGATTTTCACCTTTGCCGCCAATTTTCTATTTATCATCTGTGCCGAAACGCAAACGCATTTAGGGCTATACAGCCACATGAACGCATTTTGTATAAAGCAAAGAGACTTACTTTGGTATGCCAAGAATGATAGAGATCCAATCAAAGAGTATTTAATAACCGCAGCACGCCTTTTCATACAAGTCATACAACATTGCAGGAGCGTTGTAATGTTCCAAATTCAAAAAACGCTCCTGCTATGGATTTGATTTTCTTTGTCCGTAAATTCGATACATCGCGTGTTATTTTTTCGAAAATATGCATGTTTGAGAAAAAATATTTGGGAAATGGATAATTATTGAGCTTTGCGGTAGACTTGTTGAAAACAACGTGAAGTGCACATCTAGCCAGATATTTTTACCTTAGATGATAAAGTACACAAATTGCCGGAGTACTATCACAAAATTTAATATTTCCAGAAAAAAGGAAACGGAATCTCGACATTATTCGCTGATAGTATTAACTTAACGAAAGCATTAACAAAAGCTGCAAACTTTGACAAAGTGAGCGCTGTTCAAAGTAATAAGCTTTATAAAGTGAAACTACGTTATTTCAGTGTTCTGTATTAAAAACGAAGCTTTATTAAACCTCTTTTAAACAAGTATGTTAAAAGGTGTTAATAAATAATATGGTAGAAACGTACGTAAATAAGTAATGTTTAACACGGATAAGTATGTACAGATTGCATTCTGTGATAAAAATACGTTTTCAATACACTTCCTCGAAAACTGGTTCTAATCGCACTACGATTAGGTTCAACATGCAATGTATAACACGCATGCGACTTTTTTCATTTTCCAACACGTGTGCGGGAATGAAAATTGCCACAGATAACTATAATATAATACCTAATACTTAGTTAAAATTGGTTCAATGCCTATAGTCGGAGGTGAATGGTTTTTTTTTTAATTTCCGCAAAGCACTATTGCGTCTATAAGGCGTAAATAATTTTTGAATATTAAAATTGTGTTTATAATAGAATATCATAGATAAACATGATTATTTGATACTAATATTTACTTTTATAAACAAATTAACACTTATTTTTTGTGTTCTAAATTCAAAAATATAAAAAAAAAAAAAAAAAAATAGGCCGTTTAGCGGCTTTATACCTTTGCTTCTCCTTCAACCTGGCGTAAGCAAAGCGCAAAAAAAAAAGAAAATTAAAATCATAGTTTCCTAAAAATTCATGACGAAAATATTTTTCGTTCTTTTATTTTATTTTTTCAAAAAGTGTATTGAAAAACGTCGTTTGATACACGTGGACATTTGTTATTGGAGTTCTCGGCTCAAAAACACCCTCGCCTACTCTGCTCGGAAGTTAATTCCGCCTTGCATCCGAGGCGGAATTAAGTCCCATACAAAACATTCTCCACTTGTATCAACATGTACTATTCTGAGGTTTCTACGGGTTTTTACACTTGACCTACACACACTACACGCACAGTGCAATATGTTGGTTTCCGTATTGTGTTCTTAATAAATTCAATTTTTTGCATTTTCGTAAAATGAAACATACTATGTCCACCGTTGGACATGGGTCTCCCGTTTAACTGCACCACAACACACTTGCGTCTGCCTGCCGCAACCAGTCTAGCTAGACCTATAGGTTTGTCTAGGATCTGCTTCTGTACATTAACTCACGCCTTTTTCCCACGGGGTAGGCAGAAACCATAGAACGCAGGTGGCGCTAAATACGATCCTGACATAATCCTTTTGCGCCTCGTCCACGATCATACATCTGGTCATACACGCACGGCGGTTGCGAGTACTGCGCATCTATCGTTCTGAAGAACTCACCAATAAGGTAAGTTTATATCCAACACAACAAGGTTTTGCAAAATAACATATTGAACACAAAGAATACACACGTTACTACCAACTTAATACATTAACTTACTAACCTAATAACAAAGTGTCGGAGAACACAAAAGTAATGAACGATGTTAATAAAGTAATAACAAAGAGTTTCATATCGGATCTATAGATTGTGGTATTGCCAGAGACAAACTTTGTCTCTACGTAGTGTGTAACGCAATAAATATGCCTTTCCGGACCATTTGCTACCACTGTCGAGCACCACAGCCTCTCATATGAGCTAGTTATCAGATTTATGCTTCAATAGGCCTAGTAGAATTTTCCTTAGCTTTTTTTTTCAAGCGTTCCTGTTAAAGTGCCTACTGACTAATTAGCGATGCTTGTTGCTGAGGTAGGATTGCTAAGTTCCATTCATAGTTAATTAAGACTAGGGTGGTTGCACCGGTGGGTACTCTCGTTTACTTGAGCGTCTGTCGGGTAGATAAGTAGTATACAATGGGCCACCGATGCGAAATCTCTAACTATGAAATAAACACATGATTATAGATACCCCAGCCTAGTGTTGATTTTATTATTAAATTATATTTAGTTATTAAAAAATAACAAAAAACACACTTTGGTCGTGTAGGATACCATATTTGTATGAAACGGCTGATTTTTATTTTGCTGAATGCTCGCCAATCAAAACAGTTTGTCAAAAATGTATGATGCTTTCCGTTGAGAACTGGCAACCCAGCTTATAAATGAAGGAAGACATCCGAAGGTCTTTCATGACTTGCACTGATGCAGTCATGGAAAGTACATTAGGCGATGGACTTATTTTTCTCTCTTTTGATGCTCGCAGACCGCATAAAGGCCGGCTCCAAACGACAGCAATTCCTCTACTAATTTGATATTATCATATTTCTCGACAAGGCTACGCAGAGGCAGAGAATACACAATAAATCATTATGGTATTTCTTAAAGCATTATATTATTATGAGACGGGAGAAACATAATATCTAAGTTTAATGAGCATTCAGCCATAAGTTACAAAGCTCCAGCTTAAATATTTATGTTTTAGGTACAGATTTAGTTTTAGCAAAGCACTAAGAGATAATGAGCTTTCTTACTTAGACGAAATATTCATGAGAAAAGAAACTATTGTCTAAGTAGTAATAAAATAAACATGATAATAATATCTGCCTGACCGAGATCCATTTTCTTTGTAATTTACATAAACACTAGTACTTCATGTAAAAATTCATGTTGGTAAAGCTAATATGACTTCATTGAGTTCTTCTTTATTTAAATTTTAGTCAGGCAAAAAATACATGTCGAACTTCTTCTTATTTTTGGCGTGTCGATGGCAGGTAAATTGATGGATGCTTTATTAAGTCGGCACTGAATTTGGGCTACGAGTTTGGCACCGCGCGGACGAACAAACAACAGGACACGCAGGCCACGATAATGAGTGCCCCATCGTTAGTGGAACATAGAAACGCCATGTTTGCTATTCCTACCATAAGCATACAATCCAATTTCTACTAAAAATGAAACCGAAATCGAACACTTAAAAAGCAACACTAACAATTAACATTATACGAGTTGCGTCCTTCCATACGTAAGCCTATTAGTATTAAAAAAAAAAAAAACTTTTTGCCTTAAAAATAGAAATGAATAAAACGGCAGTTAAATCAACGCGAAGTCCAAAGCCAGTGAGTCTCCTGGGAAGGAATGATATATTTAATTAGATGCTAATAACTCTGAAATTGTGAAAAGAAACCGACGCCTCCTAGGGACATGGCGCCCACCGCCCTATGATCATATTTTATTCAGCTCACGTTTAAAAAATAAAGAGCACCAACTCGTTTTATAGTTTTAATGCTTACAATTTTGGCTTATAAAACTACTAGGTGCCCGGGTGAATAATAAATGGCGAGATGAATGCTCTTTTCAACTGAAACGAAAGTAAAATTTTAAAAGAAATACTTCAATTTGTGGGCCTAGCACGACCGCGCGGCGTAAATGTAACGTAAATTCGAAAGATTTTAAAGAAGAAATCACTAGTTTCGCACATCATATTTTCTTAGTTTCAAGACTTTATTCATATTATGTTTGTGCATCAAAGTTATTTTCAACCGACTTCCAAAAAAGAGGAGGTTCTCATTTCGACTGTTTTTTTTTTTGTGTTTGTTACCTCAGATCTTTCGCCAATTGTGAACCGATTTCGATGATTTTTTTTTGTTTGGAAGAAAATTACTTCGCGGTGGTCCCATTTCAATTTGGTGAAGATCTGATGCTGATCTTCGGAGATATACAATGGAACTCTTCAAACACAGATGGCAAATCTGCAGTGATTGCTGGAATCGCTTGGATGTTTATTGTTTGTACAACATCATGACGTAACATCACGCCTGTATGCTCTGAGGGGGTACGCAGATGTGTACAATACACCCACATTTCGACAGGTTTAGTTATGTTAAGTTCCATTTATTAGGGATAAGCCTATTACCATGACATGTATTGTTTCTTTATTTGACAGGATGTACTCCAAGGGTAGTTTAATAAGAATTAATTTATTGAATCATTGTTACAATCATTTTCTTAAACTAACTTAGCACTATGACAAAATCGTAACGAGTAAAATTTTAACATTAATATTTAGAAAACAGAGGTTCCCAAACTAGGCTGCGCCTGATCTTGGTGGCCGCAGTTGCGTTTACTTAAATTAAAACACAATCATATAATTTGTTGATGTGATATATGCGAGGTAAGTAGGTAAATGAGAAATACCTTTTTCCAAAAATAAAATGATATTACATTAATAAAAAATAATAAAAAGAATTGTGTCTAATGTCGCGTGAGAGTGAATGTGTGTGTGTGTGTGTGTACCTATGTGTGAATGCGTGTGTGTGTGAGTGTACATGCGTGTATCTGTGAGTGTATGTGTGTGTGTGTTTGCAGATGTGTGGATTATTTTATTGTTTATAGTTTATTTAACTTAAAATCTCTTCTGTCTCTTCATATGTCAGTTGAGCACACCATTTTGAAATGGTTTTTTTGCAAGAAAATTTGCTCATGTCTTTTGATGAGAGTTTGGTTAGGTTCTGATTATGGGATCCATGACAAAGTAATGGAACTCTTCAATTCTTAGGAGCAAATTATGTCCGCGTTGGACTATCATTCTCTGTTTAAAGAAAAAAATCCTCGCGTGATATCTTTCGAGTAACAGCAGGTACTTCGAAAAATCAACAAGAAATTTAGTAATGTTGAAAAATTGAATCTGAATGTAAACGTAAACGTGGTACTAAATTATTTCTCTAATAGGTATTCTGAACCAACAGAAATGATTTAACCAAGATAATATTCGGTTTCAGCATCGTACCTTGATCCCGTAGCATTAATTTACATTTCATATTTATTTATATTTAATGTATAATAAATTCATGACAAATATTTGTTTAGGAACAACTAAAAACGGAAAAATAAAAATCTTTTTTGCAAAAATTATAACCGACTTCAAAAAACACAAAAAAGTGAAAAATTTCTTTTTATATCTTATGAGTGCAGTTTTGAGATTGTTACACCGAGAACAAGTTTGTTGATCAAATTAACAACGTGTTCGCATACTGGGCCAATGTTCGATACTGCTCCGAACACTGTAACGTTCCAATAGGCAAGACGACAAAAAAAAACTAATTAGTCCGTCAGTTAGATTATCAAAAAATATTTGACCCGTGTTTTTTATTTTGTTACGTAAACCAAAATTGACAAAGATATGACGCTTTTAAAATTCTCAATATGTCACGCCTAGGTATAATTTTTAGCTAGTTCTGACGTCACGAGCCCCCACTCCCGAGTTTTGATGCGTTTTATCTTTGTCAATTTTCATTGATTCACAAAAACAAAAAATACGTGTCCATTAATTTTTAATTCTCTAACTGACGGACTAAATAGATTTGAAATTTTTGATACTGTCGTCATGCCTATTAGCCGTGCTATTATGTAGTTAACACGTACTAAAAAACATTTTCATCTATAACCATCTAAATTCTAAACAAATAAATAAAATTGAAGTGTGTCTGTTTGTAATTTTAAAATAACACCTTTTCACTGAATAGTTAACAAAATCCGAATCAAATAGGGAAGTGATTTTTTTAAACAACTTCACTCGGACGAAACTAAACTAGACGAAATTGAAAATAAGTAAGCATTATCGGAATAATTAATACCTTAAGCTGAAGGGCGCTGACTGTCTGTCTGTCACATTAAACAACAATAAATAGGTAAATGGAACGAAGTGTCTATTGGTTCATAAATCACAGCTAAAGACAAGAGAACCCAGTTTCCTTGCAATCGGAGAGCACTTCGAACTCTCTAGAATTTGTCAATTTAGTACGGAAATGTATTCCGATTGTATTCTCACATTACAATTTTCCTTCTAAAAGTTATTTATATACTGGTAACACGCACGACCGTCTGCAAAATTAATCGAGAAAAGCACGTGATTGAAAATACAATATGATTGACACGGCTGCTCTGAATTCCGGGAAAATCGAATAAAATCACCTTTTACATACCTTAAATCTTTACCTTTTTTATTTCGGTTACTCACTTTTATATGACTTTGCCGTGGGTAGGTAAATACACCTGAAAGATCATCCTTTTTGCCGCGTTCAAGAAACCATACATTCTTTTACTCGCTGCTCATAAAATATAATGTCTGGGACTCTTGGGATACCCAGAACAAAAATATAACTACTTAAATTTATATAATTATATCATTTATATCACTAGCAACTAACATATAGATATCTAACTTATGTCACACTGTGTCATATTATTTAAAAGGTATTCAAACATTCACGACCTGAGTATCTTTCTATTTAACGGTAGCTTACCTGCCCGCCTACTTACTTCGCACACATTAATTATTTATTACTTCAATTCAAGTACGTAAGCCGTCACAACCGAAAATACTATTCTACATAAGTTCCCGACCCAATGTCTACTACGGCAGTCAATCTAAATGGAGATAAGCCAAGTATACTTTTAGCAAGCAATATTATAGTGAACAAGTGCGTGCGCTAAGACAGGTGCACTTCCTGTTCTTTTACGCTCATAGTCCGATGGGACGGCCAACACGACCAAAATCAGGCACAGACTAAACGCATTACGTGCTTTCCCAGCCGTGGGGGTGTCACACCACCAACTTTCAAACTCCAGGCTGCAATTGAGAATTCCCTAATGGAATAAACCAATAAGACTGCGTGATCCGGAATCGTACCACGAGACCAATAGGGTAGGTAGTCAAAAACAATACCTATTGTCCAATAAAATATTTAAGTTTAAGAGACGAAAAGAAAGCATTGAATTCCATCGTCAAACTTTTAAATGTTTTATACTTTTAAAGCAAAGAAAAGTTGGAACAATCAACTCGGAATTACAGTAGAACTTCAACTGGGTAATCTTCAATATGTTACGGCTAGTTACAGACAGTTTTCTTCTTTTCAATCGTCCGACTTTTTTGAACTTTAACGAAGTTCATTGTTTATTCTATTCACAGAACAGAAATATTTCTGTTCTGTGATTCTATTGAACAGAATTCTATACTTGTACTTTAACTAGCACTTTCCCCCCGACTTTGTCCGCAAAAATTGTGAAAGCTCGACTAATATGCATGATATAAATATAATTTATAGCCTATCTAACCCACGAATAATGTAAATAAATAAATAAATCTTTCTATCAGTCAAAAAAGTTCATCATTGGTTCCGGAGATTACCCCCTACACACAAACTAAGAAACTTACGAACAAATTTTACCTCTCTAAAATATGAGTGTAAATTATGTAGGGTCTGGTGCACCAGACCCTACATGGCAGCCCTGCATGCATGGCATGGAGTGTATAAGTTAGTACAATTAACAGTTCCCTAAAGGCACTGTATGTTGCACGAAACTTAGTTAATGGAAGTCCTCTCAGCAGGTATTTGATAATTGTTCGGGAAACGATCGATTGTTAGCTTAGGACCTGGACGTGCTTATTTATTGCGACCCCTGCAGCCCTGGACCTCCACACGTGCCATGGTTGACTTATTGCCTTCCTTATGGACCCTCAAACAACTTCTTATATACACACCCTTATTATTGCGTTTCGTACCTTTCAGGGTAAGTACAAATTGCGGAAGTTGCCTTTTAGTAACAGTACCAAACGTTCGTTATTATAAGAAATGCGTATTCTTTCGAAAAAAAAAGCAGTATATTTCCTTCGGATTTCGCTTCCATACCTAAGCACAGTACTTTATCTCCATCGCCGCGGTAAAGATGTTTATTAAACTTTATATACGTGTTTTACACAGGTAAATCTCAAAGCATTGTGATTGCGAGGCTCTTTGACCCAGGAGTCTTTGAACCTCATCTGCTGTGCAACAAGAGGCACGCAAGTTTTAAAGATAACGCCCTCATGAGCATTTGAAGCCGACAGACTGTGATATACCTACATAGGTATATCACAGTCTGTCGGCTTCTTTTTCAGCATCTTTTCTTTAAATTGATAGTACATACTTATTCATTTTAAAGAAAACATGCTGAAACAAGGAAACATAATAGTGATTGCAAACAGTCTATGTACTAAATGTATATAATATATACAATATGTAATATGTGTAAATAATAGCTTAGTCAAACCGTGAACATAAACTGCAAGCTCTTTTGATACAAATAATGATTGTTCCAACAGTTTCCGCCTAATATGCTACACGTTTCTTTGTAATACGTCTTAAGAAAAATGAAGTGGGTCATCGGAGTCACCCCGGGGGCCATTTGAGCGTACGCCCCTCACCATCCATCGCTCCGATCGCTCCCGGGGCCAATACCGTATATATTTAGCGCTCCATTGGACCCTATAAATCAAATTTCCCATCGGCGGGCCTTATCTAAATCACTTTCCCATACTAGACACGATTCATATTGTTTCGCCAAGAAGTAGGTATGCGTCGATATCATTAGTAAAGCCGAAAATACTGCTTAAGCTAGAAAGAGATGGCGAGATGATCTAGACGCGCGGAGGAGAAGAGTACCTGGAAGTATATTGGGGAGGCCTTTGCCCAGCAGTGGGACATAAAAAGCTATAAAAAATAACATCTCCAATGTTAGGGCAATGCACGTATATTTATTAAAAAAAAAGAACTGTATACTGTTTTCTCATAACATTGGAAAAGTGCTAACACATTCGTATTCCAAATTCAGCTCGACACGTATCCGTAACAAAGTGGAAATCGAAAACACGTAGAAGCCCTCGCCACGAGAACTCGGTCAGCAATAGCCGAAACACAACAGTTGAGCGTGATTCCATCGAAGCTCTCCTATATGACGGTAGCAGGGAATTGAATAGATAATAGCAGTAAGAGGTACCTCGTCTATCTGTGCAGCATTCGGCCGGATTATCTGTGGTAAGCCTCAACGAATTGAACACAACACACTATAACTATAGCTTTTAGGATATGTTGTGTGCGAACCATCGCGCTAACGATCTCTTCACTTGCTGTGGACCTAGACTAGCTGTATGATGTATGGCCGATGTCATTATCCTATGCCTTGGAGGCATAACACCACCGTTGTAGTTCGTTGTAAAGGTAAAGTACTCTAGGCAAATTTCACCAATGGAACTAAAAGGACACATATAAACAGCGCTCAATGTGCGTGTCACAATTGCTCTGGAATATTGACTCAGACAGCACTTGAGCGCAGTTTAGAAACTGATCGCATTCAGTCTCAATGGTGAAATCTGCCTTAAGTGCTCTATCTTTCTCTTGTACCGGATGATACTGAGACAATGAAAATCCCAATTTCCTCCTTTTTAAACTGAATCTTTAGTTGCAAACGCTGGATTAAAGATATTATTAAAAAATCTGGAGCCCACTTTCAATTTCCCCTTGCAAGTACACTTAGAACAAAGTTGTGTATACAGCCAAAGTTTTAGTACTTGTAGTGTCCGCGCGAGATTTCCCTCGGGGAAAATAATTATGCCAGCGGACATTAGAGTGTAATATTTGTACATTGTAGTACACTCGAGGTAAGTGTGTTGCCGACTCAATGAGCGCCACATGGAGTTGTTTATCACCAGCCTGCAGGCACTGTGTTCAGTTTACTGAGAAATTCAGCCATTGTACAGTCGCGGTCAGATAGACATCCACATGAACATTGAACGTGACCTACTTCGGGAAACCATTTGGCGATTCTTTAATCTCGTGACGCTGATATATGTAGTTTTAACTGTACTGCTCCCTTTCTGAAATGTTTCGAACGTGTTTTTTCTTTGTGTAGCGCTTGTGCCACTGACAGATAAAAGTTACAGCACTAGCGATGGAACTTTATACGGCTTATTCACTTATTTGTATTTCATTTGTTTTTTGTAATTGTTTCGAACTTTTACGATAATTACGGGCCTTCTTCCAAACCTTTACCTACCATATCAAAGCTGAAAAAGCGTGATAACCCATTTCTCAATTAGAAAATATCTACTCATACCTACGTGGAACAAAATGATATAATGTAAATGATATAAATGTATTTTGGGGATCGCCCATTACCTAATACCTACTTATTTATGGATTTAACGAAATAAGTATAATTAGTTTATTGATTAAGTATAAAAGTTTACTAAGTAACTTTTGAGAATATTTTTGTAGTTTAAGTTAATTGACTTTCACTGAAAGGTAATTAATCCCACGAGTAAACAAGTTACGATTTAACTAGAGTAGTATTCAATGATAAATACCTAACGTACATTACGTACAATAAAAACTAACCGACTGTTTATACCTTCTGTATCTACACCTATTTCGAGCTGTGAATGGATTGAATAGCATTAAAGTAAGGATCAAGTTATAGATCTTGCTCACCGCAAGCATAAGCTCTCTAATTTATTTCAATTCTCTTGAACGCGGTTGCTTTATAATTGTTAAACACTTCGGCTTTAAGGGGCTCCCCCATGCACACATTTAGTAAAAAAATCAGAACTCGTTAAATACACAATTAATATAAAATCTGATTGACAAAATCAATCTTTTGGTCTTCTAAATTATTTACGTCTGCTTAACTCATTGAAACATAGCTCGCTGTCGTTACAGATACAAAATGGAAAAAAACGGCCGTTTTTAGCAATTTTTCTAACTGTAACTACAGTGAAGTATATTTTAATGAATTAAATAGACGTCAATAATCTAGAACTCTAAAGCATTGATTTTGTCAATCAGATTTTATATTAATTGTGTATTTAACGAGTTCTGATTTTTTTACTAAAGTGGCGTTAGTGTGCATGAGCCCCTTATGGGATTATCGACCAGATTACTACTACCGATGTTATTTAGACAAGATCATCACCTACCTTTTCTTTTCCCAACCCCAACCCCGACCGAGCCCCCCAACGCCAACGGCTCCGTCCCATCTCGACTATGTCGGGGTCGGCTTCCAGTCTAACCGGATGTAACTGAATACCAGTATTTTACATGAAGCGACTGCCTATAATTTCGTCGGTCCAGTCAGCTAGGTCTTTGAGAAAGAGGTCAATCGTCGAATCCGACTCGGCTGGGCACCGTTCGGGAAGTTGCGCGGTATACTCTCGTCCAATTTACCGCAGTGTCTCAAGACGAAAGTCTATGACCAGTGTGTGTTGCCAGTAATTACATACGGGACCGAAACATGGTCGCTCGCAATGGGCCTCATCAGAAATAAAGACATCCGCAAGAGAACCAACCGACCGACGTAGCCCGAAGAATTGCCAAACTTAAGTGGCAGGGCACATTGCTCGCCGAAGATGGCCGATAGGGCAGAAAAGTTCTGGAGTGGCGACCGCGAACAGGAAGACGTTTCATTGGGAGGCATCCCACTAGGTAGACCGATGACCTGGTGAAGGTTGCGGGAATCCGCTGGATGCGAGTCGCACGGGACTGGTCAAAGTGGCGACACTTGGGGGAGGCCTATGTCCAGCAGTGAACGTCTTTCGGCTGAAATGATGTTGATGACTGCCTATCTAACCTCCACAACCCAGTTAGTACTGGGTTAATACGATACCTCTTGGTAAGACTGGTTCAGACTTTCGGGTGACTACCTGTAGCGACTGTCTAAGATCTACAAATGACAGCCGGGAACAACGACTTAACGTGCTTTCCGAGGCACGGAGGAAACTCGGTATGTAATGGGTGTTCCCCCATCCAAAGACCAACCTAGACACGATACCTATACATTTAAACATCCGTTAAAAGGTCAGTACTTACTAATTAAAAGAATAAACATCATGATACTGTCACTGAAAGGCAACTTTTAATAAGCGTGAAATAAAAAGTTTTACAATCAAAAGTATAGCAACCGTATTCTGAAAATATATTTCGTAGCCAAATGTAGTCGGGATCATTCCGAAATGTGCTCATTAAAAGTCCGCAAAATTGTGGAAACAAAAGTAAACCCACCAAAATGGCTTAATGTTGTGGTCAGATAAGTACATGACTAAAAACTAGCTTTAAATAAACTTCATGGTACCTAGCTCTTGATGCCCTCAACCTTCGGATTATAAAAAATATATACAGGGTTAGTTTTCAATGACCAGCCAAAATTTAAAATTAAGATCTAGATTTCAAACCATAAGTGCATTTTAAATATTATTGTCGAAAAATATAAAATAAAATATTAGCATTCATTTGAAAATGTACTCGAAATTTCCTAAATCATAAAACTAGTGGGAATCAATGCATTTGCAATGCAACTGCTAACTATCTAGGTTGTTGAACTGAATTGTGCTGTTGCAATAGCCACACGTTCACTTTTTAGTGGAGGACAGGAAGGGAATTAAAAAAAAAAATCGAAAATAATATCGATTCTAAATCATTTCTGAAAATTTGGCCGGTCATTGAACACTAACCCTAAATGTTACAGTCAAAACTGTTAATCAGTCAAAAGTGTTTTTGACCGTTGAAAACTATTATAAAAATAATTAACATTCTCTTAGAAACTTATTAGGTTAAGTATTTTTTTGTGACACTTTGAAAAACGTCATAATTACAACTGAAGCGTTCTAAAACAACATATTTTGAATGTAGAAAACGCATTTTAAACTTCTTATGGATTTTGACAGACACCAGTCAAAAGTGGTTTTGACCGATTAACAGTTTTGACTGTAATACATATATTTGAATCTGATTTTGCTAACAATTTCAAGGGTTTTTTTTTTGTACGGAACCCTAATACTTTTTCAAAAATAGAAGTAGACTAAGTTACTTCTTCTTATTGTTCTTCTTTATTTTTCTTATATTTTGTGTGCATACTGATGTTTCTGACAAATAAATGAACTATGAACTCTCTCTCTGAACTCTATAACTTCAGCTAACTGCCATTAAAACTACCCTCAATATCGATCCAGCCGTTTCGGAGATTAGCCCGAACAAACAGAATGATGTTTTTTTAAATACCGTACCTATTTACTTTCATATGCATTCAGTAAAAAGCTGTAATTTTGAAATTACAAACAGACACTTCAATATTATTTATTTATATTGTATTTGTATAGAAGATTAATTATTATTTAACAGTAACGACATTTACCGTTATCTTTTCGGTGAACATAGCCCTAACAATTACCACGCAACATTCAACAGCTGTTTAAAACCCTAGAGGATAATCTCCTTTCAAGCACTGCCAACACGAAGCGAGAAAATCTTTGAAATACATCGTACTTAGCGAGCATGACGCAATTACAGCCGCGGTCGCAAATTGCTCATCTCATAGTTTGCGACAACTTAAATACTCTACGAATAACCGGACTAAAGAGTGCTACAGATCAGGATTATTAGATACTTTGCTCTGCAAATTGAGTTCTTGAAGTTAGCTGAACTTGAGAGTATCCTTTTAAACATAAAAGTTAATTAAGTTATGTTTGCAATCTTAAGCTTTATATGTATCTGCATAAAGCTGGCTTCGTATCTGCGTCTTCTCCGTTTGATCCCCAGTTCGAGCGGAGTGATTGAGGTTTTTCGTTTAAATCCTATTCATTTTCACGAGATATTCGCTACATAACATACGTGACGAAACTCGCTGTTTAGGTCTCAGCAGTAGGTATCGGATAACTTAACACAATAAATTATTAGCGAGTTTCACGGAAATCACCACAGTCTGTTATTCGGTAATTACTACAATTACGCGTTAGTGCGGATCAATAGGTAAGTAGAGAGAAGTAGGCTTAGAATCAGGCATATTTTATTCAACCAAATACTTATTAACAAACATTATCACTCTCAGGGCCAATTTCACTATTAGGTAAGCTGAACTTCCGGGGCTGCGGGACTGTTCGAAAGAGATACCGTGGCCCCGGAATACAAAGGGCGAAGAAGGAACATGGATGGGTTTTAGTCAGTAACAGTCTGACACTCCCTCTTGCTCCGCCCAGAGCGGGAGGAGTCATTTGTTTATTCCCATCAGAAAAAAAAAGGAAGCTGAACTTGATCAGCACATCAACGTAAACTAAGCTCAAGAGCTGTATGAAATATTGACAGTGACAACTCTTAAACTGGGTAAAGATTGGCCGATCGCGTCAAGTTTCAACGGTGAAATCCACGCTTATTCTAGCAAGTCACTAAGTGACTTGTAAAAACACAGCCTGCTAACCCATTCATGCTTACAGAGCACTTACCACGTTAATACATATTCAACATGCACGTATACGAGGCTAAATGACCCTTGACTGGAAAAGTTTGGCAAGCGAAACTATCGTCCAACTATTGATATGGAAGGGAGCATCACGCGCGAAGTTCCGAATGTGTTTACATAAAACGTTGGTTTGTAGAGAGCTTTGGCTTTGAGAGCAGACATTTGCAGTGAGAATCGTATGATCTTATCTTTTCTCGCCCCATCGGTTCGAGAAAATCTCTTTGTGCAAACGAACTTTTAGTGATGCTCAGTGGAATTACTTTCTGTGGTGGAATCGTACAAACCCTACTATTGTTGTACATGCAAGGACAGTGCAGCGTGAGTGTGTTTATGTATTTACTGATACTGATACTGTACTGTTATCCTGCGTCATCCCACTGCTGGGCAAAGGTCTGTCCCCATGTTTATGTTTTTATTTTTATTTTATTAATCAATAAACACTGTTTACAAATATTTTACACAACGTGGGTTTAACAGTGGTATGCCAGACACGGCAACTCGGTGCCACAACACATTTAATGTTACACGTGGAACTACTTCAACCTGTGAGGCACTCTGACATTACTTTGTCACCAAATCACCTGTGAGAAATTATTGTAAGAAGCATCATGCTTACAGACAGCATAGCAAGAAGTTGTTTAGATTTAAAAACGCAAACTAACTACTCGAGTAGTAACTCTAACTAAAAGTACTTAGGTAAAACTAAACTCACATGAGCAAGATAAAATAATTAAATCTAGAATTAATTCTAGATTTAATTATTTTTTAAATCTAAATCTAAAATACCTTAAAAGAAAAGAAAAGAGATCAGTTGATAAGATAATACTATGTCAATCCATTTGCGGTCCGTCTTTTATTGATTTACAGCTTCCACTCTCTATTTCTGGGAGAACGAACAGTGGCCGCAAACAATTTGATTGGCTTCCGTAATTGGCTTGGCTTCACGCCTGTCCCTAGAACTCAAAAAGGATAGCTGCTTCGTACTACTGTGAAATGAAGAGTTCTAAACTCTTCATTTCACAGTAGTACGAATATTATGATAAGTGTGATATTGAGCGCTGCATATGAATGTGAACCGAACGTGTTCTGTAGATAAATAAATAGAGCGTGAAAATATGAAATAAAAGACCGCTGTAATAATAACGTAGAAAAATAAAAGTAAAAATGAAACTATAACAGTTCAGTTGTTAAGAAAATGACAATCTAAAAATAGACAGAAATAAAATGTTATGAAGTTTGTTCGACGATAAACACGTAGCGTCTTTGGGGGCCGCCCGCGCCACGCGCCGTGCTCGCGGCTTCTCAGCCGTAAAATGGGGTTACTACCACCGCACCACCGAAACGGCTTCGATATTTCATTGTCTAGCTGAGCTGAATCCACAACTGTGAAGGATTAACTCACGTAACTGTTCTTCGGTTTCCCCGTCTGTTTTTTAATTTGCCACTTTAAGACATAACCGCCTTTGTGAGCTTCAGCCGGTGAGTAATTGCAGTTTTATTGGGGCCGATGTGAAATGAAGCTCCGGTGGCTCAGGAAAATCCTTTTGTTAGTCTTTTATCTACTTCACCCATTTATTAGCGAGAATAAAACGTTTTACTTGAACATAACTCAAGCTTTGCATAATGCTGCAAATACCTTTTTCATTTAATTCGACAGAATTCAATAATACTGTTCTGCATAAAGTGGTCAATGCTGGAAAACTATTCATTCAGTCAGAAAACTAAATGTGTCATGTCGAATTCGAGAAGCAATTTCGTTATTCACGTGACTTGAAATTCATCGCATAAAATATTTCGAATGTCCCGAATTCGTTCATGCAGGATAGGAACATGTGAACTTCGGCTGGAGCACATTCACGAACGTCATCGAAGCATCCAGAGAGTCTGGTCACCGACAGGCAGGCAGCCACAGCCACTTGTAATTCAATCAGACGAACGCGCCGCCGCCGGTGTTGTTGGCAGACTCGGCACTTTAATTTCCTGCCTTGTCGATCCAATTCACTCATTTAATGAATTCTGTTCAGTATGTATTCAAACTACTTAGTGTTGAGATGTATTCACAAAGGTACGTTTCAGGCATGGATCATATTCCCTGTAGAGAATAAATATTTCACCGCTGGCATAAAATGTTTCTCACGTAAAAGCTCAGTTAGTTGGTAGATTGTAGGATGGTAGATATTATTTTGTGTTAATTCGGTCTTAAATGAAACGACCGATTAATACTTTGAAGGTTTTCTAAGAGCATCAATGAACAACCTAAGTATTACAGTTATGGGGCAATTTTAATTAAATGAAGACAAAAGCGTGTCGTCACGCTTTGTACGTGCCGCTGTAATTCTACACGGAAGCTTCGTTATTTCGTACCTACGGGAAACGTCAGAATATATTGTGATTCAAGAAATCTTTGGTTTTTTTTTGTGTGCTAACATTGTTTTTCTTTATTTTGAACGACTAATCACAAACGCTTACCTACAGGAGATGTAAAGACATGATCAGAAAACGAAAAGTATTAAAAAAAAACAATTGCTTGTTTGTCACACAAAATGTTAAATCTCCAAAACTAGTCAGTTTCATAGTTTGTACTTTGTAGTGTTTATTTTTTATTTTTGTTTGATGAATCATGATAGATGTTAATTGGTGTTATAAAAAAAATATGTTACGTTTGTCAGACACACAAGCAGACTGATAAGTCAATGACCTTCAGGTCGTTCATCTAGTTCATATTTATCTATAGGTGTAAGGTCAAACATTATGTAATTACCTACCTATAATTTTAGAAGATAACTTGCATTCTACTTTAAGTCAATAGTCGGTTTAATGAAACAACAAAGTACAAACACTATCGTATCGACGGGAAATTAAGTAAATCAAAGCTGTATTCTCTACTTTATGTACAATTTCCATCTGAGAGGCGGCGGAGTACCCAGCAAAGATAGCGAATAAAATCTAGTCTTTTATGTGAAAATCATTCCTATTATTGAAATATATCCATGCAATTTGCGCAAAATAATTTTTTAGCTATTTTGTTTTTTTTTTTACAATTTTCGCAGTAGTTGTTGAATCGGTAATCGGTTGTGCGATATTTTCAACTATGCATTCAATGAAAATAATATAATTTTCCGATTTCTACAGTTGTGTTTCGTAGACAGTTGTAAGTATAGATGTTTCATTTCCAAGATATTAAGAGAAAATTTGCTTTGAATAATCATTTGTAGGTTTTTAATGCAAATATTGTTGAAATCTAGAACGACGATGTCATGTTTTTGGAAATAGCCTCATATTAGCATACCTTGATTGTTTCCCATATTGGATGTAATGGTTTTAGTCTAGATTATTGACCCGTATTGGATGTAATGATTATTTAATGGGTCCCGACTGTTGCAGTCAATATGTCCTGTTTCCTGAACTTGTTTTTTTCTTTTCAGTTTTTATTTAAAATTATTAGTTATTTTTTACGCAGTCGGGTTTTTATTTTTTTTAATTATTATTTTTAATTTTACACTTTTTATTTACTTAGATATACCATTTTAAAATCCTCATGAGAGCCCTTTATAGAGCCTTTCAGGCTACAGAGCGTGCCAACATTTGAATTTAGCGCCAAAATACAACATTTTGTTTTTTACCCGACTGCGCCAGAAGGAGGGTTATTTTATTTTGATATACCCAGTGTCACTCTCACAGTAAATACGAATCTAACAACACCTCTCAAGCTCCATCGAGCCGTTCAGGCCACAGAGCGTGCCAAACAATTATACATACATACTCTCCTTCTGGCTCAGTCGGGTTAAAACGGTGGTATTTTTTAGGAGCAGCCCACAATGTTTCTTGGAAACCTTACTTTTCTTTTATTAAGTAAAACTTCTATGATTTGCTTTCAAACTTGTAGCGGTAAAGGTTTTATATTTCGTAATATTATATCATTGACATAAAATCAGATGCTTCAAGTCATTTGTCATAGTTCTACGAACTCGCGCAATATGGAATATGTTATACATAATAGTTTGTTATTGGGCCAGTGACTGTATTTACTTTAAAGACAAATACAGCAACCGCGAAGCAACAGGGAAGTAAATAACCCCTAAGATCAGTCTATTTGCGTACTAAAACTTAATTAATATTACCGTTTGATTTTACGTTGGATCATTAATGAATTGTCCTTGATAAAGAACAGTATATTAAGTCAAGAAGACACTTAAAGTCGCCACGTGACGGTACCTAAGCATGTGTAAACACCGCACTACACAAAAAACGAGTACAAAAATTAAGTCAGCCAAACTCGTGCGAAAGATTCCGAAACATTGATAGTGTTGGAAGTATAACGCTGGCCATCTATAGAATTTACTTCAGATTCAAATGTGTAAGCTGGTGTTCGTTCTGTTTGTCACTCGGCAACTATTTTTTTCCTATGAAAACATGTCATGTGTAATTTTATAATAATATATATTAAATATTTCACTTCTTTCCAACTGTGTTTATTACTCCACTCTGCATTACAAGCAATAGGTTATGTGCTACATGTGTGAAGTGTAAATATTTTGTGAAAATATTATTATTTTACTCGAAATATGGATGAGTATACTAATTCGAAAGTTACGATGGAAAAGCTAAAAGGTACCATCAACTATCGCGATTGGGCATTTCAAATGCAAAATATACTAGTATTCGAGGATTTGTGGCAATGTATTACGGGAAAATACGAAACCTCAGGTGAGAACGCTAACAAATTAGCTCGTAGAGAGGAGAAAGCTCGAGCGAGGCTATGTTTGAGTGTTGAAAAATCGTGCTATTCTCACATTGTGCAGGCGAAAACTGCGAAGGATGTATGGGATGCCTTGCAGAAGGCTTACGATGACACCGGGTTGCAAAGGAGATTGTCCTGTCTGCGAACTTTGTGCTCGATTAAGCTAGAACAGTTCGATAGCATGGAAATTTATGTCAATGAGATCTTGTCACTTGCTGAACAACTCAGTAGCATGAAGAAACCACTTGATGATGAATTTCTTGCTACTATTATGCTCCAAGGGTTGCCTCAAGATTATGACCCAATGATAATGGCTCTAGAGCATTCTAGGATAGACATAACTACAGATATGGTTAAAACAAAACTACTTCAAGATAAGAGATGGAAAGGAAGTGCCGCTGATAATGGCGATGGCTGCTTATTTACACGGAATCGTAGTAATGAAAAGGCTAGCTCTCGAGGCGAGAAGAAAAATGCCTCAAGTACATCAAAACACGCTAGTACCTCGTCAAGTACGAACAAGTTGTGGTGTTGGAAGTGTTGTTCTAAAGGACATGGCAAGAAGGATTGTCCTCAATTGTACCGCAATGGAGCGACGTCGACTTCCATGGTGTTGTCTGCACTTAACACTGACAGTTCGTGGATTATTGATTCTGGAGCGACAGATCATATGTCAGGACGCCAAGAATGGTTTCAAGCTCTTGATGAGTCGTCGACTAAGGAGGTTTGTGTTGCTAATGGAAAGAAGTTAGATGTGAAAGGGAAAGGTGAAGTACATTTTACGGTTAACTCTTGTGGACATACAATAGATACTACTTTGAAAGATGTAATGCTTGTACCTGATCTTACTGTTAATTTAATATCTGTGTCTACCCTTGCTGAAAAGGGATTTAAATTTATTTTTGATAAAAATGGATGTAAAATACTTAAAACTGGTAAAGTAGTTTTATATGCTAGGAAAGTTGGGAGAGTTTACAGGCTTCATTCTGTGGGTAAAGTCAATCTGACAACGTCATCTACGTCTAAGGATATGATGTTATGGCATCAACGTTTAGGTCATATAAATTTTGACAGCTTGGCATCACTTAGGAAGGTGGCTAATGACATTGACTTTCAGGTTGATAATCAGAAGAAAGTTTGTGATGTGTGTCTTAAGGGTAAGCAATCCCGCGCTCCCTTTGTGACCAATCATAACAAACAGGTGGCCGAGGCGCGGCTGGCGCTCATTCATAGTGACGTCATGGGGCCGATGCCGACTACTTCTCTCGGAGGCAAGCGCTACGTCCTCACGTTTCTAGACGACTACTCCAGGAAGGTGTTCGTCTATCCCATTGCAAAGAAGAGTGAAGTGTGTAAGTACACTAAAGATTTTATTAGACTGGTAGAGAATCAGTGTAGTGCTAAAGTCAAGGTGATGAGAACAGATAATGGCTCTGAGTACGTTAATGCTGAGTTGACGGATTTTCTTAAAAAGAAAGGCATTGTACATCAGCTGACGGTACCCTATTCTAGTCAGCAGAATGGATCCGCGGAGCGCCTAAATCGTTCTTTACTTGACAAGGTCAGATGTCTACTGTATAACGCAAACCTTGATGACAAGATGTGGGCAGAGGCTGTAAACACTGCGGCGTTTCTGATCAATAGATCGCCAAGCTCGAGACTTTCTGGTAGATTACCAGAGGAAGTGTGGAGTGATAAGAAAGTAAGTCTTAAAAATCTGCGTGTTTTTGGTTGCGAGGCTTTTGCTCATGTAGATGACTGTAAACGTAAAAAGTTAGACCCCAAAAGTAGAAGGCTAATCTTTTTAGGTTACTGTGATAACGTCAAAGGATATCGTTTGTTCAACCCTGATGACAATAAGATCGTTATATCACGTGATGTGGTGTTCAACGAATCTGTGTTTCCAGGGAGAAATTTTAAAATAGGGCCAAAACGTGTGTTTGAACCTATTTATCTTACAGGAGGTGATGATGAGAGGGAGATGCTGGAGACTACGTCGGTTGAGGTGGAGTCAGAGTACCTGTTGCCTGAGTCGTCAGATCATCCACTTGAGGCGGAGCCAGATACAGTTCTTGCAGAATTACCAAATCATCCTGTTGAGTTGGAGTGTGAACGCGAGGCTAGTAAAGATTCGGTAACGTCGCCTGAATTGGCACCAGACTCTACTAGTACACGATATAACCTACGTTCACGTATGCCTAAGACAACCTGTAACATAACTAACGTGTGTAATGTGACAGAGCCCATAGAGCCACGTACTGTCAAAGAAGCTTTGAAATGTGAAGATAAAGAGTTATGGCAGAAGGCCATGAAAGAGGAAATCGATTCTTTTGTCTTACACGGAGCTTGGGAGCTTACTGATAAACCGGTTGACAAGAACGTTGTTAAAAATAAGTGGATTTTTACCCTTAAACGAGACTCGGATGGGAACATTATACGTTATAAGGCAAGGTTGGTAGCTAAAGGCTATACTCAAAGATATGGTGAAGATTTCCAAGAAACTTTATCACCGGTCGTTCGCCATTGTTCTATACGATTGTTGCTATCTCTGGCAGTAGAAATGAACCTTAAGATTGATCATTTAGACGTGCAGACAGCATTCCTGAATGGAAATTTGCAAGAGGAGATATTTATGCAACAACCGGAAGGTTTCATATGCCCTGGGAGTGAGAACAAAGTCTATAGATTACGAAAGGCTGTTTATGGGTTGAAGCAAGCATCGCGATCCTGGTACCGAAAGGTAAAAGATGTCTTATTTTCTTTGGGATACAGACAGTGTAAACAAGAAGACTGTATCTTTACTAAGAGATCAGGTGAGTCGATTGTTTTTATCGCTCTGTATGTTGACGATTTTTTCGTGTTCTATAATGACAAACGTCTGGCTGAAACGTTAAAAAGTTCTTTGTTAAATGTTTTTAAACTCAAAGACTTAGGCCCGGTACGAAACATGTTAGGTATAAAGGTAGAACGTGATGCAACTTCCATAAAACTTAGTCAGGAAAAGCGGATTGACAATATGTTAGATCGTTTTGGCATGACAGACTGTAAGCCTGTAAAGTCTCCCATGATAACTAATGTTAGTTCGGTAATTGAGAGTTGTAATAATGCTACAAATAACGTTGTAACGAAGTTTCCGTATCAAGAGTTGATTGGTAGTCTTATGTATTTATGTGTAACTACGCGACCTGACATTTCGTTTGCCGTGTCATATTTAAGTAAATTTAACAGTTGTTATACGGAATTCCATTGGAATCAAGCTAAGCGTGTACTGCGATATCTTAAAGGTACTAAGCAAAAGGCTTTGGTATTTAAGAAGTCGAATGTAGATCCTGTTCTTGAGGGTTATTCTGACGCAGATTGGGCGGCAGATCCTGATCGTAAGTCGTACACGGGGTATGTGTTTAAATACGGCGGTAATACGGTATCTTGGGGTAGCTACAAACAGTCCTGCATATCGCTTTCGTCCACCGAGGCGGAGTATTGTAGCTTGAGCGAAGCGAGTAGAGAAGCGGTGTTCCTACAAGCTTTAATTAAGGAATTGCTAATGAAGACTAGTTGTAAAATAGTAATGTATTGTGACAATCAATCTGCTATACAGCTTGCTATAAATCACACTCATCACAGACGGAGCAAGCATATAGAAATAAGATTTCATTACGTTAGAGATATGATAGATAGGTTTAACGTAGAAATTGTATACATCCCTACGGATGAGATGTTAGCAGATGTGTTCACTAAGCTCCTGGGCTGTGTCAAGAACGAGGTGTTCACTCGTCAGCTTGGTGTGGCATGAAGCCATCATGATGCCCACGTTATGGGGGGGTGTTGGAAGTATAACGCTGGCCATCTATAGAATTTACTTCAGATTCAAATGTGTAAGCTGGTGTTCGTTCTGTTTGTCACTCGGCAACTATTTTTTCCTATGAAAACATGTCATGTGTAATTTTATAATAATATATATTAAATATTTCACTTCTTTCCAACTGTGTTTATTACTCCACTCTGCATTACAAGCAATAGATAGCAATCAAAGTGTTGACCAAAATGTGATAAGGTGTTAATTCATCATCATTATATGTAATTACTATTAAATGATGACAATTACTCGATAAAATCAGTATGATATTTGGAAAAGGTAACGGTAATGGTGTAGGTAATGTAATGTTTTTTACCGGAACGTCGACGTTCAACTGACTGCGATAATATAAGATCCACTACTATACCTTGACTTCCGCCATCCCGGCACCGATCCGCATAGCACCATCGAGTATCATTCGAAAAACATGGCTAGCCCACTCAAACTTCAGCTTGCTTATTGCAAGCTATGTTCTGGCAACTCTAGTTCATTCACGATGACTTGCTTAAGAGCGGCCAACCCGCCATACTTTTCGCGAGAACTTTGACAAACGCTCGTGCGTGATTATGAAGTTGTTACACATATATCTTTAAATTTTTTGAACTGATAGGTATCTTGTGTACTATATCTAGGCTTCTATCGAAGCAAAAATTAAAAAATTGTAGGAACAAATTCAGTATAAGCCTCCAAAAATTGCTGTTTTTCTCAAATTTTACCTCAACTTTGGCCGTTCATAATGTACTCATAAATTGTAAAACTAAAGACAACAGCCTGATAGAAGCCTTGCAAATATAGTGGAGATTTTACATAAAAACAAATATTTATTTCACAAACTTGTAAGACTTATTCAAAAACACGTATTTCCTGGAACAAGTTTTATAAATTTTCGAACACTATTTTTCGTTCAATGTCCTCGCGATAGTCGGTATGAGGTGCGCGGGTGACGAGTAGTGCGGGGTCGGGGCTAGGTAAGACAGGGGAGTTGAAAAAATATCGCCGTGATGGCTCTGGATGAAACAACAAGCTTTTCGACCATGCTTGCGTTGACGATAGACGCGCCGGGAAGGACCCTCTTAACTATGCCATTTTATGATCACAAAAGTTATTATTTCGGCTGACAACCAACCTCTATTCCAGGTTAATCAGCACAACTAGAGGTACGTAGAGACGTAAGCTTCTACGCTTATTTATGAATGACTGAAAAGGAGATAAACACTAATTTCGTAGTTAGAACCAGAAAATAGTAGACAGCTGCGTCTGTCAGGGCATGACATGTGAAAACATCAAAGACATTCAAATATTTACGAGCGGTAGGTAAATATGATTCTGAAACTGATTACCTATTGACCTTTGACCAAACACCTTTTATTTGATTACTGGAAAATGACCCTCCATAGTTTCCAAAATACCGCTTTGCTCTATAATATCTAATAATTATTGGAAACATAAGTACATTACATAAACGCTATACAAACATTAATTCAGATGAATGCTGTGTCCCGCTGTATCCGACTGGGATAAGGTACCTATCATTTGCCTGATATTCATTTAGGTAATGAATTCCATACATCAAATCGAAAACCGCTTTCATTATTCATGTAATTATTAAAATTGACGTTGCAATTTTACACACTAGGGTTTTTTTATACTGACAAGTGTTACTTGGTCTGTTTAGTGCTAATTTTCACGACAAAGATCTCAAAATCACGCTGAACGCTGTTTCCATGCATAGAGCATACAAACTACATAGGTATACATGGTGATGATCACGTAAAATATCACTTGCAAATGTTCGTGCAATATTTGGATAGGCCATGAGACATCCAACTGACATAGTCAGGCACGGTTCTCAGAGTTCATGAGTTTGATAGCAAGCCATTCCAACGAGCAATATTGCCCGGAGCCCGAGGATAGCGCCCCTAGAGACTCGTCAACATGTCCGGTAGCGATAATCTCTGGTTCTCAATCCATCCGTTCAGACAGGGAGGGCGCCTCTGCATCAGTACGTTCTGCACTTAAATATTGATGACGTAATATGGCAATCATATGATCTTTGCCACGTATTCGATCTTCTATTCTTTTCATTACAAACAGCGGTGTTTTCTAAACAAACGATAACTGTCGCGAATTTTATTCTAGACTGATGATAAACTGATGGATTTCGATTTGATTCGAGTTAACAATAGTTTACTATCTCTCGAATCTGACTGTTTTAAAAACTTTGATAGTAATCAACGCTCCTTTAAAGCAACCTAGTCGAAACCGTGTGATTTTTACCTAGAAAATATTCCAAATTGAATGGAACTTCAACGGGTTTTTTGGGGGTACACTAGGAAGACTATCCTATGTTTTGGACCTCGAGGCCCTTTGGTAATTTGGAGGAGGGGGGTTATCCGCATAAAATCCCATAGAGGCTGAGGGTTGGGCTGGTTTGAGCATACACAGCACCGGCTTGCAACACAATTTTTTGAAAATGTCACATTGAGTCTTACTGTAAACCGTGATTATTCTCCCCGATAAAGTTATCGGTACTGCGGAATGAAAAGGCTGGAATTTTCTGAAACAACTGAACTAGGATTTCAGAAGAAAATTCTAAACATAATTTACTTCGGAAATCCTAGTTATGTTTGTGGGAGAAAGCCCTAATGGAGGCTGAACTAAATTGAATAATACATATTGAAGAGTCTCACAATATTATAGAACAGCTAATACCTGAACTAAACAACTAGTTCAATCGCTGGAGTTTTCTCGACAACCAAAAAAATATAGGCAAAAGAAAGCATTGCATTGTGGACAAAAGGTGCTCTCAAGTAGATACTGCTTCTGTAGACGCGACACTTAAATTAACTATCTTTAATGCCACAACGCGTTCTCTACACTAATTATTCAACCAGACAGAAAGAAAGGACCTTTCAGCGAAGCCTTCTGCCCGTTTTTACTAAACTACTATAGGTATATGTATAAGTGTTCCTAATAATAGTCTATTATAAGTATCTTGGCTTGGTTCACGAGGTTATCGACATGTGGGATGTGAACTAGGCGATCATTGATCATCTATCTATTCCCGATACCGCTGTGAGCTACAGTTTTTTTTTTAAATTTAGAAATGTTTTTATATCGTTTTTTTTTTAAGAATATTTAAAAATGTATAAACTTATAAAGAAATAATAAAGAAAATAAGAATCTATCCAAAAAAAATATAATAAAGAGGTAAAAGTTTGGTAGTTTATTCCGGCGTAATCTTCGGAAAAAAAAACATATGATATTCTTCAGGATCTAAGCTAGTATGGTAGTGTTTTGAATACATAATACAACTAATTTTATTCGATAGAAAAAATCACGAACTTATCTCTAAAAATTTCTTTTAAAGAGTAAAAACCATACTAAAATACATATACCCATAATTCTACAAGCAACATATTAGCATCATAGTGTTTTACTTTTTTAGTCCCATCATTAGATTTTTTGTAAATCGCAAAAAACCACTAATTAGTAACAACCGCTTTGTAGTGCAAGCTGATTAGAACCTTATTGTAACCACCACGTGAAAATAGGCATTCCTTTCGCTCGTCTAGGAAAAACGTTTCCACAAAGCTATAATTTTGAAATATTGAATCTCTTGAATATTTTATTTGTTTAAAATCTGCGACTTCTAGTCAAAACATTTATCTAAAGTGTGGTAGGTTATCTTGCATAATACCGTCTTGTTAACGAAAATAAAACATTATGTGTCATTGCTTTTTAACCGACTTCCAAAAGGAGGAGGTTCTCAATTCGATTGGTATTTTTTTTTTTTGTATTTATACCGATTACGCTGAGATTTATGATCTGATTTACGCGATTCTTCTTTAGTTTGCCATTTGGTCCCATACAAATTTAACATAGTTTGGCCCAGTAGTTTTCGTTTTATGAACATTTTATGATCATTTTTACTTCAGTCGTGTGGTCTAATTTCAACATGTTCACTGATTTCTCCCCCATTTGTGGAGCGATTCTCAAAATTCTTTTTTTATTTGAAATAATATACTCCTGAAATGGTCCCATTTAAATTTGATGAAGATCTGATGCTGATCTTCGGAGATATACAATGGAACTCTTCAAAAATAGACGGTAAATCGGTCGTGATTGCTGCAATCGCTTGGATGTTTATTGTTTATAAAACATCATGACAAAACATCACGCCTGTATGCTCTAAGGGGTACGCAGATGTGTACAATACACCCAAATTTCGACAGTTTCCGTATGTTAAGTTCCATTTATTGGGGATAAGCCTATTACCATGACATGTATTGTTAACTATGTAAAATAAATGCATTGCAAACATTTGTATAGGATATTACAACTAAAAATGGAAAATAAAATAAAAACTTTTTTGAAAAAAATAAAACCGACTTCAAAAAACACAAACAAGAAACGAAATGTATCAAACAAAGGTCACCGACTTATGAAGCTAAAGTTATTTTTCACTTTTTTGTGTTTTTTGAAGTCGGTTTTATTTTTTTGTTCTGTGTTATCATTTAATTAAATTAGTTATAAAACATCGTTACGATGACAACAATATCGATGAAATAAATACATGCCAATGGAATGTGTGTGTAAGGTCATTAGATCGAACTTCGTGGAGCATTTCCGACGTTTTGCTCCCAAACTGGAACGGACCAGGGCTGCCTTCAGGCGACTCCTGCCCAACCTGGGGGGGGGGCAAACGCCTCCTGCTGGAGGCTCTACGCGGGAGTATGGCCCTTTACGGGGCCCCGGTGTGGGCGAGTTCATTGAGGCGGCGAGCCGCCCACTACCTGAATGCACCCCAAAAGGTGGTAGCCGTAAGGCTGGTCCGGGGGTACCACACGATCTCTCATGGGATCTGGAGGCGATAGTCCTCGCGCGCCTACATGAATGGCGCGCGGAGGCGCTACGCCGGGGGGAAACTCCGTTGCCGCGGCAAATTGTCGCGCAGCGGACAAACTTTCGGCGTGATCTCATGGCGACATGGAGAGAGCGACTGTCGCAACCCCGTGCAGGGCACTCCACAATAGTGGCGATAAGTCCTCTCTTTGAGGAGTGGCTAGAGAGGCGCCACGGCGTCCTCACTTTCTGCCTGACGCAGGTCCTCACCGGGCATGGCTGTTTCGGGAGGTTCCTGCACCGGATCGGCCGGGAGGAAACGCCCGGGTGCTTCCATTGCGAGGAACGACCGGAGGACACGGTGGAGCACACGGTGGAGGTGTGTCCCGCGTGGGCGGAGCACCACCGTGTCCTCGAAGCGGCGATCGGCGGCGGCGACCTCTCGTGTCCGGCCCTGGTTCAATCCATGGTCCGGAGCGAGACGGAATGGGACGCCGTCACCTCCTTCTGCGAAGCAGTAATGCTAATGAAGGAGGCGGTGGAACGTGAGAGGGAGAGAACCTCACGTCCTCACGTCAAAGTTCAGTAGATCGAACTTAACTGCACAACAACAGAACCAGATAGACTTACGATACAATGGTCTCAACTCTAGTAGGTACCTAATTATTATAATTATTATATTAATGTGAGCTGTCAACAATAGGTAAAGTACAATTAATATTCGTGACTAGTACATGCAGGTTTTGACAGCGTAATTTATTCTGACACGTCCGAGATACATAGCTTCATTCAATCCATTCGGATGATTTTGCGCTTTTTGTTTTCAAGCTTTTTTACACGACTGCCCAAAAAAAGGAGTGTTATGTTTTCAGGGTCCATGTATGTATGTATGTTTGTGAGTTTCTTTATTCCACCATAACGTCTAAACACCTAAACCGATTTCGATGTACGTGGTGTCGTTAGAATCCTTGTGTTACCCCGGGTAACATAGGCTACTGTTACCCGGGACTAGACTACTGTTAGACTACTTTAAAAAAGAAAACATTAAATAATTATCTGATTAAAATTATTACATCCAAGATGGGTCCCGACTGTTGCAGTCAATATGTTCCGTATTAGAATTTATTATTGACCTTGTTTTTTTCTTTTCAGTTTTTATTCAAAGTTAGGTAATAGTTTTTTTTACGCAGTCGGGTTTTTTAATTTTTTAAATGATTTTTTACCTATCTCGGTGTGTCTGTTTAGTGTCCGGTGGAATCAGATCTGTGATGTGAATAACTACAGCTATACTGCTGTATATATTGTCAAGATAAGATAGAAGATTAAATTAGTTTTCACCTTCATTCTGATTGTTTTAGGGCTTTTCCAGACTGTGTCTTGATGTTGCCCGAAACCAACGTACATGACAACCGTTCATAACTGTGATGTGTGTGTTCTGACGTTGTTGTTGTAAAAGTAAATCACTTTAATCAAATAATCTGTTGCGACTTTAGTATCAAAATAAACAATTTGTCGAAACTGTTCACGGTAGAGAAGTGATGCGTTCGATCGTTATCTGAACGCTTAGAACGTGTGGAGTAGTCCTTTGCACACTGATACATACCTACGTAATAAGTTGATAATACTTTATCAACAAAACACCGCGTTTTAAGTACCCAAATAAACTGGTTTAAAATCAGTCAGTCCCTAGCTAAATCTAGTGAACACCTAATGACATTGTAAATCGGACTCGCAAACGGACCAGACGTCGCCATGTTCGGTCTTATCATTCAATTGTTTCTTGTTTTTGTAATATCTTGTTTAACGATATTCTATTTCTTCTCCCGAAGTAATTATGGATATTGGAAAAAACGTGGCGTTCCTTACGAAGAACCATCATTTATCTTCGGCAGCGTTACGTTCTTGATGAGAAGAAGCTTCTGGGACGTCTTCTATGACCTCAGCAAGAAATACAATGGCGATTATTTCGGAATATTCCTGTCATGGAAACCAACCCTCATACTAAATTCAAAGGAGCTTGCGAAAAAAGTCCTAGTGAAAGACAGTGACAGTTTTCAAGACAGATACAGTTACTCTGGAGTCAATGATGATCCGTTGGGCTCATTGAATTTGTTCTCAATCAAGGTATGTACGAGATTAATTAGAATAATTCCTGATAAATTATTTAATCTATCTTAATCCTGTATTAATTCAAATCAACTATAACGTCGGGTATGGAACGTTGGAGTTGCGATAGCATAGCAATAATATTTACGAACTCAACCGAAGAATCAGCAAATGAACTTTTAAATACAAGAAAATAAAACTTTAAATAGAAATAGTTTCGGTTATTGTCTTTATTTTGGTTTAACCGTAGCATCTTCAGAATTCAGCATTGAATATATTAATAGGCGCAGACCTGTGCAGTTGCTGCTACGCTGAGAGATTGTCTGCTCTTCGTTGAATAATTTCGCTTATTCCAGTTTTCCAGATTAAAAAAACCGTGGTATTCTTTTTTTAAAAAAAAACCTTGTTCTTCCCAGTGCTGGGCAAAGGCTTCGCCCATAAGAGTAAATGCAAGGACCATTTACTCTTCTCCTCGTAGTATTCTAAATCAAGAAAATGTCAAAGTAACTAATAATCGGCAATGAATCATACCAGTGCAGAAAAAAAATACAATTTATTTGTCTTTGACCTTGACTGAGTGCACACAAATTTTACGTGCAAATTATTATGATTAGGAAGCATGCATTATTTACTTGTCAACGGCGCACGAGTTGCTATGTAGTGTCTGCTGTTTGCATATTATGTCATACTTTTTTTAATCAAAGATTAGATTAGCGGCAATATAGTTTCGAATCTTTACTGGTATATAGGACTCGGAAAACAACTAGTAAAATGTGAATGGAAGCCCAAAGTACAGAAGCCAGCACATCAACCTACCCGAAACTGTCAAATTTTCTCAATCTACCTTGAACCTAATACTTTAGCGATAAAGTTGAAAATCTATTAAACAAAATTGACAGATTGTAGTAGCTTAATATGCTGGCGTCTGTAGCTATCCCAGATTACCCCTACGAGGAATACACGACCCATTTCTTCGATATGTTATGTCACCAAAGATTCAGCAGAGCCTATCGCATTTCACTGTTGGGACATAGGCCACTCCTCAGCTGCCTTGTGTACCTTGTCTGCCTTGCGAACCGTGTCCACTTTTTTTTTTTTTAATGGGAGGGACAAGCCCGCCACACTGTTCCCTAACCACTGTAACTCCTGAAAGCCAGAATCGACAGTGGCGACCACCAGAAAAGCGCCGAGACCATGAAACTCGACGAAGTCTCAGAGAATGAATTTAACTGTCTTGGATCCCGCAACGAAATTAATCAGAAAAGTATAGTGAAGGAGTAGAAAAACCGTAATTTCCACTTCCCTCCATATCAGCAGGAGACAGAACGAAACAAGGCCAATAGGCACAAAGGGACGTTTACAACTGGGATAGGCCTAGTTGCTTAGCACCACGGATAAATATTAACATTAATGGGTCCTAAGTTGTGAGCTGTTATATTTGATTCCAATAATAGGTATGGCAAAAACACTTGAACGCACGGAAATTTGTTCTAGTTTCCACAAGGTCTGTATTGTAAATAACTCCGGATGTAACCTGTACACTATCCAACATAATATTGCGTTCATTCTGACTGCACTGCCATAAAAAGTGATGTCCTGATTTTCACAGTCAGATGTGGAACATTGACAAAAAGGCGAGTTAACAAGCTTGAAGGAAAATAATTTACTCTTAAAGTTACCATGACCGGTGAGAAACCGTGTCCACTGTCCCAGCTTTGACTTTTTCATCCTAATTTTACGTCAAAGATTAACGCTTATAAAAGTGTTGTTTACCTCTCCCAAACCTTTATTCCCAACCAATGTTTGTTGCAGAGTCCAATGTGGTCACAGATGAGGAACGAGATGTCCCCCATGTTTACCAGCCTGCGCTTGAAAGGCATCACTGAACTAATGAACATCAACTCTGCCGAACTCGTGCGCAGGATACAGAAGGACTACATTGATAACAAAAAGCCGGTTGATCTTAAGGTATGTAATGATGACAGAAGAAGACCCAGTATCCCAGTGGGTGTTATATGATACATTAGCTTTAAAAAGGTGCTGTTACAAAGTGATGAGAACGAATGACTGAGATGGCTCTCAACAAAGCCAGGCCAGCGTATCACCGCATGATTATGTAAGGTACTGCGGCTACGGACCAAAGAAAAAATCTTCCAAAAAAGCACTGGTGGCCTACCATGATGTCTTAAAGCAAGATCGTTTTAATCTTGTTCCAGTGTGGGAAAGAGATGGCGCTAGACGTCCTCTATAGCTCCGTCTCTTACCCACACTGGAACAAGATTAAAACGATCCTGATTTAAGACGTCGTGGTAGGCCACCTGAAAGTATTATTAGTCGAGTGCGATTAGACAAGAAGGCGGAACTAAGTTTATAGTGGTCGTATTTTCGCCACAATTTATATTGGTCCAATTTCAAGTTAATCATACCCTAAAAAAAAGCGAGAGGAAATTCACACTTCTAAGAACTCAATAAAAAAGTCCCATGAAAATCCGACCACTATGAACTTCATTTCTCCTTTTGAGTTTTTTGGCTAATTGGACAAGGCAGGAATGTCATCTCTATCAAAGATTGAGCTTTAAGCGGCATCAGACTCTATTCCGCTTGGAATCCAGTGATCACTAAGTGTACTCGTCAAGTGAAATCATCTCAGTATGCGGACACTGTTAGTGTAGTGTGCTGTCCTAGTGTGAACCGGCTCTAATTAACATTTATGAAGATCAAGTGAAGGTAGTTGAATAAACAGCTTCGCTTTGCTGTGGCGGTACCTCCAATACTTCAGTCTTCGCGCGACCACAGCTGGTGCAATCCGGTCGAAACGTCGGGCTTATATGTAGTAAAGGTAAAATTCGCAATATATAATAATAAATACCCGTTTCTATCAAAGATTTTCCTTAATTACCGCAAATTTTTTCAATGACCTCCATCGTTAGGTTAAAGAAAACGCTTGTTGTAAGTGAGGTAATAAAAACTTTAAGCACCTCTCGAGGAGCTTTGAGAAGGATAATATTTGTGCTCATAAAATTGATGGTGTACCTATCCACCTATAATGTATAGGAAAATTGTAAGATCCTTTTAATAGATTTTGCACATATACTGATATATTCTAACCCGTTGGTGCTAGTATAAATATACTAGTTTTATAACAGGTTTTCGTTTGTTAGAAAACCTAGGCTAGTTTTAAACAAATGCATAAATGCGGTCTTTTTATACGTCAAATAATCAACCTTGTAACACTTATGTACACAATTACAAAAGCTATAACCAATATAAATACTCAATGACTTAGCAAATTCGTATCACGTACTGACTACTATTTGTGCAGTATGTTATCCTAGTACATTAGTACCTAGTAACAGACTTAGAAATTAATCATCAGTTACATGAATTGTATTGCAGGTTTGCTTTAAATTGTTAACTAATAAAATAAACATCAATGAGCTGGAATTAATTTTAATGATTGAACTTATCACAGCTTATTGAAAACTAGGCATATGTTACAAGTTAATGTCTTTACAAGATAATGTCCTAATATAATTACATAAGATATAAAATAGAGAACGGTGGGAAAGTAAGAAAAAGAACTACGAAGATTCGAAGACGTAGCTGTAACAGCCAAATGATATCGGAGATAAATACCTGTTCCACAGTAAAAATGTTCGGTCAGAGGAGTAATTTCTTATTACTCGCACTAGTTCTGTTCCATTTGATAATTATTTTCAGGAAACCTTACATTCCAGATAAAACAGAAGGTATTTTAATTGTACCGTGTGTTCCAAGTACGTTTTTCTAAGTATGTTTTACTAAGTTTTCACGTCTCCCGGCTCTTTAGTAAACTTATCCCACACAGGCGGATCTTGCAGGATCAGTCGACCTAACCCCAGGACGCCCCCCACCCCCCAAACTCCGTATCTCCTGGTCAACGGATCCCGTTGACCAATTTTAGGATTTGTATAGTCAAGTAGAAAAGTTTCTTGATATTAATTTATATGGTGATTACCGTTGACCCCATCGCGTAGTCCAGTTCTTCTCAATTTAGTGTTTTAAATTAGGAAAACTTATTCACAGCCAAATGTTCCTAACAATCCATTTCGGTTTGTGGAACAGTCAAATCCAAGCACGGCCTACATAGAGAGGTGGATATCGCTTTCAACGTGTTCCGTATTTCCGTAACAACTGTTGACAAGAATTACATTAACTATTTGACTCCATTCCACTTTGTCTAAGCTCTCAGGTTGATTCAAATCATAAGCTCACCAGGTATTGATCGTCGAAAATTGCGCCATCTCCTAACTTCATCTTCGTGCTTTCAGGAACTGTTCTCGATGTACACATCCGACACGGTGGCGTACACGGTGTTCGGGCTGCGCGTGAGTGCGCTGCAGGAGCTGACGTCGCCACTCTGGTTCATCACCCGCCACATGGTCAAGTGGACCTTCTGGCGCGGCTTCGAATTCACCATGATCTTCTTCATACCTGCTATCGCCGAACTTCTCAGGTATTTAACCATTATCAGCCTTTTCAACTATATCGAGGTTGTCTTCCAGTCCAACCGGATGCAACTAAAATACCTGAACTTTGCATGGAGTAAACGCCCACCTGACCTCCAAAAGTCAATTATTTGAAAACTTGATAGCTCTTGAAAGACTTATTGTCAACAAAAAGAATCTAAAGTTAAATTGAAAGTTGATTCTGTCTTAGCAAAATATTTAGAAGAAGCATTTGTATTAAAATGCAGGCGAATATTTTCAGATTAAAGTTCTTCTCGAAACCTGCCACAGAATACATAAAAAAGTTGTTCACGGAAGTAGCCACTGAACGTCAGAAAACCGGAAAGAACAGCGACAGCAGGGATCTCGTTAATCATTTGTTAAAGTTAAAGGCAAACTTAAAACTACCCGCTGGATCCGACACTCGTAAGTTCACCTTTGGGAATCTTATACGATATGTCAACAAACACTAAAATAAAAAAGAATGAAAATACAATGACTCGTAACGTGTTTTAATAACAGTAGGCAAAGTGCCTTTGATAATGATAAAACACGATTCAGACACAATCAAAAAATCTTATCAACTTTAATCATCTAATCGTGGGACAGATTAAAACATCTAATCACTAACAAATCATATCACCAATCTATTTGATACTACAATGGGATAGTCCAGTCCTAATTGCAATTTTATCGCTGAACCTTCTTATCTACAGATTTAGCTGATAACCTAATGATGGCCCAAGCGGCTATATTCATACTGGGTTCTATCGAGACGTCATCGACCACATTAACCTATATGCTTCACGAGCTGGCATACCACCCTGACGAACAGGTAATAAAACATCGTTAGCTAAATGATTGTTCATTAAATTTACTGATTAACAATCCGTGTTACAAGCATTTATTACAGAGGATTACATGCCATTTAGAAACATAACAATGCATTTAGATAATGACTATCATCCATCCACAAGCTTCCACTGCGGTTTTATTTAGCAGAGACGATTCCATTAAGTACATCCCTTTTCTCTTCCCAAAGTTGGTGAAAATGTCACGTTCCCTAAGCTACAACCGTTGCTACAGTTTCTTACTAATATTTACCGTGTAATACAAAGGACCTATTTCTTCCAGGAAAAACTTTATAATGAAGTCAGCGAAGCGTTAAAAGAAAGCGGAAAAGACGTTCTGGAGTACGATGATTTGTTGAAAGTTAAATATGTTACTGCGTGTATGCATGGTGCGTGACAGAATTTGCGATTGATTTCATGTATCTTTAAATTTTTAAAGTGATTTTAATGTTAAATGTAAAATAATCTTCCAGAGACATTAAGGAAGTATCCTCCAGTGCCGCACTTGGACAGGATGTGCAACAAGACTTACCAGCTGAACGACAAGCTGACGGTAGAGCCAGGCACGCCGGTGTTCGTGAATGTGATCTCCATCCATTACAATGAGGACTGGTATCCTGAGCCTGAACAGTGGCGTCCCGACAGATTCATCCATTCCACTGACAGCGATAACCATGACTTCACGTTCTTGCCGTTTGGTGAAGGACCCAGGTTCTGCATCGGTAAGTAAATACTTCAATATCATGACGAAATAAAGGAAAATCCACTGTCAACTTAGTCTGAAAAAGTATTGGAATGAATTGTGATTATATTTTTTGGTTTACAGGTAAACGCTATGGAATGATGCAAATACGTACAGCTATCGCTCAAATGATCATGAAGTACAAGTTCGCGCCCGATGGACCAAAGCATTTGGAAACTGACCCTTACAGCGTTATTTTGGGGCCTAAGAATGGAGGCAAAGTCAAGTTCATTCCTCGTACATAAAATATAACAACAATTAAAATGATAATGAAATGAAATGAAAATGTTGACGTTGTTATTGTTGTTGAAATGATGATGTTAGTCTATACAGTGATAGCTTCTATTTTGTACTAAATTAACTCATCGTGGATAAAGGTACTCCTTTTAAGAAAACTAAAAACACTTTGTTTCATTAATCCTACCGTTGTACTGCGGTTTTTGCGAGCTAAAAAAGACATTGTTTTTGTCGCTACCTCTCCGAGGCACTCTAATCAATGCGTTAGTACCCCCCCAACCAATTCTACGATATCGAGAAATATTCCTCAATTGCTATGCTTAGGGAGATATCCGATACAATTTCCTATCTGCCTGCAGAAAGAACAACACCTATTTTTTATTCTTAGCAGCAAATGATAAATTGACAATAACCGGTGCCCGAACCTGAGAGAATAATTGCTCAGAATATTTCGAATTAGAATCATCAATACAATATAAAAGTTATTTTTGAGCTTGGACTAAATATATTATGAGACAGGCCATTTTGTGAGAGTAGTTTTATTGTCTAATCCATTATGAGAACAACTGGTTTCACAAAATGTTTACCTACAAGTCTAGTGTTACTAAGAGAAAGATATTGGTGAATTCTTCGAATGCCACCCAACAAATTCTGCCAATATTTTTAGTATAGGAAATACATTTTCCTTCCGTTTTCAACTTCTTCATCAATAGCAGTAGACAGAAACTTGCCAAACTCTTGGTAGTATGGCAAGTTGAACAATTAAATGTGTTGAAAATGGTATTCTTGTTTAATTAAGTCTACCTTAACACGTCACTGGCTCAACATGGTGACAATGTCCGTTGCCCCCAATGAGCAAGGAATTTCGAACAGGAAAAGGTTTTACCAAAATTGCTCGATAGCTACAAACGACCTAACATAGACGAGCCGTGGCAGCTATAGAGGATCAACCGAATACTAGCTTAGCTCCGAAAACCGGCGTTTATTTCTCAGCCAGGAGATAACATTCCAGCAATCGGGTGTTCTGAAAAGTACATATTTTGGTCATTTACAAAGGTCAAAAAGTCAACGTTTAGGAGCAAAGCAATACCAAAACCGGTTATATTTACCTAAAAGGCATATTTACTAAAAGGTAGAATGTTTCATTTCAACAAACATCCAATAAATAGTGTTTGAATATTACACGAAATTCGTTTCAAGTCGTACACGAGAGGAAAAAGGGAAATAAAATTGGACATCGATAAGTGTCAACTTCACAACGCCGCCGAGAGTGTACATATTTTGTGTTGATAGCTTCGATCCCCTTTACAGAATATTTTTGATAGCAAATAGTAATATGAAAGAGGCGTTTCTGTGGTATTTTATTGTTGGAGTTATATACGGTGACTGGTAATTAGTGACCGATACCTAAACACGTGATTGTACTCATGAAAACAAACAACTTTTACTATGGGACCAAACCTGAAATCGTGAAAAAAAAAGTCTGCTGTTCAATGGCTGTTATGCAGTACATTTTGACCATGCAGGTGGCCTACCATGACGTCTTAAAGCAGGACTGTTTTATTCTTATTCCAGAGTGAGAAAGAGATGGCGCTAGACGTCCTCTATAGCTCCGTCACTTCCCACACTGGATTGACATTAAAACAATCCTGCTTTAAGACGTCATGGTAGACCACCTGGCCAAAATGTACTGAACAGCAGACTTTTATTTTTAAAATGGTTAAAGAGAAACTTTGTCAATATATCGTCTGTTTTGTGATATATACAAGTACCAGTATTCGAGCATATTGATTTACTGTCAAACGATTTGCAGGTCACATGTGAAGGTTTCTAATACATCAGACAGTTGTTATCCGCGCACCTGAGCACCAATCATCCGTCCTGCGTACCTACTTACAAGGCTGAAGACTGTAGACCAAAGAACTAGTACACAGTTTTAATATCGTACGTTCTTGTTGCAGAAATTCGCTTTTGTAACGTGCCTGAGTACTCTTTTAAAAGGTTTTTTCATGAAAACTGTTCAAAATAATTTGCTGGTACTTAATACTACTGTGCTTAAACGACGTTGTGTTATCCGAAAACTTTACTTCTCTTTATCATTGAAAACCTTTTTGCATGGAATAAATAAATAAAACTACTGATCGGAATAAGAAAAACCGGTGAACCGGTTCGGTGAAGGAAAATATCGTGAGGAAACCGGCATGTCCTAGAACCAAAAATTCGAAGATCGCCGATCTACCAATCCGCGCTGGGCCCGCGTGGTGGATTATAGCCCATTCCCTCTCATAGAGAGGAGGCCGTGTCCCAGCAGTGGGAACATTATAGGCTGATGTTGATGATGATGATGATGAGTGATCGGAAATTATCGATACCATTTTAAACGAGCGAAATGATATTTTCCATAAACTCGTCTCGTATGTTTTTTGTTTAATATTGTTACGAGCTGGGTATGGGATAAATTAATTACTACCGAAGAAGCAACAAATAACTTTAATAATCACAAAACACTTAAAACTTAATCACAAGTACACTACTGATCACTATTCACTTAGATATCGCACTTACTAGTTCACTTCGATTCGCTTCGTACTGTAGCCAAAATCAGACTGCCTGCTCCCGCAAACACGTCGACTATTTATATGGCGATCGAACGTTCGAGAAATATCCACGACTTCCTAGAATCTTCTAGACAATTCCACAACTTGTATAAAGGAAAGGAGTAGGTACTTTATGCCCTCGGCATACGGTCGAAATTACAATGATGTTCTTTTGTAGGTAGTTTGCGAATTTGTACCTACATCATTCGGGACATGTTTTACCTACCTACCTACTATTACCTACCTACTTAGTAGTAGGTACCTACTACCGTAACTGTAGGTAAGTACGGGTACGACGTAACACTGCCCCCTCCTTAGACATGCTCGTCCCGAGCATCATTAGCCCCGTAGTATCGGGCCAATCGGTCTACATGGACAATCTTAGGCGCACCTCGTGGACCCTTCTGTATTCGGTAGGTGACATCGTTGATCCTAGTCACGACTCGGTATGGTCCATCCCATTTTGCTTGCAATTTCGGAGACTTCCCCTTGCTCCGTACTGGGTTATGCAACCACACCAGTGAACTTTCGCCGAAACCCCTACTATTTGCCTTCCGGTCATAACGGGTCTTCATCTTCTCAGACATCTGTTGGCCGGATTGTCTGATATGCTCATAAACATCATTCAACTTGTTACGCAAGTCAATCGCATAATCTGTTACACTACGTGGAGCATCAGGGGGAGTTCCAGTGATTAAATCAGCAGGCAACCGTAATTCCCTTCCAAAGTTCGCGAAGGCTGGCGTCACAGTCGTACTTTCGTGGACTGCGCTGCGGTAGGACAGAAGAAACGGCTGAATGTGCTTGTCCCAATCCCTTTGTCTGCTTTCCACGACTTTTGCCAGATATCTCTCCAATGTTTGGTTGAATCGTTCCACCATTCCATCAGATTGTGGGTGGTAAGAGGTGGTTCTGGTTTTGTGGGTACCCATCAATCGACAAGTCTCTTGAAATACTTGCGATTCAAAATTCCTTCCTTGATCGCTATGTATTTCTAAGGGTACTCCAAAACGACAGAAGACTTCCTGAACTAATTTATCTGCGACAGTTGTAGCTTCTTGGTTAGGAATAGCGAAGACTTCTGGCCACTTTGTGAAGTAATCCATGACCACCAGGAAGTACTTGTTTCCGCTCTCACTTTCTGGAAATGGTCCCGCAACATCTAGTGCTATCCGTTCCCAAGGGGCTCCAACGTTGTACACTTTTAATGCACCTCTACTGCGTGTGTGGGGTCCTTTCACGGCCGCACAACTGGTACATTGGCGACACCAGTCCTCCACATCATCTCGACAGTGGATCCAGTAAAATCGTTCTCGAATTCTTAGTAGACTCCTTTTTACCCCCATATGTCCTCCTGAACATCCATCATGGTAGAGCCGTAAAACATCCGGTACCTTAGCTTTAGGGACAACCATTTGTAGATGACAGTTGTCCCCTCGAGCATTTTCCCATTTACGGCACAAGACTCCATCCTGGAACACCAAGCTGTTCCATTGCGCCCAATAACTCTTCGTGATGGAACTCATCGCAGCCACATTACTCCACTTAGGTTTAGGAGCACCAGCTTTGATCCACTCGAAGATCGGTTTGATGTCCGAGTCATTTTGCTGAGCCTGCTGTAGTGTTTCCTTCCATTCATCGCTGAGATCCGTTCTAAGCATCCTCACGGGCACTACTTCTTTAGTCTCTTGTCTGGCACAGTGCTTACAGTCTTCAGGACAAGGTCTTCTTGACAAGGCGTCTGCGTTACCGTGAGTTCTCCCACTACGATGTTCAGTTACGAAGTCAAATTCTTGCAGTAGTTCAATCCATCTCGCCACTTGCCCCTCTGGATTCTTGAACTGTAATAGCCACTTCAATGCAGCGTGGTCAGTTCGTAATTGGAATTTACGTCCCAACAAATATTTACTGAAGTGCTGCAATGTCTTTACTACGGCGAGTAGCTCCCGTCTTGTAACGCAGTAATTTCTTTCTGGTTTGGATAAAGACTTGCTGAAGTAAGCTATCACAACCTCTTGGTTTCCTTTCCGTTGAGACAGCACGCCCCCAATTCCAGTATTACTTGCATCTGTGTCAACTATGAAGTCATTTTCAGTGTCAGGATATCCCAAAATAGGCGTATTGCACAGACGTGTCTTTAATTCCTGAAATGCGACGTCGCAGTTCTCGTCCCAACAGAATTGCCGCTTTTCCTCAGTGAGTTTGTGCAAAGGTTTTGCAATGTCGGCAAAATTCTTGACAAACCTTCTATAGTAGGAGCACAAACCCAGAAATGCTCTGACCTGTGTCTTGTCTTTCGGAACTGGCCAATCCTTGACGGCGACTACTTTTTCTGGGTCTGTTTGAACACCTTCCCCCGAAACGTATGTGTCCCAAAAAGTTCACTTCTTGTCTGAAAAACGAGCACTTTTTCGGACTTAACTTGAGATTTGCTGTTTGGATTTTCGACAGCACTTGGTTGAGGTTTTTAAGGTGATCTTCAAATGTACGGCCCACGATGATTATGTCGTCTAGATAGACAAGACATGCGTCTCCAATCAATCCGGCGAGTACTTGCTCCATCAGCCTTTCAAACGTCGCAGGAGCATTGCACAAACCGAATGGCATAACTTTAAACTGCCACAACCCTTTTCCTGTTGAAAATGCAGTCTTCTCCTTGTCCTTGGGGTCTATTTCTACTTGCCAGTAGCCACTTTTCAGGTCAAGTGTGGTAAACCACTTCATACCAGTCAGCGTATCCAGTGTGTCATCGATCCTAGGCAGCGGGTAGCTATCCTTTTTCGTGACATCGTTCAGTCGTCGGTAGTCCACACAGAAGCGCATGCTGCCGTCCTTTTTCTTTACCAGGACCACAGGAGAACACCATGGACTGGATGAAGGCTCTATAACACCGTCCTTCACCATTCCCTCAATCATGGTTTCCACCTCTTTTTCACGTGCAACTGGCAGTCTTCTTGGTCGCTGACGGATTGGTAACTCGTTGCCTGTATTAATCTTGTGCTGAACTAGTCCAGTTCTCCCTATGTCAGCATCGTTTGAAGAGAAAGTGTCGGCGTACTGAAGTAACATCTTCTTAGCCTTGTCCATTTCTCCTTTAGTTAAATCGCAGTTTTCCAAAAGCGTTGTCACGTCAAACTTTGGACTACGATTTTTATTTCCGGTAGGCAGATTTTGCAATTGACGCATCCAAGCTACTTCCTCGCAAGTGCCGATCAAGGTGCCCTTCTTAATCACTTGCTCCTTGTCACTTGGATTCAGTATGCGTACTGCCGAGACGTTGGTGGCCTTGACCAGAGTCCGTGCCATCTTCCATGGAAAGTCATTGTTCACTCTTTCTATCAGAACACTTCGATCTTTTTGTCCAGAATTCCGTGGTAGACTAATTGGCACAATCGTTTCTGATCTGCGAGGGAGAACAATCTCCTTCAAGCAGTATACTTTCCCTGATGGTGCACCTTCCATGAAGACTTCCTCTGAACCACATTTCAGTACTCCTTGTTCAACGTCGATCTCACAACGATATTTCCGCATAAAATCCAAGCCCAAGATGCAATCGTCCACTATGTCGGCTACGATGACATTGTGCTTGTAAAATCTGTCACCCAATTTTAACTCCACCTCCTTCTTGCCTCGGACGATTATGTGCTGACCGGTAGCTGTTAGTAATCGTATACGGTCGTGGTTATCGAAGTAGTCCCCAAGAAACCGACTTGCTAGGTGAGAATTGACGACCGTGTGAGAAGCTCCAGTATCCAACGTCAGTTTGCAAGGTGTTCCGTTGACTTCGCCTTTGATGGTCAGGCTGTTCCCGTCATGTGCTTGCGAGATCAAGATTCTCGGGGCTTTTTCAATACCAGCCAGCACTCGCCCCCCAGTCCTGGCATTTACTCGTTTCCCTGCTGTGGCTGGGCAGTCACTTCATCCACCCTTCCCTGCTGATCTTCTCTCGGGGTGCTGCGCTTAGGACAGCTTGACCGAAGATGACCCCTTTCTCCACAAGTGTAGCACCTAAGACTGTACGCTTGCGGGCGGTCGCGTACAGGTGTTGCTACAACCTCCCTGACGCGGTGCGTTCGGTGGTCCTGCCTCACTGCCTCTACTTCTAAGGCATGGGCCAAGGCGTCTTTCAGCGTCTCATGGTGCCCAAGTCTCACAGCGGCTCTAACTTCCAAATCACGTATTCCATCAATGAACGCTTGTACCAGATTCCCATCGATAAGTGCAGGGGCAGACTGGTATGCTTTTCGAACCAGCTTTTCAACTTCGAGGGCCCACTGCTGCAGGTTCTCGGCATTACGTTGAACACGATCCTTCAACTTAGCACGAAATACGTGCTCCAGGTGCGCGTCGCCGTATCTGGACTCTAACGCCTCCAGCAGCTGCTCGTAGGTTACATCCTTGCCGAGCGCCTCAAGAATGTTTAAGGCCTGGTCTCGAAGGCCCAACTTGAGCGCGGTCATGGCTTGCGGTTTTGTCCATCCATTCGCCTTCATAACGGCCTCAAATTGAATTTTATAAGCCGACCACGAAGATGTTCCATCGAATGGAGGCACCTTAAAGCCCCGCGCTGAGGGTGCAGCAACTACTGAAGCCACAGTCACGTCTCTAGTCTTCAGTTCTCCCAAAGCCTTTTTCACCCCAGCGATCTGAACTTCGGCCTCTGAGATACGGTTCTCGTGCTGGTGAACCTGATCCTTCATCACTTTCAGATCTTTGCCAAAAGTTGCATGAAGATCCTTTATGAGGAGCATCTGTTCATCCTGGCGGCGGGCCTGCTCCTCTTTATCTTGCTGCAACTGCTCTTCCAACCGGCGAGCCTGCTCCTCTTGACGGCGAGCCTGCTCCTCTTGACGGCGAGCCTGCTCCTCCTTATCTCGTTGCAACTGCTCCTGTAACTGGCGAGCCTGGTCCTCTTGACGGCGAGCCTGCTCCTCTTGACGGCGAGCCTGCTCCTCTTGACGGCGAGCCTGCTCCTCTTGACGGCGAGCCTGCTCCTGCAGCAGCGCCATTAAAGCTGACAAGTCTGGCGCCACTGATGCTGGAGAAACTCCGGATGGGCCAGCGACTGGCACTGACGTAGGCTGGACACCACCCGGTGTCTGTGTCGGAGAATCTCCAAACCGCCTTTGGTCCATGTCCTGCTGTCGCTGACTCCTGGTACGGATACCGTCCGTGTCGTCCTTAGGTAGAATTGGCATAATTTATCCCTCACTTCTGACACCAAATTGTTACGAGCTGGGTATGGGATAAATTAATTACTACCGAAGAAGCAACAAATAACTTTAATAATCACAAAACACTTAAAACTTAATCACAAGTACACTACTGATCACTATTCACTTAGATATCGCACTTACTAGTTCACTTCGATTCGCTTCGTACTGTAGCCAAAATCAGACTGCCTGCTCCCGCAAACACGTCGACTATTTATATGGCGATCGAACGTTCGAGAAATATCCACGACTTCCTAGAATCTTCTAGACAATTCCACAACTTGTATAAAGGAAAGGAGTAGGTACTTTATGCCCTCGGCATACGGTCGAAATTACAATGATGTTCTTTTGTAGGTAGTTTGCGAATTTGTACCTACATCATTCGGGACATGTTTTACCTACCTACCTACTATTACCTACCTACTTAGTAGTAGGTACCTACTACCGTAACTGTAGGTAAGTACGGGTACGACGTAACAATATGAAAAGCTTTTAGATGCATTTATAGTATCTCTTTCAAGAGCATCCAGAATATTTTAATATGTGTACATGTACTCAGAATGACCTCTCTTGTTTCAATCAACTTTTAATTTTACGACTTCAACCTTACAAAACGCTAAGAAAGCAAATTCTTTTCTCCTAGAATCACACTGGAGTTCACAGTCTCTATTTTTTTTAAATTTTTCTTAAGAATAGCTCAAAGAACAAGCATTTTCCGTGTTCCATTTCTCTTTACACAAACACAAATGAGTTATAAGAGTATCGTTAAAACAGTACACTATATTCAGTTTTTCTTTTGCGGCAGCCGCCTCGCCTCGTCGGTTGCAAGCGTGTAACTGAGTGGAGAGTTCATTTAGGATATGCAAACATTGTTTGATTGCAGTGGATTGATGAAGTTCGTCACCCGCTGTGAAATTCTCGTGAATACGAATCATTGTGGATGTAATCCGAATCGTCTTTGTGCGGATTCATCTCTTCAATTGCGAGCTGCGTTTTGAACCTTCCAAACTCCAATACAAAGCTCATTATTAGAGTGTTAAACCAAATAACTTAAAGTTTTATCCAGTTTCTGAAAAGTCTAAAATTTTATAAAGTATTTCACAAAAATAGATAGACCTTGTATCCTAATTTTAAAAAGAACCCGGAAGGTAATATTGAGCAGATTTTTTCCTCGAAATCTACAATAAAATAAAGCTCAAAGTATTTATCAATGAATTTAGCTTTGAGCTTTTAAAAAATCTTTGACGTGCAAAGCACTTCTAATATACGCTCTCTGACGATAATCTAGGTTCACTTTTCTGTATACATAGCAAATAGGTACATATATATGTACTGTCGTGCATTTAATAGATAGCATACACCCCAACAAGATATCGATCGCACCCTAATGGACGATTTTGGAACATAGGGCCTCGCCCTTCGTCTTTACACACGCAGCAAACGGACTTATCTGCAGAAACCATTGTCACAACTTTCCCTAAATAGGAGAAAACGACTCAGTACAATTTCTTAATAGAACAGAATTTTACTAGGAAATAATATACGCTTTCAATGAGTTGGGCAAAAGTAGAACACGACAGTTAACAGTTAATTAAATGTTTTGATTTAAAGTGTTATGTCGAGTTGGACTTTGAGCTTTGAAGATAAAGATATATTTATTGCGTAACTGTGTATATCAAGCTCTTAATAGTAAACATTACATTTCCAGTCTCAACAGTCCACCCAAGTCGGGTATGCAATAGTATTTCAAGCAATTAGGTTCCCAGAAACATTATTTTCTATCAAAAAACTCATTCAGATTGTAAAATACATTATTAATTAACATTTTTTTCAATTTATTTTTAAACATTCAATTGCCATTTAATTGCCTAATTGCCGGCGGTAAATGATTGTACACACGAATGGCAGTAACACAGGTACTTTAATAATACATCATCTTGTTAATAACTGGTAAATTAATGTCATATTTATATTGTTTCCGAATGTTTCTCTTAGAGTTTGATTTGAGATTAAAATATTGCATATTGTTTTTAACAAATAAATTACTTTATTCGAGTATGTAAATACCAGTCAGTGTCAGGAAAGCCTCCGTTTTGAAGACATTTCTTAATGATTCGGTACTATGCATGTTATATATTGTCTTTAGACATTTCTTTTGGAAAATGAATGTGGATTGTACGTTTTTCGAGTACTATTAATATTCTTTTATTAATCTTTTCAATATGTGCCTTCCAGTTTAAATGTTGATCTATATTAACTCATAAGAAATTTGTGTCTTTTACTTCTTCAACCGCTGTATCAGAAATGGTTACATTAAATTTCGTAGGTTTACTTTTATAATTTCTAAAGAAGAAGATTTATCTTCAATTATCAGCTTAACTGAGTACCTTTTGTTTGACTCAGATTTTAAGTATAGGCATACCTTAGTGTGGCGGTATCATACTTAATTGTGTATGCACATGATTATGTGCAGGTAGACCATGGACTTTGTATCCAGAACTGACCAGACCAGACAAGGTGCATCATCTAATGTTGCCTCATCGTAATATGCAAACATGCCTTGACCCTGGTCATTTACAATTAAAACCTTAAGACAACGATAGCCTACTATAAATACAAATTAATTAAATGAAACATAAAATTTTGTATTAGACAATATTTTTAGGCCATACAACACGACTTTCATTGACATAAATTTTGATTCTAGTAGTAAAACACGTTGCGGAATTATATGTCAATGGCATTGGGTTGACCTCGTAGAGAGAGGAGCTCGTGGCTAAATAATAACAGCCGCTCGGGTCGATCGTTAGGTTAAGCCGTGCATGCCTAGGTTGGTCTGTGGGGTGACCACCCTTACATACCGAGTTTCCTCCGTGCCTAAAAAAGCACGTTAAGCTGTTGGGTCCGGCTGTCATTTGAAGATCTTTGACAGTCGTTACAGGTAGTCAGTGGCCCAAAAAGTCTGACAACTAGTCTTACCAAGGGGTATCGTATTACCCAGTATTTACTGGGTTGTGGAGGTCAGATATGCAGTCGCTCTATGTAACATACTGATATTCAGCTACATCAGGTTTGACTGGAAGCCGACCCCAATATAGTTGGGAAAAGGCTAGGCAGATGATGGCATTGACTTGACCTTTTGACCTGAGTATGACTTGCCAAAATGTTACAAACAGCCTTCAACCTACGATTGAATGCGTCATTTTGGCGACAACTCTGCCGACAAAGGTCTATATAAGCGTTACCAGACAAGGCTTAAAAGTTCTCATCGCCTGCAATTACACATCAAAACCAGAAAAAGCAACAGGTAGATTTGCTTAGCGTTAGAAAAGGTATGGTGGTAATACTTCTCCTAGGATCTCCTCTAAGTAACCAATACTGCCTCTAAAATACATTTGACAAACCACTTAATATGAAGAACACTTGAAAAAATAAACCTATAAAGTGTGTACAGCGTGAACACCATCACCCCATCAATAAGGTTGCCAGTGTTTCCACCGCACCACGAAACTATCCCGAAGAAAACCTTCTAATTGAACCTTCCTAATCGAAATAAAGCTTAGAGCAGCAATGTGGCGCTGTCTCTACTTTAGCACACTTAAAGTAAACAGATGCCTTTTTTAAATTTAATTATTTCGGTATTGCGAGAAGGTGTTACTAGATGAGTTTATGAGCCCTAATTTCAATTAGTAACATGTGAAACGGTGTCCGTTTCATGTTACTAATTGAAATTAGGGCTCACCTAAATTCAATTAGTAACATTAATAAATAAAAAATGAAAAAATAAATAAATAAATCCTTCTAATAATATAAAAAATTAGGGTTAGTGCGTGAATTAGGAACAGTCTGTACAGTGTGAGTAAACGATTAAAAGTAGATTCGTTCTGTTCCAAAGAGATGAGCCGATGACGATGAAAATTAACTGATAACAAGCCAAAATCATTTTCAATATCCCTTGCTACTTAATATCACGGCACAGTGATTTTAATCTACACGATTATGCTGATTAACTAATCTCGTAAATCGCTTACTAAGAATAGGATTGGCGAAGAAATTAATTGAAAAAGATTCACAGTGGCACACCCTCTCCGTGTCGAGGCGGGGGTGAATCAGCGCCATTAAAAGCATTTTTCACGCGCCATCTTGCCACTTAACAGGTATGCATGTACATTGCACAGTTTGTTTTCGGAGCTACGGAATAAATGCCCCAGTAATGTTAGGTCTTGTAATAATAGAAGTTTTAGCCAGGTTGAGGATATGCGGCTGTTACTATGGAAATACGACATGAAAGTATAATGCAGTGCCGGTCGTGTGGCTTCTGTTAGCAACTAGACATCAGGATGAATGCACATATGTAATGGATCTGTTAGGCAAATGGGCATTGGGCTGCATCATTCATATTTTACATTTAAAACAGCGAAAATCCTGATTTCCCTGAGGATCGGGGTAAGCAACCGCCAGTTGCAAATGTGTGTGAAATGTCCTAGTAGTTTACATCGATATGCCAAGTAATACCTTCTTGTAAGGAATATGTTCCAGGCATAATTTGAGTACTCAATGAGTATTATTAAACAATGACGGATTTGTCTCTCGAAGACAACACAAACAATTCGTGTCGAAGTGCGAGCATTTGGCAAAATGTACAGTCACGCTCGTGAGCTGCTTCGTGACATAACGAGATGAAACCGCGCACATGTTGGAAAACGGTGTAAGTCGCAGGAATTGGGAACAAGCGCCTAATAGTCACGTGATCACGTCGGGATAAACCCAGGACGTGCATCAGATACAATGGGAGATGGAGGGAATGAAGTAAAGCGATAACAAGACTACTTTACTTAACTGGATGAATAGGACACGGACATGGACTCTGAATGTGTATTTTTATGGAAGAGTCTTAAAGTGACAAAAAATAGGAGGACGATGCAGTGTGATCGATAACTTGGGTAAATTAGTTCTTTAGAACATTATAAGACGAATGTTTGTGTTCAAATACACGTGATGGCCTTCGGCTCGGGTATCCACCGAGACTGCAATGACAAAGTTTACCCACTTGTATTAAAATGTACTATTATTTATCGTACTTAAAAGCAAATATAATAAAATAAAAGTAATTTCGTTATGAAAATTAAAACGAGCCAAGTTAATATAAATGCCTGGGTAACTTTTTCAAACAAAAGTATTAGGAATGTTACACTTCATAAAGTTCTTCAAACATTGTTTCGCCGAAATTTCTAATGCATTAAATATTAAAGAATTGTTTCTTAGAAGCCTTCTCGCTTTTCTGATTTTTCTTTCATAAAAAAATTCCTTTGAACAACTTAATTTTCTTCATAACATAACGTTACAGCGCGGTTTTAAATAGATTATTCTTAAGACAGGTTTTTTCTAGTAAAAAAAATCCTTATGGCAAATTAATAATCTCCTAATCTTTTATTTTACAAGTTATCTGTAAATAAATCCGAAAATAGATGAGCCATTACACCTAATCTTTTATAGAAGTCAACCGTTAAAATGTGTGATTTACTTATGTCAGATTATCAGATTACAGGCTATTATCAGTCAAGATTTCCCGCTTGAGTGAAACAAATAAAACAGCACATGTTTGTGAAACACGTGTACGTTAAAGGACATAGAACTAATCACGCAACTCACCAAGTTACTTAACTTGGTAACACAGCTTCAGTTTAACTAAGAGAAATTATTTTTTTTAAATCACGGGAGCTCATTAACTGGTTCACTTCTATGGTAGCAATTCGCGTGTTATAAGGGTGTAAAAAGTGCCGAAAGGCACTTGTTCTCCCTATCATTGCGATTTTTTTTTCGTTCTACACTGTACCTGGGAACCTTCTAGTTAATATCAATCTCCGATTGGCAATTTTTTTTTTAAACAAGTTTTTATTGCAAGATTTTTACTTTAAACACAACCCCCGTACTATTCAATCCATCCATCAGCACAATGTTTTGAGTGCGTTACATTGAGTTCTACCACAATACAAGATTATTCACCCCCAAAAAAAAGTCTAGTATTTCCAGTCCAAAAAAAAGAACGAAATGTCTACTTTCAAATATAACTGTCTAAGAAAATATTACTTCTGTTTCTCACCACAGCATTCTACACTTCTGTTCCTTTATAAATGCGTACTGCGACTAAATCCTTTTAGTAATTTTATAAAGCTCGGTTAAGTTAAGAAAGCACTATTTTCCTGAAAGCAATTTTTACTTTTAACTCGCAATGTTTTATCCTTGAACAAAAATCCTGAAACGTGGACTTTTAGCCAGCTCTCGGTTTTACGGAACTTATATATTTATTTTATCTTTCTTCACACTTCTGGTTTATTTTTTAGAATTGAATCTATTTTTTTTCTTATAATCTTGTGTCGATTAAAAACAAACAACTTAATAGATTTTTTAATTACTGTCATTTTGCTACGAAAAAATAGGAAAAGCCATTAACGTTTCCTTTTTAAAGCATTTAGACTATGTTTACTCTTTTGTACATTGGCCTGTAGTTTTAAATCCTACTTATCTACAACTGAGTAGGTAAATACTTTTTATTGATAAAATCTTTTATTAGGTTAAGTTATTTCTTCGGTCTTCTTACGTAACACAGTAGTCAAATTAATAATGTAAACTAACATTATTTTTAAGTATTTTTTTTCCGTAAATTAACTTATTTAATCATTTTGTTTGTACAATGACTGGCTAGTATTATCCGTGAAAAAAATGTGAAAAGCCATTTGTGTTTTCTTTTTAAAGCGTTTATTTTTCACGAAATTTAATGGCTATGGGATTTTTTTTTGGGTACATTGGCCTGCATTTTTATAATTAACTAAACTCATTAAAACTTTTTAATAATAACTCTTTTAGCTACCAAACTTTTTGTTAGAAACAATTTTGTGTCTTCATACGATAAATGTAATAAATACTTCATAGTTAGAGTTAAATTAATAATTGTCTGTTTACGAATAGTTTTAGTTTTTTTCTACTTGAATACCAAAAATACGAGTGATAGTGAAAAAATACGAGAAGCCATTTATGTTTACTGTTTATTTCGTTTAGTTTTTAGAAAAAATATAACAGCTATACATATAATTATCATTTTTTGTACATTGGCCTGCATTTTTGATTACCTACCACAATATTTATAATTTACCACAATTAGATACCACAACTGAGAAAAATTTTACAATAAAAATGTAACCAGTCAGTACAGTCAAACTATTTATCTAATTAAAACATAATAATGAACGCTTTTTTTGATAATTGATTTTAATGCATGTTATGAAACATATTGAAAAATGTATGAAATGAAATAAAGTGGTAATTATTTTATTAAAATAACCAGAATTATAATTAGGTTGTAGTATGGATATGGATAGTACACAAATACCTCACTATCAGCATCACTATCACTACATATTATAAAAAGAAAGTCACCCGCGTATATCATTCTGTCCATGTAAGCTTAGATCTTTAAAACTACGCAACGGATTTTGATGCGGATTTTTTTAATAGAAAGAGTGATGCAAGAGGAAGATTTAAGTATATAATTAGCGGGCGGTCGAGGCCGCAGGCTTCAGCTAGTATCCATATACTTGTCGCTACACTTCAATAGGAACGATTGTAATGCTTTCTTTAAAAACTGTGCAAGCATAAGAAACAAACAGGAAATCATTCCTCTCAGTCTGTCTTCCAAATACCATCCGATAACAATTTATAAATTAAAAACATCAGACAAAGAATCGCTCCAATTGGACAACGTTAGGGCGTCAATCATTGGTGCGGCGAGAGACCCGAACTAATGTAATAAATCCTTTGTCCCCGAGTTTCAGGGAACCCCAACATTTCCACGGGCAGTTCTCCTTCAATCGCATGTTACACCACATCTTACGAACAATAAATATCTTTCTTATTACGAAAAACTTTATTGGTATCCGAACAAGTCTATGTTTTATTTTTTACTAGCGACCCGCCCCTGATAAGCACGGGAACCATGTAGCATATTAAGCATATACATATAAACCATCCCCTAGAATCACTATCTATTACTGAAAACTGCATTAAAATCCGTTGCGCAGTTTAAAAGATCTAAGCGTATAACAGACAGCGGGAGCGACTTTTTTAATAATATGTTTTTTAACAATGTAAACCACACAAACAAGTTATCTGTGAATAAATATTCCTACTGATCTACAAACATCCGTTTTATCTTTAATAAATCATTATTAGAAAGCAGTGTATTTTCTCCTGCTGGTATAGCCTGAGGCCGGCTGCACGACAAGAGATTTTTATAATGAGTACACGTACTATCATAAGCTATAATAGGCTTCCTTGTTAATTTTATTGGTATTTTTACGTTCATTATTACATATTTTGCTGAATAAATTCTCTACTTAATAATTAAACATATTGAGGATAAATCAAGAGCAGTAGCAGGTAACGGCCCCGAGCCACGAGTAGAGTAGTTTTTTTTTTTTTAAATACTTATGATTACAATGTGTCATTATAAATTGTGCGTATTTCTTTAGTCCATGTTTATATGTTAAAATAATATTATGTAATTTTAATTTATTTTTTATTTTAATTATTTTATTTTAATTTAATTTTTGCTAATTAAATACATTACTTATGCATGAAACTCAAATAGCCGTGTGGTATCCGGCAGAGTAGAATAGAACCAACCCATTACACTCACGGGTGTCGTATAAGGCGACTAATGTCTGAGGCAGAACACCTTGCGCCTCCGTAGACCAGAGAATGGGCAGCAGCGTTTTCTGTTAGTCTTTCATCACTGCGATCTCCAATCCGCTTGCCAGGCGTGGAGATTACGGCAAATTCCTCCCATCATGGGAGAGGCTTATGTCCAGCAGTGGACGTTATGGGCTGATGTTGTTGTTGTTGTTGATATTCAAATATTTTTTTTAGAAACTTTAAATTGTAATCTTGAGCTAGATGCTCATCATATTTGTAAGCTTGATACTGGCATAACATAGCGCTCGATTTTATCAATTATAAGATCTGTATTTCTGTACCTGTACTTTAACTTGAGACCTGAGCGCCGTTGTGTACTACCTACTGCGCTCAGGTCTCAAGTTAACTCTTGTTAGAGTAAAAGTCTCGTTTAGAATAAATGTGTAATATCCGCTAATATAGCTCACAAAAATTAATTTAATTTGAAGTTTGGTTTTTAAGTAGGTGAAAAAATGGGGGCGCTAAAAAATAATTTATTCTCAAAGTGGGCAGTAGACAAAATTAGTTTGGGAACCCCTGTAGGTACTAGAACATAACTAAAAACAATGCACGAATATCTGAAATAGTTTTCAGCATAAAATGACCGCTAACATGAGGCTGAAGTTAAAATATCCTGGCTTTCAGTTCGCAGGGACTGTTAACCTACAGCCTACAGCTGCCGGAGCCAGTCACGTGGAAGGGTCGATTCACACGTCAACGGTTCTTTGACAACTTTATCTTTTGTATTACCTAACTCTGCAACCACTTAACTGGGTCTGGCGGCCCTGGAATTTGATAAAAAAATATTTAGGAACTCGCTCTCCAAGCAGATTTATTATAGAGATTGTTTGGACTGTAAACACAAAAAATCCAATTAAAACTCACAAACTCCAAAAAGTAGGGAAAAATCTTAAAATAACACTCGTTGGGATTTTTCACAGAATGTGTGTAAATATGTTTTTATGCAAAACAAGCTTCACCTCTCAACGAGTTTTTGTTAGAACATATACATGAATACAATAACATTCTTTATTTTATTAAAGGTCTGTACTGTAGTATAACAAAACTTAAAGCTAGTATTCTATCTTGGAATTTGAATGGGTATTCAGTGGGCCGCGCCGCTCGGATTGGTTTCGACTGTAAAAGTATCACCACATTCGTTCGTGAACGTTGAACCTCGTCAACGGACATGTATTCAGCGTACCGTGTGCAAAACTGTACACATGTAATAAACATGCCATCATGAGATGTAACATATTTACTTTAAGGAATTCTGACTAATAAATAGACTATAAATAACACGAATATTTAAGGCCGTTGAAAACGATTTTCTAGTAAAACACTATTATGTGCTTCGATTTGTTTATAGCTGCGATATTTTGAGATCAAAAACTTCAAGAAGCACTTAATAAAAGGCTAACAAACTGTAATAAAAGCTTTTCAATAACAGTACACGGCATGCTGCGCTGTTTCTAAAATAAGAAGTCGAAAAACAAGACAAACAATAGAAATAGGAAATCCCGCCATCTCGCAGCGAGATGGCGGGCGAGCTGGGCAGAACAACGACCAGTCGTCCACGTGGGCCATGGATCAATTTAGTGTAGAAAGGAAAGCAGCAGTGGGATGGCACAGACTAACAATAGCAGTGGCAATAGAAATAGTAATCTTTTGACTATACAATGTAATGCCACGAAAATGTTCCATTAAGCCATGAGGTCCGTTTAATTGAAACACTATTACCTAACTAATACTTACCTTCTATATTCATGCGTCTTATCCGTAATCAAGCCTATGATTAAGTAGATAGATACTAGTACACATAGGTATAGGTTGGTGGCGCTATCAGATATGATTAATGCTGCAATCGATCGCTTCGACGCTCATGAGTTAAGAGTATGACACAAATCGTAATGAGGTAACCTATTCTTAGACAGTAAAACACACGTGCACGACTGCACGTGAACTACGTCACTGAAAACGTGTAGATACTAATTTACGGATTAATATGACACATCGACTTAAGAAACTGTCACACTGATATTGCCCTGTGCAGATTAGTTAAATCTGGAATGTAATACGTTTGACCGCTATTTCATGCAAGGATACATTTAAAAAAACACAAAAACGTGAAAAATATCTTCAGCTTCAGAAACCGGTGACAAAAACACTAAATCAATCAAACAAAGGTCACCGACTTCTAAGCTTGACCTTTGTTTGATTGATTGGTGTTGATTGATTTGGTGTTATTTTCAGTTATAAAAGTAATTTATTAAACACAGACTAATAATATTTACATTATTTACACACTAACTCTATAAAAAGAAATAAAAATATTTAACAAATATAAAAAAAAAAGGTTACAGGGCGTCGAAAAATTCGTAAACATCGCTGTCAACAGGAAAAGTGCCCAGAAGGCTGGCAGCATTGCCACGTTGGATGGCAATGCTGATTCTTTGGCCAAAAAATAGGCCCGCCCTCTGGTCACATGAAGAGTCGACCAACCGTTTGGCGATTTCCCGAAATACTAGGTGGGCAGTTTCAGTTATTGTGTTTTTCATTTAGTGTTTTTTTTTGTTTGTGTTTTTTTTGATGTCGGTTTTATTTTTTGCAAAAAAGATTTTATTTATTTTTCCATTTTTAGTTGTTCCCAAACAAGTCGCCATGAATTTATTTTACATTATTAACAATAGGTACATGTCATGGTAATAGGCTTATCCCCAATAAATGGAACTTAACATTTATTTAATTACAACGGTTAAATTTAAACCAAGAGGAGGAGCTCGAGGCTAAATAATAACAGCCGCTCGGATCGATCTTTAGGTTAAGCCGTGCTTGCCTAGGTTGGCCTGTGGATGGGTGACCACCCATTACACAACAAAAAAAATACATACACACGAACATATAACCTCATGCTTTTTTGAAGTCGGTTAAAAATTAAAAAAATATCCAAAATAACAAAGTAAAGGTTCACACATAATAAATTCCTCTCACAATACTTCTGACATGCCAATAAAATCTTTGTCCATCCATCCGCAAACATACCTCTGTCGAAATCTGGGTGTATTGTACATATTTGCGTACCCCCTCAGAGCATACAGGCGTGATGTTACGTCATGATGTTGTATACACAATAAACATCCAAGCGATTGCAGCAAACATGACAGATTTGCCGTCTATTTTTTAAGAGTTCCATTGTATTTCTCCGAAAACCAGCATCAGATCTTCACCAAATTTAAATAGGACCACCCCGGGAGTAAACTCTTTCAAGCAAAACATTTGAATATCGGTCCTCAATTGAGGGAGAAATCGGGTAATATACATAAAAAAATACATACACACGAACATACAACCTCCTCCTTTTTTGAAGTAAGGTAAAAAAACAGAATTGCTGCTATGCCCTGAAATAAGTAGTGGCACGGGACCGTGGAGGAGATATCTGAGGGCTTAAAGTGGGCGCTTTAGCAGAATCATAATAAGATAATAATATGAATTACGTTTCAATAGGCGAGACGACAAAAAAAAAACTAATTAGACCGTCAGTTAGATTATCAAAAAATATTTGACCCGTGTTTTTTCTTTTGTTACGTAAACCAAAATTGACAAAGATAATATGACGCTTTTAAAATTCTCAATACGTCACGCCTAGGTATAATTTTTAGCTAGTTCTGACGTCACGAGCCCCCCCACTCCCGAGTTTTGATGAGTTTTATCTTTGTCAATATTCATTGATTTACAAAAACAAAAGATAGGTACGTGTCCATTAATTTCCAATACTCTAACTGACGTTCTAAATAGATTTGCTATTTTTGAATACTGTCGTCATGCCTATTCATAAAGGTCACAAAGTGACAATTTATAATATGTATTAACTGCGTCTATGTCCATTTTATGAATTTTAACGTGATTCATATCACACTCATTATGATTATGCGGGCTAAAGTGGCCATTTTAAACTAACTTTAGATAGTACCTATGGGTTACTATAACGTGATAGGTACTTGTTTTGACGTGGGACCAGACTGCTGGGTGTGGACTGTATGATTGGTTTTTCAGAATTAACAACTTCGAACTTGATTCTTCAGAGTTCCATTTATTCTTTAGAGTTCTATTTATTCTTCAGAGTTCTATTTATTCTTCAGAGTTCCATTTATTCTTCAGAGTTCTATTTATTCTTCAGAGTTCCATTTATTCTTCAGAGTTCTATTTATTCTTCAGAGTTCCATTTATTCTTCAGAGTTCTATTTATTCTTCAGAGTTCTATTTATTCTTCAGAGTTCTATTTATTCTTCAGAGTTCTATTTATTCTTCAGAGTTCTATTTATTCTTCAGAGTTCTATTTATTCTTCAGAGTTCTATTTATCCTCCAGTGTTCTATTTATTCTTCAGAGTTCTATTTATTCTTCAGAGTTCCATTTATTCTTCAGAGTTCCATTTATTCTTCAGAGTTCTATTTATTCTTCAGAGTTCTATTTATTCTTCAGGGCTAGTCGCTTGCTTGAGTTTTGCGTGTAGAGTTGTATTAAACATTTCATTCAAGTTTGTCTAATGTGTACTGTCCCTTTAAACTACAATGTTCAACTTCACCTATAATTCGATTTTTATTGGTACTACCTACCTATTTTGTTCCGGTAAAAATACTGAACATTGTTCATGTTAATTTAGTAAATTCCTCGAAACAAAACAAAATCGTTAAATCACGTCAACTGCACGAGAAACAGATTCACTTTGTCATTCCATCTGAATACCATTTACTTTATCTTTGACGGTTTGTTCGTATCATACACGGCATAAAAGCTTTCTTATACTACGAGTATCATCCCTAGGGGGTGCGCCGGATCGCGTTTCGAAATATGCTCACCTTACGGCAAAGCAGATGACAGGCTCTCGTCGGATTACTTGGGTGATGTATGGTGATAACACCAGTATTCCTTCTAGGATAAGGTTTTTTTTTGTATGTTAATAATTCGAGAATATCTTTTCTTTACCAAATGGCTTACAGTCATGCACCAAGAATGATACTAAGAATACTTACCCCAGTTAATAAAATATTATAGCCAACACTGAAGATCTACGAGAGCAATTAAATATGGTAGTGTTATTATCTTTTTTGTTATTATAAACCCAAAATAGGTACATTTTGAAGCCAAAAGATATTCAGAAGTATACTTACTATCTTAAGTATCTTAAGTATCAAGTGTCTTTGTGAATAAAATTACAATAATATTAAGTCTTCTTTTGAGCGTATCGGTGATAAAAAGTTCAAATATGTTTAGCCCAAAACTCAGCCACGCGAACCCTGCTCACTGATGCAGTAAATAGATCATCAAGAGCGCAGGTGATAGGGCCATGCGGTGCTAGATGGGCATTGATGGCATTATCTGTGGGGAGACGCCGCATACGCACTTGAGGTCTGAGCAGTCCATGAATAGAAGAACAAGCAAAGACAATCTCTACAGATGGGTATCTGTTGAGATTGTCTTTGCTCCGGCTGACTTGGGTTCGAAGTCTGTTCAGTTTATAATTTTTAAGTTTAGTGAAACTACTTAAGTGAAAACCTAGTCCTTTTCGCAATCAAGTAATAGAATTAAGTGATCTCTGCAGCGTCTGTTTTCTTCAGGACCCAAGAGACTTGAAAGTAAATGAAAATTAAACTCGTTAGCGACATTTTTCAGCAAAACATAAAACTAACATTAAAAAATAACGATATTGCTCTAATTAAGTAAAAGCCTTTGAGCCGACCGCTGATGAACAGGACCCTTAATAATTGAGGGCATAATAAGTACTCATAATTGCTTATATTAACCGAATTCTTTTACTAAAGCTTTACAAAATTACTGGCCATTTACACAAATTAGTTGATCTTAGGATTACAAGTAAGGAAAATGAAAAGGCTTAGTGAACGCTGTCATTAGCGAAGAGAAAAATAAAACAAAGTTAGAATTGTGGTAAAAATCCATTATGTCGGGTGACTGTCTGTTCGGAATTGTTTGTTGTGCTCATCTTATCTTGAGACCAGAAAGAAAAACGGCCGTAATGGCCGCTAAAAATGGAACCTCACTGAATTATTAAAGCAAATTATTATCCTCTCTTGTACCGTGAAGAATGATTAAATGTTCAACTTTGACAATTGAATAGAATGATGTTTGAAAGTAGACTGATAAATAATTATGCGCTACATTTATTTTATAACCGGCACTCAAAGTAATGAATTACTATTTGAAGCTAAAGCACGTGATAAATAACGGGACAGCCATTTTTCACCTCCTGGAAATGTACAGGAGATACATAACTACGTCGAGCGTATTAATGATCAATCCTTTTATACATAATGAATGTCCAACCCTTCCTGACAAAGCTTTTATCCATTCAGGCGATGAGTTTCCATTCGGTAAGTTTTGTTTGATTCAAAAGGAACTGTCTGGAATCGGCGTTAGTGAAGTGCTGCTCGGCGGCGGGTCGTCGGACTAAATGCACCGCCTCCCTAATGTTTCGGTTTCAGTCGGGCTCGGGTTTCCAGTGTAACGGCGGGAGAGCTCCGGGCCGGCCGTTTGTCGCTTGCTCCCGAAACCAGTTCGCGTAAACCATAGTACACGAAACATATACGAACAAGTTCAAGAGAATTCCTGAAGATAGTATTTAAAAGTTTTCTGAAACAAATTTTGAAGTGCCAGCGATGTACGAGTATGTACCGAGGATGACTTCGATAAGTGCATAGCAACGCGCTGCATCGGTGAGTGCAGAATGTTATGTGAACCAGCTCACTTGTTTCGAAAAATAATGGCATGATTTTATCATTAAGGTACTCGTGTATTGGTAAAATTATGTGACGAGAATTTTGATAGCAGAAAAACTAATTAAGAGTTCCTTTTGAAGCATCACTTATCTAAAAGCTACCCTTTTTATCGATTATAATATGATCGATCTAACTGATGAAATTAAAAATAAGTGGTTTCCGAACCAAGTTTTGGATAATTTCCCAAAAACGCAATCCAGTGAAGCCAGAATAAATAAAATTAACACTTCGGTTTTACAGTTAATCTTCTTAGATTTCCCCTATAATGGTGTGGTCATTACTTTTCATCAAGAAAGTAGAACGGTAAAGGGTGCGAAATTGTTGCCAGGCTCAGCAGTAATTGAACCGGCTGAAATGAAGAAACTCGATTTACATTAGGTACGTTACTGCTAATTTCCACTAATGGCACAATTGACCTTGCATCGGTCGGCCGAACGGCGTGAACGATAATTTCACTGGCAAAATATTTTTTAATTAGTACCTAAAATAAATTAGGACAACTAATCACGTAGAATTGAAAATTCAGATTGCTTCTTAAATTATTCTGGGTTTTAATTGTGTTTGTAGAATGATATTCCAGCCCTGAAACCATAAATTGAATTATTTTATTTATAACACGGAATGAATTTTCTCACTTCTCGATTTAAGATTCATTACTGCTGACTAATTTAAAATGATTTGTTTGTTTAAATTTCAGAAATCAAACCTCAACGCCAATGAAAGCAACACTCCTTTTTAAATAAAGTAGTTGATTTTTTCACAACACCCTTTGGAACCCACCATAATTTCATGTGCCTTTGACGTAGGCACGTAAGGGATTTTTTCGGAAAATATGAAATCTGTGAGCGTTGTAGGTCGTTTGGCTTTAATAGTTGCTAATCGAAACCTTCATTAACCAATTTAAGTAGATATTTATATTGCTGCCCGTCGGTCTAGTGGCCGCAACCGCGACTGCTGAGCTTGAGGGCCTGGTTTCGATTCCCAGGTCGGGCAAAATGTTATTGGGTTTTTCCATGAGGAATTGTGGAAGCAGCAACGCAGTCTGGATATGTGCCAGTTTGATGGCAATAGGCTCGCCCCTTATTACATGGGCCTTGAACTTATCTGGCGAAATGTAGTAGTGTGTTAGGTACACCTCTGCCTAACCCTCTGGGGATTCATCATCAGCCTATAATGTTCCCACTGCTGGGACACGGCCTACACTCAGTGAGAGGGAATGGGCTATAATCCACCACGCGGGCCCAGCGCGTATTGGTAGATGTCACATGTCTTCGAATTTTTGGTTCTAGGACATGCCGGTTTCCTCACGATGTTTTTCTTCACCGTTTTGAGAGCAGTTGTGATGAAATAAATTACACAAAGTTATGCGCCTGCATGGGTTCGAACCCACGACTTACTGTTCTTAAGTCGGGGCCGCCACCACTGGGCCACCGCTGTACTCCGGGGATTACATTCATGATATTAAGTTATGTAATTAAAAATTAATCATTGCCGAAATCTCAAGTCAAGTCAAGTTAAGAGAAGACTGCACTAGTAATCCCAATACTATGCTCACACACAATGTTAGACTTAATCTCGTTTGACTAGGAACTTTATGTTGATTGTTAACAATATAACTTCTAGACGAGAAGTTCAAGCCACATATTCAATAGAGACGCGCGTGTTTGAGTCTAAATTAAGATAATCGTAGCTCTAACAGACTGTTTGTTTACAGTCTGCTGTCTCCGGATGATAAGCAACGGATTGTCTTTCATTGCGTTCCATTTGATGTTTACACCTCGTTTAAATATAAAGATCATACGTAAATTACTGCACGATACACGTGCGGAACGAAAAAGTAAAGCGATTTGGAAACTTTTCTTTACGCATTGGAGTTCATGTAATACTAACCAGTTCGTCTTCAAGGAAAGCAGACCCACCGGGTGGGTCTCCGAATACTGATGTGTCTCCCAAGACCTACTAGTGGGTCCTCTGAGATTTTATTGTCTTCGAAGACCCACTCGGACTAGTAGTTTTGGAGAAAAATGGCAATTACATGTATTTGCACAAACAAACAAAAAACATCCTCTCACCCCAAACGCATATACCGTCTCTTTTCCGTCGTGGGTAAAAATAGAGAACGTAGCGTCAAAGATAAGGGTTCGTAAACCCGCGCTCGCTTCGCTCGCATATTAAATAACACTCTTTGTGGGTGTACTATTAGGTAAACTTCTGCCTAACCCTTTGGGGATTACAGGCGTGATGTTATGTTACGTTAAATACATACATAGATCAATGCTTTGAGTAAATGAACACAAGTGCACCACCAGCTGCTGAAACGTCAGGCGTAGGTACGTCGACCCCTAAACTTGCCTATGCTGTTAGCGTCACCAGCAGCAAATCTGATTGCGTCGCAGCCTAAGCGATAAACCAGAAAAGGGAAAAAAACGGAAAGTGGGTGCTCAACCTGCCCTGACTGCGGTCCGTAGCTCCGTGCCAAGAACGAGCCAAGTTGATGAGGAGGGCTTCACTAAAGTAGAAAGGAAGTAGAAGCAGCCCTATTCTCGTAAGCTGTGCGGTACCGCACCGAGTGGACCCAACATGCTGCTGCGTCCTGCTGTGCCTACGACGCAGCTGTACCTTTTGCGTCTGCATCACTCCACTACAACTGAGGAAGTCGTGCAGTATGTCAAAGTGAAGACCAACTGGACTCTGAGGGTTGAAAGGTTAGAATCGCGCCACAACATCAACTTTAAGTCTTTCGTGACGAGTTCCAACCTACCATCTACAGACCTGCATGAAGGAGGACTTTTGGGCGAAGGGTGTCGTATATCGACGTTATCGAGGACGGTTACGCGACACCGCGCAGCGAAACACGACGCCGACAACTTTTTTGTGCAAATACAAAAACATACATGTTGCCAATTTTCTCCAAAACTACTAGTCCGATTTTGATGCAGTTTTCAGTTATGGGTTCGAGTTTGATTGGTGCATGTTTTAAATAGGTGTTACGGTGACAACTCGCTAGTTGTCTTCTCACGAGGGAACTCCTAAACGGTAAATAGCTCGAATACGAAAATTTGTAGACGCGTTCATATTTGATAGATAAACATGATTTCTATCATGACCTGATCCTACAGCCAGGATTGTCTTCTCACGAGGGAACTCCTCAACGGTAAATAGCACGAATACGAAAATTTGTAGACGCGTTCATATTTAATAGATGAACACTATTTCTATCATAACCTGATCGTACAGACAGAATTGTCTTCTCACGAGGGAACTCCTCAACCATTCATGGCGCGCACACGAAATTTTTTATACGAGTTCAATGATTACGACAAAACTAAAAATTTAAAAATAAAATTATTAATTAAAAAAACCTTTTGAAAACTAAGCTTTCTTAAAAATGCACTGAAAAGTAAGAAAATATACCTTTTAGTGAATGAAAACGAAAAGCTTTAATAAAAGCTTGTCATGACTTGGGGTCGGCTTCCAGTCTAATCGGATGCAGCTGAATACCAGTATTTTTACCCACGAGTCACGACGGAACGGAGACGGTATATGCGTTTGTGATGTTTGTTTGTGCAAATCCATGTTGCCATTTTTCTCCAAAACTACACATTCCGGTTTTGATGCTCTCTAAAAAGTTAAAAATAAAAAGCAAAATTAAAAAATTTGTAAATACCCAAGACGGTTAAAAAGTAATTGAAAAAGGTTAAATAATTTAAAAAAAAAACCAACTTAATAAAAAACCCACGAATATCCGTCGGGGGCTCATCATCAGCCTATAATGTTCCCACTGCTGGGACACGGCCTCCTCTCAATGAGAGGGAATGGGCTATGATCCACCACGCGGGCCCAGTGCGGATTGGTAGATGTCACATGTCTTCGAATTTTTGGTTCTAGAACATGCCGGTTTTCTCACGATGTTTTCCTTCACCGTTTTGAGAGCAGTGGGGGCTGCCATATCACTATTTAAAATTTCATCGTAAATAAAAATAAGTATTATCATCAACTTCTAAAGTTAGTACTGTAGGGGCACGGCCTACCTATTAAGGGTGTAAGTACCTATAGCGCTAAAATATCTCCAATTCTTCAAGTTAATATATAACTGTAAAACAAGTTCATTTAATGGCAGCCCTCGACGGATATTCGTGGGTTTTTTATTAAGTTGGGATTTTTAAATTATTTTATCCTTTTTCAATTACTTTTTAACAGTCGTCGTGGGTTTTTTGAAAAAAAAAAAAATGCTATTTGTATATTTTATCTATGGGCCTTATTTGCCATACTAAAATGATTGATTGAAATACATGGTCACGTATTTCTGCTAAAATTACAATAAGCTTTTACGTAAACCGTACGGGGTTTACGTAAAAACTTTGAACGAATATCTACAATTTGTTCTAATCAATTTTATATTTCACCAAACTGACTTTTATACTTATATACATAATAGAGAGATTTAATTCTATCACAAACCAAGATCAATGCTATAAATAACATTTCTGTCAAACTATTACGTTTGAAACCAAATTAATCTTGTGAGGCCAACTGACAAACTTTTTCAATAGACGTCTACAGACTACGGTTTGCTAGTTTTCGTGACTCTGAACTTGCACATGGCATCCCAACAAAAAAGAATACGAGTTACGTTTTTTAGTTTTATATTTGAGTGAATTTTCAACTGGTTTAGACAGTTTGTTGTTACTGCCTATCTGACCACCACATGCCATTTGGAGGTCAAATAGAGAGTCGCACCATGTGAAATACTGGTATTCAGTTGTATCCGGTTAGACTGAAATCTGACTCCAACATGGTTGGGTTCAGCCTAGAGTTCAGTAGATGCACTGACACTGACTGCGACTTTGTGTAGCATTCTCCCTATTCTTATTCTTTATTGAACACAAAGTTAAAAGATATACCTACACACAAATGGGGATGGCAACTGGGAAGCTATTAGCGCTAGCATAGTTTGTTCCAAGCATCGTCGTTGGTAGAAAATCTGGTAATGTCATTTTTCGTACCACTTACTCAAAAAAGTGACATTCTATGCCACAAAACGCCAACATAACAATAGTCATTTTTAATCTGTTAAAAACAGGGAAAGAAAATTGTACTGAATTTCATTCATCCTCTAGGGGGAGAATGTGATTTAAACTTGGAATACTTACCGAAATGTATCCTGAACTACATCTGTGTTTACACCATTGAGTTTGTATATAAAGCATTATACGAGTACATTTTTTTGAAAAAGGAATACGCATTTAATAAGCAGTTATAATTATGAAATAAAATTACGAAAACCGACGAGGCCGTATGAGCTTGATGCCTTTGCTTTTCCGACAAAAAAATATTAGTCTAGGAATTTGCCGCGTTTTTGTTTTCTTCAAATACATAAACGTTAAGTTTATTTTACTTTTAATTGTCATTATTTTTAATAAATGCTTATCTCATATTATTATTGTGTTAATTTTTTCGCAAATGGTACGAAAAGTAGAGTATTTTCCTCGGTGATAAAGCTGTCTTAGTCTTGGGTGAACTAAAATCCCTCGCTAAACTCAGGACTCGTCTTAAATCCCTCGCTTCGCTCGTGATTTAAGTTTTTAACACCCTAGTTACGCTCGGGAGTAAGCCTCGAGTCCTTCGTTACGCTCGCGATTTAAATCGTCACCCGCGACAGAAGACACGGCTTTATCCCCTTGGTTAATAATCTACTATTATATTTCAAATGCCTTGACCTCATTGGTCAGATTGGGAACAAACTATGCTAGTGCCATCTGCTTTCAACTTTCACGGGCCAACCCCATTGCAATAATATAGCTTTCTAGCTTTTATACGCGGCCACACGTTAATTTAGAATTTGACAATTAAACTCTAAAGTTTCTTAATTTAATTCAATCATGATTCGAAAGACATGTGGCGCCAACGTTATTGTTGTTGTCCTCGGGAACAGAACTTTTTTTTGGGATGAAAGGTACCCTATGTCCGTTTCTGTACACTTGACAATGTATATGCAAAATTTCAGGATTATAGGTATAGGCGTGAAAAGGTAACAAACAAACTTACTTTAGTATTTATAATATTATAATATATACTTAGGATAGGATTAGGATGTACAGCATTCAGTTGGACTTTCTTTACATGGTATTAGAGAAAAAGCATCGAAACTATCACAAAAATATCAGGGTTTAATCACACGTCTTCATCGGCTTAGTCTATCCAATTCTCAACAAAAGCTTTATAAAATTTTCAACGTTTTCCAAAAATATTGGGGAGGACGGTCATTGAAATTTTACCCCGAATAAATAAATAAATCAAGAGTCATTATTATTCCCAAACGTCGACTTACAAAAATATTTCGAAAACAACTGATCGGATTCCGTCGACCAACAATAATAACGAAATCAATTTGACGATTCTGATTCAATATTTGATATTAAAATAGAATTGATTGACGCTCATCAACTCGAAGGAAAACTTGGGGCTGCAGGGATGAAAACATAATTTCAAATTACAACGTAGGCCTATAATAAAGAGAATTGTGGAAAATAGTGGAAAATTTCTAAAATTTAAAGGTTATAAAAAAAACTGTAGATACCTACTGAGAAAACGAAGTCAAATAGAAATATTCCTACCCAACAAACTATATTATTATTCACCACGGCTCAGTAAACCCAACGCGTTATTAAAAACCGTACGCAACAGACGAACATGTACACAAGTAGACTTATATTACCTTTGTACGCTCACAATATAATACAATTATGTACGTGTTACAATAAAGAACAAATTGGCAACTCGAGAATCCGGCGAATATTGAAGTAGCTACGAGAGTACGAGCTACGAATTGCTACGAACACCTCAAGTGTGCAAGCGATACTCAACCTTTTTTGTTACGTTGCATTCCATTTCTCTTTTATCTTTGAAGTGGTTTCATTGAAAAAATAACGATTCTATCTGAGTATGCAGAGTGTAAGGCCCGGAGTCCACCAAAGCGGAGACGAACGGAGATGTGCGAAGCGGAGAGGTGAGGAGATCCGTAAAGCTAGGGTTTATCCACCAAAGCTGTGTGGAGATGTGCAAAACGGATGCAGAGGAGATGTGCACCGCACGCCGCACAGAGGACACCGCTGACAGCACGCCGCTCAGAGCACACCACTCGCGTCTCTTCTCGTCACCACTGGCCTAAAAAATTACAAGACATCTCCTCTGATCTCTGCTCAACCGTTTCTGATCTCTGCTCAACCGTAAATGACGGAAAGGGTAGTGATTATTACCATGAAACTTGTGTGGGTCTAGAATCAGACACATAGAACCCACAAGCGTTGAAATTATCCTATATTATATATTTTTTTAAACTTTTGTTTTATTTGGGCCATTTTGAGTAGATACGGAACTTTTTGTACAAGTTTTTTTTTCTTTGTGGTAAGGATAATCGACGAAAAATGTCTATGCTATGCTGGGACTACTGGGTTTTTAAAATCATATACATATTATCTTGAATTCATGGTTACAGTTGGAATTTTAAAATTCTAATTTACGGATTCTTATGGATTCTCAAAATTTGATTGTCCCTTAAAACGTGTATTATACTTTACATTCCAAATTGTACCCTCGCATATCGGGGTGCCTCGTAATGATTTAAATGAAAGCACAGACATTAATAACGTTATGTTTAAGTCCGACATAAAACTCGGCGGGGTGAACCCGTGAACCCGACCTCAGGTTAAGTGCCGCTGATTCGTCTCCATCAAATGACTGTAACAACCTGCGCGGTGTAACAGCTGCTACATCGTGAATTATGCATAAACATGGAAATTTAACTTCAAATTGTTTATTATTGTTAACGGTTTTACTTGTGTTTGTTTTGGGGTTACACGATTCAAAAAGAATCTTTGTATAAGTGTATCGTGTCTTAAGTATATCGATATTTGGTGGTCTCAAATCGAACTGCTGTTCAATTGGATTCTTGACCTCTTCGTAATCCAAGAGTCCTTGTTCTTAATAATATCAGTATTCGATAGTCTCAATTTGAAATGCTGTCCAATTCGATTCTTGAGCTCGCCATAATCTGGATATTGGGTAAAATAATCAAGAGTATTTTGGGACAATTCTGAAATTATGAAACCGTTACCAGTACTAACTTAAATGTGTATCACGTATCTTATATCTTGAGGCATAAGCAGATAATTTTCTCAGAAGGTTCTTTTCCATTTTTCATTTATTCAGTGTCTACATGTAGACTATGAAACAGAACGTAAAGCGGGTCATTAGGGTTGGTTTTACTAACACTAAACCACATTTAAATGGATGCCTGAAAAAAATGCAGTAGGTGGTAGATTTCAACTCTCGGCTCTTCGCCGAGAAGTGACATTCCAACAATGCAATAATATTTATTTAGCATTCATTGACGTGTCGCTCAGTGTTAGATAAAACAGGCTCTAAAACTTCTTCTCCCTTCCACAATAGGAGCAAAGATGACGCGAACATCGACGTCGCCGCCGCTGCGCCTGCTGGAGCGCTTCGCCAACAGCACGCCGGCGCCGGCCACCACCACCACGCCCAACAATGTTGGCCCCCCAGTGCCCAAGCCCAGCGCCAACAACAAGAGGCCAACACCCATCATTATATACCCCACGGGTAAGTAACAATAACAACCTAAGCCTATCGATTTATGCTCCTTGCTTCAAGCAATTTAAAAAAATAGGACTCTTATTTTTTAAATTATATTAGAACCTGGACAAATCGAAAGGAGTATTTAATGATTTTAGCAGCTCGCGTTCCATAGTTTATGGCACCCCCATGGTAAAGGCGTAAGTTTATGTATGTATGTTGTATCAAAACTTAACGCTGAAAGTATCAAACCAAAGATAATAAAAGACACGGTATCTATTTTCCTAATTACAGAGTTTGTTGCTACATTTTCGTGAAGTTCCGCTATATAATCGCTAATGTAGCCTTTATAGCATTTGATACTATTTTTCCGAACACGGTTATGATGTTCATCGCTGAACTAATTGAATAACCTTTTAACTTCCCCGATCGAACCTTTCCATAAAGTACATCATATTTATAAACGGGAGGGCAATTTTTCCGGACTGATATGTAAGTGGGACAGGTATTTACCTGCCTGAGGGTTATCTGACGACAAATACATAATAATGGAGGGCCGAAGCTTGGTGTCCGCACAATAGAAGATATAGCTCAGTCTGAATTGCCTCGTTATATTTCGCGACCTTTCAACGCTCTGGCAGCTGTATATTTTAACTTAAATATTATATTGTCACGTATGCCGAATTCGACAGCTTTACATATTTAGTTTGTACACTTTGAGAAGGGGTAAAATGTCAAGCAAACAGTCCCATCCGTCCCTTTCACAAGTTATTTTAGAATACACGTAGTTTTCAAACATTCCGTAATGACTGTAATTTCCGTTGATACAGGCAGGGATTTAAGGGTGAAAGGGTCTGAATCTGAAATAGTGTAATAAATACACCTATAGGCATGACGACAGTATCAAAAAATTGCAAATCTATTTAGTCCGTCAGTTGGAGTATTGGAAATTAATGGACACGTATTTTTTGTTTTTGTAAATCAAAGAATATTGACAAAGATAAAACGCATCAAAACTCGGGAGTGGGGGCTCGTGACGTCAGAACTAGGTAAATATACCTAGGCGTGACGTATTGAAATTTTAAAAGCGTCATATCTTTGTCAATTTTGGTTTACGTAACAAAAGAAAAAACACGGGTCAAATATTTTTTGATAATCTAACTGACGGACTAATTAGTTTTTTTTTTGTCGTCTCGCCTATTGTTCTGATGGAAAAACATTCACTACCAATTAATTATTCGTTATCTACATAAATAGATGAGTTATTCATTTTAGATGTTGCCGATTCGAGCGTGTAGAAACTAAGCACATCCCAAGTAGAACTGTACTACTTAGTAGCGTGTCTAATGACCGACTACAACAGTGATTAAATGGGTAATTTGCAGCAAGTTAATCGTGTAAGTTCAATGGTAAACGGAATCTGTTGCTACTTGGCGTTCCGAAGTGATAAACCAAGTTACCTACTCGTACTTGCCACTGATTACACGGTGGGCCGATCAATACATTACGGACATTGTGAACCAATTCAGGTATTAATGGCATTGCTTTTAAAGATAACAACTTAATTACATAAAACAAAGGTCCTTTTAGATAAATAATACCATGAAATGGGATACAATGGGAGCCAATAAATGGTGAAAGTCATTTGTTTATATTTGAGCTTTAGGTTGTTATCGTTATATTGTGAATAGCGCCATTATTGCAACAGAATATACTCAGGAGGCCTAAAATTTGCCTGATTATTATCACGAACTGGGGCGGCGGCGGTTTGTGTTTGCCAGCGTCGTCATTATGCCGACCGGCTCGTTTTAGGTGGAAAGTGAAAAAAATGAAAAAGTAATTAGGATGGAAGGGGAAGCTAAGTTACGTTCTCGCGAAATATTCTCCATTTTTAGACTGGAAAAGGTTGATTTAATTTCCGAGATCAATGTCAGATTTATTAAAGAAAAGAACCGAGAGATGTTTTTCGCCTTGTCCCAAATTAGCCACCCCGTTTGTTATTTTTGTTGGAGTTGGTGGATATTAATAGTTAGGCCATTACTCGTATTAAGTATGTTTATTACTTCCAAATCACTTTAACATCATTTTACATGTTGAGGACGTATTACAGGGTAAAAGCAAGCGACGCCATGACAGACATTTCTAATAGCTAATAGGTGATGTTTCCATTTTATAAGTCAAGATTATCATATTTACTACTTACAGATTATAACAATTTCCACTCCTTAGTCTTAGCAATTTCTAACAGTTATTTGATTGCCGTTTCAGCATAATTCCGTACACATACTGCTATAAAAGCAATATGACGTAAGATCTCGTAGAGCCTGCTGTACAAACAGCCGGTGTCTTGTTTAATATTGGTCTCATTTATCGCAGACAGGGCTGCGCACTTAGCTGCCTCTGCCTCGGGCTAACATCATAAGTAGAAGTGCTACACACGTTGTAAATCCGGCCATGTTGCCCTAGCTTTATATAATAAAAGAGTATTTTTAGACCAACAAAGAGAAGATTAAAAATTCGCGTATACTTTCTTTGAAAATGAAGTCAGAAAGTTCGTATTATAATCTTATATACAACATGTCAATGACCTCCGCAGTATGGGTTCATAATTTAATGTTAATAATTTTGAAGGTATATTAAACTGTTGAAGTAAATACACAAGACATATTAAATAACTGCCATTTTCACTTAAATGTGTTTCAAAATTACTTTAATAAGTAGCAGCTTACAGTGCAATAAGTTTTGACATATTCAATTAAATATCTTTTAACAAAGATTCAATTAATTAAGTACAGTTTTTCAACTAACTAAAACTTAACGTAGCGTAAACCAAGTTTGAAACTTCTAAAGATGTCTATCGATCAGCTGTTTCTGACAATCAAAATTAAGGGGGAGAAAATTCAAACTGTGTTTTAATTAAATTCATTTTTGTTTAGCTTGCACAGCTAGAGAAGTTATTGAAGTTGTACCTAGTTTCTAAAGTTAACGAGTTATAAATGATAAAAGATGTTTATTTTGCAAGTAGGTTTTTACAAGCACTTTTACACGTCATTTTTTTTAAACTAGATGGGGCCGGTGTTTCGTGCCTGACTACTCTGAGAAGAAACAGCCGAAACAAACTCAGAGGTCATAGTCTCTTTTGAAGTCCAGACACAATCTTGCTCAATTCGCATGAGGACTATGCAGATTAGTGTCTGAGATGGTCTTTTGAAGAAAGAACCACACAGATTTGAGTGGACCTGTCCAGTCATTGCAAGCATTTGTCAGTTATCGTGTAGATCGACTTATAAGTCAAAGAGCTCAACGAATAATATTTGCTTTCTTTAATAGTTCTTTCTGTACATGGTATAGCAATTTCAAACTCGGAGCATGCCCGGATTTTCAAATTATACAATTTATGACATTTCAAATATGAAGTTTAGACGAACTTAAAATAAGCCTGCAAATATTTTGATTAAACTACAAAAAGATGAAGCCCTCATGAAGCTATTAAAAAGTTTCAAATACTTAACAAAAAGTTTCAAAATATGCAAAAATATACTAGTTGGGTCACTATCGCATCGTCAGCGCGTTTGCTCACTTATTTAGCTGCCACAAAATGTTCAGAAAAAAGCTTATCTCTAGGCTCCATTTCACTCTGCTCCCATTTCCACGAACTATATTTAAAATGGTTGGTTATTTATCCGAGCTGCTGATAAACACGACTAAATATTTATGTCTCATGTAAATTGTAGAACTTCTGAATACCAACAAGCGGCGAATGTGGTCACAACATGTGAATTTTCTACGTACATAAATGTGCAATTAAACAAAGTTTAGTTTTCAGCCAAGGTGCATGTTGACACACCTGTGGCTGAAACACAAATATATGTAACTAGAACATAAATACAAATAGCAAAATGAAAACGACACGCCTTGTGCCCTCAACTCCGTACCTACATTGTTGGAACTCATTGAGTCTGTTGGTAGAAAGTACGTTACTTGGTACATACGTATTTGGTTGGCCCGCTTTTCGCCGCCCTTTGGTTACGGGAAATTGCCGGCGGAATAAGACTATAAACGTACTTTTATTGTTCCAGTGACGCCGGAATCGATAGTGGTGCCGATTGTATCGTGCATATTCGGCTTCCCATTGTTAGCGCTCACCGTTATCTGCTGCCTGAGGAGGAGAGCCAAAATGGCGAGGTGAGTTACGAGCACATTGGTAATGACAAGGATGTAATGAAATCGCAGGCCATTTACTGAACCACTATGGTCGTATACTTGGGCGGTCCGATAACGTAATGTTCTCCACGATAAACCCCTCAGGGAGCGCTCGTTCGCGTTTAGGTCAAATTTCGTTGATTTAGGACATAGTGAGACCTTTTCACGTGCTACTTGATTCAGGGCCTCTTCTACGACTTCTTGTTCTATGGAGTAAAAGATAAGTTGGGCAAATAAGACCAAATACTTAAGAGTATTTATACATATAACGTAGGGGTAGCTATGACGCGCATGATTTTGCTAAATAATTGTGCCTTACACCGTAGAGTTACGCTAATACCCCGAATACGTTTAGGGGAAGGGGAGCAAGGGGAGCAATTACACGAAATGCGCGTGATAATGATGATTGATTCCACTGAGATCGTATACGGCTGTTGTTAAATTCAGGTTCAGTGCTCCTACGGATTGTTTGAAGCAATTTGGCGGACTGCAGACTAATAAAACGAATATTTTATCGCATAGCGCTGCAAGGATTTGTTGTGCAGGAAATCAAAGTGAGAAATAAATAGTAATCATAAAATATAAACATAATTTACAAACACATTTAAGCAAAGTACTTATGGACTCGAATCACCAAGCTCTTTGGAAGAGCACCAATCTCTCAGCTTAGCTGGGCGCTCCACGATATAAAGCACCTCTTAAAAAGTACTTTTAACTCACTTCGAAGATATAAAATATCGCCTTCCTATCCAGTAAACTAGTAAAGAGTCTCGATACAACTCGATACCTCCTTTAGATTAAAAAGAAAAAATGCGCCACTTTCCTTCAAGTGTACCTACATAAGACATTTTTAGGGAACGTGCGAGACGGAGAAACTGCGAGCTGGACCGAGGGGAGCTGTCAGTGGTGAAGATGTCTCCAGTGAGATCGAAGCCGCGAGCAGTCAGCCTCATCCGGTCGCCGCGACCACCACCCACACTGGAACTGGACACCGTGCTCGAAGAGCGATCCGACCCTGAACAAACCACGATCTCACAAGTACGCTTTGTCTACCTCAGTAGTAATACTTGAGCAATGAAAATCTGGGTGATAGGGAAACTCGTCCCACTACAATTCGGACCCATAAATGTCTACACGTGCCAGTTTTCTCTTTAAAAAAATCGATAATGGTAAACCTCATCACTAATACTTGGCCTAATAATTGACAGTTTACCATAGTCAATATTGAAAAGGAGAAATTGGCCCGTCGGGAAATTTTTAATGGAACGAGTTTTTCCATAACTCGAAAATCGCCTCACTCTGCTATATGAAATCGAGGTGCCCTAACAAAGTAAATTTTTTACCATTTATGTATGTACCGTTAACTGTTTCTGCCGCTTCAAACCCACGTTGTTCTTATATATTTATAATACTATTTCTTGAATTCTGAAGGTATTCAAATAAAATAAACTTGCGTTGCTCTGTAAACAAAGAAACGACATTTAAAGTCTATTATTCTGTCCTTCACAATTATCTCTTTTAGATATTAATTCATTTTTGAAAACACATTTTTATATAAAAATAAAATGTCTCCCTTTTTAATAAACATTAAACTAAACATAAAAATAAAATACAAGCTCAAAATGAAAGCAATATAAAGTATTGTCTTTACATATATATATTTTGTTACGTTGTAACTATACCTACATAGTTATTGTAGGTAAATTGAATCTGGAAACAAAAAGATTCCCAAAGCTCTGGGAAATAAAATATATTTCACTGCTGTGGTTTATCGTGATCACAAATAAAACAATGAAACGTGACTTTCATGTGATGCTTGATATTATTTATTTAACGGTTTGTATTGTTCGCTCCGGGATTGACTTTATTATGAGTACCCATTAGATGTAGCGGTTTCAGACATTCATTAGATTCTGTTTTCTCGATATTATATCCAACATAAACGATTTTGATATATTCAAGCTACCCAGGGTTACAATAATCTTTCTGTTTCTAGAATTCTTCATTTGTTTTACCATTGAAATGAATGTGTAATAAATTCTTAAATAATGTTTGGACTCCATTGTCATTTTGACAAAGGTCGTGGGATGGAGCCACGGCCTTCTTTCCTTTCTGTTCTCATTGTCGATAGAGCGCTAAATCTAATCATAATTTAAATGACCTAAAGAGTCATTCGTTTGAATTTCATATAAATAACCGAATAGTTACCGAGGCATTAAGTCCGCCTTTGTATACGCATAAAGTTTTAAAATAAATAAATAGTATAGTTGAAAGCCATAGAAAAGTGGAATTCAAAAAGCTTTCGTAAATTTTCTTTTCTTAGGATTATCTTTACATAGATTTCTATTTAAAGGTGGAGATCACACCAGACCGCGAGGTGGGCACGATCCTGTTCAGCGCGGTGGGCGCGATGAGCACGGCAGCGGCGGCGGCGGTGTGCAACCGGGACAGCTAGCGGCGCGGCTCGGTGCTGCCCGGCGCGCGCTCGCCGCTCTGGGCCGCACTCACGAGCCAGCCGCTCGACGAAGACGACCCCGATGATGACGAGATTACCGGAGATGATAGCTAGCAATTGGACGAGCGCTCCATTGTCGACATCGGCGAGCGCATGAAACTCTTCCTGGACATACCACTCAGATTCTGAGTCAGTGAACTGTGAACCTTATTCAAAACAAACAGTGTCCATCTTGTCTTAAAACACTCGAACTATTAAACAATCGTTATCAGATTTCTAAACGATGTAAATAGATTCACAAAGGAAATCCGACTTTAATCAATTCAGTCTGGATTCATTTTCTAAGTACATGTTTGCCGAATATTGAAAATTCATTAACATTATTATTATTACAAGTAGCAAAATTGCAAGCTATTACATATGTAGCAAGCTAAAGTGGCAATGCGCTGGTCACATCTGCCCTAGAAAATAATTGAACGAGTTTCAGTATAGGCCGCGTACAATGAAGCGAGGTGGACTCGTTCCGGCTCACGATAACAAAGGCGACCAATTATTACCAAAAGTACATAAGGCACAATTGAAACGTTAGACTTTAAAGGCCTACGTAGATTATGTACATCAATTAATAAACGCGAACTAATGACGAGTCTGAACCATAATTTTATCTGCGAAAGCTCTTTTGAGCTGAAATTCATCAATTCCGCAGAATCTCTATTCAGTAAAGTCACGAGAAAGATTTATTATAGTCGGGTCAATTTTGAAATGTTTAAGTATTAGTTCTCTCTCCTCGTTTCGTTCGTAAATAGTACCTACTGCCAATGGTACACAGTTACTTCATTATCGTACCTGGTACATAGTTTCCACCTAGTGTATTTCGACTTGATCGAAGTGTAGTGTCTACACAACGAAACTGCAGTAGAAATATTTCGTTTTTTTTTTAAACTATGGTAATTAAATTTTGTAAAGAAGAGATCTAGTTGAATATTGTACAGTATTGTACATAATATACTTAATTAACTAATACATTCAGTAATGTAAATATTATCGTGCACTAACTGTAACATTGCACAGAGCTATTGCGCTTGACCCTTGTGCATAGCACAATATCACGTAAAACTACATAATAAGTAGGTACTAGCCTTAACATACATATTATGTATGTATAGGATGATGAATTTAAAACGAAAAACTTAAGATTACCTACTGTATAGCTGGATTGACGCCATTTATTTGTTAGAGTAAAATCAACAAAGGTGTCTGTCTAAAGACCCGTAAGAGTATATTTTGTGACAAAAGAAAGAGTAACAAAGTGGAGTAAATTATCAGGACAGTAGATAGTAAGTCCGATGAGACCAATTGTGAATTCAGCCAACTTTAGTTAAATATAAATGTTACTTAATAAATACCTAGTATGCGATTTACATTTTGAGTAAAATATTGAAAAACCGAATTTTGTATTCGTAGTTTCCGCTTTGTAGCCAATGTAAATAAAACCGTTAGGAGATACGATAAATTAACAGAACATGTACTCGTATTTCATAGCAGTTGCGTTTCAGCAAACTTTTTGTTAAAACAAATACTCTTTTCACACAACCTTGTATAAAAAAAACACGGCTGAGTAACCATTTTATTAAAGCACCTACAAATACTTGGTATATCGGAAAAACGAAAAACAACCTTGTGAAAACTTCACAAAAATCTTACTCATGGGTGACTTCACAATTCAAAGTCTAATGAGGCCGATAAAGGTCTGTAATTTTGGCATAATTGTTCAACTAGATGAATTGACCCTTTCCTCGCCGCTGTGCAGGACATTCTGGACCTACCTGATGAAAGCAACGTAAGAACCACATAATGAAAGGTTCGTTTACGACCCTGAACATTGTACAGACGCCAAGCACACCAAGTTACCCGAAACTGTCAAATTTTCCCAATCAACCTTGAACCTAATAATTGGCGATAAAGTTGAAAATCTATTAAAGTAATTTGACAGATTGTAGTAGCTTGATCTGATGGCGTCTGTATATTGGTAGTATAAGGCCTGAACTCCTGTCACGCTGACGATAGTTCGCGCACGGTTGGTCGCGTACGTCAGCGAGAAAAACTGTAGCAAATACTTTTTTTTTTTTTTTTTTAGGTGGGACCACTCGCAGTTGCAACGCGCTAAGGTTGCTTAACTGCTTAACCGGACAATCCTGTGGTGGCCAAAAATTACTTTAAGGCCCCCAGGCAGGGCTTACAAACTAAGGATTTGAATTAAATGAACGGTCACTAAGGGCACCCCCTGTGGGGTTTCGGGCCTCGGCTTAGTGCGTCATTGATGAGAGGGCAGCAAGGGACAACAGGCTGGGTCGGATCATTAATTGGGGAATCGGTCGTTGATGTAGCAAATACGCGCCGCTAAGTGCTTATATACCTGTACGCGCGACCGACGCACGCGGACCGACGTCAGCGTGACAGGAATTCAGGCCTAAGTAATCCAGATACTGGCGCACAACGTTGCTTGAAATTAATATTTCAACACTCTACTGTACTAGATCGGTTAGTTACTCTACCATTGGAAACGAACCGTAAGCTAATACTAACCGTTTTTAAACTCTTGAGTTCTACGGTTATTCAAAAAAAACTTTTGTAATACAATTTGTGAGTCGGTACCTACGAGTGTCAACAGCAATTTGTTTGTTGTACCATCAACACTGAAACAAATGTCATCAGGAAAAGTTCCTGTGTTAAAGATATCAACCTGTGTTTTTATTAATTATATTATTATAAATGTACGAGTACGTATGGAACAATTGAAACGAATGTATATCATTAGATGAATAAAATTATGTTTGTGTTCTTCTATTTTCTTGTTTCATTTACGATAATTTTTTTTTTTGTCCGATTTTCAATAAAAGCCTTTTGAATTTTTCCGAGCAACAGACTTGAATTGTCATTTGTCTGTTTGTAATTTCAAAACAACAGCTTTTTACTGAATGCGTACCTACCTATGAAAGTATATACGGTACTTATAACAAAACAACATGTTTTTAAATTTTTGTCTGTCTATAATTCGGTCCAGCTGTTTCGGAGATTAAACAGACAGTGTTTAATCTCCGAAACAGCTGGACCGAATTTGACGGGATTTTTACTGACAGATAGCTGATGTTATATGGAGTAAGTTAGGCTTAACTTACTTTTATTTTAGAAAAAGGATTCATGTTCCATGCAAAAACACTTTGAAATTGGTACCAAAATCCGATTCAAAAATACAAGGTGTTGTTTTGCATCCTGGTCAAAATTCAGGAACTTGTCACAAAAGACACAAATAATCAATTTAAATTACGATACCCGGTCAAATAATTAATAAAGCTGCTATTTTAAATTGTTTAAATTTGATAGTTTTTCAGAATTACACGAAACGGCTAGAGACGGCTCTGCTCGTACCATCAACTAAACTCACTAGTTTTCAGCACGAAATGTTCAGTTTAATTAACAATTCATGAACTATTTAGCTGCTTTCCTGAGAACGCTATGATTTCCGGTTCTGCGAAAATTGAGCTAGACTTAAGACTTATTCAGAAATGTGTTACAAATTACAATGTAACAAAGACCCACATAAAATCAAAAAACAGTTTCATTTATTTGCCTCTACTTAGTTTTACACTTTGTTTGTCAAAACTAGTCTTTTTAATGAAAGTGTAAAGATTTACAATAGCTAGAATGTTTGTGTAATAGGTAGGTATACGTAGCCAGAGCTGCATAATATCTTAGATGTTCTACTATCAAGGTGAGGGTCTATTATGAAATACTTGCGGACGGTCATCTGGTCTATAAATTAAATTATTATACCTTCTACAGATTTCAATGTTAAGTTCAACTAATTTAAAAACATCGATAATAAATTCGTAATACAAATTCCTTAAGTTCATCAATTCTTCAGAGCCAAATATTTTTATTAGATGACCGTATCAATGGAATTAAAAACTGGAATTACAAAATAACAATACTAACAGACTAAAAGTAGCTTCTAACCTGCTTTTTTGGCACTTTTTAAAATAGAAAGCAAGGCCATATTTGCTCTAATCACGAGATAATAACGATTTCCTAATTTAGTTTATATTAAGTTTACGTTTAGGCATAATTAATTAGGTAAGCAAGCATGTTGCTTGCATGTTAGATAAATTCACAAGAGAAACTAAACTAACTCAAATCTCGGAAGAATTACGACCACACCCAAGAATTTGACCAAAAATTTGCTACTGCTCAAAACTAATTTGGGCACAATATTAATAAGATCACGCCTGTAATACCCGATGGGTTAGACAGAGGTGTACCCACCCTAATAGTACGAGTAAGTACTTACATCCACATTTCGCCAGTTATGTTTAAGTCCCATGTAATAGGGGGCGAGCTCAACCGGGAACAGTCAGACTCTGTGTCCGTTTTGAGAAATTCCTGCAGAAAAAAAACCCAAGAACCCTTTGCACGAACCCAGGACCTCGTGTTCAGTATTCAAGTTCAATTCCCAAATGATCACAACTCTTTCATCTTATAAATTACTGGTCATACCCATGAACCCTATCCATAAATTACCCATAAAAAAATAATAACAAAATTACCTTGATCAGTCCAGTTCTTACTCCTCATGGAGATTCTAATATCCGAAGGTCTGTATTACTCAACATATTAGTGTGTTTATTATAATTTAGTTTCCTCGTATCAACATGACGATGCATTAATATTTTTCCCGCGCTATATTGTTTAGCACTTTTACGTAAAACAGTGTAGAGGTCGGGTAACCTACGTGCCAAAGTTATTTCTGCTCAAATTAGGTCAACACCATGGGATCGGTGCTAATCCACTTTTAAATATACGTCAGGCTCGTTAGTGAACTGATTTGTTAAATTTACAGTAGTTGGTAAAATCAGATCTAAAGTATAAAATAATTGTGTTCCTGCTTTTACAATGATCTCACTCCTCTATTTTTAAAACAATTGAATTGTAGAAAACCTTGAATGGAGTCTTTCCGAGACTCCATCCAAGGTTTTCTACAATTCAATAATCACAATGCATTTTGCTAAATCATGCAAATACGTAATATAAAACAAAAAGCCATGGGTTTGACTCATAATATTGGACATATGTCGTAAAGGTCAAATTCATTGATTGAGGCACGTAGGACAAACAAAATAGATATTATGGACTTGAATGAACTTATCCGTACAAAAGGTAAAGTACCTACTAAGTCCGTTTGGTGGACCAATTATTCTAAATTGGGTCTACAATTTCCACAGCAATTTTACCATGTATCCATGCAACAATAAATCGTTCATCTACGATAAAAATAAATAAAATTTAAGTGTCTGTTTGTAATTTTAAAATAACAGCCTGCTTTTTACTGAATAATTATGAAAGTAAGTACCTATAACAAAAACATTTGTTTTTTATTTTGTTTTGTTTCGGCTAATCTCCGAAACTGCTCGACCCACTTTTACTGGCAGATAGCTGATGTTATAAGGAGTAACCAATTCTTTTATTTTAGAAAAAGTTTAGGCTTCCTTGCAAAAAAATGAAAACCCTTGAAATTGTTAACAAAACCTGATTCAAATTGGGAAGTGAAATGTTTTATTATAATTTCACGCGGATTGATCAAACAATCAACAGCTAATCAAAAATAAATAGTTAATATGTTGCCTACCTCTGTAAAGAATTAATTAAAACACAAAAGTAAACAGATTATCACCACAGCGAGTAATTGAGTGACGTCGTAACAAGCCGTAAGTGAGGTGATATGTTAGTGGCGAGGGACCCTAACTATACACTGATGAATCCCTCGCATTTGTTACAACTCTATGTATAGAGGAAATGGAAACCACAGCAGTTGACCCGTCAACCCGGCTACCGATACGGGATTACCCTACACGTTGATGTAGGCCCGATTTCTATAACTTACTTACGTATAACTGTCAGTTAACATGCCACTATCGGTGTTTCTATAAACAAAGTTAGCTTGAAATATCCTACCCACGTCACCTAAAAAAAAAGAAAAATCAAAGAAAGCTTTTCTGTGACGTTTTGTTTCTATCGGTCCGTAAGCTAAATGTCAAACAGACAGATATAGCACCCTACCAATACCTGTAAGTTATTGAAATTATTAATTAATGTTTTTTTGTTTTAATTTCAGCCAAATAAGAAACAAAAATGTATTTTAATATCGTACTCGTAGTAGGGGGCCCGCTTTAATTTTTAATTTATTTGCTGTTAGAGGGACAACGGATCATGAGATACAGCCCGCTGACTGACAGACGGACGGACGTGAAGGCTTAGTAACAGGGTCCCGTTGGTTACCCTTCGGATACCGAACCCTACAAAGTGAACATCAAATACCTATATTGTCTTGTATTTACTTTCAACATAGACAAACACCTACATGACCAGTCTCTAGATGTGAAAGGTTTTATGTGTCTCCCGACCGTAGCCCTCCGGGCATCTAAAAGGTTTGGCAGATGCCTTTCCTTACTCTGTCATCTGTCTACCGTTTCTAAACAGCCTTTTTGTGATCTTGAATCTTTTTGTGACGGTTATATTTCCTTCGAAAAAAACTGACAACATTCAAGAGCCAGTGAATTGAGAAGAAGTAGTGACAGGTTGAAACAAAAGGTTTTCTATTTCATTACCCGCCGACGGCGACGGCTCAAAGAAAGAGTTCTTTTTTACATATCTTGGAAACAAATATTTATGACAGGACAATATGCCAAAAATAAATGTAGCACCTGTCTATCAATAAACGGCCATAACTGTTATAAACGACTTGAGAATTATTTAAACTACGATTAGTAAGTTCTACACAAGATTTATTTTATGGCAGCGCGAGCGAACTTCGAAATCAATGATAGGTCGAACTCCAAACTCAGCAGAGCGTTACTTGACCGACTTTTGTTCAACTTTGACAAAAGTTTTGAACAGCGTTTAGCTGTTAAAGTGATCATTAAAGTAATTAAGTACAATTTACTAATGTTTACCTTCAATCACAAAATTTTCAGTTAGCTTAGGTTGGTTTTGAAAATGGTTTGATATGGCTTAAAATGGCCAGTGTGTGACCCACGGACCTGAGCAAAATGTATAGAATCTCTTTTTGAGAAATACTATTGCTAGCCGCTGTTATTTCTTTGTCTTCACATTCAGCCGATTACCTCCTGAAAATCAAACGAATTTCGTTTTCACACGAATAAATTAGATAGAATAGGGTATTACTTATAAATCGTTCAATTTATTTTACCAGATTTAATAGCTGGAGACCTTACAACCCCCTCAAGGCACCCACAGGATAGTCCGGTCATCATGGGTTGACCAGCGGGATGACAAACATAAAAAAAGACAGATTTAAAAATTGACGGTTTTTCGTTCAATGCTGCTAGTCTCTTTGCCGTATACTGCAGTGCTGGTTATCACTAAGTATCTATTGAGTAGAATATTTACCTCTAAAGAAAAAGCTACGTGGTTGTTGCAGGTACTTGCACCAGTTCCAGTTGCTCTATGCAAATAGAGCAAAACTACAAAAAGCGAGCGGTGTTCGCATACCGTTGCTTCACTCGTGGTTATGTGATTCTATATAACTTCTGAAAAAAGTATTAGTTTCAGGCAAGTTTACCGTCTAGGTACCGTAAAACCGTGATACGGTAATTGAACTTGATATTACCATCTTAGGCAGTTAAGCAAATACCAATTTCTAAAGGCTACAACAAACAATTCGCACATAATTCCACGGTTAAATTCTTAAAGATGTCGCAAGTCGAACTTGGACTTCAACGGCAACATTTCTGTGGCAAAATATGTATCGATCGTAGTTACAGAGGTACGTTTACTGGTCCAGTGGCAAGGCCGTGTCTCGGACAGTAGTTTAAATTGCGTGTCGTTGCGGGCGCGCCTGGCCAATCCTCGGCGCCTATCCTCGTAGGCCGGTGTGCGCATGCGCATGCGTGCTGCATCCGATACCATTCATCTATGAACATGCGAAACTGTCATTACACACAATTAACACATGTGCTCGTTGAGTTACATAATGTGCATCTAGATGGTAGGACGGTGTCAGCTCTAGTGAAGTGATTTTTCATTCAGCTTTTCGTCAATGAAGTATTGTGTTTGGACTTTTTGAATGTGGTGAGTTTTCGTTTATTTTTTTAATTATTTGATAGGATTTCATATTTTATTTCGAGCCTTTAAAAAAAGGACGTCTACTTAAAATAAGAAAAAGTTTTAATTTTAGTAAAATTCTAAAACAGCAAGCCTCAGACAAAACAAATGGTAAACAAAATTGAGAAACAACCACTTTTAATATTAATTAAATTAATTAGGTTACGCAAGATGGAATAATATAAAACATATACGCATTTGATTACTCCGCCTAAGTACTATGTGCTGCCTTAAGGTAGGGCATGGTAAGGCATTGCTAAACTTTCCTTTAAACATCAACTGAGTATCGGAAGTCTTACGACATTTAATTTAGACTAGAGTTACGCATTACGCCTCTTGCAGTTTTCGCGCCATAAAATTGTACAAACGTTTACACCTTAAGAAATGTTTTTGTTGCTTAAAAATAACGAAAGCATGAAACAGGTTTGTAATAACTGTGTTAACATTTTCAGTAAGTACATGATACTCGTAATCAACATTATTTCAATCGATGCCAACCGCACCTCCAGTTTGCTAATGAATATAAGTAGATAGAGCAACCAAAGTATTGTTTTTCTCACTAGAATACCTTCTCCTAAACGGAACTGAAAATCCTCGACGTAATTTACAGTTGTACTTACCTACACTTTATGAAAAACTGACCCGGGTGTAAAAAGTCCCTTAACGAAGCCGGAACATACTTGCTCTCCTCGTCATTTTATTGTTCTGGAGCTGGACCATACCTTCTGGGAATCATCTACTTACGGAGATATCGGAGGAGGTCAAAATTCCAACTTTGTCACAAGTTTATTTTTTAAATACCTCCATGATCTCTGTACTATTCAATGCATCAATACAATGTTGTCAGCACAATGTTTTGAGTGCGTTGTCTTATTTTAAAACGTAATATTTCAAACGAAAAAAAATCGTTGTTCAGAAATATTTTTTACGAAAAATTACGTAATTTGATGTAAGTACAAAATGCTTGGTTGACAGCTTCGTGAAAGGTCTGGACCTTGTGTATAACTTTAGGTAGGCCTTTCAGTATGCCAATGAAAAAAGCTTGCGTCAGAACATCCCCAAAACTGTTGAGTCTCATGAATGTCGTTTTAGAGATGAAAGGATACAATAAGAAACGGTAAAGCACTATTCTGGATTGCTTAACCTAAAGGGCAACCAGTCGACGACAAAGGTTAGGTTAGGTTAAACCGTCAAAGGATAAGGCATCTTATAGAAACAGTATGTACCTTTTCTAAGGGCACCCAGACAAAGCTATGAAACCTATTCATTGTAGCGGTTACCGTAAGGACGCGTTCCTACTTTGTCGTGATGATAGATAATCATGTAGTTTTAAGTGTCGTGGCTTGATGGAGGTGTTCACATATAGGACGACGCGATTAGTGACTTTTGCCAACTAAAAACCAACGATAAATTAATCGTCACGACATAGTGGGATGCGGCCTAAGTCATGGTGAAAAGGAGAAGGAGGTTTTACTATCAAAGTAACAACATTCATAGTTATCAGGTACCTGATATACTCTTCATTAAACATACTTCTATAATCACATCATTCAATAACAGGAGTTAAAGCTAACATAGCATCACGCCCGTAACCCGCGAAGGGATAATTTATGGCCGGGCAGAAATCCAGACTCTGTGGTTGCTACTGAAAAATTCCTGATTGTAACACCTAATAACAGTTTGCCTGACCGCGTAATCGAATACAGGACCTCACGGTTAGCAGTAGTGCTTACAAGCACTACACCAACGAGGTAGACGGTCAAGACGTCATTTAATAACTAAGCATTTAAAGATATACCGCCAAGTACTTACCTTATTCCATGCATGATCCATCAATAGCAAATAACGGTGACATAGCAATATTCTTTTTATCCTTTAAATACCTATAAGATGATGCTAATATTTAACGATTTACGCAGAAACAATACACACTATAAACGTATCGAAGTAAATACGGTTCGTGTTAATAAGTTGCACAAAGTGGTAACTGCCAGCTAATTGATCGGTGACGTGCGTTTCCCGTGCGATTCCAACTGCTTGCATAATTGTTAATACGAGCACATACCTAGTACGATCTTATAGCACGGCCTAACTAGATTCGTTTTCAACTAAGTAACTCATTTTTAATTAAATTTTAATTTTGTAGGTAGTAGGTACATAAAATACCTAATTATTCTGAAATAGCACGAACTCTCCAAAAGAACTTTTAAAAGTAACATTTTTTAAATAATTTGACCCGACTGCATTTTTGTATAAATTTTGTTAGATCTGCACGCTGAGCTGTCTAAAAAAAGAGCACAAAATTTTGATGTGACCTTATTAAACCAGTCGTATAATAATTCATGAAGCCAGACTTTGTGTTGAAGTTTTTCACGATTCTGGTTTTGGCACGACGCCATGCGAGCCCAGTAGCTCGTTAACGGAAGCAGCCTAAATTTCATCCAAATGTAAAAAGCAAATCCCAGATTAAGCTGTGTACATATGGACAGATACCCTGCAAAGACAAACAGCTAACTTGTGAGGAAACAAAACAAAGCTTGTTGTGACATTGTTTTTCCCATAAAATTGACCCTGCATAGCTCAGCGCCTTGTTAAAATTCCATGTCCGATTGACACAGAGGATTAAATTAATAAACATGTTTATAATGCATCTTAATATGAAACTATTAAAAACAAACTAAACTTGATAACAACATAAATATTGATGAAATGACCTCTGATGTAATAGATTCCTTTTAACCGCAGTTACTTAAGCACATTCTTTCCATATTTCGTTTTCGTGTTACGCGTACTCCGGTCTCCGGCCGAGGACAAGGTTAACCTGTGTTTACAACGCGGTACAATTAATTGCAGTGTTGTGTTTTCTCCGTAACTAGACCTTTACAAAACAGTTGGGCATTTGACTTCCAGTTTCTAAACTACCGGCCTCAGTTTTGCAACAAATAAACCCGTTTGACGAACATACATGCTTAAGGTTCACTTTATTTTGTAATTCCATTAGTAGCTACAGTATCTGTGTACTGAATGTACGATTCGATAGGAAACTTTCCCCTTCGAAAATGTTTTGTTTAATTGTATATTTTAAGGGTGTTGAACAAAAGCAAACATCAATAGCTGCTCCCAACGTCCCTAAAGTTAGGAATATGTTTCTGGAGTGGTGCGACGCGGGCTTACGACCCCATCCCGATTGTTGTGCTCCGCGCCGCGATTTCCTTTTAGAACTCTCAAACTCTCCGCGTAAAACATTTGACTGACTTCCCAGACAATACCGTTCGACAAGTCGAAGAGCCTCGACTCGAACTTCCTTATATTATTATTTATCGGATAGATTCACAAGGCTTTAATGTAAGGTTTCTTCACCAACAAGCCCATAAATTTAAAGTCGCTGGATTCGGTTAGAAAATAACTAAGTAGGTACCTATGATCTACCAGTTTCTATTTTTATGGTCAAAGTTCAGTTGGACGTTGTTATTTCGGTCACAGCGATCTTGTGACGTAACGCTGTCTGGAGACTAGTCTAGTCTAGGGTGTGGACAACCTGCACAACTTCCCAATTTTAAACAGAACTAAGTAAGTATGTTTAATAACTATAAATACACTGAAATGGTCAATGGTATCGTAGTACCCAAAATAAGTGGGTTGTGAAGGTCAGATAGACAGTCGCTCCTCGTACCTACCTATTATCAGGTTTAGCTGGAAGCCGACCCATAGGCTGATGAATCATCAGCCTAATTACTTAAGTGATAAATGATACTTACGTACATAACTACCAACAAGAAATATTTAATTTAAAATCTACTTTGCCTTACCAACAATATCAAATATCAACTTTCCTGACCTTGCTACAAATTACGTGTCATACAAAAGATTCAAGATTAAAAATGTACAATTAGTTGTTTCGAAAGTCGCGATCAAAAGACCGACTACTTCAGACTTGACTTTACTTTTAAAAGTTGTGCATCGTCGGGGACTCGGGGTGCAGTTGTTTGTGCGGCCAGCAACTCTAGAAGTTTTTAAATTAAGATTGGTAAGGTGTATGAAACCTGTAGTGCTGCTCAAGTAAATCTTTTTTTTTTTTTCTTTATTTAGTGTTTTTGTCGCCAAATGACCAGGTCATCCTGTGGAAAAATCCTTAAAATTAAGTAGGTAGAACACGAATAGGTACGAGGTCATGATTATAATAAGAACTGTACATGACCCATTGTTTTATAATTAGAATTGTGCATTACCCATTGTTTAGTGTTAAGTTGTTTAATGTAGTTGTTATGGGGTGACATTATCATCACTAAGTGATAAAACCTCTTAGAATAAATAAAGATTTAAAAAAAAGTTACGTTTTGAGATAATCAGTTTTGGGTTTCGTAATTTAGATCTCTGCAAACTATCAAAGAAAAGTATAAGCATGAAAAGTGAAAGCAACTAAAAAAATTTTGAGTAATTCGTAATCGTTATCTACTATCGAAAAGATTACGCCAAAAATATGGCTTCAAGCTTGTTTTATTCACAAAAGAAATGTCGCATATCTTTTTCATTGCAAATATCTGTGAAAGCTCATGTTAAATATTTAGCGCCGCGTCGCTTCTTCGTGAAAAAGTGAAGCAAGATACCTTATAAACATAAGGCCTGATAGTATCGCCTGAAGACATGAGCATCCATAACAACTGCTCTTAAAGATCACAACCGTAGTAACATAAATTGTGATGTTGTAACACTCGTAAATAGTACTCAGTTCATCGGAAAAGGAACACGAATTCTTTCTGAAAAGATAGGCCTACTTTTGTAAAGACTTTTTGAAATAATGCATAACATCATGGCTATTATCTCCAAAAGGTCAGGCAGAGGTGATAGCTTATACAGTTTATGTCGCTAGTAGAACCTATTGTCATAAACCAAATCCCCCTAGCTGCCCGACTCAGCTATCCAACCCAGAACTTCCTTCTTGCGACCACTACACCAAAGAGGCATCTGTTTTAAAGATAAATATGCCAATACTTGGTGCATACGAAGAATAATAGATACTTATTATTTTCGCATTCACTTTGTCATAGCAGAAACAGCAGAAAACGATTAGCACAAAATTAATTATACAGGGTGTAAAAGACCTCATCACGAAGCCGTCAACCAAGCATTCGGCACATCTACACAACTAAGTAACTTTACGCAAAAATTATTGCTGGGAAACAACTTTTTTTTTTGGGGTGAAAAATCATGTTTTGTGGTAGAATTCAATGTAACGCATGCAATGGATGGATTGAATAGTACGGGGGTCGTGGAGGTGTTTAAAGTAAAAATGTTACATTACACACTTGTATTTAAAAAAAAACTTGTCAAAAAGTTGGAACTTTGACCCCCAATATCTCCGTAACTAGAAGGTTCCCAGGTATGGGGTAGAATAAAAAAATGATCGCAATAATGGGGAGAACAAGTTCCTTTCGGCTTCGTTAAGAGGTGTTTTACACCCTTTATAATCCAACTGCAATATGCTTCGTGCGTTAATTATTATTAATTTATGATCTACGAGTTTAAATTTAACATGCTTATTTTAAAGTTCATTGCTGCATACAAAATTATGCAAATAAAACCACCTGATTCCAAACTTTTGCAAAGTAAGACATTTGCGTCACTGTCCAAAATCAAATAAGAATTTATTATCTGTAAATTAGGCCTTGATTTGTTGACAAAAAGGTGGCCTTTATGGGAGAAGGTGTGGTCGTGGCATGGGCCCGCAAGGTATGGTGGGATGATACTTGTCGGGGGTGTAGGTACGTGAATGTTCGAGTATCTCCGGGGCCCCCGGCTCTTGGTAGTAATAGAAACAATGAGATTTTAGTCGGTAGGAGTGCGTCATGTTAGTCGTAAAAAAATAAAAAATATCTACGAGTTTAGTTTGACCTGCTTATTTTTTTAAAGTTCAATACATTGCATTAAAATTGCATTAAATTGTGCTACAAAATTATGCAAGCAAAACCACGTGATTCAATACTAAATTTGCAAAGTATGACATTTGCGTCACTTTCCAAAATCAAATAAAAATGAATTAACTGTAAAGTAGGCCTCTTTTTTTTGGATGTGCGGAGCGGAAGGTTTTGTCAGACTTTTGCTGACTAAAACCCATCCATGATCTTTCTTAGCCCTTTGTATTCCGGGGCCGTGGTATCTCTTTCGAACAGTCCCGCAGCCCCGGCAGGCCGGCCCTAGCGCATTCGTGTTCCACGCGCGCCTCAAAGAGATGTCAGCAAAAGGAAGGGGGAGTCCAGAACCTCACGGCCCTCTCACGTTCCGCCACCTCCTTCGCTAGCATGACTGCTTCGCAGAAAGAGGTGACGGCTTCCGATTCCGTCTCGCTCCGGACCATGGATTTAACCAGGGCTGGACGCGGTAGGTCGCCTCCGTCGTGTAAAGTAGGCCTGGATTTGTTTCCGAAGAGGTGGGTGGCCTTTTAGGGAGAATCTGTGGTCGTGGCATGGGCCGCACTTACTTTTTAGTGATGGAGCCCGCAAGGCATAGTGGGGTGATACCTGTCGGGGGTGTACGCGAATGTTTGAGTATCTCCGGGGCCCCCGGTTCTTGGTAGTATGGTAGAAACAGTGGGGTTTTAGTCGGTAGGAGTCCCGACATAACATAGCTCTGTTCCTCCAAACGGACGGTAACAATGAGGGATTACCCCACACAAAAAAAAGGCCTTGATTATTTATTTTCCAATACTCTAACTGACGGACTAAATGATTTGCAATTTATTGATGGTGGAAACTAGCCTATTATGTAGGTATGCTTATAGGTATTATGCCAAAGGTATTATTATGTAGGTATGCTTAAAGGTATTATGAGGAGCTCGTGGCTAAATAATAACAGCCGCTCGGGTCGATCTTTAGGATAAGCCGTGCTTGCCTAGGTTGGTCTGTGGATGGGTGACCACTCATTACATACCGAGTTTCCTCCGTGCCTCGGAAAGCACGTTAAGCTGTTGGTCCCGGCTGTCATTTGTGATCTTTGACAGTCGTTACAGGTAGTCAGTGGCCCAAAAAAGTCTGACAACCAGTCTTACCAAGGGGTATCGTATAACCCAGTACTAACGGGGTTGTGGAGGTCAGATAGGCAGTCGCTCCATGTAAAATACTGGTATTCAGCTGCATCCGGTTAGACTGGAAGCCGACCCCAATAAAACTTGGGAAAAGGCTAGGCAGGCTTAAAGGTATTATGCCAACCTCACATACCTAATCTTATTCACATTACTAAGATTGATACTAATTCTATTTTTCATCAACTGCCTCGTTCGTCTAGTGGTCGCAATCGTGACTGCTGAGCATGAGTGCCCGAGTTTGATTCCCGGGTCGCGCAAATTGTGATCGGGTTTTTCCCTCAGGAAATTCTCCACGGAGTCTGAATTTTTGCCCGGTTGATGACAATAGGTTCGCCCACTATCACATGGGACTGGAACATAACTGGTGAAATGTGGGTGTAAGTAATGAGGTACACCTCTCTGCCTACCCCTTTGGGGATTGCAGGATTTACACGCGTGATGTGATATTTCATGTCCCGTGGGAAATCTGGAATGTTTTACAAAATAAAAGTATCCTAAGTATAAAGGGTGTAAAACACCTCTTAACGAAGCCGAAAGGCACTTGTTCTCCCCGTCATTGCGATCATTTTTTTGTTCTACACCATACCTGGGAACCTTCTAGTTACGGAGATATTGGGGGTCAAAGGTCCAACTTTTTGACAACTTTTTTTTTAAATACAAGTTTTTAATGTTAGATTTTTACTTTACATACCTCCACGACCCCCATACTATTCAATCCATCCATCAGCACAATGTTTTGAGTGCGTTACATTGAGTTCTACCACAAAACATGATTTTTCACCCCAAAAAAAAAAGTCTTTTCCCAGCAATAATTTTTGCGCAAAGTTACTTAGTTTGATGTACAGAATGCTTGGTTGACGGCTTCGTGATGAGGTGGTTTACACCCTGTATAGGTCTATCTACACCAAATACCTATGTATAATCTATTAGATCTACAATTCATACAGTTGTTTTATTTTAGATTATTTAAATATTGTTTATGTGCATTGAGATTATAGGTAGAAGCTATTTATTGTAAAACGTAGTTAAATAACACTTACTTAACTTAAGTTTTGTCGTGGTCAGCCTACTGATAGTTTCATCACCGGAGCGATGCGCCTGCGCCTATCAAGGACGATACGGCGTTTTAAACTGTGTAGACCGTACGACATTACGTGAGTGATTTTACAATAAATACGATTTAAATGATAATCTTATTCTATTTTACTATTTATGGATACTTGACTTCCTTTGATTTTTATAATCGAAGCCAAGGTCACTCGCCGAGTTAGTGTTGATGTTTTTTTTTTGCAAATGCCGATACAGCTCGAGACTTATACTTAACTGATGAAATGTGGGTAGGTTTGCTTCAGGCACCTTCACGTCTGCTTCACCCTTCGGGAATTACAGGCGTGATGCTATGTCACGAAACGTTCGAAAGCCGCATCAAGCTACCCGAAACTGTCTTAATTTTCCCAATCAACCTTGAACCTAATGCTTTAGCGATAAAGTTGAAAATCTAGTAAAGAAAGACAGATTGAGTTTGATGTGCTGTCGTCTGTACCTTAGAACGTAGGTACTACTTAAAAATAAATAACTCAATTTTCCAGGAAAAAGGAATCGGTCTACATAAAAATATATTGAATTATTAGGAACGTGTCTATAGAGTTCCCGCGAAAAGGGCTTTTGACATCCATAAATCACTTAGCACAAAAAAGATAAGGAATAATTATGGATCGTCGCGTTAACACCAAAAAAAACATTTTCTCTAGGAATAAAGATAAGTACCTACCTATTCTATTTTCGCCTCATAAAACTGAAAGAAAATGTACTTACTTCGACTAAGAACTTAATAGAATTTATTAATTCTACTTAAAACATAATTTTATCTGTATTACATTTATAAATTTACTCCATTAAACACGTCTATTTCTAATTCAAACTCACTGAGCTGTAAACTAAGAGTACCTATTTATAAGCTTTAAACAGGCTTTACCATTTTTCTTTCGAAAGATTCCAAGTTCTTGAATAAACTTATAATATGGGCAAATAATTTATCCATTTGTTAATAATACTAAGTAATCATGTTTCGCAATAGATATCAAATATTAGTCGAGGTATCCACCTATTATAGGCAAAATATTTGTATAATCACGGTAGCGCGCGGTGAATAATGCACACTGCATATTACACACATACACTGAATATTGACCTACCTACAAGTACGCACGACGACCAATCAAGCTATACTTATCCAAATTAAACTGACCTCTCATTGTACGGGAAACTCATACAAAGCGCGGCCATATACTAAAAAATGTATAGCTTGATGTGTCGCCGTATGTACAAAACACACCTATGTATCCTACACCGTTTGTATGCACAAACAATTAATACCCCCTCGCTAACAGTTCTCGATGTAACAACAAAACTCCCGTGTCTACGAAAATATTATACATAGTGAGTACCTACATTTTGATATAGGTAGGTAAGTGAGGAAACTTTGTTATTGCATTCGAGGGGGAATTTACAACCGAACCGTAGACGAGGTTAGTAAGGAGCCGAGAACTACAATAACATATGCCCACGTATATCAAACGACGTTTTTCAATACACCTTTGAAGAAATAAAATAAAAGAACGAAAAATATTTGTCATGGATTACCTAATAGGAAATCGCGAGAGATTTTCTGCGGTTTGCTTTCACCAGGTTGAAGGAGAAACAAAAGTATGAAGCCGCTAAACAGCCTAATATAAAATAGTGATGTGAAGTGTGACGTTGGTGATTACCGCTGAGGCGCCATTGAGACCCGAACCGGTAGGCGAGGGTCTTAAGAGAGCCGAGGACGGTAATCATCATTACACACGAGTATCATACGACGTTTTTAAACACACTTGTGAAGAAAATAATACAAAAAAAAAAACATTTTTCGTACCACTTGCTCAAAAAAGTGACATTCTATGCCACAAAAAGCGAACATAACAATAGTCATTTTTAATCTGTTAAAAACAGGGAAAGAAATAGTACTGAATTTCATTCATCCTCTAGGGGGAGAATGTGATTTAAATTTGGAATACTTACCGAAATTCATACTGAACTACATCTGTGTTTACACCATTGAGTTTGTATATAAAGCATTATACATCTTTTTGAAAAAGGAATACGCATTTATTAGTTATGATTATTAAATAAAATTACGAAAACCGACGAGGCCGCATGAGCTTGATGCCTTTGCTTTTCCGACAAAAAAATATTAGTCTAGGAATTTGCAGCGTTTTTGTTTTCTTCAAATACATAAACGTTAAGTTTATTTTAATTTATTTTTATAAATAAGTTAATGTTCTAAAATACTCAAATCAACTCATCAACAATAAATGTACCAAACAAAAATGTAACTCTCCCTAACAATAATTGGACCAATGTTTCGAATGTTAACTTTTACTTTTAATTGTCATAATTTTTAATAAATGCTTATTTCATATTATTATTGTGTTAATTTTTTCGCAAATAGTACGAAAAGTAGAGTATTTTCCTCGGTGATAAAGCTGTCTTAGTCTTGGGTGAACTTAAATCCCTCGCTACACTCAGGACTCGTCTTAAACCCTCGCTACGCTCGGGAGTAAACCTCCACTCCTTCGTTACGCTCGCGATTTAAATCTACTATTATTTAGTAGATCATAGATATTTTGTCCTTGGAGTTTTCAGGAAGTAAACTTTCCATAACGTTAACGTTACATCTTATATCGGGCGGTGTACAACATAAATCATTTTCTTCATAACTAGTACTTGTAGACATTTTAAGTAATAAATAACTATAATTTCAACAAAGAAAACGAGTTGTGAAAATTTTTTCGCAATGGCGGGAAAAATTTATCAGTTTTCCTATGCGCGCGCATCTAACAATGGCGATCGGCCATAAACTAAAAGAATGAGGTTTCTTTTTTTTTGGCTTTTCGCGGATAGCGTTTTAGCCACGTACAAAATGGGGAATTCAAAGTTTTCTTTATTGCAGAGAAAACAAAAGTTACATTTCAGTGAAATGAGCAAGCAATAGGTACATTAATTTATTTCTACTATTGAACACGATTTTTTTTATATAGAAACTTTTGTAGGAACAAAGCAACAAGACCTCAACCAAAAAAAAAAACCCTATAACTCACTTGTGAGTAATAGTAATAAAAAGACAGTTTGATTATAGGTGTCATTATGTGCCTAATTGCGGTGAAATTAGAGCCATTTTATGAGCAAGTGTGTTGAAAAACGATTTATGATTGCATAAATCGTGAAACAAACATGTATTGACATGTTTGTTTTTTCCTAGCAAGTGTGTTGAAAAAGTTCGTATGACACTCGTGAGCATTTTGCTCACGAGTGTCATACGAACAACAAATTAGCATTTATTAGCAACAACAACAACAAATTAGCATTTATTTGTGTTTTAAATTAAAAAATATAAAAAATATATATATATAATAGGCTGTTTAGCGACTTCATACCTTTGCTTCTCTTTCAACCTGGCGAAAGCAAAGCACGGAAAAAAAGAAAAGTAAAATCCTATGATTTTACTTTTCTTTTTTTCCAAATAATTTATGACAAAAATATTTTTCGTTCTTTTATTTTATTTCTTCAAAAGTGTTTTGAAAAACGTCGTTTGATACACGTGGACATTTGTAATTGCAGTTCTCGGTTCAAAAACACCCTCGCCTACGACTCGGGAGTTAATTCCGCCTCGGATGCAATAACAATTTTTCCACTTGTATCAAAATGTACTATTGAAGAGTACTTGTATTAAAAAAACCGGCCAAGTGCGAGTTGGACTCGCGCACCGAATGTTCGGTATAAACTTGTAGATATTTCATTATTAAACTACATAATTTTACGGTTTTAAATTTTTTCCTTCAAATGTGCTGTAGGACATTGCTTCTTGCCAAATTTAATGGTTCTAGGTCAACGGGAACTAGGTACCACAAATTTTCGATTCCGTTGTGAAATCGCAAAATAGCCACATAAATGGAACACATCTTATGATCGCGTTGACTTGCAACTCTTGCAAGTGTGATTTTTTCACTGCTCCAAGGCACGGTAATATTATAATACAGTAGTGTAACTCAGCCGCATGATAGAAATAAATCCCTACAGCCGCGCGGTACGTAAACATGCGTTAGGTCTGCCCGTCTCTAGCATTTTAATTACATTTGCCTACTTTCTGTTTCTATTTAGTTTTGTGATTGTAAATATCCTTTTTATATAAATAAATGAAATACTTTGTATATTGAATAGGAAGTGTTCAATAAAAATGCGTGTTGTTTTTTGATTGGTAGATTTAATTAAAAAAACATGTTACTCTATTCGCTTTATTTATTAATCCAAACACCTTTTTCACCTTTTGAGATAAAAGGAAATACTTATCCATTAAAAAGACACACATTATGTACCTACCTACTAGTAAGTAAAATTATTTTATAGTCTTACCTTTCAGAGTTTCCAGGTAATTTAAAAAACTTATGTCTGGATGAACGCATCCAGACATAAGTTTTTTAAATTACCTGGAACAACTGGATTGACAAATTCATACAACCAAAAACAGCACCCTTACCACCCCAGCTTCCTACTCGTCATATTAACTGATTATTAGAGAAAAAATCGCGCGGTTATTGTTAAAAAAAAAAGACACCGTCCGTTCGACACTGCGGTACAGCCATTATACTCTTTGGCCGTGACTGTCTGCGCCCCAAGCGCACCCCGAGATCGAGGCGCGTAGGTATAGCTCGCGTTTCGTCCGTTTGTATGAAGTTGGAGTACTGTATTATAATATTACCGTCCAAGGGGTAGCAGATCTGAGTATCTGACATTAACTTCTGCTTAATATGTCGAAGCGTTCCTGAGAAAAAGGGTCTTGCTTGACTAACGGACAGACAGAAAGACGGACCACAAAGTGATCCTAAAAGGATTCCGTTTTTGCCGACTGAGGTACGGAACCGTAAAAAGATCTGCAAGTAGTGTATTACAAAGTTTAATATAAGTAGGTACTTACCTTTTCATAGGTATTTCCATTTTAAACCCTGTGTTTTAAAAGGCCTTTTTGGATGTTCGTTGCTGGCAATAGCATCTAGGTATACAAAACATAATAGTAGGTACCATATACCAGGTAGGTATAATATAAATACCTATACATTATTACGGTGCTATACCGGATAAATTCAAAGATTCAGTTGCTAAAAGATCTACGGATGACACGAAAATTTGATGAAACCCACATTAACACCATCAACATACATAAATACCAAACATATACCATTTAAATACCTAATATACGGTTATGTGATGTGTGTATATTAGGTACTTATCGTTTTCCATTTTCCTGAAAAGGTGGCGGGACCGGGAACCCTCCACTCTACCAATTTCTAAAGTGCTTTTTTCACTATGCAATTAAGAACATGAATCTAGCACTACGAAAACAGGTCTATACGAGCTTTTAAATTAGTGAACAGAGCACTTAAAGCCAAATATTAAGTAAACTAATTTCTGTACTTCATTAACGATTTATTGACGCCTGAATCATCTTAACGTTGAAAAATTGCCTATCATATAGTAGAAACCGTATCATTCTATAAAATAGAGATTTTCTAGTTGTTACGAGTAGTAGGTACCTTATAACCTTACCTACAAGACGGTATTGGCAAGTAATCGTACCTAAATAGCCGTGATTACAAGTGTGATTGATCCTAATTCTGTTCACGTAAGCAATCGCGGTTAGTACGTGACTCGCTGAGCTTGTATCGCACCGGGCATTCCTTGGCTTGACTGTGTTACTGGTTAATTTAAATCAACCCAGTAGACACATACACAGTAAAATATTATGCGTACTGTATACGGAACAGAATTCTGAAACAATGCGGATATTTTGCTATCGACTCACAAGTTCAAGCAGTACTGTAATAAAAAGTTTTTATTGTTTCTCATACAATAAATTGTTCTACAACACAAAATTGAGGCCTTTAAGTTATAAGGATACTTGCGTTGGGGTTACCTCGCTACTTCCCATGTGTGCAGTGAGCTGTGAGTCCGGCTAATATCGAGACCAATCATAAATTGATTTAGGTACATAAAATTCGTGCTTACATGCAACTGGGAGGGAAGTTATTTCATCTTACTCTGTTGTCTTTGTAGCAGTTGCAGTTTACAGTGCTTGTAGTTGTAGCCTTACGATTGTCTCATTTACAACAGAATGCACGACAAGTTCAACGGACCTCGATCCTAGTTAAATGACTTAAAAAGAGCAAACGTCGAATGAACAAGGGTTCAGCGAGATCCTTGCTCATACAAACAGTTTACCTACATAAATAAACATTTCGTTGTGAAACCAATTTGCACAAATGGTTTGTTTTCAAAGCAGTTCAGTCGTATTTGTCAAAATCAGGCTACGACAACAAAGACACCAGTGAACCAAACTATCTGCGTAGTAGGTTAACTCTGTAGTTATAGGTATTTCGAAATAATAAATATGTAGATAAACGTGTGGCCAAAAGAATTGGGTCACAAAATAAATATTAAAATCAATAACCATGAAATAAATAACAACTAACGCTAACGCATATTTAACCGAATCACAATGATTTTTGAATAAACAGTTCACACACAATTTTGATCAAAAATTCCGAGAGTTGTATGCCTTCGGATGTCGCCCATTATGCTGGCCTGGTGTGCTAGCGTGACTGACAATGACTTAATCCTTCGAGTATTAGGTGATGGCCAACCATCCTCATTTGCAATTTGGGTTATGGCATACGTCATAAATATGGCTGAATTATTATCACTTATTAATACGGCAAGTTCGTTATCGGAAATCCCCAGGCAAACTAACAAGGTCATTGAGTTGTTAACGGATTTGAAATCAATTTAAACTCTAGTACCATGGACTAATGATGTAGCTAGCTCTTTGAATGTTACCTATATATAATTAAAAAGTTCGAATATACCTAGTCAGTCAATTATTCCTGACAGAAACCTTTTACAAAGTTACTTACGAAATACGAACTATGTGTGCGGATTCAATATTTAACTTCGTAAAATACTTTTTATAGCACTTGTACATATGGAAATTTAAAATTGCCGAAAGTAATTGGATTTCGTAAGAATGTTCTGGCAACGGCGCTAAAGAAAAAACTAATTTCGGAAGGCACGCGTAATTTGTACAATATAAAACAGATTTCAGTCGAATTTGCAAAATTTACATCTTATTTGTGAGTTAAGAAAAAGAGGGTGTAGTTTTGCTGGCTCATGAACCCAATCTTCGGAAGACCTAAAACCATTCTTTAATTACGTATGTATAAGAATTTTGTGTGCTCCTCCTGATAAAAAAAAAAATCTTTATTTATGAAAAGTACGACTTTAAGTTTGGTGATTAGTTTATGTGAGTCATTGATTAACACTTCAGTCCCCTACTTGCGATCAATTATAATTATGATAGGTAGTGTTAGATCTCATGTGACTGAATTTAATTGATTTATGAAAATCAATTATGTAGATGAGTCCCTAGGTAGTCATTTGTATTCTAAAAAACTTCTAGACCTATAGAACAATCATCGTTAACCTTCAAACATCTGAACGTAGGTCGTTAAACAAGTACCATCTGACTGTCATGAGAATTTAGATTGTTAAATTAAACATTGACAGCGTGAAGATCATCCACAAGTATTCCTCAGATAAATATTACGAGATTACGTCTAAAACCAAGTGGACTAAATTCCGCTACCGAGTAGGTAGGTACCTACCTAGCAACGGCGTGTGTAGAATTCCTGTCACTGATTAGTACCTTATTTGTTTCAGGAATGAAGAATATAAAAACACATCATGCTTTGGTTCTTCTATTTACTATGCATCACGGTGGCGGCGGTGCAAGCACAGCTGGACACGCGGAGCTTTATGGACTACTGGACCGACTTGTTTCGACCTCTACCTCGAAACCCAAGAGAAGGTTTCATACCTGACTACCCACCAAAAGACCAGGAAGAATTTGATTTCATAGTCATAGGAGCCGGATCAGCGGGCTCTGTACTAGCTAACCGCCTCAGTGAAGTCCCACAATGGAAGGTGCTACTCATAGAATCCGGAGGAAACGAAAACTTCTTTTCCGACATTCCTATATTCGCTGCATTTCTTTCCCTGACCCCTATGAACTGGGGCTATACTTCAATGCCGGAGCCGAGAGCATGCAAGGATTTAAGAGGGAAAGTGTGCTTCCTGCCCCGAGGCAGAGTGCTCGGCGGTAGTAGTGTGCTCAACTTTTTAATTTATCAACGAGGACATCCGGCAGATTACAACGACTGGGCTAGAATGGGTAATGAGGGCTGGAGCTACGACGAAATATTGCCGTATTTCAAGAAATCAGAAAACATAGGTATTAAAGAATTAAAGAACTCGTCATATCACGGTGTTGGCGGATATTTAAATATTGAATATGCACCTTACCAGTCACCCCTTGAGAAACCATTCAAGCAGGCTGGTGAGGAACTAGGTTTTAAATGGAGAGACCCAAATGGAGAAAAGGTGATCGGATTTTCTAAGCCACAAGCAACTATGAGAAAAGGAAGAAGATGCAGTTCCTCGAAAGCGTTTTTAGAACCAATACGTTTTAGGCCTAATTTGAAAGTAGCGAAATTCGCTACCGTTTCGAAGATTTTAATAGACCCGAACACAAAAACAGCCACTGGTGTAGAATTTAAGAAGTGGAATAAAAGGTAACTTGAAACTTTTGCAGAATCTGAAATGTTATGTTTTCTTCATGATAAATTAACTGAGCATACCTAGGTACACATAGTAGGCATATTATTCTACACACGAAATTAATTTTACAGTATGCAAGTGCGTGCCCGTCGCGAAGTCATCTCATCTGCAGGAGCTATAGGCTCCGCTCAACTGCTGATGGTGTCAGGAGTAGGACCACAGGACCATCTGAACGAGTTTGGGATCTCTACGATCGCTGATCTCCCCGTTGGGTACAATCTTCAAGACCACGTTACGTTTTCTGGCAACGCGTTCATTGTAAACCAAACTGGAATGACCATGAATGACGTAAGTCTCGCAAATGAAATATCAAGGAAGTACAAAACAAAACAGAACAACAAAAGCCGATAATACCCAGTCCCCTTTTGAAAAGCATTCTTGTACTTGACCTACGAAGTACACTCAACCGGCCACATTCGAATGTGCACAGTAAAGTCTGTATCTTTTAGTATTTGCAAGGGGGGAAAACCGCTTCCTCTTTAAAAGATTTCCAACTTTATCGCTTTGCATTAGGTTCAAGGTTGTTTGGGAAAACTTCACAGTTTCGGGTAGCTTGATGTAATGTTGTAGGTATGTGTGTGTGTGTGTGTGAAAACGGGTTCTTATCGTACTACGATTAGGTTCAACATGCAATGTAAGTATTTCACACGCGTGCGTTTTTTTCATTTCGTGCGTGCGTTTTTTTCCACTAACTATACTTAAACGAAGTTCAAATCGGTTCAATGCCTATAGTCGGAGGTGAATGTGTTATAAGACCTATTTAACGATACCCCACACGATGGGGTACACGACGAAAAAAATTCATACCCACTTCACATGCACCCTAAAAATAAAATATTCCAAAATTTTATTTTACCAATTTATCGGCGTACACACCCTACACAATTACAGCTTTCTAGTACTAACGGCCTCTTAGCAAAACCTCGGACAGACGGACGGACAGACGGACATGACGAAATTATAAGCAGATTCACCAATAGTAGATTGGTGGTTGGTCGCTTTGCTCGGAAGTTAACTCTAAACTCCCGAGCAAAGCGATGAGTTAAGGCAAGAACCCTTCGTGGGAATCAAGGTCGCCCAAGACGAAGGCACCTTTATCCCCGAGGTGAATACTCTACTTTTCACACCATCTACTACACAATAAAAGCAGTAGTACTAGAATCAAAGTATTTATTAAAATAACAATAAATTAAACAACAACAATTTTATTTAAATATATATAAAAATAATAACGCAATATTAAATAAAATACTATTATTAATATATATATATATATATATATATATATATTAATATAATAATAATAATACATTATTATTAAAATAAAATAAAATAAAACTTATTCAGAGAAACGTCGATTATGCACGTACCCCATTTTTACGCTTACTTTATATATAACTAAGTAGGTACCCAAGTAGCGGTACCTAAGTAGGTAGCTTTGTTGTGTTTCAGCTAAGTCTAAGCGTCCAAGACTTCAAACCTCTGTCAACAAAAAACAGTAGGTATAACTGTAGAACATGAATAGCTAAAACATCTGTAGATAAACTTCCTACTTCTAAATCATTTCGGTAGTGAATTTTCCCCTTGCCAAATGCCCAGCGCCTTAGGGGAGGCACAAAAAACAGTAACTAAACGATGTTTTTCAATCAAATTTCAGGAAGAGACCATGCCCACACAACACTGTACCATACTATTGTAAAGTATGAGACCATGCCCACACAATACCATACCGTACTATTATAAAGTATGAGACCATGCCCACACAACACCATACCATACTATTGTAAAGTATGAGACCATGCCCACACAATACCATACCGTACTATTATAAAGTATGAGACCATGCCCACACAACACCATACCATACTATTGTAAAGTATGAGACCATGCCCACACAATACCATACCGTACTATTATAAAGTATGAGACCATGCCCACACAATACCATACCGTACTATTATAAAGTATGAGACCATGCCCACACAACACCATACCATACTATTGTAAAGTATGAGACCATGCCCACACAATACCATACCGTACTATTATAAAGTATGAGACCATGCCCACACAACACCATACCATACTATTGTAAAGTATGAGACCATGCCCACACAATACCATACCGTACTATTATAAAGTATGAGACCATGCCCACACAACACCATACCATACTATTGTAAAGTATGAGACCATGCCCACACAATACCATACCGTACTATTATAAAGTATGAGACCATGCCCACACAACACCATACCATACTATTGTAAAGTATGAGACCATGCCCACACAACACCATACCATACTATTGTAAAGTATGAGACCATGCCCACATTACACCTGCGTACTATACTGTTGTAAAGTATGAGAGCATGCCCACACTACACTGTACCATACTATTGTAAAGTATGAGACCATGCCCACACAACACCATACCATACTATTGTAAAGTATGAGACCATGCCCACATTACACCTGCGTACTATACTGTTGTAAAGTATGAGAGCATGCCCACACTACACCGTACCATACTATTGTAAAGTATGAGACCATGCCGACACAACACCATACCATACTATTATAAAGTATGAGACCATGCCCACACAACACCATACCATACTATTATAAAGTATGAGACCATGCCCACACAACACCGTACCATACTATTGTAAAGTATGAGACCATGCCCACACAACACCGTACCATACTATTGTAAAGTATGAGACCATGCCCACATTACACCTGCGTACTATACTGTTGTAAAGTATGAGAGCATGCCCACACTACACCGTACCATACTATTGTAAAGTATGAGACCATGCCGACACTACACCGTACCATACTGGTAAGTATGAGACCATGCCCACACAATACCGTAGCATTCTATTGTAAAGTATAAGACCATATCCACACTACACCCGCGTACCATACTGTTTTAAAGTATGAGACCATGCTCACACTAGACAGTTCCGTTGCAGACCAACACCGTTGCGTACCATGCACGGACCGTAAACAATTCACAAATCGGCGAGAATATGTTGCTGGTACTGAACTACTGATACGCTCCGTGCATGGCACGCCACGTTGTAAAACCGATGAGCATACGGGTATGATGTTGACCTTTCTAAAACCCGTTATGAAAGGGGTGGTAACCGTCTCTAACCCGTTATAAACGGTATATTTTGCAATTTTCCTTTTTCAGACTTCGTAAAAATGTTTTTTTGTCAAAAATCTATTCAAACTCTCTTATTTTTGCACAGAAGTTACTATAATTAATAAACAAATGAAGAATAGCAATAATTACTTTTATAACACATTTGCTCGTAAAGGGTCTCTTATGTCACCCATTTCAATATCGTAATGTATCTCATTACGTACTTGTGCAGTAATGTAATGTAAAACTCACGGTTTATCAAGATGTTCCATCTAAAACGAACGGTACTTTTTTAAATCTTAGTAAAGAGTTTTTATGTCAGAGAAGTGGTCAACATTTTATGAATAAAATTAACTTTGGGAGATGAAATATAATAAATAAACATTTAATTCTTTAATTTAATTAATTTTGTTAATAAATTACAACCATTTATCTGTAACAAACACACAAAAATATTAATTTACTTTATTAGTAATACTGGCTGTTTTTTGTGTCTTTGCCTTAAAAAAAGCGCTGGTGCGCGCGCATTTCTAATTTGTGAACAAGTAAAAGATTTATTCGTTTAAGAAAGTAGGAGTTTTAATTATTTCCTCGCAAATATGTTATAAAACGTCGTATGACATACGTGAGCTTTGATAATTACAGCCTCTGCTTTTTTGTAGCCCTCGCCTACGGCTCGGGCAAGCAATATCGCCTCGGCTGTAATTTTCAACTTACCGCACTTATATCATAATGTACTATTACGTGTCACCCAGAACTGAACAAGTGGAAGTTAAACGCTGACCCGATTTGTGGCGGGCGGACCATTGTTTTCCAACTTTTGCACCAGTTTTTCAGCATAATGCAAAGCTGCTCTTGCAATACCAACTTTTATACTATAGTATGAAGTGAACATTGTATCTACAAACTACTATTTCAAGAGTAGCTTAGGTACTTTAACTACTCATGGAAAAATAGATCTACTACATAAAACTACTTTTAACTAATGAACAAAGATCAGAATAGGTACTTAGTTTGTTTTCCGGGTTTGGCTGTGAGTTCGAATGTTTGTAAACGCACCCACACGCATCCTGTATCGTGATAGATGAGAAAATCCGAGGGGGCGGGGGCAACGTTTAAAAAAAAGCTAGGAACTAATTATATGCAAAATCGTATTTACGTATAACTAGGATTTTGTCTTTCTTCTACGTAGCTGTCTGCTGCCTCCCCGTTTATGGCAGCCGCATACATGGCAGGCCGTGGACCGCTGACCTTGCCCGGAGGAGCCGCTGGGCTTGCCTTCGTTCACACGAAGTTCTCCCAGGACGTCGACAAGAGCAGACCAGACATCGAGCTCGTCATGGGAGCCGGCTCACTGGCAGGTGACGCTGTTGGAGTATTACGATCTTTACTTGGTAAGTTTATGCACAGGATTTCAAAGTAGATACCTCACCCACTGACAAACAAAACTGCATCTGCACTATATTATTATTATTGTTGAAAGTAGAAAAGCTTTATTCTAAGCAGCTTTGTTTTCCATTAAAACTTTATTGGAAAGAGATTATGAAAGTTGACGACTATCAGTGATCCGGAAAATAACCGAGAACAAGGCAGGACTTTAACTTATAATGAATAACTTGAGTTTGTTGTGTTTCCAGGAGTTACAGATAACTGGTACCGGAAGGTGTATAGTTCCCTTCCGTACAGCGTGAGGATGCGGACATTTTCAATAAACCCAGTGCTGATTCGACCGAACAGCGTCGGTCGACTGATGCTCCGAAGCCCAAATTTTTCCGACCATCCCAAAATCCATATGAACTATTTCGCTGATCTAAACGATTTGCGGACTATGATTGAGGGAGTTCGTTTGGTAAGTGTAGTTATCTAGCTCCTCTACAATTAGTTAACCTTTTGAACGCCAGAGCATAAACGCACGCGCGTAGCCTCCACTCCAAGCCACAATTTCATCTACCATTTTGTCAAATACTTATTTGTGTCGTTTGGCGTACAGTATGTGGTGACAATATTGGCGTTCAAAAGTTAAAACATTTCAAAACATAATTTTCTCGTTTCCAGGTAGAGAAAGTTATCAGTACCAAAGCGTTCCAGCGTTATGATACTAAATTGCACACGACGCCGTTCCCGGGCTGCGAGTCTTTGTTGTTCGACTCGGATGAATACTGGGAGTGCGCTATTATGCAGACTTCTATCACATTAGACCATCAAGTAAGTGATACCAACTGCGTAGAAAATATTTAGCCGTCATGTAGGTAAGTCTCGTGATCGCAAGCGCGATGGGCAGGTACAGGGTTAAATTCCCGGGTCAAATTATGAGTTGTTGCATATGGAGACCAGAGTTTGGAAGTTGGCGATATACCTAATACTTCCGTGTTTCGGAAAGCACTTTCAAGCTGTTGCGCTGTAGACACGGCACTTCTCTGACGTCGATAGCCTTGGCTTCGGTGAGATTGGCCGCTATAGCCAAAAGGGTCAAAAGGACTACCTAAATAGAAAATATTCAAAGGCAGAATGTCCCCCTACCTACTTATTAAACCACAATGTATTCCTATTCCAATGAAACTTTTTGTGGTTACAGGTGGGAACGTGCAAAATGGCTCCAACAGGCGACCCGACAGGCGTCGTCTCGCCGAGGCTTCAGGTCCACGGCATCCGAGGCCTGCGCATCGCTGACGCCTCCATCATGCCTCGCATCCCCGCTGCTCACACGCACGCTGCCGTCCTTATGATTGCAGAAAAGGTCGCAGACCTCATCAAAGAAGATTGGGGAATAAATATTTAGTCTTTATAAGGATAAATTTGCAGATGTCGCAGCCAATTCGTATAACACGCCGTTTTACATAATGGCGCGCCTAATTGAAAAACGCCGCCGTTATGTAACACGGCGTCCTCACGTTCAGCCGGATTGTGGTGGTGATATACGTTCGACAAAGCGGCGTCCAACATTTAGCCGTATTGTCTGCAATTCCGATACTTCAAATAACCTACTAAAATTGTCCTAAGAGTCTTGCTAGCTGGCATGAGGAGCGTAGGCCGAAGGCCGGCGGAGCGACGACGCCATTTGTGACAGAAAGTGGGTGTGTAATGTTAAATGCGAGTGTAGCGAGCGCGCGTCATGGAGTCATAGCACGTTCAAAATTTGCTTATATCTCGAAAACGGTGCGTCCTATCGCAAAAATAATGAAAAATTTGCCTCCTTAATAACCCACTGCCACGTAATTCTCAACATGTAGGTAAAAAAAAAAAAACGGTATACGGTGTGGCCATCGACACCGTTGTCGATTGTGAAGCCATGTTTCTTGTTATGATCATGCAGTGCCACTGGCGGCAATAAATGGAACTAAAACTTCGCCCGTTTGTATAACGGCGGCAAGTTATTACGCCGTTTTGACGAACGCGAAGGGCTCATTCAATGCGGCGTACATTTTTTCAGCCGAATTGTAATCCGGCTGAACGTGAGGACGCCGTATTACATAACGACGACGTTTTTCAATCTGGCGCGCCACTATATAAAACGGCGTATTATACGAATTGGCTGCGACATAGACACAAAAGAGTGCCTAATTAAAAGAATTACAAAAAATAAAACAAGTGTTTGTGAAAATGGTCAGTCTAGTCAAGTCATTGTACCAAATAAAAGACATGTCTAGTTATTAATTAAGAATGGAGAATAAGTTGTAAATGATACTTTTTAAGTTTTCGTTGAGGCACGTTGAGGACTGAGGATGTTCATATCGTTAGGTTTAGAAAACGTAAGTAGCGGACTCATTGATTTCTACTTGCATAATACATGCGTTGATCTTAGTGCGCATTAATTTAATCACACCTGTTTTCCCAGAAGGGTTTTACTCAGAGATGAAAAGTTCAGACTGCATCTAATTGGAAACTAAGAAATGAAGATAGGTATGAACGAAATATCACAAAAAAAAAAAACAATTTAAAAGGTATGAACCTTGTGCACCAGTCTTCGTAGGTACTAGTTACTATTCTCCGTCATTTCTCCAATTCGGATAGGATGCAGTGTGCAAATGCTCTGAAAACTTGCAGGTAGGTAGATTATATAATGGTACCGCCGTACGATTCAAATTGTAGAATAATCTGTTAAAATCAATGGAATTCCAATGCAACAGGCTTATGAGGGAAACGCCAAGGTAGCCCGCGAAGTTCAAATTTTCTTACGTTTCTGCAATTTGCAGGTCAGTTCCAGGTTGTATATTTAACAAAAATACACACATCAAAAGTATCTAGGGATCAACATATATTTTTGCAATAACTTTTCTCCTGATTGATATTAATTAAAATTTTCTTTAAGGATTCATCAAATAAAGTGTTTTCGTTTGTCACAGTAACGATAAACCAAGTCACCTTTGCATTAATAAAGAAATTTGCCATTTTCCTAATAAAGGGATTTTTGACATTTGAACCACTAACATTAAAGTTCGAAAAAAAGACTGAAATAACAGTTTTCTTTAAAATTTTATTGGGTAACTTAAACAATTAATAATCCGTGTTTCTACCGCGAACACTAACAACACAAGAACATCGGTTTGGCATACTCAAAATGAGTTCATCCAAATCACGCTGTGGAATGGCCGCCCATGTTCGTTGCAACAACAAAAAAAGGTCTTCTTGCGACTGGATACCCTCCATATTCGGCAGAGCTCTTCTCTGTAGCATATCCCATGCATGCTCAATCGGGTTCAAGTCTGGCGACTGAGCAGGCCAGGGCAGGACATTGATGTTAGCTGCGGCGAGAGTCTGTCTTACAACTCTTGCGGTGTGCGGTCGTGCATTATCATGCATTAACTGAAATAAGGGACCGATTTGCACTTGTAGAGGAACGATGACGTCTGATACAATCGTCTCAGCATAAATTTGAGCGTTGAGGTTGCCTCTGATCCAAATCAACTCAGTTCTTCCGCCGATCCAAATACCCGCCCATACCATGATGGTTCCACCACTATAAGGATGGACTTCCTGGCAGGATTTTAATCGCTGTTGGCGTCCAGGGGTTCTCCAGTGTCGTATACGTCTTGTATCCGGTCTCATACCAAAACGAGACTCATCAGAAAAGCACACGAAACGCCATTGTTCTTCTGCCCAATTTCTGTGTTCAAGAGCCCATTGATATCGAATCCTACGATTGTGCATTGCTATAGGTGGTACCCGTAGCGGTCTTCGGGAATGAAGGTTCACTTCATGCAAGCGGTTTCTGACTGTTTGGTCGCTAATTAAGTTCCCTGAAGAGTGATGAAGCCTCACGGCTAACATCATGGCGGTTATTGTTGGAGCTCTTCGAGTTAAGATTTGAATGTATCGGTCTTGTCTCCGTGTGGTGCAGCGATACCGTCCTCCATGGCGCTCAGCCACGGTACCAGTGCTTCGGTAACGTGTCCAAAGTCGACTGATAACACTCTGACTTGTATTCAGAGCTAAAGCTACAGTACGTTGCCGGGAACCAGCTTCTATCATTCCCACGGCTCTGAGCATTTCTTCCCTGCTTAAATGACGTCGCCGCTCCATAATAACGTTGGTTTTAATCAGTAGTAGGGAAACAGTAGCACTAATAATGTCTTCAATGCGTTGTATGTTTTTATAGGGAAAATATTGACAGCTTATTTTCATCTTTTACTCGAATTTGATTGAGAGTTCCTGATTCAAATTATGAAATGCACCAAAAAGGATCCATATAAATTTATAAAATCATAAATTTATTACAAAGCCACATCTCAATCTCAAGAAATCCGCATAAAAATGCTTGATCCCTAGACATTTTTGATGTGTGTAGTATACCTATATACACACATCAAAAATGTCTGCCAGGAAGTCCATCCTTATAGTGGTGGAACCATCATGGTATGGGCGGGTATTTGGATCGGCGGAAGAACTGAGTTGATTTGGATCAGAGGCAACCTCAACGCTCAAATTTATGCTGAGACGATTGTATCAGACGTCATCGTTCCTCTACAAGTGCAAATCGGTCCCTTATTTCAGTTAATGCATGATAATGCACGACCGCACACCGCAAGAGTTGTAAGACAGACTCTCGCCGCAGCTAACATCAATGTCCTGCCCTGGCCTGCTCAGTCGCCAGACTTGAACCCGATTGAGCATGCATGGGATATGCTACAGAGAAGAGCTCTGCCGAATATGGAGGGTATCCAGTCGCAAGAAGACCTTTTTTTGTTGTTGCAACGAACATGGGCGGCCATTCCACAGCGTGATTTGGATGAACTCATTTTGAGTATGCCAAACCGATGTTCTTGTGTTGTTAGTGTTCGCGGTAGAAACACGGATTATTAATTGTTTAAGTTACCCAATAAAATTTTAAAGAAAACTGTTATTTCAGTCTTTTTTTCGAACTTTAATGTTAGTGGTTCAAATGTCAAAAATCCCTTTATTAGGAAAATGGCAAATTTCTTTATTAATGCAAAGGTGACTTGGTTTATCGTTACTGTGACAAACGAAAACACTTTATTTGATGAATCCTTAAAGAAAATTTTAATTAATATCAATCAGGAGAAAAGTTATTGCAAAAATATATGTTGATCCCTAGATACTTTTGATGTGTGTATTTACAGCATTACAATCATTAAAATCATGAATATAATGTAGCGCGTAGGCAAATTTCTTATACATCTTTAGTCTTAGGTCATGTATGACGTAGCTCGTAAGTTAACTCTAAGCCCTCAACCACTGCACTGTATATTGTAATCTTTGTGTTAGTCGTTCAGTAAACCTTCAACTGAGAACACGCTTTTTACTTTGCCAAACCTTCTGACCGTACACACACATAAAATCACCTTATCGGCAAAGTGGTGACACCCGACGCGTCCGCTCGCGTATCGAGTTCCAAGTTTTTAACAAAGACTATCATTCATCGCGCGTAAAAACGAACGACTCACTCTACCAGGCCGCAGCTCTCTCAACAACTTGCAGCCATGTCAACCCAAGACCTGCCACAGCCGCAACAGATGACGGCAGTTTCCATGACACCGAGGATACCGGACTTCTGGCAAGATCGACCAAGACTCTGGTTTCATCAATTCAACGCCATCGTGGATCCTCTAAAGGCAAGTGACCTGCACAAAAGTCAACTTCTAATAGCTAGGCTGAAACCTGACGAATTACCTGATATTAGTGACATTCTTGAAAACATGCCTGAGAATAATAAATATGAAACTTTAAAAAATAGGTTAATTTCGGTTTACGAAGAGTCGGAAACAAAACAAATGAACCAACTCTTAAACGAAATCGAACTCGGAGATCAAAAGCCTTCACAATTATTACGGCGTATGCGAGACTTAGGGAAAAATAAAATCCCAGACGATACTCTAAAGTTATTGTGGACAGGTCGTCTTCCACACTCAATTAGGGCCGTCATAACCGCATGCGACACTGACGAGGTAAAACTCGATGGTTTGGCTAAGATCGCTGATAAAATTCTGGAAAATACCAGACCATCTGAAATAGCCCCGGTTTCTAAAACAACTCCGAGTGCAGACCCAACACTTCCCGAAACCATTGTAAATGAGCTAAAACAAATGAAACTAGAAATTTCAGAATTACGCACTAAACTAGACGATTCCATTAACCGAGATCGTTATAGCCGTGGAACTTCCCGGACGCGCTCTAAAAGTCGCGAAATCACTTATAAAAATAGGGAGAATTACCTCAGACAAAAAGAGAAACCAGGTGACGCGAATTACCAGTGTTTCTACCACTTCACTTATGGCATAAATGCGCGTAAATGCGGCGACACAATAAATTGCAATAAAAGGAACCCGGAAAACTAATACAGACACCGGGTCAAATACACAATGTCGCCGGTGTCAACAATTCCTATCGTTTATGTGTTACAGATATTAAAACTGGTGCACGATTTCTTATCGACACTGGTGCTGATGTGTCGGTTTTAGCCGGTAAAAGGCAAAACGCATCCACATCAGATTACATATTATATGCAGCCAACGGCACAAAAATCAAAACATACGGGGAAAAATCCATCACAGTTAACTTAGGTTTACGTCGCCCATTCCAATGGAAGTTCATACTAGCCGATGTACAACGTTCAATAATAGGCGCTGACTTCCTTGCTGCTAATAAACTAATAGTAGACTTATATGGTAGGAAACTAATAGACAAACTCACTTTAATATCGCGCGCCACAAATATTACAAATTGCCCTGAATCGAGTATTCGATCAATCGATGTAAACGACGAATACCATCTCATATTACAAAAATTTCCCGACATCACCAAATTAGAAAACTTTAAAACACATCCTAAACATGATGTTCAACACCACATTTATACTAATGGACCCCCGGTCCATGAAAAAGTACGACCGCTTAATCCGGAGAAATACAAAGTCGCCAAAGCAGAATTCGAAAGAATGATGCAATTAGGTATTTGTAGACCTTCGAATAGTCCTTGGGCTAACCCACTTGTTTGCGTTAGTAAAAAAAACGGTGAAATAAGACCGTGCGGAGACTACCGTAGACTTAACGCACAAACTACTCCCGACCGTTACCCATTACCAAGACTACTTGATTTCACATATTTACTCAAAGGGAAAACTATATTTTCAAAAATTGACGTCCGGAAAGCTTACCATAATATACCAATGGCTCCCGAAGACATCCCAAAAACTGCAGTCATAACTCCATTCGGTTTATTCGAATTTACGAGAATGAACTTTGGGTTACGTAACGCAGCGCAAGATTTTCAAAGGCTAGTCAACAACGCATTAAAAAGTCTTGACTTTGCATTTCCTTACCTTGATGATGTAATTATAGCTTCAGATTCAAAAGAAACGCATGCAAAACATTTAGAGATAGTTTTAGAACGATTAAATAATATCGGTTTAACAATCAACACTGATAAATGCGAATTCGGTAAATCCGAGTTAAGCTTCCTCGGTTACCACATCAACTCAAAAGGCATAAAACCGAGCGCAAACAAGACGCAATTTATTAATGATTATCCACAACCCAATACAATAGAGGAACTTCGACGTTTCCTCGGAATGATGAATTTCTACAGGCTCAACATTCCAAAAGCTGCAGAAATTCAAACACCACTAAACGCGTATTTACACAATTCAAAAAAACGCGACAAAACAGAAATTACATGGACCGAAAGTGCATTAGAAGCATTCAGTCGATGTAAACAAGCCATCAATAATACAGTCACGTTATCGCATCCCGACGCAACCGTGCCATTAGTGTTGATGACAGACGCTTCCGGTACTTGCGTAGGCGCCGCTTTAAATCAAAAAGTTGGCCATAAATTAGAACCTCTAGGATTTTATTCAAAGAAACTCACCGATACCCAAACAAGATACAGCACGTACGATAGGGAACTTCTAGCAATATACATGGCAATTAAACACTTCCGCCATATGGTAGAAGGCAGACAGCTAACAGTACTAACAGACCACAAACCATTGACCTTCGCCCTATCTAAAAAGGTATCGCCTTCAGACTCACCTAGACGGTTAAGACAACTAGACTTCATTTCCCAATTTTGCGATAACATTATGTACATAGAAGGTGACAAAAATACAGTCGCCGACGCATTATCCCGAATCGATGAGATTATCTTGCCATCACTAGTAGATTATCAAAAGTTAGCCGAACTACAAAAAAGCGATCCGGAATTACAAAATCTACGCAAACACGACAAACTCCAATTTAAATTAATAACAATGCCCGATTCAGAAATAAAAATAGCCTGCGAAACATCAACAAACGATATACGTCCTTATCTACCCATACAGTTCCGGGAACTCGCCATAAAGACTTTACACAATGTGAGTCATCCCGGCGTCGCAGCCACTCAACGCTTAGTTAAGTCAAGGTATTTCTGGAGCAACATGAATACCGACATAAAAAATTTCGTTAAAATGTGTGTTCCCTGTCAAAAATCTAAAATTCAACGCCACACAGTAACACCGATAGGCGAATTTGACAGCACAGGTAATCGTTTTGAAAATGTACACATCGATATAATAGGACCACTGCCACCGGCAGAGGATTTTAAATATTGCGTTACCATCATTGACAGGGTGACGAAATGGCCAGAAGTTATACCCGTAAAAAATATAACAGCTGGAATTACCTCTAGTACTCCTAGGGTTGCGCTCGGCAGTTAAATTAGATCTGGGATACAGTCCATCACAATTTTTATACGGCAGTAGTCTCAGACTGCCAGGTGACCTATTTATTTCAAAATCTACAACCAATATTAACGACAGCGACTACATCAAACTGTTAACCAAGTCATTGTCATCCGTTCCCAATCTCTCACATTCAAGTTTACATAGCAATAACAATAGTGTATTCGTTCATAAAGATTTAGCCATTAACACTCATGTGTTTGTTAGAAATGAAGCACGTCGATCTTTGGTACCACCATACGAAGGTCCATATAAAGTAATAAAACGACATCCAAAATTTTATACATTAGACTGTAACGGAAGGCAAGTCACAGTGTCACTTGATCGTCTAAAACCAGCTTACCTATTAGAATTTGATAATGTGTCGGTCCCACGCCAGGAGACCCAAACAACGACGCCACCCGACACCGTCCCACATCCGGCGAACGTTACGACTACGACAACGACAACGAAATCGGGCCGGGTCGTTAGGAAGACCGTGAGATTCGACATATGAGCCGCCTCCGTCAACGTCTTTATCAGCTGTATGAATAACCGTCACTCTTCAACAAATGTTCACTATCGCCGCACTCATACCAGCCAGCAGTCAGACAACATGGGCCAGCCAGCTAGCAAGATGACTATCGTGGCGCAGAACAGCGCAGCCGCCGGCAACAAGGTTTCGCTGCAAGATGAAACCATTACCGTCACCCACAAGATGTCGCTAGCCGCAAACATCCTAGTCAGCACAGCGGTAACCCTATCTATACTCTACGTGGGGTGGTGCTATTGCAAGCGCCGCATCGAAGCCTCCGTCGAGACAAAATCAACCACGCGATCACACAACGTGCTATCGGCGCACCGCCAGGGATGCCCTACCTACAAGCAAATTGCGAGTGCAAACCTCAAAGTTAAAGTGTAGTGTAAACAACATGTGACGAAAATAATACTCTCTCTAGTATAAGTAGCATAGTGTGAACGCTCTAGCATAAGTAAAACCATTGTTCGCAACTCAATTGTTTATTGTTATCGTCTGTAGTTTTAATTAGTTCATAGATAATTTTGTATTCTTTTGGGTTGTCACAAATTAAAATTTTATCGTTTAATCTAAGGGGGAGGATTGTAGCGCGTAGGCAAATTTCTTATACATCTTTAGTCTTAGGTCATGTATGACGTAGCTCGTAAGTTAACTCTAAGCCCTCAACCACTGCACTGTATATTGTAATCTTTGTGTTAGTCGTTCAGTAAACCTTCAACTGAGAACACGCTTTTTACTTTGCCAAACCTTCTGACCGTACACACACATAAAATCACCTTATCGGCAAAATAATATCAGTGTGACTTTTTGTAATCGACTTATTCTTGAAATAGTTCGTGGGCTACCCTGGCGCTTCATTAAATAAAGATAAGTAGGTACGGTCGAACAAGCTATTTGGTTTACATTTTACAATGTAATTCAGTAATTTGTGGGTTAAAGTGTAAACCAAATAGCTTGTTCGACCGTACATAGTAAATAAGTTATGTACAGAATATAAAAACCAAACAAAATGTTTCTACAAATGAACGAAAAATTATTAAAAATGTGAGGAGTTCATTAATTATCTGGTTTATTTTACTAAAATACCAACTAGTTGCGTCCTACATTTCCTATTTCAACAAAATATTGTACACATTGAGTTTTGAGTTAGAACTTCAAGGGAAATCCAAAACTGTCAGAAGTAGAGTAATGTGGTGTTTTTTTGCTACAAAATAGCAAAAAAACACCAGTCTGTTGTTGCTACACCAAATGATACTTATTTGATTCATTTTATAAGAATTTCAAACATTTAAGATCAATTTGACCTGAATGGTGCAGCGGTAGTGAGGCTGCCTTACGTTCTTAGGGTCCCGGGTTCAAATCCCGGTTGGAGCAACTGTTTGTGTGATGAGCATGGACATTTGTTTCCGAGTCATGGATGTTTATATGTATGATAATTATGTATTTACAAACAAAAAGTATCTATGTAGTATATCAACTATCTGGTGTCCTCGACACAAACCTCGTTGCTTAGTGTGGCACTGGATAGCGCTGTGTCCAGCGATATTTAACATTATTATTATTTCTAAAGAAATTGTGGTTACACAAAGACTGGGTATTCTTATCATTTATGGATACCACTTATTTCGCCTCTGATTGTAACATAATTAAGTAAGAAAATTGAGGATAAACTTTTCAACACTTTATTCCTAATATTATTACAACACTACAACAATATTCCTATCAAACAAAACAAAATAATTTAATCAGGAGAGGGTCCTGTCTTCGTTTTTCTGTTGAGCTTTCTGTATAAGAAGGATATTCTCTTCTCCATGTCCTTCCATTTGCTTGGTCTGGTTTGTTTTGAACCAGTATTGGCCCACATTTTTCTTTTTCTCAGCAGCATCTATAACATTAATAAGTTTTATGTAGATTATTTGTAAACTATTTAGTTAATGTTATGTTATTTAGTTTTTTAGGCCACTTTTATAGCCCTCTTTGGTGAGGATATTGTGTACCCCTCCTCCCCTACCTATCTGATTTTTTACACATACACTTTCTCGAGTTTTTAATTCTTTAATGTCATGAAATGTATGACAAGTCAATTTTTTGAATGTCTTTTCCATGATATGATTGTGGCATTGGGATTAATCATGTTTTTTATCTGAACTCTTCCCCCCTTTTAGAAACTCACCTGATTAAAGGTTACCGCACACTATAGTGCAAGCGAGAATACATAGTCTTGTCTCGCTCACACTAGTAGGGTAATTGTCTGTCTAAAGACAGTCTTGTCTATAGTGTGCGGTAGCCCTAAAGGACGAAACCAACGCCCTTAAAGTAAAAAAACCACTTATAAAGTGTACCCTTTTGTAGGTCTTGTACTTGAGAAGTATGTACTCACTTGATATTCATTGCCATTTACTCCTCTTATCCATGACGGCACGGTGTACAGAGTCTTTACTGGGTGCAATTCTCCAGAGCCAAGTATGTCTATATAATCATTTTGACCAAAGAGTGCTCTTCGCTCCGTCCAAGCATTTGATGGCCTGAAACCAAACTTTTATATGATACAATCGAAAATAGACGTCTTTCTGTCTCAGCATTCAAGAAATAAGGTACTTAATGGTTAATAATGCATTAGAGCTATTGAATAGCCTCCTATTTCAGATGTCTTTTACTAGAACTGCAAAATATAATTAAGTATTTTAAACATCATGAATACTTTGACCCCAAAACAGAGATCAAGTCCTAACACAGTTACACATAAAAATGTAACTGATGAATTTCACAATACTGCGTTAAACTGCGTTTAATATTTAAAACGACTAAGTTACCTGTACTCAGGTATAGGTAAACGTTTCCCTGTTGTTGTGCGAGGAAGTAAACCACCGCTCCAGAGCTTCTCTTCATACCCGTATCTTTTAATTAGGCGCGTTTTATCAGCATGATACCGTGTTCTACAATAAGAAAAAATGTGAGACTACCTAAACATATTAATTGATACGGTAATGGGAAAAATGCTTTTCAGTTAGACCTAACCTCACAATGTTTACAGTGGGTTTCCAAAAAACATTTAATACAGCAGATCCCAACCACGCCATTTTACTAGAATTGTATCATCTGGTTTTCAGTGATTTAAGTTATCAGTTATGTACACAGGACATCAATTTACGTTTTAGAATGTTTGACTTGACTAAACTCCTGACTCCATTTGCCTGTCAGTGTCAATCTGACAGCAATCCAAAGAGTACGAAAATGAACAACGACCACAGACAACGACCAGAGAATATACAACGATATAATGGTTTTTCTTTTTAGCTCTTCCCTAGTCGCTGGATAGATGGCGCTGAACTTAGTATGTTAATGCTAGGAACGGAACCTAAAACAACTGAATTTAACAAAGCGCGAGAAAACTAGGTTATATTCGGAAGGTTAAGCAAACGCTCGTTGACTGACACTTTCGTTTTAAGCAAAGGGCTTTCACCGAAGTTATCACATCATTGAACATTTGCTTCTTGGTTGACATGATGAAGTCAATCTCGTTTTTGGTTGCACCATCGGGGCTTTGCCAGGTCCACTTCCTGTGCTCACGCTTTTTGAATAAGGAGTTCATCATATAAAGGCCCTTTTTCTCCATAAAACAAGCAAGTTGGTGGCCCCGGTAGTTCCGACGTCCAACTCCAAATTGCCCCACCTGCAGCTCATCCCCGTCCTGTTTGCCCAGTTTCGCGTTGACAACGGTGAAGTGAGTTTTGAAACCATGCATGGCTTTAGAGATATCCTCATACATGGTCCCCACTTCGTCGTCGGGGTGCGCCGAGGTCGGGGCGTAGACCTGTATGACCTTCAGCGAATATCTTGAGGATGTTCTGAGTATAAGGTACGCCACCCTGGTCGACACACTCTCGATCTTTACCACGTTGTTCACAAGGGACTTGTGGACGAAAAACCCAACACCACCCTGGGACTGCCGGTCCTCCTCTCGGAAATAGAGCAGGTTGCCGGATTTCAGGATTATCGTGTCCCTCTCTTAAGACTTCAAATAATCCCACAATACTCCATCGCAGCCTGCTCAATTCCTCTTCAAGTTCCGCTATCTTCTCGTCGGTGCGGAGGGTGCGTGCGTTATACGTTTCCAGGTCCAGTCGTTGGTATAGGCAGCCAGATCCCATCCGGGGATTCTTCGCACCCCTTGCTACGCCGTAACCTCAACCGCTGTCGTAGTCGAGGGTAGACGGGCTGCCGGCTAGGGGCCATTTTTGTAATGCGGTATCCATTTTGGGGGGTTTTGCCATAATCGCCACGCTTGGCAGGCGGGTTGGCGATCGCAGTACAGTTCTTACAAAAAGACACAGAGAACGCTGTTGCCCATTCTCTGGTAATCCCTTATTCGCCTCTTACGACACCCACGGGAAGATATGGGATGGTGCTATTCTTTACGTCCGACACCATACGGACAGGTAAGGTTGATTCAGATCTCTTTAATCAAACGCTGTGGAGGTCGCAACCGTCGCAGTCGGTGTTTCAAACGCTGGAGATGAGGATGATGATGTAGATGCAGATGTGGGTGCAGATGGTTCTAGTGTGGATGGAATGTGAGAGGACGGTGTAGATGGAGAAGGAATTGACATAGGTGATGGTGCCAAGCATGTGGATGGTGAGGACGCAGAGGTTGTCGCAACACTTTCAGGTGAAGCGGCTGCAGGAGCCAGTTGCGGTCTCATGTGATCTGCATGTTTCCTTTGCTCCACCCCATTAGATGTAGTGACCACGTAGGAGTATCGGTGTTTACGGGTCACTATAGCAGGCTGCCACTTTTTTTCCCGTTTAGTTTTTATGTAGACCTTATCGCCTGTCTGTTATGTAGGTGTAGATGACTCGATGTCCGCCTTCGATGTTGGTATAGCAAATTTCTTCTCTTGTTCTGTCGGATATTTGATAAAACACAGTTCAACTGCCTGCCGAACGTCAATTGGGCTGGTGATTTGCCGGTAGTAGTATGCGGAGTGTTCCGGTAAATGAATAAAAACTCGGACAATCGACGCCTAAGTGGGCTTCTGTTACTGGAGGTCATTCTGTTCTTAAAAGTTCTCACAAACCGTTCAGCTAACCCATTTCTTCGGGGATGATACGGAGATGAGGTGACATGTAGAATGCAATAATTTTTACAGTAGTCCTTGAATTCCTGTGATGTTAGTTGGGGGCGGTTGTCAGATACAATCATTTGTGGGAGTCTAAAGGAGTTGAAAATCTCAACCAGAACAGCGCATAGACTTTTTAAAGTTATGTTTTTCATTGGTCTTAGTCTGTCTTAGTTCACACCATTTTGACAACGCATCACACAAAACCAGCCAGTAGCTGCCCGCGAATGGACCTGCAAAGTCTATGTGGACTCTTTCCCTCACTTGCTCGGGTACAGACCAGGAGAATACCGGTAGTTCGGGATTAGACGGTCTGTTTTCTTGACACCTGTCATCTCTTGATAAAATTCTCGATGTCCTCGTCAAGTGATGGCCACCACACAGAAACGTGAGAGTGCTTTCATGGCCGATATTCCTGGGTGCCCTCGGTGTAAATAGCTTAAGACTGTCTTTCTTAGAACCTCAGGTATTACCATCCTGCCTTGCCACAGTACAATTTTACCTTCTACAGACAGTTCGAAACGTTTCCTGTAGTATTGTTTCATCTCTTGCCTGTAATCCAGGTCTCTCGACCCGGTCTTTAGGTACTGGCAAACGAGTGACAAACATGGGTCTCTAGATGTTTCGAGACTCAATTTTTTTTCTGTTAATCGTAGGTCAAGAATTTTGTTTTCTTGGAGGCGTGACACTACTCTATGTACAATGTTTTCTACGTGTGAGGGTTTTGTCTTGGGATTTGGTAATCTGGACAGGCAATGGGCCAGAATATTGTTTTCACCCTTCTGGTAGCAAATTTCATACTGGTAGCTTCCAATCAAAAGAGCCCATCTTACAAGTCTATTATTTACAAGCTTCGGCAGGTTACGTTGAGGTCCCAAAATGTGCATCAGAGGCTTGTGCTCAGTTACCAAGGTAAATTTCGTTCCTCTTAGATATTGGTCAAATTTCTGTATTACAAATAATATGGCTAGTGCTTCACGATCAATAACAGAATATTTGCTCTCGGCTGGTCGAAGTTTTCTTGAGGCAAATGCTATCGGTTGTTCGACATCGTTGTGTTTGTGGTATAGAACTGCCCCAACTCTTTTTTCTGACGCATCACACGCTAGGAAAAGGGAACGCGTTTCATCGAACGCTAGCAATGAATTTGAGTTAGCTATGTTACTTTTAGCATTCTCGAAAATTTGTTCTTCGTGTTCGGACCATCGCCATATTTTTTGCCGCTTGTTAGCTTGTACAGGTCAGCACATGATCCATGAAAATGTGGAACGAATCTTTCATAAAAAAATATAAGGCCCAGGAAAGAGCGTAAGTCTTTTGCGTTTGTGGGTTGTGAATTGTGATGCGTTGGTTTTAGCGCTAAAAAATTTTAATCAGCTATTTACATTGATTTTTGAAAATTGGTATTTTTTTTTTTAATTCGTATTCGGTCATGTATTTGGGATATTTTTTTGGGAATTTTTATTTTCGTTTTTAGTTGTTTTTTTTTGTTTGTTGCTCAAAAAATAATTTTCAGCCTAATTACTGCTAGAAACACATCCAGTGTTTTCTTCAAAATCTCCTAAGTTTGGTACATCGATTGGATGGGACGCTAATGGATCTATTTCTGGTGCATTAAGAAGTACAGGTTCATTACAGTCACAGGATATTTCATCGATTTCTGATGTTGGACAGAAAGGTTCCGAATCCATGTAGAAATCACTTTCCGTATCTACTCAACTCAAAGCATTTATTTAAATTAGACCATTACGGCACTTTTGAATGTCAAAATTACAAATAAAAAACAAAGCTACAGTCCCAGTCACAAGACATAATAACCTGAGAAAGTACTGTAGTTGCCCATTCCCTAGCGTAGATCTCTATGGAGAAGAACGGGCAAGAAACTCCATGGACACTCTTTTGAATCAAAATATTGTTACAAAATCTTGGTTACATCATTAATTTTGAAATTATACATATATGTGAGAACGATGTAGAAAGACGTGCACATTAAGAGCGTCCAGAGTAGAAAAAGACAACAATTTAACAACAAACGAATTAAAATGAAACCTGGCAGCCAAGAGATGACCAGTCCCAACTGACAGCGCCCGCTCACGAACATGACGCGCGCATCGGCGCCATTTAACTCAACCATATTGAAGGGAATTAAATGACCCGACAAACCCGCCACCATCAGCGAGACATTTGAGTGAGCATGACATTCTCTAAGCCACCAAGGCATATTCAAGTCAATGATAGATAACTAAATGTAAATGGTGGCTGAACAATACAAAGTACTCACACATGTGCTATGCAATTATATAATACTAAGAACTGGAATCTACACAATGCAAGTAGGTATATTTTTACAATCTTCTGCAGCTTCCACAATACATCAACATGGGAATCAATTCTTCTTCTTCTTTTTTGCGTGTCGATAGATTCAAATAATGCCCGACCAGTACAATCAATTAGTTTGCCCCTATGGTTGTGCAGCAGGACCAGCATTTAGCCAAGCATTTTTATCATCAATGTAATCCCCCAACTTATAATATGCTTGCCTACATAGTGTGCGTTTTATACAAGATTTAAATTTCATCTCGTTCTGTTGAAGAATGCGGGGAGGTATTTTATTGTAACATTTCAAACAGTACCCCATGAAAGATGAATCTACTTTAGCAAGCCTGAAACCTGGCTGAACTAGTTGGTCCCTATTTCTAGTGTTATAGTGGTGTCTGTCACCTCTTCTACTGAATAAATGCCGATTTTTCCTAACGCACATGAAGTTTTCATATATGTATTGACAAGGTACTGTCATGATATTAATTTCCTTCAACAGTTCTTTTAGAGAATCGCGTCTACGTAATTCATAAATGGCTCTGATGGCTCTTTTCTGCAGAATAAATATAGACTCGATGTTTGCAGTACGTCCCCATAGTAAAATACCGTATGACATAATACTATGAAAATAACTAAAATAGACTATTCGATATATATATAGGTAAGTTATTTTTCCTGCTCGTTCAGTAGTTAGTTTATTTCTTTTTTTTGTATGTACATCAGGTTGAGTACTTAAGGTCCTTTCCGTAACTGCTGACGTGTAAGGAGCTGATAAAATAGAAACTGTAATTTTATGAAGTTTAGTAGAACTGCAAATACCCTTCCACCAGCTAAAGGCGTCTGTTTCTTCGACTTGAGACCGATTCTTCCAAAACTTGTCTTTTGCTTTGTAATCGGCTTATTCTTTCATGACGTTTATTTTTAAATGTTTGCCCAGTTCTTATATATATATATTGCATTGCTTTTATATCTTCTTCTGGATCTTGTTCTATTCCATGTGAAGCAGGGTTGAGCAAATAAGCAGCTAAATATATTGGTTCAAAAGCCATTGCAGTCCGATTATCTTTTTCACATACAAAAAGTGAAAATAAATAAAAAGAATAACAATACATTGAATCACACTGCGTAGACGCACCCAATTTATGTTCACACCCACAGATTTTACAATAAAACAAAAAAAAGCATTTATTTTTTTAACAATACAATAATAGCAGGGTTATCATCAATTGCAAGGCTATTAATGGACACTTATGGATTATAATCGATAATAACTCAAAGCATCCGGCTATTAACCCAACACTAGTTAGGATATTAATACTGATACAGTGGGTATTATTTGGACATTTGGTGACTTGATCACAACAATTTGTGAGGGTAATTGTAAAATATTCAAAGTATATGCAAACATTTCAGACAAAAAAAAAAAAAGGTTTGGTTTTTATGTCACAGTATGAACTTAGAACATCAAGATAACAATAAAAGTTGCCAATAATGGTTTATATTACAAAAACAACCAAAAAAGTAAACATAAATATAAAGAATAAAAAAGAATATAAGAATCAAAAAAAAAAAAAATAGTGTGTGTGTGTGAAATGTATGTTCATGAATGCGTGTGTACTTGTGTAGATGTGTTTGCAATGTTTGCATGGAATGAGAATATGTCTTTCTGTGAATGTACATATTTATGATATGGATGTTAATAGCTTTTCTGTGTTATTATAGTTCATTTCGATGAGATATTTACTTAAAGTTTTTCTGCAAACAGAGAAAGTCGAATCGCGTAAATTTATGGACTTAGATAACTGGTTATATAAATGTGGTCCGAGATGATCAAAAAATTTATCCGAAAAGTCGTTTTACGTTTAGGAATGGAGTACACCAGATCTTTTCTTCGCCTAGTATTGAATGTATGTACCGGTACCTTGTAGTGTTGAAGTAAAATAGCATTGTTTATGAAAATTTGTCTTACTGTGAGCATAGCTAAATTCTTGTATAATATATGCGTAGGATATCTAAATTTCCTGAAGCTCATTACTTTTAATATTGCTCGCTGAGCTCTTTCGAGACCTAACATAGTGGTTTTTGATGCTCCTCCCCAAACAGTGATACAATATGATAATACCCACTGACATAAAGAAAAATATATGGTCCTAAGTAGTTTGAGGTCACATATATTACGGAGATTTTTAAATACGTGGATCATTTTCCTAGCCCGAGTTATTACGGTACTGATATGTTCCCCCCAGTAAAGGTTTTGGTCTACTATCAAGCCTAGATATTTGATAGAGGATCCTTTTGTGAGACTATAGCAGGAACAGGCTACAGCACAGTTGCAAGTATGTAACTTTATTTGAAAGTTGTTTGGTGGTTGCGTGTTATTTCTAATGCTGAAGGTTAAATATTTTGTTTTATGTGCATTCAATGTGAGAAGATTGTGATCGAGCCAAGACGTAACTAACTCAAATCCCTCATTAGCCAAGCCAAACACTTCAGTCCACGTGCGCCCATGAAATAAAAGTACCGTGTCATCGGCAAAGGAGATTATTTGTCCTTGTTTCAGATTGAGACTACTCAAGTCATTAATGTAAACGAGGAATAATGTAGGGCCCAAAATACTGCCCTGAGGCACGCCAAATTGTACATTTTCTTGTTGACTAGTGTAGTCATTAATTCTAACACGTTGAGTTCTGTTTGACATGTAATCTTTTATTAGGTCCAATGCAATACCGCGGATTCCAAGGCGTTCAAGCTTATTAAGGAGTAACGGAACGGAAACTGTGTCGAACGCCTTTGCCAAGTCCAGAAAAATGCTTAGAGTCTTATCTCCTTTATCCAAACCATCGACAGTAAAGGATACAAGCTTGTATACGGCATGAGCAGTTGATTTATTCTCTCTGAATCCAAACTGGTTTCCTGAGAAAAGCTGATTGGATTCAAAGAATTTTTTCAATCTCGTGTTCATAATCCGTTCAATCACTTTGGAAAGGGATGGCAATAATGAAATAGGTCTATAATTTGAGACACAATCTCTGTCCCCAGACTTGTGAATGGGAATAATGACCGACTGTTTCAATGCGTTGGGAAAGACGCCTTTGGCGAAACACAAATTACAGATCTTAGCAATAGGTATCGCGAGAGAGAGAACCTCACAGCGTCCCGGCCGCCGCGGGAGACGCCCCGGGCGTCGGGGGCCACCACGTGGCCCCCGGCCACCGTAGGCGCGGGCCTGTGGACGGTGGGCTATGGGCTAGCTCGCCGTCCGTCCGTCTCATGACGACAGGCCGTGTCGACGGCGCGTTCGTGTTCCACGCGCGCCTCAAAGAGAGTCAGCAAAAAGGAAGGGGTCCGAAAGGACCGATGCCTGCCGGGGTTGCGGGACTATTCGAAAGAGATACCGTGGCCCCGGAACACAAAGGGCGATGAAGGAACATGGATGGGTTTTAGTCAGTAAAAGTCTGACACTCCCTCCTGCTCCGCCCAGAGCGGGAGAAGTCATTTGATGATTTCCCATCCGAAAAAAAAAAAAAAAAAAAAAAGGTATCGCGAGAGTGTCGACAGCCAGTTTGAGTAAAGTGGTGGGAATTTCATCCCAACCGCTGGAATTTGAAGGTTTTAAATTCAAGATGGTACTTTTAACTTCTCTTTCATCTGTAGATAGAAGAACGAATGACTTCAGAGAGGGACCGTTTGAGTTTGCTATTCTAGCAAGTTCAAGTTCATTCTTTTGTGTCCTTATTTAAATACTTTGAGCCAGTTGGCTACCAACGTTTGCAAAATAGTGATTTATGTAGTTTACGGACTCTTGTGGGTTCCTTTTAGTTAAAAGAAGGTCGTCATAATTTTGAGGCTTAGTATTGTAGTGACATATATCTTTGATAATGGGCCATTGTTTATTTAAATTATTTTTGTGGAGATTTATTTGTGATCTAAAATATTTATTTTTTAAGTTCTTTAATAATTTGTTACATGTATTGCGGTATCTTTTGTAAGTTATTTGAAGAGTTACATTGTCAGGATCTTTACGAAGTTTTTGGTGTAAACGATCCCTATTTCTCATGCAACGACGTAACCCGGGTGTTATCCATGGTTTAATATTCCGTTTTCTATTAGAAACCTTGTAGGTATAAGTATGCTTCTTAATGCAATCACTTATTATGGATAGGAACTTGTTTGTTATTTCATTCGGGTCATCATATTTTAACATTTCATTCCAATCTATGAGTTTTAAATTGTTAATAATCGAGTTATAGTCTTCTTTTTTAAATGTTCCTCGATTTTGTTCGGTAGCTACCGATTTTTTTAAAAGTGACATCATTACACTGCAGTGGTCCGTGACTGTCGAGTTGCAGACTACAGTATTTGTAGAACAGTTGGTCTTGACAAAACAGTGGTCAAGGCAGCTGTTTTCTCGTGTTGGTAGTAAATGTGATGTAAGGAGTCCATGTGAGGCTAGCAAGGTCATATAATTGGAAACGTTTGGATCAGTGTTATTTGTAATATTAATATTTATGTCACCTATGAGTGTAATATTTTTAAAGTGTTTATATTTATGTATGGTATCGTCTAAAGCGGTTAGAAAATTGTCGAAATTTCTGAAGGCGGGAGGCCTGTATATGGATATAATAGCCAGTTCATTTTGTAAAGTAGTAACTAAACAATTTACTTCATCACTAACACTAGTTGTCTCCGACACAGTAACTTTTAAACTATCCCTACAGTAAACAACTATACCATCGTTTTGATTCAAGTGGTTGCACGTTGCAAAAACCTGATATGAAGTGATATTAGGCAATTTTGAGGTCTTAGATAACCAACATTCTGTTAGAATTATGAAGTCAAAAGATATGTTAAGCCTAGCCAGGAGGACTAAAAAGTCGTCAAAATTATGATTCAGACTTCTAATGTATTGCGTTAAGATCTTGTAGGTGTTGTTTTTATCTAAAAGAATTTTGCACTGCTCCGGGATGTCTACGGTTTGAGCTTCACCCGCGTTGATGTTTTTATCAATATCTGAAGAAATATTGACTATATCAACCATAATTCTTATGGGCGGGAGGTGAAATATTTTTTTGGGCGAAGCTAAAATACCAGCAAACGATAACAGTGCAAGAAAATGAACGATAATAATACGCCATTAAATGTGTGTATGTGCGAGCAGTGTAAGTGTTATGTGAAGTGTTATGTTGTGCAAATGTGTTTAAAAAAATAGATGAAAAAAATATTAAACAGTTCAAGCATGTCAAGAAAAATAAAATGCTAACTATAATAAAGAATACGAGATCAGTTAAAACTATGACTATTATTACAATAACATTCGTAATGTGCTGAGGTGACACTTTTGTAGTGAACACAATATACGCTTGTCATTGATCCGTGTTAGGGTGAACTTGTGGCTTCAATATATCGGTGGTAATTGCTTCGATTTGAGTGGAAGATTTTATAAGAATTGATGGTAGTCCATCTCCCTTCTTTAGAAAGATTCGGCCATTAGCTACCCAGCAATATTTAAAGCCTTGATTCCTTTGAACTTGTCTAGCTAAGTAGTGTAATTTTCGTGCTGAGGGGGTCAATGATTCTGAGACAAAAACTGGTTGTTTCTCACCTGGAACTTGTAGAATCTTGGAGTTAAATTTATCATCCTTGTTATTTCTGTTAAATGTTTTCAGAGCTTTCATTATATTGATACGATTTTGAACCGTCTGGTATTCAACAATAATCAGATTTTTGATCCTGACTTCTGCCTGTAAGCCTGCCGAATATTTTGGGGTGGTAACGATACATCTAGGGCATTGTGCATCTGTGACACGATATCATGGACCTTTTCATTTTCGATGAAGGGCACGTTCTTTATTTCAATCGTAGTACTGCGCTGTTGTCTTTCTAGCGATTCAACTTTATCCTCAAGTTGCTCAATCTTGGTCTGTGCTTCTTTGTTTTCTAGGATAATGTAATCATACCTTTGTTTTAACTCTTTATACATTACTGTTGAATCTTCAAGTGCTTTCTGTAAGAGTGAGTTCGAATTGATAATATCATCGTTCTGGTTCTTGATGTCCTTAATAATTTCTTGGAGGTCAAGAAATTTCAGATCTTGATCTTTTTTCAAGCTCAAGAGCATTTCACGAATATGTGAAATTTCTTCAGTATCCGGATGAACTTTTCTTTTTTTTGAATTATTAAACTCAGTGTCTTCTTTATTACAAGTAGATAGTTCCGGTTGCGATGAGTGAATAGTTTTTGTCGGCGAGCATTGCATTTGCATGTTGATTTATTCTGAAAAATCTTGCGTATACTATGTACTGAGTTCCTTAGCTGAATCAGATACTCGCTGCGTGATCAATGTTCACTAGCTAGGATACCAAGTAGTTTTCGTCTTTATGTTTTGGAATTATGATTAATATTTCCGTAATTTGAGACTTTATTTTATTTTAAATACGAGTACTGTACGTTAGTCCGATACACGTCTGTACACGGAAGGAAGGGGAGACATGTATAGATTGCAGTAATTTTAGGGCGGTAACTCCTGCGAGTGTAGCTGGGCTGCTGGGCTGTGATTGGCTGCTACAACACGAGGCCAGGATTCAAGGTGGATGTTCTTTAGCCCGCGAAATTCAAATTTCCTTACATTTTTTGCAATTTGCAGGCCAGTGCTAGGGTGTATGTTGATTAAAATAATGATTCCTGGGGGTTATTGGCGCGTATTATTATTATAATAATCAATAATAATATTGTTATTATATTTTTCTTCATGGGTGTAGTTTTCGTGGTATTTGGGGTTGGTGATAATGAAAATGAGGTCAAAATGAAAATCCAAGATGGCGCCGATGAAAATTGCCGGTTTTTTCTACATGGGTGTCGTTTTCGTGGTTATTGGGGTTGGTGATAATGAACATGAGGTCAAAATGAAAATCCAAGATGGCGCCGATGAAAATTTCCGGTTTTTTCTACATGGGTGTCGTTTTCGTGGTTTATGGGGTCGCTGATAATGAAAATGAGGTCAAAATGAAAATCCAAGATGGTGCCGATGAAAATTTTCCGTTTTTTCTACATGGGTGTCGTTTTAGTGGTTATTGGGGTTGGTGATAGTGAAAATGAGGTCAAAATGAAAATCCAAGATGGCGCCGATGAAAATTTTCAGTTTTTTCGTCATGGGTGTCATTTTCGTGGTATTTGGGGTCGCTGATAATGAAAATGAGGCCAAAATGAAAATCTAAGATGGCGCCGATGAAAATTTTCAGTTTTTTCTTCATGGGTGTCGTTTTCGAGGTTTTTGCGGTCGCTGATAATAAAAATGAGGTCAAAATGAACATCCAAGATGACGCCGACGAACATTTTTAGTTTTTTCTTCATGGGTGTCATTTTCGTGGTGCCGTTGTTAACAATGGTTTACAATAGGTGTCGGCGACGAGACCCTATCTCGACACCAGGGTGCAAGTAGTGGCGGTACGTAGACTGTAAACGCGAATCTTATAGTAAATTTTTCGTTCAAAACTTGTGATATTAACGTAAAGTCTAGTTTATGTAAATTCTCATTAGAATCTTACTAAAATCTTATTAGTTTTATGTTAATTTAGCGTCAAATTGGTATTAGAGTCCAATGAGACTGATTAGAAAGGAAAATTTTTAAATTAAAATTAATAAGTCATAAAATTACGTAACTTGAAAACATGATTTTTTGTTTGATAATATATAATGTTTAAATTAGTGTCAAAAGGTTGGTCTTAACTTAAAACCATTTTCTATGAAAGAATTATGTAAATTGGTTCAGTAGTTTAGGAAATATAAGGAAAAATGTATAATGAAAATTTCATACATTGCAAATAAATTAGCAGTAAATGTTCTAGGAAGTTTTTTATGTGTTATGTAAGGTGCAATATTATTGTTTTAGATTAAAATAGACATAATAAGCTATGTAAAAAGGTATAGTTTGTAAGGGTTATTAAATAAATAAATATAAATACGGGGTTCCAAAGGTTTCGGCTATCGCGAAAATAGACTCGAAATTAGAATAAGAAATCACGGTTCCCGTTATGGGCGGACAGAGCCGTATATAAATCGGGGTCGACGGCGAACGATCGTCAGGATCGCCAGTGATCCGCGCCGATCGTTCGCTGTTCGCAGTACCGGAGATCGTCGCTGTGGAAAGTTTTTCGTCCAATTGTGCCAACACTGGGGGCACCTGGACGAAAACTTTGTCGCTCGGACCGCCTTTTTAACCACTTTCCCTGTGTTCGCGCAAGTGCCTGGCACTGGTGCGAGCACAGGGGGAGCCCACTTGCTGCCCGGTGCATCAAACACCGTTGCGGTCGCGACTTCACGTCGCAAGTGTGATTTTTAAAAAATTGTGAAGATGCCGAAGCCTGGCTCCCGCGGCTCCCTAGGCCGTGAAGACGGCGCAAGGCAACAGGAGCCCCTCCCGGGGTTGGACCGGGCGCTGTCGTTGCCGGCAATCGACATTGACGACGACGGAGCGACCGGCACAACGCTGGCTGGACCCCCTCCTCCTCGTAGTGAGGAGAAGAAGGGATCCAGCAAAAAACCGGCGGGGAATGCTGCCGGAGCAAGCTCGGCGGCGGCTGCGGGGGGCCCGTCGACGACGCCGGCGCCTGCCCGCGGTGCGCCGGCGCCCTCGTCGAGCCAGCCGCATGCCGTGGCCGTGCGCCCCTCCGCCTTCCGCCCGGTGCCGATACAGGCCCCGGGTCCCGCCACCGCTACTCCCGGGCGCGCGCCACACACGCGTGCCACCGCACCCACGGCGCGCGTAACAGTGCGCGATTCCGCGCCTCCCGCGCGCGCACCCGCGCCCACACCGCGAACCTCCGCGAGCACTGCTCGCCCTGCGGCGCCTGTGGCGTCCTATGTGCGCCCTACAGCGCGCGCTACCACCCGTGCCGCCGCCGATCCACGGCCCGCCGCGTCGACCGCGCCCCTCGGGGCTGCGTCCGCGGTGGCCTCCACCAACCGCGACACCACCACCCCGCGCACCGCCACCGCCGGTCCCAGCAGCAGCTTGTTGGCCGGGCCGGCCCAGGCGGAACGGGATAGACGGCCACCATCCATGCTGGCGCCTAGCGGTCGACCGACGTCCTCGGCACCGCATGCGCCCAATTCGCCAGCGCCGCCCCGCGCCTCGGCCTTCGACTCGCCGGCGGCGCTGTCGGCATGCTCGTCGCGAGCCGGCTCGAGCATGTCGATAGCGTCCGTGGGCTCAGTCGACTCCGGCCGGAGCGCATCAGGGAGGCGCACCCCTACGGCATCACCGTCGCCGTCGCTGGGATTCGGCTACGAATTCCAGCTGGAGCCACGTCCCCAGCGACGGCGCCGCAGCACCGACGAAGCCCAGGAAGAGGAGGCCAAGCGGTACTGCCCGGACTCGCCGCGGCCACAGCGCGACCGCGCGCCACTGCGTGACCAGGGCAGTGCCGCCTCATCCACCTTCGCGGAGGCGGTCAGGCGCACGCCCACAACGTCGCCGACACTGCAGACGCCCACACCCAGGACCAGTCAACAGGGGGTGAGTGTCACACAATCTGTTAATTCCCCAGCTCAGCCGGCGGCCCTTGTGGACGACGACGGGGCAACATCCCAGGCCACCTCTCAGCTCAAGCCGAAGCCACCCAAAAGGCCGAGGTATCCTCCGCTGATAGTGGATAGGCTGCCGGGTTGGGCCGCCCACTTTAGGGCTCTCAGGCAAAAGCTGGGCCACCCCCCCAATGCCCGTCCTTTGGGCAAGGGGATTCGGTTCTCGCCCGAAAGCGAGGACGAATTTAGGGTGGTCCAGAGGTACCTGACGGACCTGGAAAAGGTGGACGGCACCTCGTGGTTCGCCTACTCGCTGCCAGCGGAGCGAAGCATGAAGGTGGCGATCACAGGGTTGCCGGTAGACACCCCCCCGGAGGAGATTGAGGAGGAGCTCCGGGACATGGGATACGAGCCGGAGTACGTGCGCCACATTAAGGCGCGCGCAGGACGACCCGGCTGCGTGTTCCACGCGGTCCTGAAGAGGACATCGGAGGCCAGGTCCATCTTTGACACCACCACTTTTATGTGTATGAAGGGTGTCAAGATTGAGGCCTGGCGGGGGAAACGTGGACCAGCCCAATGCCACCGGTGCCAAAAGTTTAGGCACTCGTCGCACCACTGCCACCGGCCGCTCGCCTGTGTCCGCTGTGGAGAGGGACACGCTGCGCGGGACTGCCCCCGCCCACGCGAAGAACCGGCGACATGCGTCAACTGCGGGGGCGAGCACCCCGCCAACAACGTGCGCTGCCCCACCTTCCAGGCGGAAATCCGAAATAGGCGAGCGGGCACTGTCGCCGCCACGACCGCCTCACGCCGACCGCAAGAGGTCACCGAGGGGCATACAGACGTGGCCTCCACAGAGGTCCAAGGCGCGTCGCTTATGGCGGCGGCCAACGGGCCCACCAACAGGGGAGAAGCCCCCCCCCCCTCCTCCTCAAAGCGGCGGAGGAAGCGAAAGGGGAAGAAACGGAGGGGAAAAGGCAAGAAAGCCGAGCCCCCCCCCCCCGCAACCAAGGAGGACACCGACCGGGACGACCCTACCTCGTCCCAGGCGCAGGCTGTACCACCACCAATGTCCCAACAGCAGCCGAAAGCAAGTGGTGGGCTGCCAGCTGGCGCCGGCATAACGCGGCCCCCAGCCCACCAACACCAACAACAACAACAGCGGCCCAAACAGGCTGCGTGCGCTGGTCCAGCTGCCGGCGCACCAACACCAACATCAACAACGACGAAGGAGTTTACAGCCTGCGCCGTCCAACTGTTAATGGACCTAATTAAGGCCATAAGACAGGGACAAGACGCGGGTTTGGTTATTCTCGACGGCCTGGCCTCCCTACTCAAGCTATATGGCTAGGCCGTTGAGGGTAATCCATTGGAATGCCCGCGGCCTCAGAGGTAAGGTCGCCCCCCTCCGCCGCATCCTAATCAATGAGGACATCGACGTGGCGCTAGTAAGCGAGACGCACCTGGGACCGGCTGATAAGCTCAAAATCTCGGGTTACCTCGCTTACAGGAAGGACGAAAGGTCGGCACTCGGCACCCCATACCGTGGTCTGGCGGTACTGGTGAGGCGTAGGGTCGTCCATCAAGAGCTCCCTGTGCCGTCGCTCGGCACGTTCTACGCGCTGGGTGTGCAGCTGCACGTTGCCGGCGAGGATCTCGCCATTTACGCCTGTTATAAGGCGCCCTCGGCCAAACTAGATCCCGCGGAGCTGAGGGCCCTTCTCGAGGCCTACGGCGGCGCGACGATCCTTGCTGGTGACCTGAACTGCAAGCACCCAGCGTGGAACTCCGCCGCGACAAACACGGGGGGTAGACGACTCTACGCGGACGCGGAAGCCTTCGGCTACACGGTGTCCGGCCCAGAAACGCCTACCCACTATCCGGACGCCTTCACTCACATGCCGGACGTGCTGGACATCGTGGCCTACCGAGGGCTACACTGCCAGATCACGCAGCAGGTGTTAGACGACGAGATGCAGTCCGACCATCATCCTGTTCTCGTCGTCCTATCGGGGATGCCGACCCGACAGCTACCCGCAGCGCCACGTCGACAAATAGACTGGGAAGTTTTTAAAGAGAAGGCTGAGGCCACCACTCCGACTCGGCCCCTGACTACCTCCGCGGACGTGAACCAAGCCGCGGATGACGTCACCGCTTGCATACGGAGCGCCTTAGAAGCGGCGACGATGTCGGTACCGCAGGGGAGAGTGCAACAGCCGCCCCTGCCTGCGTACCTACGACGGTTGATCGCCGACAAGAGGCGCCTTCGCAAGCGGTGGCAACAACTGAGATGCCCGACTTTGAAAACCAAGGTGAACCGCCTCGCGGAGAGGATTAAGGCCGAGTTGCGGGACCGGGAAGCCGAGATCTGGGAAGACCGCATTCAGGAGGCGGCTGGCAGCTGGCCATCCGCCCATAGACTCTGCCGCCAACTAAAAAATGCCCCAGCTCCGGTGCGCCCACTATTAGATAGCGGCGGGGCGCTCAAGTATGTCGCAGAGGACCGCGCGGAGGTCTTCGCCGAGCACCTGGAGCGTCAGTTCCGACCGAACCCGACAAGCGAAGTCGAACATGTCGCAACAGTCGAGAAACACCTTGGGGACTACTTCGCCATGCCGATAGCTCCCGAGGAAGATCCTATATTTTTCTCGCCTGGGGCAGTAAGACGCGCCATCCTGAGGACGAAGCCCAGGAAGGCCCCCGGTGCGGACGGTATCACCAACGCAGTGCTGCGCCAATTGCCTTACCGTACGGTAGCGGCGCTGGCGCGCCTGTACACGGCGATACTGCGCACCGGGACGTTTCCTTCCTCGTGGAAGGAAGGGCGCGTCATCATGCTGCCCAAGGCGGGGAAAAACATACTGAAGCCGGAGAGCTATCGGCCTGTAACGCTGCTGCCCACCACCTCCAAGGTGTTCGAAAAACTCCTGTTGCGGCATCTCCAGCCGCACATCGACCCGCGGCCCGAGCAGTTCGGGTTCAGGTCGGAACACAGCACGACGCTTCAGCTGTCGAGAGTACTGCACCACATGGCGCAAGCCATTAACAAGAAGGAGTATGCGGTTGCAGTACTCCTCGACATGGAGAAGGCCTTCGACCGCGTGTGGCACGAGGGCCTAATTTTCAAGTTGGCCACATCCGACGCGCCCCGCCGCGTCGTAAAGGTGGTCCAGTCTTTTCTTACAGACAGAAGCTTCCGCGTGGTGGTCGAGGGAGCGCTCTCCAGTGCCCGACCGGTGCTGGCCGGAGTGCCCCAAGGCAGTTGCGTGTCGCCGGCGTGTTACTCGCGTTACACCGACGACATCCCCACGACACCAGAGGCGATGCTCGCGCTGTACGCCGACGACGCCGCGTACATCACTACATCGCTTAATGCGAAGTACGCGGCGGTCAAGATGCAGCGCGCGCTAGACCTGCTGCCTGACTGGTTGTCAAAGTGGCGACTGTCGGTTAACGTGGGTAAGACGCAGGCGATGGTCACTGGACTAGCGCCCCTCCCACCACCCTTGACCCTACAAGGCGCCGACGTCGAGTGGTCGCCCCGGGTGAAATACCTGGGCGTCACCATCGACCGTCGGCTCACCATGGGCCATCACGTCCGCCAGGTCGCGGCACGGGCTGGGGTCGCCCGCCACCAGCTCCGTCCGGTGCTCTCGTCCCGCCTACCGGTGCGCGTCAAGTTGGGCGTGTATAAAACTTATATACGCCCGATTCTGACGTACGCCGCCCCCGCATGGTACGTCTTCGCATGCGAGGGGCACAAAAAGCTTCTCCGCACGCAGCAAAATATGGCGCTGCGGACAATTGTAGATGCCCCTCGCTTCGTGAGGAACGACGTTATCGTGCGGGACCTCGGGATCGAGAGCCTGGACGCCTTCATCCGGCGCCTTGCGACGGGAATGTTCGCGCGTGCCGACGCATCTGCTTGGCCACACGTCAAGCACATTGCGCCGTGGCATGCGCGCCCCCCTGACGCGAGGCGTCCTCTCCCCCGCGACCTAGTAGCGGAAGATGAGCCCTCCCCACCGGACTTGACGCCTGGGTAAGCTGCTTCCCAGGATACACGCAGCTTACCTACACAATTACGACTCTACACACACAACACACATCCAGTTGCGTGTACTGTGCTAAGTTAATATAGGCAGCCCACGCAGCTATAACCACACATGCATCTCTACACAAGCACGTAAACACACGCGTAGACTCGCGGCGCGGGCTCGCGAGCCACGCTTGCACTGGGCGGTGTTTACACAGTACAATACCGCCTATACACACATAACGGTTCCTCGCCTGTAACGTAACCGGCTAGCTCTGGAAGCGGGGCGGGCAGGGACCATTACATCCTCCGTAGGTGCGTCGGAGTCGGCACCTCTGTCGCTGGTTGTCCCCCGCCGGGCCTCCTTCGGGTCTCACCTGGCGGGGACAGACCGCCGAGGTGTCGTGAAGAAAACAGTGCTGTATGAACAGCGCTGTAGGCGCGCCTACGGAACACCCCATAGCAGCTATTCACAGGCGTGCGACATTGCGATCGCACGCCACTAGGCCACAGCCTAAAGGCGCCACAATGACGGGCCTGTTTCTACAGACCGCGGTATGGCCTCCGCGGCCAGGGGGCATAGCCCCGATGCCGCCTGCCGCGCCCCCCGGACGGGGGCGTAGCGACATCCCTCGACGAACGATCGTCAGTCGCAGCCCAGCCATCGAGGAAGAAACAACTAAAAGAAAAAGGAACAAGCCGAAACCTAGGGAACACTAAACATTAGGCAGAAAGAAAAAAGGGTGTTTTTATTCTACGGTGCCTGCCTATCCCTCTCCCCCGAGGTCCTGCTCTGCTAGGTCGTCAGTACTCGACCATACCCTACGCATTCAGGGGTGCGTGGAGGCGAGCGCCACCAGCAAGTACTGCAAGGAGCGTCCGTCTACTATTGTGGGAGATTGTCCCAGGTTGACTGGACCCCATGGTCTAGCCCATCCGAAACAGTTGGTCCTTCGAGCCGGATCCCTGCAAGAAGACAGAAGAGTTCAGAAGAAAAGAAGAGTCAGAAGATTTTGTTCAAGATGTAGAAGGATGCCTCCTCACGCTCAGAGTCCCGTCCCTCCGATAGGGACGTGACAGAAGAAAGGTCGGGGTCAGAAGGGGTCACGTCAGCGTCTGCGTCATCGGGAACTACAGCTACTTCAGACACGAACACTTCTACGAGTACCACGACCACAGAGACGACCACGACGACGGAGAACACAGTTGCGACTGCGACCACGACCACAGCGGAGTCAGAGAAGAGTAAGAAGGAAGACACCACCCAGAAGGAGACGACCAAGAAGATCCCAGAAGAAGTCCCGGTTAAAGTGGTTAGCGACTTAGACGCGACCTTAAAACCGAAGGGGGTCAGTCGTCGCGCCAGGTCTACGAAGACCACGAGTTCCACGGCCAGACGACGTGAGCTGGAAGCCAGAGAAGAATTGGCACGCCTGGAGCTGAAGCAAGCACGGGCTGCGGCGAACCTAGCTCGTGTCAGACTGGAGCTGGCACAATGTGAAGAAGAGGATTCCGTGGATGAAGACCAGGAAGACACAACAGCACGGTGCAGAACTGGATCGAGTCATCTGTATTAGGCGAAGGCAACAAAGAACAACCAGAGCTACGAGGCCAGCAGCCACCGGAACCCCAGAAAGTGAAACCAGAAGAGAACTCTTCAACCAGAGGAGCTACAATTGAAATTCAAGCTTTAGCAACAGCATTGAAAGAAGCTTTCACCACAAGAGGAGGACCAGTGGCGCAGCCGAAGTACATTCACGAATTACCCTACTTCGATGGTAACAGCAGCGAGTGGTTGGCCTTCGAAGTCGTCTATGAAGATACAGCACCGATGTTCAGCGCAGTTCAAAATATGGCTCGTCTAAGAAGAGCACTGAAAGGCAACGCAAGGGAAGCTATCAAGAGTCTGCTATATTCCGAAGCCTCTCCGTTAGAAGTGATGCAAGCCCTTAGAAGAAGATATGGAAGACCTGATGCGCTGGTGTTGGCTGAGCTGGATAAGGTTAAGGCACTACCGAAGATATCTGAAAATCCGAGGGACATATGTGTCTTCGCAAGTCAGATCAACAACAGCGTGGCATCAATCAAGGGGTTGAAGAAGCCTCAGTACCTGCATTCACCTGAAATGGTAAAACAAATCATCGAGAAGATACCAACAATCCTCAAGTTCCGGTGGTACAACTTCACTGCTGCATCAGAAGAAGGCGAGTTCTCCGACCTGACGTTGGTGTCCAAGTTCCTGAACATAGAAGCAGACAAGTGTGGAGCTTTCGCTACGACAGAAGATAAGAGTGGGTTCAGAAGAACCAGTCGACAAGCAACGCATTCTACAAAAGAAAAGGACTCCAAAGAAAGGGACAACAAAGGAAGAGATTCAAGACAACAAGAGAAGACTTGCCCTACATGTGAGGGTGAACACTTCCTCGTCGAGTGTCCGAAGTTCCAGAAGACGTCGGTGCAAGACCGCTGGGCAATAGTCAAGAAGAGTCACGTCTGCTTCAAATGTCTACAAGGAAAACATCGCAAGGAGAGCTGCAGGAAGCCGCCGTGCAAGGAATGCAAAAGGTGGCATCATCACCTGCTGCACGTGGAGCCAGAAGACAAGACCTCGGGGGATAAAACGGAAGCAACACAAGAAGTAGCGACCGTCATGGCATCAGTGAATGCAGTCAACAACGCAAGGGCATACCTGAAGATAGTTCCTGTTGAAGTCTTCGGGTCAAAAGGATCAAAGAAGATATTGGCCCTCATGAATGAAGGGTCAACAGTGTCACTTCTGGACGAGAAGGTGGCACAAGAAGTCGGCGCTCAGGGAAACAATGAAGAACTGGTCATCGAGACAGTAGGGGGCAGGCTGATAAGGAAGAAGAACTCTCAGATGCTGGACCTCACAGTCAAAGGGGTTCATCAGGGCAGCAAGAAGATCCTGAGAAGAGTTCGCACAATCGACGAGTAGCTTGCACCACAGTTCCTAGACAAGAAAAGGATAGAAGAATGTCAACATTTAAAGAAGATCGCCGACTCTCTATATTATAAAGGGGAGTCACCTCAGCTACTCATCGGTCAAGACAACTGGGAGCTGATCGTGACACAAGAAGTAAGAAGAGGGAAACCAGGGGAACCAGTAGCTTCAAGAACGGGGCTTGGATGGGTGCTCCATGGGTCAGACGTCGGAGGCGTGAAAGTAGTACACTTTCTTAACACGTGTCTACATGTCAACACGCCAGAAGAAGAAATGCACCAAGCCATCAAGGATCACTTCGCGATCGAAGCTCTTGGTGTACAACCGAGAAGACCTACTACGGACTCAGAAGGAAGAGCGCTCACCGTCCTGGAGAAGACCTGCAAAAGATTAGAAGATGGACGATTTGAAGCTGGACTTCTGTGGAAAAATGAAGATGAACAAATGCCAGAGAGCTACACATCTGCAACAAATCGACTGACTAACACAGAGAAAAAGATCGACAAGGATCCTCAGTTGAAAGCAGAGTACAACAAACAGATCCAGCATCTAATCGACAGCAAGTATGCAGAAGAAGCACCAATTGGGCAAGAAGACTCCAAGAAGAAATGGTACCTCCCTCACTTCTCCGTGGTACATCCATTAAAGAAGAAAATAAGGATCGTCTTCGACGCTGCAGCTAAGTCAAAAGGAAGAAGTCTCAACGACGCCCTGCTACCAGGTCCAGATCTACTGCAATCACTCTTCGGGGTGCTATTGCGGTTTCGACAAGGTCCATTAGCAGTGGCAGCCGACATCAAAGAAATGTTCCTGCAAGTTCGCATCAGGCCAGAAGATAGAGATAGCCTGAGGTTCCTGTGGCGTGGGGATCGTCGCGACGTGATGCCAAAGGAGTATAGAATGACATCAGTTATCTTCGGCGCAACTTCATCTCCAAGCACAGCAATATACGTGAAGAACCGAAACGCAGCGGACTACAAAGAAAAATATCCAGAAGCTGCAAAGGCTGTCGAGCTGAACCACTACATGGACGACTACCTGCATAGTTTCCACTCAGAAGAAGACTTCAAGAAAATAACAACGCAAGTGGACTTCATACACAGGAAGGCGGGCTTCGAACTCAGGGGCTGGGCTGCGAATCGACCAGAGTTACTACAAGGCATGAAGACTGAAACAACAGAAGTAAACCTTGGTGAAAAAGAAGAGAAGACACTGGGGCTACGCTGGTTAACAGAAAGGGACTCCATTGGCTTCAGGGCGAACTTACGAAATACACCTGAAGAAATAGCCAACGGTTTCAAGATACCTACGAAGAGAGAAGTTACCAGCGCAGTTATGTCGACTTTCGATCCGCTGGGGCTAGCATCACCCGTCCTCGTCCAAGGCAAGAAGCTGCTGCAGAACATATGGCGAAGCGGCGTCGGCTGGGATGAAGAAATAGAAAATAAGGAGTATCAAAATTGGAAAACTTACCTAGAGAAGATGAAGCTGCTCCAAGACCTGCAAGTTCCAAGGTGTCTGGCACCACATCGCACCGAGGGGGAGCTGCACACGTTCACAGATGCCAGTGAAGCGGTGTATGCAGCGGCTGTATATTGGAGGACAGAAGATCAAGATGGAACTTACCACGTCAGCTTAGTGGCGGCGAAAGTAAGAGTCACTCCACTGAAGCCAGTATCGATCCCGAGACTCGAACTGCAAGCGGCTCTCCTAGGAAGCAGACTGGCACACTCTGTAGAAGAAGAAATGGACCTGAAGATAGCAAAGAAGACATTTTGGACAGACTCCAGCATCGTACTTTCCTGGATCAAGACCGACCCTAGAACTTTCAAAACGTTCGTGGCTCACCGCTTGGCAGAAATAGAAGATCTCACTAAACCACAGGAATGGAGATGGGTGCCCACGGCGCAGAACCCTGCAGATGATGCGACGCGCGACGTGCCAGAACACTTCAGCTGCAATCACCGATGGTATGCTGGGCCAGACTTCCTGAGAAAAGAAGAAGCACACTGGCCTGCTGCAAGAACATTTAAGAAGGAAATCACCTGTGAAGAAAAGGCTATGGACGTCGTAGCAACAGCAAGAACCACGCATTCAACACCAGATCCTGAAAGGTTCTCCTCGTGGAAGAGACTCTGGCGAGCCACAGCGAGAGTACTGCAGTTCATACAACTCTGCAGAACAAGGGAGAAGGTCCACGCCAGCCGAGAAGATCCTGCCTGGAAACTAACGAAAGGAAAAAAGAAGATGATTGAGAAGCAACATCAACCTTCAAAAACAACAGAAAAGAAGTATTTGCCAATAGATGCAGACCTGCTTCAACGAGCTGAAACTCTACTGTTACAAAGAAGTCAAGAGGAAAGCTTCAAAGGAGACATCAAGAGTCTACAGCAAGGAAAACAGATAGAAACCAGCAGCAAGTTAAAGAAACTCGACATAATACTCGAAGAGGGTCTCCTGCGCATGAAAGGAAGAATCGACGCGATAAAGGGCGTGACCAGAGACTACAAGCGACCGATCGTTCTCGACAGCAAGGACAAGACTACGCGACTCATCATGGAAGACTTTCACTGTCGCTTCAATCACGGAAATCACGCGACAGTAATGAACGAGTTGAGACAACGCTTCTGGGTATTGGGGCTGAGGTCAGCGATCAAAGCAGTTCAACATCAATGTCAATGGTGCAAGTCGAAGAAAGGGAAACCACAAGAGCTACCGACGGGTAACTTACCTGTTGAAAGGTTGATGCACGGAAATCCTCCCTTTACGTGCACTGGAGTCGATTATTTCGGCCCCATGGTCATCACAGTAGCAAGGCGTCAAGAAAAGAGATGGGGGGCCCTGTTCACATGCCTAACAACAAGGGCTGTGCACATTGAGCTCGCTCCTTCACTCTCCACCGACAGCATGATCATGGCGCTTCGACGATTTGCTGCAAGAAGAGGAATGCCAAAAACAATTTACAGTGACAACGGGACCAACTTCGTCGGTGCCAACAAAGAGCTGCACGAGACATTAGACATCATGAACCAAGAGGCTCTCACCTTAGAAGCAGAGAAGATCGGTGTCCAGTGGAAGTTCATCCCTCCTGGTGCACCTAACATGGGCGGTGCATGGGAGCGTTTGGTGCGGTCAATTAAAACCGCACTAGACGCCACACTCAACGAGAAGCATCCACGAGAGGAGGTACTCCATACTCTCCTGCTAGAGGCCGAGCACATAGTTAACTCTCGGCCTCTCACTCACCTCTCCGAGAATCCTGAAGAAGAAGCACTCACTCCAAACCACTTCCTCATCGGGCGATCCTGCGGCGCAACGAGAGTCGGTAGCTTCCAAGACGACGAGCTCGTGGGCAGACACACCTGGAAGGCTACGCAGCGACTTGCCGATCACTTTTGGCAACGTTGGCTGCGAGAATACCTGCCCACGCTGCTGCCGAGAAAGACGAAGGGAAGAACCTGCGCCACAGACCTGCAAGTGGGAGACGTCGTGCTGATCGTCGACCACAGCCTACCGAGATGCACCTGGCCACGCGGCAGAATCCTGCAGGTGTATCCTGGACCAGATGGGCGAACGAGAATCGTCGACGTCGGTACGCGAGGAGGCGTGCTACGAAGACCCAGTTCGAGAGTGGTGCTGTTGGTGCCGGGAGTGTCGCCGAGCCCAGAGGATGGTGCGACGCACGAGGGGGAGACTGTCGGCGACGAGACCCTATCTCGACACCAGGGTGCAAGTAGTGGCGGTACGTAGACTGTAAACGCGAATCTTATAGTAAATTTTTCGTTCAAAACTTGTGATATTAACGTAAAGTCTAGTTTATGTAAATTCTCATTAGAATCTTGCTAAAATCTTATTAGTTTTATGTTAATTTAGCGTCAAATTGGTATTAGAGTCCAATGAGACTGATTAGAAAGGAAAATTTTTAAATTAAAATTAATAAGTCATAAAATTACGTAACTTGAAAACATGATTTTTTGTTTGATAATATATAATGTTTAAATTAGTGTCAAAAGGTTGGTCTTAACTTAAAACCATTTTCTATGAAAGAATCATGTAAATTGGTTCAGTAGTTTAGGAAATATAAGGAAAAATGTATACTTATGAAAATTTCATACATTGCAAAATTAGCAGTAAATGTTCTAGGAAGTTTTTTATGTGTTATGTAAGGTGCAATATTATTGTTTTAGATTAAAATAGACATATATAATAAGAAGTAGAGAGAAAGGAAAATCGGGATTACATATTATGTAGACTTGAAGAAAAAATCGACCACCTGGAAAAACAATCAAAACTTGAAATTAAAAATGTCCCAAAAATTGCCGATGAATCGAAACTTGATCTGGCTAACGCAGTGAGAAATATCGGCAACATCCTTGATACCACCATTGTTCAGTCCGATATTAAAGATGTATATAGAATAAACTCCAAAAGCTCCATGAATAACACCATCGTGGTGGATTTTACTACCGTTATGCTGAAATCAAAATTACTTCATTCAGTCAGGACCTTCAACAAAAACAACATTAACAACAAATTAAATACATCGCACCTACGAATAGACGGCCCCAAGGTACCTATTTATATATCTGACAACCTTCCATCAAAAACCCGAAAGATATACTTTTTAGCAAGAGATTTCGCCGCTCATAATAAATATAAACACTGCTGGTCAGCATATGGTAAAGTCTACCTACGCAAAGAAGACGGAGCGCAGCGTGTCGTAGTAAACTCTGAAGTAGACTTAGCCAAGTTAACTCAAACCTGACTATGTAGTCATTATGTCATTATTATAAACACCTGCATGTCCACTTTTAATTATTATAATTATTGTTACTATTTACTTATAGCTACGAAACTATGCAGAATGCCTAATTTTAACTATTTCATTGATGTTTGTCACCTAATGTTGAAATTTGTTGGTTTTGTTAAAACACTTATTCACGCACACACTTTCAAACAATCACACTGGCACAAAAATACACACCATCCCACACCGTACGCACACAAAATATTTACAAAATTTACAAATCTACGATCAAGACCTGTCCTTAGAGGCGGTTCTCGTATGTTCTTGGAATACTGGTGTTACTCACGTGGTACTGGAAAAATAAAAATAATATTGAGAATTCTGTACTTTGTCCTCTTAGCTTTAAACCGTACCATTCGATAATTTAAATAATGTAAATGATATGTTAGATAATTTGGATAACGTTACTCTTTCAAACGCGATAACATGTGACCCAGATGATTGTTCCAAGCTGGTGCCCTCTAACACATGTTTGATTTTATCCCAAAATATTCGCAGTGTAAATGCTAATTATGCTGGGCTTTTAACTCTATTACAAAGAATTGTGGTACCTAGTGACGTTTTTATTCTTTCAGAATGTTGGCTCTCCCGCAACCCCGTCGTTCCGATTCTAGAAGGATATACTTCTCACAAGTCCTCAAAAACCTTTAATCAAAATGACGGAGTAATTGTATACGTGAATAGTTTGCTAGCTAATGTGAAAGTTAAAGAACCCGTCGTATCCGAAGCGAACTGTTTGACAATCACGGTTGGAGCGGATATAGCCATAATTGCCGTGTACAGGCCATTTGCATTTAAGGATCCCTCAAAATTTATACAATCTATGGACAGTGTTTTATGTGAGCTTAAATCGTTTAGAAACATCGTAATTATGGGAGACATAAATATTGACATTACCAGCAATAATAAAGATGCATACTCACTAGACTATTTGGATCTACTAGGTCACCACGGACTTTTCCCGGGACATGCGTTGAAAACACATGGATCTACATGTCTTGATCACGCCAATATAAAGACTTCTTTCTCTAGCACAGTCATGGTGCTAGAATCCACTGTCACAGATCACTTTGCAGTTTTACTCTCTTTGTCACCAAATAGTATCAAAGTAAACCCACGCCAAATCACAAAAATAAATGAGGTTGAGCTTGCTAACGACATCAGCAACATAAGTTTCGATGCCGTCTATGCAACAAAGGATCCCAATTTGGCTACTAAACATTTAATAGAACCACTACTCCTAGCTTTATCTAAGAACACTAAAACTATTTCAACTTCACCTAGACGCAGGCCGATTAAACCATGGATTACTCAAGGACTACTAAAATGTATGCGCCACAGAGACAATTTGTTTAAAAAGCTTAGAACAAATCCAACAAATGAAGTCCTCATGGTGTCCTACAGAAGGTATCGTAATTATTGTACAAATCTCCTACGAAAAGCAAAGAGAGATTATGAGAGACTAGAATTTGAAAAAGCAGGTAGAAATTCTAAACAGCTATGGCGTGTTATTAAGAGTGTCACAAATATAGGACAACTGAAGTCATCAGCCCATGATCTTATAGCGAATAATCAAGATAAGCAGGACACTATAAATCAAATTAATGATTATTTCGCAAATGTAGGGAGACGTCTAGCTGATAAAATACATAAAGACCCTCAATCTTTTTCGCTACCCGACCCCCAGAAGGAGTCTTTTGTACTGATTAGGACAAATGAGCAAGAGGTGGAACACTTAATCCTTTCACTTAAGAGTGATTGTGCAGTTGGCTGGGACGGTATTTCTTCTAGTTTTCTAAAACGACATAGTAACATTATTGTACCTCCACTGACATATGTTTGCAACCTGTGCCTAGACTCTGGTGTCTTCCCCAACTGGTCCAAAAAGGCAATTCTTCACCCTATTTTTAAATCTGGAGATCGTGACCGTGTCGAAAACTATAGGCCCATATCAGTTCTGCCAGTGCTGTCCAAGATACTGGAAAAAATCATAAATACAAGGTTGGTTGCATATTTAGAGGAACGCAATCTTTTGTCGATTAACCAATTTGGCTTTCGAAAAAATCTATCCACTGCTGATGCTGTTCACAAACTGGTTAATCACATAGCTCAGAAACTTGACAACGGGAAGAAATGTGTTGCATTGTTCCTGGATCTCGCGAAGGCATTCGACACGGTCTCGATTCCCATCTTAATATCTAAGCTCGAATACCTGGGTATACGAGGTACCCAGCTATCCCTATTTCAGAGCTATCTTACAAATAGAACACAGAGTGCCAAAATTGGAACTTACTCCAGCTCTGATCTAAATGTAGTTTTTGGTGTGCCACAGGGCAGTATTCTTGGCCCCAGTTTATTTTTAATTTACATGAATGACCTGTGTTGCCTCAACTTGGAAAGTGGTAGAATATTTTCCTATGCGGACGATACTGCACTCGTATTTGCGTCGGACAACTGGGAAGAGGCATATCGCCTTGCTCAGAAGGGTTTCGATACGGTCAGTGAATGGCTGAAGAACAATTTGCTTACCCTTAACATATCGAAAACAAAACTAATACATTTTTCGATTCAAAATACCAAGTTGTCAGTTACAAGCTCACTAAATGTTGCTGCCCAGTTGACACTATCAAATGGTAGTAGCGGCGGCACCCTTGATCACTGTAGGATTGAACGAGTCACTTCGATAAAGTATCTTGGCATAGTGATTGACTGCAACCTTACATTCAAAGAGTACATAATACACCTATCAAATAGAGTGCGCAAACTAATGTACATTTTTAAACAACTACGCAATTCAGCAGATGCTGTTGTCATGAAAATGACATATCAGGCACTGTGTCAATCTATTTTGGTCTATTGTATCTCGTCCTGGGGCGGGGCAGCTAAATCCCACTATATTCAGATTGAACGTGCACAGAGAGTGTTATGGTGTGCTGTTTCAAGCCAAGACTTTATCCCACCGTCAAGCTCTATAAATATTGTCAAGTCCTTACGGTTAGGCAATTGTTTGTACTGACCACTGCTATTAAGCAACACTCTATTTCCAACTATTCCAAGCAAACAAATCGCCGTTACCGTATAGTTGCCTTGGCTACTCCTCTTAAAACCTCTTTTAGTCAAAGATTCTTTGTTTTCCTCGGACCCTATCTTTACAATAAATTAAACCAAATTCTTTCCCTACACTCATTGAACAAGCATAACTGTAAAATCACTTTACATGCCTGGCTACAAAGCCAAACATATACTGCCACCTAATAATTGCCCCAGTTGGTAGGGTAGGCTTTGTCTAATTGCCTCTTCGTAGCGCACGCCCATGGCCACCGAAGCTCTCCTTAACGTATTAGTCTAATCAGCATGGGCGTGCGCCCCTAAGAGGCAATTAGGCAAAGCCTACCCTACCAACTGGGCATTCATTATAACGAACTATGTAATAAAATATCACATTATGTACAAAATATAAAAAAAAAGTTCAAACTCCTGTTAGAATACTTATAGCAATTTGTCGCTCCCGTGTCACGCAACTAACACTTTACTGGAAGTTACTACAAAGGTTGGAGATCCGCCGGACAGGCAAGCACTGGACTTGCCTTAAACCCATTGATAATTTTACGCACACATTGGCACATTGGTGCATATTTTCGTGTGTATGAACTGCGCACATGTATAGATTGCAGTAATTTTAGGGCGGTAACTCCTGCGAGTGTAGCTGGGCTGCTGGGCTGTGATTGGCTGCTACAACACAAGGCCAGGATTCAAGGTGGATGTTCTTTAGCCCGCGAAATTCAAATTTCCTTACGTTTTTTGCAATTTGCAGGCCAGTGCTATGGTGTATGTTCAATGTTGATTAAAATAAAGATTCCTGGGGGTTATTGGCGCGTATTATTATTATAATAATCAATAATATTATAGTTATTATATTTTACTTCATGGGTGTCGTTTTTGTGGTTTTTGGGGTTGGTGATAATGAAAATGAGGTCAAAATGAAAATCCAATATGGCGCCGATGAAAATTTTCAGATTTTTCTTCATGGGTGTCGTTTTCGAGGTTATTGGGGTTGGTGATAATGAAAATGAGGTCAAAATGAAAATCCAAGATGGCGCCGATGAAAATTTTCAGTTTTTTCTTCATGGGTGTCGTTTTCGAGGTTATTGGGGTTGGTGATAATGAAAATGAGGTCAAAATGAAAATCCAAGATGGCGCCGATGAAAATTTTCAGTTTTTTCTTCATGGGTGTCGTTTTCGAGGTTATTGGGGTTGGTGATAATGAAAATGAGGTCAAAATGAAAATCCAAGATGGCGCCGATGAAAGTTTTCAGTTTTTTCTTCATGGGTGTCGTTTTCGAGGTTATTGGGGTTGGTGATAATGAAAATGAGGTCAAAATGAAAATCGAAGATGGCGCCGATGAAAATTTTCAGTTTTTTCTTCATGGGTGTCGTTTTCGAGGTTATTGGGGTTGGTGATAATGAAAATGAGGTCAAAATGAAAATCCAAGATGGCGCCGATGAAAATTTCCGGTTTTTTCTACATGGGTGTCGTTTTCGAGGTTATTGGGGTTGGTGATAATGAAAATGAGGTCAAAATGAAAATTCAAGATGGCGCCGATGAAAGTTTTCAGTTTTTTCTTCATGGGTGTCGTTTTCGAGGTTATTGGGGTTGGTGATAATGAAAATGAGGTCAAAATGAAAATCGAAGACGGCGCCGATGAAAATTTTCAGTTTTTTCTTCATGGGTGTCGTTTTCGAGGTTATTGGGGTTGGTGATAATGAAAATGAGGTCAAAATGAAAATCCAAGATGGCGCCGATGAAAATTTCCGGTTTTTTCTACATGGGTGTCGTTTTCGAGGTTATTGGGGTTGGTGATAATGAAAACGAGGTCAAAATGAAAATACAAGATGGCGCCGATAAAAATTTTCAGTTTTTTCTTCATGGGTGTCGTTTTCAAGGTTATTGGGGTTGGTGATAATGAAAATGAGGTCAAAATGAAAATCCAAGATGGCGCCGATTAAAATTTTCAGTTTTTTCTTCATGGGTGTCGTTTTCGAGGTTATTGGGGTTGGTGATAATGAAAATGAGGTCAAAATGAAAATCCAAGATGGCGCCGATGAAAATTTTCAGTTTTTTCTTCATGGGTGTCGTTTTTGAGGTTTTTGGGATCGCTGATAATGAAAATGAGGTCAAAATGAAAATCCTAAATGGCGCAGACGACATTTTTTTTTTGCTATCATTATTTCGTGGCCTGCCCTTCGTGGAATACTACTGCACGCCACTGCTAATCAGACTCATCCTCCAACACTTTCTCTAACACACACACACACACATATACACTCACGCACACACAAACTTACATGCATAAAAACCACCAACGTTTGTACTTTAACTTTTTAATTGTTTTACTTATATTACTCTAATACTCTCTTGTCTCTTTTTCCAATAAGCTCACTAATTGTTTGATTATTTTTTTTTTTTGTTATTTGCTGTGATACCAGATGTAAGCTATCAATTGTGTAACTTTTAAACAGGTGGGGACCTGGTGACCTGTATTACAGGTGTTACTACCTACCACAGGCACCAGCGATCCACAACCAAAAATCGTTGGCTACTTCTTATATGTAAATATTGTTTGTATTTTTTGGCTTGTGGTGAGAAATAAACAATTTTTATTTTTTATTTATTATTATCTTGCTCTAACACAGTTTGATGTTGCAACAGCATTCCTCAATGGTTCACTTGATGAAGATATGCATCCATGTACCAACCGGTAGGTTATAGTGACGGAACAAAGTGTGTAAACTTCTGAGAAGCCTGTATGGCTTAAAGCAGGCTCCAAGATGTTGAAACAGATGTTTCGTGGATTACTTGATCAGTATTGGATTTAAGCAATGTCAAAATGATCCCTGTTTATTTGTGAGAGTTAAACAAGGTGCGAAGATCATGCAATTGCATTGGAGTTGGACGACGGTTTGATCGCTGCCACAAACCCTAAGGTATTCAGAAACATTTTTAGGTGAATTGAAGAAACGGTTCAAAATAGCCGTAAAACCTGCATCATACTACTTATATAAGGAGACATTAAAGCATGAGAACGGTATCACGCTTACACAGAATCATTATGCTGAGAAATTGCTAGAACTCTTTGGAATGTATGAACGTAAATCTGTGAGCACTCCTATTATCAAGGATGCTACAGCACAACTAACAGCAACTGATGAGGAACTTAAATTCCCGTACAGAGAAGCAGTTGGAGCACTTATAATAACAATAATAATAACCCCACCGCCGTATCTCTACGTTGACGACGTGGTGGGGCTTGCGTGCTCTGATGAACCCTAGGTCTGTGCCGGTAGGGTTTACTTTGCCGAGATAGGTCTAGGGTGAGGGGCCAGACCAAGTGAGATACAATCCAAGCCAAGGTCGCACATGCCGAGGGCTGCATGGCTAGGGGAGAGGTTAGTCGCTAGTGTGCCAACTCTGGATAATAGGGGACATCCAGTTTTATTACTCTTGCCACAGTGAACGCAGGGCTCTGCTGTGGTCGACTTTTTAAGTCCCTAGCTACTCGTGGGAATAACATGAATACTAGATCCAAAACAAAAAAACAACTTCAGGCAAAGCTGCCTCACATACACACATCAAAAGTATCTAGGGATCAACATATATTTTTGCAATAACTTTTCTCCTGATTGATATTAATTAAAATTTTCTTTAAGGATTCATCAAATAAAGTGTTTTCGTTTGTCACAGTAACGATAAACCAAGTCACCTTTGCATTAATAAAGAAATTTGCCATTTTCCTAATAAAGGGATTTTTGACATTTGAACCACTAACATTAAAGTTCGAAAAAAAGACTGAAATAACAGTTTTCTTTAAAATTTTATTGGGTAACTTAAACAATTAATAATCCGTGTTTCTACCGCGAACACTAACAACACAAGAACATCGGTTTGGCATACTCAAAATGAGTTCATCCAAATCACGCTGTGGAATGGCCGCCCATGTTCGTTGCAACAACAAAAAAAGGTCTTCTTGCGACTGGATACCCTCCATATTCGGCAGAGCTCTTCTCTGTAGCATATCCCATGCATGCTCAATCGGGTTCAAGTCTGGCGACTGAGCAGGCCAGGGCAGGCCATTGATGTTAGCTGCGGCGAGAGTCTGTCTTACAACTCTTGCGGTGTGCGGTCGTGCATTATCATGCATTAACTGAAATAAGGGACCGATTTGCACTTGTAGAGGAACGATGACGTCTGATACAATCGTCTCAGCATAAATTTGAGCGTTGAGGTTGCCTCTGATCCAAATCAACTCAGTTCTTCCGCCGATCCAAATACCCGCCCATACCATGATGGTTCCACCACTATAAGGATGGACTTCCTGGCAGGATTTTAATCGCTGTTGGCGTCCAGGGGTTCTCCAGTGTCGTATACGTCTTGTATCTGGTCTCATACCAAAACGAGACTCATCAGAAAAGCACACGAAACGCCATTGTTCTTCTGCCCAATTTCTGTGTTCAAGAGCCCATTGATATCGAATCCTACGATTGTGCATTGCTATAGGTGGTACCCGTAGCGGTCTTCGGGAATGAAGGTTCACTTCATGCAAGCGGTTTCTGACTGTTTGGTCGCTAATTAAGTTCCCTGAAGAGTGATGAAGCCTCACGGCTAACATCATGGCGGTTATTGTTGGAGCTCTTCGAGTTAAGATTTGAATGTATCGGTCTTGTCTCCGTGTGGTGCAGCGATACCGTCCTCCATGGCGCTCAGCCACGGTACCAGTGCTTCGGTAACGTGTCCAAAGTCGACTGATAACACTCTGACTTGTATTCAGAGCTAAAGCTACAGTACGTTGCCGGGAACCAGCTTCTATCATTCCCACGGCTCTGAGCATTTCTTCCCTGCTTAAATGACGTCGCCGCTCCATAATAACGTTGGTTTTAATCAGTAGTAGGGAAACAGTAGCACTAATAATGTCTTCAATGCGTTGTATGTTTTTATAGGGAAAATATTGACAGCTTATTTTCATCTTTTACTCGAATTTGATTGAGAGTTCCTGATTCAAATTATGAAATGCACCAAAAAGGATCCATATAAATTTATAAAATCATAAATTTATTACAAAGCCACATCTCAATCTCAAGAAATCCGCATAAAAATGCTTGATCCCTAGACATTTTTGATGTGTGTAGATGGCGAAACTTTACAACCATCTTCGTCATCACCTTCATCTCTTTTTCCATCAATTCCTTCATCATCGCAATCTTTTCGCGTCACACCGACGCCTTCTTCCTCATCAATAAGTATACAGTCAGCGGATGTTGTACAGGAGACAAATTTTGTCGACGAAACTGTACCCCCCGCTAAAGCTGCAACAAGCCGTAGGAAATGGAGCACTGAAATGAATAAATTCATCCTACGCACCTATCTTCACCTTACTAGTATGGAAACAGACAAAAATGCATACTTACCACCGCTTCACACTAAGTTCTTAGAAAAATACCCGGCTATGCAAGTCAGCCGACAAAGAATAGGTGACCAGCGTAGGGCCATAGTACAAAAGAAATTATTACCACAAGACACAATAGATCAAATTTATGAGGAAGTCAGAGCCGAACTAAAAATTATACATACTCAAATACAGCAACACTCCACACAACCTAGTACACAATCCGGCCAACGCATGAGATGGACGAACGAATACAATGAAACAATAATTAGAATATACTTCACTGCCACACAGTTAGAAACAAATAAAACAGCCTATAGGAAAAAGTTACATGAGGAATTCATAAATAAATATCCAGAATTAGCGCATATAACAGAGCAAAGACTTTCTGATCAAGTGAGAGCGATTATAAAAAACAAATATATACATGACAATAGATTAAAAGAAATTAAAAACCAGGTTTCAGAACTAAGCAATAGTAACAGTAACACACAAAATATTGAAGACATAAATCATGATCACTGGAACACAACCCCAAAACGACTCAGAACAACCTGCTACAAATACTAACTTCTCTGATACACCTAATAATACTTTTACGACAAATATAATCTTAAACAATAGCACAGACACTAACATCGTATCTCAGACTGTCGTAAATATTAATGACGAAATTTTTTTGAATAATATAGATGTAGGTCAATTTGGACCTACGCAAACATATTTTGATACTACTCCAGATCAAACCAACCCAGAAATTGAATCCAGATTTCATCAAGCTCAAATAAATTTTAATTGCACACACCCCACTAATAGACCATACATTCCTAAGCAGAAGACTTCTCGAAAGTTTTCTGCCATTGTTTCCTATATAAATACTGTCATTCTTCCTAAGTATGTAAATGCCGATACCGAATTCGCTAAATTGCAGACCATAATCTACTGTGCAGCATGGACGGCAGCTACATGCAACGGGGCTAAAATATCAGACCCTATCCAAAATGTGAGCCGCCCATATACACAGAGAAAACCGAAATGGCAAATCAGATTAGAAAAGAAAATTGAAAATCTAAGAGCAAACATAGGTAGGCTGACATATTGACACATTTCATGAATGGTTGTAGAAGTCAAAAATTAATAGCTGCAGTAGAAGAAATAAAGATAAAATATCAACTACACGCACAACACGAAAACCCAAACACAGAATTAGCACACTTTTTGGACACTCTAAAACAAAAATTAAGCGCTGCATCGAGTAGACTTAAAAGGTACATAACATGCACGAATCGCAAAGTCGAAAACACAAAATTTATCAACAATGAAAAAATATTTTATAGGAATCTTACATCTAATAACAAAGACACTAATTACCAAAGTCTAAAGACACCTACACCCGAAGCACTACGAGAATTTTGGGCTAACATTTGGGAAAATCCAGTACACCATAATAACCACGCAAACTGGGTTAAAGAAGCTACACCAGAAATTCCAGAAATGGAATTTGAGTTTATACCAATAGAAACATTTATAGACGTCATCAAACGCACACACAACTGGAAATCGCCTGGCACTGACAACATCCACAACTACTGGTATAAGAAATTCTCAAGCATACACCCTTTCCTATATAACCATTTAAATACATTCATCCAATCACCACATTTACTTCCTCAATACATAACACACGGAGTTACTTACATGATACCTAAAGACACGAATGACACCAAAAACCCCGCGAAATACCGGCCAATCACTTGCCTACAAACCTTGTACAAAATTCTAACAGCCTGCGTAAGCGAAATAGTATATGAGCATTTAACTAAAAATAACATTCTAGCAGAACAGCAAAAGGGTTGTCGTAAGAATAGCCAAGGGTGTAAGGAGCAACTAACCATTGACGCCATTACTATGAACAGCGCTGTGAAAAGCAGAAAGGATATTCACACAATGTTTATAGACTATCAAAAGGCCTTTGATTCAGTTCCACACAGCTGGTTGCTACACGTATTAAATCTTTATAAAATTCACCCTACAATTCCCAATTGCCAATTCTGCTTGGAAGTTCCTAAAAATTGTTAAACAATTTTTAGGAACTTCCATGCAGAATTACAAATGGAATAGAATGGCAAACTGTTCTTAAAATCAATTCACCCTCCTCAACTGTAGCTACTGAACCAATCTGTATAAGACGTGGAATTTTTCAAGGAGATGCTCTAAGTCCTCTGTGGTTTTGCATGGCACTCAACCCACTCTCACACTTGTTAGACCAAACAGGCACGGGATTCACGCTGGACAGCAATAACACACAATACACGTTAACACACCTTATGTATATGGATGACATAAAGTTATATGCAGCTGACAAAGAAGCGCTTTATCAACTAGCTGATGCCACACAGCAATTTTCTGATGATATTTGTATGTCATTTGGAGTAGATAAATGTAAAATTTTATCCATTGTAAAAGGAAAATTTCAAAATAATAGTTACACACTTCTGTCAGGAGCATCGATCGAGCCAATGGATGAACAGAGTACATACAAATACCTAGGTTTCAAACAGTCCAGACAAATACAACAAAAGATGTCAAAACAAGAACTGCTCAAAAAATTCACACACCGCCTCAACCTTATCTTAAAAAGCAACCTTAATTCAAGAAATACAATTAAAGCCATTAACACCTTTGCAATACCCATTCTCACATACTCTTTCGGAATTATACGATGGTCAAAGACTGGTATTAAAAAACTACAGCGCACTATCCATACACTCCTAACCAAACATAGAAAACACCATCCAAAATCATGCATACAACGACTTACACTACCACGCCAAGAAGGAGGGAGAGGATTAATAGACATACACAATTTACACAACAAACAGATACTTTCACTCAGAGCATACTTTCATAACAAATCAGAAACCTCATCACTACACAAACAAGTAACGGCGACCGATAACAAACTAACACCACTAAACCTACAAAACCGAAACATACAAATAAACGAACACATCGTAAGTACACAACAAAAAATTGCAGCATGGTCTGAAAAAGCCCTACACGGAAGACATCGAGCCTGCCTGAGCCAGCCACACGTCGATAAAATTAAGTCGAACGAATGGCTCAAACGGGGTGAATTGTTTCCCGAGACCGAGGCTTTTATGCTGGCCATACAAGATCAAATAATAGCTACCCGTAATTACAGAAAATACATCATAAAAGACACAAACCAGCCGACTGACTTGTGCAGACATTGCAACAATGCCTCCGAAACTATACAACATATAACAGGAGCATGCAAATCACTTGCACAAACCGATTACAAACACCGCCATGACCAAGTCGCTGCAATCATACACCAACAGTTAGCATTTAAATTTAAATTAGTTTCTGAAATGATACCGTATTATAAATATAAACCAGAAGTAGCCTTAGAGAATAACGATCAAAAAATTTACTGGGACCGAACTATAATAACCGATAAAACCATTCATTACAATAGACCCGACATTACCGTTCACGACAAAACCAATAAAACAGTTTATCTGATAGACATAGCTATACCTAACTCACATAATATTCAAGTCACAATATCCGAAAAGCTCAGTAAATACCAAGATCTTGCCATTGAAATTAAAACCCAATGGAAAGTACAAACTGTTCATATAGTCCCCATTGTTCTCTCATCTACTGGAATTATACCAAAATCTCTCACACAAAGCCTCAACACTCTACAGATGCCTAATCACACACTTTACATTCTGCAAAAAGCCACTATTCTCAACACCTGTCGAATCACCCGAAAGTTTCTGACTTCATCTACATTATCATCCACTTTCTCTGTTTAAATTTCACCTTACATCCTTGGTTCCGACCCGCGTGTAAGGTTTCTTAGGCTCTCTTAAATGAGAAGAAACATAAAAAACAACATAATAATAATAATCCATTTATTTTCAGGTAACAAAGACCCATAGATAAATACCTTAACCTAAGTATACATACGTTTTATTACAATTGTATTAGTAAATATAACTTAAAACTATGTTAGTATCACTAAATTGCACTAAGTCTTTATGCGTTCTGGTGGCACTTGTCCGCGAAAGCGGCGAAATACCACATCCTGTGGCCAAAAACTTTCTTCCATCACCTGATGCAGGTAGCATGTTGGTACGCGCACCACAAACGCCTTAAAGTTGACGTTGCGATGCGACTCCAGCAACTGCACTCTCGGAGAGTAATTTTAGCTTTTGGCGCACGTACTTCACGATGTCTTCCGCGTCAGTGGTGTAATGGAGACGCGAAATATACACCGGGGTATTCGGCTTCGCAGCACGCAGTTTCATGTTAGGCTCTATAGGAGCCTTGCCGCAGCGGTTCTTACAGCTACTCTGACGGCGCTTCCTCCTTTGCACCGTCATAAAGCCGTCATCAGCCCGTTCCGTGTCCTTTGAAGACATAGGCTTTGCGGGGGGAGCAAGGGGTGTGACCACCGGGTTCGATGGTCGCATCGGTCGGGCAGCGCTGCGGGGAGGAGCTGCTGTGGCGGGGGCAGGGCAGCGAGGCACACTTGTAGCGCTCATCGCTGGCTCAGCAATCGGCGCCGGCGACAAAACTGCTGACGCAAAACTCGTGACCGACGTATCGAGGCAGCCGACACCTCGGCGCGTATTTACGTTACTTACACGCGCCACCGGTGATCCAATTAACGCCACTGAGTTGCGCAACTCATCGAGTTCTGAGCGCAGGTCCGCAACGGTGTTCTGGGATGTCTCCAACTTCCTCTGTACATCAGTCAGACTTGCCTTCAAAGAAACAATGTCCTTCAACAGGCTCGTAACGTCGACGTGGTCGAATGTGACTGGGGGTAACTTGTTCAGATCCCTCGCCACAAACGTCGGCACGTCGTCTGGATCGGTAGCCTTCAGAAGCGCGATGATGTCTTGCACACTTTTCTTCGTCCCGTCGCGCCGACGAGACACCATCTGGTCGACTTTATTAAGTGACCGGAACAACAGCAGCTTTGCAGCAGCAATATCGTCCTCGCTGAAGTTCGTTACACAGATCTGGATGGCGGACACCTCGTCCATCACGTCCAGCTTCTGCTGCAGGAACGCCAGCAGTTCATTTGGCACAAGTTTATCACTCATGGCAGTACAATTACGAGCGTCGGCTTGCGCCGCGCTGTACGATATTAATAATAATAGGCTTATGTATCTGATGACTGGATCTAGACCGGACTTGTCTTATGCTATCAGTGTTCTTTTGCGCAATCTCGAGAATCCCAGCAGGGAGAATGTTACAAAAGTAAAGCGTATATTCCGCTACATCAAGGGTACTGTTGACTATGATCTAATTTACCGAAAAGGAAATAAAGGACTACTATGCTACAGTGACTCTGACCATGGTGGAGATAAACAGACAGGACGTTTTACATCGGGTATCCTTTGCACGTACTCCGGTGGAATTATCCTGGGCCAGCAGGCGCCAGACCTGCGTATCGATCTCGAGCACTGAAGCCGAACTAGTAGCGGCCAGTGAAACTGCAAGAGAGATGATCTGGTTGAAAAGGCTGATCATAGAAGTCTCCCAAATGAATGGGACTCCAAGCCTTCTGGTAAACAATGATGCATTGATAAAGATATCCTAAAATCCTGAACTGCAGAGGAGAACCAAGCATATAGCGCTGAGGCACTTCTACATCAGAGAATTGGTGACCAACAAGGAAGTCCAAGTGAAATAAATTCCAACTGAGTATCAATGTGCAGATATGCTGACAAAACCAGTAAGTGGACCAAGGCTTCTGGTACTTCTAAAGAAAATTGGCCTGATGAGCACTGTAGGCCTATTACGTATCTTTCTGATATCCAGTGACTATCAAGCTTCGGTTGTACACCGAAAAATGATGACAACCGAGAATGTCATAACCTACCCGATGAAGTGCTAAAATTTCCAAGCTCGCTCTGACACTCGTTATTTTCAGTATTTCTTTATAAACTGACACAATAAGGGCTATCGTTTTTGAGCTCACCAGTAGGCCTATTAAGTATCTTTCTGATATCCAGTGACTATCAAGCTTCAGTTGTGCACCGAACTTTGATGACAACTGAGAATGTCATAATATTGGTATTACGTATCGCACTGAGTGGATATATCACTTTACGGTGACTAGCAGCCCGGGTACGGTTTAATGTCTTTCACGAAAGGCACTTCAAACTCAGTTGTCATCAATTTGTTGTCCAATAAGCTTAGGTACATAATCGAAATAATATAAATATCGATACGAAAGCGTCTGTCAAAATGAGTTACGGCGACTATCAGCCACGATGACAACCAATGACGTCATATTTGATCGCGACTGGTCATACATAATACGAAACTAACCTACAGATGGCACCATTGTCGAGTAAGGTCCTGTCCATAGAGAATAGTAATATAGATTGGGTCCTGTCCAATGATATTTTAGTTAAATTTGGAATATCATTGGTCCTGTCATTAATTTTATACTTTAAACTTGAGTACCTTGAGTACCAATAACTTATATACGTTTATTTTATTACGTGTAACAACATAGTATAAATAAATAAATAATAATAAATATCGCTGGACATTACACACAGCGCCATCTAGTGCCACACTAAGCAACGAGGCTTGTGTCGTGGACAACAGATAGTTGATATACTACATAGATACCTACTTTTTTGTTGTAAATACATACTTATAGACATCCATGACTAGGAAACAAATGTCCATGCTCATCACACAAACCTTTGCTTCTACCGGGATTCGAACCCGGGACCCTAAGAACGTAAGGCAGGCTCACCACAGCTGCGCTATTCGGGTCGTCAAAGTATAAACTTCAGATACATACATATTTACAATATTGTCCGAATAAGCAAGCATGAAACATATAAAAATCATTCTTCCAACAACTACTAACAAATTAGATCATAATTTGCTACTTAAAATCTTCAAGTCAATTATTAATCAGGAATCGCACAATCGTGAATATTAACGCGCGCAACGCTTAATGGTGAATGTTCCAACCAACCCGCGAAATTAAAATTTTCTTACGTTCTTTTGCAATTTGCAGGCCAGTGCTAGGTTAGGTTGCATGTTTGTTAATATTATTCGCGGCTGTAAGACGTACAATGTAGTTACAGAAATATAATCATCAAAATCATCAATACAACCCTCCAATTTCTACACCTCTATGAACTTGTAGGGTTGCATTAATGATTTTAAAAGGGTGATGTGGATGATGACGATGACGGTCCTCACATAAAACCCCTTAAAACGTAACAATGCTGATAGCCTTTTGCTAGTTGACATCGATTTTGTTGAATTTTTCCATGGGCCTTAATAGCCTATGTTTCCAAACTTTCAAGGAAATGCAGAAAAAAAAAACAAAGAAACTAATCAAACAAAATGGCCGATGTTCTTTAAAAATAGTTTTATGAGAATATTGAGAATTTTATGGAAAGGCATAATAGAGTATGTATTTCATTTATCAAGTTACTGCTTATTCATTTCGTCTAATACAACTTTGTGTAATATGTCCCTGTTCTCTTTGACAAAACCATTCACATTATACATCTAAGCAAAGGAAGTGTTCCTTGTTTATATTCTTTGATAATAGTAAACAGATAATTGTTGTCTTACTTTCGTTTGGGATAAACAGTACCTATTAAAATTTAATTTTGTTTTGTTCACAAATGATAAGTTTGCAGTGCTAAAAATATAGTTGTGTGTGTTTACTTGGGCGCGTAATTGCGTTGTTTGTTTACGTTTCATGATGTTGCAGTTTATACATAATTTCCTCCTAAATGAAATTGTAATGTAAATACAATTTTCGTTTCCAGATATTGTTCTAAAATAATGTCTAAAAGAGATCAAGGCGACCGAAATGAAAGAAAGTTGGATTCGAGTGACTACGAAAACTTGATATCTCAACACAATCTATTTGAAACGGCTCGAGCAAAAAATCAGGAATTGCCCAGCTTCCCCGGATTTACTAATGCTGAAACACAAACAAAAACTAGCGACATAAAAGAACAGGCGGTACACTCTGGTCTGGGGGCTTGGCATTACAACCCGTGGTGGATGCTGGCCAGCACGTCGCGGAACCTGCCGTCGCAGGATGACTATTCGGAACATAGTGATCAAACTAAAGTGAAACAGGAGCCCCCTGGTGCCGGCACTCCAGACAGGGACCCATTACATGCTGACTTGGAGCAGTTTCAAGCAGAGACAGTAACGCCCCCAGTTGGGTTAGATTCATTTTGTGATGACTGCTCAGATCCGTTTTGTGACTCTAGTGGAGCAATCTGTCGCAAACTTTTTCACTGCCCTCATTGCAGAAAGAGCTATCCCACAATTTTAGAGTTTAACACACACCTGACAGGAGTACATCCAGCACAAAAGCCCTTCAGATGTCAGATATGTTTGGAACCATTTCACAAGAAATCACATTTACGAAGACATTTAGATGCCAATCACACACGCAAAGATGTCAACAAGTGTTCTGTGTGCTCCAAATATATAAAAGATAAGAGCAACTTGCGCAAACACATGCAAGTACACACTGGTCGTGTACCTCAGAAACAATTCAAGTGTGATCTGTGCAATAACAAACGTTACATGTCATTAGACAGACTCAACAATCATAAGGTGGTGTGCACAGGTGAAAAAGTATTGAAATACTGTGACATGTGCACTAAAGTTTTTGATAATTCAAGATCACTCAACAGCCACAAAAAAGTACATGCAAGAGAATTGAAGTGTGACAACTGTGGGGAACAGTTACGTTCATTAGAGCAGTTTACAAATCATAGAATGATTTGTCAAGGAACAACAACAGAAGCAAGTGGCAGTCACGTCCATCCTGGCCCAGGGCATGCCGGTGGCTCATCCTTGGGCCGCTGTTGCACTCAGCCAGGGATATGTGAACATGACAAACCGGCCTATCTGAACATACCTGGATATGCAGCTGGAAGAGTGCTTGATGCTACTCTTTCCACTTTGAAGTCAGAGCTGAACTGATGACACATGCCGCAAAGGCTTACAAAGTAACTAAATAATACATATAAATTAAACAGTTTCTTTTTTTACAAGATTACCAAATAGATAAATAAATGACAGTAATAATTTTCACAATTGAGAATTTCACAAGACTGATGCAAATATCCCGCCTCACGACTTGCTTTATTATTACCATTTAAATTTAGGCTTTAGTTAGTAGGTTAATACAGTTAGAGTAAGTAACATAGCCATTTGAACATGTTCTTATATATTTAAGTACAGAAAAGTTATTGAATATATTTGAATATGCTGAAATTGTTATAACCACCTGTAATTTAATTTTTAACTAAAAAAAATTCATAGCTGTTCAGTGGACCGTGATAAAGAACCAGATCATACATGCAACAATTATTGTACGTTTGTCAGATATTTTTTGTTATTATTTGATATCTTTTTCTATAACAATGCTTTTGACTGATTTAGAGTAAATGTGAATGTGCAGTATTACAAACATTAAAACAATTTTTATTTTTCTATTTTGGAGAAGAAGAGTATGTTATTTTTATAATTTTTAGAACATAATATTTTAGTTTTACGTTATGTATCTAAGTTGTATGTTGTAAACAGTCAGTGGAGACGTATGAGGAGCATATTATATTTTCCAGTGCTCTGATGTACTTTTTTCTCCAAAGACATATATTATTATGTAGATGTGTGTAGTTTCGTATACATTATGTAAACATGTATTTCGAATATTTTCTAAAGACAACTTTTATACACATAGCTATGAGACATTAAATTTGTTTCATAATGTTACACCTGTAGGGTAAGTTAAACTTGGTCAAGTGCAATGTATTGTTGGCGAAGCCTTGCATGTTATGGTTATTGGAAGTATTTGTTGTGTTCTCCCTACCCATAATATTTATTCTTCAAGTGTTATACACTGAAAAAATTATTGCTGCAATTTATAAAATTATATAAGTGTAATGTTTTATTAAATATTTAAACACAATATGTGTACACACACCTTAATTATAAGATTCGAGGCTATAATATCTAAAGCTAATAAGCCTTTATTATGCTAATATTTCATAAGAGTTTATTAGTATACTCTCAAATTTTATCTTGTACACCTATATTTTTTTTAAATCTTATTATTTCTAATTTTATTTATTTTGTTCATGTTATGTGGAAGGAAGAGTACTTCTATTTGGAGGCTTTTTATTCATAATCAGTTGTTGCTATTTACAATTGTTTTTAATACTAATAGCTTAGTTTATTTTTAATATCTTTATCGCTTAGTTACGTAGTTTATATTTTGAAGAATTTTAAAAAGTAAGTTCCACACTGGAATCTTGCTTTTACAAGCCACCGAAAAATTTATTGGGTTTATTATACCAAATTCTTTTTATAAAGATAATACATAATACTATATTGTAGTTACTTAACTGGTGACTTTATAAATGGCGTCTTGGTTGATTATGACCTAGTTTTAACGTTTATATTTAATTTAATTTGTTTTTTTTAATTTAATTTCTTTCATTACAAAATGACGTACCTAAAACGCCTAAGCGACGCTAACGATGTAACTTAAACATGTGATGAAAGCCTTTCGCCTTCGTCCCAAAAAAAATTTTTGAAGTATTTTATCATACGAAATGTTTGTCAGCCTTATCCCATGTTTGCTGAGACTTTTTTTTACCGCACGCTAAAGTTTCAGCTCTTGGCGCCAAAAACAGCTTTGAAAATTTAATGTACGGTAAAAACGTAGATTTGACCCTACCGTACGTGGTCTAACTCAAGCATTGTTCTTAAAAAGTATTTAGTTCTTTCCTGTCGAGTAAATAAGTTGCCATGCTGGTCGAAATGCGACGCTGATACCGTAAGCGTAAAAGATGGTCAGTTACAAAGTTAGAAGTCGGTGAATATTACCAAGAATGTGTTCTTTAGTTCATTAGTAAATTAGAGAAGCTGTTTTGAGCGCTTAGGGGGAAGCGTACGTATCTTTCTGATATCCAGTGACTATCAAGCTGTACACCGAACTTTGATGACAACCGAGAATGTCATAATATTGGTATTACGTAACGCACTGAGTGGATATCACTTTAAGGTGACTAACAGCCCGGGTACGGTGTAACGCCTTTCGCGAAAGCCACTTCAAACTCAGTTGTCATCGATTTGTTCTCCACTGTGCTTATAGTAGATACTTATAGTTATATAGATATTATTTAGATTATGTCTAAATAATATCTATATAACTATAAGTATCGATATGAAAGCGTCTATCAAAATGAGTTACGGTGACTATCAGCCACGATGACAACCAATGACGTCATATTTGATCGCGACTGGTCATACATAATACGAAACTAACCTTTTGACAGTTAATTGATGGACACTGAGCCCAGTTACTATCATTTCGAGCTGTCAACAGAGATACGCAATAGCCCTACTGGTCCGCGGCCCAGTTTACACGGAGTAGAAACAGTAGTGGAAAAGTCGGCCGAATGCGTGGGCCAGTTTACCACGGGAAAAATGTATCGTAGTTAAAGCGACCCATTGGGATTCAATTTCATTAAAATGAACGAAATAAAACGTAAATATCAGAATGTCTTTATTATAATTATACACCATTATTTTGAGGTCGTTCTGGAGCCGAAAGCCATAAACTCGATCAATCATCAAACTCGTTTTTTTGTTTTTAATAAGCACTGTTTTTTTTTTAAGTAGTCACGAAAAAAATTTTTTCAACTTTTTAAAAAATCACGACACAAATTTTTTTTTAATACGCAATTTTTTTTTTTAAATCAAACCAATAAACTATTTTTTCGAATTTTAAAATTATTCAAATTTTTCGTGATTTAAAAAAATATAAATTTTCGTGTTTAAACTAGTTAGACACCTCTAACTTAGTTCATAGGTATAGCCGTCCTTTTCTCGCACTGCCTTTTAGTAAAAGATAGCAATAGCATAAATTAAGTTTATTTTGTGCACAACAGAATCGACACCATTGTCTTTCAAAAAAAAAACAATTTTTTCATGACATAAAAAAAAAAATATTCAAATTTTTAGTGATTTCAAAAAAAAATGGTTCGTGATTAAAAAAATATAGGAAAAAAAAAAATAGTGATTTTTGTTAAAAAAAAAAACGAGTTCGGTGATTGAGTTTTCGGCTCCAGAACGATCTGAAAATAATGGTGTATTATTATAATAAAGACATTCTGATACTTACATTTTATTTCGCACCTTCTTTTCATTTTAATGAAATTAAATCCCAATGGGTCGATTTAACTACGATACATTTTTCCCGTGGCAAACTGACCCACGCATTCGGCCGACTTTTCCACTACTGTTCCTACTCCGTGTAAACTGGGCCGCGGACCAGAGGCCAGTTTCCCCTAAGCCGTTTTGAGCTGCTACGCTGATTTAAATAAAAAAGGGGCGAATTAGGGCGAATTGTATCCGCACGCCGACGGTCCCGTAGCTAAATATTATGAAAATTTTGCGCGACGAACATTACTGGTACCTACCCTCGGTGATTTTGATTAAAAAAAAAACACATTTCTTGATATATATATACCGATTTAACGTGTGCGCTGAACTTAATATTTACATAGGTACCCGTTGAGGAATAATTTTACAGCACAGCTCCAAATAAGTATCAAAACGCCACAAAGTTGTCAGTCGTCTTGATATTGGCACTAATCTGTAAGCAAATATAGGTAATGTAAAGAATATATTTTATTATGAAATATTCATAAGTTTAGTGTAGAAACCACCTAACATCGGGTACTGAACTTAAATGTGAAGGCGGCGGAAAATGACAATAATAATGAGTAATCTATTACAGAAAAAGTCATATTCTCTTTTGTATCGCCGCGCCGCGCGCCGCCACATCCTCGTATATTAGAAAACTCGTAATTAGGTACACTTTGTAAAATAATGTACTTACAATCTGGTATAATGAATACTTTTTTGTAACCCGTACCACTTCCAACTGGTGAAGTTAATTGAAAAATTGTAATGTTAATAATAAGTTTTTATCATTTATCACTTTAAAATTAGTGATGTAAAGTGCGTTGTTGTGCGACCATCGAGGAATAGGCTTACAAACGCGCACTGGCTTGTTTGCACTTTATGTCACTAAGGATAAGGTTTATTATTCAGAGTCGTAAAAATCTCTAAGCCATAAGGTTCAGGATGAGAATGTTGAGACCACGCCTATTATTTTTTTTATCAAGTTTGATCATTATTCTCAACACCGATTATCAGAATTTTATTATGTTATTTTGACTGTATTTTATTGATCAAAGAACAATAAATTATTAAGCTGAGTTTGAAGCTGACAGCGTTGATGAAAATGTATGCACAGACGCCAGCACATCAAGGTACTACAATCTGCCAAATTTCTTAATAGATTTTCTACTATCGCTATAGGATTAGGTTCAAGGTTGATTGGGAAAATCTGACAGTTTCGGGTAGCTTGATTTGTTGGCGTCTGTACCAGTAATAAACTTTCAGCTTGTTGTACTCAATGTTAATCTTCATTTTAGAGTGCATCGGCAGCAGTTGCGTTCGGTGTTAATAAATGAAAGTTTTAGAATCATGTCGTTAGGTAAGAAAAAAGCCATTCAATTGCCAAGCTTCTGTAGCCGCCTTTCAAAGTAACAAGATAATGCTGAACTAAAGAAGATTAATACCGACGATAAGACGATTGGATTAACGTAGACCTTAAATCAATAAATGAATATTAGCGTCACTGTTACATCCTAGACAGTTAGCTGTTTCTAAACTAAAATTACCTATCATTTATACCGCCGACTTTGTGACTGATTCTGCCATTTGTTTCGATTGATATTATACAAAAAATATATATACCATTAGGTACCTAAATATTTTGTCTTTGTAGTTTTTTAGCATGGTGTGTAACTTTTAATGCACCTAGGTTTAAGAAAAAATGTGTTCATATGAATTTAGTTAGGTACATAGAATATAGTTCATCTATTTGATTAGTGATGTAGACTGTAAAACAGTGTAATGTGAATTACGGTACGAACGCATTATTTTCCGACTAAGCCTTCCATTGCGTATTAAACCTAAAATAGGCCAAATTCATTTTTTTACAGTAAGGTCATGTTATCAAAGAGGCTGTTGTGAAAACAATGCTACCTTCGTTAAGGTGGAAGCGCCAAGGTACCCCGCGAAATTCTTTTTTTTTATTTTTTTTGGAATTTGCCGGTCAGTGTCTGGTCAGGCTGTATGTTGAACAAAATATGATTCGCGACCGTAACTGTTCTATGGCTTAACTGCCTTCATGGCTTATCCCATTGAATGACATTTCATTTGAGTTCCATTGAACTTAGAGGATTGATGATTTTAATTCTGTAAATACACACGTGTTACGTACAGTCGCGAATCATATTTTAATCAATATACAACCTGATCCTGATCCGCAAATAGCAGAACACGTAAGAAAAAAAACAAAAATTCGTGGACTAACTTAGCGCACCCTCCATTGCCTTTATTTATTAGCCTACCCGAATGTAGAACTTAGTTATTCAACGCAAGTAAAAAAATTGCATACCTACCGTTAATAATATCAAAAATAAATGACATTTCCTTTCTGTTAAAATGTTTTATTATTTTCCCGATCCACATAATTGTATGGTGCTGATATTTTCCCGTTTTTACCCTTTGGGTACGGAACCCTAAAAACCTTAAGGAACTTGCGATTCATGATACCAGAAACTCGAGCCATGGCAAAACCTACTAATAATGTCTGTAGAGAGCTATTGAGATAATAATTCATTATACTTTCATGAGCATTTGGTAGACTATGTACCCCACCCCCAAGGCAGTAACGTGTCTTGGCACTGCTCCTCTTCAACATCTATACCAACGGCCAACCATCCAGCTCGTACACTTCCTGCTTCCTCTGTGCAGACGACCTTGCCCTTACTTGTAAGACGCTCGGTGACTTAGCCAAATACGTCACCAACTCACTCAAACTCAACCTGAGCAAAACGCAGTCGTGTATATTCCAGAGGCGAGCCGCAAACTCAACAACTTTTGGGGTGGGTGTCCATCGAACACAGCAACTTCCCAAAATATCTCGGTGTGACTTAGGACAGGTCACTAACATTTAGCAGCAGGTGAAGTCTCGCAATAGTCTTACAGCGATTAGTCTCATCAAAGTGAAGTGCTACGCCTGACGTTATGCGGAGTACTGGGCTGGCGGCGTTGGCGGTATCTTTCTCTGCGGGTGAATTCGCGTGTCCCGTGTGGAAGTCGCTCAGCCCGTGCTAAGTTAGTAGATACAGCTCTGAATGAAACGTCCGGATCGTCACTGTTCCTTCAAACCGATCCCGGTACACGTACAGACGCTGTTTCCACTGGCTGGCATAGCGCCACCAGAAGTTCGCAAAGCCTTTGCTGAGGCGAGAAAGTACCTATTTCCTTACCCAACCCATTTGTGGCACTTGCTGAAAATCTCCCGCCTGGACACGAGTTACCATGGAAGACTCCGGACACAGGTTGGCCGAAGCAAGGAAAACCTGTTCAGGTAGAGATTCATGCCCTAGAGTAGCGGTCGGCAACCTTTAGCAAGACAAGGGCCACATATTGAAAAAAATGATAAAGGCACATATTATAATTTGGTATCTTTTAATGTAGGTAGGTAGGTACTTAATAGAGGTGATATAAATAATGCTAAAATATTTATTTTAATTTATTAATACAGAGGACAAAAGAACAATGAAAAAAAATGAGGGGAAATTATTAACTAACTTAAACAAAGACTCATAAAACTAAAATGTTAAATGAAATAAAAAACCTATGGCGCCATTGATATATGGCGCACACTCGCCCAGACTTGTCTTTGACGGACGCTCTCAAAGTTTAAATGAATTAAACTTTCTTTTACAAAGCATTCGTGAGCAGGAGATAGGTCTCGGGCTGCATGCGGCCCGCGGGCCGCACGTTGCAGACCGCTGCCCTAGAGTGTAAATGTGGTGTTGTTCCAAAAACTTTAAGACACTTGATAATTGTGTCCTGCCTGTCCTGTTGTTGGCACATCCCAGGAGCTGATGGCCGCTTCTTCTTCTTTCAAACTCGTAACTTTTGGGCTAAAGCAATTTAGATTGTCACCTACACTACACCCTAAAAAAAGATTTCACGAACGCGCTAAAACAATCGAATTTGAACCTTATTGAATGGCACTAAAGTCTAATCTTTTACTTTATTGACTTTATTATTGCCAGCTCTCTATATTATTATAGCGTTTGCAATATTTAAACAATTGACATTAATATAATACATTGCAAACGCTTTAGGAGCTGGCAATAATAAAGTTGATCGTTTACGGCCCGTAAACAGAACAACTTTATCCTCAATAACTTGAGAATACCTTACCAAAGCGGATATTGTCCCTGCCGATTTTATTACTTTGCGAATGCAGCTCGATTTAATCGAAGATGTGGGACCTAGAGACGATTGATAAAAAAACGTTTAGGTACGACCATCGTACTAACGCACCCCCGGCCACTTTAGAGTAGCTGCGAAAAAAGGGTTTAAAACACAGATTTGAAAATTCAAATTAGGTTTTACAAAAAACTTCAGACCTCTGCGATGCTTTTTCAGCGAGATATCGCCGATAACGTGTTCTTCACCGTTTCAATGGCGCGACCATGGGGTTTGAAGTCTTACAGATCCTAAAATATAAACCTAGGACTTTTTTCTATATTTTTACAAATTTAATCTGTTAATTACCTAAATTTCAGGTCTCTGCATTGCTTATTTTTAAAGATCTCCGTGGCCGCTCGGTTCTCCGCGTTTCAATGGCGCGGCCACGTTCAAACCCTTATAACTTTTTAACCATAACTTTGACAAATCTATGGTTATGTGAATCAACTTTTGTCAAAGTTTTCAAAAAAAAACGGTCGCACCATCGAAACGTTCACAAAAAAGGTGTTAAGTAAAAAACACAAAAACCCCTTTAAGATTATGTATTCTCACAAACTTATATCACGACGCGCCCTCTCTTGACAGATGTTTTGATAATTTTAGATTTCTTCTCTTTCTTTTTCTTGGCAATATTCTCTGTCCTCTTCTTTTGTCTCTCGTCTTTCTTCTGTTCCACATTCTGTACTCGGGTGTCCCACTGTTTCTTACTTTGTTTCTTCTTTTGATCCTAGAAAACGAAAATAAGGCAATTAGAAAAAATATTTTTTTGCATACTAAATATAAATATAAACTAAATCGTAATATGAATCACGTTCTTATGAAAGGCTATAGGATATTTAACATCATGCTACAACTTTTAGCCAAAACTTAAAAATTTTGAATTCAAATAACAAAGAAATGATTATGTACCATCTTCTTTATAGATTTCTTCAGCAATATGGGGTCATCTTTAACTTTTTGTCCTTCAGCTTTTTGCAGCACATTCTTCCATGCAATTTTTTCTTTTATTTCTTTTACTTTACCAGTGTCTTCTTTTTCTTCTAACTGTTTGAATCTGTCTTCTTGTTGTTTCAGATTTTCTAAAATCTTTTTAGGATCACTTTCTGCCTTGTTTACTCTTTCTAAGTAAGAAAAAAATACAAATTTTAGTAAGTTTAAATACTTGCCTGTTTTCATTTATAGTATGATAACTATTTTCACAAAAGATAAAGATTATAATGAAATATTATCTAATATCGTACCTTTCTTGCCGACATTGGCAAAGTCAAATTTGGAGAACACAAGTTTGCCTTCATTGTTGAACACTGGTTTGGCAGTGTTTACTTTTGGTTTCTCCTCTGCGTTGGACTTTAACATTTCTGCAAAAGGTGCATCTACTACAGGTTTGACTTTCGATTTATTTACTCTCTCTGTTTTCTTAATCTTCTTTTTCATTTTACTACTTAAGCTTTTCTTTTGTAGTTTATTTTTGAAGCTGAATTTGTTCTGTGACTTGATTTTCTCCAATTTCTCTTCAAGTTCTGCTATACTGCGGGCTCGCTTTGGCATTTCAACATCTTCGTTACTTTTTTCACTCTCGTTTACAATTTCAATATCCATATTAACATCATTTTCACCTGCAAATTGTAAAGTTAATTCTTGTAGATTTTAAATCAAGTAATACTATAACGCTAACTTAATAACTTTCAACAACACTATTAAAATGTCATCTATATTATGATAGGTGATTTAAAAAGTATTGAAATTGGGTGAAAATTTATTTAAAAAAAATTACCTTTCATCTGCAGTGGTAAAGACATTACTGAAAATACATTTTTCAGGAAATTGAATTCTTTACTTAGATCGGCCTTGATTTTCTTGAACATAATTTTCTTTTGTTGCGTCATTGTAGTTGAATATGCTGAAACTGATTTTTTTATAATGTTACATCTCTCTGTAACAGATGAAGTTATGACTCAGTTTGTGATGAATGATGGAAATGATGAATAATCTACCAATCAATTTGTGAACAATGTTGTAACGGCACGGCAAAGCAGACCAGGTGAGCCTAGCCCACTGAACGCTGTTCAGAATTAAAATAAGCAATAGCAATCCTCCGGTAGGAAACCTACTCAATTTAGTAATAGAAAATCATTACCTACTACGCCGTTGTTTTTTTTTAATCAAAAACTTGAATAGCACGAAATATAAACAGAAACAAAGAACATACCTGTGTTATTGATGATTTTATTTCTAACTGATGAAATAGTTAGTAATTCAACAGAACACACGAGTAAACATAACCTCTATCCAGATTCCAGTCTTTTTTTTTTTTTTCTTACCTTACTTCTGTTCTGACTTCTGTGATTCTGTCACTGTCAATTCAAACGCGACAACAGTGTTGCCAGATGACCATCTCGCGTTCTCCCCAAACCTTATCCGAAATCCCTCCAAAATTGAGGTTTTGAAGAAAAAATTCCCCACAACTGATTTTTTTTTTATTTTTTAATAATTAATATACAATTTTATACTATTTCAGTATTAGCTTCCATTACATGAACTGCAGACGACCCGCGTAAAGATGCTGATTCTGTAATGTGCTTCCATTACAGAATCAGCATCTTTACGCGGGTCGTATTACTGAAACACATAGTTTAGAATTATAAAATTTATATATTTTATAAAATTCTCGTGTCACAGTGTTTCTAACAAGACTCCTCCGAAACGGCTTGACCGATTCTTAGGAAATTTTGTGTGTATATTCAGTAGGTCTGAGAATAGTACGTAAATTAATTTTTTTTTGACAATTTTTTTAATTTTATGATTCGGCACCTAAATTTTCACCATTCCACCACCAACATCCTAGTGGTAGGTAGTAGGTAGGTAGTAGGTAGGTAGTAGGTAGGTAGTAGGTAGGTAGTAGGTAGGTAGTAGGTAGGTAGTAGGTAGGTAGTAGGTAGGTAGTAGGTAGGTAGTAGGTAGGTAGTAGGTAGGTAGTAGGTAGGTAGTAGGTAGGTAGTAGGTAGGTAGTAGGTAGGTAGTAGGTAGGTAGTAGGTAGGTAGTAGGTAGGTAGTAGGTAGGTAGTAGGTAGGTAGTAGGTAGGTAGTAGGTAGGTAGTAGGTAGGTAGTAGGTAGGTAGTAGGTAGGTAGTAGGTAGGTAGTAGGTAGGTAGTAGGTAGGTAGTAGGTAGGTAGTAGGTAGGTAGTAGGTAGGTAGGTAGTAGGTAGGTAGTAGGTAGGTAGTAGGTAGGTAGTAGGTAGGTAGTAGGTAGGTAGTAGGTAGGTAGTAGGTAGGTAGTAGGTAGGTAGTAGGTAGGTAGTAGGTAGGTAGTAGGTAGGTAGTAGGTAGGTAGTAGGTAGGTAGTAGGTAGGTAGTAGGTAGGTAGTAGGTAGGTAGTAGGTAGGTAGTAGGTAGGTAGTAGGTAGGTAGTAGGTAGGTAGTAGGTAGGTAGTAGGTAGGTAGTAGGTAGGTAGTAGGTAGGTAGTAGGTAGGTAGTAGGTAGGTAGTAGGTAGGTAGTAGGTAGGTAGTAGGTAGGTAGTAGGTAGGTAGTAGGTAGGTAGTAGGTAGGTAGTAGGTAGGTAGTAGGTAGGTAGTAGGTAGGTAGTAGGTAGGTAGTAGGTAGGTAGTAGGTAGGTAGTAGGTAGGTAGTAGGTAGGTAGTAGGTAGGTAGTAGGTAGGTAGTAGGTAGGTAGTAGGTTGCAAAAACGAGGAAAAATGATTCCTTTTGTGAGCTTTTGTCTCTCATGTGACGCAGACGAAGTTGCCTGGGTCAGCTAGTTTATAATATTAAAAAAACTCTCGTATTTAAACGTCTGTGGCAGTTCTGTACATTTTTTCCGAGTGTTCTCTTTAGTATAATTTGAACTGGGTTTAAAATGAACACATCCTTCTAACAATGAATATCTTATTTTCAAGATAGATTCGGCAATGTAACCATTGGGAGAAGGCTCTTTCCACAACTGCGTTAGAAAAAGGCAACGACAAAATTCCTAATGCCAATTTGCTGTTAATTATGTATTTATTTAGCCCGTTAAACTGGGTGAGAGATTTAATGTTTTATCTGTGTCATTTGATGCGTTTGGCTCTAGGATGTCTCTCAACTCAATGTGCCTTTTGGCAAAGGCCTCCTCCAGTAGTTGTATAACGGGCTGATGTCCGCAACTCCACGCCAAAGCGCGTATTTTGCGTATGGTCCTCCAGTAGTTTCCGTTGCTTCCTGTCTTGAGCAACTCTCCTCCATTTGGGTCCCACAGTAAGTTTTAGCTCATCTTCCTAGCGCATTAGTTGTCGTCCTAGGCGTCTTTTGCCATCTTACGTTCGTTGGGTCCCGGGCTCCACTTTTCTTGTGTAGATCTCAACATATGGCCGGTCCATCTCCATTTCTGGAGGTCTATTTTTTCCAGGATATCGGTTAATTTGGTTTTTGCTCTTAATTGCACATTATTAGTTCTGTCTTGCCTTCTTGTTCCTGTCATGCTTCGTTCCATACCTCTCTGGCACTTTCCTAGTTTGTCTCTATGATATTTTGTTTGGGACCATGTTTCGCAGCCGTAGGTGATGCATGGGAGAATACAAGCGTTGAATACTTTTCTTTTTGTTGCCATTTTGTGGTCTTTAGATTTTACAATTTCCTTGAGAGACCAGTATCTATTCCACCCGTTAGCAATCCTCTTATTTATTTCCGTGGTTGTTTGGTCTATAGGGGAGATGATCTGGCCCAAGTAGCTATACTCATCGACATATTCTATTTGTTGTCCTTGGATTTCAATGGGTAAGATTTTTGAGTTGGTCATCAGTTTCGTTTTTGTTATGTTCATTTTTAAACCCACTTTAGAGCTCTCAGTATTTAGAGTTTGGATCATCTGCTCAAGTGCCTTTGGACTATCTTCTAGTATAACCACGTCCGCAAATCTTAAGTGGTCTCATTTTCTTCCGTCTATATATGTTGATGCCTAGATGTTACCATTCCTAACTTTTGAGATTTGGGAGGATTCGCCACAATCTGGCATCACTGCGACAAAGCAGAGTCCGATGCTTGAAAATCATGATATTTATATAAATAATTAATACTTGCAAAGAGTCCGTTCCGAGTTCCGAGTGTTCCGACTGTTCTGAGTAGGGTTGCCACCTTGTTTTAGAACGAATAAAGTATTTTTTCATTTTGGTACACTGCACGAAAAAAGAATATTTAGTATTATATTTTATAATTTGTCCTATAAACGTCCTTTAAACGTACTATTAGTTGCTCTTTGCGACATTTAACAAATATTTGTCTTTCTTGAAGATATTTACAGCCTCTTTGCAATCAAAAAATCAAAAACCAGTTTATTTAGTCTCATAAGTACTCATAACCAGCGAGCCAGTAACAATCAGTTTTACGTAAATAGAGTATTTGGTTGGAGTGTAGCCTTAGGGGCACTATGGAGCAAGGACTTTTGTTTTTTTTTCGGAAACTTCACGATTTTTTTTGCAGAATTGGGTTGTCCTTGTCTGTAGCAACCATTTAGGTTCTGAGAAGCATGGCCCTACGACGCACCGTTTCCGAGTTATGAGCCTTTTACTTTTTATTAATTTTATACATATAAAACGATTTATATTTCCAAAATGGTAGCTCGGATGAGATTGTTTTCGGGAAAGAAATTGACGCACAATACACACGATAGACCCACTGACCTTACATTTTAAGGTGGATGCTCCAGGGTAGCCCGCAAAATTCAAATTTTCTTACGTTTTTTGCAATTTGCAGGCCAGTGCTAGGTTGTATGTTGATTAAAATATTATTCGCGGCTGTAAGACGTATGTAGTTATAGAATTATTATCATCAAAATTGCCTGAAAATTGCAAAGAACGTAAGAAATTTTGAATTTCGCGGGCTACCCTGGAGCATCAACATAAACTTTTCAAACACCACGTAAAAAAAAAAAACTAAAAAAAAAAAAAACTGCATTCCGTATTACAAAATAATCGCTCACAGCGCTCACATCTATATTTTGCGTTCCGATTTAAATATCACGATTATGACAGCTAAAAGCTGAAATCAATGAGAGGTTTTCTTTTTGAGGTAGTTTCCAAGAACTCTTTAAAAGGCGTTGAACTGACTACGATAGTTGGTGCCAAAGCCAAAACGCTTGGGAAAAAAAACATTGCGTCACGTCACATAAGCTCGTTGACTGACACTTTCATTTGCTTATCCTTCGGAATATAACTAGTTTTCTCGCGCTTTGATAAAATCAGTTTTTTTAAGTTCCGTTCCTTGCATTAACGTACTTCAGCGCCATCTATCCGGCGACTAGGGAAGAGCTAAAAAGTAAATCCCTCATTCGGAACGCTCGTGAACGCGTTGACAGTGAACATAACCCCAAACTAAAACCTTTCACAAGACCTATTTTTGAAAATGGAAGAAGTTGGTTGACTCTATCGACTCTGATAACACAGATTTTGAGATAAAGAACGACGATTCGTCCAGTGATGAAAAGGATGACGGAAGTGTTTATATTAGCGTATTTTGCTCCCGGCAAAGATTTACCCCTTAAAAACATCCCACGAATTACAAATTACATAGATGCAACGATAATTAAATATAATGTATAGTTAAATGCGACTCTTATGTTCTTATCAAAACAACACAACCTGTGAACACAACTGTCATTTTTGACAGCGCTTACTGTGATATTTATTTGGCGCATGGTCGGTGTAATCGCAAGATGGCGCATGTCATGACGTCATCGATGACGATTCAAGGGACATCGATATCACGCTCACGCTAATTCGGAACGGGTTTATGGACGCTCAAATCGATTACAACGTAATTCGGAACGCAGCCAATCATGTTGTCAATCATGACAGTCTTGACAGATAGTTTCACAATATTTGTCAACAAATATTCCCCGATTTTCAGGTTTTTTGTTAATTGCGCAGAAGAAAGAACTTATTTAAATAAAAATGCGTCTGCCTTACGTTTTTATTCGAAAACATATCAGTACTGCGCCTAAAAGTAATAATTTTACAGAAGAATTGAAGAAAAACTTTATTTCTACAAATCTGTTTCAAAAAACGTTATTAACATGTGGTTCAGCGGCTATTGCTCTGCTCAACCCTCACCGTGGTGATATGATCGCTTGTTTAGGTGAAGTTACTGGAGAGGCTGCTATAAAACACATGCTACAAAAGATGAAAGAAACTGAGGAGGGTGCTGATATACTAAAAGAACAGCCGCGCATAAATTCGGCAACGGTTTCGTTTGACAAACTCTCCCGAATGCCGGAAAACACTCTGGGTAGAGTTTATGCAGATTTTATGAAAGATAACAACATAACGGCCGATTCACGGCTGCCGGTTCAATTTATTGAGGATCCAGAACTGGCTTATGTAATGCAACGCTACAGAGAAGTACATGATTTGGTTCATGCCACTCTATTCATGAGAACATCCATGTTAGGAGAGGTAAATATTCTAATAGTCAGTTAGTCACACATCCTTTAAAGCAGAGGTTCCCACCTTTATTTTCTCATAGACCACTTTCGATTTTTTTTTTGTTTTGGTGGACCCCCTGCTGCTACATATTATTTTTTCGCGCTATCTGGTAGGATTGCATGAGAACCGTAGCTCATAAGTTTTTTTGCCAAACAACGAAAAATATGAATTGTAGAAGCTTTAAAATATATTTTTTTGTGTCAGTATGACCATTTTCCACTGAAGTACCGAAAAATTTGAATGTTTTTCAAACCAACATTTTTGGTCTTTGCTATTGAACTAGAAAAATTTTGTGGACCCTAGATACAACTTGTGAACCTCCATTTTGTTTTCAAGCCAATGTAGACCCCCATAAAGTCTTCCCTAGACCCCCGGGGTCCATCTATCATCTGTTTGGGAATCACTGCTTTACAGCAATCACAGTCACAACATACTATAGTTCTTTTGTGCTCATTATAATAAATAAACTTCTTTTTATAGGTTACAGTGAAATGGGTTGAAGGCATTCAAACAAGACTACCCATGTGCATCAGTGGTGGAATCTGGGGAGCAGGCAGGCTAAAGCCAAAGCATCGCCAGATGTATTTGAAGTATTACTTGCCATGGGCCATCAGAACTGGAAATAATGCCAAGTTTTTACAGGGTAATGGTGTCAGTCACTTCTGAGATTTAAGGCTCATCGCAAACAAGTTTCAACAAAATGTATGAAAAAGCGTGTGAACTGCTTGTCACTGGCTACCGGTGGCTGTGGTTGGTGGCCCGTTTGCGCTGAGCCTTAATATACTAATGTTACAACATAACCGAGTAATTTTATAATAAATCTCTTACAGGAATTTACTATGAAAAAAGATGGGATCAAGATATAGAAGACTTTCACAAAGAAATGAATATTGTGAGATTAGTGAAGAAGTAGTACTAAACTAATGTTTTGTGTAAATAAATGTATGTGTATTTGTGTTATTAAAACTCATAATAGATTAGTCAGGGAGTATTTTGTGACTGCATTGTACGTAATTATTGTCTCTGTTTGTTAAGTTTGAAAACAAAAAAACATAAAATAACTTTGTCCGCAATTTTATTGCCGAATAGAAAAATCGTCCTTATTATTTTGTAAAAACATAATCATAACAACATTTCTGAACTTCTTCCATTAGGGTTGTGCAGGGTTGTAGTCCGATTACCCACTTCAACTATCCATTCATACCAAACTCTGCGTGAATCTTTGCATCGCCAAAATCTTGCTGTGATTATTTCACCTTTGTGCACACGAAGAGGTGTCTGCAAATAAAAAACACAATGCAATTAATATAATATGTCTTAACAACATATTATATTAGGTCTTGGTTCTAAATGTTTTTATTGATACATATTTTTATTCCGAGTTGTGAGTTAATTACCTTTATTGGAATAAAAACAGGGAACCATGATATCATCCCTGGGCTGTGTGTAGAAGGAACTATGCTGATCATTTCTTTCCCATATAAGGTACAGTCAAAATATCCTCCAAATCCATGCATCACATTATCTTGCTGGACCACCCAAGTTATTATTTCAGATCTTCTATTGTCTGTCAATGGTAGTTGCCTGTAATCTGTCATTTCTTGACCCTCATGATCCTTTGAGCCTTTTGCCGGATGTTCGAATGTGAAAACAAGCTGAAAAAATACAATCAATATTGAACTTAGGCTGATTCTTAGTTAAAGTTGTAATAATATTTATAGGGAACCTGTTTTACCTTTGTTTCAGCTATATCATGTTTATTTTGCATATAAACAACCCACAATGTCTCTAGATTTTTATCTTTTTGGTTTGATGGAGTAACAGAGGCAGCTGCTTTTGCTGCTGCCCACAATCGGGGTGAAGAAATTGGTGCTACATAAGATTTGTATTCACAGGGTATTGATATACCACCTGGCTTCAAAAGACCAGCAGCCCCATCTAAACATTCTGGAGACAATTCGTTGTCACCCCATGACCCTGAAAACAAAAATCTGTTAATAATAGACACTTGCATTCCAGTGAGCTTGTTATAATATTTACGGATAGCAATAGCAAGGTTTTTGAACTTCTTGTAGCAGACAGTAATTAAAATGCATAATAACATTAACAAGCGTTACCTAATAACTCAGACACAATAATATCTGCCTTGGGTGACAGATTGATCTGCCGCATGTCGCCAGGTACGACGATCACGTCGCGGTCGCGCCATACTTCACGTACTTGAGCCGCCAGCACAACCACAGCACAAGGATTCTTTTCTACTGCCACCACCTATTGTAAGATAAATTTTCTTATGGCAAACAGTTCATCCCTGTAACTACTATACTTAATCTTTATAATATACAGGGTGGAAACTTGCAGCTGGGCAGCATTAGGAACTACCTTTACTGTTGTCAATAGTCGTATTGAGCGTTGAAATTGTGCCTAAAAATTACTGATCAATTACTTATATTTGCTTACCATGATGAGAGAATTGCTTATTTCATAATTAAAACATTTAAGGTTGCCCCGCCATTCTGAAATCAGAATGGCTGGTCAATCTCTGTAGAGTAGTAACTATGAATGGCTGGTCAATCTCTGTAGGGTAATAACTATGAGGAATTACTGAATTTTTCATGAGCGAAAGATTGCTTATCAATTGCTTATTTCACAATTTATAAGCCTAGATCCTGTTCATTCTCTCTTTATGCCACGAGTTCAAAATCCACTGTTCTTGTAAAAATATGGGAGTAAACTGACGTTTGTTCTTACTTGTTGCTTTATTTTCTGTAATAATCAAATGGTTTTTACATTCTCCCCTGTCACTCGTCACGCTATTGTTACGTCGTACCCGTACTTACCTACAGTTACGGGAGTAGGTACCTACTAGTAAGTAGGTAGGTAATAGTAGGTAGGTAGGTAATAGTAGGTAGGTAGGTAAAACGAGTCCCGAATAATGTAGGTACAAATTCGCAAACTACCTACAAAAGAACATCATTGTAATTTCGACCGTACGCCGAGGGCATAAAGTACCTACTCGAAGGACAATGACCCACTATGGAATTGTCTAGAAGATTCTAGGAAGTCGTGGATATTTCTCGAACGTTCGATCGCCATATAAATAGTCGACGTGTTTGCGGGAGCAGTCAGTCTGAGTTTGGCTACACCACGAAGCGAATCGAAGTGAACTAAAAGTGCGATATCTAAGCGAATAGTGATCAGTAGTGTACTTGTGATTAAGTTTTAAGTGTTTTGTGATTATTAAAGTTATTTGTTGTGTCTTCGGTAGTTATTAATTTATCCCATACCCAGCTCGTAACACTATCATTTACTCCTTCCTTCCTTCCTTCATTCCTCACAAGATCCATCCATCGTTTCCGTGGTCTTTCACTCCCTCCCCATCCATCAACATTTATATATAGTACCTATCAAGCTCCTAATGTTTTTGTATGATATAAAAAGTAGTATTTAAAGAAGGGCCCGCTGGCTGGACGTGTCTACTAAATAATGAATATCTTCTAAAGTAAAGCTCACAGAAAATCGAAATTTTGGATTTGTAAGGCACAAAATAGTATCAAACTCCTAATGCTATTGTATGTCATAAAAGAGTAATATTTTTAAAGGGGCCCGCTGGCTGGACGTTTGTTTAATTAACGAATATCTTCTGAAGTATAGCTCACAGAAAATGGAAATTTTGGATTTGTAAGGTACATAATAGTATCTACCTCCGAGCACTATTGGGCGATTTCAAAGTATAATAACAATAAAAATAATCACAAGGGGCCCGCTAGCTAGACACTTCAAAGAAACGTCATTTAATCAAAACTGGCTGTCGAGGCGCAAAATATATCTTATTTATTTTCTATAGGCACAAAACAAAGCCTTTATCATGGACCTATAAAAAAAACGGACGGAACTTCATTAAGAAACAATTGAAGCACCAAAATGGCGGCGGCGTAACTGTGTGTGCGTGTGTAAAGGGTTGCCAAATGAAGGAAAATTTTACCCATTTTTAAACAATATTTCAATAAGATCACCCTTGGGTTTTATTACAAGTTTTTGTGACGAATATTGTTATAGAAAAGGTAAAATAAATAAAACACATTAAAATAATTATAACTTATTTAACCAGTTGCCCGCGCGGCCCCCACGAATTTTAATAGTTACTTGTGTTAATTAATAAAGTTTCAAAATTCCTTTTGTTGGTTCAAATTTTTGTTGACTTGTCTTTTGCTATCACCACAACTAGAAATCCCTTCTTATTTAGCAATGTGGTGAAAACGAATGTGTAGATACTTCAGCTATGTATTTAATTAAAGCTAAGAAGAAGAAGGCGCCAAGAAGAAGTCCACCTTTAGTTTATACAAATCATTCTTCTCAAAATGTGTACTGCAGATTACACTAGATTTTGATGGATTCCAATTACTTTCATTCCTACACTTCCTTAATATTTTTATCCAATAATTTGTCCATGCATCATTATTTTGCTGAGGGAAATCTGTAACAATACAGACTGCAACACTGTATCCGATAACACTGCATCCGTTTGAGTCACTTGGGGCGTTGTATTAATGCATTCCTCAACGCGATGTGCGGTATCCACATCTGAGTTTGAGTCCTCACTCTCAGCAGCCGCTTCCAGTTCAGCGAGGTCTGCTTCCATCCTTTTCCTCACGAGGTTCTCCTTTAACTGTACCAAGTCGCGCTCAGCTTCGTACTCGATCCTTTTACGTAAGAATTCGACACTCTTGCGACTATTCCTAGACGAGCCTCTACCTTTATGCCTGGCGCCTTCCAACGACTGTCTGTCCCTATGACGTTCTTCTGTAGTCGTACACTCGACCTGGCCCCGTCAAGGGAATATCTCTTACAGACGTCGATGCCACTGTTAGTGCGGCCGAAGGCGAACCCGGCGTCCTTTCAGACGGCAAGCCTGAGTCCGAGACGACGTCATTCTTACGCCGCTGACTCATTTCGACGGCCAATTTTCTTACTTTGCTGCGCTCTTCTGACTCATGATTTATTCCACACCTCTTGATGAACCAGATCTGGCTCGAAGGACCAGAATGTCGACGCTGTTCCCTTTTACGAGCATGTGGAATAAATAAACGACACTGATACCAACTTTAAAAAACACTAATATTTACACCGAATCAGTTTTACACACAATTATAACAAGTATCTTTTATCCGAGTCACAATTATTTACTAAAACTATTTTACAAACTTGCACAACTTAAAACGTAGACTTAAACTAATTAACTTTGACTTCTTCGTTCGTCTTCGTTCGTTCTTCGTGTGTTTAAAAATAATATAGCAACTAGCTAGGCACCGTTTGGTTATTACATTAATTCATACATCTTATAAATTTTGAAATATCAGATGAATGTATTTCTGTGTATGAAGCACCCGTAAAACTAGTTTTACAGGACAATAAATATGAGCTGCTTACAATGATTAAATTTGTTCCGCCTGCTGTAGGTATGGGTCACTATAAATCATACTGTAGGCGTGGAAACGTATGGCTATGCTACGACGATCTAAGTGCGAGAATCATACGAAATACCAACCAAAAAGCATTGTTTATGTTAGGAAATAGATGTCATGTTATTTTTTTGTACAACTACATAAATAAATAAGACTAATTATTATACCTTTTGCAATTAAAAAAAACCCTTGTCTTTATTTTTTATCTATTTATGTAGGTTTAAGTATATCTTTATATAGCTCACATTTTTCTAATTACTGAGTCTAGTGAGAATAATAAAATATAGTGTGAGTCTATCTGGCAGACCCCAACGAGATTTATCAAGAGGTGATATCTTTTCATAAAGACATTATTTTGTGCCTAAAGAAAATAAATAAGATATATTTTGTGCCTCGACAGTTTTTGATTAAATGACGTTTCTTTGAAGTGTCTAGCTAGCGGGCCCCTTATGATTATTTTTATTGTTAATATACTTTCAAATCATCCAATAGTACTCGGAGTTTGATACTACTAAGTACCTTACGAATCCAAAATGTCGGCTATTTCTGTGGACTAATTGATATTTTGGAGCCCTTACGTGGAGATTCTAAATGTGGGCAGTCATCCTGGCATCAGAATGACTGCCCAATTATTAAATTCATTTTCTCAGTTATTAATTAGGTACCAATTATTTACACAAAGGTATCAAATAGTGGCAAATAGGTATTAGATTTTAGTAATATTTGAAAGCTGATCGATTATTTTGGCCAGTCATTCTGATGTTCACCTATACTTCAGAAGATATTCGTTAATTAAACAAACGTCCAGCCAGCGGGCCCCTTTTTAAATATTAGGTACTCTTTTATAACATACAATAGCATTAGGAGTTTGATACTATTTTGTGCCTTACAAATCCAAAATTTTGATTTTCTGTGAGCTTTACTTTAGAAGATATTCGTTATTTATACACGTCCAGCCAGCGGGCCCTTCTTTAAATACTACTTTTTATATCATACAAAAACATTAGGAGCTTGATAGGTACTATATATAAATGTTGATGGATGGAGAGGGAGTGGAAGACCACGGAAACGATGGATGGATCTTGTGAGGAATGAAGGAAGGAAGGAGTAAATGTTAGCGTGCCGAGTGACAGGGGAGAATGTAAAAACCGTTTGGTTATTACAGAAATTATAGCAACAAGTACAAACAAACATCAGTTTGCTCCCATATTTTAACAAGAACAGGGGGTTTTTAAACTCGTGGCTAGCATAAAGGGAGAATGAACAGGGTCTAGGCTTATAAATTTTGAAATAAGCAATTGATAAGCAATCCTTCGCCCATGAAAAATTCAGTAATTTCTCATAGTGATTACTCTACAGAGATTGACCCAGTCATTCTGATGGCTGGTCAACCTTAAATGTTTAATTTCGTTTTACTTATGAAATAAGCAATTCTCTCATCATGGTAAGCAAATATAAGCAATTGATAAGCAATCTTTCGCCCATGAAAATTTCAATATTTCCTCATAGTTACTACTCTACAGAGATTGACCGGCCATTCTGATATCAGAATGGCTAGTCAACCTTAAATGTTTTAATTCTTTTTAATTATGAAATAAGCAATTCTTTCATCACGGTAAGCAAATATAAGTAATTGATAAGTCATTTTTAGGCACAATTTCAAAGCTAAATACGACTATTGACCTGCGAATCTGACGTTCACGATTCTTCGAAAGCAGCTATTTTAGGCCCCCAGTTAGACAGAACATGTCCAATTAAAAAAAATATCTTTTTTTGATGCAGTTTCCACCCTGTATAGATTTTACACAGAAAAAAAACTTTTTGCAAAAAATAAAACCGGTTTCAAAAACCGACTTCAAAAAACACAAAAAAGTGAAAAATAACTTTAGTTTCAGAAGTCGGTGACCTTTGTTTGATACATTTCGTTTTTTTTTTGTCACCGACTTCTGAAGCTAGTTATTTTTCACTTTTTTGTGTTTTTTGAAGTCGGTTTTATTTTTTGCAAAATGTTTTTTTATTTTTCTATTTTTAGTTGTAATATCCTACACAAATGTTTGCTATGCATTTATTTTACATTGTTAACAATACATGTATTGTACACATCTGCCTACCCCTCGGAGCATACAGGCGTGATTTTAATGATGTTGTGTAAACAAAAAAAAATAAAATGTTCATAAAACTAAAACTACTGGGCCAAACTATGTTAAATTTTTATGGGACCAAATGGCAACTATTCCGCATCAAACTAAAGAAGAATCGCGTAAATCGGATCATAAATGTCAGCGTAATCGGTGTACATACATTAAAAAAAAATACAAATCGAATTGAGAACCTCTTCCTTTTGGAAGTCGGTTAAAAATAAGACTTATTCTTACCTTGACTTTACTGTCAGTTATATCAGCAGCATTCAGTGTGGCCCTGACCAATGGCCCTCTGCCAGCTCCTAGCACCATTACAGTAATAGTTTTCTTTTTTTTGTCTTCAGTATCTCCCTGTCCTACCTCTTGTGCATTTGCTGTAGAAATATCAGTATTAATCTGAAAATAAAGTGTTATGTAGTAAATAAAACTAAATAGTATGAAATAAAGATTCTTGACAATGATAAGTTTTAGTATGCATGCTTATAAATGGATACTACTGATCTTTCAACAATAAATTGAAACAATGAGGGTTAACACCTAGTCGTTAAAACTATTTCTTTTATCTTAGAATGCATGAACAAGTGTTCATGCATTCTAAGATAAAAGAAATAGTTTTATAAACAGTTACCATTTGAGATGGTCCTTTCTGCAGGTCAGTCAAGGCTTGAGCAATGGCTTTTTGGTATTGGTCATATTTAATTGGGTCCTTTTCAAACACATTATAAGTATGTGTGTCCAAGTTGTCTGCCAAAGGTTGTAGAGGAGTCTGTAGGTAATCTTCCCACCTAAAACATCACATAACATAATTATATTTTTTATTAACAGGCACTTTACCTATTTTATAATGATTAGTATAGATAACTGTTTCTGTGTCTGGTCCATTTAGGGAAACTCAAACTTTGTAAATTACCATGAAAGAGAAAACATAGACACATTAAAATAATAAAATTTGAAAAATATATTAATGTTAAAAAGGAATATTGTATATTGTATAACGGGCTGGTGTCCGCAACTCTACATCAAAGTGCGTATTTTGCGTAAGGGCTATAATCCACCACGCGGGCCCAGTGCGGATTGGTAGATATCACATGACTTCGAATTTTTGGTTCTAGGACACCTCACGATGTTTTCCTTCACCGTTTTGTGAGCAGTGGTGATGAAATAAATTACACAAAGCGCCTGTGAGGGTTCGAACCCACGACTTACTGTCCGTAAGTTGGGACCGCCACCACTAGGCCACCGCTGCTCTCTTAAAAAAGGAATAACATACCCTCTGGCATAACTCAGCATTGGATCATCACCTAGATAGGGTCGTCTTTTCCAAATCCTGTACAAGTACTGCAGATAGAACTCCACATTGGACCTCCGCGCTCCACTCACAATGACCTGAGCTTCATGTTCAACCAAGCTCACAACTAAATGCTGATGAGCACGAGACAGCACTGGGAATCTACAATGATTACAATACTATGTAGTGACAACAAACACACATTGATTAGTGAGTGACTATCTTAAAGTTAGTTAAGTCTTATGACTAAAAAAAGTTATCATCATGATTTGCCTAGCATTTCTCAACCTACATTGGGATCGACTTCCAGTCGAACCATCATTCATCATTTGCCTAGCCTTTTCCCAACTATCGGCTTCCAGTTTTACCGGATGCAGCTGAATACCAGTATTTTACATGGAGCGACTGCCTATCTGACCTCCACAATCCAGTTAGTACCGGGTAATACCATACCCCTTAGTAAGAGTGGTTGTCAGACTTCCAGTCTAACCAGATGCAGAGAAATACCAGTATTTTACATGAAGCAACTGCTTATCTGATCTCCACAACACAAACTATAGTTATTATGTGGTACAATAAAATCAATTGATGGAGAAACAAGAAAACAATACCCTTTTTTATTGTTATGGAAAATAGATGTGGGCACAATGATAGCTTTCACAGGCTCTCCCATCCATCTTTGAATTACTTCTTCTGTTGGTAAATCTGCAGATAGTTCTAGAACTACACCAACTCGCTTATCAAACTCCAGACGCTCATGGAACTTGGACCACCATAACCAAGGCTCATTCCAAGCAGCAGCATCATCCCCTGTTTCACTGTCACAGTTTTTCATTGTTCTAGTGCATGTCATAGGCACATGAGCCCATAGCAGAGATGGATGGTGGCTAAAACACAGAAAACAGAATAATAAAGCTAGGTTATAGTGCTATAACCAATACAATAAAATTCACACCCAGAATATAAGTTTACCTTGTTTCATAGTACGAATTGAGAATTCTTGTCAAATTATTGGATTCCCCACCATGTAAGGATAAAATGATAGCAGGAAGTCCAAGACCTCGGCAATAACTCAGTTCTTCATTCAGGCAATCCTCATGACGCTGCCGGACGCCGGGAGATGGAGAGTCGACGTTAAGGTAAGGAGACAGCCTTCCTACCATCCTGTTCGTCCAGTCTTGAGGAGACAATATCATATCTGATCTTGTAAATCCTCCAACCCTACATGAACTTGGTCTTCGAAAACGTGGGTGAATTATTGGCGAAACTATGAAGGAGTAATTGCAACGCAAAGCCTCTGTTAGACATGCTTGTAAATCTGGAATAGATGTATATTCCAAGCCGCAAGAAATTTCTTGCTGCGACATAGCGAAGTATTTTTGGAGTCTAATGAAAAATGAAATCAAAGAAATCAAACTGAAATCTAATCAAAACTCTGTTTGTTACAATCTTGCTTGACTTGTACCACACTACCACAGAGCATCTATTAGAAAAAAAAAAAATGTTGCGTGCTAGCCGTTTTACTTTATGCGGCTATAGAGGAATAAGCTCTAGAGTAGAGATGAGACGTATATACTGGTAGAGGTATATATACCAAGTATGTGCTTCCCAGTACATAGACCGGGTACGGACCGAAATACTGGGTAAATACCTTGAAGGTATGACGTCAGACGCATAGTACGATACGAACCGCTACCACAAGGTAGCGCCCAGTTTTATCGGTAGTTCGTCACGCCGAAGCAACCCGAAGAAAGAAGAAAACCATGAAAAATGTACGGCTAACTGGTACAGCCAACAGTAGGGCTATCATAGAAGTACAAAAATATATAGATGACTGTGTTACCACCAGACATGGACCCTTTGACATGGTGGCGAGCTAACCAAGGTATTTACCCTAACTTAGCCAAACTGGCCAAATTAAAATTAAACGCAATGGCCACCAGCGTTCCATGTGAACGGCTATTTTCCGTTGCCGGAAATATACTGACAGAAAGAAGATCGCGGCTTGGTAGTCGAAAAGTCCAGCAATTAATATTCCTGCAGCAAAATAAAAAGCACTAAAAACCGTACAAAAAAAAAAAAAAAAAAAAACAAAAAACCTGACAAAACTAAAAAAAATATTGCAAATTAAGATTACGATTGTAAATAAATTGATTTGAAATCTTTTAACTACGCCGGCTAGTTAGTCAGTTTAAATATAATTAATGTTATTTTGAATTAATTTATAGAAATAACTAGAATTCATTAATAACCATCGTCATACTCTTAGCCGACAGTCCTAAGCCTGGTAAAGTAGGAAGGAAAGATTTCATATCTCATAATGCATAATTACGTATAGGTACTTGAAACATCGTACCTACATTATATTGGAGGCATACCATACTTATCGCATACGTTTACTTATCGAAATCCTACCACACCCAAATACTTAGAAGTATTTTGATACCTGGTATTTGTACCAGGTATTTAGTGATACCCATACCTTAAAGGCCGGGTATGGAGAATGGCAGGTATATCTCATCTCTACTCTAGAGTTGACATACCTAGCCGGATTTATTTTTTTCGCAAAAAAGAGTCTGATGCGGTGACAGTTGGAACTACAAATTTCCTACTTGGCAATACCGCAATTTCTGTCAAACTCGGCAATGTCATTGGCATGTCACTGCTCAGGGTTTGGCAACCCTGAGCAGTGACAAAGCACTCATTTTTTCTGTACTCTATTTTGCCAAGTTGTATTATTGGATATTGTGTTACTGGCCAAAAGATCATAGACGTTATACGAAACTAGTCGAGTCACAGACAGCCAGCATTTATACATGGTGCACGCAAGGAACGTATCGCCAAACAATTTTTTCTGCCACTTTTTGTGGGAGGCGAGCAACACATTCTACGGGAATTTTCAAACACACACAGACATGTATCCTATCATTATTATTTTACCTACTATTTATATTACTTATAAACAAACACGAAGAAAATACAATCACACAATAAAGAAACGCACACTCATTGACAAATTAACGTATCACCTACTCAATTATCCCACGACAACAAACAAAGAACAAAAGTCAAAGCCAAAGTTTATTTTGTTTTCTTCTAGATTTAATTGACTAATTTCACAAATAAATAAATACACAAGTTATTAAGTGAAAAACGAAACTGCGTAGGTCATTATGTAACGACAATACGGTAACATGCCCTTAAGTTGGGTCTATACCGTTCATTTATGTGACGTTACGAGTTAAACGCAGTACAGGCAGTCAGACACGATAGAAGAAGGATGATGTAAATAAATTGGACCTTATTGATGAAAATGATGAATGTAACTGCTAAAAAGACAGAGACAATTCTCGTTGGAAACCTTCAACCTCAGAAGAGTCTGTGTTAGTGAAAGTCCTAATTATTTACATATGTAATTTATATATTTTTTAATAGCCTTCTAGTGCCGCTGCTGGGCATCCCCCATATCCTTCCAGTAGGCCTTACGTATCTTTCTGATATCCAGTGACTATCAAGCTTCGGTTGTACACCGAACTTTGATGACAACCGAGAAGGTCATAATATTGGTATTACGTATCGCACTGAGTGGATATCACTTTACGATGACTAACAGCCCGGGTACGGTGTTACGTCTTTCACGAAAGCCACTTCAAACTCAGTTGCCATCAAATTGTTGTTTACTATGCTTATATAATCGAAAAAATATATATGTATTGATACGAAAGCGTCTGTCAAAATGAGTTACGGTGACTATCAGCCACGATGACAACCAATGACGTCATATTTGACCGCGACTGGTTATACATATTACGAAACTAGCCTTTTGACAGTTAATTGAGCTGTCAACAGAGATACGTAATAGCCCTACTGGTACTCTTCTCCTGTGCCACCTCGAACCAGCCTTCGTGATGCACGTCTAGATCATCTCGCCACCTCTTTTTAAGCCGGCCTCGGCGGCGCCTCACCTAGAATGCTGCGCTCTATTGCTCTTTGTGCAGACACCAAGGCGGAACATAAAAATATTATTTTTTAATTAATATATTTTATAAGGTTATAATTACTATAAAAATCACCGGAAAATTAATCACGACAACGTGTGAATAGTGTCATGAAAAGTTTGGCGGGTGCACTGCCTATATTGATCGTGTTACATCCCCTTTACTACCCCTTATATTACTTTACTCTTTGCTCCTTACGAATTCAGTTCTCTTTAATTCTTTTGTCAATGCCTGGCATACTATTATTGATCGAAGCAGGCATATGACAATAGAGCGGCTTTATGTGTGCTAACTGCTACTGTTGTTGAACTGAATGAGCCCTATCGCGCATGAATTCGCCGCTAGAGGCGTTCGTGTAGAGCAAGGTCTTGCGAAATGTCAAACAGTGTTCGCGCGTTGCGTGCTTTTTTATTACTCACGCTATACATATAATAAATCTGTAGAAAAGTCGTTTTTGTCCTGCGAAAATATTTTGAAAAAAATATTGCCAGGGTAACCAACAGAACTCATTTCCAGCATTTCTGGAATTTTTGTCTGTTTATCTGTTTCGATGATCAAGCATCACTTATAATAATTATCTCCTAATACAGGCTTTTTCTTTGCTTAAAAGGAGGCTCCAATCATCAACTTGTTGTTTCTGATTTGGTTAAGAAATAAACAATTTTTTTATTTTTATTTTTTTTTATTTAATATTCGAAACCAATATAGATAACTTTTATACATAAAAAATGTGCGTATCTTGAGGTATTATTTAGTTATTGTTTCATCGTAATTGGTTAATTCTATCAAAAGATATATGAAATTAGTGTTCAAAAAGAACTAATCATCAAATGTAAAATGCAACGACATCTATTGCACTAAAATGGTACTAATGACTAAAAATGTGATAACCCGATAAAATTATTTTGAATCGACTTACCGGCTATAAAAAAAGTTATTATAGCATGAGGAACTCTAGATTAGTCTACATGACGCTGGTTCGAAAATTTATATAGCATTTCCGTGCAATAAATTTTAGCAGCTCCATTTTCTGAATCGCGGTGTTAAGATTTTCCGTGAAAGAATGATCCTTGGAATGACGCACGTGTCAGTTGCCTCAACTTCTCAAGTTTGGTTTTTTTAACCGACGAAACAACAGGAGGAAGTTCATAGCATGCATGATCCTTTTTTTTTTTTAAAAAGCTTTGGTAATAGGTTTATCTCAAAGTTGGTCCCATTCAAAGTTAAAATCGGGCTCGTTTCCTGCACTTTTGATAAGAACGTTAGACCTAGCTGGAGTATGACTGTCATCCACGATCTTATGATGGAGACAGAAGGCAGTTGCAAGAGTTCCGCAACAGTTTACAGCAGCTTTATCGTGTCCCGGCTTATTTCATGCACCTTGATGAGAACTTTAGACCTAGCTGGAGTATGACTGTCATCGGCGATATAACGATGGAGACAGAAGGCATTTGCAAGAGTTCCGCAACAGTTTACAGCAGCTTTATCGTGTCCCGGCTTATTTCATGCACTTTGATGAGAACTTTCGACCTAGCTGGGGTATGACTGTCATCGAGTGTCTAAGGATGAAGACGTAAGGCTGTCGAGGCAAGCCCTTATTTGGAAAAACATAGGTAGATTATTTTACAGAATGCGAATATATCGAACAAATTAAATTGTTACCCACGAATCAATACTAATATTAGAAAGCTCAAGTTTGTTTATTTCTTTGGTTGGTTGAACGCGCTAATTAATTATCGTGGCAATGAGTAATTTGTAATACGTGGTATTTTTTTACGGGGTAAATCTTTGCTGGGAGCAAAATACGCTAATATAAACACTTCGACGTCATCCTTTTAATCACCGGACTATTGTCGTTCTCTATCTCAAAATCTGAGTTATCAAAGTCGATTGAGTCAACCAGTCTTGTGAAAGGTTTTGGTTTGGGGATATGTTCACTGTGAACGCGTTTACGAGCGTTTCGAATTGATGACAGCTAAGAGCTGGCATCAATCGTGATATCTAAATCGCAACGCAAAATATAGATGAGATCATGAGAGCACTGTAAGCGATTATTTTGTAATTCGGAATGCATCCTAACATATCATTAGCAATGAAAGAAATGTCAAAACTGATGACTAGGCAGCATGGTCTCAGACCTTAGCCTGTTCCGTCAGGAACTAATTAAAAAAAAGAAACGTCAAACAAATTGTCAATACTGTGTTATAGTTGTCTAAAAACACTCTCAAAATCTTATCAGATTTACAGTTTATTTATGCATTTGTGAGAGTGAATGTAAACAGGTTTTATTCTATGACTACAAATGAATAATCTCAATACACAGTAAGAAGCAAAACAGATTTTCTTGTTGTTTTTAAAGTGCTGTAGAATGGATGAAAACCCATTGCGAATTAGCCCAAAACCGTCGCCAACAAGCAATGCTGAGGATTTAAATAAAGGCGGGAGACCTGCTTTGGGAAGTATTGTAAAATTTGGTCCACAACCACGATCCATAATAGCTCAGATGCTGTCTGATCTGAAAACTAAGGCTAATGTTATTGAAGATGACCCTCTAGCCGATGGTCTCACAAGCCAAGCTGAGCAATCGCAAGAATTTGTAGAAACAAATATATATGAAGCGATTGTGTGTCAAACTTGCTCATATCGGTAACTTGTTTATTTCTACTTGTGTTGATGTTCATGTAAAAAAACGATTAATTTTACCATGGAGATTTGATTGTTTTTTTTTACATTAAGATATATTATGTATTGTTTTCCAGGAGCTGCAGTATTGCAGAACACAAAAATCATCAATCTTCACATCAGCAACTTTTATGTGACTTTCCCAACTGTAGTTATTCTTGTAAATTATCATCAAACCTCATAAAACATAAAAGAGTGCACACAAATGAAAAGCCGTATCTTTGTGAAAAATGTTCCTTTAGAACAAATTTTGTGAATTCTTTGAAAACTCACAAAAGAATACATACCGCTGAGAGACCATACCAATGTGATCACTGTAGCTACAAATGTAACAGTAGTTCAAATCTTAAAAAGCACTGTCATCTGAGGCATCCTGATGGAAATAAATGCAAATAACAGTGGTCTACTAAACTGTCCATACACTGTGCAAGCTCGGTTCAATAAAGCCTTTTATTTGATTTGAAATATTTAAAACACTGTACTCTAATAAATAATTACCTGCATAAGTTAAGTGAAAAATAAACAAAATCATGTCCAAAGCATTATATTTTTTACATTTACCTAAGTATATAGATATATGATCCTAAAAAGTATATAATAACTGGTATAAATGTTGCCCGTACTTATAACAAGGCTTTCCTCTTAAAACATGATAAAATATTCCATGATACTTGTAAAATATTTTGAGCTCAAATATCGAGGTTACATGAATAAAAATAAAATTAATAAAATAATACTAGTCTGGCTCACAAATCATAGGTATTTGATTGTATATCAGTGGCAATGTTCTGTAAAGTCCACTACAACGGATTCACGCCATCCAAAGAGGAAGTAACCACTTGCTGATCCCAGGACCACTGCAGCACATAACCATGTGTTGTACGTCATAAACACCAGCATCAACATATAACTCACTAAAACTTGCATTCCATGAAGAACTGTCTGCCATGCATGTGCTGTACTCAACATAGTAGGACTGAAATAATAATTTAAAAAAGGTTACTTGAATTGAATTAAAGCTACATAATTATTATTGGTTCAAGTGTTTTAAGTACTTACATATTTCTTTCAAGGACATGGGGCACCTGCCTTAAAAAGAACACATATTTGTTAGTAAAAAAGATAACAAGTTAATCAAACCCATTAAGTAATAGAATTAGTGTACATGGACAGATTTTTCTGTAAATGTAAGAAAAAATTGTACAATTATAAATGTTAGCTAAAATAAAGTAAGTAAATAAGTTGGTAAGTAACAAGTTGCAAATGAACTGTAAGATGAAAGAGAAAAATTGGGAGCCTTTAATTTACCGAGTCCCACCCAAGACTATCAAAGTATTAATAAATTTACATCTAACAGGTTCAGTTTACTAAAGGAACCAATCATGATAAGAAAAACAACATGCTGCATTTTCCGTTTTTGGAAAAGTTTCCGATTTGGCTAAACATGATACAAATACAACAGTGTTTTGTAGAAAAAAAGAAAAACATCCTGTATCGTATCGGCTTGCAGACAAGGATTAAATATTGTAAATTAATATTATATCACAGGAAAAACCTAAGATTACAATTCGTTATTTAATAAATTAGACTAAGCTTTTCCAATCAAAAGTGCTGTTTTGTTTCAAATTGTTACTTCAACCACTTAACGATCTATTTAATATTCAGCATAGATGTATAATCTTAAAAATCATCAGTTGAGTTCAAGCATTGAATAAGTTGGAACTGTGCAAATCTCCAACAGATGCTACCTTGATACCTACTCCAAAGTTTAAAAATATCATAAAACAAACCATGTAACTTCTAATTTCTACGCATTAGAACGATAACTTGCTGTGCTTCGATACGGTATTTAACTTATTAGTTAAATATGTAAGCAGCGGAAATAGGCGTATCTAATTGATGTTATCGTAGATTTTGTTCAACATGGTCATGCGTATAGCAAACTATTTATCAAACGGCACCCCTTTTTGAGTCTATCAGATTTTAACACAATGTGAAGCATTTTGAAGGAAAGTGGAATGTCTGCTCGCCAAGCAACGAAATGAATGCGTTGCGTAGATTTTGACTATTAAACAACATTTTTTATCCTTCCAACTGGTTTTATCAAAGTTCTGGCCGTTTTACGAACGGGGTGAATCGAGACAGAACTTTAAAACGTTGAATCCTATATAGGATAGACGTATTAAATAAGCAATATTTGTACGTATATTTGTAATCATGTTCTCGAAAACGGCTCTAACGATTTTGATGAAAGTTCCTATAAACAGGGGGGTTATTTTCAACGCCACCTGGAAGAGAATAATATGTACTCAAAGGAAACATTCCTTTATTTTCAAATAGAAACAAATGAGCATTCAAATATTTTCGGAAGTTGGCTTGCCACAATCGGGAATCGAACCGACTAAAATTCGAATATTTAACATCCTGTACTTTTATGTCATCAATCGATAGGGTCAATCATATGGATGAAATCACTCATTTTATTCAAAGTTTTTGTCTCGATTCACCCCTGCGTAATATTCACCCCGTTTTACTGTACCCTGTAAATTAATAGACAATTATAAGGGCGTTTTATTATCATGCAGATTTTGTCACTGGGTAACGGGCTTACCCCGCATGCGTGATCTTATAAGTAACTAGCATATAAAGGGTTGCGACTTGCACCACAGCTATCGGCATGAAATCACTATTTTTCTATGCTCAAACCGTCATGGAGCAAGAAACAGTGGCGTACTGCCGGCCGAGGGCAACGCGGATGCCACCGCGTGCGATAACACTCTCGCTCTGCGAATGGAATGGGAAAATGCGATTCCGTGCTGATAGATGTAGCGCGAGCCTAAAGGGTGCATTACGGGTGACGCGGTCCCGCTTGCATGAGCAAACCTGCATAACACTAAAAACGTCCTGAGGAATTAAAAGAAATTGCAAACCCAAATTAAAACATATACATGTGAGTAGACTGTCATATGTAGGTCTAGTTTTCCTAAAAGACAATGGTGGTTGACCAGTTTTCAACCTTATCACTCAGATCATAAAAGTGAGTACTTAGTATTACTCACTGTATAACTTGTGGGTCATCTGGGGTACATTGATTTGAGATGCCTTTGTCTGGCGGTGAAACTGCACAGTACTGGAGCCCCGTATACGTTTTCCACAACAGATGTTTTCTGTAGTATTTAAGGCTGAAACAACAATTAGTTAAAATACAGGGTGTTAACAACCTCACCACGAAACCGTCAACCAAGCATTCTGTACATCAAACTAAGTAACTTTACGGAAAAATTATTGCTGGGAAACGACTTTTATTTTTGGGGTGAAATATTATATTTTGTGGTAAAACTCTGTAACGCATTCAATACATTGTGCTGATGCATGGATGAGCAGCGGTGGTGGCCCAGTGGTGGCGGCCCGAACTTACGGACAGTAAGTCGTGGGTTCGAACCCAGATAGGCGCTTTACTTTGTGTAATTTATTTCATCACCAAATTTATGCTCTCAAAACGGTGAAGGAAAACATCGTGAGGAAACCGGCATGTCCTAGAACCAAATTCGAAGACATGTGATATCTACCAATCCGCACTGGGCCCGCGTGGTGGATTATAGCCCATTCCCTCTCATAGAGAGGAGGCCTGTGTTCCAGCAGTGGAAACATTAATAGGCTGATGATGATGATGCATAGATTGAATAGTACGGGGGTCGTGGAGGTGTTTAAAGTAAAAATATTACATTAAAACCATGTATTAAAAAAAAAAACTTGACAAAAAGTTGGAACTTTGACCCGCAACATCTCCGTAACTAGAAGGTTCCCAGTATGGTGTAGAACAAAAAAATGATCGCAATGACGGGGAGAACAAGTGCCTTTCGGCTTCGTTAAGAGAAACACACTATAAACTTTTAGAGTAATTAAATTGTTATTTATTATGTTGTGGCATCGATCGTTATTGTGCTGTGGTCGTTTTTGGATTTCAGAATTAATAATTATGATAATTATTTAAAATGTTAAAAACTTTAGAATAATTATTAACCACCAAAGCTGTAGCATTTTGCGAGCCATTACAGTGATTATTGTGACAATGCACATAAGATTATTACTAAAATAAAAATGTAAAGAAAGAACTTGCTAGAGAAGAATGACCAATATTAGTAGAACTTATTTATAACAGAATAGCTTCTGCCAGCGGCTTCGCCCGCGTGAAGTTTAATAATTGTCCCATGGGATCTTACTACCGGGATAAAAAGTATCCATGTTTTAATCTAGGTAATAAACTACCTGTGTGCAAAATTTCATCAATTTCATTTAGTTTTAGCATGAAAGAGTACCTAACAAACATCCATACATACATACTCACAATCTTTCGCATTTATAATATTAGTAGGATTAAGTAGAAGTAATATACAAGCCTTCGTTGGTTATTATGAAAAAAGTCAGAAATACAAAACCACAGGGACGGTAGGGACAAAATGTACAATAAAAAAATAAAAAAAAATCGCTGGACATTACACACAGCGCCATCTAGTGCCACACTAAGCAACGAGGCTTGTGTCGTGGACACCAGATAGTTGATATACTACATAGATACTTTTTGTTTGTAAATACATAGGTACTTATTATACATATAAACAATAACTCTCCCTAATCCATAACTTTGCCCAAATGAAGATAAAATAACGCACAAAAACAAGGATGGTTAAAAATAAATCTTACCCTTCATATAATAAAGCCATTAAGAATACTGCAAGGAAAGATCCAATGAATTCTCCTATGTCTGTTACTTTCCACCAAGAAAAAAGAATGACTTCATCGTAACCCCCGTGAAACTAAAAATAAAATATTACAGATTTAAATTATTTTGTTTTTCATTTTAAATTAGCAACATACTACTACAGTAGGTACGCGGTCATTAATTAAGGAAATTTAAGTTAAAAAAAACTGGAATACATAACATCCTCTTTTTTTAAAGTCGGTTAAAAACAAGTTCGGCTTTGTAGAGCATTATCTCTGTCACTCAGGAGACAATCTCTTTCTAAAGCTCTCTGTGCCATATCAGCATCTAGGTATTTTATCGGGAGCTTCTAATAGGTATTCATATCAAGGACTAGTTCAAGCGAAGGTTCCTCAAAAGTAATGCTGTGAATAATGATAGTTAGTGATTTGGCACATAGCAGGGGAAAACGCGCCCAGGATGTATTGTTAAATTGCAAGAATAATATTAATGAATAACATTTAAAGTCTTTTTCAGTTGCATCCGGTTAGACTCGAAGCCGATCCCAACTTATTTGGGAAAAATCTAGGCAAGTGATGATCATGACATTAAAACTTTACCAGTTCCTTCCGAGATTCTGGTTTCAGGCCCTTTGTGGGCATTCATTTATAAATAGGTAGGTACGTGCCAATTATAAAAGAGCAGATCGTTGAAAAAAATAAGTGATATGATTATTACAGTCATAGCCATATCATGACCTCCAGCATGAGCTCCATGTCCTTCATGGCCCGCGTGTCCCGCGTGTCCATCATGCATCTCGTGCCCTTGGTGAGCATGTGCTCTTAAATCTGATCTGTAATCTAAACTGTCTTCACTGGCATTAAAGGTGTTCTGAAAGGAGAATAAATCATTATGTCCACTAATAGAAGTTGAAGTTGTTTTTGAAGTTGGAAGTGATATCATTGACATTCGACCCCCAAAGCTACTTTAGATACTTTTTACCTTAGGCTGTTGCAACTCCATGCGAATTCCAAAAGCTACCTTTTGGAATTCGCATGCTACCTTTTGGAATTCGCATGGAGCTAACAATAAATAGTCAATATTTATCGAGTTAACGTCTAAATGACTCAATGAGTACGCGTATGCACTATGAGAACGTCAAGTATCATATTGATAAACAACTGTAGGTATGTGTATGTACCAGTTCAGCCGTGCGCACTTTGCACGTTCGTATTCAAATTATAAGCAAGGGCGGCAGCGACGCAAATCTGGCGAAGCGCGGTTCTCCGTGCCAAAGAAATATCAACTTTATGTTCCAATAAAGTCGAAAATAATGAATAACCTTAGTAGTTAAAGGTTACAGGCTTACGGTAGACCTAACAGGATTTACGCTGATGCAGACTCAAGCAACTCATGGAAGTTTATTTTTCAATAAACGAAAGGCCAGTGCCAGTGAAGACCTTATTTCTCTACTCTCGCCAGTCTGCGTAGAAGCTACGGGTGATCTCTCTCTTCCAGCCGTGATTCAGTCCATGATCGGAAGCGAGGGCTGATGGGATGCCGTCGCCGCTTTTTGCGAAGAGCCGGGCCGCACTTTAAGAGCACCCGAGATCGAAGAGCGCTTTACGATATCTGGCCACAATAATGGCGCAATTACACTTGGTGGTTAGCTCGTATTTGGGTGCTCGAAAGACTACACGAATTCGCGCACCCGCACTCAGAAAAAAAAGTTGTGAAATCAACAGGAAAAGGTTGTTAGCCAGGAGCCAACAGAGTAGAGTTGCTGGCGCAGCTACCCCAATTTTGCGAAAAAATATTGCGGATGAAACAAAGTGGAAATGGTAACTTTCACAATAAGGACTTATCTAATTTCACAAAGTCATGTTTTCAAAATTTTACTCTGTTGGCTCCTGGCTAACAAAGTTAAGCGTGTAAGTATCGCAGTGTTATATACTTGTGTTATCTATGTAATCTAGCAATGTACGGTTTGCTGCAGAAGCAATCTTGCGGTTGCGATTCTCACAATGTTAAACTTTGTGGTTCTAGCTATGTTAACTTAGCTTGATGTTGACTGCTGCTTCGCAAACTGAAACTTGTGAAAATAACAGTTCTTTACTACAGCCTCACAGTTGTGATTCACGCAATGTCGCCTTTCAACCTTGTGGTTCTAGCTATGTAAACTTTGCGTTATTACAGACTTTCAAGTTGTGATTAAACAGAGGTGTGATATTAATGTTGCGATTCACGCAAAGTCACCTTTCAACCTTGTGGTTCTAGCTATGTATAGTTTCCGTTATTAGAGACTTTCAAGTTGTGATTTATCAGAGGTGTGATATTGAAGTTGCGATTCACGCAAAGTCACCTTTCAATCTTGTGGTTCTAGCTATGTTTACTTTGCGTTATTAGAGACTTTCAAGTTGTGATTCTAACAGAGGTGTGATATTAATGTTGCGATTCACGCAAAGTCGCCTTTCAACGTTGTGGTTCTGGCTATGTATACTTTGCGTTATTAGAGACTTTCAAGTTGTGATTCTTACAGAGGTTTGATATAAATTTTGCGATTCAGGCAAAGTCACCTTTCAACCTTATGGTTCTAGCTATGTATACTTTGCGTTATTAGAGACTTTCAAGTTGTAATTATATCAGAGGTGTGATATTAATGTTGCGATTCACGCAAAGTCGCCTTTGAACCAGGGTTCTTCCACAAGGTTGAAAGGCGACTTTGCGTGAATCGCAACATTAATATCACAACTCTGTCAGAACCGCAACTCGGAAAGTATCTAAAAAAGCAAAATGTATACCAATAACCACAAGGTTGAAAGGCGATTTTGCGTGAATCGCAACATTTATATCACATGATCACATCTCTGTTGCTGCAGTGTCCTCTTCCTAAAAAATGAAACAATAAAGTATTAAAAGTAATCAATGTTTATTTTTACAGGTCTTTACAGGTTTACAATGGTGTCGATTCTCTCGTGCACAAACTAAACTTATTTTAGGCTATTGCTATCTTTTACTAAAAGTCAGAACGAGAAAAGGACGGCTATAGCTATGAACTAACTTAGAGATGTCAAACTAGTTTATGCCTTGCGCTTCACCGTGTTTTTATCGACACGTTTTTACGTGCACCGTTCATTTGTATGGAAATATTAGTTCCAACTAAATTTGACAGCTCTAAATTATGTCCGCCTCTTTCTCGTTTTATTAGCGAGAAAAAGATAGCAATAGCCTAAAATAAGTTTAGTTTGTGCACAAAAGAATCGACACCAATGTTCTGCTTAAAATTGGTTTTCCTGCTGGCGTGTTTTCTAAAATGGTCTTTAGACTTTTTTTAAACACAGGGTCTGCAACCCTGTGTTAAAAAAATCTACTGAAGTTATTATGTAATCTGCGATTTCATCCTCCTGAAACTAGAGAAAATGTTTGAATATAAATACAAATCAAAAAAGCATACACAAATATTCTGTCAGCTAGCTGATTCTCATATTATAAGCTCCGTTACTTCCAAAATCCGTTGCGTGGTTTAGGAGTTGGCGGATATACCTACAGACAGACAGACATTGTTTACTATGTAAAGATAAACCAATAAATAAATATTTACGGATATTCCACACATCACTATCTAGCCCCTACAAACTAAGCAAAGCTTGTACTATGGAAATCAGATAGGTAGCTAATAATTATAATACCTAATTTTTTTAAAAACATTCATAAGTTCATCACATATTTTTTTGTTATCAGTGGGGATTGTTGTTTTGTTTGTAGAAGTAACTGATAAATAAGGAATCTTTAGTCATCATATACAAAACATACAATTAAGTTAAAAAAAATGTCATATCAAATCAAGCTTGCAACAAACTATCGGACTTCGCCACCTTGACCTTATATTATCTTTTTGGCTCTTATTCTTTAATTGGCAAGAATAAAAACTTACCCGTGAGCGGTTGCAGCAGGCTGAAAAGGTTTTTGTCGAGTAAAAACTGCCAGCGGGTCTTGCTGGTCCATTTATGCGTTTTTAAACTTAGTTTACTTAAAAAAAAAATAATGAGTGTGCTGAGCGATACAAATTAATGGCATCTAGCTGTCCCTGACCGCCAAAGATAGGTAGATGTGCCACATGCCACAGATCTTTTACTCTGCCACAAAGAGGACGAATAAAATAATATTGCGGTCGCGATACGATGCCGAAGACAGCGGAAATGCGAATGACAAACAAGAATGACAATGTTGCCAAATGCCAGAAATGAAAAAATCGGGAAAATAACATTGTAATATTCACAAGCTTAGAATGTGTTTTTATCTATGTTAGGGGGGTCCCTCGCAATGTTAGAATAACGTTTTTAGCAATAATAGACATTGCTAAATTTTTTGGATTTGCGACTTTCTTTATTTTCGAAAATAAACGTTGCGGTTTTTACAAGCTTAAATTTGCATTTTTAACTACTTTTGTTATTCGCCTTCGCAATGGTTAGATTGTTATTTTATCAATAAAAACATTGCTAGAATAACTTTACAATGTGTCTTTCTCAATATTCGGGAATCCATGTTGTCATTTTCACAAGCACGGATCTGTATTTTTATCTAAGTTTTTACATCACGCCATGTTTGAGTTGCGTTGTTAACAATTTCGATTTTAAAGTAGGTTGGTATACCGAAGGGCTTAAGCATACCTTACCTACTAGATTCTTATGTACGGTCGAACAAGCTATTTGGTTTACAGTTTAACCCACAAATTACATTGTAAAATGTATACCAAATAGCTTGTTCGACCGTACCTACCTACTTAGATTTCTTGTTGTACGAATAGGATTTTCAGTGGTAGTTAGTTGTACCTACCTACTACCACCTATACCTTCGGTTTGGTTATTACTCGGTAGTACTAGGAATCTACCTACCTAAAGGGTCGATGACACTGGGCTAGTTTACGAGCTGCTAGTCGGCGAGTTTAAAGGCTTACCTTATGAATCAAACAAACTTGAACTATGCGAATCCCGCAGAAAACCGACTTTGCGATATTGTCAAAGTTTTAAAAATTGTTAAAACCGCAATTTATACAGGCTTACCTTGTGAATGACACAAACTTGAATTATGTGAATCCCGCAGAATACCGACTTTGTGGTATTGTCAAAAGTTTTAAAAGTTGTTAAAACTGCAACTTATACAGTCAAGGTTCGGCTTACCTTGTGAATCCCACAAACATAAACTATGCGAAACTCGTAGATTACCACATTTGCGTTTTTATCAGTCTTAAAAGTTGTTAAAACTGCAACTTATACAGTCAAGGTTCTGCTTACCTTGTGAATCCCACAAACTTAAACTATGCGAAACTCGCAGATTACCACTTTTGCGTTTTTATCAAAGCCTTAAAAGTTGTTAAAACCACAACATAAACAGTCAATGTTCGCTTTACTTTGTGAATCACACAATCTTGAAGTATGCGAACCCTGCATATAACCACTTTTGCGATTTTATAAAAGTCTTAAAAGTTGTTAAAACCGCAACTTATCCAGTCTATGTTCGGCTTACCTTGTGAATCACACAAACTTGAACTATGCGAATCCCGCAGAATACCGACTTTGCGATTTTATCACAAGCCGGAAAATTGCTAATGCCACAACATTAAAAACAATGTGCGGCTTACATTGTCAACGAGACAACTGATAACATTGTGAACTTCGCAAAGTACTCCTTTGCGATTTTATCAAAAGAGCCCAAAAATTGTTAATGTCACAATAATTATATTGTTGCATTCACAATAATTTCGTTTCACAAAAAAAAAGTTGCTGGGGCAGCAAAGGGTATGTTGCTGCATTCACAAAAATCTTTTGATAATTTCGCAATAATTTGCTCGCAATGTAAAACTGCAGCCTTGTCTCAGGATTTTTTTCTGAGTGGATACGTACCTACATTACATTTTGAATTGAATTGAATTAAACTACGACTAGTTTGAATGAAGTCGAGCCATGAAACCGAACTAGATTGTCCAAAGACGGGTGTACGGTCGAACAAGCTATTTGGTTTACAGTTTAACCCACAAATTACATTGTAAAATGTATACCAAATAACTTGTTCGACCGTACTCGACCCCGTCCATTTACACTTGGTCGTTTGTCCGAATTCCATAGGCAATCGAATTCGGGCTAACGACCAAGTGTGATCGCGCCATAACGCGGGAATTGCAGGCGGTGATCTTGGAGATGAGTGGTTAGGCCCCATGCGCGCTTTTAGTAGCGCCCGCCGGGAGTACGTGCGATCATGCGCTTTGCCATACTTTTTGTCGGGGCCTGCTAGACAGCGGGCTGATACCAGTTGGGCGAGTGCGTGAATGTACGAGTCAGACGGGAATATATTTTAACGCAGGTAGTTACAACAGTGCATGTTTATAATACCTACCTTGCGCGACCTTCAAGGTTCCGTCGAACTGTACCCATTACCTATGCGCAAAGTGTGAATGGCCACTATTGAAGGCCAATGAGCGTTTATGTTTGTAATTGTAAGCACGGCATACTGATAAAAACAAGTTCTAATGAACTAATTAATAACGCGTTTTTTTTTTGCGTCATCGTCATCATCTCTGCCATTCATACTAAGAGTTCCTTAAATTCCATATTATGCCGTATATTGTCCCAAGTACGTGTGATAAATTCATTCTATGTATTTTTTTTTTTATAAATCAATACAAAATGTGAATAAATGCCTTATTAACATTTGCTTTCATTTCAATTTTGAATTCAATAAGTGAAACAGCCATGACATTTCTGAGTAATATAACATCACACCTGTTTTTTCCAACTGATTAAACAGAAGTGACTATTTCACCAGTTATGTTTTAAATTCTATATAATTACAGATTGCAAAATTAAACAAAAAAATGTGGCAGAAAAAGGAATGGTACAATACCAAAAGTAACTTACTTCAATAATATCATTCTGAAATGTTCCATTCATTGGCATGTCATGGCTAGGTGTTGGCATCATGTGGTCCATATGGTTCATATGATTACCATGCTCATGATGACCCATACTCATATGATCCATTTCTGTAAAAAAAAAACACTTTAAAAATACAGTAGAAGGCATAATAATCCGGCACTTGAAACTGGGGGGTTCACCAGATTATTGGAATATTTAGATTACTGGCTTGTTTAGAAAAAATCATAATAAATAAAATAAAGCATTTTATAAAGGGAATACATACCTATATGTATTGCTTCTGAAGCCAAAGTTATTTTTCACTTTTTTGTTTTTTTTTTTTAAGTTAGTTTATTTTTTTGCAAAAAAGGTTTTTTTTGCAAATTGTAGTCCTTGGCAAAGATGATTATTGGATGTATGTTTATATATATGACTATTGAAGTGCCCCGATTAGTGAGACTCCAGTTTATTGAATTTGAGATATTTACAATACTACTTTATAACAATCCCTATGAATTGAATAATGTATTTTAATTAGAGAGCATGGTGGATAATTCCCAATTTCATTAAAACATGAAAAACACACTTCTAAAGAGTTTTACAAAGATCCTTGGTGCTATGGCTACCTCTGAGATAACTATTACTGCTGATTAGATTGTCGTAAAATTATAAGCATATTCACTAGCTGTTAATTTTAAGAATGATTCAAAATAGAACAAACCGGTTGTTGAACAAACTATAGATGTTTTAAAATTGTGCTAGTAAACTATTAGAGCAATGGTTAGTTTATAAAACAGATAAGAGATTAAACCAAAAACAAACCATGTTATGTGTCAAATGCTTAGGTCAGGCTCAAAACAGACATAGAATAAGTTTATCGAGTACATTACTAGAGTAAATATCAATGTGTGCATACAATGTTTGCACAAAGCACACTACTTTCAGTTTAATACTTCATGATAGGTACCTCAAACTCATTATCTATCACTTTGTGATAGCACACAATACAAATACAAATATAAAGTTTTATAGCAGTGAATCACTGCATATTTTATTTTTTAACTGCTTAATATTGCTTTAATAAATCAATAAGGCAAAACCTTTCTCTGGGGATATTTAGATTATAATAAGATTAAAAAGTGGTGTTTGTAACTATTTAGAACATTTAGCCAAAATAATATCTGTAATGATAGTGAAAGTAGGTACACAGTGACATTAATTTAGAAAGTATCTTTTACCATTCACTGGTCAACTCACAGACAATAATTAATGAACAGTAAAAGTAAAAACTGGAGCAATTTTAGTGAAAACTTGTTTAAATACCCACAAGACATTAAGTGCTAAACCAATATTCGTTCACACCTGTGTACACCCTTACAGGCTATGTTATTCAATTCAAGAGAGCGAGACCTTGTAATCTGGTAGAATACAATGTAACAAAAAAGCAAAATAATATGAAGAGAGCACAAAAGTGAACAGCATGCAGCAATAGATTAAACATTTATGTTAATAACTAGGGATATCTCATAACGAAAACGTTTAGTTTCAATTAAAAGTCAGTGTAAGAAACATTGAAACATTTACATAATTATTAGCACAGGCACTTACTCAATAGAAAACTTTAACGTGGCACTTATTAGTAAAAGATTTTAAAAATAAATCAACTGAATTAGACAAAGTATTATAGTTATATGTAATACAGATAGTAATTTTAAGTCAATTCATGGTGTACGAGCTCACCAAAAATCTCAAACCATTGGCAAAGCAAACTACTGCGATCTGTCTTGTCTTCTGACCACTGACCTGTGCTGTCAACTTCAACTGGTCTGGTTCTGTCACGCAAAACTGTCAATTTGAAAGTGTCAATCATGTAATGTCAAAAACACTTGCAACCATGGAATTCCCCGTATATATAGGCTGCACTCCATATTACAAAATAATCGCTCACAGCGCTCACATCTATATTTTGCGTTCCGATTAAGATATCACGATTATGACAGCTAAGAGCTGTCATCAATTCGGATTTCGGAACGTTCGTGAACGCGTTGACAGTGAACATAACCCCAAACCACCCCAAACCAAAACCTTTTAAAAGACCTATTTTTGAATATGGAAGTTACATTGGTTGACTCTATCGACTCTGACAACTCAGATTTTGAGTTAGAGAACGACGATTCGTCCAGTGAGGAAAAGGATGATGGAAGTGTTATTATAAGCGTATTTTTCTCCCGGCAAAGATTTACCCGTTAAAAAATCCAACGAATTACAAATTACATAGATGCAACGATAATTAAATATAATGTTCATGACTTAAAACTTATTTCAATTTTTTTCAATCAATCAAGACAACACAACCTGTGAACACAACTGTCATTTTTGACAGCGCTCACGGTGATATTTATTTGGCGCATGGTCGGTGTTAAATACCTGATGGTATTTAGGGGACGCTGACCTGAAGGTACACTAGCCGAATCGTAAATAAAACCACTGCGTACTGATCTCTCTTGATAGCTGATTTTATTCTCATAAAAAAATTAAAACTGTTTGCTTATGTACTAATCGAGGTAACGAAACCATATCGACTTTTATTTCGACTACAACGCCATCTATCGAGCATGCCGGAAGCTTTACAAATAATTGAGTCTTAAACAGTCGGTGTAATTGCAAGATGGCGCATGTCATGACGTCATCTATGACGATTCAAGAGACATCGATATTACGCTCACGGTAATTCGGAACTATTTGTGGACGCTCAAATCGATGAGAGGTTTTCTTTTTGAGGGATTAAAAAAAATAGTTTCCAAGAACTCTCTAGATGGCGTTGACTACGTTACTTGGTGTCAAAGCCAAAACACTTGGAAAAAAAAAACATTGCGTCACGTCACATAGGCTCTTTGACTGACACTTTCGTTTGCTTAAGCTTCCGAATATACCAACGAGCCCGCGAAATTCAAATTTTCTTACGTTTTTTCGCAATTTGCAGGCCAGTGCTAGGTTGTATTGTTTGCGACTGTAAGACGTATGTAGTGACAGAATTATAATCATCAAAATCATCAATACAACCCTCCAAGTTCATGTAACTCGATTGAATGAATATTTCAGAAAAAGTCATTCAATCGAGTTACATGAACTTGGAGGGTTGTATTAATTATTTTATTACTACTTGTATTATCTATGCACACCGTTTGGCGGCCCGAGCGAGACTGACTATTCCACTCTTTTTGTGTTATATATTTAATTACTTAAAATTTAATTACTTTACATAAACTAGTATTTTTTTAAGTCTGACAACCAGTCTTACCAAGGGGTATCTGTGAAGTATACACACCTTCATATTACACCTTCATGAAACTCTATAGGCTACATTGCTACGCAACACCTGTATGTTAATGCTTTGAAGTTTACACATTACTTAGATCGAATGAAACAAAACGATATTTCACATTCTGTTTCGTAATTCACCCATTTTTGTATAAGCAAATGTAGGTAGCTAAAGAAAACAGCGGCGTCTCCATATTTTCTATCTCAATGTCACGCAAGGACGAGCTTATGACGTCACATGAAAGTGTTGCCAAATTAAGCACTTGACAAACTGTGTCTATTTTTTCTTCAGCCACTGCTTTATAATGAGTAACACAACTGTTTTTCACATGTAGAGTGAAAAAAAACACTTGCAGAAAGAGTTGGCACTATTTCGATGAAAGGAGTGGAGGTGTATTGATATGGCGTCTGTACTTTGGCAGAGGGCTATGCCAACTCTAGAGCCTATTCTTCTACGGTACGGGGTGGCACTTTAAGGGGCCTACTCAAGTGCCTGTAGGGCCTGCTTGCAGTTACTGCCACAGAGGGTGTTGCTCCACAAAGCCCTGCGAATCATTAGTGCGGCTACCGTTGTTATATTCAGTGGTGTTTTCGTCCTTTCCTAGATTCTTCAGTGTTAAAAAAAAAGGCTCCTACATTATCGAAACACCAAAAATTAGTATCGGCTTTGACTGTACTGAGTACATTCGTGGCATTAAAAAAAATGAAAAAAAATCCTGGTGTAAAAAATGGTTACTACTGCGTTGGACTTTAAGCAAAGGAAGGCTGGTCAAAGACTACTCTTTATACGTCTGTGGTCAAAGATGATTGTAGGTAGCGCGTCCATAGCTTAACTTAGTCCCAATCTGACCAATGAGGTCAAACAATTTTGAAATATAAAATGACATTGACAGAGCAGGCAAGACAAGGCAGCCTCACTACCGCTGCACCATTCGGGTCGACGAAGTTTAAAGAAGAAGCATTAGTTAAACAGTTGCCTTTTCAGAAACATGTTGGACAATCTATAATTATTATCTTTAAAATTGACAACCGTCGCAAGCTATAGATGTTAACAAAATGGTGCTTAAATCGGGCCGACGGGCCCGACCGTGGTACACGTTGCGCTGCTTGCAGTGTTTGGAATGGGGAGATTGTGCGTCGGGCTGGCAGAGTGACACTGTGGCCCTGCGGTAGGGTGAACAATTCAAATATCGGCCCTGCATGCATACACACAATACGATTGGCAGTGTCACTGCAGGCAGCGACCTGCAGGCAATGGTTTGGGTAGGGGCCTTCACATGTAGCTGAGGGATGAAAAAAAAACTCAGTACACATGAGCATGACCATAGACTTAGTAAATAGTAATAGTAAATGGCAGTATATACTAATTCTATGAACATGACCAAGGAATATTGACACTGCACTGACAGGTTGACCCATAGAGTAAAATAAGTATACTTAGAGTAAAATAAGATATCTATGAAAATAAGTAAATAGTTTTTGAGTTTTATTCAAAAATAACTGGTTTTATCAAAAAGTTGAGTGTAAGACAAAAATAGAGATTAGATTTTAACATGTCTAATGTGAATGGTGTGAATGTATCGCCAGCCAGTGCGGACGCACAGTTAGCGAACAACGTGCGAACAACTGAGGCCCAACAAAACGGCTGTTACCATTGTCAAAGACTCACGGTATGATTTATAATAAAAAGTGTTCACGACTAACAAAGTTTACAATAACTATCCGCATTCGCATTACGTTATCAATACTTAATACATACTATGGTATGTTTTATCTACTGTGCGGTACAGGAGTTTACAGAACTAACAAACATTTTTGTGCAAACATAGAATAGCAATGGACAAGTCAGTAAATAACAACAATAAGTCTCTTCTGAAGACTAAATAATGATGATGGATGAAAAACAATATGTACCATGAGCTCGGATGAAAGCTGCTCATTTTTAAAACAAAATCCTTTGCACACGATCTCCACATCTGTTTACCGCCATAGATTACTTTACTCTATGTTTACTTTACCACCCATAACGAATCATCGACACGATGAAGAAGAACTATTAAGGCGCGGACTGACTACGATTTTAATCGCTACTACCGCACTCACACGACTGCATCTGCGCGTTTTACGGTAATGCACTCACTCGCAAACGCTAACACGGGCGGTTGTGTGCTCATGGAAAGTTGCATAATATATGTAAGGAAATCAGATGTTTTCTTTTGAATATACTTACTTAGGACCTGCGTTCTAACATTTGATATAATTACAATATCGGTTCATAATATGATACATCATAAAATTACACGTTTAAATTAAAAAAAAAAACAATTAAATCACTCGGTACTGTTTATTTTTATTACGATAAAATGATACATGATGTCTATTTTGCAAGTAGGTTTTTACAAACACTTTTACACGTCATTTTTTTAAAACTAGATGGGGCCGGTGTTTCGTACCTGACTACTCTGAGAAGAAACAGCCGAAACAAACTCAGAGGTCATAGTCTCTTTTGAAGTCCAGACATAATCTTGCTCAATTCACATGAGGACTATGCAGATTAGTGTCTGAGACCGTCTTTTGAAAAAAGAACCACACAGATTTGAGTGGACCTGTACAGTCAGTGCAAGCATTTGTCAGTTATCGTGTAGCTCGATTAGAGGACGACTCAAGGAGCTCAACGAAACGAAGAAAAATACCAAAGAAAGGAGATTTCGGTAGGTCGCTTATAGTACTCAAACTGCCAGACAGTTGTGGAAAAAATAGAAAATAAAAATGTGACCACACAGTACACACACACTTTTACACACACATGGGGTCACATTTTTATTTTTTTGTTTTCTTTTTTTTCTTTTTAAATTCAATTTTTCTTACGTTTTTTGCAATTTGCAGGCCAGTGCTAGGTTGTATGTTGATTAAAATATTATTCGCGGCACTTAAAATCCTAATATAGCCTGAGAGGTTAGACCACAAGTAAGGCATTAATAAAAAAAACAATGAACACATTGGAACTCAATGTAGATCAGTTGATCTATCTTGTAGGGCTATTGTGAGTTCCCAGTGTTCCCACTAGCGCAAAGAGTATAGTAATTTAAATGCACTAGCGATACACTTGCACAAAAACATGTTGCTGATGAGATAAAAATATTTCAAGAAATAGAAGACATTGAGAGTTCAAAACGTTTGTAAATAAAAGAAATTAAAAAAAACTTGAAATCTCTCTTTTTCTCTCTCTCACACCTCTCTAGTTGAGACTGAAAGAAACTTAAATATTTTCATATTTTAAAACCCGCAGCTAGGTACGCTATTACATTTTTTTTTTGTTATTGCAACTTTGAATTTATGGAATCGGAAACAAAAAAAAAATATATTTTCTATGCTCTCTAGATCCGTACAAAATCCAAAGAATCTCAAGCTCAAGCACAGAGCTATCGTAATCAATCCTATGATTTATATGGAATCCTGAAAAATATTCTTATGAGAAATTAAAATACACCCGTTTTCTACATTTTCTTATGCTGATTTTATAGAATTTTCCTTTCCAGTGCAAAATGAAAATTTTAACTATGCCTAGAGACGCTCGTCATTCTTGGGTCTTGTTTGGCCGCCATGTCTGAAGTTCGTTGTGTCTTCGGAGGTCGTGTTGTGCTACTCCTTAATGTTTATAGATTTCAGTGAATTTAGTTACTATAGGACAATGAATTGATGTAAATATTAAAGAACTATGATTTAGTTTATTGTGTGGAGTGACTGTTAGACTGGAGCAAATCGATACATTTTGCGTTTGAAGAAGTTACTCTAACATCGTATTTTTAGTTCATCCGCCATATTGGCGTTAATATCTCTTCGTAAGTCTTTTTTCATAATTTTTAGCTTTACTGGTATTATTTTGATGTATTTTTCGTACTATTTTGTTGCTGTTTATAAGGGGCTGCATAATTCGTTCAATTATAGTGTGCATGTTGCTTGTATTGAGCAATATTTTAAACTTTTTGTTCATGGCCTCTTTCAAGCAATTTTCTCCCATTTCTAGTTACTGAAATTAAGGTATTTGTAGCGATATCTTGCCTGTAATAACCCATAATTTTGACAAACGTATTGGTCACAATCAATTTGTATTAGAATCAAACATTGTTTTGTAGATAGATGTTTTATTGTACTTGATCATAATTCTTATGAAATAGATGCTAAGAAACGAAGCTGTACGTTAAAATTTGTCTCTGAACTATATTTTTCAAATATATATTCGTGCCAAATCTGTTATTTTTTATTGAGGTTTCTGCCTCTGGACCTGATACCTGCTATCTCTTGAATGTAAAGCTGAGCCCCAGAGAATGTTCTAGAACGCATAAACGCCTGAAGCGTCATACTGCTATGTATGTTGCTGATGACTCATTCTAACAGTCTAAATAATCCATAGATTTCACCATTAAAAAAGCTTGATTTAGTGTTTGGTAGTAGTGGTATACAACTTCTAAGTAAGAAATCAGGCATGATAAAGTTGTTCACATGCGTGACGCATGTCATCATTTTACAAAAGGCTACTTCAAAAGTAGGTTATATGATGCTTATAGTAAACACTCATTAACATTTCGCTTTTTGCTGAATGATCCCTTGTACAGTTTATTCTGAAAAGTTTAGGTTTTTAAAAACACTACACATTCATTTTAAAATATACAGTATCTTAACCATGATAAAAATAAGGTTCAGTTGCATCGGTCCCGACCTTGGGCACCTGACAGGTGGTGACAATGAATGCAGTTTATTTTAAAGTTTGGTGTTAATTACCTTTTGATTTATATAAATAAGTGATTGAGTTTCAACAACATACATAACGCTTGAACCTTTCTACTTAGCTACCACTCTTCAACGAAGTGCTAAAGAAGTAACCAAAGTGTTTACTTCAGTTCAAATTCAAAAGAAGACACAACAAAACTTAATGTTCTATGAAATTTAAAAGAAATGCAGGAATAAATAAACCAATGCAATAATTACAGACATATTTTTATGATTAGTTGAAATTGTATCTTAGTGTTTTGCCCATTCTTGTAAGAATATACATTTGTTATAGGAGCTTAGTCTCCTTGATAGTAAAAATTAAAGTTATTTATCTAATTGAATTGAATTCATTGAACCTTCGGTTCTACCTTCTTGGAGATTGCTTGTTCGATATTTTCCTATAAATTATATGAATTTCCACTGCATGGCTTGGTCTTCAACATTGCTTAACTTACTCATAGTTACTCTCTTACAATGCTAGCAATAAATACACTTTTGAAAAAGTTGTATGTGAATGAAACTATGTGGTTTCACAGCCTGGTTCCTAAGGGTCATAGTGTGATGCAAAATAGCCTATCACTTTCCTCAAGAATTGGGCTTTAAAATGCATTTTTTTTTTAAATCAAACTGCTAATTGCATAGATTAGCCTGATCAAACAAAACACTTCAGCTTTATTTAAATATTATTGACACATTTTCAGTTTCTGCCCAAACGTCTATCAGCTCATAATTTGTGTATTTGTACATCATTGGCCGTGCTAGGAATTTTGTAAATTGAGCGTTCAAACAATAATCAGACTGGGCCATTTTTACACATTAATAAAAATCATGCAAGCAACAAAAATGTACTGAATTTAACTCATTGGTAAATGTGCCATTGTTTTTGTCATACACAATTACTGTGTTTTTTTATGCACATGATCTGGGCCATTCATTATTTGGTTTTGCTAAGGATAGTGCTAATCAAATACAATATACAGCTATCAATTAGGCTATGAGCAGACCTGAGAGGAGCAAATTATTCTGTGATGACTTTGTATAATAAAAACTGTTTAAGTTCAAAGCTGTACAAACATCATCCCAGAAGTGAAACAACATTGTCACATGCACCGGTGCTGCCTAGATTGGTTTGGTCTTTATGACGCTGCAAATTGGGTTTATTATGCAATGTTTAAAATCCTCTGCACTCATTTTTTTTTGCAGTGAGCCTAACAAGTAGTAATAATAGTAATTATGAACTTAACCATATTTGCATCAGAATTTTACCTATTTTGCATTTTTTATTAATATAATGTGTATTTTGATACAGATCTGACGACACTGCTGTCAATAAGCTGAGACCTTTGGTGCTTCAATATTCACATTTCCCTACCCTGCATTCAGATGCAAGGTAAGACATTTATTTAATCTACAGTAAATAACAAAGTAACTCACAGTAACATTTAACAAATATGCTAGCTATAAAGACATGTGAACAATATTAACACCTTTGCAGATTAATTTTAATTCCTTGGTCAAAGAAATATTATGGTAGAGGGGAGTTTTATAACTTTCACTATATTTCTTTCAGGTAGGATTTTTATTTGTCTATGAATGAGATGACCTGCTTCTAGGTGCAAAGGCACCAAAATATTTTATTATGATAGAATGGTTTAGTGTTATAAGAGGATATAGCTGATGCCTCTTAGTCAGAAATTGGATGAGCCTCTTGTTACAATTGAGGTGAGAGTTCTTTGTTGCATACTCCTTACTTTTTTCACATTAGGTTTTAATATCTACTACAGTTGTAACTTTGGCAGGTAGATTGCTGACTCAAGCACAATGCAGCAGGCAGTCGATCCTCTCGCTACCACCAGCACGGTAAGGGTCTTCTAAAATCTATTATTAAGTGAAATACACTTAAAAGTTATTACAATAGTTACCGAGAGTTGGAAATGTCACCATTATTGACACTCAACATACAAAACATCACAAAAGACATGGTGTAAACAGACCCTTCACGAAGTCGTCAACCAAGCATTCTGTACATCAAGCTAAGTAGCTCTATGCCCTTTCTTTTTGGGGGTAAGAAAATCACGTTTTATGGTAAAACTGAAACGCACTCATAACATTGTACTGATTATATTTCATTGCAAATTTTACATTTTATTTGTAAACGGGACATAGAGGTATTTAAAGTGCCAAGTACCTTTCGGCTTCATTAAAGGGTTTTTTTACACCCATGATAGTAGAAAGGTATTTAAAGTGCCAAGTACCTTTCGGCTTCATTAAGGGTTTTTTTACACCCATGATAGTAGAATGGGAATTTTAAAAACATACTGAAAAACTAGCCAAGTGCAGTCGGACCGCGCACAGAGCAGGGTTCCGTAGTTGGGATGATTTTATTTACGCATGTACGCACAATATTGATTTCATTGACTGCAAGTATACATTTTTGTTTCATGGTCATAATCATTCTCTCCATTTCCCATTTTCGGAGTTGGCGTAGCTAGTCTGAAATGGCTGTGACAGACGATATTATACTGGGTACAAGACTGTCCAAAAGATATTTTATTAAAAAAATATGTTATTTTGGTCAGTGCAGAAACTATAGTAATACCACAAATGTACATTATGCAGCCAACGGCGGAGCCGGTCAATGGCGCGCCCCCTGACGAGCCGGCGCGGAGGCAAGGCCGGATGACAAATCAGCTACAATTTCTTCAAAAGAATGTGATGAAGGCAGTATGGAAGCATCAATTTGCTTGGCCTTTTCACCAACCAGTAGATGCAAAAAAATTAAACCTCCCTGTAAGTAATAATGGTTTATTTATTTGTTACAAACATAGGCAATGTTTATCATTACATAAATTATAAAACAAAGGCTTCCGCCGCGTCTGTTTGTCTGTCTGTTCGCGATAAACTCAAAAACGACTGCACCGATTTTCATTCTGTTTTCACCCATGGATAGAGTGGTTCTCGAAGAAGGTTTTAGTATATAATTTGTCAAGTTTTTGTATACATTGGCTAATATATAATGATATTTGTTGGAGGTGTCGGAAAAAAATAAGCCGTCTCGGAGCTTTACTTTTGGTCGTGATAACCGACATCCACGCGGGCGAAACCGCGGGCGTCATCTAGTTTTATTATTATAAAATATAGTGATTAATTTTGATGTTATATTACACATGAATTTAAAAATTGAATCTCACTATTTATATTTTAGGACTACCATAAGATAATTAAGAAACCCATGGATTTAGGAACAATAAAGAAACGACTAGAGTCCAACTATTACTATTCAGCTCAGGAATGTATTCAAGATTTTAACACCATGTTCACCAACTGTTACGTCTACAATAAACCAGGCGAAGATGTGGTGGTCATGGCACAAACCTTGGAGAAATTATTCCTGAATCGGGTAAGTGAACAAAGTATGCTAGTTGTTCAAAATTTCAAAAAAGTGTTCAAGTCGTTTCAACAGGTCAAGTTGTTTCATTAGACTTAGTTGAGACTTTGATAACTTTTACACATAGGAAAAGAACAATCAATTTAGATCCTGACTGCAGATATTCAGATTTAAACAAAAGAATCCGAAATCCACAGATAGCCCAGATGGACAAGGAGGAAAAAGAGATCGAGACACCCTCGAAGGCGAGCAAGGGCGGCGGAGTGAAGAAGCGCAACACGTCGACGCCGGGAGCGGCGAGCTTACCGGGCGCCGTGCCCGCGCCCGCTCCCGTGCGCGCGCCCAAGCCCGCGCCGCCCGCTCCGCCCGCGCCGCCGCCCGCGCTCGTGGGCTCCACCAACACCACGACCACGCCCGCGCTGTCCGCGCCGCCCGCCACGCCGCCCGCCACGCACACCGGCCTGCCGCAGCAGGTCCGCATATCGATCATTGTTATCATATCAGCTTTGCGAACTGAATATTGGTAAAAATATAAAGGTGGGTTCTGCTCAGGTGGCGACGCAGCCTTCGAGTTTCCATGTGGCCCAGCCGGCGGCCCCACCCGTCTCTACGATACCGGCGGTAGCATTATCTCAAACGCAGCCAGCCAAGGTTTATATTACACACTTGTTACTTTTCATGGGATACTTGTTATTTTTTTTGTTACTAATTGCGATTTTATTTTTAAAGGTTAAAAAGGGTGTGAAAAGAAAAGCCGATACTACAACACCTATGGGGAGTTCTTTTGAAGGAGGATATACTACACCTACCATTGATCAACAGAGTGGTCCCAAGCCTGCAAAAATTTCCACAAGGAGAGAAAGCGGTCGCCAGAAAAAGGTGAGTTGGAATATTTCATTATTGCAGAAAGCATTCTTATTTCTGATAAAATTTTGTACCATCCGTAACTTGTTGTATTTATGAATAATAACTCTCTCAACAGGCGAGCAGAACAGCAGATGACAGCTTCAAAATGGGTGGATTATCTCCGAGCGGGGCGGGCGCGTCTCACCATTCCGCTATGACTCCACAGCTTGCGAAGGGCAAAGAGAAACTTTCTGATGCTCTCAAAAGCTGTAATGAAATTTTAAAAGAACTGTTCTCTAAAAAACATTCAGTAAGTTACTTTTTAAATAACTCATATACTCCTTTTCTGATTCTTAATGAATCTTCTGCTACACTTATTTTTTTCGACAGGGTTATGCCTGGCCGTTTTATAAACCTGTAGATGCTGAATTGCTTGGACTTCATGATTATTTTGATATTATTAAGAAACCCATGGACCTTGGCACCGTGAAACAAAAGATGGACAATAGAGCATATAAAACTGCCGCTGAATTTGCCGCCGACGTACGTCTAATATTTACAAATTGCTATAAATATAATCCGCCGGACCATGATGTCGTTGCAATGGCTCGGAAACTACAAGATGTCTTCGAAATGAGGTAAAAAAAGATTCAATACATGTGGGTATTTTGTTTGGTATTAAGAACTAAATAATGATATTGTTTTTCTTGTCTTACAGATACGCCAAGATTCCTGATGAACCCGTCCATGTGGGCGTGCCGCACATGGATAAGGGAAGCTCAGCGTCAAGTTCGGAATCGGGTTCGGAATCAGACTCTGAATCCGACGATTCAGAAGAAGAAAGAAATAACAAAGTTAAGCTTCTAGAAAAAGAATTGCTTGCCTTGCAAGAAAAAATGAGGAAATTAGTAGAAGAATCTAATAACAAAAAGAAGGCCAAGAAAAAAATTAAGGATAAGACGAAAAAACCAGTACCTAACAATGCTGTGCCCAAAACCAATGCAGCAGCCGCATACGCGGCGAAGGCGAATAATATTGGTGACAATCTAGGCAAGTTTTATTCAATTCACAATTTAAAAATAACTGACATTATGCCTGTGATCTCCGAAATGTTAGGCAGAGGTGTAACCTAATAGTATACCCACATTTCACGAGTTAGTTTTAAGTCCCATGTAGCAGGGGGCAAGCCTATTAATATAAAATTAAACAACAACATAATGATGATCATTTGTAGTACAGTTTGTGAAATTACAGGTCTAGAGAAACTACCATCTGAATCTGGTGTATTTGTAGGCTCATCAGGCTTTATAGAATCAAGAATGCAATCAATTTGCTACACTATTATAATAATCTCTGGAAGTACTGATACTATTTCCAAAATTCTCTCACTGATAGAAAGCTACACTCTGACCTATTGCCATGGGGATATTTTTGTGGTAGTTAAAAAAATCGGCAGCAGGAGCCTCCTCTGCTGTTGATTTTTTTAGCAGTAGCGCTTCAGAAACATTGGAGCTTAATGTTAAAGATATCGTTTGATCGTAGCGCCCACCAGCGTCCGAGGGAAGCCTGGCAGCAAGCGCGGCGGCGGCGGCGGCGCGGGCGGCAAGGCGGGCGCGCGCGCGGCGGCGCCCAAGAAGAAGAGCTCCACGCCCACCGCCGCGCCGCCGCCGCACGTGCCGCCGCACCCCGACACGGACGACGAGGACCAGGCCAAGCCGATGTCGTACGACGAGAAGCGGCAGCTCTCGCTCGATATCAATAAACTGCCCGGTACGTATCTACATTTTGTTTTAGTATGGTATATCCACCTTCTGCATACTTTACGACGGGTTCCGTTTTAATATTTGTACCGAACGAAGAACGGCAATTTCGACCAACACTTATATTTAATTATTTTGTTCAACAGGTGATAAACTTGGTAAAGTAGTTCACATCATACAAAGTAGAGAACCCTCCTTACGAGACTCGAATCCGGACGAAATTGAAATAGATTTTGAAACTCTAAAACCGTCGACTCTTCGGGAACTGGAAAACTACGTCGCATCATGTCTTCGAAAAAAGACTCGTAAGCCTTATTGTGTGTTGATCCAACATTATTTACCTTTTCCTTTCTACTGTTTTCCTTTCTTCTATGTTTTCCTTTCTCTTATGTTTTCCTTTACCTTACCAATATCTCATTGTGTAAAATATTTACCTCAGAATTTGTGTAATTACCAGGAACTGAGTGAGTACAAACCAAACCTGGGCTTGTTTTCTTCGTAGAATAGTCTGAGTGTAATCATCCAATGATCTCCTATTTCCAACCGAAATCTCCTCCTAAACCCTTTTATGAATAATGTTGGTGACCCCAAGATTGCCCATTAAATGTCTATTAAAATAAATCAAAAATGTATCGTTAATATTCTACACTTGCAGATCGAAAAGTCTCTGGTAAATCAAAGGATGAACAAATAGCAGAAAAGAAACAAGAATTAGAAAAAAGGCTACAAGATGTATCTGGGCAACTAGGAACAAATAAAAAGCAGCAACAGAAAAAAGGTCAGTAATTAATTCTGTCTGTATAACATCAAAATGAATTTTTTCAATGGGTTCTGCAGCTCTAGTTGTAACAAAACAAGAAAAAATTGCAAAGGCTTTCCCGTCATATTAAGTGTAAGCATATATTTTGTCGGCAGAGGGCGTTAAGGAGGCGCTGGGCGGCGGCATGTCGTCGTCGTCGAGCTCGTCCGACTCGTCCAACTCGTCGTCGAGCACGGACACCAGTTCATCAGACAGCAGTGATAGTGAAGCAGGTTAGCCCACATTGCCGACGACTTCCGTATTCAATACTATCATTTCGTTCACAGACAGACACAAAGTATAGCACTGAGTGGTACCCTATTTGTACCATATGATGTAAATTACAGTTATTAGTAATAGATTTTAATGATACTTGCATTTAAATTAAGATGGATATTTCTCTTTGTATGGATATGTTCAAATGCTTGAGATATATAAATAGATTTAGGTTATTAGCAATTTTTCATAAAGATTTCAAAGACGGATATATAATTTTTTACCTTTGCCAGTATTTTTTAAAGATATGACCGAACACAACCTTTTTATTTAAAATGTGAAATGCAATTTTAACTTTTAAATGTGTTTCTAGTCTGAAATTGATGTTAGTAGCAGAGTGAATGATTGAAATGTCCATGATGAAGTTGCTTATGTGAGTGAACATCTGCTGAGAAATATGTGTACGAAATAGATGTGTTATAAGCAAAGCAGGTACAATTCCGAATTGTACCTTGAAATTTATTTTCTGAAACGACATCTTGGGGCCAAGGGTGACCCACAATATATTTATATAATAGTATTTATTTATTCAAATCTCATTATTGAGGATTTTTCATATTTTTATTTTATTGGCACTTTTTTTTAATTTTCCTCTCACGTTTATAAATGAGAGTGGAGTTTGCCTCCATCAAGAGTATTGAAATGCTTGCTCATCGGCCGAACGTCTGCTGCGCCCACTAGTATGTTCATGGCAATTGTGAACTTAGGCAACACCATATAAATTCCTCTAACTTACAGTCACCAGGAACATACTCAAGGACGCGCGACCGAGCGAAAGTTTTCGCGTCAAATAAACGCGCCCATAGGTATAATGAATGGATGATGTGAATATTATGTTCTGTTTTGTTTCATCAAAATAAGCCAATATGCATGAAGAAAGGATTTTTTAGCCATAGTGTGATTGTGTTAGCTAATTGAATTGTTTAATGGGGATATCAGGTGCTAAAAGAAAACTATAAGATGACAACAGAATGATTTCATTTAGCACCATAAATAGAAACAAAATAAAATACTTATTATCCCCGGAACTGTGTAACATATTGTGTTGAAAGTATGAGTGTGATTACTGTGGTAGTAGTTTTGAGTAAATATTTTTTCATTACTGTGATATTGGAGAGGGATACCACCTGAAGTTTGATTGAAATAATTTATGATTCGAGTCTATAGTCTGCTGCGAAATATAAGAAATGTTGGTAAAGGCACAAAACAGTTGTTAGTGAGGAGGAGAAGCCAGCTTTGGTGTTCACTGATACTATGATATTGGTGCCGGTAAGAGTAATATGTTACTTGGTTTGCTTTCATGAACCAATAGGAAATACCTTTTCACATTAATTATTTTTAACTATATCATGTCCTCAAACGCGATGTTATTTCATTTGCATCCTTGAAGTTTCGATCTCTTTTTATGGATTATTATTATTATTGGAAAGTTCAGATCTCACGGTTACTAATTGCTTTTGAGTGTGAAATTTAAACCCACTTAATATTGATTGAGGCTTGAAAACTATAATAAGAACAAGGATAGATAGTAGTGTCGATACGTCCAGTGTTGCGAAGCGAAGAGGATCTCCGAGAGCAGCTGGCGAGTCGAGCGCAGCCATAGGGACTATTGCAAACAATTGTGTAAGGACGGATACCAACTTAGCAAGCAAAATTAGCCCCAAGATGAAATCAGTTCTCATTTTGTTACAATGGAGGATGTATTTTGTGACATGTTGTAGTTAAAAATTTATTTAATTGAAAAGGTATGTTTTATTGGTTTAATGCTTAATACACTTTGATGCTTGCTCTCAAAAATTTGATGTGACGTGTGAATCAAAATTGTCTATTATAAACAAAAAAAATACCTAAAGCTGGCCTCCTTCCTTCACAAATTGTTTGCAAACTTTGTTATTGATTGTCGAGGATACTTTTATATTAGTAAGCAAAATGTTATGGCACCAGAAATTTTCCTTGTATCTATCAGTGCAATGTCAGCATAATTATGTTATGTTTGACAAGCATTCCTCGATATTTCTCAGTTCGAATATAATTTGTAACCATAAACTGATTATTGTTGTTCAGAATTTGTACCTATTTGGCACCCATTTGGATATTTTATAATTACATTTAAAACAACATATTTTGGATTTTTCGATACTTTGAGCCAGTTTTAGTGTATCAAACATAAGAATGAGTAAAAATGTAAATGCTTGCAGTTACATAATTGGTTGCCTGATAGATCCAAAACAAAATTTCGGATACAAAATAATATTGTGAGCATTGTTAGGAATAAGTGATGTGAAATGCAGATATTTAATCCAACAAAAATCTGATCAAAATCTGTTTCTATTCGTCATTTGTATATAATTATTTTCTGTAATGCAATATGTATGTAAACCAGTGTCATGAACATTGGATTACATTACGTTTGTAACTTTAGTTATTTTTTATGGCAAGATTTAGGTCACTAATCAAGGTTTAATTCAAATATTTCTTAGTTCCGTGTCTCAGGAATATAACTTTTTAGTGTATTTTTTGTCCAATTTGTATTGTATTGTCGAAATTTTTACAAATTCAAAGAAACTGGCTAGTATTTCTCAAATCTTGTAAAGTATTAGGTTGAAAGAGGCCTATAATAAAATATATTATACTGATTATCTTTACTAGGCATGTTAACCCGATTTTTTAATGTAAATAAATAAATTATGATTTGTCAAAACATCACATTTATGATTGAATTGCTTTGGTGAAATGTTGATCATTTTGCTTGTTAACTTATGTTTTATTGTCCTCTTATTTAGAAAGTTTTTACACTATGCATATGTACCTATGTTTTATTTTAGATAATATATTCACATTGAGTAGCTCAATTGAATCAGACTAGAACAATTAGTATTTAAAATTTTGTTGGATAATACGAGAGTATAAGTGGAATAACTTCCCAATGAAATCACTTTAAACAATAGTCCATTACTTACATAGTATATATTTTTATCAAGTACAATTTGCAGGTCGCTTCAAAAAATCTATAGTATAAGTTAGTATGTAGTAAACATAATATTTTATCTAGAAGGCCGTTATTTTGTCCACAAAGAGACAAGAAGGGAAAAGAACAAAAGTTTACTGTATGATATTTCTTTTTGTCAGAATCGAGATTATGTGACAAGACTTGATAATCAATATTTGCTTTTATTTCGGGGCCCGTTAGATAGGAACTGATAAATCTCATTAGTTGGTTTAATAGTTATCAATATCATAGACAAATTATTTTATAGTTAGAATTTAAATAAAACAAAACATCTAGTTACAATCCTATATAGAAATGTTTTGACTAATCTAACGGGTTCTGAAGTGTAGCAAACCAATCAACTTTCATTTTAAGCAAATAGTTTGTACGCTTGGTGCAATTAGTTATTTGAAGGCAACATTTTGTTGTAATGTTAATGTAGAGAGTTGACATGTAAACAGAAACACCATGTGTGTGAAATTTTATGTAAGATTGATTTAATCAACTCATGACTTAAAATTATAGATATAAGAGTGAGTGGAAATAAACTTTGTATATATTTCAATATATAACGATTTAAGTAAATCTCTTAAGTAATTTATATTGAATTTCATTTGGCTGCCCTGAGATCTGAACAATACATTAGTAATTCATGTTTTATTTTATGAAAACTAGTGTTTGCATAATATCAGTGCATATTATCTATGTACACACTATGGCTTCTCCTCGAATTATTTTCTTTTCGAAGAATTTGTGGTTACTGGATCGTGATGCTGTATCTCAAGTTAAGTATACTTTTGTTCAGTAGTAGGTAAATTTCGTGTCTCCCAATCCATTTTGTGCATCTTTATTTAATTTCAGGTACAGGCCCCAGTAGGACGCCTAAAAAGAAACCCAAGAAGCAGCATCAGCATCAACACCCACCACAACCTGTAAATATATATTTTTTATATTATGATTAAGTTATCATATTAATACATTTTTTAATTTTCATGATATTAAACGTCAATCAGCAGAAAGTCGTGCCTCCAGTGACAGTAGCGACTGCCGCGTCCGCGCCTGTGGCCGCGCCAGTCGCGGTAGAGCCGGCGGCCCCCGCGCCGGGCGACGCGAAGCCCGCGCCGGCGCACGAGCCGGACCTCAAGGAAGAAGTCGCGCCGCCGGCCGTCGAGCTCGCAGCGCCCGCACCCCCTTCGACAATACCTTCTAACATTATTCCTGACTCTTCCATCGCCCCCATTGTACGCGACGCGGAGGACCAGAAGCCTAACATTAAAATGGAACCTCGTAACGGTCTGGATAAGGTTGATCCATCTCAATACATTGATCCCATCGAACGGTCCTTGGCTAGTCTCGAGCGAAGTCTTAAGGCCGATGTGCCTATGGATGTTAGTGTTGGAGTATCCGAGTCGTCGATGCGTCTCGAGGAAGAGTTTTCACTACCTAAACCTCAAATGATGCCAGACGCTTCTCATCAGAACTTGATGGCACAACTAGGGGGATTGACAGAGGTTGCTCGAGTGCCTGAACAGATTAAAACTGAAATGTATCTTCCACCTCACAACGGGTTTGCAGACAAAATGCCACATGAACGTGAGATGTTACGACCCGATATAAATCCTACAATTCCTGGCATGACGGGTGTTCCATCGGTGACGTCTATATTTGACCCCATACCTTCAGCACCACACAGCGTTATCTCCCAGTCTCATCATAACATACCACATACACCATGTTTAATCACACCTGCTTTGAAAAAAGAAGATGTTAAGCCCCTGTTGACACCAAAGCCAATAGAAGACCTTATGGGAGTTCCAAATATGGTTTCTAATAACATGTCTGACCGTGCTAAATATGAAATGGAGAAAAAGATGGAAGATACGAAAAATACTAACTTTGCACAAGCTTTCAAACTCAAACAAGAACAAAATTTAAAAAATGCGAGTTCATGGTCGTCTCTGGCGCAGGCTGGAAGTCCACAGAGTATACCAAACATGGGAACCAATCATCAAATAAAACAAAAACCTGTCATGGATAGTTTTCAAGTAAGTTTAATTTGTTTTTTTTCCTACTAATTAACACAAGATGAAACTCAGTAATTTACATTGTTGTATTTATTTGCTTTACAGGCGTTTAAAAAGCAAGCTAAGGAGAAAATTGACCGCCAAAGAGCTCTTATAGAACAGCAGGAGTTACGAAAAAAAGAACAAGCTGAGAGAGAAAGACAGCGGCAAGAAACTGAAAGGCGACAACCAGACGAAGAAAAAATGAGGTAATGATTGAAAAAATGCAATTTGTACCAAAATAAATTAAAGAGGATGATTCAAAATGTACACAACTAAAGATGTGTATCTTAAATCATAGGGTTAGAAGAGTAGTAATATTCATTATCGCTTTGTTGGATGCTGAGTGCTTGAAAGGCGGTGTACCTTATGATACGTGTTACGGTGTTAACATTCACTAAGCGACGGTGTTACCATTCAATATTCGCCGGTGAATGACCGTAATTGTATTATTTTCATGACAATTTCCGTTATTTGCCAGTGAATGCAACAACGTGTAATGCTCTTATTTTTATGACTTTTCATGATTTAGCCCGTTAGATCCAGTTGTTTGCAGTTTCTAGGCTAAGGCACATCACAAAAGACGATCTAGTAGTAATTTATCGCTTCTAGCTAAATATGCGGCGTTGATTCACAGAGTGGGAACGGGCGTGCGCAAGGTGGAGAGCGCGGAGGTAGCGTCGCCGCGAGTGTCGCCAGTGGCGCGCGCCTCGCCGCCGGCCGCCGCCGCCGCCGCCGCCACCGCCGCGCCCGACAAGCCCGCCGCGTCGGAGCGCGAGCGCCTGCGCCAGCGGGAGCAGGAGCGCCGTCGCCGCGAGGCCGTGAGTACTGATACTCATACAACCGATACAACTCCACGAGTGCGCGCTACTACTAGGCCCACTGCCAAGTTGCGGTTAACAATAAAAACTAATGAAATTGTATGGAGCAGTGGAGCTTTTTTCCTAGATGACCATTTAAAAAACTACCCAACTAGCAAAATTTTAACTTACAAGTGTCCCAAGACCTATATTTTATTACTCTTGTATCATACTTACAAACAACTGTAAGTGTCGATTTAGGCGCACTTTATAAGAGAATTCTCGCTTAGAGTCAACTTATAACGCTCTTATTGAAGATAACTTTACACTTACAATAATCTTGTTACTGCTGTTGTAATACTAAAATAACTTATAAAATTCTCTGGAAGCTCAATAAAGGAGTATTTATCACAACGGCCGAAAGACTGTGCGCGAGAGCTGCTGGAAAAAAATAAATAAAAAAAAGTTTAATTGTGAACTCATGTATTATTTTTATTACTAGTATTTTTATTTCTTGTAATCATTTAGTTCATTTGCTTGATAGTTATGTGTCTATGAACTTAAATAACTTGCGGTGTACATTTCTTCGAATGTTTTGTGGAATAAAGTGAAATATTTTTACAGGCCCACTTGGTTATGTATTTAGAAAATTAGTAAAAAATATTAATTAATTGTAAAAATAAAAACTGACGCCATTACAGATTGGTAAGACCAAATACTCTTCTCTAAGATAAGCTTAATACTAAAATGTCTTATTTCACACTACCTAAGTTAATTTTAAACCTTTTGGTCTTATTGAGCACTTACATAAGGTAACTACTTGCAGCCATTTAATAAATTTAGGGTTCCTTCGTAAACCATGGCATTCAAATTCCATTTTGTGGTAGGTATAATGTTAGGTGAGCCAAACATGCATAAGTATGTGAGTGCGTTTTAAAATATTTTTATTAACTCTTTTAGGGTTCCGTACAAAGAATCTACTGGACCAAATCAGGTGAAATTTGGTAGGATAGTTTAATCCTAAGACCCAAACACAGATGTGTAAAGTAAATAATTTTTTTAATAAAAAATAAGGGTCATTTTCGGGGGACAAATTAGGAAATTAAAAAAAAATATTGCAAACCTTGCTCTGTCATAATATATTAAATGAAAGGGCTCGTTATGAGGATCTCAAATATAGTTTTGTTAATAATTTAAAATAAATAGTTTTGATTTTATTCATAAGGAAAGACGAAAATTAACCATTCCTGATCATTTCATCATCATCATCATTCTGATGACATTCCCTGATCTCCGAAACTACTTCGAGCCTAAAATTTTGAAAAAAATACAAAATATAGTTAATTGCTTGTAGATTACAGGCAAACCTATAAGAATTCTATCAAAACATGCCACAATTGAATAAAAACATTTGATTGGCATTGTACGGAACCCTCTCCACGCGAGTTCAACTCGCACTTGGCCGATTTTATTTATAGTGGTTATTGACCCCCGGCTGTGACATTTTTAATAAAGTGTTCACAAGTCTTTTAAAAGTCAAAATATTCTGATAGAGCTCTACCAGTATTCGTCTTCTCTTTAATTTGACTCAGAGAAGACAATTCACACTTACAACTTGTTGGTTTTTATAGTAGGTTTATGCAAAAGTTTATTAAGGTCATAAGTGTTATAAAACACTCAATGCAGACTCTACTAAGAAATACTGTACTTTTAAGATGCTTTTTTAAGTGCAAATAATATTCAAGAGCAACTGCTCTTTATAAATGCACTTGTAAGACAACTGTGCTGATAAATGTCTTACAACGATTATTTATACACATCTATAAGAACACGTACTAAGTGTTTTATTCTTTTAGTACAAAACGCCTTAAATCATGCTTTTATAAGATGTACTGTCATAGTCTAGACACATGTAAGTCTGCTGTAACACCTTAGTTCTTAAATCAGCATATCCGCAAGACAAAATTGCTAGTTGGGTATAAAAGTTTAATGTATAAACGAAAATCATAATCTAATACTTGTTACTACAAGTATTAGATTATACTTAGTAAAAAGTCGGTTTTTTTGGTGCCCGTTTATCAGGTAGCATTCTCGTCGAAAAAAAAAAAACGAAAATGTTTGAGATGAAAATTGTTGTATGAAAATATTCCAATGGCCGTTATAGGACCCTTTTAAATCTGTAAGTTAAAAGAACAAATGTGTAGCCTATACTTAGTGTAATTTTACACTGAGCGAAAAAGCTGTCGGTTGGAAAATAAGGAAAATTATAAATATACCCATTTTAGATTTGACTTAGACTCACTTGTTTACATTCTTTACCAGGTACAATAGGGAATATGCATGAAATACAAAACTCTTTTTATTTATGAAAAGTGCCTTGTATTGGTGCATAAAAACATTGTGGTACACTAATGTTTAAGTTTCTAATACATCACTTATTTTACAATGTACTGTTTTATGTAGCAAGTTTTTGGTGAAACGGAACGCACTCTCAAAACGCATCGTCCTCGATAACGCGAGCGCCGGTATTGACGTCAAAGTTCATTGTGTCAAAAACCACTTTTATTTGAAAAGTGCTTATAGTTTCACAAAAAAAAATATTATAATATTATTATTGCAATTTTTACTTGATTATAGCACATACAATTGGTAAAATTACACACATCAACACGGTCTAGGGATATTTTTAAAAAAGCGAATTACTATCAATGTGTTAATTATTTATATGACATGTATATATTTAAAAGATACGTTATTTAATATTCTACCATTTTTTAATAATGGTTAAGGTATAGATTAAAATTTCAGGATTTTATGGAAAAAAAATGAAGCATAGACGGAAACCGTATATGAATGAAGTTTTAATTTGTCTGCCGCACCCAAACGAGATCCGTCCGTCCTCCAAGACGAATTCCTGCCCAAACCATAATTGTTCCTCCTTGGTATGGGTGAACTTCCTGAGGGTTCTGGAGACGGCTCCATCGTCCAGGAACTCGCCAAACACGCGTCCTTCGTGAATCTGGATGGAAGCCGAACCTGGATTCATCCGTGAACAGCACATTGGACCATTGGTCACGGCCCCAGTCCACGTGGTTCCGAACTCATTCTAATCGTCGTCCACGATTGCCTCTCCGTAAAGGTGGGACCCGGAGTGGTCTACGAGAGCGTAGATTGCTTTCATGCAGTCGCCTTCTTACAGTTTGGTCACTCACAAGCACTTGGTGTTCCACTCGCAGCCTTTGGACCAATTGAGTCGCCGTTGCATTTGGTTGTGCTCGCGCAGTAATTTGCAAAAATCGGTCTTGTCTGGGGGTAGTGATGCGACTTGGCCCCCGGTGCCTCTCCGCTACTTCACCTGTGGCACGATAGCGTGTCCACAATCTTGAAATTACATTTTGATGGGTCCCTATGGCCTCAGCAACATTACGCTGAACAGATCCAGCTTCCAGCATTCCCACAGCTCGTAACATCTCCGCCCTCGTCAAATGTCGGCTTTGCATGGCTACAATACCTCAATTTTAACTTTATCTTTCGTTTAAAAATGAAAAAAAACTGTAACTAAACGTAATTCGTATTGTTTTCTAAATTTCGCACAAATGAAAATTCCCTCTCCTAAACATCAAGACATTTTTATGCCACCGAAACAAAAGAATTTTCAAAAATTTGAATTTGGAATTAGTCTGAGATAAATTACAAACAAATCGGTGTATAAAAGATTCCAATGCGGCCAGTACTTTTAGAGTTATTTAATTGAGTATGAAATATCCCTAGACCGTGTTGATGTGTGTATTTTATTAAGGCCAAAAAAATTAGATGTAAACGAGGCAGATTGTTGATAATGACGTCACATCATGGCCGCGATACCTACGGACGTTTGAACCGTCGTAGAAACTTGCAGGAGTTTAATATTATTTTTGTGCGACAAGCAGTTGTTAAACTTAACTTTTAATACTTTTCTTGGGTTGATAGCACTTTTATTGATCTAAGTGAAGAAAAAATTACGTGCATATTCCCTATTATAAAGTGAACAGTTTTTTTGTGAAAAATAAAAACAGGTTCAATTCCTTACTCAGGCAGAAGTTTGTTCAATAAACTAAAATCTCTGTATTAGCTTTTGAAGATTACCACACTCAATATGTATGTTTTGTTTCAGATGGCGGGTCAAATAGACATGAACATGCAAAGTGATTTGATGGCCGCATTTGAAGAATCACTGTGATGTGCTTTGAGGAGGACACTAATAAATTGTACATATGAGTATATAAATATTAATTTTACGTCAATGCAATCAATAATTATGGTGATAGTATGACACCGAAGTGAGTTTGTGATCGTGTAGTGCGTGAAACAGTTGACTAACATGTGGTTAAGTGCTGTGAATAGTTATACTTAAACTGTTGTAACGTCATTATTGATTTCGTGGTCACATATTATGGGCCTTTACTAGAGGGTTGCATTTTAATTAAAATTAACTTGTATTATAAGTTTTTATGTAAGGTCTTAAAGGTAAACAACTCTCTTTACATTCGTAAGTCTATATTTATATTTCGTTTTAGAGGCGTCTCCTTCCTTCCATAATTGTTTTATAGTGTCTACTAATGACGATAGAATGGTAGATTGAAATTGGAAAATCAACATGTTTTATGTAATTGGTGAATAAACAATCAAACTATGAAATCTGTTACGCGACTTACGCCATTTCTCATTGCATCGCTGTATTATTTGTATGTTTCGAAAACAACACTAACTGTTGACGCTTAGAAATTAAATAAAAGTAATTAAAGTATATAATGCCATAATATTAGAATGTCGCTTTTAATTCAACGTGCAATGGGTGACGGCGTGGGTTTATATTTATTAGTAAATGGAATTTCTGTTACGTATTCGATTTTCGACAAATATTGCTTAATGTTAGTAGATTTTTTATCAGTCTGTCATGGAAAACAGATCAAATGTCATACATTTGATTTGAAATATATTTATTTTACATTGGGATATGTCTTTTTGTGTTTGTAGATAGATAACTCCAGTGCAAATGTAGTAAATTTTAAACAAATTCTGCATACAAACTCATTAATTTATTAATGAGAATAAAAATTATACTACCAATAATACAAATCTCCACAAAAACATTGTATATTGATAAGCAACTTTTTAATTTCAGCCATTTACTCTCAAACTCGAAATCAAATGTAGATATGAAGTAAAATATATTGACATTCCATATTGTAAATATGTTGTTTAAATTGTTATTTATATTTTATTTTCGCCAATTTGTGCAGCTTGGGGCATTCTTGACGAGGCATAGTAACTGTGTCTCGAGGTTCATTAAGTAAATTATGCTTAATATATAATTTATAAGCACAGAGCTAAGTGATGTACAAAATTAAACTGTTTTTATTGTACACATTATTTTTTTGAAGTCGGTCGGTATAATTTTGTTTTAGTTTGAAGAATACTATTTCTACCTAATCATTTTGGAAGCAATAAAATCAGTTCTTTTATATCTCGTTCTATTGAAACCTCTTCCGTGCCTAGTTGCATAATGTCCTATTCTCGCGCAGCAAACCATGCTAATAAGTGACCGTTCACTACTACGACGTAGAATATGCAGCACAGAGCATATATGCAGGGAGCGGTTAGCTTCCTTGGGTTCCTTCCTTCCTTACGCGTAATTTGTTGCCAGCAACGCATTTTTGCCAAACGTAGCTGTGTAAAAAAGTATCAAATACTTTGTACAGAGCGAGAAAAAAGTAAATATTCCCAGGGGTATGTTTTTTTTCAGGGTATTATTTGTGACAAGCATATTATGCTTGTGATGCGGCAATGGACAGGAATACCTACATACACCATGAGAGAATGTTAATATGAAAATGAGTTGGTATTTCTAGGCAATGGAGGGCGGTCCTCCATTAGCGGCGATGGGCAGAAAGAATACTTACAGCGTTTAATGGTTTGTCCATAGAAAAAAAGTACGTGACTAACGCCCCGTCACGTCGCGTCGATGCGAAAAGGATGCGTACGGCGACCCTTACTTCACAAGGCTTAGAGTTGTTCAAGGAGCTATATAATTACTCAGTAGGCTATACGGATATAGATAAGTAGGTACTGAGTAACAAAAGTACTATCTACCCATACCAAAGACTAAACGAAGGTAAGTAACTGTAAAGTCACCGCCGCACTTTCGATACTGTAAGCTATGAATTTACAGTAAAACTCCGTGTCAAATGTGGTTGAATTTAGAAAAACGATACAACCGTACCGGTAGTACAGGATTGAACGTCGGTATTGGTGGGGCCAGAGCACTTACCGGCAGTTATGTTCATCTCACCTCTTTTACATGGATGACCTGAAACTCGTTGCCCCCAAATGATTTACATCTGATGGAGCTACTGAAGGTAACTGAATCTTTCAGTAGCGCCATCAGGATGGAATTCGGTGTGGACAAAATGTGCGGTCATGCTGTTGCATGTAAATTGTAAAGCAAGGGGAGATTGTGGAATCTGTGGGAACCCAGCTCTCGGATTCCATAAATCTTAGATCCCTCTCAGCAACCGAAACCTATAAGTATTTGGGTATGTCGGAAGCGCTGGGTATCAATGTTGCTGACATGAAGCAATCGTTGAAAGAGGGTTTCTTTGGCCGCCTGAAAAAGTATTTAATTGTCATTTATCAGGCGGAAATAAGGTGGGTGCCTTCAACGGTTAGGTCATGCCGGTTTTGATGTACTCTTCCGGCATACTCAAATGGACTCGAAAAAGAATTAGACGCCCTGGAGGGTCCGTATATTGTTGACGGCATACCGAATGCATGTTCTTCGGTATTGAGACCACATCCCGCGGAGGTGTGGGGGTCGAGGCTATTTAAACGCTTAGACTCCACAATTACGCGAGATATGCAGAGGAGCATAATAAAGGAGATTAAAGCACCACGCAGTGCTTACGAAGCTTAAAAGTTTATACCCTGGTACCTGGTACTGGTGGTGGTTTGTACCCTGGCTGGAGACCCGAATTTAAAAAGGCACCACAAATTCTTAGGCTCTGATGAAATGGGCAAGCTGACAAAAACGATCAGAAGCGATTTTTCTTTTTTACTTTGCTATCAAAATGTCCGTCTGCTGAGAGGTAAATTATAGTCTTGGAAGTAAGTCGACAAAGCTAAAACAACCAGCCAGGCCAATAGTCGGAACTTGGATTGTTAACCTTTGACTGCCATAGTCACATATACGTGACAAGCAAGCGCGTGCCCTGTACCTACGCCAAACGACACAAATATGTTACTAACTGGTAGGTGAAATTGTGGCTTGGCGTGGGGGGCACGCCCGTGCGTTTATGCTTTGGCGGTGAAAAGCAGTAGGTATTATATTATTATAAAGGATGCTCTGTGGTCAAAAGGTTAAGGACCAGCGCGGCAGAGGTGGTATTAAGGTCCTGACTGGTCCTTTACCCGCCAAGTCTTGTATGTACTTCGATTTGGCGGCGGAAGAGTTGAATTTGAGGTAGGTACAGGTAGGCGGAAGTAAAATCTTGATCAGCCCCGCATTCACAAACTCTTCGATTCAGGTAGTCGTACGTCTTTATCTCCGCTTTCGTAATGCCAAAAAAGATAGACGTAAGTATTCTCGAGAATCGAAGCGGTTGTGAATACGGGGGCTGATCTGATATTCTCGATCCTTCACTTGGGACTCTTGGGAGTGAGGCAATATACGTGGGTTTAGCACTACAGGAGCCCCGGGTAAAAATTTCGCAGACAGTATAAATAAATAAAATTCGCTGGACATTACACACAGCGCCATCTAGTGTCACACTAAGCAACGTGTCGTGAACACCAGATAGTTGATAATATACTACATACTTATTTTTTAAATACATACTTTACTTTTCTGTATGGTGTCGGACGTAAAGAATAGCACCATCCCATCTTCCCGTGGGTGTCGTAAGAGGCGACTAAGGGACTTACCAGAGAATGGGCAGCAGCGTTCTCTGTGCTTTTGTAACAACCGTACTGCGATCGCCAACCCGCCTGCCAAGCGTGGCGATTATGGCAAACCCCCCCCCCCCTTTGGGGGAGGCCCATGTCCAGCAATGGACGTCTTCTTTCGGCTGAGGTGTAAATACATACTTTTATAAATTTTATGTAAACATCCATGACTGAAACAAATGTCTACGCTCATCATACAAACATTTGTACCGGGATTCGAACCCGGGACCCTAAGAACGTAAGGCAACCTCACTACCGCTGCGTCATTCGGGTCGTCAGTATGAATGTTGCAAGTGATCGATTTGTTCGCACGTCACCTCGGATGTCAGATTGTTGTTTGTCCATTTACATAGTGAATGTGTTCATTTATTTTTTATTATACAGAAAGACGGTTCTGTCTTGTCCTAGGTTCCAGGTGTTTGTCAGTATGACAGTTTAGTTTTAGATGAAGATATGTCTGATGCTAATGTTGCAAAGTTGTTAGGACTAGTCTAGTCAACAGCTGTAGGAGCTTCCAAAATATCTTAGAAAATTTTCAGATGAATTAATTCATGTTTTGTAAGGGTCGTATTATGTGGCATTTCGTAGTTACTGCCAATCCCCATGAATAAAGGCGTGGATTTACGTATGAATGTAATAAAGGACAATGAATATGCCTACATAGGTTGTAATAGAAAATAAAACATCGAAATCCAATTGGAATAATAATATATCACATTCCTTGATCTTACTGTACAACTAGACTACAGACAAGCACTTATATATTATTACAATAATAATATGTATAGATATTTAAATAAATTCATGTTTGCCACATATTTAGTCCAGTCAAATAAGTATTAAACCTAGGAATTAAAGTGGTTTTGCATTGACCTTTGTTTTGAGATTCTAAACACTGATAGATCTATAATTCCGGACTCGCTTATGCGACACCCGATTATTGATCTTTTTAAGCATTTGCTTAGAACTTTGGTCTTGCAAAATTATTTTCTGACTTTCACTCCCGAGGTTCACATATTTAAAACCTTATTTGACAGTACTCATTAGGAGGCGGTAGTGTCCCACTCTATGAGGTAGGCAGGCGGCGTGCCGGGCTCGAGGCGGCGCGCGTGCACGTGGAACGTCTGTCCGGCGCGGAAGTACGACTGCACGCTCGACTTCAGCGCAGACAGCTGCTCCGCGTTCACATCCGCGGTAGTGCTATTAGCTTTGTGAGGACTCAGCTGTAAGCTCTTTACGCTGTTATTATTATTAGAGTTATTATTCGTGTTTCTTCTTGCATTCTCATAATAATTCTTTTCTTGTCTCTGTCTCAGTCTTCTACCGTGAAATTTCACGTTATTGATGTGGCCTCCCCCCTGAGGAGTGACTTCGCCGTTTTCGTTTGGGATTTGAGCAGGTTTATTGTTGTCATCAGGCAGGGGACAGGATTTGTTCAGCTGTAAAATAATGGTATTATGAGAATCAGGGAATAATAAGGAACACTGTTATCTAGTTGTTTATGTAACGATTATAAATGAAACAGCTTTATATATTTTCTGACGTTTATACCTGCGCCTGTAGATATTTCCGCGGTCTCCTAAATTTCCTTCTTTTCACCTCCCCATTAGGCCCGATCACGATGTCCTTTTCGCTAAGCTTTCTTTTTAATGGCCTCACTATAGGTCCCATCACTGGATTCAAGTTCACCGGTAACGAGAAACGTGAGTGGTGCTTTCCATTTTGTTTGTATATGTTTGTTGATGAGAATGGTTTCTTAGATGGGTAAGTGTTAGACATCAAAAATGGGTTATTTTTCCCCTGGAAATCTTTTAACGGTGGTATAATAACGTCTAGGGTGCCCCTGCTGGAGGTCTCGTCGCCCGAAGACTCCATGTCATGGCTGAAGTTGCTAGTGTAAGCGGGTATACTATCCATGTGCTGCAGAGACATTATTTTGGAATGTTCGATAATGTTTTTAGTAGACAACTTAGATACTTCTAAGTTCATTGTAGCTATTCTTGTCGTGTGAGTGTTGATGCTGACGTTTGTGACGTCACTCTTGCTCACGTTCGTATCAACTATATTCTCTTTGGATATTTTATCTAATTTTACAGAACATGGAACTAAACAAGTCTTAGTGTTGAGAGATGGCACTGGAGGACTTTCTTCACAGATCGGCGTAGCTTCGTTCGTAGTGTTTTCGATTAGTTCTGATATTTTCTCTATTTTATCGGCTTTGGCATCAGAATTTCTAGCAGTAGAGGTGCAAATGGAGGGTGAAGGCTGTTCGTCGTTTTCATTAGGTTTAACAGACTCATATGAACTAGTAGAAGAATCGTTTTCTGAGTTAGAGTTTGAGTTGAGATTTTCATGGAACCGTTTGCCCATCATTAAATTTAACCAATGACCATCAACTGGCACAATCATACGTTGACTGTGATTGTTATAGGAACTTTTATCATTGTTACTACTAGAAGGTTGAGAGCTGAAACAAACAAGTTATACATTTTAAATGATGTTACATTGCAATATATTTCGGTATGAATAGAACTTGTGAAATAATACCTGTCATCTACAGCTGGAACTTGCTGCGGTGACGGCACTCGTGGCAGAAACCTAAGTCGCGGTGCGAATTCCCTCACGAGCTCATCGGACAATGGCTCCCCTTTCCTGATCTGTTGGTAAAAATATAATTCTAATATTCTGACAATACAATGCATAAAGACACAATTATAAATAAGTCTATGAACCTGTTCCAAACCAGAGAGCTGCAGTGGAGGTGGTGGTGGCCGGCGCAAGCGCAGTCCCCAGATGGTCGCACGTTTCTTCATTTCGCGACCACATTTGAATCGCTTGCGAGATGACGTCAACGCTGTCAAGATTTTTTCACGGCGTTCTGTGACTGGGGTCCGCCACATCTAGATAGAAAAGCAAAATGAACATAATACACTTTTAAAATTAAACCTGTATTATTATTTTCTTTATACAAAAAACAACTAACCTTTTCAGGTAATTGCAGTGCATGCCAATTGTCCATGATGTATGGCATAATAACACTATCTAGGTCGAAATAATTCGGAGCGTTGTACGCAGTGAGGTTATACAGAGCGAGGTGCGCAAGGTCCAGCCAACAAAGCTCCAGTCGCCGTAGATATTCCGTTCCTCCGTTGCAGTGAGCGCACGCAAATATGTACAACCTGAAATTTTAGTTGAATGTTATAATTTCAGTGGGTTCCACTATAGTTAGTGAGATATGCTTGTTATATTATTGAGTGAGAGACCATCGAAAAACCGGCCAAGTGCACCTCGGAATACGCACAGTGAAGGGTTTAGCCAGTAGTCGGGTGGAATAATTAAATATTTTATCCCAATAACAAGCTTATACACATTTCGTTAATTCCGTATGTTTTTCAACTCCAAATTTAAGTTTTTACGCACATATTTGAGAGATTTTCCATGTAATTATACAAATTAACGATTTTATGATTTTCGATGTCCTGTAGGTATTAATGAATAGCTGGTATCAATACGAACAAGTTTTATATGAGACAAAAACATCCGAAGCGTCACGTTTCCGAGAAATAAGCAAGCCATCAAATTTACAATCGTAAGGTTTGTCCGCTAAAACTCGCGAGGGTAGGTGCCCCGCTGTCAAATTTACCTTGGAAGACCAGACACACGCGCCTGCGCGTTTTAGCGAACGCCCTGATATTTGTAACAATACGCATCGCACACTACGCGGCCACCGGTCGTGGTTATGTAGTGCGCGAGGTCCTTTTTTTTTTTTTCGAAATGGCATCTCGCAGTTCAACCTAGAGAGGTTGTCGTCTGCTTAACCGGACGTGCGCGAGGTCCATAAGCCGCTGAATTATTGTAATTTTCAGTCTACAGTATACTTACTTATCGCCAGCATACAACGGATATTGTAAACTTGATACGCATCTTTGGTGAAACCAACGAGAACACCGACAGCATAGTAACATCTGTAAATTATAAAAAAAGGAATTCAACTTTTTAAGGAATAACTCAACTTTGTACGTTCATGGATAGTCTTGGAGCTTTGCATGATAATTTACGATTATTTTAAATAAAATAAAATATCTGGCCAATTTGAATGAACATTGGACGCGCCTGTGGCTTACGAATAGCCACAAATATAGCCATAAATCTTACAATCGCTAACGTATTAAGACTAATACATAAAATAATACACACCTGTGCAAGCCAATCGCTTTTGTCGCCACAGTAACAATGTGGTTCATGTTGTTCTTTGCAACCATCAGATACTGAGGCCGATGACGTTGTTGAAGCAGTCTGAAAACACACGTTATTTAATATCTATTAAATTAACGACGTTATTCAAGTTGGTAGTTTGGAATGGTAATAAACCTACGTAGCAGGGTGCAGTGAGTTCCTGTTGTTGCCGCCGTTGCTGTCCGCCCTTAAACCTAAACATGTCTGATCGCTTGAGCGCCCTGTTCTCCGCCGCGGCCACTCTATACCTTTGGTCGACGCACCTTTTGCAGTGCCATGATGCACCTGTTAGAAATTTTGAAATTTAGGCACGAATGATAAGTCATCGAGAAGGTATTCAATCAAACATTACATTATTGCAAAGGCCGCGAAATAGGCAATTGCAGGTCGAGTATGAGTTTAATACTAATACGAGACAGGCAATTGCCATTTCCGCCGAGGCATATAAAGTGCTTTTCTCAAAAGGATGCAGGGAAATAAAACATACTTTATTAAGTATGTAAATAACAAATCAAGACGCATTTTAAGCTTTGCCGCCAATTTTCTATTTATCATCTGTGCCGAAAAGCAAACGCATTTATTAGCCAAGTGAACGCATATTCGAGTGCAATTAGACAAAAAATACTCAAGGTGGAACGCAGTTTATAGTGGTCGGATTTTCATGGGACTTTTTTTATTGAGTACCTAGAGGAGTGGAGAAGAACGTAAAAAAAATAATTTCGCGGCTTGCGACTTTTTTTTGAATTTTCTTTGGAATATTTTTTTTTCGTTTATGACTAACTTCAAATTCGACGAATTTATATTGTAGCGTAATAGTGTGACCTGTGTGCATCCATTAAATGCTAATTTGATCTGTTTATTTGTTCATTGTAGTCGATGTAATGCAATATTTCAAGTATTTTTTGAAAATTTCCTATTTTCTGCAATTATTTCTAAAATATCTACTTTTAAGGCTAAGATTTCTTTTGAAATTGATAACTGATGCTTTTTCAAAGATAACTGGATCAGAAAGTATTAATGAAGACCACTATCATGAGTGTAGCGACTTAAAATTCATTCGGAAATGTTAGAAAATGTACTGGCTGCTGCAGTAATGTACTATTTGTACATTACTGCAGCGGCCAGCAACAGAGGCATTGATGGACGAACGTGTAAAAATCCATATGACAGATATGGATTTTTGTATTGTGTTTAGCGGCCAAATCAATTACTAAACTCATATCTGTCGAGTTATTTAAAAATGAAACGATCTTTTACTCTGAAACATGGCAACCAAGGAGGTAACTTATCAAAGGTTTTATTTAAATTTCGAATTGGCTTGCAAATAGAAAGCGGTTGATTGAAAAAAAAACAAATGAACTCTTCAACGCGAGAGTTTTAATTTCCTCGCATTATTTGAGAAAAGTACTATACAAGCCTTGGCCACAACTAGGCATTGATGGACTTACGTATGTGGGCCGAGGCGAAGTTCAGGCGAAGTTCGTCCATAAATGCCTCTGTTGCTGGCCGCTGCAATAATGTACTATTGCAGAGGCGTGGTGATGTTATTTTTTTTTGTGTTTTTTTTCGGTGTTTTTTTTTTGTGTTTTTTTTTGTGTTACTTGAGACATTAAAGGAATATCAATGGTAGGTAATTATAATTAAGGTTCATGTTGATAACACCGTAGCTGGGGTGATTTCAGAGTTCTATATTATTCGAGATTCGCAATTTTAAACCACACTTTTTAAAACATTATACGTGTTTAATGTAAGCAATATAGTGAGCAAACAGATATGGCGCACATCTACCAAGCCTACAAGGCAACCAGCACGTAACTGATGCCCATTACAAGTAACAGTGGACTACAGTCTGATGGCTTTTTGGCGCTTGCGTTAAAAAGTGTCGATAAAAAAACGTCTGCAGATAAAAGTAGTAAAGGATCGATTCGATTGGTTGAAATCCACATCGCGTCTCTTGCGATATGGTCGACTCGCTTTTACGCGTGTTGAAAGCACATAGGTAAGTGTGCCATGTAGCCTGTAGGTACTACCGAGTTCACTGACGGTCTACAACTTTTCACCTTTATTCCCTAACTAAACCTAAATACCCTAAAACCTAAATAAGTTTTAAAAGTTGTTGATCGTCCGTGAATTTGGTAGTACCCAATGTGCCTTAAAAGTTTGGTGTCTAAATTTGAATAATAATTATATCTAGCAATATGGTCCAGTTGCCACTAGCCGTCTACTGCAGGGTTATCAATAATGGAGTTGAACATGCACCCATAAAGTTTTTTAGCAAATTGAGGTTTTATTATCATTAAATTAAAAACGGCAAACCACAATTGCTTTTCATACATCTACGACTTTGGTCAGTGGATCTGTAAAGTACCTTGGTTGCGTGCACACAGTCTACTTTATGCACATTAGTGGGAACACAACGATATCATGTACCTAATCACGTTTCACGCTACGGTTGTTAGGCTGTGCAGTATCCCTTCACATGTTTGTTGAACTACGTACCGTTAATCCATGCATCGACGGGCGGTGAGTGACACTTGGCGTGGTAGCCTCTTCCGCACATGTCGCAGGCGATGATTGCGTTGGTAGCGGGGCTCGCGGCGGGCCCCTCGCGCCTCTTGCACACCACGCACATGATGCGCCCATCGTCCGCGGGCGGCGCGCTCAGCAGCTTTAGCGACGCCACCGACGCCCACGCTTGCGTACCGTCGCCGAACTTGACCAGGCACCGCGCCGTCCCCGTACCAACCTCACATGAGTCGTTGTCATTGCTAGTACTCAACTCTACTATTGTTCCTGAGTTGAAGGAAACGCTGCATGAATAATCTATTTTATGATTTTAATTGATTTCCTATAGTGTGCAATTTCTAGTTATTATTGCAAAGAGAAGTAATACTTTTCAAAAAGCTAGCTAAGGCAAAATAAAGCTTTATAATTTTTGTCCAGATTATAACAAAATACTTGAGTGCAGGTTTGACACTGTAATTTTTGGTTGTAAATCCTAGTTACATGATTATGGTCTCTCTTGAATCCATAAATATGTAACTAGAGTATGATTGCGGACTAAAAAGGGTATACAATTTAAGTAAATACACACCTAAATAATATCTTCCATCTTTGTTTGGTACCAGAACATCATCCCCACAGTGGAATGGATTATAATTGGTTTTTTCCGTGTTAGTTGTTGAATCTGGCATGGCATCCTGTGTTTCTTCTTCTTTTTTTTCATTCTTTTTGCTAGCACATGGTGTGATCGTTTTGTCAAGGTCGCTCAGGAGGGCATCGATCAGAGACAATTGCGTTGAGACCTCTTTGAAACAAACCAACAAAGTAAATCAATAACATTTTTTGAAATATTACTGCATTCTAGGGATGTATGTTGAAAATAAATATAATCTATGCATAGCGTCATTTCTTAGTGTTGATGGAACATCATGAAAGTGTAGTGAAAAGATATATAACAATCAATTAATGAATATATATAAAAAGATACACAAAACTAACTTTATAAAAGCAACAACAACAGTATCTTAGGCCGCTATCCCACTGGCGTTTTCGAGCCTCGGCGTTTCACCAACGTCTTAAAATATCATCGCACAGCGAAAACGTTGCGCAGACGCGACGTTGACGTCGCGACTTTCTAGTGGAAAGTGCAGACGTTAGGGAAATACAAACACTCGTATAACGCCAGTGGGATACACCGCCCTAGGAGGCGGCCCAAAATTGCAATGCGAGGCAGGTGTAAAAATCAGAATAAATCAGAATAGTGCCATCATTGACTATCAAGTTACCGTGTTTTATTTGTCACTTTTATTTTTGTAATTTTAGTTACTGTAATTAGTTGTAAACACAAGCGTTGTAATTAAATCAAAGCTATTTAAATATTACGAGCTAGCATTTCTCTTTAACCGACTTCAAAAAGGAAGAGGTTCTCAATTCGATTGTTTTTTTTTTTGTTTGATTGTGTGTACACCGATTATGCTGAGATTTATGATCCGAATTACGTGATTCTTCTTGCATACAAATTTAACATAGTTTGGCCCAGTAGTTTTTGTTTTATTAACATTTTTTTACTTCAGTCGTGTGGCCTAAACATAGAGTATATATAACCAAGAAAGGGACTTCAAAACGACATCAACGCGGTATTATTTTTTGTGTCATTTTATTACTGCAGTCGTGTGGTCTAATTTAATGTAAGTTTACCGATTTCTCCCCCATTTGTGGATTCTCAAAATTCTTTTTTTATTTGAAAGAGTATACTCCTGAGGTCCCATTTAAATTTGGTGAAGATCTGATGCTGATCTTCGGAGATTTACAATGAAACTCTTTTAAAAGATAGACGGTAAATCGGTGGTGATTGCTGCAATCGCTTGGATGTTTATTGTTTATACAACATCATGACGTAACATCACGCCTATATGCTCTGAGGGGTACGCAGATGTGTACAATACACCCAGATTTTGACAGTTATGGCATGCTAAGTTCCATTTATTTGGGTAAGCCTATTACCATGACATGTATTGTTAACATTGATGTAAAATAGGTAAATTCATAGTAAATATTTGTAAACGATATTACAACTAATAGAAACGGAAAAAAAAACATTTTTGCATAAAAATAAACCGACTTAAAAAAAAAACAAGCCAAAGTAGATTTTTTTCGTGTTTTTCTCCCTTTTGTAATTATGATCATTAATTGCTTTATTTTTGTTAACTACTTCGGAGAATCGTTAGTGAATGTACAGTAATTTCTATACAATCTACATCACAAAATATTAAGATATTTTCCAATAATAACTATCACAATACAATCAAATGCATCTAATTGTACGTAAAAAAAAAAATTCAACCTTTTGTGACCTTTGTATGGTTCTCCATACAACGACACCCCACCCCACCACACCCCTCTTTTTGTTTTATTCGTAATTTCACATCACTTTTGTGAACAATAAACCCCCAATCGAAGACTAGCGCCGCCGCACAGTGGTCTGGAAATTGAGTTCCATACTCATAGAAACTCACAAGTCAGGAATTCAAAAAATAAAAATTGCATAGGCTCTGGTATACCTCCCTTTACGTCATATTAACTTAGGGATGGTAATAGTAGCTCCACGGGTGAGAAAAAAAAGGTTTGTGTTTTTTTTTATGGGAGAAAACACTTAAATTACATTTTTTTGAAACTGAAGGGCTGGTGCTCATACGAGCTATTGTACCATACACGGCGATCAATATGACATCTAATTTATACGCCTTTGGTTGCCGCTTCGCACGTAGCATTTTTTTTTTAATTTTGATTTTTGGTCTGAGATTTTTCAAATCTATGACTTGGCTATGAAGTTGCCGATCGATTTACTTATACTAACGTTAGTTTATAGCCTGCTAATGACTTTTATGATGATGCTATGAGTTTTTTCCAACTTATTCATTTCCGAAGGAGTAGCTTTACATACATCACAAGTCTGCGATGAGGTATTTAATAGCTGTGAAGTGATTTTTCCATCTGTCATGGTCATAAGCATCGAGTGCTTAGCAGCATAGCTTCTCATAATAGAAGGCTGCAGTTCTGCAATCTCAGCTTTAATCATAGCCTGCTCTCCCACGATTTTTAACTTGAAATACATTGGTCTGCAGGACATTGTGGAAGATGGCTTTGGATTTTTCTCTCTCTTCTCCTTTCTTTTTTTCCGCCACAAACTAAGCGCAGCGGCACTAACGAACACATAAAAAACTAACATCGTCGTCTTCCGAGAAAACTATTAGTGGAGCTAAGCCCGCTACAGAAGAGAAGGAGAGTGGCAGAGCTCCTAACGCATAGCACTCGAAGTCTTGCTCATGCAACTGGTTTAAAAGCACAAAACAAGAATGAAGCAGACATCATTATACTGGTCTCGGAGAATCCCGAAGAGGTTATAAAGATAATTGTTAAAGCCAAAGAAAACTGTTTCTATGTATTCCGCTGATAAAGCTCTAGGTATTTTGACCTCATTGAAGCTTTTGAAGAGGCAGTATGTAACATTAAGATCTTGTGCAAAAGAAGAAGGAATATCCACTGAATCCTTTTTATACTGCCATCCATGAGGCGAGGAAAGACTGCTATCTCCAAAAGATACCATAGGTACAGTGGTACCATCACGGAGAGGTAAACGTAAAGCTCAAAGAAATTTTGGACAAAACTGTGGCTAGGCTTGGAAAATTCCTACATGTGGAATTTTCGCTAGATGGTAAAGAGTTGACATTGATATGCAAGTGGGGCTTTGATGGTGTTTCAGAGAGTTGACATTGATATGCAAGTGGGGCTTTGATGGTGTTTCAGGGCAAAGTTAGTATAAGCAGACTATGGCAGGCAAAGATATGCAGCATATATATTTTTATTTGTTCTTTAGTGCCTCTGCGCTAATTGTGCGGAAATAAAAAGGAGAAGAGAGAGGAGAATCCAAAGCCATCATCCATGTCCTGCAGACCAATTTTTTTTAAGTTTTTTTTTAAGCTGAGATTGCAGAACTGCTGTCTTCTATTATGAGAAGCTATGCTGCTAAGCACTCGATGGTTATGACCATGACAGATGGAAAAATCACTTCACAGCTATTAAATACCTCATCGCAGACTTGTGATTTATGTAAAGCTACTCCTTCGGAAACGAATAAGTTGGAGAAAACTCATAGCATCATCATAAAAGTCATTAGCAGGCTATAAACTAACGTTAGTCGATCGGCAACTTCATAACCACGTCATCGAAGCGGCAACCAAAGGCGTATAAATTAGATGTCATCTTGATCGCCGTGTATGGTACAATAGCTAGTATGAGCACCAGCCCTTCAGCTCCATTGAGTTTCAAAAAAATGTACTTTAGTGTTTTCTCCTATTCAAAAAAAACACAAAACTTTTTTTTCTCACCCATGAAGCTACTAATACCATCCATACGTTAAATATGACGTAAAGTGAGGTATACCAGAGTAATTGCAATTTAAATTTTTTGAATTTCTTACTTTGAGTTTCTATGAGTATGGAGCTCGATTTCCAGACCACTGTGCGCCGGCGCAGCTTTAACGCGCCGTACGCGCGAAGGCAATCAAGCTGCGCAAAACCAGTTTAAGCGGATCTCTCATTGTATGAGAAAACTGTACAAAGCGAAGCCATGTTATATTGGAAATGTATAGTTTAATATGTCCCATGTGTATACATATTCAAGTTGGTGTGAGGACCATTCGCAGTTTAAATGTATGATTTTGGATGTGTTTCGTAATTCCAAAGCTTAGTATTTTTCAATTTGTTTTTTAAATTAATGTTAATGTTTTCTGTTCAATGAATATTAATTGTTTTAAATACAGAGCAAATAAGAAGAAAAAACATGTTGTTTACTCTGTAAAAACGTGCCCAATGCAATTCACATATGTTTTGATTTAGGTAAATTGAAGAAAAAAATAAATAAACTGGAACGAGATACTGTCTAAATCCGAAAAACGTTGGAAATATGCCTCAATCGCAAATGATTTTGGTATTTCGTCTGGAATTTTCATCTACCGCCGTACCTTTCAATCAAATAAGGAAAATGCATACAGACTTGATCTATTTTAAGAATAAGTTAAGCATAACCTTATTCCTTTATTCCTTTTAATATAAACTTTTTCTTTCATTGTAAATGTTGAGGACCTGATTTTCAAGCACAGAATTTACAAAGGAAAATATGTTCAAACTATGATAATAGGACCTGTCAGGGTAGTCAATAATTTAAGACTTGGGTAATTGGAAAAATTGAACTTTGGTACAGTATTAGAAAATCTGAGATTCTAAAAAAACATGATCTTTTGCAGTAATCTTTAATTTAAATACTAACTTTTATGGTAATACTGATTTGATGTGGTTTTCTCATCCATTAACCCGCACTGGGCAGACATGGTTGATTACGGACTGGTGCCTCACATAGAGAGGAGTCCTAAGTCCCAGTAGTGGGAACATTATAGGCTGATCATGCTTAAATCTTTAAACAGATGACAAAATAAACACAGCAACCAAGGGAAATATGAAAAGTTAATTCCAAGCAAACGTAGTTGAAAGGTTGAAAATATTATCACCCAAACACAGAGACTGATGAAGATTATCCATGCAAACCTGCAAAAAAAACTGATTGGGAAAATAAGCCCGTTTGATTTTCAACCCTCCACATTCGAATTAACAAAGAATTTAACTACTGTGAAAATAAATCATTAACATGTATTTAATAAATAAATATAAATGTCTTGATTTATGCGAGTACTACAGAAATAGGAGAATACTTACATTTAATTATATTTTGGGTCCAGCATGGTAAGCAAAAATGACATAATCAGTGAATGATTACATGTTAATATATTCAAGTAGATGTTTCCAATTACAGCAAGGACTTAATATAAAGTGACTAAATAATTTGATTGAGAAAAGGGTGATGATGATGATTAAAAACATTCTTCAACTGACCAGTGCCTCTTGCCTTAAAAGCAATTAAAACTATGCAAGCGGAAAAAGCTTGAGAAAAGCATGTTGTTATTACATGTTTTGTAAACTACAAAATATTATGACGAATTATTAATCTTGATCTTGCAGTTTTTAACATCATGAAACCATTGACTGTCTGTTTAAAAACAATAATTTCATTTCAAGAGAGTACAAATTTTATATGGGTCTGAACTTTAGCAAATGGATATTGAAACAGATTTATCGGGGTCATTTTACTGTTGCTTCAACATATTGTTTTCCCTATACAATTACAAGGAAAACATATTTTAGAGGCATGTTAGAGCTTACCGGAACTGAAAAGGGTACACCAGTTCAATTATAATGTGATAAGAATGCAAAACATTAGAGAACACTCACAACCAAAGTTTAAATGTTGAGTCTAACAACGTAACTTTGTTCACATTGGCATTTAATTACTTTTGTATTCCTCTAACAACAATTTTGTATGGTTCAGAAACAAACCTGGAACTCAGAACTTTGTCCATAGTAAATGCTTACCATGCAAAGTGCAAGTTGTAAACTTTTCTTTCAGCCAATCAGAAACTACAATTTTACAAATAAAAACTTCTTACTTTGTTTGTATTTATGGACGTAAGTCATTCAAAATGACAACAATATTAAAAGCGGCACCGGTAGTATCAGAATTTTACAAGAATCCGGAATTACAGAATCAGAATAGGGTGAGTTCAGGTTTCTGTGTTACTTACAAATTAGATTTACCGTTTGTCTCAGGTAGCATTTACTTTTTCTTTGACCAATGTGTTTATTGTTCGAAACCTGATCTAAGTGTAACTGTATTCTATTAGCAAATAAATAGGACTATATTGAAGATGCACGCTGAGAAAAGTTACGAGTAGTTGTAGCTATCATCACAATCTAAATCAAAGCATTTGAAAAAAGAAGCTAAAAGCTTCTTGTAACAATTAATTGCTACTCACCAGCGTTGATGTCCATCTCAGTTATGATTTTTTTAACTCATTTACAGCATTGGAGAAGCATATTTTGGACTCAAATTTCATACTAAATGAGCAAACACGTAAAGCATTGGCGCTTCTGCGGCCATTATACTAGTCAAACGTTTCACAGTTTTCCCGCGGTAACAAAATATTACTCAGATATCATGGGTAAACTTGATTGATAACGATTTTGTTAATTGACTACACTTTTATTTCTTTTAAATCAACACTTGTATTGCTAAATTCATACTAATAACATTATAAATTAAACAAAATAACCTTTCGAATTTCTTCTATCGGATATCAATCCCTCTAAGCACGTCACTATTGTTGAATGTTGGAAGTACTGTTTTGAATGAACTAATCGACTGTTCCCAAAAAATCACGGCTCCTGATATTTTCTCATCCTCACCGATTTTTATTATTATATCTTATAGTTTATATCTTTAATATTTTTTTGTGTAAATGTAAACTGTTTACGTACTCTTACCGATTCATTTTATACCTTTATATTTAGTTCAAAATAGCCTGTAAGCATGTAAAGCGGCGTCCCCACTATGAGCCGCGAGGCTTTTTGGGCCGCGCGACTCGGCCTCGCGAGCCTATTGTGCTTTTTTTGCAACGCGTCGTCATTTTAGAGCCGCGCCGCCCTCCTTGCGCAGATGCCATAGACTATATAGAGATTTTACCCTGCAGTTTCTTTTGAGATGTACGAAGAAGAGGACATGCTTTTAGCTTCAGCAGGAATAGTAATAAGCACCGCTGTGTGCTAGCGCACTGACAGGCCGCGCGGCCCATCCCCACTACCTAGAGCCGCGCGGGGCTTCCTTTGAAGTAGACCAACAACCGTTGGGTTGCGCGAGGCCGGACGCGCGTTTCAGGCCTCGCTCTCGTCCACACTCACGAGGCTCGGCCGCGTGGCTCAGCCTCACGGAGCCGCGCGGCGCTAGTGGGGACGCCGCGCGCCGCTTATATACTTATAAAAATAACTCAATAATGACAAGTGTCATTAATTTGAAGTGTCTGATGAGATGACGAAAAATAGAGAAGTACGGAAGAAGAAGACATGCTGCGCCGACCCCAAATGAATTGGGATAAGGGCCAGAGAATGATGATGATGATGATGATTGTCCCAATGGTCCCGCTGTCTATGGTTTAGTGCTGGGCCACATTGCAGCTGACCGAGAGTGGCTTTTTTTGGACTGACTTTTTGTGACCAAGGTAAACTGAATCGAAACTCCTCCTCACCTCTTCTCCTTTGCACTCCTCTAAACAAGTTGACAAAATCGCTGTCTCAAATAAAAATCCGCATCCCACACGAAATACACACCTCAGTGTGGACAGAGCTTAATCCATAACCTTGGCCGGTGTGCGCTGAAGAGCAGTTGAAAGTTGTACCATGCTTTCTCACTCTCAGTAGTCTCAGTGTTGTGTGTGCACACATGTGCACTGGATGTGACCCACCAAGCTATACATATCCAGCTTTGTATGAGTTTCCCGTACGATGAGAGATCAACATGATTTGGTTTTGCTTAGCTTTATTGGTCGTCGTGCGTACAGTGATGGAAATGATTGAACACCCATTTTCATAATTGTAACCTCGAAAGCTACTCGACTCATTATTGTAGACTTTACGAGCGGTTTCAGACTAGTGTATTTTGTAGCGCGTAAAAGCTCGTACTCGCGCCTATTCCGGCATGACAGCTTGATTAAAATGACAGATGTCAGCAAAAGTGGCGACCTAATTAGCGACTCACATTTGTACAAGCTACAGAATGTGCGTGTGGTGTGAGGGATACTTTGTTAAAACTCTGAAAATTTGCTTACCTACGATTTATTGAGCATTCCCAAAAAACTGTGAAAGTTGGAATCAGATTTTGTTAAAGTCAAATAAGCGAGATAAGAACTGTAAAGTTGGGCCCTCAATTCTCACATGTGGCCGTTTTCTAAAAAGACTCCTAACGAAGACGAAACGCACTTGTTCTCCCCATTATTGCGATATTTTTTTTTTTTGTTCTAGTCTAGACCAAACCAAAGTTCCAACATTTTCACAATTTTTTTTTTGAAATGCAGGTTTAATGTATGAACTATATAATTTAAACACCTCCAAGACTCCCACACAATTCAATCAACATCATTAATTAAATTTATTCAGAACTGTAAAGTTGGGCCCTCAATTCTCACATATGGCCGTTTTCTAAAAAGACTCCTAACGAAGACGAAACGCACTTGTTCTCCCCATTATTGCGATATTTTTTTTTTGTTCTAGTCTAGACCAAACCAAATTTCCAACATTTTCACAATTTTTTTTTTGAAATGCAGGTTTAATGTATGAACTATATAATTTAAACACCTCCAAGACTCCCACACAATTCAATCAACATCATTAATTAAATTTATTCACCAGCACAATGTTTTGAGTGCGTTACATTGAGTTTTACCGTAAACATGATTTTTACCTCAAAAAAAAAGTCATTTCCCAGCAATAATTTTTGCGTACGGTTTAATGTACAGAATGCTTGGTTAACGGCTTCGTGAAGTCTGTTTATATTACTTACGTATAACTGTTAGTATGCTTACTCTTGTAGCTATTGGTTTTTGTAAACAAAGTTACTCCGTGTCACCTACCTGTCACTTTATTCATAGAAAAATCAAAGAAAACTTTTCTGTGACGTTTTGTTTCTATGGGTCGGTAAACAATGACATTTTGTTTAAGAGGCAGAGATAGTAACCTACCGATACCTGTTGGTAGGTTATGAAAATGGCCGATAGAGGATTATTCCTGTAGGGCTATTACGTGTCTCTGGTGACAGCTCGAAATGATAGTAACTGGGCTGAGTGTCTATCAATTAACTGTCGAAAGGTTAGTTTCATATTATGTTTAACCAGTCGCGATCAAATATGACGTCATTGGTTGTCAACGTGGCTGATAGTCACCGTAACTCATTTTTGACAGACGCTTTCGTATCGATACATAAATTATTTCGATTATGTAAGTATAGTGGACAACAAAATGATGACAACTGAGTTTGAAGTCGTTAGACGACGTAAAGACGTTACACCGTACCCGGGCTGTTAGTCACCGTAAAGTGATATCCACTCAGTGCGATACGTAATACCAATATTATGACATTCTCGGTTGTCATCAAAGTTCGGTGTACAACCGAAGCTTGATAGTCACTGGATATCAGAAAGATACGTAATAGGCCTACAGTACCTAATAAACTATGGACACTACAGGAAAAGTATTTATGCCAAAATCTAAGCTAATGCCAATCAAAATTTGAGCATCTTAGGTGCTTTTATGCGCCGAAAATACACTAATCTGAAACCACCCTGTATGTCTTTTTAAAACATATGGAAACGGGTATTTATCGCGAATTTTACCTTTAATATAAGCCTGACGATGACGTTTCGACCGGATTGCACCAGCACCGGATTTCATCAGTCTTCCCGAGTTCCCGCGACCACGGCTGGTGTAATCCGATCGAAACGTCGGGCTTGTAATAAAGGTAATTTTTGCGATAAATACCCGTTTCCTTAATTATGTTCTAGAATGCACTCTGTATGTGTCATCATCTAAAATGAGGGATTTTCTTTTTCAACTCTTGCCTAGTCGCTGTATAGATGGCGCTGAACTTGTTAAGTTACTGCAAGGAACGGAACGTCACATTATTTCACTTGGATGGATGTAATGGTTATATTCGGAATCATAAGCAAACGAAAGTGTCAGTCAACGAGCGTATGTGACGTGACGCAATGTTTTTATTTCATATTTTCACCTTCAAAAAGTTTTGATACACCAACTAATAACAATGAACGCGTCGTCTGTGTCAAACTGCCAACGTGACGTGAGTGAGTTGTCAGTATTGGTTGTCACTATTGTCAGTGGAAAAAGTAAATGTTTTGACAGTCAATGTGTCATACAAATCTATACTAAAATAAAACAACACAAAAAATACATTATTTTCTATTTCTCATGAATTTAACATTCTTTATTTGTTTTACATTCACTTAAAACAGTCAATTGCAGTGAGTTAATTAAAATGGGTAATTCTAGTATCAAACAACACTACGAAACTGCGTCGAAAACAGGTGTTTTACAATTATCTGATCACAGGCTGAGGGAAATACCAGTTGAAGCACTGAATTTAAGTGATGTTTTAAGAAACTTAGACCTGTCTAAGAACAAATTGACATCGTTGCCGGATGATATGAGTAAATTTAAGCTGCTGAAACAGTTCAACCTAAATACAAATAAAATTGAAATCATTCCAGAATTCATAGGTAATCTGAAGAAACTTGAAGTGTTTAACATATCTAATAATTTAGTTACATTCCTACCAGAATCTTTTTCAAAGCTGAGTAATTTGAAACAAGTTTATCTGAACAATAACAAACTAAAAGAATTTCCAAAACAACTGTTAGGAGTACATTGCTTGGAAGTTGTGGAGCTGTCACACAATAAGATAACAGAGGTACCTCAAGGAATGTCAGAGCTATATGCAGCTGAGCTAAATTTAAGTCAAAATGAAATATCAAGCATTAGTGAAGATATGCATCAGGCTCCGAGACTAAAAATTTTGAGATTGGAAGAAAATTGTTTAAGTTTGGATTCAATCAGACCAAGTTTACTTAGAGACTCCAAAATGCACACCATTAACTTAGATGGTAACTTGTTTGATCCAAAACAGTTGATGTTGTTGGAAGGATACAACGAGTACACAGAGAGATACACTGCAATGAAAAAAAAAATGTTTTGATGGCTTTACAAAATATTTTGGAACTCGATAAAACAAATTCTAAATATAGAAATGTCTTGTAAAACTCAAGTTTTAATATGCTTATAGGGACACAGTCTTCTTATAATAAATTCTGTACCTACACCAAATCTAGTTTATATTTACTTTTAATGTTTATTATTACTGAAACATAGTTGTTATGTGATTATAGATTATGATGTTTTTTATTATAATGCAAAATATAATAAATTTTTGTTTTTTTTTTAATCTGTCTAAAAATAAAAAATGCGTCAGAGTTGCTAGGTGACCTGGAAAAAACTAGCCAAGTGACAGTTGAACTTGTGTGGAGAGGGTCCTGTACAATGCCAGTCTTAAATTGAGTTAACCACTTTATTTTTAATTGATATAATTCTAATAGGTTTTTCTGTAATCTACAAGCAATGAACTATATTAGATTTTTTTTTTAATTTTAGGCTCAGTAGTTTCTGAGATCAGTTGGGTGGAATGGTCAATTTTCGTCTTCTTTCATGAATAAAATCAAAACTATTTATTTTACAATAATAACAATGAATATTATATCTGCGATCCTCATAACGACCCCTTTCATTTGATATATTACACAGTATAGTTTGCAAAACTTTTTTTTTTAATTTCCTAGTTTGTCCCCGTAAATGACCCTTATTTAAAAAAAAAAAAAATGCTTTGCGTAACTGTGTTTGGGTCATAGGATTACACCATCCTACCAAATTTCACCTGATGTGGTCCAGTAGATTCGAAGCAATTTAGCTGTGACAGACAGACAGATGCACGAGTGATCCTAAAAGGGTTCCTTTTTTTTAATTTTTTGTATGGAACCCTAAAAAGCACCTAAATTCAAATAGTGCCCACTGAATTTAGAACAATCGTTTTCAAATTATAAAATACTAGCGGACGTCACGCGGTTTCACCCGCGTAGTTCCCGTTCCCGTGGAAATACGGGTATAAAATTTAGCTTATGTTACTCAGGTTGAATGTAGTTTTCTTATTTGGCACTTTTGTTGCATATTTGGAGCATTTAGGATGCATATTTCGACAATTTTAAGTTTTACTTATTCAGGTCTCTCTTTAATAGCAAGTGTGTGTTTCGACCGCGCGGCCACGGTGTTTTTTTTAAAGAAAAACTATGCCAAGATTATGTAAAAATTTGAAAAAGTTGATTCCCCAAAACCATAAATTTGTCAAAGTTATGGTTAAAAAGTTATAAGGGTTTGAACGTGGCCGCGCCATCGAAACGCGGAGAACCGCGCGGCCATGGAGATCTTTAAAACTAAGCGTTGCAGAGACCTGAAACATAGGTAAATAACAAATTGAACTGTAAGACGAAAACCGGCCGCGCCATCGAAACGGTGAATAAAACGTTATTGCCGATATCTCGCTGAAAAGGCATCGCAGCGGTCTGAAGTTTTTTGTAAAACCTAGATTTGAATTTGTCAAAACTTGTAAAAAATACCTACAGAAAATAATCCTAGGTTTATATTTTAGGAGCTGTAAGACTAAAACCCCATGGCCGCGCCATCGAAACGGTGAATAAAACGTTATCGCCGATATCTCGCTGAAAAGGCATCGCAGAGGTCTGAAGTTTTTTGTAAAACATAGATTTGAATTTGTCAAACATTGTAAAAATAGGGGAGGAAACAGTGACTCGGATTTTTTCGATACGCTCAAAAATATAGTAAATAATATATAAACAAAGTGATTTTTTTAGATCTTAAAGTCAGATTACTACATTTCAATATTGTATCATTATATTTTCATTGCAGCTTATAATAACTACACTAAAAAATAAAATATAAAAAAATAGATTTGAGTCACTGTGTACCGGTGGACGTATACAGTGACTCAGTAGTGTAGTACACACTGACCCTATAGTACCTATACAGTGACTCAATGAAAATAAAAAATACAAGACTCTTTATTATTTTTCATTAAATGACAAATGTAAATGCAAGTATTTCAATATATGACTTAATATAATTAATCAGTCTTAGAATTATATTCTAATTTTACTCTGGTTCACACTTTAACTTCTTACTCTAATAGGTATTATTTTTAATCATGAGATCACATTGTAGGTAATAGACTTATTTTCTAAAAAAAAACTGAATGTTATAAACCAAACAAAAAAATCGTAAAGAAATAATTAACAAACAATAAAAATATTTAAAAAAAATCAACTAAATAATCAAATGAGATCAAATTTCACAAAAAAACAGACATTCGATATTTTTGCGTTACAAGACGTCTATCTAATCATCTTTAACTAATTCACAGTAATAAAACTAAAATCGATTGAAAAATAATAAAATGGTCTCGAAGCTGTTCCAATCATTAAAGGTTTAGGTAGAATAAATTTTAAATCATCCTCTTTTACAATAGACAGATCGGGCTTATTTGGCATAATAAATTTTTCTGTACCAGGCTTTCGCCTCAAAAATGATATGTAAAATTCCATGTTTTCATTTCGTTCCTCTAACACTTTGCCAATATATGTATAAGGATCTCTGTTTTTTGGTAGCTAATTGGACAATTACATATTCTCTTCTCTTATTGCTCGAGGTGAATAAGGTAAAAGTTTCTTTAAATCGTCATCTGTTAAAATAATGTTTCCGTTATCAGTGTCAGCTTCATTTTCATATCCATGATCTGTTGGCCATTCTACGTCGTCATCCGAATCTTGTAAAAATACTTCTTCATTTTCCATTTCTTCATCACTGCTTAATATTGTTCGAGTAATTTTACTTTTCTTTGCGTGGTTTTTTTTTTTTTTTTACTGTCTTTTCTTGTTCCAGCAACAATTTTTCAGGTGTATCGGTAGCAATTAGGCTACGTCTTGGATTCCTACGTTTTCTGTTATTTTGTCTAGGTTTGGCTTTTATAGGATCTCTGAATTCAAACGGACTTTTAAAAGATACTTGTGGTGATGAACTCGGTGGTATGTTGACGAATGAACTTGATGGTATGTTAATGGATGAAGTTGATGATAAATTGATAAATGACGTTGATGGTACGCTATTAGATGAAGTCAAAGTTTTTTGTGATAATGTTTGCATTTGGTGGGTCGTCTTCTACAGTTTCTTTGAAAAATAATTGCTCTTCCGAGTTAAACATTCTAAGTGGTTCAGTAGACTCATTTGTCTTGAAATTAATGGGTTCGTTAGGCAAATCAAATATTTCTAAATCAGCTTGTTCAGAAATCTCAAGTAAGCTTGGAGAAATAGGACTGCGAGTAACTTCATCTTGACGAAGACTTTCCGGGCAGGGACGATCGGTGACTGAGCTTGGCAGAAAATCTTCTTCTGAAAATACGTGCCTGTCAAAGGGAAAAATTCCACAAAAAAAAAGGAAAGGAAAGCAAAGGAAAGGAATTGCCAAAGGAATTGGCAAGGAATTGCAAAGGAATTTACTATATTTCTTGGCGTCATTGCTTTCTGAAATGCAGTTCCTATTATTTCACCTAAGTCATAAATAGTGACTGGCCTGCCAGGATTTCTCAGAAGCCAAGAATCAATAGCAGCATTATAAAATGTCTTGAAAGGTCCGTATATTCCTACGTCAAGTGGCCGTAGCTTAGCAGATGTATGGGGGTGTAATGTCAATACATTCACCCCTGCGTTTTTTGCTAAGTCTAAAGCTTCCAGACACAAATGTGACTCGTGGTTATCCATAATTAAAATATATGGATTTTCCTTTGATGCGTTCGTGTGTTTGATAAAATGCTTTATGACTTCTGGGAAAATCGAAGAATTCATCCATCCAGTCGGTGTTGCCAGCCCAAGAGTTCCAGGTGGAGTGTTTTTAATCATGTGGTCTTTGAATGTCTTCCTGGGAAATACCATCACAGGGGGCAAAAAAATTCCACTGCCACTTATTATACAGCAGGTTGTTACCAATGTTCCTCTTTCTCCACTTGTTACTTTTCCGATAGTTTTCTTACCTTTTGGCGCAATCACTTTTTGAGGTTTTTGTACAGTGGTGGTAGAAGTCTCATCCAAGTTAAATATTCGTGTGCCATCCGCAAAGGCTGGACTACGTTTCATTAAACTCTCCAGGTTATCATAAAATTTATTGACATTGTTTCTAAAAGAGAAAACAAAAGTTTGAAAGACATCAACCAGTCTTTGCCAGCCATTTTGTTTGCTTCCCACGAGGCAGGCATTTTCAAATTGTTTATTTTAGCACATTGATATGCTACTTGTCGGCTTTCTTTGGCTGTCAGCCCATAAAATAAAAGAGAACAATGAGTAAAGTACTCTTTGAGAACTTGTTCTTGTGCCGCTGTGAAAATTTTATTAACGGCGTAATTTGGCTCCAACTGTTGATCGTCAAGTGTTTCACAGTTCTTGGTCTTCCAATAATATCTTTTAAGGGTAGCAAATGCAACACCAACTTAGATGCTTGTCTTATCGAGTCTCCATTTCTTATTAGTAACAACCCTTCTTTAATGTTTTCTTGTGTTGCGTTTCCAATTTTGCGTTCTGTAGACCTTTGACGTGGCATTCTATCAACAAAATATAATAATTAAACAAATTAGCAAAAACAAAATCAAAAGGAAGACATAGAACTGCAAAAATAAATTGAAGTACACAGTGACTCATGAGTCACTGTGTACCGCTTTAAATTGAGTCACTGTACACAACTCCGCCATTTTGTATATTTTATATTGAAATGGATCGAAAAATCAATCAATAAACTGAATTTAACACACAAAGGCAATCTGTATAAACATAACTATAAGACAGAAACAATCATTACAACATTTTGTAGTTTAGCTATTAAAACAAATCAAACTTACCTTAAAATATAATTTTGTGAGCACTAAAAACAAAACACGTGGTGGCACCACTGTTTGGCGCTTGAGACGCCAGCTGACTGGTTTGTACGAGTCCGAGGAACGTTAGCTTCAAACTTGGGAGGGAGACAACAACTATGTACATCCTTTCCTAGCCAAAGTAGTAATGAGTCACTGTAGCCGCCTGAGTCACTGTTTCCGCCTAGACCCTACACAAAAAAATCCTAGGTTTATATTTCAGGAGCTGTAGTACGATATCGCTTAGAAATAAGTCGCGATTATTTACCGAAGAAATTAAGCCGAAGTTATTTGCCTAAGTTTCAGGTCTCTGCAACGCTTAGTTTTAAAGATCTCCGTGGCCGCGCGGTTCTCCGCGTTTCGATGGCGCGGCCACGTTCAAACCCTTATAACTTTTTAAACATAACTTTGACAAATTTATGGTTTTGGAGAATCAACTTTTACTAATTTTTACATAATCATGGCATAGTTTTTTTTAAAAAAAACGCCGTGGCCGCGCGGTTGAAACGCACACTAGTAGCAATAACACATGCATAAAAGAGCGTATAGATATAGGGCTGGAGCCAATGATATTCTAATAAACAGATATGTTGTGAGCGCGCATATCGTTAAGACTCGAAAACGGGCCAATTGGCTCGTTTTGCCTTTATACTGCGTGTATGTGAGCTGGCTCTGCCCCGCGAAACACTTATTTCGGTGGTTTTGTAGGTGTGTATCATATCTGTTTATTAGAATATCATTGGCTGGAGCATATTAAAAACCACATCGCAACTGTATTAAAAAGTACTTTTCTAAAATAATGCGAGGAAATTAAAACTTTCGCGTTGAAGAATTCATTTGTTTTTTTTTTCAGTAAACCGCTTTCTATTTGCAAGCCAATTCGAAATTTAAATAAAACCTTTGATAAGTTACCTCCTTGGTTGCCATGTTTCAGAGTAAGAGATCGTTTCAATTTTAAATAACACGACAGCAGAGTTTACTAAGTATGTAATTTATTTGGCCGCTAAACACGACAGATATGGATTTTCATACAATTTTTGCCGGCCGCTGTGCCCTGTTTATCAAAACTCACATTAAGTACACTTTCACAAGTTACGTACACTTTACAAGAAAGTTTTTACAAGTTCGTTTATATTACCTACATATAACAAAAAAAAATCTACAGGGCTTGTAAAATTGAACACTTGTAGGTTCTACGTTATGTTCTAAAATCAAAAATGTATGCCGCATTCTTTTCACGCTATTCTTTTGTTTTTAATTGTCCGTAATTAAACGCATGGCTGAATGGTAATGGTATATTGTCTATGCCTAATATTGATGGGACATTAAAAAAAATAGGGACGACAAAGTCCCTCCCGAGTCCCGCCTTTTATTGATAATTTAAAAGTCGCGGCAAGGTTTTGCGATGTTTTGAAAAAATAACGGTTTTACAACTGATTCGCGACAAAAAAGACATTTTATTGGGTGCATTTAGCGACAGGATGTCCAAACAAAAAAAAAATTGAAAAGTGGAAAAATATTTTAATTACATGTCAGTCGTTTGGTCTGATTCCTGCTGGAAAAGATTACACCTATGTCGGAGATTTATTTTACTCAAATTAACATACAAATGTATTGCGGTAGGTACTAAGCACGACACTTGTAAGACGGAATGGAGAGTCGCCGGACACTCAGGATTTGCTATGATTTTCTACAAATTGTAACTTACAAGGGATTTTTGATGAACAAAATGACGACTACAAGTGTTAAAATTTACTTGTGAAATAAATAATGACCCTTGTAACTTGTAATTTACACGTGTAGTTTTGATAAACACATATTTGTAATAATTATTTTTTTTACAGGAAAATTGCTTGTAATACAAATCTTGTAAGTCTTGATAAACAGGGCACTGGTCGCATGTATCTGGCCAGTACAGGAATTTCGATTTATTTAGAAGAAGGTTGTCAAAATTATGCTCAAATTTCCAAGCATGTTTGAGAAAAAGGTCATTCAGCATAGCGCCTAGGGAAGTAACGGCCGGGAGTGCCTGAAACATTTTTCCGGTGCCGAATGGCGATAACCTCGAACAAATCGGCACCGGCACGAAAAATTGGAGGCAACCGATAGGTAAGTAATTGCGTGCTTAGAGTTCATACAATTTTACTTCCATCTTAGCCGTGCTGTACCGGCCACTGGAAAACCACCCATATTGGCTGGCTCACAATATTTTACTGTTTGTGTGTCATGCTTCAATTCTATTCTAGGCTATTGAAGTTGCCGAGACATGATAAGAGCATTTTAAGCATAGTCGACCTCGTAATTGCCTTGCCCCCATACAGTTGAATGTCACGTGCAGGTCATGAAACGACAAGGTTATTTAAATTATTTTGAAATTTATTAAATTTCAAACCTATTCCAGCAATGGTTATTTGCCTTCATGGGGTAAAGTCTGGTACAGTCCACACTAGTTGGTAAGACGACCTTTAATCGCTGACCTCAATGATCAAAGGTAGTCTATGCGTCAATGCAGCACATCGAAACTGACTGTTCACCAGAAAGCAAAAATTACTCGATAAAGCGCTACATCAGGCGATTATCAGCTTAGCATAAGCGTTGTTGTTATCCATTACTGTTCGTCGCGTCCGCGTGTAACGACGCTATCGCGTCTAAGCCGAATGCCGGACGTTAGTCAAAGTTCAGTAACACAACTACACAAGTCAGTGTTGTTGTAGTATTGCCGCAGGGAGGTCGCGTGACGTATCCAGCGGCTCCAAAATACATCGCGAACCCAAACATTCTAACACAAAATAATTATCGTGGATATCGGTTTTTTTTTTAAAGTTGTTATTGTTCCGAGTTATAAACGTTATTGTGAATTTCCTCAACGGGGACGGTCATAAAGTAAGTAAAATAGTGTCTAAGTTAAGAATTGAATTGTTTTTATTTGTTAGAAAACGTTGGGAGGTTAGGTATCATGCTGTTAGCATCATCATCATCATCATTTCAGCCGAAAGACGTCCACTGCTGGACATAGGCCTCCCCCAAGTGTCGCCACATTGACCAGTCCCGTGCGACTCGCATCCATCGGATTCCCGCAACCTTCACCAGGTCATCGGTCCACCTAGTGGGAGGCCTTTCAACGTAACGTCTTCCGGTTCGCGGTCGCCACTCCAGAACTTTTCGGCCCCATCGGCCATCCGTTCTGCGAGCATAGAGAGGGTAGTTAGGAAAACCCTAACTGACCACCCTCAAAATAATTGCAAACTGAATTCTAATGTAAACATAGTAGCTAAAACAATCCGTTGGTCGCCTTAGTCAAAGCTTATGCGTAATTTATGAAGTGTTTGTTTTACATACTCTATTATTAATTCAAGTATTTTCAATAGGGAATCATACCTGGCCAGGATAACATCCCTGGCTAGGGCAACTGCACTCACGCTGGTCTAGCCCTGGCTGCGAATCATCGTTTCTTTAATAAAAATTGAAGACATGCTAGGACTGTAGATGAAACACTCTTTAAAATTGACTGCCGAGGTAGTATTAGGCACCGTCGCCTGTGTTATAAACTATTAGGTATAAATGAAACTGCATTTAGGTCCTATACCTACTTACATACCTAGATGACCTAGATCATAGAAAAAAGAAGATCTGATCTGTCCTATGCGTACCTATCTATTTCACTCAAATCCCTTAGCTAAGGAACTTACTTGTTCACATGCATACGATTTGATTACGGTGACCCTGATTGTGTTGTCTCTTTAGAGCCAAATTTCTGTTATGTTTCTAGTGAACTCGTTATTCAAGCACAAGCATTTAATTTATCTAAGTAAGTACCTATATGTTCTTCACTTTTGATGCAATTTGAAAATACTATTCAGTCATACTCTTAAAACTATTTTCCGAATCTTATGTAAAGTAATCTGCTACTATTAGGCCTTATACCTACTTAGATAACGTTGTTTATATAATGGACTACCAATACCTCTTTATTTTACGAGAAACATCACGGCGTTGCTGTCCACACTCATCAAGCGACTGAGTGCCTATGCCATGAACAAACTAATCAATTAACAAACAAATACTACTATCACACAGATAGGTTTCAACGTTCATCTAAGAAGGGACTTTGGACAAAGCAGTTATTCCTATAGGTATAAACTTAACTTAGAGGTCTTTCATTATTTGGAGCAATAATATTATGTAGGTATATTATTAAGTTTCTATCCTTACTTCTCTAAACTGAAGAAAGGATAGAAAAGTAAGACACGAATGGTGGAAGAGGCCTTTGCCGACTGGCAAATAGATCTGTAGACACTGGTGTCGATTCTGTTGTGCACAAACTAAACTTAATTTAAGCTATTGCTATCTTTTCCTCTCTAATAAAACAAGAAAGAGACGGACGTAATTTAGAGCTGTCAAATTTAGTTGGAACTAATATTTCTATACAAATGAAGAGTGCACGTAAAAAACATGTCGACTAAAAACACGGTGAAGCGCAAGGCATAAACTAGTTTGACATCTCTAACTTAGTTCATAGCTATAGCCGTCCTTTTCTCGCACTGCCTTTTAGTAAAAGATAGCAAAAGCCTAAATTAAATTTAGTTTGTGCACAACAGAATCGACACCAGTATCATTCTAAGAAGCAAATTTTAATTGTAATAGTTATGTAGTAATTACATCTGATTAAAAGGCTATATTAATAATATTATTTTCGAAAGTGTTTTTTCTTCTCAGCTCTTACACTGGATTTTAACTACATTTACGGGCCGAAGCCAGAGCAAATGCAGCGTGTGGTGTGTTAGTTTTATGAATGTTTATGTGTTGTGATAAGGTCCTATCTCATTCGCTTCTATCTGCATGAACTTTCTAACAATTCGACGCGTAGGTAAGTATTTAAAATCGCTGCTTTTTTGGAGTGTTATGTAGAGGGTTTCTTTAAGGTCTAATTATTTTGTGGAGGAGATTCGATGATTTGGGATTACCCCTGTTGTGGAGAGGGCTATTGGGACTACGTAGGTATACTTTTTCTTGACTTTGAGTTCTGCATAATTTACTTATTTTCTCAATGATTGCATTCTGTATGTTGTGCGTGTTGGGTTGTTACGATGTCTATCAGGTATGATATTATTTATTTTGTCCTGTAGAATTATATCCGGTCTGTTGTAGTGGGTCGTCCTATCGGTCAGAACGGCGCGATCGTAGTAGAGCTTATGTGTTGTGTTTTCTAGGGTAGTTTATGGTTTATAATATTGTTGTTGGTACTTTGAGTGAGTGTGTTTTAGTGGTAGTTTTTGGTGAATGACATTTGCCATTTGATTGTGCCTGTGAGCGTTGTCTGTCTGTGTGAGAGTTGTGCATGCTCCTGTTATATGCTGGATGGTTTCTGGATGGACGTGACATTTGTCATTAAGTTCAACTACTGCTTGTCGCACAAAAATAATATTAAGATCCTGCAATTTTCTACGACAGTTCAAACGTCCGTAGCTGTCGCGGCCATGATGTAACGTTATTCTCCACAATCTACCTTGTTTACATGTAATTTTTTTGGCCTTAATAAAATAATTTTACTAATTGGCTTGCGTCCTGAAAAAATCTAATTAGTCCGTCAGTTAGATTATCAAAAATATTTGACACGTATTTTTTCTTTTGTTACGCAAACAAAAATTGACGAATTTACGACGCTTTAAAATTCTCAATACGTCACGCAGTGCTAATATTTTTAGTGCTTTGTGACGTCACGAGGAAACGAAACTCGGGAGTGGGGCTCCAGAGTTTTGATGCGTTTTATCTTTGTCAATATTCATTGATTTACAAAAACAAAAAATAGAAATTAGGTTTCCATTATTTTCCAATACTCTAACTGACGGACTAAATATATTTGCAATTTATTGATGGTGGAAACTAGCCTATTGTATGTGCTATAATCAACTAAAAATTGCAATAACAATATTATAATAAAATTTTAGTGAAACTTTAATCACTTTTAAATAAAAGTGTTTTTTGACACTATGAACTTTGACGTCAATGCGATGATATGTCAATACGACGATACGTCAGGACGATGCGTTTTGAGAGTGCGTTCCGTTTCACCAAAAACATGCTACATAAAACAGTAAATTGTAAAATAAGTGATTTATTAGAAACTTAAACAAGTGTACCACAATGTTTGTAGGCGCCAATAGGGAATATGCATGAAACACAAAACTCTTATTATTTATGAAAAATGCCTTGTACTGGCGCATAAAAACATTGTGGTCATTCTAATACATCACTTATTTTACAATTTACTGTTTTATGTAGTATGTTTTTCGGTGAAACTGAACGCACTCTCAAAACACACCGTCCTCGATAACGCCGGTATTGACGTCAAAGTTCATTGTGTCAAAAAAACACTTTTATTTAAAAAGTGCTTAAAGTTTTACTAAAATTTTATTATAATATTGTTATTGCAATTATTAATTGATTAAAGCACATAAAATTAGTAAAATTATTTTATTAAGGCCAAAAAAAAAAAATGTAAACAAGGCAGATTGTGGATAATGACGTCACATCATGGCCGCGACAGCTGACGTTTGAACTGTCGTAGAAAATTGCAGGATCTTAATATTATTTTTGTGCGACAAGCAGTAGTTGAACTTAACTTTTAATACTTTTCTGGGGTGCTAATACTGTATTTTATTGATTTAAGTGAAGAAAAAATTACGTGCATATTCCTTAAACAAGACATTTTTCATAAATAAAAAGAGATTTTATTTCATGCATATTCCCTCACATGCTTCAACTATAACTTATAGTAACTATCTAAGTAGGTATCGAAAAGATTACAGTAATCCTTGTCTGTGGAAAAAGTGGGCAATTAATCAGTGGTGCTGTATGATCGTTGCGTGATTAGTGGTCAGCAGGGTTATCAGATCTCACGTGCAATGATAACGAAACTGTCAATAATTATTTCCAATCAGCTCCATTTATGAAACCGATAATTATTTAGATACTTACTCAAATAAGTAGTTTTTGAATTTTAAACTGGAATGATCGGATACAATTGTATTGACTGACTAACTATATCGTCAAAATAATTTGTGTCGTCTACAAAGTTATTTACAGTACAAATGTTTAATTAGAGCGTTAATGACAGACGTACGGGAGTAAGAGATTAATTAGCAAAACAAATCCGGAACTGCAATCTTCGCCACGTTTCCTACTCACGTGGCAAAATCCGTACAGTAGGCAGCTATAACTTAGTTAATTGTGTAAACATGATTAAATGACTCATGACGACGCTTGATCTACTAAGTACAAAATATACTAGCACCTCGCCCGCGACTTCGTCTGCAGAAATTGTGATAGCTCATAATAATATGCACGATACAAATATAATTTATTGCCATGTTACTTCCAGATAATTTAGCTCTTTGTTGGTGAAAAAATTGTTAAAATCGGTCCAGTAGTTTCAGAGCTTATTCGGTACAAACAAACAAAAAAATCTTTAGTAAGTATAGATTATCTATGGATGGGACACTCTGTCTGCTCGATGTAGTTATTCGAACGAGTACAGAGTGGTCAAAGTTTGGCCAGTTTTGAAACATCACTGGCTTAAAACACGAAGCAATTAGTGAATTTACTGACGTAAGTTTGACTTAATTAACGTTACTACGCTGCGGACGGTCTGGTGTAGGTACTATAACATAAACATTGAACGTTTTATGTCCCTAACTCCCTACCATAGGAAAATAATAAATATGCATGAGATATCACACACAACCACGCGTCCTAAGGTGGGTGACGTGGGTGCGTCTTAGGTGGGGGATACAGGGCTACTGGTTCAAAATTATCATAATTCTTTTGTGGCAGTGGCAGTGTTCAAGTCCGCAAACCGTAGCACCTAACCCTGAAAAGTCAAGCTGACTGTAGTTTCGAAACAACTACTATACGATTGACAATGTGAATCAAACGCGCGACCCAAACTTGTCAGCCACGCTTGCGACTGCTGAGTGTTGAGCCTATAAGGAGATTGCGAGGCCGACCTTTTCCTATAATGGAACAGTCCATTACAGGCAAAGGTTGGAAATTTGTGACTTGCAAATCATACTTGAGACATGCATAAAAATCGAAATAAAATAAGCAGCCTTGATTGTAAATATTTCAAATGATTATAGATACAAGTAATGGTGTCGATTCTGTTGTGCACAAACCAAACTTAATTTAGGGTACCTACTGCTATCTTTTACTAAAAGGCAGTGCGAGAGAAGGACGGCTATAGCTATGAAATAAGTTAGAGATGTCAAACTAGTTTATGCCTTGCGCTTCACCGTGTTTTAAGTCGACATGTTTTTACGTGCACCCTTCATTTGTATGGAAATATTAGTTCCAACTAAATTTGACAGCTCTAAATTACGTCCGTCTCTGTCTCGTTTTATTAGAGAGAAAAAGATAGCAATAGCCTAAATTAAGTTTAGTTTGTGCACAACAGAATCGACACCAATGATAGTTATAATTGTTTAGCGCAATCAAACTATTTGTAGTTTGATTTTCGAGTTTTGAACGAATACATAATAGTCTGAATCTGCAGTTTTATATAACGAGTATAATATTTGAATACAATAATAAAATAAGTTATATGAGTGAGTGAGTTAGGTTTAATGTAATACACTTTTTTATCCTCACGCTAACCCCTATTCCCTTCCAGATAAATTGTAGGTATTTTAAAGTGTAGGTAAAGCATGCAGGTATGTAATGTACTTATTATAGGTGTTGATTCTGTTGTGCACAAACTAAACTTAATTTAGGCTATTGCTATCTTTTTCTCTCTAACAAAACGAGAAAGGGACGTAATTTAGAGCTGTCTTTAGTTGTAACTAATATTTCCATACAAATGAAGGGTGCACGTAAAAACATGTCGACTAAAAACACGGTGAAGCGCAAGGCATACTAGTTTGACATCTCTAACTTAGTTCATAGCTATAGCCGTCCTTTTCTCTCACTGCCTTTTAGTAAAAGATAACAATAGCCTAAATTAAGTTTAGTTTGTGGACAACAGAATCGACACCATTGTCGATTAAAAATAATAAATAATTTATATCGCTGGACATGCGCACACAGAACTATCTAGTGCCACAGTAAGCAACGAGGCTTGTGTCGTGGACACCAGATAGTTGATATACTACATAGATACTTTTTGTTTGTAAGTACATACTTATTATACATATAAACATCCATAACTCGAAAACAAATGTCCATGCTCATCACACAAACATGTGCTCCAACCGGGACTCGAACCCCGGGACCTAAGAACGTAAGGCAGCCTCACCACCGCTACGCCATTCGGGTCGTCGGGAAAAAAAACCCATTTCACAAAAATAAAAGGCAATTCAAAATGATAGTTAAACGTTATCTTAGTATCCTATTAATATGTCGTTATGTGCCTTTGTAGATTGTTTTTATCTTCCTATGTTTGGTAAAATTAACGTAAATAGGTTGTGGTGGTACTTAATTAATTTTGTTTGTGCTAGCTAATAAAATTATAATAACACATAAACATAAAGATATAGTCAATGCCAAGCCTGCTTTACTAAATAAAACTAAGAAGCTACAGGTATTTATGTGGGGACCAGTCGTGTAAAGCTTAGGAAGGCTGTTCTTCTTTTTTTACCTTTTTGGTTACATAAGTACACACATGTTGGGAAAGTAGAGCGTGTACCTACACTGCAGAAGTTCTTTCTCAGTCCTGCAACCAATAATTTATAATTTTATACCAATAACCTAGTATTTCAGGCATCTACAATGAAGATCTCTAAAGGACTGGCTATTAACAGTCCTCCTAGTTATCCCATATTATGTAAAATAAGGACAATTTTTGCGTCATTACGGAGTGGCCAATGACCATATCGCCGTCTGTTATCAATTAAGTGCTCAGTTGTCCCAGAGTCTTTTATCAGAGCGGGGTGGCATAGTGCTGCCGATATAATCCGCATAATATTTTGTTGTGTTTAATCAGTGGCGGGAAAATAATCTAAATTATAGTGTGTGTTTTTAGGCATACCAATACACAATACAACTGCAACCATGACGGCCAACGTGGTGCTGGGGTGCGTGATGGCGCTTCTCGTCATACTCTTTACAATCAGTTCGAGTGCCAGATATTATATTAAGGTAACTGTTTATTTTTACATTTTGGTTATTGGGCAGAGCAGAGACCTACCCGAGTACACAGGCACCTGTTGTACCTATAGTTCTTTCTGATAGCTAAGTGATATGATGGTGATACTTAGTGCGCGACTATTTATAGCAGTAATCTATTGAAATATGAAATTAAAAGAGGGATAATGATAAGTTTATCTACTTGTAGGTAGGTAAAGTACGTCAGCAATATTATCTGATGAAATGTTATATCTGTGGACTTTGGTGTTTGGGTCACCACGGACTTTGAACTGTAAGGTTTCTGTGTAAAATTAAACTGTTTTATGGCTCTTATTCTGATTCGAAATAAGTACCTACCTATGTACTTATTTTACTATTCAAGAAAAGCAGATCCAAAATTGAAACGCCTCAAGGTTTCAAAGAAATAGGTAAGTTTTGACTCGCCGAAGCTCGCCGTGATCTTGTATACCCATCTAATTTTTACTTTTCATATAACATTATTATACCTTTTCGTGTCAAGTTTAACTGCTAGCTTTAGTTACTTGATATTTTAATAAATTTAACCGTTAATTGTTTACAACTTATTTTTGTGTATTACTTGTTCACGCGGTCACGAATCCGCACAGTGGTTACTTTCGTATCTAGGTACATACGTAGGTACTAATTAGGCGACAAAATGGGAAAGTGGTGCCTGGGTACCTATCCGATGGGTAGTTCTGACAAAAAACAAGCCCAAGCCAAATAGGTATTTACTATAACAAAAACAATACTGTCGATAATTGCTTTAATTTGTACCTAATTTTCTTTTCAGTTCACGCTGTTCGTTGTTATGTCGTTAATATTCGCCACAGCTCCAGTACCACTTATGTTGATCAAACCGTTTGACCCAAGAAACGCACTGTAAGTACTTGCATTTTTATTTATTTATAAATTTAAAATGAACTTCGAATTTGATATGATGAACTTCTGAATAATTTTATTATTTAGCATAATACGTCAATCGAATGACTTTCACTGGCCGCGAAGCTAGGTACTTAATACTGTTAATAACAATCACCGTGTATAATAATTATGTAGGTAATTACATAAGTCATAGTGAAAGTGTTGAAACTAACAGTAAGTCACTATGTATGTAACTTCCCTGCTGTTGTTTTTTTATAGATAATCTTAGTCTTTGTCTAGGTTTCAAAACATAAAAGGCCTTCAGAATGTGTGTCATTCATATTTTACGCAATTTATACCTTAACTTGTACAACAGTACTACATGAGGTATATCATTGTTATTATGTAGATGACTATTGATAAGATTATATTTTTTACGGTAAGAATTTCGTGGGTGTCTTTCAGGCACCGGCAAACAGGGGATTCACAATTGTTTCAGTAACAGTAACCGACTTGACAATCGAGGTCTTTACAGTTCAAAATATATTTTAATGTATTTGTTAACAAAGGTACTTATTTGTATGCCGATTGCCGCGTGACCTAAGACCAAATACACTCTAAATATTTATTTATTTACTCTAAACATGCAAATATCATTAGAGGCTAGACCCAATGTGATATTGTAGCACAATATCTCGTCATGCAACTCATGCGAATGATACCTAGTTGTCTCCAAGAAATAAACACGTCATATGCAGTGGTATGGTAACGTAAGATACCGGTACCTACGACAATTTAAATCATCACACTACCATCGTTTTATTCTACTTTAGATTGATAAGATGATTTTATGTCAAGCTGTATCAGATTTTCAATGAGGAGGGCAACAATCATTATTATTATTTTTGTTTATTTTATATCATTGATTTATAAGTTTGCATTATTACATAATTATGTACATACATAAACTCTCGACTTTTTGACATGGAGGTAGGCAGAGACCACAGAACGCCACTTGCTATTTCGCCTCGTCCACGTTCATTCATAAACGCACGTTGGTCTTAGTTGAGAGTACTAGGCATCTGAATTTTCTGAAGAACCTCACCTATTCGGTCAGTGAGTCAGTGTATATCCTTCAAAGCAAAATAATTTATAAGGCGCCCCCCTCCAGGCGAGAGCGTTGTCACATCTGCCTTGTAAACCCTACCTTATGTTAGTTTACATAATTAGAACCTAATAATACTAAATTAAATGAAGATTGACTAAATATAGTTATGTCTATATTGAGATGAAGAGGATGTTTTCTGCTATGATGACGAGTTGGTGACCTGTAGACCCTGTAACAAGTTATGAGGTCTAATAGGTTAAATATTAATTACGTCAGAAAACAAATAACATCTCGTGTATAATCTATTGATAAAATTTATAGCCAATAAATATTATTGGCATAGTTGCGTGTATTTTATCGTATATATTTTCCTGGTAGGTACTTACAGAAAGTTTCAATTATAATCGTAAGTATTTATACACCTATTGTATTTCCTTTAATTTACTTCGTACTTATTTGATTTTAAAATGTTAATTGGCGTTTATTTAACTTAATTTATTTGATTTTTTAGTTTTTAAATTAATTTTGACTTAATTGACTTTTATTTTATTTCTTTTTTGTATGTATTTAAAATTTATTTCTTGTACGATTCGTTGGCAATCCCTAAATAATTAAATATTTAGCATCCAATTATGTAAAAAATGACACGATATTTTACAAGAGGCATCATTTGCTGAATACATATTATGTAGAGGCAGGTAGAATGAAAAGTGTTTTTTGTTCTGCGTAGGCATTCACACCGCGTAGAGTTTTCGTAGGCCTCCGTAGCCGTAGCGTCTACGCGGCTTAGGATTCGCGTAGCCGCTACGCCCTGCGGAAAAGCGTCTTCAATGCTCTTAGAAGTCAGAACTAACGCCTGTGTTATTAATTTATTATACCTACCTATTCGTCACATTTATTGGTATGTCTAATTTAAGCCAAAGCTGAGGAACTTGGAAATTGATGAACTGAGATTATTAAGATACGTTGTCGATTGAGCATTGAGCGGCCTTATCGTGTGTCATGTTAGTGAAGAACTGCTTCTTCTGCTTTATTTTAATAATTAAACGATTCATATTCATTCTGGTATCCAAAAATAAAACCAATCTATCGAACTATTTTTATTTCGCATAATTCAAATAATTCTATTCTTCATTATAAGGCGGCCTCGGTCTACTGTATTATGTCCTTGTATATGATGCCGACCTAGTATCTACGTATGTATGATTCATCACTTATCACTATGCAATGAGGAGGTTTCTCTTAGTTTTTGTTCTCTTAATAATAAGATAAAATTATTTGTTTATGATAAGATAACGCAATAAGATAAAAGGAAATTGTCAAACTAACCGAATTAACATCGAAGGTTTTACGGAAACATATTGGGTACCTACTGAGATAAACAAATAATAGTTAGGTTAGGTTGGTAAAAATGTTATTTAAATCTTTTACTGACGTCAAACGTAACTAAGTGAAAATACTAACACAGATAGCTACATGAATTGTAAAACTCAGTGCTAGATTTTAAAATGTGAAACTTAAATATATTTTTTTTTATATAGGGTGTAAAACACCTCTTAACGAAGCCGAAACACACTTATTCTCCTCATCATTGCGATCATTTTTTTGTTCTACACCATACCTGGGAACCTTCTCGTTACGGAGATATTGGGGGTCAAAGTTCCAACTATTTGACAAGTTTTTTTTTAGATACAAGTTCTTAATGTAAGATTTTTAATTTAAACACCTCCACGACCCCCGTACTATTCAATCCATTCATCAGCACAATGTTTTGAGTGCGTTACATTGAGTTCTACCACAAAACATGATTTTTCACCCAAAAAAAAAAGTCCTTTCCCAGCAATAATTTTTGCGTAAAGTTACTTAGTTTGATGTACAGAATGCTTGGTTGACGGCTTCGTGATGAGGTCTTTTACACCCTGTATATTAGGTGGGTCTTTACATAAAATTATATTATAAAGCTTGCAAAAAAATGCATTAAGTAACATGCTTGCTATAATTAAAATACTTAGTAATAGCTACCTATCTATTTACAATTTCGTAATATCGTTGTTCTGTTTGCGTTAATGCTTGATGTTTCCGGGTAGGTATTTTGAAACAATGCACACCTACTTCGACGTGACATGTTAGTAGAAGAGAATATAAATCTATTTGGATTACGACTAGTTGATTAGGTTCTACTAGCATAATAATATGTAGTTCAAGGCTTTCTCCTTTTTCCTTGTTCAAACTTGTATTTATGACTTATGCATCATTGCGTATGCGATCGTTCAGTCCGAAAAACCACTTTTTCAGTTAAAGTTTAAAAATAAGCATGTTCTATCTGATTGTAATTATAGACAAGAACGTTGTTGTTGAACCAGCTCGCGATTGTAACGAACAACAAAGTTTATAGTAAGTAATGTAGATAACAATCCAATAGGGATGATGACTGACTAAAAATATGATTCTGTTTAGTCCGTCAGTTATATTATCGAAAAATATTAGATTCGTGTTTTTTGTTTTATCAAATTAATAAAAATTGTCGAAGATAAAACGTATCAAAGACCATGAGTGGGGGCTTGTGAGTTGTGACGTCACACGAGTTTTCGATGCACTGTATCGTCTTCAATTTTTTTACATGAAAAAAGAAAAAATATTTGTCCAATATTTTTTGGAAATCTATCTGACTGTAAGTCTAATTGCATTTTTCCTAGTAGCAAGGTCAAGGTACATACATGCACACGAACGTATACTCGTGGCAAACTAATAGATATCCATTACCCTTATCACAAGCAATGTTTGCAAACTAACGCAGTTATCTTAACCGGAACTGAAAGCAAATTGTAGCAAACATTCTCATGTCAATTAGAGAAATTAACCAACTTGAACGAGCAACAACAAATAGTAATTAGATAAGAGCGCATCTCATAATTAGCTTATCATGGTTCACCGTTGGGTGATGGTTTAACCCTGCTTCTGCTCTCGAAGGAAAATACATTATTAAAAAACAACTCTCCTTTGTTTTTCACTAATGTATTTTTCGTCGAAAGGCAAGCGACCCGAATCAATATTTGCGTGATGGGTCGCACAGTGTGCTGGATTGGTGGAATTCAGACTGGAGACCTGTCACAGTGAAGATCGGAGGCGGTTAACTATGGTGGAAGTACTTAAATAAAAATACTATATTCTACTGTCAAAGGTACCAAGTACCTACTGAAGCCTACTGTCTTGTGCCAGATCTATATCTGAACTGATACTATATATTGTAACCAACTGTTATCAATCACTTTAAATTGTACCCGCACACAACGAAATGGCTGGATTTCAGGTTTCCACGTAATAACGTATTCAAATCTCATCTTTTTTTATTGTTCTATATGTAGGTACCGGGTAGTACGGAATAACATGGAACAAACAGACATTTCACCAGTCTTGTATCTAAATTCAAACCTCTTTTTAACCGACTTTCAAAAAGAGGAGGTTATCAATTCGTCTGAATTTTTATTTTTTTGTGTGCATGTTCAGTCTTTTTTTCGCCAATTGTGAACCGATTTCGATGATTCTAATTTTGTTTGGAAGAAAATTACTTCGCGGTGGTCCCATTTAAATTTGGTGAAGATCTGATGGGTGATCAGATCTTCACCAAATTTAAATGGTAATGGTTTTATTGGTATAGGTATGGTGACTTCTGTGTGTTTGATTCAGTTTCTTTGCCACCGACTTCTGAAGCTAAAGTTTTTTTTCACTGTGTTTTTGAAGTCGGTTTTATTTTTTGCAAAAAGTTTTTTTATCTTCAGAAGTATTTTATTTGTTCCTCAGAATACCAGCATTTTTCCTGAGGTGTTTCGCGAGGATACTCGGTCTTCGATGGAAAGTCAGAGGATTGGAGAATGTGGACAATAGCCGAGGAGCTGTGGTACTACTGAACCACCAGAGTTGCCTAGATCTATACGGTATGTACTGTTTATTGGCCCTATTTTTTGTTTAAGGAGGTTGCTGAAGTGTTCTATATGTGAACGGTCGTAGCTAGAAAGCTTTTACAAGATGCTAATAGTAACAAATGACGTTGAATTGACGTCACAGAACCCAGTTCAGATCGTGACACAGTTCGATAAGAAATTATCTAACACTATATACCGTATAGCTCAACAACAGCCCGCTTAGCATGAACGCCGTAGAAACGAAAGAGATTCGACGAATCTTTTGTTCATCTGTCATTAAATCGACAAAATGACAGATGAACAAAAGTTTTGTCGATTCTCTTTCGTTTCTTCGGCGTTAATGCTAAGCGGGCAGGAACTGTCGAAGGCTCATACTTTAAATGAATTCGTTCCTTCACACAACCATATTAAGCTAAGAGTCTGAGAAAATTGTTTCCCTTTTTAACCCAGAGATTATCATTTTTAGCTGAAATTCGTTTTGATGTTTTGTGATTTCCAATAAATTAATTAAATTTCGATGGGTTTGGATAGAACAATATTGTATTGCATTATTTTTTTAGAGCGCGCAAAAGATTTACCGTGGGTAAGGTCTTGTGTGATACACCTGCATATGTTTATTGAATGCAAATCAATCAGTGTTCTACTACAGTACCTATAGCTACATTACAATACAGCTCTGAAGATAATGATTAATACTTAGTACCTAGTTATGGATATTAAAATTTCGTTTACCAGTTGTGCCAATAAAAATAAACAATGTCCATTGTCCGTGATACGCCTTCTCAATGCCATTAAAACAATTTTATAACAGCAAGTTCATATTTGTCCGTTTCGATTTATCGAATTTTTACGTAAGGAAGAAAAAATACTTCAAAATTTTCAACATTGGTTGTTTTAAAAGTTTTATTACCCATAAAACGTGGCTACTGCCTACCTAAATAAATATTATAATTTTCCGGTCCATAACTAAAGCAATTTCGTGTATTTACTAGTAAAGTACATTTATAGAAAATTGTTTGAACAATGATGAATAAGGTCCATAAGTGTAGTAATTTACATTATTATGATCATCATAATGACCGCATCAGAAACTATCATAGTAATGATTTTTATGCCTCTATTTTCTATAGATAACCACAGTAATTGAGATCGGTAGGTATTTATGAGTAGAGTACCTACCTATCTGTTTTAGCTGTATATTTAGCTAAATTCTTGCTACCCTACATAAACTGCAGTGCATAAGAAATTCAGTCTTGTTTGAGTAGGTACGCGTGCAATCAGTGCATAGTTACCATTTGACCTAATTGTATCCATAAATGTACATTGTACCTATTGATACATATTTTGTATACATTAACAGTATTTGACAGTTTTGTGATTAATGTATCGATAAATCGTCCTCCTGCATAAACATATACTGCTTACACTACCTACACGTGACTTGACGTGACGGCCGACGGTCCGCATGTTTACAAAATAAATTACATAAGTGCTATACATTGTTAGGTGAAATATATATTAAGACTGATTGACATTGAATAGGAACAACAGATTCATTGATCAGTCCTCAAACATTATCTTGCTACGATTTACAACACCAATGTAGATACGACGAGTACAGAAACTTTACTGGTTGCCATTTTTCTTGACAATGACCTCTAGATTTTTCACACAATAAGTAATTGATTTTCAGCCAGTACCTGTATTGGTAACGGTCAAATGTCAATGAGTGAAACGGCCATTTATAAAAATGACTGTCTGCCTTGTAGACCGCTCGGGATCTTAGATGTATTATTTCCATGCTATGTACTTACATACATATGTACTAGCTACTTATTTGTAAATGCACGAAGTTGTAATTAGGGGCATCATTGCAGAGATTAGGAAGCCTGCTCTAACAGAGGTGGATGCTGTGCGATACATACTGACAAGACACTGGGGCACCTAACTATGAATTATTAACTATTTGCTAGGCTTTTGTTTGACAAATACTATACATTCAACAATAGTATCATACAATCTAAAAAATAATACTGCAGAGGAAACACTGTCGATGATAATGATAAACTAACTATCAAGATAAGTTAAAATGGTAAAGGATATCTGATTTTAACTCTAAAGATATGCAATAAAAACCGTTAATAGTACCTACGTATTCAAAATAAACGATATAAAAAATTTTAGGTTCGTCGTCGAAACGCAACTGTAATTTTGATATAATTACGCATAAGGCCCAAGTCCCACAGTCAGCGATCAGCGAGTAGAGAGTTTGATAGAGATCCCGCCGGCTAAGGCAATGCAATGTGGAACAGTCAGGGATCAACTATCAAAATAAATTATGTGTGCCTTTTACTGGCACGGGACCTACCTACGTCTTGTTGTACGGTTCTTGAGCGAGAAAATCTTCGACAGCTAGTCGCTACCTCATCGGCAGTTGCCTTGAAGAAGGAAAGGAAATTGCCTTTAATAAAAAAAAAAAATCTAACACAAACACGTTTTTTCGGTACTTAAATATGTATTTCGCGCCGACCAATCGCGGATTTGTCGTCGCGCGCTACTCGGCCGCGGATTGGCCTTAGTAATTTTTATTTGGTTGGTAGACTTGTGTGATGTACAATGTATTCCTTTTAAGTTTTATTAAAGTTTATGCCGATAACAACGCCCTTTTCATTGAGAACTGACCCACCCCGACTATAACACCTTTATAATAATTTAGTATAGATGCAATTCTTGTAATTTTATTTTAATTTCTTAATAAATAAGATAATATTCACGCGAGTCATGTTGTTTTGAGCCGCGTACAAGGTTAATTACAAAATAATGTATTTTTCATCATGCCACCTAATCCCTCTGTTAGCTAGTTGGTATTATCTATTATTTATGAGCTGTAATCACTTCGCTATGTTTATCCCTGATAAGAGAAAGCAAGTGGAAATTCGATATTAGAAAGATAAAAGTCGATTTCGTTACTGCACCTGTCCCCTTCATTATTTTTTATCATAATAAATTGATTTTCATTAAAAATGTTAATGATTTATCGTAACAGCAATTCTATGAATCCGCATAACGAAATTCAAAATTGAATTTTACCTACCTTGTCCTTAAAAACATTGGGTATTTCGATATTGCCACGAGCAAGATCTTGTGGTTCCTCTCAGTACATTGAGCCCATAATTATATGCATGAGCCCTTAATAAAAAGGGAAACCCTGCTCTTCCCAAAAATATTATGTGGCATGGCACTCTTGGAGTCGGGATGGATTCATAGTGCTGTGAGTAGTGGCGGCACTTTCATACAAATCTAAAAGCTTAGCTTGCTCTTTATGATGTTAGGGTTTCTGAAAAGTCTAAAAACAACGTATCTATTATTTCATTTTAAATTAACGGCCTTGCTATATACAGCATATGTATGTACCTATATATATAATATGTAGTTGCGTTCTAAAATAATCGTGGAATTCTATAACCAACTGTTATCATTTCTATGAAAGGGCAATCAGCTGCAAGATATTGTCGTGACTAACTTCGAATGATATTTATAGGTGCTACAACTAGGGTTGCCAACCGCACTATAATATATAGTATTGTACTATATTTCGAGTCTGCGTACTATATACTGTTGAAGAAATATATAGTACGCAAAAATACTATATTTTCACGGAATTCTAACAAACAAATCCTTAATTTAAAAAAAATATGAACACGCTTCTACTTTTAACTTTTGAGTGAGGCCGTGTATCTGAATTCTAGTATTGTACTATATTTCGAGTCTGCGTACTATATACTGTTGAAGAAATATATAGTACGCAAAAATACTATATTTTCACGGAATTCTAACAAACAAATCCTTAATTTAAAAAAATATGAACACGCTTCTACTTTTAACTTTTGAGTGAGGCGTGTATCTGAATTCCGAACTGAACGTAGGTATCTATAATCCTTTGTCTTTGGTTCTGAAATTCACAACATCAAAAAAATTTTTTTGGTCTGTTTTATTTTTGTTTTGGGATTTTGGTGATTCATTTTTAAAATATTTTTTTTTTTAATTGTTCTTTCTTTTGAGAAGTTGAGGTCCGAAATATAAAAATTAGGAAAGTAAAAATTTAGCTATTTTGGTTTTATTTTAGACAAAACACATTGTTAACAAATGCAAGAAGTGCAAAAAAAATCTGTCTTTTTTTAAATTTTCCAGAAAATACTATATTTTTTAGAAGTGTACTATATTTTTTAAAGCTTATTTCGAAAAATACTATATGTCTCCTAAGAAATGTTGGCAACCCTAGCTACAACCGTTCAAGCATGTTTACCGAGAAACAAAATAATGACATATTTAAGTGGGTTGAAGCATTCGTCGATTATCCAACAAGTAAACATTACGTCTGAAATGAGTGATTTAACAGGAAGCCAATATTTATTTTCTTACCCGACTCTCTGTAAATAATAATAATAAAGATTTATTTCTCACCACAATATAGGTACATGAAAGAAGTATCAATACAAAATACGTAACAACAAATAATTGTGGGAGACTGGTGCCTAAACTAGACGTGAGGTCTGTATTTTAGGACACCAGGTCTCCACCCCTTGGGTAATGCTTACATTTTAATGTTATGTGCAATAATCAATGCGGTAATGTCGTTTATAACTTTAAAGACCATTTATGGGGCTACTTACTTGGGGTGTGTGTGCTACGGGGCACCTGTCTGGGCCGATAGGGCCACCATAGGAGCGGCACGACGTAAATTGCTTCAAAGCCAGCGTTTGGCTTTGATATTCTTATGCAAAGCATATAGGACGGTTAGTACTGAAGCCTTACCGGTACTTGCAGGTGTACTTCCAGTTGATCTTGAAGTGCAGCGACGGGCTGCAATGTACTATAACGCACGTGAGACCGCGGACGCAGACTTTTTAACCCTACGTGACCGTGTTAAGATTGCTAGATTATTCAAACCACAGACTGACGTCTGGGAGGAACTTTTGTCTGAATGGCAAGGTAGGTGGGATAATTCCATCAAGGGCCGACACCTCCACCAGTTCTTTCCATCCGTTCGTGAACGGCTGGCCAGGACATGGTTGGAGGTTGATCACTGTGTTGCCCAATTTCTCACCGGTCATGGTAACTTTAAGAGTAAATTATTTTCCTTCAAGCTTGTTGACTCGCCTTTTTGTCAATGTTCCACATCTGACTGCGAATATGAACAATCAGCACATCACATTTTATGGGAGTGCAGTCTTTGGCAGAATGAACGCAACATTATGTTGGATAGTGTACAGGTTACATCCGGAGTTATTTACTATACAGACCTTGTGGAAACTAGAACAAATTTCCGTGCGTTCAAGCGTTTTTGCCATAACTATTATTGGAATCAAATATAACAGCTCACAACTTAGGACCCATTAATGTTAATATTTATCCGTGGTGCTAGGCAACTGGGCCTATCCCAGTTGTAAACGTCCCTTTGTGCCTATTGGCCTTGTTTCGTTCTGTCTCCTGCTGAAATGGAGGGAAGTGGAAATTACGGATTTTTCCTACTCCTCCACTATACTTTTCTGATTAATTTCGTTGCGGGATCCAAGACAGTTAAATTCATTCTCTGGGACTTCGTCGAGCTTCATTGTCTCGGCGCTTTTCTGGTGGTCGCCACTGTTGATTCTGGCTTTCAGGAGTTACAGTGGTTTGGGAACAGTGTGGCGGGCTTGTAATCAATGCGGTAAGAATTAACGAAAAGTATAAGTTTTTTAATATTAGAGATAAAAATAAAAAGAAAACGAAAATGTGTAGTAAGTATTTGTAAGGTTGTGTATCTGTGAGTGAGTTAGGTGATTGTGTGGGTGTAAGTATAGGGGCAGTGAGTGTTGGGGGAGGGGAACAGGATGTGCATATTGGTTACTTTGGGACAGCAAGTAGTTTTTCTGTTTCTTCATAATTTAGCTCCCAGAGCCAATCTTTTAGTTTAATTTTGCAGTTGATTTTCGAGAGGTTATATATAGGGAGCATCCTATTTATCTTATTATAAAGAAAGCGACCAAGGTAGCAAAAGAAGCGATGGGAGGAATTAAGTGGTCGAGAGCCGGATGTGATGGCGGACTATGGGATCGAATGGTCTACTTCTGTGGGAGAGTGAGTGGTCGAAGGTGGTGAGGCCATGCTGTTTTATAACCGTTTGCAAAATGAACAGTTGGCGAACAGTTAATACCTTTGCTTCCTTATACAACATAACCGTTGGGTATCGGAAAGGTCGGAATGAAGATACCTTCAGAATGGCTCTTTGCGCTCGTTCAAGTACTAACATAGAAGTTTTTGTAGCACCACCCCAGGACGTTATGCAGTAGGTTAGTAGGGAATGGGCGAGAGCCAATTTCCTTAGCTTCTCGTCTGCCACTTGACTTAGGGTCTTTAAAGACATATATAAGTTTACGTAACCTACCGCTTAGAGTATTGATATGCTTTTTGAAGCTTAGGGTGCTATCTATTATTACCCCTAGGTACTTTGCACTGTCTGTTTTCTGAATGCGGGTGGTGCAGGTGCAATTATTTATAGTTTGCTTGGAACATGTGTAGGCAACTATAGAGTACGACGAGTTCATGTGAGTGGTTGGCGCATTAATTTTCAAAAAGAAGGAATGTATACTGTTTTTTCCGCGTTTAGTGTTTTCTGAATGCGGGTGGTGCAGGTGCAATTATTTATAGTTTGTTTGGAACATGTGTAGGCAACTATAGAGTACGACGATTTCATGTGAGTGGTTGACGCATTATTTTTCAAAAAGAAGGAATGTATACTGTTTTTTCCGCGTTTAGAGTGAGAACATTATTACGCAACCACTCCTCGTGCCATGTTCTAGCGCTAAATAGAAGGGCGGTGTCATCTGCGAAGGTTATGAATTTATGATTTTGCCTTTGGGGAGAAATGATTTTTTTTTTATTGTTATGCTATACCACCTTCCTATACCTACGTGGTTCCTTTCTCATGTCTTGTCCACCAATGCTTTTGGATTCGTCATAAACCCAGACGAGTTAAAATTTTAACTTTCATAAAGGCCGCACTGACCTAAATATTTTTGTTTTTAGCGCTGGCAATTATCTGGCCGCTCATGTCTCGGTGTACGGTGGTTTCGAAGCGATCACTGCAGTACCTTGTACCATTCGGTACTGCGACATGGCTGTGGGGCACCGTGTTTATAGACAGAGGCGCACAAACTGCACGCGATGCCCTCAACAAGCAAGTTGATGCTATTAAGAATCAAAAGGTAAAGTTGCATAAAAATGTTGCTTTCTAGAACATTTGACACAACTTTTTTAACTGGTTGATAATGGTGTCGATTCTGTTGAGCACAAACTAAACTTAATTTAGGCTATTGCTATCTTTTTTAACGGCAGTCCCACGCAATCACATCAATGGCTTATACAATTTACGAGATACAGATCAAAGCAAATCATGTTTGTCGATTGGTGACTGGTGTGTAAAGAAAGGGTACCATACACCGAGATATTTTACATTGGAAAAATAATAAAAATTATGATAATTACGAAACTATTCGTGTCGCAAATGTTTGTATTATCTCTAAGCCGCCTTCCTCTGATCATAGATTAATTAATTTATATATACAGTCACCTTTCGAAATAATGTCAAAGTCGAGTCATGTCAGTCAGTCCATATTATGATTGTATTCATCGTACGCGTTTTCCTGTTAGTAAACGAATAAGTACGTATATTAGTCCTGCAAACAATGAGACCTTGTACTTGCCTTGTTGTACGCCGCATTTCGTCATACCGCATGATCTAATCGCTAGGAACGGGCTAGCATAGTACGTATCTACCTTCCTGCTCAATTTTACGAGCGTGTACTTTTCTTAGCTAATGTTTGATTTGAATAAGTAAATATCCTGGGTTGGTCGGCACCGGACGAAGCCAAAGAATTTGTCAAAATTACAACAGCATCCTTTCAATGTAAGGCTCTACTACTTCCTACTTCGATAATTTGTTTCCAACTGGGTGAAACGTCAATGAAGTAGATAGGTGCTTACCTATTTTAAAATTTGTTATGTAAAGCATATAGATTTTCATATTTCCATAAAAAATAGGTATTGTAATGTTTTTTCTAACAGCTGAGTCATATTCGTTCTCCTTGGAAAACGAACAATTTTATGAAATAATAAACATTGCTCACTTTCTGAACAAGAAATAAAATAGCACTTTACTTACCATTTCTAGTTTCTACATATTTTGAATATCGCTGTCGCAATCTCGAAACAATTGTTTAGGTACGTAATACATTAATGCTTACACTACATACATAATTATATACTCTCGATACCGACGTTAAAGCAGACCCAGTTTTATTGATGTCGTATTCAAAACAAGAGTTCATTGTACTAGCGTAATCTAAATCCACCGTTACGTCCATACTTACTTAAGCAAAAATAAATAGCCTTTAGAATGCTTGCGTATAGAAGCAAAATATTTACTTTGCAATAACTTACCGATTACGTAGTAATAAGTCGTACTATGTACCTACACTAATTCTATGGTCATAATGTCGGGCATAGTCCAAAAGATAACTAAAGTTTAGTCACATAGCCATCGGTAAATTTTGTTGTAGCCCGCACTTTAGAGTTTCCTAAACCAATATCCTACTTATATTATAAATTCGAAAGTTTGGGAGGATGCATGGATGTCTGGAAGTTTGTTATCGCGAAAAAACTTCTGACACATAACCTGGATTAACACATAGGATAATTTTTATCCAGGTATGCGGTAGTACGATCCCGTGGGACAATAATAAATAATCATTTTATTTCTTTTCCATAAAGGCGCCTTAAAAATACGTGCATCAGATAAATCCTTTGTGGGAGAATGGTATCTGCACTAGGAAAACCCAGTCACACAGATTACCAGCCCCCCCCCCCAAAAACAGTAGATAACAAATTATTGTAACATAATGAACAAAAAAAACAAAATTTATAAAATCAAAATTTTATTTCTAATGAACTAGTAATGTATATTAAAGTGTAGTGTGGTGTGATGTGGAGTGGAGTGGAGTGGAGTGGAGTGGTGTGGTGTGGTGTGATGTGATGTGATGTGATGTGATGTGATGTGGTGTGGTGTGGTGTGGTGTGGTGTGGTGTGGTGTGGTGTGGTGTGGTGTGGTGTGATGTGATGTGATGGGTGTGATGTGAGGTGTAATAGGTAGGCTGTAAATAAATTTATCTTAAAACAAGTAAGAGGCTTTCAGTGCTATCGTAATCAAGGTCCAATAGATATGTGATGAGTGCTTGCTTACGTTTTGCTTTGGTAAGAGGGTATATTTTTAGTATTGAGTTTAGCTTATTATATAAATAACTGCCAAGGAAACAAGTTTCGGCGCGAAACACTACTTTTACACATTTGAGTAGAACATACATTTGTTTTAATGCGTTTATAAGGGTGCAAGGATGAGTTGTAGTTCAACAAAGAATGTTTACGCAAGATTGTTTGGACGATAACAGTTGTCGAACAGTAAGAACCTTGCACTTATCGTAGAGTTCAGTGGTAGGGTGAAAAAACGGTAAAGCATGGGCTACCTTTAGCACTGCTCTTTGTGGTCGCTCGATTTTAATCATGAATGATTTAGGGGCACCGCCCCAGACAGAAATACAATAACTTAGTACAGATTCACACAGTGCAAAGTATCCCGTTTTGAGAACTTTTGCATCTGCAACACGTCGTAGGTTTTTAAAAATGAGGATGAGCTTCCTAATTCTCTTGGACAACAGATCGACGTGAGAATTAAAGTTGAGGTTTTTATCAATAGTTACCCCGAGGTACCTGAGAGAGTCCACTTTTTCAAGTTTGGGGCATGAGCAGGAAGAGCTGTTGTTACAGGAGTGAGCCGTAATGTTTAAAAGGCGTCTTGAGTAGGGTGACTGTTTGTTAGTGTAAACGTCATGTATTTAGTTTTGTCTGTATTTAGTGAGAGCTAGTTGTTGTTTAACCAGGTCATAACGAGTGAGAAACCAATTTGAGCAAAGTGGTACACTTCCTCCCAAGTATCTCCAAAGAACAGAAGAGCCGTATCGTCAGCGAAAATAATAATCTTGCCGTTAGTTTTAACTTGCCGGTTTAATTGACAGAGGTCATTAGTAAAGATTAACAAGAGGCTAGGCCCTAAAATACTCCCCTGGGGAATAACCGATATTGACTTCGCAGTCATCACTCAACCTTTTTCTTCTCATCTAACCTAGAAACTATGGTATCAGTCAGTTGGTGTACGGCATCGCTTGTTGATCTACCTTTACGAAAACCATATTGATTGTCCGATAAAAGTGTTTGTTTCTAGGTAATTGGTTAGTTGTTTATTAACAACTTTCTCAAGAATTTTGGATAGTGTAGGCAAAATGGATATTGGACGGTAGTTATTGACACAGTCCCTGCTACCAGACTTATGAATTTGATGAACTAGGGATTTTTTGAGATCCGAGGGGAATTCACCAGTGAAAAGGCACAGGTTGCAAATAAACGCGATAGGATCAGGTAATAAGTTAACGTATCTTTTTATTAATTCACTGGGAACATCGTCACACTTTACGACATAAGTGGTTTTAAGTGATGCTATGATGATTTTGATCTCATCCACACTAGTGGGCAGAAGGACAAAAGAGTCACGACGGCAGAGTTGAAGTCTGGTACAGAGTAGGGTCAAACCCTGCGATAGATCCTGCTAAAGATTTACCGATTAATCTCATTCACAGAATGTTTGGGCTGATCTGGATCAATCAGATCCATAGGTGAACTTTTCTGTTTAGTGGTGTAGGTGATTGTTTTGATGGTGTCCCCACAATTTCTTGGTGTTACCCTGACATTTCGAGAGTTCAGCCTTATCATACACTTGCTTAAATTTTTTTAGAATGTCATTACGAAAATTACGATAACGTGTGTAGGTTTTTTATGCAACTTCGCCATTAGGATGCTTTTTAGACTTAAGATGAAGATTGTCTCGATTCCGCATGCATCGTAGTAGTCCAGGAGTAATCCATGGCTTAATTAATCGCTTACGTCTCGGAACACTGATCTTTTTAGTGCAGGTAATCATCAAAGTGGTTAGGATACAGCTTCATTAGCTCTCTCTAAAGAGTAAACACTGTCAATTTAATTTTTTGTCTAGGGATGGATAATGAATACGTTTTATTGTTTTTGAGAGACGGTGTGAGGAGCTCATGTGAGAAAGGCTTATAATGACGCTGTAAATTAGCGATAGTTTTGCTTTGACAATTATCCGTGGTCAAGGCATGTTTGAGAATGGGTGGGGATATAGTACGCAGGCAACATAGTTACCATGAGAGGCTAATAAATTAACGTATTTTTCCGCTCTTGCATCAGATGTGGAGGCGTGATGTCTATATTAATGTCGCCAGTAAGGAAAATATTATTGTATGACGATAGTGTTAGTAAAATATTTTACCGAACTCCAAGCGGGCGAAGCCGCGGGCACGAGCCGGTCACCGGTCGGCCAGCCGGACTTCGGTCGCTAGTCATTATCATCGTCATCATCTGCCTAGCCCTTTCCCAACTATGTTCGTCGGCTTCCAGTCTAACCATGCCAATGATGCAGCTGAATACCAGTATTTCACATGAAGCGACTGCATATCTGACCTCCACAAGTATAACCCAGTTGGTACTGGGTGATACCCGTTGTTAAGACTGGTTGTCAGACTTTTTGCCACTGACTGCCTGTAACCACTGTCAAAGTCTCAAAGATCTACAAATGACAGCCGCGACCAACGGCTTAACGTGCAGTATCAAAATAAATTAACTGGCGAAACTGACGGTAGGTAAGGTATTGACGGTATCCTGCCGGGGCTGCGGGACTGTTCAAAAGAGATACCGTGGCCCCGGAACACAAAGGGCGATGAAGGAACATGGTTGGGTTTCAGTCAGTAAAAGTCTGACACTCCCTCCTGCTCCGCCCAGAGCGGGAAGAGTCATTTGATGATTTCCCATACGAAAAAAAAAGGTATTGACGGTAGTGTACAAATTGCCTGTTAATTAATAAAACCGAGGCATCTATTACCAATGTAAATTATTATTGTTGTTGACATAAAATAAAATTACAGTTGTGTGTGCCTACCCACATACAATTGTTTGCAAATGAGTTTCAGCGGTCGTTCACGTTTCAGACAAAATTAATGATATTTGAATAGGCATCATAATTTGATTATAGAACGTTAGTACTAAAAGCAAATGAATTAAAGTCGTAATAGGGTGCGGTATGGCGATCAACCTTGATCGCCAATTTGCACTATTTTGCGAACTTTTCAAGGCAAAAATTTATCGTAAAGATAGGATAATGTTTACACCAAAAATATGTTTTCGTACATTTTAAGTGCTTCCATTAAATTAGCGGAAGGCGTTGTACATCAAGTATTATTTTGTATTAAGTAATCAATAGTTGGCATCAATACAAACAAGTAGCCTGTATTGTAGGTTTGAGACAAAATCTTAGCGTCAGGTTTTAACGTTTCCGGGCTAATTTGGACAAAATGCACTTAAGATGCATACCTACATTCCATCACGTCTTTAATCCTCGATGTGTTAGGGGTGTACCTAATAGTACAGCCACATTTCGCCAGTTATGTTTAAGTCCCATGTGGTAGGGGGCAAGCCTATTGCCATTAACCGGGCACAAATCCAGACTCCGTGACTGCTACTGAGAATAATATGATGCATAAGTGTACCTATTAGTTAATTAGGTAAAAAAACAAACTGGGATGATGATATTTTTGTGACAACGATATTTTTATATTTTCTAGGTAGGTAGTCATTATTCTAACCATTTAAACTATTAAGTTCCAAGTCCAACTATTAAAAGCGGCGTAATTAAAATTGACTTCGCGGTAACCTAACTCGTATGTATTTTTGCACCTAAACCTATTTTTTTTCTTACTAATATTATAAATGCGAAAGTTTGTGAGGATGGATGGAGGGATGGATGTTTGTTAATCTTTCACGCGAAAACTTTTACTGAACGGATTTTGATGAAATTTAGCACACAGATAGTTTATAGCCTGGATTAACACAGATAATACTTTCTCCCGTTGGAAAGGTATCGAACTTCACGCGGAGGAAGCCGCGAACATAGCTAGTTTACTATACTTGTATTTTCAACGTGGTATTATCTTTTGTTCTTGACAGCCGAGTGGGTACTGTTCCAATTTGTCACCAGTGCGATTGACCCTTCTATTAATTAAAATATTGTTACAACTTGAAAACGATCGTTCCCTATCCACTAAGGTTTAAAAACAAACGTTTTACATTGAGCGTTATAAAAATAGGTGCATTTTTGCGGGAATCACCTCGGGCTAAGATTTTTGCATTTATTTTCCAGTTAAAATTAAAGGAAACAGCACTAAAAAAAATGCAGGATATGGCTATAATATGCATTTTCTTCATAAACAGCCATAATCTGCAAATGCATAAACAAATATGCATTTGCATTAATCCCGTCTCTGGTTATTAGCAAAAACATCAAATCAGCTAAACATATCCACTATTACTCTACACACCAAATAGAGTATAATTATTTACCGTTCCTCGTTTGCTTATCCACAGCGAAAACTGCTGCTGTTTCCTGAAGGCACGAGGCATTCTGGCGACAAGTTGCTCCCGCTCCGCAAGGGAGCGTTCCACGTGGCCATGGATGCTGGCGCGCCCATACAACCCGTCGTCATCTCGAAGTACCACCACTTGGATGCGGACCGACACAGATTCGGTTCAGGTGAGTGACGGGACCGACTTGTATAGAACCGGTTTCACTTGCTGTGGGTGCTTTCTGTGAAGATATTGTTTGTACTAAATAATAGGCCAGTATCCACCATCAATAAATAGCAAATCTATTTAGTCCGCATTGGAAAATAATGGACACGTATTTTTTGTTTTTGTAAATCAATGAATATTGACAAACAAAACGCATCAAAACTGGGGAGTGGGGGTTCATGACGTCAGAACGCACAAAAAAATTAAGCACGGCGTGACGTACTGAGAATTTTAAAAGCGTCGTATCTTCGTCAATTTTGGTTTACGTAACAAAAGAAAAAATACGGGTCAAATATTTTTTGATAATCTAACTGACTGACTAATTAGTTTTTTTCAGTCGACAAGCCTATTGAGTAATTGGAATAACTCCATTCAGGACACCGTGAGATACTTTCTCAAATAAAATAAATAAATAAATACAACAGCATTTTTTTTGATTACCTACGAAGTGTAGCTTTTCTTCCCCACCGGGAAAACCAAAGTTTTCTCAACAAAATATGGGAATTCAGGTACTCTCAATAATAACGTTATTTTACCTTATTTCAGGCGAGTTCATCGTGTCGATTCTGCCAATGATCGAGACGGAAGGTATGACGAAAGAGGACATCGCGAGCCTGATAGAAAAGACACAGAAAAACATGCAGGAAGAATTCACAAAGGCCTCGATGGAGACGTTGGCGCGGCGCAACCTACGCGAGGCTAATTAGATCAAGTACAATAAGGTACATTACCGACTTTATTATTCTGTGGCACAATAGGCATAGTTTCCACCATCAATAAATTGCAAATGTATTTAGTCCGTCAGTTAGAGTATTGGAAAATAATGGACACGTATTTTTTGTTTTTGTAAATCAATGAATATTGACAAAGATAAAACGCATCAAAACTCGAGAGTGGGGGCTCGTGACGTCACAACGCACTAAAAATTATAGCACGGCGTGACGTATTGAGAATTTATAAAGCGTCGTATCTTCGTCAATTTTGGTTTACGTAACAAAAGAAAAAATACGTGTCAAATATTTTTTGATAATCTAACTGACGGACTAATTAGATTTTTTTAGGACACAATCCTATTATTATGGTGAGTAGAGTCAGCCATGTCATCTGTTATCTACTCCAATCTGACCAAGAGGTAGTCACTAGTGTATTGAAGTCATATTGTTTTCTTATATTACAGGTAAATTAGTTTCATATCGTCGTGTAAAAAGAGCTGTGATAAACAATCGTATAAAGAAATAGTAACTAAAATTATAATTTGACAGTTATTTGTTGGTGTTTACAATGTTATTCTATATAGAAGTGTGTATAATTTATAATAATAATAAAGTTAAAAAATTAAAAAGGAATGTTTCATTAAAAATGCATTTACCCTGTGATTTCTTTTTATTAAAAGATTTCACATACGAAAATATGTAAAAATATACATTTCATCGTCGTTTTTTGTTCTACAGAATTGTCACACGAATACATTTTAATAACTAATAGTAGGTATTTTAGATACATCACGATATTTGCACAGATACGAGTACACTGATATACAATTAGATACAAACGTGATAAATGGCCTTACTAGTTAATATACCTTGGAAAATATCATTTAAAAGTTTTTAGTAACATTTTGGTATTTTAGGAACAAAATTGTAAGTTTCGAAATAGTTTAATAAATCTTAGGTACAATATATTTTGCCGATTGTCGTTGTCAACAACATCAATTAAAAAGAAAAACAATAAATTATATTAGTCGTTAAAAAAAAACAGAAACCTATTGAATTTTAAGAATGAGGTGTACCTTATGTACCTAAAAAACTACACTTTCAGTAAAAGTCAATTTTCAATATAGGTAAGAATGAATCGAAAAGTTAAAATGGCACGAACCGCGTGTTTTGTGTGATATGTTCGTAGTAACATTTCTACAATAAGGGTAAATTCACACCGAGACGCGACGCGACGCTGCGCGCACATTTTAATAGAGCGACTCAAAATATAACTTTATTTACTGCACGAAAAGATACATATTTCATTACGCTGCGTCTTGCGGCGGCGCGCATCGCAGCGCAAAATCACTGGCTTCTTCCAGTACCGCCGCGTCGTGTCTCGGTGTGAACTGACGCTAAATTATTGCTTTAAAATTGCCGACTGTACCAATGAATTATGTTATTCAATTTTAAGTGCAAGCCAAGTACCTACCTTAGTCTTGCATTCTGACTAGCAACCCCTATAAATTAAAAGTAAATACATTGGCAAGTTACAATAACTACACCCGGTTTCTGAAACACTAATCAATCTAAAGTAAAAAAATCGGGCAAATCTTTTGTAAGTTTAATCTAACATGTTTTTGTCGTTAAGTTTGACAATTTGTATGCTTGCTCCGTTTCCGCCAACCGTTTAAGTATAAAATTGGGCGCTCGCGCATCCACGAGCATGGGCGAGCGCCTGCGTCAAAATTTTAAAGGCAATGCAGTCCTTTATTAAGTGACTTTTCAGTTTAGTGGAAACCGACCCTTACTCTTTAGCGCTTCTTTGCAGTTAGAGAAAGATCCAGAGGTCAAGAGCAGGCTTTTGTAATAAAAAAAAAAAGATAATTAGACTTAGGGTAAAAACTTATTCTATGACGAGGTTCGACTACAGTTTGAATTCCTATGCGGATACCGCATTTGGGGCCATACAATATCAAAATAATACGAAGGTGTAAGTACTCGGCGAGTACGAATTAATACTACTAACAATAATAATGTCAATTATTTAAAAATAAAATGTGTACCTATTAAGTAAACAGACAAATATTGTATTTGCTTTGAGAAATTAATAAAATTGCTGTTCATAAAACTTAAGTATATTCCCCCAAAACAAAGTAAGATAAACAAGCTGTATTCGGGACTACGCCAGCGTACTCTAAATTATCTTATTTCCAGTTTTCACTAACTATCACCTAAATGAATGCCTTGGAATTTCAACTCTCGGGACTGAGTAGAGCGTCAAAAATCGAACATTGCGATTCTTTTGTGTTCGCCTGGCAAGAAAAGTCGTGAAAATCATGTACAAATTCCTGATACTGTACTCAGAGGTATTAAAGAACGGAAGTCTGATAGTCAATAATGTCTTAGAATAGGATACAGATAGTGGTATTGCGGAAAACTACAGTTCAAAGGTCAAGGATAATAATATTTCCCGTTAATAACATTGTAGGAATAACATCTAAATACTGTAATATTAAATAACTCGCTGAGCACGCGGCTTCGCTCACGTGGAGGCGTATTCTTTTGGCATTATAAATAAAATATCGCTGGACATTACACACAGCGTCATCTAGTGCCACGCTAAACAACGAGGCTTGTTTCGTGGACACCAGATAGTTGATATACTACATAGTTACTTTTTGTTTGTAAATACATATTTATTATACATTTATACATCCACAACTCGGAAACAAATGTCCATGCTCATCACACAAACATTCCTCCCACCGAGATTTAAACCCGAGACCCTAAGAACGTCACTACCGCTGCGCCATTCGGGTCGTCAAATTTACTATTAAGGAACATAACATGGGGACGTGAAGTCGCAGTAAATTCCTAACATCTACAAAATAATAATAGTAAGTAATAACGCAGAACAGTGATGTTTGAAAGCCGGCCTGATCTCTGTTAAGGCCAAACCTAAAGCCAGCTTTAATCCATTTGTTACAATTGTAATATTAGCAACAACCTAATCTGTGATTAATTAAGACTATAAAAGATAAAGAATTCCGATACAGCTTAAGCCATCCAGGGGTTATACAATTTTTGTCTGTTTGCTTTTCAAAACTAAATTAAGTGAATATACGGGGTGGAATTTTTCAATGCCACCTGGAGGGAATGTTCTCGAAATACTGGAGATAGCAAATTTTACTCAAAGGCTACTAAGGCAACTTTTATTAAAAAAAAAAAAAAAAAAGTTTTTTTTTATTTTTTTTTTAATAAAAGTGAATAAAATTGCTTTATGTTATTGAATTTATCCTATTGAATTTATAACTGTTCTTTAGATTTCATGGTTTTCCCTTCATTTAATCTATCATGTTTGTTAGAGATTTGATCCATATGATTGCCCCTATCAATTGATGTAAAAAAGTACAGGTGTTTCTTTTTCGAACTTTAGTCGGTTCGATTCCAGAGTGTGGCAAGCGAATTTTCGAAAATCGTACAGGTGTTACTTTTCCGAACTTTAGTCGGTTCGATTCCAGAGTGTAGCAAGCGAATTTTCGAAAATCTGTGAATGCAGATTTGTTTCTTCTTAAAAATAAAGGAATGTTTCCTTTGAGTAAAATTTGCTATCTCCAGTATTTCGAGAACTTTCCCTCCAGGTGGCATTGAAAAATTCCATCCTGTAAACTAATTATTAGCATCGATCACTACGAAAGGGCTTATAGAACTTAAAATAACTATAGACAATATAAACTAACCCTGGTATCTATAGTCAAGTTAAATGATTTACTTGAGTTCAAGTTATTACTTTTGCAACCATCTAGAATCCAGATAGAATAGAATTAGGATGAAGTAAGAACCGTCAAAGAAAGCACAGCTAAGAATTGTAACTTTTGACAGTTCTAACTGCAAGCAACTACTAAACAACAGAATAAAAATCGTATCTTAACATATTACCTACTTTTACTCAAGTAATCGCTTTGACTTGTTTATAGACATGGGTTTTAATGTGCATACTGTTACAGTAGTCAGCGAAACTGATAGAATTTTATTAAGATTGTAAACGGATCGCGTTGTGTGTGATTGAAACATGGAATAACGACTTCTAGAGCTTAACTTAAAAACTAATTCTTAATAATTATGTTTTTCATAAAAATACTTGTTTTGATTCAATTGGAGCATTGTTTCATTTTTTGTCTATTCAAAATACTTCTTAAATTTTTTGTCAAAAGGATAAAATATATTTGTGGTTATATCATTCTGAAACAGTTTAAAAAGTTATTCTACATTCTTAGCTAATCTACAGGGTTAGTTTAATGACTGGCCAAATTTTCAGAGATGGTTTAGAATCGATAATATTTTCGATATAATGAATTTCAATTCTGTCCACCACTAAAAAGCGAACGTGTGGATATTGCAACAACACAGTTCAGTTCAACAACCTAGATAGGTAGCAGTTAGCACACATAAATTTGGCGGTGCATGCACGCACACAAGTGCATTGATTCCCACTAGGTATACCTATGATTTAGGAAATTTTTAGGACATTTTCAAATGAATGCTATTATTTTATTTTATATTTTTCGACAATAATATTTAAAATGCACTTTTGGTTTGATATCTAGATGTTAATTTTTAAATTTTGGCTGGTCACTGAAAACTTAACCTGTATGATTTAGTTTCGTTTCGGGCATTTTTATTTACTTATTTCGGGCGTATGTTACACTAACACTAATGATTAGATACACTTGAAAAATCCTACATTTTCAAAAGCTTAATGAAAATACATAATACATTAAAGTACATAATATCATGGGTACTATAATATGGCCTACATTAATATCGAATGGCATGATTGAAGCAGTTATTTACATTACATATAATTATATAGTTTTACACTTGTTTGTAAATTATTCAGAGATGACACTGATGGGAGAAGCGGGTAAATACGTTTTTATCTCTCGTTGTCGCTTGGTTATAAAACAAATTGTTATTATTCAAAAATAAAACATATTGATATTGTTTTTGTGCCATCCCTAAATAAATTCCACATAGTAATAATTATGTCATAGAACATACTTTGACACAAAACAATTATACATTTTAATGTAATTAAATACAATAATGATAATGTAATTATGACATGTTTAAAAAAATAAAAATGTTGCTTAATATTGAGCTAAAGCACTCGGAATCGACGAGAAGTAATATCGATTAATCTATTATAGATACGAACATTGATAGTAATAGTATAAAACATTGCAACCGAAAAGCAATTTTTTATCTGCATTGCAATAAGACGATAATAAAATGCAAGACTTTTTGGAGTTCTAAAAACTTAATATCTTTGGTGTATTATTTAATTTATTGCTAATTATAACCAATTCTTATTAGTACGATCACGCTTAATTTTCAAAGTTCTAAAAAAAATTACTACATTATATTAATTATCACAAAAGTTTAATCATGAAAGATTTAGAAATGTCACTTGTAACTTAGATAATCTCTTTATTAACGGATTAAGATAATGCTTCATGCGTTTGGTAAGAATTAATAATTATCATTAACAATGGGTATAAAAGTGGTCCCATTATAATGTTGATATCATAAATTAGAAATAGGTTAGTGTAGAATTTAAAATGGCACCATAATTTTAATAAACATTACATAATTTTCTAAAGTTAGTAATCTACATAATAAAATTCAAATGTTATTGAACAAACATCGGCAACAAATTTTGGTAACTTCTCGTATTATTATTCACTTTTTATAACATCTAGAAGATTAATCGAGAATAACGATATACTTTGATGGGATTTTAACTTGAATACTTTTTACGAAAAAACAACACAAAATAATAAGAATTGCAAATTTTACAAATTAGCCGTGGCATTTGGATACATGATGGTGTTATTATGCAATAAATTGCCTCGAAGGCGTGAAAGTTTCCCTAAGAAGTTGTTTTTTTGGGAATTTTCTCACGATGTAAACTACAGAATGATTACAACGAACACAGAATTTATATTAAGGTGAAATCGTGCTTAAGTAATTTATTACAAGTGAAGTACTGATTGCGATATCGTTGAGGTATGCGAAGTACATCCAATGGACTTCACAGTTAGTCGTTTACATGACTAGAAAGCAAAATTAAGGTTATCGTACGATATAGGAACACTTCCTATAATAAATTTTAACTCAATGTTGAGTAGAATTAAAATAAAAGTGACGAAAGCTCATCATGTCGTACAAAGCAATAAAAATGTAATTATTAAAATAAATAATACTGGTTTAATAATACAATAAGAAGCTATTAATTATTGAGTACACAAAACATTGATCTGACACGTAAAAAGTAGTGTGGAAATCGATCTTTCACGATGCCTAGTTAGATAATATTCGTGGTTTATTTAATTGTAAATCTATTTAAGTAAACCGTAGCTAGGTCATTAATTAACGTAGTGTAACTCACACATGAACTAGCGTAAGAAACTACTGGTCGTAAGAAAAAGTATTTTGAATACCTATCTGTCGCTGTCATTTTCCCAGAGAAAAATTATTATTGTAATAAAATATATTGCACCAAAATTGTTTTTTTATAATTTCATCAATGGTGTATTGTTAAAAAAGCCGCATTTCAGTATTTCCTAAAACTTTTTACATTTAAACAATGAAATTTTGTAATGTACGGTCGAACAAGCTATTGGTTTACAGTTTAACGCACGAATTAAATTGTAAAATGTAAACCAAATAGCTTGTTCGACCGTACATTTTGTGCGCTTTAAATGTTTAGGACGAGAGTTCAACAAAAATATTTTTTTCAACCCAACAATCCTCCGGCCAATATACTTAACTAATAATAACTGAACAATAAAAAAGTAGTTATTTAGTAGACCGTTGTTCAAATACTGAAATGGTAATAGCTTCAGTCAACTTAATGTGCGGTGTTGCTTAACGAGTGATTAAAATTCCGTACTGCACTGATGCAGAAACAAACAGCTATACTGCAACTGTGATTTGAATATAAAAAAGGTCATCAAAGTATAAATCATTGCCGCGCCGTGCTGACGCAACTAAATCATCTGCTGATTGCTAATTAAACTTAACTTTCTACAATACTCTACTTGATACTTAATATCTTCGACTTTTCTTAGCCTCGAGTCAATTTTACTGTAAAGACGCATTATGACATGTTTTGGACTTGACCAACGCTTTTAAAGTGTTAATCTCAGCCAATTTATATAAGAAAAATACAACTAATATAAAGTTTATAAAAATAATACTTCATACTTTTACTTAAATAAAACATTAGCCATATTGTGCAGTTATCAATTTTATTATTGCGTAACTTGCTCCTTTTTCTAGTCATTTATATTTCCACTAGAATTATAAAATGAAACTATGAAAGAACTAACTTCACTAGTCGATGTGGCTGTCTATAAGTCGTAATAACACAAAAGTGTGACCAATTATCCTAATATCGATTATTGAGACAAGATAGTATATAAATCCTTATTATAAAAATCACAGAAATATTAATATTTCCTGTGATTGGAATGCTCGCTATAGGTAGGTGTATAGTACAAACATTTCATGAACCAGCATTATTCTGCCGACCTAAAAGCTTAATAATAGAATGATTATAAATTTAATACATAATAGGTGGTACCGTCGCTCGATGGCACTTGACACTTCAATCGGTCGCCAGGGGGTAGTTGGGCGGCAGGGCGCTTAGCACCTCTTTTGACAGTTCCTTGTATGCCGCATCCATAGTATTGCGTACTTTGATTATTAATTCTGGAACATCTTCCATGGTCAATCCCACGGTTGGGACTGGCTCTAAACACTGGATGATTGCATGGCCTGGAAAGTAAAAGTAGTAGGTGATAATTGTATTTATTTAAAATCGTCTTCCGTAATTGCCAACGTAATAGTTTGCCAATTTATTGTTCTAAAACTTGCTAATTGATATTTATCTATCTAGTGTTGAAGAACAGTTAGCTCACACTCGCAGTGTCGACACTTCGTGACTGTAGGGCACGAGTGCACTTGCACTTAACTGTGCTACTATTACTTCACTTTGACTGTATTATTAGAGCGTGAGTTACGTTTCCTCACCATGTTTGTCTTTACAATTGGAAGCTATTATAAAATGTATTTACGTACAACACATTACATTTTATTTAAATTATATTCTTTTAACACCCGAGACAGTTATCACAACAATAGTTTTGCTATTCATCTCCTCAATGTCACCTGAAGGTTGATGCTTTCAGAAAAATCGCAGTCTGAAGAGACACCTATTATGTAAACTAACTATTGGTAATTGTTGTTCTAAATTACTGTAAAGTTCCATGAAAATTATTTCAGTAGTTTTTATTTGAAAGAGGAACAAACAAACATAATAAGTAGAGTAGAAAAATATCATACCTTTATTAAAAATGTATTTCTTCCTGTTAATAAAATAATAGGGCGAGAACACAACAGGAATGATTGGCACTTGGGCAGCAACCGCAATGTTGAACGCGCCCTTTTTAAACGGCAGCAGTTTTGTGAAATCTTTGTTTCTTGTTCCCTCAGGGAACAGCCAGATCTTCGTCTGTAAATAAAGATACCATAATAATCAGTATACAGCTCACAACACAAAAAATAACGATAAGCTGCATTGAGTTATTTGAGATTAGGCTAGAAAAATGTACAGATATAGATCAAAGTTTGCAAAATTATTTTAAAACTCGGAACTTATCAGGCTCTCTGGCGTCTTCGAGAGAGCCTGGGTTTAGAAGAAAGTTGAGATTTTTTTACACAGTTCCATGGGCGCCGGCAGCAGGGTGCAAGGCGGTGCGAAAAAATACGGAAAACATAATACATAGAAAAAATTAAACATCCGAGTCAGAAAGCAAAAATTTTCGAGCTCACTTCGCTCGCTCGTACTCCTATTTTGCTTTCTGAGTGTATTAAATTAACTTAATTTAGCACAAAATATATGACCGTGCTCAGACATATTATGTCCTTTGCGTTCATAAGCTTTTCTTAAGAGCCTATACTACCTCAAATTAGCAACTCTATATTTGGTAGTTCAAACATCGTTTGAAATGCTGTTAGAATAAAGTTCTAATCTTGCACTACAAAGTGGTTGTTACGTCAGTCACTGCGGGCCGAATAGTGCGAAATTAGTGGTTTTTAGCGATTTACAAAAAATCTTTTGATAAATTGAAAAAAATAAATAATATAAGACCTGTTTTATAGTTAGTTCAGTTAGTATAAAAAGTTTCATGATCTAATTTGAAATATTTTATGATTGCCAGCGGTTTATTGTTCAGTTTAGAGGTAACTTTGGGATTTTTTTCTATCGAGAAAATTTTATGGAATCGTGTTTTCGCCAAATATAGGACATAACATTAATCCTCAACTTTACCATATATTAATTTCAAAATTAATGCTGCAGTATTTTAGGCGTAACGGAGGATCATGCTAAGCCATTTGAGGTAGTACAGGGCCTTAATAAAGGACAAAAGAAAACCTATCAAATTTGAGGTGGATGCAAAAATTTTCAAGCTCGCTGCGCTCGCTTTTCAAATCGTACTTTTCTGGGTAGATCGGTCAAGTTAATTCTTGAATCTAAAATAATTACCTGTGAAAAAAAAAATGGCCATTAACATTTTAAGGAAAGTTACTAATCACCTACCTTATTTTTAATCATGACTTCTGATGTAATTTTCAGTTGCTTGTAAGCATCTTTTGAGTTATTTCTGTCAATGAAAACAACTCCTGCAAGGTATGCAGCCAGTCCAAATGGCCACACATAGAATATTTCTTTTCTCGCAATAGCAGCTACTTTGTCTGCTACATGCCAGATATTGAACATTCCTGAAATTACCACAATCAAGGTACTCAGAATTAATATTATACAATTGTGAGAAATTAATCACATATTAGTATTAATTATTAAGATAGACAGTCAGATAGGCAGTCGTTCCATGTAAAATATTGGTATTCAGCTGCATCCGGTAAGACTGGAAGTCGACCCCAACAAAGTTGGGAAAAGGCTAGGCAGATGATGATGAGTATTAATTAATAAGTAGCTTAGGTACTTAGAATATCTTACCAACGTTGGTAAACAATTATGCAGGATAATGGGTGTAACAATGCTAATAATATTATATTATTACACCCGCATGCAAATTAAGTTGCTGCACAATGTCACATTAACCATTGCCTTTTAAGAAAACAATTAGTACACAAAAATATTCTTCTTATTGTGTTGATGGCTATTTAAATAGTGTAAGCCCAGAATAATAATATAATAGCACTATGAGCACAACAAAATCTGCTTATAATATTCCTACTGCTGGGACCAGGTCAGGTACTACTCATAATCCTCCTTCACAAAGGTCCATCCTTAGCGAGGGAGGGTTAACAGTGGGCATCATGAGTAGCTTAATTCCTGTAATATGCAGCTATCAGGGCTCAAGGTTGTGAGGGTATAGCATCCCATTGTGCCTAGCACTGCACTACATGTTGCATTCTTCTTTGAATAGAAAAAATGCAAGATATGAGAGGTATGAGATGCAAGAGGCCTTCTATCTTATTTCTAAATCATCACAAATTTTTCAAGTGATGGTAATTTACTCCCATTTTTCCATGGCTTAATAAATAAAATACTGTCTTAATAACACTATTAAGTATACAGTATTTTCGGTAGTTGACAGTATTTTTTTAGCAAAAGCGTCAAAAGCCACGCGGCTTTTGACGCTTTTGCATCTATACCCCTCATAATGCAAGTTTATACAAATTGGTTATGGGTTTGCTATTGTAAGAATGGCATTTCTAATCATTAATTGTAGTAAAATAGACTTGAAAATTAACAAACTTGATTGTTTAGAGATTTGCTATTGCTAATATCAATGCATTCCATATGATCATAAAATCCATACAAAGCAATATCAGAACACTGCTCTCTTTTATCTGCACTAAAACATGATAAGACTACCAGGGCAACGAGTACAGCTATACCAATAACTAGCATTTCGCCCGCGACGTCTCTCTCATCTGCTAAAATTGTGATAGCTTGGCTAATATGCATGATATAAATATAATTCATAGCCTTTACACAAATAATGTATCGTTTTATCAGTGAAAAAAATTAAAAAATTGTATCATTAGTTTTAGAGATTACCAGGGGGTAATCTCTAAAACAATAAAGAACTATTATAAAGATGTAAAATTTGTTTATGTAGGGACATACAAACAAATTTTACATCTTTATAATATTAGTAATGATAAAGCTGGAGACCATTTTCTTTTGTATGAACATGTTATTTTCAGTGGCTCATATTAGCCCTAGATCAATAGAACTAGAAGTCATGCCTTTGCCCAGCAGTGGGATGATGTAAGCTAACAGTAACATTGCCAATCTTTGGAACTGCCAGTTGGGTTTCAAAAATTTGTTCTGCATTAGATAGCCTAATTCTGAAGGAAGGTTTAAATAAACGATTGTTTATTAAACAATGTAATATTTATTTAACATTAGAAAAAGATCCTTATTGATGAGAGCAAAAAGAAAAAAAGTCAAAAATAGTGGGGCACAGGTATTTTAAAATATTATTAAGTTAATATAATAAAAAGGAATTAACATAGTATTTGTTGTAATCAGTTTCTACTCATGTCTCAGGCTCTCGTATATTGCTAATGCTATACCCACATCAGGCCATGATTTATGTAGAAAAAGGTCTCTGCACAAAATGTTTACTGCACACAGGGAACTTATTTTTTTTTTAAATATTTCAGATATATGTGCTGATATTATATGTAGTGGACAACACATATATAACAGTAGCCTTCTTGGATATTTTAAGCAAGACAATTGCCAATTGACCCCCAGATCATTAGGTGACATCATTGTCATCATATTGCACTATAAATAGGATAGAGATCAATAAACAGGGATAACATGCGTATTGCATACCACAACAACAATAATAAATTCTACATAACCACTGGAGCTAGTATAATGCTAGGTACACTCAAGCGTGACCAGATACATGATAATAATGTTAAATTGTCTTTATTTAGTGTCTTGTACAGACTGTATAGTACCACAACACAACCCACACATGAATGAGCTAGTTTGGCTTAGAACTAAATCACATTCCAAAACGTGGGTTTTATTAGACAGGATAATAGTGCTTAGTGGATGAGTAAATCTATGAGGAAGATAAAAAATAAAAAGAAAATACCTAGAATATCAATAGAAGACTGATGGTTTGACACCACCACAGCTCCACGGTCTTCAGCTAGTACTCTTCCATTTCTCAACAGCCATTTCACTTCTATTACTTTGGTTACATGTTTTACTATTTGAGATCCAAATCTGTTAACAATCAATGGGAGATATAAGAAGTCTTGAGAATAATATCAGTTTGTGTTTCCCATAGCTCTGACTTCGTGTTGTAGTAATAATCAAGGTTCTTGGTCTGGTGATCTCTGGGACAAACCCTTTTAGAATTCTCTAGGAATCAACGCTCAGGTTATCGAGCTGAAGCGGTGACTATGTCATAATATTATATCGGCTTTGACAAGAAACAAATGTATACTTACAGGGAATTCTTTACATTTTTTGGGTTGAACACAAAAAACGGCATCAATATCACTGCGGTCACAGAAGTCCAGATGTAAAACACAAGAAATTTCGATTTAAATTTCACGAAATTCGGTGTTTCCGAAAACAATTGTTTCAAAATGTACGTTACTATGATAATCACTATCATATAAATGATTTTGTCCCACATTTTCAATACAACATTAATTAATTCACTGAACAATAAAACCGTCAAGCTTCTCAAAACAAAAATAAACACAAAACTGAAAGAAATCCTATAACGCGCAACCAATCATGAGAAACGAAATGCTGTTTAACGAAACAGCGTTCCAGCGACTTCAGTAAATTCTATTAGTATTTGAGCGTTAGTTTGACGTTCAATTCAAAAGGATTTGGAACGTTGCAAACATTGATTGCTAGAAAGAGACAAAGGCAGAATCGATTTGCAATAAAATAATTGAAACTCAGGAAAATCAAATCTATTTATTAGGTTTATACGGAAATTGCTCGTGCTTTGTTGCAATTACAGACCCTGGATCGCACGGTTAAATTTACCTCTAAGGCATGACATATCAATGCCATATTCATCAATTTCATCATGACAATTTGTATAAAACCGATGGAACCAATGTTGACGAGATCTGGACAGCAACAGTGTTTATAACAAAGGTGTTTTAAAATATTTACGGGAAAATGTTCATAATCTTCCAACCTGGCTTGCTTTGAGTAAACGTCTCGGACCGTATATTACTTGGATTATATAACGGAAAATTAAATAGCTAGGTACGGCTAGAGTAGTGCATTTTCTTGATCTCAACCCCAAGCATGATGAACGATTCTTGTTTGTGTTTGAAAATCACGTCGCGTCGAGCAATGTGCTTTCGGGTTTTTCTACGTATTAAGATTTTGCGGTTTGGAGCTTAGATTTCTGCCAATTAGGTATATATAGGTATAGATAGGTACTATCGAGGAAACCCCCGCCTGACCACCACTAAGCTAATTTTCGAGGACACTCCCGCCTGACCACTACTAAGCTAATTTTTGCTTGCACTCGCAAAATAGAAACGCTCTCTAGCCCCGCCCCGTTGACTTTGTATAGAAATAATAAATAAAAAAAATCCGAATCGGCCGAGCGCACTGACGACGAGCGCCAAACGAGAGTTATTGTTATTTTGCGCGCCAAAGTTGACGCTTTCCTAATAGGCCCAAACTTTAAGGGGGCGTGGCTCGGCGCTTCCGCATGATTTAAGCGAAAAAAATTAAACTGGTCAGGCAGAAAAGACCCCGATAGTACCTACCTATAGTTTTTTTTAGACATTACTTTGTACCTTATCACTATGTTTTCCTATTTAACCCAAAGGTTGACTAGTAGAGAATGCCTTGTGGAGTTAAGTCCGCCTATGTACCACTATTGTACATGAAGTTTAAATAAATAAATAATAAATAAATAAATATTTTTTGGTAACATTCGTTTTCCGAACTTTTGCACATTCACACCTTGGCGAGTAACATTTATGTTTAATAACATACAGGTAGGTACAAAATACAATTGTGTTCGTTCGATTTAAAATCGTGTTTATGAAATAAACTTTTACATAACTCTCAGAAGGCAAACAGGGATTCCTTTCTTATAAACACTAAGTATGTATGTTTATCAGCAAAGCTAATAAACAACCTAATCATTTATCAACCGCGTTCTTAACAAAATTTCGGATGTTTCCGCAATTATTCGGCTCTGGAGACTGAACTTCCATGTACAGCTGTTCGTAAGTGCGCGACATGTTCAGGTGCAGGCGCTCGGCAAGGGCTGGCACGTCGTCCAGGGTCAGTCCTGTGGTTGGAACGGGTTCCAGGCATTGCATTATTACGTGACCTGTAATATATTTTTGCCTCCATTTAGAAATACATTTTTTGCACTCAAGTAAGGAAGGTACTATCGAGAACACTCCCACCTGACCACCACTAAGCTAATTTTTGCTTGCACTTACAACATAGAAACGCTCTCTAGCCCCGCCCCGTTGACTTCGTATAGAAATAATTAATGAAAAGATACCTATCGGCAGAGCGCCCTGACGTCGCACGCCAAACGAGAGTTATTGTTATTTTGCGCGCCAAAGTTGACGCTTTTCTAATAGGCCTAAACTTTAAGGGGGCGTGGCTCGGCGCCTCCGCATGATTTAAGCGAAAAAAAAATTAACAGATCAGGCGGAAAAGACCACGAATGTACCTACCTACAGGAAGTAACCTTGGAAATACAGATGAATACGGCATTCTCGTTGGTCTACCTACAGGGTTCGCAGCAACCTAATTAGTGGACCACCCTTTCTATCACAATACGAAGGATTAAAATGACTACATCTAATAATAAAGTTAAGACAATGTGGAGCATAGTAAATGAAACTACAAACAAAAAAATAGCGAGTGAGAAAAGTAACATAACCCTACAAACAAATAATAGCGTAACTTCTGAACCCCAAGAGGTCGCAAATATATTTAATGATTTTTTTGCTTCTATTGGGGAGGCTACAAACAACTCAACCGGCAAACCGAAAGGATTTCCTGTTGTACGCCCTACAGAGAATTCAATCTTTCTCAGCCCAATTGACCCCTACGAGGTTAACACGTTAATAAAAAATTTGAAAAATAAAAAAAGTCACGGCGTTGACGACCTTCCACCTACCTTATTAAGAAAATGTGCAGACGAATTAACCTTACCATTCTATAAATTATTAAATCAATCATTTGAAGAAGGAGCTTTCCCCAATCTATTAAAAAAAGCTCTGATAAAACCCATCCACAAAAAGAATTCCAAAACTGATCCGAATAACTACCGCCCCATTGCCCTCTTACCGACAGCTTCCAAAATATTTGAAAAAGCCATGTGTAATCGAGTTTATGCGTTTTGTGAAAAATATCATGTATTTAATGACTGCCAAAACGGTTTCCGAAAAAACCGTTCGACTATCTTAGCCGTTTACAAATACACACATCAAAAGTATCTAGGGATCAACATATATTTTTGCAATAACTTTTCTCCTGATTGATATTAATTAAAATTTTCTTTAAGGATTCATCAAATAAAGTGTTTTCGTTTGTCACAGTAACGATAAACCAAGTCACCTTTGCATTAATAAAGAAATTTGCCATTTTCCTAATAAAGGGATTTTTGACATTTGAACCACTAACATTAAAGTTCGAAAAAAAGACTGAAATAACAGTTTTCTTTAAAATTTTATTGGGTAACTTAAACAATTAATAATCCGTGTTTCTACCGCGAACACTAACAACACAAGAACATCGGTTTGGCATACTCAAAATGAGTTCATCCAAATCACGCTGTGGAATGGCCGCCCATGTTCGTTGCAACAACAAAAAAAGGTCTTCTTGCGACTGGATACCCTCCATATTCGGCAGAGCTCTTCTCTGTAGCATATCCCATGCATGCTCAATCGGGTTCAAGTCTGGCGACTGAGCAGGCCAGGGCAGGACATTGATGTTAGCTGCGGCGAGAGTCTGTCTTACAACTCTTGCGGTGTGCGGTCGTGCATTATCATGCATTAACTGAAATAAGGGACCGATTTGCACTTGTAGAGGAACGATGACGTCTGATACAATCGTCTCAGCATAAATTTGAGCGTTGAGGTTGCCTCTGATCCAAATCAACTCAGTTCTTCCGCCGATCCAAATACCCGCCCATACCATGATGGTTCCACCACTATAAGGATGGACTTCCTGGCAGGATTTTAATCGCTGTTGGCGTCCAGGGGTTCTCCAGTGTCGTATACGTCTTGTATCCGGTCTCATACCAAAACGAGACTCATCAGAAAAGCACACGAAACGCCATTGTTCTTCTGCCCAATTTCTGTGTTCAAGAGCCCATTGATATCGAATCCTACGATTGTGCATTGCTATAGGTGGTACCCGTAGCGGTCTTCGGGAATGAAGGTTCACTTCATGCAAGCGGTTTCTGACTGTTTGGTCGCTAATTAAGTTCCCTGAAGAGTGATGAAGCCTCACGGCTAACATCATGGCGGTTATTGTTGGAGCTCTTCGAGTTAAGATTTGAATGTATCGGTCTTGTCTCCGTGTGGTGCAGCGATACCGTCCTCCATGGCGCTCAGCCACGGTACCAGTGCTTCGGTAACGTGTCCAAAGTCGACTGATAACACTCTGACTTGTATTCAGAGCTAAAGCTACAGTACGTTGCCGGGAACCAGCTTCTATCATTCCCACGGCTCTGAGCATTTCTTCCCTGCTTAAATGACGTCGCCGCTCCATAATAACGTTGGTTTTAATCAGTAGTAGGGAAACAGTAGCACTAATAATGTCTTCAATGCGTTGTATGTTTTTATAGGGAAAATATTGACAGCTTATTTTCATCTTTTACTCGAATTTGATTGAGAGTTCCTGATTCAAATTATGAAATGCACCAAAAAGGATCCATATAAATTTATAAAATCATAAATTTATTACAAAGCCACATCTCAATCTCAAGAAATCCGCATAAAAATGCTTGATCCCTAGACATTTTTGATGTGTGTATATTCAAAAAGCCCTTGATATAATTAACGAAAAAAGGTACGCGATAGGACTTCTGCTCGATATGACTAAGGCATACGATAAAGTACAATTTGAAATATTATTAAATAAACTATATAGTATAGGACTCCGCGGCAAATGTTATGACTGGTTTGTGTCTTATTTGAAACACAGGGAACAGATAGTTGAAATCGAATATTACAACAACAGCAATCATGAAATAGAACTAATCAGATCCGACAGCAAACAAATCACTGCCTCAATCCCGCAAGGTAGCGTAGTGGGATGTTTCTTATTTCTTGTTTACGTAAATGACCTTCCTAATAATATAAATGAGCCATGTGTCCTGTTTGCGGATGACATATCTATACTTACTTCATGCGAAAATAACACAAATTTAAATGACAAACTAAATTCCATACTAGATTCTACAATAAATTGGATGTCTGAACACAACCTAGAAATTAATTTCAATAAAACTAAAATAATTTCATTCCACCCTAGCCAAAAAATACCAATTAATATAAATTATAGCTTTAAAAATAATAAATTAGAAGTAGTTGATAAATTCACCCTACTAGGCATAAATATTGATACACATATAAATTGGAAGTCACACATTCAGAGAGTAAGAGCAAAATTATCAAAATTCTCATACGCCCTCCGCGAGATTAAAAAAACAACAGACCTTAAAACTGCAATAGTAACGTACTACGCGTACGCCTACGCATGGCTTAAATACGGTGTCATTTTATGGGGCAACAGCACTGACGCGCCCACGCTATTTACCCTACAAAAAAAACTAGTTAGAATCTTAGTAAATATTGAAGTCACCGATAGCTGTAAATCCCACTTCCAGGAATTAAAGTTTTTATCCCTACCCTATCTCTACATATTTGAAGTTTGTAAGTTCGTGCGAAAGTATCCAGAATTCTTTACAAAAAGAGAGGACATATACAATCAAAAATTGTTTTAAGACACAAAAATAGGCTAAACTTACCAACATCGCGACTAAAAATGCACTCCAATAGTACCTTGGTCATGTGCATAAAAATTTACAATAAGTTACCCGAAGAAATAAAGAATTTAAATAAATATAACACTTTTATCAATAAATTAAAGCTTTTCCTTCTAGGCAAATGCTACTATAGTATAAGCGAATACTTAAATGATAAACTATGAGTACGTCACTATCGAATTGTTTCTACAAATACTCGTTAGAGCCACGCACACCTACCCATGATAATATGGAAAACAGATACACATTAAGAATAATAAAAATTAATTACGTAATAAATAAAGACAATAAGAAATCAATAAAGCAATAAATTATATTATGATATTATATTATTTAATTTTATTTTAAATTTACAATGTCTAATAAATAAATCTATGTAATTTATAAAGCAATAATTGTTAATTTAAATTAAATTCGTATTAGATAATAACTGAAGTAAGCCAGTAGTCTTCCTCCTCTCTCCTACTTAGTCTATGCTGCGCCCGACAGGGTCCATAATTGTAACATTATTTATTTTCCTCCACCTTATAAACATTATGGTATGCAATAAAGAATTGAGAATTGAGAATTGATTCTAAAGAAAAATAGTGTTTTTTTTAAACCTTTCCGCATTATAAACTCCTGTAAGTAGGTATCGTGGGTGCGTTTTACAAACATTTTAACTCACATACCTACATAAACAACCAGAACTGGAACAATATCAGTAGACCATTCAAATATTAAGTGTTCCGTGCGGGAATCGAACCCGCGAAACGCAGCGCATCAGTAAATCGCTCAACCACTGCGCCAACCGTGTCGTGAAACCATTGGTTTGTATGTTGAAAAATTTGTGCTTAGACATCGTTAATACTGCAACTGAATGGTCAAAATAAAAGGAATATCCATTGTAAGTGTGTTAAGCAATTAACTCACAGGTGCTGGGTTTGATCCCCAATTCGGGCAAAAGTGTTATTAGGGTTTTCTAGTATTAGCCCCGGAGTCTAGGTTTGAGCCCGGTTGATGATGAAAGGCTTAGGCAGGCCTTATAATAATACTTAATTGTGGATGAATTCTAGGTTCACTTGCCCACCTCTGAGGTGTATATAGGCGTGATGTTATGTTCATATTTACTTACCGCTATTAAAAACATACTTGTTCTTGTCTATGAAATAGTAGGGTGAATACACAACGGGTATGATCGGCACTTGAGCTCTCACAGCTAAATTGAAAGCACCTTTCCTGAATGGCAATAATTTTCCATTCCAATTTGTGTTCCTTGTACCTTCCGGAAATATCCAAATCTTGATCTAATAAAAACAAAATGCAAAACATAAGAGCATCTAGACCTAGAGTCTAGACAAAGTGATATTGAGAAAAGTTCACAGAAAAGAAAAAAAAAAACTAGACGTTTTGAAAGCTGAGCTCCTGATATTTCGACGCCGTTGCAAGCGCCATGATCGCGGGATGGCGAAGTAAGTGACAGTGTACGGTCGAACAAGCTATTTGGTTTACAGTTTAACCAACAAATTACATTGTAAAATGTAAACCAAATAGCTTGTTCGACCGTACCTAAGTTTAGTTAAACCGTGAAAACTTAAAAAAGCGATTGACAGTTTCATAGGCCTGTAGGCCCAAAGGTTCTTTTGTAAGGTTAGCTGGGCGTTATTAGTGTTGTTTGACTAGTCCACAACCACATGACGTCTTCTGGTTCATGGACTACTCCTCCTTACATGCATCGACAACCTATGCATAACGAAAGAGTAGGTAGAGTCTAGTTGGAGGCAGGATATGAGATACCTTATCATACAGCATACTAAGTTAGATATCTTCTGAATTTTAAGACAGAATTTTACAAGTGAATACCTATTTATTTTTTAACCGACTTCCAAAAAGAGGAGGTTATCAATTCGTCAGTTTTTTTTATTTTTTTGTGTGTATGTTCAGCCTTTTTTTCGCCTATTTTTAACCGATTTCGATGATTATTTTTTTGTTTGGAAGAAAATTACTTCGCGGTGGTTTCGTTTGGTGACGATCTGATGTGATCTTCGGAGAAATACAATGGAACTCTTCAATGATAGACAGCAGATCGGTCGTGATTGCTGCAATCGCTTGGATGTTTGTTGTTTTCACAACATCATAACATATCATCACGCCTGTATGCTCTGAGGGGGTATGCAGATGTGTACTGTACACCCACTTTTCGACTGTTAGATTCCATTTTATTGGGGATAAGCCTATTACCATGACATGTATTGTTAACAATATGAAATAAATGACTGCCTCGTTGGTCTAGTGGTGGCGACCACTCAGCATGAGGTCCTGGGTTCGATTCCCAGGTCGAGCAAAGTATTATTCGGTTTTTCATTAGGAATTTCTCAGTAGCAGCCACGGAGTCTGGATTTGCGCCAACGCTCGCCCCCTATTACATGGGACTTAAACATAACTTGCGAAATGTGATAAGTACGAGGTACTATTGGGTACACCTCAGCCCAACTCTTCGGGGATTACAGGCGTGATGTTATATTATGTTAAAATAAATGTAAAGCTAATATTTGTATAGGATATTACAACTCTTTTTGCAATAAATAAAACCGACTTTAAAAACACAACAAAGTGAAAAATAAACTTTAGTCAAGTCACTGACTTCTGAAGCTAAAGTTTATTTTTCACTTTGTGTTTTTGAAGTCGGTCGGTCTTATTTTTTGCAAAAAAGTTTTTTTATATTTGTGGACTGTTAACTACGTTAAAACAATAATTGGAAAATAGTACATTGATTAATAGTAAATTGATTTTTTTTTATATTTTTGAATTTAGAACACAAATAAATGTTACTTTGTTTATAAAAGTAAATATTAGTTTTAAATAATCATGTTTATCTATGAAATTATATTTATTAACACAATTTGAATATTAAAAAAATATTTACGCCGTAAAGATGCATTAATGCTTTGCCGAAATTAAAAAAAAACATTCACCTCCTATAGGCATTGAACCAATTGTGATGAGTGAATGAAGTGAATTAGTTGGAGAATGAAACAAATCGCACGTGTGTGAAATACACACGTGCGATTTGTTTCATAATTTGTGAACCTAATCGTAGTGCGATAAGAACCAGTTTTCGAGGAAGTGTTTTGAAAAATATGTAACTGTTTTGTCAGAGATCGTGGGAACCGATTTGAACAACAAAAACACCAAAGACGTCATTGCAAAATATTACTATAAATTAACACTTAAAAGAGGGGTTCGTATCTTTTATCTGGAATTATATTATAAAGATGTAAATTTTGTAAGTTTGGATATAGGTAGAAGGTAATCTCCGAAATCCTCATCATATTCCAAAAAAATATTTGACTGATGTAAAGTTTCACTATTACCGAGTGCCGTAGGACATGTTTCTGCGTCGACGGTATACATATAAATAAAATCAATTGGCGCCTGAATGAAAGATCATCACCTACAAGCGGCTCGACCGATTTGCGGTTTTTTTTTGTTGTGTTTGTAATTTTCAGGACACCTTTTTTGTCGCAAATCACCCGAAAAAATCGGAAATTCGGATAAAGAAAATGGACCCGTGCGATTCGGCTGATCGCTCGTTATATATAATTTAAAAACAATGAATTTACCAACCTTCTCTTGAATCATGAGCTCTTTCGTGCTTTCCAGGATTTTGTAAGCTTCTTTCGAATTATTTCTGTCAATGAATATCGATCCACAGAGATACGTGACCAGGCCTAGAGGGCCAGTGTAAAATACTTCTTTTTTCGCAATTAGAAATAGCTTTCGTACGTAACACCATGCGTTGTTCAGGCCTGAAATAAGTAGATAAGTATTACCACATAAGACGTTCTGGAATTCGAATGAAGTTTTGTTGGACCTGACTATAGGGTTGCCATCCGTCTGGTTTTCCCCGTATTTGTCGTAGTTTGGAGGGCGTCGGGGCGGGGTTTATAAAATTTTGTCCGGCATCGTCAGTGCAGGTGATGGCAAGCCTAGACCTGACGGCTATATGGGTAATTAGTTCTTTTAGGTTTTCGCCCGTGGTCCCAGTCCCTTAGTCCCTGGAATCCCACCGCGAGTATTTTTTTGCGCGTAGTTCCTCATGAAATATATACTGCCGAATAAAAAGTAGGTGTTTTTTTTATCCTTTATGGGTGGCATGGGCACCGGGCCATAGGCCGACTAAGGAGGCCGGCAGAGGCCCGGAACTTCGGGGATAGAAATCAAAGAGTGTTACTTAATATGCGAGCGAAACGAGCGCGCGTTTTAAAACCATGTGGTCCTTTCCAGGGAATACGAGAAGAGACCACAGGCGAAAAAGGGTTCTTTTTAACTTTTTGATGATCCCATCTAACCGATTTCAGCCACAGCGACTGCATTCGATGGCGTTCTAGGGTGGTTGTCGAGAGCTGTGGTGTGCTGGTGCTGCTCTTATGCCCTCAAGTAACTTTAGCCGAAAAACTCCGAGCGTAAATCGGAACTATCATTTAATAGACTAACGAGAGAATGATTCCAATATACAATGTCATCGACTGTTCAGTCTTCCGGTAGAGAAACAATTTTAATTTTCAACCTGCGATATCCAGAACCGATTGGTGGTTGCTTATAATGACAGCACCTCGGTCCTCCGCCAATATGTCTCCATTACGTATATGCCATTCCAATCCGTATATCTTCGTTATATGTTTCATCAGTCCCGATGTGAATCTGGAATATGGATGAAACGGAAATTCGTAAAAATGGAGCCTAAAAATGGTTCAGAGGGTCATAGTAGATGGTTCAGCAGTTTCCTAACAGACATGCGAAAAAGACATTGCGATTTGCAGTGAGGCTGTATCTGCCTTGTCCAATGTTGTCTGGCATTTATGCTGATCTGGGCCTATTTGGCGCAGCTTTGAGACACACAAGTACACAACTGTCATAAAATAAATAAGTTTCTTTTTTGTTTTTGTGGGTACTCACGACGACCAGTAAAGCTACACATAACCAAATTAAGCTGATTTCAATTAGCACTGGCCAATCATATGACGAGTTTAAAGAAGAATGGCACATAAGGGACCAGCATAGCTATTCACAACGCTTCGATTCGATTTTCGATTCGGAAAGTCGTATGTCTATCTTTTTTGACATTACGAAATCGAGCGAGATAGACATACGACTTTCCGAATCGAAAATCGAATCGAAGCGTTGTGAATAAGGGGCCCGGTCTATTCTATCCAGAGCAGTGAGTGGAACATGGCTGTCAATGAAGATAGTGAAACATATAATTTTAATGACAACGGTTTTAACGGTTTTTCGTTTGTGGTACCTTTTAGTTATTTTGTACTTACAATCCATTCCTGTGATGTTTTGGTCTGAACAACAAAACTGGCAGCACTACAATCGAAGTTAATGTCAAGAACACATAGTATAGAGACATTTTGAGATGGAATTTCAGTTTAATAAATTCACTTTTAAGTACACTTTTATATCGGAGTAAAAAAACTATCACTATTAGGGACATTAAAATCTTGGACCACATTTTGCCAGAAACGATTTTGTGAACGAAGTTGAACTTGTTCTTTATTTAAATGAATAAAGGACAGCGGAGATTGGGCGTCAAGTAAAATCGCAAACACAAATTCAATTAACGAGACTGCACCAATTTGAACGCTGGCTGAATACTGTTATTCACGCAGTTATGTTAATCCTTAAATAAGTTTATAAATACGCGCTGTACTTATAACGAAAACTGGTTAAGTGCTAGAGGTGCAGCAGAAACTAGGTATACACACCCATCAAACACGACTTACTTAATGATAGACATAGATTGCAGGAATGAGTGGCACTTATGTGGATACAAATATGTAGGTTACGTGATTGTGATTAGGTGCAGGGGCATAGTTACCGTCGTATCAGTCGTATCAATGATACGGGGCCCCCGGGTAACAAAGGGCCCTGAAATGTTGAGGAAAAATATCCCAAAATCTTTCAACAATCTCAATTTTTTTTTGAGATGATAATTTTTCGAACTCTCTTTGCTTGCTCTTTGATGAAGAATTCACATATCGAAGTCCAGGTAGCGAAGATTTTACGACCTTGCTTTTCGATGAAGTAAACCCTTACAGAATGCTCTAATTTTCCAGCTCTTCAATGAAGACTTAACTGATGCAAGTCATAATTGCAGTAACACCTTTTTTATTTATTTAATTATATACAAACAAAACACTTAAACAGGAAAAAATATACAGACAAAAGAACATAAAGGTACCGCTTATTTCAAATCCCTTTCAACAGATATCTCTTCTAATTCTCGCTTTGCTTGCTCATACATTCTCTTAGTAAAATTAATGACAGCCTAAGCGATACATTTTCAGGATGCTATTTTCTTTGTTATGCAAAAATCATCTGTTTAATAAAACGAATGATTTTTCTTCTTTTTGGCTTCTCAATTTTATTAACTAAATATTTGTGTTGTGCCTGGCATGCGTTTATTTTTAATTTATTTTTTCAGAGTCCCTAGCGTGTGTAGAACCACTGTGCAAAATTTAATCAAAATCTGTTGCATGTTTTTTATAAATTTCCGTTTTTAGAGACTTTCCCATAAAATTGCGAAAAAAATTCAGCTGTTCCACACATTTTGGTCCAGTCGGCAGTGGCGTGCAGTAGTATTCCACGAAGGGCAGGCCACGAAATAATGATAGCAAAAAAAAAATTTTCGTCTGCGCCATTTTGGATTTTCATTTTGACCTCATTTTCATTGGTTGGTGATAATTCACCAACCCCAATAACCTCGAAAACGACACCCATGTAGAAAAAACCGGAAATTTTCATCGGCGCCATCTTGGATTTTCATTTTGACCTCATTTTCATTATCACCAACCCCAATAACCTCGAAAACGACACCCATGAAGAAAAAACTGAAAATTTTCATCGGCGCCATCTTGGATTTTCATTTTGACCTCATTTTCATTATCACCAACCCCAATAACCTCGAAAACGACACCCATGAAGAAAAAACTGAAAATTTTCATCGGTGCCATCTTGGATTTTCATTTTGACCTCATTTTCATTATCACCAACCCCAATAACCTCGAATACGACACCCATGAAGAAAAAACTGAAAATTTTCATCGGCGCCATCTTGGATTTTCATTTTGACCTCATTTTCATTATCACCAACCCCAATAACTCGAAAACGACACCCATGAAGAAAAAACTGAAAATTTTCATCGGCGCCATCTTGGATTTTCATTTTGACCTCATTTTCATTATCACCAACCCCAATAACCTCGAAAACGACACCCATGAAGAAAAAACTGAAAATTTTCATCGGCGCCATCTTGGATTTTCATTTTGACCTCATTTTCATTATCACCAACCCCAATAACCTCGAAAACGACACCCATGAAGAAAAAACTGAAAATTTTCATCGGCGCCATCTTGGATTTTCATTTTGACCTCATTTTCATTATCACCAACCCCAATAACCTCGAAAACGACACCCATGAAGAAAAAACTGAAAATTTTCTTTGGCGCCATCTTGGATTTTCATTTTGACCTCATTTTCATTATCACCAACCCCAATAACCTCGAAAACGACACCCATGAAGAAAAAACTGTAAATTTTCATCGGCGCCATCTTGGATTTTCATTTTGACCTCATTTTCATTATCACCAACCCCAATAACCTCGAAAACGACACCCATGAAGAAAAAACTGAAAATTTTCATCGGCGCCATCTTGGATTTTCATTTTGACCTCATTTTCATTATCACCAACCCCAAAAACCACAAAAACGACACCCATGAAGTAAAATATAATAACAATAATATTATTGATTATTATAATAATAATACGCGCCAATAACCCCCAGGAATCTTTATTTTAATCAACATTGAACATACACCATAGCACTGGCCTGCAAATTGCAAAAAACGTAAGGAAATTTGAATTTCGCGGGCTAAAGAACATCCACCTTGAATCCTGGCCTTGTGTTGTAGCAGCCAATCACAGCCCAGCAGCCCAGCTACACTCGCAGGAGTTACCGCCCTAAAATTACTGCAATCTATACATGTGCGCAGTTCATACACACGAAAATATGCACCAATGTGCCAATGTGTGCGTAAAATTATCAATGGGTTTAAGGCAAGTCCAGTGCTTGCCTGTCCGGCGGAGCTCCAACCTTTGTAGTAACTTCCAGTAAAGTGTTAGTTGCGTGACACGGGAGCGACAAATTGCTATAAGTATTCTAACAGGAGTTTGAACTTTTTTTTTTATATTTTGTACATAATGTGATATTTTATTACATAGTTCGTTATAATGAATGCCCAGTTGGTAGGGTAGGCTTTGCCTAATTGCCTCTTAGGGGCGCACGCCCATGCCAGTCGGTATTGAAGTTTTGGACTGGACAGCTGGTTCAGTTTAATAGTCGTCATAACATTTATTGTTTTCATAAATTAGTAAGACTAATACGATTACACTAATAAGATTACAGATATGTATTTTACACTAATAAGATTACAGATATGATTACAGATGACTAATAAGATTACAGATATTCAAAAATAAAAATAACATGTGCCTATTGTTTGTGTCCGGGCATGTAACAACAACTGGAAATACTAAGTAGTTGGTTTTTAGCCTTTTTGATTGATGCTTCGTTGGCCTAGTTAATAGTAGGTGAGTTTATTGCTATCGACCGAACCTACTACCTTGAATAGTAAGAAGTGCCTACCTACAAGATATTCGGAGAAATGGAACGCAAATGCGGTTTATGATAATTATGTACTTGTCGGCTGTCGCTGCAGTTGTTGCGTATTGTGAATAGGTCTATCTACAGTAATGTTGAGTCATTGGCTTTAGTAGGTATAGAGACTCGAAAACGTGTCAGCCCGGGGATCTCCCTGCCTTCTTTGCGCTGTGATTGGTCGACGAGCAGTTTCGAATTATAAAATATAATTCGTAAAATAAAGAAATTACTGACAGAAACACAACAATTATAACAGTACAGTTGAAAGGCTAACTTCTTTTAAGCCAAGTGAACCTGAAAAACAATTGTAGTATTGTTTCACATAAGGAGAAAATGCATTAATATTTTTTAGTTCTACATCGCACAATCAAAGTTTTCCTGCGCGTTAGTATATATGCGAATGTCGTTGTTGTTCCTTCGGTCTTCCCTTGGGCAATCTTCACCGACCGACCCACCCGTCGCGGCTTGATCTAGCGACGTAACCTTGCAGGCCTCAGACACCATCAGTGTACGAGACTTACCATAACATTGAAATGGTCTCTGTACACGCTATTAATCTCTCCACGGGTATAGTTAGGCGTCTGGGGCGCTGCACGGAGCTCGCTCAGGAGCTTCAAGCGACGGGTGGTGGCCTGCGGGCCGCGGGCCGCGCGCTGCTGTCGGTGCAGACAAGCCGCGCGGCACTCGCTTGGCAGGTGAAGAGCCCGAGGGAGGGACTCGGGCTGTGTGTATTCTACACAGCATGCCCACTGTGAAATCAAAAACTTTTGTTGAACTTGAGTCTTAATCTCAATATCGACGGGCTAAGCGGAGCTACACGTAGTATTAGGTACCTATTCGTACGGGTAGATGATTTGTTCCCTTTTAGTGAAAAGTATGTTTATTTACCTGTTATTTTTAACGCTCTGTATGTTGTAACATATTGTAAATTTTTAAATTTCGGGCAGTTTAATCGGCACATAAAAATGTAATAGGAGCGAGTACGTACCAGTCGGTGCTGCCGGATATGAAGAAGTAGAGGCCGGGTGCCCAGTCTCGACAGAGATAACGACAAAATCGCCAAAATTCAATTGCTAATAACTAACGAATAAATTCGGTTGCAATAATGTTGCTTGCGAGAAACGCATCTTGGATGTAGAGACTTGCTTTACTCGCAAGCATCATTATTGCAAGCGAATTTATTCGTTAGTAATCAACGATCGAAAGTTAGCGAATTTGTCGCTATCTAAAGGGTGTAAAACACCTCTTAACGAAAACGAAAGGCACTTGTTCTCCTCGTCAATGCGATATTTTTTTTGTTCTACACCATACCTGGGAACCTTCTAGTTACGGAGATATTTGGGGTCAAAGTTCCAACTTTTTGACATGTTTTTTTTTTAAATACAAGTTTTTAATGTATGATTTTTACTTTAAACACCTACACGACCCCCGTACTATTAAATCCATCCATCAGCACAACGTTTTGAGTGCGTTACATTGAGTTCTACCACAAAATATGATTTTTGACCCCAAAAAAAATGTCGTTTCCCAGCAAAATTTCTTCAGCAGCACGGCCAGCAGGTGCCCGGCGAAGTCCACGCTCTGGACGAACAACCTGCCTCAGGAAACCGTCTTACACCTAACTTCTGTTGTCGTGATGACTCAATATTACCTACTTATTATAGGTATAATTCTGCTATTGCTTTTCTTTTTCCTAAAGACAAAAATCTTGTGACGTACTTACACCGTTTCGTAATGTCTGGTAATGCAGTAGGTTCTCATTATCATCGTTTGTTGCCCCAGCTTTGTATGCAGGCCAGGTTTGAAGGTACTGCTACTGTGCCCCTTCGTTTTGATTCCCGCGGATTATCCCAAGCTTTTTTTAACGTGTGGTTAGTGTCTAACTTGGTGTCGAGAGTTTTATGTCGCCCATGGGCCTCTAACTTGGTTTTGCATGCCATCTAGAAATATCTCTCAGGCGTGCTGGTTTCCTCAAGATGTTTTCCTTCAGCCAAGCAAATGATAATTTATGTATAAGATACGCACATGAATCCGAAAAATCAGTGACGGTCACAATACTCGGCTATCAGTGCTGGCCTTATATTTTCCCAATAAAAATCGTGAGAATACTCTGTTGTAGAGGTCACTAGAGGTAACTTACAAAGGATTTTTAAGCCTGTCAAATAAGAGCATGGGAAATTAAACGTAGGGTCAGCGGGAATACACAATATGACATAAGAATTAAGATCTTTTTTTCTTTTTGATTTTTCTCTTTGATCTTTCGTTTTGACAAGGTGAGAGGCTGAAGTTTTGTATGTAGTTAATCTGTTGTCAGAGCAACTGCGAGAGGACTGTATCACGAAGTAAATCACAGTGTTTACCTCGTAGACTGTAGATATGCATCCTTTGACAGGTTACCTATGCCATTTTCAATTTAAAACAAAACCGTATGCTGGAAATTGTAGATATGAAATGCTCAGAATATCGAAGCACCAGAAGATCGACAGTTTATTATATCGAATGTCTGTTCGAATATATCGAGCTTCATTCTACATTCAGATGGAAATGCTGCCTCTACACGTGAAGAGCGTTTGGTTCGATGCGTCGGTATCTAATAATATCTTCCTGAATTAAATTAACATATTTTCCTTATTTTTAAATAGAACTTATTTAAAATAATTCTTTATTGTTTTACCAGCTTCGTCATAATGCGTCATTGCAACAATTAAATCATTTTATTAGCTTGAAGCTAATCTTTTTACGAATCTGTCTGAAGTCAAGATTTAAAAATATATTGTGTTTGTCTTAAGATTTTAGTTAAATAAGGACTTTAAACAAATGTCCTAGCAATACACAAAAGAATGAGCACAATACTTGCGAGTTATAGCCAAGGGCCACGAGAAAATACCCGGAAATGCCTTTTTGTGAAAATTAAAGGCATTGTTTCTTTTAAAAGGTACGAAATACGACCTAAGAATATTTAATTATATAAAATACAAAGAAGTTAGCTTATAATGAAGCTTGGGATCACTTCGAATACCAGAGTAGTAATAAAATGTTGTTAAGTGCTGTAATAAGAACCAGATAACTGGTCATAAAGGAATCCGTTAATTAAAAAATAAAACTATTTTACAATATTGATGATTGGGGTATGTTTTTATTTATGAAGCTTTACGTGAGAATTGCTAGATACTGGCTGATATGGGATATTACTCTTAGCGGTGTTTTTTTTATTCAGTGTTTGGCAACTGGGTAGTTATCAACAGTATTAACATAGGGGTAGTTACATTTTATGTAAAAAAAAACCCCGACACTCCCGAAACTCCCGTAAAATTTACCTAGACGCATGATGTTTTTATATTTAAGTCTAGAATAAGTTAATAGTTAAAAGTATAGTAAATTAGCATAGTAACATACTAAAGTTGTCCTACAAAAACTTTTGTACTTATGATAACGAAGATAGTGTCAAAAAAGTGATATAAATTCTGCTTTATTGTACAATAAAATATCAGCGATTCCAATAAAACGCCTGAGAAAATATATTTTACAAGATTTGTCGAGTTACAAGTTTTCCAAAAGTTGTCGAACAAAATAAGACTAGAATGAGTTGAAATGTTCGTCGTAAGTTGTGCTAGTTATTGTCGTATTGTATACGACACCTAAGTTTGAACTTTCAGGGTTGATACCGTCACGCCCCAACACCTTGTGGCATTCTGCTACAATCACTATAACGTAGGAAAGTAAAGTTATAATTAATACGTTTTTTTAGGAGAAAATAATAATCTGTTTATACTAATATTTAAACAGAAAAGGTATGCTTAATAAAATATAAAGTGTATTTTGAATAAACATATTGTGTAAAAAATACATTCCGTATTCTTATATCTTAGAGCATGACAATCAGAAAACAGTGTATATACCTATACTATTTTCTAAATATACTACCGTTTTAACAAAGGAGTTATAAAAACAAAATATTATAGCTGTTGACGTCCATCATGTTCTTTGTAAAGTTGTAAGTAACAATTTTTGGATCTTATCTTTACTAAATCATCACAAGTTGAGTTTACAAAAAAACTTGTAAAAAGAATGTATTGTTTAGCTCGTGATTAGGTACATTGACCTCTGAACACTTTCTGAACAAATAAAAAATACGCAGTAATACCTACAACCTACAATAGCTATGGTAGAGGTTGAAGTTTATTATATTTTTCTTTTTCGCAGTTATTTTAGTTCCATACTGGGTAACTTTATGTACCTACGCTGAAAATACCAAATTTTACAATGTTTGTCGATTCGGTTCGTTATCGAAAAGTTCGTCAGACCAGTCCGTTGACGGCATTGCATGCATTATTTCTATTTTTACCCTGTATCTATACAAGGTATGGACATTTCACGAAGCCGTCAACCAATATAGGACTAATAAAGGAGAATGAAGAACAGGGTGTAAAGTTCTTCATTGCCTATAGAGGAGGGAGGATCCTCCGACCAGACGGGTGACGTGTCTGGCAGGCTACTGCTACTGGCCAACTGTTACTGTTGCGATTTACTAAATTATGGTTTTACTTAAGTCACAGATTAACTTTTTAAAATGAATGAATTATAATGTTAGTTCTTCATTTGTGTCATACATAGATGGCGCTGTAGTACTTCTTGTACGTTGTTGCTGTAGTACTTTACACACCGATTGTAAGGACATGCCTTTGCTGATCCCCATTAAGACAGTCGTCGGTCCAGTAACATGTCACGTTTCGCAAGCAAAGCATTAATATTCTAGTAACTAAGTAATTTAAGTTAGCAATAAGAATTGTATGTTATAGTTGGGCATTAATAAAAGGAACTTTGGAACGAGCAGTTGTTTCCATCCGCCACCTATCCTTATGGATACACTTCATGGCGACCCTGCCTTAAAAGAACAATTGAAGAAATGACAACCAAAAATTAAGAACTACAGAAAGAAAAATTCAAAATTCAAGAAAGAAGCACCAAAGCAAAATCAAGAAAGAATATGGGAAAAACTTATTCAAAAGAAGAAACAGTAATAGCTCAAAATGCAAACGGGGAAGCCAATGCCAGCACCAGTCAAAACTTTGGACAACTGATCAGTATTGAGAAAATACTTTTGATAATAATACTGATCGTTTTACTTATCGGAGCACTGTATTTTATCGTCAAAAAGTGCCAAAAGAGCGCAGTAAAACTTTTAAGAAGAGAACTCAACGCCAGTACTTTTAGTGTTATTTCCCAACCTCGAGCAACATCAGCAGTATAGAACGAGGAGTCCAGGGTATAGCCCAGCCCAGTTGCAGCGGAGTCCAGGGATTAACCCGGCCCACGGAGTCCAGGGTATAACCCGGCCCAAAAAATTGCACCATATCCAGCTAAACTGCCACCTGAATCCATCGACATCGTAGGTAAGATACCACCAACCAATAGATACCAACCAACCAAACGAGAGCAATAGATATTACAGACTCACTTTTGGCCCACGGTGTGTTTACATACACACTCACTAAACTGATTAAAATGATAAAGCTTACATTAATTAATCTTAAGACATTAGTTTAGTGTGCATGTAGTGTAGCGGCATTACAAAAGTACTACAACAACAACGTACAACAAGTACTACAGCGCCATCTATGTATGACACAAATGAAGAACTAACATTATAATTCATTCATTTCAAAAAGTTAATCTGTGACTTATGTAAAACCATAATATAGTAAATCGCAACAATAACAGTTGGCCAGTAGCAGTAGCCTGCCAGACACATCACACGTCTGGTCGGAGGATCCTCCCTCCTCTATAGGCAATGAAGAACTAAAACCCGAAGGCTTGAGCGGAGGTCTACCTTTAGAACATGTCGAGGCGTGCCTGCCCTCAACCCAACAAAACTAGACACCGAGCTGATACTGAGAAATTCAAAATTACATTATTTATCAAACGCTGGTGTTCAAATTGTTCAAAGTTCGTTGAAAATACTGCTTAATCTGAGTTTGCAAAGCACTCTTCTATTTATGGTGGACTCGGTAATCTTTTAATTAGTTATGTAGGTTGAGAGTGTTTATTAAGTGTTTAGGATTAATTTATATTCTAATTCATCATCTGTCTAGCCTTTTCCCAACTATGTTGGGGTCGGCTTCCAGTTTTACCGGATGCAGCTGAATACCAGTATTTAACATGGAGCGACTGCCTTTCTGACCTCCACAACCCAGTTAGTACCGGGTAATATGATACCTCTTGGTAAAACCGGTTGTCAGACTTTTTGGGCCTCTGACTACCTTACGACTGTCAAAGATCTAGAAATGACAGCCGGGTCCAACTTTTTAACCCTACGTGACCGTGTTAAGATTGCTAGATTATTCGAACCACAGACCGACGTCTGGGAGGAACTTTTGTCTGAATGGCAAGGTAGGTGGGATAATTCCATCAAGGGCCGACACCTCCACCAGTTCTTTCCATCCGTTCGTGAACGGCTGGCCAGGACATGGTTGGAGGTTGATCACTGTGTTGCCCAATTTCTCACCGGTCATGGTAACTTTAAGAGTAAATTATTTTCCTTCAAGCTTGTTGACTCGCCTTTTTGTCAATGTTCCACATCTGACTGCGAATATGAACAATCAGCACATCACATTTTATGGCAGTGCAGTCTTTGGCAGAATGAACGCAACATTATGTTGGATAGTGTACAGGTTACATCCGGAGTTATTTACTATACAGACCTTGTGGAAACTAGAACAAATTTCCGTGCGTTCAAGCGTTTTTGCCATACCTATTATTGGAATTAAATATAACAGCTCACAACTTAGGACCCATTAATGTTAATTTTTATCCGTGGTGCTAGGCAACTGGGCCTATCCCAGTTGTAAACGTCCCTTTGTGCCTATTGGCCTTGTTTCGTTCTGTCTCCTGCTGAAATGGAGGGAAGTGGAAATTACGGTTTTTTCCTACTCCTCCACTATACTTTTCTGATTAATTTCGTTGCGGGATCCAAGACAGTTAAATTCATTCTCTGGGACTTCGTCGAGCTTCATTGTCTCGGCGCTTTTCTGGTGGTCGCCACTGTTGATTCTGGCTTTCAGGAGTTACAGTGGTTTGGGAACAGTGTGGCGGGCTTGTCCAGCCGGGACCAACGCCTTAACGTGCTTTCCGAGGCACGGAGGAAAGTCGGTATGTAATGGGTTCTCGGTATGTGTGGGTCACCCATCCACAGACCAACCTAGGCAAGCACGGCTTAACCTCACGATCGACCCGAGCGGCTGTTATTATTTAGCCACGAGCTCCGCCGTATAATATTATATTCTAATTCTAATAATAAATTCAGTGACAAATTTAAACAACAAAAAAATATAAATATATTGCCTCGTTGGTCTTGTAGTCGAAAGCGCGACTGCTGGGAATGAGGTCCTGGGTTTGATTCCCAGATTACGCAAATTTTCCCATCAGGAATTTCTCATAAGCCGCCATGGAGTCTGGATTCCAGCCCGGTTGGTGGCACTCCACCATCACACAGGGGTAACGCTCTGAAAATTGAAGATTTGTTTTTCCAATTTTGCTACTTCTGACTTGTATTCACAATTTAGACTTTTATGTTGCATTACATTTTTAATAATGAAGAGTAATGCAATATTTTAACCGCTAGAACAAAATTGATATGTTTAATTTCAGAAAAAAAATATTGTTCTTCCTCAGCGGCACGAGGCTTTGTTACATAAAGACAAAGTCTTTGAAAGGTATGAAGATAAAATGTAAGTACGTAAAGCAAAAAAAAATCATTTAAAGTTCTTTCCCTGTAAAAATTATGAAATAAAGCAAACCAATAACTTTAACCTTTTAAATGTCACTTATCACAACAAGTTGTCTGGATCAAGATCCAGCTCTAGGGAGATCAGCCATTCTCTTTGGTTGAAGTAAATTAAAAAAAAAAACGACACGGCGTAAAAAACATTGACCTATATGATTCTTCCTTATTTATTCATTTAAAAAAGTTAACAATAAATATAACCAAGACATTGGAATCTTACATTTTAAGGCTTACTTATAATTTATATTAATCATAATACTAATAATATACAGTCGTGGTTTCTATCCTACTAGAGTGAAGGGGTAGTCTGCCGGCAAAGCGTTGACGACCTCTTTCGACAATTCCTTATAAGCTACAGTCATTTGTTGGTGGATCTTGTTGATCAGCTCTGGCACGTCTTCCATAGTTAGACCAGTCGTAGGCACCGGCTCCAGGCACTGGATGACAATGTGTCCTGTGAAATATGAAACAGTGGTCATTCATACCTAATGATCATCTTCTTTCTAATTTTTTCCCAACTACATATGTTTGAGTGGGCTTCCCTTCCAAACTAACTGGTAATAGCTGAATACCAGCATTTATCATCGCAGCTGCCTGTCTGACCTCCACAGCAGTTACTTTTACAGGGTAACACTACAAACCGTGGTGAGACTGGTTGTCAGACTATCAAATCAAAGCGCTTGGAAGATTTTTGTATGAAGTCTGGCCGGCCCAACTTCCGCCATTTTAATTTAACCACGTATAAAACCTACATTAATCGATAGCTGGTGTCAATACAAACCAGTTTTGTATGAGACAAAATGTTCTAAAGTGTCACGTTAAAATAGGTTTTTGACGATTGATATAGGTTTTTTGCGTGGTCGCTATTTTGATAAAAAATCAAAACGGCGTAAGTTAAGCTGGCCGAAACATTAAAACCACATTAAAATGAGTAGTATAGTTTGGTTACTGAAATCTTCTAAATATAAAATGGTGCGTTGGAGAATTCGGTAGGCGCCATCTTGAATCGGCTACAGTATTTTTTTGATAATATTATACAATAACCCGAAATTAGACTGTCGCACGTGGTACAACTACTGAAACTATTTCAAATTTTAGTGTTTCAGGTTTCACCTGCAAATTGAGTAATACTAAATGTAAAAATAAATAAGAAAATGGGTAAACATGAATGCAGCAGTCCGTACTGAGATAGGTAAGGAAATGTTGTTAGCTTGTGTGGTCTAAGGTTCTTTCAGCAAACGAATCCTTTGTGACGGAATTCAAAAAATATTTCCGTAAATTCGTTTCTCTGAATATTTTCTGTTATACAGTGGAAGTTTTGTGTGGATTGTGATGGAGCTTCCACTGCTAAGAAGATTAAAGTCCAAATTAGAATATAGATAGGCTACTTTTTGTCCGGAGCGGAAGGGTCACGGAAATTTCAACCTTTCAGATTGAATTTGCAAAGCAAGATAGGCTGTAAAATCCTTTTTATTATTAGACCTTAGAAATGTAATGTACGTGGACAAAATATTCAATAGAATGTATAAGATAAGTGACTTTAATAAGGATGACTCGTTCAGAATTTTGAGCGGGTGACTCACGTGAACCTTACTCCGAGAAAAGAATACACATTACGCGCGTAGTTAAATAAAGCGTCAATAAATAAACCATTGGGAAATATTGATATAATGTCAACATAAATATTTTCAGATCAGAGGGACATAAATAGTGGGCGAAGGTGCTTACCTTTATTGAAAATGTATTTCTCTTTATTTATGAAATAGTATGGTGAGAACACAACCGGTATGATGGGAACCTGCGCCGCCACGGCTATGTTGAACGCGCCCTTCTTGAAAGGCTTTATCTTTGTATAATCTTTGTTCCTTGTACCTTCAGGGAACAACCAAATCTTCGTCTGAAAAAATATAATTATTCGCTTTACAAACAATTTTCATAAACGCTGCTTCAAGGTTTTTTTTTTTATTTTACAAAGAATTGTCTGCTTGAATTCCCTTAGGATGTTTTTTTTGACAGTTTCTGATCTTTGCGTTCGTCTTGATCAAAGCTAAACTGATAATATTTATGGAAAATTCTTGGAACGCTTGGAGTTTAATTTTACCTACATAAATCGATGGTTTTCTTAATTATTTTCAACATCTTATTTTCTTAATCGTTGTGGTTAGCATTTGCTGATCATTGAAAATTAACCTTGAATAAAGGATACCTATACAGGGTGTAAACAGACTCTTCACGAAGCCGTCAACCAAGCATTCTGTACCTCAAACTAAGTAACTTTATGCAAAAAATATTGCTGGGAAATGACTGTTTTTTTTGGGGTGAAATATCACGTTTTGTGGTAGAACTCAATGTAACGCACTCAAAACCTTGTGCTGATAGATGGATTGAATAGTGCGAGGGTCGTGGAGGTGCTTAAAGAAAAGAAAACTGTTTGTCATTAAAAACTTGTCAAAAAGTTGGAACTTTGACCCCCAATATCCCCGTAACTAGAAGGTTCCAAGGAAGGTATGGTGTAGAGCAAAAAAATTCCGCAATGACGGGGAGAACAAGTGCCTTTCGGCTTCGTTAGAGGATTTTAACGCCTTTTATATTATAGTAGTAGTAGGTAGGTGCCTATTGTATCACTCAAGTATCTTACTCGGTAGGTAACAATCTACCAAATAGTAGATGATAATTTTGAGTATACACCAAACAAACGATTTTTTTTCGTAAGCCTATATTATACCACAGTTGGGCACGGGCCTTTCCCATAGCCTTCCACTCTTCTCTCCGAGTGGTTTCCTTCGGTCAATTTCGTACAAACGCCTTAAAGTCAACTCGCTAAACTAACATTTTCTACCTAATATATTACAAACCGAAATTAAATGCCCACATTAAAAACAAACAAATACATTCAAATGACAAAACGTTAAGAAAACAGCAATAAAAACAAAACGCTAAATTTTGCAACGAGGCAATTTTATATCTGCGTTTTATCCTAGTTCGTTAGATACTGGCGCATTAAGCTGAATTTATAAGTTTAATATTATCCAAGCCTGGAAGCTTCCTGTATTTAATAAATGAGAGCAGTAAGTACGATGTACGAGGTTATAATGTTCACGCCACTATGCCGGGATAAAGGGACGGAGATAATGTACTATTAATCCTCCCTTTTTTCCGTGTGGAATTCTAATTCCACAGCGGTGGTACCTACCCATGACAAAAGTTTAATCTTTATTTGGTACCAAGTTTGAGGTTTCAGTAAAACTCTACTATTGTTGCATTTTCTGTTTAATATTCTGCAATATTAAATTAGTTATCGAAACTAGATAATACGTGGTAAACAAGGAAGTGATAGGTCTTAATGTCAGGATAATAAGAAAAACAAAAAATAAATGGTTTTTATTGGGGTCAACAGCCGCAGGTAGTCTTAATGTCTCAAATTAAATTTAACTTTGTAATTGTTTGTAAAATTAACAAAATGCTTCTTGTGTGGCATTATTAGTACCTACCTCGCTCGGTACCTCGTCTTGTCGAGGTGAATTTGTGATGTGCATGGTTTTTATTGATACGAGTAGTTCACACACACATCAGATCGGTTTAGCATAAATATCACAGCGTAAATATGTAAGTATGCGATAGAAAACTGTACATACGTCAACACTTCAACATCAATATTTTTTTTTTCCTATTAGGTACTAGGAAAATTATAAGAGAAATACCAATGTAATAACATGAAAAATCTTTTTTTTTTATGTTTTTTTAATGCGTGTGAAAGGACAGTTTTTAATGGGATTTTCACTGTTGTTTTTCTTTGGAGGCCGAAAAAGCCGTACATTATCGTGTTATGCTTAAGGGAGACCGGACGATAAATTTTATTGCCCAATCCCCGAGTCTGCGTTATCATAGCCGCAGGGAAGTACCCTAGATAATGTATTATGATAACTACCTTATTTTTTATCATGACCTCGGAGGTCTGCTGGAGTTGTCTGTAAGCGCCCTTTGCATTACTTCTGTCAATGAAGACGACGCCAGCTAGGTAGGCCGTTATACCAAACGGCCAGATGTAGAACAACTCTTTCTTGGCGATCGCCGCCATTTTATCAACCACCTCCCATATATTGAACATTCCTGGAATAATAAATGATAAAGTATTGAATAAACACAAACGGTTAACAACAGTAGCAGATAATATCAATACTTACGTATTGGCAATCAATAACGTCAAAGGTGAACGAACTCGTGGTATCTACGAGTACATATTTATACATGTGAAATTGAATGTTAACTGCTTTCCCGAATTGGTTTGCATTGGGATTAAAATAAATAATATTTGTTTCATTAATTTTATTGCGTTGATATACTTTAATACGTATTACTTTTGTTTATAAAACCCTTGCACTTATTTACTTACTGAATATATTATTGTAGCACTTAATCGTTGTTTATTTCATCTTACAACTTGACTTCATTGATAAGGTTTGAAGTATTTATTAAGTATATCCCTTTGTTACTTCTAATCCTTTTAGAATAAACACGACACGACACGCCCTTAATGACAGAATTTAAGATTCTTGTAGTTTAACCACTACCTATCTCAGATTACAACGTCTATAGTTAGCGAAACTTCGGAAATGTGAGAGGTATTGGTAACATAACCTAAGTTCAAATTTTGTCGAAAATCTATAAAAAATGTACGCTACACCTAGAAAATCTTTTGTTTTTAGTTTAATGCTGTGTTTCTCCAACAAAATCACAGTAAATCGAAAGTAAATCCTCGTGTTTAAGTATTATGTATATATTTACCTAAAATGTCGAGAGAGCTCTGATGATTCGAGATGATGACGGCTCCTCGATCCTCGGCGAGGATCTTGCCGTCTCGCAGATGCCATTCCAAGTCATATAATTTAGTTACATGCTTCAGAATTCGCGCTGCTATGCTGAAATGGGAATAATATTTTGATTTTTGATTTGACTATTCGCAAGATTCTTCGCAGCCTCTAGACCAGTGGTTCCCAACCTTTCTTGGACCAGGGACCACTTTTGTGTCTTCATTGTTAGCAAGGACCATAAGATTCTAGTTAAACATAGACACCGACAGTATTATATCCAGGGGAGTAAATCTTTAACTGACACATTGCAAAAATTGGAAAATGAGATGAATTATGATAGACACTACTCGGATAGGTTTTCAATTAGGTTGGGTTGAGCTTGCATCTTCTGTGCAAGTTAAATAGTCATCATCATCATCATCATCATTTCAGCCGCGAGACGTCCACTGCTGGACATAAGCCTCCCCCAAGTGTAGCCACATTGACCGGTCCCGTGCGACTCGCATCCAGCGGTTTCCCGCAACCTTCACCAGGTCATCGGTCCACCTAGTGGGAGGCCTTCCAACGTAACATCTTCCGGTTCGCGGTCGCCACTCCAGAACTTTTCGTCCCCATCGGCCATCAGTTCTGCGAGCAATGTGCCCTGCCCACAGCCACTTAAGTTCGGCAATTCTTCAGGCTACGTCGGTAACCTTGGTTCTCTTGCCTTGGATGTCTTCATTTCTCATTCGATCACGCAAGGAAACTCCGAGCATAGCCCTCTCCATTGCCCTTGGGGTGACTTTAAGCCTTCTGATGAGGCCCATTGTGAGCGACCACGTTTCGGTCCCGGTCAGTTAAAAAGTACGAATAACATTTTAACCCCTCGCGGACCATATTTTAAGGTCCTGCGGACCACCGGTGGTCCGCGGACCATAGGTTCGCCCTGACGTATAAATAAAATTGAAATTTGCTAAATATTGCGTCCTATTATTAGAATGAGTTCATTCGGAGACGGTTTAGAGTCTGAGCGTTTTTGATAGTTGTATACAGCCCTAATAAAGAATGAGACGTCGTTACTTCCTGTGGTTGGTCATGTGTACATTATAGATTTTAATAACAATATGAGGAGTACAATCAATCGCATTTAAGTAAAGAATCCCTACATCAAATTATCTGATTAGAACAGAAGGATATATCATCATCATCTGTGTAGCCTTTTTCCCAACTAGTCGGGGTCGGCTCTCAGTCTAACCGGTTGTAGCTAAATACCAGTATTTTACATGAAGCGACTGCCTATCTGACCTCCACAACCCAGTTAGTACTAGGTAATACGATACCCCTTGGTAAGACTGGTTGTCAGACTTTTTGGGCCACTGACTACCTGTAACGACTGTCAAAGATCTACAAATGACAGCCGGGACCAACGGCCTAACGTGCTTTCCGAGACAAGGAGGAAACTCGGTATGTAAGGGTGGTCACCCATCCACAGACCAACCTAGGCAAGCACGGCTTAACCTAAGATCGACCTGAACGGCTGTTATTATTGAGCCACGAGCTTTAACAACAACAGAAGGATATCATTCATATTAATTAAGATTATAAAACTGTGTCACTGATGATAAAACAACCAGCAAATAGGGTTAAACTGATAGACTGGATTATGTTTTAATTTAGACCCACACCACACTCCATTGAAACCATTTGAAACTCTCTATTCAGAAATGAAAAAAAAATGACAGGCATAAAATTCAATTTAGTTTTGTCATTCACCTAATATCGGGTGATGTTGTTTTTATTGGCCCTTTTTGTGCTTGTCCGTATCCTATCCGATAGTCCGATGAAGGCAGCCCCATGTGACAGTGAGACGGGTATGATCAACAGCTGTCGTTTCACGCCACCCGGAGTCGCATGCGAGATGTCTCACTCTTAAAGAAGATACAGCAGATGGGGCCCAATAGCCAAATCTTTCGATAAGGACGTCATTAAAAGTACCTATCGGTTTTCGAAATGTATCTATAACATTCTTGAATCGCAGAGAAAGTTATGATGATTTCTCAATTCATTCATTCACTTTTACTTTTTAATGTCTAGACAATTTGATACTTATTTAGAATATTGACATTTGCAATCATTTTGTAGTTGCCAGGGTAGCTCGCGGAATTCAAATTTTCTTATGTTTTCTGCAATTTTCAGGTAAAAGCCTGTAAAGCCGGTAAAGTAGCCTGATAAAATTGTTCACTATTCCTAATTCAAAACTGAATTTTCCTACCCTGCTTCGCCTAGCGCTAGTCATAAATGGCCACGGACGGAAACTACCTACATGCACCCGTATGTATTTTTAATTTACTAATGGCTTCGCAGTTAAAGAGAAGATCAACAAAGTGTAGCACACAATGTTTTTTTTACCGTTTTCGTATCAGGCCATCCAATTACGTTGCAATTTATATTATAATGTCTGTTGTACATATCAATGTTTTGTTTTAAATGTAAAGTTTTATTTTCTCTGCTCTTTCCGTTGTTATTGTTGTCATTAGCCGTGTGGTATCCGGCAGAGTAGAATAGAACCAACCCATTACACTCACGGGTGTCGTATAAGGCGACTAATGTCTGAGGCAGAACACCTTGCACCTCCGTAGACCAGAGAATGGGCAGCAGCGTTTTCTGTTAGTCTTTCATCACTGCGATCTCCAATCCGCCTGCCAAGCGTGGAGATTACGGCAAATTCCTCCCATCATGGGAGAGGCTTATGTCCAGCAGTGGAAGTTATGGGCTGTTGTAGTGTATAAGTGTGTAGTGTTGTCATTAAGTGCCTAGCCTTATCCCAATTATGTTGGGGTCGGCTTCAAGTCATACCAGGTTCAGCTTTATGCTAGTATTACATAGAGGGACTGCCTATCTGACGACCACAGCCCAGTTAGTACTGGGTAATACGATACCACTTGGTAACTGGTTGTCAGATTTGAGGGCCACTGACTACCTGTAATGATTGTCTAAGATCAACAAATGACAGCCGGAACCAACGGCTTAACGTACTTCACGAAGCACTAAGAAACTGTGTATGTAATGGATGGTCACCAACCACGGCCGACCGTGGCAAGCGTTTCTTAACCTCATAGATCGACCCGTGTGGCTTTTATTATTTAGTCACGAGCTCCTCAAATGTTCTTATTGTTGTGATTGTTATACAAGTGACAGGTCATCTAAAGTTATTGATTATATTGGCAGAACAGTGAGCCACAAGCTGTTTCTGTTTATTAACCAAAATTCAAACAATAAGCGTCAGTCCAGTGTTTGCGTTCCGTATTCTCTACGCAGTGACCTTAGGAATTGATTGGTTCGGACTAATGAGGGAGCTCACTAAACTATCCTCGCTTTCCTTAAGTGGCTTTTACTCCAAAACTTTGGCTTCGTTTATGTGGGGACACATTTAACTTGGGTTTATTTATCGAACTAAAGTTCTTTTGAAAAGTTCATTTGTGTGTTTAAAACAAGTTTGTCGTCCACTTCCCAGCTGAATGAGGGTGGACCTTCATTCGTGATGTTTTTCTTAGATAGGGACTTTAAGGTAGTTAGTAATTGTAACCTTCTTTATGTGTCTAGTCGTCCTGGCACAATATAAATATGGACAGTAGGGAAACTACCTACATACCCTCGATACCGCACACTCACACTAACATGCGCATCGTTGGCGCCCCCGAGTGGACGTTGCGGTGCTGTCGTGTCAGTAGCGCGTGCCGCGCCAAGCCGAGTGGTCATGTGTAAGTTAATATCTCCCAATCTTTTTGAAAATGCCACGAACGTATTGCGCGGTATACGGCTGTTTGAATTTTTTACACAATTAAATTCAATAATAAAGAATTTCGAACGTGTCGTAGCAGAAGAAAGTATTTTTCTGTAAATAATTACTATTACGGTATTACGGCGCGGTACGGTATTTGTTATTATTAATACCCGTTTAATTGTTATTCAATTCCTTTTAAAAATAGTTTGTAGTCTATTGTATTCTTACAATATTATGTCTTCGAAAATGTGGCAACGATATGAAGAAGCAGTCGTTATGATTTTGTAGGAAATCGAGAATATCATCCACGCGTAGTAAGGGTATCGAGAATAGCTTTCTTCTTTCTGGCACCAAAGGGTGTTTGTTAGTATTATACTGCCAATTTAGCTGAGCATGTGAGATTCCAAATTGAAATCACTTTATTGACCAGCGGGTCATAATGAAATCCAGTACAACATTATTGACCGGCTGTGCCCCCGGCCACTAATGACTCACTTTAGGTTAAGGTTGCTTGACATATAATTTGATATTTTCGAGCAGGTGGTGTGAAAAGGTTTTTTTTAATGTCATAGTTTTTTATTTCCTAAGTATCTAACGTATTTTCGGGTTGAAACGCGGTACGGTTCGCAACCGCTCATGAGCCCTGCTGGCGCGCCATTTGCGCTGCGGCGCGGCGGCTGCTAGCGCGCGCCCGCTCCGACGAGCGCACAAAACGTTATCGTCCAACCGCGGTTCGCTCCCGCCAAAACTTGTAAAAGGTTACGCCGTAATGACAAAGTTAAAGATCTATAGTTCTAAGTTGTTGTGTGTTAATATTAAACTGTTTTCCGCGTTTAAGCTGTCGTCTTTTGTTAAGATTAACCGACGCCATAAGATAACTACGCGATAAATACTATTTAAATTATATTTTTAAGCTAGGTACATATTTCAATTCGATCGATTGATCACAACAGAGTAAAAATGTTTTAATAAAAAAAAAACAATATCAAAAACATTAAAAGGGACAACCATATGGCTTCAATGGAGCGTAGGTAGTTATTGCATCAACTAGGCTTAGTTTCGCTACTGTCCATATTTATTCTGTGGTCCTGGTTTTCTATAAAATAATTTTAGGAAGACCTTTTCGGTATGGTGAAGTACATGGCACGTTCAACATTTAAATACTGGCGTCTAAAATAGAACTCACTGTTAAGTATACTATATCCTAACTTATTTTTAACCATTCATTCTTATTTTAATTGAAAAGTTATTTAAAATTACGTTATGAATTCATTTATTTCATCCATACAAATAAACAAAATTGAAGACATATGAATGAATGAATATGAAAGTATTTACGGTACTTGTAACAAAACAAAAAAAAATAGTCTGTCTGTCTGTTTGTGCCGGCTAATCTCCGAAACGGCTAGACCAATCTTGACGTGACTTTTACTGGCAGATAGCTGAGGTTTTATATAAGGAGTAACTTAGGCTTTTAACAGTTTCACACGGACGAAGCTCGCGGTCAACAGCTAGTTATTCATAAAATTCATAGCAAGCTTAAAGAAACCCAATTAAATACTTTGCTTTACCTTTTTCTAACATAATAATTTATGTACTTATGTACTCGTAAGTACTCGTAGTACCTAGTTATCTATAGAGGATAACAATGTAAAAAAAACATACCTATGTAGATAAGTGTCCAGTTAAGCTTACTCACTTCATAGTAGAGAAACCCACTTATTGCTTCATTATAGCAAAAAACATTTTCCTTTTTATTTACTTTTCCTCTTATGTAAACGGAAGTAGATCCTTATTTACCTACTTACATAAAGGTTACGTATTATGCTGATACACGATTTTAGAGATTCAATGTCAACAAACCGACCCCGAACTAGTCACCTGATATAATTTATTGATATTTTAATTAATGCAGAATATGTAATGTCAAATGAGTGTGTCCGGTGTGGCATTAGGTTTGTTTGAAGGCCGTTATATTGATAGTATTCATTATTATCATAAAAGGCCGACGTTGCCAATTTTAATCGCGTTACAAAAATTTTAATAACGCTTGGTTATAATATTTTCGATTGAGGAGCTCGTGGCTAAATAATAACAGCCGCTCGGGTCAATCGTTAGGTTAAGCCGTGCATGCCTAGGTTGGTCTGTGGATGGGTGACCCTTACATACTGAGTTTCCTCCGTGCCTCGGAAAGCACGTTAAGCCGTTGGTCCCGGCGGTTTTTTGTAGATCTTTGACAGTCGTTACAGGTTGCCAGTGACCCGAAAGTCTGACAACCAGTCTTACCAATGGGTATCGCATTACCCAGTATTAACTGGGTTGTGGAGGTCAGATAGGCAGTCGCTCCATGCAAAATACTGGTATTCAGCTGCATCCGGTTAGACTGGAAGCCGACCCCAACATAGTTGGGAAAAGGCTAGGCAGATGATAATATTTTCGATTGTGATGTTAATTCGATTTTTCTGTTTATCAGCATTGCCTTTGTCGCTATAATAACAAATAATAAATACAAATTAAAAATGAAAGGGGGCTTCCTTACTACAATGGTACGGGACCTTTCATGCGCGGGTCTGACTCGCACTTGGCCTGTTTTTTTTTCTTACACCACTATCAATTGAAAAATCAAGGGAACTGCAATATTGCGTTTGCTTTAGTTTGCCATGTTTTAATTTTTCTTCACTTACTTTATTTTTTTTAACGGTTTTTCCATAGCCTTTGATCATTATGGGCAACATTACGGGTCGGTGTAATATTAAAAAAAAAAACTCCCGTTTTCTGCAAAAGCGACGCCATTAGGGCCCTGTAAAGATTTCCCCTTATTTCTCATAGTTTTAACCTCAACTCTGTTACAGAAACCGTCTCCCTAATTTTTTTTATTTTTTTATTCCACTGTTTAATGAACTTTTTACATTATGTTGTTTTTTACATTTTTATAGAAAAACAAAATATCCGAGAAATAGGCCATAAATTAAACTGAGGTAACATATCACAAATAAAATTAATATTTATTGTACTTACTTGGCATTTTTCACATTTTTGGGGCTCAGAAGAAAATAAGGCCAAATCACAGCTGCCAACACCGAAGTTACAAAATAGAATAAACAGAAATTAAAATAAAACTTAATTTTATTTGGGCCCGTATCGTGTAACTTCTTGAGTATATACGTCATCACACATATTACTGTAAATAAAAATATTTTGTACCACATTGTGATCGTCCCTGCACTGAGTACACATTCGAACCGCGATATGTTTATGTCCGTACTGAATTAATTACTTTATCTTGCTATATAGGCTTTATATCTCTAGGATTCTGCGGAAGCAAGAAAAACCCACAATAGATTTTATGAATGGCAAGGTAAAGGTGCTCTATAGAGATCAACTGGTTGATCAGGTATTTACTCACACTTTAGTTAGATTAGTTAGGTACGTACTACAGGCCTAGACACGATCTATTTTTATTGCTGTGGTAATAAATGCAAATAATGGTTTAGTCAATAGATTGTTATCACTCATGCATGTGCAGCTTGTGGAAGGTCGTAGCGATGGTATGGAGTTATATATTATGATACCACGTTTTCTATGATTGTTTCGATTCTACTATCACAAAAAAACAGTGGTTAACTTTACTCATGGAATTTTTATTAAGGGGCTCCCCCATGCCCACTAGCGCCACTTTAGTAAAAAAAATTAGAACTCGTTAAATACTCAATTAATATAAAATCTGATTGACAAAATTCGGCCTGCTGCCTAACTCATTGAAACATAGCTCGCTGTCGTTACAGATACAAAATGGAAAAAACGGCCGTTTTTAGCAATTTTTCTAACTGTAACTACAGTGAAGTATATTTGAATGAATTAAATAGACGTCAATAATCTAGAACTCTAAAGCATTGATTTTGTCAATCAGATTTTATATTAATTGCGTATTTAACGAGTTCTGATTTTTTTACTAAAGTGGCGCTAGTGTGCATGGGGGAGCCCCTTAAACATTCGCCTACACATGTCAAAATACTCCGATCTTTTTTTTTAACTTTGCTCCACACTGAGAATTTCTCCTGTATCGTCGGCGCGTTTACAAACATTTAGACTCACATACACAAACAGCTAGAACTAGAACAACTACCTGTAGGCCATACAAATATTTGTTCGGTGCAGGGATTGAACCCGTGATACGCAACACAGCAGCCAGTCGCTCAGCCACGGCAATCGTGCCGTCAATAGTGATCACTCCAAAGTCAAGCGTAGAATTGTGGAAAAAATATAAAGAAATGGTAATATTCATTTTCTCAAAACTGGTATAATGTTGCCATAACATGTCTAAAAAGTATCCAGAAAGTGAACTCTACCGGAGACTTATTCACAACGGTCCAGTAAGAAGCGAGATTTTAAATTTGGAATCTCCTACTGTCCAGTAAGTAAGTATGTAATTTACTTACTGGACAGTAGGTCATCCTCTTTAGATCTGCTTAGAAAAAAAACATAGTACCAGACACAGATTAGAGTTTAGCAATTATAACATGGTTATTAGGAGGGCTTCAAATATATATCTATCTATCTTTTTGGTATGACATTTTATGAGATACATATATTTTTGGAGCCTTAAACAGCCATTTTATAGTCTGTGACACTTAACGCGACGCAGAAAAAGTATGCACGTTGCGTTTTGTATTTAGTAATGTTGTAGAAGTATAGTGTGGGATTTTATGTTTGTATTTAGTAATTTCAGTTTATAAATCACGTTGGATTAAAACTTTCCATTCTAACCGGTAAATCGATCACAATATCTATCAGTAATTGCCCTAATATGAATGTAACCTTCAATATTAATTAAACGAATTTGTTGTTAAACTTTCTTTCATTTTTGAGAAAAGCATTATACAAACCTCAACCAGTAAGAAAGCCATCCTGGCCTCGTATATAACCGGGCCTCACCTGCGGTTCAGGGCCAGGAAGGCTTACTTACTGGATTCTGCAGTAATGTACTATAATTCCTACGAATGATAGGACGATAGTGAATTGGAGAGCAAGGATAAAGAAGGGCGGCCCTACCTACCCACCTACTGTCTCGTGGTCATCGGTAGTCACAGAGCAGAACAGTCGGGAAGGGGAGGTCATGTGAGGAGGTAGTTCTACCGGTGTGTATATATGAATATGATATACTTCCAAAGAGAGATGTATTCCTCAGACGAAATAGAAGAACTTTTTCTCTTATTCGACACTCGAAAAGTTATACAGCTGATGCAGGACAGCAAGAATTTAAAGTTTAGTAAACTTAAGCGCTTGTTTGCTAGTCCAGAAATCGAAAGTACCTATACATAGATTTCTGCATCAGACCAATAAATATCGGGGTCGGATTGGAGTAGTTGAGGAACGCTCTATATTTTATTTTGTTTAGTTATCTAGCTCGCTGTTTTTGAATTTCTTCTTTTGATTAAATATGAGAGAACTTAAATCTTTATTAGACACAGGAGATCCTTAGTTACGCTTGCATTTCAAATATGTACAATAAAATACACTAGTAAAAATACAAACAAATGTACTGACTTTTTTCAAATCAGTGAATACAGGTGTGTATTTTTTTAAATTGAACTGTAATTGAACTTGTCAATATAGGCTACCGTTTTCCATGAAAACTGCCGAAAATGTTCGCAACAGAAATGTACGGAACAGTTGAAAGATTGATGCGAATCGCGCCCCCGGGCCAGCTCGATATCTAGGCAGCTCTGACGTCACGTTAGGGCTGTGGTACACACTTCCTTCGGTTTTGTACTTGGTTGCGCCTGCAAACTTAACAAGACCATCTAACTAATCATCGTGTGTCACTTTTAATTGGCAAGTGTGGAATTAGAAGCGCGTTTTTCCCCGACTGTGGCGAAGCCCAAAAGAAGGGTTATTCATTATAATTATTTAAAATTATAGAGGTACGAGTACTATCAGAAAATAATGCTGGCTGTCTATCAGTAAACTATGGGGAAGACCGTTAAAAGCTTATTGTAGATGGCGCGCCCTTAGCTAGGTCCCAATCTGAGCATTGAAGTCAAGCTATTTTTAAGTATTCAGTGAAATTATTATACCACCACCAAATACTAAGTGACATTACCAGACCACCACCAGATACTATTACCAGATTTTCAACCAATGAATGATGCTTGAAACCAGCTATGCTAGCGTTATTGGTTTCACAGTTGCCATCTCCATTAATACCAAACAAATCTGTTCCTGGATTACAGCAGTGATGTCATGTCAAATGTATTCATGTGCGAGAAGCAGCACCTATAGGAAAACGAAGAATAAATGGTAAGTATCATTCAGCACCGCGCTACTGCCATAAAACAGCATGCGCAGAACCCACGAAAATCAAAAGCAAACTATAAATCGCAGTGTGTCACCGCCCTTACACCAAATCAAGTTTACAACGTTATATCCTCATCGCTAGATAACTACGTTATCTACGTTATCGTGCCGCTCACCTACGCAGCCATACGATGCTGATTACAGATAGCATCAACCTTTGTTGACGACTATTTAACTATGTGGATTTTTGATTAGCGGTTTTTATAATTAATTAAGTACGTATCTGTTTTGATAGTACTTATGGCATAGATTAGAGAGATTAGCTTATAATAAGGCGATAAGGGTTTTTAATTGTAGCAGAAACTTCTGTTATTATTGTAATAATTTTAATTTTTCGCAAATCAAGTCCGACTATCGTAGTAGGGCCCCCTTTAATTTATTATTTATTGTTATAGCGGCAAGAGAATTAAAAAATACAAGATGGCTTATTGTCACAACTAAAATGAAATACACATTCTGTGAAAATTTTAACTGTCTACCTATTACGGATCATGAGATACCTACAGCCCACTCACAGACAGACAGACGGACGGACGGACAGCGGAGGCTTCTTCTTCTTATTTTTCCTTCCCATTACAGGGTTTGGGCCTAGTAATAGGGTCCCGTTGGTTACCCTTTGGGTACGGAATCCTAAAAAAGTCAACCTTCCGCATCAAGGAATTTGCTTATGATTGTAATGTCAATCGAATTGGTGATATTGTTGTAATTTATGAATGCAGTTGTATGAAATTGTTGCATTTTGGAAATTATCCCAAAATGCAACAATTTCATAAATTATCGTAACTTGTATCCTACTGAGTTCGACGCCGCAAGATGTCTGAGGATAATAGACGAAGTTTATTGGAAGTATCTACAAAATGTAAAATATTTATTTGATTATTCAATGTTAATGCTTGGTTATATGATTTTAAAAATTTACTACTATGATGCATAAATTATTACATAATTTAGCGTCGTTTTTTAAGCGAAGGTTAGCGTGACCTACAACTTGATAGTAAATAACACAAAGTTTAGTTCTAAGCGTGGCTAATGTCACAAAGTGTGGGCATAAAAGTTTTATGTATCGCGACGCCTAGTCGTAAACCAGACGTTACGGGGAATTAACCTACTTTCGAGGCGCGAAAAGCACACATTCCGAGGTTAACAATAAGTATCTATTTCGTTATTTTTATGAACGTAAGTATTTTGTGAAGAATATCACAAAAAATGACAATCATTTAAAAAAAACAGTCAACTAAGCCATTCAATAAGAAGTAACAAAAAAAAAACCAGCCAAGTGCGAGTTGGACTCGCGCACCGAGGGTTCCGTGTAAACTTCTAGGTATTTTGTTTTTAAACTACATGTTTACGGTTATCAGATCTTTTCTTTTATATGTGCTGTTAGACATTTCTTCTTGCCAAATTTCATGATTCTAGGTCAACGGAAAGTACTCTATAGGTTTTGATCCCCTTGTGAAATCGCAAAATATGCGACATAATATTATGGTCATATCTTTTGATCGCGTTGATTTATAAAATTGCTTTTTCACTGCTCTAAGGGGTAACAGACTCCGGGGTTGCGGGACTGTTTGAAAGAGATACCGTGGCCCCGGAACACAAAGGGCGATGAAGGAACATGGATGGGTTTTAGAAGTCATTTGATGATATCCGATCCAAAAAAAAAAAAAAAAAAAAGGTGTAACAGACTTGAGTATTTGATATTCATTTCAGTTTGATACCTCCACGCGTTCCTGTGATAAAGGGTCATGACAGACGGACAGACGAACAACAAAGTGATCCTAAAAGGGTTCCGTTTTTGCCGACTAAGGTGCGGAGCCCTAAAAACACTTTTCTGGTTAATTACAGGATTTTTGGCTTGAGAAGAGAATTAATTGACTAATAAGCAGTTTAATGGGAAAACACATAAAATACTTAATTACAATTAGGTAAGAACCTACATCAATTTAAATTTCCGTTGTTGGTGTCGCTGTGACTCTTGTAATAAATAATGTCGTCTTATAAATCCATAATGTTATCCTGTGTGATAGCTATTTCAGTGTATCTGTGTGGTGTAGAGGCAAAGAAAATGACAAACCCCCCAAAACCGATTGATCCTGATTACCAATACCCTATATCGTTCAGGGACCATGTCTACTATTCCTTGTCTGAAAACGGCCAGAAAATATTTTTCCCTGTGGGCCATACGTAAGTATGTATATTTTATTTAAAAAATCCTGAAGTACTTTGATATTTGTACTTGAGCTACATACTCGTAGTATGAACCCAGTACTTAATAAAAAAATGCGTAGAGAACTGATATCCATAACAGTACGTTACTTCCTGAAGCCAAAAGTCTGACAATCAATGCGTTTGGTGTTAACGACCCAGATGCGTTGTAGAAGTCAGATAGGCAGAGTCGCTCCGTGAAAAATACTGGTAATAAACTGCATCCTAACCGACTGAAAGCCGACCCCAACAAAGTTGGGAAAAGCCTTGGCAGATGATGAGGATATTACTTTTTGTACTTATGTGATAGTTGACAGATTTTCATAATTATTGCAGATATCAAGCAAAAACGGCCTTTTTCGTTCATTTTACCTTCTTATATTTTTAGATCCGTCGTGCAAGGCGAAAAGAGGTACATGTATCAAGAGGGGAAAGTGCATACGAAATAAAATGTTATACATTTCGCGGATATGTTATAATCGCGATTTCGTTTGCTGCTACGTGGACTTCGAGGGATACCCTTTCGTCGAACGTAGCACCAAGTACCCACAAGTTGTTCCAAATCTTGATTAAAATAAAAAGATCCTTCCGAATTCCATTTGATATATCCTTTCCTAGAAATAAAACGTATAAAATTCGAACTTCTCGATGGTAATTCCTTTCCCTCCCTAATTTTGTATCTTTTCTCATAACACGAAAAATATCGAAGGCTGTCAAAGTGCTGCACAAGTCTTTGAAATGGTATGTTTACAAAATAAAGGCGTGTCATTTGCCAATTTTGATGATAATAGAAGTCAACAAACGATTCCATAGAAAATTCATTTCCTAACGTTTTAAAATTGTTTACGTGTAAAGATAACTCGAATCAATCTGTGTTTTTATACAAATAAATAGTATTTCGTTCAATTTAAGAACAAGATTTGGAAAATCAGTCCAAATAGATGAAAAAAAATAAAAAGCTTAATCCTAACACACATTTCGACAGTTATGTTTAAGTCCCATGCAATAGGGGCGAGCCTATTGCCATCAACCGGGCACAAATACAGATTCCGTGACTTTAAAATCCAATCGTGAAATGAATAAGCAACATGGTGACAAAACTAGACAATGAGGCAAAATTTTTACAACGTTTAGAAAAACAATGTTATGCCCCTGAAGCACGACACGAGTGGGACTGATACAAACGCAACCGATGTAAACAACTAATGGATGATATTTATGGTATTGTTGTGACGATCACGACGACGCTACGATATTTTTTCCTCGCGCCTAAATTTTGGTCACGCGCGGGACCCTCTCTCGAACCCTAACAAATGCTGTAATAGGAAACTGTTATCCAACAAAAGGCCAAGTGAAATTAAGTTATCGGCACAAATTACGTTTTAGAGAAAGATAAATAGAAGACATCTTATTGGCCTACTCCTACCTATCTATCCATTAGAAGTCCCTACAACATTTTCCAGCCGACGTAGGTTAGTACTAGTCAGGAATTACTAATGTTTCGACCTTTAGAATGTAAAGAGACGGTAATTAATGTTGACAGCCCTGTAGAGGAGAATTTGTCTAGACATTGCAAAAGTTTATAGGTGCGCAAAAACCGGGCCACCCCAAACAAATGCTAATTTCACGCTTTGAGGGCAACGCGCGGCCGCTGAAGTTATGAAATATGTGAGAAGTATGTAAGTGACGAGACGGAACCGGAGTTCATTTCAGTGTATTCTAACTTGGTAATGAATTACTCGTGCGCGAGCTAATGAAAGTGCTTGCTCGCGGTCTAGTCTATCTACATATTGGTTCGGGGTCAACGGTCAATATTAAATATAGACTCGGAGAGTAGATCTCCCTTTTGTTTCCTAGTTCATGACACTTATCTGGACCAAAGTACAATGTTAAAAACATTAATATTGTGACGTAATGTGGCGATAGCGGGCGAGGGCGAGGTGGGATTGTTTAATTTATTTTGTAGATAATAAATTAACGTAACGTAAACCTACGTGTAAACAGAATAATATTTTACGTAAACACTAATAATATATAAAAAGATAATTATTTGTTAGTTAAATAAACACAATCCTAGGTGATAAATATAAACCTACTTCTGTGAAGACAGGCACGTTTTGGCAGAAAGTTGTATATTTTAGGTAAAATGAAAAGCATAAACAAGAAGTAAACAAAAAAATGGCCACATCTCGTAGCAAACAAGAGCGATTGACGGTGGACGGCAGTATTAGCATACAGGAGGCTTAATGTTTATTTTCGTAGTAACTTTACAGGAAAGCTGCGTATTGTTTGAAACAACATGTGCAGCACTTTTCCAATTTATGTCTGGATCGGAAATGGGCGGACTGGTAGGTATACCTGAACTTTGTTTTTTCATATCGCCGGTGCAGGCAAAGGGAGTTTGTTTTAAAGTGCTGTTGGTGATAGGTCAGGGTTCAAGGCGTCTCCGGGCGAAATAGATTTTTCTGGATTATTAAATTTTTATTCAACAAAGTAAGCACTCAAACATGAGTAGATAGAGCTGCGTTTGGCACTCGCGGTCATGATCTAATGCATAGTCTATGCATTAGATCAGTCAAATAAAAAAAACAAATGCATAAGCCCACACACACACAAGCCAACCCCGAGTGCCAAACATGCCAACTTGACGCGAAACCCTAGTTTAAGATAAACGTAAATTAACGTCAAATAGACGTTGGTTACATTAATTCCGAACTAACGTCACGCCGTAAAGCAATAACCCGAACGACTCCGAAGTCGTTTGGTACAACAATATTGTAACCTGTATACCTGTAACCCGTGTAAGTATCACTAAGTCGGTTCCCGAATAAATTATACAAGTTAATGCCCTCAAATAGTTAAGCGCAGATGGCAAACAGGTGTACCTTCGCAATCGCAATTTAATTGTTAGTAGAATGAGCAAGGTGTTGCTCTACCAAGTAATACATAGTACCTATGTATAGTGTAACTACCTATGTTCATCATTTTCCATCAGAAATTCGCAGTAGCAGCCACGGATTCCGGATTTGTGGCCCGCAATGGCAATAGGCTCACCCCCTATTACAAGGGACTTAAACATAACTGGCGAAATGGGACTGTACTATCATTTGGCACACCTCTGCCAAACCCTTCGGGGATTACAGGCGTGATGCTATGTTACTATTGTTTAATGTTTTTTTTTGTTGTTGTTGATGATGTAGGACTGCAATGACATGCTATTACTCCTTCTAACCTCTCTAAAGTAGGGCCAATTTAATAGATCTCATTTGACATCTGTGAGTCCAAAGTAAAGGTTACTTTCTTTTGTCACTATTACAAGATATATATGTAATCGTAATTGAAAAAAGTTAAGCAATAGTCATGACGACAGTTTCAAAAAATTGCAAATCTATTTAGTCCGTCAGTTAGAGTATTGGAAATGAATGGACACGTATTTTTTGTTTTTGTGAATCAATGAAAATTGACAAAGATAAAACGCACCAAAACTCGGGAGTGGGAGCTCGTGACGTCAGAACTAGCTAAAAATTATACCTCGGCGTCCGTCACGCCTAGACGAGAATTTTAAAAGCGTCATACCTTCGTCAATTTTGGTTTTCGTAACAAAAGAAAAACCACGGGTCAAATATTTTTTGATAATCTAACTGACGGACTAATTAGTTTTTTTTGTCGTCTCGCCTATTGTGCAGTTTAAACTTCGAAAAAATAAATAATAATCTATGCCAGCCGTTACAAGGTTACGTTGTTGTATTTTCATAAAGTGTCAAATGTGATCCTACTGTAATAGTACAACTGACAGTATTTTATTTGAACTCAGAACGCCAGCATGCCGTATTGACTGTCGAGTAGATCTCGATGTTATGTGGTTTGGTTCGCTTTTACCATAGGCTTTTAGGTAAAACCACAGAGTAGTGTATGCCGTTTGTAAGACCACTAAAATGTCAACGTGTTACATGAAAAGTACGTAAGCATAAACCGCAAACCAGTACATTCATCCAGTAAATCCGGCTCGAGTTTTCAGCTGAAATCTGCAAAGTGCAAAGAGCTTCCCTCACATCATGTTTAATTCTAAATATAAATAATGTTGGTAAAATTGAATTTTTGGTTTCCCATTACATAATTTAAAACGTGCAAACTTGAGTTGGTTTACAAAATATATCGTTTGCGAATTTACAGTCTCTGAAAATGTGAATTATTTAGAATCTGCCACATAAGAATAAGATTAAGTGTGTTATCTAGATTTAGTAGCTTGATTGCCCAGGTTACCCTATAGATAGATCTATCTTTAAACTAAATTAATGATGTCAATGAGTCTTGAAGGCCACGGCTTCATCGCCTTTAGGCTATTAAGCTAGTCAGCATTCCAGAAATATTACATAATCAAAATCAAAGCATTTATTTCAAGTAGGCCATGTTACAGGCACTTTTGAATTTTCGAAACAAAGATGAAAATTAAATGTATGTAGCTACAGTCCCATTCACAAGACATAAAAACTGTGAAAGTACTGTGGTTAACATAACCAATCTGTGAGCAATAAACTAATTAGCCATTGTAACCATTTTGAAGTCAATTTCCTCAGAATATTTTTTTCTTTCTATTTTACAGGTAACTGAGGGCAATTTAAAAGACATTGCCCCAAGTTACAGTTACTGACTGACAATAATAAGTTCCGGTACTTCCAAATAGCCATTCATTCTGAAAGCGATACAATAGAGTATAAGTACGGTCTATAAACGTCACCCTTACACTATAAAGTTAATTTATACTCTTTGTATACTCATTATACGCAATTTAAACGTATATAAAATAGGCTTTCATTACGTCTGTGTACATTAGTCGCCTATTGTATTAACCCGCTGACCTTAGAGTCAGCTTAATTACGAAATATTTACGAGTATTGAAGCGCCCGCAGGCTAGCCAAATGGAAGTCCGCCCATTGACATCGTAAAGTGCACACGCAGGCAAATTTGTGTAGGCTGTGGCCGCAGCTAAATAGATCTCTATAAATAGATCGAAATCTGGGTGTATTGTTCACATCTGCGTACCCCCTCAGAGCATACAGGCGTGATGTTACGTCAGAATGTTGTATAAACAATAAACATCTAAGCGGTTGCAGCAATCACGGCAGATTTGCAGTCTATTTTTGAAGAGTGTATCTCCGATTACCAGCATCAAATGCTCACAAAATTTTAATGGGACACACACCGAAAGCATCAGCTTTCAAATAAAAAAGAATCATCTAAATCGGCTCACCCAGTCGAAAGTTCTGACGTAAACAAACACAAAAAAAAACAGTCGAATTGAGAACCTCCTCTTTTTGGAAGTCGGTTGAAAAGTAGAATGATTTCATCAAATAATTAAAAAAAATGTAGTAATGCCTACGGGAATATGTAAATCGCAATGCAAGTTTGACGCCTACTATATCGGTTCTGGGTAAAAAATGTACTGTCCCATATTGGGAATTGCTTTTAAAAACACAGTATTCAGTTACAATAACGAATATTTCAGAAATATAAATCTGTTTCATAATTATAGCTGGTATAGTAACCATCAGTATTGTTAACCCATCCATACACATTCCACGTGGAGCACGGAATCAAAAATGGTATAAAAAGAATTTGTTCCTAAATTATATGCAAAGTGATCTCGAGGGGAGCGGTCAGTACGTGAGGGTTTTTCAGTCTCTATCTAATTAAAACTTGGAATGAAAAATGAACGCTGTGTGTACTGATTACAAAATCAAAAATTAAAAACCTCCTGCCCGTCTTGAGTAAACACATGAATAAGTAGATTCCCGTCACTTAGGTTAAAAGCGCTCTTGGCTCCAGATGGTATTCGCCACATCTGGTTTTTAAACGAGAATGCTTTCAAGGGAATTCTGGTTGAAAGTGGGCATCTATTAATATTATTACAATTCATTAACGCCTAGAAAAATTCTGACTTCTCATCTTCGAAAAGGAAGTAAGACGAAGATTTGAGTCTTAAATTTAAAAGCCATGAACAGTTATTATAATAATTGAAATTTTTAACCAAGATGTCATTCTTTCTGTATGTTTACTCGTTTAATTATTCAATAATGAGCTATATCTATAAGCAATAGATGCTGATTTAGTGGTAACTCGATTTTTCTACACGGTTTGTACAATACAGGGTTAGTTTTCAATGACCGGCCAAATTTTCAGAGATGGTTTAGAATCGGTAATATTTTCGACATAATTAAAGAAAAAACAACATTTCTTTAAATAAAATTTCATTTCTGTCCATCACTAAGAAGCGAACGTGTGGATATTGCAACAGCACAATTCAGTTCAACAACCTAGATAGATAGCAGTTAGCACACAGACAAGTTGGGCGGTGCATGCACGCACACAAGTGCATTGATTCCCGCTAGGAGTATGATTTAGGAAATTTTAGGACATTCTCAAATGAATGCTATTTTTTTTTTTTTTTTCAAAAGTAATTTTCAAAATGCACTTTTGGTTTGAAATCTAAAGTTAAATTATAAATTTTGGCTGGTCATTGAAAACTAACCCTGTATAGAGAACAGTATATATGTTTGGTTAATAATAAAATATTCCAAATATTTCCACACACTCGTCATTTAGATGAAGATATCATATAATTTTTCATCATTAATGTAAATTACACTGAAAAAACTTTGGTTGATTAAAACCAGCAAGCATTTGCTAGTGTTCTTCAAATAAATAAATAAAAATAACACACATAATTGGAGCATACAATAAAAAATTGTAAGCTCAAATAACATTATGTGTGGAAAAATGCAATAATAATAAAGAATAGAAAATCTTTATACAGGGTGTAAAAGACCTCATCACGAAGCCGTCAACCAAGTATTCTGTACATCAAACTAAGTAACTTTACGCAAAAATTATTGCTGGGAAACAACTTTTTTTTTTGGGTGAAAAATTTTTTTTTGTGGTCGAACTCAATGTAACGCACTCAAAACATAGTGCTGATGGATGGATTGAATAGTGCGGGGGTCTTGGAGGTGTTTAAAGTAAAAATCTCACAAAAAACTTGTATTAAAAAAAAAACTTGTCAAAAAGTTGGAACTTTGACCCCCAATATCTCCGTAACTAGAAGGTTCCCAGGTATGGTCTAGAACAAAAAAAATATCGCAATGACGGGGAGAACAAGTGACTTTCGGCTTCGTTAAGAGGTGTTTTACACCCTTTATGTAGCAAAAAAAGAATGCGAAGACATGATGAGTATCAAAATATGTTCCCGAGATATATTAAAATTATGCCTTAAATAAAATAATAAAGTAGAGCAGTTTGTTAACCGACTTCAAAAAGGAGGAGGTTCTCAATTCGTCGGAACCTATTTTAATTTTTTATGTATGTTCCGCGATTACTCGAAGATGGCTGGACCGTTTTTTGTTGGAAAGGGTATACTTCCCAGGTGGTCCCATGATCATCAAGTCAGGATCTGATGATGGGATCCTGGAGAAATAGAGAGAAATCTTCAAATTTTATAGGCACATATTTGAAGCGAGTGTTCGAGAGTTCTCGGAGTGGTCCCATTTCAATTTGGTGAAGATCTGATGAAGAACTTCGGAGATAGGCAACAGAACTCCTCAATAAATGAAAGCAAATGGACTGGGATTGCTGAAATCTCGGGTTATTCCCAAAGTACTCCTAAAAGAGTTCCCAAACTGCTCCATGAAAAATATTATATTTTTAATTAGGTTTCATTCTACTCCATGCCATTTTTATAGAAAAGCTAATTTAATATTGTTTACACCAGTTCATAACATAACATCACGCCGGTACGCTGTGAAGGGGTAAGCACATGTGAACCAATAAAAAGTGATTTTTTTGCAAAAGAGTTTTTTTTAAGTAGGCATAGGTAAAAAATATCTCCTATTGATCTTTTTTATATAGCAGAGATAAAGACTTAAGTTGCCAGAATTAAAGGGGGATAGTAATATGAAGTAAGTATGTAATCATATTAATCTGATGGTACCCACGGTAAAGATAAATCTATTTGTTAGTAGATATCTTTATCAAACGTTGGTGCAGATAAATAAGTTGGCACGGAGTTTACTCGACCGGGACAACAAATTTCGAGCTGCCATCAATAGTTTGTTTCACTGCATTTGCATCACGGATATGATAAGTAAGTAAAAACAAATTTCGCAAATGGTTTTGACTTAAACCACAAAGATATTTCGAGACTTCTCGCTGTAGAAGTTTTCAGAAAAACCGATTTGCAAAGTGAGCATTTGGTTTGGAAGTCACATGTTTATTCTAACTGGGTATAAATAGTTGTATTATCAGGCAATTGTTGGGATCATATGCTGACAGTTTGAAAGTGTGGGTACCAGTTTGGAAATCGAGCTCAAGGTTCTGATTCCGTTTTCTGTAATGATTTAAAACCAGTTATCGACTTGATCGGGTTACCGATATAATTATTACCCGGTCTGTACCGTATAAGCACTCAGCCTACAAACAGGTTTTCCCTGATAGACTCAGTAGGTTATCTAGTTACAGTGACACCTTATAACAACACGGATCAAATTCATAATTTTCTATACCAACAATTCGTGCAAACTCCGTTCCACGACGAGTGTTAAACAATTGGTAGTAAATTTTATGACGCGGAATAAACACGGTCGGGAAAATGAAAAGGCGGATCAGGAAAACAGGAGTCAGTCACAGCCCACAGGGTATAGTGGAGGGCCCTTACCGAAAACCCTCATTATCCAGGCTAAAGTAAAATGAGAAACAGTGGATAACTAATTGAATCGGTACTAATTGCAATCGGAGCGGCCGGGCCCGGCTCCGGTAACACGGTTAAAGCGGAACACGGGAGAATATTATATTATTTTCGGAGATATACTTGCAGTCAATTTACCTCTAACTCCCCAAGTCTAACTGGGCAGCGAGGGACATTAAGGTGTATATAACTGTTTAAATAGGTAAATTAATTATATCTGCATTCGCATCGTAAAACCAAGGAACGTAGAATGGGAAAGTTATGTAGACTTTCCTACTAAATTTCCATGATGGTTAAAAACCTAAAAGGAGGAGCTCTTATTATGCAGGGTAGGTTTTTTATAGCGCACCAATAGTGGCTGCGATTTTATGGTGATGGTTGGCTGGCAGTATTTGTTTTTAGAAATTGATCTCGAGTTTTTCAAGCGTGTCAAAACATGTATCTTCAGAAAGGAAATTCCTATTTGGTCAGTTGAATTTGGAATTCTTCTTCTTCTTCGTGTCGGTGGCGTGACAAATTCATTTTTTTTTAATTTGGAATTTAAAAAGCAAATGCTTGGTTTTCATAAAGAGGTTCTATTTTATACATACTACTCTGTCAAGAAAGTACCGGGAAAAGATCAATAAAACACAAAATATTAGTTATTTATCCAAATTTATTTTATCACCTTCAAAGTATGCTCCTTCAGAACCGACACACTTACGCCAACTAATAATCCAATCATAAAAATATTTTTTAAATGCTTATTCCAGAATTGAGTTCAGTTCTCGCCGCGAATTCTCCTTTATGTCTTCTACTGAATGAAAACGGGTGCCACGAAGTGGTAATTTGAGTTTAGGAAAAATAAAGAAGTCGGCTGGAGCCATATCTGGTGAATAAGGTGGTTGCTCGATGGTATTTGTTGAGTTTTGGTCAAAAAATCGTTCACAACTGTGCGAAGGCGCATTATCGTGGTGCAAAATCCAAGAATTTTCTTTCCACAAATCTGGCCCTTTTATCTAATTTGCTCTCTTAAACGCTGCATAACGTCCGAATAATATTTTTTATTTACCGTTTGACCTTCCGGCAAGATTGTCAGTCACTATTTCCTTCACTTTTGCGATGTTAACTTCAGTTGCAGACGTTGATGGCCTATCAGAACGAGGCAAATCTTCCATCACACCTTGACCGCTTTTGAACGCTTTGTACCACTCATAAGCGCGTGTTTTTGATAAAGTCGATTCACTGTAAGCCTTCTGTAACATTTTCAGAGACTCCGAACTCGAAATTCCATTGGCGATGCAAAATTTAAGACAAACTTCTTGTCCGATATTTTTGTCCATTAAGAAATTCGCAATACACACTAGATATGATATAACTAAAATCAGTACTGTATTTAATCTAATTAACAGATGTAACTCAAACTCCGCGCCAAAATGGAAAACAGTTGTGCTAATCTAACAACAACAAAAAAAAAACAAAAAAAAAATTGGAATTATAAACAAATCATCCATTCCCGATACTTTTTTGACTGAATGTACTTCCATCACCAAACCGAAAGAGTCTTAATGACGTAATTCCACAAACACCAATGTGATTCGATTTATAAGTAAAAATAAACGCCATTAGAAATAGTTAGTGGAACGTGGAGGCGGTCTGCGGTTAAATGTGACCGGCGTGACGTCACCGGCCCAAAAATAAAGCTTCCCTCCCCTGCCTACCCGTTAACTACCCCTTATAGATCTTATTTCGAATGAGCAGGTATATTTAGAAATCAAGTTTCGTCACGGTTGGATGCCCAAAAGGCTAGGCAAAGTTGTACTAACGACATCGTTTGCTGAAAAAGGTATTAGGGATATTACCTTCTCTGGGAGGCGTGACGTAACGATTTACGTAGGTACACGTGTAACCGCTTTATCGCAAATAATAGTCCAATCTCAGCAGAAACTATATTAATATCACTCTTGCTTCGGTGAAGGAAAACATCATGAGAGTTACCAGTATGCGTGACAGATATTCCTCGACGCCATGTTAACCAAGTCAGAGGCCCATGGGCGGCATAAAAACTCGCCAGGCTATAAACCACTCGATAAATAGAGATAGAGCAGAAACTAGCCAACGACGCAGTAAATACATATTATGGTGCACAAGTGTGTGCACAAACATGGGTGCACTCTCGCTTCCTTCACTTTTACCGTCTGAGGCACAGGACAAACGGCTTAACGTGTATTTCGAGCCACGAGGATGCAACATCTAAACTACTAAAAACTACCTGCTGCTACTGAGTTTTTAATGGAAAACCAATTTACCCAAACTGGAAATCAAAAACAAGAGCACACAATAGTCACGTATGCGATCAACGGGGCATTTAACATAACATCATGCAAGCAGAGGTGTACCTAATGGTACGCCCACATTTAATTATGCTTTAAGTCCCATGTAATAGGGGGCGAGCTGATTGCCTTCAACCGGGTATAAATCCAGACTCCGTGGCTGCTATTGAGAAATTCCTCATGGGAAAACCTTATAACACTTTGTCGACCCGGGCATCGAATCATGCGCTGCAGTCGCGCTCGCTCGATCACTTCTTCATTGGAATTACTCTGAGGTAAAAATAAATTAAATATACCTTCTTTTTTTTCGGATGGGAAATCAATAAATGACCCCCCCGCTCTGGGCGGAGCGGAAGGGAGTTTCAGACTTTTACTGACTAAAACCCATCCATGTTCCTTCATCGCCCTTTGTGTTCCGGGGCCATGGTATCTCTTTCGAACAGTCCTGCAACCCCGGCAGGCATCGGTCCTTGCGGACCCCTTCCTTTTTGCTGACTCTCTTTGAGGCGCGAGTGGAACACGAACGCGCCGTCGACACGGCCTGTCGTCATGAGACCGACGGACGGTGAGCTAGCCCATAGCCCACCGTCCACAGGCCCGCGCTTACTTTGGCCGGGGGCCACGTGGTGGCCCCCGACGCCCGGGGCGTCTCCCGCGGCGGCCGGGACGCTGTGAGGTTCTCTCCCTCTCACGTTCCGCCACCTCCTTCTCTAGCATTACTGCTTCGCAGAAGGAGGTGACGGCGTCCCATTCCGTCTCGCTCCGGACCATGGCTTGCACCAGGGCCGGACGCGAGAGGTCGCCGCTGCCAATCGCCACTTCGAGGACACGGCGGTGCTCCGCCCACGCGGGGCACACCTCCACCGTGTGCTCCACTGTGTCCTCCGGTCGATCCTCGCAGTGGAAACACCCGGGCGTTTCCTCCTGCCCGACCCGGGCGTTTCCTCCCGCCCGAACCCGGGCGTTTCCTCCCGCCCGAACGTCGACACGGCCTGTTGTCATAAGACGGACGGCGAGCTAGCCCTTAGCTCACCGACCACAGGCCCGCGCCTACGGTGGCCGGGGGCCACCATGTGGCCCCCGGCCACCGTAGTTTCTCTCCCTCTCACGTTTCGCCAACTCCTTCGCTAGCATGACTGCTTCGCAGAAGGAGGTGACGGCTTCCCATTCCGTCTCGCTCCGGACCATGGATTGAACAAGGGCCGTACGCGGTAGGTCACCGCCGCCCTACGAGGACAACAAACCTCCACCGTGTGCTCCACTGTGTCCTCCGGTCGATCCTCAGTGGTAACACTTGGGCGTTTCCTCCCGCCCGATTCAGTGCAGGAACCTCCCGAAACAACCGTGTCCGGTGAAGATCTGCGTCAGGCGCAAGGTGAGGACACTGTGGCGCCTCTCAAGCCACTCCTCAAATTAAATAAACCTTGTTACCTACATACAATTTACAGTTATGCGTAGGTACCCTGAGTTTAGCTGAAAATGTGCTAAATATAATTCCTTGCCGTTTCCCTGCGGTGGTTACGTCAAACTTAATCGAATGTCAGTTACCATTTGGCATAATTGCTCTATCCTTGAACGTATGTACCCGGAAGTCATGTTCTTGACAGGTGGTATCCATCGATGTTTCCTAATCATTTCGAAAATTAGAAACATTTAAAGGTACCTTTCATAATGTTCTTATGTGAATTCTGAACGTTATGTGGGAGGCAAAATCTATAAATAAATATGATTTGACTGTAAAATATTAACTACATAATTGGAATCAAAATAGAATATATTTCGAGAGAGGATGGGTAAATATATTGTTTCAAGTTGTACCTTTACGTATTCAATATAATTATGATTATTAAAACCACACTGTAAATATTCATAAAAAAAGAGAAGAAAATATGATAGGTAGATGGTAGGTATTGAAAATAGCAGGACCTCCCTCGATTGGCTATAGTAAGTTGGAATTTTCTGCTACGAATAACGTTATATTCCCCACTTTTACGCACAACATCAAATCATCGGGTAATACAAATATCCGGGCAATAAATATCAACAAAGATCGCGTGGAAGACTACAATTCTGCGAAACAAAATCAATTTGGGCGTTGTTTATAATGATATAAGGAGTAAATAAAGGACTCTCACGTAACGTGCATGATTCAATTTTGTGTGAACGATGCCGCGTTATAACACCCTTGTATGTACCCCGCTTTATATGAAGTATAATAACTTATAAGAGAGGTATTCTATTTTCAGGTGCTGTCGTATTTCGAGGGGTTTATTTCGACTTTATCCTCTTTTCGTGACGAGGTGAGTACGACTCGTGTTTGAGCTTCGCTGTGTAATCTTACGCTCATCAATTCATCCGTGCATGAAACCTCATGTAGCAGTACCTATAATTTATTGGGTTGTACGTACCTTATTGTTGTTTATTGACTGAAATCATTTTATTTTTGGTGAACCTACATAATTATTATTACAGGACACATGCACTAGAATTTCAAGGACGGTGTAATTTAAATTTGAATTTTCCAGTCTTGAAAGTGCAAATAACTAAAATCTGCATTAAGTGTGAATAATGCATTGAAAGCAGGTGTAAATCACCTAGAGGGAGCGTAGTTGAAGCATTTACAAAAAGGGTAATGTTTTATACGTGGCATGCGACGTGGTTGTCACTGTCAGGGTCTGCTCCTCGCGGAGGAAACTATACGCTGCACGCACTAACTAGCGGGTAACGGCCTGGCCACGAGCTACGCGCTCAAGTGACATTCGTCATCACACGTGTTGCAACAGCGACACCACTACCATTCTCTATTGCTACGAAACACTGCGATGTGGTACGGTACCCCAACTCACGCGAACATGCTCCTATCCTTTTCCTTCGCTCAGAACCGTTATTAGAGCGAGAAGAGCGGGAGTGCTATCCCACGCAGGAGTATCAGCGATGACGGTTCTGTTCTGTCTGCCATGTCTGTTTGTTTGTTCGAACTGTTACATTACAGGCTGCTTCCAGTGATCCAACGCTTGAACACATATCGCGTCGCATGAGGTCGTGAGCAGGCCGTAAGGCTGACTGCGGCTCCGCGGCTGACATTCCTTACATAGTGTGGATACAAGGTTATGTGCCGCAGGATACTTTTTTTTTAAACGTTGCCCCACTTTAGAAACATTTAAACTCACATTCACATAGCCAGACCCGAACTACCTGTAGGCCATCAAATATTTGTTCCGTGTGGGAATCGAACCCGCAAAACGCAACGCAGCAACCAATCGCTCATCGAAAACCGTGCCGTTAATTTATCAAACCAGTCTGATAATTATCATTTTGTAAAGCGATTAAACGACACGCCTTAATATTTTGGAGCTCATTGCAATTTTTGATGTGCAGTCTGCCAAAGCCCTTGACTGTCACAATCACAATCCAGTCAGTTTGTCCGCACTGCAGTTCAATTGTCTTTTTATAGGCTTGCTTCGGGGCTTACGGGCATGATGTTATCTGTGTCTTACAGAGAAAAAGAACCCATGATGTGTGCTGTTTCTCCTATCCATCGTAGTGATACGCACTCATGAATGAGTGAGTTGGGAACTTTATCAAGTATTAATTTACCGTTTAACCGCCAGGAAGTTAGTTTAAGGAAGTACCAACAGGGCTTAGGTGTATGTTATCGTACCTATACGTAGGATATAATCATTATAAGTAGATATGTAATCATTAACATTGAACCAGTGATTATTACGCTACGGAACATAATAATTGGATACGCACCGATGACTTGCATTTTAAATATTAACATTTGTTAAAACCTTCTTACAAATAAAAATACGTATTTGTTTAATTGTTTTTTAACATTTGTAGGTAGATACTATTTAAAAATTATCAGACTGATAAATACAGCTTATCAAGATAGATATGTTATTTTGTTTTAAAATTTATCTTTTAAAAACATTATTTGTGTTACTGAGGGTTATGACAATAAACTTACATAAAATAAAATGAATGTTATAGTTTTTAGTTTTTCCAGATCTACCTTAACTTATTGCAAACTTATAATGAATCATCCTATTTTATGTACAAGGATGTATAATCACGAGCACTCATATGTATGTCGGATCCGGTCATGAGTACGGACGGGGGAATGGATCACAAGCGCGCCAGTAGTGACATCACGGGACTGACTTACCACTCTACCCCACCATGGCGTGCTTCTACAGCAGAGTCCTGATGTTAACAGCTCGCAGCGAGGACGACATTCTGGGTAGACATGGGCAAAATGTATCACTAAAAAGAAAAGATTGATATGTATCTTTCGATCACTGGGATATGTATCACTCTTTTATATCTTTATATCCTTATGTATCAGTAGCTCACGCTGGCGCGTACGACACGCAGCGCATTGAGCGCATTGCACTGCGCTGCTCAGGCTCGCTTGACGCTTCGCTCAACTCAATTCAATAAATCAGTAAGAGTGATAGATAAGTAGGCACTTTGCTTGATCGTTATAATTATGTATCTTCCTGATTTATTTGGTTGCTGTTCCGGTTTCTTTCTAGATATGTATCGGATCTATTTGATATGATGGATGAATGATAAAAAAGCACTCGAAAAATGAACTTGATTGTATAGTTTAAAATAATAATTAAATTTAACATAGGTAGGCTTGCTTGACGTTCAACCAAAGACGCGCAACGAAGCTATCCGACGCGATGACCGACGAGTGAGTGAAGTGTAAAGAAAGATATACTGATACATTCGGATACGAAATGATATGAAGAGAGATTGATTGAAACGGAATGATTCATATCTTTTGTATCTATCACTCCTGAGTTACCCATCTCTAATTCTGGGTCTGATCGCGGTGGCGTTGAGACGTCTTGAAACTGTACCCGATTCATTGTTACTTGCCCCGTGTTGTTGTGTTAAAGTGTAATTGCAAATAATTTGATAGTTAGTGTATCGCATCCAGTGTGTTTTCATAGCACGAAACCCATCTTCTGCACACATAATAAGAATAAGAATAATTTATTTAAAAAGTAGGTATTACAAAAGTGTATATTTGGGTGTAGTAGTGTTATTTCTTAAACAATTGTATAATTAAAGCTTATAAGTAAACTATGACTAAAATATATATGTCGTCGCAAGAGGCTCTATCTGATAAGATTTTAATCTAATTAACACTCATAATTCTATTCCATGTTAATTTTGATGAACCTGCCATCTCTGCTTGATATTACAATTATTACATTAATTTACAGATGAATTAAGCGCCATCTATTGGCTTCAATAGTACTTAGATAGTTCGTGGTATCAAATAGTAATTTATTAAACAAAAGTCTCTAGCTAGATCCATAGTTAAAATTAAGATAAGCAAGTATTTTATGACAATTGGGATTTGTAATTATCATTGTTCATTTGACACTAAAGATTTGTTTATGAGGCAACACTCCACATTAAGGTGGAAGATGGCGCCGAATGCGATTTGAAAACTACAACTAAATCAGTTTCTCTTACTAAATTACAAACTAAAAAGTAACAAGATTATTTTACAGAACAATTTATAAGTGAAAGACTTCTCAGGTGTTCTTTGTATTAAATCCTTTGATTTGCCGGAAATGGTTAGCAAGATCGAATATTGTTGTAAAAAGTAATGAAGCGACTATAATTAGCTTTAACTAGATAAAACCTTTGCATTTGTATTGTTTAATTATATAATGATTAATTGTGAATTATTCTAGTATTGTTTGTCAAGTTTTAATGAACATAATTTGTAATGAGTAAACTGTACTGGGTGGGGGACTTCCGCTCACTCACGACAGAGTCGACAGACGCGTGAGCAACGAACAAAGTGTCTCGTTAGCTTACGATGAGTAAAACAATTGAAGTATGTTATTATGACTGGTTTTTTAAAGTGACCAATATTTATGTAAATGAGAAATGTAACACGATTTAAAAGAGTGTAAGGAGTTTCTTCGTTCGTTCTTCTCCATATCAACCACATGCGAAAGGACGGCTCAACTCTAGAATGTTTATAAGTGCCTGTACCAAATGGTTTAATAGAAATAAACGTTTGGAGTTTGAGTCAAGTGTTGTGTGTGATTTCAAACCTACCTAACCTACCTATCTACCAACAATGAAAAATCGTACCGCAAGGCGAAGTGATAAGAGACAATATGGCCGCGGGTGGCGCCAATATTTGGGTACAGTGTTCTTTCAGGCTTTTCCTGCCGTGATATATATAATAGTTGCAAGTAACGATAAGGGTCAATTCACACCGAAAGAGCGGTGAAGGGCAGCGCAGTTTCAGTTTCATATGAATTTTAACTTTATTATCATTACCATAATACTTATTATCGCATGAGAAACTCGTTTATCGGTGCGGCGGAGCGGCGGCGCCGCGGGCATCCGCGCGACTCGTTCGAGTTTCTCATGCGATCATGCGATAATAAGTATTATTGTAATGATAATAAAGTTAAAATTCATATGAAACTGAAACTGCGCTGCCCTTCGCCGCTCTTTCGGTGTGAATTGACCCTAATGCTCGAGCCTTACGGAATAAATCCTGACAACCCGACATGTTTATTTAAACGTAGTAACTTTTATAAGGGATTATATTCCACTGTATTCATTGTAGCTTAATCTTGTTACGAACATAGTATTTAGAAACCTATACTATTGTAAATAAGACCTATTGTATAACACGAATAAGGTCTTATTTAAAAACTGCAATAGTTATTATAATTTTTCTTCGCTTAAAATCGCTTTAGTTTACATATACAAGGTGTCGCTTTCCCTCCTGGTCAAATTCAAGGAGGTATCTATGTTAATGATTCTCGACCCGAATCGATAATAAAATGGGTAGGTTTATTTTTTCTTTCTTATTTTCGGAAATCGGTAAGTGTAAACCACCCCTATTAAAACGCAGCCTGTCTGTAACTCGCCCTATAACCGTGCCTTCACACACACAAATAAACGCACACAGAGACAAATCGCGCAATGGGTGATTCTTCTATTACTTTCGTGTTATTCTGAAATACTATCAAATTTAAACAACTTAAAATCGAAGCTTTATTAATTAAATTGATTATTTACGTCTTTTGTGACAAGCTCCTGAATTTTGACTAGGATGCAAAACTACACCTTGTATAATATGTATATCTCATACTTTTCAGTGACAATGCAAAAATCAATTAGCCGTTAACTGTCCAATGAATTCCAGACATCCATCCAATAGACATCCTTTAAATGAAATTGGAAATGTCAATCACTTTCAGGTCTTCCAATTGAGCGAAAATAGTCTAGTCCTCAATATTACGGCGTTCTGAGTGTCTGACAATTTGCGAAGGGAATCCTTTAGGCAATACATCTGAGCCGTTACGCCTGTTACCGGGAAACGTTGCCTGTCGGAAGCTGCGCCGAACAGGGCTCAATACTCATCTGTCTGCATCCGGGCTCGTCTCTGCTGTAGCGATGTCGGTACTCGAAGATCTAACTTCCGGATGAAATGTAGATAGCTCTTTAAGGTAGGTAAGAAAACAATCAAAATTTCGTAAAATTAATAAATTTCTAAACACCTTTAAAATGATTTGAGATAAGTGGTTAATAATGCATGGCTACTAAAACTCGGAACGTAATTAATAAAATCTAAACACTATTCGGTAGGCCTTTGGTGTGGGACGCAACTTGCGTCGACACCCTTGCGCCATCCCATCTTCCTAGCACAGTGGGCTGCACTGGGGCGGCTGCTGCAGGTGCTGAAAACCTCAAACGGCGCAAATACAATAATTTAATTGGTAATTAAGTGTTTGAGCCTTTTGGGCGACTCTTCACGTGACCAGAGGGTGGGCCTATTTTTTAGCCAAATAATCAGCATTGCCACCTAACGTGGCAATGGGCAGGCAGCCTTAAAAAAAGTTTTATTAAATCTCTAATAAACTTGCTAATAGCACTAAGACAGCAGAAAAACATACATTACCTTCGTTTGAGAGGCTTAAAAATCGCAAAAACTCAAACACATACGAATTTATGAACCTCATAAACTTTATTTAGTTTTGCTTGAACCGAGATGAAATTCTTCAGTTTTATAGTGAGGGTCATGACTCATAATGTCTTCTCGTTATAGCTTATTTAATCTAACAGATGTTAAGTTTTTAGAAGCTAGATTCAAGCTGAAGATTTTTCACAAAGAACTTTTGTAAATTCTTATTCAAGAGAATTACGACGAAGAATGCATTTGCTTCCGAGAATCGTGGAGACAGTTTTTTAGAAAAATAATGTAGTGTTTCCTTTGCTGTATGCTAAAAAGTGGAGCTTCCCAGACTCGTGTCTTAGCTTTAACACGGAGTACCTAAGCTTTTTCACGTTAGAGACGGCCCGCGGCTTTGTCCACATAGACTATCGTCGAATGAAATTTTCTTTTTTCCTTGATAGCTTTTACACGCTGTTCTCGTAACAAGAATAAAATTGAATTGTGCTTTAGTGTGCCAATATAACATGTTAGCTTTTGTTTTGCTTCTTCCTCTAATATACGTTTTTCAGTCGAGTGCTTTTTATATAGGCTTTCTTTGTGGGGAAATTGAGTTGTGGATAAAAGTTATCTTTTTCACGCTCATTTTGGGCTCGATGTGTTTATCTGTCTACTCAATCCTGAAGTTTCCTTTGAAACTATTGAGTTTTGTATAGTTTAAAATCCAGTTGTTATTTAAAATACGGTTTTGAAATATTGCGTTCCAAAATATGGTCAGTGAACAAACGTCATCGCTTTTAGATCACGATAAAAGTAGCGTCGTCGATATAAAATGGTTTCATACTCAAAGCTTAAAAGTATTGACATTTTTCAAATGTAACAACATTTGAAAAATTTCTATACTTATAAGCTTTTAAAAGCTAATAAGATATTTACGTATTTCGGAATCACAGACAATGTTATTGTTTTATTCATGAACACGGAATTTGTTTCATGAAAAGCATTGCAAGGAAATATCCAGCCAGCTTCCACATGGGACTACACTAGTATTGGAAAGTAATTTCACCTTTTTCGCTTGGTTTGTGTTTTTTTTTTTCAATTACACAGCTGGTGAAACTTGACAAACATTGTGTTCTAAATTTAATTTTCCAAGCCTTTGCGGCTATTCCCTATGGCGTTAGACAAGTTGTTGACGTTATTGTATTACTGCTCCGGACTTATTTCTCGGATGAAATGAAATAATAATTGGTAAATAAAGCGCGGAAAGTTTGTAGGTGGAAATATTAAGGCTAGCAAGGATTATTTACTACCTACTGAGAGATATTATTTTAGTAACAAGTGCAAAATGTTGACCTTATAAGGTCAGAAGTCAAGTCGTATCGTAGTTTTGCTAATTCAGAACTCTTGGTAAAATTATCTCGACAGTCCACATCACATGGCCTACGTTATTAAAATTGCGCGTGCCCCTTTCAACCGCACCCTGTACTATGATTAAACCCTTTTACTAGAACAAAGGAGGTTCCAAGTACTTTTATCTTTAGTGCTGTCATGGAGAAATGTCCAGGATTAAAGATAAACAAATGACGTCAGATCGTAGCTGATTGCTGAAGGCCATCTCTCTACACAAAGAAAATGAAATTCGCAGCTGTGCTAAAGATAGTAAAAAAATCTAATAATACAGCGTACATTAAAATCAAATTAGGTAAAGCGACCAAGAAGTAATTCAATTTAATTTAAGTCTATTATTTTATGTTCTCAACTAAAAAAAACGTACAGAGAGTTCCAAACTTGGTACAATAGATCCAACTTTTAATTGGCTTTTTAACTTTTAGTTGTGTATTTTTCAAGTAGAGCAATGTTTTTTCTTCTAACATAGAACTCTCATTACAAGTTAGGTTCGCTTCATCACAGTGTATCGAATTATTTTGTGCAATGTTTTTACATTGTGCTTTTAACTTTTAAGTGCACTTCGCGAACTAGTTCTGTGGAGTAGTTTTAAATAGAATTATTTGTACCGAAACGTAGGTAGGTAGGTGGTGTAGCTTAGCATTAGATACAGGATGTCCGGCAACGAATCGATAACCTTGAAATGGCCCATGGCCATTCAGAAAAAAATACGAAAATCTATCTTATAAAAAACCCTGCATAAGAATTATATATTATATTATAAATATATTGGCCATATTATATTTTTTTGCTTCAGTAATATTTTCTCCTTGTCTACATTAATAGCAATAATTCACTATTTAAGGCAGATACAATTATGAATTATACCATTATCAAATCTACTTGAAACCAACATTAATTTAAAATTATTGGTCACTCATGTATGCATACATTTTTTTTTACCCAAGATGTTTTATGTTAAACTTTGTTTAAAAATAAATTAATACTAATTTTCCAAAATAAATAAACTATTTATGATAGTTTTTTTTCGTATTTTTTTCTAAATGGCCATAAGTTCTATTATAGGCCATTTCAAGGTTATCCATTAATTACCGGACATCTTGTATAGTGATTATATCGCACAAGCTCACGCGATACAATCGCCGCTGCCGGAGTTCACATTGTTATAATAATAACGAGCTGGGCTAAATGTTCATAACTGTGTGTAACCGGTAGCAAATTAAAGGACTTAGCACCTACAGTAATATTTCCTTTACTTATTACTTACAAATTTCGAATAATAATATGTTCGTGGCTATTATCTAGGTCCATCAATCCGTGATATAAGAATCTATGTATAATTATATTATTTTTTTATATTCGTATTAGTTATTCTGCTTTCATATTCAATTATTTAAAAATAAAGTGATTTAATTTTTTTATTAAAAATAATTATTTTTTATTAATTAATTTTTTTTCTTTTATTTCCTTAACAGGAATAATTCTTAGAACTTTTTTTTTTAGACACTACATTTGACTTATAGATATTTGTCGCCCAGTAGGTAGCCATTTTTCAGCACAATGAGTATTTCAGAGACCACGTTAATACGGTTCCGGTTCTCATGCCATACCATTCGTTCGGCATTCGAAGGTTTATGAGCGAATTACCCAGTATGTCTGGAAATTTCCAAATTCCCTAGTAATTGGGCCACGATGGTCTGAAGGCAGCTTCCTTGTGTAACTGGGTTTTCAGGTACATCTGGCTAGAATTTTAAGAAAAACTTATGATTTTTGTTCACAATACGTGTTTTGCCTTTATAATCATTTGTTTACTTTTTGTTTCGACATAAAAAAACATGATGATATTTGCATACCACTGTTAAACCCACGATGGTTTGTGTGGTATGTTTACGTTGTGTAAAATATTTGTAAACAGTGAAACAGACAGACAGACAGACAGTTAATAAAAATAAAAAATGTAAAATTGCCAGGAAGGCTTTGTGCGTAGTAGGTATTTATGATACAAAACTGTAATCCCTCAGTCCGATGGTTTGAAGTTATTCAATGCATCCGATTCACGGAAATGGGAAAGGGGATATAACGGAAATATGTTTTGCTTTTCATCGCAAATAGACGTGAACAATTCTTTCATAGGTATTTGGAAATATCATGTTGTAACACGTTGCCTGTTCAACGTATTTCAGCCATATTGGGGTCGGATTTTTGGCACAAATAGAGGGCCGGAATGTGCTAACTTCTAGTCTCTTTTAAGCCTAATTTGTATGCACTAATTATCCCTACGTGCTTCTCTTAGCGGCCCAGTATTCGCAGTTTGGGTCTAGTATTCCCTAAAGAGAAGAAACACATTGTCTTAATTCGTCCCGGGTGTGTGATCGCAGACGTAATTAAACTAATTACATCTTTAGGAATAGGTAAGGATAGAGGCGTTTGAGGCGTTAATGAGATATTCACTATTAATTGGTCTTCTTTGCATTGAATGGCGGTGCTTTTTATCACCTTCGAAATAAACCATCGTCATTATCGTATCAGCTGCTACACTAATCTAACTATCACTTCCGCTAGACTAATCTTCTTATATCCAGCTGTAACCATTATAAATTATAAAATATTGAATTAATTCTACTCCAATAAAATAAGGTTGACTTGTAATATTACCGTCATCTTTGCTCAACTTTCCCATCAACGACAAAAATATCTCAAAATATTGCAACATCATGCCAGAGGTATGTTTTCTGATTTTATGAAAGTGGACTTTGGCTCTCGGTGAGATTGATCGTATCCGCTTTACATGTATTTATAACCTGTTTACAATCTCACGGGATTGCTTTTTCCTCACGTCGCACAGTGGTCTGGAAATCGAGCTCCATACTCATAGAAACTCAAAGTCAGGAATTAAAAATGCAAAGATCACAAAGTATCTATCATTTTTATGCTAAAACTACGAAAATGATATCTGCTACATTCCTGTTTTGAGCTTTTACACCAGTTGCATGAGCAAGGTTGTCAGTGCTATGCGTTAGTTAGGAGCTCTGCCACTCTCCTTCTCTTCTGTAGCGGGCTTATCTACACGAATGGTTTTCTCGGAAGACAACGATACTAGTATTTTTATGTGTTCTTTAGTGCCTCTGTGCTTAGTTTGTGGCGGAAAAAAGGTATGGGTGAATCCAAAGTCACCCTCCGCAATGTTCTGCAGACCAATTTATTTGTTTTGTTTATTTTTATTTATTTTGTTTTCGAACGAAAACAAGTTAAACATCGGGGGAGAACAAGCTATGATTGAAGCTGAGATTGCAGAACTGCTGTCTTCTATTATGAGAAGCTAAGCTGCTAAGCACTCGACGGTTATGACCATGACAGATGGAAAAATCACTTCACAGCTATCAAATACCTCATCGCAGACTTGTGATGTATGTAAAGCTACTCCTTCGGAAACGAATAAGTTGGAGAAAACTCATAGCATCATCATAAAAGTCATTAGCAGGCTATAAACTAACGACAGTATAAGTAAATCGATCGGCAACTTCATTTAAACATGTCAAAGATTGGAAAAATCTCATATAATAACCAAAGGCACATAAATTAGATGTCATCTTGATCGCCGTGTATGGTATAATAGCTTGTATGAGCACCAGCCCTCCAGTTCCGTTAAAAAAAGATTTGTGTTCTTTTTGTATGGGAGAAAACACTTAAAGTACATTTTTTTGAAACTGAATAGTTTCAAAAAAATGTACTTTTACTGCTACTAATACCATCCATACGTTAATATGACGTAAAGGGAGCTGATACCTGAGCCATTGCAATTTTTATTTTTTGAATTCCTGACTTTGAGTTTCTATGAGTTTGGAGCTCGATTTCCACACCACTGTGCCTCGCGTCGCGTCGGTTTACGAATAAACAGGTTCAAATAATTTATTTGTTTGTCTCCGATACAGATGTTTTACTTAAATTATCCCAAATACACATTTGGTATGTATTTGTTATCATTTCTTTAAGGTAAATAAAAAAACTAGTAAACTGGCTGAAAATAGTCAGTGCTTCAGCTATAAATAACAAGTGTTTTTGAGTGTGACTATTTGGAGCATAATTGCTGATAAACATCCTTCTATGGAATACCTAATTGTAATAGATTGAAAATCGGTACTTAAGCGAATGCTTGTATGTCTTTTAACTTTACCTTGAAGCTCAGTTTACAATGAAAAGACGGAATGCAATAACTTACAAATTAATTACCTGATAGAGCAAAGTAATGAGTTTTGCATATACATCAAGCTCACCTTAATTTTCCACGATACCTAGGTACATTTATTTTGAAACGAACTTCTATAAAAGCGCTGGTCGCTGGTCGTGGCATTTGAGCGCCGACATGCTTTCAGCGTTTCAGCGAGCTTTTGCTTTGAATATTTGAAATGTTTCGACTGGACAACGATACTAAATAACTGATACAGGCTACCCCGGGTATCATGTGTTACCTACTGGCTAAAACGAATTCTCGTTTTTTTTTTTTTAGTAGAATTAGGCTAACTACACACGCGAGGGCAACTTATAAATTCGTTTTTTTGCTTAGGTATTTTTAAGTAGGCCTTTATGTGGTGTAGGAACTTTTTGAAACGACAGTTTTGTTAATTTGTATAAAACTACTTCGGTAACTTGGGTAATTTTGTAATAAGTTCTAAAAACAAACATATCTTTTTCAAAATTTTGCTATTCCCATCCATCATGAAAATTGGTCCATTTCACTTGGAAACAAGTGGCACAATGTCGTTGTAAAATTAAAAAAAACAATGGCTGACAATTATTTTTCAGTCACTCACTAAAAAGCTTTTTAAAAACTGCATCAACTTTGATGTAGCCTGGCTGAGTGGCACCGACGACCGGGCAATGTTCAACGTCATTACACTTCAGTGTTTTGACGAGGGTCAAAGTTTATGTAAAATTATACTGTGCGATAATGGGTATGTATTAGAATTTTATATCTTCAGCGTCAGTGTGGGTCTATCTTTATAGCCCCCCTTCAATGCCTTCTTATTTTAAAACTAACCTCTTGTATGCTTAGTTACTTCTTGTTCTTTGAAACAAAATAGATATTATTATGATCATCATTCCAATCAAACTAGATTATGTGTATGTAGTCATTTTTCCTCTTTAAACGCACAAACTGTAAAAGGATCTTTTAGCGCGTTGTCAAAATTAGAACTAAAGCCTCCATCTTGGTTTTTCAATAAGTTTCACAAAAGAAAGGCAAAAATATTTATCAACTGCGCCCCCTTGCCAACGTCATTTGAAAAGTTCCTTGTAGCACTGTTGTGGTCTATTAGAAGACCTACGATCAGAATTGGACAACAAAATTATGGTTACTAATTAAGTATCAAAAGTTCAAAAACAACCGTTTATCTGTTCCCAAGAAACAGTAACTTCCTTTTATACTATTTACATTTAAGTATACGTATAAACATAATTCGCAACTTTAATTTAGCTGAGTAAATTTTCCAATTGTGCACAAATTTGTTTAGGGCGGGTGGTGGCCGCTGATAAAGAGGCAGTAAAGCTATTCTCACTCGTTTGGCCATTCACAGGTTTATTCAACGGAACAATGAAGGTTGTGCTAAATATTGGGTGTCGTTATTACAACCTTTCTTAATAATGAAGTAGATCATAATAAATCTACTGTTTTTTTGATAAGCGAAGATCAAGAAGTCTCATAAAAAATATCACAAGAAGGAAACTTACAAAGATTTCGTTTCAAAATTGATTCTTTGTCTAAGACGATCTCCCATAACATTTTTACTAACTTGAAAAGGTAACTCATGATCTTACGTGGCACATTATGAGAAACACAGCTTGGTGTACCCACTTTTTAGATAAAGTTACAAATGCCCCCCGTAAAGTTACTGAACTAACTTACTCCAAACCATGCAATGCTTATGATCTTAACAAGATAACGCCAGAGGCAGGGGTATACCTACAGTTACTGTTATTTTGCTTCCCCTCGCAACGTCAGGAAAACTCTAGTTGAAATAATCTAAGCGTGTCTAAAGTTTCGTACGTGAGGAAACTGGGAGCAGATGTTTTAGAAACTGATTATTTTAGTACTGTTATCACAGCTGCACCTACCATGTAGGCACTTAGACTAGAGGATAGTTTTAGAACACGCTATTTTATTGCTCAGACTCGCACGATTTTATTCGACGTAAGCATTAAAACCATGGTTAGACCTGCTATCTTGTATGGTTCAGAATGTTGGGCCACAAAAGGGATTAATGAAAGGCATTTGAATGTGGCTGAAGCCTGAGATGAGAATGCTAAGAGGGATGTGTGGTTTAACGTGAGTGGATTAAATAAGGAATGAGAAAAGAGGAAGTCTATAAGTGGCGCCGGTGACTGAAAAGTTGTGTGGTAATCGGTTATAGTGGTATAGTCATGTGATGTGGAGGAAAGTGGAAAATGTAGTGAGGAAAATGTTGAGTATGATTGTAGATAAGAGTGGAAGAAGACCAAATAAATGTTGGATGGACTGTGTGAAGGATGATATGGTTAGAAAGGAGGTGACTGCTTAGATGACGAGTAATAGAGAAGCATGGCAGAAGTCCAATCCGCACTGGGCCCGCGTGGTCGATTATAGCCCATTCCCTCTCATTGAGAGGAGGCCGTGTCCCAGCAGTGGGAACATTATAGGCTGATGATGATGATGGCAGAAGTTAGGTTAAGAGCAGGAGACTGATGATGTAAGCATTATTCGTGAACCTACATATCAAACTTCATCTACAATAGGGAATATGCATAAATTTTCTTTCTTTTATTTCGATACGGAATGTTAAAGTACTATAAAAATAATGACAAAAAGCGAAAACAAGACATAAATCGGCCAAACAACACAAAAGTTATTACCATTTAAACTTTTGTTTCTATCTCTTTCTAGATAAACGGAATTAGAGTATGGATTTTGTAAGTCGATGCAGCGAATGACGTCATTCGCTGTATCGGATCTCTCTGTCTAATCAGCAGTTTCAAATGCTTATAACTTAGTATTTTTTATAGATATTAAAAAAATAATTTCTCTTTGCTATTTCTGATGTTAATACGCTTTGTTTAGAGTGATAAAATAAATCATGCATATACCCTATTGGTTTTGTTATTATTATTATTATGAGTCTGTTGTGTCCCACTGATGGACAAAGACCTCCTTTCCCTCCTTCCTTTGCTATCTATTTAGAGCTATTTCAGCCCAGTCCTTTAAATAGCAGTCTATACAATTGGTTTTGTATAGGGTTAATCGACAAAAGCTCGTTGAACAAAATCTGTTTGATTGCTCAATTGTATTATTGCGCGGCAAATCAAATGCAATCGTTCGTGAAATGTTCACAGATTGTGACACGCTGACAGTAATTTGCTGAAAGTATTCTGTAAAAACGTTTATTTTTGCAGTTCAATTAGTTGCAATAAATTAACACTTTTTTTTCAATTGCAACTATCTCTATGCTGCGCAAGTTTCTCTTCCATAATTTTCATTTCAATAATTTGATGCCATTACGAAATGAATTAATTTCAATTACGAACACTGATGAATTTCAGAGCAGTTTAAGTTTATGCGAAATTAAATTACACTCACTCACTCATTTTATAATTTTTAAGTATTTTGGTGATACCTCGCAAAAAAATGAGATTCAGAACCCGGGTCGCTTTGTTTGCCCTTTCGTGATCGGAAAAGCGTCATTCTGAACAATATTTTTCATGGAATGTTGATTCGAATCCGAAATGGAGGTCCTCTCCCCTCGTTCCGAAGCTAACGATCTACAAATTCTGTGAAGTATTTGTTTAATTTCAATACTTTTACTTTTCGTCTAAATTGATACTTGGAATGTTTGAAAAACGTGAAAGTAGAGTGATGCTTTCACTTCAGAATCGTGTTTATAGGCTATAATGGCCACTCACTTAAGTTTTTCAGTAAGCTGATCCCCTTCATACAAATCTTTCGTTGAGTAATCGGTAAATACAAATATTTGGCAACCATTAAGTCGAAATTAACAAAATAATTTACGATTCGTTGTGTTTATGTTTCTACTCAATATTGATGTGTTATTCGTTCCAGATTATTCTTTTACGGGTTGATTTGGTATCTTTTCGAGCCTATTAAATGTGCCTACCGTATTCACCACAAGAAGCTTTGCACGAATCTTGCTATATGTGTCGATGGTATGTTACAAGCCACGCGTGCCATAGTATCTCCCAACCAAGGTACAAGATGGGGTTGTGAATCATTTTTTATTACATTCCGGCACACTTCCACCTATAGTGCTCGAGTGTGCGAAAATATCTTCAGTAATTATGCGGAGTAAGTAAATAAGGACTATTTTCGTTCGTTTCATATTTCGTGAAACATGAAATGCAACACTCAAGTGTGGGCTGTATTGAGCACGTCCAAGTTTAGTTCGTCAAGTAAACCTGCTCTTTGGTTAGCTGGGTGTTTGGTTATGCTATGAATATCACAGTTTATTGACATGCTAAGTAGTTTGTAGCTGGACAGGTGATGTAGTTAGCGTTTAGAAACAAAACCATACGGTTGGCGCAGTGGCTGAGCGATTGGTTTGCTATGCTGCGTGTTGAGGGTTCGATCCCGCACCAAAAAAACATTTGTATGACTTACAGGTGGTTATTTTGCTTAATATTTGTTAACGCACCCGCGATACCTACAGGAGAAATTCCTAGTGAGGGGCAAGGTTTAATAAAAAGACCTGCACTGGTATTCCCACTATCTTTGCGATCTACGTGGTTCGAGCTACGTGTAAGGTTTTCCTAGAAATAGGTTTCTACATAAAATAACAGCGTTGTTCTCAAACAACAAGCCAAGAGCGAAAACTAACACGAACGGATAGGTATCTTAATTAAGTGTTAGTTAGTTGTAAATAAAGAAAGGCATGTAAACTTTGAACAATAGTGATTTAAATGTTAATTATAAGAAAATAAGTAGATATATTATGCTAAATAGGTGAATGAATAAGAATTTTGATAATAAGTTTTAAGAGACGTTTATAAATAAGATTGATAGTCTCCATAACATCACATCTGTAATCCACAAAGGGCTAGGCAGAGGTGTACCATTAAAGAAGAGTATTAAATGTGAGTGTACTATTCACCTACATTTCGCCAGTTGTTTTATTCCCCTGTTATAGGGGTGAGCTTATTGCCATTAACCGAGCATAAATAGTGACTTAGTCTGCACTTTAAAATTTAAACCAGTTTTAATTACATACATACAAAGTGTCAGTGGGCAGGGCACATTGCTCGCAGAACGGATGGCCGATGGGGCCGAAAAGTTCTGGAGTGACGACCGCGAACCGGAAGACGTTGCGTTGGAAGGCCTCTAACTGGTTGGACCGATGATCTGGTGAAGGTTGCGGGAATCCGTTGGATGCGAGTCGCACGGGACCGGTCAATGTGTCTTTCGGTTGAAATGATGGTGATAATGAAACAAAAACTCACGCCTTTTTCCCATGGGGGTAGGCAGAGACCACAGAGCGCCACCTGCCCTATCCTTATATACTCCAGTACTCCTATCTTATGTCTCTTATACTTACTGATAAGCAACCTTTTTATTACAGTTTTTCAACATCGCGCAAAGCAGAGTTATACACTGTTTATACGAGTACCTTTCAGCTAACATTGGAGCTGTAAATAAAATATATTTGCAGTTCTGTGGTCAGCACCGGAATAACGTTTGGACTCCGAGTCGATTCACAGAATACTGCTCTACCCGTACGTAGAGTAATCGTGTTACGTGGAGGTAAGCCTTCGAATTCGAAGTGGGTTCCTCGAAGTAGGCTGTTAGCCCCTTGCACTTGCCTAAAGGCTACACTGCATTCGGTTACGCCGGAATATTCAAGGATCTGTATGCATACATGTGGACGTCTTGAGGATAAGTCGATTACATACGAATATAATTATCTATTAGTGTTCTAGGAGTTGACAAAGCCAAATACTATTGTTTGTGTCTGAGTCTTCGTCTTCCTTGTGTTGCTAGCATGACAGTATATTTAATTTCGTTAGCCCAAAAGCCGAAACTTCGCCACGTCAATGAATCTTCGGCGGTCTTGGATGACTATTCTACAACTTCTTTGATTTTTGGTATTTGTAGGTACATCATGTACTTCAATGTTCCTTGTGTACCATGGTGCGCTGCTCAAGGTTTTCAGAGCTTTATTTTGGAAGCGTTGTAGTATTTCCACATTCGAATGGCTTGCGGATCTCCACAGCTCTATACCATAGGTGTTAGGATGTATTTGTAGATCATCAGTTTGTTTTCCAAGCCAAGTAACGATTGTCTGCCTATTAACCAGTAAATTTCTCCCAGTTTCCTGCTTGCTTGGTCCCTTTTGGTCGGTAGTAGGTACCTACTAGTAGGTAGATGGGTAATAGTAGGTAGGTAGGTAAAACGAGTCCCGAATGATGTAGGTACTAATTCGCAAACTACCTACAAAAGAACATCAGGAATTGTCATTGTAATTTCGACCGTACGCCGAGGGCATAAAATACCTACTTCTTTCCTTTGTACAAGTTGTGGAAGTTTCTCGAAGGACAATGACCCACTATGGAATTGTCTAGAAGATTCTAGGAAGTCGTGGATATTTCTCGAACTTTCGATCGCCATTTAAATATTCGACGTGTTTGCGGGAGCGGTCAGTCTGATTTTGGCTACACAACGAAGCGAATCGAAGTGAACTATAAGTGCGATATCTAAGCGAATAGTGATCAGTAGTGTATTTGTGATTGAGTTATAAGTGTTTTGTGATTATTAAAGTTATTTGTTGTTTCTTCGGTAGTAATTAATTTATCCCATATTCAGCTCGTAACAATTTGGTGTCAGAAGTGAGGGATAAATTATGCCGATTCTACCTAAGGATGACACGGACGGTATCCGTACCAGGAGTCAGCGACAGCAGGACATAGACCAAAGGCGGTTTGGAGATTCTCCGAACTAATTTTAACAAATACCAAAAATTAAAAAGAAAATAACAAGAAACCTAATAATAATTACTATGACTAGACTTTAAATTGAGAGCTATTTATTCTGACTTAAATAGTATTTGAAAGTGAATTTGCTTTCAGCTTTTTTAATGCCGAAATGTAGCGCGTTCCAGAGCTTTATAGTAGAGATAGCGTAATAATTTGACATAAAGCCTGTACGGTGTGAAGGAATTTGGAGGAGTGGATTCTTTGAAGCTCGAAGGTTACGACTATGAGAACTGCCAAACACTTTGAAATAAGTCTTTAGATAATCGGGAGCACATGGATCGTTCATAATCGTGAAGATCATGCAGAGAGATCTGAGGGACCTCCTGAGTCGGATAGGCAGCCATTTAAACTGAGAACGAAAGGAAGAAATGTGATTGTGTTTACGAAGGCCAAAAACAAACCGAACACAATTGTTGAGAAGTCGATCCAATAACTTATGCAGATGACACGGCAGTCCTATCTAGAGTTCTTAGGCCGAAGGTAATGTGGACAGACTTAGCAGCACTAGTTTTAATTCTCTACTTTTTCAGCCATGATCCAATTTTATCCAGGTGTTCTTGGAGTTTTTTGGATGCTCGAATCTCGTCTTTATCGCAAGATAGGACTGCAGTGTCATCAGCATAAGTTGCAGTAACGATTTGCTTTGAGGTGGGTTGGTCAGCAGTGTAGACTGTGTACAGAACCGGGCCCAGCACAGATCCCTGGGGTACTCCAGCTTTTATGGGATAGAAAGAAGATAGGCTATCTCCTGATTTAGTCTGGAACATTCGATTCTCCAAGTAGGACTTGAGCAGCATGTATGCGGTGTGTGGTAAGCAGATTTTAAGTTTACACAGGAGACCCTTGTGCCATACGCGGTCGAATGCTTGTTGTATGTCCAGAAAAGCAGCTGAGCAATACTCTTTTCTTTCCAATGATTGCCGGATTGTATGAACCACTCTGTGTATTTGTTCTGTTGTTCCATGGTGTGCTCGGAACCCAAATTGATGGTCTGGAATTGTGTTTTGTTCTTCAAGTATAGGTATCAGTCGTTGCAGAAATATCTTCTCACACAGTTTAGACAATAAGGGAAGAAGGCTTATGGGTCTATATGACGAGACTTCATTAGGAGGTTTTCCTGGTTTAGCTACCATAGTTATCGTTGACATCTTCCAGATAAGCGGGAAATAGTGGAGTCTCAAAACTGCGTTGAAAGACTTCTGCTGTAATAAGGTCAGAGCCTGGTGCCTTTTTCTTCTTCAGGTTTTTTTATAGCTTCCATACTTCAGCTGGGGTACACGGTCGCAACGATAAAGACATTTGCTAATCACTCTCAAGGATTTTGTCAATTTCTACCTCTGGATACATGATGTCGGGTTCATTTGGTTTGAATACATCTTTCAGAAATTCAGCAAATAGCTCAGCATTGTCAGCAGGTGTCCTCGCCCAGTTACCATTCGGTTGTCTTGATGGAAGCGTGTGTTCTTGAGGCCGTTTTAGTGAACTGGTGATTTTCCAAAGTGAGCAGTCATCTACTTTGTGATTTGATAGAGTTTTCAATTTATCTTGCAAAGTGACGCTTTCATAGTCTTTAAGCATTTGTTTTAAATTCTTTTGTGCTTTATTAAGGGGTCTTTTATCCTGTGAATTTCTGCTGGTGTGCCATTGTCGTTTCAGTCTCCGTTTTTCAGCTACCATCTCCCGGATTTTCAGCGAATAATCTTGTTTTTGAGGGCTGTACTTTAGGCAGGGAGTGGATGTCCAAGCAGCTACTTAGATAAGGTTAGCCGTATATCAAGCTGCATTTTCTATGTCGTCCTTAGCCTTAAGGAGTATGTGAAAATTGGTATTTTCCTCTATAAAGTTCTGGAATGAGTCCCAGTCAGTTTTACGATTGTATAACGTCTCCCGGGGCTCCTTTCATATAATTGTTGTGCTTAATGTGCATACCACTGGTGTATAATCGGAACTGCCGTCCAGGCATGATTCGACTTTTGTGTACAGTCTTGACATTCTTTTGGTGATAAAGAAGTCAATAAGATCGGGTGTTTTATTGAGATCAGTTGGCCAGTGTGTTGGCTCTCCCGTTGTCAGTTTTTGAGTGAATTCGAATCTATTGCCTTCTTCAACTCTCTGCCTCTAGTGGTGGTTAGCCTGGAGCCCCAAAATGTATTTTTGGCGTTCCAATCCCCTCCAGCGAAATATCTGCCTCCAAGCGTGTTGAGAAAGTCACTAAACATTTGTTCGTCAAGTCTATGCCGAGGCGGGGAGTATATCGCAGCGATGTTGAGTGGACCCTGCCAGTAGTCTATCGATATTACAGTAGGCCGGTAGGTAAGCCTGTCTATGGTTTGGGAGAGGGTGTTGTTTATTACTGTCCTTTATTATTATTGCAGTCCCAGCGTGTGATGTTCCATCAGGATGATTTGTGTAATATATATTATATCCTTTAATGAAGATGACTTTTATATCAGTCATATGTGACTCTGAGATTAAAAGAACATCTATTTTTTTGTGCTTAATGAAAAGCTCTACTTCCTGTTTATTAGGAGTCAAACCGTTTATGTCCCATGCTGCAACGCGTAGGAATTTCGGCATTTCTTAAATTGGGCAAGTAGAGTCGTTAAGAGTCCCATTTATTGTATGAGAATATCTATTTTCTCTGATTGTTTACTAATTATTTGTTCTAACGAATTTGTTGTCTGAGATTGTATGTTCACTTGTTTCTGGTTCCAGTGTACAGTTTTACTGGGATCTGGAACAGGTGGGATTACTGTTTGTTGTCTAGTATGGTTACTTGGCTGTAGTTGTGGAAAGTCTTCTATTTCAAAGGGGACAGTGCTATTTCTGTCATGCTTCATTTTTGATAATGGAGCTTTTTTATGTGTTGGCTGTATCATTTTTCTAGCGCGAATCTCTTTATATACTTGACACCCCTTGTAGTTGGCAAGGTGATCTCCTAGACATAACGTGCAAGTTATGTTATGTATGTATGAGTTTGCTGGTGTATTTCTGTCGTTTTTTGGGCAGTCTATAGTTTTATGTCCTTCTGCGCATTTAACGCCGGTGCGTTAAATGCGTCTAATACAAGCTTTGTACACACTTGTTTGTGTTTATTGAAGTTGATAGCTAGTCCAAGGCTTTGCAGCTTCGAGTGGGTAATTATGTAGGTATCTCACGAATCTTTTCTTATTATTTAAACTGACGCTAGAATTGGCACATTGAAAGGGAGATACTTAATTCAGGTTAGGGGTTAGGGGAGCATACAGTTATTTTTCGTGTGTCCATATTGTTGACATCTAGCACATTGAGGGATTTCATTTGTTTTTCGCGGGTCTTCTATCCTTACTTTTGTATAGTATAATTATAGATTCAGGGTTATTTGGGCCAGCCGTGCAAGTGCGTAGGAATCGATTCGATAAATCTGACAGTTATTCTCGACAAAATGAGTTTTTATCTTTGTTATAAACTCATTTTGTCGAGAATGACTGTCAGATTTATCGAATCGATTCCTACGTACTTGCACTGCAGGTTCGATATTCACGAAAAACATATTTAGTGGTTTTTTATTTCTTCTTGAGAAAAAGAAGAAATAAAAATATACATATGATTTCACCTCTGACTTTATTCCCAGTTTTTTCTATTTCCTCTTCAGTGGCTTCTTTTGGCGTCGTGTGATGCAGAAATTTAATTACGATTCTGCAACACTTTTTATCTTTCTGAGTAAATACCTATGAGTCCGTTCTTTCGAATTAGGTCAATGAAGTCTTTGTACGCTTCGCTCGTCTGCGCCATGACTCTCAGCTGATCTTTATTAACAATTTTATAGCTGTAGCTGTCATTTGGTGCAGAACTACTCAGGAGTTCAGTTAGTTTTGATATATCTGTAATACCATACAAGATTATTGGTGGCGGTTTGCTGGCTTTCTTGGTTCTGCTGGTTTGGTTTTCCATTATTTTGACAGATTCATCAGGTATGTCGACTGGAAGTCCACTATATCTGTTGGAAGTATTGATTGTGCCCTGTGAGTTCTGCCCTGGGTTCTTAGGTCTTTCCGTATATTGTGGGCTATTAGATCGATTTTTTCTTATTGGGTTGCGTTAGAAGGGTTTTCTTTTCCATGTGGGAGGGCGGCTGTTGTCAATGGTGATTATCGGTGGTGTAGGAGGAGGCGAGTCTTTCTCCGTTGTGATGCTGACTGTTCCAGGATAATTACCAAGAGAGGAGGATCTAGGTCTTGCAGTAAAAAGGCTCGGATTAAACGCCTGCTGTATAAAGTTTATTTTAGTAGTTTTAGGGTTGCCAGTAGCATTCTCCGTCACAGGGGCCTGTTCACCTACCCCTGTGCAGACCTTGGTAACCAATTTACCACTCGCAGGCCCGGGTACCTGCGAGCGCCGGGTGTTAGCCGGATCGCATGACAAATCAATATCGTTATCATTCATTCTTTCATATTACGAGATAGGACATACACACAGCACTTTCCCAAGGTCTTGTGGTTGCACTTTTGGAAGGGATTTAATTCTTACGAGGCCTGCGAGTGTCTGTGGACAGGTTATTTACCGCCGCGCCGCCCGTTGCTCGGCGTTGTTGCTCACGTTGCACCACCCGGGGGACACGTGTAGGGTGGGCCTAGGAAAAGGTGGTAAATCCTACAGACGCGAGCAACATTACCCCCGAAGTCTGCATAATAAATAAAAATAAAACTTATTCGAAAATTGTAAGGTCATCATCTGCCTAGCCTTTTCCCAACTATATTGGGGTCGGCTTCCAGTCTAACCGGGTGCAGCTGAATACCAGTATTTTCCACGGAGCAATTGCCTATCTGACCCAGTTAGTACTGGGTAATACGAAACCTCTTGGTAAAACTGGTTGTCAGACTTTTTGGGCCACTGACTACCTGTAACGACTGTCAAAGATCTACAAATGACAGCCGGGACTAACAGTTTAACGTGCTTTCCGAGGCACGGAGGAAACTCGGGATGTGACCACCCTTACATACCGAGTTGATCTGTATGTATAGGGCGACCACCCATCCACAGACCAACATAGGCAAACACGGCTTAACCTAAAGATCGACCCGAGCGGCTGTTATTATTTAGCCACGAGCTCCTAGCTTTAACGTTATACCTTAAAAGTTCAAGTTCACCCATGATTTGCATATCTAAAGTGAAAAAGTAAGTGTTTTTTTTTTTTCATTTGAATTAAAGAATTTCATTGAATCAATCTCTCGGTTCGATGGTTCGTTAAGATGGTGGGTGAGAAATAAAAATGATTGTAATTTATTCGATTTTGGGTACCTACATGTCAGAATCTCTACCTATATCAAAGATTAGTAACATTAGCCAGCCTCTGTCGGGTCCGTGAGTACGCAAGTCATTGCGTATGTTAATGAATTAAACATAACAATGACAACATTTCCACACCGTATTGCGAGTTGCGACTACCACCAATGAATAAATATGAAGATTCATGAATTTTTCTCGGATGAAGAAATGATTGCGGCGGGGGAAATGATCTGAGTTTGTATTCTTACGAGAGAACAGGAGTGAAAGTATAATTTGTTCATAATTAAATTAAGCTGTTTAATGTTATTCATGTAGTTTTTTGTTTAGGAATAGGGAATATGGATAAATTTTCTTTTTTTTATTTCGATACGAAATGTAAAAGTACTCATCATCATCATAAATCGGCCAAACGACAGAAAAGTTATAAACATTTAAATTTTTGTTTCTATCTCTTTCTAGATAAACGGAATTTCGATGCAGCGAATGACGTCATTCGCTGTATCGGATCTCTCTGTCTAATCAGCAGTTTTAAATGCATATAACTTAGTATTTTTTATAGATTATAAAAAAAAAAACTGCTATTTCTGATATTAATTATACGTTTTGTTAAGTGATAAAATCATGCATTTTTCCGATTATATTAAGCTGTTTTTTGTTTAGGTATTGCTTATTATGTCAATGCTGAGATATTTAAAACTTAGATTCAGATACCACTGCCTCTAGTGGTAGCAAGCACGACGGCTGAGCGGTCCTGGGTCGGATCGGGCAAAGTGTTACTGGGTTTTTCCATCAGGAATTTCTTAGTAGCAGCCACGGAGTCTGGCTTTGCGCCCGGTTGATGGCGATAGGCTCGCCCCCTATTACACGGGACTTCAACATGACTGGCGAAATGTGGGAGTCACACTTCTGCCTGACCCTTTGGGGATTACAGGCGTGATGTTATGTTATTCAGATACCACATGTATCAAATTACAACTTAGTTACAATAAGGCAACTAAAACAAAATCTACAAACTCTCATACCAAATCCGCCAAGCACGAACCGGCCAAAGCTCTACCCTACGTAATAATCCAGAGTGGCGCAAAAATATGCGGCTCGCTACTCAACCGGACGGGTTAACTTACCGCTACCGGGCCGGGCCCGACGAGTCCGGGATATGAGCATCGTATTTAGAGAAACCGGACTAGGTACGTACGTACCTAGTCCGGTTTCCTGCCCGACGCTATTTGCGGATAGCCTCAGCCTGAAAACAATCAATTCAATGAGAAGGCAGATCTCATTGAATTGATTGTTTTCAGGCTCAGATTCAGATAGGAAATTAAATGTAAAATGTTTCTTTGTTTGATTTCGATGGCTGTGAATGTTGGACGTTGTCAATTGTTAATTGAAAGACATGACATAACATCACGCCTGTAATCCCCTACGGGTTAAGCAGAGATGTACCTAATAATACACCCGCATTTCGTCAGTCATGTTTAAGTCCCATGTATTAGCGGTTTAGCGGGCGAGCCTATTGCCATCAACCGCGCACAAATCCAGACTCCGTGGCTGCTACTGAGAAATTCCTGATGGAAAACCCAGTAACACTTTGCCCGACCTGGGAATCGAACTCAGCACCGCAAGCTCAGCAGCCGCGCTCGCAACCACTACAACCACTACACCAACTGGCACCGGCTGTCAGGCAGGCATGCAATATATCCATAATATTTTATGTTTAGACCTCAAGAACGATTTCATTGCGGACAATATATTTCTATAACTTCCTTTTTATGCGTTAATTAAAGATTTATTACGAGTATTAAATATTAATAAAGCAGGGGAAAACATCGGGAAGATATTCGTTAATAGTCGGAGGGCTGCGGTATTGACGACAAGAACTTATATGTCGTTGTTGGGCGCTTGACCCAAATAAACATGACCGAAAAATTCGTGTCCGTCACGGTAGGCTTATACTTTGGAAATTGAATTCCGTGCTCAGCTTCTGTTTATCGTCTGGCGCTGATAGCGTAGGTCATGTGCCAAATATCTCCCATTTTCTTATTACATCTAATATCGGTGTAGGTCGATTCGTTATTAAGTCTGCTCTGCTAGGTTCGTTTCAATTTCTTTGACAGTTCACAGTCGCTCAACTTATATAACCCTAATATTATGGCTGAATTCTCCGAGAAATGTTAGTTTGGTCGCTTGAGGAACTATTTTATTGGTCCCGAGATTTTCTCTAGATATTTCAGCGATTCCAAATGGATAGTTCCAGTTTAGGTTCCCGAGGGCAATGGAAATTACCTTCTGTATTCTAAGATCGATACTTAAGGTCATCAGCTAGCGGTTCCGTGAAGTACGGTTCTACCTATAATGCTGTTTACAGTTTTTTATTGGATTGTAAAGCAAACTTACCCTAGTGATGTTTGGAGTTCCGGGGCCCTACAGCTCTGGAGCCAATTGACAAAGGACAACCCTCTCTAAAGGGTCACCTGCACTGTTTGCACTTTCCAAACCCATACATATTTGAATAGAATCGGTTGACATTAGAATGTTACACCTATTTCTTTTCGGGATGTGACCCATTTTGCTAGTGTGGCACCAACTTGGAAATGTAAGAAGTCGTTTATAACATACGTAATTGCAAAAATTTGAGACTTATGTTTCACCACACGTTGGTGTAATATTAATAAGATGCGCGGCTGTGCCCGGAATGTAGTTAATTTGCGGAAATAATGAATAATAATTATTAGAATAAATTGAAAAAATTAATGTTATATGTACAGCAAAATGTTGGAGTTTTGCGCAATAATTATTTATTGTTCGGCATGTGGTTGGATGCGTTATTAATCATCATCATATGCCTAGCTTTTTCCCAACTATGTTAGGGTCGGCTTCCAGTCTAGCTGGATGCAGCTGAATACCAGTATTTTACATGGAGCGACTGCCTATCTGACCTCCACAACCTAGTTAGTACTGGGTAATACGATACCCCTTGGTAAGACTGGATGTCTTTTTGGGCCACTACCTGTAACGGCTGTCAAAGATCTACAAATGACAGCTGGGAACAACAGCCTAACGTGCTGGATGCGTTATTAAATTAATGAAAATAAACTATTCTATTTGTTTTTTATTTTGGCACATATCTACGAGTATGTACATGTGTGTGTGTAAGGAGCTACACTAATGCAAAGTGTACTTAAAAGATAAGCACTCTCAAATACCTATTAGCAGGAAAATCGACATAACAAAACATCGATATCAAAAGCCATTTTCATTATTTACATTCAAATACACAATAGGCAGAGTAGGTAATAATTTAGTCAGGTAATGTTTTGTAAAGAAAGTTATTTTACTTGTTCAGCGTTCAATTCCAACTAATAGTGATCCAAATGGATCTATTCACCGCCATTTGTGATATGAGAATCAGGTTGTATAGATAATAATCTGTCTGTAACTGTTGAAAATGTGTCCAACGTGGTATTTGGTCTACTTTTTTATTTGAAAGTTCTGTTAGTTTTTCTTTTACACGTGTTTTCAAAACGATGAATTATTATCGAGGTTTACAGGTTAACTTAACAACTCAATCACAACGATTACTGGTTTAATGGAAGTGTTAAAACAACGTAATATCACGCTTGTTATCCCCGAAGGGTTGGGCAGAAGCGTACCTAATAGTACCACCTACATTTCGCCAGTTAAATGCCTTCAACCGGGCACAAATCCAGACTCCGTGGCTGCTACTGAGAAATTCTTGATGTAAAAACTACTTTTTCCAATCCGGTAATCGAACCCAGGACCCCCCGCTCAGCACTAGTTGTTAAACCTCTCCATAAAGGAACCTGTTTTCATTTCTAGTATTTTATGGCAGATGCAACTTTAATCTGTTCTAAGTAGGAGGTATCTATATTTGCTTATCGGATTATTTATGGTGTTTTTTTTTTATGGTGAAACCATTGCAGTAGTGTAGCCCATTGGAAATAGAAAACAAACTTTCCATTAACGGGATTAGAACATTGTATTTTGTGAGAAAAATAGGATGCTGCTTTTTTTTAAGAATACGAAGGAACATGCTTGAGGTTCACAAATTAAATGTAAATCGCTAAAATTATCATTACAAGCTGTCGCCCGTAAAATCACCTAAAAGTTTTTCGTAACATTAAATCTTAAATGTAATTTCTAATATGCAAAATTGGCCTGGTTCCCAGTTCCCCTGTAAATATTGGATGATGGACAAAGTTGGCAGCGGATACTTTACATAGTTTCTCTGCTTTACGGTGTCTACACTTGACAATGTTTACAAGTTACACGTTACTTGTATCGTGTAGTATCTATGGCTAACAGGTAGGCTATCCTTTAGTGATTTTATTGATTAGGTATTCAGGTCACGAGGTGCATGGTCAGCCTCATCATACATTTGTGGATGTACCTACTTGTATCACATTTGTGGTCAGCTAGATATGTGGGCAAATAAATATTGAAAATAACGAAAGTTTCCGAACAATGGATCCAATTAATTGTGAATGTCATATCTCTCAACGCGCAGCCTTGATATAAAGCTTCTTAATTTGCTTTCATAAAAGTTCCCAGAAGTTATGGTAACAACTCCGTGGGGCCTAATAAAATACTTTCCAGCGTATTTAATTATTCCCAACGACAAAAGTACACGTTTTTTCGACAAAGTTTATAAAAACATGTTTTCACTCTCTCTCGCGGGTAATTCAATTTCGAAATATCCTCTAAACAGCATTTAGCTACGAAAAAATTATAAAGAGCTCGGCGCCCCTGAAATGGTGGGTGCCGAGGCAGACTCAAGTGCCCTTATTTGTAATTCAGATGCGGCAGTTGAAAGCGCGCTATCGTATGCCCGTCGTCGAGTTTTAGGCGAATGGGCTCATCTGCGCCCCACCACAACATCGCGCAACCCGCTAATAACTTTCTCATTCACCTTCTGAATAGACACCTAAACTCGCGTTAAGTATGTGTTTCAAAATATCGTCTCACAAATCCAGGTGTTCAGGGATTTTGATGGTAATTTTATAGATGAAGGTCTAGATTTGTTAGACAGTTAACATAGCAGGTATCTTGTCATAATCCTAATATAACTTACTGTTTGATAGCAGCGATGGCCTAGTGGTATGACCGTTGGACTTCCAAGTCATAGGTCTCGAGTTCGAACCCAAGGCACACACCTCTGATTTTTCGGATTCATGTGCGTATTGTATAATTATCACTTGCTTTGGTGAAGGATAACATCATGAGGAAACCAGCATGCCTGAGAGATATTTCTTGACGGCATGTAAAGTCAAGTCAGAGGCCCACGGGCGGCATAAGAACTCTGACACCAGGTAAGACACTAACCTCACGATAAAGTCAAGTAACGTACTGTTTTAAAATCTCAAGAATCTCAGCACGATTTGGTACCTAATACAATATTATCTGCCACGCCCGAGTTTTCAAAAAACATTTACCTGTAAATACGCATAACTTGGGTAACGAAACTCCACGTATGCATGAACATACACACGCACGCAAGTCAAATGAAGCATAAGAGAAAGTTTTGTGAAAATACTTCTTCACATAATATACCTATTTGCTAAACATGTGAGTGCTGTGTGTGTACACTTTGTGTTTTCTTCCAGATAGCAATTGCTTCTTTGCCCCACTTTATAGAGTTCCCATTCAAATCATCCTACATACTCTGTTATTTACTCTGAACGTCGACGTCGGTTTAACTCCAAAGCGGTTCTTTTGGTCGTATGATAAAAAGAGCGAAATGATTACGATTTACGAAACGTTTACAAAGATTCGCATTTCTATAGCGATGATAACTTGACAAATGGAATGTTTTATAATAAAAAAATCTATTCCATTTAATATCATTATAATTGGGTTATATCAGTCCATTAGGCGAATGAAAAGAAAATTGAATTGCCAAATAACGAGACTCACGAAAATCTACGTCCATAAAATGACTCATTTAAAAGTTGATTCAGTTTGATAATGCAATAACATTACAATTATTCCGGTTCAAATTGGAAAATAGACGTCACAATACTAATTTGCCCTTGCAGCGCTCGTATAAACCCATTACTAATGCATGACCAGAAGTATTGATTCGACCATATTTGGATAGGAAGGTTTCTTGTAATCTTTCAGTTAGACTGTTTTATGATGTTACTTTTAACATATTCGCCACATTTTAGTTTCCATAATATAACATCACGCCTGCAATCCCCGAAGGGTTTGGCAGAAGTGTACCTAATAGTAGGTACACCCCCATTTCTTTCATCATCATCAGCCTATTAATGTTCCCATTGCTGGGACACAGGCCTCCTCTCTATGAGAGGGAATGGGCTATAATCCACCACGTGGGCCCAGTGCGGATTGGTAGATGTCACATGTCTTAGAATTTTTTGGTTCTAGGACATGCCGGTTTTCTCACGATGTTTTCCTTCACCGTTTTGAGAGCAGCGGTGATGAAATAAATTAGGTACACAAAGTAATGCGCCTGTCGGGTTTCGAACCCACGACTTACTGTTCGTAATTCGGGACCACCACTGGGCCACCGCTGCTCACACACATTTCTTTGGTTATCTTTAAAGCCCATACAATAGGGGGCTCACCTACTGCTATCAACCCGGCCCGGTTGATAGCAATTGAGAAATTCCTGATGATTTGCTATCGATTGATAGCTGCTATTGAGAAATTCCTGATGGATAAGCCCGATAACAATTTGCCCGACACGAGAATTGAACCCAGACCCAAATGCTCATTCGCGATAGCGACCACTAGTCCTTCCTTAATTTCAGTTCCTTAGTTCTAAACTTCAACAGCACTTCTAAAGTGTCACAATATCAGCTCCTGCCGAAATATTATTCATGCACGGAAGAGAGCAGACACCCAGTTAGCTCGGCTAGTTCCGTCCGGAAATCTAATAACACGGTCGAAAACTTTACTCAGAAGTGTGCCGACTCCGTCGTCAGTCATCGTTTAATCCAGCTCTTAGAAAAAATTGCTTCGTTCCCTCACGCTTACAAATAACCATCTCCTTTAATGAAAACGGGAAACTAATTTGTCCATTTTTACAAAATGTTTATTGTTCTGACGGAGATTCTTTTACATTCCTTTGCGGCTTTGGGAGTACTTACCTTTGTGAAAAATTAAATTTCTACCCAGCGACCCGTTGCGACTCAGCCGAGTGCTTTTAGTAACTGTGGATAATCATTATTTTCACTTGACTAATGACTTATTTATTTAAACTTCTTGGCTGACAAGCTTATTTTGATTACTGTATTTTATTCACATGTCACTGGTTGTACCTGCACTGTAACTTATTTGGCGACTGCTGGATATGAGTTCCGATAGCCGTGTGGTATCCGGCATAGCCGTGTGGTATCCGGCAGAGTAGAATAGATCCAACCCATTACACTCACGGGTGTCGTCTAAGGCGACTAATGTCTGAGGCAGAACACCTTGCGCCTCCGTAGACCAGAGAATGGGCAGCAGCGTTTTCTGTTAGTCTTTCATCACTGCGATCTCCAATCCGCGTGCCAAGCGTGGAGATTACGGCAAATTCCTCCCATCATGGGAGAGGCTTATGTCCAGCAGTGGACGTTATGGGCTGTTGTAGTAGTAGTAGTAGAACATGAGTTCCTGGGTTCAATTCCCAGGTCAAAATGTTATTCGGTTTTACCATCACTGAATTTCTCAGTGTTCATCAGGAGTTTCTCTCCCACGGAGTCTGGATTTGTGCCCGGTTGATGGTAATAGTCTCGAACCCTATTTACATGGGACTTCATGTACCTAACTGGCGAAATGTGGGTTTTCTGATAGGTTTACCTGTGCCTAACCCTTCGACGATTACAGGCGTGATGTTATTTCAATTGATTGTCGTTGATACTCAGAAAAATTCTCAATCCATTTATGATGCGTAATAGATTACAAAGTTTATTTTAAAACATAGAGATGCTCACTTCGGTTGTTGACTCTATCTATTTCGTTTGTAAAGGCCATTAAAATAGTAAAACGTTCGAGCTTTTCGCAGAATCACTCTGTTTCCATTTTACTGTGATCGAAAAGGTAGAGTGTAAAATTAAATGTTTATTTTGGCCCTGTCGGGTGTCGCGATACTACTACTACTACAACAGCCCATAACGTCCACTGCTGGACATAAGCCAGTCGCGATACGGGTTTATAGAAATAAAACGTACTTTTACATTCAGATCATTCGATGACTCTTTATTTACACAGTGATGATTTGGGTGAAACGTTTAATACAACCAAACGTACAGATCACAGGAAAGTAATGTTCTAATAATTACGAAGCTTATAATAAACTTGACATTATAACTAACATTCTAGATAAACTTGTACGATCTCCCCCCATCACTGCGGACGCACCGCGCGAAGCCTCACGGTGAAACCTCTCACACTGACGGGCCACAATAATGTATCGTAATCATTTCAAAATGTAATAAAATTTAGAATACCAACGATTTCCTAAATGTATTTAAAATTTAAGAAACAATATGTACAACGCTAGACAACAATTTGGTGACACCCGTAACAAAAATTCTTTAATTCTATGCAGTCAAATCTTTCTAAGGCCGAATGCGTGATGTTAGTATTATAATAGTAATTAACAAAGGTAGTGACTTATATAGAAAGATAAATAAAATTTCTCTTTAATTAACAACAAATTGATAACGCATAAATATATCATGACACCTATATCATTTGGAGACTACTTTGTGTTCAAAACAAACAGTACATAGTTGTTAAGTGCAAGACAAAACATAGGTACTACATCTCGGTACTAATAAATAAAGTAACATTTCTTTTATGTAACATCATTCCACAGTAATAGCGAACTTCAGACACAGCTATGCTATTTGGATGGATCTTTCTTTTAAAGTTGCGGAAATAAAACCGGACTGGGTTTTGAACACACGCCAAAAAGACATTCGGGAACAGCCATTCTACGCGAGCTCAGCTTTCTTTGTGGGCGACGTACCTACGTACCAATTGAAAACCTGTAATATCTTTATAATCTCATAACATTTTGTCTTTACGTTCACCTCTATTGCACTTACCGGTCCAAATACTCGAAATAAAATAAAATTAGACTTTTTAAGGGTCTATTGTCTATTCCTAGAGTTCTAAACTTGTCTTCTTTTAATCTACTTATAAATATAAATGACTTGGCAGTGCTGTAACAACTGTATTATAATTCTAATTGTCTGTATGGTAACATGACGGATTTGTTTTGGATATTAATTATTTATCGATTTGACTAGATAAATAATATTTGAATATTTTACTTACATTCTAGTGTTTGTTTGATTAGCTCTCTTCGTAATAATTATCATTTAAATAAAGACAGCTTCTGCGTATTTCTGTCGTGTTTGGCAAGTTACTTAATAAGCTAAAGGCGGTGAAATTAACAAACTGATAATGCATATGTTGTAAATATCTAATGTATGTGTTGTTCCTAACATGACTTTGGCATCCATTATCACTGGAGTTGAGCCGCTCGATTAATATTACATTGATCAAATATCTTACTAATAATTTCAAAAATGTTTTCTATTCAGATTTCATCATTAAGTACGTTTTATTGTGATATGTAAAACATAATGCTACATTTTATTGGAATTGTAGACTGAAACATGTATTTATAAAATTTACAAGGTACATTTTAGAGGTATTAGATCCAGACGTATAGAGAAGTATATTTTAAAGGGAAACATGAAAGTTTTAAGGTTTTTTTTTAATATATTTTTCAACACCTATATCAAATCATAGACAGACGGTACATCAAAGTCTTCGATTTCGAGGATATTACTGTGATCTTAAACTTTCATTTTAACATTTCTTTCATTTTATTATACACTGAGCAACGATCAATTACATTCAACTATTTAATAACAAGTTTATTCACATCTATGTTGTGTCTCGTAAACCGTGCACACTATATAGATCCTACACATAACTTAAAACGAAACAATGCGCACCGTTAGGTACAATATAAAGTAGTAATTGATTAGCTAGTAAGTTCTGCCGCAGAACATTCCGCCGACGATCGAATGGTTACGAACGTACTTAGTCCAGTTAACTAACAATATAAGAACACTTTTATTTCTTATCAATATAAAAGAAATTCACTACGGCGCCATGAGAGTTCTATTCAACATGAAATTCAGCTATTAATCTAAAATTTCTATCGAAGATTGCCTTGCGATCAGATGTGTTCGTCCTGTACATCTGCCGAGAGAGAAAAAGATCATTTAGTTCACAATGTATATATCTTCCTTCCATATGTACTATTTCGTAACCACAGCCTCAAATATTTGTGGCAATTTAAATACATTTGCTGGCAGTCAATTCTCAAAAGCTTTCAAATAATATCTTGGTTCAAAGCTGCATTTACGAAATCACACATATAGACTGATGATATACAAATATCCATAACCCATAAATGTTCAAATCTACACATTACCTAGCAGGTACATATAAGCTTGTAAAGTAAAGCAAACAAAAGAAACACCAAAGCGATCCTAGAATATATTTTCATAGTAGCAGTAAGTTTTCAAGGAGTTAGAATCGGAAACAACTTTGGTAAGATCGAGAAGTTTGATGACGGAAGAAAAGATTTTTCAAGGTGAGTTGGAAATGTCCTTAAGATTTCATTATCTTACCACAACTAAAAGAAGAAATGAAGATGGAACGATCCCGGATAAACTAAAATTTCCCTTTTTTATTCAATGATGCCATTTGAATATATTTTCAGCTTACTCTTTCCCAGACACTTTTTTACCGCAATATATTCAGATAAATACAAATATAAGCGCAATTTACATAAAATAAAACAACCATATCAAACATTCATGCAAGGAAATCTCGTTAGTCTGCCTTTACCAACACCTACCATCATTTACCTACTATATACATATTTAATACCTAATGTAACACATTAAACTCAGGAACGGCAATGTAAATCAATGAAGTGCTGTGTGTAAATCATTATGTGTTGAATAGGGGTGTACTCCAGAAGGTTAGAAGGTATAAAATATTCGTGAAAGTATAATTTGTTATTAGATTCGGTCAGTGCTCAATATCACTACGAGGAACTGGGCGTTAATAAAGCACAAACAAGCGCCAAATATAGAGGGCCGGAGGACCGGAGTGCAGTGTGAGTGTGGGTGACATGCATCTCTGGGGTGACAACAGGGGAACTACGGGCTCGGACAACATCTTCAAACTACTTACGTAACTACTAGGGGCGGGGGTCACACGTGGCTCACAACATACCTATGTATCATCGAGCTCCTCTCAAACTCGTCCTTTAAATGGTCTTTTTCTCCCCATTACAGACTATCGTGTCTTCTAATAGTTTCTTCTTTACAATTCAACCGAACAGAGTGTTATTTTGAAGATTTAAATTTAAAGATTAACAAGTGCATCATAACGAGATTTGACTGCATGAATTCCAAAAGCTACGCTTTAAAGTTATGCAATAAAATTTGAATATGAGAACAAAATGTAAAATGGACATTATTTATACTTATTCTCTATTAAACCAACCATAACTTTTACATAAAGAAATGTATTCTGTCAACGTTAATATGAGGCTAAAGCTATCTAGATATTTGTGCCAATAAAATAGAAACGTGTCAATTTGAAGAAATTCGTGTTAGTTATCATGTTTTTTTTTTTTAATTTTTAAAAAATGCATAAAGAACAATCGTTGTAGCGATACTTAATGCTATAGGTTCTCGTCTGTAGAGACACAAATTAAAACTAGTAATTAATAGCCTAATGGATTTAGAGAGTAACATCTACAAATCGTAACTTACAATTGAGTATGTAGAAACAATTTATGAGTAGATCTCATAATGCTAAGAGTACCACTAAATCAGTCTAGTAGGAATAGTATAGTAGATAGGTTGTTTAGACGTAAAGACACGTGCAATCGTAACAGTACGTGTGAGGTAGAGTAGCTCAGGCCGCGGTCTGACTGACAGCGGTGGACGCAGCGGAAAACAACTTCAAGAAAACTATGTACTTAATTCTAAATATTGATGACAATCAAAATCATACTTTTAAGATTAGGTATCCAAACATTTTTTTGAAAATTTGTGTACGGAGTGTTTACGTATAAAAAATTTAATCACCTTGAAATTGTTTTCTTTTTTCAGAGAGACTGCGGCCTAATTCAGGGGAAATATTTTACGTTTCAAATATGTTCGCATAAGTGAATCAACTAAGGAGCGAAGCATATGAGGTACAATAATTGTCAATTACAATTAATTGAACTTATTATTGCGAACATATTTGTAAGGTTGGTGATTGGACAACTTGGGCATAATTTGGGGAACAATATGCTTATCAAGATAAACATCAAATTGCAATAACAATGCATATATACTCGCACATTACGTTAGAATGCTCGATCACTGACACGAGACGTCACATCCGTTATTAATGGAGCTGTCCTGATTTAATGACGCTCACAATTTACTTGAAAGTAATACTTTACTACAAATTACTTCATCCATAATCGATTGTAAGCGGCGTGAGACTAAGTGGAGGCATGGACACAGTTGTTTTTCAGTCTGATAAGGGATTAAAACAAGTAAACGTAGATATCACTTAATTAAGTCTCACAGTTGGTACGTAACATGATTGTAATCAACATATTTCAATCGGACACAACGATAACAAAGGTAACAAGAATATCAAAGGGAGGATTTTGGGATTCACAGACTGTCATTTCAGTGGTGAGCATTATTAGGTAGTGCAAGGGACCTGTCGGGGTGCGGATAGAGCCTCCACTCGTGTAACTGAAGCATATTAATTAAACTCGAGTCGAGCGGTGCAGGCGAGTCACTGGCTCGAGCCAGCTCGCCTAATGACCAACCCAGACGTGGGTAATGAGGGTCGACTGTGATTCCACCGGTGATTGACTAATCTGACCGCCATTCGATTGTATTTCCTCCGCCAAAGCGAGCCGTATTAAATGAGAATGAATTATCGATTCAATTATTACTTCCAGCATACGAACAGTTTAATAGGCCGACTTTATAGGCCGTTAAAAAACTAATAGTTCATTAGTGAAGATCACGGTCTAAGGGTGTATGAAACGTTACGGGATCGGGAGGTAGGGCGGGCTTTAGTTAGTTTATTTTTAATAGAGTGTCCAGGGTAAACCTTATAATATTATAGTTCTAGTTTATCAAAAATAAGAACACTAGAAAATAGGTACAGGTACAAGTCTGTTATTAAAAACATCGTGTTTTTCTGTTATGTCAAGAGGGCTGAAAGAAATGTAAATTGGAATTCTTAGAACAGAGTGGTGTCGAGAGCTTTGAGTAAAGGTCACGGTGAGGTGAGTGTGAGCCTATCAGGGAGAGTTAGAGGTAGCTCTCGGAGAAGTCAAGGTCAGAGACGGAGGCGCGCGAGGAGCGCGTGTAGTTGGTGGAGGTGCCGTAGTCGGAGGTGGCGGTGGCGAGGTCGGCCAGCACTCCGCCGCCCGTACCTTGCGTCACGCCCGCCGCCGCAGCCTCGCGCTCCGCTAGCTTCTGCTTCAGCACCCGGATCCGCTCCTCCTTCTGCAATTACACTCATGTTAACTCACAATCATATTTTGCTTGTGCTTAAAGTATGGCTCGAACTATTTTACCCGCACCTATAGTCCGTACAAGGAACCTTCATCACCTTCGGGATCTTTATAGAAGCACCATACACCTTACAAGTAAGAAAGTACTCTCTCTCTAACATACCATTACGCCACTAATGCCCAAAGGGTTAAAGAACTCCCAAAGTAAAACCACATTTCGCCAGTTAATTTCAAATCCCATGTAGTGGTGAGCCTATTTCAAACCGGGTACAAATATAGGCCCCAGACTGCTACTCAAAAAATCTTGATAAAAACAACCTAACCTGACATTCCAACAAGATTTCAGTGTCGCTTGTCACTTTTTGCCCAACGAGGCAGTCTCTCTCTACTCTTTCTTTTTCTGCGACTTGCTAAAACTTATCTTATTATGCAAGAGCTGTAATTGTACAACACGGTAAACAATTCTGCTGGAAACCGTTTAAGTTTATTGGAGCGAATTAAATGCTATAGTAACTTTGACTTCAAGTTTGTATTCCGAAATGGCAGCAGATGCTGTGCGTCTTTTGATTCGCATGCCATTTCTAAAACAGTTGGGATTACTTTTTTAGCGTTTGACATCTTTTCGTCCAAGAAATCTATTTCAAGGTTTTTTTTTGTACTAACATCTAAGATATTAATCGTTTGACAGGGAAACAACACAAGTACTTTATTGCCATTGACGAGATATTCAATCTGAAGCTTAACAAAACCATATCACCCTAGTCTGAGCCTTATTTATTTAGATAGAATATAGTAGAGATAGATAGTAGATTATTTTCTTTGTCTCCCGTGTATTAGAAAATAGATGTATGTATAGGTGATTAATTAATTAGCTTCTGTTAATACAAATAACGAGAGCGTCATCATCGATAAATCAATTGAATCATAATTTGAAATCTTAACGTTAGAAGTTAACTGATAAAGATGGAATTCTAATCACGAATAAATTAATCATTAATGACGTAAATAGTGTTTGTATAATTAAATAAGCCTGAGTAAAAACTGGTTATCAACATGTTAAGCTTTGAGGTAAGGAGGGTCATGTACTTCCAAGTTTAAGCTAATCATAGCCTGTAACATTACGCACATTGTGCAATAAACAAAAATGACAGTTCAAATCAATAATAAAATCGAAAAAATAACAATTTTATCAATCATGATTAACCTAGAGGTAGGATATATTGGTCCACACTAGTTCAAAATAGATATTATTGTAAAGGACATAGGGAGGCCTTTGCTCTGCAGTGAGACACCAAAATATTTGTTCCCAGCCTAAGTTTAGATCTACTACAATTTGTCATACTTAACGATGAGATACAAAGAGACCACTTCCAATCTTCGTTGCTCAAGGAGCTGTCTGAGTGGAGATTTTCGAAGTAAACAATTACGAAGTGCCTAAAGTTACATCGCAGACAAAGACAGTCCATAATATAAGACTTCTTTATACTCAATAATGTCTACAGGATGGCGATTAAATCACCTGCATCTGTCATTAGGGGGAATCTAACTGTCATACTGGACAATTTTGGCTTTCTTCTTTCTCGTGTGGTTAATATCACCTAACTTGGTGTCAGAGTTTTTATGCCGCCCATGGGCCTCTGACTTGGCTTTACATGCCGTTGAGAAAAAGCTCTCAGGCATGCTGGTTTCCTCACGATGTTTGCCTTCTCCGAAGCAAGTGATAATTCTACAATACGCACATGAATTCGAAAAATCAGTGGTGCGTGCCTTGGGTTCGAACTCAAGACTTATGACTTGACAGTCTGTCGGTCACACTACTAGGCTGTCACTGCTTGCTATACTGGCTTGTGTCCTGAAAAAATCTAATTAGTCAGTCAGTTAGAGTATTAAAAAATATTTGACACATATTTTTTCTTTTGTTACGCAAACCAAAATTGACGAAGATACGACGCTTTTAAAATTCTCAATACGTCACGCAGTGCTAATATTTTTAGTGCTTTGTGACGTCAGGAGCCCCCACTCTCGAGTTTTGATGCGTTTTATCTTTGACAATATTCATTGATTAACAAAAACAAAAAATAGGTGGCCATTATTTTCCAATACTCTAACTGACGGACTAAATAGATTTGCAATTTATTGATGGTGGAAACTAGCCTATTTTAGCTAAAAAACACATTCGATTCGTGACAAGCTAACTAGACTAAATGCCATTCTATATATCGATGCATAGTTGTCGATGAAATGAAATTCCAACAAATGAATTTCAAACTAGCTAACTGAACCCAGTCCATGTAGGTAAGCAGTCAATTTTAACTACACACATCAAAAATGTCTAGGGATCAAGCATTTTTATGCGGATTTCTTGAGATTGAGATGTGGCTTTGTAATAAATTTATGATTTTATAAATTTATATGGATCCTTTTTGGTGCATTTCATAATTTGAATCAGGAACTCTCAATCAAATTCGAGTAAAAGATGAAAATAAGCTGTCAATATTTTCCCTATAAAAACATACAACGCATTGAAGACATTATTAGTGCTACTGTTTCCCTACTACTGATTAAAACCAACGTTATTATGGAGCGGCGACGTCATTTAAGCAGGGAAGAAATGCTCAGAGCCGTGGGAATGATAGAAGCTGGTTCCCGGCAACGTACTGTAGCTTTAGCTCTGAATACAAGTCAGAGTGTTATCAGTCGACTTTGGACACGTTACCGAAGCACTGGTACCGTGGCTGAGCGCCATGGAGGACGGTATCGCTGCACCACACGGAGACAAGACCGATACATTCAAATCTTAACTCGAAGAGCTCCAACAATAACCGCCATGATGTTAGCCGTGAGGCTTCATCACTCTTCAGGGAACTTAATTAGCGACCAAACAGTCAGAAACCGCTTGCATGAAGTGAACCTTCATTCCCGAAGACCGCTACGGGTACCACCTATAGCAATGCACAATCGTAGGATTCGATATCAATGGGCTCTTGAACACAGAAATTGGGCAGAAGAACAATGGCGTTTCGTGTGCTTTTCTGATGAGTCTCGTTTTGGTATGAGACCGGATACAAGACGTATACGACACTGGAGAACCCCTGGACGCCAACAGCGATTAAAATCCTGCCAGGAAGTCCATCCTTATAGTGGTGGAACCATCATGGTATGGGCGGGTATTTGGATCGGCGGAAGAACTGAGTTGATTTGGATCAGAGGCAACCTCAACGCTCAAATTTATGCTGAGACGATTGTATCAGACGTCATCGTTCCTCTACAAGTGCAAATCGGTCCCTTATTTCAGTTAATGCATGATAATGCACGACCGCACACCGCAAGAGTTGTAAGACAGACTCTCGCCGCAGCTAACATCAATGTCCTGCCCTGGCCTGCTCAGTCGCCAGACTTGAACCCGATTGAGCATGCATGGGATATGCTACAGAGAAGAGCTCTGCCGAATATGGAGGGTATCCAGTCGCAAGAAGACCTTTTTTTGTTGTTGCAACGAACATGGGCGGCCATTCCACAGCGTGATTTGGATGAACTCATTTTGAGTATGCCAAACCGATGTTCTTGTGTTGTTAGTGTTCGCGGTAGAAACACGGATTATTAATTGTTTAAGTTACCCAATAAAATTTTAAAGAAAACTGTTATTTCAGTCTTTTTTTCGAACTTTAATGTTAGTGGTTCAAATGTCAAAAATCCCTTTATTAGGAAAATGGCAAATTTCTTTATTAATGCAAAGGTGACTTGGTTTATCGTTACTGTGACAAACGAAAACACTTTATTTGATGAATCCTTAAAGAAAATTTTAATTAATATCAATCAGGAGAAAAGTTATTGCAAAAATATATGTTGATCCCTAGATACTTTTGATGTGTGTAATTGGCACTATCAAAGATTTATTTGATAATAATCTCACTAATTTGTTTTCAATGGGTTTGTTTGTAAAGTTGTCGAGTGACGCTATAGATAAATTGACTATTAGGTAAAATACTAATTTATTAATGGTTTTAATGCGTTGTTACCTAATAGACTCGATCAATAATTTTCAATGTTTACTCATTATAATCTCATCAGTGTAAAAACTCGCAACAAAGCGGTTAAAACCTCCGTTTATTACAAAAACTGTAATTCCGAAAATCCGGTATTTGTTCTTATTTTTGGTGAGGTATTGTGTGGTTGCCAATCAGTCATGTTTTCCTTTCGTACATTCATGAATACGCATCACTTTTTGTTCTCTGTTTCCCAAACGTGATGTCTGGAATAGTATAAGCAATACACACAGACGCGCGTACACTTGGAAAACAACAAGTATTGCGAGCTTTAGGCGCCTTCGTGGCTTATAAAAACTATAAGAATATTTATATAGTTAGTGGAAGGGTGCTTTATTTAACGGAGGATGTGTCGTTGTGACTCCAGACGAGATGAATTAAACATGAAAGTGAAACACCTTTAGGTGCCAGAGATAAAGTGGTGTAAATACTTTTTTTGGAGGAAGTGTCAAGATTAAGCTTTTTCTTTAGACAGGAATCTCTCGTTTTGAATAATGAGTTTGCGAAAGTAATCCATTATTTATAGAGAGGGTGTTAAGCAAACGAGTTGACTACTAGAAGTTGTTATTAAGTTAAATTGGAAAGTAGGAGTATAAATCCTGTTAATGAAGCATTTATTATTGATCACACACCTACAGTTAACGTTAAAACGTCCGGGTGTAATCAGACAATGAAGGTAAATCAAAGATAGGAGATAGACGCACAAATAAGCTGGCGTAGCATGTGACAGAAATATGTAAGTACAGATAAGATAAATGTGGGATGCACCCCGCATGATGCGGACACAACGCCAAAGTTATCGTTACGTAGTACCTAAACATTTCATTAGGATTTTACAAAATTCACCTTCTTCAGCGGGTCCAACGGAAAGTTCAGAAGTCAGCTAGTACTTCGATAAAGACAAACATATTATGAAGGAGGATAAGCAGTGATAGCCTAGTGATGTGACTGACTGACTCAAGGTCAAGGACAAGGTCCAAGGGGTCGGATCAAGGTCTCAAGTTCAAATCCAAGACATGCTCCTGTGATTTTTTAGATTCATGTGCGTCTAATATGATTATCACTTGCTTCGGTAAAGGAAAACATCGTGAGGAAAGTAGCATGCTTGAGAGATATTTCTTGACGGCATGTAAAGCCAAGTCAGTGGCCTATGGGCCGTCTAAAATCTCTGCCACCAGGTTAGGCACTAACCATACTAAAGAAAAAAAGAAAGAAGATTCATCATAGCCTAGCCTTTTCCCAACTATGTTGGGGTCGGCTTCCAGTCTAACCGGATGCAGCTGAATACCAGTATTTTACATGGAACGGCTGCCTATCTCCACAACCCAGTTAGTACTGGTTAATACGATACCCCTTGGTAAGACTGGTTGTCAGACTTTTGGGCCACTGACTACCTGGAACGACTGTCAAAGATCAAAAATGACAGCCGGGACCAACATCTAACGTGCTTTCCAAGGCACGGAGGAAACTCGGTATGTAATGGGTGGTCACCCATCCACAGACCAACCTTGGCAAGCACGGCTTAACCTAAGATCGACCCGAGCGGCTGTTATTATTTAGCTACGAGCTCCTCAAAGAAAGAAGAATATTAAAGTAAAATAAAAATTATCCGCCTCCATTTTCATCTATAATATAAAATTCTGTCAATAGTTAGTAATGGGCATGTGGCCTTTTCAGTAGAGCCGATTGACAAGGTTTCCTACTTACGAAGGATTTTATTTCCCGTACCCGTCTTGGTGAGACCCACATTATTTATGTACGACATTGTGAAGACTCCATTCCGTGATTGCACGCGACTCGTTCACAACAGGTGTAACTATAGTATGTATCTAGTGTGTACCTGCATTATGCATAAATGTATGTTTGCAAATGCACTCCGAGCAAAACGGTTTGAACATAACTGTGGTAGGAATGTTGGAAAATGGTTACTAGAGATAGAGTATTAAGTTTCGGTTTAACCATATGTATCGATTAACATTTTCTAGAAACCTTACATGCGTGTTTGTGTAAATTCTGTAGGTCGTATTTTGGTGTATTTCTCTATAAAACTACTGTAAAATTAACGCAAAGATAACAACGAACTACATAGGCAGGAATATAGTGATTGGTGTCCAAATACATCTTGTTTATTGAACTCAACCGTGGCTACTGATCCGTGAGTAATTGAAACATTATTTACCGCTTAGAACTTTTCTAATGTGTATCTGATACGAGCCCAATTTCTTTAAATTTACATAAGAAAATAGAAAACACGTCCTACATTTTCATAATTAGGTAGGTAAAAATTAGAATAAATGTTTAATTCGTAATGCATTAAAGTAGCCTTCACGAGTGTGTGGGCAGATAGCTCAGTGAACAATTTAACTTGCCTATCTTTTTACGAGATTAAATAATATCTATTGTTCTAATACAAGGTTTAGTTACCTAGTGTAAGGTGATACTGCAACTTTATCATAAAACAAAAAAATAATAATTCTGTAACACGAAATTGCAAGTCCCTTCAAGTCGTTATAAATTATGAGTTTGTATGATATTTGTAGTTTTTGCTTAGCATTGTTGGATCACATCTGTGAAGATTCACCATTTATTTGACTTCCTATAGCTTGTAGCACGCAAAAACTAGCTTAAGGCCCTTCTAACCCTAAAATTAGCAATTCTATTTGTGGTGGTTCAAACTTCGTTTGAAATATTGTTAGAATAAAGTTCTAATCAGTTTGCGCTACAAAGCTGTTGTTACTTCAGTCACTGCGGCCGAATAGCGAATAGCGATATAGAAATGCGAAATGAGTGGTTTTTTGCGATTTACAAAAAATCTATTGATTGGACTAAAAAAATAAAACACAAAACACAGACCTGCTTTATAGTTAGTTCAGTTAGTATGCAAAGTTTCATGATCTAATTTCAAGTACTTTTTGAATACCAGCGGTTTATTGTTCGATTTGGAGGTAACTTTGGAATTGTTTTCTATCGAGAAAAGTTTATGGAATCGTGTTTTCGTCACACATAGGACTTAGCATTAATCCTCAACTTTACCATATATTTATTTCAAAATTAATGCTGCAGTATTTTAGGAGTAACGGAGGATCATGCTAAGCCACATTTGAGGGATATATAGCCAATAATACCTGCGCGATGAGCTTCTGCAATTCTTCATTTTCTTTGACTAGTTCCCGGTAGCGCTCCTCGTCGGCGGGGGCGGAGCCCGATCCCGAGCCCCGGCCGCTCTCCGCGCGCTCCGTCGGGTGACGGATCACCTCGATCACCTGTATTACCATTTAGACTCTTATTTTACGCTTACATTATTATGCCAAGCGATCAGTCGTGCATCTGAAATAACATTGAGTAATAAGTTACAGTCAATATGTAAAGACTGCGAAACTTTTAGAAGCGATCTTCTTTTACTGTATTGGTTGTAATTGTATGTTATTACAAACATAGTAGTTTGGATCACATACTATATGAAATAGGTATCCTCTCAAAGTTAATATTACTGCTCATTACTATACACGCAGAAACTGTTGGACTAATTGCAAATTGTGTTAAAGTTAAACCGCAGATAATTAAATATTGACTGGGTTAGTGTTGGTTATGAAAACCACAAAATATATTAGACAGATACTAAAAATATTAAAACCAATCTGCTACGTAAAATGTTTACCTATTTATCTAATTACTTAGGTTAATTAAGGATTAATAAAATACGTGAATACAAAATACGAAGACATAAAATGTACGTAAAAGCCTTGTATTTTTACATGTGCGTCATGAGGTAAAAATAAATCATAAATCAATTCTACAATCATCGATTATTGATAAACAAGATTATTGTTTTTCCCTACGCCGCAATATTAATATTATCGAATAATTATTACTACAAATATTGTGCATTGAACCAGATAGTCAAGATATGTAACATTTATCTATTAGATATAGAATATTATTTCTGATTGAATAAATATGCACGGATTGATTGTCAAGGAAATGGCCTTTTGATATGTATTTCTGTGTGTAATACCTATCTACTGAACATTTATGTACCTAGCTTATAAATACAGGGTTATGTTCAAAGACTCGCTAAATAAACAGCACATAGAAAGCAAAGCTTGCTTTTATAGCAGACTCTGAAAATTTGTAACATTTATTTGACGATTTAACTTTGTGAATGTTAATGCGAGTGTTAGGTTGTAGAAAAATATTAGCTTGTTATATAGCCATGTATTTACATCATCATCATCATCATCAGCCTTTTAATGTTCCCACTGCTGGGACACAGGCCTCCTCTCAATGAGAGGGAATGGGCTGTAATCCACCACGCGGGCCCAGTGCGGATTGGTAGATGTCACAAGTCTTCGAATTTTTGGTTCTAGGACATGTATGGTATGTATGGACATGTATTTACAAAGTAATAATTTTCAAATTCTGTCGAGCTTGCTTGGTCAGTAATGTGAATATAGTGCCGTTTAAGGCAACGTTAATATCCCAAAAAGACATTTTTCTATTTAAACTGCCGCTTCATAATACCGATTATCATGTTAAATCGTGTGAAAGTATCTCAAAGGTAGGCTCGCATTTATTTCAGTAAGGGAGCCTAACTTCTGCCGTAAATCACATTTTGCTTTATATTTAAACGACTGAATCAATTCGGCCTTTATAGTCGTAATCTGCGCACTCAATTTTCAGGGGGCCAAGACAAACCGTTCGTTTATGTAATAAATAAGAATCATTATCTCTCTCATAAAAGTTCTGAAGACTCATTTAGTTTTCGGCTTTTTAGGTCCTTTTGGTTATTCACGATACGGTCGAGAAAAAGTTTTATTTTAATCTGCTGGACGCGGCCTTATTCAGTAGAGATTAACGTTTTTTTTATTGTGGATAGTTTTAGAATTGTATACAATGTACGATACGCTTTATCTATTGATCCAGCTAACAGTAAGTACTTCTAGGCAGTGGAAACTGGGATCTTTATAATTAAATAGGTCACTGTAAATTAGGTCAGATGAAATATTAAAGAACCAATTTTCTTTAGCAAAGTCCTGAGCAAGATAATATTTGCTGTAACATTATACGAAGACATTTATTTTAATAGCAAAATGTTCAGTGTTATTTATTCGTGGAAGTTCTAATTATCCGATTATCCAATTTAATTTCAAGCTTTAAAAATACCATAGACAAAGTTTATGACATTTGCGTGTTTATTTAGATTTCAGGTGCGACCGTTATGGTGTTTAGTATGTATATGATATAATACTATGCCAAGTGTAACTATATAAGTGGCTATCGTTTCGAGTTTATGTTTCATGCACGTAACGGTTATGGAATCTCTGTGTCTATTCTATTTTGAAGCAAGTACTGTGATTTTGGTACGATGAAATGAACCTGTAACTAAAATGACATTGTAAAGTCAAGGAACTTCCTGATTCAGCAAATTGACTGCTAGCATATTTCGTCAAATTGACTTGGCGTGACAATCTGCTAATTATTTAAGTTCCCTGACTATACCTACAAATGAACAACATGTACAATGTACAACTATTAAGCATTTCAACTCACCTACACGAAAATAAAAAATAAAACGTTGTTGTTTTTCTCACCTTACTCACCTTAGGAATAAAAATCAGTGCCATGCTGAGAAAACAGCAGAAGACGATAGCTAACGAGACAAAGGCGAAGGCTGCGTCCTGCTGACTGGCGATGACTAGGGTCACGGGGGCTGTGATGAGGCACAGGACCACCACGTTGTAGATACTCATGCCGACGTACCGCGAGTCGTTGATCTGACGAACCTTCACTGAACGTGTCTCGTAGGCCAGGAACAGGCCAAATACTAAGACTAGGCCTTTATAGCCGTACATTACACCTGAAACAAAAATGTGGTTGTAGAGCCCATAACTGATGGACGTAAAATAAATGTATGTACAGTCGATTATTGAAAACGTTAAGCGCTTGTCGTAAATACGTATTTGAATATTGCTAGGACCGCTATAATGGGGTTTAATAGTTACTAAAAGATAGCTATCATTTCAAAGAACACAATTAACAGTAGACTCTCCGAATATTCTTCAAAAACCTAAAATCTTAACTATCTTGAGAATTAACTTAAAAAAAAAAACAAACTTATTACAATATATATATGGCTGGACATTAACACACAGCGCCATCCAGTGCCACACTAAGCAACGAGGCTTGTGTCGTGGACACCATGATATATACTACATAGATACTTTTTGTTTGTAAATACATACTTATTATACATATAAACATCCATGACTCGGAAACAAATGTCCATGCTCATCACACAAACATTTGCTCCAACCGGGATTCGAACCCGGGACCCTAAGAAAGTAAGGCAGCCTCACTACCGCTGCGCCATTCGGGTCGTCGACGTATAATTTGTTTTATTTTGAACGTTACATTGAACGTGTATGTTTACTAAGTTTCGTGTCCGTAGATGATCTTGGCTGCAAGATTTGTCATGTCTGTCATTAAAATATATTGTCACCAAACCCAAAGTGTGTGCAATATTTCAGTTCAATCGGTTGGCGGGACTTTAGAATTTTATTTTTAATTTAGAATTCAGTTGCAAGATTTATGGTTTAAGACATTTATTTCTCAAAAAGAATACCATTCACTTAATATGAGAAATACAAGGTAATCCTAAAACTAAATATAAGAATTACTTATGAAGAAGGTAGGTACTCGTAAATAAATAAATAAGTAGTAGACACTGGAGACATAATTTTTACAATGTTGTGGGTAATAGGAAAAACTGAACTATTACATATCGATTCTTAAAGGCAAGTCAATAGCAATTACTCATTGAACAATTTATATGTACTGTAATGTTTCGGAAATACAGAGTAGGTATCCTAGTTAGTTTTATACTTAGCAAATGAGTAAATAATGACAATTTGTAGATGTAAATAACATTGAATTGGTGTGGTCGGTTAAATTTTAAAACCTAGAGAAATCTTTTAAGATGTGGTGCTTTATGGTTTCTTTGTATAAAGTAAAGGACTGTATCTCTTTAATGTCATTAGGTAATTTATTATACAACTCTGCTCCTTCGTATAATATATTTTTTCTTCCGTAATTAGTTCGAGGTGGTCTTAAGCAAATGTTGTTTTTTCGTCTAGTACTACGTTTTTGTGTTTGGCCTATTTTTGTAAATGTTATTTTAGAGTGTATATTTTTGTATATTTTGATTTGACCCATGCATACTAAATTACTAACTAACTAACTAGGCAAGTTAAATACTTAGTAGTATAATAAGTTTATAAAAACAGTTTTTTCTCTAGTCTAAAAGTTAAATCAGTTATTTTCTCTTGAAAGCTGCATTTGCGGCTTTCAGACCAATGGCGGAGTAACACGCACACCTTTCAAAAAACGTGACAGTAAACAACATAACAAAGAGAACAGCTGTTATTAACGACTTAAGAAAAACTTTTAAAATTCCCCAAGTTACCGTCGCAAATGAGTCGCAGTGGACTTGGAAGGAGATTTATATAATGTAATTTACTGTTTACTGTACTTTAAATCACTTCGTATTAGAGCTCATCTTTTATAATTATTGTTGTTAACATTAAGGGCGGGCGTAGATTTCAGTTGGTTTATTTTGCAATTAAAAGTTGGTATCAAATTAAACGGTTGTCTCAAGTACGTTTTCTTAGATACGAAATTGGGCTTGCAACTAGGACCTGGGTGCTTTATGTTTAAGATGTTTTCAGGTTCAGAACAATATTTATGTTTGTTCAGCGCGCATTGGAATATTCCAAAGTAAGTGATGCGTGAAAATGAAACGTATCCGTTGTTGAAGGCAGAGACGACACTTTCTGCGTCAATGCTAACATGTTCCACAAGCGATTTTCTCTTTACATATTTAAAAGAACTGGCTACATTTTTACAACATTTGTCAACGTTGTATTTACATGTGAATAAAAAAATGGTGGTTCAAAAGGGTTAAAACCGTTTTCGTTCTGTTGAGTCGTTAAAAGTCCTGCTTTTATGTCCCATTAGGTCAGCATAATATTAGCACAACATGCCTGTACTGAACATGAGCATTCAGCTCTTAGCAAACAGATTAGGAGATTAGCCACCTAGCAAGTTTGGGAGACTTGTTAATAATATTAGTGCATACAGGGAAGCCGCTGTCATCCGAATTATGAATAATATTTCTCCATTACGGAGAACACACGAAAGGGTGGTTGCAATCCCGCAACTCCGCAACGCAAAAGTCCGTGATGTAACCGCAACGCAGCGTCATTGCATCAAACGCAGTGCTAGTTTCCTGCGTTTATAATACGTCCCGGTGCCGCATCACATGGCTTTGTCCTAGCTCTCACAATATGGTACCAAGAACTGAACGTTTGATCATACTCGTATTTCCTCGGAACCTGACATCAAATGGAAATTGGAACACTTGAATATAATGGTTTAATAAGCTCCTCTTCTAGTTTTGCTGTTACAAAATAATCCTAGAGACTAGATAGATATGTACATTTCGTGGGATTCACGAGTCCTTTGACGAACTTGATTCCTTTATTTACTTTCTTTTAAACCAAATAAAACATTTAAAAATATAGAAGGTATTGGTCAAGGCTTTGGCAATAAAAGCCATTGGCTTAAACATCAATGATCGCGAAGTTTACACCACATGTCGACAACCTCGGACGGACTTCATTCTTATTGTGATCATGTAATTTTTGCGCACATTTGTGTCACGAAAGCTTACAGTTTTGGCTACTGTCGCCTTTAAGTTTGTTTAAGTTACGGCTACGTGTTAAGGTTAATTTCGATAGCTCGCGACGTAGCCAAAAAGGTCAGTCTCCGGTCATGTGTGTTATCCATATTATGTATTATTTCAGCCGTTATTAACACGTTAGTTGAATTACATCTCAATAATAACGTGCGTTGTATTGATCGCGTACAATATTAGCACACAATCAGCTGTCAACATGTTATTTGAATGTAATTGGTAGCATTATTGGGTAATACTCGAGTAATTGCTATCGCTTATTCAATTTTCATAGACCAACATAGAACAACAGCGCTAATTTTCTTGTATCTGACTCATGTTTATACTTACAAATTTGTGTTTTACTTAAATATTTTAAACATTGTAGTAATAAGCCTACGCTTGCGACTCTCGCACTATTTAAAAGTTGTGAGAGCTCACGTAGAGCTAAGTCTATTCTAATTACAAAGTCTGGCACTTTCGCTTACAAATTAGGTACCTAAGTAGCCTAAATTGTGTTCTAAGATGTCACTTGACCATTAAGGCTGATGAAAACTTCTTTATTATCTCGCAATTTCATATAATTTTCAAGAACATAAATGGTGTAAATAGACCCTTAACCTTTCTCTCCGTCATTGCGATCATTTTTTTGTTCGAGACCAGAACCTTCTAGTTACGGAGACATCGGGAGTCAAAGTTCCAACTTTTTTTTTTTTTAAACACTTGTTTTTATGAAAGATTTTTACTTTCAACACCTCCATAACCTCCGTACTATTCAATACATCCAATAGCACGTTTTGTGTGCGTTACAATGAGTTTTACCGAAAAATGAGATTTTTCACCCCCAATAAAAAAAACTCGTTTCCCAGCAATATTTTTTGCGTAGGGTTACTTAGTTTTATGTACAGAATGCTTGGATGACGGGTTCGTGAAGAGTCTGTTTACACCCTGTATTACTATAAGTAGCAGCAGTATGCTGCTAATATTTTATAAAAGGTTGTCTCGTTACTGATACAGATTGTATTTCCAGTTGTAACAGTTTTTGGCGTATGTCCACGTTTCGTAGTACGAGTCGCTACCGGACGTACAAACTACGCGTCGGAAGACTACAAGTAGTTACATTATGTAAGTAATATACAGTCTAGATCCTAGAGCTTGGAGTATATGCTGTTAGTAATAAAGCTAGCTCAACATGGCGCCTGCCAGCAGATTTTCATTTGTTTCATGTGATCGTTCATCTGGTTATGATTTTGTTTTTCTTGAGTTGTGTTTTTGTAATGAATGTTAAACTAACGTGCCCCTACATTCCTTTATTATTATACCTGGAATCCTTGACGCTGTTATTTGAAAACTCAAGAACTCTTATTTTAAAATGAACATTTTATTAAATACTAAACAGAAAACCTTTTTATAGAGGATTTATCAGAAATAAAGCAAGGAATAGCACTTAGTTTTTTGCTAAAGCCATGCTCATGAAATTCCTGCAATATTTTCATTATTATCTGAATAATAAAAAGAGGAATATTGCTGAGTATATTATTATACAAAAAAACAACGAGTTTAACTTTTTTTTTAAGTATACCAATCGGTTTCAGAAACTGTTTTTACATAGTTTCTTGTTGGAAATAGTACATTACTGCAGAATCCAGTAGGTAAGCCTTCCTATATACGAGGCCAGGATGGCTTTCTAACTGGTTGAGGTTTGTATAATGCTTTTCTCAAAAATTAAAGAAAGTTTAACAACAAATTCGTTTACTTAATATTAGGTAGGTTACATTCATATTAGGGCAATTACTGATAGATATTGTGATCGATTTACCGGTTAGAATGGAAAGTTTTAATCCAACGTGATTTATAAACTGAAATTACTAAATACAAACATAAAATCCCACACTATACTTCTACAACATTACTAAGTACAAAACGCAACGTACATACTTTTTCTGCGTCGCGTTAAGTGTCACAGACTATAAAATGGCTGTTTAAGGCTCCAAAAATATATGTATCTTATAAAATGTCATACCAAAAAGAGAGATAGATATATATTTGGAGCCTCCCTTCTATAACCATGTTATAATGGCTAAACTCTAATCTATGTCTGGTACTATGTTTATTTTTCTAAGCAGATCTAAAGAAGATGACCTACTGTCCAGTAAGTAAATAACATATGTAGTTACTTACTGGACAGTAGGAGATTCCAAATTAAAAATCTCGCTTCTTACTGGACAGTTGTGAATAAGTCTCCGGTAGAGTTCACTTTTTGGATACTTTTTAGAAATGTTATGGCAACATTACATACCATTTTTGAGAAAATGTCTTTTACGAAAAACCAAGTGATGCTAATTAGTACACCAACATTTTTAACCGACTATAAACAAGGAACTATTTTTTTTTTGGTAATCACTTACCATCTTCGCAGGGTGGCTGGTAGCTAGCAGCTGGATGAGAGTTGATGAGAATTGAGTCAAGTGGCGTGCGATTGAGGAGGCTTATGTCCAGCAGTGGACTGTTGTAGGCTGATAATAATGATGATGATTACTTACCAAGCCACACAGTATTATGTTGACTCTCGCAGTGTTCAAGCTCAGGTCGTATATGCACATCGTCGTCATGATGCCGCGGAGCCTCCAATGGGAAGATCTCCACGCGTCGCTCCAGAGGGTCCCTCAGCTGCCACGCCGTCAGGAGAGCCACGTCCACCACGAGTAGGCCTCCAACCATAGTGTAGAGCTTCCAGCCGTGCATGCGTTTTTTCTGTTAGGAGATAATAGGAGTTTAGTTTTTTCACAGATATTTTACCTGTTTTGTTTGGCATCACTGTCAAAATGATAGTTAACTTTGTTGTCGTTTCAATAAAGTTGCTGTTCGGTTGCTGCAGTCAGAGAAAGAATAACTGTAAAAGTGAAAACTATATGACGTTCCTTCAAATAGCCTCTATAAGGTATCTCTTGTACGTCATTTACAGCTCCAAGAAAAAAACAGTTTTTTTCACCCGACTACGGCTAAGTAAGGAGGGTTATTAACACTGTCATCTGTCTGAGTTTCACTTGGTGCGACTATTTCATAGACATCAATGTAATCAATTGAGTGCATGTCTTTGTCAAACCAATACAAACCATACCTACGGACTGTGTAAGCTCGTCATTGTAATAACGCAATATTAAGGTAATTAGTACATTCCGTTAAACTGAATTAATTATGTTTATTACATCTATCTATACTTAGAATCCCACATTACCACTTATGTAAATAACGAATTTATACCTCATCATTCTACCGAAACGATGGCAAGGCAATCCGTATTCCTTAAAGGAAAAAAAAAACACGGCTCCTCTGAATAAAGTAAAATCAGAAGTCAACAATACAATATATTTAAAGGACGCAACGGGTGGGCGTCGCGCGTCGTATCAGGTTAAGAAAATAAAAAATCCCGATATCTCAAAAAGCTTTTGCTTCGAATTTGCTTACAAGGGCTTCGTCGGATGTGATCTCAATAAGTCCTATAGGAAAACTTCAGAGGACGCAATGAAGTGAGGAAACAAAAAACGCAAACATTCGATATGTAAAGTGACGCAAGACGATCTAATTTCCATTGTATTGTGTATTCGGGTTGAAAGGAGTCGCTTTTACATTCATGTCTATCGGAACAAGATCTGACTTCAGTAAGGTGTATGTGCCGAACACTTAAGTGACATTCCGGTAACGATTACGTCACATTTAATGTAATTTACGTGAACGTTAATACCGGGTGAGCGTTCCGCATGTCTGTGTCAAATTCATCTAATGTAATATTTAAAAAAAGATTTTCTTTTTGGTCTGTGTAAAGTATGGAGAGATATGTGATATACACACATATAAGTAATGCGACAAGTGACATAAACAAGACAAGATAAAGACGGTAAAATCATATAAAACAATTCTTTCTCTCTCAGTTTATATACTGTAGGTAGTTAGGTACCTATTTGCTGTACTCGTAAACGTCTGTACGCTCCATAAAAACAGCCACTTAGAATTCTTCTCAAAACCTACGCGGGGAATTGCACGGAAATTCCAATTACCGAGTTGATTACCTTTGTTTCCACTTTAGGTTTAGTGGTGTGCCGATGCACTCGCCATACTTTAGTGAACATGGCGCCGTATGCCATGGAGAAGCCGGTGGCGAGCAGCCAGGCGCGCGCGGCGCACAGTCCGGAGAAGTGCTGCGGCATCACCCAGCGCCCGTCCACGCCCAGCGCGATGGCGGCGCTCAGGCAGATGCAGCAGCCGCATAGCATCACTGTGTTACACGCCGGGTGCGACCACTGTATCACCCTGAACATAAAAATCACAGTACAGGTCCTGCAGCATACCTAAGCAGAACAAAAATTACGACCCAATGTACCAGCTTTAACGACTGCAGCATTGGTTTCACGTAATAAAACCCAAAACAAAGTAAGCGCACAACGGATACTGAATATCGGCTTTGACGTCAGTACGATATTCTTGTTCCTTTTCCTTGTGTCATTTTATACTCTTGTGAAATCTTGTTCTATTTTCATTTCCATCAAAGATCAGTGGAATAATTCCGAAAGGAATAAAATATGAGCAAAAATAAAATAAAGATGGCGGTCCTCAACACTATCGGAGTTCCCCTTTGACTGTTCACTGCGTCAGATCATTTACATTCATCTCATCGCAAATTGCTCGTTTGGCATATAAAACTCCGCCGCCCGGGGTAAAACAACGACCGGCGAGCGACGCAGCGAGAAGCGCGGTTTTTTTTTAGCTACACTTGTTTTCGATAAACATGAGATTAGATTTTCTAGCTATGAATGCAGTAAATTGCCGATAGGGAAAATTTAGTTGGTTCTAAGGTAACTTTGGTCATGATATGGGAAGTATGTAAATAGTAGGTATATTCTTTAAAATAATAAGTGACAATAAACACCGCAAACACGACAGTATTAATAATGTTTGTGTTTAAAAACCAAGCGATCATTTCAGTTGGACACGTTCCGAGCATTAAGTAAATTAAGTGGATTGTGAACAAGCCCCTTGTCAATATCATGCACTACTCGATTTCCGCAGTAACCTGACGTTGACAAAGGCTCCTTAAACAAGATATATATAGGGTTTCTTACCTCCGGTGTCTGTGCAAGATGTTGAAGACAATTAGTGCAATGGCGGCCAGGATCCCGGCGATGCAGAGTGCGGTCATGCACGCAAAAAGCGGCAGAGCGACCGTCCGTAGCTCGTTAACTACCACCGTACGGTCGGGGGGCACCTTCCCACCTGCCCAAATCGAAACCCATTTCATGCTTCAGTAAAACGTGTGTGACGCTCGTAAAACACACATAAAACTATTAGCTATATACAAGAAACGAAAGAAACTGTACCTACACGATTTAATCGTATTTCTCTTTTACTGGTCATTTTACTCTCGTTCCGCTGACGAAAGAATTTTTGTGCTTTGACTTTACGATACCGGTAACTCGACTGTTATAAGTACTGAGAACCACCCAGTCCCAGTGCCTTGAGGCAGTTTTCCTTTAAAAGAATTAATAACAATTTATTTATTTTACTTTGTGGTTTTTTGTGCGGTTTTTCCGCTGAAATGTTTGTTTTTATGTGCCTGTATTTTATGTTAAATTTTTGTAAAGGTTATATATGACATTAACAAAAAATGTTTGTTTCGAGATACGGATACGTACAGTTTTGGCAATAAACGTGACAGCGTGTGTATTAAACTGCAAATTTATGTTTTTCTAGATAGCTTTTTGAACACGTTCAGTTTAAAATATGGATCTTTCTACAAAAGCAGAAACTTAGCTGTTAACGTTCATAAATAAAGCTAGAAGTTTTACACAGAAAGTTACAAACATCTGGCTGACCGTAATCTGTTTCTGTTTCAAAATGTTTATTTCTTGATTAAAATGTTTTATAATAGCACAGATGTAAGAACTTATTAAGAGGTTCTTGATAAAATCATGAAACTTATACTCTGTTCTATTCGCTCTATGTATGCTCTACTTATACTCAGTGATACGTACCGACCCACCGCTCTCGTTCGAGCCACGTCAAATTGTCAGCCTGCGTGTCATAGTAGCCGAGCTTCACGTAGTGGTTGTCAGTAAGCTGCTCGATCTGAGTCAACGCTATGCGGTCGCCTTGCGACGAGAACGCCACCAGACCCTACAGGAATGAACACAATATAAATCAAACCAATTTGCATGTTTTTCACGGTCGGTTTAGGAGCTAAAGAGTCGCAGAGCCGCAGTTGAAGTCGGTTACCTCTCATAACTTCGAAAAACATTTAACCGAATTTTAATTCACCTAAAACTTTTCAACTATTATAGTTTAAGTCATATCTGCCACTGTATCAGTTAACCTATTATCAATTAGATTTTTTCGTTACGTTTCATTTGGTCGAAAAACTTTTTACCGAAGTTACACATAGCCGATATAACAGTTGTTCGAAGTATTATGTTTCCGAACATTCATTATATTATACATACCATTGTTTCATTTACCATATTTTCATTGTATTCAAGCAGCAGGTAAGCAGGCATGCAACATGCAGCGTGCAAGCAGGGTTGCAACATGCAGCAAGCATTGCTTTCTGACACAGCTCCGTCGCTGCGGGGTTTGGGTGGCCCCACGCGAGCTTATCGTCGCAGATGGTTTTAACGCTCACCAGTCACCGCTCACCGATTCCTTTCCGTCACTAAATTTTTTAGCACAACATACTAACTTTTTATGACACTATTTTAATTTAACATTGAAAAAGCTACCAAGTAACCGGCTATATGTGACCAAGTAAAATTCCGTAAAATGTTGTTTCGGTGTGGTGAAAATATGGCAAATAAATCATTTAGCAAATGAACAAAAAGTTCAAAAGAGGCTTCGGCCAATAGCAAAAAGTTATTTTGTAAATCGGCTAATCTCGGAAACTACTCAACAGTTTTCAATGAAATTTTGTGAATACACATTCGATGATTGCTTAAGATTCTTTTCTAACAAGAATCACTTTTCTGATTTTTGAAATTGATAAATTTATGTGATGTTGGGCTAGTTTTAGTAGGTATCTAGGTCACTCCAGCAAAGTCAAATGCATTACTAGTATATCCATAAATCCACTGCGAACAATTCGACTTTAGTGATGAATCGATGATAAATGTCTGAGTTATAGCTTTTATATCCCGTTACTGCGATGAAATTACTTTTAGTATGGGAAAATGTCACTGAGTTGAGGCATTACAATGAAAAATGTTTTCAGTAAAGTTTTCCTGATATTGCTTTCTATTCTATGCACGCACAATGGTCCACTTCAAGGACTAAGTGCGGAAACCTAAACCCCATGATAGATAGATTGCTTTCTATTATTAATGTGAAAGTTTGTGAGGATGTATGATTGGATGTTTGTTACTCTTTCACGCAAAAACTACTGAACGGAATGAAAGGCGCAGAGATAACCTGGATTCACAAATATGATAGGATACTTTTTGATGATTTAGACATCTATAATCTATTGCGCGCCTAGGCTAAAACCGGCTCGTGTGCCGTGACGGGAGTTGGCATGACATTGTCATGGCGTGATGTTTCCTTTATGGCACGTAAAATCAACCTTTTTCCTTATTAGAATAAAGTTTGTTTTGGGACCATTGTTGTCAGGAAATAAAAGTCAAAATAACAATTTTGTCTCTATTCTTTAGTTTAATGCATATTTCGTTATAGGTTTTTTTTATTAATTATGAATTCTAATATTAACATAGATGTTTCACGTCTGCCGGGCGTCTGATGATGATTTTTAATCACAGTAGTATGAGCCTGTGGATCAATCACCGAACTCTACGCTAGTTGTTAGGTCGCGTTACCACTTTGTCGTGACGACAGATAATCGTGTAGCTTTTAGTGTCGTGGATTGTGTAATTAAATGGAGGTGTTCACATATAAGACGACGCGATTACTATCGTCCACGACTTTTGCCAACTAAAAACTAACGATAAATTAATCGTCACGACATAGTGGGAACGCGACCTAACTGTTAAGTTCAGCAAAACTGCAAATTTGTTTCGTCGCGATCAGTTCCTAAATCTGCCATTGCAACATTGTCAACATTTTTAAGTTTGAAACGTTTTTTTTTTTTTTTGAAAACCGGTTGGAGTTTTATAACTTAAGGAAATAACTTTTTGTTTTCTATTGTTCTATTAAATGTTTCGAAAATAACTTCGAGTTCCGTCTCCATTTAGATCGAGGCTTAATTGTCACAAAGGCGAAGTAATTTCATTTGTTTTTGTTTCTACACCATAAAAATATCTAATAATACAATTTTTCTGATGGTTTCCTATTTTCGTAAATATGACGGCCGCTCTCGATTTTTTACTTTTAATATTTTTGGAGGTCAGTTCCTGTTTATTAAATGTCTTTGCAGGTCATAGTTAAAGCTTAAAAGGTACTAGCTGTTTCCCGCGACTTTGTCCACGTGGAATTAATTAAAAGTATTTGTTTAATAACTCGTTTTTTTTTTCTAAAATAAGAGTAGCCTAAATTAAAAAGAAGTAAGGAAGGGAAGGGAAGGGAAGGGAAGGTAGGGTAGTAAAATGATTTAAGTGCCGTATTTACTTTTGTATGCATTCAGTAAATAACGGTGTGTGTTTTGAAATTACAAACAGATGCTTTAATTTTATTTATTTGTATTGATGTATCGTAAACCGGTGTAAGAATGGGCATCACCATACCTTATTATTACAAGCTGATGCCAATTCATGGTGATGTCGTTATGATGCTTACAAGTGTGTGATTGCAGTATGGAGTTCCATATAAGAATCCAGAACGCATCGAGTTGCGATGTTAATTAAGTGAGTTGATGTTAGTAGAAGCGCCAGTGGTCCGCAATTTTTTTTATTTTCTTTTTACGTTTTTTGCAATTTGCAGGTAGGTCAGTGTCAGGTTGTATGTTGATTAAAATATGATTTACGTTCGTAACACGCATGTAGTTACAGAATTATGTAACCCCATTAAATGACTTTTTCATGAAATAGTTATTGAATGGGATTAACGCGGGGCTCCATTGGCGCTTTCACCTTAAGGCGAACAAAACATGAAAAATTGATTTTAGTCTTCAACAACTCTGTATTTTTAGTAAGTAGTTCTGGTTTGTATTCGTAAATCTCTGACCGCTATGATCTATGAACGTTCAGCAATATTTCTCTTGACCCGAAGGCTACACGAGTAAAGCTGAGAGCAAAAACTAGTCATAAATAAATTTTATAGCTTTAATTGCAGCCATTTCATGCTATTGATGATACCGCAAGTAATGTTAGTTTTTTTTTTAGACCGCGGATTGTCCGCGGCTTCGCCCGCCTATATTTCGGTGAATGTCAAAAGTAACTTATGTGTTAGTCCACGTTAAACTGACTGATGTAAACTACCTGTGTGTCAAATTTCATCCAAATCTAATTAGTAGTTTTCCATCCATCCACACATCCATCTATCACCACAAATTTTCGCATTTAATATATGTAGTAAGGTGTTATTGTAGCTGACCGATGAATATATGCGTCTAGCATAAGCAGCCTACATATATCATCCCCACTGCTGCTAGGATACAGGCCTCCTCTCTGGGAGATGAACTGGGTAATAATCCACATCCTAAGTGACAGTTGGTGGAAGACCATATTTTCAGGCTTCACGACTTATTCCTTCACCGTTTTCAGAGCAGTGGTGAATAAATAAATTACACGAAGTAATGTTCTTGAATACCTGCGAACCGACGACCTACCTTCGCAGGGCCAGGGTCTAATTAATAACTACATGACTCACATGACTTTAATTTTGGACCGTTCAGACTTATTTAGTCTGAACGGTCCAACATTAAAGTCATACTAAATATGATGCCTGATACTAAATTCGTCAGTAGAAAACAGATAACATACACTAAAAAATCTCTCAGTCCGTGTTTTGACGGCAAAGAAAAGAACGTTGTAAGAACGTTGAAACTGTTTAACGCCATACCTGGGAACCTTCTTGTTACGGAGATATTGGGGGTCAAAGTTCCAACTTTTCGACAAGTTTTTTTTTTTAATACAAGTTTCTAATGTTAGATTTTTTAAACACATCTACGACCCCCGTATTATTCAATAGATCCATCAGCACAATGTTTTGAGTACGTTACATTGAGTTTTATCACAAAACATGATTTTTCACCCAAAAAAAAAAAGTCGTTTCCCAGCAATAAGTTTTGCGTAAAGTTACTTATTTTGATGTACAGAATGCTTGGTTGACGGCTTCGTGATGAGGTTGTCTACACCCTGTCATTTCAGCCGAAAGACGTCCACTGCTGGACATAGGTCACCCCCAAGTGTCGCCACATTGACCGGTCCCGTGCGACTCGCATCCAACGGATTCCCGCAACCTTCACCAGGTCATCGGTCCACCTAGTGGGAGGTATTCCAACGCAACGTCTTCCGGTTTGAAAAACTACTCAATATTATTCTTATTACTCTGTTATTTCAAAACATTATTTTCACGAAAGGATACAACATGAATTATTTGCTTTGCTTGTTAGTTTTTCGTATTAAAAACGTTCAGTTTTTCATATTATTTTCCTCTAGGGCTACTCAAACTGGGAAAAAACTTCTAAACCACAAAAACTGAGTTGTTTTGTTAAATACGTATTTTCAACGTATACATTATGAACACAGCATCAGCATTATGTAGCACATTATAACCGAGTGTTTTATACTAACACACGACAAACTTGTTTACTTGTTATAGCAGATTGCTCTTCCATATAATATTTCCTTTTTGCCAGAAAAGCTTTGTTAGGATTTTATACTGCATACTAATAAAATTTTAGATTTAAGTGAATATATTACGGAGCATCAATCTCGTGATTTATATCGAGTTAACAAGCGATAGCGTACTTAAGATATAGTGCAGTAGATAGGGCAATACTTACCGATACGCCGAGGAATGAAGTGGAGTTTATTGCCTCGTAAATGTCATCGGCAATCTTCTTGTTCGTGTATGTGAAGTTCTTCAAACTAAGTCCGCTTTTCTCCAGTTTCTCCATAGTTTTGTTGAAAGCTGAGGAAATACAAATAGGTTAATCTCTTCATCCACGGAAAAGAGGTTTATGTATTGTCCGTGTACTTAAGTGTCGACCTTCTGTGTGTAACTGTGCGCGGAGATACCGCGCATAAATTTGAAATTATCTCAAAGAGTCTTCGTGACAGTTGTTTGAATAGTAGCTTTGACTTAGTTTTACAAAGCTTGGGAACACACTTTGTGGTTTAGGAGGCGCGTGCAGTATTTCCGTGCAGTATTTAAGACAACTTGCATTGTCGTGCAATGTTCAAGCTACATCAAGCATTGCTACGGTCTACGCTCGTAGCACCGTAGCACGTAGCGCGTAGGCGCGTGCCTACGAGAGCGTCCCTGCTGATATTTTTAGGCAGCAACATCTGCGCGGTTTTATTGCTCGCAGTGTTTAAACAGCCAAATATCTTTTTTCTTTTTCAGTTCATTTCGTGATCGCGCATTTTGATTACCGTACGTCCCTCTATTTTTGTTACCCCGAGAGAATTCGTAAGAAAACCGTTGAGACTGTTGTTTTATTACAGAAATAACGGAATGCTAAATTACTTTTGAGACCAACACATCTGCCTTATCACATATAATTTCACCTGTCTATACAAAAAAAGGTCAAAGAAAGTGATTGTTATTTTTTGGCATGGTAAGTAATAAAATAAATTGTTTCCGGGCAGACATATGAAATACTTTTGGAGCCGTATTAGTGTACATCCCATCCTTTTCAAAAGGCCCTTTGTTCACGGTCGTGATTTTGATTCACGGAACAGAAGATGAGAAAAAACGAAACCGTTCAAGTGTAGGATACCGCGAATAGGTAAATTAATATGAACCGGGAAAATGTTCAAAGAACCAAGTTGTAGCGAAAGATAAATGTGAGCTGAAATTGGGTGTCTTGTTCTTTAGGAAAGTTCTTTATTTATATTTAGGCTAGTGGTAGTTGTTTATCTGGTTTTTCTCCAAATCTCGCAGTGTACGACCTCCTCTCGGCTTATCTAGTTATATTTTTGTACGCGTATTCAGTTCTGACGATAATATATTAACTTAGCTTGTCGCGACAACGTGAGAAACAATAGTTATTTATTTTCATTTTAATCTCACGAGAAGTTTATTCTTCTGTAAACTACAGAAGTAGGTTTCACATATTCCACAGCGTTAGTATCAAAACGTTACTTATTTTAAACGTTTAAAATTAGTAAGGTTTATTTTAAACGTTCTATAGAAACAACACAACATTTAAAATAAATTTAACTAATTTAGTAACGTTTCAAAATCTCCCTCCCTCTTTAAGGTAATCCTTGTTATGTTACAGCTATCTCACCCTGCGTACCTAAACAAAGAAAGCTTGTACAGAGTTGTCAATTGTTATGGTGGCGCTCCCCGCGTGGCTCCACGTCCACGTACGTACCTTGTATTGGCACGTAATGTGGTACGTGACGTGTGGCGCCACCTATTGTGCTGCGCGAGCACTACACTTGTTAAATTTTATTACGCATAATAGGGCTGTCTCATTGTGCTTTCTTTACTGTTTGAACATACATATGTATTTGTATTTCGTTAGCAATATTCGATTATGTAGTACTAGCTTATGCTCGCGGCTTTGCCCGCGTGAGGTTCGATAATTGTCCCACGGGATCATACTACCGGGGTAAAATGTATTCTATGTGTTAATTCAGATTATAAACTATCTGTGTGCAAAATTTCATCCAAATCCGTTCAGTGCTTTTCGCGTGAAAGAGTAACGAACATCCATCCATCCATCCATCCTCACAAACTTTTGCATTTATAATATTAAGTGGGACTTGCATAATATCGACTGTTGACGAAACAAAAGGCGTATGTCATGTTTGTATTACACCTAATACAAACTTTCGTAGTTCCTGCCTTCCCCCACGGGAAAATAGCGTGACTTTATTAAAACATGTCCTGAATATGTCAAATCAATTGATTGTCGAAATAATACAAGATTGTTGTAACACGAGACATGAAATACCGAAGCATCGCATAATCTTTACGAAAGTAGTTCATTTTCATCTAAGTTAAAATAAAAATCGTTAGTCGAGATACTGAAATAAATATCATTACAATATTGATGGCTCAGTCGCTAGGTTATTATGTAATTAAGCCGCTTTGAATTTCATTATTCATCAAATTAAGCGATTCTATTTTTTTTTTGGAAGATTATCTTTATAGTTTTATTGCGTGATCGCGATTAATAGGAAATTTAAGACGGAACACTTAATTGCGTTTTTATTCTTATGGTATTTTTCGCATAATTTTGTAGTTCCTAACTGGGTATCAACGTACTAAAAACTACAGAAATAGGCAGACCAATCTCAAAAACCGGACAAGTTTGAGTCGGACTAGCGCACGAAGGGTTCCGTACCATTATCATACATCTCACACAACATTACACAAAACATACACATTACATTAAACAAAACGGCAAAAAAATCATGTTCGTTGTATGGCTTCTCTTACAGATTTAATTTATTTTATTTTAATTATTTATTTTTAAAGTGAATATACAACTAATTTTTTTTTGAATAATTCAAGTGGCTACCTGTTGCCGTTATTAATATCGAGCAAAAAACGACAAAAAAAGCACGTTTGTTGTACGGGAAATTAAATATTATTTTATTGATATAGCGGCAACAGAAATATTATCAAATATCATCATCTGTGAAAATTTCAACTTTCTAGCTATCACGGTTCATGATATACAGCCTGGTGACAGACAGACGGATGGACAGACGGACAGTGGATGCTTAGCAATAGGGTCCCGTTTTTACCCTTTGGGTACGGAACCCTAAAAAAGACCGCACATAAACAATCAACAATTTTATAAGCCTCAAGCAAAACAGACCCACAAAACTAAGCCGAAGTATTTCTGATAACTTATTTGTACATAAAACGGGAGTACGTACCCAGGGCAACGGCCCAAACTGCGTCGTAGGCCAGGGGTGCCTCTTGATAGCCCTCCGGATATCTCTCGCCGTCGATGTCGTAGCCAGCTTCTCGCAAAGCCTCGTTCAGTCGCGATCTGTTTAGATAAAAACATTGTTTTTGTTGTACCAAATCAGACGGCCTACTTCTAAAGGAATGTGAAGCAAGGATTTCGGATCCTTCTTTGATTACGTAGTGTTTTTTCCACGTTATCATTAGTTTGTTGGCGTGTTACTAAAAGGACAACAAAAATAAATGTTTCTTTGTAAAAAATCGAGCTTCATTTCTTTATCGACGTCATTTGTTTTTAAATTAACAGGAGTGACGATGGCAGCAAAAACAAACGACTGTTTCAAACGTCATTGGAAAGGAACAAAAATGCATTTGAATAACATGTCGTGTTCCATTGACCTAAAATAGTTTAGGAATCCTAAGAATTTGTTGTAGGTTACGTTCTAAGTCGCGGTAAGTTATGACAAAGCATTGCTAAGCATTGTAGCTGTGCCGTGAATTGAATAAAAAGCGCTTCAACTCGTTCAAAAAGACTTGGTTCTATTGAACACACAAAAATATTTCCACTCCATAAACCAGTCTGCTTTACATTATTTGGACGTAGCTAGAAAGGTTTTTACATCAATATTAATGTTATGTAAATAAGTAGATGATACATTTTGTATTTGTACTAATGTTTGAGTTCATGTTTCATAATAAGGGAAATAAATAACGCTGTTCAGGTCTCTAAGGTCGCGAGAATATGTAGAATATGTAATATACTAAGATATTATAGTTGCATTGATGTAGTGTACGTACATGTACATATATCGTTCTCTTAGCAACTACGATGAAAAGCTTATTGCTGTGTAACCTCCGGAGAGCGCGCCTGTACTTAGCTTTGTAGCTCAGAAGACGTACGGCGGCGCTTTCTTTTACTTTTTCTAAGAAGTGTTCAGCAAAGGATACGAGAGGATTGGGACCGCTGCAAGTATGAAATATTAAGTGCTGCACATGAATGCTGCACAGCACAGCATATTGCACAAATTCCTGAGGAACAGAAAATGATTAATGCTGCCTTTATACAGTCATTAAACTGCAACCCTTTAAAATAAAAACAATGGGCAGATTAGACTTTAAATTATAAAAAAAAAAAGATAAAATGAATGGAGGGAGGTCTTTTCCCAGCAGTGGGACAATATGGGTTAGCTATAATTATTAAATTATTAATTTATTTAATTATTTATTTGTAATAAATTAAGTATTTGAAAATAATCATTTCCATGGAATGTTTCACAAATTATTTTGCGTTCCAACCCATTAATTCTAACCACACAGGAAAGCCTACGTAAGAGGATTTAGTGGAGAATTCCGACCGGATTATTCTTATCCTAGACCGGCGACCCCGAGGGTAAAGCTCTTAGCCAAACAGAAACTGATAATACTGTAAATAGGTTGCGTGTTGTGCCAGTGTTTAAACTTTAAACGGAATTTTAGACCAAAGTGTTTATTTCTAATTCTTTTACTATTATAAACCTTGAGGTCTACAAAATACAGTGTATAATAGAAGTAATGCGAGAGAAATGACAACGCAAACTCATAGCATTTATTTCAATTATACCATTACAGGCACTTGTGAATGTCAAAAAAATAACAAAGTAAAAACGAAGCTGCAGTTACAGTCACAAGGCATAATAACTTGTGAAAGAACTGCAGTTGCCCATTCCAAAGCGTAAATATCTATGGAGAAGAGTGGGCAAGAAACTCTATGGACACTCTTGTAAATCAAAATATTGTTACAAAATCTTGGTGGCGCCGATGCGCGCGTCATGTTCGTGAGCGGGCGCTGTCAGTTGGGACTGGTCATCTCTTGGCTGCCAGGGTTCATTTTAATCCGTTTGTTGTTAAATTGTTGTCTTTTTCTACTCTGGACGCTCTTAATGTGCACGTCTCTCTACATCGTTCTCACATATATGTATAATTTCAAAATTAATGATGTAACCGGGATGTTGTAACAATATTTTGATTCAAAAGAGTGTTCATGGAGTTTCTTGCCCGTTCTTCTCCATAGAGATCTACGCTAGGGAATGGGCAACTACAGTACTTTCTCAAGTTATTATGCCTTGTGACTGGGACTGTAGCTTTGTTTTTTATTTGTAATTTTGATATTCAAAAGTGCCGTAATGGTCTAATTGAAATAAATGCTTTGAGTTTGAGTTTGAGTTTGAGTTTTGAGTTTGAGTTACATCACTCAGGTTGAGATATGACATACTCGTTGATGCGAGAACGATGCTGGAAAACTTCTACTTGATAGTTTAGTAGCCATGTTTTGTAAAGGAATTTTAACCGGTACACTGGGTACCTCATTACGTGTAAGAGTCGTCTTTCACGCCGTCTGGTATTAGAAGTCTTTTCTATTCCATCACAAAGACCTGCACCCGACGTAGGTACGAGTACAACGTATTACAGCTTCCACACTTTATATTTTTTCCACCATTTCGCGCAATTGCTATGCTCATGTTCACTGAAGCATATTTTATTATCTTTGAGGAGTACAAAGGATATCCCAGAAACAGTAAAGTTACGCAGATATAACAATAAAGTCGGGACGCGATTCCGCGATTCGCGATATCATAGATCTCTAGGCATTTTCAACTTGAAGTGTCGCCGCGACGACGAAGGAATAGAATATTATGTTTAACCGCATAAAACTTTTATTTGGATTGCATCGCGCAAACGTGTCTCTGCCTATATTTACAACAGTTCAAAGGGAATTATAGTCACGCACATGACGGCTGAATGTCTACAAAAATAACAAGATTGCTGGAATATTTTGTATGAAAATGGATTTGTTTTTCTTTCTTTTAAGAATATTCTGACTGGTTGAATTAATAAATTGAATATTTTATTTATTCTGTCGTAGCAATATTTCGAGAGCTATTCTTGTGATGATCTACAATCTACCTAATAGGAACATAACTTACCGAAAATCTTCTGATGTCATCCCCGAGATGGTGGTCTGGTTGGAGTTCTGGTTCCACATGAGGGCCTCCGTGGTCAAGTGGCCCTCAGCTGCCTCCCGCATCTGTTCTGGAGTGCAGTCGATGCCTTCTTTCTCCAAGTTAGTCTCGAACCAGTTGTCTTCGTACCAACCTGCCAAGATACATTACGTTGTGATTCCCATTTTTAAAAGATTCCGATTGGTTGATGGTCTATTATTAAATAGATAATAAATCGAAAAAATTATAACATTAACAACAACGATTTGTTGCTCAGTAAGCAGGTACGTGTACCTTCATTTGAAGAATCGCTAATTTAAAAAGTAAACCTAATTACCAAAAGAAAAATTTAGCTACTTGTTTTTAAAATATTTCGTGTGTAAACTTTGTCCATTAGAACGTAGTTACAGTTCTTAGGTATAGTCGCATTGGGAAAATTAATTAATTAATTTAATTACTTAGAACGCAAAGAAGCTTTCTTAATCTAAGAAAAATCATTACTTATGTTGGTTCATTTAATTAAGTTAGGCTCTATAAATGAAACGTATCACTTGGCATTATTTGTAACGCACACATTGAATGGGTATGTTTGTCATTACGTATGTAAGCACATTCTGTAACTTCACCGACTACAACAGACAAACTGTCAGCCTTTTCAGTGAGTTGACCTTTATGATCTTCACGGAACGATAGGCATCAAGTCATTGTTTTTTTCAATATTTTTCGCACCAAAGCCAACACGAAAGCTTCACAAAAATACGGAAACGCTGAAAAAACTTCACAGGGTTATTCTGTTGATTAAGAAACGACTTTTTTTGGAATAATGAAAAATATTGAGGCACGTCTCTCAATAGGGGTCAGGTTTATTCAGTTTTAATAAGTTGAAAATAAATATATACAAATAAATAAAATTGAAGTGTATGTTTGTAACTTCAAAATAACAACTTTTTACTGAATGCATCTGAAAATATAATACGGTACTTAAAACAAAAAACATTTTTGAAATTTTTGACCGACTGTCGGTCTGCTTGTCTGTCTGTTTGTTAAGGCTAATATCCGTAATGTTTTTATAATAATTTCACAAGGATGAAAGTCGCGGGGCAAAGCTAGTTACAAATAAGCTTCTACCCTAGGGTAAAAGTATAAACTGGCATATCATGCTGAAATGCAATTTTACATAAAGCTTGTATTTATTACCGTAACCCTAAGTGTGAAAACATGAATGACCAAATTATCATAATGCCAATTATTTATTCAAGAATAAGCGGAAAATTATTTCCCTTTATTTTGCGTTTACGGCGAGGTTCACCCTCGACCATTATTTATCCCCTTTCTCTATCCATTTCCTTTGTCCTGTTTGTTGGTACAACCTGATGCGAACAAATGTGTGTTTGCTGTGTCATCTCCACTTTGCTTGAAGCGATCTATTTTCATGAAAGTCGAGATAAATGTTTTTGAGTGCCAATATAACTTTTTCATACTTTTTCTAAGATTTTAAATTGCGTCATAAAGGAGTCTGGGCGGGTCTAAATTTTTATACTTGCTCAAAGTTTTGACCCGACGGCGGTTTTATTTGTTTGTGACAAATAAGGTTTTTAACAACAATTTTTTTGTCGGTTTTCTTCTGCGACTGGGTTTATGAGTGTTCTTTTTTATCTCAATAGAAGTTTAAATTCATGTTTTTTTTTCTGGGTAATTTATTTCGTAAAAAATAATCTACACTGTGTGTTTTTTTAGTGTCTACGTTTAAAACCAAAGACGTACACCTAAATTGAATTGTTTTTTTTCTTCTGAATAAGTGAGATTCAGTTTTCGTCATTTTCAAAATAAATTAAATGTACGAACTTTTTACGTTTAATTTGACTAAAAAAGTCAAGAGATTTATGACGGGAAATATGTTTGTTATAAAAAAATTGCAAGCACGAAACTCACATCTCCCTCAAGTTGGGGAACGTGTCGATTATTTTTATAAGAAGTGATCTCTTAGTGGGCTATTTTATGCCGTAATAAACTTTTATTACGGAAGAGAAAAGATTCTCGGAACCTATATTAAGGCCAACCGGACGTTGATAACCTGCCGAACTTGGGCTGACGTACCTTTGGCAGGACGCCAATAGCCCAGCCGCACAAGTGTGTACACTTATCTACCGAGCCTCGAGACTCTCCCACCTTGAACTAATTTGGACCACTGCTTACGGCGACTCTACATAAATATGCTGACTTGTTACTGAGCCGAATTATAATACTGAGGCACGCCCTACTCATTATTGTGAGTACAGCGCTGCCAATGTAGGCGTGAATATACCTCATTATACTAAATCAATGTGGGCTTAGGAGAGGAATGTAAATATACCTAAATTGGATACATTAATGAGAATTGATTCAAAAGACAATCAGCATCCTAAACAACGTCAGGGCGTGCGGTGGTGCTGCGGCAGTCGGCGGCGCGGTGGGCTCCGAGTCATGAATACACAAATGGGGGTTTATTGCGAGTCTGTTTTCATTATTACGATTTTAGACTAAATGTTTAAACCAGGTCAAAACAAAACATTGCCGCCAGCCTCATGCTAACCTCTTGTCGTCCCTCAGGACAAGGGCCGATGTGAATAATTTAAATAAAACACATAAATTGACCAGAAACTGCCTTACCGGGGAACGAACTTGGGAAGCTGTTATACAAACTTTTATATTGAGTTGACATATTAGAACGACTACGGTCGCCGAATTTTCGGCTTTACAGGTCCAGGTCCACTTTTAGAATTTTGTTTAAAAAATAGCTGTTGTTGCGAATTCTGTGAGACTGAACTTTATCAGAGGACTTTACGCTTTGTAATTCTACGACCCGTATTTAAAAGCAACGGTTAAAGTTCTACCAGGTGGATACGATAGCTTATACGAGTATGTATACTTTATTTTGAAGTAGTGTACTCTGCAAACTGTATATGCAATACCTATATCTGCTACGTTCTGTTTTTGTTATATTAGTATGTAAACGAGTACATACTCATTAAAAAGGGCTTATTAACATAATGTATTTCGGAAAAACATTGCTAAATTACCCATTGCAATTGTAATTACTTTCTCATTTCTCTTTGAGCGGCTATGTTTTTTTATCGTTAACCTAAACGAATATACATTTACCAAAAAAAATGCCCGGTGGACATGTTATTTACTAGGATCATTAACTGGCCACTGACCTACGTGTTGTGTTCACACAAAGCCACTGTTTTAAACTACCTTCGAAGAGGGAGTCATTTCTTAAAAATATCCATTTTCTTATTTTATTAGACTCTCGAACGTCGTTAACGCCGTTCCTCCTCTGTTCTTCACTTTATCTAAGATTTTTTCTCACTTCCATTATGTCGCAGGCTGTGGTTTATCCCCAGAGGATTCATCCGGAAAATTTATTAATAAATATCTGAGTTAGACACAAGGAGTCATTTATAAAATCGAAAGAACAACAACGCGAAGTGAATACCCACCTGCCTTAGTAGCAAAAACACGTAGAAAAACTGCTATTTTTATAAAGAAACACAATACAAGCAACATAATCTCATTAGAACACAATATTTTCAAAATAATATTAAATGCCTAATATAATTATTATATTATCTTGAACAAGGTGAAGCCTCCTCTGACTCACAACAATTATTTTCCCAGACGTAGCTCGGGGTGTTATTTTTAAACGGGCTTAATATTATTACAAAAAAATTGTATAGCAACATTTTTGTTATTACGTTTTTGGTAAAGCGTCATATTTCATTTTATCCTTCTTCATAAACAACGTCTAAATGAGTTGTATCCGCGACCTCGTGAGTTGTGAGCCACGACAACGAACGTTGCCACTCTCATATTATTCCTTCCATAATATTGCTCACAATTTATAACGCTTATGACTTACGCGGCCATTGCTCGTTTTAATGACGTGCTGTTTTATTTAAATTCTTATAATGCGATATTTTCAGCATGTATGGAATGGAACGAGACCTAGCAAAATGAAGTAACTTGAATAAACTGGTGGAAATCATGAAACTATTATTTTGCACTGTAATTTAAGGAGGCTACAAATATTGCGGTCAACCGTTGTTGCCAAGTCGTTTTCTGGATCTGGGTAGAAGTGTGTTTGTCATTTATGTTTCTCCCAAATCACATAAAACCACGAATGTTAAACCCGATGCCAATAAAACACATTCCTACTAACTCCTGCGGTATCGCATTCCTGACGGTTATGTCACCCGCTGAAACAGCTGGCAACTAAGTTTCATATTTCACTTTCAAAATTACTTTGAAACATAAAAGAAACAAAGTGGGAAAAGGTAAAATATATGATCTGAACAAAATATACGGTTACGTCGCACTTATTTTTCGCCGAATGCAAACGTGTTTTTTTGCGAAGGCCACCATAAGCCATTTCCGGGGTTAAGAATTATGACGGTTCTAGGTGGAAATCTAAAGAAATTCTTTAAGTTTTTCAGAATCAGTGTTAAAGAAAGTTGGTAAAATGTGTTTTGATAAATTGCAGTTCTTAGAGTCGAATATATTTTAGCTTTGAGCGCGCGAGATACTTTATCGGTAAAATTTAAAAGAGCCATAAACTTTATCACCGTTCTAAACCGGGAACCTCCCTGTGTAGTATGGAGTTTAAATGTTAGTGGAAAGATAGACATTTTGATTATCTGAAACATTGATTCTGATATTACGTCATGCGACTTAATAAGACCCTCATTTATCTCATAAACACCAAATAAGACAGCTTGAGGCGCAGGCGCTCATTCTAAATTCGTTTCTAACTTATTGAAGTGGATAGATTGGAGCTACACTTGATATAACACCGTGCAAATATTGAGTGGCGTTTGAACGCAGTTCCAACGATTCCTCGCTCACAAGTACTCACAACACAACACAGCACACAGCGACTAAACCTGCCTATTTGTGTAGGCATTTTATGAAATTATAATAATGTCGAGGCGTGTTGGTGCTTCCATGAAAAAGGATGATCTTCCACTTATGTGTCAGTGCCCGGAGACCGGGTTTTCGGATAATGTTATTTACGGGCTTACCTCCAAATAACTGGAATCCTTTCAAGGGTTCAGCAAATTTTATAAAATTTTCATAACATTATTTCCTGTCTACATTTTGCTCCTTTAGAAAAATAACGAAGCTTTGTTTTTCTACATTATTATCCACAGTGGACTGTTGAGCAGAGGCTCTAACGGTTTTGAAAAAACGTTTTAGTTTGTGCCTGATTGAGGCCAAGCGCAAAAGCTTATCAGAAAGTGCTACGACTTACCAATAAAAAACCAGACGTAGGACTTCCCATACAGGCGATGTTTGTAGACCTCGCACAGCACGCGCCTGGCCGCGACGACGTAGAACAGTCCGACGATGACGCGCGCATCTTGCCGCCGAAGGTTCCGCACCGCATCGGCCGGGTCCGACAGGAACGACTGCCGCGTCACGATCTCAATACCGGCCTTCTTGCAGTGCGCCTCCAAGTCTTCCACCGTCTGTGAGATAAGCTAACTTTATTAACCAATACTAAAAGTGACAGTATCAAAATCGAATGTTTATCAACTTCCCCAATCCACTCTATCGACAATATTGGCATCACGTTTATTAATGTTTCAGTCGAACCACACGCTTCGCGATTTTACTAAGATCTTGCATGCTCGATTTGTGTGTAAACGCATGTTTTTAACAAATAAAGTATCTTTATCTTTATCTTTATCTTCGCTGGCTACCATTCGGCCTAAATTGAAAGTCAAGTAAATATATCACCAGTTCAAAAATCACATGTACCATGATCGACTCGATAGCCTCATTCTAAAGGAAATTCGACTCGAACTGAATTTTCTTAACTCCTCAAATCCTGAGCACTAAAGTGGCTGCGGAATAAGTGTTTGTATGTAAATTGGATCGTTGAGGGTTTTTGCTCCGATCCGCGTCAATACGAGCGAAAATGAAAAACCTTTATTATACAAATGTTTGGGGCGTCAGTTGTTTTTATGTGCGTGAGCTCTAGCAAAAAATATTTCTTCGCCACGGTTAAAGCAAAACAGGAGCGCAAGAACGCTTCAAACCCACTTATGCAGAAAAAAACCGGGGCCGCTCTAATTACATTGAAACCAGCGTGAAAGCCCTCGCTCCATTCATTGCGGGTAACTATACACACCCTTCGTTATGCTCGCGTGCGCTATATAAATCGTGCTTTTACCTGACAAAAACGCCTACAGCCTCAATGCATAAATCTACGGCTACATCATAATATTTCATTTTCACATTCTCATAGAGACTGGGGTCGTTAAAGTTTCAGCTCTCCGTGAACTGAAAGAACTTAAAAAGATTTATTGTAAAGCGAAAGCTATGTATTTTTATTAAATGTCCACCTCTTTCTCTTAAGAGGAATTAAGGTTAAGTACTTCTTAAAAGGTGGACATTTCGTGAATTTTATTTAGATTAGGCCCGCGTTCTCGACGACATTACATCTTTATTAATCACGTCTCTGAATGTTCGTGTGTTTAATAAACTTTTCAAGTACTTTACACTTAATAATTGTAAGAAAGTTGTAGAGTTCTTACAGACTTATTATATTTTTATACCGGTATAAAATTCAGGGTGAGCATAAAAACAAAAAAGAGTAATCATCAAATCGTTTCACATGGTGATAATATGAATTTTAACAGCATTTTTATAATACCACATAACAATATGGCGCCGTTATATTAATATCTCGTTTTTATAACACAAACAAAGGCTCGGAGACACGATAAACACATAAACATAAACACGTACGGAACAGAGAGTCACTCATAAATATTCTCAATATAAATATATCTGTTACAGAAAACACTTTCACTAGACTTCACTTGGATTCGTTTATTCCTGCTACGGCCGCGCTGCCTGAATAAATACCGTTCCATCTATGAAAGTATCCGAGAAGATACGAGCCAGTCGGATTCAGTAAATATAGTACTTGTACCTATCACATATTTTCACCCTTTGAATTTTATATTGTGGCTAAAATTGGCGTACAGCGAGATATCTCGCTGGCGGATGTCGCATAGAGGTAAAAAATGTCCAGTTATGTCCATTTATCATGCAAGACGCATTGTAGTCCTGGCTCACTCGGGGGCGATTATTTTCCCTTTATAACCATTGTTACATTACACCGTCCGGCAATCCTAAACGCCTCTTTACTACCATGGATTGATAAGTCGTAACACAGCCTGTAATGTTTGATGTAGGAAAACGTTTTTAAAGTAGCTAAGTAATAAGGTTTTAAAACGTCGGTTTATTTACGCCTAAGTGCATGTAACATACTTACTTGATGGACTTGTTGCTAGAATAATTCGAATCAAGTATATTGTGCATGAGAACTTGGATCATATCTAGTGCTTGGCTAAGTGCATTTTCGTTTGACTAAAATGTAAAGTGTAAAAGTCAAAATGTACTTACGAGTAGGTATATACGATATCTTCTCGCGTGGTTATAGTATTTCTGTGAGAGTTTCTAAATATAAACTTCCCTCGTATTTTATTTCCTAACAATGTGCAGATATCCAATGACAACTACTAATAATACTATCTAGAGTATTTTATAGCTAAGTCGCGACGTATCAAAAATAATTCCAATATTTCCTATTATTTTTTATTTTGGTCCTCTACATCGTTACAGCGAATACTGCCTTTCTTATTGCCGCAAGTTATATCGAATACTCCGTTTACTGGTTATCGATAGTTGGATCATTGTGCTTTGTCTCATTTATTCTTTGACTCTCAGCCTTTGTGAAGATCTGAAAGTCACCTCAGCGGTTCCCGATACGCGATGAAGTCGAAGCCGTCGCTCCGCTGGAGGCCAATCACGCGGATCGTTTGTCAATCGGCAACAAAGCGCTTAGCGTGTCATACTCCACTCGATGTCGATACGAACTACTGCCGATCGAACAGTTTAAGTCACGCAAGCGGTGGATACAGCCGACACGATATGGTACCCCTATACATAATCACTCGGCGCCATATCACTCCGTATTATCTGCGTGTTCACTGCTCCACAGGTTGAATTATCAAAAGCTAATGTAACGTAAAGATAACACATGTAGCAGACGAAGACGACGATAGTTTGTAACAACACTGAATAACGAATGTGTGTTCCCTTTGTGCCATCTATCTCGTTTTACAATACCCCAAGCATCGAAATCTATTATGGCGGTTGAAATGGTTCGAAACGGGAGAATAAATTTAAGTTTGCCCATAAAATGGAAACGTTTTATCAAGGGAGACATGGCTGCGGAGACGCAAACTCGGGCCGGTTCGTTGCGGCCACAATTACTTTTCTATTTCTTATGTAAACCTTCATTCTATCTCTTTACGCTTGTTAAGTGCAGGGAACAAAGCGGATACTGCGATTTTCCTTGATTGAGAATATTCCAATTTATGAACCGTGCATGATTTTTCGGTGCAATAGTATATAACTATAGTTCGGTTTTCACTTACTGATATAAAGACTTCCTCTGCTTGCTGTAGGATGGCAATCCTCGACCAGCCGAACTTCTGCATGAGCTTGATCCGCGTAGGATTGTGTACCGTGGCTGATGGATGCGTACGGAACAGCGTAGGAAAGCGCGCGCGGTCTGATAGCGCCGGCGATGAGGCACCGTAGCACAGCTAAAATAAAAAGAAATATTAGTATAGGGATCGCTTTGTAATATGTTAACTCTATCTAGTCTTATAGCAGAGAAAGCCTAGTGTTGTGCCTAGGTTTCGAGTTCGAACTCAAGGCACCTCTGATTTTTCGGATTCATGTGCTTATTGCATAATTATTTATCACCTGCTTCGGTGAAGCAAAATATCGTGAGGAAACCAGCTTGCCTGAGAGATATTTCTTGCTGTCATTTAAGTCAGAGGCCCATGAGCGGCATAAAAACTCTGACACCAGGTTAGGCACTAACCAGCATACAATAAAGAAGAAGATCGTAGTCCTGAAGCAGGTAGGCACTAAAATAATGAAAATTGTGCTAGTCTTGCAAGCTTGCTTTCGTGATTTAGGAATCGCAAATGCCTTATATCAAAAAGAATTTTTCGTTTGGTCAAAAGCAGATTAGCCATAACACAATAATGTTCAAGCAAAGATCATAAAAATTAATTGCTCCGCCACCCTCTTTATGGGAATTCATTTTGCACTTGACAGAATTTATGTCACAGCCGAACATAATGTGGCGATTCCATAACACATCCAAAATTGCTTTGCGCGTATTCATAGGAATCGCGTCGCTCCGGATCTCGTGGGACTGACAAAATAATATAAGGGTACATTCTCCAGTTCGGTTTGAAAAATGATTCCGTTTGGAGAGACTCTTATTTATGTCTCGAAAAACGAAAAAAAAAGTTTATAGTCCGAGTAAAAGTTAACACAATTCATTTGCGTGGAAAATTCGTTTAGAACAACGGCTCGCTAACATCATCAACTTGTTAAGTAACTTCTGAAATGTTGAACAATCTAATTAATTAATCCTCCACTGAAATAGATACCTAAAAACAAGCGTGACTGAGCTCATTACTATAAAACGCTGTTCGCCTATCCCACCCTAATATTCATAAACGGCCCTTCGGATTCACTTGAACACCATTAACCAATCAAAACACGTTATGGAAATGTTCCCAATGCTGACCCTCGTTTATGTGCATGAAGCTTTTTATTTCTTTCACTTGTTTTTCATTTATTGGAATTCGAGCGTATTTTAGACTGTTTTGATTTAATGCCCGAGCTTTCAGTTCACAGAAAAAATAAAGCATTGAGCCAAGAGCTTATAAAAATATTGTAGGCAAATGTTTTCGCGTATTTCCAAAAGCTTTGTCTTTATCAGAAATGGTCTGCTCTTGCAGTAATCGTGAGTCACGTATGAATCAACAAAAGCTCGTTAGTTGGTATCTATGTACTACCGGATCACTGACGGTCGACCACTTTCAACCTTATTATACCCAGCCTTTTCCCAAACTATGTTGGGGTCGGCTTCCAGTCTAACCGGATGCAGCCGAGTACTTACATGAAGCGACTGCCTAGCTAACCTCCACTCGTAACGACTGTCAAAGATCTACAAATGACAGCCGGCACCAACGGCTTGACGTGCTTTCTGAGGCACGGAAGAAACTCAGTATGTAATGATGGTCACCCCATACCCGGGCCATCCTCGGAAAGCACTGCTTAACCTTGAAGGTCGACCCGCGCAGCTGTTATTATTTAGCGACCACGAGCTCTTCTAACCTTATTACTAGGTTATAGGGGTGTGAAAAGTGACAGATCATCAGTGAACTCGGTGGCAAGTCCGAGACGAACAATAGTAGATTGTATGACAAGGGAGTAAAATAGTATTTTTATGGCGAGGGCGCTCCCGAGCATAGCGAGGGATTCTAAAATAGAATCCTGAGCGTAGCGAGGGATTCAAAGTACATCGCTTGAGGGAAAAATATGTTTGCTCTCGAGTCATATACTCTACTTTTCATCTCGTTCTATGAGAAAATAAATAAGAGACACTTTTAAGTAATTAATAAATAAGTTTAATTAAACAAATTACATGAATGTAAAAAAAGGTCAACTACAAATTTATATTTATATCTAATACACTGGCGAAATTTTGAAAATTTATTGTCACTGTGTGTGTGTTTTATTTGGGATTGATATAGTTGTAGACTTATTTATACAGGATGACATTTTTATCACTTTCCAAATAAAAAATGGGTATAATAGGTGAACGGAAAGAGAGAAGCAAATGGCATACTTTCGTTTTTTTGTTTTTTTTTCGTATGATTTGAAATTCGATATTTTACAGTTTTTGTTTTTTTAATTTCTCTCTCTTTGTTCTAATATGAAAAGTTTACTTGAAATTTGTATCGTTTTTTGATGATGGATCAATTATTTTCTATGCTGTGGAAAAAAGAAAAACAAAACTAGGTATGCCATAAGCTTCTACTCTGTTCACATAATATACCCATTTTTTTTTTGAAAATGATAAAAAAGTCATCCGGTATTTTGAGTGGTTGTAATCTCAGTATATGTGCACGGGCGTGGCGACAATGGTGTGGGCGAGCTCTTAATTTAATATTTTCTACAATGCGGGTGCTGACCCCCGCACCGTACAGCAAACACTTACAGCCAGTAATTTATACAATTTTCGTTCGATTTCAATGAACGATTCATGTTCCAAATTCAAACCTCTCGTATTATTTTAGCGACCCCTAGCCCTGGATGCCCTACCATTATAATGAATTTGGCCGTTTCGTTACTACAAGAACTATTGTATAACAGAAAAGAAATGAACAGTGGATAAATTTTTCACCATACGCCCATGTGAATTTATCGAAATGGCTAAGCCACATATTTTGACTAAGGTGTAGAGTTTGTGAAGTTAGACCTTGTAGAGTTAGGGCGTGTAGAGTTAGAAGAGTGGCTCTAAATGAGATCTGATAACTTTTTGACAGTGAGAGTCATAAATGGTCTCGTCTTGGCAACATTTTACATGAAAATGTTTTTGGTGGGATTTATATTTACTTGAAATGTTAGTCAATAATCTTGTTACTTCGCACAACAAAACTTTATCCGTCGCTCCTCAGAGAATAAACTTTGTGAAATCTCTGTAATGTGGACATGTGTCAAAAATATATACCCATTCTGAAAAGTTCAGGCCCAAAGGTCGGGGTTTGAAAACGATAAAATTGTTTGAATAAAATATTTTTAGTGGTAAATATTTTAAGAGTGTCCTTAGATTATAACTTTTTTAAAACTTATATAGCATTAAATTGAGTTTGGAAACTCGAAAGGTTAGAAGATTTGGGTAAGCCGAACATCCCAATAGGGATCTAAGTTGGATGAGAGTTTTAAAAGTATGAGAAGTAAATGTAATACTTACAACCATGAGGTTCCACATTTTGGCGGCTTCGGCGACGGTGGTGCATACAGTGGAGCAGCCGGCTAGGAGCAGGAGCTTCTGTGGTGGGTTGTACAGTAGGTTGTACATGACGCTCGCTCCCAGGCCCGGCTCGCACTGACGATCATAGTTGACATATGAGTTTAATTGGACCTTGTTTAGCAAACAGTACAGTATCCAGCTCAGTTTGAAGTGGGTGTGAAGCGCGTACATGATTTGTTGGTCTACGTTCGTTAACTAAGTCAATGAACAAACATCAGAAATAACTGAGTACGTACCTACCTGTTTGACTGTTTCTACAATTTGAATATGAAATGTGATTATTATGGTTTACTATTTTGAAATAGTAACCGTACTTATTTATATTTGCGTGGTATTTGTGGCTTATTCCACAAATCCCCCCTAAGAGAATGCCTCTGAGGGGGGAAAACTGGACTTTAATGTAAAAATAATCCAGAAAGTCCCCTTTTCATTTTGAGTTATTCCACTATTCCCCCCTGAGAGAATCTTCCTCAAAAACTGAACCATTGGCCTGAATACAAACTGCTGTTACATTATAAGGGCGAATAACGGATTTCATATAATTATGGACAACGGACTTAAAATTTTAAAAGATGTTTAGTTTTATATTTCCCGAAAATTAAGAACAATATTAAAATAAAATAAAATTAAAGTTTTCTTTACCGGTTCATTTTTCTTGGAGCAAAGTTATTTCAATCTTGAAAACAACATCAGAATTCAAACTTTACTGAATCTTTACTTTATTGAATCTACTCAATATAAAGGAGGTACTCAAAACATAAAATAAATAGACCATCGAAATTTGCAAGGACATGTACATTCATATTCGTGAATAACGCAATTTTTTAACGTATTACGATTACTTAATTGAATTCCGAAGAGGCCTCTGATTGGTCGTAATCAAGGAAGCGCATGTAGTCAGCGAATCAGCGCGAAGACTTTTTAATTAATTAGTGAACTTGACCACATTGCGAGATAAGGGAAAGGTCTACTTAAATATAATTACTTAGCCCATTTAATCTGATTCGATTTCCCTTAGTATGTAGTACCTACACGCCTGTATATCCGTGATATATTGAGTTTATGCGGCGATGTTTTACTTTTCCGTGAGAGTAAAGTAATTAGGTAGCCAGTAAAAAGCTTTACCCTGTTCGGAGTTGGGGTTTTTTATTCAATTTTCGATCGCCGGGGTTCAGTTCAGCTAGCCCCGGAGTTTAACATAAAAGCCAGGTAAATTAATAGCCGATAGAAAAATTGTATGGTGAACACGTAGTTTTAAAACTACGGAGCACTAGTTTGTGAATATGCAAAATAGATTTTATGGTAGTGTTTCCTGAAATAGGTTGGTGGCCATTTTACAATATCATAAATGTGTGTATTAAATGAATTAGGTTGTCGATATAAAAAAATATTTATTCTAAAGTGTTTACGGTGCATAATTATTTTGTTTAGTTGTTTTTAATAAACTGAACTGAATTTACTGGCATCAGTTCAAAAAATTTATTATTATTTATATTTTTTTTTTTTTTTAGATAGTGTAGGTATTTCAAATATTAAGTAGGTAGCCACAGTAACAACACAACACAAGTAGGTCGTTATTAATTATGAATATGTTTAATAAGAAAATGTGGCCAGTTCACGAAAATTGACAGCTGGTTGAAATCCTCGCGCAGGTTTATTTCGGTTTAGACTATATAAACACAAAATGTTATATTAGGTATTATAATTATAGTTTAATAGCAAGGGATGGCGTTAATTTAATGAAAACATGTACAACACGACCCGAAAGTTACCAAGCTATTTCAAAGATGCCTGATTTCGGGTGTAATAATGTAACATTTTACGCTCAGTAAATTATTTTCTCATCAAAATGTTATAATTAGAAATTTTATGATCTATATTAATTTATTCGACACCGTGTAGCATCCGACCTCAATAAAGCCACTTCACTTGCTACCATAATGGCTCTTGAGGTTATCCTCAATAATTCCTCCCTGTTATGTTATCACTTTCCCTCTTCAAATTCCATCAGTAATCGCCACGTTATCAACGCGGAACTGATCGGAATCGTCAATTTAGTCCTGAATAGGTATGAATCGATAAAACGGGAAATTACCTTCAACAGGCGCGGAAATTCTATCCAATAAAATTTTCTTCTTGAACCATTCATAAATTCTCAATAATTGAATCGAACGTCAGTTTCACCCTCTCGGTTGCAATATCATAAGCCTGTGATTCTAGTTCATTTGGATTTATGGGAGCAGTCCACTTCGATAAAAATACGATCTCTTTTTGATAATTAGAAGGACCGCAATCAGCTGGGCGGGTTTTAACTTGGTAATCCAGTACGTTGGTCCTTGTCATTCTGAATGGAGAGCGCGAGGTGACGACACGTTATGCACATTAACTTGATTGGAATTATAATTGGCATTTTCGTAACTTTGCCGCTGACGAACTTAAATTGTCTACGTATAATTAAGTTTCATGTTACCAAGTAAATTTATATTATAAGACCCAAATTCAGCAGTGGATTAAATATGAATTTGCACAGCTTATAATGTTTACCCACGGACATGACCGAAAACTGAAAAAGGTTCATAAATTGTCGCACACAATACACACGTATTGGCACATGAAAGTAATTTATCGACTCCCTTGGTAAATGGATGATTAATGAAGCAAATATACCTTGCTATCGTTGCTGTGAATGTATAATTTGAAGCCGGACAATAAATCAGAGCGCGCGTTGACATCGGCGAGCGCGAGCTCGGCCGCGGGCTTGCAGGCCTGGCCGCCCTGCCAGCCGCCCTCGCCCTCCATGGGGAAGATGCCGCCAATATGGAGGTCCCCGTCGCGCCGGCCCTCGCTGTAGCCGCCCCCGCCGCACCCGCTCAGCCACAGCACCAGCAGCGTCCGCGCGCGCCCGCTGCCTCGACACCGCCGCCGCCACACAACACACTTGGCAACGACGAATAATTGCACTAACGTCTTCACTAACAACGCTTTAATATCACAATACACTGTTCTAGTTCGAAAGCTAAACATATTATTCACATCACTTTTTAATTTGACTAGCGGACGCTTTGAAAAATTAAAGTTTACTCGCACCCGCGGCAGGGACGCGGCGGCGTTTTGATATAAACGTGATATCACCCGTAGATATTGTAGACATAGCCTAATAAGCGTTAATTTTTCTATAAAATATGGCATCTCATGTGCACGGGGGCCCGGGGGGGCGCGCCCCGCCGCCGCGGCCGCAGCGCGACCCTCGGCGCCCTGCAGGGTCATCGCTCGCGGCGGGGACATGCTGTCATTGTTCACCTCTCCGAGCATTTTCCATGCTCTCTCCTGTAACAAACAAACGTTCATGTTTTCATTTGAATTGCAACTTTGTGCACTTTTGAAAATTTTGTTATTTGTAAATTCCAATGTGGAATAATTTTCGTTCAGTTAACCCAACTACAACCAAGCTTACACATATAAGGTTTTTGTTTGACAGTAAGCAGCAGTTGCACATGTAGCATGTAGATACTATGTGCAGCTCAAACGCTTCAACCAATTTGGTTACCTACATGAGATGTTAGAATTGTAATCGGGAGCGTGTCATCATGCTTAATTCAACAGACCGCTAGCAGCTAATTTGGTTGTAGAAATGTTCTAAATTCCGGACATTTTAACCAAACTCTGGGCAATGTTTTATTTACATTTATTTAGAATTAGTTGACCAGTGGGTCGCCGCTGTAGTAGAAGTAGCGCCGCTGTAGTTGGTATATTATTTATATTAACTAGTGTAGTTGCGTCAAAATCTGCTATCATTAGAATAAGATGGTAATTGGAGAAAAATATACTAAGTACTACTAATATTATTGTTATAACTAAATAATAAATAACTAGGCTCTAATTTATTCGTAGACCTTCAAAATTTGCTTTTATACTTAAGAATTGGGATATCTTTATTTCCCGCAAGAATTGTCGAATCGATAACATAAAATATTAAATATAGGTATAACGTTGATTACGGCATTAATATTATATCTATCTTCGATTTCTGATATTGGAGTCTTCGAATTCTCCATCTTTGTCTAAATTGTATAAGTTGAACACTTATTCATATCTTTATGGTACAAATATAGCCATTCATCGATATCAGAGTGATGTCGGCAATAACGCGAGTTTCAGTTTAATATTGACGTCTGGCGCGGCTTTAGAACCACTTAGCCGATAGCTGTAGATCACAATAGCAGACTTCGACGCTGCTACTTACAAAAAGAGTTCCATTCTTTCGAAATATCGGAGAAGCGAAAAACTTTTGCCCGGTTTTTATTTTATAAAGAATAAAACTACTAATCGTTCCGCTGAAAAAATATTATATTGGCTCTTGGTGGACGATGTACATGTACCTACCTATGATTAGTTTAAAACCAGTGATAGCCTATTGTTGTGACTGTTGGACTGCCAAGTCATAGGTCTCAAGTTTGAACCCACCTCTGATTTTTCGGATTCACGTACCTACGTATTGTACAATTATCACTTGCTTCGGTGATTTTAACGTGCACATCTTGCTACATTGTTCTCACATAATATACCATCCTAACATGAATGATGTAAACAAGATTTTGTAACAATATATTTTGATCTAAAAGAGTGTGGAGATTCTTGCCCGTTCTTCTCCATAGAGATCTACGCTAGGTAATGGGCAACTACAGTACTTTCAAAGTTTTTATGTCCTTTGACTGGGACTGTAGCTACATTTAATTTTCATCTTTGTTTCGACAGTTCAAAAGTGCCTGTAACTGGCCTACTTGAAATATTTTTTTTTTTTTTATTACAATATGGGCCTGCGTTGACCTCAATCACGCCTGATGGAAAGCGATGGATGAGATCTATGATGGAACGAGTGTGCCCAGAAGTTGCCTGTTATAGGTATATGTTGATATTTCTTAACGGCATGTAAAGCCAAGTCAAACGCCCGTGGGCAGCATAAAAGGTCTGACAATCAATATCAATAAAAAAAAAAACAATAGCACTGACAGCCTAGAGTGGTGTGACCGTGTGACAGTCGGACTGGTAAATCATAAATGTAGAACCTGTTCCTATAAAAACTTGGTGAATAATCGACTAGGTATTACTAAAGACTCACACACAAGTCGTAACGTTTACCCGTTGCGATCAGTAAAATACAGAAACCGCGTCCTATTCAGTAAGAATTTCTGCTGGCGGATACATAAAGCCTGATAATAATCGACTCTCTGTAATCGTGCCTCAATGAAATGAGAAGTTAATGATTCGTAGCTTATTCCTTTGTAATACCGTTGCTAATCAATGGAGGGAAATGGTGTTCAATTAAAATGACGATTTTTACTAAGCACGAGACTTAATTGAGTGCCGTCTTTTATTCATAAACCTTTTTACAAACATTGGGAGATCGTTCATTAATTTGGTTGCATTCATCGATATTTTCGTTCTTTGCTTTGAGATGTACGAAGAGTTAGGCAGGAGTGTACTTAATAGTACACCCACTTCTCTTCAGTTTGTTTAAGTCCCATAATAGGGGGCTAGCCTATTCCCATCAACCAGGCACAAATACAGACCCAGTGGCTGCTAGTGAGAAATTCCTGATGGAAAAAACCAATAACAATTTGCCCGATCCGGGAATCGAACCCAGGACCTCATGTCAACAGATTGCGACCACTAGACCAGCGTGGCAGTCAAAATATTGATACAAATTTTCACAAATTATGCCATTGTGATCTATTTTTAAATATTGTTTGACACAAGTCAAATACTTTTAAGAGAAATCGAATAGTAGAAGAATAGTTAGAAGAAGAACAAATAGGTTAATTATAAGCGAGGAGTTCTGTTTTTATTCTTTAGTTCTAACTTATTTAAACGAATGAAGTATCACACAAAGTAAATGAAAACAACACGTCATTTGGGGCGGAGAAGTGCGGGTTATCATTTGGGGCGGAGAAGTGCGGGTTATCATTTGGGGCGGAGAAGTGCGGGTTATCATTTGGGGCGGAGAAGTGCGGGTTATCATTAATTTGGGGCGGAGAAGTGCGGGTTATCATTTGTACCTGATGTTAAGGTGATAATTCTATTAGTCAGTGCTTGTCTCCATATTGAATAACATTGGAATTTCATAACGAATGTTGGCAATAAACAGCTATAATGAACTCATCGCGACCTCCGGCAGCAAATCGTGTATATATTGTGTAATGTGGCATTTTAGTTAAAGGGTGAGGTTAACGTAGTTAGGTGCGCGGTGATCAATCAGGACCGTATCGAGTGCGCGAGCGCGATACGTCGAGTTCGTAATTTAGATATTTACCCAGCCACCTCGGCTCACTGGCCGAGTGCCCGCATCCACCCAAATGATATATCACTTCCCCTACATAAAGTCGCAACTTCTCATCGCGGATGTAAACGGAATAAAACAATACCCTATTACAAACTTTGCCCATCTCACAAATAGTATTTTCAGTGCATTTTAGCTCAGATACGACAGTTAGTGAGTAAATGAAAGTTTCACAACAGAGCGACGTTAAATTCGACATTCTCTGGCAAGTCGAATGTCCGCCTCAGCAATCATTTCTCAAATTGTGTTTTCATACTTGTTCCTACGATAAGGTATATTTCAATTGAGGTTAAAAGGTTTCAATTTATCGTGTAGGTAGTGTAGTGAGTGAGTAATAGGTATAGTTAGTGATAAATAGTCCGTACTACACACTATTCTTTATTTTCACGGTCGCTTATTTGAATACTTCACAACAGTTTTAGGTGGAGCTCTAGCTAATTTCATCTTTATTCACCTAAATTAAAGTTTCCTTTTATTTGGACATAATCTAATGGACACTATTAGCTTTAATTCGAAGCCACCTTCCTCCCGTGTTTAAAAGAAAAATTGTTATGCGTAAAACGTTCCCATTTCACGGTAAATAAAATGAGGATAAAGTTAGGTATAAAGATTAAGGCTTTAAAAATAACGGCTAAAATGACGATAAAAAAATGAAAATAAAAAAGCTGAATGTTTTTATTTGTTTACATTTAAGATGTTAATCTCTAAGAACACTTTGGCTTAACAAAGTTAAATTTGTTGTTTTGTCTGTTTATTTTTAATTGGCAACCTTTACTAATCCGAAGTATTGCCAACCTAAGTTTCTGAATGAGGTTCCCTGTTCGGGTATTATTGAATAAGTTTATATAGACTTCAGAATAGTGTTGGTAAATGGCCTATAGTTCGTCCCTTTCCGTTTTCAATGACGCTTTAGTTATACTTCTACTGACCTATTTCTGTAATCCAAGCCCTAGAATAATGTTTACATAAAGAACGCCTGTAATCCTGAAGGGGTAGGCAGAGGTGTACCTAATAGGACATCCACATTTCGTCAGATGATGTCATTGTTTTTATAACGTTAATGTTAGAAAGCATGTTTAATAATGAATAAGCTTGCTGAATAATGAATAAGCGTGGTGATTCCAATATGTGTCCCTCAGGAATCTTAATAGAATAATAGATAAAGCACTTAATGAAAGGCAGTAAGCAATCACATTGAGGCTGAAGACCTGTTCGAGTGGTTGGCAGAGGCTAACGCAATCATGCCGTCATTGCGGCAATTTCCGAGGAAATCACATAAAGGAACCATTCGACCGTTCCATTTTCGCTTACTACTACTATTGTCTGTTTATTTTTATTGTTTTGACCGATTTATCTTATACATGTAACTGGATATCTCATTCATTAGTGTCTTTATGTTCGGAAGAAAACAATTCTCTAAATAACATTCGTGACCAGATAACATAACTTAAACATAACAACACTCATTGATTGTGTCATTCTTTAGAGCAACAAAATAGATTTAGTTTTTGCTTTTCTTTACTTTTAGTTCTCGGGTGGTTTTCATGTAGTTCTGTTTGTTATTTGTAATATTATAATACTTTAAATGCTTAGATGTAAGTGCTGTGCACAGCTGTAAGTGACAAATTCATTCTAGATTTTAAGTTATATTGTTAAAATACCTCAAAGAATGTATTAGTGAATAAGTCGTTGGAGTGCCATAATTAAATAAATAAAAATAAAAAACACACCTGGCCCCTTTTTATTCACAACGCTTCGATTCGATTTTCGATTCGGAAAGTCGGATATCTATCTTTTTTTGCCATTACGAAATCGAGCGAGATAGACATACGACTTTCCGAATCGAAAATCGAATCGAAGCGTTGTGAATACAATGCCTGTAATCTCCGAAGGCTTAGGCCTACCTAATAGTACCTATACACTCACATTTCACCAGTTATGTTTCAGTCCCATGGGGGCGAGCCAATTGCCATCAACAAAATCAAAATCAAAATGTTTTATCTCACATGGGCCTTACAAGGGCACTTATAAAACGTCGACAAAAAGGTCCAACCGGGCGCAATTCCAGACTCCGTGGCTGCTACTGAGAAATTTCTGATGATAGAAAAATCCAATAACACTTTTGCCTTTGAAGACAGAACTTACTCATTATTTTTATCTCTACGCATAGTAACACTTCTTCATATTCATTTTCACAAATATACGCTAGCTGTCGGTAACTGGATACAGTCACCGGAATATTTTTGATAACGACGATCATTACGTTGACACGTTTTTCGCAAGCTGAGCTCTTTACGTCGGCGTAACAACATCCCCGGGTCGTGTACCAACGTTTTTCTGTTTGCTTATTGACATTTTGCTGACACGAGGCCATAAATGTAATAAAACGTTGCGAATGTAAAGAAAAACCGACCAAGTGCGAGTCAGACTCGCGCATAAAGGGTTCCCCCTACCATCGTATAAGGCCCCCTTCAGTTTATAATTATTTTTATTATTTGTAACCGACAACAGAAATACACATTCTAGGAAAATTTCAACTGTCTACCTGTTACGGATCAAGAGATACAGCCCGCTGCCAGAAAGACGGATGGACGGACGGACGGACAGCGGAGGCTTAGTCATAGGTTCCTGTTGGTCACCCTTCGGGTACGGAACCTTGAAAAAACCCGGCCGGGGGCAGAGGGAACCTCGAAATCAACCATTTACTTTTATAGAGTCAGTACAGCATTCGTCTTGGTTCATTTACATTTCGGGGCTCGTTTCGTAACCGAGCTGATTTTCTGTCTAGGAATGGGTACGTATATACCTCTACATAAACTACGTAAATCGGCGAGGTTTCAAATTCTCGGTAGTGAAATACGAGAGGCAGAATTTCTAAAGCAACGCTGTATGTATGCCGATGTATTTTGAGGCACACAATTTTTGTGTAGAAGCAAGCTTGATTCTAAGTAACTTATTAAATATACAGTCGTAACGTAAAAGTTACAACTGTATATTTAAGGCCGTTTTCTATAACTTACTTACGTATAACTGTCGGTTAGTATGCCTACATCTCGTAGCTATCGGTGTTTCCATAAACAAAGTTAGCTTGAAATACCCTTTCCGCGTCACCTACCTGGCACTTGATTCAAAGAAAAATATAAAAAAAAGCTTTTCTGTGACGTTTTGCTTCTAACCGTCGTCGGTAAGCTAAATGTCAAACAGACAAGAGATAGCAACCTTCCGATACCTGTTGGTAAGTTATTGAAAATGGCCGTTAATACGTTAAGCAAAATACCTTCTTAATATATAGAAAAATCACCTGCCACTATGCTCGTACACACGGCGACATATCAAGCAATAAGTTTCCAGTATAACATGGCCTCACTTTTTATAGATTTCTCGTACAAACTAGAGATCCGCATAAACTGGTTTTGTATAGCCTGATTGGTAGTCGTGCGTACACGGGAATCTCCGAAACGATTTTAATGAAATTTTGTGAGTGTGAATATTTGATTCCAGCCTTTTGGATCCGAAAGGTGGCGCCGTGCGAGGCACGGACGGGTCGCATCCACCAGTAATTATATAAATATTAGGTCGTTCGTCGTTACATATGAAATTAGCGTTTTGTCGTACTGGCCACTTTGATCTCAAATAACTAATCTTTGGTTAGGAATTCCAAATTCAAATTTATACAGCTATTTACTCATGCATTTGTGTTTCGAAAACCATAATTCATTTGTTTTTCCTCTTTTGTATTTTTTCTTTACGTCAAATAACGAGATATTTCAAGTTTTCTATTTTGCAAACTGAGTTGCAAAATAGAAAACTTGAAATATCTCGTTATTTACGAGTACGAGTTCCACCGTGGCACCAGTGCTGCAGAAACGACTCGAAGGATTAATTATGTGTATGGCGGCGGTGTCGCAAAAGAAAACACAGTGCGTTTTTGGTTCCAACGTTTTCGTTCTGGAAATTTCGACCTGCAGAAGCCCTGTGGACGGCCGGAGACCAAAGTTGATAATCAAGAATTGAAGGTTATTGTGGAAGCAGATCCATCGCAAACCACGTCCGAGTTAGCTATAGGCTGCGGTGTTACTGATAAAACTTTTTTAATCCACTTGAAGCAAATTGGGAAGGTGAAAAAGCTTGAAAGGTGGGTACCTCACGAATTGAGTGAAGCAAATCGACAAACGCGCGTCGACTGCTGCGTTACACTACTCAACCGGCACAATATGAAGGGATTTTAAATCGAATCATTACCTGTGATGAAAAGTGGATCCTATACGATAATCGGAAGCGCTCATTGCAATGAATGAACTCTGACGAACCAGCCTAATCATACCCCAAGCGAAAACTGACTCAAAAAAAGTTACTTGTGAGCGTTTGAAGGACCAGTGCCGGTGTCGTCCACTACAGCTTTCTTAAATCTGGCCAGACGATTACGGCAGATGTCTATTGTAAGCAACTGCAAACCATGATGGAAAAGCTAACTACTAAACAACTGAAACTGGTCAATCGCTCTAGGCCACTGCTGCATCAGGACAACGCTAGACCACACACTGCTCAACAGACGGCTACCAAATTAGAGGAGCGTCAATTGAAAGATATCCACCGTACTCTCCGGACCTTGCTCTAACAGATTACAATTTTTTTCGAAATTTGGATAACTTCTTGCAAGGGAAAAAATTCAACTCCGATGGGGCAGTCCAAACCGCCTTCAAAATTTTTATTTATTTCCATCCGAATGGTTTTTTTTAGTAAAGGGATCAATAAACCTATGAGATGGCAAAAGTACATACTTTGATTAATTAAATATTATAAATAAACAAAAATCGACTTTATGTTCCTCTTATATTTGTATAAGAGGAACATAAAGTCGATTTTTGTTTGTTTTTTCGTTTTGACGCCAATTTCATATGTAACGACCTAATATATCAAACATTTACTATTTTTGCATGTACATATTTTTGGAAAAAGAAAGGAAAAAAAGTGGAAAGTAAATACCTAGTTCGTAATATTTTGTATGAGCTATATAACGAAGTACTTTCCGCGCGTGCCCGGCTTTACACACAAACCTTGAGACGGGATTTATCTACTCTTACCGATGTAGAGTAATCCTCACAAGGTTACAGGTGAAGTACCAAGAGGATCATACCACTCATGCATACGAGAAGAATAGGCGGGAGGTTTTCACAAATACCTTTACACCTACACTTTCATGATGCCTGTAAAAGCATTACCCTTGACGAAGCCGAAAAGCACGTCTTGGTGTCTCCATCGCAATTGCAATATTTTTTTGTTCTAGACCATACCTGGAAACCTTCTAGTTACGGAGATATTTGGGGGTAAAAGTTCCAACCTTTTCAAAAGTTTTTTTTTTATAAAAAGTTTTTGTTGTTTTAACTTTACTTTAAATACCTCCACGACCCCTGCACTATTCAATGCATCCACCCGATCAATGTTTTGAGTGCGTTACACTGAGTCCTGCCATAAAATGTGTTTTTTCACAACAAATAAAATAAATAAGTCGTTTCCAAGCAATAACTTTTGTATGAGTTATTTATTTTGATGTACAGAATGCTTCGTAAAGGTTCCGTTTACACCCTGTATGTTACTTATCATTAGTAAGCACGATGCATAAACACAATTATTATCTTGAATACGCGCATCAAGGCGAAAAATAAACACCTAACGCAATCAGTGTGCCATTGTGCTGGATTGTAACGCGATGTTAGACGCTTGGTTCATGTAAATAGCTGACTTCGACCTCACGAAACAGATATAAAACGATACTCTATTTGGTATTCTGTGCTCGAGCGAAAACAAAAATAATTTTAGTGATTTGTGAGGGTAGTTAAATTACGTCTTTTTCTCTTTTGTCAAGCGTAACAACTGCTGTCAATGGCGGCAGCTGTCACGCTTCATGTATTTTAATTTATCTCGACTGAGATTAATTGAATCTATTTACTGCAAAACTATGCAACGCACATATTAAAATCAGGTTCTTACCACCATATTGTGAAAGTAGGATCCCTCTTAAATAAATCAACTTTAAACTTCACATTCAATTTATTTCCATCACATTAAAAACCCCTTTATATAAATAACTATTTAAATCCCATACATGTTTTCTATATACGAATAAACTGCTCCAAACTAAATCACACCAACAATTACCGAATTTTCTTCAGTCGACTCAACTATCTGTCATATTCAAAAAAACCTTCATAACATCTTAAGAAGCTTTTTATAGACCATAGACTTCTTCATCTTAAGAAGCTTTTTATAGACCATAGACTTAAAACGTGCCAGTAATTCATAGACATAAAATTCTATTAAACTAATATTACAACAGCACACACAGTTTAACCCTTCTTGTTTGAAACCTATTTACGTCTAAACTGAATTTAGAAACTCAAAAAATCTTATATCTAAACTTTTTAAATTAAAAAGCGAAAATTCTTTTGTCCGAGTTGGGGCTAACAAACTTTAGCTTTTTCTTGCAAAGCATACTGTTTTGTAAATTGCCGGTGAATTTTTTCACTCTGTTTCTCCATTTGCAATTTTAAAGAATTTATTTTACAGTAAATAAGGCTCGTCGTCTGGTCTCTACAAAGGGTGAACACCCCCAGCATTCCAATTTTGAATTCTTACTTGAGCAGCTTTGTATGCAGGGGTTGATGAAGTCGCATAATTCAGGCCTTTTACTAGTGTCTAACAGCGGACAGACATACCGACAAATTAAATCATCAGCTCAAATATTCGGTATAGATATGCAGATACATTTTCCTGTTGAACCTTCGAAATGAGGTATTCCTACCAATTTGGTAATTTCGTCTGTCAATTGAAATACCTGCACGTGAGTTCAGAATTTATATTGGCAAATAGTTTTGGAGAGTATAATATGCGACTACGTACCGCATCATTGTATATTTACATGAGACTTTATTGATAGGTACTTAATAATTTTGTGACAACCGATGCAGAACTGAATTGACTTTTCTCATACATTTCTATTTTGGGGAAACCATTGATAAGTTTAAATTCAGTCTAGATTCAGAAAAAGTCGTAATTTTCTTTTGTTTTTATTTTTTTAGAACTAATGACCCGCTTTTAATGCCCTGACAATTAAGAACGTAACAAAAAAGAAAACGGTCGAGCCGTCCTCAAATAAATAAATAAATATCGCTCGATGGCGCTAGATGGCGCTAGATGGCGCTGTGTGTTAATGACACACAGCGCCATCTAGTGCCACACTAAGCAACGAGGCTTGTGTCTTGGACACCAGATAATTGATATACTATATGTATACTTTTTTGTTTGTAAATACATACTTATTATACATATAAACATCCATGACTCGGAAACAAATGTCCATGCTCATCACACAAACATTTGCTCCAACTGGGATTCGAACCCGGGTCCCGAAAAACGTAAGGTAGCCTCACCACCGCTGCGCCATTCGGGTCGTCAAACGTCGAAATACTCGTATTACAAATATTTCTTAGTCATACATGTGGCAATTGATTTTGATTTACATATTAAAAATTAGGATCATAATATATATTGATAGAATAAATAGTTACCAATGTGTATACACTATTCTCTTAAGTATAATAAAGCAATATCATCGCAAAGTTACATAAATCGTAATGAAAATATTTAACAATATCACTGTATAAGACCATTGTGAAGAGCTAAGAAAGATATCCTATAACTGATATCTTTATCTCTCATTCTGAAGCTCAACAATATTGTTGAAATTAATTCTCGATAGCAAATTCTATCTTGAATTGATCTTATCTTACCTAAATAGACGCTTCGTGGGTCTCCGCCAATAAAATCAATCTAATATAACCGATGTCGTGATATTTAACTAACCAGGATCTGTCTTTTAGTTTACCGGAGAGAAATCATAGAGAATAATATTACAAATTCCACAGGCCATTTCGCAATCTTACCGAGCTTTACTAGATGAAACTAAGATTTAGCTATGTAAAAGTCTAATTAATGATGCACAGTCTGCATTGACTTAGCAAAGCTTGCCATAGTCTCGAATTGCTGAAAAAACTGGTGACTTCCCAACACACGATATTCGTCCGAAAAGATCAGGTACTGTTTATAAGTAGAGTCCATAATGCTTCAATAACACAGTATGTTATCATTTACTTGTTTAAAACGTTCGTGACACGTGGCGCGGGGATGTTTATGAACGATGGCGTCGTAAAAATGTTCAATTTACGATCCGATTACGTCCGACGGGGGTTTGGAACATTAACTGATGTTGGTGCGGGCTCTTTAGATGCGTAAGGCGCGCGCCGCAAAATTGCGGTTGTACCAGGGCGCGGCGGCCGGCATAATTAAATTTACCATACCACACCTACAGGTGCAAGCAAACTTGCTTTCTTTGCCGAAGGAACTAACTCCGTTTTACAATAGTGTGACATCACACACCCAAGGACGAGATTCGCCCCTTTATTGAGTTCGTGTTCAAATCCCAACTGACGATTGTTATTCTTTTCATAACAGGAAATTTCGGATTGAATGAAAGCGGTTTCGGTATATTGGATGCCAGCTTTCTGCTTTTTTCGACCACAAAGAGAGTCGGAGTAGCACAAATATAATACAATTTTGGGAATTTAGTCTTTTGTAAGGTAAATCGTGAATGGAAATGAGCGTTAAACGAGTCGACGTAATGAGGCTAACGAGCAGCACCTATAACGGTTTATTCTATGACTTTCCTTCATTCCACTTTTAGGATTATGCTTTTCGCGTTTTTATTTTTGACAGTAGGTTGCTGAATTATTTCTCAGGGTGAGAGTTAGGGACAGTGGGACAATGCGGGTGCTCGGTGATGTTTTATTGCTGTCTCTGTCGAGTGATGGTAATAATGAGCGGTACACGGTCGGCAGTGGGTCGTAGCTCTCTTCGAAAACAGTCCTTTCCGACATAAATAACAAATGGTGTTTGAAAAGACCCATCACAGAACATCTCGGGCTATGTCACAACTTTGATTGTATCCATTTAACTTGAGAACTTAACACCGTTAAATATTTAGTGTACATGTCGTAGCGAGGTGTATTGTCGGTTCAGAATGTAATTAGAGGCAATCTGTGAAACAAGTTTTGTGTAATTACTTCAAACAAACTTACATGAACTAAGATATCCCTAAAATTTTCGTTGATGTAGGTTTATTAACTGCAAATTAGTTTCTAGAGTTACTAATACAGCAGTAAGTAATTATAATTAAAACGTAACTGGCTTCGCCTGCGTGAAGTTCGGGAATTGTCCCACGGGATCATATTACCGGAATAAAAAGCATCCTGTTTATTAATCCAGGTTATTCCGTATCTGTGTGGCAAATTCTATCCAAGTTCGGTCAGTAGTTTTTGCGTGAAAGAGTAACAATCATCCAGACATCATACATCCATACATCCTCACAAACTTTTGCATTCATAACATTAGTAGGATTTATGTTGACATGATGCCAGTGCCAAGAAGATTTCCTAACAAACAACCTATAAGAATTGGTTGGTATCGAAGTAAATCAGTGTGTCAGTTAATAGTAGAGCAGTTAACAATGTCGATAAGGTGTCTGGTGCACAAAGAAATAAACGGTCGTTTGTTCGGGCGGCGTCGAAAGGAAAAGCAATTAGCTAGAATGCAAATAGCAAAATGTATTGTAGTGTTGAACACATTTGCATACGAAGCGACGAGCGGACGGAATTCCGAGGGCCTGGCGCACCCATTCCCAGTATAAGCTTCCGCTCAAAACTTCCATCGTAAAGCTAAAAAACCAATGCTCGCTCACTGTAATTTCGTTTGGTGAGAACAGAACGCGATTCCAAGTTTGCGTAATTTGTAACGAAAATTGCCTCTGTACGAAAACTAACTTCTGAGAAACTAAAAATACCCGTTATTGTAGCTGGAAGGTTACATTTTTAATTGCCTTTTACCGCATTAACGTTCTTTACGATCACTATAGATTCAAGGCAGTTAAGTATTCATTTGTTTTCATGAAAAGTGTTTTCTGCGAAACGTTTACGTTGGGCTATTCCGATTTACGTGGTGCCATTTGGAGGAATTGTCTAATTAACCTGCCTATTGAACAATTTATTACACAACCCTGGATGTTTCTGTGTAATTTCGGCTCAACCTTATTGACTGTGGTATTACGAATAAATCACTGACGCTGTAATTTGGTTTCGGGCGCCAATATTACAAGCATCTAAAATTCATTATTACAATATATATACGTATACCTGATGTTTTTTCTCCGCAAATTGTAATGTAATACACCTGTTGCAAGGTTAATAAGGATTTCAGCCATTTGTTTTCCGGATATTAATAACCTTATTCAACAATGATTAACATTGGGCAATAAACCATGAATCTTGTTTAATAACCTCAATGATTTGTTGTATGACTTTTTCTAGACTAGGTTTATAAAAAAGAAAATGTATTTTGCGTTTCAGTCTTTCGGTATTATTGATAGCGGTAGAAAGAAAAAAAGAAAGAAACATGATTATTTGGCACAATATGCCATAAGTGCACACAACAAAACAATAATAAGAATATAATAAAAACCTAAGAATACACAATTAAAAACTTAAAACTAAACAGAATAAAAGATTAGTTGTCGAAAGTTGTTTGTTTTTGTAGCAATTAAAGTCTTAATACACAAGAGTATGACAATTTATAGTATGAGTGAGTAAAACAATTTTGGCTTTATAAGGCCTAAATTCCTCCTACGCCACCGTCGGTCGCGCGTACGAGTATAAATTGTGTTCTATACCTGTTGTGTGTTGTGTACCATACTGCGATGTTGACGTCAGCGGCGCGTACGTTGCTACTATATTTATCCTCTCTCTGACCGACCGTACGCGACCGACATCAGCGTAACAGGAATTCAGGCCTAACAGTGCTCATTACGCGGTATTACCCGATACTTCATAACAAGGTCCACTTCTATTCGACCTATTGCTTTCAGCGCCTTTAACACAACAAATATATAAACCTTTTCATTCAATTGCCTTATGAATTGGGCCGAATAAGATATACTCCACAATTTTCTTTCATGACCCTACTATTGAAATGTAAATAGCCCTTAGGCGATTTTATATTAAAAATAAGCTTCATTACAAATGTGGGGGAATGTTGGAAGAAGTAAAAAATCTCTTGATATATTTCAGGAAGATAACAAAGCCCCAAAGTCGTGACATATTTCAATTACTTTTGGGGGCGCGTCCCCGTATGCAGGCTATCATCATGTGAAAATAGCCCCCAAAATGTTTTCCATGATCCGCTTTATGTTTGCACGTTCGGTTTTGTAAAACGTCGTCAAGTTCTTTTTTAAATAAGATTTACGCCTTCTTTAGTAAAATTACGTTCTTGCTTGACATTGTTTTTTATATGAACTATTTTCTAGCCCAACTATTATATATGAACTATTTTCTAGCCCAATGTCCGTGTGGTGTCGGACTCGAAGAATGCCACCACCCCATCTCATCCAGTGGGTGTCGTAAGAGGCGACTAATGAAATACTAAGCATAATTATGTAAAAATCAAGAGATATGCACAATAGCATCCCCAAGGAGGGTTGACGTCAGGCAGGCGGCCGGTCATAAAATCTTTGCCAAAACCCAAAGCAGTATGGATATTCAAATAAATGGAAGTAATTTGAGGGCTAGGGCGTACCCCACAGGCGATGCGCAGGGGCAGCACCCGGCCACTGCGGAAAGTGGACAAGGGTTGTCGCACCAGAACGTGTGGGTGCGACGTAAGACGCAAGCCCGGAGAGTAAAAGATGCAAGAATGAGGTGCGCTAGCTGGAATGTAGGTACGATGACTGGAAGAGGAAGAGAATTAGCAGATGTTCTTAAAAGGCGACGGATAAAAATAGCGGGTCTGCAAGAGACTCAGTGGAAGGGTGAGAAAGCAAGAGAGATAGGAGAAGGATATAAATTTTATTACTGTGGAAGCGATGGCAAGCGAAATGGTGTGGGCATAGTTTTGGATAGTGAGTTGAAAGAATCTGTGGTGGATGTTAAAAGAGTGAGCGATAGAGTGATAGCTGTAAAAGTGATTCTGAATAGTTTAGTGCTTAATATAGTTAGTGTGTATGCACCCCAGTCAGGAAGTGAGGATAGCGTAAAAGAGAAGTTCTGGGAAGACTTTGATCGAGTGATGTTGGATGTGCAAGAGAGTGAAGAAGTGTATGTGGGGGGTGATTTCAACGGACATGTAGGAAGAATGAAGGATGGGTATGAGAGAGTGCATGGCGGTTGGGGGTATGGAGACCGTAACAATGACGGCGAGGCACTGCTTCAAGCTGCGTCTGCCTTCGACCTGGCAATAACAAATACGTGGTTTAAAAAAAGAGACGAACATCTTATAACATATAAAAGTGGCCACCACGCGACGCAAATAGGTTTTTTCCTGGTTAAACGGGACAGTCTTAAATACGTTAAAAACTGTAAAGTGCTGCCAGGCGAAGATTTAGTCACCCAACACAGACTGGTCATAATGGAGGTAAAAATCAGTGTCTCGGCCAATAGAAACAAAGAACGGCCCTTACCCAAAACCAGATGGCGTATGATAGAAAACGAAGAATGAGCAAGTATGTATAAGAGTCAAGTAGTAGATAAGATGATTGAAATGAAGGATAGGAGAAGAATTAAGAATAGGAGATTTGGAAGGGAAGTCTGTAAATGAATGTTGGAAAGAGATGGCGGATTGTATAAGAAGAGTAGCAAAAGATGTGTTTGGAGAATCCAAAGGGAAAGGTATGATAGATAAGGATACATGGTGGTGGACTGAAAACGTGCAAAAGAGTCTGAAAGAGAAAAAGGCTGCGTTTAAAGAATGGCAGGGTGTAGCAAACGGGAACGACAGCTTAAAAGAAGAAAAGAAGAATAATTATAAAGAATGGAAAAGAAAGGCAAAAAAGGCGGTAGCAGTTTCCAGGGCTTAGGCGCAGGAGAAGTTATATGAATAACTGGACAGTCCTAGAGGCCAGAAGGAGCTCTACCGGATTACAAAAGCAAGAGAAAGGAGAACGAGAGATATGGATCATATAAAGTGTACGAAAGTCGGCGCTGGTCAGGTTTTGTCTAAAGATGATGAAATAAAAAGGAGATGGAAGGGTTATTTTGAAAAGCTAATGAACGAAGAGAATGCATGGAGCGGTGTGCTTAAAGACAAGTAAATATGGGTTTGGTGAGGGAAATCTGCATGGATGAAGTGAGGAAGGCAGTTCAAAGTATGAAAAATGGAAAGGCCATGGGCCCAGATGAAATACCAGTAGAAGTATGGAAGTGTTTAAAAGAAGACGGATGTATGTGGCTGACTTTATTCTTCATTAAGTTGTTGTATGAAGGAGCGATCCCACAAGAATGGTGCAATAGTTCGCTAGTGCCCATCTTCAAAAATAAAGGTGATGTGCAGGACTGCAACAACTATCGGGAGATAAAGCTCATGTCACATAGTATGAAAGTATGGGAGAAGGTGATAGAGAAAAGAATAAGAGAGGAGGTTAAGATCACCCAAAATCAGTTTGGGTTTATGCCAGGTCGAGGAACAATGGACGCCACTTTTGCACTTAGCCAATTGTGCGAGAAATACAGACGTGCACACAAAAACTTGCACATGGTGTTCATTGATCTGGAGAAAGCGTATGATAGGGTACCTCGTGATGTGTTGTGGTGGGCCTTGAAAGAGAAAGATATACCTGGGAAGTATGTAGAGTTAATTCGTGCTATGTACTCTTATACCTACGTCCGGTCAGCTGCTGGCAAAACCGATGAGTTCAGTGTGGCTGTAGGCTTGCATCAAGGGTCGGCTTTAAGTCCTTACCTCTTCTTGTTGATCATGGACGATTTAACGTCGGACATCCAGGAAGAGGCACCCTGGTGCTTGCTGTTTGCCGACGACATTGTTCTTGTTGGGGAAGATGGACCTGAGATCCAGAGCAGATTGGAGAAATGGCAACAGAAACTGGAGAACGTTGGCTTGAAAATCAGTAGAAGTAAAACTGAATACATGTTCTGCGATTTCGGCGGTCTCTCCAGTTCTGGAGCCATAGCGTTAGATGGCGCGCCTCTTCCTGTCTGCTCCGACTTTCGGTATCTCGGTTCACTCGTGCAAAGCGATGGCGAAATAGATCGTAGTGTAAAGCACAGAATTAACACGGGATGGATGAAGTGGCGGCAGGTCACGGGAACAATCTGCGACTCCCGCATTCTCCTTAAACTTAAGGGGAAGATTTATAAAACAATGGTTAGACCTGCTGTCTTGTATGGATCAGAATGTTGGACCACAAAAGGGATGAATGAAAGGTATTTGCATGTCGCGGAGATGAGGATGCTAAGGGGGATGTGTGGTTTACTCGAATGGATAAAGTAAGAAATGAGTATATAAGAGGAAGTTTGAAAGTGACGCCGGTGACTGAAAAGTTGTGTGGTAATCGGTTGTCGTGGTATGGGCATGTGATGCGGAGGAATGAGGAAAATGTCGTGAAGAAAGTTTTGAGTATGAATGTGGATGGGTATATGAGTAAAGGAAGACCAAAGAAACGATGGATGGACTGTGTTAAGAATGATATGGCAAAAAAATAAGTGTCTGATGAGATGACGAAAAATAGAGAAGTATGGAGGAAGAAGACATGCTGCGCCGACTCCAAATGAATTGGGATAAGGGCAAGAGAATGATGATGATATTTTCTAGCCCAAGTCCAAGTCCTGCTATGGCAAAGTAAACCTTATTCCTTCTATCTGGTGAACAGATTGTCCTATTAGCTGCGTTACCTGTGTACAAACAACATGATGCTGTGATCTCAAATCCGCTTACCAATCGCGATGGTTATAATAATGTCCCCGAGGATTGTTCGCTGTGTCGCTTCCATGGCCGAGGTCCAAATTCACGTACGGACATTCATTTTACGGCCGTTTATTACGACCATTAATATTTTATGGCCTGACGTACCACACAATGATTTTAGAGGGAGTAGTTTTGATCCTTTGTTAAAAAGATTGACTGGTTTCTAAGTTATAATAACGATGTCTATGAAATAAGAGATGTCTCATTAAAGCAATTCGGTGGAGTTAATTGCGAGATTTTCCCTTAATAAGCTTAAATATCATTACAACAAACAATTATGTTTGTCGGTGTTTGTTTGTATTATTTTCAATAAGAAAATAATATTCTAAAGATTGAAGCGCCAATAAACTAAAATTACCTTGATGTACTTACTCATTGCCGTTAATTAAGGATGGCAACTACTGGAATCACGGACTGGAATTAAAACCGTTAATAATTCATTTATTAAGTTTTTTGTCAGAATTCCAGCGTGGTTGTTTAAATTCCTTGCATCATCAACTTCTTTCTGCCTTTGTCTCATGTTACTTCGGGTCGGGGAAACACGTTTTTTTCTGCCACTCTCCTCTGTCAACTGTCACGCTAAATTCCTTCCGTCATGGATACTAAAACATTCAAGTCGAGTACTTATCTAGAGTTATAGGAAACAGTTTGGAAATAGAACGATTTTTTAAAGCTATAAATTTTGCACGTGATCTTAGCTGGAGTCCTGCGATCACGCCCGGACCGAAGCAACTTCCAAAGCTATTCAGCTAAACGCTTCGCTAATTAACATGGCCGATACTCAATTTTACCGAACGTTACTGCGGTTCTTTTATTAGACATCGAACAAAACGTGGTTATGAAGAATTCAATAAATCGAGGAAAGTTTAATATTCCGGAACAAAATGGTAGGGCGGGAAATATTTGGAATAGTTCAATGATTAAAAATGGATCATTCGTGACGTCCAGACTATGTTTGGTTTTGCCGTGTACATGTTTTTGATCCTTTTATAACTTCATCTTAATTTGACCTACAAGTTAAGCAAACGACTTATCCATAAATTCAAACTAAACATTATTTCATTGGTGGAATTTCCACTCACCGTGCTGTGCCTAGAGTTGAAAATAAAATTGAATGTTTTACTGTAGGAATTAATTCAGGTGTCGTCTAACGTTAGTAGTTGTAAACGGCGTATAAGTGTAATCGTAAGTAATAAAATACATGACATGTAACATCACTGTAAAATGATGTCGACTATGTCTTTAGGTACATAAGTAGATGTCACATCTATAAAAATGAATAAAATTGAAGTGTCTGTTTGTAATTTTAAAACAGCTTTTTACTGAATGCTTAGGAAACTATACGGTGTTTATAAGAAAACGTATTTTTTTAAAAATTTGGTCCATCTGTCTGTTTGTTCCGGAACCTCCTAATCTCCGGAACGGCTGGACCGATTTTGACGGGACTTTTACGGGCAGATAGCTGATGTTTTATGGAGTAACATATTTATTTTTTTTAGAAAAAGGAATATAGTACCGCGTAAAAAAAATTAAAACCTTTGAATTGGTAACAAAATGAGATTCAGAAAGGGATAATGTAACATTTTCTTTACTAATGTCACGCGAATGAAGGCCGCGGGCAACAGCTAGTAAAATATAAAAAGCAACGCAGTTTCAACAGATGAAAATTTGAGTCCTTCACCCCAGTGAACCTTATTCATATTCTCGCTCGTAAAAAACTTAATTCAATTCAAGCTCGTGAAGATCGTTACGTTAATTTTTGATAACTTGAAGGAAACCGAAAGGATTTTTCGCTAGATATGTACCTAATTGAATTTGTTATACAGTTTGAATAAAGTAGCAAGGAAAAGTGTGAACTTTTATCTGAGGTTTGACTTTTAGCTCATCAGCACATTTAAACCGCGTCAACCACTGGCAGGGTCAATTTTTCTTAGCAATGATGACATTTGACGCAGCACTTGAACGCAGTTTTATATTACATTGGTGAAATTGGTCCATTGAGAAGGAGAACAGAATTATATTGTCCTTTGTTTATAGTTCCGATAATCTTACATTAACTCCTAGGTGCTCCGAATGTTCCCGTAAGGGGTATCTACTGTGGCATGAATCGACACATTACGGCAGTGTCTGCTTCATTAACGCGGCCTCCGCCCGTGTTACTTCAGGGCACGTTAGAAGGCTTACGTATAACTTACTGCTTACTTAAGCGTTATGATCTGACTCTAAGTACATACAATTCTACGTCAAAGTGTAATTTGTGGCTGACCTCATGTAGGAATACTCGTACATAAACTTAGTTGTGTTCATTACAAATGTTGAAGGCAGCCCGGTCGAGGTAAACTAATTTGGAACGCATTCAAACTAACGGCCCATCTTTGAACCAAGAATCCTTATTAAAGTCGAAAGCTCGCGGATTTGCTTACTTCAGATACGTAGGTACCCCTAATGTTAACCTATTATGTATGTACAATCGGGATTTTTGCACCTTTTGTAGATTTGGGTAAACGTTCCGGGCGAGTTTTATTTGCGTTTGTTGTTTTTTATTGCGTTGTTTAAAAAGTGTTGGTGCTAATTGGACCGGTGGTATTCCGTAGAGAGCTCAAAGAGGTACGAACGGAGTTTATAAATTCGCGCTTTTGTCAATAGGTACGTTAATATAGCAAGATTTTAATCCAAAATAAAAAATTAGACACATACTCAGGTGTTGGCGTAAATACAATTATGCTCCGTAATCTCGTCCTCATTTAGTACTTGTAGTTTGCACTTCTTGCTAACTCGCTATCACATTTTTTTAAAGATGAATCGATTTCATCAAAACGAATATGTTATCTGTGGTCCGGTCTTGGCGCGGTTGTCTGGACATCTGTCAACTCATTGTACTTTTTTGTGAAGCGCGCAGGTCACGTATCCGATACTAAAGTTCCGATAATTTTGTAATTACCAAACCGAGATGGGAAAACATCGAAGAAAACGAGACGAAAATATGAGAGAACTCAACGAACGTCTGCGAGAACTAGAAAATCGGTCGAACAAGCGAAAACGGAGTCGTCAGCGAAAATCTGGTAAGCTTTTTTTTGTTTAGGTACCTACCCACTCGTCTTTTCCTAGAAGTACCTGGCACCCTGGCTTAAGATGCACATGTCTCTAGAGTTTTCACGAGAGGTTAACCATGAGAACACCGCTTGTGCCAACCTATTATTACGACATCATTAGAGCTTTCACGAGAGGTTAGCCGATGATCTTAGCCATCTAACAATAGAACGACATCACAAGAGCTTTCACGAGAGGTCAGCCGATGGTGTACAAGTTCAGTTGTTCGCACATGTCTCTAGAGTTTTCACGAGAGGTTAACCATGAGAACACCAACTGTGCCAACAAATAGTAAGACATCGCTAGAGCTTTCACGAGAGGTTAGCCGATGATCTTAGCCATCTAACAATAGAACGACATCACAAGAGCTTTCACGAGAGGTCAGCCGATGGTGTACACGTTCAGTTGTTCGCACATGTCTCTAGAGTTTTCAAGAGAGGTTAGCCATGAGAACACCAATTGTGCCAACAATTAGTAAGACATCGCTAGAGCTTTCACGAGAGTTTAGCCGATGATCTAAGCCATCCTACAGTAGAACGATATCACAAGAGCTTTCACGAGAGGTCAGCCGATGGTGTACCTACACATTCAGTTGTTCATAATTGCGTCCCTACTGCATCCCTTGAACTATCACGAGAGGTTAGCCGTGGATTTAAACTCGACCAGTCAGAGGCCTAACTCTAACTATTCTTTCTAGACGAGTATGAAACCCGCTCCAGTCGAACACGCTCGAGAAGCCGTGGGTATCGCGACCGAAGTTGTGAGACACGTGATAAATTCCGTCGCAGCCTGACTCGCCGCGACAGCTAATCCCCATAACGCCACATACCATTGACTCCTTGCCATCAATTATCACCTATTCCGCCACTTCTGACTACAGACAGTTGTCCTGTATCACCGAATGAAGGAAATATTTAAAAACTAAATGAAGAAGTGGCAGCCGCACTGAGGATGGTGGAGTAAAAAGGGACCAACGAATCAGGGGGCAGCAGATCACCTCGGCTGCTGTCATTACACCAATAGGCAAAGTTTTTTTTTTTTTTTTTTTTTTTTGTTAAACAATCTAATCACCAACTAAGAGAGTAGTGATCAAATTTTAACTCTTAAGTGATGCAGCCAGACTACTTTGTCACATTTATCATGCGAATGCATCACCACGCTCCCTAATCCTGCCTGGCCTCAGTAACGAAAAGAAGGAGCTAATGGGGCAGACTCCAATATCTGTTCAGGGATAAGCTACACGACAAGTTACACTCACTACAGAGGCGCCAGCCACGACGTCGGGGGGCAGGAATACGTCTAGCTCAGGTAGACTGGTACATTGCAGTATTTCACTGAAGTCTGGAATAATGTTATCACCTATCCAACAATACAACGATTGGATCAAGGGTTATAAACTACACTTTTTTGAAATTCCAGTTTAAACTTGCATTCCTAAAAACAATAACTTCAGTCAGAAAGAAAGCAATCTTATTTAACGGAAATTAATAAACTCCTACAGTTATGGTGCTATTGAATGATGTTTATCAATCAATTTTTATCCAGCATAGTTTTGCATCCAAAATCAGATGGTACTTGGATTTATATTAAATTTCAAAAAACTTAATAAATATATTAATAGAAGACTTAAGGACAGCAACCAAACTCATGACCCCAGGTTGTTTTATGGCAACTATAGATTTGAAAAATGCTTAAATACTTCTTACCCATACAAATAATGATAGATTTCTCCGGTTTCAGTTTCAAGATACATTGTTTGAGTTTACATTTGGGCTTAGCATAGCACCATTTGTTTTCACAAAGATTATGAAGCCAGTTATGTGTCACCTGAGGTCAATGGGGTTTCCTTTTCTATACTATGTCTGGGTGATATTTTGTGCCTTGGTGATTCATATGATGTGTTTGAAAAATGTGTCAACAACTCAAATTTTCCAAAAAAAAAAAAAAAAACTAGGGTTCGTTATCAATACCAAAAAGAGTGCCTTAGAACCCAGACAGCGCTGTCAATTTATATAGGTTTTCTGTTAGCTACAGTCCAGTAATATCTCGCTTCATCAGAAGAAGATAGATAAAATTTCATCCCTAACTTATTAAATAATTTTAAATCTAAAATATTTATGCAAAATAGTAGAATTTGCTCAGTTGCTAGGTATACTTGTTGCTGCATGCCCAACAGTGGAATATGGTTGGCCTTACACCAAAGTTATGGAAAGTAACAAAACAACAATGAAAATTACAAGGCTCTGCTGCCTATCACAAAAGGAATTTGGATAGGACTAGATTAGTGGTTGTCTCACATTCCAACAACCTACAACAGTATAAAACTATTTGACTTTGTTCTAGAAATATTTTCTAATGCTTGACAAACTGGCTGGGGTCTGGTATATAATGATGTCAGAAGCCATGGGCACTGGACAACTGATGATAAAAAGTTCCGTATAAATTACCTTGAACTATTTACCAGCATTTAACAGCATTTAGAGGGCTGAAAACATTTGCAAGCACACTCAGACACTGTGAAGTTTTACTTAGAATTAAATAGATAACACACCTGCCATAGCCTACATCAATAAAATGGGTGGCACTTGTTTTCCCCACCGTAATAATTTAGCCAGAAAGTTGTGGCAACGGTGTGAGGAAAGACACATTTGGATCTAGGCATCGAAACACAAAAATTGAATGGAAGTTATGTGATGTAGCTTACAAGACTATTATTGTTAAACCTCAGATTGACTTGTTTGCAAACAAGTTTAACACTAATTGTCAGAATTATATATTATGCACTGTCCAAATGGTAAGGTGATTTCTTTTATACATTCCCACCATTTGCACTTATTAGTAAGATGTTACAGATAATAAAAAAGGAAGGAGCAACAGGCATTGTTGTAACCTTGGTGGCCCTCACAACCATGGTTTCCCTTATGTGAACCCAAGGTTATTTCTGAAAGAATAATAATGGAACCCTATCATAAAAGTGATACAAATCTGCTCTGAATCAGGGATTTCTTATTGTCAGAACCAAGATATTGACCCTCTCCTAGACTCAGTTCCCACTGTGATATCTTTTCTGACAACAATTTTAATGAGGGACTATCATAAATAGCTCACTCAACACCATTAAGTTAGCTATTTCTCTAGTTCTAGGGCCCCAAACTGGCCTATATGACCGACTGTCAAGGTTCTTCAGGGATATACTTAGGTTAAGACCTAAGAACCCCAAATATGAAGTAGTATGGAATCTCAGTATCGTTTTCAATTATTTGTCTAAACTATTTCCTAATGAAACCCTTAGTTTAGAACTAATTACCAAAAATTAAGTTACCATAATAGCCCTTGTAACTGCACACAGAATTCGAACCTTGTCTCTCATAAGTATACTGATAACATTTCTTGTAATCAGGATAATTATTAACATAAAATTCCAGAAATTATTAAAACCTTTGAACCTGGTAGATATCAACCCAATTTGATACTACCATCTTTTAAGGGGAATTTGTCTGTGTGTTCTGCTACTACCCTTTTGTTCTATCTAGATATTACAAAAAATACCTATAAGACAAGATTGTACCTAAATCACCAATTATAACTATAAGAAAACCGTTTCGTGCCGCCACTACTGCAACTATTAGTAGGCGGATGAAACAAATTCTAACTAATAGTGGAATAAATACTCCCAAATTCACATCACACAGGTCAACACAATTTTCTGCATAAAAAAAAAAAAAAAAAAAAAAAACTCTGAAGTGGGTTTTAATAATGAAGTTATAAGAAAAGAAGCTGGTTGGACCACAAATTCCTCAACTTTGCTTGCTTTTATTATGTGACCTAGATATATGAGATGAGATAGTTCATCATCATCATCATCAGCCTATTAATGTTCCCACTGCTGGGACACAGGCCTCCTCTCTATGAGGAGTGATTCTAAATTCTAGTGCTTTTGCACAAGCAGTGTGTTCTATAGTCTCTGTAATATAGAACACACTGCTTGTTATTGTTGGTTGATTAAATTTAATGTCAATGGTAACTGTCTGATTAAAGTAATTAAGCTCTTTATAAGATTATCATGACACAGGTTGTTGAGTTAGAAAAGATTTATGTTATGTTACCTTTTATTTAAATAAATGTGTAATTAGTACATAAGTAATGGTAATCAGAATAGTATGTTAGGTTGCATTGTTCAATGATTATAAGATGTTGACTAGATTACCAACACAACTTTCTTATTTGAACATCTACAAGTACTAAATGAGGACGAGATTACGGAGCATAATTATATAGATCGGACTAACTTACCTAGTGACGTCCGATCCTTAATTATGTGAAGTAATCTCGTCCTCATTGTATCCCAACCCTTCCCAGAAGATCAGCCTACTTATATGTGTTTTAAAGTGTCTTATCTACACCCCTTTTTAAAGTTGTGTTGACTTATGTATCGGGACTACGATAGATAACCGTATCGGTCATCTTGAAGTCTCGATCATATGCTTTGAAAGAATGAGTTGACAGATGTCCAGACAACCGCGCCAAGACCGGACCACAGATAACATATTCGTTTTGATGAAATCGATTCATCTTTAAAAAAATGTGATAGCGAGTTAGCAAGAAGTGCAAACTACAAGTACTAAATGAGGACGAGATTACTTCACATAATTAAGGATCGGACGTCACTAGGTAAGTTAGTCCGATCTATATAATTTTTCCGTTTATAGTACAAAGATCTGGGTTTAATAAGAAGGAATAGTTACTTGTGCGCTTTTTAGTTTAGCAATCGTGGAATTTGCTGACTGCTGTGATTTGCTGTGTGAAGTAGCCCATAATAACAGGATAAGGGCTATTTCACAATAATTTTGACAGAATGCTGTCAAAATTATTGTAACGAAACAGTAAAGACAGCAAGTCACAGCAGTCAGCAGGCTCTCACAACAATACTCATCCGTCAGAATCCAGATAATACATTATAACTGAACCTCAAAGGAAACAACTACTTTCATATTAATACGTGAGTAAATTCTGTAACAGGCTTCAAGATGTTATGCAATATATATTCTAATTGCTAGCAAGCACGGTGATGGCGCTGAATAAGGCACTTTATTATACAATGGTGGGCTTAATATAGGCACTTCTTGGTTAATGAATTGGTAACACTTAAGCTACTCGGCGGTATATTGCTCAAATTGTGTTTGGAGGTTCAGTAGTCACGTCAGGAGTAGTTTCTTGATAGATTCACTTGGCTTTTGGATATCTGGTAATTAGATTAACGTTTATGGGAAATAAATAAAGGGTGTAAAAGACCCCTTAACGAAGCCAAACGGCATTTGTTCTCCTCGTCATTGCTATCATTTTTTTTTGTTCTGGACCATGCGTGGGTACCTTCCAGTTACGGAGATATTGGAGGTCAAAGTTCCAACTATTTCACAACTTTTTTTTAATACAAGGTTCTAATGTTATTTAAGTTATATAAATTTACTTTAAGAACCTCCATGACTATTCAATGCATTTATCAGCACTATGTTTTGAGTGCGATACATTGAGTCTTACCGTGAAACGTGATTTTTCACCCAAAAAAAAGTCGTTTTCCAGCAATATTTTTTACGTAGACTTACTTAGTTTGATGTACAGAATGGACAAGGGTCTTTTACGAAGCCATCAACAAAGACGTTTTCGTGAAATGTCCGTTTACACCTTGTCGAATTATCAGGGGCTATTGATTGTATTGAAGATTTCCGTGTCTTATAACAGTTATTACGACGCCGCATAATTGGACTACTCGCCGATTCAATTCCTTCAGAACATTCAGGGTGGTCCAAATGGTGACGTCATTAAATAAATATTAGTTTCCTCACGCCCAGGGGCATCCGCAAATACCTCATGTATGTTCAGCGATTCTTGATAGTTCTCAAGTTATAAATTCTAGAAAATTGTATGGGAACAATTTTAAAAAAATATCTTTATTTTCACACACCTTTAGTGAACATTGGTGTCGATTCTGTTGTGCACAAACTAAACTTATTTTACTCTATTGCTATCTTTTTCTCTCTAATAAAACGAGAAAGACACGGACGTAATTTAGAGCTGTCAAATTTAGTTGGAACTAATATTTCCATACAAATGAAGGGTGCACGTAAAAACATGTCGACTAAAAACACGGTGAAGCGCAAGGAATAAACAAATTTGATTTGACATCTCTAACTTAGTTCATAGCTATAGCCGTCCTTTTCTCGCACTGCCTTTTAGTAAAAGATAGCAATAGCATAAAGTTTAGTGTGTGCACAACCGAATCGACACCATTTTCGTACAATTACTGAACTTTATTAGTTAATTCTGTCACCTAAGTATATTTTAACATTATCGTCGGTATCTGATGTTTGAGATGTCCAGCTGGAGAGCAGCATCGAATTCCTCAACGCGATAATTTTCAAGGCAGCTCCAAGTTCGTCCAGGCTGTTTATGTGTGGTATGGGGTTTCTTCTGGACAAGCCCACGGTGGGGGAGCCGAGAACGTGGATCTTGCAACAGACCATGTGGCCCCTGGAGCAGCCAGCCACCCCAACGTCCATTTGGAGCGAGGGGCAGCGGTTTATCCTCACACAGATGCCTCCGCGCGCCCAGCAGGTGGAACTAGGTGTGCCTGTATGGCGTAAGAACGTGAAAATGTCTTATTAATAAGAAATATCTATTGACAACCGCCACCCCCGCCCCCTTGGGGAGAAACGTCAGTATCTATTTAAAGGGTGTAAATAGTTTTTTAACGAAGCCGAAAGGCACTTGTTCTCCCGGTCATTGCGATCATTTTTTTGTTCCGGACCATACCTGGGAACCTACTAGTTACGGAGATATTGGAGGTCAAAGTTCCAACTTTTTCACAAAGTTTTTAAGGTCCTAACTGTACTTTAAGTACCTTTATAACCCGTTTACTATTAAATGCGTCTATCAGCACAATGTTTTGAGTGCGTTACATCGAGTTTAACCGTAAAACTTGACTTTCACCCAAAAAAAGTCGTTTCCGTGTAGAGTTACTTAGTTTGATGTTGACAACTTCGTGAAGGGTCTGTTTACATCCTCTATATCTGCAAACTTACTTAGCTCCGATTATTGTACTCACAAATCTTTTCGAAATATATGTCAATTAATATTTTAAGTCAAAGAAATCCTATTAAGTGGATTAAACGCGCGGGTTGGTCACACAACTATGTAATATCTGACTTACGAAATTCAAAGATCCTGTTCAAATCGTTGTTACATAATTTAACTTTTTGTAAAAATCGAAATGAGACAAAAACGTGTGTACAGACGGTCTTCAAACCATACATTTCCAGTGTAACATAACCTCGCTTTGTTTAGATTTCCCGTACAATGAGAGATTTATTTATTTAGTACAGCAAACCACAAACATTCTAACATTATCGTCTTCCATTCATCAGTAAACAAGTCCAATCCAGGGTTGGTCTCCACGAGCGCGTTGAGCGTCGTAAGCATACGCGGTATAGGGGAAGTGGATCGAGCTACAGTGCGACTAAATGGGACAAAAACAAATTATGAACAATTTATGTTTTCTAGAGCGAGATCAGCTTAAATTAGTTTGTATAGCTTGATTGATCGTCGAACACGAATCTACTTTTTGTTTCATTTCGACAGTCATATAATCGAGTCGGGAAACACACATCAACGAATCGGGACTTCTTGTACGAAATAAAATTTGGTAACCAATCAGAACAGTGGCGAGTCGGGCATAACTAATTTAAACGTATGCCTTTTTTCCATGGCAGAAACCACAGAGCGCCACCTGCTAATATCCTAATATACTGCTTTCGCCTAATTTAAGTATTTTAATCAGGAAATAGCAATAGTTGAATAATCTGTGAACTAACCAAAGGTAGGTTTTGAGCCCATGCCAGGTTTGAAAACGTCAACGAAGCTGTTTGGTATCTGGACACCCAGGACTGCTTCCTTCGTTGTTCCCGTACACAGCACATTTAAAACTACTAATATGACAACGCCTCCAATCAAAAGAAACATGATTTTACTTTTACATGCTTATACAAAGGCAAAGCAAAAAAATAAACAAATGAAGATGGAAAAATATACGATTGACTTTTTAATTAATAAACTGAATGACATCCGATAAGCCACCTTATGTTTTGGTTGAAGTATGTACTCGTGGTTACATAGTTTTGATGCAGGTATACGAGTTATATAACGTTGAAACAAATTAAATAGACAAAGACGATAGGAATTCCTTAGGCAGTTTACTAGTAATAACAATGCTTATGTTTTCTTCGTGTGACGCAATATTATCACCACAGGAGTATTATCCTGTGATTTTTCACGTGATGGGTCTGCATACAGGTCTTCATCACTCTCTACCAGTTTTTTCTTTTTCTTTTTCGGGGGTTCATTCCTCTGTGATACTTCACGTGATGGGTCTGCATACAGGTCCTCATCACTCTCAACCAGTTTTTTCTTTTTCAGGGGTTCAGCGCCGAATGGGCCCACGACGCCTTTACCACCGAAGTCTTTCGACTGACCCCACGGCATCGGTAGACCTATGCCCTTGTCGGTCATGTCTCTGACTTGGTATTTGTTCCAGGTGAAGCAGCACACTTCTAGCTTGTCCCTGCAGCCGGCTACTTCTGACAAGGAGCGATGTCCTTCGCACATTTTGTGGGGAATGCAAACGCCGCCGATTTTCCAACATGGCGTCGTTTTCATTGATCCTGAGGAAAGTGTACATTAGGTAATGCTTCGATGTAACATTTTTACGAACGTGCCTGGAGAACTTATAGTCTTTTAGATTTCGTATAACTTTCTAGTACAAACATTGAGATATCGAGCAGATATTCACGAAAGACTTGTTTGTTGGTGTTTACATAAAACAGCAGCAAGTCTTATAACAATCAACGCTGAAGTTAATATCCGAAGGTATACTGCTTCGGGCTATTGTGAAGCACAGTGAATCTGCCGACTTTTTAATTATGGTTCGATTCATAACTCTCCCTCTGAAGCAAATACCAGTAACTTGTTAACCTATTTATTTATGCAAATTGATTACGGTCTACTAAGTAAAACCTTTCAAATTATTAATAATACTCGCGTTCAGAGCACTCGTAAATTGAACTTTATTGCCGATGCTAAGTTACCTTTAAATCTGTCTAAAGCTAGAGTAAGCTAATTGTGTAATGCCTTATTATACTCACTGCGAGTGTCAGTGAGGGAAGCAAGTGCCGTGTGGTAGGCGAGGAGCTCGGCTCGAAGGTCCTCATACTCTTCGTCAGCCGAGAGGTCAATGTTAGCGTCATCCCTCAAATCAGTAACTAATTTCCCGCCCAAGTCGCTTCCAGACGAATCTTTTTCTATAATGTGTTTTCTTTTACATATCACCAGCGGACTTAATATTAAACTGAAAAACAGCACGAACCGCAACATATTTCTCATACGCTGCACTTTTAGTAGAAGAATTTCATATTTCACCCGATATGGCGTTTAGAGCGTTTTTATTGAAGTGAAAAAGCATAAATTCAATGATAAGCCACGGCCAGCCAATGGATTTTACAATTGGAGTGTGGATGGAAAATATAACTTTATGTGGGAATTTAAAATAAAAATCAAATAGTTGTGTGTAGAAAATTAGAATTGCGGATTGTTGCAATACAATCGTGGTCGTTGTGGCAATAAGTTTGATAGTGTATGTATTTGGTTGTGGTTTGTAGATATTATTGAAAAGATCGGAATACTTGTGACGCGAATTCGAGATACTGCACTCTTCCAAAAAAATGTCTATGATTTCTGATGGTGTCTCTTTGAATTTTTGCGCTTAGAAAATGCCGGAAGCAAGCAGATATTCTAATATCCTATATTTCCCAGGGCCGGTAGTCTCGACAAAATCGCTAGCTTTCGATTGCTAATTACTAACGAATAAATTCGGTTGCAATAACGATGCTTGCGAGAAACGCATCTTGGATGTAGAGGCTTGCGTTGAAGAAAAAGACTGCGGCCCTGGTTATAAGAGAGAAGTAGTTTGGCTATTTGACGCAACCAAACTCCTAATTGAAGAAAATGAATGTCGGTAGGTAATTTGACAAATACCATTGTGATTATTTTTCATCTCTTCTTCTTGTCACCGAGTCCAGAGAAAAAGCGAGTCACTGAGGGAAATGTCTCCAAAATGTTTTCTTCTCACAAATAAATGATAGATGATATCTCGGCGACGTGACGTGGCGGTCCACGTATTCTGCGGCATGGCTTCCGGCTGCCTAATTACAGCTCTGTCGCAAATTGGTACTATCATTAGTCAAAATAAACTCTGTAATGGACGATGTATATCACCTTTAAGAATCGCCAGACTCCTGAGCTTCGTTTAAACTTTAATTATGATGACAGATATAAATATTGAGGCATTAATAATGGTACAGTAAAAGGTCAGAGCAATACGTTATAATTGAACCGTGAATATCATGTTTGGTAAGTGATGCCGGAACGTGTGATTGGAAATAGCTCGCGCGGTTGCGGCCCGGCGATGCAACCGCGCCGCCATTTTCTATGCTATTCGGAAAATGAGAATGTTATTGGTTATACTCATGTTGGTACTATTGGAATTGTTCTCGCATGTTTACACATTATTAATGAATGAGGAGGTTAAGTTTTCACTCAGAACTTTGACCTTTAGTCGTGGCCTACACTCAGGTAGCTTGTTAACATAAAATACGGCGTCATTCGACAACCCTTCTGTATTATGTATCTGTTATTTCGGCCAAGTTGGCTGACAACCCTGTCAATATCGCGGCCAGTTCCCGTGTGGAACATGCGACGCTGTCAGTCATCCTGCTGAATTATTGAACCATCCTCCGCTGAATCAATCGCGTCCGTGAGCGGACCGGACGTCACGACCCCAGCGAGCGTCGGGCAAAAAAGCTTTTTGCAACGTTTGCCTTTCAACTACTTTTAAAGATTTCATCGAATACCCTTTTGCTGAACATCTGATGGGCTTTATTTAGCTTTGAAAGATTTCCGAATGCCATAAATTGTAAGTTCTACAGTGAATCGAGTGTTCACCCGCGGAAACGTCACTCCGTTTTCGGGGCTCTATTCAGTTTGAATAGGCCCTTCATAGACAATATCGTGTCAATCGGTATTTGGGGTATCGAATTTCATTAATCTTCTTAATTAAGACTGAGTTTTGAGGCTTTTGGAATTGTGTAGGTCTATGCCTTTGGACAGATAGACTTCTGTTGATAGCAACAAAGAAGAAGTAGAAGCCACAAAAGTGTTAGAGTGTATCAATCATTCAAATAGTTGAATGACACTTTTGTGGCTTTTGAAACTTACATCAATAACTATGAGACCGGTAGTTAGGTACAGATAGTATCGTCTGTTGACCTTTAACTCAGTAATTGAATAGACATGAGACAGCAAAGTCCTTTGTTGAGCAAGTTGCAATTTCAAGGCGCGCCGTAATGGCCGGCTCTTTGTCCTGTCTATTCTTAAGCGGTCACCCTTGAAGATAGATGGGGATAACTCCAGAGACACGCGTAACAACACTTTGGGCGGTCGAAGGGGTGATGAGAACGTATTACCAACCTATATTGCATGAAGCTGGACAATGTTGCGGTTAACCGCTTTATTTTTTACTAGCGACCCTCCACTGCTTCGCATGGTTTTACGATACGACAAAACATTGAGATTTCTTAATTGTCTGTATGTAAGTTTAAAAACCATAAATCTTCCGGAATAAATTACACGTGATAATCTGTTGCGTAGTTTAGCTGAACATGCTTACAGTATTTACATAATATGTTTAGAATTTAGCAGAAATATTGAAATTACTGGGTGTACAACTGGTCATTGTCACACAGGCTTGTAGGCCCCACTCTATAAAAAAAACTATCGTGATTTATGTCATCAACTCATCATACACTTCATATCACTGACATTAAGTAATCATTCCCAAAAGTTGCATCCTTGTCTTACCTATTACCATATTTCGAAAGTAGCAAAATCCTCTCAAAATCTCAACACAATTTTAAAGCTATTCGTCAAAACAACGTAAATTACTTTGGACATCCCTTAACGAACTATTTATGAGCTGTTTGCATCTTCAGACAAAGCTTTATGATTAATCGCAGACTGAATGACATTCGCCAAGTCCACCAGGGAGACAGCGACGTAAACAACAAAGTTTTACTTAAATCACTCTTGCAGTACCGCCCCTAATTGCTTTGAGTCAATTCTGACAGCTGATTGGCTACACAAAATAAATGGACGAATAGAGTTATCATAACAAATAAATTATTATGAAACTTTAAATTTTTAAATGTGGAACTGGCTGTGTTGATTTTTTTTTCAGCTATCTAGTGTTTCTTTTTTAAGCCAGTAAAGTCACTGGACCCGTTTTTTTTTTTTGGGAAATCATCAATCAAATTTGATGGGAAATCATCAAATGACGTTGTGTTCCGGGGCCACGATATCTCTTTCGAACAGTCCCGCAACCCCGGCAGACATCGGTCCTTGCGGATCCCTTCCTATTGCTGACTCTCTTTGAGGCGCGCGTGGAACACGAACGCGCCGTCGACACGGCCTGTCGTCATGAGACGGACGGACGGCGAGCTAGCCCATAGCCCACCGTCCACAGGCCCGCGCCTACGGTGGCCGGGGCCACGTGGTGGCCCCCAAGTCACTAGACCCCTTGCGTGGAATAAGCAAGCCAGTAGGTACAAATAGTCGCCGATCTACATAAAAAGCCTAAACTTATTATATTGCTTACCAAAGTAAATAGATCCTAATTAGATGTCAGCACAACACATACCTATTGCTGAAAATGGAGCTTTGTCCGAATTATTTACCTTCATTTGGTCCAAGAAAGTAAACTATTGTATATTATTATGTGGCCGTCATCGCGAGAAAGTTATAAGGGTCAACTGTGGTAAACAGGGACCACTTATAGAGGAGGTCTAACAACCTACGATATATCCGATACTTTACTACTGTTCATATTTTGTTCTGTAATGATACAATTGGTATTGGTGACTTGCAATTCAATTTGGCCGGCGAAAGAAAAATACGTGAGGAAAATACGTAGTGTAAACCTAACTTATGCGTGAATGGATTTGAAGAAAAACAAAACTATGCGTTTTTTTGTGTGCCTAACAAAACGTGCTTCTAAAAATATCCGAAATATTTGAATTTAGAACAGGAAATACCGACACCACAACCAAAATAGAATTCCATTTCAAAATTTAAGTACAGAATGCAAAATAATACCAGCACTTATCTAAATGTATCGAAACGGAAATTCAATTTGGCGCCGCAAACGAAAGAACTCTTCAGGGACGGTTTCGAACCACACCTTGCTATGTAAGCGTTCATGAGCATGTGTACTGTCGACAAAAGAGTTTAGTTACATGCAGGCAAAACATGCAAGCGATATTCATTTTTATTGCGTGCTTCAGGCTTTTTAGACCCAAGAAACAGCCAGACAGGCGCTGTCAAACTTGAACACAGACAAGGTAAAAACTTTTCGTTTGCTGCCAGCGTCCTTTTTTTCTTTGTTGACGTTACATAATGTGGAACATTCCAGAAATCATGCCCTCGTGTTACTTTGTAAGTGACGAACTGCGGTTGCTCCCCAAATGTTTGGACCTCACACACAGTCACCCTTCTGTTCTATTTTAAGAAACAATGTCAAGGCTTTCTGGAAGATTAGAAACTGTTTCTCCTCTAGTCATAGATTTATCTTCATATATGGGTGGATATTACTGAGATGGGACGTTCAAAAGTTTTTTACTGAGGACCAATCGTGGACATCAATCTTAATGACTTAGTGTAACCTTTTGGAGTTTTTTGTTACGCGTCTCGTTTTTTGTTGGAGAATGGTGTGAAAGTTATGTGCTAATTTCTTTTGGTCTTTTTAGTAAAATTGCCTTCTTAAAATCAATAGTAATTTCACAAAAATAACAGGAATTCATTCCACGCAGACAGTGATATTCTAATAAACAGATTCTGATATGTTATACACCTACAAAACCACCGAAAAAAGTGTTCCGCGGGGCCGAGCCAGCTCACATACACGCAGTGCAGAGCCAATGGGGCTATCGCGTGTGAATTTGCCGCTAGAGGCGCTTGTGTAGACTAAGGTCCTCTAAAATGTCAGATGTCAAAGAGTGTTCACGCGTTGCGTGCTTTTTTATCATGTATTTATACTAATACTCACGATTGTGTTCTAGATTGAGCCATTCCTGATTAATTATGACTTGAAGATTCTAAGTAGCAACTTAGAATAATGCTATTGTTAGTACTTGGAGGTAGAATGATTTTTAAATGTTTCATGCTTGCTAATTTTAGGAAGGATACTGTAAATATATATCTAAAGCTTACAATATGTTGTTATACATAATAAAATAAACTTTTTTATGAAGTTATTGATGCTTTAAAGTATTATATAGAATACAGACTGACAGGACCTTACTCGACAGTGCGCCATCTGGTGAGCTCAAAAACGATAGCCCCCCCCATTGGCCCGTTTTCGAGTCTTCACAATTGCGCGCTCACAACATATCTGTTTATTAGAATATCATTGCACGCAGCACTATTTAAAAAATAATGCAAGACATGAGTAGCGGTTTCCGCCAAAATTTTTCGATTTTCCGAAAAGCTTGAGGTATCGTTTGATACAAGCGTCACCGAAATATAGGAGTTTCATGAAATAATTTCCAATGACACAAGTATTTTTCAGTTGATAAGTCACACAATAACAACAACAAGTCACACTAGTTGTTGAAAACATGAGTACAAAATCGTCAAATAATCTCTAATGATCATTTTTAAGCTGTTATGCTGACGAAGAATACTTTTCCTATAGTACATTTTTACCCTAAGGTACTTTTATTACATAAATTAAAGTCATTAAAAAACCCAACGGATCCCTGACAAAACTTTAATTTATTTTCCTAAAATAGAAAAAGCCGGTTCGCGTAGGTAAAGGCAGGCAAGCCGAGATTTCACGAAATCGGCGAACTTGCATGAAAAGGAATCATGAAAATTCAATAAACGAGGGTTTTGTGTAGAGATCCGGCGATCAGTAGTCTTTGGCGCTCCCCGCCTTGTTCCGTAGTTCGGAACACGTGGTCTTACATACCTACAGGTATAATATGTATGTAGTATGGAACCAATGTCGGGCTCTTTATAGCAATATGGCTTTTGTTGTGTGAATCTCGAGCATTGCCAAATATGACTGTATTTTTAAGCAAACAGAGCAATTTGTAAGGTTCACTACATTTTTAACTAATCGGTGCTTTGTCCAGATGCCTGTGGCTAAAAAATAACATTAACACGGGTCGATCTTCAAGTTTAAACCGCGCTTGCCAAGGTCGGTCTGTGGATGGACCATAATTACATACCAAGTTTCCTCCGTGCCTCGGAAACCATGTTAAGCCATTGGTTCGGGCTGTCATTTGTAGATCTTTGACAGTAGTTGCAGGTCGTCAGTCGACCTGTATTACCTAGTAGGTACTAACCGGGTTGTGGAGGTTAAATAGACAGTTGCTCCATGTAATATACTGGTATCCAGCACCTGTATGTATCTGATATAACCGACCCCAATAAATTTGAGAAAAGGCTAGGCAGATGATGGTCCTTTGACCAGATGGATGGATTAGATTACTGGTCAGTGGTCAGACTCGTGGTAAATCCTAAAATTAATCAGTCTTTCGATTCCCGTGGCAGTCGTAAAAGGTGACCTAAATAAGTGTCTTTCAGATGCTCATAAGTAGCTTTGAGAACTCTTGAGTATTAGCAATAAATTGATACATGTGCCCGCATACATTGGGCTTGCTAAAAAGTTTTAAGGACAGCTAAGGAATACAAAAGGTATATGTGTGGTCAACGGCTTTTACAATCTCATTTGAAAGTTTGGCAGGTCAAACAATATTTAGGGCCACTTTTTTGATCCGTTAAGCCAAATTGCCGGAATATCGTGTTCGTATTACGCTCACGAGTCCCTCTTATCGCTAAAAGGACCAGGTGTTTTATTATTAAACGCTCTTTGTTAAGTAGACGGTAAGCGGATCCGTAATTTATTATTAATGAGATAAAGATAGGTCTTAAGTAGACCCTCTCTGGGTGCCGCCCTCACGGAGAAGTTGGTGTGTCAAATCAACTCAATAATTGAAATAGCTCTAGAAGCGTCATCCATATTTAAACATAATAATTATTGAGCATGTTAACGGACAGGGCATGTGATGTTAAGTAGCAAACTTGTGACAAAGACACTCGCTGGCCTCAAAGGGATGCCGAAGCTAGGCCGGCCTTGTGAGGACCATCTCACACACATTGTCACGACTAGAGGACACCCATTATTTATGACACATTCTGTAGCTATGTACGATCAAACATGGTATATAATTATGTGAAGTTATATGTGAAGACGAAAACCATGTTTTGTAAAGTTGTAACGAAGACTTCAATATCATGTACTTAGTTCATTAACTGTATTACGGCTTACCGTAATACAGTAATTATGTTACAGATGTTAATACTTTGACTTATATATTATTAAACTTACTTTCTTATAGCAACACCGAAATTAACATCTGTAACATAATTTAATTATATAAAGATCTCAACACACTCGGGTGAACCGCGAACACATTAGGGGGAGCTACCTAGTTACCTACGCACGCATATTTTGACAAACTTCGTGCAAAGTTATAAACAAAAGCGACTGAGCGATTCTCATTCGATTAAACAAACAACCACAAAACAAAACATTGTTTCAGATGATAGGGATACTGGGAACATTGCCGGGAATTTTAAGCAATTAAACATATCTACAAATATTTGTGTTCCCCTAACAAGCTGAACGCTTTTTTCAATTTCGATGAATGCGTACGAGTACGTTATATTTTTGTTAAATCCGGATGCCCTCCCTCCTGAAATATGCTGAGACAGCTCATACAAAATGGATCCGACGCCATTTACCTTGTTTTTAGAGTAGACGCATGCGGCATTTACCTTTGTTTGCCAACCGTATCGCTGAGTTGTGTTACACCTGCTTACAGGTCGCGGCACGTAACTCTAGCGCTGACCGTTATTGCGCAGAAGTAAAAAATAAGAATGTCTTGAGGCATGCGTTGCGCCGATTGGCTCTCCAGTCGTAGAACATGCGCAGATATCCCCTCCACGTTTCGTTCAGCGCTAGAGTTACGTGCCGCGACCTATACGTGTCACTTGTGTAGTTGTGTACCTGAGTTGCATTTTGCTGTTTCCATCAACTACGTGTCGTTAGTTGATGGAAACAGCAAAATGCAACTCAGGTCCTGTCGATCTAATAATGTTTCGAGAAACATCTTTTTACCTAAAACTTTTTTAGTCGATTCGTTAAACGTGACAATTGTATGAAGAAATACTGAACACAATGTGCTAACTCGAGTGAACCGTTATTGCTTTCCAATTAGGACCCGTCAATATTTATTATTTCTCACGTTCAAATATCTTTTTCCTGAAGCTCGAATTAGGTAACCTTTTCATTTTTCCCTTACACAGAAAAACACACACAACCTGGGGAATTTTATCCCTTGCGCATATTTGTATAACCTACTCTAGTCTGTGTACTTTACATTAGAGTGGGGTAACCTCCTCACCTCTACATGTACGGGTTACTCTTAGTGTGGAAAACATCTCGAGCTCACACCTGCACTGTACGTAGTTAGTTTTATCTACTTGTGTGTGCCGCTTTACTATCTCCGTGCTAGCTTGGGGCTGCTAACAAGCATCGCTAACTTAAAAATGTATGTACACTAAAGATAACTTACAAAGCACTCTATTAAAGGGTCGTAAGCATGAATAAACAAACTAACGTAATTATATGAAACAAAACGTGTGGTAGCCTGAAAATAGCGAAAGGGGAGCAACTGCGCAAGTTGTCTAAAGCAACGAAATTTATTGTAATGAGTTTTGAAATATCATCAAGCACCCATTTATATTTATGGTTGCGGGAAAGGGGTGTTTACCGCGTGGTTTAAGAGGGTAGATACAATTTTCGGAGTGTCGCATTTATTGCATAATAACATCGTTTGCGCAATAGACTGCGTACATTCATCATCGTCTGCTCCCTGCGCACATACATTACGGTTACTTACCTCCGTCCTCGTTAAGCCAATGTCACAGTTAAGCCTCGTGTGTTGTCTCGACAACAAAGCTGCAAGGAGGCCACGACACGTACATGTCATCTCTCATCATCTGGAGTTAGCTACTAGCTACGAATATCTTGATATTATGTATAGGCTTTATAGACTTCCGGCAAGCTATGACAGACGTAATCAACAAAGATCGTTAGTTAGGATAATACTTTCCGAGGGCCTCTGAACATTTCTGCACATAGCAATTTCATTACAAAGCTATTAAAACGGGTAACATTTTACCTGAAGTTTAATGTACACAAGCCCTTATCCGTAAGCATCGACCCTCCGCGCCACGACCATTTGTCTTGCCACAACACTTCGCATTCAACTGTCAAATTCGATGTTCCATTGTTAATAAGGCTTAAGTTCAAGTATAATTAAAACGGAGGAGTTCCCAGTTAACTGACGTAACGAGCTTTCACTTGGAATAAAATAATACGCCCCACGTGGGTTACATTCTATTAATTTGTTATGTAAATATGTAGCAATTGCGTCACTTCTTATGAATCATTCTTGTTAATTGAATAAAATAATCGATAAAGTTACCACACCGTATGACGTTGAGCAAACTTTAATTTAAGCACCCTCTAATTATTATTAATGAAAATTTAATTTCATTTGAGACAACGATGAATCAAAACTTCTAAGTCACGTAAATGGGCTATTCAGTGGAGTATGGACGTCTACTATCAGCCGGGTTGGCAGTCAATTTACCTTTATCGTGTTCAAGCGCCTACAAATAAATTATTAAAGCGTTAAGCTGTTCCCACCTGTAAATATTAGTGGGTTTTACGTTGTACTGTACGCTGTGAACGTTCGCAATAATAAAGTACTCGGTGTGCGCTTCGCATGCATGCAATAAAAAAACTTTAAATGCCTGCAAGAATTTTAACAGCGTGCTAGCTGATTTAATATTTATTAAATGGGCCTGTGTATTTTGGTACTTTATGTTAATAATTTAAGGACGAGGAATTGCGAATTAAGTGCGAACAAAATATAATCAGATGAGTTACAAAGCTTGTTAGCCCCTTTGTTATGTGGAAGGGTTGTTCTGGCATTCTGTTGTGCTGTTAATACGTATTCCTATGGGATTTGTGGGGTAAAATCAACACGAAATTATTTTGCGGAAACACGTATTAGCCCGCACCGGTCGCAGGTGTAGGGGAACCCTTGCGTTTATACCAATTATTTGTTAAGGATATATTTTCTTTACGGTAATTGCCGATGTTCTAATAATATAATAAGTAGACCGGACAACCGAATGATGGGCAAAAATGGTATTCGCGCAAATCGATGTTGTGCAACTTTGTTTGTAGGTATTTCATTTATTTCTAAAGCAATTAGTTCAGTAGAATGTTAAAAAAAGCTTTGAGCTAAAATACTTTCAACACAAACATTATCGATGCATACATTAGCTTGAAAATTAAACGCTATTCAAACTGAAACTTAATATTGAATTTAATTTTATTTATAGTAAGTAAATTTGTAGTTGGCACAGGGGCGGGGTTCCCAGGGAACTGTGTACAGTCGGCATTCGGGGTTTTGATTAGGGAAATTGTGGAGTTAAATTAGCTGGAGTATTCAGCGGGTACATATTATGGAGCATCAGTATGCAAGGCGGGCCCCGGCCCACGCCGTCAGGTGTCAAGGCTACTGATTGCGTTACCACCTGCATTAGGGCATAAGAGCTACTGGACTCACGCTAATGCGGTTTCTATTTAGACCATTCCGTGCTCCAACACCGATCAAGGAAAATGTTGGAACTATTGCACCGTAACACTGAGCAGTAATGAATTTGTTCATGGATTGTGGTGTCTGTGATTAAAATGTGTAGCTTCAATGTGTCATTGAAGTATCCATTATGTACTTTACAAATAATGGATAACCCATCAAAACCTATTCAGACGATGAACTGTAGATAACATGGTCGAATGTCAATTTTCGTGGTCGACATTTAACGCTGTAATGTATTAAAGTTGATACGATCGTTCAAACTTTTTCCATTTAGTGCGGTGCGGAGTGGAGTCCGACATTTAATCACACGAAATATTCCAACTTCGGACATAATATTGCGTAGATGAAACACGGGGTAGGCCCCGCATGCCCGGCATATAAGCCTAACGTTGGTATATCGTATATAATGTTCCCAAGCTGAGAATTGGCTATTGTACTGTACAAAGTCGAGCCAAGTTCGACACTAAATTGAAGAAATTGTAACAGTTTCATAGTTTTAGCGTCCATAGCCGTATAAACCTTACGTCTAATACCTGTTAATGCGAGAGTTCGGGACTTTTGATAAGCCTCTTAGGCGTCGTTAATATGTTATTATAACTGTCAACGGATAGCTTCGGCAATTACGAATGTAACTCCTCTCGTTTGTTTACTCAAACTTTATCTGCGCTTTCTCGTATTTATTCGGTAAACCCTATTAACGAGTCCATGCAAAGTTGGCAGCCCATAATCCATGACTTAATGGCCGGGCACTTGGATCGATTAAGCAGCAGCCCTCCTGTATCAGAGCTGATCTTGACTCAAAGCCGGCCTTCGTCATGCATTGACGCCTTGTCACCCGACAGTTATACATTTCAACTAAACGTTAAATGTTCACCAGGCCTTGACAGACGCTGTCAGCTACGAAGTATATACTTATGATACAATGTTTTATGAAGAGAAAATACAACTTTATTTCAGTCCCGTTGGCTGATTAGCGGTCGGTCGGTTTACTGTAGTTTTCTGTAAGTTGTGTTTCGTGTGCGGGTTATAAAGTAAAGGTTCACAGAGACATATATGTACCTACCTAGATATAAGTATGTTTGCAGTGGAAACGGTAGCATCTGCCGCTACTTGTTGAGTCGCTACTTGCAATTTTTAACCTCATATTACATGATGCTCAAGTGCTGTTTACATACTTAGTTATTTATCTAACAAATCATTGCACTGAAGATGTTTTATACTTTGGTTTAAAAAAAAAGATGATGCAGCTTCTTTTACTTTTCGTGAATTTGCGAGAAGCACCCAGTGAAAATAATGTTGCCGGTCGTAAAAAGATCACAAAATGGAAACGAAACGTCGATTAAGTAATCGATATTGACCCGCTGGAGGCAACGATGTTCACAAATATTGGCCACAAACAATTAAGGACCAGCAAGATGGACGGTTGGCTGGTCAGCAATATTTTTAGGCTATTGCACAGCCTTCCTTGAGATATTTTGATAGAGCGATGAGTAGTCAAGAGCCTATTCGTTTCACATCCATCACGAGTGTCTGGGACGTCCCGGTTGAGTAGTTACTGTACGTTTACGAACGTAGATTAATGCCAGATTCACCGATGTACGCAACCGCGATATATCTCAGGAATCGAGATAAATAAAGCGGTATCGGTTAATTTCTTTTAGTGTTTTGCTCTGTTTCTTTGAAATTTCATATTCAACTTTTGGTGAATGTGAAATTACAAAGAAACGATTGGGAAATTTCAACTAGGTACGGTCGAACAAGCTATTTGGTTGACATTTTACAATGTAATTTGTGGGTTAAACTGTAAACCAAATAGCTTGTTCGACCTTACATATTTTCAGTCGTAAAGAAAATCGTTGGTTCACGTTTTGAAATTAGGTCATCGGGTTACTTTCTTATTAACAGCTCTAGTCACAGCACACGTTACAATAGGAACAATATTCGTTACAATAGGCCTTGCATAGGCCCGTTTGTTTAAGCAATATGTGATCCCTTTAGGAGCAGTCGTTGTAAAGGTTTAGAAGGCCGCCTATGCGCTTTCAAGCTGAATGGAAATACATGAATGTGTAATTTTTTAATTTACCATGTTGATGAAAAAAAAACAGATTAATTATGAGTCTTGTCACACAAATACTTAAGCATAAAATTACCCAAGGGAAATTGACTGGATTAATATACTACAAGTTTATTAGAGGACAAAGTAATCTGTTATTACTTTGTAGAGTTAACATCTTAAACTACACTCGTTAGGTACAGCGACAGAAGCACTTGAGCTTTGTTCAACTTTAAATTGTTAGACATGTTCATTAGAAAACGCTCCTAGACAGACTGAAATAAAGTCAGGCAGGGGGAGAACCTATTCGAAAAGATACCTTAATGTCTTCTAACGTAAAATGTACAAAGTAAAAAAAGGCCCTCAACTTAAGCCGATGCAAATAATTCATTCATTCATTTATTTCATAAACAATGTGTACATTGTGTCAAAAATTCATTAAAAACTAACACAACACGGATTTTAATGTTTACAATTCAATAATGAAATGATAAAAATTCGATACATTTGCAAAATAAAAACAAAAAGTTATTAAAAAGTAAATCCAAATGAATCATTAAAAAAGGAAGGAAAAATAAGAGAAGTAAAGGAAAAATATAGGAAAATACATATTTACATAATATATTATTAATAAAGTAAAAAACAGCGACCTTTCAGCCGGTCAAAAAGATGAAAGAAAAATAAATAAAGCCGTCAATCTGCCTTTTATTTATTCAAGTAATATGTAGGTAATACAAATAGTATACAAAGCTGTACTACGTAGTGGGTGCCTGCCCACGCACCGTTGCTTGTGAAGGTAACCAGAACATTTTCCAAGCGGGTCAAATTAAATGGTACTCTATTTTCAAGAGGTTTCAAGAGGTTTTCGTATTCTATTACGTTGAAGTGTAGGATGTTTGTTTGTATAATTTTCAGTTTCACGAGGTCCTTGAGCTGACCTTTCGAAAATTTAACCGAAAGGAAAAAATGAATAATTTTTCACTGTTACCGAAGCGGGTTCCCAGGTTGACCTTTTAAAAACAAACTATACACAAAAAAGGAATTCCCCTTATTTTGTTCATTTATTTGTGTGTTGCGGAGTTCACATTTTTGCGTTGGTTCATACATCAGTTTTATCGAGTAATTTGTGGTATGCATTATTGTTTAATTCACCACAAAATGAACAGTGCAGGCATTTTCATTATTAATTCCTCGTATATTATATCCCACCAAAAACATTTTCAAGTAAAATGTTGCCAAGACGAAATCATATGACTCGCACTGTCAAAAAGTTATCAGATCTCATGTAGAGCCAAGCTTCTAACTCTACACGCCCTAACTCTACAAGGACTCTCTTCACAAACTCTATACCTTAGTCAAAATATGTGGCTTGGCCATTTCGCTAAATTCACATGGGCGTACGGTGAAAACTTTATCCACTGTTCATTTCTTTTCTGTTATACAATAGTTCTTGTAGTAACGAAACGGCCAAGCCACATATTTTGACAAAGGTTAGGTTTGGGTTTGGTTTGGGTTTGTGAAGATAAACCTTGTAGAGTTAGGGTGTGAAGAGTTAGAAGCTCTACATAAGATCTGATAACTTTTTGACAGTGCGAGTCATATGGTCTCGTTTTGGCAACATTTTACATGAAAATGTTTTTGGTGGGATTTTATTTCTTTTTGTAATTTGCCTGTGACAATTGTTTTTTGTTTATTATTTGTAATAGCAAGGAGTCCCTATATCAATTTTCAGACCTCTAGCGTCAATATTTCGGAAGTTTCATACAGCGGTTCAGTTTTTGAGGAAGATTCTCTCAGGGGGGAATAGTGGAATAAGCCCAAACTTCTATACCCTCCTAGTTTAAGGGGTGGTGGATAAAAGTTACAAGTTGTTGTTTGTGTACTAATAATAGCTTAATACCAAATTTCAGCTTTTTAGGACATTGGGAAATACCCAAAGAATTTTGATGATCATCAGTCAGTGACGAAAAGGTTTTTTTAGATATCAATAAAATCTAAAGTGTAAGAGCTATGCCATTAAAACTTTATATGTTTAATAAGTCCGCTATTGACAACATATCCCGAGAACTTTGTTTATCTGGTATAATCCAACCCCAAGTTATAAGGGTTAAAAAAAAGACGAAGCGCTTAGAGAAAAGGTAGGTAGTGCCCTTGCGCTTCGCTTTGTCTGTCTTCGTCTTAGCGGGGGCACTACCGTGCCCCCAGATTTCTTCGGTATCTAGTATCTACAACGGCGACGATAACAAATACCTTCCGGATGGCACTTTGTTACTAAGATCCGAGTAATGTCCGATCTAGATATGCGATAGCCGGATATAGATACTTTCATAGCCGTTCAAGTTTTAGGGGTAAAATGGGAAAAACATTTACAACCAGTGAATATACATACTTGTAAAGTACCTAAGTAGTTTGTACCTTGGATTTCGCGCTAAGCACCTATTGACCTGAATGTTTCGCTTTACGGCCAGTTTACAGCTTAATAAACTTCATGCTTTTCTTTTATTTTCAGTCTGAAACGAAGGTTTGTAGTGACTAGTGCCTACCTGGCTAGATATAATTCAGATATCAGAATACACGACCTTGCGGCCAATATTCTTGACATCTTGTCCTTCAACGCGAACAAACAAGATTCATCAAATGAAAATTTAGTACCCTGAGTGAGCAATTGTTCCTTTGTCAACATTTAATTGAACTACAGCTCCAATTACATTCAGGTTCAGATGTTCGAGTTTGCGGTAACTTGCAAACAGTTGTCCCGACTCGTCACCGCGAACGCTCCTTAGATATCTAATACGCCTGACAGAATTTAATGCTGAAATACGACGGTAAAATAGTGCCTAGTGATACAGTTCCTGTTTTCGTTCTATGAAAATCTTTGGTAAAGTTTTACTATAAAGCCGGTCTCTTACATGATATTTATTAAAATGCTGCTTCCCCTTGTTGCACGACTCCTCCACGCCCCAAGCTTATCTTGCTTCAGGCAACTCGCATTATTCTTTCAAGAGATACTTCGCGTCTAATTAAGGAAATTGTATTTGAATATAAAACAAAGACCCCGGGAATCTCGTTATTCAGACTCTCGTGGTGGAGGTATCTTTTATGTTTGTGTTAAATTAAGAGGTGCATGAATTGCGATTTAAATGTTTGAGTCTGTTAATCTTTTCCGAGACACTTCAGCAGTAGGTAACCCTCTATATTTGCAGGACGATCTCATTTTTTATCTGTTGTCTTTATTGTAGGTAAACACGTACTTAAGTAGGGAATTGCGTGCGCAGTGAGTGTAAGAAATTGGTGGGACGTCAGAGTTAACAAAGCGGTTGTGTTTAAGAGCTCGCTGTTATTTGCTCGGCGGGAAAACCGCGCCCGCCGGCGGGATCAGAAGCGAACTAAAGTCGCATGTTTAGGCCCAGTATCGGAGCGAGATAAGATTAAATGGCCCCAAACACCTCTAAATGGTAGTGTCGCCTCCTTTGTCTGAGATATTGATCCGATTTAATTATTGTAAGCATAAAGCCGTCTCAAGGAATTGGATGGCCACTTATTCATAATCTCCTTAAGATTTTCGAGGGTCAGCCATCTTATTTTATTTATGACCGTTCCGGGTGCGATTTTTCGTGACTTATTATCATAAAGATTCAGGCCTTTTTACCAATATCGCGATGTAGAGTGGTGACGATGCTTTATTTTATGTTACTGCATTGTTCGCCCTATAGAGAAGGACCCTTTTGTACTCACATATATATATTTATAATATATAAATCAATAACTTATAGTTTAAAGGGAAGGTGGTGTCCTTGTTCATTGTGCCCATGTAAATACTTATAAATCATTGCTTTATATAGGTTTGGGAAGTTTTCGTAGGGAGATTTATACAATGGAGAAAAGGATACATTGTTGACGCATTCCTACCTACCGTATTATGTAGGTAGCGCCGGATTTTACAACGTATACAGTATGATGGGGGCCATGGTTATGGCCTGTAGGGCTGGAGAAATGTCTCTATGGAGGTGCGACGTGACATTATTCGGTGTGTTACAGCGTAGAGTAATTTATTTAAGGAGCTTCCAACTAAGAGGCACTCTATAAGGTAATAAGGAAGTTTCTGAAAGTTGTTTCACTAATATATAAGGGTTAATTGGCGTGCCACCCATTTATCTCCTTGCCGCGTCCTATTTATTTGCAAAACGAACAATTAAACCCAACTAAGCCTGAAAGAGGTGACTCCGGAACTAAAACGATAAAAAGGATTCATTGGGCCTATTTATTTGCTATTCACCCTTACCCGAGTGTTTGTCTAGTCTATAGCAATTTAAGGGAAGTGTTTCAAGACTTACCCTACTAATAAATTAAATACATGGCTATGCAGATCTAATAATACTTAACATTACACCTGTAATCCCGGAGAGTTAGGAAGAGGTGTACCTAAATAGTACAACCATTTTGCCAGTTATGTTTAAGTCCCATGTTATAGGGGGCGAACCTATTGCCATCAACCGGGCACCAGACTCCGTGGCTGCTACTCAGAAATTCCTGATGGAAAAACCTAATAACAATTTGCCTGACCCGGGAATCGAACCCAGGACCTCATGATCAGTAGTCACGATTGCGACCACTAAGACCAACGAGGCAGCTATGCAGATCTATTACCAGAAATATCCTGCTTTAACAAAAAAAGTCAAAAATATGTGAATGATAAGGACTTTCTTTTATGTTTAAGTATTTCGAGTTCTGAATATAACAATTACACTCAATTTTAATCAAGGTTACAAAGGCTGAGCTCGTGTAAGAAGCTTTTAAGTCCCCAGTGATAGAGTGGAAAGAAAATCTCCCCGGCCACTCGAGAAGTTTCCGAACCGAAAACCGCAATTATACTCCAATTATGAAATCTCGGGATTTCAGGGCTTATTTATTAATTTCAGTCTATTTTGTAAAATCGGTTTTACCAAATGTTGGACTGGCTGAGTCTAGCTAAAAGTATGAAATTTTGAACAAGAGTTCTTTAAATAAACAAAGTGATAGCATAAGCATAATCAGCCTATAAGGTTCCCACTGCTGGGACGCAGGCTTCCTATAAGGTTCCCACTGCTGGGACGCAGGCTTCCTATAAGGTTCCCACTGCTGGGACGCAGGCTTCCTATAAGGTTCCCACTGCTGGGACGCAGGCTTCCTATAAGGTTCCCACTGCTGGGACGCAGGCTTCCTATAAGGTTCCCACTGCTGGGACGCAGGCTTCCTATAAGGTTCCCACTGCTGGGACGCAGGCTTCCTATAAGGTTCCCACTGCTGGGACGCAGGCTTCCTCTCTGTAAGAGGGAATGGGCTACAATCTACCACGCGGGTCCACCAGTGCGGGTTGGTAGATGTCACATGTCTTTGAATTTGATGCTCTAAGACAAGTCGGTTTTCTGACGATGTTTTCCTTTACCGCAGTGGTGGTGAAATAAATCACACAAAGTAATACGCCTGCTTGGGTTCGAACCAACGGCTTTATGCTCGTAATCCGGGGTCGCCATCACTGGGCCACTGCTGCTCTCGCGCTCTCAAGAAAATAATAAGGATTTCTAAATTGTCAACCCCTAAAGAGGGGCGATGAAAGTTTATATGGAAGTTCCCGATATTTGCCTAAGGGAAATCCACAATGGGCCGTGTGCCCATAGGGGCACACGGCTTGTAGATACATAATACTCTCATATACCGTACAAACATTATCCGTTTCATTAGTTCGCTAATAATTTCTGTCTGTTTCTATTCTGCTTGTAATAATTACGAGGTTATTATGTTTTGGACAGAATCCTGATTACACGCTCCGTTTGTACAGGCACAATTATGGGATATGTTACCACATTTCGTGATTCGACAAAATATAATTCTGTTATTAACATCACTGAGATATAAACATACCTACTTTCATATAGGAGCTTGTGAACCCTGATAAATAACTTTAATCTCTTTTATTCTCCGGCGTATTTTTCTCCCGGGTAAGGCTTGCCCCTCATTATTTAAAAGTAGAGATACGTGAAAGGCTCCATCGATTATCCATTCGGCTGCTTTGTTCTGCACACAGAGATTATCGGAAAGACATTCCATATCACTCCTTCCTATGGTAGCGACTTACCCCCATGCAATCAACTTGTGTTAACCGAACGGTTGCAATTTAAATTGCTTTCCTCTGCTCTCTACTCTAAAACTCGCTGCTTGTCGGATATTGTCTTGATCCTTTTGTGTAAAATTTTGTAAAGTTTGTAAATTCAAACTCAAATCATTGGATGAAATTGACTTTCGGGACGGAAATTGGTAACTGAAACTAATTTATAAGTTACATCAGAGTTGTAGAAAAGGAATGCCGATTAAGATTTATGTTTCAAGTTCCTCGAAGCAAATTTATCAACAGAAACGCATTCTTTCCTTCTGTGATTTACTATATTTCATTGTAAAAGGAAGATTGTAACTATTGAGAGTTTGGGAGAGATTTTATGCAATCAAATTTTAAGGCACGCCTGCATGAAAATCTAACGAACCTCGCCGTACAAATAGAAAAAAAACATCGTTCGGTGAAAACAATACTAGTGTACGGTCCAAACACTCTACGCAGTGCTATGATAAAAAATGCCAAAGGTGTGTGCAAAATTTCAGCTTAATCGGTTGGAGGGACTGGTTTGAAATTTAGCTGCAAGATTTCACCATTACATACTTACAAACTAACAAGGAAAGTTGAATAAAAGCTTATAAAAACAGGACTTCAGTTCAATTTTATTGGCATATTTAATCGAATGGCATGATTCGTATAGTAGATGACACCATAAAACAATAATTCCAAGACACCAATCTTTAAAATAACAACAACTTTCTTTTGGGCCTGAAAACACGATTTATTTTCAATTAATTGCCAAATTCGATTTTTAGTTGCTTTGAAATCAATAAATAGTTGAGTTGAAAAAACAGTGACGTCACAGTTGGCTATTGCCATACAAAATCTATGAGAGAACCGCGTTTTGTCAGCTCTTAAAAAGTATCTGAATTGATAAGTGTGTCATCTACCCTATTCTCAATTTGAACGGCGGCGAAGCATACCCGCATAGGTTCGAATTTCGAACAATACAAACTCGAGTAATTACCGTTAATATTTCGCGATGACGATTCGAATTACGATTTCATATCGTCAATACGTCACGAGAAGAGTGCAATTTGTCGGTATATAGCCGGTGATGTACGAAGCTATCAAGTTATAACGACGTAGGATCCAATTAGCGGTGTTACCTGTACGGCCGGTGCCGACCTGGGACCAACCGATAATTATAAAATTCGACACCGCACTGGTTGTTAATACGATATGTTGATATAGATTTTAAAGCCACAAAGCAATTTATTGGCAGGTGTTTAACGGGTGTGAAACAGTTGAATTATGTTCGTGCTTTAGATGAATGGTTTTGGAAATATAGCTCAAATTAATAAAGTTATGAAAACGTTTCATATTTCCTTTCCTAATCATTATCTGCCTAGCCTTTTCCCAAATATGTTAGGGTTGGCTTCCAGTCTAACCTGATGCAGCTGAATACCAGTATTTTATATAGAGTGACTGCCTATCTGACCACCACAACCCAGTTTCTGCTGAGTAATACGATACCCTTAGTAAGACTGGTTGTCATACTTTTGAGCCACCATACTTTTGGGACCAACAGCTTATTTCTGTAATGATTCCTTCTCAGAATATAATGCCTTATCCCAATTTTCTCCTTTTAAGTATTTTATGTATGTACCTATGTATATATTCTTAATAATAATACATTACTATTATTACGTTAATTATGTATGTAATATATGTATATATTTACCATATGCAGTGTATAATGGGTGTCACCCATCCACACACCAACCCAGGCAAGCGCGGCTTAACCTAAAGATCGAACCGAGCGGCCGTTATTATTTAGTTACGAGCTTCTCATATCCTTTCCTAATCACGATTAGTTAAATGACAAATCCAATTTTCCATTACACCCATAGTAGGATTAGTGTAGATACTCGTAGTAACTAGGTAACTATTTATAATATCGAGCTCAATGTAGGTACATAAAGAGTTGAGAAATTGCTGATATACATAAGTAAAACATATCGCTGGACACATTGGAGATGGATGAGGATTGATCTGCATTCCGAAAAACTAATGGGAATGGAGTGAAAGTTCCTTTTTTTCATTCAAAGTTATTCCTAGACACGTTTTTTGCTCGGAATTTAACTGGTAATGTGATTTTTTCCACATGGAAAACTTTCTTCGGTGTAGTTTCTTTTGCAAAATTTACAATTGCGATTTTTCTTCTCATAACTAATGTTTCTGTTGTTTAGCCTGTGGTGAAGGCATCGGATTGCTTTATACCTCGGTTTATTTCAATGTTATACAAAATACAAATCAAAACAACCACAAACAAGCATTTTTAAAGCTTAAAATCCCGAGTTACGGCAAAATTAATTGGTATAGCCCGAGCGAATCCTCAGATTACACTCAAACGAGAGATTCAGAGGTCTTCAAAGTCACCGCAAGTCAGACGTAACGGCAAAGTGTAATCTTAATGTGATTACAAACGGGTTTGCATCACCGCGGGTCAAATGCTGGTCTGAAAGCGTTCCTAGAAGGTTTGTACGTAAAGTTCTTTAGAACAGATCTTCGTGCACGACTTGGAGATGTTTTCTGCCAGAAAACGTAACGTTTTAACTGTCTACGATAATCTCGACTGTCTCTCACGCCCACTCGCTTTGTTACCCGTCGTCATCAAGACGCACTCGTCTGTCATTTTTGTTTCTCTACTTATTTTGAAATGTCTTAAGAACTGTCCAAGTCACTTGAGATAAATCCAGAAACTTGTCATTTTACGGATGAAGAAATTGGTCGTGCTTTTAGTTAAATGCGCTCGTCTAGTTTGTTTAACCTAGGCGCGAGGTTGAAGATTTCTTATTCGAGAATGAATAGCGGTCGCGCTGAATGCGGAATGGTTGTGGTTACAGCAAACTGCAGTATTTTCTAGAAAGGAAACAAAAATACTGTAGTATTTTTTTGTATAAAGCTTGATTGCTGATAGATAGATAGAGATGTATAGGAAGTTTTTCCAGCGTCAGCGTGTGTCTGCAGTTTTAAACACACTTTGCCCTCGCTATCCGGATAACTCATGTGCTGTTTTACTCAAGCCAAAATTCGTTTTTCCTGTAGGTATTCAACGAGTATACGTGCAAAACTAATCAAGCTTGGGTTAGTTATGACCTGATACATCTATAACTTCAGTAATAAAACCACGATTAACTATTGTGTATCCAAACTTAATTTGCGACAAGAATCTATATCGGCAGTCTTATTGTGGATTACAAGACGATTATTATCTTGTGTCTCTATACTATGTTAGGGATAGATTAGTTTAATGTCCCTGCTCTGGGACCAAGTCCATGGATATTGACACAAGGCTACGTTAGTCCGGTGATTAAATTAAGCCGTGGATAATAAACAGTCACTCAATTAATACTGGTTTGGAGTAATTGCTTGTTCGGTTGGCCCGAACAAGAGCAGTGGCTTGAGAGCCATGTAAGATGGCTACCGTTGGCTTACGGGCATTTACACGACACGACACGAACACCGAGAAATGCACGTTACAACACTACACAATAACATCGCATTAATATTGTCTTCTACCCTTGTAAGGTTACGCCAAAGACGTTCGTAATAATTAATTGGAACCGCAGCGGTCTTGGGGTCAACAGCCACTTGAGCGAGGTAAACTGTATTCGCATGGTTCGATTAGGCTCCTGATTCTATTAGTGACAATTCAGCTGTGATAATAATAAAACTGTTACACGCCATTGTGGTTATTGTTTGCTTAATTAGTCACAGTTACGGAGCCATTAAGGGGCCCGATAACTGTGAGTCATAAAGGGAGCAAGAAGAAGAAAAGCATTTCGCGCTGGATTAAAGAAAAGTAGAAAGAAAACGTTGTTATTCCTTGCAGCCACTCGTCTAACATTCTTACAACTAGTAGGGACTTAGTTACGGTTTAAAAAAAAGCAACAGTTTTCGATTCCATCCTCAAATGCATATAAATTCAAAGGAAGCGTGGTACCATTTATTGCATGCATACAAAAGAAGCAATTCCGTTGACTGAAAACTTCAATTTGTCGCTATCGCAGAACTGCTTGAAGTTTTATAGCGCTATAAATCTATAATATCGTAAAATCCCGTAGTTACTGTAAACTAAATTACAAGGTGAATAAAACTCTTTTCCTGCTGCACAGAACATTAATACTGAAATCGACTTAACGCGATCCATGTTCAATTTATCGGCTTGTACGTATTGCGGAGTCCTGTAATTAAAGTACTACCGGCCACCGGATCGACAGAACTAAATCGCCTGCGGAATGCATCGTACCGTACAGCGCATTCGTTGCTACTACATCAATAATGTCCACTTCGTTCGAAACCATAGCCAATACCGAAAGGTTTTCTAGAAACTAAATTATAGAGTAACACAAGCAAACGTGGCCGCGTCGAGGGAAATAGGAAATCGATACGAGAATTAACTTACAATTTCCCGATTTGTTAAATTTTCTGTCTTATTATCACGGTGGAAAGAGTTTTTTGTAGAACGATATTATTATGGAGAGATATTTTGTTACTGTAATTATTACGGTATTTACAGGTGCGTTCAACATTGGTGACTGTTGTTGTGGAAGCGGAATAATTATGGAGGTAGGTACGAACTAAATATTGTGCCGTGTATAGTGAGCGGCGTGTCGCGACACAATTGTTACAATTTCCTTCACACCGTGAAATGTAGGGGCGCTCCGGCGCGGCACTCTGTCCCACGGTAAATACGTGTGTCGCAGCTGCTAGCGTTAATATTTGTCCGCTGCGAAACAAAGCCAATATCTGTAAAAGTTTTGGCGCGCCGCACCATTATTTATTCAGAGGCTCTTGCGTTTCTTAAACTTTTCGAGTGCTCCGTCGATATTATAAGGGAGCCCTGCGGTCGCGGTACAATTGGCCGCAATTTTCCTGGAAAATGGAGATTTGCAAATATTTTTTTGTTTTTTCATCAGTATCGCGGACAAAGGAAATTGACTTTTAAATTGTGGGGAAATTAAATATCAAAGCGTAGTGAGACATGTTATTCACCTGCTGGGAAGAGGTCGTGCCGCGTTCTGTCAACGTCATCAAAGAGAACAGACGACACTGGGATGAATTATGAATTCCCCCCACATAGCTTATCATCAGTCAAAGCTTCTGTTTCAAGAGAACGCGAACGCCGACGTGTCCTCATTTTTTCAATAACGAAACTTGTTAATAGCTCTTCCGTTTTTGATTGAAACATAATATAAAAGTAAACTGTATTTATAAAATCTGCATCGGAAACTTCAGGGTTTCCAGCCAGTACCTACAATACTACCAGTTTTAATTGTCTTTGGAACCAGATAGTTTCCTCAGAAACTTAAAGTTTGTTGTCTGTTTTTTTTTCCTCAATTAATGTGTCTCTGGTCACCACCCAACACAAACAGACTTCTGTTCAAAAATAGAAAGTAAAAATGATGCAGTACCCACTACACTACGCGCTGGAAATGTTATAACAGGGTTTTTAACTCCCAAACTCTCTCATGTTATTTCCACGGATATGAAAAAACGGAAATGGATGCAAAAGAAAGTACAAAAACGACAAGAGTTATAAAACCATAACTTGATTCGGTTCTATTATTCCAGGATTAGCCCGGTTAAGCAGAAGCCAGTTTTTCTGACTGAACTGCAAGATGAGGTACACCAAAAAAAAGGTTCCACTATTCAAATGTACCTAAGAGTAGGTATTGATCGACGTACGGTCGAACAAGCTATTTGGTTTACATTGTACAATGTAATTTGTGGGTTAAACTGTAAACCAAATAGCTTGTTCGACCGTACACGATTCCGAAGTCCTTTATAGAAGCAATTCTATACATGAATGAATATCTTTACAAGAGCTGTTTGAAATGAATATAAAAGATACTCATAAGTTAGCAACTGCTTTTCAGTTTACGAATAATGCTATGCTGATTTTCCTTTTGATATAACATTTTAATTTGAATCTTTCAGTAATTGTACAAATGAACCGAGGTTTTTCTTTTTATATTCACATGCACTTAATGTACAAATGAGTGTTTTTAAAAAGTCTCACGGGCGTTTCATTCAATAATAATAACGGACAAATAAGTGGAAAAAATAATAACTATTACCACATGAATAATAAACAATATATTTTTCTCGGAATAGTTTATGAACTCGGTACATTTTTTTTCCTTTCTACCCCGATTCCCCCAATGTACAGTATCTAACAATAAAACAATTAACATTTAATATTGGAGTAGGCATTTGAGTTAAAGTAGGTACAAAAAGAGAAAAAAGAAATGTTGAAGTTTAAATAAAGAACGTCTGATAAATAAAAGAATAAAGCCAGTGCGGTGTGTTATGACGTCAGCGGCGTGTAACGGGTGTCACACGTTCGTTCGGTTCGGTTCTCGAATGCAGGCTAGCTATACATTTTAGGCTAGCTGTGCATAAAGACTAAATCAATCGTGTGGCAGTTTGTCGAATGAGGATTTTTCGTGTCTTGTCGCCAGGTTTTTGAACAGCCGTCGCACTTATACGCTGAATGGTAAACAAACAAATGGTTGTCTGTAAAGTCGGGTAACGGACGATAATTTTATTACGTGATAACGTCATAAGAAAACATTGATGAAAAATTGCATACTTTTATGAATTGAATAAAATTATTTTCACTCAATTATCATTATTACTCTTCTAGGATGATTTTTCAAAAATGCTGATACATGTAATTATTAATTTTCAATCGTCAGCCTAAACGCAAAATTTTAAGATCCTAACTTGAAAACTGACGGACTTTCATACAAACTTTCATCCCCTATTTAACTACTTTAGGGGTTGAATTTCAAAAAAATCCTTTCTTATTCCTTGTCTACATTATAAAGGGAACCACTGTGCAAAATTTATATTTTTGGGTCCAAGGGTTTGGGCTGGGCGTTGATGAGTCCGGCGGAACGGTGTGACACTTTTTCGTGCGTGCAGCCGTTGTTCATCGATTTACAAATGATAAATGATGTTTATTTTGCAAGTTTACATCATGTTTAGATCATCATCATCATCAATCATTTTTAGATATAGATGGGGCCGGTGTTTCGTACCTGACTACTCTGCGAAGAAACAGCCGAAACAACCTCAGAGGTCATAAGTCTCTTTTGAAGTCCAGACATAATCTTGCTCAATTCACGTGAGGACTACGCAGATTAGTGTCTGAGATGGTCTTTTGAAGAAAGAACCACACAGATTTGAGTGGATCTGTCCAGTCAGTGCAAGCATTTGTTAGTTATCGTGTAGCTCGACTTATAACTCAAGGAGTTCAACGAAACGACGAACAATACTAAAGAAAGGACTTTTGGGTAGGTCGCTTATAGTACTCAAACTGCCAGACAGTTGTGGGAAAAAAAAAAACATAAAAAAAATGTGACTCACGATGGTCCTCACATTCACAATAATCAAATAAAATTAATAATAAGTACTTTTCAAAATGAATGTTAATAAAAATCACAAAAATCATTAAATGTCACAAAGATAATAAAAGGTAAAACACTTAATAAAATAAGTATTAATGTCAAATCAGTAAATGTCACATAAAATATAAAGTAAAAAATAAAAAAATACTGAACTAAGTATTCATGTCAAATCATTCAATGTTCTGACATTGAAACTAAGTATTCATGTCAAATCATTCAATGTTCTGACATTGAATGATTTGACATGAATACTTAGTTCAGTATTTTTTTATTTTAGAGTTTTTAGAGTATATAAAAGAAAGGAATTAAGTCCGAAATTTCTACATTTACAGAGCAAATTTCATTGGAGCAGCTTAATCCCAAGCCTTTTTTATCTTCGAGATAGTGATTAACATGATAGTAGGCTTTCAAGCACAGCTTCCTTTTTATAAGACGTTATCACGTCAAAAAATCTGTACATTCCTATTATTAACACTGCTATGATAAACCAAACTGTATTTATGCCATCTTGAATAATGAAACACTAATACCTAAGTAGGTTTCAGGGTTAAGGTCAAATTCCAAAGATTGACAGCATCAGAACGATGTTTTAAATTCGTTTAGTGCCAATTGTATTGGTTTGTGGCGCAAGCTGGCTTCAGTGTTGTGTCAATTTATCGACATTCTGATTAATCTTCGTAACGTATCTCTACATCTAAAATAGAACCATAAAATAAGCTTAAAAACTGCTACAGCGTCGGGGAAAAACAGGAAAAATTATGATCCAACAACAACTTGGAGTTGGAATCCAAGAGTAATATCCACGAAAGGTAAATAATTACCTCGTATATAACGGAATGGGTATCTCCCGATAGAATCACATAAGAAATATTATCCTGTTGCCCCAAAAATACAATGGTACTACATCTCCAATAAGTACGGTTCAGGGATCTTTGTCTTAGAAACATGTTCATGCCGTTTTGAATTCCGAAAGGAATATGAAGAACGAATTCTTTCCGTGTTATTGTTCATGCCGCAATGAACGAATTTCAGAGAGTATCTGTTGTCTATTATTGTGAAGGGGTGAGTGAATGGAACGCTAATTTAGTGATTGTAGAGAAGTTTTGACGTTTGTACTTTTTGACACTTTAATTTTTTGTTACCATAATTAATGTTTTTGTTAGTATAAATGTTGATGGGTCGAGAGGGAGAGGAAGACCATTGAAAAGATGGATGGATTGTGTAAGGAATGATATGAAGGAAAAAGGAATAAATGAAGGTGTGACGACTGACAGAGGAGAATGGAAGAAAAGTGTGCGTGTTGTGCTTACCCCAAATTATATGGAACAAGAGCATGAAGATATGATGAATTTATGGTAAACGTAAGATACAGTCCAGGCAGAGATCCCACCTTGATTGCTACAATGTTAACAATTAAACTATGAAATAAATTCAAACCACATCTATTACTCTTTGAAAGTCGTATAAAATAGCTATACCACAGTGAATTTACACTGAAAAATTAGTTTACTTAATTGTACAATATATGTATTACGGGACCAGAGGAGAGGAGCTCGTGGCTAAATAATAACAGCCGCTCGGGTCGATCTTTAGGTTAAGCCGTGCTTGCCTAGGTTGGTCTGTGGATGGGTGACCACCCATTACATACCGAGTTTCCTCCGTGCCTCGGAAAGCACGTTAAGCTGTTGGTCCCGGCTGTCATTTGTGATCTTTGATAGTCGTTACAGGTAGTCAGTGGCCCAAAAAGTCTGACAACCAGTCTTACCAAGGGGTATCGCATTACCCAGTACTAACTGGGTTGTGGAGGTCAGATAGGCAGTCGCTGCCTGTAAAATACTGGTATTCAGCTGCATCCGGTTAGACTGGAAGCCGACTCCAATAAAACTTGGGAAAAGGCTAGGCAGATAATGATGATATGAATTACGGAACCAACCTGAGACAGACTCAAAAAGTGCATGTCTAAAAGTCTCATACGTCTGTAATTTTCTCAGCAGCCTCCTAACAAAGCGCATTCCCAGACAAACTTTCACAAAGAACCCGAGACTACTACGATTCCATACCCGACTCCCGAGTGATGTCTGACCGTTTCACTGTCTGGACAAGACATCGATTAACAATTGCGCATTTCAACCAACTTGTTTGTGAGAATTCAGTTTATATCAACTATGCACTTCGTCGAACACTTTAACCCTGGATCGATACGCGAGCTTGAATTTCTATTCTAGAACGAATTCGTATATAAATTCGCATGAAACTGCTACTAAAATTCTACTCATATTGTTTTAGAATCCAGTCTAAATAAGAGAGCAAATCGATGACTAAAATTACTGTCTATGGCTCGTTTTCACTAACAATATACTAGGAGACACCTAAATATTATTGTACTATTGAATTTTCATCTCATGTGCTGGAATCTAGAGTTGAAATCAAACAGTGTGCACACTTTCAGGCATTACACTTAGCCTCGGCTATTGTTAGTGGAAACGTACACATAACTCAAACTCACTTTAACTGTACTTAGGGTCTACTTGATGATGTTATTATATGGCTAAGTGAGCCATACCTGGCAACATATAATGGTCCCTGTCATTAGTTGTATCGAACACACTACAAGTTTGTTGTTGTAACTTGAAGTTCAACAATATAGGTGTTGCCAGTTAAGGCAATTTATAATAGAAATGAGAAATTGATTATGGCTGGAGGACGTATAAAATTGATTCAAACAGGTAGCAATGAACAAGGCTAAAGTATTGAGTGAATGCGTTTGATACCTGTTCGCCTTAATCGGTGGCTTGATGGATGGCTCAGTTGAAACTGATGCAACTGTGTTTCCGACCAGTAAAATGAAACAAGTTATGGTCCCAATGAATGTAGAACGCGGTTCACGAGCCTACATTTCTGTTTATTACGCTCCGAACTGCATATTTACGGCTGGTTTCTGATATTTCGTATTTTTTTTTATCGGAAAACGCTCAGTTACTCTCGCTCACTGTTCATGTTAATTTAAAAGACATTGTTGCGTTGCTTTATACATTTGTTGTTTGCCAAAACATTTAAAACACTGCCGCTATCTCAAGAATCTCACCGCGCAAGCTATTCATAATTGTTACAATACCTAAGCACCCCACCAAACAATAATGTATTATGTTACCGTAACTCAGCTGTTTCTAAGTTATGATTGCTTCGGTAATTTATTTAGATCCCTGCTTATTTCCTCACCTTCCCGAGGATCTAGCTTCACCCGTTTTTAAATCCCAACCACGAAACTGGAATAGCTTCCACTGTATTCAAATTAAGTTAGGATAGCATATAAAAGAGATTTTCGTTGAGTTGGTGCAGCTTCGCAGTATTGCTCAGGCGCTTTGCGCTGAACTGAAAGTTCACGCCCAGCATTCAAATGGGATTTTTGAGTCCACACTCACCAAGAGCATGATATTAGTTGCCCATTTAAACGTCTGACGGCATCGTCGAGTCGGGAACTTCAAAGATAACTTTATTTTAAGTAAAGACACCCTCGAAACTTTTTGCCGCAGCTCCTAACGCAGCAAGTTTGCAACGGCGAGCTGCAAGAATGTTTTGAGTAATTCCCTAATGAGTTTCTAAATTACATATCTTTTCTTATCATAAGTTTGGTAACACGGAGTCATTAATTATACTTTCTTACATAGTTAAGAATCTTCGTCTTCAAAGTAGCAAAATAAAATCAATATTGTAAGGTCTCGCTCACAAAATAATCTCGAGGTAGAATTAGGACTATGTAATAACATATTCCGAAATGTCATGTGTTTTAATTAAAAGTTCATATTTATACATTGTCGTATTAGCTTCAGACGAATCCTTAGCTCGGTGTGATGCTTAAAGTAATTAACTATTACAGCAAAGACTTTTTCATTTTGAGTGCGCCTTAAGCAATTTGTTTTCGTTACTTTGAACTTCTCATTACTTACAATGTCTCCTACAAAATTGTACGAGGCCTTTCTATCTTGACTAGCATAATAAACGTTCTCAAAAAGGGCTGAAATAAAAATTTAAGATGGATTTGGCAGACATTTTCTGCGTTATATCGAAATACAAAACGATAAACTCGCTTCTTTCTTTATCGTGTGGTTAGTGCCTAAACTGGTGTCAGAGTTAAATGGGCCTCTGACTTGGCTTTACATGTCGCCAAGAAATATCTCTCAGGCATGCTGGTTTCCTCACGATGTTTTCTTTCACCGAAGCAAGTGATAATTATACAATACGCACATATATCCGACAAATCAGAGGTGCGTGTCTTGGGTTCAAAATCGAGACCTATATGAGGCTATCACTGCTATCGCTCGCTTAAAAGCTCTGATGGGTAAGCAAAAGCGTATATTAAGAAATGTTGTTTATCCATAGTTTGTTAGTTCTAGTGTTGTCACATACTGGTCACGTGATGCCTCGTGAAGATGTTGTGGAAAACGACTTTGTTTCCCTCGGGACTTGGAGAAGGCGTTGTATTGTACAGAGCACTGGTGCGTTCCACCGGAGGTCTCCAAGTCCCTTTTCATATTAAGAGATAAAGGATAGCTTAAATTTTGTAGTAAAACTTCTAGGCTATGATTTAATTTGTTTGGATTTTTCATTCATAAGAATTTAGACATAATTCTTCGGATTGTGATAGAAAATGTGTGTTATCTTACAATATGGTGTGCTGGTCGTTATAGTGCTATTAAGCTCATCACTACTCAGTAAATCGTTGTATTTTCTATAAGTCATAAAATCTGGTTCTATTAATTATAAGTAGGTTTTGTAATAATGCGGTCGATGGAGACGTCCGTCCGACCATTTTAATAAAGTAAGTCGTATATAATTTCCATGTGGTTTTCTTTATCATCCGAGTTGCGGGTTCATAACAATATGTTTATATTAAAAAGGAAATTGGATATTCTGACTTTGTTGTGTTAAGGGAAATATCAATACCAAACTTATTTTCAATCACGTTTGAAATTACTTAGTTAAATAAAAATATATTTCATATTATGGAGTATATTACTAGCTACAATAACAGAGTCTGTTAGTTAAATTACTTTCTCATAGATGAGCACCTGCGTAAGCTGTGGTTGGGCCCTGACTTACGACTAATTTTGTGAGCAAAGGTTCGAACCGAAGCAGACTTTAATATATGTGCAATATTTCATAACCTCCGATCTCAAAATGGTGATGTTAATCAATCACCACTAGCCTCAACATAAAAAAGACATCATGAGGACACCGTCATCTCCTATAACCGAACATTTTTTAGACGTGATATGCGACCAACGCTGGATGGATTGTGTGAGGAATGATATGAAAGATAAAGGAATGAATGTGACGTTTGACAGAGGAGAATGGAAGAAAAAAACGTGTTGCGCCGACCACAAGTAACATGGGATAAGAGCAGGAAGAAGTTGATGGTCGAGCAACGCGCACTGGGCCTGCGTGGTGGACTATGGCCCACTCTTTCTCACAGAATGGAGGCTTGTGTCCCCCAGTAATGGGAACGTTATAGACTAATGTGCTGTGCTGGTCGAGAATGACCAAACTAAAAAACTACGGCCACATTGTCTTAAAGATATCGTGAAAAAACACGACTGCGACATTAATCCGAAAGCTTTTTTGTTCGTTATTCCTGAGCATAATATATAAACGGTTGTTTTCGCTCAGTTTTTGTTGCGAACTTTTTGTGTGTTAGCTCGAAGAAGAAAGCAATATTACATATAATAATAGGTCGCGGAAAGCGAAAGTCATTCCGGCCGTCTGATCACGAAGGCTGCTTTTCATGGGCTTCTGTAGGTTACGCCAGCACAAACTTATGGTAATTCGAGAAGCGGATTGTTTTAAAATTAACTTTATGGAAGCAGTAAACTAGTACCTAATATTCTTGAACAGATTTGTCGTATAGATTATTGTGTACAACGATCGTAGACTTATTAACTGCCTGTTTTTTTGCCAAGGTCGTCATTACATGACATTTTTGTTAATCCACTAAAATATTACTTCTTATAATCTTGTTACATTGTTTCGTGAAGCAATGATATTACCATCTATAGTTAAGTTCGGCTTACATCATACACTACGTCGTTTTGCCGACTGCCAGCAAATAAATAAATAACTTGAGTACATTGTTTCATAACAAAAATGTGCGCACATATCTTTGAGTTGCTGGCTCATCGCCTTTGCGAACAAAGAAATGGTCCCAGAAATTCAGCTCATAAATGCTCGTCACTTATTTTGTCAGCAGTTCGACGTTCGGCTAATAACGGTATATGAGGTAAATATTCAATATTAAAGCCGAAACTCCAATATGTCGCCGACCTCGTGTCTTAAACATGAGAGAAAATTAACCATCGACCTCGAGAAAATAACTTGGACCGGGGGCTCTTCAGCATGTTATAAGTGTTGTTAAACTGTTAAGTGCTACACTATCGATGAAGTCAATATTTCTCGCAAGTGCGTAGCGGCACGAGTGCGAGAAACTTTACCAAGTACCCTCCATTAAATGCGGCAACATTGGGTACGGCCCGCCCTGGAAACTCGAACCGAAAAGTGTTAGAGGCGAGATATCGCTACTCGTCAACCGCCCCGCTTTTAAGGGTTATCAAAAATACAACAATTTCAAAGTTAGACAAAGTTTTATAGTTTTTGAAATTGCTTTCCCTTACACAATATAAAGTAGGACGCTGCTACTAATACAATACTTAGGTCACATGCTATGTGACCACTTGAGACTTCAAGTGGCATTTAAAGTTACCGCGTTACTGCTCTGTCCGTGCGCTGTTGCTTGTGTCGCCTTCCTTCCTACAATAGCTAGGGATGCGACAAGCGTATTATATAGATTTTAAATGGTTACTATAAAACGAATTCCTGGTTTATAGGTGCTGCTGGTTTTATTGGCATGTTGTAGTGTAGTTAGATTTTTAAAGACATTATTTAACTGTTTTCTGAGTATGGATTTAGAGTAGCGCCATAAAGTTTTTCTGCAGAGACGAACGTAAAAAATCCAACATTTTTTTAGGCATTCATTTAAGCATCATCAAGTTTAAGTGAAAACCGGCTTTTTTATCAAAGAAATATAGTTTCGTCTTATCTTTTTCTTCTTTTTTTATTTCTTTTGATCATAAACAGGCTTTAAAAGGCCTTTCATGTTTATTTACAGTCAGATAAAATAGTCTATGAAGATTAAAGATAAATCCTTTTTTCTTTTTCAGGATCAAAGGAGCTGGTGAAGGGAAAGGGAGACGGTTTTATTAATTAGCATTCTGTATACCGACTTTGTTCGTATTTTTATTAATATAGCCGACTACAAAGAAGGAGGAGGTTCTCAATTCGTCTTTACATTTTTGTTGTTCTTTTAGGCCGCTTAGACTAAGTAGGTACCCTTTTTATGGTGGATGTGTAGGTACAATCTCCAGCAACGCGTTATCAACATACACTGGTGATCTGCTATACAGGTATACCTAGTGCAGACACCAGTCTCTTACAGTGTAATGTATTTTGTTTGTGAAAAGATACTAAATGAGTTTTGAATTTTAATTCAAAAGCATGTTTTCGTAGATATACGACGCATTTCATAAGATTTTCAAAACATCAAATATGTTTACATGAAACTAAAATCAATATGGTGGGAGAAAATCAATAAATAAAGTTATTAAATGTATACATATTAATAATAATAATAAACCATTTATTTCAGGTAACAAAGACCCATAGATAAATACCTTAACCTAAAAATTCATACTAATAACAATTTTTGTTAGTATGAGAAAGTAGAAAGGAAGAAGAAGAAGCCCTGTCCTCGTAACCTGTGCGGTACCGCACCGAGTGGACCCAACATGCTGCTGCGTCCTGCTGTGCCTACGACGCAGCTGTACATTTCACGTCTGCATCACTCCACTACAACTGAAGAAGTGGTGCAGTATTTGAAAGTGAAGACTAACTGGACTCTGAGGGTCGAAAGGCTTTAAGTCATTTGTGGTACGAGTTCCTACACACCATCTACAGACCTGCTGTAAAGAGGACTTTTGGCCGAAGGGTGTCGGGTGAAGGACGGTTACGCGACGTAACACGACGCCGACAACGTTACGTGAAGAGTTTTAGTTTCTTATGGTTTTAATTATGTATTACTTTATTGTTGTTAAATGGTATTTTTGTGTATTTTATATATGGGCCTTTTAGTTGCCTGATAATAAAATTATTATTATTATAAGCGACTTAAAAAACTACGTTAGTAGGACTTGCACTTGTTTGCTTCTTCTTATATTAGTGCTCATGACTACATCTCTGTCTTATTCTTTGATAAGTACAGGTATGAAGTTTTGTGATTTATTACATAGCCACTCGATATATGATTGTCTCGCTGATGGTGGCGCGTGTGTCGGATCATTTAGTTCCCTTCAAAATGGTTGAGTTGAATGGTGCTGATCCATGCGTCATGTTCGTGAACGGGCGCTGTCAGTTGTGACTGGTCATCCCTTAGTTGCCATGGCTTATTTGAATGTTTATTTTTGAATTGTATTTTTTGTTTTTACTAAGGATTCTTCTTGCTACATTGTTCTCACATAATATACCATCTCAACATGAATGATGTAACCAAGATTTTGTAACAATATTTTGATTTAAAAGAGTGTCCATGGAGTTTCTTGCCCATTCTTCTCCATCGAGATCTACGCTAGGGAATGGGCAACTACAGTACTTTCACAGTTTGTATGTCTTGTGACTGGAACTGTAGCTAAATTTAATTTTCATCTTTGTTTCGACAATTCAAAAGTGCCTGTAACTGGCCTACTTGAAATAAATGCTTTGATTTTGATTGATTTTTATCAAGGCTTCTTTTCCTGTTTCGACTCCAACTTTTATAATTTCTTTTCCAATATTATTACTCAGAGCAAATATCGAGACTTAACAAAATTGTCGAGAGTTTGAACACGTTGTACTTACTCCACCGACTTAAAGTTGGATAGTTCGCTAAAATCAACCAAAGAACAACAGCCCTTCAGAAGTTTCGTTAAAAACTAGCGTCGAAGTTGTACTTGTTACACAGAATTTTAAATTAAATGTAAACGTGTAATTAATTGTAAAGAGGTGTTAACCTGAATCAGCTTTTTGTATAAGTAGGTATCTTAAAATTAGTATGCGGACACCGCATAGTAGGTGAGTATTGTAAGATATCTGTTAACAAGCTGGTAGCCTACTTTAAATAAAAGGCGTTTAAATCGTTGATTGAAATAATTATTTATTTATTTTTATTGAAGTGAAAACTTCTTTAGGCGCGTTGAGCACTTTTTGGGTGAAAGAAAAACATTGAACTCATCGTCACTTGACGTAACCTGCGGTCACACTTCGTAGCCGTTCGTAGCACTCGTAGGCGATTCGCTACGGCGTAACACCACATAGGCATGCGCGGGGCATAACCAGTGCTACGACTGGGGAGGGGCTTTTTTGTGTGCTTTTTGTTTCACTTCTATCGGCAGTCCCCAAAGCCTGCCCCGATTGTTTTTTTATTTATTTATTTAAATCAATTGAAAATAAATCACTTATTATCCGTGGTGGATCCCCACCGACGCGAAAAGGTTAGGTTACCACGTATTTAGTGCTTCATTCTGAGCTCCACCACATGGAAATTTTTCATCGGTTATTAAAAAAAAACCAGCCAAGTGCGAGTTGGACTCGCGCACCGAGTTTTCCGTACAAACTTTTTAAAGGACCAACTTAACTTTGCTGTTCGATCCCATGAAACGGCCATTACACCAACCGCAAATGATAAGTTTGTAATAGTTAAATGGCTTTTTTTTATTATTAAACTACATATTTACGGTTTTCAGATTTTTCCCTTTACATGTGCTATAAGACATTGCTTCTCGCCAAATTTCGTAATTCAAGGTCAACGGAAACTACCATATAGGTTTTCGGCACAAAACCTATAGGGTACTTCCGGTTGACCTAGAATTGTCAATTTTGGTTAAAAGCAAGGTCTTACAGCACAAGTAAAGGGAAAATTCAGAAAAATAAAAAAAAAGTTGACAATTAAGGTAAATTTTGGTACAAGACTAGAAGTTTTCGCTAGAATCTACATTTGCCTATATCTTTTTATCGTGTTGGCTCAGAATTTTTATACACCTAATAGGGACTGTAGACTTCAGTATCTGGTATAAATTTCAACTTGCTAGGTCCACCTGTTCCTGAGAAAATCGGTGGTGACACACGGACAGACAGACAGACGGACAAGAGAGTGATCTTATGAGGGTGCTCTTTTTACCTTTTGAGGTACGGAACCCTAAAAAATAATATTAAATTGGTGTACAGATATAAATTACATGAATTCCGCGACATGAATTCCGGAAGAATATACTTATGTATCCTTTGGACCGTTTCTATTACATTTTAGGTCAAAACGAATGGAACAGCAGTTTTTTTTTTCGCATCAGTACCTGCTTCAACCCCGTACACATATACTTTCTTAATCTAATTAGAATTTTATTGTTTATTTCGTTTTTCTTTATAACGTGCCAGAGTTCATTCCGTAATAACCACAAAGGTTAAGGTTTCTAGCTCTACAGTACCTACATAACGACAAGTGATTATATAGAGATGATGTAGTACTATGTTATATGTCCTTGTAGTATACAGGGTGTAAAAGACCTCATCACGAAGCCGTCAACTAAGCATTCTGTACATCAAACTAAGTAACTTTATACGATACGACTTTTTTTTTGGGGTCATAAATAATGTTTTGTGGTAGAACTCAATGTAACAGGTGTTTAAAGTAAAAATATTACATTAAAAACTTATATTTAAAAATAAAAAACTTGTCAAAAAGTTGGAACTTTGACCCCCAATATCTCCGTAACTAGAAGGTTCCCAGGTATGGTGTAAAACAAAAAAATGATTGCAATGACGGGGAGAACAAGTGCTTTTCGGCTTCATTAAGAGGTGTTTTACACCCTATATACTTCGCAGGTAAGTAGCTTAATTAGCCGCTTAATCAACAGCCTAACCTCTTTACTAAAAAGCGCCGTTCAACTAGCGGCCTGAATGCAATTCAACCGTAGCGTTTGTTACAACATTTAATAAACTGGCTGGCTAATGCTTAGGCCATTCGTAGGATAGGGGGATCATGTGACATAAATAAAAGGAGGAAACATCTAGGTTTAAAAAGCTTAGTCGGCGTTCAACAGATGGTCGGAAAGGGCATAAAAAAAAACTGCCGCCATATCTCCTGTCTCAGTAATCCAGACTCACTGGCTGACACTGTATATCATCATCATCATCATTATTTCAGCCGAAAGACGTCCACTGCTGGACATAGGTCTCCCCCAAGTGTCGCCACATTGACCGGTCCCGTGCGACTCGCATCCAACGGTTTCCCGCAACCTTCACCAGGTCATCGGTCCATCTAGTGGGAGGTCTACCAACGCAACGTCTTCCGGTTCGCGGTCGCCACTCCAGAATTTTTGTCCCCATTGGCCATCCGTTCTGCGAGCAATGTGCCCTGCCCACTGCCACTTAAGTTTGGCAATTCTTCGGGCTACGTCGGTGACCCTGGTTCTCTTGCGGATGTCTTCATTTCTGATTCGAGGTTCTCGGATTTCTGATATGAGGCCTGGCCTGACTGTGGCCTGGCCTTGAGGATGATTAAAATTGAAAAGGACACACTTTAAAGAAAATTAACATTGTGGCACGTAACTTGTGTCAGGGGTAAACAATATAATTAAATCCGAAAATAAATGGTTGTTAAAATAATTATGCACACGGTTCGCGTAATTTAATTTCGTCTGGTGGAGTTGTTAAATATGTTTTGCTATGAATATATTCGTAAGTATTTATAGATGTTATAAATTATGCAAATAAAGACATGGCAACGATACGTGAGCAGGGCTGGCGTAGCGTAGCTGGCGTACCGCCCCGACTTACGAACAGTATGTGGTGGGTTCGAACCCAGGCAGGCGCATTACACTATTTTGTGTAATTTATTTCATCACCACTTTTCTCAAAACGGTGAACGAACATATCGTGAGGAAACCGGCATGTCCTAGAACCAAAAAAACACCTCTACCAACCCGCACTGGGCCCGCCTGGTGGATTATAGCCCATTTCCTCTCATAGAGGAGGCCGTGTTTCCCAGCAGTGGAAACATCATAGGCTGACTATGCAGCAATGCGTTGTCACTTAAAATACAGTTTCCACAATACATGAAAGTGGAGAGAAAGTGTTTACTGAAGCGTGGTGCAGTAGCTATCAAGATAAACGAATAACAAATGGATGCTTCAACATGAAATGGCGCATAGTATGAAACAACATACAATATTCAAGAATCAATTGCAGTTTCCGAGAGGCGAGATGTATGGCCACCTAAGTATATAGTATTTCACAGTGTGCTTTTGCAATAAGCGTTGTTGCAAGTATTCCTGGGTACGCCCGCTACGCCGTAGCGCTACGCCGTAGCCGTTGCCGCTACGGCTAGTAGTGACGCAACTATTTCAAACTTGGGCTACGATCTAGCAAAACTAGCTTCTACTTGCAACTTGTGTGGTCTTGATCTTGACTTGTTTGTTAAATTGCATTATTCACTTTAATTTGAATTCAGTATGTACATTATTTACAAATTACAAATAGGTCTAAAATAATAATAAAAATATTTACAAGAATCAAATTGGTAAAAGAATTACAGGGTGTCAAAAAATTCTTCCACATCGCTGTCAATAGGAAAAGTGCCCAGAAGGCTGACAGCATTGACACGTAGCATAGCAATGATGGTTGTTTGACTAAAAAGAAAGAATTATCATAATTTCCACTTGTATAATACTTAAAGGCCGTTTCGGTAACTAAGTGAAAAACATCAAAATTCACGTTAAACCTCCCAAAAATAAGGATGTACTTATGTGTAAAAGCGGCTTTCCCGAAGAGGTAGGGACACCCTACCCACCTCTTTAGGGAATACAGCTTTTGCACAGCTTCTTAAAGTAAGTCTTCCTGTCGTCCAATATTACTGTTGATATTAAAGACTACAGAGACACTGGCCGTGGGTAGCATCACAATGAAAAGCGTGTGTCAGCATTTTTACGCCCATGGCTACCAATTTTTTTGTACTTTTGTACCCTGATAATAATTTGAAAATAACATTGTGTTACAAGACAAGATATTAACCTAATTAAAAAATAATTGTAAATATTCTATGGCCTCGTAAAGTCTTTGAGTATTCTCAGAAATGTATTCATAGTACAATAATACCGTAGTATTTACGTATAAACTTTCCTCTACCAGCAGAGAGAGAACGATTCTAAGAAATACACAAGTATATAATATGTCTACTTTGTATCCAAGGAGCAAACGAAGATCCCCCCCTCTTAGGGAGCCAAACTTTTCTGATAACACAAAGTACGCAACCAAGGAGTATCTACTGCGTAATGAACTTAGCACTAAAGGTTACGAGAAACTGCCATAGTCGACTTAATTGGATTGCTCCTCCTTAAATATGTATCGATCAATCTTACAAATCTTATTATATCTTCACTTTGGAATTATATCGAGTCGTGGGGGAAAAATGGCCGCGTCGGGCACCTATCTGTACCGTGCGTGACGTAAGAGGATTTATAGATTAAATAAAGATTTAGAGATTATATTAGGAGATCAAGTTTGTTTTACAAAGATTAAGGTGCTTCGTAGTTTATATTGTAAACTAGCTGTAGCCCGCGACCGTAGTCGTCGTAATATTAAAAAAATATTACTTCCATGGAATCGACTTTTGTTTAAAATTTCAAGGGTTTTAATTTTCAACCCCTTATCCTTTTTTTAAATACAAGCAAAAACATCAGCTATCTGCTAGTAAAAGTCCCGTCAAAATCGGACCAGCCGTTTCAGAGATTAGCCGGAACAGACAGAGAGACAAAAATTAAAAAATAAAATGTTTTTGTGTTATAAGTACCGTACCGTATACTTTCGTATTTATTCAGTAAAAAGCTGTTATTACAAACGAACACTTCAATTTTATTTATTATTTTTATAGATGTGTACAGTACAATGCTTTATCTAAATACACACATCAAAAATGTCTAGGGATCAAGCATTTTTATGCGGATTTCTTGAGATTGAGATGTGGCTTTGTAATAAATTTATGATTTTATAAATTTATATGGATCCTTTTTGGTGCATTTCATAATTTGAATCAGGAACTCTCAATCAAATTCGAGTAAAAGATGAAAATAAGCTGTCAATATTTTCCCTATAAAAACATACAACGCATTGAAGACATTATTAGTGCTACTGTTTCCCTACTACTGATTAAAACCAACGTTATTATGGAGCGGCGACGTCATTTAAGCAGGGAAGAAATGCTCAGAGCCGTGGGAATTATAGAAGCTGGTTCCCGGCAACGTACTGTAGCTTTAGCTCTGAATACAAGTCAGAGTGTTATCAGTCGACTTTGGACACGTTACCGAAGCACTGGTACCGTGGCTGAGCGCCATGGAGGACGGTATCGCTGCACCACACGGAGAAAAGACCGATACATTCAAATCTTAACTCGAAGAGCTCCAACAATAACCGCCATGATGTTAGCCGTGAGGCTTCATCACTCTTCAGGGAACTTAATTAGCGACCAAACAGTCAGAAACCGCTTGCATGAAGTGAACCTTCATTCCCGAAGACCGCTACGGGTACCACCTATAGCAATGCACAATCGTAGGATTCGATATCAATGGGCTCTTGAACACAGAAATTGGGCAGAAGAACAATGGCGTTTCGTGTGCTTTTCTGATGAGTCTCGTTTTGGTATGAGACCGGATACAAGACGTATACGACACTGGAGAACCCCTGGACGCCAACAGCGATTAAAATCCCGCCAGGAAGTCCATCCTTATAGTGGTGGAACCATCATGGTATGGGCGGGTATTTGGATCGGCGGAAGAACTGAGTTGATTTGGATCAGAGGCAACCTCAACGCTCAAATTTATGCTGAGACGATTGTATCAGACGTCATCGTTCCTCTACAAGTGCAAATCGGTCCCTTATTTCAGTTAATGCATGATAATGCACGACCGCACACCGCAAGAGTTGTAAGACAGACTCTCGCCGCAGCTAACATCAATGTCCTGCCCTGGCCTGCTCAGTCGCCAGACTTGAACCCGATTGAGCATGCATGGGATATGCTACAGAGAAGAGCTCTGCCGAATATGGAGGGTATCCAGTCGCAAGAAGACCTTTTTTTGTTGTTGCAACGAACATGGGCGGCCATTCCACAGCGTGATTTGGATGAACTCATTTTGAGTATGCCAAACCGATGTTCTTGTGTTGTTAGTGTTCGCGGTAGAAACACGGATTATTAATTGTTTAAGTTACCCAATAAAATTTTAAAGAAAACTGTTATTTCAGTCTTTTTTTCGAACTTTAATGTTAGTGGTTCAAATGTCAAAAATCCCTTTATTAGGAAAATGGCAAATTTCTTTATTAATGCAAAGGTGACTTGGTTTATCGTTACTGTGACAAACGAAAACACTTTATTTGTTGAATCCTTAAAGAAAATTTTAATTAATATCAATCAGGAGAAAAGTTATTGCAAAAATATATGTTGATCCCTAGATACTTTTGATGTGTGTATTAGCGTTTAGGTACTTTAAGAGGGCCCTTCCCGACCCGTCTATCGTCAACGCGAGCATGGTCGAAAAGCTTGTTGTTTCATCCAGAGCCACAGCGGTGGTATTCTTTCGACTCGCCTGTCTTACCTAGCCCTGACCCCGCACTACCCGTCACCCGCGCACCTCATACCGACTTACGCCAGGACATTGAACGCAAAATAGTGTTCGAAAATTTATAAAACTTGTTCCAGGAAATACGTGTTTTTGAATAAGTCTTAGAAGTTTGTGAAATAAATATTTGTCATTTAGAATCTCCACTACATTTGCAAGGCTTCTATCAGGATATTTTCTTTACTTTTACAATTTAAGAGTACGTTATGAACGCCCAAGTTGAGGTAAAATTTGTGCAAAACAGCAATTTTTGGAGGCTTATACTGAATTTGTTTCAACAAATTTTTATTTTTTGCTTCGATAGAAGCCTAGATATAGTGCACAAGATACCTATCAGTGCAAAAAAATAAAAGATATATGTGTATCAACGGCATAATCACTCACGAGCGTTCTATTCTAGCGAAAAGTATGGCGGGTTGGCCGCTCTTAAGAAAGAGATACTTGCTGTCGATAAATTAATCTGATTTGGTAACGAAGAAAACTATAATGCCGCCCAATCAATAAAGATATAAATGAAATTCAATTTTGTTTCAACCGTTGCTGATTTTTCTTTTCTTGGACAAAATGCAATTTAATTTTGTAATTTCAATAAGAAAATTTTTATTTCTTGCAAGGTGTATTTATTTATTACGTATTCCATTTAATTCTCAATTACGTTTGACGCCGTAACGTGTAACAACGTAACAAGTTACTTATTACTCACCCGGCGGCAACTGTCTACGTGTAAAAAACGTTAGCACGCGACTTTTCGTGACTGCAACTTTTTTAATTAGTGTTTTGTCACATTAGCAAAAAGCCTTCCTAATGAGGTTTTGCTTTCCCCACACATTTGTGACGGAAGCGTGATTCTGCCATCAGAGCGCAGATAATTTAATTACGCAGACGTGTTAATAGACACGGGAGCTTTTCCACTCACTTAACGAACCACAAACACCCCTTTACAACAACAACCGCTTACTCAAACATCATGAACACATAAATTCAAATTACCACCGAGACACGGGAATTGATAGTGGGTCATTGTACTTTAACGTTGGCCAGGGACTGGATCCGTGCTAAGTCTGTACAAATATTCGCAATAAGAATATACGATGAACCAGAACATAATTCAGCGAATACGAAATTTATTTTATAGGATAAAGTTAAACTTAGTATTTTGGGAATAAGTGCTTGTGAGTTCAGGCGTCTAAATTACAAATCTCACATATTTTGACCTACCAGGGTATACAGTAAACAAATCTCCACGAGCAATTTGATGCCGGGATAGCTCTCCCGACACCACAAACCCGCCAGGCTGGGGTAAAGCGTGATGATAAAACCACATTTGACCTTTTTATAAGAAAGGGTAAAAGGGTTTGGATGAGGGAAAACAGTATCGATTTAAAGTTCACCTTTCAGCAATAACGTATCTTAGCCAAATCTCGATCGTAGATGAATGAAAGAGTATAAAATCCCAGCAAAGCCTTGGCTTAGGGGTATTTACGGTAATATAGGAACTACGGACAGAGGTACCGGGAATGATAATAGGGTTGTTTGTCATAATCCCGAACATTATTACAGTCCCTAAAATATTTTCGCGGATAATATTTCAGTTATATTTTTGCCTGACGTTATATTTTTTACTTAATATTATGGGTTCATATATACGGGAATGTTCTGAAAAATGAGATATTGTAAGTTGCTTTGAGTATTTTATTTTCGAAAAGACAAGAAATATGACTGCATCTAGAATTTAAATCGTAGTCTGTGCCAGCTGTTTTGCCGCATAACATTGTAGAAGCCAACTGAGAGAAATGTGTCGCCGCACGGACCGGAGCCGAAGAGCTGCTATATACAGCTTATGCACCGTTGCACCTTTTATATTTAGCACATCATTACATGTGCCATGAAGCGGCATCAACATTCACATGTGTCTCGATTAAGCAATATCTATCTACCGGTACAGATCGGAGAGCCGAGATAGTACTGGGTAAGGTTGGGCCTGCAAGTTACTGGTACGGATAAAAGTACAGTATCTATATTTAAAGGAGTGATCAGAAGAGATACGTCCACTTCACCGGATATCAATCATCGTGGATAAAGCCAACTCTCCATACGTTTATGTTGTGCCGGAATTTCACGCTCTACGTGATAGATGGCGCTTGCTATTGCTTTTATCTCCAACCGAACCCTTAACGTTACGTATACGTTGCTGTTGAGGAAACCTTCCATACCTTTAGTTAACGAGGGTCTTTACATCAAAAGGCTAGTTTCAGAAGCTCGCTCAACTATGGCTAGTAATCCTAGGAAAAGTAGGTGTATTTGAAAATGATATAAAACTTGTAGATAGGTACTAACCTATCTACAAGTTTTTATATCATTTTCAAACAAATCAAGTATCTAATCAAGTACAGAATCGTGATTTCACGGATGACTAAAGCCACGTGTATCGTGTCGGTTTAGATAGGCATATTACACGCGTCATTAAGAAAAGGAGCAAGACACATGACGCGCATAAGAACTTAATACGTACATTTGGAGGGTACGAATTATGCTGCTTGAGGTGTATAACGTGTCTAAGCCACCTAATTATGCGGGAGATTTGAGATCCCTTGAAACTCCTTTTGCATATTGTGACGAAACACACGCACTCTCATAATAGCTCCCATTCGAGCTCTTTCTAGCTATTTTCATTTACCTTGGCCAGTGTGTAATTGTGCGTGCTACACGGCTATTAATTTTCATTATGAACCTTATTAATACGACATTTTTTACGTAATGAAATATTACATGAGAATCGATGAATGTTCCGCTGTCACCTTGGAACGAAAGCGGATATTGATTTTTCGCTATCTACCAATCTTTGCATATTGATTCATGTATCGAAGTAATTACGGGCTATACAAAGTAATATGTTGTGATGTCTATTTAACCTACATTTGTCCATTGTTCTTTTTTATTGCGCCATTTTCAATTTTAGTTTTTCTGCCTTGTTGTTTTATATTCATGATTGAAGGTTATGATCTACGCGGGCCTGTGGACGGTGAGCTATGGGCTAGCTCGCCGTCCGTCCGTCTTATGACGACAGGCCGTGTCGACGGCGCGTTCGTGTTCCACGCGCGCCTCAAAGAGAGTCAGCAAAAAGGGAGGGGTCCGCAAGGACCGATGCCTGCCGGGGTTGCGGGACTGTTCGAAAGAGATACCGTGGCCCCGGAACACAAAGGGCGATGAAGGAACATGGATGGGTTTTAGTCAGTAAAAGACTGACACTCCCTCCTGCTCCGCCCAGAGCGGGAGAAGTCATTTGATGATTTCCCATCAGAAAAAAAAAAAAAAAAAAAAGGTTATGATCTACACAAGTAGGTAAAGTTAATGGTTTACTTATATGTTGCTAAAATTAGCGGTACAGGAATACAGGTTGTATTCCTGTGGCCTGTGGGTGTCAGCGATTAAGGAATTAATCAGCTGGAAGTACATCAGCAGTCATGTGTACACTGATATTGTCGTGTTATATAAACTTAGATGCTATTTATTATATTATAGGGTTTGAAGGCATTTTTTTTAATTATGGGAGATTGGTAATTTGATCACCATCATTTAGGGAAAATAGAGAGAAGGCATGCAAACTTCTTATAAAAATTTCAAGTAGTATAAGTTAGACTCAAGAGATAATTTAGATCTTACTTTTTAGTTCTGTACCCGAAGAATAACCAACGGCACCCTATTACTAAGCCTCCGCTGTCCGTCGGTCCGTCTGTCTGTGCGACCTGTATCTCATGATCCGTAATAGATAGACATTTGAAATTTAAACTGAATGTGTATTTCTGTTGTCGCTAAACAACAAATAACAAAAATAAATGAAAAATTAAAGGGTTCTACCTCGCGTCTGAAGGGTACCGTTCTATCGTAGTAGGGGACTACGATAGAACGGTACCCTTCAGACGCGAGTTCGACTCGCACTTGGCTGGTTTTTGTTTATTGCTGTTCTTTGTACCAAGTGTTGAAAATATATTCGTATTTTATTGAATGTCAGCACGTTACCAACCAGCAATGTGGAGGAGTATTATGCTTTTAAAAACACGCCCCCTTCATGATAAGAAAGCTAACATTTCTTTTGTGTCATTTCTTAGCTTCCTTTCGCTCGGTTATTTTAAGTGTTTTGTAAAGAATCGGTAAAACCGAACTCTTTTGGAAACTGTCTTTCTGTCACACCCTTTTATCCCGAGGCATTGTCGTGGCAAGTTGAAATCTTGTGCCAGGAAATATTCGCCAAATTATGAACGTGAGGAGTGAGGTTAAACAGGGATACATTTATATGGAAAATATACAGTACAGTTGACATCAAAAGACGATGGTGCGTATTTTTGTTAGAGAAAAATATACCACAATGGTGATCAACAAATTCGATTTTTTTTTATCAATGAAATTTTACTTTCACGTTTTTTCGTGTAAAATTTCGTGGAATTAATGCAGCGGTTATAAAATTACGCCTATTTTCACAAAAAAGTAAGTACCTGTGGTTTACCTGATAAAAGTAGCTTGTACTGGAAACATTTCCCTCTGTACTGTTTTAATTATGAAATCAGCGCTGTAGCAAAAACATTTCCTTTTGAAGCTTTTTGCAAATCCTGCTTCTATACAGGGTGTAACAAGACCTTTAACGAAGCCGTCACCCCAGCATTATGTACATCAAACTAAGTAACTTTACGCAAAAATCACAGCTGGGGAACGACTTTTTTTTTGGGTGAAAAATCACCAAATGGGAATGGAAAATCAACAGTTATACATTAAAATCTTACTCTAAGTTACAAATACTATATACAAGGTTTATAAATGTACTAGCTGTTGCCCGCGGCTTCGCCCGCGTAAAGTTCGGTAACCATCCCACTGGATCATATTAAAGGGATAAATAGTGACCTACGTGTTATGAACTATCTATGTGCTAAATTTCATAATCATCACAATCACCATCACTATCACAACCACCATCATTATCACAATCACCATCATTATCACAATCACAATCACCATCACTATCACAATCACCATCATAATCACAATCACAATCACCATCACTATCACCATCACAATCACCATCATCATTATCATCGTAATCACAACCATTATCATCGTAATCACAATCATCATCATCACAATCTCCATCCTAGGTATCACTATCAACATCACAATAACCATCACCATCGCTATAACCATCACAATCACCATCCCTATCACAGTCACAACACAATCACAATCATCATCATCGTAATCACACTCATTATCATCGTAATCACAATCATCATCATCAATATCACAAACACCATCACTGTCACAATCACTATCACTATCACAATCACCATCACCATCACTATCACAGTCACAATCACTATAACCATCACTATCACCATCGGTATCACTATTACAATCACCATCACCATCACAATCACCATCACAATCACCATCATCGTTATCACAATCATCATTATCGTTATCACAATCATCATAATCATTATCACGATCACCATCACTGTCACAATCACAATCACTATCACCATCACAATAACCATCATCATCGCTATCACCATCACAATCACCGTCACTATCACTGTCACAATCACCATCACCATTACCATCACCATTACCATTACCATCACCATCACCATCACCATCAATATCACAATCACTATCACGATCACCATATTATCACAATCATTATCACAATCACCATCACTATCACCATCACCGTCATTATCACCATCACCATTACTATCACAATCACTATCACCATCAATCATCATAATCACAATCATCACCATCGTTATCACAATCATAATTATCACAATCATCATCATCGTAATCACAATCATTTTCATCGTAATCACAATCATCATCATCGTAATCACAATCATTATCATCGTATTCACAATCATCTCAATAAATCAACAATAACCCTGTACTTATAGAAGTCGAATCCGCCATCTTCTGGATCTCAAAATAAATGCCATTTTCGTAATCTGCACCCCTGATAATCTCGATATCGACACCCATATTGATTTTTAGACATTTCAACCCCATCGCACCCCAACAGGGAATGAAGGCATTTCAGGTCCGCCACATTAAATCTTAAAATCGTTGTTTTTGTGATACACCCGACCCGATACACCATACAAACAATACCGATGTTGATTTTCAGACTTTGTTACCCCATTTCCCCCTTTAGGGGTAGAATTCTGAAAGAACCTGAAATACAAATGTTAACTCATTTATTGATAGGAGCACTCCTGTGAAGTTTCGAATAAAACAAACGGTTTGGGCTGTGCGTTGATAGATAAGTCAGTCAGTCAGTCAGTCAGTCAGTCAGTCAGTCAGTTTCTGCTTTTATATATTTAGATAATCTACAACATTATCCACAACATATATCTAACAGTGCGTTATTCTAAGATATTATAGGAGAAAAGTAATGCAATAAAAAATAATGTAACGCAATCAAAAAATTGTGCTGATGGATGGATTGAATAGTACAGGGTTCGTGGAAGTGGTTTATGTGAAAATTTTTCATCAAAAACATGTATTAAAAAAAAACATCGTAACTAGGGGTTCCCCCAAGTAGAGTCTACAACAAAAACATGTTCGCAATGACGACGGGGAGAACAAGTGCCTTTCGTCTTCGTTAAGGGTCTTGTTACACCGTTTATAAAGCAGACAGGTGCATAGGTATTGTAGTGGAGAGATACCAATCAGCTTTGAAAACAACCTTAAACAAACACTGAAATCCTACAAGAACACTACATAAAGCTGGCATCCGTACCTAGCTTTACATTCTTAATTGGCGTCTAGCGGAGCTTGAACTGACAGATGCATTAGTTACACTAATCACACAACGCGCACTGCACTTAACTTCTCGCTTTTTCTTTCAGTCAGATTTCAGTTAGCGTTGTTTTCGGAAACTCCTTCTGCGGTTGCTCTCTTGCATACAAAAAAGGATACATGCCAGTAAATTTCACAGGAAATAATTATGAACGGAAAGAGAAGCAATCGGAAGTTGGTTGGAGGAAGAGTATATTTTAGTTATAAGATGGCTTCATTACGATTCACATATTAATAGATGCTATGTTAGTTAGCTAAGAGATTATATATGTATGAAGGTAACATTGTTTTGTTAATTTTTAAGAACGATTGATAAATAAAGCATTTGTAAAGATCATTTTTATAAACGCTCATTTTTAACTGACATGTACGAATAACTCTTAAATTCTCTAAACATAATTTTAACCATAACTAGGCACGAAGTACACATAATAAAAATCAAAATCAAAATATTTTATTTCACATAGGCCTAGATGGGCACCTATAATACGTCGAAAAACGTGCTCGGTTCGCGTTGCTTAAATAAATTAACCCTTTTTAAACCGTCAATACAGTAACATATACCAGTACGTTGTTTATACTCCAACCCTCAAATCATAATGCACATCTACACACGCAATCCCATATCGTACATAGCTCCAAGGGAAAACCTGATGACGTCACAAACACTAAAAATAAATACAAGCAACGGGGTTGTAAAAGAAATCGTGTTTGAATAAGGAAACGTTAATCGAAGGCTTTATTCGCCTTGACCCCGTTTTGCAGTCCAATGCTACCGTCTACCCCCGGCCTATTCACGTGTGCCCGCATTTTCAAGGACGCTGGTGGTTAAATGTTTTAGTTTTGGTTTCTGTGCACGTCAGTTTTGAGGATTTATGACTGCCACGGCTTAGTAGACAGCTACTGATCGTAATACGGGTCGGTATTTAGTGATAATCACAGTGATAATAGCGGTCCTCATTTGTTTTTTCACCACGGATTAGGGTAGGCTCAGACTAAAGTCGATGAAATCCGTTTTGACAGCCGTCAAATCCATAGTAAATAGACACCGCTATCGTAAATTGAACTTTATTACTATTTAGCGTAATAAATGTCAAAACGGGACTTTTCTTTTTTTAATACTTTAAATAAGCGAATGTTCATGTATATTTTATCACTAGCGGATGTCAGGCGGTTTCACCCGCGTAGTTCCCGTTGCCGTGGGAGTACGGGGATAAAATATAGCCTATGTTACTCAAGGTGAATGTAGCTTTCTAATGGTGAAAGAATTTTTGAAATCGACGCAGTAGTTTTTGAGTTTATTCATTACAAACATACAAAAATACAAATCTTTCCTCTTTATATAATATATAATGGTAGTGTAGATATTCGCTCATAGTTTTACAGGGTGTAAACAAACCCTTCACGAACCCGTCATCCAAGCATTCTGTACATCAAACTAAGTAGCTCTACGCAAAATTTTTTGCTGGGAAATTACCTTTTTTTTTGGGGTGAAAAATAACGTTTTGCTGTAGGACTCAATGTAACGCCCCAAACATTGTGCTGTGCTTGTAACAGCTATAATAAAATGTACTCACTTATTTTTTAACCTGTAGTTATCCGCAAATACAGACACAATTAAAATAACAATGTTCTTTTCCCTTTCGGGAACGGCTGGGGACATACTGTTTAAAAAAACTTTGTGAAGAAGTTGGAAGTTTGACCTCCAACATCTCCGTAACTAGAAGGTTTCCAGGTATGGTCCAGAACAAAAAAACATATCACGATGACAGGAAAAACAAGTACCCCTTGGCTTCGATTAAGTTTCGTCGAAAAGAGTGTAAATACACCCTGTATTTACACTCTTTTACACTTTAAAGGAGATTTTGCTGTTTATCTTATTCTTGTATAGTTCGTTTGGTCTTAAGGTCTTAATCCACCAACATTGTTCAAAGCATTCTTCTTAACAACTTTCAGTACTAAAACAAACCCTTAGTTATAACTTAACGCTGTGTTAAATGGTTTAAATATCATTATTCATTTATGTCTGACTTCACAGAATTATAATATTCTACGAATCATTTCAGTTTTACCTAAACTTTGAAGATCGGAGTTCGTCGCCTAAAGAAATAATTTGGTATTCAAAGGAATTTAAAGTAAAGGTTGAGCAGGCAAAATTTAGCTTTGATTCTTTATAATTCAAGATTGAATGGTCAGCATTAATTTTGAATAAAAATCAGCCATTTATACGTCAACGTTTTCTTAAAAACTTTTGCCTTGACGTTACGACTTTCAAAGGCTTCTTGGAAAGCTCGTCAAATCAAACTTTCTTATACGAGTTAGGAATAACTAAATCCATAAAATGTAATAGAAACGTCCTGAAGGTTACTAATTAATACAGTATGTTCTTCCGGAATTAATGTTGTCTTCCATCCTGTAATTAAAGTACGAGTATGTACCTTCACCAATTATTTATTCTCTTATTCAGTTTTCAATATTATTTACATTTTTTATTTTTATGACAAAATATATAAAAATAATTATTTATTTTATTAATATAATCTACACTAATATTATCATGAATCTAATCTAATCTCTAATCTAATTTATTGTCATGGATGTTTATATCATAAGTATGTATTTAATAAGTATGTATTTACAAACAAAAAGTATCTATGTAGTATATCAACTATCTGGTGCTTACTGTGGCACTAGATGGGGCTGTGTGTTCATGTCCAGCGATATTTATTTTATTTATTTTATTATATCTAAAGAGGAAAGATTTGGATTTTTGTATGTTTGTAACGAATGAACTCAAAAACAACTGGACCATCTGCCTAGCCTTTTCCCAACTATATTGGGGTCGGCTTCCAGTCTAAAGCCGAACGTCCACCGCCAGCTAAAATAAGTTAGTTTAGTTTAGCTCGCATAGTTGAGCCAGTTTTTCATACATGTGCGTCCACCGCAAACTATGCCAACTAAGCTAACTAAAATATCCCAAATAAGTCAAACTAACTTATTTGTGTAGGCCGATACGAAGCTACGCGAACTAAGCTAAGCCTCTCTCACCCCCTTGCGTTACCCCTCTGGCGCCTTTCGCTAGTGTTGTTTTGTAGTGTGTGATCGTGATTCGTAGTTATAGCTTATTTTTCGGTGGACGAACAATTATTTCCTAGTTTAGCTTAGCTTAGTTCAGTGAGCTTAGTTCCTTATTATTTTAGCTGGCGGTGGACGTTCGGCTTAACCGGATGCAGCTGAATTATTTAAAAAAAAAACAACTAGACCGATTTAAAAAAATATTTTACCATTAGAAAGCTAAATTATCACGAAGTATAATATAAGGCTATAAATTATTTTTATTGTATTAAGTCACTTTTATATTTGTCTATGCAAGACCGTGTTGTTGTTCTAAACTACAGAAAGGATGTTCGGCTCTTTAGCAGTATTTAGAGAATTTCGGAAGGTTAATGTGTATAAAACATTGTTTAAAAATTAATTTATTCTACTTTATGATCTCGAAGTTTTGTGACAAGTCATAATAACCGTGCAGCAAAGCAAGGGTCACTGTAACCAGTCAATGTTACGCACCTTATAGGTAATAGTTACATACCTTTTTCTTTTTTTTTTCGAATGGGAAATCATCAAATGACTCCTCGCGCTCTGCGCGGAGCAGGAAGGAGTGTCAGACTTTTATTGACTAAAACCTATCCATGTTCCTTCATCGCCCTTTGTGTTCCGGAGCCACGGTATCTCTTTCGAACAGTCCTGCAGCCCCGGAATAGTTACATACCTTCTGTTTGTAAATAATATCTGGAAATGTTTATTTATTTATAACTACTTAAAATTTAATTGTAATCTTGTTTATTGCTGTGCCCTAACAGGGCCCATACTTGTTCTTAGCTGTAAGCCTATTGTAACATCTTTTTAAACTTATGGTACACAACATAAAATGAATGTGAATATGAGTGTGAAATTATTGTTATGCAATAGCAGTTTTGCGACGTAAATTTAGTCAGCTGATGTGTCAGCCCATAGTACACACGGCGCTACATTTTTATTTTTTTATTTTTTCGAAATAACATCTTGCAGTTTAACCTAGAGAGGTTGTCGACTGCTTAACCGGACAATCCTATGGATACCTTATGTTCGATATTGTTTGATACACCTTACTATTTTTTTCGTATTCGTTAGTCAGTGACATGTCCCATCCCTAACTCTTTCCTCCACACGTCACTTCGCCGACCCCTTTCGTTCCGGTCGCATGGCGCGCGCGCAGTAAAGGAAGAAAATCGATATAATTAAGTTATTGGCCCAATCTAACTCTTAATTAGTGATCTCGCAACTGTGTAATATTTGTGAAGCGTAATTACCGTGGTGGACACTCAAGCAAACCCGCAAGGACAATATTTTGGTGATTTGTTACCGCGTGCACGCGGAGAAGATTCATCATCAAGGAAACATCAAGAAACTTCAAGAAATTTAAACCTAAAGGTGAAAGCTGGTCAATCGTGAGTGTTCGCAATCCTTTCTTTTTCGCCCCAACCCCTTTCTGCTGGTCACTGACTGAAATACAATATTTATACCAAATCCATTTCAGCTAGCCATTAGCTCCATAGTCTCAGACTATCATTTGAGAATAATCTCAAACTTAATTCTCGATACAGTCCATTCACTTATTAAATTCCTATAATTAACAAACCATTTGCGTACCCTTTCGCTATTTTCCTCATCATATTTTTGGTCCTTCGAGCCGGATAGTTCTAGTTCATACTTGTATCTAACTAAAATTCGTATTTCGAACAAATACCTACTCAATCAAATATCACGTCTCTGTTGAGTTCTATTACTGCATTAGGTATTCAGTGTTGTGCTGGCTGAGCTTATACTCGTATTCGTAACTGATTATTACATATTTACGTATTCAATATCGTAATAATACTCACATTAATTAAAAAATATATATTTAGTCGGTGTTTACGTACACACAGTATTGGTCAATTACCTACACGCATATATTTCCACTTAGTTCGTTCATTGTTCGTTGTCGAAAGCGCGCGCCGATATACGTAGGTATATAAACAAGCCGTGGCTCCTATGCCGCTACTTGCCACTCGTTTCGTATATTCGATAATTAACTGTATAATTGGGTCTTGAACGTCGTTTATTTTCACTTCGTTCGTTTATTCGTAAAACGATTAGGTACATTAATTAGTGCTTACTCATACATAATATTCGTCCTCGTACATACCTATAAGTCGTTAAGGTTGTATTCAGGAGCTCTATTCGGGAGCATCTCGTTGTTCGTATTGAGAAGCCTACTAGGTAGGTACCTACTTATTGGTGTTTTTTGCACACATACCTACAAAGAGTTATTAAGTGTGAAAGGCCCCATTCGTTGTTGTCGCATAGGTACTTATCGTTGTCGTTTACCTTCGTTACGCTCGCGTTGGAAATAGGTAAATTGTTTACTTATTTGATTTTGATTTTGGCAAGACACAATTATTACGTATTTCTACACCTACGTCACCTTTTAGTTTACACATTCGCATTTTACATATTGTTTTTTAATCATGTCGAACGACGACAATAAAAATAGATTAGCCTTATTACAAGCTAAACGTAATGCACATTTCGAACGTATGCAAAATATATTCGAGTTATCAAAACAGGATATGAATGATGAAACATGTAGGGAGTCACTTTTAAATAATGTCGCAAATCTTCAAAGTTTACGTAATGAATTTCAAAGCGTATTAGACGCCTTCAATACGTGTTCTATTAAAGTGGATCCTAATGCTACTATAAGTTACCAATCTTGGATTTCGTTTGAGGAATTGTACTGTCGGGTTCAACGTGTCGTAAATTCACTTAAAATAGAACAATCTCAAATAAAGGAAACGCCTAAGAATAATTTCCCGAAATTACCTCGTATCGATTTAGTTTCCTTTGATGGCGATATTCGTAATTGGTCGCTGTTTTATAATCAGTTTAAGCGCGTAGTTCATGATAACACGCAACTATCTGACTCGGAACGCATTCATTTTCTTGTTGGTAAGCTGACCGGCAGCGCCGCTTCTTTGTGTGCAGGGATACCACCTACACCTGAGAATTATAAAATATTATGGAACTCGCTCGTAGATAAGTATGATGATCCGCGTTTTCTAGCCGCTTCATATTTAAATCAACTATTAGAATTTAAACCTATATCTGCTAAATCTATAACCGGTTTAGAGTCATTTGTAAACACATTTGATACCGCCGTTAGGGCGCTCAAACAAGTAGATTTGAAAGATCTTGCGGACTTTATTTTGTTAAATCTCGCATTGCAAAGGTTAGATCCCGAGACAGTTAAGTTATTCGAAATGAGTCATCGCAAGAAAGTCATACCTTCTTATGATGATTTAGTTGAATTCGTTAAAGAACAAGATAAAATAGTACGCTCTAGCCCTTTAGTTTCCAAGCCTCAACAAGATGGCCAAATTAAAAACTTGTCTAATTCAAAACCAAAATCCACAAAAGCCTTTGTCGCTCAGAAAGCCGATAATTGTATTTTGTGTAAGTCAGACAAACATGATAAACTATATTTTTGTTCTGATTTTACAAAAATGACCCCTCACGAACGATTTAATTTTGTGAAATCTAATTCGTTGTGCATTAATTGTTTAAATCACGGGCACAAGGTTTTATCGTGTCCATCAAAAAATTTTTGTCGCCATTGTAAGTCGAAACATCATTCAGTCTTGCATTTTGGTTCATCTGGTTCGCAAAATAATGCATCAAGTTTGCCCGCTGTCGCTTCCGCTCCCGCTACCTCTCATCAGGTTGACCACACCTTAAGCGTAAGCGGAGTGGAATCTAGTTCGCCACCCAATGACAATAGTAAGTCTGTTTGTGGTGTTGCTCGTGACCTTTTTGATAACAGGTTGTTAACTACTTTGTTGAGTACCGCAAAAATAAAGGTTTTAGATAAATATAATCGTGTGCATTTCGTACGATGTTTAATTGATTCCGGATCGCAGAGTGATTATATCACAGCTTCGTGTTGTAAACGTCTATCGTTATTTGTTTCGAATAAAAATCGGTTTGTTGAAGTTCAAGGCATCGGTGGTGCATCTCAACGTATATTGGGCGTGACCAAGGTTCTGTTTACATCTCGGTTTGACGCTGGGACAAAGTATAATTCGCAGTCATTTGTAGTTGACAGGATTACGTCACAGTTACCAGACGCTTTTATTGATGTGAACGCACTTCATTACTTAGATAATTTACCGCTTGCCGATGATGAATATCATTCACCCGGACAAATTGACATGCTGTTGGGTGTCAATTCATATTGTAAAATTTTGTTATTTAATAAAATTAGTCCTGGTAATAATTTGCCTACAGCAATCGAAACTAGTTTAGGATATATTTTAATGGGAAATGCACCCACCATATTTTCACCTCAGTCTACTCGTTCATTCTGCGCTTTTACACATGAACAAATTAATGATTCGCTGCAGAGATTTTGGCAATTGGAAGAAGTGCCTTCTTCAAATTTTATAAGCCCTGACGAACAGGTTTGCGAAGATATTTATACATCTACTACTACTCGAAATGCCGATGGTAGTTATATTGTTAATCTGCCTTTTAAGGAAAATGTCGATCAGCTTGGCAATTCTTTTATAACTGCAAAACGTAGATATTTATTTCTCGAACGTAAATTCGCGCGTTCTCCTGGATTGCGTGAGGAGTACAATGCCGTTATCATGGAATATCTTAATAAAAAATATTTGTCTCTCGTCCCTCCAGAGGATTGTCTCGAGTCAGGATTTTATTTGCCTCACCATCCTGTTATTCGTAAAGATAAATCAACGACTAAACTTCGTATCGTACTCGACGCTAGTGCTAAGACAGACTCCGGTTTGTCACTTAATGACGTTTTGCATACGGGCTGCAACTTGCAAAATGATATCTTTCATATACTTATAGGGGTTCGTGTATTTGAATTCGCTTTTTTCGCTGACGTTCGTCAAATGTACCTCTGCATCGAGGTCCATCCTTCGCATCGTTCTTATCAAAGAATCTTATATCGTTTCTCGGATGACGCTCCAATTGAGACTTATCAATTTAATCGCGTTACCTTCGGCCACCATATTTTCACCTCAGTCTACTCGTTCATTCTGCGCTTTTACACATGAACAAATTAATGATTCGCTGCAGAGATTTTGGCAATTGGAAGAAGTGCCTTCTTCAAATTTTATAAGCCCTGACGAACAGGTTTGCGAAGATATTTATACATCTACTACTACTCGAAATGCCGATGGTAGTTATATTGTTAATCTGCCTTTTAAGGAAAATGTCGATCAGCTTGGCAATTCTTTTATAACTGCAAAACGTAGATATTTATTTCTCGAACGTAAATTCGCGCGTTCTCCTGGATTGCGTGAGGAGTACAATGCCGTTATCATGGAATATCTTAATAAAAAATATTTGTCTCTCGTCCCTCCAGAGGATTGTCTCGAGTCAGGATTTTATTTGCCTCACCATCCTGTTATTCGTAAAGATAAATCAACGACTAAACTTCGTATCGTACTCGACGCTAGTGCTAAGACAGACTCCGGTTTGTCACTTAATGACGTTTTGCATACGGGCTGCAACTTGCAAAATGATATCTTTCATATACTTATAGGGGTTCGTGTATTTGAATTCGCTTTTTTCGCTGACGTTCGTCAAATGTACCTCTGCATCGAGGTCCATCCTTCGCATCGTTCTTATCAAAGAATCTTATATCGTTTCTCGGATGACGCTCCAATTGAGACTTATCAATTTAATCGCGTTACCTTCGGCCTTCGTTCTTCGCCGTTTTTAGCATTGCGCACTATGCGACAACTCGCTCATGACGAGCGTGATAGTTTTCCTCTCGCTTGCAGCGTGTTACAAAGCGACATGTACATGGACGATCTAGCTTCCTCCGCTTCTAGCCTTGAGGAAGCGGTTGGAATGGCATCCGATCTAATCCAGCTTTCGAAACGTGGTGGTTTTGAGCTAGTGAAATGGACGAGTAATTCTCTTGACTTGCTCTGTACTATTCCTGATAATCACCGCCAATCGGAATCAGTCTCTTTCGACACAGACACATCGTTTAAAATTCTCGGCCTTCAGTGGTTGCCATCTTCTGACTCGTTTAAATTCACTGTCACGCCACCTAATCCCGAAGGTACTAAACGAGCGATTTTGTCTGTCACAGCTCGCTTGTATGACATTCTTGGTCTTGTTGGTCCAGTTATTCTATATTCGAAATTGCTTATTAAGGAACTTTGGCTTCTCAAACTCGACTGGGATGACCAACCTCCAGAAGCTGTTCTCCGTTTGTGGCATCAGTTTATTTCGGAACTACCATTAATTTCTAGTCTTTCGTTTTCCCGCCATTTGGGCGTTGATTCGCATTCTCGGCTTTATCTCTTGGCGTTTTCCGATGCATCCGAAAGGGCATATGGATGCGTTGTCTATACCTACGTTTTGAATAATAATCAGAAACCCATTGTTCGGCTGTTATGTTCGAAATCTAAAGTCGCTCCTATTAAAACTGTAACACTTGCTCGGCTCGAACTTTGTGGTATTCTTCTAATGGCTAAATTACTAAGGGTAACTTATGACACTATTTCAAAACGACATCCTATCGAGGATGTGTATGCTTTTTCGGATTCACAAGTTGCTCTGTGCTGGGTACATTCTTCTCCTCATCGGTTTAACACATTCGTCGCTAACAGAATAGCTCAGTGCCAAACCTATTTCTCGTCGGACTATTTTCGTTTCATCCCGGGTACTCAAAACCCCGCGGATTGTCTGTCGCGTGGACTATTGCCTTCACAATTAGTTCAACATGAACTTTGGTTAACTGGACCACCGTGGGCATCGCTTCCAATCGATGATTGGCCTATTTCGGATTTTTCTCCTACTTCTACTCCAATGCCTGAGAAGTCAGCCGTATTCGCTTCGAAGAATAAATCTGAGCATTTCCTTATAACGCTAAGTTTAAAGTTCTCTAACTGGGATAAACTTCTTAGATGTGTGGTTTATATGCTTCGGTTCATAAAAAAGCTCCCACGCAATAATTGCATAACCGCGTCAGACTTGAACTTCGCAGAATTGACAATCGTAAAAGCTGTACAACACACGTATTTTTACGAAGATATAGAAAAAATTAAAAAATCAAAATTATGTTCACATGCGTTACGCAAACTTTCCCCCTTCTTAGATCAAGGGATATTACGTGTAGGAGGTCGCCTCGCTAATTCGTCGTTAGATTACTCGCAAAAACATCCAATTCTTTTGCCTCGAAATGGACATATCGTTGAACTTATTATTGACGCTTACCATGTTAAACACTTTCACACAGGTCCCAATTTGTTATTATCGATACTTAGACAAAGGTTTTGGATTTTATCGGCTCGTCGCATCGTACGTATGCGTACTCATCGCTGTAATATTTGCTTTCGATTCAATCCAAAACCTACATTTCCCGTTATGTCAGATCTTCCAGAATGTCGCGTTGAGCAAAGCAAAGCCTTCTCACATACTGGTGTAGACTTTGCTGGGCCATTTAATGTAACTTTTTCTCGTAAGCGCGGTGTACGCAGCCAAAAGGCGTACCTATGCCTTTTCATTTGTCTAGTAACTAAGGCAGTTCATCTAGAACTTGCTTCATCGCTTAGTTCGGCATCATTTTTGGATGCTTTCAAAAGGTTTTTATCTCGTCGTGGTCCTTGTCAATGTATGTACAGCGACAACGGTACTAACTTTGTTGCATCTAAGGCTTATCTTAACGAGCTACATACATTTCTACACTCTGAGGAATACTTTAAAACTTTTACTCAAGAGTTGACAAACAATCGTATAGCTTGGAAACTTAATCCACCCAGTGCGCCTCACTTTGGGGGCATATGGGAGTCTAATATTAAATGCGTTAAATCTCATTTATTTAAAGTCATCGGGACTCAGATTCTGACTTATGAGGAATTGAACACAATCCTCATTCAAATTGAGGCAATTCTTAATAGTCGTCCTCTCTATCAGCTAAGTTCAGACCCTTCTGAACCTAGTGCTCTTACGCCCGCGCATTTTCTTTCACTCGCACCACTTTCTTTATTACCTGCGGCTGACCTCAGCAATGAACGAGCTAATTTGCTTACTCGATTTTCGCTGCTAGATTCTCTTATCCAGTCATTCTGGACTCGTTTCAAGTCGGAGTATCTCCATAATCTCCAATGTCGCGAGAAATGGAATACCTCAGCAAATCCAGTGTTGGTCGGCACAGTAGTGCTACTAAACATGGAGAATGCACCTCCTCTTCAGTGGCCTCTCGGTGTTGTCACTAAGTTGTTCCCTGGAAGGGATGGAGTAACTCGCGTCGCTGAAGTTAGGACCAAGAGCGGTGTACTTAAAAGACCGATCGTAAAGCTGTGTCCATTACCAACTCAATAATCACTCAGCCAGCATGCATAAAGTTTATCTAGTTCGTAGTAATAATTTGCATTAATTTTGCCTCATTAACTTTAGCTTTACTTCGTAGTTTAACACTCTTTCTCCCACTTCTTTTGAAGGGGTTCCTTCAAGGCGGGGGGAATGTTCGATATTGTTTGATACACCTTACTATTTTTTTCGTATTCGTTAGTCAGTGACATGTCCCATCCCTAACTCTTTCCTCCACACGTCACTTCGCCGACCCCTTTCGTTCCGGTCGCATGGCGCGCGCGCAGTAAAGGAAGAAAATCGATATAATTAAGTTATTGGCCCAATCTAACTCTTAATTAGTGATCTCGCAACTGTGTAATATTTGTGAAGCGTAATTACCGTGGTGGACACTCAAGCAAACCCGCAAGGACAATATTTTGGTGATTTGTTACCGCGTGCACGCGGAGAAGATTCATCATCAAGGAAACATCAAGAAACTTCAAGAAATTTAAACCTAAAGGTGAAAGCTGGTCAATCGTGAGTGTTCGCAATCCTTTCTTTTTCGCCCCAACCCCTTTCTGCTGGTCACTGACTGAAATACAATATTTATACCAAATCCATTTCAGCTAGCCATTAGCTCCATAGTCTCAGACTATCATTTGAGAATAATCTCAAACTTAATTCTCGATACAGTCCATTCACTTATTAAATTCCTATAATTAACAAACCATTTGCGTACCCTTTCGCTATTTTCCTCATCACCTTAAGTGTAAGGCTTCCAGCCAGGGCAATAACTTACAAACTAAACGACTACACGCTAAGGACACCCCCTGCGGGGTACGGGCCTCGGCTTAGGGCGTCGCTGGGAGAGGACAGGCTGGATCTGAGTGGTGTCATTATTTAGGGACTGATTTTGGACTACAGGCTCAGCCACGCGGGCTGGCACGAGCAAGGGACGGGGAGGGTTTGTAACAGGGCGTCGCGACGGGCCTCGACGGCGAGTACGGAATGACGGCTGTTTGCGTCTGTGCTTTTTAAGCGCGCTAGTTTCCTTCCTGCTCTCCTGGAGGAGGGTAATAGAGTCATCGGGATTGACTAAAGTATGCCTTGGGTGGCGGATCTGACTAATTCGCGAGGGTTCGTAGCTGGCGACCGCTGTGATCAGGGAGTTACGATGTTTGATGGCAGAATCGAAGAAGCGCTTGGAGAGGCGCTTCATAAACTGAGCTATCGTGGGAATTTTAAGATCTATATGTAAACAGTCATTACGGACGTAATAGGGGCTCCCGTGACTTTACGTAACCGTAGAACCGTAGAACCGGTTCTGAAGTCCTGCATCCTATGGAGATGTCGAAGCTTGGCGTGAGCTTACACGACACAAGCGTAAGTCATGATGGGACGGATCACGGCGGTAAAAACACGAAATTTGCACCTGAGAGACAATTTGCTCTTTTCCGTTAATAAGTAATGAAGTCTACCCATCGCGAAAGCAGCTCGGTTGCGAGCTGCTTTGATATGTGGCCCGAAGGTCAGATGGTTGTCAAGTATGACTCCTAAGTACTTGGCTTGCTTCTCCAAGGGGATAGGCTTGCCGTACATAGTGATCGAAGTGACATTAGTACGCGACAGTGGCGAAGGTTCCATACAACTCGATTCCTACCGGATTCCCTTTAAAAAATGGCACAGTCAGTATTATATAGGCAAATATAATCACACTAGCTGTTGCCCGCGGCTTCGCCTTCGTGAAGTTCGGTAGCTGTCCCACGGGATCATATTAAGGGGATAAATAGTATCCTTCATGTTAATCCAGGTTATAAACTATCTATAGGCCAAATTTCAGAATCTTCACAATTTTAATCATCACAATCACTATCACAATCACCATCATTATCACAATCATCATCACTATCACCAACATTATCACTGTCACTATCACAATCACCATCATCGTTATCACAATCACAATCATCGTCATCACAATCATCACCATCATCATTATCACATTCACCATCACTGTTACAATCACCATCACTATCACAATCACCATCACTATCACCATCATTTTCACTATCACATTCACAATCACAATCACTATCACAATCACCATCATCGTTATCATAATCATTATCATCGTAATCACAATCATCATCATCGTTATCTCAATCATCACAATAAATCAACCATAACCCGTATAGAAGTTGAATCCGGCATCTTCTGGATCTCAAAATAAATGCCATATTCGTAATCAGCACCCCTGATAATCTCGGAATTGGCACCCATATTGATTTTTAGACATTTCAGCCCCATCGCACCCCAACAGAGGATGATAACATTTCAGGTCCACCACATTAAATCTTAAAATCGTTGTATTTCTAATACACCCGATGACCCGACCCGATACACCATACAAATAATAACCATTTTGATTTTCAGACTTTGTTACCCCATTTCGCCCTCATAGGGGTTGAATTTAAAAAAACCTGAAACCCGTTTCTACTCATTTATCAATAGAAGTACTCCTGTGAAGTTTCTAATAAAATAGTCTTACTAACTACTCTGTTTCACCACAACCTACTTGCCAAATTTGGAGTCTGTAGACCCAGCGGTTTGGGATGAGCGTCGGCGTTGGGATCAGTCAGTTTCTTCTTATGGATATTTAAGAAGATTTGAATACAAAATTTTGCGAATGAACAACTTCAACACAAAACTTCATCCCCTTTCACCCCCATGTGGGTTGAAATGAAAAAAAAAACAACAACAATGTACGTTATGTTAGTTTCCAACCATAAGCTGAAATATTAATGATTTTAACTTAAAAAATAAAGAACTTTAATTAAAAACAAAATTTCATCCCCCTTTTCACCCCTTAAGGATTGAAATTCTAACAACACCGTTGCTTTAGCTTCCAACCATACGCCTAGATAATAAATTGTATGATTTTTACTTCGAAAATTAAGGACTACACAACTTTATCCCCTTTTTAACCCTTTAGGGGTAGAATTATGAAAACGCTGAGACACGTATAAATTAATTTTCAATTGTCAGCTTATACACAAAATTTAAAGATCCTAACTTTAAAACTGACGGATTTTCATACAAACTTTCATCCCCTATTTAACTGCCTTAGGGGTTGAATTTCGAAAAACCCTTCCTTATTCCTTGTCTACATTATAAAGAAAAACTCTGTGCAAAGTTTCAGCTTTCTAGGTCCAAGGGTTTGGGCTGGGCGTTGATGAGTCAGTCAGTAAGCAGTCAGGCCTTTTGTTATTATTTATATAGATTAGAGATAATATGAACTCCGGCTTACTTCTTACAAAAATTAACCCTTCGCTACTGGTACGCGATCTCGAAAAAAGAACGGCCTGACTCTTTTCGGGATTACACGGCGCCACATCAAGCTTTACATAATTATATACCTCACTTTGTACGAGATTCGCGTATAATGAGAGATCAGCTTAATTTGGTTTGAATAGGTTGATTGATTGTCGTGCGTTCAGTACAGTTTCAATAAAATATTGAATGATCGAAGTATTTGAATTGACACGAATAAACAGCTTGGAGTAGAAATGTTTTAATTAAAAAGTTTTCATTCAACGCTTCGATTGAATTTAGAGTATACCTACTGTATGTTGATCGTAATTTAAATTTATACCTTTGGTGTAGGTAGATTCTTTTGATGTGAACTAATTGAAATTGTATCTGAAATCTCTTTCAGTTTTCAAAAAGTAAAATGACTGAAAAGTGATATTTCAGTTCACAACAAATTTTCCGTATTTTACGATAGTTCCAGCATCAGTATTTATGAATACTCGTAATTCATCTCAATATCATAAATCTAAACTCACATGCACTAAAATCTAAAGTAACAAAGTGGCTGCTCCTTAAGGATTACTCTTACACGGAGTCTTTACTTACCTATCTTGTATAATACACTCACACAGACACACACCTACACCTACACACATACATACACTCACACCTACACCACCCAATACACAAACACACAACATACAACTCTACTCTTTTATACCATACAGCAGAATGACCAGTCCACTTGAGATATAAGTTTTTGTTGATAAGTGACCGTGAACTACCTCTTATAATACAGGTATACCCTAGCTTAAGAGGTAGAGTATTATTCTTGTACAGAATTTGCAAAATAAACTATGAATGTATACGTATTTCTAAACCAAATATTAAGCTGTATTTCAAACTCTGTATGTGTTTTGGATAAATAAAGATTATTATTATTATTATTATTATTACACGCTAAGTAACAATACTAAAAAGTGGCGAAACCTATGTTCATAAATCTATAAACTGAGGAATGTCAGTATTCAACAATTTCAGTATTAAAAATAAAAGTTTTCAATCAATTCGGTGAATATTTAGGGACGTTTATTCCGCAGCCCGCCGGGTAAGTGGGCAAACAACGTGATTGTTAACTCGTTTCCCCTTCTCTCCCCTAAGCTTTTGTTTTGTGTGTTTGTATTGTGCCCACTGTACCCACCCGCCGCCATGATTATTTGCATTTCTTGAACATTCCTTGACGTTTCCTTTTTTAACAATTACAATAACACACGCGAGTTTTAATTGTTGGTATTGTTTATGAGTCTATACAACCGTCATATTATATACGTACTTGTGCTATTGAATCATATAGGAAATTGAATTTGTTCAAGTTTGTGTGAGGCTAAATTCGTATGCTGCGGGACTGTTCGAAAGAGATAGTAAAAGTCTGACTCTCTCTCCTGCTCCGCCCAGACCGGGAGGAGTCATTTGATGACTTGACATCCGAAAAAAAAAAAATGGCTAAATTCGTATATGTTACAATTTGGTGCTATTCAATCACTACTTTTGTTAATAACAGAAATATACTGTAATCCTGGAATCAATTTAATGTCATTTATACCCGACCTGTAGGGCGAGGTAGGTACTAGGTACTTATACAATATTCTTAATTAATAAATTAATGAATCACTCGGTGATTGCGTCGAGAAGTGGTGATTAGTAACCTCCCACAGAGACTTAAATACTGCCGGTGAGTACTTCATATAATTGGATTTATCGATGGATAAAAGCTCTATCTTATTAAAATAAAAAAGCTGCCCTTTTGGTATTTATCAGTATGGCCGATGAATGCAAATTCATATTTTTATAAATATTTATAAGTTAGCAATAAGCCAATGCACATTGTACTCGAATATATGAAGCTTAACCCTATACATGAAACATTCCCATCACATTACTCATCTTTCCGCACAACGCTTTTTCTGTTTGGACACTTAGACATAAACAATGGCGAAAATGAATAAAACTTTGCCAGTATCCACGAGAATAGTTTTTCCTTTAAGTCCAATATCTGGCACAGTTTTCAATCTCTATTCCGACTAACATATCAGAATAAAAAAGCATAGCTATGAACGTAGAAAAATTGGTTTAGGGTTCCGGAGAAAAATGTAATAATACGAGAAGGAAAATGGAATACATTCGATATCTACCTGACTACTCAACAAAATTAATGACAGTGTTTTTATCCAACGTTAGCTTTGCTTAAGTAGTACATTACATAATATATTATCATTCCACCTAACACGGCCTAACTTTGGTACACTATAATAATATTTTCGTACAAAAAATATTGGCGGAAAGTTTTTATACTCGAAGTTCCAGTATTTTTATGAGTTTTCCGTCAGAGGTATGTTTGAACAAGTTTCCCTGTATAGGTGGATTTGTATGTAACACGTTCCAGGCTTGGTTATATAGTTTTTGTATCGTTACAATCACAACTTCTATTTATTGCTGTAAAGCGACTATTTCCTTTCGGCACGTGAGTTACTTCACTTAAATTTCGGCGGGTTTTTTCGATAAAGACTTTTCGATAGGTACGTGATACGCGTATCCATCTATTAAGTTTGCAAGTAAGTCATTGGTAGTACTAAGATAATTTCTCATTAATCAGTTACTATACCTGTGGAATCAACTCCTATCTGATAACTCTATCAAAGCATGACTGCCAAGTTTTGAAACAATTATGCAAAACAAGATTGGGTTAATGGCAATAGACTCACCCCCTATTATACGAAACTTGAAACATAGCTGGCGAAATGAGGGAGTATTATTCACCGCTGCCTGCCCCTTTGGGAATACAAGTGTGATGTTATGTTTGCAAAAGTTAGCTATATATAGCCTATCGATTTGAATGGACATGAACCAAAAGGGAGAGATCAAATCAACGTCAGTCAAATGTGTTCCCGAGCTTTACGTTCTAGCAAGCAAATTCCTTTGACACTGGAATATATATTGAGAAGACATGATCAAAAAACCGGCAAAGTGCGTGTTGGACTCGCGAACGGAGCGTTCTGTATTATTTATTTATTTTAACAGAGGAAAATACATTAAAAATATGAGTACATAGGAACTGCTTATTTCTTAAGAAATTTCTGCCAGCAGACCTGCAAAAGGAGAAAAAATCCTGTTATTTCTACAAATAATAATAATAGTCCTCCAGACCGTTTTCGGTCACAGTGGCCGCTGTGACCGAAAACGGTCAGGAGGACAGATCTTAACAGAGATTAGCCATCGGCGCGGGAGCTATTATAGTGCACAAGTGTGTGCGCAGGCACAGGTGCACTCTCTGTTCCTTTACTCTCATAGTCCGATGGGACGGCAATCACAAAACCGGAGAGAGATCGTACTCGGCTCCAACTTAGACAAGTTGGAGCCGTTTGGAGGCACGTTCATACATCAATAAGTTAGTGGCAGACTGCTTGCGTTGCTGTTACAACTTACACTAAATGATAAACTATGTTTTTCTTTCCTTTTCATGCTGGCTTGTAAGTTGGACATCTGATAAACATAACAAATCGATTCTCAATCTACACGGCGGATTTATAGACTTTGCAAATACGATTTGGGACTCTGTCTACCCCATATTTCAATCTCTATAACTGCTAGCCAAGATCTGGAAAAGTCACCTAGAAAAATGGCGTCCATCTCGGTTCTGGAAAAATATTTATCAGAGAACTATCTCGAAGCCCGCAGCGAATCTGAAGAAAAGGTGTGAGACAGGTAAAAAAAGGGATTTCGAGTTTTAAATCGAAAGGTCGCCTCCATGCTGGTATTGGGTAAATAAGGATGGAGCCGTTACTCGATTAATCGCCTTTCAGATTGGATACGAAATTGGGAAAATTGAAAGATAGGTGCCTAAAATGTCACATTCGTCGATAGGTAAGCAACTATACGGCTAGGTACACACGGCAATACACCGCACGGTTTTGCAGTATTCGATTTTATAACGTAAAAACCGCGAGATGTTCACTCGATAAAGACGAACCGCCGCGCGCCGCCGCGCCGTAGTTTTCTTTACATTCATGTCCCTGAGTAGACTTTCAAATATGTTAAAGTTCACTCAAGTCCGGTGAGTATCCATATTTAGCAGTACAAAGTAACGAGCAATGAAATGTAAACACGAAGCAACTTTTAAAAGTGATTTTCTCCTACTGTATTGATTAACGGATTACGTTTTCACAAACATGGTATTGTGGACACCATACTATTAAGAAATAAGTCTTATCTCATAGTAGAAACCGTTATTTCACGGAAAAAGCGGTTTCGAAAACATTTAATTGCACGTGTCTGTACAACACATTTTTTACAAGTACTCGTGCACGCCACTACACATTCCATTAGACAAATATTACTGTAAAAAAAGTACAATACCGTGTGAACCTATTCTAATGTTATGTTATGTTAAAAAAGCAGTCTATCTTTAACAGAAAAGCGGGGCCATTTGTCAAGGGTGTATAGTAAAAGTACAATGTGTTGCACCTTTCTCTTTGTGCCATTCATTTTGCTGACGTCATCGCGTAGAAAATAGTTCTGAAGAAATATAACGCGAATGTTCAATTAAACTTTTATTAGAACAATGCTCGAAGCGTTCGTTATTAGTTGCTCAGATTATTCTTACATTTTCATGATTCGTGGAGCTTTTGTTTGATGTACGAGTATATTGCATAGTATAAACTTAAGCATAATCTGCCTAATGTGATGTTCCCACAGCTGGGAGACAGGCCTTCTCTCTATGAAAGGGAGTGGGCTGTAATTCAATACGCGCGCCCACTGCCTACGGTTTGATAGACATCACAAATCATCGAATTTCTGGTTCTACAACATGCCGGTTTCCTGACTGTGTTTTCCTTCATAAGTGATTAACTTCATGAATATGTTCACGCACGATCTCATTTCATAATTCGATTTGATATCTCTGTATCTATCTATATTTACTTTGAGTCTTCTGCCACTAACTTAGATTGAAGTAGGTTGCGTCAAGTACAAGGAAATGTATGTATATAAACAAATAAGTTACATGTCAGCTATTGTATTATCTGTATTTAAGTTTTGGCCACAAAGACACATTTACACAACTATAGTCTTGTTATTCATGTCTGTTGTTCCCAGAGCAGCTACAAACAGTAAATCAAGGAAGGGCTGATTACTGAGAGAGCAGTCACAACTCACATAACAAAGCAAGTGTCACATAAACTCAAAGTAGTGCTAAGTGAATAACGGGCGGAGTTAGTGTTATTTAGCTGATGTATTTACTATCCGCTTCCTTCTGTCGATTTTACGACCGAAACTACTAGTATATAACACTGGCGTATCGTCAATATATATATACATATATCCGTTACTCATATTTATACAACCCAGTCTTTGCAAGGGTTACCTTATTACCCAATACTAACTGGGTTGTGGAGGTCAGATAGGCAGTCGCTCCATTTAAAATACTGGTACTCAGCTGAATCTGGTAAGACTGGAAGCCGACTCCAACGTAGTTTGGCAAAGGCTAGGCAGGTGATGATTCATATTCATACAAAGATGGTATTTTTAAATACTCCACTCATAGGTAAGTTAGAAACATTCCATCCGTATTATTTATTTACTGTACATGTTTCATGTCAGTAATTAAAGTAATAACGAGTTCGATAGAGTTGTTCAAAAATAGAAAGAAATTATCGACAATTATTGTCCCAGCACATGCCATATCACCGCTTTCCCACTGAAAGTATTTTCGTCACACTTTATGACGCCATGGAGTGACGTCACTACGTATAGGGTGAAAGTTGGAGTCATGTGGGGCAAACAACACGAAGGGAGTGAAGGGAATGCCAGAGTAGTCGGTAAAGACAACTAGTTAGCTAACAAATTATCGTAGTTAGGAGTCAGTCACGCAATCCGCCTTTTGCACATTTATCATGTGTGCTAGGTGCGTCGGATGCCGTCACTGTGTTCAACAACTCTCTCATAGGTAACTTTGTGGCTTTACCCACTAATGTGAAAGGTCGGGTTAACCGTTCGTTACTTTGATAAGGTCGCTGATGATAAAGTTAGCAGACGATGAGTAAATTACTCTCACGTGTAGCCAAATATACCACGTAAATAAGTTAGTGACTTCGGGCAACTTTACTTTCAAGTCTGTCGTGTTTTATTTGGTAGTTTTTATTTAATTAGTGTGTTCTTTCGTTTACAGAATTGCTGAGGGCAGAAATGTATTTAGATATTAATTATGTCAAGCAATTTACATTTCATTATTATTTGACTGCCTTGTTGGTCTATTCTTTACAACCGTGGCTACTGAACAAGGGATCCTGGGTACCCGGGTCGGGTAACGAATTAGTGGGTTCAGGAATTTCTTTTGTAACTGCCACGGAGTCTAGATTTGAACCCCATTGATGTCAATAGGCTGGCCTCCTATTACATAGAACTTGAAAAACATAACTGGTGAAATGTGGGTGTACTATTAGGTATATCTCTGCCTAACCCTGAGGGGATTGCAGGCGTGATGTTATGTATTTATGTATTATTCTAATTAGATGTTTTCCATTACAAAAATATTTTAAAAAGAGGTATCGATCGAATCGTTGTCAAAGATAACTAGTTTATTGAGATGTATATACACTTACCGCTCCGTTCTTCCAATTTGATGCCCAGTAAAAAAACCTCTATTGTCATGATTTATCTGTACATGACAGGCATATTATATAAATGGAAATGTTGACTTCTATACGCCCTGTAGTAGCGTAACGGCTAGAAAAATGATACAACAATAATTCTATTTCTTTCCTACGAACCTCATGTTATTGCGTTTATGTATCACGTCTCACATTACAAATATTCGGTACCCGTACATATATTGTGTATTTATTTGGGGTTCGCACACAACCTTAAAAATAACTCAGCCTTTAACGTTGAGGGAAACTGAAAGGATTTAGTTTATGTGTGGGTAAACGCATCAGTCAGTCTCTACTTGAATTATAGCGGCATTTGTTTGGCCCCAACTCGCCTTGTTCCGAGGACAGCACGAAATCTGAAAAAATACTGGCTACACGTTCCGTTTCGCTGAAACTACACGTATGTTGTAAAGGAAACCTTATGATGTTGTATGACACTCGATTACACGAAAGACCGTTATAAAGTGGTAGATGTTTGCTACGGCTTAGGTAAATAATATAAATTCAAGTATAAGCTGTACGGGATGTTGAGCCTGTTTCTGGATAATCGTTGGCTTTATTCGATGCAGTGTAACTAACGAAGAGTCACAAAGCGAGAGTGTGCTTGTTTTGCAGTTTCAGGATTTAAAGCTTTGTATGGTTTTGTGCATCGGGTTGGTTTCCGCAACTACATATATGTCCAAAAGCGTGTATCGTAATATATTGTTGCGTATGGATTACCTACCTCTAAATACAGTTAATATATGTTGATTTCTCTATGTAAATTGAATCGGAAATTTAGTATCAGGTTACCAATACCTACCTACACAATACGAAATTACCATGTAAACATTTTGGAATACTAGACGCTTACATAACATTGTATTTCACGAGAATAATTATATTTGATTACGCATAATTACCTTTGATAGCCGCGTAAATCAGTAACATTACACAAGGCTTTTATAACATAAAACCGGATCGTGTTCCTGTAGGTATAAACCACAATCCCTTAAGGGAATACTCTAAAGTACTCTTAAGTACCTTCCACCACGCTGGATACTGAAGTGGTGAAAGTCAACACTCGAAGTACAAAGTTTTCTTTTAAAATACGTGATCCCTCTGAGGATGCCAGTGTTATTGTTTCAGTGGTAACAAAAACTCGTTTTAATTAACTAAGTTTCAAAACAAACAAACTCCGGAGGCTGCATTTGAAAATATTACGTGTTTCAGTAAGCCTAAGGTATGCAGAGGAGTTTGTTTGATAAAACATAATAATGATGAGTAAATAAGAGCATTAGTGTCGGGTCAGAATCGATTGAGTGAACATTGTAACCACAAACAATGTCAGCTTAATTATTAGAAATTATATAGTACATTACTGCAGAATCCAGTAAGAAGCCTTCCTGGTCAAGTATGAGTTAACCGGACCAAACCGCAGGTGAGGTTTGTTTAATGCTTTTCTCAAAAATGAAAGAAAGTTTAACAACAAATTCGTTTAATTAATATTGAAGGTTACATTCATATTAGGGCAATTACTGATAGATATTGTGATCGATTTACCGGTTAGAATGGAAAGTTTTAATCCAACATGAGTTATAAACAATTGAAATTGATTGCAATTTTATTTTGATTTATAATCTCTATTTTCTTCCTTTTTTCACACACTATTGTCTACATTTCTTTTTCTTTTCTCCTTTTGCAGGTCTGCTGGCAGAAATTTCTTAAGAAATTAGCAGTTCCTTTGTACTCATATTTTTAATGTATTTTCCTGTATTGTATACTGTGTGTACATAAATAGTAAAATAAATAAATAAACTGAAATTACTAAATACAAACATAAAATCCCTACTATACTATACTTCTACAACATTACTAAGTACTTAAGTGTCACAGACTATAAAATGGCTGTTTAAGGCTCCATAAATATATGTATCTCATAAAATGCCATACCAAAAAGAGATATAGATATATATTTGGAGCCTCCCTCCTATTACCATGTTATAATGGCTAAACTTTAATCTGTGTCTGGTACTATGTTTTTTTTCCTAAGCAGATCTAATGAGGAGGACCTACTGTCCAGTAAGTAAATTACATACTTACTTACTGGACAGTAGGAGATTCCAAATTTAAAATCTCGCTTCTTCCTGGACAGTTGTGAATAAGTCTCCGGTAGAGTTCACTTCTGGATACTTTTTGGAGATGTTATGGCAACATTACATACCATTTTTGAGCAAAATGACTTTTGAGACAACAAAGATGAATTAGATCGTATTGACCGACGACGCAAAAAAGTAGCAACTCTTGAAGCTGGCCTGTAAACAAATGATAATTGTAATTTGACGCTTTCTAACCCCCCTCTAACCCCTCTGCACCCCGCATTACCAAACGGCTGCTCTCAGGGTATCCAGTGATCCAGTCACAACGCTAAGCGACCCTTTCAAATTCCCCCAAATTTTAATTAAAATGTTGTAAACTTGTATCAGCGGACTCGTATTGTTTCGGCCTTAAGCCTACCATATTTTGAGGTTAATAAGCCAGACCCGACATAAAAATGTAGAATATAAAACAGAGCATCTTGTGAATTCAATAGTACAGTGTATTTTATGGAGAAGTTACTTTCGCAAGCTGGATTTCGGGCTCTTGTGTATGAAAACATAAAAAATCCGTCATAATTTTCACTTTATTGCTAAGCGCGGGTTACGAGCTAAGTGAGGAAGTAATCAAGGAAGTTATAAAACTGATTTGAGAATTTCCAAGGTAACTGGGGCACCTATACAAACCGAGTCCGGCGGAGTTTACGTGACATTTCAATTAAACCTCGGATTTCGCTAATGAACTTGTCGTCTCTTGCTGAACTTTGAAAAAACTCCGGCGACCTTTGATTTCAATTGATTTCAGTTCGGCATACTTTACTCAATCGCCGATACTAAACTGATGTAATTTTGTCGGTAAAATGAATGGAATTTCACTGGTCGCAAATACAGAGTACGCAAATACGAACCATTGTCATAAAACTCAATCCCAATATTCGGAATGTCATAAATAAGAAAATCTGTTCACATGTTTATTCTGCGCTCAATCACTTCTCTCCAGCACGATGGTTGACAATGAAACTTTGATCTGAGGAAGCTTACGTCACGGAAACTGGTAAAGACTTTCTTTATCCAGATTCAATGGCAGCTTCCCCTGAGATAAGTAATAAAATATTATCTTTGGTTGTTATTCCTTTATGGTTCGATGGACAATTTCGTAGATATAATAATCATAGCATAACTTCAAAATTATGCTAATGAACCCGGGGCAGAATCAGCGAATCGTTATGGAGAACGCTGATTGGTAGATTTCCTCCTGATGGAACGATGAAGTATTGGGACAGGAGCTTTTTGAACGAAATTAAAAGCCTTTCACCGAACCCGCGAAATTCATGACTCAATTTAAATATAAAACAGACTTTACATCATTTTCAGCGAGTACGTTCCAAGTAAAATAGTGCAAGCAAGTTAAGAAGAAGAAGAAGAAGAAGCAAGTTAACGAACCGCATCCTGTCTGGCAGATGAACGAAAGCAACTGAATTTTCATTAAAAATATAAAACTATAAGATCTTTATAAAAATGTTCAATCATCCTCGTGTACCCTTAATAGCAACTAGATAAATTGCCGTCTCAAGTTATTAAATTAATAAATGGTTTGCAAGTTATCATTATTCTTATCATTTTATCAAATTACTCGAGTGCCTACATAATTACAAAAGGCAGTGTAAATAAACCCTTTTCATAAACAATATTTAAAAACAATGATTAAGCGTTTAGACGTGATTTCGCCCTCAAAAAACAAGGAAATTTCCACGCTCCATTTACCCGATGATTTCAATAAATTGAAAGTTGAACCCTTTTTCCGAATTCTCCAATAAAACAAGTTTTCTGAATAAGTATAACTTCGTAAAACATACTATGTTTCCAATATCGAACTAAAATTGAGGAATCAAGATTCTTATGAAGTTTACCTTTAGAAGTATACCATTTATAGTTAAAAGAAGTAAGTTAATACGAGTATATGCGGAGTTCTGAACTATAAAGTAGGTCTGTACCTACTACCTCCCTAAATATACGATGAACCCGAAATTTTCACAGTAAAATCATGAAATTCATTGTATTTTAAACTATGAAAACTAATGTAAGTAGCTTTATCGATCAGCTCTTTCATTGAGTGGCGTTTAATTAGAGTGGCAAACGTTGTTCGCAGTCCGAAGGCAGAGCTCAAATCGGTAAGTTCAATATTCAGTTAGAGAGCTCTCGCCGGGAGGCCAATCATTAAATATACGCTTATATTTAACATACTGTCAGCATTTTAATTATTAAAGTCACATACGATTTAGAACTGTTTTATTTTACTTTATAAGAGTAAAAGGAGGTTTGATGGTATAAACTGGCATTTAGTATGGGCCTTTTGTGTTTTGCTGTAAAATGTTAAGGTCGAGACTTTTTGTATCGATGCTGCCGTGCTCTCAGCATCGCTGTGAACGCGTTAAGGGACTTACAGGAGCTAAACGCGAGTTTTGTAATGCAAAAAAGCATATGATTCACTGCAATAAAGAAAACCAGAAAAATATATGATATTCTTCAGGATATATGCTAGTATGATAGTGTTTTGATAACATAATACAACTAATTTTACTCGATAAAAAAAATCACGAACTCATCTCTAAAAATTTCTTTTACAAGCAAAAACCATACTACAATACATGCGATCATTCTGAATTCTAGGCAAATAATTCTACAAGCAACATATTAGCATGATAGTGTTTTATTTTTTTAGTCCAATCAATTGATATTTTGTAAATCGCAAAAAAAACACTCATTTCGCACTATTCGGCCCGCAGTGACTGACGTAACAACCACTTTGTAGTGCAAGCTGATTAGAACTTTATTCTAACAGTATTTCAAACGATGTTTGAACAATCACAAATAGAGTTTCTAATTTAGCTCCTGTAGTCGCCTTAAGTCGCATTTACCACGCGCGTTAATCGCATCGGGATAGTAGCGATACAGAATTGTGGTTACGTGGTCGAAGATAAGCAGCCTTTGTTTATAATACTATAAATAGATAGGCTTGCGTTTGGCCGCAACTCGCCTGATGTGAAGCGATGATGCGGCGAGGATGGAGCATGCTTACTTGAAATCGATTCACTCGAACTTTGTTTAGATCCAGATTACAATGATCAGAGAATAGAGAAGCCGACAGTGAATTCCACAGACTGACGGAATAGCCTTAATAGAATAAGAACCTTATTTTCTTAAATTAAAGACGTAGGTATGCGCTTCACATATCAATTTAGTTTGATCAGTTACAGAGCAATTTATTAGAAAACTTACTCTGATCTCAACTGACTTCTGATATATTTTTGAATCTATCTATTTGGGGATAGGTACATAATCTATACTTCCAATGTTAGCAACAATATTTTGGAAAGCTTTTCATCTTTTTGCCGTTGTGTTGCGTATCCAGATTGACAATCTAAACCACATAATATATTAATAACTTGGTCTGAAAACAGTGAGCGGTGAAATGTACAAAATTAACCTGCCATATGTGTTTATAAAGCGGAATTAACTGCTCTCATGATCTCAATTAGGGAGTGTCATAACGAAACCATGCTTTAGGAGGCAGGCGGGCTAACGTATTCTAAGTAATTAGACATTCCTGTTTGATGTTCATGCAAGTTTATGAAAACACGTCTCGCTTGAAATCGTCTGAAGTCGCTCGACATATATATGAAAATAATCCTTAGTGTTAAAATATTGATGTTGCAAGGCATATTCACGTTTGACTTGACAGAGAATATTCAAACACTGTTTTAAGCTTTCACGTTTTAAAACTAAACTTATACTTTTACTTACTAGACAAGCTAGCTAATAATTGCTAGTTTTCTTACACTTAAAAAAGAGGGTAGACAGATCTGTCTGCACCTAACAATTTATTTATCATCCACCTGTGTTCTACAGTCATCCCACGGTCATGGCGCTTGCGACAGCGTCGAAATATCAAGAGCACAAAATAATAATTAATAATCACGGTAGATATCCAGTAAATATATTCATACCAGCATAAACATCACGCTTGGATTTCATAAAGGGTTTGGCTTAGCAGAGATGTTTAGATCGCGATTTTTTTTTTGCAATCTTGTCAGTGGTGGGTTGTACGTTGATCAAAATATGATTCGCGGCCTTACAAATAAATAAATATTATTAAATTAACTTAAATAGTCGTAAGAACATTGTAATGTAGCAGGCTACCCAAGCGCTTTCAACTTCAACTTGTAGTAACAAGGGCGATATACAAATTACCAATAGTCGAGTTCAATTCGATACTCTGAGCTGCTACTGAAAAATTTCTGATGTAAAAACTTAATAGGTGCTAAGGTAACTCTTTGTTATGAGCATCAAATGCAGGACCCTCGGCAGTGTCACCTGAACTCACAATACCAACGACACAGATAGGCACAAGAGAATATTCATAAGTTGTTTCTAGTTATATTTGGGTATCGGGTGTCGGGTGTCCACACTACGGGTGCCACACGTAGACTCGGGTAATTCCACTTTATTGGGTCCATAGTGCCAACACGTGTACTCTCATGGGCATGAATACAGATGACGCACATAAATGCTGTTATTGAAAAAGGGGTGAAGTTGTGAGTTTTGAAATTAATTTTAGGCCGTGCTCTACACGTTATTACTTTTGTTTGTCATAAAATACAGACCTTTATATAATGTGCGACTTTGTAAACAGGGCTTAGATATAGAGGTCAGAACTATACAGTTTCCTAAATTAAAAACAAACACACCTAAATGGTAGAGAATAAAAAGAAAAAGAAACATGTCAGACCACACCGGTATCCTGCAATATTTCATAGCTATACGTTTCGCAGCCAAGTACAACAAAGTTAGGGCACGCCACGATAGTGGCGATAAGTCCCCTCTTTGAGGAGTGGCTGGAGAGACGCCACGGCGTCCTCACCTTCCGCCTGACGCAGGTCCTCACCGGACACGGTGTTTTCGGGAGGTTCCTGCACCGAATCGGGCGGGAGGAAACGCCCGGGTGTTTCCACTGCGAGGATCGACCGGAGGACACGGTGGAGCACACGGTGGAGGTGTGCCCCGCGTGGGCGGAGCACCGCCGTGTCCTCGAAGCGGCGATTGGCGGCGGCGACCTCTCGCGTCCGGCCCTGGTGCAAGCCATGGTCCGGAGCGAGACGGAATGGGACGCCGTCACCTCCTTCTGCGAAGCAGTAATGCTAGAGAAGGAGGTGGCGGAACGTGAGAGGGAGAGAACCTCACAGCGTCCCGGCCGCCGCGGGAGACGCCCCGGGCGTCGGGGGCCACCACGTGGCCCCCGGCCACCGTAGGCGCGGGCCTGTGGACGGTGGGCTATGGGCTAGCTCGCCGTCCGTCCGTCTCATGACGACAGGCCGTGTCGACGGCGCGTTCGTGTTCCACGCGCGCCTCAAAGAGAGTCAGCAAAAAGGAAGGGGTCCGCAAGGACCGATGCCTGCCGGGGTTGCGGGACTATTCGAAAGAGATACCGTGGCCCCGGAACACAAAGGGCGATGAAGGAACATGGATGGGTTTTAGTCAGTAAAAGTCTGACACTCCCTCCTGCTCCGCCCAGAGCGGGAGAAGTCATTTGATGATTTCCCATCCGAAAAAAAAAAAAAAAAAAAAAAAAAAAAAAAAAAGTACAACAAAGCTCGGATAACGTCAGGTAACGTTGAACAAAACAATTTGTACACAAATCCGGATTAAAATTCCGTGTAGTGAAGTATAATTAGGTAGAAACCTGAATTAATTTGGGGTATGTACGTTAACCGTTGCGGTGCAGCGCGGGGCGGATTAGATGCCGTCGTATGGAAACCGCGGCAACTCTCCACTGCAGCCTGTCCATTTAGCGGAGTAGCGCGCCGTGGGAAACTACCTACTAAGTACCTACGATATACAACGCAGAAAAGGTTAATGATGATGAGATACCTTGCTTTTCACTTATTACTTTATGCATGCTCTTTTTGCTTGTTGAGCGGCTAAGCTACTAGTTGCTTTATCAACGGAGGAATATTTTAGGGTTGCTTGAGGTGGTTTCAAGTTATGGTTATGTTCTCAAATAAATGAGAAGTTCGCCTCTGTACTTTGTGCTTGAAGTGTTAAATAAATAAATAATAAATGGCTTTTACATTAACTGGTACGGAATTCCTTGTAATCTCATTCTGAATCAGCTTTTCCTTGTGTTACTATTTCACTATAAAAGATTCAACTCAAAATGATTCCCTATTTTCTAAAAATGCAATTTCGTTTTATTAAATTCAGGCGTCAAAAGTGACGTGATGGCTTTTCTTACAACAGGGTTTGTAACAAAGGATCGCAGTGTTAGTTAGTAAATACAGCAGCTGATAAAAAAAGCTCTGCCCATAAACACAACCGACTTCATTATAATATTGTCAGCCGTGAAAATCAGTCGTTTGATTCTGTCAGCGATATAAGAATGACGAAAAAGAAAAAAAAACATGCGGTGCAGTCTTTGGGGACTGCCGATAGAAATAAAAACTAAGTAACTTGTGAATTGTAACGTCGGTCAATCCAAAATAAACTTTATTTTATAAGGTAAATTTTGACTGACCGTTCTATGAAAGCGTTCGGTGACGATGACGCGAGTTCCATGATTTCTGAACACCAAAAAAGTGCTCAACGCGCTTAAAGAAGTTTTCACTTCAAAAAAGTATTCAATTGACTTATGCTACCGAAAAGTTAATGTCATTGTAGAATTACGAATCGCTCTGCAAACGATTGCCTCTTGTCTGCGCCGTTTGGTTGGTCTGCGGCATCGTAAGTATATTGTTGTCTGGTGGAAACACACAGTTTTATTTTTTATACAGTGGTAGGATCCGTTCTCAACACCGACACACGAAGTTCATGAATCATCATTGTCCTGCCCTGCCCTTATCCTAATTTATTTGAGGTCGGCGCAGCCTGTTTTCTTTTTCCATATTTTGCCATTACTCGTCATCTCTCCTTTCTAGCTAGACTCGTATTATCCTTCACATAGTCCATTCATAATTTGTTGGTCTTCCTCTACCAAGAATAGCACATACATGTTCAAAACTTTCCTGCATTCGACACTTACATTAGTCCTCCGTATCACGTGTCAATACCAGGATAGCCGATTACCACACAACTTTTCAGTCACCGGCGCCACTTCCACACACGAAGTTCATGAATAAGACTCCAAATTCGATGGTGTATAGTCATATTAACTTATCCATGAGGAAAGATTTTTCTATGATATTATACAATTGTGTCACTGTTAGTATAGATAGACATCTACCTATTTTTATCAATCACCTAAATCGTGAACAGATGGAGACCTAATAAAAGTCCCCAGACAGTTATGTAGTACACCGTTACCCCGTGGCCACGACCTACACCATCAAGCGGCGCTCTCGCTTTCATATTTCTCAATATTAGGAACCTAACAACACCGTTGCTTTAGCTTCCAACCATAAACCATAACCAGAAAATTAAGGACTTTCCATACACAACTTTATCCCCTTTTTAACCCTTTGGGGGTGGTATCAAAAACGCTGAGGCACGTATAAATTAATATTTATTCATCAGCATAAACACAAAATTTTATATAAGATCCTAACTTTAAAACTGACTGACTTTCATACAAACTTTCATCATCTTTTTAACCCTTTGGAGGTGAAATTATCAAAAACGCTGAGACACGTACAAATTAATTTTCAATCGTCAGCCTAAACACAAAATTTTAAGATCCTAACTTTAAAACTGACGGACTTTCATACAAACTGTCATCCCCTATTTAACTCCCTTAGGGGTTGAATTTCGAAAAATCCTTCCTTACTCCTTGTCTACATTATAAAGGGAACCTCTGTGCAAAATTTCAGTTTTCTAGGTCCAAGGGTTTGGGCTGGGCGTTGATCGCGGCGCGCGTAACGGTGTGACACTTTTTCGTGCAGCCGGTGTTCATTGATTTATTAGACGTTATCACGTCAAAATACTAATTTCGCTTCTTCTTCCAAAAATGTTGAGGTCAGCTTACAGTGTCAGTATACAGGATAACTTTTTTATCACTTTCCAAAAAAAATGGGTTTAATAGGTGTAACGGAGTAGAAGCAAATGCCACAATTAGTATTATTTAATCGAAAAAAAAAAAATAGAAATGTTTAATTTTTTTATTCAAAATTTCTCTTTCTTTGTTCTAATATGAAAAGTTTACTTGAAATTTGTAGTTTTTTTTGATGATAGATCAATTTGATTCTAAGCTTCGAAAAAAAATAAAACTAGGTATGTCATAACCTTCTACTCCGTTCACCTAATATACCCATTTTTTTTTAAGTGATAAAAAAGTCATCCGGTATATGAATAAATATCAGATTTTATACGAAGCGGCGGTAATCTGACCTCTGCATCGAATGAACCGATATCCCATGAGGCCGTTAAATTAGATTTTTGACCGGGGGTACAGTTACGTCTATCTACGAGTATGTACATAGTTAGGTACGAACCTATACCAAGTTATATGTTCGTACCTAACTATGTACATAGATAGACGTAACTGTACCCCCGATACCAAGTTATATGTTCGTCACTATTAGCTTACATAATAAAGTTGAATGTATTTAACTTCATATCTACAAGTAGAGATATAAAGACAGGCGTTGTAGCTTTTATTTGCCCACTTTTTTTTTCCCGCAATATATTATCTTTTTATAGGCAACATTATATCAGGCGAGTTGCGGCCAAACGCAAGCCTATTTAGTATATAAAAAAAAAACTTTACAAAACTGCATTTTTTTTAGGTTATAGAAGCTTTTCTTTAATTTAATAATATAATTTAATCGTTACAATACGTGGTGCTCGTAGTTTCTCCGCGATTTTACAATACAGACAAACATTACGGCCTATTTTCGTATAATTCAATCTCGTAGTGGGCGAATTGAAACGCCCACTGCTTCAGAGTAACAGAACTGTTTTCCTTAAGTTGATTCAAAATGGGCGTGGGAATATAATCCGCCGTCTAAAACCACATGAAAATACAAGATCAAAGAACATTTACGTATCTATTGAATTGCTAAAATACAATTATTATTCATTAAACATTATTAGACTTTATTATTTATTATGTCACAGAAGATTGGGAAAAACCTGTACAAAATCGTAGGATTTTTTACAAAAGACCAGTTTATGGGTACCTAAGAAAAAGTTCACACAAAATCCATTTTATAATATTTGTTAATAATAGTATTATCTGTGTTATAATAATACGAGTGAATATCGGGATTTTTACAAAAACATAAATTAAAAAAATCTAAATATCGTGCGATATTTAATAAACAAATGTTTGACGATGAACTTTTAACGCGAAGTTAACGAACGGATGGGGAACACGAACGAACGAATGATTGATTGATTACAACATTGATTGAAATATAAATAAGTCTACATGAGAGGCAGTTTATCGTATCACGTCTGGTGACGTCGACGCCGACATGGAAATTGTGTAAACAAATTATAAGGGTGAAAATGTAAATGTTTTGATTATTGTTTGGAAGTTCCGATGAAGTGGTTAGAAAAGTGTAGATCGATAAGAAACTCAGCGGCCTGGTAACTCATTATGTATTTACAATACAATATAATAACAATATCGATTTGGCTTAGCCATAGGTAGGTAGGCTACCTTACATGAGTTACATTTGGAGAAATTATGTAGTAATTTTTAATTTTTTGAAACTTAACTGACATTTTTCGATTAGTTTCTTACAAAAAAGAAATACTTTCTGAGGTTAAAACCTCTTTTTGAAATGCTTTTGATATTTTTGAACTAAAACCCCTGGAATTTTCAGCTACATAAGAAGGTATGTATATCGGTATCACGCGAATACCGCGACCGCTTTAAAAAGGGAATGTGTTTAAAGTGAAAAATGTGGGTACTTTATCATTAAGGTCGCATTTGAAAAGCCGCCGGCAAAAATTCTCAAATTCAAAGAATTCAGGCGGCTGAATTAGAACGAGAGCTATAAGTAAAGGGCGCTTTCGAAATAGGCACATGCAAGGTAGGTATACCTCACATAGTACAAACATACACAAATGAGTACTGCTTTAATAAATGCCTGATTTGAGGGATACTGGTTTTTCTGAAATGAGAAAGTGATCTTACGGTACGGCTTTATGGAACCCATCAATATACTAAAACCGCTGTCACCCCTATTATCCACAAAGGGTTTAGCAGAGGAATGGGTGGGTATAGGTACCCACATACACCAATATTGGATCCTATGTGATAAATTGATCGCCTACCGAAATTTACCCGACCCGGGACTCCAACTTTGAGTTGACTAACGAGCCAAATGCAAATTTAAGGGCATCCACAATTACATTCGTCCTTAAATCTTCAGATATCACAGAAACGATGTTGAAGCCTTGAAGCCGTTCATTATCGTCCGACATTAAACTGTTTTCATTACCCACATCACAAATACGTGAAGGCCATTACTGTATCCTCGCATATATACAAATTATATAGCTCTTCTACAAATAGGGCCGACCTCTACCATAATATAGTTAAGTAAGCATAAAGTTAAGCGACACAGAAAGGTCAGCACGGGACTCTAAAGATTCTGTTATGTCAGCCGTTTAATCCGGTTCTTTAAAACGAGTGCTGGTTGAAAATTTAATAAGGTATCCTTGCACTCGTAGAAGCTTTCGTTATTATGATCCGCATTGAATTCCAATAGGTATGAAAATCAGCTCAATTTAAGCTCATTTGCATTGCTTTGCATTTGCTTCTAAGCATATCAGCTTGTATAAGCGTCTAAGTAGAAAGGTAGATCTATGAGAGTAATGCTGTAACTCGAGGATGATTGGATTCAACGGGAAACCCAATAACTCGGTCATGCAGTCATATGATGGAAAATACGATCAAACACGGAGACGTGATGGATTACCGTCATCTCCATGTGTGTAGTGTGTTCTGGAGTATCGATAAAGTAACCTTTGACATTACAGATGTATCGCACTAGACTTGCCCGCTAGTGGTGCGCTCGTGCACTCACTGCCTCCGTATCCACTGCGCAATATTTTGCTATTTAGCACACAACAAACTAGTGCCCTACCATTTATCAATTTACACGTGACTGGAAACTAAATTAAATGCTTGAAAGAGGTGGCTTTCAAGTAGGTGAACCGCTACTCAGCTTTTTATGTTCAAAAGTGCTCGGCGAGTGTCAAGGCAGTCCGCTCCATATTTATTCATAAGAAGCCCCGTAGGCCCCGAGAGCCCGCTAAACACCTCGCATTACATCCTTCGTTCACGCTTTTGACGTATTTACGTTATCGCGTGTTATGTTATTTAGGATTAGGCTTCTAAAAGCCCCGCCGCGAATTCCAATTATTATACCTAAATAGAAGTGAGCGCTATCGATACACTACCAACTGTGACGTTGTAATTTATTACACAAAAATGAAGAACATGGCTGCACTGGCCCCAGAAATGCGTCCGAAGTCGTAAAAGAGCAAAGAATTGATTATTTTCTAAAACAATTACTTGTTCCTACATTAACTTGTGTAGCAGTACACAATCTTTACTGAAGTCTTGTAGAGCGTCGCATCAATAAATTCCAACGTTAGGTACATATGTGTTTTTTTGTGAACGAGATAACATTCTCTTCTTCTTTTATACGAACTGAACGCTCAGGTGTTGCCTCTGCGTAGTAAATCTACTCCTTTGTGTATGTTGTCGTTTTTATTGCTGTGTCTCCAACTATTGAAAGGGATTACGTCTAACTTTGTGCAACATTATTTTATCTGGAGTGCAGTTGTATAATTTCCTTTGTGGTAAAAATCAATCAGCGATGTTAATTGCCATGACGTACGCAGTCATCGTACACTTGCCGCAGAAGCCGTTCACCTCGCCGCTGATTTAAATATGCAGACGCTTGTATTGATTGTCTCCAAGAATAACGCCCCTTCCGACGTGGAACCCTGAAACAGCCGCGCACCGCCGCCGCCGGTCGCGCCACACCAACACTCGATACTCGGCCTATTTTTATCCGTTTTGTTAATTATAATCGCCAAAAGGGCCTTTACTCGGCCAAATCAGCCCTAAGCAGAACCTATCACTGAAGGGACAATTAGGCCGAACCGAACTATTCATTACTCTTTAACTACACTTTCAGTTAGATTGCTGCCCTTCAACAATACCTGTATATTGTTCGACGGCAATTAACGCAACTCCGAATACTTTGCGTGGAGCAGTTACAATAGGTCGTTTTGTAAAAGGGCCGAGTGTGCTGCCCGAAATAACGGGCCAAGTTATTAACAAGATCATTTATTTTGAAACAAACTTTGAAACTGACTGGAAGAGGTTCTAACGATCTGATATTAGATTTCATTAAAAACTTTTTAATTACAGTTACATAAACAGTTGTGGGTCGCAGTGCAGTTTGCGTTTAATTTAGATGCTAAGCATTTGCTATTCGGGGAGTGGTAATTAATCTGGAACTGAGAACATATTCGCATGGCTTTAACATGGCTACGTCATTTTAACAAATAACTGAAACTCACTAAGCTATCTGTAGCTTCCCAAAGCACACTATGAACTTTGTTGAATAAATTAGGTCACAATCGACCAATAACTTGCATATGTACCATCAGCACGACCAGGGCTAATGGAGGTGGAATGGGAAAACATTTACCACATATCATGTTACTAGCTAATTTAGAGTTGACATTTTGCAATCTAAGCGATACTGATAGATTTTTTACATTACAAGCAGATAATGGATAAACGAAAATAAATTGAAAGCAAAACTAAGGAAATATTGTATTGTTCTTCATAGGAACGTGGATGGTAACACAATCCACCCGATATTGGCAAAGTATTAACAAAGTTGAATAAAAATAAGTTTTAAAAGCAATGACGATTCGAAAGTAAAGTTCTTTGTTTAATATCAGCAAGAAAGCACTTAAAAGTTACCAAATGAAGCGAAAACTGCGCAACACCGAGGTGCAAAAAGCTTTTCAACTATTGGCCCAGATGTGAAATTAAAACTGCACGTAAATAGATAAAGTCCTACCAATTCGGACTCATTCTGCTGTGGATATCTTTAGATAAGACGAATGTTGATTACAAGGGAACTAAGTTTATCATTATTCCTGAAGCTGGATTGCAGTCAGAGTAAAAGGTGAGGCTGTTATAACCGTGACCTTTATAATCTTTAAACTTGCAATATTTAAAGATAGTAATATTATAAAGCTGAAGAGTTTGTTTGTTTGTTTGGTTGAACGCGCTAATCTCAGGAACTACTGGTTGGAATTGAAAAAAATATTTTTGTGTTGGATAGTCCATTTATCGAGGAAGGTTATAGGCTATATTACATCACGCTACGATCAATAGAAGCGGAGAAATTTTGCAAAAACGGGGAAAATTTATTCCTTTTGTGAGCTTTTTCTCTCTTAATATTATGTGACGCAGACGAAGTTGCATGGGTCAGCTAGTAATTTATAATCGGAACAAATATTGTTGTAAGCTCGTTTTTGAAGCCCTGCTAACGCACTTGGATGGAGAGGCACTGGACCCACCATCCCAAAGATATCGAGGGGTGATGTAAGTCCTAGTGATTTAACGTGTCATTAAGGTAAGGAAGCACCAGGATAGCCCGCGAAAATCAAATTTTCTTAAATTCAGTGTTAGATTGAATGTTGATTAAAATATGATTCGCGTTTGTAACAAATATGGCTTTACACAGTTGTAATCAAAGACATTCAATGGAGTTAAATGAACCTAGAGGGTTGTATTGATGATTTCAATTACATATTGTAATTCTGTAAATACATGCGATCATATTTTGTTTAACATACAGCCTGACACTGAAAGGTAAATTGTAAAAAAAAACTGAAAAAATATTGAATTTTGCGGGCTACTCAAGATACTGTCGGGCGGTGTCAATTTCAAATAGCCCAAAAATGATTTAGGAAAAAAATATATTTTAATGAATTATAAATAGTTAAAGTATTATTTTTCAATAAATTGCATGTTAAAGTAACGTTTCATGTCGTGCATGCCGTGGAAACAACACGGAAACATACACATATGGCAATCCATATGTGTATGTTAATTGGTACCTACCAATGTACCTATTATGAATTATTACGACTAAGCAATCAAGATAATTATGTTATTTCACGATTCCATGATAATAAATCCATAGCCTATGAGGTACTGTATTGAAATAAGTCGAATGACTACGGTGTACTCATCCATAGAAATGAGAATTTACTGAATTTTATTTTACATAGGTGTCGATTCTGTTTTGCTTAAACTAAACTTAATTTAGGCTACTGCTATCTTTTTCTCTCTAATAAAACGAGAAAGAGACGGACGTAATTTAGAGCTGTCAAATTTAGTTGGAACTAATATTTCCATACAAATGAAGGGTGCACGTTAAAACATGTCGACTAAAAACACGCTGAAGCGCAAGGCATAAACTAGTTTGACATTTGACATGACAACTACTTAAATAAGTAGTTTAACTTTTCCTGCACTTAAATTTCACTTTGCTTTATCATACTTCAATTTTACGAGACTTGTAAGTTGAACACTATCTGATAAAAGCTATGTGGAGAATAATAGGTTCACTTAAAACAGATCCCTAGTTAAGTTCCTGTTACAAAAACTAAGTATCTAGTTAGCCATTTAGAAGTTTTTAGAAGTTGTTTGTTTTTTTTTTTGCTGATATTAATTTAGGAAGGAGTTTAAATTAAGAATAAGAATCATTTATTTGCATAAAATACAGGCATTATTAGAAATAAAAGTTGGTGATGTGTGCACAAACCATATTTTGCCTGTTAGCGCATGCGTAGGATTAAAATTAAGCTACCAAAAAGCTTATTAAATGTCAATTCTGTTGAGAAAGTTGTTGAAGATATACTAAAAACTTTTTTTTTTTTTTGCACTGGCCACTTACCCTCACCTCTATGGCCAGGACGTCAACAAAGCGGAGATGAGACGAGAGGAGCGGAGATGTGTTGTAAACCACCGCTTAGCTTTAGTAGAACAGAGGGGAGGAGATCTCTCATATTAGCCAGCTTCCGCACTTGGCAGCAGCGCACAGCGGCTCGTCTCCGCTGAAGAGACGTGCGGTGGTCCCTTATCGGGGCAATGAGCAGCCTATAAACCCATCTCAGTACAGCTTGTCTGGATACGCTCCTAAGTATCACCTCTCCTCTCCGCTTCGCATATCTCCCCACGTCTACGCTTTGATGGAATCCGGCCCTATACCGGATGACTTTTTTATAACTTTAAAAAAAAAATGGGTATAATAAGTGAACGGAATAATACCTAGTTATTTTTCTTTTTTCTACAGCTTAGAAAAAAATTGATCTATCATCAAAAAACGCTTCTTTCAAGTAAACTTTTCATATTAGAATAAAGAAAGAGAAATTTTGAAAAAAAAAATGAAAAATATCGAATTTCAAATCATACGCAGTAGGTACCTATGATTTGAATGTCGATTTTTTTTGTTTTTTTAAACTATGTTCGCCATTTGCTTCTACTTCGTTTACCTAATTATACCCTTTTTTTTTGGAAAGTGATAAAAAAGTCATCCGGTTTAATTAATTATCTACTGTTTGTGAGTGCGTTATAAACAATGTGGTTAGGTCCAAAGATGTTCTTGATGTGATATGGCATGGCAATTGGCATTATTAGGCAAATATAGACAAACAAACATGAACGAGTATTGTGTTACATTATGTTTACTAAAGTAGTACGGCTAACAACTGAAGTGATCCTATCTAAATGTTTATTATTCGCTGACAAGCTTCCTATGTCTTAATTGGCGTACATAACCGACTATTTCTATGTTAATGCCCCCGAAATGGGAGAAAAGCGTACCGTTACCGTACCGTTTATCTAGGAGAAAATTATTTTCCATTGTTTTTAGTATCATAGGTAGGCTAAATGGGCCAATTACCTGAAAACTCATATCTATAACGTTTTCTATTTGTATTTAAATGGTTTTCACGAGTAAAGGTTATATACTTAAGCCACAATATTCGCTGAGTGCCTATAGACAGTGGACGCCGTGCCTGTAGACTGTGTTTTCTCACCAGCACAGAAAAGTTGGTTGAATTGAAGTGTAACATTATTTTCCAGTTTAGTTTAGTTAACCAGTTTTCGAGGAAGTGTATTGAAATTACCTTTTTTTTCAATACACTTCCTCGAAAACTGGTTCTTATCGCACAACTTAAGGTTCAACATTCAATGTATTCCACACGTGTGCGTTTTTTTTTATTTTCCAACACGTGTGCGGGAATGATAATTGCCACAGATAACTTACCTATACTTAGTACAAATTGGTTCAATGCCTATAGTCGGAGGCGATGTTTTTTTTTTAATTTCGGCAAAGCAGTGATGCGTCTTTACGGCGTAAATATTTTTTGAATTTTCAAATTGTGGTTAAAAATAGAATATCATAGATAAAGATGATTATTTAAAACTAATATTTACTTTTTTATACAAATTAACATTTATTGGTGCTATATTCAAAAATATAAATATATATATATATATATTAGGCTGTTTAGCGGCTTCATACCTTTGCTTCTCCTTCAACCTGGCGAAAGCAAAGCGCGGAAAGAATGAAAATTAAAATCATAGTTTCCTAATAATTCATGACAAAATGTTTTTTGTTCTTTTATTTTATTTATTCAAAAGTGTATTGAAAAACGTCGTTTAATACACGTGGACATTTGTTATTGCAGTCCTCGGCTCAAAAACACCCTCACCTACGGCTCGGGAGTTAATTCAGCCTCGGATGCAATAACAAACTTTCTGCACTTGTATCAAAATGTACTATTAAAGGTTTTTTTTTTAACTAAGCTTTTCACTTTCCAACACTCCAATAACGAGATTCCCATTTCATGGAACGTAAGCAGTAACTAGGACTTGACTGATCCAATTAGGTACGCAGAAAGGTATCACTAATAATAAAACTTGTTCTTAGTTGGTCAGGGCCTCCACTTCGGTTGCCGTCTGTCATGGCCGACTTGGCTTTATTGGATGGAGGATAAACTCAAGGATTCTCGTAGGACCCTCAACTCTAGCTTAGTAAGTTGTCTGGTCAGAGGTCTCTGGGGTGCAGGAATATATTAGTAGGTACATAAATGTTCAGTAGTTAAACTAAATTCGAATCTTTAAGTCTGTTTTACTTTCTTCTAATTGCGATTTGATGTACGGTCTCTAAAGGTGCTTTAATAAAATGCGTAGTAGTAACGCAACCCGTGTCGAATTGAGAAGAGAACTTGTCAAACTCGATTTTAACATTAGTTATATACATAATTTAAAGTAAAGCGATTCCTTCCATCGTTCGTGTGATTAGTGCCTAACCTGGTGTCAGAGTTTTTATGCCGCCCATGGCCCTCTGACTTGGCTTAACATGCCGTCGAGAAATATCTTTCAGGCATGCTGGTTTTTCAAGAAGTTTTCCTTCACCGAAGCAAGTGATAATTATACAATACGCACATGAATCCGAAAAATCAGAGGTGCGTGTCTTGGGTTTGAACTTGAAACCTTATACAGTCCGATGATAATGTACTCTGTGGTCCGACGCTATCACTGCTTGATTATTTTTCGATTGCTTCAATGTAACCGATGAAATTATCTTTTACGTTTTTTTCCCGGAATTTTTTAAAGGAACCACCAAAATATGTTTTTAATTCAGAAAGCTTTTAAGATCGTCACCTTATTTAAAACCATAATTTTTCGCCACGTTTTACACCCAAGATTTTCTTTTTACAGCCTGGTCTTATCTAAAATTATTACTCTTCATAAAATAAATTTTACTAAGCACCAAAACCGCCAGCGACTGGCAAAGACAGTAAGTACGAATGTGTTATATTTAAAACGCTTCGTAAATCACGATGTGGGAACCGTTTCAGCTGAACAATTGAAATAAATCAGAATTAAACCCTTGTAAGGAGTAACAACACACCTGATCGTTGGAACACTCAACAATACGTACGAGTATTTTACATTCTTTTGTGCCTTCAAAGCATCGTATCGTGGTGTATTCGACTTATCACGTAATAATCTTATCCTGGAAGAAAAAGAAAGCTGTTTTCGTTCGAATTCGGCTAGCTTTGGCTTGAGACTTCGACCGCGGAGTTGTGGTTTTAATCCCTTTTTACTCGCCTTTGTGTCTAAATTCCTTTCTTAGTGCCAAGTCTCAAAATAGAAGTTAAAACTGTCTTGGGAGGTTTAAGATAGGCCGCTTGGCTCCGTGGATTAATTTCTAGACAGTCAGACCTTTGCTGTTTACCTACCAGCTTTCATTCGATTTTAAACATTTTATTTCTAGGTAGGTAGGTACCTACGAACAGCTAGGGAAAGAATGACATCAATATCCCAGAAATTGGGTTGCGGAGGTCAGAAAGCAGTCGCTCCGAGTAAATCAATAAGCCGCATCTGGATCTAGACTATAAGCCGACCCCGGCGATATTCGGGAAAGGGTGCGATGATAATGATGAATAAGCTAAAGGTATGGATGGAGGTATGGATAAGCTATAGTCGTTGGTAGTTTTGTTGCCCATATTCCATCTTTTTGCTATGTATAATAAAGTTGAAGATTTTTTTTTCCTTATGTCAGTTTAGGCTTGTGATCAATAGGCTAGTTTCCACCATCAATAAATTGCAAATCTATTTAGTCCGTCAGTTAGAGTATTGGAAAATAATGGTCACGTATTTTTGGTTTTTGTAAATCAATGAATATTGACAAAGATAAAACGCATCAAAACTCGGGGGTGGGGGCTCGTGACGTCACAACGCACTAAAAATTATAGCATGGCGTGACGTATTGAGAATTTATAAAGCGTCGTATCTTCGTCAATTTTGGTTTACGTAACAAAAGAAAAAATACGTGTCAAATATTTTTTGATAATCTAACTGACGAACTAATTAGATTTGCTTGAAAACCGATTATCATATTCAAGTAGGTACTTATCTAATCAAAGCTTTTATCAATACGTCGAAGAGTGGCGAACTATCACTCAGAGATTGGGCATTTTATTGTTATCGTCAACGCAGCACGACATAGGTGTGTTACTTACATAGCTTCGATCATGCTCGGAACTCAAGTAGAGTTCTCTACCTACCTAAAAGTAGATAATAAACTTACTTATAATATAAGTAATAATAGTTAAATGAGTAGAGTTAGAAGTAGAAAAATACTTGAGTTTTAATAATAAGTGAAACGTAATTTTATCATAGCTACGGCGAGTACTGGTTTCAGATTTAGATACCTACTTTAGTTTTAAAAAGCTCACTTTTGGAGCTAAGTTAAGCTATCACCAAAATCTCTTTATATCTGTGAGAGTTCTCTAACGTGGACCTGGTTTCAGTATCTATTAGGTTCATGTTGAAGAGCTCTCACAGATATCGAAGGTTGAATAGCCAGGGCTGATATATCTGAAAAATACTTGAAAGAAATATAGACTTTGATATAAATGTAAATGTTGTTTTGCCTCACGTAATAAAAAAATGTGTAGATAGAATATTTACTCGAAATAGTGCTTTGATACTGGGCTTTGATATTTTCCCGCTAAGAATATCATTATCATTCTCCGGTCCTATCCCAATTATTTGGGGTGGGCGCAGCAAATCTTCTTCTTCCATACTTCTCTATTTACCTACTCGTCATCTCAGCCAGTCACCTCCTTTCTATTCATATCATCCTTTACACAGTCCATCCACAGTTTGGTCTTCCTCTACTCTAATTCTTATGGCCATCTACATTCTTATTCAACATTTTCCTGCTAGGATGTTCTTAGTAAACCATTTCAAACAGAACTGGGTCCAGGTTTCTATTCAGCTAAGTAGTTGGTACCTAGGTCGTGTAGTGCCGTGTTGTCATTTACGGGTGCCACTTGCGGTATGAATATGCGCAAACGTAAGTGTATTTGGTTTTGTCAGTTCGATATTTGCCACTGGAGACTGGTGTGCACGACCTAATCTCCCCTGAGCCCGTGCGAGCACGGCGCCAAATTCGACACTCCGTATTCCCGGGATTTTTGGGTGACATCCCGGGCCACCACGTGAAATTTAGCCGACAACCGTTGTTGTTTACCGGTTGTTCAAAATTGGAACTGAATGTATTTTCTAAAATATGGTTTGGTTTTTAAATCTATGCTGTTTCGTCGCTTGTTAGATTTGGTGGATTGGGTGTTGTTGCATTTAAATAAGTTGAAATGTTAACTTAAGCTTAATTTTTCATGGAGAATCCTACCTACAAGAGACTTCTAGAGCTCTTGACCGTTATTCTTAAGTCAGTAGTCCAAACGTTTTGCATGTGTCCGACGGTGGTGGGTAGTTTTTTTACGTCTGAAAGTTCATACATAAGTACATAAGTATATTTTATTGTGATAGAATGATTTTTTTAATAAACTATGTAAGACCTACCACTCTTGTACATGAAGTTTAAATAAATATACTAAACTATCTAATATTCGTCTTGGCAAGTAGCAAAGTAATTACTTGATTGTTGTTAGCCCTCAAAAATAATCTTTGGTAAGCACCTTTATAAAAACATTATTCGCTATGTAAACCATATTTTGAAATGCTAATTTACACGTGAATACAAACAACAAGTGAATTCATTATGTTCCTACATAATTATTTACTTAAATAAAATTTAGAAACGCTTGAATTATTATTCATGTTCAAAGAAAAAACTCCGAGCGAAATTGTTATAACTAGATTCTAAAATAAAAATGTTTGTTTTGTATAAACCAAAATATATCCTATAATTATACAAACGAATATAAAATCCTTTTTTTTTTCAATATTTTTAATTGCTCAAAACATCCGGAGAGCAGCTGCTGCGGCTGGAGGGGGTACTGGAGCCCAACGTGGGACCCAGATAGCGTCGTTTACCGCAGCACATATATCGGCTAAATGAGTTGGGTGTAGTCGGCTGAACGGAAACTATTAATATTATCACCTGTCGTACCTTTATTGAGCCTCGAACCTCATGGTTTCAGCTCTACAACGTTCCAAAAATATCGATTCACGACGAATCCAGCATGTCGGCCGCCCTCTAGGGCAGACGGCTCCTCTCGCTCTACGTACACATAGGACACAACACGTCAAGCGAGATATCAAAACGGTTTCCCGCCACTAGTATTTTAACACATTATACAGCCATAGTGGGAATTTTAACCCACGGAGCCCGAACATAACAATGTCAACACTGTTTTTTTAGTAATATTTTAATGTTTTACTCAGGATATGATAGGAAAATGGACTAAAAGTTTCATTATGCCGTTAAATTTCGAGGCGGACACCGTACCGACCTCACACGCTCGCTCGACCCGACTGACTGAATTTCCTACATTTCCCGGCGCAAGCCTTCACCCCTTGTAATCGAGCACGTTCGCAAAGATCTAGGGCTGAATGAATGTCTGGATGTACCTCGTTATTATTGTTAAAAAAAATGTTTTCGAACAGAATATAAGATTATAGTTATGTTTATCTATTCAAAAGGAGGATCGCCAATTATCACACGGTAAAAAAACCTTTTTAAAATTAAATAGATAACCTAGTATAATCGCTCACGAATTTAAAGTTTTAGCAGATACGTTAATTTTTTTCGCAGCAAAATGGTACATACAGATCATGAAGCTTTCTTACATTGCCTCTCATTCCGAAAAACGTACGTAGCCGTACGTGCCTTCAAAAGCTAGTCTATTTAGTGAAAAAAAATTATACTTTTCTCTGAAAATAATAAATACTTAGCTCTAATGGATTAACTAGTGAACTATATTTTTTTTTTAATATTTTGTCTGTTGTAAAACACTGGTCTGTGCCTATATCATTTTCTGTTTTATTTAGGTCTTGGTTAATACGTACTTAAAGCGAACATAACAACGAATGATATCTGTTTTGGGTTTTATTCGCTGTTACTTTTAATTAATAACCGGTAAAGTAATCACTTACTTTACTATTTGTAAAACAATTCATTTTAGTTATAAACACAAAAAAGTTCTTTCCAAATTTTCTATTTCAGAACGAACACAACACTAGCGCCAGTGTACTATCCTATCCAAGTGACGTTTTCAAGAGTGCTGTGATTCATGGTATTTTTAGCATTTTCTTCGTGTTATCTTTCTTTGACACATTAAATTATGGATCGTGTCATCCTGCTGTCATGAGTGTCAACATATTCGATAGCGCTGGTGACGTCTCTATTGACTGACGGACTGACGGAGTCACAGTCACAGAATTGCGTCTCTCAACAAGCAAAACAAGCGAGACAAACACGTTAGCGAGTGTTGAATTTGTGGTTTATTTACATGATAACTTGTAATAACTTACAGATAAAGTTGTTTTCTTAAAATGGCACAAGCTGAAGACACTGAACTTCGAGATTTAGTCTTAGAAGCTTTAGAGAGAAATGGATCGCTAGCTAAAATACGCGCGTTGCTAAGAGCCAATATTTTTTTAGCTTTTGAAGATGAATGTGAAAACATGAAGCAGAATGTGAACTTAGACAATATCCTCAAATTACCGGAGGGCCTTTTAACTCTATCAATAGTCCATGAGTTTTTAGAGTTCTGTTGTTTGAAAAACACGTTATTCGTTTACAAGTCGGAGTCTCGACAAGGCAATGAATACAAATACGAAGGAAAGAAAAAACTGGCTGAAAAGATGAATTTACCTAAATCTGACAACATAAAAGAACCCATACTGTTCACACTTGTTAAAAATATGTTAAAACCGAATCAGAAAAAATATCCTGATCCAAATGCTAACTCAAAGTACAACAGTGAGAAAAATGATGATAAGAATTACAGGGATGAACAAAACTGTACTTACATACTTCATGAAGACTCACAGAGTAGTACTAACAGTTCTTCCCAGTCTGATAATTCATCTGATGAAAAAAATAAACTACATCTCCGGCTGCAGTTGGATAACTCTGACACAGACACCTCTAGTGACTCTGCACGGGATAAATCAAGTTCAGAATATGTTCCCGGAGACCATATACTTCAAGTGGATAACAGTGTTATTAACTCTAATAATTACATCACAAAAACATCCAGTGATTGTGTAGATGCAAGAGATCAGACCAAGTTTATAACTTTTACTAGACCAAGTAATGAAACTTCTTTGCTAATGAGTGAATTCAAATTGACAACTAATAGTAGTAGTGACTCTACCTCATATGTAGAACTAAAACCTTTTAACTCATTAGATGAAAAAATGCTCAATACAGCAGGCTTGCCTATTATGGAACCAGATGTAAAGGATCAAAGTGACACAAATATTATGTCCGTAAAAAATGCGCAGAATGATTCACTTTCTGCTAAATCTGCTACTTTGAGTAATACATCATCTGCATCACTTAAACAAGACAGTGAAAATAAAGTTTTAGAAGCCAGTGAGAAAAAATCACAGGAATCTGGAAAGTTTGAAGGGGATACTGCAGAATTTAGTTATGGTGATGATTTCTCATCATCACCGGTTTCAAAATTTAAAGAAAATAAAGATAAACAATCCAAGTCTACAGAATCAGCTCAAGAGCAAATGGAAAAAACTTCAAATAAAAATGTGTCTCCAGAAAGTCCACTTCAAACTTCTCAGAGCTCACAAAGTTCAGTTTCATTATCTGATGTTGCAGATTTGATTAGTGAAAGAAGTTTCTTAAATGTTACACATAATAAGTCAAAGGCGTCTGGAAGTATTCACTCAAAGGGGAACACAGAAGTTAAACAAAGTAAAGTTCATAGTGATGACTCCGGAGACTTCACCGAGTCTCCTATTCCCTCTTTGTCCAATTTGAGTCTGGACATTCACAGTGATTGAAATCTTCATAACTTAAATACTCCTCGTTATCTAAAATCTAAATAATAGTATTACTTAGTAAGTTGTAGCAATAATATTTCAAAAGCAAAATAAGTTCCTTAAAATGTTGAAAAAGTAATTAGTAGAGTTTTTAGGCTTAAAATGTTTCCTAATCTTTTGGACTGTGTACAATTTGAAGAAGCCTAAACACAATTATATTTTGGGAAAATTACTTGTTAAAAATTAAAAGGAAAAATATTTCAGACCTCAGTTGCATTTAAAACAATATTGAATAATGTATAGGTCCTCTTGAAAAACACTTCTAAGTTTTTGTAATTTAGTCTTATGTGATTTTACATTGTGATCATTTTTCAAAGTTTATCCCAGTGTTAGGAAGTCAAACTAAACTTAAATTCAGAATCTTAAATAAATTATCAGTTTTTAAAGATATTCAATACCATTCATGAAAAAGTTCAGATTCCAATACATCCACTACTTTTTTTAGGACCCAAAGTCATTTATGAATCAAATTAGACCTTGGCAATGAATGTAAATTTAAGCATCTGAATTCAAGTAAATGATACTAGCTTTGGTATTGTGTGTGTGTACTTCATAGAATGTTTTAATTGTGCATGAACTGTTAAGTAAAGTTAACAAATCCTATGTATGTTAGACTAATGGTAATGATAATCCGAATGTACTTGATTTTATAAAAAAAAAATGGGGGTAGGGAAATTGCAAAGTCATGCTTAATTATTTCTATGATAAGTCACTATATTTAGGTAGTAGTCTAATGGTGCGTCCAAACCCTTGAGCGATAATGAATTATGCTTTACGCGCATTGAGCTATTACTGTAGTAATAGTTCAATGTTTACGCGCGTGTTTGTTCGTTCGGTCAAAGCTGCGTCTCCACTTGTAACAAACGCGCCAACAAGAATGTTGAGGATAGTGTGGATTTTGGGGCGAATTAAAATTAATCACGACTTCTAATGGACCTCGACTGTGACGTTTGCCAACAATTGTTGAATTTACAATCGCATTGCGTTTTGAACCTTACTTTATCTGGGTTTTACAAATTATCACAAAAACTAGATGACCTACTAGGATGGACGGCGAGCTAGCTCATTACTTACCGTCCACAGACCCGCGAACTTGAACCCCCTTTTTTTTCCGATGGGAAATCGTCAATTTTTTATTATTTCTCCCGCTCTGGGCGAAGCAGGAGGGAGTGTCAGACTTTTACTGAATAAAACCCGTCCATGTTCCTACATCGCTCTTTTGAACAGTCCCGCAACCCCGGGAACTTGAACCCCTCACTTGGGTTTTTAACAAATATTTGAAAAAACTAAACGTCCTGGGTTTATAATTATAACTTTGAATTGACCCAACCGTAATCTTTGTCAAAAATGGTTGGACCAGTTTTGTTGTTGGCGAACACGTTACATGTGTCGACGCAGCTCGAGGTACCCTCTTGTTGAATGCTCCTTATGTGGGTACATCTTATTATGTTTTCTGATAAAATATCCTGCAATTCTGTGTACCACTGCTTGTCAATGCTTTTCTGTTATTATTCCTGTTTACACTATAAAAGAAATGTCAGCGACAGATACTAAAATGGTTGTGCCTTATTTATATTGGATTCACTAAACAAATGCGATTGTTCCTTTTAGTACTCAATAAATGAATTCTAGTCCTAAATGAAATATAACTGGTTCCGTCCAAATTGTTCCATGATCATATCTGTTTCTGGCGAAGGTTTGATGAAACTGTGCTGTATCTTATGTACCTACTTGAATAAAAATGCCTCTACATAATGTGTTGTAATTTATTCAATTTCTGCCACTTGAACTGTTATGTACTGTCGCCACCGCATCAAGTTAACTCAAATTATCATATTTTCTCATTCGATTTTGAACTTAAACAACAACAGTTTATGGTTTAAAATTATTTGGAGAAATTTGACAGTTTGTGGTAAGTAACTTGATGTGCTGGCGATTACTAATGCCCGCTTTCTATAACTTACGTATAACTGTCAGTAAATATGCCACGTCTCGCAGCTATCGGTGTTTATATAAACAAAGTTAGCTTTTAGATCGCCTATCCGCGTCACCTACCTGTCACTTGATTCATAGAAAAATCAAAGAAAGATTTTTTGTGACGTTTTGTTTCAAACGTCTGTAAGCAAAATGTCAAACAGACAGAGATGGCAACCTACCGAAACCGAACAGGACCTAAGTTATTGAAAATGTCCGTTAGTAGGTACCTAATCATAAAGATCTGTATTATAATTATTTAGGTAGGTAAATCAAAGACACCAAGATTTTTATAATCAATTTTTATTTCACATTTTCTGTAAAGCATAGATTGTAGATATCACGTTTCACTTATGCACACGAGTCAATCCATACCGAACACTGCAACACAGTTGTTACGCATCTCTATACAAAAGTAACGCTGTTATGATAGATAGCGGTTAGTGTTATCGCATACAAAAAGAAATATATTAAACATATTTACACTTAAATATTTTATATTAGGTACATGAAATTTAATATGAAAATGGTATAAAAATTACACTTTCATATGTTACATAAATGTCTCAGTAATACAAATGCGGTTTATATCCTAAATTTGAAAAAATATAACAATAGTAAAAGCCACAATGCTTCATATAAACAGTAATAGATCTAACATTGTAATTACGTCGTAAAAAAATGGAAAATTATCGCTCCAGGCACTGTTATTGATTTCTTATTCACGTATGAGCGGAAATGATTTTTTTTTTCTCGTATTTAAAAGAAACAAAAACAGTCTTAAAGAAAGGTTCCCATACTCATGCTATCGATATTTGCTAGAATACACAAATATTGCAGAGTAAAACCTTTCGAAATGAAAATAAATACCGCCTTTACAATTTAGCGATATAAAATATTTCTCTAAAAATCAACTAGAAATAATAATAGAATCGCAACTAAAGTAACACTTAGAATAAGTAAATAATAAATATCAATAATGTACATATGGCAAATATTTGGCTTTATATATCATATTTATAATCCACATGTAAGGAACGTCAGTATTCATACACTGCATGGAATTACTGCTGGTATTACTTAATTTCAACAACAATACTTAGTGTTGAGAAGCAATATCACAGAATACCAGCGGGTAGTACAAAATCTTAGAGGATAGTGACGTCACAACACAGTCGGGACGACGCGTCGTTATTATAGCTCGTTGCCCATGGAGCTGTCGTGAGTGAGATTCGAATCCATGCTCGCGTTGTCAGAGTCCTGACTTTGGTTTCCGCTGTAGTTCGCCGCTTCTTGAAGCCGCATCAACATGTTTAACTGGAACAAGTAAGGAGGATATAAATAAAATGTTCAAAGTTCAAAAAACGGCCAAGTCGGACTCGCGCATGAAGGGTTCCGTACCATCGAAGTAGCAACAGAAATACACATTCTGTGAAAATTTTAACTTTCGACCTATCACGGATCACGATATACAGCCCGCTGACAGACGGACGGACGGACGGATAGCGAAAGCTTAGTAATAGGGTTCCGTTGGTTACCCTTCGAGTACGGGACCCTAAAAGTACAGAGTCGTTTACGGAGTTTCGCTAGCTAATTCAATTTGATCTTGTGTAAAAGCAAAAATGAAATGACCATATTCTTACCAAAGGATCTTGATTGTTGTTCGTGTTGGAATCTTGATTTGATTCTTCGATACCTATTTCCTCCACCGTGATTGCTCTCAGAGTCTGTAAAATAAAATTTTATTTTATTAGGTCATTTTGAAAAGCTCTAAATAATCAACTAAGTAGTCTTTCCGGATAAAAATAGCTTGTGTGACCCTTAGTTTGAATAGGATATCTTGAGGTAGCTAAGAAATTAAGAAAACCTCATCATCTGCTTAGCCTTTTACAACTATATTAGGGTCGGCTTCCAGTCTAACCTGATGCAGCTGAATACCAGTATTTTACATGGTGCGACTGCCTATCTGACCTCCACAACCCAGTTAGTACTGGGTAATACGATACCCCTTAATAAGACAGACTTTTTGGGCCACTGACTACCAGTAGCGACTGTCAAACATCTACAAATGACCGCCGGGACCAACAGCTTACCGTGCTTTCCGAGGCACGGAGGAAACTCGGTATGCAAGAGTAGTCACCCATCCACAGACCAAGCTAGGCAAGCACGGCTTAATCTAAAGATCGAGCCGAGCGGCTGTTATTATTTAACCACGAGCTCCTCGTACTAAATCTTGTTATGGATGCTTGTTGGAAAACCTGCCTACTACTAAATCTTGTTATGATTACAGAAGATATTAGTGAAAGATTTCTCATTATAACAATCTAGTGAGGCCTACCTCACTAGATTGTTATAGGTAAGTAATGAGAGATCTTTCAATATAGGCGCGATAATGGTCTCGATTTTGTTGTGCACAAACTAAACTTAATTTAGGCTATTGCTCTTTTTCTCAAATAAAACGAGAATTTAGAGCTGTCAAATTTAGTTGGAACTAATATTTCCATACAAATGAAGGGTGCACGTAAAAACATCGACTTAAAACACGGTGAAGCGCAAGGCATAAGTAAACTAGTTTGACATCTCTAACTTAGTTCATAGCTATAGCCGTCCTTTTCTCGCACTGCCTTTTAGTAAAAGATAGCAATAGCCTCAATTAAGTTTAGTTTGTGCACAACAGAATCGACACCAATAGGTACCTACCTATAGACATTATCACGCCTATAAGGGTTGCTGTTGTTCATGTTCCCACGGTTATAATTTAGTAGGTAAATTTTCAAGCACTGCGTGACCACGATGAAAAACTTTTTGACCGTATAATTGATAGCGCCCTAATGTAAGTACACGAATCCAAAATGTTATGTGGAGCACATACTCCATAATGTACAGAAACCAAAGCAAATAAGTATCCAGGGTCGTCAGATATAGTTGTAGTTTTTTAGAAACTATTTCACGTCTTCAGATGTTATTCAATTATATTAAGGCGAGTACAGGAGCTAAATTAGCAACTCTATTTGTGGTGGTTCAAACTTCGTTTGAAATACTGTTAGAATAAAGTTCTAATCAGCTTGCACTACAAAGTGGTTGTTACGTCAGTCACTGCGGGCCGAATAGTGCGAAATTAGTGGTATTTTGCGATTTACAATAAATCTATTGATTGGACTAAAAAAATAAAACACTATCATGCTAATAAATGTTGCTTGTAGAATTATTGGCCAAAATCAGAATGATCGCATTTATTTTAGTATGGTTTTTACTCGTTAAAAGATTTTTTTTGAGATAAGTTCATGATTTTTTTTTATCGAGTAAAATTAGTTGTAAGTAGGTATTATGTTTTCAAAGCACTATCGTACTAGCATATATCCTGAAGAATATCATATGCCTATTTTTCTGGTTTTGTTTATTGCAGTGAGTCACATGCTTTTTTGCATTATAAAACTCGCGTTTAGCTCTTGTAGTCCCCTTGACATATTTGAATATTTCTATAAATTTTAATTTCATTCGAAAATATCCATCGGTTTCTAAGAAAACTGCAACTATATCTGACGACCCTGGTTACTTATTTGCTTTGGCCCTCTGCACACAGTTCTTGTTACTCACATGTGAATGATTGGGTTCTCTCCAGGGGTACGAGGACTTGATGTGCTGCAGCGGGTCGACGGCGGCGTGACGTCGTCTGCCGTACAACGCGATACCTTCGCGCACCGCCTCCGACGCGTACGGGACTATGCTGTAGTTCCACACGTCTGCGAACCACGCCTGACGACAAAAAGGTACGTAACTTTTATTTTCTAACACACACACTATAACATTATAAATGCTAAAGTTTGTATATGTGATGTTTGTTACTCTTTCACGCAAAAACTACTGAAGGGATTTGGATGAGATTTAGCACACAGATAGTAAATAACTTAGGATACTTTTTATCCCAGTAGTATGATCCCGTGGGATAATTATCGAACTCGCAGGGCATAAGCTAGTTCTTGTTTAAATTAAATCATATAACATCCGTGACAGGGCAACTGGAGTGCATAGATATGCCTATATCTCACCACTTTTTTAGATCCCATGCAATAGGGATGTTGCCATTAACCTAGGGAAATGACTTCGGGCTGCTTGGCTGCTACTGACCCGTAAACTAGTAATAATTAGCCTGACCTGGGAATCGAACCCAGAACCGCTTACTCAGCACTTATGCTTACGACCAAAGACAGCCGAGCCATTTGGTTTTGTATTTCCATCGAGCTACAATAAGGACAAGATTCCAACAACCCTTCCGCCAAGAAACTGAAAGTATGTAGCATAATCAGCCGATAATGGTCCCACCGCTGGGACACATTACTCCTCTCTGAGAGTCAATAAGTGCCTTGAACTATTCGTGCTTACCTGACTAGCCTCCAAATCCATAGGGCAGGCAAGGAACAACCTCGGACCTACAGTGACGTCACTGGACGAATGTGCCTCCAAGAAGGCGTTGAGCGTGGACCACACTCCCGGCAACCATTCTAGTACGGTTGCTAACGCGGGCTCGCGACGACCCAGCCGCAGTTCTAGGGTGAATAGCTTGCGACGGAGGTACCTAAAGAATGAATAATGTAGATTAAATGAATGCTAAGAAACCAAAACCTAAACCAACCTACCAAAAGCCCAAACCAAACCAAATGGAGGCTAAAGTCTATAGGTCCCCAAAAAGGATTTATGGACAAGTTGTTTTGTTATAGCTACTTGTGTTTTTTTCTACTTTTGTTTGGGAATTCCCGACAATTTCAAAGTCCCGGGACACGAGACAGCCTACAAAATCCCGGGAATTCCCGGGACTTCGAGACTTAAGAAAAATTTGAGGGGTCAGCCTTTTTTGAAGAATTTTACTTGAGTTAATTTCTGGTGAAATGTATTTTAGAATAGCTTTAAAAAAAAAACAAAATTCATTAAACAGAAAATTAAATCTTAATAACTTTAAAGTTAATTACAGTCTTTAATAATTGCTTTGTTTATTTCTTTTAATCACACACAGATTCAGTTATAAGCAGTTAAATCTTATAGTTATAAAACGAACTTAGTTAAAAATAATACTAATTTTGAATAACTTGACTACTCATTGGTCACGATCACAACTTGATTAATTCTCATAATCACAGATTTGTTTCATAATTAAATAATATTAATATTAAAACAGACTTATAAATCAGTCTTTTAAATAATCAACTAACACATTATCTTTGCTGATTTAATAAAATAGGCTTTTAAAAAAATCAGAGCGTCAACAGCTTTGTCCGACAATCTGTTTCTGATTTTTGTAATGCCACCGGACAAGGAGAACACTCTCTCGTTTTCTCGTTTTTTCTCGTTTAATTGTGTTTAAGGCTTTATAGCTAGGCTAGGTTCCTTCAATCATCCAAAAAATCAGTCTATTCAAAAGGCGTCTTTTTCGTATGACAGACCTATTTCAACAAGCTGGAGTTTTAACGGTTAGACAATCATACATTCTCGCTACTATACTTAGGCAACATGCCTCCCTGGACTATAGTAGTCGTAATCCAGTCCTAAAAAGTAGGCGTTTTCATCAAGTCTGCCAAGCTAGGCCGGCTAGCACGAGTTTCTGGCGATATTTCTTCTTCTTCCAAGGGCCACTACTACAACTACAACAGCCCATAACGTCCACTGCTGGACATGAGCCTCTCCCATGATGGGAGGAATTTGCTGTAATCTCCACGCTTGGCTGGCGGATTGGAGATCGCAGTGATGAAAGACTAACAGAAAACGCTGCTGCCCATTCTCTGGTCTACGGAGGCGCAAGGTGTTCTGCCTCAGACATTAGTCGCCTTATACGACACCCGTGATTGTAATGGGTTGGTTCTATTCTACTCTGCCGGATACCACACGGCTAAAAACACGGCTTCCAAGGGCCACGTCTGTATAATATTGCTAATAAGCTGCTTACAATTTATCCAGTAACGAAAATTGAATGCAGGCGTGAGGTCTCAGAATGGCTCCTAACACTTATGACGATACGGAGAAATTGTTATACAGTTACAGAGAAGTATAACGCACATGCACTACACACACACACACACACACACAAAACATCACAAGCACAACTCGTATTCACATTCACAAAACCACTACATCCACATTATACACTCACAACAAAATCACAAACTTATCAAAACACCACTTCATAATCTTTATTCTTAATTTGTATTTCTTTTTATTTTATTACATTTAATTTTATGTTCATTAGCTGTAGCGCTCCCTGCTACTGTTATTTGTATTTGCTTTATAACTTCTCTCAATAATGTTTCCGAGATAAGGAGACCAGGAGCGCTTGTAGCACAGGTTTTTACTTATTATGGGCTTCTGTCTCCCATCTTCAAAATGTTTTTGAATCTTATACTGTTTACATCTATACTTGTGTGAGAAAAAAAAAATTGAAATTAAAAATGATTACATATCAATTTTGACAATCTTGTCTCGTCTCGAGTCTCGACCCGTGATAAGTCCCGGGACTTCGAGACACGAGTCGTCCCGGGACCCAAACCCTAGTTTCAACACAACAAAAAATTACTCTTTTCGGATGGGAAATCATCAAATGACTTCTCCCGCTCGGGCGAAACAGGAGTGTCAGACTTTTACTGACTAAAACCCATCCATGTTCCTTCTTAGCCCTTTGTTCCGGGGCCACGGTATCTCTTTCGAACAGTCCCGCAGGCAGGCAGGCAAACAAAAAATGCCTTAGATTGTATACAGGATGTCTCGCTCCTAAAAGGTCTTGATAATTTTAAGTCTTCGAGATTATAGGATCTCTTTCAGATTTCGTTTGGCGATCGTATAATGGCTTTTTCGGCTTGTTTTGACAGGATTTGTTTGATAGATATTCTTACCTAGCTAAGAATCCTTTGACAGGTTCCATGTGATTGGCTGTGAGGAGCCACCTGAAGTTATGATGGAGCTGCAGGTTTGTTGTGTTGCACGTGGCTTGGGACATCGTACCTGAAACAAAACATTCCTTAAATTCCCAAATTCACACACACGCAGCATTTTACAAATTTTGTTAGGTCTAGAGGTGCAAAGCTACGAAATGCGTTTATCTGCTTCCCATATATTACGTACCTATTTAGTAATAACTTATTGCACTGTTCTGTAATACTTACAAGATTAAAGAACAAGCATGATATTTTATGCCATACAAAGTATTGAAAACCTTAAAAGGAATAGGTATGAAGAAAGAGTACAGATTCTATTCACCTATTGCTGTTCTCTCACGATCGTTTCATTATTAATGAGACAATTATGTCATCTTTATTGATGTAGGTCCAAAAAAGGTGTTCCGTAATGCGTCAATACCGCCTGCCGGTAAGGTTACAAAGACGGCACAAGCGTTATTATACCAATGGGTTTTTTTGTATTTAAGCACTCCATTTCAGTGTTTGAAGCTCCCCTAAGGAAGGACTATTGAGATTTTCAAATTCGTGAAATTTCGGCAACGTAAGACTGGTAATTGTGGAGATGTATACGGGAATCATCATCATCATCAGCCTATAATGTTCCCACTGCTGGGACACGGCCTCCTCTCAATGAGAGGGAATGGGCTATAATCCACCACGCAGGCCTAGTGCGGATTGGTAGATGTCACGTCTTCGAATTTTTGGTTCTATGACATGCCGGTTTCCTCACGATGTTTTCCTTCACCGTTTTGAGAGCAGTGGTGATGAAATAAATTACACAAAGTAATGCGTCTGTCTGGGTTCGAACCCGCGACTTACTGTTCGTAAGTGTGGGCCGCCACCACTGGGCCACCGCTGCTCTCAGTCGGGAATAGGGAATATGCATACATTTTTTTTTGATACGGAAACAGTACTTTAACAAGTACTATAAAAATAATGACAAAAAGCGAAAACAAGACATAAATAGACACATAAGTTATAACCATTTAAACTTTTGTTTCTATCTCTTTCTAGATAAACGGAATTCAGTATGGATTTTGTACGTCGATGCAGCGAATAACGTCATTCGCTGTATCGGATCTCTCTGTCTAATCAGCAGTTTCAAATGCTTTTAACTTACAACGGACTAAACAGAATCATATTTTTTTAGTCAGTCCTCAGACCTATTGCGGGCATTTCTCTTCTCACCCCATCCACCACCAAGGCGTGCTGTAGCTCTGACAGTCAGATATATTCTGAACACTTACCAATAATCACAGGCATATTTCTGTTGTCAGGAGGCAGTAGGCCAGCGAAGGCGTCTCCCAGCGCGGAGGCATGCTGCAGGTTGTCGAGTATGACGACTGAAGGCAAGGCCGCCTCTTCGCCGGCCGCCGCCGCGCCGCACTGCTCCGCGATGTTGGCGAGGTAGGCGCGCAACTCGTTGCAGGATTTGCGGTCCACGCTGGAAGGTGAGATGGTTATTAGTCTTCTATTAAGGTCTATTTTACAAAGTTTTTACCATTATGCTAGCAATACTGGAGTAGGATTTCTTGTAAGGAGGTAGTGGTTATATAAGGTGTATCTATTCATACACGAAATCTCTTAAGGGGTCATTGTAGGTACTCATCATTATGAAAAACTTTTACTATGGGGTCAAACCCTGCATCGCGATAAAAAAACCAGCTGTTCCCTACAATATGTTCGCATAACTCGTCAAAATGTATTGGAACAGCGGATTTTTTTTTCGCGATTCAGGGTTTTGTCCGGTAGTAAAAGTTGTTCGTAATGATGAGTACAATGACCCCTTAGGAGATTTCGTGTATGAATAGATACACCCTAAATAGTTTTAATCGGTCGTTTGAGACTCACACAGATATCAGTCATGATATATCAGCAATAGCATACCTACATTATAACATCTATGTATCAGGTAAGTACAACACCTAACAACACTATCAAAGATATTTGAACGCATAATCAACAATAGGCTTACAAAATACTTAGAAGAATACAACTTGTTTTCTGATACACAATACGGTTTCAGAGCCGGCCGCTGACAACGCAGTACTTGATCTTGTTAACTTTCTAGTACATAAATTAGATGGTAAAAATAAATGTTTGACTATATTTCTCGACCTGGCAAAAGCCTTTGACACTGTTTCTGTACCCCGCCTTGTGCAAAAACTGGAAGATCATGGTATTCGAGGTGTTCCACTGGACTTACTTTCGGATTATTTAAAAAATAGAACCCAATCAGTTAAAATTGGAGAGCACATTAGTGACGAACTACCAGTTGAATTTGGTGTGCCACAAGGCAGTATATTAGGTCCCACTCTTTTTCTCTGCTATATAAATGAGCTCTGTTCCCTTAAGATTAAAAATTGCCGCATCTCCGCATATGCAGACGATACTGCCTTAACCTTTTTTGCCGACTCGTGGTGTGAGCTTTTTGATCTCGCACAAAATGGTTTTAACACTGTGTGTCACTGGCTATCCTCTAACTACCTCACTTTAAATGAAGATAAAACCAAATACATTTTATACTGTATTCGTAATCAAATTAGACTTGCCAACCGCACTACATATAATATCCTCGCACATAAATGTAATTTCCCTCCAACTCCAAACTGTAATTGTCCCAATATTAAGCCTACAAAAAGTCTTAAATACCTTGGAGTCGAAATTGACGCAAATTTGACTTTTGAAAACCACATTGGCTTTCTATCTAAAAGAATACGGAAGCTTACTTACATTTTTAAAGGACTCCGTGACGTAGCAGACAAACAAACGATGAGGATGGTATATGAGGCTCTAGTGCAATCAATCATTGGCTATTGCATTACCACATGGGGAGGGGCATGTAAAACAAAACTTATAACAGTAGAAAGAGCCCAAAGGATGATACTAAAAGTTAGTTTAGCCAAGCCACGTCTTTTCAACACCATAACTCTTTATGAGGAAGCACAGGTGCTAACTGTACGCCAGCTGTACATATTGCTTACTGCACTTCTCCAACACTCAAACTTATCCGAAGAAAGGAGAAAACGCATAGGTCTCTCTAGGAGAAACTTTGCAGTATGTGGGACGACTGCTGTTGGTACTTCCTTCGCGCAAAGATTCTTCCCTTTTCGTGGAGGTGAATTGTACAACAAACTAAATAAAATTATAAATATAGCGAACTGTAGTAAAATTGAGTGTAAAACTAAAATTATCAAATGGTTGTTAAAGTTAAACTATACGGAAACAGAAAAATTACTTGAGGTAGCCAAGTAGGCAGGCTTGGTAGTCCATACTTGCGTACACATACTTGTAGGTAAGATTATAGTCACATTATTGTATATATTCCCCATATATAAATCCATATAAATATTTGTATATATATATTCATAAAATACTAATTTTGCAATAAATATCTATACATACTTAAATATTATACACACACATACACACCGTCACCAAGTTTCGTACTATTTTCACGTTGACAACCACTATTATGATGTGATGGGGGGCCTGGAGTTCTAAAATACAGGCCTAGGCTTAGTTTAGACTCCAGATCTTCCACAAATTACAACTTTCTGCCAAACTACGTGTCAACCTATACTATAACAATGTAACTTGTGGAGATGAATAAACGTTTTTATTATTATTATTATTATTACAGATTCTATTGTATAAATATATCTCCGCCGTTTTTTTTTTTCTTTTAGAATAACCGAACCGATTATTTTCAAAGCACAGATTCGAGTCAGTGCAACAAACATCGTCTTGAGTTCTTGACCAGGGGATTCAAAAGGAAATTAGAGTTTTATGATCCCTTATGGTATCGTAGTGGAACATATAGTGCTGTGTAATCCCCTGGAGGACTGGTCTAGGGGATTTTAGTGGAACGAGCGAAAGCTTCTCCACTTGGCCAATTATGAATCTTTCGGAATTTTAAATACTAAAGACTTTAGGCACTCACTTGAAGGTAGCGACAGCTTCGGCAGGATTTCCTCTACGTTGCGTCTTCTGTACGTAGAACTCTGCTAGTTTAGCCGCTAGATATGACTTGCCCGTGCCGCTGGGGCCGCACAAAATTATTCGCCGGTGTTCAGATAGCAGTGAAACATATCTGGAGAAGAATAATTCAGTTAGCTCATCGATCATCGGTAATGTAGTATAGGGATGATGACTGACTAAAAAAATATGATTCTGTTTAGTCCGTCAGTTAGATTATCGAAAAATATTACATACGTGTTTTTTGTTTTATGAAATTTATAAAAATTGACGAAGATAAAACGTGTCAAAGATCGTGAGTGGGGGCTTGTGACGTCACATTTGAGTAAAAAATGTACTCAAATGTGACGTCACACGAGTTTTCAACGCACTGTATCGTCTTCATTTTTTGTTCACGTAGAAAAAAAAAATGTTTAATATTTTTTGGAAATCTATCTTACGGACTAATTAATTTTTCTTTGTCATCTACCCTATTTGAAATTTTGATGGTTTCTGGATGACACTCACCTATATACAATATTTTTTGGTATAAGACTATCGAACGCCAAGCTTCCAACTCCTTCTAAGCAGATGTACAGCGTATTGACAGTGCCAATAATATATCCACAAGGCAGAAGCTCAGGGAAACCTATTTCAGGGCCTCGCGTCGCTTCGCCCAGGTGATACGATGTTATCGAATCAGTGTTCAAACCGAGATTCGTTCCCAAGTCTATTCTAGACAAGTAATCTTTAAAAGTCTTCCTAACTATATAATCTAAGTTCTGCCAAGTTGTCTTGCCAGAGATATAAGTGTAAGCTATGGTGAATTCATTACAGTTTATTGTCGAATCACTATTATAAACGTTCTTATACGAACTACTGTGCGTAGATTTATTGCTTTTAAGGCTATTTGTGTTAGACTTATTTATTTGTGAGAAGTCTTGCGTTTCTGTTTCGGGGCTGCGATTTTGCGACAGTCGCGGCGAGTCGAAACTGGACTGTTTCTCAAAATGGTTGTTGTATGAGCTCGCTGATTGTTTAGCGTAGAATCTGCATTCAGATTCTGTGAGCGTGTCTTGAACTTCTTCGAAATATCTTTGGAATGTCTCCGGTTGTCCTAAATATACGGCTATAGCTATCTTTTTTCCGTCGGTTGTATCTCCTTGGCTGTCTGCAACACCTGTTAAACAAACACAATGAGTCGTTAAATGAATCCTTTTGTAACTTGGAATAAACAAAAGGCGTTGTTTTAAAATTAGACTTACCGATGTCTGAATAGCTCTCGCCTATCGCTAGCTCTCTTGTCTTCGGCGGCGGCAGGACTGTGTTTATGTCGTAGTCGCCGCTGAGTCGCTCGCCTCCATTCGCGAATAAATCACTGCTGCCATTCAGTGCTGCTAATAACGTCTCGCTGTTTTCATTTAGTTCGCATGCGGCCTTATTGCCGTATATGGGCTCGACCATGCCCGATTTAGGCGAGCCTTTTTTGGAGAAATCCATGGTAGGGGTCGATGACATGCAGTTGAAGTCTAGGTCTAGAGGTTGCGAGTGCATGTCTAGAGTCGCCTGAAAATAGAGCATAGTTGTTGCTTACGAAAGAGATCATTACACAGTAACTTTTATGCTCTATGTGCCTAAAGGTATATCTATTTGAATTTTATTTAACAGAATTATTTTGAACTTCTTCTTCTTAGTGTGTTTTATTTTTATTTATTTATTGACACACCAACGACGATGTTGATGGCAATCTAAATTAAGTCGGCCCAGAACTAAGCTACTAGTTTGGCGCCTTCGGTAGCGTCCATCAGTTCCTGTAGTGAACAAACAACAGGACACGATAACAAGTGCCCCATCGTTTGTGGAACAGCACCACATTTACACTCCAGGGAAGAGTCATTAATGAATCTCCACCTGAGCAGGTTTTCCTTGCTGCGGCTAACCTGCGTCAGGAGTCTATTTAAAGACTTCCAGGTCAGCCATCGCAACTCATGTCCAGGTGGGAGATTTTCAGTACGTGGAACGAATGGGATTGGTAAGGATGACACAGATTTAGTCTTTCCGTGGAGCGCTCGCCAATGAGAGGTGTGACACACTTAAGAAAGCTGTTTCGGCTTTTCAGCCTTTGCGACACGAGGGTTGAACTGATAAGTTTTTTTAAGAGCGTGAAAATCACAAAGTTGTAATTTTCTACCAATTTTAAACGGTACGCTGATTTATTCTGCAACTCTCTACAAAATTGTCATGGACATATATTTGCGTGTGCAGTCGTGTGAAAATATGCAGGAAACTATAAAATTGGTGTCATTAGGGCTAATTGTTTTTGTTTTTTGTATAAAATCGTCACGCGTTAATAATCTTATAAGCGAGGGTGTTTGGATAACATTCCCATGTCGTGTCAACATCATTATACAGGTGCGCCTTGCACCGGCTAATTGTATTTAATAGTACATTTTGATACAAGTGGAGAAAGTTTGTAATTGCATTCGAGGCGGAATTAACTCCCGAGCCGCAGGCGAGGGTGTTTTTGAGCCGAGAACTGCAAAATCAAATATCCACGTGTATCAAACGACGTTTTTCAATACACTTTTGAATAAATAAAATAAAAGAACAAAAATATTTTTGTCATGAATTATTAGGAAACTATGATTTAAATTTTCATTCTTTCCGCGCTTTGCTTTCGCCAGGTTGAAGGAGAAGCAAAGGTATGAAGCCGCTAAACAGCCTAATATAAAAAGTAGTTCTTTTTTATATTTTTGAATTTAGAACACAAATAAATGTTAATTTGCTACCATCACACCTGAATTCCATGGGTATTGGAGAATGCACCAAAGGAATTGAATCTCTGTGATCCTTCATAAATCAACGCAGCCTATCGCAGTCCACTTCTGGACATAATATGCCTCCCACAAGTTCTTTGCCAGCAGTTTGTTTGTTTGTTGTGTTGATGGTTTTTGTTCCATGGTATTAGCTACCTCCGAAGCAGCAAAAATGTTATATATTTTTTTAGATAATAAGCTAGATTAAGTTCATGCGGTTTGGGGTTTTTTTTTATAAGCTAAATGAGTTTAGGAAGTAAGTTAATGGTGTCAATTCTGTTGTGCACCAACTAAACTTAATTTAGGCTATTGCTTTCTTTTACTAAAAGGCAGTGCGAGAAAAGGACGGCTATAGCTATGAACTAAGTTAGAGATGTCAAACTAGTTTATGCCTTGCGCTTCACCGTGTTTTTAGTCGACATGTTTTTACGTGCACCCTTCATTGGTATGGAAATATTAGTTCCAACTAAATTTGAGAGCTCTAAAGAGAGAAAAAGATAGCAATAGTCTAAATTAAGTTTAGTTTGTGCACAACAGAATCGACGCCAATATTTGTAAAAGTACGATGGGATTGACATCGTCGCAACTGTGAACAAAAGTCCCTTAAATATAAAACATAAAAAAAAAAAAAAGTTCTTGTAGCACACAGTATCCGCCTTCAGCATCCATTCTGTTGTAACCGCCTTTTCATGGAACCTACAGCATTTCAAAAATTATCTCACCTGATGCATAGTAGCTTGGTCAGCAAGACTGAACCTCCTTGGGTCCTCGACAGCAGAGCCACCAGTCCCCAACGAGCTCTGACTACCAGCCAGCGACCGTGACGTCACTAACCGCTGTAACCTCTCGTTGTTCTGTTTGAGGTTCAACATCTCGTTCTGGAAGTGTACCTTGATTTGAGGAGGACATTTCAACGTATTCGTTTAAAAAATATTTTTGTGCCAGTACCTACGTTATTTTAAAAGACTTTAATAATATAATATGTACGGCAAAATAAGAGGAAATTGCGTAAGTAAAAAACATTGCTAATGCTTCACTGCTTGGTACCGACGAAGTAGAATTTAATTATATATGAGTGGCCGTTTATAAATATTCTGTAGGAACACAGACTATAATCAGTACCAAATAGCGCGTTTAATTTGTATAATGGGCTAGTAGCGAGCCCCTAATGAATACTTACTGTACTATATAATATTAAGTAAGTGGATATCGACTATTCCTTGGGGTGTTTTCACAATTAATGATAACAATCTTAAGACTATTATTGCTATATTAAGTGGGCTTTTTATTAGAAAAAAGCTATTTAATCATCGTTTCAAATATTCTTACCCTCATTTTGATGACGGTGTCCTTAAGGCTTTCAAGTTGATGTGCTGAGCTGAGTGCCTCTAATCGGATATCTGTTAGCACCAAATCCTTCTCTCGTAATTGCCTCTTCAACTCAACAACTAATCCAGCATCCTCTGGTTTATCTAGAAATAAAATTGAGATCGTAAGCCACATCCAGTAATTAACTATACTAATTACGATGTAAACTTTAATTTGAATGTTCTTATGATGTTCCTAAAGCTATAAAAGTAGCCTGCACTAATAACTTGAAAGTGGTTTCAAAAGGAAACCCGAAAACCTGGTTTAATCTACAATATTAACTTATTTGATCGCAACTAATAACTGCATTAAAATAGCTATAAAAGTATGCCTCTTGTCATATAACAGAATGTGGATACAGATTTTGGTATTCAATGTGCTTTTCACGAATAAATAAAGAGTGCGCTGTAAAACATGTCCAAAAGATCCAAGATTAGTTAATGTTTAGTTTACACACGTAGGTACTAGTTAAAGTCATCCATTGTCCTGTATGCCTCAGCTTACATTAACTTTTAGCCCCTAGCTTTCTCTCAACCTGATTCGCCATCCATTGTTTGCTGTAACTAATTTCCCCTATATCTCACCTTTGGTCTGGTCTTCCGTCTTGGCCGGCGGGCAGGGCTTGTCTTTAACGTCGAGCGTCTCGTGCGAATGTTCTAGACTGTTCTCGTTGCTTCCCTCGCGGATCGTGTGCGGGTCGTCGTAGTGATGGGATCCCGACGAGCTGTCTTGCGATGACAGTTGCCCGAGGGACGAGTGCTTCGCTGTCTTTGAAATCTTGGCGTTCCGCGAGAAAGCTTTCGTGAACGATGAGCGGAGCTGTTGTGTAACATTGTTTTGTTAGTGTTTTGTTTTTATTTCATTTTCAATAACTTACTGTTCGGTTTCGATAGGTTGCTAGCTCTGTCTGTTTTGCTTACAGACGGTTGAAACAAAACGTCACAAAAAATCTTTCTTTGATTTATCTATGAATCAAGTGACAGCTAGGTGACGCGGATAGGATATTTCAAGCTAACATTGTTTATAGAAACACCGATAGCTGCGAGACGTGGCATATTAACTGACAGTTATACGTAAGTAAGTTATAGAAAACGGGCCTTAGTGATGTTTGGCATATAGGTAGTACCTGTATTTGAAAGTATTGTAAACGACCTAGTCATTTGTATGAATATGGCCTACCTAGTAATGTTCATTACGAATATTTATCAGCAGCTTGACAATATTAATATAGATAGTGTGCGATTGAATTATATAAATCCGTGCGCGTATGGTATTGCATAGGAACCTTCTCTATTACGAAAATACATTATTCTCCAATTCCAATAAAATAAACACTTGTGTCCTAATTAAATATAAAATTTTTACAACGGCTTACTTAGAAAATCAATGTTTACATTAAAACATGTCCAATGTAGGCTAGTTGTACACTGTACATATTTACTACATTGTCAATATTAGGTAAACGAAGGCTAATATTTATTTAAGTTTAGTTTGTTGTTGACAAAATTTAATGAATAGTTAAATACAACAACTGGATTTTACTTACAGTAAATACTTTTTTAAAAGTTAATGCCTCTTTTGTTGTTTAGCAGCTAGGGTGACGAAAATAAAGCTAAGCGACTGGCACTGTTCCAAAACAATTTTGTACTCTTTTGTTAATGTTACTTACCCATCCCTTCTTCTTGTGCTTCTTATCGTGCGGAGCAGACGAGCCACTGCTGAGGCTGTTGATGCTGGACACGCTGTCGGTGGACAGATGCCGAGTGATGGCTCCGTTGCCAGTCTGCGCTAAACGCTGCGGAGATGACTGCGTTTGACTGCCTGGCTCCTACACCACAATATTCAACCATTCATCGAATGCACTTTACCACCATTTTCAAGTAAGAATTTATGGCTATTTGAGGCTTGTGTTGTAACTGTTTTAAGTAGCGTTTAATACTTTTATCTACGTGATCTACGTCCCTGAACTTTAGAGATTTCGACAGAAATAGCATTGACTACGCACGAAACCTTATAGGTCTGCTGTGTCACGAAACCTGCTCAAATACTATATTTATTTATAAATGTAATGCATGAATAATAATATGTAAACGTGGACGGTGGCGGACATTTCAAAATATTATTTAAAACAGCTAATGCAATATTTGATGCAAACACGAGTGGTAAATAAACGATCGAATGCCAAACATTTGCAGCAGCCTTTGGAAGCTGTATGCTATATTTATCACTCTCTCTAATTATCATTACTGGGTTTCACAACACGGTCGTAATGCATGTTTGTATCAATTTGAATAGTTCACGATGTACTTACAGTTAATATTAAGGAGGTAGTAAGTCATGTCACTTGTCTATTCTCGGCGCGTCTCGAATGTGGAACAGGGACGGATCTATTGACGGTCAATTTAATGCAAACGCTATCGTTGCCTTATTTGTTTCTGCTTATTGGACCTCGAACGTCCTGATTCTGATAATGCTACATGTATTTCTGCGTAGTCTTAGCGTACCGTACATCGTTCCGTATGTTTGACTACAATATGCTAATGATGTTGGTCTTATTGCAACGCATGCCTAGTATAATGTACATTGATTGATAGATGACATTGGACACCGTACCAAGTTTCGACATTAGAATACAGATGTAAATGAAGACGTTGCAGCATTAGAACGTAATCACATATTCAAACAATCGTTTATATTTTGTAGCTTTGACATGATAATAGATCGTTAAGACCGATACAAGCAAGATATGACCAGAATTTTTGATTTTCAAAGGCTTTTCGATTTGAAATGTCATATAAATAGTGGAAAATCTGACTATCGTACTGCGTATTTCCTATTGCATTCCTAAGCAGGTAGTGCTTGTTTAATGTTAGTTAGAGGATCATATTTACCGGCCCGGTGACATTAACACCATCCGCCCTGATACCCATGGACTGCATGTGGGCAGTCGTGAGCCCCGCCTGGATTGATTGCTTCCTCAGAAGCTCGATCGTTTGACGCAACTCCGTTAACTCCGAGTCCTAAAGCAAACAAAACGTATGAGACCACATCCGAAGTACCTATAACAACAATAAAACTTATAATTAAAAGAAAGTAATTTGTTTCCGCTGGAACCGGTCGGACTGCCGCCATGCCGTCAGAACGGCTAGTGGCTTGAGGCGTTTCACATACATTATGATGCTAAGTACGGCGATTCGTTGTTTCGTTAACTCCGAGATCTTGTATACGGATATTCAAATTATCTAACAGCAAGTGTAAAGTTTTAATGAGTAATAAAATGAAATTAAAGGATGTGTGATATAACGTTGGAAATTGTTGTTTATTACCTTTCTCTCGGCGGTCGCGGTGAGCTGCTGCAGCCGCTGCGTCATGTTGGACAGACTCTGCTCGAAAGCAGACACCACGTGAGCCTACAAAAACATAAAAAAATTTGGTTAGTTTGAGGTATCCTGTTATTTTTTCTGCTCTATAAAATTTCCAGTAAAAATACCAAAGATATCAAAGAGATCGGATTTAGAGATACAAATATGAAAAATAATAGACCCAAATTATAATATCACTGAAATAATGTTCCTTGTTTGTTTAAAAGTTTATTCCCGGCGCGTCTATCGTCAACGCGAGCATGGTCGAAAAGCTTGTTGTTTCATCCAGAGCCATCGCGGCGATATTTTTTCAACTGTCCTGTCTTACCTAGCCCCGACCCCGAACTACTCGTCACCCGCGCACCTCATACCGACTAACGCGAGGACATTTAACGAAATATAATGTTCGAAAATGTATAAAACTTGTTCCAGGAAATACGATGTTTTTGAATAAGTCTTACAAGTTTGTGAAATAAATATTTGTTATTTTAAATATCCACTATATTTGCAAGGCTTCTATCAGGCTATTTTCTTTAGTTTTACAATTTATGAGTACATTATGAACGGCCAAAGTTGAGGTAAAATTTGAGAAAAACAGCAATTTTTGGAGGCTTATACTGAATTTGTTCCTACAAATTTTTGTTTTTTTGCTTCGATAGAAGCCTAGATATAGTGCACAAGATACCTATCAGTGCAAAAAAATTAAAGATATATGTGTAACAACTTCATAATCACGCACGAGCGTTTGTCAAAATTCTCGCGTAAAGTATAGCGGGTTGGCCGCTCTTAACACTCTAAAACGTAAATAAATACCTATGGTAATTAACGGGTCCCTTATATCTTCCTCCGGGCAGTTGAACCACATTATAACTGTAATTTCTATTCAGTTGAGTTTGTAATCAGAGGCGACCACAGGCCGACTACCAACATAGATCTCTCCATAACTTCGGTTACTTGCAGGGTGAGATTATTATGTATCCAGCTCGACATCCTTAGCACGATAATGACACCAATTGCTCTCGAGTCAAGGAACCGGTTAAATGTACCACCTTGACGACAAAATAATTACTTACGTCACATTTTACCTTAGTTACGTCGTAGTAAATATTGGATATAAACATTTTATGAACTGTAAAAGTGACTCATCGGAATAAATTGCTTTATAGGACGGTAACACAGTAATAGTGGACGTGGGTGTAGCTGGTCACGGGACCCTTTGTTTGCTGCGTGGCGGGAACGCACTCAGCGAAATTAAAACAGGGGTAACGTCCCCGGTCCCTACAAAAGTATGAATGTAAACACACCGACGTTACAGGTATAAATTCATTTGTTCAGAAATTTAATTCCAAGAGGTATTTCTTTTGTTCATTCCGCACGTGCCATCGTTTCAGTTGAATATCTATATAAAACTAAATTCAACTTAAATACTTATACCTTTTTAATAGGACTATACACCTGCCTCAACGCATGTTGCTTAGCCAATTACAATGGCCGCGCGTTATTGATAGATCTCTCCACGAGACACCTTGTACGCGTGCCGAAGTTAACGAGTTTGCATTACCGTCTGCAATTACGGTTCGTGAAACTCCGATCATCAGGGCCTTTACTGATAATTTCTAATACTCCGGTCTTCATTTATTCATCATTCCGATTTACCGGCTATTACCGAAGAGTTCTTATTAATTAAAAGGCACACGCTCAGTCTTATTTAATCATATTTCCATATTTCTATCAAGTTTTTTCCGAATTCATTTAATATAATGCAAGGTTGGTGTTATCAGAGTGTAAAATAAGTCTAAGCAGATCATTTTCTTGTTTTCATTATAATGAAATCCTAGAAAAGCGGAAATTTCTCATCAGTTAACGATTTACGAGTGCTGAGGAACCCTAGTTCTTATACAATTTTAATCTATAAAGCGTCGATCGTTGGTTTGAGTCGAAATTCTTGTTGCAATGACGTGCTCAAATGCGTTGACATCCTTTGTTCAAATAAAGCAATAAGTTTTCTCAATCATGGTACCATAAAAGTGTATGAGACAGGTGGAAACTAATTATTAATCAACAGCTGCGGAAACAGCCGCGCTTTAAGAACTTAATGACACGATCAAATAGTTGCTAGTCCTCAGTAAGGAAAGAATTATGTCGAGTGTGCCAGCGAGTTCTTACTGCGAAATATTTAATGCATCCGTCGGTCTTGCAGGAGCTTTCGCAAATGGACATTGAAATTATCTTCTTATAGTCGCAGGTGAATGTTACAGGAGGTATGTTAGTACCTACAGTTACATATTCTAATATACAGGCAGATGGCGGGATCATTATTAGAAAAAATATAGAGTTAGAACAAGTGTCCAACTTCATTATCATAATGGTACGTCGGTTCTATGCTCACTCGTTTTCTGATATTGACGAGTTTTTTTTGAGTTCCTAAAGTAAACAACAAAAATTGGCACTACTTTTTGTAGCGTTAAGAATAATCTACATATCATATCCAAGTCCTTTTTATTTCAGTAACACCAACATAATTCGCGCGAATATCAAGAAGCAATATCAATATAAAAGCGGAAGGCATATGGGAATTTATGATTAATAAATAATATGGAACATCTTTGAAAGAGGTTTCGATGCCCAATAACAATATAAACCGAAGAGATTTTATTGTATCGTAAACGCACCAAAATATAGCTCTTACCACAATATTAAGACACATGGTTACATGGTAGAGATAAAATAATTCTATCACGTAACAACATAATTTGGAAAGACATGTGCTCGGGGACAATACAACCGATAACAAAACATACAAATCGAGTAGGTGTTACCTACACGTTCCTCCGTTAATATTTAAGGCCCACTCGACGTCCCACTGGTTTGTTTTACGAGAGATTGGTACAAGACAGGAGATATTATTTGTTCAAGTGCACTCTTCCTTATTCGGTTTGGACATATCTGGGCTGCATGTCGGCGGTCAATTTATTTGAACGGCCGAACAGAACCACGGCACCGTCAGAATTAAAAAAGCTTCATTGGAGGTTCTGTGTGTACAGTTGCTACATTTTGAAGGTAAAGATTAATGTATTGCAGGTGTTACTATTTATTTTTGATATTGAAGAGAATATATACATTCCTCAATTTTATTGAATTGTTATTGAAAGTAAGATATTGGTCGCTTCATAAATTCTAGGATTCAAGATAGCACTGCAAGTTTTTAAACAATAAGCCCATAAAACAAGTCCTGAGAGAAATGGTATAAGCGGATGCAGTTGCATTAGGAAAGTGTGCCGTGGTCGCAGTAGCCACCACCTTCACGGACATCTGAAGCTGCGACGCGCAGGCGTTCGGAACGATAGTTATCTCACGCTCGATCCCAATGTACATATACGCGGTTCTGTACCTACAAACCACTGGAACCGATGCTCGTTAATATTAATAGGAGTGTACACCGTGACTTTATTGGCAGTTACATTGATTTACCAGGTATTGGACATGTTTTTTGTCGTGTTTGAGCAAAATGATTAGAAATTTTGATGTAGGTAAGAGTAAAGGTAAACGTCTAATTATATTCAGATGCCACCTATTTTTCAAATTTTCTTAATTCTATAGTCTGAAGGTTTAGTTTGGGCCCATTCTACAACTACATCCTGCCCCATGCGGTAACGGTAAACCTTCGTCTGTAGTAAAGGTCACTGAAAGTGTCCAACACAAAACTTCAAACTTCATTAAAATAAATTCTACAGTAGATAGACAGATATGCTATGGTAATCATTGCTTAAGTTCAAAGGTGTCCCTTCAAGCGATAACAATAGTTTGCCTTTGGAAGCCTGTCACCTACGCTCCTTAAGAAATATAAAATATTGTGAAGACGAAATATCATCTACAAACAACAGAACCATCAGGCAAATTGCTATGCAATTTTGATAGGTTTCGCCACTCACTTTCGCTCTTAAATCTGAATAGGTATACAGAAGAACTTTGTCATACATTTTCATAAAAATGTCCTTTATATAGCAGTGTAGGGCCCGGAAGAAGATACTTCGTTTAAAACTTCTTTAACTTACAGACTTTCAATATCAATAACATCGCGTAAATTATAGAAGATTCTTAAAAAATCTGACCTAACATGATAAGATTATTTTGAGATCGTGGGAAAGGATATTATTACAACCGAATGAATGGGATTTGGAGAACGATTAAGTCAGCACCTGATCGTCAGTCTGTATAATAGAGGACCTTTTTGATATATCCTCGGTAGTCAGGTAAGGTTTTTTTGGACGATTATAATTTATAATGGCAAAAGGTTCTCAGCGATTCTGAACGAGATTTTTTTATTCAAACACCTGTTAACCCTTAAGAAAGTTCGAATTGGAAAGCGATTCAAATCGAAGTGTGATCATCTTGATTTCATTTATAGTCATAGAAAAGTGTCTACGTCATGATTTACATAGTCATAGCTATAGCTTAGGCATTAGGAGGAAATGAAAGCTGAAAAGGTCGTTATTTTTGAAAGTTAAATTGAAACACGGCATGACACTCCCTGGTTAATCTATTTAAGGGGACTTTACACCCTACCCATGAGATGTCAGGTGAACACGCTACGTCACACATTAGTATTCGCCCCTAGCTGATGTTTCGATTTGATACGCGTGTACTTCCATTGCAGTCCATTATACCATTCCATTATACATCAGGGAATGAAAACCGCACCTCCTACATTCTACTTTCTCTGACAGAAAAGTGAAAAAAACCAATTGTACAAACAATGATTATGTTGTAAGAGTTCCCATAAGAATGATTAATTAATAGTAATTATATAGGTTTCTTTGAATTCACACGTACGGTGCTATTGGTTTGAATATAAATAAAAACAAACAAAAAAACTCACCTCTTCTAAAATTGGACAGCTTTTGTAGCGGGACTTTTTAAGAGCCAATTCCCACCACGGCACTGGTGGTTTTGATCGTAAGATTGTTTGACATCCGACTTTTGGGTCTTGAGATTCGTATAGCGTTCCCAATGTCCTTGATGATGATCGTGATTGTGGTTGTTCAGAATCTGCCTCCGCAGGAATTCCTGTTATACACTCGCAGCATTTATGAGGCCTTCTCTGTGGTCTAAAGTCAGCACTGAAGGAATGCCTATAGTTAAGTCGTTTCGAAAACCCGTTTGTTTCGCTTACAGATCTCTTGAAACCGTTTCTATTACTTTGCAGCTGCATTCTAGGTATCTGTTGCACTTCACTGAGAATACTTGGCTCACTAGGTAAACCCGCATGTTCGTCATTCAACGGAGTGTTTGGTTCAGAGTGATAACCTATCCTATTTCGTTGCAAGCTGCCGTAATTTGGGTTGTCTTTACTATTAGCAGGTTTTAGGTCTATAAATTTTGGCCTCCGTAAATTCAATGTAGCATATTTCTGTGGTGATCTGTGGAATTTTGATTTATTTGGCAAATCCTTCAATACGTCTTCGGTGTCTGTAGATGGTATCGTGGAATTATCACTGTAACTTGATATAGGCCTGTCGTTATCGGTGAAGTATGAGGAGGATTCCGAGCAATTATCTCGATCGCTGTGACTCCTTCTACAGTCGATGGAGGAACCAGTAAAATCCGTGCGTACGGAATGCAGCTCGCCGCCATCCTGGTTGGCTATTTGCTGTTCATACGACTGGCGCTCGCCGTTACTCAAGTTCGAGATTCCAATTTTTTCGCCGGCACTGACGTCCTGCTCCGTTGATAGCTCCAAGCTTTTTAAACGTCTACGAGGCTTTGTGTCTATAGAATCGTAATGAATTTCTTGTTTGCCGTTCAAACATTTCACTGGAGAACTGCTTTTCGAATGAGGTGGAGTTACTTTGGCATAAATAGATTCTGTGAAGCTTAGTCGCGATGGTTTATCAATAAACGCATTACCTGCTGATCCATTGTTGACATATTGGACTCCACAGCTGCTATCTAAGAAATTATTTTTGGATGTCCTGTTTAACGTGAAATACTCGGAGTGTCTTTGAGGTAGATTGGTGCTTTGATTTGGTTCAACTAGATTCCTTATCTTTATCCTGCTCCTAGGCGCTCTAATAGTAGCGAATCCATCATGTATTGGCGAGCCAAGATACGTCGGTGATGTGGTCACTGCCATGTCGGGAATATTCCTCATGTTTCTATGACATACATTTTGATTGCTGCCATAGTATTTTAAAAGTATCTACCCATTTTCACTAGTAATAACTCAAAGGTAAACAACAACACAGTTCGAGATGATATAGTAAGCACTTCACTTCTTCCTCCTTATTACCTGGAAAGCGCAAAATTGCAAAATACACGTCTAACTGGCATCTATCGAGTCTTGGTACTTTCATAACTGTAATGTATGTAATCGAAATCATTGGCGGCGTAAAACTTTAAAGGGTAAGCTTAATCGTACTCGTATCAGGATATTTTTCAAGATGATGAGACTGGTATAGTGATGAGATAGTGACTGGTGTTCGAGTCAGACTATTCCTGTCATATCTAAGCCACTTGACCCGTAAAAGAACCGAAATAAATATGAATAGGATTTATTTTTGGGAATCCATTAAATTGCTTCAACGTCCGGCTCAATAAAATCTTTGTAGATATCTACTCGAACAAAGCGCATTACGTTGAATATTAAAAAATACGAGTGGCACAGGGCTTACCTAACAGTTATAAACTTTGGTACTTACTGCAATTAGAGTGGTCAAACTAGCAGAAGACTTTCTGTAATTTGGTATTTACGATTTCTGTTCATGTTGTACTACGCACTTATCAGTTGTAAAGTCAAGATGCCTTTTATGATACTATCAACTTTCTAACTCAATAATTGTACACACTCGGACGTACTCTCGCGCACTTGATAAGATACAGCAGCTAACAAAAAACATTGATCGAGTTCTTGCCTCGATATCAAATATATGGACTCATCTAATGTATAAGTTAGAAGGCATTTATATATATTTCAAAATATAGGGTTTTGTATATTTATGAGATAATATGAAGATCTTCTCTTCAGTGTTTTTATCAGGGTTCGTAATTATCAAGATAATTATTTTCTTTTTATTATCAGTGCTGATTCATAATTTGATCTCTTACATTTTTGAATTGAATGATAATTTCTTTACGAAAATTTTATTTTTATTTATTTATTTTAATATAATGTCAGCAAATAAAGACATTTGTAATTAGGTACAAATTATTTTTTAGGTACTTAGTTATTATGTATATTACTAGATATGTTAAAGGCTAATATACCGTGGGAATATCGTTTTATCTTCAGTTACATCATTGTACAGTTTTACTCATTTATTGCTCAGTTAACGATTCTAGAAATTCCAACGGCTCTGTTCTTAGCTTCTTACAATAACGTTGTGTAGTGGACGTAGTGGTTGTATAACACAACTACTCATATACTAATGTAGTAATGGAGCTAGTACATAGTTACATTGCGCAGCATCGATCACGGTAATCTCACGTAACTCAGGATCATCATTAATATAAGGCAAGCAATGAATTGTAGAGCGAAATAATTATAGTTATCATTAAAGATAAGTATACAAGTTTCAATGAACTTGAACCTCAAAGTATAATATTTATCTATTAACGACAGTGTTATGTGTGATTTATAGGCGATGAGTTAGATCATAAAAGCCAGAGTTACGAGTGCTGCATTATTCATCTGCATCACAACACAATAGCGTAACCGGCTGCCTGTATACGGAGTAATGCTTACACATACTAAGCAGACGTGGTCAACAACCATAGCTGGTTAGTAATTAGTAACAATAAATCACACATTTTTAGGGCTCCGTAGCAATAATTACTACCAATAAGTCATATTATTTTCCGACTTTCCCTCCATGAGTCATGTAATAGCGAGGTCCGAAATATAACAACGAACGCCCGAAATGATTTCGGTAACAATTTCCGAAATATTATGTGAGCCACCTTGTACTCCTTATAGGTAGAAATCTCATTTAAAACGTATGGCTACGGACTTACAGTATCAAGAAAGTATAATTTTTGACTTGCATTTTACCGATAAGAGCCACCCAAGTTGTTTACATGTTTGCAGTAATGTTACTGAAAACACTGTTAAGTGTTACGACGTCAGCGATTTGCAAAAGATAAAGTAAGAGGATATGGTAATGTTATTTTGCTTAAAACTATCTGTTTTCGTAACACACAATAAAACGGTGTGTTCTTTAAAAGCTACGGATACCATTTGTTACTGACTTCTTACCCGCCCATTATAAAGTGTTACGTATTTGTCGAGTTACAAAAAAGGCCGGTCGAGCCTGGTCTTACGCTACTTGTTAAAGCCGTGTTCAAATAAATAATGATAGGTCATGTCGTTATACGGGTTAAGTCATAAATTATGTGGGGGGCGATCGCGGGCGCCAATCGAACAAGCAAACGTTTCAGACGGAGGGGAGCACCGGGAACCGTGCTTGCAGCTTTGCATCGTCTAATGTTTTTTGTTTTCAAAGTTCTCAAAGTTTAGCATTTTTTTCATGTCTAAGGGCGATGGACAAAAACCAGCTAGCGAAACACTTTTTTCATTTATTTTTGTAAAGTTGTGTTTAGTTGCATTTACACAAACAAATATTTCTAAATATATACAATGTGCTTGCCTGTGATTTGCAAGACGAAATAGGTACACTAAATGACTCATTAAATTATCACTAAGTCGTTAGTAAACCTCATTAACATCGTACTAGAATGTATCTAACACTGTAAGAAGGGCTAATCCTTTCTTTATCGAAATTTTGAGAATCGTTGCCAGGTAGACTGAGAAGCGGGACAACATAATGTTTATATATCTTTCTCTTTCCCTCTGACGCATTGCATGCCTCTCGTCCGCGTATCAACGACCTGTTTGTTGTGGTGTGTAGCCTTAGCTTGCTGAGGCCGTAGCACACCGTAGTAACAGCGCTCAGCACAATACTTATTTTCATTTCATGGTCATTTCGTAACATTTCAATAACCCTGCCCCAGTGCTCGTTGACTGACGTTTGTAAATAAACTTCGGTACTATGCAACTGCATAACAATAGTCGTGATTGTAGTATTTTTGTATCGATAACGGTGCAAGCCGGCTCAATTTGGCTTAGAATGAATCGACAGTTAATCTATTCATGTGTATCATGTTCCGTCACACGGGAATTGACGGGAATACTCAATTGTTGTAGATTTTGTTGTTTGCGAAACAGCTTTTAGTTGTGTTGTTATTGTTACCGAGTACTCATATAAAGAGTTGGTGTTATGTTAATGTTCTTTATGGGTAACTAAGCAACTCTTTATAAACTTAGGTGAACGTCCTTAGCAACTTCTTTGCTTACACAACGAATGCTTACATGTGAACTTCTATCCACTAATGGCATTTTAATTTGTGTTATTTTACATTCACTAGGTACTTTCCCTTCAACTTACTATAGACCGTATACAATGTAAGTACCTACAGCAAAGGTAAGAAGAACACGTGAGGCAATGAGATCATGGCCCTAACGGTTCCTATGGCGAGTCTCATTGGCGCCCCGGTAGTGCACATGAGAGTCGATTGTTTAGAAAAGCAATAATATCATGATTATTAGCAGTACTCGAACTGGATACTCGTGATTGCATCCAAAGAAAAAACAGCCATGCTATGGACCTAATGAGTTGTGTGGAAATTGGACGTTGTATATTGTATAACGGGCTGGTGTCCGCAACTCCACGTCAAAGCGCGTATTTTGCGTATGGGCTACTTCGATCAACAATTAGCAAAATCTTTGATCGAAGATAGGCTATAATCCACCACGCAGGCCCAGTGCGGATTGGTAGATGTCACATGTCTTTGAATTTTTGGTTCTAGGACATGCCGGTTTCCTCACGATGTTTTCCTTCACCGTTTTGAGAGCAGTGGTGATGAAATAAATTACTCAAAGTAATGCGCCTGTCTGGGTTTAAACCCGCGACATACTGTTTGTAAGTCCACCATTGGCCATCACTGCTCTCGAAATTGGACGTTACTCGAACTATTTTTCACGCAGGTGTCTGTACTCTGTAGACGCAGGGGAAATATCAAAAGCTCTGCGTGAATACGTAATGTTGCTTTTTAGGGTTCCGTACTAGATACGTACGTAGATAATGTATTTTCTGTTGCCGCTGTAACAACAAATAGGTACTAAAAATAGAATAAAATAAGTATTTTATGTGGGCCTCCCATACTTACAACAAAAGATTCTGATGATGATTTTTTGATAATAATGGTACGGAACCCTTCGTGCGCGAGTCCAACTCGCACTTGTTTTGTATTTGTAAGGAAGTCAGCTACTCTTTCATACCCACTCTATAAGTTGTTATGTGGCAATTACCTGACTATACTAAAAAAAACAGTTCTCGTCTTGTCTCAAGCATTACTTATTTAGTAATATGTACCATTCCTCTCGGGTCAGCACACAAATTGTTACGTAAGATAATCAACGAGTAATTCGAAGCAATTTCACGTAGGTACAAAACAACACTTTTAAACCGGAGCAACCAGACTCTATTCGTTATATTGTTAGTCATAAAAACATCTATATGGAAGTTGTAGAAATATAATCTTTGACACTGACACTAACTCCGAATCGTAAGATAACCCCAGGCGATGTTATAAATAAATTGATATCAAAAACTAAGGAAGTTCTCAGAATCAAACATTTGAACATACAAAAACGTTACGTAGAAAGTACGTTTAACAGGTTTTTTTATGGAAATGATGTGTTAAAATCGGGTCTTATGTAATAACAATCAACGAATACTAAAATCACACGGTGTGATCATAAAAATGTTTTGATATTAGAAGAATATAAAATGTTTTGCATAAAACTAAATGGAAAATTATTCAAATGTCATATTCTAGCCGCGTATGCTCAACAGCCATTAAAATTTATACCATCAATCTTAGAGTAAATCACGCGCAAAAAGGACAATAATGGTAATAGTGATGATCTCAACGGACTGAAGTAATCATTATGCCAGACTTGACCTCTAAACACGTTAGTGTCTCTACGTAATTCCTCCAGATAATAAGGAAAATAATCTTGTCTTTAATCAGAATATCATTACGCATAATATACTACTAGCAAGGAAACAAATGATCGTAACTAATTTAAAGACAATAATGAAAACAATATGTACAGGTTTGCTAGTGTACGGAATGATCGTTAAAGCAACAGTTTGAAGGCTCAGGGGAGCATCTGTCGTGCACATGGCTCAGTAGCAAGCCGTTATAAGAGCACTTGATGGGAAGACATTCGATATCTACCTACAAGAACGGAATGAACATCGACATCACCCAGTCATCTGTAAGCTTTTTAATTAGGCTCTGAAAACGCGGTCAAGGACCTGAAAAAAGCCGACACGGCTATCTATCATTGTAAAATGGAGGAATCTAGTCGGCAAAGTAGGTTGTGACAACATTTCAAAATTACTTTGTTATACGTTACACTCAAGATAAGGTACGAGCAAATTATGCCGAAACGTGGAATAGATTTTCCGTTTTATTTTATTGTGGAATCCGAAATTCCATTGACAGAGATAATATATTATTATGTTCTAATTATCATAAATATGTGATTTCTAAACGTAACAACGGCGCTATATCTGGCTGAAATTCAAATAAAAGTAACGGACTTGATTTAAAATAAAGTAGGCACCTATGCGATATAATATGCCAATAGTAGGTAGTAGCTATAGGACGAATGGTTACTAACCGCGAGCTCAAGTAGGTACCTACGTAATACAAGAGCAAATTTCACAGACGACGGCCGTAACAAGCAAATATACTGTGTGGGTTGGGCGCATTGTTTGCCTCTCCTGTGAGCCTATCTATATACAAACGTAGGTACGTATGCTTTATATACCGGTGCCGCAGCACTGGATTTTAAGGGCGCCGGCATGACCTCCGACCTCCATTCTCAGCTATTGTCATGCTAATTATAACTGTAGACTGTATACAGTTATTAATCAACTGTGACGAGAATCAGACAAAAACGATGAAGCTAAATGGATTACAATGATGTAGAAAGCAACTGTGTATTGTCATCATTGTTGGGTGAATGGAACACGTTATCATATTTAACATTATTGTCGGACTGATAACAAAACTACTGTCATTAAGGTGGGCACCGAATGGGACACTCATACAGTTGACTCATGGTCACCGGCCATTCGTTGACAACATTATCTCAAGTTTTTGTCGAGTCAAAGGAGACCACCAAGTCGCGTTACTTAAATGTTCATTAAGCAGAAAGATGTTTACATTATGCTGTATTTTTAAGCACAAAGTTGTTTATAGTTTACTGTAACTGAACTTGGGCCCTAGCTAATCCACTTCCGAGTACATGTGCTTGTTACAGCGCTTCCTGACTAGATACGGTACAATCCTGTCTTGTAGAGCTTCCTTCCGCGCTTGCTATTGAACTCTACACACAGGATAACGGATAAACCACTTAGGGAACATGTTGTACAACACTTGGAGCAGCTATGAGAAGTTTACACAAACCAGTTTTGATAATATCGAACCATACGTTATTATTTACAAGTCAAGGATGATTGAAGATCTGGTATAAGTCACACTACGAGTAGGTACGTAATTTTTGGAAGATTGTAGCAGTCTTCCTGTCAAGGTCGGCGGCCGTTGGAGGTGACGCAACCGTCGCTGAACGGGTTTTGTATTAACACGCGTAATTCATTGATAAAATCCCCGTCGAGGTGAAATGATTGAAGCCTTCTGCCTATTAAATAATATAAAATCATAAGTGTAAACGTGCAGAACTTGTAAACATCTATAAACCTCAATCTGTTAAAGATTATTATTCTAAGTTGACAATTATGAGCATTTTTGGAATGGTAAATGTATTCAAGACGATTAGTCTCTCATGGGTATTACAACACTTTAGTTTGTTAATAGTATTGATTTCTGTTTAAAATGGTCTAAGTATGTATTATTATTTGAGATTTATAATATCTTATGGTATTCAGAGCAAGTTTCGATTATCTCTAAATGGTCGAAAGATATTGCGCAGTTTGTCTTGCGACATTACAACAGCATGTTAGAAACGGTCAATAAATACACTAGTCATGACAATGTAGTAGCAATTAAGAACAAATAGGGTACAATGCGATTTGTAAATTGACAGTTCCATTTCGTTACACTAATTATTTCATAAGAATGCGTTACGTAGAACCTCATTTCAAAGCTTACAGTGAGCTTTGCACAAACCAACAATGAATTTCAATTACCCACCACCACCATTACCATTTTCAATTATTGTTTTTATGCAGTCACGTAGTCACGAATTGAAGAAAACAAATTATTTATTAGTGATCTACGTTGCAAATTGTTTAAAAATAACTACTGTTTGTAATGGGCCCATGAAGCAATCGAAGCTAACAAAACCAAACGCGTGCTAAGAAGCTATTGGCACCAAATATTACGTGTCGAAATCACGTAAACACTGCATTTCAAAAGGATATAGGGTATAATACAATAACTGTCTGAAAAAATACGATTTCTTTCCTCTTCCTGTTCTCTCTGATTACTTAAGTGTACGACTTCAACCATTGCGGACGATATTAATTAAATAGCGAACAATTAAAATTCGTTCCTTCCTGTTAGCGATAAGTTGTTGCAGATTTATATTTCCGATAAAATTCTTGACAGGTATTACAGCGGTTTTCTTACTTTCAATCATAGGCTGCATTAATAAATTAATTAACTTGAGTCGGAATATCTTTCTCTAATAACTAACTTTCTTTATTTTTATAGTGTCGTTTGCAAGGTAGGTATTCGTTTTTATCGACATGACTCTAAAAACGAAACTGAAATACAGGCACCTGAAAGTACATGTTATTTTACGTACGTTTTACGAGTTCGTTGTCTTTGTACTATAAACACTATTTTCAGTTTCGATGCGCTCAACCGTATAAAACATTAAAAGATTATGTTAACATTGCTGCTCGTAAAAGACACATAATATGCAACTACTGGCGAATGATGACCATCTTTATATGGCAAATAACACTTCCTTGTCTAGTAATAAACTCGATATGGGAAGAAAGTCTAAGTAATAAAATAACAATTTGTATATTAAAATGAAGGTTATTTACTAGGCCATTTAGCTTATTGAACAAATAAATAACGAAGGGGCACTATCAAGAGATCCCTGGCCAGTCTCCATACGAATTAACCTCAATTGACAGTGTCGAGGAGGCGCTTCGCTGATTGAAGACAGCGAACTGTAACCACCAGTGAGTGCTGCTTTCTGTATTCGATATTTGAATATATAATGCTATATTTGCAACGCAAAGCCGTTCTTGCCTTTATATTTAGAAATAAATAAGATGTTGTATTGGTATCGTATTTGGCAAACCATGCAGTCACATAAAACTATATGAAGATAAGATATAAAAGTGCGTCGGTTTTGTGTCGATACTTAGACTACCGTTATCAATCGTAATCTACAAAAGTATTTTCGTTATAATTTTGTGAAGACAATGTAAACAGGACATTCTCAATTGTGGTTCATTAGTTTGTGTTACCATAGTTGGGCAGAAAGACTAAAACTGTAGCTCCACAAACAATTTACTTAAAGAGCACAGACTCTTGAGTTAAATTGTTTAAGTAAAGACTCAAAACCCAAAAATGGTATTTATATCAACACGAATAGTAAACATAATCTAGTTTTAAACGTATAGAACATCGCTAGTATAATTATAAGGAAGAGTCTTTTGAAAATACCAGGCCAGTCCAACAAGTAGAGCATACTATACTTGTTATCAGTACAATATAGTTTGATATGCTAACTGGAACAAAGTAAATGAGGTAGACATGTTTGCATAGATTAGTTTAGATTACATATGGATGCTGCAAGCGATAGCCGCGGTGTTGCGTAAATAGGACGAGAAGCGTGGTCCTGCGGTGACATATGTGCATCAGGGCCGCGGGCCCACCGCAGCCAACGTGCAATATACTACATTGATATATTGTGCCCATAAAAAGTCCAAGAACAAACAGAAATAACAATATAAGCTTAAAACTTTAAAAGCCTTCCTTATAAGTTCTGAACAAAGACACTCGCTCGCGCACTATGCTGCCAATAAAGTTATAATTTATAGTATTTAATGTGTTTTGTACTTAAATTTTTGTAGTTATTGCGATTGTATGACACAAGCATGATAAAGTTTTATCTATGTTAGATTGAAATAAGAATCGTTGCTCAATATGACTGAGCTAGCATTGACGTAACTACTCTTATCAATATCATACCGACCGAGTAGAAATAGGAACCAGTTTACTTTTTCCAAGGCAGGAAAATCTGAGGTTAGCCGGTAATTAGCCGGCTACAAAGCAGCTGGTATTTATCATCGCAATAAAAAAGCGAGAATTACAATCAGCGCGTTTAACTTTCATGTTTATTTTAATTTCACGAGTGCAGACAACGCGGCTATACAAAAGTGCATGTTATAATATCCCAGTAAAACACATCAAACGAGATGATATCAAACGTTTAACCCCAAATAGAACCAGATCGTCTATAAACAGATTTCGGCTCACGTTTGATGTTTACTTTTATCGTTAGTCTCGCGAGACATACGCAACTCTTTCCAATTGACAAGTTTCATGGCCATCATTACACGGTCTATAACTATTTCTAGAGAAACATAACGATGTTGAAGTTGTTATAGTAATCATTATACTTGTGGCTACTAAAGCTTGTTTAACGTTACAGCAGTTAAAATTAGTAGCCAGCCAACTCAATTCTACTCGAACAATATAGTAAAACGTCTGTTGTTACTTTGCAAGTACTACGTACCCAAGGACAAGTACAATAGTGGACATAAACAAAATCATCAAAGGGATATTGTTCGCGAGAGCAGGATCTCTAAATAGGGGCTTTCTTACAGACCAAATGTAAAAAAGGGACGCAGTTACCTGCTCCATAGAGGAGCCAGATGGATGAGACGAAAACGTTAAAAACTCCAAAATACTCTGCAATAATAATGTATTGTAGTTTTAATAAAACAGGCTATTTTATAATTAACTATGTACTTTTCGTAGTAATTGATGAACTATTAACGGCATATACACAAGTTAAGACTGATTAGAAAACCGCCAATGATTTTCGTTACATTAATAAAGATTACAGTGTAATAATGATCATTAGAATATGATGCATCATTAGAACTATCAAATATGGGCAAGTGATAGATACAAATGTTAGACCCGGATGTCTTGGTAACAAAACAACAAACGATAATCAAACGTGTTTCGCTCATATGAAGTTCAAAAGATAGCTGAAAGTGCGATGCTCCAGCGTATTTAAGTACCAAAACTCGTAGAAAACGCACTGAAACTATTAAACATGTAGCACTTCTCACTTATATCACAAAAGTTCACTACGAAAAGCAACAGTTTGTTTATAAGGTCCGTAGTAAAAGTAACGTGCATAAAGTCGTGGAGCCAACACGCGCGCGACCGCACTCTAACGAGGCTCCGTCTACACTGGCTTGACTGATGGTACCGTGTTTGTGACCGACTGCATTGAATTGTGAGTCACGGAACCCAAGAAACCCGGATCACTGATCAAACCAGTAACACACGGTCTATTGATTACAGACAGGATGGGGACGAGGGATATTTAGGGTGTGGAGAAACAACCACGATGGTGTTAGATGAAACGTCAATTGTGTTGATAAAAGCAATAGGGGTTACAAATATTAGAAATTCTACAGACTAATTTTTATTTCACCGAAAGTAATCATTGTTTATTTTTCAAGTGAAGCTAGATTTTTTTAATAATTTGATTTAAGATAACAATATAAAAGATAGAGCAGCAAAGAAGGCGGGTCGCATACATTATCTATAGTACGCGAGGCACTTGTTGCGCAAGTGCGGCAGGCAGTTCTGAGGATTTATGGGCCACGGGCTCGAGTTACACTTGATAACGTCTCTGCGCATGCGGCGACTACGACACAAACATGTTTAAATTTTGTAAAAGCAAACAGATGACAATAGCGGACTCTAATCTGGATGATACACAAACCGGTAACTTTAAACAAGGTCTAGGAATCGGCATTAAAGGAGAAGAACAAGGTACAGGAAGTTTAACAAAGAATGTGTACGATTGTTAGCAACTCAAAGCAACAGTAAAAAAATTAAGTCCAGAGAGTTGAAAGAGAGCAAGGCGACTAAATGAATAAGATTTTCAACTTTATTAACCAAGTGGCAAATGTGCATACCTACCGAAAGAGACTAAAAAAGGGTGACCTACAAACATTCTCAGAAGTTAAAGATTATGTTTGTAATAAAGAAAACGCGAACTATGCCAGAATACTTGAAAAAATTAAAACTAGTAGGAGGCCTGTTAAAGTTCTAGTCCAGAACATGGAACAAATAAATGAACGCTAGTAATTTTGTATTCAGAATCAGCAAAATCATAAAATATTGACTACAATCATAGTTTTAAAATGTTCCAACACATTGCTAACAATTAGTATTCAAGTGAACAATTCTGCTGTATATGGCAAGCTATATCCAACAAAGATAACGATGTTCTTTGGCTTAAATGGCTACGAGCCAACAAATACTACTGTATGTCACACCAAACATTAGTTAATAATCATTATTAAATTGTTAGTCAAGTCTTTTGGAAATCGTTTTAACAGCCGACGAAATTTGGGCAAAGTCAATAGACAACGGAAATGTTAAACAAAAATTATTAGCGTGTTTAAGTGAAGGTAGACAAAACATAGTACAGGGACACGTCAACCGACAAAGAACACTAGTACCAACCGGGCTTTGACATTTTAAATAAGCTATAAAGTCGATAAGATCATTGGCCGGTTTGTCTCATAATAAAAATATAAATAGACCATAATTATTGGTTGCGTTAGTCAACATAAGCCGTGTGGTTGAAAAGGTTATTGTAAATTGTAAAATTACCAAATAAATAAAAAATTAAAAACGCGATGTTTAGTAGGTAATTTAAGAAATGCTGTTAACATCACAAGAACTGTAAATTGTGATACGTGAAGGCAAAGCAGGGCAAGAACGACCTATACATCAAATTAAATCGCCATTGAGTACAATTGTGATCTCGGGTGTAACCGTCCATATTGTCGCGCTTTTGACTCTAATGTAAACCGATCAAGAAAAAGATTTCATTGCACAACTATAAAGTGTAGTAATTAATGTCAATAGCGAAGGCATTAATGTCACTTGGATGCTGAAATAGGCACTAAAGGAAATAGCGTTCTCAATGACACAAAATACTTTCGTGACGTTAAAATGTATTTTTTTGTATGGTGGGCAATTCAAAGTCAATGATATGGCATTGAAACGCCATATCATCCACAGTGGCCAAGTCTCGTACGTCACAATTGGTACAAAACTAAACAATGGCGGCACAAGAACATCGGTGGACGTCTTTCGTATTGAATTATGCATGTCAGCGATGCTTTAGCAATCAGTAAATTAGAAACACAAAAAAATCTACTTAACTCATTGAAAAATCCGCTTTTTCTTTGTCCAGACGAATTAACTGAACACATGTAGGAACATTAGTGAGTCCGATAACCGTTACATGTCTGATCTTAAACCAAACAAAATTCATTTATTCGTCCTCCTTTCGCTTAGCGATGATGGTTTTGTATTGAATCTTTTAATATTTCTTTGAAGCATCAATCAATCAAAAATTTTAATGAGATGTGTTCTTACTTGTTCTCAATTAAAGGCCTTTTATAATAATCAATTATGTTGTAACAGGATGCGTTTTAAATATTAATTTACGCATGTATCGTATTGCATGTGCAAAGCCAACTATTGAAAGTCAGCAATAAAATCATCAATAAAAAATAAATTATAATTTATTGTAACTGGATATTGTTAACAATAAAAATCGTTCAAACTACCAAGGTAATTCAGTAATAATAATTACAGAAGTACCTACCAGATAATAATTATATACTCAAATAATGTATTGCCCTCGAATTTGGTAACCAGTTAATACAAACATTAGAGAGTAAAATAAGCTAATTGATCCGTCATGTCAATAACATTCCTATCATCGTCAAAATTATTATGACAGCTTTATAGATAAAGCTTACTAATAAACATGTCATTCTAATTAGTGCACTTCTTAATATTCCAAATATGTTGCTACAGAATTTAAAGCACAATTAGTGAATAACGTGAGTGACAACTCTGACAACCTAATAAAAGGACCAATTCGTTTAGTTGTTGTTTAGTTCGGGGACTTGTAAGATATTGAGTCGGTACTTAATGGCTTTGTCTATATTAACATATTTCTTATTTTATAAGAGTCGATTAAAAAAAAACGACGCGAAAATAATAATTCATGTAAGCCTAGCTGGTTATCTACCTTTCTCTTTGTTGATGGCTCCGGCTTTTTATTTATTCCTAATCAAATATGGTATGAAATCCTATAAGGTGCTAGATAGTAATACAAGATGGAATTATAATATAAATGTCTTTTATCTGGTCTACATCGGCGGCACCAAGTTCAAAGTTGTCACTTGCCATATTCGCTCGCATTTATTATATGCGCTTTGTCACTTGGCTGTCAAGACGTAAGAGGACTGCGATATATTTCAAGAGTGTATAACTGCATAAGGAGGTCCCTAAGTTAATATCTTAAGATACACATCTATGGACGTACTTGAAATAATATTGGTAAAACGTTTCAATTTCTGCAAAGGTTAATTCGTAATGAGATGTCACTATTCGTCTTTGACTTGGACATCGTGTGTTACAGTAGATAGCGGCGGTGGCAGTTGGCATTTGGCATACATTCTTAACGCCCGATATGGGAGGAAACGGGCAAACGGGCGTCTCACGGCCGCACGGACCTCTGATATTATTTACTGACCCCTAACTTGTGACATTCCATCTCAACTTTCTGAAATGGAGCTTAAAGGGCTACAATAGGTTATCGGCAACGATATCCAAAAGCTAAGCGATATCAAGAACACTCATAAAAAGTGATGGTTGGAACAAAAACTCGATATTTCGAAACGGGTAATACGACCGTGGAGTGAAAGTACGAATCTGTACTTAGGGAGATCTGTAGTCAACCGCAGTGTTATGAAATATGATGACCACAAAATTGTATCGGTATGAATTACATTGCGACTAAAGAAAAACAAGCAGAGCAGCTAAGCATCAGTGAGCATATCATCACTGAGCCGGCTTTACGAGATGGCGACAAGGCATTATTTTGTCTGCGGAGAATCGTAGATAATATTAAGTTTCAAATGGTGTAGGTGTGGTAGCATACACAATGTGACAGCCTGTTTTTAAGGTGACATAGAAAAAGATCTGATGTTACATTACCCTATTGATTAGAGCATCATGCGTGGGCAGCTTCGAAACAAAAAGTTTCTGGTGGATATAGAGTAAAGAGTGTTCACTATTAGGGTTCCGTACAAAAAACGGAACCCTTATAGGATCACTCGTCTGTCTGTCCGTCCGTCTGTCACAGCCAATTTGCTAAGAATCTACTGGACCAAATCAGGTGAAATTTCGTAGGATGGTGTAATCCTATGACCCAAACACAGATGTGCAAAGTAAATATATATTTTTTTAAATAAGGGTAATTTTCGGGTGACGAATTAGGAATTTAAAAAAAAGTTTTGCAAACCTTACTGTGTCATATATCAAATCGTCGCTCGTAACGAGGATCTCAAATATATTTTTGTTATTATTGTGAAATAAATAGTTTTGATTTTATTCATGAAAGAAGGTGAAAATTGACCATACCCCCTGATCTCCGAAACTACTGAGCCTAAAATTTTGAAAAAAAAAAAACAAAATAAAGTGTTCATTGCTTGTAGAATATAAAAAAAAAAACATTTAGAATGCTATCAATTGAAAATAAAGTGGTAAACTCAATATAAGACTTTGGCATTGTACGGAACCGTCTTCACGCGAGTTCAACTCGCACTTGGCCGGTTTTTCTGTAAGTAGGTTCAACGCGACTATAACAACGACCTTTAAACTTTACAGTCGTAATTGCATTTTAATTATAACTGGAAGAACACACGAAATTACCTATATCATTTTTTATTTCAAGGCTTTTTAATATCTTTGGTATTTTAAATGTCTTATACGATTTATACATCATTAAACACATTAATAAACTAAATGTTTAATTGATCATGAGAAAATGGGTACGTACATTAGTTGTTAGTTGTGTGGTCAGCGTGTGTACTTTTTCTTTAGCGTCAGCAAGTTCCCTCCTCAATTTCCGGACCTGAGGGAAAAATGTCAGGTTCAATTTTGCACTTGGCTTTTGCATTTGGCTTTAATAAGCTAGCTTTCATTTGATTAGTCTTCCATTTTACATCACTTTCTAGATTGCTGACGACCAGTTAGCTTCGTGAAGGCAGGGACAATGGGTATGATTATCATGAGTATGTAATTGAAATACGAAAAAGATTACTAGGAGCGAGAAAATGCAAATGAACTACTTTCATAATGAAGGACATGATTTTCGAACTATTGATTGATAAAGCGAGAAAAATGATATGATTGAACTTTACATTAGGTACCTCGTGTGCCTGTCTTTCTTCTGAGCCCGCACCAGCAGCCAATGACGACGCCGTGGACACCAACGATGCTGTGGAACCGTGCACTGTGGACAACAAAGGTAATATTATTACATGTATTCAGGCAGGCTTATTAAGGCTAGGCTAACTTAATGCGAAATTTTTCGATATCTATCAACTAGCGGACGTCACGCGGTATCACCCGCGTAGTTTCCGTTCCCGTAGGTGTACGGGGATAAAATATAGCCTATGTTACTCAGGGTGAATGTAGCTTTCTAATGGTGAAAGGATTTTTGAGATCAGCGCAGTCGTTTTTGAGTTTATTCGTTACAAACATACACACACACAAAAATACAAATCTTTCCTCTTTATAATATTAGTGTAGATTATTAGTGTAGATTAAAGACTTAGAGGACGGGCTACCGCTGTTAGTTCCACTGTTGTTCGAAAACATTAATGTTTAAGTAAGTATGTGTAAGGTCACCGGCCCAATCAGTATCCTGAATCACATTTATCAGCATCAATTTGCGTTTTATCTATTGGACATCGTTATTTTGTATGAAGATGCGTACGATGCGTGCGATGCGGAAATGAGAATTGATGCGTATGCATTTTGTGTACAAAATAACTGTTTTCTATAGATAAAATGCCAGGCACGTGACTAAGGAGCCGCATGTTGATGTGAAATATCTACATCGTTTTCTTTTTGAATTGTTAGTTCTTTTAAATTATTTCAGCCTAGTACGAGTACGTGGGCACGGTAATAGTAGTTTCACTGGCGTTTATTAGTCGCATCTTGGATCTCGAATCTTTGTGATTGATTTCTGAATAAACAGGGTGTAAACAAACTAATCACGAAGCCGTCAACCCAGCATTCTGTACATCAAACGAAGTAACTTTACGAAAAAAATATTGGAAACGACTTTTTTTTTGGGGTGTAAAATCATGTTTTGTGGTAGAACTCAATGTAACACACTCAAAACATTATGCTGATGGATGGATTGAATAGTACGGGGGTCGATAAAAGCTTGTATTAAAAAAAAAAACTTGTCAAAAAGTTGGAACTTTGACCACCAATATCTCCGTAACTAGAAGGTTCCCAGCTATGGTGTAGAACAAAAAAATATCACAATGACGTGGAGAACAAGTGCCTTTCGGCTTCGTTAAGTGGTTTTTTACACCCTTTATTCATCTTCAGTATTAGCACTGGTTTCAGTTTCCAATACATATACCTACGTACACAAACTAACTCCTATGTTAGTGGTCCACTCATCGTACCAGTGACAAAATATTCCCAAACATTACCGTAAATAAATGTTTTATGTTCGAATTCTGTCTCCGATGCAAGCCACATGTTTGCAGTTGCGACATTATGCCGTGCCGCGGACATCTGCTTCGTATAAATGATACCAATGACCGGACGATACCGAAGTACCCGTTATATAGAACACTCTAATTAAATTGTTGGAGAAAGAAACTTATTGCGTAAACAGTTTTTACTTAGAAACTCTGTCTTCAGATTTCGCTTTTAATGTTTTGTTGACCTCATTATTTTACATTCATCTTCTACTAGTTATAATACATATTTTTCTGGACAAAGGATTTGAATAAAAGTTATGTTAAAATAATCACCTGCTGCGTAAGTTAGATGCTAGCCGAAAATGATAAAATAATTTACGAAGATGTTCAACATTCTTAGAAAAGAATTTGTTGAGTTCACGTGATGCCTCCGTAACTGCCCAATGGTCTGCTATAGCGGTTTTGAAATCATCATCTTCCTGACCTTGTCCTATTTTTTTTACTTGAGGTTGGCGCAACTCGATTTCATTTCTCATTCACCCCGGCAACAGTCACACTGTCATTTACTTGAGGTCGGCACAACTCGATTTCTTTTCTCATTCCCCCCGTCAACAGTCACACTATCATTTACTCCATTTTACTTGAGGTCGGCGCAACTCGATATCTTTTCTCATTCTCCCCGTCAACAGTCACACTGTCATTTACTTGAGGTCGGCACAACTCGATTTCTTTTCTCATTCCCCCCGTCAACAGTCACACTATCATTTACTCCATTTTACTTGAGGTCGGCGCAACTCGATATTTTTTTTCTCATTCTCCCCGTCAACAGTCACACTGTCATTTACTTGAGGTTGGCACAACTCGATTTCTTTTCTCATTCCCCCGTCAACAGTCACACTATCATTTACTCCATTTTACTTGAGGTCGGCGCAACTCGATATCTTTTCTCATTCTCCCCGTCAACAGTCACACTGTCATTTACTTGAGGTCTGCACAACTCGATTTCTTTTCTCATTCCCCCCGTCAACAGTCACACTATCATTTACTCCATTTTATTTGAGGTCGGCGCAACTCGATATCTTTTCTCATTCTCCCCGTCAACAGTCACACTGTCATTTACTTGAGGTTGGCACAACTCGATTTCTTTTCTCATTTTCCCCGTCAACAGTCACACTATCATTTACTCCATTTTACTTGAGGTCGGCGCAACTCGATATCTTTTCTCATTCTCCCCGTCAACAGTCACACTGTCATTTACTTGAGGTCGGCACAACTCGATTTCTTTTCTCATTCCCCCCGGCAACAGTCACACTGTCATTTACTTGAGGTCGGCACAACTCGATTTCTTTTCTCATTCCCCCCGTCAACAGTCACACTATCATTTACTCCATTTTACTTGAGGTCGGCGCAACTCGATATCTTTTCTCATTCTCCCCGTCAACAGTCACACTGTCATTTACTTGAGGTCGGCACAACTCGATTTCTTTTCTCATTCCCCCCGTCAACAGTCACACTATCATTTACTCCATTTTACTTGAGGTCGGCGCAACTCGATATTTTTTTTCTCATTCTCCCCGTCAACAGTCACACTGTCATTTACTTGAGGTTGGCACAACTCGATTTCTTTTCTCATTCCCCCGTCAACAGTCACACTATCATTTACTCCATTTTACTTGAGGTCGGCGCAACTCGATATCTTTTCTCATTCTCCCCGTCAACAGTCACACTGTCATTTACTTGAGGTTGGCACAACTCGATTTCTTTTCTCATTCCCCCGTCAACAGTCACACTATCATTTACTCCATTTTACTTGAGGTCGGCGCAACTCGATATCTTTTCTCATTCTCCCCGTCAACAGTCACACTGTCATTTACTTGAGGTCTGCACAACTCGATTTCTTTTCTCATTCCCCCCGTCAACAGTCACACTATCATTTACTCCATTTTATTTGAGGTCGGCGCAACTCGATATCTTTTCTCATTCTCCCCGTCAACAGTCACACTGTCATTTACTTGAGGTTGGCACAACTCGATTTCTTTTCTCATTTTCCCCGTCAACAGTCACACTATCATTTACTCCATTTTACTTGAGGTCGGCGCAACTCGATATCTTTTCTCATTCTCCCCGTCAACAGTCACACTGTCATTTACTTGAGGTCGGCACAACTCGATTTCTTTTCTCATTCCCCCCGTCAACAGTCACACTATCATTTACTTGAGGTCGGCGCAACTCGATATCTTTTCTCATTCTCCCCGTCAACAATCACACTATCATTTACTTGAGGTCGGCGCAACTCGACATCTTTTCTCATTCTCCCCGTCAACAGTCACACTATCATTTACTCCATTTTTCTTTCCATTTGCCTTACCTTCATCATTTTTCTTAGGATAATGGTGCGAGTGCCTGGGCGTGTGCATCACATTGCCGGGCTGGTGCGTCGGGCTCAGCGCTGATCTCGGAGAAGGCGAAGGTGGCTCCGATACGCCATAGTTCAGACCTACGATACACAAACGGTTAAGTAAAGCTTTATACGGTAACAATCAAAATAAGACAGTAACCGAAAATACTCAAGCTGAATTTTCGCCATCGTTTAATTGACATAGTAGCAGGTTCTTGATAATTTGAAAATGTCAAAAAAAGAAAGAATCTTTTTTTTTTAATTCGTCGAAATTAACTACAGGTTCCCATTAAAGACACGATCACAATGATTTGAGATGAAATCAATTTCTACAGAATGACTGAATTACAGGTACCTGTGTCGCGAACAATCTTTTTGTTTTGCCTATTGTATTCGTTTTTGAGACAATACAACAAACAGACTTACGCACTAATTGTACTATTTACACTGATTTAGATGAATTATGCAATGAGCAAGATATGCATTGGCATCGCTCAAAGCCACGTGCAGTAGTGAATATGTAACCACATTCCTAGACCCATTAATATTAAAATCAAGGTAGCTGACATTAATGTTCGTGTGATGAATGATGTAATACAACTAGAGGTAGTAAAATCGATGGCAGCAAAACAGTCAATAATAACATTAGTCATGGACATTGAGAAACATACAGCACTTTATGTCCCATAAAATGTTTTTGTTGAAGAATCATAAAACACTTGGGCCATAGACATAAAATGTTACCTTGTCCAGATGGTCCGTACTGCACCGGTAAACAGTAATACGGCTCGTAATCACTTTCCGAAGATCTTTGCAGCATCGATGGGTATAACTTCTCTGATTTTGTTGATCTGTAAGGATATTCATTGTTAAGGTTTTGTAGAGGAGTTTGAAGCCTTCACAATCTACGATGAAGCACATTTCGTGTTTGACATTGCTTGGTAATTTCGATGCTGTGAAGCTGGGAATGAATGGAGGAACGATGATAGTACACACGGCGAGATATCAAGCTACACTTTTCCAGTATAGCATGGCCTCGCTTTGTATCGATTTCCCGTACAATGAGAGATCCGCTTATATTGGTTTTCCACAGCTTGATTGGTCGCCGTGCGTACTTAACGCAGACCAATTTCAAAATGTAAGTAAGGTGCTTTCAGTCAGTGCTTTTCTTTTTTTACCTCGTGCTAATGAGAGATTGTGTATGGAACTACAAGTAATAATGCAGTTCGGGAGATGGAATAGGTACAGTTGCCAGTGCATCAAGTTACCACAAACTGAAAATTTTTGACGTGATAACGTCTTATAAATCGTTGAACACCAGCTGCACGCACGAAAAAGTGTCACACCATTCCGCGCGCCAGTTGATCAACGCCCAGCTCAAACCCTTGAACCTAGAATATTGACATTTTGCACAGTGGTGCCCTTTATAATATAGACAAGGAATACGGAAGGAATTTTCGAAATTCAACCCCTAAGGGAGTTAAATAGGGGATGAAAGTATGAATGAAAGTCCGTCAGTATTAAAGTTAGGATCTGAAAATTGCGATTAATGAAAATTAGTCTCAGCGTTTTTCGAAGTAAAAATAAAATTTATTATCAAGGCGTATTGTTGGAAGCTAATGCAACGGTGTTGTTAGAATTTCAATCCTTAAGGGGGTGAAAAGCGGTTTGAAAAGCGGTGTAAATTTTTTTTTAAGTTAAAATCACTATTATCATGAAAAATTACGTTATCACGAAAAATTTTCGCCCGTAAACCGACTTTACAGACCATTTTTTTTAATTCGAATTTGAACTTAACCATCAACATTTTATGGTTTAAAATCATTTGGAGAAATTTGACAGTTTGTGGTAACTTGGTGCACTGGCGACTGTACCTACTTCATCATCGATTTGTAAATGAAATTAATATTCTGCCAATCTCTTTAGGAAATATGGGTCTAATAGAACCTTGCGAGATTGCCAAGGAGTATGTATGTCATATCTCAAGGTCCTAATGTATCTCACTCATTCCAAGCTGTTACGCAGCACTTCAATATATCGTGAAAGCTTTTGGCGCACATTACAACATGACACAGTATAGAATATTTAGCAGTAGACTAAAGCCCGTTGAAAAAACATTGCTTCAAAATTTCGATTTTATAAGACACATTTTTTTTTTAAATTGAATATTTATTTTTAACTGGATTTATTTTTTCTCATTTCGTGTTTGTGTTTGTGTATTGGTTTTACAATGTGTGGACAATTGAAAACTATTAAATTTAGATACTTAGATGATTTAAATAAAAACTAGCGCACATTGTTAAGATTAAGTGTGTGCACTTACTGAGTAAGTTTACAAAACGTGAATATATAATTAAAAATAATATCGAAATGAGCATTTACAATGGCGTAAATGAAGTGTAAATTATAATAGTTAATAGAAGCCGTGCCTTGTTCAAATCATGCATAATTGTTTATTGTTTAAATGAAGCGTGCCACCTTGAAGCCAAAACATGAACAAACTTCCAACCGTGTGGCATACCTTGGAAACGTCCTATCTCTGAGGTAGCTAAAAATGTAACCAATAGTCAAGACATTGTCATAGTAACCACCCACCGTACACATATAAATACATGACAAAGAAAAGTAAATAAGCATTTATGAATATTAGAGACAAATAGAAGGAAATGTAGGTACACATAAGCATGATTAATGAGAAGGACAGAATTAAGCTAGAATTTTAGAACGTCGTGTTAATTTGTCAACCCATTTTCAATTTAATGTATTGAACATAAAACCGATATTTGGATAAGGATACAAAGACAATAAGGACCTGTTTGTTACATTACATGTAAACAACCCACCAAGATTAAATAATTAAATAAACATATCGATTATATTAATTAACTTGTTATTAAAATCAGTCAAGAGAATTAAAATCTTCTTTCAAGTAAGGATAAATTTTCTCTTCAAAAACATAATTATGCTCAGTAAATTCTTTGTTCTACACGTTTATAGAATTACATAAAATAATCCACGATACCCCAGAGTGTAAAACAGCATCTTGAAATCTTTCTAAGGACCATTGTCAACAGTGAAACTGATCGCGCTCAGTGCATCTAAACTGCGTTTAATAGCTTTCAGTGTCAATATTCCATAGCAACGATGACACTGACAGCTCTTAAGCGTGATTCAAATGCGCTGATCGAGTTCACTTTCATAAATGACATTCGCCCTAAAAGTCAATAGATATTTGGGGGACCCACCTAATACTGTTGCTCCTGTTTAACCTGGAGCCCTGTGCGTCTCGGTGCATGATGAGCTTATTGTGTGTGAGTGAGCTGCGGTGGTGTGAGTTAGGGGAGGAGGTGTGGTTGTGCGCCTGCGCCGAGTGCAGCGACGTAAGCGACTCCATCGACTCGCCCTCGGACAGGCGACCACTCGCTGAGTATGTGTTGCTGAAAAGGGGAAGAGTGATGACGGCACAGAATGGCCAGCTGTACTTTGGGTACATCTGTTCATATTCGTGTTCGATTTTTAAACCATGGAACGCAAGTAAAATGAAAATAAAATTCAAACTGCCGTGTCTACAACTGGCCATTGAAAATAGGGCTGAAGCATGTGATCATGATAGAAGGGTTTTGCGTGTCATAGTATTTATTTTCAAAGAGGATCAATATGTGTATTGAAAATACCCTTTGTGCAAATGACTATTTCGTTTTTTTTCGTATTGAGTACAAAAAATGAGTAGGTACCCCTTTAAACCTATTTAGAATTTCATATTCTTTGTTCTATGTAGGTAACCCAAGGCCCCATTGCATTGTACGACACATAAAAAATCACAGAAAAATAATGACACACAAAATAAGCATACAAGAATAATGAGGGAAAAATGTTGATGATGATGACACTTGACAAACAGTAATATTTATATACACTTACTCTCACAACAACATAAATTAACATTCTATAAGTAAGAATTTAGCTGGTTACGATTCATCATTCATTTCCATACAAAAAAACACCCAACCACATACATCATAAGAACTAGATTAGTATTATTTTACAATAATTACCTGTGTCTTAGCCAAGGTGCATACGGGATCCCGTAGTCAGACTTGACTTCGGAATAAGTTTGGGTATCAGAGAGACTGCCGTCACTTATCTTTATGCCACCTCTAGGTGCGATCCTGGAAGCCATTGCATGTATTAACTAATGCCAAATATTTGGCAAAAACACACACAATGTAAACAGGAAAATACCGGTTTTGTCTACTCATCAAAACATTTAAAACCACTGAAGAACACACTTAAAGTGAGGATTACTTGAAATAGCTTTGAAGAGGATGTGACTTGAACCGAGATCAATTCAAAACTGATTCAAAATTCCCACGATTCCAACTGATATTGATAAAGACTGTTTGCTTACTTGTCAACATTCATGATTGTACGGCCGATATTTTTTTTCACTGAACTTTTTTTTATTCGTATCCCAAAAGATAAAGCTGTCTATTTTCAAAAAGCAACGTTCTAAAATTAAAATATCGTCCGAACATCACGATATTCTTCTTCGCAATGTGTATATTTACTCAATTATAATGTCGGTGGCCAGTACAGAGACGAATTAAAGAACACGTCATTTTCTGCCATAACAAGTTTCCTTTGATTCTTGAAACAGACGAATGAAAGTTATCTCCACATACCCGGATTATAACTCAATCCTTGTTTGCTTTTCCAATTTAAATATTTTAATATCAGTGGAATTGTTGGAGCACATAGGTCAAGTATTGATAAACTTATAAACTTATAAAAATACAAATACTTAATTCGTCAGTTTGTTTTTATCTATTGGACAGTAACTCCTTTCATTTAATGGTACCCGAAATAGATAACGATGTGGAGTAATTAATAACTTTATTAGTCTTTATATTAAAGGGCAATTGATTACTATTGTACATACTTATAACATGACCGAGATGTTTTCAGTACTTACCAAATAAATAAAACTTGTCAGACTCATAATTTTTGGTTGCATTTCTTATAATTATTATTTACACACAGACACGGAACTTATCTCTTGTTATATTTAAGTATCCAGTTCCGCCCTGTACTAATAATTTCAAGATCATAGTCATCCTCTAGCTCCGTAAAGAGAGAGCAAGAGTCTTTTCATCTCACTCTCACTTATATCGACTATGCCGATTATTAGTTAAACTGTTTAATTGCTGATGTCAACGAAACAATTGTCTTGTACCAACAACGGTTCATTTTTTTGGGTTGGAAGACAGCTGTTAGCCATTATATCCGAGGCTAGATATTTCTGGATTAAGTGTATATTGCCAAGTATGCTAACTCCATACGGGGTTTACTATGGTTAGCTATAAGGCATGTTTTATAGTCTTTTATTATGAACTTCTAAACCTGATCCAGCCGGGCCGGATCTTAATCACAGCACGACAGAACCTAACTATTCTTTTACTACACAATTAGAAATCAAACAGTTAGTGTTTAGTACTGAAAAGCACAAACATAACGCCTATATTGAACAACGACCTCATGCATCATATAGAAAGCAACACGTCTATCAAACATTGCATAACTTGCCCCAAAGTGCAGACACAGTCAACTCAAACATTAGAAATAGAATAGGTAATAAGATTTTACCTGTGATGATGGAAGAGGGCCGCAAACTCGTGGGTTCCAGGCTTAGGCAGGGACTGTGACCCCAACAGCCTCTCCCGAACTGATGCCGAGAGTTGAGCCGCAGCTGTTCCACCCAAAGAAAATGATTTCGGACCGATTCCATTTTCTGCGTAGACGTCAAAATGAAGAATGAATGATGTGCAAAGCATAGTTTTTGTTTTTCGAAGATAAGCATGCATGGATAGGTAGATATACATAAAAACTGTAGGTCCGTTCTGTATCAAATAGTAGCAGGACACATCCTATGGACAAAACTAAACGTAGGTAGGTACCTACCTATTTGATTTTTATATGAAAACATCACTAAAAATTCTACCTAGATAAAAGTACTAATATGGTTCGCTAATTGGAATTAATATAAATATAAAATAAAAAGAATACTCTTTAGACCATATTTAAGCAGTAACCTCGTTTCATAATAAACAATAATCCAAAAAATCTTATTCAGATCATCATTTGCATAGCCTTTTCCCAACATAGTTGGGAAAAGCCTAAAGTGTAATTGGATGCAGCTGAATTTAAAACAACTTTAGGGTGCAACATTATAGTCGTTCCTACGCGTACGATTTATGTAATGCATATATGCTACGTGCATGAGATGATGAAAATATTTTTAAGTAAGTATCTTACTGTGAATTTGTAGATCTTGTGTACATGTTTGTGTACCACCAGACACTTTGACTTTCGTTCTTGGCACAGCAGAAACTTGAGCAGTCCTTCCACCTAAAATATATAATTTGGATTACATGGCATAGGTATAATCACACATCAAATTTTTTTCCCACTCATTTTTTTATTATTTCTAAATCGGCCGCTTTATTTACATTCAGCCACAAGAAATTTAATTATAGTTTTTTTTTTAATGACGGTTTACCGATTCTAAATTCAAAAATATTTTCAAACGAACATTTAGCAGGTCCGAATTTTAGAATTTTATTTACTCAAAAATGTATAGTTTTTTTTTGGATTGTTTTTTTTTAGGGTATTCGTTTTATTTCAACATATTAGGTTTATTTACCATGTTGTGGAGGTCCATTGGACTGTGGTGCGGGCTGTTGGGGAACACCATTTTGTCTTTTCACGTAGCCGAAACTTTGTGGGACCTTCGCTTTACTGGAGGAACAGGTGCTGCCGTTGCCTCCGCTTGACACGCTAGACGGCCGAGATCCACCGCTGGGGGACTGGAGCTGCTAAAATTTACTTTTAAATTAGGACACACATCTTCTGTTTTGACCGTACTGTGAATATGTAGGTATATACACTCACTCATATTTAAAGTTTTGAAAACAAGAAAGCAGGATTAGGTCCTGACACCCTCGACGGTGTTATGTTACACAAATAAAAGGACTTCGTAAGCTCTTCTCCTAAGTCCAGACTTAAACTTTGACGTTGATATGCACAAGTGGCACAGATAAAACAAAAGTGCAAATATATTTCTTCGAGGTCAATTAATTTATGGATAAAAATGGGATACCTGTGATCCCCCAATCCTAGATGGATGTTGACCAGACGAATTAGATCCGGCATACTGTAAATAAAACAAGAAATTTATTATGCCTTTGTATTGATTGGTAGGAACAGATCCAATATAATTATGGTTTTAACTTATAGTTTCTATGAGAACATAACGTTCTTTGGCCGTATGGTCTGATACCTAAAGAAAAGGGTCGTACAAGACAAGAATTATTTCAAGACAATGGGCAGCAGTGTCTTTCTATTTTGAGACTCGGCTATCGGCTGACCATTTACCAAATCTGTATTACCACCTATGCCTATAACAATACTTGTTATCTCTTATAAGGACCACGGTAAGCGTCAATGGACTGAATAACTTAGGTCGGCTCAGAATGCAAATTCAAAATTATTTTATAGGACGGACTTGGTTCAATTTCATTGAGATACATAAGTAGTTTGAGTATCCGCAGCAAGCGAAGAGTCTTACTTACAAATACTTACGGCAAGCGTCGTAAACCCACATTTTTCACGAATGAGACATGACAAGCTTAGTAGGAGGGTTTACAAAAAATACTGGCTGCATTGCAAATCTTCAAGTTCCTCCATCATTAAAATGGTTTTAGTTACCTGTGGATGAGGCGCGATGCCAAGCTGCTGAGCCGCAGTTAGCTTCTCTCGCTTGTGATGCTGCGGCGAGTGATGACCGGCGCGGCGTTCACCTTTCCGTCCATGTGACGGACTTGGCGGCGCTTGCGCTGGTTGGTTCTGGAATAAGAGGAGAAAGAAGCATTAGTAATTTAAAAAAAGAGTGGTTGTAAAGTACGGCCAGCCAGAAAATATATCGATTTCAACCAAGGATCACATTCATGTGACAAAAAGGGGTCTCTGAAACGCTAGGCTTTCCTATGACTGATTTATGAGCACCGCCTATCTAAGTTACATCGTCGATGAAGAAGCTGTATCTAGTCTTTAATTTTCTCAGGTGGTGTAGGTTTCGAGGTGTGGTTGATTGACGATAATTCTTAATCTGAAGTAGGATATTTACACTACAACTTTTAAGAAGTGTCACGCGTCTTTACAATTTCTAATGGTGGTGCCTTGTCTGACAATTTGCCGTCTGCAGCTTCAATTCACTGAGACTTGCCTTGATACAATGTATGCATTGCCCTTGTTTCATTTTATTTGGGATCAGAATACACGTTCTCTTGTGTCATTCTCCCTTATTGTTGTGTAGGTATACCTATTGCGCGATATTTAGGAATGGATATTCCTCCATGTACTTCTTCCAGGTGGTGTTCTGTTGCCTCTGCACGTGGCATTGTTGAGGGAAAAAGGTTGAAAGTAGAATTGTTTGATATTTACCAGCGGCGGAGCTCCAACTCCCGGTGAGTCAGTGTACTTCTTCCAGGTAGTGTCCTGTTGCCCCTGTTGACGCGGCGCAGGCGGCTGTCTCTCGGTCTGCTGGCCGCAGTCTGCCTTGCTGCGCGTGCGCCCCACCACGCGGTAAACGACGCCACTGCCGCCTTCCATGCCTCTATTGCGACTGCCGCGCCTGGGGAATCGATGGGAACTGGTGTAAAATGTTTGTGAAACATATTTAGTACCTACTTTAAACTTAAGATGCAAAAGTGAGATAAGTACTGAAGAATCGAGTTATTTTTCAAGGTCTCAAAGTCAGCTCTTTTTGCTTTATTCGCTTAAGCTTTATGTGGGTTTTTAGAAGTGACTGCCAATATAATATATTGGCAGTCACTTTATTTTTGCGGTATAAGTTAAACCTTGAAAACTTTCACTACGTGATGAATCCTAAAAACGTGAAAAACACAGTTGTTTGTTGTTGGCAAACAGATTCTCTTTCAGTAGAAGAAGTATTTACATATATTATTATAATTTATTTATGTATATCCTAACCTCAGTATTATATCTATAGGCACTCATCATTATAAACTACTTTTACTGAAAATGAAGCTGTAAGCCGTACTTAGATACGACAACGTAATTTCACCAAATCTATTCAATCTCCCTGGCATAAATGATACCAGCGACGTCAATAAATGATGTCGCGAGTACCATCCCGCTTAATACATTGAAAGGGCTACTTCCCATTTGGTAAACTTCCCATTTCGTAAACCTCAAACTGTACCTACTAAAAAGTTGCGTTTGGTAAACATTATACATTTCATACATTTAGTCCCATTTCGAAAACATTTCAATATTTTTTTGTGTTATATCCCATTTGGTAAACTTTCAGATGAAATGGGTACAGTCAAGTAAAAAAAGAAAAACGAAACTAATGATAACATTGTCATTTATTTTGTTAAATATTTTTAATCACAGGTACAATAGTCGGATTATGTGTACGTATGCCATTTACACATATTGATATTTAAAAACAGAAATAAAAAGTGGGGTGTACAAATAACTTTCAAAAAATTTAAGAAAAATCACAGTTCGATTTGACTATTTCGATGACAAGTTTTATTTTTTTAATAACATAAGTCAATCTAGATGCGAAATCAACTTATATAAAAAAAACAATAATCACAGATTTGGTACTATCTTTTTATGTTAATGTACATTAACATAAAAAAATACATACGAAATCAACTACTTATAAAATATAAAAATAAACAGTCACTGATTTGGTACGTTAACGTAAAAAAATACATACTAAATCAACTATAAAATATAAAAACAATAATAATCACAGATTTGGTACAATAACATAAAAAATACATGCAAAATCAACTTTTAAATATAAAAACAAATAATAATCACAGATTTGGTACATTAACATTAAAAATTACACACAAAATCAACTATAAAATATAATCACAGATTTGGAATATTAACATAAAAAATTTACTACCTACACTACAAAGTTAAAAATCAATAAATAAATTATAAAGTGATACAAGCAATTCTTGATAATTCGTTCAAACAATTTTCCAATGATATTTTTCCACTTTTGTAATCGCCGAGAATATTGTTAATTCGTATATCATTTTGGATAGATTTTTTTCTTCGTTTTGATATACTTTCTCCATTATTATAAAAGCTGTAAAAAATTGTTATGATTAATTAAAGTAATAATGTATAATTTTTATCATATGTGTCGCCTAAAAATACAGGTCATTGAAACAAAAATATGTACCTTTTCAGAAGATTTTCATAATGTTTAATATTGCCTGATATCGTTTCGAAAAATAAAAGAATTGATGGCCTTTTTCCAATTTCACTATTGAAACTCCAATTCCAAGATTCCATGAGGTTTGTAGTGCGGTGTCTTTGTGCGTAGCAGCACCAAATATTCATCATATCTTCATTTTCCAACCACTGATCCACAAAGTAATCATTGAATTCAGTTATAGCTTTTTCTTCAAAACTGTAACAGAATTAATTCGTTGAAGATTATGATACGAAAAACCATATATTACCTAGTTTCTAACGCATAAAAATGGCTGTAGAAAATGGCGGTAGAAGAAATATCCAGAACTAAACGCGTTCATTTCAATACTGCAAAATTAATTTACCTTTGACTCATAACGTATAGCCATCCATCGTTTATGTCTTCTTTTGGTAAATGTGCCAGAGCCATACATAGTTTGACGTGATAGTGAGATTCTTCATGTTGTAATAAGCCAAGAGATTTTGGCTTTCTTAATAGCGCTCTGCCAAAGTGAACAAAACACCCCTTAACAATTATGTTTGGAAATGTCTTTTTAATTGCATTTATTGGAGCTTTTTCGAAATCCAAGGTAATAATATCGGCTGTCCACTCTGGTAAATGAAATTTTAGTTTGTAAAACAGTCTTTCATATGTAGTTTCTTCTTTGTTTGTCAACACTGCATAAAAAAATGGTACAATATTTGTCCCAGTTTCTGTACTTCCTATGTCTCCGTGTACAACGTATAGTTGAAGAAACGGCTTTGCACAACATTTGAACGTTCCGTCCGCAAAGTAGTGACGGACGTCATTTAAATGTGCAATTGCACTCTTTGAACCAAACACAATCATTCTATTTTCACCGTCAATCTCATCAAACAATAAATTGTCTTTAAAACGGTCAGGAATCACGATTTCTGTAGAGTTAGAGTGCTGAGATTTTGTGATTCCTAGTTGTCTATTTCTGTGTCTATACAAACTGCTTTTAACTTTGTCAAAATTTGGTAATTCTTTAATAATTTCATAACCATTATCTTTCAGCTTTTTAGTACATTTCCTGTATGTAGCTGGAATCGGCTTCAGATCTTCACATATAGTTTGTTTACATTTTTCGATGGCTACTTTCACTTCATTTTTTTCAAAATTCGGAATACAAGAACTGCAGTGAGCATTTTCTCTTAATACATGGCTTCGATTTGAATTCAAAGTTACACTTGCTGAACATCCATCTTTTCTATTAACACAGCGCCACCAACTTGAGTCCTTATTATTTTTCTGTTTATAATATTGATGCCCAGCGCGTAATAAAATTTCACCGCCTCGTGTACTATTAATAATTTTTAAATTCACTGCACCACTAGAAGATCCCTCACCCGACATTGCAACGACCTTGCACTATGCATAAAACGAGTGAACTGATAAGTTAAACCCGGTAATAGATATAATTTACGTATACTTACTTATGTCTATCTCATTCACACCTTTTGTTTAAAACGATGGTAAGGACAATAAATCCCTACCTGAGAACCCGCTCGGTGCTTCTTTTGCGGGAAAAGCACGTGGTATTTTTAGTAGCATCGTGGTATTTTTACAGACTTTAATACGTTTTTTTTACTTCTTCTTGATCAGCCATTCTTTTTGATGGTCGAGATACTATCTCAAGACTGAAGCATTTAAAAATATACACATCTCTAATTTAATACTAATTTGACACTGACTGTACCGTACAAAAATAACAATACTAACAAAGTTTACCAAATGGGATTAAATGTATGAAGTAACGAAATGTTTACCAAACGCAACTTTTTAGTAGGTACAGTTTGAGGTTTACGAAATGGGAAGTTTACCAAATGGGAAGTAGCCATTGAAAGGGGTCCCATTATATTCACATAGATAGGTACAAGTCCCTCTGCTTAGAAATGGCATTAAAGGGTGCCACCGCATTTCCCCTATGCGTGAGTCAGGGTTAAAAGCCTTAAAAGAACCTAGGAGTAATTCGCAGAATTACAAACAGCGACGATATATTTACACGAAGGTAGACGTACCTACAGGTTGCCTTGGAAATTAATCCGGGAGCTTCACGATGTAACAATAACTATTCTAGCTACTTTTTAATCTCTTAATAAGCTTAACTGATCAAGAAAAACACCCATTATTACTACTTAACTCGACTTAACCTCCTTAGTGAAGCTTGAGTCTTAAGCGCTTACTAATAGCGTTATTTTTAATCAACCATTCAACATTCGAGTTCAGTCTTATTTTTCTCCAACGGCGCTAGTCGCCGGTCTAATAAGATATCCTCTACTTCGTTAGTCACTTGTTTTTGTTTTCATCCGCTGTACACAAAGCCCTTATTAATACGGTGCATTTCTTCCCCATCGCTCTTCTTTGTTTACCACCACAGGTTAGGATTATAGGAGGTTAATCTTTATCAAGCTCGAGCCTTAACCAGTAATTTTTACTTTATTTAGCTTGACTTATTAGTGGCTATGTATGTTTAAGAGCCTAGACTACCTCAAATTAGCAACTCTATATTTGGTAGTTCAAACTTCGTTTGAAATGTTATAATAGAGTTCTAATCAGCTTGCACTACAAAGTGGTTGTTACGTCAGTCACTGCGGGCCGAATAGTGCGAAATTAGTGGTATTTTGCGTTACAAAAAACTATTGATTGGACTAAAAAAATAAATAATATAAGACCTGCTTTATAGTTAGTTCAGTTAGTATAAAAAGTTTCATGATCTAATTTGAAGTATTTTATGATTGCCAGCGGTTTATTGTTCAGTTTAGAGGTAACTTTGGATTTTTTTTCAATCGAGAAAATTTTATGAAATCGTATTTTCGCCAAATATAGGACTTAACATTAATCCTCAACTTTACCATATATTTATTTCAAAATTAATGCTGCAGTATTTTAGGAGCAACGAGGATCATGCTAAGCCATTTGAGGTAGTATAGGCCCTTAAGTAATACTGTGTTCATACAAGATCAAAGTAGATTGAACGCAGGGTGCCATACAGGCGCAGCTGGCCTGAACAAAGGGTTTGAATTGATGGCAACAGATAAAAGGGGAGTTCTATTCTCTTATGGAGACGAGCAGCATGTCGCTTCGACCTCCTTTTAAAGATGTGTAGGGTACAGATACAAAGATATTACCCCTAAACGGTATAGCTCACCCCGAGTCCTTAATTAAATTCATTATTACGAGCGAAAGTAATTTATTTCTAAATCATGTTTGAAACATGTGAAATAAAGTCTAATTTCCTGTAACGAATTTTGTGTTACATTTTAGGCTAACCAACCAGACATCATTCATAAACAAAATCAATCTTACTTGTACGCCAGTGAACTTTGTTTTCGATACTTATCTCACCTACTTATAAAATTGGTTTTGTTAGTACGCAATGCGGCTGATATATTCGATAATAACGTAAAAACAAAGAAATGAGTTCGTGATAATTATAACAAGATGAGTGAGCTACCCAATACTGCGAAAGAACGGGTGTATTCAGTATGAACATTAATCACTCTTTATTGCACTCATTTAGGATCAATGGAGTCTTTATGCTGAAGAATAGAGTTTGTTTATTTTTAAATTGTGTAAGGAGGTCGATACCAGAGTAGGTACTTTATTAAGTGAAAGGGCAAAATCGAGGAACAGTGGCGTACTAAATGAGTGATAAACGAATTATCTACTGTTGATGTGGATTTTCATAGACGACAATAATTTAACATGTAGGTTAGTAAGTTATTCTAGTCTCAATCGGTGAATATTTTTATACATCAGCAATAAATTATAATACCGAGTAACACTTCATTAGACGTTAATTATTGCCCCAGCAGTGATTAAATTACTGTTGGAAATATGTATGTAGGGCATTCCAACAAAAATGTTACAAAATAACAATTGTTTTACGCTGTCAATCGTAGCAAATCTTTCTAAAACAACTTTACTCCGATAAGTTTTTTTCCGCTTAGCTTCAGCGATATCCCCCGCAGTAAAAAAGGGGACAAAACTCCTTACCCCGCAATAAAGATTACGATAACAAGAACAAAAGTACCTAAGTCAACTTTTTTAACTTTCCAGTTCTCTCGTGTTCCAGTTACTGTAAGTACCACAATTACATGGAGTGAGAAATACAGCCGTCGGCAAAGAAGAAAATGGTGTCGAGAAAATTGTTCGTCCGTCTTGAAGGCAGGTTAAGCAAACTGTAATCTATTACAGTCAGAGCCAAGCCTTTGCGGTTACAAATGCCGCAGTGCCCTAGTTTATTGCTAACGAGATGCAGTAATCCATTTTGCATTCTATTTTTGGAAAAAAATGTTGTAGCGCCTCACTTGAGCGGCCTTCATGCGCTATTTGCTATGTTTAATTTTCGTTCAAACAAACTGTTCTTGTCTTTTTGCCTTGGATAGCTATGGAATGCAATGCTCTGGACGATCAAGGACCTCTTTAGATTCCTGAACATAAATAGCAGGTCTTAGCAATTTCAGCCCTTTTGATTAGATTTTTTTTTTGTATTTTCTTTCAGCGGATGAAAATGCTATTCAGCGGTTTGCCTACAAGTTACCTAAACAAGGTTTGTATTTATCATCCGTAACGACGAAGGCTACGTAAGGTGCGTAGGTACCTATTTATTCAAATAAGTACTGTTTCAGTGGCATTTAAAGTTCAGATTTGGTAGCGAAATTATGACTGACATTTCTCTCTGACTATTCTATTCGGGATCGAAACACCCGAGTTATGAAAACGAATATTTCATTCATTGATTTATTTTAAAAAGTCCGCAATGCCAAGTTTTTAAACCTCCAGTTTGTCTGGCATTAAGCCATTCTTGTTACCTACTTGTTTACCTATCGTAATGGCTTCTTGCCAGATTGTAAACTATGATATATAACACGTTAACTTTTACTTTACATTAGAAACAATAACACATTAACAATAAGGGCCACTTTGCTTTGTCATTAATTAGTCGTTACATGAATCTGATACGGATTAAACTTGCGTATAGTGCCTATTAAACTATTTTAACACCGTTCGACATTATTGAGAAAGTGGCTGTAAATGAAAGGATATTGAAAGTAGGTACGGTCAGCAACAAAAGTCGATAAACACTGTTACTATTTCTATTCGATTCATTGCCTCTCAGAATTTTACAGCGAGTAGGCAGTATCAATGGTCCTAACTAATATTAGACATGTGAAAGTAAGTCTGTTTGCTACCTTAAGCCACTGAACCGATCATTCTGAAATTATGCATAAGTATTAGTTGCCAGGAGTACAGGAAAGGACATAGGGTCCTTTCGTCCCGAAAAAAAATACTGTTCCCGAGGATAACAACAATAACGTTCTTATGATACCTAGTAGATGGCACCACGTGTCCTTCGAATCATGATTGAATTATATTATTACAAGCAGAGTACAACCCGAATTGATTGTCAAATTATAAATTAACGAACCCGCGGGCAAAAGCTAGTGTTGTATAAGTGGACTTAATTGTTGAGCTTTAACAACAGTAAAGCTTTAAAAACTGATGTGGTTCGAGTTTTGTTGCTAACCGTCCACATGTTTTATTCCACAGTAACACATTAAATTATTTAATGGCGAAACCGTGTAAGATAGAGAACTTTTAAATTATTTAGCCTAAACGAATTCGCTGAGTAAAAGCATTCCCATTTCATGTTTTCTTCATACGCGATTTAAGATTCAAGATCGTAAAGTGGAGCGGTTTTTGCTAGGTACTTGAGAAGAAACATTTTAATGTCAATTTTAACAGTCTTGAACCCTTGTGTGGGGACACAAGAGTTCAAGACTGTTGGCACATTTTAAGTGTCAATAACTCTATATGGACTTTGAACACGTAGAGGCGTTTACAGAATTAAATATTGTGCTGAAAACCACCAAAGTTCAATGCAAATCGACACTTTGAAACTCTACTAAAGTGATTTTCTGACAACATTTAAATAATGTTTTTCTGTTAATTTTCACTTTCAGTAAAAATCACAAAATTATTTTTTCGATACACTTCCTCGAAAACTGGTTCTTTTTGCACTACGATTAGGTTCAACATGCAATGTATTTCACACGCGTGCGTTTATTCTCATTTTCCAACACGTGTGCGGGAATGAAAATTGCCACAGTAAACTATACCTATACTTAGTCCATATTGGTTCAATGCCTAATAATAGTTCTTACGGTACGGTCTTTACGGCGTTAATATTTTTTGAATATTTAAATAATGTTTATAAATAGAATATCATCAAAAACCATGATTATTAAAATAAAATAAATGTTTATGAACAAATTAACATTTATTTGTGTTCTAAACTCAAAAAATTTGAATTTCCTATTTTTCATATTAGGCAGTTTAGCGGCTATAAACCTTTGCTTCTCAAAGCAAAGCGCGTAAAAAAAAAGAAGATTTAAATCATATTTTCCTAATAATTTATGACAAAAATATTTGTCGTTTTTTATTTTATTTCTTCAAAAGTGTATTGAAAAACGTCGTTTGATACACATGGACATTTGTTACTGCAGTTCTCAGCTCAATAAATACCCTCACCTGCGGCTCGGGTGTTAATTCCGCCTCGAATACAATAACAAACTTTCTCCACTTGTATCAAAATGTACTATTATTTCTGTAAATTGGTAGTAAAAAATACTTTAAGACGTCAAAAAAATTTTTTTTTAGTTCTTACCGTGAGGTCCTAGGATCAATTTCCGGGTCGGGCAAAGTGTTATTGGGTTTTTACATCAGGAATTTCATTATAAAGTAGCAGCCACGGAGTCTGGAATTTTGCCCGGTTGGTGGCAATAGGGTCGACCCCTATTACATGGGACTTAAACGTAACTGGAGGAGGTACACCTCTGCCTAAAACTTCGGAGATTACAAGGCGTGATGTTATGTGTAAATAATTAATGATTTCAAACGAAATACATCCCAATATCTTTTTCTTTTTAGTTTGTATACAACAGTTAATGAATGATTTGATAGTTTCTCTATTAATCTTTAATATTTTAATTATTCTTTGTATGTTATAGTTAATGTCAATAATTTATAAATTTGTTATGTTAAACCGTTTTTTGTGCATGTGGTGTTAACCTGTAATTAATTGTTGCACTTGTAAATGTTACTCTTGTCATTAAGTCAGAAATGTACATAGTGTAAACAATTGTTGGTTAACCTAAATAAATAAAAATATTTTTTTTTCCTATCGGACTACTCTGAGAAGAAACATCCGAAACAAACTCAGAGGCAATAACTATATTTGACCAAAATTACCAAGTGACATATTTACAAGCAGCCTTCATTATAAAGGTAACCTTTCGTTAGTAACTCTATTAAACAATACAGCCTATAAAAGACACTCCATAGATCTAAATAGCCACACTACATGGATAAAACCTGAGGGAAAACACACTGCAACACGTATACGAGGCAGGGGGAGATAAAATTGTAATCAGGCATCGTCGTGAACACGGCGCTTTCTTCCACGACAATTAGTGCTGATAGTACTTGTACTTAGGTGTATGTACAGTCAAAGCCAATACAGCGGGTATTGAAGTATTGTATGAGGCAGCTGATTATTTTTTCACGATTATGGTGTTGGTCCTAAGAAGAAAATTGTTCAATTTGATGATCTGTACCACTTTTTTAAGTTGTAAATCCAAAAGCGGTTTTCTCGTAAATTCCGATTAGTTTATTTCGATTCCGATTCGATTTCCGTTATATTTATTATTTTATCTTTGAAATAAAACCGATTTTATAACATTATAAGTTTGAAAATACTGTGATCGTAACAGCATAAAAGATCACTCTTAAAAATTGTAACTTGTATACATAAGTATTACTGCTGGTGTACAGTGAACGTAAGGTGCATCAATACGTCCGAGGCTGCGGGACTGTTCGAAAGAGATACCGTGGCCCCGGAACACAAAGGGCTATGAAGGAACATGGATAGTTTTTAGTCAGTAAAAGTCTGACACTCCCTCCTGCTCCGCCCAGAGCGGGAGGAGTCATTTGATGATTTCGCGACAGAAAAAAAAAAGGTGCATCAATACGTCCCCACAGTCCTTTGCTTGTTGTCGTAAGGTGCATCAATACGTCCCCATAATCCTTTGGCTGTTGTCATTTGAAACATTGGCGTCTTAATGAAAACTGAGCGCCCGAAGCCGCGCGCTAATGATGACGGATCTCCTGAAAGGCGCAGTCTCCTCCCTTCTCATTATCTATGAGCCGAGCAGCTCTGTCTCGCATTCTCTCGTTCATCTCATCATTATTTTCCGCTGAAATGATGAATGCTCTTTTGTTTTATTTGAATGTGTTCGCCGTATGTTTTTGTTGAGTCGTACACATTCGCTTACATTATTTTTTTCAGAGATACTTATTTTTAGGTAGTTCTACATGATTATAAGTAATACATTAACATTTTTATTTACCTAGATACATTAATTTTATAATTTTTATTTCTATAATATATCGTTTGATATTCTACCTAATTAACCGCAAATGATCGAATGTGAGTTTGTTAACCATTGAAATCAGTCAAACAGACAAGTATCCAATTCACAACGAAGTTAATGAACAGTTTAAACAATTAAAATAAACACTTAATCTGCATTGAAGTACGTACTTATCGAGTTGGAGTGGCGGCGCTAATGATAACAGTAGGTGTTCCATTTAGTCCATTACGCAATAAGTATGTATGTACCATTATGTAGATAATAAACACGAAAAAGTCCCAAACCTCATTAACAGTAACAACCTCATTATGAGTCGTTAGAAAATAGTAAAATCATATTTTAATGACACACTGAGGTGCGACACCACGCTGTAGAACTTTCTGACAATATAATATCGGATTTTCATAGCTACGAGAACTTGAAATATGTCAATAAACTTTTATTTACTATAGACTAGCTTGTGCCCGCGGTTACATCCGCGTGGAGTTTGGTAATTGTCCCACAGGATCTTACTACCGGGATAAAAATTCTAATTCTCCTGTGTGGGAAATGTTATCCAAATCCGATCAGTAGTTTTTGCGTGAAAGAGTAACAAACATCCATCCATCCTCAAAAACTTTTGCATTTATAATATTAGTGGGATTCTGGTGATTTTCTGTCATAGTGAAAAACCATAATGTCGAATATCTATGGCAACTATTTTACAATTTATTTAATGAAAATTAAATTTAAGATAGCTTATTCAACCAGCGCTGTGTATTTTAATTAACACTAGCTGATGCCCGCGGCTTCGCCCGCCCGCAAATTATATACCAAAACTTTACTCTTGAATCACTCTATCTATAAATAAAACCCGCATCAAAATCCGTTGCGTAGTTTTAAAGATCTAAGCATACATAGGGACAGACGCGGCGGGCGACTTTGTTTTATAATATGTAAGTAGTGATAATATTTGTTTTGTATCGATGCAAAACAGTTGTACACAACTTGGAACATTTCAATAAACTTGTACTACTTATTTTTTATCGGCAGAGTTAGCCGTGTGGTATCCGTCAGAGTTAGCCGTGTGGTATCCGGCAGAGTAGAATAGAACCAAACCATTATACACACGGGTGTGATAAGGCGACTAATGTCTGAGGCATAACACCTTGCGCCTCCGTAGACCAGAGAATGGGCAGCAGCGTTTTCTGTTAGTCTTTCATCACTGCGATCTCCAATCCGCCTGCCAAGCGTGGAGATTACGGCAAATTCCTCCCATCATGGGAGAGGCTTATGTCCAGCAGTGGACGTTATGGGCTGATGTTGTTGTTGTTATTTTTTATCACTACCTGTTCAACAGATATTCTGTGAAACTATGCGGCCTGATCAGTTTCAAACTTGCATTTCAAAACTGAATCATGCTTTAAGGCAACATATTGAAATGCCGATAACGAAAGTTGCACAAACAATCGTCGAGCCGAACGCTGAAAGCTATTCAAACCTAACCGGATTTCCTCTCGGTGTACCTATTTCAACTTGAATTCACTTTGTTATCAGCCAAAGTAAGGCACTCGGATGCTTTTATATTGAAATTGTTGCACGAGAACCGATATTCAGCTTTTAGAGTTTCTGTTATGTAATTTTCTGTTCAAATTCCATCATTTACGTTCTGTCTGTTCAAATTCTATCAATCAAAATCAAAATCAAAGCATTTATTTCAAGTAGGCCAGTTACAGGCACTTTGAATTGTCGAAACAAAGATGAAAATTAAATGTAGCTACAGTCCCAGTCACAAGACATAAAAACTGTGAAAGTACTGTAGTTGCCCATTCCCTAGCGTAGATCTCTATGGAGAAGAACGGGCAAGAAACTCCATGGACACTCTTTTAAATCAAAATATTGTTACAAAATCTTGGTTACATCATTCATGTTGAGATGGTATATTATGTGAGAACAATGTAGCAAGATGTGCACGTTAAAAGTGTCCAAATCCCCGAAGGGTTTGGCAAAGGTGTACCTAATAGTACACCGACACTTCGCCCGTTATGTTTAAGCCAAATGTAACAGGGGGCGGGCCTATTGTCATTTACCGCGCACAAATCCAAACTCCGTGGCTGCTACTGAGAAATTCCTGATGGAAAAACCAAAACAATAACAATTTTCCCGACCCGGGAATCGAATCCAGGACCTTATGCTCAGCTTTCGCGGTTGCGACTATTAGACCAGCGAGTTTCAGATAACTTTTCGTAGAGTTCGTTGAACGTAAAAGTTTTGAAGAAAGTACCTAACCGACGACCTACGAGTTTTTCATTTAAATATCTCAAACACAAAAATCACGTTTTCGCCGTAGCAGCTACTACGTCGTAGCGTTACACGTAGTAGGTACTACGTAACCTACAAAGTCTTTTGAACTAGTGCTACGAGTGCAAAATTTCAAAATGTTCTTAATAAAATGGACCTGCAACCCTTTGTTTACGGTAAAATCTGTTTACAAACTTAATGTAGCCCGCATTTTTCTCGTCAAATTATATTTTTCTCCGTTAATTCTGAACTTGTAGCAACGCAGTTTCAACAAAGGATATACATACATACCTACATACACATCGCTTGTTTACGACAATAATGACATAACTCGAAAAATAATAAATACAAGAATGCGGTTTTTTTTTTAAGTTGGAATAAAAATATTTTCATTATATTGGCAATATTTTTTGCATAAAAAACCATTTTTCAAAAGATTAAAGTTTTATTTAACGTATTTCGTTACTTAATTTTATAATTGCTTTCGTTAATTTTATATTCAACAACAAACATCAACGAAAAAATCAAAGTTTTTGTGGTATGTCTTGTCGCAAACGAGCAATATGTTTAACTATCCGTACCTAGATCCTTATCTTTTTGTGGTATGTCTTGTCGCAAACGAGCGATATGTTTAACTATCCGTACCTAGATCCTTATCTTTTTGTGGTATGTCTTGTCGCAAACGAGCGATATGTTTAACTATCCGTACCTAGATCCTTATCTTTTTGTGGTATGTCTTGTCGCAAACGAGCGATATGTTTAACTATCCGTACCTAGATCCTTATCTTTTTGTGGTATGTCTTGTCGCAAACGAGCGATATGTTTAACTATCCGTACCTAGATCCTTATCTACATGATGTTTTATTTTATACTAGAGTTGAAAATACCTTCGCTATCGAGTGTCCCGCTTCATTAATTTTGTTCGGTATAAGGGCGAGGATCTATATGTCCCTGCCTGGAGGCTTACCCTTGTCAAAGTTAAGACTTGTTACACTTATAGAGTTTTCTCGAAACACATGTGAACTAAACACGTTCAAATAAAATAATGTTATAAACGGAACGGATATTTTATGTGGGTATAATATTAAAATCAAAATCGGTCTTTTAAAATGGTTGATTCAAAAAGCTTGCAAAGTAGTCTATGAAACTGTAAAATACATGAAATACTACAAAACTAAATATACGTTGTTTAAATGAAGCAAACATGCTGTATGTGACGTTTAAGCTACCTAGGTTTACCGTAGGAACCTTTCCAGTAAAAAAAATGTACATAGATTTCTTTAAAAACGGACTTAATCATTCAAATGAGTCCATTTATAACTTGAAGACCCTACCGGCAATATCAAAATTTCCGTTCGTTATTTCCAATACCGAATTCATTGAATAAACAATGAGAAAACTGTAGAAAGCCGATTGCAACGTGTTAATTATGTACTTGTGAAATACCTGCCGTGGAAGATAACAAGTTATTTCCAACGCTCGACTTCGTCTCATTAAAATTTCAAGGAGCGGAACAAACAGAACGCTATTCGCTTTGCAATATCCGAACGCGGAATTTAAAAGTTTTGCAGCGAGAATAGTTCCCATATTGTTAGGTTCTATTTTCAAATTTTCCGCTCGCCGTTTTCCAGCTGTTATAAAAGGAAACGAGCAAAAAAAAAAACAATGATATTCAGCTTCATAAGTTCTAAGTTTGTGGAATGAAGTTCTTCTGCAGTAGTAACCAATTTTTATTAAGTGATCATTCGAGTCATTTATTTTAATTCATGTTTCTGCTGGAAATAGAATACAATATAACTAATCGAACTTATACGTTTATGAAACATCAATAATTATGGTCAATAGACTCAATCACCTTTAGCGATCTGCAATCAATGTGCATCTATTCACAGTGTATTGCGAATAAAACGAGTAAATAAAAATACCCAGTTTATGATTCACGGCCAACATAACCCCTCTAAAATATCGACGTCGGCAATGCATTTTCGTCCTTATAACCCTGCCTAAACATGAGTGCGTGAATCTAAACAAAATAATACCCGGCTCGTTTTAAAAGTCTCCGGCTATATGGAAAACCTAAATCGTCAACATACGTCCCGATTCGGTTGGTTAGCCTCCATTTAGGTAGGGGACCAAATTTAATGTAGTGGATTTAAATTTCTCTGATCGCTTTAACTTTCTAAGCGGGTAAGCATTTTTACGCCGACTCCTTGCTGTTTTACGACTTTAGCATTTAAATATTTTGGTACTGTTTTATTTCTTAACCAGAAATAGTGTATCGTAATCATAATAACATAATCCACCTAATGTGAACATTGAAGCGTATACTTGTCTTTATAAAGATACACATCTGTGTAAAAACATATACATACCATATACTCTGAAATCTCTAATAATATTGGGAATTCAATGAAATTGAGGAACCCAGTCCGGGGGATCAGGCTTAGGGATTCCCGCCCCGACCAATAACCCTGCAGATGCCGAAGTAATAACCTTACACGGATCAATCGCTTCGGGTTACTAACCGTCTCCTTTACTGCACACTGCACACATTAGAGACATTTACGTAACACTGTTGATTAACATTACTAAATTAAATACGGAGTCCTTTATGCATTGTTTGTTCAAGCTATAAATGATAAGTATGCGATATTGTGCCAGGAATGGTGGCCACATGTGACAAACTAGCGATACATTGACTTCGCCAACCGGCACATGTTTGGAGGGTTATTGCCTTCACGACAATTAACTTGATCATAATGATAACTTAAATTGGACTAACACTAAAGAAGAGAACATAAAAAATCAAGAATGGCTCACCAAATTAGTTTTATCCATGTTCAGCACAGTTGTTTTACATTGGTAGAAAACTTATTACTCTTCTAAATGTTTTATTATCTATCAAGCACCGTAAGCTTACAGTAACAACGTCTAACGCGAAAAGCAAAGACACATAGCAAGGCAACACTGATCTTATATTAGTGTCCACGAAATTATTATCATTGTTGGCGTATAAAATTACAGCAAATCAAATTTTGTCCGTCAAGCGACTGGTACGCGAGATCAAGTGACAGAAGGCACGACGCATATGGTCCACTACATCGTCTAAGATACACTTATTAACTAACACCAATGTTTAAATGGAATAATAACAGTCCACGAGATTAGCGTGTGGCGCGTTGGTTCCGCGATCCTTTGTTAAGTGCGGTCCAGCACCATGGCGCCAGCTGTGATCGGCGTGCTCGGTTCGACGAGCGCGCGTCTGGCGACGGGACGATCGATGCCGGCAACAGATTTACATTTTCCGTCGAGGAAATCGGGAAAGTTTGTCACGTGCGTGTGTGAGCGCGGGCGGCGAGTACGGCGCGCCCGCACGCCGATAGTGCGCGGCGCCGAGTGCCGCCCGCCCTGCCGCAGCCGCCGCGAGACACCGCCACCGCCACCACCGACACCACCGGCGACACACCGACACTCACTATATGACATTGAAACCCGCTATCCTCACAGTTTATACACCACATGATAATACCTTCATTATTTTAAGCACGATTAGTTCACGAGCGTGAGTAATTCGGTTCGAAGCTCATTTGTGTGAAATCGATTGACAATATTATGGGAAAACGCAGAAAAAACATGATAGCATTCAGACGGAATCTGTGCCTAAAAACGTAGGATGTCATTGAGCGCAGCGTCGAAAGTACAGTTTTATGTCGGGATCGTTAAGGTGCCGAATGGTGCGGTACTGTTGGGGGTGGTTAGGGTCGAGGCGGTGGCACTGAGGTGACGTGCGGGGCAGGGGCGGCGTGAGACGTAGGAGTATCGATTTTGGTCACCCCGCCCTCTCCCCTAACGCTGCGACAGTGTGGGTGAGCCGTACTCTGTATAGTCGTGACTGCGAGATCGTCGGCTGCACACGGCGGGAAGCAGCAACCAAATATTAACAAAACGCTTTGTTCACTCTAGCAGGCTACTAACAGCACTTCGCAAACTGTCGCAACCAGAACATTTACTTGCCTTTGATTTTAGATCGGTGACTCACATGCGCTGAATAGGGCACTCACAACTTCAAAAGTGAGTACTATACTGGGTTAGTAGTGGACAGATGAATATGAATTCCATATTTTGGAGTATTATGTTATTTTAATCAATTGATTTGAAGTCAGACTATTTTGAAATATCTAATTATAAAGATTTTTCAAAATCAAACCAAAAAAACAACTCTGATGGTACCTACTACCTTTCCTAAAACTATTTCCGCCCACAAAACAAATAATTATCTTTAGAACACCAAGTTCCTCTGAACAGAGGAACAGGTAATAATGGAGATGAACGCAATGATGCGAGTGACATGCACGTTAACCCATCGTTACATTATGTCGGTGAGTGACGGAAGGCGGGCCGACCACTTGTGGATTGAGAGGCTCAGACGACGCTATTGGAAAATGAATTTCCTTAAGATACAATAATAATCCATAAGAGATCAATCGTCCCTTTGTATTAAATCTCCAACAAAAGAATTTCAAACCGCCTTGGATCAATGAATTAAATAAACGATCTAAGAGGTAGTACTATCTTTCATTGTGTAGTCTGTTCAGTGTTAAATATCCATAAAGGCCATTTGTATTGCTAGACATCTGTGTAGAGGTCGAATCAATACAACTATTCTACCTGGGCGGTTACATAAACTTTGTTACATGAAGAGAATGACGTAGATCTGGGAACATTCAATTTATTGAGTTGTAAACTGCAGTGATAGTGATAGCTTTGCAATCTATCACTAGGTATACATGATCCTATATCTACCTTGTTGGTGAAATAGGCTGCTTACGAGGCTTTCAATTATGGACTTTAAAAAGAGCAATAAAACGGTATATATTCAGTGTGTACCTGACTCGGCGCCCCTAAAAACCCTAAAAAGCACAGCCATTACCGGCGCAATTCCACCACCGACATGAATCTCACGCCCTAAGGGAGCCTTTTAATTTGTGCTTTATTGTGCCTCGACGAGACATCGTCTTCGCGAAACAAAAACACCAACAGCAAAAAAAGAAAATATATTATGTAGGTAATGCTATTGTGAAAATGTCACTTCAAACCTCATTCAAGAGTCGCTACAATTCACTAGCGAACTGAAATGTTTCTAAAGAAAATCACCGTTCATTTTGAAGTGACGTTTAAAAATAACATCACAAAACTTAACTAGACTAACCTTTCATCGAGCTGCTGTAGCTGTGAAGGTTGCTGGTAGTTCATGCGGCGACCATACAGCGAAGCTCCACCCTCAGACATGTATCCATCCATCATATCATTGTTTCGGCCACACTCCATTTCTCCAAGATTTATACGTCGCAAGCAATCACCGTCAGACATATAACCCGAGGCTATTTCAAGATCGCAATAATCTGGGTTCGAAAATCCTGGACCGTAATTTATACGGTCACGCAATCCCATGTTTTCTCTGCCGAAGTTTGCTTTCACCGTATTAGCGTGGTGAGGGTAACCGGGAATGTTCTTTTGCGTCAAGCCTGTGGTCCTCATAGGCAGTGTCAAATGACTGTTATACCCTCGCAGAAGTGGTCTCATTGGCAATACGTTCATCATAGGGTTCTCATCGTCCCCAAGGGAGTTGTCACGACAGTGTGATGGAGTACTGGATCTGCTCTCACTTTCCATCCTCTTATTCAACTCCGTCAATGTTCTGTTGTGATCAAAGGTAGGTTTTGGTACAGATCTGTCCAGAGGTCTTCTCTGTGCTGCTTCTTTCTCAGAAATTTCAGCTTCGTTTATAACTTCGTTAATGTAAGTTGTATTCATGTCCAGTCTTTTATTTACAGTGTTAATAGCAGTTTTAGATATTTCAGAACCAGATTCACTGGAAGGACGGTATATAACGCTACTATCACTGGAATTTGAATGTTGCCCTGTAGTGCTATGAGTGGAATTCGAATGCGAACTTTCAGACATTTGCGATGTGTGAGTATGACTTCCTGTGTTAACTACAGGCATCGGGGATACAGCCAAAGTCTGTTTTTGTGTTATATCTTTACTTAAATTAGACTGCTCTCTACTGAATGGAAGTGCACTTACGTTATTTGTAGAATTTAAACTAGAATTGCTTTGTATAGGACTTAATTGACTATTTGTACTTTTATGAATAATATGTCTATCATCTTTCGCTATTTTGAAGGTTCCTTTCACAGCGGCAGTAGGTTTTGGGATTCCAGTCTGCGGTCCAAGATTTTGTCCTGTTGCTGCTTGATTCTGGTTTCCTTGACTTGACGGTGGTGATACATTTTCGTGACTCTGGTGATTTTTGTCTGTTCTACTTTCACTTCGTTTTTCACTGAGCCTCATCTGACTTCCAGATAACTTCACCATCTTCGAGTTCCGTAAATGGTCATCAATCTGATTTAGTTTAGTGTTACTAATAGATTTAGGAGCAGCCAGTTTGGATTCTTTATCACGAGCAGAAAGCTTCGGGCTATTTCTCGATTTGTCACTATTACTCGTTTTTCCACCACTTTTGTTAAAACTCGTGGAAGATTCTTTAGGGGATTTAGAACTAACTAGCTTAGGTTTTACATTTTTAGCAGACTTGTCTTTTGATAACGTATCGCTTTGTTGCCTTATACTCTTGGGTCCCACTAAATTAGATGATTTGATATGTGAGTTGGGGGTGTTCGAAGATTCATTGAGGCTTAAACTGGAATCGGATCTTTCGCTTTTGGCTGATGAGAAGCCACTGGATGAACTGGTGCGTTTTGAAACAGCAGTACTTTTGCTGTTTTGTTTCTCGTTACTTATTTTGTCTTTATTGAAAAGCTTTAACTTATCGAGCATGGAATGCTTTGTAGGTGTTCCATTTTGACTGGACGGTGTCTGCGGGTGTTGCTGTGTTTGCGATATTAATGTCGACGGGATTTTGCTACCGGGTGCCAGTAACGAGGAGTTAGGTCGTGACCTGTAACCAAGAGGGTCAATTTTAGTGACGTAGAATTTTTGCTATTGATACAACATACGACGTATGGGACTCGTGTTCGTCGTGGCTCACTTGCATATCATTACACGAGATACTACACTGTTTATGAACACTGCCAAAGCCAGTCTTGTCTTTGACTATACATAAATTACGTCTGGCGGTAACCGACGACGCCCGAACACCACAAATTATCAAAAAATTATAAGGGATTGGTAGAGCAGTTTAATAGGGGGTGAGCCTAGTGCACTTAGATTTTTTTCTATTGCTGAAAAATCCAATATAATTTTATTTCACTCAAGACTCGAACCCTGAACTCCGCGTTCAATGGTCGCGCTTGTAGCCAATAAAACCAGGCAGTTCTTAATGTTAAATCTAACTCAAGACAAACAAGCAGAACTTAATTATCATTTGGAATTCTGTTGGTCCTTTAAAACGAAAACAACGAAAGAATGCAGACAAAAAACACTTAAGTTCTTAAATTACGGTAAATATTAGTCAAACAAGCAAACTTACCCGGATGAAGAAGTTGGCGCTCGCGGTATAAAGCTGACAGCTCCTTGTCCCAGCGGGCTAGTCGAGCGACTGGAGCTAGCCGATAAGCCGCTCTTGCCACCTGCAATAAAACAATAGCATTCCGTCAATGATTACATTAGACATCCGCATCACCCGCGAGACACGCCATCCTGTCACCTAAATCACTCACTCACGACTCACCTACGGAAAGTATGTCAGTTTTTATCGAATCTGTATTTACTATTTACAAAGTATTATCTCGCACATCAAGCTGAGTAAACATTATCAATGAAGAGCTAACACTCGCTAGATAAGTTTGAGCTTTTATCGACAGGCACGGGTGGTCTGTTCGAACTGCGCGCGCGACTACTCGCTCACTAACCTGCAGTGAACAGTGCATGCGCTGTACTGCACCCACCAAAAAATATTGAACCGTAACACCCCTTCTACTTCTCACAAAGTCCTCTCACGCAAGGGAACTTGAATTCAATGCAACAGATCACCTAACAATGGTTCGCTATAAATCGATACCATACCGACTAAAATAATTATTCGTGATATCATTACATTATTTTTCGAATGTATGCGTGTGCGTAAAGTAACCCTAAACAAGGGACATTAATGAGTCAATGGTGGCCATAAATAGCACACATTATTGGTTCCCAGTGACTATAGTGAACTCAGTTTGTTTTAGCACCGAAGTACCTATAATGTTATGATACTTTGTCTATTCATTGGGTAAAAGTAAACAAATACCCAATACGGTACATAATACCGACTTAGCAACACCCCCGATATGGACACTGACTCAGAAGGGAATAGCTTTTGTAATTACTGTCTCGTGGGTGTCCTATATAATTACGTAACTAAATGCCTCCGTACTTTCATAAGTCTTTGTTTTAATAATTACACCTGTTCGCTGTTTGATGATTACCTACTAAGTAATTATGAGGCACTGACTGTAAGATATATTATAACATTAAAAAAAAAAGATAAAATTATCTTTGTCCGAGAACTTTGCCCAGCAGTGAATGTAGTAAAAAAATTGTGTGTATTTTTCGTTTTATCCAAACGAAATGTTATAGTAACTACCCTCATTTGAGATCAAAAAGCACAAAGGCCTAGATGATTCATAGTAATCAACTTAGTATGGAACATAAACTTTGTACAGAACATATAAACAACAATGGTTACATTCAGGTGGTATTGCATAGCTCGAAGGAAACGAATCGTTGTAGTGCGCCAAATAACATTGTCAATCAACTGTGGGCTGCATCCGTTTTTTTATTCAGGCCGAGACTATCCATCACTTTAGCAATATGACACACTCAAACTACATACACACATAATTTTTGTTACACTTATGTAGTTCGAAAAGTTTTTTTTTCTGGCAAATATCAAACTGCCTATAATAAATCAAAACAATTTATAATTTTACTGTAGGGAACTAGCAACTACTAATATTAGTATGTTTAAACAGTTGTCATACATCGTTTATCTTGGTTCGGGCACAATTCAGATTCGTTTGGTAAAAATATTCACAAAACTTACTGAAAATTCAGTCTACCCCCTTAATTACACAAAGGCGTAGACACAAATATGATCCTGGCTGGTAACACTAACTAATATGAATAACTATAGCCACAACAAACACTTATAACTGTTCAAAGAAAATAATTCAAATATCTATTACTTTTATTCCAGAATCAATTTTAAAATTAGAACGTCAATGAGCAGCCAGCGTGAGTCGCGGCCGTCAACTGAGGATGCATCTGTATCAACCATGCTATAACGCGACATCTACACGATATCAGCGGGCGAGTCTCCAGATAACTCGACCCGCGTGAGAATCATAACAATCGTATTGACATACGAATTTGTGTCGAATCATTTTACGATATCGGCAATGCAACAAAGAAATTAAGAAATTTTTGTTTGTCTGAAGTATTAAGTAAAATCGACATCAGTTTTATCAAATTGTCAAAAGGCATCGCTTTGCATACCTACGTCATATAAAGTGTATAACCAATCTTACTCCAGGACAAACAACGATAAATCTTTTAATGAAAACATCTAAATCCAATAATCCAACCAACCGAGACCTTACGGCGCGGCAGCCCCCGGGCCCCACCGCTGTGCACCCTTTGAACCCTCACTAAAGATGCCCTTGAATATCAGGAGGAGGGGCATACGAGTATGTTTTATGTAAATAACTCAAAGAATTCAATATGAAAGTCCCTAGATCCCTAGACTATTTATTCAAAAGACGTTAACATCTAAACGTCAAAAAATATGAGAAAGTTTTAAAACACCACTCAAAGTAGGTAACCGCATTACTTAGAACAAAATTAATCCTCATTATTCATCCAAAATAAACACGAAGAAAGTGATCTAATACCAAACATTTATGACTACGATCCTTGATAAGGAAAGAATGACAAAATATCTGAAGATAAGGATGGGGACGATTTCACTACACGTGTGTACTAGTATTCATCAACATGTGGACAAGTTATAAAACGGATGACGTTGGGCACTTACCACTAAAGGTAAGTGAATAAACTTCGTGTAAACCCTTAGGTATGGCACTCGGAATTTATTTTAGGGACCTCCCAGCCCTCAGGTGAGTTTACGAGCGACAAATTGGCTTGTGGCAACGTTTTTGGGAATGAAAGCTAAAGGTAGCCTGCAAATTTATATTTCACTTGGTTTGCGAACTTTTGAGATGTGGAGATGAAAGTACGTGTTTTACATTATGCCTTATTCTGGTAAATATTTGAGGGCAGCTGAAGAAAATGAAGCCGCCGATCGTATACGCTGTGAAGCGAATGAATGCAATTTACGTTAGCAATCCTATTTCCAAGACTTGATTGGCATTGAATTTTTATTTCACTCTCTCGCTGTTTTCTCAGAATATTGTACCGTAATTGACTGATAAGATCCTATGTAGAGCTGTAACTAGAAGAAATGTTTCCTTAGTAAACGTCAACGTGTTTCTCACATCGTTAGTTTCAATTTGCCCTGTTTATCTGTTTTCAAGGCGTTCAGACACACAGACAAACAGACGCCCCCCACTGAGTGCAGAGGCTAGATATCGACGGGAGCTAAATAAGTAATTGGATTTAATTAATTTCACACTGACAAGACGCCTGCACTTAATTCCAACGTCTGGTCTGGATTGGCTGTGAAGTATTCTGTTTATGAATTATTGTGCTGGCTTATGTAAAATGGTTTGAGTGAAGCTCAGTTCTGTTTCTTTAATGTTCATTACTGATTTAGTATTAAGGAGCTCGTGGCTAAATAATAACAGCCGCGCGGGTCGATCTTTGGGCTAAGCCGAGCTTGCCTAGGTTGGCCTGTGGATGGGTGACCACTAATAACATACCGAGTTTCCTCCGTGCCTCGGAAAGCACGTTAAGCAGTGGTCCCGGCTGTCACTTGCAAATCTTGACAGTCGCTACAGGTAGTCAGTGGCCCAAAAAGTCTGACAACCAGTCTTACCAAGAGTATCGTATTACCCAGTACTAACTGGGTTGTGGAGGTCAGATAGGCAGTCGCTCCATGTAAAATACTGGTATTCCGCTGCATCCAGTTAGACTGGAAGCCGACCCCAACATAGTTGGGAAAAGGCTAGGCAGATGATGACTGATTTATTATTGAGTAACAGTTTTCTTTGTTTTGTATTGCTCCAAATTATAATATAGGCAGAGGCAGTTTAGCGAAAGGTTTTCTCTTTGTCTTTCTATCTAACCTTTCTGGTTCTTCCAAAATTGTTTTCGCTGTCTAATGATAAATTTCATCATCTTCATCATCATCATTTCAGCCGAAAGACGTCCACTGCTGAACATAGGCCTCCCCCAAGTGTCGCCACATTGACCGGTCCCGTGCGACTCGCATCCAGCGGATTCCCGCAACGTTCACCAGGTCATCGGTCCACCTAGTGGGAGGCCTTCCAACGCAACGTCTTCCGGTTCGCGGTCGCCACTCCAGAACTTTTCGGCCCCATCGGCCATCCGTTCTGCGAGCAATGTGCCCTGCCCACTGCCACTTAAGTTTGGCAATTCTTCGGGCTACGTCGGTGACCCTGGTTCTCTTGCGGATGTCTTCATTTCTGATTCGATCACGCAAGGAAACTCCGAGCATAGCCCTCTCCATTGCCCTTTGGGTGACTTTAAGCTTTCTGATGAGGCCCATTCTGAGCGACCACGTTTCGGTCCCGTATGTAATCACTGGCAACACACACTGGTCATAGACTTTCGTCTTGAGACACTGTGGTAAGTTGGACGAGAAGATACTGCGAGACTTCCCGAACGCTGCTCAGCCGAGTCGGATTCGACGATTGACCTCTTTCTCGAAGTTAGACCTACCAAACTGGACCGTTTGTCCCAGGTACACATAATCGTCTACAACTTCGAGTGTAGAGTCCCCGATCTTGATAGGAATGGGTGTGACATGGGCATTTAACATGACCTTGGTTTTGTCCATGTTCATCCGTCAAAACACCGGACATGATAAATGTACCGCTAGATATTCCTAGTACAATATAAATTTTATTGACGGTACGGTCTATTACGTAGTGCAATGTACATGTACCTTCATATATGGACAATTTGTTCCTTATTCTTTTACGACGCTCTTCAGGTCCATTGCTTCCAGCATAGGTATTTTATTTCGAAACTATTCGGAAATCTTCATCAGTGTCCATAAAGGTTATAAACATTTATTTTTAATTACATACAATACTGCTGGCACGGCCTTCCTTTCATAGAAAGATTGACTTATAGCTGAATACCTAGAACCTACACATACGTTGACAATACACGAATTAATCAGCCACTTTATATTTAAATTGCCTTTATGAAAAGGAAGTTGTAAGCGATATTCAAAGTAAGTAGTTAACATTATACATTGACCTGTTTACTAAGACTCGTCATGTAACTACTCACTAGCTATGTGCTTGAATCGTGGAGATAGCAGCAGCTGCTAGCCATATTGTCGTTATTGCTTGTATTATTAATACACCTATTGTTTGCTGTGTAATCGTCACTGAACTTTACAAATGAGGATACAATTAAAGTAATCAAATGAGCAACGGGTCAAAGTAGCCACTATGTGGAACCCTGATTGACCAGTTAGAAGGCGTCCTGGGTAAACCGCGTTGAAATTGGCGGGACCAGCTATACAAAACCAACGATATAATGCTGGAAGTCATAAGAAGCCTTTGCCCAGCTTTATGATAATGCAGGCTTACAATAACAGGAACAGTAGTTAATACAATAAACCGATTGTCTTTTAATTCACCGTTCTTCAGTTTCTATATTAAGGATAACTTACAATTGACATCGAAGCACCAGTAATTGGTATCGCTCACGACATTCACGGCTGGCTATTGATTTTCGTCGATCGCCGGTCCTACTGTGTAGGTATTTCATTACTAATAAGTCTGGTTTAATTTAAGAACAATCGATGAATTTCCTTCTCAAAACTGACTACACTTGGTCAATAAAATTTTACTACTAAGTACCTACATACTACAAAATTCAATGTTTATGCATGGCTTAAGAATTGAATTGTAGGTACTGCTTTGTAATAAACAACATTGTCTGAGTGATATTTGTTGATTTTTCTGCGTGCTTATCATTGGAACTGAAACAATCGCATTTCTGCTCACAGCCATGGTCACATTTGATCTTCTTGATTATTTGATCTTACTAGTACTGCATAAAGATATGTACTTTGTTTATTCATTCGTCAGTGAATGCTAGCAAATGTATCACCAGTAGTTGCAGGGCTGAAAAATATCTCTATGACTAGAAAACAAAAAGAAAGTTCCCTTCACCGTAGAATTAATCAACACAGAACCAGTTTCCCTAACATTTTCATTAACCTTTTAACCTATAACAACCGGTTAACAGTACAGAGTTTCGAAGACCAAGTACCAGGGCGTCATAGATAGTAGGAAGTTGAGTTTACCTGCATGCGACGGAGTGGCGGGCAGTGGTCGCTTGTCGGGCGGGGCGCGCCGAACGGCAGCGGCGGAAGCGGGCAGCGGAATCGACGTCTGCAGCACCGACACTTGCCTGCACAAACATTCATTGTTGATCAAGCATTGAACCAACATAGTAGATACATTCATTTGTTTTATTATTCAGCTTCAGGAAGTCTTAACACCTACCTACCTATAGTCGACCTATAGTCAAGTTAAGGTAATAATGCATTTTTTTTTAATTTAAACGAAGTAAGAACCTTTATAGAAAGCATAGAACTTAAGACTTCTAACTTTTGAAATATTTAATTTCAAGCAATTACTGATTTACAGAATAAAAATCGTATCTTAAATAATGGCTTTTACCCAAGTAATCACTTTGACTTGTTTATAGATACGGGTGTTGTTAGTCTTAATTTTACTAAGACAGTGTTATGAAGAATACATTTTCAATGATTACATTAAGGCTGGGGTATCTGCTAAATTAGCAACTCTATTTGTGGTGGTCCAAATTTCGTTTGAAATACTGTTAGAATAAAGTTCTAATCAGCTTGCACTACAAAGTGGTTGTTACGTCAGTCACTGCGGGCCGAATAGTGCGAAATAATGGTTTTTTATTTAATTGTAGGCTAATAAATCATTAGATCAAAATGCCAATCACTTTGTGAAGAAAAAAGTGTCACATATTTGTGTGAAAAAAATATTAAAACTAAATGCAGTTTAGGAGTAGTTAAGAAATGTCAAAGAAAAAATGCTTCACTTTGAATATTTTTTTCATATAGAACAATAAAGTTAGAATTATTTCAACTGTACAAATTAAAGTTAATAGTCTAATAAGCACCATTTTTTTGCACATTTATATTCACTCATCAAAGAGGAGTTACATGGACAAAACCTCTCGTTAGCAGATACCACCCCAAAGACAAGCGACGATTCGCAATCAAGTAAGATCATAATCCCTTCAATGAATTATCTCAATTTGTATTACACGTTCAACGCTAGACAGCTCTCATACCTTTTATACATTATGCATAAAATAACATAATCAATACATGATCCTACCCAGTACATACATGGGGAATCGATTAACATAAATTAATATAAAGTCGTTAATTATTGTTTTATTTCATTCATGCGTACAAGCGTAAAATAATCAATGATTTTACGAGTGTAAGGCGATCCGGTTCATTGAGTTACTACGAGTACTTGAACTTTTACTGTAAAGCGAATCAAATGTGCAATAGGGGTGAGTAGTAAAGTCTACAGTTTACAAGTATTACCGGTGACCACAGCTCTGCTCTAGGGATTAACTATCTCTTCTATTCTATACTGCTACTTTGGTAGGTAAGCTTGAACACTATGTATCTAGAATATGGAATGTAGAAAGTACCGTAGTGTCGTAGACATTTATATCTACAGAACATGGATTTTTCCCGAGTTTTCATTTCAGTTTTCGTTACACATAAAATGCCTTGACAAAACTGCTTGCTTACACCATACCTAAATGCTTCGATTTCATGTCATACCTTTTTCACAGAAACTTTTCAATAAGAAACATCTCAGCAGAAAACCAAGGTGTTGGCTAGACACTTACACTCCTCGGGCAATAGGACTCTTAAAACAAGAAAACGAGGCACGCCATTTTTCTACTTTTCTATTTCATAAAAATTTTGCTACAGATTTTCTTGTAATTTTGTTTCATGAACCGTAATTATTCAGTCCCCTCTGCTCTGGTAGAAGGGTAGGTGATGATATATTTTACTGGGTTTCCGGGTTTTAACACCCGTAGTCCCATAAAAGTACATCTGAAATGCATTATATTATTCTTAATCGGCGAGCGGAAAATTCATGTTTTGGGCTCGTAGCTTAAAAAATATGTAGGTATACGCACATACAGAGATACATGGTGTAGGTAAGTACCTACTTGAATAAGATTAAAAGAATGAATTCTTTGTATGTATAATAAAGGAGGTAAAAAAATAGAAAAGCTTGACTACAACATAGGGTGTTCAATTAGAGGAAGAAATAAATACGAAACTAGCATGAATAAACAAACATAGTTTTATGATTTGTTGGTATATCTTTCATCGTATCTTAGATATGGCAACTTTTGTCAACCTATCAACTACGTAAACAGTTCAAAGCGAACGAAGAAACTTTCAGCAGTAAGATATTAGAGAAGTCACACACAGCGATATTTTAACATTGTCGCACTATTTCATAAGTAATGACCCGTAACATGGCAGCCATAAAATGTGTGTATTTTTAACATCAAAAAAGATCTAAAAATGGATGTGGTTTCATAAAATTCTTTGGCAGCTTTCTTAATCAGCTTTTCTCATAACGAGTCATATGCATCTTTGTCTTTTAAATCAACAGAAGTAATTAATTCACTAAATCCTAGTTTTCATGACTATGTAGATCCGTATTTGTTGTGTATGATTCTACCTATTAAAGATAAAATACCAAGTACTAAAACTCAGTACCTACAACTAACCAGAGAGATACATTTTATAGTTGGAAGCAGTGCGCTGTACCGATCTGTATCAGCAAACATAAATAGAAGAGAAGCTCTTTAAGGAAATGATTCTACATTAGTAAGGACCTAAGGCCGCTGGGTCGGTACTCGCTACTCAGTCAGATAGACTAGACTGGCGGACACTGGCCGTGTAGGAAAACACGATACGCCTGCTTGAACTGCGCCTAGGCACGAGCGTGGCTCACGAATTTATAATAAACCACCGGCTAAGAAGCTCTCGATTGCCCCTTCCCATTATAGCATGTCGAATTTAGATAGCATATATTTAAAAGTAGTATTTAGCAACATTATTGAGTAGGTAGTTCAAGTTATCGATTTTCCTAATTAATAAATTGTCATGATCATTTCAGCAGTAACTAAATGCAATGACTATGTTCTGATTTTTACACGTTTGCATGTTACCTGTAAGCAAAATATAATAGAAAAAAAAAACAAATGAAAAATGCTATTTGATTCTGCCACTGCCCAATAGATTCACGAATGCTGATAGAATTTTACTCTCTTGCGTTACAATTTAAATTGTGTATAAATAACATTGAGACACCGATGTTTTCAAAGAAGAAGTGCAGTGTTAAAATTCTCAGAGCGAGTGCCTACTCACTGAAAAGCTCGTGTTTTCCCTTATTCCCTAACAAAAAAGACAAACTAGCAATGTAACAATTGAAAACGCATTAAATCTCTTTCAAGTTAAAATTTCTTTTGTATGGTGGTCTAAAGTTCCACTACGATACATCTTAATCCAATAGTCTGCGGTCTAGACGGGAATTGCTCTTGTTATCCTTATTTCTTACTACCTATTATCATTCACATAGCATAGGTATGTACTGCGATTTATACATGAAGTCGGTTAAAAACTACTCTCCTAAATTAAACATTGTTTAAACATCGAACAAAGAAAACTGAACTCATTGATCTGCTCTATCCAGGTATTTTTAGGGTTCCATACCCAAAGGGTAAAAACGGGACTCTGTTACTTAGACTCCACTGTCCGTCTGTCTGTCATCAGGCTGTATCTCATGATCCGTGATAGCTAGACAGTAGAAATTTTCACAGATGATGTATTTCTGTTGCCACAAATAACAATATAAAAACATAATACAATACCTTGATGGTACCCTTCATACGCGAGTTTGACTCGCACTTGGCCGGTTTTTTTTTTTAACTTATGTTGGCTGAGGAACCAATTAACACGAGTCTCAGCCTCAGCGTTAATATTTGCAAAAAGCGAGCTGCTCTCTAGCTTAGATTGACCCTGTATTAACGCGGCACAGCTAGGATTTTACCTTTATTCATAATGTATTAAAAACCGATTTTGACAGGATTTTCACTGGCAGATATTTGATGTTAAAAGGTGTATTTTAAGTTAATTTTAATTCCTTGCAGAAAAAATAAAAGTCTAACAAAATCCGATTCAAATAGGGAAGTCTGTTACGTAACTGCAACAACAACATCAATATTATATATTTGTTACAGTTTACCTACTTACGAACAGAATGCAGGCTTGTTTAGAATGCAGCTAAGTGCAGGCCCTTTGTCCGATCAAAGCTCCGATCGATAACGAGGGCGATATCCAAACAATGAACATGTGGTGTCGCCTGCGCGCGCGCAACTCGACTCCGTGTAGGGTTCCCAGTTAGAGGAAAAAAAAAACAGAATTGTTGCAGAACACTGGGGTGCTTTGAATAGAAATCATAAACGCTATTTACATTATTACTAATGCAAGACCCTGTAATATATAATAATAATAATCTATAATTAATTACATTTTATTACTGTTTGACTATTTTTAGAAATTCTGGATGTTTTAGAATTCCCCCCATATTCCGGACACTGAGCTGAAATTCCGATGTAAGGAATAATCCGGAGGTGTGGCAACCCTAACTCCGTGTCATTTGACATGCGCCGCCATGCTTTGCGTAACAGATATTTGACACGAGTGGCCGGAAAAATAGACTGGCAATAGTGGTGTACTGTATGTTTTTACGGTTTGGTAAACATGTTAACATGTTTTCGGTGTTATGGATATGCCTAGGTAATGTGGCAATCGTCACGGGCTGATGAAGATCTAAGTCCAATCTGTGAATGCAACTGGTTGAATTCTATAATACCAATATGTTTTGTCTATGCTTGTGCATCCCCCGTTAGTTAAAAAACAGTCTAACCGTTAGACTGTTTTTTTGACGTGATAACGTCTAATAAATCGATGAACACCGGCTGCACGCACGAAAAAGTGTCACATCGTTAAGCGCGCCGCGATCAACGCCCAGCCCAAACCCTTGGACCTAGAAAACTGAAAATTTTCACAGTGATTCCCTTTATAATTTAGTCAAAGAATAAGGAAGAATTTTTCTAAATTCAACCCATAACGGAGTTATATAGGGGATGAAAGTTTGTATAACAGTCCGTCCATTTTAAAGTTAGGATCTTACTATTTTGTGTTCAGCGTTTCTGATAATTCCACCCAAATAAACTAACGGGGGATGCACAAGCATAGACAAAACATATTGGCACTGTCAGTTTAGAACGTTAGATTCTAACGTTCTAAACTGACAGATATTTGAATTGAGCTGAAAACTATGCTCAAGTTCTATGTTCGGCGTCTTCTTCATTTCGTATCGACATCAAAATATTAGAATGTTTGGTCCCAGTGGCCACGTTTATTGCAATGTCAGAGGCGGTTCGGCGTGATTTTTAGTTAGTCTTTTATCTCTGGCGCTAGCTATAATAGCAATGGTTTGAACTGACAACTGCCAGTGTTACTAAAACACACCATAGCGTGACCTGGACTAATTGACGCTCCCCTTTTGGAGAGCAAATTCGTCAAATCTGAAAGTACAAGTAGATTGGTACATTACATCGCATGAGAAGGGAACTTTTGCTCACGGAAGCGCGGATATCATTTCCGAATGACTGACTCTGCTCTAGTTATCGCAATACTTGCAAACTATCCCACTATCTAAACAAACATGAAAATCTTTAACCTTAGGGTGAGATTGTGTTGCTAGTTCGATCACTTTCTGGCTCGGCGTAATTAAGGGCATAGGCGATATTATTATTACAGAGGAGATACAGGTAGGTGGATAGGTATTTCATATTCAAATCTTTGTTTCCAATCGGTGTTATTTCTACTTAAACAAATATCAACTTTAAGTAGAAGAAAATTAAATAGATTTCAGAATGACCAGTACTTTCGAAAACGTTGTTTGAAGTTGTTGAACTAGTTGTTTTTTTTTCTTTTTTTTTTCCTGTTGTATTTTCATCTGCCTAGCCCTAGACTTTTCGCAACTATGATGGGGTCGGCTTAGCAATAATCGTATTTATTTTTTGTATGCACGTCATGTCCCTGCGACATAAATATTTTTTCTTTCGTTCTAATATAAACTGAACTGTTTTTCTATTAGGAGTTATTCAGTAGCAGGTACGGAGTCTGGATTCGTTACCGGTTGATGGCAATAGGCTCGCCACCTACCCTATTACATGGGACTTACATAATCATATCTGGCTATATCTGGGCTTAAGGGGGATTACAGAGTTTTTAACAAACTAAACTTATTAAAGTAAAAAACACATATCTACCTACTTATTTGTTTACATGTTTGGAAACTAACCGCGAACGTAGGATAGGTGTCAGTGTTGCAGGGCGTGACACCTCCAAAATAGGAGCGCGGCGCGTGACATGTCTTCCGGAGCAAGCGGCTCGTTCGGAAATAGAGGCTGTCGTGAGACCCGCACCACGTGACGTCACGTCCTACCGTTTCACACGACGCGGTGTATTGAGTGCCTCTTGAAAATTTACAGCTTTTAACTGTCATGCTCTTTTTGAATTTAGGCTATTATAAACTTTAAAACTAAATGAAATTGACTTTATTCTGTCTAAACTGAGAAAGTTTACTGGAATAGTTAAAATAGCCCAAGTTCAAAATAGCTCCTGAATATGTTACCTACTCTGTAACTAACGAACTAACTAGCAAACGTAAACGAATGCAGCCACTTTAAATTTGGAAGAAAACTTGTAAATTTACTAGGAATTAACATCAAGAAATATATACATAAACACTCCATTTTTAGTACCTACTGCAGAGTACTACAGGCACAGAATCTTGGACGGACACACTTACACGACCATATAATCTCATAGCTGTCTCATAATAGCGATTAATATCGCCAACGTAGTAACTATTCAGTAATCTGTGACAAAAGGGCGAGTCGAGGGCGATGCACCTCCCTGCATTGTTTACGCACCTCCGCAACTCATAGCAACAACGAGATCTAGAGATCAAAGATAATACACCACTTTACTTTTACGATATTGATGAAATACTGCCGTAAAACGTGACTTCGAAGACTTGAAACTCATGATGTGTATTTTAAGCCCCGTTCGCTAAGTGAACTGCTCTTTAAACAACGTTCTGAAGAAATATTGAGTGAACAAAGAGTTTTCGTACCTACTAACCGAAGAAAGACAACGCCTTGGGAAAATAGGTCTCGTTACGGCAAAAGAATGATTCCGCCTTCATATTAGAATATGAAATGAAACACCACAGATACCGTAATTTACTACGGAAAAAGTATAAAAGGAGACATTATAACCACTCATAAGGATGTCTGGGAGACTTATATACCTCTCAGTCTAGAATAACATGAAAATCAAACAGAAAGTATAAACATGTAAGAAGAAATTAATCGTACTATGTGGCTTCATAATTACAATTTCTACATTTCATCACTCGAGAGTTCCAGCAATTAATATCTCGGAGAATTATATTATATCCCTGTTACTAAGAGGCTTTCTTGTAACTACCACCTCAGTCTAAGCTTGCTCCATGGCAACAGTCTCTACTATAATAATGTATTGATTGAATAACGTTTATATGGTTTGTGGTATATTTCCACCACGATATACATACCTCCTGACTTCGGGTGACGTTGGAAGGCTTCTAGATTTCCTGTTCTTGCTGTGCTGACGATGGTGGCCATGACCCGAGTTGGTATTCCCCATCGTTCGTTTATTTTCTGCTCCTCAAATAACGTGACATATCGCAGTACCAAGAACACAATACACTGGAGTTGCAATAGACACACATTTTGCACATTTCACGGATGACACTGTTCCCATTATATTGTTTTTCTATAACAAGTATCCCAAGCGGAGTTGTCACGCGAAAACCTTTTATATTCTCTACCCTAGCACGCTGGAAAATATTTGCTATGTATGTTATTGTTTGTGCTGTGGTTTATAGTTGTATGCAAGAGTAATAAAAAATCGTCGTGCTGACACTACTTACAAAGCACAATATTTTAAAATGTTTTGTTCATAAAAATATCAGAATGTCCTTGCTTTAATGCCAAGCATTAAGACCAAAATTCTGATCACTGTTATGGGTTTGGCGTGACTCAATACCTGTCTATAATTCAGTGAGCCGAACTCCAGAAATGCCAATGTTCTCCGGCGCTCCGAACATTGCTGGAATTTCAAAGGTCACCCGGGTCGCCGACGACCTCCGCTAGCTCAACAAAACGTTTGTTTCGCGAAATGTCTCCTTCGTACATCTCGCCCGAGGATAGGTCAAAACGGCTACACACATCCAACTCAATTGAGAAGCCTTCGCCAATATTAAACGCCAGTACTGCGAGCAATGACAACTATTGCGATTTAGTTTCATCGGCGTCTGCATATCTCTCAAAAATTAACGACCTTGTTAATGATCAAGGGTCCCGCATTAATGTCGCAAATAAATCAGCCATCATGGACATGACTCAGCGCATAACGGCCATTGTTTCTTTGTTAGCCATAAAATCATCCTCCAACGAAACCAAATTAGCCAATGCGAAACGCGAATTGGATAAAATTAAATTAAATCCTACTAACGTCAATACTAGTGATTATAACAAATCTTCGTATGCGGATTCTTTGAAACTTCGTCTACCTAAAGTTGGGCCTGCTGTTGAGTCGCGCGCCCCCCTTCCGTGCGTCGTCGCCTACCCTACCGCTGAGCGGTTAGCCGATTACTCGTCATCGTCCGCGACTAAACAAGCGCTAATGAAAGCGATTAAGCCTAGTGATGACGGATTTCAAATAGTAGGCGTTAAGAAAACCGCGAAATCTGGCGTTGTATTACGTGTCGCTAATGACAACCAAATAAAAAAGTTGCAATCGGTCGATGCTATTAGGTCCGCCGGCTTAAGACTTGAAAAACCGAAAGGCCGAAGGCCTCGTATATTAGTTAAGGACGTCCCATCCTCAATGGAAGACAATGCTTTTCTGCACGCGCTATACCGTCAAAACATTAAAGACGAGGTGCCAATAAATGAGGATGATTTTATTAAGTCAACTAAAATTATTCGTAGGCGTTCCTTAGATAATGGTCGCAAGTGGATAGGCATTGAAATCGAGTCCACAGTTCGTAAACATTTAGTGTCCACCAAAGATAAATTATTTATTGATTGGGCGACTTGCCGTTTCATCGATGATGTCGAAGTAGTTCGTTGTTTACATTGCCAACAGTTTGGTCACGTTAAGAAACACTGCGTTAATAAATCACCTACCTGTGCTAACTGCTCCGAAGCACATGAAACAAATAACTGCCCGCACAAGGATAATTTAAATTTTATACCGACTTGCGTGGCGTGTAAACGTTTTAAAAAACCGTTTGACCATCGTTGCGGGTCTCCCGAGTGTACCACGTACAAACTTAAGCTCGTACAGTTAATCCTCAACACCAACTACAAAAATAATGGATAGTTTAACTATAGGACAATTAAATCTCCACAACGATAGGGTGGCGACCTCTGAATTAGACAAATTAATTATCGATTATAACTTAGACATAGTACTTGTTCAAGAACAATACCAGAACGCTTGCTTACGTCACAAAGTAGTTCAGCTGGACAGCAAAGCACGAGCCGGAATTTACGTGGCGCGTTCTTCTAACTTTACAGTAACGTCTTTGCGTAACCTCATGACGCCCCACTGTGCCGTTGCGGAAGTCTCATCAGCTTCTTTTAAAGTTTACGTTGTGAGCTGTTACTTTCAATACTCAGACCCTGTTGCTCCTCATATACATAACCTCCGTCATGTCTTACAGTCACTCGCGGGCTGTAAAGTTATCGTTGGCGCTGATGTTAACGCGTCATCGTCTCTGTGGTATGGCAAGGTTAGGTCTACGGATTTCGACCGACGTTGTGCTGTTGAAGATTTTATTGCTGAAATGAACTTATCAATTCATAATACCCCAGATGCACCACCTACTTTTTGCAGCCCAATGGGCGAATCTTGTATTGACGTCACACTTTCTAGTGCAGACGTACGCTTGGATAGGTGGCGTGTCCTACCAGATGCGTCTTGTAGTGATCATCGCCTGATCGTGTACGAATTTGTTCCGGTGTCTTCTCAAGGTCCATCTCATATCACTGGTAATTTTAGATATAAAAGTAAAGGCGCGAATTGGGAATTCTTTAGCTCGCTTTTTGCGTGTCACGCCAAAGACTTCACTCGTGATGGGCTGTCAGCTGAAGAAAGTGCTGAAATTATGTCAGACACCTTCACTTACTGTGCTGACATCGCCATTGGTCGCGCATCTATGACCAACATCCATAGATGTGATTGGTGGTGTGACTACTTAATTGAACAACGTAAAAGCTATCGCCGAGCGCGTAGGCATTTAAACAAGCTTAAAAAACAAAAGGTCACCGGAGACCCACTCAACTTTGCTTTAAATGCGTTTAGAGTTGCCAAGTCCCGCTACAGAGCATCGGTGGAAAAATCCAAGGGTAATTTACTGCGAAAAATAGTAGAAAAATTAGATAAAGAAGGTCCGTGGTCTCCTTTGTATCACGAATTCAAAGCTAATCGATCAGTCGACCTGGCGTTTGTCCAGAACATTAAAGTCAATAATAAACACACCACCGGTATTGAGGAAACAACCGAAGTTCTATTAAATAGTCTGATACCTGATGATTCGCCGGTAAATGACAATGACTACCATCAACAGATCAGAGCGTGGGCTGCTGTGCCACCTGAATCACCAGCGTCAGACCTTCCATCCATTGACGAATTCATTAATATTGTCAGGAAACTGCCTCTTAACAAATCATCAGGTGAAGATAAAATATCTAATCGGATGATAATAGAAGCGTGTAAAACAGCGGGCGACGCCATTCTATCTGTTTTCAACCGATGTATTGCGGACGGCGTTTTCCCTCGCGTATGGCGACGTGGCTTTATACGAATAATTCCAAAAAGTGGTGATAAGCCACCGGACGACCCTAAGTCGTACAGGCCCATAACCCTACTGCCATCTTTAGGAAAACTCCTGGAGCGCCTTATCGTTCCACGTTTGCTGCCAGACGGGCCAAAGTTTCATAACAACCAATTCGGTTTCACTGTGGGAAAATCTACCGTAGACGCGGCACTTTCTGTTAGAAAAATTGTTAATAACTCGGAACACAAGTACGTAGTTGGAATCTTTTTAGATATTTCCGGGGCCTTTGATAACGCATGGTGGCCGATGCTACTACTTAAACTGAAGAATCGTGGCTGCTATAAAAACATATATAATCTTGTTTATTCTTACTTTTTAAATGGTTCCGCGAAACTCAAACTCGGTCATTATTCTATGTCAAAGCCCCTTACCATGGGATGTCCTCAGGGGTCGGTAATCGCTCCGTATGTATGGAATTTAGGTTTTGATGATTTTCTCGCGATTCCCCTTCCTCCCGGCTGTTCATTAACCGGTTACGCGGACGACGGCCTGCTGCTCATTCAGTCGAGTACTCGGGCTGGTCTCGAGAATTTAGCTGACACTTGCCTACGATTAATATCTCAGTGGGGCGATCGAAACCGTCTGACCTTTGCACCGCAAAAAACTTATCAACTAATTTTAAAAGGTAATCTTAAATCGTGGCCTAGTATTAAATTTAATAACGTTCCCGTGAAAAGAAAGCAATCCGTGTGCTACCTTGGTTTGGTCTTAGAGAGAAATTTTTCATTCATAGATCATATAAAAACTGTCGGTGAAAAAGCTAAAAAGAACTTTTATGCCTTAACGAGAATATCAAAATCTACGTGGGGTCTGTCATTTATAACTTTAAAGACCATTTATGGGGCTACTTACTTGGGGTGTGTGTGCTACGGGGCACCTGTCTGGGCCGATAGGGCCACCATAGGAGCGGCACGACGTAAATTGCTTCAAAGCCAGCGTTTGGCTTTGATATTCTTATGCAAAGCGTATAGGACGGTTAGTACTGAAGCCTTACCGGTACTTGCAGGTGTACTTCCAGTTGATCTTGAAGTGCAGCGACGGGCTGCAATGTACTATAACGCACGTGAGACCGCGGACGCAGACTTTTTAACCCTACGTGACCGTGTTAAGATTGCTAGATTATTCAAACCACAGACCGACGTCTGGGAGGAACTTTTGTCTGAATGGCAAGGTAGGTGGGATAATTCCATCAAGGGCCGACACCTCCACCAGTTCTTTCCATCCGTTCGTGAACGGCTGGCCAGGACATGGTTGGAGGTTGATCACTGTGTTGCCCAATTTCTCACCGGTCATGGTAACTTTAAGAGTAAATTATTTTCCTTCAAGCTTGTTGACTCGCCTTTTTGTCAATGTTCCACATCTGACTGCGAATATGAACAATCAGCACATCACATTTTATGGGAGCGCAGTCTTTGGCAGAATGAACGCAACATTATGTTGGATAGTGTATAGGTTACATCCGGAGTTATTTACTATACAGACCTTGTGGAAACTAGAACAAATTTCCGTGCGTTCAAGCGTTTTTGCCATACCTATTATTGGAATCAAATATAACAACTCACAACTTAGGACCCATTAATGTTAATATTTATCCGTGGTGCTAGGCAACTGGGCCTATCCCAGTTGTAAACGTCCCTTTGTGCCTATTGGCCTTGTTTCGTTCTGTCTCCTGCTGAAATAGAGGGAAGTGGAAATTACGGATTTTTCCTACTCCTCCACTACACTTTTCTGATTAATTTCGTTGCGGGATCCAAGACAGTTAAATTCATTCTCTGGGACTTCGTCGAGCTTCATTGTCTCGGCGCTTTTCTGGTGGTCGCCACTGTTGATTCTGGCTTTCAGGAGTTACAGTGGTTTGGGAACAGTGTGGCGGGCTTGTCCCAATAAAAAAAAAATTTCAAAGGTCAGGTCGGTTGAACCGCCAAGCCATAACTTACTGGCCATGGTGCACGACCACTAACATACCCTATATTATGTGCAAAATCTATTTTTGAATTGCATTTTATTATGAGAAAAGCAGTTAAAATGATTCACATTCACACACGTATAAATGATTTCTTTTAACAGAATTGATCTCCAACAATCATCAATTTAGTTAATAGTGAGTTAGAAAGAGGGGACCGAACGATTAGTTATTATTGCCTCTTTGTTCCGAGAGTTAAGGACAATGGAGAAAAGGGCCTAATTACGAGTGTCGCTCCGACAGAGTTCAAGGTACATTAACCTTCTTTGACGCTGAAACTTTTTGTTCAAAAATCAACTAATCCCTGGTAGGCTAGTCATGATGGTCCAAAGAAATGGAAATAGAGCGGGCACAATGGACGAAGTTGAATAGACATCAAGCGAATTTCACTGCAAATAGTCTTTTGTGAGCTGTAACTGGAACTGAACGCCAATGCGGTGTTTTGAGCGCATTATCGAAATTATCATAGCGGGTGCAGTGTTGCACCGGGGATTGGCGCGTGCAATATACTCCCATTCTGTAAGCTACGGTAACTTGCACTATTTTCATTCTCACGTAACGAGAAAGTTTAGATTAGACTGTTGGTTCTACAAAGAGGAATACAACTGAACCGAGTTTATTTTTTGCTTTTTAAATTTCGAATGTTAAATAACAGAATAGACTTTACATAAGCGGTGAAACGAGTAAAGTTGCTTAGCCACGATTATTATTCATTCATTGTGCTCCCAACGAGCTTTTGTTACTAAATTATACAGCTATTGTTATTACGCTATTATGACACGACGGAGCTTTGAATTTATTGTTTTCGTGACACGTTGAATAACTCTTTCATTCTTTTTTGATAGGTCGCTCAACAATATGAAAACTAAGTAAAACGAACCACGTTTTTAAAAGCCACGATGTCGAGAAACGATCATGTAAGCACACTACGACCAAATAAACATCACAAGGGTCTCCAGACGATATTGTGATGTGATATGCGAAGGTACAGAGGTAAATAATTCATGAGCACTTCACTTAAACCCGACGCCTATAAGCCTGACGCCCACTTCACATAATGACAATGGACAAATCGCGTAAAAGAAGGGGGGGCAGGAGGGGGGAATCTCGTGAGATGTCAAATGTCTTTCGTGAGGGATAAATCTAGATTGTTGGGTGATGCATGGCTTTGCTCGCTTTAATTCAACCATCTTTTGTGATTTTCGATGTGCGCGATTTTCCAAGAATGCCGTGTGTTGCTCGCCTGGTTTATTTCGTCCGTAATGAGCGTGAACTGCATTTGTTTGAGGAACAAAACATTCCATTTGTTGGTTATATCAATCATTGTGGTTTCTGCAGATGGGTTTACGTTTTCGAGGAAAGTTATATGGCTGTTAAGAACTGTGACTAAGAAACTTGTGAGACTGGTTTTAGGACAATGACAAATTCTTTGGCATTTCATAATATTAGCAACATTTTCTTATTAGTTATGAACTTTACTCTCCAAAGAAAACTTGAGGAAACTCAATGCAAGTAAGTACTTCGTAGGTTAAGTTACCTATGTAGAATGCATTTAAGTAACATCTGTAAAGCAGACTGACTATATAAAGGTGCAGCAACTTAGCGATAGCTTAGCGCCTTTGCTTGAACAATGCACTTATCTTGTTACTAAGGTTGCCAAATGCCAACTAACCAACTTATCTTTAACTTAACTACAACTTAACTTTTTTGGTATAAATGCTGTGAACCTACTCACAAAGGGTTGATTGAAACCATCCAGCAGCGGGAAAAGGTGGCCTATGGTCCAGCTTTTCCTTAAAATTTTAGTCTAAACCAATTTCGGTTCACTGGTTGAGTTGCCAACCCTTTGTAACCAGCACACAGAGAATCGCTTTACGTAGAAGCGAACATCGACAGGGCTTGTACAGCATACAGTTTTATGCAAATTTATGCGCGTACATATTCGATCGACCATTAATGCGTTTCGCTAAGTTCACCCGGCTTAATTGAACCACATAAATTGTACGTGAAAACGTTCTCACGGTGATGTGCCCAGCTTTCAATTAGTTACGCGATTAATTTGATGATAGAGGAGGTTGTTAGAAGGAGTTTACTGGTGTACATTTTACAATTATCTTTTTTGCATGTAAACGAGTAGATAGCTTATAGATAAGTCACTGTGGTTAAAATTATTACCTGTTACTCCAATTGCGTAAGATATGCTGTACTTTTATTCCGAGGAACTTCAAATCCCAAAAAGTATAGGAAATTCAAAATAATTCACTTCTACTATTGAATTGAACAAGTCTGCGTGACAACTGTGTAACTGTCAACATGAATGGCATTGGGATTACCCTTATTTGCAAGGTAAATATAAAACAAACAAAAAATTTTCAACAGAACAGTTATCGTTTTGGACTTGTACCTGCTATTTTTACAGGTCTTTTCTAGTATTACTCAACTCATACCTAACAAATCACATTGTAGCTACGAATTTTTCCAAGAAGCCGTCCTGGGCTAATTATTACCAACACGCAACATTATTTCTGTAGTTATTAGACGGCGGCATTTAACTGCTTCAGCACCATTCAACGAGGCAATCGATTTAATAAATCTCATCAAATCCGTTGATTTATTTTATAAATATCATAATTATGTACTGCTTTTATATGATTAAAATGTGAATTAATAGTGGTAGTAAATATTCTAACAATATGTGATAAATTACAAGAAATTATATCTGAACACGGTTCCTGTCAAGCCTCAGGTCTGTCTGTTGACCCAAAATGAAAAAAAAAATTGGTTTCTTCTAAAATAGGTGAATAATTCGTTTACACAAATCCTAGTAGCTATCTGCGATTTAAGGAGACACCTCTACAGCTGCTACGGAAATAGAAACGGACATTCTTAAACACTACACATTTCTGTCACTTTTAGAACGATCAAAAAAGAAGATGGAACATTAGCTTATTTATAGAAGTGATGAATCTATCAATCGTTTCCGAGAAGAAATGGGATGAATCATATTCCCCCAGGAATAATGACCGTAGGTTACTATTCTCTGGTCGTTCAGATATTCAGGGCAATAAATAAGTCAAGTCCAAGGTAAGTGCATGTTGCTGGAGACAGATTTATCTCCGTGCAGCCAATGGCTCTAGTTTCGTGAGATAATAACATAAAAGTGATTTGGTGGGACATACCAGCTGTTATATTAACCTTATAAGTTGTATGTTAGCTGGTATATGACATTTATGGACACAATTTGTATTGGACATTAATAGTGTAGACGTATTTTGCCCTAGGGTTGGTTTTTAATGGGTCTACAAAATTAGGGACGGAAAACGTTTATGGCATTTTTTATATTTGGATTCCATTAACAATTTCAGGATGTTGATTTTATGACAAAATGCGTTCAAATTGAAATTGAATGCATTTCGGTTTCGACGTTCACAAATTCTATATTTATTTTCGTTCTGTCTACTGACTACTGACTGTGTGGCCAAAATGAATACTGACAATGGTTCGTCAAAAATACCTTTGGGAAATAAAAATAATTACAGATAACGCAGTGGGGCAAAGTGTTAATTATTTCCTTCATAATTAAGATATCTATGCTAATTTAGTGGCAATATGCGACAAATTGGCCGGTGGACGTGTGATAGTGACCCATTCATTTACATTCATTGCATTGCAGTTGAGGAACTTTATGTGATCACCCTTACTGATAAACTACTGTGTGTATGCTCGTAAATTATTGTACCTAAGTAGATTAGGTAAATACGTGCATGTGATAAATAATTGTCTTCAATAAGTAGGTATACAAGTTATTTGTAATTAATCAAATACTAACACGAAATCTCTTGCATTCACTGAATTATTTTATGTTACCTTTTTGAGAAACAATGTTTAAAAGAAATGTTTTGCAAAGATTGTTACACAAACATTACATTAATTATATAAAATCATAATAAACACAAAAATAATTCAGCGATTACATAAAAGAGCTTTCAAAGAAAAATGAACGAAAGGATACAAAATTCATTGTAGACACATTAAAAGTCGCGAAATATTTGTGCGATGGTGATTCAACAAAAACGTAAAGACTGCTTACATAAAAGCGAATTAATTAAGCCCATACAATAGCTGCTATAAACAGGGTGTTTGTTTGCGCCGATGGGGGCGTGAGGGGCACACTGGTTTGTGCATGGTCCAAGTTGTGGGAGACTGGCGGTGTTTGAGTCAATGAGGTGATTAAGTTAGTTGGTTAAGTTTTGGTTGTTCATTGAAAATATTATGAGTAAATAATTTGGCAGGTTGATCTTGACCAACAATTTTTCTAGCCTTCAGAAAGATGTAAACTCATCGCAGCTAAATCCAGCAAAGACGATTGACGCAGAATATATTATAGTGCACAAATGTGTGCGCAGATGCAGGGGCACCCCCCTGCATCTGCGCACACATTTGTCAGATTAGAAAAACAGAGGAAACGAAGATGACCATTACCGTTATGGATGTAAAAGTATTGCGAAAAAACGCGGTGGACGTGGATTGGACAGCAAGACCTGGCTGTGGGAGAAAATGAGAAAATAAAAGGACTATTGGCAAAGCAAAGCTAATAAACTTTTTTTGAGGGTTTAATTTGCAAAAATACTTTTTTTTGTGAAAACTTTTTGGTAGGTAACGTTTTATTTATACTTAGTTTTGATACCTGAAGTTTTAAAATTAGTTTTTTTTTAACTTTACCTAACTGTAAGTATGTTTCTTTAATTATAAACGTATTCAACTCTTTATTTTAATGGACTATCGTTTGAAATAAGAATCGCTTCAGTTTACAGCACACACCAAACCCTACGCAGCAAAATCAGCTTTTAATATCATCTGAGTGCCGTTAATAACGTAAAGCCTTTTGTGTGAAATTCCAATGCGAAAAATCTCGCCAGACACGTTCGCGGCGCGCCTTCATAAAACATTAAAATATTTATTGTTCGCCGCTTCACGAAATTAAGATCTTTTTGGTATTCATCTCTTTACATATGGACAGATTTTCCTCGCGTTTCTTGGATACGGAAAAAAATGTTTTTTGTTTTGTTCGAGCTTTCCGTCACGAATTGAGCTTTTTTATTACGACAGCAAGGGAAATTGGTAGTTTTGTAATACAAATTACCAGATTGGCCAATTTTCCATCCAAAATTACTTTTGACAATAAAGCTTGTTTGTGTGTGGGTTCCGAATAATGCATTTTGCAAATGAACGATAATCTGAATTGCTATAAACTCAACCTACTACACTACTACTACAACAGCCTATAACGTCCACTGCTGGACATAAGCCTCTCCCATGATGGGAGGAAACTGGAAACTCAACCTAATACCAATATATTTATACTGCTCTATTTAAGTCTTAGAAATACATTTTGCAATTGAATTTCTCCCATTATTTACTTTAAGATTACGTTATTTATTCAGACGCAGACACTGCTAAAGAAATGAGCGCAATTTTATTTAAAGTTTGCTTTCATATTTTGTCTCTAAACAAAGGGGAGGGAAAGGTTGAATTTATGGCACACTTGGATCGGACGCTTTTGTAGATGCCCTTTATTGCTGAAAGAAAAATAAGCGCTTTGTTTTGTGCCTGATTAGCTTTCTTTTCTTTCTTTTCTTTCTTTTAATATTTTTAGTAAATTGTAACGGTATATTCTTAGTTAAATGTGAGTAAGCATTTATGAGCGATCTTTTTAACGGACAAGGAACTGCAAAAACATTTTTTGAAAAAATAAAACTGACTTAAAAAAACGCAAAAAAAGAGAAAAATAACTTTAGCTTCAGAAACAAACAAGTCGGTGACTTGTTTGTTTGATTCAGTTTCTTTTTTGCCACCGACTGGCAAATATTTGCCATGAATTTAATTTACATTGTTAACAATACATGTCATGGTAATAGTCTTATCCCCAATAAATGGAACTTAACATACCTAAACCTGTCGAAATCTGGGTGTATTGTACATATTTGCGTACCCCCTCAGAGCATACAGGCGTGATGTTACGTCATCCTAGCTATTCCAGCAATCACTGCAGATTTGCCGTCTATTTTTGAAGAGTTCCATTGTATATCTACGTATTTCACCAAATTGAAATGGGACCACACGGAAAGCACCAGCTTTCAAATAATAAAAGAATCATCAAAATCGGTTCACCCAGTCGAAAGTTCTGAAAAAAAAAAACAGTCGAATTGAGAACCCTCCTCTTTTTGGAAGTCGTTTGAAAATGGTGGCTGAGAAAAAACTTTTTTTTGGGTGAAAAATCACGTTTTACGGTAGGACCTAATGTAACGCACTCAATACATTGTGCTGGTGGATGCATCGATTAGCATGAAGTTGTGGAGGTATTTAAAGTAAAGTTATAACATTCCAAATTGGGATTATAAAAACAAACTTGTGGAAATGTTGGAACTTCCAATATCTCCGTAATTAGAAGGTATCCCAGGTATGTCTATAACAAAAAAAAAACGCAAAGACGGGAAGGACCTTTCAGGGCCTTTCAGCTTCGTTTTTACACCCATTATAACAATAAAAGTTGAAAATCCAACAGCGGGATTTATTTAAATTTTCCGTTAGAACCGCATTTGACGAGTCCTAACGTTAATTAACTTAACATACATACATTAAACGCAATATATTTTCATTATTTTGAAAAAAACTTTTAACGAAATGTAGGAAATGCGGGGCCATCATATATATTCATTAGCACGGTACCTGTGGGCTCGAGCTGCCTGCTCACGACACTAAGTCAGATTTATCACTACGGCACCCTCCGCCCTTTTTCAGTGTCATTCAACGACGAAAAACTTTCCAAAACTTCTTCAATAGCGTTTACTTTCTCGATAAATTATTGTTTTCCGGAAAAGAAAGTCATTTCAAACAATTTATGGAAAGATTTTGGCGTACTTAACTTGAATACTAATTTAGGTTCGTACTTTTCACTTTCAGAGATTTGTTTAAGACCTTCTTTCTTACAAGATGACAAGATGATTATCGTTTCTTAAACACTTATTTATCTTTTAAGCTTCTAGACTACGCGATTCCTTATAATTATAATCTGTGTGGAAAATTATATTGAAAGTCAGATAGGACTTTCATGCAACAGATTGTTTAACTGGACGACCTCGTTACAAGTAACAGTGATTGCAACTATCAAAGCTCTCGCGCATAACGTTGCGTCGCCTATCTGCGCTTGATGTGTTAGTTAATTAATTAATTTTAATTATAAACGTACAGTTTGTTCACGTAGAGAGCATAAATCGATGATATTACTCGTCTGTTGTATCGATTCACACATGTTTTTATTGTTTCAGTACAGTGTTTGCAAGTTGATAGTCGCTTAATATTAAACTGTTTACATTAATAGTAAATCATTTTCAACAGGATCGTAAAGCCTGAACTGCGAACAGAAAGGTTATCACATTATTGAAAGCTCTGACCAGCACGTGTTCAACAATATGGCAACTATCCAAACAATACAATCTCGAATAACGATCGGTTCATAATATTGGATGAACATTACGTAATGAAATTGATAACAATGGTTTGGGGTAAACGGAACACGTTCGAAATTCGAAGTTTTGGAACAGTGCACGCGCATGTGATCGTCCGCAGGGGCGCTCGATCACCGGCCCTCTACCCGCTATTATCGATCACCCCGTGTGACTGTGAACTATTGTTGTGCAGATGGGGGCCCCAGAATCTTTAGGGGAGACCTCCCTTTCATCCCTTCCTCGCCCCGAATCCCCGATACAAAACAACACTACCACGCCACACTTTAACAAACAATGAATTTCTGTGGTAACGACACATTAGAACTCTTAAATATTTGTACTGGAACAATAAACTTTTTACAATAATTACGTACGAAAATAGGTACCTCGAAGGACTTCAAGTAAGAAACACAACGCAGATGACGTAAAATTAAAGCATTTTAGGGTGTCGCAACGTTTTTATTGTTGGTTCCCCATTTTCGTTTAGTTCCTCTGGATGCAGAACCTACGGGTGAATTTAGAGGGTCATTCCTTTTAGCGTGACAAAAGGACATTTGTTTACTATTCACTACCGTTAGAATTATTCTTTGTGTCCAATTAAATGAACTATGCTAAAGGAAACTAATAAACGTGAGCTTTATAGTTTGAACAACGGAAGCGAACATTCCTAGTAATTATTTAAAAAACTATTGCGAAAGAAACAGTTAACCTGAAACTCTAAATTCTTTATCAACGGAGGAAACCATGAGGAAACGTAAGAATTGTTTGATATCATAAAAGTTTAAAGATCTCGTTTATAGCTCGTATTCGTGTTATTGCAGTAACTGAATCCAAACGATCATTCGGTTAAACATCACGACTCGGAACACGATAACAACACTATAGCCTCAAGCGTGCTAAATATCCGACACTACTTCTCCGTGCTAAGGTTTTTGTATTTAAATTTATTCCAGTGTTGCATTGCAGTGAACTGCAGCAAGTATGCACGCCTACAGGCGCCCGTGGACGTTGGAACTGGTTTCGCAATAAACACACACAGTCACAACAAGCGAACAATTTCTACAGAAATCACAAATTCCAATCACCAACATTATCCTCAATAATATGCAAACGTGGAACTGTCTGCCGTAATTAAACGCTCTTATCATTTCGAACAAGTGTCATTTGATATTCACTTCGCTAATGAACTAAGTTTAAACACAAAATTGACGTTTAAATAGGTACATAGTATCACTTTACGTAATGTTTTCTTTTCAGAAGAAGTTCATTCACACCAAAATGTTGATGACGTAAGGCATGAATGTCCGCAGTAATAGAAACTGAGGTTGCAGTCACAAACGCGAGAACAAACGTGTATTCAGCTTACAGGTCGGTGTTGTTTACAAAAAACATAGCGTGAACCACAGCCATGTCACAGAAATAACATTTTTATGATCATTCAAGTCTCTTTCATATAACACGGAATGTTACTTACTAGTAGTTGGGAACGTTAAACCATCAATGTTTCTGTTTATTATTTTCTTGGCGAGCTTACACTTTCAAAGTAGAGCCAAGAGTAGTGTTCGTAAGACCATATTTAGAACATCACTTGGATTTAATTTATGATTCACATCATTTTGAAACCACTACATGAAAATTAAGATCTATAAATTTCAAACAATTTTCTGTTTGCCTAACGAATAGCTATTTTATCTAATACTGATCAAGGAGTGGTAAAACAGGCTTCAAGCGCTGCAGCGGCTGGAACCGTGGCTTCAACTTAACATGTACGTGAAGTATGTATGTAAAGATAGTAGGACTAGACTTGGCTTAGCACGATTTACTTAGATTGTATTCAAATGTTCTCGGCGGAGGCGATTCGCCGGCGTTAAACATTAACACTTCAAGTTTGTTGTGAATAACCCCGAGCATGCTTGTTGCTGTTAGGTTTACTACATTGTTATTAAAGTCGTCACTCACACCTGTAGCTGTGTGTAATTGGACTTTGTTATGAAACATTTCTACCGCTACCGTTTTTATAACATCCTTTCACCGAAACCTCGGCATCAAGATCTACCCTTATCTTGGCTCGTAATACTTGCGAACAATGTCCGCCACGGCCGTCCATTTTCCAGCCAATCTGTTGGAGTAACCCCATTAGAACAAATTTGTAAGAAAAAACGTCTGTTTATGAGTAGAAAGATAAAATTCAGCGTTCTCATTAGATATTTCATTTTCCTCAAAAGAAGCTAAAGTTTTACTTTCAAACATTAAAGTTTGAAGCAAGTAATACTCGAAGTGCTGTAACTTATCTTCGTATTTCATATAAGCCTGCCTACAGACTGGACTGCACCTTTTTGTGTTGCGATTCTATTTGAAAACGGCTGGCTGCAGATACATTAATCACGTTTGCACTGGACTTTAATGGAGCTGAACCAGCTTTATGCATAGATACCTGTTCAATTGGCATATTATGTTCTTTCACACTAGATATAATACAGATAGTATGTAATTGCTTGTTCGAGCTAGATTTGCCAACAACTTTATTGACACGTAAAAGCAACACCATCGGTCATAAAGACTGTTTTCAGACGAAGTGTGTCAAGCCCTTTTAGTTTATTATGTTGTAAAGCTAGCTTTGGTAGTAGAAATCTGTTGCAAATTGTATCCGAATGAATGGGGGTACCTAGTGCTAGTTCTTGTAAGCATTAAATTTGATCAAGATTATTGTCTAGCAGAGCTGATATTTTAGTGTGGGACAGTTAGGCAAGCCTATGAACGAAGTGTGGGCGGATTACTAATAGAAAGTGATCAACGCATACAATATAAGTTATAGATCGGTGTATTACATCAGCAGATGCAATAGTAGACTAGATTAAAATGAAATCTAACAGATAAAAGTAGGAGTCATCGCCAAACCAAAACACGAAAACTAGACGAAAAGAACATTTACTGGTGTTTGAAATTGAGATATTAATAAAATTACACCGTGAATAAAAAATCTAGACAAAAGACTGTTTAAGTTAACTCTCACAGTTGTCAATACAATGATTGATAAGCACTGCAATTAAATTGTCAACCACAGTTCTCTAGCGTCATGCGATGTCCACTTAATAACAGAGGAAACGACAAAACAAACAGATTTTGCTACTATCAAGAATCAATCATCTACATTAGATTTTATTTCAATGTATCGCAGATTCTTTCAAAATGTTATTTCTTGGCTCGGGACCAGTCGGCCAGCCTCGAGACGTGGGCGAGCCTGGCGAGATAACCGGGTCCTTCGCCCGCACACTCTCGCGCAACCTCCACAGCATCGCAATAACTTAAAACGCGAACCTTGTTACATTTTACGATGAGACAGCTCTACGAAAAGGATCAATGATGGAAGATAAGGAAATCAGAATGTTTACCTTTACAAGAACTCAAGTTTAATACCCTCCGAAGTGCCAGTCAACCATCAAAACGTTTACACTGTTGTTTTCGGATAATTCGGTGTTAACTGTTAAGTATGCAACAGGAGTAAACATTGTTTACTTAACCGACTCCGACTCGTGTGGCATCAATTCAGTGGATTTCTCAATAGAAGTGCCACTTCAATTTATTTGAACTCCTGGAGAGCTTGACTAATTTGTGAACTCACAAATTCGAGATAAATTCCCATTTTCTTAAGCTCGTGTTAAGTCAGAGTACGGAGAAGTGATTCACGCGTGTAAACAAAACGAGTAACCGCTCGAATTAACTACAAATACGGCATAAAACGTAAACATGAAAATCATCTCTGGTCGTATTGCGTCCACTTAAACAACTCCGATTAGGACACCGCTTTACTCAGGCTATAAATACACGGCAGCGAGCTTTGCACACCATAAACAATAATCCTTAACACGATTTGTCACAGTCGGGGCGCACTCGCGTCGGTTCAGCGGTGCGCGGCGCGGGCGCGTGCGGCGGCCGGCGCACGAGAGCGTGCACGCGCGACCATTGCGTCCGCACGACAGACACAACAGTCGTCGAAAGCGCAAGGGCCTTCGCCCCTTCCGAATCCGTGATCGCGCGGCGGGATGCAGCGAATGCTAAACAGGGCTGTCCGTCAAGCCCGCATCGCTCGTTAAGCTCGACTTGCGCCATGCTCATCCGCTGCTTCGGATTAAGGGAAGCAGTTAAATTGCACCATCCTCATTGATTTACTGTCGTATTGACCATTAAAGTGCTAATGATGAAACTTGTTTCTTGTTTACTTGAAGAAGTATTGAGCTTCGAGCTTTTCAATTCATGCCTGATTACGACCCAGTCGATGAGTGTGTGCTAATCGTTAGGTGTTGTATTATTGCATGGCATTCCTAGTTCAATAGGTACAGCCCTGGCTAGAAGATGTATGAAAAACTGACGGGCACGGGTGCCATCTGCGCTAGGGAGGGGACCCTCGCATTAGCGGGATGACGTTATGCACTCCCAGAAGGGTTCGCAGCTTATCTCGTTAAATCACTCTTCCCGGGCCGGCGAAATAATTCACAGAGGTGTGTGGTAAACAGTTTCCTATGAGATAGCTACGATTACCTTTCGGCAGACATGGTTTTACGGCCGGTTATGTCCGCTACTTGTCGACATTTACTGAGAAGGGTCCAGAATTATTGCCACGGATTGAATTTTATATGAGATAGGTACAGGAAATGATCCTTACACACTTATACTTGTTTTTATTCGTATCGGTGAATTTATGTGTGCGCAAATGGCACCTTAAACATTTGTTACCTGCTACAAACGGATTTATAAGTGAATTAATCTAAGCGATGATAAAGTACCAATATACGGTAATACGCATTAAACTCGATATTAATATCCAAAGTCGATGAAAGTAATAATTTATTAAGCTCATGACTACATCTCGCATAGCTGTTAAACGTGTAGCAATAATCGGAGGGTGTGTACGCAGCCCTATGGCCATTGCGTCTCTTAGAATTCATACTTATCGATTATAATGAATTAATGATATAAACGTCTAGCACACGAGGTGTTTTTTGCAGACTTAATGTTATTAATTGTTCTCTCTTCTTATCTTCTTATTAATCTCTTCAACAGATAAATGCAATGTAGGTTGTAAAAGAAAAAAAGATCAGAGAGATGATGAATGATCATTATAACCTATATTGAAAGCTTTTCTTGATATAGTTGAAGTTGGAGCATATAAAAAGCTATAAGAGACTTCATGATTCATTTTAATGGTCATAAATATCCGAAGCTCAACTTAAACCGCTTTTTAATAACCGCAGTTTAACATAAACCAATATTATGTTAAACGTTAAAAGCTCATAAAACTTGGAAATAACGTTAAAAAACAAAGGAAAAAACATGAACGCCTGCATTGTTTTCGCTGTTTACATATTGTGTTCGCGACGAAGCCGGGGGAGGTTTGGAAGAACAAACACTATAAAGACAAATAAACTTTTGAAAATGTTGCGCCGTGCTATGAAAGTTATAGAAGAACCCAAGAATTGTAGGTATTGCCAAAAATTTTTCTAACTTAAGGTATAGAAAGGTAATTAGGTAAGAAGTAAGGATTGGTGTAGGTATACACCAATCCTTACTTCTTACCTAATAATATAAATGCAACAGTTTGTGCGGATGGTTAGGTTTGTTACTCTTTCAAGTAAAAGCGGCTGATAGGATTTGGATAAAATTTGGTTACCAACACGTAGGACTACTTATCCTGGTAAATGAGTCCACGTAGACGAAGACGCCGGCAGAAGCTAGTAATCTATAAGGTACTTTTATCCTTAGTTTAAAAAAAAATGCCAACAATGGCAGGATGCAATCTGCGTAGCATTTTTGTGGCTCATATCATCAATAATATCTATGAAACATCAATTGCTCGCCTTAGATCGCCAATTATTTTCATTATAAACAAGTCATTTATTTATTAGGCACTGAACTTTCACTCATATTATTATAAACAGTGTCTATTTATATCCACAGCTTTGGTCTCAGGAATACAAATCGTGCATGCACGACGTACAAATCTGCATAGAAATGAATAAACCGACTGTGATTGAGAGAATATATATTCTATATCCTGATTATTTAAACTTATACGAATAGCAAAACAGAAACCGCAAACCACATGAACTGTTCTAAACGTTCTATGCATGAAAACAAAGAGCAGCATGCAAAATGCAAACAAAATGTAAAAGGGGACACATTTCAGCTCGCATCACACGAATTTGCTGCAGTGCAGCCCGGCCACTAACGAACTTCAACGAAACGCACTAGTGCAACAAAATGTCACAACCAATCCCACGAACACAACATAATAAATCTATTTCCCCAATTTCTAATAAAATCAATTAAAATAACCGCCGCGCTGTTCAAAGTGTTGAAACAATGCGGAAATGTGCCGGCTCAGTAGAGAATCAACTAATTCCCCTTTCGCTTGTAAAACGGATTAAACTATTCGTGGAACATCTAAAAGCAGAGTGATTTATAATACGAACGTGAGAAAATATGAATTATATTTTTGAAGCGGTGTCGATGGCATGAGACAAAATAGACACGTTATGTACTGAAACACTGTAGTTATTTTATATAGTTCGGTTTTGGTTCCCAAATTGTATGTAGAATATTAATTGTAAACATAACTTCTGACAATAATTAAATGGGTAACTCCATAGATTTATGTTTTTTTCAATAAAAGTTTAATTAATTTAAACCGTCTCATACTGCCATCTATTGTAGGTAAAAACATCAATAATAATGCCCGTTTTTACCAACACTTTTGCACATCAAATTAAAAGCTTAGATGATTGCACTGTTGAATATGCAATTCTGGGTGCTCTGATTCGAGATTTGAAAATTCAAAAGTGCTCATTCATCGAGGTTTTTACTAGTGTTAGTGAAAACGCGCAAAAGAGTATATTTTCGGAGACACGATTCTTAACGTCTTTTACGCGCGAAACTTTGGAGTTTGCTATAGGGGCTCGGTGCCGATGCGGGCTGTTAAGTTTCAGTAAGGAACATGACAATTACAAGATTTTAAATTGTATTTATATAAAGTTATACCTACCTGGTTGTTTTGCGAACTTTAAGCCCTTAATTATACGTTTACAATAGACCAACACATTCCGAAAAATTACGTGTAACATTTGTATTTTTATAGCTGGACTAATTAAAGTAAAACTTACACCTTAATAATCGATATTAAGAATACACACACACAATATAGGCAAAAAAAAAATATATTTCAAAGAAATTATCTACTTATATGGATCCACATTCTGAAACTACTGGTTTCTTCAATCACTCTCGCATTGTTTTCGTCAGTTTCAATTTCAACACTGAAATCCCTCAGTAACATTTCAGTTGCAGCCCTTTCACCGCCTCAACCGACACCAAGCCCTAAAAGCCGCACGTATTGTCCATTCCTAACAAGAGTTGGATTAAACGAAGCATTGAACTCATAAGCCGTAATTTACGAGCAATAAAGAGTGCAGTTTAATAAGTGGATATTTCAACAGGGGCCCGTCAGCTCGAGCTCGGGCGATCGTAAAACGAACCGACTTGCTCGAAATGCTCGAAGTCTGTAGAAGACATTTTCCTATTACAAAAATTTCGCTATGGTGTTTCGTGTTTCTGACAGGTTTACTTAAACCAATTTTGATTGGTGAAGTTTGAAAGTTTCTGGAGCTTTCCAAAGCTTTATGTTGCGTTGTGTTTTTGGCGTTCTGCTTATTTGTGTTGATTTCCGAGTATTTTGATTTAAAGAAATGCAAAAACACATTCAGCAAAAACTCATCATCTTGGTACAGATAATTATGAGGATGATTTTCAACGAATTTTAAAAAGCGATGGGTATGTAACATTAGTCAAACTGAGCTTCGAATAACCTCAACGTGCCTCAACTTTAAAGCACCAAAACCACAGTCCTAAACCAGCCACTGTGGGTATTTGTGTATGCCATTACCATTAAAGAGCGTAAGAGAATTATGTTTGTTGACGGAATAGACAGACGATAGTGACGAGCGGCGCGAGAGATATGTAAACAAACATGCCATGACACGCCGCGGCTGCTGACTAGCAAACAGACCAAACATGCGGTCGGCTTTCAGCTCGAAACCGATCTGTTTTAAAAGGATCATGCCATTTGCGTAAACGATTATAGAACATGAGAAGCAGATCGTAATTTCTGTAATGGAATATCAATAGCTGTCGAAGTAAACAGTTGCAAAGCCGCAAACGTTGACAGAAAAGATCAAGATTTTCGCAGCTAGGGGTTAAAACCACCAAGCAATTAACCGAGCCTAAGCCGGGTGTTTATGTTGACAACTCAACGGGAAATTCGATACGAGCTCTTAAGTTCACACCACCAACCACCATTCCTAACTTGCGTAATTGGCTACTCGAGCCCTGCCCCTCAGCCCTCAGTAATTGTACACTTATCGCGGCAGGAGACGGAGCCCACTTGTTATTTAAAATGAGCGATGATTCTGTCATCTGTCAGGATACCGTTATCTTGGGAATTAAGTTTCGAAGATTTCGCATCGGTACGATTGATCGCGGTGTCAGGAGTCAGTGCGAATTTTAGTAATTAGTTTTAACGGGTACGTTGTTGTTTGTAACTGTAATTTCGTAATTTGTTTCATACGTCTTCTTGCCAGGATTGTGTGCAGTGTTATTGATTCCTGTTTCTTCAGGTTTCTTTACTCCTTCGCGATTTTTTTTGCAATGAGATGTCTTGACAAATATGAGCTGTCTAACCGAAATATTTGATAAACCCCCTGAGAATTCCATGATAATACATTACCATGATTCATGAAAAATGCGAGTCGTGTGTGGGCTGTTTCACTTGCAATATTTTTGTTTCTCCTTTATTTACAAACATATTCTTAACATCAAACGAAAAAGTAGAACACTACCGAAACTAATTGCTTTGGTAACTAATCAACAATGCATTCTCCTGAGATGGAATAACTAATCAACAATGCATTCTCCTGAGATGGATGAAGAATTATATTTCTAAAAAAGGGAACAGAAACACGAATTTCGTAAGTTTATGAATGAGAAACCAGCAAGCATGATAATCTTTAAGATCGAAATCCAGATGAGGAAAGCACTCCCTAAAAGAGAAAAGAATGGGCCATACCGCCATAATATTACTATCACAGATCACAGCTGTTGCATCACGTTGAATGTCACAGAGACATTTGATGCGTTACACAATTTACATCATTATACTTAATGATTTGTTTTAAGTGTTTACCCAGGGCACATAAAAGGTATTCAGTCGGTCTCTACGGGCCGGGCCCTTACATGGGCCGGCCCGGTAAGGAAAGTGGTCCCATTGTATAAACGTGCGCCTTCGGTTGTTCACCTATGTGAAAAACTGGCAGAATTCTAAATGTGGACCGGTTCTCTTTGGCAAGGAATGCACTCACTTTTTCTTTGATGTTACTTACAAAAATCTATATAGAAACTTCTTTTAGGTTCAAGTTGGGATTGCTTGTTTTATTTTGGATTGGAAATAGAGGCAACTATTTTTAGACAAATAAACATTTACTTACTGATTTGGAAAACACTTTCGACTGAGTAGCTTAAAGACGATAGTGATTAAGTTGACTTAACTAAGTAGTTGCCTTATCTGCTTTTATCAACAGCATAAGAAGGATTTGGAACAATAATATAACAAAACCTACAATCTATGTAAAAATAAAACATGCTGTAGGTAACTTTTATGAAGAAAATCTGTCAAAATCTTCCAAATTAACCAGAAATTGAATATCCGATTTATTTTAATTTAATTTACGAATTCATTCCCAACTTATCAAATGTCACAACTTTCATAGCTGTAGACAGAAGAAACTTGGAAAAAACATTGGAAACTTGTAGACTATTATAAAACGTTTTTTACTCATATAAAACTGAGCACAGCACGTGCTACCAAGTGAAGCGGACGACAACGCCGACGCAACAAATGACAAACAATGGCTTGTTAGCCGATTGTCGTGAGTCAAGTTCGGGGGTCCTGACGGCCTGACGTGACATCCTCACATTGTGCTCGCAATCAGGGAAGCATTGACCGGCTCCGGTGTCAAGAGCCTTGAGGGCCGTCAGATGCAATGTGGCTTGTTTATTAACATGTAAATAGCTCTTTAGGTTCTTAAGGTGGCTGTTGCTACCTGTTGTGTGTTTTATGGGGTAATTTGGGTGTTGAAAGATTATGAAATGTGTGTTCTTAATAATAATGATTGTTTGCATGAGTTAGTACGTTGGGTTCGGCACGAGGGCAATGCTTTAATGACTGGATGGGATACTTAAAATTGTATCCTTGTTTGCACATACAGGAGCTGATGGACGTTATTGATGGTGCGAACTCGTTACCAATTTTGTTTTTCTCATTTTGTGCCGATTCAGTTTAGATTACCATCCGCGCGCTTAATAGAATGGGTCATTTGGTGCACCCTGGACCCTGGAACCACCATACTGTTTTTGTTGAACTACCCTCATCCCATTTAAAAAAATCACCATATGATTATTGAGCTATTACTACCTACTACGTATAGAGAAGACAGCGCGAACAAAATCTGTGCGGCGTGCGGGGTGTGCGGGGGGCGGCTAACCCCGTATATATGTATATAATGTTCTGTAGCGACTGAGTGAATTGCAGCCAGCTGCAGCAGTTGAACGGAGCACAGATTTTGTTCGCGGTGTCTTCTCTATACGTAGTAGTAATACTCGTAGCTCAATGCATACGATAGGAGAAAATAACTGTCTGTCCAGTGATCCAGACAGTGCACTGAGATAGTTCACTTGAACCATAAAATATACAAAGCTGCTTCTTGGAGCAAGGCGAACAAACATCGATTTCACTTCAACGTATACAAAACGTTGCCAAAGGTAGTGTCCCTGTCCCAAGTTCACGTTGCCAAGTGCAGTCTTTGTTTACTAACATAGAACATGAGTAAACCTGCCTCTTCTCGGCAACTCGCCAATAGAGGGCGCTAGTCAGAAATAGAAATGTCACTGGGCGGCCGTACGCGAGAATTATTGCTTTCTCCGCGATAGGCATTTCCGATCTTCCGACTAACAGAAGATGAGCTTTACGATTTTGTATTTCTGAATGTGGCGTACTGTCCTAGCGTTTAATGTGACTGGACTCCTAGACTCAATAACATACATAGGTACTTCTCCTATCCGTAAAACAGTTAACATGGAAATAAAAACCACATCTTCACTATTAAGATCAATCCTTATTTTTCATTTCTGAACAAATCATAGCAAGTAAACGACAATTTTGTTTAAAGTTTTCAGATACGGACGGACGAAAATTTTATCTTATGGTAGTTTATAAATTCAGGTAGGTACCTAGGTATTTAAACACCTGTAAACTAAAATCTACACTAGACTATTAAAACTCCCAAAGCGGTACCTATAAGCTCTGAAGCAGATTTATTTATAAATGCTTGCTACGGAGATCGCGCGTCCGAGTTCGGAACTGAAAACGAAAATACAGTATTCTGAACAGTTGGTGTACTTTGAAACAAGCTGATAAGTAGGAGGAGGTAGTAGTAAGTACTAGGTAGGTTACTGTCATTACAGAAGTTATGGCCAAAAGTAATTTCAATCAGTAGATATAAAGCGATTTTAACTATGTATCTTGTAATTTTATGGTCATGTAGTTTCGAAAACGAAAAGCCGTTAAAGTTTCGTATTGAAGGAAAGTACAAACGTTGTCTACTTTTTTAAAGTTATTTGAAAATAATCAGTTAACTATCATAAAATTTTTGATTATTGTGTGTAGGTACCTTTTTTCTTTTCGCTCGGTATCGTCAGCATCACCTAGCTGCATTGCATCAACATCATGTAGCTGCATAACTTACACAAACGTGAGTAAATGTAAAAATTGTATGAGAGCCATCTAGCGTCGAGTAACCGCATCGCTTTGAGTTCAACTGCTACTACAGTTTAAGCAATGGCATTATAGATGGCGTCAGCAGCGAAGTGAAAATGTTCCTATTTGATTGTAAAACACAAGAAAATCCGGATTAGAAAACGTGTTATGTAATAATAAGGAACTTACCGATTTGCTGTTAACGTCGTCATCTCGACGTTGTTGGCACACGCTGTTAAAATCTCATCGCAACTGCTGCCACCTGTTATGCGTTGTACTGCACTCAGTGAAACATCCTCGCTTGAATTCTTCCCCGCGTTCGGAACATTACCGCTAGATGGCGCTGTTCTTTGTTTGGTGGCTTGTTTATGTCGACTGAGCGCAAAAAATAGAGCCAACACTGCTTTTAATTTTGCGTCCCGGATGTCCGCAGCTGTTACTTGTTCTAATCCCTGGACTTTTTGTGCGTGAAGGAAGTCCAGACAACATTGAACGTTTTCCAACTGTAAAGAGAGAAAAGGGTTCTTAGCTAGGCAAATTACAACTTAGGAGTTGAACAGGGCTAAAATCCAGATTCACTTTGAGTAAGTAGGTTGAACTTTGTGTAGTTAAGTAGTTCATTAATAAAATTACCTGCAATGGGACGATAACAAAAGTCTCACATCTAATATTTATTCTGAATATTTAATGTAACCTAGACTTTTGTCGTGATGACTTTCATGAAATTCAATTAAGTAAGTAATACTTATTAGGTAGGTACCTAATTAAATAAACGTAACGTAATTACGTAGGTTAACGACTTATTATATCAATTCATTCATCGTCAATTCAAAACAGCGACCGCTCATAACCCATCATAAAAATCGGCTTCTTAAAAACAAAAATGGTATCAGTGCACAAATTCGCAATCGCAATGTGACCGTACTATTAACACTATTATTAATTAATAACACGAAGCTTTTACGTGTGTTGTTGCTATTGTCATGCGCATGAGCATTCGCTTCCGATCTAACACGAGGTGCGTGTTAATGAGTTTATCGGTTTACGATAGTCCTTGAAATATCAAATAGGTGTTTGGGATTGGACAGTACGTGCACTTATTTCACGAATTTGGTGGGCACTTGTTAGATAGGTTGATAGACAGAAACTCAGAGTACTTTATTGTACGACAAAATTCTTACAATATTGCCGATTGTGGGGGTACAAAAAACTTATTAAAGGATGGACTGAACGAATTTAATCAATGATACCTAGTACTAATTATTTCTTTTTGCTAAATTAGATACGATAAGATCGTTAATGTTATGTTGGCATAATCAAACCACCGTCTGTGCACTTTGTTTAGCTTTTAATTTGTGGTTACTTTGCTTAAAGCACCTATTAGAACCTCGTGCATGTGCTTCACTCTCTCGGATTGACGTCGTAGTTAACATGAATCAGACAACAAAACTACACGCTTTTGAAGCTTCCAGAATCAATTGGTGACCTCAATGTGACATGTTGAACAGGTAAGAAGCATGCATCGCTTGCGCACGTTGCGACACGATTACAGCCGGCGCCGGACCTTAAAAGGCAAGTCTCCTGAGCTCATAGGTCACCGGCACAACCACTGGCTCCCGACGACCGTCATTGTGGACCTACCCTGCCAGATCAGGGTTGACTGGCGAAAGAAATTGACGAGATTGACGAAACTCTTTGGAAGGTGGAAATGGATCTACGAGATGCATTTGCCTGACAAAGGTGTAGTTAAATCCGTTTCTTTGCCCTTAACGTAGCAGATTTTTTGCAAGGAATTGGGATCTGCCATAAGGATTTGATTTCACCGCACATAAAGGCTAACACAAGCATAACCCGTATAATCTGACCTCTTATTCTTCTGAAATTCCGTTCTATTCTAGATCTGCGTATCATCACGAACGAACTATGAAAAGAACAACGTGCGGTCGAGTACCCTGTGGTAGTTACCCAACGTTTCAAAGCTTTTGTCTATGCGTCTCCTACGACTGAATGAAAGTTAGTGTCACTTATGTACCTATCTAATATCTATGCAAAGTGCTGCCGACATGAGGTGAGTAAGTTAATAGGTGTTACGGTGGAGTTTGCATGACAATATGGTAGTTACCAGCTTGGAATAGCCTGGAGTGGAGAATACCAGTCTGCTGCTATATTTTCTGTCTGGATTATTAAGGTTTTTATTAATAGGTAGGTTACATACTAGTGTTAATGATCAACTGTTTGATGTTTTTTTCAGATAATTCGGATGGGAAACACTGACCTCATCCACTTTATATGGCGAGTAAAAAATCATTGTAAAACCAAACAAGTCTTCCAAAGCTACAATGGTGCAAAATTAAAATGGAACAACACTGCCGAATTCTTTGTTAAATTATGTCACAGGTGTGACGGTAACATAATATTATGATATTTTGTCAGTTTAATAATGTAAGTAATTTGATGCTACTATTGTCACCGGCCGATATTTGAGACCAAAACTTCCACCTCTCTGCCACCAAAAAACATTTCGCCAGCCCTGAATACAAGAAAAGTAAAGCAACTTTGTGACATGGTAACATGTCTTACAACTGCTATTTTGTATCTTTTGTGTGATTTCTCGCGTCCCACAGGAACAAATGTGGCCCTCCCACGAATCGTTCTCATCGTGACAAAACATCAGTAAAGGAAGATGTCTGATGTCTCATTTCAAACTGGGTACCTACAGACGATTGACGTTAAAATATTAAGTGTCAAGTTTGGCAAAGAAATTAAGATGTGACTTGACATTGCCCACCCAGTTGTAAAAATGTTTGAAGATCTGCCTGCCTAATAATACGCTTCGGTTTTGTAATTAATCACTAAGCCAAACTGGCAAACCCTTCTGAGAAAAATTCGGTAGGTAGGTACAGTCGTGGTCTTTTCCGCCTGATCAGTTAATTTTTTTTCGTTTAAATCGTGTGGAGGCGCCGAGTCACGCCCCCTTAAACTTTAGGCCTATTAGGAAAGGATCAACTTTGGCGCGCAAACTAACAATAACTCTCATTTGGCGTGCGTCGTCGGTGCGCTCGGTCGATCAGTATCTTTTCATTCATTATTTCTTTACAAAGTCAACGGGGCGGGGCTAGAGAGCGTTTCTATGTTGTAAGTGCAAGCAAAAATTAGCTTAGTGGTGATCAGACGGGAGTGTCCTCGATAGTACCTAATATATCTTATTCACACCATGTTGCTTACGTCAACATTTAAGACTCAAGTCGTTAGGAGTTTTATTAAAGTTAAATATGTAGTAACCATCATTTCAGCGATAACTCTTGAGAAAAGGCCTTTGATCTTTCTTGTTTCAGTGGTCAAATGACATTCGTTTTTCTAAATACTTTACCTATTTTCAAAAAGTTACAATAACAATACCGGCAAGTACGGACAAATCTTGTAACTAGGTGGATTAAAATTGATGATACTTACAAAGCAAAATTTATGGTAGATATGGAATTATGATAGCCCTAGATACATTACATTGGAAGACTCAGTGGCGTGCTGAACCAACAATACAGCAAGCCCATGAGGCAAGCAGAATGTTCAGAAACCCTAATACCTATCATGAAAAATAATAATTACTTAGGTTATAAAGGCAAGTCAAGCTTTAAGGCTGTATGAAAGTACCGTTACCGCCACTAACGAGTATAGGTATCTAGATTAACAACGATGTTCAAAAATATGCCAAATGAAGTCCTTGCTCCTAATAGAACAACAAAACGTTATAGCCAACGAGGTCACAATTTACAAAGCTGTCAGAATGAGTAGATTGCAAGCATCTACCGCTGAGGATTGAAATTGGCTTAAACCGCTTAGGTACAGAAATAGAATGAGAAAATTGTCTCAATTATGTCACTGCCTTACTTCAATTACGTCGGAAACTGTCAGAGGATGTGTATTGTTGGTGTTTTATAATATTTATTTTTATTTTTATTTAAACTTATAAACAATACATATATAATAATAGTACATACATAACAATAGTGGTACATAGGCGGACTTAATGCCACCAGGCATTCTCTACCAGTCAACCGAGGGTTAAACAGGAAAACATAGTGATAGGGTACAACATAATGTATGTAGGTATGGAGACAAACTTGAATTAGGAAAGTTATTTTCCAGTAGGAAGTTCTCAGTAACAGTGGCAATAGGCACGCCCCCTATTACATGGGAAAAAAACATAACTAGCGAAATGTGGGTGTACTATTAGGTACACCTCTGCCTGACCCTTCGAGGATTACAGGCGGGATGTTATATTATTACTTTTTTTTTTTTTTTCGGATGGTATATCATCAATTGAGTTCTCCCGCTCTGGGCGGAGCAGGAGGGAGTGTCAGACTTTTACTGACTAAAACCCATCCATGTTCCTTCATCGCCCTTTGTGTTCCGGGGCCACGGTATCTCTTTCGAACAGTCCCGCAACCCCAGCATGTTATATTATTACCTGATATTGCAATTGCTACGCCAAAATTACTGAAAGGAAGAGAGATAAGTACTCGAAGAATGGTAATTCATTGATGTAGTACCTCATACTTGTAACAAACACCATGAAAGCGGAAACTTGGCATACTTACATTAATATTAAAAAAAAACCCTCAGCCAATAAACTAATTTTAACCTGTTTCGAGCAGAAACCGATTTTAAAACAACATTTCAATTTGGTGTTATCCAATTGGGCTTATATTTAATGATGCTATTTCAATTCCTCATTTATTAAATACATTTCACTTTCCGAGCTAAACACGAAACTTTGGCTAGCCCTCGCCCATTCAGATACCTAGCTCATTTCCTTTCATTGACTATTACCTCCTGATAAGATAAGCTCGCAGTTTTGTTTTCCTGTAATTTCCCTTATCAGCAAGAAAATGGGGCATTTGCATTAAGTAAAACAGCAAATGTTTTGTTTACATAACAGTGTTTAGTGTTCTGTTCAGTAGACGTAAAATTGGTTTAATGAAACATGTGAAAAATATTAGTTTCACAAGGGTTAAAGCCGCATATCTCTAGCTCAGGTAAAGCCAAATTCCTAATTCTTCATTTGCTAATAATATCGGAAAAGACAAAAATCGACATTTTGTAAATAATGAAAAAAGCTTTAAGTCCTTAAAAGCGTACAGGGAGGACCCTCGTACGCCTCTATGGACCTAAAGGCGTGATCAAGGTCATTTAAAACGTATGGAGGGCCTGTTTAGAAAAATGGTTTTCCTAACTATGACATTGCAAAATCAAAATCAAAGCATTTATTTCAAGTAGGCCAGTTACAGGCACTTTTGAATTGTCGAAACAAAGTTAAATGTAGCTACAGTCCCAGTCACAAGACATAAAAACTGTGAAAGTACTGTAGTTGCCCATTCCCTAGCGTAGATCTCTATGGAGAAGAACCGGCAAGAAACTCCATGGACACTCTTTTAAATCAAAATATTGTTACAAAATCTTGGTTACATCATTCATGTTGAGATGGTATATTATGTGAGAACAATGTAGCAAGATGTGCACGTTAAAAGTGTCCATAGTAAAAACAAAAAATACAATTCTAAAATAAACATACAAATAAGCCATGGCAACTAAGAGTTGACCAGTAACAGCTGACAGCGCCCGTTCACGAACATGACGCATGGATCAGCACCATTCAACTCAACCATTTTGAAGGGAACTGAATGATCCGACACACGCGCCACCATCAGCGAGACATTAGAGTGAGCGTGACATACTCTCAACCGCCAGGGCACATTCAAGTCAAGAAAAGACGTAGGATTTCAGTGAATGATAGCTTTCTAGTACATAGTACTCACACAATATGGGCTGTGCGATTATATAATACTAGAGATTGATTCTATACAATGCAAAGACAGTTGTACAATCTTCAGCAGCTCCAACAATTCTATTTAATACTATCAATTTATGCGCCCCTGTCCATGTGGAGCAGGACCAGCATTGAGCCACGCATTTTTATCTGCGATATAATCGCCCAACTTGTAATAAGCTTGCTTACATAGTGTGCGTTTGATGCATGTTTTAAATTTCGTCTCATTCAGTTCAAGAATACTTTGTGGAATTTTATTATAGCATCTCAAACAGTACCCCATGAAAGATGAGTCCACTTTAGCGAGTCTGAAGCCTGGCTGAACTAGTTGGTCCCTATTTCTAGTACTGTAATTATGTCTATCACCTCTTTTACCAAAAAGATGCAGATTTTTTCTGACGTACATTATGTTTTCGTAGATGTACTGACAATGTTCCGTCATGATGCCAATATCCTTAAACAGTTCCCTTAGAGAATCGCGCCTACGAAGATTATATATAGCTCTGATGGCTCTTTTTTGCAGAATAAATATAGACTCAATATCTGCAGCCCGTCCCCATAGCAAAATGCCATAAGACATTATACTATGAAAGTAACTAAAATAGACCAGTCTAGCGGTTTTTTGATTGATGATGATGATTGCATCTTGCAAACATAGAGCCTACCAATTTGAGGAAAAAGTTTTGAACGTCCCATTGAGAGCATAACGTCGAAACGAAGAACCGTCACCGGTTTCACAAGTTCCATCTTTATTTCGAAACACTGAAAGTTATTTTCGTCTTGAAACACACAACTGGGTAACTCTCTCCTAAATGAGCTATTAATAGTTACGTCGGAATTAATTAATTAGACATTTTTGACGTATGGACTAAAGTTAAACCAGTTTACGTAACAGATATTAGTCGAACAAGATGTTTAATTTATCCTTTATATCCTACTAGCGGACGTCACGCGGTTTCACCCGCATAGTTCCCGTTCCTGTGGGAGTACGGGGATAAAATATAGCATATGTTACTCGCTGATAATGTAGCTATCCATTGCTGAAAGAATTTTTGAAATCGGTAGAGTAGTTTTAGAGCTAAATCGTAAACACAAACACACAAACAAACAAAAAATCGTATCTTTCCTCTTTACAATATTAGTATAGAAATATAGATATCAAAGCTTTTATTAATAGAGTGATTTAGGGACTGTCTCATTAGTCTAGTGGTCACAAGTGCTACTGCCGAGCATGAGCTCTTGGGTTCAATTCCCAGGTCGGGCAAAGTGTTTTAGGGTTTTTCCATCAGGAATTAGTGAAACTCCGGATTTGTGTCCGGTTGATGACAACGAACTCCTCCCTATTACATGGGACTTAAACGTAGCCCGAAATGTAGGTTACGGTAGACCTCTGCCCAACCTTTCGGGAATAACAGGTGTGATGTTATTTTGTGATTACGAGTTGACATTTATGAATAATGAATGCTTCTAGAAGCACTGTACCTTGAAATCAGGAACATTTTGTCTTTGACTTCGAAAGTATTACAATCATGTCTCAATCTAATAAAGAGAATCTCTAGCTTTACCTTCAAGACGTAGCCTTAGTCCACAAACGTGACAAATCTGCCTAACAGCTCACAATCGAATCGTGCGCAGATCAATGGCGCAACCCTAATTGGTCTTCGTTTATCGTACCACAATTAGATTTCACTTGGGAACAAAATCTCGTTTAATATCTGACCTATTGAGTAAACAGATTGCTGTAACAATATATAAATCATACACATCAAAGCAGTCGGTATAGTCACACTTGTTATTGCTAAAGGATAGGCAGAGATATAAAATCACCTATTCATTTGAAGACCCAGGTTTCATCAAAAGAGATTCTATAGCATCATATACATAACACAGTAAGTCGTGGGTTCAAACCCAGACAGGCGCATTACTTTGTGTAATTTATTTCATCACCACTGCTCTCAAAACGGTGAAGGAAAACATCGTGAGGAAACCGGCACGTCCTAGAACCAAAAATTCGAAGACATGTGACATCTACCAATCCGCACTGGGCCTGCGTGGTAGATTATAGCCTGTTCCTTCTCATTGAGGCCGTGTCCCAGCAGTGGGAACATTGTAGGCTGATGATGATGATATTCACATAACATAACATCACGTCTGTAATCCCCGAAGGATTAAGCAGAGGTAGGTTCCCACACTTCGCCAGTTATGTTTAAGTCCCAAAAACCATTTCCGTTCTTACTGCATAAAACTTGACATTTACAAAATAATTAATCAAAACATTTATTATTTTATGACTCCTTAATTACGTTTACGCGACTTATCACACCGATACCATTAATCTTGTAATATTTTCACTTATGTATACCACATGGGTGGCTGTAATATGCAAGCATTGTCACTGTGGTCGGTTTGCGCGAATTAGTTAGCGTAATACTGAATGGCACCACCGTGTTACGTTGTGGTCACGACTGTGAATGTGTTGCGTTATCATTTCCCATGGGTGTCATATGAAACGTTGAAGACCTGTCACGGTGGTCTGCGGCGAAAACCTAATGACAACAATATCTAGGTGTAGTAGTTTTTGTCAGTTAGTAATTGATTATTCTCAAACGATCTAAAATCTGCAGATGGTGGTACACGTATCGTATTAACATCATTCTGAACCTCCCTCCCCCACATTGAAATTTCACATCAGTAATAAAAAAAAAACTGCTGTAACGTACTTTTTATTTTATTTTTATTTTATCAAATTGTGAACAATAAACAGCTACATTATGGGATATTAGAAAACTCATTACAATTACAAAAATAAAAAAGTATTATTCCTAATAATTACTAAATTAGGTACATCATATCATTAATTAATCTAAGAGCTTACTCGTATAAGTGTGTCATACAAAAGGCTTCGAAACTTTTGCATGGACCATGTAAATATATCTATGTGTTCGAGTTCTTTATTGTATGATGCTGCCATACGCCGAATTGGTGAACGCTTGCCAGCATTAGATCGGCAGGTACCTATTGCAAATAATTTTTGACACGTTATTGCGGTTTTGGGGAAAATTATTGATGCAAAATTTCTAAGTGTAGGGTTCAGAATGATGTGCTGAAAACACGTGGTGACCGTTTGAGAGTAAATGTTCCTTCCACCTTTTAAACCAACAAGTTTCGCCCTAAATCGCAATTAAATATACAAATGACGTTAAATACTGATACACGATACTACTGATACTGCGTTAGATACTGGTGTCGATTCTGTTGTGCACAAACTAAACTTAATTTAGGCTATTGCTATCTTTTAACAAATAAAATGCTACAGTGCGAGAAAAGGACGGCTAAGCTATGAACTAAGTTAGAGATGTCAAACTAGTTTATGCCTTGCGCTTCACCGGGTTTAGTCAATATGTTTTTACGTGCACCCTTCATTTGTATGGAAATATTAGTTCCAACTAAATTTGGCAGCTCTAAATTACGCCCGTCTCTTTCTCGTTTCATTAGACAGAAAAAGATAGCAATAGCCTAAATTAAGTTTAGTTTGTGCACAACAGAATCGACACCAGTATCTAATTAACGTCATTTGTATATTTAATTGCGATTTAGGGCGAAACTTAATTGAAGACTCCATCATCTGCCTAGCCGTTTCCCAACTAGGTATGTTGGGGTCGGCTTCTAGTCTCACCGGATGCAGCTGAATACCAGTATTTTACATGGAGCGCCTGCCTATCTGACCTACACAACCCAGTTAGTACTGGGTAATACGTACTAAGATTGGTCGTCAGACTTTCAGGCCACTGACTACCTGTAACGACTGTCAGAGATCTTCAAATGACAGCCGGGACCAACAGCTTTTCGTGCTTTCCGAGGCACGGAGGAAACTGGATATCATGTAATGGACGATCACCCATACACGGACCAACCTAGGCAAGTGCGACTTAACCTTAACATTGACCGGAGCGGCTGTTATAATTTAGCCACGAGCTCCTCAGTTAATTTAAGACTCCGTTCACATAAAATGCTGTTAACAATATAATTTTTTTTTCGAATTCGTAGTGAACTGAAACAAAGTACCTAACTCAGTTGTTCAGTAATTTTTCGTTGAAACAAAAACAGATCATTTTAAATGTTTCAATTATTAATAAAAATGAAAAATACAACAGTTATAACTTTGTTCGTCCGAGACATCAAATTAAATACTTAATAATAGGTAATCATCTTTCTTTAGTAAGAACAAAGAATAGTAACATTTATATTATAAAAAGTGTTCAATTGTTATCCTTTATTGCATTAGTTTCAAGAAAATATAAATAAATTATTAAAGCAAGTTCGTGATCGTCGTCGACAATGATTGTGGTTATAAATGTTGATGTCCAATTGTGTATAGGGTCCATAATAATGCTTTATTTTCTTTATATCACTTTTACCAAACATTTCTTTGTATTAATGTTCAACAAAACAATAAATTTTATTCATGTTTAATTTTGTTGAAGTAACATGACTATTTTCGGAATTTAAAGACTGGTTGATTTGTTGTGAATGCCTTGGTATCTTGTCCTATTGTTAGGTTAGGTTGTATTCTTGTGATTTATACCTATAATGAGACTTTGCATGTTTTCATATACCTAAATAAAAAAATTGTCAAAAAAATATCAGAAACCCTGCGAAGATCTTAATTATATCAACAACGTGATTAAAGTTCGTCGTTTGATTGCACTGCAATCTCTCTTCCGAAACCTGGACTGCTCTCATTTTACATAAATGGGAAATAAAATCGATCGTTACCCCGATATAGAAACGTCACATGCATCGTGTCGAATTTCGAAACAGCTTTATTACAGTGCAGGTAGCAGGCTCCTATTATAAGCAGAGGAAAGTATTTAAATCCACCATGTGGCAGCCGAGGCACGCGTCAAGTTGATCGGCACGCTGCAAGGTGAGACCTTTGCCCTTCGGTACGCCAGATAGGCGTAAAAGCAAAACAAACTCGTTTTATAGACCTAAATACGAATGTAGGTTACATATTCGTTCAAAAGAAGCTTAAATATAATTTGGTTTAGGCAGTAAAGCTGCAACATTTGAAACCAAAAGTTGTGTTGCGTTTCTTTTTATTCGTAATCGTAATCGTATTCGTAAGCGTAATCATGTTGTTTTGTAGACATTTATAGTCAAATCATGTGACTTTATTTGATTAAGCAATAACGAAGTAAGTATTTATTAGTGAGAGACAATGGAATGCTACACATTTAATTAGAAACAATGAATTGAAAATTTTAAAAATCTGATTAGCGATTTCGGCTCTGAAAATGCATTATCATCATTTCAGCCGAAACACGTCTATTGCTGGACATAGGCCTTCCCCAAGTGTCGCCACATTGACCGGCCCAGTGCGGCTTGCATTAAGCGGATCCCTGCAACCTTCACCAGGTCATCGGTCCAACTAGTGGGAAGCTTTTCAACGCAACGTCTTCCGGTTCGCGGAAATGCAAAATGCAAAGTTTTAATTAGCTTTCACTACTTTCATGTGTGTTTTTAGATATGCAATGCGATTCATATGATCATTTATTTATTATTTTGTATAGGCATGTATGCATAAGGTCATCGCCTACAATCATCAAACTTAACACTTATTTCCTTCCATCTTCGCCCACCATCTCCGCATGACAGACATCTTTAAATATTTCAGTTCTATAACTTTACAGTTTCTATTGGTCTATTTTTGTTAGCATTAGCTCTCAAGGCTTTATTAATGGACTGCAGATTTGTTAGATAAACAATGATGATTGATGATCAATGTCAATCAGGATCATATGAATAATCTAAATAAAGGTCTTCCGTTTGCTTCTGTGTAAAATTAATATTTTCGTTACATTATGTTTTGCTGCAAAACATTTGAATACTAACTAAAGACTAACTTATAAGGCAGCTTCAGCAATAAGCCAAACAAAATCGCAAACATTTCTCGAAATAAAGTCATAAACGCCACGGCTCATCGACCAATTTTCTGTGGACTCAGATCACAAGAAAAATCATATTATACTTTTTTTTGGGACAAGTCTGCCACTCTATTCCCAAAACCACTGCATTTTCTGAAAGCCAAAATCAACTGTGGCGACCATCAGAAAAGCGCCGAGACAATGAAGCTCAAAGAAGTCCCAGAGAAACAATTAAACTTTGTTATGGATCCTGAAAGCATAGCGGCGGAGTAAAACTTAATTTCCACTTCCTAAGCTAAGGTTAGACCATATTTCCACCTTTTATGGAACACGAACACAATATGCAACGGGTGGTGATTTGATCAGCTCCAAACGGATCGGATACGAAGACTAATATGAAAATACCTAAACACCGTTTTATTGCATAGCTAGAAAGTTAAAAACCAGTCAATAAACGTTAGAACATTAGGTACACAGTTCCTAATACCTAGGTCTCTAATAGCTTCTCTATAAGTGATACCTAATGGCTAAACAGTTAGGTGAACAGTACCTTGCGGTATGCTTATGCAAATAGCTCATTACTTTTGTGGTCGGCGGCGGATTTTAAAAGCAAATAAACACTGAAGTCAAGTGCATCCCGTTACGCGGTGGTAGGTCATGGCAGACAGGATGATAGTGTTGCCATTTGGATATCAAAATGTGTAGTCGTCGTTTTGTCACGAGAAGATAATCCAAGTGATTTGAGAAAGAAGGTGAAGGTTAGGAGGAGAGATTTGGATGACATGGAGTGGTGATAAAAAGTGTATGCATAACGATGAAACACTGTTCCAGCTGTTGTCCATTTCACATTATTGACAGCAGTTTATGCTAGTAATACCGCCTTAAAACTACATAATTAAATCTACAATTTTTGACACATTCAAATTAATGCATTGCCAAAACTAGGTGCATTCTGGCAACACCGTCGACGTCGTAAGCGCATGTGTGTCGAGGCCTTGTCCTGCGACAACTGGAACGCGCCTTATCTGCGTACGCGCAATTTCGCACCTTCCAACAACGACAACAACGCATATCTCGTTTTAAAGGTGAGTAAGCAATCAATGTAAATTGCATTAAAATGAAGATGCTACCAAAAGAAGACGTGTTTTTCTTTTATACGTTACGAGGAGTTGCTGTTGTTTATTTATAGTTTTTGTGCCAGTTTTTCAAGTTCACCTTTTGACCTTAAAGCAGGTAGCAGGTAAAGGTGCTAATTAATAGATTGTAGGTTAGTTAGTACTAATTACGTAGTAACTAACATACAATCTTACAAAACTAAAAAAGAAACATTCTATTTTTATCGCCATGTCAATACAGCTTACAATTTGTCAACTGCAACTCATAAAGAATCAAGACAAGCTATTAAGGGGTACAATAAATCATGATAAACAGTGGGGCTCCTAAAAGTGCGTAGATAACAGTTTAGAGCCGTCACGACACGCAATCACGCGACAAGACATGTTGTAGCCTGTAGGTGAACCACCTGTCATGGCCCGTCATGGGCCGTCGTGGCCCGACATGGCCCAGTTTCAAACATTTTCGGAAGCTGACACTGACAGCTGACCGGTAAATATTGAGAATCGTTGATTAGCACTCAGTTGTCACTTTGGGAGTTAATGGACGACACAGGTTTATTGATTCTAATTCTTTTTTTTGTTTTTTTGTAACCGTTATTCCAATATTGTTTTAGTATTTTTTTTTGCTATTTCCAGAGTACTTTTTCATGTTCAAAATATCATTTTCATATTGTTGGTAACGTGATATTTTGTTTGGAAACTGTGATCAGTATAATTTCATGTTTTATAACAAGAATGAATGCGTTGGTTTCAAGTGCATTCAATAAAAAATTTGATGATATTTTTGTTTAAAACAATTGAAGAATGTTTTCAATTTTCTGTCGCATCGCAAACCAGTTGGCAATGAGCAAAGGTGAAGGAACCTAAATATGCACCCTCTCATTGTAATACTATGTATATTATTGTCATCTAAGTAGGGTTTTAGAACATTTCCTCTTTGCGTTTTCAAGTAACCGTCTTATCATGTACCGCTAATGATATTTATACGATAGCAAAGTTTCGTCACTTACGTCCACATCCACTTCAAAGATTTTCCTCAAACAGCATGACATCAAAAGTAAAGCACGTCCGAATGAGCTTACTATGAAATGATTGAAATTTGCGAGTTTCTTAGAAACTGTTGAAAGCTGAAGACATTATGACTTCCGCGCGATTTCAGCTAAACTTGGGAAAAGTCCTCCTTCAAATAGTGACATGTAGGGCATGGGATTACTTGCATAATGACAGACAACTGACGGGTTTTTGAATTACAAATGCATGACTGCATTTGTAATTTTTGAAGTCAGTTTTGAAGATGTAGCCCGTAGTCCGTACAACAAGCGTAACGCCTTAATATTATAATGTCTTGGCCACAACACTTCGACAGTTACGCGCTCGACCTCATCTAAATAGTAAATTACCTCTGTGTAACCTACCAGAGGTATGCGAGCTGCCCAAGTGGCAGTCTCACCCATTAACTACTTTCCCCGCTTATTGGCGCGTACTGACAGCCTTACACCTAAGGTAGGCCGCACACCAAAACAGAAAACAACACAACAACAACAAGACCCAAATAATACAAATAGTTTATTTTTCTATTCTTTCTTAATAATCAATTGCCACAAGTCATCTTCCTCGGGACCTATAAAGCCTATAAATTGGTGACATGTTGTCCTCCGAGTTTTTGATACGCAAATCCTTGATAACCAATACTGTTTGCAGAAGGCTTTCTGTGTAAGGGTCCGTTTCTACCAAGCGGACAAGGCGTCTCCTCGCGCTTGCTCGAGGATGCGCGTTGGCTGATTTTATACATAAAGGCAATACTGAAGCAGTCCTTTTTTCAGTGATATCAAAGAAGTGCGCGAGGATATTTCCGCGTGGTGTAAACGGACCCTAATGTTCTGGTGCGTGCGACCTGCCTTACAAGTCTTACAACTCATAAATCTGTCGTATGTTACAAATTAGCCCACTTACATTTGGAGCGAGGTGCGTCGGATCCGACTGCCGCCGCCGCCGGCCGCCGGAACAAATCGAACAAACGCTTTGTTTTGTTCCAAACACTCGACAATGTTGCCCTATTGAGTACCGTGAGAAATGTACGGGCATTTTTCATAAGATTGTTGAATTTGACATGTTTAGTTATTCAAATATTTTAAGTAGCTACACTATTGTTGGTTTCACATTCCGATTCATTATGTTGGATTCAAACAACGAAGTAACAGTTAAAACTTTAAAATATATGCTGTTAGAAACGACTGCCAAGTACTACTGAGTTCGCTGACGGTGGACCACTTTCAACCTTAATTCCCAGAGCATAAGGGTGAAAGGAACCGCCATTGAAGTGACCGGTAGTATAAAGGGTGTAAAACACCTCTTAACGAAGCCGAAAGGCACTTGTTCTCCCCGTTATTGCGGTAATTTTTTTGCTCTACACCATACCTGGGAAACTTTTAGTTACGGAGATATTGGGGGTCAAAGTTCCACATCTTGACAAGTTTTTTTTTAATACAAGTTTTTAATGTAAGATTTTTACTTTAAACACCTCCTCGACCCCCGTACTATTCAATCCATCCACCAGCACAATGTTTTGAGTGCGTTACATTGAGTAAAAACATGATTTTTCACCCCAAATAAAAAAGTTGTTTCCCAGCAATAATCTTTGCGCAAAGTTACTTAGTTTGATGTACAGAAAGCTTGGTTGACGGCTTCGTGATGAGGTCTTTTACACTCTGTATAAAGGAGAAACGCTCTGCGAAATACAATTAATTATGTTGAAAAGAAAACCCGATACATGGAACTAAACAATACAAATAACAATAGTCACTTTATCTAACAACAGTCAATACAAATTCACAAAAGAAATTGGATACAGCACTGACAGGAAATGAAGAGCTACGAGTATACCTAGGCTCTAGGCCCAAAGTTTCACCCCTATTACGGTGTAACACTAACTCCTGAGCAATGAATTGAATGCAACTTAAGGTCACACTAGTTTCACTATCCATTCTTGTATGCAGTTTACGATTGCACCTTTTTTGATACTGAGTTATTGGATCTTATAAGTATTAAATGTTATGTAAAACCATCGTTATTATGGTGTTCGAATCAGTGCTCTCAATACGGTGAACGATAACATGATTAGTAAACATGCAGGCATGCTCTAGAACAAAAAAAAACAATGATATGAGGATCGCGTGGTGGATTGCTTACCCCCTTTTTACAAAGAGGAGGCCTGAATCCTAGTCAGCATTGAGAACAATGTAGATTGATTATGATTATAGTCCGAAAAAATATCCTTTTGTTACGTACACCCGCCTGATAAAAATGCATCTAGAGACATTTATTAGTAACACTTAAAACGGGATTTTTACCATGTTAACATAGTGTTAGTGACTTAAACTTATCTTGAAACGTACAGCGCACTCCTAGAATCGGGCCATTTATTTATAATGAGTCAAAGCATTGTCTTGTAATTAGCGACTTCAAATTTCATGATTAAAACCAGCATCTTACAGGTTTGCATTTTCTCCACATACTTATAAGAATATGTTTTTTCGTTTGTGATACAAAAATATTTGTTTTTTTTTTAAGTTTTTTTGAAAAAGATTTAACTGAACAAATAATAAGTATTTATAAACCACCCTAAACAAAACCTGTTGTTTTTGTTTTGCACCTTTGAAAATAAATTATTGCTCTTTTATCGAACCAGTGGTTTACAGTTTCTAAAGCACCTTTTTCTCAAATTGATTCCAATTGGAAAATTGAATAACCAATTAAAGCCAAAAGTCCGAATCGATTAAACCTATTTAAACAAACTAAGTCATTCGGTAAAAAGATAGATATATGTTACACGAGACTATTCTATCAAAAACTAAAATATTACTGTCTATAAATACTTTTCAATTCCAATGTCACCAAACCAGTTTGCAAAAAATATCTTACATAAGTAATTATCGTGTGATTTTTATTCATAATGATTTCTACCTTGAAGTATCTACTTAGTCGCTTTAATTATAGATAATTATTTATGTAATCTGGTAATCCACGTGTGTATCCCACCTATAATATTAAATACGAAAGTAACATTGTTTGTTTTTACGTTTTCACGCCTAAACCACAGAACCGATCATCCTGAAATTTTGCACATACGTTATCAGGTGTACAATAGCACCCTAGGTACCCTAGTTAGTACCTTTCATCCCTAAAAAAGTACTGTTCCCGAGGAAAACAACAATAACGATCTTATGATAATAGATAGCGTCACGTGCGATTCGAATCATGATTGAATTATATTAGTACAAGCAGAAAACCACCTGAATTGACTATCAAATTCTAAATTAACGCGAGTGAGGCCGCGGGCACAAGCCAGTTATATGTAGATAATTATTTACATGTGTATAAATAATTGAATCTAATTACGCAGGTGCTCTGTAACCAAGCTTCTTCTACACAACGACTGTTTTACTAAACTATCAGGAGTTTGCTACATCTTAATTAATAAGGTCAATAAAGGTCAGTGTGTCAATAGTATGAACTGTATTTAATAAAGACATTGAGTATGCATGCAATACGATATAACCTCTATTTTTATTTTATTGCGCTGCACTTGTGTTTTATTCAACACGAAGTCATAACAATCTCCAATAACTTCAAAAGCGTTACGTGTAAAGGTCGCAAGTTGTGGAATATTATTTATTTTAACTGTCTACCCACTAATATGGTAAAATACAAAAATACCTACTTCAACCGCGCTTCGGCTTTATTTCTGCGAATAAATAAACTTAATGGCGTTATTATTTTAAATAACATCTGCGTTGTATTAGAGAACTATGTTAGGAACGTTCTCAAAGACCTCATATAGCGCGGTGCTAACATACAAACGACCTACTAAGAAGAGAACCAACAATGTTTTCAGACAATTGATCGACTGTACATCCGTTTACTTTTTACTTCAAAACAAAGAGCTTTTTCAAATATCAATTCTTCGGAGCGATAACTGAGATAATGTGCCGATGACTAGTGATTGACATGATTCTGATGTACCGATGTATCGACTTAACCTTGTTGAAGTTCAGGGTCGAGCTCGCAGATACTGCGGACGTCTTCTCATGCAAACTAACTCACTAACACTAAACACAAACACATGCTAAAGAAACGAACGTTTTGCTTTACTCGACAGCTGTACGAGTATCATGTGGAATAATTACACGTCATTATTTTTGTGAACGTCCGCCGACAGACGGACACGCGTACCCGCATTCTTCTGATTATTATTTTATGAAATTGCGAAAACGGAATCGGTAAATTGGTATACAATTTATGCGGCTATAACAATTAATATTAATGGTCTTAAAACTCGCACGTTTTAATGTAGGTAAATATAATAAAAATAAAAGCTTATAATAAGAGGAGACCTTCGTTAACCTGTTGCTTTTTTGTTTTTGTAAAGATATTAATAATCTGCCAACAAAAGCACAAAAGAATTGTCTATCAAAGAGTTTAGTGTCAGGATGATAATAAAGATGAGAGTTTTGTTTTCTCAAAAGACACTCGGATTGTCCCATATTGTGTCTCGTGATTATTGTGGGTAGAATAGGATTTCTCGGCGGACGTGACAATTGTGTCGGCGACGTGACACCGAAGATGTGATCTCACCACAGGCTCTCAGGAATTGACAACTAGATCGTTTGAGATAACATCCAGAATCTAGTCGGCTAAAATCTAACCCAATTGCTGTTTGGCCTATGGCCATCAGATGGTAACGTAAACAGGATACACACATTTATATTCTTGTCTATTGTATTTATATTTTGACGTCCATAATTTTCAATTCGTACCGTGTCAGATTAATAAATTATCAGCTGGAAATATTCGGGACGACCTTCCTAAAACAATAGGACGAACGTGGTTATGCTTTTTAAGCGAGTGGAAAAACCATGAGGGCATTTACATAAAATCAGTCGGCATATTTACTCTGTAACCCAGCACTATGTGACGAGAGGAAGAGAGCAATATTTTTGGTGCAATCTGTATGTTTGGTTTGACGTCATACCACACAACACGATATCCCCAATAAAGTACACGATTTAAGATAGGCGCCATTCAACTTCGCATTATCATTCATAAAATATTAACTGTTTAGAATTATGAGACATAATTTAATAAGTCATGCATTAAATAATATAAATCATGATATTAAAACCAGCTGATGACTCATAAATAGACTTGGAAACACATAATTCAAGTAGTAATTGATCTATTTTTGCAGTAGGTGCGCTGACTGTGAATTCTTGGAATAAAGATTATTCGGCTCAGTACATTGTTGTGTGTAAGGTTCGCAGAAACCAGTGGACCTCTAATTGCGTTAAGCAAAAACATAACTGACAAGAGAACCAGATTGTATGAGCAATACGTTGAGTAAGATTGATTTTGATGCTGACTCACCCTTGCAAAGGTAATGGTGTTTATTCCTAGCTTAACTGAGTTTAAAAATAAGGAAAATGTGTTTATATAACCCACATTAATACTAAGTACAATACTAGAATTTAAATTGGAATTTCTACGAGGACTGAAACTGTGTATACAAATAGATACTTACGCGAGACCTTCAGCATTAATGAATGAAATAGTTTTCCTCTATTACCTTACTGCGGTTACACATTACTATTCATTCCTAGTAAACATGACTACAGTCACACTTAGAATACCTACACATTTAATTTAATCTCAGTTCAACGGTCTCCTGATCGAAATACATAACAAAATAATAACAAATTGATAAACTTTAACGGTCGTTTACAGATCAGTGACTTTACTAGCTAAGAGCACAAAAAAAGCATCGTAAAACGTTGGCATTAATCACCGTGGCACACTTGCGTCTGGTTTTGGCAATTATGAATATGTAATACTTATGTTATGGCTTCTTAGCACCCCGAGGCGAGGTACACACGTGTTTGTGAGCTTTCATACTGAAACTGGCCTATTAAAACTGATGCAATAAGGTCAAAGTCTACAAGTTTTGTGTGAACTTTAAGGTTGTTGCCAGTATGAATATGATGTGAAACTGATCAATATTATTACAGTGCTATTTTATTAAGATATATTTTAGGTCCAGAATAGGAACTTTAAATACTGTTCCATGCGGATCGTGAGAATAATATTTAGATAGATGGATAAACCATTTTTAGTGCACACAAAAGACATAGCACAACACACAGAAGTACGACTAAATGATACAATTTACATTAGACAAAAATTAGGTGCCAATATACAAAAAGAAAAAAGAACAATACCGATAAAAATTCGAATCAAACTTTTCTGAACCTCAAATCTTCATTTTATTATTTCGTAAGTGATTTTCTAAGGTTTCCTAATTACGATAATAAAACGTAAATCTTTTATTCTACAGAAGTGATCGATCTCATACGTTTACCAGCTGTCAAAAAAATTACAAAGCTACCACTACCTTCACCAGTAAGTGACAGAATTATCGTTTCCACAGACAGTATTATCGTGTCTCTATTGTTTAAACTATGAACAAAAAAAGCAATACGATGTGTTCAGGCCCTGACATTAAATCTGCCACTCTTAAACGTTGTGTGACAGTTCAAGGCGGTCTGCGGAGTGGCGCCCGCGCATCGCACTTAGTAGGGAGGGAGAGACATTTCATCCGATCATTTTTACAGCTGTACGAGCCATCAAGTGTGATTTATTTGTTTTTATTGTTTTTCTTCTGTGGTCTGTGATTAACATGGTGTTTTGTTATTACTATTAAACAGCGGTTTGCTGTGAAAAACATTTGGTGGGCGATTTGGCCGGTTAACACCCGATTTTCAAGACACTTGGCACTCTCGAGGCGTGGAAGTTTTACCAAGGGGTTTCGTAATGTCCAGCATTTGGAACCGGGAAGTCAGATAAGCTCCTTAAAACGGTATTCTGCTGCAATCAGGATAAAAACTGGAAGCCGACCCTAATCTTCATCTGCCTAGCCTTTTTTTCAACTATGTTGGGCTCGACTTCCAGTCTAACCGCATGCAGCCGAAAACCAGTATTTTACATGCCTAACTAACTTCCACAACCCAGTTAGTACTGGACACCCCTGGGTAAGACTGTTTGTCACTTTCCGTTAAGCCTTACCTAATTTAGTTGAGAAAAGGCTACGTAGAGGTTTAAAAAATAGGAAACAGTTAGATGGTTAGCAGATTATATGATTCACAGTCGTTGATCTTAGACGTTGTTTTTTAGATAAAGGTTACTATAAATATTTAGTAGTTTTAACATGCAATGGATGCAAGTTTTCTAAGCTTCTCCAAGACACTGTAAACCAGGGTCATAGACGCGAACATCTCAGGGTAATGAGATAAATGAGTTGGCACTTTGCCAGAAAAAAAACTACAAAAACACTAGATAAACAGCCATTTAGCCCAAGTTCTCTCAAGGTTGATTAAGTACAGAAAAAGGCGAAGAGACAAACAGTGTTACAGACTAGATAAAATTAATAGGCACGACAGTGGGCCGTATTTAGCGAAAAAGAGACACCAACGTACAAACGGTTAGCACGTATTCAGTACTTACATCATTCTGAACCTCCACATAGAAACTTTTCATCGCTAATTTAAAAAAAAAAACAGAGCCTGTTTCCTACAAAAATGTGACCTACCCTACACCATCAAAGTGTACGAAACATCAGTTTTTTTTTTATTTTCCCCTCTACATAGATTTCAAATTTAAACCTAATATAGAAGGAAGGACCTAGTCACTCTTTTAAGAGGAAACGGTGCCTCCTCTCGGGTGGTTTTGGTGAGGTAAAAACCCCACACTCCCCGGTCGTACCCCCAAAGACCAGTCGCCTGTTGAAATCACAGAACAATAACTTTTAACTAGGTAGGTATACCAATGTATTCACGGGTAGAACACACAATAGTACATAGGTATAGGTTTTCAGTTTCAGTATTCCCATTGTCCTCAATTCTTCACACCACATTGTAATGTAAACGACAATTGCCAAGGTCAGACACCCACTATTTCTTTCAAGTGTAACTTTAAAAAAAACTATCTTAGGTTTCAAATTTGTGCTAAAACTAGAACTGATTAATTACATCGAAAGCTCCACCTAAGTATACACAGTAGGTACATACAAAGGTCAGTCGAGGTTAACGGTCTGCTTTGATTGTAACAGACAATTTATTTAATCCTTTTCATATCGAATAAAACCTACATAGTTAGGAGTTTAATTCCTAGATAACATCATTACTTAGGTAGTTACATACTAGTGTAATATATAGAAACATTCTTTAATTTAAAGTTTCGAATTGCTTTAGATAGAAAAAAGTGCCGGTTTTAATTAAACTTAGGTACTCACATTATTCTTCAAATAGCCAGTTAAATTAAATTTAGCCTATTCCAAGAGATCTAGTTTGATAAGAACATAGAGTTAACATATTCAATTAAATCACAGCCTTAATAGACAGTTGATAGGTCTCCAATTAACTTCTGTTAGTTCACTAATCCAGAACAGTTTACAGTTGAAGAATGGTACAATTGTTAACTACCGTAACCTACCTCCAATCAAATAATATTAAACAGCTACCTATCGATACTTCTTATAATGAAGTAGGTACCGAATCGCAAATGTTTTAACGAAATACGTATAACGTGACCATATGTATATAATATGTCATGTTATAAAATCGTATGATCAGCAAATCAGGTGATTATTCAAGAAACCGGTACCCGCCGGAAGATCCCAAAGACGAATTTAAGTAGCTAGGCGAACAACAAAACGTATAATTTGTAGACATTAGTCGCTCGTTAAGCCACCGTCTATATCGCTAAACGGTTCTTTCTATCAGAATTTCATATAATACTAGGACTGACCTGTTTTCGTAACACTAAACTTTAAAAAACTTTAAAAGGTAAATTAAAAATTCACTTGTCAATATTTCACTACAGTTCACTTCAACATCATCTCACAACACTGATACGATATCACTTCAACACCTACTTCAAAAGCGGTCAAAATTAAATTTAATCGATTGTTAAAAACATCGATACGTCGTCGTACATCGAGTGTACAAAGTTCGAGTCGTTGGTTGGACGCAGCCGTCACTGAGCAAAGCGCGCGCGCGAATGAAACGAATGCTCGGGCATGGAACACTTGGTATCGAGATGTGTCGAACTCCGAAGACAGCCAGGCGAAGCTGGTAAACGCGCGGGAAACCTTTTAGCCGACTAATTAGCACGCGAAATTGGCGAGTAAACTTCATAACCGTAATATAAGGAAAATGGTCCTTAAAATGTCCCATAACCGTAACGGTTTAAAGGTTGGAACAATGGCGCACTTGTGCATCGTCATGCCGAAGATCAGATGAGATGATTATCTGGAAGCTGCGTCCGGGTGGGTCACGGCCAGTAAACGATTGTGCAAATATGGCTTAGCGTAAAGCTCAATAAAGATGTAAGATTACATTTTGCAGTCACAGATGTTCATGTGAACGCAGCAGGACAGGAAATTCGCAAGAATCAAAAGGATTCATAATTTTTTATTGTTTTTTGATTTGCTTTTACTGATGCTACTAACTGCAGGGTTCGGGAGGTCAGATAGGCAGTCGGTCCATGCAAAATACTGGTATTCAGCTGCATCCGGTTAGACTGGAAGCCGGCCCTAGGTACTTGGGAAAAGGTTAGGCAGATGATGAAGATGATGACCTTTTGACCTCGTACAGGACCAATTTGATTGTTTTATCTTTTCCTTAGGTTAACGTTTTTATATAGTTTTGTCTTATTGTCTAGGCATTTTTTTTTGTCCTTTTTGAGTCTAATAAATTATACTTTTTCTTTCTTTTTCTTTTATGATGATGATTTGCTTTATGTGGTAGACAAAGTATTTTCACAAGAAACAATGTATTTGATACTAAATAATAGAAAACTGTACCGGTATCAGTTGATCTTGTAAGCTGGTAAGAGGAAACACCCGTAGCAGCTCGGTCCATGATTGTTACTCGTACAATACAAGTTCCGTATCAACTCGAGCGATCTAATTATAAACTAGATCACAATTAAGTTTTAGTCAAACAAGGTTTTCTGTAATTTATGATTATGATTTTGTGTGTGCGTTTCGATGGCGCGAACATGGCGTTTTTTTTTTTTAAAAATATGCCTAGATTTTGTAAAAATTTGTAAAAGTTGATTACCAAAACCATAAATTGGTCAAAGTTATGATTAAAAAGTTATAAGGGTTTAAACGTGGCCGAGCCATCGAAACGCGGAGAACCGCACGAAGCCGTCAGCCAAGCATTCTGTACATCAAACTAAGTAACTTTACACAAAAATATTGCTGGGAAACGACTTTTTTTTTTGGGTGAAAAATCATGTTTTGTGATAGAACTTAATGTAACGCTCTCAAAACATTGTGCTGATGGATGGATTGAATAGTACGGGGTCGTGGAGGTGTTTAATAATGTTACATTCAAAACTTTTATTAAAAAAAAATACTTGTCAAAAAGTTGGAACTTTGACCCCCAATATCTCCGCAACTAGAAGGTTCCCAAGTATGGTGTAGAACAAAACAATGATCGCAATGACGAAGACAACAAGTGCCTTTCGGCTTCGTTAAGAGGTGTTTTACACCCTTTATTTGATCAGGGAAACCTTTAAAAATATAGTCTGAAGACATAATCAGAGTTTGGAGTCTCCGTCTCTGATCTTATTGTAAAAAAACTGGCCAAGAGCGAGTCGGACACGCACACCGAGGGTTCCGCACAAACTTTATTGAATGAAAGGTAAATTGCGATTTACGATTTATGACGTATTAAAAACAAACAACTTACTAGATCTCGTTCAAACCAATTTTCGGTGGAAGTTTGAAGACCTATCTATAGATAGTATACCCCACACGTATGGGTTTGATGAAAAATTTTTTTTGAGTTTCAGTTCTAAGTATGGGGAACCTCCCAAATTTATTGTTTTTTTTTTTCTACTTTTGTGTGAAAATCTTAATGTGGTTCACCACAAAATACATCTACTTACCAAGTTTCAACAGCATAGTACTTATAGTTTCGGAAAAAAGTAGCTGTGACATACGGACGGATAGACAGACAGACAGACATGACGAATTCATAAGGGTTCAGTTTTTTTGCCATTTGGCTACGGAACCCTAAAAATGATACATTACGATTATTTTTATTAGATACATATTTAACAAAAATACACGTTTTCTTTCATTTACCTACACTAGATAACACTTATCATATTTTTTGACTTGACCTATTACAACAATATGAAAACAAAAGATAGTCAAGATAGTGAGGCAAATATAGTAGGTACCCATTATTTTTATTACTGCTATGTCAACGTATTTTATAGTGCTATTGTTCTTTAAACTAGCAAAATGCCTCCACTACCCATAGTTGGATACAGAATTCTTGTTTTAATTATTTTATTTGAACCCGCCTTTTATCACACATTTCATTAGATTGCTAGATTGGCTCGTATATTGCCCTATATCTCATTGACCAACTGATTGATTCCATACAACTCAAATATACGATATCATGTGTGCTGTTCCTTCTACGTGTTATACCCGTTAACCCATAATAAATCACATGGCGTTAGACAAGCAAACAATTGGTTTGTTTGTCAGTTACCAGTCATCTCCGTTAACGATCTATCATCAGCGCTTCGCAAAAAAACTCGGAGCATTCCAACTATTTAAACCTTTTTGCTAACATATGTAGCGGGCGATAAAAGCACCCTGGGAGGGCTCACTTAAGCATCTCATTAACTACTTAAAAGGGTGTGTTTAAGGAAAATAAAAATGATAGGAAAGCTTTGTTTGATTTAAATCTGTAAGTGGGTTTTATTGACAGGTTTGATATTCATACCAAATACAATGCCTTTTCAACGGTTTGTAATTTATAAACAAAAAAAATAGTTTATACCCACATTTTTTTTTGCTGACGGCTCCATACGTGTTGGTTAGAGTAATATCGTGGTAATATCGACTGTGCGCGCGTTAACAGCTCGTAGCTATAAAAGCTCGGTGTGTAAAAGCTCTTTATTTTCTAATATTCTAATAGCTGCACTGCACGGGATCTCGTTTCACATAGTGCTAATATTTCATAGCGAATGTTCCTGGACAATTGAGAGTTCAACAGCACACAACAACCAGTAAAGCGCCTTAGAGACGTTACAACCTAATGGGACAAAAAGTTGGTCAAGCACAACCGACCGATATTGGCGCTCGCCAAAGCTTCGTCTTCTTATATTCTTACAAATATCTTTACGCACAGATACACTGCAATCAGAACCTTTTACTAAACAACAAAATTTTATAATAAAAAAAAAAATGTAAAAAATTTAGTAAAATATGGCGCCGTCAACTACGCTAATAATAATAGATACTTTAACAAATTGGCTATATAGTGAAGATGGCTGTTCCTTCATACAAATCGAAGTACAATGTATTCGGCTAAAAGTCTACAGTGTCGGCATCGTCTCATAATAGGCCAACAAATTGAAACGTCTATAGGGCGCCTAAGCGACGCGTGCGCCGACCGCTTGCCTAGCCGTTGCGCATTGGTTCGTTTCTTTCAACACTTGCTCAAACAATGCACTACTTCCGATCTAATGAATGCAAACAAAAGCCCAAGAACGCTGGGCTGGCCAAATAAATTTTATTCTAGGGTTTATTTATTAAGTTTCATAATAATGCTATTTTTGCCACACCGAGCCGTGTTGTTTGGAAATTGGTTACATGCGGAACAGATGTGGATTTTACAAGTTTGGGAATATTTATGGGAAACATATTTTTACACGTGTAGGTAATACCTATGTTAGCATTCCTTTATTTGCTGGTTTAAATCTTTTTTAACCGATTTTGAAATGGAGAAGGTTTATAAATTGCCTGTTTTTTTTTATAAAATTGCTCTCGCTCTACGACGTTTACGAATGCCTACGATCCTCGCTAAGAAATTACGCAAGATAACAAATAATACTACATACGTACGTACGTACGTACGTTTGTCTGTGCGATTATGGACGAAGTTATGTTGACGAACAACTACCGGAAATATATTATGGAGGACGGGACGGTTGACGTGTGTTGGGTATACCACCTTCCGGGTGAGTCCATCAGACATATTATTTCTGGTTGCTCTTGTCTGGCTAACGGCGAGTACTTGCACAGGCACAACCAAGAAGCCAGGATTATACACCAGCAACTTGCCTTGAAATATAAACTTGTGGAATCTAAAGTACCGCACTACAAGTATGTGCCCGACCCAGTTCTCGAAAAAGACCATGTCACGATGTACTGGGATCGGTCTATCATTACTGACAGGACTATTGTCGCCAATAAGCCTGACATGAAAGAAAGAAAAGAAAGAAAGAAAAATACAAATTAAAATGGTTAAATTAAAAGTACAGCTAATAAAAAAAAAATTAAACAAAGAAAAGAAATGAAAAAAAACACATGAAATTAAATTGGTCCTGTACTAAGCCAAAAGGCCCCTATCTCAGCATGGTGCTGTAACATTTAAAAAAAAAAACGTCACAGCGCTGGTATTCTGATAGGGCCCAGAGTGATGCCACGGTCAGGCACGGATAATATAATAAATACATAAAGTGTGAACGAAAAAAAAATATAATACAAATATGGGTAGAATAAATAGAGAAAATAATAATAACATCTACACCCCATGTAACCACTACTTTGTGTTGACTTTCACAGGCAACACTGACGAACAGAGACGCGGGCGCAGACATACATATTAATATATAATCTGTGATTTGTTAGAGAGTATAATTATATAAGCTCTATGTGGTCTGTGGTATATATGTTCTGTGCCCGTTAGGGACAATATGTCATCGAAGAGAAATCAAAACAATAATACTACATGGTGATGATAGATTGATCAGCGCGCCGCGTAATGATAATCGATGTTACCATTCCGCATGACAAGAACCTCGTGAAAGCTGAGAAAGAGAAACAAATAAAATATCTCGACTTGGCACACGAGGTTCGCGACATGTGTAATATGAACTCGGTTATCATTGTGCCGATTGTCGTGACGGCCAATGGCCTTATAGCCAAGAGCTTCGATGACCATCTATCGAAGCTCTCGTTAGGCGGTTGGATCAAGGGCCTGATTTAGAAGGCAGTACGGCGATACGGCTCACATTGTGAGGAGGTTCCTGTCTCTGCAGCCCTAACCAACGGTGGCTTGGACCCTACTCCCGACACCGGCGGACTACTATTTTTTAAAATTTTTAAATGTTTTTGTTTTTTTAAGAAATATTTAAAAATGTAAATAATAAGATGCTAAATGAATAAAGATAATAATAATGGCATAAATACTAAAAGAATTCCAAAGTCACGTCACAGTGGTTTAGATTACTAAGTAATGTATACAGAAATAGATGCGGTTACATACTAAGCACTTCGATGAAATCCATGTTTAAATAGCTGACTGTTAGTCAAGGACTTGAAGTATCCTCAAGTGGACTAATTAAGTACGACGGTACTCAAATTTTCCTGTTACATATTTTTATTTAGGTAACAGGTAAACACTAAACACCTGACGTTTTTTGTCCGTAAATTATGTTGTGTTTTTCATAATTGTCTGGCCGCTACTTTCAGTAAATTTAATGAATAGGTAACCAACTTTTGTTTCGGCTTAAGACTGAATTGTGTGAAAACAAAAGGAGGATTTTTCCCAGCTGCGGCACAATACAGGCCATTTACTGAGTTGTTTTCAGTTTACAGGCACATGAGCTATTTCAGTTTTGGATCTGTAATGACTCTGGTTTAGAGACGCGACGCGAGACTGCGCTGCGGGACTGTTCGAAAGAGATACCGTAGCCCCGGAACACAATGGGCGGTGAAGGAACATGGATGGGTTTTAGTCAGTAAAAGTCTGACACTCCTTCCCGCTCCGCCCAGAGCGGGAGGAGTCATTTGATGATTTCCCATCCGAAAAAAAAAAGGTGCAGAGATGTCCATAATGCTCAAGATCCTAACTCAAGACCTCTGATTTTTCGGATTCATGAGCGTATTATATAATTATCACTAGCCAATAACCAGCATGCCTGAGCGTTACGCGACGCGCTCCCTGTCTCGTCATGTTTCTGGAGATTTCGCTAGCGTATATAGTCGCAGGCATAACTGTGAGGAGATTGAACGCATCATCCTCGGCCTCAGGGCTAATTGCGCCGTTGGTTGGGACGGCATTTCTGCTGCCTTGATCAGGGCTGCCCGGCACACCCTAATACCAATTATTTCGCACATATTTAACCTTGCACTCACTTGTCTTTAAAAGAGCACTAGTACATCCCATCTTCAAGAGTGGGGGCAGTGTCAATAACTACAGACCTATCTCTGTTCTTACAATTCTGTCCAAAATTCTAGAGAAAATAATAACTAGTCGACTACTTAATTACCTTAACTCACATAATGTAATCTCAGAGAACCAATACGGTTTTCGATCATGTAGAAGCACAGAAGATGCAGTCTTAGAAGTAACCGGATCTATAGCAAAAAATATGACGGATAAACTCAAAACATTAACAATTTTCCTAGATCTATCAAAAGCTTTTGACACTGTCTCTGTTCTCCTCTTGCTTGAAAAGTTGGAGCGAATTGGTGTTAGGGGAGTGTGTCTAGATATTTTCAGGAGTTACCTGAGTGAGCGTTCTCAAACCGTAAAGTTAGGAAACCACGTTAGCAAACAACAATTCCTAACCTACGGAGTCCCCCAGGGTAGTGTCCTTGGACCTACTCTGTTTCTTATATACATAAATGACCTATGTAATCTGGCCCTAACTAACACTAAAATTATAACCTACGCGGACGATACCGTCATGCTCATTCATGGCAAAGATTGGTTGGAAACCCGCTCATATGCAGAGTCTGCTCTGCTTGTTGCAGTGAAATGACTGAATAAAAACCTTCTTACCCTCAATGTAGAAAAAACCAAGTTTATTACATTTGCTCCAAGTAAAGCCTCTCAACCTCCTTCTCCCTATACCCTGACGGCCCATAAATGCGGTTTCATATCGGATGATTGCAGCGATTGTGCTCAAGTTACGCGCACCCATAGTACTAAATACTTGGGTGTTATAATAGATAGTACGTTATCTTGGAAAGAACAAATTGAGCCTCTGGTATCCAGGGTCAGAAAATTAATCTTTGTTTTTAAAAATCTGCGAACATCTGCTGATTATGCCACACTGCGAACAGTATACTTCGCTCTGGCACATTCCATCTTAAAATATTGTGTTGCAGCTTGGGGGCTGGGAAATGCTTAATGCTCCGTCTAAAAAGGCCACAGAGGGCAGTGCTAAAAGTCATACAGACTCACAAACCGGTTCAATTTCCAACTATTGATCTATACGCTCTTTGCGATTTACCAACCGTCAGACAAGCATTTCTTCTTGCTGTGGTGCTGCGTAAACATTCGGACCTTCCGTTTGATCCTGTTGTCGTTAGCCAAAAACGTAGATCTGACAGAGTCTGCCAGGTGGAATTTGCCACGGTTCAAGTTGTACGGCGGCAATATCGCTTCCTCAGCTCCACTTTGTATAATCGAGTAAATAAACAGCTCAATATATATCCACTGACTTTGCGAGAATGTCAAAGAATAACGGACAAATGGCTTCACTTCTCACGTACAAGGAATTAGAAAATTATGTGAAAAGTTAAACTCCCTTTGCTAATTGCGCTTTATATATAAACATGCTCAAACGCACACCCCCACACAACCGTACACTACTCTCCAACACGCACACACACACTCACACACAAACACTCATATACACTCCACGCACAAAAACCCTTCCATACAAACACATAACCTCACATAAAATTACAACGTGAAATATTGTTAATTTTTAATGTTAAGTTTTTAAATTTTTAGTTTATATTTATTCCTAGTTTTAATTTTTAGTTTTATTTTTGCTTTTTGCTTATGTCTCGACTATTTGGAGGTGGGCGTTAATGATTGCGACACAGTTATACTAATGCAGTTTTTATCGAACACAGAGTTTTTCTAAACTGAGTTTTTTCTTTTCAATAAATTATTATTATTTGTTATTATTATTTATTAACTACTCCCGCTGGGAAGCCCGTGCCTGAAAAGGTACCTATTCGGGTGACGAGCGGCGGTTGATGACGGTTTCGTGACGGTGGCGGTGGTGAGGAGGAAGCGCCGCCAACGTACGAACAAGAACCGCTGTGCGGCACGGCTCCATGGGAGCCCAACGTGCTTATTCGTGCCGCGAAGCCGAACACACCGGTGTACATCTCCCGCCTACACTACACCGCTACAGCGGAGAACATCGTGCAGTATGTACGTCAGAAGACCAAGTACGTGGCGAGAGTGCAGCTGTTGGAGTCGCGCCGCAACGTCAACTTTAAGGCGTTCGTAGTGCGAATGCCAACGAGTTAACTGCATCTTGTCTTGGAGGAGGACTTTTGGCCGCAGGGCACTTCCTGCGGCCAAAAGTCCTCGGCAACGGAACACCACTGTGTTCCATCGCTTACACGGGCAAGTGCCACATGAACGCACGGTGACATAGTGCACAAGTGAAGTGATACTAATGTAGTTTTAAGGTCCGTTATATTAACACAGTTTGTATTTTGTCACATGTATGTTAGTCTATAAGGTATTTATCTATGGGCCAAAGTTGCCTGAAAATAAAGGTTTTATTATTATTATACCAAAGTCAGAGGCCCTTGGGCAACATAAAACTCTGAAACCAGGTTAGATACTAACCACACGATAAAGAGAAAGTATCGTGCATACGATACTTTACCATGGGGTGGGTCGCCCCATTGCAGCCTGATTCTACCAAAACAATTATTGCACTTGATGTTTTAGAGAGTTGACGTTTGTAAGTTTGGATGTAGGGTATGCTTCGGAACTACAGATCCGATTCCGAAAATTCTTTTACAAATGGGCAGTTAAATTATACCCTAGTGTCATAGGCCATATTTAAAACGTTTCCGAGAGAATATTTCAGGCCATAACGCGGGCGAACCCGAGGGCAAGACCTATAGTTAATTGTAAAAGAAAAGCTCACAAATGTATGAACGTAGAACCAACCCTTTACTCAAGAATTAAATTACATGAAACTCACAATAGCAGTTTATCGATTGGTAAGTTCATGTTTAACAAGTTTACATCTTATCGTAGTGCAGCTTTACGACTTATTCTTAGACCCGTGTTATGGTACTGGTCAAATACGTATTTAGTGTTAGACCTATTATAAAATCAACGGTTTCGTATGTTCCGTTTATGGTGGCAAATCATAAAGTTCTAGAGTTGAACTAGACTTCGTAAGAGGCAGAACGTTCGGTAGGTATATTTTATAGTTAGTTGTGTGTGTGTTTTACTTAATAGAAGACTTAATTCAAAAGTTTTCAGTGAAATTGTTACTTACTTCGTAAGTAGTAGTTATAATGGTTTTTTAAATATTTTTTCTTACCCGCAACTGCAAAAGGTAATGATTTAAGTAGTCTATGTATGTACATAGTTATGTCAGATTGTATTTGTGTATGTTTCAGTCTGTCGTTTTCATTTCTTGGTATGTTCTTTATAATCCTTGCACGTAAGTATTTTTTTTTAATTATAATTGTCAATTATCTTGTGTCGTTTTGCCCTCAGGTTATGTAATAGGAATTGATATTATGACGAGTAAAGACGGATGTGGTCGCTAGTACTTGGCCTGTACACCGCAACCTATCGCGTTTCACTGTAAAAAATATCTATTAGGTGACAATGCCTGTTTGACGTAATACGTACTTGTGTGTTTTTCTTCTGTTATTTATAAAATACTGCAAACTTGATATACCTATTTATGATATTTATTTAGAATTTACAATAGAATCGATTTCAGCAGGTCATTTTGAAACCATGTTATGTTTGGTCAGTTTTTAAAACGCAGTTTAAAATTGTTCAGTCGGAATCTGTTTCAGGTGTTTGGCTTATCGTTTTACTACGAGGTAGGATTTCTATTATCCATTAAATCGTGTCATGAATTCGCAAATAGTCGTACCGGTAAAATAAGGCCGATGCACACGTGCAGTCAAAATTCGTAAGTACACTTTCACACACGCCGGAAACTGGGCGTCGTCGTTTACCCAGCAGGATTCGGGTTTCTGTGCTACCTATCACATTTACGCGCCGTGTATGGCGCGGACACTTTGCGTCCGATCGTGTATACCTGCCCGAATGATTTGTGAACCGATAGCTATTTCTGGTAAACCAAATATTCCTGTGCCGCTTTCATTTTTATACGTGAATAATAATAATAAACAAAAAGCGGCGGATATTTGAAAGTTTTGTTTGGACGTAGCATGATTGATTTTATTGGTTATTGGAAAATTAATATGAGGATCGTTAAATTGATGCCGCTTTATAGACTTGCATTTATATTTTATTACGAGGCTCTTCAGTTTCTTTCAAGTTATCTGAAGCTAGGAAGACACTGCAATTAGAGAGTGCTGTACCCACGAAGTAAGTACACAGGGTATTCCTGTATTCAGGTTAATATGAATTACCAAATACCAATTTAACCTACTGTGTGTACTACTGGTAACCTTCTAAATATACAGATTTTGTAGCACAAGATTGTGTTTTTTCGGTTCTTTTTTATTCCGAAGTATAATTTCTTTGCGTATCTTGCTTGAGATACACACTTTTTTGTTTTGCGCAAAACAAGTTTCCTGTCTGACTCTCTAATATCGCTAGTAGCAGCGATAGTTTGTACCCAAGATTTTGTTATGAAATTACTTTCAAGACACAACAATCCACAAATGAACATGACGATGAATTAGCCTACAACTACTGCAACAATCAGTAATAGAGATACACAAGAATGTAACCGATGTCCACGCTAAATTAATTAGAGCCGAGCAAATTCTCCAGTCACCATAGCGAGATTACACAAGTACTGAGGATTCTATAGGCCAGGGACTGACGTCATCGTCTCATACATAATATTATCAACTGACCATCATAATTATGGTCATATCAACCTATAGAAACTTAGCTAAGTATACATATTTTCATTTCCCGTGCATGAACTGCGTGAAGTGATGTTTATATGAACTTGGCCTTAGAGTTATGAAGAACCGGGTGTGAAGTTCTTTATCCCCCATAGAAAAGGGAGGATCCTCTGGCCAGGCGGGTGTTGTGTCTGGTGGGCCACTGGCCGACAGTTTGTCGGGTACTTCGGAGAACTTTAATAACGACATCACTATCACTACATATTATAAAACAATGTCCCCCGCCGCGTCTGTCTGTCCCTATATGTATGCTCAGATCTTTAATTAAAACTACGTAACGGATTTTGATGCGGGTTTTTTTTAATAGACAGAAGTGATTCAAGGGGAAGGTTTTAGTATATAATTTGAAGGCGGGCGAAGCCGCGGGCATCAGCTAGTTTAGGAATATGATGTCAGTTTAAAGGTACATTTTAATACGTAACTTTTAAATCTCCTGTAATATTTTGACGTTGAAAGCTAAGCAAAAACGTAGTTTTTAGAACTATGTTAATCGTTAACCTGTTGCATAAAATTTGCGTGCAATCTGCCGTCCGCTTTGCAAGCTCAATCCGCTTAGAATAAATGAGAAGAGCTTTTCTACCCTAATTTCTGGTCTAGAATATGTTAGATTTTCATCACAGTTTTTGTTTGTTGTAGTCTGCCCGTAAACCCAATGAGGGCCGACCCAAAAGCCTCAAATAGAGCTTTAGGTTTCAAAGTTATGCCCTCATTTCGGGATTATTCAACCCTATTCGAGGCAAACCAAATCCAAGATAATCTTATAGGTTCACTTACTCCAAATTTCGTAATTGGAATCCCATTCAATTTACTCACCCAGACACAATTTGGGCGACCAGATTACTAGGTCTCACTGTGAGGAAATTTTCGGTCAATAAGCTTCAATAGGGTTGAGCTTGAATAGATTTATCAGTTTTTTTTTTATTTCTTTTGACTTTTTTACTCGTAAAAAACTCAGGCAAAATTTCTATAACGATTCAAATAAGACTAGCTGTAGCTGCGGACATCGGACACTTACAAATGCTTCATCAAAGTATCTGTGCAAGAGCATGCTTATCAACTTGGTCAAGGCCGATGCGCTGGCACATGTCCGATACAAAACAGCATCAAAAAAGAATCACTCACCATTTGTTGCGGGTTCCGCGGCTTGCGATGCGCGCGGTGCACCTTCAAGCCAGTGACTCCTTCCAGCACGTCGGCCAGAAGCAACCCGTCTGCGCAGTCGCGAGCCAGCCCGCCGCCCGATGAGCCCGCGCGTCGCCGAGACCGGGCCCGCTCCAGGTAGTGGTTCGCCCAGTCTGTGTAAATCTGTGGACGGAGAGGATTTGGTTAGATGGTGGTGAAGAACTCATGGGTCAGTTTAAGGTGTTTTAGAAATGTCTGGCAGTTGGAAAAAAAATCATTTGTTTTTCAGAACCTGCCTCGTCAACAGGACTAACCTGATACTGATACAGTTCCTGCATCAGTATGTTCAGGTCAAATGTTCGAATTTGCACATCCAGTCTCATTAATGTGAACTCTCCGTTTTTATCACTAAGTAAAGAAGTAGTTAAGTAGAAATAAATAAGTAGTTTCCTGTCTGAACTGGATTTGGTAACCATGAGTAGACAGGTACATAGAGTAAGTACATACCTACAGTTATAAATCAAATTAGGTACACTCAGCTCTAAGTTGGGGTCATGTGGAGAGGATAATGTAGAGGAAACTGTATTAATAACATCGATTGACATTTAGTAACAGCCAATCTAACCTGGGGACTTCATACCCTTTACGTTGCACATATATTATTACAGGTAATCAAATTAAGTTTTTGTACCTTTAAAATTAGATGGCTCTAAGAGGTACAAAAATACTTTAAAATATACAAAACATTCAATCTTACGATGGAATTTATACTTTACAGCAGGGACTAGCACTCGGTTTGGTGAACTGCAGGTAAACAACGGGTAAACGATGACTAACAAAGACGCGTAGATAACGATTTACAGGCCATGAGATGCGAAATTGCTACTAAAATTTTAACGACAATTTCACACACGGTACTCGAGCACGACGACTGTTTATGAGAGCTTTGTAAGTGTTTCGAACCAAGATAAGATATTACAAAGATTCTCCATACACTGTAAATCCTGATCACACTTGAGTACTTTGCAGATTTTATGACAGTTTTTCAAGAAGTAGGCGTTAGGTACGGTCCAGAAAAAATACTATTGTACTCGTGTTAACGGCATGAGGTCATACATAAGTTAATAAGTGAGTGGTATGCTCGGCGCTATGAATTCTTAAAAGGATTTAGTCATATTCGAGTCAATTTGCAGGAGAATGGGGACAAGTGGCGCAGACGCGCCGCGGCGTCGCCGGCTCGGGGCCACTCGGCCCTGGATCATATAATATCAACGTGTCAAGTCCGCGTGATGTTCCTCGCACTGATCTCACTCTCTAATGGTTTTCGAGGGTGGTCTGTTTAATGACTGTTAATGCTTTCTCGATTAGAACTCGAATTAGAAATATAACATGCACTTAAATTTTAATACGCCCATTAGATTTAAACACGACGCTAAGAATTAATAGATGCATCTTCACTGTACCTACTGGAATAATTGGAGAAATCGAACCTTATGGTGTCAAGGACGTCGGATCTTTATCGGAAATAATAAAGAAACATGTAATATATAATATTTTGAGGAAAATGAAACGGAGAATTTATACTTACGGTGGCTACAAACGACATCCCACGGTAATTTGATTACTCACGTAATTCTATCTTCCAAGGTCTTGATGCGAAAATGCGTAATCTGCTCATTTTAGCTTTACGAATAGATTTTGAATTTTCCTGACATGAAGTTTACAAAGTAAATGTTGTTATATATACTATAGCTATATGTTTATACAAAGTGCGTTTAACTTTACTCGCAAAGTCTGACACAGTCAATAGTCATCCAAGTGAGAATACAAAGCCCTTGTACAATAAAAACTTGCTTGTGTATAATGTGTACCGATGGCAGATAGCTTCCAATACTAAAAGCCATTATCATAAATCAATATTCTTCGATCTTATCAGTTAATCTTACACGTTAATAGAATAATCATGACAAGATATATTGGAAGGTGTTCGGATAAGTTGGTCGTCTCACTCTCAATTCGTCTTATCACACGGCTGTTTATTCAAATCGTCCCGAATAGCTTTGGATTGTAATAAATCTAGCCGACCAGACATTTTTATCGCCGCGCCGTGTAGATGCTATATCAGAAATAACTTGTATCCGCTCCTGTCATATGTGGACATGGTTTTCTTTGCGATGCCGACACGTTCACGGAAATTTCTAGTAATCTTAGTGTTTGCATACGAGTGATGTTATTGTTTATTTTGTTACTGATAGCTTTTGCATTGAGTCGTTGGTCTGGTTGTCGAAAGTGCTACCGCTGAGCATGAGGTCCCGGGATTAATTCCCTGGTTGGGCAAAGTGTTTTAGGTTTATCCATCAGTTTCTCAGTAGCTAGTAGTCCGAAGTCAGGATTTTTGCCCGGTTGATGGCAATAGGTTCAACCCTATTACTTAGATGGGATTTAAACATAACTGGCTAAATGCACCTCCGCCTAAACCTTCGGGTATTACAAGCGTGGTGTGTGCATGTGTGAAGCTTTTGTCGGTGTAGTTTTAAAGAAAGAAAGAAAATAAAATAAATCTCAATTAATTGATAGAGCGACAGACGATGGTGTTAACTGTTTGTAAGGTCGCGGGTTCAAGTTCTGTTCCATTGACATAGGGCGGTGAACCGGCAGACAAGCTTAGTTATTACTGAGTGATGTTAATGTCACTAAATAATCTTATGAGGTAGAGACTGTTATTTTTTGTTCGGACAGAGAAACGAACTGCTAAGTAACAAATTGACTAACAACTAAACTGATTAGTAATAATAATATTCAAATTTCAACTGTTTATCTTTATCGAACTACTACTAGTCATGTACTTTCTAGTCATTACTAGTGTCGTAGTAATTATTATAAGGTTTCTCGTATTTCGGACTATTTGTGTGTATTTTAGTATATATTAGTTTATTTTATCATAAATATTATATGTATTAGTATGTAGGTACCAATTTATGTGTTTTTAATTGATGCTTGCAAAATGGTATTTTTCTTATTTATTTTTGTTGTACTCTATCACAATGCTATCCTATTTGACCCAAAGGTTAACTGGTAGAGAATGCCTTGTGGCATTAAGTCCGCCTATGTACCACTATTGTACATGAAGTTTAAATAAATAAACTACTACTACCAGTTTTCCTGACTGCAAATTACAGGTTTTTCGGTGTTCGACTGTTTGTGCTTAGTAAGTATTTTGAGCTTCAAAATGTAAAGTCTAAAATACACTAGCATTAGATACGTACTCTTCTATTATCTAGCTCGCCAGAGTCCAGTGCGAGTGTGCGGCGAGAGCGCTTGTTCTCATATCGCTTTATTGCTCAAAGCTCTCAAAAAGCTGGGACCCGCCTTCAGCGCGCGAATAAAACTTTACTTCTAATTCTATTTTAAGTGATAACCGGCTAATTTATAGCTTTTATTGCTACATTAAAAAGACAGTAGAACCCCGATAGAAGTTCTATAAAACAGGTGCAGCAGAATCCTAGAAAATAAACGCACGAGTGTTAAATATGTATGTACCTACGTCCGATGCTGGTAATGAATCCTTTCACTCGTACAAGCTATCATAATACACGGTGAAACTTTATTTGCGTTAAACAAACGTAATTTACGCTCACAATGTGGCTCGTAAGTTCGGTCGTCCCTAAACCGGGAGCCGGACCAAAATAAACAAATCAAATTCGTTCTCATTCATTGTGTATCGTGAATTCCCCGCGCTCCCCTTTCCCGGGCCGATTGTTTTCATAAAACCTGCACGCATAATTTTGTTACTTGTTCCTTGAACATTGGTCGGGAGCTATCGTAAACTTTATATTTACGGTCAATAAAGACTGTTTGATGAACCGAGATTAATCATTTCTTGAAGCTGATGATTTTGGCATTGATGTGCATTCGCGGAATTGCTATTATTCTAATGACAATATGCAATCATACACAATGACATCTTAGTTGTAGAAAGTATGTATGCGAACGTTCTTACTATCGTCACGATTCTATGATATCTCATTTTGCTTTTACTTATGGTATGGTCTGACCATCTAGGATGTAATATCGAGCGAAATAGTTGAGAAATGCGGATGTATGCAAGGAAGAGATTATACGGCGAAGCAGAAGAAATGTGAGCTGTATTGTTTTACTATGTGGACATTAATACAGCTAGAACATACAACAGCAGTTTTATTCCGTGTATATTTTTTTGCCATGGTAATCGCCCTGGTTTGGGTCGTTGGCCGAAATCAGTTAGCTTTGACCACCAATGAAGATGTTATTAAAGATGGCACTGCCCAATCATCACGATTTAATAAACTCCAGTATTTTTTCCGCAAGAATCTTAATAAGCACTTAACAAATAAAAAAGTACCTACCCATAAAACTATAGAATTTAATTAATAAGGCGTGTTCACTGAGTTATTACTACAACATACGAGTATTTGGGCGTGTCCGTATGTTTTACTGAAAGTGATTTAATACCAAGAAATTAATACCTACATACAATCAAAATATCGTCTCAATTGAGCCAATACAAATTAATTGAGGCTAAGACTTAATGATGGTGGATGGAGTCGTTTGCATATTTTTGACCCGAACTCAAGGGTCAATTAAATGTCATGTTGATTCAACAAGCTCTATAGAGATTTAAATAAAGATAGGCATGGTTCTGTTCTTAAATATAATTTCAATTCGAATGAGTAATGTAAGTATTAAAAAAAAACTAATCATTTCTTTATTTTTAACACGTTTCACAAAAAAATCTTAACACTTTAACACGAACTCAGCGGTTTTGATAATTTTCATATAAATCTTATCGTTTATGACAAATGAGTTAAATTTATCTTACCTACGAAATTAGTGTAGTCAGCAATACAACGTCCTCAGGAGACTTTCATTCTATGAATCATTCTTGTTAAAACTAAAAGTTTAATATCCGACAGTTAGGTCCTGAGTATGACTCCTAGATCGAACAAACTGTCTCTGGGTTTTTCCGTCTGGTATCTGTATCTCCCAGTTTGAACAATGTTTGTTGTATAACTGAGATCTCGCGGATACCGAGATATTTCTTTAGTTGCATTTCTATTTCACCCTTCCTAGATTTATGACAAAATAACACCTTGCTTTTTGCACTCACAACGGTATCCTATCAACACCTTATCCTTAACGGGCTCAGCAGAAATGTAGCTTTCAGCTCCCACCACGTTTGGAAATAGAAAGGTGCACGTAAGGGGTACCTAGATTGTTTGTTATCGATATGAAAGTCCCATTTGGTGTCGTGGACTGAAATAATTTGAGGGTTTAAAGTTCACAACCGTGCGTAAGAATTGACTACCTATTGGTGTCGATTCTGTTGTGCACAAACTTAACTTATTTTAGGCTATTGCTATCTTTTACTAAAAGGCAGAGCGAGAAAAGGACGGCTATAGCTATGAACTAAGTTAGAGATGTCAAACTAGTTTATGCCTTGCGCTTCACCGTGTTTTTAGTCGACATGTTTTTACGTGCACCCTTCATTTGTATAGAAATATTAGTTCCAACTAAATTTGACAGCTCTAAATTACGTCAGTCTCTTTCTTGTTTTATTAGAGAGAAAAAGATAGCAATAGCTTAAATTAAGTGTAGTTTTAGCACAACAGAATCGACACCATTGTCTACTTTTAGAGAGTTAGTAGTAAAACTAAGAGGTAAGAAATAAAGGTGTTTGAGTTTTAATCAAATATTCTGGCAATGATACATCCGTATAACAGTAAAATATTCAAAAGATTTATAGAGATCGGTAAACTAAAACCAGGATATAAAAATGTCTCTGCATTGACAAGTTAATATTGCAAGCTGCTTGATTGGATTCTGATGTCATTTTTATAACATAACTGATATAGAGATTTTGCTTTGAGTCTAAATATAGGTACAAGACTAAAAGTGGTTTTGTCTGATAAAGCCTAGAATCATAAAGTGGATAGATTCTATTCTCTTTTTACCACTTCATGTGACTTGACGCAAACATGAAAGTCAACATAGATAGGGTTGTTACCGTATATGTCACACATAAAATTTTATCGACATAACTATCGATGGTTCGTCACAAGCGTTAGGTGTGAGCTTAAAAGCGTTTAGTACGGAAGCGAAATGAGGTCGCGTGGCTTTTAATATCGCGGCCGGGGTGCGACTGAGGTGCGTCGCAGCACTATGATCTTCTTTGAAGTTTATCATTTTTATAAACACAGTCTGTTTTCAAATTTCGAAACTTCGAAACAAATGTATTGCAATTGACAGAAAATGTCTAATACGTTGAAAGATCGTGTGATATCAAAAATAGTTGAAAGATGTGTTGCTGTAAAAACAAAAGAAAGGCGGTCGCTGTTTGCACTATCATGTATTTCGACACGAAAAGTTTACTAAGGTTTTCCTTTAAAACATTAGCTAATTTAAAAAAAAATTTGGGGCTAAGAATAATACCTATAGAGCGCTACTTTTCTTTAAATCCTGTTCAGTTCGTTTGATTATATCAAAGCGAAATGATTTACCTCGCGTGACGACGTATATTTTTCATTAAAAATCCTATAACAGACGGTAAATTTTCTTTACAACGATGAGGCTTTGAACGCATCCTTCATTGTCAGACAAAAGGTAACGAGGTCAGGAGTCAAGAACATTTTCTAAGGAGTTAGTCAACACAAATTGTTAGTACAATCAGCGCTTTGTTATTTAATTAGCAAGAAGAAAACGTAACGTTAACGTTCTCACGTTATTTTTGCATAATATTTACAAAGTGGAGCAAAGCTTTGTTACCTACATAAATTACTTTGTTAGGTACTTATATAACGTAATACACAGATAGGTGGATCTTTCCTTGAATCCTAAAGCTTGATCTTTTGACAAAACCATCCAAATAACATCACGCCTGTAATCCCCGAAGTATTAGGCAGAGGTGTACCTAAGAGTACACCCAAATTTCGCCAGTGGTCTAAGTCCCATGTAATCGGGGGCGAGCTATATTGCCATCAACCGGGCCCAAATCTGGGCTCCGTGGCTGCTACTGAGAAATTACTGATGGAAAAACCCAATGACACTTTGCCCTACCCGGGAATAGAACCCAGGACCTGATGTTCAGCAGTCGTGCACCGTCGTAGTCATTCAAAGTCATTCGTCATCGTCATTTGAACAATAAATAAACAGTATATCATCGTTCACAGCAAGACCTCAGCCACTCTTGGGTATGGCTTCTCTTTGTTTGTGTCCACGCTCTTGTTCCTGCCTTATCCAGGATTTACCCACGACGACAACAGCGTCGTCTGCCCTTCTCTCCTTGATATTTTTAAGAAAATAATAGGCAAAGGGGGGTCTCCCCTGCTGCTTATCACAAATTACTATCCATAAAGTAAAATTATCAAAAACCAAATCGACGACCCGAATAGCGCAGCGGTAGTGAGGCTGCCTTACGTTCTTAGGGTCCCGGGTTCGAATCCCGGTAGGAGCAAATGTTTGTGTGATTCCCATGGACATTTGTTTCCGAGCCATGGATGTCTATATGTATAATAAGTATGTATTTACAAACAAAAAGTATCTATGTAGTATATCAACTATCTGGTGTCCACGACGCAAGCCCCGTGGCTTAGTGTGGCACTAGATGGCGCTGTGTGTTATGTCCAGCGAAAAAAATAATAGGCAAAGGGGGTCTCCCCTGCTGCTTATCACAAATTACTATCCTTAAAGTAAAATTATCCGAAGCAAATTTAACCAAGATGTGATAACACAGTGACTCACCACTAAAGTTCAATGAACGTATCTCTACACCAATAAATCTAGTACCAGCTCATAAATCAATGTTAATACGCGCTAGTACACACTGCTTCCAGCTAATTAGTCTAGTCATTAGTTAATTAAGTCTATAATGGCACACCTTCTATCTTGGACTGCATGACCTGATATCTGTGTACTTAATGACCTTATGGCGAACTTCGCTCACTGATGCATGAGCGAAGTTCGCATGGCTGAATTTCAGGCCAAACGAATTTGAACTATTTCCACTTAAAAAAATACTCCCTTGTTGCTCCCTTGTTGGTCTAGTAGTCGTAAACGCTACAGCTGAGTATGAAGTCCAGGGTTCGATTCCCAGGTCGGGCAAAGTGTTATTGGGTTTTCCCATCAGGATTGTCTTAGTAGCAGCCACGGAGTTTAAGTGTACTTACAGACGAGCGTCACGTTGCCAACGGCAGATAAACTGCAGCCGTCGCCACGTGTCGACGACTGCCGTCGACGGGTGGCGACGCTTGCAGTTGACCCCGACTGCAATAGATTTACGCGACACGCCACAACTTCAAGCGTCGCCACCCAGGCAGCACAGGCAGGCAGACAGGTGGTGACGGCTGCAGTTTGTCTGCCGTTAGCAAAGTGCCACTCGTCTGTAAGAACCCTAAATTGGCTGCATGACCCGCAATAGGCTCGACCCTGCTACATGGCACTTTAACATACCTGGTGAAATTTCTGAGTAGGTAATACCAGGTACACCTCAACCTAATCCATCGGGGATTAGAAGCGTGATGTTTTGTGTTAAGCAGGATTAGTTTAAGTCTAGATTGAGTTACCTGTACAATAGATCTCGTCTGCCGTGTGACGTCATCGGTAGATCCCTGGATAGATCGCGGGGCTCTAATGCACGTCGGTATCATGGTGTCAACACTTCACTAATTTGACAATAAACAGTTTATACAGGAAAACTTCTGTCCATTTAGAGCACATTTTGTACTGTGTTTCACTTTGAAATTGTCAAAACTGTTATATGATTCAATTAGGAATGAAAATTCCTCGAATGTTTTTTTATTTCTGGGAAACAGTATAGTGGAAGTGATTTTGAAAACAAAGCATTAATTTTCTCATAAACAGTATCCATTCCACAGTATCGGCCAAGTCTTCCGTATTTTTCATTTCCGTGCATTTCAGAGATACGGCGACACAATGATAGATGAAAACCAATTTTCTTTAACTTATTTTTCGTTCCTAGTATTATTTTTATAAACTGGGCACAGTTGTATGGTTGAATCTATACTTCTATATTGAGTTATTGCTCATGCATGAATGAATGGATGCGTCTACGCGGTTGTGCGATAAATTTCTGAGAATATTTACTCTACAGTCGGCGCCGCTACGCCCCCACGCACGTCTTAGCGCTGACTCCACTGGGTCAGAGCAAAAAAAACCTTAAATACTACAAATTAGAGTAAAAATCTTATCTTATTACTTACAGATCTTAATGAAGCTTATCAGTAATATAGTTTAATTCATCAGAATAACATAAAGGCTAAAATTAATAAAGTTGGGTAAAAAAATGGATTACGCGGGCAATACCGCGGGCTCAAGCTAGTATTATTCTACGTGTTACAAATTTCACTCAAAATTCATCAGTTCGTACATTTCACAATTAGGAAATGTACTAACGCCCACAAATCTCCCAACTTTGTAAACAACGGCGTTGTAATATTTATTACTCTCCAAATAAGCTGTGCTGAAGAAATTAGACTGACGTGTGTACGAATAGTGAGTAATCCGTGCCTGAAGTAACATGTATACGGGTAAACCGCTGAATAATTTTCCTCACTCTATTTCGTCAGCGGATTATAACTAGATCTACCTTTTGCCCGGGGCTTCGCTCGCGTAATTTATAATTTGATAATTAAATTCTTAGTACACTCTAAAGTTTCTATTCTATAATTCAATCATGATTCGAAAGACACGTGGCGCCATCTATTATTATAAGAACGTTATTGTTGTTTTCTTCGGGAGCAGTACTTTTTTTCGGGATAAAAGGTACCCAGTATGTCCGTTTCTGTACACCTGCAAAATTTCAGGATGATCGGTTCAGTGGTTTAGGCGTTATAAGGTAACAAACAAAAAAACTTACTTTCGCATAATATTTGTAATATAAGTAAGTTATGATGTAGATGTGTGGGATGAGTTAAGCCGTAAAGCGATTCTCATTAATAATGAATAATATTAACTGTAATAAACATTTTCACAACTAGCGTGTGCATACGCATAACTTATCTATCTTTTCCCTTACGACATATGAAATGGTCTGGCAGCATAATCAGTTACACTATTTAAAATAAATTTTGAGCGTGTACTTTTTATGAAAGCTTCTGCCAGCGGCTTCGCCCGCGTGAAATTTGATAATTGTCCCATGGGATCTTACTACCGGGATAAAAAGTATCCTATGTTTTAATCTAGGTTATAAACTATCTGTGTGCAAAATTTCATCCAAAACCTTTCAGTAGTTTTTTCGTGAAAGAGTAACAAACAACAAACATCCATACATCCATCTCTCACTCACAACATTCGCATTTATAATATTAAGTACAGATTATCATAGGTAGTACGTAATAGTACACCCACATTTTGCCAGTTATGTTATTAGTCCCATGTAATAGAGGCGAGCCTATTGCCAACAACCGCACACATATTCAGACTCCGACTTTACTAAGGACTCATCCAGCAGTCACTCTTGCAGCTCTCGCAAAACATGGCAGTCAATTTATTTAATAATCCTTGAACAATTTCAACATTCATGTTTTTTTTTTTTAATTATCACTTCTTTGCGATAAGGAAACTAGATAAAATCCTCAATCACAATCAGTTTCGAAAAATATTTTATTTTATTTCTTGTTTTTTTTTTGTTATATCCACAGATATCGTGATTAGTGGGTAAAACGATAACGACGGAAACTGATCACGGTATTAGTAGATACAACTCGCCGTGATCCGTGGCGATCATTCGATCTGGGGCCGTAACGCTTCGTCCGTATATTCGGATCTATCCGTCTCTCGCGCACGTCTGCATATGAGTGCGATTGAGAGAGACGGATAGATCCGAGTATACGGACGAAGCGTTAGGGAGTAGGGCCTCTGATAACGTGATCGGTGGAGACAAACTCTGTAATAGTACAAAATTATGAACAGAATTGTAAGTTTGTCTTAAGAGGTTTCACCATGTATTCAGTCTATATCAAAAGTAGATTAACCGACAAAATACAAAACTGCAGCACAGAAGCCAAACGCTTACTACTTTACGGTGCACTAATAACAGACGCTGGCCATTACAATGGTCCAGGATTAGTAATACGTCGTTGGCCCATTGCCCACTAGTGCTGGACCAGCTTATTAGAACTGTTGACTCTTATATTGCGATATATAGCCATTGACACACTAAATGAATTTAATTCTCGGTAGCTAGCAACAAGGTGGAGATCATCATACGTTATCTTACTACTGTTATAAATGTGAAGGTTTGTGAGGATGGATGTTTGTCACTCTTTAACGCATAAACTACTGAACGGATTTGGATTAGCAACTGATAGTTTGCCACACTGATAGTTTACAACCTGGATTGACACATTTTTTTTTCCCGGTCTTACGATCTCGTGAAACGTGGGACAGTCATCGAATTCCTTAAGGATAAGCTAGTAATATTATAAATTCAAAATGCTACCTGTCTACCTGTCTACCTTTACACGTCTAACCGGCACACAGGTAGACCATGACCTAGGTTAGGACATAGGATAGCTTTTATCCCGGAAATAAGTTCCTATGGGATAATTTCCGAACCCTACACGAGCCAAACCGCGGGCAAAAGCTTGTTTAAGATGCATTTATTTTTGTGTACTGAAATGACATGGATTTTAACGGGAAATTAATATCAAGAGTACGAGTAAAGACAGACTATCGATTTAACAATTGATAGACAAATGAAGTGTCGATCATCTCGAGCTTAAATACATGTTACCGCGAAGTCTTCTCACGACATTGTAAAGATCTTCGCATATTACACTGACTTGACGCCTCTCTTCTCCGACTTTACTCACAGAGTTCAGTAAAGCATTGAACTGTGAGCTTTTAACCCCTTACCGCATACAAAGCGATATTTACTTGTCATAGTTTAACGTTTTCCTTACGGTAGACATTTTTACTTTTGAAAGAAGTGTACGACGTGTTTTGTCTTGGTATGGACCAGTTATATAAAAATATACTCTGTGGTATGGACATGTAACGAGGAGAGATGTAATGTAAAACATGTGACTAAAAGAGTGATGGATAGAGAAGGAGAGGAAGGCCAAAGAAAAGATGGACGGATTGTGTGAGGAATGATATGAAAAAAAAAAAAAATGGGGCCGTGGCGACAGCGGAGAATGGGAGAAGAAAACATGTTGCGCCGACCCCGAGTAGAATGGAACTAGGGCCGGAAGATATTGATTTGAAAGAAGTGTAGGAAGCCTGGACTACATCGTCGTACACTTAAAGCCATCATGTTGAGAATTCTACCGTTACATACACAAATAAATCTCAAAATCCAATGCATACTGTGAGTCAAGTCGAAGTCGACTCAGCGTCGAGATTGTCTAATGTGCGAAGACCATAACATGACTAGTGCACTAGTGTAGGCGCCTCTCAATAATTATATTGAAATGATACTCTGCTGCACATGCTTGAAACAATGACAGAACCCTACAGTGGGTGGGCTAGTTAATATTTATTTATGTATTACTTTTGTCTTTATGCACTTTACAGCCCGAGGTCGGAAACACAACTATTATTCATAATGTTACAAGAAGATTATCTGTAACTAAGGTTTAAATAAGTTTGTAAGAGCCAACGGCATAATATCAGTACATTTATAACATGTTTATTATCAGTAATAAAAGGTATCAAGGCAACTCGATGTTCTCTTTACATTTGCATCTCCGATGATTACAGTTACAATAAATTAACATATTGATATGATATTCTCAGCAGGCAACAAAGCCACAATAAGGAACATTAAACTCAAATTGAAGATATTAAAGTCTAATTAGGTGTTTGTTAGTGTTTGGTTATTTGACGCTGAGATTGGTACTCCCACGGCTGTATCTGCCTACGTGGTATCGGCAAAGGTCGCGCAATCACTTACCGTCTCCATTTTGAAGTGGGTTAGTGCAAAATAGCAGTGATTAATCGATCTAGTGTTTAAAAATATATGTATTAAATTAACTACAACAGTGTTAGGCTCTGATCTATAAACGCTATTTTGTTCGTGCTTTGACTAAGACACGATCCCGTCTTTATCTAATGCTAATGGTCTGACAGTGACAGAAATAACACTTAGCCAAAGTACGCGGTATGTACCGTTTAAGGATTTTGGCGTTAGTGTCGAGAAAGGCGTCGTTGTTTACGTGAGCTAATATTATCTATAGTGTCTATCTTAATTAAGTAACTATAGTAGCATAACAGCAGCAAGTAATTAACAAGAAAAGCGACGGAAGAAGAATTGGACACTTCATCTTTTACACCACTTTGACTAAATCCAACCATCATTAGCAGTGTCAACGGACACAATTATGACAAAGGTAGAATAACAATAAATGAGATTGAAGACGGTTTCTCCAATGGAAAATAACCATAAACACTGATAAAGTACAATAAACACTCAAAGGCTGTAAACCGAGAAATACAAAGGGGTATACAACAAGAAGCATTGACGCCGTCTTTTACCGTTAATAAATATCTCGTATTTATGTTTTACAGTGTATTATGGTATCGTTTAGATCGTTTAAAACTTGCGTAAGCTCGTGTAAAGATCATAAAAGGACAGGGTCGGATTCAGACACAACAATTCTCTAAGTAGAACGACGAAGAAATTTCATTTTATTTTCAAGAACAGAAAACCGCCTTTCTCTTGTCTAAGCCTCCTGGTTTTTTTTCTAACAGTATCGAAAAGCTTTTAACAGTACATTTTAGCATTTCCTACGTCCATTTTGGTCTTAATCCGGTCCTGAAGCGGTAGGTTACGGCAACACGGCGGGAGGCGCGTCGTTTCAGCTTCACAGCGTCCGGACCGCATCCCATCCGCGTGTTTATTTACTCGCTTGTCAAAAGTTCGACACACGCTGCCGTATTTATAACCCTGCGGAAGGTGCGCCCGGAGCAACGAACTTTTGTGACATAATCATAAAACACGGACATTTAAAGCAACAAACAATATGAGACAACGTCCATTAAAAGAGTTGTAGGCCACCGTAAAAGGGTTTATGGTAGGAGCGAAATTATTTACGGATTAACGTGTTTATGATATTTGTTTCGGGGAAAATGTTACAGGGTACTGCAAAACCCAGATATGAAATGTCAGACATGGATACGAATATCGTGTTCGCCAATAAAAGTCAAAGGTCGATCTTTGTCACCTTTGTTTATACATCCGACATCAAAAAAGGCATCGATCGCTTCCAAATTTGGATCGTTCCGTTATTGGATCCGCTATTTGATAAAAGGATGTATCGGCCTTGCTCGTATTTGGGACACAGATGCGCGGTCTCTGCCCCATTGTGACGTGGGCGAGTGCATTCGATTTGTTACGATACTTGTCAAGTGTGCACTCGGCTTTATATCGGCTTACAAACAATAAGGCATGGTTCGCAACACAGCAGTATCTATTTTCTAGTATGCGTAGGTATGTCTAGGAGATTAGATTACACATAGACCGCCGGCGCCATCAAAGATTTGCTGACTGTGATACAGTTTTCACACCAAACAAGTTATAAAGTGCGAAATAGAATAGATGTTAATGCGATATGATGTGAATTGCTTTATAAATATTTATCAGTTTCTGCAAAAATTGTGTTTTAAGTAAAACGTAGGTGTGATAAAGCGGTATCGTTGACCTATATACATTTTGACGTTGTGCAAAAATATTCGTGTGCTCTTTTAGTTTTGAAAACAGTGTAGGTGTAGTAATAGGCGTCTAACGTAAGCTTGAGTAGTTGAGTCATAGCTTTTGTTTTCATGAGCCGACAGCCAACGGAGATCGTAGTCGGGAAAATTATTTTGGAACTGGTCTAGTCATTAGGAATCGTTACGTTTTGTAACATCCGGGCATCCGTCCGGCGTCCGTCCGGCGACGAGTCATATTATTTTTATTTATTTTTTACAGTCTATTTTCTTGGAAAAAGTTTTTATGTGTTTTCGTGGTACAAATGTTTCACAATTTGCCTTACAATTACAATGTGAAAAAATATGTTTTTATAGCACACATTAAAATAGGAGAAAAAGTTTGGTCTTTTACACTTAAAAAGTTATTTTATTAATTCATTTGCTATAGGAAAGACGACTTATTTGTTGATAACCTAACAATTTTTTTTTATAATGAATGATTGTCGAAACATTTTAACCAAATTCAAACGAAAATAGCAATGTTTAGCCGCGACTTACAAACCTCAATGAAAACTTAACACGAGATGCATAAATCACTCAAACCCAGCTGGTTCTAAATCAAGCGTTCCAAATATAAATGATTCGCAAAAAAACGTATTGGGGCATCATGAACTCATTCATTCGATTTCATGCAATTCGTCGAATCTTATAAATAGTACCTACATGCCAGTAAACAGACGGGTCATTGCGTGCGAATATCAATACCTCATATTTTTTAGGGTTCCGTGCCCCAAAGAGTTCCGTCTGTCATGAGGCTATTTTTTAAACCGTACTGGGCACATTTGAATTATACAGACAGCTTGACTTGACATACTGACAAACGGCGATAAAAACAAAATACAACAACAACAACAACAGCCCATAACGTCCACTGCTGGACATAAGCCTCTCCCATGATGGGAGGAATTTGCCGTAATCTCCACGCTTGGCAGGCGGATTGGAGATCGCAGTGATGAAAGACTAACAGAAAACGCTGCTGCCCATTCTCTGGTCTACGGAGGCGCAAGGTGTTCTGCCTCAGACATTAGTCGCCTTATACGACACCCGTGAGTGTAATGGATTGGTTCTATTCTACTCTGCCGGATACCACACGGCTGGCTTATTAATTACTGGATCCCTTTAATTTTTATATAAAATTTTAGTAAAAAATCGTTGTTTTATACGGAACCCTTCGTGAGCGAGTCCGACTCGCACTTGACTGGTTTTTATGTTTTTGCTCATACAGTTGTCGGATCAATGAGCATAGTAGCTTATTATTTTGCTATGCATCGTCGTAAAGGAAACGAATAATGATAGGTAGATAGATACACCTATTGTCAGCTTAGAGGCGCGGCAATCAATGCTAATCAGGAAACATTAAAATCATACTATCTAACTATTGTGTTATTATTTCCAAATACGGTTACATAGAACTAAAAAGGAATGGTTTTAAGTTTTAGTACCTTCAATTATGGGCAAACCGGATATGGTCGGATAAAATCTTTTCCAAACAAACGCCTGCTTAGGTAGATGGCGTAAAATAAAACGTTTACCTTAATGTTCTTGTGTTATTTACATGTGCAGTATCTCGAAGTCTCCAGAACAGAACATATATACTTCATTATGTACGTCATCATCTGCCTAGCCTTTTCCCAACTATGTTGGAGTCGGCTTCCAGTCTAACTGGATGCAGCTGAACACCAGTATTTTACATAGAAGCGACTGCCTATCTGACCTCCACAACCCTGTTAGTACTGGGTAATACGATACCCCTTGGTAAGACTGGTTGTCAGACTTTTTGGGCCACTGTCCATCTGTAACGACTTTCAAAGATCTACAAATGACAGCCGGGAGCAACATCTTAACGTGCTTTCCGAGGCACGGAGGAAACTCGGTATGTAAGGGTGGTCACCCATCCAAAGACCAACCTAGGCAAACACGGCTTAACCTAAAGATCGACCCGAGTGGCTGTTATTATTTAGCCACGAGCTCCTTCAAAACTAAACTTCATTATGTTTGTCTTACTCATAAATTCGATCCAGTTCCACAAATAGCTTAGTTTCTCGTAAATATTAGAGAACTACTGTTTACTCGGCGTACACCCGATACCAGACAAACAGTAGAGTTATCAGATTTCTATGAACGAATGACTGAAGAGGACTTCGGTATGGCAAAGAACTAAAGATATATCTTTCATGGATGTCTGATGGACTATGTCCCACTGCCTCTTACAGGGAAGAGGCTTGTCTCCCAACAGTGGGAACTTTTCAGGCTGATTATCCTATAATACTTATGCTATAATGCTCCCACTACTGGGAAACAGGCCTCCTCTCTAAGAGACGGAGTGGGCTGTCTTCAAATTTTCGGTTCTAGGACATGCTGGTTTCCTCGATGTTTTCGGTCACCGTTTTGAGAGCAGCTGAGAACCCACGACCGACCCGTAAGGGGTTGATATGTATAATACCACTGAGCCACCGCTACTTTAATCGGATGCTATGATTGTCCCCAGATATACCATGTTCTGCTAAGTGAACACGAGGAGCGGCGGATTGTTAAGCAGATAATAGATAATACGCACTATTATTTCATTCGCGTCGCGGTTAATTTGTTTTTGATGTTTATTCGCTCGTTCAGAAGCATTTAAAGCTCCTGTCATTAGATACGTACTTAATTGGACTCGTTAGCAGTTCAATTGATTCCATAGATAAATTTTCACACATTGTCCAATGTGACTTTCTGTGGTCCCCAATCTGGCATACAATTCAATTGATATTAACTACCAGAAAATAATGTTTGTTGGTGAATGAAATAACCAACTGGGTTATATTGCTTGTAACTTCGTTGACTGAAAATTATTTTCATGTTCCCATATTTCAATTACAGACTATTATTATACTGTGACTAAATCATTCGAAAACCATAACAATCAACTTCATAAATAAACTAAATAATTATTTTTCATGTTTGAAATAGGAATTGATTATTTTGCGTTGATGACTGTACTCGATTAGTACCCAAGAAAGAACGAACTTCCTACGAATCAAATAATATTTGACGCGAACCTCACGCAAAGACTTTATGTAAATAAAAATGCATTGCAACTCGCCAGTGACTTAAAAGTGATGCAACCAGAAAAAAAAAACACAGTCTACCTTAATTAACCACTTGCTAGTGTTGTTAAAACTCGACGAACAATAGCAACCGATACAGATGAATGAATCGATCAATGGGCACAGCGCTATATCGAAACGTACATTAGTATATTCTTAATGCAACGAGTGTTCTTTATAAAATCCATTTGCTGAAGCAAAAAGCTTAAACACGACGATGCAATAAATCTTTCTGAATGCACTCACAATCTACATTTGCAATTTATCGAAACCAGAGACGATTCGGAATGTTTGTACTGAAATTGAACTTGGTAAGCTTTGGCCAAGAACAGGCTTGCACACCTTTCTTTAAAGCAGTACGTGAAACTGTTAATGAATTAATTGAGAACAAGTTTAGACTTGTATTGTGGTTACATACTGCGCCCAGCTGTCCTAATTTCAATACCTTCTAACCTAATTTAGAAATGTACCGACTACTAAACTTATCAACAAGTAAACTGAATATTTCCCAGAAATCCAAACACAAGATAAAGGATAAAACAAACACTTAGTCCTAAAATCATAGGAGCGTAACAGACTGTCTGCGAAGTACTGGACAGATTTAGCCGTTTGCAAGGGAACCCTTCGCGCGAAAACGGTGTCGTGACATAGCGCACGCGTGGCTCCGGCGCGCGTGTTCGCTGCCCGCGCGCATGTGACTAACCCGGCGATGCCCGGCCCAGCTTAGCCGAAAGCGATACATACGAAAGCCCTCGACCGTTAGAGAGGGACAGTGAGAATAGCCTAAAAGCTCGCACCGTTGTCACACAAAGGGAAATTAGAAACAAATCTGTTGATACTCAAAATAATTTGGAGGTGTTGACGATTTTATGAAGGCAAAAGCTTGGCCGGAGCTCAACTGTTGCTTAGGTGATACTCGGTCAACTTCCGAAGTTTAGATACTGGCTGTATTTAACATGTAGAAGTTTTAGTAACTTATGTATGATAGAATGGCAACATAGTAAATTAAGTAATTAGAGTGAATCAGTGATACGTTAATGAAGATACGAGTAGCTATAAAAGCCTCTAATCAGTCTAGATGTTACATTGAGATACAATCACATTTCGCAACTCTCACGGAGTCACGGCCAAACACAACAATGAACCAAGAATACAAACGTAACCAACCAGTATAAAATGTCCCGATTGACTATTATTCTCTTGCGCACCTTCCCGTGACACTAGACCCAGCACCCTCGACCTGTCACCGAACTTAAATGGGACTAAAAAAGGCTACCTTTTGTTGTCCGCTGAGTTCTCTCGTCCGGGAAACCGACACTTGACCTACCAACGTATTTAGATCTTTTGTGTACGGTATAAAAGGAAGCGTGACTTATCCTATTCGGGCTACAGGAAAAAAAAACTATGAATAAAGACTCCGTATTATCATAAATTTTCTGACACTTCACCCTTTTTTTATTTAGTTTTATTTGATCGCCAGCTTCTTGACTTCTAATGAATTGATCTAAATAAAATTGTCTTTTATTTCAAGTGGGCGTGTGTGGTCTATAAAAATATGCAAATGTGTTAGCTGTTAGATCAATCGATGGACTTTTATTGATGTTCTAAATTGAGATGTTTTCTGTTTTAGGAAAAACAGTTGCCATAAAAAAAAACATTTGATTACAGATTGTGAAATAGCTGCATTTACGTAGCAATTTCAGATGCCTTTGCAGTAATACAATAAACAAAAGCTGTTTAAATAAATATGGAGATTCATTAGTTATGCGGAAATGCCAATGCAATGAACGATGGAGCTGGACAATATCATTTTCAAAGAGTATCGAATTTAATCGAGTTTGATTATATAATTGCTGTTGCTGCAATATCGAATGGTGTATCTGCGTCCTAGTTTCTTATGCACCCATGGGTTTAGGCTCGCAGGTGGGTCGCGGAAATGCCGGTGCATTCGACTCTATTTTCATACGTTTTGGTCTCGCCACTAACGCCCGCCTCCGCCCCACATCAATGAACGCTTCGCCCAACTACTACTTCGTCCGCCCTACGGTAGTATACAGTGATTGAGATGCGTTGATACTTTTTCTTTTCCCCCAGAATATTTAACAACGTAGAATGTATTAACGTCTTTTCATAATTTTATAGATTTACATCTTGAGTAATATAAACAAACACATTTCTATTAACTTGAAATTAGTCTAATATACCACAAGTAAACTGGAGCATTGTAGCTATCAAGACGAAAATGTTAAAACAAAAAAAAAGGTTTAAATCAACCCTGATTTAAACATAAAAATTCGTTATAATAAGGTTGACAGAGGGGTGCATTTTGTCAAAATACGTATCACCATTTGCCTAGCTATTTCCAACTATCTTGGGATCGGCTTCCAGTCTTACCGGATGCTACTGATTACCAGTATTTATTTATTTACTATTATTATTTATTATTTTACATGGAGCCTGGCTGGCCCAGGCTTGTCAAAATACGCAAACCGACTAAAAGTGTTTTATAAGACTTTATTGGACTTTCGAAAAACTTGCTGAAAATATATTTCTTCAAGTACCAAGACTGTTCTCTCTGACTACAGCCACAAATATAAATAGGTGGTCTTATTTTCTTATTTACGACTGTTTCAGTCTTAAACGTGCAACTTTTTATTATAAATTCAGCTTTATTAGCGTCGTCGCTTCTCTTTACTGAGGCGATGCAACTATCTGCGTCTGAAACTGGGTTTATGTGCGGTATATTTGTGTTTATCACTTTTAATGATTCTTTCTTCATACGACAGAGCTAGGCGTTCGCGTCGGATTTGTTGTGCAATATAAATTTATTACAGTAACTGATTCAGCTGTAATAAACGATTAGTTCTATTAAAATATAAAATGTTTTACTAATTTAAGCGATGATAGATGAAATTAATTACGAATGTTTTAAAGAGAGAGGTGTGAAATAACTGTGAGATTATAAACAGACGCTTAAAACTCAGTTGGGCGAACTATTAAAGTGATGACTATTACAATTTAACACTTATTTTCCAACCAAGTGCTTTGCATGATTTTATCGTAAAACTTTTTAAATGATTCTACTAACTAAGTAACTATAATCGTGCTTGCGTTTCTGCATAATATGAACACAATTAAAATTAAAATAACCGATGGATTTTATAACTTACGGTGTAATTCATGTTTGCTGGGAGCCGGAGTTTAATAAATAAAATACGTCATGTGTAACTAAGCTAATGTTTACTTTACTTACCGAACAAAACTTACACCGCATCCTGTATATTTGTTTATGTAACTTAAATGAGGTTTATTAGGTACTTGAACCTTACTCAATATGTACTCTATACATCTCGTTTAAACACCACTTCGCCTACAATTTTGTTTAAATTACACGAAATCTGTTTATTTTCCCAACTTTTGGCAATGCTCTGGCAATTTGTCTGATCACGATTAACTCAGCAAATTATAGCTGTTTTTCGGTTTCCGTTTCATGTGAAACCAATTTGAATAGCACTGCAAATATTGCCAGATAAAAGAGGCATAATCTGACCACACATAAATGTTTTCCTTTGCGAACCAAGTGCATGGGATAATCGGATTAAGTACCTATACGCCGAAAATTGCTTCTCATAATATAGTTCTCGAAATCAATGTACCAGGAGAGCATAAAATTCGAGTACGTTTCATTGATCGATAAAATCGCCGACATGAGAAGTTTGTGTTTAAAGCTTGCTTACTCACGCAGTCAGGGAGTCATCCCGATATCAGACCGTTCCAATATTTTGAACTACTCGGAGATAGTCGAGTGAGTCACTCCAGTGAGTCACGTCACCTCACCTCTCCTATGCCTGAATTAACTATGCTACAGGAATATACCAAGACGCGCCGTTCCTACATTGTGTTGTGCAACACGATGCTACTAATTTATTAGCGTAATAATAACAGTTTATTAGTATCTCGTTCAATATTATGACGAGCTGTGTAATTAAAACCTGATCAGTGAACAATAATTTGCACTGAAAAGTAACTTCAGTGAAGTTTATGTCTTCAATAGGAAATCATGGCAGAAGTTAGAAACGACATTGAGCAGCTGTAGGTCTAGTCTAGAGAGAAATACAGGTACATTATATAGGTACATGGATTTTCCAGGCGTACACTGCGCAAAGGTAGCAGGTATTTCAAAGCACGTTGCTTGGAGTAATTGACTTGGTTCCTGCAGCTTGTCTGCCGAGTAAATCGCTTCGTTAGTCTAGTGGTTAACCGAGCACACAGGATAGGACTTGATTATAGGTCAATAATGAATGAGCTGAACGATTTACAGAATGATAGATTTATTGGTACCTTTCATATCTGTTTGTTTTTTTGCCAACTTTCTTTGTATTTCACGCACAGCACGAAACACCTTCCAGAAAAGAGGTCTCTCTCACAAATATCCATTTTTTCAATTATTATTATCAACAAGACATACAGCGCTAATGTTGCGCATTTGCAGTTGCCCACTATCTTTTTATCACTCTTTATTCGTCCCATTGTCGCCCAAGGGTACACACAATAGCTCCAAATCTTTTCTTCCTCAGCGCTCTACTTCACAACTGGACTTAATTTATTTTTCATTTCATTCAATTTAGAGAGCAACAAAGACCCTATATAATCGAGTTGCAGCAATCACAAAGCTATAAATCAAAATAATTCGGTGTGTTCGAAACAATTAAGCGCCTAAAAGGGAGAAACGGGAAACGCGAGCGAACGAATTTGTAGATACCACATTTTAATTAATTTAGGACACTCTATTTTTAAAAGGGCTTGTGAAAGCATACGTGATCTTTTCCTCTGCTGTAAACGTAAATGTTTGTTTGTTAACGTGAATGTTTTAATGAATATTCATTTTATAAACAAAGCATAATTATACTATGAAAAATGTATTCAAGCACCACTTCAGTAGGCTAAATTAGTATCATCCGGCTGTCGCCTGTCGGATCTATATTTATTTACTGGTCGCTGACAGGCTACTTAGCCTCTTAGTTATATAATAATGTGTCATCAATATTGATTTAACATAACACAAACACGGGGAACACTTGTACCCAGAGATAAACCACTATATCAATTTGACAACGCTTTGATGGTCCGAAATTGATTACGGTTTTGATTCAAAGCACGATACGCAACGGTAAGCCAATTAAGCCGGCGGCAAGTCGTAATGAACCGTTAATGACACGCGCAACGAATACCAACAAATTATATAGATCCGCTGCCATCACTATTTGTGTTAAATTAATAAAATAGCAAATAACACACGTAATGGATCGCGATATGGATTAGTCGTGATCATGAAAGCCGACCGCTAACCGCAGTTCCATTTATAATGTTTCTATGATTTCAATTCCACTATTGAAACACAATATTTTCAGGAGGTTTTAATTCACCAATGAATGCAGAAACGAATGGGAAAATGTGAAATTTTCCGAACAAGCTGTTCAGTTTATTTTTCTGATATTATTAGAGTAGATCCAATTTCCATTTTATTTCAGCCCTAGACACAATCTAATTATTTATTCACCATTTCGATGAACAACATTATAACTCGATATACGATATGCATATAGTCAATTCCTTATTTGTAATGACAACATCACATCGTTTTAAATGAATCTAATCGAATGCGTGTGGTTTGATGAAGATTGACACGAATTCGGCCGAAAGGGGCCGAGAGGTCCCGAACGTGTTGTAACCGTGACATGCTCGTGCGCTGCTTTATTGCCTGTCCAGTTTCGATCAAGATTATGGGTCCCAATTAAAAATCGTCATATGATACACCCTGTTAAACCATCGCCAGCTGATTCGATGAAAGGGATATAAATATTGAACTTAAATTATGTCTTGCTGTCAGAAAGAAAAGAGGATATCAGTTACTTTTTAATGGCGAGAAATAATGACGTTGCATATATTTTTGTAGTAATGTAGACGCATATATGGTCAAATTAATAACCTATGGATCTATATTTATGAGACTACACAAGCAGAATTGCACCTTTCAGTGTATCCAGGGACTGTTGACAGTTTAGACCTCAACGTTCCTAGTATTACTTAGCGATCCGCACCTACCTAATGACATCAACAAATCATACACGGATATATCGTCGGATATAAATCAACACAAACGCACGAGTAGCCTCTCGATTAACAATAATTTCGTTATATACCAGTTGGAATAAATCTAAATGAACGGACGACGCGCGACGATTCTTAATTGACACGTCGGGTTACTGGACCGCGATGTGCTGTGAAACACGATATCCAGCATGTGTTTACTAATTACAGTGTGACCATCTACAAGTCTATGGAATGGCTTGAAGTATTGCCAGCTGAACATTCAAGGATGTCTAGCGGTGGACGACAAAAAACTGCTCTACACAAATCGTTTTGTTTCGAAAAACAAATGAAAGAATAAACGATAGTGATATGTTTTGAGTTGTTCACTTTTCAAAACATTACAAAACTATGCACTTATTAACAACGTAGGTAATGATTCAAACAACGTCCTTTTTGTTAAAACGCTGCGCTTTTTCATTCCATCTTCAGTCATCGCGTTTTAAAACAATGGGGGAAACAAAAACTCATTTTCATGGGTTCGTTTTGTTTGCGGTAATGCAAGAGCAACAACGAGAGTTGTGGGATCCCCCCTCATAAACTGTTTGGGTAAAAGTATCTCTCATATCGCTTCGGTCGCGGCATTAAGCGGATGCTGCCGATCCGCCAGTGCGGAAAAGCCACGGAAAACCAATTTCCACAGGCCGATTCACGCATCGATTTATACAAAATTATGTTAGCCCGCATGTCGCATACTTTATGTTTTGTTTTTTGGCATTAAACCCGTTGTGCTGCTTTAATTAAAGGACTTTTAACTGTTCCTTTTTGCATTTTTATCGGTAATGGGTTTCAGTATTTCGGATTCAGTTCAACTGAATTGTATACCGGATGACTTTTTTATCACTTTAAAAAAAATGGGTATATTAGGTGAACGGAGTAGAAGCTTATGGGATACCTATTTTTTTTTAATTAAAAAAAAATCTATATTGTATTTATTCTATTTTAATTGTATATACTGTATGTAGCTCACATTCAAGACTAATGAGTCAATTGAGACACGCAGAATGAGGAAAGGAGCGACAATAAAATTTACTACCTCGCTAAAGGGTCAGTAATTTAAATACCTGCGTACAATAAAATCTAAAATGCAAAATAAAAGTGAATGATTCAACGTTCGCATACCGAGCATATTTGCGGAACATTTCGGATACAGCTTCAGGCTCCTCCGCAATCCCACCTGTCCACAATCCGAACATGCCGCAAGTAATTTATTCGCTCCTGTCCGATAACCGACAGGCCGGGTATGACGTCACAACCACAAGTTTTTGCTCCAAACTGCATTGTCGATGTTTTTGCTGGCTGACAATATTAACTGACAATTTGATGATCGTTTTTTTTGTGTCATGCGATATTGTTATTTAATTTTGGAACAGGAGTAGCTGCAGTCAGCCAGTACTCTTGTTTTTTTTTTATCGACAGCTTTAAATTCAGCCCGTATTTTTAATTAGAACCTGTCTAGTGTTTAACGTAACGCATACATACACGGTCTATACGCATACATATACCTTTTTGCTGGCGGCACTTTGTACAAAGGTATCATTGATTGATTTTATTGTTCCTATTTTGTTTGACAGGTAATAGACACTTCTAACAAACACTATTCGGGTATCGGGTATCGATATTATTCGGCTATTATTTTTTTGGACAAAAGTATTGACTTAGACCAACCGACATGCGACAGGTGGTCTAAGTGGGTGGGCAATAGGCTTGTGTCCTGAAAAAATCTAATTAGTCCGTCAGTTAGATTATCGAAAAATATTTGACACGTATTTTTTGACGACCCGAATGGCGTAGCGGTAGTGAGGCTGCTTTACGTTCTAAGGGTCTCGGGTTCGAATCCCAGTGGGAGCAAATGTTTGTGTGATGAGCATGGACATTTGTTTCCGAGTCATGGATGTTTATATGTATAATAAGTATGTATTTACAAACAAAAAAGTATCTATGTAGTATATCAACTATCTGGTGTCCACGACACAAGCCTCGTTGCTTAGTGTGGCACTAGATGGCGCTGTGTGTTAATGTCCAGCGATATTTTTATTTTTTTTATTTTTTCTTTTGTTACGTAAACCAAAATTGACTATTAAAATTCTCAATACGTCACGCCGTGCTATAATTTTTAGTCCGTTGTGACGTCACGAGCCCCCACTCTCGAGTTTTGATGCGTTTTATCTTTGTCAATATTCATTAATTTAAAAAAAAAAATAAAAAAATACGTGTTAATTATTTTCAAATACTCTGACGGATTAAATAGATTTGCAATTTATTGATGGTGGAAACTAGCCTATTAAAGTATTAGTAAAATGTTAAATAAGTAGCGATTATATAAAATACCTTTTTTATTGTTGTACTACGTTGAAAGGCAGTGATGTCATTGACTTTGTTGATTTATTTCAATGATTTATAGGTAATGGATTTATATAAGCTGTTTTCTTCAAAGGCGCCAGTGAATAGAAGCTGCAGTGTGACCACAAACCACAACTTTTTTGCACATTTGCAAACGTACTCACGCCGTTGTGGCTTTAATTGATAAAACAATATGAATGTTGTTTTATGTTGTATTTTTCCATGTGTTATTTTTGTTCCGTTCTTACAATAGGTACACGTTTATGTGCCAAACTAGTTATTTCCAAATAGCTAAGAAGTTATGTACATTTTTTAGTCTGTCTCCTTCCAAACTTCACCATTTTGTTCAATCTTTGGCCATGTTAATGTACGTACATTGAATTATTTAAATTAAACAAGTCAATGTGGTATTTATTAATAGCAACTTTTATTTAGTAAGGTTCTCAATTCACTTTGTATCTGATTAAGATATGTAGTATACTTAAGTAAGATCGTAATTTTCATTTTGTTTGTCTATAATCAAGCTGAAGTTATTTTGCAACTCGGACAGTTTCATTTTTAACAACACAATAAGGTACTGTCACATTTCTTGCCTGATCCGTGATATCACTTGCACAGTTTTCAATTCGCCCATCCATCAGTCTTGTCAAGATTGTGGCACTAGTTCGCAAAGTGACAGTTCTTTTGTCAGTGATCGACGCCTGATATATTGATATTAAATCGTGGTGTCAATTTTTGACGCACTGTTATTGACGTTGATCCATTAGTAAGTTATTTCTTTTTGTTCTGTAGCAGTCCTACTTATTTCATAACATTAAGCCTTGAAATCCTCGGGTGTACGTAGGTACACCCGAGGATTTACCCGAGGATTTTTAAGTACACCAACAATCCGCCAGTTATGTTTAAGTCGCATATAAATGGGGGCGAGCCTATTGATATCAACCGGGCTCAAATCCTGACTCCGTAGCTGCTGCTGAAAAATTCCTGATGGAAAATCCTAATTTCACTTTGCTCGACCCGGGAATCGAACCCAGGACCTAATGCTCAGCAATCGCCGTTGCGATCACTAGACTAACGAGGCAGTCCTACCTACCTATCTCTTACATTGGAATTCTATTTACCTGAATAGTACCTAGAAGTACTTTATAGCTGCCACGTTAAAGATTTCCTAAAATCCTTTGATAAAGTTTTGCATGTTTTCCCTAAATGATGCCAGTTTTTACCAAATCTACGCATCTACGCTTAGCACTCAGACCAAGTAAAAAACCAAGACATAGCGCTGCGAACAATAAACTGAAGCCAGCGCAAATTACGTCTCACTCGGTTCATACACGCTCACACGCACACATTTACATCAAACTACAATTAAACTACGGCTCAATAAAAACACAACATGTTTACGAAACCGGCCTCACTTCTCCGTTTGCAGAGTTCCTTCTTAACTTTTATTTTTTTGGTCTGGGTGTACACGGCGAGACATAATTCGACGGCCTCACTTTGCTGTTCGCAGAGTTCCGTCTTTACCGTTTTATTTGGTCTGACGCTTAGCATCGAATGGATGGCCTCACTAACTAAAACAAATGTAACAAATCGATTCATCGTCAACCGCTGTGTGGTCTGTTCTCACACAACAACATGCTAATAACCATATTATAATGTCCCACCCACTTGGCTGATCCCACAGATTCCTACAAAGGCGCTCATGATTCATCCCGGGTCCAGGAATCGTGTGATTTATAACTAATATAACACGTCTCGAGTACTTTCGAACGCCAACACGTACGAACATAATAATTCTCATCACTGGATAGTGGTGTACTTCATTGATATTCAATCAGCTATATGAAAACAAAACACTCTCGCTGTTGGTAATTTTATAATGTATGCATCGATCTCTCTATTTTTATTCCAAATGAATAACTCGGTTATAGTATTTTACTTACCTGCTAAACTAGGGACCCGTAATCAACAAAAAACCTTAACAAAAACTAAAAAAATGCCGAATCATGGGATTAAATTGTCATAATATAGGTGCCGTATGCACCTTGTCGTAGATTATATTATATCTAAGGTGGCCACTTGTCACGTGTCGTAAAGCATGTATTAATTAAAGCTATAGCACATTAATATGCACTTGTACAGTCATCAGCATTGACTCTTGTGAATGCTGGTGATCAATCAATTTAGCCTATAGCAGTCCACTGCTGGACAGAGGCCAAAGCATAGCAATTTTTAGGGTTCTGTACCCAAAGAGTAAAAACGGGACCCTATTACTAAGACTCCACTGTCCGTCTGTCCATCTGTCAGTCTGTCCGTTTGTCTGTAACCAGGCTGTATTTCATGAACCGAGACAACTATAGACAGTTGAAATTTTCACAGATGAAGTATTTCGGTTGCCGCTATAACAACAAATACTAAATACAGAATAAAATAAAAATTTAAGGGGGATTCCTATAGATACCGTGACCCCGGAACACAAAGGGCGATGAAGGAACATGAATGGGATTTAGTCAGTAAAAGTCTGACACTCTCTCCTGCTCCGCCCCGAGCGGGAGAAGTCATTTGATGATTTCCCATCCGAAAAAAAATAAAAAAGGGGGTTTCCCATACAACAAACGTGATTTTTTTGCCGTTTTGTCTAATGTGGTATAGATTGGTACGGAACCCTTCGTGCGCGAGTCCGACTCGCACTTGACCGGTTATTTTTAAATATCGATTATTACCATGTTCGTAACAGAATAAAATAGTAACTACTATTAATAATACTAGGCAAATATCTATGTTAAAAGTTTCTACGAGTATTCATATTTCTGCTCGTAACTATATAGCTACGAGTAGTTAGTTAGTAACACTAAATAAAAAACTCACTACCAACTCACATAAAACAAAACAAAAAAACATAGTAGGGCGTGGAATGCTTAAGAGCGGCGAGATCCCCTCGTCTTTCCGCTGCGCCCTTACTACTTCCTTTGTATAATTAGCTGGCTAATAAGTCTCTCAGTGAAATATTCAGTGAGTCGGGGCTTTCCTCCGCGGATCGTGAATGAGCTGTCAATAGCGATTACAGAACCTTTCGATATTAATGCCGTTGGGAATGTGTCTTGGAAGAAAGTATCGATGTTCCTTGAGTCGGTCTGAGGTTATCTTTATGATGTTTTTTTTCTTGTGGCATTAATCAAATTGGTGTTCTTATGTATTAGTGTCACCGTATTACATTTTTTAAAAGTCTATGGCAGTGCTTCTTCCTCAATTACTTAGCTTAATGGTACTCACAGATCTGAAATGCTTAGGTTGATTTGATTTACTCTCAAAAAACTTAAATAGACTTAAAATAATTGGCTTCTAGAAATACTCTTTTTCAAATTCAAAACAAAATTAGCTCCATCTATTCCCTATAACGGATAAACAAGTGCACTAAACTCAACCATATATTATCTTCTTTGCAGCATAAGTAATCGTGAGTAATAAATCTAAATTCACATACAATTTCCTTTATTACACATACATCATTCGTAGCACTTCACTGAACAAATAGGTGTATTTCAGAAGGGTGCATTACTGATGCACTCCTTGCGAATGTAAACAAAACCAATGGGGGAATAATCACTCTATAGAGATGTTATTGTTTCCGAATTCCTCGATTAACTGTACTAATGAACGAAACTGATAGAGAAATATTATTGGGAATGGGAGAAATGGGAGCATAATAATTTGGGTTATTTGTTTTTGATAAAGGAATCAAAGACGAAGTGTAGAAATATGGACTATTTACGACTCTAAAATACAAATCAATTCAATTGGAGTTTTGAACTCCTCCGTCCTTTAATTGGAGCTAAATATACTAAAGTTTCTTAGAATTAACTGAAAACTTATCTTCATGATCAGCTTCAGCATCCAAGTCTGATTGACAGGTTACATCAACGCCCTAAACTTTTGAGTTTTCAAAGACCTCATAATTAAAATGAAATCAAAGTACGCTCAGGATTTTCATTATATCACCCTTTCTACATTTAATAAGTGATATAATTGCCATCGAGCTTGATATGAGCCATATCATAATGTCGTTGGCTCGTGGCTCGTGGCTCGAGACAGTGGGTTCGATTCCTCATACATATTCAGGGTCCCCCTTCGCGTGCTTCTAATGAACCTGACTGTACGAACTGACAAGGTATAGATATGTGGAGAGGGTTCACTTTATACAATGCGTGAAACGTAACGCACACATTATAGATAGATCACATATATCTAGTTTCTTTTATGTCTTATACTTTATCCTATGTGCATTTCTGTATGTTTTGTTTTGTGCTGTGTTTTTTTTTTGTACCAAAGCTCACGAATGATTCATTTGTCCATATAACATTGACATTTAGCTATGACCTGTGCTATGACTAAGTTATAGATCTGTATATTAAACGTGATAGCTAGGCACAAAAACGCAAAAAGTGGAGAGATTTGAGAGAGATCTACACTCAGCATTGGGTGACCAAAGGTTGAAGAAGATAGATAGATAGATAATAATTACGAGTATGTAATAGTGAATCTCCCATACCTAGAAACACACACAACGACTGGTATTTGTTTGGAATAGTTTGAGTTTTTTTTTTTACACTAAGTAGGTTTGCGCTTGCCAGCAACTCGCCCGATGTGAAAATAATATGATGCGGCAAGTAAGAACATGTAATAAAACCACTGCAGCTGCAATCAACTCTTGAGTATATTCAAATCCAAGTATTTCATTCCACATAGGCCTGGATGGGCACTTACGAACGTCGACAAGGGTGCACGGTTCGGGTTGGTCGCCTCCATGGAGAAGAACCGGCAAGAAACTCCATGGTTACTCTTTTCAAATTATTTAGTATTACACAATTCTAGATTACTTCACGTTTTATACAAACACCTATCAGTTATCAGACATAGATTCGACTATTAGTCTTAACACCACAATTTCTTCCAATGAACCAACTCCTCTCGGCCGAGTGCCATGTTTTTTATAAACTACCCACCCCTTCCCGCTACAACATTGACGGTTAGGCAGTGTTGTCATTTCTCAAATATAAAAGGAATTATTAAAATCTTTAAAACCCTACATAATATTAGTTTAGATAGATCACAGCAGAAAATCATGACAAACATTTATTTCTTTATTTGAGAAAACATGTTCAATAAACATATTATTTACAATAATGACTGATAAAATATAAAATACTTAACAATAACAAGAGAAAGTCATTTTATATGTAAATGTGAGCCTACCTGCCCTTATTTTGAAAGGAGCGGGCCTTCTGTGTATCCCTATGCATTTGTGCTGACTGAGTGTAGAATCTATTGTCAGTTGCAGGTTGAAATCCTTTTGTTGTCAACAAATTAGATTTGTACGTGAACGCTTTTGTTGATGATGGAGGTTGTTTACCTGTGTTGTGAGGTTAATTTTTTGCGGCTATTTCTATTAATGTGGTTCCGTGCTTGATGATTTATTTAATAATTTATAATAATAAAATATAATTAAACAACTCATTGTATGGCAACACTTCAATTTAAACAGCGCAGTTTTAAACGTTGTATTAATGGGGAGATACAGGCAAATATAATCTAAGATGGCGCCACCATAGCTGGTCTCAATCTGACCAATGAGGTTAAGCTATTTTGAAATGACATTATCACATTTTCAACCAATGACGATGTTGAGAACCAGCTATGCTAGCGCCATTAGTTCCACAGTGTGTCTCCCCATTTACGTAGGAAAATGTTTTTTTTTTTAATAATAATGGTAATAATTTTGTGCATAAAAATAAATAAATAGGTATAATATATTCATAAATCTATATAAAAAAAACGTCTGATGTTATTTCATACTACAAACGCTAACTTACCAACGAATTCTCATCTATATTTTTCTGTTGCAACCCTATAAGACAACCGATCCAATATCCCCCGCGCAACCTACCTGCGACATTTTACTAATGTTGCCACTAAAAAGGAAAATTATACTCGCATTACACTGATATAAAAGGCTATCGGTGTGTTCATCTCTCCCCACTTTTCCGGCTGGCGAGAGAATAGGAAAAATGTTAGCAAAGAGTGAAGACGGGGGTGGCGGACCGACTAATGCGCCTGATATTATTATTGTGGCCAAAACGACGGAACGAATCCGACAATATTCGTCGCCATGGTAAATTACACTTCGAAAATCATTTTGATATTTTGTTGTGATTGGTGAATGCAATAGAGAAGAAATATCATAAGGAAATGCTTGAAACAAAACTTTTTTTGATTTGAACTGATTAATGAATAAATAGATACCGTTACCAACCTTTTCAAATAAGGAAATCTTGTTTGAAACTTTCATAGACTAGTATGTGTTTTTCCCCACTCAATTTTCTTTAACACATTTCTGTTTATTTGAATAAGAACACTGTTGCGAATTTATTCGATTCCAAAAGTTTTCCTTCGTTGTTCGCCTTCCCTCGGTATCACCTGAGGGCGCGTTTAGATTGAAATTTTCATTTTCTTCTTAAAAACAACCTCCCCTCACCGACCCTGCCACCCTGTTAACCACTGACGAACAGATTTGCATGCACAATTTCCACTTTTGAACTTTTTACAACAGCTTACATCTCTAAAGACGTTAAAAGTACACGAAAAGTTAAGATTTATTGATATTTAAAATTCCATTAAAAAGAAAAAATATTTACTGCTTCGGCTGTTAATTTATTGTTTTGAGGAAAATACAGCTAATTATGAAAAATTAGGAAGAAAAATTACCTCTATTGTGGTTTTTCCAGACTCCTGCCACTTCATGAGGTGTTCGCCTTTCAACGACCACCCAGGAGCGTAGCTGATGAGTCCCCCCCGCCCCCACCGCGCCTCCCGGAGGCGCAGGAGACGCTGTCGCGGTAACTACCTCACTTGTCTCCGCTTTCGACTTCTTGGGGCTCGTCTGAAGCCGGAAAAAGCTGCGTCCGTGAGTTTTGCAACTTTTCGAGGGGGAGAAGAAAAATGAGCTCTTCTTGGGCGATTTTTCTCTCTCGTCGCCCGATTTAGACGTTGATGCGACTGTTTCCGCGGCTGGCGCATCTTGAGTGTCGTTATCAATTGTGTTCCCGCTGCCACTCGGCTTGGGTCCCGAACTCTCATCAGCGACGAACAATAATGTTCTTTGCACAAATGGCGTCGCTTTATTGTAGAATTCATGAGGTTCGGGTACTTTGAAGCTGGACGGGATAGTTGTTCGATGTGTCTTTGAGAAGCGTCGTTCCATGTATTTTCTTGCCATATCATGCCATGCACTTCTATATTCATTACTTTTCTACGTCTAAAGTCATTAAAATACCTATATCACTGATTTTACTATTAGAATAATCACTATTATAAAATTAGAGCCTGTCACATCGATAGCGATTTCTCGATTATCATTAATGTATCTCGATCCATATCCGTCTCACGAAAAAAAGGTAAACATCAAGTCAAATAAACCGAGCAGAATAAATCTATGGCGTCCCCTCGAGTTGGCAAGATAGGCGGGAGGTATTCGTAAACTATACGGATCCCCCACCTGGCGGGAGAGAACCCTAAAGTTCACTGGATAAGACTTCGTGATGGCTAGAATTGGTATCAATTCGTCACATCTACGCACAAATAGGGTGAGATTGTAGAAAAACACTGATCCACAGATAATAAAAAAGTATTGGAAAATTAGGACTTTATTTATTTGTACCCATGTGAGGATAATTATCCTTTATCTGCGTTAGTTTCAAGCAGTACCTATAGCACAAATCGAGTTTTCATAAGCTCGATTTCATGAAAATGTTTCAATCAAAAATGTAGAAAAATAAGATTTAGGTTTTTCTTATAAATCAAATTCTAAAAATCGGTTTGGGCGTTTAGAAGTTATGTTGGAATAATAAAACACACAAACCAACAAAAATACTCGTACATGAACCCTATAAAAACATAACATTTCTTTTTGGGCAGTCAGGTAAAATTAAAAGTCAATGAATCTACTGCAAGCAATGGGTGGTCTAAAAAACCGGAACTCAATATTCCACCGTAAAAATAACGAATTCCCTTTCATCTCGTTTCCAGTAATTCTATTAGACGGCGCGCGGCGGTGTCGTTCGGCGTCGGGTTGCAATTTTCACGCGGAGGTTTCTACGCCCTATCGATCGGGTGCGTGGTTAAACATTGCTGCCCTAGCCTTATTGCAAATTATTATTGTACACTTGCTTTCGTACTTAAAACTTTAGGGATAAAGTTTAAAATACCTTACTTCAGCTGCGGTGTTAAACTTGTCAAAAATCTTCAGAATCCCTTCTGAAGATTTTTTCAGATCTTTTGTTAAAAAAATGTTTGTTGACTTTTCCGGTGATGTTTTTTGAAACAATACGTGTTATTGAGACCTGCAAGTCTTAAAAAATGAAACTAGTAATTTAATGCCCAATTATGACATGAATGTACATGCCGCTGACGAATTGAATGCAATGACGCCAGCACATCAAGTCACCCGAAACTGTCTAATGCTCCCAATCAACCTTGAACTTAATGCTTTAATGATAAAGTTAAAAATCTATTATGTAAAAATCGATTGTGGTGGCTTGATATGCTGGCGTCTGTACCTAGCAGAATTGATTAATTTCCTGAATGTTCCTGTTTTGTTTACGGCTGTATAATTTTGTAAACAAAGGAAACGTGAAATAACAATTGACGTGAAAGTAAAACACGACCCTCTCTGTTTAGTCAGCACGCACCACACTTCACGGCAATCAAACTGACACGGTTTGAGTGAAATGTACATTTAAATATTTTCACACTAATTTGTATGTCAGGAAAGCAGAAAGCTAGTTTCTATAGAGCTGTATTGTAACAACTTGCTTTTAAAATAGCATTCTTAACATTGCGAAAACTTCTTGATTCTAACTTTACACTAAAGCAGAGCGCGCCTTTTCCATGTTAAAAAATTGATTTGATGAAAATGTTATCAAATCAAATAACATGTAATTATGTCATCATGACATACGTTATTTACATCTGTTATATGTTAGATGATTTTGTTCAATCTTAGTGTCATTTCAGGTGAATATCGAGTAATTTAAGTCATTGGGTTCAAAATCAACCAAATATAAAACGCAGTATATAAAATCACATCGAATTATTCTATATAATGTAACCTTCGATCAAATGAAGCATCATAGTCACTTAAATTAAATATAATCTCCATCAAATCACATAAAAGCTACGTGAATACATTAAATGAACATAAAAAAAATTGTCGATTGCAATGAAAACAGAAAGCTGTAACTTTTCATATTTAATTCATAATATTCATAAATGTAAAATAGATAGGCTCTTTATGAGCAATAAACAGAGTTTTATGTTTAACTAATAACGCGTAAAATGTCTTGTACATAATTAATAAGGAAGAATATTAACAAGTTGGCAACATTAGATCGTATATCTTGGACCTCGTTAATCTAACAGCATAACTGCAAAACTAAATTGCCGTTACTAACGAAATCTATACAAATAAATAAAATTGAAGTGTCTGGTTGTAATTAAAAAAAATAACTTATGAATTTTTATTTTTCATTTTATTTAATGATTATTTTTATTTATTTTACATTTAAGGCCCTTCTAACCCTAAAATTAGCAACTCTATTTGTGGTGGTTCAAACTTCGTTTGAAATACTGTTAGAATAAAGTTCTAATCAGCTTGCACTACAAAGCGGTTGTTACGTCAGTCACTGCGGCCGAATAGTGCGAAATGTTTTTGCGATTTACAAGAAAACTATTGATTGGAATAAAAAAATAAAACACATAAGACCTGCTTTATAGTTAGTTCAGCTAGTATGCAAAGTTTCATGATCTAATTTCAAGTACTTTTTGAATACCAGCGGTTTATTGTTCGATTTGGAGGTAACTTTGGAATTTTTTTCTGTCGAGAAAAGTTTATGGAATCGTGTTTTCGTCACACATAGGACTTAGCATTAATCCTCAACTTTACCATATATTTATTTCAAAATTAATGCTGCAGTATTTTAGGAGTAACGGAGGATCATGCTAAGCCATTTGAGGGATATATAGCCCTTAATTAGCTGACCTTTGATTTGTTGATTGTATTTTATGATTGTATACATTTTGCATGCCTTATGGAAGAATCACTTGAGACATGTTAATTTTTATAACAGTGTTTTCTGCAAAAATAAATGATTTGATTTTTGACGAAGGGGCAACAACTTCTAGATTAATCAATTTAAAGTTCGCATTTTAGTATCAAAGTCACAATGATTTAAATACTCTGACTCTAACTAGGTGTAGGTGCTGTGTCAAATGAGTCAGAGGAAAAAAAAAAACAAAATATAAATTAAAAGGAGAGATTGGAGCATAACTTAAGAATGAAACCTCATTGTCAGCAGTTGCAATTTTGACCACTTGCAACATCAAGATGTAAGGACAACACTATACAATGTAAGGCCTTTTAAATTGTTACAATCTCAACATCAGATGCATTTAGTCTAACCATTACGGCTTACAGGTCCGTCCACGGCAGTAGGCCGGTCTATATCGGTCGGATACCGTTCGGCAGGAGTCGTGACTCTGATTATCTGTATCGGGACAGGCGGTCAATCGCCTATAAGCCGGCCCAGTGCCTGACCCCGGCGTGTTATTGTCGCCCTTACAGACATAACGCCCCACGTTACTTCACGACGTTTACCGAAAACTTAAATGTTTTTGAATCGTAATAGTTTTTTGCGAGGATATAGAGCTATTTGGTAGGTGGAAAGTAGATTTTAAAAGAGTGGTTACAGCTATTGGTTCTTGATAAATATCTCTATGCATCTATCTGCATCCGACATTAAATATAATTATTTCTGTATCTTTATGTATTCATGTAATGTTGTTCCTAAATCTTTCTGAATTTTCAATCAGTAATTAATCAATTGTTGTATTAAGTTTTTAAACTGAGGTACTTAACATTATTATTAACACTTATAATGGGATATTTACCATGTTATTTACGATACTTTGGCAGTTTTTGCAGGCACCATAATTACGGATAAGCTGCACACAGCAACCACATGTTTGTCCGTAAACATGGTGCTTGCAACAGCGCCGAAATATCGGGAACTCGAAACTAATAGTAAACATGGTAAATATCTCGTTTTCAGTGTTAATGATATTGTTTTATTAAATCTCTATTCATTTGTATCAAAATGTTTCTCAAATAAATTGTGATTAATTTAAACATTTTTTCATTATCCCGCATTACAAAAACCTGGAACTTTATCAGTAAAAATATCTCGACTCTGAGACAACATTCGATCAGCAGTAGATACGAAGACGAACACCCTCGGATTTCTTAGTTTCCACAAGAAATTGCGACCCTTACCCCAATGTCCCCAGTTTCTTTGTAAATAGCTTTCCGATGCCACCTTCGGAGCTCCGAACTCGGGGGGAGTTATTACATTTCGATGACATGACGAATTCGGGATGACACACGAGGGGTCGCACTTGACCCGACGATACAGTCGTAAAAACCTTATATTTACTCGAACACTCAAGATGTTATATTAACCCCTTACGTTTTCATTTGCAATTGAAGTTTTTATTTCAATGTTTCACAATTTTTGACGAAAAATTGGGCTCTTTAGTAAACTGATCCCACACAGGCGGATACCGCGGGATCAATCGACCTAATGAATTTTTGAATTGGTCAACTGATCCCGTTGACCAATTTTATGATTTGTACAGTCAAGTAGAAAAGTTTCTTGATATTAATTTATATGGTGATTCCCGTTCGCCCCATCATCCATTGGTGGGTAGGGGGTGGGTTTATATTTATTGACTTATTTCCTAGTTACAATTTTAATGTGATTTAAGACTTGAACTGCGTGTTGATGAATTAATTAAGCGACTGTGGAACCTCGTCGCCCAGACGTGTCTACATTACGTAGGAGTACCTAACCAAATATGTATGGCAGAAATGTTGTCTACCAAACTTATAACATAATTTAGTTGTCTAAGCTGTGTGTGGTTATAGGGTTATGTTGTACTAGGCACTTGCAGGCTAATAACTTGTAACTGCAACTCTCTAATCTTGAAACCCTACACTAACGGCTACTCGCTACAGTCGCTACATGAACTACGAACCTGATTTAGTAAGTTCAAGCAATCTGTGCAGTGTAGACCGTAACGGTAAACGAGATAAGAAAGGAAGCTTCAAATATAATCATCAAAAAATACCTCCGAACTATGCTCGGTCATACCCTAAAATCATTAAGATACAAAGGTATTTCCGATGTCTAAGCACACAGTTCAATAACCCTCATAATGTACCATACGTTCGGTAGTTGTCAACAAAATAAATAGAACTAATGGCCAGGCTACAACTACACGGCCACGGTATCAGAAATAGACGTCTCCCCATGTGCTTCGCGCGAACTTGACAATCTACCCGCGTGTTTATTTTTAACACTATCTTATTGTATTCGGAAATACTCGGAAATGCTCGGAAATGGTTGCACGTCTTTGAAGATTTGTTACGTTCTATTTCACGGGCGACTGGGCTTCGCTGTGTTATGTGTAACGTGGTATAAACCAATTACTTTGCTCCAATCATGTGTTAACATCAACGGTGAACGATCTTCATCAGAATTTACGTTGTGTACGTAATTTGGTTAAAGTTCCGCACGCAAAAAGCTGCATTCGAACTGTTGGGCAATTATTGGTTTTGACTATCAAATTGATAAATACACGAGAAAATGTGGACGCATAATATTTTTAGGAAAGTGGGTTTCGCCTGTAGCGATAATTATCATTATTATAATTATGGTCGAAAATTATCCCACGGGAACGTTCTAACGGGATGAAATAGTATTTCTAATTCTAAGTATCAATTTTTCTTTTCTTTCTTTTTCGTGTGGTTAGTGCCTAACCTGGTGTCAGAGTTGTTATGCCGCCCATGGGCCTCTGACTTGACTTAACATGCCATCAAGAAATATCTCTCAGTCATGCTGATCTGGTTTCCTCACGATGTTTGCCTTCACCAAATGAAGTGATAATTATATACAATACGCACATGAATCCGAAAAATCAGAGGTGCGTGTCTTGGGTTCGTACTCGTGACCTACGACTTGGCATTGGCAGTCAGAGGTCACACCACTAGGCTATCACTGCTTCCTTGGATAATAATATTCAACATTTTTTATGAAAAATTCAAAACTTCTAACGATAGAGTCACCCCTACCAGTGAAATAGTGTTCCCTCACTAATAATGACATTCAAAATTCGCCTCCCACAAGCTAAGTGCGCTCCATAAAATGTACATAGTAAGTAAAACTTATAACCACATGAGGCACGCGTCGACCGACTTAATTAAGTCGTCGCCTCAAGTAAAACCGAATTAAGTTTCACAGAACCCCGGGGACGTGTCGCGGCCAGAACTCCGCGGTGACTCGGCAAGGTAACCCCGGAACACACGATGTGGTTTTCACCCGGGTAAAGTTGGAAAAGCAATGCCTTTAGATGTATTGACAGGCTATGTAGACGGTAGACGCAGTACTTAATAGATTGAATAGATGAAGCAAGGCCCCTTATCCACAGCGCTTCGATTCGATTTTCGATTCGGAAATTCGTATGTCTATCTTTTTTTGACATTACGAAATCGAGCGATATAGACATACGACTTTCGGAATCTAAAATCGAATCGAAGCGTTGTGAATAAGGGGCAAGGTCAAAACAAATCCAATAAACTCAGTCCTTATTTTATTATTTCTTGTTTATTAAATACAAAAATGGGTAAACAAAGCAAATGTATATTTTTCTTGAGATCTATGTAAAATCTAATTTAATCTATAAAACATTGCAAATAATTATTGGTGATAAATACCACCAATAATTATTTCGAACAACATTTCAATTAGCTTAAGCCAAAGTGAAAGCTGCTGAATGTCAGAACATTCAATGTAGCGCCAGAGAGTATGTTCCAACGGAATCCCTAAGCCTAATTGCTCGCACGAAATTTCAAACTGACAATACTACCTCACCTGCAGTTTTCAAACTAATCTCAACTGCAAGTTTGCAACTACCCAATTTGGTCTCCCAAAATGCCTTCACTGTCCGAAACTCATACGTAGCAGCTTTATGTCGTTGAAAATGGACGAAGCTAGGCGCTCGTGTGTCCCAGTCCTTAGTTCGGCTTCACTCGACGTATATGAGTTATTGTTCTGGCACTGGGTATTTGGGTAAGTAGGATCAGCGTGATTTATGAACGATTATGTGGGAAACTATTTTAGAGATATGAATATACTTTACAAAGACGGAAGTAAATAATATGAAAATAGTTGATCTTCAAAATATTTCAACTCATTGAAAAAATGGAAATACAACTTGTGAAAACGTACTTATATTGACACGTCCTACAGACATTTAACTATTTGTGGAAAATCTCTCTTTTTCAAGAGAGCATTAACTAATTTTTCGGAGGGTATTTAGAATTTGATTGGAGTGTCAGAGAAGCTCAGACGTTTTGGTTCTGAGTCTAAGTGTGCTGTGCGTGCCTGTAAAAATTGTAAGTACCTAATTACTAAGAAAATAGAAGTGGTTACCTAAGTAAAAGGACACACTCTCGTGCAGACAGACACGTAAAGCTCATCAGTAATCCAGGTAATCATTTCATCATATAGGCACGGCAAACACCGCACAGCTCCGAAGCAATCCGTTCACACATGTAAGTAAGTGTGTAATTTATACGCGCACGTAGAGGCATTACTTCAAATCAACACGTGATTAAAATGCAAATGGCCGCCCTTTGCCGGACGCGGTGGCCAACGGCCAATTATATGATTATTTACTACGAACAAGGGGATAAGTTAGCAAGACTTGTATATGGACGTAGTGTGGCAGATTTTAGACGAGATTTTTGGCACCCCTTGGAAATTATGTTGTAAAGTTGCATAGATTGTGGGTACATCAAATTAGATGTAGGTAACAGACGATAAAATGGATGTTTCTCATAAAATCTACCATTTATTAATTTTATACCGACAATAATAAAAAAAATAAAGAAGACTGATCAAGTGTAGGAAAGCATTAAAAAAAAATCCCAACAACAGCTTTTACATCCAAGGTGGAAGGTCTTCATACATAGAAATTTTTCGTAGGTTGTTAAAGAAAAACAGCTGTTTCCTGAAAAACTGCAATACCTTCACGGTCAAAATGTATAGAACAGCGTTTTTTTTTAAATTACCAATGAAAAAAGGGGGGGTTTAGAATGATGTACTGAACACGTAGTTACCGTTTTACCCTCAGTGTCCCTTCAATCCTGTATAAAATGTGGCCGGTTTACAAAGCCGGTTGAATTCAGTTGCTAAAACCAGATTTCACAAAAAGCAACTGAAATTCAACCCAAAAAAACAGGCACGCACTAAAGCACTTTTGCCTCTCATCACACAACGGAACACCATCCCTATTACCCGTTAATCCCCACGCACGCATACCACACACGGTACAATGGCGTCCAAAAGGTCATTGGAGTGGTATCAGTCGATCCTAAATATCCGTGCGGCTAATGAGTCGTCCCTTTCACTGTCCGGAACTGTACGGCGTCTCGCATCCGCTTCTTGTTTATATTCAAACGTTTTTTCCTAGAGCTCGCTCTAGGAGTATTTTTAATTGAGATTTTTTTGAAAGGACATCAAAGGTGGTTTTCAGAAAGGCATTGTTTACCGGTTCCTTTAATTAAGTTTCAGATTTGAAGCTATCTTGTTGATCTTTGATTAAATAACCTTTACAAAGCAAACTTTTATGGTGGTGATCTTAAACCTAGTAATATTCTATCGGTCGATGTTAATTTAATTCGATAATTAAATTCGCCATCGACACGACGAAGAAGAAACTACCTAATGCTCTTAGCATAATCAGCCTATATTGTTCCCATTGGTGGGACACAGGCCTGCTCTCTATGAGAGAGCCTATAATCCACCACACGGATCCAGTGTGGGTTGGTAGATGTCCAGTGTGTGTTGTTTCCTCACGATGTTTTCATTCACCGTTTTGAGAGCAGCCGTGATAAAATAAATTACATAAAGTAATTCCTGCCTGGGTTTGAACCAATGACTTACTGCTCGTAAGTCGGGGCCGCCACCACTGGACCACCGCTGCTCTCATAATTCTCTCACGATTCCATAAACTTACAAGTTACAACCTTACTAACACCTAACTAACTTCAAAGAACAATAAATCATTTAATCTTAATTATTTCAACCATACAACGATAACACAACAACAGTATCGGTCACGGCAACACTAAATTAATTATATAAATAAATAATAATCGGTACAATGTAATTCGGTGCGGGTTGCGTGTTTAGGGATTAGGGCAGTTGCAGACGAGACGCAGTGCGGGCGATAATCCCCTGTGACAAGTGCCTGATGGAACCTTACACGACATACGTATATATCAGTTAGGATTTACATTAATTTTGAGAATTAGGGACGTTGGGTTTTCCTACCATTCTAAATTTTGCGAATTCGTCGTTTGGAATACAATTAAATAGCAATCAGAAGGACTTGCGTTGGTTTCTAGAGGTAGAATCGATATAATGTTATTTATGTCAGTAATTAGGGTTGAGGTATGCGAAAATTAACAAAATTTACCACACTTATATTTTCTAGCACGAGTTTACGTAATAAGCTAGTTTCCACCATCAATAAATTGCGAAACTATTTAGTCCGTCAGTTAGAGTATTGGAAAATAATGGACACATATTTTTTGTTTTTGTAAATCAATGAATATTGACAAAGATAAAACGCATCAAAACTCCGAGAGTGGGGGCTCGTGACGTCACAATGCACTAAAAATTATAACAAGGCGTGACGAATTGAGAATTTTAAAACCGTCGTATCTTCGTCAATTTTGGTTTAGGTAACAAAAGAAAAAATATGTGTTAAATATTTTTTGATAATCTAACTGACGGACTAATTAGATTTTTTCAGGACACAAGCCTATAATCACAGCTCTTTCTATAATAGAGGAGTTTTTGATACTTATTTTTATTCTGGAATTAAGCACTCAAAATAGAAGTGCAACAAATTAATCCTATAGCATCAATCCTATGTTCCCTATCCCCAAAAACACACACAAAGCATCAGCTGCTCTTTTTCCCACGAAACCAGTTCAAAGTGAAATGGGTCATAAGCGAATAGCTTGTATTCAATCTCTACTCATTCATAACTATCGGTATCTACTCCCTCAGTATCTAAAATGGCCCCAACAGATTATGACCAACATTGGCCTTAATTTCACATCCACCGTTTCGTTTGTAAGCAGCCTTACTTACAGCAAATATACTTTGGTGATAATTCGGAAAAACAAAGTTTGCCGAAGCGCATACATTTTCTAATTGAACTGTAGTAGAATCAAGTGAAAGAAATTCTGTCTGTCTGTGTCTATTAGCTTTTTACGCCTTGACGGCTGAACGGATTCCGATAATATTTGGAACACAGTTAGACCATGACGTAGGTTAGGATATAGGCTACACTTTATCCTGATAGTTCATTTCCGTGGGATGTTTTCCGACCTACGCGAGGGCAAAAGTTATTTAAGAATGGTATAACCGACACATTGCATCTACTTACTAACAATATGTTACGTTAAAAAAGAAAGTTCAGTCAAAGTCCCTAAACGCTCTAAACACGTAATATATTCATAAAAATAATAACATTTAAATTGAACACAGCAAGTAAATTGTTCTCTGAATAAAATTAATGTCTGTAAATAAAAACGTAGTAAGTAACACCCACGCGTTGCCGCCGTAACGTAACTTTGACCTTACTCGAATATTACTCATAGTTCGTAGACCCGAATATTTTATTTGACTTATATTTTAACGGTAAACTCTATGTCAAATATGTAGCTTATATATTAATAAATGATACAGATTAAAGTTTGGAGACAATAAATTTTGAAATTGAATTAGAGCTTTAAGCTTTGACCGCAACAAAATTATGGAGATCAAGCAATTTTAATATCATTTTATACTGTGTCTGAAAAAAGGCAATAAAATTACTCCATGATATTAGATACTACGATTAGGTAATCGACCACACACATAACTATAGAAATTAGAAGGAATGCTTTAGGTAGTATTCAACAGTAGATACCTACATTTCTACTTAATCCATATGTAGGACTACATATGGATTAAGTAGAAGCATGATGTTCCTATTATTACGACAGAAACGATATTTTAATTGAACAAAAACATTCGATGTTGACAGTGCAGCTTAATTAAAACCTGCACTATAGTCATTCCCGCCAATTTATACCGTCAATTTTGTCGTCCGTTTTTTCGTAATGGTTGAAACGGCTATAAATAAAAATGACGAGTCATTTGAGGCGATAGTCAATTATTTTGTCCATCGCCATTTGTTTGTGTAATGACAACATTAATTTAAAAGTGGAATACGGCGATCCAACTTCAATTAAAAGTTCAGTATGTCATTTATTTAAAAGTTAAGCCTAATGAACATTGAAAGATTACAATAACGATATTAAGTTCGATATAAATTATCTCCACAATCCTCCCTCCCAATTTGCAAGGAAATATTTCCGAATTAAATGAGAGATACCAAAGTACTGGCAAAGTTGGCCAATTCTGTGATAAATGAGAGTTGTAAACTTGCACGTATTGGGGGACTATGTGAAGGTAAGAAAAGGTAATTTATTGTTTACCTCTTTAAGTATTTTTATTAAAATAGATAATGTATCAAGAAATCGCTATCAAAAAATGAAATACCCAGGCTCTTTATCATACCTTGCAAAAAATTCGACTACTGTGAATTGACTACAAAAATTACACCTACAATATTCAGTTCGTTATCTATTCAAAATCCGATACACAAACTACCCTAATCACTTCACGCTACACAAAACTACGAAAAAGTCACTCGAAAACTAAACTATCACTAATTACTGTCCTTATAATAAATACATAACTAATTATAAAATGATACTACAGTTTATTTGTTATGAAATTCGCGATTGATACGCGTTCCCGCCTAAACGCAAAGGCTTTTGATTCGGGCGGGCGGTCGTCCTGCTCGGAGGGCGCTCGACACGCGACTGGGGCGGATCGATCCCGCCTTCCCGCCCTGCTTGCCGGCACAGCCAGCCACGTCCCGCGGGGATGCAGATGCAAGCGGGATCATAGTCATGCTGGATGAGACAGTGCTTACGAGTCCTGTGTTCCGGTTTAAGTTCTGTGTGCGTATGACACTAGTGCACAATCTGCATTGCGTGAATGAAAATAGAGTGGTTTCAGGAAATTATATGAATGTAGGAATCTAATTCTTGATTTTTATGATTATTTATAATAATTAAACGCTGCCTACGAAAAGATGGATGGATTAAGTGAGGAATGATATGAAATAGAAAGGAGTAAATGATGCCGTGACGTCTGACAGGGGAGAATGGGAGAAGAAAACGTGTTGCGCCGACCACAAGTAGGATGGGACTAGGGCAGGAGGATAATGATGACTTTGGAAGCTGCCTAGCTAGATGGACCGCCAGCCTTTTATTTTTATTTTTTTTTTTGGATGGGAAATCATCAAATGACTTCTCCCGCTCTGGGCGGAGCAGGACCGCCAGCCTTAAGGCAGTTTCTGGGTCAGACTTAAAGCTAAAGGCAGTGGATTGTATGTTCTCGCGCTTCTTGGGAAAGGAATATGTCCAGTGAACTGAGATAACCTGAGATGATTAATGGACAAACATACCTACAGGATGACTTTTTTTGAAAAAAAAAAAGGTTATAAATAGGTGAACGGAGTAGAAGCAAATGGCACACTTAGTTTTTTTTTGTCAAAATATCTCGTTCTTTGTTCTAATCTGAAAAGTTTACTTGAAATTTATAGCGTTTTTTGATGATAGATCAATTTTTTTCTAAGCTGTGAAAAAAGAAAAAAAAACTATATATGCCATAAGCTTCTACTCCAACCTAATATACCCATTTTTTTTGGAAAGTGATAAAAAAGTCATCCGGTAAATGCAAGAGTCTTTTATACAACCAATTTGTAGTCCCTAGATGTGACTTGAGTAGTCGACATGTTTTCACGAACACAGCCACAAACACCCAAACATTCCCTTTCCAAAGCTTGCCGTATCCAGCACCCATACATCCACACAAATACAAATTGAATAACTCACAGAAGATCCACGTATTCGGATCTAAAGTGCGACGGGCCATCTATTTGAGGTGGCTGTCCCTTTGAGCGCTGGATTGAGTTACTCAAAGTGCGACCGAACTCACTCGATCGCTGCGACATGCGACGTGACAGCGACTTTTTGCATGTCTTGTATGCAAGCCCTTTGATTTCTCTTGATAAGACCCTTCTGGCCTTTTTTTTTTAGATAAGTAGCTACTTTACGTCTTTACTCTTTGAACGTGTTTTGAAATTCGAACTGAAGCTTCCAGGTGCACATTTACGTCGTGTATAAAATGACATTATGTAAAGTCTTTTGGAAATTAGATTTTTATTTGCAAAACCATTCAAAATGCAAGATAAATTTTTGCAAGGAAAAACGATTTATTATGTACACTAATACAGGTACATCATCAGAAGTCTTTATGAGAGGTTTTTTATTTGTATGTTTGATGACAAAGGTAATCTTTGGAATTGTTGTTTTGAATACAAATATCATTCACTGGTAGGAAGTAGGTAGGTATCACAATTTCTGAGTGTGGTGATAGGTTTTTTTTTTTGCTTAAAGTTTTTATGTTACACAATAGTTTTAAATAAGGTTCCAATAAAAAGTGCAATAAATCAGAACTATTCTTAAAAATAAAAACATAAGTTTCTAATATTTCTAGTTTAGATGACGCATTCAACTGGGTAAATGTGCTGTGTTGCTGTGTCAACTAGGAATGAGTGTGCTCGAATTTAAAGTTCAACTATGAGTACAATATTTTAGTCAATAACTTTATTTTTAGACAGGCATTTCAGTTTCATGTATTGTCTGAGTAATTGTGTCCTAGTTTCCGAAAACGAACATTGAAAGCCAGGAAAATAATCTGTTTCACCGATGGGATTTCTCATGGGCGAACAACTTTTATCGTTTTATTCTATTCACCTCCTTTAGGAGATGAATTTTCAAAGACAAGACATGAACGTAGTTAGTTTATTCAATTAAATCTAAACATTAATACAAAAATACTTATCAAATACTCACCTAGTCCAATGTTCAATACTACGTACATATGTATGTACTTACGTCTGCATGCAGATTTATCGTCACATACGACCCGTATTTATGGAAATTCATTTGACAAAGTCCCCTTGCGAACTTTAAGTCGATACCTCAAAGGATTGTTTCAGGCTTTCAGCAAACGTTTCCATTGCATTTTATGATACGTTATCCTCTACTTTTACGTATAATTTATACCGACATTTGTTTGAATAAAAAAAAATTATACAGCCTGATGGCATGACATATTTTTCAGTTATATTGAGTTGCTTTCATTCTTATTCTTATTATTTATTGTACCAGAAAAATAGCTATGTACTAAGACGAGATGACAGACAACATTAACTCAAAGTAAAAGGTCTATCTACTACTAAGTTACCTAACGACACATCTGATTTAACCCAAAAATAAAAATGATTCGCCAAAAAAAAACTATAGATTTAAGCATCAAATCTGCACCTAAGCACAAACTTTGAAGTCATCAAAACTTCTCTAAAGTTCATTACCATAGCACGTGTGTGATTCGGTGCCATAGACGCGCAGTTTGACTGATTGAGCCATTTTTAGCCGACGCAGAGGAAGGGCAGCCGCCTCTCCCGGAATAGCATGATCGTACTAATTATCACCCCTGTCATCCGTCACTAGGTTGGGGGATCTAGATAAATTCGGTGGCAATTTATTTGAAATTCTATACCGAATTCATACATCCATACCCAATAGTGTAAGTTCGAAAGTGTTTCTGTCTTTTTGATCCATTTTCACGGCTACATCGCTGAACGGATTGATGAAGCTTAGGGTAGAGATAGCTTGAAGTTTGAGGAACGACAAAGACATATTATTTTTAATAACCAAATACCAGATTTTTTCAATTCCTCATTCCACTTTCTCTAGAATATAGGTAATATAAACAGCTCACAACTTAGGACCCATTAACTATAATATTTATCCGTGGTGCTAATTTTGTTGCGGGATCCATGACAGTTAAATTGAGACTTCGTCGAGCTTCATTGTCTCGGCGCTTTTCTGGCGGTCGCCACTGTTAATTCTAACTTAGCTAGGAGTTAGTGTTTTGGGAATAGTGTGGTGGGCATGTCCCAATAAAAAAATCTCTAGAATATGTGGAATGACGGATGGAAAATATGAAATGCACGCACACGAATGGTGACCGCAGCTCTGATATGAAATACTTATTAACAAAAACAAATGATAAACACATGTTGTTTGATCATAAAATCTTGGGCGAACATCTAAACAGGCGTTTTAATTTGCGTTGAAACAAATGCTGCTCATTAAATTCAGATGTACGATGAAATATTGGAGCTGAGATTCGACGCGGCACGTCGCGAATCGCAGACTGACTCTTGTTGTTTTCATATTCATGCAAGGTATTTTGAACAGCGAAAATATCGTGGCAAGTTGCGAACTTTATAAGTGGCTGCCAGACAAAAAAAGTCACAGACCAGGTGAGGTCAATCAGTTTGTAGTTGCGGCTATTGAAAGTTTCAACATTATAGGACTAATTATAAAGTTCATTTTTCTTAGGCTTTCTTACTTACTAAATACCTCCGATAAAAAGTTTTTTCAATATATGAGGTATAGAAACCTACAGTAAAGGAAAACTGGGTACATCAAGGGAAAAATAACAAACACACGCATCCTTAAAAAACACGAATGAATTTACTTTTAAACCCATTAAAGGGTAACCTGGGATTCTATTTAAAAATTCTGTAAACCCCTTCGAGTGAAGTGATAATAATTAAGTCAGTCTTAAACCATCAGTAGCTTATTTGTTCTGCTTAATTAGTGAGAGAGGTGCGCTTTAGCTGACAACACAGCGCGACGACTTTCGAGCAGTCCCTTTTAATTTCATCACAAAATTCAAAGACTTCGAATCTCAGTGTTAACTCCGTACCACCTGAACGAGTATCTCATTCCTTCTCGGTCGTTAAACTAATTAAACGTGTTTATATCACCTTAAATAGACTTATATTTATAAAAAGACAAAATTATATGTCACCCCATTAAAGACGTGAAACAACGGTCTGTCGCCCAAAAAGGCCATAACTCAAGCCGAAGGAAAATAATTTACGACGCCTAATCCCTAGCAGCCAGAATAAATTCCAGACAGGATACGGACATTACAGCCCTTTATATGAGCCGTTAAGTTTTTTAAATAAACTGAAACAATTGAGATGTACTACTGCTGACACCTGTCTAGGATAAAAATAATGGAAATAGTCGAGGAGATAACTTATGATAGGATCAAGAGAAACGTAAAATGTGTCGCTTAAAAAAAACATTGGTATGCTCACAGATATAAAAAAAAACAGGATTTCTAAGGAAAGAGGGTGTAATAACATACAGCATAAATTCAAACCATGCAATATCAACATCGTCATCAAACGGATGCAATAAAATCCGGAAGCAATTTGACATTTTGGCAACTATCCGACATATTACGGAAATGCTGAAAAGATAAATTTATGGTATCGTCAAGTTTTTATTCAACAACGGCAATACAAAAATCTTATTCATTTTTGCCGACAGATATTAAAAACATAGTATAGCAACAGTTTGTGGAGTCCCTTTTGTTGTCTTGCACTAACATTTTTCTTTCGTACGTAAGTACAGCTACTGAAGACGTAAGGACCAAGTAAAAAGTATAAAGCCAGTCCTTTCAGAAGAAGTAAGGACCAAGCACAAAGTACCCTCAAATGACGCTTCAGGGGTAATGTTTAATAATGCATCCAGCTTTACATATTTACGGGGGGCTGCGGTGCACAAACTCATAGTTTATTAACGCACGTAAGATATAGTGTGTTGCAGACACTTATCTAATTGTGCCCTTAAGATTAATGTCTGGGTTATACGTTAAAACGAGACGGTATCTTATGCTTGGGTAGTAGTTCTTAGGGAGCCAGACATGTGCGCAAACATTAGGACTTTTGTTGACTTTGTGTGAACATTCGTTCATTAAACATCTAATGCACGTTAGGAAATCTGTGGAAAACTGCTCCGTATTTCAATGCATAGGTATGCTCAATATTTGTACATCAAACATCATCTTCTAAGATATGTAAATAGTGTGCTTTACTAAGTGGTCCTTCGACATTAAGTGCATTAAAATAGTAGGTATATTGGGAAGGTCAGAAACGAATAAAAGAACTTGCCAACCCAACAATATAAGGAGGGCTTACATGCGGCGCGTAGAAATTCTCACCTCCTAATGTAGAAAGATCTTATTAACAACGAGAAAGTCGGAGGTAAAGATAATTTATTGCGCAGGCAAATAACTTTGTTAAGTTTCCGTGTTCAATTTACGAGTCTTGAATACTTTAACTTTACTTTAATATGTTAAGCGTTAATTAGTCGATTAGGAAAGAATATGCTTGTAAGAATATTAATTCAGAGATAAGTTTTGATATTATTGGTCCAGTATTCTATTGCTTTTGTAACTATACAAAAGCAATAGAATGCTTGTTTTCTCTTAAAAGTAAAAGCCAACTATCACAGGTGACACATTGAATTAATATGTAAAACTTTTCTAACACATAAATCGACTTACTCTTCAATAAATCACTTCTCTAGTCACTTACAAACAAGTCAGTCTCCTCACAATGACAGCCACATATGAGTGAATGCGTGATCCGTACCGGCGTTTAGAATATTTACGATCGTCCCGACTGATATATGAACCCGCACTTCCGTTGAATCTTTCTTATGGGTAAATAGATGGCGAGGATATTTTTTAGGGAATACTCCCGTAGTTTAGTAAAGTAAGAGTTATGCTTGACACTACACACTGGGTAAAGAAATTTCATAGTAATATGGAAGTAAAAGGAAAATAGAGTAACTCTGTATCCCTGAAATGAAGCAGCTGGATAAATAAATGAAATAAAGTTACAAAAATGAATTTGCGAATGTCAAATAATTAAGGGTAACTTGGAAAACCAAACTTATATGGCTAGGAGTTCTAACCTGCTTAATGGTGTGAAACTCGTTAACTATTAACTACATGAATAGATACAAATTAAAGCGCAATGCACCTTAAATTAAAGTCCAAGTCCAATGACCATTTTGAAGTGAGTGAAATTAAAATTGGATGAAAATTTAAATCGTGTCTGTTCAGCCAAAAGTTTATTTATCATTAAGCAAAGAAAAACGTAAACACTGAACTTAACGAATGTTCCCAAAGAGAATAATAATGTTGATTGCAATTTCGGTGTAATCCCCGTTGGCCCTGCCCACAGCTCAAGTCTAGTGCCGCAGGGCATGTTTCATAGTATCCGGGGAGTTTCCCGGATACTGAGCAATACAACAGCGAGAAATCCATTTATATTCAACATGTACATACAGATACGGTACCTACAGATGTTGTCTATGGGTACATTTAAATAAAATTCAAGTGTCTGTTTGCAATTTCAAAATAACAGCATTTTACTGATTGCATAAGAAAGTAATTGAGGTGCTTCTAACTGATATGATATGATTTCTCGCTGTCTGTTTGTTCCGGCTAATCTCTGAAGCAGCTGGACAGATTTTGATGGGACTTTTAGTGGCAGATAGCTGATGTTATAAGGAGTAACTTAGGCTTAGGACTTTTATTTAAGAAAAAAGATGAGGGTTCACTGCCAAAACTACTTTACTACTTGATAACTGTTTGTTAAAGCATTACGTTTATTCCAGCCTGTATTGTTTTAAGAAATATTCAATCAATTATCAATAGCTTGTTCCGCATGAATTCATGGCCACTATCATACATCTTCCTACGTAATGTGACAAAGTTTTTAAAACCGGATCAGCCCAATTTTGCCGTACGGATGTTCAAAATGTTCAATATTTGTAGGAAATTCCGTCTTGTTAGTAGTCTGTGACGTCCCTAAAAAGAGGTACTCTCTCTCTGTTAGACAGCTTTTATCCATTACCCAAACATCTTTCAAAGAGTACGTCATTTGTTGACAACTCTAAATAATACGGGTCTGCGTTGGTAGTTACATTGTGCCGCCCTCACTCAATCGAGAAATAGCCTCTTTGGGGGCCAAGACTTGGCCGGATAGAGCTTTGACAATGTCACAGATGAATGAATCTGTAGTATTGACAGATAGATAGAACTAAACAAAATATTTTTTTTATTTGAGATAGTTTTTAATTTTTTCCTAACATTATTTAAGTTATATAACTTAAATAGCATTGGATGTGTATAAGAGTAAAGGAAGACCAAAGAATCGATGGGTGGACTGTATGAAGGATGTAGCTAGAGAAATTAGGTGTCCGATGAGATGACGAGTAATAGAGAAGTATGGAAGAAGAAGACATGCTGCGCCGACTACAAATAAATTGAGATAAAGGCAGGAGAATAATGATAATATAACTTGGTTTTTGACTGTGGTGCATATCCATAAGTATACGCATCATTTTTTTTTACTCTAAACAAAACGTATTAACATCAGAAATAGCAAAGTCCAATTATTTTTTTAATATCTATAAAAAATACTAAGTCATAAGGATTTGAAACTGCTGATTAGACAGAGAGATCCGATACAGCGAATGACGTCATTCGCTGCATCGACGTACAAAATCCATACTAAATTCCGTTTATCTAGAAAGAGATAGTATCTCTATCTTTGTTTCCGTTTTATCTAGAAAGAGATAGAAACAAAAGTTTAAATGGTTATAACTTTTGTGTTGTTTGGCCGATTTATGTCTTGTTTTAGCTTTTTGTCATTATATTTATAGGTAGTACTTTAACATTCCGTATCGTAATAAAAAAATATATATATATATTGAACGACTAGAATAAGGCTAGTAAAAATGTATGTAAGAACACCTGGCTGCTGCCTTGACCTTGAAATAGGTATGGTAAGTGCTCCTGCACTTGTCATGCATATATTCTCCTTGATGATATGAAGCCACTGCAAACTTAGCCGATAGTAACCTGAAGATTTTATACTATTATAGACCGTATCACTATATATAAAGGGTGTAAATAGCCTCTAACGAAGCCGAAAGGAATCATTAATTCTCCCCGTCATTGCGATATTTTTTTTTTGTTCTAGATCATACCTGGGAACCTTCTAGTAACGGAGATATTGGAGGTCAAAGTTACAACTTTTTCACAAGTTTTTTTTTTCAAATACTAGTTTTTACGGTCATATATTTACTTTAAATATCTCGAAAACCCGTTTACTATTAAATGCGTCCAACAGCACAATGTTTTGAGTGCGTTATATTGAGTTTTACCGTGAAACGTGATTTTACTTGAAAAAAAAAGTCGTTTCCCAGCAATAATTTTTGCGTAGAGTTACTTTTCAATGTATGTACAGAATGACCGGCTTCGTGAAGGGTAAAATAAGTTCGTGAGAGACTGTTGCTTCCAGCGGCTTTAGCCAACCACGATAATAACGCTTTAGCTAGCCAACAGCCATCCTAACCAGACAGACCAGACCTCGTTGAAAGGTTCCATGTCTATTCGACCTGCAGTCTACGGACAGCAGTAATTAGGTTAGAGTCCCGCGCGTGAGCGGCCTCCCAACGAGTGGTAGAGTGGTAGGTACCCCTGCCCGCGGCCACACTTTGATTTCACTGCTTTCACTGCCGAGTGCCGAGTTGCCGGCGCGCTACACAAGCAAATTGTCCAAACATTTTGCAACTTGTACCTTTTAGCAGCTGCTGAAATTGTTTCATGTGTTTTTTGTTTTGTAATGTTTGTTTATTTTGGAGTGCAGAGAGGGAAAGTTGAGGTTCGGAGTTTTATTTGAGTGGTAGTTCATTGGATCAGTTATTACTGGCTGCTTTCGATGTATTCGCATTCTGCTTGTGTGTGTAATAAAAATAAAGCTGACTAAGGCTGCAAAAATCTTTTTGGTGTTCTCTTTATACATTTTCTAAAATAGATACTATTTAGTGAAATGCTCTGCATTCATTACTCCATGTTGCTTTTTGTTGTCCTAAAATTAAGTATTTGTACGTTCCGGTTTTTAATTTTTGGAGGCAATATTGACAGAAATAATAATAAAATAATAATAATAATTAGGCTAAAATTCTTCATTTAAAAAATTGACTTGAAATTGAATTACGTGGATACATAATTAAACTAACAGGTTGATTGACTATATTATTTACACAAAGAACCTTATATGCGGATAAAAACCTAGATTAAAGGAAGTAATTATAACTCCAATCTCACTCTTTACCGTAACAAGGAACCAAGCCCCTTTTCGGTCAAAATTAAGTGATGCAAAATTTTCAGGAGCGGTGTGAGAGTGAAAGCGTTTACCCGTTTATGTGGAGAGCCCTTACGGGGAGATGCGGGCTCCCCGAGCCGACACGAGTGTTTGTGCTCCTTGCTCCACGCTCCCCTTGTCACTCATTAGCGTATAACGCAGTGTGGTACGGGAAAAGAGATGCATCTTAAAATTTTGATGGTGGTAAGGAGTGCTTAATTTTATGAAAAAGATGAAGATGTTTGTATTTTGACTTTAGAAGATGAAAGAATAGCTTGCAGGGTAAAATTGTAAGGTCAATGAAGAACTGGAAGAAAGTATGAGGGAAACACTTCTCATAATAGAAGTATTTGCCATCACTGTATATCGGAAAAGAAACCAACTTATTCGCAAATAATTAAGTGAGAAATGGGTATCTCTAAAGGAATAGTAAATTTTGATACGAGTGAGGAAATTTTGTCATTGCAACCGACGCGGAATTCAAACCCGAGCCGTAGGCGAGACTATTCTCTAGCCGAGAACTGCAGTGACAAATGACCACGTGAAATGTCACCCCAAAAGACGTTTTTCAATATACTTACGAAGAAATAAAATAACAGAACGAAGAGTATTTTTGTCATTAATCATTATGAAAACACGATTTAATTTGCTTTTTTCCCGCGCTTGTCTACGCAGGTTGAAGGAGAAAACCCGCCTTCGGCTCGTGTGTTTTCTACCCCGGATGCAATGACAAAGTTTTTCAGTATCTAAGTGTACTATTTATAGGCTCCGAAATCCAAAATGAATCATAGAACATGTCTTTCGTTTAAAGCACACTTTCAACTATACCTGGTCTCCAATATCTTTTGATAGGAGCAAAGTGATCGATATGCCAAGTATGTATCGCGATTCTACGTCACGCGACCACAAACAGAATTCTATCACGTAGCAATCGCAACATCATTCATAATGAACTCCTGCGATGAACCTAAGTTTGAACAGGTTAAGCTACCTACGGTCCTAGGCATAAAACATTTATTTATTCATCGCATGCAGCGTCAGTAATCAGGCAAGTGATTCTCACAAGTCGCCAGTACCGAATGCGATTCGACTGACGATTGCACATTAAATTACAAATAGGACCACGAATGCATCCTTAGGCCTACTTAAAGCACCGTTACACTTTTGACATTTTAATTCTATGATGGCTTACTCCTTGATATACAGGGAGAATAAATTAAAGGGCGACATCTCGAAAAACAAATCAGCTCTATATATAGGGCTGAATTGGGAAAAGCGAAAAAAAAAATTGTTTTTTAATCATTAATACGTGTTTAATAAAAATAAAAAAAGTTCATGGAGCTGATACAATTTCTAATTAAGAATTTATGGTTGGTCTCATAGAAAAAAATTGTTCATTTTCATAAGTTAATACATAACACCCCCTTAATAAAGTAATGCTCACTTTTAACTAAACACACTGTATTTTATTTGTTGACTATGTTTAAGAAACTTGGCCGTGATGTGACGTATTGCTATTGTTTGCAAACACGATTTGCATTTGCAATTATTGCATAAGGTATTGCTTTCAATGCGGCTTTTGATGCTATCTTTAGAGCGGTGAAACTATGCCAGATTGTATCGGTTCTCGAGTTCCGCTAGGAATTCTCCGGTATAGACTCAGTAATTTCGTCCCACCTACCCCCGGTGGGACGAAATGTAATTATGTATAAACCTGATAATGCGTAAGTTTATTTCATGTAGAATGAACCAAGAGACATGAGTTACCAATACGAGCCTAAGGAGAGAATCGGCCGGAGGACACGGTGGAGCACACGGTGGATGTTTGCCCCGCGTGGGCGGAGCACCGCCGTGTCCTCGTAGCGGCGATCGGCGGCGGCGACCTCTCGCGTCCGGCTTTGGTTCAATCCATGTTCTGGAGCGAGAATGAATGGGAGGCCGTTACCTCCTTCTGCGAAGCAATCATGCTAGCGAAGGAGGTGGCGGAACGTGAGAGGGAGAGAACCTCACGTCCTAGCCGCCGCGGGCGACGCACCGGGCCACCGTAGGCACGGGCCATGGGCTAGCTCGCCGTCCCATCAGTTCGTCTTATGACGACAGGCCACGACAGGCCGTGTCGACGGCGCGTTCGTATTCTACGCACGCCTCAAAGAGATGTCAGCAAAAGGGAGGGCGCAATGCCGCTATGCCTGCCGGGGCTGCGGGACTGTACGAAAGAGATACCGCGGCCCTGGAACGCAAAGGGAAATAAAGGAACATGGATGGGTTTTAGTCAGTATAAGTCCCTTCTGCTCCGCCCAGAGCGGGATCATTTGATGATTTCCAAACAAAAAAAAAGGCCCTTTTCTATAACTTACTTACGTATAACTGTCAGTTAGTATGACACGTCTTGTAGCTATGGGTGTTTCTATAAACAAAGTTAGCTTCAAATATCCTATCCGCGTCACCTACCTATCACTTGATTCATAGAAAAATCAAAAAAAGCTTTATTGTGACGTTTTGTTTTTATCGGTCCGTAAGCTAAATGTCAAATAGACAGAGATAGCAACCTACTGATATCTGCGAGTAAGTTATTAAAAATGGCCGTAAGAGTATTATGACAGGCTTTGCTTTCATTCATGAAAAACCTTTGAACAATAAAATAAATACCCAAGTGACCGCCTACCTATGTGAAATAGGCTGGTAAATAAAACATAAAAAGCAATGTTATCAAACAACCCACACCATAAAACACCGCTCCCCTGACAGGCAACATAAAGGGACGATCGAAAAATGACGCTAATGATAGCATCTATCGGCGCACATCATCAAACACAAACAATAACGACCAGACAGTGGACAATCACTAGCGACACAGTAATTGCCCATACATACACAAACTACGCCCATTACAAAAGTCAGCCCTGAACAAACGCCGCACTCCGTTCGTTATTTTCGCTAAATGGGCCCATTTGAAAATTAACTGCACGATTGCTTCCGAATAATGCGCCAGTGTGGAGCGATATATCTCACGACAAAGTGCTGCCAAACAAATGAAGGGGATGTTGTGAGTAAAATGATAGGTTGTTATCCGCGCCATCTTGTAGGCAGTAGCCGAACTACGATGGCAACTGGCTAACTGAAAACAAGAGTCTTTGGTAAAAACTTCAACTTAATATTTACGTATCTATTCTGTTTACAACACTTTTAGATAATTATAATGCGATATAATCTTACAATAATAGAATCCGCTACTCATAGAATGTGTAACCGGTAACTTCAGAGCACAAGATGACGGCGTAGTTTTGCTACTCATCTATAGATGGCGTAACGAGTCAAAACCTACTACCCAATACACGCTCAAAGGGATTATTTTGGTAAATATTTTATTAAACGACTGAATGCGTTAAGAATTATTTGCTCGTATAATTTATAACGAAAGCAAACAGTAAAAAAGAGATAATTGAAACTCTGTACTTTACATTGGGTAAGCACTTACCTATTTAAATAGGTAGATACTAACTTAGAACATTTTCACTTTCAAAATAAAGATAATATATGCTAAAGACGTAATTCGCAGGCTGTAAACAAGAACACAACAGTATTTAAAAAACAGCGCCCGACAGTTAAAAAAAAACCAAGCAACAGACCGGGGCGTGTTGTTGAAAACTGTTGCCATGAAAAATTACCTTTTCGAGCGAAGTAAAATAAATTGTATCTCTGCGATCTTTGCCTGTAAGAAAAATGACTGCACATTTTTCAAGTTCGGCACATCGTTGAAACGGACATAAGTACGATTTTAAATGATTGAATACGACTCGTCAGTATGTAGGATAAGGAGTGATTTTGATAAATAAATAAATCAACTCACCTGAATTTGCTCAGCAGCTTTTTTCGCCAACCCAGGTTCCAGGATAGTGATATCGAAGTCGTTGGCACATTTCTTCGCCGCCTCACTAAATGCCGCTGCGTTGACATAGTAAGCCGACCCCTTTTCACTCGTTTCTACCGGAGAGTTCGGAGACAATATACCACTGTCTGTATCACTAACGTTTGCCGATTTCCGGACTAGACCGGAGCTTTCACCGCCTGGAGACTTTAGCGGTATCCGTGATTTGTCTCCAGTTGGGGACTTCAAAGGAATTCGGGATTGTCTCGACCCGTCCGGAGCGAATCCGGTGGTCGGATCGAATATAACATAGTTGTCTTTGTCGCATCTCACTTTATTATTCACTGTCACTGTGTATTTTTTATTGGGACTAAGGTTTAGGAAAGGATCTTCGGTATCAATTGGACTCTCAGGTATTATGGACTGTATCTTCGGTGATATCTTTGGTACTGATTTTCCGTCAATAGTCCGCCTTATCACAGTGTCGTTGGTAAACTTTAACCGCACATATTCGTTAGATATTGTTCTTCTAATCGGTGAAGAAAGTAAAGGCGATGGCTTACACTCTTGTAAGTTAGTTTTATTTTGAAATAAATTGATCTTTGGTTTATCCATTGTTCTAACTGGGGTAAAAGGTAACTTTAGTTTGGTTGTTATTTTTTTCTTTTGACTTGTATTTAAATCTATACTACCTTTTATCGTACTTTTGTACACTGGTAACACACTTGACTTTTCTTGGACTTTCAAAGATTCTTTGGCAAATTTAGAACTATTTTTGCCGGTGTCCAAAGATTTGTTTAATTTCTTTATTGGTGCGGGCGTTTTAAGTCGTCTCTCTTTGAACTTTTTATCGGGGGAAACATTGGCAGTAGCATTATCAGTTTTCTCGTTAATAGATAAAGTCTCTTGTTTGATAAAAGTTTTGCTACGATCACATAAGAGTGTTTCATTTTGTGCTACTTCAAACAAATTATCGTTAGGGTTGCCAAAGATACTATCTATTATGATATCTACGTCGCTAGATTCAGAGTTGCTTTTAGAGGATCTATTCTCGTTGATTATGCACGATATTCTTTCTTCCACATCAATGAGTGAATCTGATCTGTCAGTGTCGTCTATACTTCGTGAAGTACAGCTGCCGGAGTCTGAAGGCGTTTGTACTTCAAATATAGCATCATGTGTTGGAACTGTTTGTTTTCCTGAATTTTCTGGACACGAAGATCTTCTTCGTTTCACGGTACCCGTTTCAGTAGATGGTAGATCCCAGTCTGACACTTGCACGGCACACTGCGCCCCACTATTTTTAGAACGTCTTGGGCTTGTCATTATAATGGCATTGCATGATTATAGCACAATCTACATTCGTCTATCACTTGTCGATCACTGTAGTGTATACTCATCTAACTGTAATGTTGGAACATCGTCGGCTTGTAATTGTCAATTAAATTCATATTTAATGTACGGCATACGAGCAGTCCGATCGTTAGTGGAATCAAACACGAACGGGTATCGGGCTCGATTGTTATCTAATTACAAACTTGACGCTGGCGCACATGGGACCGTCGGTATCTATGTTATTTTCTCTAATGGAACCATTTGTTTTCTGTTCTGTGAAACGGAAGGGGGTTAGTTTTGATAATACTTAATGGCATTTATTTTGTAAAATTGAGTTTGTTTACAATTTATGTTAGTATACTTACAAGTTAACGCCTGGAGAAAAGCGAAATTCTAATACAAAAGTCGGTTTGCAATTGCGAAAACCAAAACCAAAATTTAATTCAACTAAAAATCTAGACTAATAATAATTACATTATTTACACACTAAATCTATAATAGAAATAAAAATATTTACAAGTATCAAAAAGGGTTACAGGGCGTCGAAAAATTCGTCCACATCGCTGTCAACAGGAAAAGTGCCCAGAAGGCTGGCAGCATTGCCACGTTGGATGGCAATGCTAAAAATAACTAACAATCTTTGCCTACACTCTTGTTTAAATTCCTAACAGCTAGAAAACTCGGCAAAAATGCCTCAATTTAATCAGTAAGTTGTGCAGGTAGACATAAAGTAGTAACAGCACGTTTTATCTCTTAGACATGAACGTTTAGGTGTAGGTCGGCGGCCGGTGGTGGCGGAAGGTAGTTTTTATGTTCCGTCCGGGACCGGGGCCCCGGAGTCACCGCCTCCTTGGTTCGTCTGCTCGTCGGTAGCCACCCGTACGTGCGCCTTGGGAGAAAGTTACGTGGTCCTGTATTATGCAGGCTGGTTGAAATTCAAAATTTTTATTATATTCTGTCTCTAGAGTGAAGCTTTGTTGTGTTTGTTTTGTGGTTTAGGTGTTGTTTCTTAGAGATCTTTATTAAGAAAATATGAGTCCGTATTTTAGGAAGGTTGCTACCTAAGAACTACATATGGTTTTGAAGAATTTGTTACTCCTTATAGGCAACTGTTTCAATGATATAGATCCTGTCTGTCTAAGAAATGCATTAGCCTCACATTGCTGTAGTCTATGTTATTTAAAGATGACCTTCCCATAATAACTCCCACGTAAAAACAACGTCTTCTGAAAAAAAAGTCTGAATCTACAAATGGAATAAAACCACGACAACAATACTTAACTTTTCTGACGCCTCAGTGCAGAACGTCAGAACTACTAACAATAAAGTGAAACGGAATGAACTTACGAAGTTGTCGGGATTCTGACAAATTGGCCCCAAGTGTCCCCTCACTAAACTAATTACCCGATAAGTTACAGCAATAAATAACGAAGGGCGAGGACTTTACTTGCACCGAAGCAGCTGAAACTACAATAGTTCTACGTGGCTAGTTAAGACCGGTACACGTTACCGAGTTGTAACAGTAACCGAACTTAGTTTAAACGGTGTTCATGGCTTAAGTTGCGTCTTACTACTTTAAAGTACATAACCAATAGTACAGTCGCCAGACCATCAAGTTCCAAATTTTCTCATTCGATTTTGAACTAAACCGTCAACATTTTATGGTATAAAATCCTTTGGAGAAATTTGGCAGTTTGTGGTAACTTGATGTACTTACTGGCGACTGTACCTGCCTATAGTAGTAAAAGAATCTTCTGACGAATGGTTAAAATCAGAACTTACGGCGCCATCTTAATACTTTTCACTACATACCTACTTATGTAAATTTTACCAACAACGCGCCACTGGTTTTTAACAAAACCATGAGCAGTAAACGCTAGCTTTTTTCCAACTAGGGTCGGCTTCCAGTCTAACCGGATGCAGCTAAATACTAGTATTTTAGATGGAGCGACTGCTTATCTGACCTCCACAACCTAGTTAATACTGGGTAATGCGATACCCCTTGTTATGATTGGTTGTCAGACTATCGGGCCACTGACTACATGTAACGACTGTCCAGTAATATTCAGACATATTATATGTAATGCCTCTCCTGGGACATGTTTAACCTCACAACATAAACCTGTATTTGAGTAGCTACATATCTTACATGCTTCGGTTCGCGGTCACGATAACCAGTGGTATTAAACAACGTGACCACAATCGGCTTGCTTTCTGTGCCAGTATACCTTTCAGTATTTCCACCAAACTACAACATTATTTCTTGTCGATTTTGTGGCCAACGGAAAGTTTGTGTCTCTTTGAATTACCAACCTCTATTTACCCTATTATTTCACGCTGGTATCTATCTAGGCATTTTATACTGTTACTTAGGTATTAAAAGAAAATACTAGTAATACATAGACGGCGGCGGCGGCGTTCCGGTGAACTGATGATCAAGTGATTATTGGCATATTGTAGAATTGAAAAGCTCAAGATACTCTATGGTACGCTTAAGTATCTAGAATTTATTCAAACTTTTACCTATTTAAAGTCGTAAACCAATAAATCATTACTTAGCTGAGCTATCACATAAAAACACTATCATTAACACTGAAAACAAAATATTTACCATGCTTACTATGTGTCAATCCGTGATCATAGTGCTTGCAACAGCCAAAAAATAAACAGTAAACATGATAACCCGTTTTTAGTGTTAGTGATCATGTCATTTTAAAACTTATATCACAACAACCGCTGATCTTTCAGAAATTAGAATAAACCCATACTAACTTCAAAATAGCTAACTTCGTTCTCGAATACCAAAACACAGACACACACAACAAGTACGTAATGTATTTATCAACTGCCAGCCCCAAGTCCCCACTAGATCTCACATATAGCCTTGTCAATATATCAGAAACAAACGGTACAGTAGGGATTGTCTTCGCAAAGCAACTTTATCGGCCAGTGTCCGTCCCAAAGCCATGAAATTTATTGGAACAACACATCCCCTCTATATCTGGTACAAACTTTCTAATTTGTTAGCTCGGTGCAACCAGGGTTGCTAATATTGTATCCCTGGATTCATTCCGCAGACGGAAACTAATTGATAACTTTGTAGGAGTGTTTATGTGGAGTATTGAACTTATTGGTTTATTGAAAGTATGGAATTATGTTTGTTATTTCTAGGGTTTAAACTAAATGCATTGTAAGTGACAATCTGTCGTTTTATGCAAATATAAACACTATTCAAGTAGGTATAGTAAATTAAAACCCAAAATTATTAAAAAAAAAGCTGCCTGATTTGCTTATTAAAGATGATTTATACGGCATTTTCCGGTTTTTTTTTTTTTTTAATCAACACCTTTTTATCTGAGATTGATGTGACTATATAATAATCGACATTTAACCAACAAATCATACTTGCTTAGGTTTGTTATCCTTATTTTGACAGAACACGATAAAAAAATCAATACAATGTTGAACGCTAAGCGATATGCATCTTCTAAAAACACTCTAATGTGGTATCATTATCGCCCTCCTCTTTTTCAGTCCATTCATAACTTTTCAACGAAGTGTTTACGGTGTCCATATTTATGTTGTTAATTTGGCAGGTTGGCAGCCCTGCAGACGGTGCAGTGTATTTACCCGTGCTTGGATCCGCACGTGCCCTTTGCTTTTGACTAAAGTTTACAATACAAGTTTGTGCAGTTGCATGCCCTGTGAACTAGAAGTTTGTTTCTCAGACGGTGTAGACTTGTGATTGGATTATGTGTTGCAGTTAGTTTACGCAGACAGTACGTTTCATTGATCTCTAACTTGTCTATTGCTGCTTTGATTGATGATTGTTTCACAATAGCCATTTAGTGTTACTTATGGTTTATGCAAATGTTTATGATTGTAATCTTTTTAACATTCAATTTTAGTTTCGTAATAGTCAGATATTGGTCCGTTATGTTTTCTTGTTTGTATAGTACATCTACACAAATATATAACGACTACAATCCCTCCTGATTAATTTACTCAAATATTTAATACTTTTTCCAACCGGCCTCAAAGCTCCTATTTAAAAATACAAATAAAATTCTAAAGCGAGATACGCGGCAATTACTTTAAAACACCTGGGCGGTACAAATTACCTACATTTGCACAAAATCACACCAGGAATAACAAAAACCCGCCAATTTTAAGGAAAAACAGACCATCTAATTTACGGGAACCATAAAACGAGGCTAACGTATACTGTTTCAAATATTTCTTATCGTCGCGTTCCGACTCCCCCGTGAGCAAAAACAGGAACTTTAACTGCAAGACGGGCCCCGATCCCGTTCGTCTTAAGTGATTTACAGGCGCACTGCGACCTGCCTCCGAAAAACCTTCAAGGGGAGAGCCTCCTTGAACCGGGTTACTAGACTTATCGCGCAAATGTATCTACCCGTCCCTTTTCTTTATACAAACCCAGAGAAGGACAGAATATTTTAAGCCAGCAATAGAAATTTGAACGGTGTACGCCCCAACAATATCCGCCTAAATGGGTCAGGAAGGCGAAGTTTACGTCGCATTTCAGCATTAGGGAAACCGAAATGCAATAAAATTTGGCAATAGAGGCGGAATTAGGAAATTATATAGCGAAGGAGCTCCGAGCTTCGACCTCCAAAAGGGGCTCATGAACTTTAACACTATGATTAGGTATATTAAATTATTTTAGCGAACTCACTCATGCTCTTTATATGGAGATTAAATTTCCCACTGTATGCGTTACTTCTCATAAAACCCTTTGCTTTATAATTGGTTTTATGGCTCCAGTGAAATTAACTTCATTTTGCTATAACTGCTACTGATATTTGCTGGGTTCGATGAAAAACAGACGTCTCGACTCTTCCTCTACGTTTATTATGATTTTCCTAGTCGATTTGTTGTTACAGCCACTTAAATATAAAGTTCAAAACTCAATCCCACAAACCTCTACTCAAACCAATTAATTACTTAACCAACCTATTCTAAACAGAGCGGTCACAACTCCAAACGCGAGATTAAACCAAACAAACTAATATAAGGCCGAAACAAACTGTCCGATGCCCTTTTCAACAATAAACATAACGAATAAAAGCGAATATGCTGTGTACATTGGGGTTGCATCGTACACAATTTAGCGTGGCATTAACACAGCAATATTTTGTCGAAAAGAAATATTATTTGCATTCGTAATGCTAGGGTGGCCCTGTTAGGACTGGGGTGTGCATTCCTGCACTACACTGTACTTGTCTTCGCTTAGGGCATGCAGAAACGCGAAAACGTATGTACAAACTACAAAGGTCGCACCTATAGTATGGAAACTTCGGCCTTTCTTTTTGTATAACAATGGACTTCGACAGTACCTATTTGAAAAAAACACTTACTATGTTATGATAAGATTACTACGCGTTTCATACAAGTTTGAAAGTTTTCTCATAGCATACGTCTATGAAAGCTCCACAAAACGCCCACAAACTATGAAGAAGATTGAATCACTTTAAAATACATCATATAATCCTCTACTCTGCACGTTCAAACATCTTTAAAAGCATTAGAGCGTATAAAGGGTGTGTGTCAAACAGCAATACTTGCACACACCCCCACACTGGGTTTGTAACCCACACACAAATGCATTTGTTGCAATGCAGGGGAATTTTCGATTAAATATTTAGATTAGATTTTTCGTGATCCATTTATCATGGTTTAATTGTGTTGGGGCGATGGCTCTTACGTTGATGAAAGCGGTCATAGTGTTTCTGAAGATTTGTTTTGTAATCCTTTGATATGATAATGTAATAAGAAAACAGAGGACCTCGCTCCCTTTGGAGTTTGTCGTCTTTGAATTGTATTGGGTACTTTTGTATTAACATTATTCGTCGATTCGCTCTTTTATATTCAGTAGTACTGAGAATAATAGCTATTATCCTCGTAGACAAAGCCTGGAATGGTAATATTGGCCATTATGTTACTTTCAAGAAGATGGCATACAATAGATTGGAATCCAGCAAATGAAGTCATTGAAAATGACTTCATATACGAGTAAGCTGAATTCAAACCTAAGTATATAGAACCAATATAAGCCGTATTATGTTCTAGTATAGAACCAATATTTTTTGTAGATGGTGTTTACTTTTATAGGCAGTAACCGATCAATATTACGTGAAAGTAAGTCCTTTTAGCGATAAAGGTACCTGCACACCTACATAGTATGTGCTCTTTGTCCTTTAGATTTTTCGGATTCAGGGGCGTGTTGTATAATCATCACTTACTTCGGTGAAGGAAAACATCGTGAGGAAACAGCATGCCTGAGAGATATTTCTTGAAAGCCAAGTCAGAGGCCCACGGGCGGCATAAAGACTCTGACACTAGTTTTGGCACTAATTAAACGATAAAGAAGATGTGCTCTTTGTGTTGTTATGTATTTATCTTCACATCGACTGAAATCTTAATGCAGAAATAATATTTCAGTCCATATAAAGATCAAATTATTCTACAAGTTTTAGGACCAAAATGGATTCTAAGAGGCAGCCAGACGTCTTAATAGCATAAACGTAATTGCTTATTTAATAGCCAAGAGCAGTCCAGACAATTTGCAATATATATGAATTATGAAGTAGATGCACCTAGTCCGGTTGTCCCATGTGGACGTGAGAGTATGTACGCATAATTGTGTCCGAGTATTTACCGGACACTGCCGTGCAGACAGACTGGTGACACAGTATAACGAGAATCAGTAAACTAACAACAAAAGTACCTTCTTTTTGTAAAATCCAACTCAACCAATGCTCAGTAGGGGTTGTCAACAGAACTTTTTTGTAACGTTGCACTACACACATGAAACGTCACCGCTTGTCTTTTGACAGCCCGACTTACTCAGAATTACTTATTTCCAAAATCATGCTTAGAGTTTGTGTAAACTCTTTGGATGTGCGTAAGAGCCGATTTCGACGATTTGTTCCTAGTTGAAACACTGTTTGTTGGCACTAATATGTATACTGTACCTGCGGGCGACCATGGATATATAACTATATGTATAGGTGGTGACATTCTGTTCACAGTCAGTCATTTGGACGCTGGATGCATTAATTAATATTGATTAATTGAGCACCGATAGCGATAACTTTTTGCGATGCAATACTTGTTAAGGCTCAGCTGATTGTCTGGCATTTTTTTCGTGTGTATGATAATGTTTATGGGATAAGTAATAAGTTGCCTTTCATGTGAATGGTTAAGCAGAAGCATTTTACGACATTTACATTTTCAGAACGATATTTGGGGTCAGGTCGAGGTAGCCTTAGCTCACCGCAATGTATGGCGTACAATTCCTAACTCAGTGCTTCAAATTACAATTCAGGGTTTACCGACATGAAACCCTAATTTAATCTATTAAATATCATCAATTCCATTGATAACTTCATCCCGAAATCAGTACGTTCCAAATTTGTTTACGAAACAATTATTTCGCGGGTTAACTCAAAAACAAAACAATAACGCTAAACGTCAATTTTCATTTAACCTCCATTACAATTCTGCCAATCACAAAGGACGTATTTGGCTGAATATAATTATTGCCTTTGCCGACAAAGCCTGGAACACACGTTCCATTACGAAGGGATCACCATTGCAAGCTCGCAACGACCGTAAAAACCGTAAAACCGTATTTTCCTTATTATGTGCTCTCCTAATATGTTTTAGCTTGTTTACCGTGTGTTTTGTAACAATGTTTTTTACTTAGGCTTACGTATTTGATCGTGAAATATTGTGGTTTGCTCAGTGTGTGCCTGCTGAAACATTTTGTAATGAAATTACGACTTTTCAAGGATTTAAAACAGTCGGGAGTTCCTTTCGGTTTTGAGAAAAAAAAAAATGGAATTTTCAGCATTGAATCATATGAATCCTGTGAGAGTATTAACCACAGCAATAATTGACTAAATTAATAAATTATTTATTTGAAAAAAGTGGGACACCTTCCCGAAGGGAAACCGGCAGGAAACGGCTTTTTAGGTGCCTTCATACTCCGGACACGTCACGTATACTATGAAGAAATACCGGCGCATATTTTCCTTTTACACCAAAATTATGTGCCCTTCTTAAACCAACCACGCACGTATTTAAATACCTGCTAAAAGTAAAACTTAGCCAATCTTTCATCCTCAACTTACATCCTCGTAAGGTGAGCCACAAAAACATGTGCCAACAGAAGTTATTCCAAAGTATGCTCAAACTCCTCAGCTCATAAGTCTTTGGCCGTGCGAGCGTGCAAGAGTGCCAGAGGACCTCGCGATCCCTCCTAAACCTCCTTCCTATTTATATGCAGATTCCATGACCGACCATAAGTTATCCGAACATCGGATCATACCCTTAATGATACTCGGATAAATGGAAATGGTACTACGCGAGGGTGAATTTTTACACATTTGGAACTTTGTCGTAATAAACGCGCCAAGAGTCAACGGTTTGGAATTAATTAATGCGGGGTGACATCTTGTTCTATTATTGAAATGTGGAGGGATTAGTCGGATTAATATCGTAGTGGTTATTATATGTAGGTAGCTGTGGCGAATTTTGTGCAGAATGTGCATTTTAAGGCGTAGATTTATACGTAATTTTATGAGTGTGTTTAGTGTACTGAAATGACACATAGATCTGCTTCAATCTGTGTTGTGGGCGTCCACAAAGTGAAGTTGTATCAGCGGTAACTATATGGAAAAGTCAAAAATATATTAGACTGACATATGCTACTGAAACAGAGATGATAATGGCAGGAAAGAAGGTGACTATATATATAAAAATATGCTACTGAAAAACTTCTGTCAATCTTGTTGTAAGTATTTATATATTAAATATTTTGAAAAAGATTACCTCTTAGCTAGGTCCTCTGTTATTGTAAGGTAATCCCTTTCAATAGAAACTTATTTTTATCAATTTACAGATAAAAGTACCTGTTTTTAAAAAAAACCGGCAAACCAGAATTCAGAAAGCTCAGCAAATCCAACCGAGAACACCAAATAAACGAGCTCAAGAATATATCGTAAGTCGGTTTTTTACCTCATGTTGTGGTGAACTTAATACGATACTTTACACTATACAGTATTTTGTTAGTGGATTCAAGTTTATCAACTTGGTTGAGCTTTACGGGCTTAGGAGCTTAGTTTTATAACCCGTTGGTACTTCGGGTACGAGAAAAACTTGTAAAATATTTACATTAACACATCTATTTTTTACCATCTCATTTCTTTTTGTGGATGTCGTAAAAGATGACTACAGGAAAAAGGTTATTTAGGAAAGTATATGAGGCCTATATAACATTACATCTCGCCAATTTTTCCCGAAGGGTTTGGCACAGGCGCGCATTTTGACAGTTATGTTTTAAGTGTCATATACATAGGCATTGGTGTCGATTCTGTTGTGCACAAACTAAACTTAATTTAGGCTATTGCTGTCTTTTTCTCTCTAATAAAACGAGAAAGAGACGGACGAAATTTAGAGCTGTCAAATTAAATTGGAACTAATATTTCCATACAAATGAAGGGTGCACGTAAAAACTTGTCGACTTAAAACACGGAGAAGCGCAAGGCATAAACTAGTTGACATCTCTAACTTAGTTCATAGCTATAGCCGTCCTTTTCTCGCACTGCCTTTTAGTAAAAGATAACAATAGCCTAAGTTAAGTTTAGTTTGTGCACAACAGAATCGACACCAATAGCGAACGACTATTTTGCCAGATCCTCATGGATTATTTTTCCAATATGGCCATCAACCGTCACAAATCCAGGCTCCGGAATACTGGGAATTTCCTAATGCAATAACCCAATAACCGTTGGCCCTATCTGAGAATCGAACCAAGGAGGCGCCCAGTAGTCGATACGCGTACGAAACCTATATTTTTGTATTTAGATAGATAGGTACTTTTACTGTGACTCGCAAGGAATGCTAGGTAATTTTCGATGTCGACCTCTCTAGTGGAAAATTACTCCACATAGTTCCAACATTCCAACATTATTCTGTGCCACGATGTCTGGACTTTCAAAGTCACCTTGACCTCTGAGTTTCAGTAGACCGATAAACTACTCTGAGATCTAGGGTTTTGCTAAGATAAATATTTTGGCAAACCATATTGTTTCATTAGCTTCTTTGTTTTTTTGGAAGACAGCCGGCCTCCTTAATGGCTTCTTCGTGGCAACTTTTTGCCAGACTCATAGACAACAATATAAGGCCAACATTATTTTACCAGCTAGTCATTTTGTATACCTTCTAATGTTAAAAGTGACCGTTGCTCTTTAGACTGAAAACAAGTTAGAACACTTTGATAACATTCAACTTAATTAAAAAATACGTGCTGCGTACGGATAATTACAAAATCTTACATGGAAAATTGTGGTTGAAAATAGCTTACTGAGTAAGCAGAATTTTGATTAAATTAAACGATATTAAGAAGGGGAGACGCGTTCAAGGGAAAATAATGAAAATATTGCCCCGGGTAATCGGCGTGTTTCGATTATAAGATCGGCGAGATTCGGCAATCTGTCTGCGTACTTTATTATCTTCTCCTCCGTGAAACAATACAACCTCCTTGCCCTAAATCAGGGAATCATGAATACTGGCTGGATGATTGCATTTTTAATTTAGGGGAAAAAAAATTGTTTAAAATATTTTATTACCTACGATGAAAGTAAAATGTATGAGAGAAGCCACAGAAGTTCGACGATGATTTTTAAACGATTAAATAAAAGGAAATAGTTTGAAATATATAACACAACATCAAGCCTGTAATCCCCGAAGGGTTAGGCAGAGGTGCATACCCACATTTCCCAAGTTTTGTGTAAGGTGGAAGCTCCACGGTAGCCCGCGAAATTCAAAATTTTCTTACGTTTTTTGCAATTTACACGTCAGTGTCAGGTTGTATGTTGATTAAAATATGATTCGCGGCTGTGTGTGAGGCACACAGCACATACTATGTTTTCCTCCTCATTTTGTATCTTTTTCATAATTATTATTGTGTGTGTGCTTAATAATTGACCTCAAATAAATATTTTTCTTTCTTTTCTTTTCTTTTCTTAACACGTATGTAGTTAAAGAATTATAATAATTAAAATCATCAATACAACCCTCTAAGTTCGTATAACTGTATTGAATGACTATTTCTTGAAAAAGTCATTCAATACAGTGACACTGACCTGCAAATTGCAAAAAAACGTAAGAAAAAATTAATTTCGCGGGCTACCGTGGAGCTTCCACCTTAAGTCCTATGTTATAGGGGGCGAGTCTATTGCCATCAACCGGGCAGAGATCCAGATTCTGTGGCTGCCACTGAGAAAATTCCTGTTGGAAAAACCCAATAATACTTTGCCCGACCTGGGAATCGAACCCAGGTCCTCATGCTCAGCAGTCGTGCTTGCGACCTCTCGTCCAACGAAGCAATCATATTTTTAAATAAAGATACAAAAACCAGACAAAGTCAACATTAATCAGTTGCCTTTTTCTGGAGCAACGTCAAAGGCTCAAAGGAATCAATATTTTATTACTGAAGCTGGATTAGTCTGAGATACTCAGAAAATATTCTCGCAAGGCCCAAGACTAGGGACGGCTTCTCCGTTTTTTCTCCGTATTAATTATAATCGTATCTAATTAAATGTAGCAAGTATTGATATTTTCGTCGAAGTCGGCTCTTTATTTTCAATTAAAGCATGAAGTTTTAATGAATTATATCTCTTATTGAAAATATACCTTCTGATAATGAATTTTCCTGGAGTTTCCTTTTTTAAATTTTAGTATCCAATTTAATTTATCTTAAATAAATAAATAAGCAAGCAAACATATAAAAATCATTACAGTGTGTTCATCTTGCATAAACGTCCGATTAAAATGGGACACCAAATTACTCAACGTCTCTTTGTACTGTCACTGACGTTGATAGGTACGCGACTATGCAATACACTGTACACAGTACAAGTAACTTAGTACATAACTAAGCAATATGCAAATACTGGCGGACCATCAATTGTGGACGTCGGGCACAAGATAAATAGTGGCTCTGACACTTGCACATTGCAGCGGCCATGTCGAACGGGGGAAGCGTTCACATTTTTAACTAGGAATACCGAAATTGTGACGTCATTTGTCACGATCAACAACGTGGTTAAATGGGCACGCGTGTGTTTTGTTTCCGCAGACGATTAATTATACATATTCGGACATATATTTTTGTGGGTTTATGTGCTATAAATCTGCTTTTTAGATTTTTCAAACAATGTTCTCTAACGCTATGATTTCTTAACCATCTCTAAATTAGCGGTTATTGTGACATCTATACTAATATTATAAAGAGGAATTTGATTATAGTTTGTTTGTTACGATTTAACTCAAGAACTACTCAACCAATTTTAAAATTTTTTTCGTGTAACATAGGATATAAATTATATTGATGTCATGGAAATTAGCCGAGCAAAACAATTCGCGGACGAAGTCGCGGGCGAAGTGCTACTTGTCAGATAAAGCTATATTTATTAATTAAAACTTTATGCACAAGTATATATATGGCATATATGGTATAAATAAGGCGGACTTTATACTTTATACACTTTCTACCAGTCTACATGATAAAGAGTGAAAACATAGATGATGCAGCGTAACAGAAAATTAGAAAAGAAATATTTTCTTTCTGTCGCTAGTTTCTTTCTTCGTTTAGGTATCTGTCTTTACAAAGTACTTGTACCGACAGAATTTGTTAACAAGAACTAATGTAGCTATCAGCAGAACAGTTTCTATCGTTGAACCGTAGTAAAACGTAACACAGCATGTTTAGCACATGGATGGGTACAGTTTATCCACGGCTGCAGTAGCGGGTTACGGATGCAAAATATTGCTTATCTCAATAAAATGTTACTCTCGGCTCCCTTACGTAACTGCCGTACTCCGTAGATACCTAACCAGTATCTACTCCGTTTATACCAGTACAGTAACTCTGCTAGAGCCTTTAAAACTACTACAATATCACGGAGTAACCTCAAAGACTTTTTTTGAGAGAATGGGTGGGTGGATCTGATGCACCCCCCGTCTCCTTTTATTAATCAACACTTAATAACACAAATCAACAAAAACATTATAAATAAAGGCCATTTAACAATATAAGACTAAAATCGTTTGAATCCCTTTCAAACGACCCATTAGGACATGTTCATAAAATTTATCACTTCGTCATATTTGGTATAGATGCTTATTTTGAAGCGCGACTGCTGAGCAGTTCTGGGTTCGATTCCCAGGTCAGGCAAAGTGTTATTTTTTCCCTAAGGAATTTATCAATAGCATCCACGGAGTCTGGATTTATGCCCGGTTGATGGTAATAAGCTTGCCCCTATTGCATGGGACTTAAACGTAACTGGCGAAATGTGGATATACAAGTATTATTAGGTACACCTCTGTCTAACCCTTCGGGGATTCCAGGCGTAATGTTATTTTGAAATAGTTTTATACAAACAGCGTCTCCTTACATTAATCAACCGTAAATAACAAAATCAGTTCCAAATCACACTAATACCATCCCAAAACTTAATTTTAACGGGTATTAACTTAATTTAATACCCCAATTATTGAGTGAAAATTCGGGCATCCGTGAAAGGTCAAACAAGGGGCAGGTATCGGTAAGCCAGGCGATAACTCAACAGGAATTACCGTGATCCTGAATGACCGGTGTCCGCCGAATTAACATGGCCTCCGGACTGTCCGGGGTTGTCCGGCCGGACGATACGATTTATGGGTCCGTTAATGACCCCACGCTATGATAACTGCTTATTTATGAACTGATACAACAGGAGATTATCCTGGGTAGAGGGGTAGTTTTTGGAATACACTTTGTTTGTTCAACACGATGGAAATATCAACAGTATTTATTTAGATGTTAATTTGACGGAATTTGAAAATTGCTCTCAACGAAATTATCAAGAATATTCAAGTTTTTCCTATACATAATGGTGTACCCTGTGACTGGCCGAATTTTAACAAAACTGTCGTTATACCAACAAAAATAAACAAGGCCGCACATTAACACACGCAACAAAATGAAAATTGATACAATGAAGCAAAATGAAACCAAAAAGAAACTAAAGAAAAACGAACATCCAAGCAATCTAACCGACATTATGTTTAATACTTTGCTATTTATTCTTTATCTCTACATATGGTATATTCTGTGACTGGCTGAATTTTAACAAAACTGTCGTTATTTCAACAACAATATCTAGGGACGCACATATACACACGCAACAAATGAAGATTGAAACAAAGAAACAAAATTAAATAAGAAGAGAAACTATAGAAAAACGAACATTTAAGTAATCTAAACGTAATTTTAAATTCTACGTAATTCTTTACTGTTTAATCTTAGCTGCAATAGTATCTTTAGTTACACCACAACCACTAACTCCCATTTACTCAACGTACGTCTAACCAATATCTTGCCACAAGCGGAAACCTGAAACATACTCGTATCTGTGAAGATGTTATCGCTCGTTATGTTGTTGTTCCGACAACGTTACAATGTACTTACCGTGTTACCGCCTTCCATGTTTCGAATCAATTATGTTACAACACTACGGATTAGTGATGTAACTATGAAGTGATTAGAAAGTAATTATGAATTGCATTCTTTTGGTGTAGATTCGTTGTTATTTGGTGTTTTTCCTTGCTAGCCTAGTACTTTTTGGTGGGTTATCAATATTATTGTGAGAATGTTACTTTATTAATTAAAAGCCGTATTTCGTTTTTAATGTGACTGTACACTGTGACAGCTATGTCGAGTTGACACAAAAGACAATGCATCAAAACCAAGAAAAATCACGAGTCGACGTAACGGGAAAAACATAGCAGGAATAAGCCTTTCAAGATATGTAAAAATACATAAAGATAAGTAAGATAGGTAGGAAGTACATAAGATATTATTGAAAGAAAGACATTTACATGAAACAAATAAGTATTTAGAGATAAAATCTTGAGAGAAATATTGGGTTAACTTCAATGAATGCTAAGAAAAGGTTTCCGTAGAGAAAATCTTTGATGAATTTATTTATAGGCCTTCAATACACGAAAATAAACATGGACAATCCTTGAACTTCTATTTATTGCTATATGAGCACATAGTTCGGGCCTTGACACGAGAGGTGAAAATATTTTAGATACGGAACGAAAGTTGATTTCAACATGAATCACCTTTCGTCCTTAACAACCGTATATTTAAACTATTTAAATAGACCAATTAAAGGTGTTTTATTCATACCTTTCTAAGAAGTTCGCATTATAAGTGCACGAAAGCAAGCAATTTCTGTAAGTGTATAATTTTCACTGCATTCCTCTTTACTTCGGAAAATGCAAGTTTGCCCTCGAGTGTTTTCCGCTCCGAGTCTCAATTGGCCACAATTAGAGGTTACTTTCTTCTACTTTAGGTACTAACTAGCTTTAACTTTCAAGGATTTATGGATTTAATTGTAGAGAGTATCTCGTAGAGTATCTTACTTTGTAATGCAACTTAGGTCAGTCTAAAAGTGCTTTTCTCATTATTGTCTATAACCAATTTTCCAAAAATCTGATGTGTTTGTTAATTTGATGAGGAATCGCATGTGACTAAAAGAGTGATGAATGTAAATGTTGATGGATGGAGAGGGAGAGGAAGACCAAGGAAACGATGGATGGATTGTGTGAGGAATTTTATGAAAGAAAAAGGAGTAAATGATAGTCTGACGGTTGACAGAGGAGAATGTAAGAAAACAACGTCTTGCGCCGACCCCAAGTACCATGGGACAATTTTCACAAAATTATTAGGTATAGGTATTAGGTATTAAATATTATTTAATACCGGAAAGGAGGAAATTATTTATTTAATATTATTTAATACCGGAAGGAACCCCAAAATAATCATAAACTATTTCTTGCTAAATCCTACCTAAGCATGATGTGTTCACAAGTTTCTTGTATCAATCTCAAGGCTCAAGTTGTCTAAAGATAGCGACTAATAGGTCCCCACATTACTTGCTCCATCCATGACACGCATAATAACTGAAGACAGGCGTGCGTGCGAAACACCAATTAAAGGTACTCGTAATTAAAACAGGATATATTTACGACCCTTGAGACAACATGGCGCGGGGTAAGCAGCGAACGATAATTTACGATCGTCCTTGATTTCAACCCCTAACTTCCGCAGTTTTAGGGTTCAAACTGTTTGACCGAGTTTCTGAATTTATGTGAATGTAACGTGTCTAATAAAAGGGCCTTCTCGCATTAGCGGAATATCTCGTGCCGCCATGATGGGTTTAGTTGTCCCAAATGTGTGATAGAGGAATTATGCGAACGGGTTTGTAGGTAGCGTTTGGATGGCAGCTGGTCAACTCTAGCAAATGGTTCACTGTACGAATGAATACTTAGATGAAAACACAATGAAAGAAACTGGATAACTAAAAGTTTAGAGCATGGCGTGTGTTTAATTGAATTATCTGTTTCCATAAGCCGTTTTAGGAGATAAGTAGTCAGTAGCCCAAAAGTCTGACAATCAGTCTTACCAAGGGGTGCCGTATTACCCAGTACTAACTGGGTTGTGGAGGTAAGTGGAGAGGCAATCGCTTCAAAAAAACTGGTATTCAGCTGCATCCGGTTGGACTGGATGGTGACCCCAACATGCATGTTGGAAAAAGGCTACGCAGATGATGATAAGGTGTTTTAGGAACATATGACACTCATTTATTTTTTTGTGATCACCTGATGATTGTCTGTGTTTAACTTTTGAACCTAAACAAATAAGCAGTAGTTCGTTACTAGCAGTTATAAAGTAAAAGTAGTAGCGGTAGTTCTGTTTGAGCTTAAAGTACCAAAACATAAATAAATAACAGCAATCATTTAATAAACTATTCATGACATGATTCGACTTGCGTCGTTTTCAAAACCGTGACAAGCGCGATATTTCAACTTATTTATTTACTTACTTACAAACTCCAAATAGTAACGACTCACGAAACAGGTGGACAATATGAAACATTAAGTAAACGACTTCCAAAGTTTTCTATCAGACACGATAAACAGTCATTGAGACGGTATCGATTTGCCATCAGAAAGTCGAGCCGTTAATTTTTAACGAGCTCGTCGTCCCAGCTCCCTAATTCACTCCGATTATATCAGCATTATTTAATCGATTATCGTTTGTCATCGAAATGCAATGCAACACTGCTCGATCTGAACGGAATCTTAATTAGGTAGGTGTACTGCTTTTTAAGTAACCTCACCTCAGAGCGGCGTAGATGTAGCATATTGAGCTTTAGAGAGATTGTCACTCAGTTGAGTGACAGAGAGTGACAAAGCCAAGTTGTGCTTTATTCATATTCGTGTCCTAATCATTCGCGTTCCAGAATGTAGTTTAGTTTACAGACAGGCATAAAATTAATAAAAACAAACATGTATGGGGGTTAAGGGCATAGCAACATCATCTGCCAAACCTTTTCCTAATTATGTTGAGGTCTGCTTCCAGCCCAACAGCTAAATACCATGCAGTATTTTTCATGGATCGACTTCCTATCTGACCTCCACAATTCAGTTACTGGACATAGAACCATATTGTTTTATAGTTAAAATTCAACAATACAATTGAGAACATAAATAAATCTTATTAGTTAAGATTAAGCGCAGAATAGTTTTTATAGCATGTCTAAAGCCTTATCTAAGGCCACTTATCAAATCAAATCAAATCAAATTGTTTATTTGTGATACATGGGTTACATGCAGGTGTTCATTACATAATTACATGCAAATAATGTCCATTCCATGATCAGCCACTTGGGCATACCTACAAATGATTAAAATAACATACCTAATGAAAAATATGAGTCCAAAATTCTAATTCCATTTCAGATCAAACATAGATTATAATATTACTATTAGGCATGCATGAACAGACACAAGACAATCAACAACAACAAATTATCGTCGAGCAACAATAAAACATTTAAAAAGTTCAGTCGATAAAAAGTCATCTACAGAGTAATAACACTTTTCCATTAGAAATTTGAACAATTTATTTTTAAAGATATTAATATTGCTACATTCTTTGATGTCAGTAGGAATTTTATTGTAGATTTTATTTGTACCACTTTCGTTTCTGCCGTGGCCGACTCGCCGGTTAAATGACAGACTTTTGATTATAAGTGAATTAACAACACAATTATTATGCAAGAGCTTGCTCCGTAGACTTAGAGAAGCCAAATTACTTAAGTTTTAATTTGATACAAAAACCTGAGATGAAAATTTGATAAATTGCAAGCTTTTGTTGCAATTTATCAAATGTTGAAGATTGCTCTTGTCGCCTTTGAAAGTTTAATTAGCACAACTAGCATTCTAAATGTGGATAAAAACAAGAGAATCTATATATTTTTCTAGCTATTTTATATACATTGTAGAGTAGTATTTTAAAAAGACTCAATTTAACTCAAAACTAACAAGATTTATTTTAACAAAGCCTCATTTTCTTTCACAAAAACGCTAACAAACCCTGTACCTGCCAAAGAAAAACAAAACTCAAGTAAAAGAACGTGTATTTCTTAATTGTCACAAAATATCCATATACCATTTTAATGGTATTTGCGTGTACGGGTTGGCGTAATGTGGCTTTGACAATGTTACGTGAAGGACGGCGACTCGGCGAGTTCAGGATTCAACCCTGCGCCTGCTGCGCTCCTCAATAAATAACACCAAAGGGTTTCTACACGCGTCTAATGCTATTTGCTCACGCGACGGCAACTTGACACAACTTTCTGCAGCCGATGATGTACACAGGTGCTCTAGAGAATTTATTATGACAAAAAAGATTTGCTATCTATTACAATGTTTTATTTAAATTAGGAATAGTAGAAAATTCGAACACAAATAGTGAGTTCCCAAAATCTTTTTTTACAAAACTTGTTTCTAAGTTCATGCAAAATGTCACTTATTTTATCTTATAAAAGACGTGTATAATGGTGTGATTAACGATCATAACACGAGAATTTCTCAAAACCGATGGTGCTGCATTAAAGAATTTATTGTGATTCTTTGTCAAAAACGATTACTGGCTTTAGCAATTTGTTATTTAAATTTCGAATAGAAAAATTCGAAAGAAAAACGCCAGTTTTTAAGTTAATGTAAAATGACACTTATAGTTTATCTACAATACATAATGTACATGTAGGTATGATTTACGATCATACAACAAGAATTTATCAAAGTCAGACATAACATGTGGGCCATCTTTCCTTATTCAGTTTCCCTATTGTGTTGTGTTTGTACGACTTCAAAATAATTCGTTGTACTGTAATAATAGATAATGTATTTTTGGATCGAAATATTACTTTACCTTATTATTGGCTAACTAGATGATAATATATTGTTGTATGTAATTATATGTAGTTGCTAATTAATAGGTTTATGGCCAATTTATCCTACAGTTTACGCGTAGGTACATACTCTGATCTGCATTTGCCTGCACTTTGACTAACACCATGTAATATTTATCATTACTTGCCTATAGGTACATAACCAACATCTATAAATAGTTACTATAAACTTTCTATGTAAAGTCGGGCCCAATTAATAATTGGATGTTCGACAGCCAATATAGGGTGGGCCATGAATTAGTTAACATTTGAAAAAATCGTATAAAAAAAACCATTTAACATATTTTAAAAATCGTTTATTTACGAGAAAGCTAATTAGTTGTAATTAATTTTTTTTAAATTATTTCGTCTAAATGACCACCGTTTCGGTTTTTGCACTCATCTAAGCGAGTCCTAAAGTTTTCGAATACTCTTCTGCAAAGAGACCGCGAGATCGCCGACATCTCTTCGATGATTTTTTCTTTAAGTTGACGCAGTGTATTCGGTTTATCAATATAAACACGACTCTTTAAATAACCCCATAAAAAGAAGTCTGCTGGTGATAGATCTGGACTTCTGGGTGGCCATGGGATGTCACCCCGTCTGGATATCAGCTTTTCCGGAAACATGTCTTTGACCACCGGCAAGGACTCGTTCGATGTGTGACACGTGGCTCCATATTGTTGAAACCATGTGTTACGATTATAGCCAGCAAATTCCAGTAGCATCGGTGCTAAGAACTCCCGTAACATTTTCACATACTCGGCAGAATTAACAGTAACTGAACGGCCTCGAGAATGTTCAAAAAAGTAAGGTCCGATGATTCCTTTTGCTGAAATTGCAGCCCATACAGTTACCTTAGGAGAGTGAAGTGGCCTCTCATGTTTAGCTTTAGAATTTTCGCTGCTCCAATACCTGCAATTCTGTTTGTTTACATGTCCATTTAGGTGGAAATGGGCTTCGTCAGAGAATAAGATGTTGTGAAAATTACTGAATCGAGTTAACATTGTTTCGGCATATGACTTACGCAAATTTAAATCATTAGGATTTAGTTCTTGCACTAGCTGGATCTTATATGGATGTAATTTCAAATCTAATTTCAAAATACGGCGTAATGATGTGCGGGATAATCCTAATTCAGCCGAACGTTTGCGTGTCGATAAATCTGGATCACGTCGAACAGAAGCGGAAACTTGCTGCACGTTCTCTTCGCTCCGAGAAGTCCGCGGACCGCCGGTTTGTTTCACATTTAGTGTAGATCCCGTCTCTTCGAACTTCTTCACCCATTTCTTTATTAAAGGAGCACTTGGACACTGACTTAAGTCGTGTAAACCATATTCAACGCGAAATAAGCGTCTCACAGTAATGAGCGAAAAGTTGTTTAAATAAAACTGTTTCACGCAGTAAGCGCGTTGCGGCCCCGTGAAGCGATCCATTGCGACTAAATTTCCAAGAAGCGAGCTAGTGCCCCCGCCCGCGCCCGCGCCCCGCGCGGCAATAGTTTGCGCGGTAAGTTACATTTAAATGTTAACGAATTCTTGGCCCACCCATAGATACCTAATAAAAAATAATCGTACTGCCTGAACAGAATCCGCCACTTACACAATTTGAATTTCGAATCTTGTTTGTCTAGCACATAATCGACAAACAACATTGTCATTCCAAGCTGCCTTCAGAAAGAAAAATGCTGCCTTTGAATTAATCGAAAAACTGGCCAAAAAGACATAAACTAGGCATCATTACCATTCTCAATTCAAACGATTGCCAAGAAAAACAACAATGGCCGATTTACGAGTACCTACTCCTGTATACTAGGAGAGGATCGCGACTGGGCTTTGAATCGTTCTGTACGCTTGTCAGGTGCAATAGCAATTTTACCGAGCTCAGTCGTCCCGGCCTACGGTCGGACCCAGACAGGCCTGTTTGAGAAACGGTTAGCTGAAACCTTTACTTTTATTGCTTTCTCTACTGAAACGGCCCTTTTCTATCTTCGGGTAATGTGTTTTTCACGTTTATTGGACATTTTTATTGATTAGGTACGGGTAATATAGGTTTTGGTGTCGGCCTTTCGTTTAAGGGGAAGTTTTTAATGGTTCCCTGAAGCTACTTTTTAACTAAATTCCTTGTATAGAGACATACAACGAATTTAGTTAAAAACGAGGCTATACTTTAGATATTAAACAAAATGTGTTTGAAACGAAACTTACCGCTGAAACTACAGTCTCTAGGGAAAGACTATTTCGGATGAGATGTCATACCTAACTAGATGGGTTCCTAAGCATGTACTGCACTAAAAGCAAAGTACAACACTCTGATGGTACTTGCTCGTACCAACACCGAGGAGGTGACAATATTCGCTATTAGTTTGGAATATTGATTTTATATACACGGCCAAAATGTTCCCTACTCCTGGAGGCGTATTGTGCAGACACCATACACGTCATCATTATGAATATTTATTCTCCTGATATAGTTATTTTGCGTAATCGCTTCAGTACATCGTTTTCGCCGATCGGGACCAGTTTATTGCATTTGTCGCCGGCTGCATACAGAATTCATCCAATACCTGAGTTATAACGCACGTACAGATCGAACCGGGATTGTTGCGATATTTCTTTAAAATATCAATTGAAAATGTTGTCTGGAATTCATAAATTACATGATATTGACAGTAAAATGTTTAAATCTCGTAAGAGACACACATACATATTTATGGATTGTGATATTTGTAATTTCCACCGTCGATTCGGAGAAACTATGTTTTAAATTATACAAAGTTAATGTTACTTGAGCCAGAGTTAATGTTACTTGAGCCAAAGTTAATGTTACTTGAGCCATCACCCTGTTACCTAAACCATTAATTTATTTCTCAACTCAACAGCTATTTTTCATTAAGCTCGCAAAAGTCCTGCATATCACCTTTCCGACTGTTATCAGACTTCCTTTTCGCCCTAATAGGCGCCAAAACCCGATCGTATAAGCAACGTGTCCTGCAATTATCCCTGCGAGAACCTTCCTCGTCGTAACCCTAATATTATGAATGTGTGTGAGTTTGTTTGTTTGTCACGACAAAATTTAGCACATAAGTAGACCAAGACCTGGGCCTGGACCAGTTAGGACATAAATTACTTTTAATCTTAATAATACCGACGTGTGTCAATCTTTGCACGGCGCCCAAGCAAGCGAAGCCGCGAGCAAAATCCAGTATAGTTATATGTATAGCAAAAGTCGCAGCTAAGTACGGGAGATTGCGCGGGGGAGCAATAAAGTGCGCGGACAATTTGTTTAATCAAAAACAAATGTAGCTACTAGGCCTGCGGAACCCCCGGCGGCGGCGGGTTGTAACGCGACACTCTTTTGTTTTTGTTCTGACATCTGCCACGACACAGATTTGTCTTGTTAGATAACATTAGCATGGAAAAACAAAATCTTTAATGATTTACTTTATTTTTCATTTCTCCCCTCTTTTTTTTCCCGGATGAAACTTCGTTTAATTTTATAAAAGCTGTCTCAAGTAAGCTGTTTTTATTATTTAAGAAATACAAAGTGAGCTTGTTACACAACAAAAAATATTGAAATGCCTTTCAGAAAACTTTAATACCTGCATTCGCATGTGCGAAACTGCATCGTTTTTATAAATTTCCAGCCATTCCATTCCATATATTTTTATTAGATCTTATCTACTTTACTCTTAATAACACTACAAAGAGTACCTACGTGTTCTACATTTAAAATAAGTCAACCACAACTCCCAGAAGTTCAAACTTTTATCTGAAAAGCAAACTTAGAGTTTCACGCCGCAATTGGAAGACCTGACTCAGGTAATCGCATTTGCCAACCTTTCAGGAAGTCAACTTCGAAATATTTTTTATAGGTAGTTGGACTGTAAGCCGCGACAAGAATTTGAAATTATCGTAGTACTAGTTGTAAAAACATGAATTAAAAACTTTAGGTAACTCTATACTAAAAGAGGAGCTCGTAGCTAAATAATAATAGCCGCTCGGATCTATCATTAGGTAAAGCTGTGCTTGCCTAGGTTGTTGTCCATTGATAGGACCCATTACATACCGAGTGTCCTCCGTGCCTCGGAAAGCACGTTGGTCCGGCTCTCATTTATATATCTTTGTCAGTCGTTTCAAGTAGTCAGTGGCCCGAAAGTCTGACAACCAGTCTTACCAAGGGGTATCGTATGAATGTATGATCCAGTACCTATTAACTTGGTTGTGAAGGTCAGTTAGGCAGTAGTTCCATGTAAAATACTGGTATCCAGGTGCATCCAGTTAGACTGGAAGCCGACCCCAACAGAGTAGGGAAAAGGCGAGGCAGATGGACTACTCTATATTTAAACTTTTGGAGAAATAAATAAAAGCAGCGATGATGCTTACCAAACTGCTTGGGCGTAGACCAACACAACAGTCAAGGCCTACATAATTCTTTGATAACAAACATTCTTCATAACTTAGAATGTGACAAGTTTTAATAACTTGGCCAAAAAAAGCTCGATACCATCTTCTCACTCAATTTACTATTCCTCGCACGACTTTGTCGTCTCATCTCCACCCAGCATATTCAGCTCATGAAACTAGGTCTTCCTTTAGATACAGATTATACTTAGGAAGCACACATTTGTCGTACAGAAACTACAGTGTGACAGTCACTAAAGCTTCCAACTCACTACCTTCAATTTCTTCAAAACTTTCCTCTCTAAAATAAAATCAAGGCATTGATTGCACAAAAGCGGAGCATATTAAAAGTTTCAATAACTTGTTTCAAAAGACAATATTATCGCGTCAAATTGTTATTCTACTGACGACTTTACCAAAGCTTTACCTTGTCATATGCGTGAAAACAGTTTTATAAGACAATACGATAAAGATCTAACATTCTGTGTAAAATTTCTCTTGTAACAAAAACTACAGCTCGTTGTACAAGAGTTACCCCAGGATCCAACTTACGACTTCTTGCTACTTCCGACTTAACAGAAACTTTCTTCCAACTAGCAGTCGATGCTTTGATTGCACAAAAGCGGGCACGTGACGAGTTGCCATAAGTTGCACAAGAACTATCGCGAACAAGGTGACATTGTTATTCTACAGTATCTTTACCAAATCTTTGTTTTCCTAGAAACGTAGAAAATGTTTTCACGGACATACCGTGAAAACAGTTTCGGAGCTCATGGCTAAATGATAACAACAGCTACTCGAGTCGATCTTCAGGTTAAGCCGCGCTTGCCTGGGTTGGACCATGGATGGGTGACCCCTGACATACCGAGTTTCCTCAGTGACTCAGAAAGCACGTTAATCCGTTAGTCTCGGCTGTCGTTTGCAGATCTGAGACAGTCGTTACAAGTCAGTGGCCCGAAAGTCTGACAACCAATCCTACCAAGGGGTATCGTATTACCTAGTACTTACTAGGTTGTGGAGGTCAGACAGGCAGTCGTTCCATGTAAAATATAGGTATTCAGCTACATCCGGTTAAGCTGACCGGGCCGAGTTGGGAAAAGGCTAGGCAGATGATGACCATGGAAATTTCTGCTTCCACATTTTCCGATCAAAAACTACCACATGATTTCTCAACAATTACGAAAGCGTCCCCACTCAGAACACTAGAATCTAAATAGAGGAAGTTTAGGAAAAATTGAGTGTTTCTAGATTCTAGAAGAATAGTATTGGCGTTGATTGCACAAAAGCGGGGCATGTGACGAGTTTCCGTAAGTTGCACAAATATTGTCGCGGCGCAACATTGTTATTCGTCGCACGACGCGTGGCCACGTCTCGAGCCAATAATTTCATGTGACTCATCTCGCTACAGTTTCACCCTGAAGAATATCAAATAAGTATGAGGATTTCGTATCAGTTTCAGAGGGCTATGTGTTACGTGTACCTATTTACTTGGTAATTACTTATACAATATTATATTCTTTATACAAAATTATATTATGTAAGTTACTTTGTAGGTACAGTCACGTGCAATGAAATGTGTAATCGTAGAAAACTAGAAACTTTTAAAAGTCATTGACAGTATTGATTAACGTTAAAAGTGATTTTCTCGTACTGAATTGATTAACGTTTTACGTGTTCGCGCACATGTCTTTTGAAATCTATACTATTACGAAATAGGTCTTATATCAAAGTAGAAATAGTTATTTCAATCGCAATGGAGAATAGTTAGAAAATCACTTTTGAATTTTGCTAAGTTTATACATGTCTTCATGTATCAAGTATGCATGTGTGTAAGAATTTAAAGAAACAAATGAATTGTATTATGAAACTGATCAAGAATAATATTTTACACTTGTTCAGTTAAGATTTTTTAAAATGCATAATGCATGTGCTTGTCATCATTATCTTTTATTGTAATCTCTTTAAAACCGTTTCGAAAGGTAATTAGTCACACAGTTTCAGGACAATAACCTAATTAATTATCTTTAAACTCGTGGTAACACGTAATTAATCGTTTTCAGCAGGTGTTTAGTTAATTACCGCAGTATACGTTACAAACTAATTAATTAATGAGCTCGTTTGATCAACTTCATATAATAAGCCGGTTGAGTTTCCACGGTTCCTGAGCACACAGTGAGTCACAACCGTGGCCAGTCATCTATCATAATACGATTAAGTCCTAGTGACTTGCCACTTTACTACACTATACAGTAGGTTTCTACTGCCCCATTCACATTGATAACTTCCCCCTTTTTCCTCAAACAAAGTCACGACAGAAAAATATTAATTCTCCAAAGTATCTAAGAAATCCAATATCATAAAACAGAAAACTGCAAGCCCTAAAAATATCCCTTCAGCCCATTTAAGCCGTAAAAGGGAATGGAAAAGTTTTTTCAAAGGAAATATGGCGTACATAAATATGGGCTACGGACGATGTTCCGACATTACGGTGGAATCTTTTGAAAACTTTTTAATTTATACCAGATCCATGCGGTAGTTAATCCAAAGATCACGTGAACCCACGTGTTAACACAAACACACAGTTAGCACAGTTATTTTGTATGGGAGCTTTATCACTTTGTCACGTATGTATGGTACACGTGAATTAAGTTGTTGACACATTTACCGGTATGTATAAACAAGTGACGATCGCGGGCGCAGGCCGGCGGCGCGCGAGGCGTCTCGTATGTCGGAGCGCGCGGGGCGCACTGCCGCCCTTCGCCGGAAAAACAAGTTTCCATGCAGCCTCCCCTTGCCCCCCCCCCCATAGGATGCGCACTTGCACTGCCTTCGTCTTATCTTGCCGGGGAAAATATGTTTTGTTATACCAAGGTTACTCTCGCCTTTGTTTACGGAAATTGCATCAGTTTCGGTGTTATGAAGCAAACTAGGTGAGGAAACACCCGGCTTCTGTAGGGTGCGACTTGTGAGATGAAAACACGTTGTGTTTTATTATTAAATATTAATAAAAGTAGTAATTTCTCTCATAAAAAATTTATAAACGTGTAATGAGTGGAATACATTGTTATTATAATTTACTAAATAGTTTCGTTAAGTAGCTACTCGTAGATAAAACTTTTACGATTTCATGCTTATTTTAGTCTGAATTTGGTATTTTTTTTTATCTTATCGCTTTTTAATTCATCCTTGTCATGAGAATATCCCACCATAAACGCGTTATTAACACCTGCCCCTAAACCAGCAACATTAACGTCCCACATTAAACTCTAAACACAATACACACATAACTCAGCTGTTAGCGTATCAGCAGTTATTTATGTGTTCAGGGACATCGCGATAAGTGTTCGTCGAAGATTCTTGCAAAGGGCTGCTACGGCGTAGCTTCCTGCCTACGAAGCGCCTACGAACCTGTCTTGTCGTAGACACGTAGACTGTCGCACTTTCTTGTACGTAGATCACTTGTACTTTCCGGTTGCACGTTCAAGTACAGACGATAACGTAGACTTTTTTGACCATGTTGATGAATGAATGTATGCGACGCGTAGACGGTGGATGACTTCGAAAGTTGAATGGACTCGTAAAGTGTACGTGAATGTTGACAAAGGTACTCTGTAGAAGTAACTTTGGGAGTACTTTTTGATGTTGTTTGTTGTAAGTTGTTACTTGAGTGTAGCTAGCAAGTGAATGCACTTGCTAGCTATCATACATAAAGTCCTTACTAAGATTTAGATCTAAACTGGAAATTTGGAAAGCTGTTATCAGGTGAAACCACCCAATTCGAAATAATGTTTCGTAAATTGTAATTAAAATTTCCCGGTCGGTTCCCGAATTGAGAAATTGAAGTTGAGAACTTGTTTAACTCTATTTTGCCATTTCTTAAAGTGATTCAGAAACTAGTAGTTATTCTGCAATAATTATTAGTTTATAATAATCCGAGTTACACATAAACACTGAAAATGCTTGCTCATTTAATCAAAATAATTTGTTGCTATCAACTTACTATAACAACTTATTACTATTTTCAGTATTTCCCCTAAGCTCTTCCAATCCTATTGGCCGTCAAGAGCATAAACCAAATTGCTAAAAAAACTAGACGTAATCGTATTATAGTTAACTCGAATGTACAAAACAAAAGAGAAGCTAGGCGAGGCGATGCGAAGCTATAAAATAAACTATCCCGGAGTCCGGGGTCCCGGGGTCCAGTCACGTACATCCCAATAACTCCGACTGACATCTTAAAGTAGGGGAATGGCTTTTTGATCTTGTTCTAAAGTTCTAAGACACGAGATCTGCGCACAAAGCGATGTACCGACAGTTGTGTAAAGGAATACATTTTGCATTGTGTACAATATATTGTGGAAAGTTTTTGTACGATTATGGTATGGATTTTTTGTACATACTAGCTTATGCCCGCGGGTTCGCCCACGTGGAGTTCGGTAATTGTCCCACGGGGTCGTACTACCGGGATAAAAAGTATCCTATGTGTTAATCTAGTTCATTAACTATCAGTGTGCCAAATTTCATTAAAATCCACTGAGTAGTTTATGCGTGAAAGAGTAACAAACATTCATCCATCTTTCGCATTTATAGTATTAGTAAGATTTCGCATACCTCAAGTTATCCTTTTGACGTTAACGTCAGAGTATTGCTAAGTGTATGTTTCGCTATAAGTATAACTAACTTTTGCTCACGGCTTCGCTCCCGTTATGTACGAAAATTAGTACACGGGAACGTAGTGTAGTAATGTAACCTATGACACTCGAGGATAATGTAGCTATCCATTAGTGAAATAATTTTCGGAATCAGATTAGGAGTTTCTAAGATTACCCTCTACATAACATACAAACTTACAAACAAATTTCACCTCTTTGTAATATTACATAATTATAGTCTAGAACTCATATTTAGCAACGAATAACTGGAAGAAGAGAGAGCAGCGGTGGCCTAGTGGTGGCGGCCCCGACTTACGAACAGTACGTCGTGGGTCGAACCCAGACAGGCGCATTACTTTGTGTAATTTATTTCATCACCACTGCTCTAAAAACGGTGAAGGAAAACATCGTGCGGAAACCGGCATGTCCTAGAACCAAAAAATTCAAAGACATGTGACATCTACCAATCCGCACTGGGCCCGCGTGGTGGACTATAGCCCATTCCCTCTCATAGAGAGGAGGCCATGTCCCAGCTGTGGGAACATTAATAGGCTGATGATGATGAACTGGACGAAATCCTACCCAATTTGGGTGATCCTCATAATTAATTACCGTAAAATAGAGGCCTTTTCCTAATCCTACCTATCATACTTGGCAAGAACCAATGTCACTTTAAAACATTCTTAAAAAGTGTCACCTCCGCTTATAAAAAAAAACCCCACCCCTAATTGAAGTGGTACCACAACGCTCATCCATTTTTACGCATCGTCGCTTGTTTAAATTACAAGAGAACAGTGCATTCGGCCCTACATCACCAAAAAGATAGGGTACAGAAAGTCAGCAGTTTCGTACAGACACGCACACACACAGATATACGCCCGAGTAGGACGAGCGAAGTGACAGCCTGCGGGCTGCCCATGCAGCTAGATCTACCTTAAAATATGGCTGGGACAAGCTGGATGCAGAGGGCACAGGATTGGAAGGCAGCGTGGAGCGATATTTTGAATTATACAACGAGTGTAATAGTAAAATAGCGACTTTAATGCGTTTGAGATCATTGTACGTATAATGCCAGCACATCAAGCTACCCGAAACTGAGAAATTTTCCCAATCAACCTTGAGCCTAATACCTTAGCGATAAAGTCGAAAACCTATTTGGACAGATTGTAGTACTAGTTTGATGTACATACATTGTCATGTAGGCGTTGCTTTGAGCGGACCTTTTGTATCTCTCTATTCCGTGGCCACTCTGCCCAGGAAGCAGAACAAACCAACCCTCAGTGACTTGCACTTTGAATGCACATTTTAATGGGTTTGTTTTCAAAAAGGCCTGTACTTTAATTGCACTGAACTATTTCAAACATACATATTTAGGAAGCACGTGGCTTTAATTAGGAGTGCTCTTGTTTTAGACCGGATTGTTTGTTTGTTTTTGGTTTGATTGTAATTAGGTAGGCACGTCTAGTAGTAATAATAATAAACGTAGTAATAAATTAGTAACGCAGCAAAAGCAGGTTGATATAAAAAAAAGCAATTTCCGTATGTGTTACTTTTAAAGTTAGACTTAAAATATTGCAACAGCAATATGGAATATTGATTTCACCCAAATGGTGCAGCGTGTGGCGGCTTGACTGCCTCCTGTGCCTAGAGTGTGACCGGTGGGTCCCTATTACTGCTTTGAGGCAATTTTTCATTCAATACAAATGAAGCGTATGTTAAAACAAGAGTTTTGAATTTGTTAATAATAGAGGACTTGGTCCCGGCTGAGATACGTACAAAGATATATACTTAGTTAAAACTTATACTGTAATTTACTTTTTTTTTGTTATTTATTACCGCAAAAGCTTAAAACAGTATTTAATAGTCTTTCTATCCTGTTACGTCTATTAGCCCAAAAGGTCTGTCAAACACTTAGGGCATCATGTTACCCAAGTTGTGGTGACCAGACAGGCAGTCACTCCATGTAAACTACTAGTAGTGAGCTCCTTCTTGTAAACTGGAAATAATGATGAATAAAAGTTGGCACAGTCAAATTCAATTGGAGAAATTTAGAATCACACGAATAATGGTTGTGTAAACTTAGATATGTATTTCATATATTTTCATTTAGCCAATATCATCAAAAGTAACCGGCAATAGTTACAAGCGTTCAGTTTTATTGCGGGCCCACAATATTGGGTGCGGGTGTAAGTTTTAATGCAAGCACTTTGGATAGGGGCCGGCCGCCCCCGGCACAAGATACAACACTACTACGTATTGTATCGGCTGGTTATTCTGCAACCAAGTGTGAAATCAATGGTTTGTATAAAAATAAACACGTTAGAGTAATGTAAACTATTATTTTTTTTTATTTAGACAAACCTTATTTTGTTTTGTAATCTGTTTTAGTCTGTTATAAACCTTTATGACCAAAATGTTAAAAAGATAAATCTATGGCCCCGGAACACAAAGGGCGATGAAGGAACATGGATGGGTTTTAGTCAGTAAAAGTCTGACACTCCCTCCTGCTCTGCCCAGAGCGGGAGAAGTCATTTGATGATTTCCCATCCGAAAACGAAATAAAAAAATAAAAAAAAAGTTAACAGATTACAAAACAATGTTTTGTTTTCCCTGGACACCTGGAACACAATCACGTAAAAGGTTCTTGCGCAACAAGCAAGAACCATTTTGCTTTGATTTTATTAACGAAATAAAAACCACTTGTTAGGATAACTGAATTTTCTCTCCATCTCGAATACTTGGTTATTTTACCATAAGACATAAGGTGAACGAAGTAATAAGATGAAACGTCTTACACGCTCATTTACCTGCAGTGTAATCTTACGATAGACCAAACTTGCATTGATACTACTGAATTTTACCTCCGTCCCAAATGGTAGATTATTTTGACAACGTATATGAAACATACGATAAGATACTGTAACGTATCTCACGCACAGATGGGCCCAATGTAAAAAGTTGCAGAATGTAGTTGTCGTGGACTCGTGGCGGCGATCATAAATTGCTCGGGTTTGATTAAGGCGGCGCGGGCGCGATCTTGCAGCGGCAGCGCCCCTGCACCATGCACCGGTGCATCGTGGTACAGGTTGCTCACAAATGTCACCCTTTTAGAAAATTTTACAAAACTTACGTTTAAGTTGTACACTAGCACAATTATGCAATTAATTATTATGTAAATAAGTAAAAGAAACTCTTTGATTATGAAAATCAAAAATCATTTATTCAAGTTAGGCTGACAATCAACATTTTTTAAAAAAAATGAAGTTTTAGAAGTTTTATTGTATGTATCTTACGAGACAGAGAAATTTTATCTGGCACAACTTAAACAATGAAATTAAATTATCAAAGCAAAATTCATTCCCTACTTAAAACTATGTAAATGCTCTTAATTACACTTTTTAACTGGGATGAAAATTAAACACTTGACCTATTTTCTACATTACGCATAAGCGTTTAATCGGGAGCCTTGGCAAGATCGTTAGATGCCTAAGTTAAGTAATTTAAAAGACCTGTCACATTTAGGCTAAACATTCAATTAAAAATAGTAATCAGACGTACCTAACTATCTAAAACAATCATTTAAAATCGAACCTTTACAAACAATCGGCAATTACAACTTGAGAAAATTATTATATTAACCAACTCTAAAAACAAAATTCCCAATTCTAATTGGTTTTGAAGCCCGCTGTAGATAAATTTCGCCACATTGCCATCTACTTTTGGGATTACCGTTGTAAGAAGGGGATCGTTTATTTCCTTTCTATTCGAACGGTTCCAAAACTTTTGCCACGGCTATCATTTTAAAGTTATAACTTATTATTAATTTAGGTTAAATTTTCTGCCTCGTGACTGTCTTGTTGGTCTAGTGGACGCAAGCACGACTGCTGGGCATGAGGTACTGAATTTTCGATTCCCAGGTCGGGCAAATTGTTATTGGATTTTTCCATCAGTAATTTCTCAGTAGCAGCCACGGATCTAGATTTGCGCCCGGTTGATGGCAATAGGCTCGCCCCTATACATGGGATATAAACATAACTGGCGAAATTATTTGATAATTCTAATGCTTGCTTGACATTTTGTACTATATTTTTATTTTTTATTTTGACAACTGTAACATTGCTGACATTCTATTTTATGAGTTTTGTAATTAATCTAGATTTGATTTAACGAGTGACACCATTTTATATTTTATGCCTTTTATTTTATTTCTTATTTTGTTTTTATAGCAGACATTTTGTGTAATGTAATTTAATAATTGTTATTAGGTGATTTCAATTATTTACTGAATAAAATTGTATTGTTATTTATTGATTTTAATTGTTTTGATTTAATTTAATTTGTGTAATATGAGAAACATTTTGTATGCCTACCAGCGGAACATAGTTAGTTCTGAATTTTATGTATTTTTTACCACCTATTTTTTACTTATGATCACTAAATAAATGAATTTAAATGTGGGTGTACTATCAGACACCTCTGCCTTATAGCACACCCACATTTCGCCAGTTATGATATGTGATGTTATAAATGTTAAATTTTCAGTGTGGAGAAGATTTGTTTTAAATGCTTATTTATTAGATGTCTGGCTGGATAAGGCTATTAAATGTTGATATTTATCACTTTACTTTAACAGTTTGTTGATAAGTATTCAAACACAAAGGAGCAATTTAGACGACTTTTTGAGTATAATTTCAGGTCCACTGAACTCTTGTAGCAACAGCTGTAAAACCCTTTGTCACACTGTAGATTTAATGTGACTATACTCCAAATAATTTTACGACATGTTTACAAACTATAAAATGTTTGCGTTGTAAACTAAAGGTTTAAGGGCCCATACTACCTCAAATGGCTTAGCATGATCCTCCGTTACGCCTAAAACACTGCAGCATTAATTTTGAAATAAATATATAGTAAAGTTGAGGATTAATGCAAGGCACTATGTGTGACGAAAACACGATTCCATAAACTTTTCTCGATAGAAAAAAAAACCAAAGTTACCTCCAAATCGAACAATAAACCGCTGGTATTCAAAAAGTACTTCAAATTAGATCATGAAACTTTGCATACTATCTGAACTAACTATAAAGCAGGTCTTATCAGGTGTTTTATTTTTTTAGTTCATTCAATAGATTTTTCGTAAATCACAAAAAACCAGTAATTTCGCACTATTCGGCCCGCAGTGACTGACGTAACAACCACTTTGTAGTGCAAGCTGATTAGAACTATATTCTAACAGTATTTCTAACGAAGTTTGAACCACCACAAATAGAGTTGATATTTTAGCTGCTGTAGTCACCTAAGTGCTTCGCTAAGACCTCGCTCAATGAGCTCAGCGAATATGAGTAATTCATGCCATGAGACAACACATCATATTTGATACGTTACATTTATGCTTGAATGTATATTGCTTAGAACTTAGGAAATCTGGAACTTTACTAGATCACCTATCATCTAAAATCATGCAAAAAATTCGATAAAAATGTAAGAAAACAACGACAGATTGCAATTTAATCCCTAAAAGTTTGAGCACCCCTGGAGTATCGTGTGAATAATCGCACGGAGCAATGTTGGGATTTGATGAAAGAATCCGGGAATCCCGGGGGCCGAGATGACGTCATCGATACCACCTCCAGCGCCTTTCGAGATTATTTCGAGGGTGTATTAGCTGCGACGATCAACTCTTATCGTAGAGGAATCTGAATTTGGAAAGGAAATAGGAAAATGTTATGGTTAGGTAGGAAACGAATACAATATATCCAAGTAATGTAAGAAAGATTTCCATTTCTGCAAGTTTTTTACTTAAAAGACGTTAATAATTCCATTAAGGCTTCGGACAGAAAGTCAGTGGGAGCGGGGAGCGGGCGGCGAGCGGCGAACGAGCGGCGTGTCTGCATTAATTGACGTAGGAATTTACATCATCTTTTGCCAACAATAAATCAAACTTTAAGAAGTAATTAGTATCAAAAAAATGTGTCGTCGCTGTTTAGACAATTTGTTTGCGAACGAAGATACTAATTTCTCGTAACTCAACACTAAGCCGCTCTAGCGCCGCGCCATCTGCCCGCTGACTTCGAGACCGGGTACAGCGCTGCCCCACCGCTGCCTGCCCGCGCCACCGCCGCCGCCGCGCCGCTCCCGCTGACTTCGTATCCAAGGCCTAAGACGACCATTTGCTAACTCAAGTATCAAGTCAGTAAGAAAACACAAAAAAAGGCGAAGTAATTGTCGAAGAACGATAAAATCACAATAGCGCATAAAATGGCCATTTTCTAGAAAGACAATTCTATTCTTCTCATTTATTATTTTATGAATCTGCAACATGGTGCATAATTTAATGACAGTCGAGAATAAAAATAGATGTCCTATGTCTTGAAGTGAAGTTGAATATCCCAGTGGTCCGTGGCAAGTTTATTTTCCCAGTTCTCGCCAACTCCTTACAGATCCTAGGTGTATTTACTTAGACCGTAGTAAACGCACCTCTATATATCAGACATTAGATACGTCTGTGGTACATTTCGTCTAAGTTTTTAGTGACCCTCCCACCATTACTTTAGCGGAAAGAAAACTCGATGCTTTATTCAGATATGTAGGTACAGGCTTGGGCTTCAGATATATTTATATTATAAGTGGTGCTTCGCAGGATTAACAACAACAACAACAGCCCATAACGTCCACTGCTGGACATAAGCCTCTCTCATGATGGGAGGAATTTGCCGTAATCTCCACGCTTGGCAGGCGGATTGGAGATCGCAGTGATGAAAGACTAACAGAAAACGCTGCTGCCCATTCTCTGGTCTACGCAGGCGCAAGGTGTTCTGCCTCAGACATTAGTCGCCTTATACGACACCCGTGAGTGTAATGGGTTGGTTCTATTCTACTCTGCCGGATACCACACGGCTAAGGAGGATTAAGATTCCGTTAAAAGCAACTATGACAAAGACAAAGCAGTAACTCTGAAACAAATGCTAGGAACCTTTTTTTTAAACCGAAAAAAACTGCTACGAAAATGTCACGAAACTGCACACCTGCGCTTTCTTAATCACCAGGCAAGTTTCTCATCATAATGCGGTTAAAAAGCTAGTGACGGCAGGCCACAGCAGGCCATGGCAGTACCGTGATTTAGGGCGGCGCGACGCACTGCCGGGGGGTGAAGCGAGGAGCGGAGAGGGGGAGGTCCAGTGAGATTAACCATCGCCTGTTAATTACGACAAATGGTCATTGAACGACGAATAATGTTCCGGGGCCAGTTTTATCGGCCTGCACTGTAGCGTTGTTGCAAGTACGACCGTCGACCAATCAGTGCAACGCTGCGTGATGACAGCTGTCATGTAATTGGTGGTAATTGTCTGTGTCTCGTAGTATTACTTAATTAAGTGTGGTTGTGAGGCATTTGGGATTTATGGGTCCGTTAATGAATTATTAACACAAAAGACATTCGGTATTATAAATCTACTTGTTTGAATACAAACTTGATCTTCTTCTTTTTTTATTTCATAATATTGAGGCAAATTCGGTTTGAATTAGAAGTTCATAATAACTCATCTACCAGGCAATTTCATTCAAATCTTCATCATCTGCCTAGCCTTTTCCCAACTATGTTGGGGTCGGCTTCCAGTTTTACCGGATGCAGCTGAATACCAGTATTTTACATGGAGCGACTGCCTATCTGACCTCCACAACCCACGACGATACCCCTTGGTAAGACTGGTTGTCAGACTTTTTGGGCCTCTGACTACCTAACGACTGTCAAAGATCTACAAATGACAGCCGGGACCAACGGCTTAACGTGCTTTCCGAAGCACGGAGGAAACTCGGTATGTAATGGGTGGTCACCCATCCACAGACCAACCTAGGCAAGCACGGCTTAACCTAACGATCGACCCGAGCGGCTGGTATAAGTTAGCCACGAGCTCCTCTAAAAAAAATTCATTCAAATCTTATGTTCCAATAAATAAATTAAAAATGAAAGTAGAAAGTACAGATCAGGACACTGAAAGTTGACACAGACCAACTAAACCTTCTATATGCTAACTATTTTGTAACTATTAAACCAACCCACGCACTAATACGGAGCAGCTGCAGTAAAGAATTCTGCCATCTAGTATCGAATAGCGGCAATAAAATAGTGACCCGGACAATCACAAGCAATAAATTGCTTGAATTGAACATAGAGGGCGCATTCATTTGTTTTTACCCGACTACGGTTAAGCCAAAGGAGGTTTATGATTTTAACAGGCTGTGTATTTCAACACAGTAGCTTTTAGGTGAAATTAGATGTACCTAACTTAGGATAATCACAAGACGGGTGTCCTATGGGATTTCTCGTCTTCAAAAATGACGAACTCTAAATAAATAATTGATTTTCTCCCTTTAAACCCCTATAAGGGACGTATTTTTAAAAATCTTTCCTTAAAGGTCACCTTTGTTACAAAACGGAACACTTGTTCCCAATTTCAGTCTTCCTAGATGAAGTAGTTTAGGTTTTGCCTCATCTGTCAATAATTTCAATTTAATTTTGTACAAAGTAAGAAGATTCATCCCATAAAGATCCCTCAGTAGGTATTAGATATTTATGTTAGGGAATCAATCGTGTTAAAATTAAATGTTTTTTACAACGTTTGGTTATAGTGCCTAAACCTGGTGTCGGAGTCATGGGCCTCTGACTTGGCTATACATGCCTTCACCGAAGCAAGTGATAAATATACAATAAGCACATGAATCCAAAAAATAACTGATAATCTTACTTAAGCAAGCAATTGTGTATTAATTTACCAAACGTTAGGAAGTAAACCCAGCCTAGCCAGTAAGCCATCCTCAGTGAACGTTGCCCACCACATTGTTACCAATGGCTACTATAAGATACGACTAAAGGGATTAAATTAGGAAGTCCACCTGCAATGTACTAATGACTGTACTGCTGCCATTATTATCAATATGCCGGACGTGGCCACCTGCCATTACGTGATTACGGGTCTACCTCCCAAATTCATTGAAGCAGATTAGGGGGAGAAGTGGAGAACTATGTTCAACAAAGATATATCGTACTTCCCACTAATATTATAAATGCGAAACTTTGTGAGAATGGATAGATGGATGTTTGTTACTCTTTGACATTACCAAACCCCACGCGGGCGAAGCCGCGGGCATAACCTTAGTGTATTACAATTATTTAAATTCGGACTGAACCGAAAGAAATTGTTGGGACAATAACACCCGTACCTATCTATAAACAAGTCAATGATCCCATAGATACGATTTTTATTCTATAGTTTAGTAAGTAATTGCTTGAAGTTAGAACTGACAAAAGTTAGAATTCTTAGCTTTGCTTTCTTTGACGGTTCTTACTTCATTAAATTCATGTCTAGGTATTCATAAAATGTTTGTTTAAGTAATTACTTAAACTCAAGTAATTACTTTAACTTGACGATAGATACTGGTGTGAGTATGTGAGTCTATCCTACAATTAAACTGCTAACGGTTTGGTGCTTAAAAAGTCTATTCCTAACGGTTTAGAAACAAAATATAGGGTAAACAAACAATAAGCTAAATCGCTGATCAGACTGTAAATTGAAGCAGTACGTAATCGAAAACTGGAGAAAGTCTCAAAAGTAGTTAATGCTAAGCCCATGTCGAGAGCCATCATCTCTCGAAAGTACGTAGTCAATACGGAGAGTAGGGTCTGCAGCTCAGTTGCTAAGGCTTCGGAAAGCTCTCAGGGATCGTAAACCTTCTGTCCGCAGTTTAATCTTTTGGAAAATTTGAATCCAGATAAAGGCTCGTCGAGAGAGACGCAAAAGCCTTTTAATTAACTTCGGACATAAATTTTCATTGAAATTCAGATGTTGACGTCGATATTCCACGTTCAGCTTTTAAAATTCCTATTGGACTTCGTTTGTGTTTTTAGGATTTGTTGTTTTTTAATTTTTTCATTAATTATTGCTGATTTTCATAATGTTTTTTCGTTCTGAATACCGATTCCTAAACAATCACCCCATCAACCCAAAATCTTTGGTAGACGCGAGCAACATTTTCAACTTGCGAACTTAACACTATTGATAATAATAGAAGTGTCTGAGAACACTACTTCTATAATTAAGTAACGTAACGTTATTTGAAATATTTCTTAAGTTATTTAAAGAAATATTTCAAATAACGTTTAAAATTCATTTAAAAATACATCTACCAAACGCTGCTATCAGAATGAAACAGTTTACAAAAGTGGGTGAAATAAATTGTTCACGGCCGATCGTTTTCCTCTATCGTCACCTACGTATAGAGATGGAGTGAAAGAAAATAGGGCGAGTGCTCCCGGGGCCCTTAAACCTGCGCCGGTTTATCTTTCGGAAAATTTGTATTCGGATTAAGGACCGACCCCCTGGAATCTATGCCAACGTTAACTCAAGTACCCTAGAAACTCAAGCCAACTGATACGCGCCGAAAGAAGATAAAATGTAAACAAAAAAAGTAATTAAAAGCTAATAATTAATTAAGATCTTGTTGCGTATCAAGTTATCCAAACAACTTATCCTGTAATAATGAACGGCCGAAAAATCTCTGAAAAATAAATAGAAAACGTCGCGAGGGAGGATCGTGTCAAAGTTTGTTTATATACGACACGGTCTGAAAACTCCGACAAAGGTACGCGACTACGCGTATGCGGACCCACAAAAGCGGAAAATTCGATTTTCTGGCCCGCGCCTCTTAATGCGTCGTGGTCCACGCATTAGGCCCAACCCTTTCCGCAACGGAAACAGTTCGTTAATCAAATTCACTAAACCAATCTCCGATACAGATAGCAAAATCACAATATATTGCTTCGGACCCTGATAAAACAATCCGGCGAAGGAAATTGCTGGCCGCTAGATTGACCGCCTGTTTCGCGATGGTCGCCACAAAAAAGGTCAAAGAAAATTATTGCAGACCCGAATTGTAGATGTTTATTGGTATTTACAGAAGGGTTTCGTTTTATCAAAGTTTACAACTTAGATACTGGAGCCTCAATTACATATCTAGATCTAAGAGCATTTGGGAAGCAGCCAATACCTACGTATCTTAGACACAACATGAGAAATATAAAACTATATAGAATTTTGTTATTATTTCGGGTCAGCAATACGGACCAATTCAGTCGAAGACGAAACAGGACGAAAAAAATATTGTTCCTTTGCTTTATTTTTCCAACATATTTTCCAAAAATAACAAATGGGAAACAAAGTAGGAAACAATAAAGGCAATATGGGTGTGCAGAAACTACTTTCTCACAATAACGTCGGGGTAATCGCAGTCCGATACAGCCGAGGAGTCGGCGGCAGATGTTGGGGCAATGTGGGTCGAGAACTGATAAATGTGGTTGGGTTCGTGAGCCCGGGGGAATGGCGGAGCGCCGCGGCTTCCACGCTGCGATAACGCGCGAATTAAACCGCACCGCTTTTAAAGGCGTTAACGACTGGTGTTGTGCATTATCTGTCTCGTAAAGCATTTGGTCTGCTGTACTGTATGTGCTCAGTAACATCGTCTGTTACTTAGAGCTGTGTATTTTTGGACTTGCTGATTATTGTGCATGCAAGGAGTCTTTGCTAACCCCTTATTGATTTAAAACGAAGTTATAGGCACGAACTAAATACATGTTTCTGCACACACACATTGCCTCTCTTTTTGTTTCTTGCTTCGTTACCCATAAGTTATTTTTGAAAAATATGTTGGGTAACTACTTACTTCCCTTTCCTTGTTTATCATTATCGTATTCGTATCTAAATTTAGCCGTTTTTATGTTTGGTATCTAAGGTTTATTATTTTTTTTACCCTATACGATCGGTGTGCTGAAACAGTCTCCCCAAACTACGCCACAAAATCTGACACAACAAGAGATCAAGTGACTTTTCTCACCTAGAGGGCGCCACACACATTGGGTTAAAGGGCACTAATAGATCGTTATGTGTCGGTAGTTCCCTTTGACCCGCTCAACGCATTGAGCAGCCGGATAAGCGCTGAGCCCTGTACCGCATTAATAAAGGTAAGTGCGCCCGTGTTGCTTAATGTGTCGTTATGACCCGTCCTGAAAAACTTCTTCTATACCCCTGATACTTCCGCAAACAAACGAGATTCAACGCTACGGTATTAGAAACAAGATACAAAATTGAAGCTCATTTATCTAAGCCACGTTTACCGGCAACCATGAAGGGCCTGCAATTTTAGCACTTTATTTTGGCAACTCAAAATAAACTTTATCACCCGTGATGATAGTACACATTGGCCTGTAAGCGGTGTTTCGATCGCAGCGAAAGTCCATTGTACAAAACATTAGTCTGCGCTGAAAACTACGAGCGTCGGTGAAAGTGCTACCGACGCGAAATGTTAACACCCATGAATTCAGAAGGCTGAATTTATTATTGTATTGTTTTCATTATTGTACGCAGTCTGGGCTGTTTTATGAAAGGCTGAAATGAACTAATATTTTATGTATATTTTCTGTCTACTGTATTTTTAGAAGTTTTTGTGTTTTCAGAAAAAGTATAGGAATAGCCTCTACTGCAAATCTCGTTATCGAAACAAGGTTTGCTGTAAGAAAACCCAATTCTGGGTTAAGCTCGTCATTGTATAAAAGCTATATTATTACAATTTGTATGTGTTATATCTTTATAAACGAACGAAAAACAAAAAAAAAACAAGCAAAAAAAAAAACACTAAAAGAAAAACACAGATAAGTGAAAAATAAAAAAGTTTTTTATTTATTTTTCCATTTTTAGTTGTTCCCAAACAAGTCGCCATGAATTTATTTTACATTATTAACAATACATGTCATGCATAGGCTTATCCCCAATAAATGGAACTTAATATTTATTTAATTACAACGGTTATATTTAAACCAATTACTGTAACTAAAACTAGAAGTAAAAGAGTTAGAGATAGCTTAAAATTAAATTATACAAAATAACAAAGTAAAGTTTCACACATTCATAAATTCCTCTGACATGCCAATAAAATCTTTTCCATCCATCCACAAACATACCTAACTGTCGAAATCTGGGTGTACTTATTGTACACATCTGCGTACCCCCTCAGAGCATTCAGGCGTGATGTTACGTCATGATGTTGTATAAACAATAAACATCCAAGCGATTGCAGCTATCACGACAGATTTAAATGGGACCACCTCAGGAGTATACGCTTTCAAATAAAAAAAGATTTTTGAGAATTGGTACACAAATGGGAGAGAAGTCAGAAAACTCACATTAAAAAAAAAACATACACACGAACATACAGGGTGTAAACAACCTCATCACGAAGCCGTCAACCAAGCATTCTGTACTTACATCAAACTAAGTAACTTTACGCAAAAAATATAGCTGGGAAACGACTTTTTTTTTAGGGTGAAAAATCATGTTTTGTAGTAGAACTCAATGTAACAATGAATACTTAGTTAAGTATTTTCAATGAATACTTAGTTCAGTATTTCATAATTTTTACTTTATTTTATACTATTTTATGTGACATGTATTGATTTGACATGAATACTTATTTCGTTAAGTATTTTATTTTTTTATTATTATTGTGACATTTAATGTTTTTTTATTTTTTTGACATTCGTATTGTAAATTATTGTTAATTTTATTTAATTATTGTGAATGTGAGGACCATGTGGGTCACATATTTTATTTTATTTTTTCCCCACGACTGTCTGGCAGTTTGAGTACTTAAGCGACCTACCCAAATGTCCTTTCTTTGGTATTGTTTGTCGTTTCGTTGTGCTCCTTGAGTTATAAGCCGAGCTACACGATAATTGACAAATGCTTGCACTGACTGGACAGGTCCACTCAAATCTGTGTGGTTCTTTCTTCAAAAGACCATCTCAGACACTAATCTGCATAGTCCTCATATGAATTGAACAAGATTATGTCTGGACTTCAAAAGAAACTAAAACCTCTGAGTTTGTTTCGGCTGTTTCTTTTCATAGTAGTCAGGTACGAAACACCGGCCCCATCTAGTTTAAAAAAAAATGACGTGTAAAAGTGTTTGTAAGAACCTACTTGCAAAAATAAACATCGTTTCATTTCATGTCATAACGAACTCAAAACATTGTGCTGATGGATGATTAGAATAGTACGGGGGCCGTGGAGGTGTTTAAAGTAAAAATCTAACATTAAAAACTTGGATTTTATAAAAATCTTATCAAAAAGTTGGAACTTTGACCCCCAATATCTCCGAGACTAGAAGGTTCCCAGGTATGATGTAGAACAAAAAAAATATCGCGATGACGGGGAGAACAAGTACCTTACGGCTTCGTTAAGAGGTGTTTTACACCCTTTATAACCTCCTCCTTTTTTGAAGTCGGTTAAAAATAAGCACACGCAAAGTCCCAATGGTAAAGCTATATTCCAGTGTTATATTTTGTGATTTAATACATAACATGTCGAAAAACAGGCCTTAGGCTTTTAGTGTAAAATACAAAACGGGGAAAACGTCTATAAAGTAAAATCATGGTAAATGGACATTCATTGCCACAAAACACAAAAACTGTTTCCCCAGAAGCGGATTAGTCTGTCCCGACCTAGATTTTCTGTAACAGCAAAAAAGGAACGCGTCCCGGAGAGGCGGCCAACCTTAGCCGAGTGGCTAACGTGGGGACGAACAACTTTGGCCTAAAAACCACCGCTATTTTAGATACGAGGTAAGAATATTGTTGAGGTAAGGCCTAAACTAATATTGTGTATGTAGTATTTTGTTTTACGTAGTCTTGCAAATCCTGTACCAATTTTAAGGCGATCACTACTAATGAACATGTCTAACTCTGTCGGGTGATCGAATATGTGTCTGCTATTAAAACATATTTTATACTTTTGCAAAAAAAAAGTAATTGCTGTAATTTGGTTCTTCGGTTGCTAGGTAATTGTTTTCTTTGGCTAAAGTATCTTCAAAGGATATCGCAAGGTGCATGTAAAGTTTGAATGTGTTATGCAAGACATAGAAGGTCCCAGGGTGCCATAGTAGCGGGTGGATGAGAGACCGAGAATCGAGTTGAGTGGTTCGTGGTTGGAGATTCCTAATTGCCTATTTCCAGCAGTGGGCCGATAGGTAATATTAATGATTATACACGATAGTGTCGTTAAAATAGATTTTGTGAAAACATCAATAGAGCCTTAGCAAATTTTAAGTGAATGACACATTCAGAAGAAAGTTATATTTGACCGACTTCTAAAACGGAGAAAGTTATGTTCAAATACAGTACCTGTATAGTCTCATCATAGGAGTAGTTGCGGCACGAGACCGCTGTGCTCATCTCACCGGCGCGCGCACGACTGCGGCGACATCTGAAACAACATCAACATGTTCAACATAACTGTGTGCCACACAAACATACCACTATCAACATAAACAATGCCTTCATAATATGTTCAACTATCTAAAGAATGTTGGCGACAAAATGATTGCTATCGTAAGGTTAGAAGACCGGAGACAATTTCAATAAAATATTTTTGTGTAAGCGTCGAATTTTTCAGGCCTGATATGACACAACTTCAGGCTCCAGCTATTTTGAAATCATTGTTTGTGTTTGTTTTCTAAGTTGAGAGGTCTAACAACATACTTGGACTCAAACATAATATTTAGGTTGGTTGTATGAATGTAATTATGTCAGAGCCAGCATTTAGTATACAATTTTGCAACGGAGAGCAACTCGCTCAGATTTACATTAATCCAAACTTCAACTCAGCGAAGAAGAGGTAAAGATAACAACCCAATCCAACATCTCAAAACCCAAAATTAATATGCAAAACCGCACACGCAAAGTCTTAAAGAAGTGAGTGCAAATTATTTAATAGAAGCACGCCAGCTGTTGGTCTGAAGTTGGTGGAACTTGTCCGGGACGCTCATGAATAATTAAAAGCGGGAATAGGGGCGATAACTCACGGCCCGTGCCCGGATGCTCACAAAATAACACTTCTGTTGAGGAAACGCCGCTTTTTATGACTTAATTAGATACATCTCGCCATCTCGGCCCAAGAGACGCGCGACGTGCTATGCGGAAGCGTGTGTACGCGTCGGAGCCGAAATTAACTTAACAAGGGTAAGTAATAAAAATGCTGCGTCATTCCAAGTTGGATTATGGCGACGTCACGCTGTACGCACCGGCTTTTTTCTCAAAGTGGGTCGCATCAATTTGGTGGAGTCGTAGAACTGTAGGTAATGGTACCAAGTTTTTAAGTAGCTACCACAAAGCATAATGACGGGAACGTGTCTATGTATGCTTTTGTTTACACCTATGTTCTGTCGATCCTGGTCATAGGACTTTTCCAGGTCAGGTTAGAGAGGCGAAACAGGTCTCGGGATATGTGAGAGAGGTCTCACCTCAATTCCTAAACTACCTCCAACAACAACCAAATAGAAATACGGCAGCAACATCGAAATACTTATATCAGTTTGTGTCGTGTTGTTTGTATCAGTTTTGACATCTGTGAGCCCATTTTGTTAGTCCATATTAGACTTATGCCTGTCTTGGCACTACACTTAGTGCCAGTGAAAACAAGCATAAGTCTAGTCAGTCCAGTCTAGTCTAGTCTATTTAGGTCACTACCTAAATGAATGCCTAAATAAAAGGAAGCTATTCAAATTTTAACACACGGCTTAGCGCTAAGAGTTGAAAATCCAACAACGCGTTTCAACCACCTTCGACAATGTAAAGTTTCATCGTCCAATAGAACTACTCTTTTTATATCCAACATTTTCAAACGGCTGACTTCCCTCGAACAACCATTTTAGTTAGCCATCTAATGGACCGAACAGACCACTATCTGGTTCAGACACATATTTATAAAGTCGTGGTTATCTAAAGTAAAGCACCACAGTTTCTCCACAGACTGCTATAAAAATCCCGCTAACGAATTTTCCAGTTTACAGCTCGAATTAATGTTTAATTTTGATTCTTGTGGCTTCAGGGTATGGGTAGTGGTGCTTGGGTTTGTCTAGAAAGTTTAACTGGAACTAGGATTGTTTTAGCAACTTTGAGAGGACCTCCCACTACTATGGCAATAAAATGAAAGAAGTTTTACACGGTAATGTGTCTATTTTGGGAGATGTGTCAATTAGGTCGCGTTAAAAGAATAAGTTGGTAATTGGTATGCTCTGTTGTATTGTATGCTCTATGTCTCTGTGTGCCCTACATGATCTGTTACTTTTATATTAGATAAGAACCCTAATCGGCAGTGGTGAAAACATTTCTATGAAATATTACTTCTCTAAATCGCGATCTTTTACATTGGTACATTGACCTAGAGAGAGGAACGATAAAAGAGTAGCAATCTATTTTATGGCTCCAAATCCTGGCGACCGTCGACAATAATCGCAAAAACTTCTATAAATACCTAAGTACCCCGCTGAAACGTTATCGTAACTTCGATAGAATATCTGAACAAAGTTTCAGGTCCCGAGCTCATTTCAAATTCGCTAAGATATTTAGATAAACCCAAGATAATATTAGAATTTGTGAATTCCGAATATTCTTAATCTGCTTAGTTTGTGGTTTGTCCTGAAGTCTAGACTTGAATTTTAAATTAGACGATTTTATCTGTAAACGTTTACTTCGAATCGTAGGCTACTTGGGTCCTTCCTTTTTTTTCGTGATTTTAGCGAAAATTAGAGAAAACATACAGATTCATCATTTGCCTAGCCTTTTCCCAACTATGTTGGAGTCGGCTTCCAGTCTAACCGGATGCAGCTGAATACCAGTATTTTACATAAAGCGACTGCCTATCTGACCTCCACAACCCAGTTAGTACTGGGTAATACGATACCCCTTGATAAGACTGGTTGTCAGACTTTTGGGGCCACTGACTACTACCTATAACGACTGTCACAGATCTACAAATGACAGCCGGGCCCAACGACTTAATGTGCTTTTCGAGGCACGGAGGAAACTCGGAATGTAATGGGTGGTCCATCCATAGACCAACCTAGGCCAGCACGGCTTAACCTAAAGATCGACCCGAGCGGCTGTTATTATGTTAGCCACGAGCTCCTCACACAAAACCTTTAAAGATGCTAAAGATTTATTTTGCAAAACGTTGTTTTACATTTATGTTGTATTCCTCCTGTAGTGTAGATCTTTTTACAAGCACAATAGTCACATTCATAAAAGTAATTTGAATCTTATAGCCCACTAGCGCGGAAAAGCAATCGCTCTGCGACTGCGGCCATCTAGCTTCTTTAGAAGCAGCTCGACTTCGATATCTATTGTTTCTTGGCTTTTATGAACTATGTGGACTGCCATACATGAAATAAATTACTGCCGTTGCTGACAAGCACTGGGTCCACCATTATATCAAACAATTTTCAGGAGTGTATAAAAGCCCCTTCGTCTTTAATTTTGTCTACTAGGTACTCTACTTCCTTTTTAATTATGACAGATTTAGGTTCCTTTAATTACATTTTCCCGTATACACGTAAAAGTGGTCGACGGAAGCTTAGCTCGTGAATACATATTAAATCGCTTATACCAACTCACATAAGTTGGTATTCCTAAACCATGGTTTAACTCTGCGATTGACACAAAAAATTGAAGATCTAATCAACTTTGTTTTTTTATCAAAGAAAATTAGAAAATGGATGTAAATGTATGAGAAAATTTATATTATCTTAAAATTTTCTCATACATTCACATGAGTGCCATAAGACAGGGTGCGTGGCAGCCTCCCAGCATCCCGGAGGTGATATGAAAAAAGTGTGTGTGTCGGCATCGATCCAGAGCGTTTGAGATTCGCGTCACGGTGTGCAGGCCTACTGCGCCGTCGCCATGACAACGAGCCTGCCCGCACATGCCGCACAACTAAATACTATTTTGAACAATTTAATAATAGTATCTTGAGAACCATATGTAAGGTACTATCCGAAAGACGTTTTTTTTTTAATTTAAGAACTTTTTGAACTGATGTGCACTGTTTTTAGGTTAGAGGTTATTTACGTAAGACGTCCTCAAAACATAAGGTCCAGTTGAAAACCAACATCAAGCCCTGGATGTCTGGCAATTATACTTAAGCGGTCCTTTTTGGCGCAGCCAAGAGGCAGGTGAGAGAGTCTGTATTCTTATTGTCGATGGTGCTAGTGCTGTCAAGCTACTCATAGCAATATTATTCCTCTATCTATTAGTATCGGAATGGCCCAAAAGTTCATAGAAGCGCATTCGAAACTCCTGCCATACTTATAATCGGTTTCACAAAAATTGATTTTTTTTTTAGTTTGAGTAATAATCCCGATTCAAAAACTCAACCAAAATGATAAATCCAATGGCTATGTTCGTTTTGCAATAAAAAGCTTACAACCGACTCTTCCCACTTCAACAAACAATCCCTTATAAAAAGGTCCACAGTACCATAGCAGACGGCATGCAGACGATGTCGCAGACGGAATGCCGGAAAGAAGATCCAATGTCAAGTGTGAACTTATCGCCAGGACTACGGAACGCAGATGTTCCGCCCTATACCTACCTACGCAAGTAAAGTATCTAAGACCTTCGGCCTTGCTGCCGTGACGAGCAGTTTGGAGAAGGGGCACGAGCTAGAATGCATAAAACTAATAAGTATTGATACCTTAGTACTTACATAGAATATATCGAACCTTATGTTTACGTTGGTTTTAGTGGTTTTCATTGTGTTTTATTGATTAAATTGGGCCGATAGAACACAAAATTTATAACCGGGTGGTTATAATTTTGTGTTCCACCGGCCCTTTTTTTATTCTTATTAGTTGGGTAAATCTGAAGGTCTGGTTGTAACCATGGTTGTAACTTTACTATGTGTTGTGTTCCTTTTATTATAATTATAGCTAGCCCATATTGGCCCACTGGTGGGCAAAGACCTCTCTCTATTTACCATTTACTTATTAAGCGGGTGGTGCTTATAAATTGGTTTAAATAAATTATTAGATGTTCCAAATCGATGAAAGGAAAAAATACATAGGTATTAGGAAAAAAACTCAGAATAACGAATACAATGGCGGTCGATTCCATTAGATTAGTTCGTCACCTGTCACCAGTACGGTACTGCAATTATAAACCCATCAATTAAGGGGCGTATGACGTGGAGTCGTGGACTGTGAAGCGTGCCCCGTATAACGGTGCAACCCATATTGTCAAACAAATGTTACGACTACCGCAATTTGAACGTTTATGTTTGTAATGTTATTTATAACCAAAACAATTTCGCAGATGGTTTTATGAATGCCCTATAAAACTACACCAAAACAGTAAGTGGGTAATTGAATCCTAATTTTATGATGATTTTTCCATAATTATCCTCGGCTCAGCTCGCTATGGAGCGAACTAAAAGTGCTTGGGGTTTCTTAGAAGGTTAAGATATGAAATAAATCTCTAGAAAAGGACCGATGTCACCGACATAGCTAGCAGGGTTAGCAAGCTGTAGTGACAGTGGGCCGGTGCGGCGGCGCTGTCCCTCGAAGGACCCATAACCGGTGAAACAGACGAGTCATAGAGTGAAGACTGCGTATCGGCCAAAGGAATGAGGGAAGCCCACATCTACATGAACCGATGACCTCAAAAGGTGACTGGACAGGCTAGATGCTGAACACCTTCAGCATCTAGCCTGTCCAGTCACCTGCGGGCAACAGGGTCTTGTGCTGCAGATTGGGAGAAGCCTATATCCAGCTGTAAACTACGATACGCTGAATTGGTCCGTATTCCAAAATTATGCAAAAAAAAACAACAATAAAAAATAATTAATGATTTAAAAAGTATGCAACATGATGCTGCCTTAAAATCTAGTGACGCGTGACAATTTTTTAGAGTTCCGTTGCCAAATGGCAAAAAATAGAAACGAGTCCGACTCGCACTTGGCAGTTTTTTATAAAATTGCGCGCACGCACCTCACCCCTACACAATCTTCCCCGTCGAAGCTATTGAACTATTAATAGCGACAGGACGCGCCCGCGCCGCCTTCCTGCTTCACCAATTAAAGTTTAGACACTTGTTTACCTTACTAGCGGTTTTGAACCGTGCACTCGGTAGCAAACTGTCGGTCAATGACCTCCGACTATAAACTGCAGCCGATGAATGAAAACTTTGATGACGCGGTTTTATGTTCTCACTAATTTGGAGTTTTAAGGTATTTTTAACTATGCTTCTATTCCTAAATTAAGAGAGGCCAACCCGCCATACTTTTCGCCAGAATTTTGACAAACGCTCGTGCGTGATTATGCCGTTGTTACACATATATCTTTATTTTTTTTTAAATTGATAGGTATCTTGTGCACTATATCTAGGCTTCTATCAAAGCAAAACATAAAAATTTGTAGGAACAAATTCAGTATAAGCCTCCAAAAAATTGCTGTTTTGCACAAAATTTACCTCAACTTTGGCCGTTCATAATGTACTCTTAAATTGTAAAAGTAAAGATAATATCCTAATAGAAGCCTTGCAAATGCAGTGGAGATTCTAAATACCAAATATTAATTTCACAAACTAGTAAGAATAATTAAAAAACACGTACTTCTTGGAACAAGTTGTATAATTTTTCGAACACCATTTTACGTTCAATGTTCTCGCGTTAGGGTTCTTACAGACGAGCGGCACCTGTCGACGGCTGCCGTCGACGTGCCGGGCGGCAGCCGCCAAAGCGTCGACGACTGCCGTCGACGGGTGGCGACGCTTCCAGTTGTGGCATGCCGCGTAAATGTGTGTCGACGGCTGCCGTCGAAGCGCCGGCGGCACCCGCCGACGCCACAACTGCAAGCGTCGACGGTAGCCAACGACAGGTGGCGACGGCTGCAGTTTATCTGCAGTTGGCAACGTGCCGCTCGTCTGTAAGAACCCTTAGTCGGTAACCCTTAGTAGTGCGGGGTTGGGGCTAGGTAAGAGACGGCAGTTGAAAAATATCGCCGCGATGGCTCTGGATGAAACAACAAGCTTTTCAACCATGCTGGCGTTCACGATAGACGGGCCGGGAAGAGCCCTCTTAAAAGTTGACCACTGACTGAACATTTTATGGATCTAAAAATATTCTAAGTGCATCAACACTGAAAATAAAATCACATGATCTACGTATGCTTAGTCAATGTTTCATTTAAAAACATACCTAATTCAATCCTATCTTTTAACAGACGACAGACGTAAAATGGCTAATAAAAATAACATTAGAAAATCCAAACCCATAGGTATTATTAAACGCGGAATAACGAGTTACAACCCATTTAATTTAAAAAAAATTGTGAGGATTAAATACCTACCTATTACAGAAAATATTATCACATCATCTCATCATCCACATAGTCGAAGAAGCAAAAATCTATAAAAACATAATAATAGTATTATAGATTAGGTATATAACTCATGAACCTACTTTAGAGGTCTAAGCAAAGTTAATAAAATTCAGTTAAACCCGAACAATATGTAATTACGGACAAATCGGTTGATAAACATAAAAAAACAAATGCTAATGGAATACCTTACCGGTTATTCCGCGTTCATCATTAAAGGGGTACAAGTTTACCGCCTAGCAGTAATGGATAGAAACTAGTGAAACAACAAGGCAAAAGCTGCTATTTTTTATTCTTCGTGAGTCCTGAGTCAGATCTGACCATGACCAAACATGTTTTGTTGACAAAAGAATTGCCGCCAAAACATCCCACTTAGGTGGGTAGTTGTAGTACTATAGTTATGCTTATGTCGGTTGTTATACCTACGCGGATCTGTGAAGAAATTCTAGCGCGAAAACAAACAAATCAAATAGATAACGTTATTTTAAATATTCTTACCCCTGTTGTCATCGCTTGAGAGAGCACCACATCTCTGATTTTACTAACACCTTGTCTAAACACGACATAAAACTGTGACACCGGTAGCATAAGAGTTATGTTTCACTAATCCATAGGGATTATACCTTATCTAGAGCACGTCGGTCACAACAACACACTCACTTACCAAAATTTTTTTAGAACTACAACAATCCTAATAAGCGTTAAACTATTGGAATCCCACTTGCATACAATGTTTATATTACCAGCTGGTTTTACGTAACGAGCCAAACACCGCCCTACAGGCAGGGAACACCGAAAACTGAACCATCTGAAAGATGTTCTAGGTATACGCATTCTACCGCCAGAAATGTATGAAGATGGCACAAATGTTTTACAACACCGCCATCTATTGTCTAATAGGGTAACTTATTTTGGTTAGTCATTTAACGCCATCTATAAGAGAATATATTTAGCATGTCGTACAGTACTAACATCTATTTTCAACTTTTAGAACTACACTTTCCGTGTTTTCTGACTAGATGGCGGTAGCTAGTCATTCTTTATATTTCCAAGGAAGTTAATAATTATTTGTGTAAAAAGTCAAATTAAAATAATATTGGTTTTCTTTATGATTATGCAGTATTGTTGCAATGGGGAAAGCTGGTTAAAGCTGATTGTAGATGGCGCGTCCATAGCTTAGATCCAATCTGACCAATAAGGTCAAACTATTTTGATATATTATATGACATTGACAGATTTTCAACCAATGAGGTTGATTGGTACAAGCGATGCTAGCGCCATTAGTTCCACAGTTGCCAGACCCATTATGAAAGTTTGCAACACCAATCAGAATGACAGTCAATCAATGTCAATGTCAAATTAGGTAAAGTCATTTTCATTGTCAAACATGTGAAACGTGATTGGTTTTTGTTTTTTTTAATGTGTAAAATACAAAATTTAAAAATATATCTCGAAAAAATTAAATAACCAAAACATACAACCAGTTTTCTTTCGCTCATTCATCATGGTAAGAGTATGGAAACTAGGTCTGATGAGTTACGACACGGCGCTGAAAATTCAGCTGGCCCTAGCTCGAAAGCACTTGGATTCTGTGACGAAGGGCCAAGATAGTAAGGTCGATACTCTGCTTCTCGTAGAACATAAACCGGTTTTCACTGTTGGTAAGCTGACCTACTATTTTTAACAACATCAACATCATTTTCAAAAATCATGTTTTGGTTCGTTTCAGAGATCCTCTTGAGTATTGATTTGGTAAACTGATTATGGTCCCTAAACCTTGGTATACAAAAAATCAGAGACCTCGTTTAAAACAACTCACAAAATGCTGAATATATGTCTCCTTCTAAAATAAACTATAGTCCAAACTACTAGTAACAAAAGGTTTTTTTCTAGGTATCAGAGATTGCACACCGAACGAGGAAATCGTGAGACTTCGTAGTCTTGGGGCAGACTTCAGAAAGACTAACCGTGGTGGGCTCATCACATTTCACGGCCCCGGCCAGCTAGTTGCATACCCTATTTTTAACTTGAAGAATTTCAAAACCAGTGTCAAATGGTATGTCGAAAGCTTAGAGGAGACTGTTATCAATGTCTGTAATGAGTTAGGTGAGAAACCATTTTGATTAATGATTTTGAGTTTGACAGTTTTCTTAGAATCAAGAAAGTCTTGCAATGCTGCCAGCCTTTCAGGTACTGTGGATGAATTTTTTGACGCCCTGTAACCGTTTTGTTACTTGTACATATTTTTATTATTATTTAGAGTTGTAGTTTGTACCTCTCTATACATAGTGTAATTATTTAAATAAATTTTCAAACTTGTGAAAAAAAAAAGAAAGTTTATATTTGTTTAATAGACAGCTATGAAGTATATTATTATTTTTTGATTTCAGGAATAAAAGGTAACAGGTCACCCTACACAGGAGTGTGGGTGGATGATAATAAAGTAGCAGCCATAGGCATCCATGCATCCAGGTATGTGACTACTCATGGGATCGCACTGAACTGTGACAATGATCTGTCCTGGTTTGACAATATTGACCCTTGTGGCATACAAGATAAGGGTGTCACCTCACTATCCAGAGAATCGGGGGTGGTATGTACCGTTGAGAAAATAACACCTATTTTTCTCAAATGCTTTAACAAAGTCTTTGATTGCAAAACTGAGGAAATTGATTTACAATCTCAACAAGAGATTTTGAACAGTATTTACAATAATTTACTGGTACAAAATATGGTTACTTAGAAAATATTTCCGTGAAATATTGTTTTTTTTTAAATGGAACTCTGAACTGTTAGAATCTTATAGGAAAATTTGATCTAGTGTTACTATTTTGTACAGTGTTATTATTTATTATAAATTTAGTTTATAGTCACAGTTAGATGGTTATTCAATAAAAAAAAAATGTTAAATTTGTACAATTTATTTCATTTCTTAATTAAATGAAAAGTAAAATAAATAGATAAATTATAAATTAATTTAAATAAATAGAGAGAAATCTCAAGTTGGGTTAAGTGAAACACAATTTTGCCAGTTTGTATCCACATACATAGTAGTACAAAGTGCGTGTTACATATTTCTACAAAACCCAACTGAAAGTTCAAAAGTCATACTAAGCATTTTAGCACAAAGTCAATAAGGTAACAGTATATTTACAAATTGTTTTAGTTTTGTTTTCAGAGTATAAATTGTTTACCTCAAACTGTAGTAGTTATATGAAATAATATGATTAACATAGTGTTACAAAAAATGCAAATAGTTGTGACTAATAAAACTCTTAAAATAATGAATTGCCCTATAATCTAAAATTACCAATGTAGTCGGTTCAGAATAATCCCCTAAAATAAAATCATGATGAATAGCAACCTTGATCATTTTTCAGGGATTATTCCAAACATTATTTTGTAACTACTGATATGATGAGTACTCAAAAATTGTACAAAAACTGGTCATCTAACTTAAACATCAATGTCGTAATAAATGCATTGTCATATACTGTTATAATTATCTAATTAAATGTGATAATTACCCTTTAAACTGCTGTATTAAGGGAACAAAGAAATATTTTATACGGTGATTTTATCTACTCATACACCTACTTAAAATTAATAAATGCTTCTAAATGCAATAAATTATTCCTAAATTAAATGCAAATCACGCGGTGGTTACAACAATCATACCAAACATTAGGCGTCAAAAAAATCATTTCCCGAATTTATACACCACGAAAATATTCACGGATCTAAAACTAAATGGACGGATAGTGCCTGAGAATACGTTGTTTACTATTGTGTTCGTCAGTCAGTTGTATCACATGTTCGTCAATACAAGACAAGCATTGGAACGACAGTGTCCCCTACTGTGTGTCGAGACCAACGTGAACATAGCCTCTAATGTAAATGCGTCTACGACATGTGCTTGGGTGGTGCCAGCCACTTGCGCATGTAGTAGCAGAAGATGGTCGCGATGTACAGCAGCACCAGCAGGGCACACGCCACTCCCAGCAGCAGGACGGACGCCTTGCTGGGGCACGGCTCCACGATCGTCACTGTTTTTTCTGGTGAAAAAATGCATAGGATCAATATCAACGTGATACGGAAAAGATGATTATGAAAAGCGATATATTAAAATCCTTAAAACATGGATTAAAATGCGTATTCCATAAGATAATTACCTCCATAGTTGGCTTCAGACGCTACACCACCAGGCTTGTCGGAGCGTAGGAAGTCTGTACTCTGTCTCTCGTCACCGAAGTCCAGCACCAAGATCTCCTGCGAGATGTTCATATCCTCCTCCTGACTGTGAGGATCATTGGTCTCGTTGTGGGGCAACGAACGCTTCTTTCTGCCCCAAGACTCCAAAGAATCGCGACCCCATTCGCACACCGCCTAGAAACATTTAAATGTTAAACGATGTGTCATTTGCGTAATTTCAGCGTGACTAACTGAATTAACCGTTGCTAATACTCATTTAAAACAAAAAAATGCGGACACCTATTCCTTCAACATTGTTAATGTGTTACTCACCGGCTCACAAGGTCCGAGGCAGTACTTGACGTTACATTGGAAGATAACTCCGTAAGACTCGGTGAACCTGAAAGCTTCGTACACGGACTGGAGTGCATTGCCGTCTGGAGTGAACGCCGGGAAGATTGATGGGTCCAAGGGACATCTAAAGGAAACAGATGAGTTATAAAACAGATCTCAAAATAGTATTATCATCTATAAGTGTATAACAAATCCACAAACCCTTCATCATCAATAATCGGGAAAGTGCTCTTAGAATCCTTGGCCATAGCGACACAGCTGCGGGCGAAGATGCCATAAGGAGCTAAAAGATAAAGGGAAAAATGTTAGAAACCGCACAGAATTCTCTTTATGCTCATTTTGAATAATATTGCTGTAATAAATGCTTACTGTCTTCGGGGATCTCGATGCGGAAGGTAAGCCTGTCTCCAATACGGACGGTCTCGACCTCGCGTTGGCGGGCATCCAAGATGCGGATGCGTGGTGGCGGTGCCTCCGGCGCGGCAGTGATGGAGATCATCTCCGGGTCTCTGTGCCATACATAAAATATTAAAACAACGTCCCAAAACCAGCATGTACTTGATTTATTTAAATATGCATTTTAAAATTGTTTATGGCTTTGAATTTCAATTGCCATAACGCACGGGTATCATCATGTATGCTACAGTGCCATAATGCTGCCCTATTCACGGCTATTGAGATGCTATCAGGCTTTTCTAAATTCATTAAGAATACGTATGAACAGATGTTCGTGTTAAATTGCTCATCACGTCCACCAGCCGTATCTTGCTGATGTGAATCTAATTGTTACGTGTTTACAATGCAGCAACGATATTAGGTCGATGGAATTTCAAATCGTCTTGGCATGAAGGCATGTCGAAATAGCTCCCGTTTCTCATATTACTATAGCATATCACGTAACTTGTGTCTTGACGCGGCCGAATAAATTATACGGTAAATTCTCTAACTTTGCATTTTTGCGGTACCTTACCTACTTCATGAATGAATAGTATTCAAAAACCAGCTCACGATAAATTGTAGCGATTCGATGTGAACGTTGTGAACGTGCTACTGACCTGATTGGTACCATTCCAAATGTGATGTTCTTGGAGCTCATATCGTATGTGCACTTGACTTTGTAGATCTTGTCCGCTTTCGTCATCACTACGCTGTGGTGTTGCAGGACAACCGTGTTTGAATACACTCCGGTCTAAAAAAGAAAACATGTTTGTGTGAAACTGCGAATCTGTCTAAGATTCATTATGAGCCCAACTTTCAATACACATCAAACAAGACAAGAGTACTTACAACGCTCTGAGTGTTGCAGTCCTGGCCAGCCATGGTGAGGTCTAGCCGGAACAGGTCGCTGTTGACGACATCAATGTTGCAGGTCTCCGAGCGTCCCAAAGCATAGATACGTCCGTTGAACGGCTTGTTAGTACGTACTTGGACTGCGATTCTTGTGTCCTTGCAAAGCACTGATACTGAAACGTCGAAATAGGTAACTGTAGAGAACAAACCACTTTTATGATATACGTAAAACAATAGACATATCGAGACGTACCATCGTAGCAAGTTCCAGTTTTGTCGCAGTTGGCATCGTTCCTCGTTAAGTTGCTTGTCATGCTCGGGTCTTGTTGGTGCTCAATCGTCACCGGGAGCTCGCCGGGAGGATTCGAGTTGCTAGGCGGCTCTGCAACAAAATAGCAAAAGGTTAAACACATGTTGATAATTCTACAACTACATAGAAACTCAAGAATTAAACAAATTACAGGGTCGTTGGTTAATAAGGCCTAATAAATGCATGAGTCCCGGGTGCACGTCTGTACGCATGGCGGACCCCTGATTAGGCAGAGGCAACCGTACGTGCCCTGCCTGTATTATAATAATCGAATCAAGATTGCTACAAGGTACTGCGGCGTACGCGGTGATTCTACATGCAACCTACCCGTGCATCGTACCTAGTTTGTGCAATTACCGCCCCCTAGGTACGCTGAGCCGCTGAGCGTACTCCCTGTATTTAGCTGTTCTGGGTTTTGCACGCAATCAGTAAAATCTTGCTGTTGAAAGTTCACATAACCTAGAATCTATTGTTGGCTTTTAATAGGTATGTTGTTAATATCCATGATTTTACGGTTTCAGTGTGCGGTTTAAATGGGGCTCATAAAATATGAACTTATGTTAATTTAGAGTGAATTTCAAGTGATAGTTATCAAGCTCTCTTACTGCCAGCATATTTAATGAACTTGAAAAAACACTAATACTCCTGGCACCCACCCAGAAACTTCTCTGATAGTGTTCAAAAAACAATACTTTCCAATTTCCATTCACAATTTCAGCACAAGCGGAAGCACCTCAAATTTTTTTCAGGAATACAAGACACAACAGTAGAGAAATCAGAATGGCGTCTTAACCGTTCCGAATCGATTCGTTAGCAGTGCCACTGTCTGGATACATTCACGACCATCGCCCCGCCAATAATAAGGTGACGTAAACAAGATTTGGGCCGTTGACCGCTAAGTGCTGGACAAAGGAGAATCTTATTCGCCCACGGCTTATCCACCAAACACAAAGCCATTGGCAGTTTATGGCACTATAGACATCGGACAATGCTTAGAAAGGTAAGTGAAAATATTGTGGAGCAAAACTTGGGGAAATGTAAATTGTTTAGTTTTCTGTCCAGTCAGAAATTTTGCATACCATACTAAGCAAAAAGCTGTGATTGAATGAACATTTATAAAGCAGTGTGTTCGAAAATGATGTTTTGGAATTTATTGAAACTGTCGAGAACCTATGTCAAATTCTGGCACAGGCACAATCTCAATCTTCTGCCTTAAAAAGCCTTTACAAAGGCAAGATAGAGCCATAAATAATCATGCAGTTAAGATAGCCTCCTACTAAGAAATTGAGAAATTTTATTCGTAGCAAAAACTGATTGAAATGAATATCGTTGTAGCTGTTAATGGGCACCTCGGGGGCACTTTCAGGGGGGATTTGTGGAATAAGTATTTTTTCGATTCCAGTTTTTCCCCCTAAGGGGAGATTTCTAGACTTTTTTTTTAGTTTCCTCTTTTAGGGAGGATTTCAGGAATAAGCCCATAGAAACACTATAAATCAATTTCATAGCTATTACATGTCTCACTAACAACTATTAAGCTAGAAAATTTAGTTTTACAAGAACTTGCGAAAAAGTGTTGAGTAAAATGCCAAATGCCTATAATTTATGGAGGTGATCATATTCAGCAAAACTTGGCGTCGATTCCAACTGTCTATCGTAATTTACATGTTGATGCCAAAGCCGTCATTACGTTAATGACACCCCTTAAAGTCTATGAATAGATATGTGCCTACAATATTCCTGTTTGGAACACATGAAGATGATTTATGAGATACGTCGAGACAATCGAGCAGACATGTCGCGGCATAAAAAAAATAAAGGAACTGGTTTTTGTCATTATGATTTAGTGCTGCGTAAATCATTGATTATCTTCTCGAGTGAGATATCCTTTAGGCTTCCTTAATGATAATTTCATAAGCAACAAAAAATATGAAGTTTTATTTATAAATCTGTTCATTCCTCGGATCGTGCCTGTTTCCGAGTCGCCGGAGTCGATGACACTGCTGCAACAACGGCCAGCATATTTGCAACGCTTCAACGACTTGTAAAAAACTTATCAACAACTTCCCACGCTCGCCTTAGGTAATTTTCAGCTTAAACAATGAGTTGATGCAAGCTTACATGTTTAATATGCGATTATGTACGAATATGGAATATTAAAATCTTTATAAGCAAAATCTAGTGGGTTGAGAACATCAAATAAATTAGAGACAAACTCTTGCTGACCGTAATATTTTGATCTATCGTTATTGGTTTCGGTGGATTATTTGAAGGTATCGAAAATGCCGAAGAAATAATTTCTGACGTAGAATTTCAGCAAAAGATATTATAGGTATCTCCAAAGAAATTATCGAATATCAACAATTTCTCCGACTTACCTACATTTCGTAAGTAGGCTTCGCCTCGTTTTTTCGGAGGAACTCAATTTTACCAAAAAAAGATGAGATCCGAAATCGTTTTCCTTTTTTCTTTTGTGGCTAAATTTGTTCACAGCTTGTCGCTAGATTAGGTTGAGATTAGACGTGGCCGCGTTCAATGAGACTCTTCGTCGTTTTACAAGAACAAAATAACTTTGATAGCAATCTGTGAACACTTTGTGGGTTCCGATAACAAATCAGGAGTAATAGCGTATTCATTTATTTCTCGATTTAAGACCTACTTAAAGAATTTCTAGCAAAATCTTCGGTTGATTTCCCCTCAAAGCAACGTAAATATTTATACTTACAGAAGCGTCAATTTGTTAATGTAAAAACGCCACACAATATCATAGCTAAGGCTAGAAAAAGTGTGGTACTGACGCAGTCTGAAGCGGTCGCGTGTTCGGAAGTGTCCGCTTAAGGATATAACGGTCCCACTGGATATCAAGACAGGGTTCCGTATGCAATCTTGTTACTGAGATGCAATGCCGTTATCTTGCCACTAGATTGTCGATGCCAGTAATAAACTTGTTTACCCATTTACTCATAACTTCACGGTCTCACCGGGACAACCTGCCGAACTCAATAGATAAGTAAATGTCGTGAATCGTTTAAATAGAAAGTGCGCACATACATCAAAATGTACATTCATTTGTACATTAAGTACCAACATTAATCTTCAGTGCAGTGTGCCAATTTTCGAAACAGCATTTACCGGATTAAACTAGCAAGCAACATTCCAAAACTGGAAAGATTCATAGAACGTTTAAAAGTGTATACATTTTTATGAACGAGCTTATTTGACAGTAACGCCGCATTTTCAATTTGTCTAAATCGTTGCATAAATTCAATTAAGTATTCGATTAGCAGCATGCGGTGTGCGGGCGCTGACCCGCGCAGGCGCATGTATCCGCGCGCGGGCAAGGCCGCCCAAGGCCGTTATACCCGTACTACTGCTGTTATAAACGACGCGCTACAAATTAATAACCGACATTTTAATTAGAATTTACTTTGACTGATTAAACTCGTCCATAAGTCCAGTGGTCGACTACGATGAATGGCCGTAAAAAGTTGAGGTAAATATAAGTAGAGAAACAATTTTAACAAGCCCGATCCTATCATACACTTAGATAAATGGAAATTCTAGTGAGTTCCTACATAATGATAGGTATACCTACAATAGATATATGTACTTAAGTTGCATCTCGAACTAATTGACAATTCCATTAGCCATTTAAATCTCGGTGTGTGGCTTTCTAGTTGTGCCATTTCCTCGTTATACGACCTCTGGATTTGATTTTCTTAATGGTTAACGTAATAATTTATGCACATAAGTGGAAGGAAATGTTAAAATTTCAGACGCAATTATATTTAATTAAAGTTCTCGGAGATTTTCTTACGAGTTTCGTAGCAGAGCCATATTTCCTGTGTTCTATATCCGTCACGTCCATTTTCTCAGATTTAGGGCTGCACGACGCTGGAGCCGAGTTCACGGGCGCCACAAAAAATGCTATTCAATTTGTGTATGACCACCGTTATGAGAGCACGCACGAACGCCGCCGTGGCCGCCGCCTCCGCTCCCGCATACAATACCACTCTCTTTGTTACTTTTTGCACCAAAATGCAGCGACTGTTATCATGACTCGGCACATTCTGTCATTGTAAGCATAACTAACGAAATTATGCTAACGTATCATCGGCAGCGGTGCCGGCTATTCACTGTGAATACACCAATTACAATACTAAATAGATACCGTCGAACATGGTTCCGCTTGATCGGTTCTGTAATGAATATCACTTTTATCGAATATATTAGTGAAGCCGCGTGCATCCGACGAGAGGCGTTTTTATTGCAGTGAATCAGTTTATTGATATCGTGATGTAACGACAATAGACTAAACGTTCCTATTTTGTGAACTCCGGTGCATCATAACATTTCTGACAGCACTTATCTGGTACAAGTATTTCAGAAACTTATTTATAAGAACTTTCCCGTAAATTCTACGGTATTATTACAGTATTTCGATCATCAGATAACCTCGGATCTGTGTAATTATGTTTAGCCTATTATAGAGGAGGAAATGCAAGGGATCGAGTTTCATGTAACGGTATCAGTGCGGGAAAATATCTTGACTAGCTGATTATATTAGGTATGTGTGTTTTGCCCTATACAATGAAAACCCGACAGCCGTCTGATGCCAATCTTACTGCCATAACACTGGTTTACGTAATCGAGTAGCAAGCATCCCACTGGCTTATAGCGGCACACTATCTTCGCCTTGAAATTATCCCCGTTACTGTTAGTTAGAGGATTTCACCCAAAGCTCCAAACAACTTCTTATAACTGCTGCTGCGATGAGTTTAAATAAAGAGCAACAATAAAAGTGAATACCGGTCTACTGTCTTCATCCGAAAGTTACAAGGTATGTAGTCACGATCTATTCCTTATAACAACATGGCAGAGCATTATTTTCTCTTAACAGCCAGCATCATCTCCCGTACTCGTAGTTGCAAATCGATTGTATCGGTTCGATCGAGCCGAGTCAACTCGATTAAAGTACATCGAACGCTTTTGACCCTGACCCCGCAGCGTGCGGCGTGGCGTGAGATATGGACTCTCCAGTGTTTACGTCTTGTTAGGAGTTCAGACTTCGACTATTGCAAGATTCATGCTCTTAACTTGTCGAGAGCTACAGACTAACGCTTTTAGGGAATGCAGTTACGTTTTCCTCATAGAAAATGCATCAGCACATTTATCTAAACTTGTTTAGCAGTATAAATCTGTAGTTGTCCGTGGAGATGGTATTGATGTGACGATCAAGCTAAGTTTATGAGGATTACCTACATTTTCTTTGATGCTAATACAATCTCTAACAGTTAAAGACTTCGCGGTAATACTGCAGTACCGGTGGTTGATTCACGACGTCGGCTCACACCATTCTGTTTCAATGTTTAATCAGATAAAGTGGCAAAAACAATCTGTATTGTGTGTGAAGACACTTCTCACGACTACCGTAGGTGAGAAGTTATTCATCAATCCACCGGAGCCGCTGAGCAACGTCTGACAATTAACTTCCGTTGCTTTATCGTACGCTAATGGCGTTATTATCGAGATTTGCATCGCTTTATTGTTTAAAAAAATATTGATGATAAGTCCCTTGTACTTTTAAGCCGTCTCTAAAAGTTATCATCGCGTTTGGTTGTAAATCTTGAAAGCAGAAACTTTAGTTAGTTAACCAAATGAGTTATATTAATGAAGTAACATCGTTATCTAGCAGATAGTATGCAGCATCAATCTGGCGCGTCGTTGTAAAACATGATCATGACGTTAGCAAATACGTATCCCGTTGCCCACTAACGAGCCCCAGTAATAGCATATATTCTGAATAAAAACTCCTCAGAGTTATTGGGAGCTAAAGTGGTCGGGCAGTTTTCCTTCGACGGAAACTTGAGCCATTACAAACGGACCACACGCCGATTGTGAAAGTATAGATTGAACCTAGAATTCAGTATTGTACGTCTCCAATAAACGCTTTATGTTCTCAAGAGGCATAAACATAAATCTCTTATTTTATGCCAAATCTAAGTAACAATCTCGGAGCACTAAGTTGGTCACCGCAAATCACCGCTACTAATGTCGCACTACATTTCCCAAACAATAACAGATCTCGGAAATAAAAAAGAAATCACATGCTTTTGGTGGAAAGTAATACTTTTTTATCCAATTTTGTGGCAAAACGACATAAAAATAATACAAAAATCGCTGATAATTTCCAGCTTTCTACGAAAGCGCGTTAATACTGGCGGACGCGTAACTGTATCGGCCGTTGCACGTTGCGCTGATTACGTTCTTTGCAAAAACCGTTCGCATACCTGCCAATGTGTTATTATCGAGCTGTTTGCATACGCGTTTCATCGACACATATATGATGGTTTTGTATTACAATGCCTCACTTGTTCGTATAGCCAAGACAGTGACATTTCTTTCACATTTTTTTATTATGTAACTTGCGGAGGCTTCGCCCGCGTGTATTTTGATAATTGTCCCACGGGATCATCTACTGGGATAAAAAGTATCTCGTGTTAATCTAGGTTATAAACTATCTGTGTCTAACACCGAAAAAAAAACTGTTCACTATTTTTTGTGTGAAAGTGTAACAAACATCCAGACATCCAAACATCCAGACATCCAAACATCCAGACATGCAAACATCCAGACATCCAAACATCCAGACATCCTCACAAACTTTCGCATTTATAATATTATAGTAGGAAGTAGGATTAGTAACAATGAAACCATAGATCAGGATGTATAATTCAACGCTAGAGCAACTAAATTGCCACTTTTTCTCAATACTAACCTAATACGTCATATACTGCGCGTGGCTTCCGCTTCCTGGGCCTTCAGAATAAAAAGCTAGCTCGTAAATTAACATGATTAATGTTATTCGGCTAGTCTACCGCTAATTGTAAGTGATAGCTTCTCATTTATTTGTAAAATCTATTTTTTTTTCTTAGAATTACTGAACAAATGATAGCATGCTCTCTGCACATGTAAAATATAAATTTAATTCAAGTTTTGAAACACAACTGAAAAAACAAAGACTTATCTGAGAAAGTTTTTCAATTTACTACATCTACTTTGGCACTTAAGCGAATGAAGATAATGGTTAACCATTCCCATTAACTTTAGTTAACGGGAAAAAAAGACGAGGCAAGACCGAATTAAATTGGCAGAACGTAGGAATGAAGTAATTATCGAGTTAATGACGTAAACGTTTTGGCCAATCACTTTACTGACTACTTACGATAGTTTCTCACATCATTATCGCGAAATACTTGGCTGCGAACAGCACTGGTACCCATATACAGGGACAGTTTATCCAGTTTATTAGTTCTAGGAAAATTAAAGTGACATACAAATTGCTTTCACGTACTTAACGTATGCTTGTATGGTCTACGAAGGTAACGCGTGAGAAATATTAATCATATCCTCTTTGCAAATTTAAAATAGCGTATTAACGTCAACATACATCGCAATTTTATATTTTACGATGATGACTTTGACAGCACAATGGAGTCAGATTCCGTGAAGACTACTGTTAATGTTCAGTATTTAAATAATGCAGAAACTATCATGCATTAGTTGAGTAACGTAACCAAGTAACGTTTATTATTTACATACATTTGACCGCGTCGTCGCTGCCCGCGGGGGTGAACGCACGTATACCCGGCCAGTGTAGCCCAGCTAGGCTCTAATTGTGGGCGATTATTGCAAGGTGTCATTAGTAAGGCCGACATTTGTACTCCACTTTCTTATCTAAGACATATTCCATTTATACAAACTGCCGTGTAACTTGTAACGATGCTACTTTAATAATATTAAGCTAGCGCGCTTGAAGCTGTCTGTATCATGTTCGCAATCTAAAGTAAGTAGTTTATGTAAATACATAGATAAAGTTTGAGATGTTGAATAAAATATAACTATGGTTGATAGTATCGAGAGCTCTCCGTCATGGCGATGTCTGAGCTCCTCCCACAGAAAATATGGCGCTATCAACTGAAAGTAGTAACAATAAATACGTCGGCAAAATATACCGGCCGCGATCTCTTCCGTCATTCAGTTCTGGATGGCCGGCTTCCGCTAAATGTACGGCCAAATAATAAGTTATTTTCCCCCTTAATGGACATAACTAACATATTGTATGTATGTATTCCCGTCAAACTTAAGTATATGCATTGCCGCAGTTCTACTTTCTACGTAAATTGCATTCTTTATACACACAGACACTGGTCACTGAAATGTAACAAAATTATATTATAGTTTTGTTTGCGTTACATATGGGAATTTCACCACTAGAACACATTTTCTTCCCGAAACACACAAACCGAATAAATAATACTTGCATATGAAATGATTAAGACTACTTTTTCAATTACACCGCTTCTGTTACTGACCATTCCCAAGTAATTTAAATTAATATCAAATAGGTGGTTGACTACAGAAATTTATATGGGCTTTACCAAACCATTATTACTCTATCTTTTAAGATGATTGAGGCGCAGACCAGATACAGCGCCGCGATCATGTAATTATGTATTGCCCATATGAAGTCATTACAAGATTTTAATTTAAAATCTAGTATTATTTTCCCATTATCAATGAGCGTCCGACGCTAAAAATATACATAATACATTAATGTCACCCTGTTCTACAGTTTTTTGAGCCGTCGAAGTGGTTTATTCAGTTTTTAGGTGACTACAATTTACTCCGGCGTATACGCTTGATGTATCTCGGCTCGGCCGTCGGCGCCCGCGCACCTAGGAGCGACTTTAAATAAAACAATGTTGTTATCGTTATAGCTTCGGCCCAGACTTCGAACTGGGTTAGTGTTGCAAAATACATGCTAAAGATTTATGTATTTCCATTTACCTTCTTGAAAATAGGACCACAAGAAAGTTAACGATACTCGGTCGCTCTATCGATGCAATTACAATACAACAGCACCCGAGGTTTATTCATTTAAGCACCATTTTGAGGGGAAAACAAGAGAAGCTAATAATTCTTCGCCTTCAAAAAAAAAAAAAGGTACTCACTCTCGCAGAAGTTTTCGAAGTATTTGCCAATTGGTTCTCCGTCATCGATGAGCGGCCTCTCAGCGTTCAGGTAGGCCGAGGGTCCGTCAGGCAGGGTGTGATGATCCAGGTGGTACAGCCTGCAGTTGTAGGCGGCCGAGTGAGGGGGGCCCATGTACAGGTACGAGCGACACAGGAACTCGGATTCTATTTCGCATGCGAGACGGCAAGCTGCTTCGGATGTCACCTGATCGAATACAAAATAGATGGCCATATTAAAGATAACATCGATGAGTGATTCATTATAGTTTATTCGATGTAGCGCCTACGCAATTGGTACTTGATTTATTAAACACCTGTACTCTGTAGAGGCGAAACAAAATGCATTATATTGACGATAAAATACACGATGATAACGAATACGATTCAATGAGAAGAATAAACTACGTAAGTAACGTCTATTTCTGAACTTGAATCTTCTCTAGGTAGCTGGATGCAGTGTACTCATAAAAGCATTAGTATCTATAACAAGAAGCAATATATCAGTGTCGTAACTTTATAACGATTGCATACGAAAGTTAAGTTAATTGCAACGTCTTCCTGCTTGATTATATACAAGTGCACACGATTTAACCTCTGCCACTTCTCGTTAAACCTCTGGGACGCGGAAAAGGACGGACTTGAGGTCGAAACCTATTTAGGCGACAAGTAAAATTTATTAGCGACGATCGCTAATACCAGGGTGTACAGCATTTATGTAAAGGGAGCCGAGATAGAAATCATAAAGCTGACCAAAGATAGCATCCCAGAAACCAATAAAGGTATAATAAAACACAATCCATATCTCTCCTCTTATCCGACTTAAACGTTAATAGGAGGTTGTCAGCAGCGCGCCTTTTTCATCTTGCGTATCATGTTACAAATAGGGCCTTGGAGTATTAATTTCGATATCACAATAACGTGGAGAAAAGTGAATCATATAACGAATGATATAGAGTTTTAATTAGGGTAGGTTACCTGTAGCTCCTTGTCGGTGTAGTAGTGTAAGCCAGCGTACTGCGCCACCTTGTCCTCTGCGACGCCGACGCGCGGCGCTGTGAACACTCGCTGCCCCTTGCACGCCTGGGACGCCTTCAGGCACAAGTTCTGCACGACCACACACCGACCAAATCACGTCAAATAACACACAACAATGGTAATAACGTTAACTGAACACATGTTTATTTTCACGAGCGTTCAAACGGACCGCATTACTATTGTGATTGCTTTCTCTGAAGCGGGCCGAAGCGCCACTTCGAGTCATTTAAACCTGGTACGAAATAAATGAGCTAGTCGGGTAAGTACTAGTTAGACTATTTTCTTGTATCGTGTATTGTAAAATATGAGAAACTATGAAGAATTGTAATCTTATTTTATAATAAGTTTAAGGTGCTTTAATAATCTGGACGTCCCATTAAGCTGAAATATTGCAGCATATTATTTAAACATTGACTGGTTTTGTTCAAAGCTTAGGCGTCAAATGTGGTTTACTTAGTAACAAAGTGGGAACTCGTTAGTTTTAAGTGAGTTTGTGTAAAGTAAATGAGTGTTTTGTGGTGTGTAATGAGTTTTACCTCGAAATAGTCGGTGCCGGGCGTGTCCACGAGCTGTACAAAATGCTGCGCCGTGCGCCGGTCAGAATCGCTGAGCGAACACCGCATGCTGCCGTACTCATACTCTGCAGAACGACACGGGAACTTTTTCTAAACGAAACATAAGTAAAACTCAAATTAAGAATACGTATGGTTGGTATGGTACCTGCGATAACGTTCAATAACCATTTAATTCTGAACTAATTATGACTGAAGATCAGCTATCCTGTTGCGAAGAATGCCTAGTTAATCACACAATAATTTTATACTCCACAGTAAGTACCTGTTTACTTGACCAATTAATTTAACTGACCAATTGCAGTGCTCTATAATCAATTTATCATATTTAATGTGCAGTTTAACAAAAATGCATAAAGCATGTAATTAGCTCTTGAAGAGTAACTTATCCGTAAATGAAAAGATTACAATGTACGGATCACAGACTCATGTTTACAAAGATGGCTCCTTATTGTATCAATTTATATAATAACAGCTTGTATAAAAGTTTGATACAATGTCGACTATATTACATTGTTTTTCAATAACTTTGTTCTCGAGACTATTTTAAAAGGAACCCCTATCATTTCGTTAGTATCTGGAATGCCACAGCAGGTAGGGCTAAACTATAAATATAAATTGAATAGATAAACACTAAATTGCAGCGTGGAGGCGATTTTTGATTTTTTTTTGATTTTTTTGGCGTGGAGCGTGGATTCTCAAAGCCTCATAGATAACCGAGCAATGCGACACGCCCTGAAAGACATCTAACGGATACAGAATAATCTGTGACTCCGAGATGCGTCCTCAAAATCTTAGTGCCCCAGAATTTTTAGCTTATAAAATTCGATTGCTGCATAAATAATCTTGTAGTTTTACTTATAGTTTTTCGAACGGCAGTATAGCAGTAGGTAGATATCAGCAAGCACTAATATCCGTTACAATTTGAAAACTGCAGAAACTTTGAGCACGATTGAAAGATAGGAAAATCTGGTTTAGAATAAATAGAAAATATACGCTACCTCGTTAAGACAGGCGGCGAGACAGGCTTCTTTAGTAGAGGTGTAGATGACAGAGTTGTCGAGGCCGCGGAGCGCCTTGCCGGGCACTCGCTCGAAGGCCCAGGGCCGCAGGCACACGCTCTCCGTGCGCACTTGCAGCTTTACCATGTAGTACGTATTCACCGACCGCTGCACCAACAAACAACATTAATCTCACGTCGCACCTCAACCTACCATTATCGATAATGCATTCAGATAAACTAAACCTATTATGAATTTAAAAACGGCTTGTATTTGCACAAATTTTCTCGCTTCTAAGAAAACTCACAAACAATACTCATTTGCTTACAGCCGTTGTTTATGAGCTTGTATATTTTCACTTTAATTTCATTCATTCAAAATAAACAAAGAGCTGGCGCGAGCCGCTTCGTTTCACATCGTATATTTATCAGCGGCACCGTTCATTAGGCCTGAAAGCGATTAAACTGTCTAACGTTTAGCTGAACAGTTACCTACAATGTAGTGTGGCTGGCTGGCTGGCCAGTTAGCAACCCTGAGACTCGTTGACCGATTTAATCTGAATTGTTAATCCAATCTCTGCACCGGTCGGCTAATTGGCAGTAAGGGAATGCCGGTAGATAACCGAGATAAATGTATTTGGCTATTATATACGTAAACTGTTATCTATTACACCGAACGGTCCAAACAAAACATGTCTTGTAGATTATGAAGATAGTAAATAAGATAAACGTAGGTTAGAATGGTGCACTTTAAACGTTGGTTAGACAAGTACTTCAATTAAGTCAAGAAATAGGAGATTCCATTGGAACCAATTCCATTTTCTATGTGCTTATTGTCAGTCGTATCTTTGCTAAATGGGCTGTACCTAATAGCATATCTGTAGCAGAATTGAACATTAAAACGCCGATGTGTACATACCTGTGGAGTGGCATTAGGGTTGTTGGCCTGAGTGTCGTTCTGCAGCAGGCATCGCGTCTCTTGCACCGGTGTCAGCGGGTTCAGCACAAAGCTGTATGTAACAAAAGTTTCCGTTATAACACTTGAACTGTGCCTTTAAATCAGTTATCGTGAATCGTTAACAAACAAGACAAATAGATACAATTATCCAACCATAATTAAGTCTAAATTTTATAAAACAAGTTATCGATATCAATTACAAACACTCGTCAAAATACTGGACAGTAATGTTTCGCAAAACGGCTATAAACCGTCTAATTGTAATTTGTCTTTAACTGTTGTTCTTTTATACATTCTCATTGTAACCGGTAGTAACTGTTGTTTTTTTCCTACCGTTTTGCAGTTAATCTCGACAACATAGCGATACGGTCGTTTTTCAATAAGAGAGACTCATCTATACCCACGTTTCTTCACCTGTAAAACGGCCCAAATTATTTCATTAGCTACGTTCATTTGCCTATCTCTGCAGGATACGTATAGCACAAAGAAACCGTTGTACACCAAGCTGTAACTAAATAACCACCGGTTTTCTTAGAAATATGAGGAAAGTTCAGTAACCACATTTTTGAGGCAATAAATTTACAATTGAAATTGACGTTGAGAATTTATTATTGTCCGTGCATCAATCTCGTTATTGGAATGACTTGTACGATCGAAAATAAACGCTGTACCTATTCAAATTCGAACTTCGAATTTATAACAATCGATAAAGATATAGGACGAAAAATTTCGATAACCGTACCTAAAGTCGTTCGTTATAAAAACTGCTGATACAGTGTCGCTCGGGAGTTTCATGACGAATCGTTTGATATCTCATTCATCGATATCCATTCAACTGTTCCGGCTCAACGTGGGAATAAAAAAACATTAATACCACATTCTGAACGATTGTCATAAATAAATAACATTATGGTTTTAGCGTGAACGTGCTAACTGGCCGTTGAGTAAATATTGATGAAATATCTATTAGTATGATGGGCGAACTTCACGGTAGGTTTAAGTATATACCGTTATTTATTTAGCAATAACAATTTACACAATAAAATGTGTCGGGTTTGCCAACGGCTCGGCAGTAATTGAAGCATTTTATTTTAATTACTTCAAGTTAGAGGATTTTTTATTTGAGTGGTAAAAAGAGGCAATTGTCGGGCGGCACGTAGGTGGATAGATTTTTTAGTTGGACATCTAGATAGACCATTGCACCAGGAAGTGTCCGACGGGCAGCGGAGAGCAGAACGTACTGACAGGTATAGCGGGACTGCAAATAACAAAGATTTTGGTGTAGAAAGGTGTTTTCTATGAAAATGTTTTATATAAATTCCAAGATTTTGTAACATAGAACAGATAACAATGACTTTTATATGTACTCGTACTTGGAAGCACTCAAAGATTGCCTTTAGAGTATTTCCCATTATTTATGAAAAAGAGGTAAAAGTTTGTAAGTTTGTGTTTAGGTGGTAATCTCCGGAAATAATGACCCAATCTTAAAAATTATTTCGCTGGCAGAAAGCTACATTTTTCATGGGCGCTACTATGCTATAAATTCAACATGCATTTCCGCCAAGCTATCACATTTTTTGCGGACAAAGTCGCGGACTCTTTTTACGAATATACGTTACGTTATAAAGACGATATAAGTACTCTACATCTCAGTTTAATCTCCTTCAGGATGCAAATTCTCAATAAAAACAGTAGAACATCGCCAATTCGCCGCCAGTTGCATGATACTTTTATTTTAGTACTTGAGTCGTATAGTGCGAGTAGAAAGGGTACTTAAACACTAATAACACCTCCCTCCGGCTAATGATATCCATACGCATTGTAGTAAAAATACTCTTAAGAAATCGCACGTCAAGTTTCCAACCACTTTTTAACCGACGTCAAAAAAGGAGGAGGTTATGTTCTTAAATTAGATGTGAGAAATCTTTTAATGAGTTAAAATGGAGCTACTATATTATCTCAATCGCAGATGTGTCATGTTAGAATCTGCATTACGTGTCTAGTTGGCAATTATTTATATTATGTACATGGAGTCCAATTAATTTTCTAGATGAAGTAGCTACTGGCTGGTTCTATGAGTGCCTAGTTATAATAAAATAATTGTAACTATCTTAAAATCAAATTATGACGCGCTGTATAATTTAGTCCTGTAAAAATAATCTATTATAGACGTATTTTTGTATTTCATATCCTAATTAAATGGTTTGTTGACTTGACAGCGATATTCAATGGCAATGATCCCGTCCCATGTTTAATTTATTTTTTAAATGCGAGAGACGTTGCTGTAATTTTAATATTAATTATTAATTAACTCGAGGGGGCGTCGTAGTAGAAAATCTTGTAAAAATTACAAATTCAGTATTTATTAAGAGATTATAAATGGCTGTGCTAGATTAGGGACACTACACATTCTATTTTAATCGATTCAAGATCTCGTTACTATGCGAATAGAAGCTAAGTCATGTTAAAGTCGATTGACTAACTAATCAGCCATTTCTTAATAACTATAATTAACGCAGACACAATTTATTAGTTGTCGTGCTGAATTTAGAGTTCTCTACATTTCCGTTTCCTGCTGACAATGAGATACCTCTCTAATAGGTACCGAATTCGTAAAGATTTCGAAACACATATGTGGGAGATAGTCAAACATCGAAATGATTATGGTCGTCTGTTCATTTATTTTAATTTATGACTGGGAATCTATATACATTAACAATATAAATATGTAGGCAGAAATATCTGCACCTACATTTAGCAATTTATCCCGAGTAAGCTTTAGAAAGTTAAGGCCACATAGCTCGAAACGAAGCAATGCAATATTCACGAGAAAAGGGTGTTAATATTCAGCACATTCGGTTTATTACGTGCGACCATACCAATAAAAGTGACACTGACACTGAACGTTACACTTCCTTGCAGAATAACGGAGCTTACCGTTTCACGCAATATTTCGTGCTATAATAGCCTGAGCTAGTTTACGAGATTGCCCGCTTTATTAATGCGCGTGCACCTACACGCTATGATGGGCCGTTACGAAATACCTCTAATTTCCAAGATTAATCCTGAGGTATCCAGACTTATCGTACATAGTTATCTGGTTAATCAAGTTTATTTAGAGTGCTATTAAAATCACCATTCGGTTGTTGGGTAAAATTGTACTCGTCATTAAGCGTTTATTACACATAGGTACTTCTTACAAGGTAACTTGACAGCTTCATTGGTCTAGTGGTCGCAATTGCGACTGCTGCGCATGAGGTCCTGGGTTCAATTCTCAGGTCGGGCAAATTGTTAATGGGTTCTTCCATCAGGAATTTCTCAGTAGCAGCCACAGAGTCTGGATTTGTGCCCGGTTGATGGCAATATGCTGCCCTATTACATGGGGCTTAAACATAACTGGCGAAATGTGGGTGGACTAGTAGGTACACCTCTGCATGATTACAGGCGTGATGTTATATGTTAACCCTTGATCTGTCTACGAAGTAGACACAATAGTTAAACAATGGCGTCCCGACCGAATCGGTCGGGTGGACAGTTCATGATTTATTTAATTTTAGTTAACTTTCGCTTTATTTTAGATGCAACAACCAACAAATTACTCGATCATCTGTCCGAGCGGGATGTTATCTAAAAACAATTCTTAATCTTAATCGTCCAATCCACAGCCCAAAACAATATAATAATAACCATTTGAAAGCTCGACTCTGACAAATTGCTGCGCTTTACTTAATAAATTGCTGTTTATGCGCCTACTTGTAAACAAAGAATTCATATAAAAAACGTTATGATTAATGCGTCGATAGAGCCCTTAAACTAATGACATTGCATTTCGCTTCGGTTTCAAAACAGACGTAATAAATCTTCAAGCAGTAATTAAACGCATAGACTACCAACAGAACTGTGAACTGATTTCGAATTCATCAGAGATAAGTGCAGGTGTGCTCTCGTCTGTGAATATGTATAAGTGTGTGTGCGGTTTGATAATTAATCACAGAGTATCGCACGGGCAAAGTTGCACAATAGAGATGATACAGTAATTCGATTGGTCTACGTTACGTGTGCATTAGTATGCAAGTATTGCTCACGCTTTTCCTAAGCTGCGTGCAAAATTACAAATGATACCAACATGAGATATGCAGATGCTGCCTTGGGAAGTAGGCAGTGTTTAAAAAAATAAAAGATTGTAGTACCGCATGATAATTAATGAGTGACAGATGGTATCTTTCCGACATTTGATACTGTCCCAATTAACCTCATACGGTGTGTAATCATATTATTTAATGAAGTAATAATTCGGTCGTTAATTCTTTGAAAAACTGCTTTGTGGGACTAGTGATCGCAATCACGAATACTGAACATGAGGTTCGATTCAAATTGTTATTGGATTTTTCCGTCAGTAATTTCTCAGTAGCAGCCACGGATTTAGATTTGTGCCCGGTTGATGGCAATGGGCTCGCCCCCTATTACATGGGACTTAAACATAAATGGCTGAATGTGGATGTACTATTTGGTACACTTCTGCATAATCCTTCTGGGATTACAGGCGTGATGTTAAGATGGTATTTTTTAAAACAAAATTAATGTTACGAGTATATTTCACTGAATATACATCGCTCATATTTTCAGAATATTCTCCGACCAATTACGAAGATCAGCAAACAGGTTCTAAGTCTAGCATCGCTAGTTCGTTACCTTACGTAATGACGAGTTATACATTTGTGCCAAGGGCTTACAAGGACGTCAATCAAGCCGGCTAGCGGCTGGGGTAATAGTAGAGAGAAGTGAGCGTTTTTTAGAACCAAAGACTAATGTGCATCATGTCACAGTGATTATTTAATTTTAGAGCTGCACTCAGCTCATATATCGATAGATATCGATGGCTAGTGCACCGCGGGCGACGGATACCTCGATTATATACGTGACAGCAAGTTGTGTGCACTTGGAGCAGTATCACAGATCGCACACGTTTCATTACAAACCAAGTTGAATTGCCCATTTATTTCAAATCAAGAGGACATTATTTCAACTACATGGTAATCTTCAAATAAAACTACCAATAGCCTCATCAAGTTTGATAAATATCGCACGGATATATCTTTGTACCGACATAATAAAATAAATACAGCATAGCAAAGGTGGTACAAACTGTACTATCAATTACATTGGCGTATAATCCAAACCGCAGCGACTACAAATTGCGCATATTACATCGTATTTATAGAGATTACAAACGTCCTAACATCATTACAGCGTGGAGGTTATTATGGGCGCACTAGTATCAAGTAGTATTTACGTTTATTACACAAATTGGTTGGGTCTGACCGATCATCGGATCGGTGCAGTCCGTTACACGAAGCCGGCGCCCGCGCACCCAGCACATCAATCACGCGCCGACCAGCGCAGATACAGTAGACATTCAGTATTTCAACTATGAATACATTTTTAAAATCGACTTACACATGCAAAATTTTTACACGAATTTTAAGCATGGTTCAGGTAACAGGTTACTCTTGGTTCTTACGTTTAAGTGTGTAGTGCAATGTAACAAAAAGTTTAGTTGGCAACGCTAACAGTCGCGTTTGTTTTCACGAAAAAGGGCTAGTTGGTTTTCTGGTTAGCTTTATACTATGGCGCTGACCGTGTAGACGACCGGTGGAAACTGTGAGGCATCCCTAGAAACATATCGATATATCGATGCATTTCATTACACTATGCAGCAATGTTGTGATAGGTAAATTAATGACATGTTATCTCGCATGACTAATGCGCTGTTTGTAAACACGCTGCTTCGACAAATCTTTTTGAACTCTGTAATGATGTTTCTTTGCCGCCATATTTTATCGGAGATCAATTGATGCTACCATGTAAACTGTTGAACAAGTACGTTCATGATTGTATCTCCACAGCACCCGACTAATTAATGGATTCAATTAATTAAATGTTGTTAATCAATTTTTGTTGAAGTTTCTTTTAGGGAACCCAAATACCAGATTGAAATATTTAACCTTATGGAGAAATCACACGAATAACTGCTTTTACTTTTTAAATAAATTGCACCTAATGAAAGCGTATCAACAACAAAAATATTCATCCAAGTTAAGCATTCTCAAAAACTACAGTAGAAAAGTTTCCGCGTGCAAAAATGTTTAAAAAGTTTACACGAAAACGTTTGCTCGTAAAGATTTTAATCGAAACTTGACAACATCAGATAGTGTAGGTCGTGATCTGGTCATTTCAGATATTTAATCCAAGATGTCAAGTTCGTTTGTGGTTTCGGACAGACAGAATGGTCTCTCACCGAGCGGTTGCTCCCGAATACCGTAAAACGTTTCCGAGACGAGTCACTGGCACCACCGCGGTAAACAGTTACCGATTGTTAAAATCGCATTTGTCCCATTCTTTTGTCAGATCGCTGGATCGCTATTTCTTTGGACGGATCGATTCGAGATACGTACGCATTACTAACTCACAATGGTAGATTAGAAGCGCGGGAAAGTTCCGTCTCGTTTAATTGAATACCGAATTGATTTTCGATCGATCCCGTTCAAATTGATTTCGAGGAATCTAACTAGCGTTTTAATACTGTTACGCGGTTCAATTCAGTCTAATACAATTAGATTTTTTGCAGTGCACGCTGACAGCTATAATAATGAACGCGGTGCGACACGATAGCGACAGTGCAAACGACGGGAAAGATACACAATCAATCAATTTTCCAACACTATCCTATACCGTCAACTATTGAATCGTCTGTTCTTCAACTATGCGCATACCAGAATAGAAATTGTTCCATAAGTGCTTCATTGTGGGTTAGAATGGAATGCATACAAATGTACTTGTGGTGTTTGCTCCAAATCCTAGGCCAGACGACAGCCACGGAGTGTGAATCGGAACATGCAGACAATAACAATAAATTAATATAATACGTTCGAAACCGCCAATAGCCATGAAAACTATCGGGCGTGCTTGTATTGCTGGCAGTAATACCCATTCAAGACGTATGCGATCACTTTTACTGTTATCCAATTTGGAACGCGGCGAGGTCGGTTTCCGCTTTTACACGGTTTGTGGCTATGGACGAGACACATTGTTATTAGTCGGCAGCGTGTCGCCGGGCCGCGGCAGGCCAGGACGTGTGGCAGACTGACACACATCCCCGCTCGCCGTGAACTCACTACATCATGTAAATTATATGAACTGACGCCGACCTCACGAATCCAGGAGTTATAGTTTAACTGTAACCGCGCAGATTTAGGATTCTGATTATGCACGTAGCCACTTCTGTATGTGTGTCGTGCCCTACCTTTCGTTTTTGGCATTCAAAACGGAAAAAGTTAGAGATTACTATTTTAGATTAATACTCCGTAAACGTACAGTAGGAGGTCGAAGCTAAATATTAACAGCGACTCGGGTCGATCTTTAGGTTAGGCCGCTCTTGCAGTCCGTAGATGGGTGACCGTGCAATACATACCGAGTTCCCTTCGTGCTTCGGAGAGGACGTAAATCCGTTGGTCCCGACTATCATTTGTATATTTTTGACAATCGTTACAGGTAGTCAGTGCACAGTGGCTCGAAAATCTGACAACCAGTCTTAGCAAGGGGTATCTTATTACCCAGTACCCCAACATAGTTGGGAAAAATCTAGGCATATGATAATGACTCCGTATGCCTACACTATTACCCGGAACAGCTGGCTACTAGTTTATGTCAAACAACAAAACATAAACTACAACCGAAAGTAAGTAATCAGTTTTCGGATTACTTTCTGCAACCGCAACTAAGTTTTCAATACAGTCATTGGCATGCGTGGTGCGTCGAAGCGATCGCGGAGGTCGACACGGTACACTTCTGCCAGATTTCTCCACCCCGCGATACAGAATCACCGCTGAATTAGTGAATCTTTACGTCAATCAGATCTTAATCTGTATCTGTACAACATTGGGGTCAGGAGCATCTAGATCTAAGATAAATCAGACACATTGATTTTTATTTGTTTCGTGATCACTGACGGACGTGTTACGTTTGACGTCGTTAGATGCGAAATTGTCTTAACTGGGTCAGATTCACGGATTGATTTTATTGACATTATCTTGTTGGTAGTAATTGATATATAATTAATATTAATGGGTAGATAAAAGCCGTGCCGCGGTTTTAATAAGCCATGTACGGGGTGAACGTGTTTTGCCCATATTTGGTTGAGGAAATGGTGTGGTAATTAATAAGGTATGATGTAGTGTACCTGAATGAGGCTGCCTGGCAGTCAGGTTCTTCGCGGCACCAACCCTGGCACTCGTACAGGGACAGGTTGCGTACTGTGTAGTACGCTGTGCCCGCGAAATCCACATCCGTTAGCTTTTCGAATGCCGTTCGACCTGAAACAAGCAAGGATGTTTTATATTACACTATTGCATTTTATCCATAATTTCTTATTATTTTTGTACTACGGTCTGATTATAAACTTAAATGTACTTAATGCAGAATAAAGTTATGCTAATACTAAAAAAGGTAAAGGAGCCCAATATGGTTGCCAGGTTCTCTAAAATATGATAAAGGAAGCAGGAGTTAATTAGGATAAAGATATACTCACTTATTACAAATGTGGCCTGCAATAACAGTAGCGCCAGCCGCGCCAAGCGCAGCCCATCAACCTTCATGCCGATAGAACCACCTGAAACAAACGAAAATATAATATTAATACTCCCTTGAAACATCATGGCTGGCAGTTTCGACAAAATCACTAATTACTAACGAATAAATTCGGTTGCAATAATGATGCTTGCGAGTAGTCTCTACATCCAAGATGCGTTTCTCGCAAGCATCATTTTTGCAACCGAATTTGCCCAGCAGTCTTACAGACTAGCAATCCATACATTATATCTACCCTTATATTCTTATTTGGCAAACAAACATCGTACGGAAGCTACGAGATTTTGCAACTATCACACACTTTAAATAATTTTATTAGATATTTGTTTCTTTCAATGTGTAACTTAAAAGTTATGAATCATATCGAAAACTGCATCAGAAACTAACAATATACATTTTTTTTACTTGCTCGTAAACAAAAGCTCAGTATTTAACAAACAAGAGAAGTAAATAAAAATGAAGTTAAGCCATTCATACTCGACGAACCGTATCATGCAAAATATCTTCAATAGCATGCTGGTGCATACTATTGAAAATCCGTGACTGCATTTCTATAGAATCTCTCGTTAGTGTCTTAATATGTTATTATAGCATTAAATTCCCTTAATGCCATTGCATGTTGGATCCGTATCCCGCGGAGCAAGGTTTACAAACAATCCGCTTTCTACGAGTGCTACGCGGTTTGCATAAATGTGCTACGCGGCGTAGCACTTCTATCACATACAAAAGACTGAGACGCGAAGTACAAATATTTTTTGCAGGATTTTATGTTTTATTTTTATTCTGTATATTCTAAACATACTTGTAAGATAATATTGACATCAATACAATACGTAAGTAAAATCGAAAGTTGGTCAAAAATAGAACTGTAATAACAAACCAATGATTGGCAGATGTAGGCATTCGTTCTTTATAGAGGAAGTGCAATCATATAAGCAATAACTTACTAATTTAGCAACTTAATGTACCGAGTAATTCGTTACAGATATATCATTTTAAATACGTGCGTATCTTGTCTATTACATTTAATATTTCACCTACATTTCAGATACCAAATAGACTTATTATAGTGAAATTTATTGCCGACAGGATGTAATTCAATATTATTGATTAAAAATGAAAGTCGATAAGTAATGTGGTTTTCGGCGTTCATTGAGCCATATCTGATAGGTGTAAGTGTGTGTCTATGTACGAAGTGTATTGTGTGAACACGCCTGCGCCCGCGCCGATTGAGCTGCGATTGTTTGCAGCTCGCGCTTTGTGATTGTCAATGCGCCAAATGCAGGTCAAGATCAGCACTGCATGGACCCATGAAAGCTAATAGGAAAGTCAGTGACACGAATTTTCATTTACTTTTTTGCATCGCAATATCACTTTCACTAGATTTTTTTTATCAAATACAATGAATGACCATTTGTAAACGAGAAAGTACAACTATTGTTGTATAGGAGGTACTCTCTAGTCTCTGCAACGACGGCTGAAATAATTTCTTGTATACCCTCATTGAATGAAATAGCTTTCAATCAATTCACTATGTCTCTGCTCGGTTAAATGTGTTTAATGTTATATAAATTGCGAGTTATAAAGCACTTGAGATCTTTTTATTTGCGATTGAAGCAATCAAGGAACGGAAACCTACAGAGCCCGGGTGTCATAAAATTCGTAATATAAATTGTACTTCAACAAGTGCCGCTATTTTAATTAAAGTTCTCTCGAACGACACATGCGTGAACTTGGTTCTGAAATGTGGTTGTGTAACACTTTGATTAAGTTAATCAGATAAACCTCTATTAAAAGTTAATCGAACAAATCAGTCATCGATTGCGTGTTCCAATATTGCAAATATTTAAAAAGATTTATGAAAACAATCATGAAAACAGGCTGCATAAAGATATTTGAGCTCTCAGAAACAAAAACTCATTACCTTCTAATATTATTTGCCGTGTGAATGTGAATACCAGCACTCTGCATACGAGTGTAAATGGCCTTCACTGTTCAATATGTACAAGTAATTGCACTTAGATACCGTTTGTCTAAGTACTCTTACAGCGCAACTATTATGTGGAGTGATTCTCAAAATTCACCGGAAGAGGTGACTTCGCGGTACTGATTTTTAAGCTTTAACGAACCACAAACAATTCAACGGTATTGCGGTGATGACAATTTGTCCTCTGGGTACGGTGAGCGTGAAGCAACTAAGTGCACGCATTCCGCACACGCCGCGCCGGCGCAGATGGGACGCCTAACATTTACACGCATTACGGGTATTCCGTATTATACACATTGCACTGTATTAACGTTACCAGCAAATCTTTTTATGTTCTCGAACTAAAATATGAGCTAAATGTGACATATTACGTTGGTAATCATGATGGATGACGGTGCTAAACCTTAACGACAAATAGAAAAAAAACTACTTTTCTTGAACCCCGTATTGAACATGGTAATGCACACTCACGACCTACTTGCAATTTAGTATCATCATAAATTCCTTTAATTAGCATGTAGAAAGCCTTTACTTGACTCATTTAATACATGCATAAATATTGAGAACACTTGACTGAATAAAGTATGAAAGTTAATAAATCGTTTCCATGCGCATTCTTTTACGGCCCGATCATTAATTTTCAATTCAAGGAAAATATATGTTCAGTTTAAATGGTGTAAATCTAGTATTCGATAAAAGAGTCGAAAGTCTTAAAACTCTGCCTCATTATTAGCACTAACTATTTCAACAGTACCTACATAGAACGTGACTAACACATCAAAGAAACTGCCTGGCACTAACAAGAACCAAAATTGTGCATGCATATTCAAGCGTACGAAAACCAGGAACATTTCTCCGATTCTGGAAAAGCCGCACTTAACAACAAAACCTCCTCCTCCTCATAACCTATTCTAATCGTATAACGACAGTCAAAGGTCCTTAGTCTTTAACATAAAGAAGTGAAACAATGTACCCGCTGACATTTATGGCGGTCATATATGGAGGAACAACGGAGGGAGCCTGAGATACAGTTAGTTCACCTATAACACTATGAGTATAGCCGAGATGCCCCGAGAGCGGAACATTGCTCCAATCTTGGTCACTTGGCACAATAAACAGTAAAAGTTGACGGTTATTTGGGCGGGACGCACCATATCTGTTGCTAAAATACTCCTACATAATTTTCTACACACGTTTTGTATAAACCATCGGTCAGTACAAGCTTTTCTATATTGATATATGAAGCATTGTGGCCCGACTCGGCTGAAATGTACGCTTAGCTTAATAGTTCAACATTGTGAGTAGGTGTGAGAATTGGGAGGTTATGTTTATGTTACTCGCATTAATGGCGGCGCCATACACAGGTTTTTTTTCTATTTTTTTAGTTCACGCTGTGGTGAGTCAGTGTAGTATATACAGTGTTCTTAACGGTTAGTGTATGAAAGTGTGAGATATTTGGTTCGAACAAACTTGTTTGGACTATTTTATTACTTAGCACCCAAATCGTGTCTCTATCTCCATGTTATTTCCCAAAAAGTGGAAACCAAATTCGAACCGATGTTATCAAGACATCCATTTATTTTAACAGCTGAATGGACATAAATGTCTTGTCGTGAAACTTTGTAGTAAAATATGTATCCAATTAGCAACGGAAGCAGTAAAAAAAACACCCACAACGACACTCAACACGAACAGTTAGACGACTGCGACGGTTAGCCCCGTAACACCAGAGTGCACTCGGCTGACGAAGTGGTTACGAAGATCATGCATGAGACAACATGGTGCCGTTAAGCATGCACTATAAACAATTATTACGCACAGGTGACGCGATCACGTGATCCATATGTCACATAATGAACGTAACAGTTAGATCACGGCGCAGCGTGGGTCTCGGCGGGCGGCGCGGCGGCGCAAGCGCAGCCACCGTGCTGTGCGCGCACAAATTGCCCAATTTAACGGTGAACTCGGCTCCGCGATCTTCACGTTCCTCTCAGCATTTGTATCATCGCTCACTGAGCTTCGGAACGCTAACTAGAAACACTTAGAACAATAACGCTGTAATCTGTCCGCTGTTAGTGCTACAGATCAAGGAACAGTACTCTTAATTACAAACTTGTGGTTTTATTACCGGCGGTATTTCTATAATTAAACGGATAATTAGCTCCTAAGCTCTTTCTTGGATGTATGAAAAATTACATTGAAAGCACCTGTTCACAGAACCGAACGTTAAGGACAAGTCATTCTAGGTTAGACTTTACAAAATAACTTTTAAGATCAGATCTTACTAACTATAGAAAACACTTTGTTGCCTGATTACAATGAGTTTTATGATTCTGGTTCGTTAATTTAATGGATAGTATCTTGAAGATATGCTTTCATCAAAGGCTGTAAAATTAACTTGTTGAACATTTTAAAAGCTTTTCAATAGCGTCTCGAAATAAACTGATTCGTACTTTATTGATATCAGACACTTAAAGGATCCATAAACTCAGCGTTTAATAGTCTTGGTCACATTATTGTGTGTGGGTAAGTAGTAATTTCAATTTCCCAGAGTAGAAATTATATAAGACCTCATTTGTTACTTAGCGATGTAAGTAACAGCCGAAAAGCATAGTTTACCTCATGTCTTTTTCTTCTTTATCGTGTGGTTAGCGCCTAACCTGGTGTCAGAATTTTTATGCCGCCCATTGGGCCTCTTGGATTTGACATAACATGCCGTCAAGAAATATCTCTCAGGCATACTGGTTTTCCTTCACCGAAGCAAGTGATAATACTCGTAACAGTGTGATAATAACATAGCATGTGATAATAACTCCTGTAATTATACATAGTGATAAGCACATGAATCCGAAAAATCAGAGGTGCGTGCCCTTTTTTTTTTTCGGATGGGAAATCATCAAATGATTTCTCCCGCTCTGGGCGGAGCAGGAGGCAGTGTCAGACTTTTACTGACTAAAACCCATCCATGTTCCTTCATCGCCCTTTGTGTTCCGGGGCCACGGTATCTCTTTCGAACAGTCCCGCAACCCCGAACAGTCCCGCAACCCCGAGAGGTGCGTGCCTTAGGTTCGAACTCGAGACCTATGACTTGGCAGTCCGACGGTTACACCACTAGACTATCACTGCTGATAGCTATGCTAAAAGCGTAATCGAATAGTAGAAAACCCAAGTTTTTGCTTCAGCACACTAATTACAAAGTAATGAACCGTGGGTTCCCTGGAAGGATTTTTCATTAAACACACAATTGTGTTCCCACACCGAGCACATCGGCCGCTGAATGGATCAGTAGCCGCCAATAGCCGACAGCATACAATAATTCTCATTGATACCTTATACAAAGAAATTACAGTTTATATTTCCTGTTATTTCTGCACTTATTAACGCTGGATATACATTTATAGAATCAATGTAAAGCTCATTACAACATTGCAGACAGATTCTCACGATTGAAGCTCTGGTAATCTGGTATACATGTTTAAGTAGTAATCAGAAAATGTGTAATCTAGTTTTAATTGAGGGAAATTACGATTCTTAAAAGATCACCCTACTGTTCGTGTATTGTGTAATGAACTAAGCAAAAGGTGAGTTTCTTTTTACTTGAAAACATATTTATGTATAATATCATAATCATAACATCACGCCTGTAATCCCTAAAGGGTTAAGGCAGAGGTACTAATAGTACCCATATTTCTCCAGTTTTGTTTTAAGTCCCATGTAAACGGGGGCGAGCCTATTGCCATCAACCGGCCACAAATCCAGACCCCGTAGCTGCTACTGAGAAATTTCTGATGGAAAAACCCAATGACACTTAGCCCGACCCGGGAATCGAAACCAAGACCTCATGCTCAAAAGTCTTGCTTGCGATCACTTGACCAACGAGGCAGTGTGTCTAATTGTTAAATTCTAAACATCTACGTTAATTTTATAAGGAATTGATTGCGCCTCATAAATTAGTCGAACGGAACTTTGACACCCACTAATTAAGGTGGAGAAGGACACATTTATCAGCGCCTCAATTCCAATATTTGTGATGATTATAAAACCTAATTAAACAGAAAGCACCGGTTGACCCAATGCCCACAATTGTCAAATCATGTTCCTAATAGGCAGGCGTGCTCATCAAAACTTGGTAAGTGGTTGTAGAGAACAATCAGTGGCTTAGTGCAAGATACTGAGTCATGGCGCATACGCATATTCGGAGTGAGAAATAAACGGTTCCTTAATTATATATCATGATTACGGAGCACATACAATCACACATATTCAAATTTTGTGGACCTACTAACCTCATACGAATTGCGGGCAAAATATATGCAAGTCAATGCTAATTATGAACAATACAATATTATTAAGAAAAACGTCATTTCGAGAAACAACATTAATTGTGTAGTTATTTAAATGAATACTGTTAGCCGGATATTGACGTGGCATTAACTTGTAAACCGCTATTAACCCCCATACTTAGCATTCAATAAATTAAACTAGGCAATTTTATGAGAGTGGAACAACTTATTCCTTTAATTGACCGAGATACTCGTAGCCGACGCGACGTTTCACAGCTATGAAAGCGTAAATACATTTGCTCTGTAATTGCCTATATTCAAATAGTCGTGTCTTTGTGTACTCCTGTTTAATAAATGGTCGTAGAACTGTTACCGACATAATCTCGTATGTCCGCAGAGGTCGCTGGTAAGCCAATCTTTGTGAGGCACGAACAAAAAGGCCAGTCATACAAGTCTAGCATTAAGATCTTTTGATGTTCGGCGGCGGGGTCAGAGGCGCACGTGCCTACCCGCCTACTTTCAGCATCAGATAAGCTCACGTAAATAATAAGTGCATATCTTGCAATCAATTATTATTACTAAAAAAATATAAGTATTTTCTAGCGGTCCGTCGATCGGGACCAATCTCTGCATCAAAGATAACAAGACCCGGAAAAAAGGCTTTTTGTTAAACATACAAATTGAGTGTTTTTTGGGAATTCCATTTTAGTTTTCTAGAAAATTGTATATTCTTCCGTGTGCAGTTTTTGTAGGCCCATAAAATTGGTTTTTAAATTGAAATCATAAAGTAGGCAATTATTATAACTACGTGTTTCGGGAAAGAAAAATGACGGAAAAACAAACAATGCTTTTTCTCCATAGCCGTACGATTACTTCGGGGGCGGACCGAATCGGACAGTATAAATCCGTATGTCACTAGTAGCAGTCACGTCACAATGGGCCGAACTTGACCGAGCGCTAACGGTACCGCGCCGGCGCACCGAGACGCGAGACAATGCGTGTGAGCACACCGACAGGTTGCTCGCCTGACCCAATTATCTGCACCAACTGGGCCATCTGTTTTCGAATGCGTGTGAAATTCTTATACTTCTGTACTTTCACGCATGTATAAATGTTTCTGAAACGCGGAATTAAGGATTTTTAAGGCCGTATTGGGCTACTTTTCTTTTCCTTTTCAGATTTTATGAACGAAATAAAGAGACTATTTTACCAACTGTTATATTATCAACAAAATATAGAACAGTAACTAAACGAACACCTAACTTAACCATGTCGGACCAGAAGATAAGCGTGTCGAAAGACATAATTCTTCTCTCGCTAACAAATATTTGTACTCGTAGCCCAGTAACAAGATAACCCATTATAATGGTATTCATAGAAACAAACTTGCTTTGCTATTTATTCAGCCGGCGATTAAATATTTCATGTCTAACGAATGGTCCGGGATCCAGACAGGACTTGTTCCTATACTAAACCTATTTGTGCATAAATAGCGCATTCCTTTGCCGGTGTTTCTTAAACGTGCATTCTGTATTTAGCTCGTTTGCATCGCACCTCCATAATTTGAGAATTCCTTTTATTTGAACTAGCTGCCGGAGCAGGGCTGGCGAATGTCTAGAATTCTATAGGAATTGCACTTACACTAATACTGGATTTTTTTCTAAATACATTTAAATAAGTATTCATTTGAAATTCTCAACCAGACCAGGCTCAGTAACATTATGAATATTTTATTCATGCATCTTGCATTAATCATACTCAACGGGCTTTCTATGGATAATATTCAAGTGTCAGCATAATTTAATCCTTTTATCACTTTCTCTGAGCGTTTCATCATCTTCATCGATAATCTTCCTGCCTCATGTTACTTGGGTTCGGTGGAACACACTGTTTTTCTTTTACCCCTATCAACCGTCACGAAAGAAAACGAATAGATTGATACTCTTTCCCTTTTATTTGATATCATTTCTTTTCACTTTCCTAATAAGGAATAGCATAGCGTTCAACAAATATATTACAGCTAAACCATCTCTAGACCTCTGTCTTAGCAAAATCAGGCGCAGCCCTACAAGTGTCCTGGGATCGCGTGTTTATCTAAGCGAGCAGGCGGCATGTGCCCGCGCCGTGTCGCTGCCGACCCGACGACTTGTACAAGCCGCTCCGTCCTATCTGCGGACCACGCGGTAAGCGACAGCGGCAAATAAGATAATAGCAATTACAGACCTCATCTGCATTCAATAAGGTTTTTATTACGAATAATAAAGTTTTGTTAAAGTTTCTTGAATGGTTATAATTTTAGATGTGTTAAAAATCAATTCGTACAACAGCAAATTAAATATTGTTGTGTCGACTAAACGCGTGATGATGAGCTTATAAATCGTATTTTTTACCGGCTAAAGAAAGAGAAATCTTACAATTTGGTGTCTGTATAAATCATATCGTGTTGAATGGAATAAAAACGCGTAAAAAAACACCATTAAGATTGTAGTGCGAGGTCAGAGATTCCTAATCGATTGTCAATCATCGCACTCAACACTTCACAATCAAAACATATACAAATACTGTAATGAACATCTATCATCCTTTCAAACAAACTTATCGAATGTCATTAATTAATTAAAGATAGAATCTTTTAGATTTAATAGAACTGATCTCAAGTAATCGCACCATACTTTCGACCCGTAATATAGTTTTAATTAACTTTTACCTGGAGCTTATCTTGAAGTTAAAAGTGAGCTCTTAGGGCAAGCAGTAATAAATGCACAATGTCGTTAAGAGACGCCGCGACTGGCCGGGCTGGTCGTGAAACTACAACGTATACAGGCTGATGTTGGACCGATCGCGATGTGCGGTGGAAAGCTTCGCCGAAGTCCGGAGTGCGGAGTGCGGACTGTTAGAGGAAAGCGCCAGCCCAGTCTCCGTGCGGTTTCGTAAACAATCGCGTTTATCGACGACCCATATATTTGTTAGAAAAAACGTTTTGCGTTTCATTAATTTTATATGCAGAAGGAAATAACTTTTCTATGTGCCATGTTTACTAATAAAACATAAACCGAGTATGTATATTCAATAAGAAATGGAAGTAGTAAAGTACGGTTCCACATGTAGTGTGTTGTGCGCTTGGCTGGTCACAGTAGTAGATCCTTAAGTTATTGCGTGCTTCAGCTTGAGAGCTTAAAGCTTTTGTACGCTAAGTGAGGTAGCTGGAAGTATGTTAGGTTTAAGACCATAGATAACGTTAGCAAGTATCTTACTTTCAGTACTTTGCAAATACAATGCTTGTAAATTACTGCAATCTTTATCTTTATCTTTTTTTTTAATGGTGTACATAATAAAGAGTATTCTATTCTGTTCTATTCTTTATATTATGTTTAACAATTTACAAATACCACTCGTTTGAGTACACAATATTTAAATTCGATTCTATGTAAACTTATAACCCGATTGGTTTAATGGCATCGCATGCGTAAGCAAAGTAACGATCTTATCTAAATCATAGTAGTGTGCATTCACACGGCAATCATGTCTCGTAAAGCTAAACATTCGTATACACAACAATTATCGCTATCAATAATAAAACATTCTCCTCAATTTATTTCGAATTAGAAAGTTTGAGAGCTAAGTAAAAGTTTTCAAACATAAGCTAGCCCGAGAAGCAACACCAAAAACATTGTTTATTTGTTACTGAAGATAGTGGAGAGAATCGTATTGACAAAACGACCGCAACGAAATGTAAATTTATGTTCAGACAACGTTTACTGGTATTCAGAGCTACAGCTTTCCGCCGCAATAGCTAACAGGGAAGCGGAGAGTAATGACTGGCATCCATGCAAACCTCACCGCAGACCCTCTGCGTACGCGCACGTGACCTTTATTTATTTGATCTAACGAAAGAAACATCATTACCGCTCCCACTTAATTGTTTTATCCGCGTTCTAACATGATACTAAAGTTCCTTACGAGGAAATAAATAGACCAGTTTTCCCACACGATATAGTTGACTACTCCTGAGAAATGTCAAAGCAAGTTATTACGACACCGACTCACAATGAACCTAATAGACTGTCATTTAAATGGTGACTCCACCTCGACTAACTGTGCCGAGCGGTGATATCGACCGCATTATCACAAATGCGGCGTGTTTACAGACATTGTGTGTGTCAATTATGATATTGGCCATTATATGGCATTACCGGACCATTTCACTGGAAACACTTTAAAGGAATCGATCGTTAAGTGCAGAATTTCACCGACCTCGGGCGAACTGCGTGTAGCAAAGCGCTGCCTGTCACTCATGCTTACAGAAGTTAGCGTGTTACATCTCAATGGCCACTTATTTGCATACAGAGGAACCCTATTAGCTGTCGACTTCTACACTGCGGTTTGTACACGTTTCTAACATCTCTACACACACTTATATACCTATCTAAGAATAAGAATTGCCTTCTTTTACGGCCATAAATAGTGGTAAGAACAAAACTTTCATCCGGTGAAAGATCTCACGTACCAATTGTATCTTGTAGACGAATGTAATTGAAATTCAAAACCGTTCTTTTTCAGAATAGTTTATTTGCCATCTCCCACTTTCACTCGAATGCTTTACGAACGAAATTATA